>OY728141.1:583911452-593911452 GCA_963277665.1 Viscum album | reverse complement strand
AATCATAAAAATACATACAAACTATGAGATTATAGCATAAAATCTTTTCCACCTTAGAATCTTCAAATTGTAAGTACCATGAAAGAATAAAATTAAATGAAACATAAAAACTAATTAAAACAAATCAATAATTTATATTTCATATAAATGGGTATGTATACCCACATCCTAGTAGACTATAGGATCATAACCCCACAAATCTCTCAAGGAAGGAAAATTGGGAAAACAATCCCTTGCTGATTAGAAAACAATCGAATTGTAAACCACATGAAAAAATTACATTAAATGAAACATAAATTATCATAAAAATATTATTCTAGTTATATAACATGAAAACGTGTCATTATATGAATATAATTAAATAATATAGTTTTATAATATAGTTTATGTCCAAAATATGAAAACTAGTGACAAAAAAACCTTACTGTTAAGTAATGTTTTAACCATAAACCCCACGAAAGAGAGATCCAAAAATAGAAATGTAAAAAAGAATAATATTTATGATAATAATCATAAAATTCATTCTTGGAAAGTGTATAAATCACATTATAATATAGGTTTTCAATATGTAATTCCTCTCAGATAAGTAAAAAATTAGACAAAAATCTCTTACGTTAAGTTTCGACTCCATTCTAAAATCTTTTAACCTCCATTTTCACAAATATATGTCATTTATATATACATTATAAAAAAATATATAAATTATATCATATATTATTTACTTATCAAATTTTTTTACATATTTATTATGATTTTTATGTTAAAATAATATTTCGAGTAAAAATAGATTTGTTTTTTGTAAATGTTTTGCACTATTATTTTCTGTCTTTTTACATTGAAAAAGGCTCCATCATGTCAAAAATAATTATAGTTAAATAAATATAATATATATATATATAATATTATTTTAATACCAATCAATAAATATTATTCTTAGAAATGAAGTGTGTTACGATCATATAGATGATAGGTAGTACATACGCATAAAAAAAATTTCCAATTTTTAATCATCCGTATGGACTGAAGAAAAGTTATATTTTATATTTACTGATTAATAATAATATATGAAGTGAACTATGATTTATTTAAATATAATTTTACATATCATCCATTGGGTGTGATGATGAAGAGAGAGAGAGTCACATCGATTTTTGAAGATGGTAGTCCACACGTACATGAAAGCGATAATAATCATTTAATGACTGAAAATGGAAAGAATGAAAATGATATATTCACTTTTAATAATGATAAATATTCCATTACTATCATAGATATTTAATTTATATCACAAATATTCATTAAATATATCTTTATTATCATCCATGTACAACATTAGTGAAAAATGAACCACGTCTCTTTGTGGGGCGGTAGTCCTCTGTACATACAAGAGACTTTATTGTATCCCCTATGGAATATAAATTTAAAAATGTATATCTGATATAATGAATAAATATTTATATTTATACAATATTTATAACATATATAATTTCAGTCCATAAATATTTCCAACATTTAGAAGTCATAATGTAAAAATGAATGACATCAGTTTGTGAGGTGGTAGTCTACCGAACACACAAATGATGATTTTGTAACACATTTTATTAAAGAGGATATGTTTTTAGGTGATAAATATAACCCAAAAAATATAATTATATGAAATTTAGTATCATTATTTTATCCTAATTTTTTTATAATAAATTATTATTGGGGATAAAGAACTAAAATCAAAATGCATGTTGAATAATTCAAGCACTTCATCGAGTAACATCATTATTTTTTTCTCCAAAATCATTCCTACATTGGATTTATGCCGAAAATAAGGCTTCATGGATTATATAAAGTAATTTTAAAGTTATTTGGTATTCTCTTGGATGAACTAAAAGGTATTTATGGTGAAAAGTATGGAAGATAGGGGGTCTTTTTTAATTTAGGTCGGTGGAACAATTGTAATTTTTGAGATGAAAAGGGTGTTCCCATTTATTCACATGAAACAGGGGTCTAAAATGGATTATTATATATAATTAAACATCATGTAGCCCAAATATTTCAATATAATTTTTTGTACATAATTTTTTATGTTATTTAAGCGATTACATTTTTATTTTTACCACTATGTAAACCCATTTATACCTTAACAATTGTAATTATCTTTTACTATTTTCACTATTTATTTTGATAAATAAAATGATTATATCTTGTTATATAAAATAAATAATTCCAATTTAATGTATTTCATAAAATTTTCAAAATTAAATTCAAATAAATATAAATGATTAATTTATAATTAAACTTGTGGATGTAATAATAAAGATTGTTTTCTAGAAGTATGTTTTTTAAGGAAATGATGATTTTATATTTACTATATTACTAGTAAATATTATTTTGTGAATTTATAATATTATTTTTTAATATATAAAATATAAATTTAATATAAAAATTTCATTATTATTTATTATCATAATATTTTAAAAGGCAGAAACATTATGCTTTTTTATATGGTTTTAAAAAAATATTGTTTTTGATTCCAAAAAATAAATTATAATATAATATAATAGGAATATGATTAAAAAAGAATTTATTTTGTAATATATTACTAAATAAAAAATATTTTATATTGAATAAATTTAAAAAATATTGTGATGCTTAAATTTTTAAATTTAATTTAAAGAAATGGCATTTTTTACAAATTAAGTTATTTTTTACTATTCATTGTAAAATGATTATTTAGTAAAAAACCATATATTTTATAATAAGTAAATTTTAATAATATGATTTAAGATGTTAACATAATTTCATGAAATAGTTATTTCTAAAATTTGTAACAATTATTTATAATAATTTATCATGAAAATCAATAAAAATCATTTTTTAATGAAAACATAATTTTGAAATATAAAATTACATGAATAAAAATTGACTAAATAATAAGTAAAACATTACCAATAATTTAAATTTATTTGGAAATTAATATTTATAAATTTTTCATTATTTATTTGATACAATTAAAACACTCTAATTAGGTGGTTAGGTTATAAATATAAACTATAAAATGTTTTTTTAATGTTTAGTGTTTCGTTCCAAATATATTATCAAACATAATTTGATTTTATAATAATTTAAGGGTGTCAAATCCTACCATGTTTTATAAATTGAATCCCCATAATTTTCACATTTTCCTAGTAGTAAATTGTTAGAAATTTTGAAATACATTTATACAGAATCCCTATGGTAAAAAGATTTAATAAATCATCCTCTTGATAATAGTTAAAATAATGTATGAAGGACATGTGGAATGAAACATACTTGGTTTTCAAATATGTAGAAAAAGGATGTATGTTAAGGCCTAGGAATGAAATAAAATCATACATAGAAAATAATGATATAGACTGATAGATATCCTTGATCACATTAAAGTGAATGATCATGAAAAAGCATAAAACCACAAAACCGTAAACCAAAGAGGAGTGGAAAATAGTGTTGATATCATTATAAATGATGATAATAGAATAAAATATTATTTAAATTTCCTTTTGCTATACTTTTGAAATTTAATTTCCATTTCACTAAGGGAATAACTAAATATACTGTATTGATGTGTGTAATTTCATTATTTTTTCAATTTCATCTAGAATCTCTTATTTCTCTACTAATAGATGATCAATCAAGATAACATTTTGAAGCTTGAAGCACTAAAAATATAAATTTAATGATCATATAACATTAAATGGGATAAGTAATAGTTATGTGTTTCATTATATAGTAACCAATATCAAAATATATAAGGACATGGAATGATAATTCTAAAAAATGAGTAAACCTTCATAAGATGAAACAAAAAAAATCATAAAACATAAACAATAGTACCGAAATGTAAAAATAAATCATTCATAAATTAACATGATCTAAAAGTGTGTCGTAAACACATATTTTATTTCATACCACTCTGATTTCATTACCAACCATAAGGAGATCTTCTCTTTGGGTAACAATAATCACTTTGTCAAAAAATCACTTTTAAATGGCATATTTATCTACAAAACAAAACATTTGTTCTCACTATGAAATATCTTATAGACACATTAGTTTATCAATACCTTAAATATTACTTCCAAAAATTTTAATATCGTACTTCATGTTATACACAGCTATAACAAAATTTAACATACTAAAATATCAGAAATAACCTTAAGATATCATCATTTAAAACCTCAATGAAGTATCTATGACTTCTAACATACCCGAATGGCCTGAAGGCCTTCTTTTAATTTTATTATGTATAATCCCCCTTTTAATGGTTGAAGGGGAACCCGTACATGACCCATAGGCCCAAGGCATAAGGCCCGACTGACTCGCAATACATGGCCTTACGGTGGTATCTATAAACCGTAAGGTAACCTAAAAATAAATAAATAAAATATAGAAAGTAATCTAAAACATTCATAGAAAACTAACTATTATAACCTTAGACTTGGAATCCTAGATCCAATTTTGAAATCATAAGCAATAAATTTATGGAAATAAAATATATAAAGGTCACCTAATTTTCACCATCTAAACCCAAGAATATCTAAAGGAAATATTGTATAACATAAATTATTGATGACCATTTAGGTTTAAAGTTTTATATAATTAGGAAAAATACTTACAGATAGAATACTCATGTTGTAAAATGATAATTTCTCCAAAATAATAAAAACCTTATTATTTCACATTAAATCAACTTCATTTATATGAAATCCTTCAAAACATGATTCTTGATAACCTAATGAGAATGAAACATGTAAATTGTGATAAACATTCTCAGTAATGGTAAACATAAGAATTTTCAATTGAAAGTCCTCAATTTGAATAATATTTTCATAATGGGATAATGACATATTCAGAGTTCATGAGAAAATTATATAATAAATCATACCCTTAAATACCTAAAATTTTATTTAGGAAAATAAGAATGAATTATTTAAATAAAAAATAAGTAAGAAGAATAAATAATATTGAACCATGTGATATCATAAATTAACAAATGAAACCTTATAAAGTCATGGAAGTATTTAATAAAATATTTTGATATCTTGCATCCATAACATCATAGAAACATTACAGAACACCAAATACTAAGAATAACCTTATATCTAACTTTCATTGAAATTACTTTGATATCATAATCGTTACCTAATTCATTAGAGATCTATCATGGATTTTGTTTCATATATGTTATATCGGTATCACCTGACACTATCTAGGAGAAACCATCATATATAATTTCATAGAAAAAATCAGGAATAATGTATATAGAGCATTAATTTTATCCTAAAACAAATTAAATGGCTCTTATTATTTTTAGAACATGATTAACATGTGGATATGAATTGTTTTCCATGAAAATATATCTCAAACAAGATCAACCCTTGAAAATTAAATAGGTTTCATGATAACCTCTTAAAAACAATATTAAACCATCTAATTAATGTATTAGTATGGTATCATTACAAAATAACCAAATTGGAGAAGAAGTAACATCATGGTTTGTTAATATATATGAATGGGAATAATAACAAATTATCATTTGAGAAATTAGAATGAAAATAATTTTTTTTTGAAAAAAAATATTTCAAAAAAACATTTATTTGATAATAACCTTGAGAACATACATAAGAATCTTTAAAAAATTATAACATTTCTTGAGGGGAATATATTTTTAGTGATGAAAGCACTTTTTAAAAAATAAATCAATACTAAAATACATCTATTTGAAAAAATATATATAATGGTATATTGATTGAAAATATTGATCATGATGGTTTTAAATTTCATTCATATCGTAGACATTAAAATAAAGATTCATCTCACATTTTTGATAAAATCAACATGTGAATTATTTAGAAAATTAAATTAAAATTACATTATAAAACAATTTTAAAAATTAAATAATTCATAAAATTTCTTTAATAAATAATTTTAATAATGTTAAAAAAAAGTTAAAAATTATTTGATAAAAAATTGAGAAATAGTATTTTTAGCCAATGTGATAAATAATTCAACTTTTTAATAAATAAAATATTTTCAAATCATGATTAAATGAATGGGAAACATGAATGAAAAACATTTATTATCATTTCATAATCATAAGATTATAATAAAAAATTATTTCTTGATATATGTATCATAATATTTTACTGTTGAAAACATAACTATAAACAATTTTAATAAACGCGAAGATTTTAACATAAAATATTTACCACTTATGTAACATTAAATTGTAATCCCTGTGAAAGAATAAGATTAAATTATAGATAAAATTTATTTAGAATAAATAAATTCATAATATTATATATCAAAGTGGTTTTATATCTGCCTAAAAAGAATATCGGTTTATAACGTAATATATGTCTTATGGAAGTAAAATTGATATAAAAATACATTTCAACTTTAGAAACATTATAATCTTAAAACCAAATAATGAATATCTTTAAATTAAAAATATAATATCCTAAATATATGCATTTTAATGATATAAAATGATAACAGTTATCTATATGAACTTCATATAATATGATTGGTCCATAACATAACGTATGTCCCAGAGATGAAATATTGTAACAAAAATTACTTACTGCTTTCGTAACATTTAAACTGTAAAATCTATTAAATACATATCGTAAAATGGATATTTATCTCCCCATAATTTTCAATATAATTATCATAATATAAATTCATGTGAATTATTTATAACATTAAAATTTAATAGTAGATTAATACGGTATGTGTCTCATTTAAATTAAATGTTAAATAAAAACTCTTCACCTTAAGACTCAAAATAATATTTAAAATTTTTAAAACCATGTAAAATATAAATATCTTTATTATAAATCTATTATATGAAAAAATATTTATGTATATATATCATATTATATATTATTTACAAGTGGTGATTTATTCCTTTTTATTATAAATTCCATTTAAAATCATGTTTTGGGTAATACCGCTTTGTTTTTCATATATGTTTTCATCTGTTTTTTACTCTTACATTAACCATGAATCTATACACTATAGCCTAATTTTCATGAAATAATTATTATATTTATATGAAAATTATAATATTTATACAAATAATGACTGAATTTTTGGAGACATTATATACGCTATGATGACAAAGACGGTAGTCCTTACATACGTATGAGTAACATCTATATTTTTCAACAACCATTATCAATATGAGGGAGGTAATATTTAATATTTAAATAAATATACTAATATCTTAAATTAATTATTATTTATTCAAATATACGTATACAAATCATCCACGAGTTTTGGTGACGAAAAGTGGGTGCCACATCACTTCGTGGAGGGGGTAGTCCTCATGTACATGAATGAGTTTATAATATAGGTATTATGTATCTATTTTGACATAAAATAAATTTAAATAAAATTAATAAATATTTAAATAAAAATCCAGTTTTATCCAATAACGCAATGTTTTTCTATCTTCATCAAAAATTAAAAGTTTTCAAAAAAATTTACAATAATTCAACCTAAGAGAATTTTGATATTATGAATTAGAAAATGATATCTATTATACCAAATTAAAAACATAGCAGCTGAATTTATTAATTTAAAATTAATTCCTTTTTTCAAAACCAAAACGAGGGTTTTTAAAAAGAAAAAACTATCAAAAGTTTGACATGTATTTATGTAAAATTTAAATCCAAAATTACATATAATAACTTATATTTTATTAAATAATAAAAATATAATCTAATTATAAATCCAAACCATTCAAATTTATAATTTAACAATATAATTTATTTTTATTAAAAAAAGATGTTTTCAATTAAAAGTTAGTATTTTTTAGTACTCATCAAAAAATGAAAGTTATCAGAAAAGTACCAAAAATTTATACATAATAAATTTTTTTGTCCCGATTCTAAATAATAAGTTAATTTCATTAAATTGAATTTATAAATGTGTCAAATAATTTTTTAACAAATGATTCTCCATGAAATAGGTGGCAAAATTGCATTTTTTGAAAAATACTTATTCAATATGAAAAATTTAATTTGTCTTTATATTGTGTCTAAGAATTAAAAAATATGAATGTTAAAATTATATATGATATGTATATAATTTGAAATGTAGTTAATACTATTCATACCCGCTTTTTGAACTACCAGTTTTGTACGTCGTGGTGCACGAGAACATATTGTTGCGTGTATCGCAAGTTGTTGAATTACTTTTAAGAGATAACATACTATGAAATATTGGGGTGTTACAGGTGTGGTATTGAATAAATGTGTTTTATCCAAGTCATTTATATAATCCACATAGGTAAAACACCTGCATATTAAGTACAAATAATTTAATTGGATAATAAAAAAAGAACAACAATTTATTTATATGTGAAAAATTCACCATACTATAGTTAGATTATTTTTTCCCTAGTATCTATAATCCTTCACAAAAGTGTGGAGATAAAAATTTATTTTATCTTCTTATTTTTTTTATAATGTGTTGGATTTTTTTCATGAATTTTATTTCAAAGGGATGAATATTTTTTAAAAAATCATTAATTTAAAAGTAATTTTACTATATATCTGATTATACAATATATTATTAATGACCAAATCCATATACTAAAAGTATATATCCACCTCCAGATAGAAATTTTTATCTAATGGTTTACACTTTCCCCCAAAAAAATGATTGTTTTTATAGTAAATTGAAAGATTTAATTGAATTATTAATTTCTAAGAGTCTTTGATCACAATCATGGAATATATTTATATTAATTGTATGTTTTTGAAATCAAAAAAGAATAATATATAATGTAAAAAACAAATAATCATATAAAGAGAATGTAATAGACAAATAAAACTTGTGTCAAGGGGTGGAAAAGAGAATTTGGGAATTATTTTTTCTAAAAATTAAATAGAGACATCTTTTTGGCTTCTCATATTCAAATTTTTCATTTATTGTTGTTGCACTAATATTACTTATATCTAGTAAATGAATTTTTAAAATATTGTAGGTTTTCAAAAATATTAACCTCCAGAAATGTATTCCTTCAAAATATTCATCCACCCTTCAAATTAAACATATTAAAGACACATTTTAAAGAACCGCAAACAATTTTTGGTAGTGGAATGGAAGAATATTAATATCAATTTCCAAAGATACCCACTTTAAGAAGTTTTATATTATTCATAAATGGCCTTTGAAAAATGATAGGGGGTCCAAAAAATACATTAATTGATCACTTATTGGATGAATTATTTGATCACACCAATCTAATAATTATGTTATTAAAGAAAAAATAATTCTATTTATGGTATTATATTCATGAATTAACCGACATGAATTTTCCATATGATTCCTTATATATCTATAGTTATATGACTAGGTAAGAGGATATTCAAAAATTTATTGCAAATATTTACAATTTATTTGGTAATTTTATCAAACCTTTTTCTCTCTGAAACAATCTATTAATTCCAAACCATGATACAAAAAATTTATAAGATGTTATTAAATCCAGATTTTTTTATCTGATTCCAATTAAAATAAATAATATTTTAGATGTATGAGTTAGTGGAACATGTATAAAAACATGAATATAATCTCTAGAGTTTCTCACATTGATTTATTATACCTATGAATATCTCTCAATTGATATGTGCTAATTTAAATTTCATCAATTTTCCTCAAGGATAAAAATATATTCCTATATGTTATTAACAAATAACAACTATCCCCCTATTTTAATGTTTCAATTTCCATTCTATCCCCTTTGTTTAGGGAAAAGGGAACCTTCAATGTAATATCATCAAAAAAATTTAGAAACATTTCCACATTTATGAAACAACTAAGAACTATATTTTACTCTAGAAACTCCTTAGGTGTTGAATGACCAGAAACTAGTATTTTCCCCTAAGAAAACCTTCAAACAAAAAAATTTCTTCTGTTACCTATTTCATATTCTTATAAAAGTTATATATTTATATTTGACTATATTGTACTTGATTTCTATATTTTTCTATCAAATTACATTCGCTATCAGAAGAGGATTTCCTACCACCACTTATGTATTAAAATTAATGTCATATAATTGATTTTACAATGACTTTTTTATATCTCTAGGTTGATTGTATCCCATCTAATATGAAACAACAAGATTCAGGTCCAAAAACTTCTACACATATATATCTAAATTGGGAAATGAATACTTTGTGATATGTAGAGAAGACATCCCAATAGGGTTCATCAAAAGAAGTATATTATTATTTATAGAACTATGAGTTAACATCTATGTACCCATAACTAAAGTTTGATTCAAAGATATTCTTATAGATATATATAATTTACTCCGTTGAATATGGAATACTGATAAAAAATTTACCATGTTTTCATAAATTATCTATTTATAGAAACTGTAATAACTGTCACATACTATGAAACCTATGATGAGGAAAACAATTGATACGTATTTCTTATAATAAATATTACCTATCATTACAAGAAATATGAACTATGTATTCTCATATTTATAAAAAAATTAGACCAATAAAATAGTAATTTATAATAGAGTCCATCGATTCTGAAATAGTAAATTGTACAAAAAAACATTCACCCATACAATAAGTAAAGAAAATCATCTACATCAGTGAAACTCCCTTGAACAACAAAGACAGTAAAATCAATGTTTCTTATAAATAAAATACATTCTTAACCAGAACCATTTGAAATAATCCAATATGAATATTTGGACATTAAACCATGTAAATATAAGTCATACATTATCACTAAATATGATATACCCTATTATGACCTTATTAAATCGTCAAATTCTATTATTAGTTAGTGACCTATAAATTTTTTTTTTCTATGATTCCAATTATTATGAGTGGTGGATAACTAAATATTAAATGTGAAATGAATTTTTTTTACATTATCCTCTAAAATGAAATGTTTATATATGAGGAATATATACTCTAAGAATATGTTGGAGAGTTGATCAAGATAACTTGGAATAAATAGGTGGAATAAGAGGCCCTACAACATTCTATATGAACACTGTAAGATGAATTCAATTTTTAGTAGTTAATAGGGAGTAAAAATATTTTTTTCACTCTTTATATGCATTATAATCAATGAAATTACCCTTAACTATTTTGGGTAGACTAAAAAATTAGAGAAATATTATATACCCCAGTAAGATCATAATAGGAAATCTAATATAAAACAAAAAAAGAAATAATTACCCATTTTTTACTCATTGTATTTATGATTATTCAAATTCTTATGATTTCATAGATCAATATCTTGTGATATCAAAAGAGACACAAGCTATATCAGACATCAACATCCTTCTTAGGATTCTCCCATGAAATCAAAGGAGTGAACATCCAGAAGTTATTTTATATTACCAACAATGATATAACATTACCAAAGAATAAAAATCCACATATCCATATGTTTCATTTCAAGTTCCTAGAAATATGTCAATTATATCTCAATGTACCTTATTAATTCTACAGATTCCTCATATGATCAATGTATATAAGTAAATATAATAGGATATCATCGATGAACAATTTTTTTAATGTACGTATATATGAAAGTAAAATTAAATTATTAACTTATATAAATACATTAATACCTTTATTAAACTATATGATATCACAAGTATCATTTACATTCTATATCTACCACTAAATGTAGTACTCTAAATATAATACCATATAAAGAAAACCATATCATATCATGAAATTATAATTATTGGAAAAAACATATGGATTCCATTAACTAAATAAACATTTTTCATATCTAATGATGAGGAAACAAATTTTTCAACCCCACCTGGATAAATATCTAGTAATTCCTATGAAAATCTCAACTACATTCAGCTTTCCTAGATAATTGAATGTTCATATCGAAGGAGTAGTGAACCAAAAAAATAAATCCCTTAAACTCTAAGTACATTAATTTGACATTAAACTCCCACAAATATAATGGTTACATCCTATATATTGGTATTTATAAATTATCCAAAACTATCACAAAACCATTTAAATCATTTATTAAACAATAGTGCATAAATAATAATCATTTATCAATAAATCCATTCTTATAAAGGTGCATGATGTTTAAGAACTCCAATTTAATTATCTAGTTCTCATCATTGAAATGATACACAAAAACTGGTATGCATTCATATGTAGTTATAGATAGTCTGGTCCTGTATATCTTTCCAAAATATTCCTTTATGAATGAATATAAATTATCTATAGTGGATGTGAAAGATAATTTTTTTAGTGAAAGTAAATTTTATGATGTAGAGAGAAATAAAAATATATAGCCATGATCAAATAAAATCAATAAATATATAATATTATAAAATACTATATATTCGAATTACCATTGAATATAAGGGTAAATCCAAGTCATCATTGAATATCTTTACATTATATCCAAAAAAATCCAATGGTTGAAAATTCTAGGAAATAGTCATTCATATTCACTAAATCATTTACTAATTGAAAAGAACTAATATATTGTATCTAATATATTTAAAATAAAACAACCCTCAGGTAGATGATATTATAATCATACCTTGTACGTTTAATGGTCCCTCTCTACCACAATGTGGTGTGCACTAAATGAAAAATAATTAAATCAGACTAGTACATAATTCATGACATCAAAATATAAAACTATAATAGGTTATACAATCTTTATATCAAGGTTTCCTTAGTTAAATATATCCAATTACACATTGAATAGGTACACGATTACCACCAAAACATGATTCCCCAAAAAAATCACTAGCTCCCCTAGTCTTCATAAATAATAACACATAACCAATTTAAAGATCACATAAATGAAAAAA
This sequence comes from Viscum album, assembly GCA_963277665.1. Lineage (NCBI taxonomy): Eukaryota > Viridiplantae > Streptophyta > Magnoliopsida > Santalales > Viscaceae > Viscum > Viscum album. Next base: position 593,898,569 of record OY728141.1, on the reverse strand, counting down.
TATAGACATCTCATAAATTCCTAGTAGATATAGTTCTAAATTAAAATAACAAAATTAAATAATATGTAAAAAATATAGATGCAATGGAAATAGTCAATTGATATACTCCCCTTATAAGGAATAGATGAAACATGGTCATGTCTCACACACCTACGACAACACAAGATATATCTATCACACAAAAACTTCCATGTTCTCAATGATACACTCCTAGACCTGAAAATAAAAATTATACAACCCTAGGACATCAAACAGAACCATTCTATGGTTAAAAATAAGATACATGTTATTTATATTAAACATTCAATGTATTATGAATATATTTCTATACACTCAGATTGGATTCTATAGAGAAAAATACATTAATCCCATGTAATTTTTTTATTACACCAACCCTGAACCCACACTCATGGATATGGTTCTAAAATTATAAACATTATTTTTTTTAGAATTGAAATTGATGAAATTGGATTAATGTTATCTATCGAAATTATTCCCTATCCAAAGGATATTTTATGTAATAGAAATTACTACAAACATATTAGTTTTATTTTTTTTGAATTATTAGAAACAACTCTTACATAAACAATACACATCTCAATAAATTATTATTTCTCCCACTTAACCAAATATTTTTTATCCCAATTTTTTCACCATAATCACTGGTAAATATTACTTGTAAAAATAATTCAATCAAAAAATTCATGATATCCTTTGAAAATGGAAGCATAAGAACTACGTGATCAAATTAATAGTATAGGTAAACATAAATATTTATAAATAAATGTCATCAATGAGAATAATAAGTGGATATGGTGTGATGAAATAACCCAAGGGGATGATATAATCATAAAATAAACCATACCCATCAATTCAAAAATAATAACGAATAAGAACATGGAATAAGGCTTTAAAAAATGTATCTTAAAAAACAATAATCAAGAGCCATGTCATATCAATCAATATGGATTAAAATATTTTAAAATCAGGACAAGGGTAGATAGAAAAATTTGGTATCTTGGAATTTTATCATCATAAAACCCTTGAAGAACCATTATAATGTGAATAGCCACAAACCCGACTTCCTATATAATTTTTCAAATAAAAAAATATTTCCCTAATGTGTAGGAACATTATCTAGTCAGACAGATTGTATAATTTATACCGATATCACATGATTCAATCTTGGTTCACCCATTTTATATATTATCTAGGAACCAAAACATGAATAATTTACATAGAGTATGAATTTTATCTTAAAAACCATAAACCAATTATTATTATTATTTGAGCTTAATAAACCAATGTAAAGGAAATTAATTCCATGAAAATCTCGTTGAAACAAGAATAACCCTTTGATAAATGGATTTCATAACAATCTATTTGAACTAGATAATGAATGATGATGGTATTTTTGATAAATATATTCACTGGATCAGGTGTAAAATTTTTTTTTTGACTTTGATAAATGCTAAAAAAATTGAATATAAATTAAATAAATTTTAACAAAAATAATTGTTCAATTTTGAAACACAAATTAAAGCATAAAAAATTTGAAAATCCTTTTCATTAAAAATATCCATGAAAACCTATAGACATAAAAATCATTTAAAACATATATTCATGAAAATATCCTTTGAATTATAAAAAAAATATGTAAAACATAAACCATTTTTAAAATACGTATCATTGAAAATAAACATGAAAAATTATAAGCCCAAAATTCAGTGAATATAATGGTAATGATAGTTTGATATATTCTTCATGTCATACATTATAAATCAAAAATTCCATTCAGCCTTTCGGTAAATGAGGAATGAGAATTGTATGGAAAATGAAATGAATATTTCATTCCAAAAATTCCGTAAAAAGTAAAACACCGGTAAAAACATTTTTAAAAATAATATTAAGAATGATAGTAACTTTTTTGAAAACATTTTCAGAAAAAATAAATTTTTCATGAAAAATGGATTTCAGAAAATGGGGAAAACAAGTATGTTTTTTTAATATTATTATTGAACTATTGAGTACCTAAAGAGAGTAAAATAAATTCAAAACATTTATTATCATTTCCATACTATTAGAAAATGAATGAAATGAATTTCATGAGATATTCATGATAATAGTTTATCATTAGAATCATAATCATAAAAATACATACAAACTATGAGATTATAGCATAAAATCTTTTCCACCTTAGTATCTTCAAATTGTATGAACCATGAAAGAATAAAATTAAATGAAACATAAAAACTAATTAAAACAAATCAATAATTTATATTTCATATAAATGGGTATGTATACCCACCTCCTAGTAGAATATAGGATCATATCCCCACAAATCTCTCAAGGAAGGAAAATTGGGAAAACAATCCCTTGCTGATTAGAAAACAATTGAATTGTAAACCACATGAAAAAATTACATTTAATGAAACATAAATTATCATAAAAATATCATTCTAGTTATATAACATGAAAACGTGTCATTATATGAATATAATTAAATAATATAGTTTTATAATATAGTTTATGTCCAAAATATGAAAACTAGTGACAAAAAAACCTTACTATTAAGTAATGTTTTAACCATAAACCCAAAGAAAGAGAGATCCAAAAATAGAAATGTAAAAAAGAATAATCTTTATGATAATAATAATAAAATTCATTCTTGGAAAGTGTATAAATCACATTATAATATAGGTTTTCAATATGTAATTCCTCTCAGATAAGTAAAAAATTAGACAAAAATCTCTTACGTTAAGTTTCGACTCCATTCTAAAATCTTTTAACCTCCATTTTCACAAATATATGTAATTTATATATACATTATAAAAAAATATATAAATTATATCATATATTATTTACTTATCAAAATTTTTTACATATTTATTATGATTTTTATGTTAAAATAATATTTCGAGTAAAAATAGATTTGTTTTTTGTAAATGTTTTGCACCATTATTATCTGTCTTTTTACATTGAAAAAGGCTCCATTATGTCAAAAATAATTATAGTTAAATAAATATAATATATATATATATAATATTATTTTAATACCAATCAATAAATATTATTCTTAGAAATGAAGTGTGTTATGATCATATAGATGATAGGTAGTACATATGCATAAAAAAATTTCCAATTTTTAATCATCCGTATGGACTGAAGAAAAGTTATATTTTATATTTACTGATTCATAATAATATATGAAGTGAACTATGATTTATTTAAATATAATTTTACATATCATCCATTGGGTGTGATGATGAAGAGAGAGAGTCACATCGATTTTTGAAGATGGTAGTCCACACGTACATGAAAGCGATAATAATCATTTAATGACTGAAAATGGAAAGAATGAAAATGATATATTCACTTTTAATAATGATAAATATTCCATTACTATCGTAGATATTTAATTTATATCACAAATATTCATTAAATATATCTTTATTATCATCCATGTACAACATTAGTGAAAAATGAACCACGTCTCTTTGTGGGGCGGTAGTCCTCCGTACATACAAGAGACTTTATCATATCCCCTATGGAATAGAAATTTAAAAATGTATATCTAATATAATGAATAAATATTTATATTTATACAATATTTATAACATATATAATTTCGGTCCATAAATATTTCCAACATTTAGAAGTCATAATGTAAAAATGAATGACATCAGTTTGTGAGGTGGTAGTCTACCGAACACACAAATGATGATTTTGTAACACATTTTATTAAAGAGGATATGTTTTTAGATGATAAATATAACCCAAAAATATAATTATATGAAATTTAGTATCATTATTTTATCCTAATTTTTTTATAATAAATTATTATTGGGGATAAAGAACTAAAATCAAAATGCATGTTGAATAATTCAAGCACTTCATCGAGTAACATCATTATTTTTTCTCCAAAATCATTCCTACATTGGATTTATGCCGAAAATAAGGCTTCATGGATTATATAAAGTAATTTTAAAGTTATTTAGTATTCTCTTGGATGAACTAAAAGGTATTTATGGTGAAAAGTATGGAAGATAGGGGGTCTTTTTTAATTTAGGTGGGTGGAACAATTGTAATTTTTGAGATGAAAAGGGTGTTCCCATTTATTCACATGAAACAGGGGTCTAAAATGGATTATTATATATAATTAAACATCATGTAGCCCAAATATTTCAATATAATTTTTTGTACATAATTTTTTATGTTATTTAAGCGATTAAATTTTTATTTTTACCACTATGTAAACCCATTTATACCTTAACAATTGTAATTATCTTTTACTATTTTCACTATTTATTTTGATAAATAAAATGATTATATCTTGTTATATAAAATAAATAATTCCAATTTAATGTATTTCATAAAATTTTCAAAATTAAATTCAAATAAATATAAATGATTAATTTATAATTAAACTTGTGGATGTAATAATAAAGATTGTTTTCTAGAAGTATGTTTTTTAAGGAAATGATGATTTCATATTTACTATATTACTAGTAAATATTATTTTGTGAATTTATAATATTATTTTTTAATATATAAAATATAAATTTAATATAAAAATTTCATTATTATTTATTATCATAATATTTTAAAAGGCAGAAACATTATGCTTTTTTATATGGTTTTAAAAAAATATTGTTTTTGATTCCAAAAAATAAATTATAATATAATATAATAGGAATATGATTAAAAAAGAATTTATTTTGTAATATATTACTAAATAAAAAATATTTTATATTGAATAAATTTAAAAAATATTGTGATGCTTAAATTTTTAAATTTAATTTAAAGAAATGGCATTTTTTACAAATTAAGTTATTTTTTACTATTCATTGTAAAATGATTATTTAGTAAAAAACCATATATTTTACAATAAGTAAATTTTAATAATATGATTTAAGATGTTAATATAATTTCATGAAATAGTTATTTCTAAAATTTGTAACAATTATTTATAATAATTTATCATGAAAATCAATAAAAATCATTTTTTATTGAAAACATAATTTTGAAATATAAAATTACTTGAATAAAAATTGACTAAATAATAAGTAAAACATTACCAATAATTTAAATTTATTTGGAAATTAATATTTATAAATTTTTCATTATTTATTTGATACAATTAAAACACTCTAATTAGGTGGTTAGGTTATAAATATAAACTATAAAATGTTTTTTTAATGTTTAGTGTTTCGTTCCAAATATATTATCAAACATAATTTGATTTTATAAAAATTTAAGGGTGTCAAATCCTACCATGTTTTATAAATTGAATCCCCATAATTTTCACATTTTCCTAGTAGTAAATTGTTAGAAATTTTGAAATACATTTATACAGAATCCCTATGGTAAAAAGATTTAATAAAACATCCTCTTGATAATAGTTAAAATAATGTATGAAGGACATGTGGAATGAAACATACATGGTTTTCAAATATGTAGAAAAAGGATGTATGTTAAGGCCTAGGAATGAAAGAAAATCATACATAGAAAATAATGATACAGACTGATAGATATCCTTGATCACATTAAAGTGAATGATCATGAAAAAGCATAAAACCACAAAACCGTAAACCAAAGAGGAGTGGAAAATAGTGTTGATATCATTATAAATGATGATAATAGAATAAAATATTATTTAAATTTCCTTTTGCTATACTTTTGAAATTTAATTTCCATTTCACTAAGGGAATAACTAAATATACTGTATTGATGTGTGTAATTTCATTATTTTTTCAATTTCATCCAGAATCTCTTATTTCTCTACTAATAGATGATCAATCAAGATAACATTTTGAAGCTTGAAGCACTAAAAATATAAATTTAATGATCATATAACATTAAATGGGATAAGTAACAGTTATGTGTTTCATTATATAGTAACCAATATCAAAAGATATAAGGACATGGAATGATAATTCTAAAAAATGAGTAAACCTTCATAAGATGAAACAAAAAAAATCATAAAACATAAACAATAGTACCGAAATGTAAAAATAAATCATTCATAAATTAACATGATCAAAAAGTGTGTCGTAAACACATATTTTATATCATACCACTCTGATTTCATTACCAACCATAAGGAGATCCTCTCTTTGGGTAACAATAATCACTTTGTCAAAAAATCACTTTTAAATGGCATATTTATCTACAAAACAAAACATTTGTTCTCACTATGAAATACCTTATAGACACATTAGTTTATCAATACCTTAAATATTACTTCCAAAAATTTTAATATCGTACTTCATGTTATACACAGCTATAACAAAATTTAACATACTAAAACATATCCTAAAATATCAGAAATAACCTTAAGATATCATCATTTAAAACCTCAATGAAGTATCTATGACTTCTAACGTACCTGAATGGCCTGAAGGCCTTCTTTTAATTTTATTATGTATAATCCCCCTTTTAATGGTTTAAGGGGAACCCGTACATGACCCATAGGCCCAAGGCATAAGGCCCGACTGACTCGCAATACATGGCCTTACGGTGGTATCTATAAACCGTAAGGTAACCTAAAAATAAATAAATAAAATATAGAAAGTAATCTAAAACATTCATAGAAAACTAACTATTATAACCTTAGACTTGGAATCCTAGATCCAATTTTGAAATCATAAGCATTAAATTTATGGAAATAAAATATATAAAGTTCACCTAATTTTCACCATCTAAACCCAAGAATATTTAAAGGAAATATTGTATAACATAAATTATTGATGACCATTTAGGTATAAAGTTTTATATAATTAGGAAAAATACTTACAGATTGAATACTCATGTTGTAAAATGATAATTTCTCCAAAATAATAAAAACCTTATTATTTCACATTAAATCAACTTCATTTATATGAAATCTTTCTAAACGTGATTCTTGATAACCTAATGAGAATGAAACATGTAAATTGTGATAAACGTTCTCAGTAATGGTAAACATAAGAATTTTCAATTGAAAGTCCTCAATTTGAATAATATTTTTATAATGGGATAATGACATATTCAGAGTTCATGAGAAAATTATATAATAAATCATACCCTTAAATACCTAAAATTTTATTTAGGAAAAAAAGAATGAATTATTTAAATAAAAAATAAGTAAGAAGAATAAATAATATTGAACCATGTGATATCATAAATTAACAAATGAAACCTTATAAAGTCATGGAAGTATTTAATAAAATATTGTGATATCTTGCATCCATAACATCATAGAAACATTACAGAACCCCAAATACTAAGAATAACCTTATATCTAACTTTCATTGAAATTACTTTGATATCATAATCGTTACCTGATTCATTAGAGATCTATCATGGATTTTGTTTCATATATGTTATATCGGTATCACCTGACACTATCTAGGAGAAACCATCATATATAATTTCCTAGAAAAAATCAGGAATAATGTATATAGAGCATTAATTTTATCCTAAAACAAATTAAATGGCTCTTATTATTTTTAGAACATGATTAACATGTGGATATGAATTGTTTTCCATGAAAATATATCTCAAACAAGATCAACCCTTGAAAATTAAATAGGTTTCATGATAACCTCTTAAAAACAATATTAAACCATCTAAATAATGTATTAGTATGGTATCGTTACAAAATAACCAAATTGGAGAATAAGTAACATCATGGTTTGTTAATATATATGAATGGGAATAATAACAAATTATCATTTGAGAAATTAGAATGAAAATAATTTTTTTTTTTGAAAAAAAATATTTCAAAAAAACATTTATTTGATAATAACCTTGAAAACATACATAAGAATCTTTAAAAAATTATAACATTTCTTGAGGGGAATATATTTTTAGTGATGAAAACACTTTTTAAAAAATAAATCAATACTAAAATACATCTATTTGAAAAAATATATATAATGGTATATTGATTGAAAATATTGATCATGATGGTTTTAAATTTCATTCATATCGTACACACTAAAAGAAAGATTCGTCTCACATTTTTGGTAAAATTAACATGTGAATTATTTAGAAAATTAAATTAAAATTACATTATAAAAGAATTTTAAAAATTAAATAATTCAAAAAATTTCTTTAATAAATAATTTTAATAATGTTAAAAAAAAGTTAAAAATTATTTGAGAAAAAATTGAGAAATAGTATTTTTAGCCAATGTGATAAATAATTCAACTTTTTAATAAATAAAATATTTTCAAATCATGATTAAATGAATGGGAAACATGAATGAAAAACATTTATTATCATTTCATAATCATAAGATTATAATAAAAAATTATTTCTTGATATATGTATCATAATATTTTACTGTTGAAAACATAACTATAAACAATTTTAATAAACGCGAAGATTTTAACATAAAATATTTACCACTTACGTAACATTAAATTGTAATCCCTGTGAAAGAATAAGATTAAATTATAGATAAAATTTATTTAGAATAAATAAATTCATAATATTATATATCAAAGTGGTTTTATATCTGCCTAAAAAGAATATCGGTTTATAACGTAATATATGTCTTATGGAAGTAAAATTGATATAAAAATACATTTCAACTTTAGAAACATTATAATCTTAAAACCAAATAATGAATATCTTTAAATTAAAAATATAATATCCTAAATATATGCATTTTAATGATATAAAATGATAACATTTATCTATATGAACTTCATATAATATGATTGGTCCATAACATAACGTATGTCCCTGAGATGAAATATTGTAACAAAAATTACTTACTGCTTTCGTAACATTTAAACTGTTAACTCTATTAAATACATATCGTAAAATGGATATTTATCTCCCCATAACTTTCAATATAATTATCATAATATAAATTCATGTGAATTATTTATAACATTAAAATTTAATAGGAGATTAATACGGTATGTGTCTCATTTAAATTAAATGTTAAATAAAAACTCTTCACCTTAAGACTCAAAATAATATTTAAAAATTTTAAAACCATGTAAAATATAAATATCTTTATTATAAATCTATTATATGAAGAAATATTTATGTATATATATCATATTATATATTATTTACAAGTGGTGATTTATTCCTTTTTATTATAAATTCCATTTAAAATCATGTTTTGGGTAATACCACTTTGTTTTTCATATATGTTTTCATCTGTTTTTTTACTCTTACATTAACCATGAATCTATACCCTATAGCCTAATTTTCATGAAATAATTATTATATTTATATGAAAATTATAATATTTATACAAATAATGACTGAATTTTTGGAGACATTATATACGCTATGATGACAAAGACGGTAGTCCTTACATACGTATGAGTAACATCTATATTTTTCAACAACCATTATCAATATGAGGGAGGTAATATTTAATATTTAAATAAATATACTAATATCTTAAATTAATTATTATTTATTCAAATATACGTATACAAATCATCCACGAGTTTTGGTGACGAAAAGTGGGTGCCACATCACTTCGTGGAGGGGGTAGTCCTCATGTACATGAATGAGTTTATAATATTTTATGGAGTGAAAAGGTAAGAAAGAAAAGTATATATTTTATTTTCATATTTGTAAATATTTCATGAATATAATAATAATTTCATTTATATAACATATTGTAAGAACCTGGTTTTTATTTTTGAGTTATGGGTTTCTCCTATTCTCTTTCCCTTAAGTATTTATTATAAAATAAGGAAAATGGGGAAAATCCCAAATTTTGGAAGTACACGCCATGTACTCTTCCACACGCCATGTACTTTTGGCCGTGTGGGATGAGTACACAGGGTGTGTAGTCGTGTTGGCTACGAATGATGTAAAAATCGACTACACGCCATATAGTGGTCCTCTACACACCGTGTAGTCAGTTGGAAGGCGAAACAGTAAGGTGGTGGAAGCAGCTGCTAGCTGGGCGAAAGTACATGTCGTGTCGTTGGTAATACATGTCGTGTAATCATGTCGACGGGTGAACAGTTTTGTGGTGCTGCCAGAGGAACAGTTAAATGAATGAAGTATATGACGTGTACTCAAATGTACATGTCGTGTACTTTGTTTTTTTTCTTAAAATGGGAAGCAGCCAACCCTATTCATATGGAAGGCTTAGAACCGGATGAGAGCTTGGGAGGGGATAGGTGAATCTTCGAGGATCCATTGATCATGGACCGGGAATCCAATTTCGCATCCGTCAATCTTGTTGGAACCACACTAATATGCCCTCCCATCTCCTTGCATAGTTCTTTCTAATTCTTCCTCTAAGGGAAGTTATTTTCATTTAAGGGAGTTATCTTTCACCTCAGTTCTACCTCGTTCTAGGATGATTCGTGGAACGTCGTTCGAGTATACTAATCATGGGCATTTAAAGTAGGCGGCTTTGTGTTTATTTTCCAACTGTTGTGGATTTTTTGGGTATCGTTGTGCCACAAACCCATGTTGGGGTGTAGTGTTGCTGAGTCCGTGGCTATTTTAAATAACTAGAATTGAATAAGTAATTAATTTTGATAATAAACTGCTGTTTAGGATCGTTGCTGGGATCTAGGACCACCCGGAGGGATGCGTTCCTCTGTTTAGTCGTTTGGCCAGGATACCAAAGGGTAAGCCATTAATTTAATGATTGTAGAATTGCCTTGAGAAGAATTTCTTGTGTACTGGTTATTTACATGTTGGGCATGGCCCGGTTACCTGTTTTTCCTAAGGTAAGTGTTTTGATTAGCCTATGGGCACTGTACTATTTAGCCTGTGGGCAACTTCTTCCGTTCTTGTGGGCAGTTGATTCAGTGCCTGTGGGCGACACTTCTTACACCCGTGGGCAATATCCATATGCATGTGGGCAGATTCTTGTGTTTGGATTCTATTTACGTAAGTGGAGGGGTTTATATGTCTGAGAACATTGGCTGCTTACTTAAAATATTCCCTATGGTGATATTTTAAATTAAATGATTAAATGGATATTAAAATTACAATATAACTGGTTAAGTTAGTTACTTTTCATTATTGCTTACTTTATTGCATTTTACTACTGCACACTGTTGTTGCATGATTTCACACAGTTGGGCACGAGCATTTGGTGGGTGGCTATTGGGATTTATTTCTCACACCCTGTTTGGGTCATGCTTTTCGGCCTGAATAGATTATGTTTCTGTAGGTGTAGATAAGGGAAAGGGCCCTTATATAGGTTCTTGAATGCCGTTGAGGAGTAGGGGAGCATGGGATCGGGCTTAGGCTCATGATGCTACCGGCTATTTTGTTTTTCTTTGTTGTACACTGCATTGTATTGTACTGCTATGTAACATGTTTTTGCTGTTTTATTAGAACTTTAGACATGTTCCGTCATATTTGTATCACTGGCTGGTTATCTTTTACCGCAGTTGTTCTATAAAATGTGTCTAGTTTATTATTTCCACGGTTGTTGTATGCTTTTTATTTTATTCTATTGCGCTACACATTGACAAATGAGGGCATAGTTCCTCCACTATCAGACCTAGGCCATCACTACTAGTCGGCAGGCGCTGGAATTTGGGGAAATGCGCTTGCGGTCACATGGAGAACTGGGTTCGGGGCACACCTTGAGTGGCACCCAGATCTGGGAGGTTACAAAGTGGTATCAAAGGGGTTCTTTTCATTGACTTACTAGTTGGAGCCTTAGTTAGGGATAGGATGGGAAAGTTAGTTTGTAATAAGATGTTCCCAGGTGTAGCTAACCCGTGTACATGGAAAAGCGAGTCTACCTCATATTTTTTCAATTTTTATGATTTTGAAAATTTTACAGTTGACTTGATTTCAACGTTGGGTGACACACTTGTGATTGTGCTGTTTATATTTTAACAATGGGTTCTATTTAGTTGTAACCCGGTGAGATGAGGGTATGCATTCTCATGCATCATTTAGGCACATGCTAGAAATCACATTCCATGCATAGTTTCTATGCCATGTAGGTGCATTAGAAATCCCATGTTGTTGTGATAGCCATTGTGCTAGAAAATCATTCTATTGTGATAGCTGCGTGATAAATACCTGCTATGTGATAGGGTATTTTTGTATGAGCCGGTTGATAGAACAGACGCCATACTTTGGTTTTTGGGGAGTATGGGCCCTAATTGACCAGAATTTGGTAGATCATTAGCTGTTTATTTTGTTATAACACAGATAAGATGTTGAACATTGATTCGTGGGGAGTATGGGCCCTCAAGGGTCTGAATTTGACGATTAGGTGTTATTTATGGGTATTTTCTGGGTTCCGGGGAAGTTTCTGAGGCATACTATCCAGAAAACCTAGTATACACACTGTGTAGTACCTTCAACATGTCGTGTATGGACTTCTATTCCGAAAAAAAAATAATCTTTTTGAGTACACACCGTGTACCCTGAGTACAGGCCGTGTAGTCTCTTCCCGTGTCACAAACCATGTGGGTGATGACACGGGGAAGGGAAGATCATGGGGTGAACACACTGTGTAGATGATGTACACACCGTGTAGTGTTGACCCGGAGTCCTCCTGTGTAACAAACAACACAGATGGAGGAAACCCTAAGACATACTCACCGTGTCCACTATGGAACACACCGTGTAGTCTGACCTGGGGACCCGACCATGTAACCAACAACATGGGTTGGTGTGATCCCTTCGTGTACACACTGTGTGAGTATAGAACACGCCATGTACTTTGAGTCGTGTGTCCAGATGTTTAACTAACAACACGGATCAATGAAGCTCATATAGTACATGTTGTGTACCTATGGGACACACCGTGTAGTCTTGTCCGACAACAGACCGTGTGGTTTTAGCCATGTGGTATGGAAACGGGGTGGTGTACACACCGTGTGCGGGTGTAACACACCGTGTAGTGACAAGCCCAGTAGTCGGCCTTGTCACAAATGACACGGGTAGTTGGAAATTACACCATACACGCCGTGTACATACTATACACGCTGTGTAGTTTTGTTCAATGGGAGCCATGTGGTTTAGCCGTGTTGAAGGACCCGGTCAGGGGAAGGGAAGTCAATTACACGTCGTGTAGTCAATATATACGCCATGTAGTCTTGTTTTTAAAATATTAAAATGCCTTATTCCTCTTGTTACCTTTTTGGATCCTTCTCTTTATGTTTTTAATAATCTTGAATCTACTGCATGTTTTGACCTTGTAGAGTCATGCCGCTGAGACGACCACGCGTTGTTTGCCAGGAGAGCGTCAACGAGTATACTTCAGAGATGGTGGGCCATGGGCTACCAATGGATCCTACAGCAGAGCTAGATACAGCGCCAACCGTTATACCAGACACATGCTAATATGCGCAGTTACGCGAATGCCTCATACGGTTCATGCAGACCTTTCAGGGAGCACCGCCAGCTACCACATTTATGGATGATCTGACACATACCTTCCTGCAACAGAATTTTCCTATGTTTTCAGTGGATGGCGGACCACAGGCTATGGAGTCTTGGCTAGGATCGATGGAGACTATTTTCGAGCATCTTGAGATGCCTCCAGGGCAGAGGGTCAAGATCGTGATGTATATGCTCCGTGATTCTTCCATGAGTTCCTGGGATGTTACCACCTAGACAGAGCATCACAATGACATGGAGTGGAGATATTTTTAGGTAGTATTCAATGGCTTCTTCTTCCCAGAGACACTGAGGGTAGATAGAGCTCGAGAGTTCATGAATCTGCAGCAGGGCGTTATGTCGGTGATGGATTATTCTGCTAGTTTCACCGAGCATCAGCGTTTTGCACCAGTTTTGGTGAGTGATGAGACGTTGAGAACCAAACGCTTTGTGGATGGTCTTCGTTATGACATCGAAGTGCTGGTGAATGTTTTAAGGTGTCCTTCAATACATTCTATTCTGAACCAGGCGCTGTTTACAGAGAGGAACCTTCATGAAACTAGTGGTGTGGGCCAGGGCGGTTCAGCACCAGTTTCTGGTACTATTTCCACTGGTAAGAGGAAGAGACTGATTGACATCTCTTAGGTTGGTAGTACTAGACAGAAGAATGCTTCATGTGGCGAGGTCATGTGCTACCAGTTTGTTAGAGTGGGGTAAAAGAGGCCAAAGTGTCCACGAGACCCAGTGGAGTTACGAGCTTGTGGTAGGACGGGTCATATGCAACGCTTCTGTAGGGCATTTCCTCCAGTGGATAGTAAGAGGGGTTCTTTGCAGACTCCGTGTGTGGGAGCATGACCAGTGGATTCTTACCAGTCAGGGAACTAGAATACCTCAGGGTGAGAAGTAAGAGATGGTGGTCATGGCCGTGGTAGCCAGATCCTAGGATCTCAGAGGTAGAAGGTCGGGACAGCTCAGGGTAGCCAGGCTGTGTCGCAGAGCCGCGACACTGGGCATGCATATGCAGTACAACAGACCCAGCAGGAGCAGGACCCGAGACCTTCTATAGTCAGAGGTACTATTCTAGCAGCTTCTGTCTCATCTTCAGTACATTGTGATATAGGTGCTACACATAGTTTTATATCTGTTCCCATTGTAGAAATCCTTGGGCTCTGTGTTTCTACTTCCACTGTTATCATGACGCTAGACACTCCATTGGGAACTAGAACGACATATGTGCATCATTACAAAGAGTTCCCCCTAAGAGGTTGGTGGGTGTCACTTTATTTGGTGCCTCTATGTCTTAGAGATGATATCTTATGACTTCATTCTTGGGATGGACTGGTTGGTTCCCTTTTGAGCCTTTGTAGTCTGCTATCGTCGCAAGGTGAGTTTCACGTCACCAGAGGGAGGAGATTTTCTATACAAGGGAGAATGGGATGTTCAGGCGAGTCGAGCTGGACCAAAGCATCATAGGTGAGGTGGAGTCATAGCCCAAATTTCTAGCTTATACCTAGATGATAAGGGGACTTGTCATATGGATTTCCCTCCAGTGGTTGATCGTTTCAGGGATGTCTTCCCAGATGAGTTTTCAGGTCTACCTCCAAAGAAAGAGGTGGATTTCTCTATTAATCTTGTGCCAGGAGCAGCACCAGTGTCCATTCCTCTTTGTAGGATGGATACATCATATTTTCAGGAGCTCAAGAGGTGGTTAGAGGAGTTACAGGGAAAATGATTTTTCTGACCCAGTACATCTCCTTGGGGTTCGCCTGTCCTGTCTTCTAAGAAGACGGACAGTACCCTCAGACTCTGTGTGGATTATCGGAAGTTAAACCAGTTGATGGTTAAGAACCGATATCCTTTGCCGAGGATTGAGGAACTTTTTGATCAACTTCGGGGATAACGAGTTTTCTCGTTTATTGAATCGAGATCAGTGTATCATCAGCTTCGCGTGAGACCATCAGATATACCGCTCACATCTTTTCGGAGTAGATATGGTATGTATGAGTACTTGGTTACGATGTTAGGACTCACGAACACGCCAACAGTTTTCATGTATCTGATGAATCGTGTGTTCCATCCTTATCTGGATTTTTTTGTGGTAGTATTTTTGGACGACATCTTGGTGTACTCTCACACACGACACGACCATGCCACCAATATTGATATTGTATTGAGTACACTAAGAGGGAAATTTCTATATGATATGATCTCAAAGTGACACTTTTAGATGGACCAAATTCACTTCCTAGGTCATATCATATCAGAGGCAGAAGTGACAGTAGACCCAGAGAAGGTGAGAGCAGTAGTTTCTTGGGAGCAGCCTAAGAACGTGTTTGAGATACAGAGTTTCTTACGGTTGGATAGTTACTACAGACGCCTAATACAAGACTTCTCCCGCTTAGAAGTGCCATTGACGGGTCTGAGTAAGAAGGGTGTGAAGTTCATTTGGATGGAAGATTGCGAGACAGACTTTCATGACCTGAAGGGAAGGATGACATTATCACTAGTCCTGATAATTTAAGATAATGGTAAGAGCTATAAAGTTTAATGTGATGCATCATTTATTGGGCTGGGAGTAGTGTTGGTGCAGGGCGATCGAGTTGTTGCATACGGTTCTCAACAGTTGAGGCCAAATGAGAGGAATTACCCGATGCATGATCTTGAATTGGCTGTAGTTGTGCATGTGTTACACTGTTGGAGACATTATCTGTTGGGAGAGAATTTTGTTGTTTTTATCGACCACAAGAGCCTCAAATACATCTTTACATATCGTGACTTGAACCTGAGACAACGTAGGTGGGTCGAATAACTACCACCCTTCGATTTTGAGCTTTCCTATACACCTAGTAAAGGTAATGTCGTAGATGATGCACTGAGTAGCAGGACTCATATACTAGTGGTACAGGAGTCTAGTAGTGAGTGGCTGCTCATGGCCTTGTTCTCTGAGATGCATCTGGAGGTGCCCAATAGTCAGGGGAAAACTTATCTTTCATCATTATCTATGAATTCTACCCTCCTGGACAGAGTGAGGATGAGACAACTTAACTGATTCAGAAGGCCTAGTTCTACGGGATTCGGTGGCAAGTAAGGACACTCCTTCTGGTTGGAAGATAGGTGATGATGAAATTCTGCATTTCCATGGATGAGTGTGAGTTCCAGGGGATATACGTGAGGAGTTGATGTGGGAGTTTCATGCTTAAGCTTGGTCAGTTCATCCTGGGGTTACCAAAATGTATCGTGACTTGAGACGTCCGTACTGGTGGCCGGGTATGAAGAGAGATATAGCTGGTTTTGTTACGAGGTGTTCCACCTGTCACCTGGTAAAGGCGGAGCATCAGAGGCCAGCTGAACTGTTATAGCAGTTACCCATCTCGGAGTGGTAATGGGATGATGTCACGATTGATTTCGTGACTGGGTTGCCGAGGTCACCTAGAGGCAATGATGTTGTGTGGGTTGTTGTGGAAAGACTCACGATGTTAGCTCACTTTTTTCCAATCAAGGAGATGTTCGGAGTTGATGAGATCAGAAATTTGTATATCCGATAGATCGTATGTCTTCATTGGGTTCCTTGTTGTATTATTTCAAATAGGGATGGCCATTTTATGTCTCGTTTCTTGCAGAGTTTTCAGCGGGCAGTAGGTACACCGGTGATATTGAGCACATCTTAACACCCTCAGACTGATATCCAGTCAGAGCGTATGATACAGTTGCTTGAAGACCTGATGTGTGCATGTATCCTAGAATTTGGGGGCTATTGGGAGAAGCATATACCCCTAGTCGAGTTTTCCTACAATAATAATTTTCAGGAAACTATTGAGATGGAACCTTATGAGGCTTTATATGGTAGGCCTTGCCGATAACCTTTGTGCTGGTTAGAGACAGGTGAGGCGACATTACTGGTACCACATATCGTGCATGAGACTTCTGAGTAGGTCCAGTTGATTCAGAAGCAGATGGATACCGCACAGTCTCATCAGAAATCTTATGCTGATCACCGTAGATGACCTTTGGAGTTCATGGTTGGGGATCAGGTCTTCTTGCGTGTTTCACTGAGACTGGGACACAGGCGGATCAAGACACAGGGTAAACTTTCACCGATGTGTGTCCATCCATTTGAGATTTTGGAGAGTGTCGGTCCGGTTTCCTACTGGCTATAGTTACAACAGAGGTACAAAGCCATGCACAACGTCTTCTATGTATCTCAGTTGTGCCGCTATCATTCAGACCCATATCACATCTTTCAGCCCAAGGAGGTTGAGCTTCAGGTTAATGCATCCTTTAAGGAGCATCCGATTTGTATCATTGATAGGAGCACAAGGGTTCTCTGAGGCCGGTCATTTCCTCTCGTACGGGTGCTATGGCAGCATGGCTGAGGGCTGGATGAAACCTGGGAGCAGGAGACAGATGTACATGCTCAGTGGCTAGAGCTATTCGGATCTTTATCTTTGCCTCCCTAGAAAAGGAAATTCGGGGACGAATTTATTTATGTGGGGATGTTTGTAATAACCCGGTTCTTATTTTTGAGCTATGGGTTTCTCCTTTTCTCATTCCCTTAATTGTTTTTGAGAAAATCAGGAAAATGAGGAAAAATCCCAAATTTCGGATGTACACATCGTGTACTCTTCTAAACGTCGTGTAATTTTGGCCGTGTGGGATGAGTACATAGGGTGTGTAGCTGTGTCGGCGATGAAGGGTGTAAAAACAAACTACATGTCATGTAGTGGTCCGTTACACGCTGTGTAGTCAATCGGAAGGTGAAACAGTAAGGAAGTGGATGTAGCCGCCAACTGGGAAACAGTACATTCCATGTAGTTGGGAATACAGACCGTGTACTAATGTCGATGCGTGAACAGTTTGGCGGTGCCGCCAGAGGAAACATTAAATGAAGGAAGTACACACCGTTTACTCAAAAGTACATGCCGTGTACTTTGTTTATTTTCTCTTAAAATGGGTAGTAGCTAACCCTATTCATAGGGAAGGATTATAACCGGATGGGGTCTCGGGAGGGGATGGATGAATCTTTGAAGATCCGTCGATCGTGGACCGGGAATCTGATTTCGTGTCCGTCGATCTCATTGGAACCGCACGGGTAATCCCTCCCACATCCTTGCGTAGTTCTTGCCAATTCTTCTTATATGGGATGTCATTTGCGTTAATGTTTGTTTTCTTTCACCTCAAATCTACCTCGTTCTAGGATGATTCGTTGAACTTCGTTCGAGTATACTGATTAGGGGCATTTAAGGTAGGTGACATGGTGTTTATTTTCCACCTGTTGTGCGTTTTTGTGTTATGTTGTTCCACAGACCCATGTTGGGGTGTCATGTGGCTGGGGCCTTAGATATTTTAAATACATAGAATTGAATAGTTAATTAATTGTGATAATAAACTGATGTTTGGGATTGATGCATGGATCCAGGATCACCTGAGGGTAATCCTTTAAAATAATGATTATAGAATTTCCTTGAAAAGAATTTCATGTGTACTTCTTGTTTACATGTTGTGCATGGACCGGTTACCTGTTTAGCCTGAGGTAGTGTTGTGATTAGCCTGTGGGAACTGTACTATTTAGCCTGTGGGAAACTTCTTTCATGCCTGTGGGAAGTTGATTTTGTGCCTATGGGTGACACTTCTTACGCCCATGGGCAATATCCACATGCCTGTGGGAAGATTCTTGTGTTGGGATTCTATTTACCTAAGGGTAGGGGTTTACGTGTCTGAGGACATTGGCTATTTACTTAGAATATTAACTTTGGTGATATTTTAAATTAAATTATTAAATAGATATTAAAATGAAAACATAACTGGTTAAGTTAGTTACTTTTTAGTAATGCTCACTTTATTGAATTTTACAACTAGACATTGTTGTTGCATGATTTCACACAATTGGGCAGGAGCCTTTGGTGGGTGCCTACTGGGATTTATTTCTCACACCCTGTTTGGGTCATGCTTTTTGGCCCAAACAGATTATGTTTCTACTGGTGTAGATACGGGAAAGGGCCCTTATAGAGGAACTTGATTACTGCTGAGGAGTCGGGGAGCATGGGACCAGGCTTAGGCTTGTGATGCTACCAGTTATTTTGTTTTTCTTTGTTGTACTCTACATTGTATTGTACTGCTATGTAACATGTTCTGGCCATTTTCATGGAACTTGAGACATGTTGCATCATATCTGTATAACTGGATGGTAATCTTTTACTGCTGTTGTTCTATTAAATGTGTATGGTTTATTGGTTCCACTGTTTTTGTATTCTTTTTATTTTATTCTGTTGCGCTACACTTTGACAAATGAGGGAATAGTTTCTCCACTATCAGACCTAGGCCCTCGCTGCTAGTCGGCAGCCTCTGGCATTTGGGGAAATACGCTTGAGGTCACGTGGAGAACTAGGTTCGGGGCACACGTTGAGCGGCACCCAGTTCCAGGACGTTACACATATATTCATTTACATTATCCTCATTATACTCTATGTAATTTCTTGGTGAAAAAAAATAATTACATTACTTTTTGTGGTGGTAGTTTGTCGTACACACCATCGACATTATCATATCCCCAGTGGAATAGAATGTTAAATTTTATATATGATATAATGACTACTAAGGTTATATTGTTCAATAAATATAATATTTATACTTTATATCCATTGTGATACTCGTCCTTAAGAGAAGGATATGGAAAATCCAATGCCCCCATTTTGCAAGGTGGTTGTCTTCCATACACACAAATAATGATTCTGTAGCGCATCTGATGGATATAGAGATAGTTGTAGGTAATTAACTCAAAATAAAAACATCCCAGTATCTAGGATATAATTATTATATTATATAAATATTTTTAAGAATATAATGTGTTTTAGGAGAAAATAAAATAATAATTCTCACTGTATAATGATACCTCTTCTTCGGGTAATGTCCATAGGATTGAACCAAAAGTATTCATATGATTGATTTCAACCAAAAAATAAGAATTTCATGATTAGAAGAGTGAATATGGGAAGTGATTTTTTCATTTATTTTTTGAACAAAATGGATTATTTTTGTAAAGAATTGTGAATGGGGGTGTACTTTTTGAAGTGAGGTGAGTGATACACATGTCATTTTTGTAATAAAAAATATGTTCATAGGTTTTTTACTTGGGAAAAGAGTCTAAAATTGAGTATTATTTATCCAATGAAAACATTGGGTAGATATAGGTCTGGAAAATATATTTTAGACTTTTTTTAGGAAATTTTAACACTTATTGTTTTAGTTTAACTCATGGTAAACAAATTTATACCATAACCACATAAATTAATTACTATTATCTTCCCCATTCATTTTAAGAAAAATTTAAGTCAATATTATAAAATAATATTAATTATTCTGAATCAAAATGATAGAAAAATGATTTAATTTTCAATTAAAATATTTGAAAATTTTAAATTTAAATTTAAACCCACAAAAGTGAAAGATGGGGTTTGAGGAATTTAATTTTCCAAGGAAAAAATGAATTTTTTTAAATATATGAATATTCATTATTATTTGATGAATTATAATTTATATTTATTGATATATAATAAAATAATTATTTCAAATTTTCATAATTATGTATTGTATTATATTAATTAAAATGTTGAAATGTCATCCATTTTAAAATATTTCTCCAAAAATTAGTATTTTATAATCTAAAAACACATCTACTAAATAAAATAAGATTTCTATTAATAATAAATTAGGTTAATTTCATATAACTTCATTATACGTATCATAATTTATATATAATTAATAACATAATAGGACTCTTACATTTCACAACTTATTGAAAATTACTAACATTTTTACAAAAGATATTTATTTTTAACTATTTACTGAAAAATCATTATTTCCAAAAAATCTAAATATTTCACCCCAAGATAATTTTTATATGAATATTAAAACAAATATGTTAATTTTATAAAACATATTTTCAGAACCATTGAGTAAATAATTATAATATTTTTTCCTGAAACTCAATAAAAATAATTTTTTAAGAAAACATATTTTGGAAGAATAAATTTTCATTATTAAGAATTATTTATTTAACACCTCAAAATTCTAGAGTAAAAATTATTGTATTTCATATCATTTACGACACAAAACACCATACATGTATAGGAATTTAGCGTCAAAATAAGTTACAATATATTTAAGATTTTAAATAAACTCAATATATATCTTATTGATCTCAATTTACATAACAATGTGTTATCATATGTAATACCCAACGAAGGGTTTCTTCCATAGATTGCATTACATGCATGTCTGATTTTTACCAAAATCTAATATATTATTAAAATACAATTATAATAAGATATAAAAAAGCCATTAGAATAAAGGTTATGATTACAATTTATAAAAATATTAAAATATATGGTTTATAGAAATATAAAATGAATTCATTGGTTAAAAATTAATTAGGTATTTCTTTGAAAAATCATTTTATATCAATGAAAATATTATTATTTATATATTTAAAAACCTATTATACCCAAATAAAATAAATTACTTTAAATTCATGAGTGGTATTAATGTGATATATATATATTATATATTCAATCAAATATTTTAGATATTCTTCCATTAGATTATCTATTCTTATGAAAATAACAAACCAAATTTTATGCATAAAAAATTATATATTTATAGAGGATGTTTGTCCACCTTTTAGTAAGGATTTAAATATAAAAACAATTTCTGAACAATTTATTAATTTAAGATGTAAAAATAAAAATCATATTTTTTTTATAAACCTAAAAAATGTGTTAGGGTGAGTTTTTTATATTTCTATTTCATGTTTCATTTTTTAATAAATAATGAAAAATACTGAATTTTAATTCAAAACAAATTTTTTATCAAATTTATTTATAAGGATAAATTATAAATATAATTTTTTTAGAGATTAAAAATTTCTTATTTTAATAACTTAATGCAATTTAAGTCTTTGGAATCAATTTTAGTTTGAAATTGACTATAAAAACATAGCAACCCTCAAAATGTTTTTACTTTAAAAAACAGCATAGTCATACTAACTATAGGATTAGCTTTAAATCAATTTCTGCAAAATCGGTGATAATAATTTGGAAAAATAAATTCCATATATTGAATCAGCATTTTTTTAATGTATAATAATATATTAATTTTTTTTGACAAAAAATATTACTGAACGTAATTAAAATTAATTACCACTAATAAGAAAAAATTAATATTTCAAAATGAATAAACCATAAAATTATGGGCCAAAATAACCTATACAGTTTTATAAACCTAATTGGATGATAATTATTATGAAATACACCATCTATTATTCAGTTTTATTAGATATTTCAAACTTTTTTTAGGTAAAAATTTTGGTATACCTAACTTGTTTTGAAAAACGCAAGGCGAGTCCTTTTATTTCTCTATAAATGGACACCACCCCTCCCACTTTTTCACTCCTCATAAAACATTTAGGATCCTAAAATATATTCCACAAAAATTCTCAACACCCCACCTTCCTCATTGAATACTTCATTTGGATGGGAGGAAATCTGAGGTAGCCTTTTAGTATTAATTAAAAGTTTTACACTATTAAGAGGTACAAATTTTCTCAAACTTTTGATTTTTATTTCCATTATCTACTCCAAAAACTCTGTTTATTTTATTTTTATAATAAAAAACAATTTATTCTCATTATAATATAATTTTTATGAAAATATAACTATATAGACTTAAACAGACTTCTATAAAATGTTTAAAGATCAAACTATTTACATGTACGACAAACTACCTCCACACAAAATGAGGATTGATCATTTTTTCATTACCGCCTATCATGGTGGGAATTATGAGTGAAAATATATTTATATATGATGATTTTTTTAATTTTTATTTAATTATTATTATGTAAATATTATATAACACATAACCTTATATGTATTATTTTTGTGGGAATGGGGTCACATTGTTTGTGGATGTGTGGAGTACCGCCACCTTAAAACGTTGCGATTCGCTCACCCTATACATTAAACATATAAAAGATTATTTTAATAAAAAAATGTAAAATATATGACATAGATATAATACTAAATTTATAATATAAATATTCATCATTTAGTTTCATTCGTTTAAATTTTATAAAGAAATGAAAGTAGCATTCATGCGTACGTACTACCAACCATCTCTATGAATAGAGAATTTCATTTTTTGTCCCCAAATATTATATATAATATAAATAAATATATATAATGAATATTTATGGTATTAATATATTGTTAAAAAAATTTATATGTTGAAATCATGATCTAATTAATAGGAACAACAATTTAAAAGTCAATGCATACATAGGGGAACTAGGCAATTAGCACCCGAAATAGTGACAATAATGAAATATTGTTAATAAAAGGGTATTAAATATAATTATAATATAAAATATGATATTATAAACATGGATATAGTTCATGTATAAGATAGTAACATATTTTAAACAACTATACAAGATGATAAATACCATGAAACAAAAAAGATGGTTAAGGTTAAGAATTTAAACTAAATTTACATACCATTGAGTCTTATTTTTGTTATACAGCAATTCACTATTATATAGTGAATAGGGTGCCATTTGAAATGTAATGTCAGGAATATCATTAATATAATTATATTATAAGATTCATTTAATTCAGGGGGGGAACTATGATTTTAATAGTTCAATTTGGTATGAGGCCCTCTGAATTGTTTAAAGATTTCCTTTAGAATATTATAATGTCAACAACCCCTATTGTTACTTATCCACCTCAAATGTATTATTTATAAATAAATATTATTTAATAAATATGAATATTTTATAAGGAGTGTTAATTATTTTATATCTATTGAATTTATTCATCATGAAATATATGGGTTCTGGACCATTTTTGTAAAGCCCCATAGTCTAGGGACTAGTTAATTCAAGGGCCTCAATGCTTCTACGGTATCATGAGATGAATTATTACTCCAAATTAGTAAAGATTAATATATCTATTAATGTTAATGGTATCGTGTTCCTTGGAAACATGAAAACTAATATATTTTAATTTCCTTTATTTATAATTTTTTCATTAATTTTTAGCGATGAGATCTTGCATCGACATTTCTATGGATGAATTTCATTTTCAGTACATTGATTAAAAGGAATGTTTTTTAATCTTCTTACATAGCCATGTGGATATTACCATATATTTTTATTTGTATAGAATGTATTATCAGTTATTTACCATTCCATATTAATTTATTCTCATTGTTTCATTATTTATTCCTCTTCACATAAACTTACTATGTAATTTATATCACCATTATTTTGTTTCCTTTCTCCATGTTATGAATCAAAATTATTTGAATAATCATTGAAGGGAATAGTTTATTTTATTTTTATGTACCATGTTATTATTTAAAATTATCCAATGTATTATGGGAATCATATATGTAATATGGATTTCCAAGACTTAAAACATATTAGTACTTTATGATTTGATTCGTTCTAATCATGCCAATTTAATAAGAAAATGCATTGGATCTGGACTTCTAAGGTCAGGGAATTATAGTTCATATTAACAAATGTTCAACAACATCCTTGGAAAATATATTTATAATACATATTGTATGGGGCACAACACTAATATATAAATTGAGAATAATTATAGATGAAAATCATATAATTTTGGTAAGGTAGATATTAAGTGGGAATTCTTAGAAATAAATCCATGTCTGGATAAAAGAGGTGGACATGGTTCAAGAAAAGATTTATCTAATAGTAACAACATTGAAAAGTTGTGTGGGAAATGAATCGGTGTAACCTAGTACACAACAATAGGCATTACTTTGTACATGGTTTGACACACATTGGGGATATGATAAGGATAGTTCAAATTTTACTTTTGAAACATTATGAAGGATTTAAAAAAAATATTTTCCCAAATTAACCAATTTTAATGACTCTAGGATTTATGATGTATAAATTTATATTACATGAAATACCATTTTTAGTGTTATAAAATGATTATAATTTTATGAGCTAATCCATTATATTATATTGTATAGAAATGGTGGCCAGATGGAGGAATGGTATCAATAGTCAAGTACTGTATAATGGTTTCCCTACTAAGAAAGTCAATTTAGCTGGTATAATAACTAAGATTGTAATGGATATATTAGTATTGTTTAGTATAGTTATGACAAATAACCTTTCCATAATGGAACAACCTATTCCTCCAATAGACTCTCATTTGTTGGATCACATTATGTGAAAATGCCCCCAATGAACCACTATAAAAACCCATACATTACATACATTTATATTAATTCAAAATTGAATTATATTCATTAGAAAATATAATAAATCCATGATATTACATTATAGGTCTAGTTTGTTTAGAAACTATGAAACATAAATAACTATTCATAAAACATCTACATTTACTTCCAATTATTTCTTCTTAACTATAATTTTTTCTGGCATAGAATATGTAATACCCTTCATCATGACCTGGTAAAACATATGAAAGGGTGAGATCAAAGGCCCAATAAGTTTATACAAGGAAAATATCAATCATATCATAATCATAATACATAAGATCATAAAATTTGAAAATCTTATCAAGTATACAGAATATTGTGATATAATGTCATGGGATAAAAGTTTATAAGAATTTATTGATATAATCCCAAAATTGATAACATAAGAGATGATGTATTTTGGAATACACATAACCATATAAAATAATTTCCATATATTCCATGGATCAAATCCAAGTTCATCATAGTGCAAAAATTCCATTATTGAACCATGTTTAGTTGTCGTTCTAGCCCTGTATTACTGATCTATATTTAATTATTGTTTCAGTAATGTCTATCTCATGAGATATAAATCTTTTCCCAATTCATTAGAGGGAGATATAGGTCCCACCCATCTTAAAATTAAATCATTCATACACGTTTTATAAAAACATAAATCATTCATCATAGCATAACCCATGAAATAAAATGGTTTTCTTAAACATCATTCCATCATAACATAATACATAAATGATAAAGGGATTCCATAAAAATAATTCCATCATAAAAAGAATAAAATAACAAAAATAATATCAATATATACATAAAACTATTTCTTCATAGATGGAAAATATTTTTGATAAATACTTAATACTTTTTCATGAAGAAAATGCCCACCCTTCTTCAAAAACATTTTATATTCAAAAAATGTCTTTCAATTTTATGAAAAATAATTTAGTTAAAAATAAAGATGAAATAATTTATATTAAGATTCATGTAAATAAGGATTTCTAAAACCATAAAAATCTATTCATGATGTATATGTTAAAAAAACATTGTCCTCATACTTTTTCTGGAAAAGTCAAAATTTACCTCATACCAAACAATGTCAGAATATTCCTTTCATACAGTTTAATAAAAATTCACGGAAGGGAAAAATTACCATTAAAAAATTGTATAAGAATAGAAGTAATATTACTTAATTGGGAAACATAGGTTTGGATGATAAATATACCCCATTAAATACATACATATAAACAATCTTGGTATAAAATGAGATTGAAAAATTATCCCTTACCTTAGATCGAATATCCTTTGTATGTATCTGAATCTCCCCTTTTTCGAGTATCACATTTTGATTTAAAAAAAGGCCTCCTTAAAATGGATTTCCTCAAAAATTGGGGATACTAGGATGAATTGTGGGATGTTGGGAGAGGAAATGGGTTGGTTTTGGAATAGGAATAGAGAATTAGAGGTGTGATTAAAATATAAGGAGAGGTTCCCTTATATAAGATAGGGAATGTGAACATTTTAAATACCAAAACTATTAATTATATATAAATTAATTATTATATTAAAATTCATCCAAAGTGGATTATTTAAATGATTAGATGAGTATGGAATTAAATTCCCTCAACTAATTAAATTTATAAATGTTATATTTTTATTTCGATCATTATCATTTCTATTTATATTTATTTAATATAATTAAATTAAATTGTGGTAATATAGTATAAATATTTAATGGTCATAAATATTTAATTATATAAAGTTAATTGAACATAAATAGATATTTTATGATATTTTCTACCATATAGTTATCACATTGTAATTTTTAAATATTTTTAGGAATTTTTAATAATAAAATAAAATATTGTTTTTATAAAATATCAATAGTGTCAATTTTGATATTTCATTGATTTTAAATAAAATAAACCTTGAAGATAAATATGAATACAACATTAAATATACATAATACACGAAACAGTAACTTATAATATTCTTGGAGAACCTTAATCAATTCGTATTATATTTTTTTAATATCCTTGTAATCATTTATTTTATATTTCTATTAATAAAATAATTTTAGGGTCACTAATGTGTCCTTAGTGGTAATTATTTAATTTCTAAAATTTATGATTAAATTTCCATGTTATAGGTAATTCTGTTATATTTAGAGACACTGTCTATAGTTCATACTATCTCATGGTTATGCATATATTAAAATTAACATACTTTTATAAAAATAAAGTGGGAAATTTTGTCACATTGATTGAATTTAATAATATTAATTTCATATTCATGGTAACGTGGCCATTATGTGATTTTATTTCTACAAATAGATGATAAGGGTAGAATTAATTTATCTTGTAGTATTTTTTCTAGTGTTAAGGTAATATTTTAATACCATTTTTTCCATTAATTACCTGATTTACCTTCACCCATGGTAATAAATTAACTACCAAAGTTATTATTCATAATGCGCATAAATAGAAGTAGTGTATTAGCAAAATTTGGACCAATTTATTCAAGATATGGATTATGTTTTAAATATTTTAAAACGTAGAAGTTTCAATAATTACTTTAATATCAACCCTGTTTAAGGAATGAAGAATGAGTTTTTAAAAGTTAAGACATTACAAAAGATTGAAATATTTTTACTAATGAAATCAATGTAAAATTAATGATAATGAAATAAAATATATTGAATGATAAAAATATATTCTATTTATAATTTAAAAGCATTAAATATTATTATTTAACATTATATATTAATTTGATGACAAAATTTGACTTCTATTAAAATTTAGTGTATATTTATTATTCATCAAAACATGAAATTTATCATAAAAATATCAAAAATTCAAAAAAAGTAAATTTCATTACCCTAATTCAAAATAACATATTTATGTAGTCATATAATAATTATTAATGTGTCAAAATATTAATTTGAAAGGGGTTTTACATTTAAAGTCGTAAAATTTTATTTTAATATAAATAGGTTTTTATATAACTAATAGGGTTTATTCTCACCCTATGACTAAAATATCCATTGGATGAAAATAAAAAAAATCATTAAGTATATAACATTTATATATCTCATTAACTTCATCAAAAAAAGTAACTCAGTCAATAATAAAAATATCAAGTTGATTTTTTTTTTTAAATAATTGATTTCCAATTAATTCACAACGCATTTCCATAAGTTAGATATACTTATTCCTGCTATCCTAATGGAAAGAATATAAAATTAATTTTATTCAAATTTAATCCAATAGTTCATTTAGACTCACAGTTTAATGCAATGCAAGCTACCTAAGAAAAAATAATTAATTAATCAAAATAGTTCATAAAACATCCTAGTGTTACATTTTATGCCCCTTAAAAAATGCCCTTGTAATTCATCACATGGTAAAAAATAGATGAGGATACCTCTCCCTCATGATATCCTCAAGTTCCCAAGTAGCTTGTTTAACTTGGTGGTTCCACTATAAAACTTTAAACAAGCGAGTGGTCTTGTTCTGTAGATCATTTCCTCTACGATCTAGAATCTCTATCGTTTTTTCTTCATAAGAAAGATCTTTCATTTGAGGTATGACATCTGAGTTTCGTACATGTGAAAGATCAGGTATTTACATCCTCAGAAGAGATACAAGAAACACATCATGATCTTGAGAGGGATTCGGTGGATGTTCCAATCAGTAAGCTACCTACCCAGCACGATCAATAATTTCAAAAGGACTGATATACATAGGGATCATTTTATCATTCTTTCGGAATTTATTTACTCTTTTATAGGGAGATATTATTAAAAAAACCGTATCCCCATCTTAAAACTATAGGTCTTTTCTTTGGTGGTCAGCATATGTTTTTTTCGACTCTCAGATACTCATATGTGGTGTTGAATATATCTGAACATTTCTTCCATTTTGTCAACAATATCAAGTTCTTATTGAATTATTTCCCCCACTTCATCTCAACAAGTTATAGTTATACACTTCTTTAAATATGGGTCTTCATAAGTATCAATCAGAATAGTAGAGTAAAATATGTTGTTATAAGAAAATTCCACCAAAGTTATGTGTTGATCCCAACCACCTCTGAAATCTTTAGAGCTAGCTCTCAACATGTATTCCCGAGTCTGAATTGTCCTCTCAGACAGACCATCCGTCTGAGGATGATAAGAAGTGATGAAACATAACATTGTATATAGATCATGATGAAGACTTCACCAAAAAATCAAGGTAAACATCAAATCCAGATCAAATATAATGGAAAGTGATACTCTAGCTAATCTTACCACTTCTTTTACATATAACATAAAATGATGATCAAGAGAGAAATCCTCTCTAATTGTAATGAAGTGTGTAGACTATGTATGATGATCAACTATTAACCAAATAACATTATTTCCATTGGATGTTTTGGGAATTCCAATGAAAAGGTCCATAGTGATGTTTTCCCATTTCTATTCCGGTATGGGTAATGGTTGAAACATCCCCTTAGACTTATGTCTCTCAGCCATAACGTGATGACAAAATAATCATCATGTGACTTATTCAGTGACATATCTTTTCCTACCATCCCATTCGAAATACTCTTTTCAGTGCATATATATCTTTGTGCTTCCATGGTGAATAGATAATAACGTAATATGAGTCTCATAAAATATATTTTTCTTTAATAATGGTATGAGAGGAATAAAAACCTGGTTCCTCAACCTTATTATTTCATCATAATCATGGTTTAATTCAAGAATATTTCTCACATTCTTTTGCAACTCTACAACCTTCTTATGCACTGCTTTAATCTTCCCATGTTTATATGGTTGAATACTCATCTATGAAAGATAATATTTCCCTCGTTCCGTAAAAATTTTAAGATCCATTATTTGAAAATCCATAAATATTGGATCTTTTGGGATCCTCATCATGGATAAGCTAGAATTGTCTTGTCAACTCAAATCATTTTCCACCTTGTTCTCATTATTATGGTGGAAATGTATTGACAAGTCGTAATATTTAATCAACTCCAACTATCATCTTTTTAATGTATTCAACAATTTTTTGTGAAAATATAGTTTAAAATTTTATGATCAGTATAAATATCACACATTTTAGCATAAAGATAATGCCTCCATTTATTTAATGAAACGATTACTGCATCTAACTCAAAATAAGGATATGGGTAATTTTTTTCAAGTATTTTTAACAATCATCAGTAATAATATATAACAATATCATTTCTCATGAGAACACATCCCAATCCCTTCTTGGATGCATCACTATAGATCGCTATCCTTTCTCCACTACAACGCAGTTTGAGGAGAAGCTCACAAGCTAAAATTGTTTTTAGCTCATGGAAACATTATTTACATTCATTAATCTATAAGAACATAAATCCTTTCTGAGTCAACTTGGTGAGTGGATTAGATAGTCAGGAATAATCATTCAAAAAATGTCTTTAATATCCAGAAAAACCAAGAGAACTTCATATCTCAGTCACCATTTTTGGTTTCGGAAAACATTCAACAAATTATCTATTTGATAGATCCACATATATCCCATCCTATTAAATTATGTAATATAAAATCATACATTTTAAAACGAAAATTTACACTTGGTATATTCTGTATAAATCTTTTCTTTCCTTAGGGTATTCAATACAATTATCAGTGGTATTCAAGCTCGTAATTTCTCTTCATATAGACAAAAATATTGTCTATAAAGTGTATTGTAAACTGATCAAAGATAGTCTCTAAAGACAATATTCAATATAAATATAATGATATTAAGGGAATTAGTATGATAAAAAATAATCACTATAAATTCATAGTGTCCATACATTGTATGAAATTTTGTTTTTGTTATATCCTCCTTCATGTCCCTTATTTGATGATATCCTCAATGATAATCTGTCGTGGAATATTAATTAGATCCTTATAGTTCATTTTATAATTCATCAATGTAGGGAAGACAATATATCTTCATGATTTTGATGTTGAGAAGTTCTCGAAAATGAATTCAGACTCTTATTGATCCATCTTTATTCATAATAAGCATAAATTGTGCGCTCTAAGGTGACGCACTAGGGCATGTGAATCCCTTATCAGGGTTCTCTAGGAGTTACTTATTCAATTTCTTCAACTCAATTTGTGTCATTCTATATGGTTTCTTTGAAATAGGCATATCACCCTATATGAGTTATATTGAAAACTCAACCTTTTCATTTAGTGGAAGACCTAGAAACTCCACTGGAAAGACACCATCAAACTCCCATACAATGGGTTTATTCTTCATCATGAGTTTATCCCCAACCATTTGAGATAAATAACCTTCGTTTATAAGATTCAATCCCCTTAACATGTATTAAATTTCTATTTGATGTCTATATTCATCCTTGCATCGATAGATGATCATAGATTGATCTGGAATATAAAATCTGACCTCCCTTACATGGTGATTGATATGAGCCCGATATAGAGAAAGCCAATCCATTCCATAAATCTCATCAGATTCCACTATAGGAAGGGTTACAATATTTGTAGGCATCACTTTCCCACAAACATCAATCGAAGAATAATTATAAGCATTTGATGTAACTATAGTTCCATTAAGAGTCAGCATCGCTAACACAACATCTTATTATTGAGGGAATATAGTGATAACCATATAAAATTATTTATAAATAAAATAGTTGTTTGATCTAGAATCAAATAAAAACATTTTCTACCTTATAGTAGATGGTAAGTGTACTTTTCACCACTTCGTTCTTGTACTCCACATCACTGATAGATATTGCATGTGACATTACATTGTCTTTGGCCTTAAGTATTTGTTGACGTCAATCATCATCATTAAACCTTGGATTTGGAAATTTATTGGCATAATGCCTCATTTCCTTGAACTTTTGTCATTGAAGTGTAGGAGGTGTATTCTATGTAGTCTTTTCTTAGTTTGTATCATTATATCTTTTTTCCTATTACTTCAGCATTCATCTTCCCGATGACCTTATTTTCCACACTTAAAACATTTAAAATCTTATTTATGAATTTTTTCAATGTTTCTTTCCACACTTTGAGAATAAATGAAAATTCATCATCTTTTCAGTGTAGTCTTTAGATTTTCATTCGAATTCCATTTTTCACCTCATATCAAATCCATAGGACTGATGTGTTACTCCATTCTCTATCTCAACCTTGAGAGTACATCAAACAATTTCCAAATCACTATTAATGTACATTATGGAAAATTCTCATTATAGAATTTTTTTTAAGCCACTAATGAGTCAATAAATTTTACTCCCAGGTTGGGTAATAATTATAGAAGTATACCTTGAATGTATTAGAATACATTCTCTATATGTACCAAATAATTCATCATAATTTTGATTAAGTCCAACAAACTCTTTATTAATCATTTTTCAATGAATATAAGGAAACTACTTATTGAAAATTATGTTCTTGAACTCGTCCCATTTCGTGAACTCAATATCATATCATTACCTCGCATTCTTGATAAGATTCCACAAATGGTAAGATTCACCTTCTGAATGATATATTTCATAGATGACATTACCAGATTAAGAATATTGTAGAATTGAAAATATATTTTCAGTGGTACTAATCAATTATTGAGCCACTAATGGATTTTAAGACCCACTGAATGAAGGTGGATGCTTCCTTATAAATGACTCAATGGAATGTTTCTCTCTCTTTTTCTAATTTGAATGTCATTCATGATTCATATATTGAGGTAAATTTCTGTGAATGGAAATAAGATTTTTAATTCCTTCTCTAATAATATTTGGTTGCTTAGGGGGAAAATCATTTCATTTCCCATCACATTCAGCATTAATGTGGTTTTTTGGGTTCCATACATTGACTAATAAAAAGAATAATTTTTTGAGAAACACTGATAAAAACAGGAAATCCACATAATCAAGCATAAAATTTCAATTTAAGATACATTAGGTTTTATCTTAGGTTATTCATGGTCATTTCTAAAACACTATTATTCTAAACTATATTTAAACATATCCTTAGGGTTCTTACAAAGACTTTCTCTTCCCAGCTTCCAAAGGTTAACTATACATTTTCTTTGATTCCAACTATAAAGACCCATTCTTTACAATAATTGATATTACATCAAAATGGAAGTAAATTAATTAAAACATATAATAATTCCATGACAGGACCGTATAAGTATATTTTCTATAGAAACTAGGAAACAGAAACAACTGGTTTATAAAACATCTATATTGTCATCAAATTATTTCATCATAACTAGACTCCTCTCGGACATAGCTTACTTAATACTCTTCTTCCAAACCTGGGGAAAAGAAACATATAAATGGGTGAGCAAAAATGATCAGTGTGATTATACAATGTAAATATAAATCATATCATAATCTTAAGACACAAGAACATAACATTTTAAAATCATATCTTGTATATGAAATATCGTGATATCATGTCTTGGGATAAAATTTCATAATAAATAGTGGACAGAACCCCAAAATCCATAACATTAGACATGAAGATTGTGGGGTACACATAATTTCTGAAAATAATTTCAATATTACCCAAGCCCCATAGCCAAGACCATCATAGTAGAAAAATTACACTACTAAATTGTGTTTACTTATCATTATAGCTATGTATTTCATAATTAGATTTAATTTTTGTTCCAGTCATGTCTACCTCATGAGACATCAATCGTTACCCAATGCATTGAAAGGAGATATAAGTCCCACCAATATCAAAATTTAATCATTCTTACATGTTCTATAGAAACATTAAACATTATTCATAGAGTAGCCCATTAAATGAAAAGTGTTTCTTAATCATCATTCCAAAATAACAAAATCCATATAAGATAAAAATGTTTCATTAAAAGAATTCCATCTCAAACACACAAAAAAATCAATGTTATAATAGGGATAAAAACATAACCCTATTTGATCATATATGGAAAATAATTTTTATAAAACACTTGAGATTATTTTCTAAGGAAAATATCCTTTCATCTTAAAAAACGTTTTCTATTCTAATAATGTTGTGCAATTTTAAAATAAATGATTTTATTGAAAATAAAATTGAAATCATGTATAGGATACTTTATGGAAATAAGGTGTAATGAAACTATAATAATCTATTCAGGCCATAAAAGTTAAAAATACATACTCCTCATACTTTTTCTTGAAATGTCAAAAAGTACCTCAAATCGAATAACGTCGAAATATTCCTTTCATACTGTTTAATAAAATTTCACCAAAGAGTAAAATTGAAATTAAAAAATTATAGAATAATATAAATAATATTACATAATTATGAATCATATATGTGGATGATAAATCTTTCCCAATAAAAACATACGTATAAAAAATCTCAGATAAAAGATAGATTACAAAATTTCTCCTTACCTTAGGTCTGATATCCATTGTATGTATCTGAACCTCATCTTTTTCGAATATAGCCTTTTTATTTGAACCAAAGGCCCCTTTAAGATGGCTTTATATGCAAAGTGTGGCACTTAAGATGATGTGAAGAATGTTGGGAGAGGAATTTGGAATGTTTTGGCCATGAAAAATAGCTTTAGAGGTGTGACTAAAAGATAATGAGATGTTCCAATTTAAAATATAGGGGTGGGGAACCTTTGGAAATACCAAGACTATGAAATTAATATATATTGATTTATATATTCAAATGCCACCAAATTAGATTATTTTGATTATTAGATGAGTATGGGTTGAAATCTTATCAACTAATAAAATTTAGACATGTTATGATTTTATTTTAAGCATTATCATTTTGTTTTATCTTTATTTAATCTATTTAATTTTTATTATTTTGATATATTCTAAATATTTAATGGTCATAAATATATAATTATATGATTTTAATTGATAATAAGTGTCCATTTTATGACATTTTAGACCTTATAATTATTACTCTGTGTTTTTCAATATTTTTAGGATTTTTAAATAATTTAATTAAATTTTATATTAATAAAATATCAATAGTGTCAATTCTGACCCTATTCATTTCATTGATTTTAAATAAAATAATAACATAAGGTAACTTTGAAAAAAAATTAATATACTCCAAACATGTCAAAGTCACATAAAAAACGAATGTGTAACCTTAATTAATTCAAATTATATTTATTTTAATATTTCTAAACTTATTTATTTGATATTTCTATTAATAAAATAATTTTTGTGTCTCTTATGTGTAATGGTTAATAGTAAGTTTTTAATTTCTAAAAATTATAAGTAAATTTATATAATATAGTTAATTATTTTATCTTTACATAGAATATCTATAGATTATATTATCTCATGAGTATCTATATATTAAAATTAATATACTTTTATAAAAAGAAAGTGTGACATTTTTTCACAATCATTGATTCTAAAAACATTAATGTCATATTCATAAGAAAGTTCCCATTACGTGATTAATTTTGAAACATTGATGATAAGGGTCGAATTTATTAATCCTATAAGATTTTGACAGGTTTTTTTTAATTTTATAATTTTATTTTTACCTTTAATTTCTAGATTTATCGTCAACCATGGTAATAAAAATAGTTAACAATGTTACTATTCATAATGCCCAAAAATAAAATTATGATATTAGAATAATTTGGACCTACTAAATACAAATACAGATTCCATTTTTAAAAATTTAAATCAAATAATTTCTAGTAATTAATGTAAAATCAATCCGATTGATTGATTGGGAGAACATATTTTTAAATGGTAAAACATTTCAAAAGATAGAAATATCGTTACATTTAAATTCAACGTAAAATTAATTCTATGGTCATAAATGATATTAAATGAAAAAAATATTATTTTTATTCCTCAAAACCATTTAATATTTTTATTTAACCATATAAATTATTTTGATGAAAAAAGATTTTTCCTCTTAAAATTTAGTGCATTTTAACTATTAATAAAAACATGAATGTTATCAGAAATATCATAAATTCATCCAAAATAAATTTTTTAATCCCTATTAAATATATCATGTTTTTTTTCATAAAAATATTATTAATACATCAAAATATTAATTTTAAATGGGCTCTCCATTCAAAGGTGTAAATTTACCCCTTAAAATAGGTTTATATATATCAAATATGGTTTATTCATACCCTATTACTAAAATATTCAATGGATGAATATAAAAAATAATTTATAAACTATATAAAAAATATATATATATCTAATTAAATTTATTACCAAAATTAATTCAATAAATAATAAAAATATCTATTTAATTTAAATTTTTCATAAATAACAGATAGCTAGTGAATTCACAATACAATTTCATAAGATAGTTATACATATTCCCGATATCCTAACAGCTAGGATATAGTCGTAATTTGATACTAAGGGTTTCTATATTTTAAATAAACTCATGATTTCATAGAACTTAAGATACTAAATAATAAAAAATATTATTGAAAATATTTCATAAAATCATATGGGTGTTTCATTTTCGGTGACTACTAATCGAATGTTAGCTGGGAACTGGATTAATTCTTTTGAAAAGATATTTATATCTTTGGGATGCAATGATATGAAAAAAATTCTAATTTTATTGTATTCTATCAGAGGTGATAATGATCAATAGTGGCCCTTGATCCAAATTTCTATGCTAGAAGAATAAATATAACTCTTCGAATGGTTAACATTTAATGATATATTCTTCTATGAATAATCCATTAATGATCAAAAAACTAAATTAAAAGGAAGTACCTTAGCATAAGAAAAAGAATAAGAAGAGTTCGGATGATTATGAAGAAACCTTTATAATGTTATCTAGGTATGTTATGGATTACACATGTAACATGGGGTGCAAGATTAACCACATCGTTGAAGGCCATAAGCCACACCTCTTAAGGGTGATGGTTTTATTAAATTTATCATCATATTAAGGGATAATTTAATTTACCTTTAATATAGAGAATAAATTTCCAATATTTGTGTATTCAATGGAAACCATGATTATAACATTTATTATGAACAAAAAAATCTGAAGATTAAAATAAGATAATGGGAAGAAGGATTTTACCACATATGATAATTATGGAATGAATCACATAGGTAAATTCTTGATAGGATTGGAAGTATGTAATCTGTTATGAGAGAAATGAAACTTTGAAAAAGAATGAAAATAGATGAATGAAAATTAGAAATATTAAGTGTCAAAATTGTAATGATATGGGGAATAAGAAAATAATACCCTACAAATCATGAGAATATACATCCAAAGCAGGGCATTGAAAAAGTTCAAGAATATGATGTTGACACAACCGTGGTGGAATGATCAATATATTCCTATATTTTGATATAAGAAATATTCTTTAAAATAATATTTTATGTTCTTTTCATTATACTATATATGAAATATTTATAGATTGTTCTGTATTACTTTTTTATATAAGGATTTGAGATCATATATAGAATGGTACCAAGAAAATTTAATCAGAAAAATGTTTAAATTTTCATAAAACACATGATTGGGGGGAAGAAAACCCTTAATATGTTCCTGATGTTGAGTTAATGGTGAAGAAATGATTCATTTGGTAATTTTTTTGACTACATTGGAGTTGATTAATGACTTATCAAAAAATTTGTTTAGGCTTTCATTGATGAATTTTAAAACACTTTTGAATATAACAAACATATACAATAACATAGGTATTTTTTAAGGAAAAAGAAGAATGTATGTTTCCATTAATTTTTAATGGTGATTCATATTATTAACATATTTCTAGAAGACACATGATGACGTTGTTCAAGTGATTAGAATGTGAATATTTGGAGATGATTCATATTGATGAAAATATAATGATAATTTTATTTTGGATATTTAGTCGCATTACATACAAAGTGTTGTATCATAATCTTTTATAAATGTAAGCCATTTATAAAATGATTTAATTTGAACAGTGGCAGATATTTTTAGAGGGTAAAATATTAATTCACAATATTATTAATCATAACCTAAGATATAATTTATAAATACTTTAATCCATAATAGTATTTCTAGATTATTTTTATATAAATTTATATTTACTTAGACTCATTAAGTGTGAATGCATTCTTCATCACTAAGAAAAGTTTCGTAAAAATTTATTATTATCATCATATTTTGATGATATCAATGACCTTTATTCACACCAATGGTTTATTGTTTTGTGGAAAACAACATTCATCTGAACATGTTCTCTAGAACTATTTATCAGAACTTTATTAATGTATTTTTCTTGTGTATCCATGTTTCCATTTCCCACCCATTTTCTCCAACTATGGAACCTAGTTATGTGATCATTGTACTTTAAATTCTTTCCTGTTAAGAAGATTTTATATTAACCCTTTTCATGATATGGGTCATTTAAAAATTTTGTATTTATTATCCCTATATTTCTGTGATCAAGTTTAAATTTTATAGAAACGATTTAACTGAGGTGGGTAGAATGTAACACCCAGAAATTCTAGAGTACGAATATTATATTAGATAGTGTGACTGACACAAAACACCTAGTGAATATTGGATTATATCATGATAATTTATAATATATTTTATATTTTAAATCATTTCAATATATTTTATAGCTTTTAATGTACAAAATTATGAGTTAGTATATATTATATGAAATAATGAGTTTCTTTAACTGCTTGCGTTAAATACAAGGCTGAGATTCACCAAAAAATAATATATTATTAAAATATTTTTATTATAAGATATCTCCTAGGATTTAAATTAAAGTTTATGAATATGATAAAATAACTTATGAATATATATGGTTTATAATAATATAAAACCAATTCATTAGTAACAAGTTAATTTGAAATGAATATTAAAATCGATTGAATTTAAAGGAAAGTATTATTGTTTTTAATCTCACAATGATTTTTTACTCAAATAAATTAAATTAATTTCAATTAGTGGGTGGTATTAATGTGATATATATATTATTCAATAAAATATTATTGTTATTCATCCAATATATTTTATTGGCTTCAGAGAATAACAAACCCAATATTATACATAAAATACTAAATTTTTTAAAGACAGTTCTTCCAACTATTACGGGAGAACCTATTTTAAATAAAATTTTTACCAATTAATAAATTTAATATTTCAAAGAAAACCTATTAATTTTAAGAGAAATATAATTATTTTT
Source organism: Viscum album (assembly GCA_963277665.1). Classification (NCBI taxonomy): domain Eukaryota; kingdom Viridiplantae; phylum Streptophyta; class Magnoliopsida; order Santalales; family Viscaceae; genus Viscum; species Viscum album. Next base: position 593,858,736 of record OY728141.1, on the reverse strand, counting down.
GGAGGGTTAATTTCAGGTATTTTTTTGTGAAGTTTTAATTTTTAATGAATAGTGATTAATACTAAAATTTTATTCAAAACATCATTTACATATTATTTACTTATAAGGATTAATTATATTTTTTATTAGTAATAAATTTTAATTATATAATATTTTTTTAATTAATCTAATTTAGGTCATTGGGAGAAATTTCACTTTGAAAGTTTCTATAAAAAACTAGCAACCATTCAGACATTTATAACATCAAAACCCGATTTGTTGTCCAGTCTTCAAGATTAAATTTAAATTAATTTCTGAAAAATATATGATTTTAATTAGGAAAAATCGATTTCATATTTTAAATCATAATAAAATTTAATTTAAAATGAGGTCTAATTAGTTTTAAAAAAATTAATTAAGGTTATGATAATTAGTTACAATTATTAAGGAATGATTATGCTTAAACAAAGACTAAATCGTTAACATAGGTGCCCAAATGAACTAGAAACTGGTCCAACATCCATTGGATGTCCATAATTCATCCATAAACCTTCCATAATTTAGTTTTATTTTGTTTATTTTTTCCTTTTTATGTAAGAAGTTGGTACACCTAACTTGTTCTCCAAAATGTAAAGTGAGTCATTTCCTTCCCAATAAAAGGCCACCAACCCCCCCCCCCAATTATTCACACTATCAAACCACATAGGTTCATAAAATATCTTCCCAAATAGATTACCAACATCGCTCCATTCCTCCTTGAAAACATTTATTGTTTAGGAATCAATCCAAGGAATCCATCTGGTACAAACCAGAGGGATTTCCCATATTAAGAGGTAACAATCTTCATCTAACATTAAAATTTTATTTTCATACAGCAATCATGTATCTCCCATAATATCATGATTATACAGAAATAAGTATCATAAATATACTATTATGTTTTTATATATTTCAAGCTACACTTACCCACACTTCCATCTAATTTTAAAATAACATGATTTTTACCAGTACGACCAACTACAGCATCACAAAGTGATGATTGTTAATTTTTCAATTTCCACCTACCATTGTAGGGATTATGATGGAAATACTATTTAAATATGATATATAGATGATATATATTATTTCTATACTCTTAATTGATTCTTTAATAACACATACCCTTATACATTTTATTTATTTGGGAATATGATAACATACTTCGTGGATGGGTGGACTACCACCCATCAAAGATAGATGATTCGTTCCACTATACATAGAACTTATTGATGATAGTTTTAATAAAAAATTTTAAAATATATTAAATTGATACAATACTATAATTAAAATATAATTTTGTATAATTTACTTTCATTCCTTCAAATATGATAAGAAATTAATGTAGCGTTCATGCGTACATATAGCCTACCGTCTCAAGGAACGGTGCATTTCATTTCCTATATATGAACATTATATATTTTTATAAATGAATATATATATATATATAATATATGATATTAGAATCATGGATTTCATTTTGGATATGACTAATTCATGATCTAATTAACAGGAACAACAAATGACAAGTCAAAACATACTTGAAAAAACTAGAAAATTATGTCCCTAGATAGTGAAACTAATGAATGATTTTTATGAAACGGTAGAAAAAAATTTCTAATAAGATAATACATGATACTATAAAAATCAATACAGTTCTATTATAATTTTTTAATACAGATTATTCCACTAAAAAATTTGAAAAAAACACAAAACCAAATTATGGTAAAGATAAGGGGTTTCGTCTCAATTTACATTCTATTGAGACTTATTTTTGTTATGTACCAATTCAATTTTATATTGTGTATAAAGTGAATTTTGACATGTAATATCATGAATATCCTTATTTTCATGATATTATATGTTTCACCAAATTTATGTGGAATTATTGTTTAAATGTTTCAAAGTGGTATATGGTACTTTGAAATGTTTAAATATTTATTCAAGAATGTTTTAATTTAATAAATCATTGTTGTTTCTTATACACCTCTAATTTATTGTTGATAAATACATATTCTTTATTAAATATGGATATTTAATATGAATCATTATTGATTTGATATATAATGAATGCCTTGTACATACAATTCATGGTCTGGGGGAATATTTGTGGCATACCGTACGGGTTGGGGACTAGTTCATACAAGCCCAAAAAATAATTAATAGTCTAATGATAAAGATCATTTGGAAAAAATCAGAAATGTTTTAACTATCCCATGAATGTAAATGTATCGTTTTTTAGGGAACATGATTTTTTATAATTATTAATTTCATTTATTGATATTTTTTCATTAATATTTATCCATGATATATTTCATCGACATATACATGGATGTATTTCACTTTCATTTCATTTATTTAAAGGAATTTATTTTGAACTTCTATTCTTTATATGTTATTATTTATTTATCCAGTAATTTTTACGGCATGTGTTATTATATATTTACCTTCATATGTTAATTCATTAACATTGATTCATTATGTCTTCCTCTTTTCATACCCATACTGGGCATTTGATATCACCCTTAATTTGATTCCTTTCCCTAAGTGATGAGGAAATAAATATTTGAATACGCATTCAAGGATGAAATTTATTTTATTTTTATTTATCTTGTTTTTATTTGGTATTTATTAATATATTATTTATGTAATTTATGTAATTTATCATTCCAAAACTCCTAAAATTATTGGCCCTTTGGGATTTGAGTCCATGTAAACATGAAAAATTATTAAGATAATGCACTTGGTTCGAGCTTCTACGGTCAATGTGTAACATTGATGATTTACTGAAAATTTATAACTAATTTATTTTGAGGAGTAAATTCAAATATGTATATATATATATATATAATAATTTACTTAATATTATTCAATCCTAGGAAATATTTTGATAGGTTATAATTATTATATATATCGTGGGGTTTTTATGCTCGGTGTTTCATATTGAATATTCTATCAAACATTGATTAATTTTACAGTTTCTTATGGTGTTACAATCATCATTTTAAAACATAATAGAGATAGTAACAATATGTGGTTTGCACTGTAATACTCTATAGATATATAACCTTTAATATGGCGAATTAAATATCACCCTCTATCTATCATTATGGTATCTGTGAGAACAACATGAAATATAATATATAATTCCTTCCATGATAAACTCTTATGTCATCCCATATATAACTATAGTCTATACAAGTTCTTGGTTGGTATACATAGAATATATTTCACCAAAATAACCAACTTATCAGCTAAGATCATGATCTAGTCAACTATACACAATATTGACTTCACATAATCCTCAACACATTATAGTCCACCCCACTATTTAATTGTTTATTTTTTCATCTTGAACTCTTTAGTAGATTCTGAAACTAAAACATTATTCCTTTGTGTACTATTATCAATAGAAGAGGTCACCCACATAAATAAATCTCGAATCTAAAAATCTATCATTGTTTTTTGTGACACTACTGGGGGGGAACACTCATCTCAACCCTAATAGTGATATAATACAGGTCTTCAGGGAAGAATACCTATGCTATACAAATTAAAACCTTAGAATTATTACAATCATAGTTCCTAATTTCGTAGTTTTAAATAATTACTAACAGAATACCATTGAACAATAAGGATTTTAATAAACCTCAGTGTGTTCACTTTCCCATCCGACCAACCCTAGGGTTTCTTATCACATTGTGTATTTGATTTTTATAATAAATAATGAATTCATAATAAAAAAGTATAATAACAAATGCATTTATTAACAATTAATAAACCATAAGATATTTATATTGGAAAGAATTATACTATATATTGTTAATGTTCTGATACACTAAACAACATTTCATAATTATTTTCTAAATCACATACAATGATAAAAATTCCATGTAAAAATATGTATTGATGTCGATGAATTCAAATACACTATATTTCTAACCAAGTATATATGTAAAAAATAAATAATTACTTGATATATAATATAATTGGAAATCACAAATATTCAATTTCGGAAAAATCAGGAATAAAAAATCCATTCCATAGTAAAATATATATTCCATAGATTATTGTTATCTATGTAAAATCATAGAGTATATCTTTTGTTCTAGCCTTCTTAACCTCTAATAACCATGTCTTATAAAATAAAACATATATATACATGGTTTTAAAATCACATTAAATTTTATCAAATCAGTAACCATCCAAAAAACCAAATTCATTATGTTATAAAACACATTAAGGAATATTGTATTGCAAAGGATATAATATATTGAAGATGGTCCATCAATATCATGGGGAGACTATGTCATCTTTCAGATAACCAATAATAATGATAATTAATTCATAATCAAAATCATATTTATAGTATCTTAATATGTACCATATAATTATTGTAAAACCATAACAACATATAACATGTTGTTATAAAATGAAACCCCATGTAAATTTCTTCTAAATAATATATCTCATAAAATATTTCCTAGTTGGTCGATCATTAAATAGGTGAAAACCAAAAAAATCATATATACCTAAATAGAATATGGGACCAAGGTCTTTCTGAGTCTTATCATCCTATCCCAACCGTCAATCTCCAAATCGTACCATATCCATCATTGAATTTTCCATATATACAATTCTAATTTAAAAGTCCTTATGTCAAAATTATTGAATGTCTAGGGAGAGATAAATATACTCAATATTTCACTACAATCAATATCCCTAAAAAAATCCCTAAAATATGTATTTATGTACTATATGATTTCAAAATCATTGAAATCAGTAAATAAAATTATTTTTTAATCTTTGAGGGAAACATAATATGATTATATTTGAAACCATACATTATATTACAAGTTCCAGTATATGGATTATATTCTCCAATGGTGTGATTAACAAAATAATCAATTTACATGCACGAGATATATTGGCTAAAGTCCACTAGAAATGAATCAAAATTTGAGTATATGACTCTCGGGAATCAAATATAAGATGTTCATGGAATATAACTATTCTATGATGTAATTGAGTTCATCCAATTTTTTAAGGGTAAATTAAGTATCACTAAATCATCTCTAAAAATGTTTGGGAATCCACCTATCGTATTTTCATTAGTTAATGGGTTGTCAATAACCATGGAGATATAAAAAAGAATAATATGGTGTCTCCTAAAATTACATGACGTAATGGATAATATGATATATCTAATCATAATTCATAAAATAATGAAGAAAATATCACCCACAATATGTCAATGTGGACTATAAAACATCATTTTTTGCCTCTCCAGAATCAATCCAAATCAATAGTCTACCCAATTCTGATCATTATGAATATAAAAATACTTATCTCAAGACAAAAAAAACTTGATATTTTTTTATAATACCTCAAATTGGCTATTCCCAAAACAAAAATAAGATATTTTCTCATATATCACATTGAATTTATTGATTCTATTTGTTTGGAAATTTCTTAATGGTATATCTCAATGATCAATAACATGAGTCAAAGCAAAAGAAACCATATTTAATATAAATTACAAGGTTTCTATAAATACTTTACACCTCATATGGCCTTAAATTTCCATAAAATAAAATAACTATTCTTAAAGGAACATTTAAAATATAATAAATCCTTACACACCACTTATTATTTAAGGAATCCTAATTAAATTCAATTTTATATTATTCACAAATTCTCAAAAATAATCAATAATTATATAATAATATATAATAAATGGTGGGGGAGCTAAATAACACAAACCATTTTATTGTAGGATTATTTTTATTGGAAATTATTAGATAAATAATCACAAATCAACTAAAATAAAAAAATCTTGAAAAAAAACTCTTTACGCATATGTAGAACAATAACATTTCATCAAAATAAAAAACAATTTTAAGTAAAAAACATTACCATATGGTGATCCAATGAGATTTATTTCACTTGAATCGATGCTTATAAAGGGAGTAAATCCAACTTGGTGTCAAGAAATTAAAGATTGATTAATCAAGATTAATGTACATTAAATGTGATGGGTGAAGGTCCAAGAACCATATCAAAATAAAAATAATTGTAATTAATAATAAAAAATGCCTATAAGAAAAGATTTTACATGTTTCTCCCACACCATAAACATGGAGGATATCATATATCTTGTTAGGGGCTACCAACCATTTTTTGGTCCACCTGATATATATTTCCCCCTTCACACACACCATATGTTGTACATATTTAGGCCAAAAGATAACCTCTCATATTTATTTGAAATTTAAATATTCCAAAATGGTGCACTTTTTCATGAAAACATGAACTCCAAATGAATTATACAATTATTACTAGAACCAAACCCAAACATATCTAAATTAATTAATACTAAATTTGATTATTAATAGAAATTAACATTTTTTCAAATAATATACCATCAGAAAATATTAATATTAAATGATGATGATGCATATATAAATATATTTTGAATCATATTATTAAAATAATAATTTTTATAATTAAAATGTGTCATTATATATAATAGAATATCCAAATTATTATACATTAATTAACTAAATATGTGTAATAAGAGTCAAATACTAATATTTTATGTGAATTAAATGTCTATGTGTGTGTCTTATAAATTTAATAATTGATTTTTAGGTCCATCATTAGAGGGTATTTAGAATCAATGATTTTTATCATATAGATCACCAAGGCCATGATACATCAAAATAAATCCTTCCAAAAATACCGTCCTTATCTACCTTGATGGTGGTGAATTATTTAATAATTATTAATCAATGAAATTATTTTAATGAAACAATGATTAATATTTTAGTAATATATGATATGGGTTCTTTTTTGGATAGGTACAACAAGCACTATTCCATTTTTTTAGAACCCTTGATGTTATTATTTTCATAATATAAATATTTTCCTTAAATTTATATTATACCCATATCCATTAAAAAATGTTTTTATGATTATCTTACATCACTCCTTAAAATTATAAAATAATTATATCTTATAAATGTAGTATGGGTGGTAGGAAATACAAATAAAGCATTTCAAAATCATATTTTTGGGAAGATAAAGAATCTGATAAAAATGTTTGATTATGAACCTGTTATAGATAAACAATGGACTCACCAATTATATGATATTTATTTGGGGTATTATACATTCATGCTTCCATATATGTTTCTGATTAATAATTTTTTAGGGATTACTTGTGTTATTAGTATTATCCTTTCAATGTTATGTTGCAATTAAGAGGATGTGAGTCTTGTTAAGTTCCATATATAATGGTTTTATAATTTCTATAAAAATAAAATAGTTTATGTTGATGGAAACATAAATAGTAATAATGAATTAGGACATAATTTTATGTAGAATGGCCGAAATTATTAAATAGATGAAAAAGAAAGAAATATGTAAAATTTTACTAGATAAGAGAAGAATAATAAAATGTATCCACCATTAAGGGAGTAAAAATACATTATAAATTGGTATAGAAATATATGGATATGGTAATATAGGGAATATAAATATGAAGAAACACATATAAACTATATAGTATGAATTGAAGTAAAAATTACTCTGAAGTATTTGTAATAGGGGAATGGATAAGGATTTATAGATATGTTAATCCTATGAAGAGAAATATAGATACAAAATAATTTCTTATTAAAAGGATTAGATGATTGAATACATTAATTAAATGTTATTTATAAAATTTAAAATTTTGTATTGGTATTAGATAAATATAGATAGAGTTAAATATGGATTTAGTGATGTTTATAAAAAATTCATTAATCATAGATTTATTTTTTATCATGGTTTTGAAATATTGGAGATTAATAAAAAAACTATATCTTAATGGATACCACATACGGAAAATATAGTGTAGTTATGCTAACAATTTTTTAGTATGAAAATAACTATCATAGTGCCGCCCACATGAATTAATAATGATTGAAAGTATTTATCGACACAACATGGTTACTAAACAAGGTCGATGTTATCATTATATATTTCGAAAAAATTAAAATATTTCCCAGTATTTATATTGTAATTTTGGTAATTTTATATAGTATTTATGTATGACGTTTTAATTTAAAATCATTAAATAATACTGACCATATTTTGTGGATGATTAAAAAATGGGAATAGAATGATAAACCATGTTTTTTCGGACATCATTAATGAAAATATTGTAGGAAAAATCCATAGATCAAACGAGTAGTTAAAAAATGTTCTATATTTATCATTTTCATTTGGAAAAAAATAGGAATAATTTTAAGCTAAAAACATCAAAGTGATGATTTTTTTGGAAAATTAAATTAAAGGATTTTTGGGCTGGTCATATCAAAATAATTATGAATCATGGTGGAGACCACCTCACTTTATATGATTCACATGTAATTCAAATCATTGAAATGGATATATTATTTGACAAGATGACATATTAATGATTTGGTTTTCTGGGTAATAATGTTGATCAAAATAAGAATGTAACAGTTCACATATCCATATCATGGTATTCAAGTAAAATATATTCTTTTAAAATTTTCTTATATTCGAAAACATAGAAGTATGTAGTTTTAGATTTTTTTACTCAATATCCATTATTAGGAGTGACCATAAATAAATAAGTGTACTTTTTATCATGATTATGATAGATAATGTTGACTCTAGATCATTATTACTATGTAATGAACAACATGAATATTATAATTATATATATATTCCAATTAGGATAAATGGGAGATAAAATAAAAAATAGTTAAATAAATAATTAATTTTGATATAAATTTGGGAAAATAACATAATTTATTGATTTGGTTAATATGATAGGTCTTTCATCGCATATAAAAGACCAATGATTTTATCAAAAATCATAAAAAATTTATAAACTTGAAAAATATACTTCCTTGAATAAAGAATTGATCTAACTCAATTCTATTTATAATTTTTTTCATTATAAATGATCACATGGAATTAATTATATTAATTACCTTATCAATGTTCCAATCGCAAATTCATTAGAAAAATGGAGATTGAAATGTCAATGAATAATTCTATACAAAAAATTTCCATGTTATCATATCTATTTTATTATGATACAAATAAAGAGTAATATATGAGAATATATGGATAATGAACCCTCCTTGATGTAGTGTGTATAAATAAATAAATACAAAGTGATTTAATTGAGGAAGTGGCCTATCTGTAAACATTTTGTAAATCTTGTTAAAATTTTTATAGAAGGTATTTTCCTAAAATAATTTTTCAAAAACGTAAATTGAGTTTTATTGTATATTTTTTTGTTACATAAAAACATACCCAAAAAATACACACTTCAGACGCGACCATTTTTTGGTGAACCCCATGGGAAAATATGTACATAATTTTCCTCATTAATGTTTTTATCCACTTCATATTCAGTGGGGATGCATTAAAATAAATGCTAGATTAAAAGGTGATCATGATCACATTGTTGAAATATCCAATGAAAACTGTCATTTTAAAGATATTTTATTAAAATTTTCAATTTAATCCCTTCATAGGAAACATCATTTCTATTTTCATAACATGGTTTTCCAACAAGTTTTTTCAGTCTCAAGATTTAGATATGCAATTCTATCAAAAAAACCATATATTGGGTTTTTATCATAAATTTATATGTTTATAAAGATGAATAATTTTATAAAACTTACAATGATGGTTGTACATTAGAGATGATTCCTCCTCTACAAGCTTATCATAATGTTGTGATTTAAAATTTACACCTTGATAACAATTTTAAAATGCATAGTGAAAGATTTTGTGATGCAGATAATGTAAGGGAATTTTGATTAATTTTTTATACATAATTTATTTATGAAAAAAATTCACTATATTACTAGTTTCCAAAAATAAAAAACGTTATAAAATGCATGATGATATATGTTTTTGTGAATATCACTCTATATATGGAAACAATTATAAAAAATTTTAGTTTCTTATGATTAGTGGAAGAGAAAATGTATATATGTGAAATAAAATGTGGAAGATTAATAACAAGAGGATGAATACACCCATTGATGGGAATTAAATAGATTTCATTAAAATTTATAAGGAATACACAACATTACATTTTTCATCATATTTTTTTATTTTTTTAATATCCCATGATGGTGGAAAAAATTGTTGATAAGATTAATGATGATATAGAAACATTAATTGGTTATTCTATATAATTATCTAATATTAATCAGAATACGATTTTAGTATTATAATAAAATGTTGATCTCAAAGAAAAATAAATAATATTTTGATGCAGAATTCAATGATAACCTAAGTTTGTAAAAAAAATACAAAACATATATTCCATTGTCAATAAATGGATCTACTGAAGAGATGAATGTAGAAATGAAGGATCAAATCATTACTGGTAGAAAATTAATATAATATGGTGGATTAAATTGAAATGTAAAATTTATTAAAATACAACATGGCAATACTCAAGACACTTATCAATAAGAAAATGAAATTTGGACATGATTTATGATCCTAACTAGATGTTATGTACACCCAATTTATGGAAAAGTAATAGAAAATTGTAAATCTCAAAGAAATTTTTTTTTCTTAACAAAAAATATAAATTCAGAGATCTCGTGCATGATACACTAAAAAAGTGATGTGTATATAGTAGAAAATATGGAATCATTAAGGGAAGATAGGATTTTTCAAAATAATGAGTGAATAAAAATCAATCTATATTCGAAATGTGCATCTAATATTGTCGAAATATGCGAGACACCCTGTATGGCATTTCATAGTCTATAATGCTATTAAATTAATGATATAATGATATAATTTATTATTTTGGATAGAAATTTATGAGGAGGTATTTTTTAGGAATAATATAAAATATTATAATTTTGGTGATATTGATATATATTAAGAAAAATAAATATCAGAGGATAAAATAGAAATGGGTTAGATCTAATGATAATGAGAAGTAAAGAATATAAGTAAGAAAATTTATTTTTGTAACAAATGATTAAAAATATTAGATTAAATAAATAAATGATGAAAAAAAGATTAAATAACTAACTAATAGTTGATTAATTATAAACTGCATAATTTAGATAATGTTAGAAACTATGAATAATATAGAAGGAGAAAGTAAACATATATTTCACAAAAAAGGTAGAAAGATTAAATAATGAAATTAAATGGATAAATAAACCATATTTATTCATTATGGAATATAAAAGTATAATACATGGGAAGGTATCCATGATGAATCATTATTGTTCAAGACTTTATTTAATGGGATAATTATCTCAATGGTGTTGTGTAATGTCTAAGCCTAGGTGCCACTAAACGGTGCCTCGAACAGAGTGGCTACATGCCATCAAGCGTGCCTCCCAATACACCATTTGGTGATGATTAGCAATGAGGGTCTGGTATGTTAGTCTTATAGAGAATATACCATCTTTTATTAGAATAAAACACCAACGTATCCAAAAAAACAATAAACAAGTGCAGATGTGTATAAATAACATGAAAAATAACATGTCATATGATATTCAAAAAAATAAAATACAATACTCAACTGAAAGGGTAATCAAGTTATGACAATGCGAATGTCAATTATCTATAATGAAACTAAATGTAAAGACACAATAACTCCAAAGAATGTCCGGAACCATGTATGTTTCCCTCTCCCATTATCCAATCCCAAATAGCAACCTATCCCATGTCATTTCCCTTATCTTATCTTAAAACAACAAATTCTACTCAGGTGCTAATCAGGGGGCCCGAATAGAGTTTGAGTACAACTCGGTAGGCCACCACATTAGGCCCAATTTCAATTCATGTTTTCCTTTTGAATCTCCATTCATTATAATCCATAATATGGTGTTGAATGTCATGTCAGGCACCCCAAATCTCATTCAGTGTAGGTCACCAAGCCTAATGCTACATATGTCATTCGGTGTTGGTCTCCATACATAGTACCCCAACATCTCAAGCACCGATAACTACTGTGGAGAAATGCCATGTCCATGTACCAAATTTTATTTTGTATAGAAAGCTATATCTATCACCAAAAAAATATCATCCATTTAATAATTATTTAATTCACACAAATTATCCACATCATTCCACTTTTAATCTCATGATTAGTTAACCATTTCAAATGAAAATAGTTTAGTCAAAAATTAACTAATCACATAACCCATTAATTAAATAATCAAGTAATTAATAAATCAACACAATTATAATTCCATAATTAATAATTAAAAATTAATTATTCAAATAAAATCTCAACATCTCATAATAGATTCTCACAATTAATTATCTTTGATCAACATCAGGGAACATAATTAATTCTCACAATTAATTATCTTGAATATCCAAGGAAAATTTGATACTTAATTTCACCCAATTAATTATATTAAAACAATCAATTCAATATTTTGATTAAAATCTCTTAAACCATATCAAATATCCAAAATAAAATTCTATTTAATAAACCCCCCTTTGTTTGTTTTGTGATTCAATCATCCATTAATCACCATGGAAATCACAAGTGAATTATACATTCCTAATTACATTAATATAAGAACTCAATTATAATGGGAATCTATAAAATCTATAAACTCACATTCCCATTATAAATCCCTGACAATTAGAGTTTTATTGAGACCACCTACATCATTTTATTGAAGGATGTTAGCCCAATAGAAATCACCAAAATCTGAGCGGCACAACATCGTCAATGAAGCTTCGTATCTAAATCCCTAACCTAAAAGAATGATCTAGGTAATCGAGATGTTGAAAATATAGATCTATATCCACAATCCTAGAACTAGACCTCAACTCAGAAGTTTAGATCCATGGAAATTGAGGAGACCATCCATGAAAATTTCAAGGAAATGTGGAGGATTGAAAAGGGGGAGCAGTGGGTTGAAATCCACATATTGGGAAGAGAGTGGATCTAAAATCCCTAATTTCGTTCTCAAATAATGATGTTAGAATCACCATGGAATCCCTCCAGAAGGATATAGGATCAACTAGTATTTTTCAAGCACAATACATAGTCTGAATAAGTGAGTATTTAGGGTTCAAGTTATTTTTAAATAGATTTTCGGATAATTAATCTTCCGCGCATGGTTTCCTAGGAAGGGGCATACGATTAGGGAAAATTGTGCGCTAACCGTGTAGACCTATCATTCCAGGTTTACACAATTGGTACTATATAGTCATATGGTTTTTCAAACCATGTAAAAAATGTTGATATCCCACTATCTATTAGTTTTTCTTAAAATATCACCCAAATGCACCCAAATCCACTAATCCAAAATAATGGTACATAAAACCTCTAAAAGAACCTGAAAACGAGCCCAAGATGACTCCAGAAAAGGATGGGATCTTACAATCTCACCATCATATAACATCTTGTCCTGGATATGCAATACCAAACATCTCTATGATTCCAAGCCAACAATATTAGCCCATTGAGCTCTCATTTATGCTTCCCATTCCCACGTTTCCTCTTGAAAACGTCCATGTTGCCATAACACATGAACTACCGGAACGATCATTCCCCATAAAACATTCTCACTATGAATAAACTAACGTATCAAGATATCCTCAAAAGAAGTAACTTAATTGAGGTCAACCTCATCCACATTAAACACTTGATAAGGATCTGGGTGATATCATTGAATTTGTGACACATGTAAAAAATCATGCATAGCACTAAATTTCTATCGATGTGCTAATCGTTACGCCACTGGACCAATTCTCTACAGAACATCAAATGTTCCTAAAACCTTGTGCGTCAACATTCCCTACATCTATATCATGTGGTTACCCAGTATAGGTGACACCCTAAGGAATACATTATTTCCCTCTATAAACTCCATTGGTCACCTCCATCTGTGGGCATGCAACATCAACCTACTCTGGGATGTAGCCATATGTTTATGCATCAACTTCACTAGCATCTATTTCTCCTGAAGGATACTTGGCCCCAACATCTCTGACTAACCCACCTCTGACAAACATAGCGGTGATCTAAAAGGTCTACCATAATGTTCCTCATATGGGTCCCTCTATATACTTTCCTCATAAATATTAATTTAGGAGAACTCCATTAAATCCATGTTCTTCTCCCAAGAACCACCAATTTCAAGAACACATGATCGCAACATATCCTCTAACCCATTTACGGTACACTTCAACTGGCCATATATATGTGGGTGGAAGGCTGTACATGAAAAACAATTGCACCAAGTGCCTTCTGTAAGCTCTGCTAGAAGTGTGATGTAAAGCATGAATCACGATCTAAATCTATAGTCTGTGGCACCCCATGCATATGAACTGTCTCTCATAAAAACATTACTCTAAATTTTTCAATTATAATGGTTTCAGTAGTATATAAAAAGGGCTACCTTCGTTAGTAGATCCATAAATACCCAAATAGAATCATTCTTCCTAAGTGTCTTTTGATGTCCTACCATTAAATCAACAGTCACGTCATCCCACTTCCTTTATAAAATAGGAAATTACTAAAATAGGCCTCTAGGACATTGAATCTCTGCCTTAACCTGCTGATAGGAAAAACATCTTGTTACAAACCTTGAAATCTCCTTTTTCATGCCTGGCCACAAAAACTGTCGTCATTGGTCTCGATAAATTTTTTCACCATAGGATGTACCGCCCTCTTTGAGGCATGATATTTTTAGATGAGTTCCTCTTTCAAAATCATAGGAACAAAAACCCAATTATTCACATTTATTATATCATCTCATCAATTATCTAGTCTGATGGTCTCTCCCCACTTTCAATTCCTTCACTTACAGATAGACACTCTGAATCATTATACTACATGGCCCTGATCTAACTCAAGAGTATAGACTCCATGACTATAGAAAACAGAGTCATCCTCTCCTGACTCTTCTAAAATACCACATTCATTTCTACCAGCATGGTCATTATCGTACATTTTTCACTTGGCTGACATTATAATTGAGTCTCTTTATTCCTGGTCATGGAATCAACCACACTATTACAATTTCCTGGAGTATATGCTGTTTAAAATAAATGGACTTAAAATACTCTACCCATATTAGTTGTTGACGATTCGAGTCACTGTTTGAAAAGATATAAATCAAGCATTGGTGATCTGTAAAAAATATAATCTTTTCACACTAAATATATTGTCTCCAACACTTTTGATCAAAAACCATTACTTCCAATTCCAGGTCATGTGTAGAGTAATTCCATTCATGTGGCCTCAACTTCTGATACCCGTATGAAAAGACTTGATCCCCTATCATCATCAAAAGCTTTAGTAAAATACTAGAAGATTCATAATACACCATGTGCTCCTCAACATACTCATGTAATATAAAAATTGGTGACTATGTCAAGCACTTATTCAACTCATGGAAAGAATTTGTGCATTCTTCTACCCAATAATAATTTATCCCTTTCATTTTCAAACCTAAAAAAGATACTACCACTCAGAAAAAGTCTTGTATTAACCTCCTATAATAACCAAATAATACTAAAAAGTTTTGGATATCAAAAACATTACTTGGATTCTCCCAAGAAATAACTTCCTACACTTTTTCTACATCCACAACCACACCTTCTTTTGAGATGATATTCCGCCAAAAGTATACCCCATCAATCCAAGCCTATCATTTAGATAGCTTGGGATATAAATGATGCTCTCTCAGTGTACCCTGGATGATGTCAAGATGTTGGAAAAGGTCATCACGAGTCTTAATGTACATCAAGAGGTCATCAAAAAATTCCACCACACACTCATCTATGTACGGATGGATAATCCTGTTCACCAAGCCCATAAATACTACTAGAGAATTTTTCAACCCAAACAGCATCACTAATTACTCATTAAGGCCAGACCTGTTGTTGAAATCAATTCGTGGTATATCAAATATCTAAACTCCCACCTGATTATACCATGATCTTATATTGATCTTTGATAACCCACAATCCCCCTACAACTGTTCAAATAGATCATCGATAGAGGAAAGTGGATATTGGTTCATCACAGTCATTTTATTAAAATTTGGTAGTCACCACACAAGCATAAACTCTCATCTGACTTTATTTCAAACAATACAGGTGGTCCCTAGAGTGACGTAATTGGATGGATAATCCCTTTATCATCCAACTTCACCAGCAACATTTTGACCACTTGATGCCCAGTCGGTTCCATTTTGTAAGGTGGAATAGAAACTGGTGTAGACCCCAACATGATATCAATAGTAAATTTCCCATATATATCTAGTGTAAACCTTGAAAGGTCTTTAGGAAATACATCCTATAATAGTTCTACTACAGGTTGAAGGATGTCGTGCCTACCACACCCATCATCTAGAAAAAGACTGGAAACTTGGGTTGTGATCTCTCCCATTTGATGAGTAATTGGCCCAGATCGGCCTACATGGATATCCCATTCACCACGATGAACATACTGGTAATACATAGAAGATAAAAAGGTCACTATCCTACGATAACACTCTATGTGGGCTCAGTATGCGACTATCCAGTCCATACCCCAAATCAAGTTGAAGCTAGTTATATCAAAGACATAGAGAGGCACCGGAATAAAACAAGGGTCAAACCATTTACATGATTTGTATATATAAATGAATGATAGGAACATGTATCAAACAAGGAAGTCGCTAAAGTATAAGAAACTAGAATAGTATATTTCATTATCAATGGAACATCCCTTCTCTCCACAAGTGTAGGATTCACTATATTTAACTGTCCTAACCCTCTTCATGGTGGTGTCTTCTTACTCCCTCGAGTAGCACCACTCTGATTATACGACCGCTCATACCATGATTCACCATATCCACTACCTCTACAACCTTTTCCCATAGAGTTCCACCTTTCATACCTATATGGTGTCAAAGACCAACTTCCCACACTTTGAGTCTGATCAACTACACCCTCAGCACCCTCTTGCCACTGATTTCTAACAAACATTGGTACAAGCCCTATCATGCATCAAAATCGTCACTCCACTAGTGGTCACGGACAATGTGTATGATAGTGTCCCTGCCTACCACACTAGTGAAAAAACACATGAGTAAGATTCAATGAAACTGTTCTTCCTGGTTTTCCACCTTTCTTTCCATTTTCCTGAGTAAGGTTCCCATAATGATGTTTCCTTATCTTGGAAGGCACACTCTCTGATCGTCTAGTGACAAGTTCATGTCGAGTTCTGGAATCCTTCTTGAGGATCCCCACTAAAATGGGAGCTAGATTAACCACTTATTTTAATTCCTTTAGCATAAATATATTTACATGGGACATAATTTCTCACTTATGTCCATCCTAAAATCGTTTTGCTGAAGAAGCCCCATCTTCATCCATAGCATTATAAAAACGTTTTAAATCCTTCAAACGTTCAGTTTAATCCATTAGGGATATTCTTCCTTGGGTTATGTGCATAAACTATGAAGATTTCTCTTGTCTCAGTGTCTGTAGATATAATTTCTCCATAAAATTATAGAAATGTCCTTTAATAACATATCATTAGTCTGTACAGATCTTTACTGAATGTCCCACCATTACCTCGCTGAACATTGAAGCATATAAATAGACAACTTTACCATTTTTTTCTCTTAAAATGGTCATGTATCGTCTCTACGGATTCAATCTATAATTGAGCTCCCTCATGTACACCCTCTTTAGTAAAAGTGGAAGGGTGTTGTTGCTAAAACTCCATTGTCATCTTAGACATGGTTTTTAGAACCCACCCTAGGTCTCTCTCCATGAATTTCATGAAATAAAAAAATTTCTCTCATAACTTTTCTCCTTCCTCCTCAGCTTTAACCAATGTTTCCTTAAGTTCTTTATCAGGGAATTCATTCTGGGCAATACCCCTTGGTGTTTCCATTAACAAGAATTGTGGATGCATGTCTCTACAAATCTAAACACACCTCCTAGGTCTCAAAACACATATTTATAACATTTACGTAAGAGGATAAACTAACAAAATAAGTTTGAACATGTCATTACCCACATTTCCTACCTCACGGTCAACAACGAAGCCTTATCACTACCCTTACCCATCCAAATCCTAGGTCTTGGTTAACAAGGGAACATACATTATCACTAATAAATTCAACAATTAATTAATCCCACTATATGAAAATAATAAATTCAACAATTAAGTAATTAATAATAAAAATTTCATCAATCAAGTTTCTCATTAAACACCCATTTATTATCATTTTTCATCATTATTTCAATCTTACAATAAGGAAAAATAGTTTGACTTTAACAATATTCCCATAACTCGTTTTCCTCTGAGTGCCTAGAATGATGCATGCCACACCAACCCTGAGTGCCTCGAATGATGCATTAAGACTCAAGTATATTTCATTATTAATACATGAATCATAATTCAAAAAATATCAAAACAAATGTAACCTCACACCATAAGTGCATCACCTAAGGTGAAATAATACCCCATAGTAACAACAAACATCGATCAAAGAAATCCCACCTTGAGTACTCGGATTTTCCAATATACAAGGGTTTGCAACTCCCATGCACAAGCTCATTACCAAGCCTTTACACTTCCTATAATATTTTCAATCATTCCCAAACTAGTAATAAAAAAGAAGAAGAATGAAAATAAAACTATCTTTGATACCAATTTGTGATGTCCAAACCCGGGTTCCACTAAACTATTCACTGAGCTGGTTGAGAACATGCCCTCAAGCACGCCTCCACTTATGCTAGAGGGTTATAAGTTGCCGTGAGGTTCTAGTAAGTCAATATTGGGTAGACTATATCATCTTTTATCATAAAAAAAACACCAACCATAAAAAAACAGTAATAAAGTATGACAACTTATAAATAACAAAAACAATACAATTTCATATGATATTTAAAACAAGAAAGTACAACACTCAACTAAATGGTAAATCATGGTATGAAAATTAAAATTTCAAATGTATTTAATGAAACTAAATGTAAAGACACAACAACTCCCAACGAGTCTCAAACCATGTCTGGTTCCCTCTCGCATTATCCAATCCCAAACAAAAACCTAACTGTGGGACCTTCCCTTATCATGACCTATAAAAACAAATTCTACTCATGTGTTGATTAAGAGGACCGAATAGGGTGTCAGTACAACTCAGTAGGACCCCACCAACGGTGCCTAGAACAAGTCCAATAAAAAGATAGTGTAAGAAATTTTATGAAGAAAAAATATAATTCATAATTAAACAGTTATCAAATATTCATTTAATATTAAATATTAAAATTAGGCCCAGTTTCAATTAATATTTTCAATATGAATCATCATTCATTATTACAATTAATTTGGTGTGGAAAATCATGTTATGATCCCCAAATCTCATTCAATGTATTTCCCCATTTATAACACTCTATATCTCATTCGTTTTAGGTTGTCATGCCTTAGATCCCAACAATTATTCCGGCTTGATTTGCAAGGGTTCTAGGAATGATGACCTATAAATAATGAAATATGGAGTGTTAGGCATGTGGAACTACATTGGATGATATTTGGGGTGGTAAACATGATTTTACACACCAAATGAATGACAATAGTGAATGAAGATTCAAAAGGAAAACATGAATTTAAACTGGTCATAATGTGGTGATTAACGATTAAATAACACTGTGATAACTATTTAATTAGGCATTCTATATATTTATCCATAAAATAGCATACACTATCTTATGACTGGACTTGTTTTAGACACCATTGGTGATGGCCTACTGAGTTTTACTCTCTCCATATTCAGGCCTCCTGATCAGAACCCGAGTAAACATTGTTGTTGCATGAAATGAAAAGGGAAAGGCCCGAGGATAGGTTATGGTTTGGGATTGAATCATGGGAGAGGGAACAGAACGTGGTTTGGGACCCCCTTGCGAATCATTGGGTATTTATTTTTAGTTTCATTGTAGACACTTTACATTTTCATTGTAAAAACATGATTTACCTTTTTCGTTGAGTATTGTATTTTGTTGTTTTTAATATCATATGACTTGTTATTGTTATGGTTATTTATTTGTGTATGCACTTCGTTATTGTGGTTTATTCTATTTGTGGTTTATTATGATAAAATAGGGTATATTCTCCCCAGTACTGACATACCAGACCCTCTCTATTAGTCAGCACCCTATGGCATATGGGGAGGTGCGCTTGAGGGTTTGTGGCAAACCTGTCTTGGGCACCATTTAGTGGCACCCAGGTCGAGACCTCACATGTTGGTAGTCAATGGAAATATGATATAGTATTAAAATTTATTTTTTGAAGGATTTATTATATTGGTCAAATTAGAAAAGAATATGTACAAGGATTTCATGAAATCAGGATGCATTGAAAAGGATGGTTTTCAAAGACTATAAAAAATTCACTACTATAGGTTGGATAGAATATAAATCTCTCCCTGAATGTATTATATTGAACTATATTTTTGAGATGATTCTAGTTTAAGTATGAAAAATTATCTATGGGGTGAAATATTTATAAATTATAAATCCTGAGATATGTACTAAACTTGATATATAGTATAAACATAATCCAATAAATTTTTATGATAATAAAAAAATCAATTTATAGTGGAATTAATCCATGTCTGGAGAATTAAATAGGTATAATGATTATTTATAGAAGATTTTAGTTTCCCAAAGTGGTAAAAGTAGTTTATATAAGTGTTTTTAAAATGAATTAAATAAAAATGATAAAAAAAATTAAATAATAATGATTATATAAAAATGTAAAGGATAAAATTCCATATAAAGGTCACTTCATAGACCATTTGATCATGTATTAACAAGTTGGGTCATCTATTTTTTAACATATTTGTATATACTATATAGGATAAAAATTCATGATGGTTTTAAATCCAAAATATTATATGTTTGTGTTGAGGAGGAGTTTTATATATGAATTTAATGGTTTCTAGGATCATTCAATAAAAAATTATAACTTTTGAAAAGTGTAATTTTTCATCAACATGTGGTATGACTCAATTTTTTATTTAATATTTATTTTTTAACATTATTATAGATGTGTGATTAATATATCTCTGAAATTGTTTAAGGATGTAAATAATCATGTAGTGTATTATTAAAGTATTTAGTGAGCCCAGTTAAAATTATTCATGTTTTTGAACTATTATCAGGTTTATATATTGAGTAAGACTTTTGTAGGTTTAGAAGTCATGTTGATACATCTTTTCAACGTTGTATGTTCCCTAAATAAGAATTTTATAAGAAATTGAAACTAGATGTATGAGGATAATGGAGTGAATTAAAAAATATACAATTTCACAAGAAATGGAAAAATTATTTGAAAAATATAGAGGATTAAAAATATATTTGTATTGGGGAGTAAATATAATACATTAGAATTTATCATAAATTTGCATTGAACTGCATGTAACACAGGTTTCCTTTTGGATAAAATCAAGTATTATTATATAGGGTGTCTTGATAAAAGTAATATTTTGACATCTAATGAAGATAAATAACAAAGAAATAATTATTTGCATTTAAAACTCTTTAAATTTGGTTTAAGTGATGATAAATCATTTAAATAATTGTATAATTGTGATGATGATTCATAAATAAGTGTTCATTTACTCTTTAAAAAAAGGTGAGAATGTGGATTGCTGAATTATATATCAATGTGGGGGTTTTTCACTCTAAAATATTATAAAAATTGAAAATTCTAAAAATTTAGTTATAATACTAATTTATAAAGGTATAAAATATATTTCAAAATGAAATGTTAAATTAACCAAATTGAATTTATATAATTTCAAAGTGTTATTGTTTAGTATTTACTATTTGATATGGAGATGATTGTCAATGTATCTTGGATTAGAAATCATAAAGGGGGATAGAAAAAATATAGGGAGTAGATAATATATTCATATTTAGGTGATTTATTTTGGTACCATCATACCCCTCACTCGTTGACTTGGGAATATGTGATTCTATTACTGGGACATAGGTGACATACCCCAGACACAAAAGATAAGAAATAAAACACGAGGGCCTCAACAAAATTATGAGGATTATTTTCACTTTAATGATAAACCATCCATAATAAATCAAAAAACAAAAATCAATCCACTATATGATGCATGACGATATAACACAAATTGACATAACCAAAATAAAAACCATATCAGAGTACAATGAGAAACGAAAACATAAACTCAAACAAAACCAAAAGTACCAATAAAAAACAAAAGAACCTATGTAATATCAACACAAAAACTCTCAATATCCACAAAAGTTTAATTAAAAAATATATTCCCATGGTTTCAAGAATCATCACTAAAGAATTGAAATAAAATACCCTAAAATTTATGTCGACTGATTCCATATGCTAATGAAAACTAATGCATAAGAAAGGGGTGAGTCTAGACTCGATATGATTTCTCCGATGAGGTCTGAAATCATCCCACTCAGAAAACAACTATAGAATATATATATATATATATATTATTTTAATATATATTTAATATAATATTTAAAAATCCTAAAAAATTTATCATTATTGAAAATAGAACAATTGTTTTAATAAATATATCCATTAATTTAGAATAGCCATAACTACCCTAAAACACACAAATATGATGCATGCTCAAGTGATAGTTTGATACTCATGAGTTGTGTCCCATCAATCAACCATATATTCACAATGTTTCCAAGTCTTGGTTCACTAATGGAACACTCCCTCGCTACAGTGACATGTCTAATAGATATGAACCCACACCAAACATTTAATCCAAATTATAATAAAAACCATTACGTATAAAATGATTCATTATATATAATATTTCTGAAATCATTTTCCCTGAAGAAAAAAAATCTATAATCTCAAAATAATCATCTAGAAATTATCAATGGATAATATTTTCCAAATACTATCCACTTTCTAAAAATTTAAAAAACCTTCACAAAATAGATTTATATAAAGAATCCCATGTGGGTTTCATGAACCTTTCATGTGATTCATTTGACCAAAAAAAATATTTCATGTTGTAAATCATGTATTTTAAATAAGGGTACCACCATCCTCATAAATATTTGACATAAATGAAGAACAATGCTTAAAACATCAAGACCCATTCACAAATCATGTTACCTTCATTTGACCCAATAACAATTCATCATAACATTATTCATAACAGAAATAGTAATATGTTAAGTACATGATATGTGGTTTTGATAAATAGCGAGAGAGTGAGATAGAGAATAAACTATTATCTAAATATAAAACAGAATAAAATGAGTCATTACTAGGCCTTAAGGGACATCCCAATGACGCCAAAGGCTGGTAATAAATGCCGAAGAGTTTCAAATACAAGTGAGGGACAATTTACCATTTAAGAAATAAACCTAAAAAAAGATCAACCATAACCAACCATTCACTATATGATGTATGAATGGATTAAATACAACTCAATAACATCATGTATCTCAAAACCACATCAAAATAATCAAAAACAGAAGAATAAGCAAGTATCAATGTACACAGTGGATAGACTATGCAAGACACTCCAAAGACCTCAAGAATCCATGCTCCAAAACCTCCATCCTCCACAATCCCATAACAGCCCAAACATCACAACGTAGTGCTAAAAAACTGTGAACCATTTCCTTTTCCCTTGTCCCAGAAGATAGAATCTGCAAATGCACCAAAGTGCCAAAGTAGGGGTGAGTATAAAACTCAGTAGGTTTTCCTCAATGACTTCCCTACTCATGCCACTAGGATAGATGAGTAAGCAAGAATTATTTAAAATGGATTATGTAAATCAATTTCTCAAAAAGAAGTTTATGACTAAATATAAACAGGGTTCCAAAAACATTGATTACCAAATTCATACAAATGAAACTAAAACCAATTTTCCCAACAAGATATTTTTCTATAAAAATAACTAAACAATATTTACAACCATTCTCCAATATCAATATATCGTCATACACAACCATTCCACAAACCCAAGAAACCAACCATGGATGCTATGTTATGAATGTTCCAAACTCATGAGTGGTTTCTTGTCGATCTACAATGTCATCACAAAGGTAATTGTTTCCCATGTGCCATTAATTATTTGGCACTGAGAACATTGTCATATTTCAACCAAGCCCCATATATGCAATTTTTATGGGCCATTAAACCTTCGGCATTGAGCACAATGTCATATTTCAACCAAGCCCCATATATGCAATATGAATACAAATCACATATTCCCAACAATCAAGCCAAAATAAACCATTCAATAAAGATACCATTTTTTGAAAACTATTTCCATCAAAACCATTTCAATACCAAACCATTTATACTCCAAACCATTTCAATAAATCTCCATTTTTATTGAAAACCAGTTCTATTGAAAACACCCTTTTCATCAGCCATTTATAAATTCCAAAAAATCTATAATTTAGAATCACTATTTTAAATAAAACCCCCTTTTACACAACTATGCACCATGATCACGTAATTTCACAAAAACCATAAATCATCACAAATTAATATTTTTCCATGAATTTTACAATCAATAAACCAATTTTAATCTAAGAAACTTAATTCTATCCAGAGGAGATGCGAGTGAAACCACCTACCTTGAAGGTTTTGTAAAAACATTGACAACAGACGAAGAACACACAGGAAAGATGGTAGATTCCTTAAGAGATGCCTTAGATCTCATATCCTTTCAAGGCAATGACTCTAAATTTAATAATTAGGAATATAAAAACTTTTATCTACCCACTATATGTTCATATCTGATAAAGAATGTATATAAGAGAGGTAGATCTAAGAATATTTACTAAAACCTGACAAATTTGGAATGGAAGGTCACATACATCAAGAATAAGACTCGAAATCACCAAGGGAAGGATCTAGGATGGGTCCAACTCATGTGGGGAGGGCTATACAGTCTTCTAGGGAGAGTAATCTCTATTTAGGTTCATTTTGAAGCCAAAAAAATAAATAGAGACAAATAAATAAAGCTCCATGAAAATAGGATCTAGATTTGACCTCTACACAAGATTTGACCACATTTTTTTTCCAACTGTGTGTAGATCATGAAACCTTCTATTTTTTCCCAATAGTACTTAGTAAATCCCCAAAATCACCCATCATACACTTTTACCCTTTTATGGAAACATCCCAGATTATGGAAACACCCCACATTATGGATACACCCCACTTTATGGAAACACCCCACATTATGGAAACACCCACCTTTATGAAAAAAACCCATATTATGGAAACAAACAACATTTTGGAAACTCTCTATATTATGGAAGCCCTATAATTTATGGAAACTATCAATTTTATGGAAACTCTCTATTTTATGGAAACTTATTTTTTTTTATATTAACTCTCTATTTTATGGAAACCTAATTCAAAACACACCATTTAAAAAACTTATAGAAAGGGGTTATGTACCTAAAAATGAGGGCAATACATTCTCCTCACTATTGGTATTTCCATCCCCGGAACGTAGAAAACCCTTACTGACCAAAAAGAGTTCTGGACGCTACCCTTTTATTTCTTTCTCACGTTCCCAAGTCTCTTCATGAATCTGGACATGTTTCCATAAAACCCGCACTAGGCCGATTCTTTTCCCACGCAAGTCTTTCTCTTGTCTATCCATGATCTACACTGGTATATATACATGTGATGCATCCGGTTCTAGCTCAACGGGATCCCATCTGATCACATGGTCATGATTAGGGAGATACCTTTTCAATTGGGATACATGGAACACATAATGCACTGAACTAAACCGTGGTTGTATTGCCAACTAATATCCCACATCTCCAACCCATTCTAGTATCTTAAAATGGACAATGTATCTAAGATAAAACATTCCCTACTTCCCTAAATGACGATGTATAAGCCTTGGAGAGATTCTCAAGAAGACATTGTCACCCACAATGAATGACAACGGTCTTCGACGATGATCTTCATAAGAATTAGGATGATTCTGAGCCATCTTCATGTTACTTCTAATCAACTGGATCTTCTCTATTCATTCTTAGACTTGGCTTGGCTTTTCTAGTGATGTTTCACCCATTTCCACCCAGCATAGTAGAGAATGACAAGGACTCCCATACAATGCTTCAAACAAACACTTGTGTATCGAGGCTTGATAACTATTATGGTATGAGAACTCCACTAAGGGTATATAATCCTCCCATGAGCCACCCAAATCCATTAAACAATCCCGCAACATGTCTTCAAATGTTAGTATTGTCTGCTCGGATTGTGCATCTGTCTGAGGATGACACATCATGCTCATAGTCAACTGAGTTCCAAGGGATTTCTGTAATGATTTCTAGAAGCGAGATGTGAATGCCATATCTCTATGTAAGGCTATTGACACTGGTACACCATACCACTTTTCCAATTCTCAGATATTGATTTTTAAAATATCCTCCACCGTATCAGTTTCAGTAATAGGGATGAAATGGTCTGAATTGGTTAGAAGATCCACTTTCACCCAAATGACATCAGGTTTTCGGACTATTCTTGGAAGATCTGTATAAAAATCCATTTCTATTTGATCACATTTCTACACTAGGATGAGCAATTATTGTAACATACCAGCTGGTCTCTGATGATCTACTTTAACCTATTGGGAAGTTAAGCACCGCGAGACAAACTCGACCACCTTCCTTTTCATGCCACTCTACCAAAACTACACCTTCTACACCTTATACATATTTTGTGTACATGGATGTATATCCCATCTTTAATGGTGGTAACCATGAAGGAGTTTTTCTTGGAAAACCATAGGTTCAACTATATGATCTCAGAAACACAAAATTTAATCCCCATCAAGTTTCTAGCCCTCAATGGTCTCTCCACCATTGAGTTTTGAACATACAAACAGACATTCTGCATTAGACATTTCTGCCTCTTTGATCTTTTTTACTAAAACGGGAACAACCGTAGAAGAAAAAAACTGCAACATCACTTCGGTCGTCAAATTCAATAAGCATGTCGGCTAAGACCGACATCAACTGCCATTCATCTGAAGCTTCTTTCACCAACTGAGAATATGAATTTCAACTCAATGCATCCACTATTGAGTTTCCTTTACCGGGTGTGTACATCAAGTCAAATTCAAACATTTGGAGATACACCATCAATCTCCTTTGTCGCTGATTCAAATCTCACTGTGGGAAAATGTGTTTCAAGATTTTGTGATCCGTAAACATAGTAAATTTCTCAACAATGAGATAATGTCTCCATGTTTTTAAATCATGGACGACTAAAGCTAACTCCAAATCAAGTGGTGGGTAATTATTCTCAGGCACCCTCAACTTCTTTGATCCATAAGTGACCATGTGATATCTTTTCATGAGAACACAGCCCAACCTTGATCTTGAAGCATCTCATTACACCACATACCCCTATCCGGATTCTGGAAAGATCATCATAGGTTCTAATGTAAGATTAACTTTAGGTTCCTGGAAAGACATCTGAAATTCCTTCATCCTTTGGAATGGAGCATTCTTCTTTGTTAGTGCTATAATTGGTGAATCTAGTCATGATAAATCACATAAAAAGCATCGTTAGTAACCAACTAGACCAAGAAAACTTCATATCTCGAACACATTCTTCAGTGGTTTCAAAGAGATAAAAGATTCAATCTTTTCAGGATCAACATAAACGACTTTATCAGAAATTAAATGTCTATGGAAACGTATAACATGAATTCAAAAATCACACTTCAATAATTTGGCATAAAAACGATGAACTCTCATGATTTGTAACACTTTTTCTAGGTGCACCTCATGATCATCCCTTATATTTGAATAGACCATAATGTCATCCACAAACACCATAACAAAAGAATCCAGATATTTTTGAAATATATTTGATTCATCAATTCCATGAAGACTACTGGAACATTAATTATATAGAAAGGTATGAATACATATTAATAGTGTCCATATCTACTTCTGAAAGCTGTATTTGGAATATCCCCTTTTCAAACATTTAATTGGTGATATCCGGATCACAAGTCAATATTAGAGAACCACTGAGCTCACATTAATTGATCAAATAGATCATCAATGCGTGTAAGTGGATATCTATTCTTTATTATAACATGGTTAGACTTACGATAATCAAAACACAATCTAGGAGTTCAATCTTACTTCTTCACGAACAAAACTTGTGCTGGTCATAGAGTCATACTTGGTGGAATGAAACACTTGCTTCCCAGCTCCCCTAACTACACATTCAATTCTCATAACACTATTGGTCCCATTATATAAGACGGAAGGGAAATAGGACTTTTCCCTGGAAGAATATCAACCATAAATTCCATTTCCCTTAGAGGTGGTAACCATGAGAATTTCATGGGAAAGACATAGATAAATTGATCAACAATAGCTGGAAAACTAATTCCCTTGATCTCTTTCATTGATTCCAATGTCAATTATTCCAATTGTTAAGAGATTGTTCCCACCATTGGTGACAAAAAGCTCTTTTCACCCTTCTTTAGAATCATTTATCAACTAAAGAGGTGCTCGATGCCGTCATTAGTCATGAAACTAATTGTTCTCCTATAATATTCAATTTGAGCCCTGAACATTGTCGTCTAATCCATGCATAGTATTAAATCATAGACATAAATTTCCAACATTGACAAGTCCCATTTAGCTCATCTCTATCAAAATTTATAGAACATGATCTACACACAAAGGCATGACATTTTCTTTCACTAAGAGAAGTTTTCATTCATAGAAGGAATCGTTTCAAGATTCAAAAATAGATAATAGGTTCCCCACTTCCTCTTCATCTTAGTGCTGGAGTTCTAAACCCCTATAATGAATACAATTGTACATCCTCCCCTTGGATTTTCAGAAGTGACAGATATCGTAAACGGATTATCTGGTTGCAAGCCCCACTCAATGGCTTGAAAAGCCTAAGTGATGCATTGGAGCAATTGTTGGTTCACCTGTGGCTCAGGTGCAACCAAATTCTCAGCATTCTCTTCTGACTAGTTAATATGTCACCTATTAGGTTCCATTTTCTAAACCAAAAAAAATCTCTTCAATCTCACTCTCTAGAAAATAATGGCTTAGAATTGCAAATTCAATCACATCAACTATCACAAAATTGTTTAAAAAAACAATTTTTTCCAGGTTTAACCATTTTTTAAAACATTCAACATGATTTTTGAAAATAAACCCGTTTTCAAAATAACAAAATAATTCCTTTTTCCAAAATCATTCATTTGAAAAACAATTCCATTCTTTTTCAAAAATCAATACTTTCTTCACAACATGAATTATTCCTCAAGATGATTTATGCACTCCTTGTGTGATGTAATTCTTAAACAATGCATGTCAAGCTCATCTCATTGGCTAAACCTATGATAATGCGATTTCAAAATCATAGAAGTGTCTCAAAACACATATTTACCATAATTCCTGGTAACTTTATATTCATCATAAAAGGGTTAGAAACGTACTTTTATGCCATACATTTCAATTTTAGACAATCCTACTCCTTTCAATGATTCTGACCTAAAGAATAGACTAGAAGGGAATTGATCTCCAAGACTAAGAACACTGATGACTACTTGTTAGGAAATGACCAAAGAAGATGATATCATTTGTACCACAAAGGAAGGACCAGATTGATACGATTTTTAATGTCCCACCAATTATCATTGTCTTGAGAGTACAATGAGTCATTACTAAGCCTTAAGAGACATCCCCAAGATTCCAAAGGCTGGAAATAAATGCCAATGGGTTTCAAATACAAGTTCGGGACGATTTACCCTTTAAAAAATAAACCAAATAATAGAGAAACAATAACCAAACATTAACTATATTATGAATGAATTGACGAATGACAACTCAAAAAGTTCATGTACCTCAGAACAACATCAAAATAAGAAACAACTAAAGAATAATCAAGTATCAAAGTACACAGCAAATAGACTACACAAGACTCTCCAAAGACATCAAAACTCCATGCTCCACAAGATCCATGCTCCACAATCCCAGAACAGCCTAAAAATCATGAGTTTGTGCTAAATATGTGTGAAACATTACCATTTCCCTTGTACCAAAAGATAGCATTTGCAAAACCACCAAATTTCTAATGCAGGGGTGAGTATAAAACCCGATAGGTTTTCCCCACTGACATACCTAATCACACCACTAGGATAAAAGATTTTGAAACAATTATTTAAAAATGGTTTATATAAATCCATTTCTACAAAGTAGTTAATAACGAAATATAAACATGTTTCCAGAACCATTCATCACCAAATTCATACATGTGAAACTGAAACCAATTTTCCTAGAAAGATATTTTTTTTCGAAAAATAACTTAACAATATTTACAACCATTCACCAATATCCATATATCGGCATACCGAACCATTCTTCAAACCTATGCAACCAACCATGCATTCTACGTTATGTCTGTTATATACTCATGATTGGTTTCTCTTCGATCTACAATTTCGTCACAAGGTAATTGTTTCCCATGTGCCATTAATCCTTTAGCACCGAGCACAATGGCAAATTTAAACCATGCCTTGTATATGAAATTCCCATGTGACATTAATCCGTTGTCACCAAGAAAAAGTTCATATTTCAACCAAGCCTTGTAAATGAAATATGAATACACAATGCATATGCCAAATGATCAAGACAAAATAAACTATTCAATAAAAACACATTATTATTGAATGTTATTTCTTCCAAAACCATTTAAATGCCAAACCATTTCAACTCCAAACCATTTTAATAAAACCCCATTTATATTGAAAACCATTTATATTGATAACCTGTTTTTCATCAACAATTTAGTAATTCTAGAAAATCCAAAATTGAAAATCCACATTTTAAATAAAACCCCATTTTTAACTATTGTTCACCAAGATCACGCAAGTTCACAAAAACCATAAATCATAACAAATGAATATTTTTACATGAATTTCACAATCAATAAACCAATTTGAATCTAAAACAATAAATTAATGAAAGAGGAAATGAGAGTGAAGCCACCTACCTCGATTGTATTGACAAAACATTGAAAACAAACGAAGAACACACAAGAATGAAAGTAGATTCTCTATGAGAGGCCTTATATCTCATATCATAGAAAGATCATGAATCAAAATTGAATTATTTGGTATCCAAAAACGTAGATATACCCACAATAGTTTCATATAAGAGAAATAGTGGAGATTGGATATGTTGATCTAAGAAGATCTACGAAAATGTCACTATTACAATATTGGGCTTTCAAGCCCCTTGACACGGGAAACCGCCTCTGGTGGTTGTTGAGCTTTGCCAAAAAAAGGGAGCATCGGTGCCCCCCCCCCCGCCCCTTTCGAGCCCTCATTCCTCGCCCTTGACCTCGCTGCACGCCCTCCCCCATCACTGCCCTCCACCCTCCGCCCTCGCCCGTGCGCCCTCCCCTGTCACCATGCGCCCCTCGCCACCCTCCACTACTCATCGCCCTCACTGCCAACCACCCTCTGCCCTCGTTGGCCCCTGCCGTCTGCCCGCTCTCTGCCCTCTGCCCTCCGGCTCCACCCGCCCTCCAGCCGCCCTCCGACCATCCTCTGCGCTGCCCTCTATCCCATCCGGTGTCCCTCCACCCTCTGGCCTCCGCCCTCCGGCCTCCGGTTTCCACAACTCCGATCTCCGACCCCTATGCCCTCTAGCCTCCGCCCTCGGCCCTCAGCCCTCCATCCGATCGCACCCCCCCCCCCCCCGCACCCCGTACAGCCCCCCCGATCCCCGGACAACCCTCCCCCCCCCCCCCCGCCAAGCCAGACAGCCCCCCCCCCCTCGCTGTCTATCCCCCATCCCCTCACAGCCCTCTGCTCTGGCACCCCACCAGCCCTCGTCCCCTCCCTCTTCATCCCCCTCCCTCGCCTCACCACTATCGCATGTCCCCTCCCTCACTATCCCCTGCCTTCCCGCACCACCACCGCCATGTCCCCTCCCTCCCTACACGGTCGCTACTCATCCCCTCACCACTTCCTCCCGTCCACTCCGGCTCACCGCTATCCTTCAACCCTCCCTCTTCGTCACCTCACCACCTTGTCTCCTCTAGCTCCCCTCCGCCACCGCCTCCAGTCTCCTCCCTCACTGCACCGCATATGGCTCCGGATCCCCGTCGCTACCTCTCCTATCTCTCGTAGCTCCTCCTTCTACTCCCCTCCCTTCTAGGTTTGTAGCACAATCTGTTATGACATGGACTTTCACTTACATTATTATTTTATCAATGGTTCACAAAAAATTGATTTGTATTTATTTTAAAAATAGTTGATTTGTAAAATGAAAATGTAATATGTATTGAGTAAATGTTTTTTATACAGATATTATTATGGATAAGATTTGGATTGATCTCCCAAATCGAACGTCTAGAGAATATTTCAATGGAATTATGGTGTTTATTGACTTCACTAGTGGATTTGAAAGTGACTATATTAGTTTTCCATGTATAAAATGTGCTAGAAGATATTAATTCACACGAGATACTGTGAGGGAGCACCTATTATTTAATGGATTTCTGAAAAATTATAATATTTGGACACATCACGAAGAAGAATATGTTCGTTGTCAAAATACGGATGCAGTTCAGATGGATGTTGATGTAAGGATGAATGATCAAATGCATTAAAGTCATACTTAAATGGTATGTGGGTTGGATCCTGAAGGCATTTACATCTAGAATCTTGTGAATGGTGAGATAAATCTTCACTCCGGTGCAGATCATGATTCGTGGAGGTTTTATGAAGCACTTGATTATGAAAAAACATAATTATATCATGGAATTTACTTCTTATAATAAACTGTCATTTATCATAGAGTTGTTGCATTTTAAGACTTTGAATCATTGGTCAGACACATCATTCGACAAGCATTCGGTGTTTTTGAAAAAGGTTCTTCTTGTCGATTATATGATTCCCGAGTCATATTACCATGATCGTAAGTTGACAGAGAACTTATGTTTTACAAATGAGACCATTGATGCATGTGCAAACAATTGTATATTGTTTAGAAAAGAAACTACCCATTTAGATATTTGTACGGTTTTTAGTGCTTGTAGGTTGAAAGAGAATAAGGGATATCAGACTCATCAATGTTAGATTGCGATATAGGGGAAAACGATTGTCGTAAAGCAAATGTGTTACTTTCCCCTTAAACCGAAGTTGAATATATTTTTTATGTCATCTAAATTTTCTTAATTTAATGATATGGAATGCAGAAAGAGTTCATGAAAGTGATATGTTAACCCACCCGTCAGACTCTCATGCATTGAAGGATTTTGATAAGAGACATCCCAACTTTTCTAAAGATGTTCTTAATGTCTGATTTGGATTGGAAGAAGATGGTTTCAATCCATTCATTTCTATTGTTGGTGAAAATCATGGAACATGTCCCGTGGTGTTGGTTCTGTATAATCTTCCTCAGTGGCTTTGTATGAAGAAAAAATTTATATTACTTTCCACCCTTATTTATGGACTTAAATTTCCGGGGGATAAGATTAATGTTTACCTTCATCCATAGATTGATGAGTAGAATGAATTTTGGGGAGATGGCGTGATGACTTATGATAGTGAAACGAATGAAATTTTCAAACTACAAGCTGTTTTATTGTGTACAATCAATGACTTCCCAGCTTATGCAAATTTATCAGGCTAGAGTACGAAAGGCGAATTTTCTTTCCCTTGTTGCAGTAAAATTTAAAAAACGTTATGGATGAAGCATTCCAAAAAATGGTCATACATGGGTAACATACATTTTCTCCCCCTCAGCACAGGTTCAGAAAGGACATAGTGTCATTTGATGGTTCTAGAGTGTTCAGGCCAACACCAAAGATAATGATAGGAGTCGAAATGTTATCACAGATTGAGGAAGAAAAAATCCACACGGTATATGAAATTCAATATATGGTGGCTCCTCTAGTATGTAATATTCGTACGGCGGGTAGGAAACACACTCACAATTGGAAAAAGACATGTATTTTTTATAGTCTTACGTATTGGAAAACTAACATGTTGAGGCATAATTTGGATGTCATTCACATTGTATAAAATGTTTGTGATAACATATTGTGGACCATTTTAGGTGTCAGTAGAAAATCAAAGGACCGTGTTAATGCATGCCACGATTTGGAATAGATGGGTTTAAGGAAATAGTTGGATTTACACTTAGCTGAAGGAAACAAGGCATATATGTCTGGTGTATAGTATACGATGACTACAATGGATAAAGAGACATTTCTTTCCATTTTGGAGCTGCCCATGCTACCTTATGATTACTCTTATAATATTTCAATGTGTGTGAATCTAATGAGCAAGACATTGCAACAGTTTAAAAGTCATGACAATCACAAACTAATTCAGCAGTTGATTTCAATTTCACTTTTTTATTTTTTATCCCCAAATTTTGATCAGCTGTTGATTGAGATGAGAAATTTTTTTAGACAGATTTGTTTAAGAAATCAAAGACTGAGTGATTTAAAAAGTTTTTAGTACCGAATTGTACTTACACTTTGTCACATTGAGAATCTGTTTCCCCTGTCATTTTTTGATGTTATGGTCCACTTGAAAGTTCACCTAACTAATGAAGTAATGGATTATGATCCAGTGCAATTCAGGTGGATGCAACTTATTGAGTAGTATTTGAGTAAATTGAAATCATATTTACGCAATAGAGCTCATCCGGAGGCATCAATAGACAAGGGTTATTTTATGGATAAGTGTAATACTTTTTGTGCAGAATATCATATAGATATTGAAAAAAAATTAGATAAGCCCTCTCGGATTCATGATGCTCTAGTTGTAAAAGGAACCACATTTGATATGGACAACATTGAGTGGATACAAGCACATCGATATATCTTGTTCAATACTCAATCATTTGCACCATTAATGCAGTAAGTATCTTATCATTTTTATTTTTTAACTTTTTCATGTTTTGTTTGTATAAGTTGATCATTTAAACATCACGTTATCATTTGCAGGAAACACATTAATGAGATATAAGAAGATATATATTATGCGACTGAGTTGGAAATTCGACAATATCATTATGCGTCATTTCATGATTGGTTCAAGGATAATGTACATATAAATTTATTTTCATTATGAGTGAAGTATTATACTAATTTTTTTCTGCATATATCAGTATTGAATTTTATGAATTATTTAGGTTCATAAGATGACGGAGTTAGGGTACCCCACGCTAACTGAGGAATTTATCCAAATGGCTGAGGGTCCATCTATAACAGCTCATCGTTATAAATCTATAGATGCTAATGGTTTTCAATTTCGTATTAAAGATGTGGGTGACAAATGAGAAACATAGAATAGTGGCATCAGTTGTTCATTTGTCGATTCTGGTAATTACTATGGCCAATTTATATACATCATTGAAGTTGTATACATACATGGGTTGATGTACATATTGTTAAAGTGTAATTGGGTTGATCCAGTGTGTGGATGTAAAGTGGATCAATATAAGTTTTCATTGGTGAATTTTAAATATATGTTATATAGAAATGAATGAGTTGAGAATGAAACTTTCATTGTGACATAACAAGCAGAACAAGTATTCTTCATTACTTTACCTTTGATTCCATGTTAGAAAGTTGTTGTGAAAATTTCTCTGCGAGGAGTGTTTTAATTTGAAGAAGATGAACTCGAGATTGTTCCATTTGTTTCCCAAGGCTTGATGAAAATACCGTAGTTCAATGTGAAGAAGATATTTATTGGGTTAGAGTGGCTATTGAAGGAGAAATGGTCGATATTCATCCTTAATGAAAGGTATAATTTTTTCCCGCTATTCAGTATTTAATGTCCTAGGATATCATAAATTATCTAACCATTTTATAAATCCTTGTAAGTTTTAATCATCACTTTTGGAAGATTATTTAGTTATAAATATTTAGGGTGATTTAAATCTTGGTATATTGATGTTGTCGTCGGTGTATCTTCCCATTGAGGTATTCTTCATCTGGTTCATGTGATGCATGAATTTTAATTAATTCAATCTGAAATTTGGATTTGCATTGATTGGTTTTGTACATAATTTTTATATATGTTTTGTCAACATTCTGATTTTTTTTAAAAAATTCATTCACAACTAATTATTCAATCCCTTTGTGTTTGATTAAAAACTGTACGAGAATAATTTTTTTAAGAACAATCGAATTTATCTTTTGGACACTTTGGATAGTCCACTTACTAATGTTTTCTATGAATGCAGGCATGTCAAGGGAAGAGGCAGCAGATCCACATCATCCATCTGAGGAATCTATGTCTTAGGGTCGAGGTATTTGTTAATGTCATTATCTCTATTTTTTATTTAATTGATAAACATATAAATATATATTTATTTATTTATAACATCTGTCAAATTATATTTAAATTTTTTTTCAACAGGATCAGACTCAATTGATTCTTCCTCTCGCAAGAGAGGCCCTGGTCGTGGCATTTTATCATGGAATTCTGACACGACATTTGATGTTTTCTTGGATGAGGTATTTCATCATATGCGACTAAATTACCCTCCATTTATTTGGCAGCTGGGTCATATCATACGTGACCCACGTCAATTTTTACTGACCACGCATGACTGGGATTCTATACCTCAGGACACTTTAGATCGTCTTTAGAGGGTGGTCCAGGTAAGAACAGAATTTTACTTTAATCCCTATGTATAAAAAATACTAATATATGTGATTTTTTTCTTTAATAGATAAACGTGAAAGTATACCCCGATGATTTTTAGCCCGTGTATATGAGAAAATGTCATAAGATGTTGAAAGACTATAAATGAAAAGTAAAGAGGGACTACTGAGTACCAAATGTGGGTGCCCCAGACATTCTGCAAAATGTCCCAAGAGGTGTCCTCTTAGCTCAGTTGCGTGACTTA
Source organism: Viscum album (assembly GCA_963277665.1). Taxonomy (NCBI): domain Eukaryota; kingdom Viridiplantae; phylum Streptophyta; class Magnoliopsida; order Santalales; family Viscaceae; genus Viscum; species Viscum album. Next base: position 593,821,737 of record OY728141.1, on the reverse strand, counting down.
TTTGCATATTGGTCTACTGAGGTTATTGTGGTTTTTATATTTTTTTTGGAGTATATATTTTCAATAATGGGTTATTTGTTTGAAATTTAAATGAATTGAATGTAGGAGTTGTTTAGCATGCCATTTTGAGAATCGATCGTTACAGGGACCACCTCATAGGCTCGGGACTCGTCACATGTCTCGGATCTGACATGAGGTATTTATTATTCATTTTTTAATTAATTAATAAATACAGATTTGTGTTTATATTATATTCATATACAGTTGCGGGATCAAGGTGCATCGACTGATAAAATGTCATTGTGGATGAGGACTCGTGATCGGAATGATCCAGATGGTGGAGCATTGATAGTAAGTGCTTGTACTTACCAATACATACACAAATATTTATATTAACATATATATTTATATATATTTAAATATTTCACAGGCTCAATTTGAAGATGAGTTAGAACATCTTCCAGAGGACCAGTGACAGCTTACCATGTGAAGGGATGATATATTTCATCGCATTATTGGTCGGGACATGCATTGATATAGTTTGTCCTGTTGAACAGGGATTGCTCATTCTGTAGTGTCATGCAGTGTGGTTGTCAGTCCTACTGTTGCTCAGATGACACAAAAATTGCCATATTTTGAGGCACGGCTGCACGCTTCCGACGAGGTAAATGTGTAATTGATCCCTGAGGTTAGAGCACTGCAGGAATATGTGCGTCCAGGTGATGGTGCAGGGGATCATACGACGTAGGTTTATACTGTATTTATTTATTTAATCTATATTTTTTTGTTATGAAAATATTCATAATGATTATTTGTTGTAGGCCCCTGACCCACCGAATGGAGGTAGCAGTCATGACCACACATGATGCATCATAATCACGAGGCGTGTTTCCGTTTTTACTGGTGGGGTTTTTATTTATGTTTAGGATGGGTTTCTAGTGATTTTTTTTGTGATTTGGGGGTATAATGTGTGTTTTCGCCTAATGCAATGTTTGTGTGCACGAATTGTGAAGTAACCATGAAACTAATTATTGATTTGGATATTTCTTGTTCATTTAATTATTTATGTTTTAAATTGCATGTTCTATAAATGTTTTGAAAAAACCATGTGATTCCTAATATAAACCATGAAACTTGTATTTGATGACTGAGCTCAGGTTCACTATCTGTAGTCCCTGAATAGCCCCCCACCCTCTCACCCCCAGACAGCCCCTCCCCACCCCCACACCTCAGACATCACCCCCCCGGACAGCCCCCCTAGACATCCCCCCCCCCCCCCCGCACCCCGGACAACCTGCCCCACCCCAGATAGTCCCCCCCAGACAGCCCCCCCACCACCCGGACATCCCCCCCACACACCGGACAAACCACCATGCACCCAAGATAGCCCACCCCACCCCCGGCCAACCCTCTCAACCCCAGACAGCACCCCGCACCCCAGACAACCCCCATGGAAATCCCCCCCGCATCCCCGAACAGCCCCCCCCCCCACCCCTAGACAGCACCCCCCACACCCGGACAACACCCCCACCCCAGACAGCCCCCACACACCCGGACAGCCCCCCCTGTACCCATGGACAGCCACCACCCCCCCCCCCCCCAATTGTGAAACTATACAATTGAACAATTGGCCGTTAGGCTGTTAGGCCATTAGGGATATTGGAAAGTTGGCCAATTGTTCAATGGATGTGAGAAAAAATGGCCATTAGGCCATTATTCCATTATTCAAATTGTACAACTATACAATAGGCCAATTTTCTGTTAGGACAATTAGTCATTATGCCATTGTCCCCTTCAGAGAAAACGTGATCTGAATGACCTATTAGTTGGGAATACGACACGTCAATCAGAGGTGTCGTTTGACTACGGTGACAGGAAACTTGTTTTTGGAGTCATAAAAGACCAAAACGGCATTTCATGTTCGAATTCAAAGAAAACATGCTCTGAATGACCTGACACCACACAAAAACAGAAGTAATATTATTTGTGACATGTAGGAGGATACAACACGTCCATCGGACATGGAGTACGACCGAATTTGTCATTTTGAGCAGTTTGGCGCGCTCTAAAAGGGAAACTTGGGTGGTCAAAACCACCCGAACGAACTTGGAATGACATGAAATCATAAGACAACAACTGTGGTGTGAATTATGAAATGTTCGGGCTGACAGAACGTCAATCGGAGGTGCCATTTGACTGCGGTGACCAGAATCGCGTTTCTAGAGTCAAAAAAGACCAAAACAGCGTGTGATGGTAGAATTCAGAGAAAAAATCCTCCAAATGACCTTAAACCAACTGAAAATAATAGGAATATTATCCGTGACATGTATGAGGAGAAGGCACATCCATCGAAAGTGCAGTGCACGTGGTACGACTGAATGTGTCATTTTTAGCAGTTTGACAAACTCTAAAAGGGCATGTTGTTGGAACCATGGACTTCTATGCATGATTTGGAATGTGGTTTGTGTTTGTTTTCAATCATCAATGGAAGTTCGGATCATGTACCAGAAAAGAGATCATACCGTTCAAGCCGACAATAGTTTTGAAGGTGGCGTCATTCCCCAGTGTTTGCCAAATTTTTGGGTCCATAATTTGGAATTTGGTGAGAATTGCGAAAATAGGATTTCCATGAAGATCATGATTTAATATGGAAAAGGAATGAATTTCGCGAAGATGGGATGCATGGATTGGATTTCGCGAAGACCATAAGAATAGAGGCGGTGATCCTTTGCGATTACGTCAAGATTCGCGAACGGGAGCAGCTGGAGAGCTTCGCGGTGATGGAGGGATTTGCGAGGGAGCTTCGCGGCAAAGGCACGACGGAATATTGGGCTTCGCGAAGGGAGCTTCGCAGTGCTATCACGAAGGTATGTTGACGGTGATTCTTCGCGACTACGTCAAGCTCTGCGAATGGAAGATTGTCGTGGAGCTTCGCGATTTGGACAGAATTCCGGCAGAAACTTTGGAGCTTCATGATTTGAGTTGACGTGGCATTGACTTCGCGTGGAAGGGACAAGGGTCGGTGGAATCGCCTATAAATAGAGGCCGACCCCCTCAAGAGAAGTATAGAGAATTTCAGAGAAATTGATTTTCTCTCGGTTTTCAAAGGTCTCTCGCGAAGGAAGCGTGCTTCGCGAAAGAGGAGCTTTGCAGCGGCTATTCTAGCTCCGCGAAAGAAGGGCGCCCTGCGTTGGCTCAGTGAGCATCGCGAAGAGGAAGGAGCTTCGCGATAACCAAGCATTGCGAAGGCTGGAGCATCGCGAGAGTGCTTCGCGATTGAGCTTCGCGATTGAGCTTCGCGAAATGGCAGGGGCTCCGCGAAGGCTTGTTTGAGATTTGCAATATTGGGAACCTCACGAAGTAGGGAACTTTGCGAAGGCCTTTTCCAAAGGTTGTTTGCCCTGTGAACAAGGGAAAAGTGGTTTTTCCTCAGTGGTTGGAATTTGGATCTTAACAGAACATTAAATTCAGGAGTCTGATGCAAGAAAAGTCTCATGCTGAACAGGAGACAATGAACTTCATGACTTTCAATTGAAGAGACATTCACGTCTATAAACTGAGTGGGACTTCACCAACGGCAGTGAGCCAGGGGGAGTCAACGGGAGTGACCCGAGGGAAGCAGTGAGCTTTCCCTGAACCTTTGTAAAGGCAGTGAGCCTGGGACAAAGAGACTGTACCCGAACATGTGTAATCTACAGCAAGTGAAGCATAGTGGTTTTTGGTACGACCGACAACCTGTCGGCGTATGCTCCTTGGATGTATCCCTTAGTGGTGAACCATGTAAAAAGGGATGTGTCTTCTCTGTGCATGTGAATGTTTGCTTTCTAATCATAATCTTCATACAGGTTCAACAAGTTCCTACCAACGTGGGAACAAGATCCATCACTTTAAAACGAAAAAGTGGTCACCCTGATTCACCCCTCCCCTCTCAGGGTGTCCCGGGGTCCTTCACGTGGTATCAAAGGGTAAAGGTTGCTGGTGTTGAATCAAACCATTGTTTTCGTTATGGAAAACACGGTCAATGTTAGGGGAGTCCCTCCCTTCGATGGAAGCAATTTCCAGATCTGGAAGAAAAAAATGAGATCTCATCTGAGATCTCTTGGAATGGAAGTTCTCTTTTCTACTGTCCAAGGAATACAAGTCACTGATCCAACAGGCCTTGCTATGACTGAAATAGACAGGAAACTTCTTGATGCAGATGCTAAAGAACAGAATGCACTCACTACAGCCCTTTCTGATCAGATCTACCTAGAGGTGATGAACTGCACCTCAGCAAAATCCATGTGGGATAAACTTGAGAATATTTATGAAGTTGATAGCAAAGTGACGGAGGCGAAACTACAAGTGCTGAACAATCAGTTTGATGATCTGAAGATGCATCCAGATGATAATGCAAACTCTTTCTTCAATCGAATTACTGAAGTGGTTGGAGCTATTCGGGGTCTAGGTGAAGAAATCAAAGACATTGATATTGTAAAGAAAATATTGAGAAGACTTCCACCTCTTTATAATGCGAAGGTGTCATCCCTTGAGGAAAGAGATCTTTCCAAACATTCTCTAGATGATCTACTCAGCAGTTTGGTAGCATATGAAATGAGAGTCAAACCTAAAGATGCTACGACTCGGGTGAGAAAGGAAATGGCATTCAAGGCCATGGATAAACTGAAAATATCAAAGGATAGTAGCAGTGAAGATGACGAAGAAAAAGAAATTCTTTCTCTCATTGCAATGAATTTCCAGAAGGGGAAAGGGAAATTCAAAGGGAAGTTACCTCTCGCGTGTTTCCGTTGTGGAAAAGTTGGGCACATTGCCTCTCGGTGTTTAAAAATGATCAATGATTAAGATAGTGAGAATGAAAACTTCAAGAAGCTTCAGATAAGGTTCTTCAAAAAGGGGGACTTCAAATCTGGTAAGAAAATGAAAAGGAAGAGTTTTGTCTGTGAAGAGGAAGAAGATGATAATGAATTCTATGATGAAGAAGAACCAGAATTCAAAACTGGGAACCATGCTTCTATGATGGCCACTATTTAAAATCCAGAAGATACTGAAGGAGAAAAACAACTTAGAACTTATGTAGATCCTGAGATGCAACTTAAGGATGCGGTTAGAAAGCTCAAGATTAAATGTAAGAGCTACAATAAGTGGAAATCAATTGTAGAAGAATCAACTGAATATGTTGATCAGCATGAAGCTGAAATTGAACGACTGGAAGAATTTGTGAAGGTACAGTCTAAAATAATTGAAAGTAATGATGATATAGTAGATCTGAAGCTGAGAATTGAAGAGCAGGATAAGTTCATCAATGACCTCACCTCCAGACTAGATGAAAAATCCAAGACTACTGATGGTCTTGAGGAGGAAGTAGTTACTCTAAGGTGTAAACTGGAGACTGAATCATTTCCAAAAGAATCTAGGAAGAAAATACAGTTTGGAAGATTCTCAGATGCAGAATTACTTGCAAGAGCCAAGTGTGGTTCAGATGGGGTTGGAAAAATCTTGAGTAATCAAAGACCCGCTTGCATAGGAAAGAGTGGAATTGGCTGTGAGGCTGAGACATCAACTGCTGGAAGTGAAAAGACACAAAAGAAATATAAGATGAAAGTTGAACATGCTGAAACGTTGCCTAGAATTCCGAAAAAGGAACCCTCATTCCAAACTAAAATGGGACCTACAAATTATCCTCAAACATTCAGAAATGACAGACAGTCTTACTATTCTCCCAAGGAAGAAGGTATGAGGAGAAATTCAAGTGAGAAGACATTTCCTCTCATGAAGTGTCAGTTATGTGGCTATCTGGGCCATACCATGTCATATTGTGAAGAGGCAAGAAGCTATCTGAATGGAGAAGATATAGAAGCTCAACAAAGGAGAAAAATTTCATATCCTAATTCTTATAGAAGAAATAATTTCTATGGATATTGTTTTTGTTGTTCTAACTTTGGTCATAAGGCCGCTAATTGCAGGCAGAGAAGGGACATGGACACCTCATACTGAAGTTCAAGACAAGTCAAGTCTCATCAGCAAGATAGTGTTGCTCTTTCAAATAGGATTTCACCTCTCAAAGAAGACTTTGACTATGAAGAACCTGGGTATGCAGAAGAGATAATTGAAAGACCATCAGTTCTTTATACTCGTTCTAATGTCTCATGTAAGGAAAGGAAGAAGATTGAGAAATCCAACCTTGCAGAGGTGGCCCTCAAAGCTACAAAGAACAACAGTACCTGGATTCTAGATAGCGGTTGTTCATCTCATATGACAGGTAATTCCGGCATACTAACGAATATCATAAGGAATGTCGATGGTATAGTAAGATTTGGTAATGATGGGGCTCTGAAAATCAAAGGGAGTGGAAGTACCGAATTAGCTAATGGAGAGCTGAAGAAGACTAAAGTCCTTTACATAGATGGCCTACATCATAATCTCCTCAGCGTGAGTCAACTCTGTGAATCAGGAATTATAGTCACATTTAATCAAAAAGGCTGCACTATCAAGGGAAAGACTGGCAATTCTCTTATGAAGGGATGCAGAACAGAAGGCAACTTGTATCAAGTTGATAGTGAAGAAAATGTATGTTACATGACTATTGAAGAAGAAAACAATCTGTGGAATCGGAGACTGGGACACATCAATCAACAAGACATGGAGAAAATATCAAAATTGAGAATTTTCATGGACATTCTTAACCTGAAGCGTGAGCGTGAAAAATCTTGTGATGCTTGTATGCGTGGGAAGCTGGTCTGCAGTTCATATCGACCAAAGAAGAAAAGAGCGTCTCACCTTCTTGATCTGATTCATACAGATGTTTGTGGGCCAATAAATGTTTCCGGAACTCATGGAGAAAGGTACTTTGTCCTTTTCATAGATGATTATAGTAGAATGGCATGTTTGATGGTCATTCATAGGAAACGACAAGTCCTTGACTGCATGAAAACATATCGACGAATCGCCGAGAATGATACTGGACGAACAATAAAAGTGTTGCAATCTGACAATGGAGGAGAATACACGTCCATTTAATTTGAGAATTATCTGGAGAAGCATGGGATACAACATGAGGTAGCTGCTGTGAGAACTCCACAACAAAATGGAGTTGTTGAACGTAGGAATCGACAGGTGAAAAACATGGAACGAACAATGCTGATTGAGAGTCGTATTCCACGACATTACTGGAAAGAGGTTGTTCAAGTTGTAGTGTACATTCAGAATAAAACATGACTTTATATGGGTTAGACGAAGACACCATATGAATTGTGGCATGGTCGGAATCCTTCTCTAAAATACTTTCATGTCTTTGGAAGTAAATGATTCATCAGGAACAAAGAAGGAAATCAAGGGAAGTACGGTGACAATGCAGATGAAGGAATTTTCCTCGGTTACTCAATGAACAGCAAAGACTACAAATGTTTCAACAAGCGTTTGGGAATGATTGTGGAAAGTAGTGATGTTAAGATAATTGAAGAGAAAACCAAAAATGCTTCAAGGACGCCATATGCTGATGTGATAGAAAGTCAGGAAGAATGTGAACGTGAAGACAATACAAATGGAGAAATAGAGGAAGCTGTTCAAATCACTCAGCAGGCACATCAAGATGTTGACTCAGAAGAAGAATCTGAAGAAGAAACAATGGCTGAAGAGAATACTACTGAACCTCACAGAAGAAATCGAAGAGCTGAGATTGATCCATCCAACATAATTGGGGAAAAGAGTGCACCCACTCAAACAAGAAGGATGAGGAATACCACGCAATCTGCATTTCTATCAGTTGTAGAGCCATCCTCATTCGAAGAAGCTGCAAAAGATAAGTCTTGGGTGAAATCCATGAATGATGAATTAGATCAGATTGACAAGAATCAGACATGGGATCTTGTCCAGAGACCCGAAGGTCACAATGTTATTGGCACCAAATGGATCTTCAAAAATAAGTTTGATGAGCATGGAAGTGTCATCAGAAACAAGGCACGACGGGTATGTAAAGGATACTCCCAGATTGAAGGCATTGATGTTGAAGAAACCTTTGCTCCAGTGGCTAGACTGGAGTCAATAAGCCTTTTACTTGCCATGGATCTCCAAAGAGGATATAAAGTATATCAAATGGATGTCAAGATAGCATTCTTGAATGGTTTACTCGAAGAAGAAGTCTACATTGAACAACCAGTGGGCTTTGTTTTGGGTACTGATGAAACAAAGGTATGCAAACTGAAGAAAGCGCTATATGGTTTGAAGCAGGCACCACGGGCATGGTACTCACAGCTGGACTCATATCTCAAGAAGTTGGAATTCAAAAGAGGAGGAGTTGATCACAATCTCTATGTGAATAATTCTCCAAAAGATCAATTCATGGTTCTTGTCTACGTTGATGATATCATATTTGGTGGCAGCAGGCAGAAATCAGTGGATGAATTTTCCAAACACATGACATCAGAATTTGAAATGTCTATGATTGGGGAGCTCACATATTTCTTGGGGCTGCAAGTGACTCAAAATAAGGAATACACATTCATTTCTCAGGAAAAATATGCAAGAGAGTTGCTGAAGAAGTTCAATATGCAAGACTCCAAACCAATGTCAACTCCGATTGTAGTTGGAACTAAACTTGGAAAGCATGAGGATGGGAACTCTGTTGATCCCACCATGTATTGGAGGATCATTGGAAGCCTACTGTACCTGATAGCGACAAGGCCAGATATTGTCTTTGCAACATGCCTTGTGGCCCGCTTTCAGAGTAATACAAAGGAGGAACATATGACAGCAGTAAAAAGAATCATGAGGTACATTCAAGGTACACATAACTTCGGGTTATTTTATTCTGCAGCCAGGGACAGTGAATTATCAGCGTTTTTTGATGTTGACTGGGCTGGTGATGCAGTAGACAGAAAGTCCACTAGTGGTGGAGCTTTTTATATTGGGCAGAAATGTGTTGGCTGGTTGAGAAAGAAACAATAAAGTACTTCTCTTAGTACTGCTGAAGCCAAGTATATCTCCGCCACAAAGGCATGCACTCAACTGCTGTGGATGAAGTAGCAATTAACTGACATTGGCGATGAGGTGATGCAACCAATGGTTATTTACTGTGATAATAAGAGCGCAATTGATCTTACGAAGAATCCTGTTCAACATTCTCGTACAAAACACATTGAAATCAGGTATCACTTTATCAAAGAGAATGTTAAGCAAAGCGTGATTAGATTGGATCATGTGGGAACAGATGAACAAGTGGCTGATATCCTGACAAAGCCACTGTCAGCAGCTGTGTTTGAGATGCATCGGTTGAACCTCAGTGTTCGATAACCTCCCAGTGCATAAGAAGGATACAGAGTACCCCTCTCCCCATTTGTTATAAATTTTTTAATCTATTTATGGATATGATGCAGGTTTATGGGGGAGATACTATCCAGGGGGAGTATGGTTTGAGCTGATCGTGAAAAATTTTACTGGTCTTTGGATTTATTGTCAATGGGGGAGAATGGAGAAGGAATAAATTCAGGAAAACTTCTGTGATGAGAAGAATGAGAAGAAAGGAGAAGGAATAAATTCAGGAAAACTTCGGTGATGAGAAGAATGAGAAGGAAAATATTGGAACCCGATTCAAGACTCCTCTATTGTTTTCTACACCGAGCATTGCTCGCGTAGACTTAGAGTGTTGGCTAGGTTGATTCCTGTTTGTTTTGGTTTTCACATTGATGGAGATCTATTGAATTTTTCTTCTGATTGCCAACAAACCCAAAGGGGGAGATTGTTGGAACCATGGTCTTCTATGCATGATTTGGAGTGTAATTTGTGTTTGTTGTCAATCATCAATGGAAGTTCGGATCGTGTACCAGCAAAGAGATCATACCATTCAAGCAGACAACAGTTTTGAAGGTGGCGCCGTTTCCCAGTGTTTGCCAAATTTTTGGGTCCAAAATTTGGAATTTGGTGAGCATCGCGAAAATAGGATTTCCATGAAGATCATGATTTAATATGGCAAAGGCATGAATTTCACGAATATGGGATTCATGGACTGGATTTCACGAAGACCAGAAGAATGGAGGCGGTGAGCCTTTGCGATTACGTTAAGCTTCACGAACGGGAGCAGCTGGAGAGATTCGTGGCGATGAAGGGCTTTGCGAGGGAGCTTCGCGGCGAAGGCGCGAAGGAATGTTGGGCTTCGCGAAGGGAGCTTCGCGGCGCTATCGCAAAGGTATGTTGATGGTGATTCTTCACGAATACGTCAAGCTCTGCGAATGGAAGATTGCCGTGGAGTTTCGCGATTTGGACAGAATTCCGGCAGAAACTTTGGAGCTTCGCGATTTGACTTGACGTGGCGTTGAATTCGCGTGGAAGGGACAAGGGTCGGTGGAATCGCCTATAAATAGTGGCCGACCACCTCAAGAGAAGTAGAGAGAATTTCAGAGAAAGTCCTTTGCTCTCGGTTCGCAAAGGTCTCTTGCGAAGGCAGCGCGCTTCGTGAAAGAGGAGCTTCGCGGCATCTATTCTAGCTCCACGAAAGACGGGCGCCCCGCGTTGGCTCAGTGAGCATCGCGAAGAGGCAGGAGCTTCGTGATAGCCATGCATTGCGAAGGCTGGAGCATCGCGAGAGTGCATCGCGATTGAGCTTCGCGATTGAGCTTCGCGAAATGGCAAGGGCTCCGCGAAGGATTGTTTGAGCTTTGCAATATTGGGAGCCTCGCGAAGTAGGGTACTTTGCGAAGGCCTTTTCCAAAGGTTGTTTTCCATGTGAACAAGGGAAAAGTGGTTTTTCCTCAGTGGTTGGAATTTGGATATTAACAGAGCATTAAACTTAGGAGTCTGATGCAAGAAAAGTCTCTTGCTGAACAAGAGACAATGAACTTCATCACTTTCAATTGAATAGACCTTCACGTCTATAAACTGAGTGAGACTTCACCAACGGCAGTGATCCAGGGGGAGTCAATGGGAGTGACCCGAGGGAAGCAGTGAGATTTCCCTGAACCTTTGTAAAGGCAGTGAGCCTGGGACAGAGTGACTGTACCCAAACTTGTGTAATCTACAGCTAGTGAAGCATAGTGGTTTTTGGTACGACCGACAACCTGTCGGCGTATGCTCCTTGGATGTAGCCCTTAGTGGTGAAACAAGTAAAAAGGGATGTGTCTTCTCTGTGCATGTGAATGTTTGCTTTCTAATCATAATCTTCATACAGGTTCAATAGGTTCCTACCAATGTGGGAACAAGATCCATCACTTTAAAAAGAAAAAGTGGTCACCCTGATTCACCCCTCCCCTCTCAGGGTGTCCCGGGGTCCTTCACATGTTGGGTGGTTAAAACCACCTGAAAAACCATGAAATCATAAGAAAACAACCGTGGTGTGAATTTTGAAATGTTTGGGAAGATTTCATGTCAATCAGAGGTGTCATTTGACCGCGGTGACCCGAAACGCATTTCCGGAGTCATAAAAGACCAAAAATGTGTGTGATGGTCGAATTCAGAGAAAACATGATCTAAATGATCTAAAACCACACGAAAACAATAGTAATATTATTCGTGACATGTAGGAGGAGATGACACATCCATCGGATGTGCGGTGCGCACGGTAAGACAGAATGTGTTGTTTTCAGCAGTTCATTGCGCTTTAAAAGTGGGCGTTGGGTGGTCAAAACCACACAAACGACCTCGGAATGCCATTAAATCATACGAAAACAACCATGGATTGAATTTGGAAATGTTTGGGCAGACGACATGTCAATCAGAGGTGTCGTTTGACCACGGGGACTGGAAACACGTTTTTGGAGTTAAAAAACACCAAAACAGCATGTGACTGTCGAATTCAAAGAAAAAAATACTCCGAATGACCTGAAACCATATGAAAACAGTATTTATATTATTCCTGACATGTAGGAGGAGATAACATGTCCATGGGACATGCGGTGTGCATGGTACGACCGATTGTGTCATATTCAGCAGTTCAATGCGCTCTAAAAGGGCGTGTTGGGTGTTTAAAACCACCCGAATGACCTCAGAATGCCATGAAATCAAACGACAACAACCGTGGTGTGAAGTGAAAAATGGTCGGGTAGATTAAATGTTAATTGGAGGTTTCTATTGATAGCGGTGTCTGTAAACGTGTTTCCAGAGTCACAAAGGACCAAAACGGCGTGTCACGGTCAAATTCATAACAAATGTGCTCTGAATGACCAGAATCAACACGAAAACTATTGTAATATTATTCATGACATGTTTAAGAAGATGAAACTTCCATCGGACATGCGGTGCGCACGGTACGACCGAATGTGTCGTTTCAGCAGTTCGACACGCTCTAAAAGGGCGTGTTGGGTGGCCAAAACCACCTGAACGACCTCAGAATGCGATGAAATGATTTGAACACAACCGTGGTGTCAATTGTAAAATGGGCGGGTAGACGACATGTCAATAAAATGTGTCGTTTGACCACGGTGATTGGAAACACATTTTCGAAGTCATAAAAAACCAAAACAGTGTGTGACCGTCGAATTTAGAGAAAATGTGCTTTGAATGACCTGAAACCACACGAAAAAATAGAAATATTATTCATGACATGTAAGAGGAGGATAAACATCCATAGGATGTGCAGTGCGCACGATACGATCCAATTTTTCATTTTTAGCAGATCAACACGCTCTAAAAAGGCGCGTTGTGTGGTCGAAACAATCCGAGTGACCTCAGAATTCCCTGAAATCTTACGACTACAATCGTGGTGTGAATTGTAAAATTTTCAAGAAGACGACATGTCAATCGGAGGTGTCGTTTGACCACGGTGACTAGAAATACGTTTCTGGAGTCATAAAGGACCAAAACAGCATGTGATGGTCGAATTCATAGCGAACATGCTCCGAATGACCTGAAACCACATGAAAAAATAGGAATATTATTCGTGACATGTAAGAGGAGACAACATATCCATCAGACATGTGGTACCTATGGTACAACCGAATATGTTGTTTTCAGCAGTTCGATGTGCTCTAAAAGGGGGCGTTGGTGGTTAAAACCACCCGAATGACATCGAAATTCCATGAAATCATACGACAACAACCGTGGTGTGAACTGTTAAATGTTCGGGCATACGGCATGAGGTGGTTGAATTCAGAAAAAACGTGCTCTGAATGACCATAAACCACACGAAAACAATAGGAATATTATTCGTGACATGTAGGTGGATACAACATGTTTATGGGATGCGCAGTGCGCGTAGTACGACCGAATGTGTCCTTTTCAGCAGTTCAACGGGCACTAAAATGGTGCATTGAGTTGTAAAAACCACCTGAACGACCTCGAAATTCCATGAAATAATATGACAACCACAGTTGTGTGAATTGTGAAATGGTCAGGTAGACGACAAGTCAATCAGAGGTGTCGTTTGACTACGGTGACCAGAAATGCGTTTCTAAAGACATAAAAGACTAAAACGGCGTGTGACAGTCAAATTCAAAGAAAACATGATTCGAATGGCCTGAAACCACATGAAATCAATAGGAATATTATTTGCAACATGTAATAGGAGTCAGAACGTCCATCGGATGTGCGGTACGTGCGGTACGACAAAATGTGTCATTTTCTTCAGTTCTGCATGCTCTAAAAGAGCGCGTTGGGTGGTCAAAACCACCATAATGACCTCGTAATTCCATGAAATCATAATACAAAAACCGTCATGTGAATTGTTAAATTTTCAGGTAGGTGGAACATCAATCATAGGTGTCGTTTGACCATGGTGAATGGAAACACATTTCTAGAGTCACAAAAGACCAAAACGGCATGTCACGGTAGAATTCAGAAAAAATGTTCCTCTAATGACCTTAAAACACACAAAAACAATAGGAATATTATTCGTGACATGTATGAGGAGACGAAATGTTAATCAGACGTTCGGTGCATGCAGTATGACCAAATGTGTCGTTTTCAGCAGTTTGGTGCGCTCTAAAAGGGCACGTTGAGTGGTCAAAACCACCCGAACGACCTCAGAATGCCATGAAATCATACAACAACAAGAGTGGTGTGAATTGTGAAATGGTCGGTCAGACGGCATGTTAATAGGAGTTGTTATTTAACCGTAGTGACTGGGAACGTGTTTTCGGAGTCAAAAAGACCAAAACGGTGTGTCACGATCGAATTCAAAGAAAACATGATCTGAATGAAATGAAACCACACAAAAACCATAGGAATATTATTTGTGACATGTATTATGAGACGAAACATCAATCGGACGTGCGGTGCGCACGGTACGACCGAATGTGCAGTTTTCAGCAGTTCAGCACGCTCAAAAAGGGCTTGTTGGGTGGTCAAAACCACCCAAATGATCTCAGTAAACCATTAAATCATACGAAAACAACCGTGGTGTATATCGTGAAATGGTCAGGAAGACGACATGTAAATCTGAGGTGTCGTTTGACCGCGGTGACCGGAAACGCGTTTCTAGAGTCATAAAAGACAAAAAACGGCGTATAACCATCGAACTCAGAGCAAACGTGCTCTGACTGACCTGAAAACACATGAAAAAATAGGAATATTATTCGTGACATGTAGGAGGAGACGAAACATCCATCAGACGTGCAGTGCACGCGGTACAACCAAATGTGTTGTTTTCAGCAGTTTGGCGCGCTCTAAAAGGGCGTGTTGGGTGGTCAAAACCTCCTGAACGACATCAGAATTCCATGAAATAATAAGACAACAACCATGGAGTGAATTGTAAAATGTTTGTGTATACATAATGTCAATAGGAGGTGTCGTTTGACCATGGTGACTAGAAACATGTTTTTGAAGTCATAAAAGACCAAAACAGCGTGTGACGGTCGAATTAAAGAGAAACATTCTATGAATGAACTAAAACCACACTAGAGATATTTTAATATTGTTCGTGACATGTGAGAGGGGACAACACGTCCATCGGACATGTGGTGTGCACGGTACGACCGAATGTGTCGTTTTCAGCAGTTCGACGCGCTCTAAAAGGGCGCGTTGGGTGGTCAAAACTACCCAAATGACCTTAGAATGCCATGAAATCATACGAAAACAACTGTGGAGTGAAATGTGAAATGTTCAAGTAGACGGTACATCAATCAGATGTGTTGATTGACCGTGGTGACTGAAAATGCATTTTTGGAGTCATAAAAGACCAAAACGGCGTGTGACGGTCTAATTCAGAGCAAACATGCTCTGAATGACCTGAAACCACAAGAAAACAATAGGAATATTATTTGTGACATGTAGGTAGATACGACATATCCATCAGACATCCGGTGCGTGCGGTGCGACTTAATGTGTCATTTCAGCACTACGACACGCTCTATAAGGGACCGTTGGGTGGTCAAAACCACCCGAACGACCTCAGAATGACATGAAATCATACGACAGAAATCATGGTGTGAATTTTGAAATGGTCGGGAAGACGACACGTCAATCAGAGCTGTCGTTTGATAGCGGTGACTGGAAACGTGATTCTGGAGTAAAAAAGACCAAAATGGCGTGTGCCGATCTAATTTAGAGAAAACATGCTTCAAATGACCTGAAACCACACGAAAAGAATTGGAATATTATTTGTGACATTTAGAAGGAGATGGAACATCCATCGAACGTGCAATGCGTGCGGTACGACCGAATGTGTCGTTTTCAGCTGTTTGGCGCGCTCTAAAAGGGCGCGTTGGGTGATCAACACCACCCAAATGAGCACAGAATGCCATGAAATCATACGAAAACAACTGGTCTATGAATTGTGAAATGGTCGGGCCAACTGAACGTCAATTGGTCATGTTGTTTGACCGCGGTGACCGGAAACGCGTTTCCAGAGTCATAAAAGACCAAAACAGCATGTGATGGTTGAATTCAGAGAAAATGTGCTCTGAATGACCTAAAACCACACGAAAATAGTAGGAATATTATTCGTGACATATAGGAGGAGACGACATGTCCATCAGACATGAAGTGCATGAGGTACGCCCGATTGTGTCGTTTTCAGCTGTTCGACACACTTTAGAAGGGCGCATTGGGTGGTCAAAACCACTTCAATGACCTCGGAATGCCATGAAATCATACGACAACAACCGAGATGTGAATTGTGAAATGGTCGGACAGACGGTATGTGAATCAGAATTTTCATTTGACCACAGTGATGGGAAACGCGTGTCCAGAGTCATAAAAGATCAAAACGGCATTTCACGGTCGAATTCAGAGCAAACGTGCACGGAATGAACTGAATCAACACCAAAACAATATGAATATTATTCGTGACATGTATGATGAGACAACACGTCCATCGGATGTGCGGTGCATGCGGTATGACCGAATGTGTCTTTTTCAGTAGTTCGACACGCTCTAAAAGGGCGTGTTTGTATTCAAACCCACCCGAACAACCTCGGAATGCAATGAAATCATACGACAACAACCGTGGTGTGAATTTTGAAATGTTCGTGCAGACGGAACATCAATCAGAGGTTTCGTTTGACCGTAGTGACTAGAAATGTGTTTTTGGAGTCATAATAGACCAAAATGGCGTGTGACGGTCGAATTTAGAGCAAATATGCTCCTAATGACATGAAACCCCACGAAAATAATAGGAATATTATTCGTGACATGTATGATGAGACGGCACATCCATCGGACATGCGGTGTGCGTGGTATGACTGAATGTGTCCTTTTTAGCAGTTCGACACGCTCTAAAAGGGCTTGTTGGGTGGTCAAAACCACCCGAATGTCCTTGGAATTCCATGAAATCAAACGACAACAGCTATGGTGTAAATTTTGAAATGGTTGTGTAGGTGGAACGTCAAACAGAGGTTTCGTTTGACCGCGGTGATCGGAAATGCATTTCCAGAGTCAGAAAAAACCAAAACAGAGTTTGACGGCTGAATTCCAAGAAAACATGCTCCGAATGACCTGAAACCACGCGAAAACAATAGTAATTTTATTTGTGACATGTAGAAGGAGACGACATATCCATCGGACATGCGTTGCGCACGGTACAACTGAATTTGTTGTTTCTAGCAGTTCGTCGAGCTCTAAAAGGGCGCGTTGGGTGGTCAAAACCACCCGACCGACCACAGAATGCCATGAAATCATACAATGAAAACCGTGGTGTAAATTTTAAAACGTTCGGGTAGATGACATGTCAAACAGAGATGTCGTTTGACCACGGTGACCTGAAACGCGTTTCTAGAGTCATAAAAAGCCAAAACGGCATGTGACAGTCGAATTTAGGGGAAACGTGCTTCGAATGACCTAAAACCAAACTAAAAAAATATGAATATTATTAATGACATGTCAGAGGAAAAAAATTGTCCATCGGACGTGCGGTGCATGCGGTATGGCCAAATGTGTCATTTTCAGCAGTTCAACGTGGTCTAAAAAGGCATGTTGGGTGGTCCAAACCACCCGAACGACCTCAAAATGCCATTAAATCATAGGACAAGAAACACGGTGTGAATCTTGAAATGGTCGGGTAGACGGAATGTCAATCGAATGTGTCACTTGACCACGGTGACCAGAAATTCATTTCTGGAGTCACAAAAGACCAATATGGCGTGTCACAGTCGAATACAAAGAAAACATGCTTCAAATGACCTGAAACCACATGAAAACAATAGGAATATTATTCGTGACATTTGGAGGAGACGACATGTCCATCAGATGTGAAGTGCGCACAGTACGAATGAATGTGTCGTTTTTAGCAGTTCAGTACACTCCAAAAGGGCGCATTGGGTGGTCAAAACCACCTGAATGACCTCAGAATGCCATGAAATCCTATGAAAACAACTATGGTGTTAATTTTGAAATGTTTTGGTAGACGGCATGTCAATCGGAGGTATCGTTTGACCGTGGTGACAGGAAATTCATTTCCGGAGTCATAAAAAACCAAAACGGCGTGTAATGGTCGAATTTAGTGAAAACAAGCTCCGAATGACCTATATCTAGATTAAAACAATAGTGATATTATTAATGACATGTAGGAGGAGACGACAAGTCCATCGGACGTGCGGTGCACACGATACGACCGGATGTGTTGTTTTTAGCAGTTCGACACGCTCTAAAAGGGCAAGTTGGGTGGTAAAAACCACCAGAACAACCACAAAATTCCTTGAAATCATACGACAAAAACCGTGGTGTAAATGTTGATATGTTCGGGTAGACAGAACATCAATCAGAGGTGTTGTTTTACTACGGTGACATAAAACATATTTTCGGAGTCAAAAAAGGCCAAAACGGCGTCTGGCGGTCGAATTAAGAGAAAAAGTGCTCCGAATGGCCTAAAAACTCACAAAAACAATAGAAATATTATTCGTGATAAGTATTAGGATATGGAACTTCCATCGTACATGCGATGCATGCAGTACGACAGAATATGTCATTTTTAGCCGTATGGTGCGCTCTAAAAGGGAGCATTGGGTGGTCAAAACCACACGAACGACCTCAGAATGACATGAAATCATACAAAAAAATAGTGGAATGAATTGTGAAATGGTAAAGCATAATACACATCAATCGTAACTGTCTTTTGACTACGGTGAACAGAAACGCGTTTCTGGAGTCACAGAAGACCTAAACGGCGTGTCATGGTTGATTTCAAAAAAAACATGCTCTGAATGACCTGAAACAACATCAAAAAATAGGAATATTATTACTAACATGTAGGAGGAGACGACACATCCATTGGACGTGTGGTGCGTCCAGAAAACATTCTTTTTTAGAGAACAAAACACTTTCAGAAACTAAAGCAAAGACTCCAAAACAAAAAAAATCCTAAAATGATAACATTTCTTAAATTGGGGGTTTTAAATTATTATAGCTCCCATGAGCTTTCATATTTCATTTTATTATATGTATATAATAACTGAATAAATATTTCAAATTTACATTTGTTTTGTTTAGTTTTTTTCTTTGTATCTTATTGTAGGTTTCTAAAGAAGATGGTTGTAGATCGTTGAAGCACATCTATCATCTATTATTTATGATATTCTTGATGTTTATGGTGTTTGGATTTGTTTTCCATTTATTATGATTTATATGATATTTTTTCTATTATGTACCATGAATTTTTTTAAAAATATTTACAATATAGCGACCGCCAAAGGCAATCGCTTTAGGATGCCTGATAACATCAACAATGACCGCTGTTGGCGGTCGCTTCAGAAAAACAATGACTACGAGTGGTAGTCGCTGTAGGCCGGAATTTCGGCCTGCTTCAGCGACTGCCAATGGTGGTAGTTGGAGGCCTATAGCGTCAGGCATAAAGCAACCTCCATTGGCGGTCGCTATAGGCCGAATTTTTATTAGTGTGTGAAAAATCCTGAAATAATGGTGACATACCTCATGGATCAGACTCAAAATCACCATGGGAAGGCTCAAGGTTTGCTCTAACTCGTTTTGGGAGGGTTCTTCTAACTTCTTGGGAGAGTAATCTCTATATAGGGGCGTTTTAAAGCCGAAATGAAATAAATAGAGAAAAAACAATTAGGCTTCTAGAAAATAAGATCTAAATTTGACCTCTGTGCATGATTTTACCACATAGTTTGTGATAAACATGTATGGATCATGCAACCTTATTTTTGGTCCCAATACTATTTATGAAACTTCCAAAATCTCCTATCCTTTACCCTTACAATTTATATGGAAACTCATTTTTTATGGAAAAATCCCATTTAATGGAAACACACGACATTATGGAAACAACCCACTTTATGGAAACACCCCACATTATAGAAAACCCAACTTTATGGAAACAACCAGCCTTATGGAAACTCTCTATATTATGGAAACTCAATATTTTTTTGGAAACTCTCTATTTTATGGAAACTCTCTATTTTTCGGAAACTCTATATTTTATGGAAATTATCTATTTTATGGAAACACAATTAAAAACACACCAATTAAAAAAACATGCGGAAATGGGTTATGTACTAAAAAACAAGGGTACTACACATGGAATTACTGATGAATATGGGCCTATATCTCACAAAAATCTTCCTACGCATCACTCCTAGGTTGATGGGGGTTGTCTCTCATTCCTTGAGACAAAAAAATTATTGTTATGGGATAATAAATGGTAATTGAGTGAATAAGATTTTAATTAGGATTAAATCAACTAATATTAAGGACCATCTATTATCTAAAAATATAGGCCACAATTCTTGTTAAATTATGTGCCAACTATGTGGTACAACTCTCTTAAGGAAATACCTTGCATGGTTGGATGGCACAATTAGAATAATATGACTCAAACATGCATTTACAATTGTTCATAAAATAAAATTTTCCCATTTACATCCACATTTTTTTTTCTGAACTTTGGACTAGTGATGCAAAGTTACAATCCCTCTTACCACATCCACATGGATTTTAGGAGGGGGAAAATTATTTGTACTAATTCTGACCAAACCTTCTACCACCAAAAAGTACTTCAATGTATACCAAAATCCCTCCAAACCCCATGAATCATAAACCAATAATTATACATACATAACATACATAAATTAATGGTAATTAATCGGAAATAGTGTGTCCTAAATTATCCCCACCACTGTCCTTTTCATCATCAGAAAGTAGAAAACCCTTGTTATCTAAAAATAGTTTTTAAAATTTCCACAAAATTTCCATTTTAGGATAATAGGTTTCTTCCTAAATCTTCCCATGTTGAAAACCATTTAATGGTAATTTGGTTATATCTAGAAGACAATAAAGGATGTAAATAAATTACAAGGACCTCAAGACAATTTTGGGGATATTTTTTCTATTAAATATAAAACATCGACACTAAAAAAACAATAAAAATTAAACATATAAATGATGCATGATAAAAGAATAAAAATAATATTAAAAAAACAATAATCATATTTGAATAAAAGTATTAACCAAATTAAAAACTCAAAGTAAACTGAAAGGACTATTAAAGATGAAATTCTCCCAAATGACATTATCCTATAATCTCCCAAACATCTCAAAACTCCAACTTGAAAATACATTCCCATTTTACAATATTTCCACCAAAGAACTGATATACCATTCCTTTATCTACACCTCAATATTTGAAATATTCAAATTAAAAATAGTTTTCATGTAGGGGGTGCATCTTTTCTAAATAGGATTTCCCCAAATGACATCCCAACATACATTACATGAAAAAAACATGTTTCGATTTTATTTGAATTCATTTAAAATAATATATTTTTATATAATAAAAAATCAAAAATAATTTTCCATGTAAGTAAATAAAACAAATCATTTAAAATATGTATTAGTTAATTTGGAATACCCATTTCTATGCCACAACACATACACACCATCAAGTCCCAGGTGATAGTTCAATATTCATGAGAGGTCTCTCCTCGATCCCCCATGTCTTCACAAGGTGACCTATTACAGGTACCCTAGTGTAAAAAAACCCTTCCATTGGGTCACGTATAATTGAAATCAACCCACTCCAACCGTGTATTCCATTTTCCACGACAAATCATATGTCATAAAAAAATTAATTCTTCAAAAAAACATGTAACGTTTTTAATGAATTATTAAAATTATGAATATTAAAATCTTTATTTTAAAATTATAATTCAAGAACATTTTTACATTAAAATAAAATTTCCCAAAATTCCCAAAACCATAAATAAATATTTTTGCATCCAGAATCACACTAGGGTTTCAAAATAATTTCATGGAATTAATTTAATTAAAATTAATCCTTCATGCGCTAAATCGAGAAGAGTTTATAGAGGATCCTGCTCCATAAAAATGGTTGTAGAAAATGAATAATGACACGTAAAAAATCAATATCTAATTGAAACTCACATTCCCATTAGCATATCTAAAAATATTTCAAAATATAATGATTTCTATGATAGATATGTATCCATAATATACTACATAAATGGACTTGATATAGATAAAAAAACATGGGTCTAAGATGAATACATTAGAACAAGAACATTCTGAATAATTCATGCCTCTAGAAGACATCAATAAACATACAAATCATTCCTAGGTGAAGGAGATCATCTATCCCTAAATGATAGAAAATATAATTAGTGTTATTGGAAGATTAGGGGAGGAAAAACCTAGGTATTATGATCTAATTTGGATTAGATCCTATTTTTTGAGGGCCACATATGTTCTGTATGGTTGTAGTGAATTATTTTTCTAATTGTACAACAATTGTGGAGTTCTATAATCTTCAGCACACGCATCACATTGTTGGGTCACAAGAATAGGATAACCATGCACTAACCATGCATTTAACCTTATCTCTATGTTTATTGATTAAATTAAACATCTAAATGTTCTGTAGAAACCATAATCCAACACTTTAGAGATAATTTCCCACCTCTTAGAAGCCTTAAGGTTTCCTAGATCGGGATATTTGTTTGTACTAACTGGGCACGAACTGTGCACCTTCACAAAAGTCTCTAAAGCATGCCAATGCCCCTTTAAACCTTAAAAAATATAAAAAATAAATATATATACTAAAAATACTTAATTAAAAGTTAAATTATGTATTTTTATGGGTGCTACTATTTCATAGTGCGTACAAAAAATCTAAATATTAAGAATTTTTATCTAAGATGTTCTGTGTGATTGATTTCTTATCAACATCAAAGGGGGTGTACTTTTTTAATATTCATCGAGTTCGATTTATTATTATAAGAATAAATATTATATTTTAATGAACTAATATAAATAATTAAATAGATATAAATTATAAAGTAATTGGAAAAATAACAATAATCTAGGAACCTAATAGAAAATTAATGAAGAAGATAATGTGTGGACCATACATGTTGAATAATAATTTCTTAAAATGTGAATGACCAAATTGGAGGACATGAAAATAAAAATAATTAATATATACCGATATATATAATAATAAAAAGGAATATAAAAATTCTATTATGACTAAGAAATCTTAATAATAGGAAATGTAAATGATAAGTGATCTTAAAGATGTCAAAGATTCTTATTGAGTATATACTCATAATGTTGGTTGGATAAATGGTGTGAGTGATTTGAGTTAGTCTATATTCCCGTTTTGTAATATATATGAATATGGATAGGTGATTAAGAGGTTAAAAAAATAATAGCATATTATTCATTCATGTTGATAAATCCACACTGCGATAAGTGGAATTTTTAATAGGTTAAATTATCAATGAATAAAAAGTAAAGAAAAATTGGAGATTTAGGAAACATAAAGAAGAAAAAATTAAATATTATATGAACCATGTTAGAGTTTGGAGATAATTAATTTCATGGATTTATTTTTTAGTGAATATGGGTATCTATGATTTCATTCATTTTTATATTATAAAATTATGTCATATTTATCATTGTGGTTTTGTAAAAATTATGGCATTACTTATTCTTTTAGGAGGTATTCATATATTTTTAAACATAGTCCCTTATAGTTCCTCGATGATTGAACCAACTTTCAGTATCAATATTTATTATTGTTTAAATTTGTTAAATGGGAATAGATATATAAAACATGCCACAATGTCCATTATGGTTGAGTATAGATTTTGATGTACTCCTTAGATGAAATGAAGTGTTAAAGAGTAGTGGTTGCATAGAAGTTCAACATTGATGAAAAAATCGTTGTACTAATTGTTCTGATATCCATAATGAATTAATTTTTATAGAATAATTAATTTTAGTAGATGAAGTCGATATGAGAAAAACCCTGATGAAATATGATGAGAACCATGTCTTTGTGTATATGATATATGAAAGTCATGTTATAGAATGAATTTTTTTTAAGATGTGAATATAACATGGATAAGTTTTTATGTCAAAATAGTAACTGAATTATCCATGTTAGGGTCTATCATTATGTTCTATATTTTATTGGTTGTTTATATTTTGTTGTAATTTTTTATATTTGAAAATTTTAATGTCTAATGTTTGAGATTAATAGTTGTTATTATAAAAACTAGGAATATTTTTACTATACATATATTTTTGTGAAATTTATTATTATTATAGATGAATATAATGACTCTAATTTATTTTAAACATTAAAGGGAATAAGTACTAAAAAAATTATTAGATTATCTTTTTAAATATGAGGATACAAAATATAAAAATATAATTATTATTAAAAAAATAGAGTGATAATGATTCTTTAATGATATTATCTTCAATAGAGGAGGAGCTTCATCTATGGAGGAACATTTATTATAACTATTATAAACCATGTATATGATTGTTATTGGAATCAGGGAAAACAGATCTTGATCTAATTTATATCCATTGTTTTCTATATTGGATTTGAGAATTACGGTCAATAATTTGATTTTAGGATGGTTTTATAACCTCTTAAATTAGTTGATTTCATAGTACTTTTTTAAGGTATAAAGTTGGCTTCATATATTTCAAATAGTGAATATTCCAAAAGGTTCAACAATCGGGGAACACATGGTACCCATTAGAGTGTTTAAGGTAGTGGAAATCACAGATTAACCCATGAGTTCTAAATAATTGGGTGTTGTGTAGGTTTTATATTCCTTATAGATTGTAAATATTTTGATTAAATATATTAATAATTAAAAACATAATAACTAATACCACCTCCACCAATAAATCATTCAGCTAGACCATGTGACCCAAGGGGCTCATTTCTCCATTCTGATCGGTTTTTCTACTTTATAAAATTAACCATTAATATATTCTTGAATTTTTCAACAATTGTTAATCCCTAGTATTCATTCTATAATAATTTATCATTGTGTTTTCTATAGAGACCTATCCATTTCACACATGGATTTTAAATTTTAATATACGAACATTTATTACATGACATTACATTCCAGACTAGAATTGTATAGGCCTAGTTCATTTGGGAGCATGGATAGATAAAAAACTCATTCATAAGATTAATACACCATATCCCACTAAGTTCTTCATAACTTGTAACATTCTCAGTCAAATCATAAAAAATAAATAAAATCATCGAATTGAGAAAAATAAATAAATAGTGAGCGCAAATGCTCAGTTATGGTAAACAGGGAATATATCAACATTAAGATAGAATATGGGCATGATAAAATGAGAATAAATCATAAAAACTATATATTTCATATCAAATATCATATCCATTATTTATGTATTTAATCAAAATTGCTAAAGAGACACGATTAAAAATGGAAGTGATATACATAATCCATGATATCAAATCACTATCAAAATACATATATAGTGTAATACACATAGTCTTAAAAAATTATTACTTCATGTAAATCCCTAAAGACAATCATAAAATGTTTTTCAGGGGAAAAACATAAATTTCTTGCATTGGACATGAGATAACCTTTGATATACCCTCTTTTAGGATTGGAATAACCTCTAATGTAAGCTAATTTATGCTTGAGAATACCAATGTCATTCGGTTGTGATTGTCAAACATGAATCATTATAGAATTAAATAGAGGGTGTTAGGGGTCTCACACATACATGGATATAATTTCTCAAGCATCCAAAGTTATACCATTATAGGAATCCATTATTATTAGATAACCACCATCATGTAATATAAAAACATCGAAATGTAAGCCAAAATATTAACATACATAATCATTGATCCCATGAAATGAAATATGTTTCACAAATATTTAATCAAATCATACCACATGTAAAATAAATGGGTTTCATGTACATATAATCATAAAAATGATAAAAAATCCAAAGAAATAGTATGGATGGTATTGTTTAATCATATCATGATTAAATCTTATGTAACATCCAAATATATCATCTTAGACATTAGATGATATTGATTGATCTCATAGAACATTTATGAAGCAAACTAAAATTTCATCGAAAATATAAATTTTAAAACACTAAATTTGTAAAATATTTTACATATCCTATTATTTTAAAAACCACGTGGAAATAAAAAATGGATTATAAATTTTTTTTGAAGGCTTGAAGTTCAGTTCATGTGAAAAAAATTGAAGGAAAACATTCCTTTTAAACATTGGTAAAACATCTAAAAATACCTCATTCTGAAACAGAATATAATATTATATTCAAAACATTTTTCTAAAAATTTATCTATAGTAAAATTGATTTTTAAGAATCATTTTAAAATAGAAAAATATCGATTTCAATCATTTTTGGAAAATAAGGACATAAAAGAGGGTTTTCGGTCGAAGATGGAAATAATATAACATATTATTGGAAACATTATTTTTGATTGATAAGTAAGTAAATAAATCTAAATTAAATGGAAAGATAAATTTTCATGAAATATCAACAGGATAATAAAATTATCGAATTTCTATGAGATAGGTCCTAATATTTTATTATCTAAAACAAAATATTAAATATTCCCGATAAAAAAATTGATTGTAATAGAAAACTATTACTATTGTGGTATATTTTTAGTTTTAATAACTTTAATGGATGAAAAATACATGGATATCTATATCCCAAAATTCTATTATAATAATAATACAATACATTAATTGCTAGTGTATGCACCACATAAAAGAAACATGTAGTTAATATAGAATGTGTCCCATGAAATTGAATGTTATTAGAAAATACATTACCTTATGTATAGAATTCCTTTATAGTTTTTCACGCATCCAATATAATAAATATAGGATTCTTAGGAATTTTTTTGAGAACAATTATTATAAAAATACAACCATATATTATATACATGTGGCAGTTGGGCTGTTTATTATTCATTCCTTGTTAAAATCCCATTTCTGTATTAATATAGTTGTTTTCATATATTTCATGATGTGTTATTATTGATCCTTTTAGTTTATTCATGGTTACATAATATACATAATGTTATATATGTTATATATATCATACAAATTCATTAAATATTAAATTTTATTAATTAACTAATTTTGGAGATAGAAAATTAGTTACACCATTCTTCGGAAAGCTAGGTCGTATGTACACATGAACATTGATACCATTTTCTTGAATGATGGAATAAAATGAAGGTAGATAGTATATAATATTTCGAGATTCATTATGATTTCATATATATCACATATGTTCCTTAAATCTATCTTTATTACTTTCTATATAAATCATAAGTAAAAATTGAATCACATCAATACATGAGGTGTTACTCTTCCATATACATGAATGATGTTATAGTATTACTATGTAATGGAAAATAAATTTCATATATAAAAAATAATTAATTAATTATATGTAGTATTTATAGGTGGTGATCAAAAATTATTTACACTAGTTTGTGAGGTGGTAGATTTTATTCTCACAATCAACAATTTTGATACCCACTTGATGGAATAGAGGATGAGATTAGGTTTTCCATTAAAAAAATAACATCTCAGTATAAGGTATATAATGGTCTTATTATATCATCATATTTTAATATTATTTAGTGAGGATCAAGAAAAAATAAAAAAAAATCATAGTTGATAATTAGACCTCTCATTTGGAGAATCGGAATAGGATTATACCTAAAGCATTTTTAAGAGTTTTTCCTAAATAAAATAAGGTCTAAATGATGTCTAGAGGGATAGAATAATGGAATTTAGGTTGGGAATTTAAAAACCAAATTGTTTCTAAATTATAAAGATGATAGGAGAGTGGTTTCCGTTTTAGATTTTGGGGTGATGAAATACTTTTAATTTATTTTTATAAGTTCTACCCATATTTGAAACATTCCAAAATAACCCAATATAGTACACTATGAATCCTTAGATAAGATAAGGTTCCAATATATCCATAAAGTATGATTTGGAAATGATTTTATTCTATTTTAAACCTAAATCATGTTAGTTTATCTCATAGTAAACGGGTTTAAACCATAACCCTTGAAATTAAAGTTTCCTATTTTTAGTATTAATCGTGAAAAAAATTATATTTTACATATTATGTAAAATTTATTATAATGATTCCAAATATTATATCCTTTTATTTATGATCCAATTATTATTTTATGGTACTCCACAAGATTCATTTTGATCAATCTTTGGTTGGATCTCATTTAGGGGTTATTTGAATGATATTTTGATAATTTTAGGGGACACTTTGGTTGTCCATGGTTGGTTCACGCTCTCCCCAAACCATGCACCCACCTAGGGTTAACCATGAAACCCAAATACTATGTATTTCATGTCTGGTTAATGGTTTACGTAACTATGAAACCACCTAGTATAAGTCATAGACTCCTTTAGAGGGCACATGGTTAGGGTGCACATTTTAGAATGTTGTACGGACCTAAACACCAATCCATGTGAATATTGTTTTCGTAATTTCCAAAAATACATAAAAATTACTGAACCTAATTACCCACCACCAATCAAACCTAACCTAGTATTTTAGATTTTTTAATTCCTTGGTTCTCTCAAGAACCATTTTTTATCTTTTTATCCTATTACAAGGACGATCAAATCATGGTGAACAACATTATATTCTTCTCTTGTAAGATATCTTCCATTGTTCATTCTATACTAATCACCACTTGATTCCTCTATATGTGTTTTTAGATCTATATATTTTTGGTGTATTTACTATCTTTTTTTTGGATCATGGATCTAGGTTTTATTTCATTACATACATTGTGAATATTCTTCATTGGAAATTCGTGTTGCAGGCATTGTGATATCTGATCTTTGTGTAAACAGTAGTATGTTCTGTTGATATTTTGAATGTTCTAAACCATTAATTTTATGGATTTAATTAAATTTCATTTAATTTTTGTATGTGTTCTTATTCTATGTAGATCAAAAAATGGAAATTTATTTGGCTTGAGATTTTGGAAAAAAACCAAAATAAATTGGAATTAAAATTTGGTCATAAATATGTATTTGATGGTATTTGTTATATATTTTTTTGAAAATTATTTGAGAAAAAATGGGTTAAAATGATATGATATGAATTTTGTTTGTTTTTATCATAATATGAAATAATTTTATTAAAAATTATATTTTTGTTTAAAAATATAAATTGTGATCTAGAAACAAGAAATATAAAAATTGTATTTTAAACTATTATGAAACAATGTTCCCATTCTGATTAATTGTTAATGTACATGAATGCTTGAGTATCTAGTGTGTTATTTGGTAAAAACACACTATAATTGTGATTACATAACAATAGATTAATTTTTTACAACTCTAAAAAAAATTATGGTGGATCCAAGCCATAATGGGAAATTGATTAATCATCTCTGACCAGTGTTCGAGGGATCTGTGTACACATATTACCATGACCACTGATATGAGTATGTATGGATATCATAATATGAAACTATAATACACATTTAATGATGACAATGTTTATTTTTTTGATGTATTTTCATATATATTTCTTTTTTTTAAAACTTCCTTACACATTCGTACTGGTTAATATAATTATTTTTTTATTAAATGTTTATTTATGTTTCTGTTTTATAAGTTCAAATTAATTGTAATGAAAAAATAATTAATTTTTAAATATAAAATTTTACAACAATTCTTATTATATTAGAAATATAAATAATTATTTGGGTAACTTATTATGATATCTTATTAGGGAACACATGGTGAGCCCTGACTATGATTTTAGCTCACACACTAACTATTTATTTAAAGCATTTTTAGATTTCCATTTCCATGTTAGAGGAAGGGAAAATAACCGCATAGAGGTGGTGGTGGTTTAACATTAATTCATTGAGTTTGAGAACATTTTTACCTTCTATTTGGAATTTGTTATGATTATTTGAATTTGGGTACTATGTATTTTGGGATTTTTATTTGATCAGGATGATATGTATATGTACCTTTTTCTATGTGTGTGGAAAAATAGTTCCCACATTTATTTTGTATGATACTATGTGCTAGTAATCATCCTGGGGGTATTAATAATGCACTTTGGGATATTTAATTTCCATCTAGGGTATCTGAGTACTAGGGTATCTAGGCCTGTTCACAAAAATAGGTATTAATGTTGATGCTCAATCATCATTCCTTGATGTTAGGATGCTGTTTGAACTGTTTTCATGACATATGCGGTAGTTATGAGTGAGAATCTGGTGAGAAATCATTATAACTATAATTAATTCACCAAGGATATTTTTGGAACGGTGTATTGATGAGTAGTTATATTATTTTACCTTCCATATATATAGATAGTTTGAAAAAAAAATATTTTTTATCTCTCTAAAGGGATTAATTTCCCAGTTACTCTTCCTTGAGTAATGATATAAGTAACCTTTCAAACATCTTCAATGTTTCCTTCTAATATTAGGTTGCATCATACCTCTTTCATGATATGGGAATAAGATCTTGGAGGAAGATTCTGATGAACCACAACAAGAAAATCCACTTATAGAATAGAATCTATATGAGGTTATTGTTCTTTATTTCTAAGCTCAAGGAAAAGGCCTTACACTTATTCCCACGCATGCTCTAGCTATTAATATTTATTTTGATAGTTTTTAGAATCATTCTTAGGAGTTTATTTGGTATAATACACCACTGTTCCTTGTCACAAACAATCCTCAAGAGGTTTTGGATTCTTTCTGGAGGGTTGAGATTTTATTTTAGTTCATGGAAAATCCTCATAAAATCAATGTTAAATATGAATCATTAATGATAGAAAGTCCTATATAGATATGAGAAGACATTATAGTGATATAAAAGAATCTTTAGGGCTTAGAGTAGAAACTAAATAATGTATAATTCACTAACTAGTTATATATAGTAAATAAGGTGTTGTTCAAGGATAAATTTTATTTCAAACTCGACTATGCTGATAGGGCTATGGTAGAATATGAAAATATCTCTATTGAGCTTGTGTATATTGGACTAGTCATTGTATAGAATGATAATATGAAGGCTTGGTAGTTTGATATGGGACGTAGATAACATATTTTTTTCTCAATATTTCTTCTTAATTCAGTCTTCTAATGCTGAGGTGATGGAAATAAAATTGATGGTAGATCATGATTTGTATAGTAATTCATGCTTAACAAGAGTTCATTTTTCCTCTATTGATAGTTATTTGAGTATATTTTATGAAAAGAGTATGATCACTCTCATTTTTGATATTTATAGCATGGTTATTCAACACTTCCTAGTGTGTTGAAAAGTATCCCTTTTATTTTTATTCTGTGTGTAATGCCTCTACCTATTAAAATGGTGTTCACTAAGGTACCCAATATCTGTGATTGCAAAAAATGATTAGATCACCTTCATATTTTTTTATCATGCCTATTTAACTATACATAGTCGCATGTGATAATCAGCATGAAATTCATTTTGTTGAAATCAAATGATTCATGGACTAAGGGTTTCTAGCCATAAGCATCTGGAAAGAATCTTCTTCCCCAATGGAAAAGTCTCCAGATGAAGCAATTATGGGCTCATCTATTGTTAGAGGCACCATCACTATTTCTTCATATTTAATTACATCTTAATTAGATACATGTTCATCTTATTCATTCATTACTACTCCTATATTAAATCCACCAAATCATCCTAAATATTTGTTTCTTATGTGATTGATAATACTACACCACTAGGAACAAAGAGATAGCATGGTCTCCCTCTCATTTAATTCGTTTTCTCATTATAAGATATCGAGTATCATGGTATTTTATAGTTCTATACAAGAAACAGGTTGTTTCCATATTTAGGATCGAGTGGGTCATTTCTAATAAATCATGATATGATTTTTATCTTCAATGGGTATCCATTACGATGACTAATGGGGTGTGTCATATCATTGAAGGATAATGGGAATAGAGGTCGAGTAGAAATAGTCCATCTTATCTATAGTTATTGAAATTAATATAAGTGTTCTATTTTTTCTAGAGTGATAATGAATAAGATATTATCTCCCCTAGATGTTTTCTAGTATCCTGAAATTTTTCCTATTTTCTTCTGTAGTTTACTACCGGTAATAGAGCTGGAGTTCACCATCAATTAAGTGCATGATAATGAACCAGTGTCTATTATTTTATACCACATCGCATGAGCCAAAAAATAGATGTATACTTTTTGGATGATGTTTTAGATAGATGATTTATAGGCCTGAGTGTGTCACCTTGGGCGGAAATAGTTTTCTTTACTATGATTGTTGATGGGTCACTTCACTATTATCTGGATTAGTGAAAACTCAATAGAGTTGTGATAAATAACAACTGTCTGATTCCATCGATTGATGATAATTTTTAACATTTTAATTGGAAGAAGTAGTTCTTTAATATCGATCTTCAATCCAGTTATCAAAATATTTAAATAAAAGAGTATAACATTCATAATTTTTTTCTAAGCATGTAGGGACATTTTGAGTGCCCTGTCAGGCCCCTTGGTCTAACCAATGTTCTTGTAGTCTTCATGAATTTATGGAATTATATATTCAATTAGTAACCTGATAATTTTTTTTGTGGTATTTTTGGATGTCATTTTGGTTTAATCTAAGTCTAATGAGAATCATGAACTTCATATGAGAGTAGTTTTGGAATTATTGAGAATTACTCAACTATATTCCAATATATTAAAATGTAATTTTTAAATTTGGGAAGTGAAGTTATTTGGACACATGGTGTTGTAACATGGAATTTTAGTGGATCCAAAGATAGTGAAAGATATTATAACATTGTAGAAATCACAAAATGTTTTTAAAATTCAGAGATGAGTAGGTTTGGAAAATAAAAAGAAACAGATTAGAGGTGATTTTTTAGTGCAGGGTTTGCATATCCTTCTATAAATTTATTTTAACTGGGGTTATGCATAACCATATCTATGAATCCAATTTATAAGGGGTTCACAACCCCCAATAATTATTTAACATTTGTTTTTAGTATTTCTCTTGATTTTAGAGGCGATTCTGTCAAAACTACTACAAATTTAATAATTAGTGGTGATATATGTACAGTTGGATTTTAGAGTAGCCATATATGTGTATATAATATTCATTTGGATATGTATATATATTTAATTTATTCCATTAAAAAATAATAGTTGTTCACAACCCCCAACAATTTATGATAATAGAGGGGGTTCTTCAACAACTACTAGTTCCTTAAATTATTGGGGCTATGACCCCTTTATAATATAAGAAATTAGAGGGCGCTAGGAACCCCCTTTAATTTATCAAATTAGTGGGGGAGATTGAACCCCGTCTAATTGAGTAAATTTGAGAATATTTTGAAGGATATAATTCAAGAAATATGATGGGGGTCATGAACCGCCACTAATCTCTTTGATTAGAGGGGCTTTTAAACCCCATCTAAAATTTTCATTTATTTTTGAAAATTAATATCATATAATGTCAAATTTTATGATATATATGAGTGTGTGAGAATGTGTGTGTGAGTATGTGTGTTTGTGTGTGTGTATATATATATATTACATAATCACATTATAATAATGTATTTAAAAATGTTATAAATATATTTTTATATATAAGGACATTTTATAAATACATTAAATAAACATATATAAATAAAAAGGTATATATATTTAAATTTGGTACTCATAACATAAATTTAAGTATAAATATATTAATTAAGATTTATAAAATTTATATATGGTTTTATAAATACAATATATTTATAATTTGATTTATAATATACATATATTATATTAAATACCTATTCATTGAATATTTTTTATATAAATACATTTATATTATATTATATATAAAAATATATATAATGAAGACATGATTTAATATAAATATAAAAAAATTATAAATATTTATTTTAAATATTTAAATATATATATATATAATAATTATTTTACATTTATGGTATTATACCTTATTAATTATAAAATAAATTAATAAGTATATATATAATTTAATTTAGTTATATATTTCAAATCATATTAATGTATTTAGTTTATTGTGTATATTTATATGTATGTGATATAATATAAATTTATATAATCACATATGTAAATATATAATAACAATATATTTAATATAATATAATTATATATAAATAATAAAATATATAAATCTATTGTATTTATAAAAAAACATATAATATTTATTGTTTTAAAAATAGGTGTAATAAGAATAAAAATATTAAACAATATTATTGTTACACACTCATGCGTATATACAAATATATAAAAATGAATATATAAATATAAATACTATAAATATATTTTACATATAAATAATATATAAATACATAAATACTCACACACACAATTATAAAATGTATTTACAAATATGTGTTTAAATATATATTTTCGTTTGTAATTATAATAATAAATATATATATATATATTATACACAAATATATTATATAATTTCTATTATATGTGTATCTATTATTATATATATATAATACAAAAATATTTATTATATATAAATATTATAAACAAATATATCACATATAAATATTTATATGTATTTGAATAATACACATTCGAATCACCTTAAAAATATAAATTAATATAATAGTACGTAAATAAAGAATCAAAATTCCTTTGGCATAGTGGATATGTGCCATTATGATTATGCATGAGATGTGTTCAAAAAAAATCAGGGGTTTAAATTTTAGAAAGGGAAGGGATTGGGGGTGCGACCCAAAATAGAACGGGAGGCAAGGTTTCTATGGTACTGGACAATGGTACCTGGGGTAGGACATTACCTAAGAGAGTTGGGGGGGGGGTAGAATTGGAGGTGATGTAGACAGAACAAGGACATAAAAGGCTGGAACAGGAAGAAATTGTGACTAGACTATACAACAACCGGGGAAAGACCAGAACTGGAGGGGAGTGAGACTAGAAGGATTGTTGTGTGTGGGCAGTAGAAAAGAGGATAAGGGTGGTTCTCAATATTTAAAAATTGATAACTAAATTATAGGTAGTTTCATAACTGTCACTAATTTGTATTCTATTATAGTGTTTTAAAACCCCCCTCTAATATTATATTCTATGATGAACGTTGAAGTGGTTTTAACTACCTCTAATCTTACCACAACTTATTTTCCCACCATGCTACTAGTGATTCCTCAAAGCCACCTATAATAAGATTCAGTGGGCACATTAGATGCAGTTTCTCATAACTAACACTAATGAGTTTGGAGAAGGATAAAACCCATTCTAAACTAAAAAATATAATAATCTAATCGTGTCCTTTTTCATGTTAACTCGATATTATAACACGTTCATAAAGGTCTTCTAAATGTTGTTTTCATTAATGACTTTTCTATCTCTTGACTGATTAACGTTTTCTTGGGATGAGAATCATGAGAGTTATTTTTTTGACTTAAAGCATATTTTCATGACTATTCATTTTTTGACTCTCCCAGATATAAGGAAGGAGTACGTTGTCATATATAATGCATTAGGTTTGGTTTTGGAATGTGTTCAACTTAAGGATTATCAAATCATTTCCTATATCATTCTGAATAATAGGTTATGTGAGAATAATAATCCAACACATGTCCCTGATCTTTGGGTCAATATGGATGACCTTATTATTTCGTGCAATTTCTATTGTCAGAAAGGATTCCCCTATATTCCAACAAATATATCATGAGTTATACCTTCTCTCAAAAATATTTTTATCTCCACTGGAGGTATTGGGTTGAAAACATGGAATCTTTTGACTTTGATGACTCCTATACCTCATGGAAAGGAATGTTTTTTGATGACGCATTGGGAAAGAGACTTCCAACCTCTATCACAAAATAATAATCAAAATATTATAACTTTATTAATTTCTCAATACACTTTCATATCATTTTTCAGAAAATAGAGGATGGGGATGTTCTTTGAATTATTCATTTAACCTCTACAATTCTCAAGTTATTTTTTTGAACAGTGTATTGATGATTAATTATGTGTCATAATGATATATCTTTATGATAGAGAGACAATTGTGGAGTAGTAATTCTTCATAAAGAGTATACTATATTTTCAAAATTGAGTAATTTATACCTGTTCCTATGATAATTGTTGTTATAGTGTATTTTTATAATTCCTAGTGTTTAGTACACCTAGGAATCATGAATATGATCTATGAAATTCAATGAGGATTCTAGAGGCTAGTTATGAGATGGGGCATTGATGTTTTGTCTCTCATTTTTATACATGAAAAAAGGACAATAGTGATCAAAATAGACCTTTGGGATTTCATTATACACATCTAGTTTTGACATTGAAGGGGGATTATATCTCTATGTAATATTATATTGGTTTTCCACAGACCGATAAAATAAGATTTTTATATGGGGTTTGATCGATATTCTGGCCAAATCCAGATACTTTATATACATTCATGATACAACCAATGTTGAGGAGGTGGGAAATATCAATGTAAAAGATATTATACATTTTCATAGATTTACATGTCCAATGTTATCAAATAGGGAACCATCATTTTACATAACACTATTGGATTGCACTTCATGAAGCATTGGGATCTCATGTTCATTTGACTAAGAATATATTTTGTAGACGGAAGGGGAGATAGATAGAGATATACATATTCTTTAGGATACGTGTCATGCTATCATCCGTGATTTTTGGGGATCATTGGATATAATTTTGTGATTCTTTTTCTTATAACAATAGTTACTATTCTGTGAAATGAATTGCTCTTTTTTGGCCTTTTACAGTCGGCCTTGTAAATATAAATTGTGTTGGTCAGAGATTGGTGATGGTTTCAGGGTTGGACTGAGCCATTTTGAACATAATAATGTGAATATTTAGTTTATTCATCATATAATGTTGATGATATAGATATGATATGAATATTATGATAATAGTCCTTGTAGGATATTATAATTTTCATTGGGTGAACATGTGTTATTCAAAGACACGCCTTGTTTGGGTCATCATTGGATTTGGAGACAGGGGATGTTCGTTAATAATTTTGATTGAAATTTTTATGTATTTTATCAGTTGGGGAAGGATTATTATCATTTATAAATCCACTATAGTCGATGTTGATATATAATTCTTTCCATATATTGAGCTAAAAAAGTATACTTCAATTCCATATCATGTTTTTTTCAACAATAATCTCAGTGTTGTGGAAAATTTATCCATGAATAATAATTTTGTCATGATAGTTGAATGTAAATCCAAGCTACATTATGAGAAGGAAACACATTGGGTTATTTTTCTATGGAATCATGGTTTTTATACTTAGGACACATATGAGATAGAGTCACTAATGAATGTAGTGGCTTCAAATTTTTCAAATGGGTACATATTAATAGGATTAATATGGATAGAATGTTTCTAATGTGGGATGTTTAAAAAAATATTTTAAAATTTTCAGAACAATCTAAACTTATTTTTTATCATTCTTTGGTGGTGTCTCGTTTATTGGATCCTTGGGTGAAATTTTGAAATTTTGGAGGACTCTTGTGTTGTGTACAGTTGGGGAATATTTTATCCCAACCTGTACGCCCCCCAAGGGTAAACCATGGAAACCCAACTAGTGGTGGATTACATGGCGGGTTCATAATGTGAAAATCCATTAAACTAAATATTTGAAATGGCTCACCCCATCCTAGGGGTGCATGTTCTGTGTGCATGGTTTGCTAAACCGTCTGGCCCTCCCTAGATAACTAAGAAGCTGCTACTTTTTCATATTCTCAAAAAATCATTACTAAATTAATATATCTTCATATGAACCTCCACTCATCCATAAACTTGTATTGTACAAATTATTTGGTATTTTTATATGTTAAGTACCATTTTTGTCACCTCCACACCTATCTCGAGATGGATCGAATCATGGTGAACATCGTTTAATTCCTCTAAGATAAGATATCTTGCCATGTTTTTTATCTCCATATCTCATTTATTTCCATTACAGGGTCTGTTAGATCACATTATTCATGGTGTTTCTAGAATCCTTTTTGTTTGATCCAATATATAGGTTTTGTTCCTTGATCTTCATTTTTAAACTCTTTCATTAGTTATTCCGGTTTTGGAGGATATGATATTTGATCTCTGAATTACAAACAGGTGTTTCAATTAAAAAATTGTATTGTCCCACAATCCCTATATAGTGCTAATCAAGAGTATCATGTTTTGGTAGGGGAGGTCTTTACCTCTCCTTCATTTCCCCTAGGTACCATAATGTTGCTTTCATGTAGCTTATCAGGAGTGGATGGAGCCTTCTATGTTTTTTCTTGAAATTAAATGCATGATGATATTGGTGGGGATATGTTTTATCCTATGAATTAACCATTGTATTCGATTAAATTATTCATTGTTTCTTCAATTACCAAGGGAACCTCAATTGGGAGTTCAATGTTAGAGGGGGTGTTGAAATAAATTGGTGAGACTCAATGATTGGCAGAGAGGATGATTATTATCTCTTAAAATCCGATGGGGGATCTACCTAGTTCCCATGTTTTCTAATTAATTATTCTAACAGTCTCTCAGAATTAGATGAACCCAGTAAAATGGGTTAGAAAAAGGTGGTCACATATGAGAAGAAGGAACCCAGTTCTGTTTTTATATCATATGTAGGAGTCAAGTGACCAATCACCAGCTCTTGGTCTAGAGAGGGGAATATTGTAAAACTATTTATGGGACCAGTTAATCCAGGATAAAATGGTAGTCCTCTCATTTGTTAATTTTATAAAACTTTATCTGAAATGATCGGATCATGGGGCCTCATGAAAATTGTTTGATAATTGATTCAAATTCTATAAGTAAAGGTTATTCTATGGTGATATTTTTTATCCTAATAAGGTGGTGGACTATATATCATTCCATTCCAAGAAAATTGGTTTTGATTGTCACATGCATGTTGTTCCATGTAACCAACACACATACTATTTCTACATAAATTATATGAAGGTTGAGTTCATAGATTCAATATCGAATTACATTAGATTATTGATTATCTACAGAGTAATTGGGAATTTATTCTATATTGTCTATGCATGTTGGGAGGAGATTGAGAGATTGACACTCTGGAGACATCTGGAAATATTTTAATAGGGAACATGGCCTTTGTTTTTGGGGGGAGATTCAATACTATGGTTGATATGGTAGAGAAAATATGGGGTAAAGGAGGATGTGCATGTCTCATTGAAGACAAAAAATATACCAAGGGATATGTTGGGCTTATCAATATGGGATTAACTGGTAGAAAGTACATGTGGTGTGATAACCATAGAGGGAACATCAAAATTTGGAGTCTCCCTGATCAGTTCCTTTATAATATGCATGGAATGGAATATTTTTCACAAGACAATGTTTCTCACATTAATAGACAATTTTCATACAATGCTCAACTTTTTGTAATCCTGGATAATACTAAACTGGGGAGACATAATTTCTTTGTTCCACAAAGTTGCACTAGATTTATGTTTTCAAACAGATGATAAATGCCTCGTGGGACAGTCCAAAAAATTGGCACGCTTGGGTTTCCCTTTATAATATTCATAGGCAACATAAGAAGGAAATATAATCATGGTATTCAAATAATACCAATGTCGATACTTTAATAGATGGACTCATGGTTTATATTGAAATTACTGAGTATGGAATACATTATAGATTGCAATATGGGATCTTTACACTCCATAGAAACAAATGAAAAACATTATCCAAGAATATTCTAGAGATTGGGAGAGATTATAAGTAGATGAGGAGGAAATTATTGCACAAAGTGGGGGATATGAATACTACCTTCTTCCAAGCCAATTTATAAGAAAGGAAGGTAAATATGATGACCAATTTATAACTCCCTAATTTATCTAGCAAATAGATGTTGAGGTTTTAGAGAGAATTGAGTTAGACAACATTGAAGGTTTATCGGTGGATCCAAATAATCATAGGGGAGATGGTTTTGGATAACATGATTGGGAAGATGAGTTTATGGTAGTTATACCGAGTCTAGTGGAGATGAATGAAAATAAAGTCTTGGAGGATACTCCCAAATAGGAATATATTCAAGAGACCATCATTATAATTAAATAGTATAATGCTCCAGGTCTTCATAGATTCTCTAGTGCCTTCAATTTTTTTACCATAGGACTTTGTGAGGAACCAATATATGGGATACATGTAAGACATTTATAGATGTATTTCCCTTCATAAAGGGGTGTGTTCTTCAAGATTAGTCTTGACCCTAATGGTATAAAACCAAACTATAATTTTCCAGAAAATGAAAATTTACATATGAAATGTTTCCTATAAATTTTTTTCCAATCTTATTTCTTGGTGGATTTGTTGAATTATCCAAAGGCTTTTCATGGAAGAGAAGCACAAGTTTGTGAAAGGTAGAAGCATCCATTCCTCAATCGGTATTTTCAATGTAATGTTGAAGAAAATAAACAAGAAAAAATTATGATCTAATTTCATCATCGAAGCTAATGTGGAAAAGGCCCATGAAAAACATGAATGGAGTTTTATTATTCCTGATATGAGATGATTTGACTTCCAGGACTTGTTATACAACATATGTTACAGGTGAAACTCCACCCCATGTCTTTCAATTTGAAATATGGGGAAGGGCTTCGGTTTCGTCAAGTATGTTGTAGAGACCCGTATCTTGATGTACATTGACATTACATTACTTTTTCAGAATACTTAGTACATTAAAAAAAACACACACAAGGACCGTAATAGTTTAGTGTCTTTGGAAACTCGGACTATAATCTTCTAATCGTGGTGAAAGATCTTCAAAATCTCCCATAAAGATCTTCCTTTTTTTTTCCTAAAACCTTTCTTTATATCCTGGGGAAAAGAAAACATAAAAGGGTGAGCTCAAACGCTCAGTAAGGGTAAACAAAATAAATATCAATCACATCATATTCATAAGAACATAACATTTTGGAAATCATAACCTGCAAAAGAGAGCATAATTTCATAATCATGGGATAAATCATGGCAGTGAAAAAGTAATCCCAATAATCATAACTTAAAACATGAAACTTTGTGGCATACACACATAATCATAGAGAATCATTTCTTGTTAGTCAAGACTAATTGCCAAGACTATCTTAGTGGACAAAGTCCCTTTCTGAATCGAGTAACCCTCGTTTTAGTCCTGTTTCACTGAACCGGTATAACCTACCGTTCCAGCCCTGTCTATCTCATGAGATATCAAATCTTTACCCAATTCATTGGAGGGAGATATAGGTCCCACCCATCTTATAATGAATCCTTTCTTATGTGTGCCACATAATCATAAAACATACATCATCGCATAACACATGTAACAAAAATTGTATTCTTGAAACATCATGACATCATAAATCAATTCATATAAGATAAAGTAATTCATAAAAATAATTCCATCACAACATGAACTAATCAATTTAATAATAGGGATAAAAACAGAACCCTTTATTATCTTAGATGGAAAATCATTTTGATAAAACACTTGAACTCCATTCTTGAGGAAAATATCCTTTCTTCTTAAAAAACATTTTTCCTTTCATAACATGTCATACAACTTTAAAATAAAAGAAGTTGATTAAAAATAAACTTGAAAACTTGTAAAGGAAGCTTTTTGGAAACAATGTTTTAAAAATCCATTCATGCCGTATAAGTTAAAAAAAACATTCTTCGTACCTTTTTCGGAAAGTCAAAAAGTACCTCGTATGAAAAACGACAAAAGATTCCTTTCATATCTTTTACAAAAAAGACTTACCGAAGGGTAAAATTGGATATAAACTATTGTAGAAGGATGGAAATAATATTACATATTGAGGGAACATGGATGTGGATGATAAAATACACCCCAGTAATTACCAAAGTAAATACAATCTCGGATAAAAGTGAGATTGTGATATTTCCCTTACCTTAGGTCTGATTTCCATTGTACGTGTCCGAAGCTCCTGTATAATGGTTTAAATAATGTTATTGACTTATTCCAGAATCATACATATTGATATGATATCATATATGGTCATATTATTAGCTTCTTGTTAGTAATATTTCATTGTTACTTGTTACTCGGGTCTTTATAACTTTTTGTTCTTATGCGTGTTTTGTCGAATAAATTCTTATTCTTATCTTTAGGTTATAGATAATTCATTTCCAGAATGGTATTAGTGTTGTATATACCATATTCATTCATTCAATTCATTTATATAATCATTATGAAATGAAGATCATGTAGAACGAGTCGCATCACATCGTGGAGACGGTATTCCGTACGTACGCACGAGTGATGATATCGTTCCTATGATCGTGGAATTGTATTGGATTATATATATATTATTTCAGTATCAATATTACTTCATAATAATCATATATAGTTACTCATTACACCATTATACCCATCCTTGTAAGGTGATTGTGGAAAATAGATTACACCACGGCGTGGAGACGGTATTCCGTACGTACGCACGCGCAGTGATTTCATTTTTCCGTAGGATGGATAGAAGGTGAATTAGGGTTGTTTCATATTTATAATAACATATCAGTATTTAAGTAATACTTATGTTATTACTTTATCATGAAACAACTAAAGAAGAAGAAGTTGAAGAAGAAAGAAATTGAAAAGATCGGTAATGGATATTACCTCTTCTTTGGAACGCCTCTTTGAATCCTCCACTTAAGGAACTAAGATTGGTCATTGGAGACGACCAGGACCTCTAGGATTATTATAGGGAAGTGGAGAGGAGAAAATGTCAGGGGTTGGCCGAGCTTGAGTGCTCAAATTGTTGTGAGGAGGAGGGGGAGGAGGTGCCCTTTTATAAGGGAGGAGAGGGGCACCTTAGGAATATCTCAAAATATTATTTTATATTAAAGTAAAAATCGGTTTATAATGGTTCCAAAGGGTCTTATTTCGAAGCTAAAGTGGGGATGGGTCGAAATACTATCAACCAATAGGATTTAGACAAGTTTTGGTTATTAATTTAACCTTATCAATTAGATTTAACTCTAAGTTAAATAATTTAACTTTTACCGTGTCTTTTTGTTTTCTTTCACTATATGGTTTATAAACTTACTATAACATGCCAAACGAACCCCAAATTGTTTATTATTAAAATATATATCCTTATATAAGTCATTTGGCCGAACCTTAGATTTTTAGGAATAAAATAACAATTAATAATATAATATTTGATTTAAAAACTATTTTGTGTCAATTTTGACACTATTTGATATATGATTTTTGTGAAAGTCATAACAGAATTATATGTTCGAACCAAGTTGATTAAATAAACACTAATATATCATAGTAACCTATAAAATTAGTGGAATTCATAAAAAGTCTCAAATTACATTCATTTGAGTATTTATAACATCAATTATGTTAATATTTCCTTAAATGGGTAATTACTGCATCATTGTTGTGTCATAAATAAATTAATTTATTTAAAGTCTAAAAATTATAAATAAAATATCATTATGTAGGAAATCCTTTTAACTTTCTAATGAATATTTATAGTCGAATTTATCTTATGTATAACCCCATATTAAAAATGTTTTAGTGAATAAACTTTGATTTTAACTCTTTTAACTCTTCTTTGAATTAAATAATAATAAATGTCCTAATCTAATCCAAGTGGGCCTAAATGATAATATTTTACACTTAAGGTTGTTTTTGGTCGAGATACACTTGTCCAATAGAATTAGGACATGTGTTAGGGTAATATTAATATCATTCTTACCCTTAATTACCCTATTTACTTTTAACCGTGGTAAATAAAAGTAAAAAGTTACTATTCACCAAAAATTATTTTCATCTCATTGAACCACATTTTACTTACTGACATCAACCGTGTCTCTCGGATTTTTAAAATTCCATTCACAGAAGCGGTAAAATTAAGTTTTATGAAAAATTCAGTCTTTTAACTACCACTTAGTAGTTTCACTATTCATCAAAAAATGAAGGTTTTCAGAAAAATGCCAAAATTTCATCCTAAGATATATTTCATATTCCGAATTCAAAAATGAAGTCTATTTTACCAAATTCATAACATATAAGTTGCATTAATTAATTTTATAATTAAATCCCGCTGTTAAAACAAATAGCGTGTTTTTAAGAAATAATATCTATCAAAAGATTGACACTTGTTTATGTCTGGTTTAAATGTGCAATTACATCCAATGACCAACATTGTATTAAATTGTAAAAATATATTCTAAATATAATTTAAAACTACTCCAATTAATAATTTATTACTATTAATTATTTCGATTAAAAAAGTGGTTTTTTAATTATAATTTAGTAATTTTCACTATTCATCAAAATATGAAAGTTATCCGAAATGTACCAAAATTTCACCTTAGGCTAAATTCGATACTCCGAATCCAAAAATGAAGTTCATTTTGAAAAATAAGATTTAAATAATTTTAAAAAGTGGTTATTACTATTCATACCGGCTAGTTTTAGTAATATTTTAATAGCATATCGTTGTTTAGTGAAACTCGGTATTGCGTATTACACACGCTATCGAGGAAGGTCGTGATTGCGTGTAATGCAAGGCAAGTCAAGGATGCGTGTTGTGCAAGCTCCTTTTGGTGTAGCGTACAACACAAGACATTAATAAAATTAAAAAGAATATTTTTTATAAAATCTTGGGCTGTTACATTCTACCCCCCTTAAAATGAATTTCGCCCTCGAAATTCGTCGGGGTTATTAATGGTTTACTATTTGAAAGTTTCTTTAATAGAAACCCACATCGTAAAAAGGAATATCAAAACCAATATTTAAAAACAAAAGTATGAAACGTAACGGTTACCCAAATAAACTAATCATTGGGTTTCCTCATAGGTGAAAATATGGATATGGAAGAGAAATCTAACCATCATGTTCTGATGGAGAGTGGTAGAGAACATGGCTATGGAAAAGCCAATAATCACAAATCCATAAATTTGTGACGATCTAAGGTACCATCCGATTCATCAGGTATAAGATCACTAGGACAACATTTTTGGTTTTCAAGATCATTTCCCTAAAGTTGAAAATTTGAATTGGGATAAATACT
Organism: Viscum album; assembly: GCA_963277665.1. NCBI lineage: Eukaryota > Viridiplantae > Streptophyta > Magnoliopsida > Santalales > Viscaceae > Viscum > Viscum album. Next base: position 593,776,910 of record OY728141.1, on the reverse strand, counting down.
TTCTTTATTTTGGTACAATCTCACTATTGTTCGTGCCTAGAACAATTTCCACTTCATCTCTTAAATAAATGAAGTTGAATTTGTTATTCGTGAAGTGTTAGCAGATCATGTGATAGAATGACGGGTCATTCCATCTGTCTCAAACAAAAGGTTAGCAAAAATTATATACATAAGTCGATCTATAGTGAGATTAATCCTATATAGTTCCTAAAATGGACTTATACTTCATATATCATACTGCTTAATATAATAAAACTAGTTTCTACTAAACAGGGACTTCCTGTAGGCCAGTGGTAGGCGATAAAGGCCAGTCGCACTTCGGTTTTGGGTTCGATTCCCACAGCCTTGTCTGAAGCGATGGGCTGTCGCCCGTCCTGCAGGTTGTACTTTTTCTAAAACTATATTACTATAACATCCCATAAATAATATCGAAAAAACTTCTATCCTTAAAAAATACTAACTTATGTCCAATATAATCCATTCCAATCTTTAGTCCTATCCATAATACTGCAGTCCATTCTCATAACATAGTGAAAATGATTACCAGAGATTTAATACCATCATTGATCCCCATATATCATAAGATATATCTTGTTGGACACATTCCAAACATTCAAAGGCCTTAATCTTGTACTCTCTGGAATACCCATTGAACCTTAGTGAAAACTTGAATGCAGTTAAAAGTTAACACTTTCCACATACCAAAATCCTCAAAATTCTATATACTCAAACCATGATATCACTTAGTCCTTATATCAATCATGAGCTCATGAATACTGTTAAACATTTCATTTTCTCGTTTTCCCTTCATTATGCGCATAATATCTCAATCACTTTGAATACCACATTAGACCAATACATAAATATTCCAATATTCCATGATACAACATTATTTTGGAATCCCATTACATAAAAACTTAATCATTCCACCACATCGTTGTCATATTCAACATTGCCAATAGTGATCTCATGTGACTTCCCTTTGTCCTTTGCCTTAAGCGGTTGCTCATGTCGATCATCACTAACCCTTGGATTAGGGCATTTATTGGCATAATGTCCCATCTCCTTGCACTTGAAGCATTGAAGTGTTGGTTGTGCGTTCTCTGCAGTGTTTGCTTTATTCACTTCATTAGAATCCCTTTTTCCATTACTTCGACACTCAGCTGCTTGATGACCTTTTTTCCCACACTTAAAACATTTTCTAGTCCCTTTAAGACAATCTCCACTATGCTTCTTTCCACACATTGTGCATAAGGAAACATTCATCTTCTTTTCACCATTATTCTGAGATTTCTCCTTGAACTCCATCTTTCGTTTCTTGTCAAAACCATGAGATGGATATGTAACAACAACTTCAATTTCTACCATGATAGCACAACGCACAATTTCTTCAGAGCTACTGAAGTCTCTTATAGCTAATTCTCTTCGAAGACTTGGTTTTAAGCCACTGAAAAATTGATCAACTTTACTTTCAGGTTGGATGATAATGCCATATGCATACCTTGCAAGTCTTGTAAAATTCGCTTCATATATACCAACAGATTCATCATCCTTTTTCTTTAGTTCAAGAAACTCTTTCTCCATCTTCGTTCGAAGAATACGAGGGAAGTACTTACTGAAAAACAAGTTCTTGAACTCGTCCCATTCCATGGAATCAATTTCATCTCTTTGCCTCGTATTCTTGATAAGATTCCACCATTGATCAGCTTCACCTTCCAAACGATATACCGCTAAGATGACTTTATCATGTTCATAACATTGAAGAACTGAAAATATCTTTTCAGTAGTACTAATCCATTGTTCAGGAACTAATGGATCAGTAGACCCACTGAAAGAAGGAGGACGCTGCCTCATGAAGGATTCAACAGAATGTTGCTCCTTACTTTGCTCGTTTGGAAGTCCTGCATGATTCATAGCTTGAGAAAGTTGTGTGAGCATGGCTACAAGATTTTGCATTCCAGCTCCCATATCGTTTGGTTGCTCAGGGGGACACTCATTGCATTGTCCATTGCATTGATCAACACGGTTCCTTCGGGTTCCAGCCATCGTCTAAAACCCCAAAAGAATAGTGTGAGAGGCAAAAATCATGCTAGGGAAAACAACATAATAAAGGGTTAGTACCCTCAATATCTAACATCTTAGGTTAAATTCTAAGATCGTTAGAGCAATTCTAGGACTATAACCTATACATATACTTAACCTTAGAGACATCCCTAGACATACCTTAGAAATATCTCTAGGGATCTCACTAACGTTTTCGCATCCTAGTTTCCAAAGGTTGACTAAACCTTTCCTCTGATATCAACTGTAGAGACCCGTATCTTGATGTACATTGACATTACATTACTTTTGCGGAATACTTAGTACATTAAAAAAAACACACACAAGGACCGTAATAGTTTAGTGTCTTTGGAAACTCGGACTATAATCTTCTAATCGTGGTGAAAGATCTTCAAAATCTCCCATAAAGATCTTCCTTTTTTTTTCCTAAAACCTTTCTTTATATCCTGGGGAAAAGAAAACATAAAAGGGTGAGCTCAAACGCTCAGTAAGGGTAAACAAAATAAATATCAATCACATCATATTCATAAGAACATAACATTTTGGAAATCATAACCTGCAAAAGAGAGCATAATTTCATAATCATGGGATAAATCATGGCAGTGAAAAAGTAATCCCAATAATCATAACTTAAAACATGAAACTTTGTGGCATACACACATAATCATAGAGAATCATTTCTTGTTAGTCAAGACTAATTGCCAAGACTATCTTAGTGGACAAAGTCCCTTTCTGAATCGAGTAATCCTCGTTTCAGTCCTGTTTCACTGAACCAGTATAACCTACCGTTCCAGCCCTGTCTATCTCATGAGATATAAAATCTTTACCCAATGCATTGGAGGGAGATATAGGTCCCACCCATATTATAATGAATCCTTTCTTATGTGTGCCACATAATCATAAAACATACATCATCGCATAACACATGTAACAAAAATGGGATTCTTGAAACATCATGACATCATAAATCAATTCATATAAGATAAAGGATTTCATAAAAATAATTCCATCACAACATGAACAAATCAATTTAATAATAGGGATAAAAACATAACCCTTTATTATCTTAGATGGAAAATCATTTTGATAAAACACTTGAACTCCATTCTTGAGAAAAATATCCTTTCTTCTTAAAAAACATTTTTCCTTTCATAACATGTCATACAACTTTAAAATAAAACAAGTTGGTTAAAAATAAACTAGAAAACTTGTAAAGGAAGCTTTTTGGAAACAATGTTTTAAAAATCCATTCATGCCGTATAAGTTAAAAAAAACATTCTTCGTACCTTTGTCGGAAAGTCAAAAAGTACCTCGTATGAAAAACGACAAAAGATTCCTTTCATATCTTTTACAAAAAAAACATACCGAAGGGTAAAATTGGATATAAACTATTGTAGAAGGATGGAAATAATATTACATATTGAGGGAACATGGATGTGGATGATAAAATACACCCCAGTAATTACCAAAGTAAATACAATCTCGGATAAAAGTGAGATTGTGATATTTCCCTTACCTTAGGACCGATTTCCTTTGTACGTGTCCGAAACTCCTGTATAATGGTTTAAATAATGTTATTGACTTATTCCAGAATCATACATATTGATATGATATCATATATGGTCATATTATTAGCTTCTTGTTAGTAATATTTCATTGTTACTTGTTACTCGGGTCTTTATAACTTTTTGTTCTTATGCGTGTTTTGTCGAATAAATTCTTATTCTTATCTTTAGGTTATAGATAATTCATTTCCAGAATGGTATTAGTGTAGTGTATACCATATTAATTCATTAAATTCATTTATATAATCATTATGAAATGAAGATCATGTAGAACGAGTCGCATCACATCGTGGAGACGGTATTCCGTACGTACGCACGAATGATGATATCGTTCCTATGATCGTGGAATTGTATTGGAGTATATATATATTATTTCAGTATCAATATTACTTCATAATAATCATATATAGTTACTCATTACACCATTATACCCATCCTTGTAAGGTGATTGTTGAAAATATATTACACCACGGCGTGGAGACGGTATTCCGTACGTACGCACGCGCAGTGATTTCATTTTTCCGTAGGATGGATAGAAGGTGAATTAGGGTTGTTTCATATTTATAATAACATATCAGTATGTAAGTAATACTGATGTTATTACTTTATCATGAAACAACTAAAGAAGAAGAATTTGAAGAAGAAAGAAATTGAAAAGATCGGTAATGGATATTACCTCTTCTTTGGAACGCCTCTTTGAATCCTCCACTTATGGAACTAAGATTGGACTTTGGATAAGACCAGGACCTCTAGGATTATTATAGGGAAGTGGAGAGGAGAAAATGGCAGGGTTTGGCCGAGCTTGAGTGCTCAAATTGGTGTATGGAGGAGGGGGAGGAGGTGCCCTTTTATAAGGGAGGAGAGGGGCACCTTAGGAATATCTCAAAATATTATTTTATATTAAAGTAAAAATCGGTTTATAATGGTTCAAAAGGGTCTTATTTCAAAGCTAAAGTGGGTATGGGTCGAAATCCTATCAACCAATAGGATTTAGACAAGTTTAGGTTATTAATTTAACCTTATCAATTAGATTTAACTCTAAGTTAAATAATTTAACTTTCACCGTGTCTTTTTGTTTTCTTTCACTATATGGTTAATACACTTATTATAACATGCCAAACGAACCCCAAATTGTTTATTATTAATATATATATCCTTATATAAGTCATTTGGCCGAACCTTATATTTTTAGGAATAAAATAACAATTAATAATATAATATTTGATTTAAAAACTATTTTGTGTCAATTTTGACACTATTTGATATATGATTTTTGTGAAAGTCATAACAGAATTATATGTTCGAACCAAGTTGATTAAATAAACACTAATATATCATATTAACCTATAAAATTAGTGGAATTCATAAAAAGTCTCAAATTACATTCATTTGAGTATTTATAACATCAATTATGTTAATATTTCCTTAAAAGGGTAATTACTGCATCATCGTTGTGTCATAAATAAATTAATTTATTTAAAGTCTAAAAATTATAAATAAAATATCATTATGTATGAAATATTATTAGCTTTCTAATGAATATTTATAGTCGAATTTATCTTATGTATAACCCCATATTAAAAATGTTTTAGTGAATAAACTTTGATTTTAACTCTTTTAACTCTTCTTTGAATTAAATAATAATAAATGTCCTAATCTAATCCAAGTGGGTCTAAATGATAATATTTTACACTTAAGGTTGTTTATGGTCGAGATACACTTGTCCAATAGAATTAGGACATGTGTTAGGGTAATATTAATATCATTCTTACCCTTAATTACCCTATTTACTTTTAACCGTGGTAAATAAAAGTAAAAAGTTACTATTCACCAAAAATTATTTTCATCTCATTGAACCACATTTTACTTACTGACATCAACTGTGTCTCTCGGATTTTTGAAATTCCATTCACAGAAGCGGTAAAATTATGTTTTATGAAAAATTCAGTTTTTTAACTACCACTTAGTAGTTTCACTATTCATCAAAAAATGAAGGTTTTCAGAAAAATGCCAAAATTTCATCCTAAGATATATTTCATATTCCGAATTCAAAAATGAAGTCTATTTTACCAAATTCATAACATATAAGTTGCATTAATTAATTTTATAATTAAATCCCGCTGTTAAAACAAATAGCGTGTTTTTAAGAAACAATATCTATCAAAAGATTGACACTAGTTTATGTCTGGTTTAAATGTGCAATTACATCCAATGACCAACATTGTATTAAATTGTAGAAATATATTCTAAATATACTTTAAAACTACTCCAATTAATAATTTATCACTATTAATTATTTCGATTAAAAAAGTTTTTTTTAATTATAATTTAGTAATTTTCACTATTCATCAGAATATGAAAGTTATCCGAAATGTACCAAAATTTCACCTTAGGCTAAATTCGATACTCCGAATCCAAAAATGAAGTTCATTTTGAAAAATAAGATTTACCGAATTTTAAAAAGTGGTTATTACTATTCATACCGGCTAGTTTTAATAATATTTTAATAGCATATCGTTGTTTAGTGAAACTCGGTATTGCGTATTACACACGCTATCGAGGAAGGTCGCGATTGCGTGTAATGCAAGGCAAGTCAAGGATGCGTGTTGTGCAAGCTCCTTTTGGTGTAGCGTACAACACAAGACATTAATAAAATTAAAAAGAATATTTTTTATAAAATCTTGGGCTGTTACATATGTGAACAGTGTCATTAAGGGGGGTCAATTATCCACTAGTATATTCATTCAAACCTAGTAGGCACACCCAATGAATTTTCACCATGGCATGGGGGAATGGAGAATGATGTCATTTAGCAACATGCATGGGAGAATTCTCAAATCTCATCCTATGTTTTCTGATGATGTTTTAGTTTTATCAATGACAGGATATAATCTATCCAAGGTTTCATGAGAATCGTGTCAAAATATGGAAAAGTGAGTGGGAAAATCTTCAATCCACACAAAATGAAAGGTCTTCATATAAAAAAACTCAGGAATACAATAAAAGGAAATAAATTATATTTTTTGTATGCAAAAATAAAATCTTCCATTTACTTAACTTGGTTCCCTAATTTCTAATGGTCACATCAATAAATACCTTTTAGATGAGATCATCATCAATATCATGGGATGAAAAAAAACATGAATAACATGTTTTTATTAATCGGTGGGAGGGTCACATAGATATCTAGTGTGTTGACCTCAATCCCAATGTATTTTGAATCTATTATCACCCCATAGAAAAGGACAATAGTTAATATGGGAAATTATATTATAACCTTTCTTTTGGAGTCTAATCAGGTGGGCTGGTGTCATTGAGCCAAATGGATGCATATGGAAAAATTATTGAGGAATGTTGTTAGGGCCTATGAAGTACTATCGAAACCATGCATTCCATATAAGTTCAGCTTTCATGGAAAATGTTTTTAAGGAGGATCCCTATGGGAATGAATTATGAGATATAGTAATAGAGGAATATGGGAGGACTGGTATGGTAAAAATAGGAAACTCTCAGCCCTCTTGAGTTACATGCTAAAAAATTCGGATGACCTTCAAAAACATGTTTGATGGGCAGTGGACTGAGGTGATATTAATTTGGGGAAGGATATTCGGGCATGTGAGATTATGAACTTCCCAGTGTGTCATACTATATTTTTGTCTTTTAGGAAGCGATAAATTACCCATCCAAGATGGAGGAAATTCTCAATGATGATGAAAATGATGTTTTCAAGTCTAGTATCTAGGTCTATTAAATTGATTAATGTTGTATTAAAAGTTTAACTATTGATAGAGTTTTTTATTAGAGACTACCAGGATATGTCTCCTGATGTAATTAAGATTTATGAATGGGAAACAAACCATTGATTAAGAAAATCCCAAAAAAATGATTTTTTGAGATTCTCTGATCTAAAACTAGGATGTTTTGAAGAACTATAATGTTTTATTAAAAGATCTTAGTTTATCTTCATGGTTCTATTGCTGTAAATGGAAATAACCAGAAAAAATTTTTCATCCATTTTTTCAATGTTATTGTAAGAGAAGGAAAATGGAATTTTGGGAATAGAGATTTGGTATCATCAATTTTAGGGGTTTATATGAATGATTTATTTTTTGAATGATAATATGGGACATAGTTTCATGGGAAATAATGGAAGAGTCATGGTTTAATTTTATCTTTCTCTAATATTGGAGTCTTCAGGAAACTAGAAACAAATATCAAGAGGGTTAATGAAATTCATTGTTACTCCGAGTGCGGACGAAGGCACTAGTTATAAACATTGTATGATGATTCATGGTGTCTTGAATTCATCCATGGTTTGTAGGTTCCTTCCATGAAACAGTGTGTATAAGGGATTTCATAGAGGAAATCATGATTGTGGGCACTAATGGGACCCACTATTTAGGGGCCTAGAGCTAAATGTGTATAGATCCTTCGTTGATGGTAAGGTGAGGCGAGGTGAGCTGGTAAGACATAGTAGTGGATCTATTATCATCAGATTTAGTTATTATTAGGGATCTTGTAATTTCATCTGTGCTGAGACTAGAGCCATGAATATAGGCATTTTACTGTATGAGAGGTACAATATTATGATCACTGAAATTGAATCTCATTCGATGAAATTGGTGAACATTATCCTTAGGAAAGCAGAACCACCATGGAACTTGGAATATTTTATTAGGAACTATAAATCAAAAACCAATCAGGGAAGTCTTGTTAGACATATTCTAAGAGAAGGGAACATCACATTGGAAACTCGTGCATATAATGGAAAAACATTTCAGTAACTAATTGTTTACACCAGACATGGTTCTCTATGTAATACCTTCATGAAAATCATCTAAGGGGATTCCATTGGCCTCTACCATTTCAATCTAACTTGAAATGATGATGTGGTATTTCTGTTTTTGCATTTATAAACCACCTATTTTGAGGAAAAATATTATATTTTAAGAATTATAATTTTTAGAATAAATTTGAATTACATGGTATTTGTAAAATTTATTTCTGATATTTAATTGAGAAACATTCCTTAAAAATATTTGAAAAGAACATATGTTTTCTGTTATCTTTAGAAAATACATGAATTGAATAAACACCCATGCATTGGTTTTTTTAATGGAAATTGGGTTCATCAATCTGGAAGATATGTATTCATATTGTAAACTATTTTTGAAATTATTTTTTTATTTTATTGGATTATTTTAGAACATTAAATATTGGGTATTTCGTGTGTAATTTAGGATAAAATTCCTATGATGGTAATATACTAGCAGTGGATTGATGATTTAAAAATATAATAAAAAAATTATAAGATCTAATCATCAAGGGTATGTTGATGTTTAATATATTACTAGTGTCTTAGGGACATGTGTACACATATTTTTGGGATCAATGATATGAATTTGTGATGATGTCACAACGTTGAACTATCTTACAACTTGGATGATGACCATGTTTAATGTTTTTGAATTATTTTTATATATTTTCCTTTGTTTTAAAATTGACATTAACATGACTAGTGCATTATATTAACTCTTTTATATAAAATGTTTAATTAATCTCTAGTTGGAAATATTTCAATAAATTTAAATAAAAATCATGTTTAGTTTTAGATATAGAAGTGTACATAAGATTCTCAAATATTTTAAATTAAATGCATGGTTTTACATAAATATTATGGAATCTTATTACAGAACACATAGTTATAATATACTATTTTTTAGCTAACACCATACCTTTTCCTTTAGATTTTTGTAGACTTACTTTTTCTATGTCCGAGGAAGTAGAAATGAAAACCTAGAGTCGGTAGTTTTTGATATTTTAGTCATTGAGTTTTGTTTTTGTGGGGACTTAGTTTTTTTGTGTCCATTGTTTCATCTACTATTTGGGTACTATTATAATTTTTTGTTTTCTTGTACTGTATCATTTGGATTTTTCTTATGAGAATGATGATATGTATATGTTCCTTCCATTATGATTGTTTAAATTTTTTTCCGGATTATACCTTGTTTGATTAAAGGTGATGGTATCAAACCCATGGAGATCAAGATCACTCATTAGGATATGTCAGTGCAAGCATGTGTAGGAGACAACTAGGGTTTCTGGGCTAATTCATGACAACTTTTTCTTAATTCCATTAAATGAACTGTTAAAATTTAATTCAAAATTAAACAAATATATGCAATGAAGAAATAATTTTTGAAATAGAAAATTTTGAAATTTATAGAATGTTTTTATATCAAAAATTAAATATTAATTAGATTTGAATGAAATAATTAATTTTAATTATTATATAATTGAAAAACATTTACATAATTAATTTTCAATCAGTATATAACGTTTTATATTCTCTAAATAAAAGGGATCTATTTATAAAAATGAAAAAAATTTACAATTTTTTGGAAAATTATTATTTCTTATAAATTCTCAAAAATTACCCCTAACCAAATTTTGAAATGTTGATTCAAAAAATAATGTAACTTTTGGAAAATTAATTTCCTAATATTTTTAAAATTTTATTTATATTTTTGTTCAAAAATGGAAATTACTAAAATGAGAAAAATAAATTCAAATCATATAAATAAATTAATGATAATTTACTACTTATTTATAAATATATTTCCAATATCTAAAATAGTTATACTTAATTTTAAAAAATAACTGTATTCTTATTAATACCTCAATGTTTAAATTAAAAAATAAAACAATATCTATAATATATCAGAGTTCATTATAACTAGGTCTTTATTATAATGTAATATTATAGACGAATTCCAATTCATATGAAGAAAAACTTATCATAAAATACTAGAATGTTAATTTTTTTTCCATATTTATTTTATCACACATGGGTTTTTATGTTTTCCTTTAATCACATTCATGTTGGGTCATAATTCATTTTTCTTATGTATATGGTGTGACGAGTTAAAAAATTTAAAGTATTCTTTATATTTATCATTGTTCTAACTTCATACATTCAGTTTCCTTTTGAGTTTTGGAGAAAAGTATGAAGTTTGGTCTAGGTCGATTACAATGCATTACTGGAACACAATTAGGAGTATCCATGCAGTAGGTCTTGATCATAGCCATATTTGACCGTACGGATTCCACATGGTTAGTTATACTATGTAGATAGCCTATTTGTTAGGTGTCTCCCTCAACAGAGGCTTCCATATGGTCTCTACACTATTTGAAAAACTGTACGATTTAACCGTGTATCTTGACAGGTTATTAAAATTTGGATTTATTTTTCTCTCTCCTCGCAATTTAAACCACAATCCCCCTCTTTTTCCTTCTACCTCGCCATTTTCTGCCCAAGGAACCCCATATACCTCCCATGGCTCTCTCACATCTCCCTCTTCTAGGTGATATTTTCCAGAATTCTTCAAAGAACCCTCATGTAAGTGTCTTCTCTAATTGGTTTCCCTATTTATTCTAGTTTTTTACCACTTTTCATTTGGGGTATTCTCTCTCCCACTATTAGGGTTTCAATTTAGCATTCCAATATTCAGTTTTTGGGTTTTATCATCTTGATTTGGATTTCTTCCTTCCTCCATGTGGGGTTGTTGAGGAGTTAATTGGATTTAGAACCATTTTTCAGATGGTTCCTCATGAGAGTCAGGTGGTTCCATGCTTGAACATTATTAAGTGAATTTAATATATATTTTTGAGTTTAAAAATATGTTCTATGTATTAATTTTATGGTTCAAAAGGTAAATTTTAAGTAGGTTTCCATGTTTGTGTGGTGGGGAAGGATTTTACACAGGAAATGGTTGTGTTTTGTGTGTGTTAAAATGTAATGATTATAGAAAGGATCATAGTGATTATTTAGAAGGTGAATAATATATTTTCAATGGTACATATGGTTTGTTTATTTTTAAATGGGTATTCTCTATGGAAAATTGATCATTTTTGACTAGTTATCCATGTTATGTATTTGTTTTTGAATCATGAATTGATTTAAATATGATGATCTTGTTTTAAAAATTGTCTTATGGTATGTTTGGCTTTGTGAAGGGTATTGGATCAATGAATTTGTTGGTTTTTATTAATTGTTTCTAATTATTTTAATATTGTATTTAACATTATTTGAGTGTTGGAAAATGTTTCTGAAAAGGAAGTTTTGGTGTGAGTAAAATGGGAAATGGTTTTTTATAGAAAATGGTAAAATTTCATGAAATTCATTGATTTTTGTTATGGAAGTAGTGATATGCGTTATTTGTGAACATTAACATGAGCACAATTGATCCCTAGGTATGAATTAGGGTGGACTAAAACTAGTGATTAAGTGATACAGAAGTGGATTTTCCCAATTTCACATAGCAGGATTGACATTTACAACTCTAAAGAAATATGATGATATAAGAAATCTACTAGAAAATTGTATGTTTCTAAACATTATTCACTCATCCATGGGGATGCTGAAGGTTGTGGTTACTCTACCACCTTTCACCTAGGTATGGGGTTCAAGGGTCCCACTCGAGTTAGATTATACATAAGGGATTTACCCATGGTGATCTACTTTCTCTAATGGGGTGACATTGGTTAGCATATGATGGATCAATCATGTGTATATTTGCGTGTCTTTATATACTATATTTTGCCTTAAAAAATAGGTTAGAAAATGTCTTTAATAGAATTGTTAACATTTCAAAATGTTTATATATAAAGATTCAATCAATAGTAATTTTTTCAAAAGCCTCTACTTTAATGAGGATTTTATATTATCTTATGAATCTTTCAGCATAGAATATCATATTTTGGAAGGAATACTACTTGGATTTTCCTCACACCCTATATATACCTCTGGTTGTATGTAGAAAATGTTCCATGTTTATTCTACGTAAAGGAAACATGCTTAGTGATTGTGGTTCGGGTGGTTAATGGCTTAAACTTGTAGTTTAGGGATGTTGGCTTGATAATGTAGCTCATCATTCTTCAAGAAGGTTCGACGAGGATCATCAGTTTTCCTATCATTTAGTTACATTGAGTTTTTTATTGAATCTTGTAATAAAAAATAACTATAATTAGTTAAGTGTTTTTCATTTTTGTAATTTTCTTTGTCTTGTTTAGTTTTAATTTTGGTTTTTCTATTCTTATTAAATCAAGTTAATTGTTCTGACACTTTACATGTGATTCCCATGCACTTATGACCACAAATGGATATTGGGAATGCCCTCCAATCTATGCCACCAACCGGTTTGGGTGCCAGATCAGATGGTGACTTGGATTGGTTCGGGATAAAATATTATTATAGGAAACTTTTCCCCATTGGGTCATGTTTCATGGTGAAGAGTTAGAGTATACTAGATTTAGTATTATTGGGACAAGTCATTCTGATTATGGGCAGGGTGACTAGATAGAACACCTCATTATGGGGATCATTTTACCAGGGGAAGTTGGGTTTAATCTTATTCATTTAACTCTTATGGTTATTCGTTGTCTGGAAATGCAATGGGATTTGGGTTAATGGTCGCAGAGCTTTTCCGGCATAGAAATCCAAATCGAGCAAGAGAAATTGTCCTAAAAACTCTCAATGATGGTGTATTTATTTTCATATGCCTACCAACCATATTTCCAAGTCACCCATCAACACTAATTTAATATTAGATTATTTTGTGTCTCCTTGGGTTTTGAAAAATAATCAAAAAACCATCTTTAGAAAAAAAATTGATATCTAGATTTTAAATTTGAAATGATCTTATTTTCAAAGTATAAGAAACACGTTTTTATAATTTCATTGAATGAGGTTCTAAAAGGTGGAATTTTAAAAAATTATTATTTTATAAAATGGAGGATTATTCAGCGGAAATTTAATTTCAAAATAGTCTTGGAAAGATTCTTTATATGAGAACATGTGGGTTCTAATTAGACAGTTATTGATGTAATGAGGATTGTTCTGAAACATGCATTTTTCTAAACGTGGAACGTTTTTTTAAACTATGATGTACTCAAAGGTGACCACACAAATGTGTTATATGTGGGAAGTCGATGGTTACTCGGTGTGTCATTAAAGTATACATGTGTGAAGCCCAAGAGGCGTTATTGGAAAATGTGAAACCACATATCTTTTTTCTTTCTAAACATGTTTTCCATGAATAGATGAGGTTTCTTGATAACCAGTGATGGTGTGGTGTAAACATTTTTTATTTTCATATGTTTTTGTGGGATTTTTTACATTTGAAAACCATATCATTCAAACGATATTCCACGCATTTGTATGGTCATTAAGTTGGTCTACGATGTTGGTTAGTGTTTTTTTTCAGATGTTTTTTGGATGGCCTTTGATGTTGTTTGTCTATCATGTTTGGTTATATTTTGTGTAAAATATTGGCCGACTGTCCTTATTGATTGGGTAATTGGTTTTTCTTCCTCTCTAGTATAAGCCCCTATAAGGAAGTTAACACATTAATGATGTATGGCCATGTGTGATTCGTGGTAAGAAGGCACTCCAGTTGACCCATGTTAGGACTCTATCCTTGAATTTCAGAATATGATCCATCATAATTTTTATCTTGGTTACGTGAGTCCTCTCACAGTGGGATAGAAGATTGGAGAGGAGTTTTGTGAATCATTGGTTTCATTTATTTTTCTGAGTCGTAATGTATGTGGTTTGACATAGTTGAGTGAAACGATCCTACCAGGAAGCGGTGAAGGGAAATATAGTTGGTAATGAAGAAAGAGGCTATGGTTTTTATTATTGACCACAGAATAAAAATTTTGTTTGAACCTCTAATCAGTTTCATCTAATAAAATTATTCTTTCAGGGAACTAGTGTGGCAGACTAACTTATTAGATGTTGTTGTGATCGTTTGTGTGGATCTCGTTCTGTTTTGGACTCAGTTGAAGGTCTCTCCCCATATAATAATAATACTCATCAAAATAGTATTTTTCAATGAAGCTTTTAGGTGTTTTGTTTTCACTTGAATGCAAATATGAAGGCCAAGTAATCTCTTGATAATCGTTGTTTTGACATAAGGGTATTCGGTTTCAGAAAATTATGATTCATCTATTTTAGGGGAAGATGTCTTCTATGATTCCTCTTCCCCTGATGAGTCTCAATAAATGTAACATGTGGTCTTGCATGTGACTCTTTAAAACTATTGACTTAGTGATAGTTCGGTGTTTTATAGGTTGTGGTGTGGTTTTTTTTTCACCAGAAAAAGAAATTTTGATCAGGAGATTCTGGAGCTTGAATGCGTGGTAGGAGATGGTTCAGTCTATAGAGCACTAGCCTTCTGTTTTGGTGTGAAGCTAGTACATAGTCAAGAACCCCCAGCCTTATAACAAATTTTTTTCTAGTGTATGTCTTCTATGTGGGAGGTAAATGTTGTTAAGCCTCCTAAATAGTTGTTTTGTCCTGTATAGTCGTATTTGGTGGAATGCGACATGTGGAACTTATTACTCTATGTTGTGATCTATTGAATGGAAGAGTTTATTTTTGGTTACAAGGATGTTTGGTTGGTTCATTTATTTTTTCTTAACCATAGTATTTATAAAATTTTGGGTGTAAATTTATTTATGGTTGTTAATGTATAAATATCTTTATAGGTCCCTTCCAATCCTAGTTTCTTTGGAACATCTGATGAAGGTACAACCCATGGGATTGTTGAAACGCATAATGTATACTGTTTGGTTTGGATTTATGTTAATTTGGTCCCCAGTGTTGGAAGATTAAGTTGTGTAAGAGTCTCCCAAGATAGTAAATGTTATGTTTCCTTCATCAGTCAATGCTAGTCGGGTAAGCCAGCTTCTAAGTTATTATGGATGGGACACACATAGTGGGTCTCCCATAAAGATACTATGAGTAAATCAATGTTTTACAATAAATTATTGTGGGGAGTCCATTCGGGCCTCACCATGTCGGTGACCTCGTCCCATCATTAGTGTTAGATGGTTTCTTATTGTGCGGAGTACATTAGGGCCTCCCCATGTTAGTACTTCAATGTCATTCATACTGTTGGATTATAGGTAGATGGTCTTGTTTGGAGCTATCTGACCCTAATCATCTTCATAGTGTAAAAGTTTTGGTTGAGGCATCCCCTACTATTTCATTTAATTAATTTTGTGAGAGTGTTACTTGGATGTGATTTTATCTGGTTAGTTTGTTTCAGATAGGTGGTGTGGGATTCTTCTAGTGATGTATGAGGTGATTTTGGTAGAGAAGGGGGATGGTGCATTTTAAATATTTCATTTCCTTTAAATGAAAGTCTGGAAGTGGTTTCACTTTTGGGGGTTGGTGATAGATAGTTTGAAGTATTTCAATTAGTATTTATGGTTTTTGATAGATGATTTTTTTCCTCCTTTCCTTTGATGTTCATTATGAATCTCA
The DNA here is from genome assembly GCA_963277665.1 of Viscum album. Taxonomy (NCBI): domain Eukaryota; kingdom Viridiplantae; phylum Streptophyta; class Magnoliopsida; order Santalales; family Viscaceae; genus Viscum; species Viscum album. Next base: position 593,760,953 of record OY728141.1, on the reverse strand, counting down.
TTGAACATTGAAGTAGAATCATTTTTGTTTTGGTTCTACCTGTGTAATGGATTTTTGTAGGTAGAAATCAGTATGGTGGGGAGAATTGTCACACCTTGGTTTTTACGTTATCCTTTATTCTTGTTCGGGTTAGGTACTCTACCATTTCTCTTGAGAACCAGTTGGGACGATTTTAAACTTTTGAGGTATCTATTAAATAAAACCATGATCTATCTTACTCCATTGGGATTCCTTTTAAATTATGGATAAAATTATGATATTTTGTCTAGAAATGTTGAAATGCATTATTGGAAGATAGTAATGAGTAACCATGTACCCTGGGCAAGGAAAACTTATGGTAGGTCATGGTTGTGGCTAGAAGCGGTCCAACAAATTTTTCACAGTTTGTCAGACTGTGTGGTTACCTATGCAGTAGGTGTCTCCCTCTGTAGAGGCGGCCGACAATCTCCACACTGTTTGAAAAATAGTGCACATTAACCATGCGGCCTGACAGGTAATTAATATTTGGGGCTATTTTTCTCTCTATTCTTAGTTTAAACCCCCCCCCCCCAATCCCCTATTTTTCCTGCTACCTCGGCCTTAGGCACCCTAGGTTCCCCCTCTTCCTCCCATGGATCCCTTAGATCTCTTTTTTTCATGGTGTTATATCCCATTTTCTTCATGTAACCCTCGTGTAAGTGTCTTCTATCTTGTTTTTCCTCCTTACTCTAGATTTTTACCTCTACTCTATTCTGTTTTATCTCTCCCATGATTAGGATTTCAATTTATGGATTTAATCATGGGGTTTTGGGTTTGATCTCTTTGATTAGGGTTACTTATTTCATTTTTATGGTGTGGTTGAGGTGCAGATGGTATTTCAATCCTTTTTCTCAAAGGTTCATCATGAGAGGTTTTAGGTTCTATAACCAATCATTTTAGGCGATTTTCATATATTTGAATTAGTTTATAAATGGGTTTAATTTTTTAATTTTAGGGTTTAAAATGTAATTTTTAAGTGGATTGACATGTTTTTATGGTGGGGAAAGATTTTAAAAATTAAATGGCTATGTTTTTTGGGTGTTATAGAGTAATGTCACTAAAAAGGGATTTAGAGGTTGTTTGTAAGGTGTGAAATGTATTTTCAAAGTCACAGGAGGTGCGTGTATGTTTAAATGTCTTTTTTAAATGTAACATGTATCATTTTTGTATTTTTATCCTTGTTATGGATTTTTTGTTTTAATTGTGAATTGTTTGAAAGATGAAGATCTTGTTTTAATAATGGTCTTAAGGTATGTGTCAGTTAGTGAATGAGATTATCCCATTGAATTGGATGGTTTTTAGTGTGTCTTTATCATGATTGTTAAATATTAGCTTATGAATTGTGTGAGTGATGGACGATATGTCTAAAATTGAGGTGGTTTAGTGAGTAAAATAGAAAATGATTTGTTTTATGGATGACATTAAATTTCCTTGACATGAATATAATTGGGTTCTACATGTGCTAATACATGTGATTTGTGAATATTATGTAGTTTCTAAGAGAACCATGGTTGTGTAAGTGAGTAGACTAGAACAAGTTCCCTACCGATATAGAAGTGAATTTTCCCAGTTTAACTTGATGGAATTGACATTTTCAACACTAAAAAAAGTATGATGATCAAGGATAACAACCATAACATTTGATATTTCTCCTCTCTTGTGGACAATTCATTTTGTAACTGACGGTTGTGGCTAATGTACCTTCGTTTACCGAGGTATGAGGCTCTAGGGACCCACTTAGAAAATATTAAATGTATTGGATTTTTCCCATAGTTCTCTAAATTATATGTTGGGGTTCCATCCATCAGAATATGGTGGAAATCACATGTATATGTGTGTGTGTACTTATAAACACTCTTCATCCCATAATAAAGTGGTTTAAAAATTGTTTTCTATGAACATGTTATTTTTAAAATGTTTCCCCATAATGATTCTTACCTTAGTACGATTTTCAAAATAATGTACTTTAATGAGAAGGTAAGATTATCTTATGAATGTTTTTCATGGAATCTCTTATTTTTGGTGGCAACCTACTTGGATATGGATCACACCCCTCATACACCTCTATATGTATGCTGACCTTATTCCTCATGTACTCCAAGTAAAGGCAATGTGATTAGTGATGGTTGTTCGGGTGTTTAGTGTCCTTCTCTTATGGGTTGGTGATGGTGTCTTGAAAATGTGTCTACTCATGTTGTATAATGGTTCATATAGGAGATTTAGTGTTCCTTAGATTTAGTAACTTTGGGGTTTTTTCTTCAAGTTGTAAACATAAACATCTAAAAGATAGAAAGGGATTGTCTGGTTGTGTAATTTTCAGAATTTGGTTAATTGAGAATGTTGGTTGTTCTATTCTTATTAAATCATATTTGTTGTTCTCACACATTACATGTGATACCCAGAAACATGTGCCAACACATGGGGATCGGGAATTCCATTCGAGCTATTCCATGGATCAGGTCGGCCGCTAGATCGGATGGAAACCCATTTTGGTTCATAACATATTCTGTTTGTATTCATGATAAATAAAAATTATTTATATGTTATTTAATTTTTTTATTACAAATGATCAAGGGATTCATCGAATGTAATAAAGAAAAAGTTTAATTCATCAAAACTTGGTTTTGTCATCCATATTTGTTCCACTATTTGATACACGTTTCAAGGATGTTACAATAGTGAACTTCAGTACGAGGGTTTGTAAGAACATGAAAAATAATGATAGGGATCTAGGTGTTCATCTATAGATGATAAAATCCTCTTAGATATCGTAATAACATTTCATATTTCTCATGTCATTTATTTAGGGTTTTTCATCAACTTATAACATATAATAATATTATCTATAAATTCAAATACATCATATGAACGGATTTTTCCCTTGAAATGAATATTTTATATTGTTGTGAGATATAATAGAATGGTGATTGAAAATATATTATAAAATAGAGAGTATCTATTAAGTCATTAATTTAGTTAGTTATGAAGTACTTAATTATTTTATGTCTACTTGTTAAGATTTTTTTCAATTTTCATATGAAATTTCTTATGAGTGGTCTCTTATAGTATTTATTCCATTGATTATGAAACATGTATGTGTGAGTTTTTTTTGTTCACCAATATGTGTTTATCCTATAAGGTTTTTCTATGCTCTTTATCGAGGAATCATATAATGAAATTATAAAATCTATTAAATTTTGATGAAGTGGAATTTTAAATATCTATTTTGGGGTGGTTCATAATATTGGAGATATAATACTCATAGAGATACTTTTACCCATCATATATCATGTAGTTTCTAATGCATATGTATATTTATGAATAAAATTAGAAAAATACAATAAGATAATATATTTGAATATAAATATAAATTTCTAATGAAATGTTATAATATTGAATATTTCTGGATTTTTTGGATTAATGTGACTATAATACATTATTTACGTGGAGTTTTTTTACATTTCTACGATATTGTTTTCTTTTATTGACAATGTTTTTATATTATTTCCATTCCTATATATACATGTATTTCTTCTGTGAAACACATGTTTTTTAGTAGTAATTAAAATAAATTTGTAGAATATTATTAAAATTAAAAATTTTATATAAAATATCTTATGCCCACAATTATAGCTCCAAAGTACCAATTTTTTAATTTGTTTGTGGTTATTACCATTTAATATTGTTATTTATGTCATAAATTTGTCTCTCCATTATTATAATCTAGTGTAATGGTATATTTGTATTATAAATTATTATAGGTTTATCTTTCTGTGAATATTTTACATGGGGTTATGATACTTAATTGGTATTTATAATCCTTATACACATGGATGTATTTATATATTTTTATATATTTTATTCCCTATTAAAAGAGACCTATTATGTGATGATGAATATATATATAATTATGTGATTGTAATTCTATCTATGATTAGAGAAGAAGATAGGGTGAATATCAATATTGAGGCCCCATAAACTCACACACCTAAGTCTAATGCTATATATATATATATACTTTTAGAAATTAACATTGATACCAATTTAGATTAACCTTAATAAACCAACACAAATTTTAAAATACTATTATATATGATAATAATCTCACACTACTTGGAAAACCATTTGGTTTACTATGTTTAAGGACTAACCATAATATAAATTTACTACAAAACACATGGTAACATTAATCCATTGAAAAAATCGTCTAGAATTCCATTTATAATTCCAAAAAATTATTCTTATCTTCATAAAATATGGAATGAAAATAGATTAAATGGGTTACTATAAATGATCATCATTAAGATCATTTTCAACACATCATCTAGATTTTGAATATAAGTTAATGACGAAACATGGTGGTGAGAGATGTTTATTATTAGAAAATATAAACATAATAGTTTTTATTAATAATTAGAGAATTATAGGTAATATTAAATGATGAAAAGTATTCCTTGGAAAAGGTATGTGGAATGATGATATAAAAAAATAGTCCATGGATCATAATCCTTGGAGGGATATTATGAAATATGAAACATTCATTAAAATATGCATATAAATCATATTTCAAGGCTACCCACCAAATAATTCAGGACTTAGCATTATTGGGATAATCACCTATGTACCCTCCTGGGATTTGAATAAACCTCATGTAAGCCAATTCTCTAGTAATAAAACCTCAAGTTTAAGACATTCATTTTTGATAAATACTTCACCACAAAAATTTTCTTGGGATAAATCTTTTTTTAAACTATCAATTGGTAGAAATCCTCACATTCCCCATTTGGAATGTGATTAATTGTCTCATTTACCTTATGGTTATAGATAACTATTCCCATAAAACCTTTTGAGATCATTTAGAATGATCATTACCAGTGAAATCGGTAGATATATATGAACCCAATAGTCATCAAACTAACATTTGTGTTCCACCAAAAAAAGCAAATCATAAACAACCCATGCTAAGGGAATGATTTCAATATCCCATTGAAATGAAATCAACTGAGGAAAAAATTCATAATTCTATCACTATGTATTATAAACCCCAAGAATATAAATTGGTATCCAAATATATTCATTATTTTAAAGGTAAAAACCATTCAATAATGATAATAATGTTTATTTTAACCATGAAAATAATGGATATATAGTATAATAAATAAATTTCTCAATAATTAGATGAATTTTTTTTAAGATGAAAAACATTTATTTAGGTTAATAAATTGTATATTTTTATATGGGAATGTAATTAGATGAAAAAGTAGGGTTATATAAAATATATTATTACTCAAAAACTGGTGTTATTATTCATTACTCTATTGATGGATTAACTTTTACCAATTATGGACACATTTTTTAGGAATCAGTTGTTATATGTGTAATAAATTTTCACAAATAGTAGAATTTTACTTTGAAAACAAATTAGTAAAATGAAACATCTTCCATGAATCAAAATTTTAATAATACTCACATAATTATATATTAATAAATTCTATTTTTAAATCATAAAAACATTAGAATGAATATTCAAATCTATGATAAATATATTCTTTATAAACTTTTATAAAATAAGTTTTTTTAATTTTTTTATAAAGTAATACTAAGTGATAGAGATAGTGATTCATTTTTAAAATTAATTTTTATAATTTAAAGAATGAAATGTTTTTAAAATGTGTCAAAAATTACATTATTTAACAATATTTGATGCTTTAGTCTTGAAAAAATCATAAAGTTATGTATGAAAAACATGGGATGGATGATGAAATGATATTCATGATTCATAAACCCTTTTATTGTTTTACAAAAAACATTCATTATGAAGACACATCATCAATAGGGTAAATAAATTTCAATTTGGATAGTGTAGACCACTATAAAAAATAATAGTAAGTATAATTGGGGGTGTATAATATCATAACAACATATAATACATATGACTAAATGAGAAAGAATTTGATTGGGGAAATAAGTTATGGCTTGACTAAAAAATAATCTGAAACCACTTAGGGGACATGAATTTACCAGAATCCATTAATATAATTATTTATGAGGTTTATAAAAAATTATTTTTGAAAGGGTATATAATAACCGATTCTAAATAAAGCATCATGTATAATAATAAATATCTATAAGTGAGTGAAAATTTGAAAATAACCCCTTATTGGGGACCCATTTATCTATACTCTTCTATATAATATCATGAATAATCAAATTATGGATCATATATACCTTCATAATAACCTTTATCATCTATAAATAATTTAATAATTACTATTTATCATTATATTCTAAATAATTTTTACTTATTTTCTTCAATTTTTGATTTAGGGTGAAAATTAAATCAATGATGGTTAATTTGGTGATTTTAGCGATTAAGGATAATATTTTAATAATAAAATAAATTCATAATATGATCATTCAAAAACCAAAAAATAATAATAATTTTTTTCTAAATTATAATAACAATTGTATTTATATTCCCAAATTCAACCATGATATTGTTTAATACCACAATTTTTATAGGGGTTAAATAGTCCCATATTGGAATACTTTAAAACATGATGGGTTAGTATGGTTAATGATGTGTATAATATTATTATATTCGAATAAAAAATATATCAATTATATTTTATATTTTTTTGAATCAAATTTGAAGTGGTTATCAAAATTAATGAAAGATCAATATAAGAAAACATAATTTCGTTGAGGTGTTAGTTTTCAAAACATAAGGCCGACATTATACCATTCTTATATGTATTTTTTGACTTTGTAAATATGGTTTATTCAATAATATTAATTAATAGTAATTATACAAATACTAGAATGATCATTATATTATTATTGACATTGTACGTATGAAAGATAATGATTAATAAGAATAGGATAATGATTAAGTTATTATCACTTTGGGACATTGAACATTCTAATAAAATTATTCTAAAAAATTAAGTGAATTGGATAAAAAAATATGGGCCAAAGGATTGTTAAATTGAAATAAGATTCCATCATCAATAAAATTTCATATTTTTAGACATAATTTGGTGTTGTGCATGTGGCATGAATGGGTGGATGTGTCCCCTTTTATAAGTGAATAATATGTTACATTTATTAACACTCATTATTCTTAAATAATTGAACAGAACTATTCAATGTTCAATAGTTAAAAGTGTTTAATTTTTTTTTATTTTTTGGTGATAAAATTCCTGAAAATCCTCTACACCAACTTTGAAAACAAGATTACAAAACATTCAATTCTTTTTGTGATATTATTTTTTTATCATTTCTTTTTTCCACATTGTAACTAGTTTTATATGAAAATTGTTTGTATTTTATTAAAAATATACGGTAACCCTTATAGAAAATTTATTACATCTTAAACATATATTAATCCTTCATAGGTATTATTCAAAAAAATGATGGAATTATTTATTAATTTATAGAGAAGTTTTTTTTCAGGAAATGTAGTTTTTAGTATTAATTTTAAATAATCCTGTTTATTAATGATTAAAAATTGTATAATTATATACTTATAAATAGATAAGATATAACAATATAGACGGACAATTTTTTAGAGAAAATTATTTAATTGTTTTCTGAAAAACAAAATTCACAGTGTTAATAATATAAATTTTTTAAATCAAAAGGATTTTCATCATCATAATTAATAACTTTAATGCATAAAATCTTATTTTCATACATAAAATTTAAATAAAAAACTTTACATAATAATAATATGATAATATTAAATATTAAATCCATTTTATTGAAAACAAAATCCATAAGAATATCAAACTTGTTTTCTATATAAGCGAATAAATATAGTTGTCAATGTAATACATTACTTATGATTCCAAATTATTAATCACTAGTTTTTTAAATATAATAGGGTATTTTTGAATCACTTATTACACATTATGTATACATATTTTTTTAAATATTTTCATTTTAAACAAATTCTTCTAAAAAGTTATTGTATATGAATAATATTTATTTTGTTAATATTCATCAAAAAAATAAATATATTAGAAATGAATAAAAAATCAAACTTAATTTATATTTTTAATCTAATTTAAAAAGTAAGTTCACTTTATAAAATAAAATTTTTAGCATTTATATTGTAAACATTATATGAAAATAAAAAATATCACATTAAATAAAAAATACCCTTTTAAAACATTAAATGTTCTTAAATATAAATTCTATGTATCTTATAAGTGAAAAGAGAATATTTTTTTTATCTTGAAATATTATTATAATCATATTTTAATGATAATAACACATCATGACTCAATTTTTTGATTATGTTTTTGGTTAAAGATATCCTAGATAATATAAATTTAATATATCCAAAATATGAGGTTGTTACTTTCAACACCATTTAATAAATTTAGTAATCAAAATTTTAATGATTTATGAAGTATGAAAGTAAACGAGGGAATTATTAACATATTCATCTTTTGGGATATGAGTTATAATATGATACCTACCTTAATCTCTTTGGATATATCAACATACCTATATTTCCTTTGACAATATTAATGATTAATATAATCATGTATCTAATTATATAAATACCCTAATACTATATTCCCCATCAAATTCCCTTACCAAATTAAATTGAAACTCTATGAAATAAAACAACAATGGGAACAAGTATTCATCCATGAATTATATCAATTATTACCGATGTGTTGTATTTACCACTAGTTTATAATTTTACACAATATCCAATAAATATCATAACCCCAAAAATATCACATATCTTATTTTGATTAAATCAATAATCAATTAGTAGTATATAACTACTATATAACATAGTCATCTCAAAATCAATCAACCATTTAATAAGTCTATATCAAGAATTTATTTATCCTATAATTAATACAAAACTCAATTAGGATATCTCTAATATTTAAACCCAAAAGAATATTATTTTTCCATTAAATCATATTTCTGGGATTTTGATACCATGAAATATATCATTATTTTATTTTAAATCAAAACTGCTCACGAAAAATCTTTACATGTTTCACTATTTATATAAAATTTTAAAATTTTTATAAAATTAAAAGATAAATATCACCTACTAATTGAAATAGATTAATGTATTGAGATTGAATTATTATAAATATATCACCCACATAACAAAAGGTATGAGTAGGAAATTACCCTTTTCAGCATAATAGGTATATACAAAAATTCATAACCATTTATGCATGATCCAAAATTCAATTATAAGACATAGAGTTTTCTATATATATATATCTCTTATCATTATTTTAATGTTCATTTTCATCAAAATACTAACATAAAAATAGTTATGATAATTTACAAAATAAGAATATGAGAACATAATTAAAAAAATGATTGTTCTAACACCTATGTTTTTAATATAGGATACTTTTAGTTCATCCTATGACTCGAATTTTTCAACCCTTTGATATCTATGATCATTTCTATATTAATTTGTGTATTAAAATTACATAATTTCACACTCAAATCATTAATAATGATTTAATAGAGATATGTAAATTAAGCCTAACATTACACCATAATGTTCCAAACCATTTTCACATTTTGAACTATTTTTTATGAATGATGTGAGGGTATTGTTAATACTCAATACTAAATTTGTAGGTTTAGAGCCCTTTGTTTCATCACATCCAGTGATTCCATCCATATATAGTGTATATATTGGTATGTTATTTCTATAAGATACACAAAATCTCTACATTACCAAAACATTATGAGGTTACCATATTCTTATGTGTAACTATTATCCTTATCCCATGGGTTTTTAGTAATTCTATTTTATGAAAATAAAAAATAACTGACATAATAACCAAAAGGATAAAAACTCAATTGATAGCAATTGAGTTTCCCTATACCCACACTTATGGATTTTGTTCTATAAATAGATACTTTTAAAAATACACATTGATTAAATGTGAGTATATGATGATTGATATTGAAAAAATTTATCATTACTATTACATCTCACAATAATCACAAATATCACATAAAACACTTTGGTTTAGTGACTTTGACAACTAAATATAATTTAAATGGATTTTACAACACATGTGAACATTTAATTGTATTTAAACTCTTCTAGACACCAAGGTAAACATCCCATGAGTCATACTATTCATTTGAACTTTGGGATATGATTTTTATTAATATGAAGATACTAAATGTTCAATACTGTTAAACTAATCAAAAATGTCATCATTGGTTATATGATAATAATATGATGGAAAATGAAATGTAATATATATCTTATTAATAATAATTTATAATAATATGTGTTCTCTCTAAATACTTATAGTAGGAAATATAATCCAAAATGAATAATCATATACCCTTGAAAAGGAGTGTGGAATAATGACAATATAAATATATGCTACATAGCATTATCATAGTTACAATATTATGATGTTAATGTACTGAAAAAACAAATAGATTTCCTATTTTATAGTTACCCATAAAAATATTCATCACATAATAGGCTGGTGATAATCAACAATCTATCTTTGTGGGTATGGAATAATCCTCCTATATAAAATATGATTTGGGATAAAAAATTTAATGTATCCATTTTTTTATAGATGAATCCCCACACATACAGTTTTTCTTGGGATAAATCTTATCATATACCATTTTCATGGGAAAGGTCACCTCATACACCATTTATCATAGAATAAATTATTTTGTGTGTCCTTTGGACTAGAATAAATACTCTAATGTAGACATCATCTCTGGATAAATATGGCATCATACTATTTTTAGATCAAGATATATAATCATTATAAATGAATTGGAGTTAGAATTTTGACCCCACCTATAATCATCCGTAAATATGTTCACCATATAATATCAATCAAATAATAAATAACCTATAGATAATTTTTTTAGATATCAATTTTATGAGAAATATTATAAGGAAATAATCCATATCTCTATAAATAAAAAGACAAACTAAGTGAATATAAATGGGTATCTAAATATATTAAAAAACATCATAGGTTAATACCTCTAAATATATATAACAATTCATATAGTATATTTAAATCAAATAGATAATGATTATTTGGTTAGTAAATTAAACCGCAGATCAATCAATGAAAATATTTTCGGTGAACCCGCCTAAAATCATAGGGATCGAGAATATGGTATTCAAAAAGGAAATATATTCGATGAAATAATATGGATACATGATAATGAATATTATTTTATAATAATTAATTGATAGTTCATATATCTTATAGATATTTAACTTTTTCCATTTGGGAAACATAGGTAAAATATTATTAGATACATGTAAAACAAATTTATAAAAATAGTCAAATATTATTTCAAAAATAAAGATGTAAATGGACCTTATTCATAAAAGTCTTTATCATAAGAAACATATAGAATTATGGAAAAAATATTTAAATTGTAAAAATGAATCAGGGGAAAATTTTAAAATTATTGGAAATCCATAATTAATAAAATATATTTAAAATAAATTTATTTTAAAAATTTTTTATATAATTTATTAATGAAAAAATACATGTATCATTTGAAAAAAAAATTCAGAAAGGATAGATACAAATTTATTGAGATATATTAAGATATATTTTTTTAGAAATTACCAATCATGGAAACATTGAAAATCATAATGGTTTTATAATGAAAACATGGATTTCATAATTATAAATAAATCCATGATACATAGTAGCATTTAATATTTTAATAACAAAATTAATAAAAACACACATCAAAAATAGTGAAAAAATAATTTGAAAATTTATGGTGAGATATAATATCATTCAAGAATTAATCTATATTTGTGATCTATAAAAAAGGGGAAACGTTTCATGAAAAAAATGTGGGAATCTAGGATAAATATCAATATGAAATAATTAGGTTGAATCTTACCAATGTCAAACTTTTATTTGAAAAAAATATATATTAAAGGACAATAATACCAATGAAATTAAGTAATTTTATAAGGTAAAAGTGAAATTACTTTTCAAAAAGGTAAATTAATATATAAAGGAGGACAAGATGATAATAAATACCTAGGGGACTTATGACTCAAAAAGTAATAATTTTATTGAGGAAATGAATTTTGAATCATGTAACATTTAAATTGTAACCCCATCATGAACATTATGTAAAATAAAACAATATACATCACGAGTAATAATAATACCATGGTTGAATATATAAAATTCTAATAGATATTCCCTTATAAAAAAACATTGTGTGTAATAGTAAAAATTTATCTTGGATTGAACATTTGAGATAAGAAATCCGTATAGTTGTCCCGATTCACTCTGTGTATACTCCTAACATCATGAATGTTAAAATAATGATTATTATATTCATATTAAGGAAGATTCGTATCTATAACTCATTTGATTAAAAAAATTAATTATCAAATTATATTTTTACACTAGGTATTTTCATTATATTTTTTATTTCTAAAGAAAGTTGAATCATTATTTTGATATATTGAAAATTCTAATGATCTAGGAGTATAAATTATTATAACATAAAAAAATAATATATCCAAGATTATGAAAGTTTATTTAATTACATTGTAAGTTAATTTTATATTTTTTCAATGTTTAAACAATCATTCATTTTAGTGTAATGGATCATAGTATATATAGGGGTTAAATAGACTCAAGCCGGAACACATTATAACATGATTGGGGAGTATCACTACTACCAAAATGGGATTTATCAGCACTCAAAACAGGCTTTAATAGCACTAAAAAGTGTTGTAAAGCTCAGCACTAATATAGGAGGGTCTCTTTAATCAGGGCTCTGAAAAATGATAATAAAGGACCCTTTTATGAGTGCTAAAAAGTGCTGATTAAAGACGTCTTTATCAGTTCTTTTTTAGCGCTGCTAAAAAGGATCTTTATCAGTGCTTTTTAAAAGCGTTGATAAAAATCGAAAAAGAATGTAAGAAGTAAACAAATTATAGAATGTGGGAAGATAATTTAATAGTGCTTGACTAGACATTTATCAGCGCTAGGCGGACCCCCCTCACACTCTACCACGCGCTGCCCTTTGCTTCCACCCGAACTCGAACCCGAGACCTCCTCCCTTGCGCGATTGCACCTCTACCACTAAGCCATTTCGTTTACTCTCTATTTAATGATATATCTATTTATTTATATATATAGTTATATTTATTTATATATTGATATAGATTCATATTAATATAAATATATTTATTCATATATAAGTATATATATATATATTCATTCGTATATTTATATTTAGTTTTATATATTTTTAGTTATAATTTTTTTTCCGTATATTTATTTGAATATATATATATACTTATAACATTAGTTTTAAATATATTTATTAAAAAATATGTTTTTATGTGTGTTTATAGATAAATAAATACATACATACATACATATATACAACACACATACACACACACACACACACACATACACATATACATTTACGATTAAATATATATATATATATGTATTTGAAAAGCCATAGAATGTTAAAATGACCTATACATATAATCCAGAATAATGTTTCAACTCCACAACCATTCAAATCTATGAAAATGAAACAATCATCGATATGATATGTGGTAATGGCCTAATGGACATCCGGATCAGAAGTTATACTTTTTGGAATGTTAACAAATCGAGGTATAGCGAGTAAAAAATCCGTTATAGAGGAAATCTGGGCCTTTTGTCTCCTTGGGAGTTGTGACAGAAGCTTCACTTCAGTCACCAGAGTGTAGAGCGCATCGCATGATTTGATTTGATATATTGTAGAGCTAAAACGGACACACAGATCAAAAGTTATGGCCGTTTGAAGTTTGAGTTACATTTTCAACTTATTTTAGAACTTTTATTAATTGTTTTGATTTTTTGTGTCTTTAAATTCTTATAAAATTATTTTTAATCAATAATAATTAAAAAATTATTAATTAATAATTCATTTTTAAATATTTTAAATCCATTTTCACGAAATATTTTATATTTTAAATGTAATAGTCTATTTATAGGTATCTAAAACATATTTAAAAAATATATATTATATTTATATCAATATAATTATAATTATATAACAATAATTTATTTTTCATGATTTTTCATAAAACATAACATTTATCACCTGTAAGAAAAAGTTCTGATAAATCTCCACTTTATCCTCACTTCCAAAAAAGCACTGATAAAGGGGGGGGGCATTATCAGTGTTAAAAATAGCGCTGATAAAGGGGGGCCTTTATCAGCTCTTTTTTTTGCACTGATAAAAGGGTAGTGCTTCCCTTCACCATTTTTTTAGTAGTGTATAGCTAAAGAGATTTATAATATCATTATATCAGAAGAATAATAATATTAATCATATTTTCTAATATTCTAAATAATGTTTCTAGTGTTTCTAATATTAAATAGAAATCAATATGAAAAAAATATATTTCATGGATGTGGAACCCCACACAATGTATATTCGATGTTTCTAAATTGCTGAGATGGAATAAATCATTTTTTAATTAATTTAATTACACATCAATATATAATTAAAACTGATTTTTTATATTATTATTTTTTACGTTAGGTTTTCACGATTAATATTTGGAATAAAATGAAAAGGATTAAGAAATACTCAAATTGGGACCTTGCATATTATATTTAATGAAAAAATTAAAATTATTTTATTAGGATAAAAAATTTAGGCTATAGGGTAATGAAAATTAAATAGGAATATATTAGGTGGAAAATTATAGATTTTTTGGTTGAAATTTTCTGGAATGAATGTTGAAGAAATCTATGTAAATTCCCTCATTTATATGAGATGCAAAGGGACATTTGTAAATTCACATTATTTTTCAACAATAGCATCAAATTATTCAACGGAAATCGAATCCAAATTCATTAAATAAATGACTCTGGTGGCATATAATGTTCGTAAATCCCACAAAAATTATTTTCACACATATTTTCTAGAATCAATCTTATAAGAATTTTTTTATGTTTTACCAATTTGGTTTTATACATTAGTAACTTGTTTTTATCCAAAACGTATATATTTCAATTGGAATAAGATAATAACCTTATAATGAAATTTTTATTTTATAAAACAAAATTTAATATCCAAAGTGTTAAAAAAATATTTACATGAGTGGGAATAATGTTTTATATTAAAAAATTAAATATATAGAAGAAATATTTTTTATTAATATGTTGTTATTACTCTTAAGTGGAATTAATTTTATATTCTATGGATTACTAGTTGAATGATTTTTTATGTAATTATATATAGGTTTAAACTATATATTATAGTTTTTTAGATTATAATAATATATTTAATTAGATAAATATTTCACAATATTAATTAAAAAATTCATAAAAAACGATATTTTTTCATTATCATGGTCGTTAACATCAATACTATTAATAATACTTTTATTCAAATAAATGAAATTGGGATTTTTACATAACCTGGTATTTTTTCTAAAAGATGAAATCCATTTTTAGATTTATTTACCCTAATTGTTGAAAACATATTTTTGTATAATAATATATTATTAATTATTAACTAAATTTATTAATTATGTTTAAAATGGTTAAAAAATTGATTAGAAATATAATATATTATTTTTAATTTATTTATATTAGTTTATTGATACATATATTGTATTTAATATTGTTTCAAAATCAATTATGTCAAAAGTGACTGTGTTAGAAAAGTTATAATTCTTTTACTATCCACCAATGAAATCATTTATATTACCAAAATTTAAATAATTTATATAGGATATTTTTTAATGTGGAAGTAAAAAATTTAATTTCAAATTATAATGTTATAATTCTAAAAATTTATAAATTTGAATTCTAAATTATTATTAAAAAAGTACAACCGAAAACAACTTTTATTAAAAATTTATTTTTAAAACAATTATTGTTCTTAAACATAATTTCAATGAATTCATAAGTTTATTAATACCTTTTTAACTTACTAAATGTTTTATTATTCATAAATTTAACAAATAATAACATTATATGGATAGTTTTAGTTTGGTGCGGTGTGTCGAGAAAGCTATGAAATATGGTATTTTTATAAATGATCCAAATTCAAGGGTCTTTACTAATATATATAAATATAAATTTATTCTAATTTCTATAAGGATAAAAACATTTTAATTGAATATATATATATATATATATTCATACCCCTTTCGAAAATCACAATTGTAGACCAAATAGGTTAGAATAAATGTAACCAACAATTAGAATTAACCTATATAGAATAAATCACAAACAGATGTCACAAACATAAATAATAAATATAAACATAAATATATTTAATTTTGTAAATATTCAACATATCAATTACATATTAATTAAAATTATTCTTATCATTATTATAATACTAGACAAGCCGAATAAATCACTTTCAAATTTTGGGATGGTATAAGAACATAATTTAACATGCCATTGATTTTACCAATTAAATAATAATAATAATAACATGGTTACATGACATAACATTTATAGGATCCAAAATATTAACCATCAAAGACATGATTTAGTGAAAACATGACGTAATTTAATCAAATTAACAATTTGTTTTTAGGAGAAAAAAAAATAAAAATATAATATTTAATAATGTTTTATTTGAAAATAAAAATTAAAAATCCGAATACCACTATTAACCTAGTCAATATTAATATGTGGAATATTGGTGGGGATTAACTATATATAAATTTAGTGAACCATATCAAATAGTCTATAGAATATTAATACTATTCCCTATAATGGACTTCCCAACCCTAAATAGAGAAATATAATTGATTTTATGGCATCCCCTAATTGAAAAAAAACCTGGAAGAAATATTATATCTTTTATTCTCATAACAATAATACAATTATTTTTTCTCCAAAAAATGTAGGAATAATAAAATGATTTTATTGATTAAAACCCTTAGACATTAAGGGATTTATGGATTTGATATCGTAGAATTTTTTTACCAAAAATAGAGGATGATGGTTCAATCCACCTTTTTATTGTTAATTGGTGACTATCACTCAATCTGAAAATAAATCATTGGATCACATTTATATCATGAATAATCATGGGATTATGGAGTGGAATGGTGGAAATCAAAGAAGGTGAATTATGAATGATTAGAAATAGTAAATCCTATTTGGGTCTGGGATTTATGATTTTTAATCACTCATTATTAAAATGACATATCCACCCTCTATTTGAGATTCTAAATAAAATACCCTATGATCTATTTTTAAAAACTAGAGTTCTATTTACCTTTTGGATAAATCCCCCTCTTTCCTTCTGATATACTCATACTCTAACTCATCATAAAATAAAACTATAACTTCCTCCCAACATCCAATACCATCAATTTTGTAATATAAATGAAAATATTAAAGATAAAAACTCATTCATGGTTTTAGGTTGATTATAAACACTCTACCATACATGCATCTTGTCCTTAAGAATCATTAACCTAATCTATATGAAAATAGTTCTCACCACTAAAAATTATTTTAATACGCTATTTTACATATTTAATTTGAACTATTTAATTCACTCATCAAGAAAGAACAAATAGAATTACATTACCACATATAACCTTTTCTATCTGACTAAGAACATATATATAATATTTCACATTAGATGCAATTTCAGAAACTTAATGTCATCATATCATAACACATGTGTTGAAATAGGTAAATATTAACTTGGTTGAACAACGATTGATTATATTATTAGTTAAACTAATTTAACGTGGTAATGAAAGATAAAAAGTTATTTTTCATTTCTTTTAGAATCATGAAATATTCATTGAACCCTAGAGTAACCTAACAATTCATTTTCAATCATTGTTAACCCAATATTATAGAATCATTAAGAACTACAAGATCATTGACATATTATTCCATGGAATTTTTTTTCATCATTATAATAATTTTAAAATCTTTTTGAAGTACTCAAACATTTTAATGTATTTTTCACGTGTTTTATTTTTTGAACTATGGTTGGCCTGATCAAATATGATTTACTAGTTTCAATTAAACATGTGGGAGAACGAAATTTTCAAGAATAAAAGGAATCAAAAGGAACTATTTTAATACATAATATCTAGTTATTATAATAGGATAACTCTAAAAGTATGTTCTTCCAATAATATGTTCCACCAAATTGTAGGATTCATACCTAAAAAATACAAATGAAAATAGGTTTTCCTTTCGTAAATTCTTCTTTTTTGAGGGATAAAGGTTTATCTTAGATTTATCTGGGAACATGAAACCCTCCACAACCTTTTCTGGAATTGACAATTCAATCATGGGATTTTAAAAAATACAAAACTAGAAATAACTCCATAGAGATTCATGATTTAAATAATGTTTATCTTACAAGATAATATATAGATTATGTTTCTAGAATATAAAAATAGTGATCCACTTCATTAAGGCCTTTTGTAATTCCTTTCTATAGTGGATCACTAACATATATTGAAGAGACGATCGCTACATGGCCCCCGGTGTGCATCTGACTTTTAAAATGCATCTCATGTGACACCCTAGAGACAGTATACCAACTATTCAGAGCCAAATTAATATTTTAAATTATAATCTATTAGATAAATCATTCCAAATTACCATCACAAATAATGAATATGTCAAACATCCCATAACTAATCTCATGTTGTTGTATCACACACAATGAATGATAAAGGATAAAATAAAAAAAACTTAAATTCTCCCCAAGCTAGGTTCGTTCCCTTCATGGTCCCAAAATTCATGTCCAAATCCATGAATTTCAATCCTATGTGAATCCTTAAAAACAAATAAGAAAATAATTAGACATGATCCTTAAAAAAGAGTTTCTTTTTATTGAGTACACAGGTTCCAAAAAATCACATGAAGTGTGTGAGTATTTCTCTAAAGGAAACCACCAATGATGTTCGTAAAATAAACAAAATCCATATAATATTTTAATGGATAAGTGATATTAATATATATAATATAATTTAAGGTAAATAACAAAAAAACCATGAAGACCATTCTCTTTGGTAACACTAAAGGTTAGTCCTACCCAACTCAGTGAGTGATGGTGTATCTCTACTCAGGTTAATAGATATCATACTCATGGTAGTTCCATGTTATTATATAAAGGAAGACACGTCCCTAAATACATAATGTAATCCATGATGTATTAATCAATAATTCACTTCTTATCATGAAATCAATAATGAAAGAAAATATTCTAATGATTTCTCGTATATATGTACCTGAATTTTCAAGGAATGGAACCTTCGAGTTCTCTAAACAGATTCCAAGGAACCAACTATATGAGGAATTCAGAGTACATCTTTGATTAGAATCCTATTCAATACCCAAGTAATTATATCCCATGTAATCAACATAAATCTATAGAGATAACCTATGTAATTCACAACGGTACACTAATGGAACCCAAAACCATAATCTATGGACTTTAACATCAAATAATTTAACAAAATCTATGGAGGACCACCTCTAAGGTATTCATTTCTATGAATCATTGGAAAATACTATACATTTCATGGATTTCCTCATATTTGAGAATCCTTTAATACAAGGAGTTGTTATATAATTTTGTTAACGAAAATCCCCAAATGGAATCCACGATCACTCTGGGAACACCACCCTTTTTTATCCATAATTGAATCCATGGTTTGGAACCAAATTTTTTCAACCACAATTATATCATAAGATAAAAAAAATGAATAAATTATTTTATAATAAACAAAGTTTTATTAAATAAAGACATCATTCTTGAGAAATCCCTATTTTTCCTCTCAATAGACTATTTGTAACTGAAAAACATCATTATTTCAATGAATAGTATTAATTATGAACAATATCATCCATTGAATGACATTATAGAACTGATTTATAATTTGTGGATCATTATTCTTTTTCGATTCCATACCACTTACAATTTACAATTTTACATTTCAATATTTAGCAAAAAAATATTTTTCCCTTCACATAAGCTCATGTAGTTTTTAAATTTAAATTTCAATCACATAAAATAAATCATCATTTACTCAATCTACTATTAATTTCATATCATTTCATACCAATTTAAAATCTCATTTCTTGTTTTCAAATAGGATTCACTATTTCTTTCATTAATAAAAAACTAAATCCCAATATATTATTTGAAAAATAATTTTTTACATTCTTGAGATCCAATTTAACTTCTTATCCATTAATAATTATTTATTATTCTGAAATTCAATTTCACAACCATTATTTCAATCAATTACATACCATTTAATCTATAAATATAGTTAACCATTTTCCACACAAAAGCCCATTTATGTTCCAAAATCAGCGAAAATCATATCAAA
This sequence comes from Viscum album, assembly GCA_963277665.1. Lineage (NCBI taxonomy): Eukaryota > Viridiplantae > Streptophyta > Magnoliopsida > Santalales > Viscaceae > Viscum > Viscum album. The sequence continues at coordinate 593,740,534 of OY728141.1, read as the reverse complement.
TGGATCAATTAATATTCTATGTTTTGAGGAATGGTAAATAGAGACTATAGATAATTCAAAATTAAATAAAATTTAATCTAAAAATTTATATCAACACTCTATAAGGTTGGAATGGTTGGAAATTTTCATAAATTTTCAAAATTTTCTACAATTTATGTTAGGCTTAGGGACAACCCTCGTTACTCTTATAACAACCAAAAAAATATATTATGGGCTACTGATTAATCTTATAATTGGAAATAAATGAGAAATACATTAAAAAACCTATAAATAATGAATATTATATAAAACAAGTGGAACACCACAAGATAATTGATGAAAACATGATGGGATAAATAGGGGTTTTAGACTCAACTCAGGATACCCAATTCATCTAAGTATACATAAAACAAAAAAAGTGGAGTGAGATCTTCTATCGAAATATAATAATATAGGGATATACAAATTTTGTTGATACTAGACAATTTTGGAGTGAGACCACAAGTTATATAGAGAGGGGAGAATATGCAAAATTTTTAGAGTCCACTTATTAAAATATTTCCCCAGACAAAACTCAATAAACTATGGCTCTTAGAAATCCCATGGTTGTTATTTTTACCTTCAACATTCCAATGGGCTAGTATTGGGAAGGTAGTGGTGTAGAAACATCATGTTGTACCCTCATCTCTATGTCCAAGCCCCATGAATTCGTTAAGCATGCATTATACCATAAAATATTAATGTATTAAGGGTAAACACATGAGGTTCCAATTATTTTAAATGGCTTCATACCACATTGATGTGTGAATTCTTATTACAAAAATACAATATAAGAATTCAACCACAATATTTATCTTTATGAATTGTCAAGAAACAACTTATGAAAAACATATTTTTTCCACTGGGTCATGGTTGTACTGAAATAGAGCCCCTAACCTGGTTTTCTGATCATAACTTATTGGATCAGACATGTTGTAATTAATCTATTTTAACCAAAATCATTGTGTGTATTCACTTATAGTTTTTTTATAAGTATCACATTATTTCATACATAGAAACCATTTAATCATTTCCTTGGATTATATTAAGTGATATTTAACTCGACTATATTCATCGTACCCTAAATTTAATTCCTAATCCTCTTGGAAACCCGAGGAATTCACTCAAAATTCATAATAAAAAATTCATCCTAGAATTATATAGCTCAAAATTACTATATTATCCACCATAATTCCACTTCATGATCATGCATGTTCTTACCAACTGACCTTCATCACAAGCAAGTGACTTATCAAAACTGATAACCATGTAGAATCTTTCTAGGAGTTTATTCTAGACCAAATTATTTATTTTATCATCATAGGCTTCATAAAATATGTTTCACATCCACAACACTAGTACATTTTACTCTACACCCAATTTTTTATTAATCAATCATAACCAATTATTGAGAAAACTAGTTACAATTCTAGGGCCCCTTAAAAATCAGTTTTGATCTATATTGATGGGGTTATAATATCTATAATCCTTAAATTTAACATGAATATGTTAGGGAAAATACTCATAAAAATCCTAGAACAACTTATGTTTCATCTCCATGGAAGACGTAGTGTTTATTTTAAGACCATAGAAAACAAAAAGTTAATCCTATTATGTTCAGTAATTAATGAAAAAACTCTCCTTCCATTATTAATGAACCATTAAACTACTATGATATGATGAATTGATCACCAAATAATTCCCTAGATCATAAAGACACACCATGATATATCCCCAACCCTTTATGCCATACCAAGGTTGAATCTAACAATAAAACCTTTATTTGTACTATAAAACTCCATTTTAAGGATATACTACCACCATAACACCTTATAACATTTTAGAGAGGCTACCATGTTTTTTTCTAATAGAATTCAGATTATATTGAAACTACAAACCCACTAGGATCTCATTCCATCATATTATTTTGATGGTTGTACACAAATATAAAAATCCATTCTAACCATCAGGGAAAAACAACCACATCAGTTATGGATATCCCCACCATATTCTTACTTATCATGTTTCCACATGGTCGAAAAACCTATTTATAGTGGCCCCAATATCGTCTGTCAGCAAAAACAATCAGTTGTTTTGAAAAAACCACCCAATATATTTCCACTAAAGAGGAAAAAATTATTAATTATGGGCTTGTGGAATTTAATCATCATTACTTGACAATAGTCACATGAAGTGATGTATGAATCCTACAATTAGTTGGATCACAACTCCAGAACATCCATTAAAATACTTCCCAACACCAATAAAAATGGATCACACCATCACCACATGTGGTTCTCAATTCCTAGGACATACCCACCATCTTCACCTTTCCCAAGGAGTATATATTTTTTAAAGAAGCTAGTTTTGAGAATTTTGATCCAAACTGCTTCCACCAATAATCCACCAAGGATATTTTAGAAATTTCCACTAAACCATGAGTAACTATTATTAACACACCTCTTTAGGCCATCAACCATGAATAGATATTGAATACTGGTATTGTCATTATTTATAGAATACACTAACTATATTTATCAAAATAATTTTTTTATTTATCCTACAACAAATGATAAAATAATGTTCCTCATGATCACATGAGTCACATCACCTAGAGATTATAATGTCTCAAAAATACCACTGATAATATTCAGGTATGGAATTTCATAACTATGATGTCCCTTGGTACTCCATTTGAATCAAATAAAATTATTTTCTAAAGGCCATGACATGACTTCCCAACAAATACCACCATAATAAAACTATAAGATTCATTTAATGTGTCACTAATCAGTTGGAAGTGTATTATAAATATGACATGGTTAGTTATATGATCATTAATTCCCTCAATATATGAAATTGATGCATTGGACTTGTACCCCATGTGATTTTACTTTTTAATCCAACAAAGGAATGGCAATGTTAATGTTATACACCTAGTCACACCAATCGTGCAACATTCCTAGCTCCTCATTAACTAGTCATTATTAAAACTAGTTGTACAATATCATCTTTACATAATAAATTTACATTCATACACCATCAATTCCTAAAAAAAATACGATGTCATTGTCACATACGTGGTTGCAACCCATGGCTGATTTTTCAAAATCATGGTGCATGATCCTGACCCCACCATGCTCAAAGTGGAATATCAAGAACCTAATAGATGAATGGAAAACATCAATTCACTAAATGATTCATGTTTTAAAATTTATGTAATCCCCCACTTTCCACTGCACAGACCCCTTATGGTTTTGCACAAAAACATCGTGATGGTCAATATGGATCCAAAAAAAATTGTTCGTATCTATATCAAGGACGTAAATATTAATCGGGAATATCCATGTACCTATAGAGATGACCCAATACACTTTATGGACTCAAAAAAAATATGTATTCCCCCATTCTCTCTTCCTTTAAGTCACGCATAAAACTAGGAAAAAAATTGACATCTGTTAATCTCGCAAGACATGTGGAACAAAAACACTAAACCTAAGTCTGTATTATTATTCACTGTATCCTTCCATCTATCCCCAAAATCAAGATAGACTTGATATTCTAGTCCTGAGATAACACCCATCCCCATTCCATGGTTTCACAACATCAAGATTGACGAACAACCAACTCAGGGTTCTCACTCTCTCATGGAAGAACAAGAAGAAAAAAAGAATACAATGAAAAAAATGAACAAAAGCCTATATGATAAAACTCAACGTAGGTCATCAAGTTATAACATCTAACTACCAAAAAACTACACTTTAATGAGTATTCAATGATTCAAACCCTATTTCAGTCCTAACCATTACAACAAGCATCAATCACAATAACCAATATATGGTCATGCGACTTGAATCAGTTCTACCACGATGTGTATCATAGGAATATAACAATGTGGGCACTCACAAAACGTAAAAACATGTATATATAATGGTTAAAATTCACCATAGTCAATTAAAATTCCTAACATTTATTGGTAGAACATAAATTTTCATAAAAAAACATTTTACAATTGATTTATTTTTTTCCATAATTTTCAATTTGTTTCTGTCTTTGAGCTAGCGTGTTTTCATGTTTCCCAAGGAATTATTAAATGATCTTTCATTCAAAATAAAAATGAAATCATAAAATAAATTCCTTATTAGAACCTAATATAGTCAATGGAATAATTTGAAATGACATTAATATATTCCAAATTAACAAATATCACATTGGGAATAGGCCTTATAAAATTACACTAGAGACTTATATGTAAAACACTAAATAAAACACTTTTGGCACTTTGAATAACCATCAACATTTTCGGATAGAAAATATAATTTTTTATAGATATAAAACACAAATTTAAACCATGGGCCATTGTAAAAATCATACAACATACACCTAAATCATTTAAAACATATATATCATATAGAAATCATATTTTCCCAGCATGGTAAAGAGACACACACACACCCCCACTCTCTATAAAATGCATTGGGATAAATTTGATAAATAATATCATAAATCTATTGTGTTAATCATGGTGAAATAATTTCAATTATAAATCTTAATTACAAAAATTAAATATATAATGTCCCTGTAGACATAGATTTCTCTTATAGATGGGTTGATAACTCCCAAGATTTATATCATTTAAATGTTTTGAAACATTACTAGACTATTTTATAACATTCCAAAATTTTAATATGATGAAAAATGTACTATGATACCATTTTATAATGACCGATCACCATTGAACACTAACTGTTATTAGAAAAGTGGAACCTACCTAGCCGTAAGCACCCCTCTTCATATGTTACTCATTAATGATAAGAACATAGAAACTATATAGATACCTTTGGAATACTATATCCCATTTATATAGTATAAAAAATAGTATAAATAATAATCAATCACATTTATTATGCCAAATAACTATCAAAATAAAATAATGGAAATGTCGATAATAACTACAATAAGAGATATTGTAACAATGAATATGATAAATAGTAGATTACAAATACCTTATGGAAGGACAAAAAACAAGGAAAAATAAATTATTAAATACAAAAAAAACTAAACATTACCCAAATATAGTTTTAATCCCAAACGGATCCCATCATATACACCCGTTTACTATAATAGAAATCCAAATTGAAGGAGATAATTACAATCTGTATTTACCCATATGTAAACCTGATAATAGAGACTCCACTTCTCTGGTACCCAAATTCCATGTAAACCCCAAAAAGATTGTTGGAAAACTGAAATGGCTTCCCTCGATGGTATGAATAATAATACCTGTCCATAGCACATGTTCATATATAATATCTAAGATAATATTAAAATATAAAACTAGGTAAATAAATAAATAAAATCATAGAATGGGGGATCCATAGTGACATCGATGGTAAAAACTACAAGATATTGATACATACAGTGTATCTATGACTAGGGTGATTTATCTCATAACTCATATACATTCCAAGGTGCATAACCATTGATAGCATAGAAATGAAAACATGGGGGGTCCCACTAGAGCTCTATCCGGAATTACCCACTCATCCTGACATCAAGAATCTACAAAAGTAAACCATGAAAATAAACATTATATTAATAAAGTATTCAAAGTTAAGGAATCATGGAATTATCTAATATATAACCAAGGAAACTTTTGTCGAGTAACTCGGGGTAACAGGTTTAGCTAGAATCATGGTCCCACATAAAGAATTTGGTCTCCTATAATTATGATCATTACATTGAACTCTTCCTAGATCATTTACAATAGTACCCTAAGGGAATCAACATGATTTATTTGTTATATTCCACATCTAGGACATTACTATAATCTACGAATCACCCTCTCCAATGAATTCAGAGTGATGAATCATATTGGAATCCATGGAAACTCATGGATATGCATATCATTATACATTTTCCATCTATGGAGGCATATTCCTCTGGATTTAAGGTGATTCCCAAATAAAAATTCATACAAAAAACCCATTCCACTTATTTTTATCCATAACTCATTCAATGGTATGACACCCAATAAATTCAACACGTCATCTTATCAAAAACACCTCAAGAAAAAAATATATGTTTATGATGAAATAATGTTTTCAATGAATAACATCATTCATGATCAATATGCAATATTACTCTTCATGGAACATTTCTACATAATAGGTATCATTATATCTTGAAAAAAAATACACACAATATCAACCATTAAATTCCAATGCAATAATTGTTTATATGTTAGTAAATGTTCATCACTTTTAATACAAAAAAACTTACCGTTCATGAAATTATATTTCAATATTTTTTTTAAAAAAATATATCCCTTATCATTATTTTAGACTAAGTATTTTGTAATCTCAATATCTACTTCATAAAAACCATTATCATTTTCCCAAACTACTGTAGAATTTCTGATCATCACTTTCTATCAAACAATTTCCCAAATCTCATTTTTTAATGGTTGGGGCCGAAGCCTCTTATATTATTATAGAAAATCAAATACCACTTTAACAGGGTAGACAGAGACCCATTACATAGCCCGAAGGCCTAGTGGGAATTTATCCCATTACATGGCTTGTAGGATGAAATTTTTGGCCCAAGGCCTATTCTGTGAATTGTACTGCTATAGTACCTTACTACTACAGTGTCGCACTGTACCTGTCGTGGCTACAACACCCTGCCTCCGCTACAGTGACCTACTTCCACTACAGTTCCCCACGTTGATATAGTTCCATCGCTACTATAGTACGTTATAGCACTACTATAGTACCTGTACCCAATGGGTTTTAACCCCCATTTTTCATGTGGGATTACAGGGTACATACCACTAAGCCAAACCCCAACTACTTTTTTTAAAATTTTGGGACCGAAACCTAATTTTATTAGTAAAGAAAAGAAAAGAATTTTTTTAATTAGGTAAAGGGTGACCGATAACATAGCCTGAAGGCCCAGTGGTCATGTAACCCATTACATGGCATGCCGGCCCAAATTCATGGCCCAAGGCCCATTCTGTGAATAGTGATACTACAGTACCAGAACAGTCCGGCCACTACTAAAGTTCCAAGCCACTGCTACATACAGAACTATCTGTATTATTTGGTATAAGGAATGGTTAATCGGGTGTTAAAATATATCAAAAATCATGAAACATGTAATTTAAATATTAAACCAGTGCATGTAAATGAGGTATCATCACACAATTACATCAAATATGAAAATTACAATACCATTTATATGTATTAGGGAATACAAGACAAAACCGTAGACAATTCCACAAATTGTGTTTTAGCCATAAACATAACCAAAATTAAAATAAAATAGGAAATCCTATAAAAAACTAAAAATAAGGCATACTATACGAGATATGTGTCACACAAGACATTGAAAAAAAAAATAAAAGAGTGGATATAGAAGTTTTAAATGCACTTAAAACTATTGAATGATTCTCATGTAACTTAAATCATCAAAGGAGAAGGAAGTTCTCCCATGGGAAGAATAGTATATAGGGATGAATATAATGGGTGATACATTATGATTGGGGGGGGGGGGTAAATATCAATTAAATAGGATACAAGACTACAAGACTGAAATTACATGGCTATACCGTTTTAAAATTCTACCCACGAGGCTACCGACAAGCTTGTGAGCCACTAGGATATTGGACCCGGTCCACCGGTGGACTGGTGCATCTAATAGGAACATAAGTTGTTTTTTTTCAACCAACAATCTAGTGATGTTACATAATATTACTATAGCACTATCTCTATGAACTAATCCCTTGAAAATATATTAGCACATCATTTTCTGCCCAAAATGAATCGATCATGTGTAAATAAATGTGGTTCTAAACCAATTTAAATAGGTATTTAATGTAGTGGTGTATGAGGTATTACGTATTTCATAATACCCCAGATAGTATCATGGGAATTTAAAAATATTGGGATTCTAGTTAATGTCTCTATTGATTTTATAGAACAAACATATATTTAGATAAAATGGATAAATCTCACCATTCAGTCTTTCATATTGTTTCCACATCCAAAAAATGGAGACATATAGATATAAATATAATGGGTTTAATTTGTTGAAAATGATACCAAAAATTGTTTTCCAAATATTCTCTTTGACATGATCTTTTTATGTTGATGCATACCAACATCACAAAATAATGTAGTCATATGGAGTTTTCAGAAAAAGATTCCAATTTTACATTGGTTAAGATCATGGTAGTTCATACTCACTTAACCAATAAGGGTGAAATAATTACCAACTTCTGGAATCTCTTATATATTTAAAATATATTCATGAATCATTTCAAAATACTACATGGTTAATTGTTCCCACTGTGCTACTGATTTGATCAAACACATATAGCGATGAAAACAATATTATTATCATATGTTACTCTTATTATACTTATAAATTAATGAAAATATGGTCTAAATACATATAAATGGGCACACTGGAGATTATAAAAACCTAATGAGGGGATAAGTATTATGGAGTTGCTGTCGGGCCCATGAGAATGAATTCTTACATATCCCTATAATTTGAATCTTATAGTAATATTTATGTTCTGCATAACATGAAAATTCAAGTCTGTTAAATTGCTGTGAAAAGAAACATTTGGGGAATTTTATTTTAATTCACTCCTGACCATGTGACTTGAATTTCATGATCAATATTCTAGGTCATATACGGTGTTGAGAATCAACCTCAAAGAGGGTTCTTATATAGACTATTAAATATAAATCTAAAGCAATGTTGTTTTAATGAAACTAATTAATTCTATGTGATCAAACCCCAACATGAAATTTATCAATAATAAATAATGAATACATAGATAATGGTTCCTAGTAAGGCATAGTGTGGGTCTTATGAATATGTGGTCCATTAGGAATTCCAGATCATGGGTAATATACCCCTTTGAATAAGGATGGGTTCATGAGGGATGTGGTCTTATAGGATTGACATGAAACTTATTAATGGGTAAATTATGTGTCTTTGATACATTATTTATCTAATGGTATGTTATTATTAATGCGTTCATGTTTTTTAAATATACTTATGATAGATTCCCATATATTCAATTACATAATGTTAATTGATAAGTAAACAATGAATCAAAATATACTTGGGGGATATGCCAATCTGAAAATGGATGGTTATTTTAAAATTATTTCCAATATACCACTAAGAATAGGTAATATGATAGGTATTCTAGAAATATATGTTCCACATATGTGTGTGTGGTCACACCCTATATGATTGTAATATGACAAGAAATTATGGTAGGAATCATGGTTATATTGTCCAATAAAGAAGGTGTTTGGGATTACATTCATGTTTCCCAGCATATACCTCAGAATATTAGGAATGGATACCACCCAGATGCCACTAAGAGGGAGAAATCGTACATGTATGTATTTTAAACATGTAAATATCAAATAAAAAGTACTCAAGATCTTATAGTAGGTGGTTCTGGGTTAGCGCACAGATTCGAAAATATTACTACTAAACTCTGAGAAGTTACAAGAATATTATGTATCCAAAAATTAATTTTCATTCCACCCAAAATAAAAAATCAAAATAAAATCTTCCTATAACACATTATTCAACACTTAAGAGGATCCCATGCTTTGCACACCCATATATTCAGCCCCCTATATTTATGACTCTATGGGGTTTCTCTTTGATTTCATTTAATCCCATCAATTTATTCACATTTCCCTATAATATTTCACATATATTTATCTATTATACTTATTTTTTCGGTTCCCCCTTATTTCCCCCCACATATTACAAACCATATAATGAAATGAAAATCAATTTTTTATAAAATTATTCATCTGTGGTTTTTAATTTTAATTTTTAAGCCAATTATAGTGTTTTCTGTCATGGTTAATGTGTTATTCTTAGTTCAAGGTAGGTTTATGATGCATTTATCTTTCAATTTTATAATCACATAATTTGTATTATAATATTTATTTTGTTATTTTTATAATAGTATTTTATATGAAGTCTTTATGAAAAATTCTTGGTTATAAATTTTTTTTCAATGAATGAATACATATTTTAAATTATAAGTTATATTTTTTAAATATTTATTAGTATAATCTCTTAATTAGTGATTTAAAATTGGTGAATATATATTTATTTAAAAGATTTGGAAATACATAATAGTTTTTTTCATTCAATATTAATTTTTTAAGAAAATGATAGGATTTTAAAGAGTATTTTTGTGTTCTATCACATGTTTAGAGTATTTTATTATTTTTTTCAATATGATTTAATGTTTACATATTCTTTACAATATTAAATTAATAAGGGTGATTCCCACACAGTACATTCAAATAAAATGTTCAAAACGTTTATTGGATTTAAAATTTTATTTAATTGGGTGTGAATGTACGTTCATTAATAAAGGATATGGTTGTGGGCTTTGAATAATCCCTTTGTTGATTTTTTATTTAATATAAATTTAATATTTTTAGAATAAATATGTAATGGTGTGTGTTCTTTTTATTGGATTTATAAAATAATAAACACTCATGAGGATCCCTGCTTATGGCAAGGTAAATATTTGGGTATCCATATCACTATCTTTGATAGTGAAATATACATGAGACACCCTATAGATAATGACAATATATGAAATATACTAATTGAGGATATACCTTATTAGCGATATAGAAAGTCTAGGTGTCCATTTCCTCAGTTCCCTAATTTTTTTATCCAATAATTTTTTCCAATTTTTTATTTTATAGTATTAATCTCTATTATTTTTTTACATTATAGTTCCAAACTTTTATATAACTTTTCAAATAAATTTATTGATTATATGGTTTTAAAAATGAATCCATATGTTCAATTTTATTATCTACTATATACGATATCTTATAAACTATTTTATTTCAGTGATATATGTATTATTTTCATGATTTAATCTTAATTTTAATATCATTTGAGGAATTAAAAAATTATGATTTATAAACGACTACTTTTCAACAAAAACTGTGTTATTTAACTGTTTGTGTTTTGAAAAGTATTTTTAAAATAAATGTGATGATTTATTTTTCATATTAAATGACAAAACATTTTTTGTATTTTATTTCAAATTATCTTAAAGTGAATAATTTATTTAATTATTTTCACGAGGAATGGTTTATTATTTACCTAATATATGAAATATTTAGCTCCATGCCCATGTCATATTTCAGTTTCAATTTTTGGTTAATCTCTTGATTAAATATAGAAAATAATAACTTTGAGGACCAATGTTTACATTCAATGTCACAAGGAGGTATGATATATATATATTTTTATATTATATTTTAATGTTTTTTATGTAGTCAACATTATCATTACCTTACATTTAGGGGCGGTATATTTATTTATATAGAGTTTTACAGGAAAGGATAAGAGTTGTTGTGTGTTATGGAATTGGAGGTGATCAAATTGGATTTTATTTGTCTATGTGTATCTTTTTTTATTAGTTAATTTGTTAAAAAATTTAATATTTTATTTTATAATTCATTTTGATGATTATAAGGCTCATGATAGAATTTTTGGAGAAATTGTAAGGTTTATTTGATTATAATTATTGTATCTATTGTTTTTTGTTTTTTCAGTAGCCCTGGGAAATAAAAAACATACCTCAAGTATGTCATGGACTCGTATGGGAACCCAGTTCAATGGTGTTCTAGAATGTGTTCTTGAGAAAAAGGTATCGATTACTTTTTGTGTGGTATGTGTTTTTCTCAGAGATGGAGATACGACTTTCCTAACATTAGGGGTAGTAGCGAGAATAGTGTTTTGTGCTCTTACTCATTTATATCATTGAGTTACCATGGGTTTTTTAAATAAGACTTTTGTTCTCATAATTTTAATTATATTTTTTTCATTATTTTTATTTTTGTTAATGGTGCTTCTAATTTTTAGAAGGATTATTTAGGTTTTCACATATATTACCTAGATTTTGGATTTTTTGGGTTTCATGTTATTATATGTTATAGATAAATGGTGTTTCAGTTTCGAGTGACATTCTACATGATGTTTATAAATCATTTTATGTTTTAGTAGAAATAATAATTGATTTATTGGGACATGGTGATCTTGATTTTAGGCTGAAGCATATGGATCCAATGTCTATGAATTTTAATAAACATCTATTTTTGAAGTGTGATTTACACACATCCATCTAACCATGATGTTAATATTTTAATCTGAAAACATTATTTTATAATTGGATTATAAATAAAAAATTTAATCAATATTAAAAGGTAGAAGTTAATTATAAATCCAATTAAAATACTCTTATAGATTTAATAGAATGATACTGTTTTATGATCTAAAAAGTAAAAATGTTATTAAGAATTAATAAAAAGTCATGGTATTGGAAAATATTATATATAACATAATTTTAAATAAAACATGTGAGTTTATAAATGATTTCATTAAAACCTATAGACACATTAACTAATTTAAAATTTCAATATTAGGATTTTAAATAAGTAAATTATTCAAATCATATTATAAAAAATAAATATTGTTGAATTTATGGAATTTTACTGAAATGATGGGTTTTTCTGTAAATTATGAAAAATACTAATTTTACAAATACTGTCATATATTCTCATTAAATAAATTAATTGTTATTTTTTTGAATTGGTAATAAATTTATATATAAATCATAAACTTTATAATAATAACAGAAATTCCATTTTAATCATAAATATTCACAATTTTAGTATACGTTAATTTTTTTCATAAAAATAATTTAAAAAAACATTTTTTCATTGTATTTTAAAAAAATATATCAAAATTTATTTTTAAAACAAATATAAATTTAATATTTTCTAATTTAATTCATATTTTCATTCATTATTTCATGAATTGGTAAATATACTCGTTTTACTTTTGATATTATGAATTGTAACTATGGTAAATATGTGTCACCTCATTAAGGGTCATACATGTTAAACAATGTTAAAACTATGATATAAGGTTGCAATATCATCCCAAAACATTGATTTATTTCCTTTTAAGAGTATAATTAGTTTGTATACATTATGAAATTTAATATATTCCATTCGGTGTAATTTTTCATTGATAATAAAAATTATATTACATTATGTAATGATTGTTATATTACATCACTCACATACTGTGAACTTCACTTATATGATCACATTGGAATATTTAAATATTATTAAATAATATAAAATTATATTTTGAATGTCGATAATTTATATTTATGATGTTAATTTATCTACAATTTTTAGTAACATTATAATTTTATTAAATTCTTACAAAACATTGTCATTATGCATGTGAAAGTAGTAGAAAAATCAAAGAAAACGATTTAAAAATATCAAATTTTATATTTTTTAGATGGATTATGGTGTACTGAGAATTGTATAGTTAATAATAATTTATATTTAAAGGCTTAGAAATTTTGTCGAAATTTTTTTTCTTAAAATCATGGGATTTTTACAAGTCTGTGATACTTTATGGCTCTTTATTTTGAGGCCCATTGCACCCGGAATCAATTTATGAAGTTTTGTTATGGTACATTCAATAAATGTACGAGTGGGATTTTATAATATTTGAACCGATGCTCAGAATTGAAATCTGAGGGCACCGTTGAACTTGCAGCATGGGTATTCTCTTATGAATAATTTCACCTCGACAATAGTTGGTTGAGAATGAAAGATAGTTTTTGAGTTTTTACGATTAATTTAAATAAAAATGAAGTGTGACTTTATTTTTATTTTTGGTGGTTAAAACCTCCAAGATGAGGTTAGAGGTAAGGGCCACCACACCATAACCTCTCATGAGAGATTATGGTAGTGGGGCCCACCCAAACATAACCTCCATTGGGAGGATAATTTTGGTGGGGACCACCCATGCTTGTAACCCCTTGGAAACCCCCATTTAAGGTGGTGAAACTCTTCAACTACCCTTTATTTAATTTATGCCAACCCTCTTCACTTAATTGAGCCAACCCCACCGCACTAATTAAATGATTTGTATCATTAAATAATACACCACAATTTGAATTGTTATGCCAACAAATAATAGACAACGATTTCTTCTATTATTTCTTCCCTTGGCATTTTGGAGGAGCTAGGGAGAAGAGAGAACTCTCTACAACGAAGACCACTCTTCAACGTAGAACACTCTTCCGGTGAAGAATGCTCTCCCGAAGAAGAAACCTGATTAGGGATGCCTTTGACTACGAAGAACGACCCCCTCCGACCTTCTTCATCAGACTCCTTCGACGTGGGTCGTGTTCGTCTACCAGGGTTCGACGACCATCTTTCCGTGACATAAACGAACAACGACCGATGAATCAAAAGTAAGGAGATTATTACATGTTGATTTTGTACCTTTTCCATACCTACTACAAAGGATAAAATGGGATTGTTGTGAACGTATTAATGATCATCTTCTTCTCATGATGGGCCAAATGATACCTCCCTAAACGCGGAGGGTGCGGGCCAACCTAACATGGCCCGACATCCTATGTTGATTTTTTTCTCTTCTTGAGGAATTCTATGGCATGGAGATGAGGCAACAGCGCCAAAGGCAGCAATGAAGAAGGTCATCCTACCCGTGGCCTCCGCAAATCATTCCACCACTGCGGCGCACCGATGATCCCGGCCGAAAACCACCTACACGCGGTCTCCCAGTGCCCTTCCCGGCACGGAACCCTCCTACCTGCAGCCTCACTGTGCCCTACCTGGTGCACGGCCCGCATGCCCACGACCTATCTGATGTCCTGCTGGTGCCCCAGGGGCTTGCTAGGCCCCTGTCGCGCCCTGACCGGCGCTTGGCCTGCCAATCTGCGGCCTCCCAATGCAATGTCGGACCTGCAGCCTACCTGCCCGCGGCCAACCCGATGCTCTGACGTCACCCTCTCCTTCTCCCGCGCCCCGAGGCGCCCTGCCCGGCGCCTCCCTGTGGCCTACCCGGCGCCCTGCCGGCACCCTCGTGGCCTGCCTGGCCCCCGCTGCGCCCTGGACGGCGCCCCCACGACCTCCCAGCGCCCTTCCTGGTGCCCCCGTGGCCTGGCCAGCCCTTGCCGCGCCCTGTGCTGCACCACCACAGCCTACCTGATGCCCTTCTGGCACCCCCACGTCATGCCTGACCCCTGCCGCACCCTACCCGGCGCACCCGCGGCCTGCCCGGCCTCCAACCGGCCCACCCGCACCCTGCGCACTCTGCCTAAGGTCAGCATGTGCCTTGCGCGGCCTGCCCGCATGCCTCTCGTGCCGAGTCGCCCAAGCTACGCCCCTCGCAGCGCTGGCCGAACTGGCCCTGAGGTTTGTGTCGAGCCGCCAACGTGTCGACCTCCGGTCCAAACCGCCCTTATAGTCTGATGGGCCGGTCTGCGCGGACTGGGTCGAACATAATGCGTTGAACCATCCAACGAGCTGGGTCAGACCCAGCATGTCGGACTGGGTCGACCAAGAATGATTCGGCCCAGACTGGTTTGGGCCAAGTCGGTCCGACTAGGTCGGATAGGGACGAGGCCCATTACTAACCCCTATACCTTTTTGGGGCATATATTTGTCACCAGACTTCTGTTTGACAAACCGTCAGTGGAGCCAATATTCTTGGAGCCAAACCATCTCTTTGAGAATACCACACTGATGTTCGGGGTAAAATTGAGATACGATTAGGTTGGAACCTTCAAGAATCCAAAAGGGCCCCCGGGTCAAAAAGGCTAATGACTAACAGACCGGGAATCCGATTGATGCACCGTCTCTTACGTTGAGACCCCCTTGACATAAAGTACCATTGCGATAATTATTCTTGGAACTTTGTGAAAGATGATGTATCTACTAGTAGCTCGTGGAGAAGATCCTTATAAAGGTGAGCAGACAGAGTACGGAGACCTAGTAGCTGGCTGAGACCTGGCGACTGCTTGAGCTATTCGACTCCGAGAAACTCGACAAGACCAGTGGGGAGCACCTCTGTGTGAGTACGGAATAACCATGGTGGGGAGAACCTCTTTTTGAGTGTGTCAGGCCCATGGTAATCGTCAAGAGGTGTACATTACCAGGCTACGAGTGGGAGTGCCTCTATATGAGTGCGGCAGACCCATGGTGGGTAGCGCCTCTGTGTGACACAGTAGACACACGATACTCGATAGAAAGAGTACATAAGTAGTCCAAGGAAAGTGGGAAGTGCCTCTGCGTGATGTGGCAGGCCCACTGTACTCGATAAAGAAGGAGAACATCACCAGTCATAGTTTTGATAACAAAAACCATGGTTTGAGATGAGTCAATGAATTTTGTGTTTTCTTCCTGATTGAGATGGGTTACTTGATAACATAGGTATATGTATGGGCATATACCTATGTGGGGTTATCTGTTGATTTTTTACCTTGTAGTTTATCCTTGTTGGACTTTTTGAGAACATGAGGGTCTTAGTGTCCCTAATGAGTATCATTATACCCACCCCTGCACAAGCTATGCCCGCACCGCATTGTGTTGGATGCAGATGACGTATAGCGCTGACTGAGGCAGAGAGTAGTAGGACAGGATGGTACCTAAAGGTGGACCACTCGGTGTGACGGTACACAGAGGAGAAATTTGGACGTGGAGTGCTGAGGTGGCCATATGTACCTACCATTCAAGTAGAAACCCCGGAGGACGACCCTATAGATTCTTTACATTACTTCAGTTGTACTTTATTTTCAGTTCCACTTGTACATTCCTATTGGGCTGGTATTTCTGGCCCCTTTTTACTTTCCATCACTTCTTTTGTATAATGTTTTACATAGTTATTTGCTTCTGGTTGTGTACTCTGATGTGTTTTTTTATATTTATAATGGTCATCCCTTCCTAGTTTAGGGATTTATGTCTTTGATGCTAGTTTCTAGCCACTAGCCTATGGAAGGAGGGATTGGTGTAGTCATAATACGGGCCCTGGGGGACGGGTCATGACAAATTGGTATCAGAAGAGTCAGTTGTATGGCAGAACATAGAACTCTGATAATTCTTTTCTGTTAAGAAATACTCATTAGGGTACTAAGAGTGGTTTTCAGTTCAGGGAGTCCAGTTTTGGTAAGGGCGGAGGACGTATCCATACACCAGGGCATGACTTCTGATTTTCGACTCAGTGCACTAAAACACTAATTGTGTGAATGATTTGAAAAGATTATTTAGTTCAACTAAACCTGGTCAGCTCAACATGTATTATCTTTTGACCGTGTCGCCTCTATTTCTTTCAGGATGCCTCCCTACAGTTTACTAGTAATATCCCTGAGAGTCATATGTACTAATATCCCACTGAGCGACAAGGTCTCGGTTTAGGTCTGTTTACCAGTAGAGGCCCCGGCAGTACTAATACCCATGGGGCCACTGATGCCACCAGTCCCAGCAGTAGACGATGCATGCCGCTTGAGCGCGTTGCAAGAGTTCTAGTGCTAGAGGCCACCCAGGTTCAGGGGAGAGACGGATCCTTTGGAAGATGAGAATTGGATGGAGGCTGTGATGAGAGTCTTCAGGCTAGTAGGGACACTAGTAGATTTCATGGTGATCCTTACTGCCAGCCTCCATCAGGCAGCAGTAGGAAGATGGTGGATCCTGATGCTCCAAGTTCATGATGAGTCGACGCTACTATGGACAGACTTTGAGCACCTGTTTCTTGCAGAGTTTTTCCCCCCACCCTTCAAGTTGTGCATATACAGGAGCTACTGCATCTACAGCAAGGTATCATGATACTATCCCAGTACTCAGCGAGGTTCAACGACCTCTCGCGCTACTCTACGAATATGGTACGACACCCATTATTTAGGGCCTAGACTTTCAAGTAGGGACTCAGTCCGGAGATTAGGGCTTCGATGATCTCACTCAGCATCACGACGCAGGCGGGGGTGTTGGAGAGAGCCCTCATAGTGGAGAGTTTATCTGCCGAGCAGTCTCTAGCAGTGAAACCCACCACAAGCTGACACACAACGGAGTCTTATACATCTCACAGTAGACAGAGGTCACAGGCATCCAAGAAGACCAGACCTACATCTGGTCGACCGCATGACTCGAGATCAGTTCTGTGGGGCACCCGGAGTGGAGACATAGCCATTCATGCCAGGAGCGTTAGTGTTACTCATGTAGCGGGCAGGGTCACATGGATCATGACTGTCCGACCCAGTGTTCACATGATAACCAGATAGTTGAGGGACCTCCCAGGAAGAGGCAAAGGTTCAATCAGGTCGGTCCACAGGGAATTTGTGGACATGGTAGAGGAGCTGGACGTGCACCTAGCGGTGGAAGATGTTTTGAGGTTTTACCACCATCACCACCATGTGGTCCACCCTGACCACAGGGAGTTGGTGGGCATGGGAGAGCTCAGCTACAGGCAGCTGAGGCTTACGATCACAACACTCCATAGAGGATACGAGGTACTATTTGTGTCTATTCCACATTATCTGCAGTTCTTATAGACACAGGTTCTAATCACTCTTTCATTTCCACTTCCATCATTCGGATCTAGGAGATTTCGATGGAGCTGTTAGTTCGTTCATTACAGCTAGAGACTCTTATGGGAGCTGATTTGATAATTATGCACTAGTTCCGGAAGTGTGAGCTTACTATAGGAGACGAGAGCTTTGGTTGTGATCTCCTAGTAGCAGCACCAAGGCCTTAAGACACAATCTTGGGTATGGACTAGTTATCTATAGTCCAATCTGAGATTGACTATATTAGTGGAAATGTGTGGTTTGTCCGCACGGATGGGACCAGGTTTACCTTCACCGGTGAGAAGGGAACCTTTGCAGCATAGGACAGAAATTCTCGGAGGAGGGTGCAGCCGATCACTCACCCATTGGCTAAACATACTCTCGGAGCAGTTGATGTGGAGAGTCTGACTTATCCTGTAGTGGTGGAACAGTACGCCAATGTTTTCCCTGATGATGTTCCAGGACTACCTCCTCACTGAGAGGTGGACTTCTACATTGACATGTACCCCGAGACGACACCAATATCTACACCAGTATATCAGATGGCTCCCACTGAGCTTTTTGAGCTACGGGTACAACTGGAGGAATTACAGGGGAAGGAATTCATCCAGCCCAGAGTTTCTCCTTGGGTTGCCCCGATTCTGTCTTCCAAGAAGGTGGATGGGATCTTGAGGCTTTGGGTTGAATACCGTCATCTAAACTAGGTGACCGTGAAGAACAAGGATCCACTTCTGAGGATTGGTGACCTCTTTGATTAGCTGAATGGAGCACAATGGTTCTCGAAGATAGACCTCATATCAGGATATCACCAGCTCGGTATTCGAGATGAGGATGTGCAAAAGATGACCTTATGGTGTCAGTACGGTCACTACGAGTTCTTGGTTATGCCCATCGGCGTAATAAACACTCCAACAGTGTTCATGAGTCTCATGAACAAGATCTTCCATCCTTACATCGATCTCTTTGGCGTAGTGTTCATTGACGACATACTGATCTACTCGACTACTGAGGAAGAACATGCCTACCATTTGTGGGTAATGCTGGACACACTCCGAGAGCACCACATTTATGGTAAGATCTAGAAGTGCTAGTTTTGGATTCGAGAGGTTCACTTCTTGGTACACACCGTATTGGAGGCTGGAGTTGCAATAGATCCAGCAAAGACTGAAGTGGTACTTTCTTGGGATCCACTCAAGAGTGTGATGGAGGTAAGAAGTTTCTTAGGTCTGGCTAGATATTACCGGAGGATCTTTCTAGAATTCTCCATATTTTCATCACTACAATCTGCCTTGACGAAATTGTGAAACCCTTTGTGTGGTCGAAGAGATGCCAGCAAAGATTTCAAGAGATGAGGCCGAGGCAGACTTGTGCCCCCATCTTGAGGCTTCTAGAGGAAGTCATGGGGTACGTAGTCTAGTTCAATACATCAGAGACTAGACTCGGGTGTATCCTTATGCACGACCGAGCTATGATCACGTATGGTTCTCGGCAGATGAGACAACATGAACAGAATTACACTACCCATGACCTGAAGATAGCAGTAGTGGCCTTCGCCTTAAAGATGTGGAGACACTATTTGATGGGGTTACATTTTACTGTGAAATCTGATCACAAGAGTCTCAGGTATATCTTCTCTCAGAAGGACCTGAACTAGAGACAGCAGTGATGGATTGAATTCCTCCAGTACTATGACTTCGAGATAGTCTACACTCATGGCAAGGAGATTGTTGTTGCAAATTCACTTAGTAAGAGATCTGGTATACAACTTCTTGGAGAGGTGACAGAGTAGCTGGAAGCTTTACAGATATCCTTTACAGATAGAGATGGGGCAGCCTTTATACAGTCTCCTACAGTTACACCTCCACTTCTTCAACAAGTCAGGGAGAAGCAGTGTGGGGATGCTGATAGCGAGACACGACGTGCTCAGATATCCGCAGGGCAGGCGCCTGATGGATTTTATGATGGTGGGGAGCACATCATCCTATTCAGAGGACATACCTTGAGAATAGTTTCACTCAAGGAGGAAGTGTTGAGGAAGTTCCACACATCCCCTCTAGAGGTAAATCCATAAATGGAAAAGATGTTCCAGTACCTTTGATGACAGCACTGGTGGTAAGGTATTATGAAGGAAGTAGCGAAGATTATCACATGGTTCCTCACTTGTTAGTATGTGATGTCATAGCACTAGGTACCAACAGGCTTGGTTCAGCCCTTAGAGGTCCCACAGTGGAAGTGGGATGGGATATCCATGGATTTTTTGACGGGTCTTCCACATACATCCAGGTATCACGACTCGATTTGAGTGATCTTTGACCCACTCACCAAGTCATCCCACATCCTACCAATCAGAGAGCAGGGATTAGTAGAGATCTTTGGGTGCCCTTTTGTGTATGAGATTGTGCGGCTACATGGAGTACCTTCTTCTATTGTCTCCGATCGTGACACACACTTTACTTCTCGGCTATGGAAGGTGTTGCGGGAGGCTTTCGTGACGAAACTTCATCTGAGCACTGCCTTCCATCCTTAGATAGATGGTCAGACTAACTGGACCATTCAAACCCTCAAGGACAAGTTGTATTGTTGTATCCTCGACTTCAGTCACATCTGGAAGGATCTCTTGCCTTTGGTGGAGTTCTACATCAACAACAACTATCACTCCACCATAGGGATGTCACCTTTCGAGGCGTCATACGGGTCTCACTACGACGAGGTCTACAAAGATTTTCCCGAGCTGGAAACTTATCTCTGAGATTCATTGGACCATTCTAGGTCCTCAGTAGAGTAGGTGAGGTTGTTTTCCACTTAGCACTTCCACCTCAGTTGCATCGAGTGCTAGACGTCTTCCATGTATCTTATTAGAGGAGATACGTGCACGACCCTTCCCACATCATCGTCCAAAGAGAGCATGACATCGACGACAGGGTGACATTCATAGAGGTTTCAGTTGAGATTGAGGATCTACATGAACGGGTCCTATGTGGATGGTCAATACCTATGGTGCATGTTTTCTTACAGCACGTGAACCTCTTGGAAAGCACATGGGAGCAGGTGGATCAGATGCGTGCTCATTACCCCCCATTTGTTCCCTTAGTTTGAGTTGTAGCTTAAGGTGACGTAAATCCCTGAGGTGGGAAGAATGTAAAGACCCAGAAATTCCATGGATATTTTATTTCTTAAATTCCTGGGATTTTTACAGGTCTGCAAATATTTACGGTGTATGATTCTGAGGCCCAGTGCGCCCGTAATCAATTTTTTATGTTTTGTTCGGGTACCTTAACTAAATGTATGAGTGGGATTTTATAACTTTTGAATCGGGGCTCGGAATTAAAATATTAGGGAACCGTTGAACTCGCAACGCTGGTATTTGCTTAATAATACTTTCACCTCGACGACATTTGGTCAAGAATGAATGTTAATTTTTTATTTTTTAAGATAAATTATAATAAAAATAAAGTGTGACTTTTTTTATTCTTGGTGGTTAAAACCTTTAAGAGGAGGTTAGAGGTGGGGGCAACCACACCATAATTTCTCATTAGATATTATGGTGGTAGGGCCCACGCGAACATAACCTCCCTTGGGAGGATAATCTTGGTGGGGACCACCCGGGCTTGTAACCCCTTGGATCCCCCCATTTAAGGTGGAGAAATTCTACAACTCCCCTTTATTTAATTTATGCCAACCCTCTTCACATAATTGAGCCAACTTTACCCCATCAATTAAATGAGTTGTCTCATTTAATTAAACACCACACATTGAATTTTTGTTCCAACAAATAACATACAATGCTTTCTTCTATTATTTTTTGCCTTGGAATTTTGGTAGAGCTTGGGAGAAGAGAGAACTCTCTCCAACGAAGACCATTCTTCAATGAAGAACGCCCTTCCGGTGATGAAATCTCTCCCGATGAAGAATGTCGACGAGGGACACCTTCGACTACGAAGAACGACCCCCTTCAACCTTCTTTCATCGTACTCCATCGACGTGGGACGTGTTGGTCTACCACAGATCGATGAACATCTTTCCGCAACGTCAGCGAATGACGACCAGTGAATCCAACGTAGGGGGATTATTACTTGTTGATGTTGTACCTTTTCCTTACCTTCTTCAAAGGATAAAATTGGATTGTTGTGGATGTATTAATGATCATCTTCTTCTCATGATGGGCCAAATGTTATCTCCCTAAACGTGGAGGGTGCGAGCCAACCTAACATGGCCCACCATCCTCTGTCAATTTTCACTCTTCTTGTGGAATTGTAAGGCATGAAGACGAGGAGACGACGTAGAAGGCGGTAGCGATGAAGGGAGCGCTACCCGCAGCCTTTGCGAATCACGCTGCCCCCGTGGAGCATTGGTGATCCCGACTGAATACCACCTACTCGCGGCCTCCTAGCGCCCTGCCCGTCGCATGGAATGCCTACTTGTGGGCTCCCAGCGCCCTGCCCGGTGTGCGGACCCCCTAAATGCGGCCTACTCGATGCCCTACTGGCACCCCGCGGCCTAAACGACCCCTGTCGCGCCCTGCCTGGCACGCGACCTGCCTCCCGGCGTCCACCCGGTGCCTTGCCCGACGCATGGGCCTCCTGCCCGCGGCCTACCCGGCGCCCTGTCGACACCCCGTGGCCTGCCCGACCCCTGCTACGCCCTGTCCTGTGCCCCTGTGGTCTCTCGGCGCCTGGATGCACCCAGCCCGGTGCCTGCCACATCCTACCTGATGCCCAGCTGGCACCCCTGCAGCTTACCCGATGCCCAGCCGGCACCCCCACGCCCTTCCCATGCCATGCCCTGCGCCCCTGTGGCCTGTCTGGCCCCTACTGCGCCCTGCCCGGTGCCCCTGCGAGCTGCCCGGCACCCATCCTACCCCCCCCCATGCCTACCCCTCCACTGCCACAACGTACCAGGTGCACCCACGACCTGCACGGTGTCCATCAGTCCTGCTCGTGCCCCGCACACTCTTCCCAAGGCCAGCCCGAGCCCCACGCGTCCTGCCCACTGGCCTCCCTGCCGACTATCCTCCTAGGTTGATTTGCCCGAGCCACACCCCTCACGGCACAGGCTGAGCCGGACCCAGCCTTCGGGCCGAGCCGCCTACGTGGCGACATCCTGGTCGTACCGCCCTCACAGTCTGTTAGGTCGGGCCCAGCGGACCTGGACGAACATAATGGGCTAAACCGCCCAACGGGGTGGGTCAGAACAAGCAGGTCTGACCGGGTGGACCTAGACCGTGTCGGCCCAGGCTGGGTTGGGCCGAGTCGGTCTGACGAGGTCGGACCGGTCCCAGACCCATTACCGACCCCTTTACCATCTTGGGCCATATCTTTGGCACCAGACTTCCGTTTGACGAACCGTCAGGGGTGCCAGTATTCCTGGAGCGAAGTCATCCCACTAAAAATACCCCACTAGAGTTCGGGGGATATTTGAGTTGTGGTCATGTTGGATCATACATGAATTCAACCGAGCCCCCGGGACAAAAAGGTTAATAACTAGCAGACCGAGCGTCTGATCGACGCATCGTCTGTTGCGTTGAGACCCATATGATGTGGCATACCTTTGAGATACTTCTTCGTGAAACTTCATTAATGTTTGAATATTGACCAGTAGCTCGTGGAGTGGATCCTTCTAGAGGTGAGAGAACGGAGTATGGAGACGTAGTAGCTAGCTGAGACCTGACGACTATTTGACCGATTTGACTCGGAGTGACTCGACCAGCCCAGTGGGAAGCGCCTCCGTGTGAGCGCGGTAGTCCCATGGTGGGGAGAGCCTCTGTGTGAGCGTGGGAGACCCATGGTACTTGATAGGAGAAGTACCTCAGCTGGCTACGAGGGGGAGCACCTCTATGTTAGCGCAGCAGACCCATGTAGGGGAGCGCCACTGTGTGACGCAGTAGACCCACGGTACTCGAATAGAGGAGTACCTTAGTAGTCCAAGGATAGTGGGAAGTTCCTCTGTGTGACGCGGCATTCCCACTTTACTCTATAGAGAAGAAGTACTCTACTAGTCATGGTTTCAATAATAAAAATCATGGTTTGAGATGAGTCAATGAATTTTATGTTTTCGCCATGATTGAGATGGGTTACATGAGAACTTAGGTATATGTATGGGAATATACATAAGTGGTGTTATATGTTGATTTCATACCTTTTAGTTTATCCTTGTTGGATTTTGTGAGAGCTTGAGGGTCTTAGGGTCCCTTCTGAGTATCGTTATACTCACCCCTGCGCGGGCTATGCCCGCACCTCTTTGTGTTGGATGCAAACGATGGACATCACTGACTGAGGCAGAGATTAGTAGGACCAGATGGTACCTAGAGGTGGACCACTCGGTGTGACGGTACACGGAGGAGATGGATGGACGTGGAATGCTGAGGAGGCCATCTGTACCTTCCCTTCAGGTAGGAACACTGAAGGATGACCCATTAGCTGCTTTACTTTACTTCATTTGTACTTTCTTTTTAGTTGTACTTTTACTTTCCTATTGGGCTTTTATTTTTGGCCCCTTTTTACTTTCCATCACTTCTTTTGAATACAGTTTTACGATGTGATTTGTTTCCAGTTGTGTACTCTAATGTGTTTTTTTAAAGTTATAAAGTAAATGCCTTCCCAGTTTAAGGATTTACGCCTTTGGTGCTAGTCGACAACCCCTTGCCTATGGAAGGCGGGCTTGGGGTAGTCACGATACAGGCCCTGGGGGATGGGTCATGAAATTATAACTAATGGCTATGGTATTTATATTTTTATTAAATACCTATAATTATGTATGTCATGTATATTTCAATATATTATCTTAAAAATGACATTAATGATATTTTATGTAATATAATATTTTATTAAATGAATTAAGTAACATATAAAAATCATGAAATACGACAAAGAGGATGGTATTTGGTAAAAAGTTTCATTAATTAACAAATTATTTCCAATTGATACCCTATATATAATTTTATAACCTTTAATGATTGAAAAATTGTTATCATGACTAATGATAAAGAAGGTTAACAGGGAGTTAAACTAATGAGATAAAATATATAGTGACCTAAAAACTTTATAAATCATTTTTAGTGTCATTATTTAATTCCTATTTCATATTTACTTTTAAATTATTCTAATGTAGAACCAAATTTCCATGATTTCGACCTTATAATATTATAATGTTTTGAAAAAAATCATCAGTACCCCTTGTTACCCTTATAAAAGGACACATATTCTATATTTTTCTTACAGAACATTGAGCAATATGTCTCAGAAAAAACATGCAAAATTCACATCTAAAATTACTATTCATTTAATAAAAGGTATTATCTCCTTAAAAGTATTTTCCAATTATCCCGTAGAATGGATCTAAATTTTTTCTACCAAATAAGTGGTAATCATCATATTCGCTATCTTTCTATTAATTTATTCTTCTTAATCCATCAAATATTTTATATTCATCATAAAATATTAAATTTAGTATCTTAAATATACTAAATTTATATTTTTTTATAACCAAAATTATTCTCCCTATTTTTATAAATATGAAATGAAATTATTGTTCATGCTTATGTGTGGACTAACACATCGACATCGTGAGATGATTCATATTTAATCAAAAAATTCATGGTTGGTTATAATAATTTATTTAATGTTTAAATATTATATATATTATATAATTATTCATATAAATTTATAAAATATTATCTACCTTCTTACCATTACAACTCTTCTAAAGAGATAATGTCTCTTGTGGGTACACATTGATTACCTCCTCCATGAAGATATGTGATTTTTTTAAATTTCAAGTTTACATGTATATTAATAAGGATATATTTAATAATTGTATATTATATTTATGTGACAATAATTATTTTTTAGATGAATATTATATAACCTTTTTTTTCCAACCTTTGAAAAGTAGAAACATCACCCGTGTGAACGTATATTCTATGATCTCCTTCTCGTGATGCAATAATTTTTTCTCACTACTTTATATAAATACAAAATTTATATCATAAATAAATATAACACATATATCATGAATTATATTTTTTTTATGATGAGTCCATGAAAATTGTACAAGGACTATTACCATCATACAATTATAAGAATAGAAAATAGACTAGTCTTAACCAGCATATCCATTTGAAAGATGATTTGTTAATAAATTTAAAGTTGTAAACTGAAAAAAAATTGTATAAATTAGTAAATTTTACATAAATATTATTATGTAATAGATTTATAATAAATTAATTTTCACTATATAGGTGGATTTCATGCATGAAAACCAAGATGACAATTGAGGTGTGAATTTATTGTATGACTTTCTATATGAGACATATGACATATTTACCACTAGTTTTTATTGTCTGTAGAATATAATACCCATGAATGTATTTTATTATTAATTTAATAAATATTACTGGTAAATAAATATTAATATAATTTTATCTTTCTATTTTGTTTTTTTTCTGAAATTATAAAATATGTATTGTTCTATTACCTTAAAATTGTTTTCTTCATACATTATTAATAAAATGCACATATTTATGTTAATGATGTGTAACTAACGACAATATGATAGGTTTCATCATGAATATTATCAATTTCTTTATATTTATGGTTTAATTTTATTTTATCCCTTTCTTGATGATTCTGAATCAATACTAACTGAAGTCGTAATGAATTTATGTTTCAGTTAGTTTTCATCAATATTTTTTATGCTTTAACATGGGAAATAATATGATTTTTGTATCAAAATCCCATTACATTTTATTCTCCAATAATAATTCTATATATTATAATTTTAAAATTCATTTTTATCTAATGATGTTCTCATGATAATTCAATATTTTCTTAATGAAAACATACATTCATTTACTGTTCATTTAAGAATATATTCCTTTAATGTCCATTTTTTCATTAAAATGTATTCTCGAGTGACTATAAAATTCCCCTATGATTTTACATTTAATTATTTACATTTTTTAATTATTATAAAAAATATTTCAAATGAATCTTCCTTTCATTCTTGGAGTGAGGTTCTTTTGACATCTTAATGAAAATGATAAATAAACTGTTAATTGAAGGTAAACTGCATGGACTATATTTCCCACCATTATGATATCTCAATGATTGGACCATAAAAAATTCCAATGTTATTTTCAAATAATAAATATTCATAAATAATTTTTAAAATTTTCGATATTAAATAGGCGATTTGAAAATATAGGAGGGTATTTTTCTATATAAACATTCCAGTGATATATTGAAGGCATTTATCTTCCCTAATAATAACTGTGGATGGTAAATATGGTTTTCTATGGATATAAATTAATGATACCATAATTTTTTTCTATATATGTTTTAATATTATAATCATGGTATTATTTTTTGAAAACATTTATTTTATACCATTAATTCTATGATGATATGTTGAATGTCATATGTTCTTATGGAATTTATTTTAATATAATTTTATTTTATTGAGATTAGGAATTTAATTATATATACCTAAGATGAATTTTGGAAATTTTATTAATATTTTTTCTAGATGTGCATGTCATAGTTTATCCTAGGATCGAAAAAGAGGATACACATGAGGTTATACCTAGACTAAAAAGGGGTTATATGAGATGTATCCCATGATTGAAAGAGGGAACAAGTGTGGTTATCCAAATCCCGAAGAAGTCACCTGGGGGGTTATCCCAAGACTATCATTTTATGAATGACTTTGTGTGGTTATACTTGAAGTAATAAATATTTTATTGTGATATGACACACTTTATGTCACACTTTTATGACATGATTATATTACAATGATTTGATATTGTTGATCATGTTACTTAATTACAATTTGACACATGTCTTATGAATTAAAAATATCTTGATTATGATCTATAAATTTTAGGATATGATTATTAAAATTTAAATCTCATTTTCTCATAAGAATATAATTATATTTTATAGAAATGATTATTGGAATCCCCTTGTTTACTGATAAATATTATCTTAAATCACTATTTATTATTTTTCCTTTCACCAAGATATGATGAAATATTTTTGTTAGGTAATTTATATGAAGTAATATTTGTGACAAGATATTTCTGGGTGGAATTTAATATCATTAATGAGATTGTGCGTAAAAAATATATACTATAATTAAAATAAACTGTGGTGTTTTTGTAGAGATAATGATGTTATTTATATAATAATAATATAATATGATGTAATATTAATGAGTGAAAATTTGGTTTATTAACCCCAAATTTTTTTTCTGTGTATATCTTCTTAATCATTCTACTTCACAACTATTTTTCCCTTACTATAAAGCTTTTTTGACACTCTTGGGTGATATACATAGGTTATTTCACTATTTCATTACAACCCATTATGAATGATTTGAATAAATGATGACCATTAATGACTATAGTTAAACAAATAGTGTTATGGATTTGAAAATTTTGTTTCATTATTTTGAAATCATATTATATATTTTTGCATGAATATTTGGTCTCTAGCCTTGATTATTATTTCACAGACTATGAATTTTAGTTTTATTTAATGGCTCGAACATGGAGGAATTTAATTGAAAATGATGGTGGAAAACAATTTTAATATTTTTCTATTGATAAAATAAATAATATGAGAACATGAATGTGAAACCGTATTATTTTTCTTAATCAGAATTGATGATATAATATTAAAAATAATAAATCCTATGAGTTTCCTAACCAGTAAAATAATAAGGAAACCGAGTTTTAGGAATGTTCAAATAAAATTATCCTAGAGGATTGAAATTTTATTTCCATTCATGTATATAAAGTCAGAATAAACACCAAATAGAATATCTCAATGTAAGGGGAATATGTTTTCTATATTTAAATGGATGAAATATTACAAAACATTTCTATGGAATTTGATTTCTTATATTGGGGGAACATGTTAATTATTCAAATCAATGCCATATTCCATTGGTTAACTCCCCAACCAAAGAAGGTATAATGGCATGAAAATTTTTGATGGGGAATTATTAGATTTGTTTTTACATGAATTCAAAAAATAAGTTGTATAAGTGTTCTTATAATGATAATATATTTATAAAATTAATAAAAAATCAATAGTTTCTTATAGAGTAATATTATTCAAGAATTTTCAATAATATATAAAATTGAACAAATAACCTAGAATATTGTTTTTTTGAAAATGTTGTTTATTTTATGACTAATTATTGAGGTACATAAAACCTGTATTATGTCCTCGATTTTGGGATAATAATAGTTAGTTTGGATAATGTGATGATTCAAAATGATAAAATAAATTTTATAGTATTTATTATCTTTGAATTAATTGATGATTTGACGAAAAAGTGATTTATAACAATGAATATTTCATTTTTATATTTAGGTAATTTATTGGATGATATAAAATTATATTTAATTAACAATGATATAGATAATTTTAGGAAGAATGATTTTCATTATAGTTTTATGGTGATTCAGGTTATTTTGGTATGGAATTATCATGTTTTAACAGAATATAAGAGCATGATATTCACATGTTTTGTATGATACATTAGTCTATACTTCATATTGTTCAAGTAAAAATGTTGAATACAATATTATATAAAAATATATTTAATTAGATAATTTTGGTTTTGTGGTTTTCTACTTAGTTGGACATATTTTATAGGACTCATAAGGTAAACTAATTTTGGAATGGATTAAGATGGACATTCGTATTATTGTTGAGGTTTTAGTTTTTAATTTGATAGATTACATAACTAGTGCTGACCATTTTGATTTTGTAAAAATATAGAGAAAAAAATTATTTATCAATCAAATGACTTGTTTAATGTTGATTTTAGTACTTAAGTCATGAAAATTTCAACTTTAATATTCATTTCATGGAGTAATTAATGAAGTGGAAATTGATTGAATCACAACCAATGATTAATTCATTCTTACAAAAATGAATGATATCATGAATTTGTATTTTAACATGTTTTCTATTGTGTCTATGGATGAATCCATCAAATTATGGAAAAAGATATTGAAATAAAAAAACAAACCCTCATTTTTTTGGAATTGAATGTCTTTTAATAGCTCGCTAATTTTTGGTTTTAGGTACATTGACTTTCTCATGACCATTTTCTCTTTCACTATATATTAGTCCTTGAAATATTTTTTTCAGGTCTATGTCTATATTTTTACATTCCACTATGTAATTTTTATATAGGAACCTGGTAATTGTTATCTCATTTAACCTTTATTATTACCAAATCCCTTTTTCAGTGGATGGTTAATTATCCATCTATGTGATATGTATTTACTGGGTAGTTATATTCAAATAATGAATCTTTGATAATTGTAATCAAATTCTGAGATCATGATTTTATAAAAATTTTCATATTGTTGCACTAAAAAAATTTCTTTTATAATAATAATTACATGATATAGTTCCTAACTAGTAACATTAATTTTCCCATAATATAATTTTAGTTTATATAAAAAAACTACCTTTTAGATACTATTATATTTTCATTATATAAGGTAATTTATATGATTCATTATATTTAGGATTTTACCATAATGTGAAATAATATCTATTTGTTTTAGAATAACATGTTTATATAAGATTTATAGGAGGTATATAAATTAAGAAACATGAAATGAAATGTAATCAAATACCTCTGAAATAGATAATATAATTTGAAAAACACATTATAAATTTATGGGTTGGTCTATTGGTATTACTAATGAAAATTAGTCATGTATAATGATTTTGGTAAGGTATTTGTATTGGTTTTGGTTAATATATGGTTTAAATATGGTGTGATGAAATGAGGATATGAGGTGTCATTTTTTAATTGAAAAGAGTAGAGCTCTTCTATATATAAAAAACTAATAATAACAAAAATTTTGTTTCACACCTAATATGGCTCTGGAAAATGAAAATTTAAATTATACGACATTATTTTCTCCAAAATCGACAATACTAATTTAATTTATAAAATAATAACACTTATTTTAATGATTTTCTCTAATTGTACCCCCCTTTTTACCATCTTTCCCTTAATCATGGTGAAAACATATAACCATATTTTTAATTCATAAATACCTAAAATTAATTTATCCAAAAAATGTACTATTTTAATTGAAAATATTCATTACATTTTTAACTACTCAATTTCAATAGGTGATAAAAATTAAATTTAACATAACTGTGAAAAACAAATTAAAAAGGTTTTTTTTTGAAAAATGACTATTTCTGTATAGATATGATTATGAATTAGAATAATATATAGAATTTATTATTATTACTATTTTTATTTATAGGGAAGTAATATATATCTATTTTACTTTTTTACCAATATAAAACAAAATTTAACCATTTAATTAATTAATAAATTAAATTGATTGAATATGTATCACTATTAGAATAGAAATTCGCATAGGTTATACAATTTCGAACATATGGTAATAATAAAATATATATAATTTTGGATTTTATTTTATTTGTGAAATATATATATGTTATAAAAAAATGTTTTTACAAACTATATATTCATTCTTTAACCATAATTATGTCATTAAATTTATAGTATTTGTAAAAGTGGTATTATTCACAATTTAAAAAAATACATTATTTTTTTAAAAAAGCCAAAAAAATCTTGGTAACATAGATTACATGTATCAATCCTAAAATTTATATATATTTTATTAAATCGTAATAGAAGAAATAAAATTTCACTATTCAATATAACCATGATCAATTTGGAAAAAATAATAATAAAATAATAAAATATACATTGGACAACAATTTATGGATGTACAATATATATTTTATAGAAAGGTATCATTTATTATATGTGTCATATAACGAATGGGATATGTTTCTTGAAGATGTAACAGATAAATCTTTTCTCTTCCAGGAACATGGAACGTTCCCCCAAGTATCAAGGCTCAGTACTCCAGAACATGTGGAAAACCATTGGGAGAGAATTGAGATTGTTGAAAAAAATATCTGAATTTGTGATAGTTGTTGGTCTTCATGTCCCTTATTTACTTCCACATACTAACCATATATATATATATATACTATTTGATGGATGACATTATGATTCGTTTACTATAATCTCATTTCATGGGGAGGGAACCCTTTTATGTTGGTGGAGAGGATGTATGAGGGGAAACACATGATGTAATCCTGCCATTCAATAAAAAAATAACTTAAACTATGATGGAGTGAACATGAATTGTAGATACAATACTTATGCCTTCTGGTGGAGGAGGTCACGCATCAGGTACGATTACAAAATGCACAATCCAAACACTATATCTCAATACTGATATATTATTCCATTATCAGGTTCATTATGAATACTAGAGATAAATAAATAATTATTGATATTCTCTATGAAGTCTATTTATGTGTTTATTTTGATGAATTAATAAATTTTCAAAATATTCTACATGGTCATATGTCATACATTTTTAATCTATTTTTATTCCCTTTCAAAACATGTTGTTTTATACCCCAATCTCATATAGATATATCTCTATAATACATAGAAATATTAATCCATCATAGTGATACTATGACCATTTTAACTATCCATGAGATGGTATAAATATCACAAGGGTGGATATTGATGGAAAACCCATGCCCAGTTAAAGTGGAAAATTGATATATCCTTATATAATTTCCTCTTTCAGAATTATCAACCATTCAAACATATCAGTAAACAATTGTGGGAGGGCATGTGGACCCACCACATAATTATGTTAAAGTAATATGTGATGATGTACATGATGTACTACATGAAAGAATAATTATGAAGTAATATTTAATAACCATGGCTACCAATGATGTGATCATCTGAGAGGAAACCCAGGCCACACTTCCAAGAAGAGAGGTATTGGAAAAAAAATCCAATATTTTGGGACAGTGCCATATTAATGTCATCTATTGACCATAATGTTTTATTTTATTGATCTATTCATCATTTTAACCAATTTTAATAGTATATGAACAAATTACGGAGCTCATAATGAATTCATCCATACCCATGCTCATACTAGAATAGTACAATGATTTATGGGTTACTTGAAATACAATGACTTCATATAGGGATAACCTAATGATCTATTTGAGATAAATACAATTAAAATAAATATAAATCCCTTAGTGAAACTATAATATATTCTATGAGTCCTTGGACCATAAAATTATATCATAAAATCATGCATTGATGGATATATAAAATCTAGTTTATAAGAAACGAATGTCGATCTAAGAATAAAGGCACATCAAATTCTCCATATATTCACAATTCTCACATATTGGGGGTAAAATTGAAGAACCCTTCTTGGTAACACGGTAAATATTAATCATGAATTGGAATGGTAGCAAATATCCAAACTATTCATCACCTAAGAAATCCAAAAATATATATTCAGCTAATAGTTGACCTAGATGACATCTAGAATGCTCACACTATGAGGATATTGTGCTTTTGAAACAACATTTAGTGGATGTGAAATGAAACATTAGTTGACAATCACATATTGTAACCAAATATTTCTGATGAGTGATTATGAAGAACCAAATGTTATCAAGGATTTCATTATTATAAGAGAGTATGGACTATCCAACATGAATACCTTACACTTTGCTAAGGAGGTCTAGGATTAAAAGATGAAATGTTTATGAAAAAAATCAATGGGGGTATATGGAATTAAATTATTATATTCAACTTTCTAAAGAGGTAATATTCTGATGAATTTGGTTTCCAATTCATGAAGAGAGTCTCATACTTATTGGTTCTCCTCTTCCATCAAGTAGAGGAATATGAAAATTGTCCTCGTTTATCTTCTATAAATATATTAACATTTTATAAAACTTTTACAACAAAAAAATAAAACTAATGTCACTTTTTAATATTAGTATCAATATTAATTTAATCCACTTGATAATTTAATAAAATAGAATAGTTAGATTAGGATGCACATATTGTTGGTGCAATGTGGCCTCTTTTCTAGACATGTACTAAGGGATGTTTATAGGTGGGGAGATATAGTGGTTCTTCTAAAATAAATATGCACTACGGTATGTCTATGTGGATATCAATAAATATTTCCTACTATATGTTTTCTCATGTATGGGTGTATCTAGGCCAAATAGAGAGGAAAATATACCTTCACTTTACTATAGGGTATTCCCATTTGTATATGGGAATATATGTCCTCCGGTATGTGTGCCCCATGATGGGTCTATTAGGGATGAATATAGTGGAATCATTACCATCATCACATATTAGTGTTAATCAAATAGTATATGGGTGTTTGAAGGACTCTTCATAAAGTGATCATTAAGAATATTTTTGGGATAAACATTCCAATGTACAAGGGGGATTGAGAACCATGAGTCTACATGTTCATGTATTGTGTATGTGTACTTTAAAATTATTATGTTGGTGGAAAATAATTTATTTTCATTTTCTACTTGGTCTATTTTCTAATATTGAATAGATAGGTTTTTTTAGGAAAATATGTTAGCCCCCACATAATTATTGACTCTTTATTTTTTCACTAACTTTTTTATAAGCCTTAGATTGTGGGGTCGTAGCAGGTATGTACATGGCTATTGTCAATAAAAATAATTATAATTTTTTTAACATTAAAATTTATATGCCTTCTCCAATATTCAAACCCTCAATTTTACTCATCTCATATTGAATTCATTTCTACTGATAGTTGACTTGACTTAACAATAAGAAGACATTTTCAAGTTATCAACCTAGAGACTAATGTTTCACATCTCTTTGTTAGTTTAATATCATATATTTATATAATTATAGCTATAGTTTTAGCACATGAAATATTGACAGAAAGTGATTTGTTTTACATATCAATATGGGAGAAGAAAACCCTATTTGAATATTGTTCTTGGTTCCTTTACTATAGATAAAATAAATTAATGATTCAAAATGTTTAAGGTTGTAATTTCATCACAAAATAAAATTTCGGATGTTTGAGGTCTAATACATTTAGAAAATTGTTGTAGGATTTGTTTTTATGTCTATCAGGGAGGCAAGGATTACCCAATGGAAAAAATAGAGGGCCTTCAAAATTAAACATATCCTCAAAAGGAGTGCACTAAATTTAAATCCATTGTTCTTGAATGAATACATATGGTGTTTGATATCACGATGATTTGACCAAAACATAATGTTGAATTTAAGAAAATGTGGTATAAGAAAATTCAATTTGAATGGAGATCCTAATTTCATGAAAATATACATTCATGATTAGGGGTACATGTAATTTTTAGATATAATGCATGAACCAGATAACATTGATGAATTAGGCTGAAAACCAATGAACAAAAGGTTAAACGTGGGGAGGTGAATCTATCATCGATGTTATTTTGGAAATATATTAATGGGTATGGTCTTGAATAAATATATAAACAAATTAAAATGGTTCAATATGAATATGGTTTTAGATCAATGAATAATGTATCATTAACTTAAGATTATTCAACGTTTTCCTATAAAAAATCAAGGAGAAGGACCATTTATTATGTTGAAAGTCCATGCCCAAAACTAACTAAAGATAAAATTATTAGTTTATAAAATCATATAGTGAGTTATCTATAATTTTTTCATATCAAATAGGTCTAGTGATCACGTCATACTTTTTTCTATGGCTAAATATTCTTTACTATATGATTTTAAAATTATTATTCTTGAACTCTAACTTTTTACTAATACATAAAATGATATTAATTAGTGTTTATATTATAACATCTTTATTAGTACTCCCTTTATTGGGTTTTGAACTTTCATGAACTTTCAATTTCATTTTTTTTCTGAAGGTCATAAAATTTGAACTGCAAAGGAAAACATTTTAAGGTCATTCAACCTGCTCTAATATTTATGTGGTATAAATTCATATAGTGTCAATGAAAAAGCTACGATAATCACACTAATGAGGTAAAATGACACAATACATGAATGATTATCCTAATTATAGTCACAAAAACTCAATTGAGGATTTACATAATGTATGTTCATGGTTCTTGGATCCAATGGAATGAGACATCATATATAGTGAGGGCTATTAATTTTCGAAAATTATTTAAGATCCCTTATAACTATAAAACATCTGAAATATAGGATTAATGTATAATATGATAACAGTTCTTAAAATAAATAGTTATATAGTCAATGTATATATGTTGAAAAAAATGGTGTAATGGCAAGACCCAATTTTACTTTTTGCTATCACTAATAATAGTGATAACATTTTAAAGGTGGCATTGAATAAATTCTAAGGCGGGTTGTGGTAAAAAACCAAAATAGAGATCAAGATATAATGTATCCCCAATATTATTAAAAGGGGAATAAAATTTTTATAAATCTTGTCCTGTGGTATTATAATTTGGGAATGATGAGATACGATGTGTTTTGTGGGGTTGACCACTGATCACATTTGTATAATGGGTTCCGCTAGAACATTTTAATGTTTTGTGATGATTATAGGACATTCTTTTCATTATGATGATTAATGTGGCATGTATTATTTTTATAAGGACATAAAAAATTACCATTTAGTGGTGCCACGAAAAGATGAATACATTAGTTACCATTTGACATGAAAGGTTTATGATTATTCAAAATACATTTTGTTAGAAGTGTGGTTTTTTATTAAGGGGTCATTGAAGAGTAATTTGAGAACTCAAATCCAAAACTAACCATGATTAGTCCATTTAATGGAATTGAAATGAAATTATATAGATGACGACTTGTATCTAAGATATAATTTTTTTAAAAGCCACTATCTATCAGGATAATCTATTAATAATACCATATATAAATATTATAATTTTTTTGTTATCCAAACATAGAGTCTATGTGTTATCAAAAAACATGATATTTTGTATCTCATTATTATTAATAATGTGTCAGACTAATGAAACTTCACCAATTTTTTTATGGGTGCCTTATCCGCAAAGGAACTCAAAGGAATGATGATATCCTCATATCACCATGATATATGGGATGAAGACCTATGCTGTAAGGGATTCCTAGAGAATATCAATTTTCTCATTTATAGTGTTATAAATTTGGTTTTATACACCAATGTTATCATCATTTTCACTAGAATTAATCTTATTTCATGATGATCATGCTTTAGGGCTCATCGAGAGGAGTGTATGGATCATCTGTTTTTTTAGGGGAAGTGGGCATGCATAGATTAAAGATTTTTTTGTGACTTCACTAGCCTCTATCTATAGGATCACTGTGCATTATCCTTTATTGATACATGGTTCCATAGTATAGGTCTTGTTATTCCTAAGTGGAAGGATAGGTCCATTATGATATTTTCAAGTTGCTGAGTTATTTGGAAGGAATGAAACTCATCCTGTAGTGAGAGGAAATGTAGCTTGGGGAAAGACCTGATTTCTCACACAACAAACTTATTTCTTTAATTATTATGGCTAGTCAAAAACTGGGACAACTCCCCCACCATGAGACAGATTTTCACTACTTCCCCTCATAACCACCTGATTTTGAAAGGCAAGAAGTGACATTGGGTTCATTCGAACACTCATGATGAGGGATACACAATAAATATTGATGGTTTTTGTAACAACAATTTCATTGATGGAGGTAGAGTGGTCCACAATAACATGGGACCACCCATCCTGGCCCTTTCAATGAATTTTTCATCGATTAATATACTTATGCCAAAGAAATGGATTTTTTGACAAGTATTCACCTTTTTAGTCAATGAAACATTATCTTGGAGGGGGTGGAAATAGATTCAATGACCGTTCATGTGTCTTTTCATGGAATAGGAAATTCCAATTGAAAAATTTCATATGTTATTTGGAGATGTAGGAAGATCATTAACAAAATTATTTATGTTTTTCAATCATGGTGTGAGGTAATCAAGGTTTCAGATTTCTTAGATTCCATGATAGTTCTATGAAACTCCATTTATTTCATCATTATAATGAATTCATTAACTATAAAAGGAGTGAACCTAATTAGATAGTATCAACATCGCCTCCACTACTTTATGCCTACATGATCCTACATTACACATTCTTTCATGACTTATATTTTGTTTTATGTGAATGTTTTCAAAAAATAAATAATGATGATGATGGTATAATATTTTAACCAAAATATGATCTAATTAAATACATTGGATAAATGAAATGAGATTATGAATATAAAATATTAGTGCACATACCCAATGGGAAAACTAATTAAATTATGAGAAACATATACTCCATAGAATATTAATTGGAAATGGAAAATTTTCATACATGAATGTTTTATAAGTGGTATCCATGCACCATGAACCCTTACAAGGATTAAGATCTCATTTAGAGTAGCTGACATATATATAATGGACCTCTTTAATCTGTCTATGATATTACAGATTTGACAATATATTATTAATTTTAAGGTCATGTGAAGGGACTCATGTGAAATATTGTTTAGAATAATACCATGTAGGTTTTAATGTAGTGAGTTTTATGGAATCATTTATTAGGAAAAAAATTCAATAGAATCATATTATTGAAGAACAAATGAAGGGAAACTCGACATGAGTAATGGTGTCTAAACATCAGGACAAAATAGAATTTTTTATTAGTAATCACAAGTAGGCTCCAGATAGGGGATCTATAAGTCACTATTTTTATGTAAATTATAGGAATCAATACATGAATAGTTATGATATATATATTAAGAATATTTTTTTGTGGTATAAAAAGACCATGATATAGGTATAATAAAATGTATTTATGGCCGCATCATCATTGACGAGAGAGAGAGAGAGAGATCACAATTTTTTTTTATCCCTTCCACATGCTATATCACTAATATCATTATCCATGCTCTTATATATGTGCATAGTCTTTTCCATGTGGTCATAGTATATGTATATTTCTAGCTATTTAATAGGTATATAGGATTGAATATTCATAATTGTCTCTAGTAATTCTGGATAGAGGGTCTATTTTTCAGCTTAATGTCCTTTGATGAGAACTATAATGTCATGTTGTTTTGAGTCAGACAACATGGACCATTATGTGTTGTGTTTTTTTTAAAAAAAATGTCTATGTGTAATGATATGATAACTTATTCATAACCTCAAGTCAACAATTTAGGGTTGAAAATATGAAGTAAGAATTTAGGAGGACATTTTTTAAAGGATTAAGATAATCATTTCTAGCATTGTGACATATCGAATAATAATTGTAATATTTAATTATTAAAACGGTCCTTGTGTAGGAGTCAATGAACAAGACTTGATATAAAGAGAGGGTTCATAAACAAAATAATTGGAATGGTATTAAAATTCATGGATATTTGTGGATATCTCTTCGATAAAGGATTCATGTCTCACTGTGTATCCAAAAATAGATTTAATCAAGCCATACATAGTTAATTTTTATGTAATTTTACAAAAATTAACATTCTCATGCACCATAGAAAAGGAATCAAAATTCATGGTTTCTGTGGTGAGATAGTGGGATGAAAACCCTACAGAATTATGAATGGACTTATCCCAAGATTATAGGAATATGAATAAATGTTAATTTATTAAGGGTTAATCTAGGAGATCTTTGTCCCAAAATATATCACTGCTTATAGTTAATAAAGTAACAAATCGTTTTGAAATATGGAAGACATAATTGTTCATAGGTTTAGTGGACCATGTAATTACAATTGGAAAGTATTTATAAAATCAGTAAATCCTCATAGTATTACATATATTGAGAGAGTTATTAAAAAGGGGGGTTTAAATTCATGTTGATTACACCATATACCATGATATTTAACACCACAAGATATGGACTCAGTGTTTACCTATATAGTTGTGATTCCATCATAATACCTCATGTGAATCAGAATTTCTAAACATTATGATGAACTTATTGGATGTGTGGGGTCATATTTTCTTATAAAAGGCATATGGATAGAAAACCACATGATCAGGTTGCTTGTATATATCAGTATCATATATCAGGGAAGGTAGATAACATATTATAGAATACTCAAAGTATTTATATGCCTTGATTGATGGATAATATGATGTGGAGTGGGGTTTTATATGAAAAGAGAATGGATGTTATAAACCATAAGGTAATGGAATGAGAAACATTACGAAGGGTCTCTTCATAGGTTTAGATTGTGTTTAAAAAGATATTGCCTCGTCTAAATGCAGGACTAGTTGATGGAAACCCTTATGTGAACGGAAAGTACCCAAATAATATAACAAATCAAGGGATTGATTAGAATTGGTTATTTATTTCATGAAAACTGATTTCTGTATCCAATTATCCTATAAATTTTGGAATAAATATGAATATAATTATAATAAATTCCAAATATTGGGTAGATTTGTGAGGACTTAATGTGAATTGAGATACTTATAATATGATTAAAAGAATATTGTATAATTCATTTTAGGTGCATAATTGTATATCATGAAATAACAACTTATTTCATTAGTAATAAAATCAATAAATACATATTCCTAATAAAGGATACTTAAGTTGATAATACTATAATATAATAGGGAGTTTATTTACACTAATTTTACAATATAAGGACTCATTGTCCAATGAACCTTATAAAAATTTAGTTTCTGTGTTAAATAAGATCATATTGTCTTAGTGTGAGGTAAGAAGAAGTAACAAAACATGAATAAAACAAGGGATAAAACACAAAAAAAAATAGTATGAATAATTAGAATTGACCATAATATTGGGTATAATTTTTTGGGCCTCATTATGTATCCTATAATAACAGTAATTAAGCACAACATAGTTCTTATATAGGATTTCAATCACAGTGTAGAATTATAAATCCAGGAATATAACATGTACTATAAAATAAAAAATATATCCAACTCCAAATTAAATAACATTACTCTCATGGATAGAACATCATATAAAATTTGAATTTTCAGGTTCAATATACCATATGTACTTTAATTTTAGAACAAGATAATATGAAGAAAATATTTTAGACTCTAAGATCATGTGATGATTTCATTTCTCATGATTATTTATGTCATTTTGAATGAAATTCGACTATTTAGTTTAACTTCATACCATGAGGATATTACACTACACAACATAATGTCCTGTTGTTTGGTGTAAAAAACTAAATAAGGATAGAATAAATAATTTTTATTTTGATTATAATTATTGAATTATGTAGTTACGATCATTATAAATATACTAATTAATTCATAAATTCCAAAAGTAACTGGTTTTATTAAACACAACTATTATAGGAATTTTTAAAAGGTTTAATTTTTCATATAATTTATTTGTCTTTACACAAATATAATTACATTTTTAAATCCCACATGTATAAATTATATTATGATGAAATCTTAAGGACATTATGAAAATATTTATTTTTCAAGGAATATGGGTGAATCCGATTTTAATTGAAAACAATATTTTATTTTAAAGTACTTATATTGTAAAATTATGTATTTAATTTATTTTAAATATTAATTAGTTTAATTTGATTTAAAATAATCCCAATATGGTCTTATAAAATGATTTTATACTATGATTTTTTATAAAAAAAATTATATTTTGAAAGAGAACTACTTTTGAAAAAAACTATTTTCCATCATGTTTTTATAGATCAAATTAAAACTAAATTTGGCAGCATATATCTTTTTAATGATGAAAAAAGATTATATATATTGACACAATGGGTCAACATTTATAAAATATTTCCCTTTTATTTTTTGAAAATATTAATATTAACATATGATATTTATACTACCATAGTAAATGGAAGATAATATAATTTGGAATAAATATAAAATGAAAATAACTATAAAATGACCAAAAAATACCTAAATATTATTAGAAGAATATATATTGACAATAATCACCCAAGGGATTAATTTATTACTATTATGGGACACCTTAATGAGATATAAACTATATATTAATTAATGTAATGAAATATCAAACATTTCATCCTCTTATTTTTTTATAACATTAATATATTTTATATGGTGTCATCTAGAGGATATTATTTTATATAAATTTTATTTTGGGAATTTAAAAAATTTAAAGCCATCAGATTAATTTATTTTTTATGCATATGTAAAAGGTAATTACCCAAAATTATTACATAATGATGACGTAGTAATTATTCAATTAATTGATAATTAATATAAATGGTATTGAATATATTAAAATGAATATATTTTTAGCTATATAATTTGAATAAAAAATTTAATGATTTCCATTATATGTTAATGAAATAATAAAATATTTTCTTTCTATTTTTATAAGTATTTCCATATTAATAAATACAATCTAATTTATAGCTCAAAAATTGACATTATTGATATTTTACAGTAAATGATATTTTATTGAATGATATCAAATTATATATAATATTAAATTCATAAAATTAATTATGATATTTTTTATAAAAATAAAAATGGTCCACTTTTTTGAATTTTTATTTTATAGTAATTATATTGACCCCAAAGAGTAAAAATTCATCTTTTCATCGTAAGAGATAAAGGGGTAAAATTGGTGTTCAACCTAGAAGACATGTTTATAAATATATTCAAAGCATGTATAATTTTTATTTTATGAGTCAATTTAGACACATATTTATATATAATTATAATTAAATCACATTGGAACTATTTGGAATTTAAAAATAAGGTGTATAAATTTTATATTTTAAGAGACTCTTAGTGTGCCCCCACTAATTCTTATAAAACTGCATCACTTATTCTTATTTCATAAAACATAAAAAACCCCATTTTTAATGGAAAATACCATAACAGATACCTTCCTATAACCTATTAATAATTATAAATATCATTTTTAGCTATAATACTAATATTTTAGGACTTAAGGTTTTAGGAAAAGAATGATTTTCAAATAAGAAGTGCATTTTTTTGGTATGTTTTAGTATTTACACATCACTCAGACATTCTTAAACCATGTTCGACTAAATACTCCACTATCCTCCTTGTACTAAGATATTATAATGATATTTTAATAACCCATATCCATATAATCATTAATAAAATTGGAAAATAATTCTACATTCGTGCGTACAGAAGTCTACCACCTTGTGAACCGTTGCAATTTATTTTCTAACACAATCTCTCAATATTATTTATAACCATGGAGCTAATATTGATAAATAAAATTCATTACATAATAAACACTATTATAAGATAATATATTTTATTACATTTACTTTCATTGAAAAATGATAATGTTGTTCATGCGTATCTGGGGACTACCACCTATACGAAGTGATATGAGTTTTTCCATAACCTCATCACATGGAAGATATATATATTTATAATTAAAGAATATATATTATATATATTATATTATTGTCATTATTTAATGAAAAAAATAATATGTACAATCTTTTTATAATAATTTTTAATAAATGGAAACAGTACACATGTGTTTAAGTAACCAGTCATCTCTCTGATTGTTACACAGTTCTTTTTTCATAATGATATTTCATAGTTGGATTTAAAATATTATTTAATATATTAAAATTATAATAAATTAATAATTATTATTCTATAGATGACATAATTATATCCTTTTTTCACCATATTCAACTCTCCAAATCCATTCTGAACAAACTAACCAAATATTTTCAAAACCGAAGACGTGAAGATAATTAATTTATATATTTAATATAACATTGTAATATGTGATAGAAATAATAACAAACATGAAAACAGTTCTAAAACAACAATAAATTATCTTAAATTTATTATTCTATATTATATTTAATTTATATGATGTTTCTGACCCAATGTAGGGGACATTCTTTTTAAAATTCACTTTTTATGTTCCATTTTAATTATTCTTGCAAAAGGGAAAAAATACTTTCATAACTTATATGGATTAATATTATATTCTTATCATTATGAAACTGCAATTTTTTGAAGTATTATTTATATGTTTCCATGTATATTTTTTTAGAAATTATTTAGATTATGATGGGTTCCTATTTTAGATGTTGATAAATCATTTTCTAAAATAAATTGTTTTTCTTTTATACAAATTGTGTTTTTTCGGTTAAAAAGGCTATTTAAAAAACAAATATGATGAAAATATTCAATTAAAAAATATTAATGAAATGGTGCATTATAATTATATGTGTTTGGGGACATCTTAATAAA
Source organism: Viscum album (assembly GCA_963277665.1). Taxonomy (NCBI): domain Eukaryota; kingdom Viridiplantae; phylum Streptophyta; class Magnoliopsida; order Santalales; family Viscaceae; genus Viscum; species Viscum album. The sequence goes on along the minus strand of OY728141.1, from coordinate 593,695,829 downwards.
TCATATACAAATGATTAAGCCTCATTTTATCTATGGGGGGATCCCATTATTTCTTATACACTGGGTGCACAAAGATTGAACCGGGTGAGCCCCAATAGATTTTTTAGACCACATATTTATAACCAATGCATTGGGTAATGTTGCATTTATATTGAAGAAGTAATTATTGAATTACCTAATGGTTTCACTAATTGCTTTAATAGGGATTTAGTTATTTCAAACATGGGTTTATAATAGGTTATAAATGTGTTACTATAATTTTAAATAAAATGTTTTAATTTACCTGGTATAAATATTAATGGGTTTATTTGAGAAAAAGTGTGTGTTTTTTATGTGGTGTTTTTTTTCATACAATGAAATATCATTAAATTAATGGTTAACCATTACATTTGTTTTCATATTTTTGACTACAGAAATGGATTTCATCTTTTTTATGGTCATTAATAAAATTCTTATGATCATATAATTTTTAAAAAATGTTTTTTCAATTTTTTGTGGATGGTTAAATGAAAATGATGTTTGAATTTAATTTTTTATTAATATTTCAGGAAAATAAATCTTTTTTTGTTTTACAATTTTTATATTGTGAGAAAAACAATATTTATTATAAGTGTAAACATTATATTATATGATTTTTTATGTATGCATTATGAATTAAATTTATAAAATTATAAATTTAAAATATATTTGGGATTTTAATAAAATGCTAAATTTAAAATATAATTTTGATTTTAATAAGTTTAATTATCTTTCAATGTCAATATAATATTTAATTCGTAGGATAATTTTAATACAATTTTTATTAGAAAATGGTTTCCAAAACATTGGTGATTTAGATGTTTTCATTTAAGGGGTTTATTAGTAGTTTTAGATACCATAATGGGTATAAAAGTTTATGTTTGATTATATGATCAATGTCATAAACCTAAATTTTCTTTTTTTATGTGATATATTAGGATAGGTTTTATTATATGTTTGGATATTATATTTTAAAGGGTAATTAAATTAGAAAAATGGATTTGATGCTCAATGTATTGTGGAATTTTTAAGGGTGAATTATTTTCAAGGGTCATTTTCATTATACCATGAAATAATTTATTTCATGTTAACATGAACTTATTTTCTATATAATAATAATCATTTGTCAGGATATAATGAATAAAAATCTTTCAAAACCATTTTATCCCTTAAAAATGATATGATTATAACTATAATTCTAAAAATCATGTTAAATTTTTTGGAAACCTTTTTAAGTATTCAAATCACCCGCATGAATCTGTTTGATAAATTAAAATACTTTTCATTTTTATAGAAACATTATATAAAATGGTATATTTTTTATTTTAGTTCAAAATCTCAAATCTACCAACTATATAGAAAAGGTAATTTCTATAATATACAAGGAAATTTACTTTCTAGAAGACAGGAATCATGATGGGAGAAAATGTTAATATCAAAGAAAACATAATATATAGATTTAAGCTATGAATTATTATATTATATAATATATATGAAATATTTTTTTTATTGATGAATATGAATTATATAATTCATATATATTGTTGTAGGAACATTTTATTAAAGAATAAGATGGTGAGTTGTGGTTAAAGGTTTACGAATGATGTTGATAGAAATATTTTATTATGTGAAATGATATTCAAAAATATGATATTGTAGTATTTAATAAATATTATCAGAGTCATGAAACACCCAATGATTTTTTTATATTTGGTTTTATTTTTAAAATTATGGAATCACATGTTATATATAATCGAGCCCTTTGAAAATTAGTGTAGTAAAAAAGGTGATAATTTTTTGGAGGCATTTGTTGAGTTTGGATAAATATTTGAGATACGATATACCCTTAAGTGAATTATTTAAAAACATTATTTTAGGAACAATTCCTTACTTTTTTTAGTTATAAGATTAAAGGTATTGGTATCCATTAAGATTTATATGATCTATGGTTTTGAGGTTATTTTGGTTTGTTACAATTTTAAAACATATGTTTTATCAAAAATTGATTTGGTGATCAATGTAATTTTTTGAACCATATAATATACTATTGTATTTTATTTTATAAATAAAGGCAGAATTATTTTTTGGAAACATATATAATCATATTTTGGATTTATGGTGATTCAGGTAAATTGTGTAAATGATTAGTATATCTTTGGGATTATGTGATTAGAGAAATTATATTTTTGTATGACACTCTAATAATGATTTATAATAAGTAGAGATAAATATTAAATTTATCTTTCATGAATATGTAACGCCCTGACCCCTAGCTACCCAGAGTCGGTGCATTATTTAGTAACATTGGCATGATCACAAAAGATCAAGTCTCGAAAGACCGATTATTTTAGTAGCCTTGGAAACACTAGATACATTCATAAGTCTTACATTACATCATAAAGTGAAAAACTAATAACAAAGTCTTCATAGTCCACACTCATATCCTCTTCTGACTATCCCTGCAGGTCATTCATAAAATACTTCTTCACATCCTGGAAAATATTAAAACATTGAAAGGGGTGAGCTCAGATGCTTAGTAAGGATTACAATATTGCGGAAGCTTTCATAAATAAACATAAAAATTTAAGGCAATGTATAACTAAAACAAAAGCCTTTTAAACTTGAACATCAACATAATATGGCAAAAGTAAAATGAGATAATGCCATTCACTTCTTCACATGGATATTCTACTGGTCGAATAATCACATGCAATATCAATAACCACTTTCATAATAATGGAATGCATAATGCCAGACTATCATAACCACGTAGTCAAGGCCTCGTGCCAAGACCACAAATAAGATTTTGTCAAGGCCTTGTGCCAAGACACTAGTTTGTCTAATGAGACCTGCCGATGCATTGAGGAGCTATAGCGGGCTCCACTCGTCACTTATTAAGTCCAATGCATTCCTCATATGAATAGGTTTAAACATATCATAAACCATAACATAATCGTATCACATAAAACACGCGTAAAGGAAACATAACATTTCCACATTTCAATCACAAGATATCAATACAACACATTGATATAATAAAAACGTTTTCAAAACCATTTTCAAAACCAAAATAAAAGAAAGTTAAAACTTTGTATTTATTTTTCATTAAAAAAAAGTGATGGCTTGTAGAGGAAGCTGAAACTCAAATAATGGTCACGGCGGCCGAGAAGTCGTTGTCGCCACATAAGTACGGAAATAAAAACATTCCCTTTTTGTCATTTAGTAAAACTCTTCGTATAAAAAAGATTCTTTTTGAATAAACATAAAAGTCAAAGGGGTTTATACACTGTATAAAAGAAATTTGTGTATAAAACAAAATATGCCTCAATGAATGGAGATTGAGACAAAGTCCCTTAAAAAGATCATTTTTAAATAAAATATATCTATTATGTGTATTCACTATATGTACACATAATGAAAGTATAAATACAATATACAACATAATAATATCATGACATAATTTGAAAGTAGGAGATTAACCCAAAGAATGGAAATTGGGTTAAGAAGTTCCCTTACCTTGTGTCCGACTTGACTCAACCGTTCTTTAACCTCCTGAATAATAAACTAGAGTTAATATCTACCTTATTAAGAACCATTTTCAATTTCATTATCCTTTTTATATCACTTATTACAATGTTATGAATATTATGTAATTATTCAAGTTAATAATGATCGTTTTGTCGATCTTTGGTAACATGAGTCAACAATAAACTTCTTATAATTACAAGTTGTTCATGTGGTAGAATATCCATTATATCCAGAATTAAATTCATGATTTAGATGTCATATATATCATATATATCCAGTATATACATTCATTTATAATATTACGTAACATTTAGAGGTAAGAAATGAAATGCACCGTTCATGGAGACGGTAAGCCGTACGTACGCATGAACGCTACTTTCATTTCAATTTCATATTTAATGGAACTAAATCATAATGATACAAATGTATAATATAATTCCAGTATAATATAGTGTATTATACCATTTACTCCATCTTTTATGCATCCCACATATGGCATTAACGATTCAAATCACTTTGAGGGGGCGGTAGTCCGCACTTCCTAAAATGAAATTATCGCGTTTTACCCATAATGGAAATCATAAAGTATGCCATAAATGAGAAATACATAAGCATAAGTAAAACATAAACATATTATATATCATATATAAAAATAGTTACATCTTAATGGCCACCTTTTAAGGTGTTATATGAGTGTTGAACAATCATCGTTTCGTGAGGCAGAAATTCGCAATCCACAGAAACCGTATGTTCTTTAACCATTAGATGTAGGTGTGTGTAATTGTAGCTCGAATACCTCTTATAACAACATCCTAGTATATTGAGGATACCGGTGTTGTTACAAAAGAAATTAATAAAAAGAGTTTAGGGGGTTGGAAAAGAAAAATAAAACAAAACAACATTAGAGAAGACATTACCTCAAAATCGAGTAACTATTTTTGATTTGAGCCAAAGGATTCCTTGGGAAGAGTTATGCCCAATGTAATGCTTCTAGGAGTAAGAGGGAGAAGTTGGGAGAGTATTTTGTCAGAGGTTGGCCTAGCCAAATGGCTTTAAGGTGTAAATAAGGTGGGAGAGGTGGGGGCCTTTTATAAGAGGAGAGGAGGGGCTCTTTTGGAAAGATTGAAATGTTATATTATTACACAATTCTTTTTCGGATTCTAAAGGTCCCACACTTATATAATTCGAGGCTAAGGTGATAAGGGTTCGAAAGCTCCTCATTCAATTGGCTTTGGACAAGTGTAAGCCTTGGATTTCGCATTATCTTCCCATTTTATTTAAATCGTTAAATAATGAGGTCATCGCTGCATCATCATGATGTCATAAATAATTTAATTTATTTAATGTCTAAAAATTATAAAAAAAATACTATGATGTAGGAAATCTTTTTAGCTTTCTAATTAATATTTATAATAAAAATTTGGACTTGTGTAACCCCACTTAAAAACTGTTTTAGTAAAATAAATCATGTTTGTGTCAATTTAATTTTAACATTAAATAAATATATATTAATGTCATTTTCCAACTAAAGTGGCTCCATGGGGTCCCCAAGATGACCCATGGATTGTCTTGGTCTGCCATGACTCATCCAATAGGAGTAGTACAAGTGTCATGCTCATATCATATTATTAAAATATTATTTGTACCTTAAACTACACTAATTACCTCTAATCGCGATTAAGAACATAAAGTTACTATTCACCAAAAAATTATTTTAATCTCATTGAACCACATTTTACTTCTTAATGACAACCATGTATGTCGGATTTTTGAAAATCAAATCACAGAAGGGGTAATATTTCATTTAAATGAAAAAATCAGTTATTTAACTACCACTTAGTGGGTTCACTATTCATCAAAAATTGAAGTTTTTCAGAACAAGACCAAAATTTCACCCTAATCTATAATTGATATTCCGAATTCAAAAATGATGTCTATTTTACAAAATTCCAAACATATAAGTTGCATTAATTAATTTTATAATTAATTCCCGCTGTTACGACAAATAGCGTGTTTTTAAGAAACAATTTATATCAAAAGATTGGCAATTGTTTATGTCCAATTTCAATGTTAAATTAATTCTAATGACCACCATTTGATAAAATGGTAAAAATATATTCTAATTATACCTTAAAACCACTAAATAGTATAATTTATCACAATAAATTATTTTTATTAAAAAAGTTGTTTTATAGTATTTTTCACTATTCATAAAAATTAGAAGTTCTCAGAAAAATACCAAAAATTCAACATAGGCTAATTTCGATATTCCGAATCCAAAAATGAAGTCCATTTTGAAATATAAAATTTCTATAATTTTAAAAAGTGGTTATTACTATTCATAACGACTACTTTGATTAGTCGCGGTGTTTTAGAACTCGATGTTGCGTACAATGCAAGCTATTGCATTATTGAATGAGAAGCGTATCGTGGAAGCTCGGGTTGTTACATTCTCCCCTCCTTCAATAAATTGCGTCCTCGCAATTTGAAATTTTTCTTTGAAAATAAAAGGTTGAAAAGAGAAAATACCTTTGAGGAAAACCCACATCGGAAATAAGGTTAATAAATATATAACATTAAAAGAAAGCAGGATAAGTACAAAGGTCACCCGATATAGCCCATTCTAGGATTATATGAAAATATGGATATGGAGGAGAAACAAACCATCAAGGTCTGATGGAGAGTTATAGAAAACAGGATTAGGAGAATGTTTAACCACAAGAAAATCACAAACTTGTGATTGGTTAAACGGTCATTGAATCCCCAGTTGGAAAAGTTAACCGACAACATTTTTTTTAAGTTACCTTTTATAATGTTGAGGAATTTATTTAGGAGATTTACTAAGAATGTAAGGGAATATACATACTTGTTATGTATACTTTCATTCGTTTATAAATTTTTACCACAAACCCAACTTTTACTCCAAATGGTAACGGAACTCAAAAATATTCTATTTATCCTAATTGTATAAGGATCAAAATGTTAACACATACCATTTAGATTAGTAAAACTATTTTGTAATAACCAGGGACTTCCTGTAGGCTAGTGGTAGGAAATAAAGGCTTGTCGCACTATGGTTGTGGGTTCGATTCCTGCAGCTTTGTCCGACGCGACGGGTTATTCCCCACCCTGCAGGTTGTCCTTTTCCTAAAACTACAGTATTATAATATTCTAAAAATAATCTTCAGAAATTCTTTAACCTTAAACAATACTATCCATGGTTCAATTTAATCCATTCCAACCTTAATAGTTATCCAAAATACCTCCGTCCAGACTTTCTCTAAAAGGTCTCCAAATTCCAAAATCAATTGTAACATCAGATTCCCCAAACAAAGAAAAGTTTCTCTTATTGTCACATACTAAAAATATGATTACCTTAATCATATTAAAACCTTACTGAAATCAACAAGTACTGAAGTACAATCCATATATATATATATCACATTATTCTTATAACCAGAATATAATCCTTGAGTCCAAAAGCACCAATACATTAATTATTCTGCTTCAACTGTAGTCACAGCATAAGATTGGCCTTGATCCCTTGGCCTTTTCTAAGGTAAGTTTTCTTGACGCTTAGGACATTCATTTGCATAATGCCATGTTTCCCTACAATTGTAGCATTCAACTTTGACAGCCTCTTTCTTTCCCTTGCAATCACGAGCCTGGTAACCCTTTTCTCCACATTTATAACAAACGCCCATTCCTTTTAGGCAAGTACCAGGGTGATTCTTCCAACAATTATCACATAATAGAAAATCCTTCTTTCCCTTTTTCCCTTTATCTGTCTCTTGTTCCACCGTTCTTTTCTTCTCTTGCTTTAATTTGTTGTCATAAGATTTAGAGAATTCCTTTTCTGTCTTGATAGCACACGAGACAATATCTTCGTATGATGAGAAGGATTGTGATACTAAAGATCGACGGAGAAATGGTTTTAACCTATCAAAGAAACGATCAATCTTACTCCTTGGGTTACGTATATAATCGGCAGCATGCCTCGCTAACCTTGTAAAGTTAGCCTCATACTTTGCAACATTCTCATCCTCCTTCTGCCTCAAACTTAGAAAGTGCCTTTCCATATCTGCTCGATGGTCACGAGGAAAATATTTTTCTAAGAAAAGCTCTTTGAACTCCCTCCATTCCATATTCGATACGTAATCATCTTCCTTTGTGTTTTGAATCAGCGACCACCACTGATCGGCATCTCCAGTGAGGCGGTAAAATGCCATGACAACCTTCTCCCTTTCACTACTCCCCAAGGCATGGAATATTTTCTCTAAGGAATTTATCCATTGCTCAGCTACTGTAGGATTTGTACTCCCATTGAAGGTTGGTGGTTGTTGCCTCATGAAACGGTCTAGCATTGATCCTCCACGTTGCGGATCAGGGTGCTCCATACGAGTAAGGTTATTATTCATAACCTGAGTAAGTTGTCCCAGTACGGTGATTAGCTGATCGGCACCAGTTGCATCACCAGCCCCACTATAATTATCTTGAGCAGGAGGGCAATCCCTACATGGAGTGCGTGAATTGATACAGTTTCCATTTCTTCCAATAGGTGCCATTTCTAAACAATTGCATAAACTAGATTAGTTTATGAAATAAAATACATAATTCCATATTTGTAAAATACTTTACATAAATTGAAATATTTATGGATATAATCCATAATCATAAAAAGAAATGTTTTCTTTGAGGAAGTATGTACTCATAACCCTTCATAGTGGTTAGTAAATAAAATGAGAATTATCCTAAGCATATCCCCCGGGAGTGTCGTAACCAAGAGTGCAGCATGGCCCGTTGTCGTGCACCAGTTCCCGTTCGATTCTAGCTCAAAGCGGTGTTTTCGGGATTTACCCCTAGGTACATCTGTGCCAGAGCCGCCTCTACCTGCTCGTATCCAGACAGGGATGTATTGCTCGGAAAACTCATAACATCTCTACAATACCAAAATTCTAGGAAGTTCTTATATACTAATCCCCAAAGTCTATCTTTGGGCTATGTGCTCTAATCAGAGTTTATATAAATCTAGCTTCCAAGGTTAGCACTAAACTGCCTCGGATACCAACTGTAACGCCCCGACCCCTAGCTACCCAGAGTCGGTGCATTACTTCGTAACATTGGCATGATCACAAAAGATCAAGTCTCGAAAGGCCGATTAGTTTAGTTGCCTTGGAAACACTAGATACATTCATAAGTCTTACATTACATCATAAAGTGAAAAACTAATAACAAATCTTCATATTCCACACTCATATCCTCTTCTGACTATCCCTGAAGGTCATTCATAAAATACATCTTCACATCCTGGAAAATATTAAAACATTGAAAGGGGTGAGCTCAGATGCTCAGTAAGGATTACAATATTGCAGAAGCTTTCATAAATAAACATAAAAATTTAAGGCAATGTATAACTAAAACAAAAGCCTTTTAAACTTGAACATCAACATAATATGGCAAAAGTAAAATGAGATAATTCCATTCACTTCTTCACATGGATATTCTACTGATCGAATAATCACATGCAATATCAATAACCACTTTCATAATAATGGAATGCATAATGCCAGACTATCATAACCACATAGTCAAGGCCTCGTGCCAAGACCACAAATAAGATTTTGTCAAGGCCTTGTGCCAAGACACTAGTTTGTCTCATGAGACCTGCCGATGCATCGAGGAGCTATAGCGGGCTCCACCCTTCACTTATTAAGTCCAATGCATTCCTCATATGAATAGGTTTAAACATATCATAAACCATAACATAATCGTATCACATAAAACATGCGTAAAGGAAACATAACATTTCCACATTTCAATCACAAGATATCAATACAACACATTGATATAATAAAAACGTTTTCAAAACCATTTTCAAAACCAATATAAAAGAAAGTTAAAACTTTGTATTTATTTTCAATTAAAAAAAGTGATGGATTGTAGAGGAAACCGAAACTCAAATAATGGTCACGGTGGCGAAGAAGTCGTTGTCGCCACATAAGTACGGAAATAAAAACATTCCCTTTTTGTCGTTTAGTAAAATGCTTCGTATAAGAAAGATTCCTTTTGAATAAACATAAAAGTCAAAGGGGTTTATACACTGTATAAAAGAAATTTGTGTATAAAACAAAATATGCCTCAATGAATGGAGATTGAGACAAAGTCCCTTAAAAAGATCATTTTTAAATAAAATATATCTATTATGTGTATTCACTATATGTACACATAAATAAAGTATAAATACAATATACAACATAATAATATCATGACATAATTTGAAAGTAGTAGATTAACCCAAAGAATGGAAATGGGGTTAAGAAGTTCCCTTACCTTGTGTCCGACTTGACTCAACCGTTCTTTAACCTCCTGAATAATAAATTAGAGTTAATATCTACCTTATTAAGAACCATTTTCAATTTCATTATCCTTTTATATCACTTATTACAATGTTATGAATATTATGTAATTATTCAAGTTAATAACGATCGTTTTGTCGATCTTTGGTAACATGAGTCAACAATAAACTTCTTATAATTACAAGTTGTTCATGTGGTAGAATAACCATTATATGAAGAATTATATTCATGATTTAGATGTAATATATATCTTATATATCCAGTATATACATTCATTTATAATATTACGTAACATTTAGAGGTAAGAAATGAAATGCACTGTTCATGGAGACGGTAAGTCGTACGTACGCATGAACGCTACTTTCATTTCAATTTCATATTTAATGGAACTAAATCATAATGATATAAATGTATAATATAATTCCAGTATAATATAGTGTAAAATACCATTTACTCCATCCTTTATACATCCCACATATGGCATTAACGATTCAAATAACTTTGAGGGGGCGGTAGTCCGCACTTCCTAAAATGAAATTATCGCGTTTTACCCATAAGGGAAATCATAAAGTATGCCATAAATTAGAAATACAGAAGCATAAGTAAAAAATAAACATATTATATATCATATATAAAAATAGTTACATCTTAATGGCCACCTTTGAAGGTGTTATATGAGTGTTGAACAATCATCGTTTCGTGAGGCAGAAATTCGCCATCCACAGAAACCGTATGTTCTTTAACCATTAGATGTAGGTGTGTGTAAGTGTAGCTCGAATACCTCTTATAACAACATCCTAGTATATTGAGGATACTGGTTTTGTTACAAAAGAAATGAATAAAAAGATTTTAGGGGGTTGTAGAAGAAAAATAATACAAAACAACATTAGAGAAGACATTACCTCAAAATCGGGCAACTCTTTTTGATTTGAGCCAAAGGCTTCCTTGGGAAGAGTTCTTCCCAATGTAATGATTCTAGGAGTAAGAGGGGGAAGTTGGTAGAGTATTTGGGCAGAGGTTGGCCGATCCAAATGGCTTGAAAGTGTAAATGAGGTGGGAGAGGTGGGGGCCTTTTATAAGAGGAGAGGAGGGGCTCTTTTGGAAAGATTGAAATGTTACATTATTACACAATTCTTTTTCGGATTCTAAAGGTCCCACACTTATATAATTCGAGGATAAGGTGATAAGGGTTCTAAATCTCCTCATCCAATTGCCTTTGGACAAGTTTAAGCCTTGGATTTTGCATTATCTTCCCATTTTCTTTAAATCGTTAAATAATGAGGTCATCGCTGCATCATCATGATGTCATAAATAATTTAATTTATTTAATGTATAAAAATTATAAAAAAAATACTATGATGTAGGAAATGTTTTTAGCTTTATAATGAATATTTATAATCAAAATTTGTACTTGTTTAACCCCACTTAAAAACTGTTTTAGTAAAATAACTCATGTTTGTGTCAATTTAATTTTAACATTAAATAAATATATATTAATGTCATTTTCCAACTAAAGTGGCTCCATGGGGTCCCCAAATTGACCCATGGGTTGTCTTGGTCGGCCATGACTCATCCAATAGGAGTAGGACACGTTTCATGCTCATCTCATATTATTAAAACATTATTTGTACCTTAAACTACACTAATTACCTCTAATCGCGATTAAGAACTTAAAAGTTACTATTCACCAAAAAATTATTTTAATCTCATTGAACCACATTTTACTTCTTAATGACAACAATGTATGTCGGATTTTTGAAAATCAAATCACAGAAGTGGTAATATTTCATTTAAACGAAAAAATCAGTTATTTAACTACCGATTCGTGGTTTCACTATTCATCAAAAATTGAAGTTTTTCAGAACAAGGCCAAAATTTCACCCTAAGCTATAATTGATATTCTGAATTCAAAAATGATGTCTATTTTAAAAAATTCCAAACATATAAGTTGCATTAATTAATTTTATAATTAATTCCCGCTGTTACGACAAATAGCGTGTTTTTAAGAAACAATTTATATCAAAAGATTGGCAATTGTTTATGTCCAATTTCAATGTTAAATTAATTCTAATGACCACCATTGGATAAAATGGTAAAAATATATTCTAATTATACCTTAAAACCACTAAATAGTATAATTTATCACAATAAATTATTTTGATTAAAAAAGTTGTTTTAAAGTATTTTTCACTATTCATAAAAATTAGAAGTTCTCAGAAAAATACCAAAAATTCAACATAGTCTAATTTCGATATTCCGAATCCAAAAATGAAGTCCATTTTGAAATATAAAATTTCTATAATTTTTAAAAGTGGTTATTACTATTCATAACGGCTACTTTGATTAGTCGCGGTGTTTTAGAACTCGAAGTTGCGTACAATGCAAGCTATTGCATTATTGAATGAGAAGTGTATCGTGGAAGCTCGGGGTTTTACAAATATGTGATTAAATAAATATGATTTTTGGAATTCCATATTAGTCCAGAATATTTATAATAAATTTTAGGTATAGATATTTATTGAATAGTTTGTATTAAAATTTTTATAATAATATAAAATTTTGGATATTAATGTAGTTCTCCTCAAATAAAGGATTATTATTTAGAGGGAATTATCATATTTGACATAAAAAATATTAACATTTAATGACATGAGTAATATATTCTAATCCTTTCGTGGAATTATATGATCCATTAGATATGACTCTACTACTTCAACCAGTAATTGTTAATCATGAATACCAATTGTTTAGATAAAAATCATAGATTTTCTTGGGAATTATTTAGAGGAAAAAATTGTACTCATTAGATAAGTATATATCCTTATGATAAAATTATAGATGGTAAAGGAATTACTCAACTCTAGGAAATAGATCTTGAAACAAAAATAATATTTGTTTTTTTCTTATAGGGAAATCAATGTTCTTTGAAGACATCTTGGATTTATGATTTTATGATGACTTGAATTCTCATAACTAAGTTCATTATCACAATAAATTTGTCCTTGGATTTTAGTTTTATCTTTAATATATATTTTTTACTTAATCCTTATTTTCTTCTACTAAGAAACCTAGTCTATGTTAATTCGGATGAAATTCATACTACCAAATTCATTGATACTAAGTGGATGTTTTATTAATTCTTTTTATGATGTGGGATTTGAATGAATGTTTTTCAAAAATTTGATCCACGGTCACCAAAACCAAGTTCAAAATTGTGAGGATGAAATAAAAAAAATGTGGATAATGTTACAACCTTGATAACTATAGAACAAGTTATTTTAATACTTATTATTATTCCATAATTATGTCTTTATATTCACTACAAATAAATTAAGTAACTCTTAAAATAATAAAGGAAATGGTTTTTTTAAACAAATTTCAATAATATTTTATTTAAAAGTATAATTTCTAAATTAAATAATTTTAAAAAATTAATTTAATATTTAAATTGAGAATGTCAAAAATATATTTGGAATAATTTTTTATAATTTTTTCATTATAATTTTTTTGAAAGAATTTTAAAAAATACAAATTCTTATTGAATGGTGTATTTTATTTTAATGTATTTACAATGTCAAATTAAATTTTGAAATATTTTTAATTCTTATTTACTTAATTTTCATTTAAAATTTATTATTATTTTTAAAAATAATTTTCTGCTAAAAATCAGTATAATTTTTTTTATATTTTAAAGGATACTTTTTTTGAAAACTCATTTTATTATGTTCTGATGGTTTAATTTTAAATTAAATTAGGAAGAAAAAGTTTTTTTAAATTTGAAAAATTGATTTTATATTTTTAATATGTTGGTAAGAATTTATAAAATAGTTTCGTTATATATTTTTAAAATAAAAATAGATAATTTTTATATTTTATAACTATAGTAAAGGAAAAATTCATTAATTTCGTCTAAAAATAAAATCAAAATAACTATTCATGGACTGAAAACATGCCTAAATATTACTTTATGAGAATATTTAGACCATAATCATCCAATGGTATAATTTATGTCCTTTTTCCACTTCGATGAGATTATGAACATTATTGTATTTTATTTAATGAAATGTTAAAAATATCAAACTCTTTTTTTTAATATGTGAAATATTTTTTATATGGAGTAATATATAGGATATTTGATACAATTAATATCATTTGTGAATCTAAAATACATATAATTATTATTGAAATTTATTTTTAATTTTTAGTTAAGATATATTTTCCTTTAATACGTACATAATACCCATGCAATATTTATTTAATTAATGACAAATAAAATTATTTGATATTAAAAATATTAAATTAAATATAAAATGAGAAAAATATTGTTATAAATGAATTTCATAGAATAACATGATAATTTATAGATATTATAATATATTTTGTTTTAATTTTGTTTATTTTTTTATATTACTACCACCAATGTTATGAATAGTTCTATTAATTAAAATTATGTATAATTAATATTAAATAATATTTTATAAAATGAAAAAAATTTAATACAACATTAAATGGGGAAACATGAGTACGATAAGGTTTAAAATATCAACTATGGTCCATTTATTGGTCTTTTTTCATTTTTAGTAAATATATTGACCCTAAAATAGTAAACATCATTATTGTCATAGTATGCGTTAGGAGTTAAATAGGGGTTTAAACCTATGTATAAGGTTTTAAAAATAGTAAACAAAAATATATAATTTTAATTTAATTTGGGTATTTCATCCCATTAAAAATTTATATTTGAAATAACTCACATTGGATCCATTTTGAATAAAAAATTAATTTATATTAATTTAATATCAAATGAAATTCTGGGAGTGCCCATGTATAATAAATGGAACATATTATTCTCATTTATTCACACATAAAACCCAATTAATTTAGCCACAACCTACCAAACTACCTTCATAGAATCCATCCCCTCATTCTAGAGATATTTTTAGGGCATAATACTACCATATAGGCCTTAAGGTGTTATGTAAAGTTTTTTTTTCAATTAGAGATATTTTTATCTATGTGTTCTACTTTTTTTTCATCATACACCTCCCTAAAACCTTCTTCAATACTAAAAAAATTATATATTTTTTAAAATACATATACTAATATCTTATTATGTTTTTTAAAAAGACCTATATCATTATCCTCTTCTATAAAATGGGAAAAGAATTCATCGTTTCTATGTATTGCAGAATACCACATTGTGACCCACTATAATTCCATTTCCTTAATTATCCATCAATATTGGTGATAAATTTAAAATTAATATTTATATATTATATTAATGACTTATTTATCATCATTAAAATAAAAAATTACATTTATGGATATACACAATAAAATTATAATGTTGTTCGTGTGTATGTGTGCACTACCACCTCTACAAAGAGATGTGTATCATTTTTCATCTTAACAGGACATGGATGATATATATTAGTATATTTATAAATTAATATGATATTATGTTATTATTATCATTATGAAAAAAAATATTTACCTTCTTTCCAAAATGATCACTAAAAATGGAAAATGTCACTCATGTGTATGTACGGCCAACTATCTCTATGAATGTAACATAAATCATTTTTCATAACCATATTTCATGAGTTTGTTTAAATGTATAATTGATGTATAAAAATAATAATTATTATATTATTTGTATTTTGATGAATATGAAATCCTTACCTTTTTTACCATAGTCGACTTACCAAATCTATTATGGAATTTTTAATCGAATATCATCATGACATATGATGTGGAAAAAAATGATTAAGTAATTATATATAAAACGATAATAATTGAAATAAATTTAATAATAAAGTTGAAACCTTCTCTAAAATATATATAAATGATCCTAATTTTATTATTCCAGATGATATAAAATATACGTAAAGAGACTGAATCAAGCTAAGTTTCTTTCCATTTAAAATCCTCTTTTAAGTTACTTTTTAAGTTTTTTACCAAAAAGAAAAAAATGTATATTTTATAAAATATATTGCATCAGTGGTTTCTACATATTTTATTATTTATTATTTGTTATATGTTATTATTATAATATTCCATAGTTATTATTATAAAATAATTGTATATTTATTATGTAAACTGGTGTTAGATTTTTAAAAATATCATTTTGTTATAAACTGAAGGGTATTTTCATATCCTAATGTGTTTTATGGGTGATTAAATGTGTTTTAATGAAATTTTCTTGATTAGAAAGTGCAATAATACAATTTTTAATTAATTATATTTTACATTATTATCATATTTTGAATGGGAGATCCCGATACAGCTTATACAAATGGTTGTTTCCTATTATAGCTCACGAGTGAGCCAAATATAACTTAGACATTGGGTATTCTAATATAGAAAAAATGGAGATCCCATTACATATTTTTGTGTTCCCAGATAGTTCTCCAATTCAACTTTTAATGCTCCTTGTGTATTAATGGTTGAAGGAGGGAGTCATTTAATGGTTTCTGTCATGGATTTAACTGAGTCGAGTTATTTTTTTACATTTTTTCGAAATTTGTTTTAAAATTCCATTCTATGAGTTAAAAAAGAGTTTTTATTTATTTTTTATGTATTTTAATGGTTTTATATATGAAATATTTATTAGTGTTTTTCATGTGGAAATGAATTATGTCATAAAATAAAATAAAATTGAAGAATAAGGTAATCATTTCATCTATTCTCATGTTGTTCACTGGACTAATTGATTTCATCTTTTTTGTCCCTTTCTATGCTTTTTTTGTCATCCTATTTTTCAAAAAAAATCAGAGGGTTTATGGTTCGTTAATATAAAATAACAATTGATGCTTAAATTCTTGCTGATTTTCATGAATTTAAATCCAATTCTATCTCAAATTATTTATATTGTGAAAAAATTAATATTCCGTATATGTGTATACATTGTAATAAATAAGTTGTTATATACGATTTATAACAAAATCCTATAATACTATAAACCAAAGAGATACATTGAATTGTAAGAAAGTGAATCATATTTCATATACACTATAATATGTAATTATAAGGACGATTCCTTACACTATGAATTATATGTAATGGAGTTTATAATCTATCATTTAGGAATCATGGGTTATTCAGTTTATAGACACAAATATAGTAATTCTGAAATCATCATGAAATTACGAAATGTAATTAAAAATAAACATTATAGTCTTTACTTCGGGAATATTCCCTCCATTCAATGTAATAATGGAGTATACTATGTTGGATTAGACAATGTGTGTACTTATTGGCCTCTCCCATATTAGCTCCATATTTGTTGGTTTATTCAATATTATTACCCATCATATCAGACATGGAACAAATTATCCATATAGAAATGAGTGGATTATAAAATTATTGTCAAAGATATTCAGAATGTGTTTTGATGGTTTTCAAGGTTACGTAGTGTGTGTAACCTTTCCTCATTGAGTCACTTCATATAATCCAATCACATCGAAGAAAAATTAACATCAAAAAAATATTTACATAAATTAGTATGATGTACATATATTTAATCCTGAATGGGAAATATTTTTAATTAAAAATATTTATATAAATATAAAGTTACCTCTTGGTAGTTTAGATTTTGTATATTTTAGCTCATAGATCATCAAATTTTTTTCTATCCAAGGCATCTTAACATTTTCTACTACCATATGGATATTTTTAGATAGAGTATTGTTAAATAACTCTATAATTATGTTATATACTACATTGTTGTTGAATCTATGGTTTGATAGGATAATGTATTCTAAATATAGTTATTTTAACTCTAATAATGTTAGCATCATCACCTAATATCTTTCAAGGAATACCAAATATAATGATGATATTAGATTTTGAAAAGCTGATTATAACCGTTTTACTATATTATTTGATCGATATATCCTTTACCAATAAGGAGATTAAATATTTGGGAATATGTATATACATGAACAGTCGATATATAGCTAGGTTATATGGACGATTTTCATTCATTTCTAATATATAAAATTCTAGGGTCTTTTTAGTGGTTTGTTATAATTCAAGGAGTTGATGGAGTATTTTTCATATTTTTAAATCGATATACCCTTCAATTCATCTAAGGATGACTACATCAATCCCTCTCATAATGAATAATATTGAGTAATTCTAGCCATTATAATAGATTATTTTTTCTTCCTTAGGAAAAAATATTTCTTTCATCAATCAATCTGATAAGATAATTCAACATGGGATGTGGTATATTATATAAACAGATAAACAACAATGATATCAAAATTCTTGGTTATGGGATTTCCCCTTATATGTTGGTATTAAATAATTGATCTCTTACATATCGTTATTAATAAATGTTTAGAACTCTATGTGATTTAAAAATTTGATGAACATATCATCACTTTCAGAACATACAACATTTATGGATGTATTTTTTCAAGAATTGACATGAGATTATGTCAACACAGAACACAATCATGTTGTAGTTCGACAAAGAATTCATTTGAATACCCTCATACATTGTGACGAAGGGGGATAAAATATTCACTGTTAACATTACATTCATCATTGATCTACTTGATTACAATAGGTAATTCATTATTTAAATTCAAGCATCCAACTAGTATTTTATGGACCAATTACTAAAATAAATGATGTTATACTACTCTACCTCATTGATAGTGCATAAATCTATGGAATAAAGGTATATGAGAAAACTAAATTGGAACCAGATGTGAGTGAAATCATTATGATATGGATATTGTTCACCAGGATGTCCAATATTATTAATATCAGTCTTTGATAAGAACCTCTAAATTACATACACCATGTTTTATGAGTGTTTTTGATTAATTCAAACTATTATTTATGTATATTTGTATTCAACATTGAATTCTCTTATATAAGGTCCGACATTGTAAAATTAAATAATGTAATTATTTTTTATGTGTTTTGGGACCTGAACAGGATGTACAACAAAAATAGAATTATTACCATCATGAGAGAGGGATTGTTAACACTACATGACTAGTGATATATTTTGTGTAGTATATAAAATAGATAATAAAAACCGAATGATGTTATAGTTAATGTATTGTATTTTTTCTATGAAAAACAATGTCATGTTGGTCATCCATGTGTGAGAGTATCATGCCTCTAAATACAACATTGATTTTTTGAAACAATAGTGATGGTTCTCTTATAATATGACATTGTTTTACTCATGGACAAAACAATTTGATTTATCTATGGTTTCCAAATAATGGATGGTAGGTGATCATCCAGTGGAAGGTAATTTATCGACATTTGTAGGAGTCGCTACATTAAATTTTTGAAATAAATAAGAAAATATTAATAGTACCCAAGGCAATATTGAAAATTTGGAGGGTAGGGGTGAATCATTGTTTCAATTTTACAAATTTCATTTAATTAATATTATTTGTACAAAACTTTTCAAGGTTCTTAATCCTCTAAATATAATCTCTTAATCTCACATCAAGTGAAATGGAAGTAATAGAGAGAGATATAAAATAATACACATTTTTTAACAAATAACATATCCTTTATGTGTCGGTTCCCCAAAATGGATTCTTAACTATAAAACAAGTTACTACAATTCTCTAGCTGTATTTGAAATATTATACTATATTATAGATCAAGCTGAAAGACGTCTGCACTAAGCCCAACCCAGGGACTTCTTCTACTCATACAGACAACAAGAATCCTTCAACATCTCTCGAAACCAATTGGAATAATTCACCTTTAATGAAGACTTTATACAATAAATTATTGACTTCAATATTCCTCCACCTTTATTAGCTATCTTAATTTTTCATGTACACCTCATGTATCCTTGACAACAACTGAACATATCTATTGGATTTTTTCAATTTACTATGATATCTTGTAATAACCAATTTCCATAGTGTAACAATAATCAGGTACATATTTCATATAAATGAAGCTCCACATCACTTAAATCTGTGAGAGAGAATTACACACTATTATTGCTTATTTTCATTAGAAAAAACCTAAAAAACATGAAATTTGTAATCTTGAACTATCAACTCACTTCTATCAAGTACAAATAATTCATGTATTGAATGGAATCCAAATTTTTCTTGGTATTTCAATTATAATTCAATGGATTTCATGGATTACACGAAACCTTTCTATTATCCGTTTGTTCCTTGTATTATGTGAAGTTTCTAAAATGTCCATGATCATGTGAAAGTCATGGCCAATCTTCACTAAAGTCACGAAACACAAATATGGCTCCCCAAATAAGATCAAAGGTGTTTCACATGATGATAAAAAAACTATACACCAATTCATATTTTTTTACTTTTCTAAATAAAATAGTTTCTTATATCCACCTCTCATTAATACATCAAAATTTTGTTTCTTGACAGCTTCTAAAAATAGTTATTGTTCATGGATCTTTCGCAGGTTAAGCTAATGGGAGTTCTTTTACAAGAAAACAATACTATATGACTGTTCTTTTTAGTGAGACACCAGTTGGTTCTATAACCCACATCATAGGAATAGAGGATTCCACTTGTCTATCTAAAATTCCTTTATAAGTTCAAATAATTATCATGTATTTCTTTTAATTACATAGGGTTCATCCACACGTTCTCCCGGGACTCTATGCAAGATATTATGTCTTGTAGGAATATCCTTCCATTTCATGACACTGGTGGTGTACTGGAATTGCTCAAACAATTTTCTATTTAATTAAAATTTTCATAATAGTCAACATCATATGACATGATATGTTTTCTATGGTAAACTTATTATTTTCAATACCTATGTATTATGGTCTCATTCTACATTGCAGTAATGTATCATATCTGTTCTCTATTTACAATGAGATCTATCGATCTCTCAATATTTCTAAACATTAACTCTTATCTCTTCCTCGGTTCATATAGGTCGTGTAAATAAAATTTTTAAGGAATATAAAGGATTCATGATGATATTGGGATCCTTTTAAGGTTAATTCTTTCGTTTGTTTCATTCATCATCAGACAATCATGTGACACACATGATATATTCTTCTTTATCTAATGATCACTATGTTTGATCATTTGATTCTGTTGTTAACTACCACCAAAATTATCTTGAATATATAATGAAAAAATATATATGTGGAAGATGAGTTATTGAGAAAAGAAACTCATTCTTATCCACATAATATATTTACAATCTTATCCTATTATTAGTGATGGTTCTCCAACATCTTATTTCTATTTTACATGATCTTGTGATGAAATATTTTGTGTCCCTTATTTTTTGTGTGATATTTTGATCATCAGGCAGTGGAATCTTACGACACATTCTTATTCTAGAGATGGCTTCTTCACAGCAATATACATGCGACCTCATTTCAACATGCCTTGTTCTAAGCCTTTAAAATAACAATGGATGGCGGGATGTTTTCTCAATCTCGCACAGGTAGGCACAACATCAAGAGGTTAAAGATGATATCATATATTGAATAAATGTGTATGAATTCAAAAAAAATGAATTGGATTAGTTAATTTGATTTTTGGAAACATGAGACTGACCAAATGGAACTTATTGATCACATTTTATGGCATGTGTTATTTACATAATTATAATGAAACAAGAACAATTCATTTTCACTTATCCTTCCACATAAAAAATTTCAATCGTCTTTCTTCAGAATATCATCATGGTCTTGAACATCATTTCTTTATTCGAAAATTGCGTTTTGGAACCTACACTACCTTCACACACCAACCACGGGCTTTGTCCTAGCAGGATACTAGCCCACATTACGTGAGCCTTATGGCTCATTCACCATATGCCCTACATCGGGGACCATATTTTTGGTGATTATACATGGCCCTAAAAACATTTCCTTCTTCCTTCTGCATGTTTTCAAACATGTATAGACCTGTGGGTCCCACAAGTGATGTTGAGGTTTATCATTTGAGTATTGGAATAATTAATTATATATGTCGAAAATGTAGCACTTGGATAGATTCTATGTGGCATATAAATTCAATGTCTTCCCAAAAAAATTTTTGATCCCTCTCAAATCCTCATTAATTCTTATCATATTCATCACGATCCTAGAAATAAATCATCTTCAACCATCTTAATTATACCAAACATTTATGTTAAAAATGTGTTCCTTCTTAATCCAGTAATTTTACATTTAATATCTGTATAATCAATCATCATATTTTCAAAGGATAATTGTCAAATAATGATATCCAACGCCATTAGATGACTACATAAAATATTTCTTGGCCTAACCACTTCATCTATATCTCACATAAATCTTACTGAAATGTTAATAAAATGATGAATCATAGGGACCATCAATATTGAACCCATAAATTGGGGAATCCCTTATTCATCCATTTCGACAAGGATAGGAATTTACATGAATGATTTTTTTATAAAGCATCTTATATTAGAAAGTCTCCATTGGATTACCCTATGCTTTTAGGCTTCTGGGGATGTTTCATATCATGTATCATTCTTATATTCTTATCTTTGAATCAGATTTCATGGTGGATAATAACAATGATGAGGAAATACAATGATGTTACACGAAAATAGCATTATAATTGGTTTATGTTCAAGATATGTGGCTGATTTTTTTTTAAAAAAATTGATATTCAAATATAAATTTTCAATGAAATAATTGTGTTGAAGACACATTTTATTTTGAAAAAATAGACCGCATTCTATCTGGTTAAAGAATGACCCGGTACATAGCACATTGTCTTAAGTCTATGCGGCCCATAAACTTAGCCTAAAGGCCTAGTGTTGTGTCCTACATGAATCATTCTACCTTCCCATTTCGTGCATGTATCACCACCTCCATAATTCAAGTCTATGTCCCCACCTACATTCTAAATACCCCATGGGGATTTATAGGATTCTAGCCCTAGTAAGTTTTATGAATTATTACAAAACTATTAATGCTTTACATCAAAATAATAAACGTATCATTTCACAAAATTCCCCATAATGGTCTTGATGATTGAGTTCATTATACATTGATATATATTGTCATTTTTATTCAACCCAATTGGAAAAACTTGATAAAAAATAATCCATAGTAAAAAATAAAGGAGGTGATCTCTTCCTAATCTAGAATCGTCTATATTTAGTTATAACATGAATATTTTTCCATAAAAGTGTATTCATAGAGATCATATGTTTTATTGATCAGTATCATTATGGTGATGAAAGGAAACTAATCCTTTTAGAAATTCTGATTAAGATACAAGAAATTTATAAATATTCAATTTTTTATATTAATTTTCTTTATGTCAAAGTTATTGGTAATATTATTTGGTTATTAAAATTTCATGATACTATTATGTTTGGTGTGCTTTTCAACTTCATCATAGACCATAACATCATGTTCTAATTAAATTCTCCTCACAAGAAACGTAAAATGATGTTTGTATTATATCAAAAATAGGTGATGGGTATCCACATTAAGGTACTATATTTACAAAAATGATTATTTATAATAAATTAAATCTCATTCCTCCTTGTTTATGGAGATTTATGCTTTGTGTTCTTTAAGTGGAAAATCACACATATCAATATGGTCTATAGGTCTTCTTACATACCCCAATATTCTAATCAATGTTCCTAATTGTATTTATTATACCACCCTCTTAATTTTTATAGGTTCATATATATGACCTCTTTCCCATCCAATTGTTCTGTGAAACTATTGTATGTGAAAGAAGTTGAGAAATTTTGAGATTTATATAATGAGTAGGTGAATATTTATATCTTATAAAAGATTTCAAGGAATGATGTATGTATTCTATTTCCTCCTCACTATAATCAATATTATAATATTTTATAGAATGTAAATATTTTTAATCTGATGTTTGAAAACTATAATCTAGGTAATTATTACCATTCATATGTTCATATACTTTGTTTTCATTTTTTAATTCAGCTAGTGTAATAGATATCATTAGGACTATGAAAAGTGTATTGAGGCCCCTCATTTTCCACGTTCTTTAGGGATTTGTATCCTCCAGGTAGAAGTGTCCATGAAATATTGAATGAGAAAAAATAGCATCCTGACTTGTAAGGCTTTATAGGTTATTATGTTTTATGTTGATACTCATGGATTCTGAAGTAGTCTTTTCTCACCATAGAGGCAGTTTATCTGTGAGTACATTAATTTGGACATTAGATGAATGTGATATGGTTGAATACATTGGATTATTATTAAATGGACCTCACATGACTCTAACGATTTCTATATTAGAAATTTTCACATTAATCGAGTAAATTGGAAGCATATAGAAATTGATGATTTTACTCTATGGGATAAAATGTCACACTATATAACCATTGGAGGTGTTTATTTGGGTATCATATATTACTATCAATTGAATTCAATTCCTATTTTATAACTCCACATCAATATATATTTAGTAGTAAAAATCCATGGGGAAATTATAACCATATAGAATCCCATAAAATGTTTTTAAAGATTATTTAATGTACCAATACTATGAATATATTACATCAATGTTTATGTGGACCCAGGACTTTCAAATATTGATATGGAATCTCATTCCCTGGTGAACTATCATGAAATTATATTAGGATATGAAGTCCCTCAGATGCGGCCTGAGATTGATTATTTCCTTTGGATACTACTCACTTTAATAATAGCCCTACTTTTTTAATTAGGATGGAGTTAAAATTGACTTATTATAACCCTTAAAATGAAGTATCTATACTTCCATGTGACTGATCAACGAACTACTATCAAATTGATATTGTTGGATCTTAATATCACACAAATTTTGAGACATATAAATGTACCTAATTTTCCTAACTATGTCATCGTCTCATTCATTCTCCATTACAAAACATTTCATATAGAACATAGAGGTCCCTTCCCTATCATGATATAATTCAGGTGTATTGACTTCTTCCTCAAATTATTGAGGCATTAAAAGGAAATCGAGGAGGGACTCCTTTGGTTTTTAAAAAGTGGTGAAATACATTAAATATTATATATTTTATAGAATTATGAAATATTATTCCATGATATCATAATTTTGTTATTATATCCTATACTTTTTATCTATACGTGATTCATTGGATTTGGATTTAGATTGAACCGATAACGATGTTAGATACATCACAACATAAAAAAAATATGGTCCAATTTTTCTTTCTATTTAGTAAATAATTTTTATTCCATTAGTTTGATGAGGACCAAAAAAAATGCATATCTATATTTTGGTACTCAATTATGATTATATTTGAAAGAGACCTGGGTAATTAAATAACAAACAATTGATCATATTCAATTCATTTGAGTGGTTTTTATTAGTTTTCTATGGTGTATATGGCCTCATTAAAAATGGTTCCCTAATATGAATGATCATTTTGATTATTTATTCTTTTACTTCCTCATCCAATATGAATATTTTCTCTTATTGACAGTGAGTTTCACATACTTAAAGTCTTTATATTCATCAGTGATGGGGTCTATTAGGTGGATAAAATTGATTAATATTTATTGTGGATCCTCATTTGAGGAATGCTTAATTTTCATGGGTTCTATATAATGTTTTTTGGTGTAGTGGTTTCCATCCACGAAATGATTGATATAAAATTTATAAGAGGTTACAGAGTCTCTTAGATACCAGGACTGTATTTTATTATCATTCCATCTTTTGTTGGTAGTTTTTGTAACAAATTTTATAAGATCATAAAAATGAATATTTCACCTCCGAATATTCATGGGGATGAGGGTGTAACTACCATACCTAAGGCACTCGGTCTGAATTAGCGATCCATAAGTCCTCATACACACCATTCTATACCCAATAAGTTGTAGACTATTAGTGAGGAATAGAACACCATCAGTGGGGAGGCTATGCACTTAGTATCATGTTATATGAATAAAAATATTATATTAGGACAAAATATAACTTAATACACAAAGTTACATTTAGTATAATAATGAATAAAGTATAATATTACATTCCCCACAATTCATATAAATTAAAAAAAATTCCCCTCATTATGGCAAGAAAATTTACATTTATTTTATTCTAATAGATAAATAAACACTATTACATCTCTGTATAACTGACAACTCCATTCTCCTCAACTCAACCATCTCTCATAGGCATATTTCCCATGCATGTATACCTATACCTGAATTCTAGATTAACCCCACGATTACTATGTGGGGTGAGAGTAATATTCCCTATAGGACACCACCATTGTATTCTTATTATACGTACACGTAACTAAACAAAAATTTATGTCAATAAATAATGTAAATTCTAAAATAAAAAATTTAAAAATGTCTCAAGTCATCATTCACAATCCTATCATCCATAAACCTCATACCCACCACATTTCGAAAATTGTTAGTACAAATGTAAAATTTTGTTATATAAAATAACATCATTAATCATTCCACATATACAGTCACTGGTTGATGATGTTCCCCTTTCATTCTTATATATAAATACCACCTTCAGGTAAATTTTCATATGGCCCACCCATAGCATGTTCGTTAGAAAGAACACCAAATGGCCCACCCAGGTAGTTGTCATTATCCTTGATTAATGGAAATTCCCATAATAAATGTTTTACATAATTATAAAATCACATAACCTCCTCATGTAATTATCCAAAAATGGTCAATAGTTAGTGGAATATGACTTCCCGTTTATGGTCAAACCACTTTTATAATTTCATATTTATGACCTATCTCATAGCATCAACAAAATGTAATCTCTAGCCTTAACCATGCCATCACTCAACCCCAAAAAGTTGGTATATTGAAAAATTTGAGAAACATTTTCTTCCTATAATATTATAAAAGGTTCAAACAGATATGAATTTCCTCACGAAATATATATGGTAGCACGGAAAAATAATGTACATCAACAATGGTTCTCATGAGGATAAAAACAAATCATATTATAACACATCATGAATAGGTTCTCAAGGAAAATTTACTTTCCCACATGTAAACACATATCAATAATGGGTTATCAATCCTAAAAAATCATTTCATAAAAACATAATGTAAGAGGATCTAAATGGTAAGAAACATATAACACCAATGTGTTCAACATCAAAATCAACAAATATCATGGATTTCATTTCTTAAACCATGTTCATAGACTACCAAAAATATGCCCACAAGCATAGAATTTTTAGAACCTCATTCACATAAAATAAAATTGTTTCGAGATAACTAAATATTAAATTAAATTAAAAGGGGTAGAAAAACATACCCAATTATGACTAAAAAATTATATAATCCCAGTTCATTTGAAGGAAGAAGAATCTATTTCTCTTGGATTGAGAAAACATAAGAAGTCACAAATAGAAAACCTTCGAGTGGTCATAGAACACCATCAACCATCAAGATGGTTATTGATACACTAATGATATAATTAACTCTTTTTATTAAACATGGAATCATTATACAATATATAAGACCATAATTCAATGACTAAAAATTAATGAGGAATGGAAATTTTGACAAATAAGTAGACTCACCGTATATATTCACCAAATCACACAAAACTGATTGCACCAGCGAAAAAGGATGAGTTGAGCCCCGAGATCAATAATGTATAAGACAATTTCATCCTAAAAGAGCATAAAACTAGGGAAAATCAATAAAAAAACTCAACATAAGAGATGGTTTCCCTTTTTATCTCAAAGTAATCAAAGAATGAATAAATTTTTAATAAAGGGTTTTGATTAGATTAATAGTGGATGAGAATCAATTAAAAACCTCCATCAAAACAATAAAATTAAATGCTCCATGTTTCTATTTTTTATTGTTCACGATATATTTATAGAGGATACATTTATTTTTTCTAATTTTATAATAATGATGATGAAATTTATTGCACCATGATCTAGCCATGGTTATAGAGTTCTTAAACACACCAAGATGAAACTGCCTTCCCTATTCTATTCCATGAGATCCATGGTGTTTTTATGTACTGTTCACACCAAAATTTTCATGGTGTTTATAACACCACTTGTTTTAATGAATTATTTTCT
This sequence comes from Viscum album, assembly GCA_963277665.1. Taxonomy (NCBI): domain Eukaryota; kingdom Viridiplantae; phylum Streptophyta; class Magnoliopsida; order Santalales; family Viscaceae; genus Viscum; species Viscum album. The sequence continues at coordinate 593,667,861 of OY728141.1, read as the reverse complement.
TCAATTTACTTTATTCTTTTAGATATTTTTCACTTCACATGATACATAATATAACTTTTGATATATTAAATTACCATGATATTAATTTAATGTACGCACCACCAAATCAAGACTATGATTCACACAACTGATATATTATCATTTGGTACAAAGAATAATATTGCATGTCTTGTATTACACAGAATTTTGAGTTCCTTTGACAAATTATGTGACAAAAAAACCTAGTTCAACCGAATTACAATGTATTATTATTATTATTAAAATATTATTATAGTCTTAACCTAGTTTTTGGAGGGTGTTTATGAATAAGATAAATTTAATTATTAAAATATGGTTTAATGATGTATATATAAGGATTTATTTGGGGAATAATTAACAAAAACTGAAATAAAACCTTTTTGAAAATATATGACATTTTTAGCTAGAAAACAATATTTATGAAGTAAAACACATTTTCCCAAAATAATTTAATTAATACACATTAGATAAATTATTTTAATGAAATATATATATATTTATATATATATTCAAAAAAATATTAAATATTTTTATTATTTTTCTAGATAATAGAAATGAATAAATCCAATTTTATGAAAAAGTAATTTTTCCCAAAAAATATAATTTTACAGAATTTTAATAGTACACTTATTTTAAATATAATTATTTAAATTATAAAAATAAATTACTTGAAAAAAAAATCAATTTTGAATTCATAATATCAATAATTACTTCGGATAAATTTATGTATTTTTTAAGAAGAATAATTTTTTGATGAATAGATATTTTTTTAAATGACCTTTTTTACATATATTAATATCATTTATAAATAACTTAATTTAATTTTGGACATTTATATCAATTTCATATTTAAATTTAAAAATAAATTCAAAATTTTGAAAGTTCTACACTTTAAAACCCTTTTTTCGTCTCGTCTAGGGAATTAATTTTAAATTTAATTTCTACTACATATGTGATTAAATTTTTAATACATGGATTACATATTTGGAATGAAGAAAAATTATAATTTATAATATGTTCAACTTCTATTTTTGTGAAAATGATTAGTGAATGTAATTAAAATTGATTACAATGATTAAGATAACAACAATATTACATTGTTGTTATACTTAAAAATAATAGTATAAAATGATCGTAAATAGTTAAAACCCAATATTCTATAAATATTTAGTCCATAAACATTCATGTATCAAATTCAGTGTTTTATGAAGGCCACTTTATCGATAAAAACGTGTAGTGCACACAATTCTTTTAAAAAATGACAAGTGTGTCATCTCCCCCCACTTATAAAATGAAATTCACTCCCACCCATCACATATTTAAAAATCCCAAGATCATTGTGTCAGAAAAAACTACCCAAATATCCTATCTAATTACATTCACTAAAAATATATTAATCACTTCTGGATGAAATCTAACCAGTGATTCCCTTTGTTGGAAACCAACAGGAGTTATCCAAAGAAGAGTTAATATCCTTGGACAAGCACATTTTTTTATTTCATTCTCCAACCCAAAAAAATCATATTATTACATGTTTATATAATAACCTCAGTATCATATATATCTATATTGATATGATTTTATGACATGGTTAGGATAAAAAATCATACACACTTCTATCAAAAGGGTAATATAATCGCCGATCTTTTGTTTGGTGGACTGCGACCACACGAACCGATGTTGTTCTTTCTTCCTTGAATTCCTTTCGAGGATTTGAATAATTATTGATTTAATATTTATCTATGATATATATCTTATTTATGATATAATTATTATTTATGACATATTATATAGCACATACCTCAAGGAATTACATTTTGTTGGAATGTGATAACATCGATTGTGGACTTTGGGAATATCGCCTCCTCAAAGTGATGTGATTCGTTCACACATTACAAGGATTGTAGTGAGGATGGGTTTAGTAGATGTATAAGAAATATTTTTAAAAATAATTACACGTTAATTATAATACATATATATTTATATATATTATTTACATTTTATCTTTCAATATGATATAAAAATATAAATAGTGTTCATGCCTATCTACGACCTACCGTCTCCTTGAATGCTATATTTCTTTTACCATTTATATATTTTATTGAATATTTTTAATAATTATATAATTAATATATATATATAATTTAAATCATTTTTTACATTTTTTAAATAAATAAATCATTATATAAATAAAAGTTATACAAATAACAAGTCAAACATATATATATAAAAAGCAACTACTACCTGAAACGTAATTTTAATATGAAATTATTAATAAAAGGGTAATATAATGTGAAAATAAAATAACATATGGTATGATATTTAAAAATATTCTTAAATTTTAAATTTCTAATAAAAATTTATTTATTATATGGAATTTTTCCAAGTGTATAATGAACGTTATTACTTATTGTAATGGTTTCCTCGTGTCACTTTTTTTCTATGAGATAACTGTAATAATTACTACTTATTATTATTGTGTAATGTATATAATACCCGTTGAAATGTAATATCATGATTTTAAATTATTTTAGGATATATAATTTTTAAATTGATTTTATTCATTCGTAGATCCCATGATTCAAATGTTACTCAAGTGGTAAGGGTATTTATTGTCTCACTATTATTTCTATGAGAATTTTTCCCTATTCACCACTCGTTCTTTGTGTTGTATATACATACCATTAATTTATTATGGGAATCTTGTTCTTATATTCGTATTTATATCCTTTTTATGATCACACTTCATGATATAGTTTGTTTAAAATTTACCAAATTGGTAAAGTAAGTTTGTTTCAATTTACCTTATTTGAGACACATGTTATGTTATGAACCTATATTATTTTACAAGGTTTATATAGAAGTATTTGATATATTTTGTCATTAATGTGCTTATTTATTTATATTTTAATCATATTTAACATCATTATCTCATGTGGATTATGATTCAATGTTACCGAAGTGGTGATAGATTATTTCTACAATCACATCATTATCAACATTATTTGAGAGTATGCTTCCATTTTTAAAATATTATGATCTATATCTCAATAACTATAATGTATAATTTTATTATAAGTATATTTATTTTATTTTCATATATTGGTACAATTTTTTCCACTCATTGGTACTAATGTTAATTAAGAAAATATTTCTAGGGAAATTCGACATTATGTCACTCTTCAATAAGAAATATATATTATATCAAAAATATGATTTATAAAAATTTCTCAAAATTAAAAATAAATTATCACAAGATATTTAAATGAAATGTTTAAACATGTTTTTAATATTTTTTCCAAATTTTTTTAAAAAGGAATATTTTATTCACTTTTTTGATCGAGGCACTTTTCTATCTTTTGTGGTGAAAAATGAATGTTCTACATGTACAAATTTATCCACCATCATGATCATAATATCATTTAAAAAACCTTTGAAATTTTAAATGATTATTTCTTGAATAAAATTTTTTCCTATTATTCTATTAATTCATCATTTTATACATAATTTTTAAAGGATATGGTTTTCAAAAAAAATTATGTATAAGAAAAGATTGAAATGATTTTAAATCTTTCTTCAAAAAATTTCAACTAAAATATTTATCAAAAAGTTATCAATATTATTTTATAATTTTTTACATAATTTTCAAAAACAATCATTTAAAATTTTTTTACTCATTAATTATTATTGTTTCTTTAGAAGTTTTTTAAAATTTTTTTAAATCATCATTATTATATCTTCATGGTTAATTTTTTATAATACATATCTAATAAAAAATTTAACCTTATTTAATAATTTTTAAATACTATTTTCAAGGAAAATGGTTTTAAATAGAATTACGTTTTAAAAATAGTTTTTAACATATAACCATTATTTTATTTAGAAATTTTTTTAAAATATATTTCAAAATAATTTCAATCTAAAATAATTTTATGTGCCACTCATGACTTTTTAAAAAAATGATCTGAGGGGTCCATTCATGTTCTTTCCTTGAATGGTTTATCCTTGGATGTCATAATTTTTAGACAACCCATTTAATCCTTATGGTTTAAATTTTTATGAAACTCATTTATATATCATGGGTCACATTCTTATGAATCAATATTCTTGTCATAGGTTATGATTTGATGAAATGATTAGGAAATATGTCTCTTTTCCAATGGTTTTTATATGATGACATGTTTATAATACCCATTTATGTTCATGGGTTATGAATAGACTGTGTATGATATTATCGCACACCTATGTATGATTTTGTTATGAGATGTGTGGTAGTGATATCTCCATCCAATGCATTGGGTAACGATATATATATCATGATATTGAAATGGTTGGAATGAAGAGTGGACTCAGTTTAGTAAATAAATTTGTCAAAAAATATGGTATTAAAAATTATCCTTGACTACTAATATTTTTTGGTCTGTGGAACCATTCCAATAAGATGGCCTTGTATATAATCATTAAATACTATGGAAATAATTTTTAAATTTGTATGTCTCTACTATAATTCTATGTCTAATTCCTATGTATTTCTTTTATATCTTATTTTATTAACTCCCATATGATCCATGTCTTCTTGAACATTAAATATTTTTTCCATGACTCTTGATTATTATCTATGATATGTATGGTATAATAGTATACTATTCTGATATAATAATCATACCCTTATTCTAATAATTGTTCTTACATATCATCCTTGTTTATATATACCGAGCATCTAATCCCACCATTTCACCAATTTCCTTTTCTCATGATATGGAGATGAGTATTTTTTATGATGTGTCTACTAAGGTTTCTAGTCCCGATGAAAATTTTGGTAGATAATATAGATCAATAATGCACCAAGGCTTATGTTTCCATGTTTCTAAATGAAAAAACTACAACTATCGGTTTGCATCTATTTGTGTAAATTATTAAATATTATGAAAACTGATGTATTGTCTATGAATAAAAAGTGAGGGTCACTATAGTGGGTATCATTTCAATGGTTTAGTCCATATTTGGAATCGTTTATAGAAATATTTATTGATATACATAGGTATATTTCTAGTTATATGTCTAGGGATGTCATTAGGGATAAGTAAACGTATGAGTCAATGTATTAGAAAATTTCGTGCAATTTTGCTAAAGGATAGAGTGATTAGTTTCAAAGAAATATATCCATGTGTCAATAATATAAGTGGATGTGGGTCTTCCATATATTTACATAGGTTAATGGAAATAACACCATATTTACCTAGACTCCATTAAGAATAGCTTCACAAAAATGGTTATTTCTGCATAAAACATTTGACGCTCATGGGAGATATTCATTGGATGTTTATAGAATCTTTAAAACCACGATGAATGATTTAAATATAATATGACCATGAATTACCTATGGTGTCATGTATTAATGATTGCGTCTTATCCCTCCACTTATAAAAGGGAACACCCACCCCCTACTCATTCACACCTAACATGTAGAGACCCGTATCCTGACGTACATGGACCTTACATTACATTTGCGGAATACTTAGTACATTACAAAAAAAACACACACACAAGGACCGTAATAGTTTAGTGTCTTTGGAAACTCGGACTATAATCTTCTAATCGTGGTGAAAGATCTTCAACATCTCCCATAAAGATCTTCTTTTTTTTAACCTAAAACCTTTCTTTATATCCTGGGGAAAAGAAAACATAAAAGGGTGAGCTCAAATGCTCAGTAAGGGTAAACAAAAGAAATATCAATCACATCATATTCATAAGAACATAACATTTTGGAAATCATAACCTGCAAAAGAGAGCATAATTTCATAACATGGGATAAATCATGGCAGTGAAATGTAATCACAATAATCATAACATAAAACATGGAACTTTGTGGCATACACACATAATCATAGAGAATCATTTCTTGTTAGTCAAGACTCATTGCCAAGACTATCTTAGTGGACAAAGTCCCTTTCTGAATCGAGTAATCCTCGTTTCAGTCCTGTTTCACTGAACCGGTATAACATACCATTCCAGCCATGTCTATCTCATGAGATATAAGATCTTTACCCAATGCATTGGAGGGAGATATAGGTCCCACCCATCTCTTAATGAATCCTTTCTTATGTGTGCCACAAAATCATAAATCATACATCATCGCATAACCCATGTAATAAAAATGGGATTCTTGAAACATCATGACATCATAAATCAATTCATATAAGATAAAGGAATTCATAAACATAATTCCATCTCAACATAGTCAAATCAATGTAAAAATATGGATAGAAACAGAACCCTTTATTATCTTAGATGGAAAATAATTTTGATAAAACACTTGAATTGAATTCTTGAGGAAAATATCCTTTCTTCTTCAAAATCAATTTCTTTTCACAAAACATCATGCAATTTTAAAAAGAAATAGATTTTATTGAAAATAGTCATGAAATAATTTAGAGGAAGCTTCATGAAAATAAGGCTTTATAAAACAGTAGAAATCCGTTCGTGCCGTATAAGTTAAAAAAAACATTCTTTGTACTTTTGTCGAAAAAGTCAAAATGTACCTCGTACGATAAACGACAAAAGATTCCTTTCATATCTTTTACTAAAAACTAACCAAAGGGTAAAATTGGATTTAAACCATTGTAGTTGGATGAAAATAATATTACATATTGAGGAAACATGGATGTGGATGATAAAATAAACCCCAGTAAATACTTACGAATAAACAATCTCGGATAAAAATGAGATTGTGATATTTCCCTTACCTTAGGTCCAATTTGCTTCGTATGTGTCCGAACCTCCTGTATAATGATTTAAATAATGTCATTGACTTATTACAGAATCATATTCATTGTTATGATATCATATATGGTTCACTTATGACATTATATTACCCGTTCTTTTGTAAATTCCATGTTAAAGAAGCGTTTTGGGTAAAATCGTTTCATTTATCGTAGGTGTTTTGACTTGTTGTTCTTGACATCATTATTACTTATATCATGATTTACTTACTTCCAGAATATAAAATATGATTTATATATATCATATATATTCAGTATATATATATATATAATAGATAGATAAATAAAATGAAAAACACCGTTCATGGAGACGGTAGTCCGTACGTACGCATGAACGCTGTTTTTCTTTCCTTATTGTCTTGAAATGGAAGTAAGTAGATGACATACATATGTATATATATACATAAATCCAGTAGCTTTATAATGTCATATATTTCATTATTATTTCTTGTATATACATTATAATCATTCTTAAATGGTTAACATGGAGAATGAATCTCATCGCGTCGTGGAGACGGTATTCCGTACGTACGCACGAGCGATGATATCATTTCTATAAATATTGAATTGAATTGGAGTGGATTATACAATATATCAGAATCAATATGATGTTGTAATAACTATGTATAGTTATTCTTTACACCATTATACCCATCCATGTAAGGTGGTGGTGGAAAATAGATTACACCACGGCGTGGAGACGGTATTCTGTACGTACGCACGCGCGGTGATTTCTTTTTCCGTAGGATGGATAGATGGTGAAATAGGGTTGTTTCATACTTATAATAACATATCAGTATATGAGTGATACTGATGTTATTACTTCATAATGAAACAACCTAAGAAGAAGAAGTGGAAGAAGAAATAAAGATGAAAGAATTGGTAACGGTAATTACCTCTTCTTTGAAGTGCCTCTTTGAGACCTCCTCTTAGGGCACTAGAATTGGTCTTTGAGGAAGACCAGAACTTCTAAGATGTTTCTAGGGAAGTGGAGAAGAGATTTTGGCAGGGGTTGGCCGAGCTTGAGTGCTCAAATTGGTGTGAGGAGGAGGGGGAGGAGGTGTCCTTTTATAGGGGAGGAGAGGGGCACCTTAGGAATTCTTAAAAATATTAATTTATAATAAATCTAACCCCACTTAAAAACCTCCAAAAATGACTCATATTAGAAGATTAGATGAGATAGGGTTGTAATCTCATCAACCAATCAAATTTAGACATGTTTGGATATTATTTTAAACCTTATCAATTAGATTTAACTCTAAGTTAAATAATTTAACTTTTACCGTGTCTTTTTGTTTTCTTTCACTATATGGTTAATAAACTTACTATAACATGCCAAACGAACCCCAAATTGTTTATTATTAATACATATATCCTTATCTAAGTCATTTGGCCGAACCTTAGATTTTTAGGAATAAAATAACAATTAATAATATAATATTTGATTTAAAAACTATTTTGTGTCAATTTTGACACTATTTGATACATGATTTTTGTGAAAGTCATAACAGAATTATATGTTCGAACCAAGTTGATTAAATCCACACTAATATGTCATAGTAACCTAGAAAATTAGTGGAATTCATAAAAAGTCTCAAATTATATTTAGTTTGGTGTTTATAACATCAATTATGTCAATATTTCATTAATAAGATAATTACTGCATCATCTTTGTGTCATAAATAAATTAACTTATTTGATGTTTAAAAATTACAAATAAAATACCATTATGTAGGAAATTTTTTTAGCTTTCTAATGAATATTTACAATCGAATTTATCTTATGTATAACCCCATATTAAAAATGATTTACTTATTAAACTTTGATTTTAACTATTTTAACCTTTCTTTAAATAAATTAATAATAAATGTCCTAATCTAATCCAAGTGGGCCTAAATGGTCATATTTTATTCCTAAGTTTGTTTTTGGTCGAAATACACTTGTCCAATAGGATTATGACATGTGTTAGGGTAATATTAATATCATATTTACCCTTAGTTACCCTATTTACTATTAACCGCGGTAAAAAAGTAAAAAGTTACTATTCACCAAAAAATTATTTTCATCTCATTGAACCACATTTTAGTCCTTGATATTAACCGTGTCTCTCGGATTTTCGAAATTCCATTCACAGAAGCGGCAAAATTAAGTTTTATGAAAAATTCAGTTTTTTTTAACTACCACTTAGTAGTTTCACTATTCATCAAAAATTGATGTTTTTCAGAACAATGCCAAAATTTCATCCTAAGCTATATTTCATATTCCGAATTCAAAAATGAAGTCTATTTTACCAAATTCATAACATAAAAGTTGAATTAATTAATTTTATAATTAAATCCCGCTGTTAAAACAAATAGCGTGTTTTTAAGAAACAATATCTATCAAAAGATTGACACTTGTTTATGTCTAGTTTAAATGTGAAATTACATCCAATGACCAAAATTGTATTAAATTGTAAAAATATATTCTAAATATACTTTAAAACCACTCAAATTAATGATTTATCACTATTAATTATTTCGATTAAAAAAGTTGTTTTTAATTATAATTTAGTAATTTTCACTATTCATCAGAATATGAAAGTTATCCGAAAAGTACCAAAATTTCACCTTAGGCTAAATTCGATACTCCGAATCCAAAAATAAAGTTCATTTTGAAAAATAAGATTTACTGGATTTCAAAAAGTGGTTATTACTATTCATAACGGCTAGTTTTAATAATATTTTTATAGCATATCGTTGTTTAGTGAAACTCGGTATTGCGTACTACACACGCTATCGAGGAAGGTCGCGATTGCGTGTAATGCAAGTCAAGTCAAGGATGTGTGTTGTGCAAGCTCCTTTGGGTGTAGCGTACAACACAAGACATTAATAAAATTAAAAAGAATATTTTTTTATAAAATCTTGGGCTGTTACATTCTACCCCCCTTAAAATGAATTTCGCCCTCGAAATTCGTCGGGGTTATAAATGGTTTACTATTTCAAAGTTTCTTTAATATAAACCCACATCGTAAAAGGGAATACCAAAACTTGGCTTTAAAAACTAAAGTATGAAATGTAACGATTACCCAAATAAACTAATCACTGGGTTTCCACATAGGTGAAAATATGGATATGGAAGAGAAATCTAACCATCATGTTCTGATGGAGAGTGGTAGAGAACATGGCTATGGAAAATCCAGTAATCACAAATCCATAGATTTGTGACGATCTAAGGTACCATCTAATTCATCAGGTATAAGATCACTAGGACAACATTTTTTTTGGTTTTCAAGATCATTTCCCTAAAGTTGAAAATTTGCTTAGAATAAATACTTACTTTATTTTGGTACAATATCACTGTTGTTCGTGCCTTGAACAATTTCCACTTCATCTCTTAAATAAATGAAGTTGAATTTGTTATTCGTGAAGTGTTAGCAGATCATGTGATAGAATGACGGGTCATTCCATCTGTCTCAAACAAAAGGTTAGCAAAAATTATATTCATAAATCGATCTATAGTGAGATTAATCATATATGGTTCCTAAAATGGACTTATACTTCATATATCATACTCCTTAATATAATAAAACTAGTTTCTACTAAACAGGGAATTCCTGTAGGTCAGTGGTAGGCGATAAAGGCCAGTCGCACTTCGGTTGTGGGTTCGATTCCCACAGCCTTGTCCGAAGCGATGGGCTGTCGCCCGTCCTGCAGGTTGTCCTTTTTCTAAAACTATATTACTATAACATCTCATAATATCTAAAAAACTTCTATCCTTAAACAATACTAACTTATGTCCAACATAATCCATTCCAATCTTTAGGCTTATCCATAATACTACAGTCCATTCTCATAACATAGTGAAAACGATTACCAGAGATTTAATACCATCGTTGATCCCCATATATCATAAGATATATCTTGTTGGTCACATTCCAAACATTCAAAGGCCTTAATCTTGTACTCTCTTGAATACCCATTGAACCTTAGTGAAAACTTGAATGCAGTTAAAAGTTAACACTTTTCACATACCAAAATCCTCAAAATTCTATATACTCAAACCATGATATCACTTAGTCCTTATATCAATCATGAGCTCATGAATACTGTTAAACATTTCATTTTCTCGTTTTCGTTGCATAATATCTCAATCACTTTGAATACCACATTAGACCAATACATAAGTATTCCAATATTCCATGATACAACATTATTTTGGAATCCCATTACATAAAAACTTAATCATTCCACCACATCGTTGTCATATTCAACATTGCCAATAGTGATCGCATGTGACTTCCCTTTGTCCTTTGCCTTAAGCGGTTGCTCATGTCGATCATCACTAACCCTTGGATTAGGGCAATTATTAGCATAATGCCCCATTTCCTTGCACTTGAAGCATTGAAGTGTTGGCGGTGCGTTCTCTGCAGTGTTTGCTTTATTCACATCATTAGAAACCCTTTTTCCATTACTTCGACACTCAGCTGCTCGATGACCTTCTTTTCCACACTTAAAACATTTTCTAGTCCCTTTAAGACAATCTCCACCATGCTTCTTTCCACACTTTGTGCATAAGGAAACATTCATCTTCTTTTCACCATTATTCTGAGATCTCTCCTTGAACTCCATCTTTCGTTTCTTGTCAAAACCATGAGATGGATATGTAACACCAACTTCCATTTCTACCTTGATAGCACAACGCACAATTTCTTCATAGCTACTGAAGTCTCTTATAGCTAATGCCCTTCGAAGACTTGGTTTTAAGCCACTGAAAAATCGATCAACTTTACTTTCAGGTTGGATGATAATGCCAGATGCATACCTTGCAAGTCTTGTAAAATTCGCTTCGTATATACCAACAGATTCATCATCCTTCTGTTTCATCTCAAGAAACTCCTTTTCCATCTTCGTTCGAAGAATACGAGGGAAGTACTTACTGAAAAACAAGTTCTTGAACTCGTCCCATTCCATGGACTCAATTTCATCTCTTGGCCTCGTATTCTTGATAAGATTCCACCATTGATCAGCTTCACCTTCCAAACGATACACTGCTAGGATGACTTTATCATGTTCAGAACATTGAAGAACTGAAAATATCTTTTCAGTAGTACTAATCCATTGTTCAGCAACTAATGGATCAGTATACCCACTGAAAGAAGGTGGACGCTGCCTCATGAAGGATTCAACAGAATGTTGCTCCTTCCTTTGCTCGTTTGGAAGTCCTGCATGATTTATAGCTTGAGAAAGTTGTGTGAGCATGGCTACAAGATTTTGCATGCCAGCTCCTATATCGTTTGGTTGCTCAGGGGGACAATCATTGCATTGCCCATCACATTCTGCATTAACACGGTTCCTACGGGTTCCAGCCATCGTCTAAAACCCCAAAAGAATAGTGTGAGAGGCAAAAATCATGCTAGGGAAAACAACATAATAAAGGGGGAGTACCTTCAATATCCAACATCTTAGGTTTAATTCTATGATCGTTAGCGTAATTCTATTACTATAACCTATACGTATACTTATCCCTAGGGACATCCCTAGACATACCTTAGAAATATCTCTAGGGATCTCACTAACGTTTTCGCATCCTAGTTTCCAAAGGTTGACTAAACCTTTCCTCTGATACCAACTGTAGAGACCCGTATCCTGACGTACATGGACCTTACATTACATTTGCGGAATACTTAGTACATTACAAAAAAAAACACACACACAAGGACCGTAATAGTTTAGTGTCTTTGGAAACTCGGACTATAATCTTCTAATCGTGGTGAAAGATCTTCAACATCTCCCATAAAGATCTTCTTTTTTTTTAACCTAAAACCTTTCTTTATATCCTGGGGAAAAGAAAACATAAAAGGGTGAGCTCAAATGCTCAGTAAGGGTAAACAAAAGAAATATCAATCACATCATATTCATAAGAACATAACATTTTGGAAATCATAACCTGCAAAAGAGAGCATAATTTCATAACATGGGATAAATCATGGCAGTGAAATGTAATCACAATAATCATAACATAAAACATGGAACTTTGTGGCATACACACATAATCATAGAGAATCATTTCTTGTTAGTCAAGACTCATTGCCAAGACTATCTTAGTGGACAAAGTCCCTTTCTGAATCGAGTAATCCTCGTTTCAGTCCTGTTTCACTGAACCGGTATAACATACCATTCCAGCCATGTCTATCTCATGAGATATAAAATCTTTACCCAATGCATTGGAGGGAGATATAGGTCCCACCCATCTCTTAATGAATCCTTTCTTATGTGTGCCACAAAATCATAAATCATACATCATCGCATAACCCATGTAATAAAAATGGGATTCTTGAAACATCATGACATCATAAATCAATTCATATAAGATAAAGGAATTCATAAACATAATTCCATCTCAACATAGTCAAATCAATGTAAAAATATGGATAGAAACAGAACCCTTTATTATCTTAGATGGAAAATAATTTTGATAAAACACTTGAATTGAATTCTTGAGGAAAATATCCTTTCTTCTTCAAAATCAATTTCTTTTCACAAAACATCATGCAATTTTAAAAAGAAATAGATTTTATTGAAAATAGTCATGAAATCGTTTAGAGGAAGCTTCATGAAAATAAGGCTTTATAAAACAGTAGAAATCCATTCGTGCCGTATAAGTTAAAAAAAACATTCTTTGTACTTTTGTCGAAAAAGTCAAAATGTACCTCGTACGATAAACGACAAAAGATTCCTTTCATATCTTTTACTAAAAACTAACCAAAGGGTAAAATTGGATTTAAACCATTGTAGTTGGATGAAAATAATATTACATATTGAGGAAACATGGATGTGGATGATAAAATAAACCCCAGTAAATACTTACGAATAAACAATCTCGGATAAAAATGAGATTGTGATATTTCCCTTACCTTAGGTCCAATTTGCTTCGTATGTGTCCGAACCTCCTGTATAATGATTTAAATAATGTCATTGACTTATTACAGAATCATATTCATTGTTATGATATCATATATGGTTCACTTATGACATTATATTACCCGTTCTTTTGTAAATTCCATGTTAAAGAAGCGTTTTGGGTAAAATCGTTTCATTTATCGTAGGTGTTTTGACTTGTTGTTCTTGACATCATTATTACTTATATCATGATTTACTTACTTCCAGAATATAAAATATGATTTATATATATCATATATATTCAGTATATATATATATATAATAGATAGATAAATAAAATGAAAAACACCGTTCATGGAGACGGTAGTCCGTACGTACGCATGAACGCTGTTTTTCTTTCCTTATTGTCTTGAAATGGAAGTAAGTAGATGACATACATATGTATATATATACATAAATCCAGTAGCTTTATAATGTCATATATTTCATTATTATTTCTTGTATATACATTATAATCATTCTTAAATGGTTAACATGGAGAATGAATCTCATCGCGTCGTGGAGACGGTATTCCGTACGTACGCACGAGCGATGATATCATTTCTATAAATATTGAATTGAATTGGAGTGGATTATACAATATATCAGAATAAATATGATGTTGTAATAACTATGTATAGTTATTCTTTACACCATTATACCCATCCATGTAAGGTGGTGGTGGAAAATAGATTACACCACGGCGTGGAGACGGTATTCCGTACGTACGCACGCGCGGTGATTTCTTTTTCCGTAGGATGGATAGATGGTGAAATAGGGTTGTTTCATACTTATAATAACATATCAGTATATGAGTGATACTGATGTTATTACTTCATAATGAAACAACCTAAGAAGAAGAAGTGGAAGAAGAAATAAAGATGAAAGAATTGGTAACGGTAATTACCTCTTCTTTGAAGTGCCTCTTTGAGACCTCCTCTTAGGGCACTAGAATTGGTCTTTGAGGAAGACCAGAACTTCTAAGATGTTTCTAGGGAAGTGGAGAAGAGATTTTGGCAGGGGTTGGCCGAGCTTGAGTGCTCAAATTGGTGTGAGGAGGAGGGGGAGGAGGTGTCCTTTTATAGGGGAGGAGAGGGGCACCTTAGGAATTCTTAAAAATATTAATTTATAATAAATCTAACCCCACTTAAAAACCTCCAAAAATGACTCATATTCGAAGATTAGATGAGATAGGGTTGTAATCTCATCAACCAATCAAATTTATACATGTTTGGATATTATTTTAAACCTTATCAATTAGATTTAACTCTAAGTTAAATAATTTAACTTTTACCGTGTCTTTTTGTTTTCTTTCACTATATGGTTAATAAACTTACTATAACATGCCAAACGAACCCCAAATTGTTTATTATTAATACATATATCCTTATCTAAGTCATTTGGCCGAACCTTAGATTTTTATGAATAAAATAACAATTAATAATATAATATTTGATTTAAAAACTATTTTGTGTCAATTTTGACACTATTTGATACATGATTTTTGTGAAAGTCATAACAGAATTATATGTTCGAACCAAGTTGATTAAATCCACACTAATATGTCATAGTAACCTAGAAAATTAGTGGAATTCATAAAAAGTCTCAAATTATATTTAGTTTGGTGTTTATAACATCAATTATGTCAATATTTCATTAATAAGATAATTACTGCATCATCTTTGTGTCATAAATAAATTAACTTATTTGATGTTTAAAAATTACAAATAAAATACCATTATGTAGGAAATTTTTTTATCCTTCTAATGAATATTTAAAATCGAATTTATCTTATGTATAACCCCATATTAAAAATGATTTACTTATTAAACTTTGATTTTAACTATTTTAACCTTTCTTTAAATAAATTAATAATAAATGTCCTAATCTAATCCAAGTGGGCCTAAATGGTCATATTTTATTTCTAAGTTTGTTTTTGGTCGAAATACACTTGTCCAATAGGATTATGACATGTGTTAGGGTAATATTAATATCATATTTACCCTTAGTTACCCTATTGACTATTAACCGCGGTAAAAAAGTAAAAAGTTACTATTCACCAAAAAATTATTTTCATCTCATTGAACCACATTTTAGTCCTTGATATTAACCGTGTCTCTCGGATTTTCGAAATTCCATTCACAGAAGCGGCAAAATTAAGTTTTATGAAAAATTCAGTTTTTTTTAACTACCACTTAGTAGTTTCACTATTCATCAAAAATTGATGTTTTTCAGAACAATGCCAAAATTTCATCCTAAGCTATATTTCATATTCCGAATTCAAAAATGAAGTCTATTTTACCAAATTCATAACATAAAAGTTGAATTAATTAATTTTATAATTAAATCCCGCTGTTAAAACAAATAGCGTGTTTTTAAGAAACAATATCTATCAAAAGATTGACACTTGTTTATGTCTAGTTTAAATGTGAAATTACATCCAATGACCAAAATTGTATTAAATTGTAAAAATATATTCTAAATATACTTTAAAACCACTCAAATTAATGATTTATCACTATTAATTATTTCGATTAAAAAAGTTGTTTTTAATTATAATTTAGTAATTTTCACTATTCATCAGAATATGAAAGTTATCCGAAAAGTACCAAAATTTCACCTTAGGCTAAATTCGATACTCCGAATCCAAAAATAAAGTTCATTTTGAAAAATAAGATTTACTGGATTTCAAAAAGTGGTTATTACTATTCATAACGGCTAGTTTTAATAATATTTTTATAGCATATCGTTGTTTAGTGAAACTCGGTATTGCGTACTACACACGCTATCGAGGAAGGTCGCGATTGCGTGTAATGCAAGTCAAGTCAAGGATGTGTGTTGTGCAAGCTCCTTTGGGTGTAGCGTACAACACAAGACATTAATAAAATTAAAAAGAATATTTTTTTATAAAATCTTGGGCTGTTACATAACAAGTCATTTGACTCTTCCAAAACATACCATAATCTCCACCCATATTCACTCCCTTCATCTGAGAGGCCTCAGTTTTTTAATAAATCCATACATGAAATCCCTTTAGTTCAAACCAAAATGAGTGACCAAAACAAGATGTAACATCCTTCAACAAGTTAATTTGTTTTATTTTATTCTACACCAAGAAAATTGTTATTTTTCCATTATCATATAATAACCTCATTATACTAATATAATGATACTTTTTTAGGTTATCGATACAACATTAAATCACACAAAATTCTATAAAACTGGATTCGAAGTCATCATTGGTGTGTACGGAGAACTACCTCCTAGTGAAATGATGTCGTTCATTCTTCCACTGTAATATTAAAATGATTTTCTTAACCTTTTTATGTGATATATTTAATATTTGTGATTTATTTAGGATTATTTAATTATTATATAAATCATGACGTTGTGATTTCTTTTTTTTGGGAATACAATAACTTTTCTTGTGGGTGTGTGAACTACCGCCTCATTAAAGTAATGTGATTCGTTCGCATATTACACGGATCATATTATGGATGGGTTTATTGCAATAATATGTTACGTATGAAAAAATTATTATAATATAATTATAATATATACATATATAATTTTGTTTCATTCATTCAATATGATAATAAAAATATGATAAAGGCCAAATTGGTTATGTGTACGTATGACTTACGGTCTCCATGAACGGTGTATTCCATTTAGTATTTTTACACATCAAAAATATTATTATAAATAAATATATAATCAATATAAATGATATTTAAATTAGTTATTAAATTATGTAAATAATTAAATCTTGATCTATTTAATGCGATCAATAATATCAAGTCAAAACATATACAAAATCAACAAAGCGGTTATTATCCAAAGCATAACATTAACAAGAAATTATTAATAAATGGGTAATATAATGTCAAAATAAAATATAATTAGGCATTATATATAAGAATTTTATTTTTCATTATATGTTTAATAAAAATATATTTATAATATACGAGGTATTAATGTGAATTAATAGAGTCAAGACATAAGGTAAGGGTTTTCTCATCTCACTTTTATTTCAGTGAGATATGTACTATACTCACCACTTATTATTGTTGAATGGTTTATATTCTACCACATAAATCTTTATATCATGAATTTAAATTATTTCAGTATATCCAAATTTTAAATTTTTTTATCCTTTCACATATCTCATAATCCAAAATTTACTCAAGTAGTTAAGGGATTTCTAGTCTCACGGTTATTTTTATAACAATTATGCATTATTTACCAATGATCACTTTTATTTTATATTATATAACACATAGGAATCATTTTTTTAACATTATACATAAATTTATGGGTATTTACATATCCATTTTATCATCTATCTTTAATGTGGTTAATGGTTTAGAAGTTACTGAATTGTTAGATCATTTTTTTCTCACTTTTCCTTCTATAAGACCCATGCTATGTTAGGAACCTATATTCTTCTTCAAGGGGTATATAATTATATTTGACATATTGTATCATGAATATAATAATTTTTTGGATATTTTAAGACCCTTTTAATACAATTATGTCATCATTATTGTGATTCAAATTTGCGGATTTTCTAGGATATTGTTGTTAAAATATCATCGTTAACAGGATTGTTTAAAATTAAGCTTCCATTGATGAAATATTATGATATATATCTAATTAAATCTCATGGATTTTATTATATTATAGTTTTTCATGATATTTCCATGTATTGTTATAATAATTCAATTATTTGGGACTTTATATAATTAATAAATCCTTTTCTAATAAAATATGACTTTATCCCACCCTTATGGGAGAAATCTGTGTTATTTGAAGCCCATGTTGTCTAGAAATGTCATAAAAATGTTCTAATATTCTCATATGACCAATAAAGGCAATTTTTACCAACTTTTTCAATTTTAATTTTGTTTTTTTCCAAAAATATTATATTTCTTTTTTCAAATTGAGGAACATTTCTATACTATTTAGAGCGAAAAAATAAAGTTGAGAATGTACAGATATATATACTGTCATGATGGTCAAATCATCGAATAATTTTAAAAAAGCATAAAATATTATTTTTATGATTTTTTTTATATTATGTAAAAAATCATAATTGTTTTAATTAAAAATGTTTTAAAAAATGATGCTTGTTTATTTTTTATCGAGGATCCTTTATATGGTTTCAAATAAAAAGTTTTTCCAAATGAATTCAAGGATCCATTATAAGTTCTCATGATAATTTTATAACAAAAAGGATTTAAAAAATTTTCCAATCTCCTATAACAATATTTCAAATAAAAATTTTCTGAAAATATTTGAAAGATTATTTTATGAATTTTAAATGTTATTTTTAAAGAAAGAAGATTCAAATTTATTTAATGATTCATTCATATATTTTTGAGGTTATATTTAATGAAAATGGTTTTCAAAATATTTTATGACTGAAATATATTTCTTTAGAAGAATGGATATTTTCTCAAATAAATTTTATTAAAATATACTTAACAATTATTTCCAAATATAATGACATCCATTGGTGTTACACACACCATTATGGGAATATAATTTAATGGTATCATTCCTGTTCATTTATCGAATTCTTAATTTTTACATGAAAGATATATATGAAACCTATTTCTCTATCATTGGTTATATATTTATTAAAAATTTATATATATAATGGGATACATTTTCAGAAAACTTTTTTATCTTTTATGCGTAATATGATTAAGAATCCCACATCCTTTCATGTTTTAAGCTTATATGAAATGATTATGAACCGTATCTCTTTTCGAAAGGTCATGAAATAATGGCATGTTTATGATACCAATTTCAATTAGTGGGTTATGATAAGATTGATTATGATATTGTGGAACATGTACGTATAATTAAATTATGAGATGGTTGAGGCTTATTTTTCTCTCTAATGAATTGGGTAATTATTCATATCTCATGAGATAGACATGGATGAAATGAGGAGAGAACTTGGTTTATTAAAAGACATTGTCCTCTAAGATGGGATTGGGAGTGAACATTGACTACTAAGAGGGTTTAGGGAGTGAACCCATTATACAAAATTGAATTGGGAATAATCCTTTACTACTATGGATATCATTTTATATGTTTTTTTATCTAACTCAATACTTTTCCTTATCTCAATTTTATGCTTTCATTTCATATGATCTTGATCCCCTTATTATTCATGTCTTATGAGCTTCAAATAACCATTACATGAATCTTGATTGTAATATTTAATATATAGGGTATGATCTTCTAATGATATTATTTTTTTCCTAATGTGGACTTAATAAAGTTTCCATATGAATTTTCCATTTATATATGTTTTGAAAATCAAAAACACATTAACATAAAGAAAAATAGTTTTTCCCTAAGGATTATCTTCATAAGGAAAATGTTCTTTCTCTCTGGAAATTTTTATCCATACCTATTTTCAAAGTCATTTTTATAGTCCCTCTAAATATAACTCATTTTATTACTAAAAAAAATTGGTTTCTTATTTAAAACATCATAATAATACATTTCCTTGGATATAGAGTATTCTGTATTCAGGTTCTGAATTCTATAAAATAAAAAATTCTAATTATCTGTAATTCAGAGTCTGAATTCTCTGAATTCAGACTCCAAATTCTCTGAAATTCATAAAAAAAATTCTCCCAAATTTATAATACGAATTCTCTAAAATTAAGACTCTAAATTCTTTGAAATTAAGACTCTGAATTCTCTGAAATTCAGACTCCAAATTCTCTGAATGTCAGATTCTGAATTCTATAAAATTCTAACTGATAATTCCATATAATTCCGACTATAAATTCATCAAAATTCTGACTCTGAATTCCTTGGAATTCCAATTCTGAATTCCTCATTCTTTCAATTCCAAATTCCTCAGAATTCCAATTCTGAAGTCCTTAAATTTCAGATTCTAAATTCACTAATATTCAGACTCCAAAATTCATAGATTTTAGATTCATAAATCCTTGAAAAAAATAATCTGAATATCCTATCTTATAGAATCAAAATGTTCATTTTATTGGATTTTAAATTATATTTTCCCTTAGACATAAAAAAATATGTTTGGCCAAGCTACATCATTTTCCTTATATTTATTATGAAATTATGTCTTACAATCTATTTCTTACTAACCATTTTCTGAGTGATACGTGTACAGGTCCCTCTGAGATTCAATGTAAAATATGACCATTGTAGGAGGGAGCGGACCATTGGAAAAATGCCTTTAAATAGAATCTCATTTGAATGAGCTCACCACTATTCCATCACCCTATAGATTACATGAAGTTGAAGTGATTTAAAGAGAGAGAGACACTCCCATGTATTGTGTGTACTGAACATCTTGTTCATCATTCTTTGTGTGACTCCAATTGTTATTTTGTTCAATTTAGGGCTTAATAGGATAGGGGGACAAAGGTATCGACTGCCTTAATGTTCGATGAATTCCTAGAATTGAAAGACAGAGTTTCGTATTATCTTAAAGATCAAGGGCTTGCGGGTATAACAAGACGTATTCCAATATTTAAATTGAAAGATTACCCTTTTGTGGTTAATAAATACTTTTTTGAAAGTATAAATCAAGGGACTATTATCCAAGGTTATTGGATACACTACTCTTTGCATTAAAAGGTTTCATACGTGATACATGTTTTGTTCCAAGTTTATTTCCGCTACATTTTTATTAAAGAAGAATGTATAACATTCTTATACTATCTTCTAATTTTTTATACTCTTATAAGTAAGATTTTATAAGCTCTATGGTTGAATATTTTCCATTAGCGTTTCATTATGTTTCATTTTCTTAATCACATTTCTGGATCCTAGCATGTTTTTTAGTATAACTAAAACATATCTTTTTAATTTACCTTATTTAATATTTTTAAACATAGTTTTGATTTAGGTTTAAAAAAATATTTTTAAACATACAATTCACCGCCTCTTGTAATTGAGAATCTACCTATACCCAATTGATCCTCCAATTTATATCAGAGGAGGATTATGAAATACATATATTCACAGATAAGTTTTCTTTCTCATTTTTTCATAGTTCTAAATTTTTCCTTAGGGATTTTTATCTTTGTTTACAAACTTTTACTATCTGCAAGTTTTTGTCGAAACATATTTTCTTATAGAATGAAATGAATGAATGTGAGTTAGATTAACAAATCTAAATCCTACTAGACCACCAATACTTGATAGAAATGATTATGATTTTTGGAGATATCATATGATGAATTTTCTTATTAATACTCGAGTGGAAATTTCTGTATTGATTACTAGAGTCTACAAAATTCATGACAAGGAAGTCAAACACATTACCAATCAAGAAAAGTCAGAATATAAACTATACTACAGGGAATGTAAAACTTTTTTTTTCCATTTCTATGAATATATATAGTCAGATTTATTTTTGTGATGCCGCAAATTGTATCTGGAATAAATTGGAAATTACACATTTTGGTACATCCAATGTTATAGAAACAAGAATATCTATGCTTATTGTAGAATATCGTGGATTTTTAGTTTTTTATAGAGAACCATTTTGTAACGTGAAATAATGGATTATAAAAATTATTAACAGCCTACAATCTATGGGTGAAAAATTTCTATATAATTAAGAAATTGTGGACACTATTATTTATATTATGCCTAATGAGTGGGAATCCAATAGAATAGCTATTGATGAGAATAAGAAAGTATCTCAAATTACTCTTGATGGGCATTTTGGAAATCTTCTTCAATATGATACTAGAATGAAAATAGATGCTGATATGAACAATAAGAAAAATGGTAATGGAAGTATAGCCTTTACTATTACTAAATCCAAGAATCCAAAAAGGGTTACAAGATAGAAGACTAAGAAATCCATTATTTTATCTGAATCATGTGAAATGAACATTATGAGAATGATCTTGCTAATCTTACTTGAAGGATGAACAAGATAGTTGTAAAAAATACATTCCTTGTATATATAAGAATAATGAATTAAAAGAAAATAAGGATTCAAAAGTCACTTTCTATGAATGAAAAAGAGCAGGGAAAATAAGGTCAGATTGTACTATGCTAAAGAATAATGATAGGAAGGAAAAGAATTCTAAGAGGAATAGAAATAAGTACTATAAGGCTAAACCTAAGAAGGATTTAAATGCTAATGAAACCTGGGGTACCAGTCGTGTTGACTCATTAGATAAATTTAAAGAGTATGAATATTCTAGTATGAAAAATCTATGTCTACTAGCCAAACAACCCATTATAAATCATTTTCTAATGGCCAAGGTACACAATGTAAAATCTATTAAAAATGTATCTTTGAATTAAAATTATAAATATGATAAATAATATGATTTTTCATATGATTATTACTCTTCATTAGATGATAATACATGACCTTCTTATAAAAAACTGTCCAAGTTTGCTAAACTTCTTCAGAATAAAAATTCCAAGATCAAGAAAAAGCATCATATGGAAAATTCTAGAATTTCTATATTAACAAAATTAGAATAATATATTTCTAATGATATTAATAAGAAATTTCTTTTTATTAATAGTATTTCCAAAAACCATAAAGATGATAATTTTAAAAAGATTGAACATTCTAAGGATCATGAAAATTTAATTTCTACGAAAAATATTTTACACTCTAACTCTTGTTCTAGAACTAAAGTTTTTGTAGATAAAAACTATGTTATAAAACTAAATTCAAAAATATTTCCCTTGAGGAAGTGGTTCCCAATCGTTTCCTCCTGTAAGGAAAACATTGACAAGATGTATTTCCAAATTTGACCTACATGGAATCGTTCTTGATTTTTGTTATACCCATTCTAAACCTGTTTTCAGTAATAACTATTTTATTCCTCAAACAGATCCATTATGCACTAAATTTCAGAGTGGTGGATATTAGGAAAAAACTTTTTCCTTAAAAAAAACTCAATATTTATGTTTTCATAAATATTATTTTTCAAATAAAATATGGATACCAAAAATGTTGCATTCTGAAATTTCTGTATCCAAGATGGTTTGGGTTCCAAAATTCTATGATGTAAATTTTCAAAATAAATAAAGAAAGCACCAATAGATATACATGGTTCATGGGTAGTGTATTTTCTTGCGATATGACTGGTAATAAACGTTTTTAAAAATAGTACCAAGATGGAAGGAGGAAAAATAACCTTCGGAGATAATGACCATAGATAAATTTTTAGTATAGGTAACATTATTGTTCCTGAAAAAACATAATTTAAAATGATTTTTTTGTTTAGGTTCTTAAGAACAAACTCATTAGAATAAGTTAATTATGTGATGAAGGTTTCCTTGGGAATTTTAGGAATGATAAATTCTTAGTACACAACTCAATGGAAGATTTTACTCTTTCTACCAACAGGAAAGAGAATGTATACACACTAAACTCAGAAGACCTTAATAACCAAGACCTACCCTGCATTACTGCAATTGAATACCAATCTTGGTTATGGAATAGAAGGTTATTACACTTTAACATTAAAAACAAATGAAAATTATCAATGAAAATACTTGTTAAGGATCTAACAGAGCTTATATTTGATTCTTAAAGAGTTTGTGATCCATGTCAATTTTGTAAGAAATATAGATCAAGATATAAATCAATCGATGATGTCTCAAAATCTATTGCATTACAATTAGTGAATATTGATCTTTTAGTCGAACAAAAACAGGAATCATTGGTGTAAAATAGTATGTATTGTTCTTAGTTAATGATTAAACTACATTTACGTGGGTATATTTTTTAGAAAATAATTCTAAAGATTTATCTTATTTCATAATTTTTAGAGAACAAGATAAAAAATTAGAAAAGCCTTCCATTGATAACTATTCATAGTGATCATGGGGGTGAACTTCAAAATTCATATTTTGAGACATTTTTTAGTACAAAAGTCATTACTCATAACTTTTCATCCCCAAGAACTCCTCAACCGAATGGTGTTTTTGAAAGAGGAAATCTAATACTTCAATATATAACAAGAACCATGTTGAGTGAATTTTATATAGCTAAACACTTTTGGGCTGAAGTTGTAAGAACTTCTTGTTATACTCTAAATGATGTTTTTATTACACCTTTCCTCAAAAAAACATCATACGATTTATGAAATGGTAGAAAACATGGACATTATTATATCAAAGAATCTAGTTTCAATGTACTCATTCTAAATACAAAATATATTTTAAAAAATTTCACACCCAAATCTAATAAAATAGTTTTTTATACTACTCCATAACTTCTATGGTTTATACAGTTTTAAATAAAAATTCATGTATTTTTGAAGAAATAGTTCAGGTTATTGGTTTTTAAACAACCTCAACCTATAACTTAAGATGTAATTTAAAAAACGGATTATCAACCCTTGATAGAAGATCCTTCTAATAAGGTAAATGTTCATGATAATATTTCTGAAAAATTTACCCATGAAGAGTTCCTACCATATGTTGATAAATAGGTATTACAAAACCCAAATCAGTTGTTTCATAAGAATCATCACAGTGATGGTATCATTGGTGATGTAAATAAATCTGTAAGGACTAGAAGTTCCTTAATAATTGAAGATGAACATCTAGAATTACTTTCCCAATTAGAAAAAAAATCACTAATGAAGCTTTATGAGATGATGATTGGATAAAACCCATGCACGATGAGCAAAATCAATTCGAAAGGAAGAAATTCTGGACTATGATTAAAATATCTAAGGAAACTTATATAACTAGAGTATAATAGTTCTTCAAGAATAAATGTAATGAAAATGGATTCATTGTATTAAATAAGACTTGATTAGTTGCTAAAGACTATAATCAAAAAGAATGAATAGAGTATAACGAAACTTATTCTCCAGTATCCAGACTTGAATCTATTTGTATTTTAAATTCCTTTAAATCATTGTTTAATTTCAAACATTTTGAAATGGATGTAAAGTGTTATTTTCTTAATGGATATGTTCAAGAGGATGTTTTTGTTGACCTATCTACAATTTTTGAAGAAAAAAATCATCAGGAACATGTTTTCAAACCTTCCAAAGCATTATATGGACTAAAACAATCCCCTAGAGCCTGGTATGATATACTAACATAATTTTTGTTACAATAAAATTATTTTAGGGGAAATTATGATCCATATTTATTTATAATGAATGATAATAAATTTGTTTTATTGTTCAAATTTATGTTGATGATATTATATTTGGTTCAACTCAACAATTTTTAACCGTTTCGTTTGTGAATTTAATGAATTTTGAGTTTGAAATGAGTGTGATGGATGAGATAACATTTTCCCATGGTTTTCGAATTTCTCAAAAACCAGAAAGAACATTTACATCTCAACATAAGTATATTAATGATCTTCTTAAAATGTATGGATATGAAAAAACGAAGTGTATATGTACACCAATTTGTACCTCAAATTCTCTTGATCTTTATGAAGTTGGGAAACCAGTAAATTGATCATCATTTAGAGGTTTGGTATAAAGTTTACTATATTTGACACCTAGTCATCCAAACATAATGTTTTCAATATGCTTATGTGTAAGATATCAATCCAATCCTAAGGAATCTCATTTAAAATAAGTGAAAATCATTTTTTTCTATTTAAAGGGATCCATGGATTTAGGGTTCTTTTATCCTTGTGGATATTATTTTGTTTTAAAAATACGTTCGGCTGGTGATTTTTGTGGATGTAAAATGGATAGAAAAAGTACATCTGTATGTTTTCATTTCTTATGAGGTTAATTCATTTCCGTTTCATGTAAAAAGTAACACTCATTAGAACTTTACACTACTGATACTGAATATGTAGCAGCTAGAACTTGATGTATCCATGATTTTTTATGCAATACACACTCACAGAATATAGAATGTATTTTACCAAAACACAGATATTGTGTGATAAAATTATTTCTAGTTCCCTAAGTAAAAAACCCTTCACATAACTCTCATGAAAAATACATAGATATTTGGCTTTACTTTCATAGGGATCACACACAAAAAAGAGATAAAAATCATTAATTTATTAGAACACAATATCAAGTGGATGAAATTTTCACAAAATATTTACCATCCTATAGATTTGAACACCTTAAACAAAATATAAGAATGATAACCGTATGGTAATCTTCCGTATTAACTCTTTTTGATACCTATCTCCATACAGTAAGAAACTACTTTTCATAGGGGGTACATTTTTTTGTTAGTCAAAATATTTCATAGTAAAAATATTTTTTAGTAAAAAATATTTCATAGTAAAAAAAATTTCGTAGTCAAAATTTATCGTAGTCAAAATTTTTTATAGTAAAAAATTTTTCGTAGTAAAAAATATTCATAGTGATAATTTTTTTGTAGTCAAAATTTTTCATTGTCAAATATTTTTTATAGTCAATATTTTTAGTAGTCAAATATTTTTTTGTAGTCAAATAATTCTCAATTTCAAAGAAATTTATTTCTTCATTAAAATTTTATGTAATCTAATTTTCTTCGAGAAGAATGTTTCTCATTACTGATAATTTTACTAGCAATCTAGAAGGTATGTTTCCTTTTACAAAATTTAGAAATAAACTTTTTCACTTATTAGAATTTTCGACTTGTTTAAAAAAATTCGGATTCACATTTCTAAAATCCAAATTTTTATCTAGAAAACCAAAAAACATTGGAACCTACCAAATTCCTTCTTCGGTTTTAGTCTCAACTGTCATATCAGATCAAGCTTATTTTAACAGTTGGATCCTTTTGGGAATATGAACTATCACCTTTAACACCTATATAAAGGCCCCCTGATGGTTGTCCCACATCAATTATCAATATTTGGGGTGTTGAAACTCTACAACTTTACTAAATTCTTGTTCATCATTTTATAATGTCCTCTAATATGAGTGCCTTTGGAAGCTTCTCCTAATAAAAAAATGTCTTCAGTTAATGAAATGTTTGAATGGAAGATGTAAAAACAATGTTTAGTAGAAATTAAGTTCTTTTCTATGTATGAATCTATTATTTCAAAGAATATCAATTTGAATGGCTGGGAGATCTTATGTGTATCCAAACTGAAGGAACAAGATCTGGTTTATCTGATGTTTCTAGTAGAATTATATGAGTCTGTATCTTTCTTTAATGATTGTTGGAGAGATGTGTTTTCCTTTAAGAGTTTTCGAAAAACCTATTAAATTTCCAAAAGTATGGATACCAATTTAATTGGAATCTATTATGAGTATGAAGGTAAATTATGCACCCACAAGCTTCCAGATGTATCATGTTCGTTTGATAAGAATAAGTCTTTTGAGTGCATTGGTTTTATAGAAGTAATGACTCTAAATATTTTTTATCTCTCTACAAATTTCTGGATTTTTGATTTATGGGTTAAGAGATTTCTCATTTAGATAATAGGTGACAAGGACTCCTTAATAAAGAGTGATATCTATATTCTTTATTTTCTAGTGAACCTCAAGATAATTAATTTGATAATATATGTCTTGATTACAATAGAAAATATCAAGAATGGGACCCTCAAATTGAAAATATTTATTTACCCGGTTATTCTTTCCAAGATCATAGTTCATTGTGTAAAATCGTTCAAAACCCCATGTATCTCTATGAAAATGAATTTTAAGGTTATAGTTTTATGTGATGATACCCTAAGAAGAATGAATGTTGGGTTCTATAGTGAATCTGAAGAATAATACTATTTATCTGAATCTGAAATTGAGGTTTTATAAAAGAAATTGGATGCAGATAAGACTTCTATGTAACTGGGGAAGAAGAGAATGGTAGAGGAACCATATGTGATAAAGAATATTCTTGTAGTTCATGGAACCCAACTCGAACCTCAAAAATCTATGAAGAAAAAGTCTTATCCAGATGATGTAGTTACCATTTGAAGAGATGATACAAAGAATAGGAAGGAAGGGGAGCCTAATTTGAGATTGGACCCTATTGAATTTTTCTTTAAAGATTATGGTTGCCGAAGATCATGAGAAGTAGGAAAATAAAATTAAGTAGAGGAAGAAGATTTCATAGGATGAAATATTTCAAGCACTTTACCAAGACACTGAGAAATACTATGAACAAGACCAGGTATTAGAATCATTTCTGGAAGAATCACACCCAGAGTCTATGGGAAATAAAATGCTGATTTCAGAACCAGAATAAGATGAAGAAATAGTTCAGGAATATGTAATAGATGTAGAAGAGGAGGAATGAAGTGATGATTCAGATGAAATGATAAGTCAAGTAGAAGAATATCATGAGAAGGAGAGTCCTTCAGAAAAATTATCAATCCAAAATTTTCAGGCCGAATCAACCAAAATTCTTTCAAAAATAAATGAGGATGAAGAGTAGGAGGAAGTGAATAAACCATCTGGTGATGAAATTATGAAATTTTTTTTTGTTCAACTAGAGGATCTAGTTGGAGATGCTGAAAAAAATGTCGAGGGATATAAGATATTTCAACAATCAGAAAGTGACATGAATAGCCAAATCATGTAGGGATCCTTCCGAGAAGTTATATGGGAAAATAGGTGTTGGTTGATACACCAAGGAAAGTTGTGGTGGTAAAGAAAGTTGTTGGTGGTTATTCAAAGAGAAATCTGAAGAAATAGAAAAATAATCATGACCATTCAGAGAAATTGATTCGAAATCAGCCTCTATGAGACATGACTTTGTGGTCCCATCGTTAAAGTTGTTCGATTATACGATTCCTTTGTATTTAAGTATATAATCAAGGTTCCATATTCTTTAACACTCATTTAATAAAAAATCAGATTATGTTTCCATCCTTTTGAATAAGTTTTTAGGCTTGAGGCCAATCTAAAATCATTCTTCATCGGGTATGATGCTCACAAGAGTTTTTGCATGGAAATTACAAAGTGATCAAGGATGAAAATTGAAGACATGAGAGTCTTTTATGACATTCAAGATAATATTATGGATGCATTTGATACCAAAGATAACAAGATAAAAGACCTCACTACCTGTTTTTATTAGAAAAATAATCTTGAACAAACAGTTTGAATGTAGAAAGTCACGGATCTGAATGGGAAACATAATTCATTTGCTCCGAATCTGAAGAGTGATAGAGATATCAGAATTGTGTTTGATGAAAATCATGGTAAGAAAGAAGAAATATTGAGTAATCAAGAAAAAACTTTTAAGGCTTGGGAAGAAAAGATCAAATCCTATGAAAAGAAAAATGATGATCTCGATCAACTACTCAAGCATTTTAAAGAATATCATAAGGAGCATAAGAAGCTGAATACCATTGCTAATAAACGTATTCCCAAATAAAAAGAAGGGTTCTTTTTTTCCATCACCAATATGTTGTGGTATTTCTTTCCAAGTACAATTTATTTCAATCATAATGAAATTTTCATTGTTCTTCATATGTTCTTTTCAATACTAATAATATTTTAGGTACCATTTCTTACATTCTCTATATTCCTTTCTGAAAATTAGAAATGGGGAGAAAGGAATGATAAAAAATACTATGTAATGAATAAAATTCACTAAGTAAAGGGGACTTTATCTATGTTGGGGTTTTATCTAAGAATATTTATTTATGCAAGAAAAAGAAAAATATCTTTAATGAAGTCAAAAATAAAATTATTAGGGATTTTGAAACCCAAGAAGGAGTTAGTCGTATTCATCATGATTCATATGTAAAGGGAGATAAGTTTTTTCCATTATGTTCATAATAAAAAATTCATAGTCATTATATTCTTTTCCTTAAGGGTTTTTGTGCTTTCCAAAAAGGGGGAGATTATTGATTCAAGAAGGTTTCCTTATAAAAATTTCATTTCATTATATTCTGAAAATCACAAACGCTTTAGGATAAGGAAAATAGTATTTCCTTACAAATTTTCTTCATAGGGATAATTTTCCATCTCTAAGGAAATTTTTATCCTTAATAGTTTTCATCGTTCATTCTATAGTATCTCAATATATAGCTCATTTTATTACTAAGGAAAAAATAGGTTTTATATTTAAAATCACAGAATCATATGTTTACTTGGATATAGAGTATTATGCTTTTAGGTTCTGAATTCTATGAAATTCAGTCTCTAAATTCTCTGAAATTCAATCTCTGAATTCTCAAAAATTCAGACTCCGAATTATCTGAAATGTGGACTCCAAATTCTACGAAATTCAGACTCTGAATTCACAAAAATTATGACTCTGAATTCCTCATCATTTAGACTCTGAATTTCTTAGAATTCAGACTCTAAATTCAGACTCTGAATTCCTCATTATTCAAACTTTGATGTCAACAGAATTTATATTCTTAATACCTCATAATTTAGATTCTGAATTCATTGAAATTCAGAATCCAAAATCCATAGAATCCATATTCCTAAATTTTTGAAAATTAGAATCCAAATATCCTTATCTTATAGGAACTGAATGATCATTTTATAAGATTATGAATTCTATTTTCCCTTAGACGCTAAAAAATATATTTGGTCAGGTAACTTCATTTTCCTTATACATATTATGAAACGATATCATTCAATCAGTTTTTGACTAACCATTGTTTGAGTGACATGTGTACAGATCCCTCTGAGATTCAGGAAAAAATATGACTTTTGGAGGTTAGAACCGATCGTTGGAAAAGTGCATGTAAATAGGATCTCATTTGAATGAGCTCTCCACTATTCCATCACTCTAGAGATAGCATGTTTTTGAATAGATTTCTAGAGAGAGAGACTGCCATGCATTTTTCATACTAAAAATATTGTTCAGATTTATTTGTGCGACTCCAATTATTGTTGTGTATAATTGAGGGCATCTTGGGATAAGAAGACATAGGTGTCGACTACCTTAATGTATGAGGAATTTCACGGATAGGAAGACAGAGGTGTCGATTACCATAAAGATCAAGATCTTGTAGGGATATCAAGATAGATTGTGATATTCTTATCGAGGGATTACAGTAGTGTGGGTAATAAATCATTCTTAAATGTATAAATCATGGAACCTTTATCCAAGGTTGTTGGATAACCTACTCATTGGCTTAAAAGATTTTATACTTGTTAAATTTTTTGTTTCATGGTTTTTATTTATGTTAAATATGAATGCTTTTTTACCTAAAATTCACCCCCTCTTGTAATCGAGCATCTACATATACTATTTTTCTCCTATAACTAAACCCATTAGATAATGATTGTTCTTACATATCTACCATGTTTACCATAATTAAGAATATGAGATCCATCTTTTCTGTGTTTTCTTTCCCCATGTTATGAATATATGTTTTATGTATGTTGTTTCTAAGAGGGGTTCATGTCAAGAAGGTTATAGTGGGAGATAATTTAGCACACACATGTACTAGTGTTTATGCTTCCATATTTCCAAATGAAATGAACTAATATAGTATTTATGCATGTGTTTGTGGGATGTATTAAATTTTCCAAAAATTGATGTATTATCTTTGTATGAAAATTTAATGTCCCTGAAGTGTGGTTTCCAATGTTGTAGAAACTAGTAGTCAAACTCAAGAACCATATCGTAGTAATGGATTTGGAAATCCATTTTATTTTATGTTCTATACCATCTTTATAATGACCTAAATTACTCATACATATATATCTTCAATCTAAAAATATTATTTTCATTAATATCATGTTAATCCATGATAGAAATTGATTGATTATAGTT
The DNA here is from genome assembly GCA_963277665.1 of Viscum album. NCBI lineage: Eukaryota > Viridiplantae > Streptophyta > Magnoliopsida > Santalales > Viscaceae > Viscum > Viscum album. Next base: position 593,635,478 of record OY728141.1, on the reverse strand, counting down.
CCTTTGCAAACTCAGGTATATAAAAAACTCGTTCATACATGAACTATATCAACTCCCACTAAATTCTTCATAAATTTCCATATTTTTATACATATCGTACAAAATATTTTTCATCATAACCTGGAGATTGGAAACATTAGAAACAGATATCTCAGATTATCATTAAGGGTAAGAAATGTATATTACAAAATAATTGAAAATATGGATATGAGAACATTATAATAATAGTTGGAAACCACACCCTTCATGTCATAGATCATAATCATTGGCCATAAAATAATGTTAGTAACTTCACATGAAATTAATCATAATGTAATCATAGAAAATAAGACATAGAAGCATAACATTTTCATAAGAAATGTAATTGTGGAATATACAAAACAATAAAAATTAATTTACATAGTTGTTAATTATCACTGAAAACTATATCATAGTGGAATTGTTTCACACCCTAAACCATCGTACATTTTATGTTTCTCTCCAAAGACTATCCTAATGGAAATATCCCCTTACTGGACTGGGTGGGCTACCCATTCAAGACCATTTTATCTCATGAGATATAAATATTTACCAATTTCATTTTATAGAGATATTGGTTCCACCTGTCCCGGGTTATAATGCATTTGTCGTCCTTGGTTATAACATAACCATCATCCCCGGTTTTAACTTAACCACCATCCTTGGATATAATGTAACAACCATCCTTCCTTATTATATAATCAATATCACATGATTTAAACCATAGATATGTGTTCTATAATAAAAAATCATTACATAAGAACACATGAAAATTTTTGCATTTCCTAAACATTAATTCAATGAATAACCCCTAAAAATGGTTTTCAAAATAATTTCATCATTTCATCATCCCTTAACACTTGGAAAAATTATTGTTCTTCATAAAATATTTACAATAATAATCATAAACCATCTATAGAAAAAATATGAATTGTATCATTGGATTATATAGCCATTAATGTTTATGTATAATGAATGTATGTAATTTTATATAGAAAATGATTCTGAATGATCACTTTTAACATCTTTTGAAGAAAATTATGTTCACTTAAAAAAATAAAAATTAAAAAACTATAATTTCAAATAAAACTATAGAAATAATTTTCATTGAAAATATCCTTGGAAAATATAAAGGATGAATAAATAAATTGTGTTTTCATGATGGAATAAAAATAAACTTATTATGTAAATGATAAAAAAATATTCCTTTCACATTTTTAATAAAATACAAATGTACATAATTTAAAAATTTCCAACAAAATTATCTTAAATTAATTTTTGAAAAATTAATACATGTGAAAAAATATAATGGATAATCTTTTTAGAATATTAAAATCTTTCATTAATTTATTTTTAAGAAACATGGACTAGAAAAAGAATAATGTTTATTAAAGAGATAAATATTATCGATTTCCCTGAGAAGCATTATTTTGGAATTTTAAGTACATAAAATTCCAAAATACTGTAATAAAACCATCAATCTTCTAATAATATATAATAGATAATAAATTTCATGTTGTTATTTATTGTTAGATCAAAACATTTCATTTTCATAATCATAATATTAATCAATCGTAATAATCAATGGCATTTCAACATAAAACCATCACCACTTTGGTGAATTTTGAATCGAAATCCCCAATAATGAATTTTAATAAAAATGAACATTATATATCCGAAAATAGGTATATACATGAAATAAATTTTAATATTTTCAATTCACACACAAAAATAATGAAATTTTTGGTGAATCAAAAATATGTGACCCAGAAATAAAAGGGATAACTGATATATCATACCCCATGTATTGAAATTATACATAAAAATTTCAATCTCATAAATAAAAAATATTGTTTTATTATAATCATATTATATAAACATACATATATATATCATATCATTTATGACTTACTTATCACATTTCTCTACCCATTTATTAGAAAATTCTTTCAAAAATCATGTTTCAAGTAATAACTACTACATTTCTAACGTATTTATCTAGTAATTTCTTTCCATTTACTATGATCATGGTTCCATAATATCTATAATTTTAAAATTTATATAAATATCAGGTATATTAATTATATATTTAGTTAGTTTAATCCATAAGAAGTTATATGTAGAAAATAAATTACACCTTTTATGGAGGTGGTAGGCTATAGAAATGGATGAATGATGTTTATATTTCCTCTAAGATGAAATGAATGAAAGGATAATATTAATTATACATTCTAGATCAATTATTTTTATCCTAGATAATATATATATTTATATACAATATACTCTTATTACCATTCATACCAAAAATAATATAAAAAATGTGTCATGTCATTTTGTGGAGGCGATAGTCCACACCAACGGAGGAGTGATGCTATCATTTATAAAATGATTGATAAGTAAGAAGTTATAAGTAATATTATAATAAAATAAGTATATTAATTTAATAATTATCATATATATATAAACATTTAACCATCCATTATATTCATCATTGATAGGTGGTGATTTAAATTTAATTATATTGGTTCGCAAGATGGTAGTCATATGCACACAAGATAGAAGGTCTCATTTCCCATTAGATGAAAAATGAGATGGATATAGGTTATTAAAATTTTATAATAAAATATAAATTTATGGGAGACAATTTTATTTTATAATATCATAGTAGAAAATGATTTTAAATACGTGGAACATTAAATAAAACCAAAATCCCAATTTTATTAATTGTATGTCTTCTTCGGAAAACCTCCTTCTGATTACACATAAAGTATTATTTGGAGAATTACCTAATATATATATATATATATATATATATAATGCCTATATTATGTGGGGTATGGAAGTATGTATGATTTTTTGGTATGGAATTGGGGGACCGAAGCGTTTTGAATGTGTAAAGTGGACAAGAGTGGGGTTCCCTTTTATAAGTGGTGGGGAGGACAGACTTGATATTTTTGAAAAGAAAACGGTGTTCCCTTGTTTTAATCTTTACGAAAGGCAAAAATTTTTCAATGTAGAAATTCATATAACATATAGTAAAAATATGATCATAAAAATGAATTGTAAATGTTTTTTGGTCATTTTTTGACACTCCAATATGTTATAATATTTTTATAGAATATATATAATTTTGTTGTTGGAATTCATTATACATAATGTTAAACTTATGACACTAAAATAGATTGTGTTATACGCATAGTATAATTTTAACCACATTTTATTGGGCAAGCTATTTTAAAAGTGAATTTTGAAAATTAAATGAATTTTATTTTAAAAAATAAACGTCATTTTTTAATTAAGATATTCGAAATTAGCTTATGGTGAAATATTTGGATTTTTTATGAAAAATAATTTTTTGATGAATTGTAAAAATTACTGAAATTTAATTAAAAAAGAATTTTCATTTCAATAATTATTAATGATAAATAATAAATTATATTTTTTTAGAGACACGTTACATCAATTGTACATATATTTATAAAATTAGGTTCATTAGCATCAATTTTACTTCTAAATTGAGTAAAAAAATAACCATTGGAACATTTTTCTACTTTCAAAACACATTATCTCTACTCTACTAACGGTTTAGAGTCAATCAACAATTTCCAAACTTTTTAATATGAATTTTGAATGACTAACATACATGGATGTAATTAGGATGATATTTTTGTTCTAATAGGATGAACATAATTTTTTGACCAAAATTATTAGTGATTACGATTAAAATTAATTACATTGATTAAGGTATGATTCACCATAATAAGGGTCTAAATGTTAATATAAAAAACCAAAATGACTTTTACAATTTTCCAAAAACTATTTGTTACCAAATAATTGTCCATTATTCAACATGGTTTAAAATATATGGCATATTTTGATATTACTAAATGGAAGTGCCATATATATAATGGTAATGAAAAATACCAAAATGGATCTGTCCTTAACATTAATATTTATAAAACATTGAGTTGTGTAAAAAGCATCATATTTTCTGCTATATATATAATATTAAAATATATATGAGATATTATTTCATACAAAATTATCAATAATATTTAGAGATGGTTTAGATTATTAAAATGGTTAAGAAACACCAATGTAGTGATTATTTACTTAATAATTAACTAAAATAAATGATACTATAACAATAAAAGTGATGATAATTTATTGAATAATTATCTTAAATTATTTTTTATATGAATATATCATGTTATAGACATGTAAAAAAATATTTTAGAATTATAATATATTAATAATATTTAAACATTTATATTAAATAAATAATGTAAAAATTAACATTATTGATATTTTACTATAAATGAATCTTATTAAATGATTTAAAATAACCAAAAATACTATATTATGAAAAGTGATATTTATGTGTTAATTTAATTTAAATACGATCTATTAGTGGAAATATTAACCTTTTATAATTAACATATTTACCCATATCCTGTAAAAACATCGTCAACAAGGTCCGGGTTCAAGTAGCTTTTCAGCGCATAACAGGTTCTTGTTGAAAAATTAATTTCCAAAACACATGGGAATTTTATTTTCATAATTATTTATAATATTAATAATTAATTGGTTCTAAATTATATTATGAATCTCAATTTAATGTAGTATTAATTTTTAAATTAATTTGATTATAACCTATGTGCTTTAATAAAAAACAAAATGATAAAATTGGGGAATCATAGATGTTAAGGGAAAAAAATATTAAAATGCACATATTTTTGTGCAGATGAAGTTATTCGAAAATATGATTCTCCATGAATCCATTATTTGTCCATATTTGAGTCACATTTGGTAATATTGACCTCAAATTATAAATACCTTTTGGTATTTACAAAGGTGTAGCTTCCCCTCCACTTTTAAATGGATAGCACTCTACTCATTTCTCACATCTCTAAAGACATAATGGATAATCAAGACAATACCAAAATAGACTCTATACATCTGGACAATATACATATACGCCTCACCTTTGGAAGAATAAAATTCATGGATTCTTTTTGTACAAACCGAAATAGGTTACCCGATTTTGAGGTGACAACTTTTCTCATTCTTTCTAGTTACATTTCCCATATCTAGTCCATATACTATAATTATTATTTTATTACAGAACAACAATAACATCCCTAAATTTACTAGATTTTTTATGGTAATTTTTATACCAACACTTACACACACCCCCATCAATTGGGTAACGAACATGTTGTTTCAGTGTACGTCGAACTACTACCTAACTAATTGACAATTGTTCAATTTTACCTTACCTATAATGGTGGAAATTATGAGGGAAACTATATTTATATATGAAATATATGATATTTATAATGTCCCATGGTTTTTAAATTTTTATTTATAACATACCATTATGATATATAATTTTTGTAAATACGGTTATTTCTTGTGAGGAAGTGTGGACTACCGCACCCTCAAACTGATATGACTCGCTCATTCCATACATGGAACGTATAAAGGATGTTTTTATTAAAACTACCTAACATATATAACATAGATATGATATTATAATTATAATATACAAACATATCTTTTAGTTTTAATTATTTTAATGCAAGAATGAAGTGAATGTAGCGTTCATGAGTATGTATGGCCTACCAACTCCAGAAAAAGTGTACATCATGTATTATATCCAAATATTATGAACCAAAATAAATACATATGTACTAATAATATAAGGTAATATAGTAATGGATTATATTATTTAGATTATGATACCGTGATATATTTTATAAGAACAAAAAATAACAAGTTAAAACATTCTCGATAAGCAAACCAATTAACACCATTAATAGTCAAAATAATTGATGATGTTACCAAATAGGTAATAATATATTATAATTAGTATATATATGATATTATAAACAATATGATGTGCTTTTTATTACTATAAAACGTATTTTAACCAACTATACATGAGGCAAAAGAACAAAAAACCAAAGGAAGGTCTATGTAAGTTATTTAATCTCAATTTTCATTCCATTAAAACATTAATATTGTTATACAACAATTCACTATAATTTGGTTTATATAATTCCATTTGACTTATTTAATAACGAATATACATACTATAATGATTTTATAAATATTATTTAATTCATTTGTAATTATTAATTAATGGTTTCATTTTGGTATGGGACACATTGGAATGTTTAAATATTATTTTTCCTAAATAATGATTTAATGTCCACTACCCTTATTATTACATATCCCCATATAAGGTATTATTGAAAAATAAATATTTATGATTCAATATGGATATATTTTAAGGAGTATTATTGATTTTATTATTCAATATAATTAATGCTTTGAATTGGTAGACACGGTTTAGGGAGAGTTTAAGGAAATCCCTATGGGTTGGGGCTAGTGAATGAACGCCCATCGATGCATCGATAGTCTAATGAGATGAAATATTTAGCTATCCACCTTAGATGAGATATACTCAATAGACCAAATGTATTATGAATGGCCTTTAGGGTACTCGATCCATCTACCTAGGAAACATAATGTCTAATAATTAAGAATTTCCCCCATTTAGACTCAGTTATTATATATCCATGATATTTTGATTGGACATATCTATTGATTCATTTAATTACTTAGTTTATTTATAAATAGAATGTTTTTAAATTTCATACTATTACATAATGATTATTCAATATTTAGTTTTATGAATGGATTATTTATTTAGTTACTTTCCATTACATATCGATTGATTTATTAATAATTCCATTTTATTTTCCCTAACTGAGAATTTGAGGCCATGATTATTATTTTTCATTCCCCATATTCTAAAGAAGATAATTTTTATTATGCTATCAAAGATGTAGTTTTTTTTCTTTTTACATATCTCATTTTTTATTTCTTATTTCATAATGTATTCTGTGAATCATTTATGTAATCTTCCTTTCGAAAACAACTAAACTGAATGGTCCTTCGAGATTTTCTTCATTATAACAATGAAAATGTAATTTAATAATTCACCAACTTCAGGATTCTGGGGTTAGGGAGTTACAATTTTATCACAAATGTTTTTATTTTGGATTGTTGGTATACTTGTTATTTCCTTACCCACATTAATAAATTTTTACTATATTCACTATTCAATTTGAAAAAAAAGTCTAACATATTATATAACATAAATTATTTTAATCCCAAATGTGGATTTTTTTATCCAAATTCAATTCATAGAATTGGTAGATTTTAATAAAAATTAAAACTACAAATGTGATGAAAAAATGGTTTTCCAAGAAAAATAATATTTCAATTATGGAATGTTTTACCACAAATAATCAACATCAACTTGAATCCAATTACACAAAATGTTTTAATAATAATATTATAGAAAAATTTAATTTTTAAAACATTTTTGAATTGTATGGGCCATTTATGATTTATAAAATGAAAATGTATCTTAGAATAAAAATCCTTTTTCACTATTCAATTGAAATTAATAATTTCATAAATATCAAAAAAAATTATACACAGTGTATATTTTATATGTTTATTTTAAAAATTTGGTTAATATTTTCCAAAAAATAGAAATATATTCAACAGTGAATTTTATTATTTATTCAAAATTAACAATAAATATCAGTGTATTGTAAAAAATATATTTTCATATAATATAAAGAAATCACTAAAATGTAACCACTTATTTAAAAATATATTATGTTTATCCAAAAACATTAAACATTATTTTAAAAAAATTATTCTCATTCATAAATCCATGTTTTCTGTCTAGTTTATGGTGGTTATGTTTCAATGACAATAATTTTAGTATATAGTTGTTAGTTGAAACTCTATGTTGAATGTAACACAATCTGTCGATGACATTAAAACTATTTGAAAAATATATTCCATAAAATATTGATGTGTTACATTATTACCCTATTTAAATTAATTTATCCTCTAAATTTATATCCCACTAATACGAATAGCGGAGGGTAGTTTTTTATCATCATATCCTTAGGTTTTAATGTATCCTCTTAAAACTGGTTGTATCGCCACAATACTTTGAAATAGTGAGTGGTATTGATTATTGTTAATTTCATTCTGTGATATATAATCTACATAGGTTGTTTCTCATATGAATGATCATGATTCAGTGGTATGACCATTTAGTTTTTTAAATTTTTAGTGATCTAGTTTATACATACATTATAGATATACATGGAACACATCATGAGCGAGAGTGAGTTTCAGTGGTACAACAAATCATCAAGCTATAGTCCTAATGCGGTCAATAATTTCAATGGGATTGATATACCTATATATTAATTTTCCCTTATTTATAAATCTATAAACCTTCTTCCATAAATAAATTCATTGAATCATCTTTTCACCCACATTAAATTCAGCATCACATCGGAAATTATCAAAATTACTTTTATATAATATTTTTGTGTCCCTTATGTGTTGATAAATTGATTTTACCTTCATTTCCAATTCTCTCACTAGCTCCGATACCAACTGCTTACATTCTCCAACATAATCCCATCATCATGAAGATCAATACGTCTCTTAATTGTGGAATTCAAAAGGTCTCTTCTAAATGTCCCAGTGAACAAATTTTTTATAGTTGAACTCAATAAGTGGAATTTATTAATCCATAAAACCATTTAAATACTTTACAAATGATCATAAATATCATTTAGTGTTTCAATTGTTAACTAATATTGACCATCAGTCCATGTATTATAGAGAATGTTGAAACAAAACTCTATATAAAAGCTTTCTAAAGACATCGCTATAAATTATAGGTAGACCTAGGATCCAGATCATATACAATACTATTTTGTACCCAATGCACCTCTCCACACAAATAATGTAAATCATGTAAATCATATCTAAAGGGGAATCATCACTTACATTGAATAAGTGTGATGAGTAAGTAAGGAGATCAACAACACCCCATATAACATTGTTGCCTCTATATATTTTGGGGCTCTCATGAAGAAATACAAGGTGATGTTTTCAAATTTCTATTTAGGTATGGGTAATGGTGGTACAAGTTCTTTGACTTTTTCAACTCATAATTTTTATGTTTCTACACCAACGACTGAGATACAAAATTTTCAATATCTCTCTTCATACTATCCAATCATAAATACCCCTACAAATTTATATACACCTATAGACATCAATGAAATATAAATAATGATAAAATTTGAGCATCCTATAGCATATATTTCTTTAAAACATGTTTTAATGGGATAAAATCATTGTTCCAAAACCTTATAATTCATTAGAGTCGTGCTCAATCTCAAGAACATTGATAACATATTTCAAATATGCTAAATCAATATTTTGTGCATATTTAATTCTCACATGGATAGATGTTATAACATGCATTTTAGAAAGGTAATACTTCTCCCCTTCCATCAATATTTCATATCAATATCTTCAAAATACATAAATATTGGATATTTTGTGATTATCATCATGGATTATCTATTATGATCCTTTCGAATCAAATCATTGTCCACCAAATTTTCATTCCCAATTTTGTAATGTATTGAGTTTAGTAAAATTTAATCAAATTTAATCGCCTTCTTTTACATAAGTTTACATCCATGTGTGTGAATATATATTTAGAACATTTTTTGTTATCATAATGATCACACTTTTCATATTAAAAATACAATCTCCATATCCTTTAGGAAAAATTTATAAAATGTGACTATGAATCAGGTTTTTGCTTAATTTTTTTGTGAACAATTAATTACTATGATGCATTGGGTATCACCTTATCATTATTCATGTGAACACATACCATTAACTTTTTCTAGAAATTATAAAAGATTGCATACCCTTACCCACTATAGGATAATATAAGAATATGTTCACCAACTGACCTTATATTTAGTTCTTTGAAATTATACTCAAATTAATACATCCACAAGTAATTTTCAACTTTTTGAGTTAACATGGTGAGTGGATTAGAAAATCATCAATAAACCTCCAAAAACCATTGATAATTTCTATATAAATAAAGAAAACATCATATCTAAATCATAGTTTTTGGTCTGCACTAATGTTCAATATCCTACTGTTTTAATGGATCCACTGATATAACGTCGATTGAGATTATATGAAAAAATAAAAGAATTATGTATCAAAAATTAACAGTTTATAATTTTTTTAAAACAACCTATCATTCCTTATGGTATTCATCGTAATCCTTACAGTATCTATGTTATCTTTATTTCTTATTACATGTATAAGAATATTTTCTATAAGGACAAACAAAAACCTATTAAGGTAATCTCCATAGACCCTATTAATTATATCCATGAATATAGTTAGAAAATTAGTGAGACCAAATGAAATTACTACATACTCATATTAACCATACCATGTGTGTAATTCTACGTTGGGTGTATTTTTTAGTTCACTGTAATCAATAAAAGTTCACATTGATCTCATCATGATTACACAAAATTTAAGAAGTGAACCCCAAGGTGACAAACATGGCGTACTGAATCACCAATCAATGTTCTCATAGAGTTTCTTCTTTCTATTCTGACAACTCAATCGTGGATCACTATTGGGGAATCTGTGAAATATGTTTTCTTGTAGGAATTAGTTATATATAAAAATAATCTTCATAATTTGGTGGATGAATAGTAAAATATTCGAGAATGAATTCAACAGACACTCATAAAATAGGTATTTCACTAATGTTGAGTTTCTCCACAATCATTTAAGATAAACACGCCTTTTGAATAGGAATCAAAACCCATACAATGGATGTGATTTCCATCATATGTTTACATTTATCATTAAAATAATAGATAGTTATAGGTTGGTTTCGAATATAAAATGTGACATCCCATCATTATAAATTGATGTGGTGTTTTTTTATAGAAATAAAATCCATTCCTAATATAAAAACGATCATAAACACAGGCAGAATAACAAGAAATGAAAGAAGCATATCCCCACAAACATCAAATGGAGAAGAATCATAGAAATGTGATGTGATCACCGTAACGTTGTGTATTTTTACTATTAACTCAATATTGATCATTAATGTGGTATTATGATAGCCTTATTAAATTATTCATTCAGAATATTGTGGGTAGGTCTCAAATCAAATTAGAAATTGTCAGTTCTATATTTGATGAAAATTGTACCTCTCTTTGTATAATTCGTGTAACTCACATTGATAGTTCAAATAACATGAGATTTTACATTCTCTTTCGGAATAGGAGGATGTTGACACATATCATGAAAACATTTGGATTCTTGGATTGGTTGTAATAATACATATAACCCTGTCATTATAACTATTTGAGCATAGTTGGTGTATCAGTTGTTGTGGTCTTTTTTTGAGACGTATCAACATGACTTTTTACCAATTTTTAACATTAACTGACTTTATAACCATCCTACCATCATTAATAATGATTACCTGTTCCATTAAAGAAATTCTCTATATGTTTCTTCCCATATTTCATTGGTGAGGTTGAAGAGAATTTATTTCCACCATGTGATTTATGTGGGTTCATAGAATAATAAATCATTATTTTTATATAAAACCCTTAAAAATGATGGGAATGGATAATTTTTAATTTAAATGTTGAGTACACATAAAATTATTTCTTTATAGCAACAAATGTCTCTTCTAGTTAATAACCTTTTGAGACATGGTTTTAATCCTCCCATGAATCAATCAATTTTTTAATTGCTATTGATGATTAAACATGAATCATAACATGAGGGCCATATAACATTATTATAATAAGTACCAAAAGATTCATCATCAATCTTCATGAATTTAATAAATTACATCTCCCTAATTGTGAAACGAATATGAGAAACATACTTACTAAAAAATAAAATATTAAAATCATATAATCCCATTGATTCGATATTTCTCAATTCATATTCTTATCTATCCAAATCAAGATCATCCCAAATAAAATTGTGATGTTGGATTATTTAGATAATGGCAACTATTTGTTCAATGGTACTGGTCCATCACTCAAAAACTAGTACGTCAATAGATCCTCTAAAATATAGAGTACATTTCTTCATTATGATGTCAAAATAATGTTGTTCCCTAAATTGATAATTTCAAATTATATACCTCATAATATTTTTTTATTACGAGGAAAAACTTTTCATTATACATTACATTCATCATTAAAATGGTTTCTTTGGTTTCCATCAACATACTATCACAAAAATTCATAGTGTTGGTAACAGTAGTCATAGTAGGAAACCATATTTTAAATAAAAATTATTTTTAGGATATCTATATCATGACACACTCTTCAAAATATATAATAGATTAGGTTTAACCTAGGCCATCCACGATCATTATCTATTCAAATCCTTCATGATGGTTATAACGTCCTAGTTCGGGGTGCCGCTGAAGGGTGCCTCACACCCGGTTGGTCACATAACCTCAAGAGAATTTCCCCACAGTTCAGAGCCTATCGACTAGGAGTGATGGACACAGTCTGATAGTGAGGAAAATATTCTCTCATCAGAAAAGAATTCACAACAAAACAACAAATTGTAAACAATAGCGGAAGGGGTAATACTATACAACATATGTAAATAGGGGAAGACTGATAGTATTATAAACTACTGCATATATATAAATAAATTATGCAAGTCACATGTATCTCAAAAATTATCCAAACAAGTCAAATTTATAGAAATAAAGAACTAAAACAAATGTATAGATAACATTAAAATCCAACAGCATTGCAAGCCTCAGCTTGGTCCCATTCTCTCCAACTCTATCACTACGGGAAAAACCGCCTATTGTGATGGGGTATTTGCGACGAGATTTATTCTCGTCGCAACAACTCTGAAAAAAGCATATTTTCAACGGGAATATAATCCCATCTCAAATGGTCAGTTATTTTCGATTGAAATATAGGACCCGTCGTAATAGCTATGGAGCGGTTTGCGTGCCAAAACACGGGATGCCTATTTGCGATGGTCGCCTCTTATCGGTCGCAACTACCTAGCGGTGGTATATACTATTTACGATGGGTAAGTTGTCATGTCTCAAAAAAAATATTCACCAGTTGTTATTTGTGATGGGTCCCATCGCCAATACCGGTGGTGGTAAATAGGAATTTGCGACAGAGATATCCGCCCGTCGCTAATGGTGTGTCGGCAGGTAGCTATTTGTGACAGGCCCGTCACAAAAACCCTTTTAACTGCCGCCCGTAATTAATGCGGGCAGAGGTATTTGCGACAGGTCCCATTGCCAATACCGGAGGTGGTAAATAAGAATTTGCGACGGGGATATCCGACCATCGCTAATGGTGTGTTGGCAGACAGCTATTTGCGACAGGCCCTTCGCAAAAACCCTTTTAAACGGCACCCGTAATTATTGTGGGCGAAGGTATTTGCGACAGGATACCATCTCAATACCTATTATTAGCGATGTTATCCCATCGAAAATATGACCTTCACAAATAATCTAACCTATATATACACTCCACCCTTTTTTTCAAATCATTCAGACCTCTCTTCCTCTCTCTCTCTCTCTAACCTCCAGTACTAAGTAGAAAATATCTTTTTTTTTAATTTTTTCTTTTTAGAATAGGAGAGAAGGAGTTAGCACAAATTATTTCAAAATATTGAAGGTATTTATATTTTATTTATTTTTTAAATTATTTTTAATTGTTAAATTAGTATTAATTGTTAATTTTATTTTTAATTGTTAATTTTAATTTTTTTAATAGAATGATTAGTAGCTATATAGTATAATTAGAATAAGTGGTTGTAACAAAAAATCCTTGTTTGGATATGAACAAGTAGAGGCGGCTCTGGCATAGATGTACCTAGGAGTGAAAACTCTTACAATGTGTTTCGAGCTTGACTCTGGATAACCTGGTACACGACAACGGGTCTTGTTGCACTCTTGGTTCGACACTCCCGGAGGATGTTTTGGTAATAGTTAGAAATAAATATATTTAATTCGAAATAATTAGAAATAGATATATTTAATTATAAATAATTATATAATTATCAAATAATTAAGTAATAATTAGATTTAATGAGATTTAATTAAAATAATTATCAAATAAAGAGGAAATAATTAGATTTAATTGATTAGAAATAAATAGGAAACAATTAAAATAATTATGAAACAATTAAAATAATTAGGAAATAATTAAATTTAATTAGGAAACAATTAAAATAATTATGAAACAATTAGATTTAATTAGGAAAAAATTATAATAATTAATAAATGATTATAATAATTAGGAAACAATTATAATAATTAGGAAAAAAATAGAATAATTAAGAAACGATCAAAAATAAAAAATTAAAAATAATTAAGAAACAATTAAAAATAATTACGAAACAATTAAAAATTAAAAATTAAAAATAACTAGGAAAAAGTTAAAAATAACTTGGATACAATTATAAATAATTAAGAAACAATTAAAAATAATTATGAAACAATTAAAAATAATTAGAAAAAAATTAAAAATACAAAATTTAAAATAATTAGCAAACAATTTAAAAAAATTAAAAAAAATTAAAATAATTAAGAAACAATTTAAATTAATTATGAAACGATTGAAAATAATTAGGAAACAATTGAAAATATTTAGGAAATAATTGAAAATAATTAGGAAATAATTGAAAATAATTAGGAAACAATTGAAAATAATTACGAAATAATTAAAAATAATTAGAAAACAATTGAAAAAAATTAAAAAACAATTTAATATAATTAGGAAACAATTTAAAATAATTAGGAAAAAATTTAAAATAATTAGAAATAATTAAAAAATAATTAGAAAGAATTAAAAATAATTAGGAAGAATTAAAAATAATTAGGAAATATTTTAATATAATCAGGAATGAATTAAAAATAATTAAAAAATAATTAAAAACAATTATTTAAGAATTAAAAACAATTAGGGAAGAATTAAAACAATTAGAAAAGAATTAAAAACAATTAGGAAAGAATTAAAAATAATTCGGAATGAATTAAAAACAATTAGGAAAGAATTAAAAACAATTAGAAAATAATTAAAAAAATTAAGAAATAATTAAAAACAATTAAGAATGAATTAAAAACAATAAAGAATGAATTATAAACAATTAGGAAAGAATTAAAAAAGATTATGAAATAATTAAATACAATTAGGAATGAATTAAAAAGAATTAAGAAAATTAGTAAGCGTGATTGACCACTTATCTACCTCAATTTTCTTTTCATTTGTCTGTTGAGGCTTGACAGGAAACTTCTGCATCCACATGTAATATTTTATTTACTGTCAAAATTGTCAACCTCCTTTCCATCATAGAGGTGAGGAGGATTATAATTTTGACATTAAAAGAAAATATTACATGTGGAGTTAGAAGTTTCCTGTCAACCTCAACACACAAATGAAAAGAAAATTGAGGTAGATGAGCGGTCAATTGCATTTGTTTTTCTATTCAATGATTGATTAACAACCCTTCCTATATGCATATATTCGCATTTCTAATTAGTGACATAATAAGTAACATAATTAGTAACATAATTAGTAACATAATTAGTAACATAATTAGTAACATAAATAGTTACAAAAATAGTAACAGAATATAAAATACTATATTAATCTAATATTAATAATTAAATAATACTAATAATATACTTATTTTATTATTATATGTTAAATATTAATAAAAAATATTAATATTGTTAAAATTATAAAAAAAAATTAAAATATTACAATTCTCAATATTATCAACAAGTTTTTCTCAATTCTTAACATGTTAAAATCTTAAAGGGTCGCCAATTTTCTGGTCATGTCCAATAAAAAGTTTGCGTCAACTGTGTCCAATGTAAACTCTATAATTGTTCTTGCTTGGTTGATCAACTCACAAATAGCATTGCAATAGGACAACCCAAGTCATTTCTTTCTCATATATAAGAATCATATCACATATCTTTTTACATAGACCATTCCTTCTTGAAAAATTAAGGGTAAGATACTGAAGTTCTATTAAGTTTTCAAGGAAGAAAGATATATGTAAAGAGTCATGCGAAATGATTCTTAAAGACAAGAATGAAATTACTTGTGTTGTCCTATTACAACACTACTTGGGAGGTGATCAACCATGTAAGGACAATTATATAGTTTACATTGGACATGGCTGACACAAACTTTTTATTGGGAATGACCTGAAAATCGACTACCCTTTCAGATTTGACAATGTTAAGAATATAGAAAAATATGTTGGAAATATTGTAATTTGTAATAATTAGTAATAATTAGTAATAATTAATCAAAAATCAAATAAATTCGACTACATGGCTATAATTTGGCACAATTTCTAGCGGATTGGCAGCTACCTTTTTTTCAACGTCTCAGATCATTGCTACTTTCTCCCCCTGAAATAAGTATGAAAAATGTGCTCTAACGTATGTCAGAGCAAGTTTTTCATACTGATTTCAGTCAAGAGAAAGTTAAAAAGAGATGAGTCGTCGAACAAAAGAGGCTCTTTTCCCTGAGGACTCATCTCCTTACAAGGAGATGAGTCTTCAGGCAAAATTGTTGCCGCCAATCCGCTCGAAACAAATAAGAATAATTAGTAATATAATCTCCACAACGATGATTACAAAATTTTATTTCATTATTCCAGCATATTTCATTTTGTCAAGTATTGCTAATTATTTCTGAATTAATAATAATTAGTGGGGATGATTACAAACAAACTGTGTTGCCTATAATTATTTGTAATTACTATGAAATAACTGTAATTATGTATCTTCTTTTTATAGAATATTGTTTTTCTTATATCCAATTATTTAACAACAGTAAGGGTTTAAAATTTTTTAGAAACATATATATGAATATGGAATGAGGAAATTGACATCAATCATTATTAGATGATCACGCTTATATAAATCAACGCAGAAATCCAAACAGTCCTAGTTTAAATCATGTATATGTTGATGGTGTTGAAACCTTCTTATCATTTGCATCATCAAACCCGAAATTTGATTCAGAAGGGACAATTAAGTGTCCCTTTAAAAAATGTTCTCTGAGAACATTTTAGAAATTTTACATCGTTGGAAAACATATCATGAATTATGGTTTTCAATCAGATTATATTTTTTGGTATCAACACAGTGAACGCAGTTCCATAGAAGATACTGATAATTCGATTCTAGATCCATCACGATTTCAGAATTTAGTACATGATGTTGCACGGTCATCCGTTCAACAAACCCAAATCGAGGATGATGTTGATTTACCTCCCGACTTGGCACCATCTGAATTTTCTGAGTTTTTCAGGTCTACTAAGGATGCATTATATACTGGATTGAAGATAAGAAAATTAGAAGTGGTTGCAAAATTTATTACTACTAAATTAGATAATGGAATGTTGAATTACTATTTTGATCAGATATTTTCTTTGGTTACAACACTGTTACCTAAAGGAAATGTGTTGCCTGCTTATTATTATGAGAGCAAGAGACTAGTTCGTAATCTGGGCCTTAGTTATCAATAGGTCAATGCATGTTCAAATGATTGAATCTTATATTCTGGTGAAAATGAGTCGTTAGATACTTGTCCAACATGTGGAAAATCGTGGTATAAAAAAGCTCAATCAGGGATGTCTGGATTGATTTTTGTAAAACAGTTGAGATATTTCTCAATTACACCCATGTTGTAGCGTTTATTTATGTCAAAGAACAAAACAACAATGATGTCATGGCACAAAACCAAAATTTCAAATGGTAAATGCTTGATTCATCCATCTGATGGTGATTCATGGAAGCATTTTGATCAAGTGAATCTGTTTTTTTCTTTGGAATCCCGGAACGTGCGATTGGGTCTTTCTACTGACGGTTTTTGTCCATTTGTATCTTTTGGTAGTCAGTATTCTTGTTGGCCTATCTTTATAACTCTGTACAATTTACCTCCATGGATGTACATAAAAGAGCCGTATATCTTTTTGAAATTATTAATCCCAGTACATCCGAAAAATAATATTGATGTTTATTTGAAGTCATTGATTGATGAGTTAAATTTAATGTGGAGTCATGGTTTTGGTACATATGATGCTGTTGCGAAACAGATTTTTGTAATGAAATATGCTTTGATGTGGACAATTAGTGACTTCCCAGCATATGTCATGTTATCTGGTTGTAGTACACATGGTCCAAAATCATTTCTTTAATGTATGGGAGACAACAAAGCATTTATGCTCATGAATGGAAAAAAACCTTACTATTTTGACTATCATCGCAGCTTTCTTCCAATTGATCATCCTTTTCGGAGGAATAAATATAATTTCAGAAAAGGTAGAATTAAAAGAGATTAACCTCCAAAAATGATCTCAGGTACAAAGTTATAATCTATTGTATTTTCACTACCTTCTATCAGTTTTGGACCGACAATAAAGAAACTGAAAATTTATGGCTTTGGGAGAGAACACAATTGAAAAAACGGATCATTTATTGAAATATGCCATATTGGTATGATTTTTTGGTCTGACACATGTTGGATGTCATGTATATTGAGAAGAACTGTTTTTATAATTTATTTCATACAGTATTGGATACACCTGGTATAACCAACGATAATGTAAAGGCACGATTAAATCTTGCCCAAATTTGCTGGCGACCAGAACATGAATTGTTTGAAAATATCAGATCACAAAGATTAATGAAGGAAAAAGCAGCTTATACACTGACCAAATAGAGTCTCTTATTATTTTGTCAGTGGATTGCAGATTTGAGACTTCCAGATGGCTATGCTTCCATCATGGGAAGATGTGTTAAAAATAGTCATATTACCAGATTAAAAATTCATGACTGTCATGTTATAATGGAAAGAATTATGCCTTTTATATTAAGAGGTTTGTTGAATTTTATGATTTGGGATTTGATAATAGATATATAAATTTTTTTCTAAGACATATGTGCGGAGACAACAGACTACCATACACTAAGAAAACTGGAAGAAGTTGTTGTAGTAATTATATGAAAACTGGAAAAAAAATTCTGCCGGCTTTATTTCACTCAATTGAAAATTTGATATTACATTTTCTACATGAAAAAAAATGTGGAGGTCTGGTTCAGTTTCGATGGATGTACCCATTTGAGATATGCATACAGAAATTGATGAAAAAAGTACGTAACAAAGCATCAGTTGAAGGCTCAATTGCTGAAGCTTATTTTCTAGAGTAAATAGATTTCTTCTGCTCTCATTATTTTGAATCTGAATATCCCTCAAAATTTAACCGCATGGGCCGATACGAGGGGAATGTTGATGATGATATGAAAAATCAATTTATTACTTGTAATAGTGATTAATGTTTAACAAATTTGTAGGTATCTGTACATGATGATAAGATTGATTGTCGATTGCATATATTGAGTATCCCAACATCCAAAATGGTTAAATATTATAATTCATATGTGGTGAATGATTATCTTTTTCATACACGTTCATATGGGGAATCAAAGAAAACAATGAATAGTGGTTTTTGTTTGAAGGGATCACATCATAGAGATATTGAAGTTGACTTTTACGGCATGCTTGAAAATTTATTATTGAACTATGTTATTTGGGATAGAATTATGTAACAATTATTAAATTTCGATGGATGGATAATGAGAGAGGCTTACATATTCATCCGACTCATGGAATGGTTGATATTAAACATAAAAGTCTTCTTGTAGTAAATGAACCATTCTTATTGGATCATCAAGCACATCAAATTTATTATGGAAAATACTATGCTACTACAAAAGAGTTGGATGAGAGGTGGAGTATAATAAAAGTTAAATCTCAAGAAAATAAGTTAACTCAAACTGAATGTGGTTCCACTAAAGTGCAAGGAAATGGAATTTTTCAGGACACTCCTCAAAACACATCATTTTCACAAAGAGACATGAATATCGAGGATGACACCCCACAGTTCAGGGTTGATGATGACGATGTTGTCAATGATGTTAAAACTGAATTAGAAATGACAAGAGATGATGAAAGAGAAACTAGTATGGAAATTGATGATTTTGATGAGGAAGATGAATAGATTGACATTGACATTGAAAACTATGAATATGATGATTAAAATGAACATTGACACAGTAAAATGATGGTTAGAATAATAACAAATATATATCTATATATAATAGTTATTTTAAACTATTTCCTAATAACAATCATTTCATGTTTCATATGGACTCAGAAACGTATCATCAGTTGCTGGATGCTGATCTACCTATGGATGACGAGGTTCTTGAGTCATCTGACCCTCAGGCTATTGGCACTACAGGGAGCACTCGGAGGGGGCGTGGTCTTTCCAGACTAATGATTCCAGAACCTATCCCGGAGTGACATCCACCTCTTAGATTCGATGCGCACATGCAGTGGTATGGTAACCTGTGTATTTTAGTTATCTTTAATTATAATTTATTTATATTTTAATTGTTTTATTATTTTTTCTATTTCCACAGTTTTACGTATATAGATATTGGACAGGGGAGCGCTATCTCGAACAATTATTTTTCTCAGCCCTGGCTCACATGGGATCAGATTACCGCTGATGAGTAGGCCGCCATGTTCAATCATTGGCTGGTACGTAATTAAATATTATTTATTTTTAAATTTAATTCATTAATAACTTTATATTGGGGTTTATGGTATCCCATAGATGAGAGCATGTGTGCCACTATCCACGCGGCATGGGTGGTGTCTATACGTGACCATTTTCGTCAGTTTTTGCATAATTTGAGAAAGGCGGCTGTGAAGAAAGCCAAAGTGATAGAATTTAATGAGTCCTGTAGAGCCCACCGACCAGAGTAAATTTCATCTCACATTTGGGATGGATTATGTACACACTGGTTGGGTAGTGGGTTTCAGAGGAGATCTGCATTGGGTCGACAGAATCGGGGGAGACAAGAGGTGACGCATCGAGCCGGTAATCGTACATTCAGTGCGCATAGAGAGCGTCTAGTAAGTACTTATTTTTTAATATTTTATACAACTTTAAATATAAACAGTTTATATTCTATTCATATAGGAAGCTGAGCAGCCTGGTATTACGACGTATGATGTTTATCCGAGGATGTACACTGATCCAGCTATTGGAGATATTAGAGGTGACCGCCAACATCAGATTGTGGTAAGTATTATTTTCTTTTCAGTTTTCAAATTAAATGCATATAATCTTTTCATTATTTTAAATTCTAATTGATACTTAAGGAGTCATATGAGGCGGAGACCTCTCAGACACATGCTGAGAGTCAAGATGAGACAGGTGATCAGACTAGTTCCCACCATTTTGATGAGACGACATGGATGCAGGAGACCCAGTATGGCTTCGAAAAGGGCCGAGTAGTTGGTATTAGCTCTCATTTGACTCCTGCAGCTTATTATGTTACTGCTGCAATGTCGGTGTCTGTCTCGAGAGGAGCTCGTGGAGAGACATCATCTTCTGCCTCACAGTATCAGGAGCAGCTGTGTGCTCAGAGTCAGCTTATATAGGATTTGCATCAGGGGCAGGAGCAGATGCGTCAGCAGCACAATGAGGAGATGCGTCGATGGCAGGTGCAGATGCGGCAGCAGCAGGATGAGGAGAGGCATCGATATGAGGAGTAACATCAGGAGCAGATGGAGTATATGCGTCGTCTGACTCATAGTTTTGGGATGGAGTTTCCTCCACCACCTCCTCCAGGTCCTCCAGATTATCCACCCCCCATTGAACTTTGTACCTGTAATAAACATTTAAGTTCGTAGTTTATTTTCATATTAACTATTTATAATTCATCTTTCATATTGGTATGAATATTACTTGGTTTAATTTGTTTTTGTTTTTTTTTAATATTTTATTACTTATCATTATTATTTTTAATGTCTGTTTTTTAGTGATATCACTTTTAATATTTTATATTTATTGTTAATATTGGGAAGTTTATAATTTTATAATTTTATAAATAGTAATATTATTAATATTATTTTTTCATAAATATGTATGTTTATTTTAATAATAATAATAATATATTATTATTATTATTAGTAGTATTATATAATATTATATTATTTATATTCATATTATTATTATTTTTTGATATTAATATTTCATAATTATATTATATATATTTTTTATTATTAAAATTATAATAATATAATTTCTTTATATTATTAATATTAATATTATTATTATATACATAATTTAATAATAATAATATTATATTAATTTTTTATATTATTAATATTAGTATTATTATATAATATTATATTATTTATATTTATATTATTATTATTTTATATTAATATTTATTAATTATATTATATATATTTATTTATTTATACTATAATAATAGAATTATTGTATATTATTAATATTATTAATATTTTTATATAATATTATACGATTTGTATTAATTATTTTTTTTAAAGTATTTGCGACGGGGTGCCCTGTCGTAAAAACTTTTTTTGCTGTCCCATTTGCGACGGGAAGAATATCCGTCGTAAAAACTTATTCAGCGATGATCTGTCGCACATTCCTACATCGCAAATATTAATTAAATTTCAAATTTGCGACAGCTTAGAAACCCGTCGCAACTAATATATCTGTGATGGCCCGTCGCAAATACCGTTTTTATATATAAACAAAAACCAATTTGCGATGGGGGGAAAAATGCCATTGAAAATACTATTTTTGTGACGGGACACCCGCAAAAACACTTATTTGCGACGCCGTTTTCGGCAATAGGCAATTTGTGATGGAGCTCCGTCACAAAAGATCTTTTGCGGTGGCATCCCGTCACAAATCGCCCATCTAAAATTTTCCATTTTCCTGTAGTGTAATAGCAATCATGTACCAGATAATGAAGGGTCCTTGCCCATATCTATAACTGCAACCATACTATATCTTTGGGCATAAATACAAGAACCAAATAGGGTGTGAGATGAATACCACTAGAAAAAAAACATATGATTTATGCCTAACAGTCTATGAATATATATAGCAGGTAATATGCATAAATGAATCAATAAACTAGGAAGTACTCAAAAATAAACAATCACACAGTTTTCAATAATATTAATTTTCATTAATAAACTTTTCAAACTGTGGGATAATGTAACCTTTGGAACTATCCTAATCATTATATCCCTTGAATAATAGTATCAATAAACATCTCAGAATACCATCTAAATAACCAAGTATGACCGAGTCTGAGCATGTTCTTTGGCATAGAAGTCTCCTCACAATTATTCATTTATTCACAACAGACCCTTCGGGAAATATTTTATGGACTAACCCCAATGGTCCCACATAGCATAGAATAAAAAAACAACCTCATGGGTAGCTCTCACCGCCAATACCACTATTATACATAGCATTAAAAATTTATAAACGACCTCCTGGTAGCTCTCACAGTCAATACCTGCTTGATCAAAATAGTATAAATAATAATAAATGACCCATGGGTAGCTCTCAGGGTCTAAACCCCTCGTCAAAATCTATATCAAGGCTCTCACTGTCATGTGTAAATAAAAATTGAAACCCCCATAGTATTCCTGGTCCAAGGATTCTACGATCCATTGGAAGATATGCACGCATATCTTATCAATGTAGTACTTGTAATCTATAAAAACTACATGACTAACCTTCAAAAACATAACACATGAAATTCATATAATCAATTAACTCCATAATATAGAAATCAATCCTTGAAAAGAAGGTATTCTTCATTGGGAACCAGGGAAAACAACCTTAAATAGTTAATCTATTGAAGCACACCCTTAGGGTGTCTAGTAAAAAATGAATCAAACCTTACACATATTCTATGACCCATGTCTAATCGATTAATCCATAAATTTAAATAATAATAAAAAACCCAAAAATCGCAATACCCCATAAATGGGTATTCATTTTATTAAGTATATATAATCTAATGACAATCAGATAAAGTAAAAAAACCACCTACCATGATTTTTTATGATAAATACTCTTTAATGTCATCCCTTGAGTCAGCCTATAATGATGTAGATCTATGAAAATGTTAGAAAGGATCAACCCTTAGTAACTCATGAAAGAGAAGGAATATAGAAGATAGGATCCAGAAGCAATAAGAACACACTGGTGGGATTCCAATGCACCCACCGGAGTTCAAATCCGACCTTGCATGGAGAATTGATGGCTCAGACATTGATTGTCTCTCCTTGATGAACAAATGATAGAAGAATAAATATATGTGAACAAGAAATGTTCCCACTCTGATATGTCGATTAAAAAAAGTATATCACATGTTTTTTAAAGATAGAAGTGGTGTATTATCCTTTTCTGTGTGTTGCCTTATGTTTCCCTTCAACGTCATCACATGGCTATGTACATGGCTGCAACATGGTCAGGACACAGTATGGATACGGTGCTGGAGTACACTGTGTGTACAAGGAAGTAAACAGTGTGTACTTTAACATATTACATCATCCCTATTTAATAAAAATTAAACTGAATGGAAAATACATAACAGAAAATGGAGATTTGGGTTCTAAAAACATCCCCCTTAAATCAATTCTCCACCAAATTTCCCATGAAAGGGTGGTGAAGAATAAACATCAAACAACTCTGGTCATTGTTATCGCACGTTATCCTCCCTCTCCCATGTATCATCCTTTACTCACTCGTGTTGCCATAGCACCCATACTAGAGGGACATACCGACCATGGAGAACCTTTCTACTATGATTCACAATCAGAATAGGGTGCTCTTCAAATGATGCATCCTCCTCAAACTCAACCTCCTCCATTTGAAAATTGTGATACGAGTCTGAAAAGTAATGGTTTAGATGAGAAAAACAAAAGACGTCGTGCCTAGCCATGTACCTCTGAGGAAACAGAAATCGTTAGGCAATTTTCCCGACTCTCTCAAATACCTCAAATGGCAAGGTGTATCTTAGTGAACAATTCCCCAGTCTTTTAATCCTCTTGTTTCCCAACCCTAGTGTGACCCATAAGAAAACCTGATCTCTAGCCTCAAACTCTTGAGGACATCTTCATCGATCTGTATAATATTTCTGTTGAGACTATGAATTATCCACCCCTTTCTGAATCATCTCCAACTACTCAGTGGTCTCTAGGTGAATAAAAGGTCCCCACATAGCTGCCTCACCTGCCTCTAGCCAATATAGGATTTTATGCATGGCCTACCGTACAATGCCTCATAAGGTGCCATCTAAATCATCCCCGTAAAACAGTTATTATAGGAAAACACCATTAGGGGTTTATGTCACTCCCACGATCCCATGAAATCATGGATGAAGGCTCGAATCATGTCCTCGAACCCATATATCGTGCACTCAGACTGGCCATCTGTTTGTAGATGGTATGTTGTACTCAGAAGTACATGTATACACAAAGCCCTCTGTAGCCCCTTCTAGACGTGAGAAGTAAATGGGGCGTCTCTTCCAGAAACGATAGAGTGCAGAACCCCAGGAAAATGTATAATCTTACATATGTAAAAGCTTACAAGATCATCAACACTAATTTTCTCCTTGATCGAATAGAAATTGGAAATCTTCATGAGTCTGACCATAATAACCCTAGCTGTATCATTTTCTTGAGGTGACCTCAATAAACCCATCAAAAAATCCATTGTGACAACATTCCACTTCCACTCTGCAATAGGTAACTACTATAATAGCTCTCCTGGTCACTGATTCTCTACCATCACATATTGAAAAGTAGAACATCTCATTACAAAACAAACAACATCCCTCTTCATGCCTAGACACCAATGCTGACAGTGTAAATATCAATACATCACGGTGACACCACGATGAACATCCCAAAGTGAGTAATGAAAATCTCACATCAACTCCACACGTATGTTTACTGACCCCCATACGTGTCTATGAAAATTCAAGACCTCATCGTCTCCTACAGTCCATCAAGGAGTACCTTCCATGTCTAACACTCTCTCTCTTATGAATAGGCTGTCAGAATCTGATTGTTTCCATATTCACACTCCATAAAATATAGAATAGGTAATAGCTATATAGTAAATTAACATATGTCCCTTTCTGTTCTGAACCTCAAAATTCATCTCAGAAAACAAATCCATACGTTTCCACTCATTACTGGCCTCCGGAACTACATGCATCTTAGTCCTCCTGCTCAATGCATCAGCCACGACATTTCCTTTCCCAAGTGTGTAGGCAAGCTCAATGTAAAAAAATGAATGTACACAAACCCACCTTTGTTGTCTCAATTTCAGTACAAACTGAGTGAAGATATTTTTGGGACTTCTATGGTTAGTGTATACCACAAAATACTATCCTGAAAAAAATGTCTCCAACAACCTAATGCATATTCAATTGTAATTGCCTCGAGATCATGCATCAGGTAGTTTCCCTCATGTGGCCTCAAATTCTGAGACCCATAAAAAATGTATCATTCCCCCTCTATTATCACTACACCCAACCCAATACATGATGCATCATAATAAACATAGTAACTCTGACCTGTCTCTGAAAAAATATGTATTGGTGCTAAAGTCAATCTCTTGTTTAGATCTTGAAAGGATAGATAATAGGAATTTTTCCACAAGTACATTACATCCTTCTTAATAAGTCTTATTAGAGGCCCTGGTATATGTTAAAAGTATTATATAATGAACCTATTGTAACCAACCATCCCCAAAAAACCACATATCTCAAAGACGTTCCTTGGATGCTTCAAGAAACTACTGCCCTCACATTCTCAAGGTCTAACGATACTCCTATCTCCAAGGAAACATGACCCAAGATGTAGATATGTTCCATCAAAAAGTGTCATTTTGGGAGCCTATGATGTAACATATTCTCTCTCATTGTAACTGATATGATCTTAAGTTGGATGGAAAAGTTGTGTCGAACATGTGAGTACACCATGATATTGTCCATAAAGTCTTCCTCCAAATAATCAAATCAAGGATGGACCAGTTGGTTAATCAGCCCCATGATGACTGGAGGCCTATTTATAATAATGAACGGCATAACCCAATACTCGTATAGACCATACCTACTCTGAAAGTCTGTAAGTGGTTTATCTGATAGTCTAACGTAAAACTGATGATAACTGGATCTCTAGTCCATCTTTGAGAACATTCGGGATCCTCAAAGATGATCTAATAGATCATCATTACTAGGCAAGGGATATTGGTTCTTAACCATCAACTAGTTCAACATCTTATAATCTGCATATAGTCCGAGGGTACTATCCGCCTTCTTAACAAAAAGGACAGAAGAACCCCAAAGGGAAGTACTAAGTCAGGTGAAACCATGTTCCTACATCTCCTACAACTACATCATGAGTCTTTGTAATACTTGTGTATCGATACAATAAAATTAATGGATACTAGTGTCATTCCTAGAACAAGCTCAATATTGAATTATACCAATCTCTCTAGAGGTAAACCTAAAAAGTCGTCTAGAAATACATCCCGAAAACGATCCGCCACAGGAGGAAAGTTTATCTACGATGTCCCCTGGTCATCTAGATATAACCTTGAAATCATGGCTATAATTCCCCTCAACCCATGTTGTTGTGGACCATCTCTGCTCGCCTGGAAATCCCCTTTAACTTTTTCTATAAAAAACATTCTCTCTAGTGACATAAAAGTCACCCTGAAGCGATAACAATCAATAATGGCATGGAAAGTGGCTAAATAGTCCATTCCAAGATTAACATCAAAGACTATCATCTCCAAAGCATAGAGATCCCATAAGAAGTCACACCACCAACCTCAATAGGTAACTCCTTGTACTGATGTACACCAGCCATCTTAATCCCCAATAGGGGTTCTAACATAATACCATCCTCAGAGGTAAAGATACTAATCCCATGGATAACCACAACATCAATGGATATAAAACATTAGGAATCCCCTTTATCAAAAATATTAGTTTCTAGAACTAAGGAAACTAGAATCATACCTCTAACCTAGAGGTTATGGGAACCTTCACCTGTCGGGTCTTCCCTACTTCAATGTCTAACTAATATCGTGGCCCTGCAACCCTAATAGAATTCCCATAGCTGATAAACCCTGATGTTGTTGAAAACGTATTTTATGGATACCATGGCCACGACCACATCTTTGGCCTGAACGGCTTGATAATCTATAGTTCCCTGAATGAGGAGAAACTGGGGGGGGGGGGTGGGGATCATTCTCTTTAATTACGAGTCATAAATGATCCCCTCTCACTATCTTTTGGTGATAAAAACTGGAAAAACAATGAATATGACCCATCTTTCCCCAATCTCATCACTCAACCGGTTAACTCAGGCACTGTGGTCCTGTATTCCCACTCTTTCAGCACAGGTTTCACCACACCTGGCTACCTTTAGGTACATCCCTTCTACTATAATAACCACACGAAGGCTCCCTATGTTTCTTCCTACTATAAAACTAATTTGTACCATCCCTAGATGTTGAAATTCCTTTGATTGATGCCCCAAAATCCCTCAGACTGTACTTATTAATTAGTTCACATTTCACTATAGTAGTCAACATAGTCATCTTGAAGACATTCACCTATGATCAGATCTCATACTTGAGACCATCCTTGACCCTCCTAGAAAATGACAACTCATCACCTCCCAAAACCATTTTGATGCACTGAAGCTCTGTAAAATGAGAATAGTACTCCATCGCTGAAAGAGAACCATGTTCCAAATACTTGAACTCTTAGGATAGATCATCCCTCAACGTCTCGGGGTAGAATTGGTAATAGAAGGTACTCTGAAGCTCTTCCCATGATGTATCCCGATGATGTATCACATGTGAGATAGCATCCCTCCATCTCTTGGAGAAATCACATAGCATGTATGTAGACTGATTTTCTATTTTTTCTAGTGGCTTCTCTAGATTCCCAGATATAGAAATCATTCCCTCCAACCATGACTCTGTAGCCTGTGGTCCCCCATCCCTAGAAAAAGTTGGAGGATGTTGCTACAAGAATACCTACATCAGCACTTACATAAATGGGGCTAGATGCGATGTCCTTGTAAATTTTATATCATCCTCATATAGACTTCACATAACTGTGCATCAACACCTTGGTCCATATAACATCTAGTGACAAATGTGGACGATATGACGGTCTTCTTGTAATCCTTGATCTACCAGTCCTAGTATCTAATCATCACCATGTACATGGAGTACAACCAGAGGATGACTTGGTGTCATGACTCTGCAAGGTCAAGTTCCCACCTCAGTTCATGATTATCAAGGACAACAACATAGTAGTTTGATAAAGTAGCAGGTGATGAAACATTCATGTTTTACAAAATAGGGTCCCACGGTTTCTATAAACTCTACACGGCGTGTTCCCTTAAGAATTTAACATGGAGTGTACCTCTACCAAACCTGGTCCTGTTACACCCACACACAAGTCATGTTCTTCCTGATACATGACATGTACTAGAATATTCCCTTCTTCTTAAATACATCTTCACAGCAAGAACTACATGGTTCTTTCCTAAGTAACACTACATGGTTCATTCATCCTAGACACGGTGTGTAATACTTATGTTCTAACCCCTTGTGTCATTATTCACATAGTCAAAAACAGAGTCAACACTACACGATGTGAATAAATGGGGAATGGTGTGTATAACCTATGTTTCATCCACTCGTTTCATTGGTCACACTCCCTGATATATAAATAATTACAACACGGCATGTACAATGCAGACATTGAAATTTATGCCAATGTTTCTCAACCCCATGTCTCTTCACACAAAGTGAGTCACGTGGTCAAGCATTACACGACATGAACTTCCAGTTCACAACGTGTACTTAGGAAAAGTTCTTTCTCCCAGAACAAATGACCTCATTGGGTGTTTTCACAACACCACATGCTGTGTTGTCTGGGTTTCCTATTAGTAGGCCTCTGATAATTTTATGAAACTATTAAAAACATATATTTTTCTCCAAGTCATAACAAATTCCAATCTTTTAGAGCCCATAATCCCACGAATCAATGTTTTTCATCTTTGTGATATCATAACATGAAAAAATCCAATTAATGTTTAAACATTATCCATCAAATTCTGATCCATGAGGGCCCGAATCCTCATAGGTACCAATGTTTGGAATCCATCTGAATGAAACATTACATATTCCAATACCCTCTCAAAATAGCAGGTATTCTATCATGACATCTATCACAAAATATTGCATATCTAGAACAACAACTATCACAATATCATGTAATTAGTAATGAACCCTAAATGGCATGAGAAAAATTCATGGCATGTGATCTCTATCATGTTCATATATAAAGAATGAGATGGCATACCCTCCCCTCTTCATGTTGAACCCAAAATTGAACCACAATAATATAAATTATAATAGAAAAAAGCATGTGTGTCACCCAATGTTGATATCATATCAACTGTAACAATTGAAAAACCAGAAAAAAATGAAATATTCATATTAATATAGATTTATTTTTTTGCACAAGTTATCTAATATTGGGCACAACCTGTTACCAACTACCAATTATTTACAACCCATTTCTATAGGCTATAAATAGTAAGACAAAGCAGAAAATAACCATTCTCAAATAACGCTTTGTAACATCACAGTTCCAAGTGCCACCCAAGGGTGCCCTGTACCTGGTTGGTCATAAGAACTCAAGTGAATTTCCCCCAATGCTAGAGGCTACAGACTAGTAGTGATGGCCAGAGTCTGATAGTTGGGAAACTATTCCCTCATAGGCAATGTTCACAACAAATAATAACAAATAATAAACAATAGCAGAAGCAGTAATACTATACGATAGATGTAAACTACAGAAGACGGATAGTATAAAAAACAACAAAATATATAAATAATTTATGCATGTCACATTTATCTAGGAAAGCATCCAAACATGTCACAATGCTGGAAATACATTACTGAAACCAATTTATAGAAAATATTAAACTCTAATAGGATAGCAATCCTCACCTTAATCCCATGATCTCCAACTCCAAAAACAATCAATAACCTAAAGAAGAAGGTCTCTTTCCATTATCTGTACCTACAACCGTATAATTGGTTTAGGCCAAAAATCATGACCATAAAAGGGTGTGAGATGAATCCCAGTAGGAAACCACTAAATGATTTATTACTAGTAGTCAGTGAATATATATTACAGAAAATATTCAGATATGAAGTAATAAACTAGGATGCACTCAAAAGTATACAATCCTATAGTTTTTAATTACATTCATTTTAATTTATAAATTATTCCAACTGTTGAATAATGTAACCTCAGAATCTAGAAAATGCCTTGTATCCCCCTATATTATAGTGACAACAAAAGTCTCAGAAGACCATCTAAATAACAATGTATACCAGAGTCCAAGCTTGTCCTTTTTCTTACAAGACTCATCCCAATTATTCATTTATTCACAACCGAACCACTGGGAATGATCTCACGGTCTTACCCCTATTGTCACACATATCATATAATAAATATAACAACCTCTATCGTATCTCTCACAGGCAATACCCCAGGTCTTCATAGCATCTATAATTTATACATGTCGTTTGTCAAGCTCTGTTGGACAATACCTCCTGGGTCAACAAAGGTCAAACAATCAAAAATGACCTATGAGTAGATGTTATGTTCAATACCCCCAGGGTAGAAATATACACCACGACTATAATGATATAGTGTAAATAAACATGGATCCCCCCACAGTTTTCATGGTCCAAGGATCTCATGGTCCATTGAAATATCATTGTGCATATCATATCAAAGCGTCACATGTAATCAATAATTACAACTTTGATAACATTCACAAGAATAACACATAAAATTCATAAAATCATTAATATCCATTCTATGAAATTCAAGGCACTGAAAGAAGATAATAATCATATGCAACCTAGGCTAAATAGCCCAAAATAGTCAATCTAGGGAAACACACCCCTAGGGTGTCCCGTAAACAAGGAATAAAACCATACACAGATGCTACAACCCCGTTTTAATTGATTAAACCATAGTAGATAGATAATATGGCTTAAATTAGACACACACAATACCCTAAACATGGTTATTCATCACTTTAATAATATATAATCTAATGACTATCAAATGAAATAATAAAACACAAACCTTGATGTTGTACGATGAACACTCTTGAATGTCGACCTTTGAATCAGCCTAGAAGAACATATATAAATGAAAAGGGTAAAATTGATCAACCCTCTATAACTCATGATAGAGAAAGAATCAGGAAGATAACATCTTCAAGAATGGAGAACTCAATGGTGGGATTCCAATGCACCCACCAGAGTTCAGATCGGACCTTGGAAAGAGAATCGGTGGCTCAGACATTGATCATCCCTCTCAGTTGGTCCTGGACGAACCAGGGTTAGAAGAAGTAAAATCCATAAATGATACTTGGTCCCACTCTGATATATCAATTTAAAAAAGTATACAATATTTTCTTTAAAGATACATTTTGTTTATTAGTCTTTACTCGATCCCCCCATATGCGGCCCTACCACATCATCACATGGTCCTTTACGCAGTTGTGTCACAGTCACAACACCATCTGGATGCATTTCTAGAGTACATGGTGTGTATGACGATGTACACTGTGTGTAATTTAATATTTCCAGTATTCCCTAATTTCTAAAAAACAAAGTGAATTGAAAATCCATAACTGAAAATAGAGATATGGGTTCTTTCAATGGTTCATAAAAAGTGAATTGAATTTCCATAAACTATCCTCAAGGAGATTCCAACATTTTTTGTATCAATGCCAATTTCCATGCACCGGATGATGACCGATTCCGTCTCATTAAACATTGTTTATATTTAATACCCTTGTGTAAAACACATCCAATGTCGCATCAACATGTAGAAATAATGGGAGGGTCTTTTTCTTGATAAAAACACACCTTTCTTTAAAATAACATTGGATGTTCTTCTATACATTGGATTGTCTTATGGATTCTCACTAAACTATTCTCATCTTAGTATTAAAATTAAAACTATACCGATTCCTTATTACCAACAGTCACATACCAAACTACTCATACATAAAAATTTCATCGGAGTTATTGAAAATTCATTATATAGAAGAATGATACATGAAAAAATTGTTTTGTTATAGTTCCCTTATAAAATTGTGTACATAACTAACTGGTGAAAATGTAAACTACATCATCTAACAGTATGTTTAGAATAACTAAACCACTTCTATGACATGTAATGAAGAATATTCATCCTCTCAATCTATGGAATGAAATCCTGGTAAACTATTAGACTAGATTCTACCAATGGGTAAATGAAAGAGATATAAAAATAATGTGAGAACAATAGTTTGAGAATATAATAATAACAGTTGTAAACTCAACCCTACATATCTTAGATAATAAACATGAGTCATGGAATAATGTATAAGGACTTAGCATTAAATATTACATAATCTAGAGAAAAAATAATAAAATATATCTAATTTACATCGATTATCTTTTTAGGTTTAAATCCTTTGAGAATTTGGACATAACTTATACATAACATCTTTAATATTACAAGTTGTAACTTCTAAATATTTTATTTGTAAAAAAAACTCTTAAAAAAGACACATAAAATTGATTCTATTTTACATCATAACGTTTCCCTGATCCCATTCTTGACTCTATTCTTCTTTATGTCCCATTTAACACATTTCAAAAATTGGGAGGAGCAGAAAAATGATCAATAAGAGATACACAAATAAATAAAATTGTTAGACATGGGATAACATGAAAACCATGAATACTTTATCATAAATTAATACTTTTCTCTTTTAGAAGTTGTAAAAACACTTCACTGAATATAAGCTCATTGCTTACCATTTTTGGTAACCAAATGATTAGAATAAATCCCATACAAAGAAACATATGGAATAAAAAGGTAACATGGTACATAAACAAACATAAATGGAATAACTATATCGTTGACTTCCACACTTATCACTAAATGGAATAGCTGAAATGCCGACTTCTATACCCAATTCATTCGAGGTTTTAACATAACCAACCATCCATCGATTATCACGAAACCACCCATCATTTGGTTTATCTCTTAACCCCTATCATTGGGTTGTCACGTAACCACCCATAAAATTTCCAGGTACCATTATATAATCATAACACATAAATATTTAATATATCAAAATTTCACTAATAACATTTCATTTTTTATCACAAGAAATAATTTGATGATATTTAAATACTCAATCCATTTAAAAAACCATATTCAATACCAAAACACACAAAAAGGGAATTTTGTATTTATATTCCTTATAAGAAAATTATGTTTTATAGAGGAATCCAAATATCAAATAACTATTATGGTGGCTGAGAGGTCGTTGTCTCCGCATATGATAAAAACATTCCATTTCAAATTTAGTAAAACACTTCGTTTAAAAAAAATATTCAATTTGAATGAAATTATAATAAAATTGGTTTATTATACATTGTATAAAATAATGAGGTTTATATTATAAAATTAGTTCTCAATGTATGGTTATTGAGACAAATTTACTAACCTTGAGTATGACTTTTAAGGTATGTTCATTGTTCATACTGAATAATAAAAAAAAGTTAATTTCTTCTTGATTCAGAAATATTTTAAACTTTATTATTAATTATTTATTACTTGTCATCATGTTATAAAAATTACATAATTATGTAAGTTAATATTAGTCATTTTGTCGATATTCCGTACATTAGTCCAACATGAATATGTATTGATGTAAATTATCCATGCAGTCAAAAGTACATCATCACTAGAATGAAATTAATGATTTAAATATCATATATATCTAGTTTATATGTATTTATAATAGTCCGTAACATTTTTATATAATAAATGAATTGAATTGTTCATGGAGACCGTAAGTCGTTCGTACACATTAAGGATACTTTCATTTCTTTTCCATATTTAATGGAAGGAAAACTAAATGACACATATTTATATTATATTTACAGTATAATATCATTTCTTTTATATGTTACATGAGTTCATTATCTCTATCCTCAATACGTTCAGTTTATGTCATGAATGTGTCATATCACTTTGAGGGGGTGATAGTCTGTACTTCCTCAAATGAAACGATCATATTTAAACATTATAGAAACCATAAAGGTTTTATTAATAAAATTAAGAAGAATATAGACAAAATAAATATAGTATTTATCATATATATGTATAGTTCCATCATAATTACCACCAAGATAGGTAGTAGGGGAAAAACGAACAATCATCATTTTGTGAGGTAGTAGTTCGTCGTACCGAGAAACATTATGTTCGTATCCGTTAGATGGAGGTGTTTGTAACTGTATTTATAATACATCTCATAAAAAATTCAAGTATATTGAGTATATTGTTTTTTTGTAATAAATGAATAATAATAGAATAAATAGTGTATAAGTAAAATAATGGAATGTAACCTTAGAGAAGACGCGACCTCTTAAAATGTGTAACTCCCATAGATTTGAGCCAAAAGGATTTCTTGAATTTTCTTTTTCACTATGGTAATGCTTGTAGTAGTAATATAGGGATAATGGTATATTGTTTGGGAAGGTATTTTATGAACCAAGGAGCTTGATAGGTGTGATTAAATGATTAGGGTGATTACCTCTTATAAGAGGGAGGAGAGACATTTTGGAAATTATTGAAATATTATTTCATTATGACATTATTTTCGATTTCAAATAGTCCCAAAATCATTTATTTCGAAGATAATAATCTTTTGAGTCATAAAACTTATCAAGCAATAGTTCTAAGACAAGACTAGGACACAAATTTGACTTTATATTTTATCATTAACCCTTAGTTAACTAATTAAACTCTTACTATATCATCCAATATATTAAGACTATATGGTTAATATAGTTACTATAAAATGAGAGTAGTTCCCCATAAGTTCATTAATGAAATCAATAAAATTATATAAGTATTTTTCCTAATCTTATATTTTCAGGACTATTATATCATCTAATTAAATATTATTTGGTTTAAAACACATTTATGTCAATTTATATACTATTCATATCATGACTTTTTAAAAAATACATAACAACATGATTCATTCAAAAAAATAATTAATTCAAATATACCAAGTCATAATCAGACCTAATATTCTTGTATGCCAAAAAAGTATTAGAATTAATGTTTTTTAATATTTTTAATCTCATTTATTAAAATCATTCATTAATAAGGTAATCACAACATCATCATTATGCTATAAATAAATTTATTTATTTGATGTCTAATTATTATAAATAAAATACTATGATGTATTAGAACTTTTTATCTTTAGAATTAATATTTATAATCTAAGTCAATACTTATATAACCCCATATAAAAATTGTTTCTGTAAATGATATATGGTTATGTTATACTTTTTAACATTAAATTATTTTTTAAAAAAACGGAATCTTCACATTCAAGTGGCTCCATGGGGTCCGAAAATTGACCCAATGAAACTCATGGGTGTACATATCTCAATAAATTTGATTAGAAAACGTTTTACGGTAGATTAATATTTTTATAATATTATTTTTTATCCTTTTTTACCAGATTTACCATTTAACCATGGTCAATAAAATAATGACGGAAGTTACTACTAATAATGTCTAAAAATAAAAGGGACCTATTTAAATACACTAGACCTCTTAATTAATAATATTAAATCCATTTTTTCATATTAAAAAACATAGAATTTGTAGGAATTAATTTAAAATTAATTCTCATTGTCAATACAAAAAATAAAATTTTTAAGATTTAATAACTATTAAAAGATTGACATGTGTTTATGTCTGATTTCAAATTGAAATTACATCTGATAAAAAAATTGGATTAAAAGATAAAAATATAATACTATTACACATTAAAACCTGTTAAATTTACTATCTAAATATATCAATAAATTATATTAAAAAATAATTTTGAATTAAACTACAGTTTTTTTCAATATTTATAAAAATTTATATTTCCTTAGAAAAATTCAAAAAATTCATCAAAAGTAAATTTTTATGTCCCAATTCTATATAGGAATTTTATTTTTTCAAATTAATAATATAAAAGTTAAATACAACTAGATTTAAAACAGGTTCCCCATAAAATGGCGGTAAAAATGCATTTTTTTGAAAAATACTTCTTTTAACCAAGAAATTGATTTTGATCTTATATTATATCTAGATAACATATGAGATGAATTTAAAAAATTACTTTGAATATATATCATATAATTTATCATTAATTAAATATCAATAAAGAGTGATGTGAAATCACAATTATTCTCTTTTAAATAGGTTTTTATATAAACACACCCTTTATATTCAAATGGTTTTTATTTCCATTTATAATAAATTTAGTAAAAAATTAATCATTATTTAAACATTTGGAAACCATATTTCAAAATTCAGTTGATATTGTTTACTCATGTCATTATAATGGCTAGGAATTAAGTACCAATTAAAATAATAATATTATTACTGTATTATTTTTTTGTAAATCTCAATGTAGTGTGAAATGTATGATTTCAGAGAAACCCCTTGTTGCATGTCGAGTAAGATATCAGAAAAAGCACCCCCCCCTTAATGTAAAATTGATATCTTATTCATAAGTATTAATATAAATAAAAATTTATAATTCTACAAATACCTGGGTTATTACATCTTTTCCCCTTTTATAAATTGAGTCCCCATAATTTTAAAATTGGGCTCGAAAACATCATAGATAATCCAACATTGTAAAATATGTTAATAAAACTATAACTTTAAAAGAAATAAATATAAATACAAAGGTTTTCCAAGATCACACATACTAGGATTCCATGTATCAAACCATGGATATGTAAGAAAAACTAACTCTCATAGACTACTATAGAGTGATAAATAACATGATCACATAAATTTACTACCAGAATACCATAAATATGGGGTTTTGTAAAAGTCTAATAAAAAAAGCAAGCCTATAACATTTTTTATTCAAGATCTATTCATATAGTTTATGAATTTCATTACTACCTAAGGTAAGATAATTATTTAATATACTTACTTGAAAAGTAGTGTTTCGTCCTATATTCAATTCCCCCACAAGTAATCATTTTCTCCAAACGATGAGTATTCAAGATGAATCAACTTCTAGAGAATCAAAAAATCTAAAAAATTATTAACGATCAATTCACCCTGTCTTGAAGCAATAACTTGATCCAAAACGGTCAGTTCAAGATCATAT
Organism: Viscum album; assembly: GCA_963277665.1. NCBI lineage: Eukaryota > Viridiplantae > Streptophyta > Magnoliopsida > Santalales > Viscaceae > Viscum > Viscum album. The sequence continues at coordinate 593,597,211 of OY728141.1, read as the reverse complement.
AATCTCCAACAAATAATAATCCTTTAATATCAAAAATTCAACAATCAATACCAAAAGATCAAAAAATGAAATTCAAAAAAACAATTATCCTTAAAAAATTTCAATGTAATCCAAACTAATATTGAAAAACAAAAAAACAGAAGGATTTGATCTCTAAGTTGACCATGATAAATCAAAACATTTGTCTCCAAATGAAATCAACTAATCTTAAAGTATCATACTTAAAAGTATCTAACCAAATCACATATTCTCTATGGTAGTTTAGTCATTTCCCTAAATAACCTATATCACCATATCTCTACAATAAAATAATTTATTATTAAAAAATAAAAATAAACAATTACTCCCCATAGGAAATCCATCAGTATTCTATTTTCCTTAGGCTTATAATGTTCCCAAAAGAGTAAATGTCTTCTGAAATAAAATTTATCACCAAACCACGAAATCATTTTCCCACACTAAGGATATATATATGTATTTAATAACATGTTCCAAAAATCAACCTATTCTTCATTCATAAAATTAATTAACTAAAGAGAATAATTCATACTAACTAAGAGATTCATATAGGCAAGTGGTCGGAAATGCACTATTATTGACCTTCAGTTGTGGGTTAGATTCCTATGAACTTGCCAGATATGACGGTTTGTCACCCATAATGAAGGTTGTCCTCTTCCTGAAACTATATATTTCCTAAAACGTTCCAAAAATGAGATAAATTCATCCAAAATATCCATAACATATTTTAACATCAAAGGTTTTCTCATACCTCACATTTTACATCCCAAAATGTAATAACCCCTAATTTCCTAAAATTCAAGGATCATATAAACCCTAATGGTTCTTTATAACTATATCCACAAAAGAAATGAAAATTATTACTCAATTAAAATTTTTATATAATAAATTTACGGGTTACAATTACTATAAGTCTTCCAAATAAATCTGATAATTAATACATTTAACATATCATTATCTAAAGATCCAACACAACTCTTCAGTTACTTAAATTTATACATCTTAGTCATCAAGAATTATTCAAAATAATTATCCATGTTTTTATATATTATTCTTTTATACATCCTTCTGAAAAACCAAATCATACAAAATGTCCAAAGATTTTAATAATTTCAAAACATGAGCTATGAAATAATCTATACATTTTATAGGCCATTTTTAGTTTCTTTATCATCAAATGGAATGGAATTAAGAATTGGTAGAAATATATTTATATAGTATTATTGATCTCATTCTTGAACCTTCTTTGTAGGAAATATATATTCATAATGAAAATGCACACCCCCTTTAAAACAATCAATTGGGCCCTAAGAAATAACTCATCTCCCTTTCATAGAGCCAACTGAATACTTCTTTTTTTATGGTAGTTTATTGCTTAATAACCTTTTATACCAAATCTATAACATCTTCATGTCCCTTTGAAACATTTTACTAGGTGTTTAATTATACATCCTTGACTCATATATTACAAAATATACATACCTTTACAATTATTACCTGAACAATGATAAAGATTCATTTCTCACATATATGATTTCTTAAAGAAATCAACAAGGTTCAAGTGGTAAATCATGACTCCGGAGAGTTGGTTAATAAAAACCAAAAGAGTTGTCATTGATGCTCCCTTTTAATTAAGTTTCATATTCTAAAAACCTCCATAGTTTCCTTCACATCCATTTTCACATTGTTTCCTTCTAGATCCATCCATTTACTAAAACCAAAAAGGTCAGTGTGAGTATATCATTAAAATAATCATACCCATCTTATGTGGAGTGTACACACTAAGATATATTTCTTCATATTATCTTAAACTCATAAAATTTATCTAAAAAAATATAAATATTTCAAATATGATAACCAATGTGGTTATATAAAACATGTCACTTATGCTTAAATAACTCCTATGACTCTAATGTTATGTAAACCCCCCTCTGGTTCCAACTATAATTCCCCAGACTTAAACATTAATTAATCCAGATATAAGCTAATAATTTGACTTTAATTCACATAGAGGATCTTTTCAAGTTTAGATATATTGAGAATTAGTTTATAAAGTATACATTACATCTTTTATATAACATGTATACACTTCTACTAACAATCCATTTTTATAAAACCAAAACTCTTTAAAAATAAACATGAAATTGATTCATGTTTTAACAGCCAAACTATTCATTCATCTCATCATTGACTCTATTCTTCTTTATGTCTGATGAAAAACATTTCAAAACATGGTATGAGCATAAAAATCTCAATAAGTGATACATAATGAAATAAAACTATTTTTATAGGGATAACCTGAAAACCATGAATACATTATCATAAAGTAATAATAATCACCATAATGAAGCAGTAAATACACTTCACTGAATAAAATATCTTTTGTTTTCTTTTTTTTAAGACATATATTTCCATAAATTCCATGTAAAGAATCATATATAATATAAAGGTTACATGGAACTTAAATATACATAAATAGAATAACCATATGGTCAACTTCCAAACATATCTCTAAATGGAATAGCCATGCGTCTGACTTCTATAACCAAAGAATTAGAGGATATAACATAACCAATTGTCCTTTCTTGTCATGGAATCACCGATAGGTTTTTATAACGTAACCACCCATTAAATATCTAAGTACCATTATGAAATCATAACACATAAAATATTGAAAATATAAAAAATCACTAATAATATTTCCTTTTCAATAACAAGAAATCATTTCAAGATATTAAAATACTGAATCCATTTAAAAACCCATTTTCAAAACCATAATACAAAAAAATGGAATAAGGTATTTATTTTCCTTTTAAGAACATCATGACTTATATAGGAATCCAAATATCAAATAATGATTATAGTGGTAGAGTGTTCGTTTTCATTGCATTCATTAAAAAAATTCCATTTTCATTTAGTGAAACTATTCATAGAAAATGAAATTCTATTTTAATTAAATTAATAGGTAATGAGGTTTGTTATACGCTATATAAAAAATGGTGGTGTATATTATCAAAATATGTCTCAATGAAAAGAGATTGAGACGATGTCCCTATCATCGAGTTTGAATTTCCACATATGATTCTTGTTCATCCTAAATGAAATACTTATGTTAATTTCAACTTGATTCAGAACCTTTTACAATTTTATTATTCTTTTTATATTACTTATCGGTATGTAATAAAATTTACATAATTATTTACGTCAATATCGGTCATTTTGTCAATATTCAATACTTTAGTCGAAAAAGAAATTGTTTTCAAATAAATTGTCAATGTTGTGAAAAGTACATCATCTCCATATTGATATTAATAATTTGAATATCATATATATATAGAATATATGTATTTAAAATAGTCCATAACATTTAGAGATATGAAATGAAATGCATTGCTCATAGAGACAGTAAGCCATACGTATGCATGAATGCTACTTTCATTTTATTAATATTTAATGGAATAAAAAGTAAATGATATATAGGTATATTATAAATAAAGAAAAATATCATATTTTTATATGTTAAATAAGTTCATTAACTCCATCCTTTATACATTACATGTATGTCATAAATCATTCATATCACTTTCAGGGGACGGTAATCCGCCCATCCTCAAATGAAATTATCATATTTATATATTATAAGAATCATAAAATTATTATTAAAATAAAAAAATAAAATTAGAGACAAAATATATATAATATAAACCATGTATAAGAATAGATCCATCATAATGGCCACCATGATAGGTGGTATTGGAAAATAGAACAATCATCCTTTTGTGAGGCATCAGTTTGTCGTACATTGAAATAATATGCTCGTATCCATTAGATGAAGATGTGTGTAAGTATAGTTTGAATAATTATATTAAAAAATCATTTAATATTGAGGAAAATTGTTTTTAATGAAAAAAATAATTATAATATAATAGGGAGTGGATAATTATAAAATGTAAAGGAACTTTACAGAATACGCTACCTCCTAAAACGTGTAACTCCCTTTGATTTGAGCAAAAAGGCATTCATGAATTTCATTCTTCCAAAGGTAATGATTCTTAAATAAATATAGGGCAGTTTGGAGTATATTTAGAAGTGGTTGGATTACACAAGGGGCTTTATATTTCAGATTAAAAGGTTAGGGGTGATACCATTTTATAAGAGGGAGGTGGGGGGCTTTCAGAAAGTATAGAAATATTATTTATCCGATCATGATTTTCTATTTCAAATGGCCCCTATTTAATTTATTTCAATGATAAGATGGTGGTGGGTTACAAAACCTTTCAAAAAATAATTTTTATACAAGTATAGGTCACAAATTTAACCTTATCTTTTAGCATTAACCCATAATTAACTAATTTATGTCTTACCATGTCCTCTTGTATATTCATAAGTTATGGTTAATATATTTACAATAAAATTCTAATAGAACCTAAAGAGGTTCATTAAAAAGTATTCAAAATTTTCTAAGCAATTTCTCGAAATATTATATTTTTAGGACAATTATATCATTTAATAATATATTATTTCTTTTAAAAAATCATTTATGTCAATTGTTATACTATTTTTATCATGACTTTTTAAAAAATCCATAAAAACATTATTATTTTGAAGAAACCTCTTTAATTAAAAATAACAAGTCATAACAATCCCTAAAATTCGTGGATGTCATAAAATGTTTCAAAAATAAATTTATGTTAATATTTATAAACTTTTGTATTTAAATCATTCATTAATAAGGTAATCACTACATCATCATTGTGTAAAAAATAAATTGATTTATTTGATTTCTAAAAATTATAAATAAAATACCTTGATGTAGGAAATAATTTTAGATTTATTATGACTATTTATATTTGAATATATCACTTATATAACCCCATATATAAATTGTATTATTAAAATATATATATCTTTATGTTATATTTTTCTTTGTATTAGATTAATTATTATAAAATGTCATTTTCAATATATGTGGCTCTACGAGGTCCCAAAATCAACCCAAGGATTCCAATGGTCTTAAATATGGCATTTAATAGAATTGGGACACTTTTTAGGGTAGTTTAATATTATTTTTACCATTATTTACCAGATTTACCCCTCCACAATGGAAAATAACATAATTATTGATGTTACAATTCATAATATCTTATAAAAAGGTACCTATATACACAATTTGTACATTATGATTCAAAATATGGAATCCATTTTTACAAATTCAAAACATATAATAGGAATAAATTAATTTAAAATTAATTCTCATTATCAAAACTAAAAAACAAGTCTTTAAGAAGTAATAACCGTCCAAATATTAACATGTTTTTATGTTGAAATCCAAAGAGGAATTACGTACAACGATCAAAATAGAATTAAATGATAAAAATATAATCCAAATACACTTTAATACAAATTATAAGTAAAATATAACTACATAAATAAAATATATTAAAAGGAAATTTTGAATTAAAATGCAGTATTTTTCACTATTCATAAAAATATGAATTTTATTAGATGAATACACATATTTCATCCGAGGTAAATTTTGATGTCCCACATCTATAAAAGAAGTTAATTTTGTTAAATAGAACATATAAAAGCGACAATAACTATATTAAAAAAGGTTTCTTCATTAAAAGGTTGTAAAACTACATTTTTAGAAAAATACTTCTTTTTTCTGAAAAATTGAATTTGTTCTTATATCATATATAGAAAACATAAAAGATGAATTAAAAAATAACATTGAATATATTTCATATATTATTTTGTTAAATAATAATTCATAAATTGTGATATGAATACAGAATTATTTTATTTTAAATAGGTCATCATAATAACACATCCTTTATATTCAATTGGTTTTTATTTACATTTCTAATAAATTTGGTTCCTAGTGAATCATTATTTAAACATGTGTAAAACATATTTCAAAACACATTTTATATTATTCATTGCATCTATTCCAACATCTTGGCATTAATAACTATTTAATATAATAATGATATTATTGTATAAATTTTAAGTATATCTAAATATTTTGTGAACCATAAGATTTTGAAGAAACCCGTTGTTGTGTGTCGTGTATACTATCAGAAAAAGAATCCTCCATAATGTAAAATTAATATCTTATTCATAATTATTAATATAAATTAATAATTATTATTCTATAAATACATGGCTCATTACAGAAAGTGTGGAATTACATAGGACACAAATCCTAAATTAATCAAGTTATATATTACATGATATCATAACATTGGAATAAGACATGTAATTTTGGTAACATCCACAACTATATTAGTTTAATTATTTCACTCTTCAAAAAATTTTAGTTATGCATGTTCACTCTTAGGAATTCCTTAGAAGAAAAAAATCATTACAAAACATGGTTCACATTCAAAAATACAATATAAGAAAACAAGAACTAATTAATTTGGTTCACTCACCATTATAGCCATATTTATCTCATGAGATATAAATTTCTACCCAATGCATTGGAGGGAGATAAATTCCTCAACCATACTTAGTTACAAAATTACAAAAAATCCTTGATTGTAACATAACTGTTGTCTCTTACCATAAAATAACAACAACAATTTATTATAGTGTATTAACCATCCATGAGTATATTGTAACCTCATTCAGATAGTGGAAACAATAAATATGTGTTCCACAAGATCTTAAAACCATAATCATATTAAAATCCTTGAAAATAAATTGTTTTCATAAATATTTCATCATATAATTACACGTTAAAAATAAAAAAGTATATTTTACATTTTATCATTTCATCATATCATAACCCATGTGTGAAGGAATGGGATTCATAAAAATATTTCCATAAAAATCATTACAAATACCTAGAAATAATAATTATGGTATCATTGGATAATATCCCCATTAATTATTAAGTAACATTAAAGGATGTAATATTTTATAGAACATAATTTTGAATGTCTACTTGGAACATTTTCGGAGGAAAATAAACATTCCACTATAAAGATAACTTTTTTAAAAAATATAATTTCACAAAAAATTGAGTTAATATATTTCATGTAAAATTTAATTATAATATTAAATATAAATCTTCAAAACAATAAGTGTTCATGGTGGTGGAAAATAAAATTCATGTCCTACAGTTTTAAAAAAAATTCCTCTCGGATTTCTAGATAATTTAAAATAATATTCTCATTAATAAAATGTAAAAAATATTTCATTAAAAAAATAAAAAATAAAGGATGAGAAAATATGATCTAAAAAAAGACAGTATAATAGTAAAATCATTCTCATAACATTTGTTAGAAAACATAGACATGGATGAAATAATATTTTTATTTGATGAGAGAGATATAATCAATTTTCTTTAAAAATATTATTTAGAATCATGACTGTATAAAGTGAGTAAAATGAATTCAAATCATGTATTATAATGAAATGAATTGAGTATATGAAATTAAATTATATTACTAAGGTATGTAATATAATATATCATTATCATAAGAACAATCACAAATAATCCTGATAAATAATGAGATTGTAACATAAAACTCTTACAACATTGGTATCATTTGAATCCAAAGACCGATTAAATAATAACATCCCATGAAACATTAAAAATCATTAATATAATTTTATTAAATATATAAATTTTTCCATTGGTAGTATATACACTACACAAAAGAAACAATTGGTGGATATGGCATATCTCCCAGAATTAAAAGAGGGACTTGAAATATCTTACCTCGTGTATTGATGTTTTTCATATATGATAGAACCTCATATGTAATAAATTCATTTTTATAATACATATATAATGTGAAGTAAACACAAATATCATACTAAATTTTATTTACTTATGACCTTTAATTTAATGTTTATTTACAATTAATTTTTCGAAATATATTTTAGGTAATAAATTTTTCATTTTACATATATTGGTTGGATTATTATTTTTGATCCTTTTTCATTGATCATGGTTTCATGATATCCAGAATGACGACTGTGATATATATATCATATATATTCATTATTTAATTATTTAATGTAATCATTAAATGTAGTTTTTAGAAAATTAATTACATTGTTCATGGAGATGGTTCGTCGTACATACACATGTATCTTTTTAAAATTTTCTCAATGGATGAAAATAAATAAATTTAATATTAATTAAACCTTTCAGAATATTTTTTATATAACATATATTACATAAATTTTGTGAATATATACTTCTGAATATACATGTAAAAAAATTAAAAACATATCACATCAGTTTTTGGATGTGGTAGTCCACACATACGTGTTAACAATGTTAATATTTTCCAATGAATTGGAATGTAAGAAGGTATATGTGATATTATAATTCATGAATTATATAATTTTATTAATTATCATATATAAACATTAAATCGATTATAATCTCCATCCTTTAGAGGTTGTGATTGAAAATGAATTACTTCAGTTCATGATTAATTATTCATAAATACCACTTTAATTGTATTATAAAATTTCAATTTTATTTTTCACTTTATGATTGTAAGTCATTCTTAAAATTCACTATTACATAGTAAATATTTGATAACCTCATAACAAACAAATGGTATTGATTTTTTTTAATATTTTACTTTCATGTCTCTCATTCTACGAGGATCATTGCATCCTTCATAAGATTCTAGAGATTCATTTGAGATGATGACTAATGTGGTCCTTGAACTTAGGATATTTGATGTGATATATACTGGACAGAAGCCCAATAAAATAATTGTAAAGTCTATGATAGAAGCCCAATAATGCTAAAATTTTAATTAAATATATATTCCATCATGGGTAAAATTTCATTAAATTGTGTTCATATATAATTATGACCATTAAAGGGTGTTCCAAACAGCCCAACATGATGATGAAATTATAGGCCAGATTCTATGGTTTTGAATGAATAGACACCATTTTGATCATACCATTGATATAAAATCCAAATGTGTTGAAATATTAAATATTATTATTTACAATATTGTAATTAAATTTATACTTCTATGGATCACTTAAATTAGTTCATCTAGAAGGTCATTTTAGTGTTTATGTTGGATGGATTCATACTGGCACATATTTTTTCAAAGGGTGAAAAATTCTAGTATCCCATAACATTCCATTAACCCTCTACTCCACTGAATAAGTGATGGCCGATTATAGTGAGGTCATTTTGGAAAAAATGTTGTTGAGAATGTAGTTTGTAGGACTTACCTTGGACTGCTTTTATATTCATAAGAAGAAATAGTTGAGGAGTTTCTTTTCATCAATTCCACTCATTAAGACTTAGAGAAGATGTTGGGTAGGTCGCTTCGAGTGGATTTAAATAGGGTTCATACTACTTTGATCGAAAAAAGGACCTTATTTTGAAAAGAGTTTTTAATGATGGGAAGATAACTAAAGTGGTGTATACTCAAACATGTGATAAGTTGGCGGATCACATTGAAGTCATCATTATCGATGATCCAGATAGATAGGTCCACTATATATCCTAGAAACTCTATAGAGAGGAATAATCAAATATGCTTAAATTTCCTCTCAATAATTTTTTGATGTCATAGGGGGTCCATAACGTTAGTTAAACATATGTAGTTTCATACTTTCTGTAAATGTTATTCCTAATATATATTTTATTTTTTAGCCACATTATTTTCATAATAAAATATCTTCATAGACTCTTACTATTTACTCATTCATATAACCATGATATCATTTCTAAAATGTTTGAACAAATTCACCCCAAAACATGTGTAAAACCCCATACTTTTCTAGTGATGAATCAGGATTGATTTTATATATTTCATTTCACTTTTTTAGAGAATAATTTTGTTTTATTTTACACTGGGGTGGTTTTGGTAGAAAATGGAAAAAAATTGAAGGGAAAAGGGATTTCAAATTTTGTTCGTGGTTTTCCCTAACTGTGTACCCCTCCCCAGTAAACCATAGAACCCTTTAAAGAGAGTAATTTCATAGTTAGTTCATGGTTTATCAATATATACACCTTATTAATAGAATCTATGAACCCATATAATAGAGGGACACTATTTGGAATTACAGTTAAGGGAAATCATGTACACCATCCTAAAAAACGATTCGTGAATTCTTATGTCACTCAAATATTATATTTAAATTTACAAAAAAACTAGAAACTCAATAAATTAATATTCATTCAAAACATGATGTTATTTTAAGATTTAAAATCCTCACAAATAAATTACTTGCCTTTGTGACTTCCATTATTTTTTATTTGAGTCTCATATTGATGATCTGTTTCCCTCCCTGTAATAGGTTCTCATCCGGATTGGTTTTCTTTTCCTCTTCTATTAATCTACAATTCATGAATGATATGCTCTAAATAATTTGATTAGACCTAGATATTGGATTTTAGAATATGAACTTGATTTTAATGATATTAATTTTTTAGATATTGATTTAGGGTTTTAGGTTTGGATCTTGTTCTACATAGTTTTAGTGCTCATATTTTGGGGATTTCCGTTGGTGAGCATTCTTTGTTAAAAATTAGGAAGTTGGGCTATAATTAGAATCCCAATGTCAATATTTTTATTATATGTATATAATTCCCAAATTGATATCCGAGGTTTAGAAATTTTGTTCTTAATTGAATTATTAAATTTGGTGAATAAATTAATTGAGGAGACATAAAAGTGGATATTTTTGGAATTATATATTGAAATAATAAATTGTAAAATTAATTATAAAATATTGAGATTTTAGAATTGAGATAATTATTTGTCACATTTTTTATACGGTATTGAGATTTTATAATTGAGATAATTAATTTTGGAATTTATTATGATGTATTGATATTCTAGATATGTTTAACTAAATATGGAATTAACTATGGGATTTTGGGTTTTTGGATATTGATTAATTAATTAATTTTATTAGAATATACAATTAGATAGGGAATTAATTAAAGGGTTTTAAGTGATAATCTCATTTTCAAATTTGTAATGAAATTGGTCTGGTTTTTTAATTACTGAATTGACTAATATAATGGAATTAATTAATTAATTATAAAGTTAAATAATTTATTTGATGTGAATATTTAATTATATAATTAATTAATATTATTACAGTGATTAATTAATTGTTGAATTAATTAATATTATTGAGGTGATTTATTAATTGTGGAATTAATTAATGTTATTATTGTGACTATTTAATTGTCAAATTAACTAATTGAATTTATTTCTTTATATAATTATTGAGTTAATAATCGAATTTATGTGATTAATTAGTTGTTGAATTAATTAATTTTACTAATGTGATTAGTTGATTCTTGAATTAACTAATAGAATTGTTGTGTTTTAATAATTTTTGAATTACTAATGGAATTGGTGTGGATTATTAATTATTGAATTAATTATGTGTCAATTAATGTTAACATGATCACACAGTTGTGAATTTATGAATAGTAACATGGTCATTTAGTTTACAAATAAAGAATGGGAACGTGTTTATTCTAATGTGTGTAGTATGATCAGTAACATTAGCATTCAAGTATGTATTGATGAATGTAAACCTGGTTATTTAATGGTACAAAGTAATGAATGGTAACATGGTCACTCAGTTTTGTGCATTAATGAATGGTAGCAATGGAATTATGATACATTTTAATCACTGGGAAGAGTATAGACTCTAGAATGGGCAGAATTAGTTATTAAGATACGGGTGTTTATGGGATCCTAGGGGTTAATGAGGTGAAATAAAGAATAGTTGATAATGTAACAACTATTTATTTATTCATTTTACTTTGTTCTTTATACAATTACATACACATTTATTTGACTATATAGTGTTTTAGACACCATTGGTGGTAGACTACTAAGTTGTACTCACACCCTACTAAGGATGTCTGATGGATAACCGAATAGATTCCATGGTCTCCAAATATGATAAGTGAAAATTCACAGTGATAGGTTGGTGAGATTGGATGTAGCATGATTGATGGAACCATATGTGGTTTAGTGATAGTTATGGAGTTGTTAGTGTCATTAATTTTGATTTTTAATTTTTAAACATGGAACATACATTAGAAAGACAGATTTATTTTTCAGGTTGATATTTTATATTTAGAATCGGTAATCAATTATTATTGGCATATTTTTTGTTATGATTATATATTTAGTTATTATTTATTTATTTTATGATATTGTATTAATCTATCAATGATGGTATAGTATCCGTTTACTGATATTAGAACCTCACTACTACTGGATAGCCTCTTACAATTGGGGTGGTGCTCTAGAGGACATGTAGTAAATCAGATAGGGGCACTAGTGTATAGTACCCAATTAGGAAAATTACAAAGTAGTTTTGGATCCAGTTTGCTTTTATTTTCCTTTTGTATTACAATATTGAAAAGGGATATTGTGTTGTCCTGAAAATTCAGCAAAGGGAAGTCAAATACTCCCATGTGTTTGGTAAAGCAGATATATACAAATGACATTGAAAATTTGAGAAGGAATGTGAGGAAATCAAATTTTTCAAGTGAATATGGAATGTTCGTATACCATCATCGGGAATTATTTACATAAGGAACATGATTTGAACCACTGGTACGCAAATGGCCTACAGTGCACTTGCCCATGAGGCATTGGCCAGAAAATGAAACTATTCCCAGTGAATTTCTTCCCACGAACTGAAGATGATGTCGACCGTTTTAATTAGACAAATTCAAATGGTTCCACATTCTACATACCATACCCAAAATGATGTGGTTATCAGATTAAATGAATTTGACAGCATACCACACCTTCACAAATCGTAGTTGACCGAGTCATTCGCGAGCCATATTTTTGCCATGGGCTTTCGGAGATGGTTTTGTTCATACCATAGATAACAATTCTCTTGTTCTCTACAAAAAGTACTACCAGGGGAATCAGAGATGGAGGAGGGAAAAAGGGGCCTACAACTTTGAGGGTACAGTGTAAATTTCTCCCGCTCCCGAAGAAGTTTACGGATTCCATCCCACGAAAAATAAGCAGTTCGTGGAATCCATCCCATGAACCATACACATAAATCAGTTCTCAACGTTCCACCCAACGAACCATATTTCGAAAGCCCGCCGCAGCCAACCTGGGAACAAATAAAAATGTAATAAAAACTTTTGGTGGATTCCCATACACGGAATATAATACACAGACCCCCTATAGGGAATTTAGTTCATAGAAAGACCCTCTTTGTATGATCGGCAGGATCCTCCGCATACCATCAAACATAGCCAACTTCTCCGCATCTAGCTTCTTCATGGTGTGCTCTATGCAGAAAATCATTCACACCCACTAGTCCCTTTTCTTTCATCACTAACCCCCACATAAAATGGTGAGTCACACTGAAAACTTTTCATCTCGAGTCAATGAAATTTTCAATTCCACCCTTATGCCTCCCAAACTACCAACACATAAATACCATGAGAAGAAACATTCTTCATGAACCTACCAAAATTCCCTACCACATACCTCTTATTTCTGGTTGACATGGAACTCCATGGACAATCACAGCCCGAGTGTTTCTTAAATTTCCAAACACATATTTTACCTCTATCAATATTTGTTTCACTAGTTATTCCAGATCCTTATAAACATCCATGGACATCAAAAGGGGGAGGACAGTGTCCTGAGAACACCTCTTCTTGACTAAGAACATCATTCCCTGGTGGCTCTGCATATGTTTCCAAAAAATGGCCCATCAACAAGAGGAAAATTCATCCTCAAGAGAGTCATTTCCTACCTCTATACACCTCATAGGCTTCTATGACTTGTATCATTTCTCTTTATCTGAGAATGCCTAATGTCACCGTTTACACATTACTTCCCTCTCAGGCATGTCAGAACAGTTCAGCCAGATTATCCTTCAGTTAAAAATGTTTCCTTCCTTCCGTAGTCTAAACTATACGACCATAAACAATGAGTTATCATCCAAACAACATGAAATTAAATTTTATGGCACTAGTCTACCACATGAAGTTAAAAAGTGATGACTATATCAAAAATATATGACTTTAATCTGCAGTATGATGGTTGATATCAAATATTCATAAACTTCACCAGCCATCGGTTATAGAATACCATTGTCCTGAGGACACATCTTCTTGACTATGTACATCAAGAACCAATGGCTTTGCATATGTTTCCCACAAAAATGTTTTGTCAACAAGATGTAAATTCATCCTCAGGGGAGTCCTTTCCTTCCTTTCTATTCCTCAATGGCTTAAATTCCTCATGTAATATCTCATAATCCGAGATCCTCAATAATCAAGGTTTACACAATCTGTCACTCTCATGTTTGAGGCACAAAGGAATTTCAAAACATGATTATCCTCCAGATAATCATAGTTTCTATAGAAATTGGTACACATCACGTGACCATAAACTGCATTACCCCAAATTCTCCAATCCACATTACATTAAACGGTGATGCCATCATCCAATGTATATGACTTAAAACATTAGTATACCTTATACGTTGCTCCAAGGCCCTCCCACTAAGGTATGTCCCCAATATTCTGTGGTTGGTCAGTGTGACCTTTAATTCCATGTTACATGGGAAGGTTCATTTCTGTACACCCTCGCCCATCGTCGCCCCGACCACTTCTTCCGTTGGCTCTCCCTTCCCCACCAATAGGGGAGGATGCATGTGCATCATTGAATCATTCAAATCGTATTGTTTCTCACACTAATAATGACTCATGTGGTCTTAGAGTTTTGTGATGACTAAAATATACATAAATCTTGATCTATGAGAAATATTATTCCTGATCAAATCAGGATATGTAGGATGCCTACGAGGAGGCCTAAGATCAAAATGGTGCCCATCCAAAATGGTTCACCCAATTATTTTTCTATCATATGGGAAGATCCCATATATATGTCCCAACACTTTTGAACTACAAGAACTCATATTCTTGATTAATTCATGATAAGTAGGATTCCTGCTAGAAGTCCTGAGCACAAATTTTCACACATCCATAAAGGGTCCATCAAATCATGCCCCGTCAAAAGGGTAGCTTCTTTGTGTAAGACACACACCATCCGAACTACATGTGTTCTGATTCCCCTCATGAGTATATGTAGGACACCCTCCCTGTGGGTCCGATCCCAACATCAAGTCACCTTCCATCCCCCATGGATGAAGATAAACTCTAGAGAACCTTATAATATGGATAATTCAGAATCAGCTCAATGGCATCAAACATATGCATGCTAATAACCATTTTTCAAACTGAGGGTAACCTATGGACACACTCTTCCGTAATGAAACAATGATTCATGAACAAATTAACATGACATAAATCTATAAGAGAGTCCTGGAATAGGCAACATACCTCCCCCAGAAGTGTGAGGTGAGCCTAAAACCCATCCTCTCGACCAATGATGTCTTTTTGTGTCTATGGTCAAATCATCAGCTGAAAAGTTCATACCGTTGGAAAGTAGGTCCATGAATTATGGATACCAGGGCTGCTGGGAATTTTTTGTTCCACGAATAAACCCATTGGAGACCATATGAGGATGATACAATCAATAAGGACTGATTTCATGAGTTTTTGACACATGCAATCACATGTTGGTACCAATAATTCCTTCTAGGTTAAATAAACCTTCATTAAAGGATGATGATGCAGAAGTGGTCAAAACAAAGGAATGGAAAATCAGAAGAGAACGTGTATCTATAGATAAATTTATTGGTGATGATCCTCATCAACCATTTCCTCATTTCCCGTAAATGTGCCACCTCATAGGTGGAACAAAGATAAAGACAAGGAGGATTCAGGTCACAATTATTAGCTTATTCATGAGAGTAGCTACCTAATTTATAGGGAATAACCCAGGTACCAATGGTGAGATTGTGTTTATTTATAATTTTTGTTATATTTTAATATTTTTTCTCATTGGTTGAGGATGTTTTGTGCGGTGATTTTTGTTGTTGATGTTTTATGAGATTTTACTCATATCCAAGTATGGAGTAGGATTATAGTTTTCATGAATCATTCTTGACACTCAATGTTATTGTGAGACACATCATTTCAGGAACGCACTATAAAATGGGTAATTTGTATTTTATTGAACATGATCATTATTTATTGATTGTGAAATTGAAATGAAAATGGTGCCTTACATGAAATTTATAAAAATTGTAAAATGATGAAATATGAGAATAAATTAGTGTCTAAAAGGAGAAATTTGAATAATGATAATGTAGTTACTCTTGATAAATAGACCTAGGAGTATAATTGTTAAGAGTATTGATATTGAATCATTTTGGAACTTATTGTGAGGTTTGGAGATAATATTGGTTCTGGATTTTTGTGTTTCCCTCTTATGTAATTGTGTTCAATTTTGGAATTATTTCATAACATGCATGTTTCCAAATATATATTGTATGCCTTCATGGAGGTGAATGTTTGATTGATGGCTAATGGAAATTGGCCATGACTGATCCTCTAGTGGTTGAACCTGAGGCATCGATCAGGCTAGGTGAGGAACTAAAGGATAATTTCTAAGATAAATTTTAATCACTTCATGACGCATATTGATAGATACCATGGGTGGGTTGTGAATAGTATGTATGATCTGAATAATGAGTGTCAGTTGAAACGACTT
Organism: Viscum album; assembly: GCA_963277665.1. Taxonomy (NCBI): domain Eukaryota; kingdom Viridiplantae; phylum Streptophyta; class Magnoliopsida; order Santalales; family Viscaceae; genus Viscum; species Viscum album. The sequence continues at coordinate 593,580,553 of OY728141.1, read as the reverse complement.
TGACTTTTACTCGAGATGGAAGACCTAAGGGAGATTAATTATGGTTTGGGTCCATCAAGATGGTACACATCCATTTATATACTCATACCGAGTGGAGGATCATGTGAGCTACGTACATGCTACAAGGATTATAGAACCCCTGGCGGGACATGTTTGGATTTGACCTAATTTTTTGTATAGATTGGTTAGTAGCATATCAAGACCACATAGACTGTTATCATAGGAGAGTTAATTTTACATCTCCTAAGGGTGACAATTATGATCACAGAAGAGAGTGGGATATCTAAGAGGGTTGAGCAGGGCCAATAACTCAACAACTAGAAGAGATCAATGCCTGAGTTTGTAGTTACTTCTATATGAAAGTGGTGTATATCAGGATATCCTTCCACCATTTGAGAACCAGTTTCATGATTTCATTCATATATGTTTCTCAGGGTTTTGACCTGATAATGATTTGGAATTTACCATTGACCTCATATTGGGGGATAATAAAATTTCTATTACACCACAAAGAATGGAAATGATAGGGATTTAAAGGCTCAAAAATAATTTGGATGATTTAGAGGATAATGGGTTCAACCATAAAAGTATTTTTCCTTGGGGTTACCTGATTTTGTTTTCTAAGAAAACTGATGGGACTCTACAAATGTGTGTTGATTACAAAATAGTTGAATTAGTTGATTCTGAAGAACTAATATCCTCTTTCATGTACTGATGGTCAATTTGAAATGTAAATAGGAGATTGTCTCTTTTCCATGATATTGTTTAGATCAATATATCATCAGTTGAGAGTTAGGAATTCAGATATACCCTGAACATCATTCAAAGGTAGTTGTGGATTATATGAGTTCTTATTATTGTAGTTTGGGTTGATAAGTTCATCAACATTATCTATGGCCTTGATCAATTTGATCTTCCCTCCGTACCTAGATTATTTTGTGGTAGTGTTTGTCGATTAAATCTTGGTGTACTATAAGACCCATGATGATCATTCCCAACATCTCCACATCACATTGAGTATAGTGAGGTAGAATCAACTATATGCCCTAATTTATATTTGTTAGTTTGGTATTGATTCGGTACTCTTCTTGGGTCAAATCATATCAATGAAATGTGTTTTGGTGGATCTAGATAATGTTTAGATAGTTTTTTCTTTGGAGAATCCGAACAATGTATTTGATATCTGTATATTTTTAGGGATGGATCAATATTATCATAGATACATTCAAATTTTATCACATTTTTCAGCGATAGTTTCAGTCTTGAAAAAAAGGGGATAAAGATTGATTGGTCATAAGAATGTGAGAATACTTTCATGGAGTTGGAGTAGAATTTTACAACAACACCATTCTTGATCCTACCTGATCCAAGTGAAGAGTATACATTGTATTGTGACACTTCAGGGATATGACATGGAGAATGTCTGATGTAGGGAGGATAAGTTGTGGTGTATGAGTATGAAAAGTTTAGTCTATATGAATAGAACTATCCCATCCAAGAACTCGAGTGGAAAGTAATGGATTATGATTTATAGTGTTGGTGGAATAAACTATTGGGATAAAATTTTACTGTGTATAAGGACCAAAAGAGAACTAAGTTTATCTTTTTCTTATTGAGATTTGAACCATCAGCAGTGAAGATGGGTTTAGTATATAAACTCTGTTGACTTTGATCATTAATATACACCCAGAAATGGAAAAGTCTTACTAATTTTATGAGTAAGAATCCTCAAACTCAATCAGTTAAGGACTCCACTGTTGAGTGGAAGATGATGGATTTACTGGCATAGATGTAAGTTGTGGTCCAAGAGAGTTAAGAGATGATTACTCTCATATCAGTTTTAGTAGAGTCTACTGTTTTGAGATGGATTTGATACATGCAGTATGAGGTTCTGAATTGTTTGAAATTTTGGAAATTCTTAAAGGTTGTTACCATTTGACTCAAGCATAGATGAGGATGATTTCATCTTTGTTAGAAATAAAGTTGTTGGGCCTTTGAGCATGCAAGAGGAGATGATGTGTGAGTTTCATGGATTGAACTGGTTGGTACAATCAAGTGTGGCCAAAATGTATCTTGAACTAAAATTATAATTTTAGTAATCAGGAATGAAATAGGATATAGTAGGGTTCATGACACGATGCATCACCTTTCAGCAGGTGAAGGCTATACACCAATAACCACAATGTTTATTACAACCAATACCTATTCTATAGTGTAAGTGGGATTACATGACAATGGAAATTGTGAGGGATATTATGAAAAAACATTAGAATAATGATTCTATTTGTGTGGTTCTAGAATTTTTGATGATGGTAGAGCACTGCATGACTACATAGGAATCCTTCTCAATTGAGATGGTGTGACAACTGTATATTAAAAAGATAGTACATATTCAAAGGTTTATATAGACAATTTTTTCAAACCATGACTCTCAGTTTAATTTTGGCTTATAGAAAGTCCAGTAGATGGATTGTGGTATATAGGTTTTCTTGAGTAAAGCTTGACACCAGTAGATAGATGGGATGTCGTAGGATACTATACAGGTGCTTGAAGAAAACCTATGAGGTGGTCTTATAGTCTTTATAAGGTCTTGGAAGAATCACATGGAACAAATGGAGTTATCCTATAACAATAATCATCAATTATCTATATATATGGAACCGTACATGTAACATTATGTTTTTCTATATAGATCACCTCTATAATGGATAGAGGCAGGTGAGTATAACTTGTTGGGATCGTGGATTGTACAAGAAATGTTGGTGTAGATTCTAAAGATTTTGATACATATTAATATGAATCGAACTTGAAAAAATCATATGTTGATAGACATTAATGGACACTAGAGATCACATAGGGTTATCAGGTATTGGTTCTGGTGTCACGTAGATTAAGTCTTAGTTGGATACAAAGAAATGAAAAGTTATCACCAAGGATTGTTTGACCATTTGAGGTTGTGGTGAGTATTGCGTAGTGGCATATTTATTGAACTCTCCAAAAGGATATAGTTCTTTTCATGATGTTTTCCATGTGTCACAACATCAGCATCATCAACCCATCCCTTCTCATTTGATTGATGTGAATTATGTTGATCTTGAGACAGATGCATCCTTTGAGGAGTATCTAATATGTGTGTTAGATCATAGTGATCAATTTTTTAGGGGAACAAAAATTTTTATATTTAATCCATTACAAAACATGGTCTTTTCCAGAGGAAAAAATGGGAGATATAAGCATATATGAGGGCTCAACGGACCAATATTTTTGACTCATAATCATAGAGATTCATAAAAATGAATCTCGAGGATGAGATTTTATAAGGTGTGGTTATTGTAAAAACCCAACCATTAATATAGATGAATCTGGCATGATTTTTGGAATTTGTTTTATCTTTTTCTAGGAATAATTTTTTTTGGATTTTACCTCAGGTTTTTTTCGGGAAAACTCAGAAAAATCGAAGGGAGAGGGACAATGGACCGATGGCGCATGGTAAACCCTAACCATGCCCCTAGCCTAGCCAACCGTTCAGCCATAAATAAAGGGGTTTATTATGGTTTGTTAATGTTTTTTTCAAACTACAAATACTCTAATAATAAAACATGCACCCTTATAATAGAGTTTCAAGGTTTAGCCATATTATTTGGGGAAACTGTGTGCTCTACACAACAAACGATGATAGAATTTTAAATTCACTAAAAATTTGATTTTAAAATTACCCAATCCCCTAAAACATAAAAAAAAATAGAACCCCATTCATCTAATAATGTTATTTCACAGTTTAATATCCTCTTAGATGACTTCAAAGACATCCTGACCTCCATTCTTGGTGATTTGAAACCTATATAAAAGATCTTTCAACCTTTCGATTAGAGGGTCACATCTTCAACATTTTCCCATTCCACCTCATTTCATCCCCCTTTAAAAAATGATTTTCATCCATTTTTATTTTATCATGTTATACTATTTTGAATCTAGATCTTGATTTTAAGGATCTTAATTTTTTCAACATTGAATTAGGGTTGTAGATTTAGATCTTGTTTTACATTGTTATACTGCTAAAATTTTGTAAATTTCTATTAGCAAGCATTATTTTTCAAACATAAGTTATGTGGTATGTAATTTATATACCAAAGTCATTATTTAAATTTCATTTCTGTAATTTTATATTTTATATTAAATTTTAAGTAATTTTTTTCATGATTTAAATAAATAAATTTTTGAATTATCTAATTGAGGAGAGATGAAATTGTATATTTTGGGAATTATATATTGAGAGAATTAATCGTAGAATTAATTATGAGATATTGAGATTTGTGAAATGAGACAATTAATTGTCTAATTAGTTATGCGATGTCGAGATTTGACAATTGAGATAATTAATTGTGGAATTAATTATGATGTATTTATATAAAGAATGAGATAATTAATTTGGTAATTAATTATTGATATTTGAGTTTGTGGATAATGATTAATTAATTTATGTATTAATTAATGGAATTTATGTTCTTAATTAATTTTGTAATTAATTAAGGGGATTTTTTTATAAAGTAATTATTGAATTAGTAATGAAATTAGTATGGTTAGTTAGTAGTTAAAATAACTAATTGAATTGAATTGATTACTCAATTGTAGAATTAATTAACTAATTTGATTTGATTATCAAATTTTTTAATTAATTAATATTATTAATGTGATTAATTAATTTTCTAATTAACTAATAATATTTATGTTATCAATTTATTTTTGAATTTTTTATTTCTATTAATGAGATTAGTAAATTTGTGAATTAACTAATAAAATTTTTCCATTTAACTAATTGTTTAATTAGTAATTGAATTGATGTGATTAGTTAATTTTTGAATTAATTAATTTTATTGAATTGATTAGTAAACATTTGAATTAAATAATGGAATTGTAGTGTTCAACTAATTGTCGAATTAGAAATGTAATTAGTGTGGATGATTGATTGTTAATTTAATTATGTGTTGATTAATGGTAACATGTTTATTCAATTGTGATGTTATGAATGGTAACATGTTAATTTAGTTGAGAAAAACTAATTGGAACATTGTCATTATAATGTGTGATGTATGAATGGTAACTTATGATTTCATCTATGAATTAATGAATGGTGACATGGTCAGTTATTAGTTTTAATTAATGAGCACTAACTTCTTCATTCCATTTTTAGAGTTAATGGATGTTAAAAATGCCATTTTGATATATTATATTCACTGTTAATAGTTCATAATATGATATAGGGTGATGCATGTAGTGAGAAAAAGGTTCTAAATGGAACTCAGCGGGATTATTTTGTTAGATAAATAATACTTTGTAATTTGATAAGATTTTATTTATGTATTTTGATTTATTATTTATGAAACTTCATGAACAATTATGTGACTTTATATTGTTTTAGATGGCGTGGGTGGTGACCTAATGAGTTGTACTCACACCCTACTCGGGAATCCGAATCATTAACCAAATAGAGATCATGATTACAATATAGGATGATGGAAAAGGCCATGTGTTACGTGTTTGTGTCAGGAAGAATCATGGATGAGGGAACGAGGTGTGGTTTAGGGACCCTTTGGGAGTCATCAATGTCTTTACATTTGATTTTTCATTTAGAAATAGGGAATGCACATTATCATGACACATTTATTATTCTTTTAGATATTAGATCTTAAATTTTTTTCATCATTTTATATTGGCACCTTCTAGGTATCTTTTATATATTTCCATTTTTTTTTTGATTTTTTCAGGTGTTTTACTCTAAAAAAGGGGGTATCCACTCTGCTTGACTGACAATATACCATCACAACTAGTTAGAATAATTTAGTGTACATAGAGGTGCACTTGAGGTCACTTAGCGAATCGGCTCAGGTAACCAGTGTGTGGCACTCGGTTCTGGATGTTTCAACTTTTTAAATTATTAACACAATGGTTGATGGGTCATTATTTAAATAGATATCTTCTTCAATTTTTTCCTCAAGAGTCTACTTTCTGAATACATTGGGAGAAACAAGTCAATAGAGGGAAAACCCCTTTATACTTTTCTCCAATGTAATAAAAAAGGATGTATTGGACGTTTTTTACCACATTATTATTGTTTAATGATTTTTTTAATGGATTATTTCATTTCATGAAGTTCATACTTATTACCCCTTGATGAATTTTATGGCCACGTACATCAACATTTATTATGAACCATTACCTTTTCATCCTCAAAAAAGTGATACTACAGTTGGATTGGTGATTGTAATTTAGATTTTGTTGATAAAAAAATAATAAGAGATGATTGTTTATCTCTTTAAATGAATCACTCTTGAGTATAACAAATATTAATTTTTAAAAAGTAATTTCATCTAATGCATCCCTTGTAATAACATAGGATTAACCTTTCCCCTTAATTTAATTCACTTATATCTCTTCATATTTTTTAGCCAACAAAAATTCAACCCCAATGTTTGGTACTTCATAGAAATAATCCATATCTCTATAATGTGTGTCTATAGATTCTTCTTAGGTCTTCGAAGACTCAACAACCCAAGCTACCCGACCAGTGACTACTTTGACCATAAATTTTTTTAACTTTGTGTGATATCAAATTTTCTCAAAATTTACATGGACCCAAGTAAGTCATCATTACACTAATTCTATTCTCCCCCATTTCTCTTTTATCACCAAAATTTATATTATCTTTTGCACTTTTTTTCTTATTTTCTTGGTTCATTTATGCCTATAAAAGTGACCAATCAAACCATTTAGCTACGGTTGACAATCATAGTGTGGGCGGTTTGACTACAGCTATGGTTATCTTACTATTGGTTCATAATCATCCTAATACTTTGGATAAAAAAATTGTTCCCATTAAAATGGAGTGTAATAAAATAAACCATTCAATAAACCCAAGTTTAAATCAAAGTGGAGATAAAAATAAGGAAGCCCAATGATTTGGGAATGTTGTCAGTCAAACAATGTATCATTGCCTCACGCATTTCATAAAAAATCCTCTAACATTCCTTATAAATGAATCCCCAGGATAATCTCATACGGCTTCAAACTACATGTACTAAACCACATTTCAACCATATTTGGGATGGAGTCACATATGTTGTACCTTCATGTCATGGTATTCAATAGCATTGGTGAATCCATGGTCCCATCAAACAAAATTGAGTCATCTAAGGAGATGATCAGTCATGCATCATTGAAAGATTCATCCAATAATCATTTAAAAAATATGATACCCATATTAATCCACTCCTGGTACCAATTGAAATGATAATTCTACAAAATAATTACTCCCCCGTCCAAAAACTAGTGCACTAAATAAAAGTGTCCAAATTTTTATGAATAATAAGGGGATTCATTTTTTGAATTATTGGAAAGGATTAAATACACAACTATCATGTAACCCCACCTTGAATTTATAATTATAGAACAATTTATATTCTTCAATATATGTTTGTCTCAAGGAATAAACAATTCATCTACATTATGTGTAATAGAACCATCAAAAAATTCATTAATGACACTAATGAGTATATAGGTAGTCGACCAATTAAAAAATATCAGGCGGGACATCATCTTAATATGAGAATCCATCCAAATCTAGTAGAATTCACAATCCTAGGAAGGAATAATGTATCAAGGAAAATATAACAACCAGGACCTAATGTATATAAATATTACATAATTTTTCTGGAATTTTTATAAGTATACAGAAAAAGACACCAAAGGACCATATTTGTTTAGTTTTTTTTATAAACATGGGAATGTAAACTCTAGTACATAAATTTTCTGCAATATCTTCCACTAGGTTCCTCTTGACTATAACCCTTCATAGACACATCAAAATTATTTCGTAGATTCATAACCAGAGTAAGGAATCATAAAAAGTGGTGTGATCATATGCTTAGTTAGGGTGTACATGGGATAAATGTAAGCATAAACATGATAAAAGGTGTATGATAACATGATCATAACATTAAGAAGATCATACTCTACATATTATAAGACCAGAAACGTGAATCATTAAATAATGTTTGGTAGTTCCTATGATATGAATCATAAGTGAGTAAAGAACATAATTCATGAAAGCATATTGTAACGACCTGAAATTTTGAATAAATATTGTTTCCTAATTTTTTGTGTTATTTTATTTTTGATACTCAACAAAAATGTTTCATTTGATAACATGAGTATAATTAAAATGAGACCATTGGGTTTTGGCTGTTATATGACCATTGGTCAATATGACCACTGGAAACTAAATGTTTTTATTATTGACTCCAAATACAAGTAATCTTGGTTAATTAATATAGAAAAAAGATTTGATGGCCTCACCCAGTAGTCTTGGACCGATCGAAGCCCATCTAACAGAACTTGTTAAGGAGGTAGCACCACTGGGCTTTGCTCTAGACCAAACCAAATCTGAAATTCATCGTGTGAAGCTAGAACGGGATCGCCTTCACGAGAATTTCAAATTGATAGAAATTACTACTCGTGCGATGTTGGCCGAGCCTCCCTCGGATTCTCTCACCTTATCACACCTAACACTTAGGTCCTATGCTGGTGTGATAAGGGGTAATGTAAGGAGACCGTAACTGCCTTTTGTAATGCTTTGTTTTAAAAAAAATTGGGATTTATTCTTATGATGATTTTTATGACTTTTTAAATGTTTGGATAAATATAGTATGCATATTTTTGGGTAATTTTAGAGAAAAGATATTTAAAAAAAATTTATGTAAACCTTAAATAATTTAAAATGTGTAATGATTTTCAAAAAATGGTCTTCTACATTTATGTTCAGTACGAAATTTAGAGTCTAATAAGATCAACTTAATTTTTGATGAATAGTAAATTATGAATAGTGATTTTATTCTTAGGATTGGTAATGTGACCAAATGGATTAGTAATCTCACTTAAAGAATGTATTAATATAATCTAGGCACCTTGATTAACTAATGTGATTCAATAAAATGGTTAAATAACAGTTTCATAAATTATTATTCATGTATTAGTTTTTTTTGGGTGAATAGTGTTTTTTAATTAAAAATTAAATTAAAAATATTTAGAAAATTATTTTTATAAAATGGATTTCACTTCTGAACTCAGAGCATCGATATTATGTTAAGGTAATTTTTGGATATTTTTCTGAAAGAAATGAATTTTCAGTGAATAGTGTATTTATTTAAAAATAAAAATACAAATACTTAGAAAAATATTTTTATAAAATTGAGTTCATTTATTAAATTAGAGCATTTATATTTGGTGAAGGGGAAATTTTGGGATATTCTTGAGAATGGTGAATTTTCAGTGAATAGTAAAAATACAGTTTTAGGGTTTTGGTATGTTTAATGACATCATAACTGTGTCATGATGATGTGATGAGATATTTTATGGGTTGGCCGACCAAAGGTGATGAATTATTGTGTGGGGGTCCCCATGTGGCCTAACTCCATGGGAAGTACCATGGGAGGGCCCAGGCTTTTGAGAAAATCACTTTTGAGGTGTCCCTTGGCCATTAATGCCTTTTCCCCTCAATTTCCCTATAAATACCAAGCAATCCTCTCATCCTTTCGACTCCCCACTCTCCCCCAACGAAGTTCTGGTCTCATTACCTCCCATGGAGGCCTCCCAAGGTGCCCCCAAGCCCTCAAGGTCCCATCCTTTGAGTTTTAAGATTTACGTTTTAAAGGTAAGGGATCTGACCTCTCTCTTTCTTTTCAAGTAATCTCTTTTATGTCATACCTTTTATGATCCATGTTCTTATGTTTTAGGATGTTATTTTATATTCATTATACTGTCCCTTTTATTTTCATATGATGAGAGACCCCCTATTAATGTCATCATTTCATTTTATGAATGTTTAAGTGTCACCGTTAGGCTGCCGAAAGTTTTGTAACAGATTCATTCACCCTTCCCATTTTCAAGTTCTATTTTATTGTCAAGTCTTTCAAGATCCTTTCTACTATGTTGGTGTATGATCTCTATATCTATCATAATTATATTTTATGATCATATGATGAGAGACCCTATTTGATCTCTTCAATTCAGTATTTTGATGTTTTAAGTGGCGCCGTTAGGCTGCCGAATTTTTAAGGAATTCTTTCACCCTTCTCATTTTCAAGATCTATTTTCATGTCAAGTCTTTCAAGTTCCTTTTTATTATGTTGGGGTATGATCTATATATCTATAATACTGAACCATTATGTTCATATGATGAGAGACCCTATTTTTATCTTGTCAATTCATTTTTTGTTGAACATTAATTGACGCCGTTAGGCTGCCGAATTTTTAAGGGATTCGTTCGCCTTTCTCATTTTTCAAAGATCTACATTCATGTCAAGTATTTCAAGTTCCTTTTGTATTATGTTGGGGTATGATATCTATATGTATCATACTGATCTTTAATGTTCATATTATGAGAGACCCTATTTGATCTCGTCAATTAATTTTTGTTGATGTTTAAGTGACGCCGTTGGGCTACCGAATGTTCATAGGAGAAATCTTATTTTTTTCTTCCTTTCATGTTCTTCATTTCATATGTTATATCTTTAAAATTTCATTACAATGTTTTAAATTCCTTTATATTCTGTCCCTCTACTATTTTATGGTTCATTTATGAGGTTTTTACCCATGTCCCCTCTCTTTTCAATGTTTTCTAAAACCCCGAAACATAGCCGTTATGCTGCAGAATTTCCTTCTCAAAATGTCTCTCTTTTTCTAAAGTACTTTTATTTTATTAAGTGAATACTCAAAGATATTTCTTAAAAGGGGGTATTCAGATATATACCAAAATGTTTTATTTTAAATTCTGGGATTTATATACATGAGACCCGCTCTCCCCTTCTGTGGGTTTCAAGTGACGTAAAGATCAGGTCTTTAAAGCAGTTTTTAAAATTTTATGATTTTGAAATGAAATACATTTATTTTATGCTATATGGGTTGTTTATGAAATCATTTAGGATGATATACGTGGCTCACATGATAATAAAGGCAAATTTAAGGGTGCGCCCTGATAGAGCTCCAATGCATTGGGTAATGATGTAACCACTAGAGATTACAATTTTCACGATATCTTGGCGAATAACCTTGTAATATTCAAATGACACCTTAGGGATAGACCTTGGTGATATGTTAATGATTGTCAATGTTAAATGATGTAGCCACATCATAAAGTTATGAAAAATGTTATTTTTATTATGATATGCCACATGATTTCTTTCTCATGCCTTAAAGTCCTTTTTCATGAAATAGTTGATGTATCTCAAGTTCACATGTTAAATGTTTCCCTTGTTTCCCTTACTGGGCCTTCTGCTAACCCTTTCATTTGATGTATGTCCCCAAGTTATGAGATTCAGTAATGAACCTAGGATGAACATGAGGATAAGCCTTTCAAGTGTTTAAGAAGAATGTTTTATGTTTTCATGTTTTATGTTTCTAGTTTCCAAGACACTAAACCTTAAAGATCCTCGATTTTGTAAATTGTAATGAAAGTTTATGTGATAAAAAGGCGGGATGCTATAGTTGGTATCAAAGGATGGTTTAGTTATTTATGGAATTTAATATATGAAATCTCTAGGAAGAACCCTATAGAAATGTATAAATATAGGAAATCTTCCTGGTATTTTGGTGAGTATTGAGTAAGGGGTTGCCGAGCAAATACATCACTATCTGGATACGAGCAGGTAGAGGTGGCTCTAGAACAGATGTACGTAGGGTTAAAACCCAAAAACACCACTTTGAGGTAGACTCAAATTGGAACTGGTACACGACAACAGGCCTTGCTGTACTCTTGGTTACGACACTCCTAGGGGATATGATTTGGTAAATTCATAAGCTTAGTATGAACCATTGTTAAAGGAACAAAGATAAAATAAAATAAAGATTCGCATAAGAATATATGATCATGGATAACCTAGATGGGAACCTAGGGGATCACAAGTTAGGGTATACTATTCATCTACATGTTATCCTTATATGCTTTAAGTTCCTTTTCATGATTATTGGCTATGTATTTAAGCCCCTAATTATACTTTATCTTCTTAGTTAATGGTGGGAAATGGAAGAAAATGTCCCAACAACCAATGTGATAGGAAATACGATGATTGTCGTATTAATATGACAGAGATGATTAGGGGATTAAAAGATGATTATTATTTTGGAAGACGTTCTCTATTTTGGGGACCCTATATGATCGAGGTAAATAGATTACTACGATATTTTTATTGAGGAGTAAGGTTGACTTATATACTGAAGAATCGATGAATATAATGTGGAATTATAGTAGTTTAGGTTACTTATGGGAATGATTACCCTATGTTGGGTAAAATATGTTTAGGTTACCTAATTTTGTTATAAGATGTTAGGAGTGGTTGATGTTGTTTGGAGATGAACAATGAAGTTTAATTTGGAAGAATATGTTATTAAATCCTTCTTGTATTTGGGTTTCAATCTTAGTTTGGTTTATTTTGAGGAATTTTAAGGACTGTTATTTATGTAATGGTCTATGATGAACTTTGAGTACTACCATGAAACATTGATGATTTAAAAGTAGTTTCCATTCCTGGGATTCATTCTTTTTGAAGAGTTTTTTTACCATACCCATTCTGTTTTTGGGATAATTTTTAAAGATAGAATAAATAAATAGTCAATATTTTGTGGATTATGTGATTCTCTAGAAGATGATTCTTGTGATTTAATGAGACCAAGTAGTTTTGAATGCTCATCGTTTGGAGAAAAGATTAGTTTTTGTAGAAACTTTTTAAAGGATGAAACTCTACATGAAGGTAGGTATATTTCCTTATATTTTTGTTCTATGTAGTAAATGAATTCCTCAAAATTATGAAAAGAAACGTAAAACAAAAATTTTGTTGGTTTACATTTCCTACTAGGTAATAAAAGACCGTTTACACACATCGTAAGATTGGGATTTTCTTATGGTTAACATTCTCCTAATCATGTTTTCTATCACTCTCCCTAGAACTTGACCATTTTTTTCATCCATATCCATGTTTTCCTCCATGGAATCCTAGTATGGGTTAACTTGGGTGACCTTTGTACTTATTTTTCATTCTTTTAAAGTAATAGTGTTACTAACTCTTTTTCCAATGTAGGAATTTCAATGAAATTTCAAAACCCAATTTTAAAAAATTGCGAGGACACAATTTCTTAAGGGGGTTGATTGTAACGACCTGAAATTTTGAATAAATCTTGTTTCCTAATTTTGTGTGTTATTTTATTTTTGATACTCAACAAAAATGTTTCATTTGATAACATGAGTATAATTAAAATGACACTGTTGGTTTTTGACTGTTATATGACCATTGGTCAATATGACTCCTGGAAACTAAATGTTTTGACTATTGTCTCTAAATACAAGTAATCTTGGTTAATTAATAGAGAAAGAAGATTCGATGGCCTCACCCAGTAGTCTTGGACCGATCGAAGCCCATCTAACAGAATGTGGGAAGGAGGTATCACCACTTGGCTTTGCTCTGGACCAAACCCAAGCTGAACTTCATCGTGTGAAGCTAGAACGGGATAGCCTTCGTGAGAAGTTCAAACTGATATAAATTACTACTCGTGCGGTGTTGGCCGAGCCTCCCTAGGATTCTCTCACCTTAGCACAACTTAAACATAGGTCCTATGATGGTGTGATAAGGGGCTATGTAAGGAGACAGTAACTGCCATGTGTAATCGTTTGATTTAAATAAAAATTGGGATTTCTTCTTATGATGATGTTTTTGACTTTTCAAATGTCTGGATAAATATAGTATGCATATTTTTGTTGAATTTTAGAGAAATGATATTTTAAAAAATGTTTATGTAATCCTTAAATAATTATAAATGTGTAATGATTTTCAAAAAATGGTCTTCTACAATTATGTTCAGTACGAAATTTAGAGTCTTATAAGATCAACTTAATTTTTGATGAATAGTAAATTATGAATAGTGATTTTATGCTTAGGATTAGTAATGTGACCAAATTCATTAGTAATCTCACTTAAAGAAAGTATTAATATAATCTAGGCACCTTGATTAAGTAATGTGATTCAATAAAATGGTTAAATAACGGTTTCATAAATTATAATTCAACTATTAGTTTTTTTGGGTGAATAGTGTTTTTTTAATTAAAAATTAAATAAAAAATCTTTAGAAAATTATTATTATAAAATGGATTTCATTTTTAAACTCAGAGCATCGATATTATGTTAAGGTAATTTATGGGGATTTTTCTGAAAAAAATGAATTTTCGGTGAATAGTGTATTCATTTAAAAATAAAATTAATAAAATTTAGAAAATTATCTTTATAAAATGGAGCTCATTTTTGAAATGAAAGCATTGATATTTGGTTAAGGTGAAAATTTGGGATTTTTCTGAGAAAGGAGAATTGTCAGTGAATAGTAAAAATACAGTTTTAGGGTTTTTGTATGTTTAATGACATCATAACTATGTCATGATGATGTCATGATATATTTTATTTGTTGGCCGAACAAAGGTGATTAATTATTGTGTGGGGGTCCCCATGTGGCCTAACTCCAGGGAAAATACCGTGGGAGGGCCCATGCTTTTGAGAAAACCACTTTTGACGTGTCCCTTGGCCATTAATGCCTTGTCCCCTCACTTTCACTATAAATACCAAGCGATCCTATCATCCTTACGACTCCCCACTATCCCACAATGACGTTTTGGTCTCATTACCTCCCATGGAGTCCTCCCAAGGTGCCCCCAATCCCTCAAGGTCCCAACCGTTGAGTTTTAAGAGTTACGTTTTAAAGGAGGGATCTGACCTCTCTCTTTCTTTTCAAGTAATATCTTTTATTTCATTCCTTTTATGCTCCATGTTCTTATGTTTGAGGATGTTATTTTATGTTAATTATAATGTACTTTTTATTATAATATTATGAGAGACCCCCTCTTACTCTCATCATTTCATTTTATGAAAGTTTAAGTGGCGCCGTTAGGCTGCCGAAATTTTTGTAACAGATTCTTTCACCCTTCTCATTTTCATGTTCTATTTTCTTGTCAAGTCTTTCAAGTTCCTTTATATTATGTTGGGGTATCATATATATATCTATCATAATGATATTTTATGATCATATTATGAGAGACCCTATTTGATCTCTTCAATTCAGTATTTTGAATTTTTAATTGTCGTCGTTAGGCTGCCGAATTTTTAAGGGTTTCTTTCACCCTTCTCATTTTCAAGATCTATTTTCATGTCAAGTATTTCATGTTAATTTTTATTATGTTGGTGTATGATATCTATATCTATAATACTGAAACCTTATTTTCATATGATGAGAGACCCTATTTTTATCTTGTCAATTCATTTTTGGTTGAAGTTTAAGTGACGCCGTTAGGCTGCCGAATTTTTAAGGTATTCGTTCACCTTTCTCATTTTTCCAAGATCTACCTTCATGTAAAGTATTTCAAGTTACTTTTGTATTATTTTGGGGTATGATATATATATCTATCATAATGATATTTTATGTTCATATGATGAGAGACCATATTTGATCTCGACAATTCATTTTTGTTGAAGTTTAAGTGACGTCGTTGGGCTGCCGAATTTTCATAGGAGAAATCTTATTTTTTTTCTTCCTTTCATGTTCTTAATTTCATATGTTATATATTTCAAATTTATTTACCATGACCTAAAATCCTTTATATTATGTCCCTCTACTTTTTTATGGGTCATTTATGAGTGTTTGACCCATGTCCCCTCTCTTTTCAATGTTTTCTAAAACCCCGAAACATTGCCGTTATGGTGCAGAATTTCCGTCTCAAAATGTCTCTCTCTTTTTCTAAAGTATTTTTATTTTATTAAGTGAATACTCATAGATCATTATTAAAAAGTGATATTCACATATATACCAAAATTATTTATTATAAATTCTGGTATTTACATACATGAGACCCGCTCTCCCCTTCCATGGGTTTAAAGTGTCGTAAAAATCATGTCTTTAAAGAAGTTTTTAAAATGTTATGGTTATGAAATGAAACCCTTTTCTTTTATGATATATGGGTTTTTCATGAAATGATTTATGATGATATACGTGGATCACATGATAATAAAGAAAAATTTAAGGGTGCGCCCTGATAGCGCTCTAATTCATTGGGTAATGATGTAACCACTAGAGATTACAATTTTCACGATATCTTGGTGAATAACCTTGGTAATATTCAAATGACACCTTGGGGATGGACCTTGGTGATATGTTTATTATTGTAAATGTTAAATGATGTAGCCACATATTAAAGTTATGAAAAATGTTATTTTTATTCTGATATGCCACAGGATTTCTTTCTCATGCCTTAAATATCTTTTTCATGACATAGTTGATGTATCTCAAGTTCACATGTTAAATGTTTCCCATGTTTCCTTTATTGGGCCTTCTACTCACCCTTTCATTTGATGTATGTCCCCAGGTTATGAGATTCAGTAATGAACCTAGGATGAACATGAGGAGAAGCCTTTCAAATGTTTAAGAATAATTTTTTATGTTTTCATGTTTTATGTTCCTAGTTTCCAAGACACTAAACCTTAAAGATCATCAGTTTTGTAAATTGTAATGAAAGTTTATGTGATAAAAAGGCGGGATGCTATACATATAATAGGAAAAAGTCATGGAATTGTGGAACACATAGACATGTGTTATCATTTCTTATATGGTATGATTTATTTCTAGAACTCATCAACATTGTTAATGGGAACAAAACCTAATGATGCAGACATGCTACCATCCTAGTCGAAGTTATTTCTTTATAAGGTATCATGTCTCCCCATCTTCCCATAATGGATCAATTTTTTCATCATCCAACTTCATAGTGACTACACCAATTGTGTTGGACTATCCACCATCCCCATTTGCAGTCCTTTCCTTGTATGATATTAGGTTTACTTATATTCCCATTTTGTATAAAGCTTGTCGACTTGATTACCATCATTATCTCATGAGATATAAATCATAACCCAATGCATTGGAGTAAGATATAGGTTCCACCAATCTCATTATAAAATTATTTATATATGTTCCATATGATAATAAACATTTTTATATTGGAATGTCCCATAAAAAGAGATGGGTTTTATAAAAATCAAATCATAACATATTAAATAAAATCGGTATCATTAATATTTCATCACATAATAACCTATTTAAAAGAGATAGATTTTATAATAATTTCACCAATGATTAACCTGTAAAAAGATGTGTATTTCAAAATAATATAACACTTGTAAAATAATTGGGTGTCTTAAGAATCATTATATCAAAATATAAACCATTAAATAAATTATAATAATGAATCCTTTGGATCATTTCTTATAATGTATTAATTAACATCAACAGATGTCCTCATAGTAGGAAAATTTCATGCAATGATATTTTTAAAACAATTCTCAAGGAAAATATGTATTCTTTTTTTTTAATTTTTTGGAAACATATTGCCTTTTTAAAAAGATTTTCTTTGAAAATTAATTGAAATCTTATAAATAAATATTGAAATGATATTGAAAACTATTTCCCTTCAAAATATATAAATGAATCGTGAAAATATTTTGAACATATTTTTACTCAAAAACATATAAAATACTATTTAAAACATTTTGAAAACACATTTAACACATATAAAGAAATCATGAATCTTTTTTGAAACCCATTTTACTTAAAAGTATGTAAAAATATGTTTGGAGATGTTCTGAATACCATTTTCCTTGCAAAATAATGAAATAAGATTTCAAATGTTTTGAAAACAATTTCTCAGTAAGTAATAATAATACTTATAAAAAATTATTAAAAAACATTTGTTAAGTTTAAAATAAAATCAAGGAAAACATATTATGCATACTTGAAATCATTTTTTGAAAACATGGTTTTGAATCAACACTGATTTCTAACCAAAATTGTATATAAAGTTGTTTTTTCATAAAAATAATTTATTAATCATATTAAGTAGTAAAGAATAAATAATTGTACTATTAATTGGATTTAATATAAAAATAAATAATTTTAGATAAGTTATGATAGTTATTAAGATGTTGAAAATAATATTTCATCAATGGAAGTATAATCATAAAAAATCTCGATAATTAATGAGATTGTAGGAATAAACAGTTACCGCTTTGGTAACACTAAGTAAAAAAAATAAAAATAATTTGATTAAATAAAGCTTAAATACCCTAAAAATATTTTTATTCATGATATAAAATTCCAATGTAATTATATAACCGAAATATAAAAATATAGGTTCATGGCATGGCATGTGTCTCAAATAAGGAAAATTGATAGAAAACTACATTACCGAAATGGTAAATTTCGAAACATAATCCCAATGAATGGAATGAAAATAAATTTTATATGTAAATAAAAATAAATTTAAGTATACTAATCATAGGAAACATCAATTTTCATTATACACACCACAATAATGGAATAGGGGTTGAAAAAAAGCATGTATACCCCAGAAGTAAAGAGTACAAATAAATTCTATTAACTTGTAAATTGACTCTCGTCATACACCTTCAAACCTCATGTTAAATGGTTTTATTATTATAATAAATATTTTAAATAAACATATTTTTATATATAATACCATAGAAGATTTTATTATGACTTTATATTACCCTATAGTTAATAATTCCATTTTATGGTTGTGCTAGGGTATTATTCACTTTTTTTTTGCTTCTTTTTTAATTTATAATATCTTCAGTACATATACTTATATAATGGTTTCAAAAATGTAAAAAATATATAAATATCAGTAATATTAATTAGGTTTGTATTATAGTAATCCATAGAATATATAATTATGAAATGGAAAACACCGTTCATGGAGACAACAGGCTATACATACACATGAACACTACTTCTGTCTTATTGACATATTGAAAGAATGCATATAAATGAAATTTATTTTTAAATATATATGTATATAATATCATGAAAGAATAATTATTATTTTATATATGTATTATTGTTTCATTATCATACCCTAAATCAATTTCATGTACTGTGTGAACTAATCACATCACATTGAGGGGGTGTTTTTCCGCACATGCTCAATATGAAATTATCATATTTACCCCAAATAAAAAGAAAAAGGTTATGTTCTGAATATAATTACCAAATAATGATGAAATGATAAATATAATATATATTATATATTAATATAATTTCCATAATAATTTCCACCATGATAGGTGGTGATGGAAAAAATAAAGAATCATCATTTCGTGATTTGGTAGTCCATCATACACATAAACATTAAGTTTGTTACCCATTATATAGAAGTGTTTGTAAGTGTAGGATGATAACATATCACAATATAAATCTAGTATATTGTGGATACCATTATTTGTATAAAATCATGGAATAATTATAGTATAGGGAGTGGTGGATGGAAATAAAGGAAATGAGCTTTAGGGGTGATGTTACCTCTCAGTCGGCAAATTCAATTTGGTATACACCCATGGGTTTCCTTGGATGGTTTTATGAAAAAGGGGGGGCTTCATGGATTAAGGAAGGGATTTTTGAATGTTTATTATTCTTATATTAGTATAAACAATGTTTTCTGAGTTGAATGAGGAAGTGAGAGGTGTTGTTCTGTTTTATATGGAACAGAAAGGAAACACATGGCATTTTTGAAATCAAGTTTGGTGTACCTATGCTTTTACATAACTAAAGTTGTAAAAAGAAAACTGAAAAAATTAAAGTTTTGTGGCTAAAATATGTCTATAATATAGTTTTTGAAAAAGTTTCCAAGTCATTTGTTTCATTAAGATTAAATTATATTCCCTGGTTAAGCTTAATTTTAAATTAATAACTATAATTATTTTTAACTTTGTTAACGAATATTTTTGGTTAAAATTTATTTTTAACTTATTAAAAATTATCAATTAATCTGATTCCAAATATATAATTTATTTTTCCAAATTACAATAACATAATTGGACTAAATTAATTTTAAATTAATTTCACATAAAAGAAAACAATGCGGGTTTATAATTTAAACAAAAAACCCAAAACTATGCTAAATATTTTTCACCAATTTTAAAGTGAAATTAAATCCAATTACCAGAATTGGAATAATTGATAAAAATATGATTTAATTAAACTAATATAATAAATTAAAATATTATTTGACATTAATAAAAATTATATGAAAATGAATTTATGAATTAAAAATCAATATTTTTTTCTACTCATAAAAAATTAATCCTTACAGAAAAATACTAAATATTTATCAATATTAATTTTTTTGTTTTCCATTAAAAATTTAATTTACATTTTAAATGTAAAATATATAAATGTTAAAAAATTTGGATTTTAAATGGTTTCTCTATTAAATGGTGGTAAATCGTTATTTGTAAAAATAATTTTTTTAGGCCTAAAATTTGGTATGTTCTTATCTTATGTTTATCAAATTTTTTGGATGAATATAAAAAATAATTGATTTGAATATATAGTATATATATTATTTTTCATTACTCACTAATTGTTATTAATTTAATTTATTAATTAAAAAACCTTTTGGATCATAGATATAAAAATGTATCCTTCATATTCAATTGGTTCTTATAATTTTCAGATCGAATTAATTTGTTACCTATGAATTCATAATTTTTTTTGTGTAAAATATATATTTTTCATAATTTATTTATTACTATTAATTTATTTCTTGGATATGTTCAATAATATAGAATTATTTGGTAAATCCTTATCTTGTATGTCATATAATCCTTCATGGAAAGTCACTCTTGTGTGTAACACAATCTGACCATGGTGTGTAGTGTACAAAAAGATAAATTTTATGTTGTGTATAGTGAATGATTAACTTGTTAATTTCATAACACAATAAAAACATTGTTCTGTAATAAAAAATTAACTATTTGAAGTGTTTCATGAAAAGAAAAATATAAAAAATAATATATTAATTCGATAGAAAAAATTTCCCAAAATCTCAGGGTGTTAAATTATCCCCCTTAAATTAAATTGCTCCCTCTAAATTATTATGGATTGTCAATGGATTAATACTTTAGTGTTTCATTTATAAAAACCTACATCGTAGAAATATATACTAAATCATCACTTTAAAATACAATGTTGGAACCATAATGGTTACCCAATGTAACAAATAACTTGGTTTCCATAGAGGAGAATATGAATTGGGAGTAAATATTAGGCATAGAGTGAAGGAATAAATATTCATAGGGAGTGATTAAGGTAATCAATCACAAATAGGTGAATGATGAAAAAAAAAATTTGGGTCTCAAATTCAAAAATATGTTATGATCTAAAAGTCCATCATTTTAACATAAATTACGATATTATGAGATTTTTTTTTATCATTGTCCTATCATTGAGTTATTCATTTATTAACCAAGAATACAGGGAAATATACCTACTTCAAATATTTATATAAGAAAAATTTAATAGTTTTTTATGCTTTTATTGGTTTCAAATTCACTCATTATATAATGAAATGGTTATAAATAAATAATCATCGATTAGAGATGTACTAAAATACACTTTTAGCATATCTTAAATCCTATTATAGAATGAAATGTATGACTATTTGTCTCAAAATAATCATCAACATCAATATGATAAATTCATTTATCTGTAAACATAAATGGTAACACTACTATTTCATTGTAAATATTTTCTATTAAAAAATAATTATACGCTGACCAGGACATCATGTAGGACGGTTTTATGTGTGAAACATTTATCGTCTATTGTTTATGTGTTCAAGACCCACATCCATGCTGCACATGATTGGTTTTCACCGAACATACATATTGTCCTTTCCTAAAACTACACTAATATATTTTTCGAAATATGATTTAAATCATTGAAATAGTTTTAATCACTAAATTGCCTCGTAACCATGGTTTTAAATCTATAAATACTTCCTCTAAATCTTGTCATAATATTGTGTAAATTGTTGACCATATAAACCTTATGAAATATGATGTCCTCAATAGTATAAATAAGTCCATGAAATCAGATTAACATTAACCCCCCATATATCACAAAGTAAATATTGGTTGTTATGTTCCAAACATGTGAATATCCTCATCATAAATTATTTTGAAACAAAGTAATTATAAGTATTTTCATTAATACATACTAGAAAGATTTGTGTTTCCTTATTTCAAATTATATTGAATATATTCCTTAAATCAAAAAATATATATTTTATTCCCCATCCATGATATTATAATCCACTAGTTGACAAATCCTTTATCAATTCAAAGGAGATCATAATTTTTTAATTTACTAAACCATATCCAACATATCTTTATCCAACCATCATAATCTAAAAATAAGAAACGTATTAAGGTTTACCTACCCTTATTCAAACTATCACCATTATATGAAGTTAATTTTCTACCTCACCAGACCCTTTCAGAGTATCCTTTAGAATTATAAAATAAATAATATGAAAATATTATATATATTTCATGATTCTTATAATGTAATATTTGAATTTTTTAACATATAAACATTAATAATACAAATTTATTCATAAACTATTACACATGCTTTATCAACTTATTCCTTAATAACTATTCGAAGAAAATAAATCATGAATCGGGTCATTTCATTTATCAAATTCAATTTATACATTCTTATCAAAAATAAAATTAAAACTGCGCACACATTTCATATGTGATTTGTTGTCTATACATCATTAGTTGAGAAACAATTACATATACCATTGTGTTGATTCTCTTCATGAGCCTTCAATATAATAAATTTATTTTCATAATTCCCATTCATTCCACATTTAATGGAATCAGTAATTGATAAAACCTTGTTGAATCCAACATTATCATCCATTGGGAGGACTTAACTCTTCATTTTCATTTCCAGTTACCGTATTTGTGTAATTTCCCACAATAAAAGACCCTTTTTTCCTCAAATTCATTCATTTAGGTGATTATTGACCTATTCTTGAAAGAAAGGAAACAAAATAATATTTTATTCGTTGTCTCCATTAAGTAAACTCTTAGTTAAATCCTTCTTTATCATCATTTTTTAGTTAGATTTTTTCTTAAGGAATACATTGTTGGTCATTTTCCTTGAAAACTGATTAGGAATGATCACAACATCCTTCACTACAATGGTAATTCAATTTTACTTCTCATCAGCACATTTACCATCATATTTAATGTTAACATTATTCCTTTAAAATTACTCCATTGGATAAAACTAGGTTAATTAAATGAGAAATGATTATCATATTGAGGAACCACATATTCATGAAAATTCACTTATATGATGTCTAATTTATAAGACGTTAGTTAATCTATAACACCATAGGTTATTCCTAGTTTATTTATAGTCATATTACATTTTAAGACATCATAAATTTTTGTGAAGAGTTTTCGAATTTCAAAATAATATCCCTTAGGACTGTTAAACTAGGTTAGCAGTAAGACCCATTTTTGTATCCCAGATTACCACTAGTTAGGCTCGAGAAATCTGGTAAGATTTTTTTATCCATATGTACTTCTATTCTAGATACACATCAACATATAGTATCTATACATGAATTTATTTCTATAAAACCACTCATTATATCCTTTACTAATATTCCAAGCCATTCTGTTAAACTTTATCAAACCCTAGACTTATCATCTGTTAAATTCCCAAATATATCCTTTGAAATATCATGAGGGATATCACTTAACGGTCTCATCCTAGATTCCAATGGTTGACTAAATCTTTTATTTCATTACAACTATAACAACTCGATATTAATATACTTATACATTATAATTTTTTTGTGAAATTATTAAGACATTTCAAAACATATTCCCAAAGTCCCTATCTTTTTAGTGCCTTTGGAAACATGAAAACCTAAACACAAATATATAAACAATATAAATTATCTCTCCCAATATTATACTTGACTAACCCCATTTTTATGTAGATAAATCATAAAAAAATAATCAATACCTAGGGAAGAAATCATAAAAAAAAGTGAGCTAATATGCTCAGTAAGGGTAATCAACGGAGGCATGTAAGCATATACATGAGTTTAGGGGTATTAGAATGTGATCATAATATTAGAAGATTATACCTTGGATATCATAGTACTACAAACATGACTCGTGGAATAATGATTAGAAATTCCGAAGACATGAGTCGTGAGGAAATAAATAATATAATCAACAAAATAATATCTTAGTAAATAGACATGGAATTGTAGAATACATAAACATGTGATATCATTCCCTATTTGTCAAGACATATTTATTGAACTTATCAGATCACTTGATGGGAACTACACCAATAAGGTGGGGAAAACCACCATCCCTAGTCATAGTTTCTTCTATGTAAGGGATGAGGATCCCCATCATCTCATAATGGATTAGGTTTCCCCATCTTCCATCATCAAAGTGATTAAACCTATTTTGGAGGACATACCACCATCCCAAGTCACATTTATTTCCTTATATTTGATCCGGTCTCCCCATCTTCCTATAGTGCGTCAATTTCATCAAGTTGATTCCCATCATTATCCCATGAGATATATATATATATGAAAAATGAATTTTGTAAATATATATACCCCAACGATCTCATAATTATATCATGAATATTTCTTCCCCAAGATAATAAAACATTCATCATATCCCAACCCATAAAAAGAATTGGTTTTTGTAAATATCAAATCCTAACCCATGAAATAAAATGTGTATCTTTAACATTTTAATGCATCATAAGCGATTGAAAATATATATGTGTTATTATCATATCTTCAAATCATAACATATGAAAAGAAGTGGTTATTCAAAGCATATAACCCTTTTAGAATAAATGGGTTTCATAAGCATCATTACAAAAACCATAAACCATTCAAGAAATAATATAATTGTGACAATTGGATTATTTCCTATAATTGATTGAGTTACATCAACATATGTCATCTAAGATGGAAGAAACAGTGGAAAATATTTCCAAAACATTTATTGAGGATGTTATTTTTTCCTCTTGTATTTTTTTTAAAATCTAAAATACAATTAAAACCATTTTCTAAAAAAATGCATTGAAAACATACAAATATCACTTGAAATAATTTTGAAAACATTTTCACTTGAAAAATAATAAAATAATCTTGAAAAACGTTTCAAATACTTTTTCAATACATATAAAATAATATTGAAAACATTTTGACAAACATTTTCATTCAAAAAACATTGAAAATTTATAAATAAATAATAAAAACATTTTTTAAACTTGTTTCCTTCAAAACTGGTAAAACAATCTTGAATTGTTTTTGGAAATCATATAATTTAAAACAATTTGAATATATATAATGAAATATTGAAAAAATTTTGAAGGAAATTTTACAGTAAAACATGTAAAATAAGCATAAAAATGTTATGAAAACAATTTCATTGAATATAATTCGAATCCTTTTCATGAATTATTGAAAAAATTTTGATAACCTATTTTATTTAAAATACATTTAAAACATACGAGTCATACATTAATTTTTTATAGAAAACATGGTTTTAAAAGAACACCTATTTCCGATGAAAGAATAAATAAAGTTATATTTTTTTAAAAATATATTGTTAATTTTATTAAGTACCTAAGAGTGAAAACATATTAATATTACTTGTACATGACATGAATATCCAAGGTTTAACATATTTCATGAGAGTTAATGAGAGATAGATCATATGATTTAAAAAATGGATGTATAATCGTAAACAATATTGATAACATTAAGATTGTATAAATAAACTATTACCACTTTGTTCTCATATATTCATAATACAATGGAAATAGTGACATTAAATTAATATTAAATATCCTTACAAAAATGTGTGCATGACATGGTATGGGTCTCAAAGATGAAAAATTGAGACAAAACTACATTTGTAATTATGTATTTTTTGAAACAAAAAAACCATGAAAGTAAAAATCCTAAAATTGATAAGTAAAAAAACTATAATTTTATGAATAATAATCATTGAAAACATCCCTGGGTCTTATAAAAACCACATAAAAAATGTAATGGTTCATGTATAAAGAACGTATCTCACAGAAATAAAAGTGAGATGAAATTTGTATACATTGTTTCTTGAATATATTCATACTCATTGAAACATCCTATATAATAAATTTATGTTTATTTAAAATTTTTCAGATAAAATGATTCTTATATTACATTTAATATATGGTTTTATTAGTACTTTAATTTACCATGTTTTTTACAATGCCATGTTACAATTATGCTTCGGGTATTATTCTCTCTGTTTTTCACTTGTGTCTTAATTTTTTATATCATTGGTCCTTATACTTAATATTGATTTCAAGAATGTAAATAATGATATAAATATAATAAATATTCCATATATTTTTATCATAATAATCTATATAATATAGATATATCAAATGGAAGGAAATGTTCCTGGAGATGGTAGGTCGTATATACGAATGAATGATACATCTGTTTTATTGACGTATTGAAAGAGAGAGTGTAAATAAAATTTAAGTATATATATATATATGTATATATTATAATTATATTATAATTATTATGTGATATAAATAAAAGATTCTCACTAAGAATATCCATAATAATTTCCATGAATTTTTAACAAATCACATCGCTTTGAGGTGGTGGTAGTCCACATTTCCTCAAACGAAATTATCTATTTTCAAAAGATGAAAATAATATAGGTATGTTATAAATTGAAGTTAAATAAAAATAAATAAATTAAAAATATAACATATATAATATATAAATATATTTTCCATCATAATTTCTACCATGATAGGAGGTAATGGAAAAAAATGAACAATTGTCTTTTTGTGAGGCATTAGTTGGCGTACACATAAACAGTATGTTCATTATGCATTAGATGGAAGTGTGTGTGGGTCTATTTCGAAAAATTATCATAAAAATTCCTAGTATATTGTGGAAAATTTTTTTATATACAATCATTGAATAAAAATATTTTAGTGAGTGGATAATGGGAATAAAAGAAAGGATCTTTAGGGTGGGCATTACCTCTTTATCAGGAAACTCTATTTGGTTTGCACCAAGAAGATTCCTTGTATAGATTTCATCCAAAAGGGAGGATTAAATGAGTAATATAGGGATATTGGAATGTTGATTGATTAGATATTGGTTGATAAAAAGTGGTTTGAGAGGCATGAGGAATTTGGTGTGTTGGTGGACATTATAGGGAATATAAAGGACACACTTGGTATTTTTGATAAAAAAATTGAAATTACCATGTTTATTTCTAAAAATTATAGAAATACCAACAAAAAAAATTTAAAGGCTTATTTATTACATATGTCCATCTAATTCCTGTTGTACAAGTGGATAGGTCATTTAGGTCTCCATGTTTAAGGTTTATTCCCTCAATAATCTCAATTTTACCATAAAAAATATAATAAATTTTAACTGCATTCAATAATGTTTTTGATAAAAATTATGCTTATCGTATTTAAAATTATAAATTATTCTAGTCCAAAATATTGAATCTATTTTTTCAAATTCCGATCACAAAAGTGGCAAAAATTTATTTAAAATTAATCCCACAGTTAGGATGACAGTGTGGGTTTTTAGAGTAATAAATGTCCACATGTTTTCTAGGATTTAATAACCAATTTCACGGAGAAATTCTTTACAATTACTTAATCTATATTAAAAAATAAAAATATTATTTAACTACATTTTTATAACAATTTAAAATATAATTTATCCATATAATTAAATTAGATGAAAATCTAGTTTTGTATTAAATTTCAATATTTTAAATTACTCATTAAAAAATTAAAACTTATAGAAAAATACCAAAAATTTATCCTAAAATATTTTTTATGTTTGTAATTTAATGATGAAGTTTATTTTTGAGTCATTAAATCTGTTAATGTTCAGAATGTTGGATTTAAAATGGGTTCACCAATAAAAGGTGGTATAACAACCTTTATTTAAATATAGTTTTCGAAACAAAAAATTTGGATTGTTCTTATCGTATTTCTGTCCAATTTATATTATGAATATAAAAAATATTTTATTTTAAATATTTCATATAAATTACAATAATTTCAATCACTTATAGTAATTAATATAATTTATTATTGAAAAAAACATTTGGGTAATAAATATATATAATTTTTATTCAATTGGATATATATTATCATTTCAAATGAATTGGTAAGCTATAAATTCATATTATATTTAGGTAAACCATATATTTTTCATTTGTACAATATAACTATTAATTTAACAGATAATATATATTAAATAATATATTTTTTATTCGGTAAATTCAGTCTTGCGTGTTACACATGCTATCACTGAATGTCATTATTTATTGTAATGCAAGCTAACCTCAATGTTTTGTGTAGAAGAAGCTAAAATTAATGTTGTTTGTAGTTAAAAATTACGTTTTGTTGTATAAATTAATACAATCATAGTGATTTAATATAAAATAAACAATTAAATGTTTTTCTTGAAATGAAAAATATTATAGGGATTAAATTAATTTGAAAATGAATTTTACAAAATCTCAGAGTGTTACATAACAAACATTCTAGAGTCATAAGAAAAAATGGACATAAAACTAAAAAAGAAAAATTATCCCTTCAACAAAGGATTTTAATATTGGTGGACCACTAGTGGAGGCCAATTCTATGAACTTTTAGATGCCACGGTACCAAAACACTTTCAATTAAAGGTAAAAGATCGTCTAGGATTTTATTGGATGGATAACCAATAACCCATCCAACATCCTAGCCAGTCATAATGTACAATCCCCTACCATCCATAAAATTTTACAACCTATAATCATTTCCAACCAAAACTAGTCTAATACCAACATAGCATATTCAATTTCAACAGCCCATCCAATAACCTATTCAAAAAGCCACCCAACATACAAAATGTTCACCTTGGACAAACCAACCAACTCAAGCTCCTTCCCAATATTTACCCTACCAATCAATAATAGAATTTTTAAAAAATGTAAATAATGAATTATATAGTGTCATAACATAGAAATTAACATTAAACCATTAAAATGGAAGGGCACCCATGCATACTCGGGTAGTTCTATCCCAAACCTTAATGGGCCAATACTGTTTCACAGAAACCTATAATGGATATATATAAGAAAAAATGATCACTATAAATGGTAAACACATTTAAAATACTAAAAATGACATTCCAAAAAACATTAAATGAATTAATATCAAAAGATAATGTAGAAGAAAAACCCACAAATTAAAAAAAAATCAATTATATTGTGAAGGAACAACAACCTCACAAAATGGTCAATCTATATTCTTCATTCCATAAAATCACTAGAGTAATACCCAAACCTGGACTAAATTAAACATTGAGGTCAATATTCTATGACTTTATGTCAGACATTATCCTTCTGGATGAAAACCAAACAAAACCTACCTACTTAATGAGAATTTATGATCCGTGTACATTCAAAAGAAAATATTCAGATAAAAACCAAATCCATTTGGATTTTATTGTGATTTCCATCATTTGAGGAACCATTCCATATATGTTGAAAGGAATATGATGTCGTTGCATAAATTTTTATTTTATAGAGAATAAAGTATTAATATCCTTTTTTGATATATGATCTAGTTAAAAACGTATTACAATTGAAAAATATTTTTAGTTAGGGAATGATGAACTCCAACCCACATCTCTCAACATAAAAATCACAGTGTTCATGTTCTGAAGGATATATTAAATTACCACAATGAGAATTTTGATAATTTTATTTACCATATAAAATTAATTTAATTGAAAATCACTAATTTTTAGGTCCTACAGAGAAAACTCCCCTTATACATTCACTTTACTTCTTATCATAAATAAACATGTTCGTCTGAGATTGGAATGGAAACATGAAAATAACCTTCAAAAACATTGGCCTAGATCTGTACATTTATAATGAATACACTCATATTATGGATGATGTGGAATTTCATGTGGGGAATTGGATATAAAGTTTTGAAGATGAACAAGAGTGAAATTAAAAAAAAATGAATGATTTTTATTTCAAGAAGATATTAATTTCTTTTATTTAAATGAGAAAAATCTTTGTCGATGGAAACAATCTCTATAAGATGTATCCAATTATAAATTTTTTGGATCACCAATCAATGAAACCACTGGGAAAATAAATAAAATTGATTTCATATCTATTCATGGTAATGATATGGGAAATGTGGTCACTGAAACATCCTTTCAAAACTAAATAAATCTATATAGAAATTTCGGGAAAGAATATGATTTCATCATGAAGTCCCATCCTTATTTTGAAAGGTTTGACCAACAAGTTCTTAAATTTATGGTGCTACCTTTATCCCTCAAGTATGCATTCACAGGGGACAACCAAATTTTACCTGTTTTCATTTTTTTAATCCAATCAATATGAGATCCATTTGTATGTCTTGGCAATGAAAAATAATCAAATTAGTCGGACTATGTTTGATATTCCTTTGATTATACAAAAAATTGGAACTCATTGGATTAATATAGAATTTGAATCCAAACCATGTCATCAATATTAATAGATATGAAATCACAATATAATGGATGTTATAAGAAAATTACATCCAATATTGTTGAAGGATGGTATCATATAACACAATGCTGAGAGACAATGGGTGATCACAATTCAAGTTGTTCCAAATAAGGATGGAGTCTCATTGATTAACAATAAGGATGGTTATCTTACACTCAAAAGGGTAATCATTTGTTGGAGAGTGTTCATAGACTATATGATGTGATACTCATGTTCCATGAAAGTCCTTTTCACCTTACCTTCATTGATCCAGTCCCAAAGTGATTGGTGGGTCATCTGTTCTATTATTTACTAAATGGATACTAATGGTATAATGAAATTGTGTTCTCCATTGAAGATTAAGAAAAATAATCCATCACCTATAAATTTTGAAATTTTTACATTTATGTTCATTCCCTTTTGGGTTATGTAATGCATTTTCTACATTCAATTGTTGTATAATAAATTTCATCACCGATGGAGGGTGATTTTTCAATGTTCTTAAAAGAAGACATATCCAAATTTGAGGATACATTTGGGGGATTCAAAATAATGGTTGAAATATTTTTTTTTTAGATGTGAGGATAATACTATCATGATAAACTGGGAAGTACTAGAATTTCATCCATTTGTGACGGGTCATTTGTGATGGCCAAGTGACCCATCATATACAATGTCTTTTCTATTATTATCTGTGGTAGAGAATTTGTTACATACAAAATATTGGTTTATTGTGATAAAATGAATAATACATCTCAACAATTTTTGGCGCACATTCCCACAGCCCAGCGTGAAAAATAATCCTGACAGGAAATTACAATGGAATACAAAATCCACCGCAAATTACCCCATTCTCTCAATTATTTGAGACAGAAACTATTTTCCATCACAAATAATCTTCACAAAAAACTATTTATGATGACATTAATTACATTTCAAAAAACCCAATCATTTAAAAACTACATGCAGTCTTCTTTTTTTCTTCTCGTCCCTGTCCCACAGTATACCCAACAGCTAGCCATTTTTTTATGGCTCTATGCTGCTCTGTTCTTCCTATTTTTTTGCATCATATGACTCATATATTCAACGTACATGCTCCAGTTATGGTTTTTGTAATTTTTTTTAATTTATTTGTTTTCACTGTTAAATATAATGGTTTAGTCCCTTGGATTATAATTTTATCTAATTTTCCTTATATATTTGATATTTATGATATATTCAATTGCGTTAATTTTTATTTTGATTTTAATCTCTTTTTTTTTCGCACATTTTGGTTTCAATGTCAAATATAGTGGTATGGTTAAACCCAATGTTTAGAAATTATACTAATTTTCATATTTTATTTTATATTTAAATGTTAAGAAATTGTATTAATTTTTTTTTATTTTAATCTAGTTCGTATAATGTATTTTAATTTATTTTTTTGAAAAATGGTAGTTTTTTATTTTTTTATATTTATATGTGTTTTCTAATTATATTTGTATATATATATATATATAAATATTTTTGTGTATCATGTTAATTTTGATATCTATTTCTGTATATGTATATTATAATTTGTTCATATATATATATATATGATTTTAAAAATATTTTTATGGTTAGTGATAAATATTTATATATATATGTGTGTTTGTATGTATATTTGTATATATGTTTATATAAATTTGTTATGTAGATATATTAAAAAAATTTCCAAAATATATTTTATATATTTATATTAATTAATAAATCTTCTTATATGAATTCATGTTTTAGTGT
Source organism: Viscum album (assembly GCA_963277665.1). NCBI lineage: Eukaryota > Viridiplantae > Streptophyta > Magnoliopsida > Santalales > Viscaceae > Viscum > Viscum album. The sequence goes on along the minus strand of OY728141.1, from coordinate 593,548,199 downwards.
TGCTGAAAATTAATTATAATTTAACCTTTTCTTTGTTGCATATATTTTTTTTGGTTTTATTAATCCATTCATTTATTTCCCGGTTCATTATTTTTCATTGGACACATGTGTATGCATTTCTAACTATTTGTATGTCTAAATAATTGTTATTTGAATTTTTTATGCACGTCCTCATAATAATAATATTTACGCACGTAAAATTTTTTTTTATAATTCAATTTTCCCGCACATAATATTTCTTTACAATAATATTTTATTTATAATAATATTTTTTTGTAATATGATTTTTTGGCACATATACTGATATGTGTTTATGACTAAATATTTTTGTATCTAAATATAATTTATTAATTTATAATAAATATGATATAATTAATTTAAAGAAAAAATTTTAAGAAAAAGTTATTTATATGATCTTTGTTTTATAAAAATACCATAAAAATTTAGAATTGGAAAACAATAACAATTTAAAATTAGTAATATTTAGTAAAAACTATTTTAATTATAATTACGATAATTTTTTGTAATAGTTTGTAAAAATATTGTAAATATAAAGAGTTATTATAAATTTGTAAAAAAAATTATTAAATATGTTTCTTTAATTTAAAATGATTAGTAAAAATCAATAAATAAATTATAATAAGTAATAACTAATGAGTCAATATTATTAATAAATAATAAATATTAATAATAATTATAACATTATAATAATTTCTAAAAAAAATTATAACAAAATAAAACAACATTTACAAATTGATAATAATCTGTATAAATTGTTGTATTAATTAAAATAATTAGTGTTAATATTTCCTATAATTGTTGTAAAAATACCTGACTCACAAAAATATTATAATACATATAGGGTAAAAATAAAAAATAAAAAAATATTAATTCTAAATAATTATGAATTCATATTAATTATTAATTTAGAAATATGAACTCAATTGTATTTATAAATTATTTATATAAATTTTAAATTTATTGCAATCTTATTATATATATATATAGATTTTATATTTGTATATTTTCTTACAAATGAGTTAGAATATATTTGATTTATGTATATTAAACAACAAATAATAATATATATATATATATATTAATTATTAAAATTTTAAAAATAATTTATATAAATTTATAAAAATCACTACAATATTTATAATAATTTAGATAAATTTTAAAATTGTAATAATAATAATAATTACATAATAAAATTGCATAATAAAATTGAAATATTAATTTAAGGAATTTATATTTTTCAATATATGATCGTTACATAAATTATAATAATTTAAATAATTAATTATAATCATTACATAATAATAATCACATAATTTATAATAATTAATCGTAATTAATAATAATTGTTTAAAAATTTATAATAATAATCATTACATAATTAATAATATTCATACATAATTTATAATTAAATGTAATATATATGTATACAGAGTAATTATTAATTATGTAATTATCATTTCATATAAATGTTTAATTAATTAAAATAATCCATATTAATAATTGTATTAATATTGTAATATAAATTTATATATTAAAATAAATAATCATATAAATAATATTAATGGAAGATTAAAAATTATAATCATGCGTATGATATAACGAAGTAGTCGATGCTAAAAAATGTTACGTCATGCCTTGGTTGAACCCCACATCCTATAACTAATAGTGATCTCAAATTTATCATATGATTCATGGAATGAAAGATATATTGAATTTTTTTAATAATTTATAATATAAATATCAAATGAATTACCATCGCTGAAAACTTATCAACCTAACACTCAAAAATTGAATGTCATGTCAAAGATAAACCCCACATCCAAAACCTAGGGGTGATATCCAATTTATCATATACGACATCATTCAAGAAATAATATACTATTTTAAAAAACTATCATGTGTGTTATATAATATATTTAATAATTTCAATTTTATCTGCACCATGCTGGTACAACCCCCATAAACAATTGCTACCCAGTTCTAACTCTACTCATATTTCATAGAATATTTTAATATGGTAAAATAAAATAAAAATTTGATACTAGTCCAAATGATCTATAATAATTAGTCTTATTATTGTTGTTTTTTAGATAACTATGGACTCGTGATGTTGACATTAGTATCTATTATGTGATTGTGACTGGATAAATAATCTCAAAAATCCAAATGAATCTGGTTTAAATCATGTCCACATTGAAGCTATTGTATCTTTAATATCATTTTCATCGTCAAAGTCTGATTTTCTATAAAGAAACAAATTGTTTTTCATGTCATTGAGGTGTTCATAGGTCATTCGTAACTTTTGATAACACTGGTCTTCATCTATTGCATTACGATTTTCGAAAAGATTATATTTTTTATAATGAACATGTAAAAAAGAGTTTAGTAGAAAATACAAATTTTTTGGTTCTTAATCCATCATTTCATAATTTAATACATTGGGAAGATGGTCTATCTATTCTTGAAACAACAACTCAGAATGATATTCCAAATCTTGAATCTAAACCTTCTTAGTTTTACAATTTGATGCAATCCAATAAAGAGGCCTTATATTTGGGAAGAAATATGAACAAACATGAAGAAGATACAAAATTTATGTCTACTAAAACAGATTTTGGAATGTCAAATACTTGTTTCTATATAATTTTATCATTGGTAAATACTTTGTTTCCTGATGGAGATAAATACTTATATGTTCCTATGAATGTAAAATCATAGTTCATAACATGGGTCTAAGTTATCAAAAGATCCATGCATATTAAAATGGATGGATCTTATATATTGGTGAACCTTAATCATTGGTAAATTTCATAACATGGGGATAATTTAGTTATAAAGAGTCGCAACATTGAATGTCCATATTTCTCCTGAAACATTTGAGATAATTTCCAATTATGCATTTTTTACAGTGTTTATTTATATTTCATAGTAAATCTTGATTTATGACATGGAATAAATCAAATATTTCCATCACATAAAGCTCAAATCATCAATGTTATAGTGGCTAATGGAAACATTTGGGTCAGACACATCATTTTTTTGCTGCATCACCATGTAACATATAGCCGGACCTTTCTTTTAATGATTTTTGTCCATTTGGTTCTTACAATAGTCAATATTCTTGTTTTCTTTATTTTTATTACCCCTTAACACTTTCCTTCATTTATGTTGCATAAAGAACCATATATATATTTGACGTCGTTAATTCCAAGACATCCAATGAATAATATCTATGTTTATTTGAAACCACTAATTGATGAGTTAATTTCATTATGGAACAGTGGTGTCACTATAGTTTATACAGCTGCGGATCAGAATTTTATATTAAAGGTTGCATTAATATAGATGATATGTGACTTTCTGACATACAGTATCTTATCTAGATAGAGAACACATCGTCTAAAATAATTTCTGTACTACATGGCTAAGAACAAAATCATTAATTATTTCTAATAGTATAAAGGCCATTTATTTTGGATGTCACCGGAGATTTCGTCATGCAGATCACCCTTTTCAAAGAAACAGAATTAATTTTACAGAAGTTCAAATTGAAATAGATGAACCTTCAGTATTTCTCTCAGGTTATCAACTAAAATCTATTTTCTATTCACTTCCTTATATTAAATTTGGACCAAGAATAAATGAGAAAAAGATATATGGTTTTGGGAGTGATCATAATTGGATAAAGTAGAGTATTTTTGGGACCATCTATATTGGTCAGATTTGATTATTCATCACATGTATGTCGTAATTCTTATTGAGAATAACGTTTTTGATAACATTTTTTATACCATGTTTGACACACATGGTAAGGCAAACGATAATGTAAAGGCATAGTTAGATCTTGAACAGATATGCAGACATCCTAAACATGAATTATTTGAAGATGAATGATCAAAAAAATTAATGATGCCAAAACTAGATTACTCACTTATTAATGAATGACATTTACTATTCTATCAATGTATTAGATATATGAGGTTACCAAATAGTTTTGATTCTATTTTTTCTATTTGTGTTCGAAATTATCATATTAGTGGGTTAAAAAGTAATGATAGTCATGTCATAATTGAGAGATTACTGCATGTTAGTCATAAATAGATTTTGAATTATTTAATCTAGCATGTGTTGATGGAAATATAATTTTTTGAGATATTTATTTTCAAACATTATATTATATTACATTGAATTCCCTAGAAAATTATGTTTTTTTAATTTTATGTAAATTAGAGAAACAATTCCCACCGATTTTTGTTGATTCTGTGGAACATTAAATATTTCATTTTCCATATGATGATAAATGTAGAAGGCTAGAAAAATTCTAATGGATGTATGCCTTTGATAGATGTATAAGAAAATTAATAAATAAAGTATGTAACAAAGAATCCGTTGAAGAGTTTATTGAAATAACATACCTCTAGGATGAAATTTAAAATTATTTCTCTTATTATTTTCTGTTAGAATATACTTTAAAACATAATGTGATGGGTCAAAATGAGAAAAAATTTGATGATGTCAAAAAACATTAGTTGTCATATTTTAGTCACTCTGAGAGTAGTTTTGGTGGTTATTGTGAGTGATGAATTACTGTTGTAGAACTGTACAGAGCTCACACTTATTATCTATTTAATTGTGAAGAAATGGAACGATTTGTGTAGTAAGTACTACGTTTTTATTATTTCGTTAAATATTTATAAAATATATCTTTATTTACATTAACCATTTTTTAGAGTCTACAATGGACATATCAAATATAAATTTATACAATTTTCATCTATAGCTCATGAGGAACGATTGAAACAAAAAAAATTATATTGGTTTCAATGACTGGTAAAAAAATTTGATGGAATAATGAATAAATTTTTCAATGATATCTATTATTAATATTTTTTCTATTTACAAGTAAAACAGTATGAAAATAAAACTGGCAGTCTATTATGTTTGCTTAACCCCTCCCATCAAATATTGTAAAATCTAATAATGAATATTTGGTTAATGGATTTCGATTCCACACATGAAAATATAGTGACTAAAATAAAAAATAAATTTTGGTGATCATTTAAAAGGATAACATTATACGGAATGTGATGTTGACTTTTAAGGATTGATATAATAAATAATTTTGTTATTTTATCATGGACCAAATTATGTTACAATTCTTTAATATCATTGGTTTGATGCTGATTTGGGGTTGGGAGATCATCCATGGCATGCGGCCTTTAACCTTAAATATAATAGTCTTATTATATCAAATGAACCATTTATGTTATCAAATCAATCATATCAATTTTACAATGCAAATTACAATGATGTTTTGAGATATTAGAAGGACTAGTGGAGTGTGATTAAAATAAAATCATGTGATAATTTGTTGATTGAAAATTAAAATTTATCTATGGAAGTGAAAAATATAGAAATTTTTCATTAAACACCTCAAAATATATTCCTTACCCAATGGAATATAAAAATCAAAGATGAAACCCCTCAGTTAAAGGATGATGATATAGAAAATGTTGATGAGTTAATTAGGTCTGATGAGACTAAAAGTCATATGGAAGTTGAAAATGATGAATATGTGTATAAAGAAGTCAATGTCGATGAAAATGGCGATGAAGATAACAATTGATGTATTATATTATGGTCTTTATTTATATGTAATGATCATGTTATGATATTTATTGGTTTTTTAAATTTCATATTTTTTATCAATTTTTTATAGGTAACATTATTTTAAGCTGACATTAATTAGTTTAAATATTTAATATCTATTTTTAACAATCTCTTAATAATGATAGTATTTTTTTCAAATAGATAGAGATGATCCTCATGATAATTAATTAAGTTATATCACTAATCTCAGACTTCTATATGATGATCAAGATTCAAATGCTCCCCCTTAGGCCGATGCACCTGCAAGGGGGGCACGATCTTTCTCAATTATAGATTTTCAAATCTTATTACAGAGAGACAACCATCTATTGTATTTTGATCCACTTTTATAGAGGTATGATTAATTTTATAATTATATATTTATTTTTTATTAACTATGTTTGTTGATTTTGATAATAATTTTATGATTATATTTTTCTTTCAATTTTCATAGTTTATTGCATTTAGCCATTGGCCATGCAGGTGCGACTCTGAGAAATTATTTTTATGATCCTTGGGTTTCATGGGACCTAGAACCCATCACAATACTTGACCTGATGTTCGACCCTTATATTAAACTTTATTAAATAATATATACATTTTAAAATATTATTTAATTACTAACATATTTTTTTTAAATTTTCTTGAATTATTTATTTTCTCCATTTTTTGATGGTCAGAGATGTCTTATCTAAATGTAAATGGATACTTGTATACGTGAGAACTTTCATCCGTTTCTATACAACATCAGAAAGAGATCTATAAATAATTCTTATTCTACCGACATCGATTAGTTTTGTATATCCCATTATCACAACTTTACAGCAGCTCAGGTATGGGATGGGTTTTTCTCCTTCTAGCTAGAAGAGAATTTTAAGAGGAGATTAGAAGCTAGATGTCATATCCGGTAGAGGCAAGAGGTCACCCATAAGGCCAGGGGTCAAAAATTTGGCATACATAGAAGAAATATGGTATGTAACATTACATATTAATATATATTTACGTTCAAAATAACATGTTTTTTATATTATACATTCCTATAATAACCCACCTATTACATAGATTGATGTTTATAAGATGACGTATTCTGATCCCCATAGTGGTGAATTTGTAAGAGAATGACAACGTTATATTGTGGATAGTGATTTGTTTGAACAATTTTATCAATATTAACACTATTTTTATTATAATTTGTCATTATATTTAATGAAAACATATGAGGATGTGACTTCTCATTCATAGGATAGTCACACTGAGGCCAAACAAGGTGTCGCTACTAATTCGGGTTTCGATGATGGGGCTTGGATATAGGTGACTTTGTAGTGTTTTAATAATAGTCTCGTGATTGGTATTAGTTTTCGACTAAAACATACAATTTGTTATGGTACAAATGATATGGAATGAGTGAGCATAAATGGAGAATTAGAGAATCATCTTAGATGTTGTTGTCTGCTACACATTATGAGGAGAGGTTGAGTGCTATGTTTGAGATGATAAAGAATATGTAGAGGCAGAGAAAGTAGGAGTTTGAGTAGCACCATATGAGAGATAAGGAGATGATGGAGTATATGCGGTGACATTCTCATGGATTTGGTATGGAGTTTCCTCCCCCTCATCTATCAAGTGATCCACTTCCACCCGATGATAATTGATGATTTCTGAATACTTTCATGCTATTTTTTGTAATTTGGTATGATAGAAAAATTATATTTGAAATTATGTTTTACTTTTCTATATGTTTTAATTTTTTTACCAAACTTTTTTAATATTTTTAAAATATTTTTTATTTTATTATTTATTTTTTTATTGTTGTATGCGATGGATAAATAATGCATTTATATAGGGTTATAAATAATATTTTTTTGCGATGAGCTATATATCATTCGCAAAACAAGTTTTCTACTATGGGTCTTCACATATTTTCATATTTGCGAAACATTCTTCCTCGATAGACTATTTTTAATGAAAACCATTACAAAAAGTCATTTATAATGATGATTCATCCAAAATACACTATTGAAATTATAATAAATTCTTATTGTGGGAGAAAATGCCATTTCATGATAAAAATGGACTTTTTATGGACCATTTGTTCTCAAGTAGAAGAATTAATTTTGATATTTCAAGGGATTATATCATTCTACTCCTTCCCAATCATAAATATATCAATTAATTGAGATCCTTATCATAATATTTTGGTTTCTATTGAAGGTTCATTTCAAATTTTAGCTCCATTTCTCAAACAATTTGTTCTCTATTAGTGAAAGATGCTTATTTTTCTATAATTAATGTTATGAGTAATAATTATCAACACTCAAGTCATATATTATCCCTATAAATATTAATAATTTTTTGAGTTTTCATAATCCACTTGAACTCATGTGTGATACAATTGACATCTCAATAGGATGTATTTTAGGATAATGTTGTGATAAAACTACATGTGTCATTCCATACGAAATTAAATAATTAAATTATAAAAAAAATAAACATCCCAACAACCAATAAAGAGTTTATTTTTATTTAAATTTTCTTAGAAGAATTATTTTCTCATACATAGGATCCACCATCATTGACCTCATAGGTCACTCAGATCTGAAATATATTTTCCAAAAACCAGATGCCATGGTTAAATTGATTAGGTGGGTCTTTATTATTCAAGAGATTTATATAACCATTAAGGATTAAAATGGTGTCAAATTTTTTTTTATCAACACTATAAGATATAATTAAAATACTAATCCCATAACATCTTTATGTTTAGTTCTTTTCTCAATGAGAATGTCCATTCTGGGAGAGATTTCCCCTGGTATATTAACATGGAAAACCACTTTGTAAAAGGTTCAATTCAAAATTCATTTAGAACCAATACAATGGAATATTAATATTTAATGTAAATAATTATTTATTTTAATATCCATACCATTTAATTTTATATTCTAAACAAATCATTAGAAGATGTGTTAATGAGTATGAGAAAGAGTCCATTCTAAAATTCTATCCTAGAGAGGCATGTGGGAGCCACATTTCCACAAAAAAATCATAGAAAATGTCCTCCACTATGGGTTATCTATAATAAATTTAGTAAATATTTGTAAACATTCTACCAATTTTTTTCTTGTAGTCAATAATTAGGATCCTTATCCAAAAATATTAAAGTGGACCTTACACCAATTCAGATTATTAGAAAATTTTATTGATGTGGAATTGATTTCATGGGATCATTCTAAAACATCAGTAGATACCTATACATTCAAATAGATGTTTACTATGTCTCAAAATTGATATATTTAATTCCCTAAAAGTATAATAACCATAATATTATGAACTAATTCTTGAAATAATAGATACTTTTTTGTTTTTCAATTCCACATAATATTATTAGTGATCATGGGATACATATATATAACAATAACTTCTCGGAAATCAGAAATATATATATATATATATATGTATATATTGTATTTTCCACAATGTTTTCACTTCCTAAAATCCTAAAACTAATGTTCAGGATGATTTTTATAATATTTAAAGTAATCATATTATTGAACAACTATCAAACCCTATACAAATGATTTTTCTGATAAACACATTGATTCTCATTGTGAATATCATAAATCATTCATTTATATCAAATTCATCTGAATATTTTTTTTATGTAATATCATTCCATTTACTTATTAATATTGAACATTATCTGTTTTAGTAAATGTAAAAAGTGAACATTGAAATTTCATTGGCCAAAAAATAGAGGAAATTAGAGCTTAACAATCATGAGGAAATAACAATGGCAACTTTTAAAAATTCAAGGATCAATAAAGATAGAGTTCAATATTACCAATCCCAGAATCTAAAAATCATGAAATTTCATCAAGATAAATTCATTCCCTTTTATATTTCTAAACATTATTCAATATCATGATATTTATGGTCTAAATGGATTATATCATAAACAGTACATCATATGTGCCCTAATGAGGTAAGATGGATTTGGGATCCAACTTGTGGTCATGTATTCAAATTGAATGATCATAGATTAATGCCATTAACCTAATAATTCATTAAATAATAAACATAATATGATTTAACTGATCTGTCATTTAAAATAGAAAAGAGTTCGCAGACTATGAATCCATGTAGAGCTAATGAAATTAACCATTGTGATTTCTGGGAGGAAAACTGGCTTTCACCAATACATTGAATCTGTGTTTGAATTTCCATATAAATATAAATGATTTTTTCATTTCCTTTTCTCTTTTTTAGCTGATAGAACCTAATAGTGTCTCCATTTTGTTATTATTGTGTTGGTCTGTATGATTTAGGGCCTAATTAGATTGATGAATTTATTGGAAAATCACCTTTCATATAGGTGTACAAATATAAACTATTATCATTGATAAAGATTATATTTGTGATATGAATATTAAGGGATTAAGTGGGAGGATAATGAACATTATCTTCAACTAATAGTTCAATTCATTCAATGAATCACATTTCCAAATTTCCTTTCAGAATTCCAGATCACTACCTCTAAACCCATCTAAATGTAATTTTCTTTAAACACTAGGTATTCTGTTAATCAATGTTTTGGGTGAAAATAGATTAAAAAAGGGTTTATGTTTCAAATATTTTTTTACACAAATGGATGAAAAATTTTCACTTTTCTCGAACAGGATAACACACATTGCACTCATTGAATCTAAATATGATTTTTTTTCATGCCTTGATTTTGATTTTAATCTATGTTTATGCTCATGATAATATATTAAAAAATGTGTAGATCTCTAAAATCATTGTTCTCCATTCAAATTTCAATCCCTTTTTTGATAAATTCAAAAAAATGTCCATTTTATTGGGTTGTATTTTTATTGGGTTCTTGGGGTGGCATAAAGAAATTACATTCGTTGGATGATTGATTTAATGCTAACATGAGTTTTCAAAAACACAATATAAAATTGTAAAATTTTATAGAGATAAATGAGTTTATCTAATGTTCTTGTTTTTCAACTAGGTGATCATGAATCCATAGTTTTCTATATTGAATATTTTCATTTTATCTATATTTTTAGATATTTGATTTTTTTCTTCAGTTGGCATCAGATGATTCCTGATTACGTAAGATTCACATGGTTCCCTAATATATTTTCTCTTGGTATTCATTGGAAATGTATACCTATAGTGGTTGAATAGATTGAATTAAATTTCAATTATCATAGAAAAATTGAAAAAGTTACTAAAACAAAAACTAACATCTAAAAAACAATAATACTCATACTATTATTAAAATATGATTCCTCTTAGTGCTTTTAGTTTTTCTCTGTTAAATACATATGAAACTGCATTTCAAATGTGATTCACAACACATCATCATGATTAATAGGAACTAGATTAAATGTGGTGATAAATTTGAAAAATAAAATGGGATTGTGAGTGTTATATTTATCAAAGCCTATATTGTGGTGAATTCTATTCAAGTGTTTCATAATTTCTTGTTATGCGAACATCATTGATCATTTTAAGTTAATATTCTTTTGTAAAAGTTATTTCAATTTCCTATTTTTGAGATATGTTTTATGAGGAATTGAAAAATACATTTTGGGTTGTTACTAGACACTAAAAGAGGATAATATTAATTGTTATAATAAATAATTTTCATGTGATTAATTATTCATAAACACCACTTTATGTTCATTTAAATTACGGTAATTATTTATCACTATAATTATTATTCATTCTTAAAATCCACTATTATATTTTATATTCTTAAAAGCCTTCTAAAACAGACAATGGTTTTGATTTTATATTCATATTTTATTTTTAGGTATCCCATTATATTAAGAACATTTTATCCTTCTAGATATATTTTAAATTCACTAGAGATGATTACTAAAGTGGTCATTGATGCTAGAAAATTATTGGTGAACTAAACTAGACAACTTCCAAATAAAATAATTTTACTAGGAATTATAAAATACCAATGATGGTAATATATTACCTAAAGATATATGAAATCATGCTTAATATTTCATTCAACAGATTCTCAAAATAATTATTAATGTTTAACGGAGTTCTAGGAATCCCCGGATGACACATTGATTTTGGTTGATATTATTTTTCCCAGAATGATAGTACAGTATTTCAACAATATATCTGAAAAAATGATTTTTTATAAAATTTATATACAATTATATTAAATTGTGGAATTAAATTTCATTTTCATTTTTTTGCTTTAATTCATCCATATATATTCTAATTTTGATTCATCTTTTGGGTGGATGTAAGATGGAATAGATTTTTTTTTCAAGGGTAGAAATTTCTACAATCCCTTAGCATTCCACCAATCAATACCTACCATTATTAATTGGTAGGACTTGGAATGTCATGGTATCAACCCAAGGAATCTAAAATTATTATTTAAGGTAGTGAGATAGGATTATTTTGTAGGAGTTCTATATGTTTTTATTTTAATGTTATGTTTCTAATTTGATTTTGTAGTTTCATTTAGTACTCAGGTTAGTTGTTTGATTTTACATTAGTTTCAAAATAACAGTTATTATTATCCTCTAATTATGATTTTCTTTATATCACATAAATATCTATGACTAAATTTTTGAACTTATTCATTCCAACAGTTGTGAAATTATTCATAGAATATTGGAGTGATCATTATTTCACTATTTTTTTCTTGAATTTAACCCTCATGAGTCTACGTCCTAATTCCATTGAGAGAGTAACAACAATGGGAGGATAAAACTCTAATGATTTAATCAAATGATGCATTAATTGGATTTATTTGATGGTATTTCTCACTATATTAATATTTAATCAATTCATTTAATTTAATATATTTTTTCATACTCTTAATAAATTTTCATCCATGATGAAATTTAAGGACACACATTTCAATTTCTGATTTAAACCTTTAACTTGGAGTGCTCAAGAACGGGTTATAATAAGTTTATATGTGATTAATATTTGAAATTTTTGTTATTAAACCTATAATTGGTGATTTTTTATCTCTATATATAAATTTTTCTCGAGTCTCTGAAATTTATAATTTTAAAAATGACATTCTTCCAAAAATAGTCCTTATAATAACTCAGGATCACACTTTTCTCATAAATTGAATTTTCCTAAGTATCAAATTATTATATTATCCCACAAAAATTGAATCGTAAAAATAGACACTACATACACAAATCCAATATATATAGAATGTGTGTCCAAATGTTCTTATTAGGTCTCTAAATATTTTAAAACATAAGATTTACTACAAGTAACTACATCTACCCTCAACTTGGGAAAATTTGGCTGAGAACGCAAAGTATTTTTTATATACAAATATTATTATATATTCATATTTGGAAAATATTTTAATGAGGTAGAAGAATAAAAAAAGGCCCATGATTATGGACTTTACATCTACCATGGAGATCCTAATTAGGTTTATTACTAAAGCCTTCGTTGGAGAGTTTTAAAATCAAATTAATTACTATATTATATTTTTAGGTAATTAGGAAATATATTTTTTAGGTCGTATACAAACCAAATAGTTTAGTATGTGTGAAGAGGGAAGGGTAACATGTCCCCTTTTTGATGTGGGGTAGGGGACAGACATTGAGTTTTTTTAATGAAAAAGGTTTATCCACATTTTAAAAATACCCCATGTATCCAGAAAAAATCATTATAGAACCTTAAATGATATAAAAGATAAATATGTATATTAAAATGTAATTTTACAAATCATTAGTTCATTTTAAACAATTTATTTATTTAACCCCCAGTAAAACCATTTTATACATTACTATATCACTTTTTTTTCAATTTTTTCCACTACTTAGTATGAAAAAAAATTAATTTGACCTAATTATATATTATAAAATAATCTTATAAAAATTTAGAATACATTTTTATAATTTATATTTACCAAAGTGGAAGGATTTAATTTAAAATTAAACACACAAAGAAGATTAAAAATTGTTTTCAAAGCCAAACTTTTTATTAGTATAGAATTATTAAATATAAAAAATATTAATGAATTTTATTTAAAATAACCCAATTTTATTAAATATGAAAAAATTATCATACTTTTATGTTTAATGTATTCTTAAAAAATATTTAGCTTTGTAAATTCATTACGTGAATTGGAATTTTCTATAGAAATATGTACTTTTTCACTATTCACTGAAAAATTAATCTTTCATGAAAATTATCCAACATTAAAGATAAGATAATTTTGAAATGTAAATTTAAATAAATAATTTAATTTTCTGAAATAAATTTTTAGTAGTTTCAAGGAATAATTGTATTATATGTTCACAAAAATCAAAGAAATCAATTTTTTGAAATATGTATTTTTGAAAAAGAAATAGACTTTACTAAAAATTAAGCACATTAGTATACATAATTTTTTTATATAAAACCCTTATAGTTGATTTTAAGATAATTTTATTCATATTAATTCTTCCATACTTAACGAATAGGTTACAACTTTAATTTTTAAATAATTATATTAGTAGTATATCATAATTTTTTAAAACATTCTAATTCATCTAATGAATGTTATCAATGAAAATATATTTATTTGAAAAATATATATCATAAAATATTGTAGAGTTACTTATTTAATATAAATGGGGATCATTATAATAATTTTACCCAACTCCACAAAAAAATTAGATCGCACTATGTGAAGATTTCCCTAAGGTGTTTCTGAAAAATGAATTCCAAGAATTGCTTTTTAATAAAATTCAACAAACACATTAAATCCTGAATAAAAACATATAATTTTTAATCATGGGTATAATATATTCATTCAAGAAGAAAGTTTTTTCTAAAAAAAATAATAACTAAGCAATAAACTAACATCAAAACATTTCCTAGGAGAACTAACGATTCCTAACTATAAAATCTGAATGCATGAAATTGGATAAGGTAATATTATAAAAGAATATTTATTCATTTAATTTATAAATTCTCATAATATATTTGGATAATATAAATACCTTGATAAATATTATCTTTCATTAGTTATTTTTTTCATTTAATAAAATGTTATTATAAAATTTCTACTGAAACTACAAGAGTATCTTGTTTTCACAATGAATATTTTCATTTCAAAAAATTATTGAATGAATTTTTTTGTTAATTAACACTATCAACATATTTGTATCAGTTGAGAGACCTAATTATGAAACAAGATTCTCATGTATATTAACTACTTAATGAAAATGAAAATTCCAAACTTTTGGAGTGAATTTATTGTTTATATATATCCTCTTTGAAAATAAATGTGTGTTAATCTATTTCCTATCATTTCGTCAAATAAACAAGAATATAAATAAAAAATACCAATACATGGGACACGAAGAATAGTAAAAATATTTTAAACAACATTTCTAGAAGAACCTAAAAAATTTCCTTTACCCAAATGAAATTAGAATATATTAAAAATTAATTTATTGGCATCAAAATTCCATTTCTGGAATCAATTATATCCTCACATAACATTTATGACACCCAAAGAAAAATTTTAATCTTTTAAAAACATTTAAAACCATTATTTCACCAAATAAAAAACCAATTCATATGAAGGGAAATAATAGTTAATTTTCTACAACTAAATTTTATCAATAATCTATACATAACAAAATACTTCCATATACATATTAAAAGATACATGGTAATAACAAGGAAACATACATGGCCAAATAAACCCATTTTTTATTAATCACCAAAACTTAATATTTAGTTTCCTCATATTAGTTGAATCTATTTGATATATGAAAATTGATAAAAATTTAATTTTAATTAATGGATCCATAAAAAATCAACTTCTTATTTATGTAGACTTACTAAGAAATCCTCAAGGAAAACATCATCATAATGTACCGCCATAGGAGTTAAGACAAAAAATTCCCCATATTTAACTATCATAAGAGTGATAAAATCAATATCAATGGTGATATATATCTCTTTCTTTTTATAATGACCTAATTGAACAGCCTAGAATTATCATTCTCTAATAAAGGTGTCCAATTTTTTTGTCTCATGTAAAAACAATAATCTATATTATATTAGTTGTTATTTTACTATTATTTGACAAGGTAATATATACCTAGTATAAAATTGAAATATTTCACATTAGTAACAATAATATCTTAGATATTTCCATATATAAAAAACCATAATTACAATTTAGACATCTCCGAATCAAATTAATTATTTTCCTCAAAGTATTTTTGATGCTCACAGAATAGGATTATACCTTTAATTATTGATGAGATATAAATTTCTCAAAAATAAAACAATGTAAGTAACATGTAAAAATAAATAATATGAAAAAATAATGGATTCTAAAATAGTCCTATTATAATATAAGTCCCCTTCTAACATCGATAAGTGATTTGTTTTATACATGTCCATTATTGAAGTCCCCATGTTGTTCACAAGGTATAATGAAATTATATACTATTATAGAAAATACTAATTTGACATAAACAATATGGTGGAATACTAAACAAGATTACATAACTTTTGGTTAGCTCCTATGATAAAAAATACATAAAAATAAATTATATCTATGTTATATGGTTTTTATGTCAGTAAATATTTGTTATACCCCTTAAATAGAATCATTAAAGATTGAAACACAATTCAAAATTTGGAATTCCATAGATTTAAATGTATAAAAATATTTTATATAAAACATCAATCAAAATTTCTATAATAATTCAAGATGTCTTCCAAAAAAAGTTTATAAGGGGAAAAAACAAACCTAGCTTCCCAATAATAATCCACCACTAACCATCCACACTCACCATCACTTTCTTCTATTAGATGAACGATCAATTTTGGTTCATCTAGATAATGTGCCAATAATTCCATACCCAAATTTATATCTCATCATGGTAAAAATATAATTATTTTACACATTATATATGTTAATTAAATTTATGAGAATGACTTGATATTGAAAAGAATAATATAACCCTAACTATAAATTTTTATTTTTGGATTCATTTTCACTCCTCAAATAATGATAAAATTGGAGTAAATCAATCACCTCTATAGTGTATTTCATGAAATTAAATAATTTATTCTTATGATATATGCACTTATAATATTTTACTTGATATAAAGTATGTGGATATACTGTATCATATAATAACTCTCAGACTATATATCGATTAAGGTTGTGATCATTCTTAGAAGTATGATTACGTGACACTGTTTATGGGCTACTTATTTTTTGAAATACTATGGTTAATTTGACATATTTATACTATAGGTTATCAATAAAAAATATTATATTGTGAATTATGTGCGTATATTTCTTATACACCTAAGGAAACTCATTATCCATAAAATATAGAGGACGGTGGAATTGTAATTCACTCACAATTTTATATATAATATGTTCCCAATGATGATCCACTATTGCAATAACATGGTGTAGTTAGTAAATATTTTACAATACCTGAGAGATAATGGAGGGTATAACATTAGGTATTGAATCCGCAGATCCATTATAAGTGGTTTGAGGGGATTTTTTATTGAACCCACCTGGGTCAACTAAAAAATTCTCCCAAATTGGTATACGACATGGTGAAGTACAAAAAAGCAGAAACAACTTGTTTCATGATAATCCTAAAAAAAGAAAACTAATATGGTATGTAATGTATGTAAGAGATCATATTAACGAGTAATTCAAAGTAAATAAAAATAGTCCAAAATTGAATGAAAAATTTTGAGAAATATAAACAGGTACACATTTGACCATCCGTCTCCACCAAACGAACCCACCATGTAGATGATGACAACAAGATTTTCCAATAAGCTACATAATGTCTATCCATTGAATTGAGTCCTAAAAAATATCTTTAACCACCAAAGTGAAAATTATCCTGTGGTAAAAAAACCAAATATGATACCACCATGTGGTATATATAGGTTATACCATGAAGGATGATTACCACTAGATTTAAAAAATCCTGTTTAAATGAATTTTTAGAAAGTATGATAATTTTATTAAAAAAAATCATTGGATTGTAAAAACTTCATACCATATTCACCAAATCATGCAATTTATCATGTCTGGGAGAGAATACATATGAAATCATGGATACACTATAAGATAATAATGTGATAAAATAACCATGGAAATATAATTTTATGATAATAAAATCATAAATGATGAAGCACTCCACTTTGGATCTATCATATTGGAATACATGTTTTACAAGGTAAAAATTTCATAATCCATTACTTTTGTGGATAAAATAAATATAAACATTAGTATAATTACAAAAAATATTATGGCATTAAACCACTCCGGTAATTACATAAACAAAGTGTGAGAAGTCTATTCTTGATGCACCCTGGGTTACCCAATGGTCTATGTCTGCCAAAATCCATTGATAAACCCTAATCACATTTAATAAAACATTTTAACATCTATTTCATTCTAATTTTTGTCTCTATGTCACATATCACTACTAAAAGACCCATTTTAATAAAATAATCAAAAAGTTTGCGTACACAAATCAATTTGTAATGAATAAGCTTTTAAAAATCAATATCTTCTAAAAAATGAATTTCAAGGTCAACTCATGAATTTTTATGCAATAACCCAATGTATTTGAACAGAATATATGTTAATTTAAGAATTTAACCCCTTTATGGTGACACCATTCTCATGAAGGAAGGAAAACTAGTCTCCTTCAACAAAAGATACTAGAAACATGTAGATCATCCTCCTAAAGATAATAAATGAGGGTAAACTATAATGAAATGAAATAAAATTGAAATAGTTTACAAACATATCCAAAAATATATACCATTCCCCTTTCAAAACAAATGGAATTAAATATTCAAAATTATAATTTACCAAGAATTATTGACATGGTATCTATGGGGATTGAATATTGAATGAAGATATTAGAATGTAGAGAGATCCCCAAAAATGACCAATGTTTCAATTTGGTTTGACAATGATGTGTAAACACCAAATAGAATAATAATTATACATTAATTATTATAAAAACAACATTAATCGAATAATTCATGACATTAATACCTTTTACAGCTTTAATTCCATTAATTAAAAATATGAAAAAATGCTTTAGCCTTGGGTTCAAATAATCAGGATCGACCTATTATAGATATGTAACAATTTCCTGGAGTCGGATTTGTTATTCTATGTAAGATAATCACAGTATCTCCTATAAAAACAATATCATTCATGTAACTAGTTAATAATGTGAATGGTTCTATTAGGAATTATATATTATAGACTTAGAAAAAAATCACCTTACCAACTTCAATTCCCTTTAAACCCAAAGTGATCCCTCTAAATTTCTATAATTATTTGCTTATCATATGCTACATCAAATTTATCTTCATCCATGATGGATAACATAGAATTGTCTTTAGATTGAGGTAAATAAATTTATTCTAAAAACCTATGGTTATCACATGAATAGTTATCACAGGGATCAAAAATATATTCAAATATTTAAGTGATTCATGCACATCAAACTATAATTATGGATCCAAGAGAGCATCTTCAACATAGATAGAATTGTACATCTACACACATGTCCCGTCTGTTCACCACATCGCATTTACAAAAGTATAGAAATGTGATAAAACCATTCCACACTCATAGGGAGAATTTTTGGAATTTTTTTTGGAGATCCCATTTCTTTGAGAAAGTCTAAACAAAATTATTATTACTTCATTGTGGTTTTTTCATATTCCCTTAGATCCAAAAAATAAGTGAAGAAATAGATAGTTCACTACTAATTGTTTTTCCAATTGATGAATTCTATGACTCTTTAGGATTATAAAATGAATCATATTTTTATTCTTATTCTGACGAGTTTGATCGAAAATTATCCATATCCTACTCAGGAATCTTACAAAATAATTCTTCTAGTAAATATAAATTATTGGCCTACCACAAAACCATTCTTCCCAAGGCGGTGAAAGTAAAATTAAGAGACATTATAATATTTTTAGAAATATACCACATTATAAGAATTTTATATCTAAACATAAAATTAATATTACTGAGATTGATCCATATATGGTATACTTCATGGAATAATTCTAGTAATTTTTATTGATTTCAGCAATCAAAATTTATAAGAAGGCCTTGTAATGTTTACATAGAAATAATTTCACATTTCACAGAGGATATTGCTAAAGATAGTGTATCTATGTTGTCATTAAATTCTTATAACCATGACTCTATGGGATCTTGATCTATAGGTTTTATCCCTAATTGTTATTTCATGGAATCTCATGAATTATATTAATAACATTATTGATCAAAATTTTGAACTCATTAAAATCATTCGATGAAATTATTTTTTGTAAAATAGTTTCTATGTAAATTTTCTACTCAGAGAACTACCTTTTAAAATACTCCACATCAATAATTAACATTATATTAAATTATCAAGCCTTTATATCAAAAAAATTATGATATCATAATGGAATCTAAGGGTGTTATTGAGGTCCTAAAATAGGAGATTTTGTTCGCTTTCCGTCCCCATTGGGATCTTCATAATTCAGATGATATTAAAAGAATCCATGTTTAAGGTAATTTTCATAATATTCTAAACTCAATATTTTATTCACAAAAATCATAAAAACTTTATCTATTTTAACACTTTCTTCTTCATCATCCACAAAATGGAGCACATCTCATAAAATGAACTACCATTATTTTTATTCTTCTACTAGTTCATTCTGGTTGAGATTTATAATCATTTGGAGTAGATATAAATGTAATGGAGATAGTTTTATATTATATAATAATAATTGTCATTTCAATATTCCAAATAGTTACTAGTCATAGGATAGAAATGGGAGTAATATTCGAAGGACTAGGAGAATCTGCAGGAAATTGAGTTGTTTTAAAATAAAAATTATAAGAATCCTTCTCCTCACATTGAATTTCAACTGTCATGAAAACATTATCACAAAATTTTCTACCAGTATGATCCTAAATATCCATGTTTTCTTTTACTTTTACAAATATATCATATTCATTGGATGGAGTTGTAAAACTAGTAGTAACTTGCACATAAAGTTTACCTGAATCCAGAGCATGCTTGGACTCGTCCTGAATATTTTTATGACCCTCCTAAACCTTAAATTCTAAATCTACCTAAAAAATCTAAATATATAGTGAATTTTAGTCAAATAAATTTTATTTTAACACACTATAACATAAAATTGTTAAAACATGATTATTATTTACAATGGATTCATCTAAATAAACATTAGTTTTACCAAAAACCAATGTTAATATCATTTTCAAGGGATAATAATTTTTTGATTTTTTTTAAAATGATACATGTATTTCATAATATATCATAAAAAATTCATAGGATTATTAATCACAAATAAATATATAATATTAAAATCTTGGAAAAAACCTCTTCATACTGACCATTTTATTGTGTAATTCAAGAACAAATCAACATCATCAAAACATTCCATTTTGGATATAGGTCTTTCACTATCTTCATTTCATAATCATATTTTCTAAATAAAGAAAATCATCAAATTTAGATGAATAAATTAATATAAATTATCATTATACATACTAAAATCAATATAACATTCATAGAGGGATTTTGAATGGTTATACCATTTCCATTGAAGTTATCAAAATTTTCATTAGGTTAAAAAATTATGCGACCAGTTCTTCATTATTAACTAAATAAAATTATAGCTAATGTATAAAACTCATACACATCATTGTAAATATAGTGATTTTATCATAAAAAATAATCTCCCAAAAAAAATATAAATTCTTATATAGAAAACATATATAATTCATTCATCCAGATTAAATCAGTTATTCCTACACTTAAATGTTTTGATATGGTTCATGAGTGTTTCAAATTTAAATTTGTAAAAATATATTTTCTCATATATTTTAACATTGAAAATGGATTACGGGTTTGGGTTTATGGTAGAGAGGATAATTTGTTATGGGGTCAAGATTCATATGAGTTAAAGTGATTAGCTTGTATAACTGACATACTTTTTATTGTTTTTGGGGTAAAAAAAAGGGACTTTCAGTACAATGTGTACTGTAGTAATTTAAAAACCAACTTCCATCTCCATCTAGGAGATAACTAATAAAAAAACTGAAAACACTAATTTTAATATGAATTAATGAAAATTATATATATAATTAATATATATTATTATTTAATTATATGTCATTATATAATATATAATTAAATAAAATTAAATAAAATAAAAAATAATAATTCAGATTTCATAAACACAAATATTTTATTAGATAATCATTTTTAAATATGTAACTAACTTAGTTTTTTTGGGAAAACAATTTCTAAGGATATATTTCCTTTTTTATGATGATCTCTTAAGATATTATTCGATAAATAAATTTTGTTTATTCTAAATTGGTTTGTATGATTTTATGAAATGTTAGTAGAAGAAGTGTGATATAATTTTATTGAAAAAATTAAAATTGAATCCAAAATCCAATTGGGTGGGTTTTATCTATATCACATGTTCACATTAACATATTTTTTTCAATAAATTCATATTTAGATATGAAAAATGATATACAGTTTTGATTATTACTCTACCATGATACGCTAGATTAACCATGTAAATGACAGGCCCATTAGATCGTCATCTAATGTAGTCTGAAAAAAATATCAGCATCTGAATATTACGTTATATTAATAATTTTGTTTTTGGGAAACTGGAGAAGGGGAAATTTTTTTCTTTAAATATTATAAAAGTCATTCGACATAATTTAAATAGAATTTAATTTTATTAGATTGATGTCTTGAAAAAGAAAATACTGAAAATAAGGTATCTAGCCTACTTAAAGAAATATAAAAAAAATCTAACAATTCCTCTATAAAACATTTTTCAATTAGTTTTATAGTCTTATCAATATCATGATTAATATTACATCTCTTGAAAGTTTTATTGGTCTTATTATTTTCAAGTAAAATTTTTATGTAATTCAACTATGTATTTTATTAGATTTAACGCATTGAAAAAGTATTTATCATAACATTTAAAACAAATAAAATATATCAACTCAAATAGCATAATCATCTCAACACATTATTAGATGTTTTGTAAAAACATAAATCAATTTTTGGTATTTTTATCTTAATATAAAATCATCCGC
This sequence comes from Viscum album, assembly GCA_963277665.1. Taxonomy (NCBI): domain Eukaryota; kingdom Viridiplantae; phylum Streptophyta; class Magnoliopsida; order Santalales; family Viscaceae; genus Viscum; species Viscum album. The sequence continues at coordinate 593,525,329 of OY728141.1, read as the reverse complement.
ATATATTTATACCAAAAAACTTCTACAGATTAAATTTTTTTTACAAAAATATGGTTTCTTTCTTTCATATGGAAAAAATATATTTGTTAATAGACTAGAGATAAATCTATTATACAATGCTACAATATCTCGTTTAGTTCCATATATATAATTTGTTAATTTAAAAAAAAAATTGAAAATGAAGATTTTCAAAACAAAAATGTTGTACCAAAAAAACTTCCCCTATTAAAAATAAATTAAATGTATATATTTAACATCAATTTGATATAGTATAAAATTTATATAATATGAATATTCAATAAATATTTTAATAGCTTCTTACCTTGATAAAGGGGAAATGTGTCCCCATAATCTATTTATTATTCTTGATTGTAACCTTTGGAAACTATTATAGATTTATTTTGAATGATGACACTATGATCACTTAATTTGTTTCAAAATACACATTTATTTCCAATAACATGATATTTATAGGGTATAATAACTGAGTCTAATACCTTGTATCTCTTGAACATTTTTATCTCTACTTGCATTGGAAAAAACCAAATCTCATCATGTAATGCTAATTATATATTTTTATATTCTATCAAGGATAAAAATATTGAAAAATATAAAATTTTCCATATATTTATTCATGTTATAACGCCATCTAAAATTCAAATAATTTTTTTAGGTCACACATTTTCTGGTTCAATAGTATTGAAAATTATATGATTTAGCTCAAAATAATCAAGTTCAAAATCGTTTTCATTTTTTTATTAAAAAGACATCCATGTCTCATGTCCTTGAGATAATCACTCATCTCAATTACTCGATTCATTTTTTGATCAAAAGGATCACATTCATCAAATATCACATGAGTTGATTCATCAAGAATCATGAATTTTTTTTGAAAAAATATTTGCTTTAGAATTATTATAATAAACTAAAAATATACCTTCATTATCTCTCGGACCAAATTTACCATCAGTGTCCTTGGTGTTAATGTTACAAACCTTGAATCTACATGCATTGTGATATCCTAACATTGATTTTCAATTAAAAAAAATCTCATAGGGTGTTTACTTGATGATAGAACTTATTATAATTCTATTAATGACATAAAATTTTGTATTAATAGATTCATCCCAAAAATAATGATACATTTTTACATCACATAACATTGTTATAGAAATTTGATACAATGTTATATTCCTCCTTTCGACAATATCATTCATGTGAGGTGTATCAAGGTAAGAGAATTTATGTTTAATACCATGTTTTGAGAGAATTGAATTAAATTCAGGATTCTCAAATTATCCTCCATATACACATCTCAAAGTTAGAATTTTTCATATTTTTCATTTTGATCAAGTTTGTATAAATAATTAAAAACATAAAAATATGAACCAATAAAATCAATAAATAAACCCAAATTTTTTTTTTAGAACAATCAAATAAAACATAGAAAAATAAATTTATAGGAAATATTTAAATTCTAGTCGGTCTGAATAGATCTATATGGATACGATCTATGGTTATATAAGTTAAAAATTATTTAAGAGGTTTTAAATATAAATTTTTTTTCTTTGTAATTCTGAATGCATCACATTTATTCTTTTTATCGAATTTAATATCTGGAAATTAATAAATAAACTTTTATTTTGATATTTTTATCAAATAATGTTCATTATAATGTAAAAGCCTTATGTTAAACATCCAAAAAGTATTAATTTAAAATTTTAAAAAGATTACTTTTTATCTTCACAATCAATTGAGAACCAAAGTATACAAATTTTATATTCATGGTTCTCTAAACTAAAGATATTTTTATTAAAAAATGAATATGAATTATTCGTGCAATATTTAAAATAAAAATCCCCATAAACATGAGAAATACTTAATAGTTTGGTCTTTAGGACTTAGACATTATGTAATTTTTTGATGATAATAGATTATTGATTTTCAATAGATCCAATGTCAACAATCATTCTTCTTTAATTTCCACCAAATGTAAGATGGCCTCTATCAATCTAGTATAGTGACTGATTGTTGGAGAAATATACACTCATATTCCTTAGAGAACAATTTCCCAAGAAAAATTTTTAATTACTTTTAATTTGGATAATTACCTATAATCCAAAATCAAATGAAACTGTATTTTGTACCCAAATACTCCTATTTTCAAAAATGAATGCTTCCAAATAATTGGGAACACGAATCTGTTTCTATTTTATAGAATATCACATAATAAATTTTTTAAACTCCATCATAAGAAAAAAAAATTATTTCCAAAAAAATTAGGGAAGTTTCAATATAATTTTTTTTTGGAATAGTTCCAAAATTCACAAAAATTATAGCAAGTAACATATGGAAGGTTTTTATTCTTAGATCTAAATAAATTATTTATTATAATATTTTGGTCTTTCACTTTGGATCCCTACACCATAGTTTTCCATGTTTGGTTGATTTTTTTAAATAAAATATTAGGCAATACTACCCTTTGTTAAATAAAAATTCATAATATTTAATTTCATGAACTTTTTTTAAACCCTTAATTGTTCATTCATGTTTGGAGTAAAATACAATAGATTTTATTACTCGGTTTTCAAATATGAAATATCAATTTTCATTTCCTCCTATTCATTAAAAATTTTGATACAGAATTGTATAATAACAATATTTATATTTTTTAATATTTCCTACCTAATTTATAAAATTGAACATTATTCAATTAATTCCTTATCTGAGAAATTTTATTTTTCAAAAACAAACCCATACCTAAAATATTTAAAAGATTCAACCTCATTTGAATGTTCCCTGAAACACATGATTACATATTGATTATATATTTCAACTTTTGATTGTGATAAATAATAATCATTTATTATTAAGAAGAACCATATGTGGATTTTATGGATTTTTTTCATTTATTTTTTTATATTATTTTTTAAATATTTTTTATTATACATTTTGTTTTATATCAATTTAGAATATTATGTCGTGATTTGTCCATGATTTTCTAATTAGAATATATTACTTATTTAGAAATCCTATCATGCTTCTGCTGAATATTGAAGGGTGTTTTAAACCTATTGTTTTTTATATAATTTTATAATCCTTTGAAGAAAATGTGAATGTTAATAATATAGTCCATAACATCTTAATGAATTTTCTTTTTTAGATTATTCTATGATATATATACCTTTCCCCTGATTTTTAATCTTTGGATGAGGACACCATTATGGGGGAATTTTCTGGTTTAATTACTTTATATTCCTCAATGTAATCTTCCATTTTATCCTCAAAAATCATAAGAGTTTTAATGATATAATTTATAATAAAATTCATGACATCTTTAGATATGTTAATGGTAGCTATGATTCCACTATACATTAGAATTCAATATATTAAGACTTCCAATGCATGATGATGTTTATAGTGGAGAATCATTATTCAAAATCATTGTTAGTCTTAAATTCAATAGAATTATTTGTTCCCTTTCAATCATATTGAGGGTGTTGAACATAAGTCTAGAAGTACCATATCTAAGGAACATCATATTTTATGTACCCTCATAGGATATCACAACATTATTCCACATTTAATGGGTCGTTTGACACTGAACAACTCAATTAAACTCGCCATGAACTAGTCTATAAATGGTATGATTCAACCTTTTCAATTTATGTCATATTATAAATTAGTTTTAGTATCTCATGTTTCTAGTATATTATTTTTTGAATTTTATAAGACATTAATACTTTATAAAATACTTTTTAGTTAAGGTTCTCCAAATAGTTTCCCATTCATTCCATCCAGCATCCATAATTTTCACAATTAAAATAAATAGATCTAACAGTCCACATACACTCTCTAATATAATTAAAATTAACTATTTTGGAGAAGATATTTGGATTTAAACTATTGATATAATTAAACTCATGATTCATAATCTCTTTTCTCTACAGTAATTTAATGGAATCGAGAACTAAATACTCAAGAGGAGGGTGAATTGAGTTCCTAAAAATTTTATTTCTTTGAAAATACACCATCTTCAACTTATGGGGGATCAAATATTTTCCACAATAGAAGTCGGAATATGAAACAGAAAATCATATTAGAAATATATTTAACATAAGATATTGTTATTGTTTCGAGTAATAGAGATCCTCTATTTTACTTACCCAACACACTACTAAATTATTTTGTTTATTTTCATTATGACGACCCTTTTCTGGGTGCTCCGAGTTGAGTGTAAGAAGTTATTACTTATTAGAAAGGTTCAAGAGTTTTTTACCATGATCTACCTTTACAAGGGATAACATAATCCTTAATACACTATATTAGAAAGAGTAAATGTAAAAAATATTTAAATGAAATTTAACGAACCATTGGATGACATTTTTTTAAGGGGATACTCAATACAGCTAAAGATACATTTAGAGAAGAATGTGATCTTAAAATAACAATTATGTATGATTATTAACTGCAATAGATAAACATGTAATCAAAGTATACATGTTTTGTATTATATTTATCATATGAAAAATGATTCATCATTTTCATTATTTGAGTGTTAATACATTTGTTTGTTTCTCAGTATACCATCCTATAAATAATTATCCTATTGTGATATCCTTTTTGATATTGGACTTGGAAATACATATAATAATAGCAGTCGAATGAATAATACATTAAAAATTTAATAATATATCATCTTATTAGCATGTCCTTCCTTAACAAATTTGTAATAGCCATCAGAAGTAGATATGTCAACAAAAATTATTTATTAGATATTACAATTATTGAAAATATATATTCGGACTATATAGTTCAATCATTATTTATCCAACTAAATTTTTGATACTATTAAAATAATAAAATGAGAGATTATACAAATGTTAAAACTATAATCATGATAGTATACGCGATAGTTTTATATTTATAGGACTAGGATTTGGTTGTATGGTTCTCATAAAGAAATTTTGAGAATTAATTCATTTTATATAATATCTTATTTATTTTTTTGTGTAGGATAATATATATTCATATGATGCATAATATATATTCATTCAAAAAATTATTGATCACATTTAATGAAAATATAAATTCTAAATTTTGATGTAGGATAACGTTTTTATGAATTTCCAATTTATAAGATAATGTATATATTTTATTAATATTTTTATCTATAAAAAAGTGGTAGAAACATTCCTTCCTTAATCTAATAATATTGTTTTGTACATTATAAACTATGCATATGTAGAATATAAAATTCATGAGATATTAGAGACTATTTTTAAAATAAAGAATACTATTTATATGTTTTTTATGTTATTCATAAGATACATATTATGTGTAAAATAAATTTTCATTATTAGTTAATTTTAAGTATATGATAAATTCATATTAGATATATCCTAAAAAATATCATAGTTTATAAATAGAGATGAAGATAATACTAAAAAACTTATGCTAAATTCTTTAGAATATTTATAGGGATTTATTTGAGTCATCGAATAACATATAAAAATGATAAATGGTGGAATATACTAACTTTGTACAATAGGTAACACTATGATGATCACATTGGATCGTTTCAATTGGTCATGAATCCCTAAATGAACAATCATTATTGCGACACTTATTTTCTTTTCATAGATTCCGGAAATAAGTTAACCATTATGATCTATGTTGAAAACCACTCTGTATGGGATACTTATGGTCCCAAATATGTATCTTGAATAGGTATATACACAATGTAGATGTTTTTATGGAAATTATACTTCATGTCCAAATTGATACATGGAATGTCTCTCAATGTTTGGTGATTCATATGTACTATTTTCATAAAGGAAAATTCAGATTCTAGATACATAGAGTGGATTAAATGGGTTAGTTATTATTGTGTTCCACCTATACATATTGTGTAAAATGGTCATTCTCATGAACTATTATTGTTATCATGTGTTTTGGTCAGGTACAAGTACTTACCGAACAACACAGTGTGTACTCAAGAACCGATGACATGTAAGGGGAAAGGTCTGCACATGGATCTTGTTTTAATTCGATGTCTTTAAATACACTGACCCATGTATTCCAGAGTTGGTGGTGACTTTATTACATTCAATATAGATACAAAGTATCTCATCCTGATAGACTAAATAGATTATTAGTTTTAGACAACATCATACACACATGAATATCATATTATAATTTAAATTATTATATTGAACATAAAATTTTCTTCAAAAACACTATCATTCACTTTAGTATATCCCTACATATCAATCATAATAAACATATTTTTATCCAGGCGAAAAGAATGGGTGAGCTCTAATTCATGGTATGGGTATGCTTACAACCTAATATATCATGATTATATAAAGAATACTTTGTATGAAAGTTAAATATTATCATAAAATTCCATATAATCAATTACCTAAGTATAAAAGGGTAGGAATAAAGGATGATCAATTGATTCCATATATATAATCATATGATCATGAAACATAACCATGGATATTCTATGTAAATTATTAACCACATCTAATGTCAATAGATATTATACAAATTTGGTAATTCATGATATCATACATAGTATACATAGTCTCCAGGGACCCTAAAAATAATTATTATATAAACGGGTAAGACCTTAGCTGGAAACCCAACTGTTCTGTCTCATGATACATACTAATGCATCAAGTGGTTATAGCAGGCCCCACCCTCACTTACTATGTCCAATTAATTCGGCATATTGATGGGTTAAATCATAATAAATATATAAATTCATTTTTAAAAACTATAAAATATACATTTAATAACATCCTCAATCAATAAGCTTAATCAGAAACCATTTGGTGTAATATGTAGAGTGGAACCAAAATATAAAATCCCCAACAAAGTTGATCTAATTTTTTTTTAAAAATATTAATTATGTAATCATTACAGAATATTCCCGATGTAAAATAATAAAAATTATGGGTTTTGACTTTGATAAATAAGAATACCTAAATAACATCGTTTCAAAACATTCAGGTTAAAATTATTTTTTTCAACTTGAAAATAACATTTTAAAAAAATCATTTCAAAAATATTAGAAAACAATTATTTGAAATGAATAATGTATTATATTGAATTAATATTTAATGAAATGATTTTTGATGATGTCTATAATTTATTGTTCCTCTCAAGTATGTTTAAATAATTATTCCTCTCACATTATTATAAGAAATACAAAAAATAACCTTATTTAGAAAAATATAGGAAATTCCTTTTAATTTATTTGGTAAAATAAAATAATAGTTGAAAATGAAATTAAAAGTAATAACATAATATTAAAACACTGATCAAAACAGTTTATGAATGCATAGATTTTTATGAAAAAATATTTTTGATGAAAAATGGAAATAATGTCAAATTTTATTTAAAATAAATCAGTAATATTATATACCGATGGGATAACAAAAATTTTTTATTACATAAAATTATTATGAATATAAACAAGATAATAATATATAATTGGTTTAATATATAATGATTAAATAATTCAAATGATATGCACTTAAATATAGACAATCATGAATACAAAAGATATTGTGAAATAAACTCATGTTGCTTTGGTAAATTTTGAATCACAACCCGCATGATAGAATGAAAATAAAATGGAAAATAAATTACTATGATTTTAAATATATTAATGATATAAAATATCATTTTTATATTATATACACTATAGAAAAAAAATTACTGGTGAATATATGATATGTTTTAATGACGTAAATGTGATATGAGAAAACCTTTCTCGGGGTATGATTTCCCTCAAACATGTCAATAATTAATAATAATAAATATATATTTATTATATACATATTAAAAAACACAATCAATTATTTCATTCCATATATTATTTACTTATACAATTTTTTGACATGTTTTTTTATGATTCATTATGAAAATATTTATTTCAAGTGATAACTACTCTATTTTTCAGATATTTTTTGGGTTGCTAGTTTCGGTACATTTACATAGATTATAGATAAATAATCTACATAATTATATCTATTATAAAAAAATAATATATAATAATTAAATATGTATTTATAAGAATCGATAAAATTTAGATTTTGGAATTTGAGTTAAATCATTCATTGAGATGGTAGATCGTACGTATTCTTGAATGATGTGTCTATTTTTCAAACATATGAAACCAAATAAATGAAAATAATATATTAATAAAAAAAATTATTAGATCAAATATTTCATGTCCGTTTATTAAATATATCCTTATTAATATCCATTTCAAAATAAAATGAACAATCATTTTACATCTCTATGTCGAGGTTGTAGTCTACATGTATTCCCGAGTGAAGTAATTGTTTTCCAATAAATTGGATGGTAAGAATTTATATGTGATATTATAATTCATCATTTAATCTCATTTCTTAAATATCATTATATTCATTAAATAAATCAATGAGATGTAGTCATGTATGTTTAATTTTATCATTTTTTTAGGTGGTAACCAACTGTACACATAGTTGATCGTTTTGTTTCCCATTTGTTGGAAGAGGATATGGATATAAATTATGAAATTAAATATATGTCAATTACAGATTTTTTTTATTTTTTTATAAATTCTGTGGCATATTTGAAGGCTTTATAGGATGACATAAAATGGAGTCACATGGTTAATAAACTCACCACTTCCTACGAAAACCTCTTTTAGTTTATACCTAAATTCTTCTTTGATTTTATTTTTTATCAAGTAAATTCATTAAGAATGTAGAGAGGGATTTCTGGAATAGATTTTGTAAGGTTTTGGATTAACCAATAGGGTCTGTTATTATAAATATTATAGGATAGTGGGTTTCCTTTTATATGTGGGTGAGAGGACACAGTTTGAATTTTTGAAATGGAATCATGATATCAATGTAATTAATGCGGGAAATGGATGAAAATTTTATCATTCCCAAACCATAGATTATGCATGATCTAAACAACCATGTTTTATTTTACTTTAACAAATACATCATATTCATTTTATGGTGTTGTTAAACATGTAGTAACTTGCCCATAAATTTCACATGAAACCAAAGCATGCTTGAATCATCCTGAATATTTTTATGACCCTCCTCAACCTCTAATTCTAAATCTACATAAAAAATCTAAATTTATAGTGAATTTTAGTCAAATAAATTTCATTTTAACACGCTATAACATAAAATTGTTAAAACTTGATGATTATTTACCATGGATTCATCTAAACATACATATGGTTTACCAAAAACCAATGTTAATATCCTTTTCAAGGGATAATAATTTAATTATTTTTTTAAAATCATACATGTATTTCATAATATATAATTAAAAATTAATAGGTTTATTATCAAAAATAAATATAGAATCTTAACATCTTGGAAAAACAACTCTTCAAACTGACCATTTTATTGTGTAATTCGAGAACAAATAAACATCATCAAAACATTCATTTTTGGATATAGGTCTTTCACTATCTTCTTTTCATCATCATATGTTCTAAATAATAAAATCATCAATTTTAGATGACCAAATTAATATAAATTATTGTGATACATACTAAAATAAATATAACATTCATAGAGGGATTTTGAATGGTTCTACCATTTCCATTGATGTTATAAAAATATCTTTTAGGTTAAAAAATTATACAACCAGTTCGTCATTATTAACTAAATAAAATTATAACTAATCTATAAAACCCATACAGATCATTGTAAATATAGTGATTTTATCATAAAAAATAATCTCCCAAACCAAAAATATATATTCTTCTATAAAAACATATCTAATTCATCCATATTGATTAAATAAATTATTCCTACACTTAAATATTTTCATATGGCTCATGAGAATTTTGAATTTGAATTAGTAAAAATATATTTTCTCATATATTTTAACATTGAAAATTGATTACGGGTTTGGTTTTATGTTAGAGAGGATAATATGGCAAGGTGTAAAGATTCATATGCATTAAAGTGAATGGCTTGTGGAACTGACATACTTTGTATTCTTTGGGGGTAAAAAAAGGGACTTGCTGTACAATGTGTAGTGTAATAATTTAAAAACTAACTTACATCTCCATCTAGGAGATGACTAATACACAAACTGAAAACACTAATTATAATATGATTTAATGAAAACTATATATATAATGAATATATATATTATTATTTAATTATATGTCATTATATAATAAATATTTAAATAAAATTAAATAAATTAAAAAATAATAATTCAGATTTCATAAACACAAATATGTTACCAGATAATCAATTTAGAAGATGTAACCAAATTATTTTTTTTGGGAAAACAATTTCTAAAGATATATTTCCTTTTTTATGATGATCTATTAAGAAAATATTCGATAAATGAATTTTGTTTATTATAAATTGGTTGCTATGATTTTATGAAATGTCAGTAGAAAAAGTGTGATATAATATTATTGAAAAAAATAAAATTGAATCCAAAATCCAATAGGGTGGGTTTCATCGATATCACTTGTTCACATTAACATATATTTTTTCAATAGATTCATATTTAGATATTAGAAATGATATACATTTTTTATTATTACTCAACCATGATACGATAGATTAACCATTAAAATGACAGGCCCATTAGAAGGTCATCCTATGTAGTTTGAAAAAAAATATCGGCATCTGAATATTACGTTATATTAATATTGATTTATTTATGGAAAACTCGAGAAGGGGAATTTTTTTGTTCAAACACGATAAAATGCTTTCGACATAATTTAAATAGAATTAATTTTATTAGATTTATGTCTTGAAAAACAAAATACTGAAAATATGGTATCTAGCCTACTTAAAGATATATAAAAAAATATATAACAATTCCTCTATAAAACATTTTTCAATTGGTTTTATATCCTTATCAATATCATGATTAATATTACATCTCCTGGAAGATTTATTGGTCTTATTATTTTCATGTAAAATTTTTATGTAATTCAACTATGTATTTTATTAAATTTAACACATTGAAAACGTATTTATCATAACATTTAAAAAAAATATTTCAAATCAAATACCATAATCATTTCCAAAAATTATTAGAAGTTTTTTAAAAAAAATTATTCAATTTTTTTTTATTTTGATCTAAATATAAAATCACCGCATATATTTATACGAAAAAAATTCTAAAGAATAATTTTTCTTACAAAAATATGGTTTCTTTCTTTCATACAGAAAAAATATATTTGTTAATAGACTAGAGATAAATCTATCATACAATGCTCTAGGATCTCATTTACTTCCATATATATAATTTTTAAATTTAAAAAATGAAATTTAAAAATGAATATTTTCAAAACAAAGATCTTGTTCCACAAAAACATCCCCTATTAAAAATAAATTAAAAATATATATTTAACATCAATCTGATATTGTATAAAATTTATTTAATATGAATATTCAAGAAAAATTTTAATAGCTTCTTAACTTGATAATGGGGAAATGTGTCCTCATAATCTATTTATTATTCTTGATTGTAACCTTTGGAAACTATTATAGATTTATTCCCAATGATGACACTATGATCATCTAATTTGTTTCAAAATACACATGTATTTCCAATAACATGATATTTATAGGGTATATTAACTAATTCTAATACCTTGTTTCTCTTGAACATTTTTTTCTCTACTTGCATTGGAAAAAACCAAATCTCATCATGTAAGTCTAACTATATATTTTTATATTCTATCAAGGATAAAACTATAGACAAATATAAAATTTTCATATATTTATTCATGTTATAACTCCATCTACAATTCATATAATTTTTTTGGGTCACACAATTTTTGGTTCAATAGTATCGACAAATATATGATTTAGCTCAAAATAATCAAGTTCAAAATCATTATCCTTTTTTTATTAAAAAGTCATCCAGGTCTCATTTTCTTGAAATAATCACTCATCTCAGTTATTCGATTCATTTTTTGATCAAAAGGATCACATTCATCAAATATCACATGAGTTGATTCATCAAGAATCATGTATTTTTTTTTGAAATAATATTGGCATTAGAATTATTATAATAAACTAAAAATATACCTTCATTATCTCTTGGACCAAATTTACCATGATTGTCCTTGGTGTTAACGGTACAAACCTTGAATCTACATGAATTGAGTTATCCTAACATTGATTTTAAATTAAAAAACCCTCATAGGGTGTTTTCGTTATGATAGGACTTATTATAATTCTATTAATGACATAAAATCTTGTATTAATAGCTTCATCCCAAAAATAATGAGGCATGTATACATCACATAACATTGTTCTAGAAATTTCATACAATGTTATATTCCTCCTTTCGACAACATCATTCATTTGAGGTGTATCATGGGAAGAAAATTTATGTTTAATACCATGTTTTGAGAGAATTTAATTACATTCAAGATTCTCAAATTATCCTCCATGTACACATCTCAAAGTCATAATTTTTCATATTTTTCATTTTGATCATGTTTGTATAAATAAGTAAAAGCATAAAAAGATTAACCAATAAAATCACTAAATAAACCCAAAAAATGTTTTCAGAACAATCAATTAAAACATAGAAAAATCAATTTATAGAAAATAATTAAATTCTAGTCGGTCTGAACAGATCTATATGGATACGATCTATGGGTCTATAATTGAAAAATTATTTAAGCTGTTTTAAATATAAATTTTTTTTCTTTGTAATTTTTAATGCATCACATTTATTGTTTTCAACGAATTTAATATATGGAAATTAATAAATAAAGTTTTATTTTGATATTTTTATCAAATAATTTTCATTGTAATGTAAAAGCCTTATGTTAGACATCCAAAAATTATTAATTTCAAAATATAAAAATATTTCCTTTTATCTTCACAATCAATTGAGAAATAAAGTATACACATTTTATATTCATGGTTCTCTAAACTAAAGATATTTTTATAAACAAATGAATATGAATTATTCATGAAATATTTAAAATAACAATCACCATAAACATGAGAAATACTTAATAGTTTGGTCTTTAGGACTTAAACATCATGTAATTTTTTTGATGATAATAGATTATGGATTTTCAATAGATCCAATGTCAACTATCATTCCTCTTTAATATCCACCAAATGTAAGATGACCTTTATAAATCTAGTATAATGACTGATGGTTTGAGAAATATACAGTAATATTCCTTAGACAACCATTTTCGAAGAAAAAATTTTAATTACTTTTAATGTGGATAATTACCTATAATCAAAAATCAAATGAAACTGTCTTTTGTACCCAAATACTCCTATTTTCAAAAATGAATGCTTCAAAATACTTGGGAACATGAATATGTTTCTATTTTATAGAATATAACATACTAAATTTTGTAAAATCCATCATAAGAAAAAAAAATATTACCAAAAATTTTATGGAAGTTTCAATATAATTTTTTTGGAATGGTTACAAAATTCACAACAATTATAGCAAGTTCCCTATGGCAGGTTTTTATTCTTAGATCTAAAAAAATTATTTATTATAATATTTTGGTCTTTCACTTTGGATTCCTACACCATAGTTTTCCATGTTTGGTTGAATTTTATGAATAAAATATTAGGCAATACTACCCTTTATTAAATGAAAATTCATAATATTTAATTTCATGGACTTTTTTTAAACCCTTAATTGTTCTTTCATGTTTGGAGTAAAATACATTAGATTTTATTACTCGGTTTTCAAATATAAAATATCAATTTCAAATTCCCCCTATTCATTAAAAATTTTGATATAGAATTATAAAAGATCTATATTTATATTTTTTAATATTTTATACCTAATTTATAAAATTGAATATTATTCAATTAATTCCTTATGTGAGAAATTTTATTTTTCAAAAACAAACCCATACCTAGAATATTTAAAAGATTCAACCTCATTTGAATGTTCCCTGAAAAAAATGATTACATATTGATTAGATATTTCAACTTTTGATTGTGATGAATAATAATCATTGAATATTAAGAAGAACCATATATGGATTTTATGGATTTTTTTCATTTATTTTATTATATTATTTTTTAAATATTTTTTATTATACATTTTGTTTTATATCAATTTAGGATATTATGTCATGATGTGTCCATGATTTTTCAATTAGAATATATTACTTATTTATAAATTCTATCATTCTTTTAGTGAATATTGAAGGGTATTTTAAACCTATTTTTTTTTATATAATTTGATAATACAATAAGAAAAATGTTAATGTTCATAATATGGTCCATAACATCTTAATGAATGTTATTTTTTATATTATTCTAAGATCTATATACCATTCCCCTGATTTTTAATCTTTGGATAAGGACACCATTATGGGGGAATTTTCTGGTTTAATTACTTTATATTCCTCAACATCATCTTCCATTTTATCCTAAAGAATCATAAGATTTATAATGATATAATTTATAATAAAATTCATGACATCATTATATTTGTTAATGGTAGCTATGATTCCACTATACATTAGTATTCAATATATTAAGACATCCAATTCATGTTGATGTTTATAGTGGAGAAGCATTATTCAAAATCATTGTTAGTCTTACATTCAATAGACTTATCTGTTCCCTATCAATCATATTGAGGGTGTTGAACATAAGTCTAGAAGTACCATATCTAAGGAATATCAAATTTTATGTACCCTCATAGGATATCACAATATTAGTCCACATTTAATGGGTTGTTTGACATTGAAAAACTCAATTAAACTCTCCTTGAACTAGTCCATAAATGATTTGATTCATTCCTTTTCAATTTATGTCATATCATACATTAGTTTTAGTATCTCATGTTTCTAGTATATTATTTTTTGAATTTTATAAAACATTAATACTTTATAAAAGTATTTTTAGTCAAGGTTCATCAAATAGTTGCAGATTCATTCCATCCAGCATCCATAATTTTAATAATTAAAATAAATAGATATAACCATCAAAATTCACACTCTAATATAATTAAAATTAACTATTTTGAAGAAGATATTTCGAATTAAACTATTGATATAATTAATCTCATGATTCGTAATCTCTAGTATCTACAGTAATCTAATAGAATAAAGAACTAAATACTCAAGAAGAGGGTGAATGGAGTTCCTAAAAATTATATTGCTTTGAAAATACACCATCTTCAAGTTATGGGGGATCAAATATTTTCCACAATAGAAGTCGGAATATGAAATAGGAAATCATATTCGAAATATATTTAACATAAGATATTTTTATTGTTTCAAGTAATATAGATCCTACATTATACTTCCCTAACACACTACTCCATTATTTTGTTTACTTTCATTATGATGACCATTTTCTGGGTACTCCGAGTTGAGTGTAAGAAGTTGTTACTTATTAGAAAGGTTTAAGAGTTTTTTACCATGATCTACCTTTACAAGGGATAATATAATCCTTAATACACTATATTAGAAAGAGTAGATTTAAAATATATGGAATGAAATTTAAAGAACAATTGGATGGCATTTTTTTAAGGGGCTACACAATACAGATAAAGATACATTTAGAGAAGAATGTGATCTTCAAAGAACAATTATATATGATTATTAACTACAATAGATAAACATGTAATTAAAGTATACATGTTTTGAATTATATTTACCATATGAAAAATGATTCATCATTTTCGTTATTTGAGTGTTAATACATTTTTTTGTTCTCAGTATTCCATACTATAAATAATTATCCTATTTACATATCCTTTTTGATTTTGGACTTGGGAATACAGATAATAATAGCAGTCGAATGAATAATACATTGAAAATTTAAAAATATAGGATCTTATTAGAATGTCATTCCTTTACAAATTTGGAATAGCCTTCACAAGTAGATATGACAACAAAAATTATATATTAGATATTCCAATTGTTGAAAATATACATTCGGAAGAAATAGTTCAATCATTATTTATCCAACTAAATTTTTTATACTGTTAAAATAATGAAATGAGAGATTATACAAATGTTACATGTATAATCATGATATTATATGCGATAGTTTGATATTTATAGGACTAGGATTTTGTTGTATGGTTCCCATAAGGAAATTTTTAGAATTAATTCATTTGATAAAATAGATTATTTATTATTTTTTGTAGGATAATATAAATTCATACGATTCATAATATACATTCATTCAAAACATTAATGATCACATTTAAAGGAGATATAAATTATAAATTTGGATGTATGATAACTTTTTTACAAATTTCTTTTTTATAAGATAATTTATATATTTTATTAATATTTTCAACTATAAAAAATTGGTAGAAACATTCATTCCATGATAAAATAATATTTTTTGTACTTTATAAACTGAGCATATGTAGAATATAAAATTCATGTGATATTAGAGACTGTTGTTAAAATAAAGAAAACTATTTATATGATTTTTATGTTCTGCATAGGATATATATTATGTGTAAGATAAATTTTCATTATAATTTAATTTTAAGTATAAGATAAATTCATATTAGATATATCCTAAAAAATATCATAGTTTATAAATAGAGTTGAAGATAATACTAAAACACTTATGATAAATACTTTAGAATATTTATTGGGATTTATTTGCTTCATCGAATAACATATAAAAATCATAAATGATGGAATATACTAACTTTGTACAATAGGTAACACTCTGATGATCACATTGGATCATTGTAATTGGTCATGAATCCCTAAATGAACAATCTTTATAGAAACACTTATTTTATTTTCATATATTCCATAAATAAGTTAACCATTATGATCTATATTGAAAACCACTCTATATGGGATACTTGTGGTCCCAAATATGAGTCTTGAATATGTATATACACAGTGTAGATGTTTTTATGGAAATTATACTTCATGTCCACATTGATATATGGAATGTCTCTCAATGTTTGGTGATTCATATGTACTACTTTTATAAATGAAAATTCAGATTCCAAATACATATTGTGGATTAAATGGGTCAGTTATTATTCTGTTCCACCTATACATATTGTGTAAAATGGTCATTCTCATGCACTATTATTGTTATCATTTTTTTTGGTCAGGTACAAGTACTTACCGAACAACACAATGTGTACTCTACAACCCATGACATGTAAGGGGAAAGGTCTGCACTTGGATCTTGTTTTAATTCGATGTCTTTAAATACAATGACCCATGTATTCCAGAGTTGGTGGTGACTTTATTACATTAAATCTAGATAAAAATAATCTCATCCTGATAGACTAAATAGATTAGTATTTTTAGACAATATGATGCATATATGAATATCATATTAGAATTTAAATCATTATAATGAACATAAAAGTTTCTTCAAGAACACTATCATTCACTTTAGCATATCCCTGTATATCAATCATAATACACATCTTTGTATCCAGGGGAAAAGAATGGGTGAGCTCTAATTCCTGGTAAGGGTATGCTTACAACCTAATATATCATGATAATATAAGGAATACTTTGTATGAAAGTTAAATATTATCAACAAATTTCATATAATCAATTACTTAAGTATAAAAGGGTAGGAATAAATGATGATCAAATGATTCCATATATACAATCATATGATCTTGAAACATAACCATGGATATTCTATTTAAATTATTAACCACATCTAATGTCAATAAATATTATAAAAATTTGGTAATTCATGATATCATACATCATATAAATAGTCTTTAGGGCCCCTAAAAAATAATTATTATATAAATGGGTAATAACTTAGCCAGAAACTCAACTGGTCTGTCTCATGATACATACTAATGTATCTGGAGGTTATAGCAGGCCCCACCCTTACATACTATGTCAAATTAATTCGGCATATTTATGGGGTAAATCATAATAAATATATAACTTCATGTTTTAAAACTATAAAAGATACATTTAATAACTTACTCAATCAATAATCTTAATCAGAAACCATTTGGTGTAATATGTAGAGTGGAACCATAATATAAAATCCCCAACAAAGTTGATCTCAAACAATTTGAAAAATAAAATATATATAATCATTACAAAATATTCCCAATGTAAAATAATAAAAATTATGGGTTTTGACATTAATAAATAAGAATACCTAAAAAATATTATTTCAAAACATTCAGGTTAAAAATATTTTTTTCAACTTGAAAATAACATTTAAAAAATATCATTTAAAAAATATTAGAAAACAATTATTTGAAATGAATAATGTATTATATTGAATTAATTTTTAATGAAATGATTTTCCATGATGTCTATAATGTCTTGTTTTTCTCAAGTATGTTAAAAGAACTAGTCCTCTCACATTATTATAAGATATACAAAAAATAACCATATTTAGAAAAATATAGGAAGATTCCCTTCAATTTATTTGGAAAAATAAAATAATAGTTGAAAATGAAATTAAAAGTAATAACGTAATATTAAACCACTGATCAAAAAAGTTTATAAATTCATAGATTTTTATGAAAAACTATTTTCGGTGAAAAATGGAAATAATGTCAAATTTTATTTAAAATAGATCAATAATATTTTATACCGATGGGACAAAAAAATTTATGATTACATAAATTTTTTTTTAATATAAAAAATAGAAGAATATATAATTGGTTTAATATATAATGATTAAATAATTCCAATGATAGAGACTTAAATATAAATAATCCTGAATACAGAAGAAATTGTGAAATAAACTCATGTCGCTTTGGTAAATTTTGAATCACAACCCGCATGAATGAAAGAAAATAAAATGGAAAATCAATTAATATGATTTTAAATATATTAATGATATAAAATATCATTTTTATATTATATTCACTATAAAAAAATTACTTGTGAATATATGATATCTCCCAATGACGTAAAAGTGATATGAGAAAACCTTGCTCGGGGTCTGATTTCCCTCATACAGGTCTATAATTAATAATAATAAATATATATAGTTATTATATACATATTAAAAAACATAATAAAATATTTAATTCCATATATTATTTACTTATAATATTTTTTGAAATGTTTTTTATGATTCATTATGAAAATATTTATTTCAAGTGATAACTACTATATTATTCATATATTTTTTTGGTTGCTAGTTTCAGTACTTTTACATAGATGATAGATAAATAATATAAATAATTATATTAATTATAAAAAAATAATATATAATACTTAAATGTGTATTTATATGAATTGATAAAATTTTGATTTGGGAAATTGAGTTAAATCATTCATTGAGAGAGTAGATCATACGTATTCTTGAATGATGTGCCAATTTTTCAAACAGATGAAACCAAATAAATGAAAATAATATATTAATTTTAAAAAAAAAATTATTTGATCAAATATTTCATGTTTGTTTATTAAATATATCCTTATTAATATCCATTTCAAAATAAAATGAACAAACATTTTACATCTCTATGTCGAGGTTGTAGTCTACATGTATGCACGAGTGTAGTAATTGTTTTCCAATAAATTGGATGGTAATAATTTATATGTGATATTATAATTCATAATTTAATCTCATTTTTTAAATATATTTATATTCATTAAATACATCTCTGAGATGTGGTCATGTAAGTTTAATTTTATCATTTTGTTAGGTGGTAACCCACTGTACACATAGTTGATAGTTTTGTTTCCCATTTGTTGGAAGAGGATATGGATATAAATTATGAAATTCAATATATGTAAATTATAGAATGTTTTCTTATTTATTTATAAATTTTTTTTGGCATATTTTAAGGGTTTATAGGAAGAAATAAAATGGAGACACATGGTTAATAAATTCACCACTTCTTATGAAAACCTCTTTTAGTTTATACCTAAATTCTTCATTTATTTTATTTTTTTCAGGTAAATTCCTTTATAATGTAGAGTGGGATTTATGGAATAGGTTTTGGAAGGTTTTGGATTACCCAATAGGGTCTGTTATTCTAAATATTATAGGATAGTGGGTTTCCTTTTAAACGTGGGTGAGAGGACATAGTTCGAATTTTTGAAAGGGAAACGTGATATCTATGTAATTCATGTGGGACAAGGCTAAAAAATTTATCACTCCCAAACCATAGATTATATATGATCTAAATATGGCCATAAAATAGTAATTTGACATGCTTCTATTTCATTTTATCCATTATTCTTTTACTTTAACTCCATGGTAAACTCATTTTCACCTTAACCCCGATAACTAGTTTTCATAATTCTTACTACTAATTAAGATCATAAATTAAATTAACCATATTATATACTATTAATTATAATTTTTTAAAAAATTACAACATTTTGGGAAATTAATTTGTCATAATTGGTAGAATATAATATAAAATTAATCATTAATATGTGTTGAAAATAGGTTTTTGAAAATATTGTTTTATAATTATAAAATGTTTTAACATAAAACAATCATTATAAAAATAACTCCAATGACCTAAATTATATTTATTATAATATTGTTTAAGTGTTTTTACTTTTGAAAAACATTTAAATTAAAATGGAACATTTAAATTCTTTAAAATAAAAGACAGATTACAACAAGAATTAGTATTTTCCTATATTCATCAAAAAATTGATATTTTCAATGAATTATAAAAAATATCCCAGAAAATGTTTTCTTATTCTATATTTATAAATTATGTTTTTATAATAAAAAATTAAAAAAATGATGAAAAATAATTATAATGTGTGAGAGATGTGTGATGAAAAAACATTTTATAATAATAAAATTTTTCAAAAATATTTATTTTTAGTTAAAATGATTCTTCATTAATTTAAAATTAATATATAAACATTGAAATTATTTTAGACATGTGTAGATCACAAATTTTTCCAATTTTAGTTACTCTAAATTTTATCCTCTAATTTAATAGATAAATTATATTATTATAATTTTTATGGTTTTTTGGTCTTGAGGTTGTGTGTACCTCAAGCTTTTGAAATTAAATTCATAGAAATATATTTCACAGGACATTTAATGTCAATGTTGGGTGACATTTACACTATCAATTATAATGATTTTATTTTTTAATTTTTGGTTTGTACATTCTCCTCCCATTAAATAAATGACTTTTACACAATATAAATTTGCACTCGGAAAACAAATTTTTGATTTTTAAAAATACCATTTTTGAAAACTCAAAATGTAAAATAGATTATAATTTTTTCTCATAAAATGGAGAAAGGGTAAAAATAAGTTTTCAAGAATGACACATTACTAGGTTTCTTTGTTAGAGAGAAATAGTGTTAATTGAGGATATAAACATGAAATAAAAGAGTGAATAATTATTTAGAGTGATAGAGATAATTGATCAAAAGAACATGAATGATAAAGAGAATGTTAATAATAATAAAACAATAAATTTGTGATGAGTTAAAATACCATAGAATCATTGGTCAGAAAGGTAAAAATATAATGTTTTGATTCGTGATCCTTTTCCAATAGCTGAGAAAATATTTTATTATCAGGACATGTAACACCCAAAAATATACAAACTATTTCATCGTATGGATATTATTATATCAATTTATTCAACATTTCTTACTCAATAAAATTAATATCTTTGTTTATTTTTTTATGTTAGATGCACTCATTATAAATTTAATAGATTATAATTTCTATAGATATTTTGAATTCATTCTGTATATTTCAAAATATTTTACATGAATAAAATGGAAAGTACCAGTTATCTAATATATTAATCTAAAATACTCAATATAAACACTCAAAGTTAAACTGAATCCATTTCGTTTGTATTTATTCAAAAAAATTATGTAAATAAGTCATATTAATAGAAATGTAAAATACTGCCCATCCTCATTTTCATGAGATGGGATAAAAGTTCTACATGGACTTAATCAATATACCCATGGAGATAATGGCTGGAAATAAATTTTGAGGTCTTCAAGAAAAAATAAGGGACTATTTTCCCTTGAAAATAAAACCATTGACCAACCATTCCATAAACAACCAATACTACATGATTCAAGTCAACAAAGAAATCCAATTCCACACATTACCAAGTGAAAACAATACAACCAAACCAATCACATAACAATACCAAATCATAATACCAGGAGTAACACAAAACAATAAAAGTCAAAGACTCTAATATAGTTCCCAAGTGCCACACCAAGCCCCATTCTCCCACACCACAGAACATCCCAATAAATCCAATGCACCACCAAAGGAATGAGATGCTTTAATATTACATGTGTCACGGAATAAAGAATCTACAAAATAACCAAATATCCAAAGGGGATGGATAATATAATTCAGTATCCTTTCCCCAAATGACTTCATACTAATTCTACTAGGATATAATAGGTCAACACATTGGTAAAAAACATTAAAAAATTCCAATAACCAATGAAACATTTCCCAACCAGCTAAGTACACCCTTACCATATCATTTTACTCAAATTATAAAATTTATAAGGAATGAAACCAAAAAATTTCATTAACCATTTTTTCCATTCCATATTTTCATACATGAATTCATTATTCTTGGAAAAAATCCCATAACAACTATATATAATGTTTCGTCACTTGAGTTTAGTTTTTTCATTGATAGTGGAACATCACATTAAACCATATCCCATTTTAAAGTGGTACTTCATGACCACACCCCAATCCATGATGGTGGTCCTTCGTGCCCAATATCTATTATATGCAACCCATGACTATAACATAGATTCCACAAATAATAACAATAAAATTTCCCCAAAATCACATCAACATGAAAATCAACACATACCTAAAACATATCAATCAACACATGAAAAGCTATAATACCCAACAATTGACAATCCTAAAAACCATTTAATCTAATTAATAATTCCAAAATCATGCCAAAATAATTCAATAAATCAACATTTAGTTGGAAAATATTTTTCCCAAACCATTTTCCATAAATCATCCAAACCACTATTTTTAAAATCATGATTTTAAATTCCAACAACAGAGCCCAATTCATAATAATAACCCTTTTTTCCCAAAACCCTCAAATCATAACAATGGGTTTCCACAAATCTTATCACATCACTTTAACCATAAATTTAAACACAACCCAATAAAATTTAAATTAGGCCTTCTAGGTCTTACAAAATGGCGTTGATAGTGAATCCACCAACCTTTACAGTTTTTTGAAATTGACCCACTATACAAATATTTAATAAATTTAAAATATATTTACACATTTAATAAACATTATAATAAAAGTATATTTAATTTATATTTATTGAATACATTTTTATTATCATCTATGTAAGTATAAAATTAAAAACATTTCACATCACTATATGGAGGTTGTAGTCTACATATATTCACAAGCATCGTTATTGTTTTCCAATAGATTGTAAGGAAGCCTGTTATATGTAATATTATAATTAATTAGGAATTTTTATGTCATAAATATCAAATAAGAACATTAAAGAAGACATTAAATCCCTCCATTAGATGTGGTGATGAAAAACAAATTATATCGGTTTGTGAGGCGGTCATCCTCCACACACAATATTGTCGATATTATCGCTCAATTTATGGATTGGGAGATGGATTTAAATTTTGATAATATGGTAATAAAAAATAAGTATAAATGGTATAATTTTATATTATTTAACCACACTTTAATTTAATTTTATTATTTCATATGATGAAATAATACTATAATATATAGTAAGAACTTTTTCTCATCTTTGATAAAAGTCATTACCTTTAAGTGTAGATTCATCATAGATTTTATTTATTTCTAAAAAATATCCTAGAAAATGTTAGTAGGGATTGAAGGATGTTATTTGTATAGTTTTTTTCTAATCAAAACCGATTTTAGAGTGTGAAGAGGATAATATTTGTGTGTCCTTTTATATTTTTTGACATGACACACTTGGTTTTTTAAAAATATAAAAAGGTACCATCATTTTTCAATTTCCAAAGAATCCAAAATAGAAAATTTGAAAACCATGTATGAGATAATATCTATATATAAATATAAAATAGGAATTACGAATTTTTATAATCCATTTTTACCCTTATTTTTATTTTAGACTGTGGAAAACCAGTTTAAACATCTTCCATGTTAATCGATTTGGTTATTTTTAATGACAATTATGATTACGTGTTTAGTTTAACTTATTATATAATATTAATAATTATAATTGAAAATATCTATAACTTTTTTCCAATTTAAATTCTCATATATAGAATAAATTAATTTATAATAAATCTCTTAAATGTTAGGGAAATGTTTTTCCAAATAATTTTTTGGATTAGTTAAGTATGATTTTAAATCAAAATTCAATTTGATTTTTTTAAAATAAAATAAAATTTTATTTATTAAATTGTAATTCAACTATTTTTACTTTTAAAAAAAATTAATAAAATTTTATCTTTTAAATATATTTAATGAAAATGAATTTCTCAACAAGAACCAATGGTTTTTCACAATTCAAAGAAACTTTACTCATTTCAAAAAAATTTAGAAAATTCACATGAAGATAATATTTACATCATGATTTCAAAAATTATTTTTATATTATGATATAAATTTTCAAAAATTGGTAAAAATTATTTTTAATTTTTGTGTGAAATGGTTGACGAATCCATTATTTATAAAAATATAGTCATGAAGAAAACATTTCTTTTTAATTAAAATTATTCTGAATTTATTTCAAAATAATAGATGTCCATTGAAATTAATTTGTAATTCTTAAACCATATATTTTTAATAATTATTTTATTCATTTTAATTTCCAAAAATTTAATTTTTAGGTTATAATTAAATAAAAGTTTATGGATCTTTTAGACTTGGTGTTTCATGTATCACATGCTATCGCAACGATTAAAATTAAAGATGTAACGTCCCGGTTCCGGAAGCCACCCAGAGGCGCCCCATACCCGGTTGGTCACATGACCTCAAGTGAATTTCCCCAAATGCCAAAGGTAATCGACTAGCAGCAAGGGACTTGGGTGTGATAGTGGGGAAACTATGCCCTCATTTCCAAAATACACAGTGAAAGAAAAACATTTAGACAACAACATAAACTGTAACCATCAATACAAAAGTAAATTATAAATAGCGAAAGACTAACAGTAAACAACTGGAGTACACACACATGTATATAAAATGATGCATGATACATATGTCTAGTAAAGCATCCAAACAATTCACAATACTGAATACAATACTAAACCAAAGTAAAAAAGAAAAATAGGTAAACTCCTCAGAATCGCAAGCCACATCTTGGTCCCATGCTCACCAGCTCCATAGTAAGTCATGTACTTGAAGTAGAAGTGTGCATGCCCTTATCTATACCTGCAACAATATAATCTGTTTGGGCCCAAATGCATGACCCAAACAGGGTGTGAGACAAGGTCCTATTAGACAACCACCCAACGATTTGTGCCTAACAGTCAGTGAATACATGGTAGTAAAAATTCAAGAAGCAGTAAACCGGAAAACCCACAACCACTACAATCCACAGAGTCTAGCATATAAAGTAAACAAGTAATAGCCAACAAACAAGAAGAACAATAGGTAACCCCCTAGGTTGTTCTCAAAGCCTAACCCTTATGGTTAGACCTACAAGTACTAGCAACCCTCGGGGAAGCACACACAGTCTCACCCCTCTGGTTCAGCTAAATAATAGACTCTCTGAGGAATCACTCACCATCAATTCCCCCAATAGTCTCGTATCGTACTAAAGGATCTCTAGGGAAGCACTCAACTCTCATTCCCCCTTTGGCCCACCACGAGGAACTACAGACTCTCTGAGGAAGCACTTAAAATCAATTCCCCCTATGGTCTCACATCGTAAATTAAAGAAACTCTGTAGAAGCCCTTACGTTCATTCTCTCTATTGTGCAACACACTAGGTTCTTTCAGCCCTGTGTAAAACAAACAATCATAGCGCGTGTATCGTCGCATATAAACCTCATGAACTACTTGGATATCATTCTAAGGCACAATAGCATAACAGTACAACGATTCCACTATCCTATGACTAGGCATGGAAACTGGAAAAATGTCTAACAAGCAGAAAATGCATTGAAAACATCCAGAGCACAGTAAAAATTACCCTTTTCCAAAGCATTGACTTCTACTCAAGAAATCAAGCAAAGAAGGAAAATAACAGAGGTAAAATAGGGAAACACATAATACCCCATTCAAGAGAATTGGTGAAATTGCACAAAATTTTCAAAGACATCCTATGGAAAGGTACAAACCACCTACCTCAATCCTAAGAGATCAATATACTTGAACCACGATGATTGATTCTCCATAGAACTTCATAGATCTGAGAAAACGTACAAAGCTCTCAAACCATGATATCTTGAGAAGGAGGAGGAATTGGAAAACAACCCTCTAGGAGAAGAGGGAGCAAACCACTAAGGCTCCTACACAATCGACGGCGGTTGATTCGGAGAATAGACAGAGTTGCGGGGGGGGCTCAGAGAAATATCGCGGCTGTATGGGTTCTCTTGGTTGAACGAGAGCTAGAAGAAGATGATTATGGGGGTTATATGTGACCCTAGTACATTTAATGAAAAAAAAGAAAATACAATGTGTGTACTTCTAAGGTACACATCGTGTACTCTGTTTTTCCTTACTCCACTTTAAGCGGCCTCCACATCACCCCTACACACCGTGTGTTTGGCCCGGACATGGCCAGCACATGGCCTCGAGCAGAAGAGTACACGGCATGTACTCAGAAATTACACGGTGTGTACTTTGAAAATTTCCAGAAATTCCTCTTTCTCAAAAACTCCATAAAGAGGAAAGACATACCTGAAAACGATGATCTGGTTTCTTACAATCATCCCCCCTTAAAGAAATTCATCCCCGAATTTCCCTAGCGAGGTGTAGAAGAAGAAACCCCAAATAGATCCGGCCACTGAGATCATACATCGGCCTCCCTCTCCCAGGTCTCGTCCAGTATTCACCAGTGCTGCCATAGAACCCGTACTAGAGGAACAGACCACCCACTGAGAACCTTCGTACTACGATCAAAAATACGTATAGGGTTCTCCTCAAATTATGCATCTTCTTCGAGATCAACCTCCTCGTGCTGAAAGATATGATATGGGTTTGAAAATTAACGTTGGAGCTGAGAGACGTGGAGGACGTCGTGCATGGCTCGGTACCTATGAGGTAACTGCAACTGATAGGCAACCGACCCAACCCTATCCAATACCTCAAACGGCCTGACGTACCACGGTGAAAGCTTACCCTATCTTCGAATCCTTTTGTGTCCCAACCTCGGTGCGACATGAAAGAAAAATTGATCCCCAACCTCAAACTCTATAGGTCATCTCCACTGATCAGCATAAGACTTCTGTCGAGATTGTGCAATATCCATCCTCTTTCGAATCAACTCTAGCTGCTCTGAGGTCTCCTGAACAAGATGAGGTCCCAGCAAAGCTACCTCTCCTGCCTCCAGCCAGCATAAAGTTGATCGTCATGGCCTACCGTACAATGTCTCGTAAGGTTCCATCTGAATAGTTGCCTGAAAACATTTTTTGTAGGCGAACTCCACCAGTGGGATATGCTTCTCCCAAGAACCGCCAATGTCTAGGATGCAAGCTCGGAGCATATCCTCAAGCAC
Source organism: Viscum album (assembly GCA_963277665.1). Taxonomy (NCBI): domain Eukaryota; kingdom Viridiplantae; phylum Streptophyta; class Magnoliopsida; order Santalales; family Viscaceae; genus Viscum; species Viscum album. Next base: position 593,497,674 of record OY728141.1, on the reverse strand, counting down.
CTAGATCGTACGCTCAGACTGGCCATCTGTTTGTGGATGGTATACATTACTCAAAAATACCTATGTACCCAAATCCTTCTGAAGCCCCTGTCATAAACGAGAAGTAAAACATGAATCCCTATCTAAAACAATGAAGTGTGGAACTCCATTTAGACTTTTGATCTCTTGGATTTACATTTTTCCCAGATCATCAACATTGAAGGTCTCCTTGATTGGTTAGAAGTGAGAAACCTTCATAATCCTGTCGACGACAACCCAAACAACATTTTCTCTCATGTAAATGTCGGAAATCCGGTCATGAAGTCTTTCGCGACATCATTACACATCCACACCGAAATGGGTAACTTCTTTAAAAGTCCTACTGGTCGTCGATGCTCCTCTTTCACCTGCTGACAAGTAGAACACCTCAAGACGAAACTAGCAACATCTCTCTTCATACCTGTCCACCAGTACTAGCAATGAAGATATCGATACATCTTGGTGACGCCAGGATGAACTGCCCAAACAGAAGAGTGAAAATCCCACATCAGCTCCTCACATATGACTGCTGGCACACATACGCGTCCCTGAAAATGCAAGATCTCATCCTCGCCCACTATCTATCTAGGAATAGGGTCCTCTCCAGAAACACACTCTCGTATGACTAAACCTTCTGAGTCCGATAGCTGCCTCATTTGTACCAGATTAAGAAGTGCAGAGGTAACAACTACCGAAGATAGGTATGTCGGTCTCTGTCTATCGTGCACCTCCAAATTCATCTTAGAGAACATGGAGATAAGCTTCCACTCATTGTTGGCCTCCTGAACATCCTGAATCAAACATCTCCTGCTCAACGCATCTGCCACTGTGTTTCCCTTTCCCAGAGTATAGGCAAGCTCGATGTCAAAAGACTGAAGATACTCGACCCACCTGCACTATCTCAGATTCATATCACACTGAGTGAAGTTGTACTTGAGACTCTTATGGTTGGTGAAAACCACAATGTTCTCTCCCAGAAGGTAATGCCAACTCCAGATCATGCGTCGGGTAGTTCCTATTATTTGGCCTCAACTGCCGAGACCCATACGCAACGACTCCATCTCCTCCAATAAGCACAACTCCCAGCCCGATACCAGAAGAATCACAATAAATAGAATAGCTCTTGCCTAGATCTGGAAATACTAGTATCGGTGTGGACATCATACTTCCCTTCAACTCCTAAAAGGCTTACTCAGAATAATCTGACCATAAGAACTTCTCCCCCTTCTTGGTCGGACCTGTCAATGGTGCTGCTAGGCGTGAAAAGTACTGAATGAACCGTCTGTAGTATCCAGCCATCCATATGACACTCCGTACCTCAAAAACGATCTACGGCTGCTCCCAGGAAACTACAGCTCTCAATTTCCTTGGGTCCATAGATACTCTTTCCTCTAAGATGACGGGACCCAAGAGGTGAATTTGATCCATCCGAAAGTGGCACTTCAAGAGTTTAGCATAAAGTCGATGGTCTCAAAGTGTACTCTGAACGATATCATGATGGGTAGAATGTTCGTGTCGGGTGTGAGAGTACGCCAAGATATCTCCCACAAAGACCATGATGAAAGAATCCAAGTAAGGATAGAACACTCGGTTCATTAGTGGCATGAAAACTGATGGCGCATTCGTGCGAACGAACAGCATAACCATATACTTTTAGAGGCTATACCTGCTCCTGAAGTCTTTCAGTGGTATATATGATGGTCTAACGTGAAACTACTGATAACCGGACCTCAACTCGATCTTCGAGGACACTCGGGATCCTCGAAGCTGATCAAGGAGTTCATCAATCCTTGGTAAATGATATCGATTCTTGACTGTTAACTTGTTTAGCTTTTGATAATCCACATAAAGCCTAAGGGTATCGTCTGCCTTATTCGCAAACAGGACAGACGAACCCCAAGGAGAAGTATTGGGTCGGATGAAACCCTTTTCCTATAACTCTTCCAAATGCTTCTTTAGCTCCTTCATCTCAGGTGTATCCATTCTATAAAGGGGAATGTACACCACTGCCACTCCTAGCATGAGCTCAATAGGGATGTCTACCTCACTATCCGTAGAAATACCTGAAAAGTCCTTTGGAAAGACATCCCTGAAACGATCCACCACTGAGAGGAAAGTCTAGGTGTGAAGTCCCCTGATCTTGTAACCCTTCCTTGCCCATGATGCTTGAGTCCTGCTCGACTCGCATGGACATCCCACTCGCCTCTATGAAGAAAAGGTTCATCCTCTTGTAAAATGAAACGCACCTTGTGGTGATAATAGTCGACGACTGTCTAGAAGGGAACAAACCAATCCATCCCGAGAAGGACGTCATAGCCTGTCATCTCTAGGACATAGAGCTCCCATATGAAACGATTCCCTGCAACCTCGAGAGGGCCCTCTCTTCACTGACGTACACTAGATGTCCTCCTCCCAAAAGGTGTGTCCAGTGTCAAAAAGTTGGTAGAAGTAAAGATACAGAGACCAAGGATCTCCACAACCACAACAGAGATATAGATGTGCACAGCACCAGTATCGAAAAGAGATGAAGATAAAACTGAGGCGGCTAAAATCGTACCTCGAACTATAGAAGGTCCGGGATCCTACTCCTGATAGGTCTGCTCCACCGCAACAGTTTAGCCTACCCTGCAGCCCTGTGACCCTGCCTGACCACTCTGATCTGATACTCCCAGTTGAAGATGTAATACTAGAGATAGATTTTCACGGCCTCGACCTCCACCTCGGCCCGAACGGCCGGAAGAACTCTAGTTCCCTGACTAGTGAGAAACGGGTGGTGCTACTCCCGAACGAGGAATCATGGAAGAACCCCCATCACCAGCTATTGTTGAGAAAACATGGAAGAAACACTGAAGGTGACCCATCATGCCACAAGATTGGAACGCCACTGGGTCCATCTGGAACTGCGGCCTCATGTGCCCTACCCTTCCACACTAGTAGCATACCACCTGGATACTTGAAGATGTATCTCATCTCTTCGAATCACCGCATGTGGACTCCCTATGGAACTTCCTGCTGTCAACTAGAGGAACACTATCTCTTGAAGAAGAACCACCCTGGCTCGTAGCTCCTTAGTCTCTCAGATCACGCTCCTCAATCAGTGCCTAGTTGATGATGAAATTGATGGAAGTCAACTAGAAGAGATTCACCTATGAGAGGATCTCCCTCCGGAGACCATCCGCAAAATTCCTTTCCAAGAACATCCCCTCTCCACCCCGTAGGGGTGTAAAATGTTGCAGATCGGTGAAACTATTGGAACACTCCATAACAAATAGAGTACCCTCATCTAGACTCATAAAATTCTGGGCTTGATCGGCCATCAGGGTCTCCGGGTAGAAGTAGTCATAAAACACACGCTGAAACTCCTCCCAAGTCATAACCTGCTGATGTCCCACCTATGAGATCACGTCCCACCACCACTTGGAGGAGTCTCGAAGCATGTAGGAAGTGAGCTTGACCCGCCTCTCAGGAGGCGTCTCTAGATGATCAAATATAGCCAGCATGGCTTCCAGCCATGACACTGTAGCTTGTGTTCCTCCTTCCCCAGATAAAGTAGGAGGATGCTGCTGCTGGAAAACCTGCGTCAAGTCTTCCATAGTTGTGGAAGGAGGCGGTGCTCCCTAAAGGGTCTTCATCATCCTCATAAATCTTTCCATAAACTACACATCAGTGCCTGAAATGGGTATAACTGCTAGTGCCAAGGCCGGTAGAGTAGGAGGATCTGTAAGAGGTCCCTGATCGGCCATATCAGGTGTTTGATCACCTTCTGGCAACTGATGTACAACCGGAGGACGTCTCGGAGGCATAGCTCTAAAAGATCAAAAGCACACCAATGATCAGGATTAACAAAGACTGAGAACTCAAGAGTACAAAATAGAGACATGATTGAAAAACATTCATGTTTACAAAAACAAGACTACACAGCGTGTATAAAACTACACAGCTTGTCTTCCTAAGCCACTTACTTGGGCATGTACCCCTTCCCTACTGGTCGTGTAACACCCCAAACTACACGGGATGTTGTCCCATCACATGGCATGTAGTTGAACTCTATTCCCCTACCTCAGTCTCTATACACAGCTAACCAACACGGTCCGTCTTAACCCTAGACTACACGTCATTTTTCCCTAGAGACACGTCGTGTATGAGACAAGGTTCCTACGACCCATGTTGTTAGTTACACGGCCCTCTACACAACTGATCTTTACATGGCGTTTTCCGAAAAAACACTACGTGCATAGGAGAAGAAAACTCTGACCCATGTTGTTCGTGACACATCTGGGTACCTGGAACAAGACTACACGACGTGTTCTTACAAAACACGGCGTGTTCTACTCGAGCCTCCCCGACCTGTGTTGTTAGTGACACGGTCAGGTTCACGGATCCAAACTACATGGCATGCACCTACCATACACAGAGTGTTCCTAAAGAAATTTCTACAACACCATGTTCCTGCACACACAGTCTGTGACATGGTCTGAAACTACACGACCTGTATATATAATGTACACGCCATGTATTCTGGGTTTTTCCAGGTAGTAGCTCTGAAACTGCCCTGAAGCCCAGAAAACACTGAAAAACAAGCATGAAGGTTCCAAATTCTGATTCGTGAGGACCCATACTCCCCACGAATAAAATCTTGGCATCCAATACATTTATATATAAGGAATTACAGGTCAATGATGGACCAATTTCGGATTCAAGAGGGCCCATAACACCTCAAGAACCAAAATTTGGCATTCATTTAAGCAAATACAATACAAAAAAACCTCTCTATCAACCTATAGGGATTATATCAAATCATCTACCACAACAGCATGCATAATCTACACAACGTCTATCACAACAACATGCAATTTCTAATGCACCTTAAATGTCATGGCAAGAATGCATGGCATGTGATTTATAACAAGTTCCTATATGATGCATGATATGGAATACCCTCATCTCATAGGGTTGCGACAGAAATAGAACCACAATATCAACAACAATAACAACAAAAGGCATGTGGATTACTCTAGGTAAAATTAGATCAACTATAACATAGAAAAACTAGAAAACTGTAATAAGCGAGGTAGATTGGTTTTTCCTTGTACACGGGTTAGCTACTCCCAAGCACAACTTAATACCAAGTACCGAATCCATACTATCCCTGGCCAAAGGTTCCAAACAATAAATTAATATAAAATAAACTCCTATTATACCACTTTGTAACGTCCCGGTTCTGGAAGCCATCCAGATGCGCCCCGTACCCGGTTAGTCACATGACATCAAGCACATTTCCCCAAACGCCAGAGGCTTCCGACTAGCAGTGAGGGCCTTGGGTGTGATAGTGGGGAAACTATGCCATCATGGGCAGAGTACACAGTGGAACAAACACATTAAGACGATAGTGGAAACTGTAACCATCCATACAAGAGTAAATTATATATAGCAGATGACTAACAGTAAACAACTAGAGCACACACACATGTATATAAAATGATGCATGATACATATTTCTAGGAATGTAGCAAAAAAAAGTCACAATGCTGAATACAATACTAAACCAAATTGAAAAAGAAAAATAGGTAAACTCCTTAACATCACAAGTCAGAGCTTGGTCCCATGCTCTCCAGCTCCACAGCAAGTCAAGTACCTCAAGTAGAAGGGTGATTTCCCTTATCTATACCTGCAACAATATAAACTATTTGGGACCAAAATCATGGACCAAACAAGGTGTGAGACAAGGTCCCAGTAGGCAACCACCCAAAGATCTGTGCCTAACAGTCAGTGAATACACGGCAGTAAAAATACAGGAAGAAATAAATAGGAAAACACAGAGTAGCTACAATCCACAAAGTCTAGCATATAAAGTACACAAGTAACAGCCATCCAACAAGAAGAACAATAGGTAACCCTCTGGGTAGTTCTCACAGCCAAAAACTTATGGTTCAACCTATAAGTACTAGAAACCCTCTTGGAAGTGCACACAGTCTCACCCCTCTTGTTTAGCAAATGAATACACTCTCTAAGGAAGCACTCACCATCAATTCCCTCTATAGTCTCATATAATAATAAAGGATATCTAGGGAAGCACTCAACGTTTCATTCCCCCTGTGGCTAGCGTCGAGGATGTACAGAATCTCTAAGAAAGCACTCAACGTCAATTTCCCCAATGGCCTCACATCATAAATTAAAGACACTATAGAGAAGCCCTTAGGTCTATTCTCCCTATGGTCCACTACAATATGTCTTTTCATCCCTGTGTAAAACAAACATGCATAGGGAGCTTATCGCCCCAAGTAAACCTAATGAACTACTTGGATATCATTCTAAGGCACAATAGCATAATAGTACAATGGTTCCACTATCCTACGACTTGGAATGGAAACTGGAAAAACGCTTAACAAGAAGAAAAGGCATGGAAAAACATCCACAACATAGTAAAAATTACCATATTCACAAGCATTAACCTCTACTCAAGCAATCAAGCAAAGCAGAGAAGCAACAGGGGTAAAATAGGGAAACACACAATACCCTATTCAAGGGAATTGGTGAAATTGCACAAAATATTCAAAGACTTCCTACGGAAAGGCACAAACTACCTACCTCAATCCTAGGAGATCGATATAATTGAACCATGATGATTGATTCTCCTTAGAACGTTTTAGATTTGAGAAAACATACAAAACTCTCAAACCATGATATCTTGAGAAGGGGGAGTAATTGGAAATCAAAGCTCTAGGAGAAGAGAGATATTACCGCTGTGGTTCCAACACAATTGACAGCGGTCGATTCAGAGAAAAGATGGAGGCGCTGGGGCTCGGAGAATGATCGCGGTCGTACGGGTTCTCTCGGTCAAACGAGAGTTAGAAGAATATGATTTTGGGGGTTAGACGTGACCCCGGTCCATTTAAATGAAAAAAATACACGGATTGTACTTCTAAGGTACACGGTGTGTACTCTGTTTTTCCATACTCCGCTTTAAGCAGCCTCCACATCACCCATACACACCGTGTGTGTGGCCCGAAAATGGCCATCACACAACCTCGAGCAGCAAAGGAGTACACGGCGTGTACTCAGAAAGTACATGGTGTGTACTTCAAAAATTTCCATAAATTCCCCTTTTCTCAAAAACTCTAGGAAATGGGAAGACATACCTCAAAATGAAGATCTTGTTTCTTACAAATGGCATTTAGTCAATGGGTAATTTATGCCTAGTTTTGTGTGTCCCTTAATCTATATAACACAATGTCCCTATTTTATAATTATTAGGTGTTACAATTTCAATGTATTCTATGAAATATATGAGTTTTTCTCTAACACACAAGGTGTATGAGTCCATATCTCTTCCGGGATGTGTACTCCATATACATGTCGAGCTACTCACAGATGTTTACACCTCATTTTATCTCAAACAAATACTCTATTTCTCTACAAATAATCTTGGTTGTGTAATACCAGTATATTCCTAGTTAGTTGGGTAATTCTCACATGGCGTGTGATTTAATCAAAATACCTGTCATATTAAACTTAAAGCGTAAAACCTATCCACCATTCAAATGGGAATACATGAAATGTGTTCATTTAATTTACATTGAATGTATATTTCAATCTCCCATTAATTATTTTTCATCCACAGGTTTACATCTTTCCCCATGTTCCTCCTTTACTACTACAAATTAGTTCCCTAAAATTCGGATTTGGTGAATGAAACCCTATCATCAGGTGTAGAAATTGTTGATATTTGTTTTCATAGTTTTGCACAATGTTTAACATGTTTCATCAACTATAGGCGCTTCACAGTTATTCACTCAGAAATTTTAATTCACAAAATTCTTATTCTTATTTTTTGAAAATAATGAAATGTATAAACTAACATGGATTCCAAATGTTAATAGAAAACAAAATATTCATCATCATATTTTTTCTGGTGCCTTCATTATTGATTTTTATTGTTTTAAATTCTTTTTTATAGTTGAATTTTTTAATCTCATTCATGAACTACTATCCTTCTATTTTTGGTTATGAAATATTGAATGTATAGGAATATTTTATGGAATACAAAACCTTATATACTCATAAAATTAGGGTTGATAACACTACTCAATCTAGAGTACGACATATTAAAAGTCCCAAATCCATCCTCTATTAATTCATATATTGAGTAGATTCAATCCACTATGAGAAGTGAATTTATCCTGTAGAAGCGAGGGAAAAGTTATAAATTATAGAATTTCAGATAAATTAAAATTCCTTTCACGATGGATGATTATCACAACCATACATTTCACAATCATCCACCAAAAAAGATGAGAAAATTTAATAAATCAAATTCATAATTTGAAAAATAGATACAAACTCCCCAATGGAAAATTCGTAAGTATTTCAATAATTTTTTAGGGTAATATGTCATGGTGGAAGAATGATATAGGGAGAAGAAATACAGTGGGAGAGAGAAGAAGAATGCAGTCAAAGAATTAAGGCAGAACACATTTATTTAAAAAATTGTAGTGGTATGAAATCAAGATAAAACAAGATATATAATGAAATTAAACTTATTAAAAAAACCCCCCATCCCACCCTGGATCCTCTGATGATTTTTAATGGGGAAGAACCCTACAATATATATATGCGGGAGTCCCTTATATACTCTTTTAGTCATTCTCCCATTTAATGTTTTCATTAGTTTTAGGTTTCAAACATATATGAATTTTTTTTAAATCACTAATCATATCATACAATCAATTATTCAATCATTGAACCGTACTATGGATTGCGATTATATATTATAGTGTTGTCTTATTTACTTTTATATAGGTTAGTATGGTTTTTTGTTAAACCCACTTCTCCATGTTAATTTTCCTTATTAATCAATTTTATTTAAAATCACACCACGGTTACATATCGAACCTTAATGGTGCCAAGAAACATTGATAGAATAGCCTCCACAAAGTAATATTCTCCCTATGACCTTCAATATTCCAATTCAGACACAACTATAGTGAAACTCAAACACCGTGGTCCAGAACCAATCATGCTTATTCTTTTTTTCTTTATTATGGTGTTTCCATCATTATCATATTAAATCCACTCTCCTTTCACAGAAATACTATACTTATAATATTAAACCCACAAAGGTGAAACTAAAATCCCCTATATCATAATGTAGTAGAGAAACATAGTTCCTCTTCCTAAAACTAATTGTCCTCTACACTGGCTAGTTGGATCAAAGTTATATTCCATATACGGATCAATTATCTTCATAATATTCTTTATTGTTTTCATCCAAGGCTCTTGATATCATCCTTGGAGATACAAAGCCTTCATAGTGGTAATTCTTCTTGATTTCGATCCCTCTTGGTGTTATCCATGAATTTATTGGAATGTTTTTGATGAGTAATGGTGGTGTTGAGTATCAGAAGTGTGATGAGGGAGATTTGTTAGGGTGGGTTCGTGCATCAGTAAAGTAGAAAGATGGTGTTTTGGTAAATGATTATTAATATCAGTGTTAAGCCATTCCCCATTGAAAATCACCATTTCTAGGAACATTATAATTTTTTAAGGACTCTCCTCCACCACTCGGACCTTTTTTTTACTGTTGGGCTCTTTTATACACCGTAATCACATAAAAATAAGTTGTGTTGATACATGAATACCTGGAAAGCATTGTCCCACACACTTCACGAGTTCCTACATGCATGGTTCACACTCTACTACTGTAGTTTGTGACATCCCCTTGGACTCAGATGGTTAGCCAGACCATCATGAGATAGCAATGTGGGGGAAACCCATGTTTTGGGGACTATTCATGTTGGCATATTTTTTAAATAAAACATTATTTAAAACACATCAAACAACTCAACAATAATATTCTGAATTCTTTCAAACATTTAATTTTAGCGTTTTTATTCATTTCAGACCACATTAATTCCACAATTATTATTTACATAGAGTTGTTTCATTATTACATAACATTGGCATGATCCCAAGAGATCATGTCCCGAATGACTGATCAGTTTAGTATCCTTCGAAATAATAGATACATTTATAAGTTTACATTACATTATGAAATGAAAAGGTGACATTTTGTCTCCTTTGAAGACACTCATATACCTTTACCTATCCCAGCAGGTCAATCATAATATAATTCTTCTCATCCTGTAACAAATAAAACATAAGAAAGGGGTTAGCTCATATGCTTAGTTAGGATACAATATATTAGAAACTATCTTAAATAATCATAAACATATAAGGATGTGTATAAGACTAAAACTCAAGCCTTTGAAACATAAACATGAGAAAAATATGGCAATGATAAATTAAATAATTCCATTTAATTAGTCACGTGGATATTATATTAGTCAAATAATCACATGTAATATCAATAACTAATATCATTGTGATGGAATGTATAATGTCAAACATACTAAACACATTCTCAAGGCTTCTTTACAAGAATACTAATAACAATATTTTCAAAGCATTGGGTCAAGACACAAGTTTGTCTCATTATACCTACTGATTCATCGAGGGGATATAAGGGTACCTTTTTATCACTAACTACATCCAATGAATTCCTCATATGAAAAGGATGAAACATAACAAAAACATTCTTATTAAACTAGCATATGAGATGTTAATACATTAACTATAAACTGGGAATGACATTAAAAAATCACATCCAGAGTTCAACATATCATAAAACAATAAATACAATATGGAATACTGTATCATAATAAATCTACTTCAAATAATCATAATATCCACAGTAGATGTTAACACATATGAAATCATTCCAAAAAACCATTTGAGAGAAACATTTCTTTCTACATTGAAATCATTTAAGATACACATAACTATAAATGAATACTTTTATTTTGAATATACTCTTATAATCTTTTAATTCATGTTTTTATCTTTATATAATGGAGGAAAATAGCCACATTAACTGTACAAGTTTAAAACCTTTTTCATAATTATTCCAAATGATTCTAAAATACCTTATTTGAAAATGGCTAAAATAATCCTTTCAATACATTTTATCAAATGTAAAACAAGGGTATGAATTACTTTAACCCATTTTCTATGAAATAATAAAAATGCGTTCAAATACATTTTTAAGAAACATATATGTGGATTATATATGTATAATCAACCTCGGATAATAAAGAGATTGTAAAATTTACCCTTAGCTTGAACATTTCCTTAGTCGAGGGTACATTAACATCCTATATAATTTTTAAATAATTGTTATTAAATTATGCATGAACCAAATAAATAAATATGATATCATATATGATCCTCTAATATTTCTTTTCTAATAAATTTCAGTATTATCTTTGTTTCAGGTGTTAACTGATTCATTTTCTTTTATATGTTTTGTTATGTAAGTCATGTTTGATTGGGATAAGATTTATTTTATTCAAATCCAGAATTATATTATGTTCTCAAAAAATATTTTTAATCCTCAAATTAAATTATTTTGAGTGGTTATGAATGGGAAAGAAATCTCATCGCGTTGTCAAGACGGTAATCCGTATATACGCACGAGCTACAATATCATTATAATGATGGTGAAATAATATATAATTGGATGGTATATTATATATATATAATCATTAACATGTTATATTTATTATTTAAATCAATTATACTCATTATTATACCCATCAAACTAATGAAGTGTTGAATAAAAAACTACACCACGATGTGGAGATGGTAAGCCGTACGTATGCAAGTATTCTGACTTTTTCATTCATAGGATGGATATAATAATGAATATTGTTGTACCTAATTTTTATTATCATTTCATTATGTAGAGTTTACTGGATTTATTAGTTTATTATGGAAAAAACAATGAAAGTGGAAGTATAATAATAAAATAACATTGAAAGAAGTTATGAAATGATTACGTCTCTTTTGGGTGCTTCCTTTTGATTTGAACAAATTGTCTCTTTAGGTTGGATTTTTGATAAAATAAGTCTTTTAAGATGAAGTCAATATTATTTTCATGATATATGTCTATGGATTTCTAGACAAAAATTTATTTGGAGTTTTGACATTAAGAGAAGGGGTAGTACCTTTTTATAATAGAGTTGAGAGGCACTTTTGGAAAGTATTGAAATATTAAATTATTAAAAAATTACATTCTATTTCTAATATCCCAAAATGGATTTATTTCTAGGATTAGGTAGAAATGGGTTTAAATATTCTCAACCAATAGGTTTTAGACATGTTTAGGTCACCATATTAACCATAACTTTTATATTAAACACTTAGATATGTAGTTTAGCTTTTAACATGTCTTTTTGTATTTGTATACTAGAAGGTTAATATTGCTACAATAAAAAGAAAAGAGAACCTAAAGTGGTTAATTAATAAAATATGTAACATTATCAAAGTAATGATTCCAAATATTAGATTTTAGGACTACTATATAATTTAATAAAATATTTTTTTTCTTCAAAACTCATTTATTTTCATTTTGAAACTATTTAGTATATGGGTTTTGTTAATGTCATAAAAACTAGAATTCTTCTAAAAAATATATGTAATCAACAATAACATGTCATATTCACCTAGAAAATTTTCATATGGAATTAAAAGTTTCAATTTATATTTATTTTAAAATTTACAATTACTATTATTTTAATAGTTCCTTAATGAATTAATTAGAACATTATTATTGTCTCACATATAAATTTAATTATATAATATCTAAAAATTATAAATAAAATACCATGATGTAGGTAATATAATTATCTTTATAATGAATATTGATAGTCAAATTTATCTTATTTATGACCCCATATTATAAAATTTGATTTATTAAAATTGGATTTTAACACTTTGAACTCTTCTTAAAATGCAATATAATAAATGTCCCAATCTAATATAAGTGGATCATAAAGGATCATATGTTTTCCATAATGTTGGTTTTGTTAGAAATATTCTTATCCAATTGAATTAGAACATGTGTTTGGGTACTTTTATATTATTATAAAATTATTTTTACCTTTAATTTCCCAATTTACTTTTAACCGTGGTAAATAAAATTTAAATGTTACTATTCCAAAAAAATTATTTACATCCTATTGAAAAAAAATTTAATTATTGTTAAAAAATTTGTTTGTATAATTTTTAAAATTCAATTCATAGAACCAGTAAAATCATGTTTTATAAAAATTTGAAAATGTGTCAAAAAGGTTGACAAAATAAATTAAAATGTTCAATAAATTTATATATATAATCTTATTATAAAATGACTCAAATGAATTATATTAGGATAATATATGTTTTCTGTAACTATTATGACATTAAAATATATTTAAATAAAATATAATTAGTTTATACAAGAAGTTGGATTTAAACAATAACGCATTGTATTTCACTAATTATCAAAAATAGAATGGTTTCATAAAAATACCATAAATTCACCCTAAACTAATTTTGTTATTCCAAATACAAAATGAAGCCCATTTTGAAAATGAAGATTATAAAATATCAGAGAGTCAACATTACTATTCAAAACTGTCTTTTAAATGTCTAGTTTGATAGGTCATGGTGTGCTGGAACATGGAGTTGTGTACAACGCAAGCTATTGTATTATTCCAAGAGATGCATATCAAGGAATCTTGAGGGTTTAAATTATTAACTACGTAATATAATTTATTACTCGAAATTTCTAAAATATTAATACATAAATGGATTCAAGTGGTTCTTTATCATAAGTTACTGAAGTTCCCACATTGGCTCTCCCTTTTTTATGGTTTCCCTAAAGAACTATTACCAGATGTGGCATCCTGTTTCTCAACACTTGTTCTATGGTATCATGAATTTTGAGAGGCTCTTCAAAATAAGACAGATCAGGTTCTTGTTCCATTTCATCATTTGTGAATACTTGTGTTGAGTCAGGAATTTATTTTTTTACAATAATGCCTGGAACACATCGTGATCATTGGATCGACATGCTGACATTGCACAACATTAAGCTACAACTCCAATTATTTCTAGAATTTCGAAAGGTCCGAAGTACCTGGGACATAATTTACCCTTCTTATTGATTCGTATAAAATAATTCCATGAATATATCTTTAAGAAAACCTGATCTCATACTTGAAAATATAAATCCTTCATTCAATTAACGACATAGCTCTTTTTCTTGCCTTGATCTACTTTGATGTGGGTTTGGATAATTGTCACCTTTTCCATTATCTCTATACAGGTTCTGGGACTATTATTTTTCTATCACCAACATCATTCCAAAAAGTTTGTGTCTGACATCCCTTTCCATATAACGCTTCATAGGGTGAAATCATAATACTTGAATGGAATCTATTGCTATATGAAATTTATATCAGAGGTAAATATTTATCCCACATAACTTGAAAGTCAAGTGAGAAAGATCTCAACATGTCTTATAGGGTTTGAATAGTCTATTCTGATTTCCCATGAGTTTGAGTGTGGTTGGCAGTGCTCAAATGATTTTCAGTATCTAGGTCCTTTTGATGAATTTTGTATAATCTTGATGTAAAATGGGGGTCACAATTACACTCAATTGATTGGGATACCCCATGATGTCGTACAAATTCATTAATATATAGTCTTTCTAAATGTTCAAGTTGCAAATCTTATCTTATAGGAAGAAAATGTGCTGACTTGGTAAGACGATCAACAATGAACAAAACTACATTATTCATTATAGGAGTCTTTTGCAGCCCCATGACAATGTCCATAGTTATATCATCTAATTTCCACTTAGGTATGGGAAAAGGTTTCATGACTCCTCTAGGATGTTACTTCCGAACTTCACTTATTTAAAAACTGCACATCGTGGCACATAATCATCAATCTCCCTCTTCATGTTTTCCCAAAACAAAACATTCCTCCAAATCCTTATACATCTTAGTGGTTCCAGGATGTATAAGGAAATTGGATTTTTTATAATCATCCAACAATTCCCTTTTTAAATCAAGTATATCGGGAACAAAAACCCTCTTCCAAAATTTCAAAATTACAACTTCATATACAAAGTCAATCAATTTCCCATCATTCAAAAATTTCATTATCTTTAGAAACTCCTAATCATCAGTCAGAGAATTTTATATCCTTCCTAGTAAAGAGGGTTGGGAAACCATTTGAAAAAGTATTGATGTTTCAACTTCCATGATTATTCCCATACCCATATTTACTCTATCCTTGAACATAGGATCTCTTTCATCTCTCATCTTGTTCCTAACTCCATGATCATTTCTTCTCAAAGCATCTTATACCTTATTTTCCTTCCCCATGTGGTAGTTAATTCCAAAATCATAATTATAGAGTAGTTAAAACCATCATATTTTCCACATGTTGAGTTATTTCTATGAGAAAATATACTTTAAACACTTGTGATAGGTATATATCTCACATTTTTCACCATAAATATAGTGTCACTGTATCTTTAGAGAAAATATTACCACGAAAAACTCAAGATCATGTGTGGGATGGTTTTTTTATTAATTTTTATCATTTGTAATGAATAGGAAGTAAATCTATCATTATTCATATCGACACAACCAAGTCCTTTCTATGAAGAATCACTATAAATAACAATCTAATCATTCCCTGATGGTAGAGTCAAGATAGTACATGGACAAATCATCTATACATTTATTCCAATAAATATTTACACTCTTTTTTCCAAAAAAATTATCCCCTTTACCTAAGATATTGGTTAATGGGTTAGCCAATCGGGAAACATTCTAGAAAAAATTCTGATAGTAACCTTCTAATTAAATAAAATGGTGTACCTCATTTATAATCAGAGGTGATGGCCATTCTGGGATTACCCTTGATTTTGAAAGATCAACAGAGATTCCATCCTTAGAGATAATATGTTCAAGAAAAGAATTCTCATAAATCTAGAATTCACACATGATAAAATTCCCATATAATTCATTTCATCTAGGAGTCATTAGAATAGTGCTCAAGTGATTTTCATGATCTTCATATCATTTAGAGTATATCAAGATGTCATCAATAAATACCACTACAAAGTCATCATGATATTTCTTGAATACTCTATTTATTATATCCATGAATATAGAGGTATCATTAGTCAGTCCAAAAGTCATTACTATAAACTCATAATACCAATACCTGGTTCAAGATGATGTCTTTATAATGTTTTCCTTCTTCATGCACCACTGATCATATCCAGATCAAAGGTAAATCTTTGAAAAATATTCAGATACATGAATTTGATCAAATAAGTCATCAATGCGGGGTAGGAGATACTTGTTATTTATTGTTATATAATTGATCTTCATGTAGTCAACGAACAACCTCATTGATCCATCTTTCATCTTAACAAAAAGAACAGGGGCTCCCCATGGAGAAAAAAAAGGGCTTATAAATCCTATATTAGTCAATTCATATAGTTGTTTCTTTATTTCCATGAATTTCTCAGTGACCCTTCTATAAGGAGTCTTCGATATAGTCCATGAACCAAGAATTTAGTCAATGGAAAACTCAATTTTTCATTTAGGATGATTTTTAGGTTAATCCTGAAGAAACACGTCCAAATATTCTTGAACAATAGGTACATACTCTATTTGTACATTCATTTCCTCACCGATAGTAATTTCACACCCTTTATCTCTAATAATTTAATTTTGTAGAGCACTTAGGGTGGATCTAGATGAGAATCAGATAGTGATTTATTTCTCCAAATATAAGGGATTCTTTATCATCATAAAAAATTGTAACCACCTTCTTAAAATAAATTTTTGAATCATTATCTAAAATCGAATGCATAATGATGATTATATTAAATTCAATCACGGGTATGCCTATAATATCAGTAGATAAAGAACATTTATATTCAAAAATGGTAACTGATTGACAAAACATTGTTTAAATGATACTATGCTTAAGATTTTTGACAGACAACTCCCTTGTTAACTAAAATTCGAAATATCTTATTTTCATAGATAATTGGGATGATATGAAATAATGCGTTGATCCATAATAAAAAAAGTATTTCATAATTTTGAGGAAATGATTAAAGTATCTACTACTAGGTCATTAGGAACTTCAAAATCAATAGTAGTGATCGTATAATCTCGGCCTTTCTCCATTGAAATTTTCTGAGGTATGTTTCCTTGACACATAGGACATTCATTGTCATAATGCCCCATTTTTTTAAAATTGTAGCATTGATAATTGAAATCCACTTTCTTCCCCCTACAATCACAAGCATTGTTTCATTTTTCTCCTTACTTGTAACAAACTCCCAACCCCTTTTTGCATGTACTAGGGTGTATCATGTCAGAATTCCTGCATGATGGAAATTCATGTATTCCTTTGTTCCCCTTATTTTCTTTCCCAGATTGTTCCGAAGATATTTTTATCTCATTCTTCACTTTAAAGGAATCTGTTATAGAGAAATCATTTTTAATCTTGATAAAATATTAGTCTATATCATCGTATGATGAGAATGATTTTGAGACAAATACTCAACATAGAAAGAGTTTTAACGCATCAAAAAATAGATCAATCATACTTGATGGGTTAAAAAAATAATCTATAGAATGCCTTGCTAACCATGTAATGTTATTATGATACATTGTGATATTATCATCCTCCTTTTTCCTTGAAATCAGAAATATTCTTCCCATATCTGATCGATGTTCACAAGGAAAGTACATTTCTAATAAATTCTTTTTATACTCCCTCAATTCCATATTTGATACTTCTACATCCACCTTTGTGTTTTGAGTTAATGACCACCATTTGTTTGGATCTCCTGAGATGAAATAAACTGTCACAACAACGTTTTCCCTTTCCCTACACAAAAAGCATGAAATATTTTCTTTAAGGAACATATCCATTTCTCAACTACAAATTGATTTGTAGTCACATTGAATGTCAGTGGTTACTTCCTCATGAAACAGTCTAACATTGATCCTCCGTGTTGTGGATCAGGGTGCTTAATACGGGTAAGGTTAATATTCATAACCGGAGTGAGTTTTCCAAGTATGGTTATTAGCTGTTAAGCACCAGTTGCATCACAATCCCCACTGTAACAATATTTATTTAGAGGGAAATCCCATCACGGATTACGATCATTGATACGGTTTCCATTACCTCCACCAGGAACCATTTTTAGTCAATGTAATACACTAGATTATTTTATGAATCATAATACATAATTCCAAACCTCTAAAATAATTAACATAAATCGAACAGTTTATGCATATAATCATTAATCATAAAAAAAATCATTGGGGAAGTATTTACTCATAAATCCTTCATATAGGTTTGTAAAAGAAATGTTAATTATCGATAGCATATCCCCCAAGAGTTTCAATCCAGGTGTGTAGTAAGGTATGTTGTCATGTACCAAGATTCCCTGGGTCAAACCTAAAACTACTTGTCATAGTTTTTACTCCTAGCTACATCTGTGATAGAACCACGTCCACTGGTAGTATCCTGACATAGTTTTATTGCTTGGAAACCCACATAAAATCTATATTACCAAATATTTGGATGTACTTCTATACATATCATCAAATTCTATCGTAGGGTAATGTTCCCTAATTAGTGTTTTTCTAGATCTAGTTTCCAAGTATTGTACTAAACATTCTCTAATACCGTCTTTAATGCCCTGAACCTAGTTACCCAGAGTTAGTTAAATATTAAAAAACAATGGCATGAACCCAAAAGATAAATTCCAGAATGACCATTCAGTTTAGTAGCCTTGTAAATACTAGATACATTCATAAGTTTTAAATTACATTATGAAATGAAAAATAAACATTGTGTCTTATTTGAACACACTCATATCTATTATATTATCCCTGTAGTTCAGTCATAATATAATTATTTGTATCCTTGTAAAAATAAAACATAAGAAAATGGTGAGATATGATGCTTAGTAAGGATAAAAATATAGTGGAAACGATCATAATTAACTATAAACATTTAAGGTAATGTATAAGACTGAAACACAATCCATTTAAACATATAAATTACTATATTATGGAAATAAAAAATAAAATAAGTTCATTTACTTATTCACATGAATATTATAGTAGTGTAATAATCACATGTAATATCAATAGCTAATCCCATAATTATGGAATGCATTATGCGGAATATCATAACCACATAGTCAAGGCCTCATCCCAAGAATAAAAAAAATTTCTAGGCCTTATGCCAAGATACTAGTTTGTCTAATTAGACATACCGATGCATCGATGGGCTATTGATGGCCCCACCTATCACTTACTATGTCTAATTAATTCCTCATAAGATAAGGGTAAAACATAAAAAAATCATTCATATTAAACTAGCATTTGAAAAGTTAACACATTATCCATAATCCATGAATGACATAAAAATATAAAATTCATAGTTTAATAGATCATAAAAATAACTATATAATATGAAATATTGTATCATAATCAATCAAATTCAATTAAACATAAAATCCAACAATAGATGTTGACATAGATGAAATCAATCCAAAAACTATTTGAGAGAAATATCTCTTTAGACTTTGAAATAATTTAAAAGATGAATAATTATAAAAGAAAACATGTATTCTGAAAATATTTTTATAATATTGTATGTAAATCCTCGAAGTTGTTGTAATGGCGGAATATAGTTACACCCACTTTGTGTGTTAAATAAACATTTTTTCATCAATTTGTCGAAAACGTCATAAAGAATCATGTTTGGATAAAAATAGAAAGATTCCTTTCAATAAATTTTATAAAATTTCAAACAAGGGTATCAATTACGTTGACCCATAGTCTAGGAAAAATATAAAATAATTTTAAATACATTTTTATGAAACATGGATGTGGATGATAATGAATTCCTAGTATATACCTACATACAAACAACCTCAGATTAGAAATAGATTTTAAAATTAACCCTTACCATGTAATTTTCCTTATTAGAGAGTATGTTAACCTCACGTATAATGGTTGAATCATTGTTATTAAATTATTCAAGAACCACATACATAAATATTATATTATATATGATCCTCTAATATTGATTTGTTAATAATATATCTGTATTGTCATTATTTTGGGTGTTAAATGATTCATTTTCTTATATAGGTTTTTTATGTAAGTCATGTTGTTATGGATATAATTTTTTTATAAATCCATATTGATATTAAGATCCGAAAAATTATTCTTAATAATCAAATAAAATTTATTATTTAATGGTTATGATGGGGAATTAAATCTCATAGCGTCCTGGAGACGGTAAGCCTTACATACACACGAGCATCAATATCATTCTATTGATTTTGAAATTGTATGTAAATGGATGTTATATTGTATACACATAATCATTAAAATGTTATATTTATTATTTAAATAAATTATACTCATTATTATAACCATCCATATAATGAAATGTTTTATACAAAACTACACCTTGACGTAGAGACGGTATGTCATACGTGTGCACATGCAGTGAGTTTTTCATTCATATGATGGATGGAATAATGAATATTTCTATACCATATTTATTATAACATATAATAATGTTGAAGGTACTGGAGTTATTATTTTATTATGGAAAAAAATGAGAAATATAAGAAGAAAAAACATTGAAAGAGGTGAGGAAAGAATTGCCTCTTCATTAGCAACTTCCTTTTGATTTGAACAAAAGAGCTTTTTAAGATGGCTTTATGATCTAAGTAAGGAATATACAATGATGTGAGGGTATTTTAGAAGATATATGAGCGGGTTTTGTCTGAGCCAAATGGCATTGGTGGTGTGTATTTAGGAGAAGAGGAAGTACCCATTAATAAGAGAAGTGAGGGGAACTTTGGGAAAAACTTGAAATGTTAGTTTATTATAAAATAATTTTCTATTTATAATAGCACAAAATGGATTCATTTTGAAGATAAGGTGGTTGTGGGTAAAAATACTTTCAACCAATAGGTTTTATACGTGTTTAGTTCCCCATAAGAACATTATCATTTAAATTTAACTCTTAGTTAAATTGTTTATCTTTTACCATATCTTCTTATATTTTAATACTACATGGTAAGTAGAGTTACTATAAAATTCCAAGAAAACCTCAAGGGATTCATTAATTACACATGTAAGATTATCAATGTTATTTTTATAAATATTATATTTTTAATATTATTATATATTTTAATAAAACATTATTTGTTTTAAAAACTCATTTATGTCAATTTTGACACTATTTAGTATTTAGTTTTTGTTAATGTCATCAAAACTTGATTCCTTCCAAAAAAAATACATTAAATCAACCCAAAAATGTCATATTCACCTAGATAATTTCTTTATGGCATTAAAAGTAACAATTTACATTGATTTTATTATTTATAATATCAATTATTTAAATCATTCATCAATAAGGTAATTATTACATCATTATTGTGTGATAAATAAATAAATTTATTTAATGTATAAAATTTATAAATAAAATTATATTATCTATTAAATATATTTATATTTCTAATTAATATTTTTAGTTGAATTTATCGTATGTATAACCCTACATTAATAATTTATTAGTTATTAAAATTTGAATTTAACACTTTTAACTCTTCTTTAAATAAAATATAATAAATGTCTTAATATAACCCACGTGGATGAAAAAGGATCATATTTTTGTCCTAAGGTTTTTATTGGTCGAAATAAACTTATCCAATATAATTAAGACATGTGTTGGGGTAATTTTATATTTATATAATATTTTTTTCCATTAATTATCCTATTTACTCATAACCGTGGTAAATAAAATTCAAAAATTAAAATTCACAAAAAAATATCGTCATCCAATTGAACCACATTTTACATACTGATGAAAACTGTTTCTCTCATATTTTGGAAATTAAAATCACAGAAGTGGTAAAAGCACAATTTATGCAAATTAGAAAATATACGTAGAAGGTGGGTAAAAGACGTTAAAAAGTTCAATAAAATTTTATATATCCAATCTTATTATAAAATTACTCCAATTAATTAAAATTGACTAATATAGATATTATGTATTTATTTTGACTTTAAAACAAATTTATATTTAAATTAATTATTTTATATAAAAATTAGGGTTTAATGAATAATGCAGTGTTTTTCACATTTCAAAATAAATTGATTTTTTTTAGACAAATTCCAAAAATTCTCCTGAAACTTATATTGAAATTTCAAATCCAAAAAATGAAGTCCATTTCGAAAAAAAATTATTACATTTCAGAATTGGGGTATTACTTTTCATAACATATTTTAAACATCTAGTTTGATTGGTCATGGTGTGCTAGAACTCGGAGTAGCATACAACAAAATATATTTTATTATTCAAAGAGAATATTAATGTAGAAACATTGGGTGTTACATGGTAAACCTCTCTTGAATCATTTTTCCTTTTCAATCATGATACAAAATAACATAATGTTTTTATCATATCATTAGAACATCCATTATTCCTTAAGTATTCAGAGGAGATACATTGTTCACTTTATAAAGACAAGAATTGTATAAAATCATTACCGATTTTCAATTATGTCTCTAATGTCTCCAATGAATAATTCATTGGTTTATAATGTGAAAAACATTATGTGTCAAAGATTAACTTTATGTCTAAAGCATAATAATGATATTAAAAAGTAAAATCTCAATGAAATTATCCACTTTTATTTGCACAACACCAACTTCCCAAGGTCAATGTAATATTATTATCAATGAAACCACATTGAATGAGTAGAACCTTTTTAAATTTCCAATATTTTATATCCATTATAAATATCTTTTAAATATTCTTTAAAAATTTATAAATTTAATCAACCACACATCCACTACCTAACAACCTATGATAAAAAATATATGTTCGATAATGGTGTTTTTTTCCCAAAATTCCAACATCATAACATTTAAGGGTTTTAAATTATATTAATAATGTTAAAAAAATATTGAATTTTTTAAATTAAAAACCCTTCTGAAAAGCTAAAATTCACCCCCATACACATTTCCCTTAATATGTAGTGAATTATATTCACCATGATTTCCCTCTCCCTCAAACATCAAATTGAAAATATTATTCATGTAGAGACCCGAATCCTAACGTACATGAACATTACATTACTTTTTCGGAATACTTAGTACATAACAAAAACACACACACAAGGATCGTAATAGTTTAGTGTCTTTGGAAACTCGGAATAAAATCTTCTAATCGTGGTGAAAGATCTTCAACATCTCCCATAAAGATCTTCCTTTTTTTACCTAAATCCTTTCTTTATATCCTGGGGAAAAGAAAACATAAAAGGGTGAGCTCAATGCTCAGTAAGGGTAAACAAAAGAAATATCAATCACATCGTATTCATAAGAACATAACATTTTGGAAATCATAACCTGCAAAAGAGAGCATAATTTCATAACATGGGATAAATCATGGTAGTTAAATTTAATCACAATAATGAAACTTTGTGGCATTCACACATAATCATAGATAATCATTTCTTGTTAGTCAAGACTCATTGCCAAGACTATCTTAGTGGACAAAGTCCCTTTCTGAATCGAGTAACCCTCGTTTCAGTCCTGTTTCACTGAACTGGTATAACCTACCATTCCAGCCATGTCTATCTCATGAGATATAAAATCTTTACACAATTCATTGGAGGGAGATATAGGTCCCACCCATCTTATAATGAATCCTTTCTTATGTGTGCCACATAATCATAAACCATACATCATAGTGTAACCCATGTAATAAGAATGTGATTCTTAAACAACATGACAACATAAAACAATTAATATAAGATAAAGGAATTCATAAAAATATTTCCATCACAACAGAATCAAATCCATAGGGATAAAAACAGAACCCTTTTATTATCTTAGATGGAAAATAATTTTGATAAAATACTTGAACTCCATTCTTGAGGAAAATATCCTTTCTACTTCAAAAACATTTTTCCTTTCATAATATGTCATACGACATTAAAATAAAATAAGTTTATTAAAAATAAAATTGAAAACTTGTAAAGGAAGCTTCTTGGAAATAATGTTTTAAAAATCCATTCATGCCGTATAAGTTAAAAAACATTCTTCGTACTTTTCTCGGAAAAGTCAAAAAGTACCTCGTATGAAAAACGACAAAATATTCCTTTCAAATATTTTACTAAAAACTCACCGAAGGGTAAAATTGGATTTAAACAATTGTAGGTGGATGGAAATAATATTACATATTGAAGAAACATGGATGTGGATGATAAAATACACCCCAGTAAATACCAAAGTATAAACAATCTCGGATAAAAATGAGATTGTGATATTTCCCTTACCTTAGGTCCGATTTGCTTCGTATGTGTCCGAACCTCCTGTATAATGATTTAAATAATGTCATTGACTTATTATAGAATCATATTCATTGTTATGATATCATATATGGTTCACTTATGACATTATATTAACCGTTCTTTTGTAAATTCCATGTTAAAGAAGCGTTTTGGGTAAAATCGTTTCATTTATCGTAGGTGTTTTGACTTGTTGTTCTTGACATTATTATTACTTATATCATGATTTACTTACATCCAGAATATAAAATATGATTTATATATCATATATATTCAGTATATATATATATAATAGATAGATAAATGAAATGAAAAACACCGTTCATGGAGACGGTAGTCCGTACGTACGCATGAACGCTGTTTTCCTTTCCTTATTGTCTTGAATGGAAGTAAGTAGATGACATACATATATATATATATACATAAATCCAGTAGCTTTATAATGTCATATATTTCATTATTATTTCTTATATATACTTTATAATCATTCTTAAATGGTTAACATGGAGAATGAATCTCATCGCGTCGTGGAGACGGTAGTCCGTACGTACGCACGAGCGATGATATCATTTCCATAAATATTGAATTGAATTGGAGTGGATTATACAATATATCAGAATCAATATGATGTTGTAATAACTATGTATAGTTATTCTTTACTCCATTATACCCATCCATGTAAGGTGGTGGTGGAAAATAGATTACACCACGGCGTGAAGACTGTATTCCGTACGTACGCACGCGCGGTGATTTCTTTTTCCGTAGGATGGATAAATAGTGAAATAGGGTTGTTTCATACTTATAATAACATATCAGTATATGAGTGATACTGATGTTATTACTTATTAATGAAACAACCTAATAAGAAGAAGTGGAAGAAGAAATAAAGATGAAAGAATTGGTAACGGTAATTACCTCTTCTTTGAAGCGCCTCTTTGAGACCTCCTCTTAGGGCACTAAAATTGGTCTTTGAGGAAGACCAGAACCTCTAGGATGTTTCTAGGGAAGTGGAGAAGAGATTTTGGCAGGGGTTGGCCGAGCTTGAGTGCTCAAATTGGTGTGAGGAGGAGGGGGAGGAGGTGTCCTTTTATAAGGGAGGAGAGGGGCACCTTAGGAATATCTCAAAATATTATTTTATATTAAAGTAAAAATCGGTTTATAATGGTTTCAAAGGGTCTTATTTCGAAGTTAAAGTGGGGATGGGTCGAAATCATATCAACCAATAGGATTTAGACAAGTTTAGGGTATTATTTTAACCTTATCAATTAGATTTAACTCTAAGTTAAATAATTTAACTTTTACCGTGTCTTTTTGTTTTCTTTCACTATATGGTTAATAAACTTACTATAACATGCCAAACGAACCCCAAAATGTTTATTATTAATATATATATCCTTATCTAAGTCATTTTGCCGAACCTTAGTGTTTTAGGAATAAAATAGCAATTAATAATATAATATTTGATTTAAAAACTATTTTGTGTCAATTTTGACACTATTTGATATATGATTTTTGTGAAAGTCATAAAAGAATTATATGTTCTAAAAAATTTGATTAAATCAAGAATAATAAATCATAGTAACCTAGAAAATTAGTGGAATTCATAAAAAGGCTCAAATTACATTCATTTGCGCATTTATAACATCAATTATGTTAATATTTCCATAAAAGGGTAATTACTGCGTCATCGTTGTGTCATAAATAAATTAATTTATTTAAAGTCTAAAAATTATAAATAAAATATCATTATGTAGGAAATCTTTTTAGATTTCTAATGAATATTTATAGTTGAATTTATCTTATGTATAACCCCATATAGAAAATTATTTACTTATTAAACATTGATTTTAACTATTTTAACCCTTCTTTAAATAAATTAATAATAAATGTCCTAATCTAACCCAAGTGGGCCTAAATGGTCATATTTTATTCCTAAGTTTGTTTTTGGTCGAATTAAACTTATCCAATAGAATTAGGATATGTTTTAGGGTAATAGTAATATCATTTTTACCCTTAGTTACCCTATTTACTATTAACCACGGTAAAAAAAGTAAAAAGTTACTATTCACCAAAAATTATTTTCATCTCATTGAACCACATTTTACTTACTGACATCAACCGTGTCTCTAGGATTTTTGAAATTCCATTCACATAAGCGGTAAAATTAAGATTTATGAAGAAATTAATTTTTTTAACTACCACTTAGTAGTTTCACTATTCATCAAAAATTGATGTTTTTCAGAACAATGCCAAAATTTCATCCTAAGCTATATTTCATATTCCGAATTCCAAAATGAAGTCTATTTTACCAAATTCATATCATAGAAGTTGCATTAATGAATTTTATAATTAAATCCCGCTGTTAAAACAAATAGCGTGTTTTTAAGAAACAATAACTATCAAAAGACTGACACTTGTTTATGTCTGGTTTAAATGTGAAATTAAATCCAATGACCAACATTGTATTAAATTGTAAAAATATATTCTCAATATACTTTAAAACCACTAAAATTAATTATTTATCACTATTAATTATTTCGATTGAAAAAGTTGTTTTTATCTAAAATTTAGTAATTTTCACTATTCATCAAAATATGGAAGTTATCCGAAAATTACCAAAATTTCACCCTAAGCTAATTTCGATATTCCGAATCCAAAAATGAAATCCATTTTGAAAAATAAAATTAAAAAAATTTCAAAAAGTTGTTATTACTATTCATAACTGCTAGTTTTAATAATATTTTAATAGCATATCGCTGTTTAGTGAAACTCGTTATTGCGTACTATACACGCTATCGAGGAAGGTCACGATTGCGTGTAATACAAGGCAAGTCAAGGATGTGTGTTGTGCAAGCTCATTTTGGTGTAGCGTACAACACAAGACATTAGTGAAATTAAAAAGAATATTTTTCATAAAATCTTGGGTTGTTACATTATACCCCCCTTAAAATGAATTTCGCCCTCGAAATTCGTCAGGGTTATAAATGGTTTACTATTCGAAAGATTCTTTAATAGAACACACATCGTAAAAAGGAATACCAAAACTTGGCTTTAAAAACTAAAGTATGAAATGTAACGATTACCCAAATAAACTAATCATTGGGTTTCCACATAGGTGAACATATGGATATGGAAGAAAAATCTAACCATCATGTTCTGATGGAGAGTGGTAGAGAACATGGCTATGGAAAATCCAGTAATCAAAAATCCATAAATTTGTGACGATATAAGGTACCATCTGATTCATCAGGTATAAGATCACTAGGACCACATTTTTGGTTTTCAAGATAATTTCCCTAAAGTTGAAATTTTGAATTAGAATAAATACTTTCTTTATTTTGGTACAATCTCACTGTTGTTCAAGCCTTGAACAATTTCCACTTCATCTCTTAAATAAATGAAGTTGAATTTGTTATTCGTGAAGTGTTAGAAGATCATGTGATATAATGACGGGTCATTCCATCTGTCTCAAACAAAAGGTTAGCAAAAATTATATACATAAGTCGATCTATAGTGAGATTAATCACATATGGTTCCTAAAATGGACTTATACTTCATATTTCATACTGCTTAATATAATAAAACTAGTTTCTACTAAACATGGACTTCCTGTAGGCCAGTGGTAGGCGATAAAGGCCAGTCGCACTTCAGTTGTGGGTTCGATTCCCACAGCCTTGTCCGAAGTGATGGGTTGTCGCCCGTCCTGCAGGTTGTCCTTTTTCTAAAACTACATTAATATAACATCCCATCAATAATATCGACAAAAGAAACTTCTATCCTTAAACAATACTCACTAATGTCCAGCATAATCCATTTCAATCTTTAGGCTTATCCATAATACTGCATTCCACTCTCGTAACATAGTGAAAACGATTACCAGAGATTTAACACCATCATCGATCCCCATATATCTTAAGATATGTTTTGTTGGTCACATTCCAAACATTCAAAGTCCTTAATCATGTATTCTCTTGAATACCCATTGAACCTTAATGAAAGCATGAATGCAGTTAAAAGTTAACACATTCCACATACCAAAATCCAAAAATTCTATATACTCAAACCATGATATAACCTTCTCCTTATATCAGTCATGAGCTCATGAATACTATCAAACATTTAATTTTCTCCTTATCCATTCATTATGCACATATCAACTACATTCCAAAAATATCCGAATAACCTTTCATGGATACTGGTAACATTAATCATACACTTTCAAAACTCAAGGAAAGACAAAAGTGTAACAATCCATAGATTTCTCTTTATTCCATAGTAACATGAGATTGCATATACAAAATTACACATGATAAACATGTAATCATTCCACTACATTCTTAAACCATTGACCGGGCTTCAAAAATTCTTTCATCTCACATATCATTTGTAGTCTCTTCATCATCATCCACATAAATTCTACCCATATGACCATACTGATTCTCTTCATGAGTCTTTCTCTTAGGGCATTTGTTTGCATAATGCCCATACATTCCACATTTAAAACACTTAACAATTTTTGATGTCGTAACAATACCATTATCCTCATACATGGTGTTAACCGATCCTTTTCCTTTACACTTACTTGCTTTGTGTCCTTCTTTTCCACACCCAAAGCATCTTCCAGTTCCCTTGAAACATTCTCCTTGATTCCTCTTCCCACATGATTTACATAGGGGAAATTGAACTTTCTTTCCTCTATGATCATCATGAAACTCCATCTTTCTCTTATTAGCCGAGTCATGAAACTTACCAAATTTTACTTTATTGATCATATTATGATATTGCTGATTCGGCATAATAATGATGTTTGTACTTCCAAATCTCATTTCATTGTGAAGAATATCATTCCATTGTCCATCATATTCTCCATTATCGTGAATCATCTTGTTTCCAGCCATTTTCTAAAACCCAAAAAGAATAGTGTGAGAGGCAAAAATCATAATAAAGGGGGAGTAACTTCAATATCTAACATCTTAGGTTTAATTCTATGATCGTTAGCGTAATTATAGTACTATAACCTATACGTATACTTAACCTTAGGGATATCCCTAGACATACTGTAGAAATATCTCTAGGGATCTCACTTACATTTTCGCATCCTAGTTTCCAATGGTTGACTAAACCTTTCCTCTGATACCAACTGTAGAGACCCGAATCCTAACATACATGAACATTACATTACTTTTGCGGAATACTTAGTACATAACAAAAACACACACACAAGGATCGTAATAGTTTAGTGTCTTTGAAAACTCGGAATAAAATCTTCTAATCGTGGTGAAATATCTTCAACATCTCCCATAAAGATCTTCCTATTTTATTTACCTAAAACCTTTCATTATATCCTGGGGAAGAGAAAACATAAAAGGGTGAGCTCAATGCTCAGTAAGGGTAAACAAAAGAAATATCAATCACATCGTATTCATAAGAACATAACATTTTGGAAATCATAACCTGCAAAAGAGAGCATAATTTCATAACATGGGATAAATCATGGTAGTGAAATGTAATCACAATAATGAACCTTTTTGGCATTCACACATAATCATAGAGAATCATTTCTTGTTAGTCAAGACTCATTGCCAAGACTATCTTAGTGGACAAAGTCCCTTTCTGAATCGAGTAACCCTCGTTTCAGTCCTGTTTCACTGAACCGGTATAACCTACCATTCCAGCCATGTCTATCTCATGAGATATAAAATCTTTACCCAATGCATTGGAGGGAGATATAGGTCCCACCCATCTTATAATGAATCCTTTCTTATGTGTGCCACATAATCATAAACCATACATCATAGTGTAACCCATGTAATAAGAATGGGATTCTTAAACAACATGACAACATAAAACAATTCATATAAGATAAAGGAATTCATAAAAATATTTCCATCACAACAGAATCAAATCCATAGGGATAAACACAGAACCCTTTTATTATCTTAGATGGAAAATAATTTTGATAAAATACTTGAACTCCATTCTTGAGGAAAATATCCTTTCTACTTCAAAAACATTTTTCCTTTCATAATATGTCATATGACTTTAAAATAAAATAAGTTTATTAAAAATAAACTTGAAAACTTGTAAAGGAAGCTTCTTGGAAATAATGTTTTAAAAATCCATTCATGCCGAATAAGTTAAAAAAAACATTCTTCGTACTTTTGTCGGAAAAGTCAAAAAGTACCTCATATGAAAAACGACAAAAGATTCCTTTCATATATTTTACTAAAAACTCACCGAAGGGTAAAATTGGATTTAAACTATTGTAGGTGGATGGAAATAAAATTACTTATTGAAGAAACATGGATGTGGATGATAAAATACACCCCAGTAAATACCAAAGTATAAACAATCTCGGATAAAAATGAGATTGTGATATTTCCCTTAACATAGGTCCGATTTGCTTCGTATGTGTCCGAACCTCCTGTATAATGATTTAAATAATTTCATTGACTTATTACAGAATCATATTCATTGGTATGATATCATATATGGTTCACTTATGACATTATATTACCCGTTCTTTTGTAAATTCCATGTTAAAGAAGCGTTTTGGGTAAAATCGTTTCATTTATCATAGGTGTTTTGACTTGTTGTTCTTGACATTATTATTACTTATATCATGATTTACATACTTCCAGAATATAAAATATGATTTATATATCATATATATTCAGTATATATATATATATAATAGATAGATAAATGAAATGAAAAACACCGTTCATGGAGACGGTAGTCCGTACGTACGCATGAACGCTGTTTTCCTTTCCTTATTGTCTTGAATGGAAGTAAGTAGATGAAATAAATATATATATATATATATACATAAATCCAGTAGCTTTATAATGTCATATATTTCATTATAATTTCTTATATATACTTTATAATCATTCTTAAATGGTTAACATGGAGGATGAATCTCATCGCGTCGTGGAGACGGTAGTCCGTACGTACGCACGAGCGATGATATCATTTCCATAAATATTTAATTGAATTGGAGTGGATTATACAATATATAAGAATCAATATGATGTTGTAATAACTATTTATAGTTATTCTTTACACCATTATACCCATCCATGTAAGCTGGTGGTGGAAAATAGATTACACCACGGCGTGGAGACGGTATTCCGTACGTACGCACGCGCGGTGATTTCTTTTTTCGTAGGATGGATAAATGGTGAAATAGGGTTGTTTAATAATTATAATAACACATCCGTATATGAGTGATAATGATGTTATTACTTCTTAATAAAACAACCTAAGAAGAAGAAGTGGAAGAAGAAATAAAGATGAAAGAATCGGTAACGGTAATTACCTCTTCTTTGAAGCGCCTCTTTGAGACCTCCTCTTCGGGCACTAAAATTGGTCTTTGAGGAAGAAAAGAACCTCTAGTTTGTTTCTAGGGAAGTGTAGAAGAGATTTTTGCAGGGTTTGGCCGAGCTTGAGTGCTCAAATTGGTGTGAGGAGGAGGGGGAGGAGGTGTCCTTTTATAAGGGAGGAGAGGGGCACCTTAGGAATATCTCAAAATATTATTTTATATTAAAGTCAAAATCGGTTAATAATGGTTCCAAAGGGTCTTATTTCGAAGGTAAAGTGGGGATGGGTCTAAATCCTATCAATAAATAGGATTTAGACAAGTTTAGGGTATTATTTTAACCTTATCAATTATATTTAACTCTAAGTTAAATAATTTAACTTTTACCGTTTCTTTTTGTTTTCTTTCACTATATGGTTAATACACTTACTATAACATGCCAAAAGAACCCCAAATTGTTTATTATTAATATATATATCCTTATATAAGTCATTTGGCCGAACCTTAGATTTTTAGGAATAAAATAACAATTAATTATATAATATTTGATTTAAAAACTATTTTGTGTCAATTTTGACACTATTTGATATATGATTTTTGTGAAAGTCATAAAAAATTATATGTTCGAACCAAGTTGATTAAATCAACACTAATATATCATATTAACCTATAAAATTAGTTTAATGCATAAAAAGTCTCAAATTACATTCATTTGAGCATTTATAACATCAATTATGTTAATATTTCCTTAAAAGGGTAATTACTACGTCATCGTTGTGTCATAAATAAATTAATTTATTTAAAGTCTAAAAATTATAAATAAAATATAATTATGTAGGAAATCTTTTTATCTTTCTAATGAATATTTATAGTCGAATTTATCTTATGTATAACCCCATATTTAAAATGATTTACTTATTAAACTTTGATTTTAACTATTTTAACCCTTCTTTAAATAAATTAATAATAAATGTCCTAATCTAACCCAAGTGGGCCTAAATGGTCATATTTTATTCCTAAGTTTGTTTTTGGTCGAATTAAACTTATCCAATAGAATTAGGACATGTGTTAGGGTAATAGTAATATCATTTTTACCCATAGTTACCCTATTTACTATTAACCGCGGTAAAAAAAATAAAAAGTTACTATTCACGAAAAATTATTTTCATCTCATTGAACCACATTTTACTTACTGACATCAACCGTGTCACTCGGATTTTTGAAATTCCATTCACAGAAGCGGTAAAATTAAGATTTATGAAGAAATTAATTTTTTTAACTACCACTTAGTAGTTTCACTATTCATCAAAAATTGATATTTTTCAGAACAATGCCAACATTTCATCCTAAGCTATATTTCATATTCCAAATTCAAAAATGAAGTCTATTTTACCAAATTCATATCATAGAAGTTTCATTAATTAATTTTATAATTAAATCCCGTTGTTAAAACAAATAGCGTGTTTTTAAGAAACAATAACTATCAAAAGACTGACACTTGTTTATGTCTGGTTTAAATGTGAAATTACATCCAATGACCAACATTGTATTAAATTGTAAAAATATATTCTAAATATACTTTAAAACCACTAAAATTAATTATTTATCACTATTAATTATTTCGATTGAAAAAGTTGTTTTTATCTAAAATTTAGTAATTTTTACTATTCATCAAAATATGAAAGTTATCCGAAAATTACCAAAATTTCACCCTAAGCTAATTTCGATATTCCGAATCCAAAAATGAAATCCATTTTGAAAAATAAAATTTACAAAATTTCAAAAAGTGGTTATTACTATTCATAACTGCTAGTTTTAATAATATTTTAATAGCATATCGTTGTTTAGTGAAACTCGTTATTGCGTACTATACACGCTATCGAGGAAGGTCACGATTGCGTGTAATACAAGGCAAGTCAAGGATGCGTGTTGTGCAAGCTCCTTTTGGTGTAGCGTACAACACAAGACATTAGTGAAATTAAAAAGAATATTTTTCATAAAATCTTGGGCTGTTACAATTCAAATAATAAGAGGATGATAGAAATGTATATAAATGGAATGAATTGTGCATCATTACTAACAAGTTCATTCATGATCTCTATAGTTTAAAAAAGAATATATCTAAAAATTGTTCTCAAGGATATGGGCATATCAATAAAAATTACCAAATCATGTGAAATATGTTTTTCTATAGTCGTATCTTTGGAAACTTATAATGAAAGTTCAAGAAGGTGACATTACCCAATAACAATCATGAAATATTCCCATGATAATATATAAATAATTGGCACTATACAACCTTTTTGGTAATGGATATAAGATATTTTCCAACAAATTTTCTACTAAGTATTAATAACCAATCAATTTAAATTTGTTTCAAAAATTCAAAGTTGAAAATTCATAGGGAAATTTTATTTACATGGATCAACAAACTCCCTTAGATTATGTTTCATCATGTGATCATTAATTCATAACTATAATAATTCAATTATACCACTTACTCAATAATTCTTGTTTTCATTTAAATACAATCAATGTAATAATGGTATTTTTAATAAATTAATTTCAACTAGATAATTAATTCATAAAACTATATGTGGTGTCCAATATCTAGATATTTGGTAAAAATAAAATTTTCAGAAAAAATGAATTGAGATAAAAGATAATCTTTATAAGTGAGCTCCCTTTTCTCAATAAGATTTATTCATTTCTTAAAACTATAATTCTCGGGAATTTCTTATCGTATTGTGGACCTAAAAATTAAAATAAAAATATTACCGATAATGACCATGTCAATGAAGCTTAAAAATATTTCAGGGATAAGGTTGTATTCTAAAATAATTCATTAGATTGAAATCGAATGATTCTATATGTAATTTAATGGAATATTATATTTTTAATCCCCCAAGTGGGTACAATATTTTTACTATCTTCAAAATGGATGTTCTAGTTTTCATCCATAATTAGTTGGTGGGTATAGCTTCCTGGATTTGAAACACTATATTCTCATTTTCTATATTTAATCTTCTTATTTATTAGTGATACAGAGTCCATGGATAGAGTAAAACATATCTATCCCATTATAAATAAGGTATAAATTTCTTGGAAGGGGTATTATAAAGTACATATCATCCTCCTTCTTGGTTTCTATTTGTGAATCCTCCTCTTACTTGTAATGTTCTTAGTAAATGTAAGACATATCAATTTAATATTCAATGGGATAGTTCTAAATAATATTAATTGAATTAAATTAATATAAGAATACTCAATATGAAAATATTCCCATCCAATGTGAGTATCATGTGTCTTATTTTCCATAAGCTTATCCACTTGATATTCTTCTTCAGCTTCATTAATGCATGTTTAATATATGATAAATGCTACATGTGTTCCTCACTATGTTCATGTTCTTCTCCTTTATCATCTAACAATATAAAACATGGATTATTTTATTATAAAAATTCAAAGTATAGGGACTTAATTCTAAATTCATATTTAATAAAGGTATCAAATAATTAATTTATTAAAGGATAAAACACATGTTCAATATTGGCTACATTCTTTTCTTCAGTGGTATGTATCTATTGATGTTGAATCAAACTGGATTGAGGGAGGTAGTTTGGGTCAAATATATTTTTCTCCAAAATCAACTCTTTATGGGGTTTCATCGTCATCTAAAGATATAATAAGAAACAAGGGTGTCAGTTCTTCTGATTTGTAATATGGTAGAACTTTTTTCTTTTCATTTTCTCTCCGGTCACTCCATTATTGATCATGAGCTTGTTGATCTCTCAAATTCACACGTTATATGAGTCTTAATCAGTTCTCTCGAGATCATTATAGTAGTTCTATATATGATAAATGTAATACATGGACTATATATTTTCCTCAAGAAGGTATTTAACCTCTTGGACCTCTTTAAAAAAATACTGGAGATTCATTGGTACCTAATTTGTGGCCTTCATTCTTTGATAGTAATTTTGAGCCTTATTGACTGTTTCTATCAATTTGTGATGTGACGGTCATGTCTCTTTTCCACTAACCATATTTTTTACTTGTATAATGTGATCATAAACATTATTTCATAGGTCCTCATATGTATTATCAACCAATTATTGTTGTAATTGCAGTAATGAGTATTTATTCTATGCATAATAGTATTCATTCGATGATATTTTGCAAAAATATTTTTTTTCATTTTTAATAAAATATATGAAAAACTATATATAATGTGAAAATGAAAAAATTATGTAATCAACCATTTTTCTCCATAACAATGGAATTATGTTTCTGAATACCAACCTTTCAAGGGGTGTGGAAAAATATATTATATATTTTCCAAGTAAAATATAGTGACTGGCCAAGGTTGTCTCACACGATCCATTCCATAAATATTCACACACTAATTTAAATTCACCAAAAGGACTTAATTTTTTAATCACTATAAATTTTAAACTCACATTCAATTAAAAAGGGGTTTAAAATAGATGTACTTTGACCTAGGTTTTGGATTGGGTTCTATCATTATTCACATTGTTTCTTTTAAATATAGTATTGGAGAAAAATTTAAGAATCTAATTCATGAAATACTATCCTTTAACATATAATTGGAAACATATTTAATTCCTATTAATACACTTGGGTATTAAATCCTTACTCCGCATATAATAAATGATGACGAAATGCCGCAATCATGAGTATGGGATCTACAATGACCTGGATCCATCAAATGTAGTATCAATCCTTAAATAG
The DNA here is from genome assembly GCA_963277665.1 of Viscum album. Taxonomy (NCBI): domain Eukaryota; kingdom Viridiplantae; phylum Streptophyta; class Magnoliopsida; order Santalales; family Viscaceae; genus Viscum; species Viscum album. The sequence continues at coordinate 593,461,264 of OY728141.1, read as the reverse complement.
CCAAAATGTATCTTTAGAATAAATTTCATTCAATGAAAGAGATGTAAAAGTTATAAATACATGAATATTATTGAACTTGAGATTCTGGAATGGGTATAGGATCTACACACCCAAACATTTCAGCCCAATTACCTAAAGGAAAAATAATACTTTCATGAATTTAAATAAACATTTCAAGAAAACCACACATCCTCCCACAAGGTCAAGACTCGTGTAAATCACTCATTATCAAGTGTAATAGGTAATGGTTGAATAATGACAGAGAGATGGAGAATTAAGAGAGCATGTGTGAGAAAGAGATATAATGAGAAAACATTATAATTAAGTGTATGTGATCAATATTTTAAAACATAATGAAGATACATGAAAATTAAATTGACTAAGATACAATAGAAAATAAAAAGAGTAGTAATAACCTACCAATCTACTCTTGATCCCCATATGATTCATAGTAAAAAAACTCTCCCATTTATAGATGGAGGATTCCATTCCATCCTCTTTCAATGATTTTCTCAGTCAACTATTCTTATTATTTTTACTTTCTAGTGTATCTCCACACTATTTTAAATATATAATGATATCATAGCTTCAATTATTTCCTCATAGACTATACTGTGGTTTGGGAAAGTAAATTATGGTTTAGTATTATTCAATTGGGTATGAATATGTGTGGATTGTTATGAATCCCACATACCCTCTATGAAAAACTTTATTCTCTATATTTCATTAAAATTATGCCACTAATTAATATGGTATCTCTATGGCCCCATGAACCTCTTCTGTCACAGCCTCCTTCTAGTAATATTTTCATTAAAATCATATTTTTTCAAATTAAGGAACCTATATTTCAAAACTAAAACACCATTGCCATGTTCCCCACAATAATATTATTTTTCTTCATGTATTTTGCATAGTGTAAGATCCTTCCCTTTTCTAGTGATGTCTTGGTCTTTTTTTAGGTAATATTATACACATGTGTTGATTATATCATGGTTGGATTTTATTTAGGGGTTTATTCTAGATAATGTGGTGAATTGTGTATGTTTTTAGATATTTTGGGTAGTTCATGGTTGGTGAATATTTTCCCAAAACCATGATCCCTTTCCCAAAAATTAGTACATTCCAAAATAGAGGGGTAACACAAGGATGGAGAATTATTTTTCAAATTGGTTTCCCTCTTAGTAGATATCATGGACCCACTATGTTTTTAGTAATTTTGGGTAGTTCTAAAATTCTCTTATTTTGATTCGTGTATCCCTATTTTATCTTTATGAATGAAGTGGGTAGAATTAACATCCATCGAACATGGGTTTAGATCAAGATTTCCATATATCTTCATTGATTTTATATTGATATAGGATTTGGTTTTGGATAAAATTATTTATCCTAAAATATATCATTCCTCTCCAATTTGTGGATTTTCCGGCATAGTGAATTTCTATCAAGGATATTGAGTTAGGTGGCCAATTTTTCAATTAAAAATATCATTATTTAAAATTTTTGAATGAAATTGATAAATTTTATTGAATTTTGTATTTATTGGATCTTTAATTTGATTAATTATGTTTTTAATTAAATATTTAAATGATCATGTAATTTTTTGATTAGTAGGGTTGTGGAATTGGATATTTTAAGGGATTATGGAATCAGTTGATTAATTGGTTGATGAACTGATTAATTAATGGTAATTAATTGATATTTTGATTAACCTTAAGGGTTAAATTTTTTATATGATTAAATGTTAATGAATAGTTTTATGGTGAATATTTTGTATTATTCCATTTGAATTAATATAAGTAGCACTATTTAATAAATTCAAATGGTACACATTTATTAGAATGTTTGATAAGAAGTTTCATAATTATTAACCTTTATGCGTGTGATATTGTGATATATGTGATATTGTGATTTATGTGATGATATTTGTGGGAGAAGGATCGATTCATCAAAATATCTTAACTGAATGGATGATATATTATTTTGGGATATGGATTGATGCTTCAATACCCTATATGTTATAACTATTACCTGTGGGATAGAGACTAATGATTTAAATACCCATTGGGTTCTAGAAATTGTGTTCTAGGCCCAAAATTATTTCATTGGACTACGGTTCAGAGTAGACACGATATGAATTGAAATTAAATGGATAATGAAAGCCAATGTTATATTGAACTGGGATCCCATTTTTGATTTGTTTTAGAATCCACCATGTTTGGAAGCCATAATTTATGTTTTAGTTGTCAACATTAACAAAGTTAATTTTGATTTTAAATTAAAGAATAATGAAATTTCATAACTTTTTACTTATTTGTAAATTATTATTTACAAAACTTCATACAATTTTATTGATGGGATATTATTTTAGACAACGTTGGTGGCGGCTTACTGAGTTGTACTCAAACCATAATATGGAATCCTAATCAATACCTAAATAGAATCCATGTTTACTTGATAGGATAAGTGGAGGATCCCTATATAAGATGTAGGAGTTGGTGTGATGTATGGAAGAGGGAACAAGGCTTGATTTTAGGAACCTCTATGATCTTTTCAGTGTCTTTATATTGGGGTTTTTGTATTAAAACATGATACTTATATGGAATGAAATATCAACTAACTTAGTTTGGTGTTGTTCATATTCTATTTTTATCATGTGGTACTAGACATTATTGGTTATAATATTAATTTTGTTATTGGTTATATCATTTTTTTTATTGTTTCAAATTTTCCACATATGCGTTTCATTGAAAAAATGGTATAGTATAAAAATGTTATATTTTTGAACTTCACTGCTAGTCAGAATCCTCTAGCTTTTAAGGAGGCCTACCTGAGGTCAGTTGGCCAACCATCTGAGGGCACCGGTGTGTGGAACATAGTTTGGGAAGTTACAAATTAGTATCAAAGGAATATTTTTATTGTATTTTATTTTTTCTTACTATTTGGTAAGTGTAAGTAATAGTCATGGATGAGTTGGGAATCAGTAAATTTATCATTAATGGGAGTAACTAAACCATGTAAAGGATTAAAATTAAATACATAAGGTGGGGTTGATGTCATTATTGTGGGTTGTAATAGTTTAATGATATTTCAAATCGAGTGATGCAATTATTGTGTGATGTTTTTTTCTAAGATTTTATTTGTGGAACATTATAGAATTAATGTTGAGAATACATGGATCCTTTTAGGTTCACATGATTTATTTAACATGAAACATCTTATGAATTATTGAAAAATCAGGTTTTAGGGATGAGTGGTTTAAATGAAAATTATTCTCCTAATTATGTAATTTAAAAGAAAAATTCATAAAATATTATATTGGAAAGTTTAAATAATTCTAAATGTGTTAACAAGAATTGGATGTATGGGTTTCTAATAAAAATCCCATGATTTGAAAGTGTTTTAAACTATATGATCCATGACACATGTGAGGGATGGTTAAGGGTAGTGATAGTGCGTCAGTTTTGACCTTGTGGAAAGATAAGTGGTTGAGTCATTATCGGTTTATGTGAATCATCAGAAATTTGATTTTGTTTTTATGTGACCCAAGACTCATGTTTGGAAATGTATAGATTTTCCTCTACAAAAAATCATGCTGATATGATGACAGGATAAAAGGGTTGTAAATGATCCTCCATTAGTGGAACCTAAATAACTGATAGTTCTAGGTGATATTTATGGAGGGAAGTTCTATGAGAAATTTTCTAAATTTATATAGTTTATTGAATGACACCTAGAGTGGGTTATAGGGAATATTCCCAAATGGAAATAGGAGTTCCAGTGGTATCACCATCTGAATTTTACTAGATAGGGTCGACCTAAGGAATGTGATTTTTTATTTCGTCTAACCAAATGACTCCTGAAAAATTAGAAATTCCATGTGAGAATATTATCAAACTTGATACATATATGTTAAGTGGTTAAGTGAAAAATTACTAGAATATCTAAATTATAGATATAAAACTAGATAATATGTAGTGGAAGGAAATTTAAAAGATATTTCCATAGAACTATTACCTTGAGATGCATGGGAATGAGGGGGAAGTAGAGTTAATGCATCAAACCCAGGGGAGCATTCCTATGAGAGACTAGTTTGGTTACTTTATAGATTTGAAATTTTTTGCTCTATAGTTTGCAGGGGATGAGGTTAATTCATAGAAATAACTTTAGAATAGTCTAAAATGTAAAATTAAGTACCATGTAAACATTTTTAGGATGATGTAGATTTCATAGGTGGTGAATCAGGCTCTCATATCTAAGGGGAACCTAAAGAAGGCTTCCCATGGAAGATAAGTGGTTCCGATTGGATGATTAGGTGGTATATCTTCCAATAGTATGAATAATGACTATGAGAATTATCAGTAGGTTGATTTCTTGGAGAGTGTTCTAGGGGAAGGATCATTTACTGAGGACCTTACCCAGCTGAATTTCCACCATTGTGGTAAAATAGGATTTGTTTGGAGATAGTTCCCTTGACTATTGCTAAAGATCCAAGCATGAAGAAGGATAGAATTTCAAGATAAGTTGTGCAGGCACCCATGATATATGGGTAATGATGGAGGATTATGGAATAATCTAAGTGATTGAAGTGTTATTTTAGCCCCTATCATTCTGGATGTTGGATTTCTACTCATTTTGGAGGTTGAGGCTGTGGAACTCGTAATTTTGGGCTAGAGATCCCATATCGCTATAGTATTGTATCTCTTGAGACTTAGACTATAGCATTGGGTAGAGGGTAAGATGGGTGAATGAAGTTCATCCCATAATTTTTTTACAGCAAATCTAGACCGTCAATATTTTTAGATACTATTATTTTATGTTATACATATTCTAGTTCCTTTTATGATATGCATGCATCTGATTCCATAATATATACACAACTTTTTAATGGTTTGGGTCTAGAAGTGGTGTTCTTGAGTTGTTTTATTTGTATCTATATACCTTTGGGGATGTTTTTGAGAAACATATTCTTATGTAAGGGGTGTTCTATTGAGGTTGGGGACTATCATTTTAGTTGAGATATTTACATCCCTTTTATGTCATTTCTAAATGTTTTTTGGGGAATGGAATGTTTGGTAGAATATTGAACCATATTGATTGTTATCGTAGGAGAGTGATAATTACATTCCCTGAGGTTAATAGTTATGTATTTAGTGGATATTTGGATATCTAGACAAGATGTCTAGTGATATTTCATCAGAAACTGGTAGATCTCACCTACCATGTGGAAAGTATGTTATTGGATAATGTGGGTGTAATGAATGAAAGCTTCCCACTGATAGTGTACTAGTTTCAGTACATGTTTCTAGAGGAATTTTCAGGGAGACCACCTGAGATTGATTTGGAATATACAATTCAGGGCATGCCAAGAGATGAGATCCTTTTCATTACTCCTTACAAAATGGAACCAATAGAGATTCAAGTGGTCAAGAATCAACTGGATGAATTTATTGATGGGGGATTTATTCATCTGAGTATTTCCTCATGGGGTTCTATGGTATTTTTTCTACGAATTATGGAGGAAATATTTTATTATTTGTTGATTATCATAATTTTAACTGGATGAAAGAAAATAAATCCTATCATATTCCATGTATCGATGAGAACATTGGCGATTTTATGGGAGATGAAATATTTTTAAAGATCAATATCAGGTTGAGGTATCATAAATTGAGTGTTTTACCCTCTCATATACCTTGAATAGAGATTAGAAGCTGATATGGATGATGTGATTTTGTCGTGACTCTATTTTGGCTGATGAGGGCCCCTGATTTGTTTTTGGCCGTGATGAACAGAACCATCCACCCATTACTAGATTTGTTTACAGTTTTTTTGTGGATGACACATTTTTGTACTCTAAATATCATGATGATGATTCCCAACAACTTTACATCATCATGAGTACCCTAAGAGAGCATCAGTTATACACCAAGCTATCTATGTGTCAATTTTGGATCAACCAAGTAAATTTTATAGGTCACATAATCATGAAGGATAGTGATTCAATGGACCTAGAGAAGGTATAGGTAGTGGTTTCTTAGAATAATACAAAGAATATTATTGATATCTATAGCTTTCTGTATTTAGTATGCTATTATCGATGGTTCCTCCTCGATTTTTCTAACTTGGAATGACCCCTTACTGGCTTGACCAAGAAGATACATAAGTTTAAATTGTCTGTAGAGTGTGATAATGATTTCTAAATGATGAAGATTAATTTGACAACTGATACAATCTTGATATAACCTAATTCTATGGAGTATATAGTGTTTTGTGAGATTTATGGAATAAGAATTGTAGTAGTGATGATAAAGTGGGATCACGTTGTAGAGTTTGGTTCATGGAATTTAAATCCAGATGTATTTAATTACAATACACATGATATCCAATTAGCTTATGTGGTTTACTGCTTAATGTGTTTGGGACATTATCTTTCTGATTAAAAAATTTAATGTGTATATAAATCAAAAGATATTATTATATTTATTTTCACTATGATATTTGAATATCTAGAAGTGTATAAGGGTTGAGTATATGAATTAATTTCATTTTGACGTAACATATACACACGAGATATATGTGTTTCTACTAACACTTTGAATCGAAAAACTCTTCTTCAGGGAGATTACGGGTCTTGATTTGAGGGGAATTTCATGACTATGCTGGCTGAGAGATATATTTTGGTTTATGAGAGTTAGGATGTGATGACTTTTTTATCAATATCATTGGAATCCACACATTTGAATGAAATCAGTGAGAAAAAATTATGAGGATCTATGGTGATTGGTCTTGATGGAATTACATGATGTGGGAGAGTAATCATCTAATTTCACTATAAAAATAGTTGATATCGCCTAAGACATGAATCATGTTTTTCTTCCTATGAGTATGTGAGAGGAGTTGATTCATGAATTTCATTCTTTAAAGTGGTTGGTGTATCTAGGTTCCACAAAATTGTGTTGTTACATACTTCAATAGTATGTTGCTCGATCATGAAATAGGATAATTTAGGGTTCTTGACACTATTATACACCTTTTAACACATGTAGGTTGAGCCTCAATGAACTAGTAGTTTTATAATGTTCATGGTAATTTCTAAATTGAAGTTGGATGATGTTACCTTGATATTTATTGACGGTCTCCCAAGTATTCCTTGAATGAATTTCTCTATTTGGGAAGTAGTAGACCCTTTGTCGAAAGTATCATATTTCTTACCTATAAAATCGACATTCTTGGTAGATTGGATGGAAAACATGTATCTTAGGGAGATATTCCATCGAAAATGGCTATCATAGTGCATAATTTAAAACAACCATTCATGTTTTAATTCATGATTCGGGTAGGGCATGTAGATGGTGGTTTTTATACATCCATATTTGAGTATGACTTCCCACAAGTAGAAAGATAGGCATTCAGAATGTACATTGTTTTTTTAGAGGATATGATCTGAATATGCGATATTGACTTTGGTGGGTTCTGTGGGAATCACATAGCTCAAATTTAGATTGACAATAACAATATTTATCTAAAGATAATTCATGATGAACCATATATGGCTTTTTATGGTAGGTCATCCATATCACCTCTATACTGGATAGAGGTGGGTTAGTCAGAGTTTTTGGGACCAATTGTTGGGATACATTGATGTATAATCAGTTGATTTGGAAATTTATGAATATGGTTCAGAGAATGAAGATGATGTGCGATGATTTCCATCAATGACCACATTAGTTTTCAGTCATTTATCAGGTGTTTCAAGAGGTGACAACTAGATGGGGTCACAGAAGTATTCAGTGGTAGGGCATGTAAGCACCATAGTTTTTTGAACCCTTTGAGGGTATTGATAGAATCAGACCAATGACATACTGATTGGATCTTCCATAGAGGTATAGTGTTATTCATTATGTTTTTCATGTTTCAAAGCTACATTAGACACATCCTAACCCTTCGGATGTTATTGTTGTCGATGAGGTTGAGCCTAACATCGATGCATCCTTTGAGGTGCATCATATACGTGTTGTGGATCATAGTGAGAAATATTTGTTCAGAATGAATATTCCAATAGTTTATATATTATGGAAACATGGAAATCTAGAGAAAGAAAGATTGAGAGAAGTAAATTTGTAGACTCATTGGCCCATCCCTTTTTCCTCATATTCTTAGATATGCCGGGGAGAACAACTAGAGGATTAACTACTATAAGGTGAGGATATTGTAAGGTCCCGACAATTATTGGTAATGTATCTTGATCGGTTCAGGTACTCATTTTCTATCTCATTGATTATATCTGTTCATGGTTTTTTTCAAGGTTTTTTTGGGATAATTACATGAATTATGAAAAAATTTAAACAGTTTTGGGCTATTCATGGTTGGTGAATGTCATTCCAAAACACTCTACCATACCATAATAAATTGTACATTCCCATACAGAGGGGTAATGTATGGATTTTCAAATCATGGGCCCTCATTGAGGAAATTTTAAACCCACTAAGTGAGGTGAACAATTATTTTTCATAGTTTGGAAAACCATATTCTTGGACTAAGAAATCATGTAGGATTTTTTAATCCATAAAAAAGAATTTTAAAATTTGTAAAACCCCCATCTTTCAGAGTCATTTTTCCCTACTCGTCCTAAGATATTTCCTTCATTTATTGAGGCTTCATCATAAAATAAAATGAATTATGAAGTCCTTAATCGATGAATTTGGGATCCTATTAATGGATTATCACCTCTTTTGGTATAGAATCTCCTCACATATTCATTTCTCTCCCTCCCAAATCTCTTTTCAAAAGAAGATAAATTTCTGATCCCCTATTGTTGAAGGGATTAAATCTAGGATTTGATAGATCGTAATATGTATGATCTCAATCTTGGTTTTGGTTTTATATCTTGTTCTTCGTTGTGATATGGATCATTCTACAACAATTTTGGGATTTCCAATTTGGAGAACGTTTATTAGTAATCATGACGTAGGTGGTCTATTTAACAATTCATAATGTATTTATTTAATTTATGTGTATGTAATTATGAAATTTATATTTCAACTTTATCAATTGAAACATGAATTGTATTAATTAATTAATGACATTTTTTATTAATTGGATTGTTTAATTGATTTATTAATTGGGTTGTCCAACTGGACAATTTATGCGATTCTAAATTATGTTGATTAAAGGAAAATTGAATGGAATTATTAATGGGAATTAAGGGATGATTGGAATAACCTTATGTGGATAATGGTTTATATAATTAAATGTTGATGAATGGTTTAATGGTTAATTGTTCATATATTTCCATGTGAATTAATCTGATGAATGATTTTTTTAGTAAATAAAAAATCCACACTTTAATAACAAAGTTTGATATAATGTTTAATGATGCTTAACCTCAATTAATGTGATATAATGATATATTTGATATTGTGATATATGTGATATTGTGATTTAGGTGATTATGTGTGTGGGGTTGTGCACCGTTTCATAAAAAAAACTATGTTTGATTGACTGATATATGAGAATGGGACACAAAATTATTCTTTAAAATTACATATGTGATAAAAATGAGTTTTTGGACATAGATTGATGCATTAAATACCCAAGGGTTCTAGACTAGGAATTCTATGTTCAAATTATTTTCATTAAACTATGATTCCAATTAGATATGATATGAATTGAAATTAAATGCTTAATATTATATATTGTTATAATTAATTTTAATTTCATTGAGATATTATTAGGACTTTGATATGGGCCAAAGCAGGTAACGATGGTTTGAGTGTCATCGTGACAAAAGAAAGTTATATGATTAATTAATGAATAATGAAATGTGATAGAAGTTAAATTTCTTATAAAATATCATTTATAAAACAACATGAACTATTATTGAATGTATATTATTCTATATGTCATTGTTGGTTTCCCACATAGTTATACTCGCACCCTATATGGGCTACCTGATCATTAACAGAATAGACTTCTTATTTATAGGACATGATATGGGTAAGAGCCCAATGGTAAATAGTTGAGTTAGTATGGATAATGGATGAGGAAACTAAGAATGATATAGATACCAACTTTGTATTTTTCAATGTATTTATTTTATGTTTCTCATATTAATACTTGGGACATATATGTCATGAAATATCTACTACTTTTTACATTTTTTTATTTTGTTTTATTATGAGACACTGATCTATACTATTTATGGTAATATTTCTATTATTGCTTATATGATATAGTTACTTTTTAATTAATTCCCACTATTTAATTGATTTTAAAAAGTGTGTATAGTCTCACCATGTTATATATTTGACCCTCACTACTTGTTGATAGCCTCTGGAATAAGGGGAGGCGTGCTCGAAGTCATGTGGGAAATAGACAAGTGGCATTGGTGTGTGGAACCTAGTTTGGAGAATTACCCACGTCTATAATTCAAATCTCAAAACCTCTATAACATTCAAAAAATGGTTTACATCCAATATTAAACACTCATTGAGAAACTAAAATTCCAATAGTGTAATGAAGTGATGAAATTGCGGAGCACATCCACAAAAAAAACAACCTTGGTGATGGAGGATTGTATCAAGATCATCTTCCATGAATGGATTTTTACCTCTTCATAATATTATTTATGGTGGTCTCCCAAAAGGCCTAGGGTCATCCATTTAAAAATAGAGACTCACTAGTAGTAATTGGATCGAGTTTGAGAACTCATGATGGTGGACAAGGTAGTTTCAAAAAGTGGTAGATGATGACTTGTAGTATTGAGTGGATTCGGTGTGGTTAGGGAAATGTCCAAGGTTGGTGTCATGTGACAATGAATTGGATTGTGATGTTTTGGTGAATGATGAATTGTAGCCATGTTAGTATCCCCAAACATCGTAAATCCGTATTTATGTCCACTTCCTACTATTACAACACCTCTCATCCACCTCTTAGATGTTTACTATAAGGATATTTTCATGTATTCATCAGACCAACCTAGAAAATGTTTGTTCTAACCTATGCATCCCATGTGGGCTATGTACCACATGATATACAGGTTCTTCCATACATGGACCATGCTCTGCAGTTACATAGGGAGCCATCCTTTTAGGTATAGATGACCCACTAACCCATCATATGCTGACTAAGGGTAACACATCCCTTGAGTTGAGGTGTATCCTGGTTGGATAATTTAGATAACTAAAAAAATTGATATTTCACTTAGTAAAATTCCATAAGAATGTCATGAATAATATGAAACATCAAATTTCATTATTTTTATTCATTTTAAACCATAATAAATTTTCAATTATTATTTACCCATATATTAATAAATCATTTAATTACATGATTTTAATGATAAAACCCCTTAAAATATGAAATTTTAATATGAAAATTTCTTGAAAATCAATGGAATCATCTAGGTTTGACTGAGTCTAGTCACCACCAGTGGCTAGACTCCTACCACACCTTTCACCTAAGAATCCTATACCATTTCACTACTTCATTATAAGAAAAACCCCATGGAAATGAGGATCCATGATCCCTTAATGATCCTCTTCCATGATAATCTCTCCTGGATCGTGTCCATAATCTTAAACCTAAACTCAGATTATCAAAATGTTGTGCCAAGGAATGAATATAATGTTATTTTTTATAACTTATTTTTTGAACCATGATAAAAATTGAGTATCTATGATGAACATATGAAGAGTGTAGACTTGAAATCATAAAACTAGAACATGAGGAAAAAATTGTGGACATTGTTTCTATTTTCTTAAATGTATTTCGGTTAAAATGAAGAATGATGTCAAAAAACATTGAGGACCACCAATTATAATCAATTACAAAACAATGGAAGATAAACTCCAATTTTATGTACATAAATAGACTAGTGAATTATTCAGAAATGGAATTAATTCATGTTTGATTATGTATAATCTAAAAATGTGTAATAATCTAAAAATCAAAATCCCAACCTTAGGTTTAGATCAATTGATGATGAATAAACTTTATACATAATTTTTTTTCTGATATCTGGGAACACTATTGATTATGATGATCTTTATGATACATTGATCATCGTTCCTAGATCCTACAACCATCTACCAATGCAATCACCATTGTTGTCATACATACCCTCATTTGATATAGGGTTCTATAACTAATACTAGGGAATCCATCGTAAGTATATATTGTATTAATGTATCTCATAACATGTATATATTGTGTAAAATCCCCATTAGTCACCAATGGTTATGTTGAAAAAACTAATATTATCTAGATTATGTTATTAAAAAATAAAAAATACTAGATACTGTGCAATAATTTCTACAACAAATTGTATTTTTAGAAATGTATTTAGGAAATGTTTTTTAGGGTTCTTGATTTCTTAAGAATTGAGCAGGTGGTTCTCCATAATAGAAATAAATTACCATAGAATGTATAATTTTTAGAAATAAATTGTTTTAATCCTTAAATCCTAAAACATTGGGTCAATTTAATCTATCATTCCACCCTGATAGGGGTGTTGCTGTTGCTTTTCTCCCTCCTCCCATTCTAATGGGGGTTTTGTAATTTTTATTTCCACTATTTTTATATTGTGTTTATAAGATTGTGGTGTAACTGAATTCATAGTTACAGTTGTGTTTTCTACACGACCATGATTTATACCCATCTATAATGGATTTGGATGATAAATAAATTTTTTCTACTATATAGTTTCTCCAATCAATTTGTGGAAGCTATGAATTGTAGGAATAGACTATGATGTTTCATAGGGACTAGTGGATTCTACAATTCATAACATTATTTTCTTATTAATATATATATATATATATACTTAATGAAGTTATATGTCTAGTTACAATGTTAGTCCCCTTCACCTAGAAATAAATCAATAATCTTCTTATTTATTTATTTTTTAGTTTTATAGGATTATGATAATTTACTTCCAAGATGCTGAACTAAACTAAAAAATTAATTGAAATTGGATGACTTTGTATTATATGATAAATCCTATCATAATATTACCAAACCGATAAACATTTGACCTTCTAAGGAATATAAAAAATCAGTTTATATTTTGTAATTATTTTTGTTCAAACATCCCCATCATAGGGCCATTGAGAGGCATAAAGTGTGTCATGTGTTAATATGTTTCTAACATATAATAGAATATTAGGAAGACAAGACTAAGAAAATTGGGTGGTGGTACAGTAGCATCCACCCATTCAGGAAATTATTTCCTTTCAAGATATACAATTAAATATTTACCCTCTATATATTCCATTAATGAAATAAAAGAAAAATGTAGAAAAAGAGCTTTGGTGGAAGAATCGTCAAGAATATAGCCCCAGTGGGAGAGATAAGTGATGCATGCTATGATCATCTCACCTGTGTAGCTTATTGATATCCTTTTTGACCCAGTCTAGCATAGCTTGCTTGAAATAGATTCAATTAAACCAAAAGGTTCTCTTTAAATATGGAGGAGATTCTCCCACTTGTCCAGGAAAAGTCAATGTATACATTCCTCTTACAGTATCTCTATAATGTTGCATGCTAGGGTGGAGAAGGGATAAAACATGACTGGTATAATTAGTTGGACCAATTCATTCTCCATGGACATGGAATTGTCTTCATCCATAAAATGTAATTTGATAACCTAATTAAACAATAACGAAATTATTTCCTTCCACCCTACTAAAGGAAGCAATGACATTTGGAAATACGTCCATTGTATTATAGGGTAAAAAATCAGTGGAATTTGTAGAGGATAATTGTACACACATGGTATCCTTCATAAAGGATGTGATTACAGTATGTATTAAGGAGGATCCTCATATATTCAACCTTAAAATATCAATTTATTAATGATATAAAAAAAATCATAATGTGGGTTTGAAATATAGAGTACCTTCATTCCAATTAGTAATATCATTAATCTAAGGAAACCCATAATGATGACCATATAGAGTACCTATATGGTGGTATTAATATCATCCATTATCGGGAGGACATCTTTTCAAGATTGATTCATGTTCGTAGGGATTATATCTTTCACATATTCAATAAGAGGGAAAGCTATGGTGGATGTATTACGTTATATGTGGTTGTAATTGAAGGTAACTAATATACAATTAATTTGTTTGGGGTAATGTTCTAGATATATCATATTTAGGTTAAAGGTTGAAATTCATTAACCCATATGGAAGAACTTATTCAATTTTTTGTATGTTATCCCCCAAATGACCTATAATATGGGAACTCTAGGGTGGGTCTCTAGTGATATTATTCATGGAATCATGAGTAGGACATTGATTATTTTCTCTGCATTCTCCCATTGATGGAGAGATGGAATATTTTTAATCCAACATGAATATTTTTGGGAGAGATTTTGAAATATCATTGTCGATTAAGGAAGGGGTATGTGATTTCACTTCATTTTTAGATTTCCCTAAATGAGGCATTACTAATTCTTGTTGTGGGGTAACAAAGTCAAGATCCTAGATCAGTATCTATTTTTCTATAATTAAAATATTAGATGTGCCCTTGAATGGGGTGTTCCTATGAAATACAAGAAAAAAATATAATTTTTTTGAGTAGCCACCAAGGTATGATGGGGGGTGTCAACATATATAAGCTTAATGTTTTAAGATCACCCCAATGTTACTACTAAAATACTCCATCAATTTCCTTCAATAAAATCCATAATATACTGAATATTATATTTTTGATGATCATGAATATGGGCCAAATTTTTTCTTTCCTCTACGACATGTTCATAGGAACCTATTATATAAATGGGTACACATTCACACTCCTTAAAGATGTGGGTTTACTATCCTTAGTGAGACCTCCAATTGGGAACCCTAGAATTTTTATCCATAGGTGTTTTTCTATTGTATAACATCTATACTGAGTTATTTTGGGATTGAGTCCATGTGTCAATAGTAGTGGTGATAGCTAATAACACTTTCCTCCATGTGAAGCTTCAATGTATAATTAGATATGAGGACAACATAAAAAATTTATCCCTATGATTGGGGATATGAATATCATAACCCTATATGGAAGGAATCTAGATGAACATGGACATGGACCTATGTTCCATGCATTTTTATGAGGAAAAAAATTAAATAGGTATTCTATGATGATTCACAACCTTTGGGATTTTGGGAGTAACATAACATTATGGTACATAGCTATTAATATGTTACACATTGATAGACTCATTATTTAATTGTTTTTTGGATATTATATGTATGGAAAAACATCCCCTATGGTGGAAAGGCCCTAACTCTCATAATATCTAAGGTATACAATGATAAACTCGTCTTGAAGTTAGTAAATTACTAAAATATCGATGGAACAGAATTTTTTTTACGGATATAATAACATGATGTTATGTGAGGTTACATTGTTTGATTTGATATCATGTAAACAAGACAGGGCTTATTGAAATTCCATATGGTCTTAATGTTCATGGGAGTCCTAAAATCCATGAGTGACATTAATGGATTAATAACCACAAAAAATGTGTCAATTCATCACCACAAGTAAAGTGTGATTGATCTATTAGTTACATGCAAAAAATATTTATTTTAGGATAAATGTTTTGATTAAGACTTTATTTCAGAAACATACTAATTATTCGATAATGAATACCTGATTTTGAATATGTGGTGATTTTTGTGGATTTTCTAGTGATTCTAAAAATTCATGTTAGTTGGGAGGATGGGGGTTTGGACTAATCACTCACTTTTAGGTGGATTTATTTCTTACTCTAGGACTATTTTATAAATTTATGAATTTATTTTGAATCTATCATAGATCATAGTGTGGGTATTGTTACCATGGTTCTAGTTATTTGGTTCCAATCATCTATCGATTTTAATATATGTATATATTACATAGTCTTCAAATTCTTTTTATTATTTAATGATACTATGGTTCAAATCCACATAGATGGTAACTATATATTTTATCATCCTATAGTGGGATCATGTTTTTCTTAAGTTTGGACCAGGACCCTGAGAAGAGCTTCCAACATATCCATGTGAAGGAAATCAGAACCATCATATTGGGTTCCATATAACCTGAACATTCAAGAATTTTATGTTTATGTCCTATATGCCAAATTGATTCCTTTTATGCTTGCGAATCCATATCCATGAATTTTTATATTTAATTTTTCCATCCTAGACCAATAAGGATATTTTATTGACCCTCAATGATACTTTTTTTATCATTTTTAAAAGCCAAAAGTGCCATCCTAGTATTAATGGGAACGTTTAATGTGATCTGAAATGAAAATATCATCCAGTTTAACATCATATGGCATTGAATACATTAAAATAGTTTCAAAAAAAGGCCAATGTTGATCTTAAATATAGATTTATACATATAGTTTTTCTTCAATGTAATATTCCCATATGATAATTAATGGGGGAAAAAGATATAATAATTTGGGAATAGATATCTCATTTAAAATATGTCCCTTTGGGGAAGGATGGTATCATGTGGTATTTGGCCACAACAAAATGATTTAGAGCTTATATATTGGTCTTTCATTGGACGTTGGTTCATTAAAGATCCATAAGGATGAGATCATTAATGATAGAATGTTTGGAGCTTATACCTAAATTGGAGGTCTATATATTCTTTTGCATCCTAACAATTACTAGTTAGATAATGAAAGGAAAATGGACTCATGGGGGAAGTTTCTATAAGATAAAGAGTTTGAGGATTATATATGGTCTCCATAAGAGCCACTATGAAGATTAAAGTGTATATGAAATTCATTATTTATATTCAACACTAATGTACATACATTTACTCCCTTCCAATTCAGAAAATGATCAAGAATTTTGGTTGCACTCATGGGGCTTTTGGCCTAATGTTGAGGTAATTAGAGGTTATTTATAAATATTTTAGCCACTTCATTATAATAATAATCATGGATATTATGCATGTTCTACTAATAAGAATCTTGTGTATCGGTGGGTCTTACTCATACACCATCCAAAATTATAGAAGTTCACACATGGTTAATTGATAAAAAATATAAAAGGATGTATGAACAATTTTAAAATATGGAACAATAAATATTTATTTTTGGATTATGCACATGTTACACAGCATGTTCCACAAAAAAGATTTTGATGCTTTTTTATTCCTTTTCACTCATCCAAGATCACTATGTTGATTAAGAGGCCAACCAATATCCCATGAAAAATGTGTTTTTGATAGGTGGTTTCAAAGTTCGTCACCTTATTCTAAGAGAGGTTTCACCCATTTTGATAAGATGGATACCCTAATTATCAATGACATATATCATTGTAAACCCCCTAAGGTTCCCATATATTATAAAGGAAATGAGACATATTCATCTTAACAAAGGAATACAAGATTGATTGGGTAGATGATTGTGATCATCGCACGGTCAATTAATTTAGAAGGCCATTGAGGACGCCTGTAGTAGTAAAACCTCATAATGCGATTTCCTAGGCTAAAACGTTTCCACCACATATTTTTGGAATCCATGTTAGCTTATTTAAGTATCTTAAGTGAATGTGTTACCCATGAGGATCTCAAACATTCTAGGCATATAAATAATGTAAAGTGAAACCAAGTAGGGATATATTAGTGAATTGATTGTATAATTTATTGTACAATGAAGTGGTATCCTCTTATAGATGGTCGGGGGAAAGGGAATCAAAATAATTATATACTAGGAAAGGATCCTCCCTCATGTTGTATATGGCCTAACAGTTCTCCATAATTATAATGTATAGAAAATATGGAATTTTAATAGTAGTATTGGGTAATGGTTTGCCTCAATATAATGGTTTTGGTAAGGATTTCCCATAAGTATATGGGGAAGTGTGAATGTGAATCCAATTAAAATTTGGGATAAGTTTTTACTCTAGTGGAAGGATTGGTATGTTTTTCACCCTCGTATTGAGAAATATGGGTGTAAGAAATATTATGGGTGACCTAGTGTAAAAACTAGTGCTGGTCCATTCACCCTTGTTGTCATAAAATAGGGATGTGTTTGTCTCATATAAACGTATTAATATGTTATATCTGTGAATAATAAAAATTTCCACTTTTATTAGTTAATTACATTATGTTTTAGTATTCATTGGGATACCTAAAAAATGGATTTTATAATATTTTGCATGGAGGTTCATTCTCTCATGGATTACAACTTCAACAAATCATGAGTTTCAAAAAATGAGTCCAATGAGTCAATTTATAAACAAATATTGGGTAAAAGTCAAGGAATAATGGTACAACAATTTTGTTTCATTATTTATATAATTTTTTGAAGTTGGGAACATTGTGAAATTCAGAAAAATGATGTTTTACAATGGATTTAGTTTTGATGCTGATTTTGAACAATTGAACAAGGGAATTCTAAAAAAAATCACCTTTGGTGTGCGCTTAAGGAACAATAGAAAGTTTCATTGGAACCTTATAAGAGTTCTATGGGAAGAGATACTTCTCTTCTTAGGTATTTTTTCATCACCATCTCATGGTTTCTATCCTTTTCAAAATTGGTTTCCCAAAACACGGTGATGAATATCCTAGTATGTTTTTCTAACTCTTTAACACATATCCTATCTAGATAAAAGATATTATTTTATCACATATTCCCTCAATCAAGTAGGGATAACTAGACTTATATAGGAATAATGTAATAACCTTGAATATTGATGCCTCCCATCTTACATATCTATAAAATTGAGTTTTTATCAAATAATTATTCAATTATAGTTAGATATATGGGTTCCACTGAATCATTATTTAATAGAGGTTATATGATTTATATTGAATAAAAATGTATAACTTGGATTATCAAGGAAATATATATACATATTTTTCGTCAACAATATATTCAACCATTCCTCAATATCATATTTTATATATTGAATATGATTCCTCTAACATATATCATAAATAAAGAAATTTCATTTTACAAGTATATATTGAATATTAAGATAAAAATATAAAATATTCTTTACCAAGATTAATTTCTACAAATATAGATCTCCCTATGAAAATATATAGATGTGTTTTTTGTCTATAAATACCAATAATTAATCATAAAATAAATAATTCATCCAACACCTTAAATCCTTAATGATACTCAATAATTCTAGATCATGTTTTATATAATTTAATTCATGAGGTTATATTTTTTAGAACTATAAGAACTGGTCAATAGTTATATATTAGAATATATCCTAAACCATTTAAAGAATAATTCATATAAAAATTCAACCCCAAAATTGGTCATGGAAATATTTCAATATATGTTTTAGATATAATATTTTTTATCACTAAGAGAACTATTTCATAATGACCAAACCATATCATCTCTTCTACGTTATTTTTTATTTTTTATATTAGAGATAATATGATTATAGAATAAATAATGAAACTATTAGAGTATCCAAAAATCCCACATAATAGTAAAATTTAAAAAATTATCAATGGAATATATTCGGTAAAATCCACTTTAAATTTATCAAAATTTATTAAAATTCGGTCTTCAATAACCATATTTGATGAAATCAAGCCTTTTTTAATCCAAATTGAACTATTTGAAAATTTTTAATGGGTTTTTAATTCATATACATATACTAATAAAATCGACCAATATTTACCATGTTCCTCCCCAAACATAGAAAAAAAAGAATATAAACCACAAAATCCATTATAATTAAAAAAATTAAGGGATAAAAAGTTTTATTCATTAATTCTAGAGAAAATATAAAATAATTCATTAAATCTAAAGGAATTTCATGATATTGAAAAAAACTATGTCATCTTTAAAACTAAATCTTCGTATTCTAATATAGCTTCACCGAACGTTTCCGATAATATGAGAACACTTCAATATAAAAGAATAACTTTTACACCATAAATGAAAAATAATACCTGAATTATAGAAAAAGGTAATGGGTTTTCATTACTTCAGGGATCTAATCATGATAATCTAAAAATAACTAACAATTTAGATCTATGTACATATAAAAAATTTAATAGTTATTTTCATGGAAAAGTACAAGAAATAATAAAAACTTTTTTATGTAGATCCCAAAAATATATATTAAAATATATCATCTTAGTAGGAACCAGATTATATAGGGGAATAGATATTAATTAAATCTTAATCGATGTTCAAAGAAATTTACTTTCTCATTTGTAATGAATTACTATGTAAGATTCCATTAAAATGCCTTCATAATTACAAACCATGTGAAATAAGACCTATCATTACATTCTCACAACTAATCTAAGAGTGAAGATAGCCATATAAATGTAAACATCTCCAAATTCATTTAATCATGATATAGTTGACTAAAATGGAATTCTAATTCACTGAAAAAAGAGTATTATCTTCCAAAACCATATGAATATTTTATCTCTTTTGGTTATAGTAAAAATAATCCTAAAAAATTTCTTACTAATATATACATACAATAATAATGAAATATATCACATTTTGAAAAAATATATAATATATATTTCCATATATACCAAAACTCAAGTCACGATATGGACATAATCTACACTGATTAATTATCTTTATTAATTGAGGGGTTTTCCTCATGAAACAAGAAGATGCATTTACAATTAATTTTTTTATGAGATATCAATTTCTTAGAAATAAAATAATTTCAATCAATTATAAAATAAGGAATCAGATAAAGTGAATGATATAAAAATTGTTCATGTAACTATAAAAGCCCAATATTTCGCATCAATATGCGATTTGTTCACTACATATACAATTCTTAAACATCCAAGTTGTCCCTATGGTAGATTTATTTAATCTGATAAAGGAGAAACTAAAAAATATTTCTATATATTATTTTGGCCTTAGAAATAAATTCTTATAGTATGTTATGGGATTTATCAGATCTACAATGCACCAAATATGATATATATGGGTTACATTGGGTTGATTCCCGAGAATTCTTGATATATCTCTTCAATAAAATCAATAAAATATTAAAAAATTGAAATAGTATTATTTAAAATAATAAAAGGTCTATAAATTTATATTAATAAATTGTAATATGATTTAGTGGTAAAAGTCTAAATTTATAAATGTACATGAGACTAAGGGAAACTACCAACCCGTCATCCCTATAATAATCCACCTCATCCCATATACTCTCATTATAAATTTCATCTTGTGGATGATGTACGCTTTCTGATTCATCCATATAATGATCCACCAATCTCTATGCCCCTTTAGGATCACAATTTGGTCAGAATAGATTTCATTACCATATTAGATGAGGTAGATAAATTTAAGATAATTACTTGAGATTTAAAATTTATCATTAAAAAAAATTCATGACTCCTTAATATGGATTCCTTACATTTTCATAAATAATTTTATAATTGAGGTAAATAATTATCTTCTATAGTTTATTCGATGAAAATCATTAATTTTTTCTTATAGTCTTTGAACATATGCGAATTTACCTGAACTAAATTATCATAATGTAATTTATCATAGAATAATTCATTGATGATATACCTTTTATGATAATGATATTTATTAGTTATAGGATAAAATCCCCATATCATTGGGATTCCCCTTTGAGAATGAATGTTTATAATTAATCATAATTGTATATTAGGGTCCCAATAAAGTAGAATATATCGTGATGAAAGTTAATAATTAATTTTACTTCTTAATAAGACATATAACCCCAATAATTTATAAGATTTTGAATTATAAATATCCGAATTTATTTTATAGTTCGGGTTCTCTCTAATGAGATTCCAGAACAGAATCTTAGATTAGTTAATAAGGATTTTAAAACAATGTAAGGTCAGTAGAGGAGAATTTTTTAGCTATAGTATCATTTTCTACTACATAAATAGTAATTTGGGATTTTCTATATATAATATTTCTTACATATGTTGGAAAAACTCATATGGTTTTTCTTCTAATAATGTGAGGTCTAAATTATAAACGATATAGTACTACAAATGTATTAAACCATTTCTTTGTCCAATTTGCAGATATTTATAACAAAATGATTCAATATAAAACATAGTTTATAAGGGTTTAAGACCATTTTAAATATAAATTTTACTTTCTTTTAATTTTGACTAATATAAAAAATTTAAATGATTAAAAACATTCTCTAATACATCATTTTAATATATATATATATATAATTCCATGCCTTAAATAAAAAAATGA
Source organism: Viscum album (assembly GCA_963277665.1). NCBI lineage: Eukaryota > Viridiplantae > Streptophyta > Magnoliopsida > Santalales > Viscaceae > Viscum > Viscum album. Next base: position 593,439,045 of record OY728141.1, on the reverse strand, counting down.
ATAAACTAATATTCAATATAATTAAAAGAGTTACCTTATTAAAATTAGTATAATATTTACTTATATTACCTTAATAAATAGAAAGAAATAAATAAGAAATCCCTATTAGGTTAGTTTTTATTTTTTAGTTAATAAATATCATAAATTGAATCAAAATATTGTATATAAATAGAAATAAAATAACACAATTTATCATGTTATCCTACCAATACCTATATATAAATTCATACTCATAGTACATGATACACAAGAAGGTTTATTAGCTGAATATAAAAGTCATACTCAAAACAAAATTTCCATTGGTAACACTTGGTTTTAAATTTTTTAAGTAGACATGTATATTTATGGGTTTTATCAATACTATTATAATTTTTATGTATTTCACACTCTTTAAAAAATAATAAATTTCACTCTGGATTCATTGATGACAATTTACATCATCTAGCAACAGGATACCTAAAAAATGTATGATTGGGTAAAAAAACACCCCATGAACATCAACCAATTTTTTAATTCTATAAATAATTATAGGGTGTGAATAATAAAAATAAATTCTTGATACCTTATTTCATAGTTTTTGTAACCCTTGTTTTGATTTAATGTCTGGGTATGTATGTTTTTTTCTTTTAATGGTGTCCTTATATAAATATTTCAGTGACTTTAGAAGATTTCATTTCGGTACGGGTTCAGTTGGATAACTTTTCAGAGGTTCTTTTCATGTACTACTTGTGTACTATCTAAAAATTCTTATTGAGGATGTGAATATGCCTCTAGGTAGAGAATATAAAATAGTTTCATGAAATGAATTCTATTTAAGTCTAATTTTATTTCACGAGGTGAAGTGGTTGACATCTGAATTTTTACCCCGATGAAACACCCTTTTCAATGTACATCGTACTTGATATATTCACTTTGTGAGTCAAGGATTCTCTTTGTGGAATCCTCATCTGTAGTGAGTCTTTAGGCTCTATAGATTAATTACATTTCTTTATTCAAAATGAATCATCCATCGTTCCCCTAGGACTACACTAGTTGACTTATAGAAGACTCATTACCTTCAAAATATATCATTTTGGTCTTTGATTAGAGGTGAGATTATTCCCTATGGTTTTATCCTACTCTTCACTACCCTTTTTATTATTTACCTGTCATAACATGACTGTTTATTGAATTTGATTTTTATTATAATTAATTGTGATCAATGATTTATTTTTTGATCATCATCACCTTCATTATTCATTAGTGTTTCATATTGTGGGTTTTGATTTGATCTCTGGTTAAATTTATGGAGTTTCATAGTATTCTCCCAAAAATTGGAACCTTATAATATTTCATTGATTTGAAATGATTTTTTGAATGATTTAATTTCCCAAATTTTAGATATTGGTTTTTTTATTTTTAAAAGGGTCTCTAAATTGTGAACCCCCCCCCCAAATACAATAGAATTGAAATTTTTATGTGGATTTGATAAAATTGATGTCTTGGTTTGGAAATTGATTTGATGAAAGTATTTTATGTTGATCCACAAAATAAATAGAATCATTATATAGATTATCTTAAAAGAATCTAATTAAATAATATTATTATTTGTTTCAGAAATGAGAATTTTATTATAAAAAAATTAGGGCATTAAATTATAAACTGAATTGAAACAATTGGTTTTCCCATGATTAATTGATTGATTGACTAAATCACACGAAATCTATTCCAGGATGTGGGTAATTGAGACATGAAATATATGATAAAATCCCATATAAATTGAATTATAATGAGGAAACTAATATAAACATATTTTGATGTGATTTTCCCGATGTAGAGTAGAGTCCTAACATCCTTAACTAAGTTACATGTGCAAAAATTTATCATAGATCTCTTATATGGTCATGTGAGGGTCTTATTTACTTAATGTAATTTAAAACATTTATTATAAAATGGTGTAGTGAGATGTTTTATTAGAATATTATAATACTTTTACTATTGAACTTTTGTATTCATTCTAACTTATTTATATAAATTTTCTATATAAAATTATAATTTAACTTTGTTTAGGTATATCTTCTATTTTTTATTCTGAAATAATGTTTTATTGAAAATATAAAATAACATTATAAAAAATATTTTACTCATATTTGACGAATAGTTGGTATCATATTTAATGATTTTATTGTTTAACACCTGTTGAGACTCTCTTTGGTTTCTTATCCAGCACTATAAAATTACCTTGCAGAATTTATATATTATCTTATTCCATATCTAAGAAAAGAGAAATCCCCAGTGAGAGGTTGTGAATATTCATGATCATTGGGACAAGTAGTGATGGAGGGTACCAATTGATATTGGAACCACTTGATACATGGGTTATGTTTAACATTTTACCTTGTAATATGCTGTGTGATTTGATGATGTACCATTTAGGTAGTATATTACGTGTTTGATTCTCATTCATTCTCTCGTTATTGCACTAAAGAGAAAAACATGTATCTTTTTTCATCCATTATATTCTTTCTCATGATTCTTGTATGATTTAATGTTCTACTCTCTATCCTATGGGGATTGATAATTCCATTTAGGGTATTTCATGATCTGCTTTAATGTTCGTAACCTAAGTTATTCCACCACTTTCATGAAACAACTTTATTAGGGAGTGGTTAGGATATGCAATGTTCCTTGATTTCAATATGTAATTTCATTGACATGGTATGTAGAAAGTAAGATTATTATTACATAAGAGGTTGATATGAGTGATTAACTATCTAGATGTTATTCTCACTAGCCTTAAATCAACATGGGTTTTTGGGAAAAGTGACCTTGAAGAATTGTTTTCTAATTCATATACTTCTACCTAATTTTAATCTAATTAGGTTTAAATTTGATTATTTTATTCTTATTTGTGGAAGTGATATTTCAAAATCACTTATTTTAGATGTTGATCTATATATTATTATTGATTCTTTCTATTTTTTCTATTATTGTTGTGTAGCATCATAAAACTGAGGAGACATTTGAATAGTCTATAGGAGGAATCTGATGGTGAACCACAACTAGTAAATCATATAGTACACTATATCCTTTCAAGATAGTAGTTCTATTTTTCCATGACTTGGGCATGTAACTGCATCGGTTCCCATTCAAGATCTGGTAGTGGAACCCCAAGTTGATGAATCCTGAGATCATTTTCAAGAGTCTCATCATCATCAAGAGAAATATTTCTTTTTTTAATGGTACAGAACAGTCTGGGGATTTTTTAAAAATTATTTAACAACATTTTTAGTCAGTAGAAACAAAATATTTAAAATTGGTAGACTTTGATACATTTAATAGTAATGGTCTTAATAAGAGATGGTGGGATTCGACGGTGGCATCGTAGAAGCATGTGTTTTTCAAGTGGAAAGTGATTAATGTTTTCATTAATAATAATTTAAATATATAGTATATAATTTTTTGTAAAATTATATGGAGTTTATCAACACCAAATTAGGTGACATAACAATGAAATTGTTTGGGAACTATTTTCTGGATCTTGTTTAGTTTTCACTAAAGGTTTTATCAAATGATAATATAAGGGCCTAATATTTTCATACTGAGGACATGAAAAATATATAATCACATGTTTTATTTTTTGAATCTTACAACTTATGCTGATGTGTTGGAAGGAAATTTGATGGTTGATATTCAACTTACAGGTATGTCAGTGTTGATTGGAGTTCATTTTTCTCCCAGTGGAAATTTTATGAATCCTTTTAAAGGAAAAATGTTAGTGTGATAATCCCAATGGTGGTTATAGAATTTATCCATCATCCAATCCTATTATAATTCTAGGTAAGGTCAATTTACATTTTTTAGTGTGGAACAGTTGGGAATTCTAAATTCATTGTACAAATGTAACAAAGAACTTTGTTTCATGTAATATCTTATGACATGTATAAAAGTTATTTTATATAATTTCTTCTCTGAATAGTGGAACATGAACATCGACCCCCAAAAATTTAAAGTAAATTTTTATTTTTCAATAACATAACTTTTTCAAACATAGAAGTCTATAATAATGTTGCTTAAAATAGTAGAAGATTAATAATATAAAGCTGACATGTGTTAGATACTGTGAGAGGTACCATTAATATAGATTTATCAATAGTCATTTCCTTTTTTGATACTGAAGAATCTCACTCATTTGTTTCAAGTTTTTTCGTGAACCTTTTGAAACTTAAAAAATATCTTTTTCTATAATTAATGGATTTAAATATATCTATCATAACATAGACAGTGTAGGGTCATCATTATCCGACTTTTGTTTCTTCCTTCTCGAAGATTGATCTGGTAAAAAAATTCTATTCTAAACATGAACCCTCTCAAATTTATTTTAAATTTACCATATTTGATTACAAATATGAATCATATTTACTATTATCCTTAACAAGACTCCTATATTACACCTGATGGGATTTTCGTAATTTTAAGGGACAATGGTACCAATGTTAGAGTACATCCATGAATATCATTTCAAGAGTTGAGTATAATAATATCATTGTTTGATTTCATCTTGGATTTTGAATCGTTGCGTGATTATTTCCCTATGAATGTCATCATGTTTCCTCATTTTTTTCATTCTAATTTTTTTGCCTCACCATATTAGTGGGGATGAATATTTTATCAATTTAGTATCTATTATATATCTACTATCAATCTATTCATACAATAACGCTCTATAAAATATTAATGATAATATATCATAATTGAATGATTTGTTGGAAAAAGTTTCTATACAGCCATATGTGTCACCATGGGATGAATATATTCCACTACAATGAATACTGGTGGAATAATTATCATTTTTTTGATTATTGGAAACTGAATCGAGTAACAGTGTAGAAAATGTATCCATTTCCTAGTATTATTAATGTTTGTGACCTGCTAAAAGGGGAAAATATTTTCTCTTTCATTCATTCCCATTAACATTTCATTTTATATCTTATAGAATTTTAAAAAAAATATTACATATTAAACCAAACAATTAAAAATGGAAGATTCTACAACAAATCCATTATTTCCATAAAACAAAACTTTTTCAAATAAAACATGATAACCTTTCATGAAAAATATTCTCAATTATCATCTCGAACTCATCCTTTACAAAAAAAATCGTCAAACCCTATGGAAAAAAAAATTAAAATTTGGGATAACAAAAAAATCATTAAGATACATGAAATAAAAATCAGATATTCTTGGGAAAAACATAAAACCCATAACAAACCATTTCTTGAAAACTAACCTGTTACCCTAATTAGTATAATCATTGTTTTAAAAGAAATGATATTTTGATTACCTTTTAAAAAATTAATTCCATGAAAAAGGAAAATTAGTCATAGAAAATTCATGTAGGTTCAATGGATGATAATCATATAACCCTTAAACCCCCTTTAAAATAAACCATTCAAATTGAAAATAAAATATGAAAAACATCTAATATAATTCTGTAGAGAAAAAATATTTAGCTAATGAATTAAAGAGATATGAAGGAACATACATCATATAATATATAATGGCCTTAAAATGATTTATAATGGGGATAAAATCATGATAAATATTCTCAAAAGACCATATCATGAGTAAAACCCTCTAAAACTATTTTAATCCCTTGTGAAATACACTTTCAGATATAGAAATAACCTTTTCACTGAAAAATAACTTTTAAAATACATTAAATGTGCACTTAATAAAAGAACCATTTTATTAGAAAAAAACTACGGAAAATTATAAGGTAATATTAAAATAAATGAAGTGTTTTGATAGTGGTAAACTCAACTCATCTTGTGTAAAAAAAATAATTTTTCACATTTGTAAATAGTGTTGAAAGAGGACCTTTTAATGACTTTTTTTATAGACTTCCCCTCACCGTAAGCCATACTCATCTCAACCATTATTTATCTTCTTTATGTATAAATATAAATTAATAAAAAATATTTTATGTCACATTTTGTGGTTAATTATTCCTTAATTTATTCCACACCATGTCATATACAATTAATTCATTAATTATGTTCACATTGGAAATTTAGATAATATTCGATTTAAAAATCCAAAATGACATTGGTAGGTTGACTATCGTGATAGAAATAATTATTCATTCATTTAGAAAATAATTATGAAGAAAAAACTATCATTTTCATAATGAAAATGTGCATTTAAATCCAAAAATTAAATGTGGTTATGGAAAAATAACTATATTCCAATCATGGTGAAGGTAGATCGTAGGTTCAAATGAGTAACAATTATGCTTTTTGATGACCATTATGAAAACAAACTATGTTTAATTTTATCATTTTGAAATGATAATAATATAATAAATATAATATTAAAAAAAATATTCTTATATATATTTTCCATGTGATGTGGAGTTAAAAAAATGAATCACATCGCTTCATGGAACCGGTATTACATAAGTACGCATGAAGAAGACCTTTATTTTTTATTGCATGGAATTGTAAGATGTTAATAGATATATTATTTTTTAATAATGCAAAATCTTTCATTAATATAATATATAAAAAATAATTATATCATTATAATAAAAAGTGATATATGGTAATGTAAGATTAATTATTTTGGTTCGGGAGGTGGTGTCCCACCGTACACATGAACAATGGTTTTGTTTCCCAATTTATAGAAGATGAGATATATATAGAATATGATATTAAAAAAACAAAAACAAGTTATATTTAATATTCAATATTTATTATATAATCATGGTTGTTGATGATTTCATGTATTTGGAATAATAAAAAAACAAAACATTTTTTAAAATACTTTAAAACTTCTTTTGAAAACGTCATTTTTAAAAAGACATACGACATATATGATTTTAATTATACCTAAATAAATAACACTATAATTAAGGAATGGATTATATAATTTTATTTTTGATAGTATTTTCTAGTTTAAATGGGGATCTATGTGTGACATAATGAGAATACGATGTCCCCTTTTATATGTGAGGGGAGTGCCACTTTAATAATTTCTATAATTATTAAATTAATATTAATTAAATTTCAAGTCCAAATGGATCCAAATCATTCATTTGACATATATTATATTTAGGGGTGTAAATAAATACTTACAATAAAATCAATACATGTGTTGACTATTTTTTATCCTTAACTTTTTTTTTTAACATCTTGTTAACACCTTTTACACTTAGGGTAGAAATTAGGATTTTTACCCATTGAGAGTAAATATAGTTACTATGAATAGAAAAATTGCCAAAAATGGAACATGTTTCATATTTTCATTTTTATAATAATATATTTATAGTAAATATTTTTTTTATTTATTCTCTATCATTTAATAAAATATTATATAATTTGAATTATCCCAAATGTCAATTATTCAAACTTTTCAATACATTGACTTCAATAATGACAAGATAATCATAATATTTAGATTAAAGTATTTTGTTATATTAATAACATATAATTTTAATCTATAAAACTAGTTCACCATATTACTTATCCCAAATTATGTTAATTTAAATATTTTCCATATTATTTATTTTAAAATTCCATTAATTGAATTATTATTACGTTAGTGGTATGTTAGAATTTAAGGTAATTATTTTTTTAGCTAAGAAAATAATTAATTGTCAATTTTAAGGTAAATATATTATAAATCAAAATAATATTTATTATAAAACACTTCTTATGGGTAACTCCATATTAAAAAATTATTTATTAAAAACAAGAGTGTCACATATTTTTCTTTTCTTAAATTAATATAATAAAAAGTTCATAATATATTACAAATGAACAAACAATTGAATATAACTAAATAATAAATTGATAGGAATGAAATTGTACAATAAAGTATTATTAATTAATGTTTAAGTGTTATTTTAAAATCTTTTTCCTTGTATTTTAAACATTAATTTCTTAATTTACCAATCACTATGGTAACAAGAATTACAAATGATACTATTCATATTGAATAAATATAAAAGTCACAAAGTTAATAAATTTAAATCCTTTTTTTAAATATGGAAAAAAAAAATTTAATTGAAAAAAAATCAATATTTTATTTTAAAATTTATCCAATAATTAGAAACCAATTTTAGTTTTCTTTAAATAATCATTTTTATGTCAACAAAGGAATATATACCAAAATAAGCTATAAGGATTATTAATATTTACTTAATTATATTATATATTATTAAAAATGACTTATGGTAACATTATATCAAATTCATATTATATAGGGAGTTTTTAATACATATAGAAAATGATAGTATTATAGAATTGTTATTTTCACTTTTCACAGAAAAATTAAACTTTTTAGAAAAGTCCCTAAACATTACCCCCAATTTAATTTTATTATGAAGTATTTAAAATTGAAATTAATTTAGAAGATTAATTTTATATATCTCTTAGAAATTCATTATAATAATATTTCATAAAAATAATGAATACACATTTTAGAAAGAAATGAAATTTTGACGATTAAAAATACTACTCAAAATTTTAAGAAATTTTTATATAGAAATTTATCAATATATTTCTATATTTTAGTACCGTTATATTTATATCATAAATAATTTACTCTTATTTTTCCCAAAAATATTAATGGCTTTTTTATAAGGTTTTCATTTAAATAATACCATTTTATAGTTTTCTTAATCTCAGTGTTGCATATCTTCGATGAAATTTAATATAGTATTTCATTTCAAAATATTTTAATGTTACACTCTCTCCACCATTTTTGAATTTTATCCTTATTTTTTTAACTTGGACTCATCAACCATTGTTTGACTTCTCAACACACTTTTTGTTTTGAAATCCCACATCATAAGGAGGGCCAATAAAACATCCACATAAAATGAGAGAATGAAATGTATGAAGGTAATCTAGTATAACACATACTAGGTTTCAATACATGAAACAATTTGTGGGATTTAAAAATAAGAAAATGGAAGAGACAACCTACAACCATGGAATGATAGTGACTGATAGAGAATAGGGTCACTAGAAAGTTAATAATCACAAAACTGTAAATCATTGATGGGTTAAAGACCACTGATTTCTTAATATGAAAAGTAAGAAGATAAAATTTTTATTTCTAGATCCTTTATTAATGTTTAAGAATTATTTTAGAATATATAATAAAATCACCAGGAAATATATTTACATGAAAATTATACTTTATTCATTTATAAACTTCCACCAAAAACTCATCTTTTTCTCCAAAATATTAGTATTTAAGATTATTTTTTCATGATATAAGAACAAGAATCAACTTATAATTGACTAAAAATTATATAAAATATTAACAACCTATTCATTAAATATTTATACATCATCCAATAGTAAAATGGATGGAATAAGTTAAGGTAATTTCCAAAAGTATGAAACCACCAAACAAATAAAAACAAATTTAATCTCAAAAATTAAATAGTAATACTCTAAGTAAGAAATAAATCATTCAAAGAAATAGTAATATTTAAAATTCATTAAAATATTACAGTATATGATTGAAAATAAAAATAATAAATATTTACTCCCATATTCTTACACGATAAATTTATTTTATATTTCTATGTAACATTAGTCAGACTTAATGTCTCTAACAAAAAATATATATGTTCTTATAATATAATATCTAATATATGATAATAATTTCCACAAATAAATTATATCACTATAAAGGTACATTAAAATCACATTTACATCCAAAAGAAAATTCAACCGCTAATACTAAACTAAAATAACATAATATTTTTCTTACATAATCATATAAGGTACCATTAACAGTGTACATCTTCTAAAATAATATTTTTCTCCAAATCACCAAATGACATCTAAATCTCATGGTTATATATATGAAAGAATATACATATCCAATTTTTAATGACACCTGATTATCTAAAAATTGACATCATATTAAACCCATTAGACTACTAATAAACATAAATAAATTTCGAAAAAACATAAATCCATTCCTCAAAAAATAGTTTTTCATATATTAAACATAATTCTTATATGTACCTCAAGTATTTATCAATACTCAAAAAATGTATCCAAACTAATTAAAAACTTTTCTCAGCACCAATATTTAAAGGTATCAATTTTATCTAACATATATCTCATAGTATTGAAAAAAACCAACTATAGAATATCCATTATTTTATTTTTGAATCACGTGATATTTAGAATATTTTAGAATATTTTTTTAAAAAGCACATTTCACTCATATTATTTCTTCAAACATTAACAATACTTTTGTTTTGTTTTATTCATTCATAAATTATTCCTATAAATTGATGATATAAAATTCTCTTAAAAAAATTAATATCCATTTAATCCTATTAATTAATTAGAACATAATAAATTCATTAAAACTAAAAATATAGACATTAGTTTATTACATTATGTTATTTATTTCACCTAAAACATCCAGAATAACTTCTAAATGTCCAAAAAATAAATAGTCATGAAAATGGTGGTATTTTACTTATAGAATGAAATAAATAAATTGAATATTTTCCATCAATTAAAAGAGACATTGCGATTAATTGAAATTTTTTTGAAATAAAAATTCAATATATAGATAAATAGGATTCTTTTAGGTTACTTGGATGCTCAAAAATAATTTCAAATCATTTGAATAATATTTCCCCATAATAAAGATTACAAGATCATCTAGTCACGATAATATTATTATTCATGATACTTCCCTTTTTATATTGATGATTGACATTAAATCTGTTGAAAAAAATCAATAATACATGACATTAATCTCTATATTAAAATTTCCCATCTAGAGTCAACACTTATAGAAACTCTACAATACATTATCCTTTCAAAATATCATTAATAAATTAAATATAAATGAATGTTTTAACCACAATGGTTTTCTTTTTATATCCCCAAAAAATTATATTATTTTTCTTAAATAATCTATCACATTATTCTTAAGGGTTACAAATACATCAACCCAACAAAACATTTCCCAAAAATCACATTAATAACCTTAAAGTTTCATCAGATAAAACCGAAAAATGGGGTTTATATAAAATTGAACTAATAGTAATATATATAATTTTATACCTAAGATGGGTTTAATAACTCTTTAGAAAAACTCACAGAAAACATAATAATATCTAACATTTTTCAAATAATACTATAGTTCCATCTTTAGCGACTTGGCCATAAATATTTTATATTTTATTGAATTTAGGTGAGAATTATAATTCATTTTTCACAAAGTTATATAAGGTTAAGAGTTTCATAGAATGGAGAAAAACCCTTACATATTTAATCAAAACATTTCAATTCTTCTACTAGGAATCCATTTTTTCATAAAACAAAACACTTTAATATAGAAAAAAAATTTCATTCCAGGGATAATTGTCATAATTTTCATCTTGGCCACATTCTTATCCATAAGCTTTTTTAAAACCAAGTGAAAAACATTATAATGCATGAATGAAGAATAAAAAACCACACATAATGACATGAAATATTAATGTTGTTTCTCTAGGGAAAAAAATTGAATCCCAATAAAATGTTATCTTAAAAACATACACTTTACCTTAAAAGGTTATATTCATTTTTTAAAAGAAATTAAATTTATATTACATTTTGAAATCAAAAATTTCGATGAAAAATCATAACCATGGTAATTTAATTCATTTATATTACATTTAAATTAATTATAGGTCCCATTAATAACCCCTACAATTAATGTTGAAAGTTTTAAAAACCTTACTATTGACTTTAAATATAACTCTCCGAATAAAAAATCATTTCCCAATTAATTGGTGATATCTCAAGGGAAACATTATTTTATGATATAATAGTCTCAATTTATAGATATTATGGGCATAAACCCATCATATATATTTTCCATGGACAATATCATGAATAAAACACTTGAAAATGATTTAAAACCATTGTGAAAATCATTTTCAGATATCAAATTTCCATTTTTATGCAAAAATATTGTTCCTAATATAAAAATAATGACCATAAAAAAGAAACTATTTTAATTGAATATAACTATTAAAATATATAAAGGAACCATAAAATCACTTATGTTACATTATGGTAGGTAAAATTACCCATTTTCTAAAAAACCCTTTTTACTTTTGTAAAATGAGATGAAAGAGGAACATAGAAATTTGTTTTTAATAGGAAGTCATTTACCTTGATTCCAACTCATATCATATGTTATTTTTCTTTCTAAATAATAAAATAATGTTTATATATAAGTTCTTGATATACTTTATCATTATCTTTTTTTCATTTAGTACAATGTTATATATAATTACCCAATAATTTTGTTCACTTGAAATATGTTGATGAAATTCCATTCATAAGTCAAGAATGAATTCGATAGGGTGACTATGGTCAAAGGGTTCACTATTCCATAATGTAGAAAATAATAATCATAACAAAATTATTTCCTTTATACAGCATTTATACTGTTAAATCCATACATGAAAAGATGGTTTTAAAAATGATCTACATTACATAAATGGGGACATGTGGTCGTACCTACCAATGAGTAACGATTCCATATTTCAATGATCATTATGGAAAGAAAATAAGTATTTTTTATCATTATATAATTATAAATAATTCATAAATATCATATATTTTATTAATATATATTTATATATACCATCCATGTTATGTGGTGATAAAAAACGAATCATATCACTTTTGTGGTGGTAGTGGTCCACACGCTTTCCCGAACAACATTGTCATATTTTAGTGCATGGAATCATAAAAATATAAATGAAATATTTCTTTAACAATGATAAATATTTTATTAATATTATATATATAACGTAATTCCATCATTATAATCCATCCATGATATCTGGTGGTGAAAAACGAATCACGTCCGTTTGGGAGGAGGTAGTCCTCCGTATACCGAAATGATGGTTTTTCTATTTTGATTAAATAAGACATGAATATAGGTTATTATATTAAAATAAAACCACTAAATTAATTATATAATCTTATTTATGGATTATTCTATTTTGTTTTAATAAAATATAAAACAAAAAGTTCCAGTTGGAATCTATACCTCTTATTTTGGGAACCTTCTTTTATGAAATCCTTAAGAACAATAAGATTGGTATTCTGAGTAAAAAAGTCCTCTATACTATAGAGATGTATTATTTTAATGTATATATGTTGGTATTGGAAGAAAAAAATTGTTTTTATGAGTTATGTAATGATAATAAGAGGTTCAATTTTATAAGATAGCAGATGGGAACTCTGAAAATTTCTCTAAATATTAAGTTGATATATATTGGTATTCAGTTAAAAATGGATAAATAAAATTTTATTTCTAATATATGTTTTTATTTGTTTAAATAACCTCATATAATAAATTCATAAAAATAATGATTAGTTTTTCCATACATTTTTATTTTAATCTATGTTAACCAATTTTACACTTACCCTGACAACATGGATTTTTACACTCTCAGGGTTAATGTAGATTTTGAAAAATGAAAAAAAGAACAAAATTTTACCATGGATAATATTTTCAACCATATTATGATCACTTTTAAAATATAATATTTTTTGGAATTTTATATCATTTAATAAGTTATTTTTTTTAAATATCTCAAATGTCCATTTTTTATATTATTTATTACATTGATTTTAATAGTATCATGATAAAACATGTAATTTTAGAAAACATTGTATTATATTCCATAAATTTTAAGGACATATATAAAATTATTTCATATCACTATTTTTTAAGATTTTATAATTTTAATATTTTTCATATCATTTGTTTGATATTTCAATTAATTTAATAAATATTTTTTCAATGTTCTATAATAAATTATATTAATTATTTATTTCATAAAAATTAAAAATATACTACAATGATGAAAGGAATTATTTTATTTTTTAAAATACTATTTATAGTTGAACATATCCTCTGGATAACCCATATTAAAAATATAGTATTTACAAATTAGAGTGTGACATGTTTTACTTTTCTTGAAATAAACTATTATAAATATAATAATCTCATTAAATGGATAAAATATATAACTGAATAATAAATGAATATTTATTAAATGAAAACAACCAATAATAATAAATAATGTTTTAGTGTCATTAAATAATCCTTATCATTTTATTTTTAACTCTAATTGGAATAATTTCCATCAAATGTGGTAACCAAAATTTCTAAAGTTGCTATATATGTTGACCATAATTTAAATTGACTTATTTATTAAATTTTTAAATGTTTTATCAAGATATATAATACATTTTTCATAATTCATTACATATAATTGATGGAATTTAATTTAAAATTAATATAGGAAAATGCAACGATAACATTTTTCATCAAAAATGACTATTTAATCCCAAAAATGTACTTGTATCAAATAGGATATGAATATTTTTATAATTTAATTATATATATTAAATAATACTAAATATTACTTATTTTAAATTTTTACCAAATTAAATTCAAGAAGCGACTTTCCAAATTATGAAAATGATAGTTTTATAAAAATTGTTATTTTTCACTATTCATTGAAAAATTATTCTTCCTAGAATATTATGAAATAATATTCCTATGTAATTATTTAAATTTTGAATTAAGAAATTGAATTAATTTTTAAGATTAAATTATATAAAACATATATAATATAATTATGCAAATCACTCATATAAAGAAAAGGAAATCATTTTGGAAGAAAATATATTTTTGATGAATAGAATGACATTTCACGAAATCGAGAGATTATTTTCAATAAGATTTTAAAAAAAATTATATTTTAGGACCATTATATTTATTTCATAATTTTTTTATTCCAATCCAAGCCTGCTACATAAACTTCTGTTTTATAAAGGTAAAATTTAAATAATAATAATTCATTATTTGTTTAAACGTGGTTTTGTGTATATTGTATGTTATCGAGAATAATATGTCCTTTAAAAAAAAATCAGCTACAGAACCAATTTAGAATAAAGTATTTGAAAATTCATAAGGCTACCATCTAAATTTGGTATGGCCATCATGAGAAACTATTTATGAAATTTGGGCTAAACAATGCTCATGTAGTTTTATGGAAATTTTGACCGAGATATTTCATGAGTAACATGACTCGTTCATGGAAGTATTTATAGAAAAAAAATCGTATTTTACTCTTAGAAAGAGAAATTCAATGAGATTAATTTGTGTATGTTTTTATAAATATTTATATATCATCAAATTTATTTAATGCTTTTAAAATGAAATTTCTCGATTCTTTATGTGAGTATTTTGGGGCATTTGTTCGTGTAACATGGTATTTCTATTGATTTAATGTACAAGATATTATGGCATGGGGTTAGCCATATAATAATTTTTATATTTCAGGATTCCCGGGTTTGGTGGGATATTAAGTTAGATTCATCATATATTTCATGATGTTTTTTTCTCTAATGAACTTACTAACTAAAAAATATGTGATGTTCATCTGGGATGAGAAATGTTAGTGTTATTTTATTTAGATGAAAGGAAATTTGACCTTAACAATAGGGCTGAATCCTCCAGATCCTAGTAAGGGGTTTGTAGAATTATATTATGCATCAGTTATGGTGATTGGTTGTGTTTTAATAGAGGGTGATCATGTGGTATCCCATGGTTTGAGATAAATTATGACACAAAACAAGAATTATCCAACCCCTAACATAGAACTCGCAGCTATGATGCATGATATTAAGAGAGTGGGAATTAGATTTTAAATGAAATGTTTTCCAACATTCTAACCATAAGATCATGAATAATATCTTCCATAAAAAATATTTGAATCTATAATAAGGTAATTGGGTAGAGTAATTTTAGTATTTTGATTTTGGCATTGGCTACAACCCAGGTAGAATTAATGTCACTACTAATGAGTTGAGTAATATACGTAAAACCGATACCATGAAATAATCATCAAATGTATAGAATATAATGGATCTCCATGCTCATTTGAATTTTCTTCTCTCATAGAATGATTCAGTGGTTGATTTGGAGAGTGTGTAGGTGATCACCTCTCTTCTCAAGTCGATTTTTATGAGGAGTATCATGAAAATAAATTATGGGTAATTATGAACTCTATTTATGGTGGGGAGGCCATTAGAGAGTGTTAATTCTCTTCATAATATGTCCTTTTATTCTCAAACAAGTTTTTTCACCATCATAAATAAGAAAGTTAATTATTGGGGGTTTACATAATGCCAAGTCAGCGGTGAACCCTAGATTCATGAAGATGTTCTATGATATGAGGTGATAATTCTAGTGGCCTAGAATTAAATGAGATATCCCTCACATAGTATCTCATTATTATACCTTATTTTTGATTAAAGATGAGAACTAAATACATTCATGTTTTTTTCAGCCTCTTCCTCTACTGACTTGGAGGTCTAATTTTAATTTTTTATAAATTATGATTAGAAAGATGCATACCCCTCAAGGGAAGAATTTTATCGGGGTGTTTGATGGATAGGGTTATGAAATCAGATCAATTTATACCCACTCAATATAGAACAACATTTTATGCCATTTAAAGTCCTTATATGTAAGATATATTCAAATTCCAAGATTTCTATCTGTTATAGTCTATTATAGGGATCCCCATTTCACATTTATATTTTAAATATCCCTCTAAGAGGAACTAGGTTCACATGTATATATGATCATGACATACCTTCTGTAGTCGGATGGCCAGATAAAATGTGCAAGGAATATTCTTGAGGACATGATACATCCATGTATTCTTCACCTGGCTGGAGCTTTTGATGACCAATTTCAACATGGTAAGTCTTTCTAAAACAATATATATTAGTTCTAAATCTAAATAGCTCTATTTGTGCCCACGAATTTCTTCCTTATAGATACCCATTGTGTTGGTCTTATATTGGTGTGTGTTCCATGGTTTGACCCATTTTTGTACTAGATATGATGATGAAGATTCTATGGATTCATTATAGAATGGGGATGCCACAAAAAAAGTAAAAATTTTATATTTGTCATCATTTATGACTATTTGAGTTTTATATTGGTGATAATGTGACATTGAGAGTTTAACAATAGTTGGGTCATAGAATACATGTAAAATAAAAAAATCATATAATGGTTTTTGGGTCATTTTGAGACTTTTCAGAAGGAGGATAATGTCTCATACCTAAAGTCAAACCACCATAGTTTACTTTAATCCACAATGTGATTCAAGTATCACATAATCAAATGATTCTTTGTAACCGTTAATATATTTTGACATTTGAATATTTTGAGATTGAACATAATTTATCCATTAATGAGAATCATGTCGGGATATTTGATTCCAATACAATAGTTCTTCATGGGACAATGATGCCTTCAATTTAATTAAAGTGAAATAATGCTTATGATTTTCATTAGTCCTAAGAGAATGAGGTAATAATGAGAGAGGAGTGGCTAAATATTTTTATATATAATCATTCTGAATGGATTTTTGTTGAATGAATGTTTTTATAGTGTGGTGTTTGTAACATATTGTTACTTTATCTCTAGTATTTCTTGACCAGTGTTTTTGTCAAATTCATTGGGTTGAATGTTTTTTTATTTAGGGGAATCGTGGTATAAAAGTTCCAATGATTTTATAGGTTTCTCTTTGGTTTTAGGTGGAGCTGGAGGCATTTTCTATATTTTTTTCATCAAATGGGTATATATTGTCTATAGGATTGATTCTGTCCAAGAATATAATTTATTATATAAATCTCTCACTGATAAAAATCATTGAAATAGTTTCATTATGTGGAATATATCAAACATATGAATTTTTTAATGATGTGAACTTGTAGATATTGGGATGTTTAACCTGAGGTGATTCTTTTTTGACATACATTCCTTATGGGATATTAGCATCATTAATCTAGGAGTAATGTCACCAGTCACTCCTTCCTGGTTTTTATTTATGAATTGTATCCTAAAACCAGTTCTTCTATCCAGAAACATCTTCCCATTAACCCCTAGTCCTACTTGCTGTGATTTTTTGGGTGATTCTATTACTTCTTGATGTATCGATTTCATGTTGGATTTATAGTACGTTTCTTCTCTATGATTTTATCCTAATATCATCTAATATATTTTGATAGAGTTATAATGTTATGATAGATGACTAAATTAGATTTTTAACTTGATGAATAGTGATCTAGGATTTCATTTTTGAGATTCATTCTCTTTGTTCATATTTTCTGTTTCCCATTGTGGGTGATGATTTGAATATTGATTAGGTTTAAGTTGTTCCATATAATTATTCATTGTAATATAATCTATAAATTTATTGATTGATTTGAAATAATTTTAAAAATGTTTTAATAAATAAAATTTTATATGATCTATACTTTATTTATAAAAGTGAATGGATTGTTTTTAAAAACACATAATTTCATTTGAATTGAACTTGTTTCGTGGATTTGATAAATTTTTTGGCATTATTTGGTAACTAATCGAATGATATTATTTAGTGATAAACAAGAGATAAATGGATTTAATCTAAATATAATAGGAAAAGACATGAATTTATCAAATCCTATGATTTTTTAATTATAATGGCATGTTGAAAAAATTTATATTTGCAATTGTATTTTATATAAATTTTAAATGATTTATTTTCCCATGATTGATTGATTGATGGACTAAAAACATGTGATCATGGGAATTTATTTGGTAATTAAGAAAAGAACACCCAGATTTGACACCTTATAAATGGCTCAAAAATTATAACATTTATATAAACATATTAGGCCATGATTTCCCATTTTAAGAGTAGTGTCCCAAAGACCTGAGATGAGGGACGTGCTCAAAAATCAAGTTAAGATCACAGATTTAGTAGTGTAAGGATATGATCCTCATGAACTAATGTACCAAAGGTAATGTTACACCGTGTTATGAAATGTTTGATTCAATTTTTACACACCATTGGTTATTATAAAATTTCATTCATTATGAAATCTTTACATATTTATTTTATATAAAATTTTAATTTTGGGTTTTTCTTATATATTTTTCATCATTCTTATTAAAAAATTATTTCTTTGTTGAAAATATTTGAATACAACAATACGCCTTGTTTTAATTAAATTTAATTAATAATAGTTTTAATTAATATGGAGTAGATTATGGAACACTTGTTGAGACCGTACTAGATTTTTTAGATCGCACATTATTTTTCCTTTCAACATTTATAGATTATCACATTTTATGTCCAAGGAAAATGATTTTGTCATATGGAGGCATGGGATATTCTTGATCCTTGGGACCCAAAGTGACGGAGGTTACAAGTGGAGAGGTCACACACCTTTTACATGGGATATGTCTAATCTTTAACATTAGAATATTTAGTTTCTTTTGATGATGTACTATTTGGGTACTATTTTACTTATTTTATTCTTGTACATTATCCCTTTGAAGTTCTGATCATACAAGATAGTATCTTTTCCCATCCACTATATTTTGGAAGAATCATTCCCTCATGATTGTTTGATGATCTCATGTGATAGTCAGCAACTAATTGGAATTGGGAATTCCCTTAGGGCTATGAATGTACTGGATCATACAACCAAATACTAGGTTATCCTGGTTGGATTGTGATAAAAGTGCACAAAAAGAAAATGTGTTGGACTATCATGATAGTCATTAGTCTTATAAAACATCCCAGTGGGAAATAGCCCGTGGTGTTCTAGAATGGAACAAAAATTATTAGAGTAGACCCACAAGATCATTTTGTTGGTTTCATTGACAAAGTTTTGATGGCTCTTGATAGTTACAAAGTGTTCATTGTTTATTTCGTTAGATAAAACTAGAAAATGGAGGATTTGTGCAAATAAATTACTATGAACCATTTTTATTTTAATATAATTAAACCAAATAACATATAAATAGGGTCCCTATTATATATTCATAACTTTAACACACAGAATAGTCATTGAATATAAAAAATTATTTTTATTTTTGTATATGTTCAATAAAAATTATTATTTGTAAAAAATTCAAAATACAAACCATGGTGAACATAAAAATATATATATGAAAATGAAATATTTCATAGTGAGTTAAAAGAGAAATATTGAGTGTTATTTTTCAACTATAGTGCATTCCCATGGATCCCACTTTATTCAATATAAGATTATCCACTGATTTTTTTTCATCTTGTATCCATACACAATGTGCAACGAGCTCCCATGATTCAGTTCCGTACACATACGTTGGTCACAAACAAAAAGCGCTTCATTAGGGCATGGATATGGTGTTCTTATATCTTATGTAGTAGTGATTCTAGGTACAAACTATATCAACCTACTTAAAATACAAGTGAAATAGGTAATGATATATGGTATATCTATAAGTACACAAAGAATTAGTATTCATATTAGATTTTCCGAAATATGTATATAACTATAAATCATAAATCACGATAATGGGAATATATAAACCAGTTTTACCTAACAATATAATAGAAAAAGTATTGAAATTATTATATGATATTTCCATCACATAATACCTATCTCATTACAGAATAAGAATAGTGTATAATATAGTCATGAAAATACTATTTTTGAACCCATGTGAAAAGAATAAATGTGTTAAATAGAGTAAGGGAACCACATTTCCTTCTAATTTGAGTATCTTGTTAATTTATATTGTTATATCTACCAATAAATACATATAAATACATAAAAGTTAATTTATACCCCATTCTAAAATTATAAGACCTTTTATGATAAAAATGAAGAAATATATAGAACACTATTCTTGATCTAATATGTTATTCCTCACTAACTAATATTAATTAGATATATATTGCCATCCAAAAAATAAATATACATTCATCATGAAAAGAACTAAAATTAAATTATACAAAACACTGTGCATGAAATTTTTACATGAATGAAATATAATAAAATATAAGAACTAAACTATTCTAGAAAATGATATATTGAGAAACCAATTACTATTTAACATGATAACCAAAAACCATGTTTAGAAATACTAACTATCTCATCATGGTTACTAGACATTTTTTATATAAATGGAGATATACTGTGATAAAAGAGTTATTTTTTATAATGAGTATTTTTATATTTTATTAATATTAATAGATATTAGTGTGACCATAGAAATAATTTTATTAAGTAGTGGAATAAGAATATGATTTTTCATTTTTAATAGGAAGTAGTATTTATCATAATTGAATTATTTTTCTTGTGTCATATTATTTTTTTTACAAATAATTTTATTAATTATTTAATTTGTATTTTATGTGAATTGAATACATTTTTTGATTCTAAATACTTTAATATTTGTACAGTAATTTTTATAAAAATGTTGACTTTTTTGAAAAAAGTTTAATATATTATTATTTAAACTATTGTACCATTTATGGAATGATTTTTATAAATGATTAAATGTAAATAAATTGATAAAGGTTATCATCCAAAAATTAAGTAATGGAGTGATTTGATTTATTTAAAATTAACATGTTTAATTTTTAAATTGTTGACGGACATTTTTGAAAGAAATTTTATATTTTAATCTATAAGAAATGGTTTTTTAACATTCCTTTAATTAAATATCCACACCAATGCATTAGTTTATACATTTATATATATTATATTTAACTAAATGATTCAAAAATATAAGGTTATAAATATCATGGAATTTAATCCTATTATTTTTTTTATACATTAATTTTTTAAGATAAAAGATGATTTTCCGGATTACTATTATTTTGTTAGGAGTAAATTTGTTAAAATTAATATTTACCCCATAATGAAATTTTTTTTTAAAATGGTTCTCAAATTTGTATTAATATTTTTAAAATAATGTATTATGATAAATTTCATATTTATTCAATGAAAATAATTTACCACTTTAAAAATTATTCACCTTGGTAATGGATAAAATTGTGTAAAATGGGGATAAATTAATTTAAAATACCAAAAAAATATTGTTAATTGATTTTTTAAGTGGATTATTAACCCTCATTATCTATCCATTAAAATTTAAAATGTTTTTTTACTTTTTTGACAAAAAGTTATATATTAATAAAAATTCATTCTTGAGAGTCTCTCTCCTCTAACATACAAAAGGATCCCCGTAAAACCAAAATTCACACACCCCTAGTGAACCTTAGCTCAACTAATACTTGAAAAAGTCATTATATAACTCTCGTTTCATCTTCATTGTCATTATGTACTTACTAAAATAATAATGAAGTAATTATTAAGGAGAGTTCTTATGGAATATATTCAATAACGAGTTAGTAGTCATAATCGAGTTCTTTTATGTTTACTTTTCCTTCAAAATCTTCTAATTTTATTATGACTATATTAATATAATTAAATCCATCTAATATTTATAAAAATTATCATAATTTATGGTTCAACCATTATATACCTTTTTATATACATTTGAAATTAAAAATATTTCCCATGTTACGTGCAGGATAATCCTCCCAATACACTAATATCATTTTTCATCACCACCATACATGGACGGATTCTAAAAATTGATTTCATAAATGAATTTGAAACTTGGTAAATAATAACTTTTTAATAACGATAAATTTTAAATTTTATAAAACATATATAAAATTAAATTTTATTCTAAAATTTAACCTCATACAACGGTCATACTAAGACAAATTATAGGTAACATATTTTTACCATTCTATTTCATTTATCATATTCAAATTTATTTTATTAAGTGTTTTTTCAATATTTTATAAAAAATTGAAAAAATATATATTCTATAAAGTAATATTATTACTATTCAATTATATGTTATTACTCATTCATTTGATATAAAGTGTTCTTTCTTTCATGATTATATGATACTAATATACAAATATATTAATTAATAATATAAATTTATTCTACAAAATAAACATTTAATTAATATTCTCATTTTCATCTTTTTTTTGTATATTATAATGATAACATCCTTAAAATAGATTTGGAATGCAATATGTACATAAAACATATTTAATAAACCATTTAAAAACTATTGTTATTATGAAATATATATTATTAAAATGAAATTAAAAAAGAAAATTTGTGATTATTTTTTACAGTAAAAATTAATCATATTTAGATGTATTTAGAGAGAATTAACAACATCATTACCTATTGAATTCCATTTTTTTAGATTATTAATAACCATATAAAATTAAAAATAAATAATTGATGGATCCATTGGAAAATTAAGTTTTTTTACTATGATATCGAAAATATTTTGGTTATTTTGAAACAAATGTCCTCAAAATAACAAATGTTGGTGATATTGATTTACAAAATAAATGAAGCATGATAATACCAAAAATAAATTGAATTACAATAAGGTAATTATTATTTAAAATATTACTAATTAAGAAATAAATTATTATAATTTTATTTCATATGAGGGTAGATGATGTATAAAGTGGGTTAGGACTAATATAAAGTGATATGTATTTTAATCAATTTTTCATTATTTTGAATTTTTTTTACTCAATAGCTTCCATTTAAATTTTCATTCAACAATAATTTTCTCTAAAAAATTATTTTTTCTTAAATACATTATCAATTATATTTTTATTTATTTAAAATGAATAAAAATGAATCCTTTTACAAAGGCTTGGATAGATAGTTTTTTTAAATGATTACCACATTAACTATTTCTCTCTCTATCATGGATAAACTTCCTTATAAATTACCATCTCCATGATATAATTGTTTTTAAAATTAAATTAAATATCTATTATACTTTTAATCTATCTTTTAAAATAGATATCAATGAAAAAAGTAATTTCCTTCACTTTTTATGACAGTTATAGGTTCATACACGTATGGATTCAATTGAATATTTTTAGGAGTATTATGATGAATATGAATGACCCTACATATTTTTAGGTTTTGGTTCTAGTACATTATATATAAATATGGGTTGGTCAAATATATCCCCTAAATGCATTGGGTATTATTATATTATCTTGAGAAAATATGTTCAAATTAATAGGGTATGTTATTTAATTATATGTGTTTTTGTAAGAGTGATATAAACATGACTTTTAAATTAATATTCATATTTATTTTATTCCATTATAATTTTTATGAGAATTTTTTTGAATATATTTGGGTAATGTAGTCTAATTTTTGAGTTCGTATGTTATTATAAAGTCCCAATGTTAATTATATAAAAAAGGTAAACTCTCTCAAGGGTTTTAATGTTTTTCAATGTTATAAATTATTTAATTTATTTTTGTGTCACTTAATGTTATTTATTTCCCAATTACACAATTTATAATTTTTATAAAATATTAAACTATGGTTATGATCTATTTAATGGTTCATCTCTCAGTTATGAAGACTCACCTTCAATGAACTAAGTGTGTAATGAATGGAATTGTGTTGTAAATTTTAAGAAACTATTTTTATGGAAAAAATGTACATAATGTGGATGTGAACACCTTTTAAACATAATTTATTTTTCAAAATCCCTAAAACTCTAAACCCAAAAGATCTTGTGAATTTAAGAAATTGAACTTCTTAATAATAATCATGAAATTAGGTCTTTGGTATTAATATATAATATAATTTTAATGAGAAAAACATTTAGATAACTTTATAGGATAGGATATTGATAAGTAAAAAATATATGGGTCCAATTTATAGTAATAGAATCATGAAATTTATTTTGATTAATCAAAGGTTTTCTTGGTTTCATTATCTAATATATGAAAATTTCCTAATTTTTTCTAACATACGATATTGGATAAATTAAGTGTGAATGAAATAAGACAACAATATTCTTACGAATTAGTAACTCCAAATGGTTAGAGTTACAGATAAGAATTTTATGGTCATGTTAACTCTGTAAAAAATGATATAAATGGTGTTACCCATGAATGAGATTAACAAAAAACGTTTTGAAGAAAAAATTATTATTGAAGAATTTACTGAAAAATAACCCTCGATATTTTGATGACACCTTATACCAAGGGGTTTATAGAAGGTTGATTAATTATTTAGAGAATATATTTGATGTTTCATGTTTTTATAAGAGTCATAATGTATCATTATTAAGAATTGTTCATAATATTTAATTTTATCGATTGATGTCATTTATTAAAATTAAATTCGATTAGAATAAAATTGATACCATAGAATAGACTATATTCGGTGATCATTTTCATGAAACATATTTTCATAAATAACATCAATATAGGATTTAAATGTAGCTTATATTGTTTAAGTAAAAGTATGAGGATGATTTTTCTACATAAGAATAATATTTTAATACTTCAACCTAATGTTAAAATAATTTTCTTTTGGACATGAAATTAAAATGATTGTATTTGTATTATTGTTTGAAATAATGTTTACAATGGTATTTTGACACAATTGAATTTAAATGTAATTTCAAATCATTAAATATGATGAGAAGGTTGTATTGAAACATTTTAACATTTATGGATATCATATCAACATGGGAAAGAATTATTCATGGAATCAACCAATTGGGAAATAGTCCTGAAGGATTTCTGAGGTTAAAAGAGTTCAATTTCCATATTATCCTTAATGCGGTAACAAGAAAATTGTGGAGGGTCCCAAGAGATATTAAATGTTTAATTAATGTCTCCAAATTATAAATTTGGATAATAAAATCAATTAATTGAAAAAGGGTTGGACCAAAAAATAATAATAAGAAGTAAAAAATTTTAATTACAATTATGTTGACCAATATGAAAGAATGTGTCCAAATATAAGTATGGAAGGAATTAATAATTAATATAATAATATTTATTGTGTGTAAAGATTATTTTTTATTCAATAATTTATACTAGGAAATAAAATGATGTGGTGTTATTTATATAACTTTTTTCATTAAATTATGTCACTGTATTATTTTCCTTTTTATATATTGGTTTTGTTTTCTAGGAAATTTTCTAATAACATAGAATTATCACCTCAAGAAATAGAGATAAATCATTTGTAAAAAAATCATTTTTGATGTATTAATTTAAAAAGGATTAATTGGGATCAACTTATAGTTATAATTGTATAAGATATTCCAAAAATCGTTTTTATTATCCATAGTATATATATATGTTGTTTGTAAATGGATTGGTTTTTTATCATGTTAAGTTATATTGATGAGATATAGAATCCCTATTCAATTTTCAAAATGAGTATCATTTTTTTTATATAATAATGATGTCATTCCTATCATTACATATCAATAAGAAAATAATTTTATTAAATTTCAACATGAATGTAATCTATAACATATTATTTAAAATAAGTGAATTATTTAGCTTATTTATTTTCATATTGTAAATTAATTATAATATTTATTTATGAATTATTTAAATAGTTTTATTTCTATTCAAAAGGTTGAATTCACCATTTAATTAGTTTTAAATGTTATGAAAATTTCAAAACCACATTATCTTATTGCTAAAATGGTGATATTGGATTTCAAAATGAAATTTAACGAATTACTTGATAAGGGTTTCACCCTCCCAATAAAATCATCATGGGGTGCCTCCATTTGGATTGTTAAAAATAATAATGGTTCCATGACGAAATTCTATTGATTATATTCCACTGAATGATATTAATATTTCGAATAAATATTTGTTTCCTCAATTCTGTTATAAGTAAAATTAGCACTATGGAGCTAAATATTATTTAAATATTGACATCATGTTTAGATATCAATATCTATGGTCTATGGATGAATAATTTTTGAGGATGGAATTTGAGTCTACAAATTTATTTTAAGAGGTTCGGGTAACTCCATTTTGGATAATAAATATTCTCCATGAATCTATCGATCTAATTAGTAGATTTTCCAATGATTATTTTGGTAAATCATGGGTTGTATTCTTTAAAGACATTATAGTATATTTATAAATTTATAAGGACCTAGATAACCATATATGGATTACCATATTAAATTATATTTATTATTATTTTGGAAAATTTATTAATTTTTTTGTTATGTCATAATTCATTCAATAAGAATATTATAAATAATGATGGTGTAACAGTTAAACCTGCGAAATCTAAATAGGTCCAAAATTGGTCATTACCAATGAATTTCAATGATATTTTATGTTTTCTTATACTAATTGGTTAATACAAATTATTTTCCATAAGTATTATTCAATAATTTAATATATTAACCATTTTAAATAAGAAAGACTGTTAAATTAATTTGGTCAAAGTAATTTCATGAATGTTTTAAGAAATTAATGAGAAGAATGGTGATTTCTATAGTATCAAATGCAATATAAATAAATAAGAAACATTTTTATTTTTATGATGCTTCATTAAAGGAAATTTTCAATTTTATGATGGTAAATGATTGAGTAATATCATATTAATTATGATTGTTGAAGCTCCCTGAAAAAAATTATCTGATTCATGATCTTAAAATTATTTTGTTAAATTTTTCTTAAAAAACTCATATGCATAAATTATAATTGGATACATGATATAAATATAAATGTAACATAAAATATTAATGTGAATATTCACTCAAAATTTATAAATATGAGGGAAATTTGATTAAAACTAAACCATGGTTTTTAGTTTAAAATTCATTATGATCTAGTTAATGTAAAAAATGTTGAATATTCATTTAGTCAGATGTATAATATGACGATAAAAATTTTATGTTTTGAAAATGATCTATTAGTGAAAATTTTAATGAAAGTTGAAAAAATGTTGTTTTAATGAAAACACTTTTCTTATTGATCAAGTATCAGTACAATCATGTTTATAAGAATGATTTGAATATACTCAGATGGAATGTCAATGTTTACTAATAATGATAGAAATATTAGTTCAATATGATAATAGTTGAATTTTTCCGTTGCATTATGTTTTTGAAATCACAAGCAGTTTTTTCCTTAAATAACATTTTATTTCTCTAAGGAAATTTATTTTCTTTACCCTTAACTTTATTTTCTATGTAATGCTTAATAATAGTTCTCTTAACTAATCCATATTCATATTAATACCAATTTTCCATAAGAATTATCGGATTCATATCTAATCCTCGGAACCTTATTGTTTCATAGATATCGAGTCTCACTGTCTTTATTATTTGATTTCATCTATTTTCAGACTACATTTTATCTTGATTTCAGACTCAAAATTCACTAAAATAAGGAATTTGAATTATCTGAAATTAAAACTCTTAATTCGCTAAACATAAAACTCTAAATTCTATAAAATTCAGACTTTGAATTCCTGGATATTCATACTCCCAATTCTATGAAATTCCGAACTTGAATTCCTCAGAATTTCGACTCCAAATTCCCCGAAATTCAGACTCCCAATTATTCTATAGTTAGACTGCATTTTTATAAATATTTAGACTCTCTTATCCAATATACATATAGTATGACTATTCATACTTATTAATATTATATTTTCTTGCATAATGATCTTTATCTGACTTTATCAGATTATATTTTACTTATGATGCTTAATCGTGTAGTGATTCTTGTACGTATTATAATTCCTTACACATGATTATGTTAAATTGAATGGATTTATTATAATATATTTCTTACTACCCATTTTTTTGTGACCCATGTATAGGTCCCTCCTAATTTCAAGGAAAAATATGCCTGTTGGAGGTGGGAGTTGACCGTTGATGTTTTTTTCTAAAAATAGAGCCTCATTTTAATGATCTCAAAACACACATCGATCAAGAAAATACATGTCTAGATGTTTTGAATTGATTTATTTAAAGATACTCCCTCATGTCTGGTAAAATATATTAATATCTTGTTCAATTGTGAATTTTTTTTCAACTTTGTATGAATCCGATAAAAGTTGTGTACAATCAAGTGTTTCCAAGGATAAGATGACAGAGGCTCTAACTACCTTAATGTTCATGGACTTCTGGGGATACAAGGATAGGGATTTCGACTAACATATAGTTCTAGGGCTTATAAAAATAGTAATACTGACTCTGATATTCTTATCGAGGGATTACCCTAGTGTGGGTAATATAATATTTCCTACAATTATATATCAAGTTATCCTTATCCAAGGTTTTTGGATACCCATCTCTTTGGGATAAAGTATTTGCAACTTTTTTTCCAGATTCGTTACAAGTTTAATTTATACTATCTTTTGATAGATAAAAAAGGTATAATATTATTATACATTCCTATACATGTATATTCTAAAAGTAATATTCTATACTCTTTAAGGTAGGGTCATTCCCTAAGATAATACTACTTAAGATTTCTTAAGATTAACTTGTTTTCGTTTAGTTTTCTTATAATTGGAAATTATCCCTTCAAAAATTTCCATTGAGTTAGAACCAAAGCGGTTTTGTGAATTTACTTTGTTTAACTTTGTTAATCATAGATTTCCTTTCATGCCTAAAAGGGGAATGTATTTAACATATAAATCAAACCCTCTTGTAATTGAGCATCTGATTCTATATTTCAATCCTATAATCCGTATCAGAGTAGGTCTCTGAATACTTATACTCACATATATGTTTTCTTGATCCATGTTTTTATTCATCATATTTTCTTTCATAACTTTAATTATTCAATTGTTTGCTTAAATATTTTTGTATAAACTTTTTGTACTAATAAGTTTCGTGGAAAAGATATTTTTATAATAGAATGGTAGGTATGAATTTCTATTCTATATGCAATATTAATCCTACAAGACAACCAATTATTGATGGTAATGATTATGAGTACCAATTAGATAGAATAAATACTTCTTTTGTAAATAGTAGAGTGGAAAAAATTGTTGTACATTCTGGAGATAAAAAAATTCCAAAATAGGTAGTCAAAACATTCTAAAATCAGGAAAAATTAGAATACCAACTTAACTACAAAGTAAACTATACTCTTTTTTGTTATATGACCAGAAATATATACAGTAAGATATCTTCCTGTGAAGTGGTCAACTATATTTTTGAGAAACATGAAGTTAAACATATTGGAACATCTAAAGTTATTGAATCTAGAAGTGCTATGTTAAGAGATGAATATCGTGGATTTTTATTTTCTTTAGAGAACCAGTTTAATAAGTGAGTTTTTTTTATAATTGTCAACAATTATCAATATATTGGAGATGAAGGAATTAAATATAAAGTTCTTTAGGAAAATATTATTGATATTATGGAAAATGATATGGAATCGAAAAGGATTGCTATTGATGAAAATAATAAAGTATCTGACATTTTTCTTAATGAGTTAGTTAGAACTCTCCTTCATCATGAAATAATAATGAATAGAGATGATGATTTTAATAAGAATAAGAATCGTAATTGAAGTGTTTATTTTACTACTAAATCTATATCCATGAATCCTGAAAGGGTAAATTTATAATTAGATACGAAATTTGTTATTGTATTGGAATCAAGTGATCAGTTAAAACATTAATAAGCCAGTCTTCCCTGAAAAATGAACAAGATTGTGGGAAAGAAATATTTTCAGTACATATATAAGAATAAAGATATAAAGGACATGAAATATTCTGAAGTAACTTGTTTTGAATTCAAAAGGGAAGGACATATAAGACCTTATTGGCATATGATCAAGAGATAATATATTTTATATCTTTCTCTTAGATTTCTTTGTGAACTTAACAATGATATATTTAGTGAAGTATATCCTTCTGAGAATACCCAACATCATGATATGTAACATTAACTATCATGTTTTTATGTATCTATAAATCCTTTCGATGATCATTGTATTATGATTAGAACCATTCATGATACCCTAAAACTAGAAAGATATAAATTTCAAGATTATGTTACTTAGTGATGATACCTTGAGAAGATGAAACAAGTGTTCAATGTTGAATCTAGAACATTTCGTGATCTTCCAAACTAGGATGATCAGACTGAGGAAAATTAATATGATGTTGCTGAACATTCAATGAAAAAAAGTCCAATGATCTAGAACCTCAACCAACCAAACCCATTCTAGAATCGCAATAAGCACCTCCTAAACTGAAGAAGCAAAAGAAGTTTTTTAACGATGTTGTCAGTAAGTGGAGGGAGAAAAAGAACAATATAAAGGTAAGTGATCATATTTTTGGACTTGATCCTGCTAGGATAAGGAAAAATTAATTATTGGAAACAAAAATATTTAAAAACAAGAAAATTATATGAAACAAAAATAGAAATAATCATAAGCTTATATTGTTTAGATGCTGATGAATGTTGTAGAAAAAGAATTAGAATAGGTTCAAATTCTCAATGCTCTCTTGAAAGAAGGTTCAGTTATGGAACCAATTGTAGAAGAGGAACACATTCAACAATAAGGAGAAGATGAATAGAGTGAAGAGGAATATATTGTATATGTGATTAAAATATTGGAAGTGTATCATGAAGAGAATGGTTCTTCTAAAACATTATCTATAAGATCATCCTAATCCTCATCCACCAAAATAGTTTTAGATAATTAATAAGAAAAGTATAAAAAAGTGGATGTTAATAATAGTCATAGCTATGAAAAAATTAAGGACAATGATGAAATTTTTTAGGAAGAGGAAGAGTAAGTTAATGTTTTAGAACAACATT
This sequence comes from Viscum album, assembly GCA_963277665.1. Classification (NCBI taxonomy): domain Eukaryota; kingdom Viridiplantae; phylum Streptophyta; class Magnoliopsida; order Santalales; family Viscaceae; genus Viscum; species Viscum album. Next base: position 593,407,446 of record OY728141.1, on the reverse strand, counting down.
CTAAGGTAGCCAGTAATTTTGAAATGGTTGTTGCTAAATTATAACTAGTTCTATTTGATACACCTTGGAAAGGGGATATAACTAAATCATCCAAGTCAAATTTTGGTGAATAATTTAAAGATACTCCTCCAAGGAAAGATGATTCAGACTATAAATCATCATTCTTGGGACATGATTATTAGGTGAAGTCTTTGAAGAATCTTGTTTACTAAATCCCATTCTTTCCAAAAATTGAATTTCGATGTGATCTTATTCAGCATTCAGTGACCCTGAAGAATAACTCTACAAATTTCAATATCTAGAAGTTAATCTAGAAGGTATCAGATTTCAAAACATTATTATCAGCTATGAAGCTCATATAATGTCTTGCAAGAAGAATACATCTTAGTCGAAATCAGTGTTTGATGATCTTACGCATGTTCGGGATTATACAGATTCAACAAAATAAATATTCAAAAAGACTAATGAGAAGTTCAATAATATTTATGAGATGATAAATCAATAGAAAGATTCCCATATTCTGAAGAATAGATCTCTGTATAAGAAACTCAACTCCGTTTCGATTTCCCTAAAGATAGAAACCTATACCACATATTAGTTCAAAGATTATGTGAAATCACAAGAATATGTCATTAAGTTACAAGAATAAATAATTTATTCTAACGAGAAGAAGAATGAATAGCAAGAGGAGTTAATCAAGAAGTGAAAAGAAGGTCATAAAGAGATAATGAAGATGAAGTCCATTCTAAGGAAGCTCTTTCTAGAGAAGAATAACGATGATTGATTAAATCTCTGATCTTTTATTGTACTAAATTTTTTTTTCCAATATTTATGAAATATATTTTTTATAATTTGGTTAGCATGAATTCTTATTTCCAACATTTCAGGTACCATATTTTTCCCTCCATTCCTTTTCAAAATCACAAAGGGGGAAATTTTTAAAAAAATATCACGTTATGGGGGAGTTTACCCAAAAGAAGAAATTTATTAAGTAAGGGGGAGACTAATATTAAAGTAAACATTCATTAGAAAGAGAAATTCTATTTCATGACAATTTCTCATAACAAAGAATACGATCCATTATTGAGTCAGTAAGGTTTCCTTATGAATTTTTAATTCCTCTATGTTTTGAAAATCACAAACAATTATATTAAGGAAAATTATTTTTCCCTGAGGAATATTTTCTTAATTAAAATATCCCTTCTATAAGGAAACATTTGTCCTTACTTTTTTTCATAAGTTCTTTTTAAAATCTCTAAAAACCAAAATCATTTGATTAATGAGCCTAAAATTTGGATTCATATCAAAAACATCAGAGTCTTATAATTCTTTGTATATAGAGTATTTTTTTTTAGATTCTGAATTCTCTTAAATTCAGACTCTGAATTCCTTGAAATTCGGATTCCAAAATTTTGGATATTCAGAATCTGAATTCTTTGAAATTCATATTCAGTATTCTCTAAAATTCAGACAATGAATTCTCTGATACTTAGATTCTAAATTCTTTGAAATTATTAGTCTTAATTATCTAAAATATGGATTAGGAATTCCTTATAATTTAGAATCCAAATTTCATAGAATTCAGACTCTGAATTAATCATAACTCGGATTCCATATTTATTAGAATTTGGACTTTAGAAAATATTGAATTAATATTCCAAATTAATTTTAATACAGAATCTGAATATACTTGTTTTATAAGATCCAATTTTTTATATTACTAGAATCTAAACATTAATCATTTCATATACTATAGAAATTCAGATTTGGTTAGGAAACATTATTTTCCTTAAACATGTTATTATTATGAAATGATGTTGTACAATATCTTTCTAACTAAATATTGAATGAGTGACATCTGTATAAGTCCCTCTGAGATTCAATGAAAAATATTACAGTTGGAGGAGTGACCCAATCATTTATGTTTTGCTTATAAATATAATCTCATTTGAATAATCACAAACTCGTTCTATCAATCTAGATATTACAAGCTGTGAAGTGACTTCTAGAGAGAGAGACTCTCATGATTTGTGAAGATCTGAACTTATATATTTGTTTTATTCATCTAGATCTGATTTTTTTGAGTACAATCGAGGGCTTCAGGGGATAGAAAAATAAAGGTGTTTACTTCCATAATGTTCGAGGGCTTATGGGGATAAGAAAACAGAGGTTCTGACATCCTTAATGTTTGAGGGATAGCGGGAATATCAAGATAGATTCATATATTCCTATCGAGCGCTTACCTAGGTGTGGGTATGATATAATTTCATGAATTTATAAATCAAGGGACCATTATCCAAGGTAGTTAGATATATTTCCCTTTGGTTAAAAAATATTTCCTATATATTAATTATTATTTTTTTCAAATTTTATTTCAGCTTTATTTTGATAAAGGATGAATGTATAAATTTTTTTTAATTTCTATCACATTAATTACTATGATAAATAATATTCTATACACTATATGGTAGAATATTAATTTAATAAAATTGTTCTTATATTTTCTTTCTGGACTCATATTTCTGGAACCAATGCAATTTTGTTTCGTATAACTATAAGAGGCTTTGTGAATTTAGTTTATTTAACATTGTTAAACATAGAGTTCCTTATGGTTAAAAATTAAATTTTTCTAAACATACAATTGACTCCTCCCCCTTGTAATTTATATTCTACATATACTATTTCGATCCTACATTCTTATGGTGACAAATCATAAGGGGGGGGGCAGTCATATTCACTAAGTCACAAAAATGAGGGAGATAAGTTTTTTTCATGTTTTCTAATCATAATATTCTTTTTCAAAAAGTATTTTGTGATATCCAAAGATGGGGAGATTGTTATGTCAATATGATATCTTATGGAATTTTCTATTCTTAAATGTTTTGAAAATCAAAAACACTTTTTCCCAAAAATGATATTTTCTTTATCTATAGAAATATATTTACATTAACCAGAATGTAGTTTTCTATGTTATGCTTAATAATCTTTATCTTAACATAGTAATATTTTTTAGACAAGTTACATTAAGAATAATCGAATTCCTATTTAAACCTCAGTACCTTAAAATTTCATTGATATCGAGTCTCTCTATTTGTAGACTCTGATTTCATCTATTTTCAGACACTGTTTCATCCTTATTTCAGACCCTAAATTCTCTAAAATTGAGAATCTGAATTCACTGATATTTTGACTATAAATTCTCTAAAATTTAGACTCCAAATTATCTGAAATTCATACTCATAAATCTATTAAATCCAGACATTGAATTCTCTGAAATTCAGACTCTGAATCCTTCTATAATCCAACTCTATTGGTTTAATTATTTAGACTATGGTATCTAATATACTTAGAGTCTGATTATTCATACTTGTTAAAGTTATCATTTCATTATTAAATATGTTGTTCCAATATTATCAAATTCTAGTTTACATAAGTTTCATAAACATAATAATTAATTTCTTACTTGTTATAATTTCATACACATGAATATGTTACACTGAAACAATTTCTTACAATAAATTTCTATTTAACGGTTGGTTATATGACACACATACAAGTCCCTCTAAATTTCAAGGGAAAATATGTTCACTAGAGGATGGATTCAACAGTTGATGTTTTTTCCTATAAATATGACATCATTTCAATGAGCTAAAAACATGAATAAATTAAGAAATTACATGTTTTGATGTTGTGAAGTGATTTCTAGAGAGATAAAATATCGTTCCTTGGGCAGTCTATGAAAATATTCTTCAAGTGTGAACAAATTTTTCAGCATTGTGCAAATCTGGTTTTTTCTGAGTAAAATCGAGAGATTTAGGGAGAGGAAGATAAAGGTGCCAACTACCTTAATGTTTGAGGACTTCTAGGGATTGGAATACATAAGTTTAGACTACCTTAAAGACTGAGGAAATTGACTAATATAAATACAGACTTCGATATTATTATCGAGAGCTTACCTGGTGTGGGTGAGACAGAATTTCTTGTATGTATAAATCAAGGTACCTTTTCCAAAGGTTTTTTGGATACACTTATATTTGGGTGAAAATATTTAATACTATTTTACTAGTATTGTTACATGTTTTATTTATGCTGTATTTTTTTATGGAAAGAAAGTATAACATTATTATAATTTCTTTTTCTTGTATACTCAAATAAATAAGCTTCTATAATCTTTATGGTAGAATCTTTAATTAGGATAAAACTGATTATGTTTTATTATTTATATCTTTCGTATGTTTAGGTTTCTATTATTGGACATGGGACCTTCTAATTGTTCTTTTGAGTTAAAATTAAAGACAGTATCTGATTTTACCATGTATAACATTGTTAAACAGAGAATTATTTTCAGGCTTAAAAGGGGAAATATTTTAACCTATAATTCACCCCCCCCCCTATTGTAATTGAGAATCTACTTCTATATTTCTATCCTACATGAACTAGTTAATAATGGAATGTTTACTATTTTTTTGGAAAATAACAAATTATAATATTTCGAAATATGTTATATATACCATGTAAATCTTAGTTTAAAAATGAATTACTGAGTGAGGATCCCCATATTTCATATTCTATAAATTTCAGCATCACTATTATATATATAATTATTCATGAATATTATGGTGGGAATGTAATCAATATATATTGATGCTTACACCGTGAAATGTTTTATTCTTAAATAGGTGGAAGTAAAATTACTATAATCAATGAAAAAATATTAGATTTTTTCCATTACAGATTGTATAAATAGAATATAATACATGGATATCCTATGGGATTACAAATAAAATTTTAAATTAATAATGTAATATTAGTATTTAGTGTTTTAATGAATCTTATCATTTTCATTTTAGATAGGATTATATGCTTATAAATAATCATTCTCGAAATTATATTAATGTGATAGTCCGGTTACATGGAGTTCTAGACTCTATAGTATCCATCCATGATCCAAGATAGATATATAATTTGTAAGGGACTTTTATAGACATTAGGTAAGGATTTATGATTCAATATGTATTTTTATCATAAATGACAATGATAATCAAGTAAGATTAAAAAAATGGAAGAAATGATCTAATATTTATCATTGTATTGTCATAGAGGTTGGGATAAATATCTTACATTACTAAATATTTATTATAATAATATCTTTTAAATTAATTATTTCAATTGAACCATTATAAGGGTATATGCCAATAGATGTCAGACTCTAAAAAAAATTTATGAAGGAAAGGATAAAACATTTTCACGTATGAATTTTCTGAAGAGGTGGATGAAAATATTAGGATGAGTTAACATTTTATATGGGATGCTGAAGGAATAAAAAATAGATATGTATCTTCTTAGATAAAGGGCCTTTTCATTGATATTAGGGAACATTTTTTTTCCAAATATACCACCACGAGTTATATTTTTCGATATATAGGGGATGCTAAACCTATTATTTATTGGTCTATATTATATTCATAAAATAGTGGGATTATATATATATATATCAAGTAACAATGCCTTCAATTTTATAACTTGTACATGATGTTTTTCATGTTTTATTGGTAAGGATATACATACCTAATTCCTCACATGTTTTAGGACTTAATGTGGTAGAGTTGGAATGAAATATTTCTTATGGGGATCTCAATGTATAGATTATTAATTCCATAGAAACATTGTAATATCAGAAGTTGACTAACCATGTTAATGAATTCTGGAGGAATGACATGATTTAATAAGAAATATAGGTCCCTAAAAGATAAGTGATTGAAAAACATCCCCACTTTATTACAAATGAGTAAATTAAACTGACACACTTTCTTTATTAGGAGATCATGTAATGACCTTGGTATATAGTTTTTTTAGAAAATTAAAAATTTAAATTTTAGAATCTAATTTTTATAAAATAAATATTTTATTTATTCAAAAAATAAAATTTATCAATAGGTGTGTTTTTTCTATTGTTTTGAAAAGGATGATTTTTGGACAAATATTGACAAATATACATTTCATGTTGTTAACTTTATGACATAATTATGTATAATAATAAATTAAAAATATATTATACCTAATTATAAACCAAAAAAAAATTCCATGAGAAAAATAATTATTTTAAATGTTATATATTTAATAAAAACCTACATGACTGACTTCTTGGAATAGACGATATTTCTTATTCTAATAAAAAACTCTTATTGTTATTTATTTTAAAAAAATTATTCATGTTCATTCTATATATTGTTAAATTAATTAAATATAATATTAGTGACTATTTTATAATAATAAATATATAGTTATTAAAAGAATTAATATTATACAAAATTTTCTTGGGAATTTTATTTTAGTACATAAAATTGAATTTTCCAAAAAGACAATTTGTATTGTCTTAAGTGTTTCTTTAATAAAAATAATTTTTACCAAAACATAATAAATTTATCATTTAAAATTGATTTATAATTCATAATTTTATTTTACAAATTTATTACTAATAACATCTTAACTTTATTCACAAAAATTATGTTCATGATGAAAAATATTTACCACCAAATTAAGGCATAAAATTATTATAAAGGCAACAAATTAAAATATTAAACCAAAAAACCCATCTATAATTGATCGTTTGGGTGGATTATTCACCCTCAGTAACTTCTATTTTAATTTTAGATAATCATTTGGCAATTTTTGGGGTATTATTATTATTATATAATAAGAGAATAACTATATACAATAGGGTTACCCTTATCACTTACAAAAGGATCCCTTCACCAAATTACCTCTACACACACCATGGTATTATTTTCATGAAAAATCATTAAATATATCATTCCACTACTCTCATTCAAAATTCCTATATGTTATTTTCTTACTAAATGATCAATATAGGACGAATTATGTGTATTTCTGAAGGATGATTCTCAAGAAAGAGGTAATTGTCCAAACGGCTTTTATTCAAGTTTATTTTTTACAACCTTTTTTAAATCTCTAATAACCATAACCATATAATTAAATAACAATAATTACTAAAAATTAATGTTGTTATTTTGATGGAAGAAAAATTATATATTGTATTCAAATGTATTGTATAATGAAATTGTATACCATGTTAGGTGCGTACTACCTCTTCCATGAATGATATATTTAATTTATAATTATTAGGGCACACGGTTGTTTATAAATATATATATATATATATTGAATTAATATTATTTTTATGAGTAGATTAATTTTATTAAAAATTAAAAATTTAAATTTTATTAAAATATTAATAATTAGTGCTAAACATAAATTTTAACATCTTTAAACGTGCATAATTAGGTTCATTGTAATTATTAGCCACATAGAATTCTCTATAATTTGAATTATTTATATAGTTATTCATCAAATATGATTTATCACATTTATAAAAAATTAAGTCAAAAGTTTTTTAAAAAAACTTTCATTAATTCTAAAAAAATAATTTATTCTTACTTATTTCTTCATTATAACATGTTCTAGTTTAGGTCATTTTTTCCAATAATATGATGTATGTTTTACTATTTATGTTAGAAATATAAAAAAAATTAAATTATTATGATCTTATGTAATAAAGGGAAATTTTTAGAAAAATTACTAATTATATAATTTTGATAAACATATTTATAATTCCAAACAAAATCAATTATTTTTTTGAAATAAAAATTAATAGAAAAAGATATTTTAATTTTTTTTAGATATATGTTATCCATAAGTTAAAAAAATAATAATGGTAATACATAACTATATAGAAATAAAATTTCTAAATCTTTTTGAACCTTGTGGAATGGTGAAATATCCATCCTAATACTATAATTAAAAGTGAACAATCAAGATTATTTTAAACAAAAAATGATTATTAGGGAATATTCAATAAGAATCACTTTCAAAACATATTTAACTACTTTATTTATAGAATGATATGATCTATATAACATTAAAAATCATGAACCTTCATAACTATTAGACAATAAAAATTAACCATTACTAGGATGTCGAATATATTTTGGATATTGTGAATCAAAGACCCACAAAATGACATGTATGAACTATATCGACTTACATGGAAAAATGAAACAAGAAAATATATGGAATCACTCGAATAAGTATAAGGATTGTAATATTTAAAAGGTTATTTACAAATTAAAAAATTGATATAATTTTATTACTTGGGATGTTTGATGATGTAATAATTGATTCATGACTCATGGTTAGGGATTTTCATTTTAATCCTTATATTTTTTTTTCTTTCTTGTCATTCTCTATCAAGTCCAAATTAATTCAATAATTATCATCTCTAAAAATTATTTTCTTCTTATAATCATGTCATATTATATTTTAATTTATTTAAAATGTATTAAAAAGTAATGTTTTTACTGTTGGGGTCTGAATTATTCGTTGCATTTTGATAAAAAAGATTGAAAATAATGTTTTTTGTAGTTTATCAACTGATTTTTTTTCTATCTATCATGGTTATTCTGAATTCCAAATCTTATATTTCAGGTTTTCTTAATTTTCTTATATAACATCAATTCTTATAGTTTCTCTAATTTTGGATTTTAAATATTTATAAAATTGTATATTTCCTTTTATTTTATTGGATAATAATATGTACTTATTCTTATGGGATGTAATAAATGTTTTTTTATTTTATGATGACTATTCATAACCAGTGTGAATTATTCATCTTATAGATTTTAGAAAATTTATATGTTAATATTTAGATCTGATATATATCCCCAAATAAATTGGGTATTTATTAGTTCTTTAGAAATATAGTATTATATAATTTAATGGGAAGGTTATTCAATTTTAATAAATTTTATAAGAGTTCTTGTAAGTGTGATATAAATATGAAGTCCAAAGAAACATTCAGGATTTTATTTTTTTTGTTTTATACCTAATTAAGAGAATTTTTATGATACTATTTAAGAGATAAAATTAATTTCATGATAAATTAATTTGGTGATTAAGGTTAAAATATGTCATGTAAAAAAATATTTCTCATGGATTTTCATTTTTTATAATAGAAAAAGGGGTTTAATGAAATATTAGATCCCTTAATGTGAATTATGTTTTAATACCTTATTTTCATATGATTTTATAAGATTAAATTTTGTCTAAAAACTCTTGTAATGTCAATATTTATGTTATACAGACTCACGTTTAATGTGGAAATTTTAACATAAATAAAATAGGCCTTTCAAAATGAGAATAATTTTTATGGAAGAAATTCCCATTAAAAGGAGGTGAACTAATTTATAATATTATTTTTTCATAATTCTCTAAAACTATGAACATAATATTTAAAGTGAATTTTGGGAAATTAAACCTTTTAGATAAATCATGTAACTATAGGTTGTATTTTTTCTTGTATGTTATAGATATGATTTCTTCAATGCATGTTTTTATGAGATCTCAACTCTATTGAAAAAAATCAACATTAGATATTTTGGAAATCATTTAATAAAAATGTTTAATGAAAACCTAAATTTTAAAATCAATATCACTCTTTAATGTATCATTTCAAACCAATCCACTACCAATGTATAAAATAAATAATCATCACATTTTTTCAAATGTGTTTATTTTCATTTGATTTCAATATTCCAAATTGTGACTCATAGATAATGTGGTGATTATTGGATGATCATTGAGGAAAAAACATATTTCATGAACAGTCACAGATATTCCCTTCACATGTGATTATTTTTTGTTATAGTTTTATTCTTAATCATGATATGTTCTAATATTATTTTAAAAATAATGAATATTTTCAACAAGATAAATATATTGTTTTAAAAGTGTGTATGTTTGAAACACATTATAGATGGTGTAAAATAATAATACCTCAAACCATCACAAGTCATGTATGAACACCCATGGGAATATAAAACCACCATTTATACTTAAAATTATATTCTATCACTAAGGACGTTACATACCGACCATAATAGTATATAAAACTATGATCTATCACAGAATTGGAAAGAACATTCTCTATATTTAAAACCATCATATCCTGATATGAGCCAACTCAACTACATCTGAAGGGTGAGTGGTGGAGAGGAATAATTTGTCCATCTATTCCATCTCTATCATATATGATGGAGAAAATGCTCCCAAAATAGTTGGGTTATAATTTTCCTACTTATGCTATAGGTGTAGCGTATAAAACCTATAAATTTAAATAATATTATGAACCTCCGTACCAATAGGAGTTCCTTATCTTTGAAAAAACTATTTCTATCATCCCATACAACCCTTTCTACAAATATTATTATCTAGGTATCAAAATTATAGAACATTAAAATAATTCAATATAAATTAATAATTTAACTATCCATGAATTAAAGTAGGAATTTTTATTTTCAAGAGTAATATTTTATCATTCTAATCAATGTGTCCAGAAAACTGCTAGTCATTTAGGTATAATATAAAGAGTGGAGTTATCATCTATGTGAAACAAGAACCAACCTACTTCATTTATCAGTGTAATTATCAATTCATATTTATCTGAATACTCTAGGTGTGATCTTATTCAACCACTTAAAATATGATCTTATATTAAAAATCACCAAACTACATTCAATAATTGAATGTTAATAAAGTAAAAATCTCTCAGTCATCGAGCTTTCAACGAAGAATTAATTCAAATTAAATAATAATGAGAAGATATAATTTTCAACACATCTCAACCTAATCATTATCCCACATCATTATAAATAATATAGAATATGTTTTGAATAAATCATATGGGTTTTCCATTACTATAGTCAAAGCTCCCATACATTGATCATCCTTTAAATAATGCATTAGTAAAAATATACCAAGGCCTCCACCCCCTTCCTATCACGAAAATAAAATACACATGGTTTTCCACAGCTTTATCAAATCTATAAATCAATAGATAAATCATACATTAAAATAGTATTATTTTCATATATAAAAGTGAACTAATTCAATGGAATTGAATCATTTCGAGATCTTGTTGAAAGGAATCCCCAGGTATATCCACAAAAAAATCATCCTTACTAATACTTATTAAAAACATCTTCAATTATTAGTTTAATTATTAATATGATTTATGGAATAAGGAAAACTAATGAAATAGCTACCCATGTCTAAAAATAATAGTAAAAATGATTTAAACCTTTATTTTCTATGTTTAATTAAATACATGATGAGTAGTAATCACATTGCTTGTGCCTCTTCTATTTATATTTATCACTATTTAGCTTGATGTTATTTATAGTTTTCAGATGTTAACCACATTAAAAAGTAAATAAATTAACAAATAAACCAAATATCAATCAAACTAAAATAATAAAATGTTGTCTAAAAGTAGACATAATTAATATGTTATCACACCCTAGAAATTTCAATCATTAATTATAAAAAAATTATAAGATAATTATTATGATAAAAAAATATTGGTTTACACTAGATAAATCAATATTATCATTAATAATTTATCTTCTAGTATAAAAAGGATCATGAAATTAATATACAATATGTATCCCATCCAAAAAATCAATTCGTGAATTAATTAAAAAATTTATTTGGATTTTTATTAATTACAATATTTTATTTGATGAAAATAATTCAAAAGTTAATAATTTCATTTAAACATCATTATTACTTAATAATCAATCAATTGGTGATTCCTTTTCTATAATATTATCATATAATTGTAAATAAAAACCATTTACGCAAAAATATAATTCATGGTTGATTCATAATTGAACATAAATAAGAGAGATACAATATATATGAATGATTGATTCGAATATAAATATTATCCAAGTAATAAAGGAAAATTTAGAATAAACCAACAACAGGGGAAAAAATTGAAAATGAATAAAAACACACAAGAACCAAATCATGAACACCCCCATCTATACTAACATGAACCCGAAACCCAAAATAGATGAATCCTCAAAAAAATATCTCTAGAAAAAAAAATAGTGGAAATAAGGAGGTTTTCTTGGGATCAACAGAATAGAAGATAAATAAAACAATTTAAAATAAGAAACTCTCAATATAGAAGAAACCTCCAAAATCCATCACTATTGGTACAGAGATCAAAAATGCATGTGGTGCATTTGTTCAAAGGTAGATTTGGTTTTTAGGAATTTTAATCAAATAGATCACACACCCTAAAAATGTTTATCAATCTATTTTGACAAACACCATGGACTCCACTATGATGAGATGATATAGACCATGTAGTTTTGATGAATATAATGAAACACTATAGTTTGGTGGCCTCTGCATGTTTCCATGTTTGGGATTTGTAGTCAACATGTTCTAGGACTAGAAAAACATCCTAAAAATATCCCATAATCCATTTACTCATCCCCAATTCTCATAGAACAAACTTTACTAAAATTAAATATTTAAAATAATATGAAAATATATTTGTCATAATTTGGTGAACTATAGTAACAAATGTCCAACTCCAAAACCAAACACTAGACACCGAAGGCCAAAAGAACTTTCCTCATGGTCATGCCTCCAATAATTCTTTGAAACAGTCATCACCAAACCCACTTAAATAGTTTTGTGACTCTCAAGATTCCAAAAACAATGTTATAACATCCAGTTCCCATTTAACCCCCCCCCCTTGAGATACATCAATTCATTTAGAATACATAGAGTGAGGGATTTAGAATTCTATGACCATACATAAGATACCTGTCAAAAAATTATCATCCATGAGAGTTTAAAAAATGAAAAAAAAAAGAGAAAAAGGTTCCTCAACAACCACCGCATGATATACTTATCAAAAATCTCACAAAAATAAGAACATACCCGAAATAATATGAGAATAGGGAAAATAAATTTGAATCAACATAAAATTGGGAACGATACAAATATCACAAATAATTATTACCTAAAGCATTTAATTTAAACAATTATTAATCAAGAAACATCACAGCTAAGATAAATCTAAAAAAATAGAAAACTGAGAATGTGTCTAGGAATCATACTCCCAGGTGCTCTCTTAGAAACTACTATTCCAAAATATGACACAATGAAAATGAATATATTTCCCAAAAACCACCTTTTATTGAGGTTGTTGATTATTGCTAAGAAACTCCACAAAGGTCCCTACATCTTTAAAATTGAATCCACACCAATCAATGATAACGGATTCATCCTGAATATATCTATAAAGAATATATACTTATAATAATTATAGAATCTATATCATCTTAAGCGGTTGTTCGAGCCGGTACGTCGTGGATCCAATATATGACAACACCTTGAAAGGGAAAATGAACTGTTGACAAAGCAAACTCCCAAGACCAAACCTTCATTACCCATAAGGAGGATACACCTTAAAATTAATTGAATCTCAATCATCAAATAACACATGCCTCCTCATAAGATGATCATTGGGATTTTTATGATCATTCACAACCATCATTCCCTCATGGATCTCCTATACATTATTTAACATTCCCAATACTAATTATGTTCCCATAATAGCTGACTCACTAACCATGATCTAGAATAACGGAAAATGGAATGGTTGGCCATATTTTTCTTTGAAATTTGTTATACAAATAGTAGAGTGATAAATATTTTTGTAATATACCTCTATAATTGGTGGTTTCCTTAGCTACAAGCCTTAAAATCATGAATAAAAATGTGCAAAATTCCCTATAATGTTTGGATATTTAACTCTATCTAACTATCCTTTTTTAGGATAAAATTTTTTTAGAGGATTTATTAAAATTTAAAATCAAATTAGAGACCTCTACACACACTCAATGTAAAACAAAGGTATTGATAAGTGATAACATTCAATTGAAGAAAATACATCCTCACTCTCACTTTGAAATACACCCTCAAAAATAACTCTACTAAACTCAAATTCTAAAGCTCCTAGAAGTGCTATATTATTGTTGTTTTCTCCATTATTATCCATAAATAATCATGACCATGATATGAACTATATATATCATTGACTACGTATGTAGATATGTCTTACCCTTTCCACTACGGAACATCATCTGGATAAAGAAGACCACTAAATTCCTGATGTCATACCTTAATTTATGTTAGAGAATACAATAAGAAAAAAACGTTGCAATATAATTATTCAAAACAAGTTACCGATAATCGTAACTCTGAGTATGATAAATATATATAACTCCCATATATTTTTCTAAAGTAGTACTATAAAACTCCTAGAGTCCAACTTACTACATCGATAAAACAACAATTTGTATCTCTTTAAATAGTGCTCAATAGAATTATTCATATGACCATCCCTTAGGAGAATCACCAGAACAACATAGTCATACTGTAACAATTTCTTACAGTCACCATGTTGGGAATCCTCAACCTGATACACAAAGAATTAATTAATTTTTATTTTATATATACAACCTCTTATATCAACTGTTCTTCTATAATAATGGGTTACAAAAAACTATATAAGGACACCCCAAGAGTCTCTATACTCATCCATGATACCACCACATGAATTTATTCTCTTGTAATAAGCATTTAAATTCCCAATACTAAGTAAAAAATAAAATCACAATGTTATATTCCTATAAGAACTATGCCCATCATTGCAACCAAAACGTCTTGTTAAACCAGGAGAAGATATACTTTATGGTTATTTATCTATGATAAACAAAAAATACTCAATGAAAATACAGTACTGAAAGAAAAGTATAATAAAAGTAACACTTAATCAATATCATTGGTTGTTTAGTTATTTCATGTGGTCAGTACTGTCAAGACACATCATAGATTACTACCCCATGTAGCACTAATGTGAATCACAATCCATGATGAAAATAATTGGATAAAACATCAAAATAAATTACCTCCTTCAACATATATGAAACCATAGAATTGACTACAATATATTTTAAATACAAAAAAGGTGTCTCACACTAGTTCATCCAAAAAAACAAATCCAACCAAGTCAAGGTTTTCAACAGATACATTTTCTAAGAGAATTGAATTATAACACAACCATAACAGAATATATTAGCGAAAAATACCATACATATGAAACTATCTTAGGTAATACTAAATAAACCACCACATTAATATTTTTTTGATCAACCTCTATTTCATGATTATAAAAACACATTAAGATTGGACCACATTCCCTAATAACTCACACTTCATAAGTTTCGTGAATTAATGATGATACTGATGAACACCTAACATGGCTGGTAGATGGCATGTGTGACCCTCGTCATCTGCTAAAGAAAAATATAGTTTATCCATAAATACAAAAAAACTAGTACATAATCATGTGAAAAAATTTATTCATCAATCCCATAAACATGGATGGATATTTCATAACATAAAATGGTATAATAGGGAAATCATAATACCCATAACCATAGCCAAAAGTAGTCTTTAGGATTTCCTCGTACTTCACTAAAATCGTATAATATCTTGAACACCAGACTATATTCAAGAACTAGAATTCTCCCTTAAACAAAAAAAATAATTCATTAATATATGGGAGATGAAGTGGATTGTTCAACATAAATTCATTCAAATACTGCTAATAGATACAAATGAATATATTTATGTGTGCCTTATTTATGACTAAAATTGGCTATTCCTAAAGTGATATTGAAGGTTGAATTAATCCACTCTTTGACATAAAATAATTTTTAATTTTCTATTCCCATAACATAAAAGTGGGCTACAAATACTGAGATAACTACATCAGAAAAATATATGGTTGTGGATCAATCTGATAGTCAATATCTCATCAATGGGTTAGAATGAAGACTAATTAATAAAACACATCAAGGTAATAATCAATAGATATAGGAAACATCATATTATAATCCTCTATAAGACTCATCATATTACCATTAGTCATTGAATATATATATATTCTACAATCCTATAACTCATTCAAGTTCCTTTCTCACCAATGATCATCGAAGGTCCTTGTAAAGTCCCAGACCCTCATGGTCCATTAGTTTTTCAAATTATAGTGTTTGGGGGGTCTTGGAAACCATATATGAGTCAGGAGGGCATTAGTGTCCATGGCAGGATGTAACCATGGTGTCACCTGTCGATGCCACCAATCGGTGTCTCACCGATCGGTGCTTCGCCCAAATGGTGCAATAGAGGGGTGTCAAGGTTCTGTCCCCAGTCTTCCTAGTAATTTTTCTTTTATGAATTATTTCCACATTTAATGTGGTTTAAGGCAGTTTTGAATCCTGTAAATGATATATTAAATCTCTTATGAGTGGAATGACCATTTTAGTTTCCTGCCACATGACCCCAATTTTTGGTACAAGAAGAAAACATCGATCATTGATCATCCAAGTAGGGGTTTTTCCTTTGTCTCTCATTCTTGTGCACCATGCAGGGTGGGTATGATGTTGTTCCCTTAGTATGTAAATGAAACCAAACTTAATGAATATAATAAATAGAAATTTAAATAATGAAGGGGTGGGAGAGTTGATGATGATTATTGTGATATTACTTAGTTTCTATATGGTGTAATGTATGTGCTTATGTCCACATAAAATAATGGATGTTGGTTGTATATTCATTCACACTACTAAAGATCGTTTTCTAGATAATCTTGTGATAGAATTTCTGTAACATGGAAAATAATTAGCCAGATAAACTCAGTTGATTAAATGGATGCCTGATGGATAAGAACTTGGTTGTTCACCTCAGTTAACCAAACCGAATAATGGAACTTAGTGAATGGTGTCAGATAAATCTGAAAACATACTTGATCTATTTTCATGATAATACTGGTTTTTCAGTTTAATGTTCTTACGGTGACATGTGGATGAGAATGGAATCACTAGCTTAGAGGTTGTTGGTATGTGAATGTGAGGCCATGTGGAGCCTGTGGTAAATGTTCTTTACCCGATATGTTGACGCCAGGTTTGGTTCCAGTACATCAAGGGATCTCACAGATCCCTTTTGATGTTTTTACTAATAAGGGAACTAGGTGTGATTTCTTGAACACCTTATTGGATGTTTCCCTTCAATTTTTATTTAGACATGTGATTATTCATGTTTTATTCAAGGTAGATGATGAATTCTTATATGAAATAACTTGAATATGATAACAATATTGTGTACGACATGGAAACTGTTTATTTTAAAAAAATGTATTACGTTGTAGTTGTGCCTATTGTATTCTTTTGCATGCAGTGATATCATCAAGAGTGGCTGTATAAAGGATGGTTGTTAGTTTTAGGAGCCTTAATATGAGATAGTGTGTGATTACCTATATGTATAAATTTTAGTTCTTTTGTTTCTTACAAGAACCCCAACCATGTTAAGAAAATCATGCCTAACACCCCCGTTTCATGGGAGAGGGTGTATTTCCCAACATTCCTATGAGTGGATTCTTATTAACTCCTTTTATGCTCCCTCTCATTGGTATCCCAAGACTCTTCGGATAGGCTGTGATTGCCTAATGTTTATTATGGAACAAGACACTACCGGAAGGGTGTGTTGTGGTGGTGGGCCCAGGTTTGTGTAGGCAGGTTTGTTTGCAATGTACCTTCAGGATGAGATGCAGGTTTATTCTTGTGTGGCAGTGGTTGGTCTGGACAAGGTTTCTTCATGTGTGGAAGTGGTTTTTCTGGCCCATGTTTATTTGGGTGTGGCAGTGGTTGTTGTGGCCATGTTTCTGCGGGTGTCTTTATGTTTTGGTGGACCAAGTGTTGGTGGGTGGGATATATGTGTGGTTGGGATGGCGCACAGTGTTTTTTTTTTGAGAAATAGTGTGACTGAAGTGAGATTTGCAAGGGAGGTCTGACATATAGGATATTATAAATAACCTGTGGGAAAGTGGTGTATGATACCCAAATATCGGTGTTCTATTACTATTACTTTACTTGAATTGCATTATTTCGGTTGTGTTCATTGGTGAGGCTGTGTGTATAGTTTCCTTGCTAGTTGTTTTGGTTATATCTATTTCTCATGGGGATTTAGAATGTATCCCCACTTGTGCATGAGATCATTTCTTTTTCCATGCTGAGTATAAAAATATACTCACACTATGTATATAAAACTAATTTCAGGTTTCCAGGAGGACTTTGAAGACTGTGTTGAACTATACTAGGTCAGGCATTTAGATCTGACACTATTGGTATTCCTTTAATTTAGTAATTTCCATCATAATTTCTTCATCTTTGTATCACCATTTTTTGTAAATTAATATGGAAATGGATTTTAGCCTTTACTTTTATTTTAGTATTTGGAGTTGTTTGAGATTTATCATCTTACTTCCCAATATTATTAAATAAATAGGGTAGTGCCTTCCAATTTACTTGAGATTCTATACCCTAGGTGTTAGTTGCAACTCATGGGCTTATTAATGCTGGGACTTGGGGGGTCATTATCTCTCCTTCAACTTGAGGAAGGAAGGGTTTGGTAGTTTTTTGTCCCTTCCCTCATCTTAGAGAAGGTGGGTCATGACTGGTCTCCATCAAATATATTATAATATGATGCACAAAATGAATAAACACACAATATCATACACCAAATATAGTTTATTAGTGTAGAGGATGATCATTTAGAGTTTCATAAATTAAAATGTTAGACCTTCCCAAGAGAAGTGCCTCTTCAGTAATAATTCATTGTATTTGTACACATCATACAATACTATTCATCTATTAACAAATATATTAAGGAAAAAAATGAAATTTATATCTCTCCACATCAAGAACTAAATCAAGGAAAATGGAAGGTGAAATAAATAATTGTATGGATCATAAATCAATGAATGTATAAACCCACATTTAAAACATTAACAAAGTATCTCATTCCAAATCTATCATACCCAGTGTTTGTTGTGCATTATAAAACAAAATATTTTGGATTCATTACATTAATATTGTCTTCAATGTTTTCTTTCACAAGAAAACACTATCAAAAAAATTGATAAATTATTAGAATGTTACAATTTAGTAGTTAAGTAGGAATTTATAGATATTGTTACCAAATTTATGTATTCCAAATATAAATAATTTTAATTTTAAATAATATTTCATTGATAAAATTTCAGTATTTTTAATTGATAAAAAATATTATCACCTTAGCAATAAAAATGTATCTTTCCAAAATTACCATTTTTTACACATTATATTCATAAAAAAATATTATAGTTATGGTTTTTCATCTATATCAATAATATATATAACATAATAACACTAATTTGGTTAAAATTTGTCAGTATATAAGACTAAAAATGGATAATACCTTGAAAGAAAATTCCTATAAATCTGTATCTCATTAATTTGTTTTAATTAAATTAAAAATAAAAAATTCAATAGATTATGTTTTGAAAAAGGGAAATATTTTTTTGGATTCACTATTTCAAAATTATATAAAAACATATTTTGGGTATTTTTCAAACAAAATTTTTCATTTTTTTAGTAGTGAAATATATTGTTTTTTCAAATATCGTAGTATTAATGTAAATATCAGTTTGTGTGAATTATATAAAAATATATCAAAACATTTTCAAGATAAAATATGAATTTTAGGAAATATTTTATAAATTTAATAATATTTATTTTATCTTACATTACAAAAGATAATATTTTAGAACATTAGTATCATTGTTATCCCTAATTATTTTGATATTTATATAGTCATTATTTTATAAATATTCTATATCTTTTTTGTATAATCATTTCAATTAAATGTATATGAAAATTTCAGTTGTGGGATCCAAATTATCTAAATTGGATCAATTTAATTATAAACATAAAGGATAATTTATTCTGGTAAAAACATGTTACCTTGTTATATGATTAATGGGAAAAGTAAAATCATAGAGTGGATGACTTAAAACTTGTTATGAACATGTTTGGTATTATGTGGTTGAGGCCTTTGTCAGACATATATCTTCTCTTCTACATTATTTCTAAAATTTGTACGAACATTCTTTGAAAGTGACATCCCATTGTCAAAAATTCTATTTGTTTATAATGATTCCTTCCATTTTCACTTATAAAATGTGATCTCCTATTCTCACTTCAATTTTCAATACAACCTAATTGGATTGGACTGATATCTACCCAAACCTCTCGTAAACACTCAAATACACCTTAAATTTGTTTTTGTCTCTTCTATGAACTAACATGTTCATTTTCCTTCACCACCTATCATGGATAGTTGAAAATAGATTTTAATGTATAATAATGAAATTTTTGTCCTATTTAAGATTCTAAATTGACAAACCATTCTAATCCTCTCTAAAGTACTGTAAAAACTAATCCTCATATATGTTTGTGTGTGAACTACCAACTCCATGGATTGATGTATTACGTTTTACATTACCACCTTTCATAGATGCATCTAATAATTTTTAAAGTGTAAAAATTAAATTTATAATATTAATAAGGTTTTCATAATGAAAATTGAATAACCTGTTAAGGATATGAATTATAAACAATTGACCTAAAATAAATATACTTAATCAAGAGAACTATAAAAGAAAATTATTTATTCATACTGTCTAATTTAATTATATCGATAAATTCTCCCCATATTTCACTATAATTATCCTAAATAAAAAAATAAACACTAAATTATATCATTACTCAATAATTATGATGATATTTCAACTAATAATCACATAATCATCAATTAATTGGGGCATGTTCATATTTGGGTTGTTTGGACCATTAAATTGAACATTGAATTAAAATTATGTCATGAGTGACTATAAAAAACATGTAATGTTCAAATATTATATAAATATTTAAATTATTATTATATTTTGGTTTTTTATTGGATACATAAATATTTATCTCATTAATTAAAAAACAGACTTCATTGATTAGGAAAATCATTGAAGTATTCTTTTTATCGATTTAATCATCATGAATAAATAGTGAAATAATCATAAATATAAATTGAATCATAAAAATAAAAAAAATTAATATATTAAAGTAAATATTATTATATTGGTATGATGATTTTTTTAATAATATTAAGTTCCCACACTTCTCCTATGTAACAAGTTCGAACATAAAATCTATAAACACCAGATGTGGGGACTTTGATAAAACACACTAATATAAATATAGATAAGGATTAATAGTGAATATTATAAATATTGTTAAGATTAAATATAGTTTTGAAATAATATATAATCACAGTTATGATTTTTATAAATTATTTTAGAGCCCATTCGTATAAAAAGATAATCAAGGCAAGAGATCCTTTTTATCAAATGTTGAATTCATTGAGACTTTTTTATGTTATAAAACATGTATTCATTTTCAAGGGATAAAAATACCAATTACTAAATTTTATAATTATTATGGTTTATTTCATGATGTTAAAATCAATATTCAATGTTTATCTCTATCTAGTGTTTGACTAGAAAACTCCAAAATCTGTAGGGTTTTCTTTTTCTCATTTTAAACTCCATGAGACAAGATTTACATTTTACACCATGATTTATTATATATTTTGTATCCACTGTACTATATTTCAAAATTATAATGCATGTATTTCATCTCATTAAATTTGATGTCTGTTAAATGGAAAGTCTCACATTTACTTCTGATGCTTATTTTACCAATACTATATGGATATTGGTTCATACAATTTACTTCATTCAGTTATAATGATTCTTCATTAACATATTCTTTCTAATATTGATTTCATCCAGCATAATATTTCATCTAATGGTACTTTACCTTCCACTCTGGTGGAAAATTACCTTTTATTTCAAATCTAAATTCCTTTTATGTTGATTTTATATGTTTTTCTTCTATGTGAGTTTATAATTCATTCTCATTTACTATTTTATATAAAAACTCTTCATATGATATCATATATTTTAAAATAAATTATTTATATCCTAGATCTATCAAATAGTTCTATGAAAATTCTTTCAATATATCAATGGAATATAGATTTATAAAATATTATTTCAAAAAAATGGATGAAAACATTTTTTCCATCAATGTCACTTTCCTTTGACATATATTATTATAGATCAAGGATATTCTACAACCGATACCACACCATTCTCTCTATATATGGATTACGATGTCTCATCTCTTTTGGAGAAATGGAATGTCACAAAATTTTCCAAGATTATGGATCATCATTATGTAACTATAGCATTTTTCTAATTCTTTTCCGCTGTGACTACCCTATTTATATTTCATTGACAGCATTTTTTCAACTAGATACCAATACATTGATTGATTAGACAAATTATATACATATCCATCTAAAATTTGTTTATAGAGTATAAATGTAAAATGATCTATAAAATTATGGAATAAAATTTATAAATAATTTCATTTAAAATGTATGGATACCCAATTATTTTCCCTGAGTATATTATATTATGATTATTGATATAATTATAAATTATTTAAATTTGTGATTCATGCGAAAAATAAAATGAACCTATTTTATATCTATTGTTTCTTTATTATATGATGATTATTTATTTTATTTGTCAAACATATGTGTGGTTGTCGAATGGTGGGGCCCTATAACTTCCTCTAATTCATTGATTAGCGTTTTATATCTCCTAATATAATTAGATATGAGATGTAATAACTCTATCCACTAAGGGAAATAAGTGATTGAATACTAGCATTATAATGGATATAGATGGGAAAATATTGATCCTCTAATGGAGAAAAGTGATTGATTCCATATCCATCATTTGAAACATGTGACTGTATCCTGATCTACTATAGGAAATATGGTGTTATAACTAATTCACTATGTTATAATTTCAACGCTAATGATTGTGCCACAAAGCAATAGTATTCCATTTTTATAGGATATGAATAATTTTAATGATATTCATTTATTTTATTCCTTGATTTTTGAAATATTCATCATTTGGTAGAAATTTTTTATGTGTCTGCATTATACCCATATTTTTTTCTTATTATATCTTAATATATTTTATTATTATCACGTATGATTACCATTTCTAAGCATTTGAGATCACCCATTTTTTATGTTTCCATATAACCAGGTCATGAGGATAAGAAATGTATAAAACTTCTTAATGATATTTATATGTGGAAACTTATGGGGAGATGTTAAATACTTTCCATAGATTATGTAGTATGTTTTATAGTGGGGAAATTCCATTACTTAAAAAAGGATTTATTTTTTAAAAATTAATTTTTTTAGTTATTTTATTGAAATCTATACCAAAAAGATATTCATAATGACTAATAATCATTTTACTAATTCTCTTGACTATAACGAATAAAATACCGGAGGAACCATTATTTTAGAAGTCTATGGAGGCCAAATTACATACACCATATCCATAATAAATTAGAAAAACAAAATAAAACATGAAAAAAATAAATTTAAATAAAACATACATGAACTATTATTTGTATATATATTTTTAATAACTTGGGGGAAAACCATAACAAGGGTGTTCTCAAATTCTCAATAAGGGTATGTAAATCAGAAGCAATATTGATTCAATAGGAATAAATTAACATAGCACAGTAAATAACAAATAAAAAATTCCATTAAAATAATTAGATAAGGAAATATAAATATGGGAAGGTAGAAATATAAAACTCATTCCATTTAAAACAATGAACTGAGAATGAAATGTATCTATAGATATGTCGATGAAAAATTTCATAGATAAATAATAACTGAATGAAAAAAAATGTATCCGTATATACATTGACACAAAATCATATAGATGAATAATAATTGAATCTAAATGAGGTAAATTCTTAATTTTTGGAAACCATGTTTCCTAGGAACATGTTACATATGCCTTGAATACCTTTAACAAGAATTTTTTAAAAATTCAGGTACAAACCTATCTAAATTGTACAAATGATTTGTCTCATGAGTCTACCATTGAATTGATAGGATATATATAACTGGGACCTACCTGTGTCATACTAGTCAAAAGTATTCCTCATATATCAAATATGAATTGTTCCATATAAAATATCCAAATTGAATAAATTATATGAATTTATGAAAAATAACCTATATGAGGATATGCAACAAAAAGGGTTGTTCGCATTAAAACATTGTAGAGGAAAAATAATATATAAACATACCAATGTGTCCTACACCACATTGAATGAATTAAATAATAATTACCCATGAATTAAATTGAACTCATATTGAAAATAATTATATTCACATTATAAAATTTTATATGGATATATATATGCCAAATAAAAGTGCATTCATGTAGAACAAAAGTAAGTCTCAATAGAATGTACCATGAGATAAAATCCCTTACCATATCCTTCCTTTCAGTGTGTGGTCATTATCGTAATTTATTTTTTTAAAATATGATAATAACATATATAATAACAATATTAATTTTTAAAATATAATATATTAATTTCTTAGAAAATTTTATTACTTGTTTTTTAAGATTCATACATTAATTTCAATATTTCGGGTGTCAATTGTCTAGTTTAGTTGACTAAGTTTTAAGAACTAATTTTATATAATAATTAATTATATAATGATTAAATATTATTCATAATGTAAACTATGGACTAATTATATATTTGTAATCATTCTATATCTATTTATTGTACACTATTATATTTGGAGATTAGAAATGAAGTGCACAATTCATAGTGACGGTAGGTCATACGTACTCATCAACACTACTTTCATTTCATTATTGTATCAAAAGTATGAAATATAAATGTCACATATGTATATTATAATTATAGTATAATATATTTTTTATTTAGTTTATATAGTATTATTAGAACCACCCTTTTTACATTCCATGTATGGCATGAATGAGTCATATCGCCTTGAGGTGATGGTCTTCCACGCTTTGTCAAAGGAAATTATCATATTTTAACAAGATGAAAATCATAGAGTAATGTTATAAAAAAAGTAAAATAATTATAAATAAATTATTTATATAATATATATCATATATAACCAAATTTTCTATCATAAAGGCCACTATGAGAGGTGGTAAAAAAATAAACAATCATCATTTCGTGAGGTAGTAGTCCGCCGTTCACAGAAACAATTTGTTCATTACCCATTATATTTAAGTGTACATTTGTGTAAATCGGACCATTTACATAAAAACATAAAATAATGTTTATTATTATTTTTTATAAATTAATTATTTAATAACAATTTAAGTAATGTATAAGAGAAATAAAATTAAAATTCTAAAGGATGCTTGTTACCTCTAAATCGGGTAACTCCATTTGGTTTGTTCCAAAATGCTAACATTGATAGATTTTTTTTTCCATGTTTAGGATCCTAGATATAGCTTTGGGATATTATGAGACTAATTTTTTAGTGTTTGGGTGAGGAAAAGTGGCTTTAGAGATGTGAGGAAATGATAGAGCGCTTGTCATTTTATAGTGGAGGGGGAGTGTCACTCTGGTAAATACCAAAATGTATTCATTAATGGGATGTCTACCTTACATAAATTTTCTCAAAAATGGAAAAAATGGATAATAGGGTAATAATAGTTGATGAAATCTTCTACCATAGAAAAATATTTTAATTAAATAATTTTGTTACTTAACATCTAAGATTCCCCAATTTTAGAATTTTGGTTTTTATTAAAGCATCTGGTATTCTAACACAATTAAAATAACCATTTAGACTAAACCAAATTGAAATTTATTATAATATATATATATAATTAATTTATAACGTTATATATAATTTATAAAACCAAAATCCCTTTTTGGGGGGAATTAATTTTAAAACAAGTGTATGTGACGCGCTAAAACACAACTTAATCATGGACTATGTTAACAACGTTTTTTAAATATATTGTATTGTATGTTAATTATAAAAAATACATTGGTAAAACAATATAACATATTTAGTATTTATTAAAAATTAAAAAATACATGGATAATTTCAGTATTTTTATTAATACTAAAGAAATTAATAAAATATCATTTATTGAAAACTAACAATAATGTCAATTTTGACATTATTTATTTAATTTTAATTTTATAATTAAAAAAAATATTTTAATTAAAATATATTATTTTTAGATATATTTAAAATTATATATTCAAATACATGAATAATTAATTATAATAATTCAATCAATATATTTCACTTTTAATAAATATAGTATCATTTATTTTAGTTAATTATTTAGTAAATAATCACTTCCTTGGCATTTCATAAGCATCTTAAGTAAATAATCATATACAAAATTTATTGACAAATTATTATGATAAAAATAACCAATTTATATATGAAAAGGATATGTATAAATTAAAATATGTTCTTTTTTACAAATCTCAAGTCTTAATAAATGATATAGGTATGGAATGTTTCATTTTTCTATTTTTTTTATTTACTACACATTATATAGGGAACTTCCATTTTATAAAATCAAAATTACCCATAAAATAATAATAAATAAGAGATATGGTAAAATTATTGGCATAAATGGGATTTTGGACTAGTTTATAGGTCATTTTGGTCCTCAAGATTTTGTTTTTGTCCATTATTAAGCTTAATTTTACATTATTGACCGTAATTAATTTTAATCAAGTTCACTAATCTTTCTAGTTAAAATGAAAGTGGATGATATAAGAAAAAAAATTTGTACTTAGTAAAGCAGTGTTTGAACATTTTTCATAAATCAAATCATAGAAGTAGGGAAATTAAGATTAACGCGAATCTCGCTGATATTGTGAGAAAGCTAGTTTTTAAA
Source organism: Viscum album (assembly GCA_963277665.1). Classification (NCBI taxonomy): domain Eukaryota; kingdom Viridiplantae; phylum Streptophyta; class Magnoliopsida; order Santalales; family Viscaceae; genus Viscum; species Viscum album. The sequence continues at coordinate 593,380,748 of OY728141.1, read as the reverse complement.
GGAGAAACATTAAAAATTTCAATATGATTTTATATAACATTTTAATATAAAAATTATTACAATGAAATAAATTATAAAAATATAAAAAAAATTGATCTATTATGATATTTATAAAAATAATTTAAAATATAATATTGCACTCATAATTATTTAAAAAATATTTGTTTTAACTAAATGGTTGTAATTTTTACTATTCATAAAAAATGAGGTTTCTCATTAAAATCCCAAGAAAAACATACTAATCTAATTTAGAAATTCTGAGTTAAAAATGATGTTTATTTTTTAAAATAAAATCCATAAAATTTTAAAAACAAATTAAAATTTTCTCCATTTTAAAAGGTAGTAAAAATTGGTCTTGGGTGTAACTCCAACTAAATTAGTATTGTGTCTAGAATAATCATAAAATAGTGTTGTGTAAAAGGAGAAAAAATATTATTTATCCAATCATTAAAATATTTTAAATTCATTGGTGATTACATTCTCCCGATGTTATTTAAATTTGATCCTCACCAATTATTCTTAATATTAGTAATCAAAAAATTGATATTTAAAAATACAATTGTTAAAGAAACTGCATTTTGAAAAGTGTTGAAAAAATATCTTATTAATTGGAGATAAATGAATGTAAAATGGTTATATAAAAATGTTCTATAATAGTATATCATAAGTGGAAACTGTAACTTGGATATAGAAGAAAAATCTAACAATTGTGTTCTGATGGATAGTTCTAGAGAACATAATGAAGAGAATGATACCAATGAGAAATCCCCAAATCAATGATAATCTATGGGGCCATTATATTTATTGGAAACGAAGCTAATAGGAAACCATTTTTTGTTTCAAGGTCATTTTCCAAGAGTTTAGAAAAAATTTCACTCTCTAATAGAATCAGAATATATAATTAGTATATTTCTATAAGCACAATCTTATCCTCCGGTCATGCCTTGAACTATTTCTACATCATTTATTAGAACAAGATTCTTGAAATTGGTTCGTAATATATCAATCAATAAAACCACATCAATAGTAAAACCTAAAACATTTCCTAAATGGTTAAACTTAAAAAATATTATGATTCAACACTTTAGAAGTATGGTCACTGAATTTCAAAAATGAACTTATCATTATCCTTTACTCAATATAAAGTTGCTCAAAATTTTCACAATCCAAATATGTGAATAACATCATCATAAATCCCCTTACGATATTTTTATAAATATAATCACAATATAATCTTATTGTAACATTGAATTTTTACTTATTCCTTTGTAAGACAGATGTTATTGGATATATAATTTAAATCCAAACATGCTTTAAACTACATCAATGATAATAAAGACGACTTGTATATTAGGTAATAATTAGTTCCTAGGTATTAATCACAATTCCAAATAAATAATTTTTACATAATTATATCAACATTACGAACATATTAAGGGTTTTCTTCCCCTCAATCATATCTTTTTTGAAACGTTTAACATGCTATTGAATCACTTTTCTTGGAACCATTCTACGTATGATCTCAAATACTTAACCAATAGGTATTGTAGTAGAATAAACATATATTCCATAATTATTATAACCAGTACATCACTGTTAAGATATTAAAATCCCATAATTCTAGAATAGTAATTTGAATCATTGATATTTATCTTCAGTATTAGCATAACATCACCATTATCCAATAGCATCTTTTGGGATATATTTCTTTGAAGATTGGTACATGGATCTTCATAGTGTCTCATATCCTTGTAATGGATTCATTTATCATTGGAATCAGCATTATTGATCTTACAATCATGGACATGGTTTCATGTTTCTCCACACTTAAAACAAACTCCCATTACATTCAAGAAAGTACCAGATTATTTGTTTCCACAATTATCACATGATAGAAAATCCCTCTTCTCCTTCATCATCATAAATTAATTAACTTTTTAGGGTCCTCATCTTTCCTCTTGTTATCTTTGTTCTATTTTAAATGCATAGAACATGTGGAATTCTTAATCCATATCATTGTCACGTTATACTATGTCTTCTTATTATAAGAAAGTTTGGGAGACTTTTTCCCTTTGAAATAATGTATTAAGACCATGAATGATTTTAACCTTATTAAACATTGGATCAAATGCATTAGTGAGGTTCACATTCCATTTACTAGGTTCCATTTCAAACCAATGGCATATACTAGATTAAATTATAACATAATGTATAATTCAGAATATGGTATAGTAAATAAATTTATGCATCTTGAATCCTAGAATCATAAACCTTAGTTACTTTGGGGAGATATATTTTTTTAATCCTTCATAATGATTTGAAAAATAAAATGTGAGTTATCATTAGTATATCCCTTGAGTGCATCAAATTATGTGTACAATAAATCATACTTTCTTATACTAGGTTACACTGAGTTAGGCCTCAGACAACTTTTCAAAGCTATTACTTCTAGGTACATCTGTTCTAAAACCAAATCCAGTTATAGTATCAAGATAAGGATTTATTTTTAGAAATAATCACATAATCTCTACATTACCAAAAATCATGGATGTTGTTATTAATGATCATCAAAGTCAATCATATGGTTATGTTCCCTCATCTATTTTATTTAAATCTGGTTTACATAGTTTCTATTAAACATCATTTGATACCAATTGTAAATCCCAGAACCCAAAAGCTTAGAGTCATTGAATTATCTTATTACATCGTAAGTATTACATGGAATCAAATTATTAAAAAACTAGTATACTAAAACTCATTGAAGTTCGAATTACCTGCATGAAACATATAATATATTGGGGAAACAAAATAAGACATGTTATATAATAAATTGAAATAATCATCATTTATAAATGATAATTCAATGAAATATTATTCATAGCCTTGGGGAAAACTTAATAAGGTTGATCTCAAATTCTCAATAAGGGTATGTATATAGGAATCAATAATGAATCAATAGAAATAAATTAACATGGTATGGTAAATAAATTATAACGCATTTCATTCAAATGATTATATATGTAAATATCAATATACAAAGGTAAGAAATTGAAACTCATCCCTTCTATAACAATAAAATGATAATAAAATGTATTAATAGATAATTCGATGAAATATCTCAAGGATAAATAATAACTAAATTAAAATGAAATGTATCCATTGTTATGTAGATGGAAATTCTCATAGATGAATAATAATTGACTCTTAATAAGGTAAATTATTAATTATTAGATTTCATTATTTCTTGGTAAATTGAACCTTTAACATCAAAACCGTTGACAAGGTTTTTTACAATAATATTGGTACATACAAATCTGATTTTTCCAAATGATTTGTCTCATTGGAATACTGATTCATCGAGGGGCTATCTATAACCAGGTCCCATCCACATCCTACCGGTCCGAATTATTCCTCATATATCTTATAAATTACATTCCTTATCTAATATTAATATTGAATAAATAAAAATTATTTATCAATAAAAACTTAGATGAGTATATGTAATGATAAGGGTTGTTGACGTTAAAACATTCTTGAGGAAAAATAATATTTAAACATTCCAATGTCTCCCATATGACATTGAGATATTTAAATATTAATTCCACAAAAAATAAATGAATCATATATTTATAATAATTTTATTTATAATAAAACATGTCAAACCGTGATATATATACCAAATAAAAGTGAATTGGTGCATAACAAAAAAAGTCTCATAGGAAAGCAACTTGATATAAAATCTCTTCTAGTAGCCTTAATTATGTTTTTGGAACATATCCTCATGTATAGTGGGTTAAAATATGTTAATAACCTATAATATAACCATTTTCATGTTTAAATTAGGACATATTAATTTTTTATAATATTTTATTTCCTGGATGTTAACATTGTTTCATTAATTTCACTATTTCAGTTGTTAATTGCATAGATTTCTCAAGTAAGTTTAACTTTTTATTTGATTCCATAATTAATTGGATATTGGTTTCATCATATCTAGAATCTAAACAATATCTTAATTACCAAATATATTATATATATATATATAGTAGTTCATTATATTTTTATATTATAAATGAAGTACACTGTTTATGGAGACTGTAGGTCAGACGTACGCATGCGCGCTGCTCTTTTTCATTATTGTATTAAAATAATGAAAAATAAATTGTACATATGTATATTATAATTCATTATAATATATATGTTATATATATTACATAGTTTTATTAAAACCATTCTTTATATGTTCCACATATGGCCTGAGTGAGTCACAATGCTATGAGGGGGCGGTAGTCCACACTTCTCCAAATGAAATTATCATATTTACACAAGATGGAAAGACAAGAGGTATGTTCAAAATAAAAAATAAAGACACATAAAGAAATTTCAAATATCATATATAAAATATATAAATAGATTTTCTGCCATAGTGTCCACCATTAGAGGTTCTAATGGAAACAATGAAAAATCATTGTTTTGCGAGGTAGTAGTTTTCCATTCACTAAAACAATACGTTCATTTCCCATTAGATGGAATTGAGTGTAAGTAAAGGTATAAAAATTAGAATAAAAGCATCCTACTTTATTTATGATATTGTTTTGTTAAAAAATAATTAATTAATTATAATTTATGGTTTGGAGAATGCAAATAAAACTAAAAATCTTATGGAAGTTTGGTGCCTCTTAATCGGCTAACACCTATTGGTTTGTATCAAAAGGGTTACGAGAATGGATTTATGCCCAAATTCAGTCTCATATGTCCAGGTAGTTATTTTGGGATACTATTTTTTCATAGTTTTAATGAGACAATGTTCATTGAGAGGTTTGAGGAAAGGGTAGAGTGTTTTTTATAGTGGTGGGGGAGTGCCACTCTTGTAAATACTTGAAGGTATTCATTAATAGAAGGTCCACCATACTTAAAGATTTGAAAAAACTAAAAATGAATGATTTAAAAAGATTTCATGGTTGATGAAATCCTCCCTCACAAAAAATTATTTTTATTTCATTAAATTGGTTCCTTAACTTCTAAGATTCCCAAATTTTATCATTTTGTTATTTATTAAATCATCTAGTTGTCTAACCAATTTACTTTTAATATTAAGACTAAACCAAGGTAATATTTTATATAAAATATTGAGCTAATGAATTATTAATGTTATATATATTTTATAAAATTAAAATTTCATATTGTTTGAAAATTAATTGTAAAACAAGCGCATGTGATGCGCTAAAACACTACATAGTCTCGGACCATGCAAACAACATTTTTAAAATTCATAGGTGTGTATGTTAATTATAAATTATAAATTGATCCACTAATAAACCATATTTAATAATAATTAACACTTAAAAACTCTTTTAATAATATATTATTTTTTATTAATTTTAATTAATTTAATAAAATATCATTTATTTTAAAATAACAATAATGTCAATTTTGACATTACATATTTAATTTAAATTTAAAAATATAAAAAAAATATTTTAATTAAAATATTTTCTTTTTATATTTTTTTAAATTATATATTAAAATAAAAAATTTATTAATGACCATAATTCATTAAATATATTCCAATTTTGGAATTTTTTGTATCATTTATTTTAGCTAATTACTAACAAAATAATCACATTTTTGGGAATTTCTTTAGCATTTTAAGTAACTAAATATTTTCTACATTTTATTGATAAATTATTATGACATAAATAACCCATTTATATTTTAAAAGAATATGTATAACCAAAAATATGATTCTTTTACACATCTTAATATTTTATAAATGTTAAAGGTAAAGAAAGTTCCTTTTTATCGTTTTTTCTTACGTAACCATTTATATAGAGAACAACCATCCAAAAATATCCCAATAACCAATAAAAATATAACCATGAGTATATATGGTATAATTATTGGCATAAAATATATTTTTGACATGTTTCTAGGTCATTTTGGTCCATATGATTAAGGTTTAGTCCCTTATTAAGCATAATTTTACCTTAATCACTATAATTGATTTTAATCACGTTAATTAATATTTTTTTCCAAAAGTAATGCTGATCTTATTAAAATAGAAAAAAATTTATGATTAAAACCATGTATACTAATTTTTAAATATTCAAATCATATTAGAGGAAACATTAAGATTAATGTTAATCCCGCCGATGTGGATAGAAAGTGGGTTTTTAAAGTAGAAACGTTCAGAATCACAATACATTTTTATATCTAATTTATATATATATAAGAATTCAATTACCTAAATATTATTACTATATTCATAATAAGACAATTGTTAAATTTAAAACCATGTTGAAATGTAATTTTCCACTAATCATTATTTAATGAAAATGTTGTTTTAACTACATTGAAGTAATTTTTACTATTCATAAAAAATTTAGTTTCACAGAAAAATCCAAAAATTTCAATCTACGCATATTTATAAATTATAATTTTGAAAAAATTATTTATTTTTTAAAATAAAATTCATAAAATGTCGAAATTTACTTTTAAAAAATGATATCAATTGAAATGCGGTGAAACTCAGCCTTGTGTGTAACATGGTCCAATTTTGTTATGTGTATAGTGTAATTATAACACAGTGTTTCATAATATAGATAAAAAATAATATTTATTCTTATATGAAAATATTTTAATTTATTTTGTTACATTTTATCGATTTATAAGAAATATAATCTTATCATGCTGATTTGAATATTTGGATGAAACATGATCTGGGAAATAAAGCTAACAAAGGTGTTTGCCTAAAATCCATTGAATCTTATATCAATGTAAGGTAGTATCCTTAAATGGTGAATAATCATTTAAGTCCCTAGTTTTTTAGTGAAATGGATGTTTCCTAATCATGAAGATTGTATTGAGGTTGATATCTTAATTGAAAATAAATAATCACACTCTTAGCATTTTTAATTTATAAGTTATTTTTATTGATTATATAAAATTATATTCTAAATTTTATGATGTTTATATATACATTTTTAAGAATTCTTATTCACTAATATTTCATTAATATTTTTTATACATATAATAAATGGTAGCAATAACATTGAAATTTTTTCTTGTAACATATTTATATTTTGAGGATAATTATTAGAGAACACGTGATAGATGTATATATAACTGTTAGGGTAACAATATTCTTCATCATCAGGTAATAAAGGTTTTTTTTTATTTTGAGAAAAGTAAGTGAGGTCCTAATAATTTTCTATTAATATGATTATTTATTTAATGAAAGCTTGATCCATGATTTTTTTGATGATTTTTATCTCATTTTTTGGATAATATATATTGGACAGTTTTTTATCTTATGAACAAGTGATTATATAATTTTAGGGATAAAGATATTGTTAATTTTTTTAGAATATGTAATCTCACCATGGTTTAACGTCTTAGACATTAAAATTGAATTTTGAATGTTATTTAGGGAATTTATTTGATAATTTTATATACATACTTGTTTATATTATTTTATGAATGATTAATGATTTGTAAGGAAGGATAAGTGACTTGATATAACCAAAATGAGTATACTATATTTAATCATATATTTTGTAATACCAATGATGAATTAGTTAATAATTCCCTCATCTACATTCATATGTAAGTAATAATTATCACTTTCATGGTTAAAAGTTATTTACAGTGGTAACATTAAACAACATGATATTTTTGAACCATTAAATTCATAAAATATTTAACAGCTTTAATCTATGGAAAAAATGAACAAAAATAAACCCTGATATATTATTTAAATATTATAATGTTTTCATACATTTTTTTTATATAAATAGAGTTGACGTATTAATAAAATATTAATAAAATTAAAGATAATTTTAAATACTAGTTCGTGGGGGATATTTAATTTATGTGGTTAGATAACTAATAAAATAAAATTATAACTAAAAATTAATTTCTAAAAAATAATAATTTAATGTGGCTTGTTTCAAGAAAATAAATATGTTATAGATTATATATTTTGTAGGAATTAATCATATATATAATAGAATGACAGTAATTACATTATTAATTCAAAAGAAACCAAAATATTTTTGGTGGATACTTTGAATATATTTTTCAAATAAAAAAGTTATCATACATATTTTATGATTTTATTTTAATGTAGAAGTGAAAATCCTAGAATTTTAATTGCAGAAAATAACTATTTTTTAAGATTTTTATTTTCAATATCATCTTAGGATAAATTTTATAGATTAGAAAAATATATATATAATTTTATCTGAAAATTGTAATAGGTTTTTTTACTAATATTCTTCCTTTTATTTAATTGTTTGATTATATTAATTATATGAAAATTTATGTTACCCATTTATTTATAAAATATACATTTAATGAGATATATTATAAATTTTAAAATATGGATTATACACCCCTAGAAAAACAGGTATTTGCAACGGGTCATTTGCGACGGGATCCCGTCGCAAATGGCTTTTTGCAACGGGGTCCCGTCGCAAATGACCCGTTGCTGAAAACGGTGTCGCAATAACAATTTTTTGCGATGGGCCCGTCACTAAAGCCCTTTTCCGCGACGGGGAGAATCCCCGTCGCAACTAGTAATCCGTATATTTGTAAAAAACTATTTGCGATGGGGCCCGTCGCAAAAACTATTTGTTAAAAAATAAAATAAAAAATTACTATTTGCGACGGGAATAGTATCCCGTCGCAAATACTATAAAAAAAATAAAAAAAATAAATTGTTAATAAATTATTTTAATTAATATAATAATAATCCAATTATAATTCCAAAATAAAAAATAATAAAATATTAATAAATGATTTTAATTAATATAATAGTAGAATTATAATTCACAAATAAAAATAATAAATTATTTTAATTAATATAATAATAATAAAATTATAATTCAAAAATAAAAAATAACAGAATATTAATAAATATTTTATAATGAGACAGAAACTACGAATAGAAAAAAATCATATTTCGATTTCACAAATTTTATAACATAAATACAAAATCTAATCTGAAGGAGGGGGGAGGGGGTATCTGCACATGGTGGGGGAGGAAACTTCATCCCTAAAGAATGAGTGAGTCGGCGCATGTACTCCATCTGCTCCTGATGCTGCTGCTACCACCGACTCGTCTGCTCCTCGTACAGCTGCTGCTGGCGTCGACGCTCCTCCTCATGCTGCTGACGCATCTGCTCCTGCTCCTGTCGGAGACTCTCTATCAATGCAGTCTAAGATCGCAAATGATCCTCATACTGTGTAGCAGAAGAAGATGCACGAGCTCCTCTTGAGTTGGACGCCGATATCACAACACTGCCATAATAATCTCCGGGAGTCAGTCGAGAGCTGATACCAACTACCCGACCCTTCTCGAAGGAATACTGGGTGGCCTGCATCCATGCCGCCTCATCAAACTGACAGCCAGTGGTCTGATCTGATGACTCGGCCTGACTCTCAGGCCGGGCTTGTGACGCTGCGGCCTCATATGACTCCTGTAGTTACAATTTAAAATTAAAATTTTGAATATATTATATACAGTTAATTTTTAAACTTGAAAACAAATAATACTAACCATGATGTGATGCTGAAGATCACCTGTGAGCTCCCCAGTAGTAGGATCACTATACATCCTCTGATATACGTCGAACTTCGTAATATCGGGGTGCTCGACAGCCTATAAGAATAAAAAATAAACTGTTAATATTTATAGTTATATAAAATATTTATAAATAATGTACGTACCAGATGCTGTCTATGAGTACTGAAAGAACGACTCCCAGATCGATGAGTCCCTCCTGTCTCCCTCGATTCTGCCTCACCACCGACGATCTCCACTGAAAGGCACCACTCAACCAGTGCGCACATAATCCATCCCATACATGGGATGAAATGTACTCTGGTCGGTGTGCTCTACATGACTCGTCAAAATCTGACACTCATGCTTTCTTCATCACAGCTTTTCTTAAATTGTGAAAAAACTGACGAAGGCGATCATGCATGGCCACCTCCCATGCCTCTTGGATGGCGTCACGCATGGTATCCTCGATCGGATACCATAAACCCTACAAATAAATCAAAATATCAAGTTAGAAATGAATTAATTTTCAAAAAAAAATTATTTATTTACGTACGTACCAACCAATGGCCGAACATGGCCTGCTGCACATCAATGGGAATCTGCTTCCATGTGTTCCACGGCTGAGAGAAATAGTTGCGCAAAATAACGCTACCCTGTCCGACTGCTATATGCAGAAAACTGTAAAAATAATAAACATTTATTATGTGAATAGATTAATGAAATCTTAGTCAAATCAACAGGTTATCACACAGGTTATCACACCTCCGTGTGCGTGGATCAAACCCAAGACGTGGACGTCGCTCGAAGACGGGGTCAGGAATCATCAATCGTGCAAGACAGCGCCCCCTCCGCGTACTCCCTGGAGCGCCTGCAGGCTGAGGGTCATCTGGTAGCAACTCATCCGCATCGAAAGTCAGGTCAGCATCTGCCAACTCACGAAATGTGGCGTCGTCCAGCTGAAACAGAAAATGTTAATGTTGTTAGCAAATAATTCATAATTACTATTATATATACATATATACATATTATGATTGTATATAAATACCATGGAATTCTATCAGTGTTCATCTTCATCATCATCTTCATATATGTCAATGTCATCTTCATATTCCTCCTCAACATCATCGATATCCATTCGAGTTACAGTTTCTTCATCTCTTACCATTTCAAATTCATATGTGACATCATTAACATCATCATCATCACCGACTCTTAAATGTGGGGTGTCGTCATCGATACTCATGTCTCTTTGCAAAAAAAGATTGATTTTGAGTACTCTCTTGAAAAACATCAATTCTTTGCACATCAGTGAAAGCACATTCACTTTGACTAAACTGTTTGTCTCGAATTTTTATTTTTATTACACTCCACCAATCAGTCAAGTCTCTTGATGTAGCACAGTACTTTGCGTAGTAAACATGATGTGCCTATTGAGCCAATAAGAATGGTTCATTTACTGCGAGAACACTTTTACATTTAATATCGATGATTCCATGAGTCTGATGAACATGCACGCCTCTCTCTGTATCCAACCACCGACATTTGAACATGGTTATGTAATGTTGTCCAAGATAACAGAGTTCAATGATTTCATCAAGTATTCCATAAAAGTCAACTTATTTTTCTCAATGATGAGATCCTCTCATGCTAACTCCACTATTCATTGTTTTTTTCGATTCCCCATATGCATGTGTGTGGAATCGAAATCCATTCACCACATATGCATTATAAGTTTTAACAAATTTGGAAGGTGGGTTACTCAATACACACAGCCATTTGTCAATTTTATCAGCATGTCGAGACACCTGAAAATTTGTGAAATAATTATCAATATAGTAAACTATACATTGAATGAGTTGCTAAAAGATAAATAATTTATGTTACCAGTTTTTGAAACCACTGAGAGAAATTTTTCAGTCGACGTTCTTCGAGAGCAACTACTGTAATTTGTGGAATTTGTTTTTTGATATGATTATCATACAACCTATAAAAACCAATGTTATTTACTGTAACATAAATGATAGAATAAGTGATATAAACACTTATAGTACAACTGATATCATCTCTTCACAGTTGAGAAGAACATACGTATGAGCTCTATGATGTTCATCATCTGAAAGCCAGCGTTCATAAACTCCACCAAAACCAAGCTCTGACTAGTTGAAAAGAGATAATTGATTGTCGATTTCATCAATATTCCTCTCGTTCCGTCCCATTCGGTTTTGTTTTAAAGGATACTCAGATTCAAAATAATGGGAGCAGAAAAAAGATATTTCCTCTTGCAAATAAGCTTCTGCAATAGATCCTTCAACAGATGATTTGTTACGTACTTTTCTTTTTAATTTTTGCCTGCATCTTTCAAATGTGTACATCCATCGAAACTGTACTGGACCTCCACATTTGGCTTCATATTGAAAATGTAACATCAAATGTTCCATTGAGTCGAAGAAAGACGGCGGAAATATTTTTTCCAGTTTACATATAATTACAACAATATCTTTTTTCAAGTTTGCCTAGAGCATCATAATCTACTGTAGCCGCACAAATTTCCTGAAAAAATTGAGACATATCTGTTATGGAATCCCAAATCACAAAATTCAATAAACCTCTTAATCCAATGGGTAGCAGTCTTTCCATTATAACATGAAAATCATGACTTTTTAATCCAGTAATATGACCATTCTTTACACATCTACCCAAATTGGAAGCACAGCCATCTGGAAGTCTCAAATCTGCAATCCACTGACAAAATAATAAACGGTTTTCTTTAGACAGTGTATAAGCTGCTTTTGGTTTCACTAACCTTTCTGTTCTGACATTCTCAAACAGTTCCAATTCTGGATGCCTGCAAATTTGGGCAAGATCTAAACGTGCATTTACATTGTCTTTTCTCTTTCCTGGCGTATCCAAAACTGTATGAAATAAATTATCAAAACAGTTCTTCTCAATATGCATGACATCTAACATGTGTCGGACCAACAAATCAGACCAATATGGAAAATCCCAAAATATGCTATGTTTAATCCAATTGTGTTCTTTCCCAAAACCAGAAATTTTCTGTTGGTTTATTGTGGGACCAAAAGTGATGGGAGGTAATGAAAGTACAACTGATTTCAACTCCGAACCTGATAGCATTTTTGGAGTTCCTTCCCTTTCAATTGTTCCTTTTCTGAAATGAGATCTGTTTCTGCGAAAAGGATGATCAGCTGGAAGAAACCTGTGATGATAGTCAAAATAACAAGGTTTCTTTCCATGAATGAGCATAAATGCTTTGTTCTCTCCCATACAATAAGGACATGACTTCTGACCATGTGTACTCCAGCCAGATAACATCTCATAAGCCGGGAAGTCACTTATTGTCCATATCAATGCTGCTCTCAGTATGAAATTCTATTTCATTGCAACATCATATGTACTGACACCATTACTTCACAATAAATTTAATTCATCAATCAATGGTTTCAAATAAACATCAATATTTTTCTTCGGATGTCCTGGAATTAGTAAAGTCAAAAAGATATATGTCTCCTTCATCAACATCCATGGAGGTAAATTGTACGGAGTTAAAAAAAACAATCCAACATGAATATTGACTACCATAAGATCCAAACGGACAGAAACCATCAGTGGAAAGCCCCAGTCGAACATTTCTAGCTTCTAAAGCAAAGGATGGATGCACTCTATCAAAATGTTTCCATGAATCACCATCGGCTGGATGATTCAAGCTTTTATCGGTTGAAATATTCTCTTTATGCCATGACATCATTGTCGCTGTATTCTTAGACATGAATAAAAGCTGGAGTCTGGATGTAAGCGGAAAATATCTCAACTGTTTTACAGGAATCAAACCAGACTTCCCGTGTTGTCCTTCTTTATATATCAGTTGGCCACATGTGGGACAACTATCCAACGGCTCATTTTCCCCAGAATATAAAATGCAGTCATTTGAACATGCATGAATCTTCTGACAAGTAAGTCCCAAATTTCGAACCAGCCTCTTACTCTCATAGTAATTTGTAGGTAAAACATTTCTTTCGGGTAACAGTGTTTTAAGCAAGGAAAATATCTGGTCAAAACAGGTGTTTGACATTCCGTTATCTGATTTGATAGCCATAAATTTTGCAACTGCTTCTAATTTTCTCATCTTGCAGCCAGGATATAATGCATCCTCAGCAGACTTCAACAACTCATAAAATTCATACGGTGCCAACTCAGGATTTGAAGCTATATCAGCTGGAGTTTCTGTATGTTGAACAGATGAACCTGCAACATCATGTACTAAATCTTGAAACCAGAATAGATCCGGAATCAAGTTGTTATCACCTGCTCTGGAACTGCGTTCACCGTGTTGATACCAAAATACATAATCTGGTTGAAAACCAAAATGCAAGAGATGTTCTCCCACATTGTCAAACATGTCAAACGTTCTCAATGCACATTTTCTGCAAGGTCATTTTATTTTGCCTTCTGAAACAATTTCTGGATTTGATGCCGCAAATGATAAAAAAGTCTCCACACCCTCTACATATACTGGATTTAAACCAGAACCGTTTGGATTTCTAGGTTGATTTATCCATATGCGGTCACCTAATAATGATTTTTGACGACCTCGTTGTTCCATATTTCTCTATAAAATATAAAAGCATTACTGGTTTTGAATAATTTGTTAGAAAAAACACTCAAGCTAGGCTAATTATAGAGTTTAGATCATACACGACTGACGCAAACTTTTTATTGAGATTGACCTAAAAATTGACCCTTTAAGAATTAAATATGTTGACAATAAAGCAAAACATGTTACAAATAATGATAATTTTAATATTATATAAATTTTTTATTATTTTCATAGTACTAATATTATTTGTAAGTATTACTAATTATTACTAATTATTACTAATTATTGGTAATTATTACTAATTATTACCAATTATTGGTAATTATTACTAATTAATACTAATTATGGATAATTATTACTAAATATTGGTAATTATTACTAATTATTGGTAATTATTAGTAATTATTGGTAATTATCGGTAATTATTAATAATTATAGATAATTATTACTAATTATTGATAATTATTACTAATTATTGGTAATAATTACTAATTATTGGTAATTATTACTAACTATTGGTAATTATTACTAATTATTACTAATTATTACTAATTATTGGTAATTATTACGAATTATTACTAATTATCGGTAATTATTGGTAATTATTGGTAACTATTACTAATTATTGGTAATTATTTCTAATTATTGGTAATTATTACTAATTTTTGGTAATTATTACTAATTATTGGTAATTATTACTAATTATTGGTAATTATTACTAATTATTACTAATTATTGGTAATTATTGGTAATTATTGGTAATTATTACTAATTATTACTAATTATTACTAATTATTACTAATTGTTGGTAATTATTTGTAATTATTACTAATTATTACTAATTATTACTAATTATTGGTAATTATTTCTAATTATTGGTAATTAATACTAATTATTGGTAATTATTGGTAATTATTACTATTTAATTGTAATTAATGGTAATTATTACTAATTATTGGTAAATATTACTAATTATTGGTAAATATTACTAATTATTGTTAATTATTACTAATTATTGGTAATTATTACTAATTATTGGTAATTATTACTAATTATTACTAATTATTGGTAATTATTACTAATTATTACTAATTATTGGAAATTATTACTAATTATTACTAATTATTGGTAATTATTACTAATAATTGGTAATTATTACTAATTATTACTAATTATTACTAATTATTGGTAATTATTTCTAATTATTGGTAATTATTACTATTTATTACTAATTATTACTAATTATTGGTAATTATTTGTAATTATTACTAATTATTGGTAATTATTACTAATTATTGGTAGTTATTATTAATTATTGGTAATTATTACTAATTATTGGTAATTATTACTAATTATTGGTAATTATTACTAATTATTACTAATTGTTACTAATTATTGATAATTATTATAATTATTACTAATTATTGGTAATTATTGGAATTTATTGGTAATTATTACTAATTATTACTAATTATTACTAATTATTGGTAATTATTGGTAATTATTACAAATTATTGGTAATTAATACTAATTATTGGTAATTATTGGTAATTATTACTAATTAATGGTAATTATTGGTAATTATTACTAATTATTGGTAAATATTACTAATTATTGGTAAATATTACTAATTATTGTTAAGTATTACTAATTATTGGTAATTATTACTAATTATTGGTAATTATTACTAATTATTACTAATTATTGGTAATTATTACTAATTATTACTAATTATTGGTAATTATTACTAATTATTACTAATTATTGGTAATTATTACTAATAATTGGTAATTATTACTAATTATTACTAATTATTACTAATTATTGGTGATTATTACTAATTATTACTAATTATTGGTAATTATTACTAATTATTACTAATTATTACTAATTATTGGTAATTATTGATAATTATTACTAATTATTGGTAATTATTACTAATTATTGGTAATTATTACTAATTATTGGTAATTATTACAAAATATTTGTAATTATTACGAATTATTGGTAATTATTACTAATTATTACTAATTGTTACTAATTATTGGTAATTATTACTAATTATTACTAATTATTGGTAATTATTGGAATTTATTTGTAATTATTACTAATTATTGGTAATTATTACTAATTATTGGTAATTATTTCTAATTATTACTAATTATTACTATTTACCGGTAATTATTACTAATTATTCTTAATTATTACTAATTATTTGTAATTATTACTAATTATTGGTAATTATTACTAATTATTACTAATTATTACTAATTATTACTAATTATTACTAATTATTACTAATTATTACTAATTATTCCTAATTATTACTAATTATTCCTAATTATTACTAATTATTACTAAGTATTGTTATTATTGGTAATTATTACTAATTATTGGTAATTATTACTAATTATTGGTAATTTTAACTAATTATTGGTAGTTATTACTAATTATTGGTAATTATTACTAATTATTACTATTTATTACTATTTAGCGGTAATTATTTCTAATTATTACTAATTATTACTATTTACCGGTAATTATTACTAATTATTACTAATTATTGGTAATTATTACTAATTATTGCTAATTATTCCTAATTATTCCTAATTATTCCTAATTATTACTAATTATTCCTAATTATTACTAATTATTCCTCATTATTACTAATTATTCCTAATTATTACTAATTATTCCTAATTATTACTAATTATTACTAATTATTTCTAATTATTACTAATTATTACTAATTATTACTAATTATTACTAATTATTACTAATTATTCGTAATTATTGGTAATTATTGTTAATTATTCCTAATTATTCTTAATTATTACTAATTATTCTTAATTATTACTAATTAGTGGTAATTATTAGTAATTATTAATAATTATTACTAATTATTGATAATTATTGGTAAGTATTACTAATTATTGGTAAGTATAACTAATTATTGGTAAGTATTACTAATTATTGGTAAGTATTACTAATTATTGATAATTATTACTAATTATTGGTAATTATTACTAATTATTGGTAATTATTACTAATTATTACTAATTATTATTAATTATTACTAATTATTGGTAATTATTACTAATTATTACTAATTATTACTAATTATTACTAATTATTGGTAATTATTGGTAATTGTTCTTAATTATGAGTAATTAAATGAATAATTACCAATAATTAGGAATAATTACCAATAATTAGGAATAATAACATTATTAGTATATTTTATTATTAATATTAAAATAATATAATTTTCTAATTTATATACAATTTTCCTTTCATCTGTGTGTTTTCTATCTCCATATACAAATAATACATGTGAAGACAACAAACACACAGATGAAAAGAGAATTGTATATATATAAAAAATTATATTATTTTAATATTAATAATAAAATAATGTTATTATTCCTAATTATTAGTATTTATTACTAATTATTAAGTTATAAAACAATGTAAACATAATTAAATTACAACTAATTAAGAATAATTAAAACTAATAAAACATTAAAAATAAATATTAAATTAAAATAAATATAAATACCTTGAAAATTGATATGAGGTTGATCTCTGATCGTTCTTCAAAACATCAATATCAACTCCGGAGAAAAAAATTAAACTTGAGAAAAAATGAACTGTAGAAATAAAATTTTGAGAGAAGAAGAAGATTGAATTTGAGAATGATTTGAAAAAAACGGATGGGGGTATTTATAGGTTAGATTAGTTGCGACGGGCCCATTTGCGACGGGTACCGTCGCAAATACCTTAGCCATCATTTATTACGGTCAACGGTTAAATAGTTATTTGCGACGGGACCCGTCGCAAATAACCACCTGCCGACATACTATTTGCGACGGGGGAATATTCCCTTCGCAAATACATTTTACCGCCGCCGATTATTTGCGACGGGAATATTCCCCCGTCGCAAATATGTTTCCCGCGATTTGGCGCGCAAAGGGCGCCAGTCCTTTTGCGACGGGGAAAGCTATCCCGTCGCAAAAGGCTACTTATTTGCGACGGGCAAATACCCCCATCACAAATAAGTTTTTAACAGGGGTATTTGCGACGGGATTTATTCCCTTCGCAAATAACCCGTCGCAAATACCCATTTTTCCCGTAGTGATAGTTTACAAATCTAAAGGTAATGTTTTAAAATTTAAGTCAATTTTTGAAGGAATTTTTAGCACATTATATTCTTATAACATTAATATTAATCTTTATCACCTTTATAAATATAATAAAATAAAATTAATTTCGAATTTATAATCTCTGGGTCAAAATTTCAAACATAAAATACAATTTCCTATGAGTAAATTTATTCAAATATGATTTAAACATGTGTGTTAATCATTGTTTTAGTAAATTATTGACATTTTTACACCTCCCCTCAATTAGTTCTTTTTTTATGAGCCACCTACCATAATATTTGTTTCTTATTATTAAATAGTTATGCATATTTTAAAAAAATCATCATTTTTAACCTACAAAATTGTATTTCCTCTACCCACTTCTCCTCACATAAAAACCACCCTTAGTTCATCCCAAACTCAACCTATACTTAAATTAAACTCTATTATCCACCATAATGTTGTTTTTTATTCTCAATATACTATCTCTCAAAGGTTTAACCACCTTTCCAATGGAGAGTATCAAAAAAGTGAGGTATAAATATTTTACTACATATTTCCCATTTCTAGTTATTTATATTAACTTATTATTCCTCTAATTTGATTAGACCTTCCTAAAAGGACAACATAAGAATCATTACATTATATATAAATTATTTAAATTCTTGTGAAATCATTAACCACCTCCCCCTTTTCTGAAAAGAACAACGAAAATGGGAATCATGAGTATGTGTGGACCATTACCTCTATGACGTAGCGTGTTGGGGTTCTACCACCTAATATAATGTATTGTTAAAAGGTGAATATAATGTATAAATATGATATTTTTGAATTAAATAATATTATTTAAATATAAACAACACAACTCTTTTGTATCACTCTATGAAAATGACATCATTATTAATGTGTACTTGTGGAATACTGCCACCAAAGATATGTTTTTTTATTTTTACATTAACGCATGTTGTGGAATGATAAAATAATGTTGTAGAGGAAAAATATTTTTTTTATGATATAAATATGGATCTAATAAAAAAATTATAATACAATTTTAAAGAAATTAATGATAATAATTTATTATAAAACTAACTATCTTAAATATGTTAATTAAGAAAGATCATCAATTTATTCATAATATGTCATTGTTTTGAATCCAAAAAAAAATTAACTTAATTTTTTTATTATGATATATAACACTAAAAACTATAATATAGCATTATGTTATTATTATAATGATAATGAACATAAATAACCACATAATCATTCATTAATTAGGGTATTTTCATGTTTAAGTTTGTATGACCTACTACTTGAACAATAATAGAAAATTATTTAATGAGTGGTTATAAATCCTGATTAATGGTATAATATGATACTAAATTCTGAATAATTATTTTTTTATCGAATGGATAAATCAACATTTAACCCAATTCTAAACAAAACACCTTTATTAGTTAAGATGATCATCGAAATACACTTATTTTATAATTAATCCTTATGCATAAAGAGGGAAACCTTCATATAAATAAATATTAAATTATAATATATTTATAATTTCTCTATTTTCATAAATTTCATGATCTTAAATGATGAAATTTGGATGAATAAAGATTACTAAAAACTCCATAAATAAACAATTTCAATTGGTCAAAATTATAAACTCCCAATGTGGGATAAAAATGTAAAAATTCTATTCAATATACATGTGGATTGTTTTGAAAAATGAAAATTAAAAAAAATATTTTTAATTATTAATATGGTTATGAGATAAATAATTACGATAATTATATTTTTAATATAGGATTATACTAAAAAATCATTGATGAAAATATCAAGGTAATGGTTCTTGGTCCCAAAGTTGAATTCTTTGAGACATGTCTATGTTATACAAAAGGTTTTTTATTTATTACTTAAAATACATGCCCATTATAATTTTTATCATGACTCAATTATAGTTAAGGATATTAAAAGTTAAATTTCAATTTTATTATCACATATATTTTGGTGAAATTTATTAAAAAATTGTAAGGGTTTCATTGTCTGACTTTCAACACTGTGAGACATGATAGATACTATAAACCACCATTTTTTTATATGGCGTTTTAACTAAAATATTCCACTCTATTATAATTAATATGTTTCTAATTGTGTAATTTTATTGTCTATTTAATGTAACATCTCTCATGTTAATTTTATTCAAATGATAAAATTATTATAAGTATTTGTGATGAAAATACTCACATAGTCGAGTAAAAATGAATCTTTATGAACACAATTATAATATCATCAGGTTATTACCCCATAATGTACCATCTCTTATTCCATATTTGTGATAATCCCAAAAGGGGGAGAAATTTTCTATATACAATGATATCAATTTATCTTTATTGTTGAATCCAATATACACCTTAAGTGTATATGATTTGTGATCATCAAAAAGGGGGAGATTGTTGGACTCTTCATGTATTAATCATGTTTTAGTGATCCCATAATTTATTCAACCTAGTTAACTCTTATAAATTATATCTAATCATGTGTATTTATGTTTAAAGCTTTTTCATTCTTTAAGAAGGGTCTTGCAAGATCTTAATCGCTCTATTTTTAATTTACCTACTTTATATTATATTCTATATACTCTCAAAATACATTCTTTAACAAATTATTAAGTCTAATCCTTTCTATTACCATTTTATTTTAGTATGAACACGGTTACATTGAAAAGACTATGACACTGTGAGTCTGCCATTGGCTATGTAATTCTGGCACCGTGAAGTGGACACCATGAGCACAAGACACCGTGAAGCCAGACACCTTGAACAAGACACCGTGAAGCAGACATCGTGACCATGAGAGATAGTGACACTCAGACATAGTGAGACTCATACATCATGACTCTCAGAAACCATGATCAATCTAGACATTATGTGAAGTAGACACCGTTTTCATGACTCACTGTGACACCGTTTGATAAACTATTTTTTCTTATTTAAATTTAATTTCCAACTGTCATATTTGATGATTTTAATGCACTGATATAATTAATGTTTCTTTGTAGACATATTATCAGACAGTATGAGGTACGAGGTGTAGAAAATCTACAACCTGTTGGCTCCAACACGTGAATTCAAAGCTAAAAGTGTAGTGTGTCCAAGAATCAAGAAGATGGTGATACACAAAAAAAATGAAAAGCATGGCCACGAGCACCATAACAAATAAGATACTTAGAGGAAGTATAGAAATGAAGGTACATTGCATGCAACTCGACACTGCTGAAAACACCAAGAATATTTGATTCTTAAAGAACATCTTCGCTCATTGATCCTCTCGAAGAACACAAGATGACTCGTGACACTCTATTTTCCACAAAACATCCAGAGAATGACTCAAAGCTTCATCTACTTCAATCCAAAGGAGTACAGAGCTGCATTGAAATCAAAGAAGAGCATTCTAAACTCATCTATGTATTCTTACTCTATTGTGATCATCATTTTTCATACATTATGATTAGTGTGTGCTTCTGTTTGTTTAGACACACACCAACTCATAAGTTGAACTAGAGGATTCTGAAATCCTCACAAAAACTTTTTATACACCTGTGTATCCCACATAGAACTATGTTAGAGGTCTGAGGACCAGGACAACTGGTGTGTGGTTATCGCTGATTTCCCATGATGAAATGAGATAGAGGTCTGAGGACCTGAACAGTCTTAGTACTGTTGTAACCCTGATCCTAGGTGTGGATCAATGTTTTATATAAAATATTTAAGAGGACTAAGTCACATCTTGAGACTAAACCTCTTGGGTAAAACTTATGTGCAGGTTATTTCAACATAATCTTTTGTTCGATATTCCTCTGCTATTTAGTTTGAAAATCAAATCTATTTTAAAGTAACTCTGATCGTTTAAGTAGCAAGTGTTTGTAATTTTTGTGAACCATTTTGTTAGTTTCAAAATCTAACTTAATCATTAGATTATGTTAACTGAGAAATAATCAATCTTTGAGAATCTAATTGACCACTTAAAATCATTATAAATTCACTACAGTTTAACTTGTTTTATGAATTGGGGGATTTTAATATAAATCTTTTAAAAAGAAATTTTACTTTAAACTCAATTCACCCCGGCTCTTGAGTATCCACTCCAACCAATATTTGGTATCAGATGTTGTTGATAACAGTTATTTTTGTTAAAACTCTATTTGTGAAAAGTTTTCAACTGTGATTTTAGTTGTATCATAAAGATGTTCAAATTTTTGTTAATTCTAAATTTTTATATCTTTATATATATTTTTAAAACATAGTTATTCTGAAAAAAAGATTAGAAGGTGTAGCTATGAATAGGCCACCTTTATTTAATGGTGTTAATTATGACCAATGGAAAATCTAAATGAAAATTCATTTAGAAAGTATTGGATTTGACATATGGATAGCCATAGAGACTCAGTATACGGTTCCAAAAACAGTTAGAACTAATTGGGATGAACCTAATAAAGCTGCTTACAATAATAATTTTAAAGCAATGAATGTCTTGTATTGTGCTTTAAGAGATGAATAATTTAATAGAAAATCTGCATGTAAGACTGCTTATGAAATATGGGATACCCTAGATGTTTCCCATGACAGAACAACCAATATTAAAGAAATAGGACTAAATACATACACTATTAAGTATGATAATTTAAAAATGAAATATAATGAATCTATTTCTGATATGTATCTCATGTTTAATGAGATATTCAATACAATGAGCTCACTAGGAAAAGCATTTCCAGAGAAGTAGCAAATCATGAGGATACTAAGATGCCTACTAGATAGATGGGGAGGAACCTCTATCTTTATATGAGAATCATGTGACATTGGCAAGCTACCTGTCAAGGAGGTGATTGTAAAATTGATGATGTATGAAGTATAACTGAAGATAAACAAAGAAGAATATGATTAACCAACAAAGAAATCAGTAGACTTCAAGATAACTTCTTCAAAAATCAAGGACAAAGGGAAAATTCGTGCTCCAAGTGATAGTTCAAGTAGTGAAGAGAGTGCATCTGACAGTGATGCTGAAATGGATCAGATAGCCAGACAATTTAATACGTTTTATAGGAAAAATAATTTTTTTCAGAAAATCCAATTACAAGGGAAAGTATGACCAACAAGATCATTGGAAGAAGGATTGGAAAGGGACTAATAAAACTGATGACATAGTCTGCTACAATGGAAAAAAGGATAATTCATGTGAGAGATGGATGTCTGAAGTTAAAGTCTAAGAAGAAATATGAGTATAAGGAAAATAAATATAAGAAAGATATGGAAGCAACCTGATGTGCTTCAGAAGATAGTTCAAATTATTCGGATCCCACTCATGATGAAAAATCTCAAAAGCTAAAATGTGTTTCATGAAAAACACATCTGAGGTATCATTGGATACTCTTTCTTTAAAATCTTATTTTTCTGGAGATGATTATGAATCTGATTCTGAAAACATGTCTATTGAATAATTGTTTGAATACTTTAATATTTTATAAGATACATGAAATTTTCTAAAAGATAAGTACAAATCATTAAAGAATCAGTATTCCTTGACAAGTAATATTAAATCTGATCTTAGTATAGAAAAGGAAAAGAATGCTCAGCTGGTAAAGGAGAATACTAAAATCAAGTTGTCTAATGATAAACTTGTAAAAGACTTAGAGAACTTCACAAATGGAAATGACACTCTTAAACAAATTCTAGAAAAACAAGTAGCACCAAAGTATACTACTAGTTTAGGCTATCCTCCTAGACATAGATAGATTACAAAGAATAGATTCATTCCCAAATCAAGACAGTATGCTACTAGTTCTTGTTCTGGAAATTCTTTTTTCTCACCCAGCTACTCACATAGTTAAATACTAACCATAGTTTACTTATCAAAATCATTTGAATCAACTAATTATAGGAATCCCATTAGAAAAATATGGGAACCTAATGTTTTTCTTGCTATCCTTTCTGGACCCAAGAAAATATGGGTACCAAAATTATCTTCTTTCTAAATCTGTTTTATAGAAAACATTCTTGAAAATATCATGTATGAAGAAATGGTACATGGGAAGTGGATGTTTAAGGCATATGACATGAGACTACACATTCATTAAGAGATTAATCAAAGTTGATGGAGGATATGTCACCGTTGTCGGTAAATCAAAAGGAAAAATCATCTTCTTAGGCCAGATTGGTAACACTGATTCAATTTTAATTTCTGAACTACAATTTGTTGATGGATTTAAATACAACCTGCTATGTATTTCTCAGTTGTGTGATGATGGTTTCAATGTAAAATTTAAAAATTATTCATGTAATGTTTTTAATTCTAAAAATGTTTTTGTATTTACTACCTTAAGAAATGAAAATGTATATGCTGTAGATTTTAATTCATTAGCTAAAAAAATGATACTTGTTCAAATGCTCTTCATTAAGAATATTGGCTATGGAACAGAAGGCTGGGACACTACAATTTTCACTCATTTTGCAAACTGGCTAGGAAAGGTTTGGATAGAGACTTACTTAAACTGAAATTACCACTCAACAAAGTGTGTAATCCTTGTCAAAAGGAAAAACAAAACAATGTTTCTTTCAAGTCAAAGAATGAAGTTTCTACTTCTTAACCTCTCAAGTTGGTTCACATGGATTTGTTGGGACCGTCAAGTGTTTCAAGTCTAATTGGGAAGCACGACGTCTATGTTCTAGTAGATGACCTTTTTAGATACACTTGGGTATTCTTTCTTGCTCACAAAAGTGAAGCTTGTTCTTATTTTATCAAATATTACAAGATTGTAAAACCCCGTAGTGGACGTAGGATCAAGACCTTGAGAAGTGATCATGGTCGTGAGTTTAAAAATCATGAATTTGGATCATACTACTCACACTATGGCTATAGTCACAACTTCTCTGCTCCTAGAACACCTCTACAAAATGGTGTAGTAGAAAGAAGGAATAAGACCCTTCAAGAAATTTCTAGGACAATGCTCAATGAATACGATTTACCTATTTATTTTTGGGATGAAGCTGTTAACACAACTTGTTACATTATAAATAGATTCATGATTATACCAATTCATAAAAATACCCCTTATGAGATTTTGAAACAATATGAAGCCTAAGCATAATTACTTTATATTTTTGGTTGCAATGTTTTTATCCTTAACACTAAAGATAATCTTGACAAATTTTCTTCCAAAAGTGATGAAGGAATTTTCCTAGGTTATTTTACAACCATTAAATCCTATAGATTATTCAATAAGAGAACCAAATGTGTAGATGAATCGGTACACATCAAATTTGATGAAACTGATCCACATAAACTTGACACCCCTCTAGATAATATTGAAGAAGATATGTCCATTCTAATCTTTAATGACAAAGACAGTAAACCTCTTGTTAAGACAACCTGTTCTGAATATTTTCCAGAACCTATTTCTATAGAACCCAAACATGTAAATGAAACATGAATTTCTAGTCATACCTTCCCTAGACCAACTAGGACCATTAAAAAAAAGCCTTTAGATGCTGTAGTTGGAGAGTTAGGTAGAGGGACACAAACTAGAGCCTCTCTGAGAAACTAGGTTGAACATCAATCCTTTATTTCATAGAATGAACCTAAAAATATCAACGATGCAATCAATGTTGAATTTTCGGTTATGGCTATGCAAGAATAATTAAATCAATTTTAGAGATATAAAGTTTGGTAATTAGTAGATAGAACTAATGACACTCTGTCTATAGGCACTAAATGGGTCATTAGGAATAAAGTTGATGAATCTGGTAACATAGTTAGAAATAAGGCTAAAATATTTTTACAACGCTATAGTCAAGAAGAAGTAATTAACTATGAGGATACCATTGAACCAGTAGCCAGACTTGAAGCCAGCCGAATCCTGCTTTCCTATGATGCACATTTGAATTTCAAACTATATCAAATAGATTTTAAGATTGTATTCATAAATAGTTATATAGATGAGGATATTTTTGTGGAACAACCCCAAGATTTACAAACCCTCATTTTTCCAAATCATATTTTCAAATTATCAAAAGCATTATATGGTATAAAGCAAGATCAACGAGCTTGGAATGACATATTGAGTACTTTTCTTATCTCAAACATTTTTACAAAAGGAATAGAAAATCCTACTCTTTTTAAAAAACGAATTTTTAATGATTGTTTATTTGTTCAAATCTTTGTAGATGAAATTATTTTTGTATCTTCGAAGAATTCATTATGTGTTGATTTTTCTAAAATGATGAAAAGCGAATTTGAAATGAGTTTAATGGGAGAACTAAAAATATATTCTGGGATTTCATGTATTTTAATATGAAAATGGTATTATTTTAAATCAAAGTAAATATACAAAGGATCTACTAAAACATTATGGATTGGATAGCACTAAAAGTAGTGACACTCCCATGAGTACCACTTGTAAGTTGGATCTTGATGAAGATAGAAAATATGTTGATCAAACCACTTATAGACGAATGATTGGATGTTTACTCTAATTAACTTCTATTCGTCATGAAATTATGTTTATTGTGTGTATGTGTTCTCGTTTTCAAGAAAACCATAAGGAATCTCATTTTAATTTTGTAAAGGGAATTTTCAAATATCTCAAGAAAACACCCAATCTATGATTGTTTTATCCTAAAGGAAATTCATTTGAATTAGTTAGTTATTATTATGCTGACTTCAGTGGAAGTAAGTTCGATCGAAAAAGCACCTATAAAACATTTCACCTTTTTTGGAACTCACTAGTATCATGGTGTAGTAAGAAACAATATTTTGTTGCATTATCTACTGAAGAAGTTGAATACATAGCAGCTGGCAGTTGTTGGCCACAAATTTTGTGGATGAAACACACATTACTAGATTATGGATATGTATTCAGACATGTACCTATAAATTGTGACAAGAAAAGTGCTATTAACATCTCAAAGAATCCAGTTTCACATTCTAGGACAAAGTATATTGATGTAAGACATCACTTTTTGAGTGATCATTATCAAAAAGGTGATATCACATTGGAATTAATTGGAACTTAATATCAACTTGCTGATATATTCACTAAACCAGTAAATTCTGAGATAATAGACTACATCATACATGAACTAGGCATGATAAATATCAAATAGATACCTTACTTGTAACAATTTTAGGTCTCACTGTTCGATATCTTACTATGTTATACATTACTATTTCATGATTATGGATTATCAGTTACTGTCTCTCATGTTTGTTGTCTCACTATAAAGTTTTATGTTTACGGTCTCACAGTTAGTACTTTGTACATACTGTTTGACATTTACTGTCTCACTGTAATGCACACTGAATAGGTCGCTCACTGTCTCATCGTGAAGCTCATTTATCATTTCACCGTAACGACCACTCAAGGTCTCACCATAAAAATTCTTTATGTTTTTCATTAAACCCGTATCACGGTAATTATAATTTCACCTCTTTTATTTTTCCAGCGTTTTTAATTTAGCGATGTTTGGTATTCTTAAATGATAAAACAAAGCAAGAATTGATTAATTTTTCACCCAAGGCCTCTTCTACCAACTTCCTTCAAACCCTTCTTCATCCTTGCAACCCTTCTCTCACTCGAACCTTTAGTGAATGCCAAGAATGAAACATCTGTCATCATCGACACCCGAGAAGCATAACTCAAAGAAGAAGAATATTTTACCTATGCTGACACTCGAAGGAACTTTAAATCTGAATCTGGTATACCACATTATTGAACGTGAGAAATATATTTTCCCCAAGTGTATTCTATCTAGTATGTCACTGGTATTGAAATTGTGAGAACAAAAAGGCAGGATAGAATGGTTCTCGAAGGAGGATAGACCCATCTATCCTAGGTTAGTGGCTAAATTTTACCAATAGGTACAGTTCTCATTTAATTCTGGTAAAAATTATGTTTTGAGGAGCTGGGTCAATGTCCACAGATGCTCATTATTTTCAAGGTTATGGGATGTGTGCCTGAGGGTACCTCATGAAGGCATATGTGAGGATTATGAGAGAGTACATCCACCTTCAATCGAATTATTTGATCTAGAAGATTCCCTGAAGACCTTAACTGGAAATGGCACCCAGAGGATAGCCATTTATACTGAATTAGATGGATAAAAATGATTTTTTTTTATTTTTTTATAGAATTTGCTAAGTCCAAGAAAAGGTGATTTTTCTATGTTAAAATATCAAGATGTGTTTTTGATTCACCTCGTGAAAAATGGACATATAATCAACCTATGAAAGTATATCATACATCACATGTGTAAGTTAATCATTGTCACATCCATGTCAACTTCTATGTTCTACTCTCGGAAAATCTTAGCCATTATTCTTGTTAAGGGTATGGTTGGACCTAATGAGGAAGTAATTATGGAATATGAGTACTGTCTCTCAAAAGCTGTTATCAAAAGAATGAAGATAAAATGGAATCCTTGTAAAAAGGAATAAGTGGAAGACAGTGGTAGAGTTTATGAAAAATTCAATCCTGTGGATTATCCCTCAAGGCTGAAAGACATTTCTTATCTTGGTTTTGAACCATATGAGATTGTTCAGTATCCTGACGAAGAGGAAGAAGAGGCTGAAGTGCCACCTAAGGAAGGTGTTATTTTTGAGAAAGACAAGACTACTATTCCCTATGAAGTTCTTTAAAAATAAGTACATACTCTTAAAGAAGCTGCTTTTTTGGAAACTCAACCTGAAGATGTAAAAGAATCAGCTGCCAAATAGTCTGAAAAGCATGGCATGGATGAGCGTACAATGGAAGAACCACCTATTTTGCAAGAGGTCAATATTGAGAAACTCCCTGTGGAACAATCTATTCCTGAAATCATACCTTCTACTGAAGAAAGGATGGAGCTATCCTTTCATCTGGCTAGACTGGAAATCAGTGATAAACTCATTACTGAGTCTGTGGAATTAGACCAAGATCCTAAGCCTCTTAGTCTTGAGAATGAGGCACCTGTTGAGGGGGAGAAATCCAAAAATCTTGAGTCTATTGAAGCCACACATCTAACTGAGTCAAGTCCTATAGACACTCAATACCAAATTCTTAGTTTCTATGAGGTGAATGATTCTCATCATGTAATATCAACCGGACATGATATTTCCTCTCTATTTCAAATGAAATTCATCTCCAATTTTGCACCTAGGAAGGAACCTGAGCCTGTTCCAGTCCCTACTCCTGAACCCTTATCTAATTAGCCATCCTTTGTGAATAAAGATGATCTGAAGGAATTTGTTGATACTCTCTCATCCAGAGTTATGAAACTCTTGAATAACCAACCTCGCCCTATGACAAGTTTAAGTGAGAGAGATGCCTCACTATTATTGGAGGAAATTATTTGGAAAATACAACCTAATTTGCTCCATGAAATTCAAGAAGTAAGAGTTGAAAATAAGCTGCTCAGTAATAAAGTAAAGACCCTAAGAAGTATGGTTGAAGACATGCAGATAGAGCTTCATTCGAGATCTGATCTTGTTGCTCCTCAAATAGCACAAGTTAGTATTTCTCAAATTCAATCTTATCTAGCATCCTTAGATGAAAAGATTGATGAAAGGAACAAAAAAATTGTGAAGGAAATGGAAGAGATGGTTTCCAACCTCAATATACTCACTGATGAGTATACATGATGTATTTAAAAGTTGCAGAATCAACTAAAATCTATGACCATAGCTGTTAAATCCTCTACTCAATCCTTTAAAACCTCCTTGGATAATGATCTTCTCATCACTATAGTCAAAGATGAACTTCAAAATGTAATCAGTGGCTTCAATACGGCTTCCTTATATGATGTAGTCAAAAATAGTTTTAGAGTTCTTGAAGTAGTACAAATCCACTCCAAAATTGCTAATGATGCTCAAAAAGAAATTTCCATGAAAGTGGATTTCTACTTCTATAGAATCATTTCCAAGACCGATATGACAAGCATTTCAAGTACCTTGTAGAAAATCCGTGGATTCCTCCTATGAACTAATCTTTCAAGAACCAAGTCCAGAATCTCACAGAGTTTACTCAATTGATAGAAAAGTTTATTGTGAACAAGGATGATTTTGAGAAATCCAAACTGTATGGTCGAGAAATTGTTACAGATTTCATCATACTCCTAGGGCCCTATCTTCATGTCCAGAGTACATCCATTGTTGCTTCAGTGGCTACACCTCTCAGACCTGGGCTTCCTACCTTCACCTCTTCTCTAGCCTCAACCACCATGTCTTTCATTTAATCACTTAGTCAGATCAAGCCTATGATTTTTGATCAGCAACTTCCTATATCTTCTACTACTCCTACCTTGTCACCCTTAGTCATTGAAGGTCGTCATTTACAGTCTCTATCAACCACCGCTCTGCCTTCTTCTATCTCAACCTCTACCATTACAGCTTCATCTTTTGCAACTGCAAAAGGTAAAGAAAAGGACAACCCTAAAAGAAGAACAATGGTTACACTTTTTTGTAGGGATTCAATTGTTTTTGTATTGTTTTTGTTGTACAATCCCTTATTGGGTATTAATGGACCATGAATTTTTTTTGACCTCTCTTATTCCATTGTTTTGATAATCCCAAAATGGGGCTAAATTTTTTATATTCTATGTTAGAAACTTATCTTTATAGTTGAATCAAATATACACTTTTACATTATATGATTTATGATCATTAAAAAGGGGGATATTGTTAGACTCCTCATGTATTAATCATGTTTTAATGATCCCAAATATTATTCATCCTAGTTAACTCCTATAAATTAAATCAAATCATGTGTATTTATGTATAAAATTTTCTCATGCTTTAAGAAGATTCTTGCAAGATCTTAAACGCTCTATTTTTAATTTACCTACTTTATACTTTCTACTATCCACTCGTAAAATACCTTCGTTAACAAATGCTTAAGTCTAATCCTTTATATTATAATCTTTATTTATGTCTGAACACAGTTACATTGAAAAATCTAAGACACTGTGAGTCTGCCACTGGCTATGTATTTCTAGCACCGTGAAGCAGCCACCATGAACACAAGACACTGTGAAGCCAGACACTGTGAACAAGACACCTTGAAGCTAGACACCGTGAAGCCAACACCATGACCAAAAGAAACCATGAAACTCAGACATCCTGACACGCAAAAACTTACACCATGACACTCAGACACCATGATAAATCTAGACACGGTGTGAAGGAGAAAACTTTTTCATGACTCAATGTGACACCGTTTCATAAACTATTTTGTCGTCTTTCAATTTAATTTACAATGGTCATATTTGTTGATTTTAATGCCCTGACATTATTAATGTTTCTTTTTAGACATATCATTAGAAAGTATGAGTTATGAGGTTCAAGAGACATGCAACCTTTCAACTCCAACACGTTCATTCAATGTTAAAAGCAAAGTGTGTCCAATAATCACGAAGAGGGTGATACACAAAAAATAACAAAAAGCAGGGTCGCGAGCACCATAATAAAAAAGATACTTAGATGATGTTTTGAAAGGAAGGAACAATTGTTTCTGTCACATTTTTGAAATTCAATTGAAATAAGTAGCAAAATCACTATTTATGCAAATTAGAAAATGTGCATAGAAGGTGGGTAAATGACGTTAAAAAGATCAATAAAATTTTATATATCAAATCTTATTATAAAATTACTCCAATGAATTAAAATTGACTAATATAGGTATTACGTATTTTTTTTACTTTAAAATAAATTTAAATTTAAATTTATTATTTTATATAAAAAGTCGGTTGTAAACAATAACGCAGTGTTTTCACTATTCATAATAAATTGATTTTTTTTGAGAAATGCCAAAAATTCACCCTAAACTTGTTTTGAAATTCTGAATCCAAAAAATGAAGTCCATTTTAAAAAATATATTAATTTCAAAATGGGGGTATTACTTTTCATAACTCTTTTTAAATAGCTATTTTGATTGTTCAGGGTGTGCTAGAACTTAGAGCAGCATAAAATATAATCTATTGCATTATTAAAAGGGAAGCATAATGTGGAAACTTTTGATGTTACATGGTAAACCTCTCTTGAATTATTTTCCCCTTTCAATTAGGATACAAATTAAAATAAAGTTTTTCTCATATCATTAGAACATCCACCATTCCATAAGAATTCAAATGGGATACATTGTCCACTTTATAAATACAATAATCGTTTAAAGTCATTACTGATTTTCAATTATGTCTCTAATGACTCCATTGATTAATTAATTGGGTTTTCATGTGAAAAACATTATGTGTCATTGATTATGTTTATGTCTAATGCATAAGAATGATATCAAAATGTAAAATCTTAATGGAATTATCCACTTTAAGTTGGACAACACCAACTTCCCAAGGATAATGTAATATTATGATCAATGAAACCACAATGAATGAGTTGAACCTTCTTTAATTTCCAATATTTTATTTCCTTTACAAATTTCATTTAAAAAAATTAAAAAAAATTAAATTTATTAAACCACACTACCACCACCTAACAACATATGATAAAAAATATAGGTTCGATAATGGTGAATTTTTTCCCAAAATTACTACATCATTAAATTTTAGGGTTTTCATTTATTTTAATAAAGGTAAAAAATTTATTGAATTTTTTGAAAGAAATACCCTTCTGAAAACCTAAAATTGAACCCGACACACATTTCCCTTAATATATAGTGAATTATATTCAACATGATTTCTCTCTCCCTCAAACTTTTAATTGAAAATATCATTCAAATATTATGAGGATGAAATGAATGTATATAAATGGAATGAATTGTGCATCATTACTAACAAGTTCATTCATGTTCTCTATAGGCTAAATAATAATTTATCTAAATAGTGTTCTCAAGGATATGGACATATAAATAAAAATTAATAAATCATGTGAAATGTGTTTTTCTATATCATATCATTGAAAACATATAATGAATGTTTAAGAAGGTGACATTCCCCAATAACAATCATGAAATATTCCAAAGATAATATAGAAATATTTGGCCCTATAGAAACTTTTTGGTAATGGATATAAGATTTTTTCCAACAAATTTTCTAATTATTATTAAGAAACAATCAATTTAAATGAGTTTCAAAAATTCAAAGTTGAAAATTTTTAGGGAAATTTTATTTACATGGATCAACAAAATCCCTCAGATTATGATTCATCATGTTAACATTCACTCATAACTCTAATCATTCAATTATACCCCTTACTAAATCATTCTTTTATTCATTTAAATACAATCAAACTAATAATGGTACTCATCATAAATTCATTTCTACTAGATAATTAAAGTAATGTATAGAAACATTATGTGGTACCCAATATCTAGATTTCAGGTAAAAATAAAATTTTCAGGAAAAATGAATTGAGTTAAAATATAATATTTGAAAGTGATCTCCATTTTCTCAAAAATATTTATTCCTTTATTATAAGTGTAATTTTTGGGGATTCTTTATCCCATTGTGGACCTAAAAATGAAAATAAAAATATTATCCATAACGATCATGTCAATTATGCTCAAAAATATATCAGGGATATAGTTGTATTCTAAAATATTTCATTAGATTTAAATTGAATAATTATAAATGAAATTTAAGGCAATATTATATTTTTAATAACCTAAGTTGGCACAATATTTTTAATGTGTTCAAAATGGATGTACTAGTTTTCATCCATAATTAGTTTGTGGGTATAGCTTCCTGGATTTGAAACACTATATTATCTACTTAATCTTATTCTTTATAAGTGATAAAGACTCCATGGATAGAGTAAACCAAATCTATCCCATTATAAATAATGTATAAATTTCATGTAAGGGGTATTATAAAGTACATATCATCATCCTTCCTAGTTTCTACTTGTGAATCATCCTCCTGCTTTCCAAGTTCTTAGGAAATGTAAGATATATCAATTTAATATTCAATGGGAGAGTTATAAATAATATTAATTGAACTAAATTAAAATCTGAATACTAAATATGAAAATTTTCACATCCAATGTGAGTAGCATATGTCTTATATTCCATAAGCTTATCCACTTGAAATTCTTCTTGAGCATCATTAATGCGTGTTTAATATCTACTAGATTCTCCATTTATTCCTCACCATGTTCATGTCCTTATCCTTTATCGTCTAAGCATATAAAACATGGATTAGATTATTATAAAAATTCAAAGTAGAGGGAGTTAATTCTGAATTCATATTTAATAAAGGTATAAAATAATGAATTTATTAAAGGATAAAATACAAGTTCAATATTGGCGTCATTCTTTTCTTCAGTGGTATGTATCTATTGAATTTGAATCAAACTGGATTGAGGCAGGTAGTTGGGGTCAAATATATTTTTCTTCAAAATAAACTATTTATGGGGTTTTTTCATCATCTAATGATATAATAAGAAACAAGGGTGTCAGTTCTTCTACTTTTTAATATGGTGGAACTTTTTACTTTTCATTTTCTACCCATTCACTCTATAATTGATCAAGAGCTTATTGATCTCTCAAATTCACATCATCATATGAGTCTTCATCAGTGCTCTCGAGATATTTATAGTAGGTCTAGATATGATCAATGTAATACATGGACTATATATTTTCATTAAGAAGGGATTTTTCCTCTTGGACCTCTTTAAAAAAATTTGAAATATTCGTTGGTACTTACTTTGTGGCATTTATTCTTTTATAGTCGTTTTCAGCCTTATTGACCGCCTCTATCAATTCTTGATGTGAGGGTCATGTCTCTTTTCCACTAACCATTTTTTGGACTAGTATAATGTGATCATAATCATTATTCCATTGGGCCTAATATGTATTATCAACCACTTATTTTCGGCCTTACACCAATGAGTATTTATTCTATGCATAATATTATTCATTTGAAGATATTTTGAAAAAATATTTTCTTTCCATTTTTAATAAAATATATGAAAAAAAATATAATGTAAAAAATAAAAAATTATGTAAACAACCATTTTTCTCCATAAAAATGGAATTATGTTTTGAATACATACCTTTCATGGGGTGTGGAAAAATATATTATTTATTTTCCATGTAAAATACAGTTACTGGACAAGGTTGTCTCACTCAAGCCTTTCCATAATTATTCACTAACTATTTTAAATTCACCAAAATGACTTCATTTTTATAATAACTATAAATTTTAAACTCACATAAAATTAAAAAGGGGTTTGAAAATATTGTACACGGACCTAGGTTTTGGTTTGGGTTCTATCATTATTCACATTGTTTCTTTTAAATTAAGTTTGGGAGAACAATTTAGGAATCTAATTCATGAACTAAAATCCTTTTAATTATAATTGGAAACATATTTAATTCCTATGAATAAACATTAGAATAAAATCCTTACTCCTCATATAATAAATGATGATGAAACACTACAATCATGAGTATGGGATCTACAGTGACCTGGATCCATCAAATGTTGTATCAACACGTAAACAGCCATAATATATCATCAGAATAAATTTCATTCAATGAAATATATGTAAAAGTTATAAATACATGAATATTAGTGAACATGAGATTCATGAAAGCGTATATGATCTACACACCCACACATTTCACCCCAATTCCCCAACAAAAAAATAATACTTTTATGAATTTAAACGAAGATCTCCAGAAAACCACACATCCTCCCCCAAGGTCAAGACTTGTATCAATCACTCCTTATCATGTGTAAGATGTCATTGTTGAATAATGAGAGGGAGATGGAGAATTAATAGAGCATGTGTGTGGAAGAGATATAATGAGAAAACATTATAATTAAGTGGATTTGATCCATCTTTTAAGACATAATGAAGATACATGAAAATGAAATTGACTAAGATACAATAGAAAATAAAAATAATATTAATAACCTACCAATCTACTATTTATCCCCATATGATTTTTAGTGAGACAACACTCTCCCATTTATATATAAAAGATTTCATTCTATCCTACATCATTGCTTTTCTCAGTCAAATATTCATATTATTTTTACTTTCTAGTGTATCTCCACCCTATTTTAAATATACAATGATATCATAGCTTCAATTATTTTAGCATAGACTATATTGTGGTTTGGGAAAGTAAATTATGGTTTAGTATTATTCAATTTTGAATGATTATGTGTGGATTTTTGTGAAACCCACATACCCTCTATCAAGGACTTTATTCTCTATATTTCATTAAACTTATGCCACTAATTAATATGATATCTCTTCGTCCCCATGAACCACTTTTGGAATAGCCTCCTTATAGTAATATTTTTATTACAAACGTTGTTTTTCAAATTATGGAACCTATATTGTAAAAATAAAACACCATAGCCAAGGGCCCTACAATAATATTCTTTTTCTTCATGGATTTTTCATAGTGTAATATCCTTCCCTTTTCTGGTGATGTCTTGGGCTTGTTTTAGGTACTATTATACCCATGTTTAGATTATATCATGGTTGGATTTTATTTAGGGGTTAATTCTAGATAATGTGGTGAATTGTGTATGTTTTTACTAGTTTTGGGTAGTTCATGGTTGGTGAATATTTTTCATAAACCCTAAGCCCTTTCCTGAAATATAGTTCATTCCAAAATAGAGGGGTAACACAGGGTTAGAGAATGATTTTCCAAATTGTTTTCCCTATTTGTAGATATCATGGACCCACTATGTTAGGCACATGGTTAAGGTGTAAGTTCAGTAATACCATTCACCCCATTATAGAATATTTTTCAGATGACTTTTAATCATCGGAAAATTTATTTTAAAATTATCAAATCCACCATATTTCACCCTAATTGACCTCGTCTCAGACTAAGAGGTTATTATTTCCTTTTTTTCATATTCTAGATGAATTTTAATGATATACAAAGTTTTTTCTTGATAAATTAAAGATCTGATTAATGCAGCTGTACCTCTTCTTCAAAATAGAATTCTCTTTTTTTGATTCTTTTATTCCTCTTCTAACATTATGAATGAAGAGGGTAGATTTAACCTCCATCGAAAATGGGTTTTCATCAAGTTTTTCATATATATTCATTGATTTTATATTGATATAGCATTTTTTGGATCAAATTATTTGTTGTGAAATATATCATTCCTCTCCAATTTGGGGATTTTCCAGCTTAGTGAAAGTTCTTCAAGGATATTGAGGTAGGTGGTCAATTTTTCAATTATAAATATCAATATTTAAAAGATGTGAATGAAATTGTAAAATGTTTATTGCATGTTTTTTTATTTCATCTTCAATTTGATTAAGTATGTTTTTAATTAATTATTTAAAGGATCATGGAATTGAATGATTTTTAGGGTTGTG
This sequence comes from Viscum album, assembly GCA_963277665.1. NCBI lineage: Eukaryota > Viridiplantae > Streptophyta > Magnoliopsida > Santalales > Viscaceae > Viscum > Viscum album. The sequence continues at coordinate 593,343,097 of OY728141.1, read as the reverse complement.
GAATGGGTCAATTTAAGAGATTATGGCATGAGTTTATTAATGGGTTGATGAATTGATTGATTAATGGTAATTAAGTGATATATGGATTAAACTTAATGGTTCAATGTTTTATATGATTAAATGTAAATGAATAGTTTTATAGTGAATATTTTGTATTATTCCATGTGAATTAAAGTAAGTAACACTATTTAATAAATTCAAAAGTTACACTTTAATTGGAATTTTTGATAAGCAGGTTCGTAAGTATTAACCATGATGTGTGTGATATTGTGATATATGTGATTTTGTGATTTATGTGATGATATGTTTGGGATAAGGATTGATTATTCAGAATATCTTAATTGAATGACTAATATATAAGTTTGGGATATGGAATGATGCTTAAAACCCCCATATGTTATAACTATTAGTTGTGGGTTAGAGACTAATGCTTTAAATACACATTGGGTTCTAGAAATTGTGTTGTAGGACCAAAATGATTGCATTGGAATACAGTTTAAAGTAGCCATGATAGGAATTGAAATTAAATGGATAATGAAAGCCAATGTTATATTGAATTTTTATTCCATTTTTGATATGTTTTAGAATCCATCATGTGTCTATGCCAGAATTTATGTTTTAGTTGTCCACATTGACATAGTTAATTTTGATGGTATATTAATGAATAATGAAATTTCATAACTTTTTACTTATTTGTAGATTATTATTTTCAAAAAATCATGCAATTTTATTGATGGGATACTTTTTTAGACACTGTGGGTGGCAGATTACTGAGTTATAATCAAACTATAATATATAGTCCTAATCGATACCCAAGTAGAATCCATGTTTACAAGATAAGATAATTGTAGGAGCCCTATATTATATAGAAGAGTTGGTGTGATGTGTGGACAAGGGAACAAGGCAAGATTTAAGGAACCTCTATGGTCTTTTCGGTGTCTTTATTTTGGGGTTTTTGTATTAAAACATTATACTTATATGGAATGAAATATCAACTAATTTAGTTTGGTATTGTTTCTATAATATTTTTATCATGTGATACTAGTCATTATTGGTTATAATATTAATATGGTTATTGGTTATATCATTTTTTATTTTTTCACAATTTATACTTATGTGTTTCATTAATAAAATTGTATAGTATCCAAATGTTATATATTAGAACTTCACAACTAGTCGAAATCCTCTGGAATTCAAGGAGACCTACCTGAGGTCAAGTGTCCAACCAGATCAGGGAACCAGTGTGTGGAACTTAGTTTGAGAAGTTTCAAAGTGGTATCAAAGGCATCTATTTATTGTATTTTATTTTTTCTTACTATTTGGTAAGGGTATATAAGAGACTTGGATGACTGGGGAATCGCTCAAGATATCATTAATGGGAGTAGCTAAACCATGTAAAAAATTAAAATGAAATACATAAGGTGGGGTTGATGTTATTGATGTGGGTAGAAACAGTTGTATGTTATTACAACTCGAGTGATGCAATTTTGGTGTGATGTTTTTTTTCTATAATTTTTTTGTGGAACATTATAGATTTGAAGTTTAGAATACATGGATCCTTTTAGGTTCACATGATTTATTTGATATTCATCATCTTATGAATTATTGAAAAATCAGGTTTTGGGGTTGAGTTGTTTAAATGAAAATTATTTTCCTATTTATGTAATTTAAAAGAAAAATTCATAAAATATGATATTGTAATGTTTAAATAATGCTGAATGTGTTAACAAGAAATTGATGTATGGGTTTCAAATAAAAATCTTGAGTTTTGAAAGGGTTCTACACAATGTGATCCATGACCCATGTGAGGGATGGTTAAGGGTAGTGATAGTGTGTCTGTTTTGACCATGTGGAAAAATAAGTGGTCGAATCTTTACCATTTTATGTGAATCTGCATATATTTTATTAGGTTTTTATTTGACCCAAGACATGCTTTTGGAATTTTAGAGATTTTCCTCTATGAAAAATCTTGCTGATATGATGAGAGTATGAAAGGGTTGTAAATGATCCTCCATTAGTGTAACATAAGGAACTGATAGTTCTAGTTGAGAGATATGGAGGGAAAAACTATGAGAACATTTCTCACATTACATATTTTATTTAATGATACCTAGAGAGGGTTATAGGGAACATTACCAAATTAACACAGGAGTTCCTGTGACATCACCATCAAAATTTTACTGGATAGGGTCAACCTAAGGCATGCGATTTTTTGATTTTTTCTACCGAAATGATTCCTGACGACATGGAAATTCCATGTTAGAATAGATTCAAACTAGATACTTATATGTTATGTGCTTAAGTAAAAAATTAGTGGAATATCTAAATCTTATATTTAAAACCAAAAAATTTTGAGTGGAAGGTCATTTAATAGATATTAATATAGAACTATTACCTTGAGATGCTTGGGAATGAGGGGAAAGTAGAGTTAATGCCTCAAACCCTGGGGATCATTCCTATGATGGACTAGTTTTTTTACTTTATAGATTTGAAATTTTTTGTTCTAGAGATTGTATGGGATGATGTTATTTCATATAAATAATTTTAGAATATTCTAAAATGTGAAATTAAGTACCATGTAAATATATTTGTGCTGATGTAGATTTCATAGGTGGTGAATCAGGCTCTCATATATTAGGGGAACCTGAATAAGGCTGCCCATGGAGGATAAGTGGTTCTGATTAGATAATTAGGTGGTATATCTTCTAAGAGTATGAAGCATCACTATGAAAATTTTCACTAGGTATATTGCTTGGAGAGTGTTCTATGGGAATGATCATTTACTGAGGACCTTACCCAACTAACTTTCTACCATCATGGTAAAATAAGTTTTGTTTGGAGATAGTTCCCCTAACCATTGCTAAAGTACCAAGCATGTGGAAGGATAGAACATCATGAACAGTTGTGGAGGAACCTATGATATATGGGTAATGATGGAGGATCTAGGAATAATATAAGTGATTGAAGGGTTATTTTAGCCCCTATCAATCTGGATGTTGTATTGGTACTCATCATATAGGTTGAGGCTATGGAACTCGTAATTCTAGGCATGAGATCACATATCGATATAGTATTGTAGCTCCTGAGACATAGAATATATCATTGGGTAGAGGGGAAGATGGGTGAATGTAGTTTATCCTGAACTTTTTTGACATCAAATCTAGACCGTCAATATTTTTAGATACTATTATTTTATGTTATACATATTCCAGTTCCTATTATGATATGGGTGTATATGATTCCATAATATATACACAACTTTTTAATGGGTTGGGTATAGAAGTGGTGTTATTGAGTGGTTTTATTAGTATCCAAATACCTTTTGGGGTGCTGTTGAGAAACATGTTCTCATGGAATGGGTGTTCTATTGAGGTTGGGGACTATCATTTTAGTTGGGATCTTTACATCCCTTTTATGTCATTCTTAATTGTGATTTTTGGGACTGAAAACTTTGGTAGAATATTGAACCACATTAAATGTTGTTGTTGGAGAGTGAACATTACATTCCCTGAGGTGAATAGTAATGTATGCAGTGGAGATTGGGATGTCTAGACAATATGTCTAGGGGTATTTCATCATAAACTGGTGGATCTCACCTATGATGTTGCAAGTATGTTATTGGATAATGTGGGTGTTATGAATGAAACCTTCCCACACACAGTGGTCTAGTTTAAGGACATGTTTCTAAAAAAATTAGGGATACCACCTGAGAGAGATTTAGAATATACAATTGAAGGCATGCCTAGAGATGAGATCTTTTCCATTGCACCTTACAAAATGGAACCAATAGAGCTTCAAGTGGTCAATAATCAATTGGACGAATTTATTGATGAAGGATTTAGTCATCTGAGTACTTCTCCATGCAGTTCAATGGTATTTTTTCTAAGAATGAAGATTTTTTTTATTATGTGTTGATTATCATAATTTTAACTAGATGAAAGAGAATAAATGGTGTCATCCTCTATGTATCGATGATAACTTTGGCCGTTTTATGGGAGATTAAATATTTTTAAAGATCAATTTCAGGTTGAGGTATAATAATTTTAGATTTTTTCCCTATCATATACCTTGAATAGATTTTAGAAGCAGGTATGGATGATGTGAGTTCACAATGACAATATTTCGGCTGAAGAGGGCCCATGCTATGTTTGTGGCCTTGATGAACATAACCATCCTCCCATTACTAGATTAGTTTATAGTTTTTTTGTGGATGACACATTGATTTACTATAAGGGCAATGATGATGATTCCCCTACAACTTGACATCATCATGAGTACACTAAGAGAGCATCTGCTATACACCAAGCTATCTATGTGTCAATTCTGGATCAACCAAGTATATTTTTTAGGTCACATTATCATGGAGGATAGTGTGTCAATGGACCTAGAGAAGGTATAGGTAGTGGTTTCATGGAATAATCCAAATAATATTATTGATATCTATAGCTTCTTGTATTTACTACGCTATTATCAATGGTTCCTCCCCGATTTTTCTAACTTGGAAGGACCCCTTACTGGCTTGACCATGAAGATACAAAAGTTTTAATTTTCGGTAGAATGTGATAATGATTTCTAAATGCTGATGATTCATTTGAAAACTGATAAAATCTTTATTTAACTCAATCCAGTGGAGTATATAGTGTTTTGTGAGATTTATGGGATAAGAATTGTAATAGTTTTGATACAGTGGGATCAAGTTTTAGAGTTTGGGTCATGAAATCTGAAGCCACATGAAATGAATTACAGTACACATAATATACAATTAGCTTATGTGGTTTACTCCTTATAGTGTTTGGGATATTATTTTAGAAAAAATTAATATGTATACCGATCGAAAGAGATTATTATATTTATTTTCACGGTGATGTTTGAATATATATATTTGAGGGGAATTTGATGACTTTACTGGCCAAGAGATGTATTTTGGTTTAGGAGAGCTAGGATGAGATGATTTTTTTATCAATATCAGTGGAATCCACACATTTTAACTAAATCAGAGAGAAAACAAATTTTAGGATCTACGATGATTGGTCTTGATAGAATAACTTGATGTGGGAGAGTAATCTTCTAATTTCATAATAGAAAAGGATGATATCACCTAGGACATGAATCATGTTTTTCTTCCTATGAGTTTGTGAGAGGATTTGATGCCTGAATTTCATGCTTTAATGTGGGTGGTGTATCCAGGTTACACAAAAATGAGTGGTTACATACTTCAATAGTATGGTGGTTGATCATAAAAAATGATATTTTAGGGTTTTTGACACTATTCTACACCTTTCTACACATGAAGGTTGAGCATCAATGACCTATAAGTTTTCTAAAGTTCTTTGTCTATTCTATATTGATGTTGTATGATGTTAACTTGATATTTAGTGAGGGTCTCCCAAGGATTACTTGAATGAATGTATCCATTTGGGAAATTGTAGACCCTTTGAGGAAAGTATCATATTTCTTACTTATACAAGACACATTAATGATAGATTGGATGGAAAACTTGAACGTTTAAGAGATATTCCATCCACAATGGGTGTCACAGAGCCTAATTTAAAACAAATATTCATGTTTTACTTCATGATTCGGGTAGGACATGCAGATGGTGTTTTTTACATAGCCATATTTGAGTACGGAATCCCACTTGTAGATAGATAAGAATTCAGAATGTACATTGTTGTTTTTAGAGGATATGATCTGAGAGTTTGATCTTGACTTTGGTGGGTTCTGGGGGAATCACGTAGCTCGAATTTAGATTGACAATAACAATAGTTATCAAAAGACAATTATTAAGGCACCATATATGGCTCTTTATGGCAGGTCATCCAGATCACCACTATACTGGATTGAGGCGTGTTGGTGAGTGTTTTCGGGACCAATTGTTTGGACACATTGATGTATGTTCAGTTGATTTGGAAATGTATGGGTATGGATCAGAGTAAGAAGAAGGTGTACAATGATTTCCATCAATGAACACATTAATTTTCAGTCATTTATCACCTGTTGAATCAGGTGTGAACTAGATGTGGTCAAAGTAGTATTCAGAGGTAGTGCAAGTAAACACCCTAGTTTTTTGGACCTTTTGAGGGTATTGATAGAATCAGACCAATGACATATTGATTGTATCTTCCATAGAGTTATAGTGTTATCCATTATGGTTTTCATGTTTCAAAGCTCCATCGGACACACCCTAACACTTTAGATGTTATAGTTTTTGATGAGATTGAGCCTGAGATCGATGCATACTTTGAGGTGCATCTTATACATGTTATGGATCATGGTGAGAAATATTTGTTCAGAATGAATATTCCAATAGTTTATATATTATGGAAACATTGAAATCTAGAGAAAAAATTATGGAGAAAAGTACATTTGTAGACTCAGTGGCCCATACCTTTTTCCACATAATCTTAGATATGTTGGGGAGTAAAACTAAAGGATTACCTACTATAATGTGAGGATATTGTAAGGTCCTGACATTTTATAGTTAACTATCAGGATCATTTCAGGTACTCAATTACTATCTCATTGAGTATATCTGTGCTAGGTTTTTTATCAAGGTTTTCTTGGGATAATTTCATGAATTATGAAATTTTTGAAGGAATTTTGGGTTATTCATGGTTGGTGAATGTCATTCCAAAACTCTCTACCATACACTAGAAAATTCTGTATTCCCAGATAGAGGGGTAATGTATGGATTTTAAAAACACGACCCCTATTATATGAAATTTTGAACCCACCATGTGAGGAGAAAAATTATGTTGGATGGTCTGGAAAACAATATCAATGGAAAAATAAATCATGTAGGATTTTTTAATCCATAAAAAATTATTTTAAAATTCCTAAAACCCCCATCTTTCATAGTCATTTTCCCCTACTATCCCTAAGAAATTTCTTTCATTAATTGAGGCCTAATGATAGAATAAAATGACTTATGAACTCCTTAATTGATGAATTGGAGATCCTATTGATGGATTATCACCTCTTATGGTATAAAATCTCGTCAAATATAGATTTCTCTCCCTCCCAAATCTCTTTTCAAATGAAGATAAATTTTTTATCCCCTATTTGTGAAGGGATAAATTCTATGATTTGATAGATCCTAATATGTACGATCTTGATCTTGGTTTTGGTTTTATATTTAGTTATTCGTAGTGATTTGGATCATTCAGCATCAATTTGGGGATTTCCAATTTGGAGAACGTTTATTAGTAATCATGAGGTAGGTGTCCTATTTAACAATTCACAATGTGTTGATTTACATTATGTGTATGTAATTATGAAATTTATATTTCAACTTTATCAATTGAAACATGAATTGGATAAATTAATTATTGACCTTTTTAATTATTGGATTGTTTAATTGATTTATTATTTGGGTAGTGAAATTGGTCAATTTATGTGATTCTGAATTTGGTTGATTAAAGAGAAATTGAATTTATTTATTAATGGGAATTAAGGGATGATTGAAATAACCTTATGGGGATAATGGTTTATATGATTTAATTATGATGACTGGTTTAATGGTTAATTTTTCATTTTTTTCTATGTTAATTAATGTGATGAAGGTATGTTGTAGTAAATTAAAAGCCACACTTTAATGAGAATGTTTGATATAAAGGTTAATGATGCTTAACCTCAATTAATGTGATATAATGATATATTTTATATTTTGATATATGTGATATTGTGATTTAAGTGATTATGTGTGTGGGGTGTGCATTGTTTCCTCAAAATACTATGTGTTATTGACTGATATATGAGAATGGGACATAGAATGATTCGTTAAAATTACATATGTGATAAAAATGGGTTTTTGTAAATAGATTGATGCATTAAATACCTAAGGGGTTCTAGACCAGGAATTCTATGTCCAAATTGTTTTCAATAAACTATGGTTCCTGTTAGATATGATATTAATTGAAATTAAATGCATGATATAAGTAATTTTAATTACTTTGAAGTATTATTAGGACTCTGATATGGTCCAAAGTAGGTAATGATGGTTTGAGTGTCATTGTGACCAAGGAATGTTATATTATTAATTAATAAATAATGAAATGTGATATCAGTTAAATTTCTTTTAAATTATCATTTATAAAACAAAATTAACTACTATTTAATGTATATTGTTTTAGATGTCATTGTTGGTTTCCCACATATTTATAATCACAAAATAAATGGGCTCCCTGATCATTAATAGAATAGACTTCTTATTTATAGGACATGATATGGGTAAGATCCCAATGGTAAAAGGATGAGTTAGGATGGATAATGGATTAGGGAACTAAGAGTGATATAGAGAACAACTGTGTATTTTTCAATGTCTTTAATTTATGTATCTCATATTAATAGTTTACACATATATGGCATGAAATATCTACTACTTTTTAGATTTTTTTTTTCATATTTTGGTTTATTATGTGAAACTGATCTCTACTATTTATGGTAATATTGTTATTATTGGTTATATGATATAGTTATTTTTTAATAATTTCCACTATTAAAAGGATTTGACAAAGAGGGTATAGTCTCACCATTTTATATATTTGAACCTCAAAACATGTCAATAGCCTTTGGAATATGGGGATGCATGCTCGAGGACATATGGGAAATAGAAATGGGGCATAGCTGTGTGGAACCTAGTTTGGAGAATTACCCATGGCTATAATTCACATCTCACAACCTCCATCACATTATAAAAATGGTTTACATCCAATATTAAACCCTTATTGAGAAACTGAAAATACAATAGTGTAATGAAGTGATTAAATTGTGGAGCACATCTACAGAAAAAAAACAAACTTGATAATGGAGATTGTATCAAGATCCTCTTCCATGAATAGATTTTTCCCTCTTCATAATATGATTTATGGCGGTCTCCCAAGGGTCCTAGGATCATCCATGTAAAAAATAGAGACTCAATAGTAGTAATTAGATCGAGTTTGAGATCTCTTCATGGTGAATAGGGTAGTTTCAAAAAGTGTTAGATGACGACATGTAGTATTGAGTGGATGAGGTGTGGTGAGGGAAATGTCCATGGATGGTTTCATGTGACAATGAATTAGATTATGATGTTTTGGTGAATGATGAATTGTATCCATGTTAGTATCCCCCCACATCGTAAATCAGTATTTATGTCCACTTCCTACTATTAAAACACCTCTCATCCACCACTTAGATACTTACTACAAGTATATTCTCCAGTATACAGCATAACAACCTAGAAAATGGTTTTTTCTTAACCTGCGTAGCCCATGTGGGCTATGTACCACATTACATAAAGGTTCCTCCATATATGGACCATGCTATCTAGTTACATGGGGAGAAATCCTTTTAGGTATAGATAAGCAACTGACTTATCATAGGCTGACTAAGGGTAACACATCCCTTGAGTTGAGGTATATCTGGGATGGATAATTTCTATAACTACAAAAATTGATATTTCACTTAGTAAAATTCAATCAAAATTTCATGAATAATATGAAACATCAAATTTCATTATTTTTTCATTTTAAACCATAAAATTTTTTCAATAATTATTTACACATATCTTAATAAATCATTTAATTACATGATTTTAATGATAAAACCCCTTAAAAATATAATATTTTAAAATAAAAATTTCTTGAAAATCAATGGAATCATCTAGGTTTGATTGAGTCTAGTCACCGCCAGTGGCTAGACTCCTACCACACCTTTCACCTAGGAATCCTATAACATTTCACTGCTTCATTATAAGAAAAAATCCTGGAAATGAGGATCCATGATCCCTTAATGATCCTCTTCCATCATCATCTTTCCATGATCGTGGCCATAATCTCAAACCTGATCTCAAATTATAAAAATGTTGTGCCAAGGAATTACTATAAAGTAATTTTTTAGAAGTTAATTTTTGAACCATGATAAAAATTGAGTATCTATGATGAACATATAAAGACTGTAGACTTGAAATCATAAAACTAAGACATGAGGAACTAACTATGGACATTGTTCAGGTTTTCCACAATATATTTTGGATAAAATAAAGAATCCTGCCAAAAAATATCAAGGACCAACAATTATAAACAATTCCAAAACTATGGAAGATAAAATCCAATTTCAAGTACATCTCTAGACTAGTGAATTACTCAGAAATGGAATTAATTCATGTTTGATTATGTGCAATTTAAAAATGCGTAATAATATAAAAATCAAAATCCCAACCACAAGTTTAGATCAATTGGTGATGAATAAAGTTTCTACATCATTTTTCTGCTGTTATTTGGGAACTCTATTGATTCTGATGATCTTTGTGATACCTTGATCATTGTTCCTAGATCCCACAACAATCTACCAATGAAATCACCACGGTTTTCAACCATACCCTCATTCCCTATTGGGTTCTATATCTAATACTAGGGAATCCATCATAAGTATGTATTGTCTGAATGGATCTTAGAACATGTAGATATTGTGAAACATCCCCATTAGTCACCACTTGTTATGTTGAAAACACTATCATCTATATTATATTATTAAAAATTGAAGAAATTATGGATATTGTGTAACAATTTATACTAAAAATGTTATTTTTTGGGAATTTATTTAGGAAATATTATTTAGGGTTCCTGATATCTTAAGAATTGAGCATGTGGCTCTCCGTAGTAGCACTAACATACCCTATAACGTATAATCTTAAGAAATAAATGATTTTAAACATTTAATCCTAAGACATTTGGTCAATTTCATCTATCATACAATCTTGATAGTGGTTTTGTTGTTGATTTTCTCCCTCCTCCAATTATAATGGGGGTTTTTTCATTTTTATTTCCTCTATTATTATATGGTTTTTCTAATATTTTATTATAACTTAATTCATAGTTACAGTTGTTTTTTCTATATGACCATGTTTTCTACCAATCTATAATGGACTTTGATAACAAATCATTTTTTTCTACTACATAGTATTCTTCAATCAATGTGTGGAAGCTATAAATTCTACGAATAGGCTATGATGTTTTATAGGGACTAGTGGTTTCCACAAATCATAACATTTTTTTTATTCGAATATACACTATATATATTTAAGGAAGTTATATGTCTAGTTACAATGTTATTCACCTTCACTTAGAAATATAATCAATAATCCCCTATTTATTTCTTTTTTAGTTTTATAGTATTAAGATAATTTACTTCCACGATTTTGAACTAAACTAAAAAAGTGATTGACAATAGATGACTTTGTATTATATGATAAATCTTATCATAAGATTATCAAACCAATGAACATTTGACCTTATAAGGAATATAAAAATCATTTGATATTTTTAATTATTTGTGTTCAAACATCCCCTTCATAGGTCCATTGAGACACATAATGTTTGTCATGTGTTAATATGTGTCACACATTTAATAGAATATCTGGAAGATAAGATTCATAAAATTGGGTGGTGGTATAGTAGCATCCACACATTCAGGAAATTATTTCCTTTCATTTATATAATTGCATATTTACCCTCTATATATTCCATTAATGAAATAAAAGAAAATGGTGAAATGGAGCTTCAGTGGAAGAATCATCAAGAATATATCCATAGTGGAAGAGATAAGTGAAGCCTTCTATAATCATCTCACTTGTGTGGCTTATTGATATCCTATTTAACCCATTCAGGCATAGCTTGCTGTAAAAATTTTCAATTAAACCAATAGAGGAATGTATTTATACTCTTCATCCAAAAAATTTAGTTAAAATAATTATTTATAACTTGACACAATTTTTTAGTTAGACTATATTTTTAGCTGAGTAGTTAATTTATGTTAAATATTTACAAAGGGAGATATACTAAACTCTTCTAAGGAATTTTACTCAATTAAAATATTAAACAAGATTTTTTTGTAATTAAGTAGATTGGGATCCACTATTTCTACTTCATATAAACACATCCTTTTCGCAATGAAAAGATTCCCCTCTTCCTTATGTGGTAGGTAGTGTGTTAAAATAACCACACCTATACTTTTCTCTTTGGATTAACCACACCATGTATCATTTAGATGAGTATTTTATTCCGATCAAAAATTCGATTTCTATATCTATTTTTTGGTACGTACAAATTCTTCATCATTGTAGAACATTCCATGAGTAGATTTTCTACAATCCCATTGTTTCATGTCATATTTGTGAAAATGGATATTTATGATTTCAATACCAATTAAATTAATTCACATATAGATCAAAAAATAAAACATATTCTAATCCTCCTTGGGAGTATAAGGGGTTCTTCTAACAATTGAATATTCTTCAATGGGTCTATTTTGATCATCCTTTAAGACTTCTTAATTGGAATACCTTTTTTCCTTATCATTTCCTTAACCTATCATTTATGAACATCAATATAATGTTAATATTGTTATCATCCCAAGTGGTTTTCACCACGGATGCATCTAATGATGGAGAAGAATCATGAATGGGGAATTTTTGAGAGAACATTCTATTAGTTTTAACCAAATATATATAAGATAAATTTTAATTCTTGATAAGGAGGATGTAATATAACTTCTCAAAACCCTATAAGCTATTGTTTTATTGGTTCCATAACTATCACACCAAATAACTACTATAGTTTTGATTATCTCTAGGATAATAGTCTTGGTAAACCTAAACATGGTCCAACAAGATTTGGTTTTCCATTGTTTAAATAGAGAGTATAATTATAGGATTCATTATGATTTTCTTGGAATATACTTGGGCTTGGGCCGGAAATTTTACCATTGTAAGGAGAGATCTACTTTCCATTATGGTCTTCTCTATTTTCATGGGCCTAAGATTTCTCAAATAGTATGATTATTAATATTTCTAATAATATTGATGTTGTATTATACTAATAAATCACTCTTAATGAATATGTGACATCCAAGATTGGAGAATGACGAGATATTTCAATATCAAACAACAAGAATATGTTGATATTTAACATGATTCATGTATTGAAGAAATAATGTAATGTGTCATATATATATGGTAAATTGTTTTTTCTTTGTTGTAGGACTTCCATAATGGTATTAAGGTAATCCAATTGGAGACTATATCGTTTCTTTTCAAACTCAATGTTTTTTAGGATAAATGTTTTTCAAATTAATTTATGGGGAGATATTTTTCAACCCACTTATATTGGTAGAATATTCCCTATAAGAAAAATGTCCTCTTTAAATATATAGGAGAGTCTCCCACACATTCTGGAAAAGACAATGTACACATTCCTCTTATAATATCTCTATAATGTTGCATGTTATAGTGGACAAAGGATAAAACATGACTCATATAATTATTTTGACCAATTAATTATATATGGACATGGAATTATCTTCATCCTTTAAATGTAATTTGATAACCTAATTAAATAAAAAAAAGTTATTTCCTTCCACCCTACCAAAGGAAGCATTGACATTTAGAAATACATCCATCATATCGTATGGTAAAAAATCAATTGAATTTTTAGAGGATAATTGTCCCCACATGGTATCCTTCATCTAAGATGTGATTCCAACATGTATTAATGAGGAGCCTCTTATAGTAAACCTTAAAATATCAATTTCTTAATTATATAAGAAAAATCTTAGAGTGGGTTTGAAATATATAGAACCTTCATTCCAATTAGTAATGTCATTAATATAAGGATCCCCATAATTTTGACCATGTAGAGGACCTATATGGTGGTATTCATACCTTCAATTAGGGGGAGAACTTTTTTCATTATTGATTCATGTTCATAGGGAGTATCTCTTTAACATATTCAATATGAGGGAAAACTGTGGTGGATGTATTAGTTTATATGTGGTGGTAATTGAAGTTAACTAATATATGATAAATTGGTTAGGGGTAATGTTCTAGATATATCATATTTAGTTTAGAGGTTGAAATTCATTAACCTATATGGAAGTCGTTCTTGAATGTTTTGTATGTTATCCTCCAAAGGACCTCTAAGATGGGAACTCTGGGGTGAGTCTCTAGTAATATTATTCCTGGTATCATGAAAAGGAACTTGATGATATTCTCTAGATTCTATAAATTATGGATTGATGGATTATTTTTAATCCACCATTAAAATTTTTGGGAGAGATTCTGAAATATCATTATCGATTGAGGAAGGGGTATGTGATTTCTCTTGATTTTTATATTTCCCTAAATGAGGCCTTCTTAATAGTTGTGGTTGGGTAACCAAGGATAGAACCTCGATCATTATCTATTTTTCCATAATTAAAATTTTGGATGTACCCGTGAATGGTAGTGAAAATATATTAGTGTTTTCCACAAGAATTATAATGAATGGAGAAATGAGGTAATTCATTGAAATCAATCATTATAAAAATATACTAAATTATTTCCCAGTTGATGATACATATATTTGACTTCTTAAGAATTAATTACACTAGGATAATACATTAGGGTATATCTATATTTGATGGAATATGATGTCATCCCTATGTTTTCAATAATATGTGATTTTGATCTTCTCTAATAGGACATGGATTTTATGGCTTCTCTATGTAGACTATTAGGATATTCTAATGAGATCTTATCATTGTAAACGGGATTCGGGTTTTCTTAAAATGACTTCTAGGATATGATAGTGAACTGTAATAAGGGATGGAACATACGATTATCCTTCATCATTATAAATTCATGGGATAATTGGGTGTTCCAATGAAATATATGAAAAAATATGATTTTATTTTTGAGTAGCCACCAAGGTATGATGGGGGTTGTAAACATATATAAGCATAATTGTTTCAGCTCACCCCTATGGTACTACAAAAATACTCCATCATTTTCCATCAATAAAATCGATAATATACTGACTATTTTATTTTGGATGATCATGAATATAGGCCTAATTGTTTCTTTCATCTTCTACATGTTCACAACAACCTCTTGTATATATGGGTATAGATTCAAAATCCTTTAATATGTGGGTTTACTATCCTTAGTGAGACCTCCTATTAGGAACCCTAAAATTTTTATCCATAGTTGTGTTTTTATTGTATGACTTTTATAATTAGTTATTGTGGGATTGAGTCCATGTGTCACTAGTAGTGGTGACAGCTAATAAAACTTTCCTCCATGTTAAGCTTCAATGTATAATTAGATATGAGGAAAACATCAAAACATTCTCCCTATTATTGGGGATATGAATAATATCACCCTATATGGATGTAATCTATATGAAGATGCACAGGGACCAATGAGCAATGTGTTTTTATGAGGAAAAACTTTAAATAGGTATTCT
This sequence comes from Viscum album, assembly GCA_963277665.1. NCBI lineage: Eukaryota > Viridiplantae > Streptophyta > Magnoliopsida > Santalales > Viscaceae > Viscum > Viscum album. The sequence continues at coordinate 593,327,837 of OY728141.1, read as the reverse complement.
ATGATGATTCACAACCTTTGGGATTTTGGGAGTAACATTAAATTATGAGACATAGTTATTAATATGTTACACATGGATCGACTCTTTATTTAACTGTTTTTTGGATATTATATATATGAGAAAAAATCCTCTATGGTGGAATGGCCCCAACTCTCAAAATAGCTAAGGTATACATTGATAACCTTGGCTGGAAGTTAGTAAAATACTAAAATATTGATGGAACACAATGTTTTTTCCAGATAGAATACCATGAGGTTATGTGAGGTTACATTGTTTAATTTGATGTCATGTAAACCCTATATGACTTATTTAAATTTCATATGGTCTTAATGTTCATGGGAGTACTAAAAGACTTGAGTTACATGAATCGTTTAATAACCACATTAAATGAGTTAGTTCATCATCACATGTAAAGTGTGATTGTTCTATTAGTTACACAAGAAAAATATTTATTTTATGATCAGTGTTTTGATTAAGAATTTCTCTCAGAAACATACTAATTTTTTGATAATGAATACATGATTTTTAATAGATGGTGATTTTTATGGCTTTTCCATCGATTCTAAAAATTTATATTAGTTGGGAGGATGGGGGTTTGGACTAATCACTCTCTTTTAGGTGGGTTTATTTCTTTCTCTTGGACTATTTTATATATATATGAAATTAGTTCGAATCTATCATAGATCTTGTGTGGGTATTATTACAATTGTTCTAGTTATTTGGTTCCAATCATCTATCAATTTAAATATATGTATAAATTATATAGTCTTCATATTCTTTTTATTAGTTAATGATACTAGGGTTCAAAGCCACATAGTTGGTAACTGTATATTTTATCATCCTATATGGGGTTCAAGTTTTTCTTCACATGGGATTAGGACCATGAGAAGAGCTTCTTACATATCCATGTGATGGAAATCAGAACCATCATACTGGGTTCCATATAACATGAACCTTCATGAATTTTATTTTTATGTCATATAGGCCAAAGTGATTCCTTTTATAGTTGGGAATCCATATCCAAGCATTGTTATATTTAATTTTTCCCATCCCAGACCAATAAGGTTATTTGATTGACCCCAAATTATACTTTTCTTTATCATTTTTAATAGTAAAAAGCACCTTCCTAGTATTAATGGTAACATTTAATGTCATCTAAAATGAAAATATCATTCAGTTTAACATCATGTGTCATAGAATACTTAAAAATAGTTTCATAAAAATGCCAATGATGAACATAAATATAAGGTTCTACTTATATTTTATATTCAAAGTAATATTCCCATATGATAATTAATGGGGGTAGAAGATAAAATCATTTGGGAATAGATATCTCATTTAAAATATTTCCCTTTGGGGAAGGATGGTATCATGTGGTATTTGTCCACAACAGAATGAGTTAGATCTTATATATTGGTCTCCCATTGGAAATTGGTGCATTAATGGTCCATAGGGATGATATCATTAATGATTGAATGTTTAGGTCTTATACCTAAAGTGGAGGTCCATATATTCTTGAACTTCCTAAATATTATTAGTTAGATAATGAAAGGAAAATGGATTCATGGGGGAAGTTTCAATAAGATAAATATTTTGAGGATTATATTTGGTCCCTATAAGAGCCACTATGAAGATGAAAGTGTATATGAAATTCATTATTTATATTCAACACTAAAGTACATACATTTACTCCCGGTCAACTCGAAAAATGATAAAGAATGTTGGTTGCAGTCATGGGTATTATGGCCTTTTGTGGAGGCAATTTGAGGCTATTTATATGTATTTTAGCCACTTATTTAGAATAATAGTAATGGTTATTATGCATGTTCAACATAGAAGTATCTAGTGTATCTGTGGGCCTTACTCATACACCCTCCAAAATTATAGAAGTTCACATAAGGTTAATTAATAAAAATATTAAAGGATGTAAGGAAAATTGTAAAATATGGAACAATAAGGATTTATTTATGGATTAAACACATGTCACATAACATGTTCCACAAAAAAATAGATTTTGATGCTTTTTGTATACTTTTCACTCATCCTGGATCACTGGGTTAAATAAGAGGATGACCAGTATATCATGAAAGATGTGTTTTTGATACGGGGTATCAAAATTCGTCACCTTATTCTAGGAGCGGTTTCACCTATTTTCAAAGGATGGATACCCTGATTATCAAGGAAATATATCATTACAAACCACCTATGTTTCCCATATATTATAAAGGAAATGAGAGAGATTCATCTTAACCAAGGAATTCAAGATTGATTGGGTGGATGATTGTGATCACCACATGGTCAAGTAATTTAGAAGGCCATTGAGGATGCATGTAAGAGTAAAACCTCATAATCTGATTTCCAAGGATAATAAGATTCCACCACATATTTTTGAAATCCATGTTACCCTATTTACGTATCCTAAGTGATTGTTTTTCCCATGAGGATCTCAAATGAGCTACAAATAGAAAGAAGATAAAGTGAATCCAAGTAGGGGTATATTGGTAAATTTATTTTCTAATTTATGGTACAGGGAAGTGTTATCCTCTTATAGATTGTAAAGGGAAGGGGTATATAAATTATTATGGACTAGGAAAGAGTCCTCCCTCATGTGGTATAGGGCCTAACATTTTTCCAAAATTATAAGGTATAGAAAATATGGAATTATAATAGTAGTATTGGGTAATCGTTTTCCTTAATATAATGGTTTTGGTCAGGGTTTCCCCTAGGTATATGCGGAAGTGTGAATATGAAAACCAATAAAAATTTGGGATATGTTTTTACTCTAGTGGACGGATTGGTAAATTGTTCACCCTAGTATTATGAAATATGGGTGTATGAAATATTATGGGTGACCTAGTGTACACACTAATGATGGTCTATTCACTCTCATCTTGGTAAAATAAGGAGGTATAAGTCTCTTATAAATGTATTAATATGTTATATCTCTAAGTAATAAAAATTTCCTATTTTATTAGTTAATTACATTATGTTTTAAGATTAATTGAGATACCTAAAAATAATTTATAATATTTTGCAAGGAGGTTCATTCTCTCATGTATTACAACATCAAGAAATCATGTGTTTCAAATAGGGAGTCCAAGGAGTCAGTTTATAAACAAATATTGGTTCAAATTCAAGGAGTTATGGTACATGAATTTTGGTTCATGAATTTTCTAAGTCATTGAAGTCAGTTACATGTTTAAATTCAGAAAAATGATGTTTTACAATGGATTTGGTTATGACGGTGATTTTGAACAAGTGATAAAGGGAATACAAAAAATAATCACCTTGGGTGTGAACTTGAGGACCTAGAGAATGTTTCTTTGGAACCTAATAAGAGTTCTATGTGATGAGATACTTCCCTTCGTAGGGATTTATTCATCACCATGTCATGTTTTCTATCCTTTTCCAAATTGGTGTCCCATAACACGATGATGAATATCCTAGTATATTTTTCTAACTATTTAATACATAGCATATCTAGATGAAAGATATTATTTAATCACGTATTCCCTCAATAAAGTAGGTATAACTAGCCTTCTATAGACATCATGTAATGACCTTGAATATTGAGGCCACCCATCTGACATCTCAATAAAATTTAGTTTTTATCAAATAATTATTCAATTAATGTTAGATATATGGTTTCTGCTGAATCATTCTATAATAGAAATTATATGATTTATATTGAATAAAAATGTATAATTTGAATTCCCATGGAAATATATATACAATTTTTTCATCAACAGTATATTCAACCATTCCTCAATATCATCTTTTATATATTGAAGCTGATTCCTATAACATAAATCATAAATAAATAAATTTCATTTTACTAGTACATATTGAATATCAAGAAATAAATTTAAAATATTACTTACATAGAATCATTTCTACCAATATAGATCTCCCGATAAAAATTTATAAATATGATTTTTTATCTATAAATACCAATAATTTATCCAAAAATAAATAATTCCTCCAACACCTTAAATACTTAATGATATTCAGTAATTCTAGATCATGTTTTATATAATTTCATTCATGAGTTTATATTTTCTAGAACTATAAGAACTAGTCAATAGTCCGATATCGAAATATATCTTAACCCATGTAAAGAATAATTCATATAAAATTTCAACCCCAAAATTGTCAAGGAAATTTTTCAATATATGTTTTAGATATAATTTTCTTCTTCACTAATAGAACTACTTCATAATGTCCAAACCATATCATCTCTTCTACGTTATTTTTAATTGTTTTCATTTGAGCTAATATGATTATAAAATAAAGAGTGAATCTATTAGAGTATCCAGAAATCCCACAGAATGGTCAAATTTAAAAAATTATCAATGGAATATATTCAAGAAATTTCCACTTTAAATTTATCATAATTTATTAAAATGCCAACTTAAAAACCCATATTTCTTGGAATCATATATTTTTTAATCCAAATTGAAAAATTTGAAAATTTTCAAGGGATTTTCAATTCATTTACATATACTAATAAAATCAACCAATATTTACCATCTTCCTCCCCAAATATAGAATACACAAGAATATCAACCACAAATTCCATTATAATTAACAAAAAGAAGGGATAAAAAATTTATTCATCAATTATAGAGATATTATAAAATAATTCCTTAAATCTAAAGGTATTTCATGATATTGAGAAAAACCATGTCATATTTAAAACTAAATCTCTGTATTTTACTATAGTGTCATCGAACTTTTCTGATAACATGATAACACTTCAATATCAAAGAATAACTTTTTCACCATAAATGAAAAATAATAAATGATTTATAGAAAAAGGTAATGGGTTTTAATTACATTAGGTATATAATCATGATAATCTACAAGTAACTAAAAATTGAAATCTATGTACATAGAAACAAATTAACAGATATTGTCATGGAGAAGTACTAGAACTAATAAAAACATTTTTATGTAGATCCCAAAAAATATATATTAAAATCTATCATCTTAGTAGGAACCATATTATATAGAAGAATAGATATCAATTAAATCTAAATCAATGGTAAAAGAAATTTAATTTCTCATTTTTGATGTATTCCTATGTAATATTCCATTAAAATGTCGTCATAATGATACACCATGTGATATAAGACCTATCATTACATTCACACAACTAATCTAAGAGCGAAGATAACCATATAAATGGTAACATCACCAAATTTCATTTAATCATGACATATTTTACTAACATGGAATTCCAATTCACTCCAAAAAATGTATTATGTTCCAACCTCATTTGAATATTTTATCTATTTTGTTTATAATAAAAATAATCTAAATACACGCCTTTCGTATATATATATAGAATAATATTTGAATATATCACATTATGAAAAAAATATAATATATATTTCCATAAATAAAAAAACCCAAATCATGAGATGAACATAATCTAAACTATTTAATTATCTTCATTAAATGAGTATTTTTCCTCATGAAACAAGAAGATTAATTTGCAATTAATTTTTGATGAGATGTCAATTTATCATAAAAAAATAATTTCAAACAATTATCAAATAAGGAATCAGATTAAGTGAATGTTACAAAAATTGTTCCTATAACTATATAAGACCCATTTTAAGTATCAATATGAGATTTCTTCACTACATATACAATTATTAAACATCCTTGTTTTCCCTTTGGTATATTTATTTTATCTGGTAAAGGAGAAAATAAAAAATATTTTTATACATTATTTTGGCCTGTGAAACTAATTCTTAGAGTATGTCATGAGATTCATCATATCTATATTGCACCAATCCAAATGTGATATATATGGGTTAGATTGGGTTGATGCCTAAAAATTCTTGATATATACCTTCAATAAAATCTATTAAATTTTACATAATTGAAAGAATATTATTTCCAATATTAAAAGGTCTGTAAATGTATAATAATATATTGTAATATGAATTGGTGGAAAATGTATAAATCTATTCACGTACATGAGATAAAGGGAAACTACCATGACATCATCCCTTGAATATTCCTACTCTGCCCATATCCTCTCACCAGCCATTCCATCCTTTTGATGATGTACCCTTTTTGATTCATCCAGATAATGATCCACCAATCTTTATACCCCTTTAAGATCAATAATTGGTCAGAATAGATTTCACTACCATATTAGATGAGGTAGATAAATTTATGATAATTACTTGAGATTGAAAATACCTAATTAAACCAAATTCGTGAATCCTTAATATATATTACTTAAATTTTCTTAAATATGTTTATAAATGATGTAAATAAATATCCTCTATAGTATTTTCGATGAAAATTGATAATTGTTTGTTATAGTCTTTGAACATATTCGCATTTATCTGAACTAAATTATCATAATGTAATTTATAAATGAATAATTATTTGATGATATACCTTGTATGATCATGATATTTATTATTTTTAGGATAAAATCCCCCTATCATTGTGATTCCCCTTTGATAATGAATGTTTTTAATTAATCATAATTCAATATTAGGGTCCCAATAAACTAGCATATATCATGATGAAAGTTAATCAATAATTTGACGTCTTAATAAGACATGTAATCCACAAAATTTTGAAGATGGGGAATTATAAATAACACAATATATTCTATAGTATGGGTTCCCTCTAATGAGATTCCAAACCCGAATCTTAGATTAGTTAATAAAGATTTTAAAACAATGGAAGGTTATTAGTGGGCAATGTTTTAGCTATAGTATCATTTTCTCCTACATACATATTAATTTAGGATTTTCTATGTATAATATTTATTACATATGTAGGGAAAAAATATGCCTTTCCATCCAATAATTTGAGGTCTAAATTCTAAGCAATATAGTACTAGAAATGTGTTAAACCATTTCATTGTCCAATTTACATCTATTTATAACAAATTGATTCAATATAAAACATAGTTTATAAGGGTATAAGAACATTATAAATATATATTTTATTTTATTTTAATTTTTACTAATATACAACATTTAACACATTAAAAAAAATTCTACAATACATCATTTCTATATATATATATATATGTATATATATATATATCGATGCTTAAATAGAAAAATGAATAAAATAATATTCAATATAATTTAAATAGTTACCTTATTAAAATTAGACTATTATTTATTTATATTAACCTAATAAATATCAATAAATTAATAAGAAATCCCTATTAGGTTACTTTTTATCTTTTAGTTAATAAATATCATAACTTGAATCAAAATATAGTATAGAAACAGAAATAAAATCACACAATTTATCATGTAATCCTACCAATGACTACATATAAATGCATACAAATAGACCATGAGACTCAATAATGTTATATTAGCAGAATGTAAGTGTCATACTCAAAACAAAACATTCCTTGGTAACACAAGGTTTTAAAATAAATAAACTAGATAGGTATATTTATGGGCTACATCTATACTATTGAAATTTTTATCTATTATACACTCCTAAAAAATAATCAATTTCACTATTGATTCATTGATGACAATTTATATTGTACGAACCCGGGTTCTGCTACGAAAGACATTGGAATATTCTTGAGGATATTCCAGAGCAGAGCCTTCAGACGACGTGCGATTCTGAGCCCTGGAGTGGCCGGAATTAAAGTTTCAGTGCATTCACACTAAAATGCTAAATAAATTGGATAAATCCTAAATGGAGTTCCGGATCAGAGATCTGAGTGTACGGATGGGTCCAGAATGGGGTGTTTACCCTAGTAACGACATAAAACTTGTCGGCGCGGGATGTTTGGACCCCTCGCCCGCTTCTGGAACGTTAAACGGATTAAATAAATTAATTAATTCGTTTAATGGAGAAACGCTAGTATCTTTTAAACGATTGCTCCGATTGGAAATTTGAGGGCACCGTTGTGTTCGGAGCGTGCCGTTTACCCTAGGAGGGGTGTAAGTTTTGCGAGCGTGGGCTGTATGTGAAAAATGGCCCCAGGGGCGTTTTCATAATTTGGCGGCCTCGGGCGTTAAGTTAAATAACATTTGAACGGAGCCTCAGATTAGAATTCTGAGACCACCATTGTGCTTGGGAGGTGGCGTTTACCCCATGGGTGGCTTAACCTCGACCTTGCTGAGGGTTCGGGTTCGGGCCGACGAGCGGGTGGTTAAGCGTTTTCTATTTAAACGCTTAACACACCCCTCCCTCATCTCTTTCCCCTTTCCCCCTGGCAGCCCCTCCTCTCCCTCTTCTCCTCCATCATCGGCAAGACAGTCTGGCGTGGCGACTCCAGCGAGGTGCGGTGGTGCTGGCGTATCGTCGCGAAGCTTCGGGCGAAGCCCACGAGGTAGGTTTTTTCGTTTGCGTTTTTCTATTCCCGTACCTACTTGGAGCTCGTTTTGCACCATCTATTCCTTTCCAAAACATCGATCAAATCCCATAAATGCGTAGTATGCAATTTTATCTTTCCAACTCATATTTGGGAATCAATATCCGAGCTCGGAGGAGTTCGGGGTGGATCGTTGAAGGTTGCGGGAATTCTGGGTTGTCCCGGCGATTTCCGGCGGTCCGGCGAGCTCCCGTGGCGGCGCAGCTTCAGTCCAAGGAGGCGGCGGCAGCGGCTTCTCCTCTATAGGCGGCGCATGCCAGGGCGGCGGTGGCGCGGATCGGTGCGGCGGAGGATGGGGCTTCAGGCGCAGCGGCGGTGAGCGCCTCGGGCGGTAGGCGGCGCACACCCGCTGCGAGGGTGGACCGCGGCCGCAGCGCGTGACCCCAGCGCGGGGAAAAGACCCGCGCGACGCAGGTCTTCGCGCGGACCAAGCGACCAGCCACGAGGGCCGGTCGGCGTGCGGTCCGCTGGCCTGCGGCTGGACCGCGGCCCGGGCCAGAATGGCCGAACCGGCCGGTTTAGGCCGGTCCGGCCCAAGGGGCCCTGCCCTCGGGGTTCGGACGCCCGTAATTTCACCTACGGACGTCCGTTTTACATGCCGTCTGTGGCGGGGTAACCCTCTTCTCGAGGAGTGTGTTTTGAGATAGTTTCATGAATTTTTAAAATCCCGAAATGAGGGGTCCCGGAGGTGCGACGTGTCATTAAGTGGACGAGCGTTCTTCCCGAAATTCTTGTTTTGGACGGCACGGACGCGTCTGCCGTCCTTTTTAAGCACCGTCAGTGGCGTTGGGACCCTGACATCGAGACAGAGCATTCTAGGGTGGTTTCAGGCGTTGAGGCTGAAGTTGAGGCATGGGCCCCATGACCTGTCTATTGAGCTGCGTGTAGCTTTTAGCGACTTTTTCCTCGGTCGTCCGTTCGGGGCGTGCGAGCAGTCGATGTTGGGTGTTTTTACAAGGGCAACGCGTCGGAACAGTCTGCCCGCTGTAATTCCGCATGATGGTGCGGGCCCCACGAGGGTCGTTTCGGGAGTTGACTGTGATTTCCAGCTTTATCATTGGTCGACCGTTTTGGACAAGTGAGTAGTCCATTTCATGTACTTTTTCGAGAGGATCGCAACAGTGCTATCCGTTCATTGAGTTTTGGGACCGGGATGCAGGTCCCACATGGCACCACTCGTTGGCGGTGCACCGGGATGCACCTTTTTCTACGGATATCTGATGCACTCAAGTGAGTAGTGCTTTTGACATGTTTTCCCGAGGGGATCGCAATGGTGCGATGCGCCCCACTGTTTTCGGGGCCGAGGCTCGGGATCACGGAACTCCGCTCGGGTGTGAGGTGGTCTTGGTGACTTTTTCGTCGTATATCTGTTTGAGGCGAGTAAGTAGTCGATCTCGCATGTTTTTTCCACGAGGATTACAACGGTGCGATCCGTTTGGCCGTGCGGAGCCTCTTACGCGATCTTATTAAATGTGGAGATATGAAGGGTTCCCTGGTAGCAGTTCTTCTATAGTGTTTGTAGCGGACCTTGGGCGCGTGATCGCGCGCACACCAATGTGAGTGATGTAAGTGCTTGAATAGATGTGGTTGGTCGTGCCTGGGCCTTTGAGGTGGAGTTGTTACGTCACGCCTTCGCGTTGACGCTGGGTGCCGTGGCATTGATAATCGTTGGGCTAGAACAAGGTATACTCAGGGAGTATACGGGAGCGCTCGGGGGTACGTGTGGTTCGTACCCGAGACTGTTTGTGCCCTTGGTTGGGGTTTGACTTGGGGACACACGTCGTGTGGGCCCCAAGTGCGTGCTCTGTTCTGCTTTGCGTACTTGGACCTCTCGCGGCGTAGAGGGTCCCTCTGCGTGTTTGTTTGACCAGTAGGGTTGAGTGGTCTCCCCCTGGTTTCGTTCTCTATGGATTGGACGGTAGCGGTGCTAGACACCCAGTGCTGGAGAAGACACTGCACCTCTTTTGGGAGAGTTGTTCTGGAGTTCGGTGGTTGCGCGACACTCACTCCGTGTTCAGTTGGCCAGGGTTGTACCCTCCTGTAGAGATGGGCAGAGCGGTTCTGAGTTTTACCCTCCTGCGGGGCTGGGCAGTGGGTTACTCATCGACTTCCTCGGGCTTACCCTCCAGCTGGGATGGGCAGTGGGTTGCTCGCTGACTTCTAGGGTTTACCCTCCAGCAAAGACTGGGCAGTGGTTCACCCGATGCTCTTAGGGTCTACCCTCTAGCAGAGACTGGGCAGTGGGTCACCCGATGACCTCTTAGGATCTACCCTCCAGCAGGGTTGGGCAGTGGGTCACCCGTCATCTAGTTCCAGGTCTACCCTCCAGCACGGCTGGGCAGTGGGTCACCTGTCGACTTATTCCAGGTCTACCCTCCATCGGGGCTGGGCAGTGGGTCGCTTGATGATGTATTAAGGTCTACCCTCCAGCGGGGCAGGGCAGTGGGTCACCGGATGATGTGTTATGGTTTACCCTCCAGTAGGGCTGGCTAGTGGGTCACCCAGTATCTTAATATGGTTTACCCTTTAGCGGGGCTAGGCAGTGGCTCGCTTGATGATGTATTAGGGTTTATCCTCCAGCAGGGATGGGCAGTGGGTCACCTGATATTTGGTTATGAATTACCCTCCAGTGGGGCTGGGTAGTGGGACACATGTTAGCATTCCAGACTCAGTCCTTCCGACTAGTCTAGTCTGTGGCATTCCTCCGTGATTACCGGAGCAGGACCCTTGGTTGTACGTGTCGGTGATGGAACAACTTGACTTTGAGGAGACCTCTCAACTGCGGGGCAGTGACGAGTTTTGGTTTGATTTTCCCCCAGAACTCTCAAGTACTAGGAGTGCTTTCCCCCACTGAGACGCGTTCTTGTGACGTGATCTAAAACCGTGAAGGTGAGTCAGTGCCGCCCAAAGCGGGTAGTGTCGTGGTACGGTGGATTGAGCCCCTAAGCTTGCGGTTCAGGGCAGACGTGCGGGATGCTGGGCATCGATGGAGTTTCTTCTAGGACTATTGGCGACTCTTTTTCTTAGGCTGTGCTACGGGACGGAGATCCCCTTACGAGTTAGTTCATGCTTCTTGGTAGAGCATAAGGATATGTATATACCTTGTTCGAGTACCCACTTCTTGGGATTGGTTACTCTCCCTCTAGGAGAGGCGAAGACGTGTGGGGTATGCCACGTGCTTTCTGTGTCTAGCTTCGCGTGGTTGGATGAGTCTACTCTCCTGCTATAGGTAGCATAGACTTGACGATAATTTCATCTTCTCACCATTTCCAGCTCCTTGTGCCTGGACGAGTCTACCTTCTTTCTTTTTTTTGGGTTGATCTAGACTCTCTACCATGTTGTTACTCTTTACTGCCCTCTTTGTTGTTCTCCTTTACTATCCCCTATTCGCTCTACTTCTCACCATTCAGTACCTCCTTTGTTTCTCCATCGAGCCTTCGAGGTATCCTACTGAGTATTTTTATACTCACCCCTGCTTGGTCTTTTCCCGCACTTGGTGTGCCCTTGCAGACGAGGGACAGGTTGGTCGTGACTTCGGTGGAGCGTGGGAGCTTGGGAGCTTGGACTGCGTGCAGCGGTTGTGGCTGGGTTTTAGGTAGGAGATCCGACAGCTGTTTCTTTTTGTTTACCTGTTGCCGGGTTATGGCACATTTTCTGGTTGGGCGCATGTTTTTCCCCTTTTTCCCTTTTCAGTTTACTTTCATCTTGTTCCTTGTACTGTTAGAGGTCGATGCACTCTTGTGGTTATTTATAGCAGTTCCCCTTTTATTTACTTGTCTTTTCATTTACTCTTCACTTTTCTATGAGTGTGATGCGTGTGGGTGTGTTCAGGTGCTTAGGGAAAGGCCTCCCCGAGTTGTTGTGCCTTCGGCGCTAGTCGCCAGCCCCTGGACTACGGAGGTGGGCTTGGGGTAGTTGCGGCTTGAGCCCGGGTAGGGTCGGGTCGTGACATATATCATCCAACACTAAGATACCTTAAAATGTAGGATTGGGAAAAAAACAACCCATAAAAATCAACAAATTTTTAATGTCTATAAATAATTCTAGGGTGTGAATAATAACAATAAATTCTTGATACCATATTTTAGGTTTTTTGTAACCCTTGATTTGATTTAATTTCTAGGTATGTATGTTTTATTCCTTTATTGGTGTCCTTATAAAAATATTTCAAATATTTTAGAGGATTCCATTTCAGTATAGGTTCAGTTGGAGGACTTTTTTGAGGTTTTTTTAATGTACTACTTGTATACTATCTGAAAAGACTTATTGAGGATGTGAACAAGCCTCTAGGTAGAGGATATAAAGTATTTTAATGAAATGAATTCTATTCATGTCCAAATTTTTTTCACGAGGTGAAGTGGCTGAATTTTTTCCCTGGGGAAACACCTTTTTCGATGTACATGCTACTTGATATATTCACATTGTGAAGGAAGGATTATGTTTGTGGACTTCTCATCTGTAGTGAATGTTTAGGCTCTATAGATTAAATCCATTTCTTTATTCAACATGCCTCTTTTTTTGTTCCCCCTAGACTACACCTATTGAGTTATATAAGACTCATTCCCTTCAAAATATATCATTTTGGTCTTTGATCGGTGGTGATATTCCTCCCTATGGTTTTATCCTACTCTTCACTACCCTTTTCTGATTTCTATGTGATCGCATGAATGTTGATTGAATTTGATTTGGATTATAATAAATTGTGATCATGGATTTATTTTTTGAACTTATTCACCTTCATTATTCATTAGTGTTTCTGATTGTGGGTGTTGATTTGATCTCTTGTTAAATTTAGGGAGTTTCATAGTATTTTCCCTAAAATTTAAACCGTAAATATTTTGATTTATTTGAAATGAGTTTTTGAATGATTTAATAGCCTAATTTGAGATAATGGTTTTTAGATTTTAAAAAGGGTCTGTAAATTGTGATCCCCCACCCAACTACAATGGAATTGAAATTTTTATGTGGATTTGAGAAAATTGATGTCTTGATATGGAAATTGGTTTTATGAAAGTATTTTATGTTGATCCACAGAATAATTTTTTTTAATATATAGATTATCTTAAAAGAAACTAATTAAATAATATTATGATTTGTTTTATAAATAAGAACTTCATTATAAAAAAATTTAGAAATTTTAATATGAACTGATTTGAAACAATTAGTTTTTCCATGATTAATTGATTGATTGACTAAATCACACAAAATCTTGTCCAGGTTGTGGGTATTTAAGACAAGAAATATAGGATAAAACCCCCTATAAATTGATTGATAATGAGGAAACTAATATAAAAATGTTGTGTTATGATTTCCCCGATGTAGAGTAGAGTATTGTTAGCCTTAGCTAAGTGACATGCGGATTAATTTATCACAGATCTCTAGCATTGTCATGTGAGGGTCTTATTTACATAATGTAATGTACAACATGTTTTGTTAATTGGTTTTTTGAGATGTTTGATTAGAATATTATAATAAATTCACAATTGAACTTTTTTATTCATTCAAACTTATTTATATACATTTTCTATATAAAATTATAATTTAACCTTGTTTTGGTATGTCTTCTATTTTTTATTCTGAAATAAAGTTTTATTGAAAATAAAAAATAACATTCCAAAAAATATTTTAATAATATTTCATGAATAGTCTGTATAATATTTAAAGAGTTTATTATTGACCACTTTTGGAGACTCTATTGGGTTTCTTAGCTCGCACTATAACATTCCCTTCGAGATTTTATATATTATCTTATTCCATATCCATGAAAAGAGAAATCCCCAGTGAGAGGTTGTGAATATTCACGATCATTGGGAGAAGCAGTGATGGAGGGTACCAATTGAGATGGGATCCACCTGTTACATGGGTTATGTTTGAGGTTTTACCTTTGAATATGTTTTATGATTTGATGATGTACCATTTGGGTATTATATTACATGTTTGATTCTCATTCATTCTTTCGTTAGTGCATTGAGAAGACAAAAATGTATCTATTTTCTTAAATTAAATTCTTTCTCATGATTCATATATGATTTCATGTTCTAGTCACTATCCTATGGGTATTGATAATTCCATTTAGGGTATTTCAAGATCTATATTAATGTCAGCATCCTACTATATTCCACCACTTTCATGACAAAAATTTATTATATAAAGGTCTGGTTATGCATTGTTCTTTGATTTCAATATGTAATTTTATTGACATGGTAAGTAGAAAGTAAGATTATTTTTACATAAGAGGTTGTTATGAGTGATTTTCTGTCTAGATGTGATTCTAACTAGCTTTAAATCAACATGGGATTTTGGGAAAAGTGTCCTTGAGGAAATTTTTTTCTAATTCCTAGAATTATCCCTAATTTTAATCTAAAAATGTTTCAATTAAAATATTTTATTCTTATTTATGGAATTAATATTCCTAAATAAGTTATTTTAGATGTTGATCTATATGTCCTTACTGATTCTTTCTATTTTTTCTATTGTTGTTGTGTAGCATCATAAATTTGAGGAGACATTTGAAAAGTCTATAGGAGAAATCTGATGGTGAACCACAACTTGTAAATCTTCTAGTACACTATATCCATTAGAGATTGTAGTTCTAGATTTCCATGCCCTGGGAATGTACCCACACCGGTTCCCATTCAATATCAAGTAGTGGAACCTCATGCTGATGAATCTTGAGATCGTTATCAAGAGTATCATCAACAAAAAAAATATTTCTTTTGATTAAATGGTACAGAAGAGTCTATGGATTTATTAAAAATTATTTAACTTCCCTTTTAGTTAGTAGAAACACAATATTAAAAATAGGTAGACTTTGATACATTTAATAGTAATGGTCTTAGTAGGATAAGGTTGAATTCAACGGTGGCATCGATGAAACATATGGTTATCAAGTAGAATGTAATTAATGTTTTCATTAATAATAATATCTATACATAGTATATGATTTTTTGTTAAATTATATGGATTTTATCAACACCGAATTAGATGACAACACTATTAAGTAGTATATAAACCATTTTTTGTAGCATGTTTAGTTTTTACTAATGGTTTTATCAAATGATTACATAAGGGCTCAATATTTTCATATTGATGACATGATAAATATATAATCACATGTTTTATTTTTCGAATCTTACAACTTATGCTGATGTGTTGGAAGGAAATTTGAGGGTTGAAATTCACCATACAGGTATGTCAGTCTTGATTGGAGTTTATTTTTCTCCCAGTGGTAGTTTTATGAATCCTTTTAAATAAAAAAAGATAGTGTGATAATCCCAATGGTGGCTATATAATTTATCCATCATCCAATCCTATTATAATTCTAGGTAAAGTCAATTTAATTTTTTTAGTGTGGCACGGTTGGGAATTATAAATTCTTTTTACAAATATACCAAAGATCATTGTTTCATGTGATATCTTACTACATCTATAAATGTTATTCCATATCATTTATTCTCTGAATAGTGGAACATGATCATCGACCCCGAAATATTTGAATTAAATTTTTATTTTTAAAGAACATAACGTTTTCAAGCATAGAAATCCATAATAAAGTTTCTTGGAATAGCGGAAGATTAATAATATGAAGCTGACATGGGTTAGGGACAGTGAGAGGTACCATTAATATAGACTTATCTATAGTGATTTTCTTTTTTGATACTGAATAATCTCACTCATTAATTTCAAATTGTTTAGTGAACCTTTTGAAGCTTCCAAAATATCTTTTGCCATAATTAATGGATATAAATATATCTATCATAACATATACAAAGTAGGTTCATCAGTATCCAACTTTTTTTTCTTCCTTCTCGAAGATTTATCCGGTAAAAATATTATTCTAAACATGAACCCCCTCAAATTTATTTCCAATTTACAGTATTTGATTACAAATATGGATCATATTGACTATTACCCTTAACAAGTCTTCTATATTACACCACATGGGAGTTTTTTAACTTTTAAGGGAGAATGGTACCAATGTTAGAGTACATCCACGAACTTAATTTCATGAGTTGAGTATGATAATATCATTGTTTTATTTCATCTTGGATTTTGAATCATTAAGTGATTATGTATATCTAAATTTCATCAGGTTTCCTTGTTTTTTTCTTTCAGATTTCTCTGGTTCACCATAGTAATAGGGATGATTTTTTTTATCAATTTAGTACCTATTACATATCTAGTATCTATTAATTCATAAAATAAGGCTCTATATAAGTTTAATGATAATAAATCATAATTGATTGATTTTTTGGAAAACGTTTCCATATAGCCATGTGTGTCATAATGGGAAGAATATATTCCACTATGATGAATACTGGTAGAATAATTAACATTTTTGTTGATTATCGGAAACTCAATCGAGTAACGGTGTAGAAAATGTATCCTTTTCCTAGTATTATAGATGTTTGTGACCTGCTAAATGGGGAAATGATTTTCTCTTTCATTCATTCCCATATAACATTAATTTTTATATCTTATAGAACTGTGAACCAATATTACATATTAAACCAGAAAATAATTTGAAGCTTCTACACCCAATCCATTTTTATCATTAAACAAAACTCATTAAAATAAAACATGATAACCTTTTATGAAAAATATTCTAAATTTTCATCTTGAACTCATCCTTTTACCTAATATTTTGAAAAACCATATGAAAAAAAAATTAAAATTTGGGAAAACAAAAAAAAATTCTGTAAGATTCATGAAATAAAAATCATATATTCTAGTGAAAAACAAAAAACACATGACAATACATTTCACAAAAACTATCCTTTTTACCCTAATGAGTATAATCATTGTTTTAAAACAAATGATATTTTGATTACCTTTTAAAATATTCATTCCATGAAAAAACAAGATAAGTCATAGAAAATTCATGTAGGTTCAATCGAACATAATCATATAACCCTTTAAACCCTCTTAAAAGAAACCATTCAAATTGGAAATAAAATATGAAAAACATCAAATATAACTCTACAGAGAAAAAATATTTACCCAAATAATTAGAGAGATATCATGGCACAAACATCATATAATATATAATGGGCTCAAATATGATTTATAATGAGGATAAAATCGTTATAAATAATCTATAAGAACCATATCTTGAGTAATAACCTCTAAAATTATTTTAAGCCCTTCTGAAAAATACTTTCAGATATAGAAATACCCTTTTCCTAGAAAAATAAATTATAAAATACATTAAATGTGCACATAATAAAGGTTCCATTTTATTAGAAAACAAATATAGAAAATTATAGGGGAATATTACACTAAATGATGTGTCTTGATAGTGGGAAACTCAAATCATATTGTGTAAAAAAATAACATTTTAAATTTGTAAATAGTTTTGAAAGAGGACCTTTTAATTACTATTTTTATAGACTTCCCCTCACCGTATGCCAGACTCATCTCAACCATTATTTATACTCTTTAATTATAAATATAAATAATAATAAAAATTTATGAAACATTTTGTGGTTAATTATTCGATAATTTATTCCACACCATTTTATATACAATTAATTCATTAATTATGTTTACTTTGAAGATTTATATAATATTCGATTTAAAAATCCAAAATGACTTTGGTAGGTTGACTGTGGTGATAGAAATCATTATTTATTCATTTATAAAATAATTTTAATGAAATAATTATCATTTTCATAATGAAAATATACATTTAAATCCAAAAATTATATATGGTTATGATAAAATAACTAAATTCTAGTCATGGTGAAGGTAGATCGTAGGTACAAATGAGTAACAATTATGCTTTTTGAAGATCATTATGAAAAGAAGGTAAGTGTAATTTTATCATTTTGAAATGATAATTATATAAAAAATATCATATTTTTTATAAAATATTCTTATATATATTTTCCTTGTGATGTAGTGATAAAAAATGAATCACATTGCTTCATGGAGCCGGTATTACATAAGTATACGTGAACAAAGACTTTATTTTTTATTGCATGGAATTGTATGATGTGAAAAGTTGTATTATTTTTTAATAATGAAAAACCTTTAATTAATATAATATATAAAAAATTATTATATAATTATAATAAAAAATGATATATGGGAATGGAAATTTAATTATTTTGGTTTGCGAGGTGGTATCCCACCGTACACATGAACAATGGATTTGTTTCCCAATTTACAGAAGATGAGATGAATATAGGATATGATATTAACAAAACCAAACGAAGTTATATGTAATATGCACTATTTATTATATAATCATGTTTATTGATGATTTTATGAATTTGGAATAAGAAATAAAAAAATATTCTTTTTAAAACTATACCACTTCTTTGGAAAACCTCATTTAAACAAAAGACATATATGATTTTAATTCTACCTAAAAAAGATAACTATAATTAAGGAATGGATTATATAATGTTATTTGTGATTATATTTTCTAGTTCAAATAGGGTTCTATGTTTGAAATAATTAGAATATGATGTCCCCTTTTATAAGTAAGGGGAGTTACACTTTAACAATTTCTATAATTATTAAATTAATATAAATTAAATTTCCAGTCCAAATGGAACAAATAATTCTGTTAATATATAGTATATTTAAGGGTGTTAATACATACTTAAAATAAAACTAATATATGTGTTGACTATTTTTTATCCTTAACTTTTTCTTTTAACCACTCATTAACACCTTTTACACATGGGGTGAAAATGAGGATTTTTACCCATTGAGAGTAAATATAGTTACTATGAATCGGAAAATTACCAAAAATGGACCATGTTTGATATTTTCATTTATTTAATATCATATTTAGTGTATATAATTTTCTTATAGATTTTATATCATTTAAAAAAATATTATATAATTTGAATTATCCCAAATGTCAATTATTCACACTTTTCAATACATTGACTTTAATAATGACTAGATAATACTAATAATTAGATTAAATTATTTTATTACATCCCTATCATATAATTATAATCTATAAAACTAGTTCACCATATTACTTATCACAAATTATATTAATTTTAATATTTTCCATATTATTTATTTAGTAATTCCATTAATTGAATTATTATTACGTTAGTGGAATGTTAGAATTTATGGTAAATATTTTTGTAGCTAAAAAACAATTAATTATCAATTTTACAGTAAATATATTATATTTTAAAACACTATTTATTATAAAACACTTCTTATGGGTAACTCCATATTAAAAAATTATTTATTAAAAACATGAGTGTCACATATTTGTCTTTTCTTGAATTAAAATATTATAAAGTTCATATTATAATACAAATGGACACAAAATTGAATATAACCGAAGAATAGATGGATAGGAATGAAATGGTACAATATAGTATGATTAAGTAACGTTTAAGGGGCATCTTATAATCTTTTTCCTTTTATTTTAAACATTAATTTCCTAATTGACCCATCACTATGGTAACAATAATTACAGATGATACTATTCATATTGAATAAAAATAAAAGTCACATATTTAATAAATTTTAATACAATGTTTTTAAATATGGGATATATTTTCTTAATTGAAAAAAAATCACTTTTTTATGTTAAAAGTAATCCTATAATATGCATCCAAAATTATTTTTCTTTAAATAATCACTTTTAAGTCAACAAATAAATGTATACCAAAATAAGCTATATGGATGATTAAAATTTAATTAATTATATTACATATTACTAAATATCTCTCATGGTAACATTATACCAAATTAAAATCATATATGAAATTTTTATTATACAGGAAATGATAGTATTATAAAATTGGTATTTTCACTTTTCACAGAAAAATTAAACTTTTCAGAAAATTCCCAAAACATTACCCCAATTTATATTTATTATGAAGAATTTAAAATTGAAATTAATTTGGATGATTAATTTTCTCTAACTCCTAGTAATTCATTGAAATAATATTCCATGAAACTAATGAATACCCATTTTAGAAAGAAATGAAATTTTGAAGAGTAAAAATGTTGTTCAAAAATTTAGGAAATTTTTTTATATAAATTTATCAATATATTTATATATTTTAGTACCTTTATATTTATATCATAAATAGTTTACAATTATTTATCCCAAAAAATTATTAGATTTTTTATAAGGTTCTCATTTTAATAATATCATTTCATAGTTTGGTTAATCTCGGTGTTGCGTATCTTGATGAAATCTAACATAGTATTTCATTTTAAAATATTGTGATGTTACATTCTCTCCACCATTTTTTAATTTTATCCTTATTGTTCTAATGTGGTCTCATCAAGAACTGTTTCACTTCTCAAACATTCTTTTTTTCGAAATCCCACATCATAAGAAGGTCCAATAAAACATCCACGTAAAAAGAGAGAATGAAATGTATGAAGGTAATCTAGTATAACACATACTAGGTTTCAATACATAAAAAACTTTGTGGAATGTGAAAACAAAGAAATTGAAGAGACAACCTACACCCATGGAATGATAGTGATTGACTGAGAATAGGGTCATGAGAATGTTAAAAATCACAAAACTATAAATCATTTATGGGTTAAAGGACATTGATTTCTTTATATGAAATGTAAGTACATAATTTTTTTTATTTCCTGATCATTTTTTAGAGTTTAGGAATTTTTTTTTCATATATAATAAAATCACAAAGAAATATATTTACAAGAAAATTATAATTTATTCATTTATAAATTTCCACCACAAACTCTTCTTTTTCTCCAAAAAATGAGTAATTAGGATGAATATTTCATGTTAGAAGAACAAGAATCAACTTATAATGGATTAAAAAATATATAATATATTAACAATCTATTAATTAAATAATTATACATCAACCAAAACTAAAATGGTTGGAGCAATTAAAGGTAATTCCCAAAAATAAGAAACCACGATACAAATAAAAACAAATTAAATCTAAAAAATTAAATAGTAATACTCAAAGTAAAAAATAAATCATTCAATGAAATAGTTATACTTAAAATTCATTAAAATGTTTCTTTATATGATTGGAAAGAAAATTATAAACATTTAATCCCGTATTCTTACATGATAAATTTATTATATATCTCTATGTATCATTAGTCACTCTTAATTTCTCTAACAAAAAATGTATATGTTCTTATAATAAATATCCAATATAAGACAATAATTTCCACAAATAAATTATATCACCAAAAGATACATTAAAATCACATTTAATTCCAAAATATTATTCAACCACTAATCCTAAACTAAAATAACATATTATTTTTCTAACATAATCATATAAGGTACCATTAATAGTGGTCATCTTCTGAAATAATATTATTCTCCAAATTACAAAATCACATCTAAAACTCATGGTTATATCTACGAAAGAACATACATATCCAGTTTTTTATGACCCCTGATTATCTAAAAATTGACATCATATAAACCCCTTTATACTACCGATAAACTTAAATATATTTCGAGAAAACATATATTCATTCCTCATAAAATTGTATTTCATATATTAAACATAATGCTTATATGTACCTCAAGTATTTATCAAAACTCAATAAATGTCTCCAAACTAAATATCAAATTTTCTCAACACCAATTTTTATAGGTATTGATTTTATCTAACATATATCTCATAGTATTGAAAACATAACCAACTATAGAATAACCATTATTTTATTTTTGAATTGCGTGATATTCAGAATATATTAGAATATTTTGGAAATAAGCATCTTTCACTAAAATTCTTTCTTCAAACATTAACAATCCTTTTTTTATTCATTCACACAATATTCCTATATGTTAATGATATAAATTATATATTTAAATAATTCAATATCCATCCATTCATGTTAATTAATTAGAACATAAGAAATTAATTCAAACCATAAATATATACATCGGTTTATTATATTATGTTATTTATTTCACCTAAACCATCCAGAATAACTTCCATTTCTCTAAAAAATAAATTGTCAAGTAAATGGTAGTATTTTAATTATATAATGATATATATAAATTAAATATTTTGCCACCGTAAAAAGAGACTTTGGGATTCATGGAAATTATTGTAAAATAAAATTTTAATTATAGATAAATAGGATTCTTTCATGTTACTTGGATGCTTAAAAATAATTTCAAATCATTTGAAGAATATTTTTCCATAATAAAGATTACTAAATCATCTAGTCACGATAATAAGATTATTCATTATACTTCCCTTTTCATATTGATGATTGAAATTAAATATATTTAAAAAAACCAATAATACATGACATTCATCTCAAAATTAAAATGTCTCTTCTGGAGTCAATTCTTATAGAAACTCTTCAATACATTATCCTTTCAAAATATCCGTAATAACTTCAGTATAAAGGAATGTTTTAAGCTCAATGGTTTTCTATTTATATCCCCAAAACATTATATTATTTTTCTGAAATAATTTATCACATTAATCCAAAGGGTTACATATACTTCAACCCAATTTTTTTCCCAAAATCACATTAATAACCTTAAAATATCATCACATAAAACCGAAAAATGGGGTTTATAATAAATTGAACTAATTGTAATCCATAAACTCATAAACCTAAGTTGGGTTTAATAACCCTTTTTAAAAAATAATATAAAACATAATAATATCTACTGTTTTTAAAACAATACTATAGTGCAAACTTTAGTGACCTGGCCATAAATATTTTATATTTTAGTGAATTTAGATGAGAATTATAATTCATTTTCCACAAAGTTATATAAGGTCAAGTGTTTACTAGAATGAGGAAAAACTCTTACATATTTCATCAAAACATTTCAATTATTCTACTAGGTATCCATTTTTTCATAAAACAAAACACTTTAAAATAGAAAAAGGATTTCATTACATGGATAATCGTCACAATTTTCATCTTGACCTCATTATTATCCTTAATATTCTTTAAAACCCAGAGAAAAACATTTTAATACATGATTGGAGAATAAAAAATCAAACATAGGGACATGAAAAATTAATTTTGCTTATCTAGGGAAATACATGGAATCCCATTAAAACGTTATCTTAAAAGCATGCACTTTACCCTAAAAGGTTATTATCATTTTTTTAAAATAAATTATATTTCTATTACATTTTGAAATAAACAATTTCTATGATAAATTATAAAAATGATAATTTAATTCATGTATATTACATTGAACTTCATCATAGGTCCCATAAATAACCCCAACAATTACCATTGAAAATTTTAATAACCTTACTGTTGACTTTAAATATAACTCTCTGAATAAACATACTCATTTACCAATGCATTGGTGATATCTCCGGGGAAAAAATATTATAGGATATAATAGTCTCGATATAGATATATAATGGAAATCAACCCATAATATATACTTTACAAGGACAAAATATTGAATAAAACACTTTAAAACGATTTAGAACAATTGTGAAAATCATTTTCAGATATCAAAATTCCATTTTCATGCAAAAACATCTTTCAAAATATACAAATTATGACAATAAAAAAGAATCCATTTTAATTTAATAGAACTATGAAAATATATAAAGGAAACATAAAATCACTTCTGTTACATGATGGTAGATAATACTTCTCATTTTGTAAATAAACCCTTTTTACTTTTGTAAAATGAAATGAAAGAGGAACATAAAAAGTGGTTTTTAATAGGAAGTCATTTAAATTGATTCCAACTCATATCATATGTTATTTTCTTAAAATAATGAACTAATGTTTATATATAAGTTCTTGATATAATTTATCATTATCATTTTTTCATTTAGTACAATGTTATATATAATTACCCAATAATTTTGTTCACTTGAGATATTTTGATGAAATTTTATTCATAAGTAAAGAATGAATTCTACAGGGTGACTATGGTTGAAGGGTTCATTATTCCATAATAACTATAATAATAATAAAAACAAAATTATTTCCTTTATACATAATTTATATTATTAAATCCATACAAGAAAATATGGTTTTAAAAATGATCTACATTACAATAATGGGGACATGAGGTCAAACCTACAAATGAGTAACGATTTCCTATTTCAATGATCATTATGGAAAGAAGATAAGTATTTTTTATCATTATATATTTATAAAAAATTCATAAATATTATATAATTTATTAATATATATTTATATATACCATCCATGTGATGTCGTGATAAAAAATAAATCATATCACTTTGTGGTGGTAGTGGTCTGCACGCTTGCCCGAACAACATTATCATTTTTGGTGCATGCAATCATAAAAATATAAATGAAATATTTCTATAACAATGAAAAATATTTTGTTAAAATTATATATAAAACTTAATTCCATCATTTTAATCCATCCATGATAGATGATGGTGAAAGATGAATTACGTCGGTTTAGGAGGCGGCAGTCCACTGTATACACAAATGATTGTTTCACATTATTATTGTATAAGACATGCATATAAGATATTATATTAAAGTAAAACCACTATTTTAGTTATATAATCTTGTTTATGGATTATTTTATAGTGTTTTAAGAAAATATAAAACAAAAAGTTCCAGTTGGAATATATACCTCTTATTTTGAGAACCTCCATTTTTGAACACCTTAAGACCTATAAGATTGGTATTTTGAGTAAATATTTCCTCTATACTAGAGTGATGTATTATTTTAAGGTATATAGGTTTTTATTGTAAGAAAAAAATAGTTTTTATGAGTTATGTAATAAGAATAAGAGGTTCCATTTTATAAGAGAGTAGAGGGGAACTCTGAGATTTTCTCTTAATATTAAATTGATATATATTAGTATTTAGTTATAAATTTATAAAAACTGATTTATTTCTAATTTTTTTTATGGTTGTAAATACCCTCATAAAATAAAATTCATAAAAATAATGATGATTTTTTCCATAAATGTTGATTTTAATCTTGTGTTAACCAATTTTACACTTTCAGTGACAACAATGATTTTTACAATCTCAAGGTCAATATTGATATTGAAAATTGAAAAAACAAACATAATTGTACCATGTATAATATTTTCAACCATATTATAATAACATTTAAAATATAATATTTTTTGAATTTTATATCATTTATTAAGTTATTTTTTTAAAATATCCAATTTGTCCATTTTTAAAATTATTCATTACATTAATTTTAATATTATCAAGATAAAACATATAATTTAAAAAAACATTTTATTATATTCCAAAAAATTAGGGACATATATAAAATTATTTCATATCACTATTTTTGTAATATTTTATAATCTTAAAATTTTTCATATTATTTATTTGGTATTTTAATTAATTTAATAATTATTGTGTCAACATTCTATAATCATTCATATTAATTATTTAATTCATAAAAATTATAAATATATTACCACGATGAAAGAAAATATTTTATTTTTCAAAATACTATTTATAGTTGAATATATCCTCCGGATAACCCATATTAAAAATATAGTATTTACAAACTGGAGTGTGACATGTTGGACTTTTCTTCAAATAAACTATTATAAATATAATAATCTTATTAAAAGGATAAAGAACATATAAATTAATATTAAATTAATATTGATGAAATGAAAACATCCAATAATAATAAATAATGTTTTGGGTTCATTAAATAGTCCTTATTATTTTATTTTCAACTCTCATTGCCATAATTTCCAACTAATGTGGTAACCAAAATTTTTAAAGTTCCCATTTATGTTCACCAAAAGTTAAATTGAATTATATATCAAACTTTTAAATGTTTTTTCAAGATATAGAATCGATTTTTTATAATTCAAAACATATAATTGATGGAATTTAATTTAAAATTAATATAGGAAAATGCAACGAAAACATTTTTCTTCAAAAATGACTTCTTAATCACAAATATATACTTGTAAAAAAATATGGCATAAATATTATTATAATTTTATTAAATATAATTAATATAAGTAAATATTAATTATTTTAAATATTTACTAAATTAAATTCATGAAGCAACTTTCCAAATTATGAAAATGACAGTTTTATAAAAATTGGTATTTTTCACAATTCACTGAAAAATTATTCTTTCTCAAAAATTATGAATTAATTTTCCTTTGTAATTATTAAATTTTTAATTAAAAAATAGAATCAATGAAATTAATTTTTAATAATTAATTTTATAAAACATATATTATATAATTATACTAATCACATATATAAAGAAAATGAAATCAATTTTGAAGAAAATGTATTCTTCATGAATAGAATGACATTTCTCTAATTCTAGAGATTATTATACAAGAAATTCTCAAAAAATATTATTTATTAGGACCATTATATTTATTTCATAATTTAGTTATTCTTATCTAAGCCTTCTAATTTAACATCTGTTTTGTAATGTTAAAATTTAAATTATAATAATTTATTATATGTTTAAACATGGTTTTGTGTATATTGTATGTTATCGAGAATAGTATAACCTTTTAAAATTTTGTTCAGCTACCGAACCAATTTAGAATAATGGATTTTAAAATTCATAATGCCACCTTCTATACTGGGCATGGCCATCAAGAGAATCAGTTTATGAAATTTGGCCTACCCATTACTCATGTAGTTTTTAGGACATTTTGAACAGGATATTTCATGAGTAACATGACTCGTTCGTGGAAGTATTTACAAAAAAATCCCATTTTACTCTTAGAATGGGGAAGTCAATTAGATTAATTTGAGTATGTTTCTATAAATATTTATAAATCATTGAATTTATTTAATTCTTTCAAAATGAAATTTCTTGATTCTTTAAGTAAGTATTTTTGGACATGTGGTCTTGTAACATGGTATTTCTATTAATTTAATGTAAAAGGTAATAGAGCATGGGTTAATTCATATAATATTTTTTAGATTTCGGGATTCCCATGTTTGGTGGGATATTACATTAGATTCATCAGATATTTCTCGATGTTGTTTTCTCTAATGAACTCCCTAACTCAAAAATATGTGAAGTTCATATGCGATGAGAGACGTTAGAGTTATTTTATTGAGATGAAAGGACATTTTACCTTAAAACCAGTGTTGACTCTTCCAGATCCAATGAAGGGTGTTGTAAAATTCTATTATATATTAGGTATGGTTTTTGGTTTTGTCATAATGGAGGGTGACCATGGGGTATCCCATGGTTTGAGATAACTTATGACACAAATCCCCAATTATCCAACCCCTGATATTGAACTCGCAGCTATGATTCATGATATTAAGAGAGGGGGAATTATAGTTTAAATTAAATGTTTTCCATCATTATAACGATAATATCATCACTAATATCTTCCATCAAAAATATTTTAATATATAACAAGGGAATTGGGTAGAGTACTTTTTGTCTTTTGATTTTGTCATTGGAAACAACTCAAGTAGAATGAATGTTACTACTAATGAGTTGAGTAATATACATCCAACCTGTACCATGAAATAATCATCAAATGTATAGAATATAATGTCTCCCCTTTCTCATTTGAATTTTCTTGTCCCATAGAATTATTCAGTGGTTGATTTGGAGAGCGTGTAGGTGATCACCTCTATTCTCAAGTTGATTTTTACGAAGAGTATCTTGAAAATAAATAATGGGGAATTATGGACACTATTTATGGTGTGGAGGCCATTGGAGAGTGTTAATTCTCTTTAAAGTATGTCATTTGATTCTAGAACATCTTTATTCACCTTCTCATATAAGAAATATGATGATTGGGGGTTTACATAATGCCAAGTCAGTAGTGAACCCTAGATTCATGAAGATGTTCTATGATATGAGGTGATAATTCTAGTGGCCTAGAATTAAATTAGATATCCCTCTCTTAGTATCTCATTATTATTCCTTCCATTTTTTTAAAGATGAGAACTATATAAATTCATGTTTTGTTCATCCTCTTCTTCTACTGACTTGGAGGTATTATTTTATTTTTATAGAAATTATGATTAGGTAGATGCATACCCCTCAAGGGAAGAATTTTATCAGAGTTTTGATTGGGTTACCAAATCAGATCAATTTATACCCACTCAAGATAGAACAACTTTTTTGAACATTGAAATTCCTCATATGTAAGATATTTTCAAATTGCATGGATCTGTATCTGTTATAGTCTATTATAGGTATTTCCATTTCACTTTTCTATTTTAAATATCCCCCCATGATGAACTAGGTTCCCATGGACGTATTATCATGGCATATCTTCAGTAGTTGGATGGACAGATAGAATGTGTTATGTATATTCTTGAGGACATGATACATATATGTATTCATTACCTGGGTGGAGCATTTTTTGACTAATTGAAATATGATGAGTCTTCCTAAAACAATAGATAACAGTTCTCAATATAAATAGCTCCATTTGAGCCCATGAATTTCTTCCTAATAGATACCCATTGTGTTGGTCATATATTGTTGTATGTTCCTTGGATGGACCCATTTTAGTACTAGTGATGATGATGAAGATTCTATTGTTTCATCATAGGATGGTGATGACAAAAAACAAGTAGAAAGATTATATCTATCATCATTTATGACCATTTGAGTTTTATGTTGGTGATAATGTGTCTTTGAGAGTTTCACCATAGTTGGGTCATAGAATTCATGTAAAATAAGGAAATCATATAATGATTTTTGGGTCCTTTTGAGACTTTTCAGAAGGTGGGTAAAGTCTCATACCTAAAGGCAAACCGCGATAGTTTAATTTAATCCATAATTTGATTCAGTTATCACATAATCAAATGATTCTTTCTAACCCTTAATATATTTTGACATTTGAATTTGTTGAAATTGAACATAATATATCCATTAATGAGAATCAAGACATAATTTCTGATTCTAAGACATCCGTTCTTCATAGTAAAATGATGCATTTACTCGAAGTAAAGTGAAATAATTGTTATGATTTTCATTAGACCTAAGAGAATGAGGTACAAATGAGAAATTAGTTGCTCAAATTTTTTATATATATTCATTATGAATGAGTTTCTGTGGAATGAATGTTTTTATAGTGTGGTGTTTGTAACACATCTTTACCTTCTATCTAGTATTTCTTGACCAATCTTTTGATCAAATTCATGGGGTTTTATGTTTTTTTATTTAGGGGAATCGTGGTATAAATATGCCAATGATTTTAGAGGATTATCTTTGGTTTTAGGGGGAGTTGGAGGCATTTTCAATGTTTTTTCATGAAATGGATATATATTGTCTATAATATTGATTCTATCCATGAATATAATACATTATATAAATCTCTCACTAATAAGAATCCTTGAAATAGTTTCATTACGTGGAATATATTAAACATTTTAATTTATTTTATGATGTGAACTTCAATATATTTAAATGTTTAACCTAAGGTGATTATTTTTTGACATATATGCTACATAGGATATTCGCATCATTAATCCAGGATTAATGTCACGAGTAACTCCTTCTCTATTTTCTATTATGAATTGTATCTTAATACCAGTTCCTCTATCCAGAAACCTCTTTTCATTAACCCCTGGTCCTACTTGTTGTGATTTTTTTGTGATTCTATTACTTCTTGATGGATAAATTTGACGTTGGATTTCTAGTAAGTTTTCTCACTATGATTTTCTCCTAATATCATCTAACCTTTTTTGATAGAGGTATAGTATTTGGATCGATTATTAAATTAGAGTTTGATCTTGATGAATTGTGATCTAGGATTTCCTTTTTGAGATTGTTCTTCTTTGTTCATATTTTGTGTTTCCCATTGTTGATGATGATTTGAATATAGATTAGGTTTAGTTTGTTCTATATAAATATTCCTTGTAATATAATCCATAAATTTATTTATTGATTTGAAATAATTTTCAAAATGTTTTAAAAACTAAAATTTGATATGATCTATGATTAATTTATAAAAGTGAATAAATTTTTTTAAAAACAAATAATTTCATTAGAATTGAACTTGTTGGGTGGATTTGATAAAATTTTTGGCATTATTCGGTAACTAATATGATGAGATGATTTAGTGATAAACATGAGACAAATGGATTGAATCTAAAGATAACATGAAAAGGAATAAATTTATCAAATCCTGTGATTTTGATTTTGAAATTATAATGGCATGTTGAAAAAAGTAAAATTTTCAATTATATTTTATATAAATTTGAAATGATTTATTTTCACATGATTGATTGATTGGTCGACTAAAAAAATGTGAGCATGGGTATTTATTTGGTAATTATGACAAGAACACCATGATTTGACACCTTATAAATGGATCAAAAATGTGAATATTTATATAAACATACTACGCCATGATTTCCCCTTTTGGGAGTGGTATCCCAACAACCTGAGATGAGGGACATGATCAAAAATTAAGTTGAGATCACAGATTTAGTAGTGTAATGATATCATCCTCAAGAACTAATTTACCAAATGGATTATTAAATGGTGTTGTGAAATGATTGATTTAGTTTTTACACACCATTAATTATTATTAAATTTCATTGATTATGAA
Source organism: Viscum album (assembly GCA_963277665.1). NCBI lineage: Eukaryota > Viridiplantae > Streptophyta > Magnoliopsida > Santalales > Viscaceae > Viscum > Viscum album. The sequence continues at coordinate 593,296,970 of OY728141.1, read as the reverse complement.
ATATTTACATAATTATTTTATATAAACTGTTAATTTATGTTTTTTCTTATATATGTTCCATTATTCTTATTAAGAATTTATATCTTTGATGAAAATATATAAATCCACAATACGAATTTTTTTAATTAATTTTAATTAATAAGAGTTTTAATTAATATGGATTAGATTATGGAATACTTGATGATACCGTAATAGATTTTTTAGATCAGACAATTTTTTCCCTTTCAGTATTTATAGATTGTCATATGCTATGTCCTAGGAAAATGAATGTTCCATATGGAGGTGTGGGCTATTCATTATCCTTGGGACCCAAAGTTATAGAGGTGACCAGTGGAGAGGTCACAAACCTTTTACATGGGATATTTATAAACATTAACCTTAGAATATTTAGTGTCTTTTGATGTTGTACTATTTGGGTACTGTTTTACTTATTTGGTTCTTATACATTCTCTCTTTGATGTTCTAATGAAACCAGCTAGTAGCGTTTCGCATCCACCATATTTTGGAAAGAATCATTCCCTTATGATTGTTTTATGATTTCATGTGATATTCACTAATGAATTGGAATTGGGAATGCTCTTATGGATATGAATGTACTGGATCATAAAACCAAATACCAGGTTATCCGGGTTGGATTGTGACAAAAGTGCACAGAATGAAAATGTGTTGGACTTTCATGATAGTCGTTAGTCTTATAAAAAAACCTAGTGGGTAATAGCCTATGGTGTTCTAGAATGTTATAAAAAAATTAGAGGAGACCCACTAGATCATTTTAGTGTTTTCATGGAAAAACGTTGGATGACATTTGATATTTACCATGTGGTTTTTGTTGCTTTCGTTAGATAAAACAAGAAAATAGAGGATTTTTGTAAAAAAATCACTATGAATACTTTTGATTTTAATATAATTGAACCAAATAACTTGTATATAGGGTACCTATAATATATACATATCTTGCACACATATAATAGTCATTGAATATAGAAATAATTTTTTTTAATTTTGTACATGTTCAATAAAAATTAATATTTGTAAAAAATTAAAAACACAAACCACAGTGAACATAAAAATATATATATGAAAATGAAATATTTCGTAGTGAGTTAAAATAGAAATCATGAGTGTTATTTTTAACCTATAGTGCATTCCTAAGGATCCCAGATTATTCAATATAGAATTATCCACCAAAAAAATAATTTTCATCCAGTCTCCATACACAATGTGCAACGAGCTCCCATGATTCAGTTCTTCAAACATACGTTGGTCACAAACAAAAAGCGCTCCATGAATCCCCTTATGGAATTTATATGGTGTTGTTATATCTTATGTAGTAGTGATTCTAGGTACAAACCGTATCGACCTACTGAAAATACAAGTGAAAGAGGTAATGATATATGGTATATCAATAAGTACACAAAGAATTAGTATTCATATTAGATTTTCTGAAATATGTATATAAATATAAAACATAACACCCAATAATACGATGATATAAACCAGTTTTACCAATCAAAATAATAGAAAAAATATTGAAATTATTATACAATATTTCCATCACAGAAAACCCATCTCATTAGGGAATATGAATAGTATATAATATAGTCACGGAAATACTATTTTTGAACCCAAATGAAAAGGATAAATGTGTTTAATAGAGTAAATGAACCATATTTCTTTCTAATTTGAGTATCTTGTTCATTTATATAGTTATATCTATTGAGAAATACATATATAAACATATAATTGAATCCATACAACATTTTAAAATCATAAAACCATTTACGATAAAAATGATGAAATATAAAAAACACAAGTCTCGATCTTATATATTATTCCACACTAACTAATATTAATAAGATATATTTTGCATGCCCAAAAATAAATATAGATTCATCTTGAAATGAATAAAAATTAAATTTCAGAAAACATTGTTAATGAAATTTTTACATGAATGAAATATAATAAAATATAATAACTAATCTATTCAAGAAAATGTTATGTTGAGAAACAAATAATTATTTAACATGATAACCAAAAACCATGTTTAGGAATAATAACTATCTCCACATGGTTACTAGTAATTTTGTATATAAATGGAGATATATTATGATGAACTAGTTATTTTTTATAATGAAATTTTATTATATTATATTTATATTAATAGTTATTATTGTGACCATAGAAATAATTTTATTAAGTAATGGAATAAGAATATAATTTATCATTTTGAATAGCAAGTAGTATTTATTATAATGGAATTATTTTTCTTGTGTTATATGATTTATTTTAAAAATAATTTTATTAATTATTTAATTTCTATTTGATGTGAATTGAATACATTTTATGATTCTAAATACTTGAATTTTTGTATAGAAATTTTTATAAAAAAGTTGACCTTTTTGTAAAAAGTGTAGAATATTATTTTTTTCAACTATTGTACCATTTATGGAATGATTTTTATAAATGATTAAATGTAAATAAATTGAAACATTTTATCATCCAAAAATTAATTTATGGAGTAAATTAATTCCTTTTAAATTATCATGTTTAATTTTTAAATATTTGTCTGACATTTTTGGAGGAAAATTTATATTTTAATCTATAAGAAATTGTTTTTTAACATTCCTTTAATTAAATATCCATCGTAATACATTAGGTTATTCATTTATATTAATTAAATATAACTAAATTTTTCAAAAATATAATGTTATAAATATCATGGCAGTGAATTCTATTATTTTTTTTGTATATTTATTTTTTAAGATAAAAAAAGATTTTTCCTGAAAACTATTTTTTTGTTTGGGATAAATTTGGTTAAAATAAATATTTACCCCATAATGAAATTTATCTTTTTAAATGGTTCTCAAATTTGGATTAATATTTTTTAAATAAATTAACAAGTTAAATTTCATTTTTATTCAATAAAAATAATTTACCACTTTAAAAATTTGTCACCATGGTAATGGATAAAATAGTCTAAAATTGGGATAAATTAATTTGAAGTACCCAAAAACATATTGTTAATTGATTTTTGAAGTAGATTATTAACCCTTATTATCAATCCTTTAAAATTTAAAATGTTTTTAAAACTTTTTTTTAAAAAAAATATATATTAATAAAACACGAATTTCTGTGAGTCTCACTCCTCTCACATACAAAAGGATCCCCTAAAAACCAAAATTTACCACACACCTTAAGCACCATAGCCCAACTTATACTTGAAAAAATCATTATATAACTCTCTTTTCAACTTAATTGGCATTATGTTCTAACTAAAATACTAATCAAGTAGTTATTAAGGAGAGTTCTTAAGGAATATATTCAATAATGAGTTAATAGTCATAATAGAGTTCTTTTATGTTTCCTTATCCTTCAACCACTTGTAATTTTATTATGACTATATTAATATAATTAAATCCATATAATTTCTATAATAAATTATTATAATTTATCGGCTAACCATTATATACATTTTTACATACATTTGAAAATGAAAATATTTCCCATGTTACATGCAGACTAAACCTCCAAAAAACACTTATATCATTTTTCATCACCAAAATACATGGATGGTTCTAAAAATTGTTTTCATAAATGAATTTGATATTTGGTAAATAATAATTGTTTAATAACGATAAATTTAAAATTTTATAAAACAAATTTAAAATTACTTTTCATCATAACATTTAACCTCATATAACGGCCATAATAAGAGACATTATATGTAATAGATTTTTACCATTATATTTCATTTATCTTATTTATATTAATGATATTAAATTATTTTTATAGATTTCTTAAAAATTTCAAAAAATATATATTCTATAAATTTATATTATTACAATTAAATTAAATTATATTACTCATTTTGTTGATATAAAGTGTTCTTGTATTCATGATTATATGATAGAAATATACATTTATATTAATTAATAATATAAATTTCTTCTAAAAAATCAACATTTAATTAATATGCTCATTTTAATCTATTTTTTTATATTATAATGATAACTTGCTTAAAATATATATGAAATTCCATAATTCCAAAAAACATATTTAATAAACCATTTTAAAAACGAAGGTAATTATGAAATATATATTATTAAAATGAAATTAATATAGAAAATTTGTGATTGTTTTTTACTGTAAAAATTAATCATATTAAGAAGTATTTAGTGAGAATTAACAATATAATTACCTATTGAACAACATTTATTTTGATTATTAATAACCATAAAAAATTTAAAATAAATATTTGATGGAACCATTGGAAAATTAATTTTTTTTATACGATATCGAAAATATTTTGGATATTTGGAATCAAATGTCCTCAAAATAACAAAATTTGGTTATAATGATTTATTAAATAATTAAATCACGATAATAAAATAAATAAATTGAATTACAATAAGTTAATTAATATTAAAAATATTGTTAATTAATAAATAAGTTAATATAATTTTACTGTATAGGAGGTTAGATGATGTATGAAGTGGGTTGGGACTCATAGAATGTGATATTTATTTTAATTCATTTTTTATTATTTTCTTATTTTAATTTCTACTCAATATCTTCCATTAAAATTTTAATTCAAAAATATTTTTCTCAATTTTTTTTTTCTTAAATACATTTTCTATTATATTATTATTTATTTTAAAATGAGTAACAATGGCTCCTTTTACAAAGGCATGTAGAGATTGTTTTATAAAAAATTTACAACATTAACTACTTTTCTATCTATCATGAATACACTTATTTGTAAATTTTAATTTCCATGATATAATTGTTTTTAAAATTAAATTACATATCTATTATACTTTTAATTTATCTTTTAAAATAGATATCAATGAATACAAAAATTTTATTTTATTTTTTATGAAAAATATATGTTGATACTCGTATGGATTCAATTGAATATTTCTAGGAGTATTATAATGAATGTGAAAGGCCCTAAATATTATTTTAGGTTTTGGTTATTTTACATTATATAATTATGGGTTGGTCAAATATATACCCTAAATGCATTGGGTATTATTATATTATCTTGATAAAATATGTTCGAATTAATAGTGTGTGTTATTTAATTATATGTTTTTTTGTAAGAGTGATAAAAATATGTCTTTTCAATTAATATTCATATTTATTTTATTCCATTATGATTTTTATGAGAAGTTTTATAAATATATTTGGGTAATAAAGCTTATTTTCTGAGTTTGTATGTTATTATTAGGTCCCAATGTTTATTATATAAAAAAGGTAAACCTTTTTAAGGTTTATAATGTTTTTTTAATGTTATAAAGGTTATAATTTATTTTTATGTCACTTAATGTAATATATTTTATAATCCCATATTTTTTAATTTTTTAAAAATATTTATGTATGGTTATGAACTCTAGAATGGTTCATCTTTTAGTTATGAAGACTCACCTTAAATGAACTAAGTTTTTAATGAATGGAATTGTGTTGTTAATTTTAAGAAACTGTTTTTATGGAAATAAATGTACACAATGTGCATTTGACCACTTTTTAAACATAATTTTTGTTTCAAAATCCCTAAAACTCTAAACTCAAAAAATCATGTGAATGTAAGAAAGTTAACTCCTTAATAAAAATCATGAAATTAGGTCTTTTTTATTAATAGTATAATATAATTTTAATGAGATAGACATTTGGATAATTTTAAAGGATATGATATATATAAGTAAAAATTATAGGGTTATAATTTATATTAATAGTATAATGAAATTTATTTTGATTAATCATAGGTTTTCTAGGTTTCATCATATAATATACGCATATTTCTTAATTGTTTCCAACATAGGATACTGGATAAATTAAGTGTGAATGAAATAAGACTACAATATTCTAATTAATTAGTAACTAGAAATGGTTAGAGTCTCAAATAATCAGTTTATGGTCATATTAACTCAGTAAAAAATGATATAAATGGTGGTACCCATGAATGAGATTAATAAAAATCTGTCTAAAGAACAAAACATTATTGAATAATTTCATAAAAAATTACCCTAGATATTTTGATGACACCATATACCTAGTGGTTTCTAAAATATTTATTAATTATTTGGAGAATATATCTGATGTTTCATGTTATTCAAAGAGTCTTAAAGTATCCATTTTAAGCATTATTTATAATATTTATTTTGATCGGTTGATGTTAGTTATTAAAATTAAGTTGGATTAGAATAACATTGATACCATAGCATATACTATATATGGAGATCATTTTCATGAAACATATTTTCATAAATCACTTCAATATATAATTTAAATGTAGTTTATAGTGTTTAAGAAAAATGAGGAGGAGGATGTCTCTACATAAGAATAATGTTTTAATACATCAGCCTAATGTTATATGAATTTTCTATTGGAAATGAAATTAAAAAGATTGTATGTTAAAAAAATTAGAAATAATGTTTAAAAAGGTAATTTGACACACATTATTTTAAATGTAATTTAAAATCATTCAATATGATGAGAAGGTTCTATTGAAACATTTTATCATTTATGGATATCATATCAACATGGTAAAGAATTATTCCTAGAATCAACCAATGGGAAATTGTCCCCAATGATTTCTGATGTTAAAAGAGTTCAATTTTCATCCTATCCTAAATGCGGTAACAAGAGAATTGTGGAGTGTCCCAAGAGATATTAAATGTTTAATTAATGTCTTAAAATTATATATTTGGATCATAAATGCATTTAATTGAAAAAGGGTTAGACCCAAAAAGAATATTAATAAGTAAATAGTTTTAATTGCAATGATGTGGACAAATATGAAAGAATGTGTCCAAATATAAGTATGAGAGGAATGAATAATTAATCCAATAATATTAATGGTTTGTAAAGATTATTTTTTATTGAATCATTCATAATAGGCCATAAAATTATGTGGTGGTAATTATATTATATTTTCCTTAATTTGTGTCATTGTATTGTTTGCCTTTTTATATATTCGTTCTGTTTTCTAGGAAATTATCTAATAACATATAAATATCATCGCATGAAATAGAGTTAAAGAATTTGTAAAAAAATATAGAGGATGTATTAATTAAAAAAGGATTTATGGGAATCAACTTATAGTTATACTTGAATAAGATATTCCAAAAATTCATTTTTATTATCCACAGTATATATTTATGTTGTTTGTAAATGGATTGGTTTTTATCATGTTATGATATATTGATGAGATATGTAATCGATATTCAATTTTCAAAATGAGTATGAATTTTTTATATAATAATGATTTCATTCCTATCATTATATATCTAGAAGAAAATAATTTTATTAAATTTTAGCATGAATATAATATATAAATTATTATTGAAAATAATTGAATTATTTAGCTTATTGATTTTCTTATGGTAAATTAATTATAATATGTGTTTCTTAATGATTTTCATAGTTTTATTTTTATTCAGGAGGTTGAATTCAACATTTAATTAGTTTTAAATGTTATGAAAATATCAAAAACACCTTATCTAGCTACTAAAATGGTGATATTGGATTTGAAAATGAAATTAAAAGAATTACTTGATAAGGGATTCATCCTCCAAATAAAATCATCATGGGGTGCCTCTATTTGGATTGTTAAAAATAATAATGTGTCCATGAAAAATTACATTGATTATATTACACTAAATGACATTAATATTTAGAATAAATATTTGTTTCCTCAATCAATTACAAGTAAAATCATCTCTAGCGAGCTCAATATTATTTAAATATTGACCTCGTGTTTAGATATCAATATCTATGGTCTTTAGAAGAAGAATTTTTTATTATAGAATTTGAAACTAAATATTTCTTTTAAGAGGTTCTGGTAACTCCCTTATAGACAATAAATATTCTCCTTGAATCTATAGATCTAATAAGTAGATTTTCCAATGAATATTTGGGCCAATCATGGGGGTATTAATTAAACACATTATGGTATGTTTATAAATTTATAAGGACCTAGAGAAACATATAAGGAATACTATTTTAATTTATAATTACTATTATTTTGGAAAATTTATTAAATTATTTATTATGTCATAATTCATGCATTAGGAATATTATAACTAATGATGTTGTAACTGTTAAACCCGATAAAACTAAATAGGTCAAAAAATTGGTCATTAACAATGAAATTCAAGGATATTTTATGTTTTCGTAGACTAATTGGGTAATACAAATTTTTTTTAATAAACACTATTCAATAATTTAATATATTAACCATTTTCAATAAGAAAGAGTGTTAAATTAATTTGGTCAATGCAATTTGATGAATGTTTTTTAAAATTAATAAGGATAATGGTGATTTATATATTATCAAATAAAATATATATAAATAAGAAACCTTTTTTATGTTATGATGCTTCACTAAAGTAAATTTGTAATGTTTTGATGGTAAATGATCCAGTAATATCATATTAATTATGATAGTTGAAACCCCCAGAAGAAAATTATCCAATTCATGATCTTAAAATTATTTTGGTAATTTTTTCTTTAAAAACGACAATTCATAAATTATATTGGCATACATGATATAAATATAAATGTAACATAAAATATTAAAGTCAATATTCACCCAAATTTTATAAATATTTGGGAAAGTTGATTAAAACGAAAACATGGTTATTAGCATTAAATTCATTATGATCTATTTAATGTAAAAAAGTTAGAATATTAATTGAGTCAAATAGATAATATGAAAATAAAACTTTTATGTTCGGAAAATGATCTATTTGTTAAAATTTTAATAAAAGTTGAAAAAATGATGTTTTTATGAAAAATCTTATCTTCTTGATCAAGTATCAGTACAATCATCTTTATAATAATGATTTGAATATACTAAGAGGTAATGTCACTATTTAATAATAATTATGGAAGTATTAGGTCAATATGATAACATTTTAATTTTTCCATTGCTTTATGTTTTCAAAATCACAAGCACTTATTTCCTTAAGGATTATTTTCTTTCTCTATGGAAATTTATTTTCATTACCCTTAACTTTATTTTCTATGTTATTTTTAATAATCCTTCTCTTAATTTATCCATATTTTTCTTAATACAAAATTTCCATAAGAAATGTCGGATTCATATGTAATCCTCAAAACCTTATAGTTTCATAGATATCGAGTCTCACTGTCTTTAGTATTTGATTTCATCTATTTTCAGACTAAATTTTATCTTGATTTCAGATTCCAAATTCTCTAAAATATAGACTTTGAATTATCTAAAATTCAATCTCTAAATTATCTAAACATCAAATTTCGTATTTACTAAAATTCAGACTCTGAATTCATGGAAACTTATTCTCCCAATTCTCTGAAATTCAGAATCTGAATTCCTAAGAATTCCGACTCTGAAATCTTTAGAATTCAGACTCCGAATTCGTCTATAGTCACACTCTATTTTAATACATATTTAGACTCTGTTATCCAATATACTTACAGTATGATTATTCATACTTATTAATTTTATATTTTCATGCATTAATTTTTTGTTCTGAAATTATCAGAATATAGTTTACTTATGTTACAAAAACGTGTAATTCTTCCCTTAGTTATTATAATTTCTTAAACATGATAATCTTATATTGAAATTATTTCTTATAATATATTTCTAATTAACCATATTTTTATTGACCCATGTATAGGTCCCTCCGAATTTCAAGGAAAAATAGGCCCGTTGGATGAGGGTCTTGAACGTTGATGTTTGTTTTTCTATAAATAGGAGCTCATTTGAAGGAGCTGAAAACACACATAGATCAAAACAATACATGTCTTGATGTTTTTAATTGATTTATATAAATATACACTCTCACACATTTTTTAATATATGAATATATTGTTCAATCATGAACAATTTTTTCGGCTTCTTATGAATCTGATTGATGTTGTGTACAATCAAGGGCTTTTAAGGATAGGAAGATAGAGGTTCTGACTACCTTAATTTTCAAGTAAATATGTAGATACAATGAAAGAGGATTGGAATTATAGAAAGTTCTACGGATTTCAGTAATAGAAAGTCATAGTCCTATATTCTTATCGAGGGCTTACCCTTGTGTGGGTAAGATGAAATTTCCTGAAAGTATATATCAAGTGATCTTTATCCATGGATTCTCGATTCCCTTCTCTTTGGTAAAAAATATTTCCTACTTGTTTTTTTCCTTCTTTACAAGTTTAATTTCTACTATATTTTGTTAAAGAAAAAAATTATAATTTTATTATACATTCTTATACATGCATATTCTAATAAGTAATATTTTATACTCTTTAAGGTAGGGCCATTCTCAAATATAATACTGCTCAAGTTTTCATAAGTTTAACATGTTTTTATTTATGTTTCTTATAATTGGACATGATCCCTTCCAATTATTCCTTTGAGTTAGAACCAAATAAGGTTTGTGAATTTACCTTGTTTAACTTTGTTAAGAATATATTTCATTTAATGCTTAAAACGGGAATGTATTTAACCTGTAATTCACACCCTCTTTTCATTGATAATCTGCTTCCATATTTCAATCCTACAATTTTTATCAAAGTAGGTATCTGAATACTTATACTCACATATAAGTTTTCTTTATCTATGTTATTCTAGCTCAAATTTTAATTCATATCATTAATTATTCAATTGTTTTCTTAAAGATTTTTTTACAAACATTTTGTACTAATATGTTTTGTGGAAAATATATTTTTATAATAGAATGATAGATATGAATTTCCATTATATATGCAATCTTAATCCTACCAGTCCACCAATTCTTGATGGTAATGATTATGAGTACTAGAGAGATATACTAAAGACTTTTTTTATAAACACTAGAGTGGAAAACATTGTTATACTCACTGGATATAAAAAAATTACAGAACAGGTAGTCACAACATTCTAAAATCATGAAAAATAATAATATCAACTTAACTACAAAGTAAAATATACTCTTTTATGTCATATGACCCGAAATATATACATTCAGATATTTTCTTGTGAAGCAGTCAACTTTATTTTGGAGAAATAAGAAGTTACAAATATTTTAACTTCTAAAGTTATAGAATCTAGAAGAGCAATGTTAAGGGATAAATATCATGGATTTTTATTTTCTTTGGAGAACCGGTTTACAATGTGAATTTTTTTTTATAATTGTCATCAATATTCAATCTATTGGAGAGAAAGGACTTCATGATTAAGTTCTTGTTGATAAGATTGTTCATATTATGGAAAATGGGTGAGGATCCAAAAGGATAGCTATTTATAAAAATAATAAAGTATCTAACATTACTCTTAATGAGTTAGTTGGAACTCTTCTTCACCATGAAATAATAATGAATAGAGATGGTGATTTTAATAAGAAGAAGAATGGTAATGGAAGTGTTTATTTTACAATTACATCTAAATCCAAGACTCCTGAAAGGGTAAATTTATCAATAGATAAGAAAGTTGTTGTTGTGTTGGAATCTCGTGACCAGTCAAAAATTTAATAAGCCAATATTGCCCAAGGATAAACATGATTGTGGGAATGAAGTATTTTCAGTACATATATAAGAATAAAGATAGAAAATACATGAAATATTATGAAGTAACTTGTTTTTAATTCAAAAGGTAAAGACATATAAGACCTTATTATCATATGCTCAAGATAAAATATATGTGGTATCTTTCCCTTATATTTCTTGGTGAACTTAGGAATGATAAATTTGTTGAAGTATATCTTTATGAGAATATCCAACATCAAGATTGGTAACATTAAATCTCATATTTTTATGTATCTAGAAATCATTCCGATGATCATTGTATTATGATTAGAACCATTCATGATGCCTTGAACCTAAAAAGATATTAATTTCAAGATTATGCTACTCAGTGATGATACCTTGAGAGCGATGAAACAAGCATTCAATGTTAAATCTAAAAAAATTTGTGATCTTCCAAACTATGATGATCAGACTGAGGATAAGAAATTTGATGTTTCTGAACCTTCAATGAAATGAATGGCCAAGGATCTAGAACCTCAACCAACCAAACCCCTTCCAGAATCTCAATCAGCACCTCTTACACCGAAGAAGAAAAAGATGTTTTCTAACGATGTTGTCACTAAGTGGAGGGAGAAAAAGAACAACAGAAAGGAAGCTGATCCTATTTTTGGACTTGATCCTTCTAGGCTAAGGACATATTAATTATTGGAAACAAATATTTTTAAAAAAAATAAAAGGAGAATAAATGGAAAGACAAATAATCAAAAGCTTATATTATTTAGATGATGATGAAAGTTGTAGAAAAATCTTTATAATAGGTTAAAATTCCCAATTCTTTATACATAGAATCTTCAGTTTTGGAACAAATTGTAGAAGAGGAACAAATTCAACAAGAAGGAGAATAAGAATATGATGAAGAGTAATATAGTGTAGATGTGATTACAATATTGGAAGTGTATCATGAAGTGAATGGTTCTTCTAAAAATGTCTCTATAAGATCTTCCTAATCCTCATCCACCAAAATAGTTTTATATAAGTAATAGGAAAATTATAAAGAAGTGTAAGTTAATAATAGTCATACCAATGAAGAAATTGAGGACAATGATGAAATTTTTTAGTAAGAGGAAGAAGATGTTAATGTTTTAGAACAACATTCTAAGGTAGCCAGTAATGTAGAAATTGTTGTTTCTAAATGAGCACACGTTGTCCTTGATACACCTCAGAAAGGTGATATAACTAAATCATCCAACTCAATGTTTTTTAGAATAAGTTAAAGATACTTCTCTTAGGAAAGATTCTTAAGACTACAAATCATCGTCCTTGGGACATAATTTTGAGTTCATGTCTATGAAGAAGCTTGTTGACTCAATTAAATTCTTTCCGAAAATTGAATTTCGATGTGATCTTATTCAGCAATCAGTGAACCTGAAGATGGATACTAAAAATTTCAAGATCTAGAAGTTAATCCAGAAGGTATCGTATTTCAGAACCATTATTATCAACTATGAAGCTCATAGACTATCCTTCATTGAGAAAACATATTCGTTGAAATCAGTGGTTAATGATCTTATTCTTTTTGGGGATTATACGAATTAAACAAAAGAGATATTCAACAAGACTGACGAGAAGTTCATTAATATTTCTTAAAGGAAAAAATCAATAGAAATCTTCCCATATTCCATAGGATATATATCTTTAAAAAAAATCAACTCTGTTTTGATTTTGTCAAAGAGAGAAACCTATACCACATATCAGTTCACATATTATGTGAAATCAGAAGAAGATGTTATTAAGTTACAATAAGAAAGAATTTATTCTATCAAGAAGTAGAATGATGAGCCATAGGAGTTAATCAAGAAGTAAAAAGAAGGTCACAAAGATATAATGACGATTTAATCCATACATAGGAAGCTTCTTCTAGAAATGAAAAATGGTGATTGATTAAATCTCTGATCTTTTGTTCTACTAAAACTTTTTGTCCAATATTAATGAAATATCATTGTTATAATTTTTTGAGCATGCATTATTATTTCCAACATTTTAGGTACCAATTTTTTTCCATCCATTACTTTTAAAATATCACAAAGGGGGAGAAAAAGTTGAAAAAAATTTCATGTTGTGGGGGAGTTTACCCAAAAGAAGAAATTTATTAAGTAAGGGGGAGCCTAATATTAATGTGAACATTCATTATAAAGAGAAATTCTATTTCAAGAAAATTTCTCATAATAAAAAATATGATCCATTTTTGAGTCAAAAAGTTTTCCTTGTGACATTTTCATTCTTCTATGTTTTGAAAATCACAAACACATTATATTAAGGAAAATTATTTTTCCCTACAGTTATTTTCTTAAGGAAAATTTCCCTTCTATAAGTAAACATTTATCCTTACTTTTTTTCATACTCTCTTTTTACAATCTCTAAAACAAAAAATTATTTTATTAGTAAGTAAAAAAATTGATTCATATCTAAATCCTCAGAGTCTTATAATTCCTTGGATATAGATTATTTTTCATTTAAATTCTTAATTCTCTTAAATTCAGACTCTGAGTTCATTGAAATTCGGATTCCAAAATTCTTGAAATTCAGACTCTGAATTCATTGAAATTCAAATTCCGAATTCTCTAAAATTAAGACCCTGAATTATATGATATTTTTATTCTGAATTCTCTGAAATTATTAATCTGAATTATCAGAAATTCTAATTATGAATTCCTTATAATTCAGACTCCAAATTGCTTAGAATTCAGGCTGTGATTTACTCATAATTCATATTCCATATTTACTAGAATTTGGACTTTGGAATCAATAGAATTTATATTCCAAATTATTTTTAATATCGAATAAAAAAATCCATGTTTTATAAGATCTAGTTTTTATATGACTAGAATCAACACATTAATATTTTCTTAGACTCTGGAAATTCAAATTCGGTTATGAAACATTATTTTCCTTACACATGTTATTATAATGGAACGATGTCGTACAATCTCTTTGTAACTAACCGTTGTTTGAGTGACATGTGTATAAGTCCCTCTGAGATTCAAAGAAAAATATTGTAGTTGGAGGAGAGAGCCAATCACTATTGTTTTGCCTATAAATATAAAATCATGTGAATAAGCTCAAACCCTTCCTATATTCATATCAAGGTCTTACCTAGGTGTGGGCAAGATATAATTTCATGAAAGTATGAATAAAGAGACCTTTATCCAAAGTAGTTAGATACCCTACCCTTGGGTAAAATAGATTTCCAAAATGTTAATTATTTTTTATTAAAATTTTATTTTTTCTTTATTTTGATAAAGGAAGAATGTATAAATTTCTTATAATTTCTTTCACATTAATTACTCTGATAAATAAGATTCTATACACTTTACTGTAGAATATTCCTTTAAGAAATTTTTTCTTAAGTTTCATTTCTAGACTCATATTTCCGGTACCAAAGCAATTTTCTTTTGTATAACTATAAGATGCTTTGTGAATTACCCTATTTAACATTGTTAAACATAGTTTTCCATAAGGGTAAAAATGAATGTTTTTTTAACTTACAATTCACCCCCCTTTATTTTAGAATCTACATATACTATTTTGATCCAACATTCTTATGGTGAAAAAACCTATGGGGGAGGGTCAGTTGTATTTACTAAGTCAAAAATATAAGGGAGATAATATTTTTTCATGTATTCCAATCATAATATTATTTTTCAAAATCAGTTTTTGATTTCCCAAAAGGGGGAGATTGTTATGTCAATATGATATCTTATGAAATTTTACATTCCTCTATATTTTGAAAATCACAAACACTTTTTCCCATAAATATTATTTTATTTCTCTAAGGAAATATATTTACATTAAACACAATGTAGTTTTCTATGTTATGCATAATAATCATTATCTTAACATAAATAATCATTCATTTTAGTTCATATTATATGCCTATAAATAATAATTCTCAACATTATATTAAAGTGATATTCTAGTTACATGGAGTTATAGACTCAATTGTATCCATACAAGATCCAAGATATACAAATAATTTTTTAAGGGACATCAATAGACATTAGGTAAGACGTTATGATACAATATATATTTTTATCATAAATTTCAATGACAATCAGATAAGATAAAAAAATGGAAGAAATGATTTAATATTTATCTTTTGATTATTATAGAGGTTGGGATAAATATCTTATTTTACTAATTCTTTTTTATAATAATATATTTTCATGTTAGTATTAAAATTGAACCATTATGTGGGTATATGCAAAGAGATGTTAGACACTAAAAAATTTTGATGACAGAAAGGATAAAACATTTTCACATATAAATTTGTTGAAGATGTGGATGAAAATATTAGGATGAGTTAACATTTTATATGGGATGATCAAAGAATACAATATAGGAATGTATCTTCTTAGATAAAAGGCCTTTTCATTGATATTAGGGAACATGTTTTTCCTAAAATACCTCTAAGAGTTATATTTTTCGATATATAGGAGAAGTTAAACCTACGATTTATTGGTCTATATTAAATTCATAAAATAGTGGGATTATATATATATATATCGAATAACCATGCCATAAATTTTATACCAAGTACAAGATGTTTTTCATGTTTTATTTGTAAGGATATACTTACCTAATTTATCACATGTTTTAGGAACTGAAGTGGTAGAGTTGGAAAGAAATATTTCTTATGAGGATCTCAATGTATAGATTATTAATTCTATAAAAACATTGTAGTATCAGAAGATGACTCACCATGTTAATGTTTTCTACAAGAATCACATGATTTAATAAGAAATATAGGAACCTAAAAGAGAAGTGATTATAAAACATCAACACTTTTTTACCAATGAGTAAATTACACTAACACACATTTTTTATGAGGAGAGCATGTAATGACCTTGGTAAAAAAATTAAGAAAATTAAAATTTTAAATTTTATAATATAAATTTGATAAAATAAATATTATTTTTTTAATTCAGAAAATAATAATTATTAATAGAAGATTTTTTTTATTTTTATAAAAAGAATGATTTTTGGAAAAATATTGACAAATATACCTTTCACGTTATTAAATATATGACATAATTATGTATAAGAATGAATTAAAAATATATTAGACCTAAATATAAACCAAAAAAAATTCAATGAGAAAATTAATTATTTTAAATGTTATATTTTTAATAAAAAATTACATGACTGACTTTTTTGAACATAAGTTATTTTTTATTCAAATAAAAAAATATTATAGTTATTTTATATTAAAAAAGTATGCATGATCATTCTATATATTGTTAAATTAATAAAATATAATATTAGTCACTATTTTATAACAATAAATATTTAGATATTATTGGAATTAATATTATACATAACATTCTTGGCAATTTAATTTTAGTAATTAAAATTGAATTTTCCAAAAAGACAATTTGTATTTTCTTAAGTGTTTCTTCAATAATAATATTTTTTACCAAACCATAAAAATTTTATCATTTATAATTAATTTATATTTTGTATTTTTATTTTTCAATTTTATTAATAATAACAGTTTGAATTTATTCACAAAAAATAAGTTCATGAAGAAATATAATTATCATAAAATTAAGGCATAAAATTATTAGAATGGAAACAAATTAAGATGTTAAACCACAAAACACCATCTATAATTGATCAGTTGGGTATATTATTCACCCTCAGTAACTTCTATGTTAATTTCTGATAATCCTTTGTCAATTATTTGGGTATTATTTTTATTATATATTAATAGAATAATTATATACAATAGTGTTACCCTTATCACTTAGAAAAGGATCCCTTAACCAACTACCTATACACACACCATGGGATTCTTTTCTTGAAAAATAATTAAATATATAATTCCGCTACTCTCATTCAAAATTATAATATGTTATTTTTTTCCTAAATAATCAATATAAGATAGATTATGTGTATTTCTAAAGGATGATTCACAGGAAAGAGGTAATTATCCAAACTGATTATATTCAACGTTATTTTTTATAGCCTCCTCCAAATCTATAATAACCATAACCAAATAATTAAATAATAATAATTATTAAAAATTAATGTTCTTATTTTGATGGAACAAAAATTATATATCTTATTCTAATGAATTGTATAATGAAATTGTATCACATGTTACGATCGTACTACCTCATACATGAATGATATATTTCATTTATAATTATTAGGGCACATGGTTGTTTATAAATATATATATATATATATGAATTAATATTATTTTTATGAGAAGATTAAGTTTACTTCAAATTGAAATTTTAAATTCTATTAAAATATTAATAATTGATGGTCAACATGAATTTTAACATCTTTAAACGTGCATACATAGATACATTGTAATTAGTTTCCCCTTATAATTCCCTATCATTTAAATTCTTTATATAGTTATTCATCAGATATGACTTATCATAATTATAAAGAATTAAGTCAAAAGTTTTTTTAAAAAGTTTCATTTCTGCTAAAAATTATTTATTCGTACTCATTTGGTCATTATAACATGTTCTATTTTAGGTCATTTTTCCCAACAATATGAGCTATGTTTTACTGTTTATGATAGAATTATAAAAAAATTAAATTATTTTAATGTTATGTAATAAGGGAAATTTTTAGAAAAATTACTAATTATATAATGTTAATATACATATTTACAATTCCCAACAAAATCAATTCTTTTTTTGAAATAAAAATTAATAAAAAAAGATATTTTAAATATTTTAGATAAATGTTATCTATAAGTAAAAAAAATAACAATGGGAACCCATAAATATATAGAAATAATTTTTCTAAATCTTTGTGAACCTTGTGGAATGGTGAAATATCCATCCTAATACTATAATTAAATGTGAACAATCAAGATTATTTAAAACAAAAAAATAATTATTAGGGATTATTGAATAAGAATAACATTCAAAAAATATTTAACTACTTTGATTATAGAATGATATGATCTGTATAACATTAAACATCAAGAACCAACATGACTATTAGAAAAATAATATTTCCCATTACTAGGATATTGAATATTTTTTGGATATTGTGAATCAAACACCCACAAAATGACATGTATGAACTATATCAATTTATATAAAAAAATAAAACATGAAAATATATGGAATAAAAGGAATATGAATTAGGGTTATAATATTTAAAATGTTATTTATAAATTAAAAAATTGATATAATTTTATTACTTGGGATGTTTGATGATGTAAAAATTGATTCCGGACTCACGGTTAGGGATTTTCATTTTAATCCTTTTTTTATTTTTTTTATTTTTTTCTTTCCACTCATTATCATTCATGTCCATATCTATTCAATAATTTTCATCTCTAAAATTAATTTCTTCTTATATTCACGTTTTATTACTTTTTAATTTATTTAAAATTTATTAAATAGTAATGTTTTTACTATTTGGGTCTAGATTATTCATTACATTTTTTAAAAATGATTGAAAATAATTTTTTTGTAGTTTATCAAATGATTTTCTTTTCTATCTATCATGGTTATTCTGAATTCCAAAGCTTATTTTTAATGTTTTCTAAATTTTCTTATGTAACATCAATTCTTATAGTTTCCCTAATTTTTTATTTTAACTATTTATAAAATTATATATTTTCTTTTATTTTATTGGATAATAATAAGTTCTTATTCTTATGAGCTGTAATAAATGTTTTTTTTGTGTTTTTAATGACTATTTCAGAACCATTGTGCTTTATTCATCTTATAGTTTTTAGAAAATTTATATTTTAATACTTAGATCTGATATATATCTCCAAATAAATTGGGTATTTATTAGTTCTTCAGAAATATAGTATTCTATAATTTAATTGGAAGGTTATTCAATTGTAATAAATATTATAAGAGTTCTTGTAAGTGTGATATAAATATGAAGTCCAAAGACACATTCATGATTATATTTTTTTATTTTATACCTAATTATGATTATTTTTATGATAATATTTAGGAGATGAAATTAATTTCATGTAAAATTAATTTTGTGTTTATGCTTAATATATGTCATGTAAATCGAAAATCAATCTCATGGTTTTACATTTTCTAGAATAGAAAAATGGGTTTAACGCAATATTAGATCCCTTAATGTGAATTATTTTTTAATACCTTATTTCCAAATGATTTAATAAGATTTTATTTTGTTTAAAAACTCTTGTAATTTAAATCATTTTGTTATACAGAATCACATTTATTGTGGAAAATGTAACATAAATAAAATTGGCCTTTCAAAATAAGAATAATTTTTATGCCCATAAAAATGAGGTGCACTAATTTATAATATTACTTTATTCCAAATTTTCTAAAACTATGAACATAATATTTAAAGGGAATCATGGGAAATTAAACCCTTTAGATAAAACATGTAACTATAGGTTGTATTTATTCTGGTATGTTATAGATATGATTTCTCCAAGCCATTTTTTTATGATATCTCAACTCTATTGAACCAAATAAACATTGGGTATTTTGGAAATCAAATAATAATAATGGTTTTTAATGAAAAAATAAATTTTAAAATAAACATCACTCATAAATGTATCATTTCAAACCCATCGACTACACATGTATAGAATAAATAATCATTTCATTTTTTCAAATGTGTTTATTTTAATTTTTTAAACATTTCAACTTGTGAATCATAGATAATGATGTGATTATTGGATGATCATTGAGGAAACAACATTTTTCATGCATAGTCACAAATATTCCCTTCAAATGTGATTATTTTTTGTTAATGTTTTCTTCTTATTCATGACATGTTCTAATATTTTTTGAAAAATAAACAATATTTTCAAGAACATTATTTCTATGATATATTATAAATTGAGAAGACTATGAAAATATATAATTGTTTCTAGAATAATTTTGAAAATATGTTAATTAGAATGATGATTGATAATAAAATAATACTTATAATATTTTAGGAGGATTATTTCATATTACAATTGGAATTTGATTTTTAAGTGGCACAACCCCCACTATATAATGGTGCAATCTTGGAACAATAATGGATAAATAGATATACCAATTCCCAATTAAATCCCCTTGTATACAATGGGTAATTGATTTTCATCAAGGGTATAAATGTCTAAAACATTGAAGGAATTACACCACATAAATATTTAAGGTGTAATAGATTTGAAAAGATGAGGGTCAACAAATAGCATTGAAAAATATAAGAATGAATCCAAATATATTTTATTTTATACATAAACTAAATGGAAAACTATAGGTTATAATATTAAATTATATGTTTTGACCCTGAATCTAGAATATCTTCGGAACAAACACTGAATACTAGTACCTCATAGACCAATCACCAACCAAATCTTATGGACCTATAAATAAATTTACATTAAATTAGGGATAGAACAACAAGAAAAAATAGTAGGTTCCTCTTAGAAACCTCTCATTAAAAATATTATAGTTTCACAGTAATTCCTATTAAAAAAATAAATGAAACAAAATCATGAACTAAATATTTCATATTGTTTTTCTCATCCTCATCATGTTTTACTCACCAAGTAATTCTTCAATGTAAACATTTCTATATAAAAATAATATATATATATATATATAGTTAAGGTAACATAATTAAAATTACCAACTAGTATGCCTCTCTCATTCACATAGGGATGCATCCTATTCCAATCCTTCCTAAAATCCATCCTACTCCTCAAGAAAGTGTATAACCTCCATTAACGCATCCTTTGTAGCATGATGTTTTTCTTCATAATATTATCTGAAATTAAACGTGTGTATGTTTGAAACACATTATATCCAGTGTAAAATAATTATACATCAAACCTTCGCAAGTCATGAACAAACACCCATGGGAAGATAAAACCATCATGTCTACAAAAAAATTATATTTTATCACTAAGAAAATTATATACCACCCATAATAGTATATAAAACTATAATCTATCACAGAATTGGTTTGAACATTCTATACATTTAAAACCATCAAATCTTGATATGCACCTACTCAACTAAATCTAAAGGGTGAGTAGTTGAGAGGAATAAGTTGGTTATCTATTCTATATCTATCATATATGTTGGATAAAACATTCCCAAATTATTTGGGTGATAATTTTCTTACCTATGCTAGAGCTGTAGCTTTTAAAACCTAAAAAATTAAATAATATTATGACCCTCAAAACAAATACAAGTTCGTTATCTTTGAGAAAAACTATTTCAATCATCTCATATGACCCTTTCCACAACTATTTTTATCTAGGTATCAAAATTATAGAACATTAAAATATATTCAAAATAAATAAATAAATTAACTATCCATGAATTAAAATTGGAATTTTCATTTCCAAGAGCTATATTTAATAATTTAATAAATGTTTCCACAAAAATAAAAGTCATTTATGTATAATATAAAGAGTGGAGTTATCATCTATGTGAAACAAAAAACAACCTACTTCATTTATCGGTTCAATTATCAATTCATATTCATCTAAATACTCTAGGTCTGATCTTATTCTACCTCTTAAAATATGAACTTATAGTAAAAATCACCAAACTACATTCAATAGTTTAATGTTAATAAAGTAAAAATCTCTCATTCATCGAGCTTTCAACGAACCATTAATTCAATTTAAACAATAATTATAAGACATAATTTTCTACACATCTCAAACTAACTATTATCCCACATCATTATAAATAATATAAAATATGTTTTGAATAAATCATATGGGTTTTAAATTACTATAGGAAATGCTCCAATGCTTTCATCGTCCTTTAAATAAAGAATCAGTAAAAATAGACCACGGCCTCCACCCCCTTCCTATCACGAAGATAAACTACACATGGTTTTGCATAGCTTTATCAAACCTATCAATAAATGGGGAAATCGTATATTTAAATAGTATTATTTTCATATATGAAAATTATTTATATCTATAAAATTGAATCCTTTCGAGATCTTGTTGAACGAATTCTCCTGGTATATCCACACAAAAAAATCTTCCTTACTAATACTAATTAATAACATCTTAAATTAATATTCTAATGATTAATAGGATTTATAGAACAAGGAAAACTAAATAAATATCTACCCATAACTAAAAATAATAGTAATAATGATTTCAAGCATTATTTTCCTTGTTTAATTAAATGCATGATGAGTAGTAATCACTCTACTCGTGCCTCATCTATTTATATTTTTCACTATTTAGCTTGATCTTTTTATGGTTTTAAGAATTTAACCACATTTAAATGTAAATAAATTATCACATTAAACCATATATCAATCAAACTAAGAAAAAATAAAATGTACACAAAAAATAGACATAAGAAATATGTGATCACACCCTAGCCATTTCAATAATTAATTATAAAAAAATTATAAGTTAATTATTATCATAAAAAAATTGGTTAATACTAGATCATTCAATATTATCATTATTAATTTATCTTCAAGTTAAAAATGATCGCTAAATTAATCTAAAATATATGGCCCACCACAAAATTCAATTCGTGAACTAATTAAAAATTTTATTTGGATTCTAATTAATTATAATAGTTTATTTAAAGAAAATCACTCAACTATTCTTAATTTCCATAAAATTTCATTGTTACATATTAATCCATAAATAGGTGATTCCCTTTCTATAATATTAAGATATTATTGTAAATAAAAAAAGACGAAAAAATATAAATCATGATTGATTCATAATTGAACATAAATAAGGGAGAAACAATATATTTGAATGATTGATTCGAATATCATAACTCTCCATGTAATAAAGGAAAATTTAGAGTTAACCAACAACATAGAAAATACATAGAAAATGAATAAAAATACACAAGAACCAAATCATGAACACCCCCATCTATACTAGCATGAACCCTAAATGCAAAATAGCTGAATCCTCAGAAAATTTCTCTAGAAAAAAATTGAATAGTGGACAAAAGGATGCTATCTGGGGATCAATAGAATATAAGATAAATAAAATAATTTAGAACAATGAACTTTCATTATAGATGAAACATAAAAAATCCATCACTATTGGTTCAAAGATCAAAAATGCATGTGATGCATTTGTTTAAAGGTAGATTTGGTTTTTAGATATTTTAATCAAATATATCTTACACCATAAAAATTTTCATCAATATATTTTGAAAAACACCATGGCCTCTACCATGATAAGATGTAATTACCCTTGTAGTTTTTATGTATATAATGAAACACTATAGTTTGGCGGCCTCTGCATGTCTCCATGTTTGGGATTTGTAGTCACCTTGTTCTAGTCCTAGCCAAACATCCTAAAAATATACCATAATCCATTTGCTCATCCCCTTTTCTCATAGAAGAAACTTTATTGAAATTAAAAATTTAATATAATATGAAAATATATTTTTCATAATGTGGTCAACTATAGTAACAAATGATCAACTCCAAAACCAAAAACTAGACACCCAAGACAAAAAAAAATTGCCTCATGGTCATGCCTCTAATCATGCTTTGAAACAGTCATCACCAAACCCACTAAAATAGTTTGGTGACTCTCAAGATTTCAAAAACAATGTTATAACATCAAGTTCCCATTTAACTCACCCCCAGACATACTTCAATTCAATTAGAATACATAGAGTGGGATATTTTGAAATCTATGACCATACATAAGATACCCGTCAAACATGTATCATCCTTGAGAATTTAAAAAATGAAAATAAGAGAGAAAGGTGCCTCAACGAACACCCCATGATATACTTATCAACAACCTCACAATAATAAAAACATAAGAGAAATAATATGGGAATACGGAAAATAAATTTGAATCATCATAAAATTTGAAATGAGACAAATATCACAAATCATTATAACCTAAATCATTTCATTTAAAAAAATTAATCAAGAAACGTCATAGCTAAGATAAATCTAAAAAAATAGAAAACTGAGAATGTGTCTTCGAATCATACTCCCATGTTCTCTCTTAGAAACATCTATTCCACAATTTGACACAATGAAAATAAATATATTTCCCAAAAAACAACTTCTATTGAGGTTCTAGATTATTGAAAAGACACTCCACAAAGGACCCTACTTTTTTATAATTGATTCCACCCCAATCAATGATAATGGATTCATCCTGAATATATCTATAAAGCATATATACTTAGAATAATTCGAGAATATATATCATCTTAAGGGATTGTTCTAGCTTGTGCGTCATGGATCCAATATGTGACAACACCTTGAATGGGAAAATGAACCGTTGACAAAGAAAACTCCCAAGACCAAACCATCATTACCCATAAGGAGGATACACCTTCAAATTCATTGAATCTCTATCATGAAATACCACATAACTCCTCATAAGATCATAATTGGGATTTTTTTGATCATTCACTACCTCCATTATCTCATGGATCTCCTGCACCTTCTTTAACATACCCACCACTAATTATATTCCCAGAACAGCTGACTCACTAACCTTGATATAGAATAAAGGACAATGGAATGGTTAGCAATATTTTTCTTTAAATTTTTTTATAAAAATAGTATAGTGATAAATATTTTTGTAATATAACTCTATAATTGGTGTATTCCTCACCTACGACCATTAAAAATCAAGAATAAAAATGTAAAATACTCCCAATAATGTTTGGATATTTAACTCTATTTGACTATCCTTTTTTAGGATAAAATTAGTTCATAGGATTTACAAAGATTCAAAATAATTTTAGAGACCTATAAACACACTCTATGTAAAACAAGGGTATTGATAAGTGATAACCATCAATGGAACAAAATAAATCCTCACTATCACCTCGAAATACAGCCTCAAAAATACCTCTACTAAACTCAAATTCTAAAGCTCCTAGAAGTGAGCTATTATTGTTGTTTTTTCCATGATTATCCATAAAGAATCATGACAAGGATATGGTCTATATATATCAGTGACTACGTCTGTAGGGATGTCTTACCCTTTCCACTAGGGAAAATCATGTGGATAAAGAAGAAAACTATGTTCCGGATGTCCTACCTTTATTTATTATAGACTAAACAATGAGAAAAAAAATGTTGCAATAAAATTATTCAAAACAAGCTACTAATAATGTTAACTATGAGTAAGAGACATATACGTAACTCGAATGTATAGTTATAAGGTACTACTTTGAAACTCCCAGATTTCCACTTACTGCATCGATGAAGTAAAAATTTGTATCTCTTCAAATAGTACTCAATAGAATTCTTCATTTGACCATCCCTCAGGAGAATCCCCAGAATCAACATTGTCATACTATACTAATTTCTTAGATTCACCATGTTAGTAATCCTCAACCTTATACACAGAGGATTATTTCATTTTCATTTTATATATACAACCTCTTTTGTTAACTATTATTCTATAATGATGGGTTACAATAAATCTGTAAGGACACCCCAAGATTCTCTATACTCATCCATGATACCACCACATGACTTTAATCTCATGTAATAGGAAAGTAAATTTTCTGTACTAAGTAAAAAATAAAATCACAGTGTTATATTCTTATAAGAACTTTGCCCATCATTGAAACCAAAACATCTTGTCACACAAGGAGAAGATATAATTTATGGTTATTTATCTATGATGAACAAAAAACATTCAATGAAAATATAGTACTGAAAAAAAAGTATAATAATAGTAACACATACTCAGGATCATTGACTTTTTAGTCATATTCATGAGGTCAGTACTATCAAGACACATCACAAATTACTACCCCATGTAGCACTAATATGAATAACAGTCCATGATGAAAATAATTGGAGAAGGAATCAAAATAAATGATCTCCTACTACAGATATGAAAACATAGAATTGACTAAAAAATCTTTTCAATACAAAAAAGGAGTCTCACACTAGTTCAACCAAAAAAACATATCCACCCAGGTTAGTGGTTTCAACAGATACATTTTCTATGTGAATTGAAGCATGAAACACCCATAATATAATATATTAACAAAATATATCATACATATGAAACTATACTAGGGAATAATAAATAAAATACCACATTAATATTTATTTGATCAACCTCTATTTCATGATGAGGAAAACATTCTGAAGGGAGGACCACATTCACTAAGAACTAAAACTTCATAAGTTTCTTAAATTAATGATGATACTAATGAACTCCTAACATGGCTGGTAGATGACCTGTGTTACCCTCATCATCTGCTGAATAAAAATATAGTTTATCCATAAATACCATAAAAACTAGTATATAATCATTTGAAAAAAAGTATTCATCAATCCCATAAATATGGATGGATATTTCATAACATCAAATTGTATAATAGGGAAATCATAATACCAATAACCATAGACGAAAGTAGTCTTTATGATTTCCTCATCCTTCACTAAAATCATATAATATCTATAACACTGGACTATTTTCAAGAACTAGAATTATCCCTTAAACAAAAAAATAATTCAATAATATTTGGGAGATGACATGGATTATTCAACATAAATTATGTCAAATATTGATAATAAATACAAATGACGATATTTATGTTTGCCTTATTCATGAAAAAAATTGTCAATTCCTAAGGTGACATGGAAGGTTGAATGAATCCACACTTTGGCATATAATAAATTTTAATTTTCAATTCCCATAACATAGAAGTGGACTACCAATACTATGATAACTACAACAAAAAAAAAATATGGTTGTGGATCAATCCGATAGTCAATATCTCATCAATGGGTTAGAATCAAAACTAATTAATAAAATACATCAACTTAAACAACAATAAAAATTGGAAACATCATCTTCTAATCCTTTAAAAAACTCATCATATTCATATTAGTCATTGAATATATATATTCCAAAATCCTATAACTCATTCAAGTTTATTTCTCACCAATGACCATCAAAGGGCCTGGTAAAGGCCAAGACCATCCTGGTCTATTACTTTTCCAAATTCTAGTGTTTGGGGTGTCTTGGAAACCATCGTTGAATCAGGAGGACATCAGTGTCTGTGGCAGGTTGTAACAGTGGTGTCACCTGTCGATGCCACCGACCGGTGTCTCACTGATTGGTGCTGCACCCAAACAGTGCCACGGAGGGGTGTCGAGGTTCCTTCCCTTGTTTTACTAGTAACATCTCTTTTATGTATTATATTCACTTTTAATTTGATTTTTAGGTGGATTTAAATCTTGTAAAACATATATTAAATCCTTTATGAGTGGGGTGACCATTGAGTACCAAAAAGAGTGGCCTTTTTTTAGTGTCATGCCCTTTTCCGCATTTTCCATTCACCTGTGTACTTCCATTTTCGACCCTGTTATGATTTTTTCTCCATATAATGGAAATATTACAACTCATAGCCATCTCCTAGTTTATCTCTACTATATCCACAAATAATTATTACATCTAAATTAATTCCAAAGTGTGAAACAACCCAGCCATGAGGTCAAAACACAATCCACTTTTAAGCACTAAAATATTTCACAGTCTATAACACTGGGATAGTTACTTTTATCCCATTAATATCATCTTATTCCTTGGTATCTTCTCTTTTCCTTGGAGTGCTTCGAGTCCCTCTTCCAAAGATGAGTCATGCCTGCGTGAGAGCCGTCATGTTCGGTTCTTCTTGGAATTTCCTGTCACATGACCGCAATTCTTGGTGCAAGAAGAAAACATTGATCATTGATCATCCAAGTAGGGGTTTTTCCTTCATCTCTCTTTCTTGTGCACCATGCGGGGTGGTATGATGATGTTTCCTTATGATGTAAATGAAACCAACCTTAATGAATATAATAATTATACATTTAAAGAATGAAGGGGTGGGAGAGTGGATGATGATTACTACGATATTACTTATTTTCTATATGGTGTAATGTACATGCTCATGTCCATAGAAAATCATGGATGTTGTTTGTACATTAATTCATACTACTAAAGCTTGGTTTTCAAGATAATCTTATGATTGAATTACTATAAAATTTAAAATTATTAGTCACTTAAACTCATTTGATTAAATGGATACTTGATGGATAAGAACATTTGTGTGATCACCCCAGTTAACCAAATAGAAGGAACATAGTGAATAGTGTTGGATAAATCTGAAAACACACATGATCTATTCTCATGATATGACTGGTTGTTCAGTTTAATGTTTGTGAGGTGACATGTGGTTGGGAATGGAATCTCTAGCTAAGAGGTTGTTGGTTTGTGAATGTGAGGCCATGTAAAGCATGGTGTAAATGTTTGGACTTGGTATGTTGACTCTTGGTTTGGTTTCAGTAATTATAGGGATCTCACGGATCCCTTTTCATGTTTTTACTTATAAGGGAACTAGGTGTGATTTTTTGAATGCCTTATTGGATGTTTCCATTCAGTTGTCATTTAGACTAGTGATTATGCATGTTTTTGTGCAATATAGAGGAGGAATTTTTATCTGAAATCACTTGAATATGATAACGAGATTACGTATGACAGATAAACTATTTCTTTTAAAAAAAAGGGGTATGCTATAGTTCAGGCAATTGTATTCTTGTGCATGTAGGGATATCAGCAAGAGTGGTTTTATATTGGATGGTTGTTGGTTTCAAGACCCTTAGTATGGGATGAGTGTCTTCTTACCTATATGTATAAATTTTATTTCTTCTGTTTCTTATATGCACCACACCCATGTTGAGAACTTCATGCTGAACACCCCCATTTCATGGGGGGGTGTATTTCCTTACATTCCAATGAGTGGCTGGTTATTACCTCTTTTTCTCCTCCCTCTCATAGGTATCCTAAGACTCTTCGGGTAGGATGTGATTGCATAATGGTTATTATGTAACAAGGAACTACGGGAAGGGTGTATTGTGGTGGTGGTCCCAGGTGTGTGCCGGCAGGTTTGTTTGCAATGTGTCTTTGGGATGAGATGCAGGTTTCTTCAAGTGTGTAAGTGGTTGGTGTGGCCAAGGTGTCTTCAGGCGTGGTAGTGGTTTTTCTATCCCGGGTGTATTTGGGCGTGGCAGTGGTTGTTGTAGCCATTTTTATGCTGGTGCCTTTATTTTTTGTTTTGGTCGACCAGGTGTTTGCGGGTGGGATAGACCTGTGGTTGGGATGGCATACATAGTTGTTGTTGGGTAAATAGTGGTATTGAAGTGAGATTTGCAGGGGAGGTCCGACATGTAGGATTTTATAAATAACCTGTATGAAAGAAGTGTGTGATACCCAAATATCAGTGTTCTATTACTATTACTTTACCTGAATTGCATTATTTTGGGAGTCTTCCTTGGTGAGGCTGTGTGGATAGTTTCCTTGATAGGTGTTTTGGTTATAACTATTTCTCATGGGGCATTATAATGTATCCCCACTTGTGCATGAGATATTTTGTTTTTCCATGTTGTGTATACCTGTATACTGACACTATGTATATAATACTACTTTCAAGTATCGAGGAGGTCTTTGAGGACCTTTCTGAACTATACCAGGCCCAGCATTGAGAGTTTTCACTATTGGTATTCCTTTCATTTGGTAATTTCCATCAGAATTTCTTCAACTTTGTATCACCTTATTTTTTACATCAATATGGCAATGGATTTTAGGCTTTACTATTATTTCAGTCTTTGGAGTTGAATGAGTTTTATCATCTTATTTCACAATTTTATTAAATAAATCGGGTAATGCCTTCAAATTTACATGAGATTCTATACCATGGATGTTAATCACCACTCATGGGCTTATTAATGGTGGGACTCGGGGGCTCATTATCTCTCCCTCAACTTATGGAAGGAAGGTACCGATAGTTTTTGGTCCCTTCCCTCATCTTAGAGAAGGTGGATCATGACTGGTCTCCATCAAATATTTTATAATATGATTCCCAAAATGAATAAACACACAATATCATACACCAAATATATTCTATCAATGTAGAGGATGATGCTTTAGAGATTGATAAATTAAAATATTAGATCTTCCCAAGAGAAGTTCCACTTGAGTAATAATCCATTTCCATTGTACACATCATAAAATACTTTTCATCTACTAACAAATATATTAAATAAAACATGAACATTATATCTCTTCACATCAAGAATTAATCAAGGAAAATGGAAGGTGAAATAAAGAAGTGTATGGATCATAAATCAATGAATGTCTAAACCCACATTTAAAACATTAAGAAAGTACATCATTCCAATTATATCTTACCCAGTGTTTGTGGTACATGATAAAACTAAATGTTTTGGATTATTTACATTAATATTAACTTCAATGTCTTGTTTCACAAGAAATCCCTATCCAAAAAATGATAAATTATTAGAATGTTAAAATTTAGTACTTAAGTATGAATTTATAGATATTGTTAAAAAATTTATATATTCTAAATATAAATAATTTAAATTTTAATTAATATTTCATTGATAAAATTTCAGTATTGTTACTTGATAACGAATAAAATCACCTTAGTAATAAAAATGTATCTTTCCAAAATTATCATTTACTGCACATTATATTAATATACAAAATAAATTATAGTTAAGGCTTGTCACCTATATCAGTAATATATATATAATAAAATAAAACAAATTTATTTAAAATTTGTCAGTAAATAAGATTAAAAATGGATGATACCTTGAAAACAAATTCTTATAAATCTGTATCTCATTAATTTTTTTATAATAAAATTAAAAAAATTTCAATATTTTATGTTTTGAAAAAGTGATTTGTTTTTGGATTTACTATTTAATTTTTTTTTAAACATATTTTCGGTATTTTTCAAAAAAAAAATTAATAGTGAAATATATTCTTTTTACAAATATCATTGCATTAATGTAAATATCAATTTATATAAATGATATAAAAATATATGAAAATATGTTCTATAAAAAATATGAATTTTAAGAAATATATTGTAAATTTAAAAATATTTATTTTATCTTACATTACATTATATAATATTTTAGAACTTTAGTATCATTGTTATCCATAATTCTATTGATACATTATATAGTCATTATTTTAGAAATAATCTATATCATTTTTATAAAATCATTTCAATTAAATATATATAAAAATTTTATTTTTGGGATCCAAATTATCTAAAATGGAAAAATTTAATTATAAACATCATGGATAATTTATTTAGTTAAAAACAAGTTACCTTGGAAAATGATAAAAGGGAAAAGCTCAATCTAAGAGTGTATGACATAAAACATGTTATAAACATGTATGGGATTATGTGGTTGAGGCCATTCTCAGACATATATCTTCTTCTCTCAATTATTTGTAATATTTTTAGGAACTTTCATTGAATGTGACACCCCATTGTCAAGAATTATAATTATTTAAAAAAACTCCTTCCCTTTTCACTTATAAATTGTTATCTCCTATTCTCAATTCAATTTTCACTACAACCTAATTGTATTGGACTGTAATCTACCCAAACTTCGCTTAAACACTCAAATACACCTTATATTTGTGATCTTTTATTCTATGAACTAACATGATCATTTTCCTTCACCACCTATCATGTACAGTTAAAAATAGATTTTAGTGTATAATTATAATTTTTTTCACTTCTTAAGATTCTAAATTGGAAAATCAAACTAATCCTCTCTATAGTTCTACGAAAACTAATCCTCATCTATATTTGTGTGTGAACTACCAATTCCATGGATTGATGTATTCTGTTTTAGAGTACCACCTTTCATAGATGCATCTAATAATTTTTAAAGTGTAAAAATTAAATTTTTGATATTAATAAGGTTGTGATAATGAAAATTGAATAACATGTTAAGGATATGAATTAAAAAAAATTTATATAAAATAAATACACTTAATCAAGAGAACTATAAAGGAAAATTATTTATTCATACTATGTAATTTAATTGTATCCATCAATTCTCACAATTATTATATATAATTATCTTAAATAACAATAATTAACACTAAATTATATCATTACTCAATAATTATAATTATATTTAGAAAAATAATCACATAATCATCCATTAATTGGGGCATGTTCATGTTTGGGTTGTTTGGACCATTGACTTGAACAATGAAGTAAAATTATGTCATGAGTGACTATAAAAAACATGTAATGCTAAAATATGATATAAATATTTAAATTAAGATTATTTTTTGGTTTTGTATTCGATATATAAGTATCTATCTCATTAATTAATAAAACACACATCGTTGGTTAGAAAAATCATTGAAGTGTTCTTTTTATCGATTTCATCATCATGAATAAATAGTGAAATAATCCTAAAAATAAATTGAATCATAAGAATAATAATAACTAATATATTAAATTAAATTTAATTATATTTCTATTATGGAATTTTTAATAATATTAAGTTCCCACACTTCTCCTATGAAACAAGTTCGAATAGAAAAACTATAAACACCAGATGTAGGGAACTATGGTAAAAAAACTAATATAAATATAAATAAGGATTATTAGTGAATATTATATAGTTTTAAGAATTAATATTGTTCTAAAATAATATATAATGATAGAAATTGTTTTTATAAATGATTCCATATCCCATTCATATAGGAATAAAATCAAGGCAACAGTTCTTTTTTCTCAAATGTTGAATTCATTTTGACTTTTTTATGTTAGAAAAATTGTATTCATTTTCATGTGAAAAAACATACCCATTAATACTTTTTATAATTATTATATTTTATTTCATTATTTTTAATTTAATATTCAATGTTTATTTTTTACTAGTGTTTGACTAGAAAACTACAAAATCTGTAGTGTTTTCTTTTTCTCATTTTAAATTCCATCAGACTTGTTTCAAATTTTACACAATGTTTTGTTATATATTGTGTATCCACTGCACTATATTTCAAAATTATAATTCATATATTTCATCTCATTATATTTAATTTCTATTAAATGGAAGGTCTCACATTTACCTTTGATCCCTATTTTACCAATACTATATGGATATTGGTTTACAAAATTTACTTCATTCAGTTCCAATGATTCTTCATTAACATATTCTTCTAATACTGATTTCAACCAGCATAATATTTCATCTAATGGTACTTTACCTTCAACCATGGTGGTAAATTAACATTTATTTCAAATCTAAATTCCTTTTATGTTAATTTTTTATATTTTTCTTCTATGTGAGTAGATAATTCTTTCTCATTTACTATTTTATATAAAAAATCCTTCTATGATATCATATTTTTAAAAATAAGTTATTTCTATCCAAGCTCTATTAAATAGTTCTTTGAAAATTCTATCATTAGATCAATGGAATTTAGATTTATAATATATTATTTCCAAAAAATCATGAAATCATTTTTTCCATCTATGTCACTTTCCTTTGAATTATATTATTCTAGATCAAGGATATTCTACAACCTATACCACACCATTTTCTCTATAGATAGATTGTGATGTCTCTTCTCTTTTACAGTAATGTAATGTCACATCCTTTTCCAAGTTTATGGATCTTATTTTTATAAATATAACTTTTTTCTAATTCCTTTCATTTGTGACTACCCTGTTTAGATTACATTGATAACATTTTTTTAACGAGATACCAATACACCGATTGATTATATAAATTATTGACATATCCTTCTTAAATTTGTTTATAGAGTGTAAATATAATATGATCTATAAAATGATTGAATATAATTTAAAAATATTGTCATTGAAAATGTTTGGATACCCAATTATTTTTCAAGAGTATATTATATTATGATTATTGATATAATAATGAAATATTTACATTTGTGATTCATGTGAAAAATAATATGAACCTATTTTATATCCATTGTTTCTTTTTTGATATGATGATTATTTATTTTATTTGTCACACATATGTGTGGTCGATGAAAGGTGGAGCCCTATAACATCATCTAATTCATTGATTAACGTTTTATATCTCCTGATATAATGATTTATGAGATGTGATAACTCTATCCTTTAAGGGAAATAAGTGATTGAATACTAGCATTCTAATGGATATAGATGGGAAAACCCTGATCCTCTAATGGAAACAAGTGATTGATTCCATATACATCATTTGAAACATGTGACTGAATCCTGATCCATTATAAGAAATATGTAATTATAACAAATTAACTATGTTATAGTTTCTACGCTTATGATTGTTCCACAAATCAAAAGTATTAATTTTTTATAGGATATGAATAATTTTAATGATGTTCAATTATTTTATTCCATGATTTGTGAAATATTCATTTTTTGGTATAAATGTTTTATGTGTCTTCATTATACCCATATTTTTATCTTATGATATCTTTATATATTGTATTATTATCACGTATGATTACAATTACTAGGCATTTGAGCTTACCCATTTTTAATGTTTCCATTTAACCAGGTCATGAGGATAAGAAATGTATAAAATTTCATAAAGATAATAATATGTGGAATCTTATGGGAAGATATTAAATACTTCCAATAGATTAAGTGGTATGTTTTATAGTGGGGAAATCCCGTTACTTAAAAAAGGATTTATTTTTTAAAATTAATGTTTTTACTGATTTTATTCAACATTATACATAAAATATTTTCATCATGGCTAATAATGTTTTTACTGATTCTCTTGATTATAAGGAATCAAATCCAAAAGTATCCAATAGTTTAGTAGTCTAGGGAGGCCAAATTACATACACCATAATCCATAATAAATTGGGAAAACAAAATAAAACTTGCTAAACAATAAATTTAAATAAAACATATATGAACACTTATTTATATATATATATTTAGTGACTTGGGGGAAAACCATAATAACGGTGTGCTCAAATTCTCAGTATGGGTAAGTAAATCAGAACCAATATTGAGTCAACAGTAATAAATTTACATGGAAAGTTAAATAAATAAAAAAACTATCCATTAAAATAACTAGATAATGAAATAAAAAGATGGTAAGGTAGAAATATGAAACTCATTGCATCTAAAAAATGAACTAAGAATGAAATGTATCTATAGATATGTCGATGAAAAATTTCATAGATAAATAATAACTGAATGAAAATGAAATGTATCCATAGATACATTGACACAAAATCTAATAGATGAATAATAATTAAATCTAAATGAGGTAAATTCTTAGTTATTGTAAACTGAGTTTCCTAGGAACATGTTACATATAGCTTAAATACCTTTCACAAGAATGTTCAAAAAATTTCAGGTACAAACCTAAAAAATTTGGCCACATGATTTGTCTCATGAGTCTACCTATGAATCGATAGGATATATATAACTGGGACCAACCTATGTCATACAAATCCAATGAATTCCTCATATATCAAATAAAAAATGTTCCAAATAAAATATCCAGATTTAATAAAGAATATGGATTTATAAATAATAACTTATATGTGGATATGTAACAATAAGGTTTTTTCACATTAAAACATTC
Source organism: Viscum album (assembly GCA_963277665.1). NCBI lineage: Eukaryota > Viridiplantae > Streptophyta > Magnoliopsida > Santalales > Viscaceae > Viscum > Viscum album. Next base: position 593,261,054 of record OY728141.1, on the reverse strand, counting down.
TAGAGGAAAATAATATATTAACATCCCAATGTGTCCTATACCACAACGAAAAAATTAAATAATAATTACCAATGAATTAAAAGAAACTCATATATAAAATAATTATATTCAAAATAACTAATTTAGATGGATATATATTCATCAAATAAAAGTGAATTTGTGTAGAACAAAAGTAAGTCTCAATGGAATGTAACATGAGATAAAATCCCTTACTATATCCTTCCTTTCAGTGTGTGGTCATTATCCTCATTTATTTGTTTAAATTATGTTAATAACATAGATAATAACAATATTAATTTTTAAAATATCATATATTAATTTCATACAACATTTATTACCTATTTTTTTAAGAGTCGCTCATTATTTTCACTATTTTGGGTGTAAATTGTCAAGTTTAGTTGACTATGTTTTAACAAATAATTATTTATAAAAATTAATTATATGATGTTTTAATCTTCCTCAAAATTAAAACCATGGACTAATTATATATATAATATTTATATATCTATTTATTGTATTCTATTATATTTGGATATTAGAAATGAAGTGCACTGTTCATGGTGACGGTAGGTCATACGTACGCATGAACACTACTTTCATTTCATTTTTGTATTAAATTATGAAATAGAAATGACACATATGTATATTATAATTACCGTATCATATATTTGTTATTTATTTTATATATAATTTTTAAAACCACCCTTTATACATTCCATGTATGCCATGAATGAGTCATATCACCTTGAGATGGTGGTCTTCCACGCTTTGTCAAAGGAAATTCTCACATTTTAACAAGATGGACATCATAGAGGTATGTTATAAAAAAATTAAAAGAATTTTAAATAAATTATTAATATAATATATATCATATATAATTAAATTTTCCATCAAAAAGGCCACAATGAGAGCTGGTAAAAAAATAAATAATCAACATTTTGTGAGGCAGTAGTTCTCCGTTCACAGAAACAATTTGTTCATTACCCATTATATGGAAGTGTCCTTTTGTGTAAATTGAACCATTTTCATAAAAACATCCAAGAATATTTATTTTATTGTTTTTTATAAATTTATTAATTAATAAGAATTTAGGTATTGTATAAAAGAAATAAAATTAAAAATCTTAAGGATTGTTTACCTCTTAATTGGGTAACTCCTTTTGGTTTGTACCAAAATGCTAACTTTGATAGATTTTTTCCCAAATTGTGGATCCTAGATCTAGTTTAGGGATATTATAAGACTATTTTTTCAGAGTTAGGGTGAGTTAAAGTGGCTTTATATATGTGAGGAAATGATAGAGTTCTTTCAATTTTATAGTGGAGGGGGAGTGTCACTCTTTTAAATACCATAAGGTATTCTTTAATTGGATGGCTACCATCCATAAATTTTCAATAAAATGGAAAAAATTGTATAATAGTGTAATAATAGTGGATTAAATCCCCTGCCATAGAAAAATATTTTTATTTCAATAATTAGTTTACTTAACATCTAAGATTCCGAAAATTTAGCATTTTGGTTTTTATTAAAGCATCTAGTTTTCCAACCTAATTAAATTAACCATTTAGGCTAAAACAAAGATATATTTATTATAATATATATATATATAATGAATTTATAAAGTTTTATATAATTTTTAAGACGAAAATCCCATTTTTCGTGGAATTAATTTTAAAACAAGTGCATGTGATTCGCTAAAACAAAACTTAATCTTGGACCGTGTTAACAACGTTTTTAAAATATATCGTATTGTATGTTAATTATAAAATATAAATTTGTCCAAAAATATACTATATTTAGTATTTATTAAAAATTAAATCCCCCATGGAAAATTTTATTAATTTTTATTAATACTAAAGCAATTAATAAAATATTATTTATTGAAAACTAACAATAATGTCAATTTTGACATTTTATATTTAATTTAAATTATATAATTTAAAAAAAATATTTGAATTAAAATATATTAAGTTTAGATATATTTGAAATTATATATTCACATACATGAATAATTAATTATAATAAATCAATCAATATTTTTCACTTTTTAATAAATATAGTATCATTTATTTTAGTTAATTATTTACTAAATAATCACTTCATTGGAATTTCATAAGCATCTTAAGTAAATAATGATATATCAAAATTGTGGAAAAATTATTATGATAAAAATATTCCCTTTATATTTGAAAATTATTTTTATAAAGTAAAATATGTTCTTTTTTACAAAGCTCAAGGCTTAATAAACGTTATAGGTATGGAAACATCCATTTTTGTCTTTTTTCCTTACTTAACACATTATATAGCGCACTTCCATTTGATAATATCCCAATAACCCATAAAATAAGAAGAAATAAAGGATATGGTAAAATTATGGGCGTAAATGGGATCTTGGACATGTTTACAGGTCATTTTGGTCCTAAAGATTAAGGTTTTCTACCTAATTATGCTTAGTTTTACATTTTTAACCGTAAATAATTTTAATCACTTTCACAGATCATTCTAGTAAAAATGAAAGTGGATGATATTAGAAAAAAATTAGTACTTATTTAGACAGTGTATGTACATTTTTTAAAATTCAAATCATAGAAGTAGGAAAATTAAGATTAACCCTAATCTCGTAGATATTGTGAGAATGAGAGTTTTTTAAGGAGAAACATTCAAAAGTTCAAAAAGATTTTATATAACATTTTAATATAAAAATAGTTAAAATGAACTAAATTATAAAAATATATAAATATTTGATCTATTATGAAATTTAAAAAACCAATTTAAAATATAATATAGCAATTATCATTATATAAAAAAACCGTTGTTTTAACTAAATGGTAGAAATTTTTACAATTCATCAAAAAATGACGTTTCTCATAAAAATCCCAAAAAATCACACTAATCTAATTTAGAAATTCTGAGTGAAAAATGATGTTTATTATTTAAAATAAAATCCTTAAAATTTTAAAATTTTGTTTTAAAATATGCTCCCTATTAAAAGGCACTAAAACTTGTCCTTGCATGTAATGCATGCTAATTTATTATTGTGTCTAGCATAAACATAATATGGTGTTGTGTAAAAAGGGAAACAAAATAATATTTATTCTATAATTAAAATATTTTAAATTCTTGGGTTATTAAATTCTCCGGAAGTTAATTAAATTTCATCCTCACCATTTAGTCTTGATATTAGTAATCAAGGAATTGATATTTAAAAATACAATTCTTGAAGAACCCACATCATGAAGAGGGTTGAAAACCTATCTTATTAATTAGAGATAAAGTAATGAAAAAATTATTATATAATAATGTTCTATAATATGATATCATTGGTTGGAATTTGTAATGTGGATATGGGGGAAAATCTATCGATTATGTTCTGATGGAGAGTTCTAGAGAACATAGTTAGGATAATGATAACAATGAGAAATCCCCAAATCAATGATAATCTATGGGGGCACTATATTTATCGGAAACAAAGGTAATAAAAAACCATTTTAGGTTTCAAGATCATTTTCTAATTGTTTAGTAAATTTTTCACTCTACAATAGCATTAGAATATATACTTAGTATATTTCTATAAGTACAATCTTATCATTCGGTCATTATTTGAACTATTTGTACATCATCTATTAGAATAAGATTCATAAAATTATTTAGTAATATATAATTCAAAAAAACCACATCAAAAGTAAAACCTAAACCATTTAATTAATGGTTAACCTTAAAAAAATATTATTATTCAACACTTTAGAAAAATGGTCACTGAATTTCAAAAATGAACTTATCATTATCGTTTATTCGATATAAAGTAGCTCAAAATTTTCACATTCCAAATATGTGAATAACATCATCATAAATCCTCTAAACATATTTTCTATACATATAATCACTATATAAGCTTATTGGAAACATGAATTCTTACTTATTCCTTTGTAAGACAGATGTTATTGGATATATGATTTAAATCCAAACATGTTTTAAACTCCATCAAAGATAGTATATACCACTTGTATAAGATGTAAAAATTAGTTCCTAGTTAGTCATCAATTTTCCAAATAAATCATTTCAAAATAATTAAATCAACATTACGAACATATTAAGGTTTTTCTTCCCCTCAATCATATCTTTTCTGAAAAGTTTAACTTGCTACTAAATCACTTTTCATGGAACGATTCTGCATATGATCTCAAATACTCAATGAATAGGTATTGTAGTATAATCCACATATATTCCATAATTCTTATAACCATTACATCATGGTTAAGATATTAAAATCACATAATTCTGGAATAGTAATATTAATCATTCAAATTTATCTTTAGTAGTAGCATAACTTCACCATTATCCAACAACATCTTTTGGGGTATATTCCTTTGACGATTGGGACATTGATTTTCATAGTGTCCCATATCCTTGTAATGTATTCATTTATCATTGTAATCTTCATTATTTATCTTACAATCATGAACATGGTTTCATTTTTCTCCACACTTAAAACAAACTCCAATCCCCTTCAAGAAAGTACTAGATTATTTTTTTCCACAATTATCCAATTTCACAAAATTCTTCTTCCCCTTCATCATCTTAAATTCATTACAATTTTTAGGGTCCTCATATTTCCAATTCTTATCTTTGTTCTAATTTAAATACATATAACATGTGGAATTCTTAACCCATCTCATTGTCACATTATACCATGTCTTATTATTATGAGAAAGTTTGGGATACTTTTTCCCTTTGAGATAATTTATTAAGACCATGAAAGATTTGATCCTTCATACTCATTGGATCAAATTATTTAGTGAGGTTCAAATTCCATTTACTTGGTTCAATTTCAAAATAATGGCATATACTAGATTAAATCATAACATAATGTATAATTCCAAATATGGTACAGTAAATAAACATTGGCATATTGAATCCTAGAATCATAATCCTTAGATACAATGGGGAGATATTTTTTTTAATCCTTCATAATGGTTTGAAGAATAAAAGGTGATTTATCATAACTATATCCCATGAGTGTGTCAAATTAGGTGTGCAATAAAGCCTATTTTTGCATACTAGGTTACACTGTGTTAGGCTCGAGACACCTTATTAGAGTTATTGCTTCTAGGTAAATCTGTGCTAATACCAAATCCATTTGTAGTATCAGGATATGTATTTATTTGTAGAAATAATCACGTAATCTCTACATTACAAAAATTCATGGATGTTCTTATATAATGATCATCAAATCCAATCATATGGTTATTTTCCCTTATATATGTTTTTTTAAATCTGGTTTACAAGGTTTTTGCTAGACATCATTTGATGCCAATTGTAAATACCCAAACCCAAAATCCTAGAGTCATTGCATTATATTTTTACATCGTAATTATTACATGGAATAAAATCTATAAAAAATATTATATTAACAATCATGGAAGTTCTAATTAACTATATGATACATGTAATACATTGGGGAAAGAAAATAAAATATTCTATATAATAAATTGAATTAAACATCATCCCTGAATGCTAATTCAATGAAATATTCTTCATAACCATGGGGAAAACATAATAAGGGTGATCTCAAATTCTAAATATGGGTATGTATATATGAATCAATAATGAATCTATAGAAAGAAATTAACATGGAAAGGTAAATAAATTATAACGCATGCCATTAAAATAACCAGATTAAAAAAATATCAATATTGAAAGGTAAGAAAATGAAACTCATCCCTTATAAAACAATAAAATTATAATTAAATGTACTAATAGATATGTCTATGCAATATCTCAAGGATAAATGATAACTAAATTAAAATGAAATGTCTCCATAGTTATGTAGATGAAAATTCTAATAGATGAATAATAATTGAATCTGAATGAGATAAATTCTTAATTATTAGATTCCAGGATTTCATCGTAAATGGAAGCTTTAACATCAAAACCTTTCACAAGACTTTTTACAAAATTTTAGGTAAAAACCAATCTGATTTTTCCAAATGATTTGTCATATTAGACTACCGATTCATCGAGGGGATATCTATAACAAGGTCCCACCCACGTCGTACCAGTCCATATAATTCGTCATATATCATACAAATTACATTCCTTATCTAATATCCATATTGAATAAATAATAATGATTTATCAATAATAACTTATAAGAGGATATTTAATGATAAGGGTTATTTACGTTAAAACATAATTGAGAAAAAATAATATTTAATCATTCCAATGTCTCCCATAAGACATTGTGACATCTAAATAATAATTTTGAAGGAATTAAATGAAACTTATATTGAGAATAATTTTATTTATAATAAAACATGTCAAACGGTGATATATATACCAAATAGAAGTGAATTAGTAAGTAACAAAAAAAGTCTTAATGGAAAGTAACTTGATATAAAATCCCTTACAGTAGCCTAAATTTTTTTTGTGGAACTTGTCCTCATGTATAGTGGGTTAAACTGTTTTAATAACCTATAATATAACCATTTTCATTTTTATAATATGGAATATTAATTTTGTATAATATTTTATATCCCGGTTGTTAACATTGTTTCATTAATTTTACTATTTAGAGTGTTAATTGCATAGATTTCTCGAGTAAGTTTAATGCTTTATTTGATGTTATCATTAATTAGATAATGGTTTCATCATATCTATAATGTAATAAATATCTTAATTATAAAATATATTCTGTATATATATATAGTAGTTCATTATATTTGGATATTAGAAATGAAGTGCACTGTTTATGGAGACTGTAGGTCATACGTATGCATGAACACTACTATCTTTTCATTATTGTATTAAAATAATGAAAAATAAATTATACATATGTATATTATAATTTAGTATAATATATGTATTATATATATTACATAGTATTATTAAATCCATTCTTTATATGTTCCATGTATGGCATGAGTGAGTCACATCGATATGAGGGGGCGGTAGTCCACACTTCTCCAAATTAAATTATCATATTTACACAATATGGAAAGCAAATATATATGATTAAAACAAAAAATAAAGACACATAACGAAATTTTAAATATCATATATAAAATATATAAATATAGTTTCCATAATAATGGCCACCATTAGAGGTCCTAATGGAAATAAGGACCAATCATTGTTTCGTGAGGTAGTAGTTTTCCATTCACAAAAAACATTCGTTCATTTTCCATTGGATGGAATTGAGTGTAAGTGCAGGTAGAACAATTAAAATAAACACATCCTTCTATCGAGTACTATGTGTATTCTAGGACACATAGAGATTCTTCCCATTGTGGTCTTGTTGGGTCACATAGTGTTTCATTCCAAAGAGCCATCATATTTGATCTGCACCGGGTCTCTTGTCAGTAGACATTACATCTCAGCCAACTGCATGGTTTCCGTATGTAGTGTGTTTGATTCCAGGATAACCACTCTTCAATACATTCATCATATTTCAACATACATGAAATCCTACTTACATTATTCCAAAATTTCTTCCTCATTGTGAGGGTTCCAACGCTGAAAATGACTCATTAATCGGATGCCCGATTTGAAAGATATTGAAGTTTTTCCAAAAAGGTCTAGTTGGGTCAGGGTCCGGTTCGAACCGATCAGACGAACCCAACCCAGATCTGGCCCAACCAAGTTTCGGCCTGCTCCCTACCCAATTCACCAATAGAGGACCAGTTTCACCTGGCCGGGGCATGGCTAGAAGTTGCTTCTGGCTCCCACTGCCATACGGGTCATCCGTGGGGCCAGCTCCTCTCCCATGGTAGGTTGACCGAAACCAGCCACATGTGATGTGGCGCGGTGCCTCATCTATGGTGCATCAATGTGGTCGTGTGGCTACATCCACCCCCCACTCACTGCTGGCATGGAGGATCTCTTCTACTATTGCACTGTCACGGCCCGAGCCATCTGCAGGACTCCTTCCATTACATCATTGTAGCGCACCGCCAACACGCTAGCAGGTTCTTCCACGGACCAAAAGGCTCACTCCATTGGTCTATTATTCATTTTTCATTCTCCATAGACATCTGGATATGTTGGGAAATAATCCCTCATGGTATCATTGAATCATTTTTTAGGTGAGTTTGTTTGTTGAAAAAGTGGACATCAGTGTGGTGAGTGTTGACAAAGAAAAACAATGACATACAAATTTGTTGACAAAGGGGATTTCGAGTTGGCATGTAGGGTTCAAGAGTTGTGGTCAACGATCCATGTTTTATTCAAGAACGCCGACAAAGGAATGGACGATCTGGAGGCGGTACAAAAATATAATATACAAGGTGGCAACGTTCTTCAGTGTTTTCCAAATTTTTGGGCCTGAAAATCGACAAATGATGAAAACTGGTTTTTGCCAAAGGGGATTGCACGCCGTGTACTTGAATTATTGGAAACACGCACGCCATATGTTTTTAAAGATCAGATCATCAAAATATGATAAAGGGATAAGGGTCCTTCAAGTGTTGAGTTGGTCGCGTAGGTGACCTGCGCGCTAGGAGAAAGGACTTGTGCGCCGGTGCCTATGAGGATTGTAAACTTGCGCAACTGTTGTTTTTCAAGATCATAATTTCAAAATATGGAAAAGAAATGAGGTTTGTGCATGTTTGGAATTGGGTCACGCGAGTGACTTGCAGGGGCAGAGACCTGCACGCCGAGACTTGGGTGCCGAAGGGAGACTTGCGTGTCGTCGCGCAGTGTGGTCAAATTTCCTATAGATACAGGACCAATCCTCTTCATTTTTAATGGTGTTCAACACTTTGAATATTCATATCTCCCATCGTGCATGTGTGGTGGTTGCACAAGTGGTGATGTGTCGTGCAAGTGGGACTTGCATGCCAGATTTGAAGAAGGGCGATTGTTGTTAGTTACATGCAAATATTGGTTTGGGCGTAAAGAGAAGTGAGTCACGCAAGGTTGGAGTTACAGAAACTTGTGTCGCGCAAGTTTCTAATGTAGACTTGAATACCATTTGTGACTTGCGCGCTGATACTTGGGTGCCGGATTAGACTTGCGCGCCAAGTAAGGTTGTTTTTTCATCAGTGTTTTTGGGCTGCGTGGAAGCTGGAAGTTTGCCCGATACCTTCGATTCAAATAGAGGTTCATCTACGGGTGAAAGTTGGAATTCAAAAGAGCATCTACATACATAAGAAGATTCATTATTTCATGTAAATGAAGAGACCTATAAGTCTATAAACTCTGAGTGGATCTTTTCCAGAGCAGTGCGCAAAGGAAGAGGAAGAAGGTGAACCTCTCCACCGGCAGTGAGCCAGAGAGAGAGAAACAGGGAGTGACCCTTGGGAAAGAAGTGAGCTAACCATAAACCTTGTAAAGGAAGTGATCCTGGGATAGAGTGACTATGCCTGAACCTTGTAATCCACAGCTAGTGATGTTTAGTATAATTTGGTATGACCGACATCCTGTCGGCGTATGCTCCTTGGACGTAGCCCTTAGCGGTGAACCAAGTAAAAATTGTTGTGTCATGTGCTTGCTTTACTTTTTCTTTATACTGCGCAACAGGAAAGACATAGAAGAGTCTTTTTCTTAACAGAGAAACAAGATTCGAACATGCTTTAATTTTAAATTAGTCATACCTTGATTCACCCCCCCTCTCAGGGTATTCAGCCTTATGGACCTAACAATTAGACTTAGAGAAAAAGTTTGATATTAGTTCTTCTCTCAATAGAGGTCACTAATCATAAAGGTATTCCGATCATCGACGGATGTAATTTTCAGATATGGAAGAATCGAACGCAACACAATTTCTGATCATTGGGAATAGATGTGATTTCAGTAGTTATGCATGGTATCAAAAATGATATTACTACTGTAGCATTATCAAAAGCTGATCATCGAGAGTTGGATGCTGATTCCAATGCAATCAATTCCTTAGTGGGAGCCCATTCCAACCCCATCTATACAAAGGTGATGTCATGAAAAACGTCACATTCCATATGGGAAAATCTGTTGAATATATATGAAGGGGATACAAAGGTTAGAGAGGAAAAACTGCAAGTTTTGTGGAACAAGTATGAAGATCTGAGAATGATCCTGAATGAGTCTGTTGATGCATTCTTTGACAGGGTAAATTCTATCGTAGAAGACATGCGAGGTCTTGGTGAAATTATCGAAGGCATAAAAATTGTGATGCACATCTTGAGAAGACGTCCACCTCAATTCAATCCGAACATTTCTATTTTGGATGATAAAGACCAGAAAGAATTGACATTGGATAACCTGCACAACACCCTTGTTGCATATGAAATGAGAAATGATGATAACGATGCTGTGGAAAAGGGGAAATCCAATGTGGTGGAATTTAAGGCCATAAAGAATCTCACAATTAAAGATTCTCAGGTGGATGAAAAGACAGATGAGGTAATTTTATTCCTCTCCTCAAACCTTCAAAGAGGAGAAGGAAAGATGAAAGGGAAACATCCACTTGCATGCTTCAGATGTGGAAAGGTTGGAAATCTCCCAGCATGATGCCCGAAAAAGTTTCAAGAAGAAAATGATGAAGATGATGTTAAAATTCCCAAGAAGAAATCTCCAGCCTATGTAAAAGAGAAGAAGCAGTTAAAGAGAAACATATTCAATAAGAAGAATCTTCTTTCAAAAGAAATAGACAGTTCAAATGTGTCTGAGGTTGAAGAGGTTGAGGAAATATAGAACTCAAAAGATCAAGGAGAAAATGCTATGGGGGCGGTAGTCAGTAGTTCTCATGAATAGAAAGTAACTGACGCTATGGAAGAAGAAGAAGAAGTTGAAGGAAGAGTTGATATGGAAGCCGAATTTCAAGAAGCTCTTGAGAAGATAGACATTTGGAGAGCCAATACGAAGAAACTCAATAAAGTGGTTTGTGATGCCAAACTCTATATGCAACAATAAGATGAATAAAAGAATGAGCTGTTAGAAAAAATTGGAAGACTAAAATCCTCAACACCAGAGAGCTCAAAAAATATTGTTGATCATAAGATTACAATTGAGGAACAAAAGAAAGAAATTAATTGTTTGACTAACAAAAGAAAGAATAAGGTCAGACGTATCATAGAGCTTGAAGAAGAAGTGTTCAGTCTACGACAAAAAATGAAGGATCAAGAAAAAATCCTGACCTCCAATGTGATGTTAGTAAAGAAGGTCATTCCAAAGACTGAAAAGGTGAAGGAGGATCCTAGTTGTTCAACAAGAAAGAAGCAGCAATTGAGCTCAGACGTTATGTCTGATTCATGGATTGATAAGAAGAAAAAATCTACGGATATTGAAGTCAGACCGCAAGCACCCATCCTGAAATTTAAAGTTGATTTGGGAACTATGCAGAATCATAATATTCAGATATCCTAAGGGGAGACTCGTAGTGCGTAAGTAACACGAAGGAATGCACCTTATATCAGGTGTTATTGTTTTGGGAAGATGGGACACTCACAGTATGTGTGTTCCATATCCAAGAGATATCGAAGGGAACAAGAACTGAGGTGGAAGCCAACCAGAGAATGGTTTTCCAGAACATATTTCGAAGGACACTGTTTTTGGTGTGGTGGATTTGGGCACATGGCTAGGTACTGCACTTCGACCATACAGAAAAATGTGCCCAAGTAGAATCAAAACTTTCTCAAGAAGCATATCAATAAAACAACATGTGAGTTAAAAATGAAGATAAAATTTACATCATTGCAAGATAAAGCTGGCCCATCATACTCTGAGAAAGAACAGAATTCTCTATCCATGCGGAGTGTGAAGGAAAAAAGTATAGACCAAGAAGAAGAAAAGTGAGAAGGATGTTGTGGATGAAATTTCCCTTAAGGCATCAGATAACTCTGGTGTATGAATCGTTGATAGTGGCAGCACTTCTCACATGAAAGGTAATAAGGATCTTGTTACATGCATTAAATATGAAAAACAATGAGTTGTCAAATTTGGAAATGATGAAGGACTGAAGATTGTTGTCTCGGGAAAAGCCAAGTTTGGGGGAAAATAAATGAGACATGCTGATGTCTTGGTAGTAGATGTTCTTAGTAATAACTTGCTTAGTGTCATTCAACTATGTGACTCTGGGAATTCTATCCGATTTACCAAGAAGATGTGTGATGTGAAAGAAAAAGATGGAGCAGTTTTCCTATAGTCAAAATAGATGAAGGGAAATCTTTACCTTGTAGGTGGGGAAGAAGATATGTGCCTTTTATCCAGAGAGGAAGAAAACCAGTTGTTACATAAGCGACTTGGTCATCTATGCCAACCATCTACGGAAGATCTGGTAAAGTGTGATGCTGCTAGAGACCTTCGCAAACTATCATGTGATCACAATCATATGTGTGATGCTTGACAACAAGGGAAGATCATCAGAAAGACATACAGGCCAAATGAATGGAAATCAACTAGAGTACTCGAATTGGTGCATGCAGATGTATGTGGAACTATCTCACCAGGAGCTAAAAATGGGCAAAGGTATTATGTTCTTTTCATTGATGATTATAGCAGGATGGCCTGGGTATTTTCCCTTACCCATAATACAGAGGTTTTCAGTTGCATAAATCAGTATATGAGGGAATCAGAAACGATTCGTGGGAAGAAAATTTATAAGTCTCGTACTGATAATGGTACAGAATTCACAAACAATCATGTCCAAAACTATCTTGAGAAACACGGGATAATGCATTATGTTTTATCAGTGAGAACTCCCCAACAGAATGGAGTGGTTGAGAGGAGATATCGGATCATCAACAACATGGCCAGAACGATGCTTATTGAAAAGGACCTACCAAAGAAATTTTGGAAGGAAGTAGTTTTGACATTGGTCTATATTTTGAACAGTTCTCTGTTGTGTCTGAAGGAAGGGAAGACTCTGTATGAAATTTGTTACAGAAAGAAGCCAACACTAAAATACTTTTGAATTTTTGGGAGTAAGTGGTTCATTCTCAACAAAAAAAATCACAGGAAGTTTGAGTCACGAGGAGATGAAGGGATATACATTGGCTACTCAGGGAAAAGCAAAGAATATAAATGATTCAACAAAAGGCCGAGAAAAATTGTTGAGAGCAATGATGTCACTATAGTTGAAAATGAACAGAATATTCAACGACCCAGTGAACAGTTTCTGGATGAATGTGATGATGAGTTAAGAAACACAGGGGGGGAAGAAGTGGTAGAGGCTGACTCAGAGGAAGATACTGATGATGAACAAGAATGTTTCAAGTCTATGTCAGCAAGGAAGACAAAGAATCGAGCTGAAATTGATAGGAAGAATATAATTGGTGATCAGACAGCTCCAGTTCAGACTCAAAGAATGAAATCATTAAAGTAAACATCGTTTTTATCTCAGATGGAGCCGAATTTTTTTTTCCAATGCAACTGAAGATGAAAACTGTGTTCATACTATGAATGAAGAGCTTGATCAAATTGAGAAGAACCAGACATGGGAGATTGTTTCGAGGCCAACAGACAAGAATGTAATCGAGACTAAATGGATCTATCACAACAAGATTAATGAAGATGGAACAGTGATTCGGAACAAAGTACAGCTACTGTGCAAGGGATACTCCTAGATTGAGGGAATTGATGTTTATGAGACATTTGCACTAGTTGCATGGCTGGAGACAATCAGATTATTTTTGGTCATAGCAGTGCAATGAAAGTTCAAAGTTTTCCAGATGGATGTCAAATCCGCATTCTTGAATGGTGTTCTCGAAGAAGAGGTGTATATTGAGTAGCCAGATGTATTTCTCATTCATGAGGATGAGAACAATGTTTTCTGGATAAAGAAAGTGTTGTATGGGATGAAAAAAGAACCAAGGGGTTTTACGAAGGTTTGGCATTGACAATTCCAAGGAGATGAAGACTCTAGTTGCTACCCAGATGAAATTATCAAAAGATAAGGATAGAAAGGCAGTTAATGTCACAAAATACAGGAAAATCATTGGAATTTTGTTATACTTTACTACGAAAAGACGTGATATTGCTTTCGCCACATGCCAAGTAGCAAGATATCAGAGTAATTACAAGGAAAACCACATGCTTGCAGTGAAAAGAATACTTCTTTATATCACAAGCACCGTGGATTTCGGTCTGATGTATAATAAAAAATCCCAATCAGTGTTATTTGGTTACACAGATGCAGATTGGGCCGGATCAGTAGATGATAGAAAATCAACGTCAGGAGGTGCATTATATCTTGGTGGATTGTGTATTTATTGGCTAATTAAGAAGCAATATTGAATTTCATTGAGCACCGTGGATGCTGATTATATTGCGGCCACTCAAGCATGTACACAGCTATTGTGGATGATGCATCAGCTTGAAGATATGGGAGTTGAATTGAAGTCTCTGATCCGAATCTAGTGTGATAACTCATGTACTATAAATCTCAGCCAAAATCCCATAGATCACTCAAGGAAAAAGCACATTGAGATAAAGTATCATTTTATCAAGGAGAAGTTTGAGCAGGGAATCTAGAAGTTGGAGTATGTGCCTACATGGCTATAGGTTTCAGAAATTCTGACAAAGGCCTTATCCAAGGGGGATTTTGAGCGGCATCGACTAGCCCTGGGAGTTCAGTCGACTCTCCGTACTTAAAAGAGTGTGGATGTTGAACCCCACCCCCCTCCCTGAGGTATGATGTGTTTTTTCTAATGTAATGATATCTGTTCTCTACTCTGTTACAGACTACAAAGGAGTGACCTTTGGGTTCATTGACAAAGTGGGAAAAAATAGTGATTGTTCAAGGGGGAGACAATGTGGCTATTTGAGAATTCATAATTGATATGGGGAGAAGCTGGCAAATGAAGTAGCAAGATAGGGGGAGCAAAGAGAAAGGGAGAGAGTATTGAATTAGATGATTCTAGAAGTGATCGATCAAAGAATCAATATCACTACAGCTAAGTATCGTGATAAAAGTAGATCAGTGGTGTTGGCAGAATATTTCAAAAAATTGGTATCAGTTTGGTGAAAATTGGTATCATTTCGGTGTCAACAAATGGGTGTAAGAGATGAAGTGATTCATTGATGAAAATTTCATTTACTCTTATTTCTCACGCCAAGCATTGCTCATGTGGGCTTAGAGTACGTGTTGAGTAAATCTGTGATTGCTATCAAAATCGAAGAAGGTGAATGGTGGCTGAAGAATTAATGATGTATCTTTTTTATGGAAGAGTTGTCGACAAACCCAAACGGGGAGATTGTTGGGAAACAATTTCTCAAGGTATCATCGAATCATTTTTGAGGTGATTGTGTTTGTTGATAATTTGGACATCAGTGTGGTGAGTGTTGACAAAGCAAAATAATGACATACAAATTTGTTGAAAAATGGGATTTCGTGATGGCATAATGAGTTCAAGAGTTGTGGTCAACGATCCATGTTTGATTTAAGAATGTCGAAAAAGGAATAGATGATCTGGAGGTGGTACAAAAAGAATAGATACAAAAAGAGTTGTGGTCAATGATCCATATTTTTTCAAGATCAGATCATCAAAATATGTCTAAGGGATAAGGGTCATGCAAGTGTTGAGTTGGTCGTACAGGTGACATGTGTGCCAAGAGAAAGGACTTCCGCACTGGTGCCTAGGTGGATTGGAAACATGCGCACCTTTTGTTTTTCAGGATCATAATTTCAAAATATGGAAAAGGAAAGAGGATCACGCATGTTCGGAATTGGGTCATGCAAGTGACTTTCAGAGGCAGAGACCCACGCACCGAGACTTGCGCGCCGAAGGGAGATTTGTGTGACATCGCGCAGGGTGGTCAAATTACCTATAAATATAGGACCAGCCTCCTCATTTTTAACGAAGTTCAACACATTGAAGAATTAGAGCTCCCTTCACTCAGGTGTGGTGGTCGCGCAAGTGGTGGTGTGTCACGCAAGTAGGACTTGCACGCCAGATTTGTAGTAGGGCGATTGTTGTTAGTTGTGCACCAATATTGGTTTGGTCGAAAAGGGAAGTGAGTTGCACAAGTTTGGAGTTATAGAACCTTGTGTCGTGCAAGTGTAAAAGGTATACTTGTGTGCCAGTTATGTCTTGTGCGCCGATACTTGCACGCCATATTAGACTTTCAGACCAAGTAAGGATTTTTTTTCTAGCAGTGTTTTCGGGCTGCGTGGATGCTGGAAGTTTGCTCAATACCTTCGGTGCAAAGAGTGGTTCATCTACGGGTGAAAGTTGTACTTTAACAGAGCATCTACATACATAATAATATGAATTCTTTCATGAAAATGAAGAGACCTACAGGTCTATAATCTATGAGTGGATCCTTTCTAGAGAAGTGAGCAATGGAAGAGAAAGAAGGTGATCCTCTCCACCGGCAGTGAGCCAGAGAGAGAGAAACAAGGAGTTACCTTTAGGAAAGTAGTGAGATAACCCTAAACCTTGTAAAGGGAGTGACCTTGTGATAGAGTGATTGTGCCCGAACCATGTAATCCACAGCCAGTGATGTTTAGTGGAATTTGGCATGACCAACAACCTATCAGCGTATGCTCCTTGCACATTGCCCTTAGAGGTGAACCGGGTAAAAATTGATGTGTCTTGTGCTTTCTTTACTTTCTGTTTATACTACACAATAGGAAAGAGAGAGAAGAGTGTTTTGATTAATATATAAATAAGATTAGAACAGGCTTTAATTTTAAATTATCCATACCCTGATCCACCCCCCCCCTCTCAGGGTATTCAGCCTTTTAGACCTAAAAATTGGTATCAGAGCTAGAGGTTGATATTATTTCTTCTCTAAATGGATGTCACTAATCATAAAGGTATTCTGATCTTCGATGCATTTAATTTTCAGATATGGAATAATTTAATGAAACACTATTTCTGATCATTAGGAATTGATGTGTTTTCAGCAGCTATGCATGGTATCACAACTGATATTACTAGGGGTGCATTATCAGAAGATGAGCAGCGATATTTGGATGATTATTCCAAAGTAATCAATGCCTTAGGGGGAGCCCTTTCCAATCCCATCTATACAAAGGTGATGTCATGCAAAACTTCACATGCCATGTGGGAAAAGATTTTGAATATATATGAAGGGGATACAAAGTTCAGAGAGGAAAAGATGCAAGTGTTGTGGAAAAAGTATGATGATCTGAGAATGAACCCGACTGAGTCTATTCATGCATTATTTGACAGGTTAAATTCTGTGGTAGAAGACATGTGAGGTCTTGGTGAAATTATCGAAGACATAAAAATTTTTAAGTGAATCTTGAGAAAACATCCACCTCGGTTTAATCTGAAAGTTTCTCTTTTGGAAGATAAAACCCGAAATAATTAACATTGGATAACCTGCACAACACCCTTGTTGCATATGAAATGATAAATGATAATAACAACATTGTGGAAAAGGGGAAATCCATAGAGGTGGCATTTAAGGCCATGAAGAAGCTCACCATTGAATATTCTCAGGAGGATGAAAAGACAGACGAGGTAATGTCATTCCTCTCCTCAATCCTTCAAAGAGGGAAAGGAATGTTCAAAGGGAAACTTCCACTTGCATGATTTAGATGTGGAAAGGTTGGACATCTCGCAGTAAGATGCCCAAAAAAGTTTCCGGAAGAAAATGATGAAGATGATGCTGAAATTACCAAGAAGAAATCTTCATCCTATGTGAAAGGGAAGAAGCAGTTCAATAGAAATTTCTTCAATAAGAAGAATCTTCATTCACATGAAATAGATAGTTCATATGAGTCTCAGGTAGAAGAGGTTTAGGAAATAGAGAACTGCAATGATCGAGGAGAAAATGCTATGGTGGTGGTCATCGGTAGTTATCATGAAAAGGAAGAAACTGATGTTGTAGAAGAAGAAGAAGATGTTGAAGGAAGAGTTGATATGGAAGCCGAATTGGAAGCATCTCTTGAGGAGATGGACATTTGCAGAGCCAAAACAAAGAAATCCAATAAAGTGGTTTGTGATGCCAAACACTATATGCAAAAAAAGGAAGAAGAAAAGACTGAGCTGTTAAAAGAAATTGAAAGACTAAAATCATCAACACCAGAGAGATCGGAAAATATTTTTGAGCATAAGATTAAAATTGTGGAACAAAAGATGGAAATTGATTGTTTGACTAACATAATAAAGGATCATGTCAGACGTATTAAAGAGCTTGAAGAAGAAGTGGTCAGTCTAGGAAAAAAATGAAGGATCAAGAAAAACTCCTGACCTCCAATGAGATGTCAGGAAAACAGGTCATTCAAAAGACTGAAAAGTTGAAAGAGGAGCATAGTTGTTCAGCAAGAAAGAATCATCAATTGATCTTAGACGTTAAGGCTGATTTAGGGCTTCATAAGAAGCAAAAATCTGCAGAAATTGAATTCAGACAGCAAGCACCCGTCACGAAACTGAATGTTGATTTGGGCACAAAGCAGAATCAGAATATTTAGAGATCCCAAGGGGAGACTCATAGTGCTGAATAAACATGAAGGAATGCACCATATATCAGGTGTTATTGTTGTGGGAATATGGGGCACTCACAGTAAGTGTGTTCCATAGGAAAGAGATATCGAAGGGAACAAGAACAGAGGTGGTAGCCAAACAAAGAATGGTTTTCCAGAACATATTTCGAAGGACACTGTTTTGGTGCACTGGATTTGGGCACATGGATAGGTACTTCATTTCTCCCATACACAGAAATGTGCCAATAAATAATCAAAACGTTTGCAAGCAGAAAATCAATAAACCAACATGTGATTTAAAAATTCAGAACAGATTTGTGGCTTTGTAAGATGAAGCTGGCTAATCATACTCTGAGAAAGAACAGAAGTCTCAATCGATGCTAAGTGTGATGGAAAACGTATGGACCAAGAATAAGAAAAATTAGAAGGTTGTGGTGGAAGAAATTTCCCTTAAGGCATCAAATCGATATGGTGTATGGATCCTTGATAGTGGCAGCACTTCTCACATTACTGGTAATAAGGATATTGTTACAGGCATAAAATATGACAAAGAAGGAGTTGTCAAATTTGGAAACGATGAAGGCCTGAAGATTTTTGGCTCGGGAAAAGCCACATTTGGGGTGAAAGAAATGAGAGGTGCTGATGTCTTGGTAGAAGAGGGTCTTAGTAATAACTTGCTCAGTGTCAGTCAGCTATGTGACTCTCGGAATTCTATCCGATTTACCAAGAAGATGTGTGTTGTAAAAGGAAAATATAGAGTAGTTATTCTACAGGGAAAAAGGATGAAGGGGAATATTTTCCTTGTAGGTGGGGAAAAAGATACATGCCTTTTATCTAGAGTGGAAGAAAACCAGATGTGGCATAATCGACTTGGTCATCTATGCCAACCATCTATGGAAGATCTGGTAAAATGTGATGCTGCTAGAGACCTTCCCAAACTATCACGTGATCACACTCATACGTGTAATGCTTTCCGATAGGGAAAGATCATCAGAAACAAATACAGGGCAAAGGAACAGAAATCAACTAGAGTACTCGAATTGGTGCATGTTGATGTATGTGGACCTATCTTACCATGAGCTATAAATGGGGAAAATGTATTATATTCTTTTCATTGATGATTATAGCAGGATGGCCTGGGTATTTTTCATTTCCCATAAGAAAGAGGTGTTCAATTGCATAAAGCACTATAGGAGGGAATCAGAAAAGATGCTTGGGCAGAAAATTCAGAAGTTTCGTATTGATAATGGTAAGGAATTCACAAACAGAAAGTCCAAAAATATCTCGAGAAACACGGGATAAGGAATCAAGTTTCCTAAGTGAGAACTCCCCAACAAAATGGTGTGTTTGAGAGGAGAAATCAGATCATCAAAAACATGGCTCGAACTATGCTTATTGTAAAGGACTTACCAGAGAAATTTTGGAAGGAAGCAGTTTTGACATCAGACAATATTTTGAACAGGTCTCTGTTGTGTCTGTAGGAATGGAAGACTCTGTATGAAATGTGTTACAGAAAGAAGCCAATGCTAAAATACTTTTGAATTTTTGGGAGTAAGTGCTTCATTCTCAACAAATAAAATCACAGGAAGTTTGAGTCAGGAGGAGATGAAGGGATATTACTTGGCTACTGAGGGAAAAGAAAATCATATAAATGTTTCAACAAAAGGCTGGGAAAAATTATTGAGAGAAATGATGTCACTATAGTTGAAAATGAACAGAATACTCAACGACCCATTGAATAGTTTTTGGATGAAAGTGATGATGAGGTAAGAAACACAGGGGGAGCAGAAGTGGCAGAGGCGAACTCAGAAGAATATACTGATGATGAAAAAGAAAGTGTTATGTATGTGTCTGCAAGGAAGCCAAAGAATCGAGATGAAATTGATAGGCAGAATATCATTGGTGATCAGACAGCTCCAGTTCAGACTCGAAGAATGAAATCATTAAAGAAAACATCGTTTTTATCTCAGGTGGAGCCAAAATATATTTTCGATGCAGTTGAAGATGAAAACTGGGTTCATGTAATGAATGAAGAGCTAGATCAGATTGAGAAGAACCAGACATGGGAGATTGTTTTGAGGCCAGCAGACCAGAATGTCATCGAGACTAAATGTGTGTATCACAACAAGATGAATGAAGATGGCACAATGATTTAGAACAAAGCACGACTGGTGTGCATGATATACTCCCAGATAGAGGGAATAGATGTTGATGAGACATTTGCACCGGTTGCAAGGATGGAGAGAATCAGATTACTATTTTCCATAGTAGTGCAAATAATGTTCAAAGTGTTCTGAATTGATGTCAAATCTGCATTCTTGAATGATGTTCTGGAAAAGAGGTGTATATTGAGCTGCCAAATGGATTTATCATTCATGAGGACGAGAACAAATTTTTCAGGCTGAAGAAGGTGTTGTATGGGCTGAAACAAGAACCAAGGGCATGGAAATCAAGGCTTGATCAATACATTAATAAGCTTGGTTTCCAGTGTGAAGGAGTTTATTGCAATCTCTATTTCAGCAATGATAGTAATCAATGGATGATGGTTCTAGTGTATGTCGATGACATAATATTTCCCGGTTCAGATGAAGCTCAGTGCAGAAATTTTTCTGAATTCATGAAAAATGAGTTTGAGATGTCAATGATTGGTGAGCTAACGTTTTTCCTTGGTCTACAGGTGACACAATGAAGGAATGGAACATTCATTTCTCAATCCAAATATGCCAAAGAGGTTTTAAGAAGGTTTGGCATGGATAATTCCAAGGATATGAAGACTCTCGTTGCTACCTAGATGAAATTATCAAAATATGAGGATGACAAGGCAGTTAATATCACAGAATATAGGAAAATCATTGGCTGTTTTTTGTATTGACTGCGAAAAGAACTGATACTGCTTTTTCCACATTCCAAGAAACAAGATATCTGATTAATCCCAAGGAATGCCACAATCTTGCAGTGAAAATAATACTTTGGTATATAAAAGTCACCTTTGATTTTGGTCTAATTTATAATGACGAATATCAATCAATGTTATTGGGTTACACAGATGCAGATTGGGCCGGATCAGCAGATGACAGAAAATCAACGTCAGGAGATGCATTATATCTTGTTGGATTGTGTATTTCTCTGCTAAGTAAGAAGAAATACTGAATTTCATTGAGCACCATGGAAGTTGAGTATATTGCGGCCACTCAAGCATGCACATAGTTATTATGGATGAAGCAAAATCATGAAGATATGGGAGTTGAAGTGATGTCTCTAATCATAATCTAGTGTGATAACTCAAGTGCTATAAATGTTAGCAAAAATCTCGTCCATCATTCAAGAAAAAAGAACATCGAGATAATGTATCACTTTATAAAGGAGAAGGTTGACCAGGGAATCGTGATGTTGGAGTATATACCTACAGAGCTACATGTTGCAGACATTCTGACAAAGGCCTTACCCAAGGACGCTTTTGAGAGGCATTGACAGGCTCTGAGAGCTTAGTCGACTCCCCGCACATAAAAGAGTGTCGATGTGAAACCCCACCCCCTGAGGAATGATATGTTTTTTCTAATGTAATTATATGTGTTCACTACTCTGTTGTAGACTGAAAAGGAGTGTCCGTTGGGTTCGTTGACAAAGGGGGAGAAAATACTGATTGTTCAAGGGTGAGACAGTGCAGCTATGTGAGAAATCATAATTGATACGGGGAGAAGCTGGAAAGTGAAGAAGAGAGATAAGGGGAGCAATGAGAAAGGGGGAGATTATTGAATCAGATGATTCTAGAAGTGATCGTTCAAAGAATAGATATCACGACAGCTGAGGATCGTGATACAAGCAGATGAGTTGTGTTGGAAGAATATTTCCATAAATTGGTATCAGTTTGGTGAAAATTGGTATCAGTTTGGTTTCAACAATGGGTGTAAGAGACGAAGTGATTCGTTCATAAACTTTTCATTTACTCTTGTTTCTCACAACACACATTGCTCATGTGGGCTTAGAGTATGTTTTGAGTAAATCCGTGATCGCTATCAGAATAGAAAAAGGAAAACGGTGGCTGAAGAATTAACGATGTATCTTTTTATGGAAGAGTTTTCAACAAACCCAAAGGGGGAGATTGTTGGGAAAGAATCCCTCAAGTTATCATTGAAGCATTTGTGAGGTGATTGTGTTTGTTGACAAAGTGAAAATCGGTGTGGTTAGTGTTTTCAAAGCAAAACAATGACATACAAATTTGTTGACAAAGAGGATTTCGTGGTGGCATGTCGAGTTCAAGAGTCATGGTCAACGATCCATGTTTGATTCAAGAATGTCGACAAAAGAATGTATGTTCTCTAGGAGGTACAAAAAGAACATATACAAGGTGGCGTCGTGTACTTGAAGGCTTGGAAACTTTCGCGCCATATGTTTTTCAAGATTAGATCATCAAAATATGGCTAAGGGATAAGGGTCGTGCAAGTGTTGAGTTGGTCGCGCAGGTGACCTGCGCACCATGAGAAAGGACTTGCGCGCCGGTGACTAGGAGGATTGGAAACTTGTGCACCTATTGTTTTTCAGGATCAGAATTTCGAAATATGGAAATGGAAATAGGTTCGCGCAAGTTTGGAATTGGGTTGCACAAGTGACTTGCAAGGGCAGAGACCTGCGCTCCGAGACATGCGCATCGAAGGGATACTTGTTTGTCGTCATGCAGGGTGGTCAAATTGATTATAAATACAGGACCACCCCTCCTCATTTTTAACAGAGTTCAACACTTTGAAGAATCATAGCTCCAGTCGCGTAGGTGTGGTGGTCGCGCAAGTGGTGGTGTGTCGTGCATGTGGGACTTGCATGCCAGATTTGAAGAAGGGCGATTGTTTGTTAGTTGTGTGCCAATATTGGTTTAGGCGTAAAGGGAAGTGAGTCACACAAGTTTGGAGTTACATAACCTTGTGTCGTGCAAGTGTATAAGGTATACTTTCATGCCAATTTTGACTTGTGTGCTGATACTTGCGTGCCAGATTAGACTTGCGCGCCAAGTAAGGATGTTTTTTCAGCAGTGTTTTTGAGCTGCGTGGAAGATGAATGTTTTCTAGATACCTTCGGTGCAAAGATATGTTCATCTACGGTTGAAAGTTGGACTTCAACAGAGCATCTACATATAGAAGAAGATGCATTCATTCATGAAATTGAATAGACCTAAAGTTCTATAAACTGTGAGTGGATCCTTTCCAGAGTGGTGAGCAAAGGAAGAGGAAGAAGGTGATCCTCTCCACCGGCAGTGATCTAGAGAGAGAGAAACAGGGAGTGACCCCTGGGAAAGCAGTGAGCTGACCCTAAAACTTGTAAAGGCAGTGAGCTTGGGACAGATTGACTATGCCCAAACCTTGTAATCCACATCTAGTGAAGTTTAGTGAAATTTGGTACGACCGACAACCTGTCGGCATATGCTCATTGGGGGTAGCCCTTAGCAGTGAACCAAGTAAAAATTGATGTGTCTTGTGCTTGCTTTACTTTTTGTTTATATTGCGCCACAGAAAAGAGAGGGAAGAGTCTTTTTCTTAATAGAAAAACAAGATCAGAACGGGCTTTAATTTTTAATTAGTCATACCCTGATTCACCCCCCACTCACGGTATTCAGCCTTGTGGACCTAACAGGCTGATTTCATATTCCTTACAATGGAATCAAATCCTCTTTGCCTCCATTTGAAGGATGTGCCCATATAGAACTCACAAAACGTAAAAGGCGGATGGGCTTAGGCATTTTTTGTGTCGATCTGTGCCCAACGCGTTAGAGGATTATAAACATGGTATATAGAATTCATGTTTTATAGAAATTAATCAAATAATCATGATGAAAACCACCAAGAAAAGTTCTCTTCTACCAGAACGAGTGATCCAAGGATCAAAATGTTCGTGGTATGATCCAAGTTCAATGTTTAAAATAAAGAATGGAGCAAATTAAAACAAAACAAACCCCTACCAGGGACAGGTCATTTGTCAGAGTTGAATGGTGTCATTAAGCTTGTCATTCCATGATACTTTATTTACAGACCTTGGTCAATCATCATTGGTGATGATCTGTTTGAAGGGGGGTAAGAGTTCATCTTCATCACACACCAGAGATTCAATGTAGAACTGGCATTGTGCCAACAATCCTACATTGTCTGCTTTGCAATTAAAGTACATAACGCAAATTAGAAATTCTATTACATTTTTTTTATGGAGTCATTATGATGTTTCATTTAATTAAATAATGTATTAAGTTTTACATGGTTGGAAAACTGTTGAGCTACAACTATTTAAAAATTATGAAAAATACAATTAAACAAATTTATTTTATTTTTATCTTTTTCTTTAATTAGTCAGAAAATAAATTTCACATTTAACTAACACCGGATGATTTTAGTTCTATTCTAGATGAATCCCACCATTTTTATTTATATGGTTCCCTTGTATTTTTTATCTGAGCACTAGTTTAAAAGATAGATAAACCCGATCACGCATTTATTTTAATGTACCTTAAAATATTATAAAAATTGACTTTCACGGTCGAACTGCGTCGATCATCATTATGCTCTGCCTAAGGGGAACACACCCTTATGAGATCAATGTTATTCTCGTATTTTCAATCCATGTAAATTTTTAATATTTATAGAGATTTTAGAATAAAACAATTGTTACATAATTATTTTATTTATGAACAAAAACTAACTTCCATTATTGGACAGCGCCGACCAGTGTTAGACTCTTCATTAAGAAAGAATACCCTCATGAGCTCAATGGTGGTATCATATTTTCAATTTGGTTCACCATTCATTAGATATATGCATTTGAAAAATAAAATTCTTATATTTTATTATTTTATTTATGGTTATTCCATTTTTGGGTTTTCTCACAGGAAGCCTACATCAACTAATATTATTCCATGCCTATGGTAAACCCACCATCATAAATACAACGGTTCTCTCATATTTCTAATCCAGAAACCCATTTAATATTTATCCTCTTTTTTAGGAAAATCACTCACGCAAGCTAATTAAAGCTTAACATTTTTCGATGGATTATTTTGGGCATTCCGGGCCTCAGAATCGCTTGATTTCTTAGTTTCTGGTCTCAAAATAATTCTATACAATAAAAAATTAAATGGAATTTATGATACATTAGATTACACCCCACTTGTTGGACTTCACATCCTAGTAATCCAAAACAACTCTAAGCAAGAAAAATGCGGTTACTAGTCATGAATCTGAGCCTACCTCCCCCATGTGCACTCCTAGAGATTCTAGAGATGCCACTAAATGTGTAACAGAGGAATCGACCATCCAAGAAGGACCTTTTCATGTTTATTCTCTATCTCGACTGGTAATTCTGAAAATGTCACCCCATCGTCAACGTCCAGCTCGACCCAGTCGATGGCTGACGATTGATCATGCACATACCTCCTCAGCTACAACATGTGAAATACATCCAGCACCTGTTTCATCTATGAGAAGAGAACTTTGAGGTATGCCACCTCGCCAAATCTACTCAGAATTTGGAAAGGTTCGATGATCCTTGGGGTTAACTTGTCACCCCGGCCAAATCGTTGCAATCCCAATCAGAGTGAGACTGAAGGAAAACATGGCCTTCCTCCTCGAAATCCAAGGGCTTCTGTATCCTATCCACATATGATTTATTTCAATTCTTGTGAAGTCCTCTTATTATCATAATGATCTCCCCCTTTTCAGTGGTATCCCATACCAACTCTGGGCCCATTTGTGGTGACTATCCCAGGTTTGTACAGCTTTGAGGCGATCTACAAGGCCCCCCATACAAAGCCTCAAACAGTTCCATGTCATTGGTGGGGTGATAGTTATTATTGTATGAAAACCTCACCAGTGGAAGGTGGTCCTCCCAAATACGACCAAAATCAAGGACACAAGGATGAGTAATGTTATCTATGGTCTATATGGTCTATTTTTTCTGGCCATTAATCTTTAGGTGAAAATATTTTATCAGGAATAGCTGATTCCCAAACGCCTCCTATAATCCCTTCCACAATCGGGATGTAATTTTGGAATCACCGTCAGATACTATCTTAGATGGGACACCATGGAGTCAAACTATCTACTTGTTGTAGAGGCATCCTAATCTCTTTACTGAACTCTTCTCTAGAATAGTTAGGAGTGGGATGATTTGGTGAGTCTGTCTATGATCACCCAAATGGTATTGTTCCCCCTGGATGTAAGTGGTAATATCATCATGAATTCCATCAATATTCTATCCAAATTTATCTCTGGTACACATAGGGGTTGTTTCAACCATGAATGAACTTGTTCCTTAGCCATTACTTCTATGACAAGTGAGGCATCGTGAAATGAACTCAACAACTTCTTTCTTCATCCTTGGCCACTAGTACTAACATCATTGATCCTGGTAAATCTACACCACTATAGGGTGTACATCCAAAGGGGAGATATGTAACTCCCTCAAAATGTCCTGTCTCAATTCCACTGGTACTACAATATTCCCTTTGAAAAGGAGGAAGTTCTCTCCCACTATCGAAAACCCATCAGGTGCTTGTGAGGATAACTGAGCTTGTTGGGCCTCATTGCTAGAATCTCTGAGTTGTGGCTCTTTGAATCTCTAGAAGAGTGTAGAGGAAATAAACACTAACTAAGGAAAATTTTTCTCCTCTCTATTCCCAGAGGATATTTAAAGCAAGGACAACTGCTCAGAGGCCTCATTCAGTAGATGTGAACTGGTTCTCCTGCTGAGATCATCCTCTACCATATTTCCCTTGACTAGAGTATAGACTATTTTGAAGACATAATTCTGGAGGAATATCAACCATCATCCTAGTCTCAACTACTGAAAATCCAATGGTAACAAATACAACCACACAAAAGGATACCCCTTTTAACATATTGACGTTCCCATCGACCCTTTGGTAGTGGTTACTCATTCTCCACAGCCACTTGGTTAATGTTCTAGTAATCCACACAAAACCTCGAACATTGGGTCTTACTAAGAACATCCTCTTCAAGTCCCCCACCTATATATCCTTCTTGAGAAGCTCTACAATATCCATCCAATATACTGATGCTGATATCGGTTCCATCATGAGGTGTAGAATGATGCAGAGGTGGGTGGTAATCCTAGAATCATCATTTGAAAGGACATTCCTTCACTCCATGAGGGTTAGGCTGGCTGACTGAAGAGTGATCAGTTCCACCCTTTTATGTATGAGTTTATCTAGTGATTCTTGGGTTTCCCTTTTCACTAACCATGGAAAGACATATTTCAATGTTACCGATATACCGCATCCTTTTTCCAAAAACAATCAATATAATCATGAAATGTGGATGAGAAGTCCATGAACAAACTAATTTCTTAAGTCCATGACATTGCCACCAAGAGGCTCCAACTGAAACTCTCACCTCATTGGTCAGATCACATAGTTGGCACAAGTGTTATTATTGAGTATCCTCCCATAGTTATCTACATATGTAGGGATCAAGTCAACAGTTTAACTAGAAACTGTAGGTATTGAACAAGATTCGGGAAAAGAAGGAATTATTATCACCTATGTAGACCAATACAACATCAAATAGTATAAACCGGTTGTACCTCAAATCATTCCTGGATCCTTTGGGTCATACATCATGACTACATGTAGTTAATCCCCTCATGTGACCTCAAGCTCCCTGAGTTTGGTGTGGAACATATTGGGGTGGTGGTTATAACATGTCGAAATGTATACCACATCCTTCATCTCTCCTAGCTCCTCTACTACGTCTTCCTCCCTGTAGATTCATCTATTCATTTCACTTTATCTTCCCTAGTGGACCATCCACCATTTCACTGTCAACATGATGGATGGGACAATATCTAGAGTGATTTCCCCATCCCACTTTTGAAAATCATTACCTCTTCCAAGTCCAATTAGACTCACCCTATGAGACCTAAGCTATATAAACCCTACCTTATGACCTCTTCTGAGAAGGTCTCACACGTCTGAGTATCTGTGACTTATGTAAACTACATTCATAGCTCACTACTGACACTGTCTAGATGTATCTACTCTTCTAATGGACTTCCAAAAACATAGGATCTCTCTTTCACTATAAAATAAGTAGGAATGCACAGAGGAATATAGTTAGTTTAGATTTCTCTAAACACAGCCTTCTCAAAGTTCCGATCCCTGAAGCAATAGACATATTGTATTCATCCAGTACCTGGAAAAGTCGGCATGCCTCAATGAATACATAGACGCCGACATTTCATCTTTTAGAATCTCTTGGGAACGTAACCCCATTAGATTTTATTGTGAGCACCCTTTATATAAGAAATGTTCTCAAGCTCTGTCCATAGAAAAGTCACCTCATCGTAAGATCAGGTAGTTTATACACCTCCATTTCCCTGTTGATCAATGTAGAAGGCTCACTAATAGGACCACCATCTAATCTAATGGCGACCTAGCTATATGGAAACTCGGTGACCACATCAATCTATTCATTTTCCACCTGTGATTCGGGCATGCCACAGAACCTAAGGGGTCTCTATCGGTGAAACTCTTGTAAGGAAATGAGCCTACATGTATCCTATTTTGGTAGTTCCGATAGTAACTTATATCCAATAGAGATTGGTATCACTCCGACACTGTCTGAAGGTACCATCTTGGGCAACGTTATTTGTATCAAATCCTCATCACTCTGTGGACCATCCTCATGGTCATGCATTAGAATCATGGTTGGCTGTCTACGTGGAGGCATCCAGAAAGAGAATCAAGATGAACAACGGTCAAGTTATTATACCTGGTGAGATGACTCTGACTCAAAAAGATCATGTAAAAACCATCAAGGATGCATGAAACTACTGTTCTCATATACTGGGTTGGAAAATAGGTTTCAGTGTCCTTGTGTATGGATACATCGGCCACCACACTAACACTGGACTTCTTGGCCTAAAAGTTGAACTCGAAACACTTAACACTGTTGCCATGTAAAATTTCTAGACTCTTAGTTCCAATTGTAGAACCGACCAACATTGATACCAGTCTGTCATGACGCGTCCCTCAGGCCCTGTGTCATGAAATATGCAAATCACTCCTTCTAAAGACTATGGGTTGGCAACTGTCACATAAGGTTTCAAACTGAAAATGGGAGGAATTTTCCATAGTACCTATATGAATGCACACACAACCATGAGCTAACACAAGAAAATTAAACCTGCATGCCGCTAAAAAACCACAAAGTGATATTAAAAACTATAATTCCATTGGTCCAGAATACAATCGCAAAAAAGGAAGAACTAAAAACTAAAAAATACAAGGAAACACTAAAATTAATCTGCAAGAAACCCCACCTAATGGGTAAGTATAGAGAAGCTATCAGAATTCGTAGAAGCACACCCTACCCTCTATAACTCAATAGGCACTACCCAGTCCTTGGCAACCAAGTCTTCCACCAAGTCATCAGTCCTCTTCATCGGACACAACACATACAGGTGAATCCCATGTATGGTTGAGTATCGAAATACTCAGTAGGGACCCAAATCCAAAAAGAAAATCCCACAAACTAATCCATAATAAAAAAAATATGTATTATATTGTAGCATGATCATGAAGTAAGATAGCTCACAATCGGTATAATCTTGATTATGGAAAGTGGGACCATCGTTCATATCATCAAACACCTTGGGCTGCTAGAGAACCCATCCTCAATGAGTATTGTGGGCTTTCCGGGTCACACAGAAGAATCTTCCCACATACATAGGACTAATGGGGTACTCATCCCTAATACCATGGGTATGTTGGGTATCCCAGATGTTGCTCCCCACTATGTGAATGTGGGGTCACATAGAAGCCTCTTCCCACCATGGCCATACTGAGGTACTTCTCTTGTCATTTACCGTGGGTCTGTTGGGTCACACAGAGCCGCTCCCCACTATGGTACTTACGGGTAACATATATTCTCTTCCCAATAGTCCATAGTAGATGATCCACATAGGGTTGCTTGTCAGCAGTCTTCAGGTCTTAGCCAACCGTAGGGTTTCCGCACGCGGTGCGCTTGACTTCGGGTGAACGGTTCCTCAAGCCCTTCATCATAGTTAAACTACCATGAAATCCTATTTACAGAATTTAAAAGGAACTTTCTCATCATTAGGGTTCCAACGCCTCAAAATTATCATCATTTAGAGGCCTGTATTAAAAGAAATTGTCATTTTTTCTAAAAGGGGCTAGCGGTGTCCTGGTTGGATCTGAACCTATCGAACCGACACGGCCCAGACCACTAGGATGAGTTATGGATGATGGGGAATAACATTGATAGAATCCACCTCTATCTCCCCATGAATTGTGGGTCATTCTCAAGGCCATATCCTCCACCACGTTCGGTTGACCGTGGGATTCCATGTGCGATGTGGCACGATGCCACATACGGGTTCATCAACGTGGCTGGGTGGCCATGTCCACCCACCTCCAGCCACTAGAATAGATGCTGGTGGCTACTACCGCACTGCCATAGATCAAGTATTCCATGGTGCTCATTCTGGCTCACCATCATGGTGTGCCAGCACTCGTCAATTTTCATCGTCGCAAGCCAACACTAGTGACTGTCGGCATCGGTGTGCCGGTGGTTACTTCTGCAGACCACCAGGTCCGCTCCGGTGGTCCGATATTCTCTATGCTTGCACCTAAGGCCTCCATGTGATTCCATCTTCCCTGCGATGGCCTTTAATCCTCAATGCCACCATTTAGAGGATTATTCCACAAAGAACGCACAAAACACTCAAGGTGGAGGGGCTCGGGCCATATTCGTGTCGGCCAACACCCTCTGCGTAACATTATTATAATCATGGGATATATAATAGAAGTTATATCAAAATTAATCAAATAATATCAATTCAAAACTCCAATAAAATTTCCCTCCTTCAACAACGAGCGATCTGTGGACCAACCTATTCATGGGTTGATCTGCGTTCATCGTTAAGAATAAATAAAGTGTAAAATTAAAACAAAAAAAATCCAAACCTAGGTCAGATCATTCATTAGTCATGAACAATTTAACTTCATTCATCATTATATGATCCTCATTATACTTTTTTTGGTCGATCTTTGTTGGTGATGATTCCTTTGAAGGGGGATTGGCATTCATTTTCATCACCCTCCAGAGCTTCAGACCAAAACATGGATTCTGCCAACAATCCTGAGTTGTATTCATGGCCATTAAAGGAAGAGATAAGAATCATTATTTCTGTTACGTTTTTGTTACGAAGTCATTATGTTATTTCATTTAATGAAACAACATATTAATTTTCTCTTGGTTATAAAATAATTTGGATGCAATGATTTGAAAATTACGAAAAATAAAATAAAATAAGTTTATTTTAATTTTAACTTTTTATTTAAAAAGACTGATAAATAACATTTTCCCTTGTCCCACTCTAGTCAAGGTTTGGTCCATTCTATGTGAATTACACTGTTCTGAATTCAAAAGTGCTCTTAGATTATTGATCTGAGCACTAGATTAAAATTTAGAGAAACCCACTCTCTAATTTATTTAAATGAACCTTAACAATAGTTCACAAATTTACAATCACCCTTGACCCACGCCGGTCAAGATTTGGCTCTACCTAAGGGAAACACACCCTCATGAGCTCAGTGGAACTTTTGGATTTCCAATCCTAGATACCATTTAGGAGTTATAAGGATTTGATAAACTAATAATTATTACTTAATTATTTTATTAATGTCCAAAAACTAACTTCCACTATTGACCCAAACCAGAAAATTTTAGGATATTTGTATTGAAATATTGTCTTCCCAAGATCAACGTTGGCATCAAATTTTCAATATGAGTCACCATCATGAGTTATAAAAATTTTCAAATAAATTTATTAAATTTTTTTATTTACAGTTATTCCATATTCGGGTTTTCTCACCGGAGGCCTGCACCAACTAAACATAAGTCACGCTTAGTGTAATCCCGCTATCTGAAACCCATTGGTGCCCATGGATTTATGATCATGTAACCTGATTCAGAGTTATTGAACATTTTTAGGAAAATGGATCACATACTATATTTAATGATTAACATTTTTTTATGGATCATTCCAAGCACTATGGGCCTCAGAATTTCTCCCTGTCTCAATGCCTGGTCTCGAAATAATTCCATATAATAAAAATGTTACATGGAATTTTAGATACATTATAAAGATGGTGACCACATTTATATCCACAGTTTTCTCATTGTACATTGGGATGATGGATATCATGGGTTGATACTCTACCTACCCCATCCCATCTCAGTTGGTTATAGGCTATGATTCCATGATGCTACCAATTTTGTATCAACTGAACTGGTGTCATAGTAAGGTATGAAACTGGCCACCATCTGAATGTTTAAAACTTTGGAAAAATTTGAACTGTCGCTTCTATTATCCAATGCCTTCAGAATAGAAAAAATAATACACCAAGAATGATGTAATAGGTCTAATAATTAAAATACTCAATGAAATTATTAAAAAAAGGTGTAAAATTTCTCCATGTTGGCTAAAACATCTTTTTACATGTAGGGAACTGATAACTACCTATCATAGATATGCATAGTGTATGGTTTTGTCTAATCATATCACATAATGATCTAGATATAGAAAATTTCCCTAGATGACCTATGACTTCAATAGTACCATATCATATGACTTAAACATATGTATAATTACCTGGTGTGAGATATATATGTCAAAAGAATCCAATAAATTCCTCTCCCTATCTGAATCATAAGGTAGAAGGCTTAAAGCATAGCATATGAGATTTTTATAGCTCTTGTTTAAATATAAAATAACAGTAGACTATAGTATATGGATAAGGATATATTACCAATAATTTGTCATAGTATTTGAAGATTGAATCTCCTCTTGAAACTGATCCTTGAACATCCCAATAAATAGTTGACTCTTTATGATACTAGAGGAATAAAAGGTACCACTATCAAGTAAACCCATCCTGAATCATAAAAGATAAAGAAACACATTTCTCCTTCTAATATCTAATTGAACCGATTTCTATATACACCACATAAAACTAATCCTCTCACACCCCATCTAAAACAGAGCCAACAATTTTTTTAGAACCTTGCACTGTAACTCTAATACTGACCTCCTCTAATATATATCATTGTTGTAATCATCCCTATAGTCTTCCAAAGGAACTAAAAACTATATATTTTCTGTATAATCCTGATAGAAAATTCAAATATTTCCATATTTAGAAAACAAAAAATATTATGAACTCCAAAAACCATAACACATAAAACTGGTAAATACATTTATTATTTCATTAATTGTTCCAAAGTTTTTCCTAATTTCTAGTAAATTAAAATACATATATAGAAAATCATAGTGCATAATCCTTACCTAGGACTCTACCCCTAAAGAAAATTAATGATGTTTAGAAAATTATATGTTCTATTCATTGGACTATGTATAGACAAAAAATATCCTATACTGGTTAGTCTCCCTTTTTTATAGTAAATACTAACACTTGGTAGTATCATTTCACTACCAACCCTTCCAAACTCGCCAATTCCAAAATCTAAACACCACCGTATCTCAAAATAATAATCCACTCATATGACACTTTCATTAAATTCTCCCATTGAAGGTACACCTCTAAGGAAAACAACAGAGAAATAGAGATAATGAAGCTCCAATTATCACCTCTAGTAGGCCAAGAGTTAGTGACTATCATTGAACATATAAAAGTCAAAGAGATGGGAGAAATTACCTTTCATAAATATTATGGAGTAACTAATAAAATAAATAAATACACCAAAACAAACCATAAATAGATAAAATAAGAAATCCCTATAGGTTTAATTTCATATCTAAAATAAAATGAGAAATAATGGTGTAAAAATAAAATCCATAATAGTTACTAAGAAGATCCAATATCTCTGGAAGAAACACCTTGAAAAATTAGCTGCCAGATCTATCACAAACTAGATCTTATAGACCTATATAATATTTTTTATAAATTTAGTGTCTTTACAAACATGTATACTCAATATAATTCCCCTTAAAAACTCTCATTAATGGTTTGAAAGAGGGATAATAAACTTAAAAGAATGGATAAATTAAACTATATCATCTACTGAATAGGTAACACTACTTTTCCCATCCTCATTATAGCTCACTCGCCAAGTATCATATATAATTAAACCATTATATATCAAAAGAATATATATATATATATATAACATTAAATTGCATACAACTCCGTTCTGCTTTTTCACTCTTATGCCACTAAAGGCGACATCTTGTGATCATCTCTCCCCGATGTAATCTTCCTCCTCATGTAGTAGTATCACTTCCATTATGGTATCCTATACCGAAAAGAATATAAAATCATCAACATAACTAAAATTAACTATGTTTATTCCAAGAATCAACTACATCATAATTAAATGAATTATAACTTATTCAAATCAAATCACATGCGACCGCACCTATGGGAATATTGAACCATCACATATGAATAAAACCGTGTCTTATTACCCACGTTGTTATATAAGACAGATAAATGTATATTAAATCATGATCCATCCTGAAATGGGTATAAATTCACCCACTTCTATAAGATATCATACCCTAAGATAGAAAAACTAATCATGGTCATAAAGGATTCTAGGGAAGTGGATGAAGTTAGCCATATATTCCCTAACCATCTGGGATACTACAACCCCCCCCCCTCCAACATATGAATTTTTATTTATGTACTAATGTGGGTAGGATTTAATATTAAATTATTAAATATAATTAATATTATGCACACTCAAAAAATTTGAAATGATTATGCTTATACACATAGTCCACTATCATCACACAAGACCCCCATCTACCACAACTAATATCTAGGAATCAAATTAAAAGAAATTAAATTAAAATAATTTTTAATTATTTAATTAGTTACCCATTAATTACTTTTTATAATTTTAATTAACTTTAATCTTAGAAACCAATTATTTAGTGCACCAGTAATCCATTACATATAATCCCAAGTATATCATTATTATGTGACAACACCATAAACTAACACCATTAATTTATTATTTCAATTATCTGTTCATGGTCATCCATGTACTTTATCACTAATCCCAAGAAATCATGGAAATTTTATACTTATAGTGTATAGCATCAAATATATTTATAAATTTGTTAGATGATAAAGTATATATTATTTGGAAATCTGTACATCCATCTTGGATAAATAAAGATTAAATATCAATTAGAATGAACCACAATGAAATCATCCTAACAATCATCGTGTCCCACAACATTTTATAGAATACAAAATAACAATTACCACAATTATAATCATCAACCATTACTGTATCCCGGGATACTACACCATTTCTTATCCATCAATTCAAATGTCGATCAAAATAAGCATGGCTCCGAGTCTACTATTATTTAATAAAACTAACCATGCCTGGTTATATGAAAATCAATCATGTAACAAAATAATTAGACAACATATTTATTTTAAAAATAGGAATCACATATAAGAGATGTCACAAAGTCTATAGAATTGAGGAATTTATTCCTACCCTAACAAGAAATCCCCTCATTCATCATAATCAAGTAATGTATGAAAAATTACCATTTCACTTACATAATGAACTAAAGAGTTTATTTTTCATAATGATTACCAAATAAAGAAGTCAGCATAAAATTTTAAGCATATCTGAAAATAAAATTGAAAATTATTTTAAAAATTATATACCACATAGAAAATAATCATATTTTTGAATTAATTACTCTATTCAAGCTTATTTAGTTTCATTTTATCACCATTTGTATTTACATTTTAAAAATTTCCATGAATTTGATCATGATAAAAAAATATAGTCAAACATATATCACACTACCAAATAGACAATAAAAGTATGTATCAACAAAAACCCAATGAACAAGTGATCACACCCCAACTATATGAAACATCATTTTTCAAGGATTATGAAAAATAATTTTTATCCTTAAAAAATAAACATTTCATACTATATTAATTGATATCATCATCATTAAAATAATATCCTACAGTATAGACAACTCACTAATTAAAATGATGTGATTATAGCTCAATTTAAATTATTGATTTAATAAAAAAACATTATTTTAATTCATATGATTAATTTCAATAGTTAGTTTTCACAAACGTGTGAAATAATTATTTTTCTCCTTAAAATTTAAAAATTATTGATTAATAATTAAACAAATTCATTCCATTTATATGTAATTTTCTTGTCTAATTAATAAATCCCATTTATACAAGGATCTATAGAATGATTAATTCTAACTTACGTATAAAAAAGGACAAGAAATAGTTCCCTACCATAATTAGAATCTAAAAATTATTTGAAAATTAATATGAAATATAGATTCAACTAATGAAAAAGGTAACACAAAAAAAATATGGGTGTCACTAGAAAAACTTAACCATGGAAACCATAATTCACACAAACTAAAAACCTCAACATAATACAGATGAATCCAAAAAAAATTATATTTAAAATAGAAGAAGAATGGGGGAAATGAGGGGGAGTGGAGGAAAATGATAAAATATTGAACAGAGACTTTGATCTAATGAACCAATGTGTTTAAGCTCTTTTTTTAGTTTCTGGAGATTAAGGAAATTATAATGGTCAATTAAGGATTAATTTAAGATTAATAAAATTTTACCAGGGAGTAGTCAAACCTATATTTATAGAGGAGTCTCTGACTAGAGGAACATATAGCATCAGGTATCACAAATGATTATACTGAATTCATTCATGCTATAATCATGTGTATAATTAATTATAGTCATGTATATCACATTCTTTTAGAAATTTCTAAATTGATTTGACTGCAACCATGGACTCCACCATAGAGAGGTGTGAAAATCCAATCTATTTTGTCCCACCACAAACAGAATTAGGGAATGTTGGCCTACACAATTTTATATTTCAAGTAGAGGAACACACCAAGTTCCACATTTATTCATCCTTCCGAAAAATGACACCCCAATCCATTTCCATGTCATAGATTCCCACATGAGATGTTTTGAAGAAAAATCCTAGAAAAATTGGTACATAATACATTTCACTCTACTTGGTGAAATCAAGTTCCAAGATAAAAAATATGTGGAAAACATAAAAAACCCATGAAAAAATGGAATCCCTAAGAATAACACACAATGTAGGATTTAAAATAGCTAGTACTACACCTACTAATATAGTGTGGGATGATAAAAAAGGTGGAAAATCATTTCAATATTTTAAAAAACCTTTAAGATCCCTTTGAAAACCATTGTGTCTTCTGGAAACATAATGTGAATGCAATTTAGAATATATTGACCTAAAATTGATGATATATTAAGGAATGAGAAAACCAATAAAATGCATATTTTTTCTTGATGAATGCTGAAAATAAGCATTCAATGATGATTATTAAGAATAAAAATGAAACAAAATTTCATCAGTTTGACATAATATTTAAACATATTATTTTAATATGTGTTTATCAAAAAATTACACAATAGTGACATAAAAACACAAAATACCAATGATAATTACTATCAGAGCTTAAGGGAAACTAAGACCTCACTAGATGAGGTGGATCATATAGGTGGGGTATTCTGTGAATGGGTAGGCTTGGGTCCATAAATTGAAAGCATGAGGTGGAGAGGATGCATTTTTTCATGTGAGGATTCTTCAAGTGTATGTTGTATAGCATGGACAATGATTGGTGTGTGCGACTATTTCAAGAGATGAAATGGAATTCTTTCCTAGGCTGTGATTACTGTATATTTTTTTAAGAGAAGGGTATCCAAATAAAACATTGATGTTGGACTCAAATACTCTGCACTATATAGAATTTAAAATGTGTCTATGGTAGGTTAGAAATGACACATCAATCCCAGGAACTGTTACAAATTGATTTAATGGATTTAATCACACTTGAACCATTGGGAACAATATGGTTCTATATATAGGTGTTTATTGGATAACAATTGTGATTAATTTGGGACTTTGAGAATATTGTAATGCACCACATATGACTAATAGAATCTTGAGTGGGAATATATTAGGTAAATAGTGATTTATACGTTGATAATATGGGTAAACCCATGTATTTGTAATGAAACATTTACATACATTATGATCGACCATATCCATTATCACATATCATGGGGTCAATCCACCATATGTATTTGAATCACTTGAAATTTGAGGTGTAACTCACCAAATAAATCAATTATAATATATGGACTGAACATGAGTAAGAATTGGCCATGGATGGAATCATGGTTGTTGGAATGATAATATAATCTATATTATAGATGTATAACCATGAAAATTGATCAACCACATGAGGATTCATAATTACTGGACCAACTAAAAGCTCCACATAGTAGATGGAATGGTTCTGCATAAAAATATAACCTACATAAAGTGAGATTTACTAGTTGATTATTGTCCAATAGAAAACATGATGATTTATTGACCAGATGGCCAATTATGACTTAGATCCACCATTAATGAAGTATGAGGTAGTATGAAAAATAATACTAATTTAGCAGATTATATAAATAATCAATGATGTTTTAGTGAATAAGTGAAGTTAGAAGTTCCATAAATAGATAAGTTCATAGGTGGGGCTAGAAGATACTATATAATATAGAGATGTGATTTTGATATAGAGAATCATGTACACAGATTCACATGAATGTATGTAAATTCAATGTGGAAAAAAGAAATCTCATTTTATACCAAACTCAAGATCTCCAATTAAATATGTGTATACATTTTTCCTAGAAAGAATCAATATATAATCATACTCACATTCTTGATGTTGACAAAATAATTTCAAGTACTAATTTAATGTTATATAAAATAATGAATACATATAATAGAAGAATAATTATTTTATATAATTTAATATAAAAAGAATTATGAAGATACACGAACTATATAAAAGTAAAAGTCAAAATACATAAAATATCAAAAGGAAGAATTAAAACAATGTTTTACGATATTTATATATTATATAAAATCATGTGTATATAATTAAATTTTTGAGAGATATTATATAGTATTATATATATTTTTGATTTCTTATTTATTAAGGTCAATTTGTATTCAATTTAAATGAAAATTAACTAACCATACTAGATATTTTTTTACTGAAGAAGATTAATAAAAAATACCATCCAATAATTTTAGGATATTAAAATTGATTTAATATATAGTAATAAAAGTAAAATAATATTCAAAATATTTTATGAATATATTAATTAAACAGATGTGATGATTAAGATTCAAGATACTCGATAGAATTTTCAAAAGACTCAAATCATGATAAAACAATGTATTAAAAGAGGGGAATTATTGTAACACATGTAATTTTAATAGAAGGGAATCAAAAGTTGTTAGTTATATATGGTATGAGAAAAACCTAATCCCTAAATATCTTGAGATATTTTTGATACCAATAGATCTATTCCACCTAACTCTTAATGATATAAAAGTGTTTTACACTAGAAAATATGATGATTCTTTAAGTTTATGGAGGGAAATCAAATCGCTTGTGTAAGAGAAGAATCTATGAGCATAAGGACGTCTTTAAAGTTTATCATGTTATTGAAGAATATTTAAACTATGGTGATAAGAAAGTTTAAAGATATGTGTGATTGGGGTATCTAGCCTATCTTTAACAAATTTCAATTTGGGTGTCTAACCAATTACCATAAAATTATAATCAGGATGGGTATCTTATGGTGTAATTTTTTTCCTTTAATATAATACCACTAATACTACCCACTCCACCCCTAAAAGCGGTTTATCACGCCTTAGGCATAGTAAATGGTATCTACGGGTTGTTTCCTATAATGTTCTTTAATGAATTATAAGTTATAAGTAATCACAACATAGTCAATATATGACTTGTTACCATATATAATGTAAATAATTCTTATAAATAGAAGAATAGTATACTACCCAATTTCCTATCACCTATATTTTAGGTGAGAGATGCTAAAAATGGGCTTTTACCACATAGATAATTAATATATTATGAAACAAGTTGATAAGAGAAATAATGAATTAGATGGAAATTAATACATTGATATATTAATATATCAATCCCATAAGGTATATAGCAAGGATTTAAAGGTATAATATTTCAAAGACTATTAATTGTACGTTTGGGAGTTGAGGGTATCTGTAGATTTCTTGAGGATGGTTTAGTGGAGTTTGGAGCATTAGTTATACTATTGTCGATGGTTAATAATGTGAACATGTGTTTACAACATGACATGATGTTCACAGCTTCAAAGATTGTGATTTACAACCTGATGTTTTGAATGGTAATTATGTGAATAATGAACTAAAAATGTGAATTACTTCCTCAAGGCATTAATATATTCAAGGTAGAGGCACGATGAAAATATTTTGATATTCATAGAGTTTTGAGATTAAGGGATTCACTACTTGAATATGTTTCACGGATTAAATTAGAGGACCTCATGAAAATATACAATATGAATCTCAATTTCCCACAATAAATTTTCTAATGGACATCTTGTTTATAAATACATGGGCTCACCAAAAAAAAATTATAAATCTTTTTTTTTTTGAAAATCCCTTGGATATTTTGTGAGACATTACAACCCTTCTCCTCATCTCTGATCAATGGATTCCTAGGCTTGATTATTAGCAATCTCTAATGTGTAAATACCATTTTCTCTATCATTTTCTATGATTCAACTTTTTGATTTCATAGAGAAAATATTTTTATTTATAATGGAGTGTTCATGCTTTGATTTTGATGATATGTTGTTGTGTTTTGTGAATATTTATGTTTTCCATGTGTGTTTGTTGTCATCTTATTACTTCTCATTTTCCCTTTGGTTTAGAATCCCATAAATATTCTTTGTCCAAGGGGATCTATATTCTCTCCCTCTAAATGTTACTATGTGTAGATTGAAAGTTTTATTACTATAATTGGGGTAATTTTTAATAGTCATGTTAATAAAAATAATTAATTATCATAATCTTAAATTTACTGGAATAGAGATAAATCACTTGTTTTATTTATTTTGATGTTATTTTTATTGAGTGTATATATGCTTGTTTTTATTTCTGAAAATCTTAATTATTTGGATCCTTACACATATTGTAGTTGATATGTTTTTCAGATCCTTATTAATGTATTTCTTGATGTCATGCCAAATGAAATGGATAATCACTTATATCTGGACAATTAATTGGTTACCAATGGAAATAATGGATTTGTTTGAGAATTCCCATTCTATATAATAATGTAGAGGAATATAAGAACATGAACCTAAATTGTGGATGATAGGTTGATTTGGTTAGTTTAGTTTTTCTGGTTGTGTTTCCTTTTTTGATCATAGTGATGTGTGTTGGTTCTGATTTTTGGAGGTGGTGAGGTGTAGTTGGTGTGATGTTTGGTATAGGTTATGTGTGGAGGTTGTGTCATGTAACGGGTAAAGTATTAATTGGGATGTGTTGTTTTAGTTCTGAGGTGACTTGGAAGATTTGGTGTTTTAGAGATCATTTATGTGTGATATATGAGATTTTTTGTATTGTTTTTGTGTTGGATTCCCAGTTATCTATAGAATAATTTGAAATTATATAATAAATAACATTGGTTGATTGATAAATAAGAATGGTCTGGAATTGACATGTGATAATTAGAATAAATAAATTTAGATATTTTAAAAGGGGGGTTTCAATGTTTAATGAATGGATTTTTAAATGGGTGTCAGTGGGAACATGTTAAAATATATAAAATTCTGGAACATTTAATTGGAAGTTGAATTTTATGGTTCTGTTTGGTGGTAAGGTAGGGTGATGTTTTATGTGGGGTATCAATTGTGATGGATGTGGTAAGGTTCAAGTGATTTGGTGTGGTGTATGCTATTATAATTGATTTGAACCCATAGTTTGGATATTTTGTTTTAAATAGATACAATGTATTTTAGGTTATTTCAATACATGACTCATCTGAGTTAGATAACCTTCCCAACATCCAAATCTTTTGGGTTCCATTTTTTTCTCTAACATCAATGTCTATGGTAATATGGATATAAAGATGTCCACTATTCCTTTCTCTTCCTTAAGTAGAATTTATGATATATGATAATGTTAGAGATTACCCATTAATTATATGGGTTGGTATTGTAGATTACCCATTAATGATAAGAGTTGGTGTTTGAGATTACTCAGTAGAGATGAGGATGTGATATTTGGTGGGGATCATGCATATTGGGAGGATTAGATGAAGTTGATATCTTTCAAATTCATGGTTCCTTAATATCCTAGTTATATGGTGGGGATATTATGTGATGACCAAAGAGGATATAACTATATCCTATAAGTGAATTCTATACTCTATAGGACGTTTTTATTGTTAGGAATACATCGTAACACACTTCAAAGATGAATGGTTTTGTTATGTGATATGTATTGTTCTAATGATAGTGTAAATAATTTGATGTTGGAGGTGAGAGAAGCGTTCCAATGGGTAAGATCGTGTAGGTCTCCTTTGTTTATTTTCTATTTAAACTATGTTTCTATATTGGATCCCTGATTTGGTGAGTGTTATATGGTGATTATTGGGATGTTTCATTGACCTTTTTAGTTGCATGTTGGTTCTTATATATTTTCAATAACACATTAGTGTGCAGATTTGAAATATACACTTGAGAACATGAGTATGATCGTATAGAATATATATGTTATTCTCATCATACATATATAAAAAATTTAAATTTTGGAGGACATAAATGATCAGATAGGCATTACTTTCTTGAGTTTTATTGTATTTTATGAGTCACAAAAATAGGATTATCTTTCAGTATTTACTTCGAGAATTTTATTAGTATTTTTAGCATTGTGGGGTGGTCTGTGATTTTATTTTTATTATTTGATGGAGTTTTTTTCTAATTAACCATCTTCTAATTCAACAATATTATAAAGGGTATTGTCTTCTATATATGTTATTTTTTATAGCCTTGGTGCATGTCACCAGTTCGAGGAATACAAGAGGTGGGATTCAGGGTTCATTATCTCTCTTCACTCATTTCTAGAATAATAAGTTTAAATGTAGAGGTAGGTTATAATTAATGAGTGATATCAATAGTTTTTTTAAAGATAGTTTGGAATTTAGTGTTAAACAATTTCAGGATTTCATTGGTTTGTAGGGAAATGGTTCCAACTGATCTTGGGGTGTGGCATTGGAAAGGGAGTCCAGCTGGGACATGAGATTTTAGGGGACCTTGTGATATGATGTAAGGAATATGATCATATTTAATGTACATGTGATGTAGACCTTTTTACAAGGATGAT
Source organism: Viscum album (assembly GCA_963277665.1). NCBI lineage: Eukaryota > Viridiplantae > Streptophyta > Magnoliopsida > Santalales > Viscaceae > Viscum > Viscum album. The sequence goes on along the minus strand of OY728141.1, from coordinate 593,217,329 downwards.
ACTGAGTATAAGAACACTCAACATGATTGATTGTATTCATGCCACAATTAGGTGGTTTATGAAATTAAAATTATTAAAATAAATAAACATTTATAAAATCCAAAGATTTTGGGCTTTGTGATTCTCATAAATATTTATGAATAGATCCTGTTAATTTCCTATATGTCACATAGGTAGAAGAGTTTCATCAAGATAATCTCATTGATCATCGGTGGGTGAACCCAACACAGGAGGATGAGGCATAGTTGAGGGACCTTTTTTCCATTTAGTGGAAGAGTTTTGGGAATTATGATGGGTGCATCTATAATCAAGATATTGAGTCTAGTTGGAGTATCTTGATATCACTATCTATCAAATTTAAGAATCATATATGTTTTCAGTGTAATTTACAGTAACTCATATTTGAGGATTTTTTTGTTATTTGTGGATGTGTTCTCTTGATGACAGAAAAGTACCATATTTTTTGTGTTAACAAATTGAGAAATTGTTCCATTTAAAATTCATGTCGTTGATGATCAAGGTTTTAAAATGATATGAATTTTTTTCACGTAAACCAGAAATATTGAGTTTGTGGGAAATTTATATCATATTCAAGGACCTTTTAATCCTTTCACCTACTGATTTCCCAAATGTGGATTCTATAGCACAACATATATGGGAGTCTTTATGCCCAACTATCTTGTATGTGGTTACCCATTTTACATTTCCTAGATATGTGGAGGTATAGAATATAGTAAAGGTAATGATAATATAAATTCTCTACAATGTGAGCCTTGATATACTGGACATCAGTAAATCTCAGGGATAAGGGATTCATGATGTGGGTCATGAACATTTAAGTAGTCAGGGTTTTGACTAGATGGGAACTGACCATGGATAAACCCCTCATTTACTTCTACAACTTTTGGTTTCTTTGAACCATAGAAGGGATTCCATTTTTTATTATATTTTTTTGGGGGATCTATTAACCAGCAAGATCAGTTTATAATCCCTCATTGATACTTTTTTTATAGTAGGATTAGTTGCATTCGTGGCAGATTCAGTAGGAGGGACTCGAAGAACATAATTAACGGTCAAGTGAAGAAGGACACAACATAGAGCTGCCTGATGATTATCCCCATCTATAGGTATCTAGTCTACAGATCATTCATGGATTTCAATAGTATAGCGGGATTGGAAATTGAAATGGCCAGATGCATATGATGGAAGTAAAGGAGACAATAAGGACAGAGGTAATTTGAGATATGACCAGTTTATCACATACCTAATTTCTTCCATCATTGATTTAGTTGCCACACAATCCTATTTAAACTAATTTTTAATGTTCCCTTATGGAAATATGTTGAAATTCTTTAACTTTCCATGGTGTTATATATCTAGATTAGATGTTTGGAAGCATTTTTTGAGGTGTTTTGAGGATATTGGATGGTGGAGGGACATATAAAGAGTGTGGGAGAGTTATTTTTGCTTTAGAAATAGCCATATCATTTTATACTTGAGAAGTATTGGTTATATTACACGTGTTAGGTCAACAAATTATTCTAGATGAGTTTTTTTTCTTTGTTCATTGAACACAAGTTGAATTCGTTTGCAAGGGGAGTTATCAGATTAATGGAAGGATATTGGAACCAACTTTTTATTTTTTGGTGGAGCTGTCTGTATAATACTAGGTATGGTATATTCCAATGGTTTTTAAATATTTATAATATGTTTTCGAGATTAATTGGTGGAAATACCCTCACAATTTGATGGCATATTTGGGATATAATAGCGATCAAGATCATCTGCGATTTTGATACCTATCTATCAAATAGTGCATAAATAGCTATGATGGTGGATGTTTATCGATTGATTATCTTATTAATTGGGGTTTCATCTTACCCAACGTATCTTCATGTGGTTCTCAATTTTTTTTCACCATGATGTAGAATGGTAGTTAATGATTTATGTACACTACTGGAGAATAAATCAGGTGATGGTCAAGAACTGTGAACCCCTTCCTATGATCAATGATCTATCTGACCTACTAAAGAGAGCCTGTTGATTTTAAATGATATACATGAAACAAAGGATATCAATATAATAGGTTGATATATAAGGATATCTAGAAATAATACTTCATGTGTAGATATATTAAATTCAAAATTTTGTCAGTGCCATTTATTAGAATAAACTCAATAGCTATGTTCATGGGCCTCATCAGCTCTATATTCCATGAGTTTCTAGAATAGTTTATCATTTTTTTCATGAAAAATATCTTCATATACTCTATGTAATTGGAGAAACATGTTTATCATCATGGATCTATCTTATATGTCTTTTTATAGTACTAACTATATGGAATGTTATTAAAGTGTTTGTTCAATATGTGATAGCTATATTTTTTTGGGATGTGGTGTCCCAGTAAAATATGGACAATGATTTAAGAAGTTTTTTCTTATTCATCACCTTGGAACATAGAAGAGTAACATTACATCATCAGTATTTTTGCACATTATTAGTGTTTTGTGTCTAATTTATCATATATTTTGGCCCCTTTTACATTATTTACTATGAAGGATCGTATATTTTTTGGACTGATCTATTATAGCCAATGATTTGATACCTAAAGGCTATATTGATCTGTTCACTATTGCTTCGATTTCAAATGGATCGTATGAAATTTGAAGTATTCAATGGCATGTATCATCTAGTATTTTAATCAATCCTCACATTGTAAAAGGTGGAGAAAAATAACATGTATAGTGATTTCTATCATGAATAGCATAACCATGCCACCAATGAAATGGAGTTAGGGAGAGTTTTGGCTGAGCTAATCCTATGGTAGAATTACCTCCCCACAAAGTTCTATTTTTTGTGAAATACCATAATTTCATGAAATATATCTTCTCTTAGTGTGATTTTAATTTTCACTAGTGGGGACATATAATGTTTCTTCATGATTATGATTTTCTAACCTCCTATACCATTGGAATGGAAATTTTTATTAGTGATTCACTAACTTGGAAGTCCTGAGGATATGTGGTTTGGGAGTCTACAAATATATCAAAAAATATAGATGAATATACAATGATTTATCCTGATCTATAGGAAATTAGTTTACCAGTTTTTCATTATCAAATGATTCTAGATTCACCCTTCATGAATCCATTGTAGGAGTCTTAATGGAGATGCTTCTAGGGATAGGTAATTCTATATAACACTGACCATAGTGATACTACAGAACGATGATCGAAGGATGGTTAGAATATGTTATCAGTTCCGGAGAGGTTTTTTTCTATTTGATATTCGTGAGGTATTTCTCCCCGATTTAAACATATCACCCTTTGTGGCATATATTGGGGTGAAAAATAAATATCGAGGCTTCAGGTAATAACATTTGTTTCCTAGGATGAAATAATTACTAAAAGCGTTTATGGTGAAGAATCTAGACTATTAGAAGATGAAAGGTAAAAACTATGTTTCTTGAGGTTTTTTGTATCCCTTTTATGTCCCTGAGATGACATGGTTAGATATATCAATATATTTCATTACTGGGATACCCCGAGATCAAGGATTATGTAATTAAATATGGGAGATTGTGGACCAATATATGTACCCAACTCACTTTCTAGAAATCAATGAATCCATTTTTGTAAATTTTCTCATGAGGAAGTATATGGATGGTGTGGCTTGTATTAATGGGGTAAAAATTAACATATTATCTTGTTAGGATCCATGTTTTACTTAGATATTCAAGTGGGCATATCATCATTCATTTGGCTCTGAGTTGTTCTTTGGACTACTTTTATCCCATTTGAAATTTGGGAATATAGAGAAGAATATCTAGATTATAGAAGATATATTATTATTTTTTTACTCAAATATTAGAGTATCCTAATAAAATAACATCCCATTGGATGAATTATCATAAGACAATAGTTACAAATCATCCATTGGAATAGCTTCATTTGATTTGTTGTATGAGAATCCATTTCATTTTTCACTATGTGGTTGAAGGATCAAGAGCTATCAGTTTTTATCCCTTATGTGTTACACAACATGAACGATGAGATCAAGATCATATAAAATAGGGTGAGGGTAGTAAATGACCATCATCAGGCCTATAATGATCATAGGAGAAGGCCCTTGAAGTTTTAGTTTGGAGACTGTCTGTTCTTAGGTGCTTCACATCAATGAGGGTAGTCATGGTTTGATATTGGGAGTAAAGTTAGTCCCTCAATCTTCAAGCCTTTTAAGGTATTATAAAATAATAGAATGGTGAGTATCAGTTATATCCTAAACTATGGCTAAAAAGATCAATGAAATATTCCACATGTATTATATTTGTTTGTATCTTCAGAATTATTCCCATTGGATTGGCTGGGAAAATATGGAGATCAAGTATGGTGCAATGTTCATGGATCATCAAGTAGAGATATATAATCAATGAAAAATAGAATTATATAGACATAAAATATCCATTATTCATTTGTTTTGGATGAAAATGTTTTAGGGGATAATACTTGAGAGAATTTTGCACAACATCATTCCCAATACACAATGTTTTTTTTGAGTTTTTTTTATCTTTTTTCCTTGTCAAGATGATTTAATGTGTAAATAATTGTAGTTTATGATATGTGATTTTTCCATTATAGATTTTGAGTTATATTACTTCAAGTATATGAAGTGGGGAAACCCACATCCTATTCAAGATTCATTATATTTATGACACTTTTATAAACCATTTGGGATAGTGAGTGTTGACCAAAAAAATATCTTGATTTAGAATGTCGGATTACCTAATTTTTGTGCTTGAGGAAATGTTGTGTTACGATTGTGTTCGTTTTTCTTTTTGGAAATATAGTGGTTAAAATAGTTTTTTGAGTGGTTATATGGAATAGGGGATATAAGTGGATTATGAAGGGGTGCAGTGGTTGGGTGGGGTGTCTTGTAAATGTATATATCTAATTGTAGTGTTTGTGGTGTAATAAGAACCTTGTGATGTTTTCCAGAACCATACATTTTATTTTGGTATTGGCTTTGAATTTAAATTATGAGAATAATTTGATATATATATATATAATGTAAAGATTCAGGAATTTATATCCCATTACACTGTTCATTTGGGATTTGGGGTTTTTTGGAGGAAGATCAAGGAGGGTTCTATGGTGTTTGATGTTGCAATTATTCTATATTTGGTGGTTCAAGATGTGAATATATGTTCATAATATAATATTATGTTCACATTATGAGGGTATCTGATTCATGATATGACTTTTTATATAGTTTTTTTACTTAATGAAATCATGAAATTATGGAATTATTCAAAATGTGACTTAATTCAATACTAATTCTCTTTGGAAATCTATGGATATTCATTGCATTTTGAGTGTGTAGGATCCATAGAATCAATATGTTAAATGAATTGAATTATAGTGCCTCATAATAACTCACAACATGAATATTTTTTTACATCGTGATTTTGATAGGCTCTATCTTGTTTATAAATACGGAAGCTTAACCAAATTATTTTACCCCTCTTAGATTTTTTGGAATCCAATAAATATTTTAGGATAATTAATATCCCTCAATTATCAGCTCTAATCATTCACTTCCAAAGGTTTATATTTTAATATATATTGTGAGTAAATCCCTTTCACTCTATAATTTTCTCTAGATCATCTTTTTTTTCTCATTTACTTCATGTTATTTTCCTTTGAGGTGTTTTTGGCATGAAATTTTTATGATCCATTTATGAGTTTTAGGTTAATTTCAAGTTTCTTATGACGATGTTTCTCTTCTTATTGATTCTCATTCCCCATGTGGTGTGTAGTGACTCTAAAATCATCATTAATACATGGTATTTTATTTATTTCTATAATTATTAGATTATATGTGTAATTAATGATTTTTCAATCATTGGATTGATACAAAGGTTCAACTAAATATATATAATGAAGTGAATTAGGCTAAAATTAATGGAAATAGGGACAAATAACATATTTCATATCTTTGGATCTTATTAATATTGAGATTATACAAGCTTTTGGACATTTCTAAAAAGAAAATTTTTTGAGAGGCTTTTGGTGTGTAGTTTATATGATTTTGATACCTCTATTTTGTGATTTTTGGTATCACATTTAATGAAATAGCTAATAACTTATATCTGGATAATGAACTAGGTTCCCCTAGAAAATTTGGATTTTTTTGAGATTAACATTATTGAATAATGAAGTGAGGTCATTTAAAAAATTGAAACAAAATTTTGGATGTTAGGTTGTGCTATTATGTGTGGTTTTTTTGATTGTGTTCCATTTCTAGATGGTGATGATTTGTAGTTATTATGTTATGAATTGGTGGTGGAGTTTGTTGTTTTTTATGTGTGGTAGTTGTATTGTTTGGTGGTGGTGTTTTGTTCTACTGTTTTTGTGTATTGGTTATGATATTTGGTGGTGGTGATGTGCATTGGTTGTTTCGTGAAGTGGTTTTTATATATATTTGTTGAGATGTGTGATTTTGTGGTGATATGGCTTCGTTTTTGTGGTGAAATTGTGATGGTTTAAGTCATAATGATGATTTTATTCCGAGTGTGTTTTTCCTCATTTACCTGAAACCAATAAATTAATGATTAATTCTATAAATGAAATTGCAGGGCCTGGTAGATAGATAGTAATGAGAATGAATTGATGAGTGATAATTAATTGAAATTAATTCAGTGATTATTGAATGTTCGTTATAAATGTGAATAAATTGAATCATAAATGAGAGTATATGGAAACTCATTAAAATATGGAAGATGTTGCAACTTATAATTGAGAGTGGAATTGTATGGTTGTGTGTGGTGTTAATGTGGTGTTAGGAATTTAGTGGCGGTAGTAGTTATGAAAAACATAGTAATGTGAAGTGGTGGGGATGTATTGAATGCTAGAACAATGAAGGTGAACCCATTGGTTGGGTATTGTGGACAATCTATCTATCATGTATCCTATGTTTTCCTACATATGTCCATCCCTTGTTTGACATCCATAACAATGATCTTATGTTTTGCGTTTTGGTTGTTTTCTTCCATATCAATAATGGTGGGGACAAAGATGTATATCTACACAATCTTCTTTTTCCATCCTTTAGTAGTAGGTATGATATGGGTTTGTGTTGGAAATTACCCTAGGATTATAGCAATTGTTTTTAGAGATTTAGAAATGATGAGGAGGATGTGATTTGTGCTAGGGTTCTTGCATGGTGAGAGGAGGTAACAAATATTATTTCCTTCACATTCAGGATATGGTACTACTCTAGTAATGTGACGATGTTGTGATGTGATGATGACTAATGAATGAGTCAGATGATAGACCCTATGGGAGGTTGGGATAACAAGGAATGGTTCCTCACCCATATTATAGATGGATGATTATTTTATATTATCTATATATAAGGTATGGAAGAGTAGGATATTTTATGTTGTGGAGTGAGAGTAAAATTACTAGGGAAGCAGTTTCATGGTGCCTTTGTCTGATTTTTTTGATACTATGTTTCTACATTGAATGTTTGATTAGTTAATCATGCTATATTGATGTTGGGGTTTCTTAGTCTTCCAGTTTAGGTGAATGTGGGTTATATTGATTATTAATTGGTGCGTTGTTATTCCGTTTTCATATGTTAACTTGTGACCTTGGGTAAAATTTTAATGAGGATTCATGTTATGGTCACCCTACATAAATAAAATATTTTTCATGTTTCTAGGAGGACTTCATAGACCAAGCTATAAATTACTATCCCAAATTCTAGAGTTACTTTGGGAATCATCCATAGGTATCTCTTTTATTACATAATTGTTGAATTTTTTTATTTGTTCAAATTTATCGTACATTATGGGGTGGTTTTGTTTTGCATTTATATGACATATTAGAGTTAGTTTGAGGTTTATTATCTTATATCATGATCCTTTATTACTACAAACGTTAATTTCATCCATATGTGAGAATATTATTTACATTTGGTTATTGTTTCCACATAGAGGACAATAGATTGTGGGACTTGGGGGTGATTAACTCTTTCCCATCGTTACCATTCTGGGAGGGGTACCTCTTGAGAGAGGGGGTCGTTGCAATGGTCATTGAGAATCAAAATGAAAATGATATACAAAAAATTAATTAAAGATAAATTAAAAGGGAAGTAATTAATAAAATGAATCCATGCTACAAGTCAAGATTATCCAATTAATGGAAAAACTATGGCTGTTTATGTGACTATTGATGATTATTTTACACTATTAAATGAAATTTTTAGTGATATTCAATGATTTGGTGAAGTGCTAAAATGGTCTACCATGTTAATGATTCTCAAGAGGAATTATATAGATAGGTTCGATTAAAAAATAATCCCTTAAAAAGTATATAATACAAGATAATTTATTGATTTTCATAACATAATCATATCCTATGAAATTATAAAGGTTGTCACATTCATAAATAATATAAAATATGATTTGTGTTTTGACTCATTGAAAAAAACAAGAATCAAGGAAAGAGAAGTTAAAGAATCAATTTCATTTAAGGATGTAGAATATGAGTAATATATCAATAAGTTTCATATATTTCATTCAAAAATATTTATAAAAGGAGACATGAAATTAAAAGCATAAAAAACCAAATTTACGGAATTTTGATTTCATTGGACACATTATCAGTGATTATTAAAAAAATATAAGGAAAGAAAATATAAATATGTTGATGAACTCTTAAAACAAAAAAAAAATTGAAAAGAACAGAAAATAAAATTCTAGAAAGGGGAATGTAATATGATGACATTTCCTAAGAATTGGGAATGAATCATGGGGGGATTAGAGACAAATAAAGAATAGATATCAACTTAAATAATTTTGTAATTATATATTGAAAAAAAATATACCAAAAAATTAATTTGAATTTTCAATAAGGTTTTTTGGATGATATGTAATAGAAGGTCCCAAACATGATTCATGCATGGTTATACTCCTAGAAGATGTTTCATGAGAAGACAGGGCCATATATTTCTAGGTATTTAAAAAATGAAAATGATAAACCCAATGATACTGACCAAGCTAAAAAGGTCCTAAAAATAAATCTAGATTAATTCAATATGGATAATGTACTAAATAATTCTAAGATAAAACCTAATGATAAAAGAAATGTGAATTGTTTCACATAAACAGTTTGTAATTATTTTTGACTCATTTTCAATTGATGATATAAAAATTGAGGGGAAGACCTATGAGTAGTGTGAGAAATCAATACATGGTATAAAATATTGTATATCAATTTTACCAACATAATATTATTTTTTTATAATGAATATAGTTGCATCATGAAAATTAGTTTCTAGTAATCAAATGTTAGAAGTAAATAATTTCCAAGGATGAGAAGAAAATATCATCAAATTTTTTATATCAAAAGATTCAATGAGGTCCCCCAATGTTAATTATTATTTTGGTTTATATGTGCTTATATATATGGAAATTAAGGATATTCCTGACACAATGAGTACTATGAAAACAAAAAATGTATTATATGGGATTTTCCCATCTACCATAAGGATAAGTAAAAACATTTATCCCTTCAGGGGGATATAAATTGGTAATGAAGGATTCCAAAAACAACATTTCCTGTAAATCTATAATTTATGGGTATAACAAATAATGTGAAGTATGAAATATGAAAATAACATCAACAACGCTTTTATGGTTTTAACTACACTTATTAAGGGGGTGTTTATTGAATGAAAGATTAGACAATGGTTTAGTTATTTGTCATTCAGTTAAATTTTTTAATGTGTTTATAATTTTTGTCATAGTATAATATTTGTAATAATAAATATGTTTATATTTGACCAATTAATGAGAATTTTAGAATGTAATTACATATTCTTGAACTTTGGTACAACATGTAAAACCTTTATTAGATCTCGCTTATTTCATATAACGGTTTTCCCATATATACTGAGAGTACAAAAATTGATGTAACTTTTCTAAGAATAAAATTTAATGATATCATTTTCTTAATTAGATACAGAGTATTATTTATGTTTGGAAAGGGAAAATAGAATGAAATTTTACTTATATATGAAGTGGGATGTTCCAAAATACTACATTTTCCCTTTTCATTATATCATAAATTAGTGAGAGAAATAAATTCTTTCACATATTAAATTTATAAATGTGTGTAAATAGTGTATATAAACACAAAGAGAGAAATTTTTTCCAAAATTATATGGTTTCATTTGATTTCCATATAGCAATATGTTCTTGGTTCATTATGTTTAATGCTTGGAGGATTTTTATACAGACAACAGATTTCATGCTTTATAATCCAATCATTTTTTCATATATGATGATTCTTGGTTGAACTATTCTTATTTATCATAAATTTATTTAGTGGTGTTTATAAAGAAATATTATTTCCTATAACATGGTTTTTCATGAAATATTGATGATTAAAAATTCCACAAAAATATAATTCTTTTTCATGAAAAATATTTCGAAGAGGTTTTAGGGATGATGATTTAAAATAATATATTATATAGAATATTTTATGTCTATCATTTTATATCATACATTGTACATGATTATTGATGATATAGGTAATATTGCGAAGATCATTAAACGGAAGTTTTTTTTACATAAATAATGTTGTGTTGATGTTTAGATGGAATTTATTTAAGTATAAAAATTTCTATATAATATTTAAATAGAAAAAATGTGTATCATAATTTTTACATATAGGGTATGTCAAAAAAATGTGTCATGACAGAACATAGATCCCTTGTAACATTGGAAAAGTCTAAGCTAATATCGAGGGAATCATGGTTCAACATGGATGTTGTAGAGACTACTTGTGGTATATCCTACACATGGGTAGGCATGGTTGTATGTATGGAACACATGAGTCAAAGAAAATTCATTGTGTGTACAAGAAGAGGATTGAGGTGATTCCTTGATGGTTTAATCTATAATTGGATTTGTGGGTGTTCCCAAATCCAACTAGATTTCTATAGTTATGCTGTTTTTTTAATTGATTATTAGGCAGAAACGTATAGAAACGGAGTTTGATGACGTACTCACATACAACATACTATCACATTTTAGTATATTTCAATCACATTTTATAAAATATGCCTTAGTTGTACATTCTTGTTTAAATTGACTTTATGCGATAATGTTTTGTTCATCATTCATGAAAATTTGAGCTATAAATATGAGGATTTACTATCTCACTCATATTAAGAAATTTATCATCTTAAAGTCTTGATATTCACCATTTTATGGTGATTTATTTTTGATTTTGATGATATAAAATGGATGATGTGTTCTACTATGAAAATATCAATCAAATGGTGTTTACAGTGAATAATTCATACAATAGATGATTGATCATGGCTGTCATGACCTATTAATGTGTATATTTATTGTGGGTGTGTGAATAAAATTTTAAGTGAGATAAAACTGACCACAAGATGCCATTATGCTAAATAGATCAACTGTGAATACTAATCCAACGTGACTAGATTCACGGTAGCTGAAGATAATTTAAGCTATGCATGGTATATGGATAAACCATGAACACTAATCAATAGTGGTCAGATTCATTATATCTGAACTAGCTTCATAATATTCATAGAAGGAGGGCCAATTTCAAGTATAACCAAATCCAATTGTAAGGTGATATGACTATATGTATTATAAAATACCACTGGTCTTGTGTTGTATTTTATTATCATCTAATTAATAGATATACCAAGTAAATTGAATGAAAAATCATGTGTGATAATAATGAAGTGATAAATGATAAATATAATTCTTAATATTTTTGTAGAGTGGAGAAAGTAGAATCCAATTGAAGAGTTAAGTGCATTAATAATTGATGAGGATGAAGTCAAACACTAAAAAATGTTTTTGAGATATTTATCTATATATGTAGTCCACTTGTATGTATTTATATAGATTGTAAAAACTAAAAACATAGAATATAGATGTATACTAAGATTTTGAAATTCTTGAAAGTGGTGTATATATTTACCATTGATAGAAACATAATGAATCCAAAATTACATTCTCTAATTTTATATAAATATTTTGCATACTAATATAATACTATTTAAGTAATGAAGAGTAATACTACGTAAATAAGAGACTGCATAATTTAATTGAAAAGAATTTATAAAGATTCATGATATTTGGATAAGATGAATATTTGGTATTTTTAAAACCACATTGAAGAAATAATCTTTAATTTCAATATATTTAAATTAAGAATAAAATAAAATTGAAATAAATTATTTTTTGCGATGTATTATTCAAGATAATATTTTGGGTGATTTATTGAGTTTTTTTGGTCATTCAGTAATCAGTTTAATTTAAATTACCTAATCTAACTATAGTATTTTTTGAGAAAATATGAAGAAATACCTTATTTTATTCCTGTTATATAAAATATGACAATATATACAAGAATGCATGAGGAATAATTTTCATATAGTTTTATGAATATAAAAATATAATGAATGTGGTGATTATAATTTTTATTCACGATATATTTACTAGAATTCTATGATCATGACTCTACAATGAATCAAAAATTATAAGGGGTCAAAGATGGGTAATTATATACGAATTAAATCATATTTTCTTGTGTATTAAATGATAGTGATGAGAAAGAACACTTAATATCTAGAGAGAGATTTGATACCAATAAATTTATTCCAAGTATATGTTGAATAAATTGAAGATTTATATATAGGTAGACTAGTTGATCCAGTGCATTTATGGGGGGAGATCAAATCCATGTTGGAAAATATAATCAAAGAGCATATGGGGTTTTTTCTAGATGTGTTTTATGTGAAAAAAGCTTGTAATAATGATTTCTAAAAAATTTCTAGAAGATTCTGAATTTATTGTCAAACCAATACTAGATAATTGAAATTATATTTACAAATAAATTAGTGGTAAATTGTAGCTAGAGTGTCTAACCAATTTTAGAAACATGTTTATATAGTATAAAATCGATGTTGGGGCGTCAGAAAAAAATTGTAATATGAGGTATATTATGATAATCCTTTTAAATACATTTTTCTAGTATCTATTTCATTATTACTACACATGAGGTGAGGTAATGAGAATATATTGAGTGGATTGAAAACACTAACTGCTTCAATTTGTTGAATTTAAAAGAGGATAAATCCATAAAATAAGAGTACTAATTTACCCACCCCCTTTTGTTTATCATTCCATTTACACTATTCCTTTATCTACAAAAAATAATATGAACTAAAGAATGTATCCTATAAATTAGTAATATTCTACACCTAAATAGATTTTATAAACCTATTTTGGAATTCATAATAGGATTCATCACATCCATATAAAATAAATATAAATAAAGAATATAGAATAGTTTGTTTACCTCAAGAATAGTAAACAAAAAATTTCCAACCCCCTAGGTGAAAAAAACATGATTTTATTAATCCAATACCTTGTAAAATGAGTGATACCATTTTTTGATAGCATATATTTTTAACTACGAAATAAAATAATGGAATATAGGATATTCCACCATGGTCCTTCAAGTGTTATACCATCACCCATGATTATCACTACCATGGATCTTCTGAAGTTCTTAAGTCAGTATGAGAGTAAAGGCACACATTGGAGGTCACCACAATGAGTGTTTTTAAGGATAAAAAATATGAAATATCAAATTATTCTAGGTTTTTAGGATTTTAATGTTTTAGTTATTAAATTGAATAAATTTTTACCCTCTTAAATATTTAATTAGAAACCCCTAAAACATTCAATGGGTTACCACTGGACTTTAATTGACATTAGAATTACTACAGTTTTTATCAAGATAATAATTAGAATATCAATGCCTTTACTACACCATCTCTTCTTCCCTCCCTTCATCCTCGTCCTCCAATTACACTTTAACTTGTGTTATAGATTTATCCATACATATAAGACCATCATCTAAGAGAAAAGTAAATTATTTTATTTAAAACACCACTTTTCATTTTACATCCCTTATAAAAATTCTTGATGAATACTACTATTTATATAATCCTTCGATTAGTAAAATTATTAGTTAGTGTTGTCAGATTGACTTTGTTATCTTTTAATATGAACATCATAACCGTAGAATTTTTTATCGGTCAACATTCATTAATTTTCTTATATATTTTACCTATAGGGGTGAGAGAAGTATTTATTAAGGTATGTATCACTACTCTTATTGTTTCATTTGGGATGCGATGTTTTATGTACCTAATTAATGGTTGTATTTTGAGTTAGGGTGGTATTATCCTTTGAGATATGGTGATCTCTCCCCTCTCAATGTTTTCCAATGTTTATGTAGATAGAACCTTGGAATTAAAAAAAAATAAAAAATCTATAATTATATTTCAAATTAAATTTCTCAAAACTATTTTTTAGTATTTAATTAATATATGTTTCTTGAATGATTATAGTGTTTTTCATCGATGATTTCATTTTTTATATATTTATATATTTTTACTCTAAGATAACCAATAGTTTATTGTTTATTATTCCTAGTTTATATAATGTTCTTCTATGATATGAATGTATTCTATTATTAATATAAAATGTTGAAATATTATTTGATTTTTTATATAGTTTTATATATAGATATAAACATTTATTGAGGGTAGTCTTAAGGATATTTATTGGTTTTTCCTCGTGATTATTATAATTTTTATTATATATATTTTTGTTTTGTTGATTTTATTATTATGTGGAAGGTATTATTTTTTGTTAAATTATTATAGGTTCCTGAATTTTGATGGATAGGATTCAAGTAATGTAGGAAGTGGGTTGTAATGTTTATACTAGATATACATGGATATATATATGACCATGTTCTTCATTAGGATGTGAGAGTCCTCCAATGTGATAATGGATATATATATCTATGTGTGTGTGGTTATGTTTCTCTTTATGGGTAGATATCACATCTACTTAAATATGAATAGATATAAATATATGAATTTCCTTCTCCATATAATGGGAGAGGACACCTAGGTGGGCATGGATGTATATATATACAATTAGGTTCTTATAATTGAGGTGATATTACTCTAAATTGTCTATGAATATGTATATATATATATATATATTAGATCATAATTTAATGATTTTATTAGTTTTACATAATCAAGAAAATATAAAAGGTGATAGGATTGGTTGACACATTGAACAAATTCCAAACCTGTACATTATTAAAACTAGTATGGGGAATCTTCAACTTATTGTGTAATTTGATTTTTATTACTAGTATTTCGAGCATTATATTTTAATCTATCAAAAGATTTACATGGTGAATAATGGTTTAATATTTTTTATCTTTACCCAGGATGATTAGAGAGTATCTATTTGTAAACCATTAAAATAATGAGTGATCAAATACTGTGTGTTCAATTTTTTGTGACTGTTAAATATGATCCATAAAATCCATTATTGAATATAAAAAATAACATTTTCATAAAAATAATTATAATAATGTGATAAAATTTATAGAAAAAATAAATTATTCAGTGTCACACAAAATGATTCATTATGGGGATTTTATATCAATAAGACGTTATTAAATGTGATTGATTATGATAAATGTTATGGGAGATTATTTCTTAAAATGACAGAAAATTATTATAGTTAATTAGTAAAATAATAATAAACTAATTTCTATTACCCTTGATCTCTTCTTAGTTGGTTAATAATTATATTAATCACAGATAAATATATTTTTTAATATTATTTAATTGATAGAAATATTTTAAAATATGAATAAGTGGTAAATATTTATGTTTAGAATAAATATATATTTTTTGATAATTTTTTCTCAAGTGGTTTTAGTTTCGGGGTTGGTTATGATACCATAAATTAATTATGTTGTCATAGTTTGTATGATTTTTTGGTAACCAATGTTGGTTAGAAAAGGAATGTTTATTATATTGAATATTCATATTCAGAAGAATTATTACAACTTGGGAGATGTGGTTGGTGTTTGTGGAATCTATTGACATGGGTTGTCTATCCCAGTTAAATTAGAGAGTGATCTTGGAAATATTTAATAAGTCATACAATTGTACGAGTTCATAATGTATTCCCAAATGGGGTTTCACATACCACATATATTTGGAGTATTAAAATTTATTGACCAATGGGATAAATATAAATTTGATCATGCGGGTTTAATGTTTAGAAATAAGGTTATTTATGATTCAACAAACTATTCTAACTAATAATTAGAAGTCATAGAGATCATAGAACATAAAAAAATTTGCAGAAGAAAAATGTTTTTTTCCAATGAATTTTTTTCTTTAAAAGTTATGTAGGTAATTATTATTCATTGAAACAAACAAAATTCTTATAAATATTTGTCTACCCTAGAGTTTAAATAAGTTGGTGGATATCTTCCTTAACTAACATCTAAGAAATTTTCAATGTGGTGTTTTTTCTAGATAAAATACATCATAGATTGTTTTTAATGATAATAATATCTTCAAGATTGGTCCATCAAAATATTCATGACATCCTTACAATGAAATAGATTCATGAATGTTTTTATGTTGACTAAGGTCATTATGATCCATTTTAATTTACTATACCAGTATTTACATTCTTTTGAGTGATCAAATAGGCATTGTTAGATTGGAATATATGTTTCTATAATTTATCGATATTCAACAGATCTATGTGGTGGTTGGGTAGAATTTTAATAAGGTTGATGAACATTGGGTTTTTGAGGGCCCTATAAGACACTATTTTGGGAATAAACTTATTTAAATAAAAAATACTATTCTCTAAAGTGATTCTAATGTTGATGGATTTGACAATAAGTGTGGTAATTGTTTTGAATTTTTTGTTATTCATATAAGTCATCTCTATCACATAAAATGATTTGCATGAAGCTCCTATAAATATAAGACCTCTTTAAGTTAATGATTTTACATGAAAATTTATTATTATCATGAATTGTGATAATTGATGCTTGAGTAAAAACGGAAATCGAATTCATCATTTTCATTGGAATTGATAGAAAATAGAAACTCTATGGGGTAGAAAATCATATATTGTTTTTGAATGTAACTCTTACCTTAGGTAGAGTGTGGTAAATGAGGTGGTAAACATATTGAAACGTTTTTTTGATTGTATTTACAGTTTTTCTTCAACTTCATTAGTTATAGAGTCATTTAATACTCTTTGGCGGAAATTTATTTTGTTTACTTATGGTAGGTAATATATTATACCTAATATCATCAGTTTTTTAGTATATTTGAGAATATTTCATTCCTACATCCCTTCGACTTATAAAGTTCAAACATTTTAGAGAATTATATATTGATTTATGAAAAAATGTAAATTATTTCCAAATTTGATGCATTTTTTGAACATATTTGAATCATCTATAACTCATCCACACTCAAACACTATTAATTCATGATATAGATCAAAAAATATATGTATTATAAGATAACTAAATTTTTAAATTGATTTATTAATATATTTTTATCATTTTTTGTTGAGTAACATATTTTATTGCGTATTAATGAAATTTGATTATAACAACCTCAAATCTGATAAACTAGATGTAATGGTCACATTATATTATGGGTACCAGATATAAGGGATTTAATCCTAAAGGATGGCACAATTTAAATATATTGGAATACTGGTAACTAACAAGTTTTACATGTTACGTTTTAATCCGTAAAATAAAATATTGTAATCTTTATGAAAACATTATTATGCATTTTATTACATCCTTGAATTTAGTCAAGGATCCAATCTTGGTACCTTGGGTAA
The DNA here is from genome assembly GCA_963277665.1 of Viscum album. NCBI lineage: Eukaryota > Viridiplantae > Streptophyta > Magnoliopsida > Santalales > Viscaceae > Viscum > Viscum album. Next base: position 593,199,499 of record OY728141.1, on the reverse strand, counting down.
TTGAAACGATATAAAATTATGATCTTAAATTTCAAATAATGGGTTGTGTAAAGTGGAATCTATGATGAATACAAAAGGTATATGAAATATCAAGGAGTGAATAATAAATAAATGTTCCACATATTATGTAACATGACGATGAAATACATCCATAGATAATAATGAAATATAAATAATAATATAGTTAATCATAAATGGTTTCAATGTAATGTAATGCATAATTTCTAATATCATAAAATTACTATTAAAGCCTTATCAAAGACAACATAATTAACATCAATGCCATAGCTAGAGAATTATTCTAATCATTGAATCCTCTACAAATACATTATTACTAAATGGGTAGGTATAATCCAAATACACAAACCATTTCACTCATAAATCCAAAAAATTTATCAAGGGGATATATATTCTTGATCCCCACGCATCACTAAATGTGGTCGATGTGTGCACTATCTGGAAGAAATGAATAACAATACAATTCATAATCAACATTACATAATCATTTATAAATATATCTATTGGTATAACAATAATATTGAAGGTTTTATGACCTTTCCTATAAATTTCCTCAAACAAGGCTCTGAAATAGACTGTAGATGCGATGAAAGGGGTTCTCAATCCCAACACGCTATGAATCAAGAACCTGGGAAACTTATGACAACTGGTCCGAACGATTTTCCAAACCTGAAAAAACAAAATGCCATAAAAATTTTATAGATAAAATTAATGCAATATTTAATAATTATAAACAAACAGTATTAGTAATACAACTAATGAAAAATGAAAATAAAATTCCATGTCTTAAAATAAAGTAAAATGACAACCCAAACTATCAATAGTTACATCATGAAACTCATTGGAATTGTCTCACTATCTCACCAACTTCCACCATTTATCAGATGACCAAAACCTTGTCTCCACACTCTACCTCCTTTCCCTGTACAACATCAGATATAATAGCGTCTGATCACCCCTAAAGAAGTGTGATGGGTTTGATAAACACAATTCTATAATAATATAATTCAAGGTCTCCATAACATGTATGTGTCAAAAAATATAATAATTCTAAATATAAATAAATCATGGAATGATATAGTGGATTTCAATGTTATTTGAGATTCTTGGTAAAACATTTCCCCCTTTTTTATTTCTAAAAAAATTCTATATAAAATAGTTTTATAAGACATTTGAAATAAAACATTTTACAGTTATCAAATCCTAAATCATATAAAATGTCAAATCCAAAATAAGGAAAAATCAATTCACAATGGATACCACCACTTGGATATCATAGTTATGAGAAATTTGGGACACTCAAAACTAAATAATCACTCAATACAAATTTTTACTAAAAAATTAAATAGATAAATTGGTCTTGTCGAATAGTTGAACACCCAAGGGATAAATCCCCTATGGTGTCACATAATAAAGTCCTTATAGTAACAATCATGGTTAGGATAGAAAATACACATGAGTGGACTGCCATACAGAAATAAAGAAAGGGACCAATAGTAAAACTTGCTTATAAGTACCCAATGATCACATATAATACATATGTCATATATGTTTTCATTTTTATGTTTTATATAAGTTCATAAATAATTTCAAATAACCCTTTTCATCAAAATCATTCATTGAAAAAATAAATCCTAAATCATTTCATTAGGGCTTTGAAATTTTAATTCATTTAATAAATCAATTAAAAAACATATTTTATGAAAATCTATTTATAACTGTATACCAATATGATAAATGATCATAAAAACAACATTTAGATAACAATTCTAAAAACCAATAGATTGTACGGTTCACCAAAAAAATTCTAGGGATGCAACAACCTACCGTACACTGAGGTCACACACCAACAACTAATAGATCTACACATAGAAATTAAATGGGATAAAAGATAAATTGATAAGATTCCCTTAAAATAATTTCCCAAAATTTAAAATCAACATTCCATAAGAATAGTATCATTATAGAGGATACATCAAAATTTACGTCAATTATCATAAGAACCATACAACAATCAAAAATATATTCATCATATTGGGAAAAAATTAAAATGGAATATATTAGGAATTGATAGAGTTAAAAAACAATCAATACATTCCAAAAAACTATATCATAACTACAACCAATTCAAAGATAAGTGGATGAAATAATAGAAACCAAATCATAGATACCAAATAGGGAAATATTTATCAACTGAAGATTAATATGCATTATAAATTTCGTGAAGATATCCCAAGAAAACCGTAGAGAATACTTATATTTTTTCAATGTTATTTATGTTCAAATTGGAATGATTAATTGGTACAAACATGGTTTTGGAGTGGAAAAGTACTAATATTTCTTTACTAACCTATACCTACCACGATGGCATCGGTTAGCTGATGACCCTCACAAGGGAGCCTGTGAAACAACATTTTAGTTTCTTTCAATCTCATCCTTGAAATCCATAGGGGTCTAGTGGATACACATTTACCTCCTAGTGGGCAATAAATAATTGTAGACACACTACCAATTAGAAACAACATTTTAGTTTCTTTCACCATCTAGTTAGTCCCATTCTAAAACCACTAATAATCCCAGATTGATTTACCTTATCCTCTACACATAGAACTCAAATTCCACTAACAAATATACTTGACCCAAAACCTAGGAATGTTATAATGAATTAATATAAAGGGGTTATTCATAAGGGTAAATAAGGATACTACAATTTTAAATATCATATGACTTTTGATCCATAGAAACTCATGTTGAAGAATTATACTACGGAATGAAGTGAGGCCACTACCCCATATTTGATGAAATGTGATCCTAATTAACATGATAATATGGTATGTTCCCCCATAACACTTTAACTAATCATATATATTTTCCACAAAAAGAATCTGAGAATCGATGATCTCCACTGGATACTCAAAAACTAATATGTTTGGATCCAAGAAAATATCATTTTAATTCAAAACATGAGAAGGATCGATATGATTCATATTAACACTATATATGTGGAAACCATCATGAATACCCATCAAATATGAAATTAATTCCAACTGATATGATACTTGTGCAATTGTCCTAGTGATATCAAACCGACTAAAATATTATAGAGATAACATCACTTATTTCCCAAGCTAACAGTGACCTAACCATGGTGAAATAATTAAAAAGTCCTAGTATCCAATAAAAACATTAAAATACAAAATTGATTGATCCATATAATATATCAACTAACTTTGATTTGTAACCAACTATTGAGAAATATCTAAAATAATCACAAACATACATAGAACAGTACTTGGTCCCATAAGAGAGACCTCTCCCAGCTCTAACCAATAAAAATGTGAACTTTAGGGGTGAACATTAGAATCCACTAAGGTATCCATCCCAAAGGAAAAGTAGTAGTTGGAATTATATGTAAACTAAAATAGTCTTACATATATTTCCCAAGATCTACCGAGATCCTAGAAATTGGAACAAAGCATATCCACTAGAATCTGAAGAGTGTTTTCTATCAAACCATCTATTTATGGATTGTAAGATGTACTATGTATTAAATGAGTCCCCATAACCACTTGAAGACTACTCTTAAACAAGGAAGTATAAACGGGGTCACCATCATTGACAATGTTATAGGTGACCCCACGTAACCTAAAAAATTTCCTTTGCATATAACATAATTCAATACTAGAAAATGGTGGTATCAAGAATCGAAATAAAATGAGAATATTTCATGAAATGATCAATCACCCAAAAATATATTTCCTTCTTTAAAGAATCTATAATTATGCAATAATGATACCCTTGGAAACAACATCACATTTCTGTATTCTAACTATAAGAGGATGATGTAAACGAAAAGAATATGGGTACTCCACATTGATTAAAAGACAACTATAATTGTGAGACACAAAATCGAAAATTTCATGAATCAAACCCATCAAAGATAATCTCAATATAATTTAATAATACGTCATTATAGTGATTCGATTAATGGAATAATAAGATCTATGGAAATCAGGAATCATATAATTATAGATAGATAATGATATGTTGGGTTGATCCCTTAAAAGAAGAATTCAACTGGATGGGACAGAGCAAACAATAATTACCACAGAACCACATAAGAACTCTATAATTCTTTCTAACATAACATCCTACTACCAATCAAAAATAACCAATTCAATGAGAGTTGACTACAACAAGAACTACTCAGAACTATACCTTGATCATCCTCTAACATGTCCACGTGAAACAAAGAGAAAATCAACCTAAGAATCAAGTCCACATTCGGGTCTATTATTTGTATATAATTTGAATGTCTCCCTAATATATAGAGTCATAAAAACTTGATATAATGAAAAACGTTTTCAAGAACCAAGTTATATGTAGGATAATTCTTCTTAGGTGTACAAAGCTGATGAGATATGCACGCCACTAAATGATCATCCTACATAAGCACACATCACACAATATATCCATAAGGATGAAAATAAAATATATAACACTTATAGGGTTATATTAAGATCAAAATAATATCTGATCTCAGAAGTTATTTCAACTATTAAAAATATGCTCAACATTTATAATCACATGAGAATTTCACCCATTTAATGGCAACAGTAGCCAACAATGATGCTAGAATTTATAAATCTTTTTCAAACCAAAAATAATATCCATAAAGACCAACAATTCTTGGAATTACTAAGAAATTTTTTTCTTATTCCCATGACAAGTATGCCTTGATTATTTTAGGATCAACAGACAAGTCAAGTTATGAAATCGCATTTCCTGTAATATCATCCTTAAATATCACATTAAATGTATTTATATACTATTATAAAATAATTTCATTAAATCCAAAAACACAATAGCTGAATTAAGTAGTATAAAATTTAATAAAATATACTTAAAATGGTTATACCTTTCACTAAATTATGTATCTAGAATACCTAATTCCTTAACTCTATACTGATAATAACCATGCCTATTATCAATCATCAAAACCCACCTCTCCCAATGAAATTGAATGAATGATTAATTGATATAGGGAAATGGATATATATAATTAACTATAATATCATAAAATTTAAAATATTCTATATAGAGACAGAATGAACAAATTTCCTTTCTATAAATGAAATTAGGGAACGTCTATTGTGAAACACTTGGATGGTATAATCCTTTCAAAAATAGGTAATCCAAATGGATATTAATCTATTTCAACTTAGTAGGTTCCATAAGATAACATGTTATATAAATTATTTGTGTATCCAACCAAAAATTGATACAAAACTCAACCTCGCATTATGAGGGATGAATGGAGAATTATTCAAGGAAATCCTTGTGAAATTTTTGAACAACAATGTGAAGTCCAATAAGAGAATATATATAATAAGGATCAACTTAAATAGAATAAACATATTCTTAATCTCTGGATGAGAAGGTCCTCTACAACCATCCCTCGAATCACACTCCCCTGAAACACTCACGAGATCTAGTCAACAATGATTATAAAATCACACTAATTACAATAGTAAATCTTAGATCACAAATAAATCAACCAATATTTTTCTATGAATATGATATTAATTATATATCAAGAACCTGAATTCCCAAAACTAACTAATCATCAACTATTTAAAGAGAACTTAAAGGATAATAAAATTGTATGATATAAAATAATGTCAGAAAACTATATCAAATAACTAAATTTATATTGCATATCAAACAAAAATGGTACCTCTCATAGTAGTTGGGCTTATATCAACTTCCACAAATAACATGTCCACTATGTGAAACTATTTCACTACATGGACCTGGGGATAGAGACCTATATACTAATAAGTAGCCAACTATATCATGTTATACATATAATTTGAGGATCCATAACCAATATAATTAATGGATAGATCCTAGAAAAACCTCAAAAAATGAAATAGACGACTTCAAGAAATACTAGTATTCAGAGGTGTAGGGAAATATTGTCATTTGTTTCCGATAATGAAAAACTATTATCTGTTCAATGGTAAAATTTTATCCACTTTACATTTAGTATAAATATTCAATGTATTTTAACTACCATCTTCTCCTATGTGATTATCATTCCACATCCACTTCCTTTCATGTGTACCACTACAAATTCCACTAAGTAAAAGGGAAAAACTATAAAATCAGAATTTTCAACCATGTAAAAATCTCTCATAATATACCTATCACCTTTCCCAATATATTTTTTGATTTTATTTATATATACTAATAATAAAAAAATAGGTTACAATCTGTACTTTTATTTTTTTCTTTCTCCAGATCAGTAGTCCCCACATTGGGAGAAAAAGGCAATAACTCTTCAAAGTGATTATCATTATCTATCACTAAATGATCTCTATAATGAAACTAAAGGAACTATATGGAGTTATAAATCATTTTTACTTTTTTGGAAAAAAACTGTTGAATGAAAATTTTCTTGATTCCTTCCCACTCTAAGACAACATAGTAATTCTCCCCATGTTTGAAAATAGGTAAAACAATAAGTACAATAAATGTAGATAAAAAAGCATAAATGAATATAAAAAATAGTATTAGTTATGAATATTTTTTTAAAATATAATTAATATATTTTTTTAGGATATTAAAGTGAATATTACTAAACAGGGAAATAATTTAAGGGTTTTGTTTTTTCAAATTTCAATCTCATAAGTCTTATCTAGTCTTTCAAAAATGTTTCCATTCCAATTGTGTAAATCCAACTCTATTTTAATTTTTTATCAGGATATTCATATATATAATGATATTCACTATTCTATTTAAATTCATACCTGTAATAGTATTTGGATTCAAATGTTTCAATGGTTCTATAGAGTTTTTTGTGACTCAAATCGCTTCATTGGGTAATAATCACACTTAATTGTATATTACATTTCATGAATGATATATTTTATCATATGGTTACTTAAGATTTATTTCTATATTATTTTATAATGAAATCATGTTTCACACTAAATTATTCTTCCTTAACACTTATAAAGTTTTGTTAAATTTATATTTAATTATTAAAAGTTCACCTACTTTTAATAGATTTTTCATCTTTATCCTTGATTCCCCTCCCAGCAACGTTTTCATATCGTTCTAATGAATATAAAATTGATTATTTTATATTATTTTGGAAACTAATTTTAGATTATTTCAAAATGAATAAATTAATATTCTTTTTTCAGTGTGGGATTTTAAAAAAGATATTTCAGAATATTAAAAATGGATTCCAATTAATTTGAAAATATTTTCTTTTATTCATCCACACTAAATATATTTTTATAATCTTTCTATTTTTATGGGAAATTTTATTAGAAATTATTTATAATAATTATTCTATAAATTATTATTTTCTCTTGAAACTCTGTTTTTATGTAATTTACAATTCATCTTTTATAACAATGTTTAAAAGGATTTGTGAAAAAAAATTATTTTCACTTCTTTTTTCCAAGAATATTTGTCTCTCATGAATTGTTGTTCCAATCATCATCTATTTTTTATTTTGTTATGATAATGTTTTAGAAATTATATTTTATATCCAAGATTACATAATTTCATGTTATGTCAGTACCTATTATTTTTCCATTGCTTTACTATAATATGTTTATGGTTTACTATAAGTGGAACACATATTTATGGATGATAACGGCTGGAGTTGTATATAACCCTATAATGAACTATATTGAGATTATATATAATGAGATACTTAGGCATGTAAATAATGAGTTATTTCTGATAAACATGGTCATAATTGGTTTGATCACATTTCTTGAGTGAACATGATGAGTTTTTCGACATAGACGTGGGAATAATCAGTTTTCACACAAAACATTTCCTATACATATGGTTCCACAAAAAATTCCAGTTTTTTGTCAAGCTATACCAAAATTTCATAATGAATTACATTTCCATGAAATTTTTGGCTTTCTTAATAACACCTTATTTTAGATTTATACTACACTTTTATTCCATACTCAATTTTTATATGATTATTGAGATACGTTTTAAGCATTGTCATATATTTTATTCATCCATAACATTATTTGTATGTACTTATTTTTCTCCATCATTTTTTATTAATATCATTTATGGACATAAATTTTTTATTATTATATTTATCTCTCCCACATATTTTCCATAATGTTACGATAATGTTTTACTTACATGGCATCTAGGATCACCCTTTTTCTTTATATTTCAATCCCTTGGTTATGCAGATAATTATATCATGTGAGATATGTAGGAAAGGGTCTATAGGTTCTTGATTATGGATAAATATTCATAATTAAAATAAAATAATATGTTTTTAGAACAATGCTTTCAGACAATAATACTTTTAGTGCCTGGGATGTGAAATAATTTGTGTTATCTATTAATTAAATCATGACACTAATGTAAAAAGCATATCATGTTTATCTAGGGTTAAAATATGGATTTATTAATTTATATGGGATCAAAACCATATGTGGTCACATGGAAGGTATGTCAACTACACATCATTAAATTACAACCTAACATTCTTCCATGATTGTAGTCAATATGCATCATGTGATGACATTTCACACTAATCCACTCTATGTGTCATTATTTTCATGTCTCACACCTTGTGTGGATGAACATTATTAGATTATATTTAATTAATTGTTTCATGTAGTGTATCTGTTTCATTCATCTAATAGCCTTAATACCTCTACATATGATCTTTTTGTATTTTTCAGGTCTTATTGGAATATTTATATCCACAAAAATGAAGATATACATGTTATCTTGGTCATTTTATCAAGAATGATGTTCTAGAAATGAAAACCTCACAAAAATATAAAATAATCCAAAAATTTAAAAAAACATATTAATTAAAATGTGACCATCTTGTTAGCACTTGAATGTCCTTGGGTGAAGAAGAAGTTGTTTGTCAGTGCTTGGTTTTCATTTTTATCAAATTTAATAGATACATCCTAAGAAAAATGATTAACATGACCCTAAAATACCTATAGAGTATCTTTGAAATTTTAATTAATAATTAATTTAGGAAACTATTTATAACAAATGCGATAATTCTACTAAAAAGATTCAAATTCCACTCCTTTCATGGTGTAATTTCGATGGAGAATTCAAGTGAGGATTATTATCATTGTTTTCAGGAAAGCCTCACAAATCTCGGAAAATTTTGAAAGTATAATGAGCGCACAGACAAAGGCACGGAGATATTAACTTCATTCACCATTGATCACAACATGGAATTATATTATTCCCTATATTCCCTTAAGATATCAGGTGGAAGATTTTTTCCCAAAGGTTTGAGATAATCCTATAATGTTTTTTTATTGCGAGAAGTAAATTTAATCCTCTAAAATAATATATTCTAGAATATGAACTTGGTGTTAACATTTAGAAACAATGTTATATATCACTACCAAATAAACATCCTAGGTAATTCCCTATATCCAATAATATTATTATTATTACTATTATGACTATTGAGATGCATATTTTTTAAATTCAATTGCCAAATTAATAAATAATATTTTAATTTAATGATATGAAATTAATTATATGATTTCCATTGGATCCTTAACATGATGATCAAAACTTTATGAAATTTATAAATCATTAAATACAAAAGGATGATTAAATAAATTAGTATTATATTCATAAAACATATGAATATATATTAATTCTGACAATCTCAAAACTAAAAATATGTATATATTAATATATTAATTGAACTAATGATTGAATATTTATTTATTTATTAACTAATGAATAATAAATAAGAGATAGGATTCAACACATCTATCTTAAACTCAATAATCTCATGATAGTAAATATTCCATTAACAAATGACTAATTATAATTTCACAAGCAGGAAATAATATTTACACTTGATATGAAATTTTTTGTAATTTAGTTAGATTATATATTTTTTCTTCCACCCTCTATGACACTTTTTATGTGTATTTATGTGTACTAACCGAAAGTCCATGATCGGTATCAGTAAACATATCAAGGAATAACTAGAGAAATATAATTTTGTCATAAATATAATACCCCTCATGAAATGGATATTATTTTATATAGTCCCTTTTTCTTGGTATATCATAAGGTTGGATGTATACATTTTTCATCACCCTACATGGTTTATTTGTATTTCTTTTACTTTTGAAAATGAACTCCCAAATGAAATACCATATCAATAGATTTAAGTGAACAAGTCTATTTCAATCATAGGATAAGATATATCTTCTTAGATTAATTCAAACTAGTTAAATTGTTTATTTTTTTCTAGATCAATTCCACATGACTTATGACGCACCCAGCATTGGTTACCTGACACTGAGTATAAGTTTTCAGGGATATTATCCACAGATAAAATTATTCGATTCATGATGTGCATTAACGATTATTTCAATTATATTTTTTATTTAACACATCCAAGGAAAAAAATATCCAATGACCCAAAATACATGTGTAATTATTATTGACAAGCCTTTCCCCATGATCTCTGAGCTTGAGGGACACCAACTGAAAACATCATAAGCAGATGTTTCAATTTATTATAAGAATCTAAAACCCAATAGTGAAAAAAAATTCCCCAAAAGGATTCTAATTTTGGGACTATAAGATATGGTTTTACGAATATTGTTTTAGAATTTAAAGGTTACCATAATATAAATAATCATTTATGACATTTTTATGTGAAAAATAATCTAAGGATATTATGACATTAATGTTATTCAAAAGAATAATCATCATGTGATAACAATGTTATCAATATTATGGTATTCAAATGTGTAAGTCAAATTTTTTCGAGGATATCAACTCAAACATCAATAAAGGAGAGAATATGGAATTTAGAAGTTGTCATATACGAGAATGGATTGTTTTATTTATCATGATCATGGTTGATTTTTTATGTATATGAATTCTATTATTATTCATAATGTTTGAATTAAATTGGATACACATTAGTGTGAAGGTATATGTTTTTTGTTTGTTTTATGAGACATCCATTTGTAACATGATTGTAATTAGTGATTTTATGGATACCCCACTTCTTATAAGGATTCATGAATAGGGTATTCATTAATCATAATAATTTCTATAAACTCCAACAGTGAAATATAATTTTTTTTGTCAATTGTGATTTTATTCATATTGGGTTTGTATAAAACTACGAGTAAATTGATAGCATATCAAAAATAAGTTTTCCATCACATTTAAAAGGTGTTTTCGTGTTATTTCACATTCAATTACATTGAATATCACATTAGGTGAAGTGTGAATAACATGGATTTAGATTTAGGGATAGAATGTAATTTTGGACTAATTGGGATTATAATGGTCTATGATATGATCTTAATGTTATATGAGATATGGTGTGTTATATGATCCATTCTGTAGATAATTGTGGTAGGGCTCTTTGTGTGCTAATTTATGGATGCATATTATAATGGTTGTTTTGAATTATAAATTTTGGTATATATTTACTCTCCCACATTAATGACGTCAAGAATTTTGTTAATTTTAATTGATGATATATTTGTGATCATATTTAATGATTAATAAATTATATAATTACACTAATTTTAGTGAATTGATATCATACATTACAAATATAGTAATTTTAATAAATTTCATGAAATGTATGAGTTATTCATTCAACCAATATAGTGCTCATGTGTTTCCAAAATTACGGAGGGAAAATTGAGAGGTTTGGTACACTACACAATTTGATCCATATTTTAATATCCTTTTTAATTTTTTTTCTCCAATAATATAAGCTTCTAATAGGACATGGGGTGAAGAGGAAATTCTACCAGTAATATTACTTGTAATTTTACACATTGAGGGGTTACCTATAGACATAGGATACATTTTGATAGTGCTCTATGATCTTTTATGAATACAATGTTGAATAAAAGTATTTTTCCAATAAATATGTGTGTAATTAATTTATTTTATTTAATTATTTTAAACTTCACTTGGTATATTCTATAACATAAGATTTCTAATTTTTTTCATGACATTTTGGTCATATTGGTGTCCAAAAAAATCATTCACAAAACACCTAATCTATAGTTTTATAATTAAAAAAAGAAGTAATTGAAAATAGAAATAAATTTCTATTAATAAATAATATTTGAAATGTGAAATTACTATTAATAATTTTTTATTTGATATTAATGGTGTCTAGTTATTCTATAATAAACAAATGCACAATTTTTTTATAATTAACGTAATGGTGATATTTAATGTAATCAAACATCATATGTATTCAATACAATTAAATTTTCAAATTTCTATTGGGAAAGACCATTAAAATGGTCCATGTGGACATGAAACTAGGTTACAACCATGACGAAGCTTACCGTGTTTGGTTTTGGTAGAAAAATAATCATATATCCATAGTAATTGTTTTATCATGACCATAGGTTCCACATAAAATAAAAATAAAAACATATGATAATTAATAATTTATTAATTATTAATTTCAAACAATTTGTACCAAACCATCTAGTCTAAACATGAGTTGCAAATGACCTCATTTGTGCCTCCCTATGTGCAAGAGGCTTCTGATTAATAGTGAGGGTCTAATTATGTCCATGGGAAACTATATTGAAAGTATTATCCCATACCAAAAATATTAGTTAGTAACACTTTGGCACAAACCACCTAGTTTGAAAAGAATTTTCACTTCACAACAAGTGTGTGTCCCCATACGGAAGAGGCTACCAACTAGCATTGAGGGTATAATTCAGTTTTTTGGGAGACTATACCCTTAGTATCATCTTATATAATAAATAATAAATATAGTACCTAACTAGAGTGACATGTGGATATTGAAAGATGAGATACATGTCATATAATAAATAGATAATGGGATTCCAATGTGGATATCTGATCCAAAGTATAAAAGTTCAGATGAAAAATAAATAAGTAAAATATTCTGTATCCTAGAGTCTATTTTGGTCCCACCATCAACTTTATGGTCAATGACTCAAGAATCATCTTTAGGCCCCTTTCCCTTAACCGGATCTATATATCTAAAATTTAATGTGCATCCAAATTTCAATGCATGGTTTGATTAATAAAACCCAATAGGACACATAAAATGATTCATTCATATATGTTCTTGTATAAATAATTATATTACATAAATGAAGAATAAAATTTCAAGATACATAATAATAAAAAAGTAAGAACATATGTTCTAACAAATCAGACATGAGCCTCAGTCGTACCTACTTTGGAACCAAACTGGATTGATGGTAAAGATATTAAGTATAATGAATAAAATCCGTATGTCTAGTAATAATGTGTTTTGACATTATGAGTACAGGGTACTATGCATCCATTAGGCATCAAGTGAGTCATGTTCTCAGAATTCAGTAGGCATTAAGTGTTATTTCAACTCGACATCTACTCGGAATTGAGAAACATTATCCATATAATATTTTACGAATCAAGATAATCATAGGGTATCCATGAAGAATATTCGTATTCATTCCATGTTTGAAAGACCAACGTCTCCATCATCACAAGTCATGTTCACTCCCCATACTAGCGATAAAAATGAAATGATTGTGTACCTTATTTGGACACAATAAATAATACATCCAAAGGTATACATAATAGGATAGATCAAAAAAGAAAACATATATTGTCAACATGTGTAACTGATGAAATATATAAGACATGTGTTCGAGATCAGCTTGAAAAAAATTTATAAATATAATCATGCAAACATGTATCATACAAGGTTATCACGTGTGGTGAACACACACACACACGTATGATCATAATTAATTAGATATTTCAATCATTCCACAAAAGAATTGAATCATGGAAACTAGTTTAAATTTCTTTGAAAAATTTTATAAAAATTTCTACCTTATGGTTTTCTATAATGTCTTTATAGTATTTCAAGGAATCATCACATTAACCATGTCCATTTGTCCCTCGAACCAAACCAATCACCAGTGATTCCTAAAAATTATTCTAACCATTTATTTCAAAATGAAATATAACAAAACATGTGATAATACAATAACTCTCATCTATAATTCCAAATTATCATTTATGTTATGATAGGGGATATCCTTTCTTCTTTAGGGAAAATCATAATTTTCATATGATAATAATATTTTTTCACTTGAATAATCTTGGATAAACATGTGATAAAAAATATTTATCATTCTATGATAATTTTCATATTATTATCACATAATAATTCTTTATCATTGGTTATATAATATTAGGAAGAATTATATTTAAATTTTTCACAATAAGGAATCATGTAAAAATATCCCCTTCGAAAAAGTTTCTCTCAAGAATAGAGGAGACAATGGGATTAGTCACGCTAAGGAAATCATAAAATTAACCAGGTTTGACAGGGATGGAATTCATAGATCTTGGTTTCTGTATTTCTTAGAAATCACAAACCCAAAATCAAATTAAAAAAATTAACACAGTAGGGTTCATATATTTTAAAATAATTATAGTCTTGTACTTTTTCATGATATTAATAAACACAAGTTAAATTCATCATCAATATTTTTTGTTAACCATTTTTTAATTGCGTAGTGTTTCAGTTATCCAATAAGACTAATCATGACCATTAAAAAATTAAAAATAATTCATTACAATAATTTGATGCTTTTATAAGAGAAAGAAATTAGTTATTGGTACAAACTGAGAGGAATGAGAGGAAAAAGGTGGTTTTAAAAGCATTTCTCTGGAAAAGGAAAACGTGAATTGGTAATGTAGTGTAAAAATTACATAGAACATACCTATCACATAAGGACAATTTTTTTCCCCTTACACATGTCATCAACCCAAAACTACTGTTATGGAACCTTTGGAGAGATGGATCTACCCTTATGGAGCACACTCTACCCTAACCTAGTAGTAAGGTTACCTTTTCATAGCCTTTGGAAAAGAAAGCATACCGTTATGTAGCACCAAGGTTACCCATACATAACCCATGTAAATAGGGGTTTTCCCATATAAAGTGTCTATCTTACACTTGATTAATCCATATAACTATTTGTTTTCCCTTATATGGCTCTTTTTTACCCATATGTTATTCTTGGGTACCCTTACGCAACTCCAAAATTACACATATATTATGTTTCAGAATTCCATCTTATTCATATATGGTAACTAGGTATGCTCACACAACCTATATGAAATTGGATTTTCTCTTACTCAGCCATACTAAAACTTGATTTACCCTTACACAATACATGGGTGATCCATAATGGTAATAATGTAGATTAAAATTTTAATTTTCCCCACAAGAGGTTTATAAATTATAAACAAAATTGGATTTTCATACATTTTAAATATTGATAGTGTTACAATTATCCCCCTATAATTTCAACACATCCTTGATATGTTTATATATAAGTTTTTTCTTTATCATCACTAAATAATGGTCTCAAACATATAACTCTCACACAAACATCTCCTCATGGATTCATCCAAGTAGTCATGTGATCCGAAAAAGTGGAACTATCTGTCACTACCTATCCTCAGGGCCCATGCCATGACTACCCCAAACCCGCATTCCATTGGCTATTGGCTAGCGACTAGCACCAAGGCGTAAATCCCAACAAAAATAGAAGGCATTGCCTTTATATAGTAAACAAGCACAATAGATTATGAAACATAAGTAAGAACTAAATAAACTATGTAAAAAAAGTAAATGTTGATAGTAAATAGGCCAGTATACAAACCCAACTGAAAGTACAGAACATCTGAAAGACTACTACAACAATAGAAATATAATGCAGCAACCACTGACTTGTCCTCCAGAAATCCCACCTGATGGGTGGGTAAATATAGTCTCCAAAACACCTCGGGTCCGTCTGTCTGCTCCGAGTATGTCTCACCAAGTGGTCGACCTACAGGAACCGTCCAACTCTACAAGCATCTACCACGATCAGCGTTTTCCCTCATCTACATCCAACACAATGTAGTGCGGGCATACCCCATGCTGGGGTAAGTATAACGATACTCAGTAGGGACCCTGAGACCCCTGATGGTCTCCCAGAATCCATGAAGGATAAACCAAAAATAAAAGATACAATCAGAAAGTATCAACCAACTCTACTTTGGTATATTCCCATACATATACCTAAGTCTTCAATCCTAGTTCGGCTCCAACTCTCGAGCCCAAGCACAACCTAGTCCACACAGGAAAGAAGTCAATCACACTGATGGTAATGATCGAATGTCAAGAATCAGCTCACACATGTATACATAGTTCGTATAGAGATAGATATGATCAGATGAAATCATTGATTCATCATCGTTGTCAAACCCACAGAGGATTCTAGTATAGTTGTCATCGCTGGAGAACCCACGGAGGATTCCAGTACAGTTGTTGTCACTGCCGAACCCACGGACAATTCCAGTATAGTTGTCATCGGTGCCGAACCCACGGAGGATTCCAGTACAGTTTTCCTCACTGCCAAACCCACGGAGGATTCCAGTACATTTTTCGTCATTGTCGAACCCATGGAGGATTCCAGTACTGTTGATATCGTCGCAGTCGCAACCAACTCTAGGGTTTTCGCACACAGCACGCTCGATTTCAGGAGGGTATGCTCCTCGAGCCAATGGTTCGATACATCAATTGTCACATAGTCCAGATTTGATGTGTCCATAAGTTTTGTCTTGTAAAAAGAAAACCAACGCGATAGATGGTTCGTCAATCGGGCGCCCGGTCTGAAATATATTTTCTTTTCCATTTGATGGGCCCGGTTGGAAATATGCTCGTTCCAAACCAAGAAATTATCCAAGTCATCTGAAACTCACATAGAGTATCACAAAATGACTGCCTCATCGTAGGGGTCCCAGTGCCGCAGACGGCTTTTCAATCAGACACGCGGTCTTCGATTTATTCACCATTAAGTGAAAACGGGCTCGTCCCATTAAGCCCAGTGGGCCGGTGGGTCAGGTTAACCTAGTTTTGGTGGGTCTGACATGGCAGGGGTGTCGGACCGGCCCGATGAAATGTGCGGCTCGGCCCAAGGGGCCCGACCTAGCCCGGTGCGGCGCGACGCGGCCCTGCGTGGCGCGGCATGGCTCAGCGAGGCCCCGCGCGGCACGGCGCGGGGCGGCCTGGGGCGGTGCGTCCAGGCGGGGCGCAGCGCAGCGCGGGGCAGCCCAGGGTGGTGCGGCCAGGCGCGGCTTTCCCTACTGCAGCCCGACACGGTGTGGCGCGGCCTGACCAGGCAGGGGCGTGGCCTGCCCGGATCTCGGCCCGAGGGGGCCGATCTGTCTGAGGTCGGGGGCACGGCCCCCCGGCTTCCCGAACTGGAAGAGACAAGTAGTGTCTCCCTCCATAAACGGCAGGCCGAATCGGGCTAGCATTCATGGCACAAGCGGCCCGCTCGGGCGGGACATGAGTTCTCCAGCGCGGCGCCCCTAGCACTGCAGGCTTCCTTCGCCCGGTCGGCCGTTGAGCCGGCCGGCTCTCCTGCCGAAGCAGCCCACCCTATGCGGGCAGCATTTCACCGGAGCATGGCGTTGTGGGGTGCCACATTTCTTTACTTCAACCCGGCTGACATTAGCTGGCCGGTTCTTCCCCGGTTGAATATCCGGTGATCGCATGCCGCGATTCTTCCACACGTGGCAGGCACACGGCCACCGCTTCCGTTCGTCGCCACCTTCTTATCACGTTTTCCATCGCAATCAAAAATAAACTACAGAGGGTTGTCGAGACATGTGTGTTCAGCCAACACCCTATTCATTAAGTAGTAGCAGTTGGATGAAAATAAACTATGATTGCAATGAATAACGATGTACGAAAAATAATCATTTCAAAACGAACAAACCCCTACCTTGAAATAAGTTTCACGGAGGTCGGGTGTCGCGGAAGAACGGTGTCGATTCCGTCGACAACAGAGTGTTCCCAAAGAAGAAGCGTCATTGGTGACTTCATTTTCTTCGAATCACATAGCGTTCTTCATCAAAAGAGAAGGTAGTTCTTTGTTAGAGGGTCGGTGTTCTTAAAAAATTCAAGAGCTCTCCCCAATCCTCTCCACACAACAAAAAACCACAGAGTAAAATAGCAGCTAAGGCTATTATTTTTATTCACCCATGTAATTAAAAAATAAAACCATTTAATTAATTAATTTAAGAGTTTGAATTCATTAATTAACATGTGTTGACAAATATTAATGAGGGAGAGAGGGATAGGAAGAGTTCTCATTTAATAAGGGTGAGTTTTCACATTAAAAAAGGGGAGTTAATTTGGGGTTAAAGGGAGGTTATGGGGAGATGAAAGGTTGGGGCTCATGTGCGGCTCATCTCTCTATTATCCATACATGGAAAGTTAGGTGGGTGTGGGCCCCACAATTAACTTGCCATTAGAGAAAATAACATCCATAGATATATAAAATTGTTCTAAACAATTTTATTTAACTTCTTAATTAAACCCCAATTTTTAACATTCAACCTGTATAAAACGCAACTACGCTAAAAGTCCCCTTAAGAAATTACCGGTGCAGCGAGTTCATCAGTGTCCTCAAATTTCAATTTCGAGCAACGGTACAAAAGATGGAAAAACCCACATGTACGTTTACTGAACGTAACCGAACAAAACATCAGAAAATGATTCTGGGCACACCGGGCCTCAGAATCGGACGTCTTCAAAAACTGCGTACTCATAAAATTCCAAAGAATTTAAGAAAAAAAATTCCGTGTAAATCCCGGGTCTTTACATTACTCCCACCTATGGTCTTTACGTTCCCTTAATGATACAACAAACAATAAGAAAACAAATGGGGATACTGAGCTAGAATCTGTGCCTCCCGCTCCCAAGTGCTCTCATGGAGGTTCCCGTGCTGCCAGAAAACACGCACAAGAGGAATCGACCATCCACGCAGGACCCTCTCCTGTCGATCCTCAATCTCTACCAGGACCTCCACAAATGTTTCCCTTTCATTGATGTCCCTCTCCCCATGATCAATGATGTGGGTCGGTTCGTGTACGTATCTCCTCAACTGAGATACATGGAAGACGTCATGCACCTGGTGCAACTGAGGTGGAAGGGCCAGGCGGTAAACCACCTCGCCTACTCTGCTGGGAACCTGGACTGGTCGATGAAACATGGAGATAACTTGCTTCCCCGGCCCAATCTCTGTAGACCCCATCGTTTTGGGACCCGTTAGAAGATGCGGTCACCATCCTCGAACTCCATTGGTCTCCACCACATATCATCATAGGACTTCTATCTGATCTGTGCAGTCTTTATCAACTCCTGGATGATTTTCACCTTCTCCGTCATAGATTGAACCATCTCTGGTCCTACAAGTGCTGACTTCCCAGGGTCAGTCCAGCATAGAGGTGATCTTCAAGGTCTGCCGTACAGTGCCTCGTATGGTGCCATCCCGATGGTGGAGTGGTAACTATTATTGTACGCAAACTCTACCAAGGGTAGGTGATCCTCCCAACTGCGACCAAAGTCAAGGACACATGCATAGAGCTTGTCCTCAAGTTTCTGTATGGTCCTCTCAGTCTGTCTGTCCGTCTGAGGATGGAAGGCGGTGCTCAGACGCAGCTGCATCCCAAAGGCCTCCTCCAACCACTTCCAAGGACAGGATGTAAAGCGAGCATCTCGATCAGATACAATATTCGATGGCACACCGTGAAGACGTACGATCTTCTGAACGTAGAGGCATCCCAAGCTCTCTACTGAGCCCTTCTCTCTAATCAGTAGTAAGGGAGATGACGTGGTGATTCGGTCTACGATCAACCAAATAGAGTTGTGTCCCCTAGATGTATGTGGAAGCCCCATCACGATATCCATGGATATTCCATCCCACTTCCACTCCGGGACCTATAAGGGTTATACCAATACTATTGGTACCTGGTTCTCCGCCTTCACTTACTGACAAGTGGGGCATCGTGAAACGAACTATGCTACAACCTTCTTCATGCCCAACCACCAGTGCTATAATATGAGGTCCTGGTACATCTTCTCCACTCCTGTATGTACCGCTAGAGGGGAAGTTTGAAACTCCCTCATCACATCCTCATGTAGTGAAACGGGTACCATAGTAAGTCCTCGAAAGAGGATGACGTGCTCCACTCCTTCAAAAAATCTATCAGGGGTCTGCCCTGTGGATATCGAAGCACGTCACGTCTCATAGTCAACGTCCCCACAATCAGCCTCTCTGACTCGCTGAAGGAGTGGAGAAGTGACTGTGAGAGAATGTAGAAAATATTCTCCATCTCTGTCCACAAAGGATATCTGCAACGCGACTAGCTGCTCTGTCGCCACTCCTAGTAGCTGAATGCCTGATCTCTTGCTGAGAGCATCTGCCACAACATTATCATTCCTAGGAGTATAGACTATCTCAAAGTCATAGTCTTGTAGGAACTCGATCCATCTCCACTATCTCGGGTTCAGTTCCTTCTATGAGAAGATGTACCTGAGACTCTGGTGGTTACAGTAGACTGTAAAGCGCTCTCCTTTCAGATAGTGTTGCCACATCTTCAAGGCGAAGACCATAGTTACTAACTCCAGGTCATGGGTATCGTATTTCTGCTCATGTTGCCTCAAATATCATGAACCATACGCGATCACTGCTCGCTCCTGCATCAGGACACACCCGAGTCTGGTCCATGATGTGTCATAGTAAACTACATACCCAACTCCCTCCTCCGGTAGCCTCAAGATGGCTACACTGGTCAATCTCATTCTCATCTCTTGAAAGCTCTTCTAACATCTATTTGACCACACGAAGGGTTTCCCCTTCTTCTTCAAAGATGAAATCGGTGATGCAACTCTGGAGAAGTCTGACACAAATCTCCAATAGTACCCAGCCAGACCTAGGAAACATCACACCTCTGTCACGTTCCTAGGTGGCTCCCAAGCAAGTACTGCCTCGATCCTCGCAGGACCCACCGCAACTACCACCTCTAAGATGATGTTTCCCAAGATGTGTACCTCTCGAATCCAGAACTGTCACTTCGAGAGCTTTCCATAAATCTGGTGCTCTCGGAGTGTATCTAGTACAACATGAAAATGGTAGGCATGCACCCCCTTAGTAGTCGAGTAAATCAGTATGCCATCGATGATGAATACGACAAAACGATTGAGGTAAGGCTGGAAGATACTATTAATAATACTCATGAACACTACTTGAGAATTGGTTACGCTGAAGTGCATAACCAACAACTTGTAGTGGCCATGCAGACACCTGAAGGCCGTCTTCTGCACATCCTCATCCCGAACACTGAGCTGGTGATAGCCTAACCTAAGTTCTATCTTCAGGAACCATCTTTCTCACTTTAGCTGATAAAAGAGGTCGTCAATCATCGGAAGTGGTTACTTGTTATTCACGAACACCTGATTCAGGATACGGTAGTCGAAACATGGTCGTAAGATCACATATGCCTTCTTGGCGAACAAAATCAGAGAAACCCATGGTGAAACTCTAGATCGGATTATACCTTCCCCTACATGTCCACCAGTTGTACCTGCAACTCACGAAGAATAGTGGGAGCCATCTGATATGCTAGAGTAGATATCAGTGATGTCCCAGGGTACATGTCTATTTAGAAGTATACCTCTCTACGAGGAGGTAGTCCTAGAACGTCTTTAGGAAAAATGTCCACATACTGATCTACCACAACAGGAAAACTGGGACTCTGCACATCAACTGCTCCGAGGATGAGACTAGCCAACTTCTATGTGATCGGATGCCCTCTCCTCTGGGTAAGTAAATCCTGCACTGCTAAGGCTCCCTTCTCGCTGGTGAAGCTGAACCTTCTTCCATCTGTGTCGATACACTTTGCGCCTAATGCAGTCGATCTGAGCATGGACTCTAGACAACCAGTTCATACCCAAGATGACGTTGTATGGCCTTGACGCCGCTACAAGATGATCCCAGCTGAAGCTCGCGGCTGCTAGAGTAAGCTCACACTGCTGGCACCAGTGCGTAATCGTCGAGTCTGCTACTGTAGGAGTCTCTAGCCGTAAGTATCGAGCCAACGGCTCCGTCAGAATCACCGATCTCTGAACAAGGGCATCGAAAATAAAAGAATGACTCGCACCTGTGTCTATCAGGACTACAACAAGGGTAGAATAGACACAGATAGTACCTGGAATCATCTCAGGTGCACTGTGGTTGTAAGCCTCCACTTCCTAGTGCTAATCCTGCCTCTATCCGCTAGCTCCCTATGGTCGGGGTGGACCTCCTGGTGGTGGTCGTGGTGGAGCCTCAAAACGTCGGCCACCACCCACTGCTCAGCCAGCTCCTCTGCCTCATCTGCCAGATCCTGATGGACTGACACAGTCGAATATCTTCCTCTTCCTGGGAGGTCCCTCTAATGTCTGTTGCTCTTCTGCATGGCGGGTCGGATAGTCTCGAGCCATGTGACCATGTCCACTGTATGCATAGCACTGCCTGCTCCTTAGATAGCTGGCTCTGTTTCAGGTTCCCCGCACGATCGAACATGTATCCTGAGGTCGTCCACCTGATGGACTGGTCTTGTTGGACCTCTGTGTCAACTATCTACTACCAGCTACAGAAGACTCCACCTCGTGTTGCCTTGTGGTGGGTCTCGCTACCGGTGACTTCTTAGCGAGAAATATCTCCACTAGAAGGGCTCACTCTAGAACTACTTCTAGCGTCAGGATGCTGAGAGGAAACGTCGAAGCTATGATCTCGTGACTCAGTCCTTGCTCAAAGGACTGGGGCCTGAGGAATGGGTCTCGTACCATGTCTGTGGAGTAGTGCGAGAGGTCGGTAAACCTTGTTGAGTAATGAGCTACTGTCATGCTGCCCTGCTGCAGATGAAGTAACTCATGGATGCGCACCACACGGAGTGTCGCTGGAACAAACTCCAAGAGGAAGAGACTCTCGAAGTCTCTCTAAAGTAGAGATGTCTCGCCGTGCACCTAGAGAATCAACCTACACAATCTACCTAATGATGCATGCAGTAGACTCATGGAAAGGATCACCATAAGGTCAGATAGTGTCCCTACCAATCTGAAGACTCCTACGATAGCCTCCAGCCCATCTTCAGCTACCTGAGGGTCTGTCTCTCCCTGGAACCTGGGTGGCCTCTATCACTGAAATTCGTGCAACGCACTTAGGCGACATACAATCTCTACTACTGGGGCTAGTGGTATTGGAGACCCAGCAGGTAGTGGTACTGCTGGTGCCTCCACTGTGATGGGCCCCTGCACCGAGGCCTGGTCACTCGGTGGGCTGTCATCTCATACGTAACTCGAAACCCTAACTGGCTGCCTTCGTGGGGCCATACTAAAAAGTAACAGCTGCACCACGGTTATTACAGTATACCTGGTGAGCTTACACAAAGTAATCACAAATAAATTTTTTTAAACACACACGCAATAAGTGTTTTCGTGCACTGACTCAAAAATCAGAGGTCAGGGTCCTAGTGTATGTATACGGCTGCCACAACACCAACACTGGACTCCCTTGACTGAAAACCATACACAATACTCTTAACACTATTGATTTACATAAATGAAAGATTAGAGTCACATGTTCTGCAGTAGAACCGACTCCTCTAATACCAATTTATCACGACCCGTCGTCAGGGACCATGTCGTGACTACCCCAAGCCTGCCTTCCATAGGCCAGGGGCTGACGACTAGCATCAAAGCATAAATCCTGATAAAAAGCGAAGGCCTTGACTTTATATAGTAAACAAGCACAACAGAGTATGCAACACAAGTATTCACTAAGTAAACAGAGTTCAAAAAGTAAATGCTGATAGTAAATGGGCCAGTATACAAACCCAACTGAAAGTACAAAACAACTGAAAGACTAGTACAACAATAGTAAATTAAAATAGCAACCACGGAGTCGTCCTCCGGAAATCCTACCAGAAGGGTGGGTAAAAATAGTCTTCTCAGCACCTCGGGTCCATTCGTCTGCTCCGAGTACGTAACACCAAGTGTTCCACCTCAGTGTACCATCCAACTCTACATGCCTCTACCACGATCAGCGATGTCTGTCGTCTGCATCCAACACAACGTAGTGCGGGCATAGCCCGTGCAGGGGTGACTATAACGATACTGAGTAGGGACCCCGAGCCCCCCGAAGGTCTCCCAGAATCCACGAAGGATAAAACAAAAAGAAATGATACAATCACAATGTATCAACCAACCTTACATACGTATATTCCCATACATATACCTAAGTCATCAATCAGGGTTCGACTCCAACTCTCGAGCCCAAGAACATCCCAGTCCACACATGAAAGAAGTCAATCACACTGATGGTAAGGATTGAAAGTCAAGACTCATCTCACACATGTATACATTTTTTGTATAGAGATAGATTTGATCATATGATGTCACTGATTCATCATTGCTGCCAGACCCACAGAGGATTCTAGTACAGTTGTCATCGTTGCCGAACCCACGGAGGATTCAAGTACAGTTGTCGTCACTGCCGAACCCACAGAGGATTCTAGTATAGTTTTCGTCGTTTCCGAACCCATGGAGGATTCCAGTATGGTTTTCATCGCTGCCGAACCCATGGAGGAATCCAGTACATTTATTGTCGTCACCAAAACCATGAAGGATTCTAGTACGGTTTTCGTCGTCGCAGTCGCAGCCAGCTCTAGGGTTTCTGCACACATCACGCTCGATTCTGGGAGGGTCCACTCCTTGAGCCAAGTGGTCGATACATCAGCTGTCACATAATCCAAATTTGAGATATCCCAAAGTTCCATCTCGTCAAAAGAAACCCAACGTAACAGACATTTAGTCAATCAGACGCCCGGTCTGAGAGATATTGGCTTTTCCGTTCCAGGGGCCCGGTTGGAAATATACTCGTTCCAATCCCGGTCATTTTCTGTGGGGTGCTGCGGTTCCTTCCTTTGAATGCCGGCCAGTTATACCCGGTCAAATGGCCTGCGGTCATGGGCAGTTGTTCTTTCTCACGTGGCCAGCACACGACCGCCGCTTCCGTTCATCGCCACCTTCCTATCACAGTTTCCATCGCAATCAAAAATAAACTACGGAGGGTCGTCAGCCGTGTGCGTTCGGCCCGCGCCCACTGCATTAGGTAGTAGTAGATGGACAAAAATAATCTATGATTAAAACTAAGAACAGGATATGAAAAATAATCACTTAATAATGAACAAACCCCTACCTTAAAATAAGGTTTGCGGTACTCTGGCGTCGCGGAAGAATGGTTTCGATTCTGTCGACGCCGGAGTGCACCCAAAGAAGAAGCGTCATTGGCGAATTTGCGTTCTTCGAATATCAGAGCATTCTTTGTTGATGTAGAAGGTCATTATTCATCGAAAGTTCGGTTATCTTTAAAAACACAAGAGCTCTCCGAAATCCTCTCCACACAACAAAAAGCCCCAAAATAAAATAATAGCTAAGGCTATTATTTTTATTCACTCATGTAATTCAAAATTCAAACACTTTAATTAATTAATTGAAGAGTTTGAATTCAATAATTAACATGTGTTGGAAAATATTAAAGTTTGAGAGAGGGAGAGGAAGAGTTCATATTCAATAAATTGGAGTTGTCACATTAAAGAAGGGGAGTTAATTGGGGGTTTAAGAGAGGTTATGGGGAGATGAAAGGTTGGGGCTCCTGTGGGCCTCGCCACTCAAATATCCACACATGGGAAGTTAGGTGGGTGTGGGACCCACCAATAATATCCCATGAGAGGAAATAACTTCTATAGATATATAAAATTGTTATATACAATTTTATTTAACTTCTTAATTAAACCACAATTTTTTACTTTCAAACCGCATAAAACGCAACTGTGGTAAATGTCCCCTTAAGCAATTACTGGCGCTGCGAGTTCATCAGTGTCCCTGGATTTAAATTCCGAGAACCTGTTCAAAAGATAGAAAAACCCAAACATACTTTTACTGAACGTACTGGAAAAAAACTTTGCAAATTGATTCCGGGAACACCAGGCCTCGAAATCAGGCGCCGTCAGAAACTGCGTACTCATAAAATTCCAAAGAATTTAAGAAAAAAATTTATCTTGAAAATTCCAGGTCTTTACACTATCATCCTCCGTAATAAATTCTTACAATTTTCTATAATATAAATTTGAATCCAATCATAATATTCAACTAGATATAACTAAAAATCATTATATTCAATTAAACACATATGATCAGGTATGAACCTCAAGAGCTGAGACACATGATACGAACTAGGCATACATCAACAACATGATGAACGATTGAGATAATGATTCATTATCCCAACTCACACTTTGATCATTTCATGGTCCAACATAACATAGGGATAAATTCCTTACATCCTCAAATACTGGTATCCTATTTGAGGAGTCACTCTCACGAAAACATTTTCACACATAGTGAGCTACAAATATATCTTCATTTAGTCTCCATATTATCTCTGTCAATCTTGAATGGTGATAAACCTCTTCTAAATCAAAATCCCTATCTCTATATAAGGACTCAAAAAATAATCAATTCCCAAATACACTATTTCATGCCAATAGAGTAGTGAATTACATCTTCTAACACCCAATTCCATTAAAAAACATTATGTTCAATTACTTATATGACACAAAACATCGAACCTAAATTAATCATGAATGATTTTTATTTAAATATGACAATTATAATCTAACCATTAAATATGATATTATTAATTGGATAAACAACATTATGAAATAGATATAAATTTTATACTCAATATTAATTTATGGATGATGTCTTAGCAAATAATCATTGAATTTTAAGTCAATATTTTTTATTCTTCAAAAATAATTAATCATTTCAAATAGATTTTATTTATTTTTATGACAAAATATAATAATTATCCACTAGAAAGTTAATATATTTTTTTAGTAAATATGTTTTCATTTTTGAAATCATCAGATAAAAATTATTTTATGATAAAATTGTGATATTTTTCAAAAATTATTTATTTTTTAATAAATAATGAAATGATAATATTTCTTATTAAAAAATGTATATTCATTAATTTTTTTAAAAACATATCATATTATATATTAGTTTTTAAATGTAATTATTTACTTTTAAACAAATTTAATCCAATTTTACAACATGGAATTAATTTTATACTTCTATTTGGAATAAAAATATTTCTATACTTAAAATGTTATTTTTTTGAAAAACTAATATATGATGTGTTCTCCCATAATAATTTTAAATTTAATTTTGAAACATTTATGAGTTGTGTCGAGTCATTTGAATTAATAGTTTGGATGAACGATTTTTAAAATTGATATATTGGTCCCTTTTAGTTTTAATCATTATAAATATTTGTTGTAGTAAATATTTATCACCATAGTAAGGGCAAGTCCTATAATTAAGGTTAAATATAATATGATAAGGACTGTAAATTGAACCTAACACTTTCTTTTATCATATTTGATGATTTCAGTTGGTAAATTTCAAATTATTTCTTGACATTATGGCCACTTTTTCCATATTTCTTTTATTTTTACCATTATAATATTTAGGTAAAAGATAAATACAAAAATCACACATTAATGTTTTATAATAAATGTAATATTTCGTGAAAGGGATTAAAACACGAAATTTTTTGTTCTAAATAATCATTTTATGGAAAATAATTTTATTATTATGGTAATTTATTATAATTGTTTTTATTAATAAATAATTAACAAAAATTTATATGAATCATTAACATGAAAATTATTCAATTAATAGAAACATTTGATAAATGACTTAAAAAATTATTAATGTTATACAATTGAATAGATTATTATACATTAATAATTTTATAGATAAATATAAAATTTTCCTATTATGTGAAAGTATTATAATAGAATTCCATTTTTATCATGTTGTTTTCAAAGTCAAAATAAATGAAGGGGAGCAAACGCTAAATAAATAATATTTTTAAGAAATAAAATTTTATTAAATGATTTTAAATTCCAAAAAATCCTAAATTCATCTGAATATTTTTTATATGGTTGAAAATATCTATGAAGTTCCATTTATTTTTTAATTTTCTTTTTATAGTATGAATATTGAAACATATATAGCAAAAAATATTGTATTAGTAATTATCAAAATAAGATTACATGGGTTAAAACAAAGATATACAAGAAAAAATATAATATAGACAAATAAAAACATAATTTTATAATACTATTTTTACCCATAATCTTTCTATATTTGACTTATCTTACTGTGGATCCATTTCTAAATGGAAATTAAATTATCATAATTTAATATTTTAAAAAATTACCAAAGTTCCCCTCCCCTCACTTAAGAGGGTACGTCCAATCCTCCCTTCATAACACAAAAATTATTTTGGATCATTAAATAAATAGCCAAATACATTCATTTATTTTATTCAAAATCCTATATGCCAAGGTTTTATAATAAAACCATCCCAGTAAGGATGTTATTGTAAACCTAAAGAGGTTGTCTGAAGATGAGTTATTATTCTTAATTGAGCATTATTAATTTATTTCTTATTTGTTGTCTACAAAATCTTATTTAGAAGTGATGATATAATATAAATAGTAGATCCCATATAGTATAATATTATAATGATGATGTTATAAATTACATCCACTACATTTTCTATCAAATAAGAAATTATGTCATTGTCCTACTGTATAGCAAACTACCACCTCGCAAACTGATGTAATTATTTTTTCATAATCAACTCTCATAGAGGATTATAATGATAGATTTATTGTATATATATTATAATAATGGCGTATTAATAATTATGTAAAATTAATATATCATATATTTTCTTAAACATTCATTCATTTGAAGATGATAACATCGTTCATGAATTCACTTGATTGCCAACTCCACGATGTTATTTCTTTCATATTTCATTACCACATAACATGAATAGTATGTATAAGTGTATTTAAAAAAATAATATTATATTTATGATATGATTATAAATTTGGAGTGGTAAATTAACACTTACCTTTTTTTATCATGACAATTCCAAAATGGAAATGTCACTCAGGCGTATGTATGGCCTACCGTCTCCAAGATGGTAATGTAATTCATTTTTAATGAGTATATATATTCATTTGTTTTAGAATTATAATTTATTTAAAATGTGATAATTTTTTCATGTTTATTATTTTTGATATGATGAAATAATTGCCTCATTGACCATTTTCAACCTTCCAAAGTAATTTTGAACTTATGAGCTGAATTCATCAAATCTTCGGATGTGAACTTAAATGATTATGTAATATAATATATCATGATAATATAAAAATTGAAATTTATAATAAACATAAAAATGGTTCTTAAACATGTAAATAATTATCATAAACTTATTATTTAACTATTTAATTCACATACGAGATGAGTTAGACCATGTATAATGGTTTCTCATTTAAACTTTATTTCCATGACACCAATTTCTTATTTAACAATTATACATTTTTTGGGTTTTATATACTACACCATTTATATATAATTTAAGTATTTTCATTATATACAAAATTTTTATTGTTTCATTTGGTGTTATTTCTTTCATAGGATAATGATTCAAAAGTTACCAAAGCTGTAAGAGTTTATTTCACAATCTCTTCATTAATCGAGATTCTTTATGTCTAAGACTCTACTGGGAAAATTATTTGATATTTCCATCTAAAAAAACACATATTATTAAAATTTTGTTATTTATATAAATTAGAATTAAAATTTTTATTTTTCCCTATTTAAGTACTGATGATACAGAAAAATGCTTTGAATGAAAACCAACTTTTTTCCTACGTGTTAGGGAATATTTTTCGTCCAAATACTTATTTTCCATAATATATTTTAAAGAATACTTTTTATATTATACAATTTTTTATAATATAAATTTTTAAATTATTTTACCTTTAATAAATTTATTTAATAGACTCATTATACGGTTTTCAGAACAATGTACTATTTTAATTTTTTTTACAATTTTTTTAATGTAATGTGTTTTTAACTTATATGAAATGAATGACAATTTCTACCATCATGAGAACCCAATGTTTTGTTTCTTCCTCCACATGTATATTGGGCTATTTTCATGTAAAATTTATCTCCTAACATTTTGGAAATTTTTATTATAAGTGATTATCAAAATTGAAAAGTCTATTTTCCTCAAGAATGTTTTCATGATATTTTCAATGTATTTATATCATCAAAAAATGAAAAATTTATTTTAATTTTTCTTCAATATATATATTTTTCATTGATAACATCAATTTTTTATCATTTTATAAATTATGATTAGTTTGATATGGTAAATTATTCACATTTTGTATATTAGTTCTTCAAATATGAATACTTGTGAAAATTTAAGGAATATTGATTACGTAATAATTTTTATTCATATGATGAAGGATTTAGAATTTGTATGTGATGAGTGGGGCTTGATTGGTAATATCCCTTTGTTGCATCAGTATTTATTAAGATTCCATAAACATTCATTATTTAGATGAGTCTTTACCCATTTGTGTATGATATCTTGGGGTGATCCCTTGAACATAATTTATGATGTCTACAATAATTTATTCCATCATTATAAAATAGGTTATTAAAATCAATTAGACTATTTTTATTAACATCCATTGATATATTTGAAGGACATGTGACTATTTATATCATTTCATTGGATCTTCATTTACTAATACCATATTATTATTCGTACTCAATTAATTGATTAAAAAATATATTTTCAGTTATTTATACAGACATATTATCTTTAATCCATGATATCTTATCCTATTTATTACCCATAATTATTAATTGGGATCAATCTTATATTTTTCATATCCCTATAATATAAATAATTAAAACTTAATGATTTGATGGATGAAAATATTTACATTCATAATGTTTTCCATTTTTTTCAAATGTAATGTGAGATTACAGTATTTATCTATTTTACGAAGACTAATACAATATTCGGTCCCTTGATATGTGATCACATGTATCCCACACCAATATAATAAAGTAACTACTGGTTTTACTTTTCTTAGGTTGGGTCATTTACAGTTAGTATGAGAGGAAGATTAGTAGAAATAATGGGAACTAGATTTTGGAACGTGTAGATTAGGGAACATAAACCTATAACTAAATTTGAGGATAAGTATCAGTAAAGGATGGAATCATTATTTTCTTGGAAAGGTATAAGTTATATGTTTTTCCATTTAAAGCATCTTTTAATTAATATTATATGTTGATGTGGTTTTTTCACATATGCATCCAGAGGTAAAAACACTTTAGTGTTAGTCAAATATATATCGATCATAATTCTTGTTTAGGGTGTGTGTTACTTTAAAAAATAACATTTTCAAAACTCCTAGGGGATATGAAGGCGTTAATTCATAGTTTCCTTATGAATAATTATGATGGATGAGAAAATATGACCTATAATATTCTATAGAAATATGGGATAAACCTAAAGTGTACTGAGTTAAAACGAATAGGGTTGATAAAAAGTCTAAATGCGTATATACTCCTGTTGGGGTTTTATGATATTCGATTTTGATATGATTAAGGATAGATTAGGAGAAATTTTTTAGAATATAACAAATTGTTTTAGTATAAATTTTAGTTATAATTTTTAAGGCGTAAATCTATATTATTTTTGGTAAATAATTATAATTTTATTGATAACATTTAGTTTAATATAATAATTGATATTAAGGTAATAAAAGTCAATACTGATTATTTTATTTTTTTGAAAAAATATGTTTTATATAAACTCTTAGTGGTTCAAAATTATCTCATGATTAATTATTTTTAGTATAATGAATATATTTTTAATAATTTTAATGGTATTATATTAATATAATATTATAAAAAGGAAAACCCTTAGGTCAAGAAACAACCACCACATCCGGTCTACTCCTAGCACACAAACCCCTAATCAATGGGAGACAAGGCAATAAAACATACCACTAGTTACATGTTTTTTGGTTTAATATGAAATTTGTCTTGAATAAATTATTTGATGGATGAAAACTATGTTACTTCTTTGGATTAATACTATAAGATTCAAATTACTATAATTTTTGGTATTTTAGGGGATTAATGATATTTCAGGAGATGTTTTATTCGTTTGTGGTATATATAAACTATAAGTTTATTATAAACAATTATGTAATAATAAATATATTAAATTTTTGGGATATAAAATTAATTTTATGAGATAAAAGTTGGGGTTAAAAACACATTAATTTTGATTCTATTTAAGTTCATTAGGATTTAGTGCTTTTTATTTAAGTAATAATCTAAAAGGTACCTTTGGTGTTATTATGGAATATTTTGGTCTTAAATGTGTTCTTTATTTATATGATGGTTTATCAGTTTTTTATAATATTTCACTTGTGATTACAATTTTAGTTTTTGAAATTATTTAATTTTAGGTAGAACAATGTGTTATGATTTTTTAAGTAATATGAACCATTGAATGTTACTGTTAGTGCTACTTATATGAAAAAATCATCTTGAATATTAATTTCTTAGAGAAAGAGATGAAGTGAAAATTTATAGAATCACAACCAAATTATTCCATTATACATATAAATTATAAATATATCATTTAATAATATTTTCTAGTGTTCTGTATCTTCAGAGTAAAATAATCCCTCAAATTTAGGAAATTGATCATGAGAAACAAATGTTTCAATTTTACATTCATTATTAGGAATCAAAGGGTTTTTAAACCATCACAAATTTATGGTTTTATGGTGGCTAAATATCCCCTTGTAATGTTGTCTTTGGAAAACCATAATATTTTCGAATATATTTCTTATTAAATAATTTTATTTCATCAGTAGCTTGCATTACAGGCAATGCAAAGTTTAAAAGAACTGTGATATATTTTTAAAATATTATTATTTAATATTTATCTCCTAGCCATTGGATTGAATAGATTTAATGGTAAAAACAATAATTCCATTATGAATACAATAAGAGTGGTTATAAATATTATTGATCCATATAATTTATAAGTGAATGGTACTTTTTAAAAAAATATGTTAAACCACACAATTCCCCAATGTTTACCCCACAAATAAACTTAAGGGGCCCAAGGGTAAACCCCCAAGGGAGAGAATTCAAGTGAATGCTACATGGAAGATATTGTGAGGGAAGGCCAATGTATAAGTCATTTAAAGGATGTGCACCCAAAGGAACACATGGTTTGGGATTGTAGCCATCTAGGCCAATTCCTGATGTAGTTTGTAATGGGTGATATGGGTTTTTATCTCCCATCACCAGCTTCGGGATTTTGTAGCATGGACTTATTAATTAAGTTGCAGAATGAAAAACGTGTTTTATATGTGTAACAATGAAATTATGGAACAATTATTCCCCATTTAAAATAATAATAATAATAAAAATAATATGGTGTTTAAAGAATATGATCTCATTATGTCTTACGATTATTTTGGGATGTCTTCTTCAGCCTCAGCCACCCAAGGATCATATATTCATTAAAGGGCAGGCCAAACATCCAGTAACCAAGATACCTTCAATATTCCATGATGATGCTTACATAATTTGGATTGTCTAATTTTTCCGGACATCATGAATGAAACAAATTATTTTAGGTATACAGACACATAAAATAACACTATTTATCCAAACGAAGATGGTGTTCCGATTGAATTTTGTGTAATTTAGGGTTTCGACCTTCAATAATGATAATAATGTGATATTAACCCAATGTACATGAATATATATCACAATCTCATAAAGGAGAATATTCCATTACTTTCCCTATCAGATATTTGAGAAACATGAGAAATTTGGGTATTCATAATAGCTGTGACATGAATTAAATATCATATATTCAACAAGGAAAAAACATAGAGACGGGTGGGGCAACGTGTTGTTGATCATCAGTAATAAAAATAGAAGAAACCCTGGATGATGGTACTACTATTATTCATAGTTTTTTTTATAGATCATGCATCATAGTCTCTCTAAGAACATACACAATGTGAAGGGTATGGGATCTCTGAAGCACCTTGTCTTGAAACATCATAAAGTAATTTTTATACAAAGATGGGTAAACTGAAGAAAAAAACAGAAAAAAATAGGAAAAACTAGACAAATTGGCCCACTCCTAGGGGGCCTGAAATAATGGTGACCACGGGTATCCCCTCTAATAAAATTAACCCCATGGTGCCTCAGGCTATCCCTAGTATATACCCACATATTCTCTAAGCTAGTGAAAGCCAGTGTTTCCTGATGGTCCGCTACTTTATTCCCTTCCCTCCATGTGTATAAAACATTAGTATTATCAGTGAGGATGATTTTACACATCCTGATGATATATTCAATCAACCAAGGTGGGTTTCCACTACCTTGTAATTAATTGTGAACAATCAATGAGTCTATTTCCACCTCCGTAATAACCATGTCCCTATGTCGTTATAACCTCATCCCTATGAGCATTGCCCTGGCTTCTTCCTTTAATGAAGATCCCTGTCCTAGGATGACTATAAACAACATGAAGACAGACCCGCTACTGTCATGCACCACCCCACCATCACGTATAGTACCCAAGACACATGATTAGTCTGTTTTGACCTTCATGCCATTCTACGGGGGCCTCCAGTGAACAATGTTGTTCCCCCTCTCACTGGGGGTGACAACCCTATAACTAGAACATAACTGACTCAATGAAGGGGATTATTTCCAGTTCTGTGCCACCTTGAAAAGGTCAAATAAAAAATTCATCATCCATACGATGCTCATAGTAGCCGATGTCTTTCCCCCTTCATGCCTCATTTTGTTCCTTGCCCTCCACAGACACCAGCAATCGGCCAGTAGGAGGACTATAC
The DNA here is from genome assembly GCA_963277665.1 of Viscum album. NCBI lineage: Eukaryota > Viridiplantae > Streptophyta > Magnoliopsida > Santalales > Viscaceae > Viscum > Viscum album. Next base: position 593,164,633 of record OY728141.1, on the reverse strand, counting down.
GGGCCAGACTCTCGAGCCCAGCTCCTCCCAATCCATGGTACTATTTCTCCAAAAAGTGTCGATTATCCATAGTTCTCCAAGAAAAATCAGTGAATTTTCCAATTAAAAATCAAACCTCGCGTTCCCATTCACTTTCAAAAAAATAGATGGTTCGAGCACTCTTCAATGTGAGACTTACAACACACACACCTAGAAGCAAGATTAACACCACTTATCTTTATAAGTGAGAAAGAATAATTTATCTGGGATGCTCTTATCCTAGGTAATCTCATCTCATTTTTTCGCATGAGTCAAAACATTTGAGGAACAACAATATTCATTAGATGAGAGAATCCCTAATGGAAAAGGTGTGAACACACATCTATCAAGGTCCATTGTAATCTCAATGAGATCAAAAAACTCATAATGATCCTTATGCATCACTACTTTGATGAATTAGGGTAACCTACTGGTTTCCCAGAAGTAGATGGTGTGATCACTACACCTTGGTAAGCACATCCTTTCACCGCACTAGTTCCAATGCCAAAACGATAGGTTTCCTATCCCCATGATCCAACGGGACAGTGGTTTGAGTTTATCAACAGGGGGGCCCAGGACCTTACCATGTGGTGAGAATTTTCCCTATCATGTATCATGGTTCCTCATGCCAATGGTGTGCATGGTAAACCCCCAAAGATAGTGCTGGTCTATAATAATATCAGCGATCTTTGCATGCATGGAGTGTAGGGTATCAACAAGACTACACATATTGATACCACCCTCTATAACCAGTTGTGCATTCTTATTCCAGGAGACCCAATGATATTTACCCTATGAAAATAGACCCCAAATATACCTGACCAGAAGCCTATCAATGTTCTCGATAACTATTTTTAGGGCCCTAATAACTGACAGTGTGTGCACTGGGGTTCCTACCAGGACACTGTTTAATAACGTGATCTGAACCCCAAAGGATAGATAAGTTTTTTGACAATTAATCCCCCAGTTAGTGATCCCAATGAGGAGTGGATCAAAGTCGCAAATGCGGACTCTTTTGGGTATGATTGGTACACCCAGATAGTCTATATGAAAAGTCCCTCACTCCATGCCAAACTTGTTTCTCACAGTAGATATATGCTGGGAGGAACATCCACAAGATATGTGGAAACTACTCTTGTTATTTTTAATTAGTTTCCCACATCAATGGAAGTTTCCCTCTAACAATATAATCATGCCCCGAATGGAAGAGATCAAAGAGTATATGAAAAGTAAGGTATCATCAGAAAAAATTATCTGGGGCAATGTTGGATCCTTCTTCTTCCATCTATAAAATAGAATGTCACCTTTACCAATGCCCATATGGATGTGTCTGCTCAAAACTACCTAAACCAAGATAAAGAGACTCGGAGAGATTCGGTCCCCTTGCCTAAGGCCTTGAGTTGGTTTAAAAAACCCATATGATTTTCCCATTAAATTAACTGAGAGCTATGTGGAACTAAAGAATCAAAAAAAAGCTCAATGTTCAAAGGATTAAATCCCATACCTACCATAACCATATTGGTAAAGCTCAATTTTATACTGTCAAAATACTTTTTCATATAAATCTTGATGGTCTTATTATATCTATGAGTATTGAAATTGATGTCCCTGAGAATCTCTTGTGCCTGAGCCACTGCCTCCTAAATCGGCTGACCCTAGAAAAACCATGCTGCCCAAAAGACACCCACCACATTATGAGAGGAGTTATTCATGAGTTGATAATACTTGCCAAGATTTTTTAAGGGGTATTACACATGCTCACAGGGTAATAATGTGAAATATCAGTGGGATTCCTGGTTTCATGATGAATAACATGTGTGGTGGCACATGCCACACGTGATAGGCCACCCACTGAAGTAGTTTTGAATGGCTACAATTAAACCCACCTTCATAATATCCAAAGATGACATATAAAAATATCGAGGGAAACTATATGGTCTTGTTATGTTATCAGTGTCCAGGTCCATCAATGCTGCCAAGATCTCCTTCTCATTGGGGGTGGTCCCCAAGATGTCCCTATCATGTTCAGACAAGTGGTTGGGATCCACTTCAAATAAACTTGCTGGCCTCCGACGGGTACTCATTAGCCATGCGTTCATTGAGACAATCTATGAGTTCACGAAAAAAGTAGTTGGGAATGCTTCTGATGATGTCCCTTTCATATATAAAATATATTTCCTCTATCATGATGTTAGGCTTAAGGATCCTTGTCCTCTTGTTAATTCAAGAGTGAAAGAAAGTGGTGTTTTGATCACCTTCTTTAAGCCCTTTAATATTCACCCCATCCCTATCCAGTATTTCGTATCTAAGCAGCATGTGTTCCATATTGTTATTTTTTCCCCAGAGTTACTCAATGTCATGATCGTACCAAGTTTCCTTCAACCATTTCTTGAGGAATTTTACATCTTTCATAGTTTCCTCTAACTCCCCATTTAATAGAATAACATATTTTGTCCACTTTTGGAGCCTTAATTTCATCCTTCTAATCTTATTGTGAATATAATTACACTTTTCACCTCCAGAAGCCTCCTCCCATGAGGCTCTGACAAGATCCTGGTATCATTGACTATTGGCCCAAAATTGGCTATACCAAAACATCTCCTATAGATACTGTATTAAAGAAATAAATACTGGTTGTGCCCAATGGTCAGAGATACAATATACCAGGTGTGTCACTTTTATATTAGAGAAAGTAGACATGGCATGCATGTTATCCAGAGAGTGGTCAAGGTGGATCCACAAGCAGTTATTCCCCTACTGGTTATTGCACCATGTAAACATGTCTCCCACATATCTGATATCCAAGAGCCCCTTCGCATCCATGAACTAGTTAAAATCCAGGATGGATGTTATGTGAAATGGTCCCCCGCCCTACATCTCCACTAGGACTACTACAATAATGATTTCCCGCCCCACAATCCACGGGATGGGACCCGGGTCAAACCGACTTATGTCATCCCATATAGTTTCTCATTAAAGATGATCAGATCTCTTGTACACAAAAGAAATGAAAAAAACCTGGTGATTGTGACCCACCTTGAATATAAATAAATTTTTGTCGGCCTCAGCCATATCCACAGTGTATTGATGATGCCAAAAAATATAGATATGACTATTGATAGGATCATCATGTAAAGAGATTTTCATTTTGGGATTTTTGGAACACTCTTTAATTCGGTTGGGTTGTTGTTTGGGTTCAAGCACTACAACAACAGCAACCTTATATTTGTAGATCCCCAAAGTGAGAAAATATGACTTCACCTAGATTTCGATGCCCTGGGCATTCCATATGAGCAATGTAATAATTGGTGGAATAGAATCATGGGACTAGCTTCAGAACTTGTAGTAACCTCGAAAAAGGAGGTGCTCATTAACTTATGCATCCTGGATATAGACCTAGTGAATTTCCTTCAGACCGCAGCTATTGTTGAGCCGACGTTAGAGCCAAGACGGTCCATACCCCGGTTGATAGGTGAGTTTGTGAAACCTATCCTCCAGAGATGGATCCTGGGGAGAGAGCCATCAAAGGGAGCCTGCGAGGGAACCTTCTCTTGGGGTGAGTAGATATCCTCGATAACTATCCCTATAGCTTGGTGGGTAACGAAAATAACCCTCTCATTAACAATAGGGGAGATCCTATGAAGCACGATGACCAGGGGGATGCCAAAGGCCCTATGGATCAGGGTTCCTGTTAGACATCCATCCCCCAAAACGTGAGCACCCCTGGGAGCAGTATCCCTGGCCACACTGAGAAGGAGGGGAAACACTGGAGATAATGATCTTGCCTTGGAAAAAAGGGTACTATTGCTCATCACGTCTCAGGAGGTTCTCAATTCATATGGGCCCGAAAACACTCCGGTCCTAGCATCAACTAGCAAGCATTGGATCAAAGATGTGAGTCTTATCCTCCACCCGCAACACCTCTGGCAGAGTTGGAAGCCCCATAACATCCCTAGTGGACCGCCCTGCCTCCACCCTAGGGGAGCGGCGATGTCTACTCTTTATATGCCTGCATAAAACATACAAAGAGTGTACCTATATGAAGAAATGTGAGCAAATAATAGGGAATACATGGTAAGATATTTCATATAACCAACAGAAGGAGTCTGAAACCCGAACCTCAATATGCTTCAAAAAAGGACCAGAAAGGTCCAATTCCACTCAAATGAGAGAAACCAAGGAGGACAAGCCACTACTATTATTGAGATTCATGCAGAGGAGTCCTCCAATGGATTCCCCTATTTCTTTGATAAATCTTTAATTTTGGATGGGAAGTGGAAATCTATGAAGACAATGCCAGACCGTTTCCGCCAGAAACTCTATTCCTTTCTGCACTTTCAGAGGACACCTAGAAGGGATGAAGCACCAGTGCTCCACAGAATGAGGGGCCATCCACCAAGCATATAAAAAATCATCCTTTGAAGCTAGTATGATATATAAGAAGTGCATGTGGAGCACTGAAGTCTTCACTGGCTCGTGGAACCCCCATATGGAGACCCACCTCTAGAAAATAGAGAGAGGCGGCTAAGAAGACCTAAATCGGGATATAACTGTCCATTAAAAACAATCCTTTTCCACATATAATGTCGACATGGGGACATCCAGGTGACACGATGGCCCTCCCAAAACACATACACTTCCCATATATTGACTGTAGGGAAGCCGGTAAGATCCAGGGTCAGGCCACAAAGGGCATCGCTGAAGGAACCACCAACACCCTTGGGAGGAAGAGAGGAGCCAGAATCCCCGACATAAGCACCCAGAACCTCGAGATCATGTGAAGGGACTCCAACCAAACCTTCCATAATATGAGAGCCCTGAGATTCAAGAAGCACATGGGGAATGCCAGAAATGGATGCCCTTGTCAGAATTGAGAAGTCTGGATCTAACGATCGTGACAATAGGTCGGAGGAAGATCTGGGATCGAACGCCGCCAAGGCCGAAAAGGATGGCAGTGGCTAGTAGGATGTAAAAAGTTGGAAATTTTGTCAAGGATTAGGCATTTTCCACACATACAATAAATTCAAATCACATCATACAACCATTTTATATTGTCACCTACACTATGTGTTATAATGAAGATGAGGTTCCCCACCATTTGTGCTCAAAGATTTCATAGTGAGTCTGTGATGTACATGTATACTATTTTATAAAGGGGAATATTTTATAAGTATATGTAATTACATGAATTAGAAAGTACATTGGGTGAATGGATATGAGTAAGATCATGCACATATGATTTCTTAATCACATCATGAAAATGAAGGGAGTAAACCTAAGAAGACAGTGTGTGTGTGTGTGTGTGTGTGTTTGTGTTTGAAAATAAACAGATCTACAGATTGTTTGACCACTTTCATGCATTTAAAAAAGATCATGCAAGTGAGAAGATACCATAAACATATTCTATAATCACATAGTAATAAATAATTTAAATTAATATGCTGGGTTATTGCATGAAATCCAAATCATGCCGAGAATGTGTGTGTATTACTCGAATATAAAATTTTGAAGAATATTATTCTCACTAATTTCATACATCTATGTAATGGTGGAACGTCAGTATAATGTTGAATTAGCCTATGAATAGGCCCAATATGGCAACTGGACATTAATATTCATCATAATTGTTTTAGCATGAGACATAAAGATGTCAGAGGCTATTTGAGATACTTGAAAAGTACAAGGGAATGTAAGATCCAACAGCCTCATGGAAGAATATTGAAGAATCATCCCACCATGGATGAATTCATTAATATATGTAAAACCTTCTAATTGGTATTTGGATAAGTTAATAAATTCGGGAAAGAGCTAGGAGAAAAAAAATCTCCCAGTTGGAGTCAGAGTAAGAAGTATTTTGGTTGACGAAAAAATAAAATGGAGACTCTTAGTTTTATCTGGAGAAAATTATTTCAGTTGGATTTGAATTAAATCATATTCACTTGTTTTATAGTGAAGAATCCATAACCAGGGGAATAAGTAGTTTTATCTAGGAGTAAGCCTTCTTTTGAACCATTTAAATATTGAATTCTTCTATATCATAATTATTAATTCTTAAAACAAAATGAGATAGAGATAAAATATATATTGGATTTAAAACCATAATATGTTTAAGAGGAAACATTTAAAATGAAATAAATTTATAAAAACAGTTAATTTACAACTCCCCTTTTCATGGCCAAACCGACCTAGGGCACATCAACAGGTACTAAAGCGTAGGTCACCGCTAATGATTCAACCGAGTATTTACAAAGTGAAAAATTCATGAAATGTGTGAGTTTACTCGGATGTAAATTATGTCCAAGCATCATAAGAATAGAAATAGTAGATAGGCAATGAAGATGAAGAAGAATCATATAGTATTGGTAAAGACAATTCCAACTGAATGTGATCAAAATAGTATCTGTTTTGGTAATTATAAATATATATCCAATTAAATTTGTGATAATGATGAATCAATTTGTGGTCTTTATTCTCTATTCAAATAAAATATTAATAATATATCTATAGAAGTGGTAAAATGTATTGTTTCAGTCATCAAGGGTCTTCCTCATGAAAACGTTTATTTGGAAGAGGAAGCTTCTTTCATGGAAGATAAATTCTTTAAAAGGATTGGAATATATAATGTTCTCACAAAACAAGAAAAAGAAAAATCTGAATTAATTTTTCTTTTAATAGAATTATATAATTATTCTCCTAAATAATTGAAAATTAGTATTTGGGAGAAATATATCATTGAGACCATTATTTTAATATCCTTCCATGAACTTGAAAAGTTGCACAAAGTTTTTATGGTTATCAAATAAGCTAAATTATAGATAAATATAATAGGTTAAGGGATCCTAACAATAATTTTCAAGAGTAAAAATTCATTTATGGAGTCAATAAAAATTAAGGAATAAAAAATGAACAAACTAAATGAGGATTGGTAAGACAATATGAGATCAATTTAGAATGAAAAGAACTACCAAAACATGTTATGTTTAGATTAGGAGGAGAAATTTAATTATCAGCAATCCCCAAAAGCTGAAACATCCCAATTTTCTATAAAATGAGTTGTTTCTACACAATTGTTATTTGATGATCCTAAAATAAACAAAATCATTAGATCATTCTCTACTCAAATGTATATTTCATCAAAGAATAATTATTGCATAACATAGATACAATCTTGTGTACTGCTAATGATTCAGGTTCTAAACCAAATTATTGGGAAGTATGGTTGTGAAAAATATTAATAAACCCACTAGATCTCATGTGGATAATAAAATAATCATAAAGAGAAGTTCTATAATAATTTTACCAATGATATATGGTCTCAACCAAAAGATTAATGGTTCATAATATACGAAATCTTAAAATACTGCATGATAATAGAAAAGAAGAAGTCGCATATGCCATTGTTGTTTTTTAGAGATGTTTGGTTCCAAATAATTGGAATTCTAGAATAATGTTTCAACTCATGAAAATAATATAAGGCCTGTGTTTAAGGGAACTAAGGTCGAAGTAAATATAAGAACTACACTAGATAACTCTAATTCATATGTAGACAAAGGATACAATTCAACCTTTGGTTGTAATGAAAAAAAGAATAATTTTTTACAAACTTATTCAAATAAAAACAATAAGAGATAATATCCTACATAAAATGGAGAAATAAAACGTCAATGAAATTATATCCCTTAAGTTAAAGAAGGGTTATTTATTTTTAGTATAGATACAATAGTTGGATGACCCTAATAACAATAAATATAAAATAAATATGTTCTATGGTATTTTTTGTTCCTTGAAAAGTATGGACACAAATCCCACCCATACTAGTAGAACATGACTTTTCAATGAAAAATGCTTAAATCAGGGGGTAGACATTGTGAATATTTGATAGCATGTTCTCATATAAGTATGAATATGACTAGCAATGCAACTAAGATTTTAATTTAAAGTAAACATGATTTATGATAAGATGTTTTTGGTGGTTGCAAGAAGAAGGGTCAGGTATCTGATAAATTCATGAAAAAAATCCAATAGGTATTCCATCTGCTGAGAAAGGGAAGATTATTCAACTAAAATGTTGTATCAATTCAGGTGAATATACAGAGATTTGTATAAAAAAAGGACCAGATTGGGAGGAATCTCTTAGTATGAATGTTGTTTCTGAGAAAACAAGAGGTACCTGATTATTCTATTTTATATATATTCTTTTTGATAATATATAGGAAAATGATGGAGATATATTCAAAACATGAGGGGGATAATTTATTAGAGGAAGTTAATAAATTTTCACAATATGGTGAATATCAAAATTCTATACTTCTTTATATATTGGAAGGTTATATATTTGTGAAACATTATATATTCACATGAAATTTCTGAAGTGTTTTATTATGTGCTTGAAGGGATTATCATTTAATTGGTAAATATTATTACTGATAACCCATTATATTATAATTTAGATTTTTTTTCATGATTTCACAGTAATCATATTTTATGGATATCTTAGACATCCTTGGTTATATCTCTCCTTTGTTTTCTACATCAGGTTATCCCACATAGACATACAGTTGACTAACTATGAACTTCACTAAAATAAACATATGATATCATCCCTATATTAGAAGTAATCTAGAAATTTTTATAAAAGGGATATTTTAATTCTTTTTAAACGAATGATGTTCTTTATAACACCACCACTTGTCTGTTTCATATGATTTCCAAAGGGGAAATTTTTTTACCACACATATAAAGTCTTAAAAAATGTGCTAATGAGGTATTGGAAAAAAATAAAAAGGGGGATAAATTTGTGATTAATGTTATATTTTTTTCAATAATATGGAAATATTTATTTGGTGATTTGAAAATGAGATGTGGTGATTCTTAGAGAATTGTTATGAAATCTATTGGTGGAATTGGATGCTATGATTGAGAAACTCACCATGTCAACTATAACAATTATTGAAATGATCTACAAGTAACAATGAAATGTGTCATAAATGACACCTTGTTTATTATAATGTTGATGAAGAAGGAGAATCTATAATAAGTTCATGAAAACTATATTTTCATAATGGAATTAATGTTTTCGATGAAAAAATATATTCATATATAATTATTTTTGTATTACATTTGAGAGTGGTTGGAATTATATTTATTACATAGAATTTATAAGTGAGTGTTCCTTATCAAAAATTGAGGGTCCACCTCAATAACCCCCAAGTGCTAGCCTATAAACAAAGGGGGGCCCAAGGGTAAACCCTGATAGGATAGCTAGAAAGTGGATGCTTCATAGAGGAAAAGGTATGGTTGGGCCTGTAAATAATTATAGCAAGGTATGAATACCAATTAGAATCAATTTTTTCGGCCATGATCCAGTTGGTCCAAATCTTGTGATGGTGTGTGAAGGCTAGTAGTGGTGATTATGCCCCATCTGTAGCTAGATGACGTTGAAGAATGGATTAATTTATTGAGAAGAATCATTATGAATGTGTGATTGATGTGGGATAGTGGCATATAGGTATTATTCATCATATCTAAACATTATATAGATATAATGGGGGTTCAAATTCAGGTCACTCTGATCTATCTGATTCTTTTGGAATGTTGACTTTATTCTCGACCACGAGAGGATATTTTTCTCACCATAGATCAGGTCCAACCTCCATTTATTAATAAACTATATTTCTCCCATGACGATTCTAGTATAATGGGGCTCATTATATAGTCGTTATATAATTCAAGCAACAACATCTTGCATGAAAGAAGATAAGTCCTAAAACATGCATCAGTATAACAAAAATAGTGTTTCAAACAGAATTCATGTAATAGATGTGTATGAGCATGAATAATGAGATGCATTTGATCTTTATCTCACGCACGTGAGCATCCATTTCCAAATAATTACTGATAATACACTATTATTTTCAATATAATAAATTTTAGAATGACCCAGACTTTTTTTATTCATAAAATTTGTGACATGTTTTAAATATTACTGATTCAAATAAGCGTAAAATTCAGAGAGATGATATAAAACAAGGCAGTGATCGTCACATATAAAAATGAACCCTGGAAAAAGGCTTCATTTGGATTTTTTCTTTACAAGGGAAAGTAAAATAGAGTCACTATGTCAATCTAAATTGTGTGAAGGTTTGAGGATCTGTGAAGCTTTTTAACGTCTGTAAAGGAAAGGAAAATTGTGGATCTCTAGATAGGAAAACCATAAACTCAAGAATATCATAAGGATATAGAGATGAATTCAATCCCCTCAAGTCTACCATGATTCACTTACATGAATGTGTAAACTTTTCAACAAAGGCATTTAAATAGAAAACACTAGAGACGACCACAAGACAATGTCACCTACAATGTGTCTCGTGAAAAAACAGATTAGATTTATTTACATTAAAATTTTTCATAGTGAGTTTTTGTTTTACATGGATATTGTTAACATGAATTAAATGAGTTAATATTCTCACATACATATATTATGTTGAAAAAATAGTTTTTTTTGGATGTTAGTAAGATTATTCACTTTTTATTACTTAATCACTTAATGAAACATGAGGTAGGACACCTAAGAAGATAGTGTGTGTGTGTGTGTGTGACTATCTCTGTGTGTGTGTGTGTGTGAAAATTCCCAAATATGTGGATAGCTTGTGAACTTATATGATAATATTAATATACATGAATGTGGGAAGTTATACAAAATATATATGAGAAGAAAGTAATAGTAAAGAATATAAATGAATGTTTATGGTTTTTGGATTCCATGGAACTCATACATGAATTTCAGTTTAATTGAGTATGTGAAATTATTAAACATTTAAAAGATATTTAAGAAGATTGTGAGAACCACTTACACAGATATAAGTGAGGATGAGACTTAACTGTAAGGAAGAATCTGTTAGAGCATAGATTAAATGAGGCAACTGATCATCATAGGTGATCAGAAATGATGGATCAAGATCGATAGACTTGTCAAAGTCTATTGAAGTTGCATGAAGGGATCTGGGGATTGTAATATCCTAAAATAATTTATAGGAATATAATTGAATCTTATTATATAATATCAATCATTGATGAGAGGTGAATACTTCTGATTGGTTCAGAGAGTAGGTAATGTTTTATGGTTGGAGCTAAAAGAATACTTAGTCTATAGGTTTGATCTAGAGTTGGTAGTTTTTTTATTAGATCCAAAAGAAAATAGAGTCTCTCAGTTGGATCCAGAATAGAATCCCTCCAAGTAGAGATGAAAATATTTATATTCACTTGTTGGATAGTGAAGAATTTGTAACCAAGGGGAAGAACATATTGCAGTAAGGATTTGGATTTCCTCTAAACATTGTAAATAAAATGGGATGCTCAATCTCTCTACTATTACTAGTATACATAATGTGAGATTGAGGGAAAATATTGAGTGGATATAGAAACATAAAATGTTTAATGGTTTGAATTAAAATTAAAAGGAATTCATAAAATGAAACAACTTATTCACCCCTACCAACATATTGGTCAATTCAGCCTGAGGAACCTGAATAGAGAAAAAAAATATTTCTAATTATAATTGGATTATTTTAATTATACCCTTATCACCTTGTCAGAAAACAAATTAGGACACTTGTGCATGAAAATATCATTTATAATACTTAGAAAAAATAATTTTACAAAATGTCACTCCCTTGGTTTTAAATTTAACTTATGTGTTCCAATGGGGACAAAATCATGTTATAAAAGAATATAAATTTCTATTATTTTAATAATGAAATTATATTCATGGTGAAGATTTATATCATTTTTTTTGGGATTAAATTATTATCTTAAATGTTTATTCAACATCAATATAGAATTTCACGATTTATCATAAATATATAATAAATGATTTTAATAATATTAAAAGTAATATGATTTTGGTTATATAATATCATCCCAAAAAGTAGATAAATAAAATATACTAGTGATCTGTAAAATTAATTGACTAAAATTCAAACTTTTTTATGTATTTTGGGTAAAATTAATTTAATAGTGTAAGATTTGACATTATTTTATAAAAAATTATATTTTATGAAGTGATTTAAAATTATTGACAATTTTATCTTAAATAAAGCGAATCATATATGGTTTAAAAAGGAACAATTTTTCATTTATGAATCACATGTCCATTTATAGAAATGTTCTTAACCATTTATGTGAAAAAGGATATTACCGAGGTTAAGGGTAGAACTAGTTAACCAAGAGGTTAATAAAAAAATAGTTTAAAACACCACATAAAACTATTCAAATTTTATTTTTAGGTAGGATTCCAACCCTAAAATAGTTTATATTTAGGTACATATCCTTATTGTTCATCTTTCCAATATAATGACTTTTTTGTATTTTAATTGTTTAATAATTCCCAAGGGTGTCCCTGCATTCAATTATATAAGAGAACCAATCATTTCTATTATTCACGCCTCATTTTGATTTTTTTATCACCCATATCCTAAATAAATACCTCTAAAAATCCTTCTCCATAATCTAGAGATAATTTTTCTCCAAAAAGGATGACCTTTGTATCCCTATATGGAGATCTAATGCGGTCCTTTCCAAAAAACTGGTTTAACCCGATCTATATCTTTTTAATTTTTCTTTAACTTCTATAATTATAGAGTATTTATTATAAAATAATAACATAAGTATCCTAAATATACTAGAATTTTATTATTATTATGTAATCACCATTACCCATCCTCTCTTAGATTAAATTCTTAGTAAAATTTTTTCATGTGCGTACATACGACTAACTTTCTCCACGTAATGATACAATATATTCCCCCCCATATTTTAGAGATATTAATTATTCTATTTTTAATGGTTATATAAGAAACTTATGATATAATTATTCATCTGGGATTATAATGTCAAAACAAAATTATTACCTTTCATTTTGTTGGAAAATAATAATGTTGATTGTGCGTATGTGTGGACTACCTCCTCCACGAATCGATGTGATTAATTTTTCATTTCCACTTTACATGGATGGTAATAATGATAGATATAATGAATATATAAATTATATATGAAATTAAATTGTTAATTTGAAGGTTAATTTTTCTTTTTTATTTCTCCTTTCAAAAAGTGAAGACAGTCTTCATTCGTCGGTATGGCCAACCATCTCCATGAATGGTGTAAATCATTTTTCTATCTGAATATTTATGAATGAATCTAAATATGTATATAAAAGGTATAACTAAACTTATTATTGTGTAAAATATTCTTACATAAAATAATAAAAAATATAAATTTATTACACATGTGTTTAGAGTACCATTGAATTAAGTGGAACTCGAGGTAAGGGTTTGTTATCTAAAATTGTCTTTCATGGGTCATATGATATGTTTTGCAGTTATCTTGTTTTATAGGTGAATATACTACCCCTAAAATGTTATATAATTGTTATCCTAAATTTAAAGATATTTAAATCTTCATTTTTAGTCATTATTTTACTAGGATTCTAATAAAAATGTAACAAATACAGTAATGATATTTTTGTTCCAATATCATTACTTATCATGATTTTTAATGATTATGATTCTGATGATCAATTAATAACATATACCTCACACTAATTGTGTGATTTTTTGTATACTCAAGTTATTTATTTGAAATAAATTTTTTCTTTTTCTTTTTTTCACTATAACTTCTCCAGATATCAGAAATATTTTTTTAATTAAAATATTATTTATTTGTTACTTTGGTAAGAAATCCATTTTCCTCTATATCCATGTTTTCTAAAAATTATTGAAGGAAGGATTTTCTTATTAACCTAGGATAGTTTAAAATAATATTTACCCATTCTTTTCTTTTTTTAAAATAGTTTAAAAGGAATCTTATTCTCAATTTCCAAACAAGGTAATTTTTTACTTTTTCTAAAAAATGTTATGTAAATGTTTTCTTTTATCTTATATGATGAATGGAATTTCCCACTATTATAAACACTAATGTATTTGAATAATAATTTATATCTTCTCAATATTCCTTTTATTTAATATTTTTCCCTTAATATTTTGGAAATGTTTTGGAATTAAATAATTTATTTCAAGGAGAAAATGATATTTTCATTTGGAAATACTCCAATTCGTCTTCTAAATAAATTTTTCATCTAAGATGACATCCTTTAATTTTACATAAAATATAATGGAGATATTATCCAATTATATCATACTTATTCATTCTATGGATGGTTTAGGATTATGATGAAATTTGGTTTATAAAACATGTTCCTCATTACATGGTATATTCTATAATGAAGTGATGAAATGTTTATGAAGCCAATTTCTTTTTGAGGGTTCTATTATGATTAATTTTTTATGATATTATGAAACACATGTGTATGATTTAAATTAGGTTATGGGTGGTGTGGGAATTATATATTCATCCAATGCATTGCATAATAATTGATAACTCATGAGGTAAATATGATATGAAAGAAACTAATTTAATGTTAACAATTTCATGCATGGACCTGGATTTAATATCTATAGAATTTATCATGGAACTGGTTTTTATTTCTATAATAATAAGTATACACCTAGATTTTATGTCTATAATATTAGGCATTGACCGGACTTTTAGGTCTATAAGTCTATGTGAGGGTCTAATTCCACTACCTTATCATAATGAGTGAATTAGTTTCTATTTGAACAAGTTCACATTGTTATAAGATGATTCTATTTCAATATATTATTTCTATATTATGCTCTCAAGGCCCGTATTCTATCACTCCTTTTTTATTCAAGTCTTATAAACTACCTTGATTTATTCCATGACACAAGATTCTGATATATGATATATAGTGTATGTATTTTTAGTTGTTATTATCAAATTATCATACCCTTATTCTTATGTTATGATGATATATCCCTTTTTTACCCTTGAAGGGAATGTGTTCCTACCCTTTCTTGTGTTTCCTTTCCCTGGGTTATAAATAAATGAATTAAGTATGAAATTTTTATGAAGGGGGTATGTTTATCAATACCTATGTGGGAGATGAAATATATCCCTTATGAACTAGTATTTTATGTATTCAAGTGTCCAAATTCCCTAAAATTATAAGATTCTATTGTAGATGGTAATGTTATGTAATTAATATTCATCCATAAGGGGAAATTTATATCTATGAAAATTATGGGTTGATATTGTTGTTTTTATAGAATGGTTTACTTATCCTTTTATAAACTGGGATGAGAAAACATTAGTAAGAAGTCATTGGATATGTCGTAGTATATGATAATATTCTAATTTGTTGACAATGATCATTTATTACCAAGTTAACACCTAAAGTGTAATGAATTTATGACAAGGTGTATTGATTAATAAATCATATAATTTTTTTTTATGATTATATGGTTTTCATCTATGATTGTTGTCACTCACGCAATAATTTTGGGTTTTATTAAATGGTTGGAACCTCAAGGAATCATGTCAATGGAAAATGTGATGGAAAATGTAATAATATTATTATTGGGAAACCAAATTTTATGGCTTATGGGTTTTAAAATATCCCAGTTATGTTAAAAATATTATCAATATATAATTCACTTTGATCATCAAAAAAATGTATAATGAAATGTTTTTTGAGTACATAAAGATGAAAAATCCACCAACTTTTTATTGGGTTCATTGAAACACTAGTTGATGGTAAATGGATCCATATAGTTGAAAAGATATTTTCCATTCACCAATGTTTGATATTTGGAAAAATCATTTAGGTTGTCTAATGTTAATATGGTGAAGCAGATTAGTGGTGGAATCATATCAAGAATATGAGGTAATAGGAAGAGACTGACTCAACAGACTAGAAGGAGTTTAAGATTAATTTTAAATAATTACATTCCTTTTATTATATACATGAGAATGGAGTTGTAATTTATTGATAAAATAAGAAACGGTGAGGAATTTTTTTGTTATTATGTAGAAAATTTTAAATGACATGCATTGTGTGCTTCTATTGTTATCATAGAACTTGAGCAAATTGTTTTGATGGGGCTGCAGAACATTTCAATTGTGGAATTGATATCCAACCAGAAATAAAATTATGATGTCATGGAAATAAGTTATCTATTTTTTTGAATAGATGTAAATCTACCAAGAATACACCACCCACACTCTAGTGTTTCAAATTCTAACATCATTGGAATTAGTATAAATAGTTCATAAATTTAAAGGATAATGATTATGATAAACTTTATCAACTTCTTATGATGATAGAAAAAAAGTAAATCTCATTAAATAACTTTAAATGATTAGGGGAAAAACAATCACCTGTCGATAGATACACTTACCATCTTCTCAAGAACTACTACTATTTAATTTTACTCTAGTTCAACCGACTCATTTTTATCTAATGAATTTTATAAGGGTATCCAAATGGTACCCCAATGACTAGATTTTTATTTAGATTTTTAAACTTCTAATGGTGTGATGATAACATCTCAATTATATGAATTTTATTCGATTCATTTTTTTGGAATTTTCATTCCTAAAATTATTTTGTTCTCCCATTGGTTGAACATTATGTTTTTTTGGGCATAGATTATCCCTCATTATATAAATTCAATATCAATTACCAAAGTTGTTATGTTGCATTTGAAATTCTAAATCAACCTATTATTTTCTATAAGTTTGATGATAAATATAAAATTATAATGGAATTGATGTACATTATAATGGTCATGATTTCTCTTCAAAATTGTTTTTTATATCATGTAGATGGGGAAAGATCGACATCAAATATATTCCTATTTTATGGGAGTATGTTGAGGTATTTCCTAATGAATTTTTTTTCTTCCACTAAATCATGAAATTTTATTGTTAATATAAATCCCACTAGGTTATACACTTATTTAGAAGACTACATATAAAATTTCCATCATTGAGGTGTAGGAATTGGAAAAACAAATCCATTATAATCTTGTCAACGAATTTATTCATCCATGATTTTTACCTTGGGGTGGAAATATTAATTATTTATGAATAATGACAGAAAAGTGTAACTTCACATTAATAATAAATAACTTATAATGTACGCAATCAGGAAAAAGTATCAACAACCCTATCTGGTTAATTTTTTGATCAATTACTATGAGATTAATAATTTTCTATGGTCAAGAATAGTTTTGGATATTATCAATTAATCATAAAAAAGGAGGGTATACCCAATACAAAATTATGTACAAGGTATGGACATTATTAATATACTGTGATTCCAATTGGTCATAGTAATGGCCTCACTGACTTCTTGGATTTGTTAAATAGAGTCTTTATAGAGTACCTTGATTATATTGTGGTGGTATTTACAATTGATATACTTATATATTAAAAGAGAATGGAAGAACATGAATATAATTTATGAATTGTGTTGAAGATAGTGAGGAAGGAGAATATTTTTGAAATATTTTCCATGTGTACATTTTGGTTTCATAGAGTTTCATTCTTCGGTTATATATTCTCAAGTGAATTTATATCAATGTATAAACAAATTAACAATTCTATTGAACATTGGAATAAACTATAATGTGTGAATAAGTTCCATTATTTAATTGGATTGGCTAGATGTTATCATTTCCTGGCGATAAACATCACACAACTATCTAATCCACTCCCCAAGTTATCTCAATGTGGAGCTAAGCTAATTTTGATAAATGAATGTGAATAATAGTTTATAGAATAGAAGATAAGGTCACTCACTTCCCATATTTTTACATTACCCTTCATTGGAAAATGTTTTGTAAACAATAGTGAAACATAAATAAATTGAAATGGATACATCCTTATACGAGGTCATATAGTGATATCTTATATATCATGTTAATTGAAGGTTCACAAGAAAAACAACCCAAATCATTTTTTGGAGTTATCTATCATATGTTTTGTATATGGAGTAATTATAAATAAATATTAAACAATTATATATATATATATTTCAGAACTATTTAATGTATATTTTCAAACATAATGATATGAATATGATGAAGTGAATATGTTTGTGGTGTATTGAAGATTGTGACTTTCAATATATTACTACCCAGGGAAAGCGGACAATATGCAAGATGACTTGATTCATAATGATCACTCTAGGTTATCTATTATGGGGATCGCAAAAGATCCTATATTTTCAGATTTTAAAGGTATTTTTATTGAATTATTAAAGTGTGGAAGTATTTTATTTATAAATCTAGTTTTCAACAATCAATTAAAGTGAAGATCAAATTGGTGTAGAAGGAAGATATAAATCTACTTAAGAATTTGAGAAAAATTCAAGAAATTATACCTGACTGTGGTGAAATAATAAATATTAGGAATCAAGTATGTTATTCATATTTACCAAATTTAAATAAGAAGTTATGGGATGTGGCTCATAGTTCTTCATTATCTGTTCATCCTGGATGCATGAAGAATTATAGAAATCCAAAAGACTAATTCTCAAGAAACAACATGAAGAGAGATATTTCAATGTATGTAACTTGGTGCTTTGCATGTTATAATGTTATTTCTATGAGGCATAAATATAAGGTATTGTTGTAACCATTACCCATTCTATAATTTAAATGGGAAAACAGAACCATTTACTTTGTCATTAGACTCCCCCAAATATCTAAGTATTATAATTCCACTAAGGTTGTAGTCGATCACCGTAAGAAGTTAGAATACCTCATTTCAATTTTAGACCACTTCTGTATTGATCAATTTTCTAGAACATATACAAAATAAGTTACAAGGTTTCATGTATTAAAACATTCAATAGTATATTACTGGGATCTGAGGTATACCTCAGAATTAAAGTGAATTCTTCAACAGGATCTAGATATATTGTTGAGTTTTAGTATGACATAACATCATCAGATAGATGGTGTGTTATATAGAACCATTCAAAACCTAGAGGATATTTTGATATCCTTTTATATGGATTTAATTTTTTTCTTAGATAATCACATTCCTCTAATTGATTTTTTTTACTGCCATATATTTCACTCAATCCTTCAGATGATTTCTTATGAATCCATATATGGAATGAAGTATAGAACTCTAACAATATTGGATGTAGTCGGGGGAAAAAATCTATTTTTTCCAAATATATCAAACTAAATTGAATTTAAATTTAGATTAGTTCAATAGCACCTCAAGAAATCATAGAGATGAAGGGAATGTTATATTGAAAATCATTTCTAGAATGTGTAATTTGAGTTGGTGAGAAGGATTTTTATGAATTTATTCACGGAAGAAGGTTATGCGATTCAAAATGAAAGGGATGTTGATACCCACGTAAATTTCTCCTTTTCAGAATTTTGATCATGTGCAGACGATATATTATATCTTGGATCCTTTACAAAATATCTCTCAAGTTCATGATGAGTTCCTTGTACATCTCTTAATGAAGTACATATCTAATCCATCACATGTACTAAACTTATATGACATATATATGATAACCTATGTCTTTATTACATGTTACATCATTGTTTATTTCATAGGATTACACATAATAAAACCAAAAAGATCAAGAAGTATATGGTATTTGGAAATTAGGTAAATTACATAACAAAATTAAATTGGGGGTACACTTATATATTTGAAAAATTATTTATCATTATCAAAATATTCCATCATACTCAAAACAACAATTGGTAACATGGGGATGTTCATAAGAAAGTGGTGAGATAAATATCCCAATAAGGGAATAAACATAGAATAGCATGAAAAAAATTATTACATGTTAGGGAATATGAAGTTCAATGGAACATAAAATGGATTAGAACCATGGACATTAATAGTTAGGCATGATAAATCATGATAACATAAAGGAAACTTGGAAATTTTTAATCAACTAAACATTAAATCATAACAGAGCAAAAGGATAATCGCCAAGACATCATTAAATGATAGAAAAAATTCCATGATGGATTTGGTTCTCTCCATAGTCCCTTGATTGAAGTCTTGTGAGACTAAAACATTAACAAATTCATTGAAGAACTATAAGATTCTAGGTGCACTCGTCACTTTCACGTCATGTACAAGAATAAGTGTTCAACATATAACATTAAGTATTGGATCATATTTATTATAATTTAATTAAAATATCAATTAATATGGAATAAATACATGGAATTATAAATTTAATGAATTATAGGAACTTATAGGTGTATATCCTTGAGTGGAAATAAGTATGGTATTCACAATAAAATGGTGTGTCATGGAAAAATCATTGAGAAATTTCGGTAGCATAATAGAGGTACATAAACATTTATTATTGGGTTTAATGAGTGAGAAAGGATTCCCTAATAAGTTGGAATTAAAATGGATATAAATAGGTACATGAAAATACATATCAAAATATTATTAATTGGAAATAAAATATATATAATGAAGAATAAACTTTAATAATAAGAAGAAAAAATGATCCCTTTTCATGGGATTGTGACTCCAAAGCATTGGGAGAACATTCTTGAGAGTATGGGGAACCTCAAGAGGAAACTGCAGATGGTATAAAAGAGTAAGTATGTTATAAATGGTTTTTTTTCTAATGAGTAATGGGAAATTGGGTGGGTATTTTATGAAAATAGTGGGGAATTCATTAAAATTTCCCAAACATAGGTTTCAGACCATATATAATAATGTAATCAAAACAAAAAACCTACCCATGTTTTTTGAAATCGTTTCTTCAAAAAAGAATTTGATTAATTTTCTTTATATTTTCATGGGCTTAACATATGAAAATATTATACTTGGTGATGAGGTTGTGATTGATGATCTTAAAGAATGGATTTTAAATACTTAAAATATAATATCAGTTTTTGAGAATTCATAATGTATTTATAAAATGTATTAAATAACCTCACAATTATATTATTTTAAATAGGAAACATATAATTGGTTAGAAATACCCATTATATTATTTGTTACATCATTTAGCGGCCATTATTTTATCATAATATGCACCCTATATTTATACTGTATTTATCATTTAGCTGAAAATTCGATTATCTCAAAAAATATAAAAAACCACCGTTGGATAATTTAAAAATTCATATTCCTTAAATAATTTTTCTTTTATCTAAATAAGTTTATATACATTTTAATTTTTACTTTTAAAATAGAATCTATATTTATTGAGAAATGTTGGGTTTTTTACAATAATAGTTTTTGGGCACCATTAATAATAATATTTTACTTTATAAAAATTATATTATTATTTATATTTATTAGAAATTATTTAATAATAATAATTTATTAAAAAAAATTCTCAAATATATATTAATTCATAAAAAATAATGTCTGAATTGAAACTATGTATTATCAAGGAAATATGATTCCTATTTAGACATATCAAAATCAAAACCATTTATAAAGTAAAGTCTATAAGAAATAAATATAAAAATCATTATATTTAAAATAAAATATATATATATATATATATATTCATATTGTTAGTGTCTTGATACAAATACCATTATTAGATACACATGTTTCTCTAAGTGTAATGTGTGTAATGGTGAGACTTTTGTGTGGTGGTTTTATATACATGGTTTGGGTTGTGATCTGGATAATATTGAACTTCTACAGTAAACATTTTCACTCATGATATGAGGATAAATTTCTTATCACAATTCTCAAAATCAAGTTCTTGTAATGTATTATCAACATAACTCTTTTGTCTACTCTATTCAACCCCTATGTGTTGTCAAATTGACTTGAAATGTTCCATTATTTCCCCAACCATTTTAGGAAATAGCTATTTGTGTTCCCCAAATTCATCCCAACATGAAGTTGTTATACACCTATTCCCAAATTGGGTTTCATATGGAGCCAATTACACAGTTGTGTGGAATTTATTATTGTATAAGAATTTTTCTACATCACGATGTTGAACCCATAACGCTTTTATATTATTCGATTATTATCTCAACATTTCCTTCAGTTTTTTTATAGTGCACTCATATTGGCCATGATTTTGATGTTGATAACATGTGTTGAGGTTCATTTATGTATTTAATGAATGTTAGTGACAAATATAGAATGTAGATAAAAAATTTGGATCTCTATCAGATATAATCAATAATGGTGTTCCATGTATACTCACCCTCTCTCTAATATATTTCCTCTTAATTTGATGAAGTAATAATATGTCCCAAATTCTTATGAAGTGAACAATATTTTTAAGATTATCCACCAAAACACATATAGAATTATTTTCTTTCGATTTTTTGGGAAAACAAGTAAAAAAATCCATGGTTAGTTTTTCACATTTCCATCATGGTTTTTGTAATGGTATAATCACCCCATTGGATTTTTTTCCTATCAGCCTCTAGATGATGACATACCAGATACCTTGACATATATTCTATGATAACCTTCTTGATATAATCCCCCAAATAGTTCCCTCATAGGTCTTGTAATATCATTGGTCTACTCGATGGATTGATGAGGTCAAACTTTGTGAATCATCTAACACCTCCTACTTTAAATTAGGATTTTATAGTATACATAATCAGGACCCAAATCATACAAATCATTCATTAACATTAAACATTGAGGATTTCTCTTTTCTTATAGAATCCACACTCTTTTCAATTCCCTCATCATCTCTTTGAGCATTCTCTATCTTTTCAAGAAGGGATGGTTTGGGAATCATTTTTTAATTGATTAATGATGGTCCTTCCTTTTTTATTCACATTTTGATCATTTTCCTATCCAAGAAGATCAGATCCTTCTAAATTATTAGGATTGATAACATTTCTAGATCATTTCTACATAGAGCGTATATCACATTGTTTTATTATCTAGGATAGTAATGGATTCACAAGTTTTAGTCCTTAATCAACTCTAGTAATCCTCGAGGGTTTAGATTAATCTCTCTTTGTGTGAACATATACTTAATGCTCTTATGATATGTATATATTTAAAAATTCTCCACAAATTGTTAATTCTAAAAAAAATTCATCATGAGGATTACACAAGAAACTCTATGTCATGTTTTGGGTTGTTAAATTCTTGAACATTAAATTTCCTTGAAGAATAGGCTATCAATTTTTTATTCTTTATTATCACTCATCCCAACCCATATTTCAAGGTAACTCAGTACATCATGAAATGTTCACCAATTTTGGGTAGTATATGTGCAGTTTCAATGATAATCCTCCTTTTTTAATCCATGAATCACTCTTCACATTAATCATTACAAAAACATGACTCTCTTCAAAGATAATTTTTTTGAGGTTTTTACAATCATGATAATTTTCAATAAAATTGATGATATTACCAAGTGAATTCAATAAAACTATGGTTTTATTTCATATATTTGGACTTATACATAATTCAATTTCTATAGTCTATAAATGGTCCACATATATCCTATATCATGTGATATTATTCCCCAGGAATGAGACTACCTTCAACCAAAAATCTTATTTCTTATACTTTTCATAAATCATCTCCTTTCATAATGTTTTTAGCATATTTCGTAGATTCTACATATCTATCTCTTTTAATGTTGGATTATATTATTAAAACATTCATAAATATGACCCAAAAAATTGTCTTAATAACTAAATACTCTATTTGTCAAATCCATCAATATTTCTGGAGCATTAGTGAGTCTGAATGGAATTACTATGAACTCATATTTCTCGTACCTTCTTTGGAATGTATTATTTGAGATATCCTCCTTCTTCACCCTTAATTAATAATACCCTGACCAAATATCCACCTCGTAAAAGTATAGGGATCCACATAAGTTATGAAAAAAGAAACGAATCCAATGAAGAAGATACATTTTCTTTATCGTGATATATTCAATCACACGATAATCAATGAAAAGGTTCATTGACCCATCCATCATCATTGATAAAGAGAACTGTTGCACCATGTGGTGAATCACATGGGAATATGAACCTTCTATCTAGATTCTCTTATAGTTGTTTCTTCAAATCCTCAAGTTATGAAACCACAATTCTATATTGATTTTTGGATAATGGAAACGCCCCAATTATATAATCATTTGAAAATTTAACCTCTCCACTAATACGGATACCAAAAATTTCTTCATAGAAAACAAAATCACATTCCCTCACAATGGTCATGTATTGAAGCATAATATTTTCCATAGAATCAATCATTTTTTCTATATATTCTTTCTTGTAGGAAAATAATATCCATGCTTGATATGTTGGTTCAAAAGAAGTTCCATCCTACTCCTTAAAATTGTATAGAACCTTTGTAAATTTCATAATACATATAGTTATTTCCTCCTCACAAAAATTATGTTGGATCTATGTAAATAAAGAAAATCCATACCAAGATTTACATCAAATTACGCATCACAATTTTTTTGGTATGTTTATCCCACGAATTTTGATAGGGGTGGAATTATATACATGGGATCCAATAACTATCCCATTGTTCATTTTCATAGATATCTCGACATCCTTGCATTGTGTAAGTGTTTAAATAGTTGTACTAAACATTTGTGAAATGAAGGAATGCATAGAACCATAATCAAAAATCATGTTCACTGGTTTTGAATGAATAAATAGTGTACCTATCACCACTTTATTGTTGGAATCCACCTCAATGGTTTCAATGGCATAATAATTCCATTTCCCCCATAGAGATCGTTTTTATTGATTATATTGAAAAAAAAATTAGATTAGTGAATTCGTGTCCAAATATGCCTTATTCCTAGTAGTAGAAACAACAAATCATATATTGAGGGATGACTAAAGCATTCCTCTCTTCTATTCTAGCATTTTTTTCTCTAATTAGAAGTCACTAGTTAGGTGTCCTTTCCTCCCCTACCTATATCCTTTCTTCATCCCCATAAAAACATTTATAGGGAGTTTCTTTCCATAATTTAGATGAATATGGAGATGAAATTTCATTCCACAATTATATTATTACATCACATTTCCAGTACTTAATTCCATTTCCCCTTTTTATCCCCATGAGACCTTTCAAATGATTTGATCTCTATTTCATATTTATGGGAATAAAAGAAAATATCATCATAGATATCAATGTATCATATCACCATGGAATTTCATAGACTAGTTTCTAGTCCACAAAACAATTAGTCAACATTGAATTTGGGGGTAATTATAGAACCACATACATATGGTGCAATTATTTTGATGTTTTCCTCACACACCCTAGGATATTCATTGACTTTCTTCTTGAGGGAATGAAAATACCTTCCAATTTTACATTGAAGAGTATAGGGAAATTATTTATCAAAAAAAAAAATTCCTTAACTCCTACCCCATCACTGCGATCTCTTCCCCAGGCTTCATATTCTTAAAAAATGTAAACCACTGATCAAATTCTCCTTATATATGATAAATATCAAGTATAACAATCTCTTGATCATAACATTGAAGAATTCTGATGATATTATTGATATAGTTGAGCCATTTTTCCTTGAATATGGGATCTAATGATCCAATGGATGTCATATGCCTTTGTTGAATATTGGTCACAATTAAACATTGTATTGCCTAAGAGGTATTGGGTTCATACTCTTGATTCACGTTTTGATTTAGATTTTAAGTCAACTAAGATAGTACCCTCACAACTTTAACAATTCCTAAACCCATCAGTTTCAGATACTCTTTTTGGTATTCATAACATTTCCATCACATTGATTTTTTACCCAGTTCATCCTACATATATCCATTGAATAAAATAAATATAAAATTACGGATGAGTATTTTAATCTCTTAAATGAATAGAAGTTAATTCAATAGAATTAAATGGATTACTTATAAATAATTTTTATCACTAAACATATGAATTTCTATGCTTTAATATATGATATCAATGATATATTTTTAAACATATACACTTAGTGGAATTTCGGTTCACATAATAATGGTTCGTAATGATATTTTCGGTTTTCCAATGCAATCCCCCTAGAGTTTCAAACATGGTGTGCAACAAGTTCTGTTATTGTGCACCATTTTATAATCGACTCAAGCCCAATGTGTTGTTTTTGGGTTTTCCCCCAAGGTACAACTATACCAAATCCACATATACCTGTAGTATCCTTATTTGTATGTATTTTCATAGAAACAACATATTCTATACATCACCAAATTCAGAGCATGTCTTCTTATGTTTAGTCTTATCCCAAATATTTCTCTAGATTTTTATTTTCCAAATCTTTAAAATAATTAAACATTCCTTTGATACCAACTATGAAAATCGTGTCTCTATCGATATGTATAGGTTATTAGGGAATTAAGTATATATCCAAACTACTTAAAATTGACAGTGCATTTCCATTATTGAAAACTTCCTTAACATGCTCATAATATTTCATCGTATATAAAGAGCTTGGGATAACCTGGGGACATACATAAGAAATAGATGTGTTATGATGCCCAGTAATGTAACAAATGTGGAATAACAAGAAGAAAGTATTACATGTTAGAGAATATGAATTTCAATGAAACATAAAATGGGATATAAACATGAAGATGAACAATGATGCATGATAAATCAATAAAATATAAATACAACATGGAAATGTGGACATTACATTAAATATACAATTATATCATATGATAATTCTAACTGATAAGAAATCATAATATGGGGAAAAAATCCATTATAGATTTGCTTAACTCACTAATCCATTTTTTGACATCTCATGGTACTAAAATATTACAAAATACATTACAGAGTTATATAATGACAAGCACACTAATCACTTTCATATCATCTACACACATAAGTGCGCCACATTGAACATTCAACATATGATCATATTTTAACTTATTTAATTTCATGATCAATGAGTTTAGAATAAAGAAATCTGCATCCTAAAACAAATTAGTGTAGGAATGTTTAGGTGACTACCCTTGAGCGAAAATAGTGAAAGTATTTACAATATAAATCCTGGCAGGGAAAAATCGAAGGGAAATTTCAACATCATAATGGTGGAACATAAACATTCATAAAATGTTATAATGTGAAAATGGGTTCTGTAATAATCTTTAAATAAAATGTATAGAAATATGGACATGGATATATATATCCTAGCATTATGAATTGGATATAAAATTCATATAATAAAGAAGATTCTAAAATGAAATGAAGGAACATATCCCAAAGCTAGTGATGGTTATTTTAAAGGCTTGGGAGGAGCTTCTTGAGAGACTCGGAGAACCATAGGGTAACTATAGAAAGGGTGGATCTGAATAAGTATCTCCACCATGGTTTATGAGTTATTTTTAATGGTATAGTATGTGGGCTTATTAGGGGAAATAGAGGGAAGTTCTTTAACATTTTCAAAGCATTTTTTTTAGAATTTATATAATAATTTTGTAAAAATAAAAAACCATCCCATGGTTTTTTCAGGGATTCTAGAAAAGAGAATCCTTTTTAATTATTTTATATTTCCATGGGTGGATATTTCTAAAATATTATCCATAGTGATGTGGAAATGAGCTAAATTATTAAATAAAATATTTTAAAACCTTAAACTATAATAAAGGTTTTGGTGGACTCATAAAGGCTTCATAAAATTAATAAAATAACGTCAAAATCTTATTATTCTAAAGGGAAAACATGTATTTCTTCAAATATACCATTTATAGAATTTTGTACATAATTTTTGGGTCATTATGTTGTCATAATACAGTCTATAAATTTATACCAAATTTAATTTTTACACAAAAAAATTTACTGTATTAGAAAAATAAAAAA
The DNA here is from genome assembly GCA_963277665.1 of Viscum album. NCBI lineage: Eukaryota > Viridiplantae > Streptophyta > Magnoliopsida > Santalales > Viscaceae > Viscum > Viscum album. The sequence goes on along the minus strand of OY728141.1, from coordinate 593,136,886 downwards.
AAATTCTATTGGATAATTTCAATGCTCTGAATTTGAGAATAATTTTTATTTTATCCAAATAATTTCCAAAATATTTAAATTTAAAATTTTAAAATAGATTATACATTTTTTTATAATTGTTGATCATTTTTCAATAGTTTTTTAGCACTTCTAAAAATTATATCTGAACTTATGAAAATTATATTTTCATTTATATTTAATAAGAATTATATAAAAAGAAAATATCACTAAAATATCATTTATTTCTAAAATCCTTTAACTCATTAAAAATAATTCTTAATTTAAATTTCATATTAACTAAATACTCAATTAATGTATTAAAAATCATATTCAAAATCATTAATATAGTAGAAATAATAGAATGACAATAAAAAAATTATTATATTTAAAATACCACATACATATTCATATTATTAGTTTCTTGATACATATCTGATAAATAAATTGGAAGATTCCCTAAGGGGAAGGTGTGGGATGGTTAGACATTAATTAGGTGGAACTACATACATGGTTTTTGTAATGATCTTGATGAACATATAATATTACCATAAATTATTTTTCTCATGCTTAAGTTATTATATATCAGAATGGTCCTAGTCAAAGAAAAATCCAAGTGATTTTATCTACCTTTGAATCTGTGATAAATGGGCTTGTTAGGGTATGATCCTACTGGTTTTCTCTGTCACTTACTTTTTCTATATCAATTAGATTTTTCACAACCCTATATTTAAACTATTAATATGATCATTATTCAATAATTAAATTATAAATTTTTATGATGATTAATAGTCTCCTAAATTTGATATGATATAATTAAACGAAATGAGTGAATGATTTTCTCTAACTATAATACATAATAAGACTATTAAGTGAACCATAATTGAAATTTAATATATAAACTTTTTGGTCCCCACCATAGCACAAGAGAATGATATTTATTATGAATAAAAACATGTAGAAATATTGGATTATATAGGTAATGTTTAGTTGAACAAGACTACTCACCTATAAAGAGTTCTCTTGAGGAATTACGAATTTGAATTAATACTTTGGAACTTGATGTTTTAATGAAATGAAGATATTCTCATATACCTATATCATTGTGAAATATTTTGAGGGAGAAATTCATTTTAAGGGGGTATAATGAAGTACCCCATTTTTTTAGAATATATTTCTCTATAAATAAAAGGATTTCTTTTGTAGCTTGTGTTAAAAGTAACACAGAGTTTAAACGAACCATGCTATATTATAAAAATATAATTATGTTGAAGTTATCACCTAGTACTTGGATGGGTGGGTATTAATATCACCATCTAAAATATGAAAACGATATGGTGAAATACATATAAAATGAATTCATTTTTTATCAATTGATGATAAATAAAAAATCATTTGATGAAAAAAAATTAGGAAAACTATTTTTATGCATGTAATATGTTGTTATCTTAATAAATTAAACTAATGACAATGGATGAATGTGTATTAATTAAATTTATATATAAAATATTCAATTAATTTTTTTCACGTTCATTTATTTTATTTCTAGAAAATTTTATATCAATAAGAAAATATTTATATTTACAATATATTTTTAAAAAATAGTTTTCAATGTGATTTGAAAGTTTATTTTTAAAATTACTTTCTTCAACTCTAGAGTATTTAATTTTGTAAAATTTATTTCATATTTTATATTCCGAAACTCATAATTTTTATATAGTTCCCCATTATATTTCTTAATATGCATAGTAAATTTGGTAAAACTCATCACCACGATATAGTGTAAATCAGGTTAATCTTGGATAAAACTATGTAATAAGGAAATAACTTTTCATCATAAATATTATTGGATGAATATAGTTATACCCTTGTCTCCATAGGATAAAAAAAAGTTTTAATAGAAACCATTCCATGAAAATTAGCTATATAATATTTTAATCAAATAATGTTTTAAAATGCTTCATTCTTTGTTTCAAATATATCTTTTTGGTTTCCATAGGGGAAAAATTATTATATCAGAAAAAATGTATTTTTTTGTATAATGAAATTTTTTTCCTGAGGCTAATTTATTTATAGTTTTTATAATAAATAGTTAACTTATATGAATATGAAACACCGATACAATATTTTTTGAATTAGTATAAAAATAATATGAACTATTTAGAAATATTAAATGTAATATTATTTTAGTGATTTATTGTGTTACATAAATTATAAATTTAAATATAATAAATTTATAATTTTTAAATGTATTATATTTTAATTACAAAATTTTCTTTATGTCTCTTAATTCAAATTATTTGAATAGTGTCAAGATTTACATTAATGGTGTTTTATAACACATAAAATTTTACTATAAAGTATAAAATGATAAAAATGATATATTTCGATATGTCAATGGAATGTGTCGTATCACTGCATAAATGGTCTATTTTTTGACCTTTATATTTATGGTAATAGTCATATCCATATAATAAATAAAGTATCACTACACTTGAGGATAAAATTTTTAAACAAGTTATTAATACAAAAAATAAGGTTTAAAACATCACAAAAATATGTCCACTTTTTATTGGTTGATGGTATCTAAAACCAATCCAATAATAAATTAAAATACCTATCCTATTTTACTGATTTGATGTAGATAATAACTTTTTTTAATTATAAACTTTTCAGAAGTATCAAGAGTGTCCATCAACTAAATTATAAAAGTCCACCCACTTATCTAATCTTCACTCTACTTTGAACCTTCTCTCTAGAAAATATCCTTAAAATATAACTTATAAAATTAATTAGATGAATTTTAGAGGATTTTTACTTACATAAATATCATCTCAATGACCTTTAAAAATATTCTGATGTAGTTCTTTCAAAGAATAGGTAATTACCTTAACTCAGTCAGTTTTTTTTTACTTCTACTTTAACTACTCTAATTATATGGTATTTATAAAAACAAATATCTTCAAGATCCGAAATATACTAAATTATTATTATTATTATTATTATTATTATTATGGAATCACTATTTTTCACCCTTTATCCCATCAAATTAGAAGTGAATTTATTGTGCATTCCTACATACAGCTTATCATCTCCACGTAATGATACAATTAATTTTCAAAAAAAATATTTCATGGATCGTTATTGGGAAGATTTTAATTTTTGGTATAGGATAATTTTTGTATAATTATACTTATATAATTATAATATCACATATACCTTATTAACTTTCAATTTATTGGAAACCAATAGCATCACTCATGAATGCATGTAGAATACTGCCTAGATGGAGTGATGTGTTTTATTTTTCATCACCAACATTCAATTACGGTAATAAGGATATATATAATTAGTATATAAGATTTATATAATATAATAATTATTTTTGGTTGTGAATTACTATTTACCTTTCTTTCATTCTTCTTATAAAAAATTTAAAGCAGTGTTCCTGTGAACTAATGTCCCCCCTTCCCCATGGCCAGAACAATTCATTTTTATATTTCTATTTTTTTGAATGACTATGAATATTTATATGATGGATATATATGATATTATAATCATGTAAATGATTATTCTATATTATCACTATAAAGTTAAATTTATTATTTAGGGTCATAGTGTGCCTTTGATGTAAGTGGAACTCAAGGTAACGGTTTATCATCTAAAATTATCTTCTTTGGGACATATGCTATATTATTCTCTAATATTATTTTATGTGGTGTATATACAGAAATTTAAAAAGTTATTGCATGATAGTAACAATATTCATAATATTTAATGATTCATTTGTATTCATTTTATAATGGGTCTTACAATTCAAATGTTACCAAAGCGATGAGGTGTATTAGGTGAAAATATAATTATTTATAAGGATCGCTTGTGATTAAGTTTTGAATAATGAATTATTGGGATATATCGACCAAGAAACACATGAATTTTATAATACTTTTGTTATTTCTTGATTATGCAAGTTTTCCTTTCATTTTCAGCACATTATGTAATAAAAAGAGCAAAAATAAGTTTTTATGTAAAATCGAAAATATATATCTCTCTCTCTCTCTTCAATATATTTTTTCCATATATAAGTTTAAAAACAATATTATTAAATAAGGTCTTAATTATTCTATGGTAATTTTTTATATTCATTTTTACCAACATTTTACTTTTAAAAGATATCATTTATATGGAATGTTCAGCTTCTTCCCTAAATGGAATAACTTTTCAGTTTTCCTATAAAAATATAAAAGGAATGTTTTCTTTTTTACTTATTCCACATATATGGAATGTCATATGTTTGTGAATACTGATGTTTTTCTAATATTACATTATAATTTTTCAAGGTTATTTTTTAGGTAAATTTATCTTTAATATTTGGGATGTTTCTAGATTTTAGATAAGTGATTATAAATAGAAAATGGTATTTTCCTCATGAAATGTTATAATTTATATTTTAAAGAATGTTTACATAAATGATGAAATCCATTGATGTTCCAAAAATTTTATATGGCATATTATCCACTCATATCATCCATAATATTCCCCTAGATCGTTTATGATTATGATGATATAAAGGATATAAAAATCCTTGCTTTTTCAAGTGTTATGTTATGATGAAGTGATGAAATGTCTATAAAAACCATTTATTTTATTGGGTTCTGATATAATGAATGTTTTATGATCTTTATGAACAGATAGGTATGATTTCATTTAGGTGATGGTTGGTCATATAATTATATATCCCTCCAATGAATTATGTGATGATTGATAACTCATAAGGTAAATAATATGTGAAAGAACCTGATTTTATGTTCACAATTTCATGTTTTGACATATTTTCCATGTCCATTAGAATTATCTTGGTCTTGGTTATAATGTCTATAACATTAATCATATACTTGGATTTCATGTTAAATAGATAAAACATGGAATTATATTTCGTGTCTATAACTTTATGTTTGGTCATAATTTAATGTCCTTAACTAATTGGGTGAATATCTTTCATTTTTTATATGTACTAAAAGATATAATATGATGTTTTTTCTAAATTTTTATGTTTATAACATGATTTAATGGAACATATTCATTGATTCCATTATGATTCTTGTATTTTTTACTACCAATATATCTTCCATTACTCAATATTATGTTCGAATATATATATGACACAATATTCCAAAATTTTTTCTCTTGTTAGAATACCATTATGTTCATGTTATGTTTATATATCCATTATTTAACCATTCTGAGAAACTATGTTCACCCTTTCTTATGTTTCCTTTCCTTAGGTTTTAAATAAAGGTAATAAGTATTCCATGAATAGATGGGTTCTAGTGCTGATGAATTAAGTGGAACATGATATACATACTTTATGAACTAGTTGAATATAAATCTATGATAACATTGTTACTATAATTCTATGATTATTGCATCAGTTATTATATTGGGTAATGAATATTCGTATAATGTAATGAAATATCTATGTGTGAACATTATGGGTGGCTATACTATATCACACTATAATCTTATTTAAGAATTATATATCTCCACCAAGTCTTTAATTTTACTAACCAAAAATTTTCTAAAATATATTAATAATATTTTTTGTACCTGCAAATGAAATTAATATTTCTATTTCTGTCGTTTCATGTGGAATTTTTGTGAACCCTTTTTAAAATGTGGGTTTTGAAAAAAATAAAATGAATGAAACTTAATTTCCGATATTAACATCAAATATTGAGTGAATTTTTTTTTGAAAAAAAGATAATAATGCATTCAAAGTTACAAAAAACAAAAAATATCGTAACATATATAACATGCAGCACAGAGATCAAACAAACCATTAAATTTTATTATTTAAATATGATCGTTTTAGACTAGATATTAAATGTTTTGGTATTAATAGTAGAAAATAATTTATGAGCTCTATTTAAGGTACTCAAAAATATAAATTTATTGACAAATTATTATAAAATTTTCAATCAATTTTTAAAAATGTCATTTTATTCTACAAAAAAAATTTTCATCAAAAATGGATTTTATTGATTTTGTCGATCAAATATTATAATATATTTTTGTACCTTTTATAAATTTTATTTGATAGAGGGTATATCATGTTTCAAATTATCACATCAATATTATTTTATTTTTAATTGTGTATATTTTTCTGAAAAATTTTCTTTTTCAATGAATAGTGAAAAAATATTTAATTTTATTGAAAATTAATTTTATTTTAAAGTGTTTAAAATTTTATATTCTACTTTGGAAATTTTTTAATATTTATATATTTCATTTTTATTAAATATAATCTCATTAATGACTTTATAATTAATTTTATGTTAGAATTTTTCATCAAAGTATTTTTTTACAAAGAATGTATTTTTCTCAAAAACCACATTCTATAGCATTTTACGAGATTAATTTTAAATTAAATTCTTTAATTTCTATGGATTTAATCTTTAAAAATTAATTAAATATTTTTAATCAATATTTATAAATTCATAACATAGTTCACTTTCATTTTTAGTAACTATTAATAGTAACTATTGGAAATATTTATTGCCATGATATGGGTAAATCAAGTAATTAAGGTGAAAATTAATAACATAAAGAGTATAAATTGATCCTAAAGCATTGGTTTATGTTATTACATTACTATAGTTCACTAATTCCCATCTAAATTATGAATATAGGGCCACATGGTACCATGTTTCTTCAATCTTTATCATTATAATATTTAGGTAAAATATAAAGGAAAAAATGATACTTTATTACTTATAATTACTATAATATTTGAAAATTGGTATAAATAAATTAGTTAAAAATAGTTATTTAATATATAAATTATAATTTTTTTATGTAAATTTATTTTTTATTTTTTTTATTATGTTATTACAATATATTCGTAAGAAAGGCCAACATATAAATTATCCAATTAATATAACCATAATATAAATGATTTTAAAAATATTAAAAGTAATATAACTAAAAAAATTATTATTTACCAAAAAAATTAGATTAATATAATATTTTATTTATTTACGAAAGTATTATATTAAAATTCCATTTCTTCAAGGTTGTTTTCCATGATAAAATTTATTAATAGTTTCAAAAAATACAGTAATGCTATTTTATAATAAATAATATGTATTAAATGATAAAAAAATTACTATAAAACATATATTCATCCAATATATTATGATATTGTATAAAATATAAACCATGTTCTATTTACTAGCCTATTTTCCTTTTATCGTAACTATCTTGACCATTACAGAAAAAAAAATATAGTTTTCATTATTATGGTTGAAAAGGATTAACACGGGTTAAAACCAATAGATTGGGGAAAAAATATCCTAAACCAGACCAAATTTTATTATATTCTATAATTAAGTTCTATTATCTCCCGTTATATAATTTATATCAATTTGGATCATTATTTCCAAGAACATTATTTTAAATTAATTTAATATTAAATTAAATTCTAAAAGTTCCCTACCCCTCACTTATAAAACAAAACCACCTCTCATTTTTTCATCAGACATATAAATCCATTTGGTTCTCAAAATACCAATTTATATTTAGCCCTTATGTCCCTTCAATTTACTATAGTCCTTGGTTTGATTATAAAAACATTCTTGGAATGGTTTTGTTGTAAACCTAAAGAGGTTGTTCGAAGGAAAGGCATCGTTACAAAACAAGTATTTTTTCATCACCCACCACATTAAAATATTATTCAACAAATATTTTGTAATAAAATAAATATATTAAATTTAATAATATTTTATTATGTAAATTTTATAACCTACATCAATCTCTGCATCTATAAAGTGGAAATAAAACCATCGCTCGTGTGTATAATGGACTATCGCCTTGTGAACTGATTTACGTTTTTTCCATCATCCCAATTAAAGCATATTTATGATGATCAATTTAATGCAAATATATTATATTAATGATATATTTAAAATCCTATAAAATTATTATATCATATATTTATTTACCATTAATTTTTTTGAATTATGATAACATCATTAATATCTGTGTGTGGATTACTGCCTCCACAATGTAATGTGATTCACTTCTCAATACTGAATCACATAAATTGTAATTCTAGTTATATTTAGAGAAATAATATTACATTTATGATGTATTTAATATTTTATTATGATAACATAACACTTATCTCATTTCCAGTAGGATCATCAGAAAATTTTAACATTACTAATGCGTACATACAACATATCGTATCCATGATCGCAACATAGTTAATTTTTCATAAAAATATGTCATGGTTTATTTCAACAGTATAATAAATGTTTAAAATTTTATTATTTCATGAATATTATTAATGGTATTAATAAAATAATTACCATAATTATGATAGTCAACTTACAAAATTCAATTTGGACTTTGGAGCCAAATATCATCAAAACACCATATATGAACTTAAATGAATAAGTAATTTATTTTAACATGATAATAATTAAAATATATTATTTATTAAATCTGAAAAAAGGTTTTTAATAAATTTATTAATTAACATAATTTTATTTTTCACGAATAAAAATAATGTATGTGGCGAGTCAGACCTAAGGTAAGGGTTTCCAATATCTGTTTTACCTTCATGAGACATATATTACATACCTACATATTTCTTTTTTATGGTGTATCTACTACCCCTTTGAAAATTTATAACATTAATATCAATATATAAATTTTGTCTTATATTTTCATCTAAATTCATTTGTTTTATGGTATTATTATTCAAAAGTTAGAAAAGCGATAAGAGTTTATTTCACAATCTCATTATTAATTGGGTTTTTTTTATTTCAGTCTCTACTAAAGAAGTTAATTTATCATTACCTCCTAAAATGAATATATTATAATATCCTCTTGCTATTTATTTAAATTATAAATCATCCTTTCAATTTTCTCTCATTACATAGTCATGATATCAAATTTATATTTTTAAGGAAACTGAAATTTCTTTTTTACTTGATCAGGAATTTTTATTTCCATATCAATGTTTTTCCTAAAATATTTATATGAATATTTTTATCATTTTATAATTATTTTTTAAATACATTTTACCCATGTTTCAATTTTACAAAATGGTTTAAAATTAATATTTTTATCTTTTTCTGAGTGAAGAACTTTTTCAATTTTCTTACATAAATCTCAAGGAATTCTTAATCACTTATACAACATGAAATTAATTTCCCACCATCATGAATAATAAATGTCTTAGGGATTGAATTACATGTTTTCAAGGATATGTTAAAAAAGTGAATTTTTTAATATTCTAGAAAATTGAATTTTGTAAATGAGAAATTTAAATGAGAAAACAATATCTTCCTCAAGAATGTTTTTAATGATATTTAACCAGTATTTCTATTAATCAATGAAAAAACCTTTTGTTTTTATTATAATTAAATAGAGATATGTTGAGTTGATCCCCTCTTAATTATTTATTTGAATGTCTTAGGATCATTATTACTATAGAAATTATTGACATTCTGTATGATATTTCTTCAAATAAGTAAATTTATTGACTTTTATACTTATTGATTTTGTTGTGTTGTTTCTTTGTATGATGAATTAAATATAAATATTAAGTTATCGGTGGTCCAAGTATTACATATCCCTTCACTGCCTTAGTTGGACTAAAAAAACTACTTTTATTATTTAAATGAGGCATATCTCATTTATATTAGATGTCTTGGTACGTTGCCTTGATATTAAGTGTGTGGTGACTATAATTTTCTATTACATCATTATGAGATATTTTTTTAATGACCATGTGATTATTTCAAATAATATCCATCGAAAACTTCCATGCACATGTGACAACTTATATGTCTTTATTCGACCTTAACTTTAATCATTCAATATTAATATTCATGATCATGTTATTAATTAAATCAAATGTGTTTTCCAGTTATATACATTATCATATTGTTTAATCATGATATATTCTACTATACATAATCTTTACTGAGCATTTAAGCTCACCCCTATTTTGTTTCACTCCTCGAAGATATGAAAATTGAATATATGAATATGTTTAAAGACGCAGAATATTTAGTATCATTGTGTTTTGAATTTAATATTCTCCATTTTATTATTAAAATCATGTATGTATCTAGATTTAAAAGACCAATAAAGTATTTATCGATTCGGTACGTGATCACATATATCTTATGAAAATTTAATAAACAACCATATTTGGGATTCTAGGAATGAGGTCATTACACATGGTTTATCATAAAGATCTCTATAAGGTGTCATCAGAATAAAATCCAAGTATTATTTTTGGTATCCTAACTCACAAAAGGATATATTATAATACCAATATCCACATAATTATAGAGAGAAAAAATATAAAATAATATTTTATATTATGTGAATTGCTCACTCTGACTATCTGTCTTTCTCAGGAGGGTATGATATGCTCAATCTCTATTGAGTCCCTAGGGCCTTCTAAAAATCCGACTAAAAATGTCATGTAAAAAGTGAATAATTTTCAACAAATTCATCATGGTTACATTATGTGATCATAATATCTCATGGAAATATAGATTTAGTGAATTGTTCACTATGTGAGTCTCCCACATCAAAAATAAATAAAAAAATCATTAGACGATTGGAAATAACCAAAACAATATCACAACACATCAAGGTCAAAAGTTACCCAGTCAAAAAATCCTCATGATGTATACCCACTTCCACAAGGTAACTGAATGAGGATGGTGTTTCCAATTATTATGCGGGTGCTCAAGCATTACCCTCTAAAAAGTAACGCAGTGATAAACAATCTCATTGATTTCCCTCCTCGTCTCATGACACAAAAAGTATTGCCTAAATTTGTGGAACATCATTATCACGCCAGTATGAGCCACACAGCTGGATTTATTCAATTCCCTTATCAGATACTATCTAATAGTGGTATCGACTACTACTCTCCTATGGAGAATAAATAAAACTTCATTTTAAAAGGACCACGTAATTATCAGATCACCATTACATAGTTTTTTACATCAAATAAGCTTCTAGGTTAGTGTGATATCAATCCATTAAGCAATCTATGAGAAACGATGTGACCAGAAAGAGATAGAAATTCATCAATCCTTAGTCCTTAGAATCATCCATACTCTATTCAGAAAATAAGATTATCAAGAGCTACTCCTCCTTTGAAGGCTTCCCACCAAGCCCCTTAGCTACGTGCCTCTTATGATGGAAGGATTCAGCTACAATGTTATACTTATTTGGTGAATATTCCATATCAATGTAAAATTTCTACACATAATTAACAAGGTGCCTCATTCTCAAGTTTATGTCTCTATATGTGATGTTGTAATTTTGGATATTGTGGTTAGAGTAATAAAACAAACCTATCACATATGAGAGAGTGTCACTAAGATTTCAGAGCATTAACTAAGGATATCAAATCGAATTCATTAGTGCAATGTTTTTTATCATGGTTTCCCAAATAAAGTGACCTAAAATATTCTTCTTTTTAATTATTAATATCACTTCACCAAATCCAATACCCAATTCATCATAGTACAAGGTGTATCAAATCAAAGGGTTGGGAAGTATCCAAACCGGATTTGAAGTCAATCTTCCCTTCAACTCAAGAAACACTCTTCACAGTAGTCCAACCATTTGAACCTTAATATTTTCTTCTTTTTCATAGACATAGGTATTTTGAAATGAGAAAATTATTGGGTAAAATTGTAATGATGTAGAGTTTTTAAATGATAATTGTTTCCTTAAATATATTTCCTTATATTAGACAGTATTATACCAATACAAAACATAGATATTCATAAAACAATTTAATTAATTAATTAAAATATTTAAATTAGTCAATAACTAACCCATTAAAATTCAAAATATTAAAAGGAAAAAATATATAATGTAAACACTATAATGGGAATATTGTGATCACCATGATTACCTAGAATCGTCTGTCCCATGAACAACAATATAGAAATGGAAAAAATTATGATTAAACCAAGATAAATTATAAAATACTTAAATCTAGAACCATGATATTAATTGAGTTGAATAATTAGTTATTGAATGATAATGTATTTATATGAGTTAATGAGACTATTGGAATATTAATGTAACTTTTGGTAATAGTAACCTAACTATTGGGAGTAGTGGCATGACCATTGGATTAGTATGTTAACCTCAAAAAAAATTATTCTAATTTTAATATATTTATCATGAGTAATTTATGTGAATATTTATATTATAATTCCAAAACATATATAATGATTAAAAAATTCAAATAAAATATATTCACATTTCATATAAACAATATTGTAAAGAAGCACATAAAAATCATAGTTTTTATTTTAAAAATTAAATTACCATTGTTAAATAAAAAGTATTTATAAAAAAAATTTATTTGTTCAAAATAAACACGCCAAAATTATTCATGTTTTATTTTTTGGGTAATTTTCCAAAATACTTCAATTTTCAAGTAAATAGTAAAAATATAGTCTTTCTCGTTTCTAATGTATCGGAAATTACATCATTCGTGATGTATTAATGACCTAATCAGTAATATAAATATATACTCAACCAAAATATATTTAATTTGATAACGGATTCATTAAAATATAATAAAATTTTATTTCATAACTAAAAAGTGCTTTTCAATTTCTAAAATAAAATGTATTACATTAAATAAATATTTACACATTTTTACATATTTCCTTTGGATTAAAATAATGAATTAAAATTATAAAGTTACAGAACATATAAAAATCATGTAATATTAAAATATATGTGTGGTTATAATGTCAAAAATATGACTATTACAAGGTTAACCATAAATATACTATTTTATTTAATATTTTTAATGAAAAATAACCCCTCTTCAAAAATAAGTATGTCCAATCCCGCCCCTTGAAAAATACTCTTCCCTTACTTAATAATTTCAAATATCTACCATATTCATCTTTCTTAATCTTTTTATCATACCTATGGAAGATATAGATCCTTCTAACTCAAATCATCAAATGATATCAATGTCATAGAGAAGAAGAAACACAGTGAAGATGTTATGTTCTCATCAATTCCCCCTCTCATTATCCCCCCATATTTCTGGTTTTCACCACCCTTTTAATATTTAAATATTATAAGGAGAGTTAAGATGTATTATTAAATTATATTAATGATTTTAAACTAATATAATAATTATATTTAAAATATATTAAATTTTTATACTTATCATTCCAGTAATTTTTTTAATATCTCGTTAATGGTAAGTTAACCGAGAATTAGTTCGTTTCCAATTTGTTTGTTATCACTAACCCTATTTTTAGTTATAAAAAGTTATTTATGATATATAAATTAATAAAGATATTTCTTTCATTATTATGTAATTAATTCTACATATGTATAAATGAATTTATAAAAAATATTGAAATTGATAAAAAATGGGAAATTTCTAATGAAATTATGATATCAAAATAAATAACCATTAACTGGGTAAATTAAGAAATATAACTAAATTATTATAATTGATAATTAGTGGTAAAAATGACAATAATTCACCTTTTTATCCTTTTTTTACAATCCTATGTTTATTATTCTGGAGGCATAAAAGTGATGAAATAAAGCGGGATTTAAAGTAAGGGCATTCTGGAACCAAACTCAGTTTCTTTGGGTCATCAATATTTTATACCTATTTTAGTATGAATGTTTTTTAATTTTTCTTAAATATACATTCACTATTATTCCCTTTTCTTTTGGTGATATACTTGTTACCACATTGATTTATAATCAAAATACAATGATTTTCAAGAAATATATTTTCGTTCCAAAACACATATTTTACAAATCTAGAGATTTTTATTCTTCACATCAGAGTAATGATGCTTATAAAAAATTTTATTTCCCTTATTAATTTGGGTACCCATATTTTATTCTTGTAATTATTCTTGATGAAATCATTATAAAAATAATTATGTTGCTTGACTTATTCCATGATATTGTGTGTATTATCATTGGACATGATCCTATCTTTGTTCACCATGATGACATTAAGATTTATGCATAGATCTTATGTGGGATAATTATGATAGGATTGTTCAGAACTATGTCTGGTATTAGAACACTATGAAATAATTTTTCCTTATAATTTATACTCTACATTAGAATCCATTTTGAAATGTATTACTCATGTTTTTTTAAGATGATCCTGTTATTATTAAATGATGATTGTTATTATTCTAACTCATGTAATATCAATTCCTACCTCTTAATTCAGCTAAGTTATCCTTCCTGTTAATCAGATTTTAGCTGAATCATTTATTTTATATATATCCTCTAGTGAATATATGTACATAATAGAATGTTATAGATTTTAAGTGGATATAAGAGATTTATTTTAACAAATTTTATGTTTTATTATGTATAACTAATGTATGATACTAATTTTCACAAGACACTAAGCCTTACAATCCTGGAATTTTTTTCCACTATGTGGTGTACTATTAAATTAATGTAATATTCATGTAAGAAAAAAGTATGTTCTCTATTAAAATTATGGTATTATCTGGATAATCCCAAATACCTTGTTATCTTGAACATGTTTTAGGGACATTTAAATGGAACCACTTCCACCTAATTCTATAGATATGTGGATATACCTAACTAAAACACCACATACCCAAATAAGATGACCACATGAATCGAAAAGTTAGATCCTCATATCTTGGAATTAAGCTGATGAGCTCAAATTATACTTAGGAATACTCCAAAATTTCTATCAAACATCTCATTTGTTACTAAATATATGAGGATGTAATCAAAAAACACCATGATGAAAGTTTATTGGTACAGATGAAGAATCTTGTTCCTGAGGTTATATGAACACTTTAAGATTGTTATCCAAACAAAAGGGGACTTATAAAAACCATACCTAATCTAAAATTCCTTATTTTGGGTTTCCACCCCTCTATACCATAGCTAGAGGTATCCAAATTGAATATCAATAAAATAGAACCATCATTCTCCCCATAAGTGATCAAAAATATGATGGATCCTTGGAAGAAGATATTCTTCATCATGACCAAGTGTGCCTTTTAGAAATTTACATAGAGTTAAATAAAACCTCCTATGTTCTTCATAAATAACACTTGTGGATCCTATTATGAACTACACATCCTACCCCATCACTGCGATCTCTTCCCCATGCTTCATATTCTTAAAAAATGTAAACCACTAATCAAATTCTTCTTCTATATGATAAATATCAAGTATAACCATCTCTTGATCATAAAATTGAAGAATGTTGATGATATTATTGATAGAGTTGAGCCATTTTTCCTTGAATATGGGATCTAATGATCTAATGGATGTCATATGCCTTTGTTGAATAATGGTCACAATTAAACATTGTATTGTCTAAGAGGTATTGGGTTCATACTCTTGATTCATGTTTCTATTTAGATTTTAAGTCAACTAAGAGAGTACCCTCACAACTTTCACAATTCCTAAACCCTTCAGTTTGGGATACTCTTTTTCGTATTCATTACATTTCCCATCACATTGATTTTTTACCCAGTTCTTCCTATATATTTCCATTGAATTGAATAAATATAAAATTACGGATGAGTATTTTAAACTCTTAAATGAATAGAAGTTAATTCAATAGAATTAAATAAATTAATTATAAATAACTTTTATCACTAAACATATGAATTTCTAGGATTTAATATATGTTATCGATGATATATTTTTAAACATATACACTTATTGGAATTTTGGATCACATAATAATGGTTCGTAATGATATTTTCGGTTTTCTAATGCAATCCCCCTTGAGTTTCAAACATGGTGCGCAACAAGTCCTGTTATTGTGCACCATTTTTTGATCGACTCAAGTCCAATGTGGTGTTTTTGGGTTTTCCCCCAAGGTGAAACTATATCAAATCCACATATACTTGTAGTATCATTATTGGTATGTATTTTCATAGAAACCACATATTCAATACATCACCAAAATCAGAGGATGTCTTCTTATGTTTAGTCTTATCCCAAATATTTCTCTAGAGTTTTCTTTTCCAAATCTTTAATATAATTAAACATTCCTTTGATACCAACTATCAAAAATTGTGTCTCTATCAAGATGTATAGGTTATTAGGGAATTAGGTATATTTCCAAACTACATAAAATTGACAGTGCATTTCCATTATTGAAAACTTCCTTAACATGATCATAATATTTCATTGTACATAAAGAGCTTGGTATAACCTGGGGACATACATAAGAAATAGATGTGTTATGAAGCCCAGTAATGTAACAAATTTGAAATAACATGAAGAAAGTATTACATGTCAGAGAATATGAATTTCAATGAAACATAAAATGGGATATAAACATGAACATGAACAATGATGCATGATAATTCAATAAAACATAAATACAACATGGAAATATGGACATTACATTAAATATACAATTATATCATATGCCAATTCTAACTCATAAGAAATCATAATATGGGGAAAAAATCCATTATAGATTTGGTTAACTCACTAATCCATTTCTTGAGATCTCATGGTACTAAAATATTACAAAATACATTAGAGATTTATATAATGACAAGAACACTAATCGTGTTCATATCATCTACATGCATAAGTGCACCACATTGAACATTCAACATATGATCATATTTTAACTTATTTAATTTCATGATAAATGATTTTAGAATAAAGAAATTTACATCCTAAAACAAATTAGTGTAGGAATTTTTAGGTGACTACCCTTGAGTGAAAATAGTGATAGTATTTACAATTTAAATCCTGGAAGGGAAAAATCAAAGGGAAATTTCAACAGCATAATAGTGGAACATAAACATTCATAAAATGTTATAATGTGAAAAAAGGGTTCTGTAATAATTTTTAAATAAAATGTATAGAAATATGGACTTGGATATACATATCCCAGCATTATGAATTGGATATAAAATTCATATAATAAATAATATTCTAAAATAAAATAAATGAACATATCCCAACGATAGTGATGGTTATTTTAAATGCTTGGGAGGAGCTTCTTGAGAGACTCGGAGAACCATAGGGTAACTATAGAAAGGGTGGATCTGAATAAGTATCTCCACCATGGTTTATGAGTTATTTTTAATGGTATAGTATGTGGGCTTATTAGGGTAAGTAGATGGGAGTTCTTTAATATTTTCCAAGCATTTGTTTTAGAATTTATATAATAATTTAGTAAAAATAAAAAACCATCCCATGGTTTTTTCAGGGTTTCTAGAAAAGAGAATCCTTTTTAATTATTTTATATTTCCATGGGTGGATCTTTCTAAAATATTATCCATAGTGATGTGTAAATGAGCTAAATTATTAAATAAAATATTTTAAAACCTTAAAATATAATAAAGGTTTTGGTGGACTCATAAAGGCTTCATAAAATTAATAAAATAACGTCAAAATCTTATTATTCTGAAGGGAAAACATATATTTCTTCAAATATACCATTTATATAATTTTGTACATCATTTTTGGGTCATTATGTTGTCATAATACAGTGTATAAATTTATACCACATTTAATTTTTACACAAAAAAATTGAATGTATTAGAAAAATATAAAAAAAAATTCTATTGGATAATTTCAATGTTATGAATTTGAGAATAATTTATATTTTATCCAAATAATTTCCAAAATATTTTAATTTAAAAATTTAAAATAGATTATACATTTTTTTTTAATTTTTGTGTCTTTTTCAATAGTTTTTAGCACTTCTAAAAATTATATCTGAACTTATGAAAACTATATTTTCATTTATATTAAATAAGAATTATATAATAAGAATATATCACTAAAATATCATTTATTTCTAAAATCCATTAATTCATAAAAACTAATTCTTAATTTAAATTTCATATTAACTAAATACTCAATTAATGTTTTAAAAAATCATATTCAAAATCATTAATATAGTAGAAATAATAGAATGACAATAAAAAATTTATTATATTTAAAATACCACATACATATTCATATTATTAGTTTCTTGATACATATCTGATAAATAAATTGGAAGATTCCCTAAGGGGAAGGTGTGGGATGGTTAGACTTTAATTAGGTGGTTCTACATACACGGTTTTTGTAATGATCTTGATGAACATGTAATTTTACCATAAATTATTTTTCTCATTCTTAAGTTATAATATATCAGAATGGTCCTAGTCAAAGAAAAATCCAAGTGATTTTATCTACCTTTGAATCTTTGATAAATGGGCTTGTTAGGGTATTATCCTACTGGTTTTCTCTGTCACTTCCTTTTTCTATGTCAATTAGATTTTTCACAACCCTATATTTAAACTATTAATATGATCATTCTTCAATAATTAAATTATAAATGGTTATGATGATTAATAGTCTCCTAAATTTGATATGATATAATTAAACGAAATGAGTGAATGATTTTCTCTAGCTATAATACATAATAAGACTATTAAGTGAACCATAAATGAAATTTTATTTATAAACTTGTTGGTCCCCACCATAGCACAAGAGAATGATATTTATTATGAATAAAAACATGTAGAAATATTGGATTATATATGTAATGTTTAGTTGAACAAGACAACTCACCTATGAAGAGTTCTCTTGAGGTATTACAAATTTGAAGAAATACATTAAAACCTTATGTTTTAATGAAATGAAGATATTCTCATATACCTATATCATTGTGAAATATTTTGAGGGAGAAATTCATTTTAATGGGGGTATAATGATGTACCCCAGTATTTTAGAATATATTTCTCTATAAATAAATGGATTTCTTTTGTATCTTGTGTTAAAAGTAACACATAGTTTAAACGAACCATGCTATATTATAAAAATATAATTATGTTGAAGTTATCACCTAGTACTTGGATGGGTGGGTATTAATATCACCATCTAAAATATTAAAAAGATATGGTGAAATACATATAAAATGAATTCATTTTTTATCAATTGATGATAAATAAAAAATCATTTGATGAAAAAAAAATTTAGGAAAACTCTTTTTATGCATGCAATATTTTGTTATCTTAATAAATTAAACTAATGAAAATGGATGAATGTGTACTAATGAAATTTATATATAAAATATTCAATTAATTTTTTTCACGTTCATTTATGTTTTTTCTAGAAAATTTTATATCAATAAAGAAATATTTATATTTAATATATATTTTTAAAAACTGTTTTCAATGTGCTTTGCAAGTTTATTTTTAAAATTCCTTTCTTCAACTATAGGGTATTTAATTTTTTAAAATTTATTTAATATTTTATATTCCGAAACTCAAATTTTTTAAATAGTTTCCCATTATTTTTTTAATATGAATAGTAACTTTGGTAAAACTCATCACCACGATATAGTGTAAATCAGGTTAATCTTGGATAAAACTATGTAATAAGGAAATAATTTTTCATCATAAATATTATTAAATTAATATAGTTATACCCATGTCTCCATAGGATCAAAAAAAAGTTTTAATGGAAACCATTCCATGAAAATTATCTATATAATATTTTAATCAAATAATGTTTTAAAATTCTTCTTTCTTTGTTTCAAATATATCTTTTGGGTTTCTATAGGGGAAAAATTATTATATCAGAAAAAAATGTATTTTTTTGTATAAAGAAATTTTTTTCCTGAAGATAATTTATTTATAATTTTTATAATAAATACTTAACCTATATGAATATGAAACACTGATAAAATATTTTTTTAATTAATATAAAAATAATATGAACTATTTAAAAATATTAAATGTAATATTATTTTAGGGATTTAGTATGTTACATAAATTATAAATTTAAATATAATAAATTTATTATTTTTAAATTTAGTATATTTTAATTACAACATTTTATTTATGTCTCTTATTTAAAATTATTTTAATAGTGTCAAAATTTACATTAATGGTGTTTTATAACACATAAAATTTTACTATAAAGTATAAATTGATAAAAATGATATATTTCGATATGTCAATGGAATGTGTCTTATCACTACATAAATGGTCTGTTTTTAGAACTTTATATTTATGGTAATAGTCATATCCATATAATAAATAAAGTATCACTACACTTGAGGATAAAAATGGTTAAACAAGTTATTAATACAAAAAATAAGGTTTAAAACACCACAAAAATATGTCCACTTTTTATTGGTTGATGGTATCTAAAAACAATCCAATAATAAATTAAAATACCTATCCTATTTTACTAATTTGATGTAGATAATAACTTTTTGTAATTCTATACTTTTTAGAAGTATCAAGAGTGTCCATCGACTAAATTATAAAAGGCCACCCACTTATCTAATCTTCACTCTACTTTTAACCTTCTCTCTAGAAAATATCCTAAAAATATACCTTATAAAATTAATTAGATGAATTTTAGAGGATTTTTACTTACATAAATATCATCTCAATGACCTTTAAAAAATTTCTGATGTAGTTCTTTCAAAGAATAGGTAATTACCTTAACTCAGTCAGTTTTTTTTACTTCTACTTTAACTACTCTAATTATAAGGTATTTATAAAAAAATAATATCTTCAAGATCCGAAACATACTAAATTATTATTATTATTATTATTATTATTATTATGGAATCACTATTTTTCACCCTTTATCCCATCAAATTAGAAGTGAATTTATTGTGCATCCCTACATACAGCTTATCATCTCCACGTAATGATACAATTAATTTTCATAAACAATATTTCATGGATGGTTATTGGGATGATTTTAATTTTTGTATAGGATAATTTTTGTATAATTATACTTATATAATTATAATATCACATATACCTTATTAACTTTCAATTTATTGTAAACCAATAGCATCACTCATGAATGCATGTAGAATACTGCCTAGATGGAGTGATGTGTTTTATTTTTCATCACCAACATTAAATTACGGTAATAAGGATATATATAATTAGTATATATGATTTATATAATATAATAATTATTTTTGGTTGTGAATTACTATTTACCTTTCATTCATTCTTCTTATAAAAAATTTAAAGCAGTGTTCCTGTGAACTAATGTCCCCCCTTCCCCATGGCCAGAACAATTCATTTTTATATTTCTAATTTTTTGAATGACTATGAATATTTATATGATGGATACATATGATATTATAATCATGTAAATGATTATTCTATACTATCCTCATAAAGTTAAATTTATTATTTAGGGCCATAGTGTGCCTTTGATGTAAGTGGAACTCAAGGTAACAGTTTATCATCTAAAATTATCTTCTTTGGGACATATGCTATATTATTCGCTAATATTATTTTATGTGGTGTATATACATAAATTTAAAAAGTTATTGCATGATAGTAACAATATTCATAATATTTAATGATTCATTTTTATTCATTTTATAATGGGTCTTACGATTCAAATGGTACCAAAGCGATGAAGTGTATTAGGTGAAAATATAATTATTTATAAGGATCGCTTGTGATTAAGTTTTGAATAATGAATTATTGGGATCTATCTACCAAGAAACATATGAATTTTATAATACTGTTGTTATTTCTTGATTATGCAAGTTTTCCTTTCATTTTCAGCACATTATGTAATAAAAAGAGCAAAAATAAGTTGTTAAGTAAAATCGACATTATCTCTCTCTCTCTCTTCAATATATTTTTTCCATATATAAGTTTAAAAAAATAGTATTAAATAAGGTCTTAATTATTCTATGGTAGTTTTTTATATTCATTTTTACCCACATTTTACTTTTAAAAAATATCATTTATATGGAATGTTCAGCTTCTTCCCTAAATGGAATACCTTTTGAGTTTTCCTATAAAAATATAAAAGGAATGTTTTCTTTTTTACTTATGCAACATATATGGAATGTCATATGTTTGGGAATACTGATGTTTAACTAATATTACATTATAATTTTTCAAGGTTATTTTTTAGGTAAATTTATCTTTAATATTTGGGATGTTTTTAGATTTTAAATAAGTGATTACAAATAGAAAATGGTATTTTCCTCATGAAATGTTATAATTTATATTTTAAAGAATGTTTACATAAATGTTGAAATCCATTGATGTTCCAAAAATTTTATAAGGCATATGATCCACTGATATCATCCTTAATATTCCCCTAGATGGTTTATGATTATAATGATTTAAAAGATATTAAAATCCTTGATTTTTCAAGTCTTATGCTATGCTGAAGTGATTAAATGTCTATAAAAACCAATTATTTTCTTGGGTTCTGATATAATGAATGTTTTATGATCTTTAGGAACACATAGGTATGATTTCATTTAGGTGATGGTTGGTCATATAATTATATATCCCTCCAATGAATTATGTGACGATTGATAACTCATGAGGTAAATAATATGTGAAAGAACCTGATTTTTTGTTCACAATTTCATGTTTTGACATATTTTCCATGTCCATAAGAATTATCTTGGTCTTGGTTATAATTCCTATAACATTAATCATGTACTTGGATTTCATGTTCAATAGATAAAACATGGACTTATATTTCATGTCTATAACTTTATGTTTGGTCATAATTTAATGTCCTTATCTAATTGGGTGAATATATTTCATTTTTTATATGTACTAAAAGATATAATATGATGTTGTTTCTAAATTTTTATGTTTATGGTATGATTTAATGGAACATATTCATTGATTCCATTATAATTCATGTATTTTATACTACCAATATATCTTCCATTACTCAACATTATGTTCGAATATATATATGACACAATATTCCAAAAGTTTTTCTCATGTTAGAATACCATTATGTTCATGTTATGTTTATATATCCATTATTTAACCTTTCTGAGAAACTATGTTCACCCTTTCTTATGTTTCCTTTCCTTGGGTTTTAAATAAAGGTAATAAGTATGCCATGAATAGATGGGTTCTAGTGTTGATAAACTAAGTGGTACATGATATAGATACCTTATGAACCAGTTGAATATAAATCTATGATTACATTGTTACAATAATTCTATGATTATTGCATCAGTTATTATATTGGGTAATGAATATTCATATTATATGATGAAATATCTATGTGTGAACATTATGGGTGGCTATACTATATCACACTATAATCTTATTTAATAATTAGATATCTCCACCAAGTCTTTAATTTTACTAACAAAAAAATTTCTAAAATCTATTAATAATATTTTTTGTACCTCCAAATGAAATTAATATTTTTATTTCCGTCGTTTCATGTGGAATTTTTGTGAACCCTTTTTAGAATGTGTGTTTTGAAAAAAATAAAATGAATGAAACTTAATTTCTGAGATTAACATCAAATATTGAGTGAATATTTTGTTGAAAAAAAGTTAATAATGCATTCAAAGATACAAAAAACAATAAATTTCGTAACATATATAACATGCAGCACAGAGATCAAACAAACCATTAAATTTTATTATTTAAATATGATCGTTTTAGACTAGATATTAAATGTTTAGGTATTAATAGTAGAAAATAATTTATGAGCTCTATTTAAGGTACTCAAAAATATAAATTTATTGACAAATTATTATAAAATTTTCAATCAATTTTTAAAAATGTCATTTTATTCTACAAAAATATTTTTTCTTCAAAAATGGATTTTATTGATTTTCTCGATCAAATATTATAATAGATTTTTGTACATTTTATAAATTTTATTTGATAGAGGGTATCTCATGTTTTAAGTTATGACATCAATATTATTTTATTTTTAATTGTTTATATTTTTCTGAAAAATTTTCTTTTTCAATGAATAGTGAAATAATATTTAATTTTATTGAAAATGACTTTTATTTTAAAGTGTTTAAAATTTAATATTCTACTTTGGAAAAGTTTTAATATTTATATAGTTCATTTTTATTAAATATAATCTCATTAATGACTTTATAATTAATTTTATACTAGAATTTGTCATCAAAGTATTTTTTTTACATAGAAGTTATTTTTCTCAAAAAACACATTCTATAGCATTTTACGAGATTAATTTTAAATTAAATTCATTAATTTCTATGGATTTAATCATTAAAAATTTATTAAATATTTTTAATCAATATTTATAAATTCATAACATAGTTCACCTTTATTTTTAGTAACTATTAATAGTAACTATTGGAAATATTTTTTGCCATGATATGGGTAAATCAAGTAATTAAGGTGAAAATTAATAATATAAGGAGTATAAATTGATCCTAAAACATTTTTTTATGTTATTACATTACTATAGTTCACTAATTCTCATCTAAATCATGAATATAGGGCCACATGGTACCATGTTTCTTCAATCTTGATCATTATAATATTTAGGTAAAATCTAAAGGAAAAAATGATACTTTATTACTTATAATTAGTATAATATTTGAAAATGGGTATAAATAAATTAGTTAAAAATAGTGATTTAATATATAAATTATAATTTATTCATGTTAATTTATTTTTTATTTTTTTATTATGTTATTACAATATATTCGTAAGAAAGGCCAACATATAAATTAGCCAATTAATATAACAATAATATAAATGATTTTGAAAATATTAAAAGTAATATAACTGAAAAAAAAATTATTTACCAAAAAAAATAGTTTAATATAATATTTTAGTTATTTATGAAAGTATTATATTAAAATTCTATTTCTTTAAGGTTGTTTTCCATGATAAAATTTATTAATAGTTTCAAAAAATACAGTAATTCTATTTTATAATAAATAATATTTATTAAATGATAAAAAAATTACTATAAAACATATATTCATCCAATATATTATGATATTTTATAAAATATCAACCATGTTCTGTTTACTAGCCTATTTTCCATTTATCGTAACTATCTTCACCATTACAGAATAAAAATATAGTTTTCATTGTTATGGTTGAAAAGGATTAACACGAGTCAAAACCAAGAGATTGGGGAAAAAATATCCTAAACCCGACGAAATTTTATTAGATTATATAATTAAGTTCTATTATCTCCCGTTATATAATTTATATCAATTTGGATCATTCTTTCAAGGAAAATTATTTTAAATTAATTTAATATTAAATTAAATTCCAAAAGTTCCCTACCCCTCACTTATAAAACAAAACCACCTCTCCGTTTTTCAACAGACATATAAATCCATTTGGTTCTCAAAATACATATTCATGTTCAGTCCTTATGTCCCTTCAATTTACTATAGTCCTTGGTTTGATTATAAAAACATTCTTGGAATGGTTATGTTGTAAACCTAAAGTGGTTGTTCGAAGGAAAGGTATCGTTACAAAACAAGTATTTTTTCATCACCCACCACATTAAAATATTATTCAACAAATATTTTGTAATAAAATAAATATATTACATATAATAATATTTTATTTTGTTAATTTTATAACCTACATCAATCTATGCATCTATAAAGTGGAAATATAACCATTTCTCGTGTGTGTGATGGACTATCGCCTTGTGAACTGATGTATGTTTTTTCCATCATCCCCATTAAAGCATATTTATGATGATCAATTTAATTTAAATATATTATATTAATGATATATTTAACATCCTATAAAATTATTATATCATATATTTATTTACCTTTAATTTTTTTGAATTATGATAACATCATTAATATCTGTGTGTGGATTACCCCCTCCACAAAGTAATGTGATTCACTACTCAATATCGAATCACATAAATTGTAATTCTAGATATATTTAATGAAATAACATTATATTTATGATGTATTTAATATTTTATTATGATAACATAACACTTATCTCATTTCCAGTAGGATCATCAGAAAATGGTAACGTTACTAATGCGTACATACAACATATCATATCCATGATCGCAACATAGTTCATTTTTCATAAAAATATATCATGTTTTATTTAAAAAGTATAATAAATGTTTAAACTTTTATTATTTCATGAATATTATTATTGGTATTAATAAAATAATTACCATAATTATGATAGTCAACTTACAAAAGTCAATTTGGACTTTGGAGCCAAATATCATCAAAACACCATATATGAACTTAAATGAATAAGTAATTTATTTTAACATGATAATAATTAAAATATATTATTTATTAAATCTGAAAAAAAAAATTTAATAAATTTATTAATTAACATAATTTTATTTTCCACGAATAAAAATAATGTATGTGGCGAGTCAGACCTAAGGTAAGGGTTTCCAATATCCCTTTAACCTTTATGAGACACATATTACATACCTATATATTTCTTTTTTATGGTGTATCTACTACCCCTTTGAAAATTTATAACATTAATATCAATATATAAATTCTATCTTATATTTTCATCTAAATTTATTTGTTTTATGGTATTATTATTCAAAAGTTAGAGAAGCGATAAGGGTTTATTTCACAATCTCATTATTAGTTGGGTTTTTTTGTTTCAGTCTCTACTAAAGAAGTTAATTTATCAATACCTCCTAAAATGAATATATTATAATATCCTCTTGCTATTTATTTAAATTAAAAATCATCCTTTCTATTTTCTCTCATTACATAGTCATGATATCAAATTTCTATTTTTAAGGAAACTGACATTTCTTTTCTACTCGATCAGGAATTTTTATTTCCATATCAATTTTTTTCCTAAAATCTTTAAATGAATATTTTTATCATTTTATAATTAGTATTTAAATAAATTTTACCCATGTTTGACTTTTACAAAATGGTTTAAAATTAATCTTTTTATCTTTTTTCTGAGTGAATAACATTTTCAATTTTCTTACATAAATCCCAAGGAATGTTTAATTACTTATATGACATGAAATGAATTTTCCACCATCATGAATAATAAATGTCTTGGGGATTGCATTACATGTTTTAAAGGATATTATAAAAAAGTGAATTTTTTAATATTCTAGAACATTGAATTTTTTAAATGAGAAATATAAATGAGAAAACAATATCTTCCTCAAGAATGTTTTTATTGATATTTAACCAGTATTTCTATTAATCAATGAAAAAACATTTTGTTTTTCTTATAATTAAATAGAGATATGTTGTGTTGATCCCCTCTTAATTATTTATTTGAATGTCTTAGGATCATTATTACTATGGAAATTATTGACATTCTGTATGATATTTCTTCAAATAAGTAAATTTATTGACTTGTAAACTTATTGATTTTGTTGTATTGTTTCTTTGTATGATGAATTAAATATAAATATTAAGTTATCGGTGGTCCAAGTATTACATATCCCTTCACTTACTTAGTTGGACTCAAAAAACATACTACTTTTAGTAATTAAATGAGGCATATCTCATTTATATTAGATGTCTTGGTACGTTGCCTTGATATTAAGTGTACGGTGGCCATAATTTTCCATTACATCATTATGAGATATTTTTTTAATGACCATGTGATTATTTCAAATAATATCCATGGAAAACATTCGTGCCCATGTGACTACTTATATGTCTTTATTCGACCTTCACTTTTATCATTCCATATTAATATTCATGATCATGTTATTAATTAAATCAAATGTGTTTTCCAGTTATATACATTATCATATTGTTTAATCCTGATATATTCTAATATACATAATCCTTACAAAGAATTTAAGCTCACCCCTATTTTGTTTCACTCCCCTAAGATATGAAAATTGAATATATGAATATGTTTAAAGACGCAAAATATTTAGTATCATTATGTTTTCTATTTAATATTCTCCATTTTATTATCAAAATCATGTATGTATCTAGATTTTAAAGACCTATAAAATATTTATCGATTCGGTATGTGATCACATATATCTTATGAAAATGTAATAAACAACCATATTTGGGATTCTAGGAATGAGGTCATTACACATGGTTTATCATAAAGATCTCTGTAAGGTGTCATCAGAATAAAATCCTAGTATTATTCTTTGTATCCTAACTCACAAAAAGATATATTATAATACCAATATCCACATAATTATAGAGAGAAAAAATATATAATAATATTCTATATTATGTGAATTGCTCACTCTGACTATCTGTCTTTCTGAGGAGGGTATGATATTCTCAATCTCTATTGAGTCCCTAGGGCCTTCTAAAAATCCTACTAAAAATGTCAGGTAAAAAGTGAATAGTTTTCAGAAAATTCATCATGGTTACATTATGTGATCATAATATCTCATGGAAATATATATTTAGTGAATTGTTCACTAAGTGAGTCTCTCACATAAAAAAGAAATAAAAAAATCATTAGACGATTGCAAATAACCAAAACAATATCACAACACATCAAGGTCAAAAGTTACCCAGTCAAAAATTCTTCATGATGTATACCCACTTCCACAAGGTAACTGAATGAGGATGGTGTTTCCCATTATTATGCGGGAGCTCAAACTTCACCCTCTAAAAAGTAACGCATCGATAAACAATCTCAATGATTTTCCTCCTCGTCTCATGACACAAAAACTATTGCCTAAATTTGTGGAACATCATTATCATGCCAGTATGAGCCATACAGCTGGATTTATTCAACTCCCTTATCAGATACTATCTAATAGTGGTATCGACTACTAATCTCCCATGGAGAATAAATAAAACATCATTTTAAAAGGACCACCCAATTATCAGACCACCATTACATAGTTTTTTACATAAATTCACCTTCTAGGTTAGAGTTCTATCAATCCATTAAGCAATCAACGAGAAACGATGTGACCAGAAAGAGATTGAAATTCATCAATCCTTAGTCCTTATAATCATCCATCCTCTATTCAGAAAATAATATTATCAAGAGTTACTCCTCCTTTGAAGGCCTCTCACCAAGCCCCTCACCTACATGCCTCTTATGATGGAAGGATTCAGCTACAGTGTTATACTTATTTGGTGAATATTCCATATCAATGTAAAATTTCTACACATAATTAACAAGGTTCCTCATTCTCATGTTTAGTTCTCTCTATGTGAAGTTTTAATTTTGGATCTGTTTGTTAGAGTAATAAAACAAACCTCTCACATATGAGATAGTGTCACAAAGATTTCGGAGCATTAACTAAGGATACCAAATCGAATTCATCAGTGTAGTGTTTTTTTATCATGGTTTCCCAATTAAAGTGACCTAAAATATTCTTCTTTGTAATTATTTATTGGTACTTCGCCAAATCCAATACCCAATTCATCATAGTACATGGTGTATCAAATCCAAGGGTTGGGAAGTATCCAAACAGGATTTGAAGTCAATCTTCCCTTCAACTCAAGAAACACTCTTCACAGTAGTCCAACCATTTGAACCTTAATATTTTATTCTTTGTCATGGTTATAGGTATTGTGAAATGAGAAAATTATTAGGTAAAATTGTAATGATGTAGTGTTTTTAAATGATAATTGTTTCCTTAAATATATTTCCTTATATTATACAGTATTATACCAATACAAAACATAGATATTCATAAAACAATTTAATTAATTAATTAAAATATTTAAATTAGTCAATAACTAACCCATTAAAATTTAAAATATTAAAAGGGTAAAATATATAATGTAAACACTATAATGGGAATATTGTAATCACCATGATTACCTAGAATCGTCTGTCCCATGAACAACAATATAGAAATGGAAAAAATTATGATTAAACCAAGATAAATTATAAAATACTTAAATCTAGAACCATGATATTAATTGAGTTGAATAATTAATTATTGAATGATAATGTATTTATATGAGTTAATGAGACTATTGGAAAATTAATGTAACTGTTGGTAATAGTAACCTAACTATTGGGAGTAGTGGCATGACCATTAGATTAGTAAGTTAACCGCAAAAAAATTTATTCTAATTTTAATATATTTATCATCATTAATTTATGTGAATATTTATATTATAATTCCAAAACGTATATAATGGTTAAAAAATTAAAATAAAATATAATCACATTTCATATAAAAAATATTATAAAGGAGCTCATAAAAATCATAGTTTTTATATTAAAAATTAAATTACCATTGTTAAATAAAAAAAATTATAAAAAATTTTATTTGATCAAAATAAACACGCCAAAATTAATCAAGATTTATTTTTTGTTAATTTTCCAAAATACTTCAATTTTCAAGTAAATAGTAAAAATATAGTTTTTCTCGTAACTGATGTATCGAAAATTACATCATTCGTGATGTATTAATGACCTAATCAGTAATATAAATATATACTCAACCAAAATATATTTAATTTGATAACTGATTCATTAAAATATAATAAAATTTCATTTCATAACTAAAAAGTACTTTTTAATGTCTAAAATAAAATGTATTACATTAAATAAATATTTACTCATTTTTACATCTTTCATTTTGATTAAAATAATGAATTAGAATTATAAAGTTACAGAACATATAAAAATCATGTAATATTAATATATATGTGTGGTTATAATGTCAAAAATATGACTATTACAAGGTTAACCATAAATATAGTATTTTATTTAATATTTTTAATGAAAAATAACCCCTCTTCAAAAATAAGTATTTCCAATCCTACCCCATGAAAAATACTCTTCCCTTAGTTACTAATATCAAATATCTACTATATTCATCTTTCTTAATCTGTTTATCATACCTATGGATGATATAGATCCTTCTAACTCTAATCATCAAATGATTTCAATGTTGTAGAGTAGAAGAAACACAGTGATCATGTTATGTTCTCATCAATTCCCCCTCTCATTATCCCCCCATATTTCTGGTTTCACCACCATTTTTATATTTAAATATTATAAGGATAATTAAGATGCATTATTAAATTATATTAATGATGTTAAACTAATATAATAATTATATTTAAAATATATTAAATTTTTATACTTCACATTCCAGTTATTTTTTTAATGTCTCGTTAATGGTTAGTTAACCGACAATGAGGTCGTTTACAATTTGTTTCTTATCACTAACCCTATTTATAGTTATAAAAATTTATTTAAGATATATAAATTAATAAAGATATTTGTTTCATTATTCTGTAATTAATTCTACTTATGTATAAATGAATTTATAAAAAATAGTGAAATTGATAAGAAATGGGATATATCTAATGAAATTATGATATCAAAATAAATAACCATTAACTGAGTAAATTAAGAAATATAACTAAATTATTATAATTGATAATTAGTGGTAAAAATGACAATAAATAACCTTTTTATCCTTTTTTCACAATCCTATGTTTATTATTCTGGAGGCATAAAAGTGATGAAATAAAGCGGGATTTAAAGTAAGGGCATTCTGGAACCCAACTCTATTTCTTTGGGTCATCAATATTTTATACCTATTTTAGTATGGATGTTTTTTTAATTTTTCTTAAATATACATTCACTATTATTCCCTTTTATTTTGGTGATATACTTGTTACCACTATGATTTATAATCAAAATACAATGATTTTCAAGAAAAATATTTTCATTCCAAAACACATCTTTTACAAATCTAGAGATTTTTATTCATCACATCAGAGTAATGATGCTTATGAAAAATTAGATATCCCTTATTAATTTGTGTACCCCAATTTTATTCTTGTAATTTTTCTTGATGAAATCATTATAAAAATAATTATGTTCCTTGAATTATTCCATGATATTGTGTGTATTATCATTGGACATGATCCTATGTTTGTTCACCATGATGACATTAAGATTTATGCATATATCTTATGTGGGATTATTATGATAGGATTGCTCAACACTATGTCTGGTATTAGAACACTATGAAATAATGTTTCCTTATTATTTATATTCTATATTAGAAGCCATTTTGAAATGTATTACTCATGTTTTTTATGATGATCCTGTTATTATTAAATGATGATTGTTATTATTCTAACTCATGTAATATCAATTCCTACCTCTTAATTCAGCTAAGTTATCCTTCCTATTAATCAGATTTTAGCTGAATCATTTATTTTATATATATCCTCTAGTGAATATATGTACATAATACAATGTTATAGATTTTAAGTGGATATAGAAAATTTATTTTAATAAATTTTATGTTTTATTATGTATAACTAATGTATGATCCTAATTTTCACAAGACACTACGACTTCCATTCCTTGAATTTATTTCCACTATATGGTGTACAATTAAATTGATGTAATATTCATGTAAGAAAAAAGTATGTTCTCTATTAAAATTAAGGTATTATCTAGATAATACCAAATACCTTGTTATCTTGAACATGTTTTAGGGACATTTAAATGGAATCACGTCCACCTCATTCTATAGATATGTGGATATACCTAACTAAAACACCACATACCCAGATAATATGACCACATGAATCTAAAAGTTAGATGCTCATATCTGGGAATTAAGTTGATGAGCTCAAATTATACTTAGGAATACACCAAAATTTCTATCAAACATCTCATTTGTTACTGAATATATGAGGATGTAATCAAAAAACACCATGATGAATGTGTATTGGTACAGATGAAGAATCTTGTTCTTGAGGTTACATGAACACTTTAAGTTTGTTATCCAAACAAAAGGGGACTTATAAAAACCATACCTAATCTAAAATTCATTCTTTTTGGTTTCCACCCCTCTATACCATAGCTAGAGGTAGCCAAATTGAAGATCAATAAAATAGAACCATCATTCTCCCCAGAAGTGATCAAAATTATTATAGATCCTTGGAAAAAGATATTATTCATCATGACCAAGTGTGCCTTTTAGAAATTTACATAGAGTTAAATAAAAACTCCTAATTTCTTCATAAATAACACTTGTGGATCGTATTATGAACTACACATCCTGAAAAATCACCCCTGATCTAGGTCCTTGATCAACACTTTTTGACCATACAACTGGGTTTGCTCAATATAATAATGGGGAATCAAAATGTGATGCATTTATATCATGAGATCTATCTAAAATTTAAAATCTATATTAGGAGGAGTTATCATATAGGATATCATGACAAGTAATTCAATTTCCATAGTAACATTTATGAATTCAAAGGAATAAGAAACATCATTATCAACTAAGGTAGTAGATGTAGACAGGATTGACCTGAACCTCATATAGTAGATGGTCCCTCCCCATCGTCAGTTAGAGTCTGGTCTATGAAAAACATACATAATTCCTTAACTCTATCATAGTGTCCATTATTTTCAAGACCAATATGAGCCTTTTTCCAAGTCTGATACTAAGGACCCCATTCGAATCCATGTTTCCCATACCATTTCTCCCTCTATCGCCGATTTTTGTCCAATGATTTTTTGTATATTTCTAATCTTTCTACATTAATGTAAATTCAAATATTTATACGGGGAAAAGTTATGATAATTCCCACTCAAAATATAGTTAAAAAAAGGTGGACCAAAATCCCCTAAAAAGGTACCAATAAATCACTTCCCTATTATATATTCCGAGCCTTCCTCTTCCTACTACTATAGGTTACAATCAAAGTGTCATTTGGAGGACAACTCTTCAAAGTTAAAATGAATAAAATTAAACCAGATACCATATCCACCCCCATGTCCTTCTCTGTCAATAGATATTTATGAACCAACTGAGTATAAGGAGTTAGATAAATTTTTCTGACCTAGAATCTAAACTCTAGTGGAATATCAATATCAAACATTCAAACATTATATACCTCATCTCCAACCAAGAGAGTACCAAAGAGAAGATTATATACAAATAATTCCATATACTTAGACACTATCATCACCCCCTGATCAATCTCCATGAACCCCAATGATTGGATCATATTAATTATTATTAGAATGAGCTCTATGGGTAGTGGGACCTTAAAGGTCAGCTGTCTGAGATGACACTTCCTTCTCAAATTGATCATAACATCCCACCAACATCCAATAGTATCATGTAACATAAAGGTATCAAGAATAACTTTTCGATCCAACATGGTCTCTACTATTTCTAATACCTTCTAGGAAACATTAATATAGTTTTCAATATATGGAGGGCTTTTAGTGGGTAGGATAGATGGAGGATGTAGTAGCTAAAAGTCTCAGACATATTTGACTACGGTTCTCATGACTCCCCCATATAGGATGGGGACTTAGTGAAATACATCTGGATAAAGTGGTCCTTCTACATAAACTATAAGGGTTTTCATAGGATTCTTCTTTACAGCACCCTCCTACATAGAAAGCGGTCAAACTATTCTTCTACGCAGAAGAATACTCTGTAACATTGAGGTAGAAATTAATTCCTATGTCGTTATATCCTAAATAGTCTAAAAGATAATACAATGGTTTCCCAAGGATTCTAATCATAATTCAAGGTATAACCCTACTAGAAAAATACAAATTTATTTATCCTAACATGTTAATCATAGTCATAAATATACATAAATAACATAACAACATGCTGAGTTCAAATAATTAATTCCATTAAATATATAACAATACTAAGCTATAAATATACATATCACACAATGATAAGGACAATTATATCAATAACAGATATAATACATCATGAAATTAAATTAAATAACTAATATGCATTCAAATAAAGGTATGTATGTATATATATATATCTTAGGAATTTATCTACCTATTCAGGTTGCATGAACAAACATAAAACATAAAAAACATAAACATAAATCTTTTCCATGGAAACACCGAGCTCTGTCACACATGTGTCCACCAGAAAAATGGAATCTCTCCAAATCAAATTCCACATCGTAATATTCTTTATTCCATGTCTCATGATAGGAAAAACTAAAAGTAGAAATATATCCTCTAATACCATTTGGTAACACCCCAACCTAAACAGCCATGTCAAAACTGAGTGCCACATGAACTCATGTGTGCATCCCCCTACACAAGAGGCTTCTGATGAGAGGTGATGGTATATGTACATCATTGGGTATAATATACCCTCAATATCACATCATATCACTAATAAAAAATATAATAAATAACCAATGTAACATGTAGAAACAAAAATATGTCTTGAATGTAATACAATAAATATATAATAGGTTCCAACGGAGGAATGATAATCCATAAGTTCTTGGTGCATCAATTAAATAAATAATTGAATTATAATGTCTCCCAAAGTATTTTCTATTCCTTCCATCTGCTCTATTATCCACCACTAAGAAATCGACTAGTGGAATCTTTCTCTTACTCAGATTCATATGCAGGAAATTATCATGTGCATGAAGATTCCAAATAAGGGTGTGAGTAATAAAACCATGGAGATCACCAATGAATCAAAAATTTATTTTCTCACATAAAAATGGTAATCCAAAAAAAAATTGTAAAAGTAACAAGGCAATCATTTATTGGGCACTCGTGTGTCAAAAAATCCACCATGAACCTCATTTGTAGCTTCTTCAGATCCATATCATAATGAATTTAAAGATATATGGAGTAATAAAGAACCATCAATAAGGATAGTAATTATTTGTTTACATCATGGGCATGTACTACTAGGAATACACTATGAATAAATTTGTTAATTTTCTAGGAATCCACTAGACATTTAGTGAACCTGCTATTCAATATTCACTAGGAATCAAAAAACATGATCCATAGAATCAAATAAGAATTTTTTTATCACAAGGAATCCATAGTTTATCCTTGTATCACTACCATGACTTAAGGACCATCATTGTTATTTTTAAAAATAATTTTCACTCCCCCATAGACGTGATTATCATGCTGTGATGGTCTTTATTATTTAGGAACCAAAAATAATACCACAAAATGCACACATAACAGGGTAGGACATCCAAGAAATAATAGTATATAATCATGAGTAATTGTAGTGATATATAATATATGTGATCAAGAAAAAACATGAACATACAAGCTACAAATCTACTCATGGTAACAAGTATCACAGTATGTTCTCATTGTTAATGAAAACATAAAATTGTAATAAAAATCAGGTATTGTTAACAAGTATTCAGAGGGAATAATTGAATGACATAAAAACGTGTAAAAAATCATAAAAAATATAAGAAAATTATTACATCATGTTTAATGATGTCAATGTAAAGGTATTTCAAGGATTCATCAGTCAAAAAGAATGTCCAAACGTCTCTCAACTCAATCCACTCACTGATGATTCCTTAGAATGATTATATTTTTTTATTTATAAAAGAAATAGAACACCACATGTGATAATACATTATATATCCTAGATAATTCAAAAACAATTTCATAATTTATGGATTAAGATAACATTTCTCCCATAGAGAAAATCATTATTTACCAATGATAATAATTTTCTCACACGATAATATTCCTTGTTGAAATCCTCTAGTTTTAATGATCAAAAATAATGTTTAATCTTGCTTCGTTAAGATTCATGATTAGTTATCTATATATATAATCTTAATTTATTCTGGTAGTGTTTTACATTATATGATAGGTGGACAAAATTTGTGAATGTATTAGTGACTTCTAAAGTAGAATCACTGTCACCATTCTGACTATGAAACAGTTAGGTTGGACTCATTTTTATACATCTCCATGATGATAGAAAATCAGCTATGTATGAGCTACAGGTAATATGAACATAATGGTGACATAGTTGTCTCACTATTAGTTGTATCACCATTGTCCAACCCCCCATCAAACTCAACAGCTTCTTAGAATTTTCAAAAAGGATGAGACACCATCTAATCAAGCTAATTCCAGATCCACTTACTGGTATCCATAATTTTCACAAAGTATGAGCTATTGATAGCGGAGTCAACATCAAGTGGACTTAACCTCGTACTGACATACCGATCCTGATTCACCAATACATGACTCACAATTATTGATCGTAGAATATATTATCTCATAGACATTGTTAATGAGACACCATTCCTAAGACACTATTCCTGAGACACCGATACAAGATATTGTTCGAAGTCACCAATTCAATTCATCGATCCAATTCACCATTCCAGAGATATAGCTATGAGACACAGTCACTTCATAATTCGATACATAAATTCCATTTTATTTCTAATAGTAATATTTTTTTACACCTATGACTTCTATTAATTTTAAAATAATTTGTCTATATTTTTTAAAAAACATTTAAATCGATGCCAGACTATAGTATGAGTTACGAGGTACCTGGATGAGACTAATATCATGATAATTTTTATCTATGGTTTATAAATAAAATCCCTGATAAAAAGGGAAGAAATTTATTTACTATATAGAAATTTTTTGCAGTTGAGACAATAAGAACTGCAGGCTGTGCATAAACTGTTGAGAACAAAAATCAATGAAAAAATTGTAGAAAAAACAATGAAAGGATAAATACTCATCCAGAACATCAATACCTCACTAGAAAAAAAGATATAAGCTCTAATAACACTTTATTTTTTTGCCTCTTTCTTAAAGATAACGTGGGCTTCATTCCAACATAACTTCGATTTCGTGCAAGCTACATTGTCAATCCTATAGATCTTTCTAACTATATTATCTCTATTTTTTCATTGCATATGTACTTATTTTACATTAAAAAAATCGTGTGTCAATATGTATTATGAACACATAGAGACTCTTATGTAAAGCTGGAAGATACATATAAATCATCACAAACTATAATTTTATACCTTACACTCCCATGGATAATAGGGAAAGATGTTCCTCCAAGGATTGTTAGTTTTATCCCACACATGAAAACTATGCAAGATGTCCAATTGACATGTAAAGTGTGGAATACTATTTTTTATCCTAAAAAATGGTGTGGATCATTATTTATTTATATTAATTATTTGGTGTTGGTTCATCACCAAGTGCATAGGAATATTTCTCATCTAAAGAATGATCCTCTTGTTTCATTTTGTTGTGTTGTTTCAAGTTTACTGATCTCTGTTTGTGATTATTTAAATCCAAAAAATTATCTTCTCTTTGATAGTTAATCATAAATATTTTTTATAATTAAATTTTGTATAGTATAAGAATTTTAAAAGAGAAAATAATATCTCATATTGTTTTAATAGAGAACAAATCACTCTTAAGTAAATCCTACAATCGACCCAATCGTTTATAAATCTGTTACTTTGGTTTACGAATCCACTTTGTATTTTAAATTGGGGAACATTTTCATAAATATTTCAGATAGAAATTTTTATTGAAACTCAATTCACCCCCTCTGGAGTGTCCAACTCTATCCAATATTTGGTTTCAAAATAACCACTTTTTGAACTACCTGGTTTTTAATGGTTTTCAAATCTTTTAAAATGTGATTTTTTATTTGTTTTAAAGATCTACAAATTTCAATCAGTTCTAAATTTACAGTTATTCAAACCTAGTATTTATTTTTTAACATGAAAAATTGACAGGAATATCCTTTTACCAATAGACCTCCATATTTTAAAAAAAAACCATGTTTAATGGATAATTAAAATGAAAATGCATTTAAAAATCATGGGTTTTGAAATCTATTCTAATTTTTTTGATTAATATAAAATTTCTACTACTACTAGAAATTCTTTTTATAGCACCAAATAAGGTAGACTAGAACAGTAATTTCAAATATATTCATTAATTATATAGTGACTTATGTGATAAATATTTCAATTGGATTTCCTCATGTAAAACAACCTTTGAAATATGGGATACTCAAGCTATTTAACATGAAGGATCCACTATTGTTAAGGAAATGATGCTTAACACATATACTATTAAATATTATAACTTTAAAATGAAGCTTTAGGAATCTATCTATGACATGTACCCGGATTTCAATGAAATTTAGAAATCATGATCTCACTACGAAATATAATCACCGTAAAAGAACAGATCATGCGAATCTTGAGTTGTATTCTAGAAAAATGGAGAGGGGCCACATTATCAATGAGAGTCTCTTGTAACATAAATTCACTACCTATAAATAAGATATTTTAAAAACTGATGATGTATGTGGAAGAGATGAAGGTCAATAGAGAAGAAGATGATGAACCTAAAATAAATTCAATGGATTTCAAAACCATGACATCCAAAACAAAAGAAAAAATTCAATTCCCTGCTAAAAGATCCAGAAATTCAGATTCATCAACTAATAGTAATGAGGATATGGCTTAGTTATCCTTCAGATTTATGAAATTCAATAGAAAGAAAAATTTATTCATAAATCCTAACTACAAATCAAAATATGACAATAAGGTTAACTGGAATAAGGATTGGAAAAGAAATGACAATACTAATGAGATAGTATGATATGAATGAAAAATAAAATGACATGTTAAGGCTAACATTCCAAAGCTAATGTATATGAATAAATATTTGGATAAGTATAGAAAGAACAAGAATTCTATAAAGGATACCGGGATGGCTTCTGAGGATAGCTCTAGGAAATCTAAATCAACAGTTGATGAAAAAGAAGGCAAACAGAACACCTATTTTATGAAAAACGCATCTGAGGTAACCTTTGTATCGCTTTCATAGAATTTAAATTATTCTATAGATGAATATGATTTTGACAATTATGAACATATGATCAATGATTAAATGTTTCCATTCTATAAAATTATTGAGGATATCTACAATGAGATAAATGAAAAATATAAACCTCTCATGAAATAGCATGCCCATTCTAGTACTGTTAAATATGAACGCACTATAGAGAAAGGGAAGCAGACTCAAATACTCAAAGATTATACAGAACATAAACATTCTAATATGAAATTAAAGAGGGATTTAGAAATATTCACCAATGATTAAGATACCTTAGTTCAAATTCGGGGAAAACAAGTTTCTCTTAAATACACTACAAGAATTTTTTATCAACCTTGACAATGAAATTTATTTGGACCCAATTTTCTATCCAAATCTAAAAAATCCAATTTTATGCCCAGATTAGAAGAAGGTTTCTACAATGTCTAGTTCTAGAACATTTTTTTACTTATTCTAGTTTCTATAGATCTAATAAATTTTATTTTTCTAAAAAATTACAAACAGTTTATAGGAAGCCCATTAAGAAAACATGGGTTCCTAATGACTTATTTGCTAATATTACTAGACCCATGGAAATATGGGTACCAAAAGTCTTTTCATGCTTAAACTATTTTTATAGGAATTCTCTTTGAAGATATCTAGTAAGATATTATGGTACTTGGACAGTGGGTGTTTAAGACATATGATAGGGGTATACTCTTTCTTCAATAACCTCGTAAATATCAATTGTGGAAATGTAACTTTAATTACAACGAAAAAGGGAAATTATTGGCCTTGTAAAATCTTTAACACTAACTCGGTTTTAGTTTTAATGTGCTTTTTATTGATGGTCTAATATATAATCTTCTTAGCATCTCAGAGATATGTGATGATGGATTTAATTCGAAATTTTAAAATGATGTTTGTATTGTTTTCAATTATATGAATGATTTATCCATTACTGCATTTAAAAATGAAAATGTTTATGTGGAAAATCCTAATTCCATAGTTTCTCAGAATTTATCTTGCCTATGTACCTTCCAGAAATATTCTAGGATCTATCTTAGAACACTAGGTCATTGTAAAATTCAATATCATTGGAATATTACTAGAATATTATTAGTGAAGGATCTACCTAAATTAGATTTTTGAAATGATATTTTTTTTATAATTTATCAAAAAGGAAAACAACATAAAATATCTTTCTTTCAAAAGAATGATGTTTAAAATTCACACATTCTTAAGTTGGTTCACAAGAATTTAATTGGACCTTCTAGAGTTTCATTTTTATGTGGTATTCACTATTTATATGTTCTAATAAATGAAATATAATGAAATATATTGACTTTATTTTTAGCTAACAAAAGTGAGGCTTGTTCATATTTAACCATGTATGTTTGATCCATATAAAACTTCTCTGTACATTGAATCAAAACATTATGAAGTGACCATGGTCATGAGTTTGAAAATAAATAATTAGAATGTTTTTTTTCAAAAAATGGATACAATCATAACTTCTTGTCTCCTATTATGCCCAAGAAAAATGGAGTTGTATAAAGGAAAAATAGAACCTTATATGAAATATCTCACACTATGTTTAATGAATATTATTAACCTATTAATGTTTTGATAGAATTTTTGAATACTACTTTCTATATAATTAATATATTTTTAATTAAACATATCCTTATGAAAACCCCTTTATAATATATGGTATAAGAGAAAACATACGGTTAACAACACTAATGTTTTTTGGTTGACAAAAAATTATTCTCAATACCAATGACAATCTTGACAAATTTTCCTCCAAAACGGATGATGGAATTTTTTTAGGTTATTAAATATATAGTAAAGCCTATAGAGTCTTAATTATGATGTCCACATGTGGGGAAGAATATGTGTGTGCCAAATTTGATGAAACATATCCGTAGGAATCTAAATCATCTTTTTAGAATTTTGAGGATAATCAATCAAGTCTAAAACATCTAGATTTTAAATAAGAAAACAATTCTGGTATATCTCTAGATTGTGACCTTGTAAAACATTAACCTATAGAATTACTCTAAGTGGCCATCCATTCTTTTTCTAGACCTATTTGAACTCTTAAAAACAATTATTTAGATGATATTATCAGAGACATAGACAATATAACATAGACAAGATCTTATATAAGAAACCATGATGGGAATCATGTCAGTTTGTCAAAATATGAACATAAAAACATTAGTTTTAAAAATCAGTTATGAATTATATATGATTTTTATGAAAGAATAATTAAATCATTTTTAATGAAATAATGTTTGGATACATTTTGATAGACCCAAATACTCCTTGACCATAGAAACTAAGTTGATTTTTTGAAAAAAAAGTGAATGAATTGGTCGCTATTGTATGAAATAATTCCATCCTTGTTTACCATGGTTATATTCAAGATGAAGGCATAGACTATGAAAAAACATTTTCACTAGTATCACAACTTTATGCCATTAGAATAATTTGATCTTATGCAGCATATCTTAATATAAAAATTCATTAAATGGATGTTAATGTCCATTAAAAAATGTTTATATAGTTGAGGATGTTTTTGTAAAAAAATCCCCTAGTTTTAAAAATATTCATTTTCCAAATAATGTTTTCAAAGTAAAAAAATTTTTATATGGTTTAAAGAAGGCTCCAAGATCTTGGTGTGAATGGATCATCACTTTTCTTATTTCTAATGGTTTTTCTAAAGGTGTAGTTGATCGTGATATTTTCATAAAAATAATTTATAAAGATGTTCTTGTTGTTTAAATATATATTCAGGATATTATTTTTGGATCACCGAATAATTCTACATGTATTGACTTTTCAAAAATGGTGTAAATTGATTTTGGAAGGAGTTTAATTGGTGAACTCAAATTCTTTCTTAGATTTCAAATTTTTCAAAAAAAGAAAGTACAATTTAAAATCAATGTAAATACACTAAACATATTATAAAGCATTTTAATATGGATAACACAAAAATTTGTGATGCTCCTATGATTAGAACCTGAAAATTGGATCTAGAAGAAAATGTAAAATCATTGGATCAAACCCATTACAGTTGTATAATTGATTGTCTCCTATTCCTATCTTATTGACAACCTTGTATTATGTTTAGTGTGTGTGTATGTTCTTGTTTTCAAGAAAATACTAAAGGGTCACAACTACATTCTATTAAAAGAATTTTTAAATACCTCAAATATACTAATACTAAGGATTTTTCTATCCTAGGAGAAAACAAGTTGACTTAGTTATTCTGACACTAACATTAGTGGTTGCAAGTTAGAGAGAGAAAAGAACCTCTGGAACGTGTAACTATTCTTTGAAGTCTCTAGTTTCATGGTGTTGTAATAAAATATTCAATTGCAATATCTATTGTCGAAGATGAATACATAGATTCTGGATTTTTTAGAGCTAAATTTTTTTCAATGGAACACGCATTAATAGATTATGGCTATCAATTTATATATTTCCCCATAAACTCAGAAAATACTAGTGCTATTCACATTTATAAGAATACCGTTTCTCATTCAAGAAAAATCATATATATGTAAGAAATCAATTATAGAGATATCATTATCAAAAAAATTATATAACCCTTATATTCATTGGCTCCAGACATCATCTTGTTATTTTTTTTACTAAGCCATTAAATTAAGAGAGAGTTACATACATCAGATATAAGTTGGTGATGATCAATTTTGAGTGACTAACTATTGAATCACTCACCGTTGATGTCCAACCATTGAGACTCTTGATTCTCGCTCAAATTTACCCGAGAGAAGAAGGTAGGATGGTCCTTGTAGTTTATCTTGGGTTGCGGAATCCTCAGAGACCTAAGAAGTAACCTATGGACACGTACATTATATGAAC
Source organism: Viscum album (assembly GCA_963277665.1). Classification (NCBI taxonomy): domain Eukaryota; kingdom Viridiplantae; phylum Streptophyta; class Magnoliopsida; order Santalales; family Viscaceae; genus Viscum; species Viscum album. The sequence goes on along the minus strand of OY728141.1, from coordinate 593,093,558 downwards.
TGTTTTTGGATATGAAGTGTCCAACTTGGGTTGATTTTATATCGGTTCAAAGGATCACTAATAGATTTAAGTGAATTCGATTTAAAATAATGAGTTGATCCTAGGTTATCACTCAGGGTGGATTGGATGAAATTATTTTTCAACTATTTGATTTTCTAATATTTGAGATGGGTTCATTTAATTAGATCAAACAACATCCTCACTTACTGGTTTAATACCTACAAACTTTAATACTAATCACCTATACATTTTAAGGATCAATGTTTTGTGAATTTCGAGGTAAAGGTTCGTATTAGCACTTGAAGTATGTGGCATTAAATTCAACAAGGATGATGGAGTTTAAAAATCATGAAATAAAAATCTCAATTAAAAGAAGTGATTAGACATTAATGGAGTAAGAAATAACATCCAATACAGACTCTTGCTACTCCCTTGGATCAACCCATAAAATAGTTATCCCTCCATTGATTATACGGTTTCAATGGAAGCAGAAAGTAGACTCATGAGGGAGGAAATGGAGAAGTAAAGAAAACAATAAAAATAAAATGATCAATCCACCGTTGTGTGAGTAATTTCACAAGATTTGGTGTGAATAAATTCAAACCATGGGGAAACGGTATCAAATTGAGATGTATAACAATAGAATAAGAGGATAAGAAGAACTTTTATTAAGAAACTAAAGTGAATTGAACAACTTACTTGTGAAAGACAAACCTGAGATAACAAAATCACAGCATGACATTACAATTGAACAAAGCACCAAAGATGATAAAACTAATCCACCAAAACTGCCTTAATTAGACATTTTTTAAGCCCTTGGGTCGATCCTCCAACATTACAAGTCTCCTCAATTAATTGTGGTAGTCCATAGGTGGGTGGAAAGTAAGGGAGAGTTGATTTTTCCACCCTCAACCTGAGGTGGCAGCCAGCTTTCTTTTACCGAACAGACACGCTTGGAAGACCATCTAGATGGCCGAATCAGAGTGGGCCATAGAAGAAGGAACTGTATCCCCGTATGTCTTCTAACCGTATGTAAACGTTGGGCCCATTTAGAGTTATGGATTCCTACATAGGATCATATTAGTGGGATGTTTTTCCGGGCCTCAGAATATGGCCCAGAATTTTATCTTTAAATTCAGCCGCCTAAATAGACATCATGGAGGCCGAATTAGGATTGGATATTTTAGGGTGTTTTCTTCCAATATATGTATTAGATCATCCCATGAAATTTGGGATTAATTGGGCATGTATGTTGTCCCCACATTCTCATTAGTGGGCTGATGTATAATCTGCCTTCTCCATGATTGCTTCCTTTCATTGCCAAATACCTCCATCATATTTTATGAATCTTTCATTGATCCTTTAATGAAAAATGTTCATATTTAAGTTAATATCCAGATCAAAAGAATATAAAATTAAAATACGTATAATTATATTCCTTAAAATTAGATGAATCATTGGGTACTTCGAATGATGTTTAAAAATGTACCACATAATAGTGCATTTTAAAAATGTATTATAATCATAATGTGAAATTATGTTCAAAGTGTAAAATTCACTAAAATGGTGTTTATGAATAATTAAGAACAAGAATATTATATATATTAACACTGAATATTAGCCTCATTTAGTAGCTAACCACACCCTAAACTTTAGTTTTTCTAGTCCCGAGCAAAATATATCTCAACAATATAAAATTTGAATTCCCTTTTCCAAAAACATTTTAATACACAATGATCACAAGAAACCCTTATACCAAAAAATAGTGAAACCCATCGAAATATTTTAATACAAGATAGTTTAAGAAGTAGATCTAAATCCCAATCTTATTCCTTTGTTCAGATTCATTGCCATATTTCATCCAATATCAATTAAGTATGAGGATGTGTTGTTAATCACAATAGATATAGGGGTTCATTTTTATTCAATGGGGGAATGATGGAAGTTCTTGGTGGAATCACATTTCAATATTAATATGAGTATTCATTTTTTATTGTATTATTTCTTTTGTTTTTTTTTGCAATTCTTCCATGGTAATTGAAGTTGCACTCAAAAGAGTCAACCCCTATAGAGAGACTTTGCCGATTACTCCTAGGATCAAAGACCATAGGGAACCAAGTGAAGCCCACATACTCTGGCATCATATCGAGTTATCTCAGTCAAAAAAAAATTCAAATTACCAAAAATAGAGATAAAATTACTAACTCTGGGCCAGACAACTATGGAGTCATGATCCCCATGTGCCGAAAGCCACACATTAGGAAATTTCATTGTTCTACACGCAAATTTATTATTATTTTTTATATTTATTTCTTTATTTTTTATTGAATACTCATATTAAAACTAAAATGATCACCAAACATATGCTATTTATTTGGGGGACCCCATGAACTCAAACTAATACCCCGCTATCCAAAGGACGTGCATTGTAATCTTTTTTTTATTGGGAAGAAAATATAAACGATGAAATATAACATTGGATAGCCACACTTTCCAAAATCTATGCTCATAAAATTAAACAAGGATTCAAATCAGAATCAGGTCATTCTAAATTATTTGATATTCAGTTTCAAAGTGTGCAATGTGTGTTACCATGTTCAAAGTTAATGGAATTTTTCCTTCCATTTACACTTTTTTTTTTCAAATCAATCTTTTTTTACACAAAAGAATTTTCTATTTTATCTCCCCCCAACATAAAATAACACTATCCCCAGTGTTTAAGGAAAAGAAAATTTAGATGGGGGTAGAGGTAGAGAATGAAAGTTCAAAAATGAAATTGAAAATGGGGATCATGGAATGAAGTCACCTGGTGGTTGAAGTTGAAATTATTGTGGCTCCCTTTAATCCTTTGATATCCATGTCATTTCTAGAGTTCCCTAGTAGAAAAAAGAAAAACAAAACATAACAAAACAATATATATATATATATATAATAAAGAAATTAAAATATAAGTATATATATATAAATTATAGAATAAGGAAGCACAAAAATCCATAGGTCACTAGTAAGCGCACGCCCTTGTCTCCCTTTAGTCCCGGGTTCGAGTCCCCGCGGCTTCGCCAGTTGTGAAGGGGTTTTCCCAACGGCCTACGATGTGTCCCTTTTTTATTATTATTATATTATTAATTATTTTTTTTGTATTTTTATTTTAACCTACAAACACATTAAAAAAACTGATGATACATTGTCTTCTTTTTAATTTTCTACGTAAGGCATTACTCAAGGATCACACCACATGACACAGATGAATATAGTGCTCCCCTTTCATACCCATCCATACTCATAATAGAAGAATAGGTCAACAGTCAATATTTTTTAAATATAAAAAAGTTTAATTAATCTTATTTAAAATATAAAGTTCATTAAAACAACAAAATGATAGGAAACTTGAAAACCATGGATTTCCTCCCATGCATCTCTTTGTTTAATGTCGCTAGCCCGACATGGATCCTAAATCAATCAATTTTTTCCTGGTTCATAGGTTGACTTATTTAACTCAACCTCTATTTCCTTTTAATTGAATGATTCAATGAATGGTTTTAACCTTTGACCATTGACCTTGAAAATGTAACCAATTATGGGATCTTGAATATCTACTGCCCCATGGGGGTATACATGATGCACTATGAAAGGACTGGACCATCTAGACCTTAACTTTCCTGGGTATAAATGAATTTTTGAACTATACAAGAGCAAAAGTTCTTCCGGTTCAAAATTTTTGACCTTGATATTACTATATTGGTAGGCGTGAACTCTAGATTTATTGATACTTGAATTTTCATAAGCCTCCATCCTTAATTCCTCCAGTTCATTGAGATCTAATTTCCTTTTGGTTCCGGCCAATGAGAGGTTATAATCCATTTTCTTAATTGCCCAAAAGGGCTTATTCTCAATTTCAACAGGTAAATGGAATGATTTTCCATAAACCAAACTATATGGGAACATTCATAAAATGGTTTTATATGTTGTACGATATGACCAGAGAGCATCCAAGAGTATCTCGGACCTATCTTTCCTAGATGGATTGTCAGTTTTTTCAAGATTTTTTTTGATTTCACAATTGGCTAACTCATCTTGACCATTGGTCTGTGGGTGGTAAGCAGTGGAAACTTTGTGATAAATTCCATATTTTTCCATGAGTGATGAGAATGGATGGTTGCAAAAATGAGTTCCACGATCACTAATGATAGCCCTAGGAAACACAAATCTAGAGAAGATGTTTTCTCTGAGAAATCTAATAACTGTTTGATGATCATTAGATTTTTTAGGAATGGCCTCAACCCATTTGGATACATTATCGATAGCTAAGAGAATGTACAGATATCCCATAGAGTTTGGGAAGGGACCCATGAAATCAATTCCCCAACAATCAAAGATTTCAACCACTAAGATGGGAGTGAGTGGAATTTGATTCCTTTTTGTGATGAACCCTACTTGTTGACACCTAGGGCAGCTTTGAAAAAATGTGTAGGAGTCCCTTGAGAGGGTAGGCCAAAAGAGACCACATTTAATAATCTTAGAAGATGTTTTCTTAGAGGAAAAGTGACCTCAACATGCCTCACTATGACAGAATTTAAGGATGGACTCTTGTTCAGATTCTGGGACACACCTTCTAACGACTTGGTCAGGGAAGAACTTATAGAGGTATGGATCATCAAACACATAGTGTCTAACATCAGAAAGGAATTTCCTTCAAGCATGAGTACCTAAGAATTTTGGAATGAATCATGTAACTACGAAATTGGCTATGTCGACATACCAAGGGCAGTCACTCATAGAGTATAGGTGTTCATCAGGAAATGAATCAGACATAGAAAGGTGATTTGTGTTGTCTTTGAATTCCATCCTAGAAAGGTGATCAACTACAAAATTTTCAACTCCCTTTTTATCCTTGATTTTGAGGTCAAATTCTTGTAAGAGAAGGATCCACGTAATTAGTCTAGCCTTAGCATCTTATTTTTGGAAGAGGTATTTTAGTGCAGAATGGTCAGTGAACACAGTGATGGGGGATCCTAAGAGGTAGGACCTAAACTTCTCTAAACAAAACACAATAGAAATTAACTTTTTTTCAGTAGTGTTGTAGTTGATTTGGGCATCATTTAAGGATTTACTTGCATAAGAAATGACATAAATAGTTTTATCACAACATTGTCCTAACATAGATCCTACAACAAAGTCACTGTAATCACACATAAGTTCAAAAGGAAGGTTCTAATTTTGAGATTTCATAATGGGAGGAGAGGTGAGAGAGGATTTGAGGGTCGAGAATGAACCCTCACAGCTTTCTGTCCAAACAAATGGAGCATCCTTTACTAGGAGAGCACAAAGGGGATGGAAGATTGAACTAAAGTCCTTGATGAATATTCTATAGAAACCATCATGTCCTAAGAAAGACCTCACTTAATTGAACGTTTTGGGTGATGGAAGGTGATGAATGATGTCAACCTTGGCTTTATCAACATCAATCCCCCTACTTCAGACCAGATGTCCTAGAACTAGTCCCTCTTTAACCATGAAATGGCATTTTTCCCAGTTTAGGACCAGATTTTTTTCTTCACATCTCGACAAGACTCTCTCCAAATTCTGGAGACATCCCTCAAATGTATCCCCAAACACAGATAAGTCATCCATGAAGACCTCTAGAAAATCCCCTTCCATGTCTGAGAAGATTCCCATCATGCACCACTGGAAGGTTCCAGGAGCATTGCATAAACCAAAGGGCATGCGTTTGAAGGCAAATGTTCAAAATTGACATGTGAATGTAGTCTTCACTTGATCCTATAGGGAGACCTCAATTTGATTATACCCTAAGTACCCATCTAAGAAACAGTATATGGCATGACCTTCCACTCTCTCAAGGACTTGGTCAATGAATGGTAAGGGGAAATGGTCCTTCTTGGTGAATGATTTTAGCTTCCTATATTCAATGCAGACCATCCATCCACTACTCACCCCTGTTGGAAGAATCTCTCCATCCTCATTGGTTATCACTGTGATTCCAGCCTTTTTTGGAACCACTTAGATCAGGCTCACCCATTCACTCTCAGCTATGGGATATATGATACCAGCTTTCAGCAATTTCAGAACTTCTTTTCTTACTACCTCCATGAGATCAGGATTGAGCCGTCGTTGAGGTTGACAACATGGATTTGAATCAGATTCCAGAACAATCCTATGAGTCCCAACAAGTGGGCTAATCTGGGGAATATCAGACAAGGTCCAAACAATGGCTTTCTTATGTTTCCTAAGGACATCTAGAAGAATCCTATCATGATTGTCTTCAAGAGAAGAATAAATGAAAATAGGATGTGTTTGATTGTCCCCTAGGAAAGAATACTTGAGTGCAGGGGGAAGTTCATTCAATTCAAGATCAGGTTGGTTCAGAATTTCAGCAGAAGATTGGGAAATTGGATCAAGATAAATTTTATTTCCTAAAGTTTTAGATAGGATTGATTCCCCACATGTAGAAGTTTCAGCTACTAGATTGGCCTGATTAGATTTAGGGTTGGAAGTTGGAGTGGTCTCCATGAAAGTGGTTTCTTTAAAGGTTTCACTGATTGTTGGACCTAAGACTTCATCATAAGAGAAATTTGAACATGATTCAAGCCAAGGAGATAAACTTCCTTCATATGAACAAAGTAAATCAATCTCATACTGACTCAAACATTCATCAAATATTCCTTGATGTTCTTTGGATTCATTATCAATGCTTCCTATCATGTTTACTTCATGAATTTCCTCTTCATCCCCTATTTGTGAGCCTGCATTATAGATGTTCAAGTCCAGACTCATGTTCCCAAAGGTGATGGTCATGTTCCCATTTCGGACTCGGATAACATGGTTGATTATTGCAAGGAAAGGATGAAAAAGGATGATTGGGGTTTGTTCCTTATTTCCTATGTCTGGATAGTTTTCAAGGACAATTAAATCAGCAAGGTATATGATGTTTTCAACCTTTAGCAGAATGTCCTTTAAAATTCCCTTTGGAAACCTAATGCTACGATCACCAAGTCGAAGTGTGAAAGATGTGGGTTAGAGTTCATCTAGGCCTAACTGGCAGTACAAAGAATATGGAATGAGATTGACACTAGCACCTAGGTCACACAAGGGCTTGACAACTTTGCTCTATCCTAGTTCAACATTGATGTAAGGAAACTTGGGTCTTTCAACATAGGAGGAATGGTCCCTTGAATGGTGGTACTCACATTAGAAGCCAAAAGGACATGGTTTTTATGTGAAAATTTTCGTTTAAAAGTGCACAAATCCTTAAGGTAATTTTAGTAGGTAGGTATGGTTTGGAGGGAATCGAGAAGGGGATTGTTCAACCTGACTTGTGAGAATATTTACCTCAATGATTCACTCAATTCAGGCTTAGTTTTCCCCCTCATGCATTGAGGAAATGGTGCAGGTTGTGGGGTTGTTTGTTGAAGAGTTGTTTCTTTCACATTGTTATCAGTTTCATCAGTTTGATCTTGGGGTTCATTTGAATTTTCATCTAAGTTTGAATCTTCAGGTGGGTTCTGAATTAGTTGTTCAGGTTTCTCAATTGATTTCCCAATTCTTAAAACATTCACAGCCTTTAGTTTTTCATGAGTTGTTTGAGCACAACTTTACTCTCCCCTTGAAGTTGAGGATGGAACCTCATGAGTAGGCATGGGTGCCTTTCAAGTTTCTATGGTTTGAAGTTCTTGATTTAGGGAACAGACTTCTGAATTCTTTCTCTCCATTTGTTTGCACAGTTTTTCTAGTAGGATTTGTGGAACAGTTTGGGTTGGTGCTTGAGAAGATTGGTTTATCCCAGAGGGATATTTTGGAGGTGGGATGGTTTTTTGAAAATGGACCGGTGGCTATTGGTATTGGATAGGTTGGGTCTGGAACTGGTTATGGATTTGGTAGTTCTGATGGGGGTAAGGATTTTGTCTCTGTGGTTGGCTAGGTTGTTGGTTATCTTTACAACAGAAGCCTAGGTGGTCATTATACCTTGGGTTGAAGTTGTTTTGGTATTGAGGCTTTTGAAAGTTCAAAGCATTTACTTCTTCTGGGGGTCCACCTAAAATAACATCCTTGATGGATGGAATGGTTGGGTAGTTATCTGTCTTATGGTCATGTTTGTCACAAATTGTGCAAACAGGGTCAACAGTTTGGATTTCAAGGACTTTCCTAAGGCCTATCTCTTCAACCTTCTTAGATAGTGCTGCGAATTTATCCCTAAGGATTTCCTCTTCTATAAGTGTATGAATTCCAGTAGTTCTTTGTGTCTTTTCAGAATAAGGTGAAGTTCTCCATGTTTTTTTTGTTCAGAAAGTCTTTCTAGATATTCTTAAGCATCATTTGGGGCTTTTTTTTTTAAAGGTTCCATTACACATCATGTCAATGAATTGTTTGTTCCCCGGACCCAACCCTTTATAGAAAATTCTCACTTGTTCAGGAATAGAAAAACCATGGAGTGGAACCACGTTTAGAGTGTCTTTGAACCTCTCCCATGTTTCATATAATGACTCTCCCTCTTTTTCAAAAAGGTTTTGGATAATCTTTTTAAGTGCAATTGTTTTGTGGTGGGGAAAGTATTTTTTGTAGAATTATCTTTGTAGTTGGTCCCAAGAATTTATGGATGATGGTCTCAAATTCTTTAGCCAATTTTTAGCTCGATCCTTTAAAGAAAAAGGAAATATCCTCATCTTAGCTAATTCTAGTTGATGTGGGGGACACATGTGTCTACGATGTCATTGAACTCATTAATGTGAAGGTAGGGCATCTCGGACTCCATTCCATGGAATATCGGAAGATGGTTTAGGAAATGGTGTTTAAAGATGTAGTCGGCATCTCCTAGGGAATTGTGTCTAATGCATGAGGGGGCATTGGTCCAGGAATGTGTGAGGTAGTCATTCATGGTTTGATCAATTGCATTCCCCAGGTTTGGGGATGCCTCATTTGGGTTTCCATTTTGGTTCCCACCTGAGTTTATGAGTTTGTTTATTTGAAGACATTCCATTGAAATAGGCTCAATTTTGGACTCTGGATTATTAAGAAGATTAGGATCTAATGTAAAGAGTTTCCTTGGTGTACTTGACTCCCCAACCCCAGGACTATCCACCCTAACTAGACGGTTTGATTGATCGCTGGTGTAGGCGGACACGCGCCAAAAGAAAAAAAATGAGAAAGGGACAAGATAAGTGAATTTGGATGAGAAATGAATAAATGGGGGAGAATAGAATAAGTGTTTAGATGACTTACTTGGGTCCCCAGTAACGTCACCAAAATTTGATTCTCGCAAAAATTTACCCAAGAGAAGAAGGTAGGACGATCCTTGTAGTTTAGGATGGGTTGTCGAATCCTCAGAGACCTATGAAGTAACCTATGGCCACGTTCATTCTATGGACTGTTTTTTTATATGAAGTGGACAACATGGTTTTATTTTATATGGGTTTAAAGGATCAATAACATATTTAAGTGAATTCTATTTAAAATAATGTGTTGATCCTAGGTTATCACTCGGGGTGGATTGGATGAAATTCTTTTTCAACTATTTCAATTTCTAATATTTGAGATAGGTTCATTTAAGAAGATCAAACAACATCATCAATTACTGGTTTAATACCTACACACATTAATAATAATAACCTATACACTTGAAGGATCAATGTTTTGAGAACATCAAGGTAAAGGTTCGTATTAGCACTTGAAGTATGTGGCTTTAAATTCAACAAGGATGATGGAGTTTAAAAATCATCTAATAAAAATATCAATTAAAAGAAGTGATTAGACATTAATGGAGTGATAAATAACATCCAATCCATCCCCTTGATACTCCCTTGGATCAACACATAAATGAGTTATCCCTCCATTGATTATATGGTTTAAATGGAAGCAGAAAGTAGACTCATGAGGCAGAAAATGGAGAAGTGAAGAAAACAATAAAAATAAAATGATCACTCCACCATTGTCTGAATAATTTCACAAGATTTGGTGTGAATAAATTAACACCTTGAAAAAAAGGTATCAAAGTGAGATGGATAACAACAGAATAAGAGGAGAAGAATAACTTTTATAAAGAAACTAAAGTGAATTGAACAACTTACATGTGAAAGACAAACTTGAAACCACAAAATCGCAGCATAACATTACAATTGAAAAAAGCACCAAAGATGATAAAAATACTCCACCACCACAACCTTCAATAATAATTTTGGAAGCCCTTGGGTCGAGCCTCCATCATTCCAAGTCTCCTCAATTAATTTTGGAAGGCCAAGGGTGGGTGGAATTTACGGGAGAGTTGATTTTTCCACCCTTGACTGGAGGTGGCATCCATCTTTCCTTCACCGAACCAATGCTCTTGTAAGACCTTCTAGATGGCCGAATCAGAGTGGTCCATAGAAGAAGACAATGGAAACCCAGATGTCATCTAACTTCTTGTAAACTTTGTGCCCATTTGGAGTTTTGTATTTCATGATATGATCATATTAGTGGGATGTTTTTTTGGGCCGCAGAATCTGGCCCAGAATTTTATCTTTAACTTGGGCCGCCTAAGTGGACACCATGGAGGCCGCATTAGCATTGGAATCTGAAGAGTTATTTGTTCCTATACATGTATTATAGCATCCCACGAAATTTGGGATTAATTGGGGATGTATGTTGGGCCCCATATTCTCATCAGTGGGCTGGTGTCCAATCTTCCTTCTCCAGAATTGCTTCCTTTCATTGCCAAATATCTTCATCATCCTTTATTAATCTTTCATTGATCCTTGAATTAAAAATGATCATATTGAAGTGAATATCCAGATAAAAAGAATATAAAATTAAAATATGTATAATTAGATTTCTTAAAATTAGATGAATCATTGGGTACTTCAAAGGATGTTCAAAACTGTACCACATAATAGTGCATTTTAAGAAGGTATTACAATCATAATGTGAAATGATATTTAAAGTGTAAAATGCACTAAAATGGTGTTTATGAATAATAAAGAACATGAATATTATGTATATTAACAATGAATATTAGCATCATTTAGTGTCTAATGAACTCTCAATTAATGTCTCATTTTAGATGAATCTTTATTGATGACTCTCCATAGATGACTCATTATTGATGACTCATCATTAATGACTCGTCGTTAATGACTCACACTTGTGTCTTGCTGTTATTTACATAGTTATTTTTCTTGCTCAAATTTAAAATTTTAATTTTATTTATCTCATTTTATTTTATAATTAATTATTGATTTATGGTTTTAAAATCACAATATAAAAAAAATGGATGGATCTAAATAACTTTATCACTTGCCCAGTAATTCTCTCAAACCTTTCTCTCCCAAACCAATGTCACCTTCTTCCCCAAAATTGATCTGTCCAAACCTTTGAAATGGATTGAGTGGTTTTTTTCCAAAGATGTGTGTGGAAAAGTCCCACCCTTCGAAGAATAAAAATGGTGTATTGAGTGATCATAAACCCCAACCTATTCACCCTGGTCTTGAAAAAAGAATATCCTATCCTGTAAAGGAAGTTCATGCGAATTTTTTTGTTAACAAGTAAGTATATCATTTTGAATGTTTTGTAGGAACAAGGTCAATTGGATTTTTTCTCCTGCAAAAAAAGTCATCGGTATCCTAAGTTACTTCATGAGTTCTACCTATATGTGATGATTATTCTGTATTGAATAGAATAATTTTGTATCAAGTCATGAATATATGGAGAAAGGGTTTCTTTATCTTCTGAATAGTATGATGAATGTCTACATCTACCTCATGATGTAATTTTTATAGATTATAACGGAAGTGATCCTCCTGCTAGAGATATTTTTATAATGGGATAGTCTTGACTGAACTGATCAGTAATAGAATTCGTTGAAGATCAAATTCAGTATAACTGGTTGGAGAATGTGGTTTACTATTTAGGTTTATTCTGTACAATCTTTTCCTAAGGAATATTTAATTTGTCTCCTTGAAATATTATGTTGTTTTTTTGTTGTATATTATAAAATAAAGAATCAACATCATTCATTGGTGATGTCGCATGGTTCATATGAGTGATATGACAAGGCCAAACTATAAGTCAAACACCATTTTTATTAAAAGAATATGTCATTTATGTTGAAAGTTAAAGGAGTAGTGACTAACGATAAAAAAAACTATGATATATTGTGGTGATTTTTGTATCACAAACAATATATGAAAAAAGATGAGGATAAAATGTAATCCATAGAGGATTTTGTGGGTGGAATATAATGAGATTTAGTTTGAATAATTCAATCCATCGCAATACCCTACAAGACCAATAGATATGGATAACCCTAGTCTAGGACTAGATTATGTTGTGTAATATTCAGATTAAGAAGAAGAATATATTGAAGATGAGGCTGAAAAGGGAAAAGAGTAATGTGTTAATGACCGAAGTGAGCTGAATTTTTCAGGAAGCCCAAGTGTAATTAATTTTGGATATCTTGAACCTATAAAAGCTTTACCTGGAAGAGAATATCTTATAAATGATTATTATGAGGATACTAAAGAATCCGAGCATGGTGAATATTCCATGGAAGTGGTAGTGAAAAAGACGATGTGAATAATGAAGGTAAAATGGATTATGAATATGAAGAAATTGAAGTATTTGAAGAATGATAAAATTAAGAAATTAGTAAAAATGGTGGTAAAACTAGAGATAAATTTGATCCTACTGATAGAGGTCATGGTCCTATTGTAGATCCCACGTATCATGATGGATGTGTTTTAGTTGAAAAGGAAGCAATTCATAACCTGAAGAGGTTGCATATTCAACGTTAGTTGAAGGAAAATCTTTCATTTCTCAAATGAGTGAAATAGTTTTTCTAGAGATAAATCACCTACTGAGAGGGAAGAATCTATTCAGGGGGAGAAACAATATTGAATATTAAAGGTTTCTACTCTTAATCCTTTTAATTTTATAGCTGAGGAAGGGGAAAAGTTTCCCAATATGTTACTCTCGGAATTGAATATTCAAATTTAGATGTTTAGTGATCTGATCCAAATGGATATCCAGTTGAAATGGTGGATAATGATTAGACAGCTCAAGTTGGAACAATTTCTGTTTCTCAACCTAATCCTTCAGTTTCACCTATTCCTACTGACTATTTGAGTTATAATGATCTCATGTTTCAATAGAAGAGTTGTGATCAGTTTTTTGTGAAATTCTCAAACCTCAATCACCACTAGTGTAATGTCTTAGTTAATTATATGTTGCAATTAATTTAGAGATATTTATATCTCATATTCAACCTCGAATGATTTCAGAGATTCAAGAATTAATAATAGAGAATATGAAATTAATTGACAAGCTAGAATGTCACATTCGAATTGTTATGAGGATTTCATTTGAGTATAGAACATAATTGGAGAAAGTTACAAAAACTCATAAAGAAACAACTTCTGAGGATTATACTCCTCCACCTCAAAATCGTGATATGGAAATCTTAAGATCAGATATAAAGGATGAAGTCAATGATGCCTTAACCTATTTTTTTCCTGCTCATCCTTCTAAGAGTAATATGATTATAATAGTGATATAATATATTCTTCAGTCATTGTTGGGTAGTTCAGATCAAGATATAATACAAAAAATTAAAAAGAATCGTGCCAATGTTCATGACATGGTGTATTTTTACATGAAATGGGCCCTTAATTATCAAGAATAAATCACCATAAAAGTATATTTCTACATTAAAATTACTTATACCAAACATCATTTGGATAGTCATTTCAAATACCCAGTTGAGAATTTAAGGATACCTCCTGTTAGACAATCCTTTAAAGAACAAGTGAGATGGATCAAGAAGATATCTCCTCCCCTTGATATGTTTGTGGAGAATAAGGACTATTTTTCCAAGGATATGGGGAAAAGAGGGAAGATTATTATGGGTTTAATTAATGTTTTAATCCCTTAATGCATGTATACAGCATAGCTATTATAGAAAAAGTGGCATTTCCCATTAGACCGTTGAATTTTAACCTACCTACATGTTCAATTTATTTTTTAATTGATCCCCAGTTTAGTGACATTTTCACACGAAAACCCATTGATCCTCTTTCGGATACTCATCACCCATTTCTAATGTATCCATCTTAAGATCATAGTCTTTTAAATCCCTTGATCTATCTAGAACAGATATCTCATAACTCATCCACTAATATTCATACCCCTACTGACCATTTTGGAGTTCCCATTCATCAGTCATATACCTCTGCTCCTCTTGTACCTCATGTTTTTTCAAACTCTCATACTAAGAAGGTAAAGGTACTCAAAGATCCCTCAATGTAAAATCCTTGATTTTGTATTTTTCTTTGATAAGGATATAGTTTGGTTCTTTTTATCATCCTATTTACTCGCTTTTCCTCATTAAATAGACTATCTTTTTTCTCGCTTTGATGTTCTTGTTATTTGATCTTTATCGTCTAATCTATTTTCCCTATTTTTGATAATCCCAAAAGTGGGAGAATAAGTATGAAATTTAACAAGATAATTAAATTATGTTTTCTATTTAATTTTACTTGACTATGTCTATCTTATAATTTAATAACTCATTATCTGTATGATAGGTTATGAAGAATAGTTTTATTTTGTACAGTGATCACTATGAATATTTTGTTAATGAAATGATTTGGGATCATCAAAGGGGGGTTTTCTTGGCCTCCTATATTTTTAATGATTACAAATCATGATTAATAATGCTTTATCATGTTAAATTATGTTTACTCATGCTTAATTATGTCTACATATATTATTCATATCTTCTATTAGTGTTTTAAATTATAATAATGGTCAAATAAATCAGGCTAAATATGAATCACCATAAATGTAGACTCACTGTCACCCTTCTAGATATGACAGCATTAGGATGGAATCGTTTTTTGGAAATCATACTAATGATAGAAACTTATATAAGTATGAGATATTAGGAATACATAACTAACACTAATATATATCACTATCAGCTGTATCACAATCAGCACATATGATGAATTATGAGAAAGGATGAGACTCTATTGTTCATCCTACCATCAGACTCAACAGATTCTCAAAATTGTCATAATGTATGAGACACTATCAAATAAAGATATTGATATAGTGACTTATTGATATCTATAATATTTGAAATGTATGAGATACCGATAGGTGAGTCACCATCAACTATACCTACCGACAGAGCGCCCAACCGATCATGAGTCACTATACTTGACTCACTATTCTTAATTATAGAACACATTAATTCTATGAAATTGTTCATGACACAACGTTCCTAATACATCCTTCTAGATAAACGATACAAGACACTGTTCAAAGTCACCGATTCAATATACAGATCATTGTCACCATTCTAGAGATACTATTCTGAAACAATATCACTCCTTATTTTGTCACCTAAATTAAAATTTATTTCTAACAGTCATATTTTTAAAACATAGGAATAATTGTTATTATAAATGATTACGCTCTATTTTTTAGACAACATTCAAAACAATTTCATTCCGTAGAATGATGTATGAGGTATCTAGATGACATCGAGATCCTGATTCTTGTAGACTACAATGTATGAAGAAAATACCTAATAAAAATGGAATACATTCATATAGTGTGTAAATAAGTCATTCACCTGATAAAACAAGAAATTATAGATGTGGATAAAATACTATGAACTCAAATCGAAGAACAAATTGCAGTAAAAATGAATAAAGGAGAAGAAACCATCAGGAACATCAATTCTTCACTAAAAAAATTATATAGAAGATCTCATGACACTATGTTTTACTGACATTTTCTAGAAGTCAAATCGTGCATCATTTCAACATAAATTTCATGAGTCAAAGATCCATTTCCAAAAACACATAGCTTTCTTACTCTATTCTCTCTATTTTTCCTCTGTATGTGTACATATTTTATTTTAAAAATAGTGTGTCTCTATTTATCTTATAAAAATCCTAGAATCATAAGGAAAACTAGAATATGAATAGATATATTTAAAATCTATTCATTTATACCTTACACTCCCATGAATAAGTATGGAAGAGGTCCCTGTGGGGCCTCTTATTGTTTGCACTCCATGAAAAATTGTTCAAGAAGTCTAGTTGACATGGATAGTTGTGTATACTATTTCTTAACCTGATCCATGTTATGGATCATTGTTTGTTTATATAAACGTCTTGGTGGTGAGTGATCACCAGGTGGAGAGGAATATGTCTCAGCTAGATACTATATCTCTTGTTTCATTATGTTGTGCACTTTCAAGATTGAGATGATAATTATTTATGTAATTCCGACTCCACCAATATAATTTACATATAATATTTTTTCAATAAATGTTATTTACCCAATTAAACAAGTAAAATAAATTATATAAATAAGAAATGAATAGTTGAAACCCAACACCAGATATCTCGGAATTGGTGTCTCATATCAATTACATTAGCATGATTACAAGGATTCAACCCCCAAAGGAATGATCAGTTTTGTATTTTTGGTAAAACAGATACAATAAAATAGTATTTTATTACAAATGAATACACTAATTACAACATATTTTATTCTTATTTATATGTAGTAAAATTTTAGAATAACTCTAAACCATCCTGTAAATCCATTCATATATTTCGTAGTACGCTTCATGGATTGTAATGGGCCGGAACTCTCCGGCCCATTCCTTTGTCAAAAGGAAGGTCACGAAGTGTTCTAGAGGGTAAAATGGACTTTTCCCACACTTTAAAGAATTTTGAAACTACATGCCGTGTAGTTTGAGTACACGCTTTGTAACCCCTCGCCGGGTATACCCTGTGTTCAAGGTCGTGTCCTTGTTGTGTGAAATAAATGGGTACATGCCGTGTGTCCAATACTACACACCGTGTAGTCCTTCCCCGCATACCGGTTACCATGTGTTGACCAGTCAATGGTCATGTGCCATGTTGGAGCCATGTGAAATAAATGGGTACACGCCATGTATCCAATACTACACACCGTGTAGTCCCTCCCAGCGTATGTGTTACCTTCAAGCCATTTGTTGACCAGTCAACGGCCGCGTTCCGCGTTGAAGGACGTGTTGGAAGCCGCGTGGTGACCGTGTGAAACGGCTGAGTACACGCCGTGTACCATAAAGTACATGTCATGTACTTGTGCTTTTCTCACCTATAAAAGGAGGGTTCCCCTCCTCTTTTTCAACTCACCCCTCTCCTCCCCTTTCCTCTGAGCAGAGCTCTCCCAAGAGACTCAAAGGCTCCTTTTCCTCCATAACTTTTTCATCCGTGCTCTGATTTACGATCTGTCAGCGGCCACGGGATCGTAACGATGAGGCGGAACTTCCGAGCTTAGATTTTTTGTCTTTAATTTGTCCTTTACTTTCCAAATTCCACCTGAGGGGGTTTTTCTGGGACTCGAAAAAAGTGACGGACGCCGACGGATGTCTTCTAAGGTTGATCCGGGAGAGCATTGTGATCAGAACCTGTTAAGGTAGGGATCTTACCTTCGTCTCTATAATTTGTGCATCATATGGGGTGGGTATCCTCTTGTTTAATGAGAAACAGTTGAACCAATAAACAAAGATAATAAATGGTTAAAGAACGGGGATGGGGAAGTTGTTTTGTTTATCTTTATATATTGTGATATTATGTTGTAAATTAATTAGGATTATGCCTACTGAAAATCAAGGTTGTTGGGGGCCTTTTCTTGAAAAATTAAATGTCGCCATATCGTTCTAGACCGTTTTTGTGGATAAAAACTGCGTTGAATGTGGAATTTGGTCAATCACGTAAAGTTGGATGATTTAAAATTTGGAACCCTTCTGTGATCACCCCGGTTGAAGAAAATGGAATAATGAACATGTGTGTGTTGTCTTGGATACGTGGCATGTGATGGGGGTGTTTTGTGGGTTGGTGTGAATGTTGGTGACGGGCAACGGGGCTGTAATAAATGGTATTAAAGGGATAATGATGTACGGTGCGGTTTTGGTTATGGAGGTTGGCCGTGGGGCTGCAGGGATGGGTTGGAATGTGAACGGACCATGGGTTGTGAATAATAAATAAAAAGTGGTGGGTCATGGTAATAGAATGAGAATAATAATTAATGGGTTGGTTGGTTAATAAGAAGGGTTTTTTTGTGCTTGTGTTTTTCCTAACATGATTTGTGGAAGGCAGGGATATGATTTACGAATGATTGATGTGGTTGGTTGTGGAAAGTTTCCTAGTAGTTAAGGAAGTAATAAACTACTTCTGCTGAAACGTGAAAACCTAAATGGGTTAGGGATTGTTGGTTGTATGCATGCTTCGTAATAGCAGTGTCGAGGCACGTGCTCAGTTTCTTTGTTTAGAAGCCATAGGTTGGGCTGTGTGTTTGGTATACATATACATATCTGTATCTTTTGTGTTTTTATCGCACCCCACCCATGTTGAGCACTTAGCGCCGAACACTACCATTTCATGGGAGAGGGTGTTTTTCCCTTAGTTACTAGCTCCTTCCTGCTCCTTCTTCCCTAAGATGTGATGGATTGAGGCGACCTTACACCCAATACTCATCGGGTAGGTTTCCATTGGAGTGGTTTTACCCCAGGACTCTTTGGGCAGGTTTTACTATTTCCCAAGAACCTTCGGGATGAGGCCCAGGTCTGTGCAGGTGAGATACGTGGTTGTGAGGCCCAGGTGTGTGCGGGCGGGATACGTGGTTGTGAGGCTCAGGTGTGTGCGGGCGGGATACGTGGTTGTGAGGCCCAGGTGTGTGCGTGTGAGATGTGTGGTTTTTGAGTCCTAGGTTTGTGCGGGCGGGGAGAGTGTGGCAGTGTCAGGACGTTCGTCATTAGGAAGAGAAGATAACTAATGGGAAATGGTGCGGGGTACCCAATAATCTTGTTCTTATATACTACTACCTGTTGTGATTGTGTTTTTGGTGAGTGTGGATGGTGATGTTGGGTGGATAGAATTCCTTTCTAGGTTTCTTCTGTTGTTCTCACGGGACATTAGGATGTCTCCCCATTTGTGCACGAGATCTTGAGGTTTCCCTACTAAGTATACTTGTATGCTCACCCTACGTTTACATTCAGGTTTCCAAGAGGTCTACCAGGGCCATACGGGACCCTACTTGTTGGGACAGTTGGAGTTGTTGTAGTTGGTGTACTCTTGTTTTCTTTTGGTATTGTATTTTGAGCTTTCTTTTACTTGTACCTTGTTACAAACCCTTTAAACATGCATGTTGGATTGGTTTGGGTTTATTTCTATACACTTGTTCTTTTCCTTTTTGGTGGTTGACTTGTCTTATTTCCCTATCATAAATAATAAAAGGGTAATGCCTCCCATATTTGTGAAAAATCATATCCTTGGTGCTATTCACCACCCCGGGGCCTACTGGAGGCGGGAATCAGGGATCATTATCTTCCTTTCACCGTTGCCAGCTCAGGAGGGGAATCTTCGGTGGGAGGGGGCTGTGACAAAATGGTATCAGACGTTGATAGTTGAGAGATAGGATGGAGTCTAGAGTTAGGCATAGTGAGGATTTAATGAGATGGTAGGGCAGCAGTGTTGGTTAATCTTGGTGCGTGACATAGGCTAGGGAGGACCAGTTAGGACACGGGATTTTAGGGCCCCTAGTGATTTGATGAAAGGACTCTGAGCCTACCGAACGACCAAGTGAGACTACATTCATTGCAGGGTAAAGACCCTGGGGAAGGTACATGAATCATCATGATTGTGTTTTACATGATTTGGGTATTCTGGGAATGAAATTGAGATAAAAATTATAAAATAAAATCTTGACAAATTTCCTTACTACTTGGGATTATGAGATATTTGTTTACTGTACAGCTATGGAACCTGGACGTCATCTCCGGGTGGCTCAGATGGCCGAGGTCCAGTAGATTCAGGTGGTCGATCAGTTGAGGATTGACCGAGAGGAGGAAGATAGCCAGTGACAGAAGACTCTCCGTTCCTTTAAGCGGCAGACCCTCAAAAAGTATGAGGGTAGTACTTTGGATACGGAGACTGAAGGGTCGATTGAGGAGCTAGGGATCGCTTTTACCTTGATTCGTGCTCCGAGGGAGTAATGGGTTCTCTTAGTAGTCAGTCAGCTGAAAGGTGCGGCGCGACAGTAGTGGACGCTCTAACTCGGAGAGAGGATAGAGGCAGAGGGTTCGTGGGCAAACTTTGAGAAGGAATTCTGAGAGGAATTCCTTTCTTCCATTATCAAGGCGGAGAAGCGACCGAAGTTACTCTCCCTTCAGCAGGGGAGTATGTTAGTACGAGATTTGAGGATCAAGTTCAAGGATCTTCTGCACTTTGCTCTGGATCTCTTTCTGGATGAAGAGTCTCAGGAGACATGTTTGGAGGAGGTTCTTCATCCTTCGCTCCAGCATGCTGTCACCCTCTTCACCCTTCCAACGTACTTGGCATTACCGAGGAAGGCAGAGGTTGTAAAGAGGATGCACTCGCAGGGAGGTGCACCACTTGATGGGATCCATCCAGGTTCGTCGAAGGGGAAGGTAGTTAGCATCAGGTCTCCTACGACCGGACCTTCCATGTTCAGGCCAGTGGGGAGAAGGCCCCAACAGTTCTAGTTCAGATCTTCAGGTCCTCGTCCATTTTTCACGATCCCATGACCAAAGTGTTTTTCATGTGGAGGTATCAGGCACATTCAGAGTCAGTGCCTGACCCGAGCTCAGTATGGTGGAGGTGGGCAGGTTCATCGCCCACGTCAGCCGCATCAGTTTCCGGAGAGGCCCTTCCAGCAGTTGCAGGACCATGCTACTTTGAGGCCAGACATTGTGGGAGGAGGCCGAACTCAGGGTGCTCCTTAGGTACCTCGACCAGGGCGTAGTCAGGGAGGTGGATGACATCAGAGAGGAAGAGGAGCTGGGAATGGAAAGTTGCACGAAGTAGAGTTGACATCTCCAGCAGGACCAGAGGTGGTACGAGGTATGATTTGTTTGTTCAGCACTCTTGTTTCTACTTTGTTCGATTCGGTAGCTTCACAGTCCTTTGTTGCACCTGGTCTATCCCATGCTTTAGGACTAGACGTATAGAGACTTTCCGTACCACTGGTGCTGAACACACTAGTTGGAGTCCAGACCAGCATATCTTGTATTTTCCGGGGATGTGGGCTGACGTTGGGACCACATCAATCTAGTGGGGACCTTCTTCTGTTACAAAGGCAGCCATACGATGTCATCCTAGACATCGAATGTTTTTCTTATATTAGTTTCGTTATCGAATTCTTCCAGAGAATAGTCGAGTTCTCCGACGTGGATGGGCAGCCCATATATTTTGGTGGCGAGAGGAGCGATCAGGTAGGAATCCGCCATGTGAAGCCTCTCCTTTCCTTGTTAGTCGGGTTATCAGTGGTTCCAGCTAATACAGAGATGATGGATATCCCGGTGGTTGTTGGGGAGTTCCTTGATGTTTTTCCTGAGGAGGTTGTGACTCTACCCCCCCCCCCCCCCCTGATGTGATGTTGAGTTCAGGATAGACTTACAGCCTGGTGCCCGTCCGATTTTGATGGACCCTTATCTGATGGAACCTTCGGAGTTGCGGGAGTTGCGGATTCAGATTGATGATCTGATGGGGAAGGGTTTTGTTCGACCGAGTGTATTGCCATGGGGTGCTCCAGTTGTGTTCGTGAAGAAGGCAGATGGTGGTTTCAGGCTATGCATAGACTACCGACGGTTGAACTAGGTAGATTTCAAGAACCGTTATCCCCTTCCAAGGATAGATGTTCTCTTCGACCAACTGATGGGAGCAGGTTGGTTTTCCAAGATTGATCTATGATATGGATCTCATCAGCTAAGGGTAATGGACAATGACATCTCAAAGAGGGATTTCAGGTGCAGGTATGGGCACTTAGAGTTTTTAGTGATGCCGTTTGGAATTACAAATGCACCAGCCGTGTTCATGGGACTTATGAACTTTGTCTTCTGAGAGTTTCTAGACCGGTTCGTTGTTGTGTTCATCGATGACATCCTGATCTACTCAAGATCAGAGGAGGAGAGCGTTGAGCATCTCAGGGCATTCTTGGAAGTCTTTCGACCCCACCAGCTTTACAGGAAATTGTTGCTGTGTAAGATCTTAATGCAAGAAGTACACTTCCTTGGGCACGTGGTGTCTCAACATGGAGTGTCAGTGGACCCGTCGAAGGTGGAGGAAATTTTTTCATGTAAAGTACCCAAGATCGTGGCAGAAGTTCGTAGTTTCTTGGGGTTAGCAGGTTACTATCGGAGATTCGTTTCTGACTTCTCTCAAGTTTTTGCTCCATTGACAGCTTTGACTAGGAAAAACCAAGTCTTCCTAAGGAGCGAGCAGTTCCATAAATCTTTCGACTACCTAAAGGAGAAGTTGGTCAGTGCTCCCATGCTCAGGTTTCCAGAGGAAGGGGTTTTGTATGAGGTGTTTTGTGATGCTTCTGGCCTTGGTCTGGGGTGCATGCTAATGCAGAAGAAGGGAGTGATCTGTTATGGGTCTAGGCAGTTACGCCCTCACGAGCGTAACTATGCCACCCATGGCCTAGAGCTTGCAGTAGTAGTGTTCACACTGAAGTTGTGGAGACATCACCTCTTTGGGGAGTGATTTGTGTTCTTCTCAGATCACAAGAGCCTCTGTTATATCTTCTCCCAGCGTGACCTGAACTTACGGTAGCAGCGATGGGTCGAGTTTCTCCAAGACTATGACTTCGAGATCTCTTACACTGAAGGTATGGGAAATGTTTTGGCTGATTCCCTGAGTAGTAAGTCGCATAAGGAAGTGGTTCAGGAATCCACTGATGCTTGGAAAGCGATGGGAGAGTTGTCCTCTTCCACTTGGATGCAAGGGTAGAAATTGTTAGAGGCTGTTTGTTTCATATGATGGTGCAGTCCTCCTTTTTGCAGCAGGTGGAAGAGTCTCAGTGGGGGGACTCTGAGGCGGAAGTGATGTGAGATCGTGTCGATCTGGGAAACACTCCAGGTGGATTTTCAGAGGATAGCCGACATCAGATGCTTTTCTATATAAGGTTGTTTGTCTCGGAGACAATGTCTGATGGATTTCTCCGTGAGTTCCATAGCTCAGCCTTGGCGGTACATCCAGAAGTTTCGAAAATGTACCGAGGCCTGAGGGAACAGTTTTGGTGGCCCGGGGTGAAATGGGAAGTGGCGGATTTTGTGTCTAAATTCCTATTGTTTCAGCACGTGAAGGCTGAACACCGTGTTCCCAGTGGTTTGTTGCATCCTTTTAATGTCCCCTAGTGGAAGTGGGATGAAATCTCAATGTACTTCATTATAGGACTACCCAGAGCTTAGGGTGGTTACGATGCTATCTGGGTAGTGGTGGATCGACTGACGAAATCAGCTCACTTCCTAGAAATTAAGGTGTCAGGCCCAGTGAGTACCTTATCATAGAGGAACATAGACAAAGTTGTGCGGTAGCATGGAGTCCCAATGATTATTGTCTCAGATCGGGATATATAGTTTACCTCACGATTCTGGAGGGGGTTACAACATGCTTTTGGAACCCATCTATTCCTTAACACTGATTTCCACCACCAGACTGATGGGAAGATGTAGCGGACTATCCAGACATTGGAGGACATGCTACGGGCATTAGTTCTAGATTTCAGAGGATCATGGGTACGACACTTGCCTTTAGTAGAGTTTGACTACAACAACAGCTTCCACTCTACTATTATCATGGCACCGTTTGAGGATTTGTATGGGAGACCATGTCGTTCACCCATTTTTGGGCAGAGGTTGGTGAGATAGGTTCACTTGGGCCAAAGGTAGGGGAGAGCACCACAGAGAAATTCCAGCTTGTACGTGAGAGAATGAAAGCGGCTCAGGACCTACAAGATTCTTATGATGATCATCGGAGGATTCCCTTGGAGTTCGAGGTGGGGGATAATGTGTTCTTGAAGGTTTCCCCTCGATGGGGGCAGCGGATGATTGGGAAAGGGAGGATGATCTTACCTAGGTTCATCAGACCTTTTGAAGTGCTCAGGCGAGTCGGCGAGGTGGAATATCATCTGGCCCTGCCACCTTAGTTGGAGAAGGTTCATGAGGTCTTCCACGTCTCCCAGCTTTATCGGTACATACATGAAGACTCTCACGTTATCGACTGGGGAGAGTTAGATATGGGAGACGATGTGACCTTTGGGGAACGACCAGTCAGAATCGAGGATCGTAAAGAGAAGGTGCTCTGTGGACGAACCATTCCATTGGTTCTTTTGTTGTGGAGGCATGGTGGCCTCAAGGAGAGCACTTGGGAGCGAGATACCCATATGCACGCTTAGTACCCAGAGTTGTTTTGACTTGTGTTTTCCCTTGTTCTTCCGAGCTTTGTGATGAAGTTGTACTCGGTATCTATGTTTTATAGAATGTTTTGCTTGTCGGTTGTGAGAATATTTTTTCATGTTCTATGGAAGTGTGTAACATGTCCGGATGGGTGGGGAAAGGGAAAACATGACCCTTAATCGAGACGCATTAATGCAGATGCGATTGAACCCGTGCGGGCGAGTCAGTGTCGCCTAAAGCTGATAATATCTCAACATAAGAGAATGAATTTTTCCCCAAACGACATGTTCGGGCAGTGTGTTGGTTGTGTGGTGTTGGGGGAAGTGTAAGTTAGACAATCCTAATATATGGATGTGGGAAGGCCCAATCCTTAATTGAGACACATTAATGTGGATGTGATTAAACCCGTGCAGGCGAGTCAGTGCTGCCTAAAGCGGATAATATCTCGACAGAGGAGGGAGAATTCATAACACCTCTGATTGGGGTTGTTGGTTGGGTTCCTGTTATAACAAGAACCCTAAGAGGTATCTTGTTGGGATTACTCTGGGTTGGTTTTTGAATTCTTGGGGACGATAATGTTTTAAGAGGTATCTGATGTAATGGCCCGGACCTCTCCAGCCCATTCCTTTGTCAAAAAGAAGGTCATGAAGTGTTCTAGAGGGTAAAATGGACTTTTCCCACACATTCCAGAATTTTGAAACTACACGCCGTGTATTTTGAGTACACGCCGTGTACCACCTCACCGGGTATACCCCGTGTTCAAGACAGTGTCCTTGTGATGTGAAATAAATGGGTACACGTCGTGTGTCCAATACTACACGTCGTGCAGTCCCTCCCCACGTACGTGTTACCGTGTGTTGACCAGTCAACGGCTGAGTTCCGTGTTGGATCCATGTGAAATAAATGGGTACACGCCATGTATCCAAATCTACACGTTGTGTAGTCCCTCCCCACGTATGTGTTACCTTCAAGACGTGTTTTTACCAGTCAACGGTCGTGTTCCATGTTGAAGGTCGTGTTGGAAGCCGCGTGGTGACCATGTGAAATGGCCGAGTACACGCTGTGTACCATAAAGTACATGCCGTGTAATTTTGATTTTCTCACCTATAAAAGGAGGGGTCCCCTCCTCCTTTTCAACTAACCCTTCTCCTACCCCTTCCTCTGAGCAGAGCTCTCACAAGAGACTTGATGGCTCTTTTTCTTCCATAACTTCTTTGTCCGAGCTCCGATTTACGATCTGTCAGCGGCCACGGGATCGTAACGACGAGGCAGAACTTCCAAGCTTGGATCTGTTGTCTTTCCTTCGGCCATTCCTTTCCAACTTCCACCCGAGGAGGTTTTTCCAGGAATCTACAGAAGTGACGGATGCTGATGGGCGTCTTCTAAGGTTGATCCGAGGGAGCGTTGTGATCAGAACCTGTTGAGGTAGGGATCTTACCTTTGTCTATCTAATGTGTGCATCAAATAGGGTTGGTATCCTCTTGTTTAATGAGAAACAATTGAGACAATAAACGAAGATAATAACTAGTTAAATAATGGGGATGGGGAAGTTTATATGTATATCTTTATATCCTATGATATTATGTTGTGAATTTAATAGGCTTATGCTTACTAAAAATCACAGTCATTGGGGGCCTTTGCTTGCGAAATTAAATGTCGCCCGATCTTTCTAGACCGTTTTTGTGGATGAAAACTCCATTGAATGTGGAATCTGGTTAATCACGTAAAATTGGATGATTTAAAATATGGAACCCTTGTGTGATCACCCCGATTGAACAAAATGGAATATTGAACATGTGGGTGTTGGCTTGGATACGTGGCATGTGATAGGTGTGTTTTGTGGGTTGGTGTGAATATTGGTGACGGGAAGCGGGGCTGCGATAAATGGTATTAAAGGGATAATGATGTACGGTGTGGTTGTGGTTATGGCGGTTGGCAGTAGGGATATAGGGATGGGTTGGAATGTGAACGGACCATGGGTTGTGAATAATAAATAAAAAGTGGTGGGTCATGGTAATGGAAGAGGAATAAAAATTAATGGGTTGGTTGGTTAATAACAAGGGTTTTGTTGTGCTTGTGTTTTTCCTAACTTGATTTGTGGATGGAAGGGATATTCATTACGATTGATTGATGTGGTTGGTTGTGGATTGTTTCCTAGTAGTTAAGAAAGTAATAAACTAATTCTTCTGAAATGTGAAAACCTAAATGGGGTAGGGATTGTTTGTTGTATGCAAGCTTCGTATTAGAAGTTCCGAGGAAAAAGCTCAGTTTCTCTGTTTAGAAGCCATAGGTTGGGTTGTGTGATTGGTATACATATATATATCTGTATCTTTTGTGTTTTTATTGCACCCCACCCATGTTGAGAACTTAGTGTCGAACACTCCCTTTTCTAGGGAGATGGTGTTTTTCCCTTAGTTACTAGCTCCTTCCTGCTCCTTCTTCCATACGCTGTGATGGCATGAGGTGACCTTACACCCAAGACTCTTCGGGTAGGTTTTGATTGGGGTGGTTTTATCCCAAGACTCTTCGGGCAGGTTTTACTATTTCCCAAGAACCTTTAGCACGAGGCCCAGGTTTGTGTGGGCGGGATACGTGGTTGTGAGGCCCAGGTGTGTGCGGGGGGGGGGGGGCATACGTGGTTCTGAGGCACAGGTGTGTGCGGGCGGGATACGTGGTTGTGAGGCCCAAGTGTGTGCGGGCGGGATGTGTGGTTTGTGAGGCCCAGGTGTGTGCGGGCGGGGAGAGTGTGGCAGCATCAGGACATTCACCATTAGGAAGATAAGCTAACTAATGGGGAATGGTGTGGGGTACCCAATAATCATGTTCATATATACTACTACCTGTTGTGATTGTGTTTTTGGTGAGTGTGGCTGGTGAAGTTGGGTGGATAGAATTCCTTGCTATGTTTCTTCTGTTGTTCTCACAGGACATTAGGATGTCTCCCCACTTGTGCACGAGAGCTTTAGGTTTCCCTAATGAGTATACTTGTATGATAACCCTACTTTGACTTTCAGGTTTCTAGGAGGACTACCAGGGCCGTGCGGGACCCTACTAGTTGGGACAGTTAGATTTGTTGCAGTTTTTATACTCTTTTTTTCTTTTGGTATTGTATTTTGAGCTTTCTTTTACGTGTACCTTTTTATAAACCATTTAAACATGCATGTGGGATTGGTTTGGGTTTATTTCTATAAACTTGTTCTTTTCCTTTTTGTTGGTTGACTTATCCTATTTCCCGATCTTAAATACTAAAAAGGGTAATGCCTCCCATATTTGTGAAAACTCATACCCTTGGTGCTAGTCGCCACCCCGGGGCCTACTGGAGGCGGGACTCGGGGATCATTATCTCTCTTTCACCATTGCCATCTCAGGAAGGGCATCTTCAGTGGGAGGGGGTCGTGACATTGATTCTTGGGGACAGAAAAATAATAAGAGTGATCTCAAATGCTCAATAAGGTTAAATAAATATGAGTCAATAATGAATCAATGAGAATATTCAACATGGAATGTTAAATAATTGAAAACACCTGCCATATAATCAATAAAATGCATGGAAGTACGTAAAAAATATGTAATGGTAATAACTTGAAACACATTCCATTCCAATTACTAGATATGAAAAAATAAATATGATAAGGTAAGAAATATTAACACTTTCCATCTATGTAAATGAAGTTGAAATGTATCCATTGATATGTCGATGAAAAATCTCTTGAACGAATAGTAACATAATATGAATGATGTAAATGATTTATTATCGAACTCCATTATTCCCAGGTACATGGTACCTATAAAGTCAGGAAAATTTGCAAGACGCATTACAAAATTCATGGTAGAAACCAATAAATGGTGGCTTTCCAAATGACTCGTCCGGTGAGAGAACCGATTCATCAAGGGATTATCTATAATGAGGCCCCACCTGTGTTGTACAAGTCTAAATCATTATTCATTTATCGAATAATCAATTTTACAATTTACCTTATCAAATAACCATATTAAATAAAGTATACGGAATTATCAATATTTCCCAAAATAATAAAATAATTGTTAAAGTATATACAATATGAAATTTTGTATACCATTTTTTCAATAGTAATATCTATAAAAAATAATACGGATAATTAGTGAAATTTCAATGATTATAGGAGATTTAATATTTTAACTGGGGCAAATAAATCAAGAAGGGGAATGTGAAAACTATCCATATCCAAATCAATAATAAACCATACATACGAATATTAATGATGTTATTAATACAACATACCCCCAGTTGAGTAAAATAAAGGTTGTTATTATTGATCAATATAAATATAATGAAAATTTATTTTAGAACATTATTGAGGAAAATATCCTTTGGTTTTGTAAAATGATTTGAAAATACTATTCTTTGAAAATAAATTTTCAAAAAATATTTTCATTAAAGGTAAATCATTTAAAATTTAAGGGGAACCTTTAATTTAATTAAGATGGTTAAGTTTGTACATCTCATACAAGGTAAAAGGGAATATTTCTTTTTCATGGTAAAATGTAATAAAATTTACATGTTTAAAAAGAAACAAAAGATTTATTTAAACACATTGGTAAAATAAAAAATAGGGTAAAAATGTATATACCAACACATTTGAAAACATTTTAAAAAAAATATATAAAACATGTCTTCTACAAGAAATTAGGTTCTCTGACTAAAGAGATAAGTGAATTCTAGTTTTCCTTAAAGAATTTTTAAAACTCTTTGTGTACCAATGAATTGAAAATGGTACTAATTCATGAAAATGGACATTAATAACCAGTAGATATTAAAAGAGTTTATTGAAAAATATTAATATAATTTCTTCAAATGGAAATTTCACAAAAATATCATTAGTTTTAGTCATGAGGACAACAATTATTAAAAGACCCAAAGTGTCCCATACCATATTAAATAATTTTAATATATAAACCTTTTGAACAAATGATATTAAATTAATTTTTTAGATTCCATGAATAAAAATAATTAATGATATAGTGTAAAAAAGGGGAACTACATGCACCACACCTAAGGTGTTTTTGGTGACCAAGAAATTTATTTCACGGATGTAAAAAGTGAGATGGGAATCCCTTACATATGAATTAAAAGTAAAAAAGTAATAATCATAAACCAAAATATCTAAATACCATGAATATAAAAAAAAATCATAATATTACATTTCAATTTGGTAATATGTATACTACATATAATAAATTAGTTTCACAATAATAGAGCATGCCTCATGGAAACAAAAAGCGAGACAAGAGTCCCTTACTTTGTGTTTCATTTTGGGTGAACATCCATTAACATCATGTATAATAAACTCATGTTAATTTTATGATTTATTTTTGAAATTTTTTTCTATTTATCAGTAATTTTATTTTAATTTTTCTATGTTTTATACAACTACTAAAAAAATTATGTTTACATCAGGTGTTTTGAACAAATTCGGTTTATGTGTCAAAAACAACTTTGGTTAGTCAACTATGGTCAAATGTTTCAATATAAATAACATATATAAATTATTAATAATTTCATAATTATTATATTTATAAATGAATAATAATTTTAAAATAAATAATTAAACATGGTTATTAAAAAATGAACCATCGTTACAATCATGCATATGGTTGGTCGTACATACACATGATTAACGTTCTAAATTTTTAATAATAATTCTGTAAAGAAGGTAAGAATAAAAATATATTTCCATAATGATAATAATATCCTTAATAATATATTATTTATTCATAAAAACTTATTTATAAAATTATAGTCATGTAAAATTAATCACATCGTGTCGAGGATGTGGTAGTCTAGAAGTCAATGATCGCCATTATCGCTTTTTATTGGGTGGAGGGATTATAAAGAAATTGATATGTATATATATATTAATCCATAAATGTTATTATGTCATGAATATTATATATATGTTTTTGTGTACTATATGATAAATTTTAAACATCATTTATTAGTTCTATGTATAGAATGAATGAGTCATCTTGCTTTAACGGGGCGGTAGTCCACACCTCCTCAACTGATGTTATCATCTTGATGGAAAATAGAATGAATAAGGGTATGAGTTGTAAAAGAATTGAAGAATTTTATAGACATAATAAATTTCATATATGATCTTTATAAACTCTTTTCCATAATAATTTCCAACCATAAGAGTTTTAAATGAAAAAAATGAACAATCATCGTTTTGTGAGCAAGTAGTTCGAAAAAATAGATACAATATGTTTGCTACCCATAATATGGAGGTCTGTTTTTGTAGGTATAAATATTAATGTATATAATTATATTATTTTATTATATTTATTTTTTATGTAATAATACAATAAGAATAGTATATGGGTTGAATAATAGAAATGAAACTAAAAATCTTGAGAGAAGATGTTTCCTTTTAATTATATAACTTCTTTTGGTTTGAACCAAATGATTCTTGGAATTCAAACATCCAAAGGAGAGGCATCTAGGATGAGGTTGGTATTTTGGGAGACTAAATTTGAAGATTTTTGTTGATCCAATTTATTTTTAGAGTTATTAGGAATGGGGATAGGTGGTGGTGTTTTATAGGGAAGGGAAAGGACTCACTTGGAATATTTGGAAAAAATTAGGTGTAAAAATGTTTTTACCTAATAAAAGACATAAAAAAAAGTAAACATAATAATGGACGGTTAATGGCCTAGTTATGGATATAAAATGATTTTTTTACATGTTTATAGGTTATTTTTTCCTTTAAATATATGGTTTAGTGCATTTTTAATCATAATTTCACCTTAATCATGGTAATAAATATTAATCACCTCCACTCATCATTTTGGTAAGAAATAAAGTTTATATTCTTGGACCAAAAACGTCATCCTACACAAAATGTTGTATAATATTTTAATTAAATTCAAGTAATATAAGAAGAAAATTTAAGATTAATTTCATTCCTTTTGTTAGACAGATTAACTAGTTTTATTACCAAAATATAGAAAAGATAGTTGAATTTTTAAATTCAATTTCTAGTTGAAATTAATTATAAAAAAATATATAGTATAAAAATATGTATTATTTATGTAATTTAACTTTATTAAAAATTAATAATATAATTTATCATTAATAATTATTGAAACTGAATGTTCGTTTTTAACTAAAATGGAGTATTTGTCACTGTTCATCCAAAAATGTTGTTTCTCAAAGAAATTTCCAAAAATTTTCCCCAGGATAATTTTGAAATTATTAATTCAATAAAAAAGATAATATTATATAATTTTGGTCATAAAAGTTTAAAAATTAATATTTAAAATAGGTTCTCCATTAAAAAGTGAAAAAATTGGCTTTATAAAAATATATGTTTTTATTTGTGGAATATGTATTATTCTTATCTTATATGATTTATACCTAGGGGATAAATTTCAAAAATATTTTAATGAATATATAAAATATATGTTTCATTAAAAACATTACATAATTGTTAATAGTTTTTTTTATTATGTTAAAAAACCTTCAGAAGCATACAAATAATAATATTTCTTTTTTACATCCAATTGTTTCCTTTTTTCGTTTCTCATTAATTATTAACCAGAGAATTCATTTTATATTACTGTAAACCATACTTTTAATAAGTTAGTTAACAATATTCATAAAAACTAATTTAACAGAAAATTTATATCATATTGTATTAAATAATAATTTTAAAATAATACATTGATATAATGTGAAACTTGGTATTGATTGGAACACAAGCTATCAAGGAAAGTGGCTCTTGTGAGTAAAAAAATATATTTTGGAAGGTATCTCTTGTGTATAACATAATATATCAAGAAAGGTTTCACTTTAAGGTAACAAAATCTATCGCCGAAGTTCTCTCTTGTGTGTGACATAAGTTATTGAGGAAGGTAACTATTACATGTAACACAAACTAACTCGGTGTTGCATTAATTCCATGATATATCATGTGTTGAATTTGTTTAAAATAGTAAATATATAGTGGATTATCAAGATATTATATTCTCTTAAGCATTCAGTGTTGCGTTTCATACATGTTATTTTATATAAAGTATTACTTTTTAATTTCAAGGTTTTACATTCTACCCACCATAATTAAATTTTGTCTTTGCAATTTAAACATGATCATGGTTATAGATTTATTCATACTTCATTTTTTTGAAATCCCACATCCTGATTTGGGATTCTACAAATTCATATAGAAATATACATAATGGGATGTAAATGGTCACATGGAATACCATGTAACTAGGTCTCTAAGTAGGACAAAATTGGTGGAAAGTAGTGATATAAACTTAGAAGGAAAGTGTACATATTTGTAAGGAGTGAATGTGGTCATCACTCACAACCAATTTAATTATATATAGATATTGGAGGGATTAAAATACATAAATCTAATATGATTTATAAGACCATTGGTTCTACAAAAATTAAATTATTAGGAAAACATTTTTTTCAAAGCCATTTTCCTAGGGCTAAGTAATTCCTTTACTACATAACAATATAAGAAAATATTATTTCTTGGGAGGTTTAAATTTCACATAGACAATACAATATTTTAGTTTCCCTTCAACAAAATTATAATTCATCCAAAAATCAATTTTCATTCTTGATTCCCTAAGATACATTAATAATGGATATTATGGCCCATATAAGGGGGAAATTTATAACATCTCTTTTAAATATCTTCTTAAACCAACATAGTTGATAGATTAATCTCTAATACTAAAAAGAGATACTACTAGGTCATCATTATTATTTATTCGTAAAATTATTTAACTATAGAAATGAAAAATTTACCATGACATTGCGTAAGAATATGGTTGGCGTGAAACCCATATAGTCTTCTGTCATGGGTTCAAGACCCTTTCCCTTTTCAGATTTTATTGGTTGTCACCCAGATTATAGTTTATCCTCTTATAAAACCAAATTAATGTAATTTTGAAAATCACTATTATGTACATCCCTAAAATTTGGCTAATCACAAATTTTAATTTTAAAAAAGGTTTTCAATAAAACCCAGATACCTAAATAATTCATCCATTTTATATTAACATTGGTCCTTCAGTGGTCTAATTTTTACCCATAATACCATTCATCAGATTTCAAAACCACGAATCCTTATATTCAACATAAAACAAATTACATTTATCTTAGGTTACTTATTATATATCCAAATCTTTCTTAATGGTTTTCAACAAAAAATTGAATTATCCAAAGAATATCCCTTGGGAGTATCCAACCAGGTGCATTGAAAGGAATTTTTTCGTGTACCAGATAACCCCGAGTCAATCCCGGAACACCTTGTCAGAATTATTACTCCTATGTACATATGTTCGAGAACCACGAGCACTTTGACAATCCATACAAGGATGTATTACAAGTAATACCCACAAAATATATACCTTTTCCAAATTATAGGGTGTTCTTTTATTCTTATTGTAAAATTAGACATTAGGGTTATGTTCTTGAACATGTATTTTCTTAAATCTAGTCCCCATGTTTGATACTAAACTTACTCTAATACTAACTTTAGAAAATCATCCCTAGATCTCCTAGGTTTTGGGTCTTCTATCAATTACATTGGCATGATTACAAGTAATCAAGACTTAAAGGACTGATCAGTTTAGTTTTCTTGGTAAACCAGATACATAAATGAGTATTGTATTACAAATGAATAAAAATTATTACTACATACTTTTTTATTCTTACAAAATAAATAACATTGAGGATAACTCTAAACCATCTAGTAAATTCATATATATCATTCATAGTATGCTTCATGGATTCCAGATAAAAGAAACCTAATAAGGGTGAGCTCAAATGCTCAATAAGGGTAAATAAAACAGAATAAATGAGATTATTCAATATGTAAAGGTAAAAAATTTAACACAGATTCTATATAATCATTTAACATAATGGAAGTGCATAAACGATATGGAAAGTTAATAACTGGAAACACATACCATTAAAATAACTAGATAAGGAAAAATAAAATATGGAAAGGTAAGGAACTAAAACTAATACAATCTAAATAACTGAAAATTAAATGTATACATAGATATTTCGACGTAAAATATCATGGAAAAAAATAACTGAATATAAACATGGGAAATTATTTACTATTAGTCTCCATGTTTCCGAGGTACATGTTACCTTTTCCATCAAGACCTTTTGCAAGACGATTTACAAAATGCTAGGTAAAACCCTATCTAAGTTGGCTAACCAAATGACTCATCCTGTGAGAAAACCGATACATTGAGGTTAATATTTTAATTAGGCCCCACCCATGTCGTACCAATCTGAAACATTTCTCATATATGGAATAATTGATTTAACAATGTGCCTTATGAAATAACCATACTGATTAAAGAATACATAATTTTCAATATTTCCCCAAATAATAAAATAATTTTAAATTTTTATAACATATATAATATGGTACAAAGTTTAAGAAACTGTAATATCCATGATAAATGATGTTGATAATTAAGAAAAATTTAATGATCAAAGGAGATTGAATATTTCTTGTTACAAAATAAATCCATGAATTGAATTTTTATATTATATCTGGACAAATTAATCAAAAACCGTCCATATTAGTATTAAGGATCTTATTAATAAAAAATACATCAATGAGAGTAAAATAATTTTTTGTTCTCACTAACGAATTGAAATATTACAAAAAAGATATTTTAAAACATTCTTGGGAAAAATAAATTTTTGGTTTGAAAAATATTTTCAATGAAAATAAATTTAAAAATATATTATATTTAAAAATTAACCATTCCAAATGAAAAGGAATCACTAATTTAATGATGGTGGGTAAATTCTTACTTGTTGTACAAGGTAAAAAAATTCCTTTTTTCATAGTAAAAATGTAACATAAATGCCCTGTTCGGAAAGGGACAAAAATATTCCTTTGAAAAAAATGGTAAATGTAAAAAAAGGGTAAAAAATTTCATTACTAAATCATTTTTAAACAATTTTGAAAACATTTTAATAAAAAAAGGATTTTATAATAAAATAGGTTCAATGACTAAAGAGATATGTGAAGTGAGGTTTTCATGAAATCATTTTTAAAACACATTGTGTACCAAAGAGTTGGAAAATTCTACTAATACTTGAAAATGGTATTGAATAGCTAGATATTTATGAAATGGTTTATTGAGAAATGGTTATATATTTTCATTGAATTAAATTACAATAAATTATCAATAGTA
Source organism: Viscum album (assembly GCA_963277665.1). NCBI lineage: Eukaryota > Viridiplantae > Streptophyta > Magnoliopsida > Santalales > Viscaceae > Viscum > Viscum album. The sequence continues at coordinate 593,058,085 of OY728141.1, read as the reverse complement.
TTAATCTTGGGGAAAAATAATCTTTTCACGTCCCAAAGTGTCCCATATCACATTGAAACATTTTAAATTAATAAAGTTATGAAAGAATGATGTTAAATGAAATTTTCAGATTCCAAAAATAAAAATTGATTAATGATATAATGTTACAAACTGGATATAGATACACCATACCAAAATATTTATGTGGTGAACAAGAAATTTATTTCATAGATTTTAAAAGTGAGATTATAATCCCTTACACATAAATTGAAAGACACAAAAGTAATAATCACCTATTGAAACATCTAAATACCAAGAATACACAAAAGTAATAATCATCTATTGAAACAACTAAATACCAAAAATATAAAATAATTAATTATACTAAATTTCAATGTGGAAGTATGTAAACTGTATATAATAAAATGGGTGCAAAAAAATATGTTGTTCCCCACAGGAAAAAAAAGTGAGACAAGAGTCCCTTAGATAGTTTTTCCTTTTAGGTGAACATCCTTTAACTATCTGTAACAAAATTATGTTATTTTTATACTTCATTGATAAATTTTTTCAGGTTTATAATTACTTTAATTTCACTTATTACTATGTTATATACAACTACTTAAATAATTATGTTTTCATTGGGTGTTTTGACCAAATTCAGTTTAGGTGTCAAAAAAATATTGATTAGTCGACTATGGTCAAATGGGTAAATATATATAACATCTATAGAATAATAATAATTATAATATTTATACCTAAATTGTACTTTTAAAATCAATCATTAAATATGGTTATGAAAAATGAACCAATGTTACAATCATGGACACGGTAGGTCGTATGTACGCATGAGTAAGGTTCTCATTTTTTAATGATCGTTATGGAAAAAAGGTAAGTAGAATTGTATATTTACATATTGATCATTATATAATTAGTACCATATTATTTATTCACATATACAATATATAAAGTTCTCATTACATAAAAGTAATCACATCGTATCGAGGATGCGGTAGTCTACGCATCCACGACCGACATGATCACTTTTTAGTGAGTGAAAGGATAATAAGGAAAATGATATATATATATATATATGGAAAGGTTATTATTCCATTAATATTATATATATTTTTTATTTCTTATATGTTAAATTATATTCGTCTTATAAAAGCTCCATGAATGGCATGAATGAGTCATATCACTTTGAGGGGGATGTAGTCCACACATCCTAAAATGACTCACTTTGAGGGGGAGGTAGTCCACACATCCTAAAATTATGTTATCATGTTAATTAGAAATAGAAAGTACAAGGGATTGTGTCTAAAAAGAATTTTTGAATATTAGAGCCATAATAAATATCATATATAATCTATTTAAATATTTTTTCTATAATAATGACCAACCATTATGTTTGGAAATTGAAAAATAAACAATCATCATTTCCTGAGGCAGTATTTCACCAAACACAGAAATAGTATTTTCGATAACTAAAATATGGAGGTGTGTGTATATAGGTATAAATATTAACATAAAGGCATAATTTTATATTTATAATAATATTTTCTTTATTTATTCATTGAATAATAAGAGTATATGGGTGGAAGAATGGAAATGAAACTAAAAAGATTTAGAGAAGATGTTACCTCTTAATCGGGTAACTTCTTTTGGATTGAACCAAAAGAATCCTTTTATTTATTTATTCTAATCCATAGGATTATTAGATGAGGGTAGATTCTTAGGAGACAAAATTGGTTGAGTTTTGATGATACAATTTGGTTTTAGTGATATGAGTAATGGGGAAAGGTAATATCCTTTATTGGGAAGGAAAGGGACTCATTTGGAATTTTTGGAAAGAAGTTAGGTGTAAAAATATTTTTACCAAATAAAATATACATAAAAACCCATAAATGGAAGGTTAATGGACTAATTATGGATATAAAATATGTTTTGAACAATTTTCTAGGTCATTTGGGCACTTCAATATAAGTTTTAGTACATTTCTAAACCTAAATAAACCATAAACATTGTAATTTATTTTAATCACTTTCACTAATTATTTTGGTAAAAAATTAATTACACATTATTAGAATAATAATATCATCCTGATTAAAATTATGTGACTCTATTTTTTGAAAATCAAATCATAGAATTGGGAAAATTAAGATTAGTTTCATTCTTGCAGACATACGGATTAACTGGTTTTAGTACAAAATTGATCAATAGATTATTGAGTTTTATATTCAATTTCTAGTTTAAAATTATTATAATAAAAACTATTGCATTAATATATGTATTATTTATCTAATTTGACTTTATAAAAAATTTAAAATATCATTTGACATTAATAAATATTTTTCAAAAGTTAGTTATTATTTAAAATTCAGTTTTTTCATATATTCAACAGAAAATGATGTTTCTCCAAAAAATACATAAAATTCACCCTCAAGTAATTTTGACATTATGAATTAAATAATAAATTTTATTTTATAAAATTAAATTTACATTATTGAAAAAAATTATTATTTAAAATAGGTTCTCCATTAAATGGCCGAAAAAATTCCTTTATTAAAATATATGTTTTTTCTGTTAAAATGGTTTTTTCTTATATTATGAAATTCATACCTAATGGATAAATTTAACAAAATATTTTATTGAATATATAAAATATATGTTTCATTAAAATCATTCACTAATTGTTATTAGTATTGTTTATTAAGTCAAAACTCCTTCGGAAGCATAAAAATAATATTTCTTCTGTTATCTAATTGGTTTTTATTTTGGTATGTCATTATTTATTAACCAGTGATTTAATTTTATATTACTATAAAGTATAATTTTTATAATTTTCTTATTATGATTCATAAAAGCTAATTTCATTCAAGTTTTTATCATATTTTATTAAATAATAATATTTTAATATTATATTTTTATTTTTTGAAAGTTGGTCTTGCCTAAAACATAGGCTATTGAGGAAAGTTTATCTTGTATATAACAAAATATAATGAGGAACGTATCTCTCTTCTGTAACAAAGGATACCATTAAAAGTCAATCTTGCATATAAAAAAATCTATTAAGGAAGGACTCTCTTGCATGTATCACATGCTATTGAGGAAGGACGCTATTACATGTAACACAATCTAACTCGATGTTGCATGCATTGCAGGAAATATCATGTGTTGAATTTTTATAAAATATAAAATCTATATAAATTTGTCTCAAGATATTATTTTCCCTTATGAATTTTGTTATATGTTTCATACATTCTATTTATTACAAATTATTACTTTAGAATTATGGGGTGTTATATTCTCCCCACCTCAATTAAATTTTCTCCAAACATTTTAAACTTGATCAAGTTGATAGATTGTTTTGTATTTCATTTGTCTGAAATCCCACATCCTGAGAAGGGTTTCTAAAACATCCCCTAGAAAATATTGACTTCTATGTACATGGGACACATGGATTACCATGTATCTATGTCCTTATTTAAGAGAACTTTAGTGGAAAGTAAAGATACATACGTAGAGAAAAGTGTAATTATTTAATGACAGTGAATGAAATCATCAATAAAAACAAATTTAATTATCAATACAAATTTTAGGGGCTAAAATACATAAATATGATATTATTTTGAAGACCATTGGTTCAATAGAAATTAAATTATTATTAAATCATTTTTTTCAAAGTCATTTTCCTAATGCTTGGTAAATCTTACTACCTAAGAATATAAAGAAATACTATTTATTGGGGGGTTTCAATTTCACATGAACAATAAAAAAGATTAGTGGTCCTTCTATATAATTCTAATTCGTCAAAATAACACTTTTTCTTCTTGAATTCATAAAATAAATTTCTAAAGGATATAAAATCCCATAAAATTGAGAAAAGTAAAACAATTTGTCTTTAACTATCTTCCAAAACAAATACAGTTAATAGATTAATCTCTAATACTCAAAAGTTATACTACTTGTTCATTATTAACATTTACTCATCAAATTATTTGTCTATAAACAAAGTAAAATTAACCATGACATTGCATAAGTAAGTGGTTGGTGTCAAACACTTATCGTCCTTCTATCATGAGTTCAAGACTTGCAGCCTTACTAGATTTGAATGGTTGTCCCCCGACTTATAGTTTTTTCTTTTCTAAAACAAGATTAAATTAATTTTCAAAATAACAATGATGGGCATCCTTTAAATTAGGTTAATAACTAAATATACTTGTAAAAATGTTTCAATAAAACCCCAATACAAAAATAATTCATCCATTTTATATTAACATAGTTCATTCAATGGTCCAATGTTTACTCATAATATCATTCATAGGATTTCAAAACTAAGACCCCTTATATTTAATCTAAAACACCATATGTTGATCCTATTTTACTTATTATGTATCAAAATAATTTATAATGGTTTGTAAATAAAATGTGAATTATCATAAGAATATCCCCTACCAGTGTCAAACCAGCAGCGCAATAAGTCCCATTGTCGTGTACCAGTTAACCTAGAGTCCAACCTAGAACACCGTGTCAGAGTTATTACTCCCATGTACATATGTTCCTGAACCACGTTCACTTGTATTTTCAAGACAGAGATTTATTAAAAAGAATAACCACGTAATATATACATTACCAAAATTATAGGGTTTTTTTTATTCTCATATTATCCCTTACAGTTATGTTCTATAAACTATGTTTTCCAAAATATAGTTCCAAATATTACTACTAAAATTCCGTTGATATCAACTATATTAACCCTACCCCCGATATCCTAGAGCTGGTGTCTTCTATCAATTACATTGGCATGATTACAAGGAAATAAGCCCCGAAGGACCGATCATTTTAGTATCCATGGTAAACAAGATACATAAATTAGTATTGTATTCTAAATAAATACCTGAATTACAAAATAATTTTTTTTATTCCTTATAAAAAATGGCTTTGTGGATAACTCTAAACCATCGAATAAATCCTTGCCTATAATACATAATATGTATCTATGATTCCTGGAAAAAGAAACCTAATAAAGTTGAGCTCAAATGATCAGTAAGGTTAAATAATGCAGAAGCGATAAATAATCAATGAGAATAGACAATATAGAAAGGTAAATAATTGAACACACATTCTTTATAATAAATTAACTGAATGGAAGTTCATAAAAAATATGGAAAGGAAATAAGTTGAAACGCAATCCATTGAAATAACTAGATAAAGAATAATAAATATGGAATAGTAATAAACTAACAAAAAATACCATATAAATAACTTAAAATGAAATGTATAAATAGATATTTCAATATAAAATCTCTTGGATTAATAAGAACTGAGTATAAATGATGGAAATTATTTATTAATGGACTTCTTGTTTCCAAGGTACATGGTATCTATATTGTCTAGACCATTCACAAGATGATTAAAAAAATGATGTGTAACACCACATCTAATGTGGCTAGACAAATGAATCATCCCATGAGACTATTGATTCAATGAGAGGATATTTATATCTGTCCCCACCCATGTCGTAAAAGTCCAAAACATTACTCATATATGGAATAATTGATTTGACAATGTGCCTTACCAAATAACCATATTGAATAAAGAATATGTAATTGTTAATATTTTCCCAAATAATAAAACAATTTTAAAATTAGAACCCATAAATAATATGATATATAGGTTTGGGAAAAGTAATATATGTGATAAATTATGTGGATAATTATGGAAAATTCATTGATCATAAGATATTACATATTTCATGTGACAAAAGAAATCAAAAAATTGAATATGAATATTATCCTTGGAAAAATCAATCATAAACGGCCCATACTAAAATTAAGGATCTTATAAATAAAAAATACCCAAAGTAGTGTCAAAATAAAGGATTGTTTTCATTAATTAATATTAATTTTACAAATAATATATTTTAATAACATTCTTGGAAAAAATATCCATCTGTTTTGAAAAATGTTTTCAAAAGCATTTCATTGAAAATTGATTTCAAAAAAAACATTTCCATTAAAAAATAACCTTTCCAAAATGAAAAGGATGATTCAATTGAATAATAATAGGTAAATCCATACATGTATTAAAAGGTAAAAACGTTCCTTTTTTATAGTATAATGCTATTGAAAATGAATTATCCGTAAAGAAAAATATAAATTCCTTTAAAAAAATATGGTAAAAGTAAAAAAAGGGTTAAAATTTACGTTAAAAATATTTTTAAAACATTTTTTAAAACATTTTTATAAAATGTGGGTTTTATAAGAAAATAGTATGTCCGGCTAAAGAGATAAGTGAAGTCGGGTTTTCTTGAAAATATTTATAAAGCACACTGGGTACCAAAGAGTTGAAAAATGGTACTAATACATTTAATTGGTCATTATAACTAGATAATAATGAATGGGTTTATTAAAAAATGGTTATGTAACTTCCTAAAACTCATATTTTATTAAAATATCATTACTATAAGTCTTCTGGAATATAATCATAAAAAATCCAAAATTGTCCCTTATCACATGGAAACATTTCAAATTATAAAACTGATAAAAGAATGATATTAAATGAAAGATCAAAATTCCATGATTTTAAAAGTATTAATGATATACTATAATAAAATGGGATATAGATACACCATATAAAATACATATGTGGTGAATAAGAAATTTATCTAACAGATATAAAAAAGTGAGATGATAATCTATTATATTTGAATCGAAATACCCAAAAGTAATAATATTAAATTAAAACATCTAAATAACATGGACATAAATTAATTAATTATACTACATTTAAATGTGGAATTATTTACAACATATATAAGAAATTATGTGGAAAACAATATTGTATGACTCACATAATGAAAAGTGAGATAGGAGTCCATTGCATTGTGTTTCCTTTTAGGTGAACATCCTTTAACTGCCTGTATAATAAAATTATGTTAATTTTATAATTTATTGATAAAATTTTCATTTTTATCATTAATATTACTTTACTTCTTACTATTTTTTATACAACTACTTAAAAAATAATGTTTACATAGTGTTTTTTGACCAAATTTGTTTTTGTGTAAACTACTAATTCGGTTGGTCAACTATGGTCGAAGGGGTTAGTATATATATTGCCTCTAGAATAATAATAATAATGAAATAATTATCATAATTATACCAAAGTTATAATTTTAAAATCAATCCTTGAATATGGATATGAAAAATTATCCAATGTTACAATCATGGAGATGGTAAGGCGTACATACGAATGAGTAACATTCTCATTTTTCAATGATCATTATGGAAAAAATGTAAGTGTAATTAAATCTATCTATAATGATCATAATTTAATTAATACCATATTATTTTGTCATATATACTTATATATTAAACTCTAGTGATTTAAATTAAATTTTATCTTGTTGAGGAGGTGGTTGTCCACATGTCCATGACCGACATTGTCACTTTTTAGTGTGTGAAAGAATAATAAAGAAAATGATATGTATATATATAGATATATATACATTTCTATAAAGATATTTATTTCATGAATATAATATATATGTTTATTATGTCAAATATTTTCAATTATAATCATCCTTTATAAGTTCCATGTATTTCATGAACGAGTCAAGTCGCTTTGTGGGGGTGACAGTCAACACATCCTCCAATGATGTTGGTCTATAAACACAAAATAGAATGTATAAGCATTTTATTTAATGAAAGAATTATATTATTTTAAAGGAATAATAAATATAATATATATATATATATATATCATTCTTCAATAATAATGTCGAACCATGATCGTTAGAAATAGAAAAATGAACAATCATCATTTTGTGATGTAGTAGTTCACCAAACACATAAACAATATCATTATTACCCATTAGGTTGAGGTTTGTGTAATTATTGGTATAAATTTAAACATAAAAACTTCCTAGTAAATTTTTAATATTCTTTTTATGTAATTTGATAATTATAATATTATAGGGGTTTAATAAAGGAAATGAAACTAAAAATCTTGAGAGAAGATTTTGCCTCTTAATTGGGAATGTTCTTCTGGTTTGAACCAAAACATTCCTTGCATTTATTTATGCACAAGGGGTTGAAACTAGGATTATGTTAGAGATGTTTTTAGAGTCATTTTGTAGAGGTTGTATGAGCCAATTTATTTATTTAGTTGTGTGAAAGGGGGATAGGTGGTGGCATTCTCTACGAAAGGAAAATGACTCACTTATAACTTTTGGAAACAAGTTAGGTGTACACATGTTCATACATAAAAAACTCATTAAAACTACCCAAACATATTTATTTAAGGTTAATTGCATAATTATTCACATAAAATGGGTGTTTTATCGGTTTCTAGGTCATTTTCCCTTAAATACGAGGTTTAGACCTCGTTTTATGCTTAATTACCCTTTAATCACTATAATTAATTTTAATCACTTTAAATAATCATTTTGGTAAAATTATTTAACTTGTTCTTATTATAATAATAATATAATCATAATATCAATGATTTATGTCTATTTTTTGAAATTTAAATCACATACTTAGAAAAATTAAGACTAATTCTTATCTTAAAAATAGACGGTTTAACTGGTTTTAGTAGAAAAATGGTCAAAAGACTGTGGAGTTTTTATATTCAATTTCTATGTGAATTTGATCCTAATAAACTAAATTTTATTAATATATTTATTATATATCTAATTTTTACATAACAGAAAACTTAAAATATAATCTAACAATGATAATTATTCAAATAAAAATACGCCTTTTAACTAAATTGCAGTATTTTTCACTATTTATCAAAAAAATGAATTTTCACCTAAAAAATACCACAAATTCACCCTAGGGTAATTTTGAAATTATTAATTCAATATATACATTTATCTTATCAAATTAAATTTATAATAGTGTCAAAATTAACATTTAAATTAGGTTCTCCATTAAAACCTGGTAAAATTTCCTTTATTAAAATATAGGTTTTCATGTGTGAAATAGTGTATATTATTATCTTATGCATATCAAACTCAATAAATAAATATAAAAAATATTTGATTGAATTTATAATATATATGATTCTTTAAAATAATTCACTAATTGTAATTAGTTAATATTATTAAGGTAAAACTCATTTGAAAGCATAAAAATAAAAATATTTCTTTTTTATATCGAATTGGTTCTTATATTCATTTATCAATAATTGTTACCAAATATACTAATTTTATATTTGTGTAAAGCATAATTTTTATAAGTTAGTTATTAAATTTCATAACAAGTAATTCAATAACTAGTTCATATCATATTATATTAAATAATGATATTTAAATAATAAAATTTTATTTGGTAAAACTATGTCTTTAATGTAATGAAAGCTATCTAGGATGGTCATAGTTACATGTAACAAAAGTTATCAAGGAAGGTCTCTCATTCATGTAACACAAGATATTGTGGAAGGTCTCTCTTGTGAGTAACACATGCTATCAAGGAAGGTCAATCTTGCATGTAACACATACTAACTCGGTGTTGTGTGCATTACAATAAATATCTTGTTTTGAATTTATTTAAAATAGTAAATATATAGTAGCTTCTTGGGATATCTTATTCATTTAAGTGTTCGGTATTGCGCAGTATACATGCTATTGAATGCAAATATTTACTATATAGTTTTAGGGGGTTACATAAATCAAATTAAATAATCCTCTATCACGACCCGCCTTCACCAAAATCAGGGAAGAGTCAGCAGATTGTTAGGCCCTTCCTTCTTTAAGTTGTAGGAGAGATAATGACCCCCGAAGCCTGCCTTCAATAGGCCCTGGAGTGGTGACCAGCACCAAGGGTATAGAATCTCACTCAAAAATGGAAGGCATTACCCTTTTTATTTTTATAGGATCGAGAGATAAAATAGCAACCCCAACAATACCAAAGTTGAAAGTAAAGGTAAAGCCAAAAATAACTCATTCCCATATGCATATTCAATAGTAAATGACGCAATCCACAAAAACTATAAAGGTAAAGTACCAAGAAAATGGAAAATGATAACAACAACTGCCCCAAGGTCCGAGCTAGTATGATCCCGCATGATCCCTGAAGTCCTCCTTGAAATTTGAGAACAGTTTTATATGCTTAGGGTGAGCATACAAGTAAACTCAGTAGGGAAAACCAAAGACTCTCGTGCACAAGTGGAGAGGCATTCTAATGCCCTGTGAGAAAAGAAAAACCAAAGCACCTAGCATTGAAAAACTATCCACCCAAGTCTCACCTAGGCACACACCGCAAATAATGCAAGGAAAGTAAAGTATAGTAATAGGACATCGATAATTGGGTACCCCGCGCCACTTTACCACTAGTTATTGAAGACAAACTACGCATCAATCCAATCCCGCCATTCTCATCGCAGTCCCACTTCCAAACCCTGCCCGCACACACCTGGGCCATAACCTCACCACAGTCCCAATGCGAAACCCTTCCTACAGACACCTAGGCCATAACCTCACCGCAGTCCCACTGCCAAACCCCACCCACAGACACCTGGGCCAAAACGACCAGAACTACCCTGCCCAAAGATTCTTGGACTGATAATGGAATTCAGGACATCACATCTTGCCCATATAGTCTTGGGATATTCAAAAAAGGGAGCATAAAAGGAGCTAATAACTATCCCCTCATAGGAGTGTTGGGAAAAACACCCTCCCCATGAAATGGGGTGTTCGGCACTAAGTTCTCAACTTGGGTGGGGTGAAAATAAGAAACATAAAATATGAAAATATATGTATAGGGAACAAACACTCATCCCAACCGAGGGGTTCCAAAACATAAGCAAAAACACCCTTGGTATTATTCATTCACAAAAGAAGCCACGACACTCACGGCCACGTCACAACTCATTCCCAGACTAATTCCCCACTAAACCATTATTGTTTTCATGTTCAAGTGATCCCATTTAGGTGAATTATGCACTACTGAGAAACTAACAGGCATAAACACAAGCCAGAAAAAGAGAAACAACCAAACATTAATTTAATCATTCACACCCGGTTCTCTTGTAATGTCACAAAAACAAAGGGATTAGTGAGATCCCTCAAAGTACTGGAACCAAAGAAAACCCTGAGACACAGCCCCATGTCCCCAAAACCAGGAACCCATGATTTCTTTACAATAGAGGATCCCACACAAGTTTGTGTCACAACATAGCAACCACATAGCTTCAGATTCACAACCAACATCCGTACAACAATGGAGGATCCCATCCCCACCCACATCACCCCATACGAAATCAAAGAGAACAACACACCTACTACCAAAACAGATCAGTGAAACATACAGGTTCAACACATCATTAATTGGGTTCTTTTCTATCTTTATTAACCGGCGTGATCACATAGGGATTCTTATTTTACTGAACCTCCATTTAACCAGCCGAGTTTAAGTGATTAGCCAAATTACATGTCAAGTTATTTACCCATCACAGAAGACATGGTTCATTAGTGCACAAGGAAAGACCACCAATGACAATGATTTTCAGTGAGAATAGACCCGCACAATTCACAACACATATCAACATAAAAGAGTACAACAGAACATCAATAACCCCCCCCCCCCCCCCCCGCCCCTTCATTCTTTAAATGTTAGTTCATTATTTTCATTAAGTTTGGTTTAATCAATTTCCAAAAGGAAAAAAGTGTACCCACCCTGCATGAAGCACAAAAGGGAGAGGCGAAAGAAAAATACCTACCTGGTTGATCAAGGATCAACATTTTTCTCCACGCGCCAAGAACAGGGGTTGTGCGGATTGTAGGGGAGGAATTCCGTGGACTCCAATGGGTGTAGAAAGTTCCAGCAGAGGCGCACCATAATCCACGGGAAGAAGGGACTCCAGGCACACCAGGGGAAAGAACGAATCCGTTCAAAGGAAGAAAAGGAAAAAAGTAACTTCCCGTGCGATATATTGGTAAGATCCCATTGTTGCGATATATGATAATTTTAATGTCTGGAAAGTCAGATCGCGGTTTCTTATGCGGTTCGACAGTTAAGTAAGATGGAATTAAGTTGGTATTTAATATCCCCCATCGGGGAGGTTTCTTGAGATTTTTAGTAATTAATTATGTGATTTAATTGACCTTTAAAGGGTAAAAGAAATATTTTATGTAAAAAAAGACATTGTGGGAGTTGGACTGGAAAAGGAAATGGAGGGCTGGGTGAGGACACGGTGCCACAGTCTTGGTGGAACCTTATTTTTGGCAAAGTAATTGCCAGGGGGTTTTGGGCCATTACATTAGATACTTCCCAAACTATTCTCGCCCTCGAGAATCAAAAATAACCCAGAAGAAAAGAGAGGGTCCGAACAACCACCTCGAAAGAAACCTCTCATGAGTGAACCTCATCGCCATCTAGAAACACCTCTCCCTTAAGAAAACTAGGCAACATACAGGGGTCGAACTTCCCAGTCATATGGGTTGGGGAGTCTCTTCCTCGAAATCCAGATATTATCCGCTTTGGGCAGCACTGACTCGCCTGCACGGGTTTAATCGCATCAACCTTAATGCATCTTGATTAGGGATCAGGTCCTCCCCTCCCCATAGCCAGGTCTTTTCACACACATTCAGAGAATATGTAAAACCACATATTTGATAGCTAACAAGGTAAAGCATTCTGTAACAAACAAGTACAAAAAAATAGAAGAACACAAAACTCAACACAACTCTGGGTACTAGGCGCGCAGCTATGCTTCCCATTCCCAGGTACTTTCCTTGAGCCCACCATGCCTCCACAACAGACAAACCAGAGGAATAGTCCATCCATGGAGTACCTTCTCCTCATGACCCTCGACCTTCACTAGTCTTTCCACAAAGGACACATCGTCCTCGATATCCAGATATCCCCAGTCAAGAATGTGTGAATAGTCGTGCAAATACCGATGGAGATGTGACTCATTGAAGACATCATGTATCCTCAGTAGCGGTAGTGGTAACACTAGCTGATAATCCACTTCTCCAACCCGCCGCAACACTTCGGAGGGTCTGATGAATCTGGGAGAGAGATTTCTCCCCCTACCGAACCTCTGTTTCCCACGTTGAGGGGAGACTTCAAGAACACGTGGTCCCTGACCCCGATATCCAAGGGCCTCCTCCTATTTTCGGCATATGAATTCTGTCGGTCATGTGCCGCCTTCATCCTTTCCCGTATAAGTTGAACCTTCTCTGTCATGCTATGCACTTCTTCGGGGCCAAGAACACTCGCTTTCCCAACCTCATTCCAGCACACGGGTGAGCTACACGGCCTCTCGTACAAGGATTCAAATGGAGCCATGTAGAGTGGTAGCTATTATTGTAAGAAAACTCTACCAGAGGCAATTGTCGCACCCACGATCACCCAAAATCCAGAATACATGCCCGTAGCATGTCCTCCAAATTTTGGATGGTGTGCTCTGTCTGTCCATCTATCTGGGGGTGGAAGGCAGTGCTAAGTCGTAGTTGGGTACCAAAAGCATGCTACAATCCCCTCTAGACTCGTGAGGTAAACCACACATCCATATCCGAGACTATGGATCTTGGAACTCCATTAAACCACACCATCTCATCCACATACCTTCATGCTAAAGCATACACTGCACTCGATTCCTTTATCACTAGAAAGTGGGCTGATTTCATCAACCTATCCACCACTACCCAGATAGCATCGCAGCCTCCTCGAACCTTGGGTAGCCCCATGAAGAAATCCATCAATATGTCATCCCACTTCCACTTGGGAACATCTGAAGGTTGAAAAATTCCACCTAGGACACAATGTTCATCCTTCACCTTCTGACACACTAGGCACTTTGCTACGAACTCTGCTACTTCCCGTTTTACCCTGTGCCACCAAAATCGTCTCCTCTGGCCCTAGTACATCTTGGAAACTCTTGGGTGCACTACTAGGGGTGAGTTTTGGAAATCACCAAGAACTCTCTCGCGCATCACCTCTGTAAATAGCAACTTCCCTTGGAAAAGAATCTGATTCAGACCATCCTCCGTCCAACCTTTCGGAGCGTCACCTTGGTTAACATGGTCATACACCACATCACTTTCTGAGTCTCCCCACTAAGACACCTCTACTTTCCGTAACAGATAAGACTTCCCTATCATCTGATATAAGCAACCTCTTCACCCTTTAACCCTTTCATTGAGGTGCAGGGCAGCCAACTCCTCCATTGCCTTCCAAGCATCTCCCGACTCTCGAACCACATCCTTCTGTGACTTCCTGCTCAAGGCATCAGCCACCACATTCACCTTTCCTGATGTGTAGTAAATCTCGAAGTCGTAGTCCTGATGGAACTCCATCCACTTTCGCTGTCGTAAGTTCAGGTCCCACTGGGAGAAGACATACTTCAAGCTCTTGTGATCTGTGAAGACCATGAAGTGCTCCCGACAAGGTAGTGACACCACAACATTAGTGCGAACACGACCTCCGCAAGCTCCGGATCATGGGTGGCATAGTAATGCTCCTGGGGATGTAACTTCCTAGACCCATAGGAGATCACCCCGTGTCGCTGCATCAACACAAATCTGATTCCTTTCCCTGAAGCATCACAGAACACCTCATATGCTGCCCCCTCTTCTGGAAACCTCAGCACTGGGGTACTAACCAACTTTTCCTTCAGATAGCTGAAGGATGCCTCGAAATGCTCGTCCCACACAAAATCCTGGTCCTTTTTGGTCAAGGCTGTCAAGGGTGCCACAACTCGGGAGAAGTTAGGCACGAACCTCCGGTAGTAACCTGCCAGCCTGAGGAAACTACGAACCTCTACCACGTTTTTGGGTGCTTCCCAAGAAACAACTGCCTCGACCTTTGATGGTTCCACTTCTATCGCTTTATCGAACACCAAGGGCCCAAGAAAATTCACTTCTCGCATCCCGAACATTCACATGGACAACTTCCCATAGAGTTGGTTCTGTCAGAGGACCTCTAAAACCATTCTCAGATGCTCAACATGTTCCTCCTTTGATTTTGTGTAGAATAGGATGTCGTCAATAATCATGACTTCGAACCAGTCCAAATATTCTTGGAATACAGATTTCATGAGCCCCATGAACATGTCTGGTGTGTTCTTAATGCCAAATGGCATGAATACAAACTTACAGTGCCCATATCTGCACCTGAAGGTAGTCTTTGAGATGTCACCCACCTTCACCCTTACTTGGTGATATCCAAACCATAGATCAATCCTCGAGAACCAACCTACTCCCCTCAATTGGTCAAAGAGATCGTCTATCCTCGAGAGAGGGTAGCGATTTTTGACCGTTACCTGATTCAGTCTCATGTAGTCTATGCACAGCCTTAGACTACCATCTGCCTTCTTCGCAAACAAAACATGAGCTCCCCACGGTGATGCACTTGGCCGAACAAAAATCTGTTCATCAGTTCGTCAATATGGATCTACAACTCCCGCAACTCAGATAGTTCCATCCGATAGGGAGCCATCAAAATCGAACGGGCACCAGGTTGCAAGTCTTTCCCGAACTCAACGTCACATCGAGGGGGCAGAGTTTCCACCTCTTCAGGGAAGACGTCCATAAACTCATGGAAGATTCCTGGGACTTCCACCATTTCTGCATCCACCATCTCCACTGATAGCTCAACCAGAAAGTAGAGGAGGGGTTCTCCTAGCTTACTGCTTCCCTGGAAACTCCGCTCGCCGATGAATGTCACCCGTTGGCCGCCCAAGTCTGAAAAAAAACCCTTCCTCAGAAGCAGTCAATGACATCAACTACAGAGAACATCCATTCAATGCCTAGGATGACATCGTATGGCAGTATCTGCAATAGTAGAAGATCCCTGACTGACTATGTGGCTCTATCATCAGTCTGCATCCTCGACAAACATACAATAAGTCGATCTGCCCTCTGACTGGTGTGCTCAGCACCAGGGGCAGTAGAAGTCTCTCAGCGTCTAAACCCATAGCATGGGCCAGATTGGGTGTAACAAAGGAGTGTGAAGCTCCTGTATGAAACAAGGCATATGCAAGGGTACTAAACAAGCTTATCGTACCTCGAACGACCTCTGGCCCTACTGGAATTGCTGCCTCTACGGTGTGCAACTACCCACGCCCAGCTCCACTACCTCTCGGTTGTCGGCCACCGTCCCGACCATGCCCGGGTCAAGGTCCCTAAAGAGCGCACTGAGGTTGGCCTCCTCCTGCAATGTCGTCCCTTGGCGGACTAGGAGCCCACGGCCCCTACTGCTACTGCTAAAAGGGCCTAGCCGGGAACAGCTACTGCTGTGGTGGGTACTGGACCCACCCACCCCCACCATTCTGTACTCTGTCCGGGCACTGGTTTCGAAGGTGCCCATGGCTACCACAGATGAAGCACCTCAGTCCCGGGACCAAAGGGAAAGGGAAAGGACAGGGAGACCGGAACTAGAACTGATGCGGCCTGCTCCCTACTGGTCAGAACCTAGAGGGCCCTGATGCTGGAGGCCTGCTGCTAACAACCTTCCAGTTTAATATCCCCCATCGGGGAGGTTTCTCGGGATTTTTAAGAATTAATTATGTGATTTAATTGGCCTTGAAATGGTAAAAGAATTAATTTACGAAAAAAAGATGTTGCGGGAGCAGGACTGGAAAAGGAAACGGAGGGCTAGGTGAGGACCCTGACCAGTGCCACCTTCATGGTGTCACTGTCTTGGTGGAACCTTATTTTTGGCAAAGTAATGGCCAGGGGGTTCCGGGCCATTACATCCTCATGAATTATTAATTGTTAATAATTGTTAACATTTATTTTTTATTAATAAAAGAGTGTTAATTCATTATAAAAATTAAATTATTTTATTAATTGTAATTGTTATTAAAAATTTATTTATAATAAGTAGTAAATTAATATCAAATAATAATTGATAAATAATATTTATAAATTATCTGTAATTTAAAATATCATATAAATAATAATTAACTACAAATAATTAATAACTAATATCTAATAATTAATAAGTTATAATAGATAATTGGTAAAAATAATATTAATGAAAAATTAATAACATATTTTAATATAAAACAATGTTTTAAGAAATATATCTAATTATAAATTGATATTTGATATTGATCAAGGATTTCCCACCTTCAATACCTCTTTAAAATAATTGTTAATGTAGTGGCATAGTATCAATAGTGGAATTGTCACAAAAAATTTAGTAATGGAGGATGTTTTTGGAGGTACAGTAGTTACTTGGGGTAATAAATTAGTACTATTAAATGAACGAGCCTTTCAACCAAAAATATTACTTTTAGGTTAGTGAAATTGTGTTCATGTTAGAAGGACTTTAGCCTATCAAGTTGACAGTTCATAGGGTTGCTCATATATTATGGCCTTTACCCCTCTTGGCCATTAGAAAATGTATTGTCTGGTCATATGGATCATGTAAGGATTCCCTCCTAATTAATATCAAAATATGATTATTTCCATAATAAATGGGCTTCATCACAATATGATATGATAATTAACATCTTATAAAGAATAATAAAATTAAATTTATAAAAATTATTAATTAAAAATAGTTATTAGTTATTAATAATAAATTGTATATTTATTGGGGTAACTTTTTATTAACTGTGTATTAAAATTTCAAACAAACAATCAAGGGGGTGGTAGTGTTGGAGCCTAAGGGAATCCCCTCGAATTAGTACTCCCCTTTTTAGGAAAATAGATTCATCCACTTGTTACTGTCATGACTCATGTGATTAATCGTGATTCAATAATCAATGAGTCTGCAATATTAATTCAAAATATATACCACCAACTATTTAATGAGAGATATCCAAGAAAAAACATAATTGTTGATTCAGCTTCCACAACTAAATGAGAAATATTATAAGTTATTCTCTGAGAGTGTTAGGATCACTATGAAAAATTCCCTTCATAGAGGTATGGGATGAACCATATAGGATAACATAATACCTACTAATATTATATCTCATCTTTATCTATACACTTCAGTGACAGGGTCTCTCTTACTCAATCCAAAACGTTATTTTACAAGATTATTCCTAAAGGATAAGTGTAAAGAAACATAGGAAACCAATGTTTGATAATCAAGTTCTACTCTGGTGTAGATGAATATGGCCTTGGTTTTTTTATGTTATTATACCATTCAAATTTTTCTCCACCTATTACCAAGAACATAGGAAATGGTATGACCTTGGACTCATGATCCATGAACTAGCTACACATAATGAAGAAAAATAATTTCATTACATCATTTGAAAAAATTTACTTGTAATTCCATAATTAATATCAAATATGTAGGATTATTCCCCTCATAGACTATTGAATTTTATAATTTTACTAGAACTATAGAAATCACATGGACTACCTCAAACACAAAATTTTATAGGTTGTCTATTACATCCAGTAATCTAGATGGAAACCTCAAAATTAATTCAATCAAAATAATAATAAATATGGATAAGTCCAGGATAATTATTATTCTTGTATTCTTTTTTCAACTCATAAAGATAAAATCATAAAATAATATTTCAAAGATCCTTTCATTGAATTCAAAAAATTCACAAAAGATGGAAGTTTTGGATATTTCACTCACAAAAACTCATATTCTGAAATAATATTTGTATCGAGTCCTTAATCAACAAAAAATAGATTAAATGGTGGGAGTATTGATATAAAAAAAATCATCTCTTCATGTTATTTATATTAATAATATTTTTTGAAAAAATTTATCCTATTAATATATCTATTTTAATTATAAAAAAGATATTTATGTATTTAAATAATCTTCATTACATGCATCATGAAATAGTTTATTCATTTTTGAGGGTCATTTTTTGTATAACATAAAGTGCTTCTATGATCAACACGTTCAATAGATGCTTATAGTGTGGTTATCATCTGTGATTTGGATGACTCGTCTTCTCAACTTAGCTGTAGCCCTAATTCCATTACATGACTATGATTATTATTTTCCTTGAAGAACATCACATCACATCACATAAATTCATATTAATGGATATATAAATACGTATATTTACATTTTAATTTTCCTAACATATTATTAATATATAAGGCCTAAGTGACTTTATAATAGAGCATATATTTCATAAATTTAGTTAATCATATGAAATTTTTCTTTTGTTTTATTTTTATACGAAGTAAAAAATTTCATATGGTTAAATGAACATTTCGAACTTTTATTCAACTTTATGAAACACTATGGTAAACTTTATCATGATCCCATTACTATATTTTATGTGGATGAAATATAATATATAATATATACAATATGTCACATATCAAGTGCTTTTTCGGAATTTCCTCATAATCTGGAAATTATGTATTTTGTGCCTTTAAATATGTTATGTATCAAAATAAAATTGTAATAAATTCACCTTAATATCTAAAATATATTACTCACCAATTAGAAAAATGTAATTTCATAACATAAAAACTTGTGTATCAGTTCATTTTCATTTTTTTCAATTTTCTCATGTAGAACATCTTATGTATGCACTAGAATTTATTTGTATCACTTTACTTTGAGAATTACATGAGTTCTATAAATGAATTATAAATATTCATCTTTATCTTGAAAATATATTATGTATTTACTTCTTTTGTATAAATATATTATGTATGATATTATATATTATTTGTATCAATAAAATCTTAATGCACCATCTACGTTTACAATTTCTTCAAAACATATCTAAACAGTATATTATGTATTACATAAATATGCTATGTATCAATGAATAACTCCTCAGAATCATCTTTTTTTATTTTAAAATCATTCTAAAAAATCATCCAAATGGCATCATTCAAATGATACAACAATTTATATTTTTAGTTTTTCATGGCCGGTCTCTCAAACATAAAACTAGATTCCAACTCATTTAATTATAAAATTTAATGTTGTCTTCCAAATCTATCTCATCATGTTCACATGAACAATTTTTTAGGTATATGCTATGTCAATAATATCACTTATCATGATTTTTCTTTTAAAAATGTTCAAAAATCAGTCTTAGCCATTTCAAAATAATTTTGAATAATTTTCATCCATCTTTAATCAATATTAAGTATTACTCTAAAGTAGTTTATGTATATGAAAATTATTTAGAATATTCCACTGATATTTCACTACCTAAACCAAACATATCCTACTACTTCAATTCATAATTACATTAAAATAATAATAATTATTTATAGTATTCACAAGGATGGATGCTCGAAGATAAATGTTTGAACATCTTCAAATTTATTTTGAATAGATTCCCTATATTAAACATTTATGAGTAGAATAAAGAATATTTTATGATCTTCAGCAACCATTAATAATATATATTATCATTATCAAAAGCTATTATCAAACAATCCAATCATCATTTCTATGTGAATGGATCTCCATGGGACTCCATAATGGAGGAAGAAAACTCACATATTCCTTGTCATTTAAATAATGTTACTGCTCATTTACATCTTTAAAAAGTTATAAAAAATATTCACCACACAAAAACCATAGAAATCCATCATTATCATATGATTAGTGATAGTATCTCTGTGTAAAAAGCTTCGTGATGTACTCTAATCATCAAACATTATCCGTAGTTGAACACATAAAGGTACTTAGATCTAAAAACTCCAAATTATAATCATCAACCTTGGACCTCCATTATTATTTTATGTTATTCTACTTCAAACTATATTAACATCATATATATTTCCTTAGTGATTATCCAAAACAAATATAATCAATCCCAATGTGGGATAAATAGAGTGAGCCCTGTAAGAAGGGCCTAGGAATCTGTGATGATCATGTTAGAATCATCATTGAAAGAACTGAAAGGAAGGACCACTAAGCTTCTAGCACCATGAATGATGCACCCACGACACATGATACAACTACAATAAGTGCCTTTCCTGTTATTTTTTATAAACATATATAAGAAAATTATATCTAATCAAATTGACTCTAACACCTCTAATGGCATGGAATTATGTAGTGGGATGATGATTTAGGCTTTGTGGGATACAGATGAAGAATTCATAAAATTTGGTAATTAATAATTACAAAAAATAATTAATCATTCATAATTTACTAAATTTTTCTGTAATAAAGATTTTTAATTTTTAATTTTTGTTTTATAATATGTAAATATTACGTAATAAATAACATTTAATGCATAATTATTATAAATTATTAAATAAAAATTAATTATAAATTTATGTAATAATAAAAATTATTAATTATAAAAAATTAATATTTAAATAATTAAAAATCATTTATAAAAAATAATATTTAAATAATTTTATCAATAAATAATATTAATTATTAGTAAATATTTATAGAGAAAAATGCATCACCCCACATTCATTTATAACGCATGAAATCTATACATTATTAAAATAAATTGGTAAAAAATTTATGATTATTTTATTACTTGTTCATTATATTAACTTAGTTCTTTTCGTTATTATATATATATAATATAATTTCTATATTTTTATAATTGATAAGAAATAAATTAAAATATATAATTTTTGAGATATATTTTTAAACATTATATAAACATCAAATATTTTCACATGTAATGTATATTATTTAACGGTTTTATTCAATGGTAAATAATTAGAAAATTTTAAGAACATTGCATTTCTATATGTATAAATATATATCATAAAAAATGAGACATTTATATATAAAATTAATCATATTAAATATTTAGAATCTTTAAAAATTATTATTTATATTATAGAAGATGTTGGATTACATTTATAAAATACAAAAAAAATTGTACAAAATCCATATATTTTTTTATTAATAAATATATACAAATAAATTGAATAGGTATGGATAAGTTTTCTTATGTTTGTGTGTAATTTAAACGATATTTATTTATAATATATTATATGAATAATAATTGAATATAAATTTGTAGAAAAATGTGAATTTTTTTAATAAATAAAACATTTAAACTTTTTATTATTCATTTGACATCTCAGACCCACACGTCGAGTTCTTATGTAAGTAACACATACTTCAAATAATTTATTTGAAAGCAGACATAAAAGTATCACAATAACAATCTACATTTAAAAAATAAATAAAAATTATTTAATTTCTCACATTCTAGATATTTGTTTAGTTTTATAGCTTTAGATAATTTGGAAAAATCATGGAATAATGAAGTCAATATCATTCTCAACTAATAGAAATTATATCACATTATATATAATAAACTTTTTTATTTATGATAAGCTTTCAATATCACTAATATATTTTTCTAGATGTGTTATCCTTATAGAAAATTATCATTTACTAATTTTCTTATTATCTTTGGGAATTGGAAAATAAAAAATATGTAGGATCAAATTACAAGTAAGGGAAAAATCTAACTGAAAAAATCATGGCATAAATACTATGGAAGGAATAGATAAAAATCATAAATACATAAAATACATGAAACTAGAAGCACTCTATATCCTTGAAAATAAATTAAATCATAGAAATTTATAATATTAATCTCATAGTAATATAATTTATAATGTTTGAATTCAAAATTCAATTTTCCAAACCTTGTTCCAAGACACATACCCTTGCATTGAGATCATAGTCATGTAATCACAATGAATTGGGTAGACACACACCAAATACACAAATGATTTATTCACATGAGAACTATTGGTGTATCATAGGATTATATAATTCTTAATGTCCCATGTTTCCTAAGTAACACTAATATATTCACCATAAGATCCATAAAGACCTTTTATAACATTCCTCTAGAAATATCTTAATAAATAACATGTGGTTATCCTTCTAGTGATAAATACATAATATCAATACATGATCATCGTTCAGTGGAAGCCAATAATCATTATATATGACAATAATTTTTCCCCCTTGCAATAAAATGGGTAACATTAACATAACCAATATAGTAAAATAAGGAGCATGGAAAAAAATAATGAACCTTTCAATAATCATATATATTGTAATAACAATATACAGAGTGATTATACAATTCCACATGTCAATAGAATAGAATTATTTCTTGATGAATGACATCCCATCCGAATTATGAAAAATATATGGTTCACACCATATAGAGAAATATTTATATGGATAATTCAAAGCCTGAAAAACACAATGATAATTCATTAAAAAAAGTTAAAAATATAAACAATTTATATAAATTAAGTTCAAGATAATAATCATAACTCAATTAATAAAAATTGAGTTACAAAAAATCATTATTACTAGGGTAATAACTAAATTAATAGTCACATGGGTAAGAGAATAATATTTTTTGAGTAAAAACCATTAAATAATAATATTATGATAAAAATATAATCCGGGGTAGTGAAGACACCAATAAAAAAGGAAACTTTGTGTAGAAAATGTATTATATCATAAAGTGTTATAATTGTGACCAAGGAAACCCATAAGACATTAAAAATTTTAGAATCTGAACATTCTATAAGAGTGAGGCTATTATTGAACATAAAATATTATTATTAAAATATAATTCATGATATTATTTAAAAAATAGGTCATATATACAACACTCATATAATGACACCTGATTAACATAAATGGATGTTAAATCCTTCTAGAAGAATATTCAGTATATTACAAAAGTAAATGGTTGAGGATCGTAATAGTTTAGTGTCTATGGAATCATGAAACAAAATATTATAACTTCATTAAAGATCTTAAATGTTTCCAAAAAATATCACCAGTTTTAGTACTTCTACCTAAAACATTTCTTCATAACTTGGGGAAAGGAAGCATAAGAACGGGGTAATCTATGATGCAGAGTAAGGGTAAATAAAAGAGATATATTATCATGTCTTGAGTATAAGGGTATGATAATATGATCATAACAATAGATGATCATACCCTACATATCAAAGATTGTCAAAAATGCATCATGGAATAAATATTGGTTGTTCATAATACATGAATTAAACTGTAATTAAGAGCATAATTCATGAAATATAAAATAGAAATAAGACATAGAATTTTTTCTAGACACATAGTCACATAAAATTATTTTCATAGTAGTCAAGGCCTTACTTCCATGGACATATTAGTAGTATGGGTTCAGTCCATATACCATCTTGGTAGTCATGGTTCACTCCCGTAGCCATCTTTGTAGTCATGGTTCACTTCTGTTGCCTTATTAGTTGTGTGAGTTCACTCTTTATACCATAATGGTAGTCATGGTTCACTCCAATGGTCATATCAGATGTTAAGGTTAACTCTTAGTACTATCTTAGTATTTATCATGATATATAAATCTTTACCAAATATATTAGAGGGAGATATAGTTCCCACCCATCACATAGCAAAATAATTCATACATTTTCCATAAGATAATAAAATTTTCATCATATCATGAACAATAAAAAGAGATGGGTATCATAAAAATCCTATAATAACCTATTAAATTAAATGTGTATCATAAAAATGAAATCATATCTTAACCTATGTATAAATAGTCAAGTTTCATAATCATTTAATCGAAATATAACCTATGAATAGAGGTGAGTTGCATACGCATAAAAGACGTTGAAGGGAAATTAATTTCATATCATAGAAATCATGAATGAGAATGGATTTCATAAACATATAACATGTGAAATTTAAATTATTTTCATAAAAATATAATCCATGAAAGATAATCAGGTTTCATGAATGTTATGTCATCAAAACATAAACCGTTCAGAGTAAGAATCTGAAAATAATCGTGGACCATATCCCCATAAAGGAATGAGTAACACCAATTTATGTCATATTAAATAGGAGATAATTTTGATATATCATTTAAAAACATTTCTTGTGGAAATTATTCTTTCATCTTAAAAAATTCATTTTAATAACATAGAAACTTTTAAAAACAATTTTCTCAAAAAAAAATAAATACAAAACATATTGTAAACACCCGGAATTTCTGTAGAATTTTTTTTTAAATACTTGGTAATTTTACGAGTCTGTAGTCTCTAACGATGCTTGATTCTGAGGCAAGGTGTGCCCGGAATGAATTTCTGATGTTTTGTTTGGGTACATTTAGTAAAAGTATGAGCGGTTTTTTTATAACTTTTGAACTAGAGCTCGGGATTGAAATCTGAGGGCTCTGATGAACTCGCAGTGCCGATTATCGCTTAAGAAGACTTTCACCTTGACGACGGATGTTCAGGACTAAAAGTTAGTTTTTGGATTTTAATAAAAATAATAATAAAATAAAGTGTAGCCACACTTTATTTTATTCCACTCACCATGTGAGTGAGGTTTGTTGGAACCTCCACATTGGTGTTGGTGGTGGGACCACCACACCCTAACCTCCCATGAGAGGTTATGGTGGTGGGGCCAACCCGAACCCAACCACCCATGTGAGGTTAAATGTGGTTGGGACCACACGAGGCCACCCGACCCCTCATTAATGAGAGGAGACCATAACCTCTCAACTCTCCCCCATTAATGAGGGAGAGCCTATCCACCTTTCCCCACCATAATGAACCAAACCCACCTAATTAATTCGTGCCAACATCGTGAATTAATTAGGGGGAGCCTCATAATTAAATCACCAATTAGAATTATATGCCAATGGAATAATAAGATAACCTACCTGATATTTTATTTGGCATATATCATTTTGGTGGAATGGGGGAAAGGAATACTAAGGAGAAAAATCTCCCAATGAAGAACAATTCTCCTAACGAAGAACCGTTCTCCCAATGAAGAATGTGAAGAACGCGAAGAACGTCGGTGAAGCTCTTCTTCTCTAACCTTCTTCCTCAGAACCCTTCGACATGGGACATGATCATCTACCACGGATTGACGACCATCCTTCCACGAAGTCAATGAATGACTACCGGAAAATCAAAGGTAGGCGTTTGATTTTATTTAAAGTATGCACTTTTCCCAATGTTTTTCTTTTCTGTCAAAATTAAGAATGGTGGTAGTTGTGCTTCATACTAGTGAGCCATTTGTTATCGCATTAAACGTAGATGTTTCAGACTGACCAAACATGGCCCAACATCCTCCATCGATTATTCTTTCTTGTGGCATTCTACGACAAGGTGACAAAGGCGGCAGCGACACGGTCGTGCTACCCGCGGCCTCCGCGAACCGCGCTGCCCCTGCGGTGCACTAGTGCTCCCAGCCAAACATCGTCGGCCAAGCGGTGGTTGAAGTGCCTACCCGTGGCGCCCCCATGCACTACCCGTGCCCCCGGCGCACTACCCGCGGCCCGCCGGCCGGCTGCTCGTGCCCCACTGGCACGCTGTGCGCACCCCAACGTGCTGCCTGGCCCCGCCGGCATGTTTCCCACGCCTTTGCAAGCTGGATGGCCTCACCGGAATGCTACCCGCGCCCCGCGCCCCGACGCACTGCCTGGACCCACCGGCATGCTGCTCGCACCCGCCGGCGCAATGCCCAGCCCCTGCCTGCGGCTTGCCCTGCGACCCTCGCGCCCTGTCGTGGCCATCCCGGTGCCCCCGCGTCGTGTCGCGGCCTACCCAGCCCTCCCGCGAGCTCCCCCCGCGGCCTGATTTCTAGCCTCCTGGCCATCGGCCTCCCACGCCGACCCACGGCATCCCCCGCGGTGTCGCTTGCCGAACCGGCCCGGTCTGCCGGGCCGAGTCACCGAGCCGCCTATGTGGCGACTACAGGGTCGAACCGCCATCAGGGTCCGCTGGGTCGGGACCAGAGGTCCGGGTCAAAACATAGAGGGATGACCCGTCTAATGGGCCGGTTTAGACCCAGCAAGTCGGACCGAGTCGATCAGACTTGGGCGGACCGGACCCAGGCCCATTACTGACCCATTACCTTCATGAGCCATATCTTTGGCACCAGACATTTGTTTTATGAACCGTTAGTAGTGCCGATATTCTTGGTGCATAGACATCCCTTTTATTATACGCCACTGGAGTTCGGGGTATAGTTGTGTCATGGTCAGGTTGGTTCGTACACGAATCCAACCGAACCCCCGAGACTAAAAATGTTAATAACTCACAGACTGGGCGTCCGATTGATGCATCGTCAGTTGCGTTGAGATACCTATGACGTGGCGGTCCTTTTAGATACTTATACATGAAAATTTGTGACACTTTGAGTATTGACCAGTAGCTCGTGGAGTGGATCCTTCCGGTGATGAGCAGACAGAGTGCGGAGACCTCGTAGCTGACAAACCTGATGACTACTTGACCGATTCCACTCGGAGTGATTCGAATATCCCAATGGGGAGCGCCTGGGAGTTGGTGGAAGACCCATGGTGGAGGTGCACCTAGTAGTTGGCGGCAGACCCGTGGTACCAGATGGGAGGAGAACCTCTGCAGGCTATTTGGGGGAGCACCTTGTAGTTGGCAGCAGACCCATAGCGGAGGAGCGCCTGGTAGTTGGCCGCAGTCCCACGGTACAGGACATGAGGAGTACCTCAGTAGCCTAAGGTTAGTGAGAAGTGCCATGATGTTGCGATATGCCCACTTTTCTCGACAGAGGATGATTTCTCCAGTAGCCATGGTTTCTATAATAAAAATCCTTATTTTAGCTGAGTCAATGACTTTTGTGTTATCTTCATGATTGAGATAGGTTACTTGATAACATAAATATATGTATGGTCATATATCTAGGTAATGGTTATCTGTTGAAATCATATTTTGTGGTTTATCCTTGTTGGATTTTGTGAGACCTTGAGGGTGTCGGGGTCCCTACAGAGTATCATTATACTAACCCCTCCCAGGCTATGCCCGCACCTCGTTGTGTTGGTTACAGACGACGAACATCACTGACAGAGGATAAGAGCGCCAGGACTGGACAGTTCCCAGAGGAGGTCCTTATGACGTATTAGCACACGGTGGAGTCTGACGGATGTGGAGTGCTGAGGAGGCCATCTGTACCTACACATCAGGTAGGAACCCCAGAGGACGATCTAGGAGCTCCTTTCACCTTTCCGTTGTTTTTCCCTTTTTCAGTTGTATTTGTACTTTACAGTTGGGCTTGTATTCTGGCACCCCTTTACTTTCAGTACACTTGTTATAAAGATTTTACATAGAGTTTTCTTCCACTTGTACTCAGATTGTGTCTGTTTACGATTTATAAAGGAAATGTCTTCCCATTCTTTCAGTTTTATTCCTTTGGTGATATTCTCCAACCCCTGGCATATGGAAGGCGGGCATGGGTTAGTCACGATACGGGCCTCAGGGGATGGATCGTGACACATATAAATCGATATTTTAAAATATTTTGAAAAAACGTTCTTTGAAAACATAAAAATAAATCATGAAATCAATTTGAACCCCATTTCTTTTTAAAAACATTGAATACATATAAAAAATTCTGGGCAATGTTTTGAATACCATTTTCATTGAAATCATATAAAAGAAGAAAGAAAATATTTTGAAAAACATTTTCCTGGGAAAAAATTTAAAAAAAAAATTTGTTTGAAAATAATTTGAAAACTTATAGAAGAATTTTTTATAAATCAAATAAATACTTTTGTTTGAAAACACCCTATTGAGGATTTATAAGGGATTTGTTCAAAATAATTTAAAACACTTTTGAAACATAAAATTTTTATGAATTCCTTTTCTATTGAAAACCACTTTAAAACATAGAATTTAAAAATATCTCGCAAATGTTTTATTTTAAAAAAAATAACTCTTTAATCTTTTAAATGAAGAATCAATGGAATTTCAGTCTCCATGTTGGGTAAATCTATAAATGACGAACATTACTTTTTCACTGTAAAAACATTTGAAAAGTTCCATGATTGGAAAAAATAATAATATTCCTTTTTTAAAACCCATTTTGTTTAAATGTTAAACATGGTTAAAACTATCTTCAGAATATCATAGTATAATATTAGAATATATTTGTAATCCTTTTAGAATACTTTTTTTAACGTAATAATGTTTTTTTCAAAAATAGAGGTAAATTTGGACTTTCTTAAAAAATTCTAGATCATTTCATGTACCAAATGGGGGGGGGGGGTAGTACTGTTACTAGGATATAAAATTAATAACCAAAGTTAATGAAAAAGCATAAGATTTTTAGGATATTTATCATAATATTTCATCAATGAGAGCATCAGCCTAAAATATCTTGTCAAACTGTGCGATTGTAGTTATAAATCATTAATAATTTGGAAAAAATGAATCAAAAAACAATAGATATAATAAAACTACACGAAACATACCATATCATTAAAATAATAACATTCATGAAATAACATTTCAATGATATTATATACACCTAATAGAAAAATATAGGGGCATAACATGGAATGTGTCTCAAAGAAGGAAAATTGAGACAAAATTTCATTACTGATTTGGTAACATTTGAAACATAAATCTTGATGAAAAAAAATCAAATAATATATTTTTAAATACCAATAAGATTATTTATAATAAAAATATAATACATCCATTTGTATTTTAAACCCCACAAAACATAAATGAGTGGTGAGTAAGACATGTTTTTTATAGAAAAAAAAGTGAGATGAAATTCCTTTACCTTATGTCTTAACTATCTTTGTACTCGTAAAAGCCTCCTATATAATAAATATAATTTTATTATAAAATATTCAAGAACCTTATATTATTTATAATACCGTATATGGTTTCATTGTGTCTTTATTTTACCCTCTTATTATCAATGACATGTTAAGGATTTACTTCGGGTAATATCCAGTTTGTTTACCGCATTAGGCTTAATTTGTTATATTTTTTTAATCATACTAATATCACGATTTAAAAAATGAAACCCATGATATAAATAAAATATATATTCATTATATATTTATTCACAATATTTTATAATCTATATAAATATTAAATGAAATAAACCTTTTGTGGAGAAGATAGACTGTACGAATGCATGAATTTTGTTTTCATTTTTCTTTATAACATTGAAAGAATTAAATTAAGGTATATATGTATATATAATTTTAGTAAAACTAATAATTAACATATATCATAATATTTTTACAAACCCATCCTTAATCTATTCTCTATAGTGTGCGAACTAATCACATCACTTTGAGGAGGTAGTAGTCCACACTTCCCGAAACCAAATTATCGTATTGACACAAAATGGATTGAATAAATGAAAGATTAATATAATAAGAAACAACAATAAATAAATAATATATATCATATATATAATATATCTAAAAAATTTCCATCAAAATTCTCAACCATGATAGGTGGTGAAAGAAAAACAAATTACAAAATTTCATGAGGCGGTCGTTCGTCGTACACAAGAACAGTAAGTTTTTTACCCATTAGATAAAAGTGTGTCTAATTTTAGGTATAAAAATTAGAATAAAAACATATAAGTATATTTAGGATAATTATGTTATTATTTTATAATTAATTAAGAATAATTGAGGTGGTATATAATTAAAATAATATAATAGAGCCTGAGGAAGGATGTTATATCTTATTTGGGTAACTCCTTTTGGTTTGCACCAAATGGATTACTTGGATATAATTATTACCATGGAGTCTCTTGGAGTTTCAGTGAAGGTATTGTAGGATCTATTTTTTCATAGCCTGTTTTATCCAAAGTTTCTTGAGAGCTGGGAGTAGGTGGTAGGAGAGGAGACCATTTTATAGTGGAGGAGGTGTGGTACTCTAGTAAATTTTTTGAAAGGGAATTCCACCCACATTTTTCCCATTTAAAGTAGCTCCAATAACGGTCCAAATATGATAAAAAGTTTGATATGGTCTACATATGTCTATCCATTGGATTTTAGAAACGTTTATAAGTCATTTTGTCCCTTATGTTTATGGTTTTGTCCATAGTTATGATTAATTTAACCTTAATCATTGTAATTAATTTTAATTACAATCACTAATATTTATGATAAAAAACATTGTTTAAATTATCATAAATGAAAAATTGATCTGATTCCAAATGTGGAATATATATTTCTGAAATCCAATCACATAAGTCGAAGAAACTAATTTAATATTAATCCCATAGACAAGACAATAAAGAAGGTTTTTAAATTAAAAACATTCAAATGTTTTCTTTGTTTTTATAGTCAATTTCAATGTGAAATTAATTCCAATCACCTAAATTATATAAATTGAAAAAAAATTGATCTAATTAAACATTTAAAAAAATTTTAATATATTATTTAACCATAAAAAATATATATATGAAAAAGATTTTTTTGAATTAAAATTCTTTATTTCTCAATATTCTACAAAAATTTAAACAGCAGAAAAAAGTATCAAAAATTCACACTAACCTATTTTTTAGGGTCAGATTTCAAATATGAAGTATATTTTAACTTATTAAATTTATAAAAGTTCCAAAAATGGATTTAAATTTTTTTCTATATTAAAAGGTGGAAAAACTATCTTTATAAAAATATTGATTTTATGCGAAATATTGGGTTTGTTATCATCTATTTATTATATAATCTATTATATGAACATCAAAAAAATAATTTCATATAATATTGTTCGGACTAGATTACTCAAGAAGGGATGAATTGAGTATCTATAAAAAAAATTGTTTAACGTATTCGTTACAAAATAATATCCCCCTATGAAAATAAACACAGTGTAAGTTTGTAGTGAATTTATAATAGTATTGAAGGTTCAATTTGGTTCTCAGATGTTTGGTTAGTTCTTAGATTTACCAATCAAAAGATTAGTAAAACTTTTGAAACCAAACCTACTGATTCAAAACAGATGTAAACAGTTTCTAAACTAACTATGATTGTTCAGTTTATCGTAATGCTAGAAATACAAAATAGATAAAAATATAAGATAAACAGAACATCAGATAAAAGAAGAGGTTCAGTCTCAAGAAGATTCTTTATCCTCTTCACTTGGTGATCACCCTATACAAATCAGTTAATATTAATAAACATTTTATCCACAAACTAGACCGGGTTTCACAACAACACAAAGGTTGTTCAGGTCACACTTGACCACTATTACAATTTTTCATAGGGAAAAATATAAACAGATCTCCCATGATGTCTTCCACAATTCTATGTGGGATACTAGTGTAAAAAGGGATTGAGAGTGAGTATATTTTGTTATACTCCAGTTTAGCTTAGGAGACAGTGTGTGAGATTTAAACTGATATACACACTACCCAAAATAGTAATGATGAGAGCACAATAGATTTATTAAAGAGAATAGGGTTTAGATGTCTCTGTGTGTTATTTAGTAATTCTCTGGATTCAACAGCTATTGAGGAAATGATATTCGAGTCCTCTTCTGAAAATTGGATTCAGAATAGAGTGTCGAAGTTTCTTGTGAAAGAGTCCAGCTCTTCCTTTTGAGGATGGTCATCAAGATCCATTTGGTAGTTTCTAGGCAAGCCCAAGCGTCAAGTTTCTCTCTTTTTAATATTCTGAGTTCGTACAGTCTATATTTCAACATGTTCTCTAAGCTATATGTGTATTTGTATATATTTGTGTATCCCACTTTTTTTGTCCTCTGATTGAAGTCATTTTATACTTCAAGATCCACTAGACATGAAGATCTCCGTACATGCATGTACCTCTTACTATCTATAGATAGTCATAAATACAACATTAAATAATTTCAGAAACATTAATTTGTCTAAATACGACCGTTAGAAATAAATTTTGATTAATAAAATTGAAACAGTTATTTATGACTATCAGTGAGTCATCTTCGGTATGTTTTCTTTGGTTTGCTAACATCAGTCTATCATCTTCGTTGTTTTGACATCAGTGTGTCATCTTCGGTTTGTCGACTTCAGTGTGTCGACTTCGGTCTATCAATATTCGGCCTGTCAATCTATTGTCTGTCAATATTTGGTCTATCAAACTTCTGTCTATCAATCTTCAATTTTTCAAACCTCAGTCTGTCAATCGTCAGTCTGTCAAACTTTGGCCTGTCAATCTTCAGTCTGTCAAACATTGATCTGTCAATCATCGGTCTGTCAAAATTCAGTCTGTAAATCTTTCATCTGTCAAACTTCATTCTGTAAAACATTGGTGTGTCGAACATCAGTGTGTCAAACATCGGTTTGAGGGAATCTAAAAAGGTTGTGAAGTGTCTATCTTGAACAAATCCTTACAAGACTAAGTGTTATCCACAAGTACATGTATAAATACTATTTGTAAACATATTTATTTGTGAATATAGGTTATTGACTTATTTATGTATATTAAATGATGTATGCCTTATTTTCATCCCCTTTTGGTATTAGCAAAAATAAAAGCAAAAAGGATAAATATCATTAAAAGAAAGACACCATAATTATTCTCATTAATTTTATTAAAAGTACAAGACAAACAAAAAGGCCAAATCCCTATCAAAAAGAAACATGCCACCACAAAGGGGTTTGGATATTGAGGAGTTTTCCTTTGTTTGAAGGATATGAGGGAGAAAGAGAAGGTTTTGTAGTGGCAGAGGGAAGAGGTTGTATGAAGATAACACCAGGTAGGGAAACAACTATAAGAACAATGGTTGTAAGGGTTGGCCGCCTCTCTATCAACACGCAACATGGAGGTTGCTCTGTGTTGATTGGTTGAATCTAGGAAAGAGCCTGAGAGATAGTCATTGGAGCTGGATGCCGAGAGGCAGTACCAATTTAAAAAGTTAGAGGGACTACAATAGCCTCACCCTGAACATGCTGATAAGGTTTGAGAAGGTTGATGAAGTCATTAATGATTTCACCACCATATTGCATGGATTTCTCAAATTCATCTTTATTTTCCATAAATTTACTCATCGAAGGGGTAAAAAGTTTCCATTAAATGACATTCT
Organism: Viscum album; assembly: GCA_963277665.1. Taxonomy (NCBI): domain Eukaryota; kingdom Viridiplantae; phylum Streptophyta; class Magnoliopsida; order Santalales; family Viscaceae; genus Viscum; species Viscum album. The sequence continues at coordinate 593,024,355 of OY728141.1, read as the reverse complement.
TCATGAATGCTTCTGAGACTGGAGGAATTCTATGATTTTTTCTGAGAAACTTGAAACTATTGATGAGATCATGCTTGGTTTAAATCTAAGTAAAATACTTATCCACATTTTCCTAAATTTTATTCTGAGCTACAAAGGTTTCATTTTTTGCACTTCCTGACCATATTATAGAAAAGGTCTATATTTCGATGTACTTTTTCAAGAGATTATTTTTACGAAACCCTCTGATGTTTTTGAAGTTCCTCCCTCATCACAGCCTTGAGAGACTCCAAATACGCAAAAACACTTTTCCCACTCCTAGAACTAAATGGACCAGTCAAAATTTTCCCAAACTCTTCTTTCAACTTCTTTAGGCCCACAGTGAGTAGAAGAGTTAACAAGATTCTAATAGCGTTCAGAACACCACTAAAGGAGGAATTGAAGTCGGAGATTAAATAATTTAAATCATTTCTTATCTTTCATACTTCTTATCTCAGCAAGATATTGTGTCTAATAATGGTTTCTTCTATAGTAATGAGATCTGGTTAAATCTCTTCGACCACTATTCTTTCAATATTTACCGCATCATCCTCAGAGATACCTGATGAAGTGGAGGCTTCATTTTTGGATCCCACTGAAGCTAACACAGACTCACATATATCATTTTTGAATTTCTCCAAATCATCCTTAGTGACATAGTCATTGTGCACTGACTGAGCTACAACTTCTACAATTGGAGGTGTAGTTGGTGGAATAGGTGCAATAGATTCTGGTTCATCTTGGACTTGTGGAGCAGAAGGAGGAGGTTCCCCTTCCCCATCTGAGTCATACTCTAAATCAAAAAGAATGTATCTTGTATCATTATTATATTCTATAGAACAGGTCATGTCTCTTGGATCAACAGTACCAATTCTAATCCTTCTTCCCTGAGGCTCTTGAACAAAATCATCAACATCAACCTCTTCATTCTGGTCTTGGGCCATAGAAACTTTTCTGGGAAGAAGAACTAACTGAACTTCAGGTTCTTCTTGTGCCCTAGATACTTCAGCTCCACCAAGAACATCCTCAATTTGAGGCACTAGAACCACATCTTCTTCCTCTTGGACAGCAGCCATAAGATCATTAAATTCCTAAATTATCTATTGATTTTCAGAATTAAGAAGGGGCGATCTGTCCTCATGTTCAGCATCTCGATGACCGAAAACCTTTTGTTCAAAACGCTCAACACTCTAACTTGTTCCATGAACAGATTCCTCACTGGATCTGTCAACCACTTGTTGTCCCATTTTTAGATATTCACTCACATGCTCATCATTTACTCCATTTTCAACATCATCATCATCATTATCTGATACCTCATCAGATTTACTAACATTACCTTCAACTCCAGTAACATCAGCTTCTTCCTCATACTCATCACCTAATAAGGATTCTCTTGAGGTAAAGTCCAAAGGTGGACTAGCAGGTCCATAAGGCATCTCTTTGAGGCTTTCAGTAGTATCAGGATCACTCCTGTCATCAAAAGGAGATCCTTCTTCCCATGGTACTTTAGGCTCATCTTTCTCATCAGAATAAACTAGAACCTCTCCTGGTTTGAGACAAGGATCAATATGATCCTTTGGTCTAGAAGGGTGGTCAAATAGATTGAAATCCTCATATAGCCTTTCCTCATATCCTACCCAACATCACGTCCATGGGTTCCAGAAGATTTTCAGCCTCTTACAAAAGTATTTTTGAAGGTAAAACCCACTATAGACTCTTATCACATCATCTGCATCTTCCACACAACCTACCCTTTTTACCATGGCAGAAATCATCAATGGATAGTACAAGCAGGTTTCCTTCTTTGATGGCTTAATAAAATCATAGATATGAACCATTATATACCTACACAAGTTTATTTTTATCCCTTGTTTCAACAAAAAGATCATGAAAAAATCCTGATACTTGATAGCAGAGAAATCTCCCTTCCTTGGGAAGATTTGAGGTTGTATGAACTTAAAAAGCAATCTCACTTCTCATTCGAATTCATTTGAAATAGTCCTCCTAGATTCTCCATTTCCAATTCGCTCCTTTAGAGAATCTTCATAAGAGAAAAAATTAGAGAAAGGTGGAATATTAGCTGGATAATCAGAAAAGTCATCTTCATGAGGCATTTCTAAGCATTCATCCCATTCCATAGATGAGAAAGCTATACCCTTTACCTTTACCACAGACTTCATCTTTGATGCCTCAGTGTCATCCAGAGATATCCTCAAATGTTGACAGAACTCATGCAATATATGTGGATAATAAGGTCTTTCATTGTTGGCGAACCAACTGATCCATCCTTGAGATTCCAGTACTTTAAAAAAGGATTTTCTTGACAGAATCCACTCAGCAGCCACCTCTTTTTCAGCCGTAACAACTCATCTTTCCAAGATCAGTTTTTTAATCCAACTGGACTAACCTTTCTGACACTTAGAAGAACTAGATTTTCTCGGTTATTCCATTGCACACTTGGTCCCCACCAAGATAGGGCTTCAGATTCCAACAATGTTGAGAGGTCGAGAGTCGAGAGGGAGTGTGACAAAACATAGAAATATTTTCAGCAGAGGGGAAGGTGAAAGGTTGGGATGGATTGAATTAAATATATCATTTAGTTATTTTAAATTGTAAATCAAAAAAATTTAAACACAGTAAAAATATGAATACAAAACTACGTCTTTTTATTTAAAAACAGACTGAATTTAAAAAAAACATAACTATATTTGGGGAAGTAAATCGGTTTTAGTGATTGGTTTTATGAAATGATTTCAAGAATCCGTTTGACCAAATCGGTTTCCAGGATCTATTTGACAAGATCAGTTTCAAGGATTTGTTTAAAAAGATCGGTTTAAAATGTCAGTTTCATGATATCGGTTTCATGAGATTAGTTTCAAGGATCAGTTTAATGATGTCACTTTCAAGAATCGGTTTCATGAGATTGGTTTCAAGGATCAGTTTCATGAGATTAGTTTCAAGGATCGGTTTCATGAGATCAGTTTCAAGGATCGGTTTCGTGAGATCCGTATCAATGATTGGTTTCATGAGATCTGTTTCAATGACCATTTTCCTAAGATCGGTTTCAAGGAAAGATTTCATGAGATCGGTTTCACGAGATCAGTTTCAAGGATTGGTTTCATGAGATCGGTTTCAAGGATCGGTTTCCTGAGATCGGTTTCAAGGATCAGTTTCATGATAAGAGTTTCATGATATCAGTTTCAAGGATCATCTACTAATTTATCATTACTAGTTCATGTCTTTTGAAATTTATTCTATCAATATTTAAAGGTATAGTGAATATATCAGCAAGATGATGTTCAGTCCCAATAAACTCAAGATATATATCACTTTTTTGATAATGATCTCTCAAAAAGTGATGTCTTAAATCAGTATGCTTTCTTATAGAATGTGAAATTGGATTCTTATAAATGTTAATAGCACTTGTGTTGTCACAGTTTATGGGGACATGTCAGAAATGAAATCCATAGTCTAAAAAGGTTTGTTTCATCCACAAAATTTGTTCACATAAACTACCCGCAACAATGTATTCTTTTTCAACAGTTAATAAAGCAACTGAATTTTTCTTTTTACTAAACCATGATATTTGTGACATTCCCAAAAAGTGGCCTGTTCTAGACGTTCTCTTTCTATCAAATTTAAATCCACAAAAATCAGCATCTGAATAGCTAAATAAATCAAAAGGATGTCCTTTTTGATAGAGCAGTCCTAAGATAGTTGTTTACATGAAGTATTTGAAAATTATTTTAAAACTCTTTAGGTGTGAATCCTCTGGGTTTTCATGAAATCTTGCACACATACACAGACTGAACATAATATTTGGCCTACTAGCTGGTAAGTATAGAAAACTATCTATTATTCCTCTATAAGATGTTTGATCAACTGATTTTCCATTTTCATCAAGATATAAAATACATATTGAACTCAACGGAGTTTCACCCCTCTTAATGCTGTCAAAGCCATCTCTTTTCAAAAGATCTTTTGTGTACATACTTTGATTTAAGATAATACCTTCTTTAGTTTGAAATTTTAGAAATCCAAGAAAATATTAAACTTCATCCATTAAACTCATTTCAAACTAACATTTCATTATGTTGGAAAAATCATTAAATAATTAATTTTTATAATATCCAAAGATAATATCATCTACCTATATTCAGGATTTTACAACTTCTTTCGAAACTCTTTTTATAAATAAATTAGTATTTTCAAGTTCTTTTGTAAAACCTTTAGAAATAATAAAATTACTTAACCATTTGTACCATGTTCTTGGAGCTTGTTTCAAACCATATAACGATTTCAATAACATGAACACATGATTTGGAAAATGTGGGTTTGTTAAATGGGGGGTTGTTCAACAAAAACATCCTCAATTATATAAAAACTTAGGAACACGCTTTTGACATCCATTTGATAATGTTTAAAATTCAATTGTGCTACATATGAAAATAAAATCCTAATTGCCTCAATTCTAGCTACTGGTGGAATGTTTACTTCCTAATCAATTCCCTCCTCTTGATTATATCGTTGTGAAAATATTCTAGCTTTATTTCTAATTGTATTTCCAACTTCTTCTACCTTATTTCTAAACACCCATTTGGTTCCAATGGTCAAAGTATCCTTAGGTCTATCTACAGGTTTTCAATCATTATTTCTCTCAAACTGATTAAGTTCTTCTTTCATGGCCATTACCCAAAACTCATCATTGATTGCATCATTGATATTTTTAGGTTCATGTTGTGACAAGAAGGCTTGATGTTCAACCTGATTTCTTATGAAAGCTTTGGTTTGTGTTCCCTTATCTAAATCTCCAACAACAGCATCTAAGGGATGATTCTTAAGGGTTTAGTTGTTCTAGAGAAAGTAGGACGTGATATTTTAGTTCAGTCAGGTTTATATGGTTCACTATGGTTTGGATGTGGAGAATTACTAGAATTGTAAATTTTCACAGATTCCTTCACATGATGATTTGAGGTTGTATTGTTAATGTCTAGATTGGACATGTCCTCTTCAATAGTTTCTAGTGCGGTCTTGGGCTCAGGTGGATTTACTTCATTAAACTTGATGTGTACAGTTTCCTTCAATCATTTTTCCCTATTAAAGACTCTATAGGCTTTACTTGATGTATAATATCCAAGAAATATTCCTTCATCACTTTTAGAGGAAAAATTATCTAAGTTATCTTTAGTATTAAGAATATATACTTTACATCCAAACACATTAAAATAACTTACTCTGGGTTTCCTATTATTCGACAAATCGTAATGAGTTTTCAGAAGAATGGGTCTAATTAAGACTCTATTTATAATGTAGAAAGTTGTATTAATAGCTTCATCCTAGAAATAAACCAGTAGATCATATTCATTGAGCATATTCCAAGAAATTTCTTTTAAGGTTCTATTTCTTCTTTATACCACACCATTCTGTTGAGGTTTTCTAGGTGCAGAGAAGTTATTATTATAGCCATTTTATGAGCAAAAAGCCTTAAAATCATGACTCTCAAACTCATGACCATGATCACTTCTTAAGGATTAATCTTAAGTCAACTATTATATTCTATAGTCTTAGAATACTTGGTAAAGATTGAAAATGATTCACTTGTATGAGCGAAGAAAAAGGTATATGTATACCTAGAGAAATCATCTACAAGAACATAAACATAGTTCTTCCAATTGAGACTTGAAACTCTATATGGTCCCAACAATTCCATGCGAACCAACTCGAGAGTTTGAGAAGTAGTTACTTCTTTCTTTGGTTTGAAAGAGATTTTATTTTGATTTCTTTTTTGATAGGGATTACATACTTTATTGTTTGGATACTCCAATTTGGTTAAGTGTCTAACTAAGCTGTCTCTACTTAATTTCTTAAAAGAGTGTATATTACAATTTTCTAGTCTTCTGTGCGAGATCCAAGAATCTTTGGGAAAGGCATTTGGACAACAGACAAACTATGAGGCTAATTTTTCTAGAATTATAACATAAACATTATCATTTATAAAAGAAGTAAATACTGAAATATTCTTCGAATCAAAAGAACTGCATTAATCTTTTATGAATTTTACATTAAATCCATCATCACACAGTTGAGTTATGCTGAGCATGTTATACTTCAATCCACCAAGATACAGTACTTTAGAAATTGAAATAGAGTTAGGGTTACCAATTGGCCCTAGGCTGATAATTTTTCCTTTACCATTGTCACCAAAAGTGACATGTCCTCTATCGATATTGATAAGACTTTTAAATCTTGAAAAATCCCTTATCATATGTCTTGTACACCCACTGTCCAAGTACCACAACTTTTTATTGGAACTCATTTGGCAGTTTACCTACAAAACAGTTTAACCATGATACGACTTTGGTACCCATATTTGTCTGGGACCACATACATTAGTAATATAAGCCTTAAAAACCCACAACTATTTTATAGGTTTCTTATATGCAGAATATAAAGTGTTTTAAAACTAAATTCTGTTCGGTCCTGATGAATTATATAGAATAAAAGAATTTTTGGAACTGGAACATGGAGTACAATTCTGGTTTTTTTTAAAAATTAGCAGATTTTCTAGATTTGGGTATAAAATGTGATTGGAATAAATTCCTTTGACATCGTTTATATCCTATCCCAGAATTATACTTAGGAGATATTGGTTTACCAATAATTTGAGTAAGATTATTCATCCCATTTGTAAACATTTCTAATTCATTCTTCAACTGTTCCTTAGACATTTTCAACTCATTGTTCACTTTGAGAAGTTGAACATTTTTCACTTTTTCAATTATATGTTCAGATTTAGCAGTTACAGTAAGAGAATGCTTTTTCTTCAAAGATTTATATTTATCATTCAACTCATTACTGGGTTCCTCTTACATATTGAAATATTCGAATAGCTCATCATTTGTCATATTTTCATATTCAATTTTAGAATAATAAGAGTTATGTGTAGGAGAGTCTAAGGTTACCTCGGTTGTGTCTATCCTGAAACACATATTAGACATATATTTCCCATTTTGAGAACACCCATATTCACTTGAGCTTTCCTCAGAGGCAATCCAGGTGGCATTCATTTCTTTCTTATATCTTCTATCCTTATTTTCATAATTTTTATTGTATTTTATCTTTGGGATGTCATCCTTGACGTGTCTTTTCCTTTTACATTCATAACAGATTATCTCCTTTTATTTATCATTTTTCTTCCAAACCTTTTTCCAATTGCCCTTATTATCGTTCTTTCCTTTGTAACTGATATTTATGAAGAACTTCTTTTTCCTATTTAATTTCTTGAATTGTCTATCCAACTGGTCATTTTCTTTATCACTGTTTGATGAAACTTTATCACTGCTTAAGAATTCGACATCAGCTTGAATTATATCTTTATCTTTATTCTTTGATGCAATTTTCTTGAAAGCTATAGACTTTCATTTTTTATCCTCCTCTGGATTTACCTTCAATTATTCTTTGTACATCATCAATTTTCCAATCAATTCCTTCACTGGAATTATATCAATATCACTTGATTCTCTGATAGAAACTAATGTTCCACGACATCTTTCTGGTAGGTATCACAGAATCTACAAGATCTTCTCTTTGGCTATTACTTCTCTTTCTAAAGAAATCATGGTATTAAAAATTTCATTGAACCTGATAAAAATATGAGAAATTGACTCATCAGTATTCATTCTAAAGTTATCATATTTGATAGTATAAGTATACAATATCATTTCTTTAACATTAGATGATCCTTCATGAGAAGTAGAGAGAGTATCCCAAATTTCATGTGCAGTTTTACAAGTAGAGATGCGGTTAAACGTTTCATCTCCTAGTGCATAGTACTGAGCATTCATTGCTTTACAATTATTGTTATAGGAAATCTTGGTAGGTTCATCCCAAGTGTTTCTTGCAGTTTCAGTTATAGAACATTTACATTCAACAGTAGTCCATATTTAGAATCCCATACTTTTGAGATGTATCTTCATTTTATGCTTCCACCGAGCATAGTTAGTTCCATTAAAGAAAGGTGTTCTATTGGTATCATCTCCTTCTAATCTATTTTCTAGGATAAAGGTTGTAAAATAATATCAAAGAGATTAAATTTTAGAAATAACAAAAAAATTATGATCTTTTAAACACAACTATAATCACAGTTGACAAGATTTGAAAAACTCACAGTAACATTCAAAACCTCTGATACCAAATATTGATCAGAGTGGATGACTCAAGAGGGGGGTAAATTGAGTATCTATAAATTTTTTTGTTAAAAGTATTCATTAAAAAATAATACCCCCCTATGAAAATAAACACAAAGTCAGTTTGTAGTGAATTTATAAAATTCTTGAAGGTTCAATTTGGTTCTCAGAAGATTGATTAGTTCTCAACTTTACCGATCAAAAGATTAGTAAAACTTCTGAAACAAACCTACCGATTCAAAACATATGTAAACACTTTTAAACTAACTATCAAAGTTCAGTTTATCTAAATACTAGAAATAAAAAATAGATAAAAATATAATATAAACAGCACATCGGATAAAACAACAGGTTCAGTCTCAAGTAGTGACTTAGTACTCTATACTTGGTGATAACCCACCATAAATCAGTTAATATTATTAAACATTTGATCCAAACCCTGGATTTGGGTTCCCTACAGCACACAGGCTCTCTAGGTCACCCTTGACCTCTACCACAGTTATTAGTGGGGAATAACAAACAAATAGATCTCACAGGAACTCTTACACAGTTTTATAGGAGATATAAGTGTAATAAGGTATTGAGAGTTAGGATATTTTGTTATCCTCCAGTTTAGCTCCGGAGATGGTGTGTGAGATTCAAACAGATATAAAAACTGCTCAAAATAGTAATGATGAGAACACATAATAGATATTAAAGAGAATAGGGTTTATAATTATCTGTGTGTTGTGCAGTAATGCTCTGGATTCAACGGATGTTAAGGAAATGATATTAGAGTCCTCTTCTGAAATTTGTCGTCAGAACAGAGTGTCGTAGTTTCTTGTGAAATAGTTCAGCTCTTCTTTGTGAGGATATTCAGAAATCTCTAGTAGGTAGTTTCTAGGTGAGACCATGCTTTATGTTTCTTTCTTTTCAATATTCTGAGTTCGCACAATCTATATTTCAACGTGTTCTCCAAGCTCTATGTATATTAGTATATCTCTGTGTATCCCACTTTTTTGATCTCTGATTGAAGTCCTTTTACAATTCATGATCCACTAGGCATGAAGATCTATGCACGTTCTTGTACCTCATACTGTCTATGGATAGTCCTCAGACAACATTAAATAATGTCAGAAATATTAATTTGTCTAAATATGACTGTTAGAAATAAATTTGAATTAACAAAATAGAAACATTTATTTATGACGATCGGTATTTCATCTTCGGTCTGTAGCCTTTAGTTTGGTAACATCGGTCTGTCATCTTCGGTGTGTCTACTTTGTTGTGTCATCTTCGGTGTGTCGAATTTAGTGTGTCATGATCGGTGGGTCGACTTCTGTGTGTCGACTTCGGTTTGTCAATCTTCGGCATGTCAATCTTTGGTTTTTCAATCTTCAATCTGTCAAACTTCGGTATGTCGATCAATAGTCTGTCAAATGTCGGTCTGTCAAACTTTGGTCTTTCAATCTTCGGTCTATAAAACATCGGTCTGTCAAACAATGGTGTGTCGAAGATGGGTGTGAGGGAATCTAAAAATTTTACGAAGTGTATGTCTTACAAAAATTATTACAAGACTATGTGTTATCCAAAAATACATTTATAAATACTCTTGTAATCATATTTATTCGTGAATATAGGTTTTTGACTTATTTAAGTATATTTTTCTGTATGACATAATTGATTTACATAGAGATATTAAAATTGCATGAAAGAGTAGAATCTGTATATTGATATTATTTGTGATTATGAAATCTACTTTTTCATAGAGGGTCTAACATATAATATATATATATATTAAATTAATATAAATCACCAATTTTAATTACATTTATTTATTAGGATAAAACATCATTGTGAGTAAAAAATTAAAAAAATCTTTTACATTCAATTAGACTATATTTTTGTTTCTAATAAATTGTTAAAAAATGAATTAAGATTCTATTTTCATAAACTATATATTATCAAAAAAATTATTACTACTCATAACCTCTAATTTAATATCTATGTTATATATTATTATATTAAATACTAATATTTTGGTAATGTTTCGTTGTTCAGTTAATCTCAGTAATGCGTGCAACACAAGTTATAAAAACTCATTTTTTCATGTGACACTTTCTAACATAGTATCACATGAATTGAAATATATATATAATATGTCTAAAGAAGTAAATATGCTGTAATGTACAGGGATATTATATTCCCTTACTCGCTTTGTGTCATGGGTAGTGTAATCTTAACTTGGTGTTATGTACAATCTAATCCAAACATAGCACTTTAAAAAAAATAAAAAAAAGATTCAATGTAGCAATAAAATTAAAATATCAGTAAAAGATTAAATTAAATTGATAAAAGATAATTCAAAAAAATTTTGGGTGTTGCATTCTATCCCCCTTAAAATGATTTTTTCCATTGAAATTCATCTGGGTTTTTAAAGGTATAGTACTTCAAATTTTCTTTCATAGAAACCCACATATTAAAAATAGACACCAAAGAATCCATTTTAGTGTAAATTTTTAAACGAAATGGTCACTAGAGGAAACAAGTATCATGGTTTCTACATAGGATAACATAGTTGGGAAGTAAAAATATGGACTTTTAAGAGAAATATTATTATTAACCTCTGATAGATATTGATATATAAAATTGATTAATAGAATTGGGTGATCAAAATATCGTAAATCTACGATGATATAAGGGAACATCTCATTCAACAGAAATAACGATTCTAGGATAAATATTTTTCCATATACTTTTCCTCGATTTGAGGAATTATTTTAATCTCTTAGAACATAAAAAAATATCATATGTGATTTTAGTAAATTTCATACCTATAATCTCACCCATTAGTTTTTCCAGGATCAATTCCTACATCAACTTTTACTCTATTGAATGATAATGACATTCTCAATTCAAAATAACTAATAGATTATAAGGTCCATAAATAAAATGATAAGTCATTCAATCTACCTTTACTTATCATTACAGAAAAATATTTATCATAGCTTATCCAATATTCATAATTCCCCATATGGTAATATATAACATCAATGTTATTAACATCCATAAATGTTAAACCTTTTAACACTTTTAAAATATAAAAACCCAAAATAATATAAAGTTCACGAAATTAGCTAACATCGATCCCCTATATAACACAAAGTAAATAATTGTTGTCATATTCCAAACAGTTGAATACCCTTGTCATAAATTCTCTTGAAGCACGGTAAAAACATGAACAATGTTATGTCCTTTTTAAGGATACATGTTCTTCCTTATTCAAAATGTGACTAAATATATTCATTAAATCCAATAATTTTTAATACTCTTCCATAATGACATACACCACTTTTTCTAAAATAAAAAATCTATTCTAGGGTAATTAGGGATATCTAATTTACTTTATCCAAATAAATCATCTCTTTACCCCAACACAACACTGTAAGGGTTAAATTACCTTAATAAAATATAACATTTATAGGTCTTCATCACCATCCAACATATCCTTTTCAATCATTGATGAAATAAATTATAAAAACACTTATATATTTCATGATTCGTATAACATAATCATTGAATTAAAAAACATATACACATCAGTCTTCTATCATTATTCTTAATCCATTACTTAGACTTCATCATCTTATTCCTTAATACATATTTTCCAGAATATGAAATATGAGTCATGTTTTAATCATTCTCAACCATAATATAATATTTCATCTGACATTTAACATAAAAAATACTGGAAGAACATCCCATGCATTTCAAAATTCATTCAGAGTCTCTTTAGCTTTATTATTGTAACCAATACTCTTACCATATTCATTGCCTTTTTCAAGAGAATTCCCTTAGTAAATCAACATGTATAATTTCCACGCATTCCACATCTACAAAATTCAATGCTAACCATGTTTCACTGACCAAAACTTGAAAGCATAGGGTGAGAAACAATAATCCTAATGGAAACCCATATAATCAAGAAAAATTATTTATATGATATCTAAATAATGACACATACTATTTAATATATGAAAACATAGGTTTATCCTAGGTCATTCATTTCCAAATAATATTTAAGTCCTTTATGATTGTACATAAAGAGTTTGTGAATTCAATAACCATATCCCCTAGGAGTATCAAACCAGATGTGTAGTAATGCCCATGGTTATGTACTAGTTTATTCCAAGATAGACCCGAAAAAACTTATCGGAGTTGTTACCCCTACATAAATCTTTGCTATATCCACATAAAATTCTTGTATCTAGACAGGGATTTATTTATTGTAAACCACTCACACTATCCTTTACCAAATTTCCAGAACATCTTCCTATTCCTTTCCTTATCATTAGATTTATCCTTAGACTGGTCCTTAAGGTTTTCACTAAGGTTTCCTTGTCCTAGTTTCCAAAGGTTAACTAACCCTTTAATTGGATACCAAATTTAGAGACCTAGGCTTAAGATACAGTTATGTTGTATCATTTTAGATGAATAGTAATAATATTTCAAAATTATATACATGAGGACAATAATATTTCAGTTTTTTTGGATACATGGACAAAATATTCTTAGTCAGTGAAATATTTTCAATCATTCACATAATGATATCCTCCACTGTTGCGACCATCATCCTCCTCTATCGCTGCTACCTCTACCACCACTGCCTCCTCCGCCGCTTCCTCCTCCGTGACTGCCTCCTCCATGGGAGCCTCCTCCATGGCTGCCTCCGCCGCGACAGCCTCCTTCGCTGCTACCTCCGCTGTTGATGCCTCCGTCATTGCTGCCTCTGATGCATTTGCATGTCATTGAGTTGGTGAATCTAATTTATCTGCTCCCATGTAAATACCATATATATATTTAAAATGATGTACTAAAAAAATTTATATGTTTACAGAATGATCAGGGTAATATTTATGTGATCCAATGGAGATTCATGAGGTAAATCATGATTCATAATGTGATTTTGGGGGTGAAACCCTCTCATCACATTATTTAAGTGGTGGACCTATATCTTAACATGATTCAAGGATTGAATCATTTGTAAAAATGTAGTGGTGGTGTTCTTCCTACGATTAGATGTTGTAGACAACAAGGGGAAATGGTTACTTTATATTGGGAATGACAGGTTCATTTTGAGGTATGACTCGGACTTTTTGAGGGAAAGTCAGCGTGTTAGGTCCTTCTTCATAAGAAGTAGAGACTTGTTTGATTCTCTTTAAAATAAAATAGGAAAAATAGTAATTGATTTTGGAGGGTTTTTTCATATGTGTTTTGGTTTGGTTATTTGTAAACCACACCAATAGGGTTGTTGCACTACTAGATGATGTGTTACAATAGGCGTTTATCATGGTGGGGAGCACATTGGATTTGGATCATGGTTGGTATCACCATGAACCTAATGATGTGTTTAGAGAAAAAATTGTGCCCTTGAATGGATGGGTTTCATGGATCAACATATATATGTTTCAATTATGTTTAACTACACATGTTCTATTTCTAAATCTCATTGGACTTATTTTGGAAATGTATGACATATGATTTCTCATTTTATGTCTTCTTTTCAATTAGAAATATCCTCTGCTGTGTGCCTCTCCTCTTACACGAACGCACCTCTGTCATGTGCTGAATGAAACCTTTGTGATGAGTATTCTCCTGTTACTCATTGTTTTCCTCTTGTTCGCATTTTATTACTATTTGATATTGATGGTTATAATATGAAATGTACCAGCTAAATGCCCTGCTGAAAATCATGACTGCTTGTGTTCCTTGTATGCGCACTAAATGAATTGCATGTTGGTTGGTTCCTGTTGATCATTTGAATATAAAAATTAAGAATTTACATATACTAGACTTCTGAATGAACTCCCCTAGATGATAAAACTTTTATGATAACCCCTGAATTAAAAAACAAAATTGAATAAGGGGTGCATTGTAAAATTTGAAATTGTGATTGTTTGGTTTGTATGGTGTTGCGATTGTGAGCACTATTTTGTGTCTGTATGGTGTTGCAGTTGTCGGCATGATTGATATGACATTTGTTTTCCATGTTGTAGTTCTTCCACCATTTAATATCAATCCAATTTTTACCCATTTCAATGGAACAACCACTATGTTACTAGTGAAAATCCACTGAATCCTTGAAAACCACTTCACTAGAGGACTCTAGGAGACACTTTATAGACAGCCTAGTCAAAAATGGCTTTCAGCTAATTTCTTTTTGTGTGGGAAAAACTATTGGAGAATAAAAACTCATATGCCTCTCTATTTATAGAAAAAAATAATTCTTTGTGCTGCTCATTTTCAATGCAGCGGTGGAGACAAAAAAATTGAGGAATGTGATGCGATCATCGAGCTGTAGGGAAATTCCAATGAGATATGATTTTATTATTTATGTTTTGGACTCATTCACCACAAACCTAGAATTCTCTTCTTCTTCATAAAAAAATTGTGACCATTTTTTATGATAAAATGATTATAGTGAGAAAATAATGACATTGAGTAATAATTAAATAAATTATTCTTCTTCTCATAAGGTATACAAAATTAAATACTTCATCTCTTCCCAAAAAAGTATCATTATATGAATTTAATTATTTTAGGATTTATATTTCATGTTAATAATTAATTATTTAAAGAAAATGAGATTAAATAGTTGAATTATATTATTTTCTAATCACATAAATTAATTAATATGTTTACAATGATTAAATATTACCTATTTTCATGATAGTTTAATTTATTTTAATATTTTACTTCTAGCATAGGATGAACACGATGATGAAGCTTTCACATGTTTTCTAAAATTTATATCATGGATTTTTCCTGGTATTTTTTTAATGTGTTTCTTTTTCATATTGATGATTATTTAAACTAAAAACTTTCCTTCATAATATTATTATTTGGTAATGTATTTCTTTGTGGAATAAATTTTAGTTCAAATAATTATAATACATTAAGTAACCTTTCCACCGTGAATAGAGGATTATAATATTTTCTAATACTAATGTTCTTTGATGAACTTAAACATGATCTCACCCATGGGTGGTAGAGTATTTTTCTAACCACCACCGTCACAAATATTCAGATGTAATACACATTTGTGTTTTATGGTTATTCTACAATGTCACAATAGAGTAAAATCAAAGAGTTCTTGGGGTTAGAAGCTTGATGATAATGATATGGTGAGTTCAAGGCGTATTTTAAAGAATAGTTGGATGATTGTGGATTAGACAGTGATAGTTGGAAAGATATTAACCCAACAAGGTGCATTGGATGCTATGAGGGTGACAAATTTGGTTGGTAATGGAAACACAACTATGAAAAGGGGTGAAAGTGGTGTGTATGGTGTGAAGATGATGTTTTTTAGATTCTATATATTTTTAAAATACATGGTTTGTAGTATTTTTAAAAGGATCATGCTTCACCATACATGGATTTCATATATATTTTAATTCCACACAACATTTATCTCCAAAATTTACACCACATGACTCATCTTTGGACTCAAACTTGGAATAAGTTTCATTTTAAATGTTACATGTCATGTGAGCCTAGGTCACACACAATGTATCTCCAAGATATATATTTCTTCATGAAACCATGTACATCCCATGAAATAATAGTAGAACCAGATGAAATGTGTTTTACATAACTCACACCATGTATAGATACCATAGAAACTTGATGTGTATAGACTATACACCCCTAGTGGTCATGTCAGGACTAGACACCGTGTATTCCACAAAAATATGATGCATTTCCAGTGAGGTGACTTAATATGTATCTAAAGTACACATATTTAGCCAAGTTGTTCTATGTGTCATGTATTTTTAGAGGCATCATGTAGTATTTTTAAGACAAACATGAAATTAATTTGATATATGTCATATTAAATCAGGTAAATTTGAAAACTACACGATGTTTACACTACTGGACCCACCATGTATATGGATTTCACATGAGTTTCGAAATGGTAGTATACAACCAAACATGACAGAGAACCCTATACATTGTGTACCCATTGAACAAATGTTGTGATATGTTATTTTCATT
Source organism: Viscum album (assembly GCA_963277665.1). Classification (NCBI taxonomy): domain Eukaryota; kingdom Viridiplantae; phylum Streptophyta; class Magnoliopsida; order Santalales; family Viscaceae; genus Viscum; species Viscum album. The sequence goes on along the minus strand of OY728141.1, from coordinate 593,008,114 downwards.
ATTACCATTTATTTTTTACTTAGATGATAGTATTTCGTATATTATTATCCCATTATAAGTATCTTCTCATGTATATCACAATAGTATGATTCCCTCAATCATTGGAAATTTCACACGATGTGGTTTGGATTTTTTAAATTATATCCACTCTTCTTGAGAGTTAACAAGTGTCAAGTTAGATTTTTGGGGAAATTATGGAGTATGGTACTCCCCCTTGTTTCAGTGAAGAGACCTCCATGTATAGGTTTTAGGTACTCCATGGAGATATACAAAAGACAGGGCACAATCCCATGTATATAGATAGAGTTCAAGTACTTTCACATGTTTTGGGGTAGGTTCCTGTAAATCATCAGAGTTTGTACTCTCTCATGTATCGATGGGGGGTCCCTTGTCAATGGATTCAGTACTCCCGCATGTGTAGGGGTAGGGTCCTCCAAAAGGGTTACGTACTCTGTCAATAGAAACACATATAAATCAAAGGTGTGTAATCCATAACTACAGTTCTAGAGATATAACATGGAATTTATTGATGAATTTAAGATCAAGAGTCTTAGAACTAATAAAATGCTAACATGTAGATTTATTGCGGATATCATCATCCTTTTGATCCTTTTTTATTATCTTTTAGTTATGAATTGCAGTTGGATTTTCGACTATGGGTTATGTGGGACTTACACTACCCAAGGTATCACTAATTTCATGTATGATGTGATCATTCATGGGAATACACTATGACGGCTGGTTTCTTCCTTTTACATGGTTTTGTTGACATTGGATTATGTCTTGTTTATATATGATATCTTATATTACCCCTTGGTCTTAGGTTTTGGTTGACCTATTATAATATACATACATGGTTTTTTAGGGTGTCGTTTTGGTTATGTTTATAATCACACCTGTATGGCACTTATAACGACATGTGATGTGTTTATTTTTATATTTTATAGATTGGAGATTAAATTTGAGGACATAGAGTTAGTGATGTTAGAGTAACCGTTAAATTGTATCCAATGATGGTTCATGGTAGAGGCATTTGTACCATGACTATTTTTATAAATCCCAAACGATGCTACATTATAAATTAAAACATTATATTAGGAAAGTTCGAGATCGATCCCATAATGATGATTAATATGAGTAAATAATGGATGAATGACAATCGGTTGACAAAATAGTATAAAGACGGCCTGAAAGAGTTTGTCAAGTTTGCAGAAGATCATGAATGTGACCCTTCTCAAATGCTTTGTCCATGGTTACACTGTTGTTATTAAAGACAAATTGGTAAAGAGGATTTGGAAGAACACTTGATCTGTCATGGAATAGATCAATGTTATACTTGTTGGAATAAACACGAGAAAAAACGAATGTAGGTAGTGGCTCGGATAACACAACATTTTATGGATCATTTGATTTTATTATAAGCGTGAACAATGACGAAAATCATATGGAGGACGTGATTACAGATGTGAATTATGATGGAGATCATATTGAGTAAATGACAAGGACAGTTGAAGATAAACTCCATGATTTCCCAAATTTTTGTGAGAAGTTAAAGAGTTGTGCAAAAACACCATTGTATGTTGGTTGCACTAAATAAACAACATTGTCTGCCGTACTGAAGCTGTATAATTTGAAAGTAGGCAGTGGGTGGAGTGACGCCCGTTTTATGGAACTAAAATCTCTCCTGAATGACATGCTCCCAGAAGATAATGATCATACAAGCCAAACATACAATTCCAAACTAATGCTATGATCGATGGGTATGATCTGTGAAATAATACACGCCTGCCCCAATTATTGTAAAATTTTTCACAAGGAACAAAAATCACATAAAGAATTACCAAAGTGTGGTGCTTCTCTATACAAGAAATATGATTCCAGTCCTACGAAATTTGTATGGTAATTTACAATCATTCTAAGGTTTAGGCCCTTATATGGAAGTGAGGAGACTGGAAGACAATTGAAATGGCATGCAGATACAAGAATTGAAGATGGGAAACTACATCACCCAGTAGGCACTTCTCAGTAGAAGAGAATTGATCATGAGTATCTGGAGTTTGGAAATGTGCCGAGAAACCTTCGTCTGGCATCATCTACAAATGGGGTGAAGCCTTTTGGATTTCAATGTAGCAGTCACAGTACATGGCTTGTTCTATCGGTAAATTATAACTTACCACTGTACTTATGCATGAAACCAAAATATGTCTTTAGTTATTCTTATATTAGGAAAAAAAATACTGGGTAATGATATTGATGTTCTTTTGGCTCCATTGATCGAGAATTTGAAAATACTGTGGGATTCATGTGTTATGTTGTATGATGCTTACAAAAATGAAGATTTTACTTTGAAATACATGTTGTAAGGGACGTTAAATGACTTTACATCTTATGAAAATTTGTCAGGATAAAGAATTGAAGGAACACAACAGTGTCCCGTTTTCGAACGAGGTACACAGTCAATTAGAAAACCATGTATCTATGACATCACAGATTTCTACCCCAACAGCATAAGTACCGATCTTCGATGACATCATTGGATGGAAGTTCAGTAGAATGTATAGCATCATCTCCACTAATAGGTGATCAATTTATTGAGAATGTAAAATACATGGACACTACTTTCAAAAAACCATTTTTGAAAAACATTTTTAAAACTAGTTGGAAAAAGAGATCAGTTTTTTTTAATTACCATATTGGAATTGTCTGTATGTCAGAAATTTTATTGATGTTATGCTTGTTGAAAAAAATGTATGTGATAGTTTCATCGACATGTTTCTAAATTCACCCAGCAAAACAGAGGATGGAATTAAGGATAGATTGGACATGGTATATATTGAAATACGAGAAGAGTTGGCAACAGTGAAGGGTGAAAAATGAACATTTCTTCCTCCTGGTGCTTACACACTTTCCAGGCAGGAGAGATATATGTTTTGAAACTTCTTGAATGACTTAAAGGTTCAAGAGGGGAATTCATAAAATATCCAGAACATCATGTCAATGATCTATTTAAAATTAAAGGTTCGGAAATCACATTACTGTCATGTTTTGATGAATGATCAAATTCATAAAGTTGTATGTTGTATTTTTTCCAAGAATGACCACCATACATTTATGAATCTATGTTTCTTCTTCAAAGCTATATTCAGCAAAGTTATAGACCCAGAAAAATTTCCAACTATGGAAAGAGAAATTGCCATCATATTATGTGAATTGGAAATGTTCTTCCTGCTGACATTTTTTGATATGATGGTTCATTTGATGGTTTATTTGGTGAGAGAGATTCGACTATGTGGTCCTATAAATTATAGATGGATGTACCCCATTGAACGGTATATGATGATTTTGATAGGATATGTCAAAAATCAATGTCGGATGAAGGGTTTTATTGCAGAGAAATATATTTTTATGAAAGTCGTTGAATTCATTACTGAATACCGGTCTAGTGTAGAAAACATTGGCCTACAAAAAATCTTATCACACTAGGTGGCTTGAGAGTGAAGGAATTTCTGGAAGACAAGTTGTCACATTCAATATTTTAGATCAGGAGCAGGCCCACCTTTACGTTTTGCATAACAGTTTCGACATTGACCCATTTGTTCAAACCCACAAAAAATATAATGCATTTGAATCCTTCTAGGTCTGAAAATGGATATCAGATACACATAATAAATTGTTTATAAGATGTTTTTGGGACCATATTTAAAATAAGATAGATGAAAATTCAGACTCAATTTCAGAATGACTTCGATGGCTAGCCGGAGGAGAAAGTGTGTATGTATTATCTTACAATTCTTATGTAGTTAATGGTTATACATTTTATACTAATGGACATGATGAAGATAGTACCATGAAAAATAGTGGGGTTACACAAGTGGCTGAGGCGATGCATGTTTCCGTTTCTAAGGATAGAAATCAAATTTATGCAAATATGTCATACTTTGGCATCATCAAACAAATATGGGAGTTGGATTATAAAAAATTCAAAGTGCCGATTTTTCAATGTAAGTGATTTGATAATAGGAGCGCGGTTAAAATAGATGAATTAGGATTTGTGAAAGTTGGTTTCAATAAAGAAGGGGAGAAAGATGAACCATTTATAATTGAATCACAGGAAGTACATGTATTTTATATTCCAAACCCACCAAACCAAAATTGGTCAATTGTTCTCTTATCGACCAAAACAACTGTAGGTCCAGATGAATGTTCAACGGAGGGTGACCATTTTATAGGGACTTCACAATCATTTCACAGTGGTCCCAATGTATAAGGCATTTTTTATGTTAGAGGATACCATAATGAAATGATTTACATAGTCGATATAGGGGTCAAATCACTTTATTCTTTAAAAAAGTGTATAATGATTAGGTTATTTATTTATTGTAATATAAAATGTGTTACATTATGTTATTATCTATTTGCTGCTATTTTTATATAATCTAAATTAAATGTTAAACCACTTCTGCAGATAATGACTTCTGCACCAGCTGATGCGCCCAATCCCGTGGTACAAAAGGTCTCTCAACTAGAAACTTGTGGTCCCAGTGGAGAGAAACAACAGGTCTCCCAACCTGTTCTTGTTGGTCCCAAGTTTGAGGTACAATTGGTTTCCCAACCTATTGTTGCTGGTCCTAGTGTCTATGCTAGCACTTCGGAAGAACATAATGATGATAATTCTATGGAAATGGTGGGAAATGAATCCCTGAAAGAGTAAAAAACACAATAGTCCCGTAGTTTGAGAGTGATAGCCAAAATCATTAAGGCAAAAGAGAAAAGGCATCAAATTTGAGGTGGGATGGAATAAGAGAAGCCAACTTGTTAACCCCAATAGATCCATCTTTTGTAGATGCATTGGAATCGTCACTCGGTAATGCATGCATATTGTTGTGCAGTTGTGGCACCATGTTTTCACCGGGATTAATAAACTAATGTGCTAAGAGATTACGGTAACATTGTGATATCATTTTTTAAATTTATTAAAATAAAATAAAATAATAAAACATTGACTTAATCTTCATCATCCATTGTAGAGTGCATTTATAGTAGATGACTGACACACGGAATATGTATTAAGAGTGACAAGAAGGATTCACAGAGGATTCCACACAATATTAATGAAATATCATCTTAAAGATGCTGAAGGGAAAATCAAGCCGCACCCACCTCCTCTTTATGTACACTTGATATCCCAAGGATTGTGGGATGCGTTTAGAAACCGTCGTGGGGAGAAAACATTTCAAGTACATTATGTAGGGTAATACATTGTTTGACATTGCATGCATTCATCACTTTGATTGACAGTTTTTTATTTATGAAACTGCAACTGAGTGCTGAAAATAAACAACGCACAATAAACCAACATACCCTTACCATAAAAAAAGGATGGGGTATGCTTCAATTGAGAAAAAATTGGTACATCTTTTAAAACTATCATACTACTTTTCTGGAACATTGAACAACACAATAACCATGTTTCTCTGTTTATATGTAGATTGATGGATCGAAATCAAAATCCATATCCATCCCATGCCATGTGCTATAGAAAGAGCATCATGTAAATAAAGAGGGTATACTGATAGATGAAAACATACAAAATGTGTCGGAAACACGTGTTAGTATGAAATAATATATAATTTCTTTGCATTAAATCAATATTAAAAAACAATGACTACTTATTTTTCTATATTTTCTATCTAACATAGTCATAGGAATCAACAACACCTGCACCGGATGCAAACATACTTTCATCGGCCTTGAAGCATCCAGAATAGTATGGCTGCATTAGAGGTGTGGGTTTTGGGGTGACACCCCAAACATATTTTCAAAAATAAAAACAAGCAGAGGATCAAAATGAAAATATGGAAAAGATGCAAGAAAAATTAGTTATTTTTTATGAAGAATTACTATTCCAGAGGGATATGATAGAAAGTTTGATGGGGGGAGGCAAAGATAAGAAACAAATCAACAATAACCCATGCATGATGACCCCCCCCCCCCCCAACCAGCTTTGTGGTGAGACATTCCCCTAAAAAACCTAACTTAGATGAGATAATCAATGTTTTAATAATTTTCTCTGTGAAATTTGAATCACATAGACACTGATTTATTTCCTGTACTAATATTCTACCTGGTGAAAATGACTATGATTTGTATCTATCAACTCCCACCTATCGCCTGGTAGCGAGGGCTATGGTATTCAATACACAGAACAACATGCTACAAAAAAAAGAAAACTTCCAACAGATCATTTCAGAGTGTCAATTATCATTTCTAATGAGACGAGTGTCGAGCCACCTATTCCAAATGATAATGAAGACATTCATACGGTTGAACAAGTTGTTGGAACATTCATGGCATGGCCAACAATTCTTGTCAAAAAACATGTCGACAAGGAGGTATCCATTTTCAATTTATTTTTCCAGTTGGACCTTTAACATTTAAGGAACTATAGTATGAACCAATGAATGTTATTAAAAAATGACAAATAGAAGGTGGTAAAATGAAATATTAGCTCAAAACAATCTCAAGGATCAACCAACCGATTGAAAAGGTCTACTGAGATCACCTTCACCCCGCCTATTCTATATCCAATGTTAATATCATTGAAGGCTCCTGTGGATACATTGATGATAGACGACAATGCTCACACAGTTGACTTTAAAAAAATGTACGGAGAGGAAGAATCATATTTCATTAGTGCTGAAAATGTAAATGAAATACTCAAGTATGAATGGCTAGGTTCCTCAGTTTTAAATGTATACATGAGGTATGTTTTCATTATTTGATTTGAAAAAAGCTGATATACTCCGATAATTATGCCTAAATAAATTTCATATTTTTTCACAGGCATATATATGAAAAAACATTAAAGGGATTTCCCTATGAACAAAATTTTGGACTCATTAGTCCTCACATCACATCTTCAAAATAGGAAATAGATTCTGGTAAAGAGGCTGCACTAATTTCATCCCTGCTCAAATTGTTTGAAAACAAAATTACGAATGATAGACTCTTTTTAATACCAACGATGTAGGGGTAAAACTCTACAATTTAATAATATCAACTATATTTTCATTTAATTCTTTGCTTATTCGTTTTTGTGTTTTTAGGAAAAATTGGATGATGATTGTAGTCAATTTGGATACTCCAAAGATTTATTTTCAGGATCCAATGCAGGGATATCCAACAAACCGACCACGCATGATGGAGTTTATTAATTTTTAATACACTACATCCAACATTTTAAGACTAAACATCTAGTTACATAATTTATATTATATTTTAATGAGTATTTTGGTATGATAGGGTGCGACATCAATATCGTCTACTCCATGGAATGAATCCAGGGCCTAAGGATAAGAACACCTACATGTTCTACAACTGGAAAAGTATCCTTGTATATATAATAACATTGTACTATCCAAACACATATCAAAACAAATTATATATTTTTTCATTATTTCTACATTGTCCAAAATAAAAAAATGGAAAGGATTGTGGTTATTATGTTTGTTAATTTTTTAAAGAGATCGTATTCCATCAATAAACTAGCATCCCTAACGAGGTATTTTTGAAAATAATTATGAGTTCATTTAAAATATTTTTTATTCAACTGTTTATTTATATTTATTCAGTACTACCATGACTGTCGCAAAAACTCATATTGAAAAGATGATATAGAAGTGTTTAGAAATGAATGGGCATCATACCTAATGGAAGATTGTACACAAATAATATTAAGGTCAATTCCTACTTCTTATGTTATCAATATATGATCATTGATATCTCCCGTGTTTAAACTTATTGAGCATATACGATCACCCTTTGTTATGTTTTATATCCTTACTTTATGAAGAATATTTTTACAAATGATTTGTCTATCTATTAAATCATAAATCATTGGAATAAACTGGCCGATAGTGTGGAAGTTGACCAAATCATAGTCCTTCGGTCCACTCACGTGCATCATAAAAGCATGATGGGAACCAATATCTTGAATTTTTATTTTTCTAATTAGTTTCCCTTATATGTGGTTCGGGGTGTCCAGGAAGGAGGGGGTGTCTAGGAGTGGGGGTCTCCATGATGGGGTGTGTCCTCGAGGGAGGGGTTTCCAGGTGTTAGGGTGGGTGGGGGTGTCCAGGAGGGAGGGGTTGTCCAGGGGGTGTCCAGGAGTGGGGGTGTCCAAAAGGGAGGGGGTGTCAAGGGGGGTGTCCATGAGTGGGGTGTCTAGGAGGGGAGGTAGGGGGTGTGTCTAAAAGGGAGGGGTTTTCCAGACAATGATCTATTCAATTCCATTCAATACTGATAATATAACATGGGTAGATCACTTCAAAAGTAGCCTAAAGTGGGTTTGTAGTGAGGCATCAAAAGATCCAACCAACCAAACTAATTCCAAGACCATGTTATGGCCCGAGAATTATATTCTTGTTAAATATGAGGCCCAATATATCTTATTTAATGTCATAAAGACCCAAAATATGCATCATTTACCATTCTCACTTCAGATTTATGTGAAATTTTGTTCCTATTCCTCCAATATATTTTTTGTTTTGTGTTTTTCCATGATTTGTTGAACTGTATCTCTTCAAAATATATATGATTTTATAATTCATATTATTGAATGATGGGTATGAATACTATTTATTCCATTATCAAATAGATGATGAAAATATATTTGGATAAAGAAGGTTATTGAGGGGTATACACTAATGAACTAGGATGGAGGGGGTGTCCATGATGGTGGGGGTGTCTAGGTGGGAGGGTGGGTGGGTGGGTGGGGGTGTCCAGGAGTGGAGGGGGGTACCCAGGAAGGGATGGGGCTATCCAGGGGTGGGAAGGGTTTGTCTAGGGAAAGGGAGGGGGATACAAGGGGATGAAGGGGGGTTATCCAAGAGGAGGGAGGGGGCTGCAGGTGGAGTGGTGGGAGGGGGGCTGTCCCGGGGTAGGGAGGAGGTTGTTTGAGGGGGGCTGTCTTGTGGAAGGGAGGGGGTTTCTTAGGAGGGAGGGGTGTCTATGAGTGGAGGGGGGGGCTGTCCAGGGGGAGGGGGCTATCCAGGAGGGAAAGGGGCTGTCTAGGGGGTGGGAAGGGGGTTTCCTAGGGAAAGGGGCTGCTAGGGGAGGGAGGGGTGGTTGTACAGGAGGAGGGAGGGGTTGCAGGTGGAGTGGTGTGAGGGGGTGTCTAGGGGTAGGGATGGGGCATTGATGTTAACTGGAGTGTCGAGGTAGATCAGAAAAAATGATAAATGGCTGTTTTAAGAATTTAACAAGATCACCATGTTGCCTTTAAATAAGATTTAATATCTTCATTTAGCACATCAAAGACATGACTAAAAGACCAAAATATAAGATTGAAATTCACTCAAATGTAGTCTATAAAAGCCATGCTTTCTATACCAGGTTTTTAACAATAGTTTCACCCATGTGCTCAAAATAAGAAGCTGTTGAAGGTCACTTTCTCAAAAATGATGGTTTGGTTCAATCAATGGGATTTTTTCCTCTGAATAAGAACATCAGATGGTAACACTAGACTAAAAAACACTGATTCATAATCATTCATGGTCTGAATGGCCGTGAAAACATATTTTATGGCTATGTTATCGCATGTTTCTACTCAAGTGTCCCATCTCCACAGTTCCCTTCCATCAAACAAAGGGTTTTCAATTCCGTGGGCAACATGGCTTCCATCACATGCAACTGTGATGGAATTCTCCATGTTGTTGTCACCTCTGTGTTGTATCCTCCATGATCACTGTTGACCAAGCATTGCCTATCGTAGTTTCTTAGAGTCCATATGCGTGATTTTTCAGTTTCACCATACTTTACAACTACCACATGTGGTCCTTTGGAAAACTAAGTGTAGATGCATCCTATTTTTCAGTTTCAGTCTCATTTTCTGCCAAAAATGTGACTGGCATCATCATAGAATATCTCCTATTCATCTCTTTATTTCCACCTTCGTCAGAACGTGTCAGTCTCTTCAGTAGCCAACATCAACTGGTCGTCTTCATTTTTCTACATCTCAGTCATTCTCATCGCCAATGTAAGTCGCTCCCCCTCTAGTTGCGGCACTTTCTCCATGCTGCGTAGTATATTGGTGGTGTGTTTTCATTATTCTGCTTTCTTCATCAACTCATGTTCCCACCTTCGCTACTCTTGATCCCAATGCTGCTGGTGAAACATGAGTGCTTTAATTTTGGACACAATGGCTTAATCTTAAAAATTCCAAGGGTTTCATCCTATTATGGTAACTGAAATATTTTTTATGAAAATATGTTCATTTGGTCATACCCACTAAAATATATATTGATTATTGTTACTATTTTCATTGATATATTTGAAGATTATTTTCTTTCATTGTCCAAATATATAATTTGGTTTTTTCTGGTTCATGTTCACTATAGATTTGCAGAAACATATGTTTTTGTTCTATCCAGGGTGGGCTGTCTCGGGTAGGGGAGGGGGGGGGGGGTTGTCCAGGAAGGAGGGGGTTTCCGGAAGTGGAGGGGGTGTCCCAGAGGGGAGGGGGATGTCCAGAGGTGGGATGGGGGTTATCTAGGGAAAGGGAGGTGGATGCAAGGGATGGGAGGGAGGTGTCCAGGAAGAAGGAGGTGGGATGCTGGTGGAGTGTTGGGATGGGGGGCTGTCCAGGGGTAAAGAGGGGGTTGTCTTGGGGGGGGGGGGAGGGAGGGAGGTTGTCTAGTAAGGAGGGGTGTCCAAGAGGGGAGGGGTTTGTCCAGGAGAAGAGGGGGCATCAAGGAGGTGGGAAGGAGGTTGTACCAATAAAGGGAGGGGGATCCAAGGGGAGGTTGTCCAGGATGAGGGAGGGGGATGTTAGTGGAGTGGTGGGAGGGGGGTGTTGTCCAGGGGGACTAGAAGGGGAGATGGGTTGTCCAAGAGGAGGAAGGGTGATGCAGGTGGAGTGGTGGCAGGGGGCTGTCAAGGGGTAGAGAGGGGGCTGTCTAGGGGGATGTCTCGGGGAGGGGAGGAAGGGGTTTTCCATGATGTAGGGGGAGTCCAGGAGGGGAGGGGGTTGTCCTGGAGGTGGGAAGGGGGCTGTTCAGGGAAAGGTATGGGGGATGCAAGGGGAGGGACGGGGCTGCAGGTGGTGTTGTGGGAGGGGGGAGGGACTGTCCCGGGGGGTTCCCAAGAGGAGGGGAGGGGGATGCATGTGCAGTGGTGGGAGGGGGTTGTCTAGTGGTAGAGAGGGGGTGTCTAGGGGGGTTGTCTCGGGGAGGGGACATAGGGGGGTTGGCCAGAAATGAGGGGGTGTCTAGGTCGGTAGGGTGCTTTCCAGGAGAGGAGGGGATATCCAAAATAGGAGGGGGAATGTCCAAGAGGTGGTAAGGGGATATCTTGGGAAAGAAATGGGGATACATGGAAAGGGAGGGGTTTTTTTCAAGAGGAGGGAGGGGGCTGCAGGTGGAGTGGTGGGGGGCTATCAAGGGGAAGGGAGTGGGTAGTAAAGGGAGGAGGTTGTTCAGAAGGAGGCAGGGGGGATGCAGTTGAAGTGGTATGGGGGATATCCACGTATAGAGAGGGGGTTGTCCAAGGGGGTTGTATCTAGGAGGGGAGGGGGTTGGCTAATCAAACTAAAGAACTAGGAGATCAAGAGAAAAGTGAACTGGAATGATCATGGCCTATCTAATTGTGTAGGTTCACATCAGGCCCTCCCTAAAACTGAGAAATACATTCCTTTCATGTCGTCAATGGGACCATAGATATTGTATGGGGTTCTTGGGGAAGCATAAGTGTTCATGGTCAAAGCAGGGTTAGACCCAATGTTTGATGTAGACGCGCTGGCACCCATTCCCTTTGACATGGAATCGAAGAGTACACTCTTAGAGGCTCCTGATATATGTAACTATTAGGTTTATAACCTATCTAAGATGGTTCTATCACAAGGAAAGTTTCATAATTTATTCTAAAATTGAATACTCCTATGAAATTGAATACACCATCATGTATGTGTCATATTGTATAACTTGTAGAGATTCCTCCCTTTTTTATTGTCAATAAATGAAACATTTTGGATTCCAGGTTGTTGCTGAAATTTATTCCGCTTATTTTCTCATCCATGTAATCTTAACAAAACATTATTTATAATTCAATGAATCATGTTGAGCCTCTTTTAAAATATTAATTAAGTCAAAGGAAATATGGACATGTAAAGGTTGTAACAGGTAATAAATGAAATTTTATTAATGTATTCATTCATATTAATGTTTAATTTATTTTATTATTGTATTACTAACATAATATTTGTTTTCTTATATTGGTGAAATCATTTTTCTGAGTTTGAATGCTTTTTTCGGCAACTAATACCAAGGGTGGCAATTTTTTAAAGTGGATCATGGATGAAAAAAGGATGAAACATCAATGTTTTTAACAGTGTGTGGATAATTGTAATTGAAAGAAAATTATACATTTTTTTATATTTATATAGAAGTGTGTTGTTCTGTATTCATGATTTCAAGTAAATGTATATAGAATTTTTTTTCTTCTTGCTTTGTGTGTAGGTGTTGTTTATGCTGTGTGTGTAGGTGTTGTCTCAGGTGTGCAGGTGTTGTGCAGGTGCTGGGTTTGCACAGGAAATTTGGCCTTTATCAGTGCTAATTATGCGCTGATAAATGTAAAATATATTAGCACTCAATATAGGACTGATAAAGGTAGTATTTATCAGTTCTATTTTTAGTGCTCTTAAAGGCAGTTTTTAGCACTATCAAAATCCCTGTTTGTAGTAGTGTAGGTCCCACCCCTAACATGATAAAATCATTCAAACTTATTCTACCCCTAAAACAATAAAATCACATTCTGATGTGATACATCATTGTGTCACAGAATCCAAAGGTAGACTTCCTCTAGCTGTGATCCACACATGCACCACATATCTCTGGACATTGCCAAAGTATTCTCCATGTACTAGCATTGAGAAATAATTACTTGTGTTGTCTTCCTTAGATCATCTTGATCCGATGGATGAGGATCTCTCTCAGTCTTGAGAGTCTTCTTGGAGGAAGGAGTTATCTCGGCCTTGAGGGAATTCTCAAGAATTATTTTTCAAAACAATTCTTAGGAAAAGAGTTCGGGTTGTGACGATATTTATAATCAGGTTTTAGGTTGTAGAGTTATGAAAACAAATAAACGTGTTACGCAGTTTATTTACATCATGAACTCTTTTGAAAACCCCATATCGAATTATTATTTCCTTGACATGCGCCCATGATGAATATAATAAATATCATTTAATAAACTGATATTTTCCCAAAATCCTGACTAGAAAAATTACAAGGTGTGTAATCATAAATACATGGTGTGTACTTGTTTTTTAATAAGAACTACACGGTGTGTAGTCATTAATACATGGAATGTACATGTTTTCAAAATAAAAACTACACAGTGTGTACTTGTTTTCATTTTATTCTTCTTCCATCATTAAAACTATTTAGACTTCGTTGAATAATTATTAAACCATGTATTAGAATAATCTTTATTCTACTTCAGATACTTGAATACACTTACTATGTGACCCTCTAGGAATCTTTCTTCTAGGCATTAGGTGGGCTTTCCAAAAGTCCAATATTACTTTCTAGAAATTGGTCAAGGCACAGAAGAGAAAAAATTTGATGCCGCATTGACGTGTCACCTCATATGAATGCTTAACGTGTAATTTAATCCCTTTTTCTTGATATCTCATTAAGCAGGTTTCATGGCAGTTTCATAAACCTATATGCTTGATCTTTCATTCTTTGACTTCTTGAAATGAACTCATCATTACACCATGGACATGGGATTTTGGAGACAGTTTTATTTCAATCAATGGGCCCGAGATATTTACTTCCATAAATATGGAAGGGACAAATCATTCCTCGACTTATCCATTAACAACATGTCATTTGTGACTCACCCAACATGCCCTACATCCTACCTAAGGTCTTCATGATAGTTTTCATCAGCAAATCTATGTGCGTGATTCATGACATTAGTTAATGATAATCTTACATTCTAAGGACCATTACACATGCCTGTAGATAGTAATGTCGAATGACACAAAGACAAGCAGAATTACTACTGGCAGGTCTGTTTTCATAATCTCCCATCTTGGAGATTACCATGTTCAAACTCAATGAGAGAGAGTCTCATCTTCTTACGAGTACTCGCACATGATGGTCTGTATACTATGTGTCCTATCATAGAATGTCATTAAACCGTAGAACTTTATTTAAGAATATTGTTAGATCATTTCAAGGTTCTCATATTAGCAGGGATCTTCCATGACCTTATTAATGCAACAAATATTCCATGACATTATTATATTATATTCATGTAGAACAATGAACAATATATAATAAGTATACAGTCATGTTATAAATGTACAAGCAGTTGGTTCTCAGGACACCAACTCTAATAAACTCCCACTTGGACTAGAGCCAACTGCCTACATCTTTTAGTCCTATAGATCTCACATGATGATCATGTTTCTACTAAGTCAAGGCTTTAGTCAAGGGTCCACCATGTTTTCTTCTATGGAAATACTGATCACTGTAACTTCACCTCTCTAAGAAAAATCCTTCAAGAGATGATACTTATGAAGTATGTTCTTTTTCTGATGATGTGACCTTGGCTCTTTTTCAAATCCCACTACCGCAGTTTTATCACAATAGAGTGTGATAGGATCTTTACTACTAGGTACTACATCCAGCTCTTGGGAGAATCTTCGCATCCATACTGCTTCTTTAGCTACCTCAAAAGCTGTGATATACTCGGACTCTGCTGTAGAATATGCCACCACACCTTGCTTTGAGCTCTTCCAGCTCACTGCACCTCCGTTCAAATTGAATATTTATCCAGTCTATGACTTCTTCTCTTCTTGATTAGAATGGAAACTAGAATCTACATGTCCTCTGATGACTAGTTCATCATCTCGTCCATAAAATAGGAACATATCCTTAGTATGCCTCATATACTTAAGGATAGTCTTGACTACCATCCAATGTTGGTCTCCAAGATCAGCTTTATATCTGTCTACCTCACTTAATGCATAACATAGCAGACATGACTGAACCAATCACGAATGCATACGGGATCCTTGCCATTTTCATTCTTTCCTCATGTGTCTGAGGATACATTTTAATGGAAAGAGTAATTCCATGTGACACTGGCAATAATCCCCTCTTGGATTGTTCCATACTGAATCTCTTCAGTATCCTTTCAATGTATGTACTTTGACTTAGGACCAGAATTCGCTTGAATATATCACGACGGATCTTGATCCCTAGAATATATGCTGCCTCTCCCAAGTCTTTCATGGAGAAACGTTTATCCAACCATGCCTTAACTGTCTGTAAGACAGGTACTTCATTTCCAATTAGTAATATGTCTTCAACATATACTATTATGAAAATGACTACACTTACACTAAACCTTTTGTAGACACAAGGATCACATTCATTCTTAACCATGCCAAATTCTTTTACGGCTTCATCAAAACGAATGTTCCATGACATTGATGCTTTATTTAAACAATAAATGTATTTATGCAACATGGATACCTTGTTGGCATCCTTTGGAGTCACAAACCCTTTCAGGTTGTGTCATGTAGACATCTTCATGGAGGTTCCTGTTATAGAATGATGTTTTGACATCCATTTTCCAAATTTCGTAGTCATAGTAAGTGGCATTGGCCAATATGATTCTGATGGATTTCAGCATTGCAACCAGTGAAAAGGTTTCATCATAGTCAATTCCTTGACATTGTCTAAAACATTTTACAACCAGTCATGCTTTATAGGTACTGACTTGTCCCTCCATGTCTAGTTTCTTCTTGAATACCGATTTATCACCAATAGGTTTTACATCAACGGGATGATCTACCAAATTACAAACTTCATTTTGGTACATGGAATCCATTTCAGAATTTATGTCTTCTTGCCACTTTGCAATGTTTGTGCCTTCAACTGCATCCTTTTAGGTAAGAGGATCATCATTGTCAACCAATAATGAGTCTCCATCCTCAGTTAAAAGAAAACCATATCATTATGGTTTCCTTACCTCTCTCATTCTCCTACACAGTTCTTGTGTCTCTGGAACAGATTTTTCTTCCATGGGGCTTTGTGGAATCTGTTCTTGTACCAACTCTTGTGTATCTTGAGCCTCAACTCCATCGAAGTCTATCTCTCTCCCACTATCTCTTTTGGAGATGTTCTCCCTCCCAAGGAATATAGTGTGTCTTGCCATAGTAACCTTTTTATATAAGGAGTTATATAGGTAATATCCCCTTGTTTCCTTTGGATATCCTATAAAGATACACATTGTGCCTTGGGGTGCAAGTTTGTTACCTAAAGAGGCGTTAACAAATGCTTCGCTACCCCCACATGTAAATTTGATAACATGGATTTGCATCCACTCCATAACTCATATGTAATACCATTTATCGATTTAGTTGGTACTTGGTTCAGTATGTGTGCTGCTATCTATCCCCAGAAGGATAATGGAAGACTCGCATGATTAATCATTGACCTTACCATGTCTAACAGGGTGCGGTTCCTCCTTTATCTTACACCATTCCACTGTGGCGTGTAAGGAGAAGTGAGTTGATATTGAATCCCAAAATCCCATAAGAAATAAATGAAGTCCTGATTAAGATATTCTCCTCCTCTATCTGAGTGGAGTTTCTTAATCTTCTTACCATGATGTTTCTCAACTTCATTCTTGTATTATTTGAACCGATCAAAATAATCTGACTTATACCTCATTAAGGAAATATATCCATATCTACTAAAATCATCAGTAAAAGTTATGAAGTACAATAACCCACCCCTTTTTCAACTAGAAATGGTCCACATACATCTGTGTGAACTAATTCTAGACACTCTTTAACCCTTTCACCTTTCCCACTAAATTGGGCTTTGGTCATTTTGCCTTGTTGACACGCATGACATACACCAAGTGGTTATAGTTCCAAAGAATCTAAATACCCATCTTGATGTAATTTTGTCAAATGTTTCTCATTGACATGACCTAGTCGGCGATGCCAAAGTTGGGTGTGGTATGAGTTGTGTGAATTAATTTTGTCATCGATTGACATTACTTGGTTTATCGAGTATAACACATAAAGGTTGTTATATAAATGTTCCCTACCAAAATAAATACTACCTTTATAAAAGTAGAAAAATCCACTTCCAAACATGAAGATGAATCCATCAGTATCTAATTTGGACACTGAAATAATGTTTTTGGTTACAGAGGGTATATAATAACTTCATTTCAAAACTAAGACCATATCACTATGCAATGTGATGTGCGAGTCTTCGATATCTACAATAGCAAGTCTGGAACCATTGGCTGCACATAGATCCACCTCACCTCTGTCAATCTATCTGAATCTACTTAGTTCCTGTAATTGGATACAAATATGAGCACCAAAAGCAAAATCTAAAACCCAATTAGTAGAAATAGTTTGATTTCATTCGATAACAAACACACATGAAGCTTCCCCTTTATTACATGGGTGGGTGCAGTTCTTCTTCTAGTGTCCCTTCATACCACATGCGAAACAAACAGCCTCCTGTTCTCTTTCCTCACCATTGATCTTTATTTTCATGGAAGTCCTTGAAGATCCTTTGGTGAATGAGGATTAGAAGATCATATAGAGACTTCTTAATGTTTTCCATGTTGAAGTTCACAACAAGGTTAGAGAAGCTCCGGGGGAGTGATGTAAGAATGTGGTCGGTAACCATTTCTTGGGGAATTTTAAACCCTAGAACCACTAAGTGATCAATGTAGCCAATGCGTTTGACTATATGAGGACCAGATGGAGCACCCTCTCCAAGCATTCTCTAAAATAGATCCTTGGAGATCTCAAACCTTCCCTATCTTTCTCTCTCCTGGTATAGACCACATAGGTTCTCGAGTATGCTATAGTCATCCATGTGTTAATGAGACTTCATGAGCGCACTAGACATTGATGATAGCATCAAACATTGAACGTCGAGTGCATCGCTCAAATGTTGATCATAGATCAGGAAATCTTCATCACTCACCCCCTGGGCAGGCGAATCAGGAAGTGAGGACTCCAGTATGTAAAACATTCATTCATGGCGTAGGATAACCCAAAGGCACCTAAATCTTTATCATTACTTTCTTGATTACATTTTTATGAGATATAATAAATTTTATTAAGTCTCCCACTATTATATCAAGTCCAAATGGCCCTCACCATTGAACTCAGAATGTCCAGTTGATTTGGCATTCTAGTGTCAATGATCCATATTCCCCTTCGCATAACCCCAACAAGGGTTGGTCAAGTTATTTGAAGGTATTTATATAGGCAGGTCTTTGCCAACTGTGAGCTTACAGTTCCATGATCTGTTGAGTGGACACCCTAATCCTGAAATCATGAATTGGATTTCCTCAACTATTGCCTTCAATATTACACCAATTCTAGTAATGGGTACTCCTCTTGATGCAATATGGTTAAGTCAACCCGAAACCTTTCATAAGGGATTTCTTTATAAAAGTAAGTGTCTCGACAAGGGTTGGTCAAACACATAGTTTTATTGAGTCCTTCCCTTAGTCAAGTAAAGGAAGGATTGGTTTGACTTAATAGGGTATTTTAGGGATTTTAAAACATTATGTGTAGTTTCGCATTATAACATGCTTGTTAATATTACGTGATGCTAGCTTAAGTGATTAACCATGTTCTGATAATGTTTACGCATAGTCCGGTTTTATATTATTCCATCTTTTCATGCTTGTTTATTTCAATAATCATGTGATCGCGACAAAACATACATAAAAAATAAACCATGAAATCAGACAAAAATAAAATAATATGGAATGATTATGAGATTCTATTGGTTATCTTATCTAGACGTTATGATAAGGTAACCTTTAACTAGGGAAACACCTTGAACCCGATGGTTTGTGTTTTGCAGCTCCCATCTGTCCACCTTTGCATCTTCTTGGGTTGGTTTCACCTCATCTTGATATTTTTTAACCGTCTCCACTAGCTTGGGAGATCCTCCATTACATGGGGTTTACATTAAAGAAGCCATGGGCACACATTCCCTACATTTTATTTGAAGAAGGCTCGTAGGCCAACTAATTTAAATTATACAAATTTAAATGAAACCATACACACATACAAAGGGTATTTTGTCTATCTCGTGATCATCCATAGCATGCAACACCATTTTCTCATATTTATAATTCAAATTCATTTAATCATTCTTTTATTTAAGATAAGTCACACTTGAATTCAATTAATTATGATCTTATAATTAATCAATTATTTATCTAAAATTCTTTTCTAAATGTCCTTGAGATTCTTCTCATCCATATTCCTTGTAGATGAGTTTTTACTTTTGGAGGAAACCCGGTGAAATTTCATTTCTAGAAATTAAACGGCATGTAGTTTATATTTGCATGGCGTGTATTCCTTTCACCCTTTATCCAAAGTACACGTCGTGGGATTTGGCGTATTTATATGTGCTTTGGAAATTTTGGAGTACATGGCGTGTTGATTAATCTAACATGGCGTGTACTCCCTTTTTATGTGGTTTCTGGACTAGCAATTATGTGTAATCGGTACATGGCTTCCCCTTGTACACGGTTTCACCTGGGCTGGATCGGACTACAAGGCATGTCGATTAAACATACATGCCATGTATTCTGGTTTCCACGTGCCATTCAATTCTGGTCAACACGGTGTAATAAATACTTAGGTATACTCAATTCACATGGCGTGGTTTGGAGGACCAGTAACGGTTCGTTGAACCTATGTACATGGCATGTTGTTTTCAGTACACTCCGTGTATTCCTGTGTTAAACATACAGAAAGAGCGTCTCCTCCGGATGAGTTCCTTATTTTTATTTAAATCAAAATTATAATTAAAACGTCATTTCTATGATACGAATCGAGAAATAAAGGAGGAAGAACAGATCTCATTTATTCAGATTAGAGAACGATTTATAATGAATTGAATCAAATATAAATGCGTAAATTATCAATGATATTTCAATAACTATAATCAACATTGTAACCTCGCTCTGATTCCTTTTAACGGTTCTGGGTGTAGTGGAAGCATAAGGGTTGATGTTCCCACTTGGCTTATTGTCATTAACAATGATGAATCCAGGATCAATATTCAATTAAACGCTAGTCTCCATGGATCGAATCACATCAATAGACAAAGAAAAGGAAAGTCTCGGAACCACAAAGTAGGATCGTTACATGTTGATTATAAATAATTTAATCAAATTAAAAGAAATGCCTTTTGGTTTTCTTTTTTCATTGATATTTCAGATCATGTTCCATTGGGATACGTCGTTGTGTTGTAGAATCCAAGGGTAGACTTCCTCTTGCGGTGATCCACACATGCCCCATGTATATCTAGATGTCGCCAAAGGATTTTTTGGGTGCTAGCGTGGAGAAATATTTTCTTGCATTGTCCACCTTAGATTATCTTGATCCTATGGATGAGGATCATTCTTGGTCTTGAGAGCGATCTTGGAGAAAGGATTTCTCTCGGCCTTGAGGGAATTCTCCAGAATTGTTGTCCACAAAGATTCTTAGGAAAAGAGTTGGGATTGTGTGGATATTTATAATCGGGTTTGAGGTTGTAGAGTTATTCCAATAAATAAACTTGTTACGGATTTTATTTATTTCATTAACTCTTATGAAAACCTCATGTCGAATCATTAATTCCTTGATATGCACCCACACTGATTATAATAAATATCATTTAATGAAACGATATTTCCTAAAAATCATGACTAGAAAAACTACACGATGGTTTATCATAAATAAATGAAGGTAACATGTTTTTTATTAAAAAATACACGGTGTGTAATCATTAATATACGGCGTGTAATTGTTTTCAAAATAAAAACTACACCGAGTTTAATTATTAATACACGGCGTGTACATGTTTTCATTTTATTCTTCCCCCTACATTAAAACAATTTAGGCTTCCTTGAATAATTATTAAACCATGTACGTTAATATTCTTTATTCTACTTGAGATACTTGAATACACTTAGTGTGTGACACTCTAGTCCTCTTTCTCATTTGCATTAGGCGGGCATGCCTAAAGTATATGATTACTTTCAAAAATGGGTCAAGGCACCCAAGAGAAAGAAGTTGACACCGCATTGACGTGTCACATCATACAAATGATTACTGTGTAATTTAATCCCTTTGCCTTGATATCTCATCAAGAAGTTTTCATGGAAGTTTCATAAACCTATATGCTTGATCTATCATTCATTGAATTCCAGAAGGGGAGGGGGTTTTCCAGAAGAATAGGGGGTTTTTCGAGGAGGTGGGAAGGCGGTTGTCCTAGGAAAGGGAGGGGATGAAAAGGGATGTTTTCTCGGAGGAGGGAGGGGCTGTAGGTGGAGTGGTGGGAGGGGGGTACTATCCAGGGGGCTGTAAGGGGAGGGGGTTGTCGAGGAGGAGGAAGGGGGCTGCAGGTGGAGTGGTGGGAGGGGGGGCTGTC
Organism: Viscum album; assembly: GCA_963277665.1. Taxonomy (NCBI): domain Eukaryota; kingdom Viridiplantae; phylum Streptophyta; class Magnoliopsida; order Santalales; family Viscaceae; genus Viscum; species Viscum album. The sequence continues at coordinate 592,986,620 of OY728141.1, read as the reverse complement.
CAGGGGTAGAGAGGGGGTTGTCTCGGGGAGGGGAGGGAGGGAGTTGTCTAGGATGGAGGGGGTTATCAGGATGGGAGGGGGTGTATAGGAGAGGGGGGGATGTCCATGAGGTGGGAAGGGGGTTGTTCATGGAAGGGGATGGGGGATGCAATGGGAGGGAGGGGAGGTTGTCCAGGAAAAGGGAGGGGGTTGCAGGTGGTGTTGTGGGAGGGGGGGTGCTGTGTGTGTGTGGGGGGGGTCCAAAAGGAATGGAGAGTGGATGCATGTGGAGTGGTGGGAGGTGGGTTGTCTAGGGGTAGAGAGGGGGATGTCTCGGGGAGGGGAGGGGGGGTTGTCCATGAAGGAGGGGGTGTCCATGTGGGGAGGGGTTTCCTAGGAGAGGAAGGGGTTGTCCAAAAGAGGAGGGGGACTATCCAAGAGGTTGGGAGGGGATGTCTGGGAAAAGGGAGGGGTCTATAAGGGGAGGGAGGGGGTCGTTAAGAAGGAGGGAGGGGGATGCAAGTGGAGTGGTGGGGGCATTCAAGGGGATGGGAGTGGGCAATAAAGGGAGGGGTTGTCCCGGAGGAGGGAGGGGGATACCGGTGAAGTGGTAGGGGATATCTAGGGATAGGGAGGTCTTTCCCATGGGGGTGTATCTAGGATGGTTGGGAGGGTTTGGCTAATCACACTAAAGAACAAGGAGATCAATAAAAAAGTGAACTGGTATGATCATGGCCTATCTAATTGTGTAGGTTCTCATCAGGCCATCCCTAAAACTAAGAAATAAATTCCTTCTATACCATCAATGAGACCATAGATACTGTATGGGGTTCTTGGAGAGGCATATGGGGTTATGGTACATGCAGGGTTAGACCCAATGTCTAATGTGGACACGCTAGCACTCATTCCCTTTGACATGACATGGGAGAGTACACTCTTAGAGGCTCCTAATATATGTAACTATTAAGTCTATAACCTATCTTGGACGGTGGTATCACTAGAAAAATGTTATATTTTATTCAAAATTTAATACTCCTATGAAATTGAATACACCATTATGTATATGTCATATTGTATAACATGTGGAGATTCCTCCCGTTTTTTTTGTCAATAAATGAAACCTTTTGGGTTCCATGTTGTTGTTGAAATTTATTCCTCTTCTTTTCTCATCCATGTAATCTTACGAAAACATTATTTATAAGTCAATGAATCATGTTGATCCTCTTGTAAAATATTAATTCCATCAAAGGAAATATGGACATGTAATGGTTGTAACAACTAAAAAATGACATTTTAATAATGTATTCTTTCATATTAATGTTTAATTTATTTCATTATTGTATTAATAACATAATATTTATTTTATTAAATAAGTGAAATCTTTTTCCTGAGTTATAATGCTTTGTTCGACAACTAATACCATAGAAGACAATTTTTTAGTTGGATGATGGATGCAAAAAGGATGAAACATCAATGTTTTTAACTGTGTGTTGGATAATTGTAATTGTAACCAAATTAAAAATTGTTTGAAATGTATATAGAAGTGTGTTGTTTTGTATTCATGATTTCAAGTAAATTTATATAGAATTTTTGTTCTTCTTTGCTTTGTGTGTAGGTGTTGTTTGTACTATGTGTGCAGGTGCTGTCTCAGGTGTGCAGGTGTTGTGGAGGTGATGGGTTTTCATAGGCAGTTTGGACTTTATCAGTGCTAATTAAGCACTAATAAATGTCAAATATATCAGCACTCAAAATAGCAATGATAAAGGTGGTATTTATAAGCACTATTTTTAGCGTTGTTAAAAGAAGTTTTTAGCACTATTAAAACCCCTATTTGTAGTAGTGTAGGTCCCACCCCTAACACGATAAAATCATTCAAACATGTTCCATAAGAACCTAAAAATTTCATCATATCATTACCCACAAAATGTGATGGGTTTCATAAATTTCCATTAATAACCCATATAGTGAAATGGGTGCCAAAACATGTAATCATATCCTAACCTATGGATAAAGATAGGTTTCAAAATTAATTCATTAAATAATAACCAATTAAAATAAAAGGTTTCGTAATCATAAAACTCATTTAAGATAAATTCATTTCATAAACATATAACCTGTGAAAGAGAAAAAAAATATCATAAACATATAACATGTGAAATAGAAACAAATTTCACAAACATATATCCCAACAAAGAGAAACAAGATTCAAGAATTTTATTCCATCTAAACAAATATAATTTGGAAAAATAATCTGGATGGATACTTAGATCATATTCCCTAAAAGACATGAGTAATACCTATGGATGTCATCTTAAAATAGAATTTTTTTTGAAATATAGTTTAAAAATATTTCTTTATAAAATTATTCGTTCTTCTTGAAAAATGATTTTCCCAAACCAAAAATATTTTAAAAAACATTTTCATAAAGAAAACATGGAAAACATATAAAATGAGATTTGAGAACATTTTTCAAACTTTTTCATTGAAAACATATAAATAAATCTTGTATGAAATTTAGAAACAATTTACATTAAAATAATATGAAAACATAGAAATAAATCATGAAATTTTTATCAAAACCATTTTTCATTGAAAATTTATAAAATTAGATTAAGAATATTCTGAAAAAACATTTTCCTTAAAAACATACAAAATTAGAGTGACATTTTTTTGAAAAAACATTTCTTTGAAAATACATTAAATACATATAAAATAACCATTTTAAATCATTGAAATCCATTTCATTTACGAATAAATTTATTCACTTACAAAGTTTGTTTTGTAAATTAATTAAAAACAATATTTATTTATAAAAAAATTTAATTTCCTTTTTCATTGAAAAAAACATTAAAAAATATATTTTACAAAATTTTAAGAAAACTTTTTATTTCATTAAAAATTTACATTCTAATCTAGTAATGGAAGTTTTAATTGAATTTTGGTCATAATGGTGGGTAAATATTTACATGTCGAACATTCCTTTTACATAATAAAAAAATTCAAAAATCCCTCTACAAGAAAAGGACATGAAAATTTACTTTAAAGAAAATAAAAGGTAAACCATGGGTAAAATGTATTTTAAAGATTATAGGATAATATTATAATATGTTATTAAGCATTTTAGATAACATTGTTTTCAAATAACATATATTTATGATCGAAAAGATAGGTTATGTTGTATTTTCATAAAAAATACGGATCGTATTATATACCAAATAGTGTAAAAATTAAACCATTACTTTGATATAACATAAATAACAATAGGTTATGAAACTTATTGAGATTTCCAGATATATTGATCATAATATTTAATCAATGGGATCATAATAGTAAATAATATCATTTAACAACGATATTATTGTTATGAACCGTTACCAATATGGTAACATTGAATCATTATACAATGGAAATAATAACATTAAATGAATCTTTAAATATAATTATATTAATTATATTAATTATATAACTTTTAAATGATATAATATACACTTCATGGAAAAATATAGGTGCATAACATGGAATGTGTCTCAAAAGAAGGAAGGTTCAGACAAAATTGCCTTACTAATTTGGTAACTTTTGGAACATAAAACCCCATGAAAGGAGGATCATAAAATGAATCTATAAATATCCATAAATTTAATTATTCTAATATTAGAATAAATATAATGTTTTTATATGCACCACACAAATTAAATTATTGGTGAATAAGACATGTATCTCACCGAAATAAAAATGCGAGATGAAATTCCCTTACCTTATGTCTTGATTCTCTTCGTACTTAGACAAAAAGCCACTCTAATAAATATAAGTTTATTATATATTTCATAAATAATAATATTATTATTTTTCATTACATATATGGTTCGGTTATGACTTTATATTATCGACTTATTAACTATTCCATGTTATGGTTTCGCTTTAGGAAATATCAGCTTCGTTTTTAACATGTGTCCTAATTTATTATATTTTTGTTCCTCAAACTTATATCATGATTCCCATATCATAAGCCATGATATGAATTTAATTTATATTCATCTTATATATATGTATAATAACCTATAGTATATAGAAATATGAAATTGAATACACCGTTCCGGGAGACGATAGACCATACGTACGCATGGACACTGTTTCCATTTTTTAATATTGGAAGAAAATAATAAGTTACCTACATGTATATATATAAAATAATTATAGTATCATTATTATTTCATATATATTATGTTTTTTTACTAAAATATCCATTAATACGTTCCATGTAGTGTGTGTGAATGAATCACGCCGCTCTGAGGTGGCGGTAGTCCACACTTCCATAAGTGAAATTATTGTATTTACACAAAAATGGAATGATTAAAGGTATTATTTGTATAAATAACAAACAATTAAAAATATTTCAAAAATATCATATATATAGTATAAAAATATATTTCTCATCATTATTACCGACCATGAGAAGTGTTAATGTAAACATGTACAACATCATTTCGTGAGGCAGTTAGTCATCGTACAAAAGAATGGAATGATAATTACACATTAAATGTATGTGTGTGTTAGTGATAAGATAATATTTATAATAAATACATATCAGTATATTTATATTACTATTTTCAGTATATTATCGTTGAATAATAATAATTTATGTGGTGGATATAGAAAATAAAATAAATGACCTTGAGGTTGGATGTTACCTCTCATTCGGGTAACTCCTTCTTGTTTTCACCCAAGGGATTTCATGGATAGATTTCATCAAAATTTGTTGCATATAGGTATTTTTAATGTATTTTCAAGATATATTTGGGAATATATTGGTCTATATAAAGTGAATTTATAGATGTAAGGAAGTGGTCAGAGAGAAGGCCTTTTTATAGTGGACGAGTTGTTGTACTCTTGTAAATTTTTGTAAAGGGACTTTGACCCATATTTATCCAATTGAATATGAATCCAATAATGTTATAAATTTGGAAAAATGGTCTATACAGTCTATATATGGTAAAAAATGGATTTTGTAAAATTTTCTTGGTTATTTCTGTCCTAAAGTTTAATGTTTATTCCCTTGTTAATCAAAACATCACACAAATCATTTTAATTATAATAAATAATAAATTATAATTATTTGCATATAAATTATATAAACGTTCCAAAAATTTTATTTCAAACATGTTCCCCATTAAAAGGTGGAAAAACTTCCTTTATAAAAATATTGATTTTTTATGTAAAATATTGGGTTTGTTTTTATCTTCATACTTAAAAAATTTATGGAATGAACATAAAAATTATTTTATTTCCTAAATTATATATGTATATTGCATTAATATAGGTTAATAATTTTAATTAGTTTAATTTATTATGATAAAATAGCTTTGTGAGCACAAAAATAAAAATATTTCATTTTTTTAAAATTGTTTACATTTTGTTTCTAATTAATTGGTAACCAATGATTTAATATTATATTTTTATAAACCATATATTTTTATAAGTTATTTAATAATATTAATAACTTATAATTTTACAATTATGTTATATCTTATTATATTAAATAATAATGTGTTAATACTATTTTTTTCTCACTTAAACACGGTAATGCGTGTAACACAAGTCATCAAAGAAACTTATTTATATCATGTGACACATTCTAATTGGGTATAACATGAATTGAAATATATATTTAATATATTAAATTTATTTAAAATCTTAAATATCTTTTAATGTCTCCAGATATTATATTCTCTTACGCACTTGGTGTTACATGTAGTGCAAAGATAACTTGGTGTTGCGCATAACAAAAATCAAACATACGTATTTCATATGAAAAATCTATATTTAGTGTTTCATAAAATAAAAAATATCAAAAAAAAATTAAATTAAATTAATAAATTATATTTCACAGAATAATATAGTGTTACAACACAAATTAAATTTGGTGCATAAATAAAAAAATTATCTCAATTAAAGAAAAATGGAGAAGAAATCCCTTACCTCTTTTTCCAAATTTCAGGAACATAATTTTACATATTGTATCTAAAAAAATATCAAAATCACTTAACTCCTAAACTTACTAATATATATTTTAATTCATAATTGTCATAAATATTCATTCTCTACATGAATTCCTCTAATTTTCCACATCAGGTGTTTATGGTCTATCTCAATTGCATTATTTTAATAAAAGTGCTCTATGTGTTCATTAGTTATTCAAATTTCATCAATAATATATCATAAAACTCACTAATTAGTATGTTTTATAATTATTTAATATTTTCCAAAATCCTTTCGATGGATAATTATTCCTTAGCCTTGAAGGTGAAATAAGTAATGAGTATGATTCAATGATTATTGATGATCGAAGTGTTTTTTATTAATTAATGAACTAAATATTTATATAACATATTCAAGAAGAAAATAAAATATTTATTAAAAAATTAATATCCTATTTTAATATTAATTTAGTTCTCGTAGTCATTTATGTAATAAATTCATATTATTTCCCAATTAGGTGGATAAACTAACTAAGACATGAACAAATCCTGATTGAATAAATGAAAATGAAGTACCTTTTTTATAATAACATTATATTAGAAGTATTATAACCTTGTTTTATATTTATAAGTTCTATATAAAAAAAATTATAATTAAAATAAGAATTTATAGATATGAAAGCATTGCATAATTTTAAAAAAATATTATCCACTTGGTAGGAAATTTTTTTAAAAATTTAATTAATTATGATTGTTTTTTGAGAATATCATAAATAGGTACATAAATTTTCAGTAAATTAATCTTAATAAAATCATAAAAATCATTTTTATCCATTAATTGTTTCATTATTGATATTATTATATGGCCATGATGGAAAAAATCATATTACATCATGGACGCAGTAGTTGGCACAACGCATGAATAATGATTTTGTTTTTCAGAATGGATGAGTAATATAGATAAACATTGATAAATCTATTAATATAGTAATATTAATCTAAATAAAGGATTATAATATCATTAAATTAGTGAGTCTATAATATATTTGAATGATGATAATTAAGAAAAAAATATTTAATTGATAATTCTCACGTCATGGACATGACTTTTCAATACATGTTTCTTAGGAAATAAAGTCCATATCCTAAATAATGATGAACAAAAGTTTTTGGATACAAGAAAGGGTTATTTTCGGAGAAATTTTTTATAGTCTAATGGATAAATTCAAAATAATGTTGAGTCTTGAATTGGAGAGGTTGTTAGCCTTTCATTAGTGAATGATATGATAGTTTTGTAAGAAACCTTTACATTTTAAAAAATAGAAGGCCAATACTGAAGTTTCATATGAAAATAATAAAAAAAAATAGTAGAGAAAAACTATTTTGGGGAAAAATTAACTTTGTATAGTTAATTTTTTAGAAAACCTTTAGTGATTGAAGGATTTTTCTTTGGCCTTTTTATCTATTCCCCAACATACATTTACATTAGTAATTACTTTCAAACAATATTAACTCATTTTAATGAAAAGTATTATGATTTTGCATTATACATTATTTTATACATCTAAATATTAATTTGAATAATATTTTATGAAAAGAAATTCAAATGGTGTTAAAATTTAATTTCAAAATAAATAAACTTCATCACATCCAAATAATTTAGAGAAATAATTTTTAAAATATTTAAATTTATAAATAATATTAAATTATATTTGAATACATATTCATATAAAATAAATGATTTTTTGTAAAAAAATTACATATATATTCTTACCAAGGAAATCCAAAATCAAACATCCATTAAAAATACATAACACAAAGAAAATTTCAAAAATAGTTATTAGATAAAAGTTTAATTATAATTAGTTATACAATTATTTTTCCTTGGTTTTTTAAGTTAATAGTGTATTTTAAAATGAATAATTCTATTCTTTGTATTGATATTTTATAAATTTAGTGGTTTTATAAGTTTCTATGTCATTCTTAAGAAGTGATAAATTAATATAAATTAAATGTTTTGTGAAAAAAGGTATATTTGACTGAAAACGAACCATACTAGAAAAAGATAATTAAATAAATATGAAGTAAATTTAGATTTGATGGATTCATAAGTGGATTTAATTTTAATTAATTTGAAATTATAAAATTTATAAATTAATTTTTTTAACAAAATTAAAAATTATAATGAAAACATGTTTTTATAGGAAATTTATATTTTCAAATATTAAATATAATTACTCATATTTAATATCATTTAACATCTAAAATGGGGTTAAGCAATTATTAATATTTAAAAACATTTATAATTAATTAAATTTTTATTTAATATCACATATAATATATATTTATTGTAAAAAACACGTTTCTGAAGAATAAATTATCAGATTAGTCATTTTAGGTAAACTAATTGAACTTAATTAAAATTAAAGTATAATTTATTATATTTGTAAATATATTTTATAAATTTCATATAATTATGAATTTATAAAAATTCAATGAATATGTTATAATATCCATATAGAAATATTTATATTTTATGCCAATATATTTTGGTTTCGTTTATTATTAGGGTTAAATTTAGAGCATGATATCAAACACACTAATATTATTATTGGTAATCATATATAAGAATTTTGGGGTGTTACATTCTCTCCCCGAATTATTATTCTCATGGTTTTTTGTAACTATAACCCTCACTTTCGCAAGGATTGGAAAATTTAGCCACATAATGCCCAACTCAACTATAATTGAAGAAAAGCCTTTTTGTATCTTCTATCCCATCATTGAACTTGTATGTTTGATGACCTTTTAATACGAAATTTTATAATTTAAATATTCATTAAAAGAAATTTTCCCTATTTTTCTTCTATAATTCATATATATAGGAAATTCATTCTTTTTTCATCATTATTTTCATCAATGAAACATTCATGGGACTCTTTCATTATTTTCCTTGGTGTGATTGGAACATTAACTATTATCCCATTATCAATCATATTTCATGATAGCTGCTTTGTAATAATCACAACATTATAACTTAGAATCCCATTCTATAGATTTATTCATTGAGTTAATATGTGTATTGTTTCTTACACCCATTTTTCCTCCAAATTCCATCCATAACTAAAACCAAACTATTTAACGTGGCTGAAAATAATTTTATTGGAGTTAACATAAATAACCATAGAAAAATTTAACCACAATATGTCTCACATCATTATATTATCATGTTATCTAATAGTTATTATAACAAAATATGTATCAAACTCAGTTTAATATATATCACTCTCTTCTTGACAATTATAATTAATGGTTTAATATAGGATATATTGAGTTTATTTCTCTAATATTTCATAACCTAATCCCCAAATAGGGTTTCAAAATTACGATGAAATTTTATAGAAAATTATAATCATAATAATCATTGAAATTTATGATCTCAAAATCTAACTTATACTTAATCAGAAAATATTAATCATTCCTATAATCATATGATCGGGTTTGTATATGAACTAAATATATTTTCCCTATAATGTTTCTTTGTCAAAATCTATTTGAATCATCAATACATTAAAACAAAATCATATTATATAAATTCCCTAAAAATATATGCTATCATTAAGCCTCTAATAATACTAACCACCATCCCATAAGGTTACAAAGTTGCCATAATATATCTTAATACAAAATTAATATTCACTTCTCTAGAAATATTATGACTAAATTATAAATCCTACTATCACAAATTGTTATATGTTTTTATATATTCAAAATCAAGCCACCCTTTTATCCCAATTTCACGTTTCTGTTAAATTTAAAGAGTCATTCATACCTAAAACATGTTTTCTCCAATATTTTTACAAAAAAATAAATAAACATGACATAATATAACTTTTCACAGTTATTTATACACTTTAATATATGTTTCTAAACCATTAAAGTAGAACAAATGAAGAAAAATCCATATATGTTTCATGGAATCCTCATAAATTTTAGAATATATCAGAATATTAATGAAAAGTATTACTAAATGATTAGAATAGATGAGAGTTTCAATATTATTAAAATATAAAGATTAATATCTTATGTAAGAAAAGGAAACACACATTTCCTATCATAATAGGAATATACTAAATAGAAAAACCAAAAAAGTTTTTTATAATTTTTAAAAATTAAAAATGATTTAATATCCCATACCGGGTTCCACTATAATGGTTCCGAGGTATGTTTGGTTACATGGACTCAAAAGAACCTCCCCATATACCAGAGGATACCGAATAGAATTTGTAACACCCCACGATTTCATAGTGTGTTATTTCTTCAGAGTAATGCAATAACTTGTACTACACACAACACTGAGTTCAAGCGCACAACGATTTACCAAACTAGCTGTTCAAAAGCAGTTATGAATAGTATTAACTGAATTTATTACTTTATATAATCCTTATAATTTCAGAATCCATATAATGAGTTTCTTAGACATAATGTAAGAACAAATCCATTTTTTCCATATAAAAGAATTATTTTTCAAAAAATGTAATTTTACCACCTTTTAATGGTGAACCCTTTTAAAATCCTATGTTTGAATCTTTTAAATAATAAATTTGACTAAATCAACATCTTCTTTATAATCGGGACATAATAATTTAGTTTCAATAAATTTTTGGTGTTTTTCTGATAACTTTCATATTTGGGTGAATAGTGAAAAATACTATATTTTAACTAAAAACAAATTTTTTAATCAAAATAATTTATAGTGATGAATTATACATTTTAATGGTTTGAAAGTATAATTAGATTATAATTTTACTATTTAATCCAATAATTGTCATTTTAAGTAATTTCACATTAAAATTGGACATAAACAAGTGTCAATCTTTTTAAAGTTATTATTTTTTAAAAATACGCCTTTTGGTTTTGACAACAAGAATTAATTTTAAATTCATTAATGCAACTTATATGTTTTTAAATTGTTAAAATTGAATTCATTTTTGAAATTGGAATATAGAAATTATCTTATGGTGAATTTTTGGTATTTTTCTGAAAACTTTCAATTTTTGATGAATAGAGAGAAACACTTTAGTTATAGTTTAAACCAAAATTTTTATTTAAATATTTATTTATTTTATTTAGATTTATTTTAGGTCAAAATAGATACATAATACCTATATAATTTCAATATAATTCGCTAGAGCCAGTTTATAATAATATTAGATATATAAAAATATTATTTAACTTTTTACCATCTTTTACCCACCTCCTAGGAGTATTTTCCAATTTAAATAAAATATAATTTTACTACTTCTATGAGTTTAATTTCAAAAATCCGATTCACGTGGTTGGTATCATTAAGTAAAATGTGGTTCAATATGATGATAATAGTTTTTGGTGAATAGTAACTTTTTACTTTTATTTACCACGGTTAAAAGTAAATAGGACAATTAAGGGTAAAAATGATATTATTTTTACCCTAACACAAGTCCTAATGCTATTGGATAAGTACAATTCGACCAGAAACAACCTTAGGAATAATATTCGATCCTTTAGGTCCACTAGTATTAGATAAGGACATTTATTATTATTTAATTCAAATAAGAGTTAAAAGTGTTAAATTCAAAGTTTAATGACTAAACCATTTTTCATATAGGGTTACACATAAGATAAATTCGACTATAAATATTCATTAGAAAGATAAAAATATTTCCTAAAAAAATTTATTTTATTTATACTCTTTAAAATTAAATTATTTAATTTCTTTATGACACAATGATGACGCAGTAATTACCTAATTAATGAAATATTAAAATAATTGATATTATAAATATCCAAATAAATGTAATTTAAGACTTTTTATGAATTCAACTAATTTTATAGGTTAATATGACATATTATGGTTGGTTAGATGAATTTTTTTCTAAGTAATAATGCTGTTATGACTTTAGAAAAAACAACAAAACAAATAGTATCGAAATTGACATAAAATAGTTCTTAAAACAAATATTATATTATTAATTGATATTCTATTGTTCAAAAACAAAGGTTTAGAAAAAAGACTTATATAATGATAGGTGTATCATTAATTATCCACTTGGGGTTCACTTGGAATTATATAGTAAGTTTATTAACAATATAATATAAAAATACAAAGAGACATGGTAAATGTAAAACTATTTAACTAAGAGTTAAATCTAAAAGATAAGGTTAATATAGTGACCCAAACCTGTCTAAAACCTATTTGTTGAGTGGTTTTCGACCCATCTCCACCTCATAATTTAAATAATTCATTTTTGAGCCATTATAAACCGAAAATCATTTTACTATAAAATAATATTTCTAGCTTTTCCGCCTCTCACCCCTCTTATAAAAGGGCACTTCCCATTCTCTTAATTTCACACCTCCAAAGCCTTTTGCCTCGGCCAAAACCTACCCAAATATCCTCCCAACTTTCCTCCATTCATTATATAGTCCTTCCTTTAGTCATAAATCCGGCCTATGGAGCACTTTTGATCAAATCAAAAGAAAGAACACAAAAAAAGAGGAAAATATTTCATCACCTCTTTCAGGTTCCTTTCTTCTTCCACTTCCTATTTCCTTGTTGTTTCCATTATTAAATAATAACTCTAGTATAATATATACACTTTTATGTTATTATAAATATGGCTCAATTTTATTCATTATTCTATCCATCTCATGCATGATAATGTCACCGTGTGTGCGTGCATACGACTTACCGTCTCTGCGTCGTGGTGTAATTTGTTATTCAACACTATGTTATTTGGATGGATATAATGATGAGGAATATGTATATAAATAATAAAAATAACACTATAATGTCTCTGTAAAATTAATATACCATCAAATTCCACACCTTTAAGGAAATGATATTTTCACTTTTGCGTACGTACAGATTACCGTCTCCATGACGCGATGAGATTTGTTTCCTCGTTCACCATTCATCAACGATTAAAAGAATATATATTACTAATAAGTATGCAATATATGAAATAATAATGATACTGGAGATATATATATATATATATATATGTATTTATGTACTTACATATATCTTATTCAATTACTTCTGTTCAATACGATATGAAAACAGAAACAACGTTTGTGCGTACGTACGACCTACCGTCTCCAGAAACGGTGTTTTCCATTTCATATATCTATCTATTATAAATATCTATATTATAAATATATATGATATATCAATCATCTTTTATATTCTGTAAGTATTTAAAATTTGACCTAAATGATATGGTCAAGAATAATAGTTAAAATACATAGGATAAAGAAAGCGATTATTACCCTTAATGTTAATTTTGCTTGAAAACCATTGTTAAATGGGTAGTATAAAGTCATAAATGAATAATGTATGATATAATAAATATGAATATGGTCCTGGTATAATATAATAACATACAATGGTCATTATACAGAAGCGTAAATGTACAATCCTCCAATGTAAAGTACAAGGTAAGAGGTTTCTTATCTCACTTTTCATTCTATGAGATTTCCATTGTTCACCACTTATTTATTGCATGTGATGTATTTTGTACAGCCATTTGATATATATTATCATGATTCTCTTTATATTCATTATATTATGTGTTTCATTTGGCAGTCATTTACTATTGTTCATATGACTCTATTGATTACAACGAGTAAAGGGTTAATTTGACAATCTCTTTGTTATCCGAGGTTGCTTTTACTTAAGTATCTATTGGGACATATTTATTATCCATGTCCATGTTTCATGAAAGAGTTTTCAAAGGGATTATTTTAAGGAAATATTTTACTAAAACATCATTTTAAATGTTTTAAATATTTATTGTTCTAAATCTTTCTCATTAATTTCAATGTTTTTAAAATGGCATTTAAAGACTTATTTATATGGACATGAATGTTTTTAAAATGTTAATTCCTTTCAAATGATTCAAAGTGGTATGGGGCAATTTGATTCAAAATGACTTTAAATTTCTTCCTTTCCAAATTGTGTGACTTTTAAATGTTATCATGAAAAAGGGATATTTTTTCCAAAGAGTTTTACAAATCATTTTCATTTATGTCAACAACCTTTGATGAATTTTAAAACTATTTGAAGTTGATTTATTATGATACAAACATTACATATTTTATTGAAGGTTTTTTGATATGTTTGACTGTGGTTGTGTCATTTTGATACCATTCATGGTTTATGGATAATGTATTGACATTTCATATGGTAGTTTAAATACAAATGTTTATGTTATGTTTAAACCTTTTCATATGAGTAATGAATTGATCTTATTAAGTGACAGGTGTAGCCCATTATGGCTCCTCGATGCATCGGTAGGTCTAATGAGACAAACTAGTGTCTTGGAATAAGGCCTTGACAAAATCTTATTTGTAGTCTTGAAACAAGGCCCTAACTATGTGGTTATGAAAGTCTGGAATTATGCATTCCATCATTATGAAAGTGGCAATTGATATTTCATGGTATTATTCGACTAGTATAATATCCATGTGAGTAAGTAAATGGAATTATTTTGATTTACTTTTGCAATATTAGGATGAACTTTATGTTGAAAAATATTTTGTTTTTGTTTTATATTTGAAATATTATAATAAATAATTATATTCTAAATATATTTGTTATATGAATCATGGTTTATATTTGGTATGTATTCAAGTCATCACCTAAATGACACAATAAAGAATAACAAGTTAAAATATGTACGATAAAGAAAGCGATTATTACCTGAAATGTAAATTTAACATGATAATCATTTTTAAATGTGAAGTATAAAGTCATAAAGGAATCATGCATCATATAATAAATATGAATATGGTCTTGGTATAATCTAGTAACATACAATGGTCATTATACAGGAGGTTAAATGTACACTCGACCAAAGGAAAGTGCAAGGTAAGGGGTTTCTTATCTCACTTTTCATTCCATGAGATTTACATTGTTCACCACTTATTTATTGCATGTGGTGTATTTTGTACTGCCATTTGATATATATTATAATTATTCTCTTTATATTAATGATATTATGTGATTCATTTGGTGGTTATTTACTATAGTTGATACGACTCAATTTATTACAACGAGGTAAGGGTTAATTTCACAATCTCTTTATTACATGAGGTTGCTTTTATGTAAGTATCTACTAGGAAATATTTATTATCCATGTCCATGTTTCATGAAATAGTTTCCAAAGGGATTCTTTTAAGGGAATTTTTTACTAAAACATCATTTTAAATGTTTTTATTATTTATTCTTCTAAATCATTCTCATTAATGTCCGTGTTTTCAATATGGTTTTTAAAGATTTATTTATATAGACATGAATGTTTTTAAAATGTTAATTCCTTTCAAATTTTTCAAAGTGGTATGGGACACTTTGATTCAAAATGACTTTAAATGTATTTCTTTATAAATTGTGTGACATTTAAATGTTTCCATGAAAAAGGGATATTTCTCTAAAAGAGTTTTAGAAATCATTTTCATTTATGGAAACAACCTTTGATGGATTGTAAACTTGTTTGAAGGTAACTTATTATGATTAAAATCTTCCATATTGTATTGAAGGTTTGGTGATATGTTTGAATATTGATGTGTCATTTTTATACCATTCATGGTTTATGGATAAAGTATTGACATTTCGTATGCTAGTTTTAATATGAATTTTTATGTTATGTTTAATCCTTTTCATATAAGGAATGCAATGGACTTAGTAAGTGATGAGTGGATCCCACTTTTTAGGCTCGATTCATTGGTAGATCTCATGGGAAAAACTAATGTCTTGGCACAAGGCCTTGACAAAACCTTATTTGTAGTCTTGGCACAAGGCCTTGACAGTGTGGTTATGAAAGTCGAGAATTATGAATTCAATCTTTATGAAAGTGGATACTGATATTTCATGTGGTTATACGACTACTAGAATATCCATGTCAGTAAGTAAATGACTTTATTTTGATTTATATTTGCAATATTATGATTAAATTTATGTTTAAAAGGATTTTGTTTTAGTTTTATACATTTCCTTAAATGTTTATGCTTACTTATGAAAGCTTCCACTATATTTTTATCCTTACTGAGAAACTGAGCTCACCCCTTTCTATGTTTTATTTTTCCCAGGATGCGAAGAAGTATATTATGACTGACCTGAATGGATAGTCAATGGGATATCAGTGTTGTCTATGGAAACAATGTTGTTGTAGTTTCCTATTTTATGATGTAATGTAAACCATATTAATATATCTAGTACTTCTGAGGCTACTAAACTAATCAGTCTTTCGAGAGTTTATCTTTTGTGATCATACCAATGATACGTAATAATGCACCGACTCTAGGATTCTGGGGTCAGGGTGTTATAGTTGATATCAGAATAAGATTAGTACAAACCTTGGAAGATATATTTCTATAAACTCTGATTAGAGCACAGAGCCCTAAGATAGACTCTGAGGATTAGTATAGAAGAACTTCCTATAATTTTGGTACTGTAGATATTTTGTGTGTTTTCCAAACAATACATCCATGTCTAGATACGAGCAGGTAAAGGCAGCTCTGGCACAGATGTACGTAAGGGTAAAACTTGACATCAGTGCTTTGATCTAGACTTGAACGGGAACTGGTGCACAACAACGGGCCTTGCTGCACACTTGGTTACGACACTCCTGGGGGATATGCTTAGGATAAATCTCATTTTCAGTACAAATCATTATGAATGATTTACAATTATATACCTCCACAAGGAAAATATTTTTATGATTATGGATTATATCCATAAACTTTTCAATTTACGTTAGGTATTTTACATGTTTGAAATTATTCACTGTAATTTATAATCTGACCTAGTGTATTCCATTATATAGAAATGGCACCCAGTAGAAAGAATGTGAACTCCAGAAATACGTATGATTCAAAGAGTAAGAAGGATCATATCTTTCACAGTATTAATCCAGCATTTAGAAAGGAAATAGTCATCCATGTATTCTCAAAAGATGAATAAATAGTATCAGGTGTTAATAAGATAAGTAAATAATTTTCTGAGTCAATTGGTTTTGAAGGGAAGCAAGAGAAGAAAAGGATGGAAGAGAGAAATATGGATAAAGGGAAGAGTGAAAAGAAGGATTTTCCAATATTTGATAACTATGGAAATAATCACCTTGGTAAGTGCTTCATGGGAATGCGAGTTTTTTATAATTGTGGAGTAAAAGGACACTAAGTATGTGATTACAAGGGGAAGAAAAAAGTTTCAAATGTACAAATCTTCATTCGCAAAGAGTTGGGACACTACGCGAATGAATATCCAAATCATCAGAGTATAACCTAAATGCTGCAATTGGATAATATTAATGTTATGATACAAAATAAGACGAATAGGAGTGATTAGATTTTATTACGTTGTTATTAAATCATTGTGTCATTTGTGTATTGTATTAATGATGTACATGTTATAAGAATTATAGAGTATATAAGGATTTTACTGGAGTACTATTTCATTTTCGGATTTGAGATTGTGTGGAACCAAGAAAAGTGACTCAACAGAAGGTTAATTTTTTTTGAATATATATGATTGAGAGAAATAAAAATTGTAATATGGTTCTGATACCGAGGTAGTGATTTTGGAATAATACATGATTGATTTGGATAAATTATATTGGATATTTTTGACTTCCTTGAAATTGATTAATGATTTTTATATTCCATCATTGTTGGAGTTTACTAAATTTTTGGATAGAAGGAGTATATCCAGTATTCTAAAAGGAATAAGGGATCATAAATGTAATCAATAAGGGTTTATGGAAATTCAAGATGTTGCAGTGTTTTAAAAGAATACATGATCAAGGTGTTCACATGTTATTACGTGGAAAAAAGAATCTTCATTGTGTTTACCTTCCCTTATAAATTTTGGACAGTGAGTTTGGACAAAAGTATTTTTGATATTTCTAGTATGATTTTATTTTTTGGATTGCCATAAAAGGACAACCCAGAGATTGGGCAGCAACCCGTCATGTCCGGAAAGGCCATGAGACTTGAACCCACAACCGAAAGGTGACAATGGTGTATCACCTACCACTAGCCCACGTTATGTCCTGGATTGAATATTGTAGTATTTTTAAAAAGTTCTGGAAGATGATTATAAATTCATTTTTTTGGAACCCTATACGAATAAGATAAATAGAATATTTATTTAAGTTCTATTATCTTTTAGAGTGAAATATGATTTTGTGGTAGAAATTAGTTAAAGGTTGGAAATATACTTTTTAATTATATATATATATCGTCTCTAATTTTATGAAGAAATTAATTCTTAAACATTAGGTAATAGATCGTAAAACTAAAAATGTATTATCCTAATACCATATGTTTTGTTGAACCAATGATATTTTAAATCATCATATATTGATGGCTTTGAGGCCCTAAATTCTACAATTTTTTTGTGACTGATGACCTCAATCACTCCATATAAATATTTCTGTTTTTACTCTAATTATGTGTCTCCAATTTCCACCAATTTTTTCTTTATCGAGATCATAATTTGGTTCTGACATTTTCATTCCCCTTTTCCTCTTATTAAAAAAAAATTTATTAAACCAATTTCCGAGGAGGGTTTTCCCACAAAGGTATTTTCTATTTTCAAACTTTTATTTTTGAAAACCAATTTCAAATTAAGAAGATGAAATTTATAGAAGGAGGGAAGAATGTAACACCCCAATATTTCATATTACGTTGTTTCTTCAAAGTATTGCAATAACTTCCACTACACGCAACACTGAGTTCAAGCGCACCACGACTTATCAAACTAGCCTTTCAAAAGACGTTATGAATAGTATTAACTGAATTTTGAACTTTATATAATCCTTATAATTTTAGAATCCATATTATGAGTTTCTGAGACATAATTTAAGAACAAATTTATTTTTTTCAAATAAAAGAATTATTTTCCAAAAAATGAAATTTTACCATCAATCAATGGAAAACCCTTTTTAAATCCAATATTTGAAAATTTTATATATTCAATTTGAAAAAAAAACTTCTTCTTTATAATCGAGACATAAGAATTTAGTTTTAATAAATTTTTTGTGTTTTTCTGATAACTTTCACATTTGGGTGAATAGGGAAAAATACTAATTTTAACTAAAAACTATGTTTTTAATCAAAATAATTTAATGTCTTCAAATATACATTTTAATGGTTTGGAAGTATAATTAGATTATATTTATACTATTTAATCAAATAATAGACATTGTAAGTAATTTCACTTTAAAATTGGAAATAAATAAGTGTCAATCTTTTGATAGATATTATTTCTTAAAAATCCGCTTTTTGGTTTCGACAACTGGAATTTTTATAAATTAATTAATGCAACTTTTATTTTTTTAAATTGGCAAAATAGAATTCATTTCTGAATTCCTAATATCAAAATTATCTTAGGGTGAAGTTTTGGTATTTTTCTGAAAACATTAAATTTTTGATTAATAGTGAAAAATACTGAGTTATAGTTTGAAAACGAATGTTTATTTAAATAATTATTTATTTTATTTAAATTTATTTTACATAAAAATAGATAAATAATACCTATATATGTTCAATATAATTCATTGGAGTCAGTTTGTAATAAATTTAGATATATAAAAATTTTATTGAACTTTTTACCATCTTTTACCCACCTCTTAGAAGTATTTGAAAATTTACATAAAACATAATTTTACAGCTTCTGTGAGTTGAATTTAAAAAATATAATAGAATCTGTCAATATCAATATGTAAAATTTTCTTCAATAAGATGCAAAATAATTTTTGGTGAATAGTAACTTTTTACTTTTATTTACCACAGTTAAAAGTAAATAGGGTAATTAAGGTACAAATGATATTATTCTTACCCTAACACAAGTCCTAATTCTGTTGTCTAAGTATAATTAGACCAAAAACAACCTTAGGAATACAATATTACCCTTTAGGTCCACTTGTATAAGATTAAGACATTTAATATTATTTAATTCAAAGAAGAGTTAAAAGTGTTAAATTCAATGTTTAATAGCTAAACCATTTTTAATATAGGGTTACACATAAGATAAATTCCACTATAAATATTCACTAGAAAGCTAAATATATTTCCTACATAATGGGATTTTATTTATAATATTTAGACGTTAAATAATTTAATTTATTTATGACACAATGATGATGCAGTAATTACCTAATTAATAAAATATTAAAATAATTGATATTATAAATATACAAATAAATGTAATTTGAGACTTTTTATGAATTAAAATAATTTTATAGGTTAATATGACATATTATGTAAGGTTAGATGATTTTTTTTGGACGTAATAATGCTGTTATAAATTTTTAAATAACAAAATACCATATTGTTTTAAAATTGACATAAAAGAGTTGTTAAAACAAATATTATATTATTAATTGATATTCTATTCATAAAAATATAAGGTTTAGCCATAAGACTTATATAATGATAATTGTATCATTAATGAACCACCTGGGGTTCACTTGGAAGTATATAGTATGATTATTTACCATATAATATAAAAATACAAAGAGACATGGTAAATGTCAAACTATTTAACTAAGATTTAAATCTAAAAGATAAGGTTATTATAGTGACCGAACCCTCATTAAAACCTATTGTATGAGTGGTTTTTGTCCCATACCCACACAAACCATTAAATAATTTCTTTGGATACATTATAAACCGAAAATTATTTTATTATAAAATAATATTTCTAGCTTTTTCTAAGATTCCCTTCACCCCTCTTATAAAAGGGCACTTACCCTTCTCTTAATTTCACACCTTAAAAGCCTTTTAGCATGGCCAAAACCTACCCCAATATCCTCCCAAGTTTTCTCCCTTAAGTCTAGAGGCCTTCATTTATTCATAAAGCAAACCTATGGAGTCCTTTTGATCAAATCAAAACGAAGAACCGGAAAAAGAGGTAAATATTTCATCATCTCTTTCAATGTCCATTCTTCTTCCACTTCCTCTTTACTTGTGGTTTCAATTATAAAATAATAACTCCAGTATCTTCTATAGACTATGATGTTATTATAAATATGTAAAATCTATATTAATTATTTTATCTATCTTATGAATGATAATGTCACCATGCGTGCGTATGTACGGCTTACCGTCTCCACGTTGTGGTGAAATTAGTTATTCAACACTATGTTATTTGGATGGATATAATGATGAGTAATATGTATATAAATAATGAAAATAACATTATAATGTATCTGTAAAATTAATATCCAATCCAATTCCACACCTTTAATGAAATGATATTGTCGCTCGTGCGTACGTAAAGATTACCCTCTCCACAACGCGATGAGATTCATTTCCAAGTTCACCATTCATCGATGATTATTAAAATATATATTACTAATAAGTATTTAATATATTACATAATGATCCTACTAGAGATATATATATATATATATATATATATATATATGTATTTATGTACTTACATATATCTTATTTACTTACTTCCGTTCAATATGATATGAAAACAGAAACAGCATTTATGCGTACGTACGACCTACCCTCTCCAAAAATGGTGTTTTCCATTTAATATATATATATATATATTATAAATATTTATATTCTAAATATATATGATTTATGTATCAAGGTTTATATTCTGGATGTATTTAAATCATGACCTAAATGATACGGTCAAGAATAAAAAGTTAAAATACATACGATAAAGAAAGCGATTATTACATAAAATATTAACGTAACATGAAAATCATTATTAAATGTGTAGTATAAAGTCAAAAATGAATCATGTATGATATAGTAAATATGAATACGGTCCTGGTATAATCTAATAACATACAATAGTCATTATACAGGAGTTTAAATGTACACTCAACCAATGGAAAGTGCAAGGCAAGGGGTTTCTTATCTCACTTTTCATTCTGTGAGATTTCCATTGTTCACCACTTATTTATTGCATGTGGTGTGTTGTGTACTTCCATTTGATATATATTATCTTTATTATCTTTATATTAGTGATATTATGTCATTCATTTGGTGGTTATTTACTATTTTTCATACGACTCGATTGATTACAACGAGTTAAGGGTTAATTTCACAATCTCTTTATTATTCGAGGTTGCATTTATGTAATTATCTACTGGGAAATATTTATTATCCATGTCCCTGATTCATGAAATAGTTTTCAAAGGGATTATTTTAATGGAATTTTTAACTAAAACGTCATTTTGAATGTCTTAAATATTTATTCTTCTAAATCATTCTCATTAATGTCCATGTTTTTAAAATGGTTTTTAAGGATTTATTTATATGGACATGAATGTTTTTAAAATGTTAATTCATTTCAAAATTTTCAAAGTGGTATGGGACCCATTTATTCAAAATGACTTTAAATGTATTCCTTTCTAAATTATTTGAATCTTAAATGTTTTCATGAAAACCGATATTTTTTCAATGAGTTTTACAAATAATTTTCATCTATGTTAACATCCTTTGATGGATTTTAAAATTGTTCGAAGTTAGTTTAATATGATAAAAATCTTCCATATTTTATTGAAGGTTTCTGATATGTTTGACTGTGGATGTGTCATTTTTATTCCATTCATGGTTTATGTATAGTGTATTGACCTTTCATATGCATGTTTTAATATGAATGTTTATGTTATGTTGAAACCTTTTTAGATGAGAAATGCATTGGACATAGTAAGTGACGGGTGGAGGCCGCTATAGCTCCTTGATGCATCAATAGGTCTCATGAGACAAAATTGTGTCTTGGAACAAATCCTTGACAAAATCTTATTTTTATTCTTGGCACAAAGCCTTTACTATGTGGTTTTGAATGTCTGAAATTATGCATTCCATCATTATGAAAGTGGATATTGATATTGCGTGGTATTATTCTACTAGTAGAATATCCATGTGAGTAAGTAAAACGCATTATTTTGATTTATATTTTCAATATTATGATGAATTTTATGTAAAAAAGTCTTTTGTTTTAGTTTTATACATTGCCTTAAATGTTTATGCTTATTTATGAAATATTCCTCTACATTGTTATCCTTACTAAGCATATGAGCTCACCCCTTTCTATGTTTTATTTTTTCCAGGATGCGAAGAAGTATATTATGACTGACCTGTAGGGATAGTCAATGGGATCTCAGTGTTGTCTATGGAAACAATGTTGTCTTAGTTTTATTTTTTATGATGTAATGTAAACCTTATAAATATATCTTGTACTTCTGAGGCTAATAAACTAATCGGTCTTTTGAGACTTGATATTTTGTGATCATTCCAATGATACGTAATAATGCACTGACTCTGGGATTCTAGGGTCAGGGAATTACATAATTGAGGGCCTATGATGTCATACTGGGGAGAATATGCCTTGATATTAGAGTAAAAAATAGTGAAAATAGCTAATTATCAAACATAGTAGAATCTAAATAGAGTGCATAAGTAGAAAACAAATAGAAATAGAACAAGTCATAATAATTAATAAAAATCTAAAAAATCTCAAATAGTTACTCTATACAATACAACCATAGTCACCCACTAGGCCATCCATATAGATATAAAGGTACAAAAAAATATAATAGTAAAAGTATAGGGCTCTACTACTAACTCTGAGCCAGTCCACGTCCCTAGTCTCTAGACGTTGTCGAATTGTACTATCCTAATCAGAAGAACCACATGAGCAGCTCTGCTTGAACATGCTGCCCTATAACTCATCCCTACCCACCATGAAACTTTTTATCAACCATAAAAGTAGACACAAGGTCTACACATACATACATGTGCATGTTTAGGAATGAGAAATAATTTTAGTAGCCCACCCCAATAAAAAACTATAAATTTTTTTGTTATATGTGGATGACAAAGAATCGTGTTACACCTTGTTGAAACACAACTATAAATAAAATAAAACCAAACATGAAACCACAGTCGAAACCTCAGTTAATAATCTTGGTCAACTAGGAAACATCCACCATGGATGTACTTATCTTTATATGTATACATGTATAGTCCCATATCTATATGTATATACCATAAAAGCGTAGCCAGAGGCGAAACCCCAGACCATTTATAAGAAGAAAAGAAAAGTTCAGGAAACAAGTACCACAGACCCAAAACAACCATTACATATCCTCAAAATAATACCCATCACCACCTCCATGGTAAGAAGGTTCTTCTACAGTTGTCTATTTCCACTCCGAACATTCATAATACTTTAGAAGTTTAGCTTACTTCCTTCTCAGATTCAACCGCTCATGTGAGAGAAACTCATTAGAAGATTTCATATTCCTAATAGCGAATATGGTAGACATTTTCTTTGGAATAAAACAGTTATCCTTCATCAGCTTTCCTCACATCTAAGAAATGTTGTTCCACTCAAGTGATGTTTCATCATGGAAATCTCTAGAAATGTAATCTCAATCAACATAAACCTTCATCCTCCAATATAAGAATTATAAATCTAAGAACGATATGTCTCCATAAGGGGATACTAATCCTACACCTGTTTCACCTATACTCTCCTCTAGTCACTAATAAGGATATTTTATATCTATGGTCAATAATGTAAAGATGGATTTTAGGGAGTACATTCATACATCTTGTAAAGGTGAATAAGTGATTATCCATGCTGCCAAGGCCTATAAATATTGTCCAATATATGATCACTAGTCTTATTTCGTAGGTAATCACATCATTCATAACTCTTATGAACATTTAAGGTCTTATGATTGGGAAATCTGTAAAGATAAAATATCAGTGAGACACCATGAAACACCCCTCAAGTCCCATAACAGAAAAGGGAGAGCGTAATCATCCCAGCCATAGGTTGAGGAGACCATAGCCATCCCGAACACTTGGGAGAGCATAATCATCCATTAGTACTGGGTTGAAAGGACTATATGAATATCAATATCTAGTGAGACATCATGAAACAACCCTTTAGTATCATAACTAATCAATGAGAGCGTAATAATCATGATAGTAGGTTGAGGAGACCATAGTCATCCCCACCACTCAAGAGGGCATAATCATTTACAGGTCTTGGGTCGCCATGCCTGTATAAAGAGAAATCACTGGTGAGATGACATGAAACACCCCTAAAGTTTTATTACTGATCCTGTAGAGTTTAATCATTACATTCATAGATCGATGATATCAAAATCATTCCCACTAATTGGGAGAGAAAAATTGATCATGATTCGCGGGACTCCATGCATGTATAACATAGTCTAAGGGGAGAATAATCATCCCCATCTCATATCAATGTTCAAGGTGTATGTAATCATACCCACCACATACATATAACCTATAATTCCATACATTACATTCATAAAATAGGGAATCCATGTATAACACAAGTAATACAAGTTAACATGTAAGGCTAAACTGTCAGATATAAGGAAACTCCTCTGAAAATCCCAACAATATATATTAAAATATATACATATAGAATCAACAAACAAGTCCCATTGAGTGCCTCTGGGTATACTAGTGAACATATGAAATTATGTTGATTATAATCTAGATCCAAGGTAACCACATCTGGGCATCCCAACAAGAAACATACATGCCTCGCATTAGGCTCAACCACCACAAACGAGAAAGCACCATTGGTAAACATTGATGCATTAGCAATAATAATGTGAAAGCATAAACAAAGAGTGGTAGTGGTTGAATAACCAAATCCAACACTGCTACGACATCCTCTAGGGATTAAAAGCCTTACATGGGTTCTAAGGTGACACATGATACCATACCAACCCAAACCTGGCATATATGATCAAGGTTGGTTAAAAAAACATGCATCTGCTAGGTCCCTAATTTCAAACACTTATTAGGAATCCTACTCAAGATTATTAGAGTATCCCATAGAAACCACATCCTAAATAGGACCCTAGGAGTATCAGATATGCACGAATCCTACATGGGTACCTCTAGTCAGAATGAGAATTGAGGAATCCCATATGTGATCCTTAGAACAACTCCGAAGGAGGTGTCCTACAAGGGGCCCTCTCGATAACATAACTAACTGATTCATCCTAAACAGGATCATTAGAATGGTGAAAAGGTAAAGGTATTCTATAAAGGATTCTCGATTTCATCACATAAGCAAATTCATCTCACATGGGATCCTTAATAGCTAGTAGAAAGAGAGTGGTATCCTACTTGGGATACCCAGAACGCAATTTGTCTCACAACCTATTAGTTTAGAATGGAACATCTCTCAATGGATATTTCCTCACACCATAGGTCATGAGAGATAGCACATATCTCTTCTTAGGAAATATATCACTCTCAAAGGGTATTTATTCAATTTTTGGAGGATGAACCTCTCCATTTAGGTAAAATTACTAAAACACAAATTTGGAATCCTCAAAATGATTCACGTGTTTTTCCATCATAATAAAAATAGAAAAATAATAAGAAGAACTACTCATAGGTCCAATTATGACACAGGGGAAAACAGACACAAAAATCACACAAAGGGTTGAAAAGGGACAACACATAGCTTTTCACCCCATGTACATGGTGTGTAATTCCAAAGGTCCACAATTGTGTGTATATATTCCAGAATGGGCATGTAAATTCCCCTGGTACCAAACTTTTGAATTGGATATGGTGTGTGTACCCTACATGACGTACCTTCTCATGTACCTCAATTAGCCATAGCAGATATTTTTCCAAGTCATGATCTTGTACATGGTGTGTTTGCCACACGAGTAGTTTTTCCCAGATACCCATCTCCATAGAAAAGTATTAGTACATGGTGTGTATAGCCTATAAACATTTTTTACACCTTAAAAATCATCTTTACCAAATGGGAAGAACACATAGTGTGTACCCATAAACCATGCATTGTGTTATCATCGTTTCCCAAATAGAAAACCCTCTAGATCACCTGAAACCCTCATCAAAAATCCCAATCAAAGGCCCCTAGGGTACATTTGATATATCAATAAGATCATATATTTAGAAAATGACACACCTAAATATAATTGCGGAAAATACATAAATGGATCTACATTTGGGCGTAAACCATCCAAGGTTTGTTCAATTCCATAGTCTACGGTTGTCGCGCATTAATCCATCACATCAAGAGCTTTGTGATAATTCCCCTCTTCCAATACCTATCTCTATCTCTCTGTATCCCACTCAATGTTCCACTCATAGGTTACATGAAGGAGGAACCACAGGTGGGGAGTACGTGATAATGAAGGAAGTTGAATAATGAAAGAAAATAATATAATGAAAAGAAGAAAAAGAAAAGAAAAGGGGGTTCGAGCTAGCCCCGATGCAAAATTTGAATTTATGCCTCGCATAACCTCAACTCCCCATTCTAGACTCAATGAAAGAGACATAATATAAATCTGATTCACATTTTAAAGGATTTCATTGAATGAACATGTTCAACAATTTAATATTTAATTTATTAAATATTAATTATTAATTATTCCACTGGCATTTGAAAAACTCATATTTCTATCAGACTCTTGTCTGTGGGTTTACACCAAATTCCAGGACCAATGAATTATTTATGAAATATATATGAGATCATCATCTAGGGGGAAAACATTTAACCCTTTTACCCATACCTAAAGGAAAAAATTCATAATTTTTCTAATAATTATCGTATGGAAAAATATGGGTCCTTATAGACTACCCACCATAATAATTATAGTCCTCGAGAGGCCTAGTGAAATAACTATGATACGAGCTCTCAACTCATCAATATTAAAAACCATGTTATCAATTGATATCCAAAAACAATCCTCATAGATTCAACAAATTCCTTCTACATGAAAGATGTTTAACTATGACTAATTTGGTACTAACCACCATAGGATACCCTTATTGTCATATTAAAAAAACTCTAGGCCCAATGACTGATGGAAAATGTAAAATTGAAACTGAAAATTAGGGTCACGACCCTCACATGGCCAATCGTGCACTCCCCAGCATATGTATTACCTTACACCGCTCCTCGATCGCAACCTCAATAGGTTCCTATTCCAAACTACAAAAGACATGGAGAAAAAAAGGAACTCGGCTTTGGGATGAAACTCCCTCAGAATACTCATGATGAGTCCACATAGAACATGATCATATCTAATAGGACTACACTATGATTCTACAAAAATGTGTGTGAAGCCCTTTCCAAGCCATTCTTACCGTCTAGTCAAAACTTGTATAGGATTCATCCACAGGTGAACCATTCTATGGAACCCAATTTATTCCCAATTTCACATATACTATGGAGGGACATACGTCATTTAAAACACAAATCTCAATCAACCTATCCCACAGTGAGGTCTAAAAACATCTATCCTTGACTCACCCTATGAAATTCACTGATTTTGATTCAATTCATACCATGTGCATCCATTGTGTATCTTTACCTCCCGACTTGTACTGTAGTGAGTCGTTTAACACAAGGCTATGTTGATCGACCTTCATGGAACATCAGTCACATTAATCTAGAATATCCCTTGGAAATAATCTTCAAAAAATCGGGGCCTCATCCATGCCATGATTGATTCCACTAAATCCCATCACATGGCCTCGTTCTAGTCATGAGCATCTACCCACACTATAACTAAATTAGAAATAGTGGAAATAGTCGCCGATCGAGCCAAACACCCGAACAATTCTTCTTGTTGATATTAGTCTTCAAAAAAAAACCCACGGTTATAAACTAATATTGAAGAAATCAACATGTATATAATGAATAACTCAAAAACCTATCATTTTTCGATCTCAAAACAATTACAAAAACAGGCTCACTGCCCATAAAGGCACATGAAAACTTGCTCTAACCTTTTTCATGCAGGTTTCCCTCAAAAGAAATGAAACATTGACTTACAATGGTCTGATTCAATCTAGAAACCTCTAGGCCTCCCACCTTGCCCCACGAACAAGCCCTACAACATTGTCACGATTTCTAACCAACAAGCCCAAAATATCAAACCTCTCAAAAGAAAGTAGACATCACAATAACAAAAAATGTTCCAAATTGAAAAAATAGTTTACAAGGATGGATCCAATTCAATCATCCTCAAAAGGAATTACTCCCTTGAGATCTCGATACCAATTTAGAAGAGGGACTGAATTGACACTCATCTGGCTTCCATATAAAGCAATACCCCGGGAGGACCAGTACACAAGAAAAGTTCAGGAAACTAGTGGCATCGTACACAATGGTCCGACTGGATAGTCAAGACTAAAGACACAATAACCTACAATGGTACAATAGAAAGGAATCATATTTCACAATAACATACTAGGGTTACTATACCTCATGTTCATGAGGACTAAGTCATCATCCTCACCCCAAGATTCCTCAAAATATATCCACATAACCTTCCATCAAATATATATATATATATATAAGTAGGGTTAAAGTAATATGCCAAAATATTCAATGAAAACACACACTATCAGGCCTATATGATGTGAATATTATGTGACAAAAATGATGCATGAGATACCTCTATCCTTTGAAAACCAATAGAAAAAACCATATTTTCCCTCTTCTCAATAGCCAAGAGGAAAAGATCCATATTAAATCATAATATAAACAATAGCTCTGTGTCTCTCAAGATAAAAATCATATAAAACTGTAACAACCAAATAATTACAGCAATCCCATTCCCTGGAAACCAAGACTTCCTATCAGATTATGTTTTCTTGATGCACCAATCCGATATCCATCATAGGTTACAACACATACAAAATACTCTTATATACCATATCCCAAATAGTAACAAAAATGAAATGAAAATCTCAAATACCACATTGTATTGTGTTGGCACAGATTCTACTAAAAAGGTGCCCCATTAATGTTTGTTACTAGAACTCATGCTCACCTCCCAATACACAAGAGATTTTCTGACTAGAAATGATGGGCTGGTGAGTGATATAGATGAGACTACGACCTCATATTAGAGTAAAAAATTAGAAAAAACAGATAAGTATCATACATAATAAATTAATGAGAGTGAGGAGGAAGTAAAAAAACTAAAATATAACATGTTACAATAATTAATGAAGAAACACAAAAGAATAAATAGTTATTCCTCATTATACAACACTGGTCACCAAATGGCTGACCATACAGATACAAAAGTACAGCAGAGACGTAAACTAAATGTACAAGGATCAACTACTAACATCAATCCCTACCACATAACTAGTCTTTAGACACTATTTAAACACACAAGACCGATTAGAATAACCACACGAGATGTTATTCTCAAACATGCCAGTCTAGGAATCATTCCTATCAACCATGCAATTTTTTCAATACCTAAAAAGAAGTCACAAGGTCTACACATACACTGAGGTGCATTTGTAGGGGTGAGAAATAATCTCAGCAAGCCAACCCTATAAGAAACCAAAAAAATTGCATCTATAATTTTATAAAAAAGAAACATGATTAGCTTAATTGAAACACAACTAACCAGAATGTAATACCAAACGTGAAACCATACTCCAACCCTCGGTCCGTAATCCCAGCCAACTAAGAAAGTGCCACTCTAGATGTCCATATATTTATATGTATACATATATTTATCCATAAAATTTAAAATATACATAAATATGAATATTAACTGAATTGTAAACTCAAATAACATGATAACCAATCTGTAGTCGATTCTTCGGTCTGTAATACTGATCGCCTAGATGTCTTGGGAATGGGAATTTAGTAAGACATAATGCCACTCTATCTATGTATCATTATGTTTATATCTTGATCAATAATCCCATTCTACATATAACTTCTTCAGAAAATGTTAAAATTATAACTCTGAGAAATCTATTTAACCAGAGGTGGATACTCGTCCTACACACTAGATCACCCATACTCACCTCCAATCACCAATAATGATATCGTATTCTGATAGTTGATCTTGTAAAAAATTATTTCAAGGAGTACATTCGGACATCCTATAAATGTAACTGAGTTATTCTCCACGCTACCCCGGAATACAATTCTAGTCCAATGTCTGAGCCATAGTTCTCAGTCCATAATTGGTCGGGATATTTGAAACATGGATGAACCACAATAGTCTTACCATTATGAAATATATACATAGAACTCATCTATGAGATATCATGAAACACCCCACGAGTCTCATAATTAATCAGGGAGAGTGTAATCATCCTAGTCATAGACTGAGGATACAATTGTCATCACCCCCACATAAGAGAGCATAATCATCCACAATTCTTGGGCCTTAATGTTGAAATAAATAAAATTCATCAGTAAGATTTCATGCAACACCATTCATGTCTCGTAACTGATCATAAAGGGAATAATCACCCAGATCATAGGCTGAGGAGACCATAGTAATCCTCACAACATAAGATAGTGTAACCATCCCTTATCCTTGGGTTTCTAAGCCTCTACAAAGGGAACTCACTAGTGGGACTCCATGCAACAACCCTAGAGTTATGTAACTCATCTAGAGGAGAACAATCATCCTGAACTAAGCCTGATGAGATCATAATCATACCCACCACTTGAGAGAGAACAATCTACCACAAGTCCTGGGTCTCTATTCCCATGTAACATATGTAGAGAAGAGAGTAATAATCCCCACCACATATCAATATTCTATGTGAGAATAATCATCCCCACAACATACAAATTTCCTATGAGTCCATCTAACGAATTCCTACTATAGGGAATTCAAGTACTACTCAACGCATATAAGTCAATATGTAATGGTCGACAACTGGATACCATGAAACTCATATGACCATCCCAAAAAAAGGTATATTAGAATATATATATATATATATATATATATATTGAAATATATATACGTCTAGGATCAACAGCCAAGTCCCAGGTAGTCCCTCTGGGTATACGAGTGAACATATTTAATAACATGGATCCTAAGTCGGACCCTATGTAAGAACATATGTGCATCCCAACAATAAATAAAGATAACTAGTGTCAGGTTCAATAACCACAAACTAGAAAGTACCTCTAGTAAGAATCATTTTATCAGTAATAAATATGATAAATCATTAAAAAGTGTTAGGGTAGCTGAAAATCCACACCCAACCATAATACTATACCCCCTAGGACTTACAAGTTTATCACAGGTTCTATGGTGACACCTGATACCACCTCTAACTAAACCTAACATGCTAGATCCAATTCGATCAAAAAATGGGCACCGACTAGGTCCCTCAAGTCAAACATTGAACAATCATCCTATATATGATCCTCAAAGCAGCATATAGAAAAAGAATCCTACATTGGACCCTGTGAGAAAGAGAGAGGAATGAATCCTACACTGGATCCTATAGTTAGAACATAAATATAGGAATCCTATAGGGGGTCCTCAAAACAACCTAGAAATAGGTGAGCTACACAAGGCCATTTGAATAGAAAAATAAATTGATTCACCCTACTTACAATCCTCGGAATGGTTAATATGTATAGGGATCCTACAATGGAATCATTATGTTATCATGTAATCAATGAAAACCCATATGGGATTCTTAATAGCCATTAGAAAGATAGAGGCATCCTACATGGGTTCCCCAGAACACAACTGGTCTCACAGACTATTAAATTAGAAATGTGCATTTAACAATGGATATTTCCAAAAATAATCTTCCATGAGAGATATCCCATGGATCATCTCGGAATATGCCTCACTCCCAGAAGACACTTGATTCAATTAACAGAGGAAGAACCTCTCTGTTTTGGTAAAATCCCCAAAACACCAATTAGAAGTCCTCAGAATTCTCAATGAGTTTCATCATCATGATTCATAAGGAAAACTTCTAAAAATTGTGTAATCCTCGGTTCAATATAGAAATGGGATTGATATACATAAAAACCCTTAATGGGATGAGAAGGGGAAGTACAATGCATATGACCCCCAATACACGACATGTACACCCAAAGTCCCATAAGGGGGTATACATACACCATACTGGGTGTCTAATCTACCCAAGTTCACGGTGTGTGAAATGGGTACATCGAATATACACTGCATGGGGTACCTTACCATGTACATCAATCGGCCTGGTCAGATTCTTGGTCATGCCGTGTACTCGTACACGGTGTGTTCTCCACACACGTACCATTGGTCGGATAGTCAACTACATGGCAATGTATCAATACATGGTTTGTATACCACATGAATGGAGTGTACCCTTTACAATATCATCTACACAAAATGGTAATACTGGAGATTGTGTTCAATAGAACCACATTTCATGTTATCAGGTTTTCCTGATCAGAAAACCCTCCAGATCACCTGAAACCCATGTTTAAACCCCCAAAATACACAGATAAAAACTCTACGGGCCATTACAAACCCTATTAGGGTATGTATTTAGAAAATGAAAAATATAAAGGGGGTTTGGGTATAAAATTAAAAGTTCTTACCAATGGAAGGAAACTACTGATTCTTCATTCAATTCTACGGTCCATGACTTTCATACAGTAACCCATCACGTCAGAAGCATTAGGACAATACCCCTCTTACATTCTCTCTATCTCTCTCTATTTCTCTCTATCCAAATTTATCTATTAGTTCGCATGAAGTAGGGGTCTTGTTAGAGGAATATATGAGAATAAATGAAGGAAAATAATGAATGAATAGGAAAATAAAGAAAAGAAGAAAAGGAAAAGAAAATAAAAAGGGATGTGGGCTTGCCATAGATCCAAACACAAGTTTATGTCTTTCCTACGAAAACACTCCATTCAAAACTCAGTAGAGAAGATGTAATATCAGCCCAAAAATCTATTTAACAGATATGATTGATGGAAACTATGTGAAAAAAGTAAAATTTAATTTAATAATTATTAATTATTAATTATTCCACTAAAATTTAAAAATCATAGATTTTGACCAAAATTATATCCTAGGGTAATAAACATACTCTAAGATAGTATGAGTTCTTATAGAATTTATCTGAGATTATATCATAGGGAAAAAATATCATTTTACCCTTTTTTTAGCACCTGAAATCGAAAATTCAAATTTTTGGACAAAATTGCAGTTTGGAAAAATAGTGATCCTTATATATAAAAATATGGATCTGAATACGACTTCCCTATTAAATCCATTATTTTTAATTCTTAATACTATTAGATCAACTTATGACTCTATTTTTTCAATACATTGGTATCAATTGTTATTTTTATCTTAGGTTCTCTAACATATTTTGTTAAGATTATTCTTAGATCCTTCATAATGGTTTATATAGGGAATGTGATTAACCAAAGACGATCCCTTGGAATTGACAAAGTAACTCTGTCTGAACCAGAAGATAATCTATTTAATACCCAATACACACTTTCAAGGTTATTAAACCTAGTTAAATTTTTGGAAAATCCTTTTTCCACTTGGAGTATCCAGATAAAGATTTAAATTCTAGGAAACCCACATACTCAATAGTTTAACAAAACGTAGTTATGTCATCCTATACAAATAAAATTTCCAATTATTTTTATAGAAGTTCTATTATCCTAATACCAAAATTAAATGATCATTATTTCCATGACATTGAATTATATAATTATTCTAATGGTCTATATGTTCCATTGAATATATGATTATAACCAACTTATCAACCCCTAAATTATCCATAAAAACATAATAATTTCCAATTTTATTAAAACCATTCCAATTTTATAAAAAATGAGGCCCAAGGCCCACACTCCAAATTTTTGTTCCATAAACACATAATTTCATTAATACCATATGTAAAATAATTAATATTAATATGTGTAATAAAAGAATCAATAACAATTGTTGAATCTTTTATATCTGACAGATATTTTTTGGTTTTGAGATTCAAAAAATTAGAACACATCATAAACTAATAAATACAATTTCATTCTAAACAAATGGATAGTTATTCCATTATATAAAATATATTGAATTATTTAGGATATTTTTTAAAAATATCCCATAAATTATTCCACAATTGATATCCTTATAATAATGTAATGTATATAACATTAATTCATAAGCTAAGGAATGAAAACATAAGAAAACGGTGAGTTCAATTTCTTAGTAAGGAAAATATATAACTACAGAAATCAAGGAATAAATATTATAGTGGGAAAATGTAAAAAAACATGAAACTATAATAAACAAGAAATTAGTATAATATTATGTATCTTATGGGCATATTGAAATTGTGTAGTGGAAGGACACAAAGAAAAATCTCATTTCATATTGAGTTTTTCAAAACCCTAAGCAAGGATCTTGCAATAATATTTTATAATAAATTTATTTAATATTATATGAAAAGAATAATTGAACTTATAATTCTTTATTTAATCTAGATTTTGATCATCTAAAAAGTCCCTTTTATATTTCCTTCATTTCACTTTGAGGATTTATGTATAGAATCTCTTTCGTGGTGTCCCACATATTCTCCTTTCATCTTTGAGAAACACAAATTGATCTCTATGTGTTATTGTGGTGAGTAGATTGTCATGTGTTATTTATGTTTATCGCTAAACCTTTTATCTTGAATGGATCTCTCTTGTGTTTCTCATTTGTACGAGTAAGACATAAAGAAAGATTTGAGAGACTGTTTTTTGTGAAAAATGATTATCAAGAATTTATTTTGGATAGAATAAAAAATAAACATAATGGATTATTTATATAAATATTATTAATATTGAAAGTAGTATTTAATTTATTATTGTTCCTAAAATAATATAATAATCCTTAATAAACCCCATGCTACATAATAATAAAATTATTATTATTATTATTTTGTGTGATCCAAGTAGTGCAACAACAAATATTGTTTAATCAGCTTGTCAATTAATATTTTCACCAAACTCTCTCTTTGCATGTTTTTACTCCTCTAGTATTTATTAAACTCACAAATAAATATTTTATTTAATTATTTCATTCAACAATAAGTATTTTTTATAGATAGATCATGAAAAATATATCCCTCAATTAGAAGAATAATATTTATTCATTTAATTAAATTAAAATAAAATTTAATCAAGAACATCAGAAACACTTAATGTGTGACTATCTAGGGTCCTTTCTCATTGGAAACCGGTGGGCCTGTATAAATAAAAGATTAATTTCTTGGAACAATTCATGGAACCCAAGAGAAATAACATAATTTCAAAATGATTAAAACCACATATGGATACTCACTATGTAATATAATCACTTCATCACAATATCTCATCAATTTGGTTGTGTATCTGTGTCACCAACCTATAGGCTCGTTATGTATTTCTTTGATAATATAAAATAAATTCATCTTATCACCTTGGAAATGGAAATTAATGTGAAGGATCTATTCCAATCAAAGGCTTGATAAATCAACTTCTATAAATATGGAAGGGAAAAATAATTCCTCAACATATCCATTAATGAAATGTCATTTGGGACTCAACTAATATTCCTACCTCACCATGAAGGTATGTCATCACAATTTTTGTTTTTCAATCTAATTGTGGGATTCATGAAATGAAATAATGATAAAATTAGAGTCTAATTACCATTATATATTTTCAAATATATGAATGTATAATGACATGGAAACATAAAAAACTCATTCTGGATGTTCAATTATCATAATCCTTAATCATGGATTTTACCAATTGTGAACTTCCTGAGAAGAAGCCTCATCCACTTACATGTACTCACACATGAAAATCTATATACTAGGTTCCCTATCATATTACATTATATAACCTTAGAACTAATTTTTATAACATCATGATATCACTTCAACATTCTCATTGTAGTGGAGAACTTCTATGACCACATCAATTTGATATATACTTAATGAAATTATTACATTTGAGTCATAAATACTATTGAAAAATACATAATAAGATGTTTTATTAATATTAAACACATTGAATATACTAGTAATAAAATTAAAAAAATTTGGTGTTAGGACAACAACTACAACAAACTCCCACTTAGACTACATCTGATTTCCTATAAATTTTAGTTCTCTATACTAGACATGATAGTTTCATTTCTGATGAATTAAGGATTTATTCAATGGTTACAACTTTTATGTAAATAATTTTCACTACAACCTCACCTCAATAAGAAAAATCCCTCAATATATGATACATATTATATATGTGATTCATCCACTGGTGTGACCTTAGATGTTTTTTTGGAGAGGCTGTTGTAGTATTATCTCACTAGAGTGAGATATGATCTTTATTTCTAGGTGACAAATCATGATTAGGTTTTAATTTTCACCTCAGTAATTCTTTTTTAGGTTCCTTAGAAGCCACAATTCACTTTAAATATTATATAGAATCTATGAATGAATCTTTCTTTGACCTCTTCTTGCTCATATAACCTCTATTGAGGGTGAATATGTATCATATTTGTGACTTAATGCAATGTTAATCTATTTTGAAACCAGCATCTCTATATCTTTTTATGGATAGTTCCTCATTTTTTCCAGAATCTAAAAAAAATTATTAACACTCCTCAGAGAGTTATAGGAACTCATGACTATCAACCAATAGCACTTACTTGGATTAT
This sequence comes from Viscum album, assembly GCA_963277665.1. Taxonomy (NCBI): domain Eukaryota; kingdom Viridiplantae; phylum Streptophyta; class Magnoliopsida; order Santalales; family Viscaceae; genus Viscum; species Viscum album. The sequence continues at coordinate 592,949,107 of OY728141.1, read as the reverse complement.
ATTGATATCTTTATATAATATTTAATGAATTGGAAAAATCATGCCATGTATAGTGTATTTCATAAATTACTAAACATTACTGAAAGATATATACTTTTTTCCATTATTTTTCATTCCTCATTTTTTTGTGGTCACATCATCCTAGAAATATAAATTCCATTATATGATGGCAACAATACCCACAAGTATTGTTTCATAAAAAATTTGTTCATTGTCTTTTATATCCATGTACTTTTACTTATTCTATGCAGTCCCTTGGATCTATCATGACAAGTATTGATCCCAATAATATATCATACCTCCCCCAAATCATTTATAGATAAAAATTCATTCAAACATTCCATAATAGACTATAAGACTAGTATTTTTTTCTAATAAGCAATATGTCATCGACATATACTCTTATGAAAATGAATTCACTCCTACTAAAAAATTTGTAGAGTCAATGTTTGAATTCATTATTTAAGAAATAAAATGTATTTATGTCTTTTTTGAAATTAATTATCCCTTACCTAGATTCTAAATTTAATCCATATTTTTTTTTCAATTTAGATATCCTTCTGGAATCATTTGGAGTCGCAGATCCTTTGGCTAATGTCATATAAACATCTTCCTAAATATTCCCATTAAGGATTTTTATTTTGAATTCCATTTACAAATATTATATTCATGTTAAGATGTTATTAAAAGTATAATTCTAATGGATTTTAGCATTGAAAATGCTGAAAATTTTAAACCATAATCAAGGCCATGATGTTGTTTAAACCCTTTTTTAATAAGTTGTGCCTTACAGGTACTAACTTGTCAGTCCAATTTCTAACTAAATTCCAAATTACAACCAATGTTATTTACATACACTATTGTATATACCCAAATTGAAACACGGTTTTTATATATGGAATCCATTTCAGAATTCGTGCCTTTTTCCCCCATAGAAATATTTTTGGAAAATACAGGTTCCTTTTATGTTAAAGGATCATTAATATCAAGTAGTAGTGATTCACCATACTTGGTGACTTGAAAACCATACCATTCTGGCTCTCCAACCTCTATTTTACTTATATTTAGTACTTGTCCCTCTAGAACATTTTCGTTTTCCATTAGGATTTTTGGAATATGTTCCTCTACAAAATCTTGTGTACATTAAGCCTCAACTTCATTGATGTCTATCTCACATACACTATCTTTTTTAGATATGTTCCCACTATCAAGGAATATAGTGTTTCTTTCCACTACTACCATTTTTGAATTATTTTTATAGGAAATATCCACTTATTTTTTTTGGTATTATATAATTGAAAACATTGCAAATTGGTGTGAAACTTTGTTACATGAATAGTCCCTAACATATACAGTTCAACCCCACACATGTAAGTATTCCAATACGGGTTTCATTCAATTCTTTAAATGGTATGGTATACCTTATACTCATTTCATTGGAACTTATTTTAGTATTTTTGATATTTTTTGTATCTTTTATCCCTAAAAAGATAGTGTACGACTCACATGCCTCACCATTGATCTCCCCAAGTCCAATAAGGTTTGGTTCCTTCATTCACATGCACTAGTGCACTAAGGTGTATACATTATAGTGAGATAAGATAGGATCCAAAACTCTTATATATAATCAATGATGTCTGGATTAATATATTCTCAATCATGGGCTGAGTAATGTTTCTTAATCCTTTTTCTAATATGGTTCTCAAATTTATTCTTGAATTCCTTAAAATTATCAAAATAATATGACATATACTTCAATAAATAGACATATCCATATATACTAAAATCATAAGTAAAAATAATTAAGCATTAGTAGACACCACTTGCCTCTATAAGAAATAATATACACATTTCTGTAAGAACAAACTCAATAATCTATTTCGTTATTTCACCTTTCCCACTAAATAGGATTTGGGTTATATTTTCTAGAAAACATACATAACGAATATGAAATGCTTTTAGTTTATATGAATCTAAATATCCATATTTGTATAATATTTTCACATTATTTTAATTAACATGTCCAATTCAGTTATTCTATAGTCGAGTATGGTATAAGTCATGTGAATTAGTTTCACTATCTACATCCAATGTTTGGTTTGTGTAATAAAAAAACAATGTCATTTAAATATTCCTTATAATAAAAAATGATATCTTTATAAAAAAATTAACCTTCATTTACAAAATTTAAAATAAAACCTTATGTATCATGTCTAGATATAGAAATATATTTTTTCAGCTGAAGGAACATAATAATAACCCTTTAAAAATAAGATAATTTTTATTGGAAACATGTAGTGGTAGTCCCTGATTTCTATTATAAAAATTTTATCTCTTTTGGATTATTATGGATCTTCCTCCCCTTGTTAGGTCATTATAAACACATACATCTTATATTTGAATTCATATATGATAAATAAAAGCTATACCTAATACCCATATTATAGAAACTTATAAATTTAACTTCATAACAAACTCTCTTGAAACTTCTGCTTTTTTCTCTAGTTGGGTGCTATTATTCCTTCAGTGGACCAAATTTCACATGAAAAACAATAGTGTCATATTCCCTTGCTCTCCCATTTGACTTATTTTTCTTAAAAGGGTTTCAATAATCTTTTTTCATAGATATATTTTTTTTCCCATTCTATTTTTTCACCATAAGGACCACAGGGCATTTAAATTTCATCTGCATACTTACTTAGAGAATAAGATTATAAGATATGTAATAGACTTCTCAATATTATATATTAAAATTTTATATAATTCTGGAGAAACCCTAAGGTAGTGAGTCCAGAATGAGATTAGTTCCTAGTTATTTGGTGAATATAAGCACTATATCATTTTTTATTTCAGTTTATCAAATGATCATGACTATTTGAGGCTCAGCGTGGGTACCCTCTCTAAGATCTATCTGAATGTGAACCTTGGAAATCTCAAATAGTTTCTTTCTAGCTCTCTCCTAGTAAATACCATGTAGGTGATAAAGCATTCTATATTCATCCATGTTTCCTTGAAAATTCATATGTTCACTAGACATAGGTGAATCGTTAAACATTATGCATCGAACAATACGTTAAAAGTTTTTTTATTGATTATGAAATCTTCATCAATCACCTATTGTACAGGATAATCAGGAAGAGTGGATTATATCACATAAAAATGTTGTTTATGGGTCAAAAACTAACATAAGGTGTCAAAAACACACCTATAAGTTACTTATAATGAAAATATTCTCTTTATCTAATATAGATCTAAGATATAGTTTGATGAAGGACATTACATTTTATTTTATAATTAAAATATCAGAATATTTATACTTTTCTATATTACAATATATGTTAGGAATAATAAATTAATAGATTTTATTAAATGTCCAATTATTGTATCAATTCCCAATATCCCTCATCATTTAAAATGGAATATCTGAATTCTTGGACATTCTAGTGTCAAGGATCTATATGTCCCTCTGCATAACCCCAAAGAGTGTTAGTCAGGCTACATAAAGGTATTTAGGTAGGCAGGTCATTTCCAAATACAAGATTATAGCTCCTTGAACAATTTTTTGTAATCCACTATCCTAAAATCCTTGTATTTCCTCAACAATTTCCTCCAAGTTGATCAATTATGGAGAGTGCTACTTCTCATGATGTGATATGGTTAATTTAACCAATAACCTTAATAATAACTCCTTGTTTATAGAATATTTCCCAATTATGGTTCTTCAAACACTAAGTTATAAAGATTTTAATTTCAATCAAGTTATAGAAGTCCAAGTCTAAGGTAATATATCTTTTACATATTTTAATTTCTTATGCATAAATTTTATCTTATTTTTTCCTTTACATGTATTTTTAATATTAATTGGATGAAATATTATAAATTAACAAGGTTTGATAAAACAATTACTGATAAATGTTTTTATTAAATTTTCTTTATATAATAATTCATTCATTCATGTGTTCTTCCATTCATAAAATTAAATAATGCATAGTAAAAAATAAATAATTAATTAAATGACATGTTCATGAGATTTGTATAATCATGGATTTAATGATCAGAAATTAAATCAACCTATGACCTAGGGGAGATAACTCATTCTGTCATATATGATATGAGTTATATCATTCAACTTTTCCACCTATATAACACCTAGGTTGGCATAATTATGGTTCTATCTTAAACCGCATCCACAAACCATGAGAAACTCCGTTAATTACATGTATTTATAACTTTTTTTGAGTTAGTTCCCTAGAGAAAACATATATGTACTTTATGATGACATGTATTCATTTTTATAATATTAATAAACTTCTTATCACAACATTATTTTTCTACTATGTAACATTGTATGTGATAATTTCCAGAGAGTAGTTACTACACAAAAATGTAGTAGTAGTTCCCCACATTGATGAGAACCAAGAAGATCTACAAAACTATTCATAAATATATTTTATATAGTCTGGTGATATCATTTTGGGGACACAAATGATACAGTCTATTAAGGATAGAGACTCATAGGTCTTTGAGGGAACTTCACATGGTTTATACCCTTGGTAATATCTAGTAGGATATTATGAGAATAGGACCCACCAATTAGAAGTCCACATTTATATGTGTCATTTTATGTTTCTCTCTATGGATGTTTGTATTGGTCCTTGGACATTAATAATATTATTAATGAGTATTATGAGTTACGTACTTTGATTTATTGATAAAAATCATGATGATAGATGTTTATAGTGAGGTAGGATACATTGGGAGTGTCACTAGTAATATAGTATTAATGAATAATGCAATAAAGCATTTAACCATTATCTTATTTGAAAACATTAATATTGCATGCCCTTTTATTGAAATTATATAGCCTAAATAAATACAACCCTATGGGTTTCTATAGGAAAGATTTATTTCTGTAATGTTAAAGAAATATATTTCGGGCATATAAGTTGATAGAACCAGCATGTAGAATTATTGATTAGAGATATTGTGGTGAAAGGATTACATTACATAGTAAGAGTATCTATGTGGTATTATATCATTTCAGCATTAAATTCTTTCTCCATGGGTTCCTTTCCATATTGCATATGCTAAAACTATACATTATGCTACTTCACCTAATGCCACTAAGAATGTGGCATAGACGTTCACACACTTACTGTATCCAAAATATCAGTTATATAATTTCATATTATTTTTTATTTAACAATTTAAAAAAATATTATTCTCATATTTGGTTTAATAATTATTCATTTTTTTTGGATCTCATTTTATTGGTCACCTTTTATTTTAGAGAATATAATGTGAGATGAATATTTAATAAATAATTATTTTTTATTTAGTGAATATAATATTTATTTATTTATCTATTAGAGAAAAATGTATGGATTTTTATTTAATAAATAAATAGACATTATTCAAGGTATGATAAATACAATTCATGAATTATGGACCAAGATTTTAGGTCCACTGGGAAAATAATAAATATTAAATATTATTAGATTAAATGATATTAATATTTAATTATCAAGTAAAGAACATGTCGAGAAATAATAATATTATTATTATTATTTGAACTAGGGTTTTTTTAGGATTAAATAAATAATTAAGGGTACTTGTGTGATTATTTTATTTCCACCCTAGTGATATATAAAGTCATTTATGACATTTTATCAAAATAACAATTCATTTGTTTGGGTTCGGCAGAGTGAAAACGGAGAATTCTCTCAAGACCTTTACATCTCTCTTCTCCATGATCACTCCTAAGAAAGGAAAGAAACCTTCATTTATATAATCAAAGAAAATATTTATCAAGAATATCACATATCGATCAAAGGAAGATGATGTAAGCACAAGGATATGCCATTATACCACCCTAATATTCCTTCAGCATTGTTGAGCGATTTTTGGAACTTGGGTGGACCACTGCTTGAGGGAATGTGCACTTGATTCATAAAACTAAATGATAGTGAATCACATATCTTTTACCATATCCATCAATGAAGAAATAATTTCTACAAGTTAATTCTTATTTAATTAAATTAATTATAAATAATATGCAGTTATCCTCTCCCTCATGTTCTAGTGTGATTCATGTTGTCTGTCTTATTTGATCCTACTTTGTTCAACATGGTTTTTTTCATCATGCATATCTCAGTTCCATCATTGATAATCCGAAAAAGAAATGATAGACATCTCCCATCACATGCTTACATAGCGCTCAAAACCTAAATGTGGTATAAGAGTGGTCACATAATTATTTATATTTTTTAAAGATAGTTGTTAATTTAATCATTTTAATTTCATTCATCAATTCAAGTATAATTTTTATTTTAATATGATTATTAATATATGATTATTCAGCTGTCATTTATCATAAATATGATCAAGGCGATTATTTTTATGAATTTAATAAAATAGAGGAATGCATCCAAAGGTGGAAAGGATTTGGGATGGATAACATAGGAGTACATACCATATAATCTAAATTACACATCATGTACATTTGGTCAAAGAAACATAAATTAATTGAGAATTTAATTCAAACATTGTGTATTGATTACACTCGATGCATTAAATAACATGCACCATATGTTAACCTAGAGAAGGTGGTTCACGGTCAACCAGACTACATGTTGTGTACCCCAAATACACGGTGTGTAGTCCCCTGAGTCGTAGATGGGATGTGTATTACCATACACATCCTACCTGACTAGTGACCATTTAATTCAGAGATCAAACATGGTGTAGCCCATTGGAAATGCTATAAAATACCTTTTTAGGTAAGACATATACATAGACTCCATAGGTGTGTACCTCATATAGATGGTGAGAGAACTAAATTCTTTATAGCTCCCTTGTACACGTTGTGTACATATACCAAATTATGCAGATTTAGAATTTTTTTTATTATATTTTGTATACTTTGTGAAAAGTTCTCACATATGGCCATTAAGATGATATGACGCACCATGTGATGGGTTTTGAAATTATTGTATATAAATGTTCAATTAATATTTACATAATGTTCTGATAGACATATCATGACTGGGACTTGTTATAGTTGTTTTTATACATTCATTAAATCATGACATGTTACAAAAAACCCTATAATTCAAGAAATCATTAAGCTAATGCTACAATTAATGAAAGTATATGATAAGTCAACTATGTAATACTTCCAAAAAATAGACAAATATATGATTATAATACATATTTGGTATATTCGTACATTTATTCACCGTATTGCCTCCACGAAAAATTTAATTAAACAGTTAATTTTCAATGAATATTTCTTTTTCAAAAATTATAATGGATGATAATCTCTAGTAAATTTGGATTAGAATTATTAAAACTAATTGATTAATTAAATATGATAACTAAGTGATTCGAGCACAATTTATCTTGAATAAAAGTGTTTAAGAATTGAATGCTTGTTTGGTTAAATGTGTTGTACGTTTCATGGATTCGGATGATCATGATCATATATCAATCCATTGTTTGAGATTCGTTTATTTTTAATTTATTATTAAATTAAATTGTTGTCAGGTGTGTCTTATCTACTTTTCAAATGTAGGGCATGCACGCCCATGGTTTATATAATGTAAACCCTATTACCCTCACCTACATGTGATTAAAATCATATGTAATGGACAGAGATACCAAGCGAATGGAGGTGGGTCATGTTTGGAGCTAAGGTGAATCCTTCCGAATAGAAATATGTTGGTGGATAGGTTGAAAGCTATATGATAAAACATAAATGGATGAAGGTATTTTTCCCTAGGTCAATGGTCAGTTTATCAACCGCTAGATAAACTAACCACTAGTAAATTCTCTGATAATACCGTATTGTTATTTTATTTCTCTCAGTAGCATGATTATTTCATTATGGTTGTTTTTTTTCGATCACATAAATTAATGAAATAAATGAGCATGCAAGATAGAACTAAAATTAATTATCTTATGCATAAATATTATCTAAGACATGATTAATCACAAAAGTTAATTCACATAATATTAACACAAATTTTATAAAGATAATATTTTGAAATTTAGGCATAAATGGTAAAATCCTTCAATTATATATATTAAGTCATTATCGCCATCCACTACTTTCGTTAAAACCAAATCATAGTTCAAAGTGATTATCCCTCCAAAGTAGGGATCATTTTAATTATCATGGATTTATAACATTATGATTTTGGTTGAATTAACGTAGTTCACATCAAGGGTTGACATAAAAAGTAGGACATAGTTTAACTAAGAGTCAAGTGATGAGGAAAACTAAATTAATGATTTCGGGATTGGGGATTCCACTCAACAAATCGAGGAACAGTGATAAAATGCAGTTGGAATTTGGAATGCCTTCCTAAAACCATTCGTGTTTCTTGACCAATTAAATTTTGGGTTTTGAGAAGAGGAATATGGATCCTTTGTACTTAAATGACCAATAAATAGGATATTCTGAATCTAATGGTGAGGGATGTTGGGATTCGATAAAATAGTGGGAGAATAATAAATTTTGAATTTATTTATGTGTCAAGATTTTATCAGATAAAGTACTGAAATTGTGGTCATCTTATTGATAGAAATAGCATTAAAATGAGGTCAAACATATCACTTTGATCCATTCTTGAGAAGGATATGATTTTACAAAATAAACGTTTTAAATAGTCTCAAAGTTTCTTACACGTTATACTTCACCATGAAAGAAAATTGTACGTACTTGTGGAACCTTTTCTAGTATTTCCTGGTAATGAGGAAAGTGATAATGGGATATCTCTCTATGAGAAGCATTTGAATGATGGTATAGATGTTCGTTTATTCATACTATCATACATATCCAATGATATTTTAATTCAAAATGAGGAAATGGATGCATATAGCATGATGTACAACCTTTGGGATCTCTATCAATATAAGGTGATACACAAGAGTTACGATTACTCCAATAAATTTTTACAACTATCTTTATAGAGTCTATTCCATCAAGGCCTCATTTAGTAAATATAACTAGCTACATTGAATGCTTATACATCTTATGGATTAAATTCGTATATGATTGTCCTACATATATCATGCCTTAATCACTTCCCAAGACCTTCGTGGGTTTTATTATCAATTCAATATGTGCAATAATGAGAAGATTCTCTGGGAACTTCTTACATTGATTCTCCAAGTGGATAAGGAAAAGGGGAATGAAAACCCTGTGGTCCTTATGACGAATATGAAAATGATGAACAAGGTAAAGGGGACCAAGACCTATTAACAATATAAATCTATTAAGAACATCCATGAAATAATAGGAAGATATAGAAGATGGTCAAGGAAAAAGAAGATGTATTTTTTTATGTGGAAAGTACTGATGATGGAATATGAACTGTACCCAAAAAAATGGGCTGAAAAGGATCATTCATTACGAGTGTAATCATTCAATATATATATATATATATTGGTTTTTAGATACTACTTCTGGTAGTCACATCTATATCCATCTGTGGAAACACTATCTTATTCAAGTAAACATGGAGTGTTTGATAAAGCTCTATCGATATGGTTATTTATAATATTAGAGCTAAAACCAATTGAAATATGTCAATATTTTATACTACTAAAAATCAACAAACCACCATTTGGTGGATTGGGTGAAATTTCCATAGAGATTCCTGTATTGGTACACACTGATGTGTGTTGACCATTTCCAATAGAATCCATAGGTGGATATTCATACATAACATTTTCTGACGACTTAAGTAGAGATGGATATATCTACATGATGATGTATAAGATTATTTCATTTGAAAAATTCAAGGATTTCATTATCAAAATAGTGTATCAACATGGTGTGAAGATAAAGATGCTTCGATCAGATCTAGGTGGAGAATATATTAACCAAGACTTCATCGACTTCTTACAAGAGTTGGGGATTCTATCTCAACTCATTCCACCTTATATTTCATAGTGGAATGGTGATAGTGAATAGTGTAACCATGCTTTGATAGAAATGGTAAGGTCAATAATGATTCATAAAAATAATCCATTATCCTTCTAGAGATATGTACTAAAAAATATAGCATACATATTAAATGTAGTAACAACTGATGTAGAAAATGGAATTCTCTTTGAACTATAGAGTGGATAGAATGTATTTCTGTTGAATACACATGTTTGGGGTTATGGGGAATTTTTTATGGCATTCCCATGCAACAAATTATCACCCGAGCACACAATGTGTATCTTTATAGGGTATCCCATGGAAACAAAGGTACAATACATGTATAACCCCTCAAACAAGAAACTAATTTTCTCTAGACATGATTCATTTCTTGAGATGGGTAATATCATCTAAAATTATAGTGGCATCAATATTCACATTGATTATGTTTATGCTCATGATACATAGGAGTTAGTAAATGAATATATTTTATAAGTCCTTATGGAAGTAGTGGTTCCTGAAACATAATTACTGGGTTTGAGGGTAAGAGAGGTAAGAGAAATAGAAAGATAAAGTTCTCCAATCACCAAGGATGATGAATCATTATTGGTTGAAACTCATAAAACTCTCTCCTTCATGGAGGAAGTAGAGAGATCAGAATCTGTAAGATGGAAAGAAAATATAAATTCTAAAATACATGCCATGTATCAAAACAATGTGTGGGTTTTTTCAATGAACATGTTGATGTAAATCCAAATGGATTCCAATGGGAATTCAAGAGAGTATTAGACATGGAAGTTAAAGTAAGTACCTATAAATAAAGTAGAGTGGCTAAAGTACTCAAACAGCGTAAAGGAATTGACTAAAATGAAAACTTTTCAACAATTCCCATTTTTAAATACATTATATTTCTACATGCTATAGAAGTTTACCCTGACTATGAGATTTAGAAGATGGATGTAAAAAACTTCATTCATTATTGGGAATATTTAAGAATATGTATATAGGACACAACTAGAATTGTTAGTTCCTCCTGGTGATGCCAAAAGGATATGAAAGATGATGAGATCCATTTGTGGATTTACGCATGAATCAATGTCATGGAACATTCAATTTGATAAGTCCATAAAATAATTTGATTTCATTAATATGGAATGTGATTTTTTTATTATATATTTAATGTGAATGTGTTTGTTATCCGAGTACTATATTCTAATAAAAAATTACTAATTTGAAATAAATACCACTCTTAATGTCTGTTGTGGTCTTGTTAAAAAGTGTTTCTCCATGAAGGACATAGGTGAAGCAACCTATATTCTAGGGATAAATATCTTTTATAACAAAAACAATAGGTTGCATGGACTATGTCAAAGTATATATGTTTACCAGATACTAACGATATTTCGTATTGAAAAGTCCAAGAGGGAATTGGTTCCAGTGTCACATTATTTACATATTTCTATGAAAATGTGTCCATATTACAACATGAGAAAGATAAAATGGAAAGAAACCCATAGGATTTAATGATATAATCATTCATTTATTCCCAAGATTTTCACTATACTTGATGTTTCCTATGAATTGATTATTTTAGGAAGATAACAAGAAGATCTTGGAGAACATAATTAGGCTATTGTTAAGGCATTCCTAATGTATTTGAGAAGAACTAAAGACATGTTTCTGGTCTATGGATGAGATAATAAACTAGTCATCCAGGGTTATACTAATTCTAGTTTTTAGATATATTATAATGATAGAAAGTCATCATCAGGATATGTTTTATGTCCCAGTGGAATAATTGTGAGTTGGAAGTGTTCAAAGAAGCCATTTATCATAGCTTCTATATTGATGTTCGAGTATATAGAGGCTTTTTATGTATCCAGATAATCCATTTGGATTGGGAAATTTTTTTAGGAGCTTGATGTGGTACCTACTAGTAAAGATCCTAACACACCGTATTGTAATAATACTATAGTGGTGGATCTTGTAAAATAAAAGAGGTCACGCCAAAAGACAATTACATTCTTTGGAAGTTTCAGATCTTGAGGGATTTTTATTAAAGGGGTGAAGTTTAATGGAGTAGAGTACCCACGTAATAGAACATATCAGACCCCGTGACAAAAGTTCTATCTCAACAGAAGCCTGAGTATCATGTGCGAGCTGGCGGACTAACGGTTGTTAGTAGTTGGCTCTTGTGAAAGGGTGATTATTTTTTATTTATTTCTCTATAACCAAATTTAGTGTATTTTATGAAAACATGTTTTCATTTTTTAACATTAATAAATTTATGATCACATCATGATTGTTATTCTATGTAAAATTGTATGTAATAATGTCTCTATAAAAGCTATCACACTAAAAAGCCATAGCAGTTAACTGCTGTTATGAGAACCCAAATATTATATGACACTATTATTATATATATGTTCTATAGTTGGATGATATCATTTGAGGAAAGCAGACGATATAGGATATTGAGGGTGGATACTAAAAGGACTTGGAGTCACCTTCTCATGGTGTATTCCTTTGGTAATGTCCAGTAGGATATTATGAGAATGGGACCCACCAATAGTAAATCAACATTTATATCTGTCATTGGATGTTCAAATCTATGGATATGTGTATTGGTACATAGACATTAATATTATTATTAATGGGTATTATGAGTAATTTACATTAATTTATTGATGAAAACTATGATGACAAATGTTTGCGGTGAGCAAGGATATGTTGGGTGTGTCTCGGGTAATATTTCGTTAATGAGTAATGAGGGAAATGATTTTTTCCTTCTATCCTATAAAAAATTTAATATCTTAGACCCTATGATATAAAATATATATCCTAAATAAATCCATTTCCATGGTTTTATATAGGCATGTTCTATTTCTGAAAAGTCAAAGAATGATACATTGAGTACAAAGGTTGACAGGACCAACATGCAACCTAGTTGATTTGATATATTTAGATAAAAGGATTTAATTACACAGTAATCTCATATATGATATATTATATCATTGTGGCATTAAATTATTTCAAAATGGGTGTCTTCGTGTTTTGCTAGATACTAACCCCCAACCTTAGCCAGGTTCTCCTAATGCAACTGAGATACTGGCCAAGAGGGTCACAAACTAAATGTATCCGCAATATTAGTTAAATAATATTTTTTTTATTTTTTAAAAAATATAGTAAATATTATTCCCTCTTAGGGTTTTATAATTATTCATTTTTTATTGAAATCATTTATTCTATCCCCAATTATTTCAGATAATATAATGGGAGAAAAATATTTATTTTCTATTTAGTGAATATAATGACTATTTATTTATTGGATAATAATGAAGTGACATTATTTTAATAATGAAATAGAAATTTGTGAAGGATTGATAAATATTATGGTGTAATGATGGACCTAGATTTTTGAAATGGTGAAAAAATAATAAATATATAAATTTATTTGATTAAAAACTAACTAATTATAATTTACAAGTTAAGAACATGTTGAGAAATAATATAATTATTATTTTTATTTCAAATGGGGTTTTCTCTAGGATTAAATAAATAATTAAGGACTCTTGAGAAATTAATTTATTTTATTCCTAGTGATATGTAAACCCAGTTATGTTTTTTTCTCAAAATGAAAATTCATTTGTTTGGGTTGTGCACAACAAAATTGGATAATTCTATCAAGACCTTTACATATTGCTTCTCTGAGATATCTCTCAAGAATGGAGAGATATCCTCCTCCTCCAGATTAAGAATAATGATTTGGAAAAAATTCTCATAGTGATCTCATGTTGATGATGCAAACAAAAGGATCTATCTTGATTGATGTCTGGATATTCATGGAAAACTTGTGTGTCACTGCTAGAGGGAATCTGCACTTGATTATAACAACCAAAAGGTGGTTCATTGTAGATATTTTACCTAATCCATCAATGAATTAATAATTCCACCAAGGTCATTATTATTCAATTAAATTAATTATAAATAATATTTTATGATCCTCGGTCCCATTCATTCCAACATGATTCATGTTATCTATCATCTTTGATAAAATTATATTGAACATGGAGTTTATCATCTTGTATATCTCATAAAGATCATTCAACAAATCAAAAAAATAATAAAAAACCCATCATACACTTTTGTTGTCCACATAACCTATATTACTCACATGTAGGTGAGGGGAACAAAAGGATTGGTTAAGGGGGATTATATAAATAACTACAAACATGCAGGTCCGGCATAATAATGGTTGGTGGATTGGCTCGTAGATCATCAAATTTTATTTGAAAATAAAACATATTAAACCAATGTAACAAATTAATTTAAAACATCACACACAGATGTAGGTATTTCTATACTCATTAATAGTCACACATTAAAGATAATTGAAAAAGTAAAGATCCAATCATTCATTCATTACATTCAATTTATTGTTAATATAAACATGGCTTCATTAATTAATTTACTAATTAATTAATTCCCATTCATCATAATGACCATATGAATCCTCATGAAGATGGACACCATAAATAAATTAATGGAAAATAAACTTCAGAATCAATAATTCCAGCTTTATTACAATTAAATAATTGAGTATTGAAATTTATTTAAAACCACTAATAAATTGTCAAAGGCAAAAATATTTGATCAAATAAATTATGTTTTAATACATCATTTTTCAAATTAATGTAACTAAATTCTTCTATTAATTGGGAGACAACAAGACATTTACTATCTAGGTACATTTTGTACCACATTTGTAGTGTATTTGGGTTACAGGTTTATGGATTAGGCTTGTGGACTCATCTATACAACATTCTGTGTAAATGACTAAAACATGTCATGTATCCACTTTTCATGTTCTCAAGATACACTTTAGAGTCTTTAGTGTGTATCTCAGTGGGATCACAACGCATGTACAATCCAGCTATATGTCGTGTGTACCAAATGTTGTGTGTCCCCTATTCTCACTAAATGGATTAGTGTGTATTTATGATGTGTTAAATGATTAATTATATAGTTTTTCTACTAAATAAATGTTTTTTATACATTTAATTCTTTTAGATATCAGTCTCATACCATTTGACCATGTATAATGAATAGACAGATTGCGTGATTTATGCCACTAACCTATGTAGAATATAGTGTGTGTAGGATATATACACAATTTGTAATCTAACATACCTTGTGTTAAGTTGGTTTTCCAACACATAGCATACATTGAGTGTAATAATTGTGTGGTATATTTTGTATGTCACTGGATGGATATGTACAGAAAACTAGGTTACATGTCATGTACTCGGGCTACACATTGTGTAACCCTATCATACTGGAAAATAAAATTCCAATTCCCAATATAATCTCAAGACTTTATTTATCTATTCTTATACCATTATGAAAACTAAACACCGTAAAAACAAGATTAATATTTTGATAACATGTTAATTAAAAATGAATTAAATAATAAATAATTTCAAAAATAAAATTCACCCCAGATTGTGTATAAACAATTAATCAAATAAATAATTATAATTTTAAATTTAATTGATCTAATACTACTTGTGGGTTCTAAGTGGAGAGAAAGAGTACTATAGAAGACCATAAACTAAAAATGAGTTTCTTAAAACCCTAAGGTGGGATCTATCACATCATATTTATAATTTATTTATTTAATATAATAAGAAATGAATATATGATATTTAAATTTTCCATTCAATATAGACATATGTAATGAAAATATACCCTTTTAGATGTCCTTCACAGCATTGCGATGATTCAGGGATAATATACTTCTAACTGGAATCGACGCATGATCCTTGATCACTGAGCAACACCAACAAATCTATATGTGTAAGTATGGTTAGATAGTTATCTTATGTTATTTGTGTTGATCACGCATTATTCGATGTTGAATGGATATCTCTTGAATTTCCATTTCTTGAGATGAAATGAAAAAGGAGGTGTTGATAGGGAGTTTCATCATGGAAAATGATTCTTGGGCATAGATTATTGATACAATACACAATATACATACTAGTCTATTAATAGAGGTAAAAATTTGGTCAAAAAATTAATAAATTTCTATTAATCACTTAAATTATATAATAATAATTAATAAGCCTCATGACACATATTATTATTATTATTAAATTTTGGAACACACAACCTTGTGAAATAAAAAAATATTATTTAACCTGCTTTTTAAATAATATTTTCATAATACTCAGTCTTGGTCTATTGAAATTCATCTAGCATTTATTGAACTCTTAAATAATATTTAATTTAAATATTACATTAATTTATAAAAAATTTCAATCAATAAAAACAGAATTAAATTATCCCTCTATCATGATAATGGTATTTATTCAATTAGTTTAAAAAATATATAATTTAATCAAGATTATCAGTAAAACATAACGTGTATTCCTCTATAAATAATTCTAGTTGGAATTAGGAAGGCTTTTCTATGGTCCAATATTGCAATCTAGAAACTTGTCAAGATACCCGAGAGAAATAACTTATTTTCATAATGATGATGAACAAATATGAATTCTCAATATGTAATATAATCCCATGGTCTCAAAATTTCATCAAAAAGGTTACACATCTATCTCGCCAACCTATATGCTCGATATGACATTCTTTGGCTATCCAAAATAAACATGTTGTTTTTCCATCAATAAGGAATTGAATGTGTTGGTTCTATTTCAATTCAAGGGAAGAGATATAAACCTCCATAATGATTGAAGGGACAAATACTTTATTGAATTATCCATTAATAACATGTTAGTTTTGATGAACCAAACATTCATTACATCGTTGTGAAAATATGGAATCCCAGGTTTCATCAATATATTGAAGTGTGTGAGTCATGAAATTAATTTATAACAGTCACACAACCTAATTACTATTACAATAACTCATATATTGGAATATCTAATGATACCAAAACATGAATAATTCTTACCAGTAGGTGTATTCTTGTAATAACCAATCTAAAATATTACCAACTGTGAACTTATAGAGAAGAGTCCTCATCCACATATGAGTGCTCACACCTAGTAGTCTATATATCATATGTCCCATCATAGAAAGTTATTCGAATATAGAACTATTTTTAACAGTATAGTCAAATTACTTCAAGGTTATCATGATAGTGGAAAACTGTTATGATCTTATAAATGTTATGTATACTCATGGAAATTATTAAATTTGAGTCCACCCAAATAATGAACAATATATAAGAAGAAGTGTTATCAATTCCAAATACATCGAATATACATGTAATAAAGGTACAAACAGTTAGTCCTCGGAAACAAAATCTAACAATATATATTAATGAAAATAAATGAAAAAATAGATATCAATAATAATTATCTCATACTTATGGAATTCATATTATCAAGAATCAAAAAAATGATTACACAGGCTTGTGCCAAGAAACATTACGTGTCTTTGAAACCACAGTCATAGAATATTACATAATTGTTTAGGCATACACCAAATTCCCAAACCAATTTATTCATATGAAATATATTGATGCAAAAATGGGAAATATAAATACCTTCCCCACCATTTTGCAAATTAAGTTCAATGCATTCACCATTATATCCATCAAGGAAATTATTACATTTACCTAAGACACATATTATAGAATAGAACGTTGAAATCCTTGTAATAAAAAATAGGAAATTTAAATACATTTCAAACAATGTCGGGAGCCAATAATCATTAATTATTCCAATACTTTTTTTCATTTAAATATGTATCTTGATAATAATTCATCCATAAAAAAAAGATAGATTGTTAGCTAATACATAGTAAATATTTCAAAAATTATATGAATTTGAATAACAACATAAAAAGTGAAAATACATTTCCTCATTTCGATATATTAGAATTCCTTCTAGTTGAACATCATCTAAAATTAATTTTTTAAAATTCTATGTTCACACCATATAATGAAATGGTTATATGGATAATTCAATACTTGGATAACATTAACATAATCCATATAGATAAAATAAAGTGGATGGTTTTAAAAGATCATATCACAAGAATTGAGAAAATTTTATAAATGGATTTATGTTGTGGGAATTTATATGCTATAAAAATGAGATAATATAACATAAAAAATCAAATGTATGACTTTTAAAAATTTTATATAAAACAATTTCAAGGTAATGATCATAACTCAAAGAGTAAAAGATCAGTTACCAAAAATAATTAATGATGGGGAAGAAATTTAATCAATAACCACATTAACAAGGGAATTATATTTGGATAGAAGATCCAATGAAATACATTTATTATGATAAAAATATATTGAATTCTGGGTAATATATTTTACAAATGAAATATGGTTCCCAAAATGTATTATATCTCAAAGAGTTATAATTCAGACTACAAAAAACCCATATTAATTTTGAAACATTTTGATCCAAACCCATTGATTGGTTTTCCTAATAATTAAATTAATTATACAAATATTAAAATAACACTCATGATATTATATCTCAAAAAGGTATTTTATATTAAGAAAAATATATAATATTATAGTCATAAATTCAACACTTTCCTCCATGAAGGGAAATTGAGAAAAAAACCCTTAACTCTTTTACTAAATTTCAAAAGCATACATTAACCTTCAGTATCACAAACACCTATATCCTAATAAATTAACTCATAACTATTATAATATACATTTTAATTCATTATTTTCATAAATTTTCATTCTCTACATGAATTGTTCCAATTTTCTTCATAGGATGTTTACGGTCATGGCCATTTTTACTCATTCCATAATAGTGGTGGCTTTCTTCATTCATAATTAAAATCTCAAAGTTTTTAGACCATTAAACACACTAATATGGATATTTTATAATTTTTTAATATGTTCCAAAATACTTTTATGGGTTTTTATCCCTTATCCTTGTAGATGAAATGGATAACGAGAATATTTTGATGATTCTTGACATGAGAAGTGTCTTTTCATAATTAATGAATTGAATATTTATATATCATTATGAGAAAAAAATTATAAAATAACATAAAAAATAATATCACAATATAATAGAAATTACTTTCCCATAATCATTCATGATTTAAATTCATACTGTTGTTCATTTGAGTGGTAAATTGACCAAGACATAAATAGCCAATGATTTATTTGAAGATTATGAGGTACTTATATCATTATAAAAGTGAAAAATAATTATATTTATTCCTTTTTAGTATCATATATAATAATTTTAAGGAATTATAATAAAAAATACTAGATTTTAAAACATTATAAAATTTTAATAAAAGATTAACCTCTTAATATTATTATTTAAAATGGTTAACATAATTAGGATCATTTTCTGATCGTGTAAAAAATTCATTCATAAATTTTTTATATTACAACCACAATTATATCAGGAAAATCATATTAAAATTTAATTCCATGATTTTATCCACCCATTAAAATAAGTAAAGGAAAATCAATTATGTTACATCATGGAGCTGGTAATCTTCCCACTACACTAATGAAGGTTATTTTTCTTAAAGGAACATGTGTACGAAAATAATATAACACAATTAATATAGTAACATTAAAGTGAATAAATGATACATATATCATTACATTATTGTTTCTAGAATAAATTTGAATTGATATAATTAAGGGAAAATGTTGAGTAGTTTAAAATATCCATGTCTAAAACATGAATTTCCCAAGGAAGTACCCTTATAAATAATATATTTATGCTAACTAATTATGATTAAATGCATTTGAAATTAAGGGATGGTTCTAGGAAGAGAAAAAATTAACAGTTTAAAAGATATATTTTCAAGGTAATTTGGTTCTATGTGGTGAGGATTTTATAATTTTATATGTTACTGGAAGGGTAGTTTTAAGAGTAACCCTTACATTTTCAATAATATAAGGTTTAAATTCACGTTTAAAATGAAAAAATCGAAAAAATTTGAAATTAAAATGATTTTGGGAGAAAAAAACCTCAAAAATTATTTTTTATACAAATCTGAATGATTTAGGGATTTTAATTTTAACTTTTAACTTTCTTAACAATTTACAGTAAACATGGTAATTAATTTATAACGTTTATTATTAATTTAATTTAAAATATATAGATTTTACATTTTACCTAATAAAAATCTCAAAATTTTATGTTTTAAAATCACTTTATCAAATAACATTTTGAATAATTAAATTTATATATGTGTTAATATATTCCCAGGTAATAATTTTAATGACAAAAAATGAATATTATAAAAAAATAAAGGATTTTAGTCTTCCTTGTAAATAAAAAACAAATCTTCCACGAAAAGTACATTATTCAAAGAAGAGATCGAAAATGGATTTTATATTAAATTAATATTTTAATTAGTTATAAAAATCTTCTCCCTAGTTTTTATAAGTAAAAATAAAATTGTTAAATGAATAATTTTATTCATAAAATTCAAATTTTATTATATAAAAGGTTTTATAAATTTCATGATCATTTTTATATAACTGTAAATATGTATAAATTACTAGTTTTGGAAATACATTATATCTTGACTAAAAATTGACCTTTACAAAAAAAACTCAATAATTAATAATAAGTTAATATTTTAGGATGAATTCTAAAATTTTGTTCTTTTTTATTAATTTTTAATTCAAAATATTATAGATTACTTTTTTAAATAAAATATTAATATATAATGAAGAAGTATTATAATTTGAAAATGAAATTTTCAAGTATTAACTTTATTATTCTTATTTAATATAATTGAATAAAAAATTGGTGTTAAATAATTATAAATTTCAAACATAATTTAACATTATTCATAAGTTTCATGAAAATATCAAATTGAAGAAACAATTAGAAAACCATCTTTATAAACAATAAATGATCTTATTAGCCATTCTTTGTAAAATGATTGAATTTCATTCATATTAAAGTATCCATTTGTTTAATTATACTTATATTCCATAAATAGGTCACTCTAGTTCATTCCCTATAGTTCAATGACTGTGTTTAAATGATAATTCAAAAATATTTATATTTTCTCTAAATATATCTTGATTCTGTTTATGTTTGTTATTGTGTGTTGGGAATGTAGTCTAAAACAATGAATTATTCAATGGTAATAATATATTAGTATTTTTTGTTGTCACAATTCAATGACAATATATAAAAATTTAAGTTAAAATTAATTTAAAATATTTGTAGTAGATTTTTTATCATATATTGGAGAAATAAACCTCTTCTAAAATTTTGATTAGAAATTTATTTATTTTTATTTTGATTAATTTTAATATTAGATATATAATTACACTACTATAAAAATGAAAAAAAATTTTGAAGAACCCAAAAACCAATAATTTTAGATTTCACGAAAATAATACATTCTTTACACACATACTCAGATGAAAAATTAAATTAACCAAGAATGACATTTAAAAAATATTGTTTCCCACTCTTTTATTTTACATTTTAAAAATAAAATACACTCTCATGAGTGAAACATTTAGTGAATTCAGATATTAGCAACATAAACATGTTATTAAACAATAATACATAAGAATCTATAATCTAATTTTTCACACATGGTTGCATCCTCGTCATACTTATTCATATACATCCTTAAGAAAAGGGAAAAATATATTAATGGAGTGATCTTAGATTCATAGTAAGGGGAAATATTTATATCTGAAAATCATAGAGGATTCAATCCTAAACATATGAGAAACATTATATTATAAGGAATGGAATGATTAATTGGATGAGTTAATGGGATCACAAGAAGATATCATGAGGCATGAAATTTATCATTCAACTAGTCTTTGTTAACCCATGAAAATGAAATTGGTTACTCAATATCTTAAATGGTATCACATAACAAGATCTCCCAAAATGTATTGGTTTATCCAAATAATTATATCACCTATAAGAAACCTAACATAAGATAATTTATAGGGATATTCAAGAAACATAAATATATTGAATATTTTTTTTTTAAAGATAGAGGAAAATGGATGTGAAATCATAAAAATAATTATTTAAAAATCATCTATAACATTGTCATAAAAATATAGTTAACAATTACATTCAAAGTAAATTTTGAAAATAAAAAAAAAATCCTTTTTAATTCATTATTTTAAAATAATCTTCAGTGATTGACCTTTTAAAAAACAACATAAATATTGAACATAAAAATGTGGAGTTAATGATTTAATCTATTTTGGTGTAGTAAAAAATTACATTTCAAGGATTTTAAGCATATTTAATAACCAACATCAATAAAATATTTATAGGAATTAATTTCTTTTAAAGATAAAAAGAAATATGAAAGGTAATGGAAATAACACATATCCAAGTTTTAAAATAACTAAATAAAATATTTTTTTTACAAGAAATAGTTTTTATATAAAGGAGAAACATACAACATACAAAATGAGAATTATTATTAATGATGTATCATTTTTTCATTTATACAATACATAAGTTAGGAAGATTTTAATATAAAAATTTAATTTAAATATAATGAAATATAAAATACAAAATTATACAAATTAGGAATGTAATATATAAATATTTAAGGAACATAGAAAAATAATAAGTTGTATAACTCAATGAAGTTAGATTGAGTGAATAAAAAAAATTGACATTGGTAATTAGTATGTAAATTAAAAAAAGAGGGAACTTGAATTGGAACATTTAATACCATGAATAAAAATATAATTATCATAAAATATTTTCAATAGTAAGTACATAAATCATATAAATTAAAATAGGTCAAAATTATAAAATATATCAAGTTTTCATCACGAATATAATGTTAATAGTGTTTATATATATGTTTTTGATATATTTATGGAGACTCATAGCCATCTCACTGAATTAATGGTGATGAATTTAAAATAATGATTAAAATAACCATTTTTTAATTTTATATTCAATAAGAAAATTTTACTTTTCTTAACAAAAATAATTTCATATATTACCATTAATAAAATTAATATATATATATATATATATAATTATAAATTTCTTCCACAAATTAGTATAATTTAATTTATCATAATCATTCATTATGGAATCATAATAGTATCATTCATTTAAGTGGTAAAACTTACCCAAAAAAGAACATGTTATAACAAATGTATGGGTAAGGACATATAGTTATATTATAATTATATGTTTTTTTAAAATTTTATTGTTAATATAAAATAATAAATTGTATAATAAGATTTATATAGAGTGAATATGAGAAGGTAAGTGAAAAGGAAGAACAATATACTTATACTAATAGAATTTATTCTTCTCATAATTGTTTCTTTCAAAATAAATGATTTAACACTATTTATTAGAAAAAAAGTATAAAATTGTGTCATATGAATGTAGAATAGTTAATTTCA
Source organism: Viscum album (assembly GCA_963277665.1). Classification (NCBI taxonomy): domain Eukaryota; kingdom Viridiplantae; phylum Streptophyta; class Magnoliopsida; order Santalales; family Viscaceae; genus Viscum; species Viscum album. The sequence goes on along the minus strand of OY728141.1, from coordinate 592,925,765 downwards.
TTGATGATTTAAGATAAAAAATTAATTTTCTCACTTGAGGTGGTAAGAGGATAGTTTTTTTGAAAGTATAATACATTTCCATAGAAATTTAACTTAAGAGAAGTGTAAAGAATAAATCATATGGGAGTTTATAGAGTTAAGTAATTACTTTTTATTCATAATTATATAGTCTCCCAAAAAATACCAATAAAGTGTATATTTTTTCTAATTATTAAAATTTTAAGCCATATCATTTTCCAACATTTACATTTGTTTTCTAAATTTTTTATCATGGTAATTATTTTACAAATATATATAATATGGCCCCTATTATATAATATAAAATTTATTAATCCAAATTTTATTATATTTAACTAAATTCATGTCTTAAATAAGTTAATATTTGTCTTTTAAATTGAATGATAATATATATACAAAAAGAATTAGAGAAATTAACATTTTTAACCGTTAAGTGTAATTGATTATATTTCATATCAGTCAGTGATTGTCAAATGAGTGTTCATATATATTTTTTAATATATAATAATACATTTTATTATAATTATCCTTTAAACATGATATATTTTCTTGTTATAATATTCCATTTAATCAGGCATGATTACCATGAAGAATTGAGAAGAAAACCTTGTAAAACATCTATTTACCCACAAAAGAAAGATGGAATGATATCGATACATGATTTTGGGACATATACACATACATTATAATAATAATATAAAAAATAATGAATAATTTCATTGTTACAAATAGGGAGAAAATATAACCCGAATAAAAATGAATGTTCGGTGAAAGAGCCATACCTAATGTCTGAAAGTATTCTTCACACCTTCTTAATGCCTTTGATAATGAAATTAGATTCATTAATAATTTAATTTATAACATATTAAACATTTATTTTATTTATTACAATTTTATTCTGTTCTTTTATGGCCATTTTTATGAGTTATAAATAAAATTTCATCATCGGGATTGTTCTTTTCCTTGGTTTTCATGATTGGATTACTTTTATATGCATTTGGATGATCATCTAAAATTAAAATAGTTTTCCAGAATTAAAATTACAAGATATTAATGATATTATTTAATATTAAAATTTTATATAATTAATTTCTTTTATTGGGTTGAGGATTATTCATTAGATAAGATGTCAGTGACAATCGTTTATATTATTTGGGGGATTTTTCGATCATCACAAATTAATTTTAATTGGTTAATTAATATTGAAAATATATAATTGTAACAAAACATTATATATTATGTAATACATATATTTTAATCTATTTTAATCACAAAAATGGTTTTATGACCATCCTTGAATGCAAAAATGATTAATCAAAACCCATCGCACTGAAAGGCAGTAAATCGGCACCTCAAGGATGATGCTTTCATCCTTAAAATAAAAGGAAAATGAGAAGAGACTTGATGGAGAATTCGAAAATGAAATAATAAAATTCAAATATAAAAATTTTACTATTGATATCTATCAATTTGGATAGGGGATGTGATGAGAAGAGGTTGTTAGGGGTGTTGTTTAAAGTGGAAGAGATGGGTCGTTTTTTGAATATTTTATTTATTTGTTTATTATTTTTTCTCATTAATACGAATTGTTTGATCATTATAAAAAATATATTAGAATTATAAGGATATTTCAGGATTTGAGAAATAAATTATCCATACATCATCTATGACTCAATAATTCATGTTTTTGTTGAATACCATAAATTAACATTTTTCACTATTAAAAAAACAATTATTTTAGAAAAACCACAAAAATTAACCCCAACCATTTCAAAAATTATAAATTCTAAAATTGGACTCCATTTTATGAAAATATTTTTATAAATATGGGAAATTTAATTTCTAAATAAATTCATCATTTATTTGAAAAATATCAATTAAAAATTTATTAGTGATTTCATAACACTTTGAAAAACTAATTGAGGTGTCATAGAATTATCATATAATAATAAGACAAAAAAACACATTTATAAATGAATTTTATAAAAATATATTTCTTTAAAATCATGATAATAATTATCAAATTGTATTTAAATATTTATTACTTACAAAAAATATAAACACTTAATTTATTATTATTTAAAATGATTATTTACTTATATCTAGATATAAATATATTATATTTTTATTTATTAGGTTCAAAAATTTTAATTATACATTAATCGTTGAACTTATTATTATATTGGTCTTATTAATATTCTAAATAGTCATGTTACAATTCCAATGGACTCGTTACTATTTTATTCGTACAATTTCCTTAACATCTAGAAATATCTCTTATTTCAACCATCCTTCATTTATAAACGTTTTATTGTATTCTATAATGGATTTTATGTTATTCATACTATATTAAATATTTATAAGAAGGGAAAATTCATATATAGAATTATGGTTCGTTACATTCTCCCCTCCGACAAAAATTTCATCCTTGAAATTTCTAGGATGTCACCTCATAAAAAGATTTACGTAGTTTTTCATCATAATTGTTATTGGTTCCCATGTCACCACTACTATTTTATGATTATTCTGAAGTAATTTTACTAGCTAAGTCATATAATTTCCCGAAACCTATTTTCTAGTGTCTATAATCTGGATAAGAGCTTTGAAGTAAGACAAATCTTGTTCTAATTCTACTTTATTAGAAGTGAGGACATATGTGGGTTCTCGCATGTACTTACATAACAAAAAAGTGTCGAATAGATTGTGTACATTAGAATGGCTAAGTAGAATCTCTAAAAAATAATACACATATCCATCTCTCTCTAGGATTTAAAAAGGACTAATGCACTGGGGGTTGAGTTTCACTTTCTTCCAAAAACAATTAACACCCTTCTATGGACATAATTTGTAGAAAAAATGATATCCAATGTAAAACATAAAATCCTTTCTTTTGTTATCTGCAAATATTATTTTTCCTAATTTGATATTCTTTGATATGTGTTAGAATATTCTTTACCTTTGTTGTCATTTCCTCCACATATTCTTCCCCAATAAGTTTTCTTTCACTGAATTCAACCCAACAAGTTGGGTTATGACATCTCCTTACATACAATACTTAATATAATGATGTTTGAATACTATAATAGAAACTATTTTTTTATGAACATTATACCAAAGAAAAATATTGACACCAAATACCTAATAAGTCATGTTATCATTATCTCAACATGTCTTCTAATGTTTGAATGGTCCTTTCGGACTACCCAACAGTTTGTAGATGATTAGCATTGATCAAATGAAGGTCATTATCCAAATATTTATTAACAATGTTTCATAATTTATATTTAAATCTTGAATCGTGATAAAAAAATAATTTAAATAGGTGGTCCATGAAGCTTAAAAAACATCAATAATATAGATTCGTACAAGGCGCTCTAGTGATTAATTCTCCCTTATAGTGAGGAAATGTGAAGATTTGGTAAGTCAACGAACAATTTCCAATATGATGTCATTCTTTCTTGGAGTTTTTAGGAAATCAGGTGGAAAAATACCATGTAATATCATACCATTTCTATGTACAAATAGGAATAGGTTTCAGGACTCCTCCTGGATGTTTTCTTTCAGAATTCACCTACTAAAAAATTAAACATCTTGATTAATAATCAGCAATTTCTCCCTTAATATTATCCCACAAAAAATATTCTTTCAAATCTCTAAACATCAAAGTGACAACATGGTGTATAGAAAAATTATAATGACATGAATCATCTTATAACTCCCTTTTTATCATAGGTATAGCGGTAACAAAAACCCTCTTCCCAAATTTAAGTATTCTATACTCAACCATGATGTATGTCACTTTCCCATTATTCACAGCTTTAATTTTTCTTTATAAATTCTTATCTTCATACTGAGAACATTTAATCTTTTCTAATAAAGACATTTTGGAACCAATTAAAAAAGTAATGATGTTTCACCTTCCTAGATAATTCTTATATCCATATTTACTATATCCATGAACATGTGATCCCTTTATGTCCGGATTTTTTTAAAACTCCATGTTCCATCCTAGTTAATACATAAGATACCTTATTTACCTTGCTTGGGTGATAGTGAATTGAACAATCATTATCCCTATGTTTCATGATCCATCTCCATTGCTTCCAGTTGATTTCTTTATGTGATAATATATATTTAAATCTCTTGTGATCATTATATATATCACATATTTCTCCGTAGAGATAGTGTCTCTATGTCATTTGTGAAACGATTATGGCTAATAACTCATGATCATGAGTTGGATAGTTTTTTCATGCGATATTGACTTTCATGATGAATATTCAATGACAATATCATATTTCGTAAGGAAAAATCCAAGACCTTTCTTTTATGCATCACAATAATCCACAAATACACCATTTCCTGACGGTAGAGTCAATATCAGAGAATTCACTTATCTCTTATTCAATTCATCAAAACGTTCCTCATGTTCTTTCTTCCATACAAACTTAACTCCTTTTTGAGTAATCTTGGTTAATGGGTAATCCAGTCTGGAAATATTTTAAACAAAATGCTAACAGTAACATACTAAACCATTGGAACTATGTACCTCAGTTTTGTTTGTTGGTATAAGGAAATTATATACTACCATCTACATTGCAGGATCAAATATTATTCCATCCTTAGAGATAATATAGCTAAGAAAAGAAGCTGTTTGAATCTAGAATTCATACTTTCTAGAATTCATAATTTCTAGAATTCACATATAACTCTTTTCTTTACAGATTCTCTTGAACATCCAGCAAGTTGTTCCCATGGTCCCCATATCTTTTTGAATAAATCAACATATAATCAATAAATACCACAAAAAACCATCAATATATTCCTTGAACACTCTGTTTGTTAGATCTATAAATATAAAGGGTGAATTGGTCAGTGAAAATGATATTACTATAAACTCGTAATGTCCATACCTATTTTGAAATGATATCTTGGGAATATCCTCCTTATTCAAATGTAATTGATGATTTCTAGAACAAAGGTAAATCTTCCTAAAATATTGATATCCACGAAACAAATCAAATAAATCATCAATGCAAGGTAGTTGATACTTTCTCTTTATTGTTATATAATTAATTTCTCTATAGTCAATTCATAGTCTCATAGATCCATATTTATTCTTAAAAAGAAGAAAAGGTGATCCACATAGAGAAACTCTAGGGAGAATAAATCCTTTATCCCTATATTCTAGTAGTTGTTTCTTCATCTCTACTAATTCCACAGTGTCCATTCTATAAGTAGTATTTTCTATAGGTCTTTTACTAATAATTAAATCAATATATTACTCAACTTTCCACTCTAGAGGATTTCCTGGTAAATCCTATAGAAATAAATCAATAAATTTTTTCACAATAGATACATCTTCAATTTTATTATTTCATTCCTCATAAATTGATAATATTTTCTCTTCCACCCCAATAATTTCCTGTTAAAGAGATAATATAGGTGTGTCATGATAAGAACTAGATAATAATTTTTATACTCCAACGATAAAAAATTCAATATCTTCCTAAATAATTGTTACTTCCTTCTTATCGAAATATATTTTCTTTTTATATTTTGAAATCTAGTCTTTACCAAAGATTATATATAAACCCATAGATATAATGAAAAGGTTACCAGTTAAATCATATTTTTGTGTCATAAATGGGATCGATTGACACATCATTGTTTTAATGATACTTCCCTTAAGAGTTTTGACTGAAAACCCCTTCGCTAAATCAAAAGGAAAATGTATCATTTTTTTTTAAAACTAACAAAATATAATAAGGTGAGATTATACAGAATAAAATATAGGATTGGATGAGTTTGAGGAAAGTATTAAATTACCACCCCTATATCATTAGGAACATTAACATCCATGGTTGTGATTTCATAAGGTTTGCCATTCTCCCTTGGATTTTATAAGGGAAATTTAACTTGACACTTAGAACAATAATTTTCATAGTGTTCCATATCCAAACAATTGTATCATTAAACATTGGTAGTATATTTTGTTCCCTTATAATCACAATTTTGTTGGCCTTTTTTTCTACACTTTTAACAAAATCCTTTCGTTTTTATGTAGGAACAGGGGTGTTTCCCTCTTCGAGTATCACACGTTATAAAATTAAACTTTTTTTATTCTTCCCTTTATCCATTCTTTCTTTCACATCCCTCTTCTTCTATTATTTTCACTTAAATTCATAAGACATAGAGAATTAATTCTATGTATTTATATCACATTATACTATATCATTGGATGATGAGAGATTTTGAGGGATCAGTGCTCCTCGATGGAATTGTTTAAAACCACCAATGAAAATATAAATCTATCTTCTTATATTACATATGGGGTATGTTACATGTTTTTATCTCCTTGAAAATTTGACATCATTATTCATGACGTTTTCATCCACTTTTTGTTTCATTATAAATAATCACCTCTCCATATCTTCTAACCATTCGTGATAGAATTAGTTTTTCTAGGAAAATTTCATTAAAATATTTCCATTCCATAATGTCAATTTCTTACTCCTTTTTATTTTAAATCAATGACAACAATTGATTACTGTCTCCTAAGAGATGATAAACATCCATGATACCTTCTCCCTTTCATTACTTCCCCAAAAACAATTTCTTCTTTAAATGAATTATCCACAACTCTGTTACAAATGGGTTTATGGACCCATTGAATTATAGAGTTCATTTCCACATAAAGTGGTTTTACATTACTCCTCCATGTTGTAGATCAAGATGAACCATACAAGTAAGTTTATTATTCATAATCTGATTTAGCTCTCTTAGTATAGTTATAAATTTCATAGAACTTCTTGCAAATCCAGCACCAACATCATTATCTTACATAGGAGGGAAACCCATACATGGGATATGTGCAATAATATGGTTTCTGTTCCATACCCTTGGCACCATTTTTAAAAAGAATAGAACACACTAAATTAAGTTAGTAATCATAATGCATAATTTTCAAAATAGCACAACACTTAACATAATTTGAAAATTTATGAATAGATAATCTTATAATCATAAAAACAGTTTCTTTGGGGATGTGATTACATTTAAATCCTTAATAATGATTTGTAATGAAATTGTGAATCATCTTAATAATATCCCATGGGAGGGTCCAACCAGGTGCACAGTAATTCATACTGTCATATACTAGGATACTCAAAGTAAGTCATCGGACACCTTTTTAGAGTTGTTACCCCAACATATATCTATACTATAACCATGTCCACATGTAGTATCCAGAAAGGGATTTGTTGCTAGGAAGACCCAAATAATATCTACCTTACCAAAATTATAGGATGGTCTTTTATGTTTATCCCTAAATTTTATATTAGGGTTTTTTCCCTAATTAATGTTTTCTAAATTGAGTTTCCATGGTTTCTACTAAACTTTCCTTGATACTAATTATAATGACCATATCCCCTATTTCCCAAAGCTGGTGCCCTGCATTATTACATTTTCATAATAAGCAAGGACATATCATCCTGAAGTAATAAAAATTTTATTACTTTTAGAATCTTTATTATATACATGAAATTTATATTGTAACATAAAATGGAAAACAACATAAAAATCATTTGGAAACATCCATAACATTTATATTATCACTGCATTTCATTCATAATATACATCTTGACATCCATAGGAAAAATAAAATAGAATAAATGGGTGATTCAAAATAATATATACGGGTATTTAATAAATAATATGCTAATATAAACAATATGGAATGGTAAATAACAAAAAACCTATTCCATTAGAACATAATCTTGACTATAATATGGAAAAAATAAAAGCTGAATAAATACTTCCATATAAATAATCACATAAGAATAGAGATTAACCGAAGATATTATAATATTTAAATATTAACATGGATTATAAATCATAATAAGGGCATATATAATTTTTGGATCATAAATATTCCATCGAGTCCTTATACAATACATCTAAAATTAAATGATCAAGACCTCATCCAAATTAATTTCGGTTTGGTCTAATGAGACACACTAATGCATTGAGGCTCTATAGAGTACCCCACCCATCACTTACTAAGTACACTATAGACCACATATGAATGGGTTTATAAAAACACAAAATACACATATGAAATGTAAATATGACTTCCCAATCTGTAAACATAATCGCTCACCTTTCCAAGTAGTGAGGTGAATCATATCAAGATAGCACATACATAGTCAAACTCATAATAAACCATTAAATAAAATATGGTATATGATAATAATAATATTTAAATCTCAATAAATTATAATATTAAATATATTTTTTGTAATATATGAAAATACTCTCATAAATTGATCAAGTAATTCTAGAGAGAAAGACCCCTTTTACTTTGTAAAGAAGAGTTCTTTTGGAAGAATGATTTGTATTTGTCGTAATTGTTTTGTTAAAACCAGAAATTAGAGAATATATTTTTGCATGAAAAATTATAGATTTTATAAAAATAATGGATTATTAAAATATATTATAGATGGTATTGAAAATGGGAATGAAATTTAGAAGTTTTATTTAATCAGGCTTATTTATCAGGAAAACAGAGAAGACAACCTGGTAAAACATACATTTCCCTGTAAAAGAGACACTAAAAAAAATAAATAAATTATTTTGGAATACATTCCCATAATTTAGAGGAATTATAAAAAAATAACCAAGAATGCCATTGTTTTAAAGAGGGAGAAATCAATACACGAATGAAAATGGACGTTCAGGGAGAAACTCATAGCATATGTCTGAAACTGTTTTGTACGTTCGCTTAATGTCTTAGATAATGAAATTAGAATCATTAATAATTTAATTTAAAACCTATTAAAAGTGTATTTTATTTATAATAATTTTCTTAAGTTCATTTTTTACCATTTTATGACTTATAAGATTAAATTTCATTATTCGGGGTAGTTCTTTCCATTGGTTTGCATGGTCAGTTTACTCTTATATGCACACAGAAGATCATATAAAATGAAAATAGTTGTACATAATTGAAATTACATTTTATTAATGAAATTAATGATTATTAAATGGTTATATAAGTAATTTCATTATTTCAGTTGAGGATGAATCATTATATAAGATGTGCGTGAGAATCATTTAGATTATTTTGGCGGTTTTTCAATCATTACAAATAATTTTTGTTTCATTAATTAATATTATATATATAATGGTTCAAAAACATTAGATAATATGTAATACATATATTTTAATTTTTTTAACCATGATATGGTTTTATGACCATCCTTGATGGTATAATTGAAAAACGAAAACACGTCCTCATTGAAGGTCGTAAATTGGCACCTCCTGGACAATGTTTTCATCGTTAAAATATATGTAAAAGGAGAAGAGACATGATAGTGGGTTTTACATTAACATAATAAAATTTCAGGATATAAATAATACTTTATTTATGATTTTAATTTCTACAGGGGAGGTGAGGGGAGTAAAAGAAAAGAAAATAAATTGAAAAGGAAATACAAGAAAAGGAAAAGGATTTTTACCACTGCAATTATCCTCCACAAGAATATCTTTAAGGGGATTGGTTTTGGTATTTTTTTTGAGTATAATGGATCCTGGATTTGGGGTATCAAATTGGGATAATTAATTGGTTGAAATCAAACAAGTATCAAATAATTTAAGGTGTGAGTATAAGAGGTGGTGAGAGCTTGTATTCATAGAGGATATGAGGGGTTTTTTTGGATATTTTATTAACTTGATTATTATTTTCAATCAAGAATATGAATAGTTTTAGAATTATCCCAAAATATATTAAACTAATGATTTATTGTTTGATTTTATGTGTTTTAATCATCAATTCATAATATATTACTCAATAATTCGTCTTTTTGTTAAATACAATAATTTTCCGGATTTCATATTCACCAAAAATTTAATTATTTTAGAAAAAAATCAAAATTTCACCATAACTCATTTTCAGTGATTATAATTCAAAAATGGAAACAATTTTATGAAAAAAAAATTCTAAATATAATAAATTTAAATTTTAAATAAAATCATCATTTATTTGAAAAATAAAAATTTAAAATTTTTAACTGATTTTAGAACACATTCAAAAATTAATTGAGGTCTCATTAAATTTTCATATAATCATAAAAAAATAAATTAATAATTAATGAATCTATTTTATGAAAATAGATTTATTTAAACTAATTTTATTTATATATTTATAACTTATAAAAATAAAAACACTTAATTTATTATTTTTAAAACCTTTATTTACTTATATCTTGATATAAATATTTTTCACTTTCATTTATAAGATGCAAAATATTTTTCTAAACATTCATAGGTAAAGTTTCTATTCTATTTTTCATATTACTTTTCATAATGGTCACATTACTAGTCCAAAGGACAAGTTACTATTCCATTGGTAGATGTTCCTTAACTTCTTGAAATAACTCTTATTTCATTCATTCTTTATTTATAATGTTTTTATTGTATTCCCAAAGTGATTTTATGTGATTCATTCTATATAAAATAACTATTAAAAGGGAAAACACCATTAATAGAATTATAGGTCGGTACATTAATTGATTTTGTACTTAATTATTGAAAACTAATAATAATTTAATGAATGTTAATTCATTTATTATTTATATAAATAATAAATATCAATAAAATAAATTTAAAATGAGATAGATTAAATTTCAAAAAATGAAAATATATAACACATTGAAATGTGGTATATTTAAAATAAAAAAATATTTTTTCTTATAATAGGATATGGTTTTCCATATCATCAATCCTTAACTATTTAAAAATTATAATAATTTATTTATAAATATCAAAAATAATTTTACCTATATATAATATATAATTAAATCTATACATGTTTATTAATTATAAAATTAAAAGTAGTAAAACTATTTTCTAAAGACTATATAATGAATGTATTTTTTGGTGGTTCCTTTATAAAACTAGAAAAACAGGCTACTGCCATAGACCTATAGCCATACTTATAAAATTGTGGCTATAGATAGATACTACCTCAGTTATTTAGTCTATAGCCATAGTTTCAAATCCATGGCTATAGGTCATATTTTAATGGTGTATAGCCACAGTTTACAAAATAGTGGTTATAGCCTACCTCTATAGACATAGTTATGTGGCCTATAGCACAGTTTTCAAAATAGCGGTTGTATGCCATGTTTTCGATGTGCCAGAGCCACATTTCTGAAAACCACGCCTATAGGTCTCCAGCCCTTTCCTGGTAGAAAATAATTACCACCAAAAAATAGCAGGAAAAACTATTGCCACAGTTTTCAGAATATTGACACGGTTTTTATTAATATATATAACATAATATATACAGACACAAAGACCTTGGTGGTGTCGTAGTTAGGGAACTGAAACACAAAGTGAAGGTGTAGGGATCGAATTCGTCTAGGGACACATTATTTTAAGGCTATTGGTATAGTTTTCATGGGTTATAGACATGGTTAATACTGTGCAAATAGGCCACCTATTTCCAAGGATAAAACTATGGCCACAGGTCAACTGTCACGATTGACAATAGAGACACTTGTTTCCACAGTTTTCAAAACCGTGGTAAAAGGCCACCTATTTCGATGGTTAAAACGGTGGCCATTGGTCAGACCCTACTATAACGGTGATAGTGCCCCCAGTTGGGAAAAATTGTGGTTGTTGCCTACAGCCAAGGTTTTGGGTCCTAATTCCACAGTTTTGAACTATGGAAATAGCATACTTTTTAATTTGTGTTAGATAATATATAAAATAAAATTCGACAATTGGTATATATTTTTACATATATTCATAATAAATGGAAATATATAATTCCATATGACCCCTATTTTTTTCGTATACTAATTTTCCCTTTCTAAAGGTTTGTTTTTTATCCCATAAGTTAATATATTTCATCTATTTTTTCTTTATTACTTATTTTGATAATGTTAATCATTTCATTGATTGTAGATTTTTTATGGAAATTATTTATCTTCAATAAAATAATTTTCATCATATTCATAATGGTTATGGAAGATAATGATATAAAATATATTTATATTAAATTTTTATTTTCTAATAAACTAAAAATGTTGAGTGGATACCATTTATATTTACTTTTATATAGCAAGTTAATTAAATCATTCTTATCTTATAATATTCTTCTATTTAACTATACCATTATTATTTCATAAATTAAATTTATTTAATATTGAATTTATATTAAAAACATTTACCGAAAAATATTTACATGATTATATATAACCAAAAATCATTTTTCTACATTATATATCTATTAAATAAATTTAAAACTCAAAATATTAACTTTCTCTTATAAATGAAAATTATAGTGGCATTCCTCAATATATTCATGACATTATATATAATTTCTAATGACATTTGAAAAGTTCTTGTCCTCATTTTTGGTAAATTAAATACAACCTGAGGAAGTATTTTCCTGCGTAGTTCATAATCCCCTTTGCAATAATATTGGATCTATGGATATGAAATTATATTTCTTTATATTGATAATTGAGATTATCTATTTTAAGTGGGATTGTATCAATGAACAACATTTTATTGAATTTTATTAACTGATGAATAAGTAGATAATAATTATAGAAGAGTTATTTACCTGGGATACAATCATTAAACTTGTATTTTTTCACTCTTAATTTAATATCCCTCATTTCAGGTATTGATGAAATAGATTTTATTGACATGAAAATCATGAAAGAATATAAAAAAACAATCTAGGTGTTTAAATTTTTATAATAAATTTACATCATACCAATTCCATTTTCATGATCCACTTCGGTGGAATTGATTACAAAAACTCCCACATTAACAATTGGAAATTGACATAATAATTCTCATTAACCCTTAGTTTGGGGAATTTGTTATCATAATAAAAATAATATTTATAATTGAATCATTAAAATAATTATGGTGACTTATTTGGAAATATTATCTTCTCCATTATATTTATCAATATATTTATGCACCTTTAGTATCTATTTTCATGATTAACTCCTTTACCACACCTAAAACATACTACTGTAACATTAATAAAAATATTTAATTGCTTCTTACAATATATTTGGCATATAGGATATTTAATCATCTTACCTTCACCAGATTTATCTTTATAGCTTCCTTGAAAATTTATTTTCAACTCCATTCCCCTAAATACCTGGTTCCATTATGATTCTATATATTCAATATTCACCTTAATGTCACATCAATTAATCTATTCATTACATTCCATTTTTATTTTCTCTAAATCATTTTCGAAACTAGTCTTTAACCTAAAAATGAATCCATCAATTTTTATTCCCTAATATAGGGAAAATCTAAAGGCATGCCTTGAAAAAAATATTAATGATTTCTTAACAAGGCTCTAAAATTAATCCCACTTTTTCGTAAGGGAAAATAATTTCCTTTCCATCATGATATGATTTATATGGGGAAAGTATTTTCTATTAAATAATTTCTAAAACACATCAAATTCCATAGATTCCATACCATCCTTTTAATTTGTATTCTTGATCATATATCACCAATGTATCCCTTACCTTCCAATCAAGGGCTATTCAAAAATTCCTTTACTTTCTTTGAGAATGAAATAATATAATAAATTTTCAATCTTTCATCGACCCATTATGTACCTAATTAGGGATATAAATATTAATAAAAAGATATTGGTTGTTGTCACATAAAGGAATACAGGATTAGTTTTCCTTTCCTTGGTGACTTTTAATGTTTAAAATATTTACTTTAATTACTCATAAACCAAGATAGCAAGTCTTTGAAATTTTATATACCATTTAAAATATCATTTAGTTGTTAATATGGATAATAATACCACAGTCTATCATATTAATTATTTACTCGCTTCCCCATGGTTACATCTATTTAATATATCCATACATTTTAACATGACTAATAAATAATTATATCTTATGGAATTCAGAGTAACCAAGCATATGTGTAGGGAAAATAAGTCCTCAGATGTCATATCCCATGAAACATTATTTTAATACTTTGGTTCACCTAATTTACCCTATTACAATTATGATTCAACTGAAATGTCTTTAAGATACATCCTCAATTTATGTTTAACATAATCCCAAATAATATTTAAGACCTACTCTAATATAGAATAAAGTTACCCAAATCCAAACATTTTAATATGATGTAGATAATTCATTCTTTAGACATAGACTTGGATATCAAATGTGGTGACCCGAACATAAAATACATAGATATTATATTACACCCCATTTTGAAATATTAATTTCATAAAAAAAATAAAACACACTCCCATGACTAAAAGGATTAGTTTCATTGAGGATTATAAACCTTACCTAATTATTAAAAAATAATACTTCAATGTCTCTGAAAAAATTATCCATGTAGGACTTCCTCCAAGTCACACACTTACATATAAATCCTATGGTAATGGGGAAATCAAATGAAAGGAGTTACCTAAAATTATAATAAGGTATAAAATAATATAAATGGATTATAGAGAAGTTGATCATAAATATGTTTTAAAACATAAAAATTGTATAAATTAAATGATTAATGGAAAATTTTCATGTAATAATATGAATAGATCTTGAGTCCTGATTGAATAGTCATAAAGAATGACATTGTAATGTGGAAACACAAAAGGATCATTATGAAAGTATACCTTGTTTAATGGAATAATAAAGTTAAATAATAATTATATTCATGATATATGGAGATATAATATTGGATTTTGGAATATGTATAGAGAATCATTACATTTTTTGAGTCCCTATGATAAGCCCATCATTATATATTTAGACACTCTCTTCTAAGACCATCTTTACATATCTTAAAAATACAACAACATTATATCAATTACTAACATAATGGAAAGTATAAAACATCATTTAATATTCCATGTTTAACCACCAACACCATCACAATGTATTGGATTATGTATCACAAATCGCATAACAAAATATAGTTCATCATTCATCACAACATATATCCCAAAATATAGTGGATCATGTATACGATCACATGTATCATTGTAATATCATGAGTTATAACACCATACCCAAATAATTGGATGGATATATTATACCCACCCCCCATGTAATAAAAATACATTCATATGTTTTTAATAGTAAATCCAGCATACATCAAATCTTGGTTAACCCATGAAAATTATGGTATCGCATAAGAAAAACTAAAGGATTGCATAATTAGATATAAAAAATTAGTAAATCAAAAGAACCCTTACATAATATCGTTTATATTATGATAAAATAAAATAAAACATTATATAATTTTAATATTATAATGATAATATGGTAAATGGAAGTGAATCATCAAATAGTTTTCTCAAAACAAATGGTACATTTTCATAAAAATGAAGTTATGAGTTACTATCAAAATCATTCTCAAAAAGTTGATAAGAAACTTTATATAATGTTATATTTAAAATAATCCTCAATAATGGACCCTTAATCAACTTATAATATCTAAATATAATTAATTCAGAGTATAATATATGAGATATAAAGAAGTTGGAGAAAATACCCATCAAATTCTATTAACATTTTTAACAAATACACATCGAGAAAAGAAATTTAATGTTTCTTTTAGAAAATATGAAAATAAAAACATTAAATTTAGGTTTTAAAATATATAAATAGATTTCAAAAAAATTTAAAAAACATTTGGGGTAGTAAATGAAATAAACATTGAGGACAACCATATAATATATATTGAAAATTATTCTTTACGATATCACATTTTTAGAATTATAAATATTTCAAAGAAGGGTATATTGTTATTAAAATGTAATTTTATTGCATAGGAAGATATAATTCAATATTATATAGTGTGTGTATATAATATATCAACCATGTAAAAGAATAGTCAATGAATAAGGTGTACTTCTCAATGAAAAAATATTAAACCAATAATGCCCTAATGGCTTTGGTAATGAATAAAGAAATTGAAAATGAATGTGAGAACCTGAATAATAAATTTAACTAATATTAAAACATATATAATTTTGATAATATATGTAAAATTTTAGATTATACACCATTTAAATGAAAATAATTCCATTATATGAAACATGTCTCAATAAATGGTAAATGAGATGAAAACCCCTAACCTTGGATTCATTCTCTATCTGAAAAAGTTTATCACCTTATAATTTCAATCTAGGTTTATTATACATAGTTTTCATAATATTATTTACATTAATGTAAAATAATTATATTCCTTTATAATTTATTATTACTTATTTATTATCATTCATGGATAAAATTAATCATTGGGTGTAAATTATTCTGTTTTTTCCTTATTTACTTCATCATGATGGTTTTAGTTCTTGATTACTAATAATGTATTAATAAACTAAATATTGGTCATGGATTTTATAAATATATGTTTTTTTTATAATTATAGTGTCCCATGTACATTTAGTGGAAGTTATGGTGACCGTTCGTAAATAATGGTTAAAAATATCCAATTTTTAAATTTTTATTTGATAATAAAAACCAATTTTTAAATTTGATTACTTTTGTATATAACCATTTAAAATTATAAAGAATATATTATGTTAATTAGTATTTAAACATGGTTCTATGATTTTATATAAGTTAACCATTCATGATGGAAATGCAATAGTATCATTCATGTAGGTACTAAAATAGATGCCAATAAAAAAGTGAAATAAATAATGAATGAGAAGGAAATGAAGATATATTATGACAATATCATTTTTATTTAAGAATAATTATGATTTTATAAAATAAATAGTGTGTAAAATGAGATTTAAATAGAGTCACTACTACAGGTCATGCTTTTAACAATGTTAAAATCATCTTTAATAGTTTTGTAAAATGTTTTTAATATCAAATCTTTTAAAATACTCACTTTATCATAAAATTATTAGCAGTGATAAATGGGTCCTTTATCAAATCATTTTTACAACTGATAAAGGGTACCTTTTTCAGTTCATTTTTAAGTACAGAAAAGGGGAAATTTTTTCAGTACCCCACTGACAAAGATTATTCCCTATTTAGGGCCCTTTTCTCCGACTCACCCCACTAACTCACCAATAACATGATTTTCCAACCCACACACACCCCATTTCTGTGCTATAAATTATCCATTTCAGCACTTTTCAAATTCCCAACCTCAGGTTCACTCCTCGCATGCATCTGGATTTGATCCATATACCTCCCATTTGAAGCTGAAACACATTTACAATAATAGTAAGATTTTTTATTCTATATTTTAACATATTCATATTTATATATATACACATATAAAAATATTTCTCATTCGTATATTTTTATAATTATTTTTTAATACATTATTTAAATATATGATTGTATGTATGTGATATATGTATACCTATATTTATTTAAATATATTATATTTTATTATTCATTTATATATATTATAAATTTAATATAAATTGAAATCATTATATTAATACACACTCATATTTTAATAAAAATATTATATATACATTTGTATATATATATTCATATATATTTATAATGTAAAAAATAGTCAGTTGTTATTTTAAATACATTTTTAGAATATTTATATATATTTTATTTTTAGATTTAAATTGTATACATTAAATATATATGTATATGTATAAAAATTAACATATATATTTATACATATACACACATAATTTTATATTTAAAGATACATTTTTTATATTTTATTTATAATTACTTATATTGAAATATGTTTATATACTCAATTTAATAAAAATAGTAATGATTGTTTTTAAAAGTACATTTAAATATGAATTATATACATAATATTGTTATATAAATATTTACACACATAAATATACATTTATATTTCTCACCTATAGTTAAAAATATATACATATATATATATATATATTATACATATATAATAATATGAATTCGAATATATACATTTTGACACCCACGCCCCATAAGTCTACATGAAATACAACATCAAATCCCGGTGGAGAAATGATGAAAGTGTACTCTATATATTTGAACATACATGTTTATGTAATTGTTTTAAAATATGTATTGATAAAATTTATAAATTATAAGTAAATATTAGTAAATATACATATAATTAAGTACAAATAATACTTATGTTTGAGAAATGATAAAATTTTAAAACCATAATATCTATATGAATGTAATATCTAGGAATAAATTTAGTCTCCACTAAAAAAGGATGAGAAGAATTTATAAAATGATTCGGAACTAATAGAATATATTAAAAAATTAGGGTAGCTCAACAAAAAAATCAATTTTGGAGGACTTCTAGGCCCTTTTCACATCAAAAATATAGTATAAGGGGTTAACCCTAGCCTATATGGAATATATATCTTCATAACCTTCAATTTGAAATGTGATAGATCTCAAACGGACCCCTAGATCAAATTTTATTGTCCTTTGATGTTCAAGTCATGTTATCAACTTGTCTTTTATTGTTCCTTAGATTATTTAATATTTGTGTTCTATAATGTTTATTAAATTATTAATACTCGATAATAATTTAAAAATTATTAATGAATATTTTTTAAATTATTTTATAATCCATTTTCTCTAAATATATTAAATATTACGTTTAAATGCATATTTATCTTTATCTAAATTATATTTAATAAAACATAAAATATTTATTTCAATATAAATATATTCATATATTAATATATTGTTTTTAAAGACAAATATTTTTTAGGATATATAGGCTTTATCAGCACTAGAAAAAAAGGTTGATAATGCAGGCTTTATCAGCGCTAATAAAAAGGTTGTGATAAAGGTTTCATTATATGTACTTTTTTAGCACTAGTAATGACCACATTTTATAATCACTTTTTTAGTAGAAAACGTAAAATCCCCAATTTATGAGTTGTTTTTTATTAGGGATGGTAAATCCCCCACCCCCTTTAGTACTTTTTTTATAAAGTGGATAAAGGGGTCCTTTATTAGTGATTTTTTGTCGCATTGATAAAATGGGCCTTTGTTGGTTGTTTTTGATAGATTAATAAGGATAACATGGATAAGGGTTGTTGTGTGACATTAGTGGATAACTTATTACCAATTTGGAAGTCTTACTTCACTAAGTGATTGATGTAATTTAATATATTGAAGAAAAAAGATAAATATCAATGTAAATTCATCTTATTTACACTAGTATAATGTAGTGAAATCCTAATTTATCTAAAGATTTTTTTTTCATTCAATAAGAGATAGGATATTAGATAACATGTTATAGGAATTTGGGTCCCAGGGTTGATTTATTAGTTATCCTAACATAAATAATAACCCAAGGAAATGGAAAATTGAATCTACCATATGTGCCTCAAATAGGTCTCCTTTTCACATTTCCTTAGTGAGTTGGCTAATTAGGTATAGAGATATCTAGCTCACTATATAAATTTTTTTATGGTTGTTTAGTGTATAAGGACCGGTAACACCCTAGGAAATATATTTCAATGAGGACATAGTCTGTGTCTTAAAAAATAAAAGGCTTATAGATATTTTTTATTTCATACCCTAAATTAATTAAATAAATTTTTTATTCAATTATTTTTTGATTAACAAAATATTAAATTTTAAATTTTATTTATTAATCTCACAATATTTTATCAAAACTCAATATCTCTCACCATGAGTTTCAAAATATTCTATCGCATGGATATTATAGTGGAAATGGTCTATCAATTTCTTAAGTTAACCTTGACATTAGACAGGATTGTTACTTAAATGAGTTTGGGTAGTTGTCACTTTACCACATCAATAACATTAAACTCCTAGATCCATTGAGTAGTATGACCAATAATAAAATCCCAATCATGTATTTCCCCAATAATTTCCTCAAAAATGATTTTCAATAATTATTTTCCATCACACTCAATACCAATATGATTAAGTTGACCAAAAAACTATCATAAGAATTCATGATAAATATAGGTTTCCTAAATTTGGAAACACAAGTAATTGGTTCGAGTGTCGCATTATTTTTTATGTAATAGAATGTTAGACTAACATAATACTTAATTTTTTGAATTTTTACCTTTATAAAAAAAATTCACATTATATTATTTAAATTTTTTTATATTAAATGGATTTTAATTAAATGATTAACCATGTCTAGAAAATATTTTCACATAATAGAATTTTATTTAAATTCAATTTTATATTATTTTTAATTCATTAGTTAATTTTATATTGATAAATAATTCTTAATGAAATTATCAGCATGATATAATATAAATTAAATAAATAAATTGGTTTAATTATGAGACTTTATAATAGTTATTTTACCTAGTTGATGAAAAAGTGAATGGCATCCCAAGTTAGATATCACCATCAGCCATAACTTTTTTTATTCCACATTATTCCATTTGGCCACCTAATAATTACTACATTCGTTTCACCTAGGCTCCAAACACCAACCATCTTTACTCTCCCAAGAGATTCATCTATCGTATGACTTTTAGTCACACATATGTGATAGAATATAAAGGATTAACATAGGGTAATATAGTAAATGAACTATAGAAAATTTAGGCCCATACATGAATAGAGGATAGAATATTAGGCATGTCATTACTCTCATTTAAAAATTTATTAATCACCCAAAAAAATAAAAAATAATTTAAATAAACCATTCAGATACACAAGTCATTATATGCTCATGATCATTTAAATCATGTAGTAAATAAATACATGTAAACTATCTAGTATTTATTAAATTTAATATATTTATTAAGAAAATAATTCTTGGATTAATTTAATTGATTAATATTAAATAAATAAAATTAATATAGCATGTAACATATCTGATGTGTAAGGTATAATTTGGTGTATAGTGTCTGAAGAAAATGAAATTCAGTATATTAAAGATGAACTATAAAATTAATACATGATTCCTATATAGATTTAAGAATATTATTAAAAAATTTGTAAATGAAAACTGATCAAGGAATAACATTATTAATTTACTCTATAATTAATTAGGAATTTAAAATAATTTAAAACTAGATTATATGACATGTATTCTATCGACACACCACTTAGTTTTGTTTAATGACATAATTAATATTTTTATTCATTGTAATTATTCCACAAGGTTACAGCCTAAAGAATATGTAATTCATGCAGAATGGTATTGGTAAAATAACATGTACAACTAGATACACATCAAGTAACAGTTTCCATGACATGTGCCTAAGGACTCAGGGTGCATTTCATATGTGGATATTTTTGAGGCACATAGAATTTTCACTAGTTGAATAATGTGTTACCTCGGGAATTCTCGACCACTAGTCCCACATGTCAATAAATAAATACATGGAATTCATTTGACCATATTTTCTCTATGAATTTGTCTTCAAACACTTGTTGACTACATGGTCTTTATGACATATACGTGTCATGTAATCTGGTTAACCATATTTTAGGCTATCCCAGTAAACATCACCTGAATTAAACGAATTTAATTAAACTAGAATTTCATTTATTTATCATCACATTCTTTATTTCATGACCCATCAAAGTGTTATGAGCATCATTTCATAGCCTGTGCTTTTCAGTTACCCAATGTGTAACATTAACAACAAGTTTGAATCTATAACACTTCTAGATGTCATCTCCTGTCATTATTCATTTGATCTTAATCTATTTTGGATAAAATTAAATTATAATTAAGCATATTAAAACAATGAATACAGTTAATTCGATATTTGATTAAATAAAAAAATAACTATAAATGAAATTCTAACAATAAATGAATATAATCGTCAAATGATATATAAATAAATATACATTAATATGTGATAGATTTTTTGTGACTTAATGGTTTTCTGCTATCATGGAAGTGGTTGAGGTCATTCTCAATAAAAAAAATCAATACCACCATCAAATAAAACATAATAACTAGTTGAATTAAAAACCTAAAATGAAAAGAAAAGATCATCACATATAATTTATAATTAATTTATTAAGAAATATTAATACCTTTTATTAATGTTATTTCTTCATTGATGAATCTAGAAACGATTTCATGTTATACCTTCATTGAATATGAGGAATCACGGGTAGATTCAATCTTGTGGGGACCCACATGTTCACTATAAACCTTATAATGTCGTCATATAAATATATGGGTTCTTTTTCTGAAGATCCTAGTGCTTGTTTCCTTCATCATTGATCAACATTAAAATCACTTTTGGTGGTAGGTCTCTCTTTTTTCTAATATTGTGAGGGTGGTGGATGTGGATCACTCTCTATTATTTAGATCATTCAAGGAGAGATGATCCATAGGGATTTATGGGACTCATATAAATTCATTTTATACAATGATAAAAATGAATTGGGATTTCTCATCTTAGGTTATAGATTAACATAACTGGAACATTATAAAAAAGGGTTAGAGATTAAATAATTTCACACAGTCCCTTATTATTCATTTATTCCTCAATGAACCTAATGATAAATAATTATTACTTTTATTATTATTTAATTGTCATTATAAAAACATAAAAATAAATAAATATATTTTCATTAATAAATAAAAAATTATTTACTTAAATATTGTTAAATATTTCATTCCTCACCACAAACATAAACTCAGCCTACCAAATTTACTCAATATTTATCAGTAATTTAATAATAACTATTTATTTAAATAAATAAATATAAATAAAATATTCATGTATAAATAAAGAAATATTTTATTCCATAAAATTTTGAATAAAATTAACTAAATCGTGTACTCCAAAATATTCTCTCGAACAATAGGTGACTAGAAATATGTGATCAATCAAACATTAATAATTGTTAAACAATATAAAATAATAATCCTTACTCCTTATGTTAAATTATTATAGAATTTAACTGGGATTCAATATATACTTAGTGAGTTACCCACTCAACCTCTTTATCAATTGCATTTGGCAACACCACCTATAGTCCATGGTTGAAGTATAAAAACATCGAAAGGAACCCATAGAGAAAAAATTAATTTACACAATTATGTACAACCTACAATGAACATTCATTTTGTAATATTATACATTTATCATGATATATCTAATAAAGAATGATTCTTTATTTTTCCCTTAAAATATGTGGTCGCCTTTACTCTACTTGACATGATAGAAATAAACTTTTCAAAGGAATGTCACAGCTATTAAATTTGTCCCTACCCGGATTCGATCTTGGGTCTTTTGGATTCCAATCAGGATACTTTACCACATAATATGATATGAAACAATATTCAACACCATGAATATTCCGAAATTCTAATAATAAATGTGGTTTTTTTAGGGTACCAACTTCAAAAAAATTACACAAATACACACAAACAAATACGTTTTTAGGGACTTGTTGTTTTCCCTTCACATATAATACACATGTACCTACATAAAATCTAGTTTCACCTCTATTATAATAGTATATATAGATATATCTATATTAATTATATGGTAATACCAACATTTACATAATAATAATGTAATATATATATTCTCTCTTTACAATGAAACATATATTTGACTTTAATTTTTCAATAATTTAGAAAACTAAAATTTAAATTTTTGGGATTTTCAAATGATAAAAAAATTATAATATTAATATTAATATATATATATATATATATTTGATTATTAATAATCAATAATAAATATAATTTGATTGTAATTAATTGTATTGTTTTATAAAAAATTATTAAAAATTAAATTATATATTATTCTTAAAATATTATTTGAATGTTAATAATATTAATTTTCACCTTATTAATATAAAAAATATTAAATAAAAAATATATTATTCTCCGGGAAATAATAATAACATATATATAAATATTAATGAATAATACTTGTTTAAACACAACTAATTGTAAATCTTGTATTGTTTTTTAAATAATAATATATTTAAATTATTATATATTTAATATTATATTTAAATTTTTATATATAAATTTTTACAAATATGCGGTATAAAATAATAATTAATTTATATAATTACTAATTTTTTTACAATATTTCAAAAAATATATAAAAATAATTTTTAATTGATGATATTTTTATATATAACTCATTTTATATATATTTATATATTTATTAATTTATTGTAAATTTTTTGGGTATATAAATATAATTATTTATGTTTTATATATTGAAATATAAATATATGTAATTAATAATCTTTTGAATAAAATTAGTCATATATAAATTAATTATTATTTTTTTCATATATAATTAATAAATTACCATTTTCAAAATATATTTAATATATTTAATTGGATTACAAATATATATAAATTTATTTTATTATATTTCTAGTTATCATTTATATAGATGTATATATATTAATATAAATTAATCAATATTTATAAATATATAAAAACCAAATAATGATATATTTGTTTATTATATATTAGTGAATAAAAAGGTCGTAGAATTATTGAAAAAACTAGCTTCATTGATCGAAATTTATTTTTGATCCTAAGCTAGTGTGATAGTGTAACACCTTATGATTTTATGAATTATTATTCCATTGAATAAATTAAATTTGTTTGAAATCGTTTGTTATATGCAACACCAAGATAATCATGCATTTTATGAAACCCTAGCTTACTTTTCATTATACGCAACACTATGTACAAACAAAATAATGATATAAGAGTAATATAATAATATAAACAAGACCATTATAACATAGTCATTAAACTATATTTTATTAATATAATTGAAAAAATAATAATTTTTATTTATAATGTTTCCACATAAGGAACAAAAATTTATAATAAAATACAAAATTTCAAATAATGATTGTATGAGGATTAAAAATATTATTTTTTCAAAAAAAATGTTCTTATATATTTTTGTGAAAAATAATAAAATCAATTTTGAAACAGTTAGAGTCTAAATTTGATAAAATGTACTTCATATTTTAATTCTCCACTCCAAAATAATCTTAAGTTGAATTTTTTGAATTTTTATGAAAGGTTTCATTTTTTGATGAATAGTAAAAATAAATAATTTTAATTGAAAACATTCATTTCATTTAATTTATTCATAAAGAAAAATTATATTTTAAATTGGTTTTAAATTATTATTATTCCAATAATACAACAATTAATATAATTTAAGTCATTGAAATCAATTTCATATTCAAATTGGGTATAATAACATTGTAAACTTTCGATCATATTTACTTTAAAAATACAAATTCTAAAAATGTTTCAGGGATTAATTTTTATCTAATTTATTACACATATATTAATTTAAAATGATTGAAAAGAATAAATATTTGGAATATAAATAATTTATAGTTCATAATATGTTCTATTAAAGGTTTGACTAAAATGAAAAGTGAATATAGTAAAAATTAAATATTATGGTTAAGGAAAAAATGGGTTTACCGAGGGTTAAACTAAAAATATTAGGGTATAAATATCATATAAAATTTTCTAAAAAATACATTATTTTAATATTTTTTCTATTACATATCTATGGTTATAAATTGTTCCATTTTTAATATTTTCACATATGAAATATGTGGTAGTGCTTATTTATTTTCAAAAATACCAACTATGTCATCTCCCTCACTTATAAAAGGCCACACCATATCCTATCTTATTCACACCTTCATGCATATTGTTTTCATAAAATAACTAAAAATAAACCTCTTATCTTCCACTAACTCATCCTAGAAGCCTTAGTTTTTTTTATTAATCTATTATAGTAACGATTTTAGTGCAAACCGTAGGAGGATACCCAAAAGGAGGTATCATTTAGGAATGCACATATTTATTTTATTTCATCCTCCACCTACATAAATTATTTTTTCATTATACTTATATAATAACCTAAGTATTTTATATATACTGATATGTATTTATCTTAAGTTCATGACCTTTATCCATCTCCACTTCTATCAAATGCATAACAAAATCTTTATTCATGTGTATGGGGCATTACTTTCTCACGAACTGAGGCCATTTATTTGTCCAGATCCACCTCTCTAGGATAGTAATAATTATGTAATTATTATTTTGATAATATATATATTATATTTATTATATTATTATTATTATTTAACTTTTATATAACTCATAACTTCAAACATTCCATTTTGTGGGAATACAATAATCGCGTTTGTGTCTACAGCGGACAACCACTTCATGATGCAATGTGATTTTTTCACACATTACAAAGAATGAATTAATGATGGATTAGAAAACAATTTTTGATATATATGAAATAAATAAGATTCTATAATGATAATATATATCATTCTCTTTTCATTATTTTAACTAAATAAGAAAATGAAAAAACAGTGTTCAAGCGTACGTACAGCCAACGGTCTCCATGAAAGGTGTATTTCATTTCCTATCACATAATTTTATGTATTACCATAAATATATATAAATTGACTATATATGATATTTAGATCGTTTTTATAATTCAAGAGAATACGAAACCATTATCAAATTAATAAGACCAAAAATATAACAAATCAAAATATATACAAAATGGAATGGTTATTACCTGAAATGTAACATTGATTTGGAATTGTTATCAAATAGGTTATAAAACGTTCTGATGAAAGAAAATATTTTATGATATATATTCATATGTTTCTTTAATAATTTTATAAAAAATATATATATTATGTTGGATGTTTTACCGAGTAAGATGGAAGTCAAGATTTAAGGTAATGGGATCTCTAGTCTCGCTTTTATTTTTGATAGGCTTATCCCATATTCACCACTTATTTCCTTGGTGTGATGTATATACTAACCTATTACATGATATATCAGGAATCCAAATAATTTAATGTTAATTAATAATTTCATTTATGATATCCTTTCATCTGGATTATGAATCAAAATTACTCAAACAGTAAGTGAATTGTGTCTCAATTCACCTTCTTTGATACGTACATTATGTTTTGCACCAAAATTATTTCTTATGGTGTATATAAAACACATTTGAAATTTAATATCAAGAATTTATTCATCCTATTTATATTTTTAGTCTCATTTTATTTTATTCCTTCATGGGTCTAATGATTCAATGTAAATAAAGTGGAAAGGACTTTTTGTTACAATCTCACCATATATAAGGATTGTTTATCATTAAGTCTCCAACAATTAAATGCCATGATCTAACTCTCAAAAATTCTCATAATTTTTATTATTCTCTAGATATTAATGATATCATAATTTAATGGTACAATTTCTCTACCCCTTAGTACTTAGGATAACTAAGAAATGTTCATAATAAAAAATTAATTTATTTGTCCCTTCAACAAGAAATCTATTTTCAATTTAAACGATGTTTTTTAAAAAAATAAAACATTTTGTATTACTATTTTATGAATTTTAAATACATTTTTACCAGTGTTATAATTTTTATAAAAAATGTTTAAAATAAGCTTCAATTTTTTCAAACAATTCTCATTTTGATTTTTATGAACATGATAAAGTAATCCTCATTTATTCATATAGAGTGTGAATAGAATTTTCCAATTTTTAGACCAATCATTTCTTAGAAGCATTCCTTTATGACTTTTAAATGTTATTTTCCATGAAAAATGTATTCAAATGTTTTTATGGAATAAAAATAATTTTTGAAAATAAGAATTTATTTTCTTCAGTGAATGTTTTAAATGGTCATTAAAATTTATTTTCCATTTGGATCAAATATGTCTGTGTAACCTATTCTATGATGGGAATATTATCCAAGGATACCATTATTATTCTTTTTCTGGATGGTTTTTTTATATGAAAATATTTTTATGAATCCCATTTCTCTTCCCTTGGTAATACATTGATAGAATTATTATGAAACCATAATTTTTTTAAATCAATTATAACAAGATATAATTCTTATGAAACCCACTTATTTTTCCATAGGATATTCTATGATGAAATGAAAAAATATCTTTGAAAACTATCTCTTTTCCATAGGTTATGATATGGTTAATTGTTTATGAAAATCATTTCATTATATGTTTTATGATAAGAGGAATATTTTTTGATCTTCTGGTACACATGCCTATTATTTTCATAATATGATGGGTAGTATCTATATCTTTATCTGATGGAATAGGTAATTATTATTATTATATGAGATCACATGATAAATTAGTGGTTATCCAAATCTTTAATTATGGTACATGGGATCTCACCCCATTCCCAAAGTAGGTATATGGGTGGTTATCCTTCTCAAAACAAGTTATGAATTCCATGGAGCATAGCCAGGACATATTATGTTTTATACTTATGTGCATGCCACAAGTCAATTTCATATTCCAATGTAATTCTCTCATGGATAATGTTATTTGACTTATTTATTATTCATGTCTTATGAAATGATAATCTATATTCCATGATTCAAGATAATGATTTCTAATTTGACAGGTATTCCTTTCTGATTTTATTCTCATGTTCTCATACCCTTATGTTCATATTATAATTGCATATCTCCCTTGTTTATAATATCTAGGAATAAAATATCACTCTTTATTATGTTTCCTTTCCCCTGTAATGAAGATATTTATTTTTTTTATTTATATAATAAGTGTTCCAGATATGAAAAGCATAGTGGGAGAGGATATAGCTTAACTAAGAACCAGTTGTTTATGTGTCCATGTTTTCATAGGAAGTATACCAAAATGATTATGGTATGGGTTGTTATGTTATGTAAATAATATTTTTCTAGTTAGAGGTATTGTTAATGTATGATTAATTTAGGTCTTCAAAGTTGGTATCAGAGTAATGAGTAGTTAACCTTTGGAAACTAGGTTGACAGAACTTTTTTGGTAACTCTTAAGATAAGATGAAGCATAGTATAACATCTTAATGTTGTACCTAATAGTAAAAACCCCTAAAACACCATATTTTTAATCACTTGATCAATAACTTGTGCATGACAATGGGCCTTGTTTCACACATGTTTTGACACACCTTAGGGATATGATTTTGATAATCTATATTTTCTCTATGAACAATTATGAAGGATTATAACATGTGATTATCATTAATAACAAAAGATAAACCTAAGTAATCATATATTATAGAATAATGTGTCATGATTTAGATATCATGTAAGGAATTTATCATGATTATGTGGTTCCCAACTATGATTACTGTTTCTTAAACTATTCCTTTTGGTTTCCATCAATTATTTGAACGTAAAGGAATCATGTTAATACTAAGTCTGATGGAAAATGAAATGATTTTCATCCTTGAAAGACAATCTTTATGCATGTTAAACTGAAAAATATCATTTTAAACACACAACATTCTCATTCTATAAAACACATTGGTCAACCAAATGATAAAATTATGGAATGACATTTCATTGATCCCTCTATTAGGCCTTATCAACCACCCTTCAATGGAACCACTGATCCCATAGTTACTGAACAATGGATCATTAAAACATAAATCATATATTTCATTTTCAGGTGTTCGTAACATGAAATTTTATTTTTTGTTTTCTTTATTTTGGTAGGTGGCGCAGATCATTTTTTGAATCTAATCAAGAATGTGAGCCAACATGATCAAATCAACTCCATGGAGAGGGATGAGGTCATGAAATTATTTTCCAATAAGTAATTTCCTTATATACTTTTTACATTATAAGAGAATTGTAGGATTGAGATAGATAAAAAGGATGACGAATTGATTGATACTTATTGTGTAAATTTTTCAAGACATGTAAGGTAATATTCTGGTATTTCCATCCAACCTAAAAGTAAGTTTCATCAATTCATCAGTGGTTTAAATCAAAGCCTCTAAAAGGAAATAGCCATATCAAATATTGGTAGTTATGAAGATATTGTATTATTTTTCATTAAGGTGGAAATAAAGGCTATAGTAACGTATTAATATTATGGTTTTTTCAAGAAAATAAAGATGGAATTCAAAGGAAAATATAAAAACCATATAGATAATAACTTTACCATTATTTTTTTCTTAACGTGTAGGAAAAGTCAAGGAAAAAAATTCATAAGGGGAATACAATTTTTTTTTAAGTGTAGAGGGAGAGGTCATCGTGCAGCTGAATGTCAAAGTGATGAGAATAAGTTATCTAATTATACAAATAATGAAAAGTTACCCTTGAATATTCCACCTGTAATTCAGTGTTTTAATGTCAATTATTTTCTTCACTATGATAACAAGTTCAAAAAAAGAATGTATAAATATAGTAAAAAGTGCTAGTAGTATCATAATCTAATGTGTAAAGGGAAATAACATGCTGTAATTTTTTATTGAGGGTTGAAATAATGACATGGTAAAAGGTATACTTATCATCAACTCTAGAACTACTAATGTCTTATTTGAATTTATATGTACCCATGCTTTCATTTCCAATGAATTTTATAAGGGTATGAATATTCCACAAAAATGGTTAGATGTAGAATCGTTTTGAAAATAGCTAATGGTATGATGATCACATCTCAAGTATATGATTACTCTCTAGTTGAAATTGGTAGGCAAATTCTTGTTATAAATATTCTTAGTCTTCCTCTTGTAGAATTTAATGTCATATTAGTAATTGATTGATTTTCTCTTCAAAAACTCTTCATCAATTATCAATGAATGGTAGTCGTGTTTTATTTTCCAAAACAACCCATTATAATATATCAATTTTATGATAAGTGAAAAAATTCGATGGGGATCACATCCATTGTATGGGTCTTAATTCTCATTAAGAAGAGATATTTATATAGGATTTTGGGGTACAAATATGACATTGATGATATTCATATTGTGTGTGAATTTTTCAATGTCTTTATTAAATATTTTCCTATCCTTTCCCCAAAAAATTATGTTGATTTCTCGATAGAACTCATACCTAGTGCCACAATAATTTTAAATAATCCCACTAAAATGGACTAGATTGAGTTACTATAATTAAAGTAAAAACTCTATGAGAAATATGACAAGGGATTC
The DNA here is from genome assembly GCA_963277665.1 of Viscum album. NCBI lineage: Eukaryota > Viridiplantae > Streptophyta > Magnoliopsida > Santalales > Viscaceae > Viscum > Viscum album. The sequence continues at coordinate 592,894,760 of OY728141.1, read as the reverse complement.
ATTTATCGATGTGTGCCACCTTAGTATGCACCAATTGTTTTTTGAAATAGAAATATGGATCAATGAGACTCTACATTGATTATTTGGAGATAAAAAATCACAATTAGAAACAAGCATCTTCTTTTGAGTATTCCTTACTAGTTTGATCAACTGCAAGGAGCATAATACATTTCCAAGATTGACCATTGATATGGATATCATCAATTGAGGGTCAAGAAAAAGGATATAAACAATAAATCATCCCATTCATTTTATAGAAACTAGGAATATATACTGATACCTGATAGTATTAATAATTCCCATTTTATCAACATGGATTCAATAAATTGAGGTTTTAGATATTTCTTTAATCAGTTTGTGGAAGTCATTATAAATGATATTATTTTCTACTTAAATGTAAATGAATATCATAAAGACCACTTGATAATTATATTAATAACACAAAGGAAGTATAATAACTATGATAATTTTACAAAGTTTGAATTTTGGCTATAAATTTTTTCATTCTTTGTGTCACATATTATCATGATGGGTAATATTTGTAGATCCATTAAAGACATAGGCTATTGAATTTTATCCTCGACCATCCATCATGACTGTGATCTATAGTTTTCTTACTTTAGCTGTATATTATTGATGGTTTTTTTAGAATTTCTCACGATTAACTATCCCACTCCCTAAGTTAACTCATAAGGAAGAAAAGCCTCTCAGAACAAATGAACTTGAGGAGAATTTCATGTAACTAAAGGAAATATTAGTCAGTGCACATGTAATTGCATTTCCCTACAATGGAGAAGGGATTTTAATATATGATAGTGCTTCTATGAAGGGATTGGGTTATGTTCTTATGCAGAATAAAATGGTAATATATTATTCCTCCCAAAAATTTAATATTCATAAGAAAAATTACCCAACTTATTATTTGGAGTTAGTTGCGGTAATTTCTTTCATTAATGATATTGAGGTATTATCTTTATAGATAAATTCTTGATATATATATATATTCCAAAATAAAAAATTATATATTCACATATAATTAGTTAATGATGCACCAATATAGATGGTTATAATTGATTAAGGATTATGACTACTCAATACATTACAATCATGGTAAAGTTTACAAGGTGTTCGATGCTTTGATTCGAAAGGATCATGTCCTCTTACCCATGATTTAGATAAAAAAATCATCTAATATTTCTTGATTTTCAAATGATGTATATGGAAATTGTGAATGAGGGTGAGAAATATGATCTTTCTCCATTAAATATTTGATTATCTATCTATGTGAACATTAATGTGGCACAAAAGGTAGCTGCAAAGTTTCAAAATAAGGATATAAATGTTCCTATGTTTAATTTATATTAGGATGGAATGATAATGGTCAGGAACTGTTTATCTGTCCTTTCTATACCAGAATTGAAGAAGTATGTTCTAGATGAATCTCATAGTTCTTCATCATCTATTCATCTAGGAAATTTAAAAATGTATAGATATTTTTGAGACTAATTATGGCCAGATGGCATGAAGAGAGATGTTGCAGATCTTATATCTTGTTGCTCAGTATATAAACAAGTTAAGGGTAAAATAAAAATATAAGGGTAAGTTACATTATTACTCATTCCATAATGGAAATGGGAGAAAATAAAAATTTATTTTGTCATTATAATCCCCAAAAACTCTAATGGGAATAATGATATATGAGATGTAGTCAATCTCTTTACTAAGTTAGCACACTCCATCACTATCATTTTAGACTTCTCTTTGGATCATATATCTAGGATACACAAAAAAAAAGTTGTAAGGTTGCATGGACTACCACATTCCACTATGTACTATCAGGATCCAAGGATTACCTAAAGATTTTGGAAAAGTATTTACAAAGTTCTTGATATGATTTCGAGGTTTATCACTGCATATCATCTGAAAATAGATTGCCAATCAGAAATAAAATATCAATATCTATAGGATATGTTGAGATTTTGTTCTTTGAATTTCAATGGTGTTTGAGTGAAAAACCTTCCACAAGTTGAGTTCTTTTACAAAAATAGATATCACTCAAACATTAATATGGATCCTTATTATGCCCTCTAGGGAATGAAATGTAGCATACCAATGTTCTAGAATAATGTTGGAGAAAAAAAGCTATTGGGACCTAAGTCAGATAATGAAATGGATGAAAATGTTATATCTAATAAAAATGACATCAAGGTAGCTCAAATATCGATGCAAATCTATTCTGAAAATCACAAGTATAATCTGGAATTTTATGTTTAGAATAATGTGATTCTAGCAATTTCTTCTTCAAATGAGGTTATGGGATTTGTGAAAAAGGGAAACTAAGACCTCGGAATGTCGGTCTGTTTGAAATTTTTTATCATATCATGATGGTATCATATTTTTTGAAACTAACATATAATCAATCTCATGTCCTGGTTATGTTCCATGTATCTCTTTTGAGGAATTATATACCTAACCCTTCACAAGTACTAAAATAATATGTCATACCACTAGAGAAAGAATTTTCTTATGATGAATAACTATTGGAGATTTTGGATTATATGGATAATGTTCAATGAAAAAAATCCACTCACATGGTTAATGTATTGTGGAAAAATCACTAGTTTGGGGAAGATACATGGGAAATTGAGGATATGATGAGGTAGAACTATCATCATTTTTTAATATGAGAGTGAAGAAATTTGAGAGAGAAATCATTTTAAGGTTGTAGAATTTATCACCCACAGTTTTATTAAGTTATTTTCTTTTAAATAAATTAATTTTCCTTTATATCTTGTGTTATACAGAAAAAAAAGATAATCTTTTACTACACACAACACTATTATAGTTTTGGTTACAGGAAACACTATGTTTTTTAAAAACCATGATATAGTATTAATAAAATTATATAAACTCGGTCATTATAACCTAGCCATTAAACATAGTTATATAAATAGTATTACATAATTTTTGAATATTATGTATAATGGATTTATATAAAAAAAATATTCATAATGAAATACAAAATTTCTGGTAAAGTCTTTATAAGTTTTCAAAAAAAAAATCAAAAGAAGGTATTCTTATGAAAAACAATAAAATTAATTTTTGAAACATTTATAAATTTAATGTGATAAAATAAACATTATTTAAGAATTTATATTTTCAAAATAATGTTAGGAAGAATCTTTAGGGGTTTTTTGAAAAGATTATTTTTCTTTGAATAGTGAAAAAAATTAATTTGAATTGAGAACTACATTTTCGTTTAATTTATTTATAATGATAAATTGTATTTTAAATTGGTATTAAATAATAATTAGTTAAAATATAAATAAATTAATCCAATTAATTTATTGTAATCAATTTCATGTTGGAATTTTATATGAAATCATTTTGAACATTTTTACATTTTCTCTTTAAAGCATATTTTCTTTAAATATCTATAGTGTCAATTTTAAATGAATTTTTTCCACTTAAATTCATTTAATTAGAAACATTAGATTCCATATTTTCAATATTAATATTTTATAATTTATATAATTTCAAATTAATTTTTTACACAATTTAATATTAATTTAAGTAAGAAATAATCATCATGACTAGTGTAAAGATGTGTTTACATGGCATTTAAACTAAATATATTAGCATAAAAATATCCTATAAACATTTCTATATAATATTTTTAATCAATATTTCTACAATTACACCTATATATGTTTTTATAATTTCCCATTTTTTTATCCTAGTGAGATTTTAAAAAATGTGGGAGAACTGAATGTCTTTCAAAAATACAAAGTTTGTTCTATCACCCACTTAAAATAAGTCTCCCCCTCTCCTCCCTTATTCACACATTAAAACCAATTTGTTTTATTAAATCACTACAGAATAACTTTTCAAATTTTCTTACATAGTCCTAGAAGAATTATTTTTTCCATAAATCTATCCATGGAAGTCTTTTAGTGCAAACCTAAGGAGGATACCTAAATAAACGATAATGTTCATCAATGTGTGCCTTTATTTTATTTCTACCTCCACCCCATTAAATTATTTTTATATCATAATTATATAATAACCTCATAATAATCTAAATAATTTGATTATTTATGTTAATGAAATGACCTATAACCATCTCCATTTCCATCAAATGTGTTACAAAATTATCTTTCATGTGTTTGGCAGACTACTGCCTTCCGAACTTATGTCATTTGTTTTTCCACTACCACCTCTAAATTATTGTAATAATTATGTATTTTTCTGTTATATAGTATATATATTATTTTTATTATGTTATTATGATTCTTTAATTTTTATATCATGCATACCTGTGTCCTATCCAATTCATAGGTTTACTATGACGTCCTTCATATGTGTATGGTAGACTACTACCTCACAAAGAGAGATGATTCATTCACACTTTTCGTGGAATTAATTATGGATGGGTTTGATAAACAATTAATATATAACATAAAAATGATTCTGGATGGATAATATATAAATTTTACATTTCATTCTTATAACCAAATATAAAAATAAAAAAAATAGTGTTCATGTGTACGTATGGTCTACCGTCTTTGTGAACGATGTATTTCATTTCCTATCACTAAATTTTATAGACTAATATAAATAAATAAATATTAAATATATTTGATATTTTTATCGTGGTTATACTTATATATATTATGCTACCATGATCAAAATAAGAGGGCCTAAAAAATAATAACTCAAAACTTATATAAAAAATAAAGCGGTAATTACCTGAAATGTATCTTTAACTTGGAATTATTAATTAATAGGAAAAGAAGGTCATTAAAAACTATATAATATATGATATATATTAATATTTTTCTTCAAAAAATTTACAATAAACATGTATTTAATATAAATGATATATTACCAAATATAACGGATTTCAAGAGTTAAGGTAAGAGGATTTCTAGTCTCACATTGATTTTGGAGAGACTTATGCCATATTCGCCACATCTTTCCATTTAGTGGTGTATATATTTCCATAAGATAAGATATATCGTCAATATAAATTATTTAAGGATAATTAATTTTTCCATTGATGTTATTATTTCATTAGGATTACGATTCAAAAGTTACTCAAGAGGTATGGGTTTTTTTCTTAATTTTACTTTTTAAGATATATGTTATGTTATGCACATATATCATATCATGAAGTATATATAAAAACCCTTTGACATGTAATTTCATAAATATTTTTGTCCTCATGATCTTTTTAGTTTCATTTTATGTTATTACTTCATGTATTTTATGGTCCAATGTTATCAAAGTGTTAAAAAATTTATTTTACAATCTCATCATTTATCAAGATTATATATCAATAAGTATATAATAGAGAAATATCATGATTTACTTCTCAAAAAATTTCATTACTATTCGTATCCTATGGTTTTTAATGATATCTTCAGTTAATGGTATCTTTTCTCCATTATTTGGTATATTAGTTAATAAATAAAAATAATAGTAAAATTAGAAATTATTTCTCTCTTTCGTCGGAAATGTATTTTCCATCAAAACTATATTTTCAACAAAGTTAAAAAAATTAATCTCTTATGAATTTTAAAATACATTTTTAATCATGTTTAGTTGTAAAAAAACTGAAAGTAGTCTTCATTTATTCATCCTTGTAATTTCTATTAAGATTTTATGATAAGTTTGAAACAAACCAGCATTTTAAAGTGTATGACTTCAAAAAATTTTCCAAAGTGGTGAAAAATAATGGATATGAAACTTAATTTATATTTATTAAAGGTAATTTTCAAAGAAATTTTTTTTTCAGATGTTTTATTTTTTGAAAATAATTTTTCAAAGTGAAAAGGATATTTTCCGTAGTAAATGTTTTTAATTTTCTTTAAAAAATATTTAACATCTAATATAAAATTCATTGGTTCAACCTATGACATTCTAGGGATATGATCCTTGGATAAAATTCTTATTCTTTCTCTGAATGGATTTTGTTTACAATGAAAATAACATTATGAAATCCATTCCTCTTTCACGGGTTGTACCATTATAAAATTCTCGTGAAACCCACTTCTGTTTCCTTGGGATATACCATGATAGAATTCTAGTGAAACCAAATTCTTTTTCCATGCGTTATGCAATAATGAAATTAATATGAAACCTGTCACCTTTCCATTGGTAATTTTGTGATGAATTTTTTTTTAATATCATTTCATTTCCTTGGTTATGATAAGATGATTTTTTATGATATTATGGAATACATGTGTATGATTTTCATTTTTTGACTTGTGGGATCTATATATCCCTAAAATACAATGGTTAATTATTAATTTTATATAATCTAAAAGGATACATTGGAGGTTATCCCAATTCTGAAAGAAGGTATAGGGGAGGTAATCTTAATCCCAAAGTAGGTATACAGGTGGTTCTCCCAAACCAAGCTTGTTATGAATATCATGGTGCATATAATTTACATAGGTTTCTCAATGATTATGTGTATTCCATAAATACATTTCTTATTTAATGTTATCACACATGGCTCATGTCCATTTATTTACTCATTATTTAGATCTTATGAACTTCCCATTAATATTTCATGATTCAATATTATGATATTTGTTATGCGGGGTATGGTTTTCAGTATTTTTCTCATGTTCTCATACACATATGCCCATAATTGTCCTACATATATCTATTATTTATTGTTACTGGGCATATGATATTTAACTTTCTTATGTTTAATTTCCTCATTTTATAATGATATATATTCTATATTACCTGTATAATAAGAGTGATAGATATGAAGAACATGGTGAGATATGATGTATCCCACATATTAACCAGTGGTTTATTTGCCAATGTTTATAAAGGCACTATGACTATATGATTCTAACATGTATCATTATGCTATTTAACAAATATTTGTCTAATTATATGTAATATTAATTTATAAGGAATTTGGGTCTCCATATATTGGGGTCAAACGCATTGGTTTCAAAGGAATAATTATTTTTCTATAACTTTAAGATTTATCAATGATAAATTTAAAGCTGATAAAGTATATCCTTTATCAACACTACATTTAGAAAATATAAATGCGTCTTTTATCTCACATTGGGGAGAATTTCCAAGTACATGATTGATATTTATTAAATTTTTTCTTTTCTCATTATTTTTATGATAATTTTTTCTGATTTTTTGAAAAACTTTCAAATGTAGGATAGAATGAAAAGTTAGCATATCATTAGGGTTAACTGTTCACCCAATCTATATCGAGAGAAAGAGGGTTTTTTATTGGAGTAAGTAATGTTATAATACATCACCACAAACCATTAAAATATTTATGATATGTAATATTAAAGTTCATGGTGGTTTCATATTTAGGGTAAACGATGAGGATTACCCTTAAATATAGTGATTCCATCTGTGGATATTACCTAATATTTTCCTATTTATGTTAGATTCAGTTCCCCTAAAGCCAAAATTCATAGTACCTTCTTATGAGTTTTCAATGTTAACTATTTTTCTTATCGAGTCAAGATTACAAATTTGCAGGATTCTTTTATGTGATAATGTACACTAAAAGGTCTTATCAGTTCCCTAATATAGTGGGGACCTAAATGTACCACGACATTATTCTTTAAACATGTTCTATTTCTGGATGATATTATTTTATGGGACATATATGATAAAGGATATCAAGGTTTAGAAGATAATAATACATTTAGACACATTTTGATGGTGTTATCCAATAGAAATATCTATGAAATGGGGTTATGATAATAGACAATTCAATGGGAAATCCGCATTTCCTTGTTTCATTGGATGTTCCAATGTTTGGATGTGTGTATTGATCCTTAGAAAGTAAAATTAACATGAATGGATATCCCGACTCTTGTAGTTTAATGTATTTATGAAAATAATGATGACGTATGATTGCAAAAAGATATGATATATTGGGTGCTCCACGAGTGATATTGAATTAATAGATAATGTGATAATTCATTAATATCTTTTCTCCCTTTATGTAAATTGATATATCAATGAATTTGATGGGAATAGAATTGTGTGTATAAAAATAAGGACATAATGTTGGTTTGTTTAGTTCAATAATAGATATTTAATGAAATATTCATGAAGTATATATGTTGATGGCACTAGTATAAAACCAGATTAATTCAAGATACTACAAAAAAGGTAATATTTTATATGGTAACTGTTTAAAGAGTTTGGAAGCCATCAAGACAGTAATTTCATTCTTTGTGGGAGTTGTGGTGTTTTTTTAGACTCTGACCTTAACATTGGGTGGTTATGACTAATGTCAATAAGAAAGAGGCTTATAGGACCACACAATTAGTATATCTACAATATCTATTAAATTAAACTGATCAATTATAAAAGTTAGTTTAAATGATATTTATTTTTTTGGTTGGTCATTATAATTTCATCACAGGTTACTCGAAAGAATAAATTAGTTAAATAATAATAATAAATATTGTTTTTAATGTTTTTAAATTATTATATTTATTATATTTATTATAGAATAATATAGTGACATTTATTTATTAAATATTCATTATTCATGGATAAAAAATATTGATGACGGAATGATTACCAAGCTCAATGGTCTGGTTAGAAATGGTGTAAATTGTAATTTTTTATATTATTAATGTGTTTCATATTCGAAGTGATTAATAATATCATTATTAATATTAATGGAAAATTGGACCACTATGAATATTAAATACGGTTAAGGGCTTGTGTTAGATTTCTCAACCCTAAACCTACCATAATAATTATCTAATTATAAATCTTTCTAAAATAATTGTTTGTGTGAACAATGGATGGATATATACTCTCCAAATACCTATAGATAGATATCGATATCTAGATCACACTCACTCATCGTTATATGTTAATCCTTCGATAGAGCATAAAGATATCTACATTATTCAAGAATAATAGAGTTGTGATCAACCAAGAACAAATAAATTGATCAATATCATTCATTATATAACCCAATGATTCCATAATAATTATAAAATATTTTGGATAATGTTTAGATAACTTCTCTATGTATTTTTCACTTCGATCCTATATAGAATTGATTTTATGAAAAGATCTAGTCAAATAAATCATCTAAGAAATATGAATTACATGTTCATGGAATTCTATATATACTCATAGTTTAATTAAAAATTACAAGTGATGATCCTCCTTTCATGGTTCTATTGTTTTAATCTAGTCAAATAATCTATATTTTTAATTATAAATTATTTTCTATCAAGTTGAAAAATGACTACATGTAAATGAAGAAAAAAATTCAAATTTTTCATACCTTCAACAGATGGTTCCACTATGCTTGAAGCTATTATGTGATATTAAAGAGGTTACATGTTTAACTTATAATTATTTTTTAATCATTGATGGGTTTCATGTGTTTCCATTTTATTTTACTTTTATGTATTTTTAAAAAAATCGACCATCATCATAGACATACATTATTACTTCCAGATAACATAAATTGTAAATATTAGATGAATAAAAATGAATAAAAAATATTTTCATACCATCTGGAGGTGTTAAGGGATCTTATAGGATGAAACCATACTCCAAAACATGTATTGTATATATACTTGTCGTGTAATTATTTTCACGTCTCAATAATGTAACAAATTCAATTATATTTGAAAAAATATGATCTAATATCCTAGAAAAATGTATTTTAATGTAAATCCAGATATACAAGAACATAGCTTGAAGAAAAATAGAGTGTTTAACCATTATATGTGACATATAATCCCAATCTTCTCACATCCGATAAAACAAGGTTCCCATCGTGTTGTGTATCGTATTCACAACTTGGGTATGGATGTGTTATGAAACTCTGAGGCTAGATGGTCTATAAGTTAGGATACATGTGGTGTACCTCAACTACATCCACATTAGGCAACATTTCTAAACAAAAGGTTTGTGATGAAAACATAAGTAGAAGACAATTACTTCTGTATTCTATAGCACACACTTTATGGTCTACTATATAAAGTGTTCCCTTTTTGGGTGAATAATAATTAAATATATAATTAAACCTATTCTCATGTGTTTTTTGTGTCATTTATCTAACTGTAAATTCCATGAATTGGGATTGTTAATTATATATATGAAATATATTTTCTTGTTAAAATTTTGGATATGCACACAACTTTTTTCTCCAAAGTACACTTGTGTACATCATTAATTCTAAATGAAATTAATTTTGTTTAAAATAATAGATGATGGTGAGTTAAGGATTTTATGATGGAATTATGATAAACTAAATTAATTGGATTAATTCATGTAATTTTATCCAAATTAAAGAATGAATCTAAGTAAATAGTAAAAAATTAACAGTTTATACTCATTGGAAGTTGTGTAGATGATCATGATATTTGACCACCGATTTTTAAGTGATTGGTTTCTTTTAATTTTTTAGATTAAATTAACATTATGGAATATTTTTTATCCCCTTCCACTTATTATATAGGGTCTATTATGCCGGTGGATTCATTTAGGTAAACATCCTTTTATCCAATCCAATGGATCCCCATACTTACATGTAAGTAAAATATTTTCTAAAGATAGAGCTCCCATTTCGGAGGAGGATATCTAAGTTAATATGATGAGGTGAAACCAATCAAGGAAATACAAAGGAAAAATTACAGAATATAGAAACATGATCCAATTTACTATTAAAGGTGTTTTCCCTAGATTAGTGGGTTAGTTTATCATATGATAGAGAAAAACCCATTATAAAATCTTCTGATCATGAGACATATAATATATTTATATCATTTTTATTGTTAATTAATTATGCTTCTTAATATTTTATGATCTATTAATAAATTAACTAACAAGAAAGTATGATGGAATGAAATATAACCAGATTATTTGTAAATGTTTTATCATACATGGATAATCACTTGTGTAAAATCTTATTAACATTAATAATCTAAGTGAAAATGATAAAGTGTCATTTATAAAGAAGGAAAACATACCTCAAATAAAATATTAAGTTGGTATATCCTTCTAATAATTCAGTTAGAAAAAATATCATAGTTCAACATGTTTCACCAAAACATATAGGGGTAATTTTAGTTTTCATGGAACATTTTTCTTTTTGTTTTGGGATGAATTATTTTGATTTACATTAAGGGTTGACTTCAAAATTAGGAATTGGTGCAACATAGAAGCAATTGTTGATAAAATCCTTAAAATAGGATTTCTGGATTGGGGAGTCCACTAAATTTATTAGATAACTATTAGTTAATGTAGTTAGTAATTTATTCATTCCCAAATCCTTTAAAATAACTTCTAAGGTGCTAGTTTCGGTTAGCAGAATGGGAATATAGATACTTTCCACTAGAATACCTAAGAGAAAATATATTTTGAAATTTATGGTTAGGGATATTAGTTTTATAAAAATATTGTGAGACTAATGTAATTTAATTTAATTTTAAATTTATCAATCTGTTTTTATAATCAACATTAATACTAACTGTCTTTGTAGAATTTAATGAAATTTAGAATCAAAAGACATCAACAGTATCATTATTATCCATACTATAAAAGGGTAACCTTATCTCAAGCATGAATTTCAATTAATGTTATAGGAAATTTCAAGTTATAATATTCCATAAATAGAAATTATACTTACTAGAAACCCCATTTTCAGGATTCCATTCTAGAGATGATAGTGAGAAATAAGTCTCTCTCTAATTAATGGATTTGTATTATGTTATGCTTTTACAATGTTTCATGTTGTCATATATGTCCAATTATCTTGGTACACCGAAATTTAATGCATTTTTTTCTCACTTTAAGGATTTATATTAGGTGATGGAAAGGCTATAGAGATATGAGATCTCCATTGTACTATTCACATGTATGATTGAAGAGTCGGTGCCAGCTACGGCACATGTATTCAAGTTTATTGACAATATTTAGTGCATTGATATCTTGGGATTAAAGATCCTTGATTAGCTATGGAGAAATATAATTTCTTCTTCACTACCAAAAAACTTTGGTAGCTTAATTGTGAATTATAATGTCAATTGTAGCGTAAAGACACTTTTATAACTTCTTAAAATTAATCACCAAGTTGATAAAGATAACGGTCATATCAAACTCATTATCATTATGGTAAATAAGAATAATTAGAATATGGAAAATTTTTGAAAGACTCATTCCATTTCTAAGGCTCTGAAGTACCATCATTCAAAGAATAAAAAGGTGAAGAAATTAGGAAAGGAATTGGATTCATTATTTCTTGAATTGGGAAAGAATTCCACTATAAGGGGGATATCACCATTCCAAATATTCAATGGGATAATATAGGTTTGTTTATTATTGAGGGTAATCCTTCCATGTCCATGATATGGGTGTTAGATGCTTCATGTGGTGCTCACATTTTTATCAAACTACTAGAACAAAAAAGATTTAGAAATATTACCAAAGATAAGTTGGATAAATGGGCTACTAATGGATTGAGGTTGGATGTTATATCCATTAGAGGCAACCATATAACATGGATGATATGATTGATTTTGGTTTTACAAAATTTATATTATCTAGGTAGTGTTACAAGGTAAATTATTTAATTTTTTAATAAATGGATGGATTTATTTCACCATTAGAAATAAGGGATTATAATTTTATAAATATAACATATGTTATTGTGTGGTGTAGTTGAAAAACGGTTTTATATATTAAATAATGAAAAAAAATATTGAAAATTAATAATATATCAAATATGAATGACTCATATGACACAGAGTGATAGAATCATTGTCCTGGTATTTTAGATGAGAAGATTTTGAAAAAGATCTATCATGGTGGATACTTAGAAGAACTTCAACATAATCCACTTGAACGATTTCATGCTTCTTGTTTCGTTGGAGAATAGATTACTGGGAACCCCTCACTAAGGTGGGATTTTTTTATCCCAACAGTTGATTTTGAGTTGTTTAACTTTTCACAATCATCAATTTTTGGTCACCACATTAATTATTAATGGAAAATTCTAATCATTCCATCATCAATAACTAGGTACACACAAGATGTTCAAAGTTAAGTGCTTAATTGGTGTTTCGCACACAATGATGCTTAGGGGCCCACATTGGTCGAGAGGATGGGATTTTAGGATCATTTCACCCTTTTGGGAAGAATTGTTTTGTAATATAACACTCTATTATATATTTAAGGTATGTTCAAGATTCATTTCCTAATTCCTATATGGGACCAGTTACACTAACACAATGATTATAGGTTAAGTATTTTCTTATAAATAGAAAGGGGATATTTTTGGTGGATCCATATATATGTATCTAAAGATATTCACCCATTTCCCATTGCTGAATTTATTTTTATATGTTGTAGTTGTATAACCATGAACTTTGGAATTTTCTGCCACACAGTGAGGAGGTTAATATTCTGAGGAGTGGATTAAGCCATTATGAGGCATTTTACATCTCCTATTTTTATTATGAATCAAAACCCACATATTTCATTAAAACAATTAAATTTATACTTGTTAGGAGAGGAAATATATATAAGCACTGAGGCACCAGATATTTGAGATCGAGTCTCAGGGATTCATCCTATGTAGCCTACTTATAGCTTGAATCAGTTTTATTGTGGTTCTTTTACACCCAATGAAATATCCCCAATGTAGATACCCTTAGTTTTAGGTTTTTATAAAATTTCTCACATTGGGGCCCATATATTTACATTAACATGTCTATGAGATATTCATGATGTGAATTATTTGACCATTTCAACTCTCTATGCCCGCATTAGCTATGCTCAGTGTGAGAAATAAGGGATAAAATGTAATAAGTCTCAGTGGACATAGATGTGGGTATTATGTTCTAGGACAACACATGATATGTTTAATATTTTTATAGGTCCTTGATAAGTTTTAGTATGTATCATAGTTTTAGAAATAATTAGAGTCCTCATCTTTCAATAGATTCCCAGTCTATTGGGGGATGAGGAAATATGATCAGTCGATGGGAATGATTGTGTCTTGTTGGTTCAAATTTCAAAGACATAGAAGGAGATAAATTTGATGTGGATCCCAATCTATGTTTGTTCTAGGGCCTAAAAATGTGTTCAAAATATACTAATTGTGGATGAAATAGATTCCTCATAGTTCAATTTGGTTGTGGATTACCCAATGATATTTCCCTTATATGTGGGACATAATTGTTATTCTATTGGTCTGGGATTACACACTAACATTTCCATTATATGTGTTACATGATATATTTTCCCACTATGTATGGATTACACAATGGTATTTTCCCACTATGTATTGTATATATACTTGTCGTGTAATTTTTTTCACGTCTCAATAATGTAACAAATTCAATTATATTTGAAAAAATCTGATCTAAGATCCTAGAAAAATGTATTTTAATGTAAATCCTGATATAAAAGAACATATCTTGAAGAAAAATAGAGTGTTTAACCATTATATGTGACATATAATCCCAATCTTCTCACATCCGATAAAACAAGGTTCCCATCGTGTTGTGTATCGCATACACAACTTGGGTATGGATGTGTTATGAAACTCTGAGGCTAGATGGTCTATAAGTTAGGATACATGTGGTGTACCTCAACTACATCTACATTAGGCAACATTTCTAAACAAAAGGTTTGTGATGAAAACATAAGTAGAAGACAATTACTTCTGTATTCTATAGTACACACTTTATGGTCTGCTTTATAAAGTGTTCCCTTTTCGGGTGAATAATAATTAAATATATAATTAAACCTATTCTCATGTGTTTTTTGTGTCATTTATCTAACTGTAAATTCCATGAATTGGGATATTTAATTATATATATTAAATATATTTTCTTGTTAAAATTTTGGATATGCACACAACTTTTTTCTCCAAAGCACACTTGTGTACATCATTAATTCTAAATGAAATTAATTTTGTTTAAAATAATAGATGATGGTGAGTTAAGGATTTTATGATGGAATTATGATAAACTAAATTAATTGGATTAATTCATGTAATTTTATCTAAATTGATGAATTAATCTAAGTAAATAGTAAAAAATTAACAGTTTATACTCATTGGAAGTTGTGTAGATGATCATGATATTTGACCACCGATTTTTAGGTGATTGGTTTCTTTTAATTTTTTAGATTAAATTAACATTATGGAATTTTTTTTATCCCCTTCCACTTATTATATAGGTTCTATTATGCCGGTGGATTCATTTAGGTAAACATCCTTTTATCCAATCCAATGGATCCCCATACTTACATGTGAGTAAAATATTTTCTAAAGATAGAGCTCCCATTTCGGAGGAGGATATCTAAGTTAATATGATGAGGTGAAACCAATCAAGGAAATACAAAGGAAAAATTCTAGAATATAGAAACATGATCCAATTTACTATTAAAGGTGTTTTCCCTAGATTAGTGGGTTAGTTTATCATATGATAGAGAAAAACCCATTATAAAATCTTCTGATCATGAGACATATAATATATTTATATCATTTTTATTGTTAATTAATTATGCTTCTTAATATTTTATGATCTATTAATAAATTAACTAACAAGCAAGTATGATGGAATGAAATATAACCAGATTATTTGTAAATGTTTTATCATACATGGATAATCACTTGTGTAAAATCTTATTAACATTAATAATCTAAGTGAAAATGATAAAGTGTCATTTATAAAGAAGGAAAACATACCTCAAAAAAATATTAAGTTGGTATATCCTTCTAATAATTCAGTTAGAAAAAATATCATAGTTAAACATGTTTCACCAAAACATATAAGGGTAATTTTAGTTTTCATGGAACATTTTTCTTTTTGTTTTGGGATGAATTATTTTGATTTACATTAAGGGTTGACTTCAAAAGTAGGAATTGGTGCAACATAGAAGAAATTGTTGATAAAATCCTTAAAATAGGATTTCTGGATTGGGGAGTCCACTAAATTTATTAGATAACTATTAGTTAATGTAGTTAGTAATTTATTCATTCCCAAATCCTTTAAAATAACTTCTAAGGTGCTAGTTTCGGTTAGCAGAATGGGAATATATATACTTTCCACTAGAATACCTAAGAGAAAATATATTTTGAAATTTATGGTTAGGGGTATTAGTTTTATAAAAATATTGGGAGACTAATGTAATTTAATTTAATTTTCAATTTATCAATCTGTTTTTATAATCAACATTAATACTAACTATCTTTGTAGAATTTAATGAAATTTAGAATCCAAAGACATCAACAGTATCATTATTATCCATACTAGAAACGGGTAACCTTCTCTCAAGCATGAATTTCTATTAATGTTATAGTAAATTTCAAGTTATAATATTCCATTTATAGAAATTATACTTACTAGAAACCCCATTTTCAGGATTCCATTCTAGAGATGATAGTGAGAAATAAGTCTCTCTCTAATTAATGGAATTGTATTATGTTATGCTTTTACAATGTTTCATGTTGTCATATATGTCCAATTATCTTGGTACACCGAAATTTAATGCATTTTTTCTCACTTTAAGGATTTATATTAGGTGATGGAAGGGCTATAGAGATATGAGATCTCCATTGTACTATTCACATGTATGATTGAAGAGTCGGTGCCAGCTACGACACATGTATTCAAGTTTATTAACAATATTGAGTGCATTGATATCTTGGGATTAAAGATCCTTGATTAGCTCTGGAGAAATATAATTTCTTCTTCACTACCAAAAAACTTTGGTAGTTTAACTGTGAATTATAATGTCAATTGTAGCGTAAAGACACTTTTATAACTTCTTAAAATTAATCACCAAGTTGATAAAGATAACGGTCATATCAAACTCATTATCATTATGGTAAATAAAAATAATTAGAATAAGGAAAAGTTATGAAAGACTCATTCCATTTCTAAGGCTCTGAAGTACCATCATTCAAAGAATAAAAAGGTAAAGAAATTAGGAAAGGAATAGGATTCAGTATTTCTTGAATTGGGAAAGAATTCCACTATAAGGGGGATATCACCATGCCAAATATTCAATGGGATACTATAGGTTTGTTTATTATTGAGGGTAATCCTTCCATGTCCATGATATGGGTGTTAGATGCCTCATGTGGTGCTCACATTTTTATCAAACTACTAGAACAAAAAAGATTTAGAAATATTACCAAAGATAAGTTGGATAAATGGGATACTAATGGATTGGGTTGGATGCTATATCCATTAGAGGCAACCATATAACATGGATGATATGATTGATTTTGGTTTTACAAAATTTATATTATCTACATAGTGTTACAAGGTAAATTATTTAATTTTTTAAGAAATGGATGGATTTATTTCACCATTAGAAATAAGGGATTATAATTTTATAAATATAACATATGTTATTGTGTGGTGTAGTTGAAAAACGGTTTTATATATTAAATAATGAAAAAAAAATATTGAAAATTGATAATATATCAAATATGAATGACTCATATGACACAGAGTGATAGAATCATTGTCCTGGTATTTTAGATGAGAAGATTTTGAAAAAGATCTATCATGGTGGATACTTAGAACAACTTCAACATAATCCACTTGAACGATTTCATGCTTCTTGTTTCGTTGGAGAATAGATTACTGGGAACCCCTCACTGAGGTGGGATTTTTTTAGCCCAACAGTTGATTTTGAGTTGTTTAACTTTTCTAAATCATCAATTTTTGGTCACCACATTAATTATTAATGGAAAATTCTAATCATTCCGTCATCAATAACTAGGTACACAGAAGATGTTCAAAGTTAAGTGCTTAATTGGTGTTTCGCACACAATGATGCTTAGAGACCCACATTGGTCGAGAGGATGGGATTTTAGGATCATTTCACCCTTTTGGGAAGAATTGTTTTGTAATATGACACTTTATTATATATTTATGGTATGTTCAAGAATCATTTCCTAATTCCGATATGGGACCAGTTACACTAACACAATGATTATAGGTTAAGTATTTTCTTATAAATAGAAAGGGGATATTTTTGGTGGATCCATCTATATGTATCTAAAGATATTCACCCATTCCCCATTGGTGAATTTATTTTTATATGTTGTAGTTGTATAACCATGAACTTTGGAATTTTCTGCCACACAGTGAGGAGGTTAATATTCTGAGGAGTGGATTAAGCCATTATGAGGCATTTTACATCTCCTATTTTTATTATGAATCAAAACCCACATATTTCATTAAACCAATTAAATTTATACTTTTCAGGAGAGGAAATATATATAGGCCCTGAGGCACCAGATATTTGAGATCGAGTCTCTGGGATTCATCCTATGTAGCCTACTTATAGCTTGAATAAGATTTATTGTGGTTCTTTTACACCCAATGAAATATCCCCGAGGTAGATACCCTTAGTTTTAGGTTTTTATAAAATTTCTCACATTGGGGCCCATATATTTACATTAACATGTCTAGGAGATATTCATGATGTGAATTATTTGACCATTTCAACTCTCTATGCCCGCATTAGCTATGCTCAGTGTGAGAAATAAGGGATAAAATGTAATAAGTCTCAGTGGACATAGATGTGGGTATTATGTTCTAGGACAAAACATGATATGTTTAATATTTTTATAGGTCCTTGATAAGTTTTAGTATGTATCATAGTTTTAGAAATAATTAGAGTCCTCATCTTTCAATAGATTCACAGTCTATTGGGGGATGAGGAAATATGATCAGTCGATGGGAATGATTGTGTCTTGTTGGTTCAAATTTCGAAGACATAGAAGGAGATAAATTTGATGTGGATTCCAATCTATGTTTGTTCTAGGGCCTAAAAATGTGTTCAAAATATACTAATTGTGGATGAAATAGATTCCTCATAGTTCAATTTGGTTGTGGATTACACAATGATATTTCCCTTATATGTGGGACATAATTGTTATTCTATTGGTCTGGGATTACACACTAACATTTCCATTATATGTGTTACATGATATATTTTCCCACTATGTGTGGATTACACAATGGTATTTTCCCACTATGTATTGTATATATACTTGTCGTGTAATTTTTTTCACGTCTCAATAATGTAACAAATTCAATTATATATGAAAAAATATGATCTAAGATCCTAGAAAAATGTATTTTAATGTAAATCCTGATATACAAGAACATAGCTTGAAGAAAAATAGAGTGTTTAACCATTATATGTGACTTATAATCCCAATATTCTCACATCCGATAAAACAAGGTTCCCATCGTGTTGTGTATCCCATACACAACTTGGGTATGGATGTGTCACGAAACTCTGAGGCTAGATAGTCTATAAGTTGGGATACATGTGGTGTACTTCAACTACCTATACATTAGGCAACATTTCTAAACCAAAGGTTTGTGTTGAAAACATAAGTAGAAGACAATTAATTCTGTATTCTATAGTACACACTATATGGTCTGCTATATAAAGTGTTCCATTTTTGCGTGAATAATAATAAAATATATAATTAAACCTATTCTCATGTGTTTTTTGTGTCATTTATCTAACTGTACATTCCATGAATTGGGATTTGTAATTATATGTATGAAATATATTTTCTTGTTAAAATTTTGGATATGCACACAAATGTTTTCTCCAAAGTACACTTGTGTACATCATTAAATCTAAATGAAATTAATTTTGTTTAAAATAATAGATGATGGTGAGTTAAGGATTGTATGATGGAATTATGATAAACTAAATTAATTGGATTAATTCATAGAATGTTATCTAAATTAAAGAATGAATCTAAGTAAATAGTAAAAAATTGACAGTTTATACTCATTGGAAGTTGTGTAGATGATCATGATATTTGACCACCAATTTTTAGGTGATTGGTTTCTTTTAATTTTTTAGATTAAATTAACATTATGGAATATTTTTTATCCCCTTCCAATTATTATATAGGGTCTATTATGCCGGTGGATTCATTTAGGTAAACATCATTTTATCCAATCCAATGGATCCCCACACTTACATGTGAGTAAAATATTTTCTAAAGATAGAGCTCCCATTTCGGAGGAGGATATCTAAGTTAATATGATGAGGAGAAACCAATCAAGGAAATACAAAGGAAAAATTGTAGAATATAGAAACATGATCCAATTTACTATTAAAGGTTTTTTCCCCAGATTAGTGGGTTAGTTTATCATATGATAGATAAAAACCCATTATAAAATCTTCTGATCATGAGACATATAATATATTTATATCATTTTTATTGTTAATTAATTATGCTTTTTAATATTTTAGGATCTATTAATAAATAAACTAACAAGCAAGTATGACGGAATGAAATATAACCAGATTATTTGTAAATGTTTTATCATACATGGATAATCACTTATGTAAAATCTTATTAACATTAATAATCTAAGTGAAAATGATAAAGTGTCATTTATAAAGAAGGAAAAAATACCTCAAATAAAATAATAAGTTGGTATATCCTTCTAATACTTCAGTTAGACACAATATCATAGTTCAACATGTTTGACCAAAACATATGGGGGTAATTTTAGTTTTCATGGATCATTTTTCTTTTTGTTTTGGGATGAATTATTTTGATTTACATTAAGGGTTGACTTCAAAAGTAGGAATTGGTGCAACATAGAGGCAATTGTTGATAAAATCCTTAAAATAGGATTTCTGGATTGGGGAGTCCACTAAATTTATTAGATATCTATTAGTTAATGTAGTTAGTAATTTATTCATTCCCAAAACCTTTTAAATAACTTCTAAGGTGCTAGTTTCGGTTTGTAGAATGGGAATATAGATACTTTACACTAGAATACCTAAGAGAATATATATTTTGAAATTTATGGTTAGGGATATTAGTTTTATAAAAATATTGGGACACTAATGTAATTTAATTTAATTTTAAATTTATCAATCTGTTTTTATAATCAACATTAATACTAACTGTCTTCGTAGAATTTAATGAAATTTAGAATCAAAAGACTTCAACAGTATCATTATTATCCATACTAGAAAGGGGTAACCTTCTCTCAAGCATGAATTTCTATTAATGTTATAGGAAATTTCAAGTTATAATATTACATAAATAGAAACTATACTTACTAGAAACCTCATTTTTAGGATTCCATTCTAGAGATGATAGTGAGAAATAAGTCTCTCTCTAATTAATGTAATTGTATTATGTTATGCTTTTACAATGTTTCATGTTGTCATATATGTCCAATTATATTGGTACACGGAAATTTAATGCATTTGTTTCTCACTTTAAGGATTTATATTAGGTGATGGATAGGCTATAGAGATATGAGATCTCCATTGTACTATTCACATGTATGATTGAAGAGTTGGTGCCAGCTATGGCACATGTAGTCAAGTTGATTGACAATATTGAGTGCATTGATATCTTGGGATTAAAGATCCTTGATTAGCTGTGGAGAAATATAATTTCTTCTTCACTACCCAAAAACTTTGGTAGTTTAATTGTGAATTATAATGTCAATCGTAGCATAAAGACACTTTTATAACTTCATAAAATTAATCACCAAGTTGATAAAGATAATGGTCATATCAAACTCATTATCATTATGGTAAATAAGAATAATTAGAATAAGGAAAAGTTATGAATGACTCATTCCATTTCTAAGGCTCTAAAGTACCATCATTCGAAGAATAAAATGGTAAAGAAATTAGGAAACGAATGGGATTCAGTATTTCATGAATTGGGAAAGAATTCCACTATAAGGGGGATATCACCATGCCAAATATTCAATGGGATGCTTTAGTTTTGTTTATTGTTGAGCGTAATCCATCCATGTCCATGATATGGGTGTTAGATACTTCATGTGGTGCTCACATTTTTATCAAAATACTAGAACAAAAAATATTTAGAAAGATTACCAAATATAAGATGGATAAATGGGATACTAATGGACTGAGGCTGAATGCTTTTTCCATTAGAGACAACCATATAACATGGATGATATGATTGATTTTGGTTTTACAAAAATTATATTATCTACGTATTATTACAAGGTAAATTATTTAATTTTTCTAGAAATGGATGGATTTATTTCACTATTAGAAATATGGGATGATAATTTTATAAATATAACATATTTTATTGTGTGGTGTAGTTGAAAAACGGTTTTATATATTAAATAATGAAAAAAATATTGAAAATTGATAATATATCAAATATGAATGACTCATATGACACATAGTGATAGAATCATTGTCCTGGTATTTTAGATGAGAAGATTTTGAAAAAGATTTATCATGGTGGATACATAGAAGCACTTGAACATTATCCACTTGAACGATTTCATGCTTCTTGTTTCGTTAGAGAATAGATTACTGGGAACCCCTCACTATGGTGGGATTTATTTAGCGCAACAGTTGATTTTGAGTTGTTTAACTTTTCACAATCATCAATTTTTTGTCACCACATTAATTATTAATGAAAGATTCTAATCATTCCATCATCAATAACTAGGTACACACAAGATGTTCAAAGTTAAGTGCTTAATTGGTGTTTCGCACACAATGATGCTTAGGGACCCACATTGGTTGAGAGGATGGTATTTTAGGATCATTTCACCTTTTTGGGTAGAATATTTTTGTAGTCTGACACTCTATTATAGATTTAAGGTATGTTCAAGAATCATTTCCTAATCTCGATATGTGACCAGTTACACTAACACAATGATTATAGGTTAAGTATTTTCTTATAAATAGAACGGGGATGTTTTCAGTGAATCCATCTATATGTATCTAAAGATATTCACCCATTCCCCATTGGTGAATATATTTTTATATGATGTAGTTGTATAACCATGATCTTTGGAATTTTCTGCCACAGAGTGAGTAGGTTAATATTCTGAGGAGTGGATTAAGCCATTATGAGGCATTTTATATTTCCTATTTTTATTATGAATCAAAACCCACATATTTCATTAAACCAATTAAATTTATACTTGTGAGGAGTGGAAATATATATTGGCACTGAGGCACCAGATATTTGAGATCGAGTCTCAGGGATTCATCCTATGTAGCCTACTTATAGCTTGAATCAGATTTATTGTGGTTCTTTTACACCCAATGAAATATCCCCGAGGTAGATACCCTTAGTTTTATGTTTTTATAACATTTCTCACATTGGGGCCCATATATTTACATTAACATGTCTAGGAGATATTCATGATCTGAATTATTTGACCATTTCAACTCTCTAAGCCCGCATTAGCTATGCTTAGTGTGAAAAATAAGGGATAAAATGTAATAAGTCTCAGTGGACATAGATGTGGGTATTATGTTCTAGGACAACACATGATATGTTTAATATTTTTCTAGTTCCATGATAAGTTTTAGTATGTATCATAGTTCAAGAAATAATTAGAGTCCTCATCTTTCAATAGATTCCCAGTCTATTGGGGGATGAGGAAATATGATCAGTCGATGGGAATGATTGTGTCTTGTTGGTTCAAATTTCAAAGACATGGAAGGAGCTAAATTTGATGTGGATTCCAATCTATGTTTGTTCTGGGGCCTAAAAAATGTGTTCAAAATATACTAATTGTGGATGAAATAGAGTCCTCATAGTTTAATTTGGTTGTGGATTACACAATGATATTTCCCTTATATGTGGGACATAATTGTTATTCTATTGTTCTAGGATTACACACTAACATTTCCATTATATGTGTTACATGACATATTTTCCCACTATGTGTGGATTAAACACTGATTATTCCCCTATATACTAGGCATATCATATTATTCTACTGTTCAGGGCTTACACACTAACATTTTCCTTATATGGGGTTCATATCATATTATTCTTCTGGTCAGGGATTACACATTGATGCTGCCCTTATATGCAGAATATATCATATTTTGTCACTGGATAGGGTGTACATACTAAGGATCCCATTATATGAGGGACATATCACATAATTTTATTGGATGGGGATTACACACTGATTTTTCCCTTTCATGTTGGACATATCTCATTATGATGTTGTTTGGAGCTTGCATACTATTGTTTCCCTTTGGATGAGTGATATAGAAATTCGGACATAAGTTGAATTCCAATTTATCCAAGTACACTGGAATCAGATTCATTATAATTCAGTTCATAGGGTCATACCCACTGAAGGTTCCCTTTCATTTTTAAGGTCTTATAATACAGATTATATGATTGTTTCAGCTTTCTAAGCCCATGAGAATAATTCATGATGTGAGAAATAGGGGATATTAAATGATCAGCCTCATTGCTTATATATTACAGACATATGTATTGGTACTTCCCTCCAGAGGCATGATATGGAACTCTGGCCTTAATAAGGTGTCTGACATATTATATTTATTGAAAGAATCATAGTTCTCATAGTTTATGTGTTCAGGTATTACACACTGACATTGCCCTTATAAGCTGACCTACTTTTCCTCCTAATATACATTTATTGACTTCATATAATGACTTGGTTGTATAATTTACATGATATATAATTTTTTCCAAACAAACCTGAAGATGATCACATGGCCTAGTTGGATTTTCTAAGGTATGTCTCATATCCTGGGTAGCATGTCCAGAAGTTCATTCCTGATTAAGGATAACTTATCTGGAAGACATCTCAATCTCTAGATGATTAGTCCTAGAATATTAAAATGATATTGACTAACAAATATATATGGTTTCATATGATCTAGAAAACTTTCATACGTTCCATAATAAGAGCTGCATGACATAACCAGAGGGAGTCATGAGAGCTAATGTGAAATGACTGGAAGGGCATCACATGTCCTAGATGACTTGTCAAGAGGTCATCACAAGAAAAATATTGAATTTTAAGAGGATGTTTCAAGAGACTATTAACATATGTTTTTTCTATTGTGAGATTCATTTTACATGAACTACTGCTGTCTTATGAGTCAGTCAAAATGTCAGAAGGACACTGAGGGGCCTGGATAGTGAGCCCCGAGAGTTTCGCAACACTACGGTGGCATGCCTGAGGGGTGATATGTGACTTGATTTTTACATGAATAGAGGAATTTACATGATCCAAATAGTATTCCAAAGTAGTGTTTCATGATCTAGGTGACATTTCATGGTTCTGTTACATGTATTCGGTGGCTCAAGTAAAGTGTATGAGGATCAGTGCATCTTTTCTTCACATAAATATCCCATTTTTTATTCTGTATTCTAGTATTTTATTGTGAATTTCAAAAAAAATTACTATTTTCTATTTTAAGTCTCTCATGATCTAGTATATACGTGGGATGTTCTTTGTGTGTCCCTCTATAAGTCATCCACATAATATAAGAGTGATCACATGAAGTGATTTATGCATATTGTATGATCTCCCTGGTTGTTCCAAATATCCTTCCTGGTGGGAATCTCTTCTGGCCATGAGATCGTCCACACTATGAAATCATCTCTTGGTGCTTCTATTCTCTGGTTCATCTTGATAAAAAGAGTCCAATTCCTTCTTTGAGTTTGAGGTGGGGTTTTATAGTCCTCCCCAACCTAATTTCTCTCTGCTTTGAATGGTGTGAATCCCGAAAATCCAAGAAGGGATTCAATGGAGGGCATTGGCATCAAAAATATCCATGACATCCTACCATGAATCACTATGGGGGTTTCATATATCTTCTAGAAACTGTAAGACCACCCCATAAATGCCCATTATAATGGATATACCAATTAATGGGGATTTGAGGAATCATACAGACATCCCTAAGGACTACCACATTGTAGTGTTGACATGTCTACGTTCCATTTTGAGATAAGGATGTCTATTGAATGGACTTCCCATGATCTGATGCGATTTTTCTAGAACATACATTGAGACAAGGGTATATTTTGAGGGGGGCTCATGACATTAGACCAGTTTGTTGATGTTTTTTGGAAGAATATGTTGAAGACATCCTAGGAATGTCAAAAGATTTTTGTGGCCGTGAGAGGCCCCACCTCCTCCACGTTTTATTTCCTTTGGTAATGTTACAATGGTTTGGGATTTTTTGAGTTTGTTTGGGTTTTTTTGAGGATAATCACTTCACCTATTTTTGATGCATCGGGTGACCAATATAAGTTCCTAGGGATCTAATTGATCATTTCATAGAAAATTCCGTCTATAGTAAAGGAGCAAATGGTGGAGCATGATGTCACCTAGACATAACTGAGACCCTTCATGTGATGAGGATGACATGCTAGTGGGATTTCTTGAGATGAGGAAGACATGTCGTTAGGGACTTTCAATGTCTCACTATATACTCGAGGTGTACCCTGTGATGTTTAGGACCAAAATAGTCTCTTGTCTTCTCCCCTTTTATATTAACTGTTTTTTTACAACATCTTGAGGATCTTGCGAGTTTTATTGAATGAGGTCAAGGAAAATAATTCTTCCCACCAGTGAAGCATCGCGTGAGTTTTATGACCACAAGAGGATCCCTCATTTGGGATATTTTCCTCATATTTTCTATGTGTTTCTGGATTGTATGTCAGGAATACACTAGTTTTCAATTTGTGTATCCTATGAGATATTTCCTAGAAGGAAATGCACAATGACTAATTATTTTGGGTGCCTTCTCAATAGTAGAAGGACTTTTCAAATGTGGATTCAAGGGATCTACCATAGGTTATGAATTATGTGCGACCATATTCATGATCTAACACTAGTCATGTGATCGTGCACTTTATAGGGGTCACATGATACATCTTATCATATCCATCTTTCCATTCAGTTGATTTTTGGGAAAACTAATAAACATATTCGGGTATTTATTCCTTTTTTATTTTTCCAATTCTCATTTTGTGGGTGTCAAAAAATACCCCCCATCAAGAGCAATGTCCATGAGCATAATAGATCATTTCCGAGGAATGAAAATTACCTCCTGAGCCATTAGCACTGTCTCAAATTGATGTATTCTTTGATAATTTTTCTTCTAAGTGATACTTCATATTTCATGGAATGATAAATATATAGGAGAGCGGGGAGTGGCCTCATTCACTAGCTACTTGATTCCCCAATGCTCTTATGGCCTACTTTTGTTGTTTATCCTTATCGTAAGACCATTCCACAATACCTGATCATGACACCTCATCATGATCACATTTTGTGAGAACTCCTCTATAAAACTAATTTCACTTAGGTACCCACTTGAATTAACTATGAGATGTACTTTTTAAACTGTGCTAACTCTTTTTGTCTGTATGCTTGGTCATTTAGAGGGTTTCACAAGATTGGTTTGCTTGATCGCATGATCCATTGGATATCATGTGGCTCAAGTTTCCATGTCTAGGTCTCTCCACCATGAGTAATTAAGGGGTCACGTGATTGGCTGATTCCCAACATGTTTATATGGAACATGATATTTTCAAGGGTTAGGTGATTTGTGAATTCCTTTTTTGATTAATATGATGTTCCTAATGCTTCCAGAACATTATGTATTTCTTTTGAAAGGATTTTATTACAGCTATCAGACATATGCCACTGACTATTGTTCATATGGATTCTATTTCTCATTATAATTCTTCTATTGGGTCTAATCCCTAGGCTATGATCTCTAAAATTCTCAATTCAACCCACTAATATCACATGAATTCTACTAACAAGGTTCTGAAGAGGTTCCTCTCACCCAAACTCCAGAATTATCTTCTATAGAACCGACTTACTCTATATGGGTTCTTCATGTAAGACAAAATTTTCATTCCCCATTTGGACTTTAATCTAACATCTTTCTAGTGGTCAAATTCTTCTAAGTAAATTCTGGTTATAATTTTTTAGGATTTTCAGCTAATCACAACTCAAAACCATGGTTTTACTTATATATTGAAAACTCTCACTTGGTCCGAGATGGCTGTGATTTTTCTCATCAATCTATCAATCAGATTCACTCAAATATATTTTTTTCCTCTCTAAAAAACCCTTGTGGTGGATTGATCTCAAAGTAGGATCTCTCTCATAGATGTAATTTCTATGATTAACGTGTGTGGCCATTCTAGGTTAAAAGAAGTTGTTTATAGTTTGATGACCAATTTTATAAGCTCCATATTTGTGAAGCAGTATTGATTTCCCTTTTTATTTTTTATCGCCAGCATGATCTTCTTTGAGAATTGATTATCTATTGATGCCATGGAACCAACTCATTTAATATATCCCACAGTGAGGTGGTAATTATCCAATGAGGTTTCTAATAACTGGGTGGGATCCCCTCACTTAGAGAGACATACAATGAGTTTCTCTTGAGATCTAGTATTTTGTATGACCCCTTGAAAACTCTAGTCATGGTGAAGGAACTTATCACTATTGTGATTGAGAATCTTAGAAATAAACTAAATATGTTCTCTCTTTTTTACTTTTTAGTAGTAGATAAATATTTTCCTCATCTATATTAGAGTTAGAAAAACTTTATCAAATCCCCATCAGTTCCTGTCCTAGTAATTTTGGGATAATTTCAGCTAATATTGGGCCATTTTACAATATAAAGACCATAATTTATGGGGACATCAAGTGAATTCATAGAACACTACGAGACAAAGGCTGGTAGGTTTTATGCCGGTGTTATCTAATGGATGTATATTCCCAACTTGGGACATGTGTTCAAGATTTTAGATTATTACACTGGTAATGTTAGTGCGACTTGACGGGTGATAATGTCTTAATATTTCAGTTCCAAACCATATGAATATTTAGTAAATCTTGTCGTATATTCAACAAGGAATCACCCCCTACAGGATCAGTGGCCCTTTCAAGTTTTAATTTGTCTGGATATGGGAGCACATCCATTGCATTGAATACAGAAATTCCACCTAGATAACTAAGTGGTCCAATCGTTAACAATGGTAGAAGCTCTCCTAATGAGAGGTTGTACAAGGTCTTGCTTTGGGATAGAGTCTTAGTATCCATGATGGATGAGAAGATAACCTATAATACTAATGCACTATATCGGTTTGATCATAAGTTTGGTAGCACCCAAAGGGTCTCCTCTTACCCTTTGTTCGATGTGTCTAGAGATCAACACACCAGGATCATTCTCAAATTTTGGATGATGTTGGCACGTGAAGAAACATATGGTGAGATCATTATTCCACCTACTAATTCCCCTCTCTTTTCTGATCCAGATTATTTCCATGCATGGGTATCATATTATCATGGTGGTATACTAATATAACTGGTTCATCGTGTGGATAAGTTATTTTTCTCACCAACACCTCTTTCATTGGAGGCAATTCAGTTGAATAAATATTTGAGCATGAGTTTAAAGAAGTTCCCTCGTTCTGTTGATGAACATCCTAATAGTGGGACAAAATATGTCGAGTAAATCATCCCTAAAGCATAGTATGTGAGTGATTATTCTATTTTAAGTATAGTAAATGAGGCATCCACTTCTGTTTCAATTCCATCTATGTAAACTATTCCCCCTTTCTTCAGGTATATCCCATCAGTCACAGAATCTTAGAGACAACATAGGTTGATCTGGAAGTAGAGTCATGCCTAGATTACTAAGACTCCTTTGTAAACATTTTTGGAAAATTAGAATGATCTAATCTTCTATATGGTAAGTTAAGGGGAGGTTGTTTTGAGCACCAACCACTATAAGCAGACATGATGAAAATTTTCTTGATTCGGAAATATTTTTTGTGACATCCCAGGTAATTATAGAATAATAAATTTTCATATTTATTAATATATCGAAATTATATTGTAATTTTATATTAAAGGGATGATACTTTTTATATTGTACCCAACACACTACAATGGGTTTTGCTAAAATCATACATTGCACTCAAGACTGAATTATACAAAAAAAATATTATTTTTATTTTTACTTTTATTTATCACCTAGCCATTGAATTGGAAGGAATGAAAAAAAATAACTATATTAGGTTTTTACATTTTATTAATTTTTTTTATATTCATCCAATATAATTTATTGGCTTAAAATAAAAATAAATCCAATTTAAATCATAAAATACTCTAATACATTTAAATGGTATTTTTACCGCCTTTTGATAGAGAACCAATTTAAATATAGTTTTTGGAACTTTTATAAGTTATTTTTGAAATATAAACATCTTATTTGTAATAGGGGCATCAAAATATAGTTTTTTTTATTTTTTTATTTTTTTGATAAATTTCATATTTTAATGAATAGTGATAAATATCGCATTTTAATTCAAAAAATATTTTTATTATTTTTTATACCCTTTTTTATCTATTTAATTGGATTTAAAGTATAATTAGATTATGTTTTTATCATTTAATATAATGTATGTGATTGTAATCAATTTCACATTGAAATTGGATATAAAAACTATTCGAGTTGGTGGCCTAGAACCAACTACTTTGTACTTTATTCATTAATAATATCCTTATCACATTTGGATTGTTCATATGTGTGAAAATTCATGTGATAATGTCCTAAGGATAGCTGTTGCATTAAAGGGTCATAGCGGATGCCTTCTATGATGAGAACCCGGAAGTGCCATAACACTGTTCTTGAATATACGTTCTATGTCCTGATGAAATTATTTGAGGGAAAAAAATAATACAGGCAATTAGGGGTGAGGACTCATAAAACTTTGAGGCACCATATCATGGTATGCACCCTTGGTAATATCCAGAAGGATATTATGAGAACGAGGCCTGCCAGTAGGAAATACACATTTCATAGTGTCATTGGATGTTCCTATATGCGAACGTGGGTATTGGACCTTAGACTTTAAGATTATTATTAATGGGTAGTCCAACTCGTGCACTTAGATGTATTGATGAAAACTATGATGACACACTGTTCGCAGTGAGGTAGGATATGTTGGGTGCGTCATGAGTAATACCGCATTAATAGATAATGCGAGAATGTATTTTTCGATTCCGTTCCACAACAGAAGTAGATATCTTAGGCCCTTTGACGGAATTGATATAACCTAAATAAATACATTTTCATGGTAAGGTATGGGAGGGTTCAATTCCAGAAAGTCAAAGAACGAATAATCAAGCACGTGGGTTGATGACACTAGCATGCAACCCACTTGATTCGAGATATCATGACAAATGGATTATATTACATGGTAAACGAGCATAGGAGGTGACACGTCATTGGGACGTTAACTTCATTCTCTATGGATGCCTTGGCATGTTGCTAGATGCTAACCTTGGAATTTAGGCAGGCTCTGCCTAATGCCATTAAAAAAGAGGCCTAGTGGGTCACACACTAAGTGTGTCAATTTATCTCAGTTAAATATTAATTTTACATGTTAAATAAAGATTATTCTCAACTGTGGTTTAATAATTTTTTAAGGATGCCTGATTGCATTTATTTTGACACTAGTTATTCTAGAGAATATATTGTGGGTGAAATAATATATTTATTAGCGAATAATGCAGTTGCATTTATTTAAGAAATAAATAGTCATTACTCAAGGTCTAATAAATGTGGAGGAGGACATAAAGAAAAATGGAAAATAAAAGTACACACCATGTATATAAAATATACACGCCGTGTCTTCTTGTGGAAAACGAGTACACGACGTGTATTAATGATTACACGCCGTGTAGTTTTTCAGTCAGGATTTTGACGATATAATATTGTTTATTAAATGATATTAATTATAATCAGTGTGGGTGCATGTCAAGGAATTAATAATTCGACATGGGGGTTTCAATAAGAGTTAATGAAATAAATAAAACGTGTAACACATTTATTTATTGTCATAAATCTGTAAACCTCAAACATGATTATAAATATCCTCACAACCCCAACATTTTTCAATCAATGGTATCAAAGCCATTGTTGGGCACAATGGATTTGTAAATACTCTCAAGCCAAGAGAGAATTCCATTTCCACCAAGAACGCCCTCAAGTTACGAGAGCAAGATCCTCCACCAGATGAAGGCGGTCGAAGGCGGACATCGCAAGCGAAGGTTCTTCCGCGCTATCACCCAAAGATCCCTTCGGCGATGTCCAGAGATACGTGGATC
This sequence comes from Viscum album, assembly GCA_963277665.1. Taxonomy (NCBI): domain Eukaryota; kingdom Viridiplantae; phylum Streptophyta; class Magnoliopsida; order Santalales; family Viscaceae; genus Viscum; species Viscum album. The sequence continues at coordinate 592,862,754 of OY728141.1, read as the reverse complement.
GTGTTTGGTTCACTGCTAGAGGAATCCTATAGATGGATTCTACAACGTAATGATGGATCACAGGATCGTGACCGAAGACATCAATGAAGAAATAGTTACATTGAGGTAATTCTTGTGAATTAATTAAATTAATTATAACCAACATATGGTGATCCTATCTAAATGGTTATGAGAATCTTCTTTTCTTTTTTGTTATTCGTTCCATTTTGAAGATCCGGCGTTTTATATCATGATGGATCTCGGATTCAACGTTGTTTAACACTAAAATTAAAGTTGGGAAAACCCACCAACGCGCTTCCACTGCGCCCGAAACCTACAAGTTGTATCAGAGGGGTCATATCATTGATTTTAATTATTTAGTTTTTCTTTGGTGATTTACGCATTTATTAATTTAGTTATTTAAATTCATGTTTAATAGTTCTGGATATCTGAATGTCCAGATCTGTTCCTCCTCCCTCGTTTCTCGTTCACCCCACAGAAACGATTTTTTCTTTTAATTTTGATTAAAATAAAATAGAGGAACTCGTCCAGCGGAGCCAAACGTTTCTATCCGTACAACACCAGAATACACGACATGTATTCGGAAGTACACGCCGTGTAGTCTGGGTTCAATGCATTGACTGATCCGCTAAATCAGGCTGTGTATTGGAGTATACCTAAGTCATTTATAACACCGTGTGTTGACCTAGAACAGGTGGCACACGGTTTTCAGATTACATGTCGTGTGGTCCAAATGAACATGGCATGTAGTCCCTTTGGGTTTGGGTTGGACCGTGAACCTCGTACACGGCTTGCCCGGCTAGAAACAGGGTAACGTGTAAACTACAAGGCGTGTGTCCCACAGAACACGCCGTGTACTCTGAAAATTTCCGAAGTACATTAACACATCATGTCCCCGGGCGTGTACTTCGTATGGACAGTGAAGAAAAGTACATGTTGTGTCGTCGTAACTACACACCGTGTACTCACCCAAATTACGTATATTTATTAAAATTTATTATTATATTATACAAACCCTTGAGACGTGTACCATGGTGCAGGCATAAAGCTGAGGCACAACACATGATAGGTGTTTTATTTATATGTGTTTAATTTAACATCTTCATAATGAATGGGAATTTACCGGATTGCCTCCAAGGTACTAGTTACGTACAAGGATAATTTTAAATGAATTTATTTGTTTAAAATTATGATGGACGAGAATCTCAAGGAAGATCGGAAAATGGTTTAAGATAAAAGGATTGATTAATTAAAGATAATTAATTTATTCGAGCATGATTTATCTTAAACAAGAACAATTAAAGAATTGAATGTTAGTTTTATTTATGCATAATATCATTGCATGTATGGATGATCATGAGCTTGACCGAGACCTTTGTATGTGAATGGTTTCTTTTAATTTATTTATTTAAATTAAATGTGTTGTCCTGCAAGCCATCTCCTCATTAATATGTAGGGCCTATGCACCTAAGGATTCTTTTATATAATTACCCTTTTATCCCTCACCTGCATGTGAGATAAATGCATATGTAATAGATGGAGCTCCCAAGCAAGGGGAGGGGTATAAAGTCAAGAGCCAAGGTGAAACCAATATAAGGAGATACAAAGGTGGACAGGTGGAAAGCTGTAAACACAAACCCGAAAGATTCAAGGTGGTTCTCCCCTAGGTCCCGGGATAGCTTATCAACTGCTAGATAAACTAACCAATAGAAAAATCTCATGATCATACCATTTATTTTTTTTCTTTCAGTTGCATTGTTTATTTATTGTGGGTGTGTTTTCATGATCACACAATTATTGAGTTAAATGATCATGCTAGATGGAACTAAAATAAAACCGTCTTATACGTAAATATTATCTTAGACATGGTTAATAACATAAGTATATCCCAATTAATATTTACAATCATGTAATAAAATATAACAAATTGTAAATTTACATATAAGGATAAAATCCCTCAAAATATATATTAAGTCGGTATAGCCTTCCATAATCTTGGTTAGAATCGAACTATAGTTCATAGAACTTGACCAACCCTAGTTGAGGTGCTTTTAATTATCAGGGAATTGTAATTCAAGGTTTTGGGTTGACTTGACTTGGTTCGCATCAAGGGTTGACTTCCACAGCAGGACTTGGTGTGACCAAGAGGCAAAGGTTGAGGAAATCAAAAATAAAAGGATTTCACGATTGGAGAGTCCACTCAGCAGATCAAGGAGCTGCAAGTTAATGCAGTTGGAATTTGGAATGCCTACCTATAACCCTTCAAGTTTCTTGACCAACCTTAGTTGGGGTAATGCGAAGGGAAATATGGATCATTGCCACTAGAATATTCAGGCAACAGAATATTCTGAAGTCAATGGTGTGGGCTGTTGGATTTCGATAAAATAGTGGGAGACTAATAAGTATTAATATATTTATTTGTCTCAGTTTTGTAATAAAGTACTAAACCTTTTCTTATCTTAATTTTTAGAAATGGAAAGAAAATGACATCAAACATATCATTGTAAACCATACTCGTGAAGGAAAACCTTCTCACCGGCACTAATTTCGAAGAGTGGAAGAGACGTTTATGCGTCATCCTTCGCCACGAAAGGAAATTGTATGTGCTGGAAGAGCCTATGCCAGTTGCACCTGGGAAAGAGGCCAGTGATGAGGAATTATCTCTCTATATGAAACATATGTATGATTCCACATATGTCCAATGTTTCATGCTATCGGCCAATACAATGATCTCTTGAAGAAACATGAAAACATGGACGCGTATAGCATGATGTCTCACTTTAAGGATCTATACCAAGAGAAGGTGAGACAGGAGAGGTATGAGAGCTCCAATGCTTTGTTTACAACTAAGTATGGAGAGTCTTCACTAGCTGGGCCTCATGTAGTCAAGCTTATTGGCTACATTGAATGCCTGGACATCTTAGGGATTAAATTACCGGATGAGTTGCGTACAGATCTCATCATATCATCACTTCCCAAGACCTTATCTGGCTTCATTGTCACTTATAACATGAGTGGAAACGAGAATAGTCTATCGGAGCTTCTGATCTTGATTCTCTAGGTAGACAAGGACATGGAGCATGACAAACCCGTAGTCCTTATGGTGAACAATAAAACGAAGGACAAGGAAAAGGGGCCAAAGACTTATAAACGGTCTGAAGCCCCCAAGCATCGTCCCTCCAAGAAGGGGAATATCCAGAGGCAGGGTAAGTAATGGGAGGCGGTGTGTTTTCCATGTGGAAAGCAAGTCCACTGGAAGAGAAACTGCACCCAGAAGCATGGGATGCTTAAGGTGTGTTCGTTATCGAGTGAAATCATTTTATTTCTACACATTGGGTATTAGATACAGCTTGTGGGGATCACATCTGTATTCAAATGCCGGAACCAAGTAGATTTAGAAAGATCGCCAGAGCATAGGTGGATCTTCGAGCTGCAAATGGTGAAACACTGGCTGCATTGGCTATGGGAATTACCACCTCTCATTGCCGACTGGGATGATTTTGGTTTTATGTAACTGTTATTATGTGCCTAGTGTTACCAAGAACATAATTTCTGTATCCTGTTTGGATATGGATGGATTTATATTCATGTTTAGAAATAAGGGTCTTCTATTTTATAAGAACAACGTATGTTATGGTATGGGACATTTAAATAATGGTTTGTATGTATTAAATTACGAAAAACAAGTGTTGGAAATCGATAACGAAACAAACTCACATGACTCATACATCAACCAGTTGGGGCATCACCGTCTCGATCATGTAAACAAGAAGCACTTGACAAAGCACTTCCAAGATGGCTATTTAGACTCTACTGATCTAAAACCACTTGATAGATGTCATGCTTGTTTACAAAGAAAAATGGCCAAGCCGCCTTTTGGTGGACAGGGCGAAAGGGCCACAGAGCATCTAATATTGGTACACACATATGTGTGTGGACCATTTCCAGCAGAAGCTAGAGGTGGATATTCTTACATCATTATTTTTAATGAATGTTTTGAGTAGATATGGCTATGTCTACTTAATGACGTATAAGTCAGAGACCTTAGAAAAATTTAAGGAATAAAAGAATGAAGTAGAGAATCAGCTTGGTAAGAAGATAAAGAAGCTTCGATCTGATCGAGGTGGAGAATATCTGAACCAATAGTTCATCGATCTTCTACGGGAGTCTGGGATTCTATCTCAGCTCACTCCTCCTTATACACCACAGTAGAATGGTGCTAGTGAAAGGAGGAACCGCACCTTGTTGGACATGGTGAGGTTGATGATGATTCTTGCGGATCTTCCATTATCTTTTTGGGGGTATGCATTACAAACTGCAGCATACACATTAAACCGAGTACCAACTAAGGCGGAAAATGGAATTCCCTCCGAGTTATGGAATGGAAAGAAACTGATTTTGTCGCATACGCGTGTATGGGGATGCGAAGCATTTGTTAAGACCTTCTTAGGAAACAAACTAGCACCCTAGGGCACGAAGTGTATCTTTATAGGATATCCTAAGGAAACAAAAGGATATTACCTATATAACCCTCAATACAAGAAAGTGACTATCACTAGACAAGTCGTCTTTCTTTAGGGTCAGCACATCCTCAAAAAGGATAGTGGGAGCATGATTGACTTCGACGAATTTAATGCTCGAGATACACAAGAGTTGGTACAGAAACAAGTTCCACAGGTCCTCATGGAAGAGGTTCCAGAAACACAAGTACTGCGTAGGATCTCAAGAGAGGTAAGGGAACTAGAGATATTTGGATTCCTAGTCACCGAGGATGGTGAATCATTATTGTTGGACAATGATGAACCTCTCTCCTACAAGGAAGTAGTAGAAATCTCAGAAGCTGCAAGATGGCTAGAAGCTACAAAATCTGAGATGGATTCCATTTATCAGAACCAAGTCTAGGTTCTGGTCGATGAGCTAGTTGATGTAAAGCATGTTGGATGAAAATGGGTATTCATGTGAAAACTGGACATGGAATGTCAAGTTAGAACCTATAAAGCAAGGCTAGTGGCTAAAGGATTCAGACAGCGTCAAGGAATTGACTATAATGAAACCTTCTCTCCAGTTTCCATGTTTAAATCCATAAGAATCATACATGCCATAGAAGCTTACCATGACTACGAGATTTGGTAGATGGATGTCAAAACAGCATTCCTTAACGGGACCCTTCATGAAGATGTCTATATGACACAACCAGAAGGGTATGTGACACCAAGTGAAGCCAAATGGGTTTGCAAGTTGGAGAAATCCATTTACGTATTGAAGAAAGCATCCAGGTCATGAAACATTCGATTTGATGAAGCCATAAAGGAATTTGGTTTCATTAAGAATGAATGTGATCCATTTGTTTATATGCAGTTTAATGGGAATGTGGTCATTATCCTAGTAGTTTATGTTGATGACATATTGCTTATTGGAAATGACGTAAAATACTTACAGTTAGTTAAGGACTGGTTGAACAAGTGCTTCTCTATGAAAGATTTTATTAAAGTAGCCAACATTCCAGGGATCAAGATCATTCATAATAGATCCAAGAGGTTGGTTGGACTAAGTCAGGGTACATACATTGACCAGATACTAAAGAGATTTAGTATGGAACAATCCAAGAGAGGATTGGTTCCATTGTCACATGGCTTAAATCTTTCTAAGAAAATGTGTCCTCAGACACAACAAGACAAAGATAGAATGAGTAAGATCACATACGCTTCGGCTATAGGATTTATCATGTATTCCATGTTATGTACTAGGCTTGATGTTGCCTATGCACTAAGCATGGTAGGTAGATATCAAGAAGATCCAGGAGAACAACATTGGACTGCTGCTAAGACTATCCTTAAGTATCTGAGAAGAACTAAGGATATGTTCCTGGTATATGGAGGGGACAAGGATCTTGTCATTAGAGGGTATGCTGATGCTGGTTTTCAGACAGATCAGAATGATCTGAAGTCACAATCTGGATATGTTTTCTGTCTCAATGGAGGAGTTGTGAGCTGGAAGAGTTCAAAGCAGCCAGTTTTTGCTGATTCTACAGTGGAGTCCGAATATATAGTGGCTTCTGATGCAGCCAAGGAAGCAGTCTGAATTCGAAACTTTTTCTAGGATCTTGATGTGGTGCCTAACAGTAAAGATCACATTACATTGTATTGTGATAATACTACAGCGGTGGCTCTTGAAAAAGAACCAAGTTCTCATCAACAGACAAAGCACATACTCCGGAAGAATCACCTCTTGAGGGATTTCTATCAAAGGGGTGAAGTTACAGTGAACAGAGTGTCCACGGAAGAGAACGTGGCAGACTCCATGACTAAAGGCCTATATCAGTAGAAGCATGAATATCATGTGAGAGATAGAAGGTTAAATTTTGATAGCAGTTGGGTCTAGTACAAGTGGGAGTCTGTTGTAGTTGATGGCCTAGAACCAACTACTTTTTACATTATTAATCAATAAAATCTTTATCACATCTTGATTGTTTTTCTGTGTGACAGTTCATGTGATATTGTCCTAAGGATAGCTGTTGCATTAAAGGGTCATAGTGGATCCATGCTATGACAAGAACACAGAAGTTCCATAACACTGTTCGGATGACATTATTTTAGGGACATATATAATACAGGCCATTAGGGGTGAGGAATCATAAAACATAGAGGCACCATCTCATGGTGTGCGCACTTGGTAATATCCAGGAGGATATTATGAGAACGAGACCCGCTAGTAAGAAATCCACATTTCATAGTGTCATTATATGTTCATATATGCAGATGTGTGTATTGGACCTTGGACTTTAAGATTATTATTAATGAGTATTACAACTCTCACACTTAGATGTATTGACGAAAACTATGACAACACACTATTCACAGTGAGGTAGGATACGTTGGGTGCGTCACGAGTAATACTGCATTAATAGATAATGCGAGAAAAGATTTTTTTACTTCTATTCCTCAACAAAAGTAGATATCTCAAGCCCTTTGATGGAATTGATATAGCTTAAATAAATCCATGGACATGGTAAGGTATGGGAGGGTTCAATTTCGGAAAGTGAAAGAAAGAATAATCAAGCATGTGGTTTGATGACACTAGCATGCAACCTTCTTGATTCGATATATCATGACAAAGGGATTATATTACATGGTAAACATTCATAAGAGGTGACACATCATTGTGGCTTTAACTTCTTTCTCTATGGGTGCCTTGGAGTATTGTTAGATGCTAACCTTCGACTTTAGGTTGGCTCTGCCTAATGCCACTGAGAAAGAATCCTAGAGGGTCACACACTATGTGTGTCCATGTATCTCAGTAAAATATTAATTTAACAAGTTAAATAAAGATTATTCATGACTGTGGTATAAAAATTATTTAAGGACGCATGATCGAATTTATTTCGACACTAGTTATTCGAGAGAATATATTGTGGGTGAAATAATATATTTATTAGCGAGTAATGGAGTTACATTTATTTAAGAAATAAATAGTCATTACTCAATGTCTAATAAATGTGGAGGAGGAGATAAAGAAAAATGGAAAATAAAAGTACATGTCGTGTATATTTAATATACAAGTCATGTATATTAAATATACACGCCGTGTAGTTTTCTAGTCAGGATTTCGAGGATATAATATTGTTTATTAAATTATATTATTTATAATCAGCGTGGGAGCTTGTCAAAGAATTAATAATTCGACATGGGGGTTTCAATCACAGTTAATGAAATAAATAAAATGCATAACACATTTATTTATTGTCATAACTCTGTAAAACTCAAACCTGATTATAAATATCCTCACAACCCCGACATTTTTCAATCAATGGTATTAGAGCCATTTTTGTGCACAATGGATTTGGAAATACTCTCAAGCCAAGAAATAATTCCCTTTCCAAAAATAATTCCCTCAAGTTACGAGAGCGAGATCCTCTACCAGATCAAGGCGGTCGAAGGCGGAAATCGTAAGCGAAGGTTCTTCTGTGCTAGCACCTAGAGATCCCTTCAGTGACGTCCAGAGATACGTGGAGCATGTGTGGATCACTGCTAGAGGAATCCTATACTTGGATTCTACAACGCAATGATGGATCAAAGGATCGTGACCGGATACATTAATGAAAAAATAATTCCACCGAGGTAATTCTTGTGACTTAATTAAATTAATTATAACCAACATATGATGATCCTATCTCAATGGTTCTGGGACTCTTCTTTTATTTTTCATTCTTCGTTCCATTCAAAATATCCAGTGTTTTATATCTCACGGATCTCGGATTGAATGTTGTTTAACGCTAAAATTAAAGTTGGGAAAACCCACCAACGTGCTTCCATTGCGCCCAGAACCCACAAAAACTATGTGAAATTCGGAGCGTTTTACTTTAAAAACCCATTTTCTTAGTCTCTCAACTAAATTAATTTTTAATTAATTCATTCCTTTTATGTTTTTTGAATTATGAAAAATGGATTCCTTTCTTGTAATGATAATTTTTAAATTATTTAATAAGTTTCCTTTTTTTATTTATGAATAGTTACATTACTAATTATTTTTCATACCACGGTTAAGGGAAAATCAGGTAATTAAATGTTAAGATAATATTTTAAAGATGTGAAAACTACACTAAAATTTTTCTAAATTTTATTTTATGAGTTATTTTCGACCAATAAAATCGTTAGTCTAGAATAGTTGCATTTGGAATCCACTTGGATGTGATTATGAAATTTATTAAATTTTATTTAAAGTGAAGACCAAGATGTCATTAACGAATCACCTATAACTAAAAGAATTATAATACTGAATTATATATGTGATATCAAAAACTATAAATAGTATTTATGAATATAAAATTATTACCTATATCATGGTAATTTTTTTATAATTTTTATGAAATAAATAATTAAATTAAATGGGTACAAAATGAGGATGTAGTAATTGCTAAATTAATGAAAGAATAAAATAAATGATATTATAAATTTTAAAATAAATATAATTTTAAATATTTATTCCATCCACGAATTTTATGGACGAATTTGACAATTCGGTAATGTATTAAAATAGTTTGTTCCACTATATCTTGAAGTTAGTATATTTCTAAAAAGTCAATAAATAAATAGTGTCAGGATTGACACAAATGGTATTTTAAAATATAAAATATTTCATTAAGAGATATAAAATTTCTGAAAATATAAAATTCATCCAATAAGTTTATATAATTATAAAAAATTCATGAATGAATCATTCAATTTTACTTTGTCATTTTATGGAAATTATTTTAACCCTCAATGTGTAAATTACTTGATAAAATGGTAAGATTTAAAAGAAGATAAAACAAAATGATAAGGATTAAAAAAATATTGAAACTTGTCTAATTTTCATTTGATGAAAATATTTTGACCCATCATCATCTTATATTATAACAAAATTAATTATGACCTATTTTTATTTGAATATGAATTTATATTAATTTAATACTTTTAATAAATTCTAGAGTGCCTCTCCCCTCTCCGATAAAAGGGATCTTATTCATATCTATTCCTTATAATTTAAACCATTTATCTCATCCAATATCAAACCTAAACCCTTCCAATAATACCTACCCATGTTATAGAGACCTTATTTAGGCATGAAACCCGTCTTTGTGGTGTGAAGTTGTTATGAAATATGATCATCCGAGGGAAATGTATTGTTTTTATTTAAGTGTTTTAATTTTATTTCGTCTTCGGCTACAATAATATCTTTCTCACACATGATTAAATAAAAAATCATGTATCCTTAATATACTGAGATTTTATTTTGTTAAAATCACCACATATATCAATTCCACTTCCCTTAAATGGAAAAATAATTAATCATTCGTGCATACGTGTTAACTATCACATCAACAAACCATTATAATTAATTTTTCAGAATGATCTATCATGATTGGTTATAATGATGGAATTAATCATCAAATGTGATAATAATTACATATTAATAATTATAATAAAATAATATTTCAATTTCATTTTTAATTTTCATGTACATAAAAATGGTAATGACGTTCGTACGTACGTGTGAACTATCACCTCAATGAAGCATTGTGATTCATTTTTATTCTCCACATCACATGGATAGAAAATATAATTATATTGTTCCATGATAAATAAAAATATAAAATGTTACACATAAGTACATATTGGCTATCATCTACATTATTATAATATTGTTCATTTTTCATAAAAATACATATTTAAAATTATAATTTATTAATAAAATTTATAATAATGTTATGAATATTATTCTTGAGATTATGGGATTTTGAGAACATAGACTATTGACATCATACCATGTTCATTTTTGACTCAAGTATCCAATATCAAAAAAAACAATCGACGTGAAGTTAAATAATTATGTAATTGTTATAACATGGTAATGGGTGATATAAAATATATAATTAACATGAAAAACGTTATCAAGTAAGTAAATAATTTACCTATTTTTATAATTCATGTACTTAAATAACATAAGTGATGAATCAAAATCAATGTAAGGGAATTTGTCTTAATCTCCTTTCATTGTGGCCTATTTTGATATTATACACCACCATAAATTAGAAGTTGTATAATTGACCCCATTTGAATTTTAATATCATTAAAATTTTTAAAAATGAATCCTTATATATTAATCATTTTACTTTCATTACATAACAAGAAAATGAATGTTTTGTTTTAACGTATAAGGAGACAATGAATTCTATACCACTGTAACTGTTATTTGATATTTGGATTCCTCAATATGCCTTAATGTTTTTAAAAGGAAAATAAATCCCTTATTCAATTTTTAGGGTATTTTGGTATTGAAAACAATTTTAAAAAATTTATGGATAATTTCAATATCTTGATACGATTTATTATGACTGCAACGGAAATTTTATGAGTCAAAATGTTTTTTATTTGAATCTTTTATGTGTTATGATTATATAATGGTACATGGAAATTTGACAGTTGGTTATGTGATAAACCCAATATGGGTGGTTCCATTATAAAAAAATCATATGTGGTTATGTTATAACCTCCAATTTATTTGGTATGGAAGGCGTCTGTATGCTTATTCTATTTGTAGAGTAATATGTATAGAGGTTGAATGAATGGTTATTCCATTTAAGTATGATTGTTTCCCAATTTACCTTTATATGTTATAAAATATTTATATGGTTTTTATGTTAAGCTATTGAATATAATTAAACATTTAACAGTGATCTTATATTCAAAAAAAATTATTTACTAATTTTTTAGGGTGAATGGTGTTACCTTATGATTAAGTATCCATGGGTGTTTATGCTTTCAAAAGACTAACAGTTTTACTTCTTTGTGAACACCTTACTAAGATTATTGTGATCATCTATTGTTTATTAATTCCTTTCATATAATTTAAGGGGTAATAAAGTCGATAATGTGACCATGGATAAGATATGATGATTAAACAAGAAAAGAAACCATGTTTCATTTTTCATGTTTTTTTATGAAACAAATCGATAATGTTGGAAGTGTTCAATTTGTATTTCTAAGGTTTTATTATGTATCATTTATGGCCTAATTCTATAGATATATAAACATTAAAATATCCTGGATTTGAAATAAACTAAAATTATTTACATAGCACCAGGTTATGTAATGTTTAAGTTTGGTGTCGTATGGTGGTATTAGAGGTAGTTTTAGATAACTTTTGAGGTTAGGATGTTATCTGGGTATAGGATAACGATCCATTCTAACCAACTGGGTTATTATCAAATGGAAAATTTCCGAGGATTATGTTAATTTAGGAAGATTGGATAAATAATCTAAATCATCTAAGATATAAATACGTTGATTGATTGGAGTACAATAAAAATTTTATGTTATTAACATTAACCTATACAGTATTATTATATTAATAATTCATTTCTAGTTTAAGTGATATTCTTTTCAGAAGATTAATATTGATTTTTCAATATGGAAGGAAAGATATTTTCCATAACAATATTATCTCTACCTAATTATTTGATCATCACTGTTATTACTTAAGATTATTTGAATTATTTTGACAACTTCTTGAGTATTGAAATCACTAGCAAGAAATTGTTTTAGTTATCCAACACTAACAAGTTTCTAAAAAAACTATATGGGTCATGATATTTTTTTATATATTTTCTTAATCTTAACTCATAAAACCCTTTCAAATGTTGAAAAAAAAAGTGATGTGAACGTTTCCTTTTTGAATGTTGGACAACATGCCAAAATAGAAAAAGAATATCAAGAAGATCCAAAAATCTGGATTCAAGGTACGAATAATCATCAATGGATGATGAAGAAAATTGAAATATTAAGATGTATAAATATAGAGGATTTAATAGTTATCATTTATCTAAAGTTGTTGAAATGTTTAAAAGTGTTTGTACACATTTGATTATGGGCATACTTTTAAAAACTTTTTTAGTTGTGTAACATGTAACCATAAGGTTTCTATGTGAAAATGTTATTTAAGGAAGAATTCACTTTTTTGGACATAATTATAATGTTATTGATTTCCTTTAGGGTTCATATGATCTTCTAATTTAATGTAATTATGGGTTATGAAATTTTTGGATTCAAAAATAAAGTTTTGAGATAAAAATAGAGAATAAACCATGTTATGGTTATTTTGGGGGACTTTATCATATTTTTGAAATGTTAAAATAATTGTATAGTATTTGAAAAAGAATAACCTATGGGATGGGTGGCAACATGTCATGTCCGGCAAGGCAAAGGGAATCGAACCCACAACTGTAGGACAATAAGGGAACATCACCAACCACTTAAATGTGTGACGACCTTATTAGTATAAATTATATTTTGTTAATTGATTTGATTATTAGGTGATAAATTATAATTTGGAAGATTTTTTCTATTTTTTCAATCTAACATGGTCAAGGAAAATAGAATACTATCATATTTTATATGAGGAATAAAGGTTGAATTATATTTTGGATAAATATATTATGTACTTATGGATATTAGGGTTATTTATAGAAACAGTTATCATATGTTGAAGATTAATATGAAAATTAATTTATGATGTGAGTCTTCAAGAGTAATTGATTTCAATTGAAGATTAATATTTTAATTTTATCATGGAATATTATGTGATTAAATCCTTTTAATATTTGGATTTCAATATAATTTTGGGATATTTTGAGGAATTTTAAAGGATATTTATATGTTGAATGGTATATTTTGAAATATTTTTATCACTATTGAATTATGGTGTTCGAATTAGTATTTCGTCAAATAAGGATTATTATTTTTTTAATAATATCTTATCATGTTCTAACCATTTTGGTTTTCCTTAATGATAAAAAATAATAAAAATACATAGAAAATATTTTTTAGAAAATTTGATTCTATAGAAGTTTATTTTAGTGATTTAGGATTACTAAATTCCTCTGTAAAACTCTGTCATTTGTAGAAAAATATGAGTTGAGGCAAGAAATTTACTGAAGGATGAAACTATACATTTCAGGTGATTATGTTTCTTTATGTCCTTAGTATTGGAATTAATTGAATAGAAAAACGCTATGAAAATACTCTTACAAAAAAATATATTTATATTTTGTTCTAATAAATAAATTACCTTTTAACCAAACAAAAATTTATGGTTTTGTGATTTTCAAGTTTCTCCTAGCCATGTTCTCAATCACTCTCTATTAGAACATGATAGTTATTTTTATCTTCCATATTTATGTCTCCCTACATGGAAACCTAGTATATGATATGTCGGGATACAGTTTTACTTCACTTTATTTCATTTAAATCTGAGGTTTTATTGAATTTTTTATGTGGGATTTCAATGAAGTAATTTTGAATAGTGAAAACATAGTTACCATGCCCAAATTAAAAATTATGAGGATGCAATTTATAAAATGGGGGAAAGATGTAACATCCCATGTAGTTATAGAAAAATACATTTTTTTATTTTTTTTTAAAATTTAGTATTTAGATAGTAATTTTAACTACAGGGTACGCTATGTCGAATTGCATATCTGACACGCAACAATGGGTTTCTCAGAAATCATAAGTTTCAAGCAAGACAAAGTTATTCTGAAAAAATATTATTATAATTTTAAATGGTATTTATCACCTAGTAATTTTCTCATCATAAATAAATAAAAATAACTATATAATGTCTACAAATTTTTATTAAATGTTTTTACATTCATCTGATAAATTTTAGAAGCTTAAAATGAGGATAAGTATACATTTAAACGTAGAATACTCTAATATTTTTAAAAGGTAGTTTTACCACCTTTTAATAGAGAACCCAATTTAAATATAGTTTTTTAACCTTTTATAAGATATTGTTGAAAAAATAAAATTCTTATTCGAAATAGGGACATAAAAATTTAGTTTTGTTGTTTTTTTAGTATGTTCGTAATAAATTTCATATTTTAATGAGTAGAGAAAAATAGTGAATTTTAATTCAAAACATCCTTTTGGTATATTTTTCTATATTGTTCGATAATAATTTTAATTGAACTTAAATTATAATTAGATTAAATTTTTATTATTTAATCTAATTTATGTCATTGGAATAAATTTTTCATTGAAATTGGATATAAAAAGTATCTGATCTTTTTGAATGTTTTATTTTAAAACCATGTTTTCATATTACATCAATGAAATTAATTTTTATTTAATTTATTCCTATTATTTGTTTAGAATTTGGAAAAATGGATTCCATATTTTTATACAAAAGCTTCAAACTATGTAAATAGGTTTGTTATATATTTTTTTCTATATTAATAGTAACATTGGCAATTATTTTTATTACCACATTTAATTGTAAATTGGGTAATTAAAGGTTAAAATAATATTATAAATATTATAAAACTAAATTAACACTTTGAATAATATTATTTGATTATTTATAGTCAAAAAATATATTCATTAGTCCAAAATTAGGGTCTTTGGTAGCTACTTGGGTGTGATTATGATATTTATAACATTTTATTTAAGGTCAAGACAAAGATGTCATAATCATGTAACTTATAATTAAAACATTAATAATATGGGTTATGTAAGTGATATCTGAGAATATAAATAATATATATAAAGCTACACTTTTTACCTACATCATAGTAGTTTTATAATTTTAAGTAAATAGATTGTGAAGTTAATATTTACACCATGGTTGTAGAGTAAATACATAATTAATGAAGGAATCAAAAAAATGTTATAATAAAAATTCAAATAAATATAATTTGACATAATTTATGCCATAAAATATTTTTTTTATGGATTTTACAAGCTTTTAACCTGTTAAAATTTATTTTTTAACTACATCTTGAAGTTAGGATATTTTTAAAAGTTAAGAAATGAATACTTTAAAAATTGACACTAATTGTATTTCAAAATATGAAATATTTTATTAAATGTTATAAAACTTATAAAAAACTAATATTCATAAAGAACGTTTACATAATTCTAAAATTGTCATTAATTTCTCATTCATTGGTCATTTGTAATTTTATGGTAATTATTTTAACCCTCAAAGTTTATATTACTTGATAAAATGCTAAAAGTTAAACGAAGTTAAAATAAACAGATAAGGAATACTAAATTATTCAAACAAGTATAATTTTAGTTGGATTAATAGATTTAGACTCATAATCATGCTATATTATAACTAAATCTATTTTTATCCATTGGAAAAATAAAATTAATTTAAATGAATTTAATTCTTTTTATAATTCCGAGAGTGCCCCTCCCCTCTTCTATAAAAGTGCACACATTAATCACAATTATTGCACCTAAAACCCCATTTATTCTTCCAATATCTATTCAACACCCTTCCTATAACACCAATTCACATTCCATAAGACTTAGTTTTGGCATAAAACCCTCCTTATAGCTTTTAATGTGTTAAGAAATTTGATCATCCGAATGAAAGGAAATGTTTTTATTTAAGAGTTTCTATTTTATTTCTTCATCCACTTCCATCAAATATTCTTAATGCATGGTGAAACAACAAATAAAATATTCTAAATATTATGATATGTTATTATTTTAATATCATCCCATAAATCCATCTCCACTTACCTTAAATGTGAAAGAAATTAATCGTTCATGCATACATGTGAACTATCACCTCCACAAACTGATATATTTCATTTTCCATAACACTCTCTATTGACTAGTTATAAAGGTTTAATTAATTTTAATTTTTGATACTCATGAAATATTAATAATTACAAGAAAATAATATTTCAATTACATTTTTTTAATTTACATTCACCTAAAAATGGTAAGGTCGTATGTGTGTACGGGTGAACTATCACCTCCCTTAAGCAATGGGATTTGTTTTTATTTTCCATGTCACTTGGATAGTATATATATGTATATTTAAATGATTAATATTATATTAATTATATTATTATAATTCTATAAAGGTAAATAATACTTATATTCTCTCCATATCAATCAATTAAAAATTTAAAACATTACTCATGCGTATGTATGACATATCGCCTCCATGACTATAACATTTTACATTTTTCATAAATTTAATTAAAGGATTGATTTAAATGAAAAATTTGTCTATAAAAATGATAATAATTTCATTAGAACTATTCTATATATTATGGAATCCTAACCACATGGACTATTGAAATCATAGAAACTTATTTTTTGACTCCAGTACCGAATAGCGACAAAACATATGACATGAAATTAAATAATTATGTAATTTTTATAACATGGTAATAAATGATATAAAATGAGTAATATATATAAAATGATCTCAATAAACTAAATAATTATCTTACCTTTATTATTTAGGAATATAAAGAACGTGTGTGAGGAATCAAACTTAAGGTATGGGACTTCGACTCAATATCCTTTCATTGAGGCATATTTTGATGTTATACACAACCTTCTTTTATAAGGATAATAATGAACCCATTTTTAATTTTAAATAAATTAAAAGTATTAAAAAGGAATATTTCTATATTAATCATTCTAGTTTCATAACAAAATGACAAAAGGAAAGTTTTGTTTTAACGTATTCAGTGACAACGAATTTACTGTCTCCGAAACCATTATTCGATACTTGGATTCCTTTATAAGACTTAATGTTTTTAAAAGGAAAAGAAATGATTTATTATCATTTTTCGTAAATTTTTTATAGAAAATAGATTGAATATTTCAATATCTTTAGATGATTTGTTGTGATTTCAAATGAAATTTTTTGAGTGAAAATGTTTATAATTGTAATATTTTATGTGTTATGATTATATAATGTTTATTTGACATTTTAATTGTGGTTATGTAATAAACCTAATATGTTTGGGTCTATGATAAACCATGCATAATTGGTTATATTATAACCTCTAATTCATTAGGTATGGAATTCTTCCATATGAAAATTCCATTTGTAAGAATGATATGTGTAGAAGTTTACAGTGTGGTTATCCCATTTGTGTATGATGATTTCCAAAGTTACATTTATATGTTATATGTTCTTTATATGGGTATTATGGTAATATTTTGATTACCAAAAAATGGTATGCAATGGCCTTATATTCAAAAGAAATCATTTTCTAAATCTACAAGGGTGAATGGTATTACCTAATGATTAAGTATTCATGGGTTTTCTTGCATCCAGAATAATTTTAGTTTTTCTTATATATGAAACTCTCACATTTATTTTTATTATCATCCCATGTTATTAAAAGTTTTTCAATGTATTTATGGGAGAATAAAGCCAAGTATGGTATCCTGGAAAATTTATGATGAATTCTCATGAAAAGAAAGCATGTTTTATTTTAAAAGTGTTTGTTTTCTAAATGAAATGGATTATATTGGAGGTTTGCACTTTGATTTTCTATGTTTTTTTATGTATGAGTTACAGAATAGTTATATAAATATCTAAAAATGAAAATATAATCAATGTGTAATGAAGAAAAATTATTGACTTAACACAAGATTATTTAATGTTTAAGACATGGGCCTTGTATTTGGACACCAATTAGAGGGGCTTGCAAGATTTTATAGACGATGATCCTCTTTCTATGTAGATGAAGGAGGAATCAGAGGCATTAGAGTGGGGTCACCGGATTATTTCTAAACTGCAATCCCATATGGATTCCTAGACCATGAAAATATGGAGATGTTATGAAATCATAGCTCTCCATAGGTCTAAACTTTCAACATCATCATATTTATTAGAAACATATCTAAGGAAATTTGAGGAGATTTCTAAATTGGTCGAGACCCTCCATCACAGGGAAGAGGTAGAATAGTTGGGTTGAGTGGCACTTCAACGTTCAGTTGGTGCTTCCCACAAGACTCTTTTCATCCTGGCTAGAATAGCTTATCAAATTTTATTATAGTTATATCATTCAAATGAAATTAGTTTTTATAAGATTATTGGAGAGACTCTGAAATGTGGAGTTTAATAAAATTATATGCTCTCATTGAATATATATATTAAACTCTATATGTTGATTTCTAGTTTTATTTATTTCAGGATATGCATGACATTTAGTTGATCTATTATTATAGGAATCACAAGAGATACCCATCCTTTTCATAATATCAAGTAAACATGAATTCCTAGATCTAAATATGTAAATAAAAATAGAATCATTTTGATATGTACTCATAAATTCCAACCAACATGAGATTCATTACTGATATATCATCTCTAGTTAACTTGATATTACATACTTTATAGAATTATCATTGGGGAGAATATATGTCTTGGAGTTAGAGGGATATTTCTTTTTCTAAAGTCGATAGGCTTTTGAGATAATCTTCTTCTTGTTAAATCCAAATAATGGGCCTCAAAATATTTTCATTTTTTCATAATAAATTGTTAATTTGCTATAGTTGATGGTCTTGTAGTTCGGACCTTCAATCATTGTAGTTTTGGGTGTTTTATCTTAGAACTTCTATGATATTATTTTATGGTCCTTTAGAACTAACCTTCTATTTTTTTTATTTTAGATTCTTTTAGCTCGTACCGTCTATTTATTTTAGTGTAGGGTATTTTAGAATAGATCTTTTATCACCTCAGTTTATCTTTTTTTTAACTCGGACCTTTTATCGCTTTAGTTTAGAGTTTTTTATCATAGACCTTATGTTGCTTTAGTATAGGGTCTTTTAGCTCAGACCTCTTATTATTTTAGTTTAAAGTCTTTTAACATGAACATTCAATTTCTTTAATTTAGGTTCTTTTCAACCAAGACTTTTATATGTTTAGTTCATGTTATTTTAGCTCAGAACTTTTATCATGTTATTTGAGGGTCTTTTATCGCATGACATTTATTTCTTTAGTTTAGGTTATTTTAGAACAAACCTAATTGATGATCATTGTATATAGTGTAGATATTCCAGGAACGACCCAAAACATACTAATATTTTGTTTTATTTCCTGGTGTTGTTGAGGCTCATGAGGATTAGAGCTCCTTTCCTGTAAAGAGTAGGGGTCCCTGGTTTGTGGGTCAATGCCCTCAGGCAGCGGTATCATTGTCAAACAGAGGTGTCTCCAATCCATTCCAAGGTTCATGGAAGATTTATAGGGGTAATATATTCTGAGTTTGATATACTAGGGATGATAGGTTCTCTTAGATAGTTAAAATATTGGTGATAGTTTTCATTATCCAAAAGTTTTAGCCTTTTAATATGTGATGGGGCAAAGAAGTCGAAGGTGATTCGTAACACCCTAAGGATCTAGGATCAACTGTGATATTTATAGTGCTCATAAGGATTGAATATCCATTCTTTTAAAAAATAGATTCCTTAATTTTGTTGTTCATGTCCCTTATGTATTGATATCACATCCATGAAAATATGATCTTGAATACTTTTTTAGTTCCATGAAATATTTAGGAAAAAAATCCAGATGATGATGTTGGGTATAGAGGGAAGGATATGTTGTAAGGGTTTTGGAACCCTATGATAGTTTATCTCTTGATTTGGAAGCTCTATCCCAATTCCACATGGTTTTAATTCTTGATATTTGGGCCATCAGAGGTTTGGCAATGGAGCATCGCATTCCGGCCTTGAGAAGGGGTAAAAACCAGGAGATGTAAAATTGAGGATGTGAAATACACGTGGATAGTTTGACATGGGGATAGTAAATCACACTCCAAATTTCATGGTATAGGAGGATGACAAGAGAAAATCTGATCTAGAATGACCCAAAAATCACTGAGGTGTTGGGTTCTGCCTTAGTGATGCCAGGTACCAAAAAGACTAGAATTCCCTTTTAACAAAGCAACACATTATGTTGACAATCGTGGGCTCACATTTAGGATATATAAGCATAAAATAATAGTCAAAAAAGGGTCCCTTGAAGCCAGATATCTTTCCCATGGACCAAAATAGGTTTTAGAGATCATAGGAACTCAAATCGTGAAGTGTGATTTCTGGATACTGTAATATCCAATACAGGACCAAGCAACCTAAAAGTTGTGTCACCGCCTAGAGAAAATATTCTCAGAAAAAGGATATGTGAAAAATAATTACTTTAACATTTTCCTCAGCCAAGGGGTCTATGGATCATATATTATATATTAATAGGGCTATAGAATAGGCCTTATGAGCTTTAATACTTACTTATTTGTATCATAATTTTTCCCTAATCTCTAGAGATAAAAATTTTAGTGAGCAAACAACATGACTTTCTCTTAGTCCACCTTTTATAACTCTTCAAAATGAAAAGTTTTATGTTTCTTTCACAATCAGTTTAAGGTCATTCAATTTGGACCATCATGGTCTAGAGTTTATGGTCAAACAACTTTGACCATATGGAAGGCATTTTAAGTTCATGAAGAACATGGACCTAATATAGGGGATGATATACAACATCCTAATTAGGATACCTTGGGACAAGAGTAACCCAACATCCTTCTATGTGGGAGATGAAAATGTTGTAAATCATAAGTCAAGTTTCTCTAGTCTTGAGTATCGATATGGGAGAATCATTCTAAGGATGACCCAAAACACAAGAAGTTGTTGATCTCTCATACCATTATTTCAAGGATCATAATGATCAGAAATCCATTTTTGTAGAGAAAATAATTTGGTTGATGACCATATATGCATATGTCGGAGCCACATACATACATTCCTAGTTAAAATAAAGGAATAATGAAGTTGGGTATCATTTTCAAGGGTCGTGGAAGGTTTTTTGGAAACCCAAGGCACTTGAGATATGAAGTATAATTTATGATTGGAGTTTTTATAAATGATAATGGAAGCACCCCATACTCTGGAAAACTGGGGAAAGGATATTGTGTTCCTTTGATAGGGGATAAAAAATTAGTGATGGTTTGCACAATTTATAGTCATGTAGTGGGAATGTATTTTTCTCTCTATAGTTTAATATCTTACAGTAAGGATTTTGGTCATGCAGTTTATTATCTAATGGTAAGGATGATTTCATTATGCAGTTTCAATGTCGTGTAACTAATATTGTCTCCATGTCTTTTAATTTAATATTGTAAGGATTCTTTCATTGTGAAACTTCCATGTCATGAAACAAGAATGTTTTCTTTATTATCCAAGGTCATGTAAGAAGGACATGGGAACAGACAAGAAAAAAGTGTTGAATATGTATACATGTACTGGTTAGTCATTCATAGATCTAACCCATATGTTGTTAAAGTAGAATTATATTGATCATACATTATTCATTTGGGGTGAATCTAATCTATTATGTTGTGGTAGTTGGCCAAGGATTATTGATCTGAGCGTCACTATGTAACCTATGATGATAGGAATTAGGCAACACATAGTTCCGAAATGGGAAATAATATACATAGTTTTATCCCATATATAGAGGTGGGAACTATTTTCTTTTGATTGTTATAGCTTGGAGAAAGGTTGGAGATATGTTTTTCACTATGTATCCATTGATGATATGAATCAAGATACATGTTGTTATTGAAGGACCATGTAGTTTAATGTCTTGCAGAAAGGACTTTGGATTCTTAAAGTGAAAAGGGGGATTGGGGATGGACAAATGGGAGGAAATTTTGGCCTCACTAAAAATCCTATAATTATGCACTACTATAGATAATGGATTTCCCAGCACAAGAAAATTCTTTTAACAGGGCTAGAAAAGCGTTGTTAATATTGCTAAATATAAAGGGGGTCCCCTTTAACACTGCTAAAATGTGCTGATAAAGGGTATCCTTTATCTTCCCTAAAAAATCACTAATAAAGGACCCCCTTCATCTTTACCATTTTAGTGTGGATAAAAGACATTTTTATCAGAACTATTATGAGTGAAGATAAATGGCCCTTTTCAATGCATTAATAAGTGCTAATACATTATGCCTTCATTCACACTCAAAATAGTGCTTATAAAGGGTGCCTCGATCGGTGCTACATCAAACGCTGAAAAAGGGTGATTTTATCAGCACTCAAAATAACACTAATAAAGGCTTAACTGCATGTAATGTGCTTTTATATAAAAGCACACCCACTAGCAGCACTTACACAACACACACAGACATCCTGCAAAAAATAGAACATGCACAACACAAACATGAACACAGCAACAAACACAAGCATTTGGGAAGCAATGCTTTATACATTTCAAAAAAAGTTTTATATAATTACACTTACAATTATCCATCAAATAGATAAAAACATTAAGGTTTCATCCTTTGAAATCTTTGATCCCCACTAAAAAATTTCCTCCCATGGTTTTAGTTGCCAAACAAATCTCCCTGACCCATGAAAAAGGATCCAATTATATAAGAAAACAAATATTATGTAATAAATACTATAATAAAAAAAGTTAAACATTAATATGAAAGAATACATTAATAAAATGTTGATTTTTTGATCAAAAACACATTTCGGGTCATACAGGTCACATTGTGCATTGTATTGAGGTGGGGTTGATTTCTATACATCAAAAATGAGTTATAGATTGTTTTCCTAAATTATCAAGACAATCCAAATGGGATTGAGAGGTTTTGAGTATGTCCATTTTTTTGAATAAAATTAATATCAAATGTAAATTACATAATTGGATTCATTCCAGTTAAATCATTCATTGGATTGAGTTGTGGTTGATTCCAGTACATCAAAATGGACTCATGGATCATTGTTCTAATGTGTCAAAACAATCTGAATTGGTTTTAATGGTTTTTAGTATGATCATTTTTTTTACTGAAATATAATTTCAAACTAGAAACAACCACTTTGATTTATACAGATTTCATTGTGTGTCAGTTTGAGGTGGTAATACTTCATACACATCACAAAGGACTTAAGAATGTCTCTCCTAAATTATGCATAAAATCAGGTGGTGTTTTCTTGGTTTTCAGGGGGTGAAAAGTTTTCAGCTAAAATTTCAATTTTATAATGATAACAGACAATTCAATTCATACTAGTCACACCGGTCATATGATTGAGTTGTGATAAATTCTTACACATCACAAATGACACATGGATCTTATTCATAATGTATCAAAACAAGCTTATTGTATTTGCTCAGTTTTCATTATGTCACTTGTTATTTTTTCATAAATTAATGTCAATTTTAAATAAAAACACATTTGGATTTATACCATTCATGTCCTTCATCATATTTAGGTCTGTTTTATTCCTACATGTCAAAAATTACTAATGGATCATTGTTCTATGGTATCAAATCATTCCAAATGTGTTTTCTCAGTTTTCAGAACGTCTGTTGTGATTTTTTACTAAAATATCATTTCAAAATAAGAACATGATTTTTAAGTCATACTAGTCACATTGTGTGTCTATTTTATGTGAGACTCCTACATAGATGTTATTAAATAAATAATAATCACTTTCCTAAATTATGAATTCAACGGGAATGAGTTTTCGTAGTTTTTGTTGAGTGACACGTTTTGAGCTAAAATGTAAATTTTAAACTGATGGAAGATACCTTTAGTCACACTGGTCACACTATATGACGGATTGAGGTACGATTGATTCATACACATAAAAATGACACATTTATAATTTTCTTGATGTATCAAAACAATCCAAGTGCATTTGATTTGTTTTCAGTATGTCAGTTTCACTTTTTACTTAAATTAATATCAATGTTATATAAAAAGACACATTGAGATATATGCTGGTAAAATATTGAATTTTATTGATGTGGGTTTGATTTCTACATGTCCCAAGTGACTCATGGATTGTTTTCCTAAATTATCAAAACAATTTTAATGCGGTTTCTTAGTTTTCAGTATGCTAGTGGTGTTTTTTTACTAAAATTAATGTCATTTTTAAATAAAAAGAGACACTTTGAGTCATACCGGTCACACTGTGCATTAGATTGAGGTTTTTTATATTCCTAAAGGTCAAAAATGACATATAGATACTTTTTATAATGTTAACAAGTAATAAAAATGTTTTTGATTAGTTTTTTATATGTTAGTTGTGTTTTTTAGTAAAATATTACTTCTAACTAGAAACAGACATTTTGAGTCATACCGGCATCACCATGCATCGGTTTGACATGAGACTGCTTTATACATGTCATAAAGAACTTATGAATCCTTTTTTAAAATTATGAAGAAAATCAAAGTTTGTTTTCTAGGTTTTCAGTGAGTGATGTTTTCTCAGCTAAAATGTCAATTTTAAACTGATAATGGACACTTTTAGTCATATTGGTGACATCGTTCATCGGATTGAGGTGTGGTTGATTCCAACAAGTTAGAAATAACTAATTAATCATTTTCCAAAAGTATCAAAATAATCCAAATTCATTTTCTTGGTTTTCAGTATGCCGCTTGTACATTTTGCGAAATTTATTTTTAATTTATTATAAAAATACACACATAAGTCATAACAATCACACCATGTGAAATATTTAGGTCCATTTGATTCCTACACATCACACATGACATATTAATCATTATCCTGAAGTATAAAAATAATCCTAATGAATTTTCTTAGTTTTTAGTATGGTACTTTTTCTTTTTACTAAAAATACTGAAAATCTTTAATTAAAAATATACATTTTATGTCATACCGGTCACATCATCATGTTATTTTTGTACATTCTTCTATAAGGTATGT
This sequence comes from Viscum album, assembly GCA_963277665.1. Classification (NCBI taxonomy): domain Eukaryota; kingdom Viridiplantae; phylum Streptophyta; class Magnoliopsida; order Santalales; family Viscaceae; genus Viscum; species Viscum album. Next base: position 592,837,708 of record OY728141.1, on the reverse strand, counting down.
TGCTCATTCATTTTTTTAAAAAAATATCTCATCTTGTGAATAAGAGACATTTCAAAAATCATGGTAGTATAGAATTTATATAAATACACAAAGGAGTAATTATTATTTTAAATTAAATAGTAATTATCTTCAAAAATTAATCTTCAGGGATGCTGGATGGTTCATGATAAAAGACCTCATTTGTAAATTTATGTACAAAATAATCACAGTCTTAATAATTTGTTTTTTTCGTGCAGGAAAAAAATATCGGGAAAAATAAGTAATTTTTTATATGTGTTTCGATAGTGGAATCGTATGATATATACCCTTATTTTTGTGCAGTTGTAGTACTTTTGATGTTTCTTGTCCTTTTCCACTAGCCTCATTACATGATTTAGATGATATTCATGCACCACCTTAGCAAAACATAATACAAATTAGAACATAATATAAATTATATAACTAGATATTTAGTTCTAAATTGTTGGATGTAGTGTGTTAAAATTTGACCAACTCCTTCATTTGTGGTTATTTTGTTTGATATCCATGTATAGAATCCAAGAAATAAATCATTGGAGTGTCCAAATTGACTACAATGAGCATCTAATGCTGCCTAAAAACACAAAAAGGAATAAGTATCAATAGAAAATAAAATATATATGATATAATTAAAATTCAAATATTTACCCCTATATCATTGGCATTAAAAAGAATCTATCATCTGTAATTTTGAAGTTAAATAGATTGAGTAGGCATGCCGCTATTTCACCCCCATTCATGGATTCTATATCTATTTGTTCTATAGATGTGACATGAGGACTAATGTGTACAAATTATTGTTAATGGGGAAGTCCATTCAATTGTTTTTCATCAATTCATCTTTGAAAAACATAAAATGTATTTAGTCCTAATTATCATAGTATATTAGTGTGATGGACCATTCCATCCCACGACCATGATATTGTCTTCCTTATGCTAGCCCGCATGGTTTTTCTTTCTCTAGGTTCTATCCCTTAGGCATCCCCTAGGAAAATTCCTCATGATAGAGAGGTATCCACACCACATTATAAAGAGCTGCTTCATGCAACTCCTTTTTAGATGTGGTATTGTCATAATAATCCCCCTAGAAGGGACCAACATCTTTATTGGCACATCAAATGGACACTAGCTCTAATACCATTTGTAATGGATTTGCCTAACCCAAGATCATGATACTGTCTTCTTTGGGCCTAGACCACATGTTTTTTTCTTTCCCTGTGCTCTGGACATTAGGAATACCATAGAAAAAGGCCTTCTGATGGGAGATGCATCCACACCACCATATAGTGGGGTGCTTCATGATCCTCCTCCTTTGATGTGGTAATGTCATAATATGATTATGGTTATCCCACGTTGAAGGGGAGGATCACAAAGCACCCCCATTATGAGGTGGTGTGGATAACTCTCCTATCATGGGGCATTTTCCTGGGGGATTTCTAAGGAACAGAGCCCCTAGAAAGAAAAATTGTGCGGGTTGGGCCCAAAGAGGAAAATATCGTGGTTTTGTGTAGGACTGGGCCACTACAAATGGTATCAGAGCTAATGTCCATTTGATGTGCAAGATTGGATAGTGGGACCTTCTAGAGGGTGTGTTATGTCTATCCCACATCGAAACATATGGAGCACAAAGCACCCCTTTACAAAGTGGTGTGGATACCTCCCCCATTTTGAGGCCTTTTCGTAGGGGAGGCCTGGGGGCCAGAGATCAGGGAAAGAAAAAATGTGTGGACAGGGCCCAAAGCATACAATATAATTATCGTGGACTGGACTAGGCTGTTACAATGAGCTTTTGGAAAATAAAATCATGAAGATATACCTCATTTATACATTTACAACTGAGCCTCCTAACCAATCATACTGTATGATTTCACTTACATTGTAAACACTAATGAAATTTTCATCTTCTCTACTATGCATGTTTTCATAAAAAAGAATTGTGTGAACCCCACCGTCTTTCAACTTCATATTCACATGAGTCTACAATGATAATAAATGAGGATATATAACGAGTGAGTTTAAGGTGATTTTGGAAGATAGTTTCAATCGGATGGTTGATCATTGAGATGGATTTGAGATGTTCATTTTTTTCACACCCCTTCTATGTGTCTATATGTAATAAAATTCATCATTTCATGACACTTTTCATTAAATTTTAATGGTTTATCTTGAAAAAAATTAAAATGAATACCTCATTATTCACAAGTTTTTTTACAAGCTATGAAAGTAATGCGATGAATGTTCCAAGAGCTTGTTCGACCTTATGAATATCTTCATCATCAATTGTAATAGGTATCTCGGTGCTCATATTATAGGATACATTAATCATCACTTTGATATAACCTGTTGGAATTCGTCTGTTGTATAGCCTGAGGATATGAATATTGAACATTGTTTCCCTCACTACAAGGTGATGGGTGGTTTTTGATAGATATAAATCACAGTCATTTTTACCTTGTAAAATATCAGTACAATAAAGGTATCAGTGTTTATCTGATTCATAATTCATAGAAACAACTATTATAACATTGATTGCCTCATCTAAGATGGGTTTTGAGAGGAATATCTCACCTCAAAGCTAGTGGGGGTGGGGTGGGATCTTCATGCTCTGGTTGTTCTTGAGTTTTTTATTTTGTCCCCCCACCATCGTCATATTTTCCATGAACACTCTCTGAAATTTCTTATGTTCTTCAAGGATATATATTCTTTCTCTCATCATTTTTATTTTTTAACTTTAATCATCCTCATGTTTTTTTTCAAAAAATATTTGGGGTGTCACCCCAAAAGCCACACCTCTGACATGGCCATACTTCTCTAGCTGCTTCAAGACCACCGAAAGTATGTCTACATCCAGTTTCGGTGTTGCTAATTCTTGTAATTATGTTGTATTGAATGTATAGTAAAATAATTAATCATTGTTATGTAGTATTTATTTTAAGTAAAAAAATACTTATTATGTCATACATATACATGCTCCCCACACTATTTAAATGTTTTCATCTATTAGTACCCATCTTTATTTATAGGCACCTACTTCCATAGAACATAGAGTTTGATGGAAGCGACATTGGATTTGTATTCATCAATCTTTATATAAATAGACAACTATTTTCATGGTGTTGTTTTATGTCAGAGAAAATTATTTCAGTAGACATAAAATATGTACCTATTTTCAATTGAAGTGTACCCCATTCTTGCTTTATGGTAGAGGTACATTGGATTTGTTCCTTGCTCCTTATTTTCATCACCCATTTTGTGTTTCATAAATAAAAAACATTCAATAAATGAGATGAATACATGTATCATAAAACAACATTTTACCAAACACAATGTACCTCAAAACATTATCCTCATGATGTCTAGTGTACGCATCCCACACTCCATGAGTTATTAGGTGTGCATAAATAGGAGGTGGGTGCGGGTTCTTTTTTCCCATCAGCATCTTTAAGATAACATTTCTTCAAAAATTGAGAAAAATCCTCTATGAATAATTCCAGAAACCCTTAATACATATACCTTATGCGATTCATCAACTATAAATGCACTCTATAATGTATGGTGAAGAATAATTAAATGTTTTATTATTATATTTTTTAGTAAATTAATGAAATGATATATCATAATGTTACTATAATATCTCCCCACAACTGTGTCTTAAGCCCGGTGACAACATGGTGCCACGACTTTACATCAATCGGCACACATTTTCGTGTCATGATTACAATGTAACTACTAAACATGGCCTTTTTGGTATTAACATGTTGGCCTCTCTTATTCCATCTGACCTCGTATTTGATGCCTTTCACTTTTTCCTTAAAGATTTTTTTCTAACACCATGAAGCTATAGTGCTCTTGTTATTTCTGCACCTCCAGTGTTTCATTGAATATTGTTTCCTTAGTTTTAAGATCATTAATATGTTCATTTGCAGCACTAGAATCGTCATGTGCAGATTGTAGTTGTTCCACTACCATAGGAGAAGTATTAGCAATAGGTTGAGAAACCTATTCATCCTATTTACTGTGAGAAATAGTCGGTTGAGAGACCTATTGTTCCTCGGGATTAGGATCATCGTCGTGTAAAGAAGTGATTACCTACAAAAGTGGTTCAAAATTTAATTTAGATTAAATAAAGGCATCAGTGAACAGATAATAAAATAAGGCAAGATGATGTATATTACAAAAAAATCCTAATTATTGAACTCTATTTTCTAAAAGGATGAAGGGATTTGACCCCTCTATCAACAATCCAAATCCCTTCATTGTGGTATCCTATTATATATAAAATGCCTTCTACATTTGGACCTATGGGAAATGATAGCAATTTCCCAATAAAAGGTTCATCCTCTGTTGAATTTTCATCTAACCCTTCAAGGGTTTTGGTGGATAACATAACAATTGACCCATTTCGGTTTGCGGGATCTGGAACATAAAATACTTTTACTGTCAGTGATTCTTGTATAAATGGTTCTTCTTTGTACCCATTCTTACTAAAATCCACATCCATAAATCCTAACTCAACTATTTTAATAGAACTTCTATTATCAACCCACATTCATAAAAAAATCTGAACTTGGAATTTTGTATAATCTTAGTCCCGTATTTTTTTGATGATGGAAAATTATGACATATTCACATATATAAGATTTTTGCCCTTCACACTGAAAACATGCATCGCTTCATCCAAAAGTGTAACTCAACTATTTTTCATGGAACTGTAATCATCATGTTCATTAGTATAGAATGTATAACTACTAATTACATAATAATTATATGCTAATACATACATATTTGGTCCTTCGGCTAGCCATCAAAGTCGTTCGGAAATGGGGTCCAAAATTTCATATGACTCCTTAAATATATGGTCCATAAACCATCCCATAAACTCTTGGTTATGTGTATTTTATATCAATTTTTAATCCCTTCATGCTTTCAAATGCCTATAAATTTCATTGTGGGTTTCTAAATAGTGTCCACCCTCCAAACTTTTATGAAAAACATAATGGTGGGCCAACTCCCGGTCTGTAATGTTGACTATGACAACTGCTCTTCCATAAATTCCATCACTTGCAAGATGCTCAGTGTGATGTGGTTTAAATATACTAATGATTTCCACAACAGATTGATGTTCGGTAAAGAATTCAATTGATTCCTCAACAATATATCTCTCTGCAATACAACCATCAGGCCATGTTTAGTTTTTGACAAACCCTTTCAAAATCATCATATTCCATACAATGGGGTACATCCATCTATAGTGTATAGGACCACATAGTTGAATCTCTCTCAATAAGTTAACCATCAAATGAACCATCATATCAAAGAATTTTTGTGGGAAGAACATTTCCAATTCACATAATATGATAGAAATTTCTCATTCCATACTCAAAATTTCACCAGGTCTATAACATTGCTACATATAGATTTGAAGATGAAACAAATATTTGGTAATGTATAATGGAAATTCTTGGAAAAAATGAAACATTAATCTATAATAATTAGATATTTCCTCAAAACATAGAAGTCATGTGATTTAATACCCCTAAAAATTAAATCAGTCATTGACATGATGTTATTTATATTCGATGAATACCCCTCTATTTCCTTTACTTCATTCGAAATATTAAAAAACTGATATATATCCTGCCTGGAAAAAGTGTAATCAACTAGAGGAAGAAAAGTTCATTTTTTACCCTTCACTGGCACCAAATATTCTCATATTCTCATGTCAACCATGTCTAACCATTCATTAATTACATCCTCTATTTTTTGGGTGCCTTTAGAAATGTGCCTTTGACACTGTCACATACATGTTTTTCAACATACATAACATCACGAAATTTTTTGACATGTATAAAATTATAGTATGGTAATTCAAAAGAAACTTACCCCTTCTTCAGACAAGTTTTCATAAGGTTTTTCAAAAATGGTTTTCCAAGTTCAATGTCCACATCTTTTACTTTCTCAAACAGTTGATCACCAGTTAGTGGATATGGTGTTGTATGTTCTTATGAACTTACATCGAATTATTTCATTAAATATCGATACATATTTCACCCGGGTAGAAATCTATGATGTCCTAGAAACAAGGTTTTTTATGAATGTTTCAACCTAATTTATTGTGTCCCTTGTTTGCAAACATGACACCCAGGAATTAATTTTATTCTATATCATAAAAAATTCCTATATTCATGAAAGTTCATTATCATCTTGTAAAACAATTCTCTCAATGTGAAATATTTATTTCTATTAGCATCATACAACGTAACACCTAAATCCCACAATAATTTCAAATCTTCGATCAATGGAGCCAAAACATATCAATATCATTACCAGGTTGTTTCGAAACTGATATGATCATATATAACATGATGTGTTTTTTCATAAATAACCATGAAGTAATGATAAAATTTACAAATGTAACAAGCCATGTACTAAGTGTGGTGATTTTTAATCCAAAAGGATTCACTGCATCTATGCATAACAGAAGAAAAAGGTTTCTCAGCCCATTTCAAAAATCAGTATACCCATGATCGATTCTCTTCCACTGAGAAGATTTTGTGAGCTCACATAGTCTACCATATTTATTTCTTATATTTTTATGCCATGTCAATTGCTCCATGTTCTCCTCACAACCATATAGGCACCTAAACCTTGGAATGATTGGAAAGTTCCATAAAACATTCATAGGACTGGGTAAATATTTCTTTTATCAACAATCACCATACTTTGGGATTTATCTAAGTGATTTTTAGTCCTAGTGAAACATTATACAACCATTAGGGTAGGTTTTTATTCATTCAACGATAATACCCAACGAATGTAGCAATCATTTGGCATTGTATGTTCTTCTCAAGAGCCCATTATCTTCTGAGAGCATGTCATTCAAGAGAGAAAGTATTTCTGTAAAATTGGCATCACTCCATCTGTTACCTACTTTCAAATTATAAAGCTTCATTATGAATTACTATATTTTATATTTAGTCCAACCACCATACAAATGTGTCTTTGTAGAACTCTTTAGCTTCTCAATCAATTTTGGGCAATCACAAAGTTTATCTTCAAATGTCATTATCATTTCCTTAATATGATCTTCATCATCATTCACATCTTTAATCACATCCTTGATATGGTCTTCTTCATTTTCCCCACTTTTAATTATAGCAGATGATCCATAAAATACATTTCTATCCCATCCACTAGCTACATTTTCTTTTTCCCCAAGTTTGCTCCACCATTTATTACTTTGATCTATTTTGTGATTGATCAAGTGTTCTTCTAACTTGTCTGGACTAACTTGGCATGAATAACAATAGCTTAAACACATACAAATAATTTCAGAAGGGTCATATTCATGATCTTTTGAAATTTTGATGAACTCTTTCACTCCATATTCATACTCTCTTTTCAAAAAATTGACATCCATCCAATATTTATTCATAGTCATCCTATTGTATTCGGTTATATTAATTTATAACAAAATAAATCAAAAAAACATTGTTATAAAAAAAATTCAAGGATAAAAATAGTTATAGACTTTAAGTCTCCTTTGAAAACTATTTATAAAATCACAATTGAAATCTCATTAAAATACCAATTACACAAATTTCTCTTTAAAATAACATACAAATTTTAAAATAAGTAAAACAGTTTCAGACAATCATTCTCAAAACCCAAATTCCTTTTTTATAAATCATTGAAGGAAACATCAAGGCCCAAAAATGTTAATCATATAAAATGAGCAACAACCCTCTATATTTTTAAATTTTTCATTTAACACATCAAACACCCCTTGTTAAAATGAACCCAACATTAAATACACTTTCAAAAAATTCACATAACTTTATGAAATTCAATCAAGTGAGTTGAGAAACACGTCGCATGAAACCTAAGTCCATACAAAGTGTTTAAACCCTTTTAATGTTATTTAAAACAAAAAAAAGGTATGTTAACCATATTTTCGAAGCACTTTTTTAAGTGTATTCCAATAACATCTCATGGAAAGAACCTCTATTTCCAAATCTAGGAAAGTATTTGGGAAGTTTCTATTATGTGTTCTCAACTGTCTAGACCCATAAGCAACCACATGTCCATTTTCGACCAAAACTGTTCAAATCCTGACACCATATACATCACAATATAATCCATACTCATTACCCAGCACATTTATGGTTAAGATTTGTGTTTTCATAAATCTCTCATTAAGATCTTAAAAGGATAACTCATTAACATATAAATGATCATATTGATCTACACAACTTAGTTCGGGTCTTGTATAATACCCTGTCTATTTCAATAGTAATATCATAGATAGAAATTCAAAGTTAATAGTGTCATGACCCGTCCTCGGGGCCCGTGCCGTGACTACCCCAAGCCCGCCTTCCATAGGCCAGGGGCTGGAGACTAGCACCAAAGGCGTAAATCCCGATAATAGGGAAGGAATTTCCTTTATAAAAGTAAACATACACCATAGAGTACAAGCGTAAGTAAAACACTAAGTAAAACTGAAACAAGCTGTGCTAAAAGTAAGTGGGCCAGTATACAAACCCAAACTGAAAGTAAAGTACAACTGGAAAGGGAAAACAACAACTGAACACTAAAGCTGCAACGTTGAGCTGTCCACTGGAAATCCAACCTTAAGGGTAGGTATAGAAAGCCTCCACTGCTCCTCTGGCCTAGCCTACCACTCCAAGTATGTCCCACCCAGTGGTCCACCTCCAGGTACCGTCCTGCTCCGCAAGCCTCCACCACGATAAGCGATGTCTGTCATCTGCAACCAACACAATGTAGTACGGGCATAGCCCGTGTAGGGGTGAGTATAAGCTTACTCAGTAGGGACCCCGAGACCCTCGAAGGTCTCCCAGAATCCACAAAGGATAACCACAAAGGAAATATACAACCACGAAGTAACATCCGACACGGCTTAGGTATATGCCCATACATATACCTAAGTCATCAATTCTAGTTCGGCTCCAACATCTGAGCCCAAGTACAACCCAGTCCACACAAGAAAGAAAAACGTCAATCCACACAGGATAGCTCAACACAATCCACATAGGAATGAAAAATAGGATTTTAGCTCACACAGGTATACTTCTTCGAAAGACGATAGAGATGATCACTAATCCATCTAATTCGTCATACCCACAAAGGATCGATAGGTACTAACCCCCGCAATGACCCACATAGGATCTGACCGACAAAGGATCGATAGGTAACTAACCCCCGCAAAGACCCACACAGGCTCGGACCCACACAAGATCTGTAGACGCTGGCTCACACAGAACCGCTGAGCGCTGACCCACACAGAATCGGTAGCAAGGATCCACATTAGATCGCTGAGTGCTGTAGTCGTCGCCGTCGAATCCACTAAGGATCTCTGTACAGTCGTTGAAGTAGCAGTAGTCGCAGCTAGCTCTAGGGTTCCCGCATACAACAAGCTCATTCGGAAGGATCTGCTCCACGAGCCGAGAGGCTGATACATCAACTGACACATAGTCCAGAGTTGATGTATCCAAAAGTTCTGTATCGTCCACAGGAACTCAACGTCGTAGACGGCACGCCAATCGGACGCTCGGTCTGAGAGTTATTGGCTTTTTCGTCCCAGGGGCCCAGTTGGTTTTTAAGGAAAAACCAACCTGACCGCACTCCACCTGCATCCAAACCTCAGGTGGAGTATTCCAAAAGATCCGTCTCACTTAGAGGAATCCAACAAAGTCGACGGCACGTCAATCGGACGTCTGGAGCATAAGATATGAGTGTTTTCGCTCCGAGGGCCCGGTTGGTTTCATGTACGAACCAACCCGGCCGAAGACAAAGTATTCCTAAACCTTTATTTCTATATACTGAAACGACCGTCTCGTTCCAAGGATTTCTACACAACTGACGGTGCGTCGATCGGAAGTCTGTAGCCCAACTTAAGGGCAAAAGACAGAAGATGGTTTGAAAACGGGGGTTTCGGGCCCGGCCCGAGACCCCCTGATCGGCCCGAACTGGGTCGACCCGACCCGGGTCCGGGTCGACCCGGCCCGGCCCGGCCTGGTGGCCGTTCCGGCTCGCGGGGGCGGGGTGGGGGGGGGGGGGGGGCGCCCCAACGGTTTCACTGTAACCGCGGCCCCATTAATGGGGCCGATTGCATGGCCGGCTGGGGGAATTGAATCCCCTGGTCTTCCACTTTGTCCGGCCGGCATGCACCGGCCGACCGGTTCTGCCAACAAGGACCGGAGACAGCCGGTCCTTCCTCCTTCGCCGACACCGGCCGCCGGTCACCGTGCTCCGCCGCGGCCCGGAACCGGCCGCGGCCTGGTTCGTCTGGCACGGTGCGATGGCACCGCTCTCCTCCGTCGCGGCCCCGCTCCAGCCATGGTATTTCCGGGTTTCACCGACGCGGCGAGACGGCGTCGCGTCCTTGAATTATTTCACGGCGTGGTGCAACGGCGCCGCGCATTTCTTTCCGCACGATCCTGCGTGGTGCGACGGCACCGCGCCACTCCCATTTCGAACCACAAAAGAAACAAAACAAGGATAAGGGAGGAGGGTCGGCCGTGTTTGTGTGGTCTGGCCCCCTCTCATTAATCGAAAGCATTTGGTCGTATATTCACGAAGAATGACAAAGTGGTAAACATGAACAGAAATAATTAAATAAACCCCTACCTCGTGCGAGCTTGAAAGGAGGTTCGTCGAATGAGGATTCGTCGCGGGATGAGACATCGCGAAAGGAGACGTCTTGAAAGAAGACGTCGCGGAAGAAGACGTCGTGGAAGAAGACGTTGCAGAAGAAGACATCGCGGAACAAGACGTCGTAGAAGAAGAGGTCGTGGAAGAACCATCGCAGTAAACGGCGTCGCGTAGACGGTCTCTGAGGACTCGGTGATCTACGATGGAGTTCGATGAGTTCTTCACGTTCTCCATGTTCTTCGTTGAAGAAGATGCAGAACTCTAGCTTTCCTTATCTTTTCTCCCCAAACCTCTCAAGCAACAAAGGTTCCAACCCCGAAATAAAATAAGCTTACCTCTTATTTTATTAACATAACATAACATTTGAATTTCAAGAGTTTAAAATTCAAATAACCACACTTAACTCACTTAATTAATAATAGAAGTTATTAATGTTTATGTTAACAAACGTTAATGGTAAGTTGAGGGGGGGTTGAAGAATATGAAGGGGTGGGGTTCGTGTGGGCCCCACCACCCTCATAACCTCTCTTGGGAAGTTGGGTAGTTACCCAACCTCCACCCAAAGCCTTAAACCACTAAAAGAAAAAGAAAAATTGTAGTTAATTTATAAATTAAACTTCCACAATTTTTGTCATCTTCTCTCGTGAAAACGCAACTCCGGAAATGGCGTTCCTAAGCAATTACCGGTGCTACGGTTCCATCGGTGCCCTCAGAATTCGATTCCGAGCACCGGTTCAAAACATAGAAAAACCCGCTCGTTCGTTCACTGAACGTACCTGAGCTAAACTTCGGATTGAAATTCCGGGCACACCGGGCCTCGAAATCAAGTGCTGTCAGAAACTGCGTACTTGTAAAATCCCTAAGAAAAATTAAGAAAAAAATTTCCCTTGAATTTTACGAGTCTTTACATTACTACCACCTCAAGGATTTACGTCCCCATAAAGATACATCATATGCTAGGGAAACAAATGAGGGTACTGAGCACGCATCTGAGCCTCCCGCTCCCAAGTGCTCTCTTGGAGGTTCACGTGCTGCCATCTGATGCGCACTAGAGGAATCGACCGTCCTCATAGGACCCGCTCCTGGCGAACCTTGATCTCAACTGGAACCTCCGCAAAAGTCACCCCATCATCAACTTCAAGCTCCCCATGGTCAATTATATGCGTCGGGTCATGCACATATCTCCTCAGTTGAGATAGGTGGAAGACGCCGTGCACCCGGTGCAACTGAGGTGGTAGAGGAAGGTGATAAGCCACCTCGCCAATCCTACTGAGGACCTCGAAGGGCCCGATGAAGCCTGGGGGAAACTTTCCGCCTCAGCCAAATCTATGTAATCCACGTCGAGGTGAGACACACAAGAAGACGTGGTCGCCATCCTCGAACTCAAGTGGACTCCTCCTCCTATCATCATAAGACTTCTGCCGGCTCTGAGCTGTCCTCATCCGCTCCTAGATGACCTAGACCTTCTCTGTCGTGGCCTGGACCATCTCCGGTCCCACAAGTGTTGACTCCCCGGGGTCTGTCCAGCACAAAGGAGATCTGCAAGGTCGGTCATGTAACGCCTCGTATGGTTCCATCCCGATGGTGGAGCGGTAAATGTTGTTGTATGAAAACTCTACCAAGGGTAGGTGGTCCTCCCAGCTACGACCAAAGTCTAGGATACATGCGCGGAGCATGTCCTCGAGTGTCTGAATGGTCCTCTATGTCTGACCATCCGTCTGAGGGTGAAAGGCTGTGCTCAGATGTAGCTGCGTCCCGAACGCCTCCTGAAACCCCTTCCAAAGCCGGGAAGTAAAGCGAGCATCACGATCGGAGACGATAGATGATGGGACACCGTGTAGCCGTAAAATCTCCTGAACATAGAGACGTCCCAAGATCTCCACTGAGCCCTGCTCTCGGATGGGTAGAAAGTGTGCCGACTTGATGAGTCGGTCGACAATCACCTATATGGAGTCATGACCTCTGGAAGTGCATGGAAGTCCAGTCACGAAGTCCATAGATATCCTGTCCCACTTCCACTCCGGGGCCTCTAAGGGTTGTACCAAGCCTGCTGGTACCTGGTGCTCTGCCTTCACCTGCTGGAAGGTGAGGCATCGTGAAATGAACTCTGCCACATCCTTCTTCATGCCCGGCCACCAGTGCTGTCGTCTGAGATCCTGGTACATCTTCGCCACTCCAGGATGTACCGCCAAAGGAGAAGTGTGAAACTCTATCAGCACCTCCTCCCGTAAAGCAACTGGTACCAAGGTACGTCCTCTAAAAAGGATTTCGTGCTCTACTCCAAAGGAAAAATCATCAAGTGACTGTCCAGAGGATATCTGTGCACGCCACATCTCACAGTTAGCATCCCCACGTCGTGCCTCTCTGACCTGTTGTAGTAGTGGAAGAGTGACTCTGAGAGACTGAAGGAAGGCTTCTCCATATCTATCCACGAAGGATATCTACAAGGCGGCCAGCTGCTCTGTCCCCTCCTGAAGTAGCTGAATGCCCGTCCTCCTGCTGAGAGCATCGGCTGCCATGTTCCCATTCCCTGGAGTATAGACTATCTCAAAGTCATAGTCCTGGAGGCACTCGAGCCATCGTCGTTGTCTCAGGTTCAGATCCTTCTGAGAAAGGATGTACCTGAGACTCTGATGGTCAGAAAAGACTGTAAAGCGCTCGCCCATCAGATAGTGTCGCCATGTCTTCAGAGCGAAGACCACTACTGATAACTCCATGTCATGGGTAGTGTAGTTCTGCTCATGCGGCCTCAACTGACATGATCCATAGGCGATCACTGCCCGCTCCTGCATCAGGACACATCTGAGTCAGGTCCCTGATGCATCACAGTAGACTACGTACCCTACTCCCTCCTCACAAAACCTCAAGATAGGTGCGCTGGTCAATCTCTGTCTCAGCTCTTGGAAGCTCTGCTGACATCTGTCAGACCACACAAAGGTTTTCCCCTTCTTCTTCAAAGATGAGAGTGGTGCCACAAATCTGGAGAAGTCTGGCCCAAATCTCCGATAGTATCCAGCTAGTCTCAAGAAACTTCGCACCTCTTTCACGCTCTTGGGTGGCTCCCAAGCTAGCACTGCCTCGATCTTTGCAGGATCCACTGCAACTCCCGCCTCAGAGATGAAGTGTCCCAAGAATTGGACCTCATGTATCCAGAACTGGAACTTAGAGAGCTTACCATAAAGATGGTGCTCTCGGAGTGTGTCTAGTACAACCCCTAAGTGGTAGGCATGCTCCTCCTCAGTCGTCGAGTAAATCAAAATGTCATCGATGAAGACCTTGACAAATCGATCGAGGTATGGCTGAAAGATCATGTTCATGAGTGCCATAAACACTGCTGTAGCATTGGTTACACTGAATTGCATAACCAAGAACTCATGGTGTCCATACCAACATCTTAAGGTCGTCTTCTGCACGTCCTCATCTCGAACTCTGAGCTGATGATAGCCTGACCTAAGGTCTATCATTGAGAACCACCGTGCTCCCTTGAGCTGATCAAAGAGGCCATCAATCCTCGGTATCAGATACTTGTTCCTCACTGTCACCTGGTTCAGATGACGATAGTCAACACAAATACGCAAGCTCCTATCCGCCTTCATGGCGAACAAAATCAGGGAAGCCTAGGGTGAAACACCGGGTCGGATGAACCCCTTGCCCTGCAAGTCCTCCAACTGTACCCGTAGCTCTCGAAGCTCAGCGGGGGCCATCTGATATGCTGGAGTCGATATCGGGGATGTCCCGGGGTAAAGGTCAATATAAAATACTACCTCTCTACGAGGAGGTAGCCCTGGAACGTCATCGGGAAAGACATCCGCATACTGATCCACCACTGCAGGAAAACCAGGACTCTGCACGTCAACTACTCCTAGGATGAGGCTAGCCAACTGATGAGTGATGGGTTGTCCTCTCCTCTGCGGAAGTCCATCTTGTGCTGCGAAGGCTCCCTTCTCGCCGGTGAAGGTGAACCTGCTCCCGTCGGTGCGTACACATCGCACCTTGCGCCTAATACAGTCAATATGTGCATGGACTGTAGATAACCAATCCATGCCCAAGATGACGTCGTAAGGCCTCGACGCCGCTACAAGAAGATCTCAGCCGAAGCTCTCACCTCCTAGAGTAATCTCACACTGCCGGCACCAGTGAGTAATCATCGAGTCTGCTCCCGTAAGAGTCTCTAGCCGTAAGGATCGAGCCAACGGCTCTGTCGGAATCTCCGAGCTCCGAACAAGGGCAGCGGCTATGAAAGAATGACTCGCTCCTGTGTCTATAAGAACTACAGCAGGGGTGGAATAGACATAGATAGTACCTCGAATCATCGCGGGCGTGCTTTGTTAGTAGGCCTCTACTTCCTGGAGCTGTGCCTGTCTCTTCCCGCCAGCTCCCTGTGGCCGGGGTGGACCTCCTGGTGGTGGTGGTGGTAAAGCCTCAAAGCATCACCCACCACCTGCTCCTCATCCAGCTCTTCTACCTCGTCCTCCTGCTCCATGCGGACCGCCATGGTCGACCCTCTGCCTCTGCCTCGGTGGTACCTCAACCGTCTGCTGCTCCTCGGCATGGCGGTTCGGGCAGTCACGAGCCATGTGGCATTGCCCGCCGCACGAGTAGCACTGCCTGCCTCTCGAAAGACTAGCTCCACGCTGTGTGCCCCGCACTACTGAGCCAGTGTCTTGAGGTCATTTGCCTGAGGGCCTGGTCTGCCTGGACCCATGAGTCATCCGCCGACTGCCTGCTGCAGAAGACTCTGGTACGTGTCGCCCTGCAGTGGGGCTCAGCGCTGGTGTAGACTCAGCAAGAAAGCTCTCGATCAAAAGGGCTCGGTCCAGTACTCCTGTCTGAGTCGGAATGCTGAGTGAGATCAGAGATTCCCTGATCTCGTGTCTCAATCCCTGCTCAAAGGTCCGGGCCCAGAAGAATGGGTCTCGTACCATGTCTGTCGAGCTGCACGAGAGATTAGTAAATCTCACCGAGTACTGGGCGAAAGTCATGCTGCCCTGCCGGAGCTGAAGAAGCTCCTGGATGCGTACCGCACAGAGGGTGGCTGGGATGAACTCTGAGTGGAAGAGGCTCTCAAAGTCTTTCCAAAGAAGAGATGCCTCATCGTGCACCTGGAGCATCACGCTCCACCACCTGCCTGCTCCTGCGTGCAGTAGGCTCGCTACGAGGATCACCATGAGGTCTGCTGGTGTCCTCACTAACCTGAAAACTCTCACCACTGCCTCCAGCCAGTCCTCGGCTGCCTGGGGGTCCGTCTCCCCGTGGAACCTGGGCAGTCCCTGGCACTGGAACTCATGCAGTGCGCGGTTTCTGACGGCACCTGATTCCGAGGCCCGGTGTGCCCGGAATCAATTTCCAAAGTTTGGCTCGGGTACGTTCAGTGAACGAACGAGCAGGAATTTCTAACTTTTGATCCGGTGCTCGGAATTGAAATCGGAGGACACTGATGAACTACAAGCACCGATATTCGCTTAAGGAGACCTTTTCCGAAGTTGCGTTTATTGCAGGACGAAAGTTAGTTTTTGGGAGAATTATAAAAAGTTGAATAAAAATGTGGAACACTTTTTACTTTTCTTACTTGTTGGTTAACTCCACTCTAAGGAAGTTAAAGGTGGGACCCAAATCCACTTAACCTCCCTTGGGAGGATTAAGTGTGGTGGGGCCCACACGAAACCCAACTTTCCATCTCCTCTCAAAACTCCCTTAACTCCCCTTTTAAATGTAATTGACATCTTAGCTTATTAATTGGGTTGAGATGTTTAAACCTTTTCAAACCTTTGAAATTCAAAAAGGTTTGGTTGAGTAAATAAAATAAGCTCTTAGCTTATTTTATTTGGTTAGAATTCTCTAGCCTCTTGAGAGTTTTGAAGCCTTCTCCTTCTCCTTCTTCTTCTTCTTCTTCAAGCTTGACGAAGAACACGAAGAACCTTCGAGCTCCGACGAAGAACGCCGCTCCTCTCTTCTTCGTAGCCGATTGTATCCGAAGATCGAAGATGCCTTCCGTGTCAACGAAAGGGAACGCCGCTTCCTCCTCGGACTTCCTTCGTCGGCTTACGAAGATTCGCCAACGACATACCTCTTCGGACGTACCTCTTCGTCATCGGATTTGACGAACGTTTACCGCGACGCCTGACCTCCGCGACGTTGTCTTCCGCGGGTCGTTGACGATCTTCGAACTTGAACCCAAGGTAGGGGTTTGTTGTGGTTTATTTCTTTACTCTCGTTCTTGGTTCTAGAATGATAATCTTGTGATTAAATATTTAAGAGTTATCATCTAACGAGAGGGGGGTCGGACCGCACAAACACGGCCGAATTCCCCCTCCTTTGTTCTTGGTTATTTATATAATCTTGTGGATGAACGAGAAGGCGTGGTGCCGTGGCACCACGCAGGAATCTCCCGGCTTATTTACGCGATGCCGTCGCGTCGCGCCATGGATGGATTATCATGAACGCGACGCCGGCGCGCCGCGTCGAAGGGAACAGAAGGAGCCGCGGCCGGAGCGGGGCCGCAGCGGAGGGGCGCGGTGCCGTCGCACCGCACCGGACGATGAACACCGCGGCCGGTTCCGGGCCGCGGCGGGACGAGAGGACCGGTGGCTCGCCGGGACGCCGGCGTCGAAAACCGGAAGGGGACCGGCTTGGCCGGTCCCGTTGAAGAAAAACCGGCTGGCCAGGTGGGCCGGCCGGAAGGTCAAAGACCGGGGGAATTTAATTCCCCCAGTCAACTCTATTGCCCCCCCCCATTTATGAGGGGGGCAGTTTCCTTGAGGGGGGAAGGCGGCCCCCCGGTTTCCCTCAAAGCAGGCCCCCACGAGGGGGGGGGGGCGGTTCTCCAAAGGCGCGGCTAAAAGCCGCGCCGCCTTCTTGAAAAAGCGGGGGCCTTGCCCCCCGCGCGTGGCACCCAGCGGTGCCAGACCGCGCCGCTGCCGGCCGGGCCGCGCCACCGCGCCGGTCCGCGCCGCCGCGCCGGACCGCCGCCGGCCGGGCCGGGTCGGGTCGACCCGGTTCGGGCCGACCCAGGGGGGGGTCGGGCCGGGTCGGCCCGGACCCGGACCCCCCGTTTTCGAATCGTCTTCAGTCTTTTGGCAATAACTTGTGCCACGGACCTCCGATTGACGAACCGTCAGTGGCTACACGATCCTTGGATCGAGACGGTCGATTCGGTATATTGCACTCAAAGTTTTGGAATACTTTGAGTTCGTCCGGGTTGGTTTGTTCACGAAACTAACCGGGCCTTCGGAGCGGAAACGCTCATATCTTGAGCTACGGACGTCCGATTGACGTGCCGTCAGCTTTGTTGTGTTCCTCTTAGTGAGACGGATCATTTGGCATACTTCGCCCGAGGTTTGGATGCAGGTGTAGTACGGTCGGGTTGGTTTTTCCTTAAAAACCAACCGGGCCCCTGGGACAAAAAGGCCAATAACTCTCAGACCGTGCGTCCGATCGACGCGTCGTCTGTTGCGTTGAGTTCCGGTTGACGATACGGAACTTTTGGATACATCAACTCTGGACTTTGTGACAGTTGATGTATCAGCCTCTCGGCTCGTGGAGCGGACCCTCCTGTACGAGCTTACTGTGTGCGGGAACCCTAGTGCTGGCTGCGACTGTTACTGTGACTACTACTGCTACTGCTACTACTACTGTGAATGCGACGACGACAGTACAGAGATCCTGTGTGGATTCGACGACGACGACTACAGCACTCAGCGATCCTACGTGGATCAGTGCTACAGGTCCTGTGTGGGCCCGATCCTGTGTGGGTCCTTGCGCTCAGCGGTCCTGTGTGAACCAGCGCCTACAGGTCCTGTGTGGGCCCGATCCTGTGTGGGTCTTTTGTGGGGGTTAGTTACCTATCGATCCTTCGTGGGTCCGATGACTTAGATGGATCAGAGATCATCTTTATCATCCTTTGAAGAAGTATACATGTGTGAGCTGAATCATGTTACTTTCCTGTGTGGATTGAGTTGTGCTATCCTATGTGGATTTCGTTTTGCTTTCCTGTGTGGAATACATTTACTTTCCTATGTGGACTGAGTTGTACTTGGGCTCGGAGGTTGGAGCGTATTGGAATTGATGACTTAGGTATATGTATGGGCATATACCTAAGCAGTGTCGGTTGTTACTTCGTGTTTGTACCTTTCTTTGTGGTTTATCCTTTGTGGATTTTGAGAGACCTTCAGGGGTCTCGGGGTCCCTACTGAGTAGCTTATACTCACCCCTGCACGGGCTATGCCCGCACTACGTTGTGTTGGTTGCAGACGATGGACAGCGTTGATCTTGGCTGAGACTTGTAGAGCAGGACGGTACCTGGAGGTAGACCACTGGGCGGGACGTGCTCGGAGCGGACGACGGGACTCGAGGAGCAGTGGAGCTATCTGTACCCACCCTTCAGGTGGTATTTCCAGTGGACAGCTCGGTGTAGCGGCTTTTACTTTACAGTTGTTGTTTTCCCTTTCGAGTTGTACTTACTTTCAGATTGGGTTTGTATACTGGCCCATTTACTTTTCCGCACTTTCAGTTGTACTCTATTTTTACTTAGTGTTTACTTTCCGCTTTCTTACCCTGTGGTGTTTGTTTACTTTACAAAGGCAATACCTTCCCTTTTTACTGGGATTTACGCCTTGGTGCTAGTCGCCAGCCCCTGGCCTATGGAAGGCGGGCTTGGGGTAGTCACGGCATGGACCCCGAGGGCGGGTCGTGACAAATTGGTATCAGAGGAGTTCGGTTCTACCGCGAACTCTGAACTTTTCTATGTGAAGCAATAATGTTTAGCGTATTGAGTGTGGTTCTCAGTCCAGGGAGTCCAGTGTTGGTGCGGCGGCCGACGTATCCGTACACCAGGACCCTGACTTTTGATTTCTGACTTAATGCACGAAAACATTGATTGCGTGTGTGTTTCGAAGTTTTCTTTGTGATTACTTATATCAGCTCACCAGGTATACTGTTCTGACCGTGGCGCACCTGTTTCCTTTTCAGGATGGACCCACGACGGCAGCCAGCTAGGGTTCTGAGAGTCGAGTTAGACGACAGCCCACCGAGCGACTAGGCCTCGGTGTAGGGCCCTTTGTCAGCAGTGGCACCGGCGGTAGCTCTACCCGCCGAGCCACCGATGCTTCCAGCACCAGCCGCTGACGATGCACATCACCTCAGCGTACTGCATGAGTTTCAACGCCAGCGACCACCCAGGTTTCGCGGGGAGACGGATCCCCAGGCAGCCGAGGACTGGCTGGAGGCAGTGGTACGTGTGTTTAGGCTAGTGAGGACACCAGCAGACCTCATGGTGATCCTCGTTGCGAGCCTACTACACGCAGCATCAGGATGATGGTGGAGCTTGATGCTCCAGGTGCATGATGAGGCATCTCTTCTATGGACAGACTTTGAGAGCCTCTTCCGCTCGGAGTTCGTCCCAGCCACCCTTCGTGCGGTGCGTATCCAGGAGCTTCTTCAGCTGCGGCAGGGCAGCATGACGGTCGCTCAGTACTCGGTGAGATTTACCGATCTCTCGCGCTACTCGACCGACATGGTACGAGACCCATTTTTCCGGGCCCAGACCTTCGAGCAGGGTTTGAGACACGAGATCAGGGCATCGCTGATCTCCCTCAGCATACCGACTCAGACAGGAGTACTGGAGCGGGCCCTTTTGATAGAGAGCTTCCTTGCTGAGTCTACACCAGCACCGAGACCCACCGCAGGGCGGCACGTGGCAGAGTCATCTGCAGCAGGTAGTTGACGGATGACTCAGGGGTTCAGGTAGACCAGACCTTCAGGAAGACGACCTCAGGACACTAGCTCAGCAGTGCGGGGCACAAAGCGCGGAGCCAGTCTTTTGATAGGCAGACAGTGCTACTCGTGCGGCGGGCAGGGTCACATGGCTCGTGACTGCCCGACCCACCGTGCCGAGGAGAAGCAGTCGGTTGAGGGACCACCGAGGCAGAGGCAGAGGGTCGAACGTGGCGGTCCGCAGGGAGGAGGCGGATGAGGCATAGGAGCTGGCCGAGCAGCAGGTGGTGGGCGATGCTTTGAGGCTCTGCCACCACCACCACCAGGAGGTCCACCCCGACCACAGGGAGCTGGCGGGCAGAGATAGGCACAGCTCCAGGCAGCAGAGGCCTACGACCACGGCGCACCTGAGATGATTCGAGGTACTATCTGTGTCTATTCCACCCTTGCTGCAGTTCTTATAGACACAGGAGCGAGTCACTCTTTCATAGCCGCTGCCCTTGTTCGGAGCTCGGAGATTCCGACAGAGCCGTTGGCTCGATCCTTACGGCTAGAGACTCCTACGGGAGAAGACTCGACGATTACGCACTGGTGCCGGCAGTGTGAGCTTACTCTAGGAGGCGAGAGCTTCGGCTGGGATCTTCTTGTAGCAGCGTCGAGGCCTTACGACGTCATCTTGGGCATGGATTGTCTATCTACGGTCCATGCACATATTGACTGTTTTAGGCGCAAGGTGCGATGTGTACGCACCGACGGGAGCAGGTTCACCTTCACCGCCGAGAAGGGAGCCTTAGCAGCACAAGATGGACTTCCGCGGAGGAGAGGATAGCCCATCACTCATCAGATGGCTAGCCTCATCCTTGGAGCAGTTGACATGCGGAGTCCTGGTTTTCCTGCAGTGGTGGATCAGTTTGCGGACGTTTTTCTCGACGACGTTCCAGGGCTACCTCCTCGCAGAGAGGTAGACTTTTGTATTGACTTGTTCCCCGGGACAGCCCCGATATCCACTCCAGCATATCGGATGGCCCCCGCCAAGCCTCGAGAGCTACGGGTACAGTTGGAGGACTTGCAGGGCAAGGGGTTCATCCGACCCAGTGTTTCACCCTGGGCTTCCCCGATATTGTTCGCCAAGAAGGCGGATGGGAGCCTGCGGATTTGTGTTGACTATCATCGCCTGAACCGGGTTATAGTGAGGAACAATTATCTGCTACTGAGGATTGATGACCTCTTTGATCAGCTCATGGGAGAACGGTGGTTCTCGAAGATAGACCTTAGGTCAGGCTATCATCAGCTCAGAGTCAGAGACGAGGATTTGCAGAAGACGGCCTTCAGATGTCGGTATGGCCACTATGAGTTCTTGGTTATGCCTTTTGGCGTAAACAATGCTCCAGAATTGTTCATGTCCCTCATGAACAGGATCTTTCATCCATACCTTGATTGGTTTGTCGTAGTCTTCATCGACGACATTCTGATTTACTCTACGACTGAGGGGGAGCACGCCTATCACTTGCGAGTTGTACTAGACACACTCCGAGAGCACCAGCTTTATGGTAAGCTCTCGAAGTGCCAGTTCTGGATACGTGAGGTCCACTTCTTGGGACACGTTATCTATGAGGCGGGAGTTGCAGTGGATCCTGCGAAGATCGAGGCTGTGTTAGCATGGGATCCACCCAGGAGCGTGACTGAGGTTCGGAGTTTCTTGGGACTAGCTGGATACTATCGGAGATTCGTGCCAGACTTCTCTAGAGTTGCGGCACCACTTACAGCTTTGACGAAGAAGGGGAAACCCTTCGTGTGGTCAGACAGATGTCAGCAGAGCTTCCAGGAGCTGAGACAGAGATTGGCCAGCGCACCTATCTTGAGGTTGCCTGAGGAGGGAGTAGGGTACGTAGTCTACTGCGATGCATCAGGGACCGGACTCGGATGTGTTCTGATGCAAGATCGGGCAGTGATCGCCTATGGATCACGTCAGTTAAGGCCTCATGAGCAGAACTACACTACCCATGACCTGGAGTTAGCAGCAGTGGTCTTCGCTCTGAAGACATGGCGACACTATCTGATGGGCGAGCGCTTTTCGGTCTTTTCTGATCATCAGAGTCTCAGGTATATCTTCTCGCAGAAGGACCTGAACCTGAGACAGCGGCGATGGCTCGAGTTCCTCCAGGACTATGACTTTGAGATAGTCTATACTCCTGGGAAGGGGAACGTAGTAGCCGATGCCCTCAGCAGGAGGACGAGCATTCAGCTACTTGAGGAGGAGACGGAGCAGCTAGCCTCTTTGCAGATATCCTTCGTGGATAAAGATGGATCAGCCTTCCTCCAGTCTCTCACAGTCACCCCTCCACTACTACAGCGGGTCAGAGAGGCACAGCGTGAGGACGCTGACTGTGAGACACGGCGTGTACTGATATCCTCAGGACAGGCACCTGATGGTTTCTCCCTTGGAGCAGAGCATGACATCCTTTTCAGAGGACGTACCATGGTACCAGTCGCTTTGCGAGAGGAAGTGCTGAGAGAGTTTCACACTTCTCCTTTGGCGGTACATCCGGGAGTGGCGAAGATGTACCAGGATCTCAGACGACAGCACTGGTGGCCGGGCATGAAGAAGGCAGTAGTAGAGTTTGTTTCTCGATGCCTCACCTGCCAGCAGGTGAAGGCAGAGCATCAGGTACCAGCAGGCTTGGTACAGCCCTTGGAGGTCCTGGAGTGGAAGTTGGACGACATATCTATGGACTTCTTGACTGGACTTCCAAGCACTTCCAGAGGTCACGACTCCATCTAGGTGATTGTTGACCGACTCACCAAGTCGGCACACTTCTTACCCATCAGAGAGCAGGGCTCAGTGGAGAGGTTGGGACGTCTCTACGTTCAGGAGATTGTGCGGCTCCACGGTGTACCATCATCTATCGTCTCCGATCGAGATGCTCGCTTTACTTCCCGGCTTTGGAAGGGGTTACAAGAGGCGTTCGAGACGCAGCTACGTCTGAGCACAGCCTTTCACCCTCAGATGGATGGTCAGAAGGAGAGGACCATTCAGACTCTCGAGGACATGCTCCGTGCATGTGTCCTCGACTTTGGTCGTAGCTGGGAGGACCACCTACCCTTGGTGGAGTTTGTGTACAACAACAGCTACCACTCCACCATCGGGATGGCACCGTATGAGGCGTTGTACGGCCGACCTTGTAGATCTCCTTTGTGCTGGACAGACCCTGGGGAGTCAACACTGGTGGGACCGGAGATGGTCCAGGCCATGACATAGAAGGTCCAGGTCATCCAGGAGCGGATGAGGACAGCTCAGAGTCGGCATAAGTCATACTCTGACAGGAGGTGGAGGCCACTAGAGTTCGAGGATGGCGACCACGTCTTCTTGCGGGTCTCACCTCGACATGGTATTCGGAGATTTGGCCGAGGCGGCAAGTTATCTCCGCGCTTCATCGGACCCTTCCAGGTCCTCAGCAGGGTTGGTGAGGTGGCTTATCGCCTGGATCTACCACCTCATTTGCACCGGGTGCACGACGTCTTCCACCTATCCCAGCTGAGGAGATACTTGCACGACCCGACGCACATCATTGACCATGAGGAGCTTGACGTTGACGATGGGGAAACTTTTACGGAGGTCCCGGTGGAGATAGAGGATCCACAGGAGCAGGTCCTACGTGGGCAATCGATTCCTCTTGTGCGCATCAGATGGCAGCATGGGAACCTCCAGGAGAGCACATGGGAGCGGGAGGCTCAGATGCGTGCTCAGTACCCTCATTTGTTTCCCTAGTTTTTGATGTATCTTTACGGGGACGTAAAGCCCTGAGGTGGGAGTAATGTAAAGACCCGTAAAATTCAAGGGAAATTTTTTCTTAATTTTCTTTGAATTTTACAAGAGCGCGGTTTCTGACGGCACCTGATTCCGAGGCCCGGTGTGCCCGGAATCAATTTCCAAAGTTTGGCTCAGGTACGTTCAGTGAACGAACGAGTGGGAATTTCTAACTTTTGATCCGGTGCTCGGAATTTAAATCTGAGGACACCGATGAAATCTCAGCGCTGATATTCGCTTAAGAAGACCTTTTCCGAAGTTGCGTTTATTGCGGGACAGAAGTTAGTTTTTGGGAGAATTATAAAAAGTTGAATAAAAATGTGGAACACTTTTTATTTTTCTTACTTGTTGGTTAAATCCTCTCAAAGGTAGTTAAAGGTGGGACCCACATCCACTTAACCTCCCTTGGGAGGATTAAGTGTGGTGGGGCCCACACAAAACCCAACTTTCCATCTCCTCTCAAAACTCCCTTAACTCCCCTTTTAAATGTAATTGACATCTTAGCTTATTAATTGGGTTGAGATGTTTAAACTTTTTCAAACCGTTGAAATTCAAAAAGGTTTGGTTGAGTAAATAAAATAAGCTCTTAGTTTATTTTATTTGGTTAGAATTCTCTAGCCTCTTGAGAGTTTTGAAGCCTTCTCCTTCTCCTTCTTCTTCTTCTTCTTCTTCAAGCTTGACGAAGAACGCGAAGAACCTTCGAGCTCCGACGAAGAACGCCGATCCTCTCTTCTTCGTAGCCGATTGTATCCGAAGATCGACGACGCCTTCCGTGTCAACGAAAGGGAATGACGCTTCCTCCTCGGACTTCCTTCGTCGGCTTACGAAGATTCGCCAACGACGTACCTCTTCGGACGTACCTCTTCGTCATTGGATTTGACGAACGATTACCGCGACGCCCGACCTCCGCGACGTTGTCTTCCGTGGGTCATTGACGATCTTCGAACTTGAACCCAAGGTAGGGGTTTGTTGTGGTTTATTTCTTTACTCTCTTTCTTGGTTCTAGAATGATAATCTTGTGATTAAATATTTAAGAGTTATCATCTAATGAGAGGGGGGTCGGACCGCACAAACACGACCGAATTCCCCCTCCTTTGTTCTTGGTTATTTATATAATCTTGTGGATGAACGAGAAGGCGTGGGGTCGTCGCACCACGCAGGAATCGCCCGGCTTATTTACATGACGTCGTCGCCTCGCGCCGTGGATGGATTATCATGAACGCGACGCCGCCGCGGCCGGAGCGGGGCTGCGGCGGAGGGGCGCGGTGCCGTCGCACCGTGCCCGACGACGAACACCGCGGCCGGTTCGGGGCAACGGCGGGATGAGAGGACCGGCGGCTCACCGGGCCGCCGGCGTCGGAAACTGGAAGGGGACCGGCTTTTCCGGTCCCGTTGAAGAAAAATCGGACGGCCAGGTGGGCCGGCCGGAAGGTCAAAGACCGGGGGAATTTAATTCCCTCGGTCAACTCTATTGCCCCCCCATTTATGAGGGGGGGGGTTTCTTTGAGGGGGGCAGGCGGCCCCCCGGTTTCCCTCAAAGCATGCCCCCACGAGGGGGGGGGGGGGGCGGTTCTCCAAAGGCGCGGCTAAAAGCTGCGCCGCCTTCTTGAAAAAGCGGGGGCCTTGCCCCCCGCGCGTGGCACCCAGCGGCGCCAGGCCACGCTGCCGCTGGCCGGGCTGCGCCGCCGCGCCGGACCACCGCCGTCCGGGCCGGGTCGGACCCGGGTCGCCCCGGTTCGGGCCGACCCAGGGGGGTCGGGCCGGGTCGGCCCGGACCCGGACCCCCCGTTTTCGAATTGTCTTCGGTCTTTTGGCCATAACTTGAGCCACGGACCTCCGATTGACGAACCGTCAGCGGCTACGTGATCCTTGGATCGAGACGGTCGATTCGGTATATTGCACTCAAAGTTTCGGAATACTTTGAGTTCAGCCGGGTTGGTTCGTTCACGAAACCAACCGGGCCTTCGGAGCGGAAACACTCATATCTTGAGCTACGGACGTCCGATTGACGTGCCGTCAGCTTTGTTGTGTTCCTCTAAGTGAGACAGATCTTTTGGCATACTCCACTCGAGGTTTGGACGCAGGTGGAGTACGGTCGGGTTGGTTTTGCCTTAAAAACCAACCGGGCCCCTGGGACGAAAAAGCCAATAACTCTCAGACCGGGCGTCCGATCGACGCGCCGTCTGTTGCGTTGAGTTCATGTTGACAATACAGAACTTTTAGATACATCAACTCTGGACTTTGTGACAGTTGATGTATCATCCTCTCGGCTCGTGGAGCGGACCCTCCTGTACAAGCATGCTGTGTGTGGGAACCCTAGTGCTGGCTGCGACTGTTACTGTGACTACTACTGCTACTGCTACTGCAACTGTGACTGCGACGACGACAGTACAGAGATCCTGTGTGGATTCGACGACGACGACTACAACACTCAGCGATCCTACGTGGATCAGTGCTACAGGTCCTGTGTGGGCCCGATCCTGTGTGGGCCCGATCCTGTGTGGGTCTTTTGCGGGGGTTAGTTACCTATCGATCCTTCGTTGGTCTGACGAATTAGATGGATCAGAGATCATCATTATCGTCCTTTGAAGAAGTATACCTGTGTGAGTTGAATCCTGTTACATTCCTGTGTGGATTGAGTTGTGCTATCCTATGTGGATTTCTTTTTGCTTTCCTGTGTGGAATACGTTTACTTTCCTGTGTGGACTCAGTTGTACTTGGGCTCGGAGGTTGCAGCATATTGGAATTGATGACTTAGGTATATGTATGGGCATATACCTAAGCAGTGTCGGTTGTTACTTCGTGTTTGTACCTTTCTTTGTGGTTTATCTTTTGTGGATTTTGAGAGACCTTCAGGGGTCTCGGGGTCCCTACTGAGTAGCTTATACTCACCCCTGCACGGGCTATGCCCGCACTACGTTGTGTTGGTTGCAGACGACGGACAACGTTGATCTTGGCTGAGGCTTGTAGAGCAGGACGGTACCTGGAGGTAGACCACTGGGCGGGACGTGCTCGGATCGGACGGCGGGACTCGAGGAGCAGTGGAGCTATCTGTACCCACCCTTCAGGTGGGATTTCCAGTGGACAAATCGGTGTAGCGGCTTTTACTTTACAGTTGCTCTTTTCCCTTTCGAGTTGTACTTACTTTCAGATTGGGTTAGTATACTGGCCCATTTACTTTTCCGCACTTTCAGTTGTACTCTGTTTTTACTTAGTATTTACTTTCCTCTTGCTTACTCTGTGGTGTTTGTTTACTTTACAAAGGGAATGCCTTCCATTTTTACTGGGATTTATGCCTTGGTGCTAGTCGGCAGCCTCTGGCCTATGGAAGGCGGGCTTTGGGTAGTCACGGCACGGACCCCAAGGGCGGGTCGTGATAGATAGGGGATATGTCCTCATAACATCCATCCCCCAAAAGGAAAAGGGATCAGAATATTTAGTTGTATGTAGAAATTATGGGGGTTTATGAATGTTGTTTTTATAGATTTGGAATGCATGAAATTGTTTGGTGAATTCCACGTGGCCTTTTATAATGGTTTTCCATTAGTAGCCCAACTACCTGATTTGGTTTGATAGCATGATTCAAAATTATTGAGCATTATATGATCCTGCATGTACTTCTTCCAGGAAAAGGAGAATCTATCCTTCTACTATGAATTTGAGAAGGATTCCATAAAATATATGCTTGAATAGGGTTTCTTCTCATTTAGACCATACTATAGAATAATGTTCAATGTACGACATTGTATTTGATCCCTACCAGCTCAGTCTTCTAGGATAGAACTGTTTTGGAGATAACCAATTTTGGAATCCATCCTTCCAGGGGTGTATAACAATTCATCATGCTTAGGGGTGGTTTTGAACAGATTAATTTCTTCCATATCCTAGATGATCATTTATGAAACCATTTACTGGTGTGTGATACGGTATATTTCTTCCCGCTAATTTGGGTCATCTAGGATAGTGGCTTCATTATCCAATCTTTCTACGTAATAATTTTTTGATTGGGGAACATGATGCCATGCGGGATCAAAAGGGAACTTTTTCAAAAATACCATGAAATAGCCATTAAGAGGGGCTAGCTCTTGTTATTTTTTTTGAAATATTCTCCAATGATCTACTTTATCACTAGTTTTATATCCCCTTTTATATTCAGGTAGGAAATTTAATGTTTTAGGTATAGTTATAATACATTTATAAGTACTTGGTGTTCTACCTCATTATTTGTGCAGATTTAGAATAGTGAGAAAGAGTAGGGAGAAACTGCTTTTTTTTTAGACAAGAAGAATCTATAAGTCAACCCGATTGAATGTCTTGTCTTCCATAATTTTACTGATAGAACTTTGGGAGGTTCCATGAATATATATATCTCGTGTGTGTGGAGTGTCATTAGAATAGAATACCTCTTCATCTAAAACTTCTATGTCCACTGGTTTATTCCTTGGTACAGGATGTGCTATGAAGAAATTAGTTAGGGCATTCTCTTTAACCAATAATTTTGATATGAACTGAATGAAATATTGTTGCAAAATGACTTCCCATTGGGCCAAGAACCTAGTTAAAATTGGATGGCCAATGATATACTTGAGTGGATCAATAAGAGAGACTATATTGACTTTGTGGTGCCGCAAGTAATTCTTTAACTATTACACAACAAATATAAGTGAAAGGTTGTCCTTCTCAACATTATATTAGTGGGTCTCTGTCTATAAAATTTGGTGTCTGGGTTAATAGTGATGGTTCTCACTCCACACACCATTCCTCTATGCGAGGAGGGTGCCCAGTTAGTGTTTCATGGAGGCCAAATATAAGATGAGTGCACTCCATTCCATCGAAGGCATCAGGATTGGTGGGTGTAATAAATACAGCTATATACTTTCAAAGTATTATTAGCAATTGCATCCCATTGATAGGTGATTCACTTTTTATTAACCCAGTGAAGGGTAGATTTTGGTCATCAAAGTTTTCTATGAATCATCAAATGAATTTGACGTTCCCCTCAATCCCCCTCAGTTATTTGAGTCTTCTAGGGGTGAAAATGAAAAAAATGCCCTTGTCTTCTCTAGGTCAACCTTGATGTCACGTTGCATACTACCAAACCACGAAACCTCCATAATATTAACCCAAAAGATAATTATAGTTTATTCATATTCAAATTATTCTATATCATATTTTTGAATATTATTTTATGATCTATGGAGTGATCACATCGGAATTAGTATTTTATATCCTGGTCGTCATCATAAAATTTGGTTATTCTTCCCAATAACGTCTTAAATAGAAGATTCATGGAACATTGATAAGTGGTGTTGTCGTTGTTCAACCCAAAGTGATTGACCAAATACCAAAATATCCCTTTAAGGGATCTGAAGGAAGTTAGTCCTTTATCTTCATGGGTCTTCGTTATTTAATTGTTCCATGAATAACCATCCCTGAAGGAAAGGTCTTGAAATCCATAATTTTTATCAATGAAGAGTTCTATGATCAGAAATGGGAAATCATCTTTTGGGAAGTGTCGCTTAAGTTCTATGAAATTAATTTGAATCATAATCTACCCATTCTTTTTCTTGATAGGGATGATGTTGGTGGGGCATCATGGGTATTTCACTTATCGAACAAAGTTAGAAATTTCAATTTCTCAAATTCCACCTCTACATTGGTTGAATGAGAGGGTTGCATCCTCCAGGGTTCTTGATTTAATCCTCGATTGTCTTCATGTAATATGAGATAGTGTGTATCCACATTTATATTCAATCTGATAATTTTGGTATAGTTAAAAGCAATCACATATCAGTGCTACTTTATAGATTCAATATACATCTCTTTCACCAAGAAGGGAATGGACGTACAAATCAAAGTAGGTTGTGGGTATTATTATATCCACTAATTTATCTATATGAGCTCACCAATGGTGGTGGGGATGCCTTCCTCAAATGAGGGAGGGGAGTTCCTAGATTCATCTTATTATTCATCCATCTCAGAGTCTAGGAGACACTGTTATACAAAGTTAGCAATCGTTGGGATTCTACATTGCTTTCCAAGTTAGAGATTCCCTGAGAAGAGTCATTACCATCCCCTATTTCTTGAGTTATTGTAGAGAGATGTCGGAGATGATTTTCTTTTATAGTCTCACTTGGGATATGAGGAGATTAGACATCTAGGGTCTTTTCTATCACCGTGACAATCTTTACGGGGAGCACACAGTCAGTATTGAGAATTCTTTAGGGATTCACAATGGGAGTCTCTTGGCCATTGGGGGATACAAATTATATGTCATCATCCATCATTAGTAGTTTTCCTCACTTTTATAGAAATGTACGTCAGCTTTTGTCACTATACAGGGATTAAAGGAGGCATTTTCACTATACATTATGTTAACTTTTCCATCTATGTATTATTTCATACACTAATGGAATGATAAAGCTACAACCATGTGGCTATAGATCTTGGGAATTCCATGAAAGGCATTGCATGCATTGTATTATTGGATAACCATAAACTCAATTTCAGATGTTATATCCCCATACAAAGCAATGATTTTGATCTTCTTGACATATATTTTCTAATGTTAACAATATACATGGATTTTCCACTTTATGGGAGATAAACCACTTTATATATATCCCAAACATCAAAGGGTTCAAAAATGGATGATGTTAAAACATGAACCTTTATCAATAGAATCCATCTGGATATCGACATTATTTTAATCTTTTAAGAAAATATAGGGTCTTTATGTTCCCTTGGATGGCCTCTTCCTGGTCCTGGTTAGTGAATGAGATGATGACATGACATTCTGATGGCATGGTCTCTACATGTTAAACCTCAAATGAAATTACATCTATCTCAAACTCATGTGGGATCTAGAGGGATTCAAGGATTTATACCATAGTTATTTTGAAATATGGAGCACATACAAGATTTAGATCATGGTTGGTAAAGTCACCAAATAGTTTAGAGTGCCTTACTTTTGTTCCCAACTTTATCTCTTTTTGATGTGAAGTTTCTCCTAATCAAGTGGTTTGTGGGATAATGCATTCTAGGTGGACGGGTCAAGTTATTGTGTAGAGATTGTGGTAGAATATTGTACTTGTGGTGCAGATCACTCTAATTCTCCCCATTCCATAAGATAATTGGATAATTAAACCCCTATTATGTGGTCAAGAAGGACTACTATATGTGGACAATCATTGGAGGGTTCTGAGACAGCTGCAAGCCACTTTTGGGTTTCTTAGAGTTCATTTACATGAGTATCAGATATATATATATGTCCCCTATATAGAAATTGAAAAAATATTTGGTTTGAACACACCCATGTTGTCCCCTATATCCTCAGTTCCTATGAATATGGCTTCTGATTCCCCAGTTATGTGTGGGAGACTCATATTCTAAGGTGCATTCATCATCAGAGAAGGGATATTCTAAGTTTATCACATTTAAATAATCAAACATGATCTCTTCATCTATTGAGGGTTTCGTTTTTTGGGGTAGTTCTCATGCTATAGATGTTACAGGGAAAAAATATTCAAGATTCTGAGCTTGCGTTGGTACTGAATATTACTCATCCTCTTTTGTTTTTTCCTACTCTTGATGGTCTCACCCACCTTTGGGAGGCATATATGATGTTACCTCATTGGGTGGGGGAGAAATTGTAGTTCTGTAAAAATATTATCTTATAGTGGAATGATCTCGATCATGTGTTTTCGGATTTATCAAGTTGTGGAACATCCACACATTCCTTGCTCTAACATTCTTCCAGTCACCTTCTTCTACAGACTGGGAAACGACTTGGAAATCCTACTACTCTACATTGTTATCCAACACCACATTTCTAGAATAGTCCATACCTTGAAGTACATCTTTTAAGAATAAGTGTCTTCGATATTATGACCGAGCATTCTATGAAAAGGGAAGTGGTTGGGGTGGTCGATGAGGTTTAACTAATTGGGATTCATGGGATATGGTAGTTTGAGGATGTTATTGTGCATGGATGCCAAGAAATAGGTGAGTAATTTTTCATTTTAAAATGATTATACCTTATTAATATATTTATTAAATCTCAAGAGACCCTAATTTCATTGTGCTTTAAGAAAAGGGTGATTTTGTGGTTTTCTCCACTCAATAAGAGGTGTTGGGAGGTTAGGGACCTATCTAGGTTCTTGGATGGGAATTGATTCTAACTAGAGAGTGGCATCTATAGATTTTATATTGAAAATCCTTTTCACCTCTACTGTGGAAATGAGTCAATTTTTAGATCAGATTCTCTGAATAGAATCTTCGTGACTTTGTTCTATTTCTATAAACTCTCAAAACCCACATAGATACTTCATTTGGGATCAGAGGTTTCTTCAAATCACCCCATATTATTTTTAGTACCTATATATATAAGCTTATCCAATGAGAGATGTCTGTTGAGTGAGTACGTTAAACACTTCAACCTAGATATGATATCAGGAACCCTATAATATTCGTGTATCTTATAGTTGGTCTGGTCGATGATCATAGGTTTCCTTTCCATTGAGGTGATTTGATTATGGAATTAATGATGATGGTCTTCCCATAATGAAACAAAACCTTTTGGAAAACTGAGCGGGTGGGGGTCTATATGGTGGCCCTGACTTCATCTCTTATTGATTCTAAATTCTTCCAAAGACTAAATGATTTCTCTGATGAGGGAGAGAGTGTCATCATAATTAATGGAAGTCACAATTATTTTCAAAATCCCCAATCATGTAGACCAGATTCCTAGATCTATAGTAAATCCAATTATCAGATACCACTTTTTCTAGTGGATTGTCCATGGGTGGTAGAATATTTGTATCTGCTTGAATATGTTACATGGTGGAAATATTACCCCCAATTATCTCCTCATTGAGTTGTCTGAGTGTTTTTATCTGACTATTATATTGGAAAAATATTTCATCCATGAAAGGAACTTAGATTAGGGTTATTGTTTTAATCTTAGCCATATTGAATCATTTTAGCTTGCAACCCTAGTAGAGTCTGACCACATTTTCTATACATTCCTCCCATCTTGGACTATAAATAGTAACCTCGAGGGAGTTTTTTGTTCTGTTTTCTGAATGGGTCCTGAATAGAAGAGTTTTTTCTAATTGGGGGAGTAACGGATAGGATGTCAACCAATGAAATTTACCTCCCTTCTTGGAGAAGATTGATTCAATTTGTGGGGATGGTGATGATGAAAATTCCCCCATCCATATGGGTTAGGAGTTATATTGGGTTGCAATTAGAATTGATAGATCATAATGTTGAGGATCTAATGATTCTTATTAGGGATTTGATGAATCCTTGGTCAAACATTGAGATATAAATGCCTCTAGATTAATAGTATGGGTTTGATATGGAGTCACCATTTAATTTCCCAGGACCATCTTAGGGGATGATGAACCTTGTGATGGGGATTGAGAAATAAATTCCCCCAGCCCGGTGGGTTTAGGTTTTCTCAGATTGATTGCATATATATCCGAGATCCTCTTTGGAATTGAATATTTGAGGGTTGTAGGTGGTGTTAGATATTCCCTCAAACTAAAATGTTGGATTTTATACTGGATTTCTCTTATGGGAGATTCTACTATAGCTTTTTTAATGTGATACCATTGTTCTCCTGTAAAAACTATTTGTGATGGCATCCCCTGATGAGAATCGTTTTTTATGAGAAGTGTTTTGGTTGATCGCAACATAGGTCAATGTGTTTGAAGTGAATTCCCCTTTATTAGAGAGGCATAGTTCAATGTTTAGATGACTATCCTCTCCTTTCATTAAGGAAATATAGACTTTTTTGATGTAGGGTATTTATGTTGTAGTGACCCATTGGCTTGCACGATACCCAAACCTCTGGTTTATATAGAGGATATAACAATATAGAATATCATATCTAAACAGTTTTATTGTTCTTTGGACATAGTGAAGTCCAATTATCTATATTTCACCCATCCTAAGACACACACGTCTGGAAATTCTCGAGAAATTATTTAGTGGATGGTTTTTCTGATGTAGTGATAAGAACTGCCTTGGAATTTGTCAAGATCTCCAACACCAAGGATACGAGCTATGGAAAAGGAAGCCATATCCATCTGACAATAGAGTGTATTAATTACCTAAATGTGATACTCATAATCTATAAAAGGTAGATATCTAGCCTTCATTCATTAATGAGTTGCCCAAATATTTTGGTATAGAAAAAGCATGCAATCCTTTTCTTGGTCATATGGGACCCCATTCTCAGAATTATAGATCGAAAAAACATGATGGGGATGTTTTTCTAGATAGTTATATCCATATGAAAATGAAGGCCTTCTCTTCATCATACTTTCATTCCTCCATCTGGTTGGACCATAGAAGATAATTTTGAGGGTCGCCTACTGACTATAGTTGGGGGATGCTGGGAATCGATGGAAAATTTTATACGGTTGACAATGATGTTTTGAGAACCTCTCTATACAAAGGAATCTGAGTTTTGGACACCTCTATATATGAAAGTGTTTTTGAAATGGGGGTATTTCTATATCCTTGTGAGATATCATTATGGGGGTGTTGACCATGGGGCATTTCATGAGTATAGTCTGTGTAAACTATCTCCACAATACCATGGGGAATACTATCACAAAAATGATCATACTCCAATTCAGAAAAAGAGTTGATGGACCTTAGTGTTGTTTAGAATGTGTCTTGAATTACCAAAAGGACACTAGCATTGAGAAGATTAGGAATATCAGTCATATTTTATTTCATTGTCAAAATATGTTGACCTTCCTTTTAGAATTGTGAAGCGATATGAGTCTATTGTATGATGGTTGTTAGATATTTTTTATAACCATATGGTGGTGTGGGAGTATGTGCCTACTATAGAGAATATTTTAGAATATTCCAAAGATGTTTACAATTATTTACTGAAATATGTGCTTTTCCTGAGGTGTATTCCATTCTCACTTGGTGATACATAGTCAAGATGATAGTATGATCCTGATTCTGAGCTTTTGGAATATTCTATTGGTATTTCTTGGCTAGAATATGAGCCTTTCTCAGGTCATGTGCCACTCTCACATGGTGATCCCAATTTGAGTGGGAATATTTTCCCATATCATATATTTTTCCCTAATGGAATATATCGATGGACCTCCAGAATGGGAGAAGGTATTTGAGCCTCCTCAAGTATTACCTCAGAATGATGATGGTATAGTCATTCATAAATGGAAGTAGGAACAAAAATCTAGATTCCATGATCTTCCATAATATTCCAAGAATATTCAGAAACATGAATATCATTTTCTCTTGAGGAATTTTTAATTCTCACCTAGTTAGACTCATTGAGAACAGGGATATATACCTGATCCTTGGCCTTTTGAGTATGTCTCTAGTCATATTTTATAAGAGTATGAGCCTTTCCGGAGAAATTTTTCCCTCTAACATGGTGATACCCATCCATAATAGGGATATGATCCCAATCCAAGGCAATTGTAATATTCTATTATTATTTTTCAAAAGGCATGTTCCCCTGTCCTAAGGAATGTGTCACTCTTACCTAGTGAGACCCTGTTGGAACTGAAATATGATCCTATTATAATTTCTCTTCCATTATTATAATATAATGATAATCCTCCTAGATAAGGGAAAGAATGTCTTCTTTTTAAAGAGCATTCACTTGTTAACGATGATCAGAGGGTTGAGATTTCCTGGATATAGTTATAGGAATATGATCTTGTGCCTGTACATGTACCAGTGTTGGAATATTCCAATGGATTTATTCATCTAATGATAATATGTATTGGAATTTTATTAATGTATGAATAGGTATATATACCATCACATTTTACTTATCAAATATGTAATGGTAGATATCTTCGATTGAAGTGGGGATATGAACCCACTTTTTTCCTCCTTGAAGTGGGGATATATGTGCCTCATCATGCCTACAGTGGAAATATTCCCAACCACTTGTTCTGATTGGGAAAGTATATGATCATGATTATTGGGTGCTACCATAATTTTGTGGAATAATTATATAGTGGTAGTGGGGATATAAACCATCTCATGGTTATCAAAAACATTCATCTCTCATTGTACCTTCCTGGCAGCCAGTTCAGGGGCATCAGACGTGGTAATGTGTTAGGTGGTACCATCAGTAGGTGACTGATGTGTACTAGTGGGATGGTGCTGGTGATGGTGGTTAACAGGATCCATCCTTAGTGGAATCTAAACTGGGAGGGAGTTTTATATGACCTCTTGGTCCCCCTTCATTATAAATTGAAGTTCGTGATTGTCATGCTCTGGGGATAATCTTCTGAAATGATTGGTTGTGACATGAGTGTCACCAACATACCTACATCTTTTCCTAGATTATTTGAACTCATCATCCCTAGTTCATAATGAACCCAATAGTAAATCTCAAGGATCCGGATTGTACCATGTCGATGGTACTCTTGGACCACCATGTTCGCCACCTAAGTTTGATATAGTCGTGAAGGTGAGATATTTTTGAGACATGATGGATTACAACTATAAATGAATTTCTAGAACAGTCAATAGATGATGATACTATCTCATATCAATATTTTTTTTTTGCGAGATTAGTATCTGCAGTCATGCATACAACAATGAACAAGGTCACCGATTAGTGCAATATCGTATGTATTACGTGCTCAATCAGATATGTAAGGATAACACAATTGTTCTTTTTTTCTAGATTTATCCATTCTTCTTGTGAGGAATTTTCAAAAATAGGATTGAATTTTTTCCTGACAACCCAATATATAAATGCTCATCAATAGTATTTATGTCAGCATTATTAGCATTTTTGTGTATTATATTCAAAACAAAGTCTCACGATGCCTGAGCTTTCTTCTATTTGATAGTATCACACCAGGTTTACCAAAAACAATTTCGTATAGTGAGTAAATAAATGTACTAACAGGTTATAACCCAATAATTTTTTTATTTGAGAGATTCACAACAGATAAACCATTTAAATTTTGATATATAATATAAGACTGGGAAACCCATAATGTGGTGGGTTTGGTTTTCCTCGACCGTTGATTGTAAGGGGACTATTTCTTGAAAAACATCAATGTTAGGTCACCATTTTCATTCTAAATGGAAACTCCAAATATGTCGCACAACCATAACTATATAAGGTATTTCATTCCAAATATAGGTGGTAAATTGGGGTTTCCGACCCAATGACGCTTAGCGACTCACATTTTTCAAGAAGATGGGAGGTTGGTCTCCTCGCACCCATTTGGGAGGGGGGGTTGTTTCCTTCTTGAAGAATATCCTATAGATTTAAGTTATGTTTGATAATCTCACCCTAATTCTAATATGAGACCGGTTACCCTAACATATCTACTATTGGCTAAGGCTCTTATTATATAATGAAATGGGGATCTTGTTATTGAATCCAAAGGTATATATATGATGTTCTTCATCAATTTTTCTTGTTATATGATGAATTCATATGACTACTAACATCATAATTTTCATCCATACAGGGAGGATGATAATGTTTTTATGAGGTTATTGAGCTATTATGAGGCATCCTACGTATCATGTTTATTGCAGGAATCAAACCCCTTATATTTAGTTAAAGAAAAGATGTTTATCATCATGTGGAGAGAATATATTTGTCTTCATTGAGGCACTAGATATTTGATCTCGAGTCATGAGGAGACATACTACATATCCTGGTTATAGAATTAATGAGAGTTATTATATTTTTATTTGGCCCTTCAGACTGGTCCCTAGGTAGATACCCCTATATGTGGGGTGTTTATATCATGCCACTCATCAGGGATTATATATTGAGATTTACCTTGCTACTAGATATTGATGATGTGAATAAGTTGACCATTATAACTCCCTAATACCATGTGAGCTATACATGGTGTGACAAATAAGTGATAGTAAGTAAATAGTTTCAATGCATATAGATGTTGGTCTAATTTACTAGGACAATTTTTGAGATGTTTAGTATGGTTATAGGGCCTTGAGAAGGCAATATATGCATCCTAGTCATGTTAGGAATCAGAGTATATGTATTTAAATTGATTCTCAATTTTATTGTGGATGAGGAAAATGATCTGGCCATGAAAATGATGGGGTCCTAATGGTTGAAATGTTAGAGACATGGTGAGAATTAAACTAATGTGGATGCCCACATGTGATCAGAATTAGGCCTCAATAATTTGTCATATGTATCCTTATAATGGAAATAATCATATTCCTCATAGTTCAACTTGGTCTGGGCTTAAACACTAAAGTTTCCCTTATATGCGGTGCATATCATATTAGTTTGTTGGTTGGGGATTGCAAGTTGAGGTTTTCATTACATGCTAGAAAAATCATACTATGTTGCTTATTGGGGCTTACAGACATAGGATTCCAATACATGAGGGGCCTATTATATTTTTTCTTTGTTTGGGGATTACCCACAAAAATTTCCCTTATTTTTGGGACTTATCATATTATGCCTTTAGTTAGGGATTACTCTCTTACATTGCCCTTATATTTGGGATGTATTATATTATTCCCTTTTCTGAGGATTACACACTGTGGTTTTCCTTATATGAAGGACATATCATATTATGCAACTGGATGGGGCTTACACACTAACTTTGATCCTATTAGTTGAACATATAATATTATGTCTCTTATTTGGGGTTAAACACAAACCTTTCCCTTTAGATGATAGATATAGATCTCGAGCCTTAGTTAGGTGTCCTATGTATCATTTCTATAGATGGAATTTGATTCATTATAGTTCAGTTCATAGGTTATTACATAGTAAGGCTACCATTTCCTTTATGGAGGCTTATGATGTAGATTATATGATTATTGTAGATCTATAAGCCCATGTGAGCTATGACCAGGGTGAGAAATAATAGATAAAAAATAATCAATCTCATTTCCGGTAGATGTATGAACTCTATACTGTGATATCCCCTTAGTTGTTCAATATGTTTCTCAGGCCTTAGGAAGGTATCCTAAACATCTATGTTATGGAAACAATCAAAGATCTCATAGTTAATTTATCAGGTCTTACACACTACGATTTCCGTTATAACCTGGCTCTCTTTTCCACCA
Organism: Viscum album; assembly: GCA_963277665.1. Lineage (NCBI taxonomy): Eukaryota > Viridiplantae > Streptophyta > Magnoliopsida > Santalales > Viscaceae > Viscum > Viscum album. The sequence continues at coordinate 592,798,404 of OY728141.1, read as the reverse complement.
AACATGTGTTGATTTTTTGCTCATTTTTACATGGTTTTCTACTTGAAATTTTATATAATGTATTCATGACATATACAAATATGATCATAATAACTGGTTGTGTTGTTAGAGGTATGATCCATAATCTGGGTGGCATGTCTGAAGGTTATCTCAAGATTAACAATAACTTGTCTGCAGAACATCGCAGGACCTGTCAACTTGATCTAGGAAGCTATCATATGATCCCAGATTACACATCCAAAGGGTGTCTCATGATCTATCTGTCTTTCCTCTATATCATCACAAGATCTAGCTTACATGTCCAGAAGGAGTTATGAGAGTCAAGGTGACATGTCTCAGAGGGCGTCAAATAACCTCGATTTCTTGTATGGAGGTCATTGAGGGATCGGGATGTTGTGTCCTAAAGACATCTCAAGAGACTTTTACATGTTCAAGTGCTACTATGTCACTCAGATGACATGAGCTGGTGCCATCACATAAGTCAGGAGACACATCTGAAGGACCCTGAAGAGCTGAACGGCAAGCTGGAAGGTTTCATGAGACTTAGGAGTCATGACCAAGGGGTGCCATGTGATTTGCTTTTGAAATTTATAGGGGAATTTTCCTAACTCAAATATTATGATGAACTTTCATCAAGTGATCTGGGTGATTTATTCTGGTGTTGTTGCATCTCTCGGGTGGTTCATGTGAATTACTTGAGGATCAACACATCTATTTTCCACATAAGTCTACAATTATTTGTCTTTATTTCAATAATTAATTGTCAATGTATTAGACTTTTTTAATTTTCTCTATTTTAAGTAAAACATGATCAAGCATATATGAAGGATGTTTTACACATTGTTTTCTAGAAGTCCTTCCCATGATTTAAGATTTATTAAGAAAATATGGTTATGCATGGTGCATAATCGCTCATGTTTTTCCCCGGATCTTACCTTACCAGAAGCTATCCTATTCACAAGATCATCTGCTCTAAGAAATCTGTTCTGGTACTTGAATTCCCTGGTGCATCTAGATGAAAGATTCCAGAATTTTATTTGAGGCTGGGGTGGGGATTTATGGTCCTCTACACCCTAATTTTTCACCACTTTTCACCGCACACATCGCACGAATCCAGGAATGAATCATTGGAGGGCATTGGCTTCACCCGACTGCTTGAGTTCCATCTATGAATCACTATTTGGGTGTCGCATGTCCTTCAATGACTATAATACCACCTCCAAAATGCCTCCATTATTGGATTGTATTTAATTAATGGGGATTCTATGAATCATACGGACATGTTGAAGGACTTCCACATTTTTAGGTCAACATATACAAGTGAATTCACAAGATTTGGATGCCTTTTGCAAGGCCATCGAATGATCATACATGACCGGTGTGGGAATTTCTATAAGACATTGATGTCTAGTTAGGGGGAATCAAGAAAATCAGACTTGTTTGATGTGGGGTCTTGATAGACCATTATGTAGATACACTAGGCACATTTCTATAGTTTTACAACTTTGAGAGGGTTCCACCTATTCTCATTTGTGATTCCTATATTTATGTTACAAATGGTGGGGATTTTAAAAGGTTGTTTGGGTGTTGTTGATGACAATCTCTTTACCTATTGGTGATGTGTCTCATACCGAATATAAGGTCACAAAGAGATACAGTAGCATTTCATGGACAATTCCATCTATTTTACATATGGAGAAAAAAGTGGAGTGTGAAATCTCGGGGATATGCCTGAGCCCCATCGGATGATGAGGATGAAATTTTGTGGGATTTTGAGACATGATGTGGAAATTTCATTGGGGTATTATGGTGCCTCATAGTAAACTAGGGGCATATCGCACGATGTTAATGACTAAAAGAGGCTCCTTTTTCTCCCTTTTTATTTAATTTGTTTATTTTACAAAGGCTTGGTGATCTGAGGAATTTCCTTGAATATTGTTGAGGAAAATCATTCCCCTCATCCATGATGTGTGGAGTGAGTTTTACAACCATAAAAGGCTCACAGGTTTTGGATATTTTCTTAATTTTTTCCATGGGTTATTATATTGTTTAATAAGAATCTCTCGGTTTTCAATTCACGTGTCCTGGTGGTTTTTTCCTGCAAATTTTCATGTTATCATTGATTGTTTAGTGCTCAATCATGAAATCGGGACTTTTAAAATGGGGCTTCATGGGAACCATCGATGTTTATGCATTTTGTGAAACTGTCCACATGACCTTCTACTGGTCATTTGATCATGTGCCTCCGAGGGGTTTATGCAATCTACGTGATCTACACCACGTTTATCTTCCATTTTGTTATTGGGAAAGTAATACCCATTTTTTATAATTTCTCACTTTTTTACTTTGTCAATTATCATTTGGAGGGTATCAAAAATGCCCTCCCCCCTAAAGAGTTATATCTTTAGTAAAAGTGACTGAGTTATAAGGAATGTAATTTACCACCTAATCCATTGGAGTTATCATTAATTAGTGTCTTAGGAGAAAATTGGTTTGATATGTGATGCATGATATTTCATGGAATAACCTATATATAGTGGAGTGGAGAGTGTCATCATTAATTGGCTACATGATTCTCTAGAGCTCTTGTACCATTCTTTAGTCATCTGTCATTATCAGAAGATAATTCTGCAAGACCAGATCGCAAGAACTCATCGTGAGCCCATTTCGCAAGAACTCCTCCAAAAAAAAAAACTTTCACTTTGGTGAACACTAAAATTTAATAAAATCTATGTGTGGGTAATTTTTTGACCTTTGTCTTCGAGGATGGATGATCATTTTGATGGTTTCATGGGGTCTTCCAGCTTAATCGCATGATCATTTAGATATCATAAGACTTACATTCCCCGGTCTAGGTCACAAGACCATGATCCTTCTAGGTTCATGTGATTGCACAATACCTTATTGGTTTAAATAACCCATGATACTTTTAAGTGTTAGGCAATTCACAAATTTCCTTTTTTGATTCATGTGATGCACATGATGATACTAGAACATTTTAACATTGATTTGACAAGATTTTATTTGATATTTCTGATATAATCCACTTAATTTTTTTCGTATATATTATTTTTATCGTAGAAATTATTATTATTCATCTTATTAATGGTCCAGGGTTTCTAGAAATAAAAACAATAACCCCTGATATCTTGTGGATTCTAGAAATGAGGTTTTAAGAGTTTCCTCTCACATGATATCCTGGATTAACCTCTATTTCATTGGATTCCTCTACAAAGTATCCTCTTTATATAAGAAATTTTTATTCTCCCTTTAGACATTAATCTACCAAATCATCAGAATTCTACAGCTTCAACATTTATTTAGAAAATAATTTCCAATGATGGTGGGATGATCATATATCAACCAAAGGGTTTGTCTTATATGTTGGAAAACTCTCACTTGGGTCATGATGGATATGATTTTTCACATTAACCAATCACTCTGAGTTACTTGAGTATATTTTTTTTCCTCTATAGAAACCCTAGGTTGTTGATGGAGCACAAAATGGGATCTTCATCCTGGTGGAAATTTCATTGATGAATTTGTTTAGCCATTTTGGGTCAGGAAATGCTATTTAGTGTTTGTTTCTCTATTATATGGGGTTAATATTTATGAAGTAATATGGATTTACCAATATATTTTATACAACCAGCCTAGTCTTCATTGAGAATTGAACATCCATTGGTGCCCTAAAACCAAAACTTTTAATATATCCCACAGTGATGTGGGAATTATCCAATGATATATCAACCAATTGGGTAGGAGCCTCCATCTCTAAGAGATATATGGTGATTCTATCCTTGCTAAAGATGTTTGGTATGACCACTTTCATAATCCAATCATGGTGAGGGTCATGCTCACCATTTTGAAGGGGAATCTAACAAAGATGAAGAATATGTGTTCTCTTGTATCTTTGAAGGACTAGATATACATTTTACTATGCCACATCGGAGTTATTCCCACTATTCTATTCTCCCACTAGGGACACTTATAGAATGTTCGTGATAGTTCCGAATTAAATTAGGCAATTATAGAATTTGGGTATCAAACTTCATGGGGATATCAAGTGAACTCGGAGATCTCTTTGAGCCTTACGCTGGCTGGCTTTATCAACATGTTCTTGAATAGATGGGTTTCCCAATAAGGGACACACGTTCAAGAATTTCGGTTAGTACGCTAGTTTTGTTATAGCGACTGGAGTGGTAAAATCATTTTAATGTTTTTATATTGACCCTTGCACATCTTTAACAACTCTTAGTCCACATTAAACAAGGAATCACTACCTACAGGATTGGTGGTCCTTCCCAGTTTCTATTTGGTTGTATAGGGAACCATTTCAAATGTTATAAATACTAGAGTGACAAAAATATCCAAGATGAATTATCTCATCCATGATTATTGAACCTATCTGGGGTTGGGGATATATCACTAAGGTTGGATGAGGTAATAAATGTGTTGATTCAATATTATAACTTTGACTTCACCCCCTACCACATAATGACCAGGCCATCATTGACAATAGTGGTGGCTCTCTTGATGAGAGGTCATACAAGGCCTCTCATTAGGATGAAGTCCTTAAATCCATGATGGAAGAGCTAATTGTCTACAATCCATATACACCATATTAGTTTTCTAGTCAGTTTGGCTGCATCCAAAGGGTCTCCCTTCTCCGTATGGCTAGTGTGAGGAGATAGACACCCTGGGATCATTTTTGAGTGTTTTATTATGTTTGTGCATGAAGACACTAATAATGATATCATTATTCTACCTACCAACACATGTGTCCTTTAGCCTCAAGATTATGCCTAGGTTTGAGAGGAATCTTATCTAGGTGGTATGCTAAGTATGTTGGATTGTCATGTGGAGAAGTTTTTTTCCACCAATCCATCAATGATTGGTGGATATAGAGTTTATTAAATATTTGGTAAAGTCATTGAGGAATATCCCTAATTTGGGTGATGAAAATACTAACAGTGATACATAATATATTGAGGAAATAAACACTCAGGTATAAAAAATAGGTGATGCTTCTATTGAGAGTAGGTCATATTATGCCTCATCTTCTGTTTCTTTTCCAACTCAACCAAATGTTCTACATTTTTTCATGCATATCCCATCAATCATAGAATCTAATACACATACATGTATTTTCCACTCTAAAGGCATGTGTTTTCTATTTTACATGTGGGAGAATATCTGCCTAATATGTCCAAATATGAACCCATGGTCCAGTTGTCTTGTTTGAGGGATGTCACATGACATCAGTGACATTTATAAATATTATATCATGATCAATTCTAACTTTTCTAGAGGACATCATAATACCTACCCAATTTGTCCTAGAATCCATTGAATGATCTGGGCTGACATGTCTAGAGGGAGTCGCACGATCTAATCGACATTCCTCTGTATCATTTCTAGAGAAAGATGACATGTCTAAATGGAATCACCCGAGTAAATGTTACATGTCTCAAAGGATTCCATGTGTCTTTGCTGACTTGTATATGGGTCATCATGAGACATGGATGGAATGTTTGGAGGATGTCGTATGAGCCTGTTGACATGTCTTGGTGATACCGCGAAAGTCATCTGACATGAAATAATGTCATAATAGGAGTTAGACAACACGTATGAAGGACATCATAACACCAAGATTGAAATTCTTGGGTTTTTTGTGAAATTTGGTGTAATTATCAAGGTCAATCAAGTGAAATTATTTTTTTATGTCCAATATATTTTTCATGATCCAAATAGTATTGAAAATGAGGTTTTCATGATCTAGGTGACGTGTACTAATGTTGTCGCATGTCCCGTGTGGTTCATGTGAAGGATATGTGTATCTTTCCTTTATTTATTTTAAATAGTATTGGGGATCTTATGATTTTTCTAGAATGTTGCCGAGGACAATCATTCTCCCCATTGGTGATGCAGCGGATGAGTTTTACGATCGCAAGAGGCTCCCACCTTTGGATATTTTTCTCCTATTTTCCAAGGGTTTTAGGATGGGTTGTCTAGAAGTTTATAGATATTATTTCATGATTCATGGGGGTGATTTTAGTATCTGTAGCATGATCAATAATTTTCTAGGGTTCCTTCTTGAAAGTAGGACTTGTCAAAAGGGGCATTGTGAGATCTGTTGTAGGTTTTTTGTTGTTCATGAACGTCTATATGAACATCTACTGTTCATGTGATCGTGAAATTCCAAGGGGTTCATGTGATATGTGTGATAAAGGCCACCTTCCTCTTCCTTTATATTTTGGGGAAAATAATACCCATATTTGGTTATTTCTTCCTTTAATATTTTTTTGATGCTCATTTGGCAGGTGTTAACACTTGTTTATAATGTAATATTAATAGAAAACAATTCATTGGTCAAGGGTAAACGGTCATAGAGAATCAAGATTTGGTATGATCATATGTGTGTGGACCTTTTGAATTAGAGTATGTAGGTGGATTCTCATACTTTTTTACTTGTACCAATTAATTGAGAAGGTATGGTTTTATCTACTTAATGAGGTATAAGTATGAATCCTCTGAGATGTTCAAAGAGTTCAAGAATGTAGTTAAGATTAATATTGGTCTGAAGTTAAAGAAGCATTGATCAGAATGAGGTGGTGAATATCTAAACAAATATTTTTTAAAAATTTTACTAAAGTGTAAGAGTTTATATCAACTCCCTTCACATTATACATCCTAGTGGAATGGTGTTAGTGAAATGAGTAGCTTTGCCTTATTGGACTCGGTTAGCTCAAGGATGATTCATAGAAGCCTTCCATTATCATTTTGTGGATATTAATTACATACCACAACAAACGTACTAAACTGATTAACAGCTAATGCGGAAAATGTTATTCCCTTTAGGTTATTGGTTAGAATGAAACCATTTTTGTCACATCCTCATGCATCAGGTTATGAGGTGTTTGTTAATGATAGATCAAGTAAAAAACTAGTACCCCAAGGCATGAAGTGTATCATTATTGGGTATCCTTAGTAAACAAGGTGATATTATCTATATAATCATTTAGGTAATAAAGTGACTATTTTAAGATATAAATTCTTTCTAATGAGGAAGAATATTATCAAGGAGGACAGTGGATGTAAGATAGACTTCAATGAATTTGATTCTCAGGAAACACAAGTGGTGGTACATGAACCAATTCCACATGCCCCTATAGAGGAAGTTTTTTTTATCAAGAACAAGTGATTCATAAGAGCATTAAGGAGGTGAGCGAACCAATGATATATACTTTTATAGTCACTAATGATAGAGAATGATTATTGGTTGAAAATGATGATCATTAATCCTATAATGATGTAATTGAGAGATAAGATGCTACAAGATGGTAAGAATTCATGATTTTTGAGATATATTACTTGTATCAAAACCATGTTTGGATAACGATCAATCCTCCAATTTTTATATTTCATGTTGGGTGTAAATGGGTTTTAAATAGAATTTTTGTCATGGAAGGTAAAGTAAATACCAATAAATCATGACTAATTACTAAAGTTATTATACAACGTCAATTAATTGACTACGGAAAAAACTTTTCATCAGTTTCCTTATTAAAATCCATTAGAATTTTTATATCCATAGCTTCTTAACATAAATGTGAGGTTTAGAAAATGTATATCAAATCTACAGTCCCTAAGGGGAAACTTCAAGAGGATTTTTAGATGATACAACACGAAGGGTTTGTGTCTTCATAAAATCCTAAAATGTTATAAAATTTGTAGATATCTATTTATGGATTAATGTAATAATTCAAGTCATGAAACATTCAATTTTATGAAGAATTAATTAATTTGGTTTCAATAAGAATGATGGTGATCCGTGTGTTAACAATTATTTTATTTGGATTAAATTTTTTTTCATAACATTATATATTGACGACATATTACCAATTGGAAAAAATATCCTATACTTTCAAGAGGTTAAGATATTGTTAAGCATGTGAATATCCATGAAGTACATTGGTGGAGCAGACTATGTCAAAGGGATCAAGATCATGCAAGATACATCCAAGAGGAAATATGGACAATGTCAGGGTACATAAATTGATATTGTACTAAAGTGGTTTTGTATGGAATAAACCAAGAGGGTAATGGTTCTAATATCAAACGGAATATTTCATTCCAAGAAAATGTGTCATCAAACATAAAAGAAAATAAATGTAATGTGTAATATATAATAAGCTTTTTTTATGGGATTCATCATTCATACCACGTTATATACAAGGATTTACTTTTTTTAATCTTTAATAATGATAGAAATATATAAAGACTCTCTAGGTGAATTGAAATGGACTACTGTTAATTATATCCTTGAGTATATGATTTAAAAAAGGATATATTCCTAGTGTTTGGATTAGATAAAGAGCTACTCATAATAATTTACATAGTTGATAGATTTCAGACAATTTTGAATGATATGTGGTCATAGACTAGATATATATTTTGTCTCAATGAACGAGATGTGAGTTGGAAGATTATAAGTAGCAAGTAGTCTCCAATTATAAAGTAATGTCCAATTATATAGACTATACTAATGTAGAAAAGAATTTAATTTTGATTCACAAAATTTTATAGGATCTTTATGTGGATTCTAAAAGTAAATGGAATTTGTTTTGGTTTTTATGGATTATTCCTTTGAATATTTCTATGAATATATATCTTGATTTTCCCCTAGAATCGGTGTGGTGTTTGGGTGTCTCAGGAACCCAATATTAATATATCAAAAATATTGATATATTTTAATGCACATGAACACATCTTTTTTTAAATGTTCTTCCCATTGATATATATGATAGATATGATATATAAGACCATAGTTATTTCTTTAATAAAGGGTTTACACTAGGTGTGACATAAGGTTTGTCGGGTAGGATGTTTCATGGGATGTGACCTTTTGAGGGTGTGTTTAATAATAAAAAAAAATTATTTTAGTTAAATTACATAATCTAATTATATATGTATAAATATGTTTCTATAGAAAATATACATAGTTATCCATATAACCCCGGGATATTAGAGAGGCATAGGTATTGTTATTCATTGGTAGATTAGGACCAGAGAATGATGGTGATAATATTGAAGTGAATCAAGATTCAATGGGATAATGAAAAATATTTTTTTTATCTCTAGGGAATGCATTATACATCAAAAATTGATCATAAATAGAGATAGGGCACATTATTTATGGATTCTAGAAATTTTATTATCTTCATGGATATTGTTAATAGATTTTATTGATCTGTGATTTTACAGCCTTTATGGGGGCTCGTCTGGATAAATTTAATTATTTAGCCAACTTTTATTTTTGATTCCCTGATATCACCCTTGGATACCACATTTACATGATCATTTTTTGAAAACACTTAGAAAAAATTGATTTACTTTGTTTATGTGAATTTATCCCCATTGTTCATATTTTTTATTCATCATTGGTCCATAATGTCATAGTTCGACATTTCTAGGGTGGGTTCAAGCTTCATCAAACTCAAATATTTATATTTCTTGTGTGAATGATCTGTAAATTAATGATATTCGGATAGATTGGGGTGGATTGTGGGTAGTGGGTGATTTCTCTGAGGATATAGGATCTAATACAGAGATGATAAATTCAATGAGAGGATCAACAGATTGATTTTGGGTGATTATATTCCAATTTATGACCATTGGATGCTAAGAATCATTGTATGGATGCATTTCCTTTAGTGTTAGGTGGTGAAGTAGTGGATGTTTTAGTGGAAAGGGAATATATGTATTCCACGTAAAGACATAATTTTATACCTATGAAAACACTAACTACATATTGTGAATCTTGGAATAATGCATTTTTTTTAGTACCCCATTAGTGGGGGGGATAGGGTTTTTGGTGAAGAAAAATATGACATGTTGTTTCGACCCACCCCACAATGAGTGAATCAGTGTTGGAAGCTCAGTGTGTACTCTGAAATTAAATAAGCACAGGCACATCCTGGAATATGGGAATGGACAGAGTACATGGGTTTCACTGTGTACTCAAACATGGTAAAAAAACATAGACATGGACATGTACAAAGACACAGTTATATGCACACAACTATGGCCTAAAGATCAAGACAAGGACACTGATGGATGAGACACATCATGTGAAAAGTTAATTTCATATAGTGTTGCAAGGATTTTCAATCTACATCCATTAGAGTATCATTACAAGGTGATGATGTGAGGTCATGTATCATGTTATCCCACATACATGTCATGTACCTCTCCTAGAAACTTCTTCCATCTATATTTAATTATATGATACATCGATTTTTTACAATTATTTTCATGTACTCATTAATTTTTAATGTACAGAGTAATGGTATCCTTCATTGTTTTATATGAGATATGAGGTGAGATATTCCAAGTGTGATTCTTAATTAGGAGATGCATGATGATGGTAGTAATCAAGGTAAGATCATCAGAGTGATGTCAAGGTCGGTACTCCACTTTCACAATGAGGAACGGGTCACATATCTTTATTAAATATGTAGATCTGGTACTCCCCTATACTATATTAAGGAAAAAGTCTCTAATTTTTTAGTGGTACTTTCCTACCTTTGAGTTCCTATGGGGAATGAATCCAACAATAGATTTTTTCTTCCCACGTCTTTGGAGCATAGCAGCAACGGGTCATACCCTCCCTACAAATTCATGTGAGGTAATGTGTAATGTTGGGAATCAATAATAGGCATTTGGAGATACATGAAAAATCATTATACTTAGTTGTGTTTTGGATATGAAGATCTCATATCTCTCAAATATGGGTTCCTTAATGGGAATATATATATATGATAGGATTTATTTATAAATTTTTATGGGTTGAGATGAATACTTTCATATCATTCTATTATTCCCATCTTGATTTTTGGGGATTCTTAGTGAGTATTTATATAATAACCCATGTATGGTCATTACCTACATGTGTCACATCTGATGTTGGTGATAGGCATATCAGTGTTGACATCAGAGAATTATAGACTTTTGGATCATTGACCATGTTTGGTGGTTAGTAATGGATATCAGGAGTCAGGATCTCTTTAGTATTCCTTTTTATCTAGTTATTGTTTGGTTGGGACCTCTTTTTGGTTCGAGTGTATGTTTTACACATTACATTTCTTTAAAAAAACACACTCTAATGTATCCAATATAGTTTATTACATACAAGGTTATACTCAAGATATTTTGTCCTTTTTTATTTTTGTAATTTTTCATAGAGATGGTTCTCTATGTGCATAAATGTACATAGGCTAATGCCACAAATCTCATATTATGGACTCATGAAAACATTAACTAACCACTAGCCAATTTCAGGTGGGCTTGGGGTCATTATACCTAGTTTTCTGCCAGCCATGCAGGCCCTAGTGGTTTGAGTCATAGAAGAGTGGCATTATAGGAGTTTTTTCTTGGTTTAGTGTTGGAGTAGGACCCTTAGAAAGGATTTGTTGGGAATATAGGGTGATGGTGTTCTAGGGTCTCAAGTTTGGATTTTGGGAAATAGAATACAATGTTTGTCTGGAATCTGACGTATCTATTAACTATGAAATAGTCTAGCCACTTGTCGAGTTAGAAAACCCATGCATCGATTATAGGGATTCATTGGAACATGAATCATATAGGATTGATTCCTTTGACTATCCTTCTTAAGTTACCACCCTGTATATATATTCTCATCTAACAATAGTATGACTTGATCACTTTTAGGATGCATCCTCAAAGGCATCTAGATAGGTTTTTGGTATAGGATTATGATGACGATCTGTTCAGTTATGAGGCCTCAGTTCAAACGCCATCTCATGAGGTGATTCTTCCATGTGTAAAGGTAGTAGTTCCCCCACCTGTTGAGATGTGGACAGTCCTATAAAGGTAGGATGATGATGCATGTGGGCTTAGTCCATGGATTTGGGTGATGTAGATCCATGATGAGATAACTATATCATGGTGAGACATTCATCATCTATTTAATGATGAGTATTATCATCCATGATTTCACTCTATATAGATTTAGGAGATTCTCAAGCTACATTAGGGTGAATTCATAGTTACAATGTACATTTTGATGTTCACTGAATCCACACATTACTCCATTGATATGGTGAGAAATGGTTTCTTCTGATAAAGGACGTTTGAGTAGGGTCTTGTTAGAAACATTTGTGCCCGCGTAGTCTCCTTGTTCCTTATGATCAATGATGGAGTGCAAGAGTGGGCTTTGTTGACTATGATATTCCTAGTATGGGGATATCACTGAGCGGACATCATGATTGTGTAGTCTACATTAATCATTATGATCAATGATTGGGATATAGAGTGGGATTTGGAGCTAGTATTGGAAATCATGTGGATGATTCTTCTACATTAACTAGAGGCATTAGATTTGTTGGTCTCAACATAGGAGGCATTCTCATTGTCTTTCTCGGATGCATGCATCTATAGTTCGGGGATCTCAAATAGGATCTTCCTGACAGGGGAAGTATGATGCAATGCTTGTGAGGGGATGGGTCACATAGTACATGATATCCTAACCCATTATGCTGAGAAAGATACGAAGACAGTGGATGAACCACCCTAGGAGAGGCAGTACCATGATTAGGAATCTCCACAATGTGGTTAGGGAGGCCCCTTGGGACGCGATGCAGACAAAGGAGCTTGGGAATCTATGGTGGTAGGAGCCTCTTGTGGAGGGTTATGTTATGAGATGCTTCCACCACCATTACTAGGTGGCCCACAGCAGGCTTAGAGATCTAGAGGCTGGGGTTGTGGGTAGCAATAGTTTATGGAGGTCTATGACTAGGCTATACAGGAGATGATACTAGCTGTGTTATGTGTCTATTCTACTCTTTCACCATAACATATAGACACACACATTATTCATACTTTCATCTCAATAGCCATCATGTGAGAGCTTGATAACCTAGTTGATACCTTATCATTGAATCTTTTTTGTAGTGGTTCTTTCTAGGTGAACTACTAGAAAATAGGTTATTAACAACACTGGCCTTTATTTTCACCATTCTTTAGTGCTAATAAATGTTTCGAATAAAATGAAATAATTATAAATTATAAATTATAAATTAAAAAATTAGAAAATATTAAAAAAATTATTAATTAAATATTTATTGATAAAAATGAATAAATTTAATATACATATATATTATAAATATTAATAAATAATATATATTAAATATATAGATATGTAAAATGAATAAAATTAAATAATTAAACAAATAATAATTGAAATTGAGTAAATTAATAAAAATATTGAACATTTTATTAATCTAATAATTATTGAAAAAAATGAATAAATTCAATACATATATTTATAGAGAATAAGTACTAATACATAGTATATATTAAAAATAGATATATAAAATGAATAATATTTTATAATTGAAAAAAATAAAAAATGAATAAATTGTAATAATTAAAAAAATAAAAAATGAATAATTTAAAATAATTATTAACAATATTATTCATGGAATAATTAATAATAAAAATGAATAAGGTTAATATATATATATATATATCGATATTTATATTTATATATATTAATTATAATTATTATATATTGAATATTAATATTAAATGTGAATAAAATTTAATAATAAAAAACATGTTAAAGTCTTATTCATTTTTAATGGTTTTTATACATAATAATTCATTAATACATATAATATAGAAATATATTCTTATATTTATTTGAATATATAAATATATCAATGGATACAATATTTCCTAAAATATGATTTATATAATAAAAATATTTATTTTTACATTAAATAAGTCATATATTTAGTGTTTTACAATTACAAATTAATATTAATTAAAAATATAGAAAAATATCATTGAATAATGGAAAAAATTGAATGTAATTTGATTTTTCAATTTAACATATTTCAAAATTATGATATACATATTTCACATACATATACATAATTAATTCATTTTTATATCCAACGAAGAGACAAAATTATTTATACAATTGATGAAATCTTATATAGAAACACATAAATCTAATGTTTATGTAATTTATTCAAATTTTACTATTCATTTTATAATTTAATTATAACATGGTTCATTTAATTATTAATTTTCGTAATTAATAAATTTTATTTATTTATTTTTAATATTTTTACAGTTAATAATTATTTATTCATTTTTTATGTATTTTATTTTTTGTATTTTTTTTGGAAGTTATTCATATTCCATTAGTATTTGTATATACTTATTTGATATGTTTTAACGTTTTTTGTATGTATTCAAATTTATTTCAATTTATATTCATCTTTTTTAATAATTTATTTTTAACTAATAAAAATTATCCAATTTTCAATATTTTAAAAGTGTACGTGTTTTTAATTATTCAATTTCATTATTTTTACCATGCATGAATTTAAGATTGTATATTCATTAATATTGTTAACAATATATTTTAAATAAATATTTATAAATAAATATATTTCTAAATTTATATATTTATAATTATGAATAAATAAATAGTATTTTTGTAGTTATAAGTTACTAATTATATATATTTAAATAATTATTAAATTTTCATAAATTTATTTAAAAAATAAATATATTTACTATATTTCTATTTCTATTTATATTTTTATTTCTATTTCTATTTCTATTTCTATTTATATTTCTATTTATATTTCTATTTCTCTTTCGATTATTATTTACATTTATTTATTAAATATATATATATAACGATATACATATATAAATATTTTTTATGTATTTCTAAAATTATAAATAAATAATTAAATATTTAAATGATTATAAAACATTAATAAATATATATAAATAATAAATATATTTATTATATTTATATTTATATATATTAATAAAATATGTATAATTATTAAATGAATATAATAATAAAAATAAATTTATAATTATAAATATATTTTCGAATATATGGATTTACAAATATATTTATAAATGTATATTTACTATATTTGTAAAATTATATATTTATAATTACAAGTAAATAAATATAATTTCTTTTAAAAAAAATTATATATTTTTAAATAAATAACTATATATCTAAATTATTATAAAATTATAAAAAATAAAAAATATATTTACAAATAAAATTATTTATAATTTTAGATATAAATATTTCGTCAGTGTTAATGTTTTAGCGATGATAAAAGTTATCTTTATCATCAATACTTCTGAAAAAGAGCTTGTAAAGATACATTTTATCAACAATTATTAATTTAGTGTTGTTTAAAGGTGTCTTCATTTAAGATAATATTTTAAATATGTTAAAACTACACTAAAATTTGCTTAAATTTTATTTTATGAGTTATTTACGACCAATACAACCGTTAGTCCAGAATAGTGGCATTTGGAATCCACTTTGATGTGATTATGACATTTATTATATTTTATTTAAAGTAAAGACCAAGATGTCATTATCATATCACCTATAACTAAAAGAATTATAATACTGAATTATATATGTGATATCAAAAACTATAAATAGTATTTATGAGTATAAAATTATTACCTATATCATGGTAATTTTTTTATAATTTTTATGAAATAAATAATTAAATTAAATGGTTACACAATGAGGATGTAGTAATTTCTAAATTAATGAAAGAATCAAATAAATGATATTATAAATTTTAAAATAAATATAATTTTAAATAATTTATTCCATCCATTAATTTTATGGATGAATTTGACAATTCGGTAATGTGTTAAAATATTTTGTTCCACTATATCTTGAAGTTAGGATATTTCTAAAAAGTCAATAAATAAATAGTGTCAGGATTGACACTAATGGTATTTTAAAATATAAAATATTTCATTAAGAGATATAAAATTTCTGAAAATATAAAATTCATCCAATAAGTTTATATAATTATATAAAATTCATGAATTAATCATTCATTTTTCCTTTGTTGTTTTATGGAAATTATTTTAACCCTCAAAGTGTAAGTTACTTGATAAAATGGTAAGATTTAAAAGAAGTTAAAACGAAATGATAAGGATTAAAAAAATATTGAAACTTGTCTAATTTTCCTTAGATGAAAATATTTTGACCCATAATCATCATATATTATAACTAAATTAATTATGACCTATTTTTATTTGAATATGAATTTATATTAATTTAGTACTTTTAATAAATTCAAGAGTGCCTCTCCCCTCTCCAATAAAAGGGATCCCATTCATCTCTATTCCTTATAATTACAACCATTTATCTCATCCAATATCAACCTAAACCCTTCCAATAATACCTCCCCATGTTATAGAGACCTTATTTTAGGCATGAAACCCATCTTTGTGGTGTGAAGTTGTTAAGAAATGTGATCATCTGAGGGAAATGTATTGTTTTTATTTAAGTGTTTCAATTTTATTTCATCTTCCACTACAATAAAATCTTTCTCATACATAATTAAATAAAAAATCTTGTATCCTTAATATACTGAGATTTTATTTTGTTAAAATCACCACATATATCAATTCCACTTCCCTTAAATGGAAAAATGATTAATCAGTCGTGCATACGTGTGAACTATCACACCCACAAACCATTATAATTAATTTTCCAGAATGATCTATCATGATTGGTTATAATGATGGAATTAATCATCAAATGTGATATTAATTACATATTAATAATTATAATAAAATAATATATCAATTTCATTTTTAATTTTCATGGACATAAAAATGGTAATGACGTCCGTGCATACGTGTGAACTATCACCTCCATGAAGCATTGTGATTCATTTTTTATTCTCCACATCACTTGGATAGAAAATATAAGTATATTGTTCCATGATAAATAAAAATATAAAATGTTACTCATAAGAACATATTTTCTATCGTCTACTTTATTATAATATTGTTCATTTTTCATAAAGATACATATTTAAAATTATAATTTATTAATAAAATTTATAATAATGTTATGAATATTATTCTTGAGATTATGGGATTTTGAGAACATAGACTATTGACATCATACCATGTTCATTTTCGACTCAAGTATCCAATATCAAAAAAACATTCGACGTGAACTTAAATAATTATGTAATTGTTATAATATAGTAATGGATGATATAAAATATATAATTAACATGAAAATTTTTATCAAGTACGTAAATAATATACCTATTTTTATAATTCATGAACTTAAAGAACCTAAGTTATTTATCAAAATCAAGGTAAGGGACTTTGTCTGAATCTCCTTTCATTGTGGCCAATTTTGATATTATACACCACCATATATTAGAAGGTGTATAATAAACCCCTTTTGAATTTTAATTTCATTAAAAGGTTTAAAAAGGAATCCTTATATATTAAGCATTTTACTTTCATTAAATATCAAGAAAATGAATGTTTTGTTTTAACGTATAAGGAGACAATGAATTCTCTACCGCCATAACTGTTATTTGATATTTGGATTCCTATATAAGCCTTAATTTTTTTATAATGAAAATAAATCCCTTATTAAATTTTTTAGGGTATATAGGTATTGAAAACAGTTTTAAAAAATTTATGGATAATTTCAATATCTTGATATGATTTATTATGACTTGAACGAAAATTTTATGAGTCAAAATGTTTGTTATTTAAATCTTTTATGTGTTATTATTATATAATGGTATATGGAAATTTGACGGCTGGTTACGTGATAAACCCAATATGGGTGGTTCCATGATAAAAAAAGCATATGTGGTTATGTTATAACCTCCAATTTATTTGGTATGGAAGGCGTTTGTATGGTTATTCTATTTTTAGAGTAATATGTATAGAGGTTGAATGAATGGTTATTCCATTTAAGTATGATTGTTTCCCAATTTACCTTTATATGTTATAAATGATTTATATGGGTTTTATGGTAAGCTATTGATTATAATTAAACATTTAACAGTGATCTTATATTCAAAACAAATTTTTTACTACTTTTTTAGGGTGAAAGGTGTTACCTTATGATTAAGTATCCATGGGTTTTTATGCTTTAAAAATACTAATAGTTTTACTTCTTTGTGAACACCTTACTGAGATTAATGTGATCATCCATTATTTATTAATGCCTTTTATATTATTTATGGGGTAATAAAGTCAATAATGTGACCATGGATAAGATATGATGATTAAATAAGAAAAGAAACCATGTTTCATTTTTCATGTTTTTTATGAAACAAATAGATAATGTTGGATATGTTCAATTTGTATTGCTAAGGTTTTATTATGTATCATTTATGGCCTAATTCTATAAATATATAAACATTAATATATCCTGAATTTTAAATAAACCAAAATTATTTACATAACACCAGGTTATGTAATGTTTAAGGTTGGTGCCTTATGGTGTTATTAGAAGTCGTTTTAGATAACTTTTGAGGTTAGGATGTTATCTGGGTGTCGGTTAAAGATCCATTCTAACCAAGTGGGTTATTATCAAATGGAAAATTTTAGAGGATTATGTTAATTTAGGAATATTGGATAAATAATCTAAATCATCTAAGATATAAAGAGGTTGATTGATTAGAGTACTATAAAAAGTTTATATTATTAACATTAAACTATACAGTATTATTCTTTTTATTAATTCATTTCTTGTTTAAGTGATATTCTTTTCAGAAGATTAATGTTGATTTTTAAAGATGGAAGGGAAGAGGTTTTCCATAACTATCTTATCTCTACATAATAATTTGATCATCACTATTATTACTAATGATTATTTGAATTATTTTGACAACTTCTTGAGTATTGAAATCACTAGCAAGAAATTGTTTTAGTTATCCAACTCCAACATGTTTCTAAAACAATTATATGGGTCATGATATTTTTTTTTATTTTTTCAGAATCATAACTCATACAACCCTTTAAAAATTTGAATTAAAAAAAAGTGATGTGAGCGTTTCCTTTTTGAATGTTGGACAACATGCCAAAAGAGAAAAGGAATATCAAGAAGATCCAAAAATCTGGATTTAAGGTATGAATCATCATCAATGGATGATGAAGAACATTGAAATATTAAGATGTATAAATATAAAGGATTTAATAGTAATCATATATGTAAAGTTGTTGAAATGTTTTAAAGTGTTTTTACACATTTTTTTATGGACATACTTTTAAAAACATTTTTAGTTGTGTAACATGTAACCATGAGGTTTCTTTGTGAAAATTTTATTTAAGGAAGAATTCACTTTTGTGGACATAATTATAATGTTATTGATTACCTTTAGGGTTCAGATGACCTTCTTATTTAATGTAATTATGGGTTATGAAATTTTTGGATTCAAAAAGAAACGTTTGAGATAAAAATAGAGAATAAACCATTTTATGGTTATTTTTTAGGGATTTTCATATTTTTGAAATTTTAAAATAATTTTATAGTATTTGAAAAAGAATAACCTATGTGATGGGTGACAACATGTCATGTCTGGCAAGGAAAAGGGAATCGAACCCACAACTGTAGGAAAATAAGGGAACATCACCTACCACTGGAATGTGTGATGACCTAGTTAGTATAAATTATATTTTGTTAATTGATTTGATGATTAGGTGATAAATGATATTTTGAAAGATTTTTTCTATTTTTTTATTCTAATATGGTCAAGGAAAATAGAATACTATCATATTTTATATGAGGAATAAAGGTTGAATTATATTTTTGATAAATCTATTATGTACTTATGGTTATTAGTGTTATATAAAGAAATGGTTATCATATGTTGATGGTTAATCAGAAAATTAATTTATGGTGTGAGACTTCAAGAGTAATTGATTTTAATTGAAGATAAATATTTTAATTTTATCATGGAATATTATGTGATTAAATCCTTCTAATATTTGTATTTCAATATAATTTTGGGATATTTTGAGGAATTTTAAAGGATATTTATATGTTGAATGGTATATTTTGAACTTTTTTTATCACTATTGAAATATGGACTTCGAATTAGTATTTCATCAAATAAGGATTATTCGTTTTTTTAATATTATCTTATCATGTTCTAACCATTTTTGCTTTCCTTAATGATAAAAAATAATAAAAATACATAGCAAATAATTTTTAGTAAATTTGATTATATAGAAGTTTATTTTAGTGATTTAGGATTACAAAATTCTTCTGGAAAACTCTATCATTTGTAGAAAAATATGAGTTGAGGCAAGAAATTTATGGAAGGATGCAACTATACATTTCAGGTGAGTATGTTTCTTTATGTTCTTAGTCTTGGAATTAATGAAATATAAAAAATCTATGAAAATTCACTTACAAAAAAAATATATTTACATTTTGTTCTAATAAATCAATTACCTTTTAACCAAACAAAAATTTATGGTTTTGTGATTTTCAAGTTTCTCCTAGCCATGTTCTCAATCACTCTCTATTAGAACATGATAGTTATTTTTTTCTTCCATATTTATGTCTCCCTACATGGAAACCTAGTATATGATATGTTGTGATACAATTTTACGTCACTTTATTTCATTTAAATGTGAGGTTTTATTGAATTTTTTTATGTGGGATTTCAATGAAGTAATTTTGAATAGTGAAAACATAGTTACCATGCCAAAATTAAAAATTATGAGGATGCAGTTTATAAAATGGGGGAAGGATGTAACATCCCACGTAGTTAAAGAAAAATACATTTTTTTAGTTTTTTAAAATTTAGTATTTATATAGTAATTTTAACTACAGGGTACGCTATGTCGAATTGCATATCTGACACGCAACAATGGGTTTCTCAAAAATCATAAGTTGCAAGCAAGACAAATTTATTCTGAAAAAATATTATTATAATTTTAAATGGTATTTATAACCTAGTCATTTTCTCATCATAAATAAATAAAAATAACTATATAATGTCTAAAAATTTTTATTAAATGTTTTTAAATTCATCTGATAAATTTTAGAGGCTTAAAATGAGGATAATTATACATTTAAGCGTAGAATACTCTAATATTTTTAAAAGGTAGTTTTACCACCTTTTAATGGAGAACCCGTTTTAAATATATTTTTTAACCTTTTATAAGATATTGTTGAAAAAATAAACTTCTTATTTGAAATAGGGACATAAAAATTTAGTTTTGTTGTTTTTTTAGTATTTTCGTAATAAATTTCATATTTTAATAAGTAGAGAAAAATAGTGCATTTTAATTCAAAACGGCCTTTTGGTATATTTTTTTATATTGTTCGATAATCATTTTAATTGAACTTATATTATAATTAGATTAAAGTTTTATTATTTAATCTAATTTATGTCATTGGAATAAATGTTTCATTGAAATTGGATATAAAAAGTATCTGAACTTTTTGAATGTTTTATTTTAAAACCATGTTTTCATATTACATCAATGAAATTAATTTTTAGTTATTTTATTCCTATTATTTGTTTAAAATTTGGAAAAATGGATTCTATATTTTTATTCATAAGCTTCAAAATATGTAAATAGGTTTGTTATATTTTTTTAACTATATTAATAGTAACATTGGAAGTTATTTTTATTACCACGGTTAATGGTAAATTGGGTAATTAAATGTTTAAATAATATTATAAACATTATAAAACTACACTAACACTTTCAATAATATTATTTGATGATTTATAGTCAAAAACTAAATTCATTGGTCCAAAATTAGGGTCTTTGGTAGCTACTTGGGTGTGATTATGATATTTATAACATTTCATTTAAGGTAAAGACAAAGATGTCATAATCATGTCACTTATAATTAAAACGATAATAATATGGGTTATATAAGTGATATCTAAGAATATAAATAATATTTATAAAGGTACAATTTATACCTAAATCATATTAGTTTTATAATTTTAAGGAAATAGATCATGAAGTTAAATAGTTACACAATGGTTTTAGAGTAATTACTTAATTAATGAATGAATCAAATAAATTTTATAATAAATATTCAAATAAATATAATTTGACATAATTTATGCCATAAAATAAATTTTTTATGGATTTTAAATGATTTTAACCTATTAAAATTTATTTTTTAACTACATCTTGAAGTTAGGATATTTTTAAAAGTATAGAAATTAATACTGTCAAAATTGAAACTAATTGTATTTCAAAATATGAAATATTTTATTAAATGTTATAAAACTTATAAAAACCAAATATTCATAAATAATGTTTACATAATTCTAAAATTGTCATTAATTACTCATTCATTGGTCATTTGTAATTTTATAGTAATTATTTTAACCCTCAAAGTTTAAATTACTAGATAAAATGGTAAAAGTTAAAAGAAGTTAAAATAAAAAGATAAGGAATACTAAATTATTCAAACAAGTATAATTTTCATTGGATTAATAGATTTAGACTCATAATCATCCTATATTTAAACTAAATCTATTTTTATCCATTGGAAAAATAAAATGAATTAGATGAATTTGATTCTTTTTATAATTCCAAGAGTTCCCCTCTCCTCTTCTATAAAAGGGCACACATTAATCACAATTATTGCACCTAAAACCCAATTTATTCTGCCAATATCTATTCAAAACCCTTCCTATAAACACCTATTCACATTCTATAAGACTTATTTTCGGCATAAAACCCTTTTTATAGGTTTTAATGTGTTATGAAATTTGATCATCCGAATGGAAAGTAATGTTTTTATTTAAGAGTTTCTATTTTATTTCTTCATCCACTTCCCTCAAATATTCTTAATGCACGGTGAAATAACAAATAAAATATTCTAAATATTATGATATGTTATTATTTTAATATCATCCCCTAAGTCCATCTCCACTTACCTTAAATGTGAAAGATATTAATCGATCATGCATACATTTGAACTATCACCTCCACGAACTGATATAATTCATTTTCCATAACACTCTCTATTGACTAGTTATAGGGTTTTAATTAATTTTAATTTTTGATACTCATGAAATATTAATAATTACAAGAAAATTATATTTCAATTACATTTTTTTAATTTACATTCACCTAAAAATGGTAAGGCCGTATGTGTGTACGCGTGAACTATCACCTCCCTTAAGCAATGGGATTTGTTTTTATTCACCACATCACTTGGATAGTATATATATGTATATTTAAATGATTAATATTATATTAATGATATTATTATAATTCTATAAAGGTAAATAATACTTATATTCTCTCTATATCAATCAATGAAAAATTGAAAACATTACTCATGCGTAAGTACGACCTACCGCCTCCATGACAATATCATTTTACATTTTTCATAAAAATAATTAAAGGATTGATTTAAATGAACAATTGGTCTATGAAAATGATAATAATTTCATTATTACTATTCTATATATTATGGAATCCTGACCACATGGTCTATTGAAATCATAGATAGTTATTTTTTGACTTTAGTACCGAATATCAACTAAACATCCTACATGAAATTAAATAATTATGTAATTTTTATAACATGGTAATAAATGTTATAAAATTAGTAATATATATATAATTATCTCAATAAAATAAATAATTATCTTACCTTTATTATTTAGGAATATAAAGAACATGCGTGAGGAATCAATCTCGAGGTATGGGACTTCGACTCAATATCCTTTCATTAAGGCATATTTTGATGTTATACACAAACTTATTTTATAATGATTATAATGAACACATTTTTTAATTTTAAATAAGTTAAAAGTATTAAAAAGGAATCTTTTTATTTTAATCAATTTAGTTTCATAACAAAATGATTAAAGGAATGTTTTCTTTTAACGTATATAGGGACAACGAATTTCCAGTCGCCAAAACCATTATTCGATACATGGCATCCTTTATAAGACTTAAGGTTTTTAAAAGTAAAAGAAATGATTTATTACCATTTTGGTAATTTTTTTATAGAAAATTATTTAGAAAATATATTGAATATTTCAATATCTTGAGATGATTTTTTATGATTTCAAATGAAATTTTTTGAGTGAAAATGTTTATAATTGCAATATTTTATGTGTTATGATTATATAATGTTTATTTGACATTTTAATTGTGGTTATGTAATAAACCGAATATGTGTGGGTCTATTATAAACCATGCATAAGTGGTTATATTATAACCTCTAATTCATTAGGTATGGAATTCTTCCATATGGAAATTCCATTTGTAAGAATGATATGTGTAGAAGTTTACACTGTGGTTATTCCATCAATGTATGATGATATCCAAAGTTACATTTATATGTTATATGTTCTTTATATGGGTATAATGTAAATATTTTGATTACCAAAAACTAGTATTCAATGGACTTATATTCAAAAGAAATCATTTTCTAAATATACAAGGGTGAACAGTTTTACCTAATGATTAAGTATTCATGGGTTTTATTGCATTCAAAAGAATATTAGTTTTTCTTATATATGAAACTCTCACATTGATTTTTATTATCATCCAATGTTATTAAAAAAAATTCAATGTATTTATAAGAGAATAAAGCCAAGTATGGAATCCTGGAAAATTTATGATGATTTCTCATGAAAAGAAAGCATGTTTTATTTTAAAAGTATTTTTTTATAAATGAAATGGATTCTATTGGAGGTTTCCACTTTGATTTTCTATATTTTTTTATGTATGAGTTACAAACTAGTTATATAAATATATAAAAATGAAAATATAATCAATGTGTAATGAAGAAAAATTATTGACTTAACACAAGATTATTTAATGTTTAAGACTTGGGCCTTGTATTTGGACACCAATTATTGGGGCTTGAAAGATTTTATCGATAATGATCCTATTTCTTTGTAGATGAAGGAGGAATCAGAGGAATTATAGTGGGATCACCAGTTGATTTCTAAACTACAATCCCATATGGATTCCTAGACCATGAAAATATGGAGATGTCATGAAATCATAGCTCTCCATAGATCTAAACTTTCAACATCATCATAATTATTAGAAACATATCTATGGAAATTTGAGGAGATTTATAAATTAGTCGAGACCCTCCATCATAGGGAAGAGGTAGAATAGTTGGGTTGAGTGGCACTTTATCGTTCAGTTGGTGCTTCCCACATGACTCTTTTCGGCCTGGCTAGAATACCTGATCAAATTTTATTATAGTTATATCGTTCAAATGAAATTAGTTTTTATAAGATTATTGGAGAGACTCTGAAATATGGAGATTAATCAAATTATATTCTCTCATTGAATAGATATATTGAACTCTATATGTTGTTGTCTAGTTTTATTTCTTTCATGATATGAATGAAATTTAGTTGATCTGTTATTATAGGAATCACAAGAGATACCCATCCTTTTCATAATATCAACTAAACATGAATTACTAGATCTAAATTTTTAAATAAAAATAGAATCATTTTGATATGTACTCATAAATTCCAACCAACATGAGATTCATTACTGATATATCATCTCTAGTTAACTTTAGATTACAAACTTTATATAATTATCATTGGGGAGAATATATGTCTTGGAGTGAGAGGGGTATTTCTTTTTCAAAAGTCTATAGTCTTTTCGAGATCATATTCTTCTTGTTAAATCCAAATAACGGGCCTCAAAATATTTTCTTTTTTTCATAATAAATTGTTAATGTGCTATAGTTGATGGTCTTGTAGTTCGGACCATCAATCATTGTAGTTTTGGGTGTTTCATCTTAGAACTTCTATTATATTATTTTATGGTTCTTTAGCTCTAACCTTCTATTTTTTTATTTTAGATTCTTTTAGCTTGTACCGTCAATTTTTTTAGGGTAGGGTATTTTAGAATAGATATTTTATCACCTCAATTTATGTTTTTTTTACTCGGACCATTTATCGATTTAGTTTAGAGTCTTTTATCTTAGACCTTATATTGGTTTAGTTTAGGGTCTTTTATCTCAGACCTCTTATTATTTTAGTTTAAAGTCTTTTAACATGAACATTCAATTACTTTAATTTAGGTTCTTTTCAACCAAGACTTTTATATGTTTAGTTCATGTTATTTTAGCTTAGACCTTTTATCATTTTATTTGAGGGTCTTTTATCTCAGGACATTGATTTTGTTAGTTTAGGTTATTTTAGAACAAACCTAATTTATTATCATTGTATATAGTGTAGATATGCCAAGAAATACCCAAAACATACTAATATTTTGTTTTCTGTCTGGTGTTGTTGAGGCTCATGAGGATCAGAGCTCCTTTCCTGTAAAGAGTAGGGTCCCTGGTTTGTGGGTCAATGCCCATAGGCAGGGGTATCATTGTCAAATAGAGGTGTCTCAAATCCATTACAAGGTTCATGGAAGATTTATAGGGGTAATATATGATTATTTTGATATACTAGGGGTGATAGGTTCTCTTAGATAGTTAAACTATTGGTGATAGTTTTCATTATCCAAAAGTTTTAGCCTTTTAATATGTGATGGGGCAAAGAAGTCGAAGGTGACTCATAACTCCCTAAGGATCTAGGATCAACTGTGATGTTTATAGTGATCATAAGGATTGAATATCCATTCTTTTAAACAATATATTCATTAATTTTGTTGTTCAAGTCCCTTATGTATTGATATCACATCCATGAAAATATGATCTTGAAAACGTTTCTAGTTCCATGAAATATTTAGAAAAAAAATCCAGATGATGATGTTGGGTATAGAGAGAAGGATATGTAGTAAGGGTTTTGGAACCCTATGATAGTTTATCTCTTGATTTGGAAGCTTTATCCCAATTCCACATGGTTTTAATTCTTGATATTTGGGCCATCAGAGGTTTGGCAATGGAGCGTCGCATTCCGTCCTTGAGAAGGGGTAAAAACTAGGAGATGTAAAATTGAGGATGTGAAATACACTTGGATAGTTTGACATGGGGATAGTAAATCACACTCCAAATGTCATGGTATAGAAGGATGAGAAGGAAAAATCTGATCTGGAATGACCCAAAAATCACTGAGGTGTTGGGTTCTGCCTTACTGATGCCCGGTACCATAAAGACTAGAATTCCCTTTTAACAAAGCAACACATTATGTTGACAACCGTGGGCTCAAATTTATGATATATAAGCATAAAATAATAGTCAAAAAAAGGGTCCCTTGAAGACGGATATCTTTCCCATGGACCAAAATAGGTTTTAGAGATCATATGAACTCAAATCGTAAAGTGTAATTTGTGGATAGTGTAATATCCAATACGGGATCGAGCTACCTAAAAGTTGTGTCACCACCTAGAGAACATATTATCAGAAAAAGGATATGTGAAAAATAATTACTTTAACTTTTTCCTCAGCCAAGGGGTCTATGGATCATATATTATATATTAATAGGGCTATAGAATAGGCCTTATGAGCTTTAATACTTACTTATTTGAATCATAATTTTTCCCTAAACTATAGAGATAGAAATTTTAGTGAGAAAACAACATGACTTTCTATTAGTCCACCTTTTATAAGTCTTCAAAATGAAAAGTTTTATTTTTCTTTCACAATCAGTTTAAGGTCTTTCAATTTGGACCATCATGGTCTAGAGTTTATGGTCAAACAACTTTGACCATATGGAAGGCATTTTAAGGTCATGAAGAACATGGACCTAATATAGAGGATGATATACAACATCCTAATTTGGATACCTTGGGTCAAGAGTAACCCAACATCCTTCTATGTGGGAGATGAAAATTTTGTAAATCATAAGTCATGTTTCTTTGGTCTTGAGTATCGATATGGGACAATCATTCGAAGGATGGCCCAAAACACACGAAGGTGTTGATCTCTCATACAATTATTTCAAGGATTATAATGATCAGAAATCCTTTTTTGTAGAGAAAATAATTTGGTTGAGGGCCATATATGCATATGTCGGAGCCACATACATACATTCCTAGTTAAAAAAAGGGTATAATGAAGTTGGGTATCATTTTCGAGGGTCGTGGAAGGTTTTTTGGAAACCCAAGGCACTTTAGATTTGAAGTATAATTTATGATTGGAGTTTTTATAAATGATAATCGAAGCACCCCATACTCTGGAAAACTGGGGAAAGGATCTTGTGTTCCTCTGATAGGGGGTAAAAAATTAGTTATGGTTTTCACAATTTATCATCATGTAGTGGGAATGTATTTTTCTCTCTATTGTTTAATATAATGCAGTAAGGATTTTGGTCATATAGTTTATTATCTTATGGTAAAGATGATTTCATTATGCGGTTTCAATGTCGTGTAACAAAGATTTTCTCCATGTCTTTTAATTTCATATTGTAAGGATTCTTTCATTGTGCAACTTCCATGTCATGAAACTAGAATGTTTTCTTTATCATTCAAGGTCATTTAAAAAGGACATGGGATCTGACAAGAAAAAAGTGTTGAATATGTATACATGTATTGGTCAGTCATTCATAGATCTAACCCATATGTTGGTAAAGTAGAATAGTATTGATCATCCATTATGCATTTGGGGTGAATCTAATCTATTGTGTTGTGGTAGTTGGCCAAGGATTGGTGAGATGAGCATCACTATGTAACCTATGATGATAGGAATTATGCCACACATAGTTCCGAAATGGGAAAAAATATACATAGGTTTATCTCATACATAGAGGTGGGAACTGTTTTCTTTTGATTGTTATAGCTTGGAGAAAGGTTGGAGATCTATGTGTCACTATGTATCCATTGATGATAGGAATCAAGCTACAAGTAGTTATTGAAGGACCATGTAGTTTAATGTCTTGTAGAAAGGACTTTGGATTTTTAAAGTGAAAAGGGGGCTTGTGGATGGACAAAAGGGAGGAAATTTTGGCCTCACTACAAATCCTATAATTATACACTACTATATAAAGTGGCTTTTCTAGAACAAGAAAATTCCTTTAACAGGGATATAAAAGCATTGTTAATGTTGCTAAATATAAAGGGGATCCCCTTTAACACTCTTAAAAAGTGCTAATAAAGGGTGTCCTTTATCTGCACTAAAAAAAGCACTAATAGAGTACCCCCTTAACCTTTACCATTTTAGTGTGGATAAAAGACATTTTTATCAGAACTATTTAGAGTGAAGATAAAAGACCTCTTTTTCAATGCATTAATTAGTGCTAATAAATTATGCCTTCATTCACACTCGAAATAGGGCTTATAAAGGGTGCCTCGATCGGTGCTACATCGAATGCTGAAAATGGGGGATTTTATCAGCACTCAAAATAACACTAATAAAGGCTTAAACTGCATGTGATGTGATGTTATATAAAATCACACCCACTAGCAGCACTTGAAAAACACACACACACAACCTTCAAAAAACAGCACATGCACAACACAAACATGAACACAGCAGCAAACACACGAATTTGGAAAGAAATTATTTGTACATTTCAAACAATGTTTTATATAATTTCACTTACAATTATCCATCAAATAGTTAAAAACATTAAGTTTTCATCCTTCGAAATCTTTGATCCCCACTCAAAAATGTCCTCCAGTGGTTTTAGTTGCCAAACCAATCTCCCTGACTCATGAAAAATGTTCCAATTATATAAGAAAACAAATAATATGTTAGTAATACTATAATAAAATAAATTAAACATTAATATGAAAGAATACATTAATAAAATGTCGACTTTTTGATAAAAAACACATTTGGGGTCATAAAGGCCACATTGTGCATCGTATTGAGGTGGGTTGATTTCTATATATCAAAAATGAGTTATAGATTGTTTTCCTAAATTATCAAAACAATCTAAATGGGTTTTATAGGTTTTGAGTATTTCTATTTTTTTGAATAGAATTAATATCAAATTTAAATTACATTCTTGGATTTATTCCAGTCAAATAATTCATTTAATTGAGTTGTGGTTGATTCCAGCACATCAAAAAGGACTCATGGATCATTTTTCTAATGTGTCAAAACAATCTGAATGGGTTTTAATGGTTTTTTGTATGATCGTTGTTGTTTATACTGAAATACAATTTCAAACTAGAAACAACCACTTTGATTTATACAGATTTCATTATGTGTCAGTTCGAGGTGGTAATACATCATACACATCACAAAGGACTTAAGAATGTCTCTCCTAAATTATGCATAAAATCGGGTGGTGTTTTCTTGGTTTTGAGGGAGTGAAACTTTTCCTGCTAAAATGTCAATATTATAATGATAACAGACAATTCAAGTCATACTAGTCAAACCAGGAATATGATTGAGTTGTGATAGATTCTTACACATCACAAATGACACATGGATCTTATTCATAATGTATCAAAACAAGATTATTGTGTTTTCTTAGTTTTCATTATGTCACTTGTTATTTTTTCATAAATTAATGTCAATTTTAAATAAAAACACATTTGGATTTATACCATTCACGTCCTTCATCATATTTAGGTCTTTTTATTCCTACATGACAAAAATTAGTAATGGATCATTGTTCTATGGTATCAAATCATTCCAAATGTGTTTTCTCAGTTTTCAGAACGTCTGTTGTGATTTTTTACTAAAATATCATTTCAAAATAAGAACATGATTTATGAGTCATACTAGTCACATTGTGTGTCTATTTGATGTGAGACTCCTACATAAATGTTATAAAAGAAATAATAATCACTTTACTAAATTATGAAGTCAATGGGAATGAGTTTTCGTAGTTTTTGGTGAGTGAAACATTTTGAGCTAAAATGTAAATTTTAAACTGATAACAGATACCTTTAGTCACACTGGTCACACTCTATGACGGATTGAGGTACGATTGATTCATACATGTCAAAAATGACACATTTATAATTTTCTTGAAGTATCAAAACAATCTAAGTGCATTTGATTTGATTTCAGTATGTCAGTTTTACTTTTTACTTAAATTAATGTCAATGTTATATAAAAAGACACATTGAGATATATGCAGGTAAAATAGTGCATTTTATTGAGGTGTGGTTGATTTCTACATGTCCCAAGTGACTCATGGATTGTTTTCCTAAATTATCAAAACAATTTGAATGTGGTTTCTTAGTTTTCAGTATGCTAGTGGTGTTTTTTACTAAAATTAATGTCATTTTTAAATAAAAAGAGACACTTTGAGTCATACCGGTAACACCGTGCATTAGATTGAGGTTTTTTATATTCCTAAATGTCACAAATGACATATAGATCATTTTCCTAATTTTAACAAATAATCAAAATATTTTTGATTAGTTTTTTATATGTTAGTTGTGTTTTTTAGTAAAATATTACTTCTAACTAGAAAAAGACATTTTGAGTCATACCGGCATCACCATGCGTCGGTTTGACATGAGACTGCATTATACATGTCCTAAAGAACTTATGAATCCTTTTTTTAAAATTATGAAGAAAATCAAAGTTCGTTTTCTAGGTTTTCAGTGAGTGATGTTTTCTCAGCTAAAATGTCAATTTTAAACTGATAATGGACACTTTTAGTCATATTGGTGACATCGTTCATCGGATTGAGGTGTGGCAGATTCCAACAAGTTAGAAATAACTAATTAATCATTTCCCAAAAGTATCAAAATAATCCAAATTCATTTTCATGGTTTTCAGTATGCCGCTTGTACATTTTGCGAAATTTATTTTTAATTTATTATAAAAATACACACATAAGTCATAACGATCACACCATGTGAAATATTTAGGTCCATTTGATTCCTACACATCACACATGACATATTAATCATTATCCTGAAGTATCAAAATAATCTTAATGAATTTTCTTAGTTTTTATTATGGTACTTTTTCTTTTTACTAAAAATTATGAAAATCTTTAATTAAAAATATACACTTTATGTCATACCAGTCACATCATCATGTTATTTTTGTACATTCTTCTATATGGTATGTTGCTCATTCATTTTTAAAAAATATCTCATCTTGTGAATTAGAGACATTTCAAAAATCATGGTAGTATAGAATTAATATGAATACACAAAGGAGTAATTATTATTTTAAATTCATTAGTAATTATCTTCAAAAATTCATCTTCAGGGATGTTGGATGGTTCATGAAAAGATACCTCATTTGTAAATTTATGTACAAAATAATCACAGTCTTAATCATTTGTTTGTTTTGTGCTGGAAAAAAACATCAGGGAAAATAAGTAATTTTTTATATTTGTTTAGATAGTGGAATCTTATTATATATACCCTTATTTATATCCAGTTGTAGTACTTTTTATGTTTCTTGTCCTTTTCCACTGGCCTCATTACATGATGTAGATGATGTTCATGCACTGACTTAGCAAAACATAATCCAAATTAAAACATAATATAAATTATATAACTAGATATTTAGTTCTAAATTTTTGGGTGTAGTGTGTTAAAATTTGACCAACTCCATCATTTGTGGTTCTTTTCTTTGATATCCATGAATAGAATCCAAAAATAAAATCATTGGAGTGTCCAAATTGACTACAATGAGCATCTAATGCTGCCTAAAAACACAAAAAAGAATAAGTATCAATAGAAAATAAAATATATTTGATATAATTGAAATTCAATGTTTTATCCATGTATCATTGGCATTAAAAAGAGTCTATCATCTGTAATTTTGAAGTTAAATAGATTGAGTAGGCATGCCGCTATTTCACCCCCATTCATGGATTCTATATCTATTTGTTCTATAGAGGTGACGTGAGGACTAATGTGTTCAAATTATTTTTAATGGGGAAGTCCATTCAATTGTTTTTCATCAATTCGTCTGTGAAAAACATGAAATGTATTTAGTCCTAATTATCATAGTATATTAGTGTGATGGCCCAGTCCATCCGACGATCATGATATTGTCTTCCATATGCTAGCCCGCATGGTTTTTCATTCTCTGGGTTCTATCCCTCAGGCATCCCCTAGGAAAATTCCTCATGATAGAGAGGTATCCACACCACATTATAAAGAGTTGCTTCATGCATCTTCTTTTTAGATGTGGTATTGTCATAATCCTCCCCCTAGAAGGGACCAACATCCTTATTGGCACATCAAATAGAACTAGCTCTAATACCATTTGTAATGGACTTGTCTAACCCAAGATCATGATATTGTCCTCTTTGGGCCTAGACCACACGTTTTTTTCTTTACCTGTTCTCTGGACCTTAGTAATACCATAGAAAAATTCCTTGTGAGGGGAGATGCATCTACACCACCATATAGTGGGGTAATTTATGATCCTCCTCCTTCAATGTGGTAATGTCATAATATGATTATGGTTATCCCATGTTGAAGGAGGAGGAGCACAAAGAACCCCATTATAAGATGGTGTGGATAACTCTCCTATCATGGGGCCTTTTCCTGGGGGATTTCTAAGGAACAGATCCCCTGGAAAGAAAAATTGTGCTGGTTGGGCCAAAAGAGGAAAATATCGTGGTTTTGTGTAGGACTAGCCACTACAAATGGTATCAGAGCCAGTGTCTATTTGATGTGCAAGCATGGATGGTGGGACCTTCTAGAGGGTGTATTATGTCTATCCTACATCGAAACATATGGAGCATGAAGCACCCCTTTACAAAGTGGTGTGGATACCTCCCCCATTCTGAGGCCTTTTCTTAGGGGAGGCCTGAGGGCCAGAGATCAGGGAAAGAAAAAATGTGTGGATAGGGCCCAAATCATACAATATCAATATCGTGGACTGGACTAGGCTGTTACAATCAGCTTTTGGAAAATAAAATCATGAAGACATACCTCATTTATAAATTTACAACTGAGCCTCCTAACCAATCATACTCTAGGATTTCACTTACATTGAAAACACTAATGAAATTTTGATCTTCTCTACTATACATATATTCATAAAAAATAATTGTGTGAACCCCACCATCTTTAAACTATAAATGCACTCTACAATGTATGATGAAGAATAATTCAATGTTTTATTATTCTATTTTTTAGTAAATTAAAGAAATGATATATCATAATGTTACCATAATATATCCCCACAACTGTGTCTTAAGCCCAGTGAAAACATGGTGCCATGACTGTACATCAATCGGCACACATTGTAATGTGATGATTACAATGTAACTACTAAACATGGCCTTGTTTGGATTAACATGTTGGCCTCTCTTATTCCATCTGACCTCATATTTGATGGCTTTACCTTTTTCCTTAAGGATTTTTTCTAACAGCAGCAAACTACAGTGCTCCTGTTTTTTCTGCACCTCCAGTGTTTCATTGAATATTGTTTCCTCAGTTATAAGATCATTAATATGTTCATTTGCAGCACTAGATATATCATGTGCAGATTGTAGTTGTTCTACTACACTAGGAGTAGTAGCAGCAATATGCTGAGAAACCTATTGATCCTATGTACTGCGAGAAATAGTAGGTCGAGAGACCTATTGTTCCTCAGGATTAAGAGCATCGTCATGTGAAGAAGTGATTACCTACAAAAGTGGTTCAACATTTAATTTAGATAAAATAAAGTGAATAGTGAACATATAATAACATAATACAAGATGATGTATATTACAAAAAAAATACTAATTATTGAACTCTATTTTTTAAAAGGATGAAGGGATTTGACCCCTCTATCGACAATCAAAATCCCTTTAATTGTGGTCTCCTATTATATATAAAATTCCTTCTAAATTTTTACCTATAGGAAATGATAGGAATGTCCCAATAAAAGGTTCACCCTCTGTTGAATTTTCATCTAACCCTTCAAGGGTTTTGGTGGATAACAGAACAATTGACCCATTTCGGTTTGCGGGATCTGGAACATCAAATACTTTTACTGTCAGTGATCCTAGTATAAATGGATCTCATTTGTACCCTTTATTACTAAAATCAACATTCATAAATCCTAACTCAACTATTTTAATAGAACTTCTATTATCAACCCACATTCATAAAAAAAATATGAACTTGGAATTTTGTATAATCCTACTCCCATATTTTATTGATGATGCAAAATTATGACATATTCGTGTATATAAGATTTTTGTCCTTAACACTGAAAACATGCATCGCTTCATCCACAAGTGTAACTCAACTATTTTTCATGGAACTGTAATCATCATGTTCATTATTATAGAATGTATAACTATTAATTACATAAGCATTATATTCTAATACATACATATTTGTTCCTTCGGCTAGCCATCGAAGTTGTTCGGAAATGGGGTCCAAAATTTCATCTGACTCCTTAAATGTATGGTTTATAAACTATCCTATAAACTCTTGGTTATGTGTATTTTATATCAATTTTTAATCCCTTGATGCATTCAAATACCGATAAATTTCATTGTGGGTTTCTAAATAGGGTCCACCCTCCAAACTGTAATGAAAAACGTAATGGTGGGCCAACTCTCGGTCAGTAATGTTGACTATGACAACTTCTCTTCCATAAATTCCATCACTTGCAAGATGCTCAGTGTGATGTGATTTAAATAAACTGATGATTTCCACACCGGATTTCTGTTCGGTAAAGAATTCAATTGATTCCTCTACAATGTATCTCTCTGCAATACAACCCTCAGTCCATGTTCAGTTTTTGACAAACCCTTTCAAAATCATCATATTCCATTCAATGGGGTACATCCATCTATAGTGTATAGGACCACATAGTTGAATATCTATCACTAATTTAACCATCAAATGAACCATCATATCAAAGAATGTCTGTGGGAAGAACATTTCCAATTCACATAATATGATAGTAATTTATCATTCCATACTCAAAATTTCACCAGGTCTATAGATTTTTTGCATATAGATTTGAAGAAGAAACAAATCTTTGGTAATGTATAATGGAAATTCTTGGAAAAAATGAAACATTAATCTATAATAATTAGATATTTCCTAAAAACATTGAATTCATGTGATTTCATACCCCTAAACATTAAATCATTCATTGACATGATGTTATTTATATTCGATGAATACCCCTCTATTTCCTTTACTTAATTCGAAATATAGAAAAACTGATATATCTTCTGCCTGGAAAAAGTGTAATCAGGTGGAGGATGAAAATTTCATTTTTACCCTTCACTAGCACCAAATATTCTCATAGTCTCATGTCAACCATGTCTAACCATTCATTAATTACATCCTCTGTTTTTTCGGGTGCCTTTAGTAATGTGCCTTTGACACTGTCACATACATTTTTTTCAACCTACATAACATCAAGAAATTTTCTGACATACATACAATTATAGTATGGTAATTCAAAAAAAACATACCCTTTCTTCCAACTGGTTTTCATAAGGTTTTTCAAAAATGGTTTACCAAGATCAATGTCCACATGTTTTACATTCTCAAACAGTTGATCACCAGTTAGTGGATATGGTTTCGTATGTTCTTATGAAATTCCATCGAATTATGTCATTAAATATCGGTACATATGTCACCCGGGTAGAAATCTATGATGTCCTAGAAACAAGGTTTTTTATGAATGTTTCAACCTAATTGATTGTCTCCCTTGTTTGCAAACATGACACCCAGGAATTAATTTTATTCTATATCATAAAAAATTCTTATATTCAGGTAAGTCCATTATCGTCTTGTAAAACAATTATCTCAATGTGAAATATTTATTTCTATTAGCATCATACAACGTAACACCTAAATCCCAGAATAATTTCAAATCTTCGATCAATGGATCCAAAAAAACATCAATATCATTACCCAGTTGTTTCGAAACTGATATGATCATATATAAAATGATATGTTTTTTCATAGATAACCATGAAGTAATGATAAAATTTACAAATGTAACAAGCCATGTACTAAGAGTGGTGATTTTTAAACCAAAAGGATTCACTGCATCTATGCATAATACAAGACAAAGGTTTCTCAGTCCGTTTCAAAAATCAGTATACCCATGATCGATTCTCTTCCACTGAGAAGATTCTGTGAGCTCACATAGTCTACCATCTTTATTTCTTATATTTGTGTGCCATGTCAATTGCACTACGGTCTCCTCACAACCATATAGGCACCTAAACCTTGGAATTATTGGAAAGTTCCATAAAACATTTGTAGGTTTGGGTAAATATTTCTTTTATCGACAATCACCACACTCTGGGATTTATGTAAGTGATTTGTGGCCCTAGTGAAACATTATACAACAATTGGGGTAGGTTTTTATTTGTTCAAAGATCATACCCAATGAATGTATCAATCATTTGGCATTGTATTTTTGGCTCGAGAGCTCATTATCTTCTGATAGCATGTCATTCAAGAGAGAAAGTATTTCTGTAAAACTGGCATCACTCCATCTCTAACCTACTTTAAAATTATAAAGCTTCATTATGAATGACTATATTTTATATTTAGTCCAACCACCATTCAAAGGTGTCTTTGTAGAACTCTTTATCTTCTCAATCAATTTTGGGCAATCACAAAGTTTATCTTCAAATGTCATTATCATTTCCTTAATATGATCTTCATCATCATTCACATATTTAATCACATCCTCAATATGGTCTTCTTCATTTTCCCCACTTTTAATCATAACAGATGATCCGTAAAATACATTTCTATCCCATCCACTAGCTACATTTTCTTTTTCCCCGTGTTTTCTCCAACATTTATTACTTTGATCTATTTTGTGGTAGATCAAGTGTTCTTCTAACTTGTCTGGACTAACTTGGCATGAATAAAAATAGCTTAAACACATACAAAGAATTTGAGAAGGGTCATATTCATGATCTTTTTCAATTTTGATGAACTCTTTCACTCCATATTCATACTCTCTTTTCAAAAAATTGACATACATCCAATATTTATTCATAGTCATCCTTTGTATTCGGTTATATTAATTTATAACAAAACAAATCAAAAAACATTGTTATAAAAATTTATCAAGGATAAAAATAGTTATAGAATTTAAGTCTCCTTTGAAAACTATTTATAAAATCACAATTGAAAACTCATTAAAATACCAATTACACAAATTTCTCTTTAAAATAACATGCAAATTTTAAAATAAATAAAATAGTTTCAGAAAATCATTCTCAAAACCCAAATTCCTTTTTTATAAATCATTGAAGGAAACATCAAGGCCCAATAATGTTAATCATATAAAATGAGCAACAACCCTCTATATTTTAAATTTTTTTATTTAAAACATCAAACAGTCCTTGTTAAAATGAAACCAACATTAAATACACTTTCAAAAAATTCACATCACTTTACGAAATTCAATCAGGTGAGTTGAGAAACACTTCGCATGCAACCTAAGTCCATACAAAGTGTTTAAATCCTTTTAAAGTTATTTAAAACAAAAAAAGGTATGTCGAACATATTTTCGAAACACTTTTTTAAGTGTATTCCAATAATATCTCATAGAAAGAACCACTATTTCCAAATCTAGGAAAGTATTTGGGAAGTTTCTATTATGTGTTCTCAACTGTCTAGACCCATAAGCAACCACATGTCCATTGTCGACTAAAACTGTTCAAATCTTGACACCATATACATCAAAATATAATCCATACTCATTACCCATCTCATTTATGGTTAAGATTTGTGTTTTCATAAATATCTCATTAAGATCTTAAAAGGATCACCCATTAACATATAAATGGTCATATTGATCTACACATCTTAGTTCGGGTCTTGTATAATACCCTGTCTATTTTAATGGTAATATCATAGATAGAAATTCAAAGTTAATAGTTCACCCCTATCTCATATATGTCAAATCTCATCATATAATATATCACCTTCTAACATAGAGTCTTATCTACTACCATTCCTTATCCAGACCATCAATGTTTGGTGT
Organism: Viscum album; assembly: GCA_963277665.1. Taxonomy (NCBI): domain Eukaryota; kingdom Viridiplantae; phylum Streptophyta; class Magnoliopsida; order Santalales; family Viscaceae; genus Viscum; species Viscum album. Next base: position 592,759,751 of record OY728141.1, on the reverse strand, counting down.
ATAACTAGCATATGGAAACATGAGCGTTGTTAAAAAGGGTAGTGATTAAGATCCCACTCCAGACCAATCACCTGATTTCTAAAAAAGCATAACTCATTCTTACCAAAATATCCTAAAAGGAATGTTAAACTGGAATCAAAACCCAAATTACTCCAACATCAACACTAGTGACCCCTGATAACTCTCCACATCTTATCATCCAACCATGGACCAATATGAGCATTAAGAACAAAAAGAAATAGGGCATTGAAAAAGGATATATAAGAGTGTCATACATTCTCGTCCTCTAGTTCATATGTAGGGTGTGAGCTAAATATTATTTGTATGATTTTATGAATAATTCTCTGGGATTCCCTCCATAATATAGTTTATAAAGTGATAGGTTGAACGTGAGGTATAAACATATTTCCACATGAATTACAAAACATGTTTAAAACTATAAATTTATATATTATCAAACAACCACCATTTTTATAAAATAAAAATAGGGATGTCAAAAATTTGGAAATAAAAATATCAAAAAATGGAAAGAGGGCCTTTAAAACCATATAAGAAATGTCGAATCACAGTTTATCCATCATTTAGAACATTTAATGAAAAACTATTTTTCATAAATATACACAATGAGAAGGAAAATTATTAAAACATCTTTAACAAATGACCAATTTTTTTCCTTTTTAAATAATAATTTTTAACCGTTTAAATCAACCTATTTGAAAGTAAGAAAATAAACACTGGAAGTGAAACAATGATCATACATAGACACTAAGGAAACAAGGAAACATAATCCAAAAAACAACCAAACGATGGTTCCATATAATTAAAAAATCTAAGGTAATACAACCAAGCCAATAAAATAAATCCCCTAAAGTGTCCTAAGAATGATGTAACCACCATGTGAAACTTCTTAAGACTCTTTTATTTGGAACCTAAACTAGATACGCGGAACCTAGGTCAATGCTATTTAACTTGTCATATCCAAGTAGTCCTATAGAACTTACTAGGCTCTGTCATGACAAGGGGATAAAAAGAAAACTCGGTCCCTTTTAATTCATTCTAGGGACACTAAAACATCTTAGATACTCACTCAATTTAACTCGGTCCTTACACTAGGCAGTGTACTCCGCACTAGAGATGTCACTTATCTGGATCCCTATAAGTCTCCTAGGACACCCATGACATTTCAATAGTGTAAGTGAGAAACCAATGAAATAATAGATCATCACATAAATAATATTTCAATAATTTGAAATTTAACCACTCCCACCCCCTCCTACACCCTTACAAGAAATGAAGGGAACTTAATTTAGGGTCTCCCATATTTATAACATAACATCCTTTAAAAGATTCACAATAAATAATATTTCAATAATTTTATAAAATAAATAATATTTCAATAAATAATATTTTAATAAATAATATATCAATAAATAATATTTCAATAATTTTATATTCTTTTAAAAGATTCACAATAAGAATAAGAATATAAAGAATCCTGCATGGGGTCATGAGCCATAATAGGAACAATAAATGTAGGGAACTCAATTTAGGGTCTCCAATATTTATAACATAACATCCTTTAAATTACATAATATTATTTTACAAATGTTCTCAAGAACACAATCCATTACACCCCATTTGAGAACAAAATTTCAAATATCATCAAAAAACCATTTATCAAAATGAACTAAAAAGTCTATTTGGAAACCCAAACATTTTCTATAAATAAATTTTTAAAATCATAAACCTTATTATTCTTGAAGGAAATATGTTCTTAGAACACGTTTATTAAACTTCAATATCATTTTGATATCTTCTTAATCCACCATGTGTCTTAAGGGACTTCAAACAATTTAATTATATTGAAGGGAAATTCCATTAATTTTTTAAAACAAGACGTTAAAACAACTCATATTAACTTTAAAAAAAATTATGACCAAACATTCAAAATATTTTAATTCCTTTAAAATATCCACTGAGGACTTTTACAAAACACCTGGCATGTGACATAAGACTAGGCCAATTATTTAAACCATTTTTATGAAAATTGAAACCCAACAATTTCATAACATAGGATTATAATTTCATAAGAAATAATTTAAAAACATCCAAGAAATTTATAACATGTATTACAAGGGATTTATAAAGAAACACATACCTCACTCCAGCAAAATCGAAGCTAAAACTTGTCGACATTAATAGAGAACACATAAATATGTCAACTGACATACTAATCAACCCCTAAAGAAAAAATCCAAATCATTAAAAAAATTTCTTTATATTCTAGTGGAATCACACTTCAAATGCATAACATAGTCACACAAAATCCAAGATAAGAATATGAATAAGATCACCACCCAACATGAAATTCATTTAGTGCACAAATAAGGACCACTAACAGCCACGATTTTCAGCAGGGCATTTAGCCCGTACTATTCAGATCCTACCACCAATATCAAAATAAAATTACATTCTAACAAGATTAAATGGATAAAAATAATGAGAAAAATACTCGGCAGTGGAGAAGCGCACAACAAAGGAGAAGATCACGGTGGAGGTGTGGCGCAAGACGGAGGTGTGGCGCATGGCAGAGGAGAGGTGCACGATTGTTGGTTTGCGTATGGCGAAGGTGTGGCGTATGTAAGAGGAGATGCACACAATGGTCCTGTTCATGGTGGAGGAGAGTCGCACAGTGGAGGTGTGGTTCATGGTAGGGAAGAGGCAATGAGAGAGGAAGAAGATTCATGACGTAGGGGTCAGCTTCCACAAGAGCTTGAGGTGTGCAAGAACAAAGAAGATTGTTAGTGTTTTTTTTCTAAAACCCGGTAAACCATTTTTCAGCGCTAGCTAAAAAGCATTGATAAAGGTATGTTTTATCAGTGTTAAAATAAAAATCACTAATAAAACATATCTTTATCAGCACTTTTTAAGAGAAAATAATGATGGGTCTTTATCAGCACTAAACATGCACTGATAAAAGATGTCTTTATCAGCGCTAAATTTATAGTGATAATAAAGACACATTTTATCAGTGCCTGTTTAGTACTGATAAATGAAAATCTTTATCAGTGCTAAAAACCACAGATAAAGGTATTATGTCAATAAATTATTTATATTAATGTATATATTAATAAAATTATATATATGATATGTATTTATTTAATTATTTATAATCATAACTATAAAAAAATATATCTATATTTATATTTATCAAATTATAATTTAAATAACTATAAACATATAAGAAATATACTTATTATATTAATAATTTTATAATATACATAATAAATAAATAAATTATATGTATTTATAAGATTATAGATATATACAACAATATTTCTTCTTATTTTTGAATTAATTATATGAATATTTATTTATTTATATTTATAATTTTATAAGTGGATATCTATTTATTAATAATTTTAATTATATAAATGAATATTTATTTATTTATTCAGATAATTATTAAAATTTTATAATTATTTAAATATATCTCTATTTATTTATAACTATATATATAAATATTTTTATTTATTAATCAATATTTATATATATTTATAAATATATTTATTTAATTATACATATAATTATATATGAAAATAATAAATATATTTTTTATTAATTAATAATTATTTAAAGAAATATTTATTTATTTATATTTATAACTAATGAAGAAATATATATATATTTGTAAAAAAATTTATAATAAAAAAATATTTATTTATAGTTATAATTATAAAAAATATATATATATATATATTTAATTTATAAAAAATATATTTACAATTATAAATATATATATAAATATATTTATTTTAATTTTTTAATTATTTAAATATATCTAAATTTATTTATAATTATATTTAGAACTACTTTTAATTATTTAAAAATATTTGTATATAAATATATATAATTAAAATATTTATTATAAATTTTTAATTATTAAAATATATATATTCATTTTGGAATTATAATTATAAATATTTTTATTTATTTATAAATTTTTGTATATATTAATAATTAGGTTTATTAAATTGTATTATAACATTATAAGTTGTATAATAAATATATTTATTATAATTTTATAATTATTTACATATATATAGTTATTTATAGTTATAATTATAACTATAAAAAAATATATTTATAAATATTTGTTTATAATAATTAATATATATATATATATATATATATATGATTATAATATCGATAATTATTGTAGTTTTATAATTATTTAAATATATATATAGTTGTAATTATAATTAAAAATAAATATATTGAAAAAGTATTTATGTATAATTAAAATTTAATAATTATAAATATAATTAGTATAATTAGTCTTTAAATATATTTAATGTAATTTTATAAGTATTTTTGACAACATAATAGTATATATGGGTACCATGAATTAATCATATACCTAGTAAATATACATAATAATAAACGAGCCATCAATGTGGACAACATGAATAATAGGAAAGGGTTTAATGTATAAATGAACATTATGATACATAACATATGCACGCATGATAAATATATTTATTGACCAAATTCATTGGAAACACATATATATTTAATAATTAATAAAAATATATATTTTTAAAAGGAATTTATATATATTATTTATAAATATATTAAATATAACAAATATAAAAAATATAATGAATCTAATAAATCTAATAATCTAATAAATCATAAAAAACTAATTAATTAATCTAACAAATCTGATAAATATAAATCTAAAAATCTATAATAAATCTTATAATTCCAATAAGTCAAATAAGTCAAATAATTCTAATAATACTAATAAAATTAATAAAATTAATAAATAAATTTATTGTTTAATGAAATTTATTATTATCTTATAATTGTTTAAATATATATATTTAATTATAATCTGGGAAATAATTTTTTTAAACATTATATATATATATATATTTGAATTATTAAAAAAATATTAATTATAAACTTGAATTTTTTAGTTAATGTATCCAAAAAAACATTATTTTTTAAAATAAATTATTAAAAACTTTTATCAGTGCTATATATAGTGCTGGTAAGGGCTTCCCCTTTATCATCACTTTCTGCTTTTCACTAATAAAACGAGGCACTTCCCTTGCCATGTTTTGTGGTAGTGATAGGAATTCAGATATACGTAGTTCTTGAAACAAAATCTTCTTGTGCATGTTTGAATTGTACGCTTGGATGAGGGATTTTAATATTTATTATGATGGAACCCGGGATTGAATATCTTTCCATTACTACATGTCTTTTGGTGATAGTAATCAATCCACACACAGTTTATGAATGACATTGTGGTAGGAGACCTACGCTAGCAATAGTGGTCCTCTCGGGAAAGGTGCACAAGAATGTGAAGTTTTATATCATGCAAGGGACATCAATTGTGTAGTTTAATGTCAGATGTTAAGGAATTATGTTATTTATTTTATGGAATTTATGATACCACACTCAATGGTTGATGTGCCTTTCTCATATGATGGAAACATCTACAAGAATTTCTTATCCCACATGCATTGTGCTCGGTGTGGGAAACAAGAAATGACAAGTATTTATCATATCAGGAAGATGTAATTAATGAATTTAGTGGGGTATTTTTCATTATATTGTTGTTGTACCATCAAATAGAATCAGGGCATCCCTACATATCTTACTAAAAATGAGAATCAATCCATACGTAGTTCTGGAAAACCTGTATAGTTTAATGTCTTTCATAAAGGACATTTTTTATGCTATTTACCATGATGTGGAAAGGAAGTGGATCACCCAATGTGAAAGAAAGGGAATATTATTGCTGAAAAAACACTTGAGGTTCAGGTATCACTACATATCTTGGGATGGTAGGAATCAAGCCACACATAGTTCTAGAAATCCAATGGAGTTTAATGGCATGTGGAGAGTATGTGGATCACCTAACATCAATGAATATTGATGTTGTGGATCTATGCAATTTTACATCATGTTGTAATGGAATTGTTCAAGCAGTTTACCATCTTATGAAGAGGAAAAGGTTTTTTTCTAAGCTTAAAGTCTTATTATTAGGATAAGGGATTCCAGGAAGTTTAATGTCTTGCTGCAAGGATGACTCTGTAATGTTTATCATCATGTGGCCAGGATGTGGGGTATCCTGTAGTTTATAGTTTTTCCTCCAGGACTTCATTTGTATTTCATTTAATTATCATGATACTATTTCTTCTTCATAGAGTTTATTATCGAGTGGTTAGAATGATATTGTACAGTTTAGAGTCAGGTAACATTGACGAGAGGTACTTGATGAAATTTATACAAGGTATTTCTAGATAAATATCAAATTGGTGGGGGGGACACAATCCCCATCCATTTTGGACATCAAGTAGGCTCTACTATGATAGACCTTATGTATTTTGTAAGGCACTTCACATTTGGGTTATAGATTAGGAGGAATATTCCTGTCAATCATTGGGGTTTGGAAAACCAATATCTACCCTCCCTGTATGAATGATGGGCGGTGAACCTTTTTGATAAGGTCTTGTGAAATCTGATTCTGAAGGAATTCGAGGTTGTGAAATGTATTAAACCTATTATCCTTGATACAACTCAACTATTCAATTCATTTTTATGATTGATCATCATATGAGAGATGTCCCCAAATGGATATTCAGAGTGAAGGTAGCTAGACCTGTATGGGTTACAATTCCCTGATCTCGTACACTACTGAGTATGGTGTTTCCTTCATAGTATTACATGTGGGGGTATGTTCATCCCAAAAAACATGGAGAAGATTATCAAGATAGGACATATTTTCTTTATTCACCATCTTCTAGAGTATATTTGAAATATTCTTATTCAAAGCCTCTATTTATACATTTTCTGCTACATGATAATCAGGTGAGTGATTGGACTCGATATTGTACTCCGAGTACAATTTCTTCAAGTCTATAAAACAAACTTTGGTATCATTGTCCATCAATATTGTGTGAGATACCCCAAACCATGTGATGATATGGTACATTTTGAACTTTATTATGTTCTTCATCCCAAAATCATTGAAGTTTATTTCTTAAATCCATTTAAAAATGATGTTGGTAGAAGTAAGAAACTATTTATATGTGGATGGGGGATATGGCCTCATAACATCCATCCCCCAAAAGGAAAAGGGATCAGAATATTTAGGTGTATGTAGAAATTATGGGGGTTTATGAAGGATGTTTTTATAGATTTGGAATGCATGAAATTGTTTGGTGAATTCCACATGGTCTTGTATAATGGTTTTCCATTAGTAGCCCAACTACCTGATTTGGTTTGATAGCATGGTTCCAAATTATTGAGCATTATAACATCCCGCATGTACATCTTTCAGGAAAAAGAGAATCTATCCTTCTACTATAAATCTGAAAAGGATTCCATTAAATCAATGCTTGAATATGGTTTCTTCTCATTTAGACCATACTATAGAATAATGTTCAATGTACGACATTGAATTTGATCCCTACCAGCTCAGTCTTCTAGTATAGAACTATTTTGGAGATAACTAATTTTGGAATCCTTCTTTCCAGGGGTGTATAACAGTTCATCATTCTTAGGGGTGGTTTTAACCAGATTAATTTCTTCCATATCCTAGATGATGATTTATGAAACCATTTACTGGTGCGTGATACGGTAGATTTCTTCCTCCTGATCAGGGTCATCTTGGAGAGTGGCTTCATTATCCAAGCTTTCTACGTAATAATTTTTTGATTGGGGAACATGATGCAATGTGGGATCAAAAGGGAACTTTTTCAAAAATCCCATGAAATAGCCATTAATAGGGGATAACTCTTGTTTATTTTTTTGAAATATTCTCCAATGATCTACTTTATCACTAGTTTTATATCCCCTTTTATATTCAGGTAGGAAATTTTATGTTTTAGGTATAGTAATAATACATTTATAAGTACATGGTGTTCTACCTCATTATTCATGTAGATTTAGAATAGTGAGAAAGAGTAGGGAGAAAGTACTTTCTCTATAGAGACAAAAATAATCTATAAGTCAACCCAATTGAATGTCGTGTCTTCCATAATTTTACTGATAGAACTTTGGGAGGTTCCATGAATATATATCTCCCATGTGTGGGGAGTATCATTAGAATAGAATACCTCTTCATCTAAAACTTCTATGTCCACTGGTGTATTCCTTGGAGCAGGATGTTCTATGAGGAAATTAGTTAGGGCATGGTCTTTAACCAATAATTTTGATATGAACTGAATGAAATATTGTGGCGAAATGAATTCCCATTGGGCCAAGAACCTAGTTAAAATTGGATGGCCAATGATATACTTGAGTGGATCAATAAGAGAGACTATATTGACTTTGTGGTGCCACAAGTAATTCCTTAACTATTACACAACAAATATAAGTTAAAGGTTATCCTTCTTAACATTATATTAGTGGGTCTTTATCCATAAAATTTGGTTTCAGGGTTAATATTGATGGTTCTCCCTCCACACACCATTCCTCTATGCGAGGAGGGTTCCCAGTTAGTGTTTCATGGAGGCCAAATATGAGATGACTGCACTCTATTCCATCGAAGGCATCAGGATTGGTGGGTGTAATAAATACAGCTATAAACATTCAAAGTATTATTAGCAGTTGCATCCCATTGATAGGTGATTCACTTTTTATTAACCCAGTGAAGGGTTGATCTTGGTCATCAAAGTTTTCTATGAATCATCAAATGTATTTGATGTTCCCCTCAATCCCCCTTAGTTCTTTGAGTCTTCTAGGGGTGAAAATGCAAAAAATGCCCTTGTATTCTCTAGGTCAACCTTGATGTCACGTTGCATACTACCAAACCAAGGAACGTCCCTAATATTAACCCAAAAGATAATTAGAGTGGATTCATCTTCAAATTATTCTATAGAATCTTTTTGAATATTATTGGATGATCAATGAAGTGATCACATCAGAATTAGTATTTTATATCCTGGTCGTCATCATAAAATTTGGTTATTCTTCCCAATAACATCTTAAATAGATGATGCACGGAACATTGATAAGTGGGGTTGTCGTTGTTCAACCCAAAGTTATTGAACAAATACCAAAATATCCCTTTAAGGGATCTGAAGGAAGTTGATCCTTTATCTTCATGGGTCTTCTTTATTTAATTGTGCCATGAATAACCATCCCTGAAGGAAATGTCTTGAAATCCATAAGTTTTATCAATGGAGAGTTCTATGATCGGAAAAGGGAAATCATCTTTTGGGAAGTGTCTCTTAAGTTCTATGAAATTAATTCGGATCATAATCTACCCATTATTTTTCTTGATAGGGATGATGTTTGTGGGGCATCATGGGTATTTCACTTATCGAACAAAGTTGGATATTTCAATTTCTCAAATTCCACCTCTACATTGGTTGAATGAGAGGGTTGCATCCTCCAGGGTTCCTGATTTAATCCTCGATTGTCTTCATGTAATATGAGATAGGGTGTATCCACATTTATATTCAATCCGATAATTTTGGTATAGTTATAAGAAATCACATATCAGTGCTACTTTATAGATTCATTATACATCTCTTTCTCCAAGAAGAGAATGGACATACAAATCAATGTAGGTTGTGGGTATTATTCTATCCACTGATTTATCTATATGTGCTCACCAATGGTGGTGGGGATGCCCTCCTCAAATGAGAGAGGGGAGTTCCTAGATTCATCTTATTATTCTTCCATCTCAGAGTCAAGGAGACACTGTCAGACATAGTTAGCAATCGTTGGGATTCTACATTGCTATCAAAGTGAGAGATTTCATGATAAGAGTAATTACCATCCCCTATTTCTTGAGTTATTGTAGAGAGATGTTGGAGCTGATTTTTTTTAGAGTCTCACTTGGGATATGAGGAGATTAGACATCTAGGGTCTTGTCTTTCACCGTGACTAGCTTTACGGGGAGCACACAGTCAGTATGGAGAATTCTCTAGGGATTCACAATGGCAGTCTCTTGGCCATTGGGGGATACAAATTATATGTCATCATCCATTATTAGTAGTTTCCCTCCCTTTTATAGAAATTTACGTCAGCTTATGTCACTATACGGGGATTTAAGGAGGAATTTTCCCCATACATTATGTTAACTTTTCCATCTATGTAGTATTTCATACACTAATGGAATGATAAAGGTACAACCATGTGGCTATAGAGCTTTGGAATTCCATGAAAGGCATTTCATGCATTGTATTATTGGGTTACCATAAACTCAATGTCAGATGTTGTATCCCCATACTAAGCAATGAGTTTAATATTCTTGACATATATTTTCTAATGTTAACAATATACATGGATTTTCCACTTTATGGGAGATAAATACCTTTCTATATATCCCATAAATCGAAGGGTTCAAAAATTAATGAGGTTAAACCATGAACCTTTATCAATAGAATCCCTCTGGATATTGACATTATTGTTTCTTTTAGAAAAATATAGGGTCTTGATGTTCCCTTGGATGGCCTCTTCCTTGTCCTGGTTAGTGAATGAGATGATGACATGACATTCTAATGGCATGGTCTCTAAATTTTAAACCTCAAATTCAATGACATCTATATCAAACTCATGTGGGATCTAGAGGGATTCAATGATTTATCCCATAGTTTTTTTTGAAATATGGAGCACATACAAGATTTAGATCATGGCTGGTACAGTCACCAAATAGTTTAGAGTGCCTTACTTTTGTTCCCAACTTTACCACTTTTTGATCTGAAGTTTCTCCTAATCATGTGGATTGTGAGATAATGCATTCTAGGTGGACTGGTCAAGTTCTTGTGCAGAGGTTGTGGTAGAATATTCTACTTGTGGTGTGGATCGCTCTAATTCTCCCCATTCCCTAAAATAATTGGATAATTAAACCCCTATTATGTGTTCAAGTAAGACTACTAGATGTGGACAATCATTGGAGTGTTCTGAGGCAGCTGCAAGCCACTTTTGGGTTTCTTAGAGTTCATTTACATGAGTATCAGATATATATATATGTCCCCTATATAGAAATGGCAAAAATATTTGGTTTGAACACACCCATGTTGTCCCCTATATCCTCGGTTCCTATGAATATGGCTTCTGATTCCCCAGTTATGTGTGGGAGACTCATATTCTAAGGTGCATTCATCATCAGAGAAGGGATATTCTTAGTGTATCACATTGAAATAATCAAACATGATCTCTTCATCTGTTGAGGGTTTTGTTTTTGGGGTAGTTCCCATGCTATAGATGTTAGAGGGAAAAAATATTCAAGATTCGGATCTTGCGTTGGTGCTGAATATTACTCATTCTCTTCAGTTTTTTCCTGCTCTTGATGGTCTCACCCACCTTTGGGAGGCATATATGATGTTACCTCATTGGGTGGGGGAGAAATTTTAGGTCTGCAAAAATATTATCGTATAGTGGAATGATCTTGATCATGTGTTTTCGGATTTATCCAGTTGTTGAACATCCACACATGCCTCGCTCGAACATTCTTCCAATCACCTTCTTCTGCATACCAAGAAACAACTAGGAAATATTACTACTCTACGTTCTTATCCAACACCACCTTTCTAGAATAGTCTATTCCATGAAGTACATCGTTCAAGAATAAGCAGTCTTCGATATTATGACCGAGCATTCTATAAAAAGGGAAGTGGTTGGGGTGGTCAATGAGGTTTAACTAATTGGGATTCATGGGATGTGGTAGTTTGAGAATGTTATTGTGCATGGATGCCAAGAAATAGCTAAGTAATTTTTCATTTTAAAATGATTATACCTTATTAATATATTTATTAATTCTCAAGAGACCCTAATTTCATTGTGCTTCAAGAAAAGGGTGATTCTGTGGTTTTCTCTACTCAATAGAAGGTGTTGGGAGGTTAGGGGCCTATCTAGGTGCTTGGACGGGAATTTCTTCTAACTGGAGAGTGGCATCTATATATTTTATGTTGAAAATCGTTTTCTCCTCTACTGTGGAAATGAGTCAATTTTTAGATCAGATTCTCTGAATAGAATCTTAGAGACTTTGTTCTATTCCTATAAACTCTCAAAATCCACCTAGATACTTCATTTGGGATCAGAGGTTTCTTCAAATCACCCCATATTATTTTTAGTACATATATATAAGATTATCCAATGAGAGATGGATGTTGAGTGAGTATGTTAAACACTTCAACCTAGATATGACGTTAGGCACCCTATAATATCCACATATCTTATAGTTGGTCGGTTCGATGATAATAGTTTTCCTTTCCATTAAGGTGATTTGATTAAGGAATTAATGATGATGGTATTCCCATAATGAAACAGAACCTTTTGGAAAACTGAGTGGGTGGGGGTTTATATGGGGGCCCTGACTTCATCTCTTATTTATTCTCAATTCTTCCCAAGACTAAATGATTTCTATGATGAGGGAGAGAGTGTCGTCATAATGAATGGAAGTCATATTTATTTTCAACATCCCCAATCATGTAGACCAGATTCCTAGATCCATAGTAAATCCAATTCTTAGATACCACTTTTTCTGGTGGATTGTCCTTGGGTGGGAGAATATTTGACCCTTCTTGAATATGTTACATGGTGGAAATATTACCCCAAATTATCTCCTCATTGAGTTTTCTGAGAGTTTTTATCTGACTATTATATTGGAAAAATAGTTCAACCGTGAATGGAACTTAGATTAGGGTTATTGTTTTAATCATGGCCATATTGAATCATTTTGGCTTGCAACCCTAGTAGAGTCTGACCACATTTTCTATACATTCTTCCCATCTTGGACTATAAATAGTAACCTCGTGGGAGTTTTTTGTTCTGTTTTCTGAATGGGACCTGAAGAGAAGAGTTTTTTCTAATTGGTGGAGTAACGGATAAGATGTCAACCACTGAAATTTACCTCCCTTCTTGGAGAAGACTGATTCAATTTGTGGGGATGGTGATGATGAAAATTCTTCCATCCATATGGGTTAGGAGTTATATTGGGTTGAAATTAGAATTGATAGATCACAATGTTGAGGATATAATGATTCTTATTAGGGATTTGATGAATCCTTGGTCAAACATTGAGATATAAATGCCACTAGCCCAGTAGTATGGGTCTGATATGGAGTCATCATTTATTTTACCAGGACCATCTTAGGGGATGATGAACCTTGTGATGGGGATAGAGAAATAAATTCCCCCAGCCTGGTGGGTTTAGGTTTTCTCAAATTGATTGTAGATATATCCAAGATCCTCTTTGGAATTGAATATTTGAGGGATGTAGGTGGTGTTAGATATTCCCTCAAACTAAAATGTTGGATTTTATACTGGATTTCTCTTATGGGAGATGCTACTATAGATTTTTTTACGTGATACCATTGTTCTCGTGTAGGAACTATTTGTGATGACATCCCCTAATAGGAATCGTTTTTTATGAGAAGTGTTTTGGTTGATCGCAACATAGGTCAATGTGTTTTAAGTGAATTCCCCTTTATTATAGAGGCCTAGTTCAATGTTTAGATGACAATCCTCTCCTTTCATTAAGGAAATCTACGCTTTGTTGATGTAGGGTATTTGTGTTGTAGTGACCCATTGGCTTGCACGTTACCCAAACCTCTGGTTTATATAGAGGATATAACAATATAGAATATCATATCTAATCAGTTTTATAGTTCTTTGGACATAGTGAAGTCTAATTATCTATATTTCACCCATCCTAAGACACACACATCTGGAAATTCTCTAGAAATCATTTAGTGGAGGGTTTTTCTGATGTGGTGATAAACACTGCCTTGGAATTTGTCAAGATCTTCAACACATAGGATACGGGATATGTAAAATGAAGCCATATCCATATGACAATAGAGTGTATTAATTACCTAAATTTAATACTCATAATCTATAAAAGGTAGATATCTATCCTTTATTCACTAATGAGTTGCCCAAATATTTTGGTATAGAAAAAGCATGCAATGCTTTTCTTGGTCATATGGGACCCCATTCTCATAATTATAGATCGAAAAAACATGATGGGGATGTTTTTTTCAGATATTTATCTCCATATGAAAATGAAGGCCTTCTCTTCATCATACTTACATTCCTCTATCTGGTTGGACCATAGATGATGATTTTGAGGGTCACCTACTAACTATAGTTGAGGGATGCTGGGAATCGATGGGGAATTTTATACGGTTGACAATGATGTTTTGAGAACCTCTCTATAGAAAGGAATCTGAGTTTTGGACACCTCTATATATGAAGGTGTGTTTGAAATGGGGGGATTTCTATATCCTTGTGAGATATCATTATGTGGGGGTTGACCATGGGGCATTTCATGAGTATAGTCTATGTAAACTATCTCCACAGTACCATGGGGAAGACTATCACAAAAATGATCATACTCCACTTCAGCTAAAGAGTTGATGTACCTTAGTGGTGTTTATAATGTGTCTTGAATGACCAAAAGGACACTAGCATTGATAAGATTAGGAATATCGGTCATATTTTGTGTCATGGTCAAAATATGTTGACCTTACTTTTAGAATTGTGCAGCGATATGAGTCTATTGTATGATGGTTGTTAGATCTTTTTTTATAACCATATGGTGGTGTGGGAATATGTGCCTACTATAGAGAATCTTTTAGAATATTCCAATGATATTTACAATTATTTACTGAAATATGTTCTCGTCCTGAGGTGTATTCCATTATCACTTGGTGATACATAGTCAGAACGAGAGTATGATCCTGATTCTGAGCTTTTGGAATATTACATTGGTATTTCTTGGCTAGAATATGAGCCTTTCTCGGGTCATGTGCCACTCTCACATGGTGATCCCAATTTGAGTGGGAATATTTTCCCATATCATATATTTTTTCCCTAATTGAATATATCAATGGACCTCTAGAATGGGAGAAGGGATTTGAGCCTCCTCAAGTATTACCTCAGAATGATGATGGTGTAGTCATTCATAAATGGAATTAGGAACAAAAATCTTGATTCCATGATCTTCCATAATATTTCAAGAATATTCAGAAACAAGAATATCATTCTCTCTTGAGGAATTTTTAATTCTCACCTAGTTAGCCTCATCGAGAACAAAGATATATACCTGATCCCTGGCCTTTTCAGTATGTCTCTGGTCATATTTTATAAGAGTATGAGCCTTTCCGGATAAATTTTTCCGTCTAACATGGTGATACCCATCCATAATAGGGATATGATCCTAATCCAAGGCAATTGTAATATTTTATTATTATTTTTCAAAAGGAATGTGCCCTTGTCCTAAGGAATGTGTCACTCTTACCTACTGAGACCCGGTTGGCACTGAAATATGATCCTAGTATAATTTCTCATCCATTATTAGAATATAATTATAATCCTCCTAGATAGGGGAAAGAATGTCTTCTTGCTACAGAGCATTCACTTGTTAACGATGATCAGAGGGTTGAGATTTCCAGGATATAGTTATAGGAATATGAGCGTGTGCCTGTACATGTACCAGTGTTGGAATATTCTAATGGATTTCTTCATCTAATGATAATATGTATTGGCATTTTATTAATGTGTGAATAGGGATATATACCATCACATAATCCTTATAAACTATGTAATGGTAGAAATCTTCGATTGAAGTGGGGATATACACCCACTTTTTTCCTCCTTGAAGTGGGGATATATGTGCATCATCATGCCTAGAGTGGAAATATTCCCACCCACTTGTTCTGAGTGGGAAGGTATATGATCATTCTTGTTTGGTGCTACAATAATTTTTTGGAATACATATATAGTGGTAGTGGGGATATAAACCATCTCATGGTTATCAAAAACATTCATCTCTCATTGTGCCTTCCTGGCAGCCAGTTCATGGGCATCAGACGTGGTAATGTGTTAGCTGGTACCATCAGTAGGAGACTGGTGTGTACCATTGGGATGGTGCTGGTGATGGTGGTTAACAGGATCCATCCTCAGTGGAAACTAAATTGGGAGGGAGTTTTATATGACCTCTTGGTCCCCCTTCATTATAAATTGAAGTTCGTGATCATCATGCTCTGGGGATAATCTCCTAAAGTGACTGGTTGTGCCATGAGTGTCACCGACATACCTACATCTTTTCCTAGATTATTTGAACTCCTCATCCCTAGTTCATAAGGACCCCAATAGTAAATCTCAAGGATCAGGATTGTACCATGCCGATGGTACTCTCGGACCACCATGTTCTCCACCTAAGTTTGATGTAGTCGTGAAGGTGAGATATGTTTGTGACATTAGGGATTACAACTATAAATGAATTTCTAGAACAGTCAATAGATAATGATACTATCTCATATCAATATTTTTTTGCGAGATTAGTATCTGCAGTCATGCATACAACAATGAACAAGGTCACCGATTAGTGCAATATCGTATGTATTACGTGCTTAATTAGATATGTAAGGATAACACAATTGTTATTTTTTTCTAGATTTATCCATTCTTCTTGTGAGAAATTTTCAACAATAGGATTGAATTTTTTCTTGACAACCCAATATATATATGATCATCTAGAGTATTTATGTCAGTATTATTATCATTTTTGTGTATTATATTCAAAACAAAGTGTCTTGATGTCTGAGCTTTCTTCTATTTGATAGTCTCACACTATGTTCACCAAACACAATTTCCTATAGTGCGTAAAAAAATGTACTAATAGGTTATAACCCAATAATTTTTTTATTTGAGAGATTCACAACAGATAAACCATTTATATTTTGATATAAAAGATAAGACTGGGAAACCCATAATGTGGTGGGTTTGGTTTTCCTCGAGGGTTGATTTTAAGGGGACTATTTCTTGAAAAACATCAATGTTAGGTCACCATTTACATTCTTAATGGAAACTCCAAATATTGTGCACAACCATAACTATGTAAGGACTTTCATTCCAAATATAGGTGGTAAATTTGGGTTTCTGACCCAATGATTCTTAGCGACTCACATTTGTCAAGAAGATGGGAGGTCGGTCTCCTCGCACCCATTTGGGAGGGGGAGTTGTTTCCTTCTCTAAGAATATCCTATAGATTTATGTTATATTTGATAATCTCACCCTGATTCTGATATGATACTGGTTACCCTAACATATCTACTATTGGTAAGGCTCTTATTATATAATGAAATAGGGATCTTGTTGTTGAATCCAAAGGTATATATCTGATGTTCTTCATCAATTTTTCTTGTAATATGATGAATTCATGTGACTACTATCATCATAATTTTCATCCATACAGGGAGGAGGATAATGTTTTGATGAGGTTATTGAGCTATTATGAGGCATCCTATGTATCATGTTTATTGCAGGAATCAAACCCCTTATAGTTAGTTAAAGAAAAGATGTCTAACATCATATGGAGAGAATATATGTTTTTTCATTGAGGCACTAGATATTTGATCTCGAGTCATGAGGAGACATACTATATATCCTGGTTATAGAATTAATGAGGGATATTATATTTTTTATCTGGCCCTTCAGACTGGTCCCTAGGTAGATACCCCTATATGTGGGGTGTTTATATCATGCCACTCATCAGGGATTATATATTTAGATTTACCTTGCTACTGGATATTGATGATGTGAATAAGTTGACCATTATAACTCCCTAATACCATGTGAGCTATACATGGTGTGACAAATAAGGGATAGTAAGTAATTAGTTTCAATGCATATAGATGTTGTTCTAATTCACTAGGACAATTTTTTAGATGTTTAGCATGGTTATAGGGTCTTGAGAAGGCAGTATATGCATCCTAGTCATGTTAGGAATCAGAGTATATGTTGTTAAATTGATTCTCAATTTTATTGTGGATGACGAAAATGATCTGGCCATGAAAATGATGGGGTCCGAATGGTTGAAATGTTAGAGACATGGTGAGAATTAAACTAATGTGGATGCCCACATGTGATCAGAATCATGCCTCAATAATTTGTCATATGTATCTTTATAATGGAAAGAATCATATTCCTCACAGTTCAACTTGGTGTGGGCTTAAACACTAAAGTTTCACTTATATGTGGTACATATCATATTAGGTTGTTTGTTGGGTATTACAAGTTTAGGTTTTCATTACATGCTAGAAAAATCATATTATGTTTCTTTTTGGGGCTTACAGACTTAGGATTCCAATACATTAGGGGCCTATTATATTTTGTCTCTGTTTGGGGATTACCCACTGACATTTCCCTTATTTTTGGGACTTATCATGTTATGCCTTTTTTTAGGGATTACTAAGTTACATTGCCCTTATATTTGGGATGTATCATATTATTCTCTTTTCTGAGGCTTACACATTGAGGTTTCCCTTATATGAGGGACATATCATATTATGCAAATGGATGGGGCTTACACACTAACTTTGAGCCTATTAGTTGAACATATCATATTATTTCTCTTATTTGGGGTTAAACACATACATTTCCCCTTACATGATAGATATAGATCTCGAGCCTTAGGTAGGTGTCCTATGTATCATTTCTGTAGATGGAATTTGATTCATTATAGTTCAACTCATAGGGTATTACACAGTAAGGCTACCATTGCCTTTGTGGAGGCTTATGATGTTGATTATATGATTATTCTAGATCCATAATCCCATGTAAGCTATGACCAGGGTGAGAAATAAGAGATAAAAAATAATCAATCTCATTTCTCGTAGATGTATGAATTATATACTGTGATATCACCTTAGTTGTTTAATATGTTTCTCGGGCCTTAGGAAGGCATCCTAAACATCCATGTTACAGAAAGAATCAATGATTTCATAGTTAATTTATCAGGTCTTACACACTAAGTTTTTCCTTATAACCTGGCTCTCTTTTCCACCAAACATGTGTTGATTTTTTTCTCATTTTGACTTGGTTTTCTACTTGAAATTTTAGATGATGTATTCATGACATATCCAAATATGATCATAAAAACTGGTTGTCTTGTTAGAGGTATGATCCATAATCTGGGTGGCATGTCCGAAGGTTATCTCAAGATTAACACTAACTTGTCTGGAGAACATCACAAGACCTGTCTACATGATCTGGGAAGCTATCATATGATCCTAGCTTCCACATCCAAAGGGTTTCTCATGATCTATCTATCTTTCCTCTTTATCATCACAAGATCTAGCTTACACGTCCATAGGGAGTTATGAGAGTCAAGGTGACATGTCTCAGAGGGCATCAAATATCCTCGATTACATGTATGGAGGTCATCAAGGGATCAGGATGTTGTGTCCTAAAGACATCTCAAGAGTCTTTTACATGTTCAAGTGCTACTATGTCACTCAGATGACATGAACTGGTGCCATCACATAAGTGAGGAGACACATCTGAAGGACTGTGAAGAGATGGATGGTGATCTGGAAGGTATCTTGAGACTTAGGAGTCATGACCAAGGGGTTCCATGTGATTTGATTTTGAAATTTATAGGGGAATTTTCCTGACTCAAATATTATGATGAACTTTTATCACGTGATCTGGGTGATTTATTCTGGTGTTGTTGCATCTCTCGGGTGGTTCATGTGAAGTACTTGAGGATCAACACATCTATTTTCCACATAAGTCTACAATTTTTGTCTTTATTTCAATCATTAATTGTCCATGTACTAGATGTTTTTAGTTTTCTCTATTTTAAGTATAACATGATCAAGAATATATGAAGGATTTTTTACACATTGTTTTCTATAAGTCCTTCCCATGATCTAAGATTTACTAAGAACATTTGTTTATGCATGGTGCATAATCTCTCATGTTTCATCCCGGATCTTACCTTACCAGAAGCTATCCTATTCACAAGATCATCTGCTCCGAGAAATCTGCTCTGGTACTTGAATTCACTGGTTCATCTAGATGAAAAAGTCCAGCCTTTTATTTGAGGCTGGGGTGGGGATTTATGGTATTCTCCACCCTAATTTTTCACCACTTTTCATCGCACACATCACACGAATCCAGGAAAGAATCAATGGAGGGCATCGGCTTCCCCCGACTGCTTGAGTTCCATCTATGAATCACTATCTGGGTGTCGCATGTCCTTCAATGACTGTAATACCACCTCCAAAATGCCTCCATTATTGGATTGTATTGAATTAATGGGGCTTTTGTGAATCATACGGACATGCTGAAGGACTTCCACATTTTTAGGTCAACATATACATGTGCTTTCATAGGATTAGGATGCCTTTTGAAAGGCCGTCGAATGATCATACATGACTGGTGTGGGAATTTCTATAAGACATTGATGTCTAGTTAGGGGGAATCAGAAAATCAGACTTGTTTGATGTGGGGTCTTGATAGACCATGATGTGGATACACTAGGCACATTGCTATAGTTTTACAACTATGAGAGGGTTCCACCTATTTTCATTTGTGATTCCCATATTTTTGTTACAAATGTTGGGGATTTTAAAAGGATTTTTGGGTGTTGTTGAGGAAAATCTCTTTACCTATTGGTGATGTGTCTCATACCCAATATAGGGTCATAAGGAGATACAACAACATTTCATGGACAACTACATCAATTTTACATATGGAGAAAAAAGTGGAGTGTGAAATCTCGGGGATATACCTGAGCCCCATCGGATGATGAGGATGAAATTTTGTGGGCTTTTGAGACATGAGGTGGAAATTTCATTGGGGTATTATGGTGCCTCACAGTAAACCAGGGGCATATCGCATGATGTTAATGATTGAAAGAGGATCTTTTTTCTCCCTTTTTATTTAATTTGTTTATTTTAAAAAGGCTTGGTGATCTGGGGACTTTCCTTTAATATTGTTGAGTAAAATCATTCTCCTCGTCTATGATGTGTGGAGTGAGTTTTATAACAATAAAAGGATCACAGTTTTTGGATATTTTCTTAATTTTTTCCAAGGGTTATTATATTGTTTAATAAGAATCTCTCAGTTTTCAATTCACGTGTCCTGGTGGTTATTTCCTAGAAATTTTCATGTGATCATTGAATGTTTAGTGCTCAATCATGAAATCCAGACTTTTAAAATGGGGCTTCATGGGAACCATCGATGTTTATGCATTTTTTGAAACTGTCCACATGACCTTCTACTGGTCATTTGATCATGTGCCTCCTGGGGATTTAAGCAATCTACGTGATCTTCACCACCTTTCTCTTCCATTTTGTTATTGGTAAAGAAATACCCATTTTTAATAATTTCTTACTTTTTTACTTTTTCAATTATCATTTGGAGGGTATCAAAAATGCCCTCCCCCCCTAAAGAGTGATATTTGTAGTAAAAGTGACTGAGTTCTAAGGAATGTAAATTCCCACCTAATCCTTTGGAGTTATCATTAATCAGTGTCTTACGAGAAAATTGGTTTGATATGTGATGCATGATATTTCATGGAATAACCTATATATAGTGGAGTGGAGAGTGGCCTCATTAATTGGATACATAATTCTCTAGAGCTCTCGTACCCTTCTTTAGTCATGTTTCATTATCAGAAGATAATTCTGCAAGACCTGATCACAAGACCTCATCGTGAGCCCATTTCGCAAGAACACCTCCAAAAAAAACTTTCACTTTGGTGAACACTTAAATTTAATAAAATCTATGTGTGGGTAATTGTTTGAACCTTTTCTTCGAGGATGGATGATCATTTTGATGGTTTCATGGGGTCTTCCAGCTTAATCGCATGATCATTTAGATATCATAAGACTTACATGCCCCTGTCTAGGTCACAAGACCGTGATCCTTCTAGGGTCATGCGATTGCACAATACCTTATTGGTTTAACTGACCCATGATACTTTTAAGGGTTAGGCAATTTACAAATTTCCTTTTTTGATTCATGTGATGCACATGATGATACTAGAACATTTTAACATTGATTTGACAAGATTTTGTTTGATATTTCTAATATAATCCACTTAATTTTGTTCACATATATTATTTTTATCATAGAAATTATTCTTATTCATCTTATTAATGGTCCATGGTTTCTAGAAATAAAAACAATAACCCTTGATATCTTGTGGATTCTAGAAACGAGGGTTTAAGATTTTCCTCTCACATGATCTCCTGGATTAACCTCTATTGCCTTGGATTCCTCTACAAAGGATCCTCTTTATATATGAAATTTTTATTCTCCCTTTAGACATTAATCTACCATATCATCAGAATTCTACAGCTTCAACATTTATTTAGACAATAATTTTCAATGATGGTGGGATGATCATATATCAACCAAATGGTTTGACTTATATGTTGGAAAACTCTCACTCGGGTCCTGATGGATATGATTTTTCACATTAACATATCACTCTGAGTTACTTGAGTATATTTTTTTCCTCTATCAAAAACCTAGGTTGTTGATGGAGCACAAAATGGGATCTTTATCCTAGTGTAAATTTCATTGATTAATTGGTGTAGCCATTTTGGGTCAGGAAATGCTAATTAGTGTTCGTTGCTCTATTATATGGGGTTAATATTTATGATGAAATATGGATTTCCCAATATATTTTATACAACCAGCCTAGTCTTCATTGAGAATTAAACATCCATTGGTGCCCTAGAACCAAAACTTTTAATATATCCCAAAGTGATATAGGAATTATCCAATGAGATATCAACCAATTGGGTAGGATCCCCCATCTCTAAGAGATATATGATGATTTTATCCTTGCTAAAGAAGTTTGGTATGACCACTTTCATAATCCAATCATGGTGAGGGTCATGCTCACCATTTTGAAGGGGAATCTAATAAAGATGAAGAATATGTGTTCTCTTGTATCTTTGAAGGACTAGATATACATTTTACTATGACACATTGGAGTTATTCCCACTATTATATGCTCCCACTAGGGACCCTTATAGAATGTTCGTGATAGTTCCAAATTAAATTAGTCAATTATAGAATTTGGGTATCATACTTCATGGGGATATCAGGTGAACTCGGAGATCTCTTTGATCCTTACGCTGGCTGGCTTTATCAACATGTTCTTGAATAGATGGGTTTTCCCAATAAGGGACACACGTTCAGGAATTTCGGTCAGTACGGTAGTTTTGTTATAGCGATTGGAGTGGTAAAATCATTTTAATCTTTTTGTATTGACCCTTGCACATCTTTAAGAACTCTTAGTTCACATTAAACAAGGAATCACTACCTACATGATTGGTGGTTCTTCCCAATTTCTATTTGGCTGTATAGGGAACCATTTCAAATGTTATAAATACTAGAGTGCCACAAAGATCCAAGATGAGTTATCTCATCCATGATTATTGAAACTATCTGGGGTTGGGGATATATCACTAAGTTTGGATGATGTTATAAATGTGTTGATTAAATCTTATAACTTTGAATTCACCCCCTACCACATAATGACCAGGGCATCATTGACAACAGTAGTGGCTCTCTTGATGAGAGTTCGTACAAGGCCTCTCTTCAGGATGAAGTCCTTAAAGCCATGATGGAAGAGATAATTGTCTACAAGCCATATACACCATATCAGTTTTCTAGTCAGTTTGGCTGCATCCAAAGGGTCTCCCTTCTCCATATGGCTAGTGTGAGGAGAGAGACACCCTGGGATCATTTTTTAGTGTTGTATTATGTTTTTGCATGAATACACTGATAATGATATTATTATTCTACCTACCAACACGTGTGTCCTTCAGGCTCAAGATTATGCCTTGGTTTGAGAGGAATCTTATCTAGGTGATATGCTAAGCATGTTGTATTGTCATGTGGAGAAGTTTTTTTACCCACCAACCCATCTATGATTGGTGGATATAGATTTTATTATAATTTTGGGAAAGTCATTGAGGAATATCCCTAATACGGGTGATGAACATCCCGACAGTGAGACATAATATATCGGGGAAATAAACACTCAGGTACAAAAAACAGGTGATGCTTCTATTGAGAGTAGGTTATATTATGCCTCATCTTCTGTTTCTTTTCCAACTCAACCAAATGTTCTTCATTTTTTCATCCATATCCCATCACTCAAAGAATCTAATACACATACATGTATTTTTCACTCTAAATGAATTTGTTTTTTATTTTACATGTGGGAGAATATCTGCCTAACATGTCCAAATATGATCCCATGATCCAGTTATCTTGTTTGAGGGATGTCACATGACATTAGTGACATTTATAAATATTATATCATGATAAATTCTAACTTTTCTAGAGGAAATCATAATACCTATCCAATTGGTCCTAGAATACATTAAATGATCCTGGACGACATGTCTAGAGGTCGTCGCACAATCCAATCGACATTCCTCTGTATCATTTCTAGAGTAAGATGACATGTCCAAATGGAATCACCAGAGTCAATGTTACATGTCTCATAGTATTTCATGTGTCTTTGCTGACTTGTATATGGGTCATCATGAGACATGGGTGGCATGTTTGTAGGATTTCGTATGAGCATGTTGACATGTCTTGGTGATACTGTGACACTCATTTGACATGAACTAATGTCATCATAGGAGTTAGACAACACGTATGAAGGACATCATAACACCAAGATGGAAACTCTTGGGTTTTTTGTGAAATTTTGTGTAATTCTCAAGTTCAATCACGTGAAATTATTTTTTTATGTCCAACGGATTTTTCATGATCCAAATAGTATTGGAAACGAGGTTTTGATGATCTAGGTGATGTGTACTAATGTTGTCTCATGTCCCGTGTGGTTCATGTGAAGGATATGAGTATATTTGAATATTTCCATCACATAAGTCTCCCATTTTTAGGCTTTATTCCATTATTTTAATGTGAATTTCTTATATTTGTTTAGTGCTTCCTATTTTATGTCTTTTTGGATCTATCAGATATGTGGGATGTCCTTCATGTGTCCCACCAAAATTTCTACACGTGATATTTGAGTGATAAATTGAAGTGTTTTATAAATTATACATGATATCTATAATAGTTCCTTGGATCTTTCCTGATGGGATGCTTTTATTGTTATGAGATTAGTCACTCTAAGAAATTTTCTCTGGTATTTGGGTGTTCTGGTTTGTTTGGATATCAAAAGTCCAACCTCATCTTTGTGGTAGGGGTGGGGTATTTATAAGCTTTTCCACCCATTTGTTCACCTCTTTTCATGACATGAATCATGAAAATCTAAAATGGAATCAGTGGAGGTCCTCCGTATCACACATACATATGATTGATTACTGTGAATCACAATGGGGTGTCGTATTTCATTCAACAACTATAAGACCCCCCCATCAACGCACCCTTTATTTGTTTATTTCCAATTAATGGGACTTTTTTAATTAAAAATACATGTTCAAAGACTTCCATGATGCCATTCTAACATGTCTACGTGGATTCACGATATTATAATTCTTATTTAAAGGATTTATCTAGATCATAGGTGATTGGTCTGGGACATTCTCTGAGACGAGAATAGCCTATCATGGGGCACTGAAAAGATCAAATCGGGTCATTGAGGGGTCGAATGAGACTGTGGTGTGCATATCCTGGGTGCATCAAGAGATTTTTAATACCACGATAGTCACCCTCATCCTCATTTTTTCATTTCCCTCTTTTATCTGATAATGGTTGTGGATTTTGGGAGGTTATTTTGGTATCGTCGAGGAATTTCACTTTTCCAGTTGGTGATGCATTGTGTGACCAATAAAAGGTCTTGTGGAGATAGGTGATCATTTCATGGAAATTACATGTGATTGAACTTAAGGATCAAAAGGGGGAGCTCAAAGTCACGTAGACATACTCGAGGACATACATGGGATATGGATGACATGCTAGTGGGATTTCTTTAGATGAGGTTGACAAGTCGTCTCGGTCTTTCGTCATATCATGGTATGTTAGGGGCACGTTGTGTGATTTTTATGACTATAAGAGGTCCCTATCTCCTCCCATTATATTTAATTTATTTATTTTAAATAGGATTGGGGATCTTATGATTTTTATAGAATGTTTCCGAGGACAATCATTCTCCCCATTGGTGATGCAGCGCATGAGTTTTATGATCGCAAGAGGCTCTCACCTTTGGATATTTTTCTTCTATTTTCCAAGGGTTTTAGGATGGTTTTTCTAGAAGTTTATAGTTATTAATTCATGTTTCATGGGGGTGATTTTAGTATCTGTAGCATGATCACAAATTGTCTAGGGTTCCTTCTTGAAAGTAATACTTTTCAAAAGGGGAATTGTGAGATCTGTTGTAGTTTTTGTGTTGTTCATGAACGTCCATATGAACATTTACTGTTCATGTGATCATGAACTTCCTAGGGGTTCATGTGATATGTGTGATCAATTCCACCATCCACTTCCTTTATATTTTGTGGAAAATAATACCCGTATTTGGTTATTTCTTCCTTTTTTATTTTTTTGATGCTTATTTGGCAGGTGTTAACACTTGTTTATAATGTAATATTAATAGAAAACAATTCATTGGTCAAGGGTAAACGGTCATAGAGCATCAAGATTTGGTATGCTCATATGTGTGTGGACCTTTTGAATTAGAGTATGTAGGTGGATTCTCATACTTTTTTACTTGTACCAATTAATTGAGAATGTATGGTTATATCTACTTAATGAGGTATAAGTATGAATCCTCTGAGATGTTCAAAGAGTTAAAGAATGTTGTTAAGATTAATATTGGTCTGAAGTTATAGAAGCATTGATCAGAATGAGGTGGTGAATATATTTACAAATATTTTCTAAAAATTTTACTAGAGTGTAAGAGTTTATATCAACTCCCTTCACATTATACATCCTAGTGGAATGGTGTTAGTGAAATGAGTATCTTTGCCTTATTGGACTCGGTTAGCTCAAGGATGATTCATAGAAGCCTTCCATTATCCTTTTGTGGATATTCATTACATACCAAAACATACTTACTAAACTGATTAACAGCTAAAGAGGAACATGTTATTCATTTTAGGTTATTGGTTGGAATGAATCCTTTTTTGTCACATCCTCATGCATCAGGTTATGAGGTGTTTGTTAGTGATAGATCAAGTAAAGAACTAATACCCCAAGGCATGAAGTGTATCATTATAGGGTATCCTTAGTAAACAAGGTGATATTATCTATATAATCATTTAGGTAATAAAGTGACTATTTTAAGATATAAATTCTTTCTAATGACGAAGAATATTATCAAGGAGGATAGTGGAAGTAAGATAGACTTCAATGAATTTGATTCTCAGGAAACACAAGTGGTGGTACATGAAACAATTCCACATGCGCCTATAGAAGAAGTTTTTTAATCAAGAACAATTGATGCATAAGAGAATTAAAGAGGTGAGCGAACCAATGATATATACTTTTATTGTCACTAATGATAGAGAATGATTATTGGTTGAAAATGATGATCATTAATCCTATAATGATGTAATTGAGAGATAAGAAGCTACAAGATGGTATGAATTCATGATTTTTGAGATATATTACTTATATCAAAACCATGTTTGGATAACGATCAATCCTACAATTTTTATATTTCATGTTGGGTGTAAATGGGTTTAAAATAGAATTTTTGCTGTGGAAGGTAAAGTAAATACCAATAAATCATGACTAATTGCTAAAGTTATTATACAACGTCAATTAATTTACTACGTAGTAAACTTTTCATCAGTTTCCTTATTAAAATCCATTAAAATTTTTATATCCATATATTCATAACATAAATGTGAGGTTTAGAAAATGTATATCAAATCTACAGTCCCTAAGGGGAACCTTCAAGAAGATTTTTAGACGATACAACATGAAGGGTTTGTGTCTCCATAAAATCCTAAAATTGTATAGAATTTTTAGATATCTATTTATGGATTAATGTAATAATTCATGTCATGAAACATTCAATTTTATGAAGCATTAATTAATTTGGTTTCAATAAGAATGATGGTGATCCGTGTTTTAACAATTGTTTTAGTTGGATAAAATTTGTTTTCATAACATTATATATTGACGACATATTACTAATTGGAAAAAATATCCTATCCTTTCAATAGGATAAGATATTGTTAAGCATGTGAATATCCATGAAGTACATTGGTGAAGCAGACTATGTCAAAGGGATCAAGATCATGCAAGATACATCCAAGAGGAAATATGGACAATGTCAGGGTACATAAAATGATTTTATACTAAAGTGGTATTGTATGAAATAAACCAAGAGGGTAATGGTTCTAATATCAAATGGAATATTTCTTTCCACGAAAATGTGTCATCAAACCTACAAGGAAATAAATGTAATGTGTAATATATCATATTCTTTTTTATGGGATTTATCATTCATACAATGTTATATACAAGGATTTACTTTTGTTATGCTTTAATAATGGTAGAAATATATAAAGACGCTCTAGGTGAATTGCAAGGGACTACTGTTAATTTTATCCTTGAGTATATGATGTAAAAAGGGATATGTTCCTAGTGTTTGGATGAGATAAAGAGATAATCATAATAATTTACATAGTTGATAGATTTCAGACAATTTTGAATGATATGTGGTCATAGTCTAGATATATATTTTGTCTCAATGGACGAGCTGTGAGTTGGAAGATTTTAAGTACCTAGTTGTATCCAATTATAAAGTCTAATTATATAGACTATACTAATGTAGAAAAGAATCCAATTTGGATTCACAACATTTTATAGGATCTTTATGTGGAGTCTAAATGTAAATGGAATTTTTTTTTGGTTTTTATGGATTATTAAATTGAATATTTATATGAATATATATCTTGATTTTCCCCTAGAATCGTTGTGGTGTTTGGGTGTCTCAGGAACCCAATATTAATATATCAAAAATATTGATATATTTTAATGCACATGAACACATCTTTTTATAAATGTTCTTCCCATTGATATATATAATAGATATGATATATAAGACCATAGTTATGTCTTTAATAAAGGGTTTACACTAGGTGTGACATAAGTTTTGTTGAGTTGGATGTTTCATGGGATGTGACATTTTGAGGGTGTGTTTAATAATAAAAATTATTTATTTTAGTTAAATTACATAATCTAATTATATATGTATAAATATGTTTCTATAGATAATATACATGGTTATCCATATAACCCTGGTATATTAGAGAGGCGTAGGTATTGTTTTTCATTTGTAGATTAGGACTAGAGAATGATGGTGATAATATTGAAGTGAATCAAGATTCAATGGGAGAATGAAAAATATTTTTTTATCTCTAGGGAATGCATTATACTTCAAAAATTTATCATAAATAGAGGCAGGGCACATTATTTATGGATTCCAGAAATTTTTTTCTCTTCATGGATATTGTTCATAGATTTTATTGATCTGTGATTTCACAGCCTTTATAGGGGCTCGTCTGGATAAATTTAATTATTTAGCCAACTTTTATTTTTGATTCCCTGATATCACACTTGGATACCACATTTACATGATCACTTTTTGAAAACACTTGGAAAAAATTGATTTACTTTGTTTATGTGAATTTACGCCCATTGTTCATATTTTTTCTTCATCATTGGCCCATAATGTCATAGTTCGATATTTCTAGGGTGGGTTCATGCTCGATAAAACTCAAATATTTATATTTCTTGTATGAATGATCTGTAAATTAATGATATTCGGATAGATTGGGGTGGATTGTGGGCAGTGGGTGATTTCTCTGAGGATATAGGATCTGATACATAGATTATAAATTCAATGATATGATCAAGAGAATGATTTTGAGTGATTATATTCCAACTTATGACCGTTGGATGCTGAGAATCATTGTATGGATGCATTTCCTTTAGTGTTAGTTGGTGAAGTAGTGGATTTTTTTGTGGAAAGGGAATATATGTATTCCACGTAAAGACAGGATTTTATTACTATGAAAATCCTAACTACATATTGTGAAGCTCGGAAGAACGCACTTATTTAGTACCCCATTAGTGGGGGCAAGGGTTTTTGGTGAAGAAAAATATGACATGTTGTTTCGACCCACCCCACACTGAGTGAATCAGTGTTGGAAGCTCATTGTGTACTCTGAAATTAAATAAACACAGGCACATCCTGGAATATGGGAATGGAAAGAGTATATGGGTATCACAGTGTACTCAAACATGGTCAAAAAACATAGACATGGACATGTACAAAGACACAGTTAGATGTACACAACTATGGCCTAAAGAGCAAGACAAGGACCCGGATGGATGAGACACATCATGTAAAAAAGTTAATTTCATATAGTGTTCCATGGATTTTCAATCAACATCCATTAGAGTATCATTACAAGGTGATGATGTGAGGTCATGTATCATGTTATGCCACATACATGTCATGTACTTCTCCTAGAAACTTCTACCATCTATATTTAATTATATGATACATATATTTTTTATAATGATTTGCATGTCCTCAATGATTTTTCATGTAGAGAGTAATGGTATCCTTCATTGTGGTATATGAGATATGAGGTGAGATATTCCAAGTGTGATTCCTAATTAGGAGATGCTTGATGATGGTAGTAATCAAGGCAAGATCATCAGAGTGATGTGAAGGTCGGTACTCCACTTTCACACAGAGGAACGGGTCCCATATCTTCATTAAATATGTTGATCCAGTACTCCCCTATACTATATTAAGGAAAAAGTCTCTAATTTTGTAGTGGTACTCCCCTACCTTTGAGTTCCTGTGGGGAATGGACCTACAATAGATTTTTTCTTCCCAAGTCTTTGGAGCATAGCAGCAACGAGTCATACCCTCCCTACAAATTCATGTGAGGTAATGTGTAATGTTGGGAATAAATTATAGGCATTTGCAGATACATGAAAAATCATTATACTTAGTTGTGTTTTGGATATGAAGATCCCATATCTCTCAGATATGGGTTCCTCAATGGGAATATATATATATGATAATATTTATTTATAAATTGTTATGGGTTGAGATGAATACTTTCAAATCATTCTATTATTCCCATCTTAATTTTTGGGGATTCCTACTGATTATTTATATAATCACCCATGT
Organism: Viscum album; assembly: GCA_963277665.1. Classification (NCBI taxonomy): domain Eukaryota; kingdom Viridiplantae; phylum Streptophyta; class Magnoliopsida; order Santalales; family Viscaceae; genus Viscum; species Viscum album. The sequence continues at coordinate 592,728,823 of OY728141.1, read as the reverse complement.
ATGGTCATTACCTACATGTGTCACATCTGATGTTGGTGATAGGCAGATCAGTATTGACATCAGAGAATTATAGACTTTGGGATCATTGACCATGTTTGGTGGTTAGTAATGGATATCAGGAGTGATGATCTCTTTAGTATTCCTTTTTATCTAGTTATTGTTTGGATGGGATCGCTTTTTCGGTCGAGTGTATATTTTCCACATTACATTTCTTTAAAAAAAGACACTCTAATGTATCCAATATAGTTTATTACATACAAGGTTGTACTCAAGATATTTTTTCCTTTTTTTATTTTTTGGTACGTTTTTATAGAGATGGTTCAATATGTGCATAAAGGTACATAGGCTAAGGCCACAAATATCATATTATGGAGTCATTAAAACATTAACTGACCCCTAGCCAATTTCAGGCGGGCTTGGGGTCATTATACCTAGCTTTCTGCCAGCCATGAAGGCCCTAGTGGTTTGAGTCATAGTAGAGTGGCATTATAGGAGTTTTCCTAAGTTCAGTGTTAGAGTAGGACCCTTAGAAAAGATTTGTTGGGAATATAGGGTGATGGTGTTCCAGGTTCTCAAGTGTGGATTTTAGGAAATAGAAAACAATGTTTGTGTGGAATCTGGCATATCTATTAACTATGAAATAGTCTACCCACTTGTCGAGTTAGAAAACCCATGCATCGATTGTAGGGATTCATTGGAACATGAATCATATAGGATTGACTCCTTTGACTATCCTTCTTAAGTTACCACCCTGTATATATATTCTCATCTAACAATAGTATGTCTTGATCACTTTTAGGATGAGTCCTCAAAGACAGCCAGATAGGTTTTTGGTATAGGATTATGATGACGACTTGTTGAGTGATGAGGCCTCAGTTCAAACTCCATCTCATGAGGCGATTCTTCCATGTGTGAAGGTAGTAGTTCCCCCACCCATTGAGATGTGGATAGTCCTATAAAGGTAGGATGATGATGCATGTGGGCTTAGTTCATGGATTTGGGTGATTTAGATCCATGATGAGATAACTATATCATGGTGATACATTCAACATCTATTTAATTATGAGTATTATCATTCATGTTTTCACTCTATACAGATTTAGGAGATTCTCAAGCTGCAGTAGGGTGACTTCATAGTTAAACTGTACATTTTTATGTTCACTGAATCCACACATTACTTCATTGATATGGTGAGAAATGGTTTCTTCTGATAAAGGACGTTTGAGTAGGGTCTTGTTCGAAACATTTGTGCTCGCATAGTCTCCTTGTTCCTTATGATCAATGATGGAGTGCAAGAGTGGGCTTTGGTGACTATGATATTCCTAGTATGGGGATATCACTGAGCGGACATCATGATAGTGTATTCTACATTATTCATTTTGATCAATGATTGGGATCTAGAGTGGGATTTGGAGCTAGTAGTGGAAATCATGTGGATGATTCTTCTACATTAACTAGAGGCATTAGATTTCTTGGTATCAACATAGGAGGTATTCTCATTCTCATTCTCGGATGCATGCATCTATGGTTCGGGGATCTCAAAGAGGATCTTCCTGATAGGGGAAGGATGATGCAATGCTTGTGAGGGGATGGGTCACATAGTACATGATATCCTAACCCGTTGTGCTGAGAATGATAGGAAGACAGTGGATGAACCACCCTAGGAGAGGCAGTACCATGATTAGGAATCTCCACAATGTGGTTAGGGAGGCCCCTTGGGAGGCGATGCAGACAAAGGAGCTTGGGAATCTATGGAGGTAGGAGCCTCTTGTGGAGGGTTATGTTATGAGATGCTTCCACCACCATTACCAGGTTGCCCACGCCAGGCTTAGAGATCTAGAGGTCGAGGTTGTGGGTAGCAATATATTATGGAGGTCTATGACTAGGCTATACAGGAGATGATACGAGGGGTGTTATGTGTCTATTCTACTCTTTCACCATAACATATAGACACACACATTATTCATAATTTCATCTCAACAGCCATCATGTGAGAGATTGAGAACCTAGTTGATACCAAATCAGTGAATCTTTTTTGTAGTGGTTCTTACTAGGTGCACTACTAGAAAATAGGTCATTAACAACACTGGCTTTTATTTGCACCATTATTTAGTGCTAATAAATGTTTCCAATAAAATGAAATAATTATAAATTATAAATTAGAAATGAATAAATTAAAAAATATTAAAAAATTTATTAATTAAATATTTATTGATGAAAATGAAAAAATTTAATATTCATATATATATTATAAATATTAATAAATAATATATATTAAATATATAGATATGTAAAATGAATAAAATTAAATAATTAAACAAATAATAATTGAAATTGAGTAAATTAATAAAAATATTGAACATTTTATTAATCTAATAATTATTTAAAAAAATAAATAAATTCAATACACATATTTATAGAGTATAAATACTAAAAAATAGTATATATTAAAAATAGATATATAAAATGAATAATATCTTATAATTGAAAAAATAAAAAATGAATAAATTATAATAATTAAAAAATAAAAAATGAACAATTTAAAATAATTATTAACAATATTATTCATGGAATAATTAATAATAAAAATGAATAAGGTTAATATATATATATATATCGATATTTATATTTATATATATTAATTATAATTATTATATATTGAATATTAATATTAAATGTGAATAAAATTTAATAATAAAAAACATGTTACTGTCTTATTCATTTTTAATGGTTTTTATACATAATCATTCATTAATACATATAATATAAAAATATATTATTATATTTATTTGAATGTATAAATATATCAATGGATATAATATTTCTTAAAATATGATTTATATAATAAAAATATTTATTTTTACATTAAATAAGTCATATATTTAGTGTTTTACAATTAAAAATTTTTATTAATTAAAAATATAGAAAAATTTCATTGAATAATGGAAAAAATTGACTGTAATTTGATTTTTCAATTTAACATATATCAAAATTTTGATATATATATATATATATTTCACATACATATACATAATTAATTCATTTTTATATCCAACGAAGAGACAAAAATATTTACACAATTGATGAAATCTAATATAGAAACACATAAATCTAATGTTTATATAATTTATTCAAATTTTATTATTCATTTTATAATTTAATGATAACATGATACATTTAATTTTTAATCTTCTTAATTAATAAAATTTATTTATTTTTTTAATTTTATTAGAGTTAATAATTATTTATTCATTTTTTATGTATTTTATTTTTTGTATTTTTTTTGGAAGTTAATCATATTCTATTATTATTTGTATATACTTATTTGATATGTTTTAACGTTTTTTGTATGTATTTAAATATATTTCAATTTATATTAATCTTTTTTAATAATTTATTTTTAATTAATAAAAATTATCCAATTTTCAATATTTTAGAAGTGTACTCATTTTTAATTATTCAATTTCATTATTTTCACCAAGCATGAATTTACGATTATATATTCATTAATATTGTTAAAAATATATTTTAAATAAATATTTATAAATAACTATATTTCTAAATTTATATATTTATAATTATGAATAAATAAATATTATTTTTTAAAAGTATTTTTGTAGTTATAAGTTACTAATTATATATATTTAAATAATACTAAAATTTTCAAAAATTTATTTAAAAAATAAATATATTTACTATATTTCTATTTCTATTTCTATTTTTATTTTTATTTTTATTTCTATTTGTATTTATATTTATATTTCTATTTCTATTTCTCTTTCTATTTTTTTTTACATTTATTTATTAAATATATATATATATAACGATATACATATATAAATAATTTTTATGTATTTATAAAATTATAAATAAATAATTACATATTTAAATGATTATAAAATATTAATAAATATATATAAATAATAAATATATTTATTATATTTATATTTATATATATTAATAAAATATATATAATTATTAAATATATATAATAATACAAAATAATTTATAATTATGAATATATTTTCAAATATATGGATTTATAAATATATATATATAAATGTATATTTACTATATTTGTAAAATTATATATTTATAATTATAAGTAAATAAATATAATTGTTTTTAAAAAAATTATATATTTTTAAATAAATAACAATATCTCTAAATTATTATAAAATTATAAAAAATAAAAAATATATTTACAAATAAAATTATTTATAATTTTAGATATAAATATTTCATCAGTGTTAATGTTTTAGCGCTGATAAAAGGTATCTTTATCATCAATACTTCTGAAAAAGATCTTGTAAAGATACATTTTATCAACAATTATTAATTTAGTGTTGTTTAAAGGTGTCTTCATTATGTCTTTTTTAAAAGAGCAGATAAAAGTATCCACTAACGATCCATTGTTTTATCAATGAAATTTCCTTCCTATAAACATTATTTATAGTATAATAATATAATATTACATATAGAACATAATACAATCCTTATAAATGAATATTGAGTGAAACAAAAGTTGTCTCTAGAAGTTAGGAACTTATACTGATGAAATAGTAACTTAATATTTGGAATAGTTACGTGACCCATATGAATGGTAATCCAACCAATTGAATACTAACATCACTAATGAAAGTATAAATAAAATTTATTTGTGAAACTATGGTATAATTATATAATAATATAAATAAATAAATGCTTTTAAAATTTATTTATAAAGTGTTGGTACTTTTGTATATCCTGTATATTTAATTACAATTTTATAATTAATTTAATAATTTAGAATAAAATGTATTTTTATAAAATGTACTCATAAATAAATATTTTGATGAATAATTATTAAAATATTATTTTAAGAGACCCTAATTAATTTTTCAAAGTGTTAGAAAAGTTGTTTTAATTTTAAAATTTTTATTTTTGATGTAAATTATGATTTTAACAGAAAATTAAATTTATAATATTTAGAAAATTATATACATAAAATGGTGTTAATTTTTCAATTCTACATGTCAAAAAATGTTTGGAGTGAATTTTTGGGATTTTTCTAAAATACTTGATGTTTTAGTGAATAGTAAAATACGCTAATTTATGATAAATGATAAATAAATGAATTTATGCATCATGCTTGAGTCATGAATGATGTAATGGCCATTGGTTCAAACTAAAATAATCAGTTTTCTGTTTTTGGTCACAATAATAAATACTACTCATAGTCTTGATAAAAAATATTAACTTAATGATTAAAATAATGGGAAACCCCTCCTCTCCTCCACTATAAAAGCCACCCTCACCCCCCCCCCACGTCTCTTCACTACTCTAAAGCCTTGTGCCTTGTAAAAATTCTGCTCAAATTCCTCCCTAAGATCATATCCCATGTCAAACAATCCTTGGTCTATTCATAAATCAAATCCTATTTTCCAAAGAGGTTCTTAAGGAAGATATATTCAAGAGGTAATGTTTTCTTTTCATTTCTTTTTTTTTATTTCAAGTTCCTTTATTTATTTTTATTTCCTCACCTACTTTCATACAAACATTATGATAACTCTTGTAACACACATGTACTAGAATTTGTTATGATAATAGAATAATTCATCAACATCTCAGCTTTCCCCTCCTTTTATACTAGAAATGAAAACACCATTCGATATGTGTCAATTGAACACATTCAAGGATGACGGTCAATTTCTGTTACCATATTCAATTATGGTCATTAAAAATTTTATGGTTGAAATAGATTATTATATATGTATTATAGCTTATGTAAGGTTATTTAATCTTTGGTACATAGGATATTAATTTTTAAAGAAAAATGTGTTAGTTGTGGTTAAAAATGCCAATTAACGAAACTGTTATAATTAAAGTTCAAAATAATGTTACATCTTCACTCCAAATAATCAAATGAATTTTATAAGTATTAAATATTGTGAATTTTAAATAATAACATTTAACCCCATTTATATTCAACCATTCTTATCTTACATCTTTTTCTTACATGAACATAAGTAAACCAATCATGAAAACGAAGGAAACAAATGCTCCCAAACAATGAAATTGAACCCCTTAACCCATCAAATCGGTCATGAATGAAGTTCATAAGGTTATACTAAATGAAATAAATTTATAATAGATTATGGAAATATTAATTAATGAATTTAATTTGGTTATCCAGAACATTATGATCAATGGAAGAACACCTTCAGACTTATGGTAAGGGATTCTACACGCACCTCCTTTATTCCTTCATCTTCTTCTATCTTTCTTTCTTAAAAATAGAATTTATCTTTTCTATTTATGTAAATATTATAAATTCTGTTTATATTCTTCAAACTCATGTATCAATATCCTTTCATCATTATCTTTTTGGGATATACATGTTTTTAAATGATTCCCTCCTCAATACTTCTTAATAAGCAAACATGTTTTAATGGAACTTCCCGAATTCTTATCCAATTTTAAGTACACTCTATATTTGGTTTTAAGACAAATTTTTTTTTTTGAAATAATTATTTTTATTAGGAAAATACTTTTGGTTCACTTTTGAATCTATATAAAATATTATTTCTTTTTCTATTTTAAATTCTCTTTAGTATTTTCCTTAACACCTCACTAAAGTGTTTAAATGCTAAAATTTCATAAATAATCTTCTTAAATGGTCTCAGTTATATTCGAAATAACATTCCATGATATATTCCTATTGTCCTGATGAATATACACATATGTATTAATTCCTTTCTTTCTTGGATACTTGTCTGATTCGCCCATTTATTATACTTTATGACATGATTATGATACCCATTTCATTCCATTGTTTCCATTATGTTTATGTATAATTCTATATGTGGAAACCATATTCATGACCATGTTATAATGGGTGAACCTAGATATCGCTCCAATGAATTGGGAAATGTTGCGTCTCGTGGGATGTTATGTGCAACGGTCTTGACGGTTAGCTTTGACTCGTGGTACCATGTGCAATGGTCTTCATGGTTAACCTTGACATCTTCTCCTCTATGTGCTACGAGCCTTAAATTATGCTAAATTATTGTTTTATGTTGCTTAAACTTTATGATGACTCCTTTTTTATATGATCCCATGTTTATATGTTATAAATCCATATGTTTATTGCCTTTTTATATCATTATACCATGCCTTCTAACCCATGTTCTAATGATTTATTGTTTTGCTTATTCCCTTACAGGACAATTAGCTCATACCTTTATTCATGATATCACTAGTTTATCCTATTATGATGTATGATAAAAATGGATGTTTGGGGATCTTTATTAAAATCAAATAAATAAATGTTTTATTTACTCCCATGATTTCTGTTTTAGGTACTTAGTCTTCCGTAAAACTAGATTTTATGATCCTTGGATTTTAATATTTTGTTTTATTATACTTAAAATATTGTACTGATATGTGTAAAAGTCTGGGTTTTCTATATATGGTATTATATGATGATCTAGTTATTTTTGGAAATTAGGAATAGAGAACGCTAATAAGAACCTTCAAGATGATACTAAGTATTAGAAAACATCCCAAAGTTTTGGTAATTATAGAGTAAGTGGTTTTTCAATAAAATTAATCCCTATTTGAATACAAACAAGTGGATGTGTCACTGGAACAGATTTATCTTGCAGTTAAATATGAAAACCGCACTTTGAGATAGACTTGAAGGGGAACTGGTGCCTGAAAATGGGCCTTGATGCACTCCTGGTTGGACACTTTTTGCCGATATGCTTTTATAAATTAGGAAGCTTAGTATGAACCATTATTAAGGGAACAAAAAAAGATCCCATAAGAATATAATTTAAGAAACATATCAAGGATAACTTAGATTTAAATGTAGGGAATCACAATTTTTTAAATAATTTTCCTTTACAAGTTCATCCTTTTATGTTCAAAGATATATTTTATGTTTGTTATCTAAGTCTTAAATCCCATTAATTGTATGTAATTTTTTCTTAGTTAATGGTGGGAAATAGAATAACATGTTCCAATAATAAATATGACAGGAAATGTGATGATTTCCCAAATGATATACCAAATATGATGGGAATGGGTCCTCAAAACATTATGACAATACTTTCTCTATAGGATCAAGTTATTATTAATACCTAGAATCATATAGAACTCTTTTATCCTCCATGGGAAGTGCTAGTTCCCAAATAATCCTTCATGCGGAATAGGCCTCCCATGTATAGTGGATATTATGATCCCCTCCTCACAGAACAATGGAATAAGTCCATTGTAAAATATTATTTGTCCTCTAGAGCTGAGAAAAAGAGAAATATGTGTTGTTGGTCTACTATTTTGAATGGGTAGATGATTTGTGGTGGACACTGATCAAGAATATAGAGTTATGGGAAGAAATTGATTCCATATACTAGCATGAATTCAAGAAACTGTTTTTCAAAAAATATTTTCCCCGAACCATTTATCTAAAGATAGAACGAGAGTTACTTAGACTTAAGTATAAGGAAGTCAATTCGATCAGGCCATATGAAGAAAACTTCAAAAATATTTCAATATATTCCTCCAGATTTTTCATAAACATTGAATTCAAGGGGGTTTGCTTTTTTAGCAGAATAAAGGCGATTTTACGAAATGTGTTCGAAATTAGTGACTTTGACAGTTATAAAGAGATTGTTCTGTGTTCCCTTAAGTGTGGAATAGATATCAGAGACTCTCAATGGTCTCATGGGACCAGGGAAAAAAGTGGTAAATGGAGTCAAATATGGGTGTTTCAGATAATAAATACAAAGAAAGAAAGAAGATTGAACATCCCACATGTCAAAATTGTCGGAAGAAGCATCATGGGTACTATATAAAGGGAAACATAAATTGCTTCAGATGTGGAAGAATGAGACATCTAGAAAATACATGATGGAGGGTTTTGAATAATTCCAATAATGTGAAAGAAGAAATTAAGATTTGGATCAATTATTTGCTAGTGGTGTAGGGTTTCAACTACAAGGAACATCAGTATTACGCAAACAATTTCCCTAAGAAAATGGTTGTTGGAAGCAATCAGTAACAACCTCCAAGGAAAAAATAAAAGCATTATGACTCAATACTGCTAAAGTGGAGCTAGAAAATGACATGATGATAGGTATGATATTAATTAATTCAAGAATGGATAATTTACTATTTCATTTTAGTTCTACACATTCTTTCATATCCTACAAGTTTAGTAGAATTGTTCAAATACCACCTCAAAATTTGGAGGTTGAGCTATCTATGAGAACAGCGAATGGAAAAATTATTACCTCCATGGTTTATAACTCCTCCTAGGTAAATTTTTTTACTGAACCTCCTATAAAATCTTTTCATACATCCATTGGGGGTGTTCGATGCTATTTTAGGCATGTATTAGCTATCTTTATAAAAATCCAGCATTAACTATAGGAAATGGATATCACTCATCACATCCCTGAGTATCCACTAGTCTTATAATATTGTTAAGAGGGAGATTAGTCTCCTTCAGAATCATCTTATCGAGTGTCGATAATGTTCCTTTTTAAGAAATCATATCTTTATCAAATGATTGTGACATAGGAGATGATACTTCACAAAGATATTCCCATTGTGATGGATTATACTGATGTATTTCAAAAATAATTTTCTAGTCTTTCTCATGATTGATAGGTTGAGTTCTCAATTGAACTTATTCTTGGATCCATACCTATATCAAAGATGACTTATAAAATGGCCATTGTTATGTTGGAAGAGCTGAAGAACCAGTTACCGGATAATATGGGGAAGGGTTTTATATGCCCAAATGCTTCGCCATAGGGAGATTTAGCCCTCTTCATCAAGAAAATGAATGGTTAAATGCACCTATGAATTTATTATCATGAGCTCAATAAAATCATGATAAATAATAAGTACCCACTACCTCCGATAGATGACTTATTTAATCCGCTTTGTGGGGCCAGTTATATCTTGACTATGGACCTTCATTCAGGATATCATCAATTAAAGGTGTGGAAGAATGATATTCGAAAGACAGCCTTTTGAACAAGGTATAGACACTATGAGTTCATTGAGATTCCCTTAATACTCACTAATTATCCAAAAATATTCATGGATTTAATGAATATATTCATTAGAGATTACCTCTATAAATTTTTGGTACTCTTTATCTATGATATTGAGATTTACCCCATGTGTAAGGAGGACCATGATGAGCATTTGAATACAATGTTGATGAATTTTTTAAGGGATAAACTTTATGCAATGTAGAGTAAATGTGAGTTTCAAATGGATGTAGTGTTATTTTTTGGATAAGTTATCACTAGGAAAAGAATATTTTTGGACCCTTCCAAGACAAAGGCAATTGAAGAGTGGCCCATGAAAACATCTGTAACAAATATTCATATATTTTTGGGCTTAGCTGTGTATTATCGATTATTTTTTAATAACTTCTCACAATTTTCAAATGTAATGACCAAATTGACATATAAGGGAGTGAAGTTCTTCTGGATTCATGAATGTGAGGAAATATTTAAGGAGTTCCAAAATATTCTTAACAATGAATCAGTACTTACAGTCTCGAATAGCGGAGAACTCTTTTTGGTTTACAGTGATTCTTCAAACAAGTGATTATTATTTATTCTAATTCAAAATGATAAAGTGACAGCCTATTCCTCATGGTAGCTAAAAATTCATGAGAGTAACTATCCCTTGCATGATCTGGAGTTGGCATTTGTGATCTTTCCATTGAAAATATGGTGTCATTGACTCTATGGGGAGTAGTGTGAGATATATACTAATCACAACATTCTCAAATATATATTCACAGAGAAAAATATTAATATGTGCCATCAATGGTGGTTAGAGGTCATCAAGGATTATGAATGCTCAATCCATTTTGATCACGACAAGAAAAATAAGGTGAAAATGCTCAAAGTAGAAAGGATCCTACATCTTTATCAATGATGAGAATTTAAAAGGATACAAACTTCTTAGATTTGAAGAGGATGGATATGGGAATTTTTAAGGGAGGAATATTATCAATCCTTTCTCAAATGATTGTTTAACCATCCCTCATGGGGAAAATAAAGGATTCTTAAATAAATGATGTGGAAATTATGAAAAGGGTGGAATCTATTTGACGTGGGAAATACTCTCAGTTCAATATTGATGAGGAAGTATTTATAATATTTGGGTAACAATTATGTGTACCATATGATCCAGATATAAGTAAGGATCTTTTAAATGACGCACATAGCTCATCTTTCTCAAATCACTGAAGGAGCACAAATATCTATCAAGATCTCTGATAGAACTATTTGTTCGACCATATAAAGAATGAGATCGAGGAGTATTCATTAAAGTGCATCATATGTCATGAAGTTAAGGCTGAAAGGAAAAAGTATAAGGGGATGATGCAACCACTACCCATACCAAAATAGAAGTGGTATAACATTACCATAGACTTTTTCACTAGACATCCAAGAACATCCAAAGGAAACAATGATATGTGGTTCATTATGGATCATATTAAAAAGACAACTCAGTTTATCACAATTCGAAAGGAATTCTCATTGGATCAACTTTCATAAATATATATCAAAGAGGTGGTATGGCTTGATGGAGTACAAATGTCTATTTTATCTGATAGAGATCCAAGATTCACCTCTACGTTATATAAAAGTATCCAAAATTCTCTTAGCAATGAACTAAAATTTAGTACGGCCTATCATCATATAAATGTTTTCCAATATGGGGAAACTATTTAGGGGATGGAAGACATTATTAGACCACGTTTTATGGAATTAAATGGAGGATAGGACCAACATCTTCCACAGGTCCAATTTTCGTACAAAAATAGTCTCCACTCAAGCATCTGAATGGAACCATATGAATCCATTTATGGGAAATAGTGTAGAACACCGGTATGTTGGGATGAAGTCGATGAGCGTAAGCAGCTAGGACATGAAATGGTCAATGAAACGGTGGATAAGGTGAAAACCCTTCATCATCATATCAAGGAATCCCGAATTTGACAAAAGTGTTATGCATAAAATCATCGATGAGACCTAGAGTTTAAAGTAAAAGACATGGTATTCCTACGCATATCCCCATGGAAGAAGGTCATGGGATTTGGGAATAAAAGAAAGATAAGTCCCATGTGCATCATCCCCTTAGATATTCTTGATCATGTTTGAGTTGTAGTATATTGACTAGCACTTCCACATACCCAGTCTAAAGTACACGATGTATTCCACATTTCCTTCTTATGGAAGTACATACAAGACCCTTCACATGTACACTCTTTAGAGGTTTTATAATTGGTGATTGATCCCTCTTACAAGGATCATCTAGTGATGATCTTGGATCGTAGAGATAAATTTCTATGAAACAAGACTAGTCACCTGGTCAAAAAACTATGGTATAACCATATGTACGAAGGGGAAACATGGTAACTAGAGGAGGCAATGATGGAAAATTACTCAAACCTATTTATTTCATAGAATGTAAAAAAAATTCTAGGGATAAATTTCATAAGGTAGGAACTATATAATGACCTATTGATTTATCAATGAAATTGCATTCTTATAGTTGTATCTTATATTATAATAATACAATATTACATATAGAATACAATACAAGCCTTATAATTGATGGTTCAGTGAAACAAAAGTTATCTCTAGATGTTAAGGAACGTATACTAATTAAATAGTAACTTGTCCTTTGGAATTTTAAAGTAAACCTAATGAATAGTAAACTAGACAATTGAATAGTAACCCCACTAATGAAAGTATTATGTAAATTTATAAGTCACAATATGGTATAATTATATCATTCCATAAGTAAATAAATATTTTTAAAAATTATTAATAAAGTGTTTGTATTATTGAAAGTCATGTCGATTAATTACAATTTTATGATTAATTTAATACATAAAAAAACCTATTTTAATAAAACATTTTCATAAATAAATATTTTATAAATTATTATTACAAGATAATTTTCATACACCTAAATTAATTTTTCAAAGAGTTAGAAAACCCATTTAAATTTTAAAATTTATATATTTTCATGTAAATTATGATTTAAATTAAAAACTAAATTTCTCATATTTATAAAATTATTTTAATGAAATTAATTTAATTTTCTAATTCTATATATCAAAAAAAGGTTTGTCTTAATTTTTTGGATTTTTCTAAACTACTTGAATTTTTGGTGAATAGTAAAATACACTAACTTACGGTAAATGCTAAATAAATGAATCTATGAATCATGCTTGAGTCATAAATGATGTAATGGAAATTGGTTCAATCTCAAATTCCCAAGATAATATTTTTGTTCCAAATAATAAATAATATTCAGAGTTTTGGGTTAAAAAATAAAATAATGATTAAACTAATGTGAAACACCTCCTCTCTACCACTATAAAAACCACCATCACCCCTATCTTATCATCACTCCTATCAAGCCTTGTGCCTAGAAAAAATTCCACTAATATATATCCCAATTCCACTCACCAATGTCCATCCTATGTTAGTCTCTTCAAAATACCAAATCCCTTCCCCTAAAGACGTTCTCAAGGAAGATATATTCCAGAGTTAAATTCCTCTTTTCATTTCTTTTGTTTTCTTTCAAGTTCATTTCTTTATTTTTATTTCCTCACATCATTTCATCCAAATTATATGATAAATCTAGTACATTAAATTTACTGATATTTTATTATTATAGTGGAATAATTTAACATCATCACTCATTTCCCCTACTTTTATACTAGAAATGAAAACACCATCTGAGATATGTTAATTTATCACATTCAAGAAAGATGGGTTTTCAATTTCTATTATCATATTCAATAATGGTCATGAAACAATGTTGATGGTTGAATAAGACTATAATATATTTATTATATCTTTTTTAAGGTTCTTATGTATTTTTAACACATGATATTAATTTGTAAATCTAAATGTGTTCGTTGTGATTAAAACTCTCCAATTAACAAAACTATTATCATTAATGTTTGAAATAATGATTCACCTTCACTAAAAATAACCAAAATAATTTTATAACCATGTAAAATTATAGATGTTCACTAATAACTTATAAATACAATCATGTACAACCATTTTTATATTATATTTTTTTCCTTACATTTATATAAGTAAACCAATCATGAAAACCAATAAACAAACGCTCCCAAACAAAAAAAATTGAACCTCTTTACCCATAAAAAAGTTCATGAATGAACTTAATAGGGTTATAATAAATCAATTAATTGAATAATATTTTTTGGAAATATTAAATAATGAATTTAATTTGGTTATACAGTACATTAATATCAAGGTGAGAACACTTTCAAACTTAAGGTAAGGGATTCTACCCAAACCTCCTTTATTCCTTCGGGTCACTCTATCTTTTTTTATACCCAAATGAAGTTATATATTATTTTATATTTACATATTATAAATTATTTGTATATTCTCCTAAATCATGTATCAACATCCATTCATCATTTTCTTCAAGGGATATACATGTTTTTAAATTATTCCCTCCTCAACGATTCCTGATAAGTAAACCCATTTTAAGGGAACTTCCTGAATTCTTACCCAATTTCAAGTACAATTAAACATCTATTTTAATCCACAATTATTTTTATTAAATCATACTTTTTCTTATGAAAATCATCACAGTTCACTTTTTTTTATATAAATGAATACTCTTTTTTTATTTAAAATTTTATTTAGTATTTTCTTTAAAACTACACTAAAATATTTTAATGCTAGAATTTCATTAATACTATTATTACAATCTATCACTTCTATTTGGAATCAGTTGACATTATTTACTACTCTTTTACATAATAAATTTCCAATTATGTTTTAATTACTTTATTTCATAGACACTTGTATGATTCTCCTATTTATTATGCTTTATGACATGACTATGATACACATTTCATTCCATATGTACCCTTAGGTTTATGTGTGATTGATTATGTATGATTCTATACGTGGTAAGAATATTCATGATCATATTAAGATAGGTGTTCCCAGATATATCTCTAATTCAATTGGTAAATTTTAGTCTTGTGAGACATTATGTGCAATGGTCTTGGTTGTTAGCCTTGACTCATGCAACCATGTGCAACAGTCTTGGTGGTTAACCTTGATTTATGATCCTATAAGTGAAATGAGACTTGACTTGAACTAAAGTCATGTTTTATGTTTCTTACACATTACTATGACTCCATATTTATATGATCTCAAGTTTATATTTAATGAATCCATATGTTCCTTACCTTTTAATATCATTATGTTATTCCATATAACCCATGTGCTAAAGCTTTATTATTATTCTTATTCCCTTACTAGGATTTTACCTCATTTGTTTGTTCATGTTATCCCTAAGTTATCCTATGTATATTTATGAGCACAATTAAAGTTAGGATATCTTTATGAAGATTATATAAATAAATGTTTTATTTAGTCCCATGTTTTTAGTTTTATGTACCTAGTCTTGTAAAACACGAGACTTTTATATCATTTTCCTGTAATATGATGTTTCATTATGCTTAAAATCATTTAATTATATGTGTAAAATTATAGGTTCTCTATATCTACCATATCTATTTAAATAACCCTAACTACGATTATTTCAATCATTACATCTAAAGCTTTCTATGGAAGTCACCTCTGACCAATGATCCTCCTCTTGAAATCTAAGGCTCAAATCATGGATCAAATAAATACATGGCTCAAATGAATCCAAATCTCAAATTAGGGCACAAAAAATCCAAGAATTCAAGATATTGCAACTTCAATTGGATGAATCAAAGCTAGAATCCAAGGTATGTCAGTTTATCAACCTGACTTCAATGTAGGTGTAACATTCCATTTTTCGTTAAGTCACCCACTTGTTATTAATGAATGTTTTCATTATCTATGATATCCCTAGGTAGGTGTATTTATTATTTCTTTTTTCCCTAATTTATTTCACGTTATTCGGTGTTTGATATTGGTTTCTCAATAATTATTATTGTTATTCAAGTTTAATTTAATTTAAACATTATTGTTGCTCAATGTTTTTAAGGTATTATAATTGATTTCCAATTGGGATTTTGAGGATTTGGTCCTTTATAATAAATAAAAGGATAAATCATATTTTTATCTAATTAAATATTAATTATGGTTCTCATAATTTAATTTTTGGTTTAAAAATTATTCGAGGTTGTTTGTGAAATAAATTTGGGAAATTAATGACTTCATGACATTGATTAATCAAGGATTATTTATTTGAGAAGTCTTCTTATATTTTTTTTCTTATGTTATTTATTTATGTTTAATGATATGAATTCATAATTTCAATATTTATGCTTATAAATATATGTATTAGGGTGTATATATATATATATATTAGACACATGCACATATTCCTATGAATGTATGTGAATATATTTACTGATAGCTGTTTAGAAATTTATGTGTGTAATTGCATATGTTTATAACATTTAAAGAGAAGTTTAAGAATTAAAACAGTTTGGTTAAATTTTTTTAATATAGGTTTTTAAATATGTGTTTTTTAATTGTTTTTTAATATAATAATGATTTTCACCTAACCACATTTTTTAAAATGGCATGAAAAAATGGTCTCTTTTCTATGGAGATTTCAAATAGGTTTTTGAAAGGAGGCAAGGATTTAATTATGTTATAAATTATAGGTCACTATTTTTAATGGAATTGTTGAATTCTATATTATTTTTTTATGGTTTTCACATGGGAGATTGTAGATAGGATTGTAAACAGATGTGTGCTAGTCAATCATAATTAAGGTATTAGCTAGGGTTTTTCTCCTCAAGAGGGAAAAGATTCATTACTTGTTTTGGTCATATAACAGACTATAACTCTATGAGTAAGCTAGTTACTTTTTAAAACTATGGGTCAAAGATCATCCCCATGTCTTATGGCTAAAATTTTTTCTATTATTTATATTTGTCGGTACCCACTTTCACTTTTATGGATGATTCTCATCATCACCCTTATTTAATTTTATTTAATTATATATTCTGCACTTCAGTTTATAATTTTTAATATCTAATTTAATTATTTCATTTTCGTTACATTTTTTATACTATGTTTTACATTTTAGTTATAGTTTTTAAAAAATAAATCAAAAAGTGATTTTTATATGTGTTTCTTAAATAAATAAGTTTTGGTCTAAGGAAAATGATTTTCATGTGATTCTTATCATTTAAAAGGATAAAATAAACACTTAAGTAAATTTTTCTAAATTCTTGTTTAAAATATTATTCGTTTTTAAATATAAATTTCAAGAATAGATCATAGTTGGATTTTTTTTTAAAAGAATAATATCATATTATCCAAATGTAGTTCAAACTATATTTCATGGAAATTGTTAAATGGTATCCTAATTTTATAACATGGATGGTTTTATAACAAGATTTTTACCCATCTATTAATTAAATTCTTTTTTTATCTTTATTAAAAAATGTTTTATTATGAATTTATCACCCTTATTAAGAAACTCGTGGGTCAGAATTTTTGATATTACATATCCATTTTATGTCATGTGTATTTATTATTA
Source organism: Viscum album (assembly GCA_963277665.1). NCBI lineage: Eukaryota > Viridiplantae > Streptophyta > Magnoliopsida > Santalales > Viscaceae > Viscum > Viscum album. Next base: position 592,711,243 of record OY728141.1, on the reverse strand, counting down.
TTATGTGATGCTTGTATAATGTCATTGGTGTATATTCGGTAAAATATTACTAGTCCACCTTAGCTCACAACCTATACACACACACACCCCCATATGGGTATATTTAGGTTTTATATTTTATTATTTTCTATCAGTTAATGATATCAAGGTATAAAATTGAATTGTTAACTAAGTATATTCACACCAATTAAAATCATGATTTTATGCTAAATTTAGGTTTGCAGAATGTAATCAATATATCATAACAAAAATACATACCAAATATTAATTTCTTTTCTTGAAGAATGGTCTATGAAATGTGAATATTCATGATACATTATCAAAATAAAGTGAGGTAACATGACCAATTTTTTTATAGAAAAATTCTTTTATGGATCTCAAAATGACATTGATCATATAACATTTCTTATCATTAACTTATATAAATCAAATAATGTAAACAATGAAAGAACACAAGTCCAAACATTAATTTCAAAAAATAAATGATTTTAAAACGTGTATATTTGTTTAATAGGATTTACATAATAAACCAAGAATAGATATATAATGTGAACAACACGCGTGATGTGGTTTCCATATCACCGAACCTAATATCATTAAAATACATTATTTGGTCCTCCTATAGGTATATTTTAACTGAAAATGATCAGTTTCACCCATAAAAATTCATTATCATCACTTTTTCACAATTTCTAAATAATTGAAAACATACATTAATCAAATAAACACCCACAAAAATTTACAAGATCAAAACAAAGTGTAACTTCATGAATGGTTCCTTGCCAGACAAAAACTAATAATGGTATCTTTTTCTCACCATGAGTACTAGAGATCCTCCAGTTTGACTCACACTCATATAAATTCAAATAAAACCAACTCTCAATGTCACACACATACAATATCTAACACCTCCTGATATTTTGGAAAATAGTTTCCAATGTCATGAATATTTGTATAACCTTCTTGATATCGATTATTGAATAAATTGTATGGAATGTGAACGAATTTAATTGTTTCTACTTGTGTCATATTTGATGAAAATGGGTTTTGATAAATTAATAGTCCCTTGATTGAATATTTAAATAATTTAATGGGAACCTCAGTGTTTAGGAATATACTATAGGATAATCATGTTAGTATTTTATTTGTTAGTTTGCCATTTTCTTATGAAAAATGTTTTATTATTATCATCATTAAAAAAATATTATGAAATTTTTAGTAATCTTTCTTTTCTTTAGATTGGGAATAATAATTTTAAGTATTTTATGGTTAGGAAAATTTTAAAATTCAGATTTCAAAAATAAAACATTGTTCTAAATGTTAAACTAGGATTTGAAATGAAAAAAAACTAGGTTTCCCCATAAAATTAACTAAAATGGACTCAGTGTTTTGAAACTAATGAAGTGATTTCCATGTGAACATATAAATTTTAAAACATTTCAATGTGTACATGTTTCCATGGTAATGGTTTTAAACACTCAATTTATTGTAAATGGTTCTTTAATATGATTTTATATTTTTTTCCCTTGAGGCGAACAGTTGTTATAGGATATGGGGTTTCTATCCCATTAATTGTTTGAAAAAATTTGGATGGTTTTTATGTGTTATTTTAAAATAAAAGATCCCAAGAGGGATTCTTAAAGTTCAAAAGGAATCTATTTTAATTTTGAACATGGTTTTGAGAGGAGATTTTAAATTTTAATGAAGATTTAGTAATTCAAAATGTTTTAATCAGACAAATTTCATCCTCAACAACTTCATCTCTCGAATAGTTATTATTTATTTTTTTGCTTGAGGCTTATCACCCATATCTTCCAGAAATGAACCTATGTTTCTTAAACTACTCTAAATATTAAAAATCCCATACTGGGTAACGATGGTTATTTTGGTTGAATTATTAGTACGACACATTCCATTGTGGAGTAATTGTTTTCTTAAATTCAGATACCTATTTCCTTCAAATAATACTAAAATTATTTGAAAAAATAAAATATTGGGTTCCCCTTATTAGAGTTATCTATAAATTTCACATTTTATAATGAATATATTTTGTGTATTTATTCATTTTTTGTACTAAATGGATATTTTATGAACCTAAGAGGATGGATATGAATCAAAAATGGATGCACGATAATCATATGACTAGAGAGTATGAACATGGAGTTAAATAGTTTATCAAGTTTGAAATAGATCATATGTTTTACATGCTCAAATCCTTTGTCTAAGTTTATATTTTTTTTATTCAATAAAAATTTGTTTGGAAGAGATGGGTGAACATGTCATTTGTCACAAAATAGATCAAAGCTGTAAATGTTTATCTAAGCATGGGAAACAACTAAGTGTGTACAAAAATTAGGGTGATATTATGGTTTATGGGTCATTTGATATAATAACTAGTGGAAATTATGATGGAGATCACATAGAAGAAATAAAATTAGAAATTGAAGATAACCTTCATGGTTTTTTGAATGTTTTTTAGATGTTAAATAGTTTTCTAAGAGACAATTGCATACTTGTTTTACTAAATACACTACATTTTCAACTATATTTAAGGTATATAATTTTAAATATGGAAGTAGTTGGAGTGAAACCAAAATTATAGATCAACATGGTCTCTTAAATTATATGCAACTAGAAGAAATTGAACATACATGTCAAACATATGATGCTAAAAAAATTCTACATTCATTGGTCATGATATCTGAAAAATACATGCTTGTCCAAATGATTACAATATTGTTTCACAATGACCATGAATCACATATAAAATTTCATAAATACGACAGAAACCAATGAATGAAAAATGAATCAATTACTTGGAATATTATATGGTTCTTTCTATAATTACGTTTTTTAGAAGAATATATGGAAATCCAAAAACGCTAAAACAATTGACATGGAATGTAGATTCAAGAATTAAATATGGGGACTGACATCAACCATCAGTTTCTCCTCATTAGAAAGAAATTTATTATGATTATCCTAAATTTCTAAAGAATATGAAAAACATTCATCTTTAATTATCTATAGGAAAAATAAATAATTTCAGTGTAAAGATTAGTACTCATCATAAATTTCTTATCATGTTAGAAACTAAAACATTCCACCATGGTTATGTATTAAGAAAAAATACATTATGTTTTCTCAACGTATATTTGGAGTAAAGAAACTAGGTATTGATGTTGATGTATATTTTGATCCATTGATTTAAAATCTTAAATTTATGTGGGATACAAGTGTTATATTGTATGAATCATATAGAAGTAAAGAATTCATACTGACGTACATATTCTATGATATTATAAATGAATTTTTTGCTTATGGAAACTTTTCAGGTTATAGCAATAAAGGAATGTGTGGGTGTCCCAATTTTGAATAATGTGCTCACTCATTTTGATTGAAACATTACTTGAAGACTGTGTTTTTATACCATAAAAAATTTCTAACTCAATGATATAAACTCTAATTTCGGATGATAGTACTTGATGGGAATATCAAAAGGAGTCCGACATTGTCTTCACTAACTGGTGATCAACTATACAATTAAGTAATATTTAATGACACTATTTTCACTAAACTATTTTCAACAAAACATTCAATGTCAATTTGGAAGAAGGGATCAATTTTATTTAAATTTCCATTTTGTAATTGTTTTCACTTCAAACATTTTCTTTATCACAACCCATCCCTAGAGGCTCATGTCGTGACATACCCCAAGACCACCTCCCAATGGCCAGGGGTTGGTGACTAGCATATAATGCATCAACCAATAAGTGGGAGGCATTTTGTTGAGTACCTGTTGGCACACACAATCCCAACGACATCCCACAAATTGAAAGGCAAAAACAAGTACACTGAATCATGTCCTGAGTAAAAGTAAAACTGAAAACAAGTGGTCTAGAATATAGACCCATCACAAATAACTGAAAACATCAAAGTACAAAGGGACTCGGGTAGCCATCCCCAGAAAACCCCACCTAATGGTAAGAGTAGTGTAACTACTGGAAGCTGAAGTATTACATCAAGTCCGCCCAATCATACATGGCCCCGCCTTATCCTAGGACACCAAGTCCTCTATTGAAACATCTATCATCTGCACAAGACACAACACATGTGGGTGAAGCCTGTGTATGGGTGATTAACACGGTACAATGTAGGGGACCTCAGTCCACTAAGTAGATATTCCCCAAAAAACCATAAAGAAAAGACACAAAGTAAGGACAGCTCACACCAGGTACAATCTAAAGCATAGGAAGAAGGTTCATCAGCTATAGTGATGAATATTTCATTCTGTTGAGTAACTCATACCTGATGAATCATTGCTCGTCCTCTGGGAGACTAAGGATAAACATGGCTACTACTCATCCGCTTGGCCACATAGGATCCACATGGATGCTTCTTGTCTGCCTGACCACTAAGGATTCACGTGGTTGTTGCTCATATGCCAGTCCACTAAGGATCCACATGGTTGCTGCTCATCTGGAAAGCCACTAAGGATACACATGGTTGCTGCTCATCTGTCGGTCCACTAAAGATCCACGTGGATATTTCTCAAGATATAGATCATAACTCAACCACCACACAGTCCCAGATAAAATAACTCAGTGTTTTGTCTCATCATAATGGTTCCAACACAACATAAAATGCGTCGAACGGACGCCCGGTCTATAAGATTTTGATATTTTAGAAAAAATGGATCACTGGATTCGAGTCCGATCCAACCTGGTTGTATTCCAACCCCTTAAAAACTCTCTTAAAGTATCTTAAAAGTATCACCTCATCGCAAAGTCCATCATTCCACAGGCGACATGTCAATCGGACACCCGGTCTTCGAGTTATTGATGTTTTAGTAATCAGGGGATTGTTGCATTTGGGCCCGGTCTGACCCGGTCAAACCGAACCGACCAACCTGGACTGAGGGGTCCGACATACCCCAATTTAATTTGACTGTCCTGAACTATATCGTTTTAGGTCAGGGCAGGTCCAGTCTGGTCTGGCTAGTGCGCCAGGTCCAATGGGCCTCGTTGTACCTAGCCTAGTATGGTCGTGGATCTAGCCCGCCAGGTCACCAGGAAAAGCCTGAAGGGTGCGGGTCCGGATCTTACCGCTGGAATGGGGAATAACTCACCATCTAGAGCATGGCCTTCTATATTTGGGTAATTGGTGTGTGATCGGGATGCGGCAGCCACTAACGCGGCCCCTCTATGTCCGAACGCGGCCTGCTCCTCCAATGGGGTGCCTGCCTGGCACCATGTCCAATGGTTGCTGCGGCCGACGGGCCGCAGCCTCCCATCCAACGCGGTCGAGTAACCATGGCTCGCTAATTATCTCAGTAGGCCCAGACATGTTTCTCCACCTCTCTGCGACATTGGACAGCGCCACTCCTCCCTACTACTACAGCGCGCCGATGGGCCCTCCCCATCCCTCCGCTTGCAGCCGCCACCACGAGCCACCACCAACGGTTTCTTCTGCGGGCCACCAGAGTCGCATCGGTGGTCCGTTTCTCGATCCTCATGTGCCTACATGCCTTCTCAGTTCACCTCCATCCCTGTCTTATCCCCAAATTCATATTTTCACTGATTTGAGGATACATACTTGAAGAAAAAATGTCTGGAGGGACATGGGCGAGGATTAAAATAGGTGAAGGACTAGGGATTTCCATTCTATCAATCAATAAAATGTAACCCTGAATAGAAAACCCAATAATTAAACTCTCCTACAAGAACACACAATCAACAGATTAACCTGTTCGTTGGTTAATATGAATTCATCAATTAGAATATGAATGGGTAATAACATCAAAATAAAATAAAACCCTATCTTGTTGACGTTCTTTGTTGCAATGTTTCATCATTGAGGGTCCCGTATGTCTATGGCGCTTTTTATTCTTCGATGTATGTTGAAGTTGATGACATCTGTCCAGCATTATTTTTTCTTCATTAGGGAGGAAAATCTAGTAGAGTTTCATCATAGAATCCTCATTTTTTAATCCTCATTTCACCAATGTGTCTAACTATTAAAAATAATACATGTCGTAGCGTTTCTGTTATGGTGTGACATAACATCATTACACTATTTCATTTATGAGACAGTTTCACTGTTATGCATCATTAAAGTGTCGTTATGCTAAATGTTAACAACCCATTAATGATCTCTTTTAATGTGTCTCTTTGTTGTCTCGTTGTTGCAACACAGTTTCATCGTGTCGTCACTCATCAGTGAGATAAGAAATAGAATAAATTTTTAAGTTATTTTATTATTTTTCTAGAAATTTCCAAAAAATGATTATTCTGTTTGGCCCTTTCCATCCAAAGTTAATTTTTTTCTAGGTTAATCCTGGTGTTTTGAGTTCAACAATGCCTTCAGATTTTAAATCCAAGAACTAGTTCAAAAGATAAAAAAATATGCTCGCACGTTTAATGAATGTACCTTAAAAAAGTTTGAAATATCATTCTAGGATCATCGAGCCACAGAATCACATGCCTTTATAGTGTGTCATCTTGAAATAATTCCATATAATTTAAAAAAAAATTACATGGGAATTCCGTGATATTATATTCACCCCACCTTAGGTCTTTACGTCCCCAAAATCCAAAACAAGGGATAACCAATCAAATGGGGGTACTGAGCATGAATCTGAGCCTCCCTCTCATATGTGCTCTCTTAGAGATTCCCATGATACCACTGAACGTTCACTATAGTAATAATCTGCCCATGAAAGACCTGCTCTTGTCGATCCACTATATCTAGCAGGAACTCATCAAATATCTCCCAATCATCAATGTCATGCTTTCCCTATTCGATGAGGTGCGATGGATCATGCATGTATCTCTTTAGTTGCGACACATGGAAAACACCAAGAACTTGGTGCATCTATGGGGGAATAACTAGGTGGTAAGCCATGTCACCAACTCTTCTTAGGATTTAAAAAGGTCCATTGAGCCTCAGAGATATCTTATTGATGTGGCTCTATTTTTTCATAGTTTTGCCACATCTTTTTACTTAATTTTTAATGATTTAATTAATTATTTAATCACTTTATGATAAATAATTGTATTTTTGTATTTTTATTTTTAAATTTGTCAAATATTAATTTTTTATAGAATTTTATGTAATTATGGGCCCATAAATAGTTGATTTATACCTTCTTTGTTTTTAATATATTTAATTTTCAATTTGTTTGTTTATCCTATATTTGTTTATTTTATTTTATTTTTCATTATTAACAATTATTGAGTTTTCTAATTAATTTACTTTTAATTTTTAAGTTTATACAACTTAATTACCGCTTGCCATATTACCGGTAGCTTAGCTACCATTAGCAGTGTTACATTTGCTATACCGGTAGGCAGGTTACCAGTACTTCCTATCAGTGACCTTGCATGTATCGGTGACCTCTGTCACCGATACTTTATCCTACCGGTAGCTCTCTTTTAATTTATTATGGTTGCATGTAATTTTAACTATCGGTGAACCTTAAATTTTATAAACAACGATGAGTATTTAGTTTGGTTAATTTAATTATGCTCGATTTTTTTAATAAGTTAATTTCTAATTAAACAATTATTTAATCAACATAATTCTAATTAATTAAGTTAGTCTTTGTTTAATTAATTAATCTTTTAACTTAGTTACTTTATAATAGGTTAACTTTTTTATTTAAATTGGTTTAGACATTCTACTTAGTAGTTAAGTATATAATTAGTGTTTAAAGTTAAATTAATTAGTTCGCTTTTAATTTTAATAGTTCAATTAGTTAATTAATTAATTAATTAATTTTTTAAAAAATATTAATTACATTATTTTATGTAATCAGATTTAATTTTAATTCATTTTATAACTATTTTAGTGTACCGGTGAGGTAGACGAGCTTCTGCGTTGATTTATTTGGGTTACCAATGTTTTTGTTTTTATTTTCTACTGCTCTTTAATAAATTTATTTAGATATTTTAATTTAAGTCTTTTATTAATTTAGTTTAAAAATTATTTGATTTATAAATTAAGTGTTTTCAATTAATTATTTTAATGTTTTTAAGTTTAAAAAATTTCTTTTTTTCATTAATGGTGTTTTTATTTTTCTTCCTTGTAATTATTTGTTTTTAATCTTTTATTTCGCTTTAGTTTTAATTTTAGTTCAATTTAATTTTTTTTAAGGTCACCGTTAGTTTTTCCTAACGGTGAGTTTTTTTAATACTATTGGTGACTGTTTATTTTTTTAACTGTGATAGTGTATCTGCTGCTTTTGTTGTTTTCTAAAAAAATATGCTTCATTGTGAACTCTTGTGTGTTTAATCTCACCTAGTTTTTTATTACAAATGGAACATCAACAAAACTGGAATCAACAGGGGCCACATTGTGTGTGTTGTGGCTATTATGGACATACTTCTGGGAAGTGTGTCTATAACCTGCCACAATGGGATGCTTATATTGAAGAAAATGAAAACTTTGAATATAGTCCTAACACCCTAGCTAAAATTGAATTAATTGATTCTAAACTGGATGCTAGGGTGGAAGTAATTAATAATTGGTTAAATTAAACCCATGAAATTCAACATAGATATTCTCAAGAGAGAGATCAAAATCTGAAAGGATTAGGAAACATGATCTTGGAGTTACAACAAAGGGTTAAAGAACAAAGAGAATTTGAAGAAAATGAAAATTAAAATGTGTATAAATGATTTGGAAATCAAATTGAAGAAGAGAGTGATAGTGAAACTGGGAAATGAAACATTCTCTTTGAAAAATCTGATTCTGCTGTACCAAATCTGGAAATAACCAACTCACTGAATAAAGAACACAACATTGAAAATCCAATAAATAATTTTAATTCTGTTGAGTTGGACAATTCTGAAGATGAATTAACACAGATTGAAAATTATTTCCCAATTCTCTTTATCATCCCTTCTTTAGAGAAGAATCACTGTATTAGAAGCTTTGAGAATAAATTCCCTCGGGTAGAAGAGAAACTTGAGAATGAAAGGATGAATGTTAAAAACTCTACACCCAATATTTTTGACATTGTGAATACAGAACCTAAACATGAAATTAGGAACACTTTGGAAGAGAACCTTAAATTGGTTAACATATAATCTGAAATATTTCAACCACAACTGAACACTTCTCTTCCATGTTTTGAAACTATAAACCCAATAATTTCTGAAATTTTGTTGGTTGATGAGGATGAGGGAATGATATTTGAAGAAAAACTAACTGATGAGTTTTCATTTCCCTATTCTCATAGTAATCACTTTCTTGAATCATTGTGCAATGAATGGAAATCAGTGTTGGCCATCTTGAGGAGAATTTTCTTAATTTGAACATTCTGGAAACTGAATTTATTGATGCTGAATTGGACATTACTCCCCCTGATTTAATCTTTTTGCAACTCTCAAATGACATGGTTTTAGAAAGTGATACTTTTGAACTTGAACTTCAATTAGAGGTTGAACACACATTAGATGATGGTTGCAGAATTGATTTGTTTGAATCATAAGAAGTTCAATGTGAGTTAACAGATGACGATATTTTGGAAGAGATTTACAACATTGTTAGGCCTGAATCTGTTGGTGATAAAATAAATTCTCTTCACTGCCTATCACTTCCATCCTCACCTGTGAAGGGTGCTGATTCTTTTAATGATATTTATAGTAGTCCAGAGAGGGAATCACACTTGAGTTTCACTTTTCATAATTCTGTTCAGCACTTAATTGAATTCCCTCTTGAACCTGCTAACCAGTACTCACCCATGAGCACCCTTGAATTTGAATCTTTTAGTGTTTAAGTTGGAGAATATTGCTCTGAGGACATTGTCATACCCTTTGAAATACCAAATTTATTGCTACCAATTCTTAAAAATGTTAATATTGTCAAATCTGAAACAAATTTGGAAGTGGAGAGCACTATACTCACAATTATTAAAGGGTGTTTCTTGGGGATTTTTACAGCTGATGAGAAATTAGTTTTTGTCTGCTTAAGTCTTAAATCCCACAAATAACTACTTTCTATTAAAAATATCTGGGCCAAACACATGTGTTGGTTCCTGTTTAGGAAACCACATCCACCTAGTGACTATGGTTAGTTTCTAGGTGAGTCCGGCTGGGGACTATAAACCTAGCGCTACATGGGTGTCAACCCATGGTTTTTCTTCTGTTGTAAATAAATAAAAAATTGTAATTAAATAAATTCTAACTGTAGACTTTAAAATCAGTGTTGTATGGGAGTCATCCCATGCACTTTCTAGTTTTCATTTCTGTACTGTTTTTTGTTTAATAATGTGCTGCTTTGCTGCCTTATATTTTCTCTGTCTCTACTAGAAATTTTTGTCTCTATCTTCTTGCTTTGTGATCTTTCAGTTGTTACTGCTAGTGTCATCTAAGGAGTGGAATTCCCATGATGAAGGAGTAATGGAAATCTAGTCAGGGAAGTACCTTACTGTTAAATTCAGTTTCTTCTTTCTACTCCATAATGCTTTGCTGAAAATCAGCTGCATAAATTGCATATTTTAAAAAAACATTTGCTGCATGTCATTAACTTGAATTAAAAATCTTCATGTGCCTTTTTCTGTGAACTTAATTCATTGTTTAAAACACATTCACTACATGAAATTATGTGTGGGGGGGTGGGGTACATGCTTGATTGTAGTTTTGTTTTTTTCTTTGGAACCATTTAGTATGTGGGGTGTTTATCATGAACTTTGTATGCTATATTGAATATCATACTGAATTAATCTTGCTAAATTTTCTTACACCCAATTAATTGTGCAACCACAAGTGGCTTTCCTTGTTTGAACTTTAATTGAAAATCTATGTCACTTTAATGTGTGTGCCTGGATATGAACCTGTTGTTTATTTATTCCTTTGTGTCAAACAACATTTTTGAACTTCATTAAGACACTTTATACATTTCATAAATCTACTTAATTGAAAATATATTTTGAACCTTATTTTCTAAATTGTTCTTCTCCATATTTAGAAGTCAACTTTAGGGACAAAGTTGGGTTTTAAGTGTGGGGGAGGGGGGAAACTCTTGACTGTGCTAAACTGTGCTTTAATTGAAAGCCCATAAATTCCACTGCAACTTCAAACTTTTTGTAAAAAATGGTTAATTTTTTTCCAAATTCTTTCATAATTTTATGCTTTACACTATACTCAATTGGGTCTTTCCTTAGGACAAGTTCCTTGTTAGTAGTTATGGTTTTCATTGAGCCTAGAATTGATGATGTTGGATGATTGCTAAGTGATCTTACTTGGTGATTTGATGGAAATTCGGTTTAGGAATTATTTCTAAAAGTGATTTGGGTCACATGTTAATGGGATTATGATAATACCCTTTGAAACTAGAAATTTGATTCTGATTCTAGGGGCTTGTTTTTTCTTTTAATTATTAATAGTAATTTCTTTAATGAGCCAATGAAAATGAGTTTTATATAAATCTTTTGAAACTAGAGTAATTTGGGCATCTGGGATCCCACGGTGAGTCTCTAAGACCCTAGATGTTGGGTGTGTTTCTGTTATCAACAAGCCCTCTATTCACTTTGAATAAGTGCATTTCACAGTGCTCAGCACAGTGATACATGGCTTGGTAAAAATAAAATAAAGTGTTTGGGGTCAAAAATGAGCTCATTAAGGTTAGGGGAATGATGAATGCCAAATGAAGAAGGGATTGACTGGTTTATATGAGAATCATTTACGTTGTATCATTAAGGTGATTCACAAAAAAAATATTTATTCTTTGAAACCTAGAAGATGAGTCAAAGTACAAGGTTCCACTGTTAATTTTCTTAATTCCACAAAAATTTTACCTTTTGTCACCTTTGGACCTAGTAATTAAATCTTGGATTGATGTTAGTCACTGAGTAGTACCACATATGAGGCATGACATTTTCATTGTTTGATTATTAATAGTTTTCAAGACTTCCAGTGAGTATTTTCTTAAGGCAGTGTTCATATGAGCAATTTTGTTTCTAAATGCCTTTTGGCATGTTGTTCAAGTCCTCTGTTTAATGTTCTGGACATGTTACATTTTGATCTGAATTAAAAACATTTACCTATTTATCAATGATAATAAAGCATGGGATTGTTTGAGGATAAACAATGTTTAAGTGTGGGGAAATTTGAAGTGGCTCTATTTTTGCATAGTTTTTCCACATATTTTTAATTAATTTTAAATGATTTAATTAATTATTTAATCACTTTATACTAAATATTTTTACTTTTTTATTTTTATAATTAAATTTGTCAAATATTCATTTTTTTTAACATTTTATGTAAGTATGGGCCCTTAAATAGTTGATTTATACCTTCTTTGTTTTTAATATAATTAATTTTCAATTTGTTTATTTAACCTATATTTGTGTATTTTATTTTATTTTTCATTATTAACCATTATTGAGTTTTCTAATTAATTTAATTTTAATATTTAAGTTTATACAACTTAATTACCGCTTTCCAGACTATTGGTAGCTTAGCTATCGATAGTAGGGTTACATTTGCTCTACCGGTAGGCAGGTTACCGGTACTGCCTCTCGGTCACCTTGCCTGTATTGGTGACCTTTCTCACCGATACTCTTTCCTATCAGTAGATCTTATTTAACTATAACGGTAGCCGTTAGATTCTACCGATGAGCCCTTAAGCGGTGATTTTTTTTGTTAAGTTAATTCTGCTTAACTTTATAATAGTTAATTTCTAATTAAACAATTATTTAATCAGCATAATTATAATTAATTAACTTAGTCTTTGTGTTTATATTTTATCTTTTAATTATGTTAAATTAGAATAGGTTATCAATGTTGAATAATGTGTTTAGTCTTTCTACCAATCCCCTAGGTATTTAATATGTGTTTTAAATTTAAATAAAATTGTTCATCTTTAATTTTATTAGTTCAATAAGTCAATTAATTAAATAATTAATAGTTTTTAAACATTAATTATATTATTTTTTATATGAATATTATTCTTTAATTCATTTTATAATTATTTTAGTCTATCTGTGAGGTAATTAAGATCTCTCGGTGATTTATTTGGGTCACTGATGTTTTTATTTTTATTTTCTGCTATTCATTATTTAATCTGTTTAGTTTTCTTTTAAATTTGAGTCTCTTGTTAATTTAGTTTAACAGTTATCAAGTTTATTAATTCAATTTTATTAAATTAGTACTTTTTAATTAATAAATTTAATATTTTAAAGGTTAATAAATTCCATGTTTTTAATTAATAGAATTTAGCATTACTTTAATTAATTATTTTAAGTCTTTTTATTTAATTTATTTAAGTTTTAATTCTATTTTTAATTTATTCGTAATGTTAAGCTTCCATTTTGTTTTTCCGGTAACCTCTTTTATTCTATGGGTAACTTTTTTTCTAACATTAAACTATTATTTCATGTTCTAAAGGTTGACTTTTTCTTTTATTTTTTCTATCGATGAACTTTTTCTCACACATATACCAATTCTGTTAGCTGCTGCTCTGCCTCTCTAATTATTTCCTCATCGATACTCATTTTCCTCACCGATACATTTTTCCCACTTTTCTCACCATTACCCAGCATCCGAAACCTCACCGTTACTGTTTCTCAATTCTCACTGATAGCCCAAACACTCACTAAGGGTCCGTTGTGAAGAGGGAGTTTCACACTGCTTTGTGGAGTTGAGTTTTCTGCTACAAGAAGAGAGTCCGTTGCTGGATGAGTCGCACCACCTGAGCCGCTGAAGACCTGCATAGCGTCGCTTTTGGATGAGTTCATTTCCCTGCTGCTATCCGCTGTTGCGAGGAGCTCAAGCCGCACCCCCCGCGTCACCGTTACAAAGGAGCAGCATTGATGCTGGTTGTGCTGGAGAGGAGGAGCTCGATGCCGCTGGTGTCTTCTTTCTACTGCGCCACGCACTTGAGGAGGCACCACCGGTTTTCAGGAGGTCGCGCTGTAGTTGTATGAAGGAGGAGCCGAGCTGGTCCTCAATCAGAGGGAGTTGTGCCGTTGCTTTGAAGAGTGTTCGGGCCGAGTTGAAGGAGGTTGCTACGCACTGCTGGTGTTTGCTGTCCGCCGCACCTACTGGTGATGCTACGAAGATGAGCTCGCTACCGTCAACAGTGTGAAGAAGAAGACCTCCAAAAAACCTACCTTCCCTTGTGCGCTGAGTTCAAGGGAGGAAGAAGAAGATTAAAAATAATAATAATAATAGTCTAATTAATATAAAATAAAAAGATAAAGTAATGTGAAAAGAAAAAAGGAAAAAATGAAAATCAAAAAGTAAGTTTACTTTACATAAAAGTTAAATTACAAATTCAAATTAATATAAAATATTTATTAATATTGTAACTAATATAATGTTAAATAATTAAATTATAAATTAAAATATTAAACTAAATTATTAATAAATGAAAATAAGTAATTAATACACTAATAATAGAACTAATTTAATAGAATTTTTACATAAACTATAAGCTATACTTATTAATTTAAAAATACTTAAAACTTAAGTATTAATTTTAATTAATTAATTTAAATTAAGTAATAATTAATTAATCTAACAATTTAATTTCTTTAATAATAATAATTAAATTATTAATACAATCTTAAATATTAACTTAATTATTTATTTATTTATATTGTAATTTTAAATATCTTAGTTAAAAATAATAAAATTAATAATTTAGTAATTATTTTATTAACTTAGTTAAATTAATAACTTTTTAATAACTTATGTTGTACCTTACTTGTTTTAAGTAAGTAATTGTCAATTAACTAAAGATAATTTGTAACGAGTAATTTAAAATTTTACTTTAAAAATAAATATTTTTCTTTACATCTCATTTATTTATTTTTCTTTTGTATTTTATTTTTCAGGTTCATTCAAGGAACTTAAACGCATCCAGGTTCAACCAACTAACTCTGCGGGAGTTAGTTAGGAGGGAAAAATTAGCGCGACGTGCTTGCCGCGAAAAAATGCACATTTTGCAGTGAATGGGTGAAGAACTCTTGAAGTCCGTGGAAGACGTGCGATGACATGCAGCAGTTGACAGTTTATATTTAAATCAGAGCAAGTAGCATATTTTGGGGGGACTCTCATTCTAATTCCAGGACACACAATTCGAGAGCAGAACTCTCGGGAGACACCAAGAGTGATACTGGAGACTTGGAGTTGTAGGAGAAAAGCAGCAGTACACGATCTTCATTCTCAGAGGGAGGATCTGTATTCCTCTATTTTTATATGTTTTACATTGTACTTGATACTGATATGTTGTTAATGGTTTTAGATTAATTTCTTTTGCTTGAGAGTTTAGATACTTATTGGTTGAAACTTTTATCTTCAACTAATTTCTTCAAATGAGAATATGATTCTTTTCAAGAGATTGAGTGAGTTTCTTGAACATAAAAATTGAATTAACACCTTTAAGAAATTAATTCTAAATCGATGATTTTTTTGTGAGATCGATCATCAAGAAATTTCATCAAACAATAGAATTAGAACTACAGAAACTTTCGGCGAGATAGCTATCTGTTGTTATCTTAAAATCAAATTGTTGTATGTGGTTGTAGAAGTGGCGAGCATCAAAGGCTATAATACAGAGTGTTAATTCTTCTGGTGAGGAAGGATTAATAACTCATTTTTAAGGTGTGGATTTAATCAAAATAAGATCATTCATTTAATCCAGTAAGCTTCAAATATCTCAAGAAAACTTTTGATCTACCCTCGGCACTCCTGTTTCCTTCTTAGTTACTTATAGTTTTCACTGTTTCTTTCTTGCTGTGTCATTTCCAATATAGGTGATACGGAATTTCCAACTTGTTTCATACTACTTTTTAAGAAATAAAAAAATGAATAAAAAAGTAAAAAATGCCTACGTCACTACTGAAAACAGTGAGGTTTTAGTTTAAAAACCTTATAATTCTTGTCTACCTTCTCTGTGGATCGACCCTGCACTACTGTGCTAGTGTTGGTTAATAAATGTAATTTTGAGGGCCATGACGACCTTCGGCCTTGTTCACTTGTCGCCCTGTAAAAATCTATAAAATCCTTGTCAGGGAGAGACTCTAAAGAACACATAGTCTCCCTCTTAGAACTCCAAGGTTCTTCATCTCCTATCATAATAAGAATTTTTTCTGCACTGTGTAGTCCTCATCCGCTCCTAGATGCCCTGCACCTTCTCAGTGTTAGCTCGTACCAACTCTGGACCCATGAGTGCCGCCTCCCCTAGGTCTGTCCATTATAGAGGTGATCTTCAAGGCCACTAATAAAAGGCCTCAAATGGTTCCATGACAATGGTGGAGTGATAACTATTGTTGTATTCATACTCCACCAGTGGTACCTGGTCCTCCTAACTATGACCAAAATCCAGAACGCAATCACGAAGCATTTTCCCCAAGGTCTGTATGGTCTTCTCTGTCTGACCATCCATCTGAGGATGAAAAGTTGTTCTCAAGAACAGCTAAGTCTTGAATGCCTCTATTAATCCCTTAAACAACTGGTATGTAAAGTGTGTATCACTATCTAAGACAATCGTCGAGGTCACCCCATGAAGTCGCATTATCTCTAAGACATAGAGGCGTCTTAATACCTATAAAAGTCCACGATCCCGGATGGGTTGGAAGTGAGACGACATGGTCTATCAGTCAACAGTCAAGCATATTGAATCATGGCCTCTGGCCATACATGGTAACCACATCATGAAGACTATCGAGATACCGTCTCATTTCCACTCGGGTACCTCAAGTGGCAGAGCCATGCCTACTGGAACCTGATTCTCAGCCTTCACTTACTAACAAGTGAGGCATCATGAGACGAACTTAGTCACTACTTTCTTCATTACTGACCACCAGTACTGATGATAGAGGTCCTAGTAAATCTTTCCCCTCCATGATGTACCACCAATGGGGATGTATGGAACTCCCTCAATACCTCCTCATGCAACTCAAATGGTATTGCGGTGCTCCCTCTGAAAAATATGATGTGCTACCCACCTATTGAAAATCAATCATGAGAATGTCCCATGGATAACAGAGAACATCGGGCCTCATAGTCAACATCCACTAATTGTGCCTCCCTAACTCTCTATAAGAGTAGAGGAGTAATAGTCATCGACTGATGGTAAGCTGCTCCATCATTATCCACAAAGGATATTTTCCTCACAGCTTGCTACTCTGTCGACTCACCCAGAAGCTGCAAACTAGTCCACCAACTAAGCGCATATGCTACCATGTTCCCCTTTCCAAGTGTATAGACTATCTCAATGTCATTGTCTTGGAGTAACTCTAGCCATCACCACTATCTCAGGTTCAACCATTTCGGGGAGAAGATATACCTGGGACTCTTATGGTCATATTAAACTATAAATCATTCACACATTAATTAGGGAGGCCACAAATTCAAGTAAAAGACCATTGATGTTAACTCCATGTCATGGGTCGCATAGTTATGCTCATGATGCATCAACGACCATGAGTCATAGGTAATCACCGCTCACTCAAACACGACCTAGACCAGCCCTGATGCATCACAAAAAATGACATACTCAATTCCCGCCTCTGGTAATCTCGAGATGGGGGCACTAGTCTCTCTCATTGGATGTTTCCCTTACCTGCACCACACCCTCAAACTTTCTTGCACGCCCTTGCTTCCACCAGAACTCTAACCCGTGACCTCCCCCCTTGCACGCATGCACCTTTACCACAAAGCCATTTAGTACATTTCTCAATTTAATGATATATATATATATAGAGTTATATTTATTCATATATTAATATAGATTCATATTAGTATACATAAATTAAGTTATATTAAAAAATATATATTTATTCATATATTAATATTTATATTTATTTATTTATTTATTTATTTATTTATTTATTCATATATTAATATATATATATATAGTTATAAATTTTTATCTGTATATTTATTTGTATATTAATATATATTTGTAAGATTTGTCTTAAATATATTTATAAAATATGTTATTTATGTGTGTTTATAAATATATATATATATATATATATACATATATAAAACACACACACAAACACACACACACACACACACACACACATATATATATATATATATATACGAATAAATACATATATATGTGTATCTGAACGTCCATAGGAAGTTCAAAAAAACATAAATTATAATCCAGAAGTCCGTTTGAACTCCACAACCATTCAAATAAATGAAAATTTAACAATATCTGATATGATATGTGTTACAAGCCAAGAAGACATCTCGATCAAATGTTATATCTATTTGATTGTCAAAAAATCAGGGTATCCCGAATAAAAACTCAGTTTTGGAGGCCTTTGATAGAGATAATATTTTCATCTATTTTATATGTAATTCACTGATATAATCACAAAACATTTATCAATGTGTGTTATTTACATCAATTTTGTATTTATAGGGTGTTTTGAGCTTAAATTGGAAAATAACTTAATTTGGTAATATTAACAGATTTTAATATCTTTGTTAATTTTCACATATCACTTAACATATAAATCCAATTGATGTGATTAAATTTTTATTGGATTTCTATATTTATTTTATTCATCTTTGGATTCAAGACCATGATTTAATTCTTCCATCCAAGGGTCCAAAAAATTCAATCAAGTTGGAAAATAATTATGGATGATCAGGTGGACCCAACCTTAATGAATTAATCATAAATCAGTCTACATACATTCAATTGATGTGATTCCAATTGGATTTAAAATAATATTTAATGGGCCGTTTGGTTTTTGAAGATCATATAGATATTCCTTCATTAAATCTACCCATGGATGCTAATCCTTTGGGGCATAAAAAAGGAAACATTCACCCAGAATAGATTCTCGAATTTAATTAGCCATATCTCTTACCAAATAGTTCTAATAAAGCAGAAATTTTGTTGAGAATCGTAGAAGATATTTTGGAAATCTTTAATGAAGACACCATGCTAATATTCAGCCATTTATTTGGCCTACCATGGTCAAACATTTAGTGGAAAAAATATGTTGGAAATCTTAAACCAATATTTTGAAGATCGGAAATTTGAAGACCCAAAGATGGAACCCCTTGGCCTATATAAGGAGGAGTTCACCCACTCTGAAAGGGAGTTTGACACAACTATTAGAGAAGATGCCTAGGGACATTCTTCTAATGTAGGAATTTTTTTCTTTTTAATTTATTTTACTTTTCTCATGTAATACATTTGCATAATTTTAGTTCATGGGTTTCCATCTTCTTCCATCTATCTTTCTCTTCCAAACCTAATCTAATTATTCTCTTTTCTTCTTATTCTACCCATCATGAACTATTATCCACAAAAATGAGAGGATAACCTAAGGCTTTTCCCTAGGGTTGGTTTCACGGTGTTCTATATTATTGTACTTCAAATTCAAAATGTTTTAAATCTTTTTTTGGTGGAGGTGGGAATATAGCATGGGTACGGCGGTCATTCGCCACAGCACTATTCCAAAATCCATTTATTTTCCTTGATTATTTAATTTTCTTTCCCTTCTCTTAAGTAAATCCTTCACACGGTGGAGTTGGGGTTTCCATAAGGGATTAAATGGCTTACTGTGGAGCGAGGTATTTTTAGGGATAGCATTATCGGTTGAGGTGTTACCCTATTTGACTATTAGAGGTGTTGTGGTTTGGTGTGCCAGACGCATACTAAAATCACAAACTAAATAAATCCAAGGAAATTAATTAATTAATTATTTTTTAATTAATTAATTATAAAATTTAATTTAAATACTAAATAAACAATGAATGAAACCATGTTATCCAATCCTAGGAAGAAGTTCTTTCTTCCTTAATTATATTTTGTCACTGCATGATAGTTTTAACATTTATTTCATTTATTTTCATTAACTTCCTAGATTAAATACCAGAAACCAATAATTTGTTTAGGTGATATATATTAATTATGTGGACAACTGATAAATATCCTCACGAAACCTTGGTCAGCCTCCATGCTGCATTAGGTAAATATTTTTCTTTTTCCACACCCTATAACAGGCATTAGTCAGCCTTATGGACCCTTTTCGGCATCTAAAATTTTTATATAAGGTTTCATTGTGTCAATAACACATAGGTATTGTCGCAAGATTCGATTTGATATGCTGTAGTGCTCAAACGGATACTCATATCAAAAGTTATGGTCATTTGAAGTTTGAGTTACATTTTCAACTTATTATTGATATTTTATTAATTTTTTTGATTTTTTGTGTCTTAAAATTGATATTAAATTATTATTAGTCGATGATAATTAGAAAATCAATAATTAATAATATTTTTTAAAATATTTTAAATCCATTTTCACTAAATCTATTATATATTAAATGTAATAGTCTATTTATTCTTATCCAAAACATATTTTAAAAAATATATATTATATTTATATCAATATAAATATACTTATATATAAATATATTATTTTTCATTATATTTTTTAATATATTATTTATCTTTGCTAGTAAAAGGATCGGATAAATCGCACCCCCCTTATCAGTGCTTTTTTTAGAGCAGATAATGGCACCCCCGTTATGAGAGTTTTTTTAGCACTGATAAAGGTTGGCGCTGCAGAAACCCAGTATTGTGGTAGTGGGGTCAAGTCAATAGTATTAACCGGGTCCTATATGTTTCAAACAAGAAGAAGTGATAGGAAATGGAAATCACTAGTACAAGTGTCTATCAATATTATAGTTAAATTAGGAAGAAAAACATTGTACCTTGATTCATCCCTAGAGTCATGGGGTCATAAGCCTAAATAGTCTGCAAATATCTCCTCCCCTACCCAACAGCATGAATGGTGGGACATCATCACCGGAGATGTCCCTTTTCATGAAAATCATAGAAAATATAGTTCTTTTGAAAACTATCACATTCCCTCTTATGAACCATCTGGTTCTGCGACTTTGTTCACTTGCAATCCATAGGTCCAACTGACCCTACATCTTAGGTGATCGTTCCCACGAATTCCCGAAACACACATACGAACCTTGTTCTTCCACACTTAGTGCCAAAATAGTCATCCATGACTCGTTATAGCAAGATATTTCCACCTAAACCAATAGTGGTGGGAATGTTAGCTAATCAATGGGTGGCGGTAACACCGATATACCACCCGGTGGGGCCATCTCTAGCATTGTTCCCTGAACGGATGCCTCGTTGCTAGGTGGACTATCCTCACAAACACAAATCAAGAACTAAGCTAGCTGTCTGCAATGAGACATTCAAAAATAGATCAAGATTCACCACGGTAAATATATTATACCTATTCAGAGGACACTTATTCCAAAAAACATAAAGAGACACTTTTGTAACATGTGTTTTTATGCATTCAGTCAAAAAGCGGAATTCGAGGCCCTGGTGTGTGGATACGTCGGTCGCCGCACCAACACTGGACTCCCCAAATCTGAAAGTTAGACTTGAAACATTTAAAATTATTTCCCCAGAACAAAAACAAAATACTCTCATTATTTGAGGTAGAACCGAGCACCTTTGATACCACTTTGTCATGACCCATTCTAGGAGGCTCATGTCATGACATACCCCAAGCCCGCCACCCAAAGGCAGGGGTTGGTGACTAGAACTGAAGGCGTCAACCTACAATTGGGAGGCATTTTCCTTAGTACCTATATGCACACACACACACCCAACCACGTCCCACAAACTGAAAGGTGAAAACAAGCATACTGAAAATTTTTTTGAATACAAGTACAACTGAAAACAAGTGGTCCATAATACAAACGACACAAAAACAAATGAAAAAAGAAAAGTACAAAGGGACTTGGGTAGCCATCTATTGAAAACCCCACCTGATGGTAAGGGTAGTATAGATACTGGAATACAAAGTAGTACATCCTATCCACCTAATCCTATAGGGTCCCTCCTTCACCTAGGCTACCAAGTCCTCTGTCGAAACGTCTGTCGTCTTCACAAGATACAACACGTGCGGGCGAAGCCCGTGAAGGGGTGAGTAACACAGTACTCAGCAGGGGACCCCAGTCCACTATAGAGAAATACCACAAAGAAACCACAAAGAAAATCCAAAAAAGTAAGGACATCACACACCAGGTATAATCTAAAGCATAGAAAGAAGGTTCATCAGCAATAGTGATGAATGTTTCGTACTATTGAGGGACTAATTATGGATGAATTGTTTCTCATCTGTCTGGCCACTAATGATCCACACAAATGATACTCGTCTACTGGGACACTAAAGATCCACACAGATGTTTCTCATCTTCTAGGCAACTAAGGATCCATATGGCTCCTTCTCTTCTATCGGTCCACTAAGGATACACACGACTACTAATCATCTTTTGGGCCACTATAGATCCACAGGGTTGCGGATCCTCTGTCGGGCCACTAAAGATACACATAGATGCTACTCGAGCCATCGGTCATATCTCAACATCCACTAATTCCCAGATAGAATAACCTAAAGGGACCTCTCATCATAAGGTTTCCAATGTAATAGAAGGCATGTCGAACGAACACCCAGTTTATAAGATATGGTCATTTTAGTAAAAATGGCTCAATTACATTCGAGTCTGATCAAACCCGGTCATATGCGAACCCCCACCAAAACTCACGTAGAGTATCCAATATGGACCGCCCCATCACAAGGGTCCTCACACCATAGACAGCATGTCAATCAGACACCTGGTCTCTGAGTTATTGACGTTTCAGTAATTAGGGTCTGGCTGCCACTAGGTCCGGTCAGACCTTGTCGGACTGACACGAACAACCCGGCTCGAGGGTCCCATGTACCCTAGTTTAATTAAACTATTCGGACGTGACCTAATTTAGGGAGGGGTAGGTACAGTCTGGCCTAGCCAGATGTCTAGGATCAATGGGCCTCATTGTGCCTGACCTAGTTTGTTCGGCGGTCCTGCCCGCCGAGTCACCCTGTGACCGCGTCTCACCCGACCCAGCCCGAAGGGCACGGTTCCTACCAGCTGGGCATGGGTCCAACCCACTGGTGGGGGTATGGTCTTCTGAAAATGGGTCTGACCCACAGGCGCGGGTCCGGCCCGGCCCGCTGTCTAGGGGCGTGCCCCTCCTGGTAAAGCTCGATTTGCAAAGGCCGGACAGGTGCTGTGCGCCCGGGATGCAGCAGCCGCCGCTAGATCCCCTCCCTGTCTAAATGTGACCATCTCCTCCCAGGAAGTGCTCACCTAGCCCCGAATCTAGCACATTCCACGGCTGACGAGCCACAACCCCCCCCCCCCCCCCACTGCAATCGACAAAAAGTTGCTCACCATGTCACCTGGGTGCAGGCCGCCGCCTCCACGTGGCGCCAATCGGCACCGCTCCTCCCAACTGTCACTAGGGGCCGATGTGAGCTCCACCTCCACCGCCAAAGACCCCCACTACATGCCACAAAAGTCCCTTTGGTGGTCCGTTTCTCAATCCTCTTACACCTATGGACCTCTCGGGTCACCGTCGTCCCTGCCTTGGCCCCAAATTCATCTTGCCATCGATTTGAGGATAGATCCATGAATAGCACAAGTGAAGAGAGACCTAGGCCTTGTTCATGTTATCCATCAGCCTCCACCCTAGAGGTATAAAAGAGGGAATGTTATGGGGATTACCATTCAATCAATCAATAAAAATTTACCCCTAATATAAATCCCATAAACAACACCCTCCCACAAGAAAGCATGATCTTCAAATTTACCTGGGCGTGGGTTAATCAGCATTCATCATTTAGAATAAGAATGAGTAATAAATTCAAAATAAACCACACCCTTACCTCCTTGAAGTTTTTTCTGCATCGTTTCTTCCGTGAGGGTCCAAGAGATCAATGGAATTTGTGATTTTTCGAAGTACATTGAATTCGATGATGTCCTGCCAGCGTTCGTCGACTTTCATTATGGAGGAAAATCTATTAGAGGTTCGTTAAAGAATCTTCATAGTTTAATAATTGTTCTACCAACATGTCAAACTTTTAAAAAAAATCATAGCGTGGAATTTCCGTTATACTATGACGTCACGTCCTTTTCCTATTTTATTTATGAAGCAAAGTCACTGTATCGCATCATTAATGCATCATTATGCTACGTGTTAACAAGCCATTGATGAGTTTCATTAATGTGTCTCATCGCTACCTCATAACGACACCACAGTGTTTCTATGTCATCTCTCGTCAGTGAGGAATGAAATAAAATAAATTTTTATGTTATTTTATTATATTTCTCGAATGGTTTGAAAATTATCTATTATGTTCGACCCTTGCTGATAAAAGTTAAGTCATTTATATTCGAATCTCAGCATTATAACTTCAACAGTTCCCCTGTATTTTTATTCTGAACAAAGGTTCAAAATTTAGAAAAACACACTCGCACATTTTCTTAAGGTACCTAAAAAAAGTTCAAAATTTGGTCCCGGGCTCACCGGGCCTTAGAATCACGTGTCGTCATAGCATGGGGTCTAGAAATAATTCTATAAAATTTTTAAAAAAATACATGGAAATTCCAAGAAATTATATTCTTTTTGTAATGCATGTAGAAAAAATTTATCTGGTGGTGTCATTGGTATACTACTAAATGTTCTCGAAAAAACAATTATGGCTTCAAGGCAAGGTTGGACATCATTAACAAGGGTATAAGGGAATAGTAGGCACCGATAAAGGGTAAAGGGTGAATTTTTTTTTTCTCCAGCAGCTTTCCCTCTATCCATACAAGGAAAAGTAATTTTTTTTCATTTTCATTAATGGTATAAGAGGTACGTAGAGTTATTCATCAAATATCAAGAATGTCGTTTCAATGAATAATTAGAAGTTACATGGACTTAAATACAAGGAATTTAAAGTTTTGATGCATGATTTATTGCATGTTTCCTTATTTTTAATTCTACCTAAAAATGTGTGGCATACATTAAACAACCTATTCTTCTTTTTCACAGCCATATGTAGAAGAGTTATAGACCCTTCAATGATTCCAATCATTAATAAGGAGGTTGCAATCATATTATGTGAATTAGATATATTATTCCCCCATAATGTTTTGATATAACAGTCAACATGATGGTTCAATTGGTTAAAGAGGTTAAACTATGTGGTCTTATCCATTACAGATGGATATACCCCATTGAACGGTATATAAAGATTTTGAAATTGTATGTCAAGAATCAAATTTGGACATATGGTTGTATTATATAATGATGTATGGTAAATGATATTGTTAAATTATGTTCTAATTACCTATCAGATATTGATATCATCACTCTCCCAAAGTCTCATCACAATAGACACCATATGGAAGAAGGTTGTTTGGAAAAAGATATTGTTACAATTACCATCACAGAGCAAGACCAAGTGCACCTTTGATGATATTTATCTGTATGGTTAATCCCACAAAAACAATTATTAGGAATTTGAATAAATAAATGGAAAAAAGTATTTTTATCAAATAAAAACAATAAAAAGTTTATACTATGGTTATAAGATCATATTTTTAAGGAGTTATCTGAAAATAAAAAATCAATTATCAAATGACATTGATGTATATTCACGGTACTAAATGAAAATTGTATAAATTAAACTTGTTCTCTAATCAATGGTTATAAATTCTATAAAAAATAACTCAATGACAGTAGTTTAATACATAATAGTAGAGTTTCACTTATAGAGGAAGTGATACATAAATATATTTCCAAGGATAGAAATCCAATAAATGAGAATATGTTATATTTCGATAATATCAAAAGGATATCTGAGTTGGATTATACAAAATTTCAATTTTGAATTTTATATTGTAAGTTTTTTGAGAGTATAAGTGCATTAAAATATGTTGAAATGGGATTCATGAAGACGAATTTCAGTGTAGAATGAGAAAATTTAGATCCGTTAATAATGGAATCACAAGCAGGGTAATTATTTTATCTCTTAGATCCAAAAAACAATAACTCTTCAATTTTCCATAGGTCAACTAAAATTATGTTATAGTGTTACAAAAATTCAACTGAGTATAACCCTTTAATTGGGAGTTAACAACCACGACATGGTGGTCCCAATGTTGACTATGTCTTGTACCCTGTAGGGGACCTTAATGAGGGGATTTGGATTCTAGATAGAGGAGCTAGGTCCCTACAACAATTAAAAAAATCAATAAGTTTCAATGATATGATTAATGTGTTTTTTAATATACTGTCAAATTCCTCATAATATTATATGATATCTACTACATTAATATAATATAAATTAAATGTTTTACTACTCTTATATGCATTATCTTCTACACGTGATGATGTTACCAATCCTAAGGATGAACATGTTTTTGTGCTAAAACTATAAAATTATTACGGTATCAACAACATGGTGATAAAAAAATAATTATACAAAATCACAATGTTGTATAATATTATCATGGAAATATGGGTATAAAATTTAATAATGGATGGAATCAAAATAACTAACCTATTGACCCCAAGAAATAAATTTTAATTAATGGTGTTATTATCACAAAAAGAATGAATTTTCCCATTCTTATAGATTATTTGTACCACTTATATCCTGTAATTAATAAATAACTATGAGAATGTGTGAAGGTAATGTTACGATATACTTTATATATTTTAATAAAACAATTATATAATGAAATTATTATTTAATTTTCATTATTACCCATATAGTTCACTAATTTTAGATGATTTCTATAAGAAATATGTCTAAATGGCTATTGGAAAAACCCATTGAGGATTCTATACTCTTATTACCAATCTACATCTTTAGGATATTTACGGGGAAGTAAATCCCCACCAACTAGTTAGTTATACACACATTATAAAGCAGGAAACATGGAATGCTTTCACCAATTGTTAGGATGATAATTCTTTAAGGTTCATTATAGTCTATAATATATTATTTCAAATAATTTATTTTATCCAATTTTATTCAAAAAAAATTAATTTTGGTAATATTGAAAGAGTCATGAAAATAAATAACATGCATTAGAACCAATGAACCCCTATCTCAAATAATGTATGGGATATACTTTATTAAATAATATGTTGGTATTTATTTTAAATCAACATTAAAATTATTATGTCATAAAAAACATAGGTTAGTATTTTTATATGTACATTGATGAATTAAAATCTGAATCCAATTCCATCCCACATTATGTTCTATAAAAGGAGGCTTTAATAAATAAAGAGGGTAAAATAGTTTATGAAAACACAAAAGTAGTATGGGAAATATTTTTGATTTTGACATAATAGTAATTTAGTATGATTTATAACCATATAAACTAAAAATAGCTATTTATGTTAATATTTTTTATATGTTTTAGATACAATAATCGGTTGTGGCCGTACCAAAGAAAATAATACATTCAGTATATTTGAATTTTATGGAACAATATAGTCATGTTAGAGGAGTCTGTTTTGGACCGTCTTCTCGAACACATTTTGTGAAGATAAAATCATAACAAGATACATAAAATATGATTAAGGATTTATTTTAACAAATAGATTCTTTGTAGTACATTTTTTTATGATCTGGTTTGGAAGACCAATATATGAGAAATGATCATTGTTAACTGAAGGTGGAACAAGGATCAACACAAGAAGAACTATATTACAATTCTAGCTTTGAGGATATTTATTCCCCTCAACCACATATCTCTACCTAGGTAATTAATTTTTTTATTTCTTTTTCTCCTAAATTTGAGTCAACCAGCTTTTGATAACTTTATATTAATAAAAGTTTAAAAGGTAATGTTTTATGTGATTTATATCTTTCAACACCCACACAACACCTTATTGTGAAAGTTTTAGTGTATAATATCCCACCAGATAGGTTAAAAATTAAATAAATCCCAAAATATCCCATGAGGGTATTAAGGTACATCAAGATACAATAGTTGAGTTTCCTTTTCCACTTGATGATCCAAATATTACCACAGTCAATGATGTTATTGGAACTTTCATATCATGATCGTTTAATCTTATAAAAATATATTAGGTATGGATTTGAAAAAAAAATCTTATTAAAAATCTATAATATGGATGAAAAAATGTTTTATGTTAGGTATGATATTATAGATGAAACAAATTATGGGGAAATGGAAGGTCAAACAAAGACATTCTAGTGAATCGACCAACAAAAAAAGGACTTTCTAGGAGTAACTTCTACCCACCAGTTCCATATCAATATTTATTATGATTATAAATTCATTAAGAGACCACATTTAAACATGAAAAATATATTTTACATTTAATATGAAGAATAAATATATGAAACTTTTTTACATATGGACTTGATACCAAAGTTATAAATCAGATTCTCTAGTTTGAATGGCTGAGAGTCTTAATTTTGAAAACATACATAAGGTACATTTTTATAATACGTATATAAAAATAGTGATCTAGTATGTCCATTAAATTTAATAACTATTCATATTTTCAATAGGTTATTTATTAATACTATGTAAATGGAAAACCATGTGAATAATGATTTAGATTCCTTTATCCCCATACCATTTCTATACATGAAACTTCATTAGAAAAGAAAGAAAATGATGAGAATAAAAATGGTCTATATGATGTGTATGATTAAAAATATTAGTTGAAAGTCTATTTTTTATGGCTACAATGTTAGGTAAAACTATAAAATCTAATCACATAAAATTTATTTTCATTTTTTTCATTACTTATTTTTTTGTTTTCTTATGAAGAACTAGATATTGATAGCAATCAATATGGTTACACTAAATATATTTTTTGGATCCAATGCATAGATATATAATAAATAGACAATGCATGATATGTATTATTAATTTTTAATAAAATCAATAAATATTTTATAGATAAACTATGAATTATATGTTTCAGTCTCTATTTTAACAAGAATTTTTCCATGATACATCATTTTCAAAATATAGACTAAATCGTGGCATGAATTTGGTGGATGAAAATATAATGCCTATGGATTACATTAAATGGAAACATATTACAGTATATATTGAAATATTTATCTATTAAAAAATATTTGAAAACAACTTACTTATTTTGGGCAATGTTTCTACAGTGTTTTAAGTAAGATAATGGCGATGATTAGGGATATTATGTTTGAAAATTTAGGAGAGAGATCACAAACCATTAAAAACCCTATATCTTCAAATAAGTAATTTGAAAAGGAAATTAAAATTTTATTAAAAATATTTATTAGTCATTATTTGTGTATATTTTCTCAGTACTACCTAGATTTTAGACAACCATCATACTCAAAAAATGAATTAAATTTGTTTAATGATGAGTGGGAAGTGTACATCATGTCAGAATGTTTTCCAACAACAAATTTAAGTTATTATATACTACGTTTTTGATCTATTATAGCCTATTTTAGGATAAATAAATTTTGATTTTAAAATCATAAGTATCATAATTATTATATATTATTTTTCTCTATTTATCAAGGAGTAGTATAATAGTGGAAAATTGTTTGTTTCGAAACAAGAAAAAAACATTGTCAAAATGTATACATGAATCATAAAGTCATGAATTCCTACATCTAATTTAGTTATTTTTGTTCTTATTTTACCAACATTATTTATTTAATTTCATTAAATTTTTTAGAATAAAATTTCACTAATTCCCCCTCTTGGGTTCCATCGTGGGTGGTAGTAAAAGATAGAATAAAAGAATAATATTTTGGTTTCACTTTGGTAGGGGTGGAATTATTTGGTCTATTTGACCATAAATTAGATGGAAGGTATACTATCATAAACACTAATGAAATCCATAAAAGCAACACACCATGTTTAAATTAGTGAAATGTACTATCAAAAACTGATTCTTTTGTGTGCTCATAATGTGAAATAGAATTATACCTCTATTATATCACAAAGAATCTCACAGTAATAAAATGAGTATAGGTGTTTGACTTATAAGTATAATGAATATATAAAATTTCACACCTGATAACCATAAAAAAATGAGTCAACTGGTTTACCACCCTTAAGAATTTCCACATTGATTATATAAGGACCACTGAAAAAATTATAAGTTTATATTAGAAGGTCCAATGAATTTTATTTTAAGTTCATGTATGATTGATATAATTCCTTATAGTTTAGTTTCATATGATCAAGAATAATTATATTATTATTTAATGATATATTACCAGAAAAATGTTCTTTTTAGTTGATTTTCCTAAAATTTTAACTAATTTTTAATAATTACATCCCCATCATTTATATCTTTACTTATTTTGTTAATTTTAATTGGAATCATGAAGAAATGAAAGAATAAGTACCTTTGTGATGGAAGAGGAAACCATATTCTTCACAAAATGAGAAGTGATTGACGTATGTATCCTCTTCCATTAGAATGGATAGTTATTTATCTTTTCTTTTTTAGAGATAGTTTAAATAAAAACACATATCACACTCTTAATTATCTGTACCTCAATATGATATGTAGTATTCTCAATATGACTCATACCGTATGTTTTTTTTAAATTTATATTTTAGTTGAAAACATATATCACACACTCAAAAAACACATCAAGATTGTTTTGATATTTTAGTAACAAATAGATAAGTCATTTTTGATTATTAGGAATAAATCACACCTCAATATGACACATGGTCTGACTGGTATGACTCTAAGGGTGTCTTTTTTTACATTAAAATTAATTTTATTAAAATCCACACGTGACATACTCAAAATAAATACAACTCATTCATATTGTTTGGATACATCAAAAAAATTATCTGTATGTCATTTTTTATGTATAGGGATCGGTTTCACCTCAATCCGACACACTTTGTGACTGGTATAATTCCAAATGTGTCTATTTATTTTAAAAAAAGTAAAATACTTAAAACCAAGAAAAAGAATGTTTATTTTTTTGATATATTAATAAAATGATATATAAGTCTTTTGTGTGTGTAAGAATTATATTAAACTCAATCTAATGTACAGTGTGACTGGTATGATTCCAAGCATTTATTTTTATTTAAGATTGGCAATAATTTTAGTAAAAAGACAACTAAAATACTCAAAACCATGAAACATAATTCATATCAATTTGATACATTAGGAAGATGATCTATAAGTAATTTTTTACATATAGAAATCATTATTACATCAATATTACACATGATTTTTCTGGTATGGCTCAAGGGGTTTATTATTAATTTAAAATTGACATTTTTATTCAAAAACTATCACCCTTTAAAAACCAAGAAAATTCATTATAATTTTTTTAATACTTTAGTAAAATGATCCATAAGTCATTTTTAATGTGTATGAATTAGCTTCACCTTAATCTAACACATGATGTGATAGTTATGACTCCTGGTGTGTACTTATTTAAAATTTAGTTTAATTTTCATAAAATTGACAGGTGAAAAATTAAAAAATAATAAACTTCATACAAATTGTTTGATACATTAGTAAAATTATCTAAAATTCATGTAGGATATGATTGAATTTGAATCGCCTCAATTCAAAGTACGGTATGACCAGTATAACTCTATGTTTGTCTTCTTATTTGAAATAGACATTAATTTTACTAAAAAAAGATAACTGACACTCTAAACCATGAAAATGTATTATTATTATTTTATACTATAGTAAAATTATCCATAACTAATTTTTGTCAAGTAAAAATTATCCACACTAAAATCCATTGCACAATGTGATTGGTATGAATCCAAGTGTGTCTTTTTATTTGAAATTAACATTAATTTTAGTAAAAAAAATTAACTCACTCAAAACCAAGAAAAAAATTATTTAGATTATTTTTATCGTTTGGTAAATTTATCCATCAGTTATTTTTGATCTATATGAATCATCGTCAATTATATCTGATACATGATATTCCTTTTATAACTCAAAGTTTCCATTATCAATTTGAAATTAACATTTCTTCCCAAAAAGAGTCACTCATATAAAAAAAGAAAACTTTATAGGATTGACTTTATAATTTATTAAAATGATTCATATGTTATTTTTGACATGTATGAATCTTTCCCACATCAAACAAACACACTATGTGACTGGTATAACTCAAAGTGTGTGTTTCCAGTTTAAAATGATGTTTTAGTAAAAAAACACTAGTGAAAAACACAGAACTAAGAACAAAAATATGACTAATTTTAATAATTATGAAAAATAATTCATATGTAATTTTTCTGATTTTTTTGAATTATCCTCACCCCAATATGATTCATAGTGTGATCGGTATGACTCCAAGTGTGTCTTTTTATATACATATGACATTAATTTTAATAAAAATTACAACTGACATACTCAAGACTAAGAAAACACATTGGGATTGTTCTGATACTATAGTAAAATGATATATAAGTCGCTTTTACATGTATTAATTAGCTAAACCTAAATCTGGAATGTTGTGATCCATCTCGTATGGCCTCTTACCACCCGCAGGATGAGATGTCTTGATTTTCTTCGGGCTATCAACTACATCGTCACGCATGCGTATCGGGAGGCGAATATGGTTGTCGATTCCCTTTCCAACAAAAGACTCAATCAAGACTAGACTTGTTCTGATGCTTTGCTTCTTGAATTTCACCACTTTTATGATAAAGATTGTAAGAAACTCCCATCCTTCAGACTCAGGTAACTCCTTTTTTTATATTCAATAAATTCTTCCTTGGTCTTTGACTGAGGCACCACCTTCTCAAAAAAATAGCTAAACCTAAATCTGATATATTATGTACCTGGTATGACTCAATGTGTCTATTGGGAGTTTAAAATTAACATTTTAGTTCAAAAAGTGAGACTCACTAAAAACCAAAAAATATTCTTGGATTTTCTTGGTAGTTTAGGCAAATGATTAATAATTCATATTTTAAGTTTATGAATCAGTCTCACATCAAACTAACACACAATGTGACATGTATGAATCAAAGTACATGTTTCCCATTTAAAATGGCATTTTTGAAAAAAAACACAGAAGTGACATGTTAAACAATGAGTAAAGGGATTCATATTGTTTTGATACATCAAGAAAATTATTCATAACTCATTTGTAAAATGTATGAATAATTCTCACATCATTGTAATCCACTTTGTGGATGTAATGAATCCAAGAGTATCTTTTTATTTAAAATTGACATTAATTTTAATACAAAAGGCAACTGACATACTCAAATTGAAAAAAAAATATTTGGATTGTTTTGATACTTTTTGAAAGTGATCCATAAGTCATTTTTTATGTTTACATAAATACATGACATCATGTTCTCATTACGAATTAATGTGTTGGTTATCAGTTTAAAATTAACTTTTTAGATTAAAAAGTGTCACTTAGTGAAAACTAAGAAAACACACTCATATTGTCTTTATAATTTAGTAAAATGATTCATAAGTAATTGTTGAAATTTAAGGATCAGTCTCATGTAAAAATGACAAATTATGTGATGAATATGACTCGAAATTTATATTATTAGTTTAAAATAACATTTTACTAAAAAACCTGAGCAATATACTCAAAACTCAGACAATGCATTCAGATTATTTTCATACAGATAAATCTTGAAGCTGAAAAAATTGATGTGACATATAAGTATAAACCGCAACTTAATACGACACACAGTTTTGTAGGTATGGCTCAATGTTTAGTTTATAAATAATATTTTCTATTTAATTTATTTTTTTATATTATTAATAATATAAAAACTATATTCTTAGATAGGTCAATTATTTTTCTCAACTAGGGGTGGTTCATTTTAAAATAGTATGTGTTCGGGTTAGGGTCCAAATATAAAGGAATATTTATGTTTTTGAATGACTATGATATCTTATAATTACATATGTGATTATATAAACCAATGCTTGAAATATCTATAATATATTTATTTTTTTCTTGTATTTCTATTGAAAATTTCATTTTATTTTTAATTTCTACATGTTTGTTTCTTACTCTTTCTGGATACTTCTACTACTACAATGTACTGTTAACAAACAATACACCACTATATAATCCTTTATCGTCACTTCTAAAACCACGGATCAACGGTCTATTCATTATTTCTTTTAGAGGCACTGGTAATGGATTCCTTTATCAGTGCTTTTAATGTGATGGTAAATGACAAGTGTTTTTAATATCACTCTTGTAGTTAATGTTATTTTTCATTGATAAGGGCTTCTTTTAGTGTTTTTAGAAGCCTATTTTTTAGTAGTGATGTCATTATTCAACATCACATATCATTCAGTAGTGTGAGATATAACTCAGGGGTGAGATTCTCTCATTGTACCACATGGTATTCAAGATGAAAGCTAATGAAATAATTTTGGTAATGGACTAGTTATCCATAGATCATTTCCATATTGACTTTAATGGCATGTGATTTAGATGCATATTTGTAACACTCCGACCCCAGTTACCCAGAGTCGGTGCATTATTACATAACATTGGCATGATCACAAAAGATCAAGTCTCGAAAGACAGATTAGTTTTGTAGCCTTGGAAACACTAGATACATTCATAAAAGTGACATTACATCATAAAATTAAAACTGCTACAATATAGTCTCCATAGTCCACACTCTTATCCCCTCATACTATCCCTGCAGGTCATTCATAAATTACTTCTTCACATCCTGGGAAAAATAAAACATTGAAAGGGGTGAGCTCAGATGCTCAGTAAGGATAACAATATAGCATAAGCTCTCATAGATAAGTATAAACACTTAAAGAAATTTACAACTAAAACAAAATCCTTTTAAACATGAACTTCAGCATAATATGGAAAAGATAAAATGAAATAACGCCTTTTACTTATTCACATGGATATTCTACTAGTCGAACAATCACATGCAATATCAATAACCACTTTCATAATGATGTAATGCATAATCCCAGACTATCATAACCATGTAGTGTAACACCCCAGGTAAATAAAGAATATGACATTTTCATATTTATCCATATTTGTGAATAAAATATTAATATGACTTTAAAGGGGATGCTATGTCTGATGGCGTACCCAACACGCAACAACGAGTTTCTTGGGAATCTTACGTTGCACTCTAATAATAAAATAATATTATTTTAAATGGCAGTTAACATGTAGCCGTTGTATTGGCGGGAATGGATAGAAATAACTAAAATATGAATATATATGTTTTTTTAAATGTTTTTACATCTATCCAAAGGCTTAAAATATGGAAAGAATTCAATTTTAGGCTTTTATAACCTAATTTTCACTAAAGGTTCACTTATCGCCTTCTGATGACGAACTGTCATTAAATATATTTTTGATCACTCTTATACATTCTTTTGGACCAAATAAAACTCTTCTTTAGAATCAGAACATCAACTTTTTCTTTGTGTAAATGTTTGGTATTTTTCCAATAAAGTTCATTTTTTTAATGAATAGTGTAAAATGTTGTATTTTAATTCAAAACCTCTTTTTAATCTAATTTATTTATATGATTAGATAATATTTTTAATTGGTTTTAAAGTGAAATTAGAAAATATTTTTACCATTAAATCCAATAGTGGTCGTTGGAATTAATTTCACTTTGAAATCAGACTTAAACTAGTGTCAATCTTTTGATACTTATTGTTTTATAAAAACACGCTATTTGCTCTGACAGCGGGAATTAATTATTAAATTAATTAATGTGACTAATATGTTTTTAATTTTTTAAAACGGACTTAATTTTTGAATTCGGAATATCAAATATAGCTTAGGGTGAATGTTTGGGATTTTTCTGAAAAACTTCAATTTTTGATGAATAGTGAAACCACTAAGTGGTACTTATAAAAGCTGATTTTTTTGTCTAAATGAAATTTTACCACTTATGTGTTTTGAATTTCAAAAATCCGACATACATGGTTGTCATTAAGAAGTAAAATGTGGTTCAATGGGATAAAAATAATTTTTTAATGAATAGTAACTTATTAAGTTCTTAATCGCGATTAGTGGTAATTAGGGTAGTTTAAGGTATAAATAATGTTTTAATAATATAAAATGACCTAGACACATGTCCCAAACTTATTGGTTGTGTCATGGCCTACCAAGAAAAGCCATGGGTCAACTTGGGGACCCCATGGAGCCACTTTGGTTGGGAAATGACATAAATAACTTTTTATTTAATGTAAAAGTAAAAATGACACAAACATAATATGTTTTACAAAAACAATTTTTATATGGGGTTATAAAGATCAGATTTTTGATTATAAATAGTAATTGGAAAGCTAAAAAAATTTACTACATCATAGTAGTTTTTTATAATTTTTAAACATTAAATAAATTAAATTATTTATGACATAATAATGATGCAGCGATGACATCATTATTTGACGATTTAAATAAAATGGAAAGATAATGTAAAATATATGAACTACACATGTCCAAAACTTATTGTATGGGTGTATTTCGAACCCTTATCACCTTATCCACGAATTATATCAATCTGGAACCTTTTAAAACCGAAACACATTTTCAAATAAAGTAATATTTCTTTACTTTCGAAAAGTGCCCCTCCTCTCCTCTTATAAAAGGCCTCCACCTATACCTCATGTCACACACTCCTCAAGCCTTTGGATCGGCCAACCCATGCCCATTTACTCCCTCCAAATCCCTCTCCTCATCCTAGAGGATTCCCTTTGGGCATAATCCTTTTAAAGGAATCCCTTACGCTCAAATCAAAAGGAGTTACACTTTTAAAGGTAATTCATTCTCTCATGTTCATTGGTTTTATTTTGCTTCTCCAACCCCCTAAACTCTTTTTATTTATTTCTTTTGTAACAACACCAGTATCTTCAATATAATAGGATGTTGTTATAAGATTGTTTCGAGCTACACTCTCACACAACTACATCAAATGGTTAAAGAACATACGGTTTCCGTGGATGGCGAAATTGTGCCTCCCGAAACGATGATTGTTCAATACTCATTTAAAACCTTCAAAGGTGGCCATTATGATGTCACTATTTTTATATATGATATATAATATGTTTATGTTTTACTTATGCTTCTTTATTTTTCATTTGTGTCTTACCTTTATGATTTCCATTATGGGTATACGCGATATCTTCATTTTAGGAATCGCGGACTACCGCCCCCTCAAAGTGATGTGATTCGTTAATGCCATACGTGGGACGTAAAAAGGATGGATTTAATGTTATTATATATGATGTTATACTGGAATTATTATTTACCTCTATATAATTATTATTTATTTCCATTAAATTATGAGATAGAAATGAAAGTAGCGTTCATGCGTACGTACGGATTACCATCTCCATGAACGGTGCATTTCATTTCTTATCCCCAAATGTAATATACTATTATAAGTACATATATATAATGGATATATATGATGTATGATACATATAAATGATTAATATAATTCTGGAATTAATATATACATACATCTCATATAGTTTTAATTCCATTAATACGACATAGAAATGAAAGTAGCGTTCATTCGTACGTACGGCTTACCGTCTCCATGAAAGGTGAATTTCATTTCTTTCCTCTAAATGATTATGTGATTTTATAAATACATGTATATTCTGGATATATATGATATATATGATATCCAAATCAGGAATGTCATTTTTGGATATGAAGAACCTTTGACCACACGAACAACATGTAATTGTAAGAAGTCCACTTTCGACTTAAGAACCAAATATCGACAAAACAAACATGATTAACTTAAATGATTAAATAATGTTTATAACATGGTAATAAGTGATATAAAAGGAATAATGAACTTTAAAAAGGTTCTTAAGGAAGTATAAATTAACTCAAGTTTGTTATTCAGGAGATTAAAAAACGATCGAGTCAAGTCGGACCCAAGGTAAAGGATCCTACACCACTCTTTCTTTTTAAGTACACTATTTTATGTCATTCCTTTTAAAGATCATATTTATTGTTATTGGGATGTTCTTTTATATTAATATTACTGTAATTTTTATGTTCATGTGATGAGAGACCCTATTCTATCTCATCAATCCATTTTGGAAGTTTTGAGTGGCGCCGATAGACTATCGAACTTTCGTAAGAGATCTAACCTCTCTCATTCTTTTTAAGTACTCTCCTTTATGTCACTTATTTTAAGATCCTCTTTGTATTGTTGGGGGATTTTATTTTATATTACTCTTTCTGTACATTATATTGTAATGTGATGAGATACCCTATTTGATCTCATCAATCCATATTCGGAAGTTTTATGTGGCGCCGTTAGGCTGCCGAGTTTTCGTGAGGGATTTTTTATCTCACATTTATTCCCGCGAGATTTATCCTACATTTGCCACAAATTACATTTAGTGGTGTATTTACTTCCCATTATCCTACTCTTTCTGTAATATAATTTCGTTTATGAGTATTTACATCAATGATCTATTGTCCTTCTTTGATGGGGTGTATGTTTTGAAAGATACCCAAGTCGGTAAGGGGACCTTTCACCCTCCTCTTTTTTAAAAGACTTCTTTTGTTGGGTCTTTTAATTTACATATTGTTATGTTGGGATATGTTCTCATATATCATTATTGATGTAAATTTTATGTCCAAGTGATGAGATACACTTTTTATCTCTCATCAACTCATTTTGATGTGATGTCGTTAGGCTGTCAAGGGAACTTTTTAACCCAATTTCGATTTCTTTGGGTTCAACATGTAGTCATTGAATATGTCATCCATTGAATATGTTTGAATGACCTTTTATTGTTTTACAATTAATATCCACTTATATTGGGTGTATTTATATTTGTCACACATATTTTTGAGATTGATTTGTCCTTAATTTAAGGATACCTTCTTTATAAGGGATTTCATCACATTTGACATTTCTATTGAAGGTTGATTGCTGTTATGCACCAATTCACTCTTATATGGTGTATATACTGTCCTTTTGAGTATTATATCATGAATCCATTTATTCTCATGAGATTATAAAGTTCTGACTAAATGTTATTCCTCAATTATTGTATTCAAGTGTCTCTAATTTTGGTAAACCCCCTTTAACCAAAATGTCATTTTAAATGTTTTAATTATTTGTTCTTATTAATATCCATGTTTTCAAAATGGTTATAAGGATTTATTTATATGGATATTAATGGTTTAAAATTTTAAGCTTCAAGGTGGTATGGGACACTTTGATTCAAAAATCTCTTTATTAAATGCTTTAAATGGTTTTGAAAATGGTTTTGATAAAGGATTCTATTATGATATATTGTGATGTGGAAATGTTATCATTCATTTATATTGGTTTATGTTTTATGATTTTATATTGGTACATGGACATTTTAATGGGTGGTTACGTTATAAACCATATGACGGGTGGTGCCGTGAATACCAAGACGGGTGGTTACGTTATAACCTCCAATGCATTGGGTATGGAAGTCGGCCGTATGGCTATTCCATTAAGTATGTATGGAAATTGGCCGTATGGCTATTACATTAAGTGATATGTGTGGGAGTCAACCGTATGGTTATTCCACTTAAGTAAGTTTATGTCCCAAGTTACCTTTATATATGTTATGTGTCCTTTATATGGGTTTTATGGTAATCCTTTGGTTACAAAAAGGTAAGTAATGATACTTTTTTTTCAGTGAAAAGTTTTTACTACTTCATGAAGGTGAGAAGTATTACATTGATAAAGTATTCATTGTTTACTTTTTGTTTTGAAAAACTAACAGTTTTCATTCATTGTGTATCCCTTACTGAGCTTCTTATGCTCCTCCCAAGTTTTTGAAATGTTTTTCACAGGACATAGCGTGGAATAGGGTCAAGGATGGGATCAAGGGAACGTCATGCTACCTAATACATGGAACTATACATGTTTCTTTTAAAGAGTTTTTATTTTATGGAAATTTAGTAGAAGCGACTACTTTGTAATCTTTTGAGATGTAATAGTTATGTCCTAATTCTCTAAAACTCTAAACCTGAAAAGATCCTCAATGTGAATTACTCATTTAATTCAATATTAAGTAAGGTTTAAGGCTGGGGCCTTATAGTTGGTATCAAAGGTCGGTTTAGATAACTTTAGAGGTTAGGGTATTCTTTTAGCATAAGTGACATTACCATAATGGTTAGGATTTCAGAAAGAGTCCTAATTTTAGATAAAGTGAATGAGTAAGTATATCTTAGTGTTTACCTTACTCATTAGTACATGATGGTTTTTTTGATATACTCACACTGAACTTTTTGGTTTTAGTAAATAGCTGGATCTAGCAGGCACCAAAGTGACAATGGGTTTGAAGGAAACTGTGGTGGTTCTCTGATTAAGATACTGGATGAGATGGGGGATTCAATGAGGAATCTCATGGATGTTCTAAACCAACTATCAAGGAGTCATGATCAACCACTTCAACCTTGGTGAGTTCTCTAATGCATCATGTACGAGATGGCCAACTCGATGTGGAAATTCAGGTAATAATTATTAAGGTAACCATTAGGGTTTATATGATCCTTACTTTTGAGGTAATTATGGGTTATTATATGATATGATAGAAAATGAAGGGCATGAGATAAACTTGAGGTTAAAATATGTTATGATTATTCTTGAAGATTTTATCTCATTTTGGGTAATGTTTTAAGAATTATATAGTTTTGGAAAAAGGACAACACGTAGACCGTGTGACATCCCGTCGCGTCGGACAAAGCTGCGGGAATCGAACCCACAACCAATGTGCGACTGGTATTTATCGCCTACCACTGGACTACGTGAAGTCCCTGGTTAGTTTGACTGATTCATTCTAGTTATATGATTTTATGAATTAATAGTAAGTTGATTTTGGGTTATTTATGAAAATGATTAACCTATCGTGGAGGATATGTGATTAGGTTAACTACTTTTCAAAACGAGACTTTAGGAGCAACAGATATTGTTTGGAGATAAATGTTATGATTTATCTTGGAAGACTATGCGACTAAATCCTTCAAATATTTGGGTTTCAATCTTATATTGGTTTACTTGGAGGAATTTTATGGACAAATTGATTATAGAATGGTCCTCGTTGAACTTTGGGTTTTGTTGGACAAATTTTGGAGATTAAGAATAGATTTTATTTTTATAAAGGGTTATCCTTTTCTGGATTATCTGATCTTGTACTAGCCTTTTTGGTTTTGGTTTTGGTTAAAGTCTAAAG
Organism: Viscum album; assembly: GCA_963277665.1. NCBI lineage: Eukaryota > Viridiplantae > Streptophyta > Magnoliopsida > Santalales > Viscaceae > Viscum > Viscum album. Next base: position 592,670,177 of record OY728141.1, on the reverse strand, counting down.
ACATGGGATGTATATAGTTCTATTTTGTGGATTAGGTGATTCTCTAGAAGTTGATTATAGTACTCTTAATGTGAACAAGTCTTCCTACATACTCGTCTTTTGGAGAAAATATGAGTTTGTGTAAGGAATCTAAAAAAAGATGAAAGTCAATATGATAAGTGATTATGTTTCCTTATGAATAAATTCCTCAATAAAAAGTAACTTAAAACAAAAATGTTGTCTATTAACTTTTCCTACTGGGGAATCGAATACCGTTTTACCCATCACAAGTTTGTGATTTTCCCGTGGTTAACTTTCTCCTAAACATGTTTTCTATCACTCTCCATCAGAACATGACCCTTTGTTTTTCCCTCCATGTCCATATTTTCATACTTGGAATCCTAGTATGGGTTAACTCGGGTGACCTTTGTACTTATCTTTCTTTATTTTAAAGTGTTTGTTTTACCGACTTTTGTTCCGATGTGGGACTTTCAAGGATGTTTCCAAGCACAATTTTAAAAATTGCGAGGACGCAATTCCCAAAAGGGGGGAAGGATGTAACACCCCAGGTAAATAAAGAATATGACATTTTCATATTTATCCATATTTGTGAATAAAATATTAATATGACTTTAAAGGGGATGCTATGTCCGATGGCGTACCCAACACGCAACAACGAGTTTCTTGGGAATCTTACGTTGCACTCTAATAATAAAATAATATTATTTTAAATGGCAGTTAACATGTAGCCGTTGTATTGGCGGGAATGGATAGAAATAACTAAAATATGAATATATATGTTTTTTTAAATGTTTTTACATCTATCCAAAGGCTTAAAATACGGAAAGAATTCAATTTTAGGCTTTTATAACCTAATTTTCACTAAAGGTTCACTTATCGCCTTCTAATGACGAACTTTCATTAAATATAGTTTTGATCACTCTTATACCTTCTTTTGGACCAAATAAAACTCTTCTTTAGAATCGGGACATCAAATTTTACTTTGTGTAAATTTTTGGTATTTTTCCGATAAAGTTCATTTTTTTTAATGAATAGTGTAAAATGTTGTATTTTAATTCAAAACCTCTTTTTAATATAATTTATTTATATGATTAGATAATATTTTGAATTGGTTTTAAAGTGAAATTAGAAAATATTTTTACCATTAAATCCAATAGTGGTCGTTGGAATTAATTTCACTTTGAAATCAGACTTAAACTAGTGTCAATCTTTTGATACTTATTGTTTTATAAAAACACGCTATTTGCTCTGACAACGGGAAATAATTATTAAATTAATTAATGTGACTAATATGTCATGAATTTTGTAAAACAGACTTCATTTTTGAATTCGGAATATCAAATATAGCTTAGGGTGAATTTTTTGGGATTTTTCTGAAAAACATCAATTTTTGATGAATAGTGAAACCACTAAGTGGTACTTATAAAAGCTGATTTTTTGTTTAAATGAAATTTTACCACTTATGTGTTTTGAATTTCAAAAATCCGACATACATGGTTGTCATTAAGAAGTAAAATGTGGTTCAATGGGATAAAAATAATTTTTTGGTGAATAGTAACTTATTAAGTTCTTAATCGCGATTAGTGGTAATTAGGGTAGTTTAAGGTATAAATAATTCTTTAATAATATAAAATGACCTAGAAACATGTCCCAACCTTATTGGTTGTGTCATGGCCGACCAAGACAAGCCATGGGTCAACTTGGGGACCCCATGGAGCCACTTTGGTTGGGAAATGACATAAATAACTTTTTATTTAATGTAAAAGTAAAAATGACACAAACATAATATGTTTTACGAAAACAATTTTTATATGGGGTTATAAAGATAAGATTTTTTATTATAAATAGTAATTGGAAAGCTAAAAAGATTTACTACATCATAGTAGTTTTTTTATAATTTTTAGACATTAAATAAATTAAATTATTTATGACATAATAATGATGCAGCGATGACATCATTATTTGAAGATTTAAATAAAATGGAAAGATAATGTAAAATCTATGAACTACAATGTCCAAAACTTATTGGATGGGTGGATTTCGAACCCTTATCACCTTATCCACGAATTATATCAATGTGGGACCTTTTAAAACCGAAACACATTTTCAAATAAAGTAATATTTCTTTACTTTCCAAAAGTGCCCCTCCTCTCCTCTTATAAAAGGCCCCCACCTCTACCTCATTTCACACACTCCTCAAGCCTTTGGCTCGGCCAAACCCTGCCCATTTACTCCCTCCACATCCCTCTCCTCATCCTAGAGGATTCCCTTTGGGCAGAATAATTTCAAAGAAAGCCTTTACGCTCAAATCAAAATGAGTTACACTTTTAAAGGTAATTCATTCTCTCATGTTCATTTGTTTTATTTTGTTTCTCCAACCCCCTAAACTCTTTTTATTTATTTATTTTGTAACAAAAACAGTATCTTCAATATACTAGGATGTTGTTATAAGATTTATTCTAGCTACACTCTCCCACAACTACATCAAATGGTTAAAGAACATACGGTTTCCGTGGATGGCGAAAATGTGCCTCCCGAAACGATGATTGTTCAATACTCATTTAAAACCTTCAAAGGTGGCCATTATGATGTCACTATTTTTATATATGATATATAATATGTTTATGTTTTACTTATGCTTCTTTATTTTTCATTTGTGTCTTACCTTTATGGTTTCCATTATGGGTATACGTGATATCTTCATTTTAGGAATTGCGGACTACCACCCCCTCAAAGTGATGTGATTCGTTAATGCCATACGTGGGACGTATAAAGGATGGATTTAATGTTATTATATATGATGTTATAATGGAATTACTATTTACCTCTATATCATTATTATTTATTTCCATTAAAGTATGATATAGAAATAAAAGTAGCGTTCATGCGTACGTACGGCTTACCGTCTCCATGAACGGTGCATTTCATTTCTTATCCCCAAATGTAATGTACTATTATAAGTACATATATATAATGGATATATGTGATGTATGATACATCTAAATGATTAATATAATTCTGGAATTAAAATATACATACCTCTCATATAGTTTTAATTCCATTAATACGACATAGAAATGAAAGTAGCATTCATGCGTACGTACGGCTTACCGTCTCCATGAACGGTGCATTTCATTTCTTTCCTCTAAATGATTATGTGATTTTATAAATACAAGTATATTCTGGATATATATGATATATATATGATATCCAAATCAGGAATGTTATTTTTGGATATGAAGAACCTTTGACCACACGAACAACATGTAATTGTAAGAAGTCCACTTTCGACTTAAGAACCAAATATCGACAAAACAAACATGATTAACTTAAATGATTAAATAATGTTTATAACATGGTAATAAGTGATATCAAAGGAATAATGAACTTTAAAAAGGTTCTTAAGGAAGTATAAATTAACTCAAGTTTATTATTCAGGGGATTAAAGAACGATCGAGTCAAGTCGGACCCGAGGTAAGGGATCCTACACCTCTTTTTCTTTTTAAGTACACTCTTTTATGTCATTCCTTTTAAAGCTCATCTTTATTGTTATTGGGATGTTCTTTTATATTAATCTTACTGTAATTTTTATTTTCATGTGATGAGATACCCTATTCTCTCTCATCAATCCATTTTGGAAGTTTTGAGTGGCGCCGATAGGCTGTCGAACTTTCGTAAGAGATCTAACCTCTCTCTTTCTTTTTAAGTACTCTCCATTATGTCACTTCTTTTAAGATCCTCTTTGTAATGGTGGGGGATGTTCTTTTATATTACTATTGCTGTAAATTATATTGTAATGGGATGAGATACCCTATTTGATCTCATCAATCCATATTCGGAAGTTTTATGTGGCGCCGTTAGGCTGCCGAGTTTTCGTGAGGGATTTTTCATCTCACATTTATTCTCGTGAGATTTATGCTACATTTTCCAAAAATTCAATTTAGTGGTGTATGTACTGCCCATTATTCTACTCTTTGTGTAATATAATTTCGTTTATGATTATTTACATCAATGATCTATTGTCCTTCTTTCATGGGGTGTATGTTTTGAAAGATACCCAAGTCGGTAAGGGAACCTTTCACCCTCCTCTTTTTTAAAAGACTTCTTTTGTTGGGTCTTTTAATTTACATATTGTTATATTGGGATATGTTCTCATATATCCTTATTGATGTAAATTTTATGTCCAAGTGATGAGATACACTTTTTATCTCTCATCAACTCATTTTGTTGTGATGCCGTTAGGCTGTCAAGGGAACTTTTTAACCCAATTTCGATTTCTTTGGGTTCAACATGTAGTCATTGAATATGTCATCCATTGAATATGTGTGAATGGCCTTTTATTGTTTTACACTTAATATCCACTTATATTGGGTGTATTTATATTTTTCACACATATTTTTGAGATTGATTTCTCCTTAATTTAAGGATACCTTCTTTATAAGGGATTTCATCACATTTGACATTTCTATTGAGGGTTCATTGCTGTTATGCACCAATTCACTCTTATATGGTGTATATACTACCCTTTGGAGTATTATATCATGAATCCATTTATTCTCATGATATTATAAAGTTCTGACTAAATGTTATTCCTCAATTATTGTATTCAAGTGTCTCTAATTTTGGTAAAACCCCTTTAACCAAAATGTCGTTTTAAATTTTTTAATAATTTGTTCTTATTAATATACATGTTTTCAAAATGGTTATAAGGATTTATTTATATGGATATTAATGGTTTAAAATTTTAAGCTTCAAGGTGGTATGGGACACTTTGATTCAAAAATCTCTTTATTAAATGTTTTAAATGGTTTTGAAAATGGTTTTGATAAAGGATTCTATTATGATATATTGTGATGTGGAAATGTTATCATTCATTTATATTGGTTTTATGTTTTATGATTTTATATTGGTACTTGGACATTTTAACGGGTGGTTACATTATAAACCATATGACGGGTGGTGCCGTGAATACCAGGACGGGTGGTTACGTTATAACCTCCAATGCATTGGGTATGGAAGTCAGCCGTATGGCTATTCCATTAAGTATGTATGGAAATTGGCCATATGGCTATTCCATTAAGTGATATGTGTGGGAGTCGACCGTATGGTTATTCCACTTAAGTATGTTTATGTCCCAAGTTACCTTTATATATGTTATGTGTTCTTTATATGGGTTTTATGGTAATCCTTTGGTTACAAAAAGGTATGTAATGATACTTTTTTTTCAGTGAAAAGTTTTTACTACTTCATGTAGGTGAAAAGTATTACATTGATAAAGTATTCACGGTTTACTTGTTGTTTTGAAAAACTAACAGTTTTCATTCATTTTGTATCCCTTACTGAGCTTCTTATGCTCATCCCAAGTTTTTGAAATGTTTTTCACAGGACATAGCGTGGAATAAGGTCAAGGATGTGATCAAGGGAACTTCATGCTACCTAAAACATGGAACTATACATGTTTCTTTTAAAGAGTTTTTATTTTATGGAAATTTAGTAGAAGCGACTACTTTGTAATCTTATGAGATGTAATAGTTATGTCCTAATTCTCTAAAACTCTAAACCTGAAAAGATCCTCAATGTGAATTACTCATTTAATTCAATATTAAGTAAGGTTTAAGGCTGGGGCCTTATAGTTGGTGTCAAAGGTCGGTTTAGATAACTTTAGAGGTTGGGGTATTCTTTTAGCATAAGTGACATTACCATAATGGTTAGGATTTCAGAAAGAGTCCTAATTTTAGATAAAGTGAATGAGTAAGTATATCTTAGTGTTTACCTTCCTCATTAGTACATGATGGTTTTGTTGATATACTCACACTGAACTTTTTGGTTTTAGTAAATAGCTGGATCTAGCAGGCACCAAAGTGACAATGGGTTTGAAGGAAACTGTGGTGGTTCTCTGATTAAGATACTGGATGAGATGGGGGATTCAATGAGGAATCTCATGGATGTTCTAAACCAACTATCAAGGAGTCCTGATCAACCACTTCAACCTTGGTGAGTTCTCTAATGCATCATGTACGAGATGGCCAACTCGATGTGGAAATTCAGGTAATAATTATTAAGGTAACCATTAGGGTTTATATGATCCTTACTTTTGAGGTAATTATGGGTTATTATATGATATGATGGAAAATGAAGGGCATGAGATAAACTTGAGGATAAAATATGTTATGATTATTCTTGAAGATTTTATCTCATTTTGGGGAATGTTTTAAGAATTATATAGTTTTGTAAAAAGGACAACAGGTAGACCGTGTGACATCCCGTCGCGTCGGACAAAGCTGCGGGAATCGAACCCACAACCAATGTGCGACTGGTATTTATCGCATGCCACTGGACTACGTGAAGTCCCTGGTTAGTTTGACTGATTCATTCTAGTTATATGATTTTATGAATTAATAGTAAGTTGATTTTGGGTTATTTATGAAAATGATTAACCTATCTTGGAGGATATGTGATTAGGTTAATTACTTTTCAAATCGAGACTTTAGGAGCAACTGATATTGTTTGGAGATAAATGTTACGATTTATCTGGGAAGACTATGCGACTAAATGCTTCAAACATTTGGGTTTCAATATTATATTGGTTTAATTTGAAGAATTTTATGGACAAATTGATTATAGAATGGTCCTCGTTGAACTTTGGGTTTTTTTGGACAAATTTTGGAGATTAAGAATAGATTTTCTTTTTATAAAGGGTTATCCTTTTCTGGATTATCTGATCTTGTACTAGCCTTTTTGGTTTTGGTTTTGGTTAAAGTCTAAAGACATGGGAAGTATATAGTTCTATTTTGTGGATTAGGTGATTCTATAGAAGTTGATTATAGTACTCTTAATGTGAACAAGTCTTCCTAAATACTCGTCTTTTGGAGAAAATATGATTTTGTGTAAGGAATCTAAAAAAAGTTGAAAGTCAATATGATAAGTGATTATGTTTCCTTATGAATAAATTCCTCAATAAAAAGTAACTTAAAACAAAAATGTTGTCTAATAACTTTTCCTACTGCGGAATCGAATACCGTTTTACCCATCACAAGTTTGTGATTTTCTCGTGGTTATCTTTCTCCTAAACATGTTTTCTATCACTCTCCATCAGAACATGACCCTTTGTTTTTTCCTCCATGTCCATATTTTCATACTTGGAATCCTAGTATGGGTTAACTCGGGTGACCTTTGTACTTATCTTTCTTTATTTTAAAGTGTTTGTTTTACCGACTTTTGTTCCGATGTGGGACTTTCAAGGATGTTTCCAAGCACAATTTTAAAAATTGCGAGGACGCAATTCCCAAAAGGGGGGAAGGATGTAACACCCCATGTAAATAAAGAATATGAAATTTTCATATTTATCCATATTTGTGAATAAAATATTAATATGACTTTAAAGGGGATGCTATGTCTGATGGCGTACCCAACACGCAACAACGAGTTTCTTCTGAATCTTACGTTGCACTCTAATAATAAAATAATATTATTTTAAATGGCAGTTAACATGTAGCCGTTGTATTGGCGAGAATGTATAGAAATAACTAAAATATGAATATATATGTTTTTTTGAAATGTTTTTACATCTACCCAAAGGCTTAAAATACGGAAAGAATTCAATGTTAGGCTTTTATAACCTAATTTTCACTAAAGGTTCACTTATCGCCTTCTGATGACGAACTGTCATTAAATATAGTTTTGATCACTCTTATACATTCTTTTGGACCAAATAAAACTCTTCTTTAGAATCGGGACATCAAATTTTACTTTTTGTAAATTTTTGGTATTTTTCCGATAAAGTTCATTTTTTTAATGAATAGTGTAAAATGTTGTATTTTAATTCAAAACCTCTTTTTAATCTAATTTATTTATATGATTAGATAATATTTTGAATTGTTTTTAAGGTCAAATTAGAAAATATTTTTACCATTAAATCCAATAGTGGTCGTTGGAATTAATTTCACTTTGAAATCAGACTTAAACTAGTGTCAATCTTTTGATACTTATTGTTTTATAAAAACACGCTATTTGCTCTGACAGCGGAAATTAATTATTAAATTAATTAATGTGACTAATATGTTTTGAATTTTTTAAAACGGACTTCATTTTTGAATTCGGAATATCAAATATAGCTTAGGGTGAATTTTTGGGATTTTTCTGAAAAACTTCAATTTTTGATGAATAGTGAAACCACTAAGTGGTACTTATAAAAGCTGATTTTTTGGTTTAAATGAAATTTTACCACTTATGTGTTTTGAATTTCAAAAATCAGACATACATGGTTGTCATTAAGAAGTAAAATTTGGTTCAATGGGATAAAAATAATTTTTTGGTGAATAGTAACTTATTAAGTTCTTAATCGCGATTAGTGGTAATTAGGGTAGTTTAAGGTATAAATAATGCTTTAATAATATAAAATGACCCAGAAACATGTCCCAACCTTATTGGTTGTGTCATGGCCGACCAAGACAAGCCATGGGTAAACTTGGGGACCCCATGGAGCCACTTTGGTTGGGAAATGACATAAATAACTTTTTATTTAATGTAAAAGTAAAAATGACACAAACATAATATGTTTTACGAAAACAATTTTTATATGGGGTTATAAAGATCAGATTTTTTATTATAAATAGTCATTGGAAAGCTAATAAGATTTACAAATTCAAAACATATAAGTGGCAGAAATTATTTTAAAATTAATTCCTGTTGTTAAAACAAAAAAGCGTGTTTTTAAGAGATAATACCTATCAAAAGATTGGCACTTGTTTATGTCTGGTTTAATTGTGAAATTATGTCCAATGAAAAACATTGAATTAAATTGTAAAAATATATTCTAAATATACTTTAAAACCACTCAAATTCATAATTTATAAATATTAATTATTTCAAATAAAAAAGTTGTTTTTAATTAAAATTTAGTAATTTTCACTATTCATCAAAATATGAAAGTTATCCGAAAAGTACCAAAATTTCACCCTAGGCTAATTTCAATATTCCGAATCCAAAAATGAAGTCCATTTTGAGGGATAGAATTTATATAATTTCAAAAAGTGGGTATTACTATTCATAACGGCTACTTTGATTGGTCGAGTTGTGTTAGAACTCAAAGTTGTGTACAACACACGCTACTGTATTAATCAAAGAGAAGCATACCGTGGAAGCTTGGGGTGTTACATTCTCCCCTCCTTCAATAAATTGCGTCCTCGCAATTTTTAAAATTGGGCATTGGAATATAATATAAATTCCCACATCGGAAAAAGATTCAATAAAACTATCACTTTAAAAGAAAGAGAAGTACAAAGGTCACCCGAGATAACGTATTCTTGGGTTCCATGTAGAAAAACATGCATATGGATGATAAAATAAGTTTCAAGTTCTGATGGAGAGGGATAGAAAACATGATCAGGATAAAGTTAACAATAAGAGAACCAAAAACTTGTGATGGGTCAAACGGTCATTAGTTTCCTAGTAGGAAAAGTAAATGGACAACATTTTTATAATTTTTTTTAAAGATACATTACATAAAGATGAAGAATTCATTTCTGACATTGACTAAGAACATAAAGAGATATAGTTTTTTTTGTAAAGTTTCATTCTTTAATAAATTCATACTACTAACTCATTTTTAAACGATGAGTATTCAAGAAGACTTGGTCACACTAGAAGAGATAGAATAAACTTCTTATAGAATCACATGATCCACAAAGGATAAACTATATATTTACCTTGTCTTTAGAGATTAATCAAAACCAAAATGGTTACTATAATATCTGATGATCCCCCAAAAGGATATTCTATTAGGGAAAGAAACACTAATCTTAATTTGTAAAATTAAACCAACAATACCCCAAATTTAAATAAATAGCATTCAATAAATAATTGTCCTTAAAATCCTTTTATAAAATCCAAAATAATATTGAAACTTAAATATTTGAAGAATTTGGTTATGTAGTCTTCCACGTTAAATGGTATCTCCAAATGACATCAATTACTCTTAAAGTCACATACTTAAAATTAATTAACCTAATCACATATTCTATATTATAGGTTAATAATTTCCATAAATAACCCAAATCGCTATAAATACACAATAAAAACATTGATAAAAATTCACCATTACTCCTCAAATTAAATCCCGTAGTATTCTATTTTCCATGGGCATATAGTGTCCCCAATAAAGTGAACATCTTCAAAAATAACAGTTATCACTTAATCACCAAATCATTTTCCTATACTAAGGGTAGTCACTTGATAAGAAATAAGATCCAAAATAAAATTATTATTGATCAATAAAATCATTTAACTAAAAATAATAGTCATACTAACCAGGGACTTCACATAGTCCAGTGGTAGGCGATAAATCACATTCGCACTTTGGTTGTGGGTACGATTCCCACAGATTTATCTGACGCGATGGGTTGTCACACGGTCTGCGTGTTGTCCTTTTTCAAAAACTATATTTTATAACATTACCAAAATGAGATAAATTCTTCAAAATAACCATAACATAATTTAACCACAAATCTTATCTCATACCTTGCATTTTCATCCCAAATTATAATAACTTTTAATTTCCTCAAACCCAATGATCATATAAGACCAAATGTTTATTTATAACTATATCCACAATCAAAAAGATAATTCTTCCTCAAATATCATTTTCACATGATAAATTGCAGGTTTACACATACAAGAGAAAATTATTCCAAAGTAATCCCATCAATAAAGAGCACTAACACTTTTAAACATTTCACCATCCATTTATTTCCACATAGGTTCTTCATCATATGTTCCTCGGGTTCCCAAATTACCTCTTCCATCTTATGATTTCTCCATAGAACTTTTACCAGACGAGTCATCCGGTTTCTCAACACTTGATCTTTGGTAAGAAATTTCAGAGCACAATATTATCCCATAGTCGGTACTTGATCCTTGAAAGAATTGTACAATTCTATATGTATTGGATGTCTCATAAATTTGTTTTCATGTAACTTTGACATTTGAAAAATTTTCAAAATCATCTACGCATGACTTCTGGATAATAATTGTAAGTAGTTCTTCAGGAAGAGAGAGAAGAGTTGTTCGTGATCTTGCTCCCTCCATGTTTCAAATAACAAAAAAAATACAATTATGGTTTTTGAATACTTATCTAATAAGAATGTAAAAAAATAGACATAATAGGATAATCTTGTAATTGAACAATATATCCTAGCTTGGGGTACCCAATGTTAAAATCTAGGTTATCCACTATCTATTTGCTAACATATATTCTTAGAACATTTTTTGTATTCCCTTAATAATGGTTCATACTAATCTTGTGAATTTACCAAAGCATATCCCCCGAGAGTGTCGTAAGAAAGAGTGAAGCAAGGCTCGTTGTCGTGCACCAGTTCTCGTTTGAGTCTAGCTCAAAGCGGTGTTTTCAGGTTTTACCCCTAGGTACATTTGTGTCAGAGCCGCCTCTACCTACTCGTATCCAGACAGGGATGTATTGCTTGGAAAACTCACAAAATATCTACAATACCAAAATTCTAGTATGTTCTTCTATACTAATCCTCAAATTATATCTTAGGGCTATGTGATCTAATCAGAGTTAATCTAAATCTAGCTTCCAAGGTTTGTACTAAACTTCCTATGATACCAACTATAATTCCCCGACCCCAGTTACCCAGAGTCGGTGCATTATTACATAACATTGGCATGATCACGAAAGATCAAGTCTGAAAAGGCAAATTAGTTTAGTAGCCTTGGAAACACTAGATACATTCATAAAAGTTACATTACATCATAAAATGAAAACTACAACAATATAGTCTCCATAGTCCACACTCTTATCCCCTCATACATTCCATGCAGGTCATTCATAAATTACTTCTTCACATCCTGGGAAAAATAAAACATTGAAAGAGGTGATCTCAGATGCTCAGTAAGGATAACAATACAGCAGAAGCTTTCATAGATAAGAATAAAAACATAAATCAATTTATAACTAAAACAAAATCCTTTTAAAATTTAACTTCATCATAATATGGCAAAGATAAAATGAAATAACTCCATTTACTTATTCACATGGATATTCTACTAGTCGAACAATCACATGCAATATCAATAACCACTTTCATAATGATGGAATGCATAATGCCATAATATCATAACCATATAGCCAAGGCCTCATGCCAAGACTAAAAATAAGATTTTTTTCAAGGACTTGTGCCAAGAATCATATTCATTAATATGATATCATATATGATCTTTTAACATTGATTTGTTAATAATATCTTAGTATTATCGTTGTTTCAGGTGTTAACTTACTCGTTTTCTTTTATATGTTTTGTTACGTAAGCCATGTTTTTCATGGATAGGTTGTATCTTAATCATATCCATAATGATATCAAGTCCTTAGATACTATTATTAATCATCAAATGAGAATTATACTTGAATGGATACGATGGAGAATGAATCTCATCGCGTTCGTGGAGACGGTAGTCCGTACGTACGCACGAGCGACAATATCATTCTTTTGATATTAAAATAACATTTTATTGGATGGTATATCATATATACAGAATCATTATCATGTTATATTTATTATTTACATGAATTACACATCATTATTATACCCATCCAAATAATAATGTTTTGAATAACAATTACACCACGACGTGGAGAGGGTAAGCCGTACGTACACACGTATGGTGACATGTCATTCAAAGGATGGATAGAATTATGAAATATGGTTGTACCATGATTATAATAACATCAAAGTATATATAATATACTTGAGATATTATTTTAGAATGGTAATAACAAATAAATAAGAATTGGAAGAAGAAACGAACTTGAAAACCGGTGGTGAAATAATTACCTCTTCTTCGGGTTCTCCCTTTTGATTTGATCAAAAGGGATCCTTAGGTTGGATTTCTTACTAATGGAAGGAATCTAAGATGAACTTATGGAATTTTAGAGAGTATTTGGGAAGGGTTTTGCCGAACCAAAAGGCTTTGAAAGTGTGAATTAATGAGATGGGGGAGTGCCCTTTTATAAGAGGGTTGAGGGGCACCTTTGGAAAAGCAAGAAATATTATTTTATAATAAATTAATATTCGGTTTCTAATGGCTCAAAAGTGGATTATTTAAAGTTTAAGGTGGGGATAGATCAAAAACCACTCAACCAATAGGATTTAGACAGGTTTGGGTTACAATATTAACCTTATCTTTAAGTATTAACTCTTAGTTAATTAGTTTCGCTTTTACAATGTCTCTTTGTATTATTATATTATAGGGTTAATTAACATACTATATACAACCAAGAGACCCCCCAAGTGGTCCATTAATGATAAACCTATCATGATATAAGTCTCTTGGCCGAACCTCAGATTTTTAGTAATTTAATATCAATTAATAATATAATATTTTCTTTAAAAATGCTTTTATGTCAATTTTGACACTATCCAATAGTTGATTTTTGTAAAAAATCATAATAGAATGATTACTTCTAACATTTCATATTAACCTAGAAATTTAGTTTAATTCATAAAATGTCTCAAATTATATTTATTTGGGTATTTACAATATCAATTATTTTAATTTTTCACTATTATGGTAATAATGCATCATCATTGTGTCATTAATAAATTAAATTATTTAATGTCTAAAAATTATAAATAAACTATAATTATGTAGGAAATATTTTTATCTTTATAATGAATATTTATAGTCGAAAATCCAACATATATAACCCTTTGTAAAAATTGTTTTCCTAAAGGATATATGCTTATGTGATTTTTGTATTTATTTTAATTTAATTAAAATAAAGTGTCCCTATCACCTACAAGTGGCTCCATGGGGTCCCAAAATCGACCCAAAGATGCCCATGGTAGGAAATTTATCCACCAATAAGGTTAGGACACGTTTTAAAGTAATTTAGTATTATTATAATATTATTTTTTAACCCTTATTTACCGGATTTACCCTTTAACCATGGTAAATAAAATATTTACCGAAGTAATTATTCAAAATGTCTAAAAATTAAAGTTACCTATTTACACAATTTGGGCATCCTGATTCTAAATATGGAATCCATTTTTCCAAATTCAAAACAAATAAGTGGCAGAAATTAATTTAAATCTAATTCCCGTTGTTAAAATAAAAAGCGTGTTTTTAAGAGATAATAACTATCAAAAGATTGGCACTTGTTTATGTCTGGTTTAATTGTGAAATTATGTCCAATTACAAAAATTTAATTAAATTGTAAAAATATATTATAAATTTACTTTAAAACCACTTAAATTCATAATTTATCAATATTAATTATTTCAATTAAAAAAGTTGTTTTTACTTAAAATTTAGTAATATTCACTATTCATCAAAATATGAAAGTTATCCGAAAAGTACCAAAATTTCAACATAGGATAATTTAGATATTCCAAATTTAAAAATGTAGTCTATTTTGAGAGATATAATTTATATAATTTCAGAAAGTGGGTATTACTATTCATAACGGCTACTTTGATTGCTCGAGGTGTGTTAGAACTCAAAGTTGCGTACAACACACACTACTGTATTAATCAAAGAGAAGCATACCGTGGAAGCTTGGGGTGTTACACTATGGATAAATGGGAAGAAATTATCTTTTATAGGTATGATATTTCTCATAACTGAGTAAGTGGGCCTCCCGAGATGGAATCGACAACACATTAAATATCAGTTATAAAGTTTAACCCTTGGTAAAATAGGATATTTAAGTATATATATTCCTTTAGTAGTATAGTTTTATACAGAAGTATTCCTAGAGGATGTTCCAAGAATACCTCTATAGAGGGTGATTGACTTCCATATTGAGTTTTACTTACATACCACACTAATAACTTCTATGGAATATTTGATGGTCCCTATGGAGTTCCATAATTTGAGGGTGAATTTGGAGAACCTTAAAGGGAAGGCTTTAATCAGAGAAAGTGTGACTCCCTAGGAATTTTCAGTGTTGTTTAATAAAATGGTAGATAGTAGATTGAGACTATGTGTTGATTATAATCACATGGACTGAGTAAATATAAATAATAAGCACCCATTTTCAAGGATTGATAACCTCTTGGACTAGTTAAGAGGTATGAGTTTGTTCTCAAAGGTCAATTTCATGTATGTTTACCTTCAGTGAAGGGTTCGTGAGGATGATATTCCAAAGATGAAATTATAATGTCTCTATAGACAGTATGAGTTCCTAGTTTTTTAATTTTATTTCGATTTTGGTGATGCAATATTTTAATGTATATTTCCACGAACAAATCACAATGAGTTATCTAACTTTTTAGCTTCTTGTGCTGAGGACCTTTAGGCGCTTTTGGAACTCACTAAAAATATAAAATTGAGGGATTTTAAAGATAATTATTTCTATAACACAACTAAGGGGGTCAAAATTTTAGAGGAAGTGTTCTAGAAAAATGTTATATATTATCGATTTCCCTTTCATCTATTTGATCATTTTAATTTTTAAATGTTAGTTATTGATTTAATTTTTAAATATTATTTTAATTATATTTGGGATGTTGAGGTTCATTAATTTAGGCACTCACCTTACTTGTTCTTCAATAATGTAATTCAACCAAAAGAGAAGGTGTGAAAAAATGTTTACAGAGATAAAGTGTGATTCAAAAAATTTCATTGTTCCTAGTTAGAAAACCACCATGTGAGGAAACACATTGGGAATAAGAACAAGTGGTGGTTTCTAATAAAGAAACTAGACCCACCAAATTAGTGAGGATGAACCAAAGGTTTTCCATCTATAGAAAGTCAAAATAAATAACCTATTATGCGGTTAAAACCATGATTATCTTATTTACATTAAATTTATATTTTTCAATTGTTATGTATTACTTTAAAAATGTTTTTAGTTTTTCTGTAGGAAAATAATAAGGCCAGACACTCAGTGCGACAATCGAACATGGGTAACTTCATTCTCACCTTGTATATTCTAGGTTGTATCCGTCCACCCTTATATTTTCATGACTTAAAATTCTTATTATGTGTTTCAAAGTAGGTGTGGTGGAAAGGTACACATATTTTTCTACTTCTCCTGAATCTCAAATTGTTGAAATAAAAGGAAAATGTGCAACCTAATTAAATTTTCATGAAATTATTTTTATGCTATACAAAAAAAATTAATGCATGTACACTTAAAAATATTATTTTAAAGTGTTTTAGTGAGAAAAAATTTTCATTCTATTTAAGCATAAATTAAATTATTTTTAAAATATCAAATGAGGAAACACATCGAAATAAACTGGAATAAAACTTGTTAATCATTTACTTTGATTTCAGATTGTTCTAACTTTAAAATTATGGTATTTAATTCTTATATTTTTTATTTGTATGGAATAGAAATATGAAACCATAGGTACATTAACAAAAGGAAAAGGAAGGGAGTGAAATTTTTGTACTTTAGGTTTCAAATATTTTATCCAAGGGAGTAATATTTTTATTTTTTCTACAATTTTTGGTAAAAAATAATCTTCTTTCTATATGGGGTGTAATAAATGATTGTATAGTTCTTATTTAAGTTCTATAAAGTTATGAATTAACCATGTAAAACCTACTAGTCCTTGATTCTATTTTAAATACATATAATGTAACACCCCAAGCTTCGACGGTATGTTTCCCTTTGAATAATGCAATGGCGTGCATTGTACGCAACTTCGAGATTCTAACACACCACAACCAACCAAAACTAGCTGTTATGAATAGTAATACCTAATTTTTGAAATTTTATAAATTTCATCTTTCTAAATGGACTTCATTTTTTGGATTTGAAATATCAAAATTATCTTAGGGTGAATTTTTGGTACTTTTCGGATAACTTTAATACTTTGATGAATAGTGAAAATTACTAAATTTTAATTAAAAACAACTTTTTTAATCGAAATAATTAAAAGTGATAAATTTTCAATTTGAGTGGTTTTAAAGTATATTTAGAATATATTTTTACCATTTAATACAATATTGGTCATTGTATGTAATTTCACATTTAAACTAGACATAAACAAGTGTCAATCTTTTGATAGTTATTATCTCTTAAAAACATGCTATTTGTTTTGACGAGGAGAATTAATTTTTAGATTAATTAATGAAACTAATGTGTTTTGAATTTGGTAAAATAGACATCATTTTTGAACTAATAATATCAAATATATCTTAGGCCTATTTTTTGGTATTTTTCTGGAAACTTTCATTTTTTTGATGAATAGTGAAACCACTAAGTGGTAGTTAAAAAACTGAATTTTTCATAAAACATAATTTTAAATATTTTGTGAGTGGAATTTTGAAAATCCGAGAGACATGGTTAATATCAACGAGTAAAATGTGGTTCAATGAGATGAAAATAATTTTTGGTAAATAGTAACTTTATACTTTTATTTACCACGGTTAAAAGTAAATAGGGTAATTAAGGGTAAAAATGTTATTAATATTACCCTAACACATGTCTTAATTCTATTGGACAAGTGTATCTCGACCAAAAACAACCTTAGGAGTAAAATATTATCATTTAGGTCCACTTGTATTAGATTAGGACATTTATTATTATTTAATTCAAAGAAGAATTAAAATCAAAGTTTATTTACTAAAACATTTTTAATATAGGGTTATACGTAAGATAAATTAGATTTTAAATATTCATTAGAAATATAAAACGATTTCCTACATAATGATATTTTATTTATAATTTTTATACATTAAATAATTTAATTTATTTATGACACAATGGTGATGCAGAAATTACCTAACTAATGAAATATTAAAATAATTGAAATTCTAAATATCAAAATAAATGTAATTTTAGACTTTTTAGGAATTCCTCTAATTTTCTAGGGTAATATGACATATT
This sequence comes from Viscum album, assembly GCA_963277665.1. Taxonomy (NCBI): domain Eukaryota; kingdom Viridiplantae; phylum Streptophyta; class Magnoliopsida; order Santalales; family Viscaceae; genus Viscum; species Viscum album. Next base: position 592,652,317 of record OY728141.1, on the reverse strand, counting down.
AGTATTTATTATATAAATTTTTTTCGAAGTAATAATGTTGTTATGAATTTATCAAAAACAAAATACCCAATGGTGTCAAAATTGACATAAAAGAGTTTTTAAAACAAATATTATATTATTAATTTATATTCAAATACTAAAAATCTAAGGTTTCCCCAAGAGACTTATATCATGATAGTTGTACCATTAAAAGACCACTTGGGGTCCCTTGGATATATATTGTAAGTTTATTAACCATATAATATAAAAATACAAAGAGACATTGTAAAAGTAAAATTAATTAACTAAGAGTTAATACTTAAAGATAATGTTAATATAATGAACCAAACCTGTCTAAATTCTATTGGTTGAGTGGTTTTCGACCCATCCCCACATTAAACTTTAAATAACCCACTTTGTATCCATTAGAAACCGAATATGAATTTATTATAAAATAATATTTTTAGCTTTTCCAAAGGTGCCCCTCACCCATCTTATAAAAGGGCACTCCCCCTTCTCACTAATTCACACATTAAAATAATTTTGGCTCGGCCAAAACCTGCCCAAATACTCTCTAAACTTCACTCACTACAACCTAGATTCTTTATTTTCATCATAAAGCCAACCGAAGGAGCCCTTTTGATCAAATCAAAACAAAGAACCCGAAGAAGAGGTAATGTTTTCACCACCTTCTTTCAAGTTCCTTTTGTTCGTCAACTTCTTCTTTATTTGTTATTTCTATTATAGAATAATAACTCCAGTATATTCTATATACTTTGATGTTATTATAAATATGGTACAACCATATTCAGTATTCTATCCATCCTTTTAATGGCATGTCACCATACGTGCGTACGTACGGCTTACCGTCTCCACGTCGTGGTGTAATTGTCATTCAATAAATTATTATTTCGATGGGTATAATAATGATGTGTAATTAATGTAAATAATAAATATAACATGATAATTATTCTGTATATATGATATACCATCCAATTATATATTATTTTAACATTAAAAGAATGATATTGTCGCTCATGTGAACGTACGGACTACCGTCTCCACGAACGCGATGAGATTCATTCTCCATCGTATCCATTCAAGTGTAATTCTCATTTGATGATTAAAAATAGTGCTTAATTACTTGATATAATTCTTTATATTAATGAGATACAACCTATCCATAACAAACACGGCTTACGTAACAATGAATATAAAGGAAAACGAGTAAGTTAACACCCGAAATGATGATAATACTAAGATATTATTAACAAATCAATGTTAAAAGATCATATATGACATCATATTAATGTAAATGATTCTTTTATAATTAAATAACAATTATTTCACCATTATACAGGAGGTTAACCTACCATCGACCAAGGAAAAATTACAAAGTAATGGGTTTCTTATCTCACTCTTAATTTCGTGAGAATTCCATTGTTCACCACTTATTTATTGCATGTGGTGTATGTGTATTTCCCATTATTGTATTAATTGTGTAATATAAGTTAATTTATGGGTATTTACATCATCATTGTATGATCCTTCTTTCATGGTTGTATGTTTCTAGAGTTACCTAATCTATAATGGAATTTGAAATTTCAATTTGCACTCATTCGGCTTTAGGCATACTTCATTGATTATTTTACTCCAAGATTATTTGTGGAATCACTATTCATTTGAATATGTCATAATTTCCACTCCACTTTCTGTGGATATAATTTTTATACACATAATCACTCCATTGATAAATTCTCAAGTCATCAGTATGAACTTGATAAGAGTAATTTTAACTCAATCTCCATTTGTTGAGTTAAATATCCAATTCATTGGTGTTGTTTTTACAAGAATATGTGTGAATGTCATCTGATTGATTTACACTAAATATCCAATAATATTGAGTGTATTTATATTTTCCACACATAATTATGTCGTTTATTTATCCCAAACCTAAGTATATGTTCTTTATAAGATAATTCATCTCAATTTACATTCCATTGAGACTTCTTTGTTGTTATACACCAAATCACTTTTATATGGTCTATATAATGTACTTTGACATAATATATCATGAATCCCTTTATTCTCATGATATTACAATGTTTTTTTCCCTCAATTATTTTTATTCAAGTGTCTCTCTTTTGGTTAGGAACTCTAACTAAAATGACATTTTAAAATGTTTTAAAGACTGATTATTCTAAATCACTCTCATTAATGTCCATGTTTTAAAAATGGTTTTAAGGATTAATTAATATGGAAATTAAAGTTTTCAATTCAAAATTCCTTTTAAATGTTTCAAAGTGGTATGGGACACTTTGATTCTAAAATCTATTTTAAATGGATTCTTGACAAATAGTGGGACTTTTAAATGATTTCAAGAAAAAAGGGGATATTTATCTCAAATAGTTTTGATGATTACTTTCATCTATGTCAATATCCTTAATTATTCTCGATTGAGGTTAATATGATACAGTACAATCTCCCATATTGTATCGAAGGAGTTGAGTTTGACTGTGGATGTGCTATTTTTATACCATTCATGGTTTGTGGATAAGTATTGACATTTCGTATGCTAGTTTTAATACGAATGTTTATGTTATGTTTCAAACTTTTCATATGAGGAATGCATTGGACTTAGTAAGTGACTGGTGAAGCCCGCTATAGCTCCTCGATGCATTGGTACGTCTCATGAGACCAACTAGTGTCTTGGCACGAGGCCTTGACAAAATCTTATTTGTAGTCTTGTCCCGAGGCCTTGGCTACGTGGTTATGATAGTCGGGCATTATGCATTCCGTCATTATGAAAGTGGCTATTAATATTTTCATGTGATTATTCGATTAGTAGAATATCCATTTGAATAAACAAATGGAATTATTTCATTTTATCCTTTCCATATTATGCTGAATTTCATGTTTAAAAGGATTTTTTTATAGTTATACATTGCATTAAATTTTTATGTTTATTTATGAAAGTTTTTACTATATTGTTATCCTTACTGAGCATCTGAGCTCACCCCTTTCAATGTTTTATTTTTTCCAGGATGTGAAGAAGTATTTTATTAATGAACTGTAGGGATAGTATAAGGGGATATGAAGACAATATTTTTTTTTAGTTTTTCACTTATTCATGTAATGTAAAATTTATGAATATATCTAGTGTTTCCAAGGCTAGTAAACTAATCAGTCTTTCGAGACATGATCTTTCTTGTGCTCATGCCAATGTTATCTAATAATGCACCGACTCTGGGTATCTAGGGTCGGGGCGTTATAGTTGGTATCAGAGAAAGTTTAGTACAAACCTTGGAAGCTAGATTTAGATAAACTCTTATTAGAGCACATAGACCTAAGATGAACTTTGAGGATTAGTATAGAAGAACTTCCTAGAATTTTGGTATTGTAGATATTTTGTGAGTTTTCTGAGCAATACATCCTTGTCAGGATACGAGCAGGTAGAGGTGGCTCTAGCACAGATGTACCTAGGGGTAAAACTCGAAAACACCGCTTTTAACTGGACTCGAGCGGGAACTAGTGCACGACAACGGGCCTTGCTGCACTCTTGGTTACGACACTCCCGGGGGATATGATTAGGATAATTTAAATTTTCTTTACAAACCAATTTGAAGTATTATATATATAAGATGAGAGTAAATGACCTTGGTTAATCCTAATGTGTTTCAAATTGAGAATATGGTGACATGTTAATCTCTAAATGATTTTATGACTACTATTACTCACACAATGATTTTTGGTTTTAGTCAATGAATGGATTCCATGGAAGTCATAGTGACTTTGAGAATGATGTACAATGGTGGGAACGATGGTGGAAATGAGTAAAAAAATTGAATGTTTATAGGCGTAAAAGATATCGTCTTTATGCAAAATCAATTTTCCAAAAATATAATAAAAAATATATATATTAACCAATTCCTGGACTCAACAAAGAAGAGAAATGTAATGAATTATAAGAGCTCCAGCAGTGGAGACCATGGAGAAAGGAATCCTCAATTTCCATCATGCAGGAAATGTGGATGGAGACACCCAGGAAAGTGTCTCAATGGGACAAAGAAATGACTTACATGCGGGAAGGAAGGACATAAAGTGAATAATTGTCGAAGAAAAATGAAGAGTACTATGGAAGAAGATAAAAATCGTCCTAAGAATCCATTTACAGTCATTTGACGTAAATGTAGGGGACCTGGCCATTACCCGAGGGAATGCCCTATTCTATAGGATATTTTCTTGGTCAAAGAAGAAGCTATGTGGGAATAAATGGTTGGAGAAATGATTAAAAAGTATTAGTGCTCCTTGTTGATGGGTTTAATTTGGAATAATTTTCTCTTGTATTTTTAACCCTGCAGTTTTCCATGTGAGAATGATATTTGAGGAAGAATTATCTTTTCACTTGTGGATATAGTTATAAATTGCCATTTGGTTTTATATGATCGTTGGGTTTGAGGAAATTATAAGTTATTATAATTTTTGATGATAATGCAAGCTATGAGATAAGATTTGTGATTAAATTATTTTATGGTTATTTTGAGGAATTTATCTCATTTTGGTAATGTTATAAAATATAGTTTTTGAAAAAGGAGAACACGTAGACCGTGTGACAACCCGTCGCATCGGACAAAGCTGTGGGAATCGAACCCACAACCAAAGTGCGATTGGGATTTATCTCCCACCACTGGACTACGTGAAGTCCCTGGTTATTGTGACTATTATTTTTAGTTAAATGATTTTATTGATCAATAATAATTTGATTTGGGATCTTATGTCTTATCAAATGAATACCCTTACTTTAAGAAATTGATTTGGTGATTAAGTGATAAATGTTATTTTGGAAGTTGTTCACTTTTTTTGAACTCTATATGCCCAAGGAAAATAGAATAGTACGGGATTTTATTTGAGGAGTAATGGTGGATTTTTATCTATGTTTTTATAGTGGATTTATAGTTATTTGGGTTATTTATGGAAATGATTAGGTTAATTACTTTTAAGTATGTGACCATAAGAGTAATTAATGTCATTTGGAGATACAATTTAATGTGGAATACTAAATTCGTATAAGTTTTGGGTTTCAATATTATTTTGGATTATATTGAAGGATTTTAAGGACAATTGATTATTGAATGGTATTTATTTAACTTTGGGGTAATGATGGCTTAATTTTAGAAATTAAGATTAGTGTTTTTTTCTATAATGGAATATCCATTTGGGGGATCATCAGATATTATACTAACCATTATTGTTTTGATTAATCTCTAAAGACAAGGTAAAAATATAGTTTATCCTACGTGGATCATGTATTTCTATAGAAGTTTATTCTCGCTCTTCCATTGTGACCAAGTCTTCTTGAATACTCATTGTTCAAAAAAAATTAGTTAGTGGTAAAATTTTATTAAAGAATGAAACTCTACATAAAAAGTAATTATATATCTTTATGTTCTTAGTCAATATCATAAATGAATTCCTCATCCTTATGTAATGTAACTTAAAACAAAAAATGTTTTCCGTTTACTTTTCCTTCTGGGAGACTAATGATCCTTTGTCCCAACACAAGTTTGTGATTTTATTATTGTTAACTTTCTTCTGATCATGTTTTCTATCCCTCTCCATCAGAAATTATCACTTAGTTTATCATCCATATCCATGTTTTCCTACATGGAATCCTAGTATGGGTTATCTTGGGTGACCTTTATATATCTCTTCCTTTCTTTTAAAGTGATAGTTTTGTTGACACTTTTTCCGATTTGGTACTTTCCATTATATTCTCAAGACCAAATTTAAAAAAAATGTGAGGACGCAATTTATTGAAGGAGGGGAGAATGTAACACCCCAAGCTTCCACGGTACGTTTCCCTTTGAATAATTCAATGGCGTGCATTGTATGCAACTTCGAGATTCTAACACACCACAACCAATGAAACTAGCCGTTCTGAATAATAATACCTACTTTTTGAAATTTTATAAATTTTATCTTTTGAAATGGACTTCATTTTTAGATTCATAATATCGAAATTATCTTAGGTTGAAATTCTGGTACTTTTCAGATAACTTTTATATTTTGATGAATAGTGAAAATTACCAAATTTTAATTAAAAACAACTTTTTAATCGAAATAATTAATAGAGATAAATTATTAATTTCAGTGGTTTTAAAGTATATTTGGAATATATTTTTAAAATTTAATACAATGTTTCTCATTTGATGTAATTTCACATTTAAACCAAACATAAACAAGTGTCAATCTTTTGATAGTTATTATCTCTTAAAATCGCGCTATTTGAATTGATGACGGGAATTAATTTTTAATTTAATTAATTCAACTGATATGTTTTGAATTTGGTAAAATAGACATCATTTTTGAATTAATAATATCAAATATATCTTAGGCCTAATTTTTGGTATTTTTCTGGAAACTTTCATTTTTTGATGAATAGTGAAAACACTAAGTGATAGTTAAAAAACTAAATTTTTCATAAAACATAATCTTACCACTTCTGTGAATGGAATTTTGAAAATCCGAGAGACAGAGTTAATATCAAGGAGTAAAATTTGGTTCAATGAAATGAAAATAATTTTTGGTGAATAGTAACTTTTTACATTTATTTACCACAGTTAAAAGTAAATAGGGTAATTAAGGGTAAAAATGATATTAATATTACCCTAACACATGTCCTAATTCTATTGTACAAGTTTATCTAGACCAAAAACAACCTTAGGAGTAAAATATTATCATTTAGGTCCACTTTTATTAGATTAGAACATTTATTATTATTTAATTCAAAGAAAAGTTAAACGAGTTAAAATCAAAGTTTATTTACTAAAACATTTTTAATATAGGGTTATCCATAAGATAAATTCTATTTTAAATATTCATTAGCAAGATAAAAATATTTCCTACATAATAGTAGTTTATTTATAATTTTTATTCATTAAATAATTTAATTTATCTATGACACAATGGTGATGCAGTAATTACCTAATTAATGAAATTTTAAAATAATTGATATTATAAATATCAAAATAAATGTAATTTTAGAATTTTTATGAATTAAAATAATTTTCTAGGTTAATATTACATATTAGAATTTATTATATAAATTGTTTTCGAAGTAATGATGCTGTTATTAATTTATCAAAAACAAAATACCCAATAGTGTCAAAATTGACATAAAAGAGTTTTTAAAAAAAATATTATATTATTAATTTATATTCAATTTTTAAAAATCTAAGGTTCGGCCAAGAGACTTATATCATGATAGGTGTACCATTAATGGACCACTTGTGGGTCGCTTGGATGTATATAGTAAGTTTATTAACCATATAATATAAAAATAGAAAGAGACATTCTAAAAGTGAAACTAGTTAACTAAGAGTTAATACTTAATGATAAGGTTTATATAATTACCCAAACCTGTCTAAATTCTATTGGTTGAGTGGTTTCCAACCCATACCCACCTTAAACTTTAAATAATCCACTTTGGATCCATTAGAAACCGAATATGAATTTATTATAAAATAATATTTTTAGCTTTTCCAAAGGTGCCCCTCACCCCTCTTATAAAAGGGCACTCCCCCTTCTCACTAATTCACACATTCAAAGCCTTTTGGCTCGGCCAAACCCTGCCCAAATACTCTCTAAACTTCCCTCAATACAACTTAGAGGCCTTAGTTTGATCATAAAGCCAACCTAAGGAGCCCTTTTGATCAAATAAAAAGGAAGAACCCGAAGAAGAGATAATGTTTTCACCACCCTCTTTCAAGTTCCTTTCTTCGTCAACTTCTTCTTTCTTTGTTATTTATATTATAAAATAACAACTACAGTATTTTCTATATAATCTGATGTTATTATAAATATGGTAAAACAATATTCAGTATTCTATCCATCCTTTGAATGGCATGTCACCATACGTGCGTACGTATGGATTACCGTCTCCACGTCGTGGTGTAATTGTCATTCAATAAATTATTATTTGGATGGGCATAATAATGATGTGTAATTAATGTAAATAATAAATATAACATGATAGTTATTCTGTATAAATGATATATCATCCAATTATATTTTATTTTGACATCAAAAAAATGATATTGTCACTCGTGCGTACGTACGGACTACCGTCTCCACGAACGCGATGAGATTCATTCTCCATCGTATCCATCCAAGTATAATTCTCATTTGATGATTAAAAATAATTTTTAAGGACTTGATATAATTCTGGATATGAATGAGATACAACCTATCCATAACAAACACAGCTTACGTAACAAAGAATATAAAGGAAAATGAGTAAGTTAACACCCGAGATGACGATAATACTATGATATTATTAACAAATCAGTGTGAAAATATCATATATGATATCATATTAATGTAAATGATTCTTGTATAATTAAATAACTATTATTTCACCATTATACAGGAGTTTAACCTACCATCGACCAAGAAAAAGTACAAAGTAAGGGGTTTCTTATCTCACTCTTAATTTCGTGAGAATTCCATTGTTCACCACTTATTTATTCCATGTGGTGTAAGTGTATTGCCCATGATTGTATTAATTGTGTAATATACATTAATTTATGGGTATTTATATCATCATTTTATGATCCTTTTTTCATGGTTGTATGTTTCTTAAGTTACCTAATCGATAAGGGAATTTGAAATTTCAATTTTCACTCATTCGGATTTAGGCATACTTCATTGATTATTTTACTCCAAGATTATCTGTGGAATCACTATTCATTTGATTATGTCATAATTTTCACTCCGATTTCTGTGGATATAATTTTTATACACATAATCACTCCATTGATAAATTCTCAAGTCATCGGTATGAACTTGATAGGAATAATTTTAACTCAATCTCCATTTGTTGAGTTAAATATCCAATTCATTGGTGTTGTTTTTACAAGAATATGTGTGAATGTCATCTGATTCATTTACACTAAATATCCAATCATATTGATTGTATTTATATTTGTCACACATAATTATTTTGTTGAATTATCCTTAACCTAAGGATATGGCCTTTATAAGATAATTCATCTCAATTTACATTCCATTGAGACTTTTTTGTTGTTATACACCAAATCACTTTTATATGGTGTATATAATGTACTTTGACATAATATATCATGAATCCCTTTATTCTCATGATATTAAAAACTTTTTATTTACTCAATTATTTTTATTCAACTGTCTCTCTTTTGCTAAGGAACTCTAATTAAATGACATTTTAAAATGTTTTAAAGATTGATTATTCTAAATATTTCTCATTAATTTCCATGTTTTAAGAATGATTTTAATGATTTATTTATATAGACATTAAAGTTTTCGATTCAAAATTCCTTTTAAAAGTTTCAAAGTTGTATGGGACACTTTGTTTCTAAAATCTATTTTAAATGGATTCTTGACAAATAGTGTGACTTTTAAATGATTTCAATAAAAAATGGGATATTTATCTCAAATAGTTTTGATGATTATAGTCATCTATATAAATATCCTTAATTATTCTCGATTGAGGTTAATATGATACAATACAATCTCCCATATTGTATCGAATGAGTTATGTTTGACTGTGTATGTGCTATTATTATACCATTCATGGTTTGTGGATAAGTATTGACATTTTTTATACTAGTTTTAATACGAATGTTTATGTTATGTTTCAAACTTTTCATATGAGGAATGCATTGGACTTAATAAGTGACGGGTGGAGCCCGCTATAGCTCCTCGATGCATCAGTAGGTCTCATGAGACAAACTACTGTCTTGGCATGAGGCCTTGACAAAATCTTATTTGTAGTCTTGGCCCGAGGCCTTGGCTACGTGGTTATGATAGTCTGGCATTATGGATTCAGTCATTATGAAAGTGGTTATTAATATTTTCATTTCATTATTCGACTATTAGAATATCCATGTGAATAAGTAAATGGCATTATTTCATTTTATCCTTTACATATTATGCTAAAGTTCATGTTTAAAAGGCTTTTGTTTTAGTTATACATTGCCTTAAATTTTTATGTTTATTTATGAAAGTTTCTGCTATATTGTTATCCTTACTGAGCATCTGACCTCACCCCTTTCAATGTTTTATTTTTCCCAGGATGTGAAGAAGTATTTTATGAATGACCTTCAGGGATAGTATGAGGGGATATAAAGACAATATGTTGTTCTATTTTTTCAGTTATTGATGTAATGTAAACTTTATGAATATATCTATTGTTTCCAAGGATACTAAACTAATCGGTCTTTTGAGACTTGATCTTTCTTATGATCATGCCAATGTTATGTAATAATGCACAGAATCTGGCTATCTAGGGTCGGGGCATTACATATAATGTTGAATTTGTGCCTTACATGCCCATCTTAGTTCCTTATTGACTACTATTTTGAAATTCAAATTATATCATGAATCAAATATAGAAATTCCCTATTAGTGTGAATTTATTGTTAAGTAGTAACAAATTCTTATTATTTTACATGTTTTTATTGTGTTTTCTATGTGGAAAAATAATTTTTTTAGCTCGGTTTTGACCCTTAAACATGACTAGCTCACTGCACAGTTAAATATATCTTAGAATATACACTATCAAATTCTTTCGTCCCAGTTTATCATTCAATAATGGATAATTTTTGGATTTTTAATTGTGGGGGAGAGGTATTTTAATATGTTTATCTAATCTTTAATGTCTTCCCATCAAAAACACTTAAACATTTTTTAAATTGTTTTTTTAATCATCACTTTGGAATTTTCACATGGTGATAAGTTTTCTCAAAATTAACGGTTGTGATGCCACATTAGGGAATTTAAACATTAATTACTCTTGGGTTTAATTGAGTAAATATTTTTTTATTCCTTTTTGAAAAAATGTATTTTAGTAAAATATTGGGACAATGTTATATGATTATTGTTTACTTTTAACTTTTTAACTTCAATTTAACTGATAATCTATACATCCAAATGAATTAGGAAAGGAAAATACAAATCCAGGTTGAACTTATTCTTTAATTATTCTCATTCTTTTTTAATCAATACTTTACGATGGGATATAAATTACATATATAAATTATAACTCCACCCCATATAAAGGTAAGTATAATTATTATGTGTTCTTATATTATGTGATATTTTTATCAAGGAGGTAAATATAAGCATAAAATATCATTTGGATTTAAATTCATAATTGTTAAATTCTCTTAAATTTTTCAATTTGAATATCTTTCTAAAACATTAATCAATTTATATTAAAGAAATTTAGTTTTAGGCAGAACTCAAATTTAGTTTTTGAGAGAATCTTCGAGCAAAAATATATTTGGAAATAACTTCATGGTGGAATTTCAGATTTTCCTTTTTGAGAATTATTCCATACCATTGAATGTGACTAATTATTTATTAAGAAAAATAATTTTCTTAAGTGTGGGGAACATTTATATGGATTTATTTTTGTGTTTTTTTCACATAATTTTTATAATGACCCATACTTTACATACATTGTTATTACTTCAGAATTGAAGCATACTTATTACAACATATAACAAAACCATGGTAGGACCATAATGGTATAGTGTCTTTAGAAAATTGGAAACATAAACAACTGGTTTATAAATCATCTACATTGTCTCCCATTTTTTCATCATATCTAGAGTCCCTTTTAGCATATCCTACTTAGTTCCTTACATCCTGACTTAGGGAAAATAAAACATAAAAAAGGGTGAGCTAAAATGCTCAGTAAGGGTAAACAAAAGAAATATCAATCATATCATATTCATAAGAACCTAAAATTTTGAAAATCTTATCCTGAAAAAGATATCATAATATCATAACATGGGATAAATAATAGTAGTGAAATGTTATGCCAATAATCATAACTTAAAACATGAAACATTGTGGCATACACACATAATCATAAAAAATCATTTCTTAGTAGTCAAGAATCATTTCCAAGACTATCATAGCGGACAAAGTCCATTTCTGAATCGAGTTCACTCCTCGTTCCTGTCCTGTATCACTGCACCGGTTTAACTTGTCATTCCAGCCATGTCTATCTCATGTGATATAAATCTTTACCCAATGCATTGGAGGGAGATATAGGTCCCACCCATATCATAATGAAACCACTCTTATGTGTGCCACAAAATCATAAATCATACATCATAGCATAACCCATGTAATAAAAATGGGATTCTTAAACATCGTGACATCATAAAACAATTCATATAAGATATAAGACTTCATAAAAATAATTCCATCACATCATAATCAAATCAATGTAATAATAGTGATAGAAACAGAACCCTATATTATATTATATGGAAAATAATTTTGATAAAAACACTTGAACTCCATTCTTGAGAAAAATATCCTTTCTACTTAAAAAAACATTTTCCTTTCTTAACATGTCATAAAATTTTAAACTAAAAGAAGTTACTTAAAAATAAAATTGCAAATTTTTAAAGGAATCTCAATAGAAATAATTTTCTATGGAATCATAAAAATCCATTCATGCCGTATAAGTTAAAAATCATTCTTCTCATACTTTGGCCGAAAATGTCAAAAAGTATATCGTACTGCAAATGTCAAAAGATTCCATTCATATCTTTTACTAAAAATTCACCAATAGGTAAAATTGGATTTAAAAAATTGTAGGATGATATAATTAATATTACATAGTGAGGAAACAAGGATGTGTATGATAAATATTCCCCAGTAAATTTTAAAGTATAAACAATCTCGGATAAAGATGAGATTGTGAGATTTTCCCTTAACGTAGGTCTGATATGATTTGTACGTATCCGAACCTCCTATATAATGATTAAAAAATGTCATTGACTTATTCCAGAATCATATTCATTGTTATGATATCATATATGGTCATATTATTATCTTCTTATTAGTAATATTTCATTGCTACTTGTTATTCGGGTGTTTATTGCTTTATGTTCTTAAGCGTGTTTTATCGAATAAATTCTTCTTCCTATTTTTAGGATATAGATACATAATTAACAGAATGGTATTTGTATAATATATGTAATATTTATTCATTCAATTCGTTTATATAATCATGGTTTACTGAAGATAATTTAGAGCGAATCACATCGCACCGTAGAGACGGTAATCCGTACGTACGCACGAGCGAACATATCATTCCCATGATTTTGGAAATTTATTAAAGTGTATGATGTATAATATTTTAGAATAAATAACACTTAATAATCATATATAGTAATTTTTTCCATTCTTATACCCATCCGAGTAAGGTGGTGGTGGAAAAATAGATTACACCACGGTGTGGAGACGGTATTCCGTACGTATGCACGCGCGGTGATTTCGTTTTCTGTAGGATGGATCGAAGGTGAAATATGGTTGTTTCATATTTATAATAAAATATTAGTATATGAGTGATACTGATGTTATTACTTTATTATGAAACAGCAATATAATAGGAATTAGAAGAAGAAATGAATTTGAAAAAATTGGTAAAGGATATTACCTCTTCTTCGATAGGCCTCTTTGAAACCTCCTCTTAGGATACTAAAATTGGTCTTTGAAGAAGACCAGGATCTATAGTATGTTTCTTGGGAGGTTGAGAATGTAAATTTGTAGGGTTTTACTAAGCTTTAAGTCTCAAAGTTGTGTAAAGAGGAGAGGTAGGAGGTTCCCTTTATAAGGGAGGAGAGGGGCCCCTTTGGAATTATAAGAAATATTAATTTATTATAAATTCCAAACCCACATAAAAACCTCCAAAAAAGACTCAAATCCAAATATTAGATGAGATAAGGTTGTAATCTCATCAATCAATAAAATTTATAGAAGTTGGTAATTTATTTTAAACATTATCAACTTGATTTATCCTTATATAATCTATGAAATTTTATTTGTGGTAATACTATTCTATATTTTTAATCATTATAAATAATTACTTATATGTTTTGAATTGTCCATAATTTTATAAGTTATTACGTTTTCGACCATATAAATTTTAATTTATAAATTTTAAATATTTTTGTGATTTTTAAAAATATTTATAATATGTAATTTTTATAAAATAACTGTTCTGTCAATTTTGAAACTATTCATTTATTTGAATTTAAATAAAATAGAAATAGAGGATATGTTCAGACTAAAAGATTTAATATAATAATAACATGTTATATTTATTTATGAAATTAGGGGATAACATTAAATATTTCATATAATATTTATTTTAATACTTTTAAAATCATTTATTTGATATTTCAATCAATAAAAAAATTTCAACATCACTATTGTGTCATACATAATGATAATTATTTAATCCCTAAAAATTATAAATAAATTTATATGATGTAGATAATTTTATTATCTTTCTGGGACTATTTATATCTGATGTTTTATGAAGTTTATCAATAAATTAAAATTATTACACTTATAATATTTAAGAGAGTGACATGTTGTCACTTTCTTTGTTTTTAATAATAATTATATTATTTCATAGTCAAAAGTCCATGAAATGAATCTAGTACAACACTTAGGTGATATGGGTATACTTTTATTCAACCAATTAGATTTTGTAAAGTGTTAGGGTAATTTTATAATCTTATGTTTACCCTTAATTACTCGATTTACCTTTAACTTTAGTAAATAAAAATTGCCGTAGTTATTATTCATAATATCAAAAAAATAAAAGTAACATATTAACATAATTTGGACCCACTGAATTTAAATATGGAATCCATTTTTAAAAATTAAAAACACATAATTTTTAGTAATTAATTTAAAATTAATCCCGTTGTTAAGAAAACAGGTTTTAAAAGTTAAAACATTTCCAAAGATTGAAATGTTTTTACATATGAATTCAATGTAAAATTAATAGTAATGACGTAAATTATATTAAATAGTAAAAATATATTATATTTATAATTTAAACCCATTAAATATTATAATTTGACCATATAAATTATTGCGATGGAAAAAAGTTGTTTTTAATTAAAATATACCATGTTTTTACTATTCATTAAAATATGACAGTTATCAGAATAATATGAAAATTTTATCCAAAGTAAATTTTTATATACTGATTCTAAAGAAGATTTTTATTTTGTCAAATTGAACTTATAAACATTTCAAAAACTAGATTTAAAGATGGTGCGCCATCAAAAGGCGGAAAAACTGCATTTTTTTAAAAATACTTATTTTACCCGAAAAATTTATTTTCTTCACATACCATGTTTTAGAAAATGTGTAAGATGAAGAATAATGTTATAAAATTTAAAATTTCGTTAATAATATTCATAATGTCTAGTCCATAATAATATTATAACAATATATCGTTGTTTAGTAAAACTCGATATTGCATACAACACACGCTATCGAGGAAGGTTGGTCTTGCCTATAATGCAAGACAAGATAGTGTTGTGTGTATTGAAATATTCCTTTTATATTTCGTATAACATAAGACATAATAAAAATATTTTCCTCATAAAATATCAGGGTGTTACAAATTTTGTGTTTAATTTATGTTTTAAATGTTATATTATTCCTTAATTTTGTCAATTTATGTGTTTGTATTAATTTTCAAGTAACTTTTAAAATTGTTGAAATTGATGTTTATTTTATTATTTTATATTTTCTTAATGTGTTTTGAGTTATTTATATATAATTAAATAGTGATGTTTTATTTAAGATTATAGTTTTTTTCATTATTTAATTTTGTTCTCTATTTTCCTAATTTCATTATTAATTTTCATTTTAATAGATTAATTAGATAATTGGAATTTAATATATTATTTATTGAAATTAATAAATTAATAATTTGTAACATTAATTTTTAGTTTAAATATTTATAAATATTATCACTATTTATTTTAAATAATTATTTATTTATTTTGTTTAATTTTTATTTAGTCAATTTTGTTTAGTAAATTAAAAAATTATTTATTTTATGAACCTAAATTTATTTAATTGATGAATAATCTTAAATTAGTGTTGTAATTTTTTTCAAATTTCAGTAGTATTGATACATATCCAAATTGAAATGGTTATCACCTATGAGAGTATTTACGCGGTCAATCTTCCAATGCATCACATATCTGATTTTTTCTGAAGGGTTTGACATAGCTGAATTCCCCTGCATCATTTAGATGGTTACTTAGATACACATGTATCTGAATTACATAGAACTATTTTCTTGTATTCAAATACATGAATAAGGATGACCCAATAGTTAGAGTGAAAAACTGAATCTTGAACCTAAATCGGCAGAATTTGAAGCAAGTTTTCCTTAGATGAGGAAGGATTCATAGTTCCAAATCTGGATTGTGCCTGTTGAAGAAGAAAAATCAAAGGTTTAAGTGCACCAAGGTGACTGTCAGCCAACACTCCTTCGAAATTAATTTTTTATGATTCTAGATTTGGACCTATCGAATAAAGGGAGAGCCAACTGAACTCATTGAATTTTCAAAGATTGTATTATTAGAAGGGATATTTTTGGAATTAAAAGTCGAATTTCGGGAGAATTCATTTTTGAGGTGATGGAATTTTGAATCCCATTTTAAAAATTTTGAAGGCCATGACTAGTCTATTCCTGGATTAAAAATTTTCCAAATTCAAGAGGCATCTGGAAAATGGATTCAACTAGAATCACATGAATTATGATTCACATGGATGAAGTTTGAAAAATGGAGTTATATTCATGATTAATTAGATTGATATTTATTCTTTTTCTATTATTTATATATTGGGATTTTTTATCTATTTGGGGGATCCCCCTAGGATTCCCCATTTTGTTTCTATATTTCTATAATCTCTCTCTTCCCCTCTATCTCTCTCCACTTAATTTTTTTACTTAGTAAATAAAATTGTTTTGGTGTTCATTCTTCTGATCAATGTGTAATATATAAACTCAAAAAATAGAGGAATAATTTGGGGGCCAATCTACAGTAGGTGAATCTCAATTCATATTGTAAAACAAATATTCAATTCATTTTTTGACTTCTTTTATACAGTTAGTAATTCATGATTCTGAATTGGGGAGATATGAACTCACACTCTTTCTCAAAAATTGTTTTCTACTCTCAACTCCATTTTATTTTCCTCTTATTTTCATTTGTACTCAATTGAGTTTCTTAGGAGTAGTTTTGTTATTTTGGACCTATCAATGATCAGTTATTCATGTAATATATTTTTTGTTAAATTTATTTGAGCAAAAAATAATTTTCATAGTGAGGAGAGCACTCAAGTGCAGGAGATAAATATTAATGTGTTTTTCTACTCTTTTGAGGGTGTGTGGTGTATGATTTGATAGATCGGGATTTTTTTTGTGAGATTGAGTAGAAAAAGTTTTATTATTTAGATCTATGGTAGGTATTAGAGTGGATCAACCTATAACTAGTTTGTTATTAATGAGTTTTCATCTTCTCTTTTCTCCTTGTTACCATATTTATTTATGTTGTTTAATTTATATTATTCTCGATCAATACTATTTAATATTTTATTTTACTAGTTTTAAAAATATTAAAACACAAAAATATTCTCAAATAATAGAACGAGGATTCGTATGAGGTCAAAATATCGTGTATAGTTCTATAGAGTGGCATTTGGGGTGACCTATATGTCAAATATTCCATTATCATCCCCAAAAACCAAACTCTTCACTATGTAATGTTTTCCAAAGTACAATTAACCCCCAAGTGTGAAATCACTACATATATAACTAGTATTGAAGAAAATTTATAAGAACATTCAATTATAATCCTAAAATAAACACACATCCTCTTTGAGACTGACCCCTGGGATAGCCACTAGGCTATATATAGCATCCCGCCTTTTATTACATAACTTTTCATTACATTTTTCAACCAGAGGATCTTTAAAGTCTAGTGTCTTGGAAATCAGGAACATAATACATGAAAACAACATAGAAAATTCTTCTAAACCAATTTCAGGGCTTCATCATAGGTTAATTCTACATACAACTACTGCGTCTCATATCCTGGAGACATACATCAAAAGGAAAGGGTGAGAAGAAGGCCCAGTAAGGGTAAACAAGGGAATCAGTTTACATCTTTAAGAACTTGAATAACAACATAAAGACATGAGAAATGGAAGTATAGGAATGTAATAAATGAAATAACTTGGAACATAACTTGAATATGTGGCTAAAACATTTCATTTATACATTCATGAACATATCACCAAGGTTTATCCCTGGGGTGTCATAAAAATTACCAAGGTTATTCACCAAGGGATCGTGAAACTTGTCATATCTAGAGATTAATTCTTTACCAAATGAATTGGAGTGCTATCCGGGCACACCCATAATATTTCGTTACATACATGTGATCCACATAGATCATAATCAAACATTTCATAAATAATTTATAGAGAAAAAAATGGGGTTCATTTCAAAATCATGACGTTTTGAAAGCTCTTAAAAATAAGATCATTTTATCAATTAAAACCCATGGAAAGGGAGTGAGGTTTATTTGTATGTCCATTATAGAATAAAATATATCCTTTTTATATATTTATGAACACCCATAAAAATGAAATAGGTTTGGGTATTCACATAAATAAACAAGATAATTTCTCGAGAGAAAGAGATGGAAATTTTGAGGTGAAATTTCTGCAGCATAACGACTATATAACATGGTTTTAGAAAATAATAAAAAGAGAGGGTGGAAGGGTAACCCACTCATAAATAACTCATATTAAAATATAAATATAGAATAACATGGAGATAATAACATGGTATGGATATTTAAATGACATAAAAAAAAGAAAAGGAAACATGAAAGGAAAGAGAAGATGTGATTTCTTTTATGAGAAATTCTGCAGCCTAACGACGTCACTTAAAAATTCAGAAAACAAATTCATGTGAGCAGAAAGGGTCTCTCAATAATTATACATGAAATGTACAGTGAGTAGAACATATAGGAACATACCCTCAACATATAGATATGGAAACTAGAAGACACAACATAAAGGATTTCATGACTTAAAAGAGTAGGGAGAAAGGATCCCTTACCTTGAAGAGTAACTTCAAAGGCATGATGGTTGGGACCTTGGGAAGCTTGAGGGCACCTTGGGAGGAATCCTTGGGAGGTAGGGAGACCAGAAATTCATCAAGGAAGATTTTGGAATGAAATGACTGAGGGAAATGGTGTGGTATATATAGAAAAAGTGACTGAATAAATTATTAATTTCCAAGGGACACCTCATTGGTGGTATTGGAAAAACCATGGGCCTTACCATGGTATTTTCCCATGGTATTGGCCACTTGGAACACCTCATAGCATATCTCACTATTCATAAGTCGACTAGAAATATTAAATCCTTATTACATCATTAATGATTTCATTAAACACCTGAAACTCAAAACTGCATTTTTAATATTCACTGAAAATTCAACAGTTTCAGAAAAAACCCAAAAACTCAACTTAACATAATATCGATGATCTGAATTAAAAAATGAAGTCCATTTTAAGAAAATAATTTTTTATATATTTTTATTTTAATTTTAAAATAAAATCGTTATTTATTCCAAAAATACAACATTACAACTATAACTAATTTTGTAACACCTTAAAAAAGTAATCAAGGTCCCATAAAAATATTGTATACCCATAAGACAATAATGTAACAATTTATGATTAAATTTTATGAAAATACATTTCCATTTTAAATTATTAATTTAATTATAAAATTGTAAATATAATATTTATGGCGTACAGAATTACCAAAACTTAAATTATGATCGTTTTTTCACTTTTAATATGTCTAAACTATATTTATACATTCATGGGTGAAGTTTATATTTTTTTGATCAAATTACTATTCGTAAGGGTATGTTACTATTCCTACATTACTATTCACTAAAAATAATGTTGATCTTATTAGACTCTAAATTTCTCAATGATCACAACTATAAAAGAACATTTTTTGAAAATCATTTCACATTATTAATTATTTAATGAAAACAATATATTTTAAAATGCCCTTTTTTTCTAAATTCATCAATAATACACATCCTATATTTATCCAAATATTTGAAATTCACAAACTTTTCCATGAGAAGAAATAAAAATTTTATTTATATAAAAGGATTCCACAAAGCATCAAAGGTCTCGTTACATATCCCCTTATAACACCAGCATAGGACCTAAGTGTAAGGTGTTATATGGTGATAGAATATTGGGGTGGCTCGGAAAAAATTTCCCAAGTGGTGATTTCTATCAGCTTGAACTTCTCCCTTAGGCGATTCCATTCAAGCTTCATACATTGAATCTCAGCTTCGGCTTGGTCCAGAGAAAAGCCTAGTTATGTTACCTCCTTCCAAAGCTCCGACAGATGGGCTTCATATGGATAGAGTCTACTAGATTAGGCAATTCAATCTTCTTTCTATATTAATTAACCAAGATAACCGTATTTATAAAAACACAACGTTATGATTATAGTTTCCAATGGTCATATTGACCAACGGTCATATAATAGTCAATACCCAATGGTCTCATTTTAATTATATCCACTTCATTAATTAAAGGATATAGTTTTGTTGAGTATAAAATAAAATAACACCCAAAATTAAGAAAACAATTATAATTGAAATGTTCGGGTCATTACATTCTTCCCCCCTTAAGAAATTTCATCCCCGTAATTTTATCTTGTATCCTCTGATGGGAAATTTTGTGGGTACTTCTGTCTCATGGACTCCTCTAGTTCCCATGTGGCTTCTTCACATTTATGGTTCCTCCACAACACTTTAATAAGGTGGGTAGTCTTTTTGCGTAGAACCCTGTATCTATGATCCAAGATCTCCACCGGCAGATCCTCATAAGAGAGGTCATGTTCCAGTTGTACCACCTCTAGATTTAGTAAATTTGAAGGGTCAGGTATGTACTTCCTCAAGAGGGATACGTGGAAGATATCATGAACTTGGGCTAGATTTGTAAGAAGTGGAATCTGATATGTCACTGCTCCGACAAGATCAAATATTTCATAGGGGACAATGTACCTAGGGCTGAGCATCCCTTTCTTCCCAAACCACATGACTCTCTTCCAAGGTGAAATCTGAATAAAGACATTGTCACTAATATCAATCTCCAAGTCCCTTCGACAGTTGTCGGCATATCTCTTTTGCTGACACTCAGAATCATTAATGTGTTGTTGGATGGCATAGACCTTTTCTATCATCTTTTTCACAAGATCAGTCCTAAGAAGCTTTCTCTCACTAGCTTCATCCCAACAAGTATGAGTTCTACATCACGTCCCATATAGAGCTTCATAGGGTGCCATTTGAATGCTCAATTGGAAGCTTTTGTTGTAAGAGAACTCAACAAAAGAGAGATGTTAATATCATCCACCTTTAAATTCCATTGAGCAAGTTCTCATCATGTATTGAGTATTTGAATATTTATTTCAGATTGGACATCAGTCTGGGGGTGATAGGTCGTACTAAAATTAAATTCAGTGCTCAGATCTTGATGAAGACTTCTCCAGAATTTTGATGTGAACCTTGGATCATGATCAGATACGATAGAAAGTGGAACTCCATGCAGCCTTACAACTTCCTTCACATAAATCGTGGAAATTTGATCAAGAGAGAATTATTCTTGAACGGAGATAAAATGGGCAGTCTTTGTGAGATGGTCCCCAATAACCCATATCGCATTATTTCCTTTGGAAGTTCTCGGGAGACCAGTGATGAAGTCCATAGTGATATTGTCCCACTACCATGCTGGTATGGGTAGTGGTTTCAATACCCCTTTACGAAGTTGTCACTCCGACTTCACTTGCTGACATACCAGGAAACTTGATGTGTAGTCTGTTATATCCATTTTTATATTATCCCACCAATAATGATCACAAAGTTACATATACATTTTTTTGCTACCATGATTTATAGAGAAAGTAGAGCTATGAGATTCATCCATATGCTCCTTCTTTATTTCTAGAATAGATGGAACACATAGTCTTGTAAGAAGTTTCAGTACACATTCTTGATCAAAATTGAACTCAGGAAACTCCCCATCCTTTATAGCCTCAAACTTCTTCTGTAACAAAGGATCTTATTTTGGAGCTTTCTTGATCTTCTCTAGTAGTGACGGTTGAGAAATCATTCGGGTTAAGAATGATGATGTACCTTCCTTTATAATTATCATGTCCATTTTTACTAGGTCATTGATCAATGGATCTCTTTGAATCCTCATAATGGACATAACAACTAGGTCTTTCATGCTTAATACATTAGAAAATTTGTTTTCTCTTCCGGGCTGATAATGAATTGAACAATCATAGTATTTAAAGAGTTCAAACCATCTCCTTTGTCTAAAGTTCAAATCGTTTTGTGTGAAAATATACTTCAAACTATGATGGTCTGTGTATATATCAAATTTCTACCCATAAATACAGTGCCTCCATATCTTTAGAGCAAAAACGACCGCATCCATCTCCAGATCATGCGTAGGATAATTTTTCTCATGAGTCTTCAACTGCCGAGATGGATAAGAAATGACCCTGTCATTTTTCATGAGGATTCACCCAAGCCCTTTCAGATATGCGTCGCTAAAAATAATGAATCCTTATCCACGTGAGGGAAGAGTTAACACAGGTGTAGTAACCAATATCTTCTTCAGCTCTTGGAAACTTTCCTCACAGTCCATTTTCCAGGTGAACATGAGCCCTTTTCGATTTAACTTGGTTAATGTATTAGAAATTCATGAAAAGTTTTTCACAAACCACCTGTAATATCTTGCTAATCCAAGGAAACTATGAATCTCAGTTATTATTGTAGGTTGAGCCCACTCCTCTACATCTTTTGTCTTGGCAGGATCAACAGTGATTCCTTCATTGGTAACAATGTTCCCTAAGAAAGCAACTTGTTGTAACCATAATTCACATTTTCATAACTTTTCAAAAAGTCTCCCCTTCCGTAGAGTTTGAAAAATAACCCATAGATGATTCTCATGCCCCTCACGACTATTGGAATATATCTGAATAAAATTAATAAAAACTACCACAAAGTTATCAAGGTAGTCTTTAGAGACTCTATTCATCAAATCCATAAAAATAGTAGGTGCATTAGTGAGTCCAAAAGGAATAACAACAAACTCATAATGCCCATATCTAGAATGGAAGGCAGTTTTGGGAATATCTTCTTTCTTTTCCCTCAATTGATGATAACCAGATCAAAGATCAATCTTATAGAAGAATTGAGCCCCACTAAGTTGGTCAAATAAGTCATCAATTCTTGGAAGAGGGTATTTGTTCTTTACTATGATTTCATTCAGTTCTTTTTAATCAATGAATAGCTGCATCGATCTATCCTCCTTCTTCACAAAAAGAACACGTGCTCCCCAAGGAGACACACTCGGTCAGATAAACCCATTCTCCAAAAGATCATGTAGTTTTTTCTTTAATTCCTCCAGCTCCACATTTTCCATCCTATATGGGTTCTTTGATATTTGATGATATATAGGTATGAGTTCAATGGAGAACTCTACCTCTCTTTCTGGGGGAGGTCCAGACAACTGCTCAGGAAATACGTCAATGTATTCTTGAACAATGGGTACATTTTCTATCCTCAAACTCTCATTTCTTTCTTCTTCTTCACTGATCAATTCCGTAAAGAAGAATATAAGAGGTTCTTCTAGACAAATATGAGGTTGATATATCTCTCCTTGAAAGATAACTGTAGGTTTTCTATTTATGACTATTGAGATTTCCTTATGTCTGCATTTGATCTTAGCATTATAATTTGAGAGCCAGTCCATCCCTAGTATAATGTCGAGTTCTATCATGGGAATGACTACTAGATTTGAGATAAGATTGTGCTCACAAATGTAAATACTAGAGTTTCTAAATAATGATGATTCTTGGATAATCCCACCCGGAGTCTTGACTGATAACTCTACTATTAGCATGTTGGGGGGGTTAATTCTAAATTCTTTACAAACATGGAGGAAATAAAGGAATGCGTAGAACCAGAATACAACAAAGTACTTGAATACCTTGAGAGAACAAAAAGAGTACCTCCAACCACATCATTTGGAGCTTAAACTTCAGCTATCATGATAGCAACAACACGAACTTTCTCCCTTGGCCTTTGTTGAGTCTGATGGTGGTTCCCCTCCACTACCCCTAAATTTGGACAGTAATTGGCATAGTGCCTGTGATGTACAAACTTAAACAAAATACATCTGGTAGGTCATGCACCATCTTCCCCTTTTCGTTAGTGTTTGGAAGTTGAGGTTCCACCTCACTACGACAATTCCTCTCAATATGACCATCTCTTCCACACTTGTAGCATTTATCTCTCCAGAGCAGGCAGTTCCCCGAATGCTTTTTCCCACATTTATTACACGAGGGATGTTGCACTTTCTTGCCTCCTCTTCAATGATCAATGGTCCTCCCTAAGCTGGGATCCATATATATATTTTTGTCGCTTGATTTATGATTCCATTGCATCACACCAAACTCCAGTTTGACCTTCATAGAACTTCTCACGATCTCCTCATAGCTGTAAAGTATCGGTTGGCTAGATTATTCCACAGATGAGGTATCAGTCCACTGAAGAGTCTACCAATCTTACCATTTGGATCCATGACAATTCTAGAGGTATATTGTGAAAGTTGGGTGAATTTCATCTCATAGCTTCTGACAGATTCGTTCTCCTTTTTCTTCATATCGAGAAACTCCTTCTCCATTCTTGTTCTCATGGAATGAGGTAAATACTTACTGAAAAAGATCCCCTTGAACTCTTCCCACTACAATGCTTCAACTTCCACTCTTGTCCTTGTGTTTTTAATCAGTTCCCACCATCGATCAGATTCCCCTTCTAAGCGATAGACGGCCTGTGTGACCTTCTCTTGCTCTGAACAGCGGAGCACAGAAAAGATCTTTTCAATGGAGCTAATCCACTGTTATGCAATCAATGGGTCTGTCTATCCACTAAAGTTTGGTGGTCATTGATTCATAAAAGACTCAACATAATGTTGTTCCCTTTGCGGTGAGATCAGTCTCTCAGGTTGATTCAAGTTGTTTCCCATAACTTGAGTCAGTTGACTCATCATTCGCATGAATGTTTCCATTCTGGCTTCCATCGGAGGGCCATCAGCACATAGTCCATTGCGGTCACCATTTGCATGGTTCCCCCTATTGCCCGCTATTTTCTAAAAAAATAAAACCTTAATGAGAATCTTATTTCAATTACGGATATTTTAATTATAAAGAATTTATGTCTTAAAACTTCATGCTTAAACAATTACATTTCTCTATAATTCCTTCATAATGATTTATAAAAAATTGTGATTAACCAAACATATCCCTCAGGACTGTCGTAACCAAGATTGCAGCAAGGCCCATTTTCATTCACCATTTTCCATTCGATTCTAGCTCAAATCAGTGTGTTTGGGTTTTACCCCTATCTACATCAGTGCCAGAGCCGCCTCTACCTGCTCGTATCCAAACAGGGATGTATTTGTTTGATAAACCACTTACTCAATATTCACCAAAATACAAGGAAGTTTTTCTTTATTTAAACTTTTCTATAGGATTCTTCCTAATTATTTCATATCCTAATTTCCATAAATAACTAAACTATCCTTTGATACCAACTATAGCATCCCTCCTTTTTATTAACTAACTTTTCATTACATTTTAAAACCAGAGGATCTTTAAAGTCTAGTGTCTTGGAAATCCGGAACATAATACAAGAAAACAACATAAAACATTCTTATAAGCTAATTTTAGGGCTTCATCATAGGTTCACCCTATGTACAACTACTGCATCTCATATCCCGGAGACATACATAAAATGAAAGGGTGAGTATAAGGCCCAGTAAGGGTAAACAAGGGAATCAGTTTACTTCTTTAAGAACTTGAATAGCAACATAAAGACATGATCAATGGAATTATAGGAATATCATAAATTAAAGAGTTTGGAACATAACTTGAATATGGGGCTACAAAATTTCATTTAGACATTCATGAACATATCACCAAGGTTTATCCCCATTGTGTCATAAAAATACTAAGGTTATTCACCAAGGTATCGTGAAACTTTCCATATTTAGAGATTAATTATTTTCCCAATTTATTGGAGTGCTATCAGGGATCACCCTTGGTATTTCTTTACATACATGTGATCCAAATAGATCATAATCAAAAATTTCGTAAATAACCTATAGAAAATAAAATAAATGGGTTTCATTTCAAAATCATGACGTTTTAAAAGCTCTTAATAATAAGATCACTATATCATTTATAACCCATATAAAGGGAGTGAGGGTTATATGTATGTCCAATCCAGAATAAAATATATCACTTTTATATATTTATGAACACCCATAGAAACAAAATAGGTCTGTGTATTTACATAAATAAAAAAGATAATTTCATGAGGGAAAGAGATATAAATTTTGAGGCGAAATTTCTGCTGTATAACGGCTATATAACATGGTTTTAGAGAATAATAAAAAGAGATGGAGAAAGGGTAACCCACTCATAAATAACTCATATTAAATATAAATACAGAATAGAATCGAGATAAGAACATGTTATGGATTTTTAATGACATACCACAAGAAAAGTAAACTTGAAAGGAAAGAAAAGAGGTGCTTCCTTTTAGGAGAAATTCGGCAGCCTAACAGCGTCAATTAAAATTTCAGAAAACAAATTGATGAGAGAAGAAAGGGTATCTCAACAATTCGACATGAAATGGATAATAGGGAGAAAATATAAGATCATACCATCAACATAATGAGATGGAAACTATAAGACACAACATAAAGGAATTCATGACTTAAAAGAGGAGGGAGAAAGAATCCCTTACCTTGAAGAGTAACTTCAAAAGCATGAAGGTTGGGACATTGAGAGGGATCCTTGGGAGGTAAGGAGACCAGAAATTTTTGACGATGATTTTGGAATGAAATGAATGAGTGAAATGGATTGGTATTTATAGGAAAATTGAGTGAATGAATTATTAATTTCCAAGGGACACCTCATCGGTGGTATTGGCAAAACCATGGGCTTTCCCATGGTATTTTCTCATGGTATTGGCCACTTAGGACACCTCATAGAATATATCACTATTCATAAGTTTACCAGAAATCTTACATTATTATTACATCATTAATTATGTCATTAAACTCCCAAAACTCAAAACTGCATTTTTACTATTCACTGAAAATTCAACAGTTTCTGAAAAAACCCAAAAATTCACCATAACCTAATATCGATGCTCTGAATTAAAATATGAATTATATTTTATGAAAATAAATTTTAAAATATTTTAAATTTAATTTTTAAATAAAATCATTATTTATTCCAAAAATACAACTTTAAAACTATAACTCATTTTGTAACACCTTAAAAAGTAATCAACGTCCCATAAAAATATTGTATACCCATAAGACAATACAGTAACAATTGATGATTAAATTATCTGAAAATACATTTCCATTTTAAATTATTAATTTAATTATAAAACTGTAAATAAAATATTTATGGCTTACAAAAATACCAAAACTTAAACTACGATCATTTTTTTCAATTTTAAGATGTCTAAAATGTATTTATACATTCATGGGTGAAGTTTCTATTTTTTGGTCAAATTACTATGCATTACTATTCATAAGGGTATGTTACTATCCCTACATTACTATTCACTAAAAACTAAGTTGGTCTTATTAGACTCTAAATTTCTCACTGATCACAACTGTAGAAGACCATTTTTTTGAAATCATTTCACATTATTAATTATTTAATGAATACAAAAATATTTTAAAATTCCCTTTTTTCCTAAATTCATCAATAATAGACATCCTATATTTATCCAGATATTTGAAATTCACAAACCTTTCCATCAGAAGAAATAAAAAATTTATTTATATAAAAGGATTACACAAAGCAGTTAAGGTCTCATTACATAGCCCCTTATAACACCAGCAAAGGACCTAAGTGTAAGGAGTGTTATGGTGATAGAATCTTGGGGTGGCTCTGAAAACATTGTCAAAGTGGTGATTTCTATCAGCTTGAACTTCTCCCTTAGGCGATTTCGTCCAACCTTCATACGTTGAAGCTCAGCGTGGGCTTGGTCCAAAGCAAATCCTAGTGATGCTAACTCCTTCCCAAGCTCCGACATATGGGATTTATATGGCTCGAGCCTACTGGATGAGGCCATTCAATCTTCTTTCTATATTAATTAACCAAGATATCCATATTTATAAAAACACAATGTTAATATTATAGTTTCCAATGGTCATATTGACCAACGGTCACATAACAGTGGAAAACCAATGGTCACATTTTAATTATACCCACTTCATTAATTAAAAGATATAGTTTTGTTGAGTAAAAAATAAAATAACACACAAAATTACGAGACAAATATAATTGAAAGGTTATGGTAATTACACTATATCTATGAAAAAATATAAGTATATCTTTGATATTTCCAATAAAAACTATCAGGGAATATTTTTTTCTATGATTCTCCCCTTCATGAAGATTCTAGAGGTTTTCCCGAGTAAGAAAGCTATTACAAAGGTTCATTATGAAATTTGAGATCCTATTCAGTGTTAGTGAGGATTAATACCATATAGACCTTCACCAACAATTGGACTTAGTGTGTGATGCCTTCTGCATGTGATGAATAAAGAGATACACGCATGACCCTATTCATATTATTGTCTAGGGTGAGCTATAAATCAAGGATAGGTACACCTTCATAGATTACCTTATGGAAATCAAGGCTCGGTCAAAGACGATCCAGTATAGATGGACCATTCCTTTGGTTCATGTGCTTTAGTATCACATCAATATGTAGGAGATATCTTGTGATAACAAGAGTCAGATGATGACTCAGTACCCACTCCATTTTTTTATATTCTTATTTTCAAGGATAAAATCCTTAAAGGAGGGGATAATTTAACGACTCTTATATTTATAGACTACTCCATTGAATATTTCAATGTATATATCTATATTTTTCCTTGGAGTTAGCATGATGTTTGGATGTCTCAGGATACTTGAATTAATATATTAATAATTATAATATATTTTAATTCTTATGCATGATCATTTTGGTTTAAATATTTTTCACTTTATTATAAAAATAGTATGGAAAATTTGAGATCACGATTGAGTCTGCAATACTGGGTTTCACCTAGGTGAGAAAAAATGTTGGTCAATGTTGAACATCTCATGGTAGGTGACCGATGGTGAGTGCGTCTAAAAAATAAATATTTTATATGTTTATTTTTATTGGATAGACTATGTTAATTCACCCTATATAAGTATGTCTTTGAATCATGCATCCATGGTCAGCCACATGAACTTTGGAAATTATAGAGATCGAGGGATATTTTTCGTTGGCAGATTAGGACCGTCTAATAAAGATTATCATATCGAGGTAAATTGAGTGGTTTTAATTGAAAAAAAATTCCTATTTATCACTGGAAAATATGATCTTCACCAATGAATAATCATAAATTGAGGTAAAGGAAATTATTTATAGATTTACTCCCTTTTGATGGATGATAATGGTTTTTTATATCTTCTTTTATTCATCTTTGATTTTACACTATTCTCAAGATCCCATCTAGAAGTTGTGAACAATTTAAATTAATATATATTTTCAATGTCAGGATATCACCCTTGGATACATATTTTTTAGTATGATTGTCCAATACCAGTTTCCCAACATTGGATTTATTTTTTTATGCACATTTACCCAACCTTTCATTGTTTTATTCATCATTGGCCCATGAGATTGCATTTCAACATTGTCAAGGAAGGTTTGAGTGTGATTTAACCCCTGAATTCATCATGGTTGTGTGAATTTCTTACAGATAAATGGTTTTCCAATGTATTAGGGTAGATTTTGGGTAGCATGTTATTTGTTCATGGATTTGGGGTTTGTAACAGCAATGGGAGGTTCTATAGGTGGCATGAAGTTTGAATTATGAGTGATTGGATTCAAATTTCAAGCCATTCAATGCAGTAAATCAAAGGGTAGAGGCATTTACTTCACTTTTGGGTTGTGAAACAGAGGATTTTTTAGTGGTAAGTAAGGATCTTGAGACCGCATGTAGCCAGTATTTTCTACTTATTAAAGACCTAACTTCACTTCATTTTTTTTGGAAGAAGAAATTGCATGTACGACCCCAGCTATAATGGAAAGAGTTTTGGGTGAAAAAAAATATCACACGCTGTGTGGACCGACCACGCACCGGGTGACGTGATGATGCTAAATTAGTGTGTACTATGAGGGTAACATGGCATGAAGATGGCTAGTCACACAAGAATGGAAAGAGTACATGGTAATATATATGTACTCGGAAGTCTTCAGAATACCATGTCACCACCATGTATACGGTCAAGGGAAGATATACAAGGGCCTGGTTAGAAGAACACGGGAATTCCTTATGTTTCTCATTAATTTCATTTACAATAAGTACACAACTTTTTTGTGACATCGATTTCAAATATGTGTCCAAGGGAGAACAGAGTAATGTGATGTGGCATAGTCACACTTAATGTGACCCCTCACACACACCGATTACTTCTTATAGTAAATTCTAAAACAGGTATATCCTTCTTTCGGACATGTATTTTGGCCATGAGTTTCCAATCAGGAGTTTTTTTCATGTAGAACACAATGGTAGCCTAAATTTTGGTATATGAGATACTAAGTAAGGTTTTATGAGCATGTAACTTATTTAGGCGAGACTAGAAAATGGTTGTAATTAGGGATCGATCATTTGAGTGATCCTGTGGGGAGTACTCCCCTATCATACAAGGTCACAAGTCCCCCATAATCTTTATATAGGTATATTCAGTAATCCCCCACACTACATTACAAAATGAGTCCTCTATTAATGTAGTGGTAATCTCCCTTCTTTGTGCTTCGGTGGGGATAAAGACCTCCACTGGATATGTGTCACCCATTGAAATAGAGTACAAAAGTGAAGATCATGACCTTCCATATAGATTCTTACAAGGTTTTACATGGAACTAGTAATTAGAAATACACTTTTAGATCTCTAAATAAGACTCATTATACATATATGGTTTTTACAGATGGAAATCATCTTTCCCTCTTATAAAGGATTCTTTATGATCATATATATATTGCGTTTCATTTCCCTCTTATAATGGGTCATGCTAACAACTTTTGTGTATTTATATTTCTATATTTTTTGTTTTTGAGGCTTCCTACTAGGTTTGTATATACTAATCCTTGTATGTTCCTTTCCAGCACCCATCATTTCTTATGCTGACAAAATGAAGATCGATAGTGACATCGATCGAGTATAGTGGTACCATCGGTGAACTGATCATGTTTGTCTGGATGTACTTTTCCCCATTACATTGTGTTTTATATTGTAGTACTCTGATGCATTCCATAGAGGTTATTTCATGCATGGTTATACTCTATATGTTGATGATTTATATTATTCTTCTTCACTTTTGCATCCGGATATTTTCATGAATGTATATAGGATTATATTTTATGGGATCCAATTAAATTTATTCCTCCAAGGTGCTTGTCACCATCCCCTGGAACATTAGAGGTGGGTTTGGGCTTCCAAACTCATATTTCAACTGGCCAAGTGGACCCAGGTGGTTCGGGTCATTAAAATTAAAACCATGTCATAGTTTATTATGATATCACTCTAGAGGTGGATCTCTAAGTGTATTTGAGGTCAAAGAAATTGATAAACAACACAAATTGGAAGTTTCTTTTATTCATATATTTTTTCCAATGATACGAGGTTATAAATAGTATGGTATCCCTAGTGGAAAACAAGGATACCACTTGAGCAATGATTTTTCTTAGTAGGTTCATGTGTGTCACTTGAGAGATAATAGAAATAAATATGTTCTTAGTTGGATCTAGTTCATGGGAAATTTTATTGGGATTGGTTCCCTATAACTTACATTCATGGTAATTTATTACATTATTTCATTATTTTTCTATATTCTTTTAATTTCATGATTGTTACTTTTCATGATTCTTATATGTGATAATTTATAAATAATATATTTCACACTAAAATTTCTTAGCAGTTGACCACTATAATGAGAAACTAAAGGTTCTATGACATTATTCTTGAACCGTGATCTATAATTGGATGATATTGTTAAAGAGATAGAAAATTCATGCTATCTGGGTTTGGAGGATCATAAGTCAATGAGACTCCTTATCATGATGTTCTTCCTTTTTAATCTTTATGATAAGTGTTTATGGGAACAAACCAGTCAATAAGAAATCCACATTGCAATGTGTCATTGGATACTTCTATATACAGTCTTTTGAATTCATCCTTGGAAATTGATATTATCATTAATTGATATTATGACTCATGTACTTTAATGTATTCATAAAAACAATGACGGCATATACCCGTGGTGTGGTAGGATATATTGGGTACATCACAACTTATATTGAGTTAATTGATAACACAAGAAATTAGTTATCCCATAAATACCTTTATGGAAGTTTATATCTTAGATCATTTGATGGGAATGGAACTATCTCCATAAATTCATGGCCATGGTGTTTGGTGGTCAAGTTCAATTTTTGAAATTTTTTTAAAAAAATACATCGAATATATAGGATGATGGAACTTCCATGAAACCTACTTTATTTTAGATATTAGGATAATGTGATTTTATTAAATAATAAGCATTCATATGATTTTGAATATAATTATAAAATAAATTTATTTCTCAATGGGTTCCTTTGTCTGTTTCTATCTTCTATCCATTGTCTTTAGGTAGTTATTCTTAATTCCACTAAGAAAAATGCCTTGAGGGTCACACACTTAGCGTATCAACAATTTTAGTTAAATTCAAGTAATGAATTTATAAAGTTCGAATAAATGATATTTATTTAGTTTGGAAAATCAATATGATTTAGTCATAGCTGATTCGAAATAATGAATATGTTATATAATAAAAATAAATATTTTATTATCATGTTTCAAAATTATAATGTTTAATATATTTATTATAGAATAATTTTGTGAAACTTATTTATTAAATAGTCATTAATTTATGATTGATAAATATTGATGAGGGAAAGTGGACAAGGATTCATGTTCAATTTAGAAACTATATAAATGACTTATAAATATATTCTAAATTCATTTCATATATCAAGAGAAATATAATAGTAACTTTAATATTAATGGACTTTGGTTCAACTCAGAATATTTAATATGGTTTGGGGCTTGTGTAGTATTTTCCAACCCTAAACCAACAATAATTAGTATCAAACTATAAATCATTAATAAATCAATTTTAATATGAATAATAGATAGATAAAGACTCTATTAAACCCAAGAGAGTGATCTAGGTATATAGATTATACACTCACTTCCTCCTCTCTCAATCCTTTGGGAGAGCATGAAGACTTATTCCCCCTTTGAGAAGAATATAGCTGTCGTCAAACAGAGACAATTCTAGTGATCAAGATAGACTATTCTAGCATTTTGTGATTCTATAGTGAATTTTAGATATTCTCATGCATGTCTGGATCCCTATTAGATAGATTCATCACTTGCATCCTACAGCGCAGTGATGTAATCACGATATCCAGTCGACCTAGTAATTAAAAAAAAGTATAATTACTACATTAAGTAATTCAATATATTCTCATAAATTAATTATAAATTATATGTGAGGATCCTTCTTCAAAAGTTCTGGAATTTTAATATATTCAATAAATTAAAAAAAATTAGTGTACAGTATTTGTTTATCGTATGTTCTAATGATTACATGTGAATTAGGAGTAAAAGATAAGTTATTAATATGCATTAAACCTTTAGTTTAGCACACTATTAGGGGAATATATGTATACTAACCTCACATATGGTGATTAAATAATAGTGGTAACTTAACAGTTCCTAAAACTATGTAGTAAAACCATATAGACTAAAAGTGAAATTAAAGTGTTAAATTACTCTTATACCCTATCTAATTTTAACCCCTTTTGACTTCACTCTCTCCCTCTTGTAATATTCTAGACCAATGGTGTCTATCCTCTAATTTTCTATATATTTCAACTTGATTACAAGTGGATATTTTATCAATATTAATCAATGAATCATAAAACAAGTGGCTTACATACTTATCATTTGTTATTTCCACTACTCCATCATGATTTTCCTCATCTACTCTGGTAGTGGGGCCCTAAGGTTCTTTTTTTGGAATATAAAGATATAATTTTTGATATTGAAACATTTTATTCTTCTCAAATGTCTTTCCATCCTCTTCTTTAGTGGATTCACACTATTTAGATGTAATTTCATCTATTAAGGTAAATAGTTCCACACACTTTCTTTGTTTGAAGAGCTATTTGTGGTTTATTTCTAAATATAAAGTTCTTAAATTATATTAAGGTATAACATTTCATAATTGATAACTTATATAGATATTTAAAAAACTATTAATAATCATTAAATTTTGATATAAGAATTAATTTTTTCCATAAATGTATTATTTTCAAAATGAATTTGATGGTTCCAACCATATATTAATAAATTTCTTGTTTTCAATAAGATAGATCTGTGATATGATTTTGGAAATAGAATGTAATTATTTGATAATGATTATTAATCATGGGATCATTGGGGATTAAGTAGGGAAATAAAGAAAAAGTACCATGTGGATGGATGATTTTACTCTACAATGTATATTCCTCCCAAATTATGATATCACTTTGAAAATAGAGATATAGCTTATTTAGTATCACACTCTAGCTAGTGGCCTACATGGAGTTTGAGATTTTTTGGTAAGGAAAAGTATAAGGATCCTAGTATTCCTTAAAATTTGAGACACTATGGTTTACCCCATGATTCTAGGAAATAATTAAACTCTTAAATAGAACATTAATTTCATACTAAAATATTATAAATATTCTTATTTGTTACTTTCAATTAAATTTGTATCTTCATATAATTGTTTTCAAACTAACATGCTTAGATTATATAAAAATAGTTTTCCATGGAACAAATTGTGATATTCTACTCATATATCCATTTAGAATCCCTACAAACACCCTTTGGATGTATGTATATATTATTTTAACAGATACAGGGTATGGAGAGGAATATATTATATAAGGGGTTGTTCATACTAGTAGATCATGGGTTTTAGAGGAGGTATCATGGTTGGAGTTATCCCACATGTCCCACAAAGAAGGGTAGTGGTTTTTTTTGTTTGTTTTCTATATTTTGTTTCATTATAGTCTCAACAATTTTTTCCTCATTATGGGTTTCTAATATATTTTACCTCTTTATCCAATCTTCGATCATCATGTATTATTGTTTTACTTCACTATTTATATTAAATGGAATTTTTTTTATTAAACTATTTTGTTATCATGGTTTATTTGACATCATAGATATTTTATTCCATAATGATATTATATTTATTATGATCCTACTTATTCTAGTGCTTGATGTTCCAATTTATGGAGATGTCATGTTAGGTTCTTGTTTATGACCATCTTGATGGTATATTTTTTAATGTGGTAAAACTATTCAAAAATGTTTATACATGAAACCAGGGCACTGGTTTCCGTCACATAGGGATTGGTAATAACCTTAGGGACTTATTTTAGGGAAAGTCAAGCATGATTTTAGGAGAAAATCTATTTATTTCATTATAAAATGGTATTCCACCACAATTTTCAAAAACAAATATAGGAAGTTATGGTCTACAATAGATAAGATCATCTTCACATGAGTGGTATGTTTTCATTGGGTGTGTTTCCAAAAATCATTATTAAGAGACTTAATTCAATATGGGTTTACATGAAATATATTTTGAATGTATTTTATTTTTATTTTGTATTTCAATGAATTTTTTGTTATGAAATTGAGGATTAGAGATATTTTCTATGAAAGGTGATTAGGCACATTGTCTGAGGCCATTCAGTAACCATGTGACCCATTTTGGATGAGGAATATAGTGTCCCATACAAAATTATTGTATGGTTTATAAATATATATTCCCAAATCATATAGCTAATCAAAACCAATCTATGAGACCCACATAGTTTTCTCTTTAATTTGTTAATAGTGACGCCTAATCGTGTGTATTAGGAATGTGTTGTGATTTTTTGTTTTTTACTCTTTTATAAACCAATTTATGATTATTATTGTTTTTAATTTATTTTTATGGTTTCCATTGAAGTTATTTACAAATTATAATAGACTTGTTATTCTTAATTTGATTTTATTCAATACCATTTTCCCTCGAAGATACCTCGTGAATCCTTTGCAGGAATATGTGGATATTATTCAAGGAGATAATCCTCTAATACATCAATATTTAATTAAGATAGTGGTTTTATCCAATTTATATTTTAATCAAGGTATATTTATTGGAACATATTAGTATAAAGATGAAATTTTTGGAAAAGATCAATAATTTCTTTACCATTATCCACTATCAATTTGGGGAATCAATAATCTTTTATAGGTAGAGTATTTTTTAGAAAATGTTAAAATAATTTTTGAATTATTCAATACCTTAGAATCCATAAAAATCAAATGTGACACTCAAATTTTTTAGGGACCCATAAAAAATAGGGTTTGTATGTTTTTATAAAATATGTATGATATCCTTTAATGGATAGAGTGTAAAGATAAATTCAATCAACAAATTTATACTGATATAATAGCTCTAATGAAGCCTCGAGGGTATCATTCCTCCATTAGGGAAATAAGGTTGACATATTGTATGAAAAAAGAATTTAAAATATCATTTATTTCACTCTTGATATGTTTAAAATTTTATATTGAAGGATCTTATTTTTTTAATGGTCTTTCACACTAACATCCAAACTCATGTTTTCTTATTCGAACTCCAAACTTAAGTTGAAGTGGTGGACTAGGCCCTGATGGTTGACCAATAATAGGATGAAATGTTTTTTTTATTGATTCCACTCCATTCCTAGTACAAGTGAAGGTTATTTTATAAAAATAGAATATAAATTGAATTGAATTGATAATTCATAGTTGTGGTGGCTCAAGACATCCCTCATAGTATACTTCTTCTACACCAATGAGGTTAGAATGTCTTATAATCAATTAGTGTGTTAATGGTGGGCATGTAATACCATTTTTATTAGAGGACAACAAAGAGATTTCATGATTTTGGGATTAAAGTCCAGCATTAGAGGTTTATATATCAAACCCCTCTCCTTTAGGGGTGGTTTAAACTCATTGGCTCTAAGGGGATCCATTTTTCTGTATGATTTGTTTAATTTAACGGTGTTCTAAAAATAAGAACTTATAGGAAAATATTGTTCATCTTATAAATAAATTTTATTGAGGTTTGAGCCTTAGTTTAGTGAGATTACTTATGATCATTCATAATTGAGGTATTTCCATGAAATAGTGAAATCCCCAATACAATCTAAGGTAGTACTAGTAACTGTAAGAGGTAACATTTTTTATGTATCACCTATGGATAATATTTTATTAAACATAGAATCCTACAAATAATTAAAATCCGCATATATCATAAAATAATTTAATGTTCTATCAAAACATATTCCACAAATTATAGATATATCTACACCTCTTGGGAAAAAATAGCTTGTATTTTGATGTTATTCATGTATTGTCTCTATATATGAGGTGAATTTATCATGGAATTTTTTCATTATAGATTTATAACTCCTTCATATTATTTTAAGCATATATTGGATAATGACATTCAATTTCCATTCTGATTTTCATCATTGGTGGGTGACCTTCGAAACCCTAGATGTGATCAATCATTTATTTTAGGGTGAATAGGACCCACCAACTAGTTGAGTGGCACCTTATCTTCCAATGGTTAGATGGTTGATATATAATATTTTGAGGCAGTTATCAGTGTATTATGAATGGAATTTATGGAGCATTTTTCCTCTAATGGCTACGATGTTCATTGAACTGTTCCCGAAAGTCTTCTCAGGGTTCCCTCCTTAATGGTATGTTAAGTTATTTGTTTATATATTTCATGATGTCCATGTTTTTTCATTACAGTTTTATCTTATATAATTTATCGATTTAAAAGAGTATGTGGTTCAATTGGAAGACCTATAATCCAAGGGATGTATTCAGCCTAGAGTATATCCACGGGACATATCATTAATCTTTTCTATGAAATAATATAGAACTATTCTCTTATCCATAGAATATAGAGATATAAACTAAGTGAATATCATTAGTAAATAATCTTTTCCGCATTTTAATGTCATATTTTATCAATCAAAAGTTAAAATGTGGTTGTTAAAGAACAACTTGTGGTTGGGGTTCCTTTTTCATGTCCTATTCGGAAAAATCCCTTAGGAATCCATGGGAACCAAAGTAAATTTGAGTATGGATTAACATCAAAAAAATCGATAGAGTGATGGGATGGGAGTGATGAGTGCATGTTGTAAGAGATATGGTTTTTTTGGAGGCTACAGTGGATATGCTTTGTGGTTTTGGATTTTATTTTCCGGGAATAAATAATATTCAAAGTTAATTGTGATTATTGGCATGATGTTAACAAAGGAAATCAAAAGTAAAGCAGTAGTGGATATAGATAAACTTTATAAAATAACACAGGGGAGTTTTAAAGTGATTAAAGAGGGTAGAATTTAGTTTTTTATGTATTAAAAAAAAGAGAAGATAATCTAGAATATCCATATACAAAATCAGCATCAATTGAGCAGTGTCTATATAGTCAATTTACAAGGTTGATCCATACTGAGACATTTGTTCACTTGATCCAATCAATATTTCAAAAAACTATGCTATGAAGTGGTTATTCAGGGAATAATTTACAAAATCACTCTTGATTATTTTATCATTTCTTAAAATATAAAAAACTTTGAAAAATAAGTGATTCATGGTGATTATCAAATTGTTAGTAAAGAAGAAGGTAAACAAGATGAATTATAAATTCAACAGAAGTCGTAGTCCATTTTTTGAAAAGTAATTTATCTAATACAAAAATTATAATTGAGTACCTATAATATAAATTAATTTATTCACATGAGAATTATACTATAAATAATTTTCTTATAGAGTTTTATCCAAGGAATATATGAATTATCCTCTGAATAATTATCCTATACCAAAGAAGTAGGTTGAGATAAGTAATACACCATAAGAAAGAGGTAGACATGTGAATGAAGCATAACT
Source organism: Viscum album (assembly GCA_963277665.1). NCBI lineage: Eukaryota > Viridiplantae > Streptophyta > Magnoliopsida > Santalales > Viscaceae > Viscum > Viscum album. The sequence goes on along the minus strand of OY728141.1, from coordinate 592,613,159 downwards.
AAAATTCACATATAAATTTAACAACTGTCAAATAATATATTTCACATATATAAAAAGGTAGAAAGAATACCAAGTCTTCAAGTTTTCTAAATGGAAGTCTTGACCATTCATATTTAAATCTACTATGATATTTAAAACTTTTACTATTTGGGGGATTAAAATAGGAGACCTGAATCACTTTAAATATGGTTAAACAAGTCCAAATAGGAGTATTTATCACTTCCTACAATATCATAATTTCCATAAAATTATGGAAATGATATTCTTAATTTTTATCAATTAAAATATCTTTGTAGGAGAAAAAAAAACAATTCTATTTCTGATACTGCTGAAACAAAAGAGAATATTTATTATGTATAGACGAATAAATAATGGTGGGAATAATGAAGAAGGAGTTATTCTATCTCATCATTGTTCAAGAGTATAAAGGAGAAAATAGTACTTTCCCTAATGTAATTAGGGAAGAAGGGAGTGGTATAGTGAGAACCTACTCAATGTCTGAAGCTATGAGTGACTTTATTTTGTACTTAATGTATTTATGATATATCATTATTATATATAATTCATTTGTTCTATTAGTAAAATATGGTGTTTTTAAAGGTCATGGTTATCCAAAGAATTTTTTCAACTAGACTATGTAATCTTGGGTGTTTCAAGGTTATAAAAAAGACTTGAAACTCATATTATATAGTGAACCTTATAAAAATATTTTTCTTTGTTTGTATATGCTTGTGGATGTGTTTATAAGTAAACTCATTTTACATTATCCTGTAATGATGGTTTTTTAAAAGAAAAACTCTAAATAAATTGTTACTCGTTGATTCAACTCCTTCTCCCCCCCCCATGATCTTATTGATCCTATTAGTGTCTTGTTAATTAGTATCATTGTAGTGCTCTTTAATTGAGTTAAGTTTATTTGAAGGCTAAGGAAGAATTATACTTATTTATGATTTCTATTATCAGGAATAAAAAAACTAAACTTAGTAAATAATAAGGGGATTACCATATTTTATGGTAATAACAACAATATTGGGAAGGAAAAGATTGTGTCTTATATATTGGCTATTAGATATGAGGTCCAAGAAGTAACTACTTGTGGTTTTAATCCATCTGTATAATGGGACTCTTCAAACTACAACATATGAGAAAAATTGTGGAAAGAAAGTGCATACTATGAATGTTATTTTAACTTCTTTTTTAGAAAGTTAATTAATTAAGGTGAAAGTAATCACCACTATAAAATATATTTGGATTATCCTGTAAAATATTTATGAATGGAATGACAAAGTTAGAAATTAATAATTAAATTTGGATATTTAAATATAAAAATATAATATGATGAATGAAGAATCTATTGGACAAATATTTGTAAGAGGAAATGATATTTCAAGAACAATCGAGATATTTTGAAAAAAAATTGGAATATTCAAAAATATATTAAAAGATCACATATATTCTAACTAATAAATTTTATGAAAATTTTTTAGATTGGGAAAAAATGATCCAAGTTTTTTCCTCCTAATGAATTAAATTGTATTCGTATAGCTTATGATATATTGAGGTATAATTCTTCCAACAAGAAAGAAAATAAAGAGATAGAAGTTTATTTTAATGATTATAATAAGGATAATAGTAATAAGAAATAAAAAGAAAATGGATCAGACTATTCTAACTTGAAATTAAAGGTAAATGAGAAGTATGATGAGTTTATATAACTTTTATCTATAAAAGTGAGAAGGGTGTATGATTGTAAAAGGATAGAATTCCATTGAAATGATTCAACTATGGATCCATTGGAACCTTCTTTTCAAGAATACCAACATTGTAGTATGATGAATCTATAGATAAATAAGATGATATGCATAGAGGATATTTTAAAAATATGGTTTATAGGACAAAGTTTAATTTTAATGTGAGGGATAGGAAGTTTTAGATATATAAAAATAGGAGGTACTTATCATAACATGAAGGAAGTTATGATAGTGAAGATAAAGGGTAAGTTTACACTTCTAAGGATGATGATGAGAATCCACATAATGAAAATATTAGTGGTGATAATTTCATAGTTGATGAAATTAGTAGTTATTTATGTAACAGATAAGAAAATCATATTCAGTTTATTGTCATCATATATAACTAAAATAATGTTAATCGAGAATTTCAATGCTTATGATAGAAAAAATGGAGCTAAAAATTTATAATCAAATTACTAGATACCAAGAATATAAATATGTTTAAGAAAACACAAATTTTATAATATAAATGTATGATATAAATAATTTTCATGATTTATAAAAGACTTTGAGAATCAATAATGATTATAAAATAAAATAGAAATTCAATTAAAAGGATGATACTAAAAAAATACTAGTAAAAATTGAAGAATAACTTAGAAAATATAAAACAAATTTAGAAGACTCCATCTAACAAGTTAGGGAATAATCCTTGAAGGAATATATTTATCATGATAATAAAAAACCATCCAAAAGAGAGAAAATATTTCTAAAAGTTATATTGATAATTATGAGAAGAAGAATCAATTATATAATATCAAATTTAAGGCTAGATTAGGTAAATCATAGAAATATATAAACTATAGAAACATAAAAAATTAATAACTATTTTAATCAAGTGATATAAAGATATAGAAAAAATTAAGTTTTAAAAGAATATTTCATGGACTCTGAATAATTGTGGTTCAAAAAAACCAAAAACTAAAAGTCAAAATATTAAATGAAGACAATTGATAGATCCATGACATAAAATAAATTATGGATTGAATTATGCCTTTTATGGATACTATTGATAATATGATGGCTTCAAGTATATATTAAGAATGTGTCAATTTAACCATCAACATTTCTATAAATTAAAATGGCTTATTTGACAAAACATTAGGTGGAACCATCCCACTAAAAGATGATATCATTAGAAGAACACCATGGATATTTTAAAGAATTAAAGGAAAATGTTTGAAGTTCTTTAGAATATATCAGATACATGTGACTAGGATATTCATCATACAAATGAAAATATCATAATTTTTCTTGAATGAAAAATTATAAATTACAATTATCAAAAGCCGCAGGAGACAAAGAATGAGGATATAAAAAATTATTTTATTGTTTAGTTTCTCTTAAGGCCTGATAAAAAGAATTTCTATAGAATTTTGGTATTCTATATTCTTCACATATGATATGATACTAGATTAAATTAATGTATATAGAATGTTGTAAGGAAGGAACAGAGGAATTTGATAATGATGGGTCACCCAAGATAACATGATTTCGTTACACATTTTTTAGTAAAGAAAAGAAAAAGTAAAACAATATTATATTTTTTATGAGTAGAAACACAATATATTATTTATTTATAAACTCTGGGATGAAGGTAATGATGTTATTTTTAGAAAAGAAGCTTTTTTAAATGATTAAAGATTGTAGGATTGTGATAAGAGAACATCAAACTAATGTAAATTTATTTCAAGTGGGATATACTTAATATTGATGATAACTAAGCAAGAAAGAATAAAATAAACCATGAAAAAGAAGCATTATACATATTTATGAAAGGAAAATGTAAAAACATACACAAATTGAAAGTGTTAATTTCATTCGTACTATTATTTGAAGAAGGGATGAGATCTTGTCCATAAAACAGAAAGGGAAGATTAATAATTCTTTAAATAAGAAATTTGAAATTCATACAAATCAACCCATTTAGATTATACACTCTAACATATGTGTACCCATTAGAATGAATTAAAAAGGGGTATAATTATTTCATTTCCTTCATTTATGATTTTACTCACATTACATGCATTAATGCTTATAAAATATAAATATGATTTTGTAATGAACCATGTTTTTCACCTTAATTAAATACTATGCCTGAAGGAATCCTCCATATAAGGCAAACAAAATAGACCATTTTATAGTATTCATAGAGTTTTTATGTATGAATAGTGAAAATGTAATTATAATTATATATAATTAAAAAAAATAAAGTTAACGTTAAATACCTAATAAACTAGTATAGTTATGAAACTAATTAAATCCCTTTTATAAAATTTACTTCTTTTCAAGAAAAATATATTTTTATGTAGATAAATTATTCACTCTAAATTCATAATTAGTTTAGAGTAAATGAGAATAATAAAATAAAATACACACAATTCATTTTCCTATAAAAATAAAATTTCTCTATAGATTATATTATTAATTATAAAATAAAATTTATATATTTTAGGATAAATATTAAAAAAACTTCCATATTTTTATGTATTTATCAGTCATACTATCTTAAGAATAATTTGTGTGATTATTCAAAAAATATTTTATTTTTAGGTGGGTACTGCAATATACTATTTCTACAAGTAATCACGACTTTATGACATTATTATTATATAATAATTAATTGGATATTTATTAAACCTATTTCTATAAAAAAATATGTATTTCGTAAGTGAATTACAATTTTAAAAATTTTAGTTTAAATTTATATACCCATATTTTAAATTTTATAACTTAACTTATATTTTCCAAAAAATGGTTTTAATACTTTATAAAATTGGTATTTTAGAATTAATTTTTTCACTTTTAAAAATTTTAACAAATAAAATGGATCACTATATTTTGATCAATAGTTCCAGGTAATATAATATAGACCATTTTATTTTTTAGAATAATGTATACATTTCTATAACTAAAAAATAACTACCGTGGAAAAAAGTAAAATGAAAAAAATGAGTAACCTTTCACATAAAGGGACTAACGTGTTTAAAATACATAACTAATGGAATTGTGGAGGTATGGATTGACCTTATCTATCCACCAGTCCATTATTTCTAAAAGTTTGAGTCACATTATTTGAAATTGACTCCCCCTAAATAAAATATTTTAGTTATTTAAAAAAAATTATTCCTTTTCACTTATAAAAGGGATCACTCATCTCCTCAATTATATTATCCACAAAACCTCTTAATTTCATCCCAACCCCTACCCAAATTTTAACACCCCAAGATTTAAAAATAAGGAAATGATGTTTGATAGCATATGAAACATGAAACACCAAGATTAAAAGAAAATGTAACACCCTGATATTTTTTGGCGTATTTATTTCTGAAAAAAAAAATCAATCTCTTAAATATATTTCATTACACATAACACTATGTTTATCTTGAATTACACAAAACATCAAGATTAAATGGAAAATCACATATTATTAAAATATAATAATATAATGTGATGGTGATAACTAAACCGTTAAAATGGTGGGTATTAATACAATTAACTAATTTATGAAAATATATAGTTTACACATGTTAATTTGTTATTAATTTATTTTATATAAAAGTATGTCCATTTGAATGAAAAAAAATAAAATTTTTCTAAAAAACTGTATTTCTTTTCTAAAGGTAAGCTTAATAGAACTTTGCCATCATAATTTAAAATTTATTTTTTTCCAATTTTATAAAATTTATTTGGAAAAATAAAATTCATTTTTTAAATAATAATATAAAAATATATCTAGGGTGAATTGATTTGACATTTTTTAAATGTTTTATTTTTTTATGAACAGAGAAAAATATTATATTATGATTGAAAACTTCCTTTTGTTTAAATTAGTTTTAACGATAAGTTATATTTTAAATTTTTTAAAAATTAAAATAGTTCAATAATATATATATTAATTCAATATAGGTCATTGGAATTTTTTCCATATTTAATTTTGATATAAAAACATTATAAGCTTTTGAATAGTATCCCATTGAAAAATCGCTTTCTCGTCACGTTTGTGAGATTAATTTTTTATTTTATTTTTACAATTAAATGAATTTAATTTTAAAAAATATATTATAAATTTTTAATAATAATAATTATATTTTAAAATATGTTAAAATTATTTTTTTCCAAAATTAATAGTGAAAAGAGTCAGAATAAATTACTGTTGTTAAGGAAAAAATGGATTTATCGAGGGATAAACTAAGGAGATGACGGTTAAAAATGACCTACCAACTTGTAAAAAAACCACTTTTCTTGATTTATTTCATACTTATATCTTATATATTAGATAATTCAACATTTTTTTAACATTTTATAAAGATAAAAATGTGGGTATGGTGGAATATTTTCAAAAAATTATAAGTTTACCTGTCACCTAACTTATAAATGGCCACCCACTCTCCCCTATTAATTACACCTTAAAACAATATTTCTTAGAAAAATTCTTGTTAAAATCACTTAAAAACTTCTCTCGTCTCATCCTATAATCCTTATTTTGGAAATAAATCAACCCTCAGAAGGCTTTCATGCAAACCTAATAAGGATACATTAAAGAAAATAAGATGTTCTGCATTAAGCATCCTTTTTTATTTCCTTCCCCACCACATCAATTATTAATAAGTAATTTCAATATAATAAAATAAATATCTTCAAAATAAATTAATTTTTTAATAATAAATTTATTACCTACAAAAATATCCACTTCCATCAAATGGGTTAGGAAAGCATTGTTCACATGTATGGTGGACTACTGCCTCACGAACCGATATCATTTTTTTCATTACCACCTCACATATTTATGTATGATAATTGATATAAGGTATATAAATTATATTTATAACATAATTATAACTATTTATTTAGTATATAATATATACCTTTTTACTTTTCATTCTCTAGTGGATACGATAACACCATTTCTGTGTACGGTGGACTACAGTCTCGTGAAGTAATTTGATTCGTTTTCACTACTGCTTTACATGGAATGTACTAAGGGTAAAGATAATTAATAAATGTTATATATAGGATATATTTATAATATTAATGACATATATCATTCTCATAATATAATATATTATTTTCATTTTGAGCATTTGACTCAATAAAAAAAGTTATAACATCGTTCTTGTATGTCTGGACTACCACCTTCACGAAGCGATATGACACCCTTTTCATCACCACACCACATGGATAATATATATGAATATATTTAAATAAATTATATGGTATATATGATATTATTATTATCCTATAAATATAAAATATTAGGTTCCTCATTTCCATAATGATTGTTGAAAAATTGAAATGATACTCATGCGTATATATGGCCCACCGTCTCCATGATCATTAAAAAATCATTTATCAAAACCAATATTCATGATTGGTATTATAATTATATTTTATAATAAATATGATAATTATTTCACGCTAATTGTGACAAACCTGTCCTGGATACCCTCTTTAACTGGTACCCAACCAAAACTGTTGCAAACTCGAAGTGTGTTCCTGGTCCCATGGGATAGCCATGAGCACCCGTGCATCAATCAAAAACCAAAGGGAATGATTTAAACCAACATTAAGTATAATAAATTATATTTATACATCTTCATAAAGAAATGATGGAAGAAATAATAAACTTATATGTCATAATAGATACATAAAAAGGAAATTGATACAACTGAAATGATGGGGACAAATCTCCAAGGGATGATTCCAACTATAAAGGATTAAAAAACTAAAATAGATACTCCAAAAGTCTCCATATGATAGGGTTAGAAAACTTCTATCACCTCACCACCATCTACCCATACATAGCTGATAGAAAACCTCTCCACCTCACTATGGTGCATTTCCATTCCCTATATTGAAAGACATAACATTGTCTACCTACCACCAAAGGGGTTTTCATGATGGGTGCTACCATGATTAGTAGGATCACAACAAGCTGTTCTGCAATAATTCCCTATACAATAATCCAAGAATTATCAACATTAATGAAAACAAGGCATGGTACACTGTTTAAAAGTGTTCTATCAAAAGCATGGGAAAAAATTAATTTCCCCTTTATCCACATTTTCAAATAAGTTTGGTAAAAGAATTTCAAATCATTTCAAATACAACAAAGTGCTCATATCAAAGTGAATATATATCAAATATCACATCAAATATATTGTATTAAAACTAAAATACTAGAATAAAAAACATCCAAAATCATAAAAAGAATAGGTAACATCATGACAAGGATGTCACTAGGTTAGGATATCTAGGAATCTCATACCTATCATAGAAAAACATGCACCCATGAAGGTTCTAGACATAAGCATAGAATATATAGAGTAGAGGAATACCCAATAAATTGAACCCCCTACATTCCTAATATTTCCCTTGAACAATAGGAATAATGAGCAGAGGAACAACCCATGAATGAGTCCCCAAACATCAAATGAGGCCTATTACTATACCTTTTACATAAGTAATCAATGCTTCCCATGGGCTCAATTTTCCAAAAAATTCCATCAAACCATTTCCTCAGTCAATATTTATTACAATCATGATTTGAAACCCATTTCACAATGATTTTAAAAAACTTTTTATTTACCAAAACTATTGGAAAACTATATTTTTTCAAAAACACATTTCTACACAGACAAATAAAATCATTCAATAAAGCTATTTCATTTATAAAACAATTTAATAAGACTAGACCAATGTGGTTCACCAATATAGCCTAGAGATGGAACCTCTTACCTCAGAACATGGTGTCTCACATTCCCATGTAATAATTCAAAGAAAATTAGAAAATAAAAAAGGAAATGAAGGCCCAAGAATCAATAAAAATATCTTAGAATTGATTTAATTTAACAAATGGGTCGGTAGAGAATATAAAACTACACATGACTCAAGAACACACACTTGCCTCACCACAACAAATAAAGGCTCGGCCCTTGAAACAAAATCTCACAATGGATCTAGAAGAAAGAAATAGATTCAACACCATGGACTAAAAAATTCCAATAGTGCTACACCATAGTGATACTGTGATCAAAGGGATTGTATAATAAGAAATAATTATCTTACCCTGAGTGACATCATACACAACATTAATTATCAAATTCCAAAATAATTGATCCTAAAAAAGTGGATGTTCCCAAAATCACAGAACAATTATTCAAGTTTAAGAGGGAAGATTGATGCATAAGAATGAAATAATAATCATCCACAAAGTTCCCTAAATACGCAATTCATGAGAATTATATTGTGTGTAATCCCTTTACACGGTGTGTAATCCACATGGTCTATATATACATAGTATGTACTCATTTATGCTATTTATTGAGATCATGACATGATCCTAGAGAATAATAAACATCATGTACTCTAATTACAAGGTTTGTAAATTACCAAGACACTATAAAAACTTCATATTCTTTAAAAATCCTCAAACTATCATGTTTTTTCTATAAACTCAATGAAAACCCTTCAAATCTATTACAAATTTACACCCAGACTCCATTATTTAAAATAAACACACACCAATAATATTTAGGTCATTTTTAGAAGAAAATTATCTCCACCCTCAGTAGTCCCAAGATGGACCCAATTAAATAGGAAAATAATAAAAGATATGGTAAATTCCTGAAAGTAAGTAACAAGAGATTGTAAACTCGCCACCATAAGACAATTCATTCCCCGTAATCCATGTCGAAGAATGATGTCTGCTAAAGAGTTGGGGCCACAGCTTCTTCATCAATGACTCAAACTACCAACTCTTATAAGAATCTGATCCTTGTCTCCATAAAACTCTAACCAATAAAATAGAATTCCCCCCCCGCACAAAATTCACTTTATATTTAATGATCTCTAATTTCTATTACACCAAAGAAACATCTGGATCATATCCAATTTATAACGAATTTTGAATGTGAGAGGTAATATGATGATAATTTCAGAGAAGTGATATATGGAAAAAATCATAACTTTTATCAAATAAACATGCAATGCTATAAAATAAGAAACATTCCCAAGTGACTATGTGACCTCAAATTCTCCAACATAACACACAGAGAACATTCCCTATTTTCCAAGCTGATGATGACCCAAAAAATGAGAAACTATCAAGAAAACCTGAGCACCTATGAAAAACTCCAAAGGACAAAATCACTGATCCACAAAAGATTTATGTAAATGTTGATATGTCATCCCAAATTGGGGTATACCCTGAATCCTCATAGATTTCACCTAAACAGAAATTGATCCCAAAAAATAATCACTTCCCACATCTACCCAATAAAGAGGTTATTTTTGTGGGAAACAAAAAAAAATCCTCGAAAAGAACCATTCTGATCAATGACTACTAATTTTTATCATAATAAAACTCAACCAGTAAGATATGGATATCCCAAGATCCTCTGATATCCATGACACTGGCAAAAATCATGTCCTCCAAAATCTGATTATCAAGCTCTATATGACCATCTGTTCATGGATGGAATGTTTTACTTAACTAGAAAAGAGCTTGCATTTCCTCTTGGAGACTCCAATGGAAACATAATGTAAACCTAGGTTCCCTATCTGAAATAATGGAAGATGATACCCCATGTAACCTCATATTTTCCAACACATACATCTTACACAAATCATCATCCTTTACGATTTCCCTAATCCTAATAAAGAAAGACAAATTTTTAAACTAGTGAACCACCACCAAGAAAGCATTCATCCCTTGGGTTCTAATAAAAATCCAACAACAAAGTGATAAAAACTTCATCCCATTTCCTAAATAGAACTCAAAGAGGATCTAGAAAACTAGAGGCATTATGATTCTCTGCCTTTATCTATTGGTAGGTGTAATAGTAGGACACATGATCAGTAATGTCGCGCTTTATACAAGACTGCTAGAACCATAATCTAAACTCATATCTCATCTTCATAGTGCCCGAATGAACATCCAATGAAGAACTATGACAATAAAAAAACATTATATTTTCACTATTGTTTGGATGGAAAAGTGATTCAAAAAATGGATTTCACCATTAGAAGAGAGAGACCAACCCCAAATGGCATTCCCACCATAAGGGGTTTATTAAATTCCTCTAAAATCATCATTGTGTTGTAGAATATATAGAATAGAATCAAGGAGGTATTATTATAACTAAACACTGCTTAGAAATATCCTTCAAATATCCTCTCAAATATCTAGATGCAATTGAAAAATAGTCACATAAGGTTCCACTCTTCATTCGATTCCAATGTACTTTGTGATGACACTTTCATACTAAGACAGTCTGCAACAATTTTCTCATTCCCTAGGCTGTAGGTGATGTCAAAGTAAAAAAACTAAAGGTATTCCACCCACTACTAGTATCTACGATTCAAATATTTCTATGAAAATATTTTTCTCATACACTTATTGACAGAAAATACTATGAACCTATCCCAAATAAGGTTGTGTCACCAACAATTAAGAACATGAAAAATAGTATAAGTATCTAAATCATGAGTGGGGTAATTCTCTTCATGTTTTTCAAGATGAAGAGATTTGTAATCCACCAAATTATTATCCTTAATGAGAACTCAATTGAATCTAGTTCCAAAATCATCACTAAAAACCACATACACCTTAGCAAGATCAGGTGAGATCAAAATAGAATCTTATGTTAGATTTTATTTCATTTTAGAAAAATAATACAGAAACGTTTACATAATATATGAATTTAACACCTTTCTGGGTAAGATTAGTCAAGGGTGATGCCAAATTTTATAAATCCTCAAAAAACAATTGATAACATCTCACAAGACCAAGGAAACTCTAAATCTCAAATACATTTCATGGTTCTAAATAAGAAAATATATTCTTCACCTTATCAGGATCAACTAATAATCCATTCCCATAAATCATGTTCCCCAATAACTTCACTTATTGGATCCAAAACTACATTATAAAATCATTCCATACAAAAGGTGACCCCTCACGATTTCCAAAATGACACCAAAATGGTTATCAGGCTCACACTTAGGAATCGAATAAACCAAAATAACATCCACAAACACTATTAAAAAAGTTATGATATATTTTTGTAATTTCTAATTCATCAAATCTAAAAAAACTATAGGACCATTAGATTGACCAAAAGGAATCATAGGATTTTAAAAAAGGTGACTTACATATTCAATTTTTCAGACTCTTGAACTCAGAGCTAGGGATTACTTGACTGAATATCGATCTATGAAACCAACATTTCCCAATTTAACTTATAAAAACTATTTTCCTACATGAGGAAAAGGATACTAATTATTAACCATTATCTAGTTTAAATTTTGATAGTCCACACACAATTAGAGTGAACTATATACCTTCTTGGAAATGGGTAATGGGACAACACAAGGCGAAACACTTAGGCAACCAAAGGTCTTCATTATTAGATTTCCCAAATGAATCTTGATCTCTTTCGGCACTTTTGGTGCCTTAATATATGAAAGATTTTAAAAATACTACATACCTAACACTAGGTCAATCGTAAACTCCACCTTAATCTCTATCGGGTGGTGAGAAAAATAATCTAGGAAAATTTCAAGAAAGTCCAGAACCACAATGAGAAGATCCAAAATATAAGAAAGGTGACCAAGAACAACTATAAGATCATACAAAAATCTCCTAAACTCTGAGCTAGAATTTCTAGCATGACAAGACCTCATATCTGAATCTCTTAAAAAGACTTGTGATCTCTTATAGGATTCAATATATAAGACATGATGATGATAAAAATAAATATTAGCAAGCTGAACAACAAGCCAGTCCATCCCAATTACGACATCAAATACATAAATATCAAGAATGAAAAAATACTGGACTAACTTCACATAAACTATCGATAGTGCACAAGGAAACTAAAACCTATGTTTTTTCTTCTTCCCAAGATGAGGCTATAATTTAATATCAAAGTAAATGAGTTTTTTGGAAGTTAGAGGATATCATAAAAATGGCATGATATAAATGAGTGGGAAGAACCAAATTCAAATAAATAAACTCCTACTTAGGAATATATAAATATGGTACCTACCATTATCACTAGAATAGAATTAACAAACACTAGAATCTCATCTAACACATGAGGATGCTTCACTTCTAAGGCATGTGGTTGAGACCTGTAGTATTTGAATCACCTATCTTCCCCACAGTAGCCTTCAGAACTGATGATCTGATACCATATCAAGGTAAAGACATAGATTTCCATAAATTTTCTAAATGAATGAAGTTCAAATATCCATTTCACATATTTTTAACTGAACGAAAATAATACTATGTGTATCCAACTATTCCATACCGATAGAAAGTCATATAAACACTACCAGATGTAATTGTAGGTCCAGAGGATACCTTCCATGGAGAACCACCTTAACCACTCTTGTGATGAACATTATGCATCCACATTCCATTAGTGCACCACTACATATTCCAATATATGTTAGGGAAGATGCATAATATCCATCCTTTATTTCCATATTCATTTCAACCATCATATCCCTCTACTATCTCCATATAGGTCAAAATCTTCAGAAACAAATACATGTGTTCTGATATCTTATAAAAAACAATACAGGTACATCTGAGCATTCAACTAGTCACTCTTTATAACCACTTTTGAGAAAAATCATCTCAAAAAACTAAAAATTGTATGCCAACATTCAACAATCTCCCTGGTGCAAAGAGAGTAACTACAGAGACTTATCCATTATCAATGACTCTGGAATTTTTTTTGGAAGAAGTGAGTCTAAAAAAACTTCTATTTTAATCCCAAGTTCTTATGTACTTGCACCGTAGAATCCCACCATCGCTTGATGGGACCTTGAAGTTTGAACACTACACACTTCACCGTGATAATCTCTTTTGTATCTCAGAAGTCAATGATCTAATCGATATATTTAATCTATTCCTCCAACTCTTTACGTTCATTCGTACCCTTAAACAAAGTGTTCCTCTCAAATAAGAACTCTTGTGATCAATATATATCTCTTATAACTATTAGATGTATATCAATGATAACTTAAAGGACTTTTGGTACATTATGGTCAATATTAAGAACTTACCACATGATAGTTTTGATAAAATTCTAGGTGAGGGGTGGATTCTCTTGAGGATTATCAGCTACACCCTCTTACCGAACCCGTGGAAGATGCCTTGGAGGTATACTATTGTACATAGGAACATAATAAAAGATCAAACACAAAAAAAAATATCATTTCAAAGTTGATACCCCATAAGTAAAGTATATAGTTTAAACCAAAACTCAAAGAAAGACACATAAATCCCAACATCTCATCCTAACATGAGTCTCTTTGTGGAAAGAACTATCTAGAAACTCATCACATCCATCCTTTAAGCCTTGAAATCTTATATCTAGTCTACCAAACTTCAAAAGATAATGAATTTGGAGGAAATACAACCTTTTTACCATATTATGATGAACCTAACCCTGAAACCCTCACAAAATGGTACCCATTCCAAATTTACACATACCCAAAGGGTATTCCCAATACCCATGAGTTAGTGACTAGCATTCAGGCATCAAACAACAACCAGGGGGGATGATTTCACCCAACCTGAAGTAGTCAATAAGGAATATATATAAGTACCAAAAAAATGGAAGAAAATGTGAATATATATGTCATAATGGATATTGAAAAATGGAATATATACAACTAAAATAGAACCCAAACAATATCTAAGAGACAATTACTACTTTAAATGAATATAAAACTAAAACAAATACTCTAATAGACTCCATGTGATAGAGTGGGTAAACTCCCACCATCTCATATATATTTACCCACACATGGCTAATATAAAAATTCACCACCACCTCACTCTAGATCAATTAATTTCACTTTATCAAATTATATATATATTCTATGAACTACTTAAAAGAGTCATAGGGTGATGGGAGTCAAGATCTGTTGGATCCAAACTAGGTGTTATATAATATGTCTTTATACAATAATCTAAACATAGTTATATTTAAATAAAACAAGTCATGATACACAGTTTAACAGTTTTAAATCAAAAACTAGGAAAAAAAATTTAATTTCCCATTTTTCTACATTTCCAAATAAAATAGTTACAACGATTTCCAAGAATATCATATAAAACAAAGAATACATATAAAAAATTATTTCATACATACCACATCAAGTCCTTGGCAGTACAACCAAAAGAGTGAAATACAAAACATCCCAAATCATCCGAATAACATGTAACATCATGTCGAGGATCACACTATGTAATGATATCTTGGACACCCACTCCTAATATATAAAATTACGTGCTCATAAAATATATTAACTTATTCAATGAATATATAGAGTAGAGGGACGCCCCAGAAATTGAACCCCCCACAGGTATAACATGTCCCTATAAAAACAAGCATAAAGAGCTTGGGAACAGACCCCAAATGAACCCCTTTACAGTAAATAATTCCTATTACTATACCATCCACTTAAGTATCCAAGGATTCCCAACTGATCTATTTTTTAAAATATTTCATTAAACCACTACAAAAATTAATTTTCATCAAATAAATTGTTCAAAACTCATTTTTGAAAACAATTTCACAATTCATTGATAAAATAATCTTCATTTACCAAAACAAAAGAAAAAACAACTCTTAACCAAAGCACATTTCCTAAAACAAAAATAAAATTTTTAAATAATTCATTTTCATTTATAAATAAATTTATCAAACCAGTAGAAATATAGTTCAACAACATAGGCTAGATACATAACCACCAACATCAAAAATTGAGGTCTTACAAACCCATAAAAAGATACACCAATAAGAAGAAATCAACAATTACAAAGAAGGACCCAGTATCAATAAACTCATCTTTGAATTGATTCAATTTAACAAAAGTGTAGGTGGATAAGAGGAAACAACACGTACCTCATGAATTCACACCTGTCGCACCACAATGACTAAGGGATCGACCCAAAAAACAAGATCTCACAACAAATCTGGAAGAAAATAAGATGATCAACACCATGAATCCAAATATCCAATAGCTTAATGAAATAGTGCTACTAAGTTCAAATGTAATTAAGAATAATAATGGATTATCTTACCGAGAGAGACACTTCATACAACAATAATGATCAAACCTTTATAGAATTGATCCAAAAGGAGAAGAGGTTCCCTAAATTTTGGGATAATACATTTTGATCAATAGGGAAGAGGGATTGAAAATAATTAAACAATAATGAAAAATTAAGTTCCCTAGATCTCCAAATTGTGAGACTTATAGGGCGGAAAATCCATTTACATGGTATGTAATAAATGATGTCCATATATGCCAAAAACCCCATATTTTTTTATTAAAAACTGATATTTTACAACTTAGATGTAATATATTCTGTATATTGGGAGTACTCTTTCAAAAATAGTATTCAACTCACAAATGGTGTCTGGAGAATAATAAATGTCGTGTACTCCTAATACAACATGCGTAAACTCCCAGAAAACTACAAAAACTGTATATTCTTTAGAAAAACCTCAATCTAACATGGGTATTTTTTTGAACACGAGGAGAACCCTAGAAATCCATGGAATGTTTATACCTACAATCCAATAATTCAAGACAAAAAATATGTCCCTAAACATCATAACACTTTCCTATGATATTTCTCTCCATCCTCGGGAGTCCCATGATCCACAGATTTAAATGGGAAAACAATCAAAGAGATGGAAAATATGTTAAAGTAAGTGATGGGATGTTATGATTATTACTCAAGAGATGTTTAAATAATGAACAATTTGACTATAGATAATCTACCAAAGTTTTTTCTCACATATAATCATAATATACTGAAAACATCCAATGTAAACTGAATTGGTTATATATATGTATAAAACACAAAAAAAAGTGAAATAAAATTTATAATAAAATTGAAATCAGCACTCAAGAAAGTAAATATTCAGAATAATTTTATTATTTTAGAATATAAAGACACATGTGACCAGTCAAACATTAGGTAGGGAATTTTATATCAATTTCCTTTTATTGAGGCATATTTTGATGTTATACACCTATAATATTTTACGAGGTGTGTATACAGACCCTATGACATTTTATATTATTGATTTATCAATAATAATAGTATTTATAGTTTTTTTATGTTATTATTTCATGGGACATATGATTCAAATATTTTCAATGTGATATGCGATTTTTCTTTAGATAATTCTCTTTTTTTTGTTTTCCATCAAAATCCATCTTTTCCGTGTCTATGTTTTTAAAAAGTGATTTTTATGAAAAAATTTACATAGACGCTAAATTATTATATATTAAAATTTATATAACTTCTTACTTAGTTTTCAAAGATTTTTAAAAGGGATATTTTTACTTGTTCAATACAGAATGTTTGGAACAATGATAAAATGGATGTTTTATTCTTAACACACACAGTGACAATGAATTTTCCACCAATGTGGTAATTATTTTATTTTGGTATTAACTTTCAATCATTCATGTTTATTCAATTAAAAAAATATTTTTCTTTTTTGGGTATTTAGGTTTAGATAATGGGTTTCTTAAAAAGGGTATTTTCATTCGAATGTGTTTTATGGGTTTAAAAGAGTATTTAAAAGTGTTTAATGATAAAATTGTTTTATTCATGATATGGTAAATGAAAATTATATGAAATGGGTGAGTCTGATATAGGTTATACGATGGATTGAGGCTCTTTATAGATCACGAGTGAGCTAGATATAGCTTATATGAAGGGTTGAGCCCCATTATAGCTCATGAAAAACATGTGAGCCCGATATAGATTTTATGATGGTTCAGCCTCAATATATCATTACAATGCATTGGTTAATGATTATATTGGAAGATTACCATATGGATATTCCAATTAAAAGTTTTTTTAAATGTTTTTTGGAATATTATTCTTTAATTCACCAATACAAAGGTTTTTAATTTCTTTCTTTGTGTTTTAAGGGATTTATTTGTGAAACAAATGTGTCTGTTTCACATGTAAATTTTTTTTACTTCAAACACCCATAGAACATTGATGGTAAAGGAAAAAAATTATATGACTTTTTCTATTTTCAATGGTCTAATGGTTTTATTTATTTTTGAGTCCCTTGCTGAGTTTCTTCGCTCATCTTGTGGTAAAAAATGTTATTTATAGTGTTTAAGGATTAGAAAGGGAAAGGAAGAAGTCAAGTTGGAAGTCATAATGATTTTACAGGAAAATAAATAATGATTTATTTTTAATGTTTTATATTATGCTAAAAATTGATACTAATCAAAAGTTTCAACTTTGTATTTTCTGGTTTTATGATGTATGATTTTTGAGTAATTCTATAAAACTCAAAAACAGAAAATATCTTCAAATATAATAGAATGATTTATTGACCTAAAACTCAATATCATGGAATATTTAATTTTTATTCCTTATATTTTTTATTATAGAACAATTTAGATAAATTTTTGAGTTTAGGATAAGATAATATGATAACTTTGAAAAAAGTTACCTTACGGATAAAATAAAATCATATAAAATTTTAATATAACCATGTTGATTTTTTTATATATATCTATTCAAAATGGTTTTCCATAGAGAAAACTATGGAGAAATATTCAAGAGGCACTGAGAGGAATATTTCCTTCTAAGTCAGCATCCTGATATGGTTGGAATTAGAATAGAACAATTGGTTTTAGTCATGGATCTGTTCACATAAGCTATAAATTATGGTGCTCCCAAAGCTATAAATGAACATGATCTACCTTTAAGGAACATTTCTCTAGTAGATCTTTTTGGGAGACAAAATCCCCCATCATTCAGTGGATCATCTTACCCTGTGGTAGATGAACTATGCATCAATTCCTTGGAAAATTTATTTCAAGTCATGGGATGTTTAGAACCTTAAAAGGTAACTCTTTTTATTTATCATTCTGAAGGAGAATCAGATTGATGTCGATGTTAGGGTAAGAATACTATGGAGAAAGTCTACATTGATGATATGGATTGGTAAAAAATTTAAGAATATTTTTTTTATAAATATTTCCCAGAGGTTGTTGAAATTAGGATATAAAAACAATTCTTGGAATTAGGGAAAAAATTGAGGATTCGGTGTCTACATATGAAAAAAAAATTACAATGGTGGCCAGGTACATAACAGATTTGGTTTAGGACATTAATAGTCAGATTAATAGATTTTACTCATGATTAAAACTAATCTTGTAGTGTTATTTTGCCACATTATTATTTAAACTTTATGAAAAAAAATCATCATGTTAATAAAGTTGAGATCGATTTTTATGACACATATGTGTCATGAGATGAAAAAAGTGTAATAGATGTTCAAATTGGTAGGAAATGGAGAACCAACCAAATAAGAATCCTAGAGGTGATCCCTAGTCATGTTCAATGTGAGGTAAAAGACATTTCGGGTAATGTATATATAGATTTGGAAATTTTTACTAGTGTGGTAAGGTTAGTCACAAGGTTCGTGACAACAAATAAAACAGTCCTGAATACTCTAAGAATGACATAATAAATAGATAGTCAATAGATACATTATTTAGTTGTATTGAGTTGATAAATTATGCTAACGTGTCTCTAAAGTTACATACTCTGGGTGGAAATCATCATGATCTGGAGAAAAAGGGGTGGAAAGTCATTTTCTACTTCTCAAGATGATGTTGGGTCTTCTTATTGAAGTGGTGAAAGCTCCAAGTATATCTTTATTTTTTATAGGTTGATTATAATATAAATTACTTAAGAAACCCTCTTATAATGTTTTAATTATTTGAAATTATTTTTCATTCATTTATTGTGTTTTCAAAGATATATGAAGTATATGTTTTAGTGGAAAAGTTATTTGAATAATAATCCCCAAACATTTTATAGACACAAGTTTGATGGTATTGATAACTTTTAGGGTTAATATATCATTAATGAAACATTAATAATAGTCATATAATATTTTTATACTTTGTGAAAAATTATTTCTTTGAAAAAATAGTGAAAAGTTAATTAAATGATTAATATAATTTCAAGCATGTTCTTTATTTTTTTGGGAAACATTATAGGAATTATAATAACATTGTGTAGAAAAAGGAAAACATATATGCTAGGTATCAACCTATCACATATTCCAAGGTCACAAGGCTTGAACCCATGAACGAAGTATGATAAGGGTTTAGTGTGTACCACTATCCAATTTGATGTATTGGTTAATATGAAATTTATTTTAGTTAAACAAAATTAAAATAAATATTAATAATTAACTAGTCTTGTTTCTTTTGAGGATTACAGATTAATTTATTAAATTGGATTAGTGGTAACTAGCCATATTGGTTTTGGAAGATATTTAGAGACTAACATAATGAAATTTTACTCTTTTGTGGATCTTATGATCTATTACAAGTGAATTTTAAAACGTTAGGCATATAAAATCATTTTTTGTTATTTATTTCAAGGGTTAAGGAATGAATTAGAAGTTTATAAAAACACAATCGAAGGATGAAAGTGTGTATATAAAATATAAATGTATCAAGTAAGTATATTTCTAAATATTCTAATATAATAAATGAATTCCTCAACTTTGGGAAAAAGATCTTGAAACAAAAATGTTATCATATACCATGGATATCTAATGAATTAGATAAGATTTTAAATCATCACAGATTTATAGTTTTAAGGACCTTCAAATTCCATTAATCATTATGATTATTTTTATAAATTATCTCAATCAATATCTATAATTATTCACACTTTTCTTCCACATCCATATCTTCCATTTCCACTAATGTTCTCCATCTAAAAAAACTAGTTATTTTTTAGTCAACGTGAACCTTATACTACCCTTTCTCTCTTATTAAGAGGATTTTTTATTAAACCTATTCATGATATTGGTTGAGAAATAAATTACATTCATGTTCCCAATCATTTATTACCTAGATAAAGTTCAAATTGTGGGGACACAATATGTTAAAGGGGGATGTAACAAACTAGGATTTTAAAAGCGGAAAATTAAGTTCGATTGTGTATGTCACACACAACACCACTATTAAATGAAGATGTGACATCTCTAGATTTTATGATATATTTATTTTTAAATAAATTCAAAGTATCCAATAGCTTGCATTAGAGATAAGGCAGAGTTTATCTTGTGTTCTATGCAACACCGAGTTTAAACAAGAAATAACATATTATAAAAGTATTATTATCTAATGTGATAATTATTACCTAACCATTATAATGGAGAATATGAACAAGATTAAATAAATTATTAAAATATTTATTTTAAAAATTTTCATTTTTTACTTATTTATTAGAGATAAACTTAGAACCATTTGAATGAAAAATAAATGTTTTCCGAAAAACTATACTTTTTATAAAAGACAATTTAGTCGCCCTTTGTGCACATAATATAAAATTAATTTTTTAGAATTTTATAAAATATATTCATAAAATTACACTTCATTTTTAAATCATAATATAAAAATTATCCTATTGTGAATTTTTCGGTTTTTTCTGAAAACTTTACTATTTTTATTAATAGTGAAAAATACTAAATTTTAATTCAAATTTTCATTTTTGTTTAAAATATTTATAATGTTAAATTTTATTTTAAATTGGATTTAAAGTAAAATTAGTTCAATTATATATCTATTAATATAATTTATGTCATTTTAATGTTTAAAATATTTAACTTTGATATAAAAACATTGCAATCTTTTGAACATTTTCTCTTAGAAAACATGTTTTCTCGTCATGTCTTCAAGATTAATGAAAAATTAAATTTTAAAACATATATAAATTGAATATGTAAAATTAGATTACATATTTGGAGTATTCATAATTTATATTTTATAATAAGGATAAATTATATTTTGACTAACATGAATAGTGAAAAATTATTATTAATTATTCGTATTAAGTTAAAAAAGGACTTACTAGGGGTTCAACTAAGGCGATAAGGGTTCAAACAAGCCATCCAACTTATCCAAAACCCATTATATAGAATTATTTCCATCATATATTTTATCATTTTGATAATGAACCATTTTTTAAGCTTTTTCATGATAAATATGTGGGTATGGTTGAATATTTTCAAAGAATTACAAGTGTTCCACTCACCTCACTTAAAAATGGCCAACATCTATCCTCTATTACTCATACCATAAAATGTATTTTATTTTGGAAACTACCAATAAAAATAACTTCCATGATTCCCTCATACTATCCTATAATCCTTTTTGGGATGGAATCCAACTAAGGAAGTATTGTTTTCAAACCAATGGAGGATACTAGAAGAAGAGTTGATGTTCTTCAATGAGCGTCCTTATTTAATTTATTTATCCACCTCCATCAATTATTGTTAAAAAAATATGATATAAAATATATTTATATTAAATATACTATCATGATTTATAAAAATTATAGGACCTAAATCCATATCCACTTCCATCAAATGGGTTACAAAATCATTGTTTGTCTGTATGGCGGACTACCACCTCGTGAACTGATATCATTCATTTTTTCCATTACAACCTCTTTGGGTAAGGTATGAGGATGGATTTAGAGTATATATATATATATATATGATATTTATAATATAATTATACCTATTGAGTAAAAATATAATATACACCTTTTTTATTTCTATTTTGTATGAGATATGATAATGTTGTTCGTGTGTATGATGGACTACATCCATGCGAAGAGATATGGTTAATTTTCACTAACACATTAAAAATACAACAATAAGGATAATTGAAATGAATATATGTGATATATGTGAAAGAATTATGATATTAATAATATATCTTTCATTTTTAAAATATAATATATCATTTTCTTTCTTACCAATTCACTCGTTAAAAAAAGTGAAAACACCATTCACAGACTTGGTGACTATCGCCATCACGAAGCGACGTGACTCTCTTTTCATAAAAAACCACATGGATGATAAATATTTTTTATTAAAATAACTAATACGATAAATATATTATATTATTATCATTCTATAAAAATAAACTAGTACTTAACTAATTTCCCTAACGATTTTTGACAAATGGAAATCTTACTCACACGTACATACGGTCAACCACCTCCATGATCATAACATAATTCATTTATAGAAAAACTCTTTTAATGATTGTTATTTATATTATAATTTATTTATAATTATGATAATTATTTTGTCGTTATTATTATGGATATTTTTTAATTTTGACATATTTGACCATAGTCAACCAACCAAAGTAATTTTTAACACATAAGCCAAAAATGGTCAAAACATTTGATGAAAATATAATTGATAAGTAAATGAATACGACAAGGTAATAAGTGAAAAAAAAATTATTATAAACATTTAAATGTTTCTTAATCAAATAATTTTTTAACATATTCTTATTATTTAATAAGATAATGACATGGCTGATAAGTCCAACTCAGGGAAAGAGACTTTTTCTCAATTTACATTCATTGAGGTATATTTTGATATTATATACTCATAATATTTTAAGAGGTGTATATACAGCCCATTTGACATGTTATATCATGAAAATATCTACTATAATGGTACTTATAGTTTTTTATATTTTATTCTTTCATGGGGAATATGATTAAAACATTTCCAAAGTGACAAGATACTTTTCCTTCAAAAAATTCCCTTTTAATTATTTCCTTCTAAGTACTTCTTTTCTATGTCCATATTCTTTTTAAATGGTTTAAAGAAAATATTTATTTGTTTATGATAGATTTATAAATTAAATTTTTGTTTATTTTTAAGTTATTTTCAATGTTTTTCAAATGAAATGTTTTCAATTGTTTTATATGGAATGTTTTCACAAATAAAAAAATGAATGTTTTATTATTAACACACTTAGAGATAATGACTTTTCCAATGCCACAACCGTTATTTTATTTTTGTATTCCTTTGAAACCATTCATGTATTCTTCAAATAAATCCCCTCTTTCTCTTTTTTTGGTTATTTTAGTATTGAAAATGTGTTTTTAAAAGAAAGTGGTATTTTCGTCAAAAAGTATTTTTAATATAGGTTTAAAAGATTTTATCAAAGGGTTTTAGGATGAAAGTGTTTTATTCATGATATGGTACTTCAGAATTATATTAAATGGGTAAGATAGAAACATCATATATGAAGGGTTTGAACCTAAGATATATCATGAAAAACGTGTGATCCTGATAAAGCTTATACACAGGTTTGATCCCAATTATAGATCATGAAAAATGTGCGAGCTCGATATAGGTTAAAAGAAGTGAAATCCCAATTATAGTTCTCTAATACATTGGGTAATGATTATATTATAATTTAACCATATGGTTATTCCAATTAAAAGGTTTTTGAAATATTTTTATGAATATTATTCTCTATATCACAAATATGTCTTTTTGATCCCTTTATATTTGTATTAAAGGATTTATTTTTGGAAAAATTATTTGTGTTTTTTGTGTGAAAATGTTTTAATTTAGAAACCAAAATAAAATTAAAGGTAAAGGAAAATGTTATATTATTTATTCTAATTTTCACTACAGTAATGTTTTTCTTTATTTTTAAGTAACTCACAGAGTCTTGGAAGTATATTTTCTTCTCAAATGTAAGTGAATAAATTCATGTCTTAAAACTCATGATTTTGTAATATTTAAGGCTATTTTATTATAGTTGTTATAAGAGTATGATTTAGTTACCTTCAGAGTTTATGGTAATGATAATAGCATACACGTAAAATATTTTACAATATGTTTAATTTTAAATGATATGTAATTTTATGATTACCATGTTGCTTCACATAAACTATTTCTATTTATAATGGAATTCAACAGAGGAAATAGGGGATCTGTTGTGGGAAAGTATTGAGAAGAAAATATACTTCCAAGTCATTATCTTGAGATATTCCTAATTGAAACATAACAATTTTTTTCGATGATAGCGCATTTAGAACAATATATAAATGGTGGTGGTATCCATTCTAGGTAGGAACTATATCTACCATGATGGAACACGTCTATAGTGGGTAATTTTAGGATGAAACATCCACTATTATTAAGTAAACCATATAGCCTGCTGGTAGATGATATATGGATCAATGTACTCGAATGGAAATTTTAATTCATTGGATGTTCATAAAATACAAGTTAACTCTTTCCATTTATATTTTAAAGGTGAAATTGATCGATGGTGATATTTGGTTAATGATTCTAGGGAGAAATACGGTATTAATGTTATGGAATGGAAAAAATTTAAGAATATTTTCTGTGATATATATTTCCCATATTTTTAGACATATGATAGAGAAAAAATAACTAAAATTGAGGGGAAAATATGAAGATTGATTGTCCCAAAATGAACTATATTTTATAAGGTTATATACGTGTATACCAGATTTTGTTTAAGAAATTGAAAATAAAATTAAAGGATTTTTCTTAGGATTAAAAACCCTAGAGGAGGGCATTCTCTACATAAGAATTTAAAATTTATGAGAATTTATTTGTTGTTCTAAGAAAGTTGAGATTGAGTTTTATGACATAATTAGATGAATAGATTATCAAATGGTCAACCTAGTTGGGGAATAAAGAAGCAAAAAAATAAGAAGACTAGAGGTAAGCACTAAACATTTTCCAAGTGTGGTAAAATACATTTTGGGGAATGTATATTATGATCTGGAAAGTGTTATCAGAGTGAAAAGATTGGACACAAGGTTCATGACTACAATAAAAAGAGTCAAGGATAGTCTAAGAATGAGATAACAGACTTCCAGCCAACAATGATATTTTTTAGCCAAAATTATTTAGGACATTCTGCTAAGTTGTTTTTGAATTTATATATATTGGGTGTAAATCATCATGATCTGGAGCAAAAATGTGGTGATAAAATCATATTCCACTTTTACAGTAGATTTTAGTCCATTAAGTGAAGTGGTGAAAGCTCTAAGGATATTTGCATGTTTAAAAGGATTATTATAATATAAATTTCTTAGGAACCCCGACTTTAATGTTTTAAGTAATGGAAATAAATTGTTATACATTTATTGAGTTTTCATAGGATCTGAAGTATATTTAAGGAGAAAATACTTTGGAAGAAGAATGCCTTTATCATTTATAGACATAAGATTAAAGGTATTGATAACCTTTAAGGTTAATATATACTTAATGAAATTTTAATAATATTCATATATGATTATTTGACTTTGTAAAAAAAAATGTTTTATTCAAATCCTTAAAAAAATGTTATTGAATGATTAATTTTATTTTAAGGAGGTCCATTATTTTGTGGTTACATTATAGGAATTTTATTAACATTGTTTTAAAAAAACCACATTCTCGGTGATAACCCATCACATTCAAAAGAGATAGAGGGCTTTTATACATGACTGAAAGAAAAAAAGGGTTTAGTGCCTAAAACCAGAATATGCAATATCCTAGTTAATATGACATTGGTTTAAGTTAAATTTTTTGAAAAATAAATATTAATAATGAACTCGTACTATAACTTTTTATGTTTAGAGATTGATCTATTATATTAAAATTTTTATTCCAACCATATTGGTTGTGAAAAATATTTAGCTATATATAGAAAGCATTTTCACCCATTTATATATCTCAAGATCTCTTAAGAGTAAATTTTAGTGCTTCAACAAAAAAATCATTTTTGGATATTCATTTCCTAGAGTAAGGGATGAATTTGAAATTCATCAAAGCATAACTAAAGAAAAAAACTTCATATAAAATATAAACATATCAAGTTAGTATATTTCATTATATTCTTAGACATTAAAATAATTTTTCCACATTAATAATATGATCTGGGAACAAAAATGTTATCCTAATAAATTTATATATGATGAATCACATGGCTTTTTAAATCATCCGAGATTTATGATTTTTTTCCCACAAAATTCCATTGATCGTTCACTTGATTGTGATAAATTTCCCCAATCACTCTCTATAATTATTTATTATTTTCTTCCATGTCCTTATCTTCACTAAACCCAATGTCCTCCTACTTAGAAACCCAGTTATGTGTTATTAAATTTGACCTGTGTACTTACATTTATCTCTTATAAAGAAGTTTCTTTATTAACCCTTTGTATAATGCGGGTTTAAAACCAACTAATTTTAAAATTCAGGTTCTTTTGTTACTGAGAAAATTTTCAAATTATGAGGATGAAATCTACTAAATGAAGGGATGATCTAACAACAAGATATTTTAAAAAAAGAAAATTATGTTAAATAGATTATAAGACATGAAAAACCATGATTAGAAAAATATATATAACACCCCAATATTTTATGATATATTTATTTCTATATAATTTAAATCTCTTCAATAGTTTTTTTACAAGAAACAATATGTTTAGATTTCGCTACAAGTAAAACTAATATTAAACGAGATCTGAAAAATTATTAAAATATTATTATTTAATTTGATAGTTATCACATAGAAATTAAAATTGTGGGTATGAATATGATTAACTAAATTATGAAAATATTTATTTTACACATTTTAATTTTATATTTTTTTTTAGATATAGAATTAAATCAATTTTAAAGAAAAATGAAATGCTTTCTGAAAACTATATTTTTTTAGAAGACAATTTAGTCTCACTTTATAGACATAATGTAGAATTAATTTTTACTATATATATAAAATTTATTATAAAAATCATTTTTGAAATAAAAATATAAAATATATCCTAGGGTGAATTTTTTGAATTTTTCTGAAAAGAATCAATTTTGGGAAAAATTGGGAAAAATACTAAATTTTAATTCAAAACATCCATTTTTTTAAATTATGTATAATCGTAAAAAATTAAAAGTGTTTTTAATGTAAAATTATTTAAATTATATATCTATTAATCCAATTTAAGTCATTGGCATATCTTTCTTACCGAATTTTTATATAAAAACAATTAAACTTTTGAATATCTTCCATTTGAAACTCTGCTATCTTATCACATCCATGGGATTAATTATAAATTAAAATTTTTCATTTCATTGGATTTAATTTGAAAATATGTATTCCATATTTAGAATCATCGTAATTTATATTTTATAAAAATTTAAACAAAATTTTTTTACCAGATTTAATAGGGAGAACGATACAAATTAATTATCATGGTTAAGGTAAAAATAGTTTTAACTTTTTAGACAAGAAAGATAAGGGTCAAAAATGACATACCATCCTGTAAAAACCAATTTTTGGAAATATTTACCCATTAACTCTTATATTTTTTATAATTTATCTTTTTTCTAGGATTTATTCATGATAAAAACCTGGGTATGATTGAATCCTTTCAAAAAGTACCAGTGTGCTACTCACCTCACTTATAAAAGGCCAACCCCCTATTCTCTTATTCACACCTTAAAACCTAATTTTGATGGCCATTAAATATGAAAATAAGTCCCCAAATTATCTTATATCATCCTAGAATCCCTATTTTTCATATAAATATATCTTATTAATGTTTTGGTTCAAACCTAAGAAGGATTATCGAAGTAGATGTGATTTTCTTCAATGAGAATCTATATTTTATTTCTTTATACACCTCATTAAATACTTATAAAACCCTGATTATATAATAAAATTATTATATTAAATACAGTTTATTTTTTAAAAATAATTTAATGACCTTAAAACATATACACTTCCCTCAAATGTGTTATAAAATAACAATTTGTGTTTTTGGCGGGCTACCATCTCGTGAACTGATGTCATTCATTTTTTTATCACCACCTCTCATGGTTGTTTATGATGATGGATCTAAGATATAAATCTAAATATATTATATTTATAAAATTATTATACTTTTTTATTCATTATGTCATATATACCTTTTTACTGTCGTTCTAAAATTGATACGATAATGTCCTTCGTGTGTTTGATAAACTACCGACTCGGGAAGCGATGTGATTAATTCTTTCTAATGAATTACAGGTAAGGTAATAAGGGCATTGATAATTAATATATGTGATATAAAATTAAATAATTATAATATTAATTAAATTTTTCTTATTTTGAATAGATAATATATCATTTCCATTTTTTTCATTTTATCTCACTAAAAAAAGTGATAACATCACTCATGTACATGTGGACTATCACCTTAATGAAGTGATGGGACTCTATTTTCATCACCACACCACATGAATGATATATATGAGTAAATTTAAACAAATAATATTCCATATATTATATTATTATTATTTTATAAATATAAAATATCACTTATTTCATTTCTATAATTATTTCATAAAAATGGAAACATCACTCATGTGTACGTATGGACAATTGTCTAACTGATTGAAAATTAATTCAATTATCAAAACCAACATTCATGATTTGAATTAAAATTAACATTGATATATAAATATTTTAATAATTTCATGATTATTATTCTGTATATGTCTAAATAAAAACCTCTTTGAAAATTTTGATCCAACTGAATTCATTATTGACACATAATCCAAATTTGGTAAAAACATCTGTTGTAAACACAATTGATTAAAAAAATTCATAAAAAATGGTAAAAAGTGAAATAAAATTAACAATATTATTTTTAAAAAATTCAATACATTTTATAATTAACACAATTTTATTATTTTAAAAAAAATACACACGTGAGAAGTCAAACTCAAGGTAAAGGACCTCGTCTCAATTTCTTTTAATTGAGGTATAGTTTGATTTTATAATCCTATAATATATTATGAGGTGTATATATATATACTCATGGACATGTTATATCATGAATCCATCTATTATCATGGTATTTATAGTTTTTTTATGTTATTCTTTCTTTGGGATTACTTTTCCATAAAAAATCTCTTTTAATGTTTTCCTTCCATCGTATTATTTTCCATGTCAATGTTTTTTTAAATTTATTCTTGGAAAATTTTTATAGACACATAAAATAGTTATAAATTACCTTTTATATCTCTATTTACATGATTTTAAAAGTTTTATAAAAGGAATATTTTTATGTGTTTTATACAGAATTTTTTTGCGAACAAAAAATGAATTTTTCATTCCTAACATACAGAGAGAGAAAAAATGATGTCATAGAAATTTTTTCTTTCTATATTATTTTTAAAGATTTTATATTTTCATCAATGAAACCCAACTTTCTCTATGTTTCAATATTGTAAATATGATTTAAAATTAAAAAAAATCCCTTCCAAAAGTATTTTTCATTTGGGTTGAAAAGAGTTTTTGAAAGAGTTTCAGGATGAAAGTGTTTTATTCATGATATGGTACATGAGAATTATATAAAACTGTTTAGCCCAATACAGCTTATACAAAGGTTTAAGCCCCATTAAACCTAACATGGGAGCCTGATATAACTTATATATAGGGTTTTTCTCCATTATACCTCTGGAAAAACAGGTGAGCCTCATATAGCTTATACGAAGTGTGAGACCCCATTTAGATCTACAATGAATTGGGGATATAATATATTATAATTTGGATATATTATTACTCCAATTAAAATTATTTGGAGATGGTTTTATGAATAAGATGATCTATTTAAGAAAAAATGGATTTTAATTTCATGTTATGGGTTTTAAATTCTTTCTTTAAACAAAAATTCTGTGTTTTTCTTGTGAAAATGGTTTACTCTATAAAATCAAAAAATATAGAAGGTAAATGTAAATGATTATGAGTTTTCATATTTTTCATTTGACTAATGGTTTTATTTTTTTATATGCCCCTTATTGTGATTTTTTTCTCATCCCATCTTTAAAAATGTTTTTCATATTTTTTAAGGATCGGTAAGGGAGATGAAGAAGTCTTGTTGAAATTCATAGAGATTTTCCATGAAAATATATCCTAATTTTTTTTAATTGCTTTATATTATATGATAATGGATTCTAATGAGATGGTACCACTTTTTATTTTATGATTTTGTTAAGTATTTTTTATGGTCTAATTATATAAATTTCTAAACATAAAAAGATCCTCAAATGTAAGAGAATGAATTCTTGACATGAAATTCAAGATTTTAAAATGTTTAATTTCATATCCTTAAATAAACCTATCCTACACACTAGTAGACAATTTAAGTTGGTTGTTTTCCTCTAAAATTTTCATCCCTTAAAGGTTGCATCCCCTTTATAAATGACATAAACTAAGAACCCATGTATAATATCCTATCCTCTATTTATTTTTTATATTTAATTATACACATTATTATTAAAAATAATTCATTTCACTATATTAAAATTTTATCATCGGTGTCATTATTAGACTACTGTGTTATTATAATTATTGTAAAATCATTTAACACCCTATAATTTTCCTATAATAAAAAATGAAAATTCAAATCATATATTGTGAAGGATACATCATCTATGAATTAACATGTTTTTCATTCCTTCAATTCACAAATAATGGGTTTTTGTTTATATTTTATTATTTTATATGATATATATAAGTAATATATATAATTAATATGGTAATTTTTTGATAACACAAAATTTAAATATTGTTGCAGTGTAATCCCTTGATATGAGTAAATAAGCCAAAATTAGTTCATCTTCATTTTATTCTTCATGAAACAAGATTAAAACCTCTATTTAACAATATTTTGAATTGATAATCAGTTATAAAATCCCAATTTTAGAACCTTTAATTATTTTTAAATAATTATATTTTTTTAAAAAGGGTATATTTAAACCATTTTAAATAACCTTGCTAAAAATTGTCTTGATTATTAACACCTACTATTGAAAATAGAGTACATCAATCTATTAAATAGGTTCTGGGAGAAACCCTTATATTAAAAAAATAGAAACCCCTTTAGAATTGGGTTAAGGGAAAACTCATCACATATATAAAGACCCAAAGTAACATAGCCTATATTTCAGTGGATTAAGATCTCATTGTAACAAAATCATAAAAAGAAACAAAAGATGGTGTCAATATTCCATGAAATCCCAAAATGGAGGAGCCGAATTGATTTATTTTCCCATAGTATAACCCAAAGAGCGCCAAGACCAGTGGTTGCAAAAAATCTAACTAGATATCTAATTTTGATCCCAAGATACCATCTTCACCCACCCATACATCCTCCTGCTTTGTTGCATGACCTCATTACCGACGACACTACTCTAGAAATAACCTACACATATATTGTGGTTGGAGAAACAACCACTGCCATTTGATGAATCCATTAATATGATGTCTCCTGAGACAACTGAATCTGTCAATTCTCTCCTCGATTTTGTACTTCTGTCATCACTAAAAACCACCAATGTCACTGTCGTAAAACTCTCAATCTCCCATGTCACCCCAAACGACATTCCAAATATCCACCATAAGACAACACAACTCAAATCAGATGTTATCTGACATCACCTCCTAGATCTATGAAGATAAAAGTTAGACACCCACCACCGAACAAGGATATTACAATAATATAATATTAGAATGTAATAATCATAAATTATTTGTTTGAGTGGAAATCAATAGAATACAGTAATTATTCATTTTCTTTTTTATGGTGAATATTTATGAACTTCCAAGGAAATAATGGGAAAAGGTATTTGACTTAGTAAGTCAAACATTATTCATTATGATTTATAATTTCATACTCAATATTTATTAAATAAAATAGATTTTTATTGATGTCCTCTTTTTTCTATAGGGAAAATGTGTTTTTAATTTGAATCGTCCTTTATGAATTTCTTTCTTTTCAATTTTTTTTAAGAAAAAAATATATTCTTTTTCAAAATAGATATATAACAATTACATTTTCATCAATGGTTTCAATTTTTTTTAAGAAAAATATATTTTGATTTGGTTATAATTTTAGTCTCCATTTTAAAATATATTTATCTTCAGTGAATTTATGTTTCATGTTTCACCCATGATTTTTCTAATAATATGTGATTATTTTTTATGGAATGGGTTTTTGATTTCAATCGATTTTTTTCATTGTCTATATTATTTATAAATTTTATTATAACCATTTTTTTCAATAGTTTATTTATGAAAATTAAATTATTTACATTTGGATGATTTGGGAAACCAATTGTATTTTCCTGGGTTCTTTATGAAAAGAGAGTAATTTCCATCTAGATGATTAAAAAATACATTATTTTTATATAGGTTCTTTAGGATATGATGATGTTTAATTCTGGATATTACACATATGTATATTTAATGGTGGGTGGGATCAATAAATTCTTCTAGTAAATTTGTTTAATCTTATTTATCATGATATATTCAATCAGGAAAATAATGGTATTTTCCACATAGGTGAGGGCATGATGGGTTTTCTTACATTTCAAAGTATGGAAATAATGGGTTTGTTCACATAGGCATTGAAATAATGGGTTTTCACCCAAATTGTTTAATATTTATATGGTTTTACCATATATCACATTTTCTGTTAATTAAGTTATCAAAAAATTTCATTATTTGTATCATTTCTATAAAATAACATATTTTCATGATTATGACTTATTTTTAATGTATTCTACAATTTTATGTCATAATCATGTGATACATGACTATTGAGATGTGTTTTGATCTTACTTAGTGATATATTTATGAAATTTTGTCACACTAACATGTTTTTTGATTATCATTTAAGCTATTATGATATCTATTTATGATATTTACATCTTCCTTATGTTTTCTATCATGTCATGATATGTTTTTCTTTTACTAATAATTTGAACTCACCATTATATTATATTTCTAATCCCTTTGTTATGAATATTATTATATAATTTTTGATATATTGAAAATGTTCTAGTGGGGCATGACTGTGAACAAATGTTTGAAAATTTTGTTAAATAAGATTTCTACATAGCTAATATCTTATATACTAAACCATTTTTTCCATTGTTTGTATGACTATTTGTGAGTTGTATTAATTATATGATGTAATTAATGTATTATTTGTGTCATGTTTCTATTGGGTTTATTTTTATTCCTATAACTTGTTAAAAAGATTCATAAAAATTGAAAAAAAGGGTGTGGTCTCTATATATAGAAAATTCAGATAGATAATTATGTTGAGAGCAAAAATGGTAAAAGTGAAGCTTACCTTGGGAAGCATGGTATTCCTTCTGAGATCGGTCCACCATATATAGCAAAAAGAAAAATATGTGTTTGAATATTATACTGGGATCTTATTATAAATCATTCAAAAAACTTTGTTAGATAATCATACTTATCAACGTTTTTGAATATAGAAAACTAGATAATCATTTCATTTTCAAAATAGTTGTTAATATAGACCAAATATGTACATGTAACTATAATATTTTTGTTACAAGAAGATAAAAATTTCGAATTATTTAAAATTATTCTTCATACCTTAAATTATAAAATACAAAATATAAAATAAGTGGATATTTTATAAATTAGGTTTTGAATAAATATGATTAGGTTTTCCTCTAAATAGAAGTGGATATTAATGATACAATAAGGTGAGAAAGAAATTTCAAGTATGGTGTGGATGTTATAATATTATAAAATTAAAATAATGGACAGATGTAAAAAATTGAAAGTATCAGGAGTAAAATATTTGAACTTATTTTGGATACAAAATAAGGTGAAGTTGTTGAAAAGGATGTATCTTTAAAATAAGTTCAGCTTCAAGCTGATTATTTATCCAACTCAAGTGGTGGAGAGAAACTCCAAACATATTATGTAAGTATGATAATATTTTTGTAAGTAAAAAAACATTATTTTAGATCAAAGAAATTTATTTAACCCCATGTGATTTTTGGGGAAGCATTTGATACCTCTTTGTTTTCATGGGTTAAACCAAAAATTTTAAAAGAATATATGAAGAAAAAAAGAATACTTTGATATCTTGAATGATGAACTAAATGATATAGAGAATAATTAAATAAGGGAGTTGATTACAAAACCTAAATACAAGAACATCATAGGTACAAAATGGGTATTTTTGTAACAGGTTTAGTAAAAAAAGTGACTTTATGTGAAATAAATCATGATTTTATATAGATATTATTTTCAAGTTAAAGGATTGGATTATAATAAATCATTTGAACCAATTTATAAAGTTTAATAAATAAGAATATTTATTTATATTTATTCCCAAAGGAAATACATGATTTTATAAATGTATTTCATTTATTCCTTCATCAATGGTGAACTATATGATGAAGTTTTTATTGGGAACCCTTGTGGTTAAATAATATTAAAGATGAAAAATATTCCTACAAGTTAACCTAAGATTTATATGGGTTGAAATAATCTCTATGTTATTGGTAATATAAGGTATACACTTATTTAAAGAAGATGATATTTAAAAAATAGATGGGGGATATCAATCTCTAGATCAAATATTTAATCAAGGTATCTATCATTATCTTATTCTATTTATATGATTTCATTTTTTCATGAAATAAAGTTAAAATTTGTGAATATGTTTCCAAATAAATGTAGGATCTATTTGAAAATTCCATACTTAATGAGATTACACAATTTCATAGCTCACAAATTTTTTCTCAATAAACACTATATAATTATTTCATAAGAAAGTAATAAAACATCTTAAAAGGTATAGCATAAATAAATTTGACATTGTTATCTACACCAATATCTATAAGAACCATGTTTTCTAAATATGAGTGATGAAATAAAGTATAAAAAATACATATTCAAAAGCATATTTGTAGCCTATTATACTAAAACATTTCAAGGTAGGATATATACTATTTTTTCTTCCTTTGTTCTAGATTCAAAAGTTCTCTAAATATTTCACATCTTATAGTAGTGAAATGGATCCTTCAATTCGTTAAAGGAATAAATTATTATGTTTTTAAAAATATCATAGAAAGAGAGAGTAAAATTTTAAAGGTTTTTCATATTCCGAATATGACCGAATAGACAATGGTATAAATTCAGCATATGGTGGAGTGATTTTTTTATGAGAGGTGTATTTTTGGAACATGAAAGAAGTATTATTATATGGCCCTTAGAAATTCTTATGTAGATTATATTTCTACAACTCTAGCCATAACTCTCTTAATGTTCCTGAAAACATTATTGGAAGACCTAAAGGTGAATGTTAAATTGCCACATATTTTGGGTTGTGAAATTCATAGTTTCTTAATGTTATCAAATAATCCGATTCAACATTCATGGATCAATTTCATTTAAATAAAATAATATAATGGAGTTTTCCTAGAGAAATAATTTAAAACCAAAATTTATTCCCACATTGTAGAAAACAGTTATTGTGGTAACCAAACAATTTTCAAATAATTATTTTCAAATGTTGAGGCTAGATATAAGATTTTAATCACCCCACTCATGTGGTTAAGGTGTTGTAATATCTTGGGATTTTATATGTATTTCCTAAAAAATAAAATTTGAAGTATTTGATTGATTTCCATACCATAAAACCCATGTATATATGAGTTGGGAGATAGTAAACTGTAATATCCTAGTCATTAAATTGGAAGGTATGAATATTAAAAACCAATTTATGAAAAATATTTATAATGGTTTTTATTAATGAAAATTTATTGATTAATTCATAATAAATAATTACTCAATTTTAAGTAAAATCATTTTACGCTTCAAAAAATATTTTTCTTCAAAACAATTTTTATCCAATCTTTACATGAAAACATCATAATTAATTTATATCATTTTAAAAAAAATTATTTAAATAAATTTATTTAATTTTTGAAATAATAATGTCAATAGTATATTAGGGTTAATTTTTTGGATTTAAAAATATATTTATTTTTCAGAGGATCGTGAAAATAACGAATTGTGTAAAAATTTCCATTTATTTTTAAGAAAAAGTCCCATTATTTTATGAATTTGATATTAAAGTAACCTAAATATAATTTCATTTTCAGTTATTTAATTATTTTTGTTTTATTCATAATTATACTTTATTTTGGTATAAGTTAAATTTTGGGTTTAAAAAATCCTTCTCTAAATAAAACTTTGTTTATGTGTGATATATCTTTTTTCCTTTATAAATTAATTTAATCTATTTTCATTAAATATTTTAATAAAAAATTTATATTATATTCAATATAATATTTCATCAATTATTTCATCATTTTAACAAGGTAGTTTATGGAATAAAATAAGTTTCATGCTAAAAAATCATTTTTTAGAAATATATATTCGGTGTAATTTGTGTGCTTAATTAAAATAAAATTATACATCTTATAGAAATTGAATCTAGTAAAATAGATTTCATATTTATACTATTCATAATTATTCTAATTTAATAGGGGAAACTTAAATAATTCTCATAGTGAAGGGTAAAAAGAGTAAAATTTTGTAACCATTATTGTGGTTAAAACAGTTTTACTGAGGGTAAACCAGGAGATAAGGGAAATATTTTCACCTTCACAAATAAAATTATCATTTCTAAAATATTTTTAAAAATTATGTTATCTTTACACATTATACATGTCCAATTTGAGCCACTTTTCGAGTAATATGACCTTAAATCATTGAAACATTTTAATAAATTCCTTATGTGTACCTCCCCTCACATATAAAGGGACACCTCTTCTCAACCATTATTCATAACATTTGAGTCTTATAAATCATAAAATTCCAAATAAAAAACCTTATTATAAACCATAAATTAATTATATGTCTTCTTTAATTTTCCAAATACCAATCCTTTAAGTCTTAAGAATTAATCCAAAAGTGGTCTCTCAGAGAAGACCCAGAGATCTTAACCACACTCTTTCAATTTTGATTCTTCTTATGCATCCTAAAAAGATGTTGTATTATTAAAAATATGACTATTATAAGATAATAAATATAATGATATGTTATTAAAATTATGGAATAACTCTTTTCTGATTCTTCCCAATCTAATGTAAGATAATATTATCGCTCATACGTATATATGGATTGCCGACTCAAGGGAGTGAGACGAATCATTTTCAAACACGATCAGTCATTGGTTTTTATTATGATAGATTTAACTATTATATATTATATTTTAGTTATAATATTGATTCTTTAAATTTAAATTAATATTTACCTTCTTTCTATCCATTAAAAAGTGCGAACACCACTTGTGTGAACATAGAGACTATCATCTCCTTGTAGTGATTTGAATCATTTTTCATCGCCAATTTATATGAAAGGTTGAAAATATTTCTATATTGACATTATTTTATATTAATATAATGATTAAAATTGTGGATATAAATAAACCATGATCAATGTTTGAGGACCACAACTACTAATCAAAAACGTACATGAAAAAAAGAAAAAGTTGACATGGAAAATGATGATGATAATTAAATATTGTTAGTAATTGGGTGAAAAGATGTTATAATTAAACCATTTTATATATTATATGTATGATTATGACTATCATATATAAATTTTTTAAATTAAAATTTATTATATATTATGTTATATCACTTATGAATATATATGGAATTGAGTTAAGGTTTTTATGTTACGATTTCACTTTTACTGAGATTATTTTGGATTAAAGTTTATAATGATAAACTTTTACGATATAACTCTCCCAAATATTAAATATTATATTATCCTACTTTTATTTTTATAGATTTAATATGTTCCTTTCATTTTCATTACTTTAAATACTCAAGGAAAAAAAATTAAAGGAAACCTATCCTTTTTCCCTTCGTTGAATAATATTTTCTTCCATGTCTATATTTTCATTTAAAATATAATTAGGAAAGTAATTACTACTCTAAAGATAATATTTAAAATAATTATAATATATTTAAATTTCTTTACCAATTCCTAAATGGAACCGTCTTATCATTTTGAAAATGTGATACTTTTGACTTTTTAATGAAAAATTGAAAGGAATTTTTGTTGTAACACAAACAGTATTACGTATTACCCCAATATCATGAATAAAATTTTCATTAAAGAATAAAATATAAGTTCCTTTTTTCTTATAAAATAAAATTTTATCGTTACTAATTTTATGAAAAAATTATTCAAAAAAGTGATTTTAAATAAAAAATATATTTTCATTAGAAAATGTTCACGAGATATTTAAAAGTTATGTTTATTTACAAAATCATCCTTTTATTCTTCATAAGATTTAATGGTCATATTGTATAATGTATCTGAATTTTTTCATTCACTGTTTATTCTATGATTATGATGATGAAATTTTTATGAAACTATTATCCTTCCAATGGGTTTTGATTTGGGGATATAATGAATTTTTTATGATCATGTAGAAAAATTATGTATGGTTTTCATGGATCAAGATTTACTTATATGATTTTGAACTATTATTTATTATATATAATGATTGAAAAAACATTATTCCATGTTTCGTGATTATGATATATGATTTTATGAGTATAATTTTAAAAGATTTATATTTTCTTTACATACCCTTGTGCTTATCTTATGCACACTTATGATACTTTATTGATATCTATAAAGTGTACCCTAAATATGAATCTTATATCAACCTTTCTTTTGTTTCCCTTCCCCTAGTTATAGTTATAGGTTTAAATTATCTTATCTCGAAGAAGGGTTCTATTTTTGATGAACTCAATTAGTATTAGGTAGATATTTTATATACCAATTTTTCACATATCTATGTTTTAAAATACACTAGACTAATATATATTTCCTGGGAATATATTATTGTTAAATTTATTGAATACTCATCTAAAATGATGAAATCTTTATTTTTGAAAAGTATGGGTCACTATAGTTGGTATAAATGGAAAGGTAGAGTAACTTCAGAAAACTAGGATGAGGAAACCATACTGAGAACCATTAGAAAAATCCTAAGTATAGAATAATATAATAAGGGTGATAACCCCAACAAGAGTTTGTTTAGTATATATTATCTGTCATTTTGGTGCACTGTGAATGGGTCATTGATACTCAATAGATTTGAAACTCCTAGGGTATATTATTAGGTCATTTCAATTTTTCGTAAATAACCACTATGAAGGATTTGAATAGATAATGACCATGGATGGTGTAGGTTAAACCTAAGGGGTTATAGATTAAAAATAATGTGTCATGATTTAGATACCATATAAATAATTTTCATGATTATATTTTTTTCCACAATGATTATTGTTAACCATACTATCCTTTTGGTTTTATTAAATGTACAGAACTGTAATGAATTGTGTTAATATTTAATGTGATTGAAAATGCAATGATTTCCCCAATAAGAAAATGAATGTTAATGGAGTTTGAATGACAAATCATGTTACTATGATTACACAACAGTATTAATTGATTAATGGTATTAATATTTAAAGTATAAAAGGAAGGTACAATATAATATTTATCCTTCATGAGGAAAGTTCAACCATATTTTTGTGGGTATATTGATCTATCAATTACTGATCAATAGATCAATATCACTGAAAATATATTTTCTATTATCAAATTCTCAAAACCTGAAAAGTTTCTCTTACCTATTTATCAGTTGGAAGGTGAAACAAATAAATGGAAGTGTCTTATAAAGAATAAAAGGAAGATAAAACAATGATTCCATGGAGTGGTATGAGTTTAAAATATTATTTTTAAATAAGTACTTTCTCATTATTCTTCATATAAAAATGAGGAAGGAATTTTGTTAGCATATGTATAAGGAAGATAAATCTGTTCTTTCGTAAGAGTAATATTTTATATTAATTTAGAAGTAAAATTCTAATATTATTATTGAACTAGAAATAAATATTGATTGATTATTCAATGAATTAAAACCATGTATCTAAAGGGTGCTAATAATAAGAGACTACCAAATATAAGAATGAATTCTTTGATTTTCTATCAAGGTCGAAATAGATATTGAAGTCACCCAATTCTCAAAACCTAAAAAGTTTCTCTTATCTCTTTATCACTTGGAAGGCGAAACAAATAGATGGAAATATATTATAATAAATAAAAGGAAGATAAAAAAATGATACCATGGAGGGGGATGAGTTTAAAATATTATTTTTAAATAATAACTTTCTCATAATTCTTCATATGAAGATGGGGAAGGAATTTTGTCACCTTATATATAAGGAAGATGAATCTGTTTTTTCATAAGAGGAATATTTTATATTAATTTAGTTGTAAACTTCTAATATTATTATTGAAGTACAAATAATTATTGAATGATTATTAAATTACTTAAAACCATGTATCTTAAGGGTGATAATAATAAGAGACTACCAGATATAAGAAGGAATTTTTTGATTTGATATCAAGGTGGAAATAGATATTGAAGTCACCCATCTATCTTAAGGATTTGATAAGAAAATGAAGATGGAACTCAGAGGAAATTATAATAATAAAAACCATGGAAGGGAGATTATGAGTTTCCCTTTATGTAGAAATTGATGACAAATGAATAGAAAAAATTTTCTTAAGAGAGACAGTAAATGTTTTACGTATGGAAAATAAGGAAATCCAAAAATGTAATACTAAATTGTTGTGAAAAAGTTATCTAATTATATAAATAGAGAAAAAGATTCATAGAATTCACCACCTACATTCAACTTCAATAATAGTAAGGAGTGCATGAATTTCTCAAACCAGTTCTAGAATATAAGGCTTAATGATGATCATCGAAATTAATAACCTCTTAAGACAAAATACAAAGTAAAATCTCTAGTTATCATTATTGTCTATGTTGGGTGAGATTAAAACATGTTAAAAATTATACTTAGCATTTAATCTAGAGTCTTTAATGTATTATTTAATTATGGATCTACCTACTCTTTCTATATCTGAAAAATTTTCTAAGGGTATTACATTACCACCTCCATGTGTAGATGTGAAATAAAAATGAGGGCTTCTAATCGTACGATGATCGCATATCAATTCTATGAATATTAAACTATTTAATTTGGTGGAAATGTTCTTCCTACAAATCTTTTTATTCATACTATATTTTAATTTTATGTAATTTTGGGAATGTATTTGATTTATTTATATAAAACCCACATAAATTTTCCAAAAGGTAATCCAAATTTTATATTCCAAACCAACCAATGATTGTCTATGTATGTGAGGATAAATGTAAAATTATAATGGAAATTACATCTGATTCATATGTATTTATTTATATTTAATGTTTTTATTTATATAAAATGGTTGGGTAAAAACATAAAATTAATGATATGCCGATTATACTATAGTTTGTTAACATTTTTCATTAAGAGCTTTATATAACTCTTCCAAATCGTTAAGTTAATTTTTTAAAAGAACTCATCCCTGGTGCTACACTTATTTCAAAAATTTCATATCGAATAAACCTAATTTTGTTAAAGTAATTGAAGAATAAAATAATATAAAATATTGATAAGGGATTAATTTTGTGTGGTGAATCCCATTGGAGAACACAAATACATTTTTTTAAGAAAAAATATGGATTAATGTGACTCTAGATTTATTATTACGAAAATAACAAGACCACGATCAAGAATAGTATCCTCTTCCCTATATTGATTATTTTTTTATCAATTATAAGGATTTGAATATTTTTACATGATTTATCTTCAACCTATATACTATCAGTTGAGGGTAAAAACTGAATACATATATAAGATAACTTCTTATTTAATTTATGGACACTATGAATTTATAGTGATTCCATTTGATCATATTAATTCCCCCTGTATATTCATTGATTTAATGAATATAAACTTTAGGTATTAACATGATT
This sequence comes from Viscum album, assembly GCA_963277665.1. NCBI lineage: Eukaryota > Viridiplantae > Streptophyta > Magnoliopsida > Santalales > Viscaceae > Viscum > Viscum album. Next base: position 592,570,694 of record OY728141.1, on the reverse strand, counting down.
AATTTTTGGAATTATTCATAGAATATATTATTATATATTCTAGGAGTAATGAATATCATGAATATCACTTGAGAATTATAATGGTGACACTAATGAAAGATAATTTTTATAAATATTTTACAAAGTATGCATTTCTTCTAAATAAAGTTTCATTTTTATATTATTTAATCTCATGTGGGGGTTTATCGTTCAATCCATCAAAGGCATGACTGATTTAAAATTGGAGCATACAAACAAGAATGATTGAAGTACCCAGTTTTATTCTATTGGTGGGATAATATCAACACCTTATGTAAGATATATCATGCCTATGTAATTTACTCACTAAGTTAACTTGTAAGGGACTTGATTTTATAACTACTAGTGAATGGGAAGAAAAAATCAAGGAACCAAAGAGAATATTAGTCAGTCCAGCTATGCTCAAACTATCCTATAGTGGAGAACAATTTTTTATTTAAAATGATGCCTCAAAGAAAGGGTCTAGATATGTATAATGATATTGAAATAGATTAAGTCTTATGGAAATTGATGGTTCATGAGAAAAATTTGCTGACTCATGATTTGGACTTAGCGATGGTAATCTTTGAATTAATGATATAGAGGCATCATATTTAAGAAAAATGTTGTGACCTATATATTAATCACTTGTGTTTAAAGTATATACTTACACGAAATAGATTAATATGAAGCCAATAATATGGTAGGAGTTTTTTTAAATATTATAACCTCTAAATACAGCCATACCTTGAGAAATTGAACAGGGTGGATGATTTCTTGAGTTGAATGGATCTTCCAGAATTATCAATGATGAGAATCAAAAAAATCATATTTATAGATTTAAAAATGGTGGACCCTGAAATCTAAATGAAATGTGGGAAACATTATCTTAATCAAATGAGTGTTGAACCATCTATTCGTCTAGAAATTATAGAGTTTAAAAAGGAGGATGAAGAGTTACAAAAGAATATGTAAAATTTTCTTGAGTTTAACAATTATTGTGATGGACTTATAAGGTTTGTAAAATGAGTCTGTGTCCCATAAATACCACACCAAAAGAAGTAAATTTATGAAGAAGAATATAACTCATCATTATTTATTCATCAAGGAAGTATGAAGATGTATGGAGATATGAAAGAATATTTTTAGTGGGAAAACAAGAAGAGTGATATTGTAGAGTATGTATGTCAGTGATAGGTAGGTTAGGAAGTTAAGGATGAGTGATAGAACTCAATGGGTATTTTATAAAAAATTCATATACCGTAATGAAAATGATGAAATATATCTGTGGTTTTCATTGTCTAACTCCCCAAAACATCTAAATAAAATTATGCAACTTGGGTTATATTTAATCACCATATGAAGTCCGTGCATATCATTTATATTAGAAAGTATTTCTCTCTGTATCCAATCTCAAGGATATAATTTTAATAAGTTCCAACGTAACATGGTTTACAAAATTCCATTACATCTGTTTTGTATCTGAGTTATAAATAGAATCTCTAGAGAAGTATTTTGTAATCTCTATCTACAGAGTTGTGTTTCATTAACATTTATCATCCTCAAACATATTTTCATTTTTTGAGGACATCACAAAATATGGATGATATTTTAAAATCTCATTCTCTATATTTCAATGGTGGTTGGGATTATTACATTCCTCTAGTTGATTTTTTTCCATAATATCTTTCATTCGATCATTAAAATGAATCCTTATGAAGACATCTATAAAAATAAATAGATAACTATAATAAATTGGGATAAAGTTGAAGAAATAAATTTATTGAGACCAAAGATAGTATTGGAAATAGAAAATGAGGTTAGATCTATTCAGTAGTACATCATGGAAGATCAGATTCAATATAAGTGTTATGCAAAAAATTATCAATGTGATTTGGAATTTTTGTTGGTAAAAATATTTTCAAGTGTATTTCTCCATGGAAGAAGGTTATTATATTCTTAAATAAGGTTAATTTTATCCCTATTAATATTGGTTCCTTGGATATTCTTAACAGGTTAGGGATGGTGTCTTATCAATTTTCACTCCCACCAAACCTCCTATATGTACACATTGTGTTCCACGTATCCCACCATATGAGTCATATAAATAATGTTTTACATTTACTGAAACCAGAATATATACTATGGGAGCATGATATTACCTATGTATAATAACCGTGATTAATATTTTATTTAATAGGAAAAGTTCAACGATGCAACACTACTCACTAGGTTTAAGTTCTTCGGATGAATTAGGAGTTTGTAGAAGCGACATGGAAATATGAGAATGTGATCAAGTATATATATCCTCTTTTCTATTTTAATATAATTTTAATGTATAAAATCATTTTAGATGGGGTGTGTTGTGACACATTAACATTTAATTTTTATTTCCACTCAGTATAACCATTTGAAAACTCAAAAACAAGTTCTCTTCAAAATGGTTTTTATCACATTTTTTTGTGTGAACATTATATTTAATTTCAAAAAATAATTAAAAATTTTATTTTATATAATTTATATACTTTTTAAAATAATAATTTAAATATTATCTTTATGTGAATTTCTAGGATTTTTATAAATAGATTTATTTTTCAATGAATAATGAAATTACTGCTTTTTATAATAATTTTTATTTACTTTCAAGTAAATGTCCTATTATGTTTTGAATATTATTGTAAATTAACCTAATTCACATAAAATTATACATAATATATTATTTACATACTAATCATCATTATATTTTATTTTTTATACGTTATTTTTTGGGCTGAAAACACATTTCTGAAAAACAAAAAAAAATTATGCATGGAATGCATCTTTATCGTAATAAATTAATTTATTATATAGGAATTAGTGATTTTAATGGAATAGATAGATTATTTTTTCAGTAAAATATTTTAAAATTAATTATATTTTTATTACAATTCATGTAGTGGAATTAAATTTAGTTTTATGTTTAAAACTACATTTTCTCATAAATAGGTTTTCATTTCGATTTACATGCTTAAATAAAATTAAAGTTATACAATTATATAAATTTAATATGGTAAAATGGATTCCAAATTTTTAATCATAATTCTTAATAAAATTTAATTATTCAACTTAATGTTTTTTATAATTAGTAGTAAAAATAATAAAACAATTGTGGTTATGTTTAAAAGGTGCCTACCAGGGGTTAAAACATGACATAATTGTAAATTTCTAACAAAAACAATCAAATTCCTATTTTTTTAAAAAAAAATTAAACATTATCCTATCATTAAATCAAATATTTATCCATTTGGATCCATATTCCTGAGAAATTGACCATAAATAATTTAAATATTTTATGAAATTTCATATATATTACTCCCTTGACTTATAAAGGGGATCCAATCTTCCTCAATTGTTCACATAATTTTAGACATATTGATCTAAAATTACCTAATCCAATACCTTCATAAAATCCTTAACATTATCTTATATATTTTTTTCTTCTCCTAATATTGAGCCTTCAAAGATCAAGGAGTAATCCAAAGGACGTATCTCAAAGAAGAAGTATAGATCTTAATAAAAAATTACACTTTTATTTCATCTTCTAATTAATCTAAAGACTTTTGTCCATGAAAAAATGATGAATATATTAAAATTAATATGTTTTTTTGTTATTATAATTATGGAGCAACCATTTTCAACCACTTATCTTTCTAAAGGGATACAAATTTATCGCTTATGCGTACATATGGAATATCGCCTCCATGTTGCGATACAAATCATTTTAAACCTTCATCATTCAAGTTTGTTTATTATGAGATATTTATTTTTAATATATGAAATTTATGTTAAACTAATTATCCTTAAAATATGAATTAATATTTACATTTGATTTGTTCCATCCATCAAAAAATGGAAATGGAAATTATGCGTACATATGGACTATCATTTCCACATAGTGATGTAATTTATTTTACATCACTATTTTATATGAGTGGATATAAATAAATATATAATTGATATATATGATATTTATATATTTAATAAAATTATGTATAAAAATTAGTTATTATCATAGTAAAATTGCTATAATCTTCAAACTAAAACATAAATGAAACATGAAGCAATTACCACCAAAAATGATGATGATAATGAAAGATTGTTAATGAATGGGTGATAAGATGTTATAGTGAGATTATATGATATATCTCTCTCAAATATTATTTATTTTATGATAATATAGTATTTATAGGGTATTTCATGTTTTAATTTCATTTTCACCTCTTTAAATACTCAATATACCAAAATAAATCATTTCAAGGAAACTGAAATTCATTATCTATTCAGTTAGGAACCTTTTCTTTCATAACCATATTTTTATTTAAAATGTTACCAAGAGTATTTTTGTTATTATATTCATATTTTTTATATTAATTTTTACTACATTTAATTTTCCTTTACATTTTTTCAACGGAACATTGTTATCATTTTCAAAAGTTTTTATATTTGACTTTCAACAAAAAATGGGAAAGGAATTTTTGTAGTAAAATAGGCAGTATGAGTGGATTTTCCTGGCATCATGAATAATTTTTTCTTTAAATATTCCTTTATAATTTTCATTTTTTCCCTTCCAAAGAAAATTATTTCCTTAATATTTTATAAATTTATTTATTCTCACTATGTTATTTTAAAATTAAAAACATATTTTCCTTAGGAAATGTTTAGAATGTATGGTAAATGTATTTTTATTGATAACAGCAAGATTTTATGCCTCTTAAAATTTATGGGGGGTAAGATACAATTTAACCATATTTATTATTACTCTTAATAGTTTTTAATTATGATGTTGATACTTTTGTGAAACCTATATCCTTTTAATGAGTTATTATATGTTGATATTATTAATGTTTTATTATCTTGTGGAACACATTTGCATGGTTTTTATTATGTTATGGGTGGGATTAAAATTATATATTCCTCCAATTAATTGGGTGAATAAATATATATCTTGTGACAATAAGTATTAGAATGGGTATAAAAACCAGTTTAATAAGGGAATTAGTCTAATAAGATGGTCTTGAGAGTGAACCTTGACTAAGGAAATTAGTGAATAGGGAACAAACCAACCCAAAATGATTATCTTAGTAGTGATCCTTGATAAACTTTTATTCTATGTTTCATTATTATGATATATTAATTGATGGGTATGATTTTCAAATGTTTATATCATGTTATCAAACCCTTATTATTATTTTATGATCTTGTATTTGTACCTCTTATTTTTACCATTACATATATTATAATCAACCCATTTCTTGTCTTTCAATTCAATGGGTTATGGAGAATGGTTTTAAGTATGTTATATATATAAAGGAAATTAGTTGCCAACAACTAAAAATGAAATGATTTACATCTTTTATGTGACCATTTCTTAAATATCCAGTTTTCCAATTTAGTTGGAGCTTATATTTCAATGGAGTAAGAGGGGTAACTTTTGAATCTAGACTATGCATGTTAGAAATATTGTAATTGTTTTTTTGATGTATATATAGAGTGTATCTTTTAGAAGGTATAAATTAGGTCAATGAACAAAATCATAGAATGATATTTGTATTCATCATTTTTTATTCCTACACCAGAATTACTCTAGTAGAATTATAACAATTAAATGATTATTTATTGATATGTTGGTTATGTTTTAAGGTGATTTAAATTCCTTGGTTTCTATTAAAATCAAAAGTGGCATATTTTTTGGATTCCACTAAAAAATCATAAATCATATTCAATATTAAATTTTAGGATTGGTGTGTTTATAATGACCCTAACCCCAGTATCTCAGAGCCTTTGTATGCTTTATTACACTCATGTAAGATACCAGGAATCACATCTCTAAGGATTGAATAGTTTAGTAGTATTGGTAAAATGAACACATACTAGAAATTAACATTACATTTTAAAACATAATATACCCAATGAATTTTTGTTGAAAATTCCATTATTCCCTTTATAATATCTGTGTATATCAATCACAAAATTCTTTTTAGTATCCACAGGGAAACAAAAGTGGGTTAGATTAGATACTCAATGAGGGTAATCATACATCGTAAACTAAGAACAAATGAGTAATAATTAATATGGAATGGTAAATAACTGAAACATAGTACATTCAGTAAATAACATGAGAATAATAATAAAGGAATAAAATATTATTGAATAATTCTATATTAATAATAACATGTGCTTAAAATTAGACTATAAATATTCTAACTAATTGAATAATCACATGGAATATAAATAACTAAATTCGTAATGATGTAATAATAATGTAGGATGTCTAAAACATACCATTGGGGCTTGTGAAAAGACATATAAATTTTTTGATGCATATTACATGGAATTTAATATCATCACGGATTGTTCCAAGATATCAATAATAATGCAGAAGGCCTTGGAAAAAACCATATCTAGTTAGTCTCATTAGACATACTGATGCATCGGGAGGCTATAGTGGGCCTTGCATATCACTTAAAATTCCAATTCATTCCTCATATTGAAACATAATAAAATGAATATATGAATTTAAAGTATAATATGAAATTTAAATTATATCCCTAATCAATAGATATAATCATAAAATATCTATATTAAAATGAATGATATAAACATAGTACATCCTCTGTAAAAGTGGTCACAAACCACCTTGAGGAAGGATAAGAATGGTGTCATTAGAGTATATCCCCATTAAAGCATAAGTAACATCAAAGAATTTCCTCTTGCATGGAAAATTATTTTCAATGATCACTTGGACTATTTCTTGTGGAAAATTACCTTTCATTGAAAATCCACGTTTTCTAACCCATATGATGAAGGTGTATAAATGACATCAATTCTCAAGGAGGCAGTTCATCGTACACACAAATATTGATTTTATAACCCATATGATAGAGGTGGGTATGTTTTTATGTAATTAAATTCACATAAATAATATTAGTATATCTAAGATGTAAATTTTATTATATAATCATGGTTTACTTAAAATTAAAGGAGTTGAAGTAAGAAATAAAATATAAACACTCATTAGAAAACATTATTTCTTCTTTGGGTAACCTTCTCAGGTTTTCACTAAATCCTTACAAGAAAGGATTACATCACAAACTAAGGCTAATAGGATGAAAATAGGTAATTTGGTATGATATTTGAGCATTGATTGGCCAAACCAAAAGCGTTTCAATGTGTGAATAAGATTGGAGAGGTGGTGTCCTTTTATAAGTGAGGTGAGTAGGACACTTATAGTTTTTCGAATTAAAAAGGATTGTCAATATTTTTCACATGAAAAAAGAGTCCAAACTGATGTATTTTAAAGATTTATACATGATAGGTTCGGAATTTTGTCATTAAATAGATTTTATAAAAGTTTCCAGTTAAATTTAAAACTTAACGTTTTACTTCACCCCCCTGGTAAATCTATTTTTACCATTACTATGATAATTATTTTTTACTATTTTAACTTTTTATTTTGGTCAAAAGTTATGATAAATGTATAAGATAATTTAAATTATTCTCATTCAAAATATGGAATTAATTTTTCTAAATTCCATTCACATAATTGGTAAATTTTAATTTAAAATTAATCTCACACACATGATGAGAAATTAGAGTTTCCAAGAAAGAAATGTTCAAAAGTTGACAATGTTTTTATATGAAAATTAAACTTGAAAATGATTATAATGAAGTAAATTTTATTAATTGATATATAATTTAACTAATTTTACTTCAAAACTAATAAAAAATATAAGTTAATATTTTATATAATTTAAAGGAAAATTTAACTTTGAATTAAAATTCATAAAAATTTCATTATTAATCAAAAAAGTGAATCATTTTATAAATACCCAAAAAATAACCAAAAGATAATTTTGATATAATTATTTCAAAAATTAATTTTATTTTATAAAATGGATTTCAAATATGTTCTCGATATTAATTTTAAATTATGTTTGCAAACTGATACTAAACATTATTTTAGAAAAAATGTTGGTTTATTTAAAACAATTATTTTCCTTTTAAATGATTATTATTTTATTTCTAATTAATTGATGACCATAATTTTAGTAATTTAATTTGTAATATTAATCTCAAATTAGGGTTGTGTTTTATTAATGATGTCCAAGAGATTAAGTTTATTTAAAAAAAATATTTTGTAAAGTCTCAAAAATAATATTTTTATATAATTCTGCGGTTGTGTGTCATGCATGATATTATAAAAAATGTCATTCAATAAAATATTAGGGTGTTAAATTCTCCCCATATAAAATAAATTATGTCCATAAAATTTAAAATTTAACTTGGTAATCAATGTTTTGAAATTTGGAAATATCATTGTCGGAAAACTCACATCATAAAAGGGATAATAAAATATCCTCCTCATAAGAGAAAAAAAGGAAGTGTGAAATCTAGAAGGAATTACACATACCTAGGTTTCCAAGTAAGAGAACATAGGTGGGAAATAAAAAAATAGACATGGAAGAAAAGAATAAATAATTATAGAGAGTGATGGATGTCATTGATTATAATAAATTTAATGATCACATGAAACTTAAAGACTGAAAAACAACAAATCAGTGATTAATTAAAAGAATATTTGATTCATTATATATTAAAGAAATAGGATAACATTTTTTAGGATAATTTTACCAATTTTGGGGAATTATTTTACTCACATTGATTATAAGGAAATATTCTTACTTGATACCTTTCTATTTTTTAAGTATAATTTCATTATTAGGTTCTTCTTCTGTCAATTTCCAATTCATTACTTAACCCAAGATATAAATATCTAAAAATTAATTTTTTTTATTCATAAAAATATAATATTCACTTTTAAATTATCATAATATTTGTAATATAATGATAATTCATTCCTTCAATATCCATTTATTATTATAAAATAATGGTGAGTAAGTTTATCCAATATACATTAATCTCAATATGGTAAAGTAATACATTAATCTCTAAAACCTCATAAAAATTTCAACTTAAACCATTTCATAAACAGTTAAACCTATGGTCCTTCCATAATATTATGACGCATAAATATGGAAAGAACTTCACTAAATATCAAAAAGGAGCTTATCATTAATCAGTTCCAAGATATTTATTACTATCCAGTTTATTTTATCCACATCAATCATATCTCTATCCTAGAATCATTATCAAAACATTATAAATATATTAAAGGTTATATTTCCCTCAATCATTTGTTTTCCATGAAGTTCAACATTCCACAGAATCATTTATCATAGTCATCAAAACCATTTAACACTTTCTTTCCAATCCTCAATGAAAAATTACAAGAGTAAAATCCTTATAAATTTCAATAATTTCATTAATGATATACTTTTACAACATATTTCATGTATCCAAATAAAAAATCATAGTAATCAATCCACTTTATTTGTAGTAATTGAATAAGCTGACATTTATACGTTAACTCCTTTTGAAGTATTTTCCCTTGATAACTAGAGAATTTATATATGTTTTCCCTTCTCATTACAGTGGAATCATTGCACATTGTAATATTATTTCTTACTCTTTAAATCATGAACATGGTGGGATTTTTATCCACACAATTAGAAAACCCTTTCTTCATTTAATCATGTACGATGGTGTTTCCTTCTATAGGTATCACATGCTGGAAAAACTAACTTTCCCTTTTAGAAGTTATTATTTTTTATTTATCATACTCAACATCTCTTTTTTCCCATAAAAGTCATAATACTTGGTAATTTGTTCGCTGTCTTTATCTCACATGATATTATATTCTAGTATAACTATAATTTTATAGAGATTAATAACCTTCATAGTATTATCTTAATCTCATCAAATAAGAAGTCAATAATTCTATTTGGATTTCATATATAGTATGCAACATGACTTTCTAACCATATAATGTTTGATTAATACTTGGAAAAATTTTAATCATATTTCTATCTTTGACTCAAGAACAATATTTTCATATCATCCCATTACTCCCAAGGAAAATATTTTTCCAATAATAATACCTTGAAATACCTACACTCTATGATTTAAATTTTCTTCTCATACATAGTGTTTTAAATAAATGACCAATATTAATGTGTAACTTCTGAGAGATGATAAATTTTCATGGAACCTTTCTACCTTTATCTACTTCTCAGAAATGGAAATTTATTCTCTAGGGAACTTATCCATTAACCAACTAAAAAAGGATCTGTAGTCTCATTCAATGATGGAGGTTTTTCACACATGAACTAGTCACACATTGTTGCACTATATGGTGGATCAGTAGGCTTATCCATATAATAATGTTTATTACTCATAAACTAAGTATGATTCCCCAATAAGGTTATACTTTAATCAGTTCTAGCAGCAACTCTATCTCCAGCTTCATTATCTTTCCTATTATGGAAAACCCTATATAAATTACATGGATTGATACGATTCATATTAATTATAATAGGTACCATTTCTAAAAAATATCATACACTATATTATATCATATCAGTATGTAACATAATGTATCATCCCAAAACTAGAAAAACACTTAACTTAAATTGAAAATTTTATGCATATCTAATCTCATTATCATAAATATTGTTTCTTTGGGGATATCAATATTTTCAAATCCTTAATATTGGTTTGTAAGGAAAATTTAAATTTTTCGAATAATTTACCCTATGAGTGTCAAACCAAGTTCACATTAAAACCTATTTATTGTGCACTAGGTGGTTGTTAGGTTAATCCAAATATTCCCTTTTCAGAGTTATCACCCCTGGGTAAAGCGGTTCCATAACCACATCAACCTGTAGTATTCATACATGATTTTATTTTCTAGGAAAACTAGATAATCTCTTAATTAAAAAAATATTAGGATGATCTTATATAATTATCCAGTAATTATATCATATGGTTATATTTCCTAATCTAGGTTTTCAAGAATCCAGTTCACAAGCTTTATACTAATCTTCCTATGATAAAAGTTTTTTTAAACTACAACCCAGTAGCTTGAAGATAGTGTATTCTTTAGTATATGGGATTATGATATAAGGAATGACATCCTAAAGGAGAAAAAAGTTTATTATTCTTGGTAAACTGGATATATGATTGAAATTCAAATTACATTTTAAAATATAAAATACACAAATAATTTTCTGTTAAAATTTCATTATTCCCCTTAGCACATCCCTCCATATCAAACACAAAATACTTCGTAGAATCATGAGGAAAATAAAACATAATACAGGATTGATTTTATATTTTCATTATGGGTAATCATAGAGTAGAAGCTATGAATAAATAAGGGATAATAAATATGTAAAGGTAAATAAATAAAACACATGCCATTTTCTCAGTAACATGAGTACAATATGGAAAGAATACAATATGGTCAAATAATTCCATATAAATAATCACGTGAGATTGAAAATGACTGTTAATATACTAACTAATCTATTAATCACATGGAATATTAATAACTTTTTTAATAATGATGGAATTCATAATGATAGAAATTGAAAACATATCACTAAGGATAGATAAAATAAATCTAATACCATCAAGGTATGTTATAAGGAATCTAAAACCATAGAGTCTTGTTCCAAAACATATTTATAAATTAGAAATCCCTCTTCAAAAAACATATCTAGTTTTCTTCATTATATCTACTGACTACCCAAGGGGCAATAGTGAGCCCTAACCATCACATTAAATGTTCAAATCATTTCTCATATCAAAATATAATTAACATAAAAATTTATATTTTATCTAGTATAAAAATGTAAATACTTTCCCCAATGAATAAAAATAATCATAAACCATTCAAATTAAAATTAACGGTATCAATAGTATAGATCCTAATTCAAAATGATCATAAACCATTTCAAAAAATAATAAACTTTTTTCCATTAGATTATATCTCTATTTAAGCATATATGACAACAAATAATGTCTTATTAGATGGAATTTTTTTAAATTTCACTTGGATAATTTCTTGAGTAAAAAAACCTTTTTCAAAAATAATCCTTTTTTTACAAGAAAATTACTAAAATATATTCAAAGTCCTTTCCTTTGAAACTAAATTTAACAAACATATAATTTGAAGAATTTTATAAAAAATATTTATGAAAAATATATTCATAAACCAACAAAGAAAGATTCAAAGAAATTAAGGTCATTATGGTGTGTAATTTCATACATGTCATAGAAATTAAAAACTACATTCCATTTGTGCTTCAAAAAGGTTAGAAAAGTGCATCACTAAGAAAGCAACATGAAAATTCATTTTAGACTATTTTTTCATGTCAAAAATGTGTAAAAAATCATTAATTATTTATTTTTATAATTCTAAAACATTTTTCAAAACATTATTTGAAAACATTTCTTTAGAAGAAAACGGATTTTTGACCAAAGAGACTAATAATGCCGGATTATCATAAAAATATTTTATAAATTATTTATTGTAAAAAATGGAAGAAATATGGTATTGTTACCAAATTAATTAATTAATATCTAAAGGAAAATAAAATATATTGAGATTAAGATTTAGATATAAAATAATTACCTGAAGATAGATGCAAACATGAATAATCATGAATAAGGATGAGTTTGTGAAATATACCCTTACCACATTGGAAACTTCTGTATCATAAGAAACATAAAATAAATGACTTTAAATGAAACAATAAATACCATGAATATAAATTAATTTGTTATATAACATATATAATGGTATTATACACACCACATAAATTAATTAATGGGTAATATGGTGCATGTCTCATGGAAGTAAAAATGATAGGAGAAACCTTTACCTTGAGTATGACTCGTCACGTACATCCTATATATTATAAAATAATAAAATTTATTTTTTTATGTACATTCTTAATAACATATTTAAAGTTTATTATTCCATTTATTTCACTTATTACCATGTTATATATGATTAGTTAATCATTAATTTTTTTTGGCATTCATTTTTACAATATTTCTCTTATGTGTCAAAAATGATTTTGGTAGGTTGATTATGGTCAGAGATGTCATTATTTAAGAAAAATAGAATAATAATTAATAAATAATTATCATTTACATATAACAATTATACTTTTAAAATCAATTATGAAATATTCTTAGGAAAAATTAATTATCCTACAGTCATGGAGGTAGTATACGGCATGTATGCATGAGTAATAATTAGATTTTTTCAACAATCATTATGAAAAAGTGGTAAGTGATATTTCATATTTATAGAATGATAATAATATAATTTATGCCATATTATTTGTTTAAATGTACTTATATATATCATTAATGTGATTTGGTGATGAAAAGAGAGTCACATCCCTTCTTGAAGGTGATAGTCCACATGTACAAGAATAACGTAATCATCTTTCAACGAGGGAAAAGGTAAAAACAAAAATTATGTATCATATTTTCATTATGATAAATATTTCATGAATATAGTTATTATTTCATGTATATCACATATAATTATTATCATTATCCTTATCACCTTCCACATAAAGTGATAGTGAAACATAAATTAAATTGTTTCTCCTATCAGTAGTCCGTTATAGAAACATGCAAAGTTATCCAATCCTCTATGGAATGAAAAGTAAAAAAGGGTATATATATTATATAATGAATATATAGGTAAAATTATGTTATAAATATAATATATATACTTTATTTAAATCATCATACCAAATAGTGTGAGTTCTTAACAAAAAAATTAATGGTATTTGTTCGTGAGGTGGTAATCTGTCATACACATGAATGATGATTTTGTAGCACATTTGATGTAAGAGGGTATGTTTGTAGCTAATTACCTTTACATAAAAACAATTCATTATATTCCATATAATTTTTTTATCATATAATCTAATATTAATAATAATTTAAGGACTTGGAGGATTAAATAAAATAAAAACACTCATTTAATAACTTTACCTCTTCTTTGGATAAACTCCTTAAGTTTTCCCAAAATCCATCCATTGCTGAATTTAATATAAAAATAAGGATTCTAGGATGAGGGTAGGTAATTGAGGAAATTATCTGGGTAGTGCATGGATGAAAAAAATGGGGGTGAAGGTATGAGGAAGAGTGGAGAGGGGTGGCCTTTTATAATTGATTTGAGCGTCTCGCTAGTAATTTTTGGAAAGAAAAAGGCGTACCAACGTTTTTCACAAGACACAAGAGTCCATAATAGAAAATTATCAGTACTTATAAATTATAGGGTATAAATATGGATAGAATATATATTTTATATGTGTTTTAAGGTTATATTACACCCTATCTTTTATGTTTACCCCCCGTGATAAATCTGTTTTTACCATAACCATGCAAATTAATTTTAATTATTTTCAATATTAATTTTGGTAAAAAAACTAGTTATACAATTTAAGAAAATATAAATTATTCTTATTTCAAATATTGAATCTATTTTTATAAATTAATTTCTCATTATCATCAAAATTAAATTTAAAATTAATCCCATAAACCCGATGAGAAAACGTGTTTTTGAAGAGAAAATGTTCACAAGATTATAATGTTTTATATACAAAATCAACACGAGAATGGTTCAAATGAACTAAATTAGACTAATAGATATATATTGGAACTAATTTTACTTGAGAACCAATTCTAAATATAATTTAAATTTGTAAATTCTTTAAAAAAGTATGTTTTCAATTATAATTCTCTATTTTTCACTATTTACCTAAAAAAGTATCATTTTAGGAAAAAACCAAAAAAAGTTCACCATTATAAAATTTTGATATTTTGATTTCCAAAATTAATTTTATTTTTTAAAAATAATTTAAAGGTGTAAAAAATTAATTTGAAATTATTTTTTCAAAGTGCAACTAAACTATTATTTAGAAAAATAGTTTTTCAGAAAATATATTTTTTATTTCAAATGATTATTATATTATTTATAATCAATTAGTAACCAAAATTTTCATAAGTTATTTATTACTATTAATACCCACCAACTTAATGGCTATTTTATAACATTATACTATAATGTGGTTCATTTTGACTTTAGTTTTAGGTTTTGATAAGCTCTTGAAAAGATTTAATTTAATTAAAAAGTAATATTTATTTTTGGATCTGGTGTTATATTTTCTTATATTATGACAGTTTTTTGTCATTCACGCTATCAGAAATAGTATTATTATTTAAAAATATCAGGGTGTTATATTGTTATTCAAAAATTAAATAAATAACAATTTTATATTTATATAGTGGAACTATCTAAAACATCATGGAGGATTTCTTTGGTGTTTGAGGAGGTATGGAGTAGGTTTTAAGAGTTCCTCAAATAAAAGAAACGAAATCTAATAATATTTTACTATAAATATGCTAAATCAATATATATATTGTATATGTGGTTAGCACACTTACTTTTGCCTCAAACAGTTGATTTGCCTTTTCCATATGGTCAATATGAAACTTATATAAAAATGGAGGATGTTAACTCACGATTGAAAGAATGGTAAATCATCCATCCAAATGATTATCTAGATCATCTATATGAGGTTGGTCATGAGTTATATTCAGATTTTCAATCATGGAATATGCTATAAGGACCTAGCCAAAAAATCAACAAAAATAATTCATTACACAATAATTCATTTCCATTCATTCCCAAAGTTATTGTAGGTTTAAATATTTTGAGAATTAGTTCATCACCCTTAAAAAATATTACTTGAAAAAGTGGAAACTTATAGTTAGTATCCATTTTCTCTACAATACAAAACATTTAAGATATAACAATATTTCTTTTCATGATATATTTTAAGAATTTTCATCTTTACCTCATCATTGTCCTTACACATTTTTAAAAATATATAGAAAATATTTTAAAACGTGGGAAGAGCATAAAAATTCCAATAATGGAAAAATATAAAAATAAAGAAAGAAAATTGTAAGTTTATGAAGACCCATTAAAATTATCCTTTTTCTAAATAATCATTGTTCTCAAAATAAAAATTTTATTACCCTAGAAATAAAATTCTTTGAAAAAATATTTTCAAAAAACATTTCATAGGAAATCTTAAAGGAAAAATAAATACCCTAAAGTTTTTGTAATAATCATGAATTGTTTTAAAAAATTTATGCATTTAACCATTCATAGGTATAATAAACTTCCCATGAAACTTAATATAATTATCATTTATTGAGAAACCATAATATTTACAAAAAAACCCATAGTAAGGAAAGATAAATCAACTAGGTTACATGGGAAATCATAATCATATCGCTCTTACTATCATTATTATAAATGAAATAACCAACTTGGTAAATCCAAATAATATATTTGGAGAAACCTAACTAGTTAACTTCATCCCTTTACCCAATGTATTAGAGTGCTATATCAGGATTCCGGTCTTCTTGAGTTATATCAGGAGGACCCTTCATCATGATTTATATTAGGATCATCATGAGCAATATCAAGATCACCCTTAATCATAGAAAAATAAAAAATAATAATAAAATATTTATAATACATGAAATATTTCATTCTTATCATCATAATTATAAAATATTTTATTCACCAATGAGAAAAATATTTTCGAAAATCGAAATATCCATTCCATTTAAAACAGTTTTTGAAAATACCTACAATAAAGGGATAGTATTTTTCTTTGAATAAAAATAAATGATTGTAATGGAATACAAAGATCAAATAATTTTTATTATGGAAGAAAAATAATATTAACACTGTATATGTTAAAATACAATATCCTCTTTGTTTTTTTGACAAATCATTCTATATAATATACTTAAAAATATTATTTTTGAAAAAAAAATGAAAGAAAGTAAAATGTGATATAAAATTTACTTTATATCTCATTTTTTCACATACATACATCCATGAAACAATTTTGATAATATGGACATTGAAGAAAAAAAATTTAGAAAACAAATATAAAAAACATGTAAAATGATGTTTTTAAGGTAAAGTGTCTTTTACCATGAGCCCGACTCATCATGTACATTATTTATCTTCCAGAATAAAAAACTTATGTTAATTATTTAATTCACTATTATCCAATTTAAATTTTATTATTATATTTATTTTATTTACTACCATATTATATAAAATTGTGTAGTTAATTAAATTCACATCAAATGTTTTAATGATATTAAACTCATATGTCTATAATGAACTTGGTAAGTTGACTATGGTCAGAGATTTCATTAATTAAATATATCTTAAATTATAATTATGAAATAATTATCATTTTTCTATATCAATTATTTTTTTGAAACCAACTATGAAATGTGGTTATGAAAAATGAAATTCATTATAATCATGGAGATAGTAGGTCGTACATTAACCCGAGTAACATTTTAATTTTTTAAATAGCCTGTGGAAAAGAAGGTGACTATCATATTTAATTCAAGAATTATCATTATTTCATAAATATATTATTTTATATTTAAATAAACATATATATAATCTATGTGATGTGGTCATGAAAAATGAATTACATCACTTTGTGGAGATGTTAATCCACAGGTGCCCATAAATGACATTATCATTTTTTCATAGGTGGAATGGTAATAATAAATGATATATTGTCATTAAAGAATGATAAATATGTCATTAATATCATATATATATATATATTAAATACCAAATTATAACCATTTGTAATAGGAGGAGATGTAAGATTAATTGCATTAGTTCCCAAGTCAACAATCCACCATACACACAAACAATGGTTTCATTACCCATTTGTTAAAAGAAATAGATAGATATATATTATGAAATATTAAAAAATATAAATATATGTAATATACTTATTTATTTATTTAATCATAGTTGATGAATATTTTAAAAGAGTAAAAAATAAATAATACCAAAATACTTAAATAAGTATTTTACCTATTCTTCTGACAATCTATGTAGATTTATTATTAAAGCCTCACTAAGTTGGGTTTATGACAAACAATGGTCCTCTAGAATGTGTTTTGGTATATAGGGATTTTTTTTCTTATGTAATTACTGAACTAAATTTATTTTTAATTTTGGATAAAAGAGAATATGGGTTATCATTTTATAAGTTGGGAGAGTAAAACTTATAATTTTTAACAAGATTAAAATAAATTAATGTCTTAATGAAGATATAAGGAATAAAAAATATATATTTATATAATATTAGATGAGATATTATATAAATTAATCCAAAAAATCAAATTTAGAAAAGTTTATAGATCATTTTAACCATTTACACTTAAGTTTAACCCCCCAATAAAACATTTCAAACCTTTACCATGGAAATAGATTTTAAATGTATTTAATTTTCATTATGACCAAAAAATAATTGGTCCTTATTACCAAATATTATTAATTATGATTCTAAGTATTTTTTATATTTTAGAAAATTCAATTATCTTAATCTGGAGAATTTTTATATGAAATTAAACCTGTTAAATGTGAAGAAAATTAGTTTTTTATTTAAAATTTGATTTTTATTGAAAATTATTTTTTCAATATAAAGTGGTTTTATACCAATTTTAAGTATAAAATTCATTAAGAAGAACATATTAATAATATATTTGAATGAATTTTACTTTGTAAAAATTTTAAAACAAAATGGAACATATTATATTTATGAAAATAAAATATTTTTTCCAATAAAAATCATTATTTTTCATTATTTATCCAAAAATAAATCATTTTAGAAAATAATAAAAAATTGATATTAATGTAATTCGGAAATGATGAATTAAAAATTTCAGTAAATTTTTCCAATTTAAAATAAAATTACTTGGAAATAAATATTTTAAATAAAATTATATAATATCTGAAAACCCAATTTAGTAATAAATAATGTTTTTTCCTTTTGAAAAAAATACTTAAAATTATTATTTTGAATATAAATCTATAAAATCTAGTTAATGGATATTAATGTGTCATGAAAATTAAATAAATTAAAATATTCAGGTTTTTCCCATTGTTCCCCCTTTTTAAATTTCATCCCCATGATTTTATTCACTACTTAAACAAGTAGGAATATTTTCCCTTTATAAAGTTTCTGATTCTCGTTTTTCTTATTTAATCATCTGACCTTTCTAAAAAACCATAACCTGGTAAATCACTTAATTCCCCAAAAACGCCTATATATTATCCTGAATCTATTTCATTATTTCCTTATAATTAACGTTTTATTCTAACTCAACTAATTTAGGTCTCAAAACATAAGAATCTTCTGCAACATATTTTCGTAACAAAAAAACATGAAATATGTCATGTACCTAAGATAAACAAAAAGGAAAGTCCACTTTAAGGAAAATGGTCCATTTTTATCTAAGATTTCTTATTTTCCAATAAATCACTAATTAAACTTTCCTTTTTGATAAAAATGGATAACACTTTTCCAAATAGATACTTTGAGAAAAACATAATCACCTACCCTAAAAGAGTGATCTTCCCTCCAATTATCTGTATAACTTTTCTATCTTCTATATGTTATCCTCATATATTCATAAATCATCTTCACTTTCTTATCCATTTATTTTACCAATTTTTCTCTGAACATCATTCTGTCTCTTCTATTATCCCAAGAATTTTGAGTCCAACACCACTTTCCATATAATTGCTCAAAAGGTGTCATTAATATACTGGAATGAAAAATATTATTATAATAAAACTCAACTGAAGTCAGATGTTGATCCCAAATTTCATTGAACAAGATTTAATCATATATTCTAATTTTGGAATCTTTCTCTCCCACTTTCCATCATTATGAAGATGAATGTATGTATTGGAAACTAATTCATTGCCTAATGACTTATAAAGAATTTTCCAAATATTAGATGTATTAATAAGATTATGGTCAGATAAAAAGAGAGATTAACTCTAAATAGTTTAATTATCACATTAATATAATGTTTATAAATTTCATAAAAATATATTTCTTCTTTAATGAAAGAAAATTTCAAATATTTAGTGAATTGATTAATAATTACCCAAGTCTCATTATTACCTTAATATTTTTTAGGTAATACCACAATCAAATCCAAGGATATATTTTCCCATTTAGATTCTAGCACTATAAAATGTTGTTTTATCCCTTTTAATATTATTTTTTTGAATTTGACCGACTTAAAAAAGAAACATTTCTTAGTAAAATCAAAAATATCATTTTTCATTAATTCTCATTAGAAATTTACCAGAGGTTCTCTATACACTTTTTGCTACAAAAATTAATAGAAAATATAGACATATAATCCTCACTCAATTTTTTAATCTTAAATTGTTGTCATAAGAAACACATAACCATTTTATAAATCTAAAACACCTTCTTTATCAAAATTAAACTCTTATGGAAAAGCATTACTTAGATATTATATCTTTTCCTATAAAACACATTCTACCTTATGAGCTCTCTCAATCCTATAGAATAAAGATGATTGTACTGGAACCTAAAAAATGGAGGGTGTTCCTGCAAGAAATAATTGTAAGCACAAATTTATCAAATCATTAACCAAAGTATCATGTTCTTTATGTTTTATATTAAATGATACCTTATAATTCCGACTAAAATCATCATCTACACCATTTTACATAGCTTAATGGTAATGAATTTTTTAGGATAAATTATTAATCAGTTCAAACCATCTCTTTAATTTCATTTTCAACATTTTTTGAGTGAATATTGACTTCGAAAATTTATGATCAACATACATTTCATACTTCAGACCTCTTAAAATATGTCTATGGATGTTTTAAAGAAAAAACCTAGTCATATCATTCAAGGTCGGGTATTGGATAAATTTTCTTATGGGTTTTTAATTGAAATGAGTCAGAATCAATTAAATGATCATCATTTATTAACACACAACCCAAAACCTTCACTAAATGATTTTTTAAGATAAAAGGTTTCCATTTTTTGATTTTAGCACTAAAATGGAGAATTTCTTAATCCTCTATTCAATTAAATTAAACATTCACCACATTCCATTCTCCAGATGAACCTATCTCCATTTTTTGTTAACATTACTAGAAGTATAGATAACCATGAAAAGTTTTTAACAAACATCCAGCAATATCCTACTAATCTATGAAAACTACAAAACTCAGTATCATTTTTAGTTCTTCTCTATTCATCAACCATGTTAGTTTTCACATGATCAAAACCTATACAATTTTATTTTTGAAATATCAAAGAAATTAAATCATCTATGAAAAAAATGAAAATCTAAACAAATTTCCATAAAACTTGTATTCATTAAAGGTTTTAGAAACAGTCATGAAATGTTTTTCATGATTCACATAACTTTTATAAAAAAATAAAATATCATAAAGAAACATAGTAAAAAACATATCCAAATATTCATGGAAAACTTTATTCAAAATATCCATGAATACAACTAGATTATTCCTCAACCCAAATAGAATAATGAAAAACTAATAATTCCCATTCCAATTATGAAATGTTATTTTCAGGATATTATCTTCCTTCAGCTTCTGTGGATGGTGCCTCGACCTGAGTTCAACCTTCAAAAATCATTAATCTCCTGACATTTGGTCTAATAAGTCATAAATATGAGCTATATCAAGCTAAACCATCTTTATAAACAATTTACAAGAAATATAACATAATTATAATACATTAGATCTTGAATTTGCACCATCATACTCATAAAAATATTCTTTACATCCATAAGAAAAAACATTACTGGATATTAGAATATCCATTCCATATAAAACCCTTTTTAAAAATATACCGAATAAAATAATGGTGAAATTTTACTTTTTAAAAAAATTTAATATTTTAAAGTTATTAAAATATAAAATAATGGTTATATAATTGTTAAAAACCATTGATCATGTATATGTTAATACATAACATTCCTTTTTTTTTCTTTTTTTCAAAATATTCTGTATAAAATACAAAAAAATGATTCCTTTTAGAAACATTTGAATGAATGTAAAACGTGACATAAAATATCCTTTATAATTCATTTGTGTCCGAATAAAAATGTTTATAAAATAATTCTATGAATAAGGTCAGGGATGAAAAATATTAAGAAAATAAATCTTGAAAACATATAAAATGAGGTTATAAAGGTAATGTGTCTCATACCTCAAGTCAGACTCATCACATATTTTATTTATCGTCCTGAATAATTAAATTATCATAATTATTTTCTTTCATAATAAAAAATTATAATTATATTATTCCTTTTATTATACACATTACCATGTTATATTCAACTACTAGAACAATTAATTTCGCATCAGGTGTTTTGTTGATATTTAGTACATATGTCAAAAATGATTATATAAAGTTGACAATTATCAAATATATAATTATTAAATAATCTATATAATAATAATCATGAAATATTTATAATATTTATACATCAATTGTGGTTTTAAAACCAATCATGAAATATGTTTATGAAAAAGAAATTACGTTACAATCATAGAGATGGTAGATCGTACGTATGCATGAGTAACGTCTTAATTTTTTAAGGAGATTGAGTAAATGAAGTTAAGTGTAATTTTAGTTTTCTATAATTAGTATTATATCATATATATCACATTTTTTTAAAATAAACTTATATATTTCAGTCATGTGATGTGGTCACGAAAAAGGAATCACATCACTTCGTGGAGGGGTAATCCACACATATGTGCAGATGATAATATCATTTCTCAATTGATGAAATTGTAAGAAAATAGATGATATATTATCATAATATAATGTTTAATGTGTCATTAATATCATAAATATATATTATATCAATCATTATAACTATATATTAGAGACAATTATAAGAAATGAGTTGTATCAGTTTACAAGGGGATAGTCTGTCGTACTTATGAACAACGGTTTCATTTACCAGTTGATGAAAATGGGAGATAGTTATAGGTTATTATATTAACATAAAGATATATAATTATATTTAATTTAAAACTTTTCTTATTTATTATGGTTTAATAAAATTTTAAGGTCATAGAAAAATAAACAAAACAAAAACTCGTTGTTAAGAAAAATACTGCTTCTTTAGAAAAAATCTTTAGCTTTAATACCAAATCCTTCCAATGTTGGGTTTACGATCTAAATAGGGAATATAAAACATAGATAGTAATGTAATTAATTTACTTGGTTTTGTTTTTTTGTAACAAAAATTCTTTTTAAGTATGGATAAAAGAAGAGAGTGGTTTCCTTTTATAAGAAGGGGATAGAGTATAAAAGGAATTTCTGAAAACATTAAAATATATTAATGAATTAATCATGATAAAATGATAAAAAAAAATGGACCATTTCATATTTTTATAAGATATATTGTCAAAATATTTCTATAAAATATCATTTAAAAAAGTTTCGAGGTCATTTCACCACTTATCAGTTATGTCTAACCCCCTGATAAACTAGTTTTAACCATAACTGTGGAACTAATTTTTTCTGCATTAACTATTAAATATGGACAAAAATTAAGTTAAACATATTAAATAAAATTAATTATTGTGATTAAAAATATTCAATCCATTTTACCAAATTCAATTTAATGAATTGGTATAATTTAATTTTAAAAAAATTAAATAACATGGTGAAAATGGTTTTTAATAAATTTTTATTTTCTCATTATAAATATATTGTTATACTGAATTCAACTATAAAATAAATTAAAAACAAATTAATTGGGTAAATTAAATTACTATTTAATTAATTATAATTGAAACTATTTTAAAAAAATGAAATTTTTGAATCCTTTAAATGAAAAAACATTTTCATAAAATTAGTATTATTCACAGTTCATCGAAAAAGAAAACTTTTTATAAAAATATAAAAAACTACTACAAAGATAGTTTTGACATGGTGAATTCGAAATTGAAGTTCATTTTTTCAAATTAAAATTATATAATTTTTAAATAAATCTTTTAAATAAAAACATATAATGTATGTAACCCCAATTTTGTTAGAAACAATGCTTTTTCCTTTTGATTGAAAAATTACATAACATAAAAATAATGAATAAAACTATATGAAATATATTTATTTAACATTAATAATAAGTAAAAATGTTTTATCTTATCAGTACCTATTTTTATATATATAATCTAGATTGAAACATGTTGTCACCTAATACTATTGATATGCATCAGGATTATACAATGAAGAAATTATTTTTTGACTAAGTATCATGATCACTCAAGATCATCACGATCCTTACATATTAAAATAAAATAATCAAAATATATGTGATGCATTTAGATTATTTATGTTTAAGAAAATAATAATATGAATGTGAATAATAGTATACACACTTGGATATGGAATTAATTTAGTGGAAATGAATTTATCTTATACAAGTAATATATTTTCGGCTATGTTAGATACATTTAACTATATGCATGGGAATTTAACAAAAAATAATTATCCTATGGAGGATTATCCTACATGAATAATAATTATCCTATTAATAATTACCCTATAATTATGAAGGAATCTAACATGATTTTCACTATATAAGGAGGAGCTACGCATGGTAGAGATTACTGAGTCTATGCATGTGGATATATTGAATGAGTTTAAAATATGGATTTCATAGATATTAGAATTTATAAATGGGATCAAGTATTTTTGAGTTTTCAAAGAAATTTTTTACCATGTATTTTTAAATATCATGTCAGATTTAAATTGATAAGTCTTATGGATATTTAAATATAATACCTGGCTATATTGAACAACTATGAGGATATGTATTTCTCACTAACTGCAATCACAGAGTTTCTATAAAGTTTTGGAAATAATATCCTTTATATTATTCAAGGAATATATATTTCCATGATAAAAAAGGTGCTTAATTTTCTATAATTTAAAAGCACAAGATAATATTCAATTTGTATCATATAATAAATAATACTAGAAATAAAGTAAAATAAGAATATTTTCTTTATCTCACCTGTGAAATATATTTAATGAGAAATGAAGACTTTCCCCCAATGAAATTTGGGAATAAGGAAGAAACATGATATCAATATACTTGATGTCTAAATATTTGACTGATGTTTTTTCATTATAAAATTCTCTGACCAATCATTTCAATTTGGAATTCACGTGAAACATCTAGCGACTATGGTGTGTTGAATTTTAATGGTTATCTGATGCTTATAATAACCCAAAGGATTGTTTCTAGTGTAATGTGTGATCTTGGTTATTTCTAAACAATACTGAGGACTATGTGTTCTTATTGAGTAGTGAACCATATAAAAAAGATTTTTCTATGTCTTTGTGTTCAGGTGTGTGTTTTTAATATCCATTTAGTTTTACTCAAACCAGTAATAAAGGATGTTCAAAAATAAAAATGAATAGGAAATTATTACTCACTAATTCACCCACCTTTATTTATTTAACTAATCTCGTGGGTGGATTTTTTGGGAGATACAGATTTAGAAATACATATTATTTTCTTATTTATTAAACTCTAGAGGTATGTGGAATATTTTTTTCACTTTTGATTATTTTTATTATAATAATAGTTATCAATCATATATCTAAATGGAACAGTTTGAGGCACTTTATAGTTGGTCATGTCGGCCTGGCTTATGTTAGATTTAGGTGAGTGAGATATATTCGGTGGGACTAACTCTTATTTAATAGATGACTAAAATAATGATATTATCAAAAATGATTAGTGATAGATTGTATACACCATAAATAATATTATAGTGATCAATGTTGTCCTTTGATGTTTTCAATGGGTGACTAAATGTTCTTAATGGTATCACAGTGTTTGGGTCACTGACAGTCAGGTATGTTTTGGAATCTCAAATAGATATATGTGACACCATTTTAGATAACTAAATGGACCATGAAGGTTATATATCATCATTAATTATATACTTAGATTCTATAAATCCAAAAAATATTTATTTTCTCTCAGTTAAAGAAACATCGTCATTATGCCTCTAATTTGCAGAGCTGGGAAAATATAGAATTTGGGTCAAATATTTTGGTGAAAAAGTTAAAAATCTTGATTTTAAACTCTCAAAAAAAGTTATTCAAAGTAATTATATCCCATTGTAACAGGTATTATAGAATAATGAGAATGATTACCATGATTCATGGGAATGAGGATCATTTAAAAGATAGCGGCAATATAATCTCTTCTCTGATCATCAGGATTTATGTTGAATTTTGAGTAGAAAAAAGTTATGTGGTGGGGACTATTATCACACCCAAATATCCATTTTTTAGTATAGGATTTATTATTTATTAACTATTAACCTTTCTCTTAATTCTTAAGTTGCATTTCCATTTTAATGTGTAATCATGGTTGTTTCTAAACCATACTGAGGACTAGTGTAATGTCTGATATTGGAGTATACATGGTTATCACATGGTTCCCTAAAAAATTCTTCTATTCAAGATATGTGATATTAGGGTGTATGTCTATTACATAGTTAGCTTATTTCTAGGATAATCCATATAGACTACCCTCACGTATGGTGATTCCTTCAATGGTTATTGTATGGTTGTTTCAGGGTTAGTGAACTATTCGGGTAAACCATAGGAACTACCCATATATATAATGATTCCTTTATATTGGTCTCCACACATTTTGTGTATAGAACACTAAATCATGTGAACTAACTAGTAAATTGAAAATAATGAATTAATCTTATATCCTTGCTCAATTTAACTACATTTTTCCTTCATTGTCCCCGAATACAAACATTCTAGAAAAATGGAATTAACCAACTCGTTTTCCTCTCTTACCACTTAATTTATAGTGTATAATTTATTTAGATTAATCAAGAGATCATCAATTAAGTTTGTTTCCCCATTCTCCTTTGTTTTTTGATATTATTTTTAATAGTCCATTCTCTCCCTATTTCCATTGTGGCAAGGGTCTATATTGGAAGAAAATAATGATAATGTGTTTTTATTTTATGGACTTCTCTTTTCCTGTAAATACTTTTCCATCTCTTCTATTGTTCACTCACACCATTTAATAGTTTTCTTACTGCCTTAAGGTAGGTAGTTCCAAGAACTCAAGTTTTTGACGAACCATGCATTATTCATTCATTAAAATAGGGTCTCATGGTTTTTTAAGGGAATTATATTCCATCATCGATGTATCAAATACATATATGCAAAATGAGGCACAGCCCAATCGCTGATGGATCGCTTGACGGACCATAGATGTCGGGCTGTCACCCTCTGGTACGTTGTGCCATCTCATCTAGCAATGGATCCTTCCCGACTGGGGCTCTCTCGGAGTGACCCCTTCGTGGGGTGGGGGGTTCCCTTGGGTGGAGGGTTCGAAAATGCCACACAGGGAAATTCCCTTTTTCTAAAAAAAATATATGATAAATTATCTCTAATACTCTTCCTTTGATATGAGAAATAATTATGATCTCAAATTCATTCATTTAAAATGGAATTTGATTATGCTTTCTATGTGTTTGATAAAATGATTCTTTTCAATATTATGGATCTATGGAATGGTTTTATAAAATGAATCTAATCCTTTGATAATGATTATTCCTCATGGTAACCCTTGGTTCTTAGGTAGGGAACCTAGTATAGGTGTATTTCCAAATAATTATGTCATTGTACCAAGCATATGCCTCCCTAGTTGTGATGCCACTTTGGATAGTGAAGATACTAATAGTTTAGTGTTACACTCTATAAATCTACATGTACATAGTTTGATAAGTTTAGATAATGAATACTATAGGATCCTGGTTAGAAATAATCTTAGTGACCCTAGGGTTTATCTAATGATACTAATTGGGAATTACATGTTTACATAGAAAATTATTTTTGTGCTCAAATATATTATAGCTTGATAACTTTTTCCTCAAATTAAAATTTTATTACCATATATTTATTTTCATACTAGTGTCCTTCAGATATCTAAATAAGGTTTTTAATGAAACACTTGGTTGGATCCTGCTATGATATTTATGATAACTATGAAAACCAATATCTTTTATACACTTTATTTTTAAATTTATTAAATTAATATACATGTAACAAAATACCAAAGATAGATAGGCCTAGTGTCTCAAAGTAATTAGATACATAACACAATAGCATAAAATAGTAATACAAAAAAATATTTTAAATGTAATAATATTCTATTAAATTAAAATGATCTTTTAATACTATATAGGATTTCCTAGGGATGTACATAAGAAAGGGGTGAGCTGTAAAGCTCATTAGGGAAACAATCGATGCATATAAAAAGGGAAAGTAGAACATGTGATTAAAGAGGTAAAATAAAAAGATAAGAATCATAATCATGAAAATAAAATAATTTTATATGATTATAACATTAAGGAATCATATTAATGTGGAAACAATATTAACCATAATCACATATGCACCAGTCCGGGAAAACAGCTAATAAGTCATAACATAGTGGTCTTAGGATAATCTTTCATTCACTATGAATGGTATATCATTAGATAAAAACAATAATCAATGTATTATAGGTCTATATAATTTATTTCACAGCCATCGCATTCATATTATGTACATGAAATTGTGTATCACATAGATCATACAACATAAGAACATATTTCATCACTTTTAATACAATGAATAAGGAGTGTGGGTTACAAACATGGAAGTATCCAAGAAATTAAGCATAAATACATACAAGTGAAAAACCTTTAGAGCAATTGGGAATGGTTATTTATAACACTAAAGTTTGGTATGGAAAATAACAAGATAATTTGGGTAGCCTAAAGGGTGTAAATAGGGGTTCATGGAAGGTTGTAATGAGAGTGAATGGTGTTATTTAATCACTTTAAAATTATGTTCTTATTAAAATAATATTTTAAAACACATTAAAATATGAAAAATAAGAATTAAAAAACGCTTAGTACAATGAATGTTCATGGATAAAAATGAAAAAGAATATAATATCTTCTTAAAAGAGGGTTCTTCTAAAATCCCAGGATGAGATTCTTAAGTGGTGGGAAACACCATACTAGGTATTTGGAGAGGTATTGGGTAATTAAATTCATAATAAACTAATTTTCAATTAATATGAGTTGGATTTTCAATTTTTATATATATCAAAAGAGATTTGAATTCATTATTAATTTATAATCATAGATTTTTGACTCTATGAAAAAACATTATCAAACCCACAAACCAACAAATGGAATATACCAAAAGTTTTTTATAAATAGGATTTGTTTTAAATATTTTTTAAACATAATAACCTAACTCAATAAAATAGTACCCAAAATGTTGTGGAAGTGAGTAATCATCATAAATAATTGTTTTTAAAACCTAAGAATACAATATTGGTTTTGTAGGATACATTTTAGGTTTGTAAAATTAATCAAATAAATTCAAAAATAAAATATTTTAATAGTTAAATGAATTTTTGGTCATGTATTATATTTATATTATTTATTAAATCACTTTTCTCCTACTATGATATCATAATATATATAGTATATTTATACCGTATTTAGGTTTTACAAAAAAAATCAAATGTCTCGTAAAATTATGAAAATATCACCATTGGATAATTTTGATGTTATGATTTTAATAATTAGTTTTATTTTTTTAAAAAAATATTCTAAATATATAAATTTTTAATTTAAAATAAAAATATTTATTTATGGAAAAATACCAATTTTCATAACACAAAAAACATTCCGACCCTTACAAAACTTACATTCTCTTAAATTATATTAGAATTTATATTTAAATAAATATTATTTTATAATTAACATTTATTTAAACATTCTTGAATTAAAAAAAGGGTTATTTAATTGAATGTAAATATTTCCCTGAAATAACATTTTATTTCTTCATAACAAAGTATGATTTTCTTCTAACTCATTATAAAATAATGTAAATATATAATTAAAAAGAAAAAATTAAAATATAACCATTATTTTATTTCAAATAAAATATAAAAATTTATACTACTACGATAGAGATGCAAAACCCCTTTTTACACCAGTGTATGCATTAAGGGAAAAGTGTTAAATTAAAGTATTTTATTAGGGTTTTTGATGATCATGGTTTAAGTGGTGATCTCTATGAGCTTAAGCATATCCTCTAAATAAATTTTAACATGCTTCAATTATTGAATCTTAGTTTGGGAAAGGTCAAAGGAAAATCCAAATGATACCATCTCCCCCAAAAGTTTAAATAATTTGTTTTCTTAGGGTATGATCCTACTAGTCGAGGTCATCGCTTCTTCCTTCAGTGCCATTTAGAAGTTGTCACAACCCTAAATTTATTCTAATAATAATTTTCATTATATAATTTCTCTGTAATCAATGGTTAATATGATTAGAAGTATTTTAATACATATATAAATGGTTATATTTTAAAACTATCCAAAATAATATATGAAATATAGCACATGAGTTTTCTATAACTACATTACTTGATATGTCATATATTCATTCTAGAGGGAATATCATTTATAAAATTTTTTGTTTTTAAAATCACACTATATATATGCCTAAATGGTGTATTTAGACCTAATTTGGAATGATAAAGGTGAAGCAAAGGCACCATTCAGAGGTTTTGGATATTCAATTAATTCACCAAAGGTTTTGGAGGAGGTGACATGGTGGGAGTTATACGTTGTGTCGCGCATAAATGGGTATGATTTTTTTGTTTCTATTTTTAATTTTTTTTCATTATAGAATCATTATTTTGAATTGATTTATCATATTCCCATCTCATTATCATTTATATATGGTCTTTTATTATCATGTATTCTCTTCTTTAGTTATCAATATATAATAAAATCCATTAATGTTTAGATTTTTTTTTTGTTGTTATTTCTTTGAGGTGTCATTAATTTTTTTTCATGTTGAGGTTATTTTTATTGTGAGGTTATTTTTTGTGATCATAACTCGCAAATCTAAGGTGATTTCATATCAAATTCTTGTTTATGACCCTCTATAAGGTAGATTGTTCCATTATGTGAAATAATTCCTAACAGTGTGTCCATGATTACCAAGAACTAGATGCTTACTTGTGTGTATTGGGAATTTCTTTAAAACTTATCCTAGACTAGATCGGATTCCTGGTTGGAAGTATCCTAGGTAGGTTCATGACACATTTTATCAACGATTTTTAGAAATCATTGATAATGGAGTTTCCCACTTTTTTTAAAAACCCTTATTGTCACATTGTACAACCATGTCATATAAAGTTTTCTTTAATGTTGAAAATTATTTGTTTTCTTATGAAATTTTGTTGATGAATTGGATTCAAAAAGAAATGGAATATTATTCGAAATAAGGTTTTAATCTTAACCTAATATATTTTTTTATCGATTTTGTTCAATTATTCATCACAGTCGATCATGTGTGTGTGTGGTAAAAATATATATTTTATATAAGCTTATACATATTCAAATATGTATATATATAATATATATATATATATAATTTTTTTTGTTAAATTTTCTTTCATATATGAATGTTTTTGTGCATGTGTCTATATATATTTACACGCATATAAACATTCAAATATATAATATTATAAGTATACTCTTTAAATTTAAAATTATTTTTTCAATATTTATATATGTATGTATTATAATTTATAAACATATTTTCCAAATTTATAGTCAATACTTTAAGATTTATACTTTATATATATTTACACACAAGTGTGTGTGCTCAGTTTTTTATGTATATTTATTTTTATGTCTACACACATATATATATTTGTACATACACACTAACACACACATATATATGTACATATTTACATATTTACACAAAAACGCTTAATTCATTGATATCTATATATATATATATACTAATATAACTATACTTTTATATAGTAATTTAATTATATGTTTATATTAAGAAATTTATTAAAAAATAAAGGCTTTATATTTATTATTTTATATACATTATATAAGTATGTATTATAATTTATAAGTATATTTTTAAAATATATACATTACATAAATTAGGAATGTAACAAATGGTACATTATATGAATACCCTATATATTTATTAGTTAAATATAAATATTTTTTAACAAAATAAGATGAATATAAATCCAAAATGGATGGATTTCATTAATGTGAAGAAATAGTATGCATAGGGGTTAAAGGGTCCATCATGTTTGCAATATATCATAAAAATAAACCTTCTCGAATTACTTTTCCTAGTTTATATTGTTATTATTCAAGATGTATTTTTTCATATGAGTTATATCAACACTTGAACTATCATATAAAATATTAAATTAATAAATTCTAGATAAAAAGGGGGAATAAATTTATGAGTTTATTTTCACAGATAACAAATTGTTTTATAAAACATCTACTATGACTAAAAAAATAAATGATCATAGTGACCATATTGAGAAAATGAAAATAGTGAATGAAGATGACCTCAACGATTGTTCGAAGATGTTTTATAATATAAATCATTTTGAAAAAATTTCATTGTATTTTGGTTCAACTAAATATATGATATTATGAGCTATAGTTATACTATATAGTTTGAAAACTAGAAATAGATTGAGCAATACCAGTTTTATGGGACTGTATTCCCTCTAAAATTATATATTACTATAAGATAATAAGCTTCATTTTTGATCATATGAGGTTACAGGAAGGTAATGTTAAATGGGTATGACTAGTGAATTAGTAACTCCTTATCCAAACGATTTTTTATTAACAAATATGAATCATGTCCTTAAAATTTTATATTTTACTTTCTAGTAATTCAATAGTTTAGATGATATATCTAAGTGAGGATATTATATGTTAATTTATGTGTCATTAAAATAAAATAACTCTATATGGGATCCATCATCACATAACAGACCATCCATGGTGGAGTAAAATTGATCGTGAGTATCCTAAATTTGGAAATGAGCTGAGAAACCTCCATATTGTGTTATCTATATATGGAATGAATCATATTTATATACAAATTTTCACTAAATTTTCATGACAAATTATATTGGTAAATTATAACATTCCACTATGGTAATACATAAATTCAATTTATATTAAGTTGTAACTATAAATTT
The DNA here is from genome assembly GCA_963277665.1 of Viscum album. Classification (NCBI taxonomy): domain Eukaryota; kingdom Viridiplantae; phylum Streptophyta; class Magnoliopsida; order Santalales; family Viscaceae; genus Viscum; species Viscum album. The sequence continues at coordinate 592,537,662 of OY728141.1, read as the reverse complement.
ATGGACCAATCCACATATTAATGGTATTGATGTTTATTTTGATCCATTGGTTTAAGATCTGATATTTATGTGGGATACGATATTAATATTTTATTATTCTCTTAGAAATAAATAACTCATGTTGATATCCATGCTATTGATAAAGATAAATGAATTTCATGCTTATGAAAATTTTCGTGATACAACTTTGAAATATATTAGGGTGTCCATTTGTGAAGAAGATGAAAACTTAGTTTGGTTGAAACATTCTATTAATATTGTGTTTTTTGGAGTTTGATCCCAAGAAAATATTAATTTTTTAATATTTAATACCAAAAAAATATTTATTCTTATCACATAGTGATTATTCATTTATGCTTCATTAATATGATTATCTCCTTGGAATAATTATTGTATTAAAGGATTATAGTTCTTCCCTGCTATAATGAGAACTTAGAGATACCATGAAAACATTCTTAAATAATATGATATATATTTTTGATAAATCAAAGTAATGGTACATATATAATTTTGTATATCTAGTGTTGTGGGATTATAAGCATTGAGACATCTTCTCATGAAGATCACAATTAGTGATCTCTGAGAAGGGAGGTTTAATGGATAGGCTTGCCAATAGATTTTCAGGTGTTTTATGTTTCATTGGATATTTAAATATTAAAACAAGTGTATTGTTTAGTTAACAAGATATAATTATTAATTTATAACATGAATTTCATAATTTCACATGACCTAACCCATCAGGTCTTATCCTAGGTTAGTCGTGAGATGAGTGTTTCACCATAAGCCTTCCACAAATAGGCCAAGTTTTAGTGACTAGAACCTCATATAAACTTATCGTACTTACTCTATATGACCAAAATAAGATATAAATCATTATATAATTTCAAATACACAACCATAAAGGAGATACATATCTAACTGAGAATAAAGTATGAATGAAAACATCGGTTAAACATCCCACGGGCATGTAATATCAATTCAATACAAAAGTGGGAAATACACAAGGGATAATGCATGAAAAGTAAACCTTCCCCATGTGAATAGGAATAAGGGAATCACCACATAAAACCAAAACAATATTTATCACTTTCAGTTATGAATCCCACTGGGCTCCAACCTTGCTCTATCTCCAAAACTCCAAAATTAAAAAATGCCACTGACCTATGAACCATATGCTTAGACATAGCCTATGATGGAACAAACCATATTAAGGGGTGCATATAAAAATACCCAATATAATAATAGTAAAAAAAGTAAGATAATTGTATTGTACATCAGTATCTAACCAAGGATCAATCTATATTATCACCCAACTCACAATTTAGGGAAGAATCCATGGCTCCAATTCCCAGTATACCCACAATCATATGTCATAAAAAAATACAAGGGAAACCCACTTATGTATTCTGATTCTTTGGAATATGGAATCCATTAATAAATCCAATATCTCAAGTTAAAACGCCTCCCTTATCTCAATCCTTAAGAGATATCACCTATACACTCATATACGACATGGGTGATTTAACCACATCATTCCAAATAAGGGGAACATGACACAAACAACAACATCAAACCCAAGGAAAACACCAAACCATAATCTATTATGAATCCACCCATAGAACCACTCACCCATCCTATATGGAAACGATTCGAACTCAAATTCATGTCTTTTTTCATAAAAAAAATGCTTAATTTTATAGGAGTACTAAATGAAAATCCCCTTTATAAAGATCATAATCCCTAGTTTAATAAAAAATGGATACTTTCACATTTTTAATACTATAATACTCATGTGGGTTACTAGGGCTAGGATTGGTGATCTACACCAGGTTACATAGGGGAGGTCCTTACACCATTATAATAGAGTGAAGAACCACTACATCCATATTAAGATCCAAGAGGGGATATCGTAACCTAGATATGCTCAGTAGGGGAGATCAACCAATCATAAGATAAATCCTTAGCCACTAATCGTAGAGCCACTAGAGAAAAATAAAAAAGGTAAATTTGTGAACCATGCCCATCATGGATGCCAAATGACACAAACCAATCCACACTTAGTGAAATAAAACCACCACTATTCAACCATTTTGATACCACCATGGCGGGACCATACCACATTGAAGTTCATATATTGGTTAAGAGAGGTTCCAAAATGGAGAATCTAAAGATATCTCACTAATGGACCTATGTAACCATCATGTCACCACTCTCAAATATACCAAAGGACCTAGACTATGCAAAAGAATATAAAGAGGGTTTGGGGGAAACCAAAACCTAAGAAATAAACCACACCTAATCATAGGGAAAATTAAATCAAGTATAATATAATCCTTTTCCAATGTAGAAATATTTGAATTCCACAAATAGGGAGCTTTAAGAGACCACCACCTAGCATGGAGTACCCACAACCCATATCCTTATGGGAATATCAACTCCACAAATATAATGGATGACATGAACCTTGTAGTATGATAAAATCCCAATTGAGTACAAAACTACCATATCCTTCCAATACTTACCCCATAGTCAGTCGAAACCATGGATCAGAAAGAGTGGTCAACTAGAATAATTCTACAATTACCCACACCATTTCTCGAAGAAACTCATGAGATAATATAAGGATATATAACTTTTGTGCATGATTATAAGAACTACCAGTGGAGACTATAGCATAATGGTAGTTTACAAAAAATCTCCTCATCCCCTTATCCAAACAAAATTTTTCCACACTTCATTAAGGTGAATGGAATGGATTGGATATCACTAAGTTCCACATCCTTATATAACTCTCATCGGGAACCCTTTCTATATAGAAGTAATCCCTTAAGGCTATTTTAAACTCATACATTAATGAATTTCCCTACCACCAACATGAAACCAACAACTACTGATGAACTTTCTAAGAATACCAATCTCAAAATACATATGAGGTCCATATTCACCAATGTCAAAATGAAACGAGACTATCTATTATCATCACAACTAATTTTCAACATAACCTAGATCTTGTCATCTTCACTATGGTGCTACATCAGAAGTTATCCCTAAATCTTCCAACCAATTTTCTCTAGTGGAAAAGAGGACCTCACCATCACATTTAATGAATAAGAATACTAGGAATTGACTAGTTACTTTCCCAAATCCATCTTCAGTTCTAGAAATAAATAAAATCCTCTTTTAGGGGAAGATAAATGTTTTGTAAAATGATCTACATTGTGTGTGAAACCAATGCCCTACTCTGGGCTTGTACCTGTTCATGAATTAATATTTATTTCCCAAATATGTTGTGTGTGTTAGGTAATATTTGTCATATAATCCAAATAGGGTACTAATTCATGTACCATGGATCAAGTCCTGTCATGTAACTTGAGATGGTGTTTACCATTACATGTCATATATCTCAAAAAAGACGTATGTCCATTTACATATCATCAATTTAGTTTGTGTACCCAAAGGTCCTATATAGAATTTTTATATAACCAATTTTCCATGTCGACACATTACTCAACTTGAGCAATATCAATGAGATTCATGGTGTTTGTCCAAGGAGTAAACATCATGTGACCAAGTTTCCAATATACAAAACTTACATCTACCATCTGATTTAGCCATTTAGTTTAAAATCACCCATCAATGGGCCGTTACCCACCAAATAGTAATCATAAGCCCAAAAAAATTGAAAATGGATAATAAATTTTGATTGAATGGAAAGAATAATTTACATTTCTCCATTTTAAAACATTGAATATTAGAGATCAGAATAAAACTCCATTTTCACAGCATCCTAATACAGCTCTGATCAGCCTCCTCGAATGAATATCCTCTACCCTCTCCCTATTTTTCCTTATGGATTGCTATCATCCAAAATTGGGAGGTATCATCTTTCTCTAGTGAATGTGGTGATAATGAGTTTACAATAAATATAATTGAAAAAAACATTAATATATTTTGACTGATAGTGTATATGCTAAACTCAATCATAAAGTCATATTTATAATCAAATTGTTTTAGATACATCATTGTTCACATGTGATGGAATAAATAATATCAATTTAAAAAAAATAATTATTTTAAAAAATACACCTAACTCATAATATCAAAAAAAATTCAACCCAGTGGTAAGCATCACATCCTAAGAAAATTCAAACCATAATAAAATATTTTTGAGGTCATTTAATGTGGTTAATTATTATTTTAACCATAATGAGGGATTAAAAATCTAAATATATGAAACATGTTAAGCCTTCCATAAAGGAAAATCAGGGTCACTACAAACTCCCCACCTTCAATAATTTCCATACTTAAAAAGGAAATGACCCATATAGATCCCCAAAAACACATAGAACATCACCATATAATAATAAAACATCAACATATGGTCTCCCCATATTTTTAAGGTTTGAAAATCCATCAACACCTATAATGAATGCCTACTCCAGAATAAATACCCTATATTTTATTTATATTGTTGATACCGCATCTAATATTCTCATTCCTTCATGAATTATAAACATCCTCCACCCACCATAAATGATTCTATCAACACCATCACGACTCACCATTCATGAATATCAACAAGGATGTACAATCCAAGTCATTCTCCTCTAACTATAAGACACAAGTCAAAACCTACACAAAGAGATGCAGAAATACATTACTATCTCTTATATATGGTCTACCTATCATGAAATCTCCCATGAGGTCATCAATCTCTAAACCTTAAAAATGGAGATTCTAAAGACTATATTCCAAATAAATAAATTCACACCAGCATCTTCCCTCATGCGTCATAACTATATTACCACACCACATCACTAGATCATACCATTTATCTGCATGAATAGCTATAATGTGTACAAACCAACAGTTTATATCTCATGGAATGAGGATAACATCAATCCTTTAATTATTTACTTTCCAATAACTATAGGATAAAACTCATCCACCACTTACCTCTCTCAAGTTCTCACCCTCTACAGATGACAAAATACATCTAATCCTAGACTTATGGGTGAAATTTATTAAATGATAAATTAAATACAACCCCATTACAAGATTCCTTGACCCTCATCACATATCCAAAAATACCAAAAGGGGTCTATTTATGAAGCTCTCGCTACACTACCCAGGTGTCCAAATAACTGATATGACAGACTATCGATCAGTCAAACCAACTTAGAAGTCATACATGTTCCTTAAATCCCATATATACCACATATCATATACACTCCCATCATTATAGAACATATAGATTACTACACACAAATATCCATCCACAAGTAGATGTAAAATAGGATCATAACTATATCTTTACTTCATCTCCTCATAAACATCTAATGTAGGACATTGTCAAAATCACAACACTCAACTCTCCAAAATCAACCTAGACTTATCCCAAGAAAAATAAAACACCTTATTTAAATATATATAGATATCACATTGAAAAAAATTCAATACATAAATCTAAGATCACTAACTAGAAAAATAAATGGTTGCAACTTCCTTAGGTTTGTTCCTTCTCATCACATGAGTTCCACTTTCCCAAAAAAGTGAACTATGACCCCATTTAATTAATTTTAATACACCATATAAAGAGATTTATCCACATGAATTTAAAATATGTGTGATCATAATTCACCAATTATATCATCACTGGGCCTCACACTATAATACTGGAATCCCCAGGAAACCTCTCTACCAAAGACATCTCAAACCAAAGATAAGGATGATGACAGATTACCCCCTCCAAGAGAAGTATCTAGTAATACCTTATTAGTATAAAGACTCTAGTGGAATATATTTATCTATATAAAATAATAAATCATTCAGATAATAGAATGTACTAGAGATAACAAATCTGGGTTCTAAAATAAAAGGAAACGGAACACATCTCGATGATATCGGGAATTGTCTCCTTAAATCCCTCCACCATTCACACATGGAGATAGTATTTATAGTGAAATACATTCTCCATATTCTCATCAATCATTGCACATGATCTCCATATAAAGGATGTCTAACAATAATACGTTGGACCATATCATCCAGTCATGTCTCCCAATCTTATAATCTAGATCATTAAACACATAATCCCCAATATGAAAGAGACTTATAGTCTACATTATCAATACATGATCCTAGATTTCTAAAATCCATCAGAAGGTCATAATAAAATGTCACACACTTTCCAAACATAAACCAAGAATAGAACATAGTGGGGACGAGTGCCTCATCGAGTGACTATAAACTTGTCAAGGGGGTACCATACCCTATCATCTATAACTACTGAAACCACATCAGTATTAGAGAAACTCATAGGGTAAAACTCACCTTGACCAAGGATATAGATTGTTCTAGGGAGTTTGAACCACAATTACCATAACCACCAAGTATATGATCAAACCTACATCACCACACAAAAACCATAGTTGGGGACATGTTCCTCAAAAAACATAAAGTATCAGTCAATGTGGGGTAACAAAAATTAGTGTAAAAACTCAAACAATGGATAGAACATAAAAAATGGAGGAAAAAATTTTATATATACGGGAATTTCATCTCAATTAGTATATAGATAGTAAAAAAGAGACGAGGGAGGAGTAAAATCTATCTGAAATTTGGGGAACCGGTGCCTTGTCAAGTAGAATATAGCTAATTAAATTAATTCTCAGAATAAAGGAGTACCACAAATAAAAGGATGGAATGTGTAACATCCCATGTTTTTAAAATGACATACTATGTTTAATTGAATACATAAATCCAAAAATAAAATTTTAATTAAAAGGATAAAAGTGGGTCATATCCCTAAACAAATCAAGGGGGTTTAAATAAATACAAACCCAAAGCATCAACTCAAACCAAGTTAATGAACCTAGGGGAAGGTGGCAGGGGTTATTAAAAAATAATACAAGGGGTGTCTTGTGATTTCAAGTATGCCAGGAATTTTGAAGCCATGTTTTCTTCTATCCAAGATTATTTAATACTAATGTGATTAAATATAAGCATATTTTAGTTCTGAAATAAATAAGTGATCGCCAAGGGAGTGGATAATGTACCTTGAATTGAGCTACAAAGAATCATAGAATTGGTTTCCACCCAATGGACCAGAATTCCCTAGGAGTGAAACAATTACAACCCCTTCAACATGGTTTTTTCCACCACCTTCATAGAGTCACTATATCCCATCTAAAATATAAAAGTAAGGACAACAGATCCCTTCTTGTCACAAACAACTTTAATTCCCCTCATGAAACCATACATACAAGAGTATTCCATGTTTCATTTGAATCTAGACTGAGGGGGGATCTATAAAACCTACTTTCCATGAGGAGTCACTGTATGAGATGAAAAGGTGAGACCCTTGTCTACCATAGACATCTATAGAGAAAGAGACTGGTCTCCCTATCTAAGAAGCAATTTTGGTTAAATTTCTAGGACTCTCCCTAGCATTCACATCCAACCAGAAGTAGGGAATCCCAACATTCTTAGATATATTATGTGTGAACCATAGGATCCAACACCCAACCACCAGTAGCAAGGACCTCTCCTTCCACTCACTTTTGTAGAATATGTGTAGAGAAGACTCCTCTCTAGGCATATAATAGTAAGAAAATATGTAAATAATATTCTTTCCTTTTTTTCAAATCTTGTAATCCTTGGTAACTATAGAATTATAATTACCCCAAATAAAAAATGTTAACTTTTCCAAGATTTCACTACAATAAATAACCCCTCCCTAAAAAACATGGTTATTATTAAGGTAAAAACACCAAAATAATCCTTCAAAGAAAAGGACCCGGAAATTTATCTCATGAAGACAAACATGTTTGTTTCATTAGTAATAATAAAATTATAGAGAAAATATTATTGTGTAGGGTTCATAACAACTTGGGTGATGGTTGAAAAAGAGGTGGCCTTCCAGAAAGATATGTTAGGAACTATGCAGCTCAGAAAACCAAGAGTTTTCCCATAAAATTTTTCACTCCATAAATTAACTATCCCATCCCCAAAAATATATCTAATGTGCTTCTATCAGGTAAGTATGTGTCGATTGGTAACATCCTTGGGTTTCAAGTAGCCCCCATCTACCACATCAAATAGGCCCTGTATTTTTTAAGGGAAAATATGGCCAAAATGGACTTTCCCTCATAACATCCTCTGAATTCTTTGCCTATAGAATGCTTATAGAGTCTGATACACTGCTGATATTGATTCCCCCTCCTCAACAATGTAGCCCATTCTTTTCTATAAGGCAAAATGGAATTTACCCTCCGCTTGAGCATCCAAAATAATGCTCACCATGATTTTATCAATGTTATGAAGGATCATCTTGTGAACTATAGTGGTGTATAGTATAATAATTGGGATAGTAGTTAAAAACTATTCACCAAGGCAATTCTTACCCAAAAAGAAAGGAATCAATTCGTTTAGTTGAAAATATGAGCGGTGATTTTTTTCCACAATTCCATAAAAATGATTTATATGTACCTTGCTCAGGGAAATTAGGGATTCTAGATATTCCATTAGAAACTCTCTCTTAGTGATACACAATTTATCTTCAATACTCTTCTCCCTTACTCTTGAAAAATTCTTAGATATATTGACACCACATTTTTCATGATTAATGATCTGAATGATCCATTTACAATAAACATCAACAATTTGGTTAATCACTTATATGTTCATGTTACTTACATTGAAAAATATAATAAGCTAATCCACAAAGAAGAGGTGAGTAATATCAAGGGTGTCTAGATTTCACTAGAAAGGAAGAACCCTACCAATTGAACAATAATTATTCATAAATATACTAATGGAATCTTGTGTCGTAATGAATATATTAGGGGATAGGGGTTCTTCCTGTCTTAGACCCTGAACTGATTTAAAGAAGCCATAATTTTTCACCATAAAAGTTACTTAAAATGATATAGACCCAAATCATAGATAGAACATATCAACCACCCTTTTAGAGAAACCCAAAAACCTCATGAATCTAATAATGAAGCTCCACTCATACCTATAACAGGATTTATCCATATAATTCTTAAAGAAAATTCATGATCTAGGGAATTTTTTATGGATATGTCTGATCATTTATTAATCCAATGAAATGGTGGTTTCAGTGGAGCGGCCTTGGAATAAATTGCACTTCTCATCGTAGACACACTTATGTAGGCTCATTGTAAGTCTATGATTAATTAAAGTAGATAGAAAGTTGTAGGAAAAATTGCACATACATATCACCCTATATTACATTAAAGTATAAGAATACTAAACATTGGGGATAAGGATAAGGGTGGTGGCACATGTTACCCATTGAAGAATTCCTCCAAAAAAAATTGTCTTCAATGTACCCCACTAGCTCATGTCTTGTAAGGTCCCAATAAGTGATATAGAAAGATCCCATAAATTTATAAGGTTCAAGTGTACTTTCATAATTCAGTGAATAAAGTTTCATCCAAACCTCCATTTCATCAAGGGGACTCTTAAAATCCACATTGATATCATTTGATACCACATGATATATGGATTTAATGATATCGCCAAATATTATGGGGAACCATCCAACATGTGAGGGTTAACATCCACAAGTAAAGTGTAAAAATGGTCCCCAGCCATGCCTCCCACCACCTGTGGGTCATTGGTAAAAGATACATATTTAAGAATAATTTTAAGAGATTTGGATATCTTCTTTTCCTTGATGAAATCATGAAAGAAGTTTGTATTTTCATCCCCCTCTTTAATCCAGGTCACCCTAGGCTATTAGTAATATTTTCTAGTTCAAGGATCAAGTCCAAAAGGCTATTATTTAATCTAACAAGGGTGATGAAAGAATCATCATACCATTGAGATTGAATCCCCTACTCATCCAACTCAATTTTAGCCTTCATGGTATCTAAATCTGAGAATCGAGATGGCTTTTAGTTTACCCACAAATTAAGTTCATCTTTTAGTCTCTGAATATTGTTATGAAACCCCACCAAATAGTCCTCAAGCATGGGTTTATCATAGGATGGGTGTACCAAGAGGGGAAAATTAGGGTCGGCCTCCCAATGTCTAGAATAAAAGAAACACTCATGTCCAATATTTTCACCTAGAAGGAATATGAGGATAGATGAATTATTAGAGAAGTCACTAACCAAATTCTCTACCTTAACATAGGAAAAGGTTGAGATGAATTTGAGAATGAATTTGAAACAGTCAAAAAAACTCCAAATATGATGGCTTCCCTCTTGGTTATTGTACCACAAATATTCATCTTCTGGGTATCCAAGTTCAGGTATGTCACTTTGAAAGAGAAACCCTATGAATAGTTTCCTCCCTCTATAATGAAAATTTCTCCCAACTATCCTTTCTTATGGTTCAAGGATACAGTTAAAATTCACACTTAAGAGTCAGGCCTCTTGACTTGCATTGAAGTGACTTACGTCATCCTAAAGAAGGTCCCATTCCCTCAGGTCACATTTTGAATAAACAACGGAAAAGAAATAATAGAAAATAATGAATCTTTCTTTAATAGTAATGTGTTGATTGGAGAAAAAAATCTTCTCAACTGAAATGGAATTATTCAAAAAGAGCCATATGTACAGATTTCCAGGATCCCCATGCATGAAATGAAAAAACCCAAGTTTGTAAGAAAAGTCTCAGGTTTTTAAAGGTTTATTATTGTGTTAAAGGATATCCAATATGGCTACCTTCCTATGAAAACACTCCAAAAATAAATTTTCAACCTTAACCCATAGACCCAAACACCGAGAATATCAGAAGAGGAAAGAGATCATTGAAACTAAAGGAATTGGGCTCTGTCCCCCAACTCTCAAGAAAATTTTAATTGATAATCAATAGAATCTATTTCATGTTTGGCATCATCTAGAGTTCAGACCCTAATGGGTGGTGGACAAAAACCAACATATTCAATATCGGTATCCTCATGTGACAACAAGAAAAATCTATTAGAGAGTGACATAGTATAGGGTGTAGAAGAATCGGCATAATACAATGTTTATTTCACTTTTCAATGGTTGGAATTAAAATAAAAAAGGAAGAGGGACTCGTGAACTAGGGATGAGCACTACTCCACCAATAATTACACCTCCTGAAAAGCAGGGTGATGGCCAATAGAAGCGAAATTTAGCTCCAGTTCAATGAATGTGTAAACCTGATAACTACTGCCCAACTCTAAGACATTGGAAGGAGGATCCCTATTGTGCTTTAAATGTAGTGTGGGAGAAGATAGTGGGAAGATTATAAAAAACTATTTTAGGAGGAAGGGAAACATGAGAAGTATAAGAATGCATATTTTCAGGTTTTGAAGTCTTTCTAGAGGATAGAAGATGCTACAACAGGGAGACTAGCTTCTTGGAAAGTGACTTACGACAAACTTTAAGAGAATGACTCTGTAAGTGAAATTTTTTGATGAACTATGTGAGGGATAGGTACAAAAGAAATTTCCACCAAGGCACCTCAACCATTTCCCTGAGTATAATATGGGAATGTAGAGGACATACTAAATTAAGCTCAATGAAGATACGATCCACACCTACATCTTTGAGCTGGAGAGTTTTATAGTCAACACAAAGAAATGAACCAAGAGTATCACATATACCATGAAGGAATTAAATGTTATTAAATGTAATGGGAGACATGGAAATTTCACCCAGACTATCACTTGAAGATATTCTCTACCAAATTGTGCCTCAATAAACCCTAGAAATTGGTTGAACCTCCATTTTCTGACCGACTGAGGAATCTAAGACCAAGATTTCATGAAATCCTCACATGAGGACAACACCACAAAAAAATATTGGCAATTAAGGATATATACCCTAACTAGATATTCCAGTCACCAAGAGCGGAAGAAGTTCTAAAAGAATGGGAGGCGGAGCTTATCTATTAAAAAAGGGAAACCATGGTCTATCTGTGATGATCCACATCCAACTCAAAATAATCTAATGGGAAACAATATATTTTAATGGTTTAAAAGTATATTTATGTATTTTGTGTCATTTAATCCAATATAGGTCATTAGAATCAATTTAACATTGAAATTTGATATAAAATCTTTTATTAACTTTTAAATGTTTATACTTTAAAAATGTGTGTTCTCGTTCCATAAACGGGATTATTTTTTAATTAATTTCTGAAATTTATTTTATTTATTTTTGAAAAATGGATTCCATATTTGTAATTATAAGTTTTGAGGTTCCTTTTATTTTTGATAAAATATTAATAGTAACTTAAGTAAAAAATTATTACAATGGTTAAGTGTAAATAAAGTAATTAAAGATAAAAATAATATTAAAAATATTCCAAAATTACACCAACACTTGCATAATTTTATTGAATGATTAGTTTTCAACCATGAGAATTAAAGGTTTATTATGAGACCGTTTATGTCCTTTTTGATGAGAATATAACATTTATAATTTTATATTCAAAGGAAAGTCAATTTTATCGTACTTGTGATTTGAGAAAGTGAAATATTTTTAATATGGGGTTATCTAAAGGATATTTTTTACTATAAATAATCTTTATAAAGATAATATTATAAAATTTTCAATTTATTTACAATTTTAGGTAAAAAATAAATTAATTAAATAGTGACGCAATGATGATGCAGAAATTGTTTAATTAAATGAATTATCAAATTGATGATAATAAAAACACTCAATTAAATATAATTTGAGAATATTAATGTCATACAGAAGTTTTTTATGTTAATTTGAAATTTTAGTGATGTTTTATAGGTATTTTTTTGAATTTATCTTGTTGTAATGATATTTTTAAAAATTTAAGTAACAAATACGGTCACAATTGACTTTATTTATTTTTGAAATAAATAATATTTTATTAAATGATATAAAATTCATAAAAATATAAAAAATTAAAAAATTATTGGGCTAATTCTTAAAATTTCTTCAACATAACATTTATTGGTCATTTATTATTTTACAGTAATTATATTAACCTCCAAATTTTAAATTACATGATATCATAGCAGTGATTAAAAGTGTTCAATAGGGATTAAAACGAAATGATAAGAATTAAAAAATATAAAAACATATATAATTTTCATTGGAAAAAATTATTTCAAGATAACACCATCATATATTCAAAATAAATCAGTTTGGATCCATTTCTAATGAAAAAATAATTAAAATTAATTTAATAATTTGAAGAATTCCAAGAGTGCTCCTCCCATCTCCAATAAAAGGGTACCCATTATTATATTTTATTTACACTTAAAAACCTATATGGTCTATCTAATCTTAGAAATCATACATTCCTAGAATCTATAACCACATTCTAGATCATTTACTATTATCAGAACATCTTTTTTAGAGATGTTAAGGTGATAAATAGAGGATATGATCCAGAAAAGAAGTATCGTTTTTAATTAAGTATTTCTATTTTATTTCTTCTTAAAATTCCATAAAATATTCTTAAACCATTATGAAATAATAAATATATTATCCTAAATATACTTAGTTGTTATTATGTCAATATCATCACCTAAATCTATCTTCACTTCCATCAAATGGGAAAATGACTATTGTTTTTGTGTACAGAGAACTACTACCTTAGGAACTAGTATAATTCTTTTCCCAAAATTGTCCTTAAATACTTGATATAATGATAGAATAACTATTTATATATGATATTAATGACATATATATCATTATGAAAGAATAATATATCATTTATGTTCTTAACATTCCATGCACATTAAAATGATTTTGTCGTTCGTGTGTACGTGTGAACTATCACCTCCACAGAGTGATGTGATTCATTTTTAATCACCACATCACATGAATAATATAAAAAATTATATTTAAATAAGTAATATTATATTGATTATATTATGATATTTATATAAATAAATAATAATAAATACATTCTTTCCATAATGATCATTGAAAAATGGAAATATTGTTTATGCGCACCTACGACCTACCGTCTCCATGATTACGTTATACATTTCCCATAACCATAAATAAATGTTTGTATCTAAAAGTTTTATTGAAATATAAAATTGATCATTATTTTATTAATATTATTATTTATATTATTAACTTATGACCATTTTGACTATATACATCAAAAAAATTCATTTTGGACTTGTGTACCAAATATCGTCAAAACGTCCAATGTGAACATATATAATTAATTGTTATAACTTGGTATTAAGTTATATAAAAGGAATAATAAACTTGATAAAGGATATAAATAACATAAATGACTATTATAATTTAATTTTAGGAATTTAAATAACATATATGATTAATCGGACTCAGGGTAAGGGACATAGTCTCAATCTTTTTTTATTGAGGAAAATCTTGATGTTTTACAACAACTTTCTTTTATGAGGTGTATATAAAAACATGTTGACTAATCATATCTTGAATTTATTCATTCTCATGTTATTTAATGTTTTTTTAAATGTTATTCCAATATGGGTATTATTATTAAAATTTTCAAAGTGGTATGGGACACCGTGAATGTTTAAAGATTTAATTATCAAATATTTTTCTCCACGTAAATAATATTGATATTATTTAACATTTTTATTTAATAAATGGATTTTAATGGAAATTTTATGTCTATTTTGTATTTCATTCAAAGGTTTTCAAAAATAAATCTTTTAATATTTCTTGTATGGGTTGTTTGAATTTCATTACAAAATATAAAAGTAATTTTCTTTTTAACGTATACGGTGACAACAAATTATCTACCGCTGTGAATTTTATCTGATATTTGTATTACTCTAAAAGTATTCAAATTTTTAAAATAAAAATAAACCTAAATTTCAATTTTATTTTTATTTTTTATTGAAAATGGTTTTTTGAAAATTAATGATTATAACAATAACATGAAATGCTTTCTTATGAGTGAAAATGAAATTTTAAGAGTGGGATGTTGAAATTTTTAATCTTTTATGTGTTATGATAATATAATAGTAGATGAACATATTACTGGACATTACATAACAAACCAATTATGGGTGGTTTTTTTGATAAACCAAGTATAGGTCTTTACATTATAACCTTCGATCCATTGGTTATGTATGTCGTTCGTATGGTTATTCCATTTGTAACAGTGACATATATGGAAGTAGATTGTTTTTTTATACCATTTATAAGAGTGAAAAGTATAATTATGTTCGAAGGTACATTTATATATTTTATATTCTTTCAATTGTTTTTATGGTATCCTTTTGATTACAACAAAAATAAGTAAATGTGCTATTTTGTAGAGGAAATTATTTACTACTTATCAAAGGTGAAAAATATTACTTTATGATAATGTTCTCATGGGTTTTAATTTTTATCAATTAACTAATTGTTGCCTTATTTTTATATCTCTTAATTTTATTTTTATGCTCATAAAATATCTTTTATTGATTTTAACTAGGATTAAGGATTAGTGAGTATTGTTATATGTCATTTTTAATGCCATCAATAGTTTTCATAAAAGTTATCAAGATATATTTCCAATTTTTTAGATTATGGTAAAGATGGATATTGTTTGTAAGTGTCCACTTTGAATTTTTATAGTTTTATTATGTTTTAATTATGGAATAATTCACTAAAACATTAAAACTAAAAATATAATCAATGTGAAATAAATTTAGTTCTTAATTAAAACTCAAGATTATGTAATTCTTAAGGTTGGGTCCTAATAGTTGGTTTCACAGAATAGTTTAGACATCTTTGGAGAACAAAATTTTTTCTTCAAGGATATGGATATCGTTAAGGGATTTTAGTTTTTAGTTTTATAATAAGACTCATTTCTTAGGAACCCCTTTTTAGTATTTAAGTTATGAAATTTTAAGGAGACTCGTGGTAGTTTTTGTGATATTCGTTTTTTAGGTCATTATGTATTATTACATTTTGGGTTAGAAAATGAAAGCTACGAGATAACCTTTAAGGATAAAATATAATGAGGCTATTTTTGAGGATGTTTCTGAAATTTATAGGCATATATTAGGTTTATACTATTATTGTTTTATAAAATGGAAAACCTATGGGATGGGTGACACCCAATCACATCCAGTAAGGCTGTAAGAATGGAACCCACAACCAAATGGCGATAAGAGTGAATCTTTTACCACTGGCCTATATTAATTCATGGTTAGTAAGACTTTTTTTAGTTATAATAATTTATATATAAAGAATAAGTTGATTTTTGGAACATATTTTTTACCAAATAGATAATTATGGGATCAAAAAATTATTTAGTGATTAAGTTGTTAATATTATTTCGAATGACATTTACAATTTTGGGAACCATTTTACAATTGATGTAAATAGTATACTATGGTAAATTACTTGAGGAATAAAGGATGAATTATGTTTTGAATCATATATTATTTTTTTGTGGATTTATGGTGATTCAGGTTATTTATGAAAATGGTTAGCATATCATGAGTATTATTACAGAATTAATTTTTGGTATGAGAATTTAGGAGTGATTGGTGTTAGTCGGAGATAGAGGCTAAAATTTATCATGGAATACTATGTTACCAAATAATTATGAATTTTTTGTTTCGATAGGAGTTTGGATTATTTTGAGGAATTTTATAGATAGTAATTTATCAAATGGTCTATGTAGTAAATTTTGGTATTAATATTTCATTTTGGATATTTAATATACTTTTTCATAATATAGAGGATTAGTATTTTGGGGGAATTGTTTTATTTTACCTGAACCATTTTAGTTTTGGTAAATATCTAATAATTGGAGAAATATATATTTAATATTTGGTGGATTATTTTATTCTCTAGAAGATGATTCTAGTGCTTTAGGCATAAAAACTCATCTTCAGTACACATCATTTGGAGAAAAAGATGAGTTTGTGGTGGAAATTGATTAAAGGATGAAACTATAATTTTGAAGTAAGTATTTGTTTTCTTATGTTATTATCACAGGTAGTAAAATAATTCCTCAACTCTATGAAAAATGATCAAAAAATAAAAATGTGATCCATATACATTTTTTACTCAAAAATTAATAACCCTCTAAAACATCACAGATTTATGGTCTTGTGATTGTTAACTATCTCAAGACCGTGTTATCTATCACTATATATTAGAACATGATAGTTAGTTTTCTCTTCTATATCCTTGTTTTCTTATAAGGAACCCTAGTATGTGTTATCTCATCTGACCTACATTCTTCCCTTTCCTTTTTTTAAATTAGAGGTTTTGTTGAACCTTTTTCTGATGTGTGATTTCAATAACGGTACATTGAAAGGTAAAACCCTAGATACCAAGACTATATTAAAATTGGAAGGATGAAATTTATTAAAGGGGGATAATGTAACATCCTTAGTTCTTAAAAGGATATACTATGTTTGATATCATAAATGATCTGTCATATCGAGTATAAACAAACAACAAAATATTATTATTTTAAAGTTACCGTTTTAACCTAATAGTTAAAATGATGGAAATAACCAATATTAACTAAATTATAAAAATATGGTTCACACATGTATATATAATTCTTCGATTAAAAATTAATTATAAATGAACATAAAATCCTACTTAAAATAAAAGTAAACTCTTTTTAGAAAAAACTACTTAAATGTTCACAAGTGTATCTTATACCAAAAAGAATCAAATCACAATTATTGGATAATATTATTGTTATATATATATATAATATTTATTATAAAATTAAAAATTTATCTTACATGTTTTATACACTTGATATAAGAACAAATCCAACACTATGCATAAAATAACTATTTTTATAAAATGTCATTTTTACCGCCTTTTGAACGTGCACATGTTTTAAATATGGTTTTTAAAAAATTTATATATTATTTTTGAAAAAATAAACTTATTATTTGGAATCATAATAGAAAATATTTAATTTGGTGGAATATTTTATATTTGTTTGATAAATTTCATGTTTTTATTAATAGTGAAAAAATAGTGCATTTTTAATTGAAAAGTATATTCTCATCAAATTTCATTATAGTGTTAAATTATATATTTGAATAGTTTTAAAGTATAATCATATAATGATTTTATTAATTAATTCAATTTATTTCATTCGAATCAATTTCACATTGAAATTGGATATAATTTTTTTTGAACTTTTGAACATTTTTAATATAAAACTCATTTTCTCATTTCGTCATGGGATTAATTTTTAATTAATTTCTAAAATTTATGTGTTTTGAATTTTTAAACATGGATTTCATATTTGGTATTATAATTTATAAATTTTTTAAATATTTCTATTTCATTTTTGTATAACATATGAATAGTAACTTTAGTAATTTTTTTATTATCTCATTTAAGGGTAAATCGGGTAATTGAGGGTAAAAATAATACTATAAATATTATAATATTATCCTAAATGTGTCCTAATTTTCTTTTATTATTATTTTTTATCCCTAATAATTAAAGTATCAGTTGAGATATCATTTATAGATTTTTATTATTATAATATAACCATTATAATATTATATTTATAGGAATGTCAATTTTTTCATACTTTTGTTTCCATAAAGTGAAGTATTATTAATATGGGGTTATATAATCGACATTTTCTACTATAAATAGTATTTTGGAATATAATATTAATATATATATATGTAATGTTAATTTATTTACAATTTTTAATGATAAAATAATTACAATATATAAGTTTTGATTATTAATGTCATCCAACAATTTTTTAGATTACTTTGAAATGTTAGTGATGTTTTACAATTATTTTTTCTAATTTTCCATATTGTTATAATATTTTTAAAAATTAATTAATTAATAATTTAATATTATCATTATTGGTATTTTAAAATAAATAATATTTAATTAAATGATATAAATTTTATAAAAATATAAAATTCTGAAAATTTATTTTTATAAGTCTAAAAATATCATTAATGACTCGTTTATTGGTCTTTTTAAATTTTATAGTAATTATATTATACCTCAAAGTGTAAATTAAAATATATGATCATAAGAGATAAAAGGGTTAAACAAAGGTTAAAACAAAAAAGATAAGGATATGAAAATAATCAAAACATGTATAATCCTAATCGAAGGAATCTATTTCAAAAACACATCCTATATTTTAAATAAATTAGTTTTTATCAATTTAAGAAAGAAAATAAATTAATATTAATTTAGTAATTTGAAAAATTCCAATAGTGCCCTCCCCTCTCCTATAAAATAAAACACATTATTCTCTTTTATTCAAATGTAAAAACCCATTTGGATCAAAAAATATCTACCAAAATTCCTTCCAATAGTCTTTACCCACATTGTAGAGTCATTATTTTCGGCATAACTCCATCTTTAGATGTGTTAAGGTGTTATTCAAAGAAGATTGTCCAAACAAGAGGTATAGTTTTCAATTAAGTATTTCAATTTTATTTATTCATCCACTTCCTTATAATATTATTCTACCATGATGAAATAATAAATCCAGTATCTTAAATAAACTCAGATATTATAATTTTAATATCATCACCAAAATTCATCTCCAATTATATCAAATTGGAATAGAACTATCGTTCATGCGTACGATGAACTACCGCCTCATGAATTGATATAATTCATTTTCCATTACCCTCTCTTATGATTGGTTATAATGATTGAATAAATATTTATATAGTATATTCATGACATTTTTATCATTATGAAATATTTATATATAATTTATGTTCTTACCTTTCCATACATATAAAAATGATAACATCGCTCGAGCGTTGGTGCGAACAAAAACCTCCACAGAGAGATGTGATTCATTTTTCATCACCACATCACATTGATAATATATAAAATCATATTTAAATAATTAATCTGTTATTTATGATATTATTATAATTCTTTAAATATGAAATAAAATTTACATTCTTTTCATAATGATCATTGAAAAATTAAAATGTTACTCTTGCGTACATACATCCTATTGGCTCCAATATTATAACATTATTCATTTTTCATAACCATATATGAATGGTTTCATTGAAAAGTATAATTGATATATAAAATTAATTATTATTTAATGAATGTTATTATGAAGGTGATGGACTTATGACCATTTTGTCTATAGACATTAAACAAAAGTCATTTTGGAATCATGTACCAAATATCCTCAAAACATCCAACAAGAACTTATATAATTAAGTGATTATTATAGCATGATATTAAGTAATATAAAAGGAATAATAAACATGGAAAAGGTCCTAAAGAAATTAAATATTTAACATAATATTATTGTTCATTAATACAAAGAATATATGTGATGAATCATACTCAAGGTAAGGGACTTCGTCTCTATCTCTTTTCATTGAGGAATATCTTGATATTAACCAAACACCTTCTATTATAAGGCGTATATACATCCATGTTGACATATCAAATAAATAATTTATTTATTCTCATTTTTTTTATTTTAAGTTAACTTTTTTTCATGGGGCTTATGATTTAAATTTTCAACGTGGTATGGGACCAATTAAATGTTTAAAGATTGAATTATTAAATATTTTTATCCCTGTCAATATTCTAGATATTATTTAATATTTTTATTTAATAAAGTGAATATAAAGGTTATTTTATTTACATTTCGTAATTTCATTCAAAGTCTTTTAAAAAATAATTTTTTTACATTTTATGAATGGAACGTTTTACTTATTTTACAAAAAATAAAAGGAATTTTATTTTTAACGTACACTATGACAAAAACGTATCCACTATCGAGACCACTAATTTATATTTTCCATCCCCTACAAGCCTTCATGTTTTAAAAAAATAAACCACTCTTTCCCTTTTCTGTGTATTTTGGTATTGAAAATGGGTTTTAGAAATGGATTGATTATTTCAACAACATGAAATGTTTTCTGGTGAGTGAAATTATGTTTTAAGAGTGACATGTTGAAAATTTCAATATTTTATGTGTTAGGATTACATAATAGTACATAGAAATTTTATGGGTGGTTACGTGATAATTCAATGTGGGGTGGTTCAATGACAAACCAATGGTAGGTGGTTACATTATAACCTCCAATGCATTGGGTATGAAAGTCGGATGTATGGATAATCCATTTGTAAGAGTGAAATGTATGGAAGTCAACCACATGCTTATTCCATTTATAAGAGTGAAAAGTATAATTATTTTCCAATATACCTTTATGTATTTTCTAGGATTTCTTTGGGTTTTATGGTAATATTTTTATAATAAAAAATAATGAAATGATCTTATATTAAATTGAAGGTATTTAATACTTATTAGTGGTGAAGAGTGTTACTTTATGATAATGTTTTCATGGGTTTTAATGCTTATCAATAGGATAATGGTTTCATTATATTTATATCCCTTACTGATATTTTTATGTTCATCCCGCATTTTTATTGTTTTTCACAAGACTTAAGGATGAGTAAGTATTGGGAGATGTCATCTCGAATTTCTTGAAGAACTTTAATAAAAGTGATTATTATTTATTTTAAATGTTTTAGATTATGGGAAAAATAGATATGGTTCAGAAGTGTACACCATTTATTTCAATAGATTTTATATTTATGAATAATGGATTAATTGTCTAAAATTTTAAAAATAACAAGATAAAAAATGCGAAATAAATTATATTCTTGACTAAAACTCAAGATTATTTAATGTTTAAGGTCAGGACCTTATAGTTGGTTTTAGTGGATGGTTCAGCCAACATTAGATATTAGGATATTTTCTTATAAGATATGGATATTTTCATTTTTTTATAATTTTATGTTTGGTCATTAGAATAATGTATTAGGAAGCCATTTTTAGGATTTAAGTTATGAAATTTTAAGGTAACTCATGGTATTTTTTAGAGAGATTCATTTTTTATCTAATTAGATGTTATTGCATTTTGGGATTGAAAATGAAAGTAATGAGATAACTTATGATGAGAAAATATATTGATGTTATTTTTTTGGATGTTTCTAAAATTAAAATATTTTAATATGGGATATATTAACATAGTTTTAGAAAATGGAAAACCCTTTGGATGGGAGACAACCTCTCGCTTCTAGTAAGGTCATGGGAATTAAACCCACAACTGAAGGGTGAGAAGGGTGAATCACCTACCACTAGCCTATGTGGAGTCTCGGTTAGTATGCCTTTTTTAGTTTAAAAATTTGTTGGATAAAGAATAAGTTGATTTTTGGAACATATTTTTTATCAAATAGATAACCTTGGGATTATAAAATTATTTAATGATTAAGTAGTAAATGTTATTTTGGAAGACGTTTTCTATTTTGGGAATCATTTTATGTTTGAGATAAATAGAGTTTGATGGTATTGTATTTGGGGAACAAAGGATGGTTTATATTTTAAAAGAATATATGGTTTCATGTAAATTTATAGTGATTCGGGTCATTTATGGTAATAGTTAGCGTATCTTGATGATTATAAGAGAATTTACTTTTTCTATGAGGTATTAAGATTGATTAACGTTTTTTGGAGATAAATGTTAAAATCTATCTCGGAATATTATGTCCTCAAATACTTATTCAATGTTAGTTTAGATTATTTTGCGTAATTTTGTAGATATTTATTTATCAAATGGTATATGTAAAACTTTTGGTATTACTATTGAATTTATGAGATTTAATGTATTTTTTTATCATATAAAGTTTTATTCTTTTTGGGGAATTAATTTATTTTATCCTCAAAATATTGGTTTTTGTTAATTTCTATGTACAAAATAAATATATAGTTAATATTTTCTAGATTATGTGATTCTGTAAAAGTTTATTCTAGTTCTTCAGGAATGAAAAAATTCATCTTGAATACAAATAATTTGGAGAAAAGATGAGTTTGTTGTGGAAATTGAGTAAAGGATGAAACTCTAATTTTCTAGTAAGTATTTTTCCTTATATTATTAGTATAGAGAGTGAAACAACTCCTCAACTCTATAAAAAATATATTAAAACAAAAACATTAACCATTTACTTTTCTTACTAAGAAATAAATGACCTTCTAACCCAATACAGATTTATTGTGTTTTCATTATTATCTTTCTCATGACAATGTTCTCTATCACTATCTATCAGAACATGATAGTTAGTATTTTCTTCTATATCCTTTTTTTCTTATATGCAACCCTAGTATGTGTTATCTCAGGGGACCTTCATACTTCTCTTTATTTCTTTTAAAGTGGAGGGTTTATTGAACCTTGTTCTGATGTGGGATTTTAATAAAGGTACTTTGAAAGTTTGAACCCTATATACCAAGCCCCAATTCAAATTGCAAGGAAAAAATTTATTATATGGTGGGGAATGTAGAATTCTATGTTTTTACAATGATATACTATATACTATAACTTACATGATATTTCATATAGAGCATAAACGAACAACTAAATATAATTGTTTAAATCTTTTCATTTTAACCTAGCCGTTAGAATGTTTGGTATAAACAAAATTAACAAAATTATAAAAAAAAAATTACAAGTTTATGTATAATTATTTTGTTAAAAACTAATTAGAAATTAATTTAAAACCCAATTTATAATAAAATGATATGTTTTTCTGAAAAGATATTCAAATGTGCAAAAGTGTATTTTATACCAAGAAATAATAAAATAACTATTGTTGGAAAATGTTAATGAAATATATAAATATAATATATTCACTATAATTTTTAAAATTCATCTTATGTGTTTTATATACTCGATAAAACAACAAATCCAATTTTATGCATAAAAGATGAATTTTTTTAAAAAAGTAAGTTTTCCCACTTTTTGATAATGAACTTATTTTAAATCTATTTATTGAAAATTTTAAAACTTATTCCTGAAAGAATAAACTTTTTATTAGAAATAAGAAGCTCAAATTTTAGTTTGGTTTATATTTTGGTTTTTTTTATAAATTTAATGTTTTGATGAATAGTGAAAAAAATACTTCATTTTAATTAAAAACTATTTTTTCATCAAATTCATTTGTAGATTTAAATTATATATTTGAACATTTTTAAATTATAATTATATAAATTTTTCAGCATTAAATCTAATTTTGGTCATTGGAATCAATTTCACATTTAAATTTAATATAAAAACATCTTGAACTTTTGAATTTTTTGACATTAAAAACTCATTTTGTTGTTTCGTCAATGGGATTAATTTTTAATTAATTTATTCAATTTATTTTTTTTAATTTTTAAAAATGGATTCCTTATTTGGAATCAGATTCTTCAAATCTATTAAATAGTTCCCTTTTAGTTTTGGAGAAAAATATAAATAGTAACTTTAGTAATTTTTTTATTACCACTATTAAGGGAAAATAAGGTAATTAAGGGTAAAAATAATATGATACATATAAGAAAATTACACTAAAACTTGTCCTAATTTAATTTTATGATTATTTTTCTTAATTAGTCATTAAATTATTGGTTATGAAACCATTTATCAACTTTTGGATGATAATGTAACTATTAAAATATTATATCTAGAGGGAAGTCAATTTTTTCATACATTTGTATTTAGAAAGTGAAATATTTTTAATATGGGTATATATAAGGGATATGTCGACTATAAATTTTATTTTCTATGATAATATTTTTTTAACACCCCAAGGTTTCAAAAAACAATTATTATATAATTAATTCAATACTAATTTATTGAGAAATAAAAACATTGGTATTTATAAAAGATAGTTAAGACCTGGATTTTAGATATAATTTTTCCATTTCTCTATTTTGAATTTTGAAAAATTGACATATACTTTTGTGATCAGTAAGATATATAGAGTCTGATAGAAACTACTTACATTTTTGGGAAATATTAACTTACCCTTTTGAATAGTAACTCACTCTTATGAATATTAATGTACCCTTATGAATCGTATCCTCGCCTATGTAAGCATAAATAAAATATTGGCACCATATAAATGAGAGTAAATATTATAAAAATAATAATAATGTGTGGGTATTTTTATGAGTGCTAATATATTTGCATAATTTTATAATTGATAAATTGGTTAAAAATAAAATTAATTTTCATAAAATGTATTCCTAAATAAATACTTTGTTGTCCTATTATTTTAGGATAATTTTATGAGACCTTATTTGTTTTTTGAAAGTGTTATAATATCAGTTTTTAAATTCAAATATGAATTATTCATGTAAATAATGATTTTATTTTAAAATTAAGTGTCAAATATTAAGAAAATTATTTTGATATAAAGGATTTTATTTTTAAATTCTACAAATCTAAACATGGTTATGGTGAATTTGTTTGGTTTTTCTGAAATAATTGAATTTTGTGAATAGTAAAATACGATAACTTACGGTATAAATACATTATAAGTTAAATAAACTTTTCCATGAGTCATCACTGATGTAATCACACTTGGTTAGAACTCACATGAACTTATTACTATTTTTGGTTACATGAATCAACACTTTTGGTTGTCTTGTGGTAAATATTAAAATAATGAATAAGATATTCAAAAATCACCCGTCTCCTCCACTATAAAACCCACCCCTCACTCTCCCTTTTCTTCACTCCTATGAGCCTTTAATATTCTAAATTTTCTACCCAAATAATCTTCTCTATTCCATACCCACATCCAAGAGGTCTTTGTCTTCCCAGAATACCAAAATCCCTTCCCTTAAGGAGGCTCTCAAGGATGACATTTCAAGAGGTAAACCATCTTCCTTATTACTTTCATTTCATTTTCAATTTATTTTCATTTCTTAGCATCTCCTCACCTACTCTTTACAAATGATCATGAAAAATCCATTATAATATATACCCTATAATTATACCATGTTAATGGAATATCCTTCCTCAAACTACTATCTCTCCTACTTTTATTTTATAAACAAAATCATCGTCCGGGAGGTGCAGATTTACAACCTTCATAGATAAAAAACCTACATTCTTCAACTTATACTTCAGTGCTATTAATGTAACCATTTTTATGGTTTAACCAGACTATAGTACCTGTATTATACCCTATTCAATGTTCTGGAACCAGTGTATATACATTATTCTAATTCATACAACAAACTAGTCTGTAATAATCGAGATATCTCAAAAATAATCAAAATGGTTATCAATAATGTTCTATATAATAAATCACATTCATACCATGTAACCAAGTGATATATATAACCATTTACATTCATAAATAATTTTTAAGTTCAATTATGGAGAATTATATCCATTTCACATAAACTACATTACTGATAATCAATCGAAACGATCACGAAATCAAGGAAACGAACACTCGAGGACGACAGAATTCAATATTGTAACTTATCAATATGGAAATAAATGAACATAATAAATCCTTAATGAATAAAATATATATATATATATAAGGTTCTGAATTAGTTTATTAATGTATTTATTTTCATTATCCATAATAATAAGGTTAAGTGCAGAATTCATTTTGACATAAGGTAAGGATTTTCTACTCAAACCTCTATTTTCATTCGGGTTACTGTTATTCTAAACTTACCTCAATGAAAATATTATTTATTCTCATTTACTCCTCATAAATTTTGTTTAATGTTATATATAGTTGTACCAACCAAAATCCTACTTTATTTTATTGGGAGTTAAATTCTTTAAAAGGATGTTTCAAAAATTATTCTCAAAATACAAGCTCGTTTCATGGGAACACCTCGAATTCTTACCAAGGTTCAAGTAGACTCTATAATATAAATTTATCCACCATTATTTCTATAAAATCAATGATTCTATTTTGATAAAAGTATATTATTTTACTTCTGGTTTTATATAATGATTTTTTTTCAAAACAACTCGTCTTTTCAAAGTAAAAGCGTATTTATATCAAGTATTACTCAATGATTTTATAAGAGCAATTTTATCTATTTAAACACTCTTGTTGAATCATATGTATAATTGGGACTAATCCCTTATGATATAATATACCATATATTATTGAATTTTTTATGATTATTTTGACTATGGTTGTGCTATCTTGAAATCATTCACCATATTACTCTGAATGGTTGGTGTTTATGTTTGGGGGAAGTAATTTACATTTCATATGTTAGTTTCAATATGAACGTATATTTGGTTTAAGTTTTTCTCGATTAATATGAGGACTGAAATAGTATAAGTAAGTTATGGGTGGGGCTGTTATAGACCCTTGATTCATCGGTAGGTATCATTAGAAAAAATAGATATAGACTTGGGCAAGGCCTTCCCATTTTCAGATATGGTTTTCATTGAGGCCTTAATCATTTACAGATGTCTTGGTGGAGGCCTTGATGGTATATTTCAGAATATCCAGAATTATGCATTTCCCTCATTATGAAACAATTAATTGATAGTCCATGAGGTTATTTGACTAGTAAAATACCTGTGATTATGCATTATTATGGAATTATTTATTTATCCATTATTACTACCATATTATGTTCAAGTTCATTTCTAAAAGCATGTGTTTTTTGTTATTTTCCAGGTCAAATTTTTAGTTTTATGATATCTTATACTCTATTTATTACCCTTACTAATAATTTATGCTCACCCATTTCTTATGTTTTATTTTCCCATGATGTGAAGAAGTAAATTTTGATTGACCTGTAGGGGTAACCAAGGATTTATGGATGTTTCCAAAGGAATTTTTATATTGTATTTCATTACCAGTTGTACTGTTGAAATTATGTGCATATCTGGTTTTCCAAAACTATTACACAAATTCTTCCCTTCATGATAGGACTTCATTTTAATTATTCCAATGTAATGAAATAAGGAAACAGCTCTATAAACTAGTTTCAAGTCATTGTAGTTGGTATCATAAGAAGAGTATTAGAAAACATGGAAACTATATTTAGAACATGTATATTAGGGAACAAAACCCTAAGATATACTTTGAGGATAAGTATAAAATGACCTCGTATAATTTTTTAAATTAATATATTATGTGGATCTTCCTATAAAATAAATCCCTATCTGGATACTACAAGTAGATGTGATTCTGGCACAGATGTACCTAAGAAAAACAACTCTAAAAAGGTGTTTCGGGCTTCACCCGGCATAACCTGGTATACAACAATGGGCCTTAATGGGCACCTGGTTTGACACTCCTTTGGAAAATGCTTTGGATAATTCATATTTTCTTTATAATACATTTTTAAGGGTTTAAAAGTAAATTTTTCCTCAATAAAATGGAATTTAGAATTGTGACATTAACTATGCATTGGATTTAAATTTTGTTAAGTGTTTTTCTAGTTGAGAATATACATTATGATTCATTACCTAATCTAGTGTGTGTCATTATTTAAAATTTTTTCCTAGTGGAAGGAATCGAAACCATATAAATGCATGTATCCTATGTATGGATTTCCCTCCTATTAAAGATATTGATATTGGTACTGGAACTATGACTGGTATTAAGAAACATATAAATGTTCTAGGAATACTGAATTAGGATATGAACAATAACCATACCCATATAGAGAATCTGGATCCACAGCGTGGAGGGGAAATGATAGACCTCTTTATGTGACAATAGTCTATTTCATTTAATAGGACTACAAACCATTTTTAAGTGGAGAAGTGGATAAGTTATTTAAAAAATATATTTCTCGATTTGGGATATAACAAAATAGAAAAATTTGGCATGGAAATTTATCGTCTATCAGTATATTCAGATCAGTGGTGGTCATTAATCGAAAACAAAAAGGATGAGGAAGAAATATATGGAATAGAACGGTGGGTTTTTAAAGAAATTTTCATAGAAAAATATTTTCCTCATGAACATTGAGTAGATATGGAGAGTAAATTCTTGAGTCTTATATAGAAAGAGAATGGAAATTTAGCAAAGAATGAATCCAACCTTAAATGGTTTTCAAGGCATGTTTAATTCTATATATGGAATCCAAGGAGCAAGATTGATCGATTATTTGATGGTTAAAAACTATTCCTTCGAAGGGCTCTAGTCTTCCAAAGTTTCTCATCATACGAGGACATTGCGTCATGTGCTGTTAATATGGAGAAATAAATCTGTAAGAATTATAAATTTAAGGTAAATCAAGAGAATAAGAGGGTGTTAGACGATAGAATGAATAAAGGGAAGAATAAAAAGGATAATTTTTTAAGATCCGCTACTTGTGGAAGGAAACACCTCGGTGCCTGCTTAAAAGGAAAATGCATGTTCTACAACTGTGGAGAAAAATTCCTTCATAGTGGTGATTCAAAGGGATATAAATAATCTATCAATGTTCAATGATATAATTTTAGGGATATGGGGCACTAGGCTAATGATAGTTCAAAGCGTCAAGGAAACGGCCCTCAGAAAAGGCCAAGGGAACAAGGCCAAGCTTATGCAATCATAACTGTTGAGATTAAAATTAAAAATGATGTGGTCGAATGTACTTTAATCATTTCCTCAAACTTAGACAATGATTTATTTGATTTTGGATCATCTCATTATTTTATATCTTCCTAGTTTCCCAATAAAATTAGATATTTCAAATTTTATTTAATAAAGGAGTTATCAGGCAAAACTCCTAAGGGAAGTATCACTGCAATAATGATGTGTCGATCAGTCCCCATTATGACACATAAATGTTCCTTAGATTATAAAATTATCATCACACCCATTATTGAATTTTATATAATCCTAGTTATGGATTGGCTTTCAAATTATGATGCCAAAATATATTACAAGAATAAGGAACTTACAATTTTTTAGAATTATGTAGAATCCCTTGTCTTTAGGGAAGAAATTCCATCATCTTATTTTTATCTAGACCCACCCCTTGTATCTCTACATAATGAAATTCTTGGTGAGGATGAGTATGATATATCAGTGGGTGAGGAGAAAAATATTCTAATTGAGAATGTACCAATCATGCAAGAATATACTGATTTTTTTCTATAGGATTTACCTAGAGACCCTCCACAGTAGGAAGTTGGGTTCTCTATTGATTTAATTATTGGTCTAAGGCCTATATAAAAGACTCCTTAGAGAATGGACACGGTGAAATTTGTATAACTGAGGAAACAACTAGTGTAATTTAGTGATAAAATATCTATTCTCCTTAGTTTTTCTCCATGGGGATCCCCTTTTCTTTTCTTTAAGAATAATAATGGATCTATGAGGTTGTGAATTTACTATTGGAAGATCTATTCTATTACAATAAAGAACAAGAATCTCATACCTCGCATTGATGGTTTATTTGATCAACTTCATATACCACATCATTTTTCAAAGATTGACCTTCGATCTGGATATCATCAGTTGCCTCTGAGGAAGGATGATATTCTAAAGATAGCATTTTAAACTAGTTATGGGCTTTAAGAGTTTATAATAATTCATTTTGTACTGACTAATGCACCCTATGTTTTCATGGATCTAATGAATATAGTTTTCAATGAATATGTTGATGACATTTTTGTTGTATTTATTGATGATATCTTGGTATACTTTAAAATCAATGAAGACCATGACAATAACTTGCGCATTATTCTAATGACTCTGAGAAGAAACAAGTTATATGGGAAGTGTATAAATTGTGAATTATAGCTTCAAACAAATTTTTTTCTGGGCTATATCTTCTCTAAGTATAGAATATTAGTTGATCTGATAAAGACAAAGGTAGTTCAGGAATGGAATACTCCAATGAACATAACTGAGGTACATAGTTTTATTATTCTGCTAGGTTATTATGGGCGTTTAATTCATAACCTCACTCAATTAGTGAACCCGTTATCCAATACTACTCAAAAGGGGTTAAGATTGTATGAAAAAAAGAATTTTAAGAATGTTTTTGAAGAATTAAAGAGAATATTGGTGAATTATCTTATCTTAACTCTACCATCAGGGAATGGTGGATTTGTGATCTATAATGGTGCATCAAAGAAAGGACTTAGTTGTGTCATAATGCAATATGATAGAGTTATTACCTATGAATCAAGGAAATTAATAATTCATGAAAAGAACTATCCAACTAATGATCCTGGGCTATCAATTGTAATCTTCTCTCTGGAAATATAGAGACATTATCTCTATAGAGAAAGATATGAAATATATACTGATCACATGAGCTTGAAATACATCTTCTCAAAAAATATCTAAACATAAGGTAAAGTAGATGGCTCGAGCTGCTCAAGGATTAATATTATTCCATACACTACCACCCAGAAAAGGAAAATAAGATGGTTGATGCATTGAGTAGAAAGGGTCATGGAGTTATAAAAAAATGAGATTTGACAAGGATCCAAGGTACATGGATCTAGTGATGATAGATATGGGAATCATCAAAGAAGTAGAAACATAATTACTTTATAAATTGATTACCCACCCATATTTATTAGAAATGATTAAAATTTCTTAGCCTGATGACGAGAATATTCAAAACTAATAATGATGTGAATGATGGGAAGTTTGCAGAATTCTTATATGAAGATGGAATTATGAAGTTTGGTGAGAGGCTCTGTGTTACCTCTATACCCTAGCTAAAAAGATATTTATTGAATGATTCCCATATTTTGAATTTCTCTATACATCTTGGTAGCACTAAGTTGTGTAGATATTTGAAATAACATTTCTGGTGGGATAACATAAAGAGGGAAATTGCAGATTATGTATCAAGATGTTTAGTCTGTCAATAGGTGAAGGTAAAAAGATAGCATCCAAGAGAAGTTATGAATTCTCTACCTATTTTTACAAGGAAATGGGGTGAGATCGCCATGGATTTTGTCACTATATTTCCCAAAACTCCAAGAATGAATAGTGAAATATTGGTAATTCACTACTGGATGTTTAGGCTATAGCCACTGTTTGAAACCGTGGCTATATGCCCAAAAACTGTGTCTATAGGTTATAGACACGGTTCAATGGACTGTGGAGAGTATTGGCAAGGATATAGGGTAAGACATATAGCAAAAGTTTGAAATTGTGGCTAAAGGGATATATCCATGGTTTGAAACTGTGGCAGAAAATTAAGTCCACAGGTCCAATTGCAACAGTTCAAAATTGTGGATCTATAGTTTAAGTCACGGTTTAAAATCGTGGAAATAGACTTACAACCACAGTTTAAAACCGTGGATATAGGCCTTCCCATTTCATAAAAAACCCCACAACCCCCCCCCCCCACCCCCCGGAACACCCCCCAACACCCCCATCACCCCCCTGGACATCCCCCTTGAACATCCCCCTTGCACCCCCTGGACAACCCCCTTGCACCCCCTTGAACACCCCCCCCCCCCCCGCACCCCCATTCCACCCCTACACAACCCCCAAGCACCCCCTTGAACCACCCCCCCCCCCCCCCCCCGCACCCCCATACCCACTTAGATGTCCCCCTTGCACCCCCACTGGACATCCCCCTTGTACCACCATGCCCCCATGCACCCTCCTTGATAGCCCCCCCATCAGCGCCCTCATTCCCCCCTAGAAATCCCACTTGAACACCCCCCCCCCCAACACCCCCTGGACAGCCCCCTTGCACCCCCATTGGACACCCCCTCCCCCCTAGACACCCATCTTGGACACCCCCTCCCCCTGCACTCCCTCGCCCCCCCCCCCCCCAGACACCACCTCCCCCCTAGACACCCCCCTTAACAGCCCCATAGACAACCCCTCCTACACATCCCCACCTTCACCCTATAGCGCCCCCCCTGGATAGCCCCTAGACACCCCCTAGAAAACCCCACCTGCACCCTCCCCCCCCTGGATAGCCCCTAGACCCCCCCCCCTGGACAGCCCCTGGACAGCCCTTGGACAATCCTTTCACACCCCCCCCCCCTCCCCATAAAACTCCTCCAAGACACCCTATATACACCCTTTCCCCCTGCCCTGTAGACCCCGCTTTACCCCCCCCCCCCCTCCCCACTCTAGACAGCCCCTAGACAATCCTTGGACAACCCCTTTTAGACACCCCACCTGCACCCTCCCCCCTACCCTGGTGCCCCCCCCCCTACACCCACTGCCACCCCCCCTGGACCCCCCCCCCCCCACTTGCACTACACATGCACCATCCCCACTACCCTACAGACCCCCCCCCCCAGGACACCCCATTGCACTGCACATGCACCCTCTCCACTGCCATGCCGACCCCCCCCCCCACCCCACCACCAGTATCCCCCTACCAGATCCCCCCCCTCCTAGACCCCCCCCCCCCCACCACACCACACCTCCACCATACCCCCTGCCCTGCACCCCCTGGAAATCCCCCTAGACAAACTGTGGACTACCCCTAGACAACCCCTCTTAGACACCCCACCTACACCCTCCCCCCTGCTCTGTAGACCCCACACCCCCCCCCCCCAATGCACCCCCTTCCTCTTGGACACCCCCTTTCACCCTCCCCACTACCCTCCAACCCCCCCCCCCCTAGTATCCCCCCTTCTAGGTCCCCCCCCCCCCCCCCCACCTAGACACCCACACTTGCATTGCACCTGCACCCTCCCCCATGCCCTATACCCCCCCCCCCCCTGGACAACCCTCCTGGACACCCCACGTGCACCATCCCCATGCTCCATAGACCCCATGCACACCCCCCCCCCTCCTGGACACCCCCCATCCTAGACAACCCCTCCTAGACACCCCACTGGTATCCCACCTGTCAAGTCCCCCCCCCCCTCCGGGACACCCCCACTTGCACCGCACCTGCACCCTCCCACCTGCACCCTCCTACATGCCCTACATTCACCCTTGAAATCCCTCCTAGACACCCCACATGCACCCTCCCCCCTACCCTACATACCCCCTTCACCCCCCCCCCCCCCCCCTCCCCCCTTCAAGAAAACCCCTCCTAAACAAACCACATGCACCCTCCCCCCAACCCTGCACCCTCCCCGCTGCCCTGCAGACCCCCATGCACATCGAAAACATAGTCCCACCATTTTCAAGTTTCTATCATTATTTTTAGCTGATAGTCTTATAACCATTCAAATGTTTATACAATATAACTCTCCCAATTTCCTCCCCTATCTAGGGTTTTTCTCCCTAAATCCTTTTAGTAAGATTATAAGGCACCATAATACCAGTACCATGAGAAATTGATGGAACCATTGTCCTATAATGAGTACTTCCCAAAATTTCATCTTCAAAAAGTTCTATCTAAATTTATAATAAAGTGAAATCGATAAAAAATTAATTCCTAGATCATGGGTGGAGACTCAGTTTATTATCTCTGGTATAAATCACCCAAAAAATAAACTTTTGTACTACTACACTGGAATCTCTAGAGTTCTCGATGCATGTTGCTCAAACTCCTCGATCTATTCATATACATTTCTAGTATTTCAAAATGAAATCATATACCATAATGGATCCCCATTAGTAGTCTTCCAATACATATCTAATAACTCAATCTTGATCTTATCCTAGGATTAAATAGGATAATAACCCTAATAAGATAAAAAAGAAATACTATATAGTATATTCCATGAAACTATATTCAAGGTGATGTTTCATTTATTCAGTTGTTTAGTTAACAAAAAATTTAGTATCAACCTTAGTTAACCAACCAAAAGGATCTTATCTAGTAAATAATGGAAGACCTATCCTATGTGAAATACTCCACATTCCATACACGTACTCAGCTTCCTCTATGACATAATTGCTCTGTCATCCATAGCCCTCCTTGATAATATAGTTTTCTATCCTCTTAGAGAGAACATGGAATACAAACACATATTATTCATCTTGAATATATCAAAATTATAAAACTGAAGAATAATAATAGATTATTGTATGATCATCTATGAAAAAATTGAGAAACCATTATTGAGAATCCATTTAAAATATTAAATATATCTGATTGAGAAATTCTAGAGGAACAAACTAATTCAGATGAGAACTATATTGAATTGTAGGATGTTCATTATATAGACTCTTTTGAATTCATTTGGGAATGACTTGAAAACTAATTAGTTTGGATTCTATAGGATGTAGCTTCAAATCCATATTTTCTATCATCATGACTAAAATTTGATATACCTCTTGAACGTCACATGATGAATACTAAGGAACAAATGTACTGGTATCAGGTTCCATTTCTGCAGCATGGCATAAAATACAGTAACAAAATATTATTACAATTGAGGATTAATCCTATTTGGTATAAGATATCCTACCAAATTTTGGGAGTGGAAATAAAAAAACCTGATTTATTCACACTATTAGGAATTAAAATACTCTTCTAAAAATTCTATATACAATCTTTCAACATCCTCAAAAACCATAACTATCATGATTGTAAAGCTAGTATTATAAATATTTACCAAACTAATTGAACCTAAAAAAATATGGTAAATAATCTCATATACTCCATATATTTCTTATAACTTACTACCAAAAAATTCTTCGGGATAGCTGACCATGTAATTCAAAGACATAACCCCTACACACCCCTCTCCCCCTACCCCCTGCACACCCCCTACCCCTACCCCCTGCACACCCCCACACTTCCCTCTACCCTAACACATTCCCCCTCCCCTACACACCCCTCCCCCTCCCCCTGAACACCCCACTACCCCTACCCCCAGCACAACCACCTACCCCCAGCACACCCCTTTCCCCCAACACACCCCTTACCCATACCCCCGGCACACCCACACCCCCTGCCCACTGCCCACACCCTCCTGCCCCCTGCCCCCTACACACCCCTTCTGCCCCTGTTCCCCCCACCCCTCCCACCCCCCCTTCTCCCTCCCCCTACCCTTACATCCCCCTGCTCACCTGCACACCGCTTGCACCCTAAAACAGTATACACCACAACATCTACCAAAAAATAACATCATTATATGGTAGAATTCAATGTATAAACCAAAAATAAAATTTACATCTAAAATGTACCTCAATATCAGTATCGCTAACACCATCACGACCCTCATCATCTCCTTTAGAAACACCAACATCATTATCTCATCCTCTTAGACAGCCATCGTCATCAACATTTGCATTGGTATATGCACCTACATCAATGGTAGGAGTAGAAGAATCAACATAAACAAAATGAAAATAAATGAGAACATATTTAATTAATGAAAACCTAAAAAGATTATCACTAAACTCAACAAATCAATCCAGATTTATTTTACTCGTATAAAATCATACAAAATGTGAAAATATAGCAATGTTACAGATTTTAATAGAATTTAAGAGAATAAAAAAATGAATTATATATAAAAATTTATGAAATTTCTAGTTCGATCACTCACCCACACTTAGTTTATTGAACTCAAAGTCAATGCATTGTCTATTGGACTTCCTAAAAATGAGAAACACCTCATGAATATGAAGTTCACAGCCCTATCAGCTCATCCAGGAGACAAATTTTAGATAGTTTAAATTATATAAACCTACGTCATCATTTGGATATAACAATTCCTACTAAAATAGAGATTATAGTCAACTACTCTCATAAACATCATAAAACATTTCTATGAAAATCAGCATCAGATTCAATCATTTAAGTTCAAAAAAATAAAACAAGTTCTATGGTGATAAAGGAGTGGCCATGATGCTTCAATTCAAATGTGTTTATTGCAGTACACTATGGTCAAGATGGATTTCATTTCCTAAACTCAATCAGAAACTAAGTAAAATATCCTAATAATTCATAAGAACAAAAATGTTGTGAGAAAAATTTATTTTGAGTTTCTAAAAATCAATACAAGAACACATAAAATTGATAAATTTATGTGTAAATAGTATAAAATAGTTAAACTTATCTGAACACTCCCACTATCTCAAACCAAGAACACATAATCCTTATACACTTTCTTTAACCATCTACATGGTTTCTTATAGTTTACTTCACTGTAACATAGTACCACAATAACTCGCACACTATTATTTATTGTGTTGTTTCATTTAGTCCTCACACATTACCAATAGTTACACACCATTATTTTCATTCTTCTATCATAACTAAATTAAAATGTTGAAAATAAGTAAGACTATAACTAAATATATAACATAGGTAACTCTCATAAAATATTTTACAACACCCTATGAACTTATTGTAGGCTATTTTATTTCCATGCACACTTGAAAGATTAAGAAATAGTTTTTATTTTCATTGAACTTTACTAGGTTTTATTTAAAATCATGTTCTTAATAAATGACACAAATAAAATACAAGTAAAAAAATAAACTATGTTAGTGGGAAAAAGTATTTTATATAAAATATAATTGCAATAAGTATTAGTAAAACATCTCAAATAATAAAGGAATCTGAAATCTAAAACATTCTATATCTGATCATAAAAAGAATAATAAACATTCTATATTTTATCATAAAAGGAATCCTTAAAAAAGATATGGAAGAAAGATAAATTCATTGGAAAGGTTGAGAACCAGTAACTGCAAAACAATGAAGTTTTATCTTGGATTATCACCTCTCTTAGGAATTGTACCAAACCAACATGTCTTCAAAATCTACTTATTTTTTCTTTTTCTTTTTTGCATCCTTCCCTGTAAAAAATTATTCATAAAAAAATCCGTAAAATCTCAACCAAATTCATTCACTTAGTGCCCTATAATGTAAGAGATAATAAAGAGAACATTGTTCTACATGGTTTTTCAACCTCTGCCTCAAGAGAGGGCTTCCACGTAGGAAAACCTAATCAATGAAAAAAAACACTTCTAAATAAATAATTTATCCCTAAAATGTATTTAAATCCAAAAAAATAAATTTCATATCAACCAAAATAAATCATCACAAGAAAGGTCTATTAATAGAAAATGCAATTAACATTGCTTAAAATATTGTACAATGTGCCATGACATATTGTTAGTCTTTGTTGTTAAAATTGAAAAAAAAATTAATAAGATATCATGCATGTTAAAAAATTTATAACAACCAATTAATGTTGATATAATTTCACATAATTTCTTGCTCATTGATGTAATGTTTTTGTTAATTTCACATAATTTTCAAGAGATATAATATATTTTGAATCAAATAAAAATAAAAATAAATTTTTCTCATTAGAAATATTAAGCAGATACAATATGGAAATAGAAACAAATGCTAGATTTAATATTTATAAGTGAATACATAATAAATAGTCTTCAATGTAATGGGGGGTCAATAAATAGGAAAATAAAATTGTTCCTGAATATGATTTTTAAACAATGTTCATGTATGTGTATATGCGTAGGTAAATTAAAAAAATGTATGCTTACCACATGAAATTTATTAATTTGGAAGAGGCATGAGATGCATGGGAGCTTGAAATTTCGTACTACAAATAGGTTACTATATGTGTATAGGTGTATGTACCTTCGAAAAATGTATTCATACATTATGCATGCATGCGTATCTAATTTAAAAAAAGTACACATTGTGTGTATACTGTA
Source organism: Viscum album (assembly GCA_963277665.1). Taxonomy (NCBI): domain Eukaryota; kingdom Viridiplantae; phylum Streptophyta; class Magnoliopsida; order Santalales; family Viscaceae; genus Viscum; species Viscum album. The sequence goes on along the minus strand of OY728141.1, from coordinate 592,499,365 downwards.
TAAACCTTTACACATACAATAGATGAGTCATAGTAGAACATATGTGACCATTAATAAAGCAGACATAGAAGATAATAACAAGTATACTCTTTGAATTATTTTTTCCTGTAAAATGTGTTGCAATGATGGAACAACTGACATAGCTGCAACACTTGGGATTTTCAAACCTACTAACCCTCCATAAGTTGTGTTGAAGATGCAGTTCTTAGGACAATAAATTGGAGGTGAAAATGGAAATAGTTAGAAATCCATTTCCTAAAAGATAAATTATTAAGCTACAAGAAAACATAATGATATGTGCTCTATAAATGGACACTACCACATCAATAGAATGAAATTCTAAGATGAGCTATCGAAAAATTTATATTTTCTACATGAGAGAATACAACTCTAGTTATATGGTTGGATAACAAGCTCCCAATGATCAATGTTTATAAAACAAACATTAAGGGATTGGGTGACCCCATGTATCAAATATATTTAAAATTTCTGAAAATAAGTGTTGAATAGCTTGGTTGGACCTCAAAATGGAGCCATTTATATATTTGAGTTATGAATCTCACGTTGATTTTCTACTATGATGGAATTTTGAAAACACATCTCTCTATGTCTCGAGCCTAGCCATCCACTAAACCTAACTTGTCAGACTTTATGCCACCTTTGGCCACCAAACCCCTATTTTAGCTTCCTAGGCCATAGCCCAGCCCATTGACCAATTCCTCCTAACCCCCCTCCTGTATTAGTGCAGCCTCTTTTAGGCATGGCCCTTCCACTAACCCCTACCCCCCCTAACCCTCCCCCCCACCCCCACCCCTAGACCACCTCCCCACCTCCCCCTGTACTAGCCTCTCCCCTAAATCAGTCCCCTCCCCCACAACCATCCCCTAACCCCCCCCCCCCCAGCCTCATAGCCTACACAAGCCCCCAAACCACCCTAGATTACACCATCCCCCCAACCACCCCACCCCCACCCCTGCACCAGCCCACCAAACCCCCATGCCCCACCCCCACCCTTGTACTAGCCTCCCCCCCAAAACCAGTCCCCTCCCACACAACCATTCCCTAACCCCACCCCCCACCCCCCACACACACACACCCACCCCCTTGCCTACACTAGCCCCTACCTCCCAATCTTGCACCATCCCCCAAACCCCCTAGCCTGCACCATCCCCCCAACCCCCCTCCCCCACCCCTACACCAGCCACCTAACCGCACCCCCCCCCCCTCGCATCCCCCCCCCCCCCCGCACCACCCCCCCACCCCTATACTAGCCTCCCCCAAACCAATCCCCTCCCCCCCTGCAACAGTACCCCCCACCCCTACACCAGCCCCCCTAAATACTCAATGAAAAACAAATAAACTACAATATTGAAAAAATGAATGAGTTGGTTTTCAGACCCATACCCTGGGGAAAAATTGAACGTTCAAGATACAGTGAAAACATGAGGTTCAATGAGCATTAACCATCAAGTAATTTAAAGAGGATATAAAAATGAATTATAATAAAACTTCATATAATGAGGAAAATGTGTCACCGTATAATCCAGAAAGTGCAGAAAAACTCCGTACAGAAAATCATGTTGCAACATACACTTTTTCTGCTCTTCCATAATTAGAAGTGTTTCACTTCATCAGAAAAAGTCTACATATTCCTCTCAGAGAAACCTAACAATCAAGTAAATAATCATTGTCCATCCCTCTTTCCAAGTTAATCAAATGCAGATTCAACTGAACATGATTATATGAAATAGGAATTTAAATCATTCTATCAGATAGGCACTAAAATATATTCTTCAATAATAATGTCCTTAAACAAAATAATGATTCCAAAAGTATGATCAAAGTGCGGTATGCAAAACACCGGTGATTTCTAATTCAATAAGTAGATCTAATTAAGACCTTAAAATATGATTTCCACTAATTTTCACTCAAATCTGGAAATGTAATGCAATAGAAAATTAAAAATACTACATTTTATAGTGAAAAGAGATAGGGAACTGCAAGTTTATAGAAGGATATAATCATTCATTATCCTCACACCTACACAAATATAACACTGTTAATTTTAAATTAATTAATTAATGAAGGAGTGGAACAAAAAGTGCATGGAGGAAATAAAATAAATGTGAAAAATGATGAATATAATGAAGGGCTCCCTTATATAATTCTCTCATTAATTATATAATAATCTCTTATAAAATAAATTCACCCCCACCTTTAAATAATACCCTCAAATTACCCAATATCTCAATCCATTCACTATTTCTTTATTTTTCTATATTAGTTAGTAAAAAAATGATTTTCGTTACACTAGTTTCACCAACCCATGGTTATTGAGAATTTTTAATCACACCCTTATCAACTGTCACTCCCCAGCATCATATTAAAAGTGAATAAAAATTGTGGTATTATTATTTGTAAACCAAATTAATAGATAAAAAACATTATAAAATTTAAAGGTGCATGGATAATAATCTACTATTCATATGGAAACAACCTGATTTCAAGAAAATAACAGTCGAGAAATGAAAATACAAATTTATTTAAATCAATGGATTTTTATGGGGAATGTCTCCTCAACCGCACCATAGTAGTCTAAACACCATCACCATAAAAAAATAACCAATCAAAATCTATTATGATATATTATAATTTTGTTTAAGATTAATCTATTTATAAGTGGGAATGAGGTTATTTATCTAATCATCATATCAAGGCCATCTTCCACCAATTATTTCAGTGTTGATAAGAAAGATCAATCTCATTATTCATCGGATGGGTTACATGTGTTTGTCTTTTAGGGTTGTTATATCTTTATCTAAACACTTGAATCTCTTATATTTTCATGACACTCTCCCATAAATTATAAAATAATATTTAGTAAAATCTTTTCAAGATGTCAAATTTCTCTTTTTTGAATATAGAAAATCACTTTTCTCTAGATTTTAACACCCATCAACAATTTCCCCATATTCTTATAGTTGAATTTCAACATTCCCTAACCAATTCACTCATAATACATATTGAATGTTTTCATTTTTAATGTTGGTTATTTGGTTTTTTCCAATGATTTGGAAGACTCAAATGGTAAAGGAATCAACAGTTTATGTTTTAAAATTGTTTTCCCACTCATGGTAATAGTCACAACTTTGAGTTATTCATGAGAGGTTTGTGTGTAACAAGATTATTCTATGATATTGAGGAAGGGTAAACCTTAGTGGGAATGGGTTCCATAATTATTTCAATGTTTTATATATCTAATATCAATGATGAAACCTGATAATTCATTTTCAATATTTTTTAAAAAATTATTTTGATAATTTATATAAAAAATATTGGATTCGATGTTGATATAGTTGGGATTGAAATTGGTCATGGGTTGGAAAATGTTCTAGATGGTTATGATTTAAACCATGTAGTTTATTAGGTAATTGATTATCCAACCAATTGAATTTAGTATTTTCATTGTACATGTGATGAAAATTTTTTTATTCATAAATCTCTTGAGTATTCAGATCATTTTATTCCATTAATGGTATCCACAGAAGAACTTCATTGATTGATGTAATAGTTGGGAAATTATTTAACACTCAAGAAGAACCTCTTATTGAAAAATCTTGCACTTTAGGAGTCTAAAGTGGTGAATACTAAGGGTTTCATCACTAACAATAATTTCATCGTAATGTGGAAGATCCCCTTTAATATGATAGATAATAAGAATCTCATAAGGTATCTCTTTAATAGATAGATTTTATACAGAAAATTTCCCCTCCCTCCAAGTATGAATGATATATGTGCATTGATTGATGGGGGACCACCACTTCCTAATATTATAAACTAAATACCAAGGAGCACTTACATCATTATGTAGGAATATTAAAATAATCTTGTAGTTCTACTCAACCATACAAATATTGAGGTTATATATCCTCCAAATTTAAAGGTTGTTGACTAAAGATATTTTCTCCACCCACATAGAATTACCTAAACCACAAAAGGAACTATATTCAAAAACCATAGTTCTCATATAATCATGCACAATCCCTCCTCATAACTCCCTCTTTATGGGACCCATTCACATTATGTTTTAGTCCAAATTGGGGGGTATCCACTTGATCCACCACCCTAGAGGAGCTCTATAATTTGTAATCACATCCCTAGGGAGGATCCCCTTACTAGTATCCATTCTCTTTTCAATAGGAAGAAGGGAACCCAGTTTTTCTATGAGAGAGAGAACATGAACATGAATTAATAGATGGAGTAATTCTTGCCTTCATGACCCTTGTTCCTTGTCTCCTAAATCACCCAACACACCACTGAAAACACTATTACATGAAGATTAACCATATATGAATTTTTCTCCACACTTTGAAATAATGTACACAAAAAGTCAGAGATGTATCCCCCCTAAAATTGAAATACCATATGTTTCCCAATAAGGGCCCAAGAAAAGCAGGATCATTCTACATCAAACAATAAGTTCTAGACAAACTTAGATTTTAGCCTCTCACAACATATACATGGTGAGGGTTTCTAAATTACTTTTCTATGGATATTAATTTCAGTTGGTATGTCATTATTGCAGAACCACTAGAAATGTATGTTCAACTTAATTGGGATTTATTTACACAAGACTTTTCTCACACACTCCTCATGATCTTGGTTGGATATTAATAACAAGTGAAATTCCAAAGCATTAAATTATCCTAAGATAAACTTTGAGAATGTGTAAATATCTGCTTCATCGAGCATATAAATACTATCACAAAGAATCTTATGATCCTCATCGAGGGATGCTGATATAAACCCAGGGGTTATTCTCACATTTCTAAAGTAAATGTGAGGGATTGGGAATCCATGGATGATTTGGAAAAGAACTAACAAGTTTTCTTTCTAGTAATTGATGCCACCCCACCCGCAAACCATCACACCAAGTGTGGTATCCTCTCCACAATTTTTTTGAATAGTAGGAATGGGAATTGATTTTAGGATGTCTATTTCAATTTTCTGGTATTACAGCTTTTAATCCCCATGGTCAATCGTACCTAGAAACATTTCTAAGCATGGTATCAACCCTAGATAGGGTACCAACAGTGTCGGCCCAGAAAATATCACTCCCTAAGCCATGTTTTTTAAAAATTTTCCCAACTGAATTATGGGAAAACATATTTATACACATAAAACCATTAATTTCAATTATAATATGTCTTAAATTGATGTTGTATATATAAAAATAATAAAAGATTACTAAAATAAAAATTACAATTAGTGATAAACCATCCAAATAACAAAATAATTATGAATTAAATTAAAATTAACATATCTAGATGAGACCAGACAAATACCCCACATCAAAGAAATTTGCAAAAAATTTAAAGGAGAAAATTAAAGTATATATAGATGAAATGGACTTTTGTGCATCTATATGAGAAGAAAGGAGAATAAACCTATAAAAACCAATTCATAAGGAGGTAAAAAGGAATGAGGCAAGGAAACATCGAAGGGTGATGTGTTATTAGGGATGAAAGTTGTAGAAGCAAGGTATGGATGAGTGATATCATTATGGAGAAGGTGAAGGGGGTGGAAAAGGTAAGGAAGAAAGGCTAGGGGGCATGATGCGGATCAGGTTGGTAGGGAGGAGGTGAGGCGAGCGAGCGGAGAGGCGTGGCAGTGGAGGCACGCAGTGATACAGCTGTTAATAGTATAATGGGTTTGAGATTCGATAAGGGAGCAATGAGACCATTCCGGAGCCGCAACGGAACCATTCTAGAGCCGAGTCAGAGAAGGAGGGTTGCGGGGAGGTGGGGTGGCCGCGTCGAAGAAGTCGGGAGAGGAGGGGGATCATGAGAGGTAAGAGGATCGCGGGGGTAGTAGGGATGGGAATTTCGAAAGGGCGGGGGAAAAGGGATCGTGTGGGGCGCTATTGCTATAGATAGAAAACACAGCCATGGGTATAAGTGATCTATAGACACTGTTTTTATTGTATGTGGCAACATATCTGTAGCTATAAGTAAAATTGTAGTAGTGATTATTGATCGACTTATGAAATCTGCACATTTCTCGCTATAAGGGAGGATTACCCACTAGAGCACATTGCTCAACTCTATATCAATGAAGTTGTAAGTCTTCATGGAGCACCTATTCCAATACTTTATGATAATTATCCTCAATTTACATCTAAATTTTTGAAAAGTTTTCAGAATTATTTAGAAATTGAGCTATTTGAGTACTTCTTATCACCCCAAAACTGACGGCCAGCTAAAAAGGATGATCCAAACTTTAAAAGACATTTTGAGATCATGATCTCTCAACATTCAAGGTATGTGGGATTAGTATTTAGCTTTGGTGGAGTTTTCCTAGAATAATATTTTCCATTCCAATATTCAAATGGAACTGTATAAAGCATTGTATGGAAAGAAATGTTGTACACCAACATGTTGGGATGAATTTGGTGAAAGGAAGCTTGTGGGACCGGAGGTTGTGGAGGAAACAACAACAAAGGTTAAGACTATTCAAACCAATGTCAAAGCATCTCAGAGTAGCCAAATGATCTATGATAATAATCCTTAGTAGGATTAGAAATTTTGGGAGAGAGATCACATTTTCTTGCAAGTAACTCCATGGAAGGGTATCATAAGAATTCGAAAGAAAGGGAAACTGAGCCCCAGGTACATAGGAATTTTTGAAATTATGTAGAGAATTAGAGAAATAGATTATCATTTGACTATTCCTCATATGCTTTATAAGGTACATAATGTGTTCCATGTCTCATTAATGAGAAATTAGATTCCATACTAAACGCATTTCCTCACTTATGAAGGTATAGAATTGGAACCTAACTTATCTTACTGTGAAGATCCTATCCGGATTCTGGACACTAAAGAATATGAGTTGAGAAATTGAACGACTCAGCTAGTAAATGTACTCTAAAAAAATCATAAAATTGAAGAGGCAACATGGGAACCTAAGGAACTTATGATGAATATCAACCCAAGTCTTTTTATGAGGTAATTTTCTGGTAATTACAAGGATGAAATTTTTATACGGGGGGGAAGAATGTAACAACCCAAAGTTTTAAAAATAAATTTATTATAAATTCATTCAACACTGAGTCTATCTGAAACAATTATATATTTATAAGAGATAGTTATAACCTGGCTGTTAGATATAATTTTCCCACTTTTGTGTTTTCATTTTAGAATAACTCACATACATGGTTGTGATAAGTAAGATAATTAGATTCTGATAGAATCAACATACATTTTGGGTGAATATTAACTTACCATAATGAATAGTTACTTACCCTTATAAATAGCAATGTACCCTAAAAAATAGTAACATCACCCAGGAAACAATAAATAAAATTTAGGCACCTTATAAATGAGAGTGAATATTTTAAAAATTAATAATTAAGTATTGGTATTTTGTGAGTAATAAATATTTAATTAATATTTTAAATTAATATTTTTTTTTTAAAATAAAATATATTTTCATAAAATGTATTCCAAAATAAATATTTTTTTCCTATGATTTTAATATAATTTTATGAGACCTCGGTTGATTTTTTAAATTTTTATAATATCAGTTTTTAAATTAAATTTAATATTATTCAAGTAAATAATGAATTTATATAAAAATTAATTTTCAAATATTTAAAAAATTATTTTGATTGGAAGGAGTTCATTTTTTTATTTCTACACATTAAAAAATGGTTATGGTGAATTTCATGGATTTTTTTGAAATACATGAATTTTTGGTAAATAGAAAAATAGAATAATTTACGGTATAAATACATTATAAGATAAATAAACTATTCCTTGATTCATCATTGTTGTAAGAACACGTGGTTCAAACTTACATGAACTTATTAATATTTTGGGTTATATGAGTCAAAATTATTTTTTTTCTTGAAGAAAATATTAAAATAATGAATAAGATATTCAAAAATCATCCCTCCCCTCTAATATAAAATCCACCCTTCACTCCCTCTTTCCTTCACTCCTCTAAGGCTAGAAGCTTCTCAAAGTTCTTCCCAAATACTTTTCCATATCCCCTCCCCATTTCCAAGAGATCTTGTTCTTTTCAATAGACCAAAACCCCTTCGCTTCAAGAGGTTCTCAAGGATGATATTTCAAGAGGTAAACCCTCCACATTTTTCCTTTCATTTCATTTTCAATTTATTTTTCTTTTCTTATCTTCTACTCACCTCCTATATCAAAATGATCATCATAACTCTAGTATCATAAATATACTAAAATGATATCATGTTAATGTAATATCCTTCCTCAAACTACTATCTCTCTCACTTTTTAATAAACAAAATCATCATCTAGGGGGTGCATATTTACAACCTTCATGGACGATGAACCTTTGTTCTTCAATTTATTATTAAAGTCGGGTCATGGAACCATTTTTATGGTTTAACCAGACTATAATATGTATATTATAACCTATAAAATGTTACGGAACCGGTGTATATATAACACCCCATGATTTTATGAGATATATTCTTTTTAATTTCTTTGATATCTTCTTTTGTACGCTACACAAATATTATCTTGCGCTATACGCACCACCGTATTAGCTTGTAGTATACGCAACCCTATTCGTGGCTCGTGTTACACAAAATTTCAAGATCATTTGGTAGAAATTATTCTACACAACATTGAGTATAGATTTTATTCAATGTATAAATGAAATTTGTTTTGATTATGTTATACGCAACACCAAAAGAATCTTTCACTATACGCAACACTGACTTGGCCGGCGTTACTCGCAACAGCGACCTTCCTCGATGGCTTCCGTTGTACGCAATACCAAGTTTCACTAAACAACAATATATTATTATAATATTGTTATCAACTAGCCGTTATGAACTGTATTAAAGACATTTTGAATTTTATAACATTATATTTAACCTCACATATTTTCTAGAATATGGTATGAGAATAAAATTAATTTTTTGGATAAAAGAAATATTTTTCAAAAAATGCCGTTTTGTCGCCTTTTGATAGCGCACCAATTTTAAATATAATTTTTGACAAGTTTATAAGTTCAATTTGGAAAATTAAACTTTTCCTTTTGAATCATGATATAAAAATTTACGTTGGATAAAATTTTGTCATTATTCTGATAACCTTCATATTTTGATGAATAGTAAAAATACGCTAAATTTTAATTAAAAACAAACTTTTCATCAAGATAATTTATATCATAAAATTATAATATTGAATGTTTTAAAAGTATAAATAGAATATATTTTTACCATTTAATATAATTTATTCCATTATCATTAATTTTAAATTGAATTCATAGGTAAAAACATTTCAATCTTTTTCAATGTTTTATATTTTAAAACCACTTTTCTGAAAAACGGGATTATTTTCAAATTAATTACTGCCAATTTTGTGTCTTGAATTAGGAAAAATGGATTTCATATTTATAATAAGTAGGTCTAAATTATTTTAATAGACTACTTTTATTTTTGGGCATTATGAATAGTAATTACGGTAAATTTTATATACCATAGTTAAAGCTAAATCGGGTAATTAAGTGTAAAATTAATATTATAAAATTACTATAACACTTGTCTTAAAATAATTGGATGATTTTATATCGTCTTAAAATATACTTGGGTCGAAATGGTATCTATTGGAACCCACTTGGAGAGATTGAGACATTTAATTTATTTTATTTAAGGAAAGTGAAATATATCACACTCAAACTTTAATAATTAAAGTATTTTTAATAAAAGGTTATACAGAATATAAATTTGATTATAAATACTCATTTAAAATCTAAAAGGTTTTTCTTTATCATGGTAATTTATTTTTGATTTTTAATAAATATATAATTACCTTAATAGATTATATATTAATGATACAGAAATTATTTATTTAGTGAAAAAATCAATAATATAGTTTTTAATAAAATAATAATACCCATAAAAAGGCCCAAAAACATGACCAGAACATATTTTTCAAGTATATGTACACCATAAGAATCCAAGTGTCGACTTGAGAACCATTTGAATCCTTATAAAACTGATTATGACATTTATATTATTGTATTTTAAATGATGTCAAAGTTGTCACCTTCATAATTTAATAAACATAACATTTTAAAAGTTGGGTGTTTTAGAAGCTAAATTCGAATAAAAGTATTATTATTAAATCTATTAGATTTTTATTCATCATAGTATTTTATTTTTAATTTTTATGCAACAAATATGTATATTAAATAATTATAGAAAAATGGTGTAGTAATTATTTTATTAAGAGAAATATCAACTAAATGGTATTAACAATATTAAAATAAATATTATTTGAAATAATTAATGTCCTTCACGAATTTTATAGAAGAATATGACATGTTATGAATCTATTAAATTTTTTTTTTGACTCTATCATCTGTTTGGATTTTATTTAAATTCAAATAAATGAATTGTGTCAAAATTGACACTATTGACATTTTATAAAAATAACATATTATTAAATTATTTAAAAATCACAAAAAAATTTAAAAATTTAAAATTTAAATTTATATGGTCAAAAAGTTCATAAAGTATCCAATTATGGACAATTAAGAACACATAAGTAAGTATTTATAACCATTTAAAGTTTAGAATATTATTACCACAAAAAAACTTAAATAGATTAAATAAGGATAAATCAAAATGATAATGTTTAAAATAAGATCAAAACATGTCAAAATTTAATTAGTTGAGGAGATTAAAGCCCTATATTATCTCATATTCTAATTTTAGTCACTTTTTAAGTATTTAATTGGGGTTTTAGTTTATAATAAATAAATATTTTTGAGGATTCCAAAAGTGCCCCTCTAGTGTCTTCTAAAAAGGGAACCTCCTCCCTCTTCTCTTCACTCCATTTTGAGCTTTAAAAATAGCCCAAAACCTAACCATTTCCCCTATAAACTTACCTAGAAATACACTATAGGTCCTAGACTTCTTCAAATACCAACTTTAGTACCCTAAGTAAAGGTTTAGAAGAGGCACGTCGAAGAAGAGGTAATATCCTTTACCGATTGTTTCAATTTTATTTCTTCTTATAATTTCTCTTATTTAGTTTCTTAATTATAAAGTAAAAACATAAGTATCAATCATATACTCAAATGTTATTATAAATATTAAGCAACCCTATTTTACCTTCAATCTATCCTATAGAGTACAAAATCACTGCACGTGCCTGCATACGGATTACCGTCTCCACTCTATCGTGTAATCTATTTTTCCACCATCACATTACATCGATGGGTATGATGGTGGAAATAATAACTATATATTATTTTTATAAAATAATAATAATACTTATATATTATATCATCCACTCTAATTCCATTCAATAATTATGGGAATGATATCATCGCTCGTGTGTACGTACAGATTACTGTCTCCACGACGCTATGAGATTCATTCTCCATGTTAACCATTCAAGAATGATTATAAAGTATATATAATAAATTTTCATGAAAGATATAAAATTATAATGATATTTTATTTATGTATATATATGTTTCATTTAATTAATTCCATTCTATTCAATAAGGAAACTAAAACAGCATTCATGCATATGTACGGCCTACCGTCTCCATGAACGGTATATTTCATTTAATTTATCTATATATTGTATATATATATATATCAATATTCTGAATATATATGATATATAAATAATTTTTTACATTCTTGAAGTTATAAAATAATGATATATGTAATAATTTCAAGAACAAAAAGTTCAAACATGTACGATACATGAAACGATTATTACCCAAAATGTTGCTTCAACATAGAATTGACAAATGAACGGGTAATATAAAGTCATAAGTGAATCATATATGATATCATAAAAAGCACTATGATTCGTGAATAAGTAAATTACATTATTCAAATCATTATAAAGGTGGTTTAGACACATAAGGAAGAAATCAGACCTAAGGTAAGGGATTATTTCGTCTCACTTTTATTTCTGTCAGACATATACCTTAATCACTATCTATTTATTTCGTATGCAGTTTATGCATCCCATGAATGTTTTATGATTTTTATTATTAATGATATGATATTTACATATGCATGTAATTTTCTTTATTTTATGACACATATGATTCCACCAATTATAAATGGTAAGAGATAATTTTGCTATCTCATTTTTACCTGAGAATGCATATATGTAAGTATTTACTAGGGTTACATAAATCATCCATGTCTATGTTTTCTAAAACAGTTATCATAAATTTTTTACTATGCTTATATTTATGTTAAAAGTCTTTTTTAACCTTTGTTGACTTTTACCAAATTTTGTGGAAGGAATCTTTCTTTTGTTTACCATGCAAGGTACTTTTTATCTTTTCTGGAAAAAGTAAAAGGAGAATATTTCTTTAACGTATCCAGAATGAATATATTTTTATGGTTTCATAATGCCTTATTTTAATGAATATTCCTCTACAATATTTCTAGATTATTTTCAAAAAAATCTTTTAAAATTGCACAACATTTTGATAAAAGAAGATGATTCTGAAGAAGAAAGAATATTTTTCTCAAGAATTCATTTCAAGTGTTTTATCAAAAACTATTTTCTATCTAAGATGACATTCTTTAATATGGGTATATTTCAAGTATAATTTCAATATTATTTAAATGTTTTTATTTTTTTTTAAGATTAAATGATATCCATTTATTTTATATGGATTATGTTATGATGGGATGATGTTTATGAAACCCCTTTTATACATTGGATTATAATGAGTGAATTATTTTTAATTTGTGGCACATGTAAAAATGATTTAATTATGAGATAGGTGGGTCCTATATCGCCCTAAAATGCATTGGGTAAGGATTTATATCTCATGAGATATACATGTCTGGAATGACAATTTAATTCAATTCAGTGAAACAGGGCTGGAACGAGTAGTGATCTCAGTTCAGTAATGGAATTTGTCTACTTTGATGGTCTTGGAAGTGAGCCTCGACTAATATGAAATGATTTTCTATAATTATGTGTGTATTCCAAAAAGATTCATGTATTATGTTATGATTATTGGAATTAAATTTCACTTCTATGGTTTATCCCATGACATGATATTATGATCTATTTTGTAGGATAAGATTTTAAAATGAATATGATATCATTGATATTTCCTTTGTTTACCATGACTGAGCATTTGAGATCACCCTTTTTGTGTTTTATTTTCCCCATGATATAATGAAAAGTTTTTTTTAGGAAAAATAAAGGGGAAGATATTTATGGGAGATGTTGAAGATCTTTCACCATGATTAGAATATTGTTTCCATGTTTCCAAAGACACTAAACAAACACGATCTTTGGGTGTCTGTTTGTGTCATCAATTAAGTATTCAGCAAAATAAATGTAATTTCCAAGTATGTCAAGCATGGGTCTATATAGTTTGCATTAGAGCGAAGGTTTAGTTATCCTCTTGAAACTAGGATTCAAAAACTTTAGTGAGATTCCTAGAGATATTTCAAAGGTGTGTCTAGGTATGTCCGTAAGGTTAAGTATAAGTAAAAGTTACAATCCTAGAATTATGATAACTATCATGAATAACCTAGTATTAAACCTTAGATGTTAGAGATTGAATGTAATCCCGCTTGATTATGTTGTTTTCATAGTATGAGTTTTTCCTCTCATACTATTCTTTTTGGGTTTTATGAAATGGTCGGAAACATGAGGATTCATTTTAATGGAGAATATGATGGACAATGGATGATATTATTCATGAGAAACCAAATAAACAGGATTTGGAAGTCCAAACATAGTTATTATGCCTAATTAGAAATCTCATAATATGATAAATAATCACAAATTTGGTTGGTTTCCTAACTCAGCTAATAAGAGAACGATGAAGTTTCATGATGATCATAGAGGAAAGAAAGTTCAATTTCCATCATTTATATCATGTGGAAAAAGTCATCAAGGAGAATCTTTCAGTGGAACTGGAAGATGTTTTGGGTATTGAAAAGAAGGACACAAAGCCAATAATTTAAAAGGAAAAGTTTTATTTAACACAATGTACAAGGATAACAGTATTTCTAAGACATCAAAAATGGTTAAATGTTTTAAATGTGGAATGTATGTTCATTATGAAAATTGATGCCCTAAGTGAAAATCTCATGAGGAGCATCAGCATGGTTGTATGGGTATTATTTATGTAGTTGATGATGAAGAGACTAAAAATGATATATGAGATGAAATAAGTGTTGAGGAATAAAATGATGGAGCACAGTCAATGGTTTAACAATGTAGTGGAATGATTGTATGTATATCAAGAGTAATGTTGTATAGGAAATTTAATGGTACTATGGAATAAAGAAAAACCTAAGTATTGTTACACTATTGTTTTTTCTAAAGTATTTGAAATTATATGTTGAATGGTACCGATAACCATAAAAGTTCATTCAGATATTTTTAAAAAGTAGATGATATGCACATAATGAAGGGATAAGGATATTACGAGATTTTTTATAGTATTAATGAGCTCATGACTGGTATAAAGACAAAGGCATATCATGGTGTGAGTATATATATTTTTTGGGATTTTGGTTTGTGGAAAGAGTTAACTTTTGACAACATTCATGTTTCCACAAAGATTCTATGGTAACTCATGTTTCAATAGAATAGATGATTAAGTCATTCACATGTTTGGAATGTGACCAAAAAGATATATCTTATGATATACGGGGGTAAATGATGGTATTCACATGCTTGGTAGATGACCTTTCTAGTAATCATTTTAATTATATTATAAGATTATAAAGAAGTATTTTCAATAAGCCTAAAGGTTGGAATGGATTATGTTGGACATAAGATAGTATTGTTTAAGGTAAAACTTTTTTCTAGAATGATATAATAGTATAGTTTATTAAAAAGGACAACCTGGAGGACAGGCTATAACCCGTCGCGTTGGACAAGGTTGCAGGAATTGAACCAACAACTGAAGTGTGATAGGCCTTTATCACCTACCACTATCCTACAGGAAGTCCCTGGTTAGTATAAATTAGTTTTATTTTATTAAGTGGTATGATAGATGAAGAATAAGATGATTTTGGAACCATATACGATTAATCTCACCATAGATGGACTTATGTATATTTAATAATTTGTGCTAACGTTTTTGTGATAAAGGTAGAGGGAATGACCTATAATTCTATCACATGATCTGCTAACACTTCAAGAATGAAAAATTCAACTTCATTTCATTAAATAAGAGATGACGTGGAAATTATTCATGGAATGACCAATGATGATATTACACTAAAATCAAGAAAGTATTTATCCTTATAAAAAAATTCATCAATATTAGGGAAATGATCTTGAAAACCAAAAATTGTATCTTAATAACCTCATATTTGATGAATCATATGGTACCTTGGATCATCACAAGTTTATGGCTTTGTGATTGTTGGCTTTTTCATAGCCTTGTTCTCTACCACTCTTCATCAGAACATGATGGTTAGATTTCTTTTCTATATCCATATTTTCACCTATATCCTCCTATGTGGAAACCCAAAGTTGATATACTTTAGGTGACCGTAATGTTTCTAACTTTTCTTTTTAAAATTATATTTTAGTATTCCTTTTTACAATCTGGGTTTCTATGAAAGAAACATTCAAGTAGTAAACCATTTATACCCTGACGAATTTCGAGGGTGAAATTCATTTTAAGTTGGGTAGAATGTAACACCCCGAGATTTTATGAGATATATTATTTTTAATTTCTTTGATATCTTCTTTTGTATGCTACACAAATATTACCTTTCTCTATACGCAACACCGTATTAGCTTGCAGTATATGCAACACAATTCTTGGCTCGTGTTACACACAATTTCAAGATCGTTTGGTAGAAATAATTCTACGCAAGATTGAGTTTATATTTTGTTCAATGTATAAATGAAATTTGTTTTCATTATGTTATAAGCAACACCAAAGTAATCTTTTAATACACGCAATACTAACTTGGCTTGCGTTACACGCAAGAGCGACCTTCCTCGATGGCTTACATTGTACACAATACCGAGTTTCACTAAACAACAATATGTTATAATAATATTGTTATGAACTAGACGTAATGAATATTATTAACCTAATTTTAAATTTTATAACATTATAATTCATCTTATATATTTTCAAGAACATGGTATGAGAACAAAATTAATTTTTCGGATAAAATAAGTATTTTTCAAAAAATGCAGTTTTGTCGCCTTTTGATGGCGCAAACATTTTAAATCAAATTTTGGACAAGTTTATAAGTTCAATTTGAAACAATAAACTTCTTGTTTTGAATCAGGATATAAAAATTTACGTTGGATAAATTTTTGACATTATTCTGATAACCTTCATATTTTGATGAATAGTAAGAATATGCTAAATTTTAATTAAAAACAACGTTTTTCATCGAGATAATTTATATGGTTAAATTATAATAATTAATGGTTTAAAAGTACAAATAGAATATATTTTTTCCATTTAATATAATTTATTTTTTTACCATTAATTTTACATTGAATTCATAGGTAAAAACATTTCAATCTTTTTCAATGTTTTAAATTTTAAAATATGTTTTCTCAACAACGAAGTTAATTTTTAATTAATTACTAAAATTTATTTGTCTTAAATTTGGAAAAATGGATTTCATATTTGGAATAAGTAGATCTAAATTATTTTTATAGGATACTTTTATTTTTGGGCATTATGAATAGTAACTACAGTAATTTTTATTTACCATGGTTAACGGTAAATCGAGTAATTAAGTGTAAAAATAATATTTTAAATTTACCATAACACTTGTCTTAATATAATTGGATGATTTTATTTCATCCTAAAATATAATTGGGTCTAAATGGTATCTATTATAACCCTCATGGATGAGATTTAATCATTTAATTTATTTTATTTTAAGGAAAGTGAAATTTGTCTCACTCAAACTTTAATAATTAAAGTATTTTTAATAAAAAGTTATAAAAAATATAAATTAGATTATAAATACTCATTTTAAAGCTAAAATGTTTTTATTTATCATGGTAATTTATTTTTAATTTTTGGTATATATATAATTACTTTAATAGCTTATATATTAATGATGCAGAAATTATTTATTTAGTGAAAAAATCAATAAAATAGTTTTTATTAATACAATAATAATCATAAAAAGGCCCAAAAATTTGACAAAAACTTATTTTTCGAGTATATATACACCATAATCATCCAATTGGAGACTTTTGGACAATTTCGAGCCTTATAAAACATATTATGGCATTTATATTATTTTATTTTAAATGATGCCAAAGTTTTCACCTTCATAATTTAATAAACATAACATTTTAAAAGTTGGGTGTTTTAGAATATATATCTGAATAAAAGTATTATTATGAAATATATTATATTTATCTTCATAATAGTATTTTATTTATAATTTTTATGTAGAAAATAAGTATATTAAATAATTATAAAAAATGTTGTAGTAATTATTTTATTAAGAGAAATATCAAATAAATGGTTTTAAAAATTTTGAAATACATATTATATAAACTAATTAATATTCTCCACAAGTTTTATAGATGAATATGACATTTTAGGAATCTATTAAATATTTTGGTTCGACTCTATCATCTGTTTGGATTTTATTTAAATTCAAATAAATGAATAGTGTAAAATTGACACTATTGATATTTTATAAAAATAAAATATTATTAATTTGTTTAAAAATAAAAAAAAATATTCAAAAGTTTAAATTTAAATTTAAATGGTCGAAAATGTCATAAATTATCAAATTATTGACAATTAACAACACATAAGTAAGTATTTATAACTATTTAAAATTTAGAATATTATAACCACAAATAAAATTAAATAGATTAAAGAAGGATAAATCAAAATGATAATGTTTAAAATAAATTCAAAACATATCTAAATTTGATTTTTTGATGATATTAAAACCCTTTCTTATATCATATTTTAATTTTAGTCACTTTGGAAGTTTTTATGTGGGGTTTTTGTTTATAATAAATTAATATTTTAGAGGTTTCCAAAAGTACCCCTCTTCTCACCTATAAAAAGTGAACCTCCTACCTCTTCTCTCCACTCCATTTTGAGCATTAAAACTTGGCCAAAACCTTCCCATTTCTATTATAAACTTACCAAGAAACATACTAGAGGTCCTGGTATTCTTCAAAGACCATATTTAGTGCCCTAAGAGGAGGTTTAGAAGAGGCACGTCATAGAAGAGGTAATATCTTTTACCCATTCATTAAAATTTATTTCTTCTTCTAAGCCCTCTTATTTTATTGTTTCATTATAAAGTAATAACATCAGTATCAATAATATATTGATATGTTATTATAAAAATTAAACAACCCTATTTCAGCTTCAATCCATCCTACAGAAAACGAAACCATCGCGCGTGCGTACGTACGGATTACCGTCTCTACGTTGTGGTGTAATATATTTTTCCACCACCACATTACATGGATAGGTATAATGGTGTAAATAATAACTATATATTATTTTTATAACATGATACTAATTCTGAGATATTATATCATTCACTCCAATTCCATTCAATAATTATGGTAATGGTATCATCGTTCGTGCGTACATACAGATTACCGTCTCCACGACGCGATTAGATTCATTCTCCATGTTATCCATTCAAGATTTATTATAAAGTATATGTAATAAATAATAATAAAATATATGAAATAATAATGATACAGTATTTATGTATATATATGTTTCATTTACTTAATTCCATTCCATTCGATAAGGAAAAGAAAACAGCGATCATGCGTACGTACGGCCTACCGTCTCCATGAACGGTGTATTTCATTTAATTTATATATCTATTATATATATATACTGAATATATATGACATATAAATCATTTTTTAAATTCTTTAAGTAAGAAAATAATTATATAAGTAATAATTTCAAGAACAACAAGTCCAAACACATACGATACATGAAACGATTATTACCCAAAACGTTGCTTCAACAAGGAATTGACAAATGAACTGGTAATATAAAGTCATAAGTGAATCACATATGATATATTATTAATAAATATTGTTCTTGAATAAGTTAATGACATTATTTAAATCATTATACAGGAGGTTGGGACACATAATGAAGAAATCAGACCTAAGGTAAGGGATTATTTCGCATCACATTTATTTCTGTGAGACATATGCCTTAATCACCATCTATTTATTTTATATGGTGTTTATGCTTCCCATGAATTTTTTATAATTTTTAGTATTAAGGATATGATATTTACATATTCATGTAATTTTCTTTATTTTATGACATTTATGATTCCACCAATTATAAATGGTAAGGGATAATTTTGCAATCTCATTTTTACGTGAGATTGCTTATATGTAAGTATTTACTGGGGTTATATTTATCATCCATATCCATGTTTTCTAAAAATGTTTTCATAAAATGTTTACTATTCCTCCATGTATATTTAAAGTCATTTTTACCATTTTTTTACTATTATCACATTGTGTGGAAGGAATCGTTCTTTTGTTTACAATAAAAGGTACTTTTTGACTTTTCCGGAAAACGTACGAGGAGAATGTTTTTTTAACTTATACGGCATGAACATATTTTTATGTTTTCATAACTCCTAATTTTCATGAATATTCCTCTATAATATTTCATGATTATTTCTAAAAAAATTATTTTCTTTTAAAATTGCATGAAATTTTGAGAAAAGAATATGATTCTGAAGAAGAAAGGATATTTTTCTGAAGAATTCATTTCAAGTGTTTTCTCAAAAAATATTATCCATCTAAGATGACATTACTTAATATGGGTATGTTTCAAGTATAATTTCCCTGTTATTTACATGTTTTGATTTTGTTTATGATGAAATGATATCCATTTATTTTATATTTATTATTTTATGATGGGATAATGTTTGTGAAACCCATTTTATACATTGGGTAATGATGAATGAATTATGTTTTATTTGTGGAACACATAAGAATGATTTAAATATGAGATGTGTGGGACCTATATATCCCTCCAATGCATTGGGTAAATATTTATATCCCATGAGATAGACATGTCTAGAATGACAATTTAATCTGGTTGAGTGAAACAGGGCTGGAACGAGTAGTGAACTCAGTTCAGTAATGGGCTTTGTCCGCTATGATGGTCTTGGCAGTGAGCCTCGACTAGTATGAAATGATTTTCTATTCTTATGTGTGTATCATATAAAGTTTCATGTCTTATGTTATGATTATTGGAATTACATTTCACTTCTATGATTTATCCCATGACATGATATTATGATCTCTTTTGTAGGATAAGATATTCAAATGAATATGATATGATTTATATTTCCTTTGTTTACCCTTACTGAGCATTTGAGCTCACCCTTTTTGTGTTTTCTTTTCCCCAGGACATAATGAAAATTTTTTGTAGGAAAACTAAATGGGAATATCTTTATGGGAGATGTTGTAAATCTTTCACCATGATTAGAAGATTGTGTTCCAGGTTTCCAAAGACACTAAACTAACATGGAATTTGGGCATCTGTTTGTGTGATGTATTAAGTATTCTGCAAAAGAAATGTAATGTACACATATGTCAGGAATGGGTCTCTATAGTGTGTATCAGAGAGAAGGTTTAGTTAAAATTTGGAAACTAGGATGCGAAAACTTTAGTGATATCTCTAGAGATATTTCTAAGGTGTGTCTAGGGATGTCCGTATGGTTAAGGATAAGTATAGGTTACAATATAAGAATTATGATAACTATCATGAATAACCTAGGATTAAACCTAAGATGTTATAGATTGAAAGTAATCCCCCTTGATTATTTGGTTTTTGTAGTATGAGTTTTTCCTCTCTTACTATTATTTTTGGGTTTTAGGAAATGGACTGAAACAGGAGGATTCATGCTAATGGAGAATATGATAGACAATGGAATGATATTCTTCATGGGAAACCAAATAAAACATGATTTGTAAGTCCAAAAATAGTTATTATTCCTAATCAGAAATGAAATAATATGATCAATAATCTCAACTTTGGTAAGTTTCTGGACTCAGATAATAAGATAAAGATGGAGTTTCATGATGGTCATAGAGGAAAGAAAGTTCAATTTCCCTCATGTAAATCAGGTTTGAAGAGAAATCAAGGAGATTGTTTCAAAGGAACTGGGAGAAGGTTTGGGTGTGGAAAATAAGAACACAAAGCCAATAATTGCAAAGTTAAAGTTTCATTTGTCACAATAGACAAGGATAGTAGTATTTCTAAGACATCAAAAATGGTTAAATGTTTTAAATGTAGAATGTATGGGAATTATGCAAATCGATACCCTAAGGGAAATCTCATGAGGAGAGTCAGCATGGTCGTATGGGTAGTATTTATGTTGCTGATGATGAAGAGACTACAAATGATATATGATATGGATGAACTATTGAGTAATAAAATGATGAAGCTCAATCAATGGATTAAGAAGCTAGTGGAATGATTGTATGTTTATCAAGAATAATGTTGTATAGGTAATTTAATTGTACTATGGAATAAAGAAAAATCTAAGGATTGTTACGCTATTGTTTTTTCAAAAGTTTTGAAAGTATATGTTTAATGGTACCGGTAACCATGAATGGTTATCCAGATATTTTTGGAAAGTAGATGGTGTGCCCATAATGATGGGATAAATAGATAATGAGATGATTGATAGTATTAATCAGCTCATAACAGGTATAAGGACAAAGTGATATCATCGTTTGAGTATATAGATTTTTGTTGGGATTTTGGTATGTGGAAAGAGTTAACTATTGACAGTATTCATGTTTTCACTAAGGTTCTATAGTAACTCTTGTTTCAAGAGAATACATGATTAAGATATTGACATGTTTGGAATGTGTCCAAAATGATATATCGTATGATATATAGGGGTAAATGATGGTATTCACATGCTTGGTAGATGACCTTTCTAGTAATCATTTTCTTTATACTATGAAATTGGACAAAAGTATTTTTATAATCCTAAAGGTTGGAATGGATTAAGTTGGAAATCATATAGTATTATTTAAGGCTAAAACCTTTTTCTAGAATGTTATGATAGTATAGTTTTAGGAAAAATACAACCTGCAATACGGGCGACAACCCATCGCGTCGGACAATGTAGCAGGAACCGAACCCACAACTGAAGTGAAACAAGCCTTTATCGTCTACCACTAGCCTATAAGAAGTCCCTGGTTAGTAGAAATTAGTTTTATATTATTAATCGGTATGATAGATGAAGTATAAGTCCATTTTAGGAACCATATACGATTAATCTCACCCTAGATGGACTTATATATATTTAATAATTTGTGCTAACATTTTTGGGATAAAGGAAGATATAATGACCTATCATTCTATCGCATGATCTTCTAATACTTACAGAATGACAAATTCAACTTCATTACTTTAAATAAGGGATGAAGTGGAAATTGTTCATGGAATGAGCAATGATGATATTATAGTCAAATCAAGTAAGTATTTCTCCTTAGAAAAATTTACCAACATTTGGGAAATGATAATGAAAACCAAAAATTTTATCCTAGTACCCTCATATCCGATGAATCATATGGTACCTTGGATCATCACAAATTAATGGCTTTGTGATTTTTGTATTTTTCATAACCATGTTTTCTACCACTCTGCATCAGAACATGATGGTTAGATTTCTCTTTCATGTCTATATTTTCACCTATATCTTCCTATGTCGAAACCCAGTGCTGAGTTACTTTAGGTGAATGTTATGTTTCTAACTTTCCTTTTCAAAATTATGTTTTAGTATTCCTTTTTACGATGTGGGTTTCTATGAAATAAACTTTCAAGTAGTAAACCATTTATAACCCAGAAGAATTTCGAGGGAGAAATTCATTTTAAGGGTGGTAGAATGTAACACCCTGAGATTTTATGAGATATATTCTTTTTAATTTCTTTGATATCTTCTTTTTTATGCTACACAAAGATTAGCTTGCACTGTATGGAACACTGTATTAGCTTGCAGTATACGTAACACTATTCTTGGCTCCTGTTACACACACTTTCAAGATCATTTGGTAGAAATTATAATATGAAACATTGAGTATATATTTTTTCAATATTTAAATAAAATTTGTTTTGATTATGTTATACGGAACACCAATGTAATCTTTCACTACATGCAACTCTGACTTGGCTAGAGTTACACGCAAGAGCGACCTTCCTCGATGGCTTGCGTTGTACGGAATATCGAGTTTCACTAAACAACAATATATTATTATAATATTGTTATGAACTAGCTGTTATGAATAGTATTAACCACATTTTGAATTTTATAACATTAAAATTAATTTTACATATTTTCTAGAACATGGTATGAGAACAAAATTAATTTTTCGGATAAAAGAAATATATTTCAAGAAATGCAGTTTTGTTGCCTTTGGATGGAGCACACATTTTAAATCCAATATTGACAAGTTTATAAGTTTAATTTGACGAATTATACTTCTTCATTTTAATCTAGATATAAAAATTTACCTTGGATAAATTTTTGACATTATTCTGATAACCTTCATATTTTAATGAATAGTAAAAATACGCTAAATTTTAATTAAATATAAATTTTTTCATCGAGATAATTTATATGGTTATATTATAAAATTCAATTGTTTTAAAGTATAAATAGAATATATTTTTACCATTTAATATAATTTATTTCATTAGAATTAATTTTACATTGAATTCATAGGCAAAAACATTTAAATCTTTTTCAATGTTTTAAATTTTAAAACTCGTTTTCTCAACAACAGGATTAATTTTAAATTAATTACTGCAAATTCTGTGTATTGAATTTGGAAAAATGGATTTCATATTTGGAATCATTAGTTCCAAATTATGTTAACATGCTACTTTTATTTTTGGGCATTATGAATAGTAACTATGGTAAATTTTATTTACTATAGTTAAAGGTTAATCGGGTAATTAAGTGTAACAATAATACTATAAAATTACCTTAACACATGTCTTAATATAATTAAATGATTTTATTTCATCCTAAAATATACTTGGGTCGAAATTGTATCTATTGGAACCCACTTGAATGAGATTGAAACATTTAATTTATTTTATTTGAAGGAAAATGAAATATGACTCACTCCAAATTTAATAGTTAAAATATTTTTTAATAAAAGGTTATATAGAATATAATTTTGATTATAAAAATTAATTTGAAAGATAAAATGTTTATCTTTATCATGGTAATTTTTTTGAAATTTCTAAGAAATATATAATTACTTTAATATCTTATATATTAATGATGCAGAAACTATTTATTTAGTGAAAAAATCAATAACATAGTTTTTAATAAAATAATAATACCCATCAAAAGGCACAAAAACATGACCAAAATTTATTGGTCGAGTATATATACACCATAATCATCCACGTGTCTACTTTTGGACCATTTTGAGCCTTATAAAAAATATTATGACATTTCTATTATTTTATTTTAAATGATGCCAAAGTTTTCACCTTCATAATTTAATAAAAATAAAATTTAAGAAGTTAGGTGTATTAGAAGATAAATTCGACTAAAAATATTCATATAAAATCTATTAGATTTATATTCATAATATTATTTAATTATTAATTTTTATACAGCTAAAAATTATATTAATTTATTATACAAAAATGTTGTAGTAATTATTTTATAAAGAGAAATATCAAATAAATGGTTTTAAAAATATTAAAATAAATGTTATATGAACTAATTAATGTGATACACAAATTTTATAGATTAATATGACATGTTTGAAATATATTAAATATTTTTTTTCTACTCTATCATATGTTTTTATTTTATTTAAATTCAAATAAATGAATAGTGTCAAAATTGACAATATTGATATTTTATAAATATAACATATTATTATATTGTTTACAAATCACCAATAATATTTAAAAATTAAAAATGTAAACTTATATGGTATATAATGTCATAAATTATCCAATTATGGAAAATTCACAACACATAAGTATGTATTTATAACCATTTTAAATTTAGAATATTATTACCACAAATAAAATTAAATAGATTAAATAAAGATAAATCAAAATGATAAGGTTTAAAATAAAATCAAAACGTGTCTAAATTTTAATAGTTGATGTTATTACAACCCTATAATATCTCATATTAGAATTTGAGTAACTTTGGATGTTTCTAAGTGGTTTTTTAGTTTATTATACATTAATATTTTGGAGGTTTCCAAAAGTGCCCCTCTACTCTCTTATAAAAAGAGCACCTCCTCCCTCTTCTCTTCACTTGATTTTAAGCTTTAAAACTCAGAACAACCCAAAATATTTCCCCTATAAACTTACTTAGAAACATAATAAAGGTCATGGTCTTCTCCAAAGTCCAACTTTAGTGCCCAAAGAGGAGGTTTAGAAGAGGCACGTCGAAGAAGAGGTAATATCCTTTACCGATTCTTTCAAATTTATTTCTTCTTCTACTTCCTCTTCTTTAGTTTTTTCATTATTAAGTAATAACATAAGTATAAATCATATACTGATATGTTATTATAATTATGAAACATCCCTATTTCACCTTCAATCCATCCTACAGAAAACGAAATCACTATGCATGCGTACGTACGGATTACTATCTCCACGTTGTGGTGTAATCTGTTTTTCCACCACCACATTACATGGATGGGTATAAAGGTGGAAATAATAACTATATATTATTTTTATAACATGATAATAATTCTGAGATATTATATAATCCACTCCAATTCTATTCAATAATTATGTGAATGATAGCATCGCTCGTGCGTACGTACGGATTACCGTCTCCACAATGCGATGAGATTCATTCTCCATGTTAACCAATCAAGAATGATTATAAAGTATATATAATAAATAATCATAAAATATATGACATAATAATGATACTGTATTTATGTATATATATGTTTCATTTAATTAATTCAATTCAACTCAATAAGGAAACCAAAACAGCGTCCATGCGTACGTATGGCCTACCTTCTCTATGAACGGTGTATTTCATTTCATTTATCTATCTATTTTATATATATATATACTGAATATATTTGATATATAAATCATTTTTAAATTCTGTAAGTAATAAAATAATGATATAAGTAATAATTTCAAGAATAACAAGTCCAAACACGTATGATACATGAAATGATTATTACCCAAAACGTTGCTTCAACATGGAATTGACAAATGAACAGGTAATATAAAATCAAAAGTGAATCATATATGATACCATAAAAATGAAAATTATTCCTGAATAAGTCAATGACATTATTTAAATCATTATATAAGAGGTTCGGACACATAAGGAAGAAATCATACCTAAGGTAAGGAATTATTTCGTCTCATATTTATTTTTGTGAGACATATGCCTTTATCACCATCTATTTATTTTGTATCATTTTTATGATTCCCATGAATGTTTTATGATTTTTATTATGAAGGATATGATATTTACCTATGAATGTAATTTTATTTAATTTATGACATGTATGATTCCAAAAATTATAAATAGTAAGGGATAATTTAGAAATCTCATTTTTACTTGAGATTGCTTATACGAAAGTATTTTCTAGGGTTATATTTATCATCCATGTCCATGTTTTCTAAAAAAAATTCTTAAAATGTTTACTATTCATACATGTATATTTAAAGTCATTTTTATACTTTTTTTACTTTTACTACATTGTGTGGAAAGAATCTTTATTTTGTTTACCATACAAGTTACTTTTTGACTTTTCTGGAAAAATTACGAGGAGAATGTTTTTTTAAATTATACTGTATCAACAGATTTTTACAATTTCATAATTCCTTATTTCCATGAATATTACTCTACAATATTTCATGATTATATTAAAAAAAATTCTTTTAAAATTTCACAACATTTTGAGAAAAGAAGCTAATTTTGAAGAAGAAATGATATTTTTCTAAAGAATTCATTTCAAGTGTTTTATCAAAAATATTTTCCATCTAAGATGAAATTCATTAATATGGGTATTTTTAAAGTATAATTTCCCTATTATTAACATATTTTTATTTTGTTTATGATGAAATTATATCTATTTATTTTTTATGGATTATGTTATGATGGGATGATGTTTATGAAACTCATTTTATACATTGGGTTATGATGAATGGATTCTGTTTAATTTGTGTCGCATGTAAGAATTATTTCATTATGAGATGGGTGGGACCTCTATATCCCTACAATTCATTGGGTAATGATTTATATCTTATGAGATAGACATCGCTAGAATGAAAATTTAATCTGGTTCAGTGAAATAGGGCTAGAACAAGGAGTGAACTCGGTTCAGTAATGGACTTTGTCTGCTATGATGGTCTTGGAAGTGATCCTGGACTAATATGAAAAGATTGTATATGCTTATGTGTGTATTCCACAATGTTTCATGTCTTATGTTATGATTATTGGAATTACATTTCACTTCTATGATTTATCCCATGACATGATATTATGATCTCTTTTTTAGGATAATATTTTCAAATGAATAGGATATGATTGATATTTCATTTGTTTACCCTTACTAAGCATTTGAGCTCACCCTTTTTTTGTTTTCATTTCACAAGGACATAATGGAAAGTTTTTTGTAGGAAAACTAAAGGGGAAGATCTTTATGGGATATGTTGAATATATTTCACCATGATTAGAAGATTGTGTTCCATGTTTCCAAAGATGCTAAAATAACACAGTCTTTGGGCGTCTGTTTGTGTCATGTATTAGGTATTCCGCAAAAGAAATTTATTGTCCATGTATGTCAAGAATGGGTCTCTACATTTGGTATCCGACCAAAGGTTTAATTAACCTTTGGAAACTACGATGCGAAAACTTTTGTCGGATCCTTAGATATATTTCTAAGGTATGACTAGGGATGTCTGTAAGGTTAAGTATAAGTATAGGTTACAATCCTAAAAATAATAACTATCATGAATAACCTAGGATTAAACTTAATATGTTAAAGATTGAAATTAATCCCCCTTGATTATGTTTTTTTCGTTGTATGAGTTTTTCCTCTCATACTATTCCTTTTTGGTTTTAGGAAGTAGCTAGAAATAGAAGGATTCATGTTAATGGAGAATATGATGGACAATGGAATGATATTCTTCATGACCAACCAAATGAAATGGGATTTGAAAGTCCAAACATCATTTTTATGCCTAATCAACAATCTCATAATATGATCAATAATCTCAACTTTGGTATGTTTCCTGACTCACCTAATAAGAGAAAGATGGAGTTTAATGATGAGCATAGTGGAAACAAAGTTCAATTTCCCACATTTAAATCATGTGGGAGGAGGCATCAAGGATAATGTTTCAAAGGAACTGGAAGATTTTTTGGGTGTAGAAAAGAAGGACACAATGCCAATAATTTCAAAGTAAAAGGTTAATTTAACACAATGGACATGGATAACAGTATTGCTAAGACATCAAAAATGGTTAAATGTTTTAAATTTGGAATGTATGGTAATTATGAAAATCAATGCCCTAAGGGAAAATCTCATGAGGAGAATCAGTATGGTCATATGGGTAGTATTTATGTTGTTGATGATGAAGATACTAAGAATGATATATGTGATGATAGAAGTGTTGCAGAATAAAATGATGAAGCTCAGTCAAAGGTTTAAGAATGTAAAGGAATGATTGTATATTTATCAAGAGTATTGTTGTATTGGTAATTTAATGGTACTATGTAATGAAGAAAAATCTAAGGATTTTTACACTATTGTTTTTCCTAAAGTATTTGAAAGTATATGTTGAATGGTACCAGTAACAATGAAAGGTTATTCAGATATTTTTGTAAATTAGATGATATATGCATAATGAAGGGACAAAGAGATAATGAGATGTTTGATAGTATTAATGAGATCATGACTTGTATAAGGACAAAGTGATATCATGGTTTGAGTGTATAGATTTTATTGGGATTTCGGTATGTGGAATAAGTTAACTTTTGACAGTATTCATGTTTTGACTAAGGTAATATGGTAACTCATGTTTCAAGAGAATACAAGATTAGGGTATTCACATGTCTGGAATGTGACCAACAAGATATATCTTACGATATATGGGGGTAAATGATGGTATTCACATGCTCGGTACATGACCTTTCTACTAATCGTTTTCTTTATACTATGAGATTGGACAGAAGTATTTTCGATAAGCCTAAAGGTTGGAATGGATTAAGTTGGACATCAGATAGTATTTTTAAGGCTAAAACTTTATTCTAGAATGTTATAATAGTATAGTTTTAGAAAAAGTAAAACTTGCAGTATGGGCGACAACCCGTCGCGTTGGACAATTTGTGAGAATCGAACCCACAACTGAAGTGAGACATGCCTTTATCGCCTACCAATAGCCTCCGAGAAGTCCCTGGTTAGTATAAAATAGTTTTATTTTATTAATTGGTATGATAGATGAAGTATAAGTCCAATATTGGAACCATACATGATTAATATCACCATAGATGGACTAATGTATGTTTAATAATTTGTGATAACCTTTTTGTGATAAAGTAAGATGGAATGACCTATCATTATGTCGCATGATCTGCTAACACTTCAAGAATGGAAAATTCAACTTCATTTCTTTAAATAAGAGATGAGATGGAAATTGTTCATGGAATGAACAATGAAGATATTACACTAAAATAAAGTAAGTATTTCTCCTTATAAAAAAAATTATCAACATTAGGGAAATGATCTTAAAAACCAAAAATGTTATCCTAGTACCCTCATATCCGATGAATCATATGGTACCTTGGATCATCACAAATTTATGGCTTTTTGAATGTTGGATTTTTCATAGCCATGTTCTCTACTACTCTGCATCAGAACATGATGTTAGATTTCTCTTCCATGTCCATATTTTCACCTATATCCTTCTATGTTGAAACCCAGTGCTGAGTTACTTTAGGTGACCATTATATTTATAACATTACATTTTTAAATTATATTTTAGTATTCCTTTTTATGATGTGGGTTTCTATTAAAAAACTTTCAAGTAGTAAACCATTTATAACCCTGACGAATTTCGAGGGTGAAATTCACTTTAAGGGGGGTAGAATGTAACACACCGAGATTTTATGAGATATATTATTTTTAATTTATTTGATATCTTCTTTTTTATGCTACACAAATATTATCTTGCGCTATATGCAACACCATATTAGCTTGCAGTATATGCAACACTATTCTTGGCTCGTGTTACACTCAATTTCAAGATCGTTTGGTAAAAATTATTCAACGCAACATTGAGTATAGATTTTGTTCAATGTATAAATGAAATTTATTTTGACTATGTTATAAGAAAAAACAAAGGAATATTTCACTACACGCAACACTAACTTGTCTTTTGTTACACGCAAGAGTGACCTACCTCGATAGCTTGTGTTGTACTCAATACTGAGTTTCACTAAACAACAATATATTATTATAATATTGTTATGAACTAGCCTTTATGAATAGTATTAACCACATTTTGAATTTTTTAACATTATAATTCATCTTATATATTTTCTTGAAAATGGTATGAGAACCAAATTAATTTTTCAGATAAAAAAAGTATTTTTTAAAAAATGTAGTTTTGTCGCATTTTGAAAGAGCACCGATTTTAAATCTAATTTTTGACAAGTTTATAAGTTAAATATGACAAATTAAACTTCTTATTTGAAATCAGGAAGTAAAAAATTATTTTGGATAAATTTTTGACATTATTTAGATAACCTTCATATTTTGATGAATAATAAAAATACAATAAATTTTAATTAAAAAAAACTTTTTTTATCGAGATAATTTACATGGTTAAATTATATTATTTAATGGTTTTAATGTATAAATAGAATATATTTATACCATTTAAAATCATTTATTTTTTTAGCATTAATTTTACATTGAATTCATAGTTAAAACATTTCAATCTTTTTCAATGTTTAAAATTTTGAAACCCATTTTCTCAACAACGGGATTAATTTTAAATTAATTACTGAAAATTATTTGTCTCGAATTTAGAAAAATGGATTTCATATATGGAATCAGTTGTTCCAAATTATTTTAATAGGCTACTTTTATTTTTGGACATAATGAATAGTAATTATGGTAAAGTATATTTACCATAGTTAAAGATAAATTGGGTAATTAAGGGTAAAAATAATATTATAAAATTACTCAAACACTTGTCTTAATATAATTGGATGATTTTATTTTGTCCTAAAATATACTTGGGTTGAAGTGGTATCTATTGGAACCCACTTGGATGAGATTGAGACATTTAATTTGTTTTATTTAAAGGAAAGCGAAATATTTCTCACTCAAACTTTAATAATTAAAGTATTTTTAATAAAAGGTTATATAGAATATAAATTAGATTATAAATACTCATTTTAAAACAAAAATTTTTTTATTTATCATGTTAATTTATTTTTAATTTTTAGAAAATATATAATTACCTTAATAGCTTATATATTAATGATGCAGAAATTATTTATTTAGTGAAAAAATAAATAATATATTTTTTATTAAAATAATAATACCCAAAAAGGCCCAAACACGTGACCAAAAATTATTGGTAGAGTGTATATACACCATAAGCATCCAATTGTAGACTTGGGGACCATTTTGAGCCTTATAAAATAGATTATTACATTTATATTATTTTATTTTTAGTGATGTCAAAGTTGTCACCTTCATAATTAAATAAACATATAATTTTAAAAGTTTGGTGTCTTAGAAGATAAATTAGACTAAAATTATTCTTATGAAATATATTAAATTTATCTTCATAATAGTATTTTATTTTTAATTTTTATGTAGCTAATAAGTATATTAAATAATTATACAAAAAATTTGTAGTAATTATTTTATTAAGAGAAATATCAAATAAATGGTTTTAAAAATATTAAAATAAATATTATATAAACTAATTAATGTGATCCAAAAAATTCCTATATGAATATGATATGTTAGGAATTTATTAAATTTGTTGGTCTGACTCTATCATCTGTTAGGATTTTATTCATATTCAAATAAATGAATAGTGTCAAAATTGACACTATTGATATTTTATAAAAATAACATATTATTAGATTGTTTAAAAATCACAAAAATATTTAAAAATTAAAAATTTAAATATATATGGTCTAAAAAGTCATTACGTATCCAATTATGGATAATTCACAACACATAAGTAGTTATTCTTACCCATTTAAAATTTAGAATATCGTTACGATCAATAAAATTAAATAGATTAAATGAGGATAAATCAAAATGATAAAGTTTAAAATAAAATCAAAAAATTTCTAGATTTAATTATTTGATGATATTACAACCCTATATTATCTCATATTTAAATTTGAGTCCCTTTTAAAGTTTTTAAGTGGGGTTTGAGTTTATTATGAATAAATATTTTCGAGGTTTCCAAAAGTGCCCCTCTACACTCTTATAAAAAGGGCACCTCCTCCCTCTTTCCTTCACTCCATTTTGAGCTTTAAAACTCGGCCAAACCCTTTCCATTTTACTTATCAACTAACCTAGAATCATACTAGAGGTATTGTAATTCTTCAAAGTCCATCTTTAGTGCCCTAAGAGGTGGTTTAGAATAGGCATGTTGATGAAGAGGTAATATCCTTTACTGATTCTTTCAAATTTATTTCTTTTTCTACTTCCTCTTCTTTAATTGTTTAATTATAAAGTAATAAAATCAGTGTCAATAATATAAATATATGTTATTATAAATAAAAAAACAACCATATTTCACCTTCAATCCATCCTACAGAAAATGAAATCACCACGCGTGCGTACGTACGGATACCGTCTCCACACTGTGGTGTAATCTGCTTTTCCACCGCCACATTACTTGGATGGGTATAATTGTGGAAATAATAAATATATATGATTTTTATAAA
The DNA here is from genome assembly GCA_963277665.1 of Viscum album. Classification (NCBI taxonomy): domain Eukaryota; kingdom Viridiplantae; phylum Streptophyta; class Magnoliopsida; order Santalales; family Viscaceae; genus Viscum; species Viscum album. Next base: position 592,466,367 of record OY728141.1, on the reverse strand, counting down.
ATTATAATAATTATAAGATATTATATCATCCACTCTAATTCCATTCTATAATTATGGGAATGATATCATCGCTCGTGCATAGGTATGGATTACCATCTCCATGATGCGATTAGATTCATTCTCCATGTTAACCATTCAAGAATGATTATAAAGTATATATAATAAATAATGATGAAAGATATGAAATAAAATTTCTACTGGATTTATTTATATATATGTTTCATTTTCTTAATTCCATTCAATTCAATAAGGAAACGAAAACAGCGTTCATTGTACATACGGCCTACCGTCTCCATGAACGATGTATTTCATTTCATTTATCTATCTATTGTATATATATATCTATATACTGAATATATATGATATATAAATCATTTTTTACATTTTTAAGTAAGAAAATAATGATATAAGTAATAATTTAAAGAACAACAAGTCCAAACACGTACGATACATGAAATTATTATTACCCAAAATGTTGCTTCAACATGGAATTCTCAAATGAACAGGTAATATAAAGTCATAAGTGAATCATATATAATATAAAAAAAATTAATATGATTCTTGAATAAGTCAATTATATTATTTAATTCATTATACATAAGGTTCGTACACATAAAAAAGAAATCAAACCTAAGGGAAAGAGATTATTTTTCCTCACTTTAATATCTGTGAGACATATTCCTTAATCACCATCTATTTATTTTTTATGGAGTTTATGCTTCACATGAATTTTTTATGACATTTACTATGAAAGATATGGTATTTAAATATTAATGTAATTTTATTTATTTTATGAAACATATGCTTCCACCAATTATAAATTTTAAGAGATAATTTTGTTATCTCATTTATACATAACATTGCTTATTCGTAAGTATTTATCGGGGCTATATTTATCATCCATGTCCATGTTTCCTAAAAATGTTTTCATAAAATTCTTACTATTCTTCCATTTATTTTTAAAGTAATTTTAACCCTTTATTTACTTTTACCACATTGTGTGGAAGGAATCTTTCTTTTGTTTACCATACAAGTTACTTTTTGACTTTTCCAGCAAAAGTATAAGGAGAATGTTTTTTTAACATATAAGGGATGAACATATTTTTATGGTTTTATAACACCTTATTTCCATGAATATTTCTCAACATGATTTCATTATTATTTTCAATAAGAATTAATTTCTTTTAAAATTGCAAGATATTTTTTGAAAATAAGATGATTTTGAAGAAGAAATGATATTTTTCTCAAGAATTCAATTCAAGTGTTTTATCAAAAAAATGTTCAACATCTAAGAAGACATTATTTAATATGGGTATGTTTCAAGTATAATTTCCCTATTATTTACATGTTTTTATTTTTTTGTTATAAAATGATATCGATTTATTTTATATGGATTATGTTATGACGGAACGATGTTTATGAAACCCATTTTATACATTGGGTTATGATAAATGAATTATGTTTAATTTGTGGCACGTGTAAGAATTATTTCATTATGAGATGGGTGGGACATATATCTCACTCCAATACTTGGGTAAATATATATATATATCAAGATATAGACTTGGCTGGAATGACAATTTAATCACGTTCAATGAAACTAGGATGGAACGAGGAGTGAACTCGGTTTAGTAATGGACTTTGTCCGCTATAAAGGTCTTGGCAGTGAACCTCGACTAATATAAAATGATTTTATATGCTTATGTGTGTATTCCACAAAGTTTAATGTATTATGTTATGATTATTGGGATTATATTTCACTTCTATGATTTATCTCATGTCATGATATTATTATCTCTTTTGAAGGATAAGATTTTCAAATGAATAAGATATGATTGATATTTCCTTTTTTTACCCTTACTGTGCATTTGAGCTTACCCTTTTTATGTTTTCTTTTCCCCAAGACATAATGAAAAGTTTTTTGTAGGAAAACTAAAGGGGAAGATATTTATGGGAGTTGTTGAAGATCTTTCACCATGATTAGAAGATTGTGTTCCAGGTTTCCAAAGACACTAAACTAACACGGTCATTGGGTGTCTGTTTGTGTCATATATTAAGTATTCCGAAAAATAAATTTGATTTCAATGTATTTCAAGCATGGGTCTCTACTAAATATACATAATACTAATTCATATGACAAAATATTTTGTAACAATCATGATATCGCCAAAATAATCTAAATAGTTATCACTAATGTTCTATCTAGTAAATCATCTGCATACCATGTAACCAAGTGATAAATATAACCATTTAATCTTTTTTATGTTCATAAATAATATATAATTTCAATTCTGTATAATTATTTCCATTACACATAAACTCCATTACTTAAAATCTAGTGAACCGATCAGGAAAACAAGGAACGGAACACTCCAGAATGATGAAATTCAATCTTATAACTTAACAATAATGCCATTATTGAACATAATAAAACTATAATGAATAAAATATATTTTAATAATTTTCTTAATTAGTAAATTAATGGTTTTAATTTTATTATCTAGTACACTAAGGTCATGTGTAGAATATATACCGACATAAGGTAAGTATTTTCTACCCGAACCTGCATTTTCATTCGGATTACTCTTATTCTCTACTTACGTTAATGAAATTATTATTTATTATTATTTAATACCAATAAATTCTGTGTTAATGTGATATATTTATCTATTAACAATAATCTTTGTTTATTTTATGGGGAGTTATATACTTTAAAAGGACCATTCGAAAATTCTGCCCGAAATACAAGACTATTTCAAGGGAACATCTCGAATTATTACTTATGTTCAAGTACACTATATAATATTTTTTTAGCCACCATTATTTTTAAAAAATTATTAACTTTATTATGATAAAACTCTATTATTTCTCTTCTGGTTTTATACAATTATTTTTTCAAAGAACTCTTCTTTTCAAAGTAAAAGTGTATTTATCTCAAGAATTACTTGATTATTTTATAAGAGTAATTTTATCTATTTTAACACTATTATTGAATCTTATGTATAATTGGGAGTAATAATTTTTATATCATCTACTATATTTTATTGAATGGTTTATGATTATTATGACTATTTATGTTCCCTCTTGAAACCAGTCACCATATTACTCTGAATGGTTTATGTTTATGTTTGGGGAAGGTTATTTACATTTCATATGTTAGTTTCAATATGAATGTATATATTGTTTAAGTTTATCCCCATTAATATGAGGAATTAATCGTATATTGTAATTGATGGGTGGGGCTAAATATATCCCCTTAATGAATCAGTAGGTCCAATAATACAATACAAAAATGGACTTGGCAGAGGCCTATCCAATTTTCAGACTTGATTTTGGTTGAGGCCTAAATCATTTTAAAATTTATTGTCCTAGGATGTGATGGTATATTTTAAAATTTCTAACATTATGACTTTACCTCAATATAAAACCAGTAATTGATAGTCTATGAGGTCATTCGATGAATATAATAACCATGATTATGCATTATTATGGCGTTATTTATTCATCCCTTATTCCTACCATATTATGTATAAGTTCATTTCTAAAGGTATGTCTTTTAAATTATTCACCATGTATAATGTTTATTTTTATGATATATTCCATTGTATTTATTACCCTAACTAAGCATTTATGCTCACCCCTTTCTTGTGTTTTATTTTCCCTGGATGTTAAGAAATTAATTATGAATGACCTGCAGGGGTAACCGGGGAGTTATGGATGTTTTCAAAGGAATTTCCATATTGTATTTCATTTAAAGTTTTAATGTTTAACTTACGTATGTATCTATTTTTTCCAACAATATTAAACTAATTCGTTCCTTCAGGATACAACTTTCTTATAATTATGAAAATGTAATGAAATAAGGAATCAACTCCTGGAAACTAGGGCCAGGTCTTTAAAATTATTATCTATGTAATGGAAATTTCTTTATAAATTTTAGTGATAAAATAACTACATTAAATAGTGGTACAAGGATTATACAGTAATTATTTAATTAAAGGAAATATCAAGTAAATGATATTCAAAATACTCATATAAAAGTAATTTGAGATGATTAATGTCATATAAAATATTTATATTAATTTTACAGGTTAGTGATGTTTCATATGTATTGGTTCAAATTTATCTTGATTTTATAATATTTTTAAAAGGTTATGTATTTAATAGTATCAAAATTAAAATTATTGATGTTCTGAAATAAATAATATTTTATTAAATGATATAAAATTAAAATATATATATATATATATAATTACGCCAATCGATTGGTATAAGTATAAAAATTTCTTCAATGACTCATTTATCGGTCATTTGGAAGTTTAGAATAATTATCTTAACTCATAAAGTGTAAATTATAAGATATCTTGGTAAGAGTTAAAAGGGTTAAATAAAGGTTAAAACAAACTAAATTAGGAATAAAAAATAATTAAATAATTTATAATTTTTATTTTATGAATTTATTTAGACCCAAAGTCATCCATTATTTTAAATAAATCAGTTTTGACCTATTTGGAGTAGAATATTAATGTATATTAATTTAATAATTTGAATAATTCCAAGAGTGCCCCTCCCCTCTCCTATAAATTGGCACCCATTATTCCTTTTCTTCACACTTCAAAACGTGTTATGATTCGCCAAAATCTACCCAAATCGCTTCCTATAATTCAAATCCACATTCTAGTGTCCTTATTTTAGGCATAAAAACCTTTTTAGAGATGTTAAGGTGTTTATTGAAGGATGTCGTCTGAAGAAGAGGTATCATTTTAATTAAGTATTCCTAATTTATTTCTACATCCATATTCATAAAATGTTATTAAACCATGATTAAATAATCAATAAAATATCCTCAAAATATTGATATGTTATTATTATAATATCATCACCTAAATCCATCCCAAGTTCCATCAAATAGTAAAAGAATTATCATTCCTCAGTACGAAGAACAACCGCCTCGTGAACCGATATAATTCATCTTCCATCACTATTTGTAAATACTAGTTATAATGATGGAATTAATGTTTCTATGTTATATTAAGGAAGTATTTATCATTATAAAATAATAATATATCATTTATGTTCTTACCTTTCTATTCACATAAAAATGATAATGTGGTTCGTGTGTACATGTGAACTATCACCTCCACAAAGCGATGTGATTCTTTTTAATGACAACATAAAATGGATAATATATAATAGTATATTTAAATAATTAATATTATATTTATGATATTATTATTATTCTTTAAATATAAAATAATAATACATTATTTCCCAAATGATCATTGAAAAATGGAAAAGCTACTCTAGCGTACATATGGCCGAACATCTCCATGATTATAATGTTATTATTCTTTCATAAACATACATAAATAGTTTGATTTAAAACTAAAATTGATATATAAAGTTGATTTTTATGTCATGAATATTATTCTAGATACGAGGTACTTATGACCATTTTGACTAGAGACATCAAACGAAAGTCATTTAGGACTCATGTACCGAATATCATCGAAATGTCCATCATGAACTTATAAATTTAAGTTATTTTTATAACATGATATTGAGTGATATAAAATTAATAATAAACAATAAATAGGATATAAATAATGTAAATATCTTACATAATTTTATTATTCAAGAATATAAAAAACATATGTGATTAATTGGACTCAATGTAATGGACTTAGCCTCAATCTCCTTTCATTGAGGCACATATTGATGTTATACACCAACTTTCTTTTATGAGGTTTATATAAATAAATTTGGACATATAATATCATGAATTTATTTATTATCATGTTATTTAATGTTTTTTTAATTTTTATTCCTTCATGTGTATTATTATTTAAATTTTCAAATTGGTATGGGACACCTTGAATGTTTAAAGATTTAATTATCAAATATTTTTCTCCATGTGAATAATATTGATATTATTTTATATTTTATTTAATAAATATATTATAGTTCATATTTTATGTTTATTTTTTAATTTCCTTTTACATTTTTTAAAAAGGAATCTTTTTATATTTTATGAACATAATTTTTTACTTCCATTATAAGTGATAAAAATGAATTTTTTTGTTAATGTACATGGTGACAACAACTTCTCTACCTCCCTAACCATTATTTGATATTTTGGTTCCTCTACAATCCTTCATGTTTTTAAATAAAAATAAAACAATATTTATATTTTCTAGTAATTATTGGTATTTAAAATTATTTTTGGAAATGAATTTTTTATTTCAATAACATTAAATGTTTTCTTGTGAGTGAAAATGAAATTATAAGAGTAAAATGTTGAAAACTGAAAATTATTATGTGTTATGATTATATAATAGTACTTGGACATTTGAAGGTTGGTTAGGTGATAAACCAAGGACAAGTAGTTCAATTATAATCCAAGGATGGGTGGTTACAATATTACCTCAAATGAATTGGGTATCAAAGTCATCCTTATGTTCATTCCTTTTATAAGAGTGACATGTATAGAAGTTGACCGCACTGTTATTCCTTTTATAAGAGTGATAAGTATAATTATGTCCCAAGCTACATTTATATATTTTATATGCTTTTTATGGGTTTTATGGTAACCTTTTGATTATAAAAAATATTAAAATAATATTATTTTCAATGGAAATTATTTACTACTTATTGATAGTGAAAATTATTACATTTTGATAAAGTTTTCAGGGGTTTTAATGTATATAAATGGACTAATGATTTCCTTCAATTTTTGTAAATTACTGATATTTTTTTTCCCATCCCACATTTTTTAAGGTTTTTCAAAGAACATAATAATGAGTAAGGATTGAGATATGTCTTGTTGAATGATGTGAAGATCTTTCATAAAAGAGATCATTCTTTCTTTTAAATGTTTTAGATTATGGGAAAAATGGATACTCTTAAAAAGTGTCCAATTTGTATTTTTATGGTTTTCTTATTTATGAATTATGTCTTAATTCTATAAAACTATAAGTCTAAAATGATCCTAAATGTTAAAAGAATAAAGTTCTTGAATAAACTCAAGATGATGTAATGTTTAGGGTTACGGCCTTATAACATGCATCTCATTTAATATCACGCATAATACAAGAGTATAACACAGAAAGAGATAGTAGCTCACAAATTATGGGCCTTATATAGTCGAGTTTCTCTCATCGTCTATATAAGGCCCATAATTTACCTATATAAAAATAATTTATATAATTGAAATAAAAATCTTCATTAAATGATGTTATATTGAAGGTAGTATATCACACTATAAAACAAACAATTCATTAACTGATATATGATTCATGGATCTACATAGCTGTACCCTATAACCAATGTATTAAGTAATTAATTTTTTCAACAAATTATTAGAGTCTGATCAAAAAAATCATCAGGCACCACACATGAGTGGGATCCCTGGTCATTTAACTAAACCAAAGAACCCTCAAGCATTGTCACTCCATATGTCCAAAACCAAGATCTTGAGACACTTATCTCCAAAAATCATACCTATAACCACTTCCTCTTACACATATCTTACATGCAAGATAATATACCAGTTGTAATTATCCCATAAATACATGATTTTTAGAAAACATTTCAATACAAAAAATCCCATAGACTTTTAGTTTTGTAGATTTAGAGAATTGGGGGAAAATATTAACTAATAAATCATGTTCCCTAGAAATGGATATTTTTCTCACTATATAAGAAAATAATTAATCAATAATAACTCCTCAACATATCCAATAAATCAAGTTCACATGAATTTCGTCTAGATATGTCATGTGTAATAATTTTCTTTATATCCTGAGTAAATAGTAACACAAAAAGACTGATCTCAAATGCACAGTAAAGGAATGGGTATATTTGAATCTATCATAGAATAAAATTTAATAAAAAATATATAAATAAATAAGTGATGGAAAAATAATGTGATATAACTTTTCATATGAGATTTATGGCATTACATGGTGAATAATATAAAACATACATGGATATTAATAATTTCTGTCATGGTGATGGAATGCATAATGTTGGATTTCTCATTACCATGTTCCATGACTTTACATACTGTCAAGGACTTTTTCAAACACATATACTTGCTAACAAGACCATAAGAAAGACATCTAAATAAATAGTTATCAAAACACCCAACACCCAGGATAGTTTTTCTTAAAAAATCCCATCGATGCATTGAAGGAATATTGTGGACACCACCTATCACTAATTAAGTCAAATGAATTCATCATTTGAAGGGATGAAAAAACAATACAATACATAGCCATCATTCCTTATAAATTAATAAAAATCATATTGAAATGAAAATTATAAGGATTTTCAATATTTTCCCAACTAATAAATGGAACGGCCCCATATATAAGCATCACTCAAACAAACATTACATAGAGTAATAGTGATATAGTTAAGTCAAAAAAATTTACACAAAAAAAACATAAGTATAGGATTAAATTAAATCCATATAAATATGGTGTACAGTATCATTATGACATATCATAAGTGAAACATAAAATATTTGAATGACGTTAACATTTATGAAATACACTTTTATAGGAAGAACACTCTGAATGGTAACACATAAGAAATTATAGTGAATTAAACTAGTTGATACCCAAAACTGAATCACTAAAAGGAATCTTTAACTAGGTAACTTATATGGTGATTCATGAAATATTATTAAAAAATAAATAATAATCCAATATATAAATTATAAAAATTAAACTAGTGGTGAATATGTATCATACTAATGAAGAAAATTTGAGATTAAAACCCACTTACATCTTGGGTTAAAAATTTATTGACTGCTCATGAAAGGGTGATCATGAAATAACATTTCAAAAAACATGAATAAAAATGGAATTGTGATATAATGTATAAAAGAGTAATCATATACAATTTCTTTAAAAAATAGTTTTAAGGAATGAAAATTGTCTCAATGAGTTGAAATTGATACGAGAACCCCTACATTTAATCATGCTTAGTCAAACTTGCTCTGAACGTCTATATAAAAAACTATCTTAATAAAATATTTCGGAAACTAAAATTTTACAAACATAATTTAAAACCATTTATTACTAATATATTAATTTTTTATATTTTATTTTCATCATCGGATGTTATTATTTTTGATTGTTTGTTAATTACTAATTTCATGATGGAGGTTTCAATTATTGTTTATGAATTAAAATATCCTTATTTAGATATAATTATAGGTACTATAATAGATGTTTTATAATTACTAAAAATGTTATAATTTCATTTCATTAGTATTTTAGTTTTTATTTGTGATGAAGAAGTTAGTGACGAACTTGTTTAGATAATTATTAATGAACAAACACTACAATATAATTATGCTTTAGGGGTGGTTTGAGAAACCACAGTTAAATTTTGTTAAAAAAATTTAGCAGTGGTTTAATAAAAACCTCCGCTAAATCTATTTTTTTTACATAACCCGGACACTTCTTCCCTGACCCCCCCCCCCCCCCGACTTCCGTGACCCCCTCCCCTAAAGCCCTACCTTTCTAGGTGCTCGCCACTGCCGGTCCCTGACCCTTGCCTCCCCCGCCGTACCTCACTGCCCCTCGTCGTACATAATCACCGGTCACTACCCCCCCCCCCCACCCCAAACCCTTGAGGCTCCCTAAACCCTAGAATACCTTGTGTTCTCCACCCTTTTCTTTGGTCCCGACACTTGTCATCCTTGTCGTGCCTCACCTCCCCTTGTCGTTGGTCACTACCCTTGACGACCCTCAGCACCTGTCCACACCCTCACCACCCAACCCCTACCTTTTCAGTAAGATTTCTTCAATTCAGTTATGTTAAGTTATGTTTTTATTCTTTTGATTTAGTTAAATTTATTTCAAGTTATTATGGATCAATTTAGATTTGGTTAATTTAGGTTGGTTCGATTGATCAAGGTTCAATTTACTTTAGTTGGGTTAGGTATGGTTAATTCAACTCAATTTAGATAAGTTAAATTTGGGTTCATTCTATTTGGTTTTAGTCAATTCATGTTGGGATATATAATTTTGAATTATCTTTTTCCAGTTGATTTGATTTGGATCTAGTTAGTTGAGATCCATTCCATAGTTTTATGATCATTTCTAGTTTTTTTAGATCAATATAGTTTTCTTAAGTTTAAATAGGTTTGAATCGATTCAGTTTGGTTTTATTTCATTTGGTTCTATTTTTTATAATTACATTTTGATTTTTTTAGGCATGATATTATTTTATTTTATTTCATTTAATTTTTCATATGTATAGTTTCTTTTTTTGGATTTGGATTGGTTAGGTCCTATTCACTTTTTTCTTGTTTACTTAAGGTTCGTTCAGTATGTTTCTATTTTGTTTTTATCGTGTCTTTTTTTATCAGGTCTTGTTTTTATAAGTTGGTTTAGGAAGGTTCATCTTATTCAATTCATGTTGTATTTTAATAGTATATATTATTATGATTTTGGGTTAGATATTTCCATGATGGAAAAGTTTGGTTCTATTTTGTTTATATCAACTCAAATATATTCATATCAGCTTTTTCTTGGTCTTCTTAGTTTTGTTAAATTAACTTATGTTTGATTTAGGAAGGTCTTGTTCTATTTTATTTGATTTTATTAAGGGCATATCATGTTTTTTATATTCATAGTTATTAACGGCATGTTCCAGGAAGCCGAGCTCCACGAAAAGGGTTCAAAATGGCTCATTTGAAAAGACGCTCAGTGGATCACGCTATTGTGCACAACGGAACATAGTGGAATGGCGTACACAACTGTACCAACCTATTCAAAATTAAAAATACCTAGAAAAAACCCTAATATGGAGACCTCCCAAACTGCACAACACTATCCTCTTTCTACGTCACCTGCAACCCAACCCCTGCTAGACCAAGTCAAGCGGTGCGACCTAATCATCTCCCTCGATAGCTGCTTCCAAACCGAATAATGATGACCCAACCCTCATCGCCGAGGCAAGGAGTACACAAGCCGATCTTGTGTGTGAACAAAACCCCTAGTGTTAATATTTCTATTCAATTTTTTTTTATGTTTTCATTTTTTTCCTTTAACTGTTGTTCAGCTCTCTGTCTATTGAGGGGCACAACACTTCACTTTTTTCCTACTTTTTATTTGTTTTTTTTACATATATGATTTTAAATATTTAATTTTTTGTCTTAACTGTTTTTTGAAAATTTTTTTGTTTATTGTTTTTTTCAACATTTTGTTTCCTTTTATGAACCACAAGTGAATATTTCCACGCGTCGTGCGATGCGTTGTGTGCCGCACCATGAGCTTTTGTACTAGGGGCCCACCTCATTGTTGTGTGATGTGTGTTGTAAATAACTATGAATAGATTCAGATTGGTTATTTTCTATTTCATTCATATTTGTGTGTTTTGGTTTAGATCATGTTATTTTTTAATTTTTTAGTTTAGTTTAGTTCAGTTTTTTCCTTCTCGTTCTGTTAGATTTGGGTTAGGTTGAATTAGTTATAATATATTCTCTTTTTTTTGTTTTAGTTATATTTTTTTCTGGTATTGATTAGATCAGTTGGATCTATTTGGATAGGATTTGGTGAGGGTTTTTTAGTATATTTTTTTCTCATCTAAGGAAAAAATCAACATGCTTAGCCAAAAACTATAGAAGATATATATCCCAAAACAAGGTTTGAAATAAGATATAAATAGTAAAGGGTAGTGGCTATTATAAGGGAATGTCCTTGTTTTATGTGTCTCAAATATTTCCCACTAAACATTTATTTTTTTGTAATTTGACTAATATCAATCAAAGTAGTAGTAAATCACATGGGCATGATACATGGGAAAATTTAAATACAAACCATAATACTAGATTATGATAAAGGGGGATTTAATTAAAATTTCAATTCTGGAAATGCATGGAAATAAGGGAAAATGAGCATGTAGGAATAAAATGGATTTTTTGACTTATAAAGGAATTAAAGGTGTATTGATTGATGGATGAATTCTTGTGTTAGCATAGTCTTATGATGAATTTTTTGATGTTTTTCAATGAGTATTGTGATGAAATGAAAGTGATGATTGTATAGTAATTGGATGTGTTCATGTTGTTTTTCAATGTATATTTCTTGACTTGATTTTTTATGGGAAATCCTTGAGCTAGGATATGATTTAACCATGAGTTTGGTTATGATGTGGGTTACGCATTATGATATACAATATTGAGATTTATTGTGAGTTCGACAACAGAAGGATTAGGCCATGGGTTTTTAAATTTTGTGGGCTTGATAACCAAGGGATTTTTTTTGTGCTTGGAATAAATATTAATTTTAACAACTTAATAATCAATCTCCTCATAGTTCACTACTTTTATGAATCTTTAGATCACCCCATCCTATCAGAGACTTTAATGTAAACAAATTCATCCAATTTCATATAAGTGATCTAAAATTTAAAAAAATTACCACACTATAGAATGAATATACATGTTTTGAGTCCATGAATTTAGTATAAAACATAGTAATGTGCTCATAAGTATCTTTATAATGGAATATCAACTAGTTATTCTAAATCAAGATGTACTAAAGTAGATCTAAGAACACATCTACTTAAATGCATTCTATTGCAACCAAAGTCTTATTTAGCATCCTTTTAGCTAAAAAAATTTTGATAAGACTTTTAACAAATAATTAATCTCCACCTATAAATTGAATATTTAAAAAATTAATTGTTATACCCAATAACTCAATTCCTCTTATAACTTCAATTTAACTTTAATTTTGATATGACTTGTTATACACTTTTTTTGTTAGTATTTTGCATTTTTTATCATTTTTAATTTTTTTATACATAAATTTTTTCAAATATATGTTCTGAACTTTATTTTATTCTATTGAATGATAGGAATGCCAATAAGGAAGTGTTACACAATTTCAACGACCATGGAAACATATGAGAATCCATATGTCTCCCTCCCTATGGAATTTGATACACCATCTGCTTTCCCCTTTGCACCATCTCCCCCTACACCATCTCTCACACCCTCTATGAGGATCCCTTTAGTAGCTCAGTCATCGCCTTCCCCTTCAGGAGCCTCAGTAGTGAGGGAGCAGGGTTCCACTTCTAGTTATTTACAAGGATACTAGAGGGTGGTGGTTATATGTACAATTTTTTATATAAATTAAGTTATTGCACTTTTTTATAATAACTTTTGTTCATAAAATATGGAAACAATGCAAGTATAAAGAAAAATATGAAAAGATCAGATGTATATAATCTAACTGGAGAGAAGATAGTGTCCCATTTTATTCTTATAGGGTCCCTATAGATGACGCCACATGATTACTTAGCCATATTCTAGGCCAGCAAGTTGTGAAGATGGTTTGCCTTCCAATTACGTATGATGATTAGAGACATATGCATTCAATTTGGAAAAATGAATTTTTTTTATTCCCAAATAAAGGTAATTTTAATACATTATGGTCTAATTTTATGTCATTATGTTATTAAATTATAATATTTTCAAAATTAATTTCTATGTATACATTTTTTTTCACTTAACAGTCGCTGATGTGATAGCATGAAAGTGGACATTGAAAAATTTAGGAAATAAATGAAAAGACATTAAATGGAGATTGTGGAGTGATGCCAATGATACTTAGTTGACTTCCGAATAGATGTATGATAAGATACCAGATGGTGTACCCAAAGAGAAATGAAAATTTTTTATTGACAGACATCATGATGAGAAGCAAATGGTATTTAAATATATATTTTTATATTAATATCATTTTATATTTATAAATGTATATGAAAAGGATATTACATTGAATACATTACTATTAAATTAAATTTTATTTATTTGAAAATCATTCAAGGAAGAATTCATCAAGAAGGGATAACCAAGTCATCCCTTACACTGCAGGGTCAAATAGATTCTCAAGATGCCGATAGACTCGGGTAATATTTTCATTACTTTAAATATTTATAAGACAAAATTATATGTTTAATATATTAAATTTTTTATTTATATTTTTCTATTGTATTCATAGAGTTTAGGGCTCCAAGAATCCTAAACAGATGTGTGTTTGGATGTTCACAAAAAATCTGATGGAAGTTTTGTTAATGAGTCTGCCAAAGAAGTTGGGGTATGAACTCATTTTTCATTATAATAACTTATTATTATTTTTCACTATGTTAATATATATTTCTTCTAATATGACTGTTATTTTATTTATATGTAAAAATTTAATAACTATGGGATTCTGATCTCGTGTAGTCCTACTCAGTCTCGAAGGAAGACCCACCTGCTACAAAACACTGTTTAGGAATAGGGGACTGATAGAGAGATCGTTTATCTAAAAAACACAATTTAGGAGCAGGGGAATTAGATATCCACTTTTCAGAAATATTTGATTGATTTATATAAGAATATGACTAGATCAATCCATAATGGTATTGTGTTGACTGGTGGTGAGTTGATAAATTACAAAAAATTAAAATCATTTAGTTTTCAAACATTTATTGGTTTTATGTTTAAATATAAATATAAAAAGGTAATTAATTTTCAATATAATGTTCTTATAGATACAGGAAGTGGGAATTATAGATGGATGTGGAGAGGGTAATGAGCTATGTTCATCATCGGATGGTTATTAGTGGTATTGTTGATATATTGGACAATATGGAAATAGTGAGTTTGTATATGTATCAAGTGTGGAACAGAGTTTTTAACAAACATTTTCATATCCTAAAATTTTCTTTATTTCTCTTGTTACCTTTTATGTATTATGAACCCAGGCTTTAGAAATACACTAGGAATTTATGATACTTATGTTTTATTAATGGATATTTATATTTATGAACCTTATAATAATGTGTAAAAATTTCTCGGTTGTTATATCTATGGTGTAGAGGATCAGGAGGAGGTTTTGCTGCTATTTCTAAAATCATCATTGGTTTATCACAGATTATTGGCTTAAACATAATGGCTAATGGGGGAGTTTTTATTGGTTCTAACTTTTTATAAATAGTTGCACCATGGAGCTGGGATGTGGTCGAACCTCTTCTTGGTGAATGGTTTCTGTGGCATGGACATTCCCACTACATTATGGTCCCTTATCTTATTTTGTTGGATCAGAGATGTGAATATAAATATGTTTCTCAGGCACAAATTTTACTATCCATTTTGTATCATGCCCCCCCCCATTTGCATCATAGTCATCACTTTTTGAGTAGTTTTGTGTCATGGTGAAGGGTGCTCCGTTGTGGTCTTATGTTTTATCGACCTCCAATAAATCCCAAAACCCCTTAAACCCCCTCAAACCTCCTCATTATCCTAACTTTCTTCTCAGTTCTTGGGAAGCCCAATTGCATTCCAGGAAGGTATTCCTTCCCCTTTTAGTGTATTTCAACCCCATCCTTGAGAGAACAATATTTAGTGGTTTTAGGTGAGCCCCCCCCCCCACTTTCCTTCTCCCTTTTTCTCCCTATTATTTCTCTATAAGAGGTTACTGTCAAGGATAACATGTTGTTTTAATGATGTATTGGTAAGAATATGTTGTGTTCTATTGTTTTCAGGGTGATCAAGGTGTTCTTCATCGAGGTAATTGATGGTGGTCTCCCTCCAATTATAACATTGTGAAGAAGATCAAAAAGCTTTTATTGAGGAAGGAGATCCATCGTCTCTCTTTTATTTGTTTCACACAGGAGGGTCTATTCTATTTTTACCTTTTGGATATTCAATAATCGTTATGTAAGCCACAATTCTTTGTATTTATTCCTTCTTCTATAGTTATTAGTTCCTATTTCTTATGTTCTATTTTATCTAGAAGTTTGGTTTCCCTAACATGGGTTGAATCATGGTTTTGTGGGTATAATCATTCTGACTATGCTCTGATCTTTGCTTTATAGGTTCCCATTATTTTGCAGTTGTGTTTTTCCCCTAGATTATGAACGTTTCCATAATTTAGGTAGGTTATTCCATGATTTATCATTATTAAATTATTTTAGTATATTTTTTCTTCCTTCAATGTGTTTGATAGATTCTATGAAATGTTTGAATTTGGATGTCTCAAGGTTCTGAGGTTCGTATATGATAAAATATGGATTTCAAAATTAAATTGGATATATTTCATGTGTGCTTCCTTGTGGTGCTTAATAAACGTTTTCTATAAATTGTATAAGTGATAAAAATTTGTTTCCAAATTGAATAAGTGTGCCTGTGGATTTGAAAGTGATTTTTCTTATGAAAATGTTTGTTTACTTGTATTCTTTTGGATGTAAGAATTCTGTTCTTGTGAAGGATGTGTTCTACGTGGGATGAGAAGTGAAATAGATCAAAAAGGGAATAAAAACCCACATAGTTCGTTCAAAGGGGCTTGTTAGCATGGGAAATTTATGTCATTTTTTTGGTTCTGTGATATGGTTTTACTTTCTAGTAGTGGTGAAATAGTTTTTCAACAATGAAATTGGAATGGATTTTTTCATGGTGTTGCAACTCGGGCTGCAGAATCGGAAACATTTGTTTATTTGTAAATCTTCCTTTTTTGGTGGTTTAAACCACTACTATATAAATTGTACACATTTAGTGGCGGTTAAAACTACCCCTATAAGTTTTTATCTTACTATAGATGGTAGTTTTAGCCGCTACTAAATACATTACTGTATAATTTAGCAGCGGTTTTTTTGCTTTAGCGGTGGTTACTGTGCAAAAGATGGTTTTTTTTTTAGCAGCATTTTGAACCGTCATTAAATAGTTCTCATTTTCCCTTATCATTTTTGTGGGTGTTCTTGTGGTTTTCGCGGTGCTTTCCTCACAGAAAAATGAAAAAACAAATGGTGGTAGTGTAAACTGCCATGATTTGTTTTTCAATTTTCCCTCTGAAACCCCCGCTTAATGAGTTTGCTACGATTGTTTCTGGAAACGTCCACTAAATTAAAAAAACTGCTATATATTGTAATAGGAATCCCAATTTAGCATTATTTTTTTGAAACCGCTGCAGAGGCATATGACGGTAGTTTAAACCGCCTCTATACGGTGATTTTCTTGTAGAGAAAATGGTGGTACACTAATAAGGATTTAAATATTATTATAAAATTTCTAGAACTATTAACCAGAAATTCTACATCATTAATGTATAATAAAACCAGTATTTATGTTTTCATTGGAATCCACAATAAAAAATAATAGCATTTTTCATGTCTATTGTTAAACTGAACCAAACAAAAACAAGATACAATCTACAGGTGAGTGTAGTTTAAAAAGTGATTTTGTTTTCATTATATCACTATCACATAAGCATAATGTTATTATATAGATTTTTTTACTAGGTTTAATTATATTTTAGGGTAACTTGGAAATAATACAATATGAGAAAAAAATATGTCACTTTCAGGGAGGTGTTAGTCTGAACATGTGCATGAGAAACACATTTGTTTTCCATAAATGAGAGGAATATAGGGAATGGTTTAAAAAACTAATAATATTATAAATGTTTGAAATATCATATGAATCTATTAAATAGACTCTTAGAACCATCCATTTAAGCCAATTAGAAAAAATCAAACACGTCGTTCAGGGAGGTGATAGTGTGCACTCAGAAAAGTCCAACTTTTCTATTTTCTAAGTAAAAGGGAATGGTTAGATAATGTCTATTACATAATATTAATAGCATTTAATTATATTAATAACACTTCTTTTGTCATTAAATAATTAATAAATATATCTTTATTATGTTTCATTCATCAATGTTTTGGTGTTTATCCTGTTTGTTCCATTCTTCATAATTTTTTCTTGTAAAGATCCTTTGGGATGTTATTAAAACATGTTTTGTGTTATTTTGACTTATGTTATTTTTAATTTTTTTTATCTCGGGTACGAATGAGTTTCTTAAGTTGTTAATAAATGTTTTCTTATGAAGTGCTAAAGGTGGTTAAGAATTTTTTTAACCATGATAGAAAACATTCCTTAATCTATACAATGTTATATAATTATTCATGTTCTTAAAATAACAAAGATAGTCATTATCAAATATGATATCAAATGAAATGTAAATATATGATGTTTCAAAATTTATTTGCATGAAAAATTCACAATGTCACCGATGGACCCGACGCATTTTTACTGGATGGAGAACAATAAGGATTTCGACGTACTGAGTTTGTATGCATATAAAAAAAGTAAAATAATTACAAAGGTGGGTTTTCCGAAGTGTGAATTTAATGTTTGAGTATTTTTAAAAAGTATAATACAATGTTAGTCGAAAAAATGGGTATATGAATTTAATGGTTTAAGATGTATATTATTTATGTTACAAATTTGATTTTTTTATAATATGTGAAGTTAGAATTCATGAAGTTCATTATAGTATGAAGGAATTGGTTCGATCCCATCAAAAGAAGAACCATCCAACAATGTTTTGGATTGAATATATATGATGTAACTCTATCCAAATGTGAGTTCATATAGATCCTTATGAATATCATCCAATAGAAAGGTACAAGGTTCATCGAATGAACAGGTGCAAGGAAGTACATTAGTGGGTACAGAAAAATAATCAATCACTTGCCAAAATCTGTTTTGAAAATTCATGTGATTGGTCAAAGTTATATTGAATGGATGGTAAAAAATAAAAAATATGTAACAATCCATGATTTTAAAATAAAATATGTTTGATACAATATAAAACATGCAACATAGAGATGAAACGAACTAAAAAATATTTTTATTTACATTTTACTGTCATAACCTAGTGATTAAATTGGAAGGTATGAATAGGAATAAAAAATTATGAAAATAATATTTATTTCAAAATCAATACAAATTTATTGACTAATTCTTTGCAAATAGTCACCCAATTTTTAATAAAGTCGTTTTCTTCTTTGAAAATATGTTACCTTCAAAAATGATTTTTATTGCTTTTTATGGGAAAATAATATAATTATTTTTTAACACATTTATAAAATTTATTTTTTAAAATAAAATTAATATTTTAAATAATCATATAAAAATTATCTTAGGGTAATATTCTAGTATTTTTCTGAAAAGATTGATTTTCCAACGAATAGTGAAAATGTTGTTTTTTATTGAAATTTATATTTTTGTTCCATGAATTTAAAAAAGTACCATTTTGGTTTAAAATGGATTGAAAGTAAAATTAGTTCTTTAATATTATTAATAACCCAATTTATTTCATTGGAATCAATTTTATGATTTAATTTAGTATAAAAATATTTTTATACATAAAAAGAATTATTCTAAAAAAAATTATTTTTCATTGTGTATTGTGTTTTAATTTTAAATTAATTTTAACCAATAATTGAAATTGAATATTGAAAAAATATTTCATATTTTGAATCAATAGGTCCATATTTTCTAAATATTTCCATTATATTTATATTCATTATGAACTGTAATCATGATAAATTTTGTTACCACGATAAAGGTAAAATGGGTTATTTGAAGGTAAAAATAATGTGATAAAGACTAAAAATTGACCATAAAATATTATTTAATTATAATGGATGAGTATATTTCGTCTATATCCAAAATTTGAATATATTTACTTTTTTTCATGTTTCTATGATTTTTACCATTATAATATTTAAGATATAGATAAAGATGAAATTGTCACTTATCTTCTTCTAATATCTTATATATTTTATTATAGGTATAAATATAACTAATGTTTGGTTATAAATATATGTTTTAAATATAAATTTTTTTTATATCATGGTAATTCATTTATAATTTTTTGTGATGAAATAATTGCCTTAAATACTTAAGCACCACCAATATAGCATTAAATCAACTAATAGAAACAAAAATAAATGAATTTAAAAATATTAAAACTGAAATAATTGAATTGAATTAATGTTAACCAAAACATTTCTGGATATATATGAAATATTAAGGAATTTTTAATAGATTACATTTAAATTCCCTTTTTTATTTTAGTATTTAAATTCATATTTAATTAATAGTGTTAAACATGACACTAATAATATTTTACAATAAATACTATTTTATTAAAACATTTAAAATTCATAAAAATTTTAAAAATTTTAAAGTTAATTGGATTTAGTTTAAAAAATAAAACATGGTACATTTATGGGTTTATTTTCTTCATATGTTAATATTAATGAACGTTAAATTATGGAAAACTTTAGTATTATAGTAATTGACAAATGGGTTAATGGGGGATAAAACTAAAATATGAGGGTGAAGCCACAAAACAAAATTGTAAAAAAAAAATTGGGAGAGGAATTAGACTCATCCTCATTCTATATTCAATTTAAATAAAAAAAATTCAATTTTTACATTATATATAATTTATATTATTTTAATATAGTACTAAATTCCATGAATGTCTCTCCCCTCAATAATAAAAGGACACCTCTCCTTTATCTTCTTTACACCACTTTGAGCCAAATAGATCAACAAAACCCTAAACATTTCTATTATAAAAATACTTATCCAATTAATAGTTTTTTTGGACCATCCAAAAGTACCACCCAATTTCTCTTAAGAATACATTTAAATAGTCTACCGAAGAATAAGTAATCATCTTTACCAACTCTTTTTAGTTTATATATTATTATACTTCCTCTAAATGAGTATTATCCAACTTGAATTTATAAATTTAGTATCATAAATATACTTAGATGTTATAATTATTATGGTTCAACCATATTATGTCACCTTTCTATCCTATGAAAAGTGAAAACATTGCTCATAGGTATGTACGGCTTATCATCTCCACCTAGAAGTGTAATTATTTTTTCATCACCACATTACATGGATGATTATAAAGATGTAAATATTGAGTATATATAATATTTATGAAATAAATATGATTCTATAGTAATAATATCATTTATACCATCTTACCTTCCAATATGTTGGAAACTGATAATGATGCCCGTGTGAGATGTTTTTCATTTACACATTACAAAAGTGAGTTTATATTTAATAAAAATGAGTGATATATATAGTATATTAATGATTCTATAAATGATAATTATTATTTAACATTCTTTTTTCCATCCATCAAAATATGAAAACATCATTCATACATACGTATGGTCTATCGTCTCTATGGATGGTGTAATTAATTTTTCTATCTCTATATTTTTTGGATGAGTATAAATATATATATATATATATATATTGAATTTAAAATATTTTTATATCATTCAAAATATTCTCGATATGATGGAATCATTATTAAATTACGAGGATTAGAACTACCAAATCAAAACATACATGAAAAACGAAATATTTATCACCTGAAATAATTATAGTAATAAAAAAAATTAATTAACAGAAGATAAATTTTTATAAATTAATCAAATATGTTATTATATATATTTACAGTTTTGTTATGTAATTATAATTAATCTAAATTTATAGCAAAGGATGTTAATTCATGTTCAACTAAATGGAAACATGAGGTAATGGATTTGGTCTCAATTTCCTTTTATTGAGTCATATTTTAATATTATGAACCTAATTTATGCTATATAGAGTATATAATTTCCCATTAATGTATTTATGATCATTACTCATTGTAAATTACATTCCCATTTTGTTAAAAAATTGTCCCAATGGGTCCCATTCCATAACTCCCCAAGCCCTCCATCAATAGGCTAGGGACTAGTGACAAGCACAGAGTAGGCATATCACTAACATGGGAGGCATTGCTTATGTAGCTTTACACAAGCACGCGTCTACAAGCTCACAAAATGATGAAATTCAAAACCACTAATTAACCAATTCATGCACATAACTATATCTTACAGCCATAGTACGACATGGCGTAATGTAAAGTAAACAAGTCCAAATACAATCCCACGATATATATACTATGAACATAAGTCTATCCTGTAAGAAAAGGGTATTGAGACTCCTGTATAAAAGCTACAGGAATACACCTTGTAATTTATGGTCTCAAAAAGCACCATATGGTTCTGGTCCACCTAGGATTCTATCAAATGGTAGATCTTCTGCACGAGACATGACACATGCAGGCAAAGCCCATACAGGGGTGAGTATAACAATACTCAGTATGACACCCTGAAACTATAAACAAATATAAAAAAGGAAATTATAGTCATCTATACGTAGGTATATTTCAGAAAAACACACAACAAGAATATACAGACATACTCAAACTAAGACACATAGTCTAAAGTTAAGTCACAATAGCTGTATACCATTCCTAGGAATTCAGTTCGAAGATTCCACAAATAACTCATCTGGGAGAACACACTCTGGAGTCTAATAGCATGGACGATGTCTGTCAGAGAGGTATTATTCGTCAAGAACCATAATGAAAAATATACACACTGATATGTCAATAGAATAACTTGATACAACATATGAGGATCATAGATAGGGCCATAGGTTGATACCAACAACTCAATCTGGGGTCCGCCCATTTACTCTGGTCATGTGCTGGTATATGGAGTCAACCCAAGTATCTCTACCCATATACCTATACAAGGGGTATCCCATGTAGCTAGTCTAGGCCAATCTGTGTGGTGGATTACACACCATGTAGGAAACAATCAATTGTTCAACAAGTGGTTCAAATCATGGGGAAGAATGAAGAACGCATGAACTAGGGGAGAAAATCGGAAAATAATCAAGAGGGATAAACCTCGATTGAAGTTCATGTAGATATTGGTTCATTTACACTAGAAAAATAAATGAATCAAAAAAACTCAATATCAAACTCCCGATAAATCCTGAAAAATAATCCCATCTTAGAAATACGATCAAACTCTGTATCAATTTATTCATGGATAGGTCCATGTTCATCATAGTAATAAAGAACATGGAATGAATGAGTTAAATCAAATTACATATCTCAATTTGGATCATTCAATGATGGAGAACGTTCATCGCATCATCATATTTGGTGAGATCTTTCAAGATTGGTGTGAATTGATCGTTTATCTGAGGTCTCGTCATCATTCGCTGGAAGTATCCTCTAGAGGTTGTAGAGACCTGGTTTTTACCTTGTAAGACTTTGGAATATATTAAGTGTTTTTATACGATACACATGATGGAAGCAGGATATCTTTTAAAAGGTAGCTCGGGTTAGAAATATGAGGCCACTATTGAGTTTCGAACTTGCTATTTTCCCTAGCTAGGTTATAACCTTTTTCGGAGCGGGACTTCTATGAGGAAAGTCACTCAGGGGAAAATCGTAAATAAAATAATAAAAATTAATTATTTTATCACAAACGCCGAATCAAATAACTTTAAAATGGTTATTTGTATTGAAAATATGATATCATCATTGATTTTGAAATGGGGTGTTTTTCCTAGGCACGACATAAAAAGAGGGGATACGGAAATTTCAGATTCCGCACTAAGCGGGGCTTCTATAAATATAAGTTTAAGAGTTAAGGATTAGGATTATCCCTAATTCTCTCTCTCTCTCTCTCTCTCTCTCCCTCCCAACAATTCTTCATATGTTCTTCATTAGATCGAGGAGTGATCTTCACCAAAGCCTTAGAGGATCAAACAAAGAAAATAGTGGACTTGTCATCAATGTCGAATGGTCGAATCGAGGCAGGTTGTCTCTCATTTGATCCTCTTATTGAAGTTTTATTTGAAAATCTATTATTGTCTATTTATTTCTTCACTATGCTTATCAATCACCAATGGCCGCTCTAACATGACCGTCGATCCATACTATTAAACCTGAAATTTTATCTGAAAATCCATCCATTCTTCACAAATTTCGTCACTTATTTTCAGACGCATTGATCGACCATCGAATCATAAATCGAAGGCTGGCGCTGTGTAGGTCTCATAGCAAGGTTCATTGATCCATTTTTGGATCTGAAATCGGTCCATTGGATTAGTTGGTATGACTTGTGGATGAAGGCAGAAATGTGGGTCTGGCAGGGCGGAGGTGGAGGAGGCCGGTTAGTGGAGAAGAGTTAAAGGTCGTGGCGGTTGGGCCGAGTCGACGGCGTGGAAGGGCATGGCTCCGGTGGAGTCATCGATGCAGTTGGAGAGCACGACTTGAATCCGAGAGTGCAGTGGGGCCATGAGGTAGCGGTGCGGCGTAGCACCGAGTTTTTACTGAGGCAGAATGAACGAGATGGAGAGGTCAGCATCGTGGTCAAGTGAGACGACCGAGGCTGACAGGGGTCCAGCGATACAGGGCGTGCCGTATTGACGTGATGCACTAGCGGGGACCTGATGTGATGGGAGTGGGCCAACCAGGTAGGTGGGATAGGTGCACCAGTGGCAAGCTAGGTTAGAAGTAGGTCGGAGGACCAAGGCACTAGGCCAGCGAAGTTGGTCGGCCAGTCCGAAGCGGTCCGGCCAAGGCGGAGCTGACTGGTCAGAATGGGTTGGACCTGTTTAATTTGGGTTGAGCCATATTAAATGCATGGATCTCCCAAACCAGGTGTCTGATCAATGTGACATCTATGGCCATGCATCCCTCTAATAATGAAGAACATTTTTAGACTAGTTTGGGACTTTGAAGTTTTGGTCTCGCAATTTCGGTGCATGAAATTTCTAAACCTAATAATAATATTAATATTCGTATTATTTAAACTTCTTGTTTCAGATGTGGCACCTAAAAATGGTATCTAATTAATGGTTCGTTAGCAGCGTTGTGACCCAAAAATTGAGGCAGAATTTTCAAGATCCATTTCGAGCACTTAAACTAAAATCAAGCTACAGGCCCCATGGGGCCCGGTTCACACGTGTTACTGTGAAATGCAGCTTTTTCAACAATTATCTATTTTGGAGAAATGATTTGGCCATTTCGTGTGTTTTTTTTTTTGATAGGATCGCAATGGCTTGATTTGTATAATTTTTTTTGGTACTGAGGTGTTGGCCCCATGGGATGTCCTTCGAGCACAGTGCGATGACTTACAACTTTTCCATCGGATGTCCATTTTGGGTGAATGAATAGTCGGTCTTGCATGTTTTTTTCAAGGATTATAAGAGTTTGATATGTTTGTATGTGCGGAGCCTTGTTTATGATCTCACAAAATGTGGAAACATGAAAGGAATATTAGTGGAAGATATTTCTAACGTGTTTGAAAAGAACCCATGACTTGGGTCAACCTAGACTTTTGTGAGAGTGGAGAAGATGTATGAAGAGATGCAATCAAATTTTCATGAGCCATTTGAAGTGGTGTGCTAGCGTAATTATGCTTTTGGACCTCTGAATCAACAAAAAGCACTGGGTGCTCATTGTCCTTTTGAATAGTTGTGTCAAGTAATTTACGAGTAAGTTGGCACGACTTGGGGTAAATGTTCACAATTTCATACCCAAGAATGTTTAGGTATGTGGACAGGTGACAAGGCCATGCAACAAGACTTTTGGTCCCCAAACGCACCTTGTACCACTTTACAAATCTTCAATCTCTCACATATCTTTCTTTTTAATTGGATTTTGGCATCCATGTAGCATATCCTTAGTTTTTTCCCATGTATAACATCGTGGTTCCCTCCTTAGTAGTTGTCGTCTTACAATACGAGATACTCTGGATGTGATGCCTATTTAGGGTGACACTCAATGATTGTAGTAGTGTTCTTATAATAGGTACCATACAGTCCAAATGGAAAGTGTTCCTTTGCATTATTCAGATAGGTACCATCTAATAGGGATGGCTAGTGTTTTTCAATGTTCTTTAAAGAGGTGAAAACCAGTAGGGATAGCTCGATCAGTTATGGGGTTACCTCCAATTGGGTTGGGGAGTGGTCCTTGAGGGTAGTTTTGGGATTTCCTCCAGCTAGATTGGGAAGTGTCCTCTGAAGACAGTTATGGAATTCAATCTAGTGGGGCTGGGAAGTGGCACCCATCGATGACTCTTGTCGGGAAGTACCTTTCAGTTGGGCTGGGCATTGGGTCCCCCTCAACTTTCAGGTGATGATCCCTCCTGATTTACAAGGGCATGAACATGTGATGACAAGTGACATCCTCCATTCAGGATGGGTATGGATCCTCAACATTGAGACATGATCTCTCGACTATATGACATAGTGTGAGATGTCCTTTGATGTGAATTTTGACTCTTAAGAAAGAGGGACACTTTTCCCACCTAGAGGCACCCTTGTGATATGACCTAAAACTGTGAGGGTGAGATAGTGCCCCCCAAAGAAGATGGTATCAAGGTGTGGTGACTGAGTCCCTTTGACATGTAGTTCAGATAAGACCTATGGGATTCTAGGCATCGATGGTTACATCTAGGACTGTTGGCCACTCATTTTTCCTGGGCTAAGATTTCACATGAAGATCCCCTTACTCTCTTGTTTGGGTTTCTTGATTGATAATATATATATATCTTTTTTCAGTACTCACTCCTTGTGTTTTGGTTACTCTTCTTCCAAGAAAGTCGAAGACGTGCAGGGTATGCCATGTGCTTTCTGTGTCTAGCCTCTCATGGTTGGGTGAGACTAATCTTCTAATATAGGTGACAAAACTCTTTAAGAGGTTAATCGTTTTACCATTTCCAGATCCTGGGGTTTGGATGAGCTTACTACACTCCTTGTTGGGTTGATCTGCACTTCTTTACTTCACTTTTTTAATGCACTCCTTTACTGTACTCCTATACTATACTCCTCTATTGTACCTTTATCTATATACTACTCCCAGATTCAATAACTGTATTGATGCTCCCTTGAGCATTCAGGGCTTCCAAATTAGTATTTTTATACTCACCCATGCTTGGGCTTTTCCTGCACTTTCTGTGCCCTTGAAGATGACATACAAGTTGATCATGACATCACAGGAGCTTAGGGATACGGCGTCCTTGAGCTGTGTATGGGGTCCTAGCTTGGGATCTAGGAGTGGTCAACTCTCAGATATTTTACTTTTCCACCTGTTTTCATGTTTTGGTACATTTATGGTTGGGCGTGTGTTTTTTCTCTTCCCCTTTTAGTTTACTTTTCAGTACTTTTACTGTTTAGAGGTCAATGCATGTCTGTTGTTTATATATAGAAGTGTTATATCATGTTTTATTTTCCTTCTGCATATATTGCATTGAGATGGTTATGTGTGTGTGTAAAGGTTCTAATGAAAAGTCCTCCCCTAGTTTTTTGTGCCTTTGGCACTAGTCATCAGCCCCTATCCTATGGATGAGGGCTTGGCGTAGTTTCAGCTTAAGCCTCCGCATGGTTCGGGTCGTCACAAAGTGGTATCCAAGGTGGTTCAACCCTTGGGATGTTGTTTGTACATTTCCCTAAAAATTTCATGGTTGGGATTAGAGAAACAGTGTCAACATTTCTCAAGAGAGGCTCTCATTCTAGGGAGTCTATTGATGGTGTAGTGGCTGACGTAGACATTCAATATGACCCTAATTACCTGCTTGTTGAGTTGGCATGCTGAGACATTTGTTCCAGGGAACTTTGGAACAAGAATCATATAGGATTGGTTCTTTGATTGTCCTTGTTGAGTTATCTCCCCATCATTGTTGATATATACATATGCTAATCTAATCATGGTACTCCTTGATAGCATTTAGAATGTATTTGTGATGACATATTCCTAGGATACTAGGTCCAGTTTGTGATGATGACCCCGTGATCAACGAGGCCTTAGTTTAGGACACATCTTGCGAGCCCCTTTCTCCATGTGGTTAGGTAGCAGCACCCCCACCTGTTGAGTAGAAGATAGCCCTAGCAGTGCAGGGTGAGGACGTGCTCAAGCTTAGTTCACTTCACGAGTTCCAGCAAAAGAGAGTGCTAAGGTTCTATAGTGATTCAAATTATCGAGAACTAGAGGAATTCAGTGGTCCACCTCTTCTGGCTTGTACAGACACCATCAGATTTGATAGTGGCTTTGGCAGCCAAATATTTCCCCACGGTAACTAGGATTTGGTGGATCTTGGTTACTTGGATACAAGATGAGTCAACACTATCATGGGATGAATTCCAACAGATGTTTTTTGAGGAGTTCTACCCCTCCTACTTGCGCTCTATTCAACTTCAGGAGCTCCATATATGTCAAATTGGAGGGATGAAGCTAGCTGAGTACAGGACTAGGTTCACAGACCTTACTCAGTACTCTTTGAACATGGTCCATGATGGAAACTTCTGAGACTAAATGTTTGAGTAGGGTCTTCATAGAGGGATCTGTGCACGCATGGTGCCTTTGTGCATCCCCACCTTCCTCGGGGTGCAGAATCAGGTACTGGTGATAGAGATATTTTTGTAAGAGGAGTACCATTTGGCTGGTTTTGGCGGCGTTCATGATAGATCTGAGACATTTTCAATAGTTAGAAGACTTTAGTTAGCATGTTCTCGACACAGGACGTCTTCCCATGATCAGACTCAGGCACATGGTCGGGGACAGTGTAGAGCATCGAGTTAGCCAAGGGAGGGCTGGTTCTATCCTCATGATGGGCTACGTCACATGGCATGGGGCTACCCAACCAGACATGTTGTTCTTCCCAGGTATATGGTTGATGCACCACAACATCATAGATAATGTCATTATCAGGGATCTCACAGGAAAGGATAGTGTGGTCCCCGGGGAGGAGGTGATGGCATGAGGTCAGGATAAATTGTGGTTGGTGGATTATGTTACAAGTTCTTTCCTCCACCACGGAGTGGGCCACTTCAGACTCAGGGAGCTGGCGATTGGGGTCAAGGCCATCTGCATGTTTGGAATGTCGACGATCCTATAGTGTGTGACATAATAAGAGGTATGCTCTAAGTATTTTATACCTTTTTACAGTAGACATTTTTAGAAACTATGTGAAGTAATATTTTCTCACTACTTCAATCTTGAGGTTTTACTGGGTTGATGTGGGGTACCATTGTAACCATGTTTCGATGTTTTTTGATGTAGCATTGAATACATGAAGAAGAGGGATCCTTACCCCGCTGAGATACATTTTTGTGACGTATGAAACCCTTTGAGGGAGAGTCGAGACCACCTAAATTGGATAGTATCAAGGTGTGGTAGATGAGTCCCTATGACTTGTGTGTTAATGTTAGGGTTTTGTAGTGGAGTTTTAGATTAGGACCTAGAATTTCCGGTGGATATTTTCTATTTGACCTCCTTTTGATTGAGGTTCCACTAGTGGGTTTAAAAAAGTTCTTATTTTGGGGATTACTCTTCTTTCAAGAATTGAAAAGATACACGGGGTATGCCACATGATTTCCATGTCTATCCTCTCATAGTTACACGATTTTACTCACCTTCCATGTTCGTTGGTACCTTGGGTGATCAATTTCAAGTCATGACATTGTAGTTTTCAAGTACAGGCCGAGGTGATGAACACCCCAAAAATTGAACTAAGAAACTCACTATCTGGTGATGACAGTAGTAGTCCTCGACCTGATGATATAGAGGTGTTATCTTATGGGAGAGCAATTTGTGGTTTTCTCAGACCACCAGGGTCTTAGGTATGTCTTCACTCAGAGAGACCTAATCTTGGGGCAGTGATGCTGGTTGAACTTCTTACAGGACTATGAAATTGAGCCATTCTATACTCAGGAAAGAGGAAGAATTGTAGTAGATTCCCTTAGCAGGAAGCCCCAACCTCGCCAAATTTTGGAAGTTCCGAGCAGTTAAATTCTCTACAGCTGACCATAGTGGAGCATGAGGGTGAAGTTCTCTTTAGTGGATGGTGTTGACTCTTTCACTTCTCTATTGGGTGAGAGCGTCAAGGTTTTGAAAAATCCAGTAAGAGATCTGGTGTGACTCAGATATCCTTAAGTGACACACCATATGGATATTCTAAATGAGGGAATCATGAGACAATATTCTAGGGACAAATGGTCATTCCAATTGCAATGCAGATGTAGAAGTTTAGCCAGGGAAGAAAAATATCCCACAAGTTTCTCCAAGTATTTTAGGACCATTCAAAGAGATGGTGATTTTTCCTACCACCTTACCCTTCCCCCAATAGTTGGAGTGGGTTCATGAAATCTCCCACATGTCGCATCTGAGGGAAAATGTGTAGGTGTTCCTAGGAGCAGGAGAGCTAGTTGTGAGCTCAGTATCCTTCGTTGTTTCCCTACTTTCGGTTTTCAGGGACAAAAAGATTTAATAAGGGAATGATGTAGAGGCCCACTTTTTTCTTTATAAGACTTTAGAGTATTTTTACATATATTTTTAGAGCTATGTGCTAACACGACATGAAATTCTGATACCTGGTGTACCCAAAATAAATTCTGCAAAGATATTAAGTGTTTTTATACTATGAACATGGAAGAAATGGGTTTTCTTTTAAATAGTATCTCAAATCAGAAATATGAGGTCACTATTGAGTTCAGAATGTGTCGTTTACCCTATGTAGGGTATAACCTTTGTCGGCGTGGTACTTCAGTGAGGAAATTCACCTGAGAGAAAATCATAAATAAAATAGTTTAAATTAATTATTTTATCATGAAAGTAAAATCAAATAGATTTCGAATTGTGACTTGGATTGGAAATCAAAGATCCTTGTTAACTTCAAAATACGGTGTTTTGACTAGGTGTGACAAAAAATTGGGGGTATGGGAATTTCAAATTTCGCACTGAGCGGGGATTCTGTAAATATAAGTTTAAGAGTTAAGGGTTAAGGTTATACCTAATTCTCTCTCTCTCTCCCTCCCTACCATTCTTCATCCATTCTTCATCATATTAAGGAGAAATATTCGTTAAATCCTTGATGGATCAAAGCAGGATCATAGGGGACTCGTCATCAACCCCGAACGGTCAACTCGAGGTAGGTTTTCTCTCCTTTTAACCTTTGATTAATATTTTATTTGAAAATCCTTTATTACCTATTTGTTTCTTCATTATGATTATCAATCATCAATTATTGCACTAACACATCCATCTATCCATCCTATTAAACCATAAATTTTATCTAAAAATCGGTCTATTCTTAGCATATTTAATCCATTAATTTTTGAATCATCGATTGACCGTAAAATTATAGATTGAAGGATGGCACTGCAAAGGTCTCATAACAAGGTTCATCAATCTATTTTTGGATATGAAATTAGGCCATCGTAGTAGTTAGTATGGAATGTGTAAGAAGGCGGCAACGTGGATCTAACATAGTCGTGTTGGTGGTCGTTGTTTGGTGGAGAATGGTGGTTGGTCATGGTGGTTGGTCTTATGTAGCGGTGCGGCAAGGCATGGCTCCTAAGGATCCGTTTTTGCGGCTGGAGAATGTTTCCAGTGTGCAAGACGGTGGCAGGGCCACGAGGCAGCAGTATGGTGGAGCACCAAGCTAGAGTTGAGGTGACGTGACTGCGATGGAGGTGGTTGACATCGTGGTCAGGTGGGGCGACCGAGGCCGATAGGGACCTGGTGACATGGGGCACGTAATATTGATGGATTGCACTGGAGGGGTTCCAAGGCAAGGAGAGCAGGCAATCCAGGTAGCCGGGATGGTGCGCCAGCATCGCGCTCATTCAGAAGAAGGTCGATGGGATGAGGTGATGGGCTGGCGAAGCAGGCTGGACCGGCACGAGTGGGTCGGATCAGGCGGAGTAGTCCGGTCAGAATGGGTTGGAACTATTTAAATCTATTTGAGCCCCTTTAATTTCATGTATCTCCTAAAACCAGGTGTCCAATCGACATACCATATATGACCATATGTCCCCCTAATCAAGACAAATATTTTTAGACCAGTTTGGGACTTTGAAGTCCTAGTCTTGTGGTTCGGGTGCATGAAATGCCTACACATAATAATAATATTATTATTATTATTATCCAGAACTCTTGCTTCAGACGTGACACCTGCATATGGTGTCCGATTGATGTTCTGTCATTGGTGTTGTGACCCTGAAATTGAGGCAGACTTTTCAAGACCCATGTTGGGTGCCTAAACTAAAATCGAGGTGCAGGCCCCAAGGGGCCCAGTTTGTACTTGTTGCTGTGAAATGAATATTTTTTCCGGTTATCTTTTTTGGACAAAAGATTATACATTTTGTGTGTTTTTCTGAGACAATCGTAATGGCGTGATCCATATAATTTGTTTTGGGACCGAGGCATGGTCCCCATGGGATCTCCTTCGAGTGTAGTGCGGCGACTTACGATTTTTCCATCGGATGTCCATTTGGGGTGAATGAATAGTCGATATTACATGTTTTTTCCCAAGGATCGCAAGGGTGTAACATTTTTAGATGTGCAGAGCCTTGTCTATTGTCTTATCAAATGTGAAAACATAAAACGAATATCAGTGGAAGATTGTTTTGACGTGTTTGAAGAGAATCCATTGCTTGGTTCAACTTCAAATTTTGTGAGATTGGATAAGATGTATGAAGATATGTGATCAAATTTTCTCGAGCCATTTCAAGATGTGTGCCAGTTTAATAATTCTTTTTTCCCTCCAGATCCACGATGAGTTTCATGAACTTTTTGGCCTTTTGACTAGGTGTGTCAGGTACTCTAGGAGTAATTCATCATGCCTAGGGGTACTTGTTCACAGTTTAGTACCTGATAATTCTTAGTTATATGACCAGGCGATGAGGCGGAGAAGTATAATGTGTGGGAGCCACACAAATTGTGTACCACTTTATGAATCTTCTATCTCTCACATATCTTTATTTTGGACTTGGATATTGGCATGCGTGTTTACTATCCTGACTTTTTTTCCATGTAGAATGTGATGGTTCACTCTGTAATGGCTTATGTGTTACGATGTGAGACTATCCATGTGTGACACATATCTAGGGAAATACTCTATGACTATAGCAAAGTTCCTACATGAGGTTCCATCTAGCAGGGATGGACAGTGTTCCTCAGCATTCTTCTGAGAGGTACCATCCATCAGGGATGAATTTTTTTCACCGGTGTTATTTTGAGAGGTACCATCCAGTAGAGATGACCAGTGTTCCTCAGCAAGCTTTCCGAGAGGTACTAACTTGTAGGGATGGGTAGAGTAGTTCCTAGGATACCTCCAGCTAGGCTAGGAAGTGTTCCCTGATGAAAGTTCTGGGGTTACCATCAGCTGGGTTGTGAAGTGGTCCCTAATGGAAGTTCTGGGCTTCCCTCCAGTAGGTCTGGGTAGTGGGACCCATCCTCAACTCTTTCCAGGAAATATTCTCCCAATAGGTTGGGTAGTGGGTCCCCTATCAAATTACAGGTGATGATCTCCCCTAATGTACTAGGGCACTGACACCCGATGATGAGTAGCATCCTCATGCTAGGATGGGAATGGATCCTCAACTTTAAGACATGATATCTCAACTATTAGACACAGTGATGAGGTGTGATTGGATGCGACTTTAGAATCTCAAGAAAGAGGGTAACTTTTCCTACCAAGACTCATTCTTGTGACATGACTTAAACTTTGAGGGTGAGATAGTGTCACCCAAAGCAAATGGTATCAATGTGTGTTGATTGAGTTCTATGAATTGCAATTCAGATCTGACAAGTGGGATGTTAGTAATCGATGGTCACTTCTGGGACTATTGGCCACTCAATTTTTCTGGGCTAACCTTGTGAGATGGATATCCCCTTACTCCCTCATTTGGTTTTTTTACTGATAATATATATATATCCTTTTCCAGTATCCACTTCTTGGTTTTTGGTTACTCTACTTCCAGGAGAGGCGAAGACGCATGGGGTATGCCATGTGCTCTCCACGTCTAGCTTCTCATGGTTGGATGAGTCTACTCTCCTACAATAGGTAAAAAACACTCGATGAGGGGTTAATCTTATCACTATTTGTATCACCTTATGTTTAGACAAGCTTACTTAAATCCTTGTTAGGTTGAGCTACACTCCTTTACATCAATCCTTTACTACAATCCTTTATTGCACTCCTTTACTACACTCCTTTATTGTACTCTTTTACTATACCTAGTTTTATAAACTGCTCCCCTCTTTAGTACCTCTATTACTACTCCCATGAGCCTTCGGGGCATCCTACTGAGTATTTGTATACTCACCCCTGCTTGGGATTTTCCCGCACTTGGTTTCCCCTTACAGACGACGGACAGGTTGATCGTGACATCATAGGATCTTAGGGATAGGGGTGCTTGGACCATGTATGATGTTCGTAGAAAGGGATACAAGAGTGGGGATATCTTAGCTTTTTTACTTTTCCACCTGTTGTTGGGTTGTGGCACTTTTCTAGTTGGGTGTCTGTTTTTTCACATTCCCTTTCAGTTTACTTTTCTGTACTTTTATTGTTTAGAGATCGATGCATGTTTGTGGTTTATATATAGCAGTGTTGTATCATGTATTCTTTTTCCACTACACTATTTTCATTGAGTTGGATGCGTGTGTGTGTGTGTATAGGTTTTTAGGAAAATGCCTCCCCTAGTTTGTTGTACCTTCAGTTCTAGTCACCATCCCCTTCCCAATGGAGGTGGGCTTGGCGTAGTTGCGGCTCGAGCCCCGACACGGTTTGGTTCATAATAGAGGTTCTATCTCAAATGTCTGAAAAGAATTACAAGGATATAAGGATAACCCTAGATCACTAAAAATGGATTATTTAATGATAAACCACCTCTCTATGTCAACAATTGAAATAAAATAATTTTTCTTAATTTATTTTATTAATTTAAACATCTTTGATGACTTTTCTACACCCAATCCGCGCCGACCAATGCTAGGTCTCTTCTAGGGTAGAACCACCACTCTAAACTCAATGGTTCCCTTGGATTTCTGATTTGAGAAACCATTTATAACTTATTCCACTTTTTTAAGAAAATTGTCCATGTGTTATATTTAATATTTTAATATATTTTAACCATTTGTTTTGGGTACACCAGGTCATGGAATCGCAGGTCATCTCAGTGCCTGGTGTCAAAATTAATTCATAAAATATTTAAACATAATACACAGAAAATACAATTAATTACATTCTCCCCACCTTGGGTCTTTATTTCTCTAAAAATACAAAAAAATGGATACTCAAAAGGATGTGGGTACTGAGCATGAATTTGAGCCTCCTGCTCCAAATTTATCTCTTAGAGATTCTCATACCTACATTGAACAATCACCAAAGGAAATGATTTCCCACAAAGGATCCACTCCTTCTGATCATTGATCTCCATTGGGCACTTAGTAAAAGTAACTCCATCCTCGATGTACATCTCTCCCCAGTCGATAATGTGTGATAAGTCATGCATGTACCTCCTCATATGTGACACGTGGAAGACATCGTGTACTTGGTCTAAATATGGAGGTAGAGCTAAGAGAAACACCACCTCTCTAAATCTATGCAATATCTGAAAAAATCCAATGAACTTAGGAGATATCTTTTCAACCTGGTAAAATCTCAGTAATCCATATCGAGGTGAAACCTCTAGTAACACATTATTCCCTTCATCGAACTCCCAAGGGCCTTTGCCTCTTGTCAATATAAGAATTCTTTTGGGTATATGTAGTCTTCATATTCTTCTGGATAATCAACATCTTATTTTTAGTAGATCTACCTAACTCTAGGCCCATGAGTGCTGACACTCCTAGGTATGTCCAGGGAAGTGCTGACCTGTTGGGCCACCCATAAAAAGCCTCAAATATTTCCATAACAATAGTGGAATGGTAGTTTATATTGTATGAAAACTCCACCAATGGAAGGTGATCTTACCAACTATGGCCAGAATCTGACACGCAAGCTTACAGCATGTCCTCTAGAACCTGAATGGTATGTTTTGTCTGGTCATCTGAGTGTGGGTGAAACGTTGTGCTCAAGTGTAACTGGGTCCCAAACGCATCTCGTAATCCCTTACATAATCGGGATGTAAAGAGATAATCATGATCAAATATAATAATAATGGAACACCATGGAGTTGAACTATCTTCTAAACATATAGGAGTCATGATCTATCTACTAAACACTACTCTCAGATAGTAAGAAAGTGGGCTGACATCGTGATTCATTCAACGATCACCTAGATGACATAGTGTCCCCTAGAAGTACATGGTAAGACTATCACATAGTCCATAGATATCACATCCCACTTCCATTATTTCACCTCAAAGGTTTCATCCAAACCCATTGTAACATAGTACTAAGCCATCACATGCTAACAAGTAAGTAATCGAGAGACAAACTCTTCAACTCCTTTCATAATCCCTATCCACTAAAATTGATAGTGGAGGTCTTGGTAAATCATTTCCACGTTCAGATGTACAACCAAAGGGGACATATGAAACTCCCTCGGAACCTCCTTCTATAAAATCATTGGTACCATCATGCATCCTCTGAAAATAACAATGTACTCCCTGCCTTTAGAAAATCAATCAAGATCCTAACATTGGATATATGAGCATGTAGGGTCTCACAGTCAGTATCCCAAAGATATGCCTCCAGGACTCTCTATAAGAGTGGAGGTGTGACAACCATAGACTGTAGGTAAGATGCTCCATACTCATCCACAAAGGATAACTACAATGAGGCAAACTATAGTAACGCCTTGTTCTGTAACTGTAAACTAGATATCTTGCTAAGAGAATCCACTACCATGTTCCCCTTCCCATTAGAATAGACAATTTCAAAGTCATAATCCTAGAGGAACTCCGTCCATCACCTCTATCTCATGTTTAGATCCTATTGAGATAAAATATACTGGAGACTCTTCTAATAAGAGTAAAAAATAAACTATTTTCCCATCAGGTAGTGTCACTACATTCTCTGGGAAAATACTACCACTTCTAGATCAATTTCGTGGGTCACATAGTTCTACTCATGTGATCAGAACTAGCATGAACCAAAGGAAATCACTTCTCTCCTTTACATCTCAACACAACCAGGCCCGATTCATGATGTATCATAGAACACTATGTACTCAACACCCTTCTACATCAATCTCAAGATCATAGTTCTCATCAATCTCTTCCTCAACAACTGAAAATATTTCTGGCACATCTTTTTCCACATGAAAGGTTTCGGATTTAGAGTCAAATAATTCATGGGTACTGGTATCCTAGAGAAATCATGTATAAATCTTCAGTAACAGCCAACCAACCCAAGGAATCTATGCACCTAGAATGTGGCCCGCCTGACTCATGAACTGGAACTTCAAGATCTTTTTGTAAAGATGGTGATCTCAGGGTACTTCTAGAACTATCCTTAAGTGTCTCTCATTGTAGAGACCCGAAGCTTGACGTACATTGACATTACATCACATTTGCGGAATACTTAGTACATAACAAAAACACACACACAAGGACCGTAATAGTTTAGTGTCTTTGGAAACTCGGAACGTAATCTTCTAATCATGGTGAAAGATCTTCAACATCTCCCATAAAGATCTTGTCTTTTTTTACCTAAAACCTTTCTTTATATCTTGGGGAAAAGAAAACATAAAAGGTTGAGCTCAAATGCTCAGTAAGGGTAAACAAAATAAATATCAATCACATCATATACATAAGCACATAA
Source organism: Viscum album (assembly GCA_963277665.1). Taxonomy (NCBI): domain Eukaryota; kingdom Viridiplantae; phylum Streptophyta; class Magnoliopsida; order Santalales; family Viscaceae; genus Viscum; species Viscum album. Next base: position 592,429,068 of record OY728141.1, on the reverse strand, counting down.
CTTTTGGAAATCTTAACCTGTAAAAGAGATCATAATTTCATAACCTGGGATAACTCATGGCAGTGAAATGTAATCACAATAATCATAACTTAAAACATTAAACTTTGTTTCATGCACACATAATCATAGAGAATCAGTTATTGTTAGTCAAGACTCATTTCCAAGACTATCTTAGTGGACAAAGTCCCTTTCTGAACCGAGTCACCCTCATTTCAGTCCTGTTTCATTGAACCGGTATAACCTACCATTCCAGCCATGTCTATCTCATGAGATATAAAATCTTTACCCAATGCATTGGAGGGAGATATAGGTCCCACCCATCTCATAATGATACCATTCTTATGTGTGCCACAAAATCATAAATCATACATCATTGCATAACCCATGTAGTAAAAATAGGATTCTTAAACAACATGACATCATAAAACAATTCATATAAGATAAAGGAATTCATAAAAATAATTCCATCACAACATAATCAAATCAATGTAATGATAGGGATAGAAACATAACCCTTTATTATCTTAGATGGAAAATAATTTTGATAAAACAGTTGAACTCCATTCTTGAGGATAATATCCTTTCTACTTCAAAAACACTTTTCCTTTCTTAACATGTCATAAAATTATAAACTAAAACAAGTTGATTAAAAATAAACTTTAAAACTTGTAAAGGAGTCTTCTTGGAAATAATGTTTTAAAAATCCATTCATGCCGTATAAGTTAAAAAAAACATTCTTCGTACTTTTGTCGGAAAAGTCAAAAAGTACCTCGTACGAAAAATGACAAAAGATTCCTTTCATATCCTTTACTAAAACCTCACCGAAGGGTAAAATTGGATTTAAACAATTGTAGGTGGATGGAAATAATATTACATATTGAGGAAATATGGATGTGGATGATAAAATACACCCTAGTAAATACTAAAGTATAAACAATCTCAGATAAAAATGAGATTGTGATATTTCTCTTACCTTAGGTTCGATTTGCTTTGTAAGTGTACGAACCTCCAGTATAATGATTTAAATAATGTCATTGACTTATTACAGAATCATATTCATTGTTATGATATCATATATGGTTCACTTATGACTTTATATTACCCGTTCTTTTGTAAATTCCATGTTAAAGAGTGTTTTGGGTAAAATTGTTTCATTTGTCATCCGTGTTTTGACTTGTAATTATTCATATGATTACTTAGATAATGATTACAAAATTCCAGAATATAAAACATGATTTATATATATATATATATTCAGAATATACATATAATAAATCAGTGAATGGAAATAAATACACCGTTCATGGAGACGGTAGGCCGTACGTACGCATGAATGTTGTTTTCGTTTCCTTATTGAGTTGAACGGAATTAAGTAGATGACATACATATATATACACATAAATCCAGTATCATTATTATGTCATATATTTCATGATTACTTATTATATATACTTTATAATCATTCATGAATGGTTAAAGTGGAGAATGAATCTCATCGCGTCGTGGAGACGGTTGTCTGTACGTACGCACGAGCGATGATATCGTTCTCATGATCGTGGGACTGTATTGGAGTGTATGTATACTATTTCAGAATAAATATCACTTTAAAATAATAATATATAGTTATTATTTACACCATTATACCCATCCAAGTAAGGTGGTGGTGGAAAATAGATTTCACCACGGCGTGGAGACGGTATTCCGTACGTACGCACGCGCGGTGATTTTGTTTTCTGTAGGATGGATAGATGGTGAAATAGGATTGTTTAATACTTATAATAACATATCAGTATATGAGTGATACTGATTTTATTACTTCATAATGAAACAACCTAAGAAGAAGAAGTAGAAGAAGAAATAAAGGTGAAAGAATCGGTAACGGAAATTACCTCTTCTTTGAAGCGCCTCTTTGAGACCTCCTCTTAGGGCACTCAAATTGGTCTTTGAGGAAGACCAGAACCTCTAGGATGTTGCTCGGGAAGTGGAGAAGAGAATTTTTCAGGGGTTTTCCGAGCTTGAAGGCTCAAAGTTGTGTGAGGAAGAGAGGGAGGAGGTGCCCTTTTATAAGGGAGGAGAGGGGCTCCTTTTGGAAAAACAAAAAATATTATTTTATTATAAAGTCAAGTTCCGTTTTAAATAGCTCAAAATTGAATTATTTCGAGGCTAAGGTGGGGATGGGTCGAAATACTCTCATCCAATATAATTTAGACAAGTTTGGGTTCCTATTTTAACCTTATCATTTAGATTTAACATTAAGTTAAATAATTTTACTTTTACCGTGTCTTCTTGTGTTCTTACACTATAAGGTTAATAAACTTACTAAATGAAGCCAAAAGAACCCCAAATTGTTTATTATTAATATATATACCCTTATCTAAGTCCTTTTGCCAAAACTTAGATTTTTAAAAATAAAATAACAATTAATAATATAATATTTGTTTTAAAAACTATTTTATGTCAATTTTGACACTATTTTGTAATTGATTTTTGTGAAAATTATAACAGAATGGTAAGTTCGAAAAAAGTTAATTAAATCAATACTAACATGTCATATTAATCTATGAAATTAGTGGAATTCATAAAAAGTCTTAAATTACATTTATTTTGCTATTTATAACATCAATTATGTCAATATTTCATTAATATGATAATTATTGCATCATCTTTGTGTCATAAATAAATTAAATTATTTGATGTCTAAAAATTAAAAATAAAATACCATTATGTATTAAATCGTTTTAGCTTTATAATGAATATTTACAATCGAATTTATCTTATGCATAACCCAATATTAAAAATGTTTTAGTAAATAAACTTTGATTTTAACTCTTTTAACTCTTCTTTGAATTAAATAATAATAAATGTCCTAATCTAATCCAAGTGGGCCTAAATGGTCATATTTTATTCCTAATCTTGTTTTTGGTCGAATTACACTTATCCAATAGAATTTAGAAATGTGTTAGGGTAATAATAATATCATTTTTACCCTTAATTACCCTATTTACTTTTAACCGTGGTAAATAAAAGTAAAAAGTTACTATTCACCAAAAATTATTTTCATCTTATTGAACCACATTTTACTTACTGACATCAACCGTGTCTCTCGGATTTTTGAAATTCCACTCACAGAAGCGGTAAAATTAATTTTTATGAAAAATTCAGTTTTTTTAACTACCACTTAGTGGTTTCACTATTCATCAAAAATTGAAAGTTTTCAGAAAAATACCAAAAATTAGGCCTAAGCTATATTTGATATTATGAACTCAAAAATGATTTCTATTTTACCAATTTCAAAACATATCAGTTTTATTAATTAATTTAAAAATTAATTCTCGTCGTCAAAACAAATAGCGTGTTCTTAAGAGATAATAACTATCGAAAGATTGAAACTTGTTTATGTCTGGTTTAAATGTGAAATTACATACAATGACCAACATTGTATTAAATTGTAAAAATATATTCTAAATATAATTTAAAACCACTCAAATTAATAATTTATCACTATTAATTATTTCGATTGAAAAAGTTGTTTTTAATTAAAATTTAGTAATTTTCACTATTCATCGAAATATGAAAGTTATCTGAAAATCACCAAAATTTCACCCTAAGCTAATTTCGATATTCCTAATCCAAAAATGAAGTCCATTTTGAAAAATAAAATTTACAATATTTCAAAAAGTGGTTATTACTATTCATAACGGCCAGTTTTATAATATTTTAGTAGCATATCATTGTTTAGTGAAACTCGGTATTGCGTACTACACACGCTATCAAGGAAGGTCGTGATTGCGTGTAATGAAAGGCAAGTCAAGGATGCGTGTTGTGCAAGCTCCTTTTGGTGTAGCGTATAACACAAGACATTAATGAAATTAAAAAGAATATTTTTCATAAAATCTCGGGGTGTTACATTCTACCCCCCTTAAAATGAATTTCGCCCTCGAAATTCGTCGGGGTTATAAATGGTTTACTACTCGAAAGTTTCTTTAATAGAAACCCACATCGTAAAAAGGAATACCAAAACCAATCTTTAAAAACAAAAGTATGAAACGTAACGGTTACCCAAATAAACTAATCACTGGGTTTCCACATAGGTGAAAATATGGATATGGAAGAAAAATCTAACCATCATGTTCTGATGGAGAGTGGTAGAGAACATGGCTATGGAAAAACCAACAATCACAAATCCATTAATTTGTGACGATCTAAGGTACCATCTGATTAATCAGATATAAGAGCACTAGGACAACATTTTTGGTTTTTAAGATCGTTTCCCTAAAGTTGAAGAATTTGAATTAGAATAAATACTTACTTTATTTTGGTACAATCTCACTGTTTTTCGTGAATTGAACAATTTCCACTTCATCTCTTAAATAAATGAAGTTGAATTTGTTATTTGTGAAGTGTTAGCAGATCATGTGATAGAATGACGGGTCATTCCATCTGTCTCAAACAAAAGGTTAGCAAAAGTTATTAAATATACATAAGTCATTCTATAGTGAGATTAATCATATATGGTTCCTAAAATAGACTTATACTTCATATATCATACTGCTTAATATAATAAAACTAGTTTCTACTAAACAGGGACTTCCTGTAGGCCAGTGGTAGGCGATAAAGGCCAGTCGCACTTCGGTTGTGGGTTCGATTCCCACAGCCTTGTCCGACGCGATGGGTTATCGCCCGTCCTACAGGTTGTCCTTTTTCTAAAGCTATATTACTATAACATCCCATCAATAATATCGAAAAACGTTTTATCCTAACTTATGTCCAACATAATCCATTCTAATCTTTAGGCTTATCTAAAATACTTCGGTCCAAGCTCATAGTATAAAGAAAATGATTACTTTAAATGTCACAGAACAATCACGTGAATGCCATCATTTATCCCCCATATATCATAAGATATATCTTGTTGGTCAAATTACAAACATGTGAATACCTTAATCATGTATTCTCTTGAAGAATGAATACCCATTGAACCTTAGTGAAAACATGAATGCAGTTAAAAGTTAACACCTTCCACATACCAAAATCCTCAAAATTCTATATACTCAAACCATGATATCACTTAGTCCTTATATCAATCATGAGCTCATTAATACTGTTAAACATTTCATTTTCTCGTTTTCCCCTCATTATGCGCATATCATCTTATTTCCAAAAATATCTCAATCACTTTGAATACCACATTAGACCAATACATAAATATTCCAATACTCCATGATACAACATTATTTTGGAATCCCATTACATAAACACTTAATCATTCCACCACATCATTGTCATATTCAACATCGCCAATAGTGATCGCATGTGACTTCCCTTTGTCCTTTGCCTTAAGCGGTTTCTCATGTCGATCATCACTAACCCTTGGATTAGGGAATTTATTAGCATAATGCCCCATTTCCTTTCACTTGAAGCATTGAAGTGTTGGTGGTGCGTTCTCTGCAGTGTTTTCTTTATTCACATCATTAGAAACCCTTTTTCCATTACTTCGACACTTAGCTGCTCGATGACCTTCTTTTCCACACTTAAAACATTTTCTAGTCCCTTTAAGACAATCTCCACCATGCTTCTTTCCACACTTTGTTCATAAGGAAACATTCATCTTCTTTTCACCATTATTCTGAGATTTCTCCTAGAACTCCATCTTCCGTTTCTTGTCAAAACCATGAGATGGATATGTAACACCAACTTCCATTTCTACCTTGATAGCACAACACACAATTTCTTCATAGCTACTGAAGTCTCTTATAGCTAATTCCCTTCAAAGACTTGGTTTTAAGCCACTGAAAAATCCATCAACTTTACTTTCAGGTTGGATGATAATGTCAGATGCATACCTTGAAAGTCTTGTAAAATTCGCTTCGTATATACCAATGGATTCATCATCCTTTTGCTTTAGTTCGAGAAACTCCTTCTCCATCTTTTTTCGAAGAATACGAGGGAAGTACTTATTGAAAAATAAATTATTGAACTCGTCCCATTCCATGGACTCAATTTCATCTCTTGGCCTCATATTCTTGATAAGATTCTACCATTGATCAGCTTCACCTTCCAAACGATATACTGCTAAGATGACTTTATCATGTTCAGAACATTGAAGAACTGAAAATATCTTTTCAGTGGTACTGATCCATTGTTCAGCAACAAGTGGATCGAAATTCCCACTGAAAGAAGATGGACGTTGCCTCATGAAGGAATCAGTAGAATATTGTTCCCTTCTCTTCTCATTTTGAAGTCTAGAATGATTCATAGCTTGTGTAAGTATAGAAATAAGATTTTGCACTCCATCTCCCATAACATTTGTTTGTTCAGGAGGACAATCATTGCATTGTCCATTGCATTGATCAACACGGTTCCTTCGGGTTCCAGCCATCGTCTAAAACCCAAAACGAATAGTGTGAGAGGCAAAAATCATGCTAGGGAAAACAACATAATAAAGGGGGTGTACCTTCAATATCTAACATCTTAGGTTTAATTCTATGATCGTTAGCATAATTATAGTACTATAAACTATACGTATACTTAACCTTAGGGACATCCCTAGACATACCTTAGAAATATCTCTAGGGATCTCACTAAAGTTTTTGCATCCTAGTTTCCAAAGGTTGACTAAACCTTTCCTCTGATACCAACTGTAGAGACCCGAAGCTTGACGTACATTGACATTACATTACTTTTGAGGAATACTTAGTACATAACAAAAACACACACACAAGGACCGTAATAGTTTAGTGTCTTTGGAAACTCGGAACGTAATCTTCTAATCATGGTGAAAGATCTTCAACATCTCCCATAAAGATCTTCTATTTTTTTTACCTAAAACCTTTCTTTATATCCTGGGGAAAAGAAAACATAAAAGGGTGAGCTCAAATGCTCAGTAAGGGTAAACAAAAGAAATATCAATCACATCATATACATAAGCACATAACTTTTGGAAATCTTAACCTGTAAAAGAGATCATAATTTCATAACCTGGGATAATTCATGGCAGTGAAATGTAATCACAATAATCATAACTTAAAACATTAAACTTTGTGGCATGCACACAAAATCATAGAGAATCATTTCTTGTTAGTCAAGACTCATTTCCAAGACTATCTTAGTGGACAAAGTCCCTTTCTGAACCGATTCACCCTCATTTCAGTACTGTTTCACTGAACCGGTATAACCTACCATTCCAGCCATGTCTATCTCATGAGATATAAAATCATTACATAATGAATTGGAGGGAGATATAGGTCCCACCCATCTCATAATGATACCATTCTTATGTGTGCCACAAAATCATAAATCATACATCATTGCACAACCCATGTAGTAAAAATGGGATTCTTAAACAACATGACATCATAAAACAATTCATATAAGATAAAGGAATTCATAAAAATAATTCCATCACAACATAATCAAATCAATGTAATGATAGGGATATAAAAATAACCCTTTATTATCTTAGATGGAAAATAATTTTGATAAAACAGTTGAACTCCATTCTTGAGGAAAATATCATTTCTACTTCAAAAACACATTTCATTTCCTAACATTTCATACAATTATAAACTAAAAGAAGTTGATTAAAAATAAACTTGAAAACTTGTAAAGGATTCTTCTTTGAAATAATGTTTTAAAAATCCAATCATGCCGTATAATTTAAAAAAAACATTCTTCGTACTTTTGTCGGAAAAGTCAAAAAGTACCTCGTACGAAAAATGACAAAAGATTCCTTTCATATCCTTTAATAAAAACTCACCGAAGGGTAAAATTGGATTTAAACAATTGTAGGTGGATGGAAATAATATTAAATATTGAGGAAACATGGATGTGGATGATAAAATACACCCCAGTAAATACTAAAGTATAAACAATCTCAGATAAAAATGAGATTGTGATATTTCCCTTACCTTAGGTCCGATTTTCTTCGTAAGTGTCCGAACCTCCTGTATAATGATTTAAATAATTTCATTGACTTATTACAGAATCATATTCATTGTTATGATATCATATATGGTTCACTTATGACTTTATATTACCCGTTCTTTTGTAAATTCCATGTTAAAGAGCGTTTTGGGTAAAATTGTTTCATTTGTCGTCCGTGTTTTGACTTGTAATTATTCATATGATTACTTAGATCATGATTACTTAATTCCAGAATATAAAACATGATTTATATATATATATTCAGAATATACATATAATAAATCAGTAAATGGAAAGAAATACATTGTTCATGGAGACGGTAGGTCGTACGTACGCATGAACGCTGTTTTCGTTTCCTTATTGAGTTGAACGGAATTAAGTAGATGACATACATATATATACACATAAATCCAGTATCATTATTATGTCATATATTTCATGATTACTTATTATATATACTTTATAATTATTCATGAATGGTTAAAGTGGAGAATGAATCTCATCGCGTCGTGGAGACGGTAGTCCGTACGTACGCATGAGCGATGATATCGTTCTCATGATCGTGGGACTGTATTGGAGTGTATGTATACTATTTCAGAATCAATATAACTTTAAAATAATAATATATAGTTATTATTTACACCATTATACCCATCCAAGTAAGGTGGTGGTGGAAAATAGATTTCACCACGGCGTGGAGACGGTATTCCGTACGTACGCACGCGCGGTGATTTCGTTTTTCGTAGGATGGATAGATGGTGAAATAGGATTGTTTCATACTTATAATAACATATCCGTATATGAGTGATACTGATGTTATTACTTCATAATGAAACAACCTAATAAGAAGAAGTGGAAGAAGAAATAAAGGTGAAAGTATCGGTAACGGAAATTACCTCTTCTTTGAAGCGCCTCTTTGAGACCTCCTCTTAGGGCACTCAAATTGGTCTTTGAGGAAGACCAGAACCTCTAGGATGTTTCTAGGGAGGTGTAGAAGATAATTTGGCAGGGTTTGGATGAGCTTGAAGGCTCAAAGTTGTGTGAGGAAGAGAGGGAGGAGGTTCCCTTTTATAAGGGAGGAGAGGGGCTACTTTGGAAAAACTAAAAATATTATTTTATTATAAAGTCATGTTCGGTTTTAAATAGCTCCAAATTGATTTATTTAGAGGCTAAGGTGGTGATGGGTCGAAATCCTCTCATCCAATAGAATTTAGACAAGTTTAGGTTCCTATTTTAACCTTATCATTTAGATTTAACATTAAGTTAAATAATTTTACTTTTACCGTGTCTTCTTGTGTTCTTACACTATAAGGTTAATAAACTTACTATATGAAGCCAAAAAAAACCCAAATTGTTTATTATTAATATATATAACCTTATATAAGTCATGTGACCGAACCTTATATTTTTAGGAGTAAAATAACAATTAATAATATAATATTTGTTTTAAAAACTATTTTATGTCAATTTTGACACTATTTAGTAATTGATTTTTTTGAAACTCATAACAGAATGATAAGTTCGAAAAAAGTTAATTAAATAAATACTAACATGTCATATTAATCTAAAAAATTAGTGTAATTCATAAAAAGTCTTAAATTACATTTATTTTGGTATTTATAACATCAATTATGTCAATATTTCAAAAAATAAGATAATTACTGCATCATCTTTGTGTCATAAATAAATTAAATTATTTGATGTCTAAAAATTACAAATAAAATACCATTATGTAGGAAACCTTTTTATATTTCTAATGAATATTTAAAATCGAATTTATCTTTTTTATAACCTTATATTAAAAATGTTTTAGTAAATAAACTTTGATTTTAACTCTTTTAACTCTACTTTGAATTAAATAATTATAAATGTCCTGATCTAATCCAAGTGGGCCTAAATGGTAATATTTTATTCCTAAGCTTGTTTTTGGTCGAATTACACTTATCCAATAGAATTTGGACATGTGTTAGGGTAATAATAATATCATTTTTACCCTTAATTACTCTATTTACTTTTAACCGTGGTAAATAAAAGTAAAAAGTTACTATTCACCAAAAATTATTTTCATCTCATTGAACAACATTTTACTTACTGACATCAACCGTGTCTCTCGGCTTTTTCAAATTCCACTCACAGAAATGGTAAAATTAAGTTTTATGAAAAATTCAGTTTTTTTAACTACCACTTAGTGGTTTCACTATTCATCAAAAATTGAAAGTTTTCAAAAAAATACCAAAAATTAGGCCTAAGCTATATTTGATATTATGAACTCAAAAATGATTTCTATTTTAACAATTTAAAAACATATCAGTTGCATTAATTAATTTAAAAATTAATTCCCGTCGTCAAAACAAATTGCGTGTTCTTAAGAGATAATAACTATCAAAAGATTGACACTTGTTTATGTCTGGTTTAAATGTGAAATTACATCCAATGACCATCATTGTATTAAATTGTAAAAATATATTCTAAATATAATTTAAAACCACTCAAATTAATAATTTATCACTATTAATTATTTCGATTGAAAAAATTGTTTTTAATTAAAATTTAGTAATTTTCACTATTCATCAAAATATGAAAGTTATCCGAAAAACACCAAAATTTCACCCTAAGCTAATTTTGATATTCCGAATCCAAAAATGAAGTCCATTTTAAAAAATAATATTTAAAAAATTTCAAAAAGTGGTTATTACTATTCATAACAGCTAGTTTTAATAATATTTTAGTAGTATATCGTTGTTTACTGAAACTCGGTATTGCGTACTACACACGCTCTCAAGAAAGGTCGTGATTGCGTGTAATGAAAGGCAAGTCAAGGATTCATGTTGTGCATGCTCCTTTTGGTGTATCATATAACACAAGACATTAATGAAATTAAAAATAATATTTTTCATAAAATCTCGGGGTGTTACACTCATGATCCTCCTCAGATTCTGATTACACAAGTATATCATCAAAGAAGACTACCAATAACCGGTCTAAGTAAGGCTTAAGGATCTGAGTCATGAGTCCCAAGAACACTATTGGGTCATTTCTTACACCAGATGTCATCACCAAGTACTCATAATGACCATAAAAATATCTGAAGTCTTTCTTCGGTATATTCTTGGCTTGTACCCAGAGTTGGTGATAACCTGACCTGAGGTCAACCTTTAAGAACCATCGGGCCCCTATCAACTAATCAAAGAGGTTATCGATCCTCAGTATTAGATACTTCTTCTTCAGGGTCACCTAGTTCAAGCACCGATAGTCTACACAGAACTTAAAGTTTCCATTTTCCTTCATGGAAAACAAAACTATGGTTTCCCAGGGTGAAACACTGGGTCTCATGGAGCTCTTCCTCTATTAGTCCTCCAAATAAAACGTATGCTTCTGAATCACTATAGCATCCTTATGATATTGTGGTGAATATATCGGTGTCTTTCCATGTTCTATATCAAATAATAAGCCTATCTCTCGGAAAGGATATAAATCTAGAACATCTTTAGAAAAGATGTCCTCATACTCTACCACCACTCCAAGAAACTGGAAACTCACAACACCCACTGAACCAAGGGTTAGGCAAGCCAATTGATGAGTAATCAGCTACACACTCATATGCATGTTTCCATCCTACACTACCTAGGATTCCTTTTCTCCAACAAAGGAAAACCTAGTTTCTTCACTACGGACACACCACAAGCTTCGCCTAAAACATTCAATCTAGGAATGAACTGTAGAGAAAAAATCTATAATAATAATTTTTACATAAGGACTAAACACTGCTTCTAAGATAATGAAACAAAAACACTCACATCCAAAAGTTGAATCACATAGCCAGCACAAGTGTGTGATCTCCATGTCTTCTCTGATAGTAGTCCCCATGTGTAAGGATCGAGTTAACGGTTCAACTGGAATCTATAGGTCTCATACATGATTTGTAGAGATAAAAGAATGACTAGAAATTGTATCTATCAGTACTTAAAATAAAGAAAGGACTTAGATTGTACCTAGAATAATTCCTAGATCCCTTGGGTCATATGACTTGATTACATTTAGTTTTCCTCAACCCTTTCCCCTAGAACCCTAAGCCGGGAGTAGACCACCTGAGGGTGGTGGTGGTAACAAGTCGAAATTTTTACCACCTCTTGTTTCTCTCAGGTCCTCTTCCACGTATTTCTCCATATGGATCTACCTACTACTATTAGGGTCTCTTCCTCAATGGTCTATCCATAGTCTCCCTATTAGAAGTATGATAGGTCAGACAATCTCGGGTGATATATCCCCTACTGTCACATGAATAACACTACCTTTATCTATGATAACTGGCAACACCCTCTGAGCCCTAAACTACAGATCCTCTGTAATGGATCCTCTTCGTAAAAATTCTCCCATGTATAGGACCCTGAGACTGATTTTGGATCCATGCTAATCAGTTCCCTACTACTGCTTTTCCAATGCTAACCATCATATGTTGTATCTGCTCAACTAAGAAACATTCAACCACCAAATCCCTCTTAAGCACCCCATCATATGTAGGAATTAAGAAAGGATAACACTATATTGTATGTCTCTATGAATACCTTGTTCAATTAATTGATACTAAATTACTAATCGTGAACCATATCCATCAATTACCTAGAAGGGATGGTAAACCTTGATGAATAATCAGCTATTAAAATGATACCCTACTGGAGCTAGAGAAGATCATGAATATGAGAATACATCATCTTAATTTGTGATAAATCCTATCAGAAGAGGTGCTTGAACTCTGTCCATGAAATATTCACCTCATCATTAGTTTAGTAACCAAACTCCACCATCTCCCTAACGAGCCAAGTAGAAGGCTCGCCACTAGGACCTCCATTTTCTCTATTGGTGTCCTGACTGAATGGAAAACTTAGTTCACTGCCTCAAGTGAGTCATCATCTACCTATGAGATGGGATCAACCTATAACTTTAGGGGTATCTACTTCTAAAACTCATAAAGCGTTCTCAGCCTGCGCTCCCCATCTACTGGTACTGTGGGTACCGCATGCTGCTCTACAGGTGGCGGTATGGCTGGTGCACCACCTAAAGGTAACATCTGGGAAACTCATTATAGTATAAAAGCCTTTTCATTGAAATTTTCAACCTCATGATCAATATTCTGAATCTAAGTTGGTATAAATTATGGAGGTATCCTGAAAAAAATAAGATAAACCAAGGTCAATGAGTATATCTCGAGAGCTGACCCAAAAATGACCTCGAAACCTCAACTCATTCCTCTATGATGTAGGTACAATTATTTTCCCATCAACCAGTGATCTCATTTACAGTGTTAAAAAATATTTTATCAAAGTCCTGGTGTATTGATATGTCATACACCACACCAACACTGGAGTACCTAGTCAGAAAGGCAAACTCAAAGCACAAAACACTATTTACCCAAACCAATCTTACAGAATCCCAGTCCTAATGTAGAACCAACTCATATGATACCTCCAAATATTTTTTTCATTTTCTAAAAAAATACACTTTTTGGGTGAGTGGGAACCATAAAAACACCGATACAAGATTCAAACACCTCCATCTGAAACAGCATTACACAACATACAAACATTAGGAAAATCCACATTCAAAATTGAAAATTCAAATTCAAAAATTTCAAAATAAAATGCGGGAAAAACAAGCCACCTGAGGAACCCAAAGAGAGAGACTCCATGTCAACATCACCACCATTGTCACCTTTCCGACCTTATCAAATCGTCACCATCACCGCCTTCACATTAACTCATCACCAGTACCTTCATTATATCGCATATCATAACCAAAACTGTCGATGTCACCACAGAATCGTCGTCTCGTCGCCTCCAACCAATCCAAACCATGATCACAGAAGAACACCAGTGCCATTGTCATCTCCAGAGAAAAACCAACACCACCGTCAACCGAGGAATCTCACTTTCAATTGGCCTGGATCTCATGACTAGCACTGAGTAGGTATATCACTAGTATGGGAGGATATGCCTATGTACCTATACGCATGCACACATCTCCAAACTCAAATGATGATGAAATATAAAAACCACTAAGTGAAAAATGCATGAATACAAATATATCCCAAAACAATTGTATGACAGGAAGTAAATTAATGTAAACATAGACAAATACAATCCCACCACAAAGAGTCTGCAAAGACAAGTCTAACTTGTAAGAAAAAGGAACTCAGACTACTGTCTGAAAGCCTCTGAATCACACCTCAGTATGTAAATTCTCACAAAGAAAAATTCAGTCTGGGTTCAACAAGGAATCCACCAAATTTTCAATCATCTTCACAAGAAATGACTCGTGCGGTTAAAGCCCGCACATGGGTGGGTACAAAAATACACAATAAGACACCCCAAAACCAAAAAGTAATTTAAAAGGGAAATTATAGTAAAATATATACAAGTATATGACTATTTCACATATAAAAATAATATATAGATATAATCAAACCTATAAACATAGAAAATAGGTAAGTCAAAACCTCTATATACCAACCATGGTAATTCAGCTCAAAGATTCCATGAATCAATCATCTAGGAGAACACACTTCTAAGTCTGATAATAGTGATGACATCCATCCGAGAGGTCCTTCTCATTGGGAACCATCATGAGAACGATTCACACTAATATATTTGAAGATAATATGATACAATATATTATGATCATATCTTGGGCCATGGGGTGATACCAACAACTCAATCTAGATTAACACACGTTTAGTAGGGGCACATGTCATGTCCCTTAACCCTGGGTATTTCTCATGAAAAATGGACTATGTCATTTAAACCGTGTATGTAAAATAATGATACATTATGTGTAGAATTGGTTACATAATGTTTCCTTTAATCTGAGATCTGCTCGTGTACTCGGGATATATGCCAATATACAACATCAACTTGTGTGTCTCTTTTCATGTACCATAACATAGGGTAGCCCATGTAACCTATCCAATCCAAGCTATGTTGGATAGTAAAGACCATGTAGGAGACCCGTGTACTCCACCCATGTCCACGTACTACTTCAGGTGCACAGTAATTCCGACCTATGGGACTACATGCCTTTTCGTAAAGGACTACACGTCATGTGTATTGAGTTTTTTTAGAAACCCTTTTAATTCCTCCCAGTTGCGCTATTGATCTTCCAGATCTTGGTCAAGTGTTTTCTTATCCTTGAAACACTATATCCAATGTTATTTCGCTACCCTAAAACTGAATTGATGGGATTTTGGCCTTCAATTAGATCAAAAAATATGACCATAGCTGCTCTTCATTACCACTGAAGAATGTGAATTCCACACCCAATATTGTTCGATCCACTATCTCATCCACCATCGCACATCCATTGATTCATACCGATGTCGTATCTATGGATTCAGATTTTTTTGCCAAGAATCGATGAAATAATGATCAATTTTTCACAAAGTGGTTCAAAGATCATGTAAGAATGAAGAATACATGAATTTGGGTAGAAAATAAAAAACAAATATAGAGGGGAGAACCTCAATAGATGTTCATTTATATCCCGGTTAGTCATTATTATAATGATAAACAAATCCAAAAAAACTCAACATCCTACTCACAATAAATCCTAAAAAATAATCTCATCCCGTAAACATGATCGAACTGCAGTTCAATCTGTTCATGGATTAGTTTTCATTCATCATAGTAATCAAGAGCATGTAATTAATGAATAAAATAATACTCCCTACCTCGATTCATATCATTCGCTGATGAATAATGGATGTCGTCTCGTCGTCGTTTGTGAGATCTGTCAAGAGTGGCGTGTGCTGATTGTTGATCTAAGGTCTCATTGTTGTTTATCAAAAGGATCCTCCATATGTTATCTCTCAAATGTACCTAGAGAATTCCAGGGTTATGAGGCTAACCCTGGTTCTCTGAAAAAGGTATTTTTTTAAAGATATACCAGATAATTGGGTCAACAATTGAAACAAAATAAATTTTCTTAAATTATTTTATTCTTCTAAATGGATGTGATGACTTTTCCACAACCAACCTGCGTTGATCAACGTTATCTCATGCCTAGGGTAAAATATCCATTCTGAGCTCAATGGTGCTCTCATATTTCTAATACAGACCCCTTTTTTAGAATTCGTTTCACTTTTTTAGGAAAACTACAAGTGTGTGTTGTTTAATATTTTAATATATTTTAAATAGTTGATTCGAGCACATCGAGTCTCGGAATCTCACTTCATCATAGTTCCTAGTCTCAAAATTAAAACATATAATATTTAAAAGTAATACCTAGAAAATCTAAGTCATTATACATTAAATATTCATAATTTTTGTATCATATATATGATTATTATGTTAACTAGATAAAATTTCTATCTATGGTGTTTTACTTTGAATGTTCTTTGATTGATTAGGGAGTTATTCATAATTTTTTTTCATTAATCAATATAGATATTTATTGATATGAAATATTTTTCATGTATTAAATTCATAATTTAATATATGAGGAATGAATTGAAAATGTAATGAATCTTGGGGCCTAGAATTATATAGCTCATGAATGGATCAAAAAGTCTCATGAGATAAATTAGTTTTCTAACATTAAATGGGTTTCTAATATATGCCTACCCATAGTTTTGAAATATATTAGAATAAGACCTTCATGGTATAGATATAATGATTTTTGATATTATGAAATACAATAATAACCATTTCCATCAATGATAATTCAGTCATTATAATCCATGATTTAAATGTATAAATATTATCCATGGATGTAATTTGTGCTCAAATAATTGATTAGAGTGAAAATGATTTTAGTCAATTTCCATATCATATTGATTATTTCTTATTTATTGTTAATAAATTTCACTGTACATAACCCTTACTAATCATTTTATCTCACACTTTAATCTATTTTCTTTTCCCTAGGATATGAAGAAGGATATAATGAATAATATCAAGGATGTGAGAAATTTTTTTATTATATGTACTTTAAATATTAAATGTAAAATAGAAATCATGTATGAATCTAATTCATAAATATTTCTGAATCAATCGATCCTTTAGGATGAGATACCTTTTATCTATTCTAATGTACTAAAGTAGACACCACCTTAGGTTACTAGAGTTGTTGTTGTTAAAAACTATCTTATTTCTTTGGAAAGTTGGTTTCATAAAGATATACTGGATTGAGTTTGACTATCCAACATCATTATGAATTTGGAATAGATTCGACATGGACTAGATAGAGAAAATTCATTTCATCAATCATAAGTGTAATGAGAAGATAGATATTCGAAGCAATGTTGAGTTAAAATAACTAAATTAATCTGTCAAAGAAAATAATAAGGCCATTATTCAAGGATGCACAAGATCACTATTTGCAGAAATATCTAGATCATTGAATAGATAATTTGTCATAAATTCATTGGATGAATATCCCTTGGATAATTTCATGATTAGTTTTATAAATCATGTTAACTTCCCTGTCATGATTGGGCCAAGTTCTCTACTAAATGTTTTCTTATCTATGATGTCTCAAAAAAAATTCAAATCTTATGAATTCTCAGTTTAAGTAAGTTTGTAGTAGTTCCTTAAAGTCATTAGGAAGTTTGAATAAATTTTACCAACATATAATTTTCATGAAACTTCAAGAATACTCTATAAGTCTTGATAAAAATCCATTGAAATTGATTTTAGAGAGAATTTGAAAATTTTATTTTTTATTAAGTAGGAAAATGAATAAGACTTCCCAAATTTTCTCCTATGAGTGAACCTAGAAAAATGGTGTTCAAGAATAGTATGATAATAAAAAAGATACATTGTTCATAAATGAACAGAAAAGTTAATTCATGAATGTTTCAAAGTAGTTTGATTTTATATCTAGGTAAATATTTAGTTGAATAATTACACCATAAATAAGTGTAGTTAGAAGTGGTACGGGCTAGATGTTCCAATAAGAGAAATCAGTCAGAGACATCGGTCAGAGATACCATATTAAAGATTTAATATATAGTGTTTCCAAATATCATGTATGGTGTAGTTGTTTTATTCATCAAATTGATAAAATAATAGAGGCATAGTATCTTGAGGTGTACTTGATGGAGTTTCAATAGACATAGGTAGACCACAATAGACATACTCTTACTAGACATAGAAAATAAAATGGATGATTTCTGATTTATTTTTTTGTGAGAATATTTCCAAAGATTCTCATTGTAGTGATGGAACAAGTTTATAATGAAAATTTATAACTGGTGGAATTCACTATAATTTCATATCAAGAGATAGAAGGTTATTAAAAATATACAGCTCATTTGTATTCACTTTCTATCATAGTTAATTTCCATGGACTGATTAGAGTCACCTTACAAAGGATGTTGTCTCCTACAATAATCTAAAAGCTTATAAATATTTTCTTCCTTGATTTTATTTATTATCATTTCAAACTTGTGAGGTCATTATATAAAGTTGATAAGGAAAAACTACAATAATTTTTAGGGGTTAATTTTAATATAATTAATATTTTCAAAATATCAACACATATTCAATTCCACTTTCTCAGTGATTCTCACAATCCTAAATAAATTTAAGTGGTATTATAGTGGGTTTCACCTATTTAATCTCTATCATAGATAATCTCAAATTAGTTAATAGTAGATTTATTCTTAAATTCTATGGTAAAATTATCATGGTTTTAAATATATAATGATACCATATCTTATGTATCTTTTTCCGAAGGTACATGATGCATCTATGGTTGGATTTCCACTCATTGTGTATGATTCTCCCATGAAATTCCTTAAACAAAATAAATATTTGGGTGTATAGGAAAGCTATAAATTCCATTCTAATTTCTTTTTTATAAAATATTTTTATGAACTTGATAGGTATCCAGTCATCTAATAAAACATGGTACAAACTCAAAACTACCTTCGAGGGAAATATCAAAGTAAAATAATGAAAGATAAATATATAGTGGAGCGATTTCTAATATAACAGAATAGTGAATGATGAAAATATATATGAATAATTCATAAGAGTTATTGAATATTTTTGATACCCCATAATATTAAAATATGTTTTGGAATATTACTCCATTTTTATAAAATTTATGATAAATTTTCCATACATGTATGATCCAAAAAGTTTCTCCCTTAGAAGATAAAGATTATTTATCTTTTTATGAATTAAATAAATTTCATTTGTGATTAGGAAAGAACCTGTATTCAAAAATATGATCATAGATGAAATTTCTTTTGAAGCTATGAGAAATCTAAAAATCCAAGATTTTGATAATAAAATTGTTTTCCTTGTTTTTTTGGAAGATAAATAACATGATTAAATAAATGAAACAATCATGCTTATTATCTCCAAAAAGCTAATAGAGAGGTGGAGTAAAATCTAGAGGAAAATTCTCTCCTAAAAATTTTGAGTGTAGTGGAATTGGGAATTTTTCTATGAATTTTCCTATGTAGATATTTGAAGAATACAAAGATGATTTTTAAGAAAATATTTGGTGGTAGAAGTGGATCAATATATCTAAAGAGTATAATAAATATACTATAAATAAGAAAATGTTCATAAAAAATAAATGAGAAAGTATGTTGAGTAAGGAATTTTAATATGACTCCACTAAAATTGTTTTTCATAATATGAGAACCAAATAAGTTCACAACTTTCTTTTCAAATTTTGAGATAAAGTAATGTTCTTCAAACAGTTAATATAAACATGGTGAAGAAACCTATAGACAATACCATCTATGATCAAAACTTGACTCAAGACATGAGAAAACAAAAAACTCAAGAAATATATGAATATATTAAATAATGTTAGAAAAATAATATAGGAAAGTAATATCATCTTAAAAAAGAATATGTGTACATTAAGAACATTAAAAACCTCAAATTGAAAGTTATAAGACAAGGATCGGTGATAGAATATATTAGTAATAATATTACTACTAACGAAGATGGGATTTGTAGAAATAAATCTAGTATTCATGAGGTCTAAATTTCATTAATTAAAATGATAAAATTTATAAAAAAGGATTTATAGGTAACAAATAAATCATCTCAAGCTACTGAGAAAACTCTTTCTAAGAATCAAATGAAATATACACCCAGAAAATATAAATCTCTATATAATTAAACTGACCATACAAGTTTAATAAATAATATTTTGATAACTTGTATTGATAATGGATGTGTGAAACACAATATATCAATAGAATTTGAAAATAACCTTAATAAAAAGGGATTGACATGCTTGGAAAATTGGTACTAAAAAAATTTTAAAACCCAAGAAACACAGTATATGGAATTATCATTTTTCTACTAAATATAGGGTTCATTAGATTTTTTTTTGTGGAATATATGGTAATAAGGAATATAATTTGTAACACAACATTTCTCTCCTAGGGAGTATTTATGAGCTAAGGGGGAGAAATAGTGGAAAAATATAGAAATATTCTTAATTTTTATGAAAAAAAGGAAAGAAATTTCATTGGATGCTTCAATGTTTTCAATGCATAATAGAATAAATTTTATTGAAAAAAATAGATTATGTGAAAAATAATTGGGTCACTATATTGATTAATATATGAAAACACTTTTATTACAAGTTTCTTACACTATGAACTAAAAGGAAGCTAGAAATAATAAAATTAAGAGGAGAGATTTTGTTGTTTAAACTAATCTAAAAGATAGAAAATGGAACAAATATTTTATTATTAATAATGTTTTTTCTCATATATGATAAGTGATTTAAAAATCATAAAATATATTTAAGAATATTAAGGAGGATTAGTTAGTTTTGGAAACTATAATCCTTAAAAATAAAAGGAATAAAAATGGCTGAGATTGATGATCAAAAACTAAAATAAGAGTAATTTTAATTTGTTGGTGGATTTAATGAAAAATTACTGAGTGTTGGCCAACTTCTTCATGGTGGTAAATAAGTTAAATTCATAAAATATTCTTCTAACATAAAAATTTTGAAATGCATAAAATTTGTTACTAAGGGATAAAGAGCTTGTGAAAACCTATTCAAGACTGAGGAAATTTGTAAATCTTATTAAATGAGTTCTGAGAAAGAAAATAATTTATTGAATCAAAGAATTAAGAATTTTTCTTGTAAAGGTATGATAAAATTTTTCAAAGTAGTCGCTATAAGAAAAATACCTCCACTAAAAAAGGAAGAAGATGATGTTTTTAAAATATCTCAAAAATGGAATATGGTTAATGAAAGATATAAAAAGTTGAAATTCAATCCACCAGAACACTTAAACCCATTCACTATGATATTTTTGGAAAGATGAGACATAAATCAACAAAAACGTGATTTTTACTTTAATCCTTTCATTGGTGATTTTTCTCAGATGAGGAATATGATTGTCATGAAACAAAAAGTATATTCTATAGATGTGATTAAATTTTTTAGGCGGGAATTTAAAAGAGAGATAGGTTCTTATATACTAAATTCGAGAATTGAAAATGGAAAAAAGTATGAAAAGGATGCTTTTAGAATTTTATCTGAAGAAACAGGGAATCAAACACCAATAGATTTTTACATGATCTCCTTAACAAAATGGAGTAGTGAAAAGAAAATATAAAGATTTAGTAGAAATGAGAAGAATAATATTATTTGAATATAAACATTTTAAATTTTTCTAGACGGAATATATTAAAATTATTATTCTTGTAGAAAATTGAATTTTGTTTTGTGTAGTATATAAAATATCATTTTATGACATGTGGTATATGAAAAATCATAAATTATTAGACTTTAATGTTTTTAAGGTTCCTTAATTAATAATGATAAAAAATATGGATATTGTAAAGTTTCATGAACAATCTGAAGAATGTATCTTCATGCAATACTTATCTGATGGAAGAATTTAAAAGTGTTAGAATAAACAACAATATAATTTGATTGATTCCTCTGATATCAATGTTTTGGAAAATTTGACTTCATTAAAAAAAGTTGGTTAAGAATATAAGGAAGATGTTTCTAAATATGGAATAGGGGAAACCAGAGAAAATAATGAAAAGGAATATGGTAGTGCACCTATTTTGTTACAAAGTGAGTCAAATCCGTCTAGTGATATGGAAATATAGTTTGGAAGAAAATTACTAAAGTTTTAAATATACCAAAAATAGGTTGAATCTAATAAAATTATTAAAAATAAAGAATCCATGTTTAGAGAATAAAAAAATGAGATTAGAGAATAAAAAATCACTTATCCTATAGGTGTAATCATGAAAAGTTTCATGATAAGTTTAACGTAAAGATTGGTTAAATTCTATGAACAAAGATTTAGATCATATTGTGAAAAATGACACATGGAAAATGTTTCTAAGACCATAGGAAATTATTTTATAGGAAAATATTGGGTGTTTATAAATAAAAAGAATGAACGTAGACAAATTTTTATAAATAATACTTGAATTTTTCTCAAAGGTTACTCATAGGTGTAAGGTTTTCATTATAAAGAAATTTTTTCCCCTATTATGTGACTAGAAACTATAATAATTTTTATTATAGTTTCACATAAGTTATAAACTTCTATTATATGGATGTTATTTATCTTTATAAAATATAGACATTGAAGAATAATTCTATATTGAGTAACCTAGTGGGTTTCTACTTGAAAAATATAGATCCATTAAGTTTAATATGATGAATGATATGAATACATTTAATAAGTATCTTCATGTGTTGCAATATGGATTTAAAAATTTTCAGAATTAGTTGAAATATTATAAAGAAAATTTTGATATGTTATAGTATATTAATGAAATTATGTAACGCCCCGACCCCAGCTACCCAGAGCCGGTGCATTACTTCGTAACATTGGCATGATCACAAGAAGATCAAATCTCGAAAGACCGATTGGTTTAGTAGCCTTGGAAATGCCAGATATATTCATAAGTTTTACATTACATCATAAAATGAAAAACTACTACAACAACATAATGTCTCAATAGACCACACTATTATCCCCTCATAAAATCCCTGCAGGTCATTCATAATTTACTTCTTCACTACCTGGGAAAAATAAAACATAGAAAAGGGGTGAGCTCCAATGCCCAGTAAGGATAACAATATAGCGGAACATTCAAAATAAGCATAAACATTTAAGGCAATGAATTACTAAAACAAAAGCCTTTTAAAATTGAACTTCAACATAGTATGGCAAAAGTAAAATGAAATAATGCCATTTACTTATTCACATGGATATTCTACTAATCGAATAATCACATGCAATACCAATAACCACTTTCATAATGTTGGAATGCATAATGCCAGACTATCATAACCACATAGCCAAGGCCTCGTGCCAAGACTACAAATAAGATTTTGTCAAGGCCTTATGCCAAGACACTAGTTTGTCTCATGAGACCTACCGATGCATCGAGGAGCTATAGCGGGCTCCACCCGTCACTTATTAAGTCCAATGCATTCCCATATGAAAAGGTTTAAACATAACATAAACGTTCGTATTAAAACTAGCATACGAAATGTCAATAATTTCACCATAAACTATGAATGGTATAAAAATAGCACATCCACAGTCAAACATATCACAAAACCTTCAATACAATATAGAAGTTTTGTATCATAATAAATCAACTTCAAATAATCTTAAAATCCATCAAAGGATGTTGACATAGATGAAATCAAAATTCTTTTTAAAGAAGTATCTCATTTTATTTTGAAATCATTTAAGATCCATATAAAATAAAACATTTTCTTTGAAAATATTCTTATAAGCTTGTATGGGAAGCTTCGACGATTTTATAACGGCGGAAAATAACTGCACCCGCCGTATAAGTTAAAAAAAACATTCTTACCTCAATTCTGTCGAAAAGGTTAAAAAAGGACCTTGTTTTGAAAACGACGGAAAGATTCCTTTATAAACCTCTTATAAAAAGTCAAAAAAGGGTATAAATGACTTTAACCCATATTCTTGTAAATAGTAAAAATGTTTTGAAATACATTTCGAAGAAACATGGATGTGGATGATAAAGAGATCCCAGTAGATTATTACGTATAATACAACCTCGGATAATGAAGAGATTGTGAAATAACCCTTACCTTGTACTTTTCCTTTGTTGGGGTAGGTTAACCTCCTGTATAATGGTGAAATAATTGTTATTAAATTATACAAGAATCATATACATTAATATGATATCATATATGATCTTTTAATATTGGTTTGATAATAATATCTTAGTATTATCGTTGTTTCGGGTGTTAACTTACTTGTTTTCTTTCATATGTTTTGTTACGTAAGACATGTGTGTTGTATCTTATTCATATATAGAATGATATCAAGTCCTTAAACATCATTTTTAAATCATAAAATGATAATTATACTTGAATGGATACGATGGAGAATGAATCTCATCGCGTTCGTGGAGACGGTAGTCCGTACGTACGCACGAGCGACAATATCATTCTTTTGATATTAAAATAATATATAAATGGATGGTATATCATATATACAGAATCATTAATATGTTATATTTATTATTTACATGAGTTACACATCATTATTATACCCATCCAAATAATAATATATTGAATAACAATTACACCACGACGTGGAGACGGTAAGCCGTACGTACGCACGTATGGTGACATGTTATTCAAAGGGTGGATAGAATACTGAATATGGTTGTACCATATTTATAATAACATCACAGTATATGTGAGATACTGGAGTTATTATTTTATAATGGTAAGAACAAAGGAAGAAGAAGTGGAAGAAGAAATGAACTTGGAGAAGGGTGGTGAAATCATTACCTCTTCTTCGGGTTCTTCCTTTTGATTTGATCAAAATGGATCCTTAGGTTGGCTTTCTGATCGAACTAAGGCCTCTAGGTTGTAGTGAGGGATGTTGGGAGAGTATTTGGGCAGAGTTTGGCCGAACCAAAAGGCTTTGAAGGTGTGAAGAAATGAGAAGGAGGAGTGCCCTTTTATAAGAGGGGTGAGGGTCACCTTTGGAAAAGTTAGAAATATTAATTTATAATAAATTCATATTCGGTTTACAAAGGCTCCAAAGTTGACTATTCAAAGGATGAGGTTGGGATAGGTCGAAAACAACTCATCCAATAGAATTTAGACAGGTTTGGGTACTTATATTAACCTTATCTTTAAGTATTAACTCTAAGTTAATTAGTTTCACTTTTACAATGTCTCTTTGTATTTTTATATAATATGGTTAATAAACTTACTATATACATCCAAGCGACCCCCAAGTGGTCCATTAATGAGGAACCTATCATAATATAAGTCTCTTGCCCGAACCTTAGATTTTTAGGAATTTAATATCAATTAATAATATAATATTTGTTTTAAGAACTCTTTTATGTCAATTTTGACACTATTCAATAGTTGATTTTTTTGAAACTCCTAACAGATTGATTACTTCAAACAAAGTCCATTAAATCAATCCTAATATATCATATTAGCCTAGAAAATTAGTTTAATTCATTAAAAGTTTCATATTATATTTATTTGGGTATTTATAATATCAATTATTTTAATTTGTCACTATTTTAGTAATTACTGCATCATCATTGTGTCATAAATAAAATAAATTATTTAATGTCTAAAAATTATAAATAAAATATCATTATGTAGGAAATCTTTTTATCTTTCTAATGAATATTTATAATCGAAAATCCAACAGGTATAACCCTATGTAAGAATTGTTCTTCTAAAAGATGTAAGCTTATACCATTTTTATTTTTATTTTAGCTTTATTAATATAATGTGTCATTATCACTTACATGTGGATCCATGGGGTCCCAAAATAGACCCAAAGATGCCCATGGTCGACCATTTATCAACCAATAGGGTTAAGACACGTTTTAGGGTAATTTAGTATTATTATAATATTATTTTTTAACCCTTATTTACCGGATTTACCCTTTACCATGGTAAATAAAATATTTACCGCAGTAATTATTCAAAATGTCTAAAAATAAAATTTACCTATTTACACAATTTGAACATCCTGATTCCAAATATGGAATCCATTTTTCTAAATTCAAAACACAGAAGTGGCAGAAATTAATTTAAAATTAATTCCCGCTGTCAAAACAAAAAGCGTGTTTTTAAGAGATAATAACTATCAAAAGATTGACACTTGTTTATGTTCGGTTTAATTGTAAAATTTTGTCTAATGACCAACATTATATTAAATTGTAAAAATATATTCTAAATATACTTTAAAACCACTCAAATTCATAATTTATCACTATTAATTATTTTGATTAAAAAAGTTGTTTTTAATTAAAATTTAGTAATTTTCACTATTCATCAAAATATGAAAGTTATCCGAAATGTACGAAAATTTCACCTTAGGCTAAATTCGATATTCCGAATCCAAAAATTAAGTCCATTTTGAAATATAAAATATATATAATTTCAAAAATTAGGTATTACTATTCATAACGGCTAGTTTGATCGATTGTGGTGTGTGTTAAAACTCGAAGTTGCGTACAACACACGCTACTGTATTATTCAAAGGAAAGCGTACCGTGGAAGCTTGGGATGTTTCATTTTAAATTTTTTGATGTCCCCATTTAGTCAAAAAGTTTAAAATATTGTATTTAAAAAGGTTTCACTATTAAAAGTTGATAAAAGTGCAATACTGAAAATGAATATGTTCTTGCATTATGACTAAGAAACTCATAATATGGATTCTAAAATTATAAGGATTATATAAAGTGAAAAATTTAGTTAATGCTATTCATGACCTCTTTTAATGCCTTTTTTTGTAAGTCATGGTGTGATTGAACTCGGTGTTGCGTGGAGTGCAAGTTATTGAATTATTTTGAAGAAATAACACACTATGAAATCTTGGGGTGTTACATTCTCCCCTCCTTCAATAAATTGCGTCCTCGCAATTTGAAATTGTTCTTCGAAAATAAAAGGTTGAAAATAGAAAATATATTTGTGGGAAAACCCACATCGTAAATTGGGTTACTAAAATTTAGTCTTAATATGTGGAAAAGAGAAATGAAAGGGTCACCACCAAATTATGATCTTGATTAGGAGAACATTGGTGGAAATCAGAGACATATAATTGGAGGAAAAACGTAAATATTTATAGGTAGTGATTGAGGTCATCAATCACAAACAAGTGTAAAATTTAGGTCCTTAAATTCATCAATCTATGATGACTTGAAATACCATCGGTTCAACAAAACATAGGGTATTAGGATAACACATTTTTGACGTTTCAAAATATCTTAGTTGAAATCCCACATCGAAAAATGAATTAATGAGGCCTCTATTTATAATAAAGAGTCGAATGTATGAAGATTACCGAAAATAACACATACTAGGGTTCCATGTAGGAAAATATGGATATGGAAGAAAAATCTAACCATCAATTATCTGATGGAGAGTGGTAGAGAACATGGCTATGAAAAGGCCAACAATCCCAAAGCCATAAATTAGTGATGATTTAAGGTACCATCTAGGAAAACATTTTTGTTCTAAGTTGATTTTCTTAATGTTGAGGAATTTATTTATGATATTGGCTAAGATCATAAGGAGATACACTTACTTTATAATTAGAGTTTTATCCATTAATAAATTTCTACCACAAACTCATCTTTCACTCTAAAAGATAATAGAATGTAAAAAAAATTCTATTTACACTATTCGTATAGGGTTCCAAAATAAACGAATTTATAATTAATCTACATGATATTTTAATAAAAACTACATTATTTAATCCAGGACATCTCATGGGCCAGTGTTAGGTGATACACCCTTGTCGCCCTTCGGTTGCGGGTTCAAGTCTCGCAGCCTTGCCGGACGCGACGGGTTGCCGCCCGACCTCCGGGTTGTCCTTTTATGGCAATCCAAAATAATCCATCCAAAATACTTCTATCCAAACTCACAGTCCAACATTTATAAGCAAGGTAAACATAATGTAGAACCTTTTTACCCCGTAATAGCATATGAATACCTTCATCATGTATTCTTTTAAAACACCGAAACATCCTGAATTACCATATTCCTTATTGATTACATTCATGCTCCCTTATTCCATATAGAAAGCTGGATATACTTCATTAATCCAAAAATGTTTTAAACCCCAACAATGATGGAATATACAAATCATTAATCAGTTCCAGGGTAGTCAAGAATATCCAATATAATTTATCCAAAACATTCACATATTATTCCAAAATCACTACCTCAGTATCAGAACTATATTATGATTTATCATTCCCTCAACCATATATTTTCCAAAAATTTATCCTGCTATTGAGTCACTTTTCTTTGTTCCACACAATCTCAAGTCCTTAATGAAATAGTACTGCAGTACAATCCTTATATACTCCATAATTATTATAACAAGTACATTGTTGATACAACACTCAATTGACATAATCAACATAAGAACTCTAATCATTCCTCTTAATCTGGGGTAGTATCATAACTTGATTATTATCCAATAGCATCATTTTGCGGCATAGTCTGATGACTGGGACATAGGTTCGCGTAGTGTCCAAACTCCTTGCAAATGAAGCATTGTACATTTGAGACCATTTTCTCACCCTTGCAGTCACGTACTTTGTGCCCTTTTCCTCCACACTTATAACAAACTCCCATTCCTTTCAGGCAAGTTCCAGGGTGTTTCTTTCCACAGTTACCACATATGGGAAAATTCTTCTTTTCCCCCTTCCCTTTATCCATTTTTCTCTCTTCCATCCTTTTCTTCTCTTGCTTCCCTTCAAAGCCATAGGACTCAGTAAACTCTTTACTTATCTTATCAACACATGATATTATTTCTTCATATGATGATAATACATGGGAGACTATTTCTCTTATCAATTCTAGCTTAAGACCATGAAAGATATGATCCTTCCTTCTCTTTGGATCATGTGCATTTCTGGAGTTCTCATTCCTTCTACTGGGCGCCATTTCTAAACAATGGCATAAACTAGATCAGTTTATGAATCAAAATACATAATCCCATACTTATAAAACACTTAACATAAATTGAAATATTTATGGATATAATCCATAATCATAAGAATGTTTCCTTTGAGGAAGTATATACTCATAATCCCTTCAAAATGATTTATAAAGAAAAATGAGAGTTATCCTAAGCATATCCCCCGGGAGTGTCGTAACCAAGAGTGCAGCAAGGCCCGTTGTCGTGCACCAGTTCCCGTTCGAGTCTAGCTCAAAGCGGTGTTTTCGGGTTTTACCCCTAGGTACATCTGTGCCAGAGCCGCCTCTACCTGCTCGTATCCAGACAGGGATGTATTGCTCGGAAAACTCACAAAATCTCTACAATACCAAAATTCTAGGAAGTTCTTCTATACTAATCCTCAAAGTTCATCTTAGGTCTACGTGCTCTAATCAGAGTTTTTCTAAATCTAGCTTCCAAGGTTTGTACTAAACTTCCTCTGATACCAACTGTAACGCCCCGACCCCAGCTACCCAGAGCCGGTGCATTACTTCGTAACATTGGCATGATCACAAGAAGATCAAATCTCGAAAGACCGATTGGTTTAGTAGCCTTGGAAATGCCAGATATATTCATAAGTTTTACATTACATCATAAAATGAAAAACTACTGCAACAACATAATGTCTCAATAGACCACACTATTATCCCCTCATAAAATCCCTGCAGGTCATTCATAATTTACTTCTTCACTACCTGGGAAAAATAAAACATAGAAAAGGGGTGAGCTCAAATGCCCAGTAAGGATAACAATATAGCGGAACATTCAAAATAAGAATAAACATTTAAGGCAATGAATTACTAAAACAAAAGCCTTTTAAAATTGAACTTCAACATAGTATGGCAAAAGTAAAATGAAATAATGCCATTTACTTATTCACATGGATATTCTACTAATCGAATAATCACATGCAATACCAATAACCACTTTCATAATGTTGGAATGCATAATGCCAGACTATCATAACCACATAGCCAAGGCCTCGTGCCAAGACTACAAATAAGATTTTGTCAAGGCCTTATGCCAAGACACTAGTTTGTCTCATGAGACCTACCGATGCATCGAGGAGCTATAGCGGGCTCCACCCGTCACTTATTAAGTCCAATGCATTCCCATATGAAAAGGTTTAAACATAACATAAACGTTCGTATTAAAACTAGCATACGAAATGTCAATAATTTCACCATAAACTATGAATGGTATAAAAATAGCACATCCACAGTCAAACATATCACAAAACCTTCAATACAATATAGAAGTTTTGTATCATAATAAATCAACTTCAAATAATCTTAAAATCCATCAAAGGATGTTGACATAGATGAAATCAAAATTCTTTTTAATGAAGTATCTCATTTTATTTTGAAATCATTTAAGATCCATATAAAATAAAACATTTTCTTTGAAAATATTCTTATAAGCTTGTATGGGAAGCTTCGACGATTTTATAACGGCGGAAAATAACCGCACCCGCCGTATAAGTTAAAAAAAACATTCTTACCTCAATTCTGTCGAAAAGGTTAAAAAGGACCTTGTTTTGAAAACGACGGAAAGATTCCTTTATAAACCTCTTATAAAAAGTCAAACAAGGGTATAAATGACTTTAACCCATATTCTTGTAAATAGTAAAAATGTTTTGAAATACATTTCGAAGAAACATGGATGTGGATGATAAAGAGATCCCAGTAGATTATTACGTATAATACAACCTCGGATAATGAAGAGATTGTGAAATAACCCTTACCTTGTACTTTTCCTTTGTTGGGGTAGGTTAACCTCCTGTATAATGGTGAAATAATTGTTATTAAATTATAAAAGAATCATATACATTAATATGATATCATATATGATCTTTTAATATTGGTTTGATAATAATATCTTAGTATTATCGTTGTTTCGGGTGTTAACTTACTTGTTTTCTTTCATATGTTTTGTTACGTAAGACATGTTTGTTGTATCTTATTCATATCCAGAATGATATCAAGTCCTTAAACATCATTTTTAAATCATAAAATGATAATTATACTTGAATGGATACGATGGAGAATGAATCTCATCGCGTTCGTGGAGACGGTAGTCCGTACGTACGCACGAGCGACAATATCATTCTTTTGATATTAAAATAATATATAAATGGATGGTATATCATATATACAGAATCATTAATATGTTATATTTATTATTTACATGAGTTACACATCATTATTATACCCATCCAAATAATAATATATTGAATAACAATTACACCACGACGTGGAGACGGTAAGCCGTACGTACGCACGTATGGTGACATGTTATTCAAAGGGTGGATAGAATACTGAATATGGTTGTACCATATTTATAATAACATCACAGTATATGTGAGATACTGGAGTTATTATTTTAGAATGGTAAGAACAAAGGAAGAAGAAGTGGAAGAAGAAATGAACTTGGAGAAGGGTGGTGAAATCATTACCTCTTCTTCGGGTTCTTCCTTTTGATTTGATCAAAAGGGATCCTTAGGTTGGCTTTCTGATCAAACTAAGGCCTCTAGGTTGTAGTGAGGGATGTTGGGAGAGTATTTTGGCAGATTTTGGCCGAACCAAAAGGCTTTGAAGGTGTGAAGAAATGAGAAGGAGGAGTGCCCTTTTATAAGAGGGGTGAGGGGCACCTTTGGAAAAGTTAGAAATATTAATTTATAATAAATTCATATTCGGTTTACAAAGGCTCCAAAGTTGACTATTCAAAGGATGAGGTTGGGATAGGTCGAAAACAACTCATCCAATAGAATTTAGACAGGTTTGGGTACTTATATTAACCTTATCTTTAAGTATTAACTCTAAGTTAATTAGTTTCACTTTTACAATGTCTCTTTGTATTTTTATATAATATGGTTAATAAACTTACTATATACATCCAAGCGACCCCCAAGTGGTCCATTAATGAGGAAACTATCATAATATAAGTCTCTTGCCCGAACCTTAGATTTTTAGGAATTTAATATCAATTAATAATATAATATTTGTTTTAAGAACTCTTTTATGTCAATTTTGACACTATTCAATAGTTGATTTTTTTGAAACTCCTAACAGATTGATTACTTCGAAAAAAGTCCATTAAATCAATCCTAATATATCATATTAGCCTAGAAAATTAGTTTAATTCATTAAAAGTTTCATATTATATTTATTTGGGTATTTATAATATCAATTATTTTAATTTGTCACTATTTTAGTAATTACTGCATCATCATTGTGTCATAAATAAAATAAATTATTTAATGTCTAAAAATTATAAATAAAATATCATTATGTAGGAAATCTTTTTATCTTTCTAATGAATATTTATAATCGAAAATCCAACAGGTATAACCCTATGTAAGAATTGTTCTTCTAAAAGATGTAAGCTTATACCATTTTTATTTTTATTTTAGCTTTATTAATATAATGTGTCATTATCACTTACAAGTGGATCCATGGGGTCCCAAAATAGACCCAAAGATGCCCATGGTCGACCATTTATCAACCAATAGGGTTAAGACACGTTTTAGGGTAATTTAGTATTATTATAATATTATTTTTTAACCCTTATTTACCGGATTTACCCTTTACCATGGTAAATAAAATATTTACCGCAGTAATTATTCAAAATGTCTAAAAATAAAAGTTACCTATTTACACAATTTGAACATCATGATTCCAAATATGGAATCCATTTTTCTAAATTCAAAACACAGAAGTGGCAGAAATTAATTTAAAATTAATTCCCGCTGTCAAAATAAAAAGCGTGTTTTTAAGAGATAATAACTATCAAAAGATTGACACTTGTTTATGTTCGGTTTAATTGTAAAATTTTGTCTAATGACCAACATTATATTAAATTGTAAAAATATATTCTAAATATACTTTAAAACCACTCAAATTCATAATTTATCACTATTAATTATTTTGATTAAAAAAGTTGTTTTTAATTAAAATTTAGTAATTTTCACTATTCATCAAAATATGAAAGTTATCCGAAATATACGAAAATTTCACCTTAGGCTAAATTCGATATTCCGAATCCAAAAATTAAGTCCATTTTGAAATATAAAATATATATAATTTCAAAAATTAGGTATTACTATTCATAACGGCTAGTTTGATCGATTGTGGTGTGTGTTAAAACTCGAAGTTGCGTACAACACACGCTACTGTATTATTCAAAGGAAAGTGTACCGTGGAAGCTTGGGATGTTTCATTTTAAATTTTTTGATGTCCCCATTTAGTCAAAAAGTTTAAAATATTGTATTTAAAAAGGTTTCACTATTAAAAGTTGATAAAAGTGCAATACTGAAAATGAATCTGTTCTTGCATTATGACTAAGAAACTCATAATATGGATTCTAAAATTATAAGGATTATATAAAGTGAAAATTTTAGTTAATTCTATTCATGACCTCTTTTAATGCCTTTTTTTGTAAGTCATGGTGTGATTGAACTCGGTGTTGCGTGGAGTGCAAGTTATTGAATTATTTTGAAGAAATAACACACTATGAAATCTTGGGGTGTTACAAATTATCCTAAGTAACCTTATTTTCATTTTTTATGTAGATGATATAATTTGTATTAGTGACATGGACAACAATTGTGAAGAATTTACAATAAAAATAAAGAAAAATTTTGAATTTTCAATAGTCATAGAGTTACCTTTATTTATGGATTTATAATTTCAAAAAAAGGAGAGATATATATTTATATCAAAAAAAATATGATAGGGATTTGTTACAGAGGTTAGGAATGTAGGATTTCAAGGAATCCTATACTCCCATTTCTATTGGCATGAATAGAAGTTAGGATGAATCTGGGAAAAGTGTAAATCAGAAATAATTTTGGGAGTTTATTATAATATTTATATATCTTAAAGCTTCAAGGGAAAACATTGTATATATTTTTACGTTGTGTGAAGGATAACAGAGTGATCCAAATGAATCACTTATATTAGAAGAAAAAAAATAACACTCAGATATGTTAAAAAAACATATTCTAGGGAATATTGAAAAGAAAAAGTTTTGTTATTAAATTTATTGAATAAATTTATTCTAATTGGTCTATCCGTTTTAAGGATGAAAACTCAACATCGAGAGGAAAAATATTATTTTTTAAATTTTTATGATTTTGTAGGGTATGATACACATTTTTATCACATTGAGCATAGTGTAATAAGATTATGTTACCACCTCCTAATCATGTAAAAAATTGACAGGTATGAAAGTTCAGTTGTAAGATTTTACAATGGATGTTGTGAAAACATTAAAGATTCTTTGTGATAATAAAAAATTAACTTAATCATTGAAAATAGCTTGAAAAACTTTCCAGATCAAATCACATTGAAGTTTTTTATAACTTCAGAAAATAAAAATTTTCTGATATAGATGTCATGATTGATTACATTTGAACAAAGTATCAAATTACTAATCTTTCTAGCAAAAATATTTCTATGGAAAGGTATGAGGAATTGAATCTGTAACTATGTGTTCATCATCCAAAAATGACTTCCTATGACCCATAAAGAATCTCCACCATGATCCATTAGATTCGGTTGTATAGGGGGGAGAATGAAAACTCTTTATAAAAATATTTTGTGAATATGAAGTTGGTGTTACCATAAAAAAGAGGAGAGAAAAAGATTAATGGGATTTAATCTTATCAAGGCCACAAAATTTGTTACCACTGGGGAATGGAATTCTATCAGAAACATTTTTCTATTTAGTAGTGTGGTTTTAGGACATTATATATAAGAAAGGTTGTTGTTTGACAAAAAAAATTGAAAATATTTGTTTCAAAATATATGTTACAGTTTGTTGTGATTGTTACCAACAAATCCAAATTGAGAGATTGAAGGTCCTTTCAGATATTCTTGTACTATGTATTGTATTTTTTCAGAATATCTTGTTTTGGATGTTTTTTTATATCAGCTAAGAAATTGTTTATTGATATTGTGAAGAATTTTTTCTTAGGGATTGTTGAAGGAGGTTAAGAAAGTTTCCTTAAAAATGTTAGGAATAATTCTTAATGTCAGATGATTCAAGGTTATTCTTCATGTTTCTTAAATCATAGAGTACAAGTGATCCAAGATAAATTTGTATGAACTATACAAATTTAAATTCTGAAAATGTCTTCAAACAGACCTCAAACATTTTTACCAGATGAATAATAGTAAGAAATATAAGGCACTGAGTTTTTAATCTTTTGAACAAATTGAAATAAGTATAAAGGGGGGAAGTAAAAAAGTGTGAAGTCAAAGTTTGTGCACTGGTTCAAATTTGAATCCAATGTTAGCGAATAGACAAGGTATAAAAATATGAAGTTGAAAGATATATATTATTTATGTTACAAAGTTGAAACTATATGATGTATTAAATTTTAAGTCATCATGGGAATTGTAGTATCAAGGAATTGGTTCTAGACTATTAGATAAAGAACCATCAGGCTGATTTTTGTTTTGAAGAAAGATAATGTCACATTAGAAGAAGGAATATTCAAACATATCATTATAAATATCATCATACAGACATGTAAATTTTTTTTCAAACAACCATGTGTAAAGAAGTGAAATAGTTGAATAGAGAAAATGATCAATGGATCACCAAAACGAATTTTGAAAATTCATGTTTCTGATAAATTTCCATCATATGGAAGAACATTGAACAAACTATGATTTAATCAAATGAATAAATTAATGATGATATTCAAAATTGAGTTTATAAATACACGTTTTATATGATGTTGGAGTAGACGTAGGATGAACCATATAGATAAAATTCATTTTATTGGTTAAAAGTCAAATGATAATAGCAATGGAAAAAGCAATGATGAGTTTACTGGACTAAGTCAATTGGTCAAAGAAAATATTAAAGCCACTAGTTAGAGATATGTGATAATAAAATCTAAAGAAATGTCTATATCCTCAAAAATAGATATTCTTTTAAATTCACTAGAATATCTTCCACTAGATGGTGTTTTTAAAATATTTATAGATCATTGTAAATTCCTTAACATGGAAATGCTAAGATGGACACTCAAAATTTTATTATCAAGAAAGGATAATAAAATATGAAAAAGTTTATTTATGGTGGTTTTAAGGATTTTTTAAGTAGTTCCTTAAATTTATAAGTATGTTCGATGAAATTTCACTCGCGCCATGTTTTCATAAAACTTTAATAATATTCTAGAAGGATTGAGAAGCATATAGTGAAATTGAGTTGACCGAGAGTTTTTAAATTTGAGTTTTAATTGAGTATAAAAATTAATTTGAGTTCCTAACTTTTCTACTATGATCGCATTAATAAAAAGGGGGTGAAAGTATAGTATGGTGGTAATAAATATACACCATTCATAAGTGCAAATATTGGGAAAGTTATGAATGTTTTGAAGTAGTGTGATTTTGAAACTAGGTTAATATCTGGTTGAAAAACTACACTAAACAGAGGTGAAGTGAAAATTATTACCGAATATAGGTTTTGATCAGAGAAATTGATCAGAGATACCGATCATAGATATAGAATTGAATTTATATTGGATAGATTTTTCCAATTTATGATGTTTCATAGTTATTTATTCTGTAGTGAAGCTGTTTTTTACTTTTAAGACTTTATAATATATTGAGGAATATTTTCAGAGCAATGTGCTGAGACAACATTATATTTTTTAAGACCGATGAGCCTAGGTTTGATATTATATGAATATTAAGTATACTAATATCACATGCATGTATTTTTCTTAAAATAGTGGAATAAATCCCTAACAGATTTTTAGTTTGTAAATCTAAGCCAATTGTTTATTCCAGAATGTGGTGTTTAACCAAGGTGCAACCTATTATTGGTTGGGGCCAGAAGTCCAATGGATGGAGCTGTTAAAAAGTTCATTTAATAAAATAAATAATTAAATTATTATTTATTTTATTAAATGAACAAGCCAAGAGAAACCTCTATAAGTACCCACTTATAATAAAATTATCGGTTTAACTGTGTAAGCCAAGGAGGTTTTGAGAGAAGCTATAAGTGTTCTTCATTGGAGGATGACTTTGAAAGCTGAAGAGTGATCAAATAAATGTGGATCAAGAGGCATCAAACACTGTGGGACTTCTCCTTCACAAGATAATTCATAATTAACCATAAATGGATCAAAATTTATGTAGGACTCATCAATTTTGGGTTCTTCCCACTTAATTAAATTTATAAAGGATGAATTTTTATCTTCTTTATTTCCAGTTGGAAATCACATTTTCTTCTCATGAGCCTACTACCTGAATTAAATATATTATTTCAATTTATTATATTAATACAATGTTACCACCTGATATATAACATTTTATTTATTCATGTCATGTTGATCAGAAAATTAATTCAATAGATATTTGGGTTTAGAATATGTTCATTAAATTTAATCTCTCATTTATTTATTCAAAAGTGAATGAATATAAAAACAATTATTCACATGCTTAGTGAATAATGTAAAATAAATATTTTATTACAGTTATGTAAATATATAGATATTTATAAGTCTATTTATTATAGTATTAATTTTATTATATCGAATGAATAATTTATTATTAAAATATTAATATTTTTATAAGAAGAATCATATTGAGTTAATGGTCCAATAAATATTTTTTAATATCAACCAAAATAAATGTTTATTTATATAATAAATGAAATTGGATTATTATTTCTTCCATAAAATATTAAATATTTTTATTTCAGTGTGGTGAAATTTTTAAATTATGTTTATATCATATAAATCAATATTTATTTATTTTATAATTTGTATTTAAATATTAAATTTCATTTTTAAATAATGGTAGTCATTTTATTACTTTTATTTAAGAGATAAGTGACATGAGTTTTATATTTCATGTCAACTAAAAATAATTATTATTTTTATTTAAGAGAAATTTTATATAGAATATATATCAATATTATATTATAGGGTTATAATTTATTCACATATTTTTAAAGTTGACCTAACTAACAAAAACCAATATATGTCATTATGATGATAGGAGAATTAGATATTATTATTCTTGGAAATTATAGAAAAATAATTCTCGAAAATACACACTCTTCACTTTAGATTTATAGAGACAAAATAATACATCTCTCATTATGATCAAGGTCAATAATATAATGTACTTATTCTTCTCGTGATAGAAATTAATATTTTAACATAACTAATTAGTGTTTCATGGAATATGTGTGGATGTGTCTACTGGAATCCCGACATCGATTCTAAAATAAATCACAACATCTATATGATTTTTCATAGGTTTAGTGACTATAATGATGAGAAATAACAACTATGAATCGATCAATATTAAGTAAAATAGTTTAGGTAATTCAATTTACATTAATTATAAATTTAATTTTCATGGTATCGTCAATGAAATTTTGGGGAGAATTCATTATGATATTCTAATTTTATCATTTTAATCTGATAAATAATTAATAAAATAGACCCCACTTGATGCTTTTACTATAACCTATAACATTTCAACATGTATCAGAGTAGTTGAATTTTAATTTATAAATATGAAAATTTATTTCATTAATTAAAATTCATGTCAGGAGTAATGTTTTGGATCCAATGGTTGAGATAATGGGTGAACCAAATCTGTATGATCAATAATGGATTAAAGGGAAAAAGTTTTTTATTCCCAAGAACAAATTTATTTTTTTATTTTTTTTATTTTCTTATCTTAAACTAACATAAACTAAATAAATGAAATAATTATCAGGTATTTAAATAGATTAAAGTGGTTAGTTTTATTTACACATTATGTTTAATTAATTTAATATATATATATATATTATGTATTTAAGTTATATAAATTTAAAAAATCATTTGGGGGTTATCATGTCCTCTCTAATATTCAGAAAACCCTGATAATGGTGGTTAACTTTGTTTAATAAAATGGTTTTAAAATAAAAAAAAAATAGAGAGGCACATTCCCAGAACACCCTTTTCTTTTGTTTGTGTTTACAATTAAAAATTTATATTAAATAATATATATATATATATATATATATATAAATCACTAAAATTAAATAAAATTAGTGAAATGAATTTTAGTAGTGGTTAATGGGATTCAAAACCCTTAACTAGAACCATAAGAAATATTAAAATTCATTTATTAATTCAAATTAATTTCAAATTGTTTAATGATCATCAAGATTTATTTTAAAGTTTTATCCATTATGAATGTGTATTTCATGGTGAATGATCATCATCTACATCCACCTTTATATGTTTGGACTTATTTATTTAATTTGATTTAATTATTGAATGGTTTTAAAATTGTAATAATTATTATTTAACTAATATTTATGATTTTAACATTGTCTCACCCTTTTTAAAATTATATAAGGGCATGCATGTAAATATTAAATTATTAAATATAATCCATAAAACTGGATTTACTCTCACTTTCATATGAGTATACAATTATAAATATGAATATTTTTTAGTGATCTAGTTCAAGTGATAAGTCTAATAAAAAACATATATACAGGATAATAGTGTGTTATGAAACTTTATCTAAGTTAAGTTTAATGGAATAGTTTTCTAAATCCATTCCTTTGTGTTTTCCAAAGTCTTAGAGGTTCCAAGGTAAATTTTAAAGTTTTTATGGAGGCTATAAAATATTTTTGTCCATTTAAATAGTCACCACACTGAAGTAGTGGGCAGGGTGTTATTTATTTTGATCTACCTTGTGTGAGTGTGAGTTATTTTGAGTTAGTTTCATTGTATTGGGTGCACCGAAGTGAGAAAAATATCTAGGGTGACCATTATGGAGGAATTTTTGTAGAGAGTGTCCACTTGTGAAAAATGGTTAGCGAGGAGACCACTACATTATAGGGTTAGGTTTCTTAGCTTTTTAGGTTCTTTGAAAATTTGGGGATGGTGATAAATTCCAGGTAATTCTCCAAAAGTTGTGGAATATTGGGCTTGGTGTATGATGTGGTAGAGTAAATTAGAGAAAAGATAAGGGAAAATAGTGGATAGGGGTGTCTCTATTACATGTTATTCAACATGGACAGTTGCAATGATGAATGAAATTCAAAAATGTCATAGTCTATAGTGTGGTTCCTGTCAGGGAAGTTCGATACGGGTTCTAAAATTTATGTAAATATGGGTTTAAATTCATGATTTTTTAATCTTCTCTATGAGCGAAAGAACCATGGTTTTAGTTTGATTCAATACAATAGGATGGAGGATGTTTAAACCTCTTCTATAAATAGAGGTTTAGTTTCTCCTTTGTTTGATGTTTATTCTTTTCTCTTGAACCATAGTCAACTCTTCAGTATTTCACCACTCTCGAGTTGTGTCCTTAAGATTATAAACCTTTAGTTCATCCAGATCCAAGTCTTGTGAATCAAGGTACTATATCTTCTCCTATCCTTTTAGTTCTCCATGTTCATATTCTTTCAAAAACATCATTTTTTGGAAGGATTCTTCTATTTTGGTCATGAAATTGAACAAGACGTAATGGTGTTTTAATATTGTTAGGTTCTGGTGAGTGTTCCTTCAGTGGTGGTTGATACTTGATCACTTTTTCTTTCTTAGAGGATGTTGAACTCCTAGTAAAGGTATGGGATACATTACTTCTCCTTTTATTTATTTTTTAGTGTGAATATATCTTGATTTATCTCCTTGGGTAATGGTGAAATTAAAATAAATAAGGATAATAACAAAATCATTAATGCATTTATGAATACAGTCATTATAACAACATGTGATTTATAATTTTTATTATTGCCTCAAGGTTTTATCAATAGTGTGTAATCTATTTTTTCAGTTTTTATTGTGTTTATCATGGTTAATTCACTTGAAATTTGATAACTATATAAATCTAGAATTATAATGATATAATTAAAATAAGAGTAATTTAAATTGATAACTGTTATCCATAAAATATGTTTAGATAAAGAATTAATGCTCAAGAAATTTTTATTTTGATATAAAGCTATTGTTGGGATGATTTATTATAAGTTTCCTACTTCTGATAACATATTCATAATTAATAATTTAATTCAATATTGGATTCAAAAAAGGTAGTTTGTTAAAGATAATCATTTTTTTCCTGAGTGGTCCTATTCTTATTGTGAACGGTATGTATTCCTCAGTTATATGGAATTTAATATATCATGAGTGTATTGTGATGAAAATAAGTTATTCTACTAATATGTATACTCTAGGAAATTAGATCCTGGGTGTGTGTTTTTTAAATCTGGTGTGGTTTGAAATGTTTAGAGATAAATGGGTAGAGATTATGGGGGATATGGTGTTGGTGATATTGGTAATGGGGGGATTGATTATATTATGCATAATGGTGCAGGGAATACATTAAGGTGGAAGGAATGAATTCGATTATAGGATTTTCTTATTAATTCTATATTGATTATTTTACATTGAAATTTGGTTGGATATTGTTTTTTTTTTGTTCCCAACTATTGGGCATAGTTTTAATCTTTACATTTTAAGTTTATCTTTGGTATGGTAGCATAGAATAAGGCTTAGAAATCCTCGATAATAATGGGATGTTAAATTAAATAAATTAAATAATGAGTTCCGTTATTGAAATTTGTTAATGATGATGACATAAATTAAAATAATCATGGAATTATGGTGTTGAAGTCACTTGGCTTAGAAGAGTGTTAATCCTAGAAACAAATATAGAATAATATTAATTAAAGGTTGATAAATAATTAATATTTAACTTTGATGTTTTTGGGGATGTTTTAGATCTTGGCCTTAGTGGTGTAATTCAGCTGACTTGTGTGATGATAGCAGTAGATGAGTCTAGGGCTAGGTAGTTTTCCATGGTGTGGATTATGTGCAATATTATTTTATTTTTTTATTTCATGTTATTCACCAGCCGAGTTGGTAGTAAAACCAACACCCAAATGATTTAGGGGTTTATTTATCCAATATCCATGATGGAGGGGGAAAATATGGTAGACTTCTCCCTCTTCACTCCTCTCGCTTTGGTTATAGTTTATATGAAGGCATATCATAGTTTATAATGGATTACAATATAGAGTGGATTTCAAACCTATATATGATGGATCCTTATTTTAATATATATTATGTATTTATTAAAAGAGATTTTGGTATAACTCCTAGTTTTATAGGGTCATGGTGGATATGGGTTCACAGGGTTGTTCATGCATGGGTTGTGATGAATTAATCTATGATGTGGGATACAAGATCTGTAGTGGCCTTCGATTTCATACTTTGTTACTTTTTGGGTGTGATAATGAATAGGTTGTGTCAAACTACATTGGTGGTAGAATGGATATGAAATGCATGCATGAGTTTTAGTCAACTAATAGATGGGGTGTGCATATGACATGAGTTGTTAGGGAAAGAGAGATATATGCCAATAGGGAAGTGGAAGATCTTCAATTGTAAATGTCTGACTGGTGATAGATATGCATCGTTTCTATGTGTTACTTGGTGAGTGATCATTTTTTTGGATATGAAACTAGATTTACATTTTTAAGTGATGAGTAATTTTAATTTTTATATTCAACATGCTTTAGTATACTTCATTCACATTTTTCAGGAGAGGCTTTGGGGAGGATCCAACTAAGTAAAAATTTTATTCCCTCCCTATACATATATATAATCTATTTTTTATGCATACAGAATTTGGTCAGTGATCAAACTAGAAATTACTATCACGGAAGAGTTTTCCCGGAGTTTCTGGTGTACATGTCCACTATATATAATAATTTTACTTCTCTAAATTGTTTCAGTTTTGTGTGGAATTATATTATATATTGGGTTTTCTTATTTATTTATTAATGGTGTTGATTTTTAGTTTTTAATATTATAAAAAAAATTAATATATATATATAAGGTAAATGTCTCTCATTTGGGTGATTTATAGACCCTCATTTCTATTTTCCAACTTGTGTCCATTTTGGGGAAAGGCTTCACGTGTCTTTTTCTCTCCCCTTTCACTTTTGGTCTAGTATGTGTATCTTTGGAGGGATGGTGTCCTGAAATAAGCATCGATAAATTTTTCCCCTATGGTCTATATTTATTTATCATCGCTCAACAAACCAACCGATAGATAAACCCCAAGATAATTTCACATACTTTTTTTATTTTATCAGTGAAAGGTTATCTATTTAATTTAATGATTCATGGTTTATTTATTATATTATTTAAAATTTTCCACTTATTATTAATAAACAATCAATCATACTTAGATGAAATAGAATAAATAGTATAAGATTTATTTTATCACGTATACTTAAATATTTATAAATGTTCTCACATAAATTAATTAATAAGTACACAAAGGATAAAATTAGATATCTTATGCAAGTATACTTAAAAATAAAAATAATAGAGTAAATTTTTAAATATAACATGGATAAAAATTTATGAAAGTTCCACAAAATTATTTCACATGCATGTGGGGAAAAATAAGGATATTTATGCATAAGATAAAAAATCCATAAAAATAAATATTATTCCATTTATCATCATTCATTGGTTTATTTAGGCTGAACCTAGAGTTTAAAGTGTCGGTATCTATGTCACAAACCAACCAGTGTCGACCTCAAACTAGTCACATGAGCCAGCCTGCAATAAGTCCTGGGAGGTGTTCACAATCCTCTTAGGATGGTAAAAATTTTTGGGCATAAAATTTATCACCAGGGGAAATACTTATCCCAAGTACATCCATGATAAAATAACCAGAATAAAGAACACGTCAAAATCAATAACCACTAAAAATTAATAAACACAAAACAGATCCAAATAAAATAACAGCTGAATAGAATGGAAATTAAAAAACAAAACAAAAACCAAACCAACCCAACTGACATGATCTACATGTGACTACCTAGTTACCAATATCCATAAGACCAACCTGATCCAAATTCTAACCAAACTAGAAACAAGAACCCATTGAACATCTCAACTCTATTGTTTTCAAGTGGCACAAGTAGAGTGTGAGGAAAAACAGCTCAGTAGGTAAGCAACACAGAATCCATACACATCCATTCTTAAAATAGTCTATAAACACCAGTTTAAATACATTTATAAAATTAGGGTTTTATCTTTTTAAAACAAATAAAATTTTCTTCTAGATATTCTGCATTGAAAACAAACCAGGATTCCAATTTTCTAAACAAACTAGTTTTAAAATCCAAAAACCTCATCTAAATCCAAATCAAAACATCAAAGGTAAAATGATGAAGAATAAATAAAACAAAACATTCAAGGAAAATACTATTATAGAATCTAACCAAGGTGAAGTAGAAGAAAAATAGAGCATATAGATTACAATTATAGTGATTTCCTAAACATCCCTACCAAAAATCCCTTGGAGTAGTCAGTTCAGACAAACCTTTTGGTGTATGGTGCATCTTCATAGTCATTAACCAACTAGCTGCACTTAAATATACATTCTAGTGGAACATTCCACCAGGCCTATCAAAAAATCTTGGGGTTGTTCAACCCATCTAATCAGGTTTGATAATAAACTTTCACTAGATGCTCAAGTTGACTCCCAGGAATCCCATAATATAGTACGTGGTGAGTGGGGAGGACCTCACATGTGTGGAATAATCTAATAACCCACATGCCAATGTTCTTTCCAATACAAATCACTAACACCACCTATATGATGAAGCTATCCTTGGAGGGTCCACCATAGAGTTTCCCATCACACATCAATCCATACACAGGTTCTAAACGGGCCTTCATGTCAAATAATAATTCAAACCATTTTCCAACACATCATGAAATATCAAGAGGGCCTACAAATCTAGTCACATTAAAACTATTTTACAAAAGATAGCACAAGGTAACAACCAGGACTTTAACATTTAAAATTCATATCTATTTCTAAAGTATCTTTCAATTATATGGTGTAAAAACTATTTTAA
The DNA here is from genome assembly GCA_963277665.1 of Viscum album. Taxonomy (NCBI): domain Eukaryota; kingdom Viridiplantae; phylum Streptophyta; class Magnoliopsida; order Santalales; family Viscaceae; genus Viscum; species Viscum album. The sequence continues at coordinate 592,384,226 of OY728141.1, read as the reverse complement.
TTGAAGGTTCCAAACTGGCTTTTATCTAATTTAGTTACCAAACCACCTTGGAATTTTATAAATGGAACAAGCATTGAAGGAAACCTTTGAAAACACATTTTGAGGTAATTTTTTAAACCAATAAAAAATTTTATCACATATGGGTTTTAGAACATCCATTTGGGAAGATAAGTTCAAAATAAGAGATAAAAAAGGAGAGTAAAAAGGTTATTTGGAAATATGGGGTTCAGGGAGAACTTTTTTAAAGAAAGACATTAGCATTTGGGTTCCTATAATTTTTTTCACCCCATTAACACTTATATATTCCGACATCTAAATTAAAATCTAATAGAAACCATGAAGTACCAAATGTATCATTTTAATAATCACAAATATCTTTTAAACCCATCATAAGAGTCCACACAAAAGCACCAAACTAGGAAATTCACCAAAACCCATACATAAAAAACTCATTTCACAATAAAAACCGTACTAAAAATGTATAACCAAGTCCAAAAACAATTTAATGTACCCAATTTCTTTGATAAAATTTAATTTTATCAAAAATATTTCATGCATATGCATATAGGCATAGTTAGGAAAAACCTTTGAGAACCAATTTTCATCAAATTTACAATAATAAATTTCCAAAAAATCTATAATAACAAATCACAAGAAAGAATATCACCTTAAAAACAATTAATAAATCTCAAGCATCAATTTTATGTTCTATAAAGGAAAATAATGGAAACACCAACCTCAAGTGGAAGAATCGTGCCGCCTTTGATGAAATCCAATGGAAGGACACTCATCCCAGAGCCCACATCCCTAAGAAAGAAAACCCCTCAGTTTCACACCACCCTAGGTATCAAAATTTTCCAATCCTAGACACTAGTTTTATAAGATTAATTTAAAATGGATGAAATCCAAAGGACAAAGAGAGGGTTACCATAACCTTTAAATTTGGGTGTAGAATCACAAAGAAACCACCCTAAAATCCATTAGGAGGATATTAGAGGATCCAAAAAGCTTCATGGGAGGTTTTTAGGTTGATAGAATTTTAGTGGGTTGTACAAGGGAAGAAACCCCACTTAAAATAAATGAAAAGATAAAAAATATCCCCCTTTAAGTGGGTTGTGCGGTCAAATTGCACAGTTAAAAAAACTATGCGCAAACAGTACAATTCCCCCATAATAAAGAGTTGCACAAGCTGTATACTTAGGTTGAAAATTTATTTTAAAAATTATCAAACCATTAAACCCCATTCTATCATGTCAGTGCATATTATCTAACTATTATCAAACCATGTACAGGTCTAGAAACCATCAAAAAACATGGAAAACTCAAAAACAAATTATTGGGAACTCAACCTGAACTTTAGCCTGAAGAACCAACATCAATAAAAGATTAAAATAAATTAATAATCAAGGTAGTGGTGTAATAATTCTCCCCAACCCAAAAAAAAATTCTATCCCTAGAAAGTCACAAAGTAGAATGAGATAAAAAACTCAAGCCTAAAATTGAATGATTCTGAAGAGAACCATGAAACTTGATGTGACCTTTTAACTCCAAAAGTCAGACCTGACCAACTCTAGAAAAAAACAACATGGAGAGAAGAAGATAGGGTTATCTCCATCAAAATAATCCAACCAAAACCCAACACTAACAAACACTATGACCGAGAACTCCCTATATGAACCAAACCACAAAAACAATTGAAACCCAACCAAAATAATGATCTGAACTTCCATTCATCTTTACCAAAAGACACGACATTGTCCAAAGTGAGTACAATAAAAAAACTGATTCATGAAAATTCTAAGCACACACAAGCAAGATAAATTTATAAAAGACCTGTCTTCAAAAGGGAAAAACCATTAGAATTAGAAGAGGAAAAACCCACCAAGTCTCAAGGAAGATATTACCATAATGCTTTTAAAACAAAAGGGAGAACTTTGAAAAATGAATGAAAAATATAATAGGGGTACATAAACCATATACACTATAATGGTGAAGACAAAATCTGAACCATGGTTCCCCATACCAATTGGATATTCTGGACTATCTGAAGAGCTTCACTCCGGGGACAGATGTCTAGGGCCTTGTAGTCTTGAAGCATCTAATTCCTTGTAGTCAAGAGCTGACATCCTCTAATTCAAACATCATTTTATGGAAAATATTTATGTATAACTTCTACAGGTGACCAAAATGATCACATTGATGATGTGACTTTGGAGGAAAGATATATTTTATTGTCCAAATCAACCACATTGGAAACATAAAAGAGAATGGTCTGATGAACAAGAAGCCAAAACTGATGAAGGAAGTTCCTTTGGCATACACATCTCACCAGATAGAGAAACTTCATGAGTGATAGGAGAAATTGGATTTCCAACCATCCTAGACTGCGCTCTGGGAACCGACTTGTAGGACTCCGGGACACCCTGAGATGGGAGGGGTGAATCAGGGTGTCAACTTTTTCTTTTAATGTGATGGATCTTGTTACCACGTTGGTAGGAACTTGTTAAACCTCTATGATGAAAAAGGTCAGAAAGTAAACATTCACATATAGAGAGTCGACACATCACTTTTTACTTTGTTCACCACTAAGGGCTACGTCCAAGGATCATACGCCAACTGATTTTTGGTCATACCAAATTCCACTAATCTTCACTAGATGTGGATTACAAAGGTTTGGGAATAGTCACTTTATCCCATGCTCACTGCCTTTACAAAAGGTTCAGGAATAGATCACTGCTTCCCTTGGGTCACTCTTGTTGACTCCCCCTGGCTCACTGCCTTTGGTGAAATCCCACTCAGTTTATAGATGTGAAGGTCTCTTCATAATCGCTAAATAATACATCCTCTGTTGCGTGTAGATACTCTATTGAAGTCCAACTCTCGCCTGTAGTCTAATCTCACTTCCCACTGAGGGGACCGGGCAATCTCCCAACTTTCACGCAGCTCAAAAACACCGGCGCGCTTCATTACTGCCTGGCGCGCAAGTCACCTGGGCGGAAAAAATTCAGTACGCAAGTCTCACCAACCCACTTGTGCGACACCTCTGTCTTCCATTCCACACTTGTGCGACTCACCGTCTTTTAGGCCAAAACTACCTTGGACGCGTAGCCAACAACTGGCGCACAAGTTATACTTGTGTGTCCAAACAAGCGACTCCATGACTTGCACGATGAGATCTCTGAAAAACTCCAAGTCTTGAACTTAATTTAAAATGAGTCGGGGGTCCCCTATTTATAGGCAAACTGTACACCCTGCGTGGTGGCGTGCAAACCTCCTCTCGGCGCGCAAGTTATGGCGCGCAGATCCATCTTCCCAAGAATCTATCGCGCAACTCACTTGCGCGGCCCAACCAATACTTGCGCTTCCCTCTTTCCTTTTCCATATTTTGAAGATTTGATCATGAAAAACATCTGGGGTGCAACTTTCCAAACCTCCTAGGTATCGGCGCGGAAGTCCTTCATGGAGTGAAAGTCACTTGCACGACCAAACCAATACTTTCACGGCCCTCTTTCCATTGCCATATTTTGAAGTTATATTCTTGAAAAACAATAGGCGCGCAAGTTCCCAAGCCTACCTGTAGTTGGCGCGCAAGTCCCTTTTCCAAAAAGCATTTTTTTCCACTTTTATCAATTTTGTGGTCCAGAAATTTGGTAAACACAGGAAAACGGTGCTACCTTCAATGTTGTTATTAGCTTGACCTGTATGAGCACTTTGCTGGCCCACATTCTGAACTTCCTCTGAGGATTGCAACAAACACAAACCATGCACATATGACCACGGTTCTAACAATATCCCCCTTTGGGTTAGTTGGCAATCAGTAAATAGATTCAAATAGATCACCACCATCCACATGCAAACCAAAAACACAAGAATCAACTCAGTGAACACTCTAAGTCTACGTGAGCAATGCTCAGTGTTGAAAACAAGAGAGAGAGCTTGAATTGGGTTCCCGTCCAATGTATTCCTTCCAATCCTATCACCAAAACTGAATTCTCAATGTGTCACAAAGTGTCACAAAAGCCTTACTTGTCTTAATTTATTGTGTCACAAAATCATTACATGTCGTAATTTTTTTCTTTCTCCCTCATTGACAATAAACCCAAAGGCCGGTAATTGTACATTGTTCAGCTCAAACTGCACTCCCCCTGGATATTATCTCCCCCACAAACCTCTTTATGCATTCGGAGGTGACTGAACATCGATGTTCAACCGATGCTTCTTAAACACAGTCGTTGATAGTGGCTTGGTCAGGATATCTGCCACTTGCTCATCAATTCCCACATGATCCATTCTAATCACGCCTTGTTCAACTTTATCTTTGATAAAGTGATACCTAATTTCAATATGTTTTGTATGAGAATGCTGAACCAGATCCTTTTTAAGATCAATTGCACTCTTGTAATCACATTAGATCACTATTGGTTGCTTCACCTCATCACCAGTATCTCTTAATTGTTGATTCATCCATTGCAGTTGAGTGCATGCCTTTGTGGTGGAGATATACTCAGCTTTAGCAGTAATAAGAGAAGTACGTTCTTGTTTCTTGATCAAATAGCCAACACATTTATTCCCAATATAGAATGCTCCACCACTGGTGGTCTTTCTGTCCAAAACATCGCCAGCCCAGTCAGCATCAGAAAATGCTGATAATTAATTCACTATTCCTTCCTGTAGCAAAGCATAATCCAAAATTGTGAGTACCTTGAATATACCTCATGATTCTTTTTACTTCTTCCATATGTTCCTCCTTTGGATTACTCTGAAAGCGGGCCGCTAGATAGGTTGAAAAGACAATATCCGGTTGTGTCACTATCCGGTACATTAGGCTCCCAATTATCCTCTTGTACATAGTGGGATCTACAGAGGTCCTATCCTCATGCTTTCCAAGTTTAGTTCCAAATGCAATCGGAGTTGACATTGGTTTGGAGTCTTGCATATTTAACTTCTTCAGCAGCTCTCTAGAATACTTTTCCTGAGAAATGAAAGTGTAATACTTTTTTGAATCACCTGAAGCCCCAAGAAATATGTGAGCTCCCCAATCATAGATATTTCCAATTCTGATTTCATGTTATTGGAAAATTCATCCACTGATTTCTGCTTGCTGCCACCAAATATGATATCATCAACGTAGACAAGAACCATGAATTGATCTTTTGGAGAATTCTTCACATATAGATTGTGATCAACTCTGCCTCTTTTAAATTCCAGCTTCTTAAGATAAGAGTCCAGCCAGGGGTACCATTCCCATGGTGCCTGTTTCAAGCCATAAATTTCTTTCTTTAGTTTGCAGACCATTGTTTCATCAGTACCAAGAAGAAAAACCACTAGTTGTTCAATGTAGACTTCTTCTTCGAGTACACCATTTAATAATGATGTCTTGACATCCATTTGATATACTTTATATCCTCTTTGGGGATCCTTGTCAAGGAAAAGCCTGATTGACTCCAGTCTAGCCACTGGAGCAAAGGTTTCTTCAACATCAAGACCTTCAATCTGGGAATATCCCTTACATACCAGTCGAGACCTGTTTCTGATAACACTTCCAAGCTCATCAAACTTGTTCTTGAAGATCCATTTTGTACCAATAACATTGTGACCTTCGGGTCTCTGGAAAAGATCCCATGTCTGATTCTTTTCAATCTGATCTAACTCTTCATTCATGGATTTCACCCAACATTCATCCTTTATAGCTTCTTCAAATGAGGATGGCTCCACAACTGACAAAAATGAAGATTGTGTGTTATTCCTCATCCTCCTTGTTTGATTGGGTGCACTTATATCTCTAATTATGTTAGATGGATCAATCTCGTCTCTATGATTTCTCCTGTGCGGTTCAGTCGCATTCTCTCTAGCCACAGTTTCTTCTTCAGATTCTTCTTCTGAGTCAACATCATGATGTGACTGCTGAGTGTTTTGTATATATTCCTCTATTTATGTAGTTGTATTTTCTTCATGTTCACTTTCTTCCTCACTTTATATCACATCATCATATGAAGTACTTGAATCATTTGTGGTTTTCTCTTCAATTATCTTAACATCACTGCTTACCACAATCCTTCCTAATCGCTTGTTGATACACCTGTTGGATTTTTTTTCCATTGGATACCCATGAAAAATTCCTTCATTAGCATTGTCACCAAACTTCTCTTGATTTCATTTTTTGTTCGAGATGAAACATTTGCATCCGAAAACATGAAATTATTTCAATGAAGGCTTCCTTCCATGCCACAATTCATATGGTGTCTTCGTTTTTTTCATATAAATCTCAGTTCGATTCTGAATGTGCACTACAACTTCAACAGATTCCTTCCAGTAATGGAGAGAGATACCGCTCTCAATCAGCATAGTCTTGGCCATATTGTTAACCTGTCGATTTCTGCGCTCAACAACTCCATTTTTCTATGGAGTTCTCATGGTAGCTACCTCATGTTGTATACCCTGCTTCTCCGGGTATTTTTCAAATTCAATGGATGTGTATTCCCCTCCATTGTCTGATCGCAACACTTTGATTGTTCATCCATTATCATTCTCGGCGATTCGACGATATGTTTTCATGCAGTCAAGCACTTATCGTTTCCTATGTATACCATTACACATGACATTCTACTGTAATAATCTATGAAAATGATGAAGTACCTTTCTCCATGAGTTCCAGAAACATTTACTGGGCCACATACGTCTGTATGAATGAGATGAAGAAGATTCAATGCTCTTTTCTTCTTTGACCGATATGAGCTACATACCAGCTTCCCACAAATGCAAGCATCACAAGATTATTCTTGTTCATGCTTCAGAATGGGGATATCCATGACTATCTTCATCTTAGATATCTTTTCCAGGTCTTTTTGGTTAATATTCCCCAGCCTTTGATGCCACAAATTGTTTTCTTCTTCAACAGACAAATAGCAGGAGTTCACTTTGTTGTCGACCTGATATAAGTTTCCATCTGTTCTACAGCCTTTAATAAAATAATTCCCTATTTTTCCCTTTATAGTTCATCCTTTTTGATTGAAAGTTACTATGAGTCCTGAGTCACAGATTTGACTCACACTAAGGAGATTGTGACATAGACCATCCACATAAATAACTTCAGTCTTCTTTATCTCTCCATTGGAGAGAGAAGTATTCCAACTGCCTTTAATCTTCAAAGCACCATCATTACCAAACCTCACTATTCCATCAACCTTATTTTTAATGTTCTACAAAAGTTCATCACTTCCCGTCATATGTTAAGAGCATCCACTATCAAGAATCGAGGTGATGCTGCTCTTTATAGCTTTGAGGGCTAATTCTGCAAGATTGGATTTCTCGATCTTCTTCTTTTCTTTCCATGAATTGTTGGATCGAGCAAAGGATATTGATGGCCTTATAAAACTTTCCTCCACAAAATATGATTCTTCATACCCATAATATTCTTTTATAGGAGAGAAAATGTTTGTGATAACAACACCATCAGGATGGTGAAAACTGGCCCATCTCTGAGAGTTTTATGAATTTCTCCTGCTGTACCTCTGCCTGCAATACATAGCTTTATGGACAAAGTTAGAAAAATGAAAACAGTAACCATAGAAGCTATTTATTCTAAAAGATGGAGGATATGAAATCAGTCTCCTTTGTTGACTTCCCATATCTTCCCCATTCAAGTAGCCTCTTTCCTCTTCGCAGTATGAAATGGTATGTCCTAGATAGCCACAGAAATGACACTTCATGAGGGGAAATGTCTTCTCACATAAATTTCTCCTCATGCATTCTTCCTTGGGAGAATGGTTGGACTACCTGTTATTTATGAAAGTGTGAGGATAATCTTCAGTTCTTATTTTAGTTTGGACGGAGGGTTTCTTTTTCAGCACTTTAGGAAACATTTCAACATGTCCAACTGTCATCTTTTCTTTTTTTTGGCTCTCTTCACTTCAAGCAGTTGAAGTCCCAGCTTCACATCCAATTCCACTCTTTCCCATGCATGCGGGTCATTGATCTCTCACGATTTTTTCAACCCCGTCTGAACCACTCTTGGCTCATTCCAGTAACTCTTCATCTGAGAATCTTCCAAAATGAATTTTCTTCTTACCCTCATTTTTGGGGGGTCGGCACTCAAGATTGATTCTAAGAATAACAACTTCTTCCTCAAGACCCTCAACAGTATTGGACTTCTCTTCTAGTCTGGATGTTAGGTCATTTATGACCTTTGCTTGTTCTTCAATTCTAAGCTTCAATTTTTCATTGGCGTTTGTGCTTTCAAGGATTGAAGATTGAACTCTCACTAGTTCTTCTAGTCGTTCAATTTCAGCATCAATCTCATCCACATATTCTGATGATTCTTTCACCATTTATTTCCACTTACTACATTTCTTTCATTAGTTCTCAATCTTTGAAAAGGCATCCTTAATTTTCAACTTGGGATCACAATTATGAGTCATATGATTGTCTTTGTCTTTATTGATAGATAGTTCTAACTTTTCAACGGTATCCATCATGGAATCATGTTTTCCAGTTTTGAATTCGGGGTCTTCTTCTTCACAGAATTCAATATCATCCTCTTCCTCTTCACAAACAAAACTCTTCTTCTATATCTTCTTTCCAGATTTGAAGTCTCCCTTTTTTGAAAAACCTTTAATGAGGCTTCTCAATGTATTCTGCTTCACTTTCATCATCATTGAACTTTATTTGGCACTGAGAGGAAATGTTCCCAACTCTTCCATATCAAAAGCATGCCAGAGGTTACTTACCTTTAAATTTACTTTTTCCCTTCTTCAGATTCTTGGAAATAAGAGAAATAATTTCTTTTTCCTCATAATCTTCATAACCACTATCTTCTGAAATTTTCAGTTTGTCCATGGCATTGAATTCCATTTCCTTGCTAACATGAGTCGTAGCTTCTTCAGGATTGACTCTCATCTCATATGCCACTAGACTACTTAGAAGATCATCTAGAGATAGTTTAGATATATCTCTTTCTTCAAGGTCTAATACCTTTGCATTGTACATAGGAGGAACTCTTTGAAAGATTTTATTTACGATATAAATGTCTTTGATTTCCTCTCTGAGCCCACGAATTTCTCCCACTACTTTAGTGATTCGATTGAATAATGAAACTGCATTCTCATCAGGATGAATCTTTAGATCATCAAACCTATTGTGCAGGACTAGAAGTTTTTCCTCTTTCACTTTTTTGTCTCCTTCATAGATATTTTTAAGTTTATACCACATAGACTTTGCTATGGTGAAACTCATCAACTTTAGATAAATTTGATCAGAAAGAGCTGCGGTGATAGCATTCTGAGCTTTAGAATCTGCATCAAGAACTTTCATGTCTGTATCAGTCATATCCAGACCTATTGGATTAGTAACATGAATTCCTTGCATAGTAGAAAAAAAAGGAATTCCATTCCTAGAGATCTTAAATGAGTTCTCATTCTATTCTTACAGATCTGTAAATTACTTCCATCGAAGAGAGGGAATCCCCTGACATTGACTGCATTCTCCAGGACGTCAAAGGACAGATTCAACACCAGCAACCTTTACTATCTGATACCACTTGTAGGACCCCGGGACACCCTGAGAGGGGAGGGTTGAATTAGGGTGTCAACTTTTTCTTTTAATGTGATGGATCTTGCTCCCACGTTGGTAGAAACTTGTTAAACTTGTATAATGAAAAATGTCAGAAAGAAAACATTCACATGCAGAGAGTTGACATAGCACTTTTTAATTGGTCCACCACTAAGGGCTATGTCCAAAGAGCATAATCTGATAGATTTTCGGTCATACCAAATTCCAATAATCTTCACTGGATGTGGATTACAAAGGATCGGGAACAGTCACTCTATCCCAGGCTCACTGCCTTTACAAAAGGTTCAGGAGTAGAACAATGCTTCCCTTGGGTCACTCCCATTGACTCCCCCTGGCTCACTACCTTTGGTGAAGTCCCACTCAGTTTATAGATGTGAAGTTCTCTTCATCATCGGTAAACAATACATCCTCTATTCCATGTAGATGTTCTGTTGAAGTCCAAATCTCACATGTAGTCTAATCTCACTTCCCACTGAGGGTACCAGGAAATCTCCTAACTTTCACGCAGATCAAAAACACCAGCACGCTTCTTTACTGCCTGGCGTGCAAGTCACCTACGCGGCACAAATTCGGCGCGCAAGTCTCACCAACCCACTTGCACGACACCTTAGTCTTCCATTCCACACTTGCACGACTCACCATCTTTTAGGCCAAAACCACCTTGGACTCGCAGCAAACAACTAGCACGTAAGTTGTACTTGCACGACCAAACAACCACTTGCGTGACTCCAAAACTTGCATGATGAGAGCTTGGAAAAACTCCACATCTTGAAATTTGTTGAAAATCAGGTGGGGGTATTCTATTTATAGGAAAACTGGGCACCCTGTGCGGTGGCGCGCAAGCCTCCTCTCAGCGCGCAAGGTATGGTGCCCATCTCCATCCGCCCTAGCGTCTGTCGCGCAACTCACTTGCACGACCCAACCAATACTTGGGCGACCCTCTTTCCTTTGCCATATTTTGAAGATCTTATCATGAAAAACATCTGGCGCGCAACTTTACAAACATCCTAGGTACCGGCGTGCAAGTCCCTTCATGGCGCTCAAGTCACATGCGCAACCAAAACAATACTTGCGCGACCCTCTTTCCTTTTCCATATTTTGAATTTATGTTCTTGAAAAACAATAGGCGCGCAAGTTCCCAAGCCACCATGTACTCGGCACGCAAGTCCCTTTTCCAAACAGCACTATTTTCCGCTTTTATCAATTTTCAGGTCCAGAAATTTGGAAAACAAAGGAAAACAGTGCTACCTTCAATACTGTTATCATCTTGACCTGTATGAGCACTTTGCAGGCACACATTCTGAACTTCCTCTGAGGATTGACAACAAACACAAACCATACACAGATGACCATGGTTCCAACACAACTCACCTAAGAATACCTCATCCACCAACTTCCCAAACTGAACATACCTTGATAAAAGAATTCAATTTTCAATCTCGGGACAAAGCCCCCAAATGAAGAGACGAGATTTCAACTGATCCTCCAATGAAATCTCTCAAGAGAAAAAAACCAACTCCTTTAAATGGTCAAAATAATCCTTCACTATCTGTTGGAATTTCTAAAAACTCATGAGCTCTAATGCTTTCTTCTCCTTCACCTCCTCAGGTACAAATCATTGAATAAAATTAGTCTTAAACGCATGTCGTGACATCCCAACCTACAACGAAGCTAAGAAGATCACCTTCCACTTATCTGAATGAAAACCTTCAAATGAACCCAAAATGGAACACACTCTCATGACTTAAAGAGTACCCAGTGACCTGAATAAACATTTTAATTTCTCAAGACACTCTGTAGAATATAATGCACCTTAGTCACTATGGAAGATAGGAAAAAACTAGAATGGTCTTAACTCTGCCACTCCACTAGGAGCCTAGGTATAACCAAAATCTAGATGAGAATCACTAGAAACATTGGGGATCTTTCTAGATGGAATACTCTAAACAACATCAAAACACAAAACAAAAATCAACATCCAATCAAAACACAACCAAAATGAACACCTCAAGTCAAAAAAACAAACCAACAAATAAGACAAGCATCATAAGCAGAACTAGATTTCACTTTTCAAAATCCACAATTTCATTCTAATTTCAAAAACCTCCTTTCTTCAAGTCCACTATCCAAATACCTAGAGTTTCTTTTAAATGTAGTTTTAAACACCAATTCATGAATTTCAAACAACCCAAACCTTGAAACCATTTTTCTTTTGAAAACCCATTTTTCTGAAAACCATTTTCCATTTCAAAATTGACCCACACTAATAAAATCTAAAACAATAGAAAACTCACATGGAAACACCCAGAATAGAGAACAAGAGACCATGAAAGATGCGGGAACATGGTTTAATGGACCATGTCCTAATAAATTACCAATCACTAGGAATATCTCAAATTATTCACTCAGGATCAGCATGGGTCACTAATCTAATTAATCCCATCATAAAATAATATTACCTTCATTTTCATTCTTATCCACTCACATAAAACCAATATAAAAACTCCAAACCAACACTACCCATGTAAACTCGAGGATCTAAATAAGCAAGAGTTTGCAGCACTCTTCCTGCACAAACCTCTTGAGTCCCGAAAGTCCTAATCTCCAGTCAACCTGATGCCCCAAAAAACAAAAGGATCTTCTAAAACAATTTTGTCACAATCAAAATAGGGCCAGCCCCAAACCGATCACTTGATCTGGCTCGCCACAAGGATGGAGAGGTGTTCCTAATCCTCTAGAGCTAGAGATATTTGATGTCCATCAATGGTATCAGTGTGGTAATAATTTAGAAAAAATATAGCCAAGATAAAATAAATATAATAGAACACACATTATAACCAATAACTGCTGAATAATAATAAACATTAACAAGATCGAGATACAATAATAGGTGAATGGAACAGAAACAAAAAAATGAAATAAAAACCAAACCAACTCGACTAACAAAATCACCATGTGACCACCAAGTCACCACCATCTAAATGACCAATCTACTCCAAAGACCAACCAAACTAAAAACCTTAACCCACAAAATAGCATGGGTCTATCGATGTCAAGTGCCAAAATTTTGTTGTGATAAAAAAAACAGGTTAGTAGGTAATTACCAAAGAATATATACATTTCCTTTCTCAAAAAGTGCGTAAAAACTTGTTTAAAACACATTGTTTTTTATTTTTTTTAAAACTAACATGGTTTTCTGTAATTATGACTTTAAAAAAACATGATAACAATTTTGGAAAAAAATCAGTTTGACAATCCAAAAACCATATCAAAATAAAACCAAAAGATTAAAGGTGTTATGTTGGAAAATATATAAAATAGAAAAGGTAATGAAAATACCATCATAGTAAGTAACCAAGGTGCAGTAGAAGAAAAAATATAACAAACAGATAAAAATAATGGGAATTTCTTAAACATATCTAGTATAAATATTTGGGCATACTAAATTAATACTCACCTTCCAAAATATTCTACATCTCCATAGTCAATTACCAACTAGCCACTCTAAAATTTCCAATCCAAGGAACATCCCACCTATCCTATCATCAAATTCGGGGGGTACCAACCCATCTAATTAGGGTCTATAATCAATTGTCACTCGGCCCTCAATATGATTCCCAACAATCCCATAATATAGTATGTGGTGAATGGGTAGTTCCCCAAACACATTCCATAAACCAATAACCCACATGACATCGTGCTTACGTAGCCCAATCACCAACACCACCTATATGAAGACCATATCCCCATAGGGTCCATCATAGTGCTTCCCATCAAACTTCAAGCAACACATAAGTGCCAATTGTACCATCATGTCACATAATATTTCAAACCATCTTCCAACCCATTATGAAATACCAACTGGTCCTACATATCACATCACTTTAAAACCAATTTTCTAAAAACAACACAAGGTGCCAATTGGGCCTTTAACATTTCAAATACAAATCTATTTCTAAAATAGCTTCCAATTCGGAGGTGTAAATAATAATTAACTTGAAGATTCCAAATAGGACATTATCCCATTTAGTTACCAAAAAACCTTACAAAGTTCCAAACAAGCTAAGAATTGATGGACACATTGGAAACAAAATTCTGAGATAATTTTGAAACTATGAAACCATTTAGAACACATATGGGTTTTAGAAGATTCATTTGGGAGGATAAGGTTTAAATAATAGATGAAAAAGGATAAGAAATTAGTTCTTTTGAAATATAGGGTTCAAGGGGAACAATTTTAAATAAATCCACTCTCATTTGTGTGCTTCTCAATGAGTTCACTCTGTATACACATGTATATTCCCAAATCTAATGGAAAATCCGTGGGAAACCAAGAAATACCAAAGGTTTAATTTTAATGATCACAAAGATCCTTTAAACCCATCACAAGAGTGCACATATAAGCATCAAACCCTGAATTTCACCAAAACCAACACACACAAAATTCAATTCAAAATGAAAACAACACAACTAATGTATAACCAGGTCTAAATCCAATTTAAATCTCCCAATTTCTTCCTTAAGTACCAAATTTAATTTTATCAAACATTTTAACTGCATTTACATAATGGAATAGTTTGGAAACCCCGTTGAGAACCAATTTACATCAAATTTACCAAAATAAATTGAAAAAAATCATAATAACACATCACAAGAAATAATATCGCCTTTAAAAAGTGTTTATGAAAGATAAAGCATCAATGGTGTGTTTTAGAAAGGAAAATAATGTAAACATTTACTTCAAGTGGAACTATCTTTTCTTATTTGACGAAATCAACTAGAAAGACACACCAACAATGATATACAAACCTATGAAAGAAAAACCCACAATTTTGCACCTCCTTAGGTATCCAAATTATAAAGAAATGGCCATTATAGTTATATGAGAATAGAAAATGGAATAAAATGAAAGGATAATGAGAGGGGATCCCTAACCTTTCAATACGGGTGAAGAATCACAGATAAACCGCCTTCAAATACACTTAGAAAACCTCAGAGGTTCCAAAATTCTCCTTGGGAGGTGTCCAAGTCAAGGTAATTTGATTGGGGTATCCAAAAAAAGAAACCCCACATAAAAAGACATCAAAAAGACAAAAATTCCACTCTTTGGGTTAGACTCACATTTAGCTCAAATAGTTAAACAAATTGTGTATAAATCATCCAATCCCCCACTAGAAAGAGTTGCATGGGATGTATACGAAGGTGTAACACTTAGTTTAACCAGTCTCAAACCAAGTAACACCATTTTTTCTAGGTATAAAAATGTTTCTAAACATTGTTGAACCATTCTCAAACCGTGCATAGGCCTAGAAACCTTCCAAAAAACTCCATAAACCCAAAAATTCCAACTAAGAATTCACCTGAATTTAAACCAAAAGAACTGACATCAATAAAAGACTAAAATAGAAGTAAAACCAAGGTCAGGTGTGACACCAGCCATATTTGAGGCAAATTAAAATTTTAGGTAAGTCATAATATAGATAATATGTTCACTTAAGAATCATGGTATAAAGAATACTGACCGCAGCCTCCTTAATATAATTTGTAGGAAAATGTTGTGTAAATCCTAGTATAGGATTTCAATATTAGGAATTCCATTCAAAAGATCACAAAACTCCTAGTTAATATAGTTGGATAGAATAATTCCAACCTAAATACCTTCAAACAATTTATAATGGTTTGATTCTAATTTATCATATGGGGAATAAGAGTCTTTTCCAGTTGAATATCCTAATAACTAGATATTACAAATCTAGTTGTGTGGGGTGTTGAGATTTGAAAAAATAGTAAAATCTGTAATTAAATCATTAATTATTTTATAATCACTTATCAAGTTATTATAATAAAATTATTTTTTATTAGTTATATATAATGATAAACAATACTATGAATTCACTTTTATTTCAATAAATCTTTGAAAAAGAAATTCCCCTCATCCAGATAAATTTCCAAGAGTGATATATATATTTATTCATAGTACTAATATAAAAATATAAGTTTGATAAAATTGTATTTTTATTAAAAACTATATTTTCTTTCACTGTATTTACATGGTAAAATTAAGTTCTAGATTCATTTTAAATTATTATTATTTAATTTTGATTTAAATTAATCCAATTATAGTCTTATAATGAGTTTTATACTTTAATTTATTATAGAAACATTTTATTTCTCTAAAAGGAATTTTTTATAAACTATTTTTCGTAATTGGGCATGTTCTAGTGTTGGTTTTACGAACTGTCTAGGGCTTTCAATTTTTTTAGAGGGGAAAGTATGTATCCTAGTTTCACTAATTTTGTTTTAAAAAAATATCAAAAGGAGGTGTTTGTTATTATTGAATTAAATTTGGATATGTACATATGTGTCTTCACTGCTTCTAATTCAGGTTTGTTTTCTGCAAAGGACTTTCGTAGGATCATTCCTTCGCATGAGAAAAAAGACACCTGGAATAATGTGTTATGGTGAAAAGAAAATACTTATAAATTCAGCTTCCTAATATGGATAATTAGAAACCATTCCATACCTACAGATGATAATGTGAGAATGAGGGGTATTAATATGGTCTCTAAATTTTATTGTTGCACAATTCATAAGGAGGAGGATTCCAATCATCTCTTTTTTAAAGGAGAATGGGCTATGAATGTTTGGGATTGTTTTGCACAGTTAACCGGGATTTTTTCTGTAGACCTTCTGGGTGCACCTTTCCAGGAAAGGAGGTTCTCTGGTGTGAACGGTGAAAGCCAGAAAAATGGCTAGGGCACTGATTCTTAATGCGGGTTGTTGGTGTATTTCGAAAGCCATAAATAAAGCCATATTTGAAGGCCATGTTTTTACAGGAAGATATGTTTTCAAACGAACCAAGTACCTTCTAAGTGATTTTTTTTAGTGGTTTCAATGACTGGATTCTTACCCACTCTTTGAGAAGAATACAGTTGAATATGCCTTTAATTCATTATCATAAATCTGCTTTAAGAGGAAACTGGGTTTGTTGGTCTCCTCCAAATGTGGGTTACAAATTCAATTTTTATGGTTCTTGTATTTTGGGGATTATTCATGGTAGAGGGGTGGTCTGAGATTATAAAGGGAGAGTTCATCTTGATTTCACCGCCTATTATGGTAAGGGGAACTCCATTTAGGCATCGGAAAATGTGATATTCATAGGACTTAAATTGTGTTCCCAAAAAAGTTTTAATCTTGAGCAAGTTGAAACTAATTCCATGATTATTCATGACTCTATGCGTGGTAATATACCCAATCCATGGTCAATTGCTTATATAATCAGAAAATGAAAGGGAAAAATCATCAACAATACTTTGGTTGTTCATACGTGGCGTGAGGTAAATAAAGTGGAAAATAACATTCTTCCAAGGCTGTGGCAGACCAAGGGAGTAGTGTTACCTATTTTTCCATCATTATTCAACTAAAACTAGAGTGGATAGAACTGATTAGAGGATATCAACACTATATTTTTTATTTTTGGCCTCCTTAGGCTTGTATTTGTTGGAATTTCCCATGGTCCTGTTTTGTTATGGGATTTTTTCAGATAATAAAAATGCAACATTGAATGAACTATTTTTTGGCATTTTTTCAGTTTAAACTTATTTTAAATTCTACGACTTTTATGTTTTGAATTTTAAAAAAATTATTCAACATATTTAATCAGCTGGTCTAAATTTATTAAATATAAACCTTTTATTTGTGGTAAATATGAATAGTAATAGTGGTAATTTTTGTTACCAAAGTAAAGGGTAAATCCGTAATTAAGGGTAAAAATAATATGATAAGGACTATAAAATTACCCTTAGACTTGATCCAATTTTATTTTATGAGTAATTGTTATCTATAATAATTAATGGTTCATGTATATGGCCTATTTTTTCATTTTTAAGTGATTATGACATTTATAATATTTATTTAAGGAAAAATCAGAGATGACATGCTCATATTTTTCATAAATATAAAATTTTTAATATAGGGTTATCAAGAGGTTATATTCTATTAGAAATAATCATTTTTAATGATAAAACATTTATCTTCATTTATGTCATTTATTTTTAATTTTTAGAGGAAAAATAATTACCTTAAATTCTTACACAACGCTGATGCAGTAATTATTTTATTAATGGAAATATCAAATAAATGTTATTAAAATATTAAAATAAATATAATATGATAAAATTAATGTAATAAATGAATTTAAAATATGAAATTTACATTTTTTGGATGTACTAAAATATTTTTTTAGAATTATAGATATTATCTTAATATTATTAAAGTCAAAGTAATGAATAGTCCTTAAAATTGAAATTATGAATATTTTATAGTAATAAATATTGTATGAATTGATATAAAATAATTTAAAATATTAAATTAATCCAACTTATTTGGATACAGTTTTACATGTCATCCATGATCCATTTATAATCCATTTTGCATTTTAATATATCAATATTGACCCTTAAAGAGAAAAAATTAATATTGTCGCAGTAAGTGTTAAAGGTGTTAAATAATGTTTAAAAAAATGATAGGGTTAATAAAGTAAAATAAACTTATCTAAAAATTATTATATGAGATTATGTAAACCAATTATCATCTTATCTTAAAAATAAATCACTTTTTATCCATTTGGAACTAAAAATTAATTTATATTAATTTAATATTTTGTGTCATCTACGCTCCTCTGTAGTCTCGATCGACCTGTCCGTTGTCTGCAAGGGCACACCAGGTGCAGGCAAAGCCCAAGTAGGGGTGAGTATAATGATACTAAGAAGGATTCCCTGAAAGCTCGAGGGAGCAACAAAGGAGGTACCAAAATGGAAATAATTAGACAGAACAAGGTACAGTGAAAGAGTATAGTAAATAGAGTGCAGATCAACCCAACAAGAGAAAAGAAGTAAGCTCGTCTGACCAAGAGGATCTAGACACGGAAAGCATGTGGCATACCCCACGTTTCTTTGCCCCTCTTAAAAGGAGAGTAACTGAACCCAAGGAGTGGGAATGAAAGTAGAGTGTATATATATATGTGTGCTCAACAAGAAACCCGAACGAGGGTGTAAGGGGATCTCTATCTCTAAGCTCAACCCAAGAAAAGTTTCTAACAGTTCTAAAGATATCCATCACTAATGCCCAAAAGTCTCGCATTTCAAAGCTGTCACATCGCTGAATCGCGCGACCAAGGATACCACTCCGGTAATCACGGATAAAAGTCACTGACTAGCCTCATAGAAAGGGCTAAGTCAAGAAGAATTCATTGGGTAACCCACTGCCCAGCCCAGCTGGAGGGTAAACCATAAGAGGTTTTCGGGTAACCCAATGTCCATCCCCACTGGAGGGTAAACCCTAAAGTCAATGGGTAACCCACTGCCCAGCACTGCTGGAGGTTAAACCCTAAATTATATGGGTAACCCACTGCCCAACCTCACTAGAGGGTAGACCCTGATGCGCTGGTGGGTAACCCACTGCCCAGCCCCACTGGAGGGTAAACCCAGAACTGGTCCAATAACTTCGTGCTTCCCGTGCCATCACTGGGTGTCACTAACATCACTATCGTGCGTTGGTTCAGAGTGCGTTAAAGGCACCTCCGAAAAATTCTCTTTCATGTTTCCACTTTTAATGAGATCTCGAAAGAGGCTTCACATTCCCAAACAGATTACACTGTTGTAATCATCACTGAAAAACACGTGATATAGACTACTTACTCGCCAGAAACAGACTCACAACGAAAAAGTTATTCAACATCACTTTATGCCCATAAGACATCTCGTGGGGCACACACCTTGGTCCTGAAAGAGGTCGTGCAAACTTCTCCCTCGCGATACTCTCGGAAAAACACGCCAAAAAGACTACTCATTCACCCCGAACGGACATCTGATGAAAAAGTCGCAAAACGCTGCTCAAAGCATAAAAGACGGACCATGGGGCCCATGCCTCAACTCTGGATTCAACGCCTAAAACTACCTTGGACAGCATTGTCTTGAATCCAGGGTCACAACACACCTGATGGTCCCTTAAACGGACTCCGGATGTGTTCGCACCATCCGAAAGAAGAATCCTGGCGAGGTACTAAATTAGCGTGTTGAGCCACCGAGCCCTCGTCCCAAAAATTAATAATTCCCAAGACCATCTCAAAAACTATGGCTCGATTCTAGGATCGCGCTTCCACAGACATCATGAAAAACCGACACCAGTAGTGAAAGAAACGGATGTCCGAAGAAAAGGGGGGCTAACCCCCCCCCCCCCTAGGGCTGGACTGGCCCGGTCCGACCGGTCCACCCGGCCTCGGCCGGCCCGCGTCGGCCTACCTGTCCCACAGCGCCGGCCTGCGGCCCTTCTACGCTGCCCATCCTTGGACCCCAGGTCCACCCGCACCGACCGGCCCTCATGGTCGGTCGTGTCCCGCGCAGAGACCCGCCGAAGGTGGGTCTCTGTCTCCCGCACCGGGTCCCGCGCCGCGACCCATGTCGCGCCCCGCACCGGAGACCTGGGAGCCCGCCACCGCCACCTGGAAGCCTGCCGCCACCGCTGGGGACCGCCGCCACCTGGGACCGCCACCACCTGGGACCACCGCCGCCTGGGAACCGTCGGACCGTCGCGCTGACCGCCGGAAAACCCAAGGTTTGGCCGAAAAGCATCCCGGGGCAACCCGGGCACCCCGAGACTTTTATTTTCAATCTGATAAGAGAGTTAGAGATCTTGGATAAAATTCTACGCAATTATGGGCTTCGCTGGATAGGAAAACAGCATTTCGACACTATGAATTTCTTTTGAAGAGGTTACGGAAATTAAAAACAAAAAGAAATACACAAGCCCATCTCGCAGGGTGTAGCCCGTCGCTTCGCCAAAGATCCGCCGGAGCCTTCGTACCTTGGAGAGAATCTTGATTCTTGTTGAGAGGGATCTGTTAGGTAGAGACAAGGGGGAAGGAAGAGGAGGGGTGTGAGAAGTGTTTAAATAGATAAACACTTAAACTCCCACCAGTAGGCTCTGTACCCAAACTTTTGGCGGGGTTGGGGTTAAGCCGCCTCTAGGGTAAAATCCACGTTCTGAGCGTAATGTCGGTCTCAGAATTTTAATCTTAGCCTCCATTCATAAGTTGTAAAGTTCACGTCCGAGGCCTCTAAATTACGAAAACTCCCCTGGTGGTGTTTCCCACAGAAGGGTTGCTCCCGTAAAAGTTACACCCCTCCTAGGGTAAACGACACACTCCAGACTCAATGGTGCCCTCATTTTTTCCATCCGAGCAACCGTTTAGGAGTTATTCTATTTATTTGGCGTATCCAATGTGAATTCACTTAAATTTTAATTCTGGCCACACCGAGGCTCGGAATCACACGACGTATGAACGTCCTGCTCTAGAATAACATTAAGAAAATTTCAAAGTCTTACAGGCTCAAAACCTGGGTTCTTACAAATAATTTCTGTTTTATTTTTTCTTAATCTACCTTCAGATATTAATAAACCATAATAAAATAATAAACACAATATATCCATTTTCACTTTCGTCAAATGGTAAATGAAGTTTTCA
Source organism: Viscum album (assembly GCA_963277665.1). Taxonomy (NCBI): domain Eukaryota; kingdom Viridiplantae; phylum Streptophyta; class Magnoliopsida; order Santalales; family Viscaceae; genus Viscum; species Viscum album. The sequence continues at coordinate 592,363,135 of OY728141.1, read as the reverse complement.
ATCTTGTGTGTGACAGATTACAACTGCACGAACAGATGTGATTCATTTTTCATCACCATATTTCACAACTTCATATAATGATGGAATAAAAATTTATACACAATATTCAATACATATTTATCATTATTAAAAAATAATATAATATTTACCTTCTACCATTCCACTGACTAGAAAATGATAACGTCGTTCATGCGTACATATGGATTGTCGCCTCCACAAAGTGATGTCATTCATTTTCATCACCACATCACATGAATGATATATATAAGTATATAAAAATAAGTAATACCATATTTAAGATATTATTATAATTCTTTAAAGATAAAATTATACTTACCTTATTTCCATAATGATCGTTGAATAATAGAAATATTACTCAATCATATATACGGCCTACCGTCTACATGATTATAACTTAGTTTATTTTTCAAGACCACATTTAGTGGTTTTAATTAAAAGAATATTTTATGTATAAAATGATAATTATTTCATGAAAATTATTTTTTAGATGACATAATGATGACCACTTCGACAACAGTCGACATACCAAAGACATTTGGGACTTAGGTACTGAATATCATCAAAAAGTATAATATGAACATAAAAAATTATGTACTTGTAATAACAAGGTAATAAGTGATATAAAACAATAATAAACTTTAAAAATTATCTCAAGAAAGTAAATAATTAACAAAATATTTATATATGGGAAGATAAATGAAATATGTGAGAAATCAAGCTCGAGGAAATGGATTTTCTTAACTCAATATCCATTCATTGTGTTAAACATATTTTAATTTGATTATGTCATACTAATATTATGTATGAAATGAATTTTAATTATATTATATGTATTTGCATTTATTTAAGGTATATATATAACTTATATACATACTATATTTATTTTATTTGTGAACACTTCAATTATGTGATATTTGTAGGGGACTTTCTTTTAAAAAAACCATTTTAAGGTTCCTCTTTCAACTACTTTTACAAAATTATAAACGAATGTTTTTTAACTTATGTAGGATGAGAATATTTTCCAAAATTTATAACACTTTAATTATTTTATGTTTCATTTATAAGTTTTCATATGTCTTTTTAAATAAAATTGTTTCTTTATGATATGGGAATGTTTAATATTTTAAAAGTGATTTTTAAGAATCATGGTATTTTCATATTCAAAAGTGTTTTTTACATGGTTTAGAAAGATTTTTCAATGGTTTTAGTCATGATATATACCTTAGACATTATTTATGATGGGTGTCCCCAAATAGTACTAGGTGAGCCTGTTATAGCTTATATAGTGGGTGATCCTAGATAGCTCTCCAATACATTGGGTAATGAATTTTTTCTCTTGATAATTTTATTAGAATTCAATCATATGGTTTTTAAAATTCATAAGGGTTTTGTAAGATTTATATGATGAAAATTTCCCAAGGCACCTACATGAATTTTATATGATTGATAATTTGTTTTCTTAGAAATCACTTGAGGTAATATAATGTTATTTTTAAAGGAAAAATAATTTTGTTCTTGGATAGAATTGTTTTTATAAGAAAATGTTTTAATGAGTTTTTATGTTTTTCAAGGACCTAATAGTTTAATTTATTTTATCCATTATAGAGATTTTTTTCACATACAATGTTTTTAAATGTTTTTCATAGGGTTTATTAATGGGTAAGAGAAAATAAAAATTCATTTTGGATGTTGTGAAGATTTCTTATAAAAATTAATCATGTTTTATTTTAATTGAGTTTATTTTGATGTGGAAAATTGATACTGTGTAGAAGTGTCCACTAGTTTTCGATGTAATAGATCATTGTAATTCTCTAAAACTATAAACCTAAAAGATATTTTGGAAAATAAAGTGAGTTCTAGTTTTAAAGGAACTAGAATTTACATTGTTTAAGGAGGATTCCTTATAGTTGATATCAGAGAAAGGTTCAGACGACTTTAGGGGATTATTTAATGTTAATGGAAAACCATTTTAGTTAATTTTAAATAATATAGAAATTGAATATTACCATGTTAATTCATCTAAACTATGTCTTTTCATAATTTTTTTCCATATAAAAAACAATGAATCTAGAGTTGGAATGAGCCAAGAGGACAATATCCTTCCAAATCAGCAACCCAGAATGGTCTTAATTATAAAAGAACAATTTATTGATGTGATGGTTCAATTTATGCAAGCCATAAATGTTGGTGGAATCTATGTTAGAGAGTATCCATATCTACCCAAGAGGAATATGATGATAGTAGATCATTTCATGGGAAAACATCCCTCATTATTTTGTGGATCATCTGACCCTATGATAGCTGAAGTATGGATTCTTACCCTAGAGAAGATATTTTAAATCATGGGATTTTCATAGTTCCAAAAGACAAACCTAGCTATTTTTTATTTTTAAGGTCAATATGATCGATAATGGTCTCTACTTATGAATACCATAGAGAAATATAATCTCGATTCCATAGAATGTGATGAATTTAAGAATATTTTTATTGATACATATTTTCCTAAGATGGATCAACTCAGAATGGAGAAAAAATTCATTAAAATGAGGTATAATAATAAATATTATGTATTTTCATAAGAATAAAACATCATCAGACTATCTAGGTATTTATACAATTTTATTCAGGACATTGATAGTAAACTTAAACGATTTTACTCTAATTTGAAACCAGTGTTACAAATAAATTTTTCATCATAACAATTAAAAATATATGAGAATCTTTTTCATTATGCGAATAAAGTTGACATGGAGTTTTCTGAGACGTATATTCCTTGTGTTAATGAAAGTAACAAGTGTTTAGGATAGAAAGTGATGGGGAAACATACATGAAATATATAAAGAGGTAAGAAAATAAAGATCCCATATTATGGTAAGTGTGGTGATAATCACACTAGAGAATGTATTATGAAGTCATGAAAGTTTTATCGTTGTGGTATCCTTGGTCATAGGGATCATAAATATAATTAAATGAATCCTAAATGACCAAAGATTAGGGTAACTAATATTCTTCCAATGGTGGGGTGTTTTAGTCTATATGAATTGGGTCATTATGCTAAAATGTGTCTGAAGTTTGTTGCAGAAGATGGAAATCATAATTATCGGAAATAAAAAGGTATATCAAATTCATTTTCTACTACCATGGTTGATGTGGGGCTATCAAATTAATGTGTGATAGGTATGATACTTGTGTATTCAAATTATTCCAATACCCTATTTGGTTGAAGATCATTGTATTCTTTAATTTCTTAGATATTTTCAAGAAAACTAGGAATATCAAATCCTGAAATTATGATAAATATTTGGGTAAAAACACCAGGTTGAAGTATCAAAACAACCATGATTTTTTGAAGTCTTACTATTGTTATCAGTGAAGTAGCCTTTCCTACAGATCTGGTTAAACTTCCTATAATAGAGTTTGATATTATTTTAGTTATGGATTCTATTTTATTAAATCGTGTTAAAATATAATTTAGATCCAAAAAAGTTTTGTTCAATGCTTGCATACCTTTAATATCCTACCAAGAATAAAATAAATTGATTTTAAGTTGTAGTGAATGTTACAGAGAACATTTCACCGAAAAAAATGAAACTATTTGTATTAGTGATTCACTTGTAATTAATGAGTACATATATGTTTTTTCTGATGATTTTTCTGGTGTCAATCCTGGTCAAGAGGTTTTGTTTACAATTGATTGTCCCTAATGCTAAGACTATTTCAAAACACTCCTATTGAATGTATCAAGTAGAAATTTTGAAACTAAAAAACAAATTCTAGGAGTTTCTAAATATAGGTTTAATTTGACCTAGCACTTAACAATGTGGTACTCTTATTTTTTGTTAAAAAGAACGATGGTTACATGAGGATTTTTATAAATTATAGAGCACTGAATAGCATTTCTATTAATAATATGTATATTTTTCTTAATATCAATAATTTGTTTGACCTTCTCCAGGGAGCACTAAACATTTCAAATATTGATCTCATATCAGGGTTCCATAAGTTCAAAGTGAAGGAGGAATATATTATAAAGACTATATTTTGGACTATATATGGGAATTATGCTTTCATAGTTATGGCCTTGTGTTTGAAAAACCCCCTCTATATTTATGGACCATATGAATAGAGTCTTCCATGAATGTTTAGATAAGTTATTAATTGTTTTTGTATATGATATTTTTCTTTATTCCAAAATTTATGAGGATCATGAAAATCATTTAAGGGTTTTTCTACAAACCCTCAAAAAAATAAGTTATATGAAAATTTTAGAAAATGTTTTTTTTGGTTACAAAATATTTTTTCTGTTGGAACATTATAAATTAAAATCGAATTATAGTTGATCCTATCAAAACTAAAGTTATTGAAGAGTGGCCACAACCTACCAATTTCAAAATACTCATATTTTTCATAGATTAATAGGTCACTACTGATTATTTGTTGAAAACGTTACTCAATTTTTAAGTCCCCTGATTAATTTAACACAAAAGGGGGAAAATTTACCTAGACAAAAAAATGTGAAGATTATTTTCAAGAATTAAAAACAATTTTGTTGAATCCTATAGTTTTTTACCTACCCTTAAAGAGTGGTCATTTTACCATCTACTATGACACCTCATTTATGGGACATGTTTTTTTTCTAGTGAATAATGATTAGGTAGTTTATTATGCTTCATGGAAACTGAAACCGAATGAGTTAAATTATCCTACACAATATTTAGAATTATTTTTTTGTTTTTTATTACTTTATTAATTGTGAGGTGTCAATTATATGGAGAAAATTTTGAAATATTTATTAATAATAAATGTTTTAAATAAATATTCACTCAAAAATAATTTAACATGAGATGTATAAGATGGTTAGAAATGATAAACGATTGTGATTGCATGATAAATTACAATCCTGTAAAATAAAAAAATGATGATTTTTAGTAAAAAAACATCATGAATCATTAACCATGTCACATGTAGAACATGATAGTTTGATTATTTATTTGATGAATTTTGTCATATAAGTTGTGTCTATATAAAATTACACCATTTTCTTCCAGTCATCATTGTAATATTATCTATCAGACAGAATTAGGAAATTTTAGAAGGAAGGACATGAGTTATAAGAAAATGTATAATTGGTAAAGAATGATAATTTTACTAAATTTAAATTTCATAAATAATGTTATTTGGGATATGGAAAGAGATTATGAAGGTCTTATAATTCACAGTTTAATGTGGAGTTGTTAAATGAAGCTCATAGTTATCCATTCTCCACTCATCCTAAAAAAACTAATATGTACAGATACCTTTAAGTTTATTACTTCTAGGATGGAATTAAACGAGATATTTTTTACTTTGACATGAACTTTTTTAAATTTCATCAGGTTAAATAAGAATAGTAATTACTAAAAGGGATTATTCATTCATTTTTAGTTTCATTTTGAAAGTGGGAAAATATATCTACAGATTTTTTTGTGGGACTAAGAAATACTTCACTATGTGACAATGCAATTTCATTTATTGTTAATACACTAACCAAATATACACATTTTATTACTATATTAGATACTATGTCAATAAATCAACTTTATAAATTTTTCCTCAAAGAGATAGTCAGGTTACATAGAGTTCCTCTTTCCATTGTATTAGATTTTGGTCACAGATTCACCTCTAATTTTTGTAAAGACATTCAGAATTTGTTAGGAACTGGATTAAATTTTAGAAAATATTTTCATCATCAAATGGATGGAAAATAAGAATAAACAATTTAGACCTTCTAATATATGCTACATACTTACACAATGTATTTCCATGGAGTTTGGGTTCATCATCATTCTTTGGTTGAGTTTTCTTATAATAATAGTTTTCATTTCATTATACAGATGGAACCTTTTAATGAATTATTTGGAAATCAATGTCGAACTCTATAATTTTGGGATGAAGTATGTGATAGGAAGTTAATGGGACCATAATTGGTTTACTAAGAGGCTCATAAGGAGAAAATCACTCAAATTCATATAAAGATGTCATAGAAAATTCAAAAAAGTTCTGCAGATAACAAGAGGAAAGATCTTTCATTCAAGTTAGTTGATCATGTTATTCTTAAAATGCCTCCTTGGAAAAGTGTTAATAAATTTGGTAAGAAGGGAAATCTAAGTCAATTCTTCATTTAATATTATAAAATCCTAGATAAAGTTGGATCAATTGTCTACAAAAAATCCTTTCCTCTAGGTTTATCCCAGGTACACAATGTTTTTTCTGTTTCAATGTTAAGAAAGAATGTTTCAGATTCATCTCAAGTTTTCAGACTTGAGTATTTTTATCTAAAAGATAAAATTTCCTAAGAGGTTCATTCCATTCATATTTTTTTCTATAGAGAGAAATTAATTCAGAACAAGATAACTCATCGAGTTAAATTTTTATTGAAAAATCATATGGGTGAATAAGAAACATGGGAAACTGAAAATGCTATGAAGGAAAGGTATCCCCACTTGTTTAATATGTAAATTATATTATGAGTAAAAAATTTCAAAAATGGTTAGATAATGTAACAACCTCATTATTAAAATGAATAAATTTTTCTCTAGAATAAAATAGTTAAATTCCTTTTAAATATGTCAATTAATTTTTAAAGTCAAAAAGGAAATAATTTTATTAAAATAATTTCCCACATGGTTATATTTAAAATATTCATTACCAAATTATAAAATTTTAATTTAACAAAAATAATTTATTTTTTTAATTCATCATGTAAAATTTATTTTATGAATATTTTTTAATAATTTTTTAAAAATATTTACTTTTCAATGAATATTGAAAAAATGTGAATTTTTACTCATAAATGTATTTTCATTCACTCTATTTAAAAGGTAAAATTATATTTTCGAATATTTTTAAATTTCAATTAGTTATATTTGATTGAAAATAAACTATTTATTTTTTAGTGGTTTTCACACTTGAATTTAGTATAGAAACATTTTAAATTTGAAAAACGCATTTTACCAAAAAAGTAGTTTTTCAGTGCATTTTTTCAGGTTTAAATTTAAATTAAATTCTGAAAAATATTTTTTCATTATAAAAAATGGATTATATTTTTTAATTAAAGAGTTAGAAATTTAGTAAATAAACCCCTTTTATTTTATTCAATATAAATATTTACCATTATATTTCTTTTTACCACAATAATGGGTAAATCGAGAGATTAAGGGTAAAATAATCTGATAAAGACTAAACAATTACCCTTACACTTTCTGAAATTTTATTATATGATTAATATCCGTATATAATAATTCAATTTTAAAATATATGGCCTTTCGTTTCCATTTTTTAGGTGATTGTGGTAATTATAGTATTTCTTTAAAAAAGTCAAAGATGGCACACTCATGTTTTTAATAATTATAAAATTTTTAATATGCAGTTATCTAGAGGTTTTATATTACTATAAATAGTTATTTTAAATAAAAAATATTTATATTAATCAAGAAAATTTATTTTTAATTTTTAGTGAATAAATAGTTACCTTAAATGTTTACAAAATTAAAATTCAATAATTATTTTAATAATGTAAATATCAAAAAAATATTTGAAATATTAATATAAATAAAATTTGAGATAAATAATGTAATGAATGAATTTTATAGATTAACTTGACATGTTAGGGATGTAATATAACATTTTTTAAAATTATAAGTTTTATGTTGATATTGTTAGAGTCAAAATAATGAATAGCACTTAAAATTGGCATTATGAATATTATATAGTAAATATTATTTTATTATATCATATAATATTATTAAAAATATTAAATTCATAGAAATGATTTGGATTAGGTTTTTAATTTCCCCAATGATTAATTTATGGGTCTCCTATAATTTTATAGTAACAATATTGACCCTCAAAGCGTAAAATCAATGTTGTTAGGATAAGAGTTAAAGGTGGTGAAATAAGGGTTAAAACTAAATGATAAGGGAACTAAAGTGACATAAACTTATATAAAAATATTTTATGAGATTATTTTGACCCATATTCTTATTAAATTCTAAATAAACCTCTTTTTATCATTTTGTAAATGAAAATTAATTTATATTAATTTAATATTTTTTGAAATTACATGAGTGGCTCTCTCCTGTCCTTTAAAAGGGAACATATTCTTCTAATTTAATCACACTTATAAACACTTTTGGATTTAAAAAAACTACCTAAAATACCTTACTATAATACCTCTCTTCATTTTAGAGCCCTTATTTTTGTCATAACATCAATTTTAGTTATCTAAAGGTGATAAGCAAAGGTGGTTGTCTGAAGAAGTGGTATCGTTTTAATCAACTATTTCTTTATTATTTCATATTACAACCCCATAAATTATTCTTAAACCATGATAAAATAATTATTACAGTATCCTTTTAAAAATTAGATATTATTATGCTAGTTCAATGAAAATATCATTCTTCACTTTCATCAAATGGGAAATTAAGTCGTTGTTTGTTTGTATAGAAGACTACCGCCTCACAGACCAATGTTATTAATATTCCATCACCATCTCTCATGATTTTTTATAATAATATAATTAATTTTTATACTATATATAATTACTTATTTATTAGTATGAAAATATAATATATTATTTACCTTCTTACCATTCCATTTACTGGAAAATGACAATATCATTTGTATGTACGTGTGGACTATCTTCTCTACAAAGCAATGTGATTAATTTTCATAACCACATCACATGAATGATATATATATATATATAAGTATATATAAAGAAATAATATCATATTTAATATATTTATACAATTTTTAAAATATAAAATTACACTTGTCTTCTTTCCATAAAGATCATTGAAAAATTGAAATTGTGCTCATGCAGACGTATGGCCTAACGTGTTTATGATTGTAATGTGGTTAATTTTTCATAACCATATTTAATGGAATTATTTAAAATTTTAATTTATGTAAAAAATGATATTTATGAAATTAAAATTATTCTTTATATGATATAATAATAAATTATTTGACCACGGTCAACTTACCAAATCCATTTTGGACTTAGGTATTGAATATCATCAATACGTATAATGTGAAATTAAATAATTAAGTACTTATTATAACATGGTAATTGTTGGGAATTTATTTTATCAAAAATAATCTATATTCTATAATGATTTTTATGTTCACAAATACCCTTGTTTATTTTCTAATAATGTTTTGTTAAGTGAGTTTAAAAGTAATTTATATTCTATTTTAGGAAATATAGAATTACGGGAATAGTTATGGAAACCTTGTTGCCATCCCTAACTTATGCTGAAAATATCCATTTTGTGTATGATATCAACCCATCATTATGCTAAAGAGTTTTTTTGGATCATCATCCTTACTTTTGGAAAATTGACACTCGTACAAATCAGCAACCCTACGTTGATGTCTAGATTTACTATTTTCAACCCTATGGTTGGGAAAATTGAATGTATGATTAATAAATTATAAGTTCATGATTTTATGCTCACAAGGATGAATATATAGATCATCATACCTATGTAATGAAAAGGAACCCTATGCTATAAAAAATAACCCTACGCTATTCAAGGGAACCCAACGCTATGGAAATGAACCATATGCTACGTACCTTAACCCTAAATTGTCTTCTCAACAGTGAAGTTCTTCAATATGTGTTTTCAATATGAGATTACTGCAATAGTGAAGATAAAATTTAAGACTAAATCAAGGATAATTTGGACTTTTTCAAATAACTATGTTTATGGAATAAAATTATTACTATTTCTGAGGGAAGTTACGACTCTCCTTGTTAATTGAAATTTAAATTTCCATGACCAATCAGGTCATTCTTTAGGATCTAGAACTCCGAAGAAAGTCTTTTTTGTTCTATATATTCCTTTATAATATCTCTTCAAATATATATGTGATAAGTGATTCACACACAAGTCTATTTTATTGAAAAAAAATACAGTGTAATAGCAATGAACGACTCTATTAAAGGACTAAATTTTGGAGATATGTTATATCTTATTCTACTACAAGTTTGTGGCTGCTCAATTTCGTTTCTTCTTTTAAATCAAAAATACTTTTACCCTAGAATCAGTTCAGACTGGTTCAATCTTGAAGTTATTATTTTCTAAAGAACAAGATCCATCTATTGTTAATTATGTGTTGTTGTGATATTGAAGTTCAACCAGTTTCAATCAAATCAATCTATTTTGATTCATTTGGATCTCTCAACTGCTCGTACTCAGTTGTAGGGTAGTATCAGATTCTTGATCTAAGTTGTGGTTATTCAGTTTTCTGTTATAGAACCATAATCCTTTGTAATTAGTCTTATGTAAAGGTGTCTACTATCTACACTCACTTGTGGATTCTTGGTCTTATGATAAGAGGACCATTCAAGTGAAATTTACCAAGCTCACTGAGACAGTGATTGGTAGAGTACACTAGGGGATCTTTCTGCCCTGAACTACTATAAAAATCTGTTTTCTTTCTTTATGTTTATCTTCTTCATATTTTCAAACATAAGAATAACATTGTATATTCACATATATTATAGTGGGTGTTAAAATCTAGAATTGTGTAAGATTTTGAAGAGACACAATTCAACCCCTCTTGTGTATTACATTGTATATTCAGACCTAACAATTGGTATAATAGGGAGAGTTTTTGGATAAAGCTATAGAAAGATAAAAAGTATGAGGACTATACAAATATGGGAATAGATGATCCTAGAGAGGGGAAGTTCGTGGTTCGAGCTACACATGTCAATTGTGAAAATTATGGTTCTTTGAAATCAAGAATGATTATTGATATTATAAATCTTGGATTTAGAGTTTACTCAAAGATCATTACCCCATATATGATTCCTAAGAAACTGGAAACATGGGATGTTACAACAAAAGTATAATATGGCATGAATTAAAAGTCTATGAATGTTATTATCTGTTGTCTAGGACCAGATGAGTTATTCAAGTTTATCAATGCCCTACTACTTTTGAAATGTGGAAAACTATTGCAGTTGCCTCTGAAGGGGAAGATAATGTAAGACAAATGGTGTATTCTATAGTTAAAATGAAATTTCACTCATTTAGGATGTTTTATTGAGAATTAATTACACAAATTAATGGAAGGAACACATAAATTATCAATAATATTACTGCATTAGGTGAATCTATCAAACAATCTCATCAATTGTTCAAAGTGCTGAGAGTAATACCTTTTAAATGGAATGGTATATCTACTAATATTTGACAATCGTCACCTATCAAATATCTAATAATGAAAGAACTAATTGGGGTATTGATGATGTACGAAGTTTAAATGAAATTTGAAGATAAATATTATAGAATAATTGTGAAAATATAGAACACTTCTCTAAAGTTAACATCATAGAAACCAAGTAGAAAAATGGAACAAGAAGATATAAAGGAGAAGAATTGTGATTCATCAGGTTATAAAATCGAACTATCTCGGTTACCTAGAAATTTTAGAAAGTTTTATAATAGGAATATAGGACTCATAAAATTCATCAAGAAGGATGAAAGAGATTCAAAAAAAGTCAGATGCTATGAATGCATGAAATTAAGTCATATTAGACCTGATTTTCCTCAGCTAAAAGATTAAAACAGAAAGACAGATAAGAGATATCAAATGAATTTTGATTATAAACATAAAGGAAGAAGATAAATGAAAGCAACATAGAGTGTTTTTGAAGACTCCAGCAGCTCATCTAAATCTGATTCAGAAAAAATAATAAAGAAATTTTAAAGCCAATATTTGATTCATGGATGAAAAAGTAAAAGATACAAACCTATTACCCATTTAATTTTTATTCTGATTCTTCAACTACTAAAATAGTAAATTAGCTGCCTACTTTCTATGTTAGAAGAAAAATATTTTTCTCTATTAAAAAATCAAAAAAATATTTAAAGAAAATTCATAATATTGTTTTAGGTGAAATAGGTACCTTGTTGAAACAACATCAAATTATAATTGAAAAATTTAACTCATCTACATCAAACTATATTGATCATAAAAAGAAGATCAATGATTTACAAGGTAAATTATAAACTTATAAGAGTGCTACTCTTTTTTTACTAAAGTAGAAAATATATTAAATTAAATTCTTGGAGAGAATGTTATTAAAAGGAAAATATTTGGTATAGGATGTAAGGGTGAGAAATATGAACTATAAAAGAATTATTTTTTCCTCAATTCAAAAAATGTAACTTTTTAATCTTGTGGAAAAAAAAGGGAATATGAAAAATAATTGTTATTTGAGAAATACTCAAATCAGTGGCATTAAAAGAGAATTTATCTCAAAGATTTTATCTGAGTCCAACGATATAAGCTATGGGAAAAAAGCAGATCTGGATTCCCAGATATTTTCTAGCTAACACTGATGGACCTAAGAAAATATGGGTACCAAAACAAATATTTATTTAATTTATTTTGTAGAAAATAATCCACAAGAATATAAATAATATAGGGTATATGGATTGTTGCTATTCAAGTCATATGAGTGCAGATCCATCAAATTTTCACACACTAACTCAAATGGATGGAGGTCTTGTCACTTTTTGTGAAAATTCCAAAGGAAATATAATTGGAGTTGGAACTCTTGTATATCCAAAGACTATCTCAATCAACAAATTATTGTATGTGAAAGGGTCAAAGAAAAATCTGATAAGTATTTATAAACTTTGTGATGATGTATTTTATGTTTATTTTTCTAACAATTGTTGTTCTATTTTTAAATATAAGTTACTTAAATTTCGAGCACCTAGAACTAATAATGTTTATACTTTGGACTTAAATTACTTATGTAAATATAAATTGAATTATTGAACTAAAAATACAAATAAATCTTGTATTTGGAATAGAATACTTATACATTGTAATTTTTCTGTTTTACATAGATTATCTAAGAAACGGTTAGTTTCTAATTTTCTTAGTCTTAAGTTTTACAATGATAGATTCTGTGATGCCTGTCAAATTGGAAAGCAGCACAAATCATCTTTCAAATCTATTAAGAAAAATTTATACATATAAACCTTTAGAACTTATACATACAAATTTTTTTATACTATAAAGTATGTCATGTTGGATGATAAATTATATGTTAATGTTTTAGTATACAATTATTCTATATTTACTTGGGTTTATGTTCTAAAATTCAAAAGTGAATTTTTCACAGTTTTTGAAAGTTTTTTTAAAATTCTTCAAAATGAAAAATCTTTTGAAAATAATTTCATTGAGGATTGATTATGGTGGAGAATTTGAGAATCAAGAATTCAAATCTTTTTTCTCAAATTTGGGTATTATACACACCTTCTCATCACCAGGAACACCTCAAAAAATGGAATTGTTGAATGAAGAAATAGAACTATTCATGAAATGGAATGTATTGTGGTGAATGAATACGATCTTCCTACAAGTTTTTTCGCAGAATCTATAAGGACAGCCTACTATATCATGAATAGAGTTTTAATTCTACCTATTTTTAAAATTACACCTTATAAACTTTGGAATAACAGAAAACCTAAAGTAAAGTACTATAAATATTTTGGATGCAAGGTGTATATCTTGAACACCGAGTATAATATTGGTAAGTTTGATCCTAAAGATGATGAAGGAATATTTTTTGTATATTCTACTACCTCTAATGCTTATATAGTGTTTGATAAAAAATCAAGGAACGCTGAAGAATCAATTCGTGTGAACATTTATGAAACTAACCCTTTCAAAAAAGTGAAAGATCAAACAGATAAGGGCATTGTCTCTTTTGATAACATGAGACTTGAAACCCATAAAAAATTATTTTGATTATAATATTAATAAAGTTCATTCTTGTTCTAAAGAACATGAAGCTTAAGAAACTGAAAGTGTTTTGACTAGAAATTCTAGAATCCTAAAGAACCATCCTTTAGAAAATATTACAGGAAACCTAGATACAGAGATTAGAACTAGAAGAAATATAAAAAACCTAACTAAATTTTCTACCTTTGTATCTTAATTATAACCTAAGACTACTGAATAAGCCTTGGATGGTGAGGGTTGGTTATTATCCATGCAGGAAGAGCTAAATCATTTTAAAAGAAATGAAGTTTGGGGACTAGTAAAAAGACCAACCAATTATCCAGTCGTAATAACTAGATGGGATATTATATATAAATAGGATAATTAAGGGATCATCACTAGGAATAAATCCAAATTAGTATCTAAAGGATATAATCATGAAGAAGGTATAGATTATAATGAGACCTTTGCACCTGTACCAAGATTAGAAGAAATTAGATTCTTTTTAGCTTATACATATCAAATTAATTTTAAATTATATCAGATGGATGTTAAATATACATTTTTAAATGGTTATTTAATGGAGGATTTTTATGTTGAACAACCCCCAGATTTTGAAAATACTCAAAAACATAATTCTATTTTTGAACTTACTAAAGCTTAGTATGGCCTTTAACAAGAACCTATATTTTGGTATAAAAGATTAAGTTATTTTCTTTTGAAAAAGGGTTTTACTATTGTCTTGGAAGATCCAAAAAGTTTTAAGAAAAATGTTTGTTCTAATATTTTATTAGTTCTAATTTATGTTGGTGATGTTATTTTTGGTTCACCTAATAAAAAATTTATCATGATTTTTCAAATTTAATGAAAAACTAATTTGAAATGAGGATTATGGGAGAACTAAATATCTATTTATAATTTCATATTTACCAAAAATATTCTAGAAATTTTTTAAATAAAAGAAAATATATTATAGATTTTTCGAAAAATTTTGGACATTAGAATTGTAAGACATATAAAAATCCTATGTGAAAAAACATAAAATTTGATTTGGATAAAGCTGTAAAACCATAGACAACAAGTTATAAAGAGGTGTGATTGTAATTTTGTTATATCTCACTACTAGCAGACCAAAAATATTTTTTTATGTATGTCTTTGTGCTTGATTTAAATAAAATACAAAATAATCCCCTATTACTGCTCTTAAAATAATTTTTAGATATTTAAAAGGAACTATTTTTCAATCTCTTCTTGACCCTAAAACTTCAAATTTTAATTTAATTTCACATTCAAAGAACGAATTTGGAGGGTGTATATTAGATATAATTAGATAGAAAAAGTACTTCCGGATCTTGTTACTTTTTAGGAAAATATTTAGTTGCATGGTCTATAAAGAAGTAACACGAAGTTGCCCCGTGAACTGCTGAGGCAGAATATGTGTGTACTAGTAGTTTTTGTGCACAAGTTTTGTGGATGAGAAACATTCTATTTTATTTTGGACAAAACATTAATAGTATTAATATTTTATTTGATATCACTAGTGATATTAATATTTTTAAAAATCCTATAAGTCATTCTAGGACTAAGAACATTGATATAATGCATCATTTTCAAAGATATTATGTCCTTAAAAAAGATATGCCTTTAGAATTTTTTACTACTAAATATCTATTAGGTGATATTTTTAATATACCAATTCCCGATGCTAGTTTTAAATTTATTTATGGTGATTTAGGATTATTGGAGTCTAAGTGATTTTTTATTAATTTATTTTCAGTTCACTATTTTTTTATTAGTAAGACTTATTTAATCTTTTTGATTTATTTTAATTTGATTTTGTTTTAATTTTTTTTTAAAGTAACTTTTTGATTTTATTTTATTATTCTTTTCAAATTAAAAAATAATGAGTACACCCTCGATCAGCGCAAGAAAAATATATTTCTTCTTCCACTCACCTATCCTCTCTTACATAACATCCAAATCACTTCTTTATTTCGTTTCCAAACTACCAAAAACACCAAACCATAAAACCCTTCTATTTTGAAACCTTTAGAAATGGAAACTTCATGAAGATTAATTAATTCTGAGTTGGATAACAGCATGTATGCTATAGGGAATGCTCACAATGTATCAAAATGAATGGTAATATATTTTTAATATCTTGATTCGACGAATATGTCTCTTAAAAAAGATATGAAATTTCAAGGCCTAGTTTATGCCTTTGGAGAATATAATATGAAAATAGTTTATGAAATATAAGATAAATAATTTTTTTAAGAATGATCCATTTAGTTTTAGTTTTGAAGAAGATTCTATTATTTCTAATATTGATAATAAGGAGTTTTCATTATCATCTATTGAAATGGATGAGATGTTGAGATTTCCCCATGAGGGGGAGTTTTAGTTTGATTTTAGAAACATTGGAAATGGAAGACATATGTCTGAGGACAATATTTTTTCTCTATTTCAAACAAGGGATGTCAAGAAGGTGTTTACAAAAGAAATTTCTCCTGACCGATGAGTGATGTTGAATTTTATTCAATAAGGAATTTTTCTAAGAACCTCTGAGAATTAAAAGGTTCTCTATCCAGACATGTACATCATGTATCTACTCTTTAATAATGTCAAGTTTAATTTCTCTTGGTTTATGATTCGTTATCTAAATTAATGCTTCCACCTGGATGCCAAGATGTGGTATTATCCCTATGGTAGAATTCATTCATTCTTTCTATGAAGAAAAGGGAAGATTGTAGGTATGTTTTTTAAAAGATCCTATCACCATAGTAATATGTTTAATGATGTTACATTCAAGAAGCGCGATTTTGTATGGAGAAACTCATGCAATAGTTTGCTACAAGTTGGAGCTAAGAAACAATAGAGGTTGTTAGTAACTTTTGAGGGGGAGAAAATGGTTATCCCTTAAATGGGATCTCTGAGACAGAGACATGGAGATTAATAAGATTAAAGTCCAAAATTCTCTCTTGTTCAAAGAAGAAGAGAAACTCTTAATATTACAGAAGTTGTTGTTGAGGCTATAGTTGGAAATTTGGATGCCATTCCACCGGGTAAACAAGGAGAAGTTGCTGGTCATGAGAACCCAGTAGATGATAAAGTTGAGTAAGAGGGTCAAAGTCAAGAGATCCCTAATCCTGGAACTAAGATTATTCCGAATTATGTTGTTTTAGGAGGAGAATATTTGGGAAATAGACCAAAGGGAGTTGGTTAGTCGAGCCTGGATATCGTTGAAGTTGAGGAGGCATGAGAAAAATTCTAAAGAATCTTATGATTCTGAAGTAAATTATCAATTTATAAATATATAGTTTTTTGAGGCTCCAAATTTATTTTTAATATAATTGTTTAAATTTGAGAAGAAAAATTTTGAATAATACAATATTGTTTCAGTTCCAAGATCAGAGTTTTAAGCTCAAAAACATCACTTGAGGGAATTCAAAGAAAATATCATTTGAACTGGAGATCCTAAGGAACTTATAGACACGATTTCAAGAGAATTATATTAATTAAAGGATGAATCTATCATGAAGATAGAGTTAGATGAATTCAATTAAATTTTTGGAAGAGTGTTTCAGTATCTCAAGGAAATAAATAAAGCATCTATGTCTTCTCAAAAAACACCGCCAGAACTTCTTAGGAAGTCTGAGGCAATAACTTATGTTTTGTTTTAATTTAATGATAGGATACACACTCTTAGGTGTGACATAATTACATTGAATGTGTTGTTGAATAATCATAGGAATTTGATAATTCATCTTACATACAATGAATCCTGGTTGGGACTAGTGATTAATCAAGTTAAGGACAAGCTTACCTCTTTCATCCAGTTTGAAGAAGCTGTGATTTCTTTTGTAAAGATCAATTTGGTTGAGACCCTAAAGGTTGGAAATGATTCTAAGGATTTGATTCAGCATTGTACAGTAATGTTCAACATCTATTTCTAGAGCCTTCTATTGAAGTTGATTGATCTTAGTAGTGTGTTTCAAGAAATTCCTCATCCAAAAGAACCCTCTCTCGTTGATGATACTAAACACAAAACCATTAATTTTGAAGACTCTAGTTGATTGTGGATTTTACTTTAAAACATTTTAATGTATATTTAAATTACTTCAGTTTCTTCATATTTTGAATTATTTAGTTTTAATACTTAACTTCCAATATTTGACTTCATTTTCAAATTCCAAAATACATAACTATTCATTTATAGTCCTATGTTATATTAAACTCTGGTTTATTTCATTTATTCTTTGAAACCATCTTTTTGATATCACAAATGGGGGGAGAATATTTAAAGTTTATAGAAACTATCTTTGGGGATGTGTGGAGAATATTTTCAACCACAAAATTTTATATTTAAATTTTCCTTTATTGAAATAATTCTGTTAAATCAAAATTTGGAGAAATATTCTATATCTACTTTTTTGTCTTATAAATCCCATATTTTATTTGATTTTTAAGGATTATGTTTTGGATTTCTTGATCATCAAAAAAGAGAGATTATTGGGAATGCATTGTTTTAGTAATACTATATATTTTATGATGATTTTTATGTTCACAAATACCTCTGTTTTTTTTCAAATAAAGTTTTGTTAAGTGAGTTTTACGAGAGTTTATATTCAATTTTAAGAAATTTAGCATTACGGTAATAATTCTGGAAACACTTTTTCCATCCCTATGTTATGTTGAAAACATATATTTTGTTTATGGTATCAACCCTACATTATGATAAAGTGTTTATATTTGGATCGCCATCCTTATGTTCAGAAAATTGACATGCATATGGATCAGCAACCCTATGTTGGAGTCTAGACTTACTGTTTGCATCACTAAGTTTGGGAAAATTGAATGTATGGTAAATCAATGATGTGTTTGGGATTTTATGCCAAAAAGGATGAACATATGGATAATCATCCCTAATCTATGAAAAGGAACCCTACGCTATACAAAGGAACCATATTCTACACAAAGGAACCCTACTATGCACAAAGGAACCCTACGCTACGCAAAGGAACCCTACGCTATGCAGCTCAACCCTACATTTTGTTCTCAACAGAAAAGTTCTTCAAGCCACGTTTTCAATCCGAGATTACTATAATGGTCAAGAGAGAAATAAAGACCGGTTCAAGGATTGTTTTTCTTTTTTTTCAAAGAATTTATTTCATCGAAGAAAATCAATCATGTTTCTATGGGAAGTTATGACTCTATAAGTTAATTGAAAGTTTTATTTCTATTACATGTTAGGTTATTCTTTTGGATATGGAACACCGAGTAAAGTCTTTTATGTTCAACATGTTCCTTCAGAATATCTCTTCAAATATATATGTGATAAGTGATTCACATACAAGTTTTTTTATTGGAATTATTTTTATCTTGCTAACACAAATGGAAAACTCTATTAAAGGTCTACATTTTGGAGATATACATGTTGTATCTTGTTCTACTATAAGTTTTTGACTGCTCTGTTTTCTTTATGCTTTTAAATCCAAAAACCTTTTACAACTAGATCGATTTAAACTATTACAATCCTGAAGATATTTTTTTATGAAGAAGAATATCCATCTACTATCAATTGTGTGCTACTATAATTGTTTAGTTCAACCTATTTCAATAAAATCAATCTTTCTTGATTCATTCAGAGATTTCAACTACTCGTACTCAGTTGTAGTGGAGTATCAGCTTCTCGATCTAAACTATGGATAATTGGTTCTCTATTATAGAACTAGAAGGATTTCTAATTATTCTTCTTTAAAGGTGTCAACTTCCATCACTCAGTTGTGTATTATTTTTCTTATAATAATAGGGCCATTCTAGTGGAATTTACCAAGCTCGCTGAGAGAGTTATTGGTAGAGTGGACTAGGGGATCTTTGCACCCTGAACCACTATAAAAAGATATGTTCTTTCTTTATGTTTATCCACTTTATATTTTCATATAGAATAATAACACTACATATTCACCTAAATTATAATGGGTGTTAAAATCCGAAATTCTGGAAAATTTTGGAAAGACACAATTCACCCACCTCTTGTGTATTATTTGTATATTCTGACCTAATAGTAATAATTTATATAGAAGGAATAGTAAACTAGAAAAAGGTTCCCAAGTAAGTAAATAATTAAAATAAGAATATTATTTTGGAAGATAAAGGACATACGTGACAAAATCGACTTGAGGTAAGGGATTTTCATAACACCATTTCCATTCATTGCATTAAACTTATACTTATTTCATTATCTCATGATAAGATTATGTGTGAAATTATATTTAATTATATTATGTGTATTTACACTTATGTTATTTGGACTTACATATGATACACATAATCTATTCATTTTATTGATGCTCAGTTCAATGGTCTGATATTTGTAAGGGACATTCTATAAAAAATCTTATTTAAAGTTCCTCTTTAAACTACTATTAGAAAAATCTAAAAGATTTTTTTACTTATATGACATAATAGGAGTTTCCCACTTTTAAAATGATTTATTTATTTGGTGGTTCCTTTATATGTCTCAAAATATATTTTTAAATAAAATTGTTTCTTTATGATGTGCACAACATTAATATTTTAAAATTTATTTTTAATAAATAGGGTATTTTGATATCCTAAAGTGTTTTTGCATGAGTTTAAAATATTTTTTAATGTTTTAAATCATGATATAGTCATTGGAAATTATTTCTGATGGTTTCACCTCGATATCAGAAGGTTATATCATTATAGATTATACAATTGGTGCACCTAGATAGCACTCTAATGCAATTGGTAATGATTTTGTTCTTCCGATAATTATTTTTGAAGTCATCCATATGGTTATTCCAATTTAAAAGTGTTTTTTATGTTTTCTATAGGGGTTCTATGATAAGGATGTCAAAATTCACCTACATTACTTTTATATTCTTAATATTTAGTTTCATTGAAATTTATTGATCTTATACAAAAAAAAATTTAAAGGAAAAAATGATTCTACTTTTAGATGAAAAGGTGTGTTTTTTGGAAAAGGTTTTAATGGGTTTTCATGTTTTTTACTACACCAACTATTTTCCTTATTATATTCATTACTTATATTTTTGTTCTCATCCCATTTTTTCAAATATTTTTCTTAGGGTTTGTTGATGGGTAAGAGAAAATAATTTGACATTGTTGAAGTTATGAACATTTGTTATGAAGAGAAATCATTTTATATTATTAAGAATTTTAGTTTTATGGGAAGAACTGATATTTTTTAGAAGTTTCCACTTCTAATGATTGATTTTAATATGTAATAAACTTTCCTAATTAGGTAAAACTATAAACATAAGAGTTATTTTGGAAAATAAAGTGACTTATAGTTTTAAAAGAAATATAATATGTGTTGTTTAAGGCTAGGTCCATATAGAGAAATGGGAAAATTATAAATGATGTTTTTACTACACAATGCACGTGCTCACTAAAATATTGATACCTAGGTATTGATCATGTAATTAATATGATGGGTTAATCTAATAAAATATAAATTTATGGTTCAATATTGATATATAATTAACCATAATTCTCATTAATTTTTCCTTACCACTCAGATTCTCCATTTTTATTAAAATAATATAAAATGAATATCATGGAAAATCTTCCCAAGATCCTTTTGAGAAATGTTCACTAATTTGATATGGATATTTTTACAGGAGTTAATGTGTTGTACTAGGGATAAGAATAAAAAATACTACTTTTGTGAACATTAAATGAAACAAACTATTAGTTTTACATTAAATATGACAAAAAAATGAAGTTTGATCCATGTACTAACTAAATAGAAATAGACCATAGGTTAGACTACATTCTAGTATAATTAAATTTAATATTAATAGTAAACCCATCAAAATTTTTGGCATATCATTAATAATTACTTTTTTTATGCCAATAACACTAGATTTGAAATAACCAAACAAAATTTCATGGGACTCCTAGACTCCAAGAACAACAAGAACCCTAATAATCCACTAGAATATAAGTTCAGATGTTATATGGTTTAGTGAAGCTCTCCTACAAAGAATAAAATAGTCCTTGGTGACCAGTTTCATCATCAAGCGAAGTCTAATCGAGCACTCAAGAAACATTATAATACAACATTGAAAGAAATTATAAAAAATATGTCACTATATAAAATAGAATAAAATATACATTATGTTTTATAAAAGGAATATCATAGGATCCCCAAAAAAATTTGAAAAGTGAAATAGTATAATTGATTTAAATAAAGTGGAGGGCCTATGTCTAACCCAAACCCAGTAAGATGGAAGAATAAAGAGACATGATAGGAAATCATTAACTTTATCCCAATTAAACTATTGATGCATGTTGTATGTTTTCTATAGTGATATACCCAATATAATAGATTGTGTGAGAGGCCTGAAAATTTGATTAATCACCCATAATTTTTGATTTGGAAACTGTTACATATAAAGAAAAACATGAGGATGGATAATCAGAAAAGGATAATAAATACCAAACCATATACTCATTAATATCATCATTTGAAATCCATGAAAACTTAACTCTCCTAGCTACCTAATCTCTATTTAGACCACCCTATTTCCAAATATAATCCCCACTTTTTGAAAAATATCATTAAATGTAATTGAAGAGTCATCCTTGACCACAGTTCATAAACAAATCTCGATATTGGTTCCATCACATTACCCAAACTGAAACTATAACTACCACCATCACTTTCAACTTTGGAAGGGTTAAAATTCAAAGTTTACCCATCATTCTTGAGCTTTATATTATTCACTATAAAAGTTTAGACATTGGATTCCAACCTAGGGAATGTGAGGGTATGCATGGAAGAGACATGGTATCCATCCACTTGGTTATTGATGGTGTTGGTGTCATATTTTGATTTATGGTGAGTGTCGTCGTAGATGGAGATTCTCTTGAGGTCATCGATAGAGGATAATATACCATCATGAGTGTTGGAAGATAATTATGTGTGAGGAAATGGTGGAATTTTATATTTTAATGGGATCTCTAACTTGTTTATGTAGGATGTTGTCGATGTAGTGGGAGAAGAGTATCTAGAAGATGATGGAGACTGTGAGCTACATGATTGAACTAGTACACAAGTAGGTTCAATTGGTTATCCATTATAGCAACCCAATTTGGTAACCCTAATATATTATAATTTGGCACTATAATTATGTATAGGAAAAAGATAGGAGTCTGTAATAGAGATGCATCGATATATATAGTGAAGAGAATTCTATGATTTATAAAGGAATGAAAAAAACATGGAAAAAAGTCTACCCATTAGGAATGGTCATGTCATGGAGTGGGAAGGATTTTTTAACATGATATCAAATATCATGGGTGACTTTAAAAAAATAATTTTTTTTATATAGATAGATGCATGTTGTCCAGCCCTCATACCAATAGACAAATCCTTAAATCCCACATTTATTTCTACTTGGTCTATTTATTATTAATTAAGAAATAGAATATTTTTTTCATCTAATCCACCCCAAAACTATTGTATATCATATGATTCATATTGGTAATAGGCTTGTTAAACACCCTTATATATGTGATAATTTGCTTCTTAAATCCTTATAGTGAATAAATTAATGAAAATTTTGAAATTTTGATGAAAATTTTAAATTGTGTGGTTTCTTTACAATAACCATAAAAGTAAAAAAATATTAAAAGGGAGAGAAATGAGACGGAAGTGATTTATTTGGTATATTAAAATAAAGTCCATAAGAAGAATTAGCATGTATTTTTAATAACCATAAAATTATTTTTATATCAAATTTGGATACAAGTGAATTTATATCAAGAATCATACATTAAAGTTCATATTAATTTATGGTGTAAAATATTCAAATTTTTATTTTAATATATTATTGAATGGATAACTGTGAATATGGTAATAATTGATAAATACAATTCATGAGGCTCAATTGGAAGGACTCTCATATGGCATTAATTTTTAGATTTCATTTGTAGATAAATATACATCAATTTGATAAGGTATAAATTTGATTCCTTTATATTGTAGAGAAATTTAAATATTAATTTTTGAGATAACTTCAGAATAATATTATCAAACTTTTATCAGAACAATAAAGAGAATATCTTATTGAAGACATCACTAGTCTTAAGTCATTAAATTATTCCATAACCTTGTTATAAATATACATTGAAAATAATGATATTCACACTTATCATAGTGTTCCAAATAAGGCAGTGAATGAAATCTAATATGAGTTATAGAGTGAAATAATATTTTAACTATCATATATATGATTTTAGTGATTCATAGAGTTTGTTAAGGCTGTTTTCAGAAGAAGAAAAACATGCTTCACATAACACGGATCGTGTCTATAAAAGAAACTAAACATAAAAGATCATATCTTGAGAGGGATAATATCTTTAAAATAGATTATTAGATAAATATATTATACAATAATGTCTATTATAAAAATGGTAAATAGTTATTCTAGAAAAATATACCCCATAAGACACATTGGGATAAGTTTTTTTGTAGACGCAAAAAACTACGTAGGATAAAAAAAGAATATTAGAGAACCAAAGAGATATGGTTTTCTTATAACTATGTATCGTGACATGTCATATTTTAATAATAACATATTTATATTATATAATAATGTATTGTGTGTATAGATTCTAAATATAAGTGCCAATATTTTCCCTAGTATTATTTTTCAATGGCATAAAATTAATGGAAAAATATTCTAGTCTTATAGATTGTTAGGATCAAGGTAAAAAAATGTTTCTCTATAAATTACTTAAATAATGTACCGAATGTTATAGAGATCATGATCTATAGATTTAGATCAAATTGGTTGTTTAAAAAATTTAAAATCACATACATTTTAAAGGTATTAGAAGATATAATATAGAGAATTCAAGAGTGGACTATTGATAGTGCCACATGACATAATGAATGTATAGTTTTCCTATCAATTTAATGATTGTTTATGTCATCTATTTCATGACTTATACATTAAATTATAGGAAAAATATATTTATAATTAGTTAAAAATATCCTAAAGAACAAGAATTGTACAATGTATATGTTATTGGTGTATAGATAAGATAAGAAAATTCTTATAATTAGATAAATAATTGGTATCTATAATAATTATTTTAATAAAATGTCATAATTATGATAAATATAGTGTAAGGAGAAATAGAATATGAAAGTAATTAATGGTTTAAAATTCTATAAAACAAAATATATATAACTAATTTTGGATCAACTAAATAATTTTTATGTATTTATTTTTTGTAATATCATCTCTTAAAAAACATTTCTCAAGGACTAAAAGTCACATATAGTGGTATAACTATAAGATTATATATTGTAGCCCCAGATAAATAACCCATTCCCTAGAATAGGCATCAATATCAAGTGGGATATAGTGAGTTAAGAAATGTTAACAATTATCTCTATTATAGGGAATGGACTACAAATATGAATTTTACATGTTTTATGTTTCACTAGATATTTCTATCTGTGAATTTTGTTTTGGTATTCTAGAGTGAGATCATTATTAATGTGTATCATGAATCATAATATTTGATGTATAGATGAAAACTATGATGAAATATGCTTACTACAGGGTGTAATGCATTGGGTGTGTCACAAGACATATGTAATTAATTGAAAGGTCAAGAAATTATTTATCCATTTATAGTTAATGAAGAAGATATTTTTGGTCTTTTGATTGAGTTGGAAGTATTAAACTAAAATTCAAGACCATTGTAATTTATAGACAATTTATTTTCTAAATTTGAAGAAATATAGTTCAAATCTATAGGATGATGAAAAATGTATACATATTGTTTGATGAGATATGGTTTGATAAAGAGATTATATAAAATAATAGAATTCATTGGAAGGTTTTCAAAATTTCTAAACTAATTTCTTTCTCTATGACTATCTCTTTGTGTTGTTAGATGTAAATATTGGTTTTTAGGTAAGTTATACATATTTTGATTGAGAATTAGGGTTATAGAGTGACACACTAAATGAATCGATAATCTCATTATATTCTATTGAATTTTATTTTATGAATAAATTTACTTCTAGTTATAATAAAAATATTTAAAGTTATGTTGAACATAAAAATCAATCATGAGATATTCATGTTTAGAGTAAGTGACTTGTATTTAATCTCTTAATAATTCATTCACAATTTAATTAATATTATATTTATTTATTCAAAATTTTAGTGAATATTTTAAAATAAATATTTATTCAAATTATGTGAATATATATAACCAAGTTTAGTTAATATAGTATTTATATTTTTTATAAGATGAATATTCTATTATTCTTGGTTCAATAATTTTATGTGAGGAACCAGATCAAGTTAATGACTGAATAAATATGTCTTAATATCATGTAAATAAATTTTTTATTTTTTTACAAAATTATATATTATCGTTACTGGTTTCCTAAAATAAAAAATTATTATTATTTAACTATGGTCACTTGTGTAATATATTTTAATATCATTTAAATAAATTTTTTTATATAATAAATGATATTAAAATATCATTTGTCACCTTTAAATAATAATATTTATTTTATTATTATTATTAAAGAGATAAATGACATTACTTTTCTATATCATAACAACAAGAAAAAACTTAATATTAAAAAAAACAAAGAATATTTAATATGATTAAATTAAAATAATAAACATTATTCTTATTATTTTAATGTTAAATTAATTAATAAAAAATAATATATGTCATGGTGAATACATGAGAATTACAAATAATTCTAATATTTATTTCTACATAAATAATTACACAGAATCCTCTATATTTTCTTAAATTTTATAGAGATAAAATATGTGGTCTCTTATTATGATCAAGGAGAATGGTGTCTAGTAACTGTAATTTCGAAGCTAGTAGTTGAGAGTTCTAGTAATCATTCAAAGTTTCATGGATCACATGTGGATATGTATAAAGGTAATCTCATTAGATTTCTAAAATAAATTAAAATTTCAACATAATTAAATATTAGGTTACTCACATCAACGTTGAGCGAGGACAACTATGAATTAATCAATAAGAAATGTTATGTTTTTGGTAATTATA
Source organism: Viscum album (assembly GCA_963277665.1). NCBI lineage: Eukaryota > Viridiplantae > Streptophyta > Magnoliopsida > Santalales > Viscaceae > Viscum > Viscum album. The sequence goes on along the minus strand of OY728141.1, from coordinate 592,336,201 downwards.
TATAAATTTATTATAAATTAAATTTTCATTATCCTATCTATGAAATTTCAGGGATCATTTGTCTTGTTCTTCAAATTTTATCAATTGAATTTTAAAAAAGACTAAAAAAAGAGGCATCTACATGACACTTATACAACGTATTTAAGCCCTTATAGAGTCTAGAACAACAAAAATTTTAAACCCCACAAAAAATAAAGATCATAGATTACATCGCTCAATATTAATTTGGAAGAACGTACAACACCTTATCCATTAACATGTGATAAAATTTCTTAAAAATTATATAAATTTGTCCCATTTTGGGTAAACTTTTGTTAACAATACATACTAAAATAAATTATAAAAAGTGATCAGTTTTCATCGAATTACTATATTATAATTTCATGAACACTGGTAATTTTTATAATTTCATGTAGGTAGAGAATAATGTATATGATAGTACAAAGTCCACATTACTATATGCATGAGGAATAAAAATACTACATCATGGATACATTGGGAATGAATAATATGGAGATAAGGGAAGAGTTAGAACTAGTGAAGTATGGAATATGGAATTTTTATACCTTAGATTATCACAATTTTCTAGGTGATGGATATTATAGTTATTTAACACTCTAAATGGTTTAAAAGTTTTATAGGAGCACACAATAAATATAAATAATATTATGTCGATTAAATAATTGAATTTGAAGGGTTTAAAAAATATGATTATCATTTTTTTATGCAATTTTTAGTTCTTGTTGCTACCCATTACATTCATTCCAAAACTTTCTAACAAACAATACCAAATATTTTCTTCATTTTAGAATATATATGCAAATAAAAAATTAGACTCGGAGATGTTTCCAACTATGGAAAATGAAATTTTTGTCATATTTTATGAATTATAGATGTTCTTTCAACTACCATTCATTGATATAATTGTTCAATTGATGATTCACTTTCTAAGAGAGATTATATTATATGGTCATTAACATTACATATTGAAGTACCATATTGAATGATGTATGAAGATATTGAAATGGTATATAAAAAATTAACGTCACCCAGAATTTTGTATTATGGATCATTATATTTTTTAAAAATATATTTAATTTTTTACTAAATTCCAATCTGATGTGCATGGTATTTGTATACCAAAATATCATCATAGTGTATGAATTGTGGGTAAAGAAATTCTAGAAAAATATATTATTATAATTATCACCAAAGATTGGTAGCAAGACCAACATTATGTTTTAGATAACAATATATAGGTTGTGAAATATGTTGAAATTGAAATATAAATTCTTAGGAGTTTGGAACCATCAAGGGATGGAATATAGATATCAAATACACCAAATCAAAAGTTTTTAAGGTGGTTTAAAGAAAATATTCTCAAGTAATTACCTGTAAATTTGAATTCAATTTTTGAAAAAATGTTATGGATAACCAGAATAAAAAATGTACATGTATTATATTACAATGATTAAAAAATTATGAAAAATGTGTTATATAATAAAGAGTGGGTTGTACATAGTATAAGAAAAAATAATGGAGTAACACGTGTGTTATAAGGGTAACAAGTATTTTTACAAAGGAAAAAATTTGATTTATTTGAATGATTCATTATTAGGAATCACAGGAAAAAAATGTGGTAGTTAAATTATACAATATTATATGTGCTAGTTTTTCAATGAAAATGGTATAATAATAGGATTTAGGATAAAATTTATGAATTAGGGTTCTTGAAAGTGAAATTCAATTAACGAGGGAACCAAAATGAATCATTCATAATGGTATACCAAGAATTATATGTATTTCATGCACTAGTAAACAAAATTTTTTCAATTATTCTATTGTTGAATAATGAATTGGAAAGTAAAATCAAAATTATATTTAGGATCATCATTAAATTTATACATCATAATCAATTTGTGGTGGTCCTTGTAACTCCCTAAAATTATAGTAATTGTTATTCCTTAAATAATTAATAATTTATTTATTCCACCATTACAAAAATAATTACATAAATATTTTTATTATAATTGAATTTTATTATTTTTATATAATAATTATTTTCCACCTTCCTCTCAATCTATGAAAAATGAAAACTCTACTCATGCATATGTGAGGAGTATTTCCTCCATGGATTGCATGTTTCATTTTTCATCACCGCCATACATAGAAGGTCCAAAAATTCCTCTCTTTTTTTCATTTAAATCTTATAAACCCATCAATTAATATTTTTAAATCTAATAACTAATAAAACATGATATTTTGAGACTCGGTGAGCCCATATTTGGTAATTGAAAAAATATTAAATATAATATTATTACACATGCATAACAGAAATAATGTAATAGATGGTAATTTTTAAAAATGTTGTCACATATGAAAATAATAAATATATTTATTTATTTATTTATTTTATTAATCCATGGCGTAGTGAACGAATTCTTCATCTATAAATACCAATTTATGGATAAATCTAAGGTTTATCTATATAACCTTGAAGATCTATAGATTATTCATTGGAGAGATGTTGGATTATGATAATTGATTAGGGGATTGAATCGATATAATACGGTTCATGTACGCTAACGTAGTTTGAGTATCTTACCAACGATGATGCACAAAAATTTTATTCATTGGTGATTGATCCAAACTCAAGGTATGATGTTTTTTTATTTGAATTTACCCCTATTTTATTTCTCCCATAACTAATGAAAATAAAACAACTAATTGATTGATTCATTAGTAGATTGTATTGTGAGTATAGGCTTGTTTTACCATTGTTTTTAGGATTTTCATTTTTGGTTAATTATATCCCTTTATTTTTTGTTATAATGGAAATGAATTTGGGCCAACACAAACATTTCTAAGCTCAGTTCCTGATGTTCATGGTTTGTGAATTTCTTCCCCAATTTTTCATATGTTCATCATCATTGTTTCACTATATTTGTGGTTCAAACACTACCATGTAACCCATAATTATGAACCCATTATTTGGTTAAACTAATTGATATCAAGGGTTAGGTTTTTTATGATGGGTTCGATATTTAGTTGTGATGATGAAGGATCGAGACCAGGTTTGGGATTTTCATTCATAGTTATTTGTACAATGATGGTATAGTGTGACGGGGTGATATTTTAGGTGAATTGTACATATTGATTCTGGTGAGTGATGATGGAAATGGTTTTTGGGCTAAATATACAACTTGATGAGATATTCACGACCAAAAAATTGTGTGTTAGTGGTGTGAATGGATGGTTTGAAGAACCTATGGGTTTTGAAAAATTATGAATTACACATCATGTAACCTAGAGATACTCATTATGTGGGGCTCTGGATGTAGTACTAGGGTTCCACAAAGATGAAAGGATCACATTCCATGTGACACATGTTGTAGACTATGTGACCCAACTTGGTGACTCACCGTTTACCTCAGGTACATGGACACGGCCATAGTACACAAGTTGAGTTGTGTACTTTGACAAAGCCATGGCATATGGGGTGATCCATGTACTTGGACACAGACTAGTGCATGGGAATATCATGGGGTACACAAACACAACAAGGTGTACAATGGCATGGGGTAGTGTATACGGGAATGGGATGGAGAACATAAGAAGACCTGGGACCAACCATACCCATCATGTATGTTTCTAAGAGATGTATGAGGCCCTTATTCTCTTCATTGTGGACCAGTTTCTTTAGGGTGGGTTCCCTTGATCTATCCCTATAAGGGTATAGTTTGTAATTATATATGGGATAAGAGATTTTGATTCTATCTATGGGGTTTTTCTTGGATAGAGTTCACGGTGTCCCCCCCATGGCCCCAGGTGGGATCATCTATCATCATCTACCTTGTGTGGGATTCTCAGAATCTTCATGACCAACTTTACCTAGGAATTGGTCCCATAATTAGTGGTTTAATCCATATTAGGTTCTAGGTATACCCCATTGACCTGTGGGTGATACCCATATTTTTATTAATCTCTTAAAAATTATAGCATATACTTTCTTATAGAGAGGCATGATGGGAACAATCACTCAAATAGATACCATTAGTGCTATTGTTATACTCACCCCATAATGGAAACAACCTATAGGTGTCATTTTAGATGAAAGTGACCAACAAGTTAATGGGGTTCTTGGTGGACCGTGAGAAGATGGAGCATATATTATGCTAGATAGAGTGTGGTTTGTACCAAGGGTCACATTTTATTATATTCCCCACTTTCTAGTAGGTTTTAATTTTTTATAATTTTGGGAGCAATTGTATTTTTCTATTTATGATTTTTTTATTATTATCGTACTTTTATTATGGGAGTTATATATATTCATGAATTGGTATCTGTTGTTTTACATTATGGAATTGTATGGTCTTGGATATGTGTGTGTGCATACAGGTACCTTAGGCTAAGTCCTGCCACGTGTGGTTTATGCCTACTCAACGATGGTTGTATTCCCTTAGCCTACTGGAGGTGGGATTGGGGTAGTGAAGACTTGACTATTTTCCAACCAATAATGCCCCAGTGGGTCGGGTAATGATAGAGTGGTATCAGAGTGGTTCCATGTTAGGATTCGAGTTTGGAGTTTTTTCTGGATGTGAAATTGGTTTGAGTTGTATGGAAATAGTGTAGTGTTTTGAGTTCTGATTTCATATCAAGGAATCTAGTTCTGGTGTAGTGGAATAAAAATATATAGAACAAGACTCTAACTACCTTCCTTTTTACTTTTTAAATATATACATTGGATTCTTTAAAAAATTGGTACATGAATCATATAGTAATGGGTTGTGCTCTATGTCCTTCTTGATTAAACTATCCAATTATACTCATTGATTGTGGTGCATCTTATCTCTTTCTAGATTAATTCATGATGATTTATATCTAGTATTTATTAGTTGGATCATTAGTACAATCTCTATAGTAATGAGTCTTTTATTCAAGAATTATTTTAGATTTAGTGCCTCCAGGTGGTCTTCCAGCCATACCTTCACCCGTCAAACAACTGATTGTACCAGTAGTGCCTGAAAATGAGGTGTTCAAGATGAGGATGCTTCATGAGTTTTATTGTTAAACACCCCTTAGGTTTAATGGTGAGCTAGACCCCTAGGAATATGAGGACTGGATCGATGTGTTTACATGAGTCTTTCATCTTCCTAGAAACTTGCAGACTAGATGGTGTTATTGGAAGTAAGGTTTCTTCATGACTCTGTAGGCCATTGGTGGAACCTTTTGGTTAAGTCATATGATGAGATAAAAAATACATGGATATAGTTTTAGCACCACATTAGGGATGAGTAATACCTAGATACTATGTGACCATTTTACATCCAATATATTTTATAACTTTAGCAGAGCAGCATGATGATGGTTGAGTATTCATCGAGGTTTACCAACCTCTCGCAATTCTCAATGGATATGGTTTAGGATCCATTTTTTAGGAACAGACATTCAATAGAATAATATGTATAGAAATATAATAGATTGTGATACCTATATGAATTCTTACTTATGATGGGACTCTGAAGCATCACTTAGTGATAGAGATCTCTCTAGACGAGCAGACACCGGCAGTGGGTGCCAGTGGTGGAATCATAGAGGATGAGTCTTCAACAAAAAGTTTTTTATGGTAAAAATAGGGATTAGGATGTGTGATATATTTCAAGAGGTTATATTAAGATACATGGTATTTGTTTTAGGGATCTCAGGATGGTTTTAGTCATCATAGGGAGATCTGGTTCCATTCTTCTGATAGATGGTGACATCTCACGTGAGATTCTCTGACCCACCATAGAGTTGATCTATAGATAGTTGACAGCTCAAAAATGTAGAGGAAAAAAGAATGGGAATAGTTTCCGATATGGTGTAAGATTTGGTAGAGGTGAAGGGAGAGAATCTGGAGGTGGAAGATAATTTGAATTATTTCCACCACCACCCCCAATTAGTCCCTGTTAAGCTCAAGGAGCTTGTGGACAGGGGTGAGGGTAGTTTTAGGCCATAGAGCCCTATGATCCAGAGGCTCCATGGATGATTAGATTTATGAAATATGTATTTTATAAATTATCTATAGTTTTTTAGAAACAATCTTGAGCCAATATTTTCCTATTATACAACTATTCTGAGACTTAGAGGTTTAGATTGAGACCTTGGCTTAACCATTATGCTTGGAGACTCCTACCAGGGATTACTCAAATATGATACACTTTTCTCAATAGTGTCATCTAATTCATGGATAAGTGAGTTTTTGATGTGATATCTTTATTTTAGTGATTAGTTCTTATGACATCATCTTATGCATAGAATATCTAACCACACCTCATACATAGATTTAATGTTCTAGTTGGAAGATGTGGTGTGTCCATGTTAATGGGAAGAGGTTTTTCTTCGTAGGTGACAAGGAGACCCAGGAGGATTAGTATGGACTCATACATAAGAGAGTGTAGCTGATTATTCACTAGTTGGATAGCATGACTCCTATAGTAGTGGATCCTATGGGATATCAGTTTCATATAATGGAGGATAAGTATGAGGATTTATTTCAAAGGATATTCCAAGACTACCTCCCCACCAAGATATTAACTTCAACATTTAATTAAACACAAATACAACCCAGATATAATCACCATCATATTGGATGTCTCCCATGGAGATTCATGCTATAAGGGTGTAGTTGGAGGACTTACAAAGGAATGTATTTCACAGTCCTAGTGTATCCACTAGGGAAGCCCCAATGTTGTCTACCAAAAATGTGGATGGGCGCTTGAGGTGATGTATGTATTATCAGCTCCAAAACTAGGTGACCATAAAGAATAAGTATCCAACACCAAGAACTAATTTTTTGTTTTATCATTTGAGAGGGTTGTGATGGTTCTCAAAAATTAACCTGAGACCAGGCTATCACCAACTGTTTGAAGGGGATGAGGATATATCGAAGATAACATTTAGATATTTCTATGGTCACCATGAGTACTTGGTGATGCCTTTTGGAATGAATAATGCCTCAGTAGTGTCTATGGGACTCATGAACCTAATCATTCATCCTTAACTAGACTGCATTGTTGTAGTCTTCATTGATGATATTCTAATGTACACACCAAATGATGAGTAGAACACGAGAAACTTGAGTATGGTGATGGACATACTCTGAGATCACTAAATTTTTAGGAATCTCTCGAAGTGTTAATTCTAGATTCAAGATGTCCACATTCAGGGACATGTCATCTCAGTAGAGGGAGTATAAGTGGACCCACAGAATCTCAAGGAATTTTTATCTTGGGTGCCAACCAAGAGTGTGATGGAGGTTTAGATCTTACTTAGTTTAGTAGGATGCTATAGCAGATTCATGACTAATTTCTCTAAGATGTCTACACCGTTGATTACTTTGACATAGAATGGGAATCCTATTGTGTGGAAGAAAATATTCCTGTAGGATTTTTAGGAATTGATTTTGAGGTTGATGACTGCCCCCATCTTGATATTTATAGAGGAGGGTGTCGATTATGTAGATTTAACATCTCACCCCTCTCCATTGTCTTGGGAAGAGGCAATGATATTACAAGGCCTTAGGTGACATCCCCAAGACACCAAAAGCTTCCAATAAATTCCAAGGGCTTCATAATAACTTGGGGGACAATTTTCCATTGGAAAATAAAGCAACCAAAATAGATAATCACACCCAAAAAACACTATATGATGTATGAGAAAATTTTAATACAACTAAAAGTAATACCAACTTAAAACAATATCAAACTACAATCATAAACCATATTAGAGTACAAAGTAGAAACTAGACCAAAAAAAACTCAATGATAACCAAAGAAATAATTCCAGAAATCCCAACATTATACAAGATGAAAATACACAATCCAATACATTGGTATCATTAAGAATCACTAAAGAAATTAGATTCATATTATAGAATCCCGCCTTTTTATTACATAACTTTTCAATACATTTTACAACCAGAGGATCTTTAAAGTCTAGTGTCTTGGAAATCAAGAACATAATACATGAAAACAACATAAAACATTCTTCTAAACCACTTATAGGTAATCATAATAGGTTCATCCTATGTACAACTATTACATATCATATCCTGGAGACATATATCAAAGGAAGGGGTGAGAAGAAGGCCCAGTAAGGTTAAACAAGGGAATCAGTTTACTTGTCTAAGAACATTAATAACAACATAAAGACATGAGCAATGAAAGTATAGGCATATCATAAATGAAATAACTTGAAACATAACTTGAATATGTGGACAAAACATTTAATTTAGACATTCCTGAACATATCACCAAGGTTTATCCCCGAGGTGTCATAAAAATTACCAAGGTTATTCACCAAGGTATCGTGAAACTTGTCATCTCTAGAGATTAATTCTTTACCCAATGCATTTGAGAATTATCAGGGCTCACCCTTAATATGTATTTACTTACATGTGTTCCACATAGATCATAATAAAACATTTCATAAATAACCTATAGATATTAAAAGAAATGGGTTTCATTTCAAAATCGTGACCTTTTAAAAGATCTTAAAAATAAGATCATTATATCATTTATAACCCATGGAAAGGGAGTGAGGGTTATATGTATGTCCATTCCAGAATAAAATATTTCCTTTTTATATATTTATGAACACAAATAGAAACTAAATAGTTCTTGTTATTCACATAAATAAACAAGATAATTTCTTGAGAGAAAGAGATAGAAATTTTGAGGTGAAATTTCTGCAGCATAACGACTATATAACATGGTTTTAGAAAATAATAAAAAGAGAGGGTTAAAGGGTAACCCACTCATAAATAACTCATATTAAAATATAAATACATAATAACATGGAGATAAGAAAATGGTATGGATATTTGAATGACATGCCACACGAAAAGGAAACTTGAAATGAAAGAGAAGATGTGATTTCTTTTACGAGAAATTCAGCAGCCTAACGGCGTCACTTAAAAACTTAGAAAACAAATTGATGAGAGAGAAAAGGGTCTCTCAAAAATTAGACAAGAAATTTACAGTAAGGAGAACATATAATAACATACCCTCAACATAAATAGATGAAAACTAGAAGACACAACATAAAGGAATTCAAGACTTAAAAGAGGAGGGAGAAAGGATCCCTTACCTTGAAGAGTAACTTTGAAAGCTTAAAGGTCGGTACCTTGGGAGGATTGAGGGAACCTTGGGAGGACTACATGGGAAGTAAGGAGACCAGAACATCGTTGAGGATAATTTTTGAATGCAATGAATGAGGGAAATGTCTTGGTATTTATAGAGAAAGTTAGTGAATAAATTATTAATTTCCAAGGGACACCTCATCGGTGGTATTGGAAAAACCATGGACTTGCCCACGGTATTTTCACATAGTATTGGCCACTTGGGACACCTCAAAGCATATATAACTATTCAGAAGTCAACCAGAAATCTTACATCATTATTACATCATTAATGATGTCATTAAACACCCAAAACTCAAAACTGTTTTTTTACTATTCACTGAAAATTCAAGAGTTTCAGAAAAAACACAAAAATTCACCCTAACCTAATATCAATGCTATGAATTCAAAAATGAAATCCATTTTATAAAAATAATTTTTTAAATATTTTTAATTTAATTTTTAAATAAAATCATTATTCATTCAGAAAATTCAACTTTAAAACTATAACTCATTTTGTAACACCTTAAAAAAGTAATCAAGGTCCCATAAAAATATGGTATACCCATAAGACAATAAAGTAAAAATTTGTGATTAAATTTTATGAAAATTAATTTCCATTTTAAATTATTAAATTAATTATAAAATTGTACATAAAATATTTATGGCGTATAAAAATACCAAAACTTAATCTATGATCGTTTTTTCACTTTTAAGATGTCTAAAATGTATTTATACATTCATGAGTGAAGTTTCTATTTTTTTGGACAAATTACTATTCATTACTATTCATAAGGGTATTTTACTATTCCTACTTTACTATTCACTGAAAACCAAGTTGATTTTATTAGACTCTAAATTTCTCACTGATCACAAATTTAGAAGACCATTTTTTGAAAAAAAAAATCACATTTTTAATTATTTAATGAATAAAAAAATATTTTAAAATACCCTTTTTTCCTAAATTAATCAATAATACACATCCTATATTTATCAAGATATTTGAAATTCACAAACATTTCCATAAGAAAAAATAACAATTTTATTTATATAAAAGGATTACACAAAGCAGCTAAGGTCTCGTTACATAGCCCCTTATAACACAAGCATAGGACCTAAGTGTAATGTGTGATATGGTGATAGAATCTTAGGGTGGCTCAGACAACATTGCCTGAGTGGTGATTTCTATCAGCTTGAACTTCTCCCTTAGGTGATTATGTTCAAGCTTTATGCGTTAAAGCTCGGCTTGGACTTGGTCCAGAACAAAGCTCACTGATGTTACCTCCTTCCCAAGCTCCGACAGATGGGCTTCATATGGCTCGAGTCTACTAGATGAGTTCATTCAATCTTCTCTCGGTATTAATTAACCATGATAACCATATATATAAAAACACAACGTTAAGATTATAGTTTCCAAGGGTCTTGTTGACCAATGGTCATATAACAGTCGAAACCCAACAGTCTCATTTTAATTATACCCACTTCATTAATTAAAGGATATTGTTTTGTTGAGTATAAAAAAAATTACACACAAATTAGGAAACAAAATATCAGGTACATTGGTCATTCCAAAAGGCGTAACAACAAACTTATAATGCCCGTATCTTGATTGGAAGGTAATTTTTGGAATATCTTCTTTCTTCACCCTCAATTGATGATAACCAGATCAAAGATCAATCTTAGAGAAGAATTGAGCCCCAGGAAGTTGGTCAAATAAGTCATAAATTCTTGGAAGAGGTTATTTGTTCTTTAATGTGATTCTATTCAGTTCTCTATAATCAATGCATAGCCGCATCGATTCATCCTTCTTCTTCACAAAGAGAACATGTGCTTCCTAAGGAGACACACTCGGTCGGATAAACCCCCTCCCCAAAAGATCTTAGAGTTGTTTCTTTAATTCCTCCAGCTCCACATTTTCCATCCTATACAGGGTCTTTGATATTGGATGAGATCTAGGTACGATTTCAATGGAAAACTCTACCTCTCTTTCTGGGGGAGGTCTAGGAAACTCCTCAGGAAATATGTCAACGTATTCTTGAACGATGGGTACATTTTTTATCCTCAAACTCACATTTCCTTCTTCTTCTTCACTGGTCAATTCCATAAAGAAGGATATAGGTGGTTATTCTAGACAAAGATCGGGTTGAGATATCTCTCCTTGGATGATAACTATAGGTTTTCCATTCAAGACTACTGAGATTTCCTTACTTCTACATTTTATCTTAGTATTATACTTTGAGAGCCAGTCCATCCCTAGTATAAGGCCGAATTCCAGCATAGAAATGACTACTAGATTTGAGATAAGATTGTGCTCACTAAAGTAAATACTAGAGTTTCTAAATATTGATGATTCTTGGATAATCCCACCAAGAGTCTTGACTGATAACTCTACTTTTAGCAAGTCGGGGGTTGATTTTAAATTCTTTGCAATCTTGGAGTAAATAAAGGAGTGCGTAGAACCAGAATCAAAAAAAGTACTTGAAAGCTTTGAGAGAACAACAAGAGTACCTGCAACCACATTATTTAAAGCTTAAACTTTAGCTGTCATGATAGATAAAGCATGACCTTGATCCCTTGGCCTCTGTTGAGGCTAATGGTGGTTCCCCTCCATTGCCCTCAGATTTGGACAGTGATTGGAAAAGTTCCCAAGTTGTCCACACATAAATCAGTGTACATCAGGTAGGTCCTGTACCATCTTCCCCTTGTCCTTAGTGTTTGGAAGTTGAGGTTTCACCTCTCTACAACAATTCCTCACAATAAGTCCATCTCTTCCAAACTTGTAGCATTTCCCGCTACCGAGTAGGCAGTTCCCTCAATGCTTCTTCCCACATTTATTACACGTGGGTAATTTCACTTTCTTACCTCCTCTTCCCTGACCAAAGGTCCTCCCTAAGCTGGGCTTGATTGATCTCTTTTTGTTGCTTGATTTATGAGAACATTGCATCTCACCAAACTCCAGTTTGACCTTCATCGCACTTCGCACGATCTCCTCATAGCTGTCATAGTCTTGGTTGGATAGATTCTTCCGTAGATGAGGTCTTTGTCCACTGAAGAATCTATCAACCTTACCATTTGTATCCATGACAAATCTAGAGGTATATCGTGAAAGTCGGTTGAATTTAATCTCATAGCTTCTGACATATTCGTTCCCCTTCTACTTCAGCTCGAGAAACATCTTATCCATTCTTATTCTCATGGAACGAGGGAGATAATTACTGAAAAAGATCCCTATGAACTCTTACAACTCCAAATATTGAACATCCACTCTTTTCCTTGTGTTTTTAATCAGTTCCCACCACCGATCAGCTTCCCCTTCTAAGCGATAGACAACCAGTGTGACCTTCTCTTGATCTGAACAGCGGAGCACAGAAAAGATCTTTTCGATGGAGCTGATCCACTGCTCAGCAATCAATGGGTTAATCGATCCACTGAAGTTTGTTGGTCATTGATACATAAAGTACTCAACATAATGTTTTTCCCTTTGTAGTGACATTGGTCTCTCATCTTGATTCAAGTTATTTCCCATAACTAGATTCAGTTGGTTCATTATTCGCATGAATTTTTCCATTCTTTCTTCCATCGGAGGGCCGTCAGCGCATGGTCCATTACGGTCACTATTTTCACAATTCCTCCTATTGCCCGCCATTTTCTAAAATAATAAAACCTTAATGAGAAACTTATTTCATTTACAAATCTTTTAACTATAAAGAATTTATGTCTTAAAACTTCATGCTTAAACAATTACATTTCTCTATAATTACTTTATAATGATTCATAAAAATCTTGTGATTAACCAAACATATCCCTCGAGAGTGTCATAACCAAGAGTGCAGCAAGGCCCATTTTTGTGCACCAGGTCCCGTTCAAGTCTAGCTCAAAGCTGTGTTTTCAGGTTTTACCCCTATGTACATCTGGGCGAGAGCCGCCTCTACCTGCTCATATCCAGACAAGGATGTATTTATTTGATAAACCACTTACTCAATATTCACAAAAATACAAGGAACTTTTCCTATATTTAAACTTTTCTATAGGATTATTCCTAAATATTTAATAGCCTAATTTTTATAAATAGGAAAACTATCCTTTGATACCAACAATAGAATGCCGCATTTTTATTATATAACTTTTCATTACATTTTACTACTAGAGGATCTTTAAAATCTAGTGTCTTGGAAATCAGGAACAGAATACATGAAAACAACATAAAACATTATTATAAACTAAATTTATGGCTTAATAAAAGTTTCATACTATGTACAACTACTGCATCTCATATCCTGGAGACATACATCAAAGGAAAGGGTGAGCAGAAGTCCCAGTAAGGGTAAACAAGGGAATCAGTTTACTTGTTTAAGAACTTGAATAACAACATAAAGACATGAGCAATGGAATTATAGGAATATCATAAATGAAATAACTTGGAACATAACTTGAATATGTGGCTACAACATTTCATTTAGACATTCGTGAACATATCACCAAGGTTTATCCCCGAGGTGTCATAAAAATTACCAAGGTTATTCACCAAGGTATCGTGAAACTTTTCATCTCTAGAGATTAATTCTTTACCCAATGCATTGAAGCGCTATCAAGGAGCACCATTAATATGTATTTACTTACATGTGAGCCACATATATCATAATCAAACATTTCATAAATAACCTATATAGAATAAAAGAAATGGGTTTCATTTTAAAATCGTGACGTTTTAAAATCTCTTAAAAATAAGATCATTTTATCATTTATAAACCATGGAAAGGGAGTGAGGGTTATATGTATGTCCATTACAAAATAAAATATTTCCATTTTATATATTTATTAACACCCAAATAAACGAAATAGTTCTAGGTATTCACATAAATAAACAAGATAACTTCTTGAGATAAAGAGATAGAAGTTTTCAGGCGAACTTTCTGCAGCATAATGGCTATATAACATGGTTTTAGAAAATAATAAAAAGAGAGGTTGAAACGGTAACCCACTCATAAATAACTCATATTAAAATATAAATACATAATAACATGAAGATAATAACATGGTATGGATATTTGAATGAAATATCACAAGAAAACAAAACTTGAAAGGAAAGAGAAGATGTGATTTCCTTTACGAGAAATTCAGGAGCCTAACGGCGTCACTTAAAAATTCAGAAAACAAATTGATGAGAGCGGAAAGGGTATCTAAATAATTAGACATTAAATGGAAATTAAGTAGAACATATAAGAATTTACCCTCAACATAAAGAGATGGAAACTAGAAGACACAACATAAAGGAATTCATGACTTAAAAGATGAGGGATAAAGGATCCCTCACCTTGAAGAGTAACTTCGATAGCATGAAGGTCGGGACCTTGGGAGGCTTGAGGGAACCTTGGGAGGACTAATTGGGAAGTTAGAAGACCATAATATCATTTAGGATGATTTTTGAATGAAATTAGTGAGGGAAATGTCTTGGTATTTATAGGGTAAGTGAGTGAATAAATAATTAATTTCCAAGGGACACCTCATCGGTGGTATTGGAAAAACCATGGGATTTCCCATGGTATATTCCCATGGTATTGGACCACTAGGACACCTCATATCATATATCACTATTCATCATTCGACCAGAAATATTACATCATTATTACATCATTAATGATGTCATTAAACACCTGAAACTCAAAACTGCATTTTTACTATTCACTGAAAATTCAACAGTTTCAGAAAAACCCAAAACTTCACCCTAACCTAATATAGATGTTATGAATTAAAAAATGAAATGCATTTTACGAAAATAATTTTTTAAATATTTTTTATTTAATTTTTAGATAAAATCATTATTTATTCCAAAAATACAAATTTAAAACTATAACTCATTTTGTAACACCTTAAAAAAGTAATCAAGGTCCCAAAAATATCATATACCCTTAAGACAATAAAGTAACAATTTATCATTAAATTTTATGAAAATAAATTTCCATTTTAAATTATAAAATTAATTATAAAATTGTAAATAAAATATTTATGGCGTACAAAAATACCAAAACTTAAACTATGATCGTTTTTTCACTTTTAAGATGTCTAAAATGTATTTATACATTCATGGGTGAAGTTTATATTTTTTTGGTCAAATTATTATTCACTACTATTCATAAGAGTATGTTACAAGTCCTACTTTACCATTCACTAAAAACCAAGTTGATCTTATTAGACTCTAAATTTCTCATTGATCACAACTATAGAAGAACATTTTTTGAAAATCATTTCACATTATTAATTATTTAATGAATACAAAAATATTTCAAAATACCTTTTTTTCCAAAATTCATCAATAATACACATCCTATATTTATCCAGATATTTGAAATTCACAAACTTTTGCATAAGAAGAAATAACAATTTTATTTATATAAAAGGATTACACAATGCAGCTGAGGTCTCGTTACAGAGCCTCTTATAACACCAGCATAGGACCTAAGTGTAAGGTGAGCTATGTTGATAAAATCTTGGGGTGGATCAGACAACATTTCCCGAGTGGTGATTTCTATCAGCTTGAACTTCTCCCTTATGTGATTCTGTTCAAGCTTCATTCGTTGAAGCACACCTTGTGCTTGTTCGAGAGCAAAGACCAGTAATGCTACCTCCTTCCCAAGCTCCGACACATGGGCTTCATATGGCTCGAGTATACTGGATGAGGCCATTCAATCTTCTTTCTGTATTAATTAACCAAGATAACCGTATTTATAAAAACACAATGTTAAGATTATAGTTTCCAATGGTTAAATAATAGTCGAAACTCAATGGCCTCATTTTAATTATACCCTTTTCATTAATTAAAGGATATAGTTTAGTTGAGTATAAAATAAAATAACACACAAAATTAGGAAACAAATATAATTGAAAAGTTCGTATCGTTACAGATATCCTTTGCATGTGTTCCAATAAATAACATCTTCAAATTCACCAAAGTAACCAAGAAGGGCATCAGTAAAAAACCTAGTAGGATTTTCCCAAATGACTTCCCTACTCATAAAACTATGATAGAACATGTTATCACATTTATATAAAATAATTTATATGTAAAAATTTAAAAATATTTTATCTCAAAACCAAAACCAATTCAAGACAAAACATTTTTCTAAATCAAAACCATTTTCAATGTAAATAAACCAAGAAAATCCTTCAAATCCATTTCTCATGTTCAATTGGCATAATCTATTAGTTAGACACATCCATAAATGCATTACAAGGTGACAGTTCCGTACTCATGAATGTTATCTCATTGATCTACTAAGTCATCATAAGGTAACCAAATACCAAGTGCCCCAATAGAACATTCCCCTTCCATAGGGTTAGGTCAATGAAAATGAACACATTTCAACCGTTTATGCCAAATCTCATTCAAAATCAGCCATTTCAAGCCATTTCAATAAAACATTAATTTTATTGAAAACATTTCTATCAATCGATTTCCATGTATCAAAACCAATCCATTTTTTAAAATCATCAATTTAAAATTATGAAACAAACCAATTTCATAATACCCAATTTCGATAATTTCAAAAACCATCACTAAAGAGGGATTCAACCAAGATTTTCACATCAATTTCACAATTCAATTTAACAATTCAAATTCATTTGAAATCATGCCATCATGTTATAATAATATCAGTTGAGTGTGAATCTATCAACCTCTCAACTTTTATGAAAATGAAGAACGACACAAATTCTTCAACAAAATTGGCTTTAAACACCCAAAACACACCTTAGATCTTGTTCCCCATCAAACAAAAAATAATATCGCATTATGATTTTCATAAAATAAAATAGATCTATACCCAATAGATTAGATCTATGAATATAAGAGAGAAAAGAAGAATAAATATCAAGAAAAAAACCAATAATGGAAAATAACTGTGGAATCTGGGCCTCCAACACACAAAGAATAACCAACCTATTGATCCCATATCAAGAAGAAGGGTATCCATAGCCTTTGGGTGGATAGGAATTTTAGTAATGGTCTTTTTAGGAGGGTAATATAGGTTTAGAGACAAATATAAATTAGATCCATAATTTACAGATCTTATTTTTAATGGTGCACGGTCTAGGTACATGGTTAGGAAACCCGTGCGCAAACTATGTGCCATCCGCAGCCTCCCAACACCCCTCACACAGTTGGACAACATGGTTATAAAAATTATATGCCGACAATGAAAAACACCTGGGTTTTACTTTGCACGATTATTCCTAGGAGGTAGCATAGTTTTTCCAAATAGTGTGCGTAATTGTGCACCTACCTAGAGATCACTGTATTCTTTTGCACGGTTTCCTGGATGTGTTAAATGGTTTCAACTAACCATTATTAAATCGCAAACTTCTAGAAAATCCCAAAAAAAATTAAAAATTATTGTAAACCTTCCCAAAATTTACCCAAATACTTTATATACTTAAAATATATAAATAAATGGGTAATTACCTAAAACTAAGGGTCGTACATTCTCCACAAATTTAATATTTCTTCCCCTAGAAAGTAAAAAACCACCAATTACCTAAAATATTTTGGGCTATTTCTCAATCATTTCCATTTCTTGTTCTCATGCTTCTTTCAGAATCTAGCCATGTTTCCACAAAAACAACACTAAATGGAAACATTTTCCATGAAAGGCTTTTTCCTAATTATCCACAATTTGCATTGGCATGACAACCAATGTAGAATCTGACTCTAGTTCAATGTGATCCCATAAAATCACACGGTCAGGATAAGGCTGATAATTCTTCAACTAAGATACATGAAATACATTATGCACTAAAATGAACCTTGGTGGTAAATAAAACTGATATTCCACCCCACTAACCCATTAAAGTATCTCAAAAGGGCCTATGTATCAGAGAGATAACTTTCCCTTCTTCCCAAAACAATGATTTCCAAGCCTTTGAGAGGTTCTAAAGAACACATATTCACTCACCTGGAATGAAAATAATCATTGATGATGATCTGCCTATAATTTCTGATCACTCTGAGCCATTTCCATCCTTTTCCTAATCAACTGAATATTTTCTATTGTCTCCTAAAAAACTCATGGTCCCACCAATAAAGTCTCACCTATTTTCACCTAACAAAGTGGGGAACGAAAATGATTCTCATATATTGCTTCAAAATGATCCATATGTATTGAGTCCTGATAACTATTGCCACAAAAGAACTCTACAAATAGTATGTTCACCTCCCATGAGCCACCAAAATCTATTACATAATCCAGAAGCATGTATTCTAATGTTTGTATCATCCATTCATATTTTCCATACATATGAGGATGATACTTCTTACTCATACTCTAGTGATTCCTAATGAAATTTTCTAAGTATTTCCAAAAAAACTTAAAACTCCGATCATGGTCTGATATTATAGAAATCGGTACTCCATGACTCTTTACCACTTCTCAAATATAGATTTTGAAAAAGTACTCCACCATATGTGATTCATGAATAAGGTTCAAATGGTCTAACTTTGTGGGTCAATCCACTATCACACATATGGAATCATGCTTCCAAAATAATCTTGGGAGACTTATCACAAAATCCATGGCTATCTTATCCCATTTTCAAACAAGAATAGGCAAATATGAAAAAATAACTTTTGGCCTTTTGTGATCTTCCTTAAACTGTTTACAGGTGAGGTGTCTCATAAAAACACATCCACTTATATTTTCATGCCTTCCCACAAAAAATTTGCATTCAGTGACTTATAAATAGTTTTTATTATAGGATAAACTTCCCATCTTGAATGGTGTAAATCATGAATAAGTTGTTCTTAACAAGACAAAGGTATAACCATCTGATCAAGAAAATATAAAACTGAAATCCTATCAAGATTCCATCCCTCAATAGTATCCCCACCATTGATTTTTGACCTCATCACAATACATTCATAATCATATGTACGTTCCCCTTTAACCTTTTCCACTAACTCAAGAATAAAAGAAACTAGGAAGAAAACTGTATAACGGTCTCGGTCTTTACAGTTTAAGTGCATTTCAGCCATCACTAACATCAATAACCACATATCTGAAGCCTCTTTCACAATCTACATAGATTGTTTTCTTCTTAATGAATATACCACTGAATTTTATTTACCATTTGTATACATTAAGGAAAATTCAAACATTTGATGATACTATATCTATATTTTTTGTCTCATATTCAAATATCTTAGTGAGAAAATGTGTCTCAATTTTTTATGAATTGTAAAAACCATAAATTTCTCACTAAATCAGTAATGATGCCAAGTCTTCAAATTATGGACTACAATAACTAATTAAAAATCATTTGGTGGATAGTTCTTCTCATGAAACTAGAAATACTGAGATCCTTAAGCAACAACATGATCTCCCAACATGATAACACATACCACACCTCATCACTAAGAATCACAATACACCCCCTAACCTTTTCCTAATTATAGAAATATCAAGATAAATGATGATGTAAGGAAAATCTTTAGATCTTGATAAAACATTTTACATTCATAATTCCATTTAAATGGAACATTATTCCTTGTCAAGGCTATCATTAGTGAATCTATTCAGGAAAAATAAGAAACAGAATTTCAATAATAACCTGCTAATCCAAGGAAACTTCATATCTCAAAACCCTTATATGAAAATTTCAAATAGATTATAGCCTCTGTATTTTCTTGATCCATAGAAACACCTATTTTAGAGATAACATTGTCAAGAAAACATAGCTCTTGTTTCAAAAATTTACATTTTGAATGTTTGACATTCAAACGATGATTCTCCATGATTTACAACATTATTGCCTAGTGTTTGTCATTCCCAATACACCAATATTCCATCCCCAAACACCACCACTAAAGAATCCAAATTTCTTTGAAATATTCGATTCATTAATTCCATAAATATCTCTAGTGATTTTTAAGACCAAAAGGCATAACCACATACTCATAATGGCCATATCAACTCATGAAATATGTCTTTGGTATACTCTCCTTCTAGGCCCAAAATTGGTGATAGCCTGAGCACTGGTAAACATTTATAGAACCCTTGAATTCCCAATAATTGATCGATAATATCATCAATTCATGAAAGGGGATATCGATTTTTTATTGTAACTTAATGAAGCTTATAATAATCTTCAAACAAATGAAGAGTTACATCAACCATTTTCAAAAACAAAACTTATACATCCCATAGAGACCTACTAGGATGAATGAACCCATTGCTTTCTAAATCTTCCAAGTGGACTTTCAATTCCTTTTATTCGGTTAGTTTCATATGAAAAAATGGAACTGATATTGGACTAGTCCCTAGTAGAAGATCAATCATAACCTCCACTTATATTATGGGTTGAAAATATGATAATTTATTGAAAAAAAACATCCACAAAATAATCAATAACTACTCAAAAACAACTATTATTGATATTTTCCACTAATTCTATAGTCAAAGCTACCAACTGGTATGATATAGTTCTAACTTCTAGTCCCAACAAGTATGTTGCACCTGCCTTTACATTATAATCTCCTCTAAATATATGTTATATGCCAACCTCAATCATAAAACCAACTCTTTGTATATAAAAATCAATGTGAGCTTTAAATATTTTCAACCAATCTAAACCAAGTATTTTGTTATAGAAATTTTTCTGATGAATAAAGAAAACCCCAACAAACTCATCTACATCAATAATTATATAACACGATTTGTATATAAAGGCTTGACGTTCTCATTATCCAATATGAGTTTGAATTTTCAAAATAGAAGGCATCGTCTCAACATGAAAACCCATAAGATGAATAGAACTAGAATCAATAAATGAATGGGATGAACCTGTATTAAACAAATATTATATAAGTATAGAATTAAAAATAATCGTACCTCTCACTTTTGATGGTCTGTATCGATCATCAATAATCATTTTCTGTGCTCCATACAACTGCTTACTCACTGTACTTTTTAATTTATTCCCCTATTGAGATTGAACAGGTTGAAGAGTCATGGTATTCCTAGAATCACCCTGACTAGCTCCGTCCTACCAATGAGAGATATTCTATTTCACTCATCCTTTCAAAGTATATGAAGTCTGTGAAACATGAGTTGTGTCTTAAACACCCAGCCTTGGAGCACTGTGACAATAGCACTAAATATTTCCCATCTAGTTTCAATTGTGGGATGCTCTAGGAGGTATAATACCATCTCTCTTAATGTGATCATAAGAAACACACTGAATTTGTCCCATCTTACTCTTGGGTTTAGGAGGAAGATACCCTGATCTAGTAGTCTGGTTCTGATTTTTTCCATTACATTTGAAAAAGTTGTACCTCTTCCTCTTATTCTCATCTATTCATTTCCCACCTTCTCCCATTGGTATCAATATGTCCCCACCAATAGTTCAAAATATATATCTTTTTTCTACTATCACACAATTGACCATATTCATATAATTTATCATACAAAGAAAGGAAATCATCAACCAAATGTCTATCTTTAATCCTGATTAAAAAATGTATGCCTTTAGGGACACAATTGCAGTAACTTTAAGTGAAATGAAGACAAAATTTTGGAATCTAGAAGCATATTCTAACACTAATAGGTTCTCTTGCTTCAACCTAAAAAAAGTATTTCAGTCTATCAATCCTGAATGTGTGAGGATAAAATTGTTTTTTTGAACCATTATTAAAAATCCTCACATGTATTTTCTTGGTTTAATTTACCCTGAACATCTAAATTCCACCATTGGCATTCCAGATCCTCCAGAATGTATATTTCCAACTAGAATTTTTTCCTAGAAGGTGTTCTTAGGAAATCAGATATTTAATTCATCCTATTGATTCATGCATCTTCATATTTCAATTTTGAATCACCTTAAAAGATAAGTGGTTTATTATTTTAGAAAAAATCGGAATGATCCACTTTCCTTGGTTAATCCACTCTATTTCTTCTATCCCTATCTTGAAAGTCATGTACAATACTTTGAACCAGTTTTGGATTCACTTGTGTCTCAGGTGTAACCACATTCTCACTAGCCTCTTCTAGTTGGTTTCTTATATGCATAACCAGTTCCATTCTCTATAACCAAAAAAATGCCAAACGGATCACTCTCTAGAAACTAAAGTCTTTGAAATTTCAAATTTACAACATCAATAATATCACAATAATCATTCCAAAATTCACTATTTTTTCACTTCCAAACCATTTTTCAAAACTCCACCATGCTCTTTGAAAATCCAACCCTTTTTACCAATTTAAAAAATTAAAAAATTCACCAAATCATAAATTATTACTCAAAAAAAATATGCACTCATAGTACTAAGCCCTTTATATAAATGCATCCCATGCCCTCATCATTAGAAAACCCCATGACAATGATATTACAATGCCAAGAACTATCTAAAAACACTCATATACCTAAACTCTCTAGTAACTTGAAGTTTAGTATAAATAGTTTAGATACTCCCCCTTATGCTCTACATTTCATGTCCCAAAAATAATCCAAATTCTTTCTATCATCCAAACTCAAAGATTGGACCTGAATTATTTATCATCTGCAATACTAACAAAGCAATACCATTTGCCTAAAAATATAAGATAGATTGTCCAAGAATGATACCATTTTTAACATACCACCCCACTCCATTGGCTTGGGAAGAGGTGATGACATTACTAGGCCTTAGGTGACATCCCAAAGACACTAAAGGATATAAATAAATGCCAAGAAATTTATAAAAATGTGGGGTATTATTCTCCCTTTTAAAATAAAACAACCAAACCAGATAATCACATCCAAAAAACCACTATATGATGCATGAGAACAATGTAATACAACTCAAATTAATACCAACTGACAACAATACAAAACAAAAATAATAAAACATATTAGAGTACAAAGGGAAAACTAAACAAAAAAAATTCAAAGACAGGCAAAGATATAACTCCACGACTCTGAACATAATCCAAACTCCAACTCCACAATCCATGCCCATGGTATCATGAATTGTCACTAAAGAAATGGAATATCGTTCCCTTACATGTGTCCTGATAAACAATATCTGTAAATGCACAAAACTTCCCAAGTAGGGTGTGGGTATAATACTCAGTATGATTTTCCCAAATGATTCTCTTACTCATGCCACTAGGATAAAACATGTTAGAAAATTTATATAAAACAATTCATATAAAACAATTTAAAATATTTTATCTCAAAACTAAAACCATTTCTAAAAAAATTCCAAATAAAAACATTTTTTCCTAAAAAGAAAGTGAGAAAATCATTAAAACCCATTTTTCAAGTATATTTGGCATAACCCATTCATTCAACACATCCAAAAATTAATTCCCAAATGATATTTCCATAATCACGAGCAGTCTCTCATCAATAAATCAAGTCATCATAAGGTAACCATATACCAATTTCCCTAACAGAACATGCCCCTTCCACAGGGTCACATCAATGCAAATGAATACACATCAACCGTATATACCAAATATTATTACAAATAAAAAATTTAAATCCATTTAAATAAAACATTTCTTTTATTGAAAACGTTTCTATAAAATCATTTCCATGAATCAAAAGAAATCCATATTTTAAAATCATTAAAAAATCACTTCCACAATAACCAATTTTTATAATATCACAAACCATCACTAAAAAGGGTTTCTACCAAGATTTTAACATAAATTTAACAATTTGATTTAAGAGATTAAATTATTTTGAAATAAAACATTAAATTTCTAATCATAGGAGTCGAGATTGAATCCAATTACCTCAAAACTTAGGGAAAAATGAAGAATAACACAAATTCTTAGAAAAACATGGATTAAAACACAAATAAAATGTCATAGGTCTTGTTCCCTATCAACCAAAAAAATCATATATTATCATGATTGGAATAAATAAACATAGATATATCACCTGTGGATTAGATATATGAATACAATATAGGTAATAAGATGAAATCTAAGGAAAACAACCAAGAATGGACACTTACCCATGTATTCGGGCCAACAATACATAAAAACGCCAAAGGATTTCTCCCAAATCAAGAGTAAGGGCCAAAAAATCCTTTGGGAGGAGGTAAATTCTAGTTAGGGTATTTTTAGGGTAACAAAAAGAGGTTTAAAAGAAAATATTAATTAGATCCATATTTTTCGTATCTTGTTTTAAATGGTTCGTTATTAGGAAAACTGTGAGAAACCCATGTTTTAGACATTGGCACCACACACCAACGGAATGGTTGGATTTCATGCTTATAAAAAATATGTGTAAACTGTACCAAACAACTCCATTTCACTTTTTAGGGTTACTCTTGGGTGGTCGCATGGTTTGGCCAAATCGTGCTCCTAACTAGATCCCATTTTCTTCCCCTGCACATTTTTCTAGAGGTGTTGCACAATTTATATTAATAATCATCAAACCATTAACTTCTATAAAATCCCAAAAAAACATTCAAAACCTTCTCCAAACCCTTCCAAATTTAACCCAAATAATTTATATACTTAAAATACATAAATAATGGGATAATTACCAAAAATTGGGGGTACTACATTACTGATCTACAATGCTTCTAGGAATGAACTTGGTTTTCATCTAATTTAGAGGAAGGATATGATTTCATATATATATGGGAAGTTTATATATCACTAGAATAACAATGAAACATATGATATTTAGTTTTCTGTGGTGTTCTTCATGCTGAACATGTGGTGACACTACCTTATGTGTGATCAGTTTATCATCTATTCTAACTACAAAAGGCACAAGTATAACTTCTCTTTAAAGGATACTAACATGGGATTGATTTAATGGATATAGTTCCTCTGGGATTATGAATTCAAAATAGTCTATACTCTTTTAAATGGGAACATAGTGGTATATTCTCTCAAAATGACATCTTGTTCCCAGTTTTTGGTTGATGTAAGAACCTAGTTTTTCACTCAAGTACGGACACATTAAATTTTTTTTATAATTATTTATTTTTAACCTAATGTGTATATATTATGAGTTAGTGATAGTTTCATGGGTGTCTGGGGATTTTTCGAAGCTGGGAACTCAGGCTAGTAAGAGAAAATGGAATTTTAGGTGGTTAGAATAAAGTGTTTGAGGCAGGCCGTGCTGTTAGATTTAACTATAAGAGGATGGAAAGTTAGAAATGGGAGGGTGAATAGTTTCACCTAAATATGAAAAATGGTCCACATGACCGTTTGAGAATTTATGCAATTTTTAAAGTGGATTATCTCATGGTTTTTTCATGGTTAGTCAAACTGTGTGCACTAAGCATGTGTTATTCCCCTCTCTATAGGTGCTCATGCATGGTCTCTGTAAGGTTTTTCCAAATCGTGCGGAAAAACTCTTCACAGATTAATTCTTGTTAAAAAATATGATTTTACCCTTAAATGGTGTTTTAAGTTCTCAAATCCTCTAATTTTGATTTCCAACAGACAAAATCCCCCAAAACCTCTCTTTTTTAAGCCTAAATCCCTATATTCTATGAATAGAGATAAATCATCCATCTAGAGTTTGATCGAAGTGTCATCTGTCTTCTTAGATCCACATCGGTATGTTCTCAATTCCTTTTCAAATATTTCGTAATTATCATTCCTTTTAATGATGCTATTTATATGAATGCTCATACTCCCCAATTTCATGGAATTGATCCATTCTTCATATCTCTTTCAATATAGACCAAATTAGAGGCTAATACTGGGCATGCAGAGTCATACAAGTATGAGGTAGGTGTTCTATAACTCATCCCTCAAGATTAATCATTTTATAAATTTTTATGTGGGTTTTCCGATTTCATCAGGAATCATTAGTCCTTAGAACCATGTTCTAAGACCCATTATACATATATGATCCATCATTGGGGGTTAAGACCACAACATTGACCATAATTTGTAGGGTGTTCTTATAATTTTGATTTTTGTAGCCTTTTTATTCTATCTGTGCCACTATTCAAGTGAGTTGTTACTTGAATTATTAAAATTAAGTTTCTAATTAAACCAATTAATTGATATGGATATTACCTTTTATGATTAACACTTGACCCACCATAGGTAAGTGATTCAACTTTATTAATCAACTATAAATGGAATTGGAAAGTGTTTTGTATATATATGACCCATCGTAATTGAATATAATTGAATTCTTGGTTTCATGTCAGTATCATCCCTTAAAACTTATGATGGAAGTTATTAAAATAAAACTAATGAATTTAATGTAACTTAAATAAATGGAATGATTTCATTCCCCTTGGCCTTGTCACACTAATCAAAGGCAGCGATTGAACCAAATGACTTAGTAGATGATATGACTATTATATGAATTAATTAAATAAATGAATTAAATATAAGGTTTTTAATGATATATAGACCTTGACATCACTATATGAGTGTTCAAACATCAGTTATCTTCTGTTTTCCTGAGTGGATGCATTGATCTCTCGTGGATGCCATTCTGATTCAAGGATGTCGGTTGCCTCAGTTCAGACCCAACTTGGAACCCAATCCTTTTTTATCAGTGGGTTCCCGTTATGAAAATGTAGTATCCCTATTTTATAGTTATATAATGTATTTGATACACTCCTTGGATCTTGCATAGATTCAATACACGTGAGGTGCCTTGTTTATATCCTTAGTCCTATCCATAGCTTATCTTGTTTTACCTTGGATTTTTTCCTTGGACTCGGTAAGGTCATATTATTTTGGATTTCCTTGGATGATGGTCCTTGTATTACATTCTTACCCCTATATCCAGGATACAAGTTTTACTGATTTGGAAGCCCATGAGGTCTTGGTTTCCTTTGTTATTATCTAGAAACCATTTCATTGTTATATTGATCATGGTTTCCTTATTACATCCCGGAACCTATACTATTATTATCACAGTGTGATGTCAGTGCTGGATATTCCTCATGTGACTTAAATATATATAAAAATTAAAATAAGTTAACTAATGAAATGGTTAAATGTTTAGAAAATAGTTTAGGGCTAAAGCAGGTACTTGGGTATTTTCATTACCATACTTATTTACTTTTATATATGCATTCTTACACATTGTTTCGGTTTCTATTACATGAAAAATATGTTATAGACACCATTTATGGTGGCCTACTAAGATTTATCTTGCACCCTATTTGTGTTTACATTGATACCTGGGAAGATTACATATACATAGGTGTTGAACAAGGGAAGTGTATCACATCAGACACTTTATTTCTTTATAACTTCGGATGGAGATGGTAGCAGATGATCGAGATGGAGATCTAGATGCTGAGGATAGCTTTTTGATTCCTTTTTGAACTTTTGAATAGCATGTATTGTCTACTACTTTATACCCACATTTTCAAGCCTTCTATATACATGACATATATCATCATCTTCTTTTTTATATCATTATTTGTTTCTCTGTTATTTATTAAACCTCTGTTCTTATATTGTGACATATGTTTACTTATATTTTTTCTACTATTTATTATTTGTTATCATAATAATCCTTTATGCTACACTCTAGTAATGGGGGCATTATCTCCCCATAGACACACCCAAGTCCCTTGCTGCTAGTCAGCAGCCTCTGGTTGAGGAGATGCGCTTGAGGCCATGTGGCCAACTGGGCTCGAGGAACCACTAGTGGAATTATGGTTTGGGATGTCACAAAGTGGTATCAAAGGGGTTCATTTCTTTATTCACTATTTAAATACAATATTCCATAGATTAGGAATGCATGGAACTTGTTTATAAGTCGTGCTTGGGAATCACAGACCCATGTTCATCGAAAAGGCCAAGATTCCTGAATTACAATTATTGTTCTACTTTTTCCAATTATAGTTGATATCATTTCACCATTGGGTGACTCACATGATATTTGGTTTTTTTATTATTATTATAATTGAGTATCTCATTTCCTCCTTTCCTAGATGATATGAGTTCAAGGAGCATTGTTACATGTATCATCACAGGCACCTGAAAATTCCCATGTCATGTATATTTCCATGCCATAAAGGTGAATATTAATTCTTTCATTTCTTGATATACCTGTGATTGTTGAGTTATTGTTGGTGGTTATATTATTCCTATTATTTTCATTAGTAGTTATTGAGTTATTTCTTATTTCAATTCATGAAGTATTATGGGCCCTCGTGGGTTGGAATTGGTAATTTACCATGTAAACCCAATAGATTAAAATAAAATGGGTGTTGATTTCAATGATAAGGTGTACGGGACCTAATTCGCTGGGAGTGGAGATCCATTTTAAATGAACTTTGGAATAAGTTATAAGAAAATGAAAACTACAAAAGTGAAAAATGGATTCTGAAATGTAATGGTTTCACATCCTCATCCTACCTTATCATATTTATGAAAGGTAAAGGAGTGAACTTAGCAATAAAATATGAAATGAATGAAATGGTTTCCAGTAAATGATGAGGCAAGGTGCTATTTACCCTTAATCTACTCGAACCCATATAACTAAAACATGAGAACTTACCAATACCTAGACTTCTTAGTGGGTAGTTGGGGTAGTATACCATGGGTAGTAGGCCCTTTCCTTTCATTCAGATTCTGCTAGTGATACTATCTATCTTCATATAGACATCATTAAGGTGTGTACATGTAATTTTTAGACCAATGCTACCAATATTTCCTTTTGTTGTGCACCCTGAGGGTGGAAATGACCATGCTCCGGGCATGGTGGACCCTGATCTCCCAATCCTAACTCTAGGAGTTCCACTTCAGCCATTGCCAATTGTACCTAATTTTGTAACTGAATCTCAAGTTTGAGATAGTTTATTATGTTTGATGAATTTCATGCAAGGTGATCCATGGGATATACCAACTATGGATGATCTGATGCATGAGTACAAGTAGCAGCATCATCTTACCTTATTGGGGGATGGTAGTCCATAGGCTACTAAGTCTTAGCTAGAGGACACCTTTTCTATCTTTGAGAATTTGGATATGCCTATGAAATGGAGGGTCAAGCATGCTGCATATATGTTGTGTGATTCATAAAATAGTAGTTGGGGTGTCATTACCAATGATGGTCTCCACCAGTTCATGGTATGAGATATTTTTTAAACTAATTTCTATGGTTAGTTCATTCCTTAGATACTGAGATCTGACAGAGATAGAGAGTTCATACATCCCCGGTAGGGTTATAATTATATAATTTTTAGTATGTTTTACTAATTTACAGTGCTTCACATTTCTTCTAGTCTGTGATGAGATTTCGCATGCTAGACACTTCACAGAAGGCGTCATGTATGACATACATACTCAGGTGAATGTATTTATCCTACCTTACTTCTCTAAAATAGTCAACCAAGCTCTTATCATTGAGAAAAACCTAAGGGGTGGTGATAGTATTGGGAATAGTGTGATAGCGTTGAGGCATGACATTAGTTCCTAATGAAGCAGGAAGAATTCCCTTGAGAGTTATCATTAGTTTAGTGGAAGCCAGAGTACCAGTATTGGAAGCTCTATAGTGTGTCACCGGTGTGGATGATAGGGGCATCTGAATCCTAATTGTAGTAGAGACCCTCTTGATTGTTGAGCTTAGGGATGTATGGGAAAACTATAAAGTTTTTGTCAATAATTTTCATTAGCTTCTAGTGGAAGAGGATCTTCACCAGATCCACCTTCAATAGAATGTTCATTTATGCCACATCAGGTAGGTATTTGGAGTAGCACCGATAGGATGGGTCGAGGAGGAGTTCATGGTCATGGTAGCTAGACTCCTGATCAACAATAGCACCAACAGAGTAGTTTTGATCATGGTAGTCTAGTCGTACCATAGGGCTACAGATCAGGTCAGTTGAATGCACTATAGATGATACCAGAGGATTAGGTTATGGGACCATCTACCGTATAAGGTATTATTCTAGGAGAATGTGGAGAGAGAGAGAGAAGCCACCTACCTCAAAAAGGTTTCTATTCTGTAAGAATCACATCATGATATATCGGGTGCATCCTTCCATCCCTTTAATGGATAAAAAATACTTATCATTAAACAATTATATAAACCATATATCTAGGAATGAAAACCGAGTTTTATAGTACTATTGATGTAAAAATGAAGAGATTTAGAAGAAAAAAGTGGAATGGAATTTTTACCATTGTTTTTTATCCAAATCTCTCTGATTCATTTAAATTAAGATCTAGAAGGAATAATATGAACAAAATCACAAATATGATTGATAATATTCAAAATACAATGACACTGGTGGAAGAATGGGTTTTTTAGGGAGTTTTGAAGTTTAAAATAACATAATGGAATTTATTTAATGTCATCTCACGATTTAGAATATCGTGCACCCACTAATAGAATTGTAACAATCCAGGTAATGTTAATAGTAAATAATTATCATGATCTATTAATATTAATCAATTATATATTTTATATTTTTATTCATTATAATAATATTAATAAATTTTCCAATACAAAATATAAAGTTTTATTCTTACTAAATATGTTTATATATATTATATTGTTTTATTTACAAGATTAATTTCAAAATTTTAGAATTTAAATTTGAAAAAATAAACTTAATTTTTTATATCTTCAGGTAAAAAATATCATATAGTGAATTTTTTGGATTTTTTGAAGAAAAAAAATTGGGGGTCAATAGTTGGAAAATATTGATATTTAAGAAAGTTGTTTATTCCTTGGTGTATTAAAAGATTTAAATTATAAATTTTATTGGTTTTAAAATTTAATTATTTTATCTAGATTAAAAATTATCGAAAAAAATCATTTAAATCTACATTACACTTTAATTTTGTATAAATAAATTTTTATACTTAAAGATATATCTTTAAAAAACATTGTTTTTCATCATGTTTTGTGGGTTTATTTTAAAATTAATTTATAAAAATTATAGAAATTGAATTTTATAAAGATAAATATTTATTTTCAGTCATCATGTTACAATTTTCTAATGAGTAAACTTTAATTTTTCATCATTATGAAAGATAATGTTTTTAAAAAACCGGTTACCACAAAGAGTTAAAACGGTTTTAAAGGGTTAAAACTAAAATGATGATGGTTAAAATGATTGAAAAACTAGTATGTATAATATTTTATTATTATATTTATACCCTATATAATTAATTATATGAATATTATTTATTTTTGGATCCATTCTTCTTAAGTTATACATTGATATATTTTAATCTTTTGAAAAATTCCAATCGTGTCTTCCCCCTCGCTTATAAAAGGACACCCCCTATCCTCTATTATCCACACATAAATATCCTTTTATCTTGAACAATAATCACAAAAATACCTTCCTAAAATATCTAACCACATCCTATGGTCATTTTTTATCATAATACCATCATGAGAAGGCTTTACGTACAAACATAAATAAGTTGTTTGAAGAAGAGGTACATTTCTTTATCAAGTGTTTTATTTTATTTATTATTTTACCTTATTAAAAATTCTAGGAACCATTGTGATATGATGAAAAAAATATCTCCCATATATTTTAATTTTACTATGTTTATGTTATACATATTTTTCAGATACTTACACATATAATGTTAAATAAAAACAACTTTTTTGTGTATGTTGGGACTGACACCACACGAAGAGGATGTATTTTCATTTTCATCACTGACTCTTTTGGATGGTCATAATAATGAATTAAAATGAAATAATATGATATATATTATATAAATTTATTTTTTTAATGTTAAATTAATATTATAATTCTTTCTTCTTCATTCAACAAAAAATAAAAACATCGCTCGTGTTTACGGGTGGATTATCACCTCATGAAAGAATTTATTATATTTTTCATCACTGCCTCACATGGTTGGTATATAAAAGTGTATTTGAATAAATAATATTATATTTATGATATAATAATTATTATGGAAATATAAAATGGAACGTACCATCATTCTATCATGTTCATTGAAAAATGTAAATGTTGCCCATGTGTGTGTACGGATTGTCGTCTCTGTGTCGTAACATAATTCAATTTTCATAACCATCCTTCATTGTTGGTTATAAAAGTATAATTAATGTATAAAAATGATAATATTAACATTATTAATATTATTTTAATTATATACACTTTATTTATTTCACCATAGTAAACATACCAAATTCATTTTTGAACATATGGGTTGAATATCATCAAAACGAACAACTTGAACTTAATTGATTAAGTAATTGAATATAACATGATAATAAATAAGTAAAGGAATAATAGACCTAAAAAATGTTATTAGTAAATTAAATAATTTACATAATTTTATTATCCAATAAAATAAATAATTAAAGTGAAGAATCAAACTCGATGTAAGGGACTCTTTGCCTTAAAACCTCATTTTAAATGTTTTAAAGATTTATCTTCAAAATATTTTTCCTCTATGTCCATATTATTATAATTATTTTATGAATGTATTTATAAAATATAAATAAAATTTTAATTATATTTTAACAATATTTCAAAGGCTTCTAAAATAATGTTTTTAGGTATTTTATGTGGAACATTTTGACGTTCTTTGCAAAATGAAAAATGAATATTATATTTTAACATATAAGACTTGATCAATTTTTTCCACCGTCATATCCATTATTAGTTATCAATATTCCTATAAAAGTTAAAATATATTTTCAAAGTATATCATATTCCCACTCACCTTGTAATTTTTCATTCCAAAGATTTTTGTTTAATAAGAGATATTTCTTTTTATATTTATGTGAAAATGGAAAGTGTTCTTCTTACATGTTCAAAGTAGTTTTTCAAGGGATTTATAATGAAAAGTAAAATATTAAAAAAAACATTCATCATATAGTAATTGAGAATTATATTTGAATATGGATTAGCTCTATAAAACTTATATGACATGTGAAACCATTAAAATTTATATGATGGGTGATCCTGATACAACTTATACGACAGGCGAGCCTAATATAGAAAACTAATGCATTGGGTAATATTCCTTGTATTCAAAGTAAATAAAAAGGGAGTAAATTGGGATGGTTTCTTCAATATATTTAAATAGTCTATAGTTATTTCTAACACAATTGAACATGGTTTAGAAATATAATTATCTAAAATTACAACAATGGTTTAAATTTTATTTCTATAGGTTTTAAGGTTTTCTCTAATAAAAAAGGTGTTTTTCACTTGTGAATATGATTTGTTTTATATAATCAAAGAGTTATGTGGAAAAAAGAAAAAAAATATGGGTTTTCATTTTTTTCATTGGACTAATGAGTTTCTTTACTTTATGTCCCTTACTGAGCATTATGTGCTCATCCCAAATTTCCAAATGCTTTACACAAGGTTTAATGATTCCTAGGAATAAATAAAAAATCAAGTGGAAAGTCATAAATATATTTCAAGAAAGTAAAATGAATTTCAATTTAAAATATTATATTCTGGAATAAATGGATACTGAGTGAATGTGGCCACTTTGTAAAATGTGGGCTTTTTATATAATTATAATGATACAATTCTATAAAACTCTAAACCTAAAATATATTAGAGAAATAAAGAAAGTGAATTATTTTCTAAAAACTCAATAATATGTAATTTTTTAAGGATAGTTACTTATAATAAGTCCCACTAAATCAAAAATTTCATAGTCTTATGGTTACCACATGGGTTTTTCAAAATATTCACCAGTTGTGTGCTTGTCCAAAGTACCATTACTTACCTCACATGATTGCTTGGGGAATTTTTATATTATCCACTAATAATGATCAAATTATTTAACCTCAAAAACCTCTCCAAAAGATTAAAAAACTATCCATAAACTCCCCAAGGACATTCTCAATCCTTCTATTTCCCAAAATAATAAATAAAATAGTGAATTACCTCAAACATGGGGTGTTACATTCTCCGCAACATGTGTATTTCTATATTCAAAAATTTTATAGTTTAGAAGTTCTTTGGAAGTGTTCCATCCATTAGTCCAGCCTGGAAATCTTCTAATCTCAAGTCCCCTATTGAATATTTCCATATTTCTATAACACCAACAAAAAAAGGAACACATTTTCAAGACAGTAATTTTTTTTCCTTTCAATATATAAATGGGTGCATTGATAAATATAGAATCTAGCTCAATTGTGACATGATCTAATGGAATCACGTGACTTGGATCAGGATGGTACTGCTTGAATTAAGATACATTAAAGGTATTATGAATTGAGATGAATCTTGGAAGTAATGAAAACTGAAAAGTTACATCTCCAATATGTTTAAGTATCTCAAATGGTCAGAAATACCAATGAGACAACATTCTTTAATTTTCTAAATGAATATTTTCAAGCTCATGAGGGACTTTTAAGAATATATGATTACCCAAATAAAAAATATAATGGGAAATGATGATTATATGCATAATATTTCTATGGAATATGTGTTGTTACTATCTATTTCCCAATAATGTGATTCTTCTTAGTCATCTCATGAAAATAGTTAGGTCAAATTAGTGAATTTTCTTCTATTTCTTCCCAAAAAGTGAATAACTACATGGAAATCTATACAATGACTTCAATGGAGAAATATGTACCATGGGATAATAACTATTATTATAAAAAACTCCAAAAAAGAAAAATTATCTTCAAAAGAACCACTAAAATCCATAACACAAACTGAGAGCATGTCTTTTAATATCAAGATGTTATATTCTAATTGTCCATCAATTTGGGGATTAGGTATCATTATCATGATTAACTTGTATCTAAGGTCGTATTAATAAGATTTCCAAAACATTAAGGTGAACCTGGGGTCTTTTACAAATACAATAGAATCTGGTACTTCGTGAAATTTTACATCTTCTAAGATATAGAGTTTACCAAGAACCACAGATTATAATTAATTGTGTTGACTTGCTAAGTCGGTCCACAATCACCCAAATAGTATTGTTCCTATAAATTACCACAGTAGGTTGGTTATAAATTCTTTAGATATTATTTCCTATTTCCACATAGTTATAGGTATATACTATAACATGCTCATTGTTCATTGATGTTCTTCCTTTTCCTTTTGACAGGTGAGACATCGCATAATATAATCAGTTATCACCTGCTCCATACCAAACCACCATAAAATTATCTTTCATTGCTTTTTACATTATCTAAATTCCTAGATGGATATACCATTTAGAATATTGATAGGTGGAATTGAGTTTTTCTCAGTACAAAGGAGTGACAACAATCCAGTATTCAAAGTGCAACATAGAGTTTGAATAAATTTTATAACCTTTAATTGTATCCTTGTCATTAAGGTTTAACCTAGTTGTAAGGATGATATGATCTAATCGTTGGGACTCCTTGACCAGGTCAATCAAATTAGGAATAGGAATAATGGGTAGATTACATCCTCCACATCTACAATGAAATGAAGGAAACTGCAGTGAACATAAAGGTTCGAGGACTTGACCCTATGACATGCCTCTCACCTCTCCACCCCCAACCCAAACCAACCCAACGCCAATGGCATCAGCTGCTAAATTTCTTTTCCCAAGTTTATACACCAAATAAAATCCAGAAATCTAGATATACCCCATCTATCATAGAATCCTTAAGTTTAACTCCTTTGAGAAAATATATTCTTTAACCTCTTTTGATCTGTGAATATAGAAAACTTTTCACCGAAGAAATAGTGTTATCGTGTCTTTAAACCATGGACCACTATAGAAAAAATATAGGTCATGAATCATATAGTTTTTTTTATGTGTTTTTAATTTCATTAATCCAAAAACTACAACATTGTTTCCTTATATAATCACACAACTTAACCCATATCTAAACATGTCAAAAAATACCACATACCCCTATCCCTGTAAAAGAAATATAGTGATAAGGGTTGAAGTTGGAAAATATTTAAACTCTTAGAAGGATTCTTGGAATTAATCATTCCATGTGAATGTAATACCCCTTCTGATCACAACATTAATAGCATAAGAAAGACCTAAGAAATATCAAACAATGTGATAATAATAAACTTTTAGTCCCAATATTTTATATATTTAAAATACATTCTTAGGTGGTTTCAATGAAATGATTGTTTCGATTTTTATATAGTCAACTGATATTCCTTTATAAAAATTTATATGGTGGAGGAAACAAAATTATTTTACCTAGAAGTCACATTTACAGAATTTAACATAATATTTGTGATCACACAATGTTCTTAATATAATCACCACATACTTTCATGGTCATTTTTAGTTTGATAATAAACAAATATATCATAAAAAATTGACAAAAATGATTTAAGGCACTTATGGATGATACAATTAATCAAGAAAAAAACATCATGTGAATTTGCGATTCCAAAGGGCAAGAACAAGGGACCAAATCTACTTCGAAAATATATTTTTAGGATTTAAGATTTCCTAATATATAGTCGGTGATGTCCTGAAAATAGATAAATTTTAGAAAACCACATGGAACCCTTCAATTCATCAAATAGATCATAAATTCTTGGAAGAGGATAACAATTCTTTATTGTAATTTCATTCAGATTATGGTAGTCAACACAGAAGTGAAGAAAACCATTTTCCATCTTTAAGGATAGTAGTGTAGTGTCTCAAGGTGATATACCCAATATGATGAATCATTTTTATTATAATTCATCTAGAAGAATTTTCAAATCCCATAATTCTATTGGAGTTATTCTATATGATAGAAGTGAAGTATCATTTTTTCCCATAAGGTGATAAATAGAAAATAAAACTTCTCTGTTAGGAGCTTAAATGGATAATTTTTTAGGAAACACATCATAATAGTAATCTAAAATATTTAGAAAATCAATAGTCTTAATTTCATTACTAGTACCTGGAGTAATTTCTATCAACTAATAGAAGATATTTCCAACCATTAACTCTAAACTTCTATCCCTTCTAGAATTAACATCCAAATACCACTTAAATATATGTTCCAATCCATCTAAAGTTTAAAAACTTAGTTTATGATCATAACAATTGATATGATCTTTGAAAGATATTAACTAGTCCATTATTAAGGTTAAGTAAAAGATATCCATTTCCATAAATGAAAATTTCAAAAAAAAATGGATTCCATCAGTTGTAATAGAACAAGTTGAAAACTTAAATCTCTCACACTCTCACTATCAAAGATGTTTCTGAATGTTGATTATATATGGAACCATTACCATAATCAATCCCATTTGATTTACCACAAAATAGGTAATGAATGAATAAGTTTCACTAGTATCAAACAATACTATCATAAGATTAGAGTTTATATAGATGGTGCCTTTCACTATCTAGAGTAATGAATGATCCATTAGATGATCTGCTCAACACCTTATAGATTATTTCTTACTCATTTTGAGTATTTATTAGTTCCATATTGATGTTGTATAAATTCAGTTATCTATGTGTTTATGGAATCTCCTTGACTCGCTCCGTTATGGGTTTTAGAACTTCTCAAAAGTGATCATATTGTTCAGGAATTATAGTCTTGAGATATAGTAGATCTGTTCCCACCAAATAACATTAGATAATTAGTAAACAAAATATTGTATATATCCCCTTTGACCATATCTATGACAGTCTTGAGGTAATTTCATATAGTTTCTCTTTATTTTTTCAAGTGAACCACATTAGAAACATCCAAGATTGTTATTATATCATGGAGGAAACGAAAATAACCTCATGGATTGGTTCTCTATTACCTCACTTACCTTGGATTAGGCCTCCCTCTTTATCTTGTTTCTATCAATGGAATTTTCACTCATGCCTATATAGAAAAAAGTATATCCTCTAGCATCATACACACATATATAATTTTAAACCACTATCCCTTTATTTACTATATTTTATAATCATAAATACATAACATGACTATATTAGAGTGAATCTATAGTCATAGTGTAAACTCAAATATTTTCACCTTCAGGTACTCACTAGCATTCTCTTCTAGAGTAAAAAAAATTAATTTTATACACTAAGCTTTATATCCCGCCACTAATTAATTTTATCACTTAAAACTAAGTAAATTTTTCATTTTGGATACTTTTAAGGCTTCTGGAAAAAAATATTTTTAAAATAATTCCTATAATACTTAACAATAAATGCATTGGTCACATTTAGTTTGAATAAATAAATCCCACCAATTTCATGTGAGATCATCCAACATGTATGGTTTTAGACTAGGATGATGTTATCCCCAACTTTAATGAATCCACTTGGTACATCCCCTAAATATATACAATCATGCAATAAATCATAATCAATGACTCTAAGTTGGGACACTCTTACTAAGTGAAGTGGTGCAGGGGACACTATAATCAATCAAATGTATGAAACATCACCTTATTCCACCAAATCCAACTATAATGTGGCCAACTGATTAGACACCTCCTCCATCAGCTAAGTATGAGGCTTCTTACTAAAGGCATCAGCTGCTATATTGCACTTCCCTAGAGTATAGACTATCCTAAATTCACAGTTCTACTAGAAATATAACCAACACCTCTACCTCAAATTTAGATCACTCTCAGAGAAGATATACCTAAAACTCTTGCAATTTTTGAACACTATAAATCATTTTCCAAGAGGACAGTGTCTCCATATATTAATATTGAACACCACCTCTATAAACTCTATGTCATAAATCACATAATTCTACCTGTGAGATCACTTCTATGTAAACCCATAACAAATCATGGATCATCTCTCCATTAGCATGTAAGATATTCCAAACCTTGAGTCATCAAAGAGAACTTCATGTTTAAAACCTACCTTTGGAAACCATAAAATTAAATCACTAGTGAAAATCTTCTTAAACTCCATGAAATAAATCTAAAATGGAAAGATTAGATCAAAGGATTCTCTTTTTGGGTAAGGGTAGTTATAGAGGCTACAACCACAGAGAATTATTCAATAAATATCCAGTAATATATCACCAATAGAAGGAAACTAAACAGCTAAAATTCCATAATGGGTGGTTCCCTAAGCTTCACAACGTTAATAATCATGGGATAAATGGAAATTATATCCTATGAGATGAAATTACCTAAGAAATTAACTCCTATAATCTATAGCATATACTTAAGATATATATATATATATATATATATATATATATATATATATGTGTGTGTGTGTGTGTGTGTGTGTGTGGTGTTCATAGAGTAAGTCCAAGGAAATCCTCAGATTCTTAACCTATACTTCTTATATTAAACAATAAATGGGGATATTATCAATGAGAACAACCATAAACTAGTATATATAGGGATAGAAAATTCGGTTCATGATTTCCATGAAAACTACAAGTGTTCTCTTCATGCTGAATTACAACAATAAGAACTCACAGTGACTGTAAAAACATCTGAATGTCATATTTGGGATAACCGCCTCATAAACCTGAAGTTGGTGATACCTCGACTAGTGATTAATATTTGAGAACCACTTTGGTACTCTTAGATTTTAAAATAGATTAACTATCCGTATAATATATTATTTGTTCTTTATTCACACCTAATTCATATGGAAATAGTAAAAAAATGCCACAAGATCCCATCTTGATTTTGAGAAAATAGAATAAGACTTGCACAAGGGAACACATCAGTCTAATAAAAACTTTATATGAAAGGTCCTCCAAATAGAAATTCAAATATCTAATTTATATAGGGCCCATATAAAAATAATTGAAGGAAATTGATGTGGTATTATGGTACAATTCAATGATAAAATTATAATGTACCAGATCTACATGCCACACAACGGGTGCCCCAAACCCAGTTGGTCACATGACATAAATCTTAATTCCCAAAAGTCTAGAGGATGCCGACTAGAAGTGAGGGCCTAGGTCTGATAGTGGGGAAACTATTCCATCATTTGTCAAACTGTAGCGCAGTAGAGAAAATACAAACATACCAAAAGCAGAAGCAGTAAACAATACCAAGCTAAAATGGACAACAATACAGAAGTAAAAGATGACAACAGTCATATATATATATCATGATGCAATATGTCCCTAAGTCTAAGAAAGCAGTCAAAAAAGGGTACACTACAATCTAAAACAATACAATACAAGGGAAAAGTACTACAAAGCAAAACAAAATAGTGTAGCCGGAACTCAATAGCATCGCAATCCTAAGCTCGGTCCCATGCTCTCCTACTCCTCTGCAACAATCAAGTACCCATATAGGGACACTTTCCATTATTAACACCTGCAGCAATATAATCTGTTTGGGCCCAAGAAATGACCCAAACAGGGTGTGAGAAATAAATCCCAGTAGGTAACCACCAAAGGCTCATGCCCAACTGTCAGTGAAAATGTGCAACAGCAGTGTGCAGTAATAAAATGCAGTAAACTAGGCAGTACTCAAAATTAACTATCTCTATCAGTTACATTTCCATTTTATTAATTATTTATCAATTCCAAGCTTGTGATTTAGCTTGGCTGGTACAACATAAAAACACCACAGCGAATAATCAAAGTAAGACATTGTCCTCAGACATGTAAATCCTTACCCATAGGTAAGTATAATCGAAACCCGACGGCGACTGCCCGTAGGCATAATGAATATAGCCCACAAGCATACGAGATATTTCCGTGAGGCACAAAATCTACCTCCCATAGGCATAAGAAAAGTTTCCCTCAGGCTAAACAAAACACTACCCTCGGGCTAAGAAAAACATTTCCCTCAGGCTAATGAGTAACCGGGCCAAGACCAACACATAAACAAGAAATTTATATACATTTTCTTTCAAGAAAATGCAAAACATGATATCATCACTGCATACCCATGGGTATCCTGGCCAAACGGCTTAACAAGGAAAACGCACCCAAGGGGTGGCCCTGGATCAAGGCAACGATCCCAAACAACAGTTTATACATGTTCATTAGATTATTTATTCAATTATAGATATCTTAATGGCTAAGGCCTCAGCCATACGACACCCCAAACATGGGCACGTAGCACATCGGTACACCAAATCAACTCAATAGTTGTAAATAAACATCAGACCACATACTTCGATATCCTCTGATCGATATATGTGAACGAAGCCTCCCGAATCAACCGAGAATGGAATAGATCTGGGATAAACGTTCACCCATTCAAATGTAAATAACTTCCCCTTGGGAAATAATTTGAAGGAAAGGTTCAAGAAGAGTGAACAACTCACCTATGCGGTTCAAACGAGATTATTGGCGAAGGAATCGGAGTCCCGGAGTGCGGTTGGAAACTCTTCAAAGATCTGGTTGTCTCTCCTGCGCTCCAAATGAACCCACTACCTCCTCTACTGAATGAGGATGCTACTAAACATTTATAACAAAAAAACAAAACTACATGGCGTGTACACTCAAGTACACGGTGTGTACTTTTCATTTTTTTTAACTGTTCCTCGGCCGGCCACTTTCCACCACCTCACTGTTCATTTGTCAACATGAGTACACGGCATGTATTTCTGAGTATATGGCATGTGTTATTGTTCCACTGGCGGCTACTCCCACCACCTTATTGTTCACCTTCCGACTGATTACATGGAGTGTATTACTAAGTACACGGTGTGTAGTCAGTTTTTAAACCCTTCATTGCTGATAGGTCTTCACGCCCTGTATACTTATCCCACACAGCCAAAGTACACGGCATGTGGAAAAGTACATGGTGTATACCCACAAATTTTGGAATTTTTCCTCATTTTCCTTATTTTATCAAAAACACTTAAGGAAAAAAGGAAAATAATAAACCCGTACATCAAAAATAAGAATCGGGTTCTTACAAACTCCCCCTCATCCCATTAAAGCAATACATTCCTGAATTTCCCTTTCAAGGGTGGTGAAGATAAAGCAGAGAATAACTCCGGCCACTGAGCATGTACGTCGGTCTACAACTCCTAGGTTTTATCCTGCACTCATCCATGCTTCCATAGCACCCGTACGAGAGGCACTGATCGGCCTCATAGAACCTTTGTGCTCCCATCAACAATACAAATCAGATTCTCCACAAAGGATGCATCGACCTGAAGTTCAACCTCCTCAGCATGAAAAATGCGAGACAGTTCTGAGGGATAACAGCGCAGCTGAGATACATGGAAGATTTCGTGCATGGTCTGGTACCTCTGTGGTAACTACAACCAATAGGAATCAGGCCTGACTCTCTCCAGAATCTCAAACAGCCCTAAATACCTCGGTGAAGGTTTACCCTATCTCCTAATCCGCCTGTGTCCCAACCTCGGTGAAACACACAAGAAATATTGATCCCTGACCACGAAATCCAAGGGTCTTCTATGGAGATTAGCATAATATTTCTGACGAGACTATGCAGTAGCCATCCGCTTTTGAATCAACTGGACCTGCTCTAAAGTCTCCGGCATGAGATGAGGTCCCAGTAAATCTGCCTCACTTGCCTCCAACCAGCACAAGGGTGATCAGCATGGCCTACCATATAAAGCCTCGTAAGGTGTCATCTCAATAGTTTCCGGAAAACTATTATTGTAGGAAAAATCTACTAGGGGTATGTGCTTCTCCCAAGATCCCCCAAAGTCCAGGATGCATGCACTCAATATATCCTCTAGAACCTGTATCGTATACTCTGATTGTCCATCGTTCTGAGGGTGGTAAGTTGTGCTCAGAGGCACATGTGTACCCAGTTCCCTCTGAAAACTCTGCTAGAAACAAGACATAAAATGGGTGTCCCTATCTGAAATAATATAAGGAGTCACCCAATGAAGACGTACTACCTATCGGATATAAAATCTTCTGAGCTCGTCAACACTGAAGGTCTCCGTGATTGGAAAAAAGTGAGATACCTTTGTAAGTATGTCCAAAACGACCCACTAGGGCATCACTGCCTTGAGGTGACCTCGGCAACCCAGTCACGAAGTCCATTACGACATCATCCCATTTCCACTTCGGAATGGGTAACTGTTGTAACAGTCTAGCTGGCCTCTGATGCTCCGCCTTTAGCTGGTGACAGGAAGAACATCTCATAACAAAACCATCTACCTCTCTTTTCATACCTGGCCACCAATACTAACGTCTCAAGTCACAGTACATTTTGGTAACTCCAGGATGCACTGCCCAAGCTGAAGCATGAAACTCCCACATCAAATCCTCACATATATCCCATATAACCCACACTCATCCATGGATATGCAGTACCTCATCATCGCTTACCGTCCAACCAGGAGGAGGGTCCTCACTTGACACCGACTCCCATAGAACTAGGCCTTCTGAATCTGATAGTTGTCTCATCCTCACTCTATCTAGGAGGGTAGAAGTCATAGATAAGGAATAAATATAGGCTCGCCCCTAACTATCGTGCACCTCTAAATGCATCTGAGAGAAAAAATCCATAAGGTTCCACTCACCACTGGCCTCCTACACTGCTTGTAACTGAGTTCTCCAACTCAGTGCATCAGCAACTGTATTACCCTTACCAGGTGTATAGGCAAGCTCAAAGTCGAAGGACTGAAGGTATTCAACCCATCTTCTTTGTCTCTGATTCAGGTAACACTGGGTAAAGATGTATTTCATACTTTTGTGGTCCGTAAACACCACAAAATGTTCTCTCAAGATATAATGTCTCCAACAGTGTAACGCATAAACAACTGGAGCCAACTCGAGATCATGTGTCGGGTAATTCCTCTCATGTGGCCTCAAATATCAAGACCCGTATGCAACTACTCGATCGCCCAACATCAACACTGCTCCAAGCCTAATACCTAATGCATCACAGTAAACTGTATGCTCTTCCCTTGCTCTGGAAGTATCAAGACTGGGGCTGATGTCAACCTTCCCTTTAACTCCTGAAAGGCTCTCTCGCAAGCTTCTGACCAAACGAAATTCACACCCTTCTTAGTCAAACACGTCAGCAGTGCTTCTAAGCGAGAGAAGTCCTGTATAAAGTGCCTATAGTAACTAGCCTTCCCCAAGAAACTCTGTATTTCAAACATGTTCTTAGGTTGTTCCCAGGAAGCAACTGGTCTCACTTTCTCTAGGTCTACCGAAACTCCTGCCTCTGAGATAATATGACCCAGGAAGTGTATCTGGTCCATCCAAAAGTGGCACTTTGAGAGATTAGAATATAACTGATGCTCTCTCAGTGTACTCAGTATGATCTCAATATGGGTGGCATGTTCGTGTCAATTGTGAGAGTACACCAAGATTTCATCCATGAAGACTACCACAACAAAATCTAGATAAGGGTGGAAGACATGATTCATCAGAGCCATGAAAACTGTTGGTGCGTTCGTGAGTCTGAACGACATGACCAAGTACTCATATAGACCATATAGAATCTGAAAGGCTATAAGCGGTATGTTCAATGGTCTAACGCGCAACTGATGATATCCAGATCTCAAATCATTCTTTGAGAACACTCATTCTCCTCAAAGTTGATCAAAAATATCATCTATCATTGGCAAGGGATATTGGTTCTTAACCATCAACTAGTTTAGATTACGATAATCCACACAGATTCTAAGGGTATTGTCCGCCTTCTTCACAAATAGGATAGGTGAACCCCAAGGAGAAGTACTAGGTCAGATGAAACCCTTTGCCTACAACTCCTCTAATTACCTCTTGAGCTCCTTCAATTCTTTTTTAGCCATCCTATAAGGAGGAATGGACACCGGGGTCACTCCTGGAACAAGCTAAATTGATAAATCCACCTCTCGCTCGGGATGTAGA
Organism: Viscum album; assembly: GCA_963277665.1. NCBI lineage: Eukaryota > Viridiplantae > Streptophyta > Magnoliopsida > Santalales > Viscaceae > Viscum > Viscum album. The sequence goes on along the minus strand of OY728141.1, from coordinate 592,291,407 downwards.
CCTGAAAAGTCATCCAGGAAGACATCCCTGAAATGATCAACCACTAGAGGGAAATCCTCTTGACATGTTCCCTGGTCATCCAGATTTAAACCCGCAATCTGGGTCGTCACTCCACCTCACCCAGGATGCTTGAGTCAAGCTCGGCTTGCCTGGACATCCCATTCTCCCTTGTATAGAAACTCTCTGCCCTCTGGTGACGTGAAACTCACCTTGCGATGATAGCAATCCACAAAGGCTGGAAACGGTACCAACCAGACCATCCCAAGAATGACATCAAAGCTCGTCATCTCTAAGACATAGAGGTCCCATAGAAAGTGACATCCACCAAACTCAAGGGGGAACTCCTTGCACCGACGCACACCAGCCGTTCTAATTCCCAATGGTGTGTCCAGCATCATAAAATCAGAAGAATAAGAAGAAACGCAGAGCCCAAGGCTCTCCAAAATGGGCACAGATATAAAGCTATGTGTAACACCAGAATCGAAAAGTACTGAAGGCAAAATAGAAGCAAATAGAATTGTACCTCTGACAGTGGAAGTTCTGGGATCCTGCTCTTGTTGGGTCTGTTGCAGTGTATATGCCTGTCCAGTGTCGCGACCCTATGACACAGCCTGGCTACCCTGAGCTAACCCTTCTTCTTGTCTGTGAGATCCTGTTTTCTATCTACCGGGGCCACGACCACCACCTCAGCCTGAATTTCCTAACATATTCCAATTCCCTGACTAGTAAGAAGCTTTTGGCCCTGCACCCGCACACAAAGTCTGCACAGAACCCCTCTCACTAGTTTCCAGTGGAAACGCCCTGCAAAAATTCTAGAGATGACCCATCCTACCGCAAGCTCGGCACTCCACTGGGTCAGGTGGACACTGAGGTCTATTGTGCCCCTCTTTACCACACTTGTAGCACATTACATGGCCACCTGAAGAATTATTCTGGCTAGTACTTCCACTGTGAGAGAAATCCATCTACCTCTTCCTCTTGCTAGTAGAAATAGTACCAGAAATTAGTGTTGAACCGCCCTGTCCTGAACCACTAGCTTCCCGTGGGTTTCGCTCAGTAATCAGTGCCTTTTTCACAGTAGCATGCACTGTAGGCAACCTGAAAACATTCACCAGTGTGCGGATGTCATATCTAATACCATCCTAAAATCATATATCCCTCAACGTATCATCATCCACTAGAACAGGTGTGAAATGTTGTAGCCCGGTGAAGCGGGTAGAATAATACATCACTAAAATGGCACCCTGCTGCAGATTCATGAACTCTGGAGCTCGATCTACCCTTAGTGTCTCTGGAAATAAAAAGTCAAAGAAGACTGCCTGAAAAACTTCTCATGCCATGTCTTGGTGATACTTAGTCTTGGAGGTAACATCTCACCATCTCTTAACGTAATCACGTACCATGTAAGTATCAAGCTTGACCCTCCTCCCAGGAGGCATCCCCAGATGCTCGAAGATATTCTGCATAGAACCCAGGAATGACTCCAAAGCCTGTGGTCCGCCATCCCCTGAAAATGTTGGCGGATGCTGCTGCTGGAATATATGTGTCAGCTCTTCCATAGATGTGGCAGTTGGCGGTACTCCCTGGAAGGTCTGAATAAACCACATGAAGCCTTCACGGAACTGCGCATCCGCACCTACGTCCGGCATAATGGCTGGAACCACATCTAGCTCCGCTAGAGGATCCATCGATAGCCCATGGACTACCACCTCTAGATTATAATCGTTGTCGCTCTCTTGGAAAACAACTCGTGGTCGTCTCGGTGGCATGACTTTACAAGGTCAAACACACGCCTTAGATTATGATCATCAAAGACTAAGAGCTAGAAACGTAAAAAGGAAACAGGAGAAGGACAACATTCAAGTTTTAAAAAAAAGACTACACGTAGTGTATAATAACTACACGGCGTGTTCCCTCAAGTCTTTCACATGGGCATGTACTTATTCCAAAACTGTTCATGCAACACCCCAAACACACGGCGTGTTTTCCACACACACGGTGTGTACTTGAATTTTCTTCACCTGCCTGAGTCCTTCTACACGGCTTATCCACACGGCTCTCTTTTGAATGATACTACACGACATGTATAAGGTCTACACTTCATATACTAGATGAGCTGCATCGGCCCGTGTTGTTCGTGACACGGCTGGGTACATAGATCACACTACACAGCGTGTTCCAGATAGACACGGTGTGTACGAGAAGAGGTAACATCGACCCATGTTGTCAGTTACATGGTCGGATTCCCAGATTACACCACACGGCATGTTCGGCATTGACACGGTGTGTATAAGCTCAGATTTCTCCATTCATGTTGTTAGTTACACGGCGGACATAGGGTCCACACAACACGGTGTGTACAATCGGTACACGGTGTGTGCCCTAAAAGTTTCACTATCCCATGTTTATGTCCACATGGCCTATGACACAGTTAGGAACTACACGGTGTGTATATACGGTACACAGTGTATACTCAAAAAAATAACTTTCTTCCTAAACAAAAGAGAACATGGTGTGTAGTCAAAACTACATGGCGTGTATTCTGGATTTTTCTTGACAGTAAGCCTCAGAAACTACTCCAGATCCCATAAAAACACTAAAACCAACACATATGTGCCAAATTATGATCTGTGAGGGCCCATACTCCCTGAAAATCAAATATTGGCATCTAATACATGTTACAACAAAGTAAACAAGTCAATGATCTACCAAAATTCCGGTCAATGAGGGCCCATACTCCTCAAGAACCAAAGTTTGGCATTAATTCTAAAAAACATCACACAACTATAATTTATCAAATAGTCATTATTTTTATCCAGGAAACTATCACAACAGCATGCCTTTACTAGCACAACATCTCTCACAACAACATTCAATTTCTAATGCACCTATATGACATGTAAACTATGCTTGACATGTGATTCTAACATGTGCCTAAATGATGCATGAGATGGAATACCCTCATCTCATTGGGTTTCCACTAAATTGAACCGAAGTATAAAAATATAAACAGCACATGACAAGTGCGTCACCCAACGGTGAAAATAAAATCAACTATAAAATTGCAAAACAGAAAAATTGCAATTAATTGAGCTAGATTGGCGTTTCCCTGTACATGGGTTAGCTACTCCCAGGAACAAATTATTATCAAAAACCAATTTCGTCTTATCCCTGACTATAGGCTCCAAATAGTAAGTCAAAGAAAAGAAATGCCTTTGATACCACTTTGTAACATCCCAGATCTGGGTGCCACACAACGGGTGCCCTGAACCCGGTTGGTCACATGACCTCAAGTGCATTTCCCCAAATTCCAGAGGCTGCCGACTAGTAGAGAGGGCCTAGGTCTGATAGTGGGGAAACTATGCCCTCATTTTTCAAAGTGTAGCGCAACGGAGAAAATACAAACATTCCAAAAGTGGAAGCAGTAAACAATAATAAGCTAAAATGGACAATAGTACATAAGTAAAAGATGAAAATCGTCATATATATTTATGATGATGAAATATGTCCCTAATTCTAAGAAAGCTGCCAAAATAGGGTACACTAAAATCTAAAACAATACAGTGCAAGGGAAAAGTACTGCAAATCAAAACAAAACAGTGCAGCAGGAACTCAGCAGCATCGTAATCCTAGGATCGGTCCCATGCTCTCCTACTCCTCTACAACAATAAAGTACCTGTATAGGGACCCTTTCCCTTATCAACACCTGCAGCAATATAATCTATTAGGGCCCAAGACATGACCCAAATAGGGTGTGAGAAATAAATCCCAGTAAGAAACCACCAAAGACACCTGCCCAACTGTCAGTGAAAATGTGCAACAGCAGTGTGCAGTAATAAAATGTAGTAAACTAGGAAGTACTCAAAAGAAACTATCTCTATCAGTTACATTTCCATTTTATTAATTATTTATCAATTACAATCTTGTGATTTATCTTGGAAGGTACAACATAATAAAACACTATAGTGAATACTCAAAGTAAACATCATCCTCAGACATATAAATCCTTACCCTCAGGTAAGTAGAATCGAAACCCGAAGGTGACGGCCCATAGGAATAACGAATATATACCACAAGCATACGAGATACTTCCATTAGGCACGGATGCTACCACCCACAGGCATAAAAAAAGTTACCCTCAGGCTAAATTAAACACTGCTCCAGGGCTAAGAAAAACACTTCCCTCAGGCTAACGAGTATTCAAGACGATCCCAACACATAAACAAGAAATTTATATACATTTTCTCTCAAGAAAACTCAAAGCATGCTATCATCACAGCATACCCATGGGTATCCTGGCCAAATGGCTGAACAAGGGAAACGCACCCATGGGGTGGCCCTAATCAAGGCAACGAACCCAAACAACAGTTTATACATGTTCATTAGATTATCTATTCAATTCTAGATATCTTAAAAGCTAAGGAGTAAGACATACGACACCCCAAACATGGGCGTGTAGCATATCGGTACACCAAATCAACTCAACAGCTATAAATAAACACCAAACCACCTACCTTTATCTCCTCTGATCGATATATGTGAAGAAAAAGGTCACCAAGCTCGTGATTTTAAGGGAAAGAAATAGGATATCAATATTGAATGCAACAATTGTAGGGAAATGGGGCATTATGAAAATGAATGTCCTAAGTATCAGGGAAACTTACCTCAGAAAAGTCCAAGGGATCAAGTCCAATATTATGTTGTTACTACAGTTGAAGTGGAATAATTAATGTATTTTTGTTTTTGGACTCAAGAACTATATTATGGTTATAAGAATAATGAGATATATATAAGGATTGTAATGCAGTACTTGTTGTTTTCATTAAGGTTTTAATATGATGAAGTTAATCATATTTTTAGTATGTGACAATAAGAGAAACTTTACTTTTTTTGGGGAATCTGATTAATTGATTTTGGAATTTAGAGACCTTTTAGAGAAAGTCTAGACAGATATATTTTGGATAACTATAAAGGTTGGAATGGATTAAGTTTAACTTTGGATAGTATTGTTTAAGGTTAAAACATTTCTAAAGATTATTTTTGGAATATTATAATATTTTAGTTTTAAGAAAAGGACAACCTGCAAGTCAGGGGATAACTCGTCGCGTCGGACAAAGCTGTAGGAATCGAACCCACAACCATAGTGAGACAGGCCTTTATTACCTACCACTAGCCTACAGGAAGTCCCTGGTTATTAAAAAATAGTTTTCCGAATCTAAATGGTATGTGTTAATATTTGTAACCTTTTACGATTAGGATAAATATAATATTTTTGAGTTCTATTATTTTTTTGAGGGAAAGATGAGTTTGTGGTAGAAATTAGTTGAAGGTTGAAAATCTACTTCTCAAGTATATATATATATATACCTCTCTCTTATTCTATGAATAAATTAATTCTTAAAATTTAAGAAAGGGATATTAAAAAAATTTGTTATCCTAATACCTTATGTTTTGTTGAACTGATGATATTTTAAATCACCATATATTGATGGCTTTGAGGCCCTCAATTTTACACTTGTTTGTGATTAATGACCTCAATCAATCCCTATAGATATTTATGTTTTACCTCCAATTATTTGTCGCTAATTTCCACCAATGTTCTCCTAATCGAGATCATAATTTTTTGGTGACTTTTTCATTTCCCATTCCCTCTTATTAAGGCTAAATTTTATTAACCTTATTTCCGATGTGGGTTTTCCACAAAGGTATTTTCTGTTTTCAACCATTTATTTTCGAAGAACATTTTAAAATTAGGAGGACACAATTTATTGAAGGAGGGAAGAATGTAACACCCCAATCTTCCACGGTGGGATTCTCTTTCAATAATGCAATAGCATGCACTATATGCAAGTTCGAGATTCTAACACACCGCGACCAATCAAAATAGACGTTATGAATAGTAATACCCATGTTTATAAATTTAATAAATTTTATATTTCAAAATGGACTTCATTTTTGGATTCGTATTATCGAAATTAGCCTAATTTTAATTTTTGGTATTTTTCTGAGAACATCCAATTTTTGATGAATAGTGAAAAATACTTAAAAACAACTTTTTAAATCAAAATAATTTATTGTGATAAATTATACAATTGAGTGGTTTTAAAGTATAATTAGAATATAATTTTACTATTTTATCCAATGGAGGTCATTATAATTAATTTCACTTTGAAATTGGATATAAACAATTGTCAATCTTTTGATAGATATTGTGTCTTAAAAACACGCTATTTGTTTGGACAGTGGGAATTAACTATATAATTTATTAATGAAACTTATATGTTTGTAATTTGGTAAAATGGACATCATTTTTGAATTTGGGATATCAAATATATCAAAGGGTGAATTTTTGGTATTTTTCTGATAATGTTCATTTTTAATGAATAGTGAAAAATGTTGTATTTTAATTCAAAACTGCCTTTTTATCCAATTTATTTATATGGTTATATTGTCATTTTAATTGGTTTTAAAGTATAATTGAATTATGTTTTTATCACTTAATACAATTTTGTTCATTGCAAGTAATTTCACTTTTCAATTGGATGTAAAAACAAGTCAATCTTTTGATAGATTTTACATCTTAAAAACCCGTCTTTGGTTTTGACAACGAGAATTATTTTTAAATTAATTTCTGAAATTTCTGTGTTTGGAATTTGGTAAAATAGATTCCATATTTCGAATTATAAGTTCCAAATTATGTAATTAAGACTTTTTTTTGGACATTATGAATAGTAACGATGACAATTATCTTTAATTATCATGATTAATTAGTAATCGGGTAGTTAAGGGTAATGAAATAATATCATAATAACATAAAATGACCCCAACATGTATCCTAATGATATTGGTCATGTCATTCCCAGCCATGGGATGCCTCTTTACAACTTAGGGACCCCATGGAATTACTTTTGTGTGATAGTGACATCTTATCATTTTATTTTTAAAGAAAGGAAAATATTACAAAAGTATGAAACACCTAAGTAAAACAATTTAAATTTTGTCTACATAAATGATCTATTAGACTATAAATAGTCATTGGAAATCTAAAAATATTTCCTATATCATGGTATTTTTTTTATAATTTTTAGGCATTAAATAAATAAATATATTTATCACACCCTGATGATGCAGCGATTACCTCATTAATGAACTTTTTAAATAAAATGAAAAGATAATGTAAAATCTAAGACTTACACTTGTCAAAAGAGCTAATCCTCTCCTATTATAAAATTCCCCCACCTCTACCACCTTATTCACACCTTCAAATCCATTTGGCTCAGCCAACCTCTCCCCAAATACTCTCTCAACGTCCCTCTCTTTCTCCTAGAAGACTCACTTTGGGCAGAAGTCTTCCCAAGGAAGCCTTTGGCTCAAATCAAAAAGAGTTACCCGATTTTAAGGTAATGTCTTCTCTTATTTTATTTTGTTTTGTTTTGCTTCTCCAACCCATTAAACCCCTTTTATTTCATTATTTTGTAGCAAAACCAGTATATTCAATATACTAGGATGTTGTTATGATAATTATCTGATTTACACTTACACACACCTCCATCTAATGGTTAAAAAACATATTGTTTATGTGGGTGGTGAATTACTGCCTCACGAAACTATGATTGTTCAATATTATTTTAACACCTCTCATGGTGGCCATTAATATGTCACTATATTTATATATGATATATATTATGTCTTTTATATCCTTATGCTTCTGTATTTTTCATTTATGGCATAACTTTATGATTTCCATTATGGGTAAATGTGATAATTTCATTTTAGGAAGTTCGGACTACCGCCCCCTCAAAGTGATTTGAATCGTTAATGTCATACGTGGGAACTATAAAGGATAGATTTAATGATATTATATATGATATTACACTATAATTATAATATACCTTTATATAATTATGATTTCATTCCATTAAATATGAAATATAAATGAAAGTAGCGTTCATGCATACGTACGTCTTACCGTCTCCATGAACGGTGCATTTCATTTCTTACCACTAAATGTTATGTAATATTATAAATTCATGTATATACTGGATATATATGATATATATGATATCTACATCATGAATATAATTCTGAATATAATGGATATTTTACCGCATAAACAACTTGTAATTATAAGAAGTTTAGTTTTGACTCAAGTACCAAGGATCGACAAAACGACCGTTATTAAATTAAATTATTACATAATGTTCATAACATTGTAATAAGTGATGTAAAAGGAACAATGAAATTGAAAAAGGTTCTTACCCAAGTAGGTATTAACTTTAGTTTATTATTCAGGAGATTAAAGAACGATCAAGTTAAGTCGGACACGAGGTAAGGGACTTCATCTCAATCTCCTTTCATTGAGGCATATTTTGTTTTATACACAACGTTCTTTTATATGGTGTATAAACCCCTTTTAATTTTACATTTATTCAAAATTAATCTTTTATATGAAGCGTTTTTACTAAATGAAAAAAGGAATGTTTTGTATTACGTACGTGGCGACAACAAATTATCCGCCGTCGTGACCATTATTTGAGTTTCGGCTTCCTCTACAAGCCATAACTTTTTTTAAATGAAAAATAAACACCAAGTCTTACTTTTCATTTATTTTGGTATTGAAAATGGTTTTATTATATCAATTTTTTGTATTGATATCTTGTGATTGAAATGTGGAAATGTTATGTTTCCTTTATGCATGTTTTATGTGATACGATTATGTTATGGTCTATGATATGTTTAAACTTGTTCATATGAGGAATACATTGGACTTAATAAGTGATGGGTGGACCCTGCTATAGCTCCTCGATGAATCGGTAGGTCTCATGAGACAAACTAGTGTCTTGGAACGAGGCCTTGAAAAAATCTTATTTGAATGTCTTGGCACGAGGCCTTGGCTACGTGGTTATGATAGTCTCACATTATACATTCCATCATTATGAAAGTGGTTATTGATATTGCATGTGATTATTCGACTAGTAGAATATCCATGTGAATAAGTAAATGGAATTATTTCATTTTACTTTTTCCATATTATGCTGAATTTCAAGTTTAAAAGCCTTTTGTTTTATTTATACATTGCCTTAAATGTTTATGTTTATTTATGAAGGTTTCCACTATATTGTTATCCTTACTGATCATCTGAGCTCACCCCTTTCTATGTTTTATTTTTCCCAGGATGTGAAGAAATATTTTATGACTGACCTGCAGGGATAGTCTGAAGGGGATATGGGTGTGGACTATGGAGACTATGTTATTGTAGATTTTCACTATATGATGTAATGTAACATTTATGAATGTATCTAGTGTTTCCAGGGCTACTAAACTAATCAGTCTTTTGAGACTTGATCTTTTGTGATCATGCCAATGTTATGTAATAATGCACCAACTCTGGGTAACTGGGTTCGGGGCGTCACAAAATCCTCTTGTTATTTATTTGGTCCCGGTTATAGAAATGTTTATGCTATGGTTTTGTGATTGAATAGGGTTTTCTATCAATCATCTTAAATATTTGGGGTGACTTTCTTTGTGAAGGTCGTTCTATTGTGGTTTCCAAACCCCATTGTCAAAGGAGGTTAGGTTTTCTACATATTCCAGGTAGGTGGAGCTATTCATTTGTTATAATTTCGAAAATTTCTTATTTTTCATATTGATTTCTTGAAATTTAAAGTAGAATTTCATGTTTTAAAATTGAAATTGTTATGGGTTCACGTTTCAAAACAGATTATTCTTTGAAAATGTAATTTCCCGAATTTGAAATGAAAAATGGATTTTCAAACCCTAAATCATATTTTCTTGGATTTAAATTGTTTAATTAAAATTAAAAAATGTTTGAAAAACAAAAAATGACAAAAATTTCCTAGCAAGAACCATGGGTACATCAAAATATAGACACATGTAGCCTTATTGGTTGTGAAGCCACTATGAGGTAACCTCTTGCATTTTGATGTTCTATTGTAGGATTCGATGTTAGTTTGATCCAACCTTATGCCTTTTTTAGTCTTGTGAGTGTCTCGTACATATTGTCCCATAGGCTAGATCCCATCTAGAATGTTCATTGTTGTTTCCAGTTGTTTATTACATGATAAATTATTTCATGAATGTTGGATCACATGTATATTTATATTTTATTATCTTTACCTACTTTGTTTCTAACTTTGGAAACATGTTATGAAATTTCAAAAACTCTAGTATTTTTTGAAAAATGATATAAGATTATTTATTTATAAAAATACTTGTAAAATGGTTTTGTTTTAAATCTTAGTCTTGTGAATTCTTATTATTATAGCACGTATAGATTCTTTGGTGGTATCCTTCATGGATCTATTAATCACACCCAAATTTTTCCTAAGGGTAGCTATAGACATTGTTTAATATGATACAGGTATTGGTAAGAGAACTCTATAGCATGTAGGCTTCTCTTTACATGGATGTTTTGGTTTTTAGGTTATGGTTGGTCACATGGATACTAGTTTTGTCTAGGATTTTTTTACTTCTGGCTTATATCCTATTTGTATTAGTAGTATATTCCTTATTTCCACTTTTCACTTTTTTGTATGTCTTTTCATTTTTATATATGAAACTATTTTTTATCTTTCTTTTACCCCACCATATGATGGGTTAAATTGGGTGACTGGTCTGGTTAACCTGGGTTGGTGTTTTATAGTTTGGTATCAAAGGGGTTACTCAATCTAAAGTGTGTTAGAAATTCCAAATTGAGTTCTGTGTATTGGCTAGATAGGATTAGGATCATTATAATTCAAAAAGTATGTGCATAAAATGGGCATGGGCAGCTCACCCACATGACTGAAATTGAGTTTCCATGGGTAGTCGGAAAAATATTTACTAAGTCCAAGACCGGGGATTAAGGTTCATTAGAATAAATTTTATTGGAATTTTATTTAAAGTAACCTATCTACAGTGTCTGAGGACTTAGCAGGTGTATGTTCATTTGAATAAACTAATTGGGGAGATTATTTAGATGGACTTGTTCCTTTAAAAAGGTGTTTCCTTTTTGTTATAAGATTCATAAATACATTAAATTCTTATTATTTTAAATAATTGTTTTGGATTCTTGTTTTTGGTTCAATGGTTTTGGATTTTTCTCATGGATTATTGGTTATTGTCTTGTGTTTAACATACAATTCCTCTTACAATATCTCTTCAAAATATCATAGCAGTAGCCGTGAGATAGTTCACTTAGGTGGATCCTCCAGTGGACCAATCTTTTGTTGAAACAGTGATATGTACCATTAAAAATCTAGGGTTAGTGGTCGTATTAAACTTGGGACGAGTAGTGGATTGTGGCATGTAATTTACCAAGAATCATCCACCTATCTTCTGTGGAGACAAAGGACCATAATAATCATAGGAGTGGATTGAATGGATTGATAGGATCTTTGACTTTTTTATGTCTCCTAAGGATTTTTAGGTTTTCTTTTCATTTATATGATCAAAGGGCTAGGAATAATATGGGGGAACTTTATAGTGAAAGCTAAGTTGCACGAATGTATCACTTGGGATTCTTTCAGGAAGATCATAATTAGATGTTCCATCCTATTTACATGTAGAAAATACCCGGGAGTTTCAAACATTGGAGTAAGGGGAACATTCCATTCTATAGTAGTCCCCCAGCTTTGTTGAGTTAGTGCATCAAGCATCGAATCTTATCACCAATGATTACCTGAAGGCGTAGAAGTTCGAGATGGGGATGAGGACCACTTTTAGGCTAATGATAGTTCTTTTTTGGCTTTCAACACTTATAGAGGTAATGGATAAAACATCTTTGGTTGAGGCTGACATAGCTGGAAGGATAAGCTTGGGTGAGGATTTAGTGGGTGTATTGGTTATCCAGAGTGCTTCTTCAAGTCATAAAATAACATGTAAGAGTGGTTGGTCTTCTATAGGAATAGTTTTAGAGGATTGTACAAGGTAAAAATAGGTAATTTTCTACCAGTTTGGTAGGAATGGTCACACCAGGACTTAGTGTATGGAGGCTTATAGAACTTGGCATCTTTGTGGGTAATATATCCATATGAATAATTTTTTTGATAATATGTACCAAGGTAGTAAGGCAGGATCCACTTTCAATAAGGGGTCCCAGGTTAATGTTGATGCTTCCAAGGGTGGTGGGTCTCATTCTCAAAGAAAGAGGGATGCCCAGCTGGCTGAGTCTGAAAAACTTTATGAAGCAGAGTGTTCTCTAGAGGAATACGAAATAGGGGAAACTACTATTAAAGGTACGGTGCTTGTTTCATCTTCTATGGTGCTAGATTTTTTTGATATAGGAACAAATTATAATTATATATCATCAAAATTGGTTGAAATTTTGGGTTTTCATACCCAGATTATGTCTTTATTGTTGGAGATTTCCACTCCTTTATGAAAGAGGACTGAACAAGGTTTCAAATGTCTAGTATGTTAGGTGCTGATATGAGACTTGGAGGTGGTTTAGGACTTCTTAGGGATTGATCTTGACATCCTTAACTTGATTATCATAATGGATTGTATAATTAGTGTAAATTCCCATATATAATTTTATCACTGTCGAGTACAATTCATATTGACCAATGGGGTCATTAAAGTTTTCAAAGGTGAGTGGGGATCTAGATCTGGAAGGGCAGGGATGGTTGTTCCTTATACCGGTTAAATCTCATGCCAGTTGTTAGAAATGTCTCTTGTTGAAGTTGAATTATGCTTGGTCCATTAGTTACCTGCTATTATGTGTTCATATCCTAAGGTATTTAAGGATGATTTTTCTAGTTTACCATTATAGAGAGAGGTTGAGGTTACTATTGACCTTCTTCCTGGAACGATACTCATTTTTATTCCATCCTATCAAATGGAACCTTATGAGTTGGTGGAACTTAAATTATAGCTTGATGAACTTGAGGAAGAAGGAACTATTTGTCCAAATGTGTCACTGTGGGATTTTTGTGTTCTCTTTTCTAGGAATCTAGATGGGAGTCTTATAATTTTTATTGACTATCAAAAGTTGAATCGGGTGACCATTATGAATAAGTATCCTTTACCTAGAATTTATGATCTATTTTTTCAACGGAGGTGGTATTGTTGCTTTTCTAAGATTTTCTTGCAGTAGGGGTACCACCAGTTGAGAGTTTGAGAAGAGGATATAGCCAAGATAGTGTTTTGAAGTTGGTATGGGCATTTTATTTTTTTTAGTTAGTCCATTTGGATTCATTAATTCTCATGTGGTAATCATGGATTTCATGAAAAAAAATCAGTTCATGGACTCACTACTGGGAAGTTGGGTTTTCCCAATAGTTGTATACCAATAGTTCTGCAGAACTGTTGGTATAGGGGTCCATTACCAATGGTTTGTACAAACCGTTGGTAAAGGTTGGTTTCGTGAAGGATTTCCCAACAGTCTGAAGAAACCGTTGGGAAATCCACAATATTTGCACCCTTTACCAATGGTTTGTACAAACCATTGGTAAAGGCCATGATTTCCCAATGGGTTTTAAAAACGGTTGGTAAAGGTCTCCCCAAATACACCCGATTACACAGAAGCGCAACACAGAACTCATTTCCCATGATTTCCAGAAGCCCCCACGCGTAGGTGAACCCTAACCAGAGGTCTTCCATCCGATCGGCTGCAACTCCCCCATCCTGGTTAGACTCCTTAAACCTCTTCCCAAATAAAGACATAGAATCCCTCTTCCCCCGATTTCTCCATTTATTTCAATATCTATAAAGATCGCATCATTTTTTCCTATTTCAATGGATTTTGAAAAATTTAATGATTCACACTATTTGATATTGAATCAATGAATAATACTTGATTGGTAGATGTCTGTGAGTATATAAAATATGGTTTATAAACTATCCCTTAAAAGTATCATTGTTTTGTGTTCTTTATGATGTATATAGTATCATTGACATACTTTATTATTAATCTCAAATTTAAAAATAAATATTCCAATCTATACTTTATGAAATTATAACTCTTTACGATCCATGAACAACCTATTAGTGTAAAAGGCAAAACTTTATCCACCCATGGGGTGCGCTTGACTTGGGAATGTTTTCCCCAAAATACTCAGTGCCCTAGCTCCCAGTAGGTCTGATTTCAGACCTAATTCAGACCTCCTCCTGATGTATTCTCGGCCGCAAAAAACCTTCCAGCCAAAGCTCATTCTTCAATAGAACAAACTTTTATTTCTAAACTTCAAATTAGTAAGTTTTATCTTAGTTTTAGTGTTCTTTCTCTTTTTATTTTATGTTTGATGTTTTTATTTCGGTTAAATTAAAGTTATTACTATTGGAGTACTGAACCATTTTTTTTGTTTTATGTTTTTTTTTTCTACACTTCATACATTGTAAATGGTCTGTTTAGTGGGATTTATTTAGTGCATGGGGTAAAGGGTTAGTTTTATGTTTTTTGTTTAGTGGGGGGTGGGCAGTCTAGGTGGGGGTGTGGGGTGTCCACGGGGGTTGGGGTGGGCTGTCTTGGACACCTTGTACCCCCTGGGCAACCCCCCCCCCCCCCCCACTCCTGGAAAGCCCCCCCCCCCCCACACCCTAGACCCCCCCTAAACCCCCTGGACAACCCCACCACCCCTGTGGATAGCCCGCCCACCCCCTGGACACCCCGTACCCCCTGGAAAGCCCCCCCCCCCCACCCCCGTGGATAGCCCACCCACCACCCTAGACACCTCGTACACCCCTGGACAACCCCGCCACCCCCATGGACAGCCCACCCACCCACCTCGTACCCCCTGGATAGCCCCACCCACCCCCCTAGACATCCCTTACCCTAGATAGCCCTGCCACCCCCACCACCCCCCTGGACACCCCGCCCACCCCCTGGGCACACCGTACCCCCTAGACAACCCCCCCCCCCCAACCCCCTAGAAATCCCCCCACCACCTGGACACCCCCGACCCCTGGATAGCCTCACCACCCCCGTGGACAGCCTTCCCACCCCCCCTGGACAGCCCGTACCCCCTAGACACCCCCCACCCTTGTTGACAGCTCGCCCACCCCACCCATGGACACCCGCCCACCACCCCCCGGATACCCCCCATCTCCCCAGACGCCCGCACCCCCTGGAAAGCCCCCCCCCCCACCCCCTTGACACCCCTGACCCCACTGGACAGCCCCGCTACCCCCGTGGACAGTCCAACCACCCCCCCCCCCCCGGGGATAGCCCTCCCACCTCTGGACATCCCTCCCACCCCCCTGGACACCCCATACCCCCCCCCCCCCGAACAACCCCACCCACCCCCTAGACACCCCGCTCACCCCATTAGAGAGCCCCCCCCCCCCCCGGACTCCCCCTACCCCCCAAGATAGCCTGACCACCCTTGTGGACAGCCCGCCCACCTGGACACCCCGACCCCCCTAGACAGCCCCCACCCCCTGGACACCTCCAAACCCCCTGGACGGCCCTACCAACCCCCTATACACCCCACACCCCCCTAGACACTCCCTCCCCCTTGGAAAATGTATGTGATCACTCAAATTGTCTACTAAAATATAAAATTTCTTCGATCTAAAATTTAGTCAACTCCTGAATAATTTTCTTCCACAAGTGTACATGATCGTGTACACTCATGTATAGTTATTCAAAGATATTTTGTTATAAATATAGAATTTTTTTGTCTTTTATATTATGATTCTCAAATAGAGTAGTGTGTCAATTATGCTTTCATATAAAGTGAACAATTCTCATTTACTTAAATATATTTTCGATGAAACTTCAATCTTATTGAATTTCTTTCGAAGAAATGACTTATAACCATTATTTTTTTACAGAATGGATAGAATTTGGACGTATGAAACCGATCAGAACTAAATCGATTTTCAAAACAATTTGGATAGATTTTTAGATTTTTCATTTCACAATGCTTCAAATAGTGGTCGCATACACTACCCATGTTCCATTTGTGTTAGCAGACCTTGGTTGAGTAGTGAAGAAGTCATCTACCACATAACCAAATATAATTTTCAAGAAAACTACTATGTGTGGTATCACAATGGGGAGAAAATGAAATCTCAAATTGCTGATGATCCAATTGAGAGGACTCAAGTGGAGAATTTTGTATATGACCAGTTTCTGTTTATTCATCATCATGAAAAGAAAGGATTCTGACCCAAGAATACTTCAATATGAGCACACATGATGCGTCTAATGAAAATGGTGATGTTGTCAGGGTGAAAAGATTGAATGATGCTTCCATGACTCCAGTATATCGAAAATGCGATAAAATGAAAAGGATGGAATTTTTAATCTGATTGTTTCATGGGAAAACTATGTATGGGATTTCAAATATAGCAATCGATTACATTCTTACCTTATTAAGGGATTTAATTATAGATGATGCAGATATTCCCACAAACCACTATATGTCATGGAAGTTAGTTGAGGAACTTGGATTTTCAAGAAACAAAATTTATGCTGGGCCGAAAGATTGCAGTATATTCTGGGAGGAAACCATTGAATGAAATGATTGTATAAAATGTGTCACATTGTGCTGGATGTCAAAATCTAATGGAACACCATCCCGTGCGCCATAGAAAGTAATGTGGCACTTTCTATTGATCCCCAGACTCCAGAATCTTTTTATGCCCGATGAAATATCAATAAAAATGAGATGGCATGATACTGAGAGAAAGAAGACTAATGATGAGTTGGTTCACCCTGCAGATGGATTTTCATGGCAGAGATTTGATGCTCGATATCCTGATTTTGCAGATGACATGCTTAATGTGACCCTGGGTCTTTCATGTGACGGTTTTAATCTGTTTTGGAATATGCTTACTTTGCACAGAACATGGCCAGTTTTTATACACATTTATAATATTCCCCTAAGTTTGTGTATGAAAAAACATTTCACTTTAATGAGTATACTCATATATGGCCCTTCTTATCCCGTCATTGATATTGACGTATACATGAAACATTTTATAAAATAGTTGAAACTTCTTTGGGATGTGGGTGTGTGCACATACGATGCATATTCGAAAGACATATTTCAGATGTGTGTTGCGCTTATATGGATGATTAATGATTTTCCGACTTATTCAATGATGTTTGGATGGAGCATGAAGGGAAAACTGTCATGTCCTATTTGTATAAAGAATACATTATCCAGAAGACTGAAACATTGTTGTAGTTTCAGTTTTATGGGACACCGTCGATTCTTGCCAATCGACCATCCATATATAAATAATCATCAAAGATTTGATAATACCATAGAGACCGATGATCAAACTCAGTGTATGTCTAGAACTGATGTGATTAATGAATTGAAAGATTTCAGTTTTTCATTCGAGAAGGGTCAAATGAAATCTGGAAAGAAAAAGAATGTTTCCACTGAAACCTATTAAAATTGGAGGAAGAGGAGTATCTTTTTTGATTTTCCTTATTGGTCAACCAATTTGTTACGTCATTTCTTAGACTTAATGTACATTGAAAATAATATATGTGAAATGTTTCTTTCAATACTTCTGAATGTTAAGGGAAATACAAAAGATGATTTACGGTCTCAGTGTGACTTGGTGGATTGGGCATCAAACTAGAATTATATCATCTGTGTATCAGTGAAAATAAATGGAAACTTCCATGTGATTCTTATGTGAGGAATCCTATGGAAAAAAACAATTATGGAAGTATTAGAGACTATTAGAGTTCACGATGGCTTTTCAAGCAACATATCTAAACGGGTAAACAGAAGAGAGTTGAAGATAAAATCATTTAAGACTCATGATTATCATGTTCTTCTGCATGAGTTGATTCCAATAGAAATACGTCATCTTTTTTCCAATAATATAAGGGTGACTGTTATTAAGTTGTTCCATTTGTTTATAGATCTTTGTGCTAAGAAGTTGTCCAAGTCTTTCTTGCAAAAAATGTTGACAGATGCCCCATTAATTTTGTGCGAGTTGGAGAAAATATTTCCTCCATCATTTCTCACATGCATGCTGCATTTGACTATCCATATTCCCACAGAAATACTTCTCAGAGGACCTATTTCTTTTCATTGGATGTATCCAACTCAAAGAAATATGTACACATTAAAGTCTTATGTATGAAACAGGAATCATCCTGAAGGTTCTATCATGAACGGTTACTTGGCCCAAGAATGTATGGATTTCTGCTCAATGTATTTGTCTGATCTTACTATAAGAATGAACATACCAATGAGAAATGAAGAAGAATAGTATGATCAAATTGAACCCAGTTTTCCATCACTTCCTCAAATAGGAGGAATTCCTGTATCATATACATTGAATACAATAAACCTTGAAGAGCGGCATATGGCACATGGAAAAGTTTTGTTCAACTGTGATTTGTTCGATGACTACAACAGGTAACTAAATTGAATATATATATCTTACATATATATCTGTTAATCTATTCGTATTTTTTATCTACAAGGAACATAAAATAATGATAAATAGAAATCATCATTTGTTATCATTGAGTAGGAGAGAGTATTTTCATAGTAAAGAGTTTTGTGCTTGTTTAAAATTAAAGGTAAATATATTACGATTAAAAAAATTAAATCAATATTTAATTAAGTTTAATATTCATTTATATTACAGGTATTGAGTTTTCCTACTGACTCTGTCTCTGAGGAAATAAGAGCTTTGGATTTTGGTCTTAATACCGTGGTTTGTGACTGTAAATAAATTGTTATCAATGGGTAAAAATTTATTAACACTAAATGAGTAAAGAACATGAGAACACAACATGATGGTGTTATGGTTACCACCACAATAGATTGTTATGCCAGTGCATTAGATAGTAGACTGCGATTTAAAAATGTGGGTTATTATGGAGTCTTTGAAAAAATAGTAATATTGAATTATTACTCTCATGGACGAGTCACGATGATGAAATTCCATTGGTTTGATTTGATGATGAGACAGGGAAATTTATTTATGATTGTGGATTTAGAGTAATTAATATGACTCACACTCTGGCTACCGAAGAACCATATGTATTGGCATCAATGTCTAAACAAGTTTTTTATGTCAAAGACCAACTTCGACCTAAATTTGGTTTCATAGTTGAAGTAATTCCGAGACATATTTTTGATGATGGTGATGATGGGATTGACACTGTCCCTACTACCATAATAAGAAATCTATTTATTTCATTTGATGACTCTAATATCTCAATTGTTGGAGTTGATTGTGAACCTAAAGTTGTGGTGGAAAATATTTAGAATCATCCATCCATGTTATCAATTCTTTTGGTTTAACTCGAGTTGGGTTGTTAAGGTTGGTACTATTCAAATTGATTTAATATTGATTACAAATATGTTGTATCTGATTTGACAGTTAAGTGCAATTTCAATGTTTATTGGTTGGAATTTTTAATTGAATTTTATTTTTTAATTTGGAATTGAACTGTATTTAATCCTACGAAACCAACATTTCTAACTTGGTGAACATTTCAATTCTTCAACTATGATTTGTATAAAATTTGTATGGCTCTAAGACCTCTCTTTAACATTTTACCAGGTAATGAACATGATGGTTTGTATTTTTCTGCAAAACATGTATTGAAACCTGCATCATCTTAGCTAAAGAAATTAAATTTTACCTTAATTTTGACAACTGTTTCACCACTTATGAATCTGGTAGAATAAATGTTCCATGAATTTAATAGACTGGTGACACTTAGTAAATAATCATCCTACTAAAAATTAAATGTTTCCCTCTCATTTATTTTGTTTTTTGGGTTAAACATTAGTTATCCTTTTATATTTACTTCCATATTTGTTTTCAAATGCAAGAATGTGAAACCAATTGAAGAGAGGTGGTGAAAACAGATTATGGACAACAGTCGTCACATGGCTGATCTGGGTATCCCACCACTAGTGCCTGTAGTGAGTACTTTATTTCAAATATATTTATTTAAATAATATATAATTTCATGTGATTAATTTTTTTTAAACACTTTTTTAGGATCCATCTATTTGGCGATAGTTATTCAATGAGCATCCTAGTAGTGGTCCCAGTACTTTGGGTGTTCATACAAGGGGGGTGGTACGGGAGCTAGATGATCTGTTTGGCGTACCCGATTAGACCATGCCCATCCCACTGACATACCATCCATCCCGCATTCGGATCCCGATGTGTCGTTAAGGAAACACGGGATATTTAGACCTCCCATGTTTTCACTATCCTTTACATATGATCCTCCTCACACATCTGTACCATATCTAATGATGGTTCCCACTCCCCATCTTGCATTTGGCCAGCCATCCTTGTCATCTTATTTTACTTCTGCTTCTCTCTGGGATTTTATATTCTATCTTCTTCGACTACTACTCTGCCAGATTATGTCCCTGTGGAGAATACATTGGGACCCACTCCATCTGTACAGAGTGTTCCTTCAGTTTCTTCGGATCCAGCAGGGCCCATTGATCAGACTACCGCAGGTATACTTATACAACCCTAACAAATTGTTACACAATTATTTATTTTCATTATAACATGTATTGAAAAAATATTTGTTTTTATTTCATAAAATATACATCTAGTCATAAAAGGCGGGGGAGGGGTCGTACACGCATGCATTCAGTGTGTAACCGCCGCACGCTGTTGATGGTGGAGTACAATGAATATGGTTAGATGATTGAAGAATCAGGGCATCAATGTCGTAGTTTTTTGGCGAATCTTTCTAAATACTCCAACATCATTCATGTCAGCCCACTCTCATGGAGACATCTACCAAATGAAGTCAAGGATAAAGACTGGGTAGAGATATGGGTAAAAAAATCAGTTGTATTTAATGAAATATCTTAATTTTTTTATTTATATGAATTAATATTTTGGTTTCAGCTACAGTTTAATTTCCCTGATGGTGAGGGTGCACGGCCAGCACGTCTAAAGGATTTAGGTGAGCTTGGAGAGCTTATAAGCATGAGTTGTACATTGGAAGGCGTGATAGAGTGGGCACATAGTTATAGGCGGTCCCTATCGTGGATGATTGTCCATTATAACAGTACCAACAGATGATTACTCATTGGGCGACAAGCCAATTTATTGTATTAATCAAATTAGAAGTATTTAAATTAAAATTTTCTTGTTTTTCATTAATGAAATTATTGAATTTTATTTAGGATGAACCTAGAATAAATAAAAAAACATTGATTCTAAGAAATATGTCCACTCATTGGGACGTACTATGATTCCAGATCATGAGAGATAGCTGGTATGACAGTTTATAATCTTTCTTTACGACATGAACTTTCTATTGATTCCTATGTAATTTATTCGATTGCTAAAGTTGTTATATAATTTTAGCTATGGAATTACTGTTTTTTTGTATCCTATTTTTAATTATAGTTTCCTACATTCAACTTAATTATAGAGGTATAAATTGAATATATAAGGACGTGTGCCTCGAGCAAAACCATTTTGCTCGAGTAGAAAGAAGAAAGATGGAAGTGCGGTTAATGAACCGACTCAACAGAAGATTGTAAGTTTTACTTTGTAGATGTAAAATTTTAATCTCTATTTTGTAACTTAATAATCTATTTATATTTGTAACAGGCTGCTTTAGAGGCCCTTGATTTAGAGGAACCTGGCAATTTTGGACCAAACGATCACTTACATCAGGTTTTGGGTGATGAGCACCCTGGTAGAGTATGTTGCCGGCCTGGGAAGAGTATAGTTCCGACGAGGTATTGGACCTACTCATGTACAAGTTGTAGTGAAACAGAGTTGCAACCAGTTAAGGCACAGGCAGAACGGGCTGAAAAAAGGGCCACAGAGATGGCAGCACAGTCTGCTATGGCAAACACTGCATTTCTGAAGCAGATGGAAGCTTTACGTCCAACACTTCCACCATAGGCCAACACTGCTTCTGAGGAATATATGTCATCGATGTGTTCTATACATGATGCACCAGGAGGCAGTTTTAGTGGTGGTCAAGATGATGGTGAGGAGGTGGCTGAGTCGGAGGAGTAGGATGGCGAGCAGGAGGCTGAGGCAGAGGAGGAGGGTGAGGAGGATGCTTAGGCGGAGGAGGAGGGCGAGTTGGAGGCCAAGGCGGAGGAAGAGGGTGATAAGGACGGGGATGAGGGTGAAGATGATGGTGATGATAGTGATGTTGATGAGGGATAGATTGATCAGTTACATTTTTTACTGGTATTACTAACCTTTGATGTTTATTGATTTGTTGTGCCTGAATATATGTGTCATTAGGTAGGTCACATTATCTTTATTTTTTATTTATAAATGATAAAACCTGATTTGATGATTTTATATGAAATCTCCCTATTTTAATGAAATTTTAATTTATTAGTGGATATCCCCCTGGACTTCCCCCCCCCACCCTCCACCCTGGACCCCAGACAGCCCCCTGGACAGCTCCCTGAAAAGACCCCCCCCCCCTCCTCCCTGGACCCCGGACAACCCCCCGACAGCCCGCCAGACAGCCCCACCACCCTCCTTCCCAGACCCCAGCAGCCCCACCCAACCCCCCTCCCTAGACCCCAGACAACCCCCCAAACATCCCCCTGGACATCCCCCCACCCTCCTTCATAGACCCTGGACAACCCCCCTCCTTCCTGGACCCTGGACACCCCCCCCCCCCCACCCTCCTTCTACCATGCATAACCCCCACCACATATGTCCTCATTCTCCACTGGGTACCTCACACAACTGTGTATCACTGACATCATCACACCAATCACTACATCATAAGGTCACTGAGCCCAATCTAATCTCTCTTCAAGATTCAACCTAAATCCCAATCTAATTAACATTCCATTACTATTACTTGAGTACCAAGCACCGACCACCTACCTTGATTTCGGAGACAATCACACTCTTAATTCGGCATCTCAGATCCCAATCTAATATATCTTCAAGAGTCACCCTAAATCCCAATGGAAAAGAGGGTTTTAGAGATTCAGAAGAAGATGAGAGAAGAGTGTAAACCCTAATCAAAAATAGGAAGCAAGGAGAGGATTTTAAGTAAAAACAACAGAAATTCGGAAAACAAACAAAACACTTTCAGATTGTATTGATACTTTCTAACAAGGATCCATGAGTCATTTTTGACGTGTATGAGTCAACCCCGTCTCAATCTGAGGCACGGTGTGGTCGGTACCACTCAAAGTGTCACGCTTTTATTTGAATTGGACAACATTTTAAGTGAAAACAACAACTGGAATATGGAAAACTAACCAAATGCATTCAGATTCTATTGATACTTTAGTAAAATGATCCATGGGTCACTTGTGACGTGTCTGAGTCAACCTCGCCTCAATATGAGGCTCAGTGTGTCTGGTACCACTCAAATTGTCTCACATTTTTTGAAATGGACAAGATTTTAAGTGAAAACAACAACTTGTATACAGAAAACTGACCAAATGTATTTGGATTCTATTGATACTTTAGTAAAATTATCCATGTGTCATTTTGGATGTGTACGATTAAATCCCGCCTCAGTCCGAGGAACGGTGTGGCCGGTACCACTCAAACTGTCTCACTTTTATTTGAAATGGAAAGGATTTTATATGAAAACAACAACTTGCATATGAAAAACTGACCAACGCTTTCTGGTTTTATTGATAATTTAGTAAAATGATCCATGGGTCATTTTTGACGTGTAAGAGTCAACCCCACCTCAATCTGAGGCACAGTGTGGCCAGTACCACTCAAAGTGTCTCACATTTATTTGAAATGGACAAAATTTTAAGTGAAACAACAACTTGCATACGGAAAACTGACCAAACGTATTCAGATTATGTTGATACTTTGATAAAAAGATTCATGGGTCATTTGTGATGTGTAAGAGTAAACCCTGCCTCAATATAAGGCACGGTGTGGCCGGTACCACTCAAACTGTCTCACTTTTATTTGAAATGGACACGATTTTAAGTGAAAACAACAACTTGCATATGGAAAACCGAACAAACGCATTCAGATTGTATTGATACTTTATTAAAACGATCCATGGGTCATTTTTGACATGTAAGAGTCAACCCCACCTCAATATGAAGAACGGTGTGGCCGGTACCACCCAAATTTTCTCACTTTTATTTGAAATGGGAAAGATTTTAAGTGAAAACAACAACATGCAAATACAAAACCGACCAAACACTTTCTGATTGTATTGATACTTTAGGAAAACTATCCATGGGTCATTTTTGATGAGTATGAGTCAACCCCACCTCAATCTGAGACATGGTGTGGCCGGTACCACTCAAAATGTCTCACATTTATTTGAAATGGACACGATTTTAAGTGAAAACAACAACTTGCATACGGAAAACTGACCAAAACATTTATATTCTGTTGATACTTTAGGGAAATGATCCATGGGTAATTTTTGACATGCATGAGCCAACCCCACTTCAATATGAGGCACGGTGTGGCCGGTACCACTCAACCTGTCTCACTGTTATTTGAAATGGACAGGATTTTAAGTGAAAACAATAACTTGCATATGGAAAACCAACCAAATGATTTTTTATTGTATTTATACTTCATTAAAACGATCCATGGGTCATTTTTTGTGTGTACGAGTCAACCCCACCTCAATTAGAGGCACGGTGTGGCCGGTATCACTCAAAATGTCTCTCTTTGGTTTAAAATGGACACTGTTTTAAGTAAAAATAACAACCATTCAGAAAACTGACTAAATGTATCTTGATTATGTTGATACTTTAGAACAAGGATCCATGGGTAATTTGTGATGTGTAAAATTCAACCCTATCTCAATATGAGGGACGTTGTGGCTGTTACCACTCAAACTGTCTCACATTTATTTGAAATGGACAAGATTTTAAGTGAAAACAACATCATGCATACGGAAAACCGAACAAACGCATTCCAATTCTATTGATACATTATGAAAATGATACATGGGTCATTTTTGACGTGTATGAGCCAACTCTGCCTCAATCTCAGGCACGGTGTGTCCGGTACCACTCAAATTGTCTAACTTTTATTTGAAATAGACAGGATTTTAAGTGAAAACAATAACTTGCATATGGAAAACTGACCAAACACTTTCTGATTGTATTGATACTTCTGGAAAATTATACATGGGTCATTTTTGACATGTAAGAGTCAACCCTGCCTCAATATGAGGCACGGTGTGGCCGGTACCACTCAAAGTGTCTCACATTTATTTGAAATGGAAAAAAATTTAAGTGAAAAAAACAACTTGCATAGGGAAAACTGACCAAATGCATTCGAATTGTGTTAATAATTTAGGAAAATTATCCATGGGTCATTTTTGACTTGTATGAGTCAACCCCATCTCAATCCAAGGCACGTTGTGTCCGGTACCACTCAAACTGTCTCACTTTTATTTGAAATGGACAGGATATTAAGTGAAAACAACAACTTCCATATGGAAAACTGATCAAATGATTTTTGATTATATTGATACTTTATTACAACGATCCATATGTCATTTGTGACGTGTACGAGTCAACCCTGCCTCAATTCGAGGCACGGTGTGGCCAGTATGACTCAAAGTGTCTCTCTTTGGTTTAAAATAGATGTTGTTTTAAGTAAAAACAATATACTTTCATAAAACCAACCAAATGTATTCTGATTGTGTTGATACTTTAGAACAAGGATCCATGGGTCATTTGTGACGTGTACAAGTCAACCCCGTCTCAATCCGAGGGATGGTATGGTCGTTACCACTCAAATTGACTCACATTTATTTGAAATGGATAAGATTTTAAGTGAAAACAACAACTTGCATACAGAAAACCAACCAAACGCATTCATATTCTATTGATAATTTAGGAAAACGATCCATGGGTCATTTTTGACGTGTACGAGTCAACCCCGCCTCAATTTGAGGCACGGTGTGGCCGGTATCACTCAATGTGTCTCTCTTTTGTTTAAAATGGACACTATTTTAAGTAAAAACAACAGACATTCGGAAAACCAATCAAACGTATTATGATTGTGTTGATAATTTATTACAAGAATCCATGGGTCATTTGTGACATGTATGAGTCAACCTCATCTCAATCTGAGGGACGGTGTGCCTGGTACCACTCAAAGTGTCTCACTTTTATTTGAAATGGACAACATTTTAAGTGAAAACAATAACTAACGCATGGAAAACCGACCAAACGCATTCAGATTCTGTTGATACTTTAGTAAAATGATCCATGGGTCATTTTTGACGTGTAAGAGTCAACCCTGCCTCAATATAAGGCATGGTGTGGCCAGTACCACTCAAACTGTCTAACTTTTATTTGAAATGGACAGGATTTTAAGTGAAAACAGCAACTTTCATACTAAAAACTGACCAAACGTATTCATATTGTGATGATACTTTAGCACAAGGATCCCTGGTCCAACCTCACACAATCGACTTCTCATGTGAGGAACTCCTACCCCTATTATAAAACACATGAAATTTAATATGCCAATCCCATCCTCAAACAGTGGGTTCTAGGACCAAACCAAAGTCCCTTTGGGAACCCAATAACAAAGACATAATTTAATATTCATACCCTCTACCCACAATGGGGATTCATCTCACATCACACCCAGGATACCAAATTATAATTATCCACATCCCCCTTATTCCAATTGAAAAGTCTATGAAAAACATGTAACATATTCCGGTAACCCATCTCATATGTCGAGATTGGCCAATGTTTGTCACTAACACATCAGGAACCATTTATACATGGATACAAAGTCATTAGAGGAATATAAACATCCCATGAGATTCCTATAACTCATCCTAGGCCTAAGCACATGACCACTACCATTTTCTATCTTATGGGTATCATGATCCTTGTCCACTCTACCAAAGTTTTTCTGTTGGTTTTAAGATAGTCAACCCAAGACCATGAGTAAACATCCCATGTGTTTCCTATAACATGTAGGTTTTTTCTCTTGTGTGTATTGGCGTTGTGGTTTGAGTGAGTAGTGAATTTTAAATTTTCAATACTATTATGGGTGTTATTGATTTTCAATTCTAAATTTCTGAATTCTGGATGTATTGGATTCTGGCTGTATTTGTAATGAATTATAAATTTTGAATACTGTTATGTGTATTGGATTCTAGATGTATTGGATTTTAATTTTGTATTGGTTTTATGGGTGTTATTGCATTTGAATTCTAGATTTATTGGATTGTGGATGTTTTGGATTCTATATTTTTCTCAATTTGTGGTTTGAGTGAGGAATGGAATTTAAATTTATAAATTTCTGAATTCTAGATGAATTTTAATCATCCCATGTAGCCTTTTAGATTCTGGGTGTATTTGTTATTGCAGGTATAGAGATCATGTTGGAGGTGGTTGTTGGCTGCTGCTGCTGTAGATTTTGGATGTTGTTGTTGGCTGCTACAGCATATGTATACCAACAGTTTTAAAAACCATTGTTATATCCTTTCGATATATAACATATACCAACGGTTTGGGAAACCATTGGTATATCTATTCATTTAACACATATACCAACAGTTTTAGAAAATGTTGGTATATCCTTTAAATATATAACATATACCAATGGTTTGTGAAACTTTTGGTACATCTCTTCATTTAAAACATATACCAACGGTTTACACAGAATCTTTGGTATAAGACTATACGAACGGCTTACTTGGCCACGATTTTGGAAACCGTTGGTATATAATATACCAACGGTTTCCAGGCCTTTACCAACAGTTCTGAACCGTTGGTAAAGAGTAGAATTCTAGTAGTGAATCTTTTGATGTTGTGTTCATGGATGATATCTTTGTGCACTCCAACATAGAAGAGGAACATATATTCCATTTAAATTTCATTATTATATCATTTAAAGGACATCATCTGTATGGTAAAATTTCCAAGTGTGATTTTTGAATCTAGGAAGTGATATTTCTAGGACATGTGATATCTAAGAGGGGTGTCTCAGTTGATCCTAAAATGGACCAGGAAGTTATTTCTCAGGAGAATCCTAGAAACATGTTTGAGATATAAACCTTCTTGGGTTTGGTAGGTTATTATATACAGTTTGTTTGGGACTTCTCCAAGATCACATGTTTGATTTTAACATTATACCATAAGGGTGTAATGTTTCAATGGAATGAGAAGTCTAAAACATATTTTGTGGATATAAATATGAGTTTGACTTAAACCACAATTCTTATTCTTCTAGAGCAATGGTCAGGATGAGATTTTTTCTATGATGCTTCTGGTACAGGTTTAGGATGTGTCCTGATGTAGAGGAAACATGTTGTGTCTTATAGACCACGCCAGTTACTCCAACATGAAAGAACTACCCTACCCATGATATTGATTTTGTAATTGTTGTGCATCCCCTAAAAACATGTCATCGCCATCTCATTCGAGAGAGGTTTATGTTATATTCTGATCACAAAATCCTGAAGTGTATTTTCACTCATAGATATCTAAACACAAGACATAGAAACTGGGTTGAGTTCCATCAGGCCTTTGATTTTGATATCGTGTATACCTTTGATAAAGTGAATATGTTAATTAAACCATTTAGAAAAAATTTATTGACAAAAGATATTAAGGAATCAGTTGTACAATTTCCTTTGATGAGTTGTTTTACTGAGATAAGCATGGGAGTGGAGAAGGTCGGTGGACAGGTATTATTGGCATTGATAAAAGATGAATCATCTTTTGGTGAGTGATTTTGACTTTATTAGCTATTATACACTGAGATCCAATTCTTAAGAGAAATCCTAAATGGTGTGGAGACCTCATGTGAGTTGTCTCAGTTTCCTAGTAGAGATTTATACTTTTAGAGCCGGTTGGTTGTTCCATTTTCCTTGAGATGGGAGTTTCTAGATATTGGACATCAGACGTGTTGGTCTGTGAACCCTGGGGCTAAAAATATGTACCATTATTTGATATGTCAGTATTGAGGTTCAGGGATGAGGTGGTTAGTTGTAGATTTTGTATGGTGGTGTCTCAATTCTCAAAGAGTCAAGGCAGAATAGTAGGGACCTGTAGGTTTGTTGCATCTTTTTCCCATTCTGGTATGAAATTGGGATGATATTTTCAGAGATTTCATCATTGGTTTACCAAAAACACCTAGTGGGAAGTTTTGGAATGACTTTGTGTATGAAGATTGTATTTATTGTCAACAGTTGTCAAAACTCATCAAAATGAAGAAGGATATGAACAAGGACTAAAAAGTTAGTGGAGATTGGCCGAGGTAAGGTTGCCTAGAGAATTTTTATGGAATCATAGCATTGTATGTCATACTTGATAAATTCTCTACGAAGATCAATTCAGACCATTGTTGAACAGATACTAATTTCAAAGAACTTGTGTCAAAGGTGACACATTTTTTACAACAATGAAGAATAGTGAAGTATCATCCATCTAAGGATGATTGAAGAAGAATGAGGATTTAAAGAAGACCATTAAATGCTTCACGATTGTATGAGAACCATGCAAGAGATTACTTGAATAAAAGAATCATATGATTTGAATGAAGTAGAAAATGATGGCTGAAGAAGAAGAGAGAGTGCATAAGGACTTGGCATTCTAGGAAGATCATGAATTACACATTTACCTGAAATTAGATGATGGTTTCACTATTCTTAAAGTTCCAAATACATGTATCAAAGGTGATACATTGTCTGCAACATTGAAGGAATTTAAAGAAGCTTTAAGCCTCCACTTTTGGATGAAGAGAGATTATTGGAGTTATTTGGAATTAAAACTCCAAAAGTAAATTAGGATTTAAAGTGAGGATGAAAGAAGTACTTTGGAATTCATGTTCAAAAAAGAATGGAAAAAAACTATTATGATGCTTTTCCGATTTGTATTTCAAAAATATCATAAGTTTGGAGAACTTGTGATGAAAGCCTTATGAAGGATAGGGAGAGTAAAGAAGTGTTTTTGGAAAAATAAAGAAAGTGGTGTGCAAGTCAAAAATGGAGCGCAAGTGTGGCGTGGAAGTGTATGTTGCACATAAGTCATATTTCAAAATCATCCCATCAAAATATGAAAAAGGAAATAAAGTGGCATGCAAGTTAAATATTGGCGCGCAAGTGTGGCTCGTAAGTATATGTGGCACGCAAGTGTATAATGCGTGCAATTCATATTTCAACATCATCATATCAAAATATGACAAAGGAAAGAAAGTGTTGCGCTAGTGATAGAATTACGAGCAAGTGCTGGAGCGGCGCGCAAGTGCTGTAGCGGGGAGAAAGTGTATGTGGTGTGCAAGTCACCAAAATTCCTATAAATAGACGACTAGCATCCTCAATTTTTTAAGTCTCAACACTTAAAAGAAAATTTGAGCTCATATTGTGCAAGTAGTATAAGTGGCGCACAATATGAAGTGGCACGCAAGTTGAGGGTTATTTATAAGGCGCGCAAGTAGGCTGGCGCACAAGTAAGGCAGCGCTCAAGCAGAGTGGAATGCAAGAAGAAGTCACCCAAGTTGTGAGTTGTGCCCAATAGTGGTGTGTAAGTAGTTCGTGGTGTGAAAGTAGGTAGGTGAGCAAGCTGAGTGTCATGCAACCAGGTGGTGTTCAAGATGAGTGGTGCACAATCATGTGGGCGAAAGAAGGGGGGAGCGCAAGTAGAGTGGCATGAAAGCAGCATGGCACGCAAGTAGAAGAGGCGCGCAAGTTGTGAGTTGTGAACAATTGTGGTGTGCAAGTATTTTATGGCGCGCAAGAAGGGAGGCGCGTAAGCAGGGTGGCGTGCAAGTAAGGATTGGCGTGCAAACTGTGAATTGTTCTAGAAGTTCTTACCATTTTCTGATGAACTGAGTTGATGTTAAGTTGATCTAGACTTTATTGTTTTTACAATCACAAATATAACTTGTGATTCTAGAAAGAAGAAGAAGAAGAAGAGATCGGTGCATATGGTTTTGCACTAAAAGAAAATGTTTGAATAAGAGTAGGTTTCAGTGCAGCTAGTTTTTCAATGAAGATATAGAAGAATAGGAAGAGTGTGCAGCATACAGGTTTTCCACATAGAGAGAAGAGAATAAGAAGAAGAATAGATTATTCCCAATTGAAGCCTACAATTATTTAGGGTAGTTTAATTCAGATGATGCTATGTGAACTGATCCTCAATTTCTAAATAATCACATTGGTATATGTGATTCTGGCTAAGAAGAGAGAAGAGGATTTAGTGCAGTTGGTTATTTCACTAAGAAGAAGATAGAATAAGATTTAGTGCAGTTGGTTATTGCACTAAGAAGAATAAAGAAGAAGTATAGTGGAGTTGGTGTTGCACTAGAGAAGAAGATAAAAAAAGAATGAAGAAATGCTTACCTAATGCTTTCCAAGTAATAAAGTGAAGATAACTAAAGACGACCAAGAGCAGAACCAACCTTATCAAGAAGGAATAAGATTGTCTCTATAAGCACTATAAAGAACCAGATAGAGGCTGCAAGTTGGACTATACTATCACCAGTCCAGGTAAGAGGATTGTTTCCCACCCCCATCCAAAGTGTAGGGACTTACACTAGCTAGAGGATTGTTTTCCTAGCCACTCCATTGTAACAGCAAATTAAATTATAGTAGAGAATCTATGCAATGGTCATTCCCATGCATGGAAAGGACGTAGATACTCTTATTGAGTGGTTAACCTTGTAAAAATATTGTGTTCATATTTTTACTGCTTTCTATTATTGCATGTGACAGGGAAAAGAGAATAAGAGAATCAATATCCTAAAAGATCAAGAGGTG
Organism: Viscum album; assembly: GCA_963277665.1. Lineage (NCBI taxonomy): Eukaryota > Viridiplantae > Streptophyta > Magnoliopsida > Santalales > Viscaceae > Viscum > Viscum album. The sequence goes on along the minus strand of OY728141.1, from coordinate 592,259,762 downwards.
CATAGATAAAAGTTTCAATTGGTTTAAAAAGTCCTCAACATTGATTCACCCCCATCTCAGTGTTAGGTATATCCCAAACTGGTCCTTTCAATTGGTATCAGAGGCAGGTTAACCTCTAGTGGATTATCTAGAGTGAAGTTATTATCTTTTGAACATTTGAGTTTCTTTCCTGAATTATCAATGAAATGAGCTTTCAGTGAAGATTCAGTTATCTCTGAATAGAAGGCTATATATATCAAGACCATGATGAATATGAAAAATAAGGAGAATAGAAAGTTTAAGAAGAATTCCATCCTATCTAATGAAGAGGATGTATCTGGTTATCTATATCTGGAAGACATTGAAGATGCACAAGACTTGGAAAGTTATGAGAAGGTGGCTCAATTTTTCACTAAGAATATGGATAACCTTACTCCCTCAAATTACAAGGAGTTATGTGTTCGTACATTTTTAAATTATTCTCATGATGAAAATTCTCGCACAAGTGGTGATGATCAATCTACAACATCTCAAGAAATATCAGTTGATAGATTAAGAATGATTCTGCATGGTATTCCTGAAGAGAGGGCATCTCTTTTCTGTGGAGTATTTCAATGCCTGCAGGAAAATATCACTCAACTGGAAGAAGAAACTGATGCTTTGGAGAAAGTCTTACAAGCAAAAATTGTCGAATGTTTAAAGCTCTCCAGACAGGTTGGAGCCTTTGAAGCAACAAAGAGGGTATTTGAAGTAAGTTTTTCAAAGTGGTTTAAAGATGTTGAAGATAAATATGGAGTCAACAAAACTCAAGAAGAGAAGATCCGTGCACTTAAAGATGAGCTGAAAAAGAGCAATGATGTTAAGGAGATATATTTGGAAGAAAACTCCAAGAAGATCAAAGAACTTGACTCTTTGTTACAAAACAAAGTAAAGATTCATGAAGATGAAGTTGAAAGATTAAATAATGCTTGTGAAAAGAATATGTATATGATTGAAGACCAGGAATTCATCCTCAATATGATATTTCTATAATTGGAAGGTGATTTTACGAATCTTGAGAAGACACATATTGAGTCTCCACAAAATAAGGAAATACTTTTTGTCAGTATTCAATGATAAATGGAGGATTCTATTGTCAAAATACCTCCAACATGTGATAAGAATATCATGGCTTCACTCATTTATCTATCAAAAGCAGCTGATAAATTAAAGGTACCATCCATACCAACTTTTACTAATGTTTTTGTTTCTACAAAAAAGTACAGGTTAGAAGAAAAATTCTAAACAAGTATGGATGAAGAAAAGTGAGAAGAAACCTACCATCATGTCTATGGTGGATAGGGGAAAGAGTGTGGAAGATAGATCCCCACATAAAGCACAACATACCAAGAAGAAGATTCAGCAACCTTATAAAGAATATGGGTAGAATTCAAGGTTTTTTTGTCAATGATGGTGTTGTAATAGATTTGGGCATTGTGCACTAGATTGTTGGTACAACCCCTTAAAATTAAAAGCATAGAGAAAGCTCATCTCAAGGGGGAAAATCCAGAGAAGAAGAAGCAAGATACACAGATCCAAAAGCATCTGTATACTGCAAACAGATTTGGAATGTTAGATAACATCTGTGATGTATGAAATAGGAGTGGTCATATGAATGGTGCATGTTCATATAGGAAAAGAAGATCACAGAAGCTGAGTAAGAATAAATAATCATCCTTGGGAATAAATGAAATAAATAATATGAAAACAAATTCACCCAGGATGATTTCAAGAAGTAAATATGAGAAGTCCTTGGATTCTAAATCCAAGAAGGTGAAGGGTGGTGCATCCAAAATAACTACTAAGAAGGAATCCACTAAAAAGAAGCCATGTAGAAGATCCAATCATGATGCCTCAGTCCCTAATGATATTTTGGTGGTTTGGCCAAAAGATTTGGAAAGAATGATGAAGATGGAATATTCACAGGATAATACTTGTGCTAAAATAAAAAAGAATATTTTACATGAAGAAAAGGAAGTTTTTTGTGTGAGGTGCAACAAGGCTGGTAATAGTATTAAAAGATGCTTTGAATTTACTCCAGCCCAGCAAGAATTCCTAAAAAGGATGAAAGTTTCACTAAGAGATTCTAGTGATTTGAAATCCCTTGAAGAAAGAATATTTACACACAAACAGATGGAAGAAATAGTGAGGTCCACACAATCACAGTCAGTATTGAAGATCAGTTCTGAAAGTGTGAAGAATGGAGCATCTGGGTTGAGAAGATCATATCAACCTTGTTGTTCACATTGATGGAGAAAAGAGGATCCACCTTATTCCATTAAATCTTTGTGTATTTTATTTGTTATTATCATACAATGAATTGAAGGTGAAGTAAGATCTCCGGGGGGAAACCTGGGATTCAGTGAGGAGAAGTGTTCCCTTGAGGGGGAGACACATGAAGAAGCTGTCAGAGTCATTATCCCAATCAGTATCAACATTAGTTGGTATGAAATTGAATTACTCTGAAGATTGTCTAAATATCATGCCATTAAAAAAGGTATGTCATTTTTTAATCTCTCATCCATGGTTACTCAAAATAAATATATTTTTATAAATGGGGGGTAACTTGGTCAATCAGTGACATAAGAAGAATGAAAGTTCCCCAAAGCCACTTATCCTGTTAATTGCACTTGAATGTTTTTGATCCTTTTGTTGAAGTGAGTGTTGGAATTTTAAGAATGATTATTTATTATCTAATTCAATATCTTTGTCCTAGAATGAAAGTGGAAAACCCTTGAAGACAAGTGTAAAAGATCTCATCTCATAAGGTATCATGATCAGTGGATAATGGACAGCTTTGTAGTCTAAATCAAATTCTCTTGTTTTCTACATCGAGCTTTGCTCAAGTATACTTAGAGTGAAATGATTGATGGAACACTTATTAAGTAAGAACTGATACCCTCTCTACCATTAACTTTGTATTTCTTGTCAATAAGGGGGATAGAAAGTGAAATTAAAGTTTGAAATGAAAGGGAAGAGAGAAGATTCTTATTTTAACATTGACACATTCATTTTAGTAGACTTTGTGGTATTGAAAATAAAATACAAAGGGGCATATTGTTGGGACCACTTTGTATATGAAGATTGTATTTGTTGTCAACATTTGTCAATACTCATCAAAATGAAGAAGGATATGAAGAATGACTAAAAAGTTAGTGGAGATTGGATGAAGTGAGGTTTCCTGGAGAATTGTTATGGAATCATAGCATTGGATGTCATACTTGTGCAATTCTCTCAGAAAATCGAATTAGACGATTGTTAAACTAATACTAAGTTCAAAGAACTTGTGTCAAAGGTGAAACATTGTTTACAACAATGAAGAATAGTGAAGTATCATTCATATGAGGATGATTGAAGAAGAATGAGGATTTAAATAAGACCATGAAATGATTCACGATTTCATGAGAACCATGCAAGAGCTTACTTGAAGAAAAGAATCGTATGATTTGAATGAAGTAGAGAATGATGGATGAAGAAGAAGAGAGAGTGTGGAAGGACTTGTAATTCTAATAAGGTCATGAATTACACATTGCCTTGAAATCAGATGATTTTTGCACTGTTCTTAAAGTTCCAAATACATGTATCAAAGGTTATACATTGTCTGCAACATTGAAGGTATTTGAAGAAACGTCAATCCTCCACTTTTGGATGAAGAGAGATGATTGGTGTTCTTTGGAATTAACACTCCAAAAGGAATTGAGGATTTGAAGTGATCATAAAAGAAGTAATTTGGAATTCATATTCCAAAAAGAACGGAAAAAACTATGACGATGCTTTGACTATTTGTATTTCACAAATATCATAAGTTTGGAGAACTTGTGATGAAATACTTTTGAAAGATAGGGAGAGTAAAGAAGTGTTTTTGGAAAAATAAATAAAGAAGCCTGCAAGTCAAAAATGGCGTGCAAGTGTATATTGTGTGAAAGTCATATTTGAAGATCATCCCATCAAAATTTGACAAAGGAAATAAATTGGCGCACAAGTTAAAGATTGGCGCGTAAGTGTGATGTGAAATTATATGTGACGTGCAAGTGTATGATGCAAGAAATTCATATTTCAACATCATCATATCAAAATATGACAACAGAAAGAAAGTGTCGTGCTAGTGATGGAATGACGTGCAAGTGCTGGAGGAGCGCGCAAATACTGTAGCGGTGCGCAATTGTATGTGGCGTGCAAGTCACCAAAATGCCTATAAATAGACGACTACCCTCCTCATTTTTTTAAGGCTCAAGATAAAATTTAAGATCTGATCGCACAAGAAGTAGAAGTGGCACACAAGCTGAAGTGACATGCAAGTTGAGGGTTTTTTATAAGGCGCGCAAGTAGGGTGGTACGCAAGTAGGGTGGCACGCAAGCATAGTGGCGGGCAAGCAGAGTGGTGCGCAAGAAGAAGTGGCGTGCAAGTCGTGAGTTGTTCCCAATAGTGGTGTGCAAGTAGTTAGTGGTGCGCAAGCAGGTAGGTGTGCAAACTGAGTGGCGCACAACCAAGTGGCGCGCAAGTAGGGAGGTGTGCAAGCAGAGTGGTGTGCAAATAGCATGGCGCGCAAGTAGAAGTGGCGCACAAGTTGTGAGTTCTGAACAATTTTGGTGCTCAAGTATTTGATGGAGCGCAAGTAGGGTGGAGCGTAAGTAAGGATTGGCATGCAAGCAGTGAGTTTTTATAGAATTTCTTACCAGCTTCGGATCAACTGAGATGATGCTAAGTTGATATAGACTTCATTTTTTTTACAATCAAAAAGAGAACTTGTTATTCTAGAAAGAAGAATAAGAATAAGAGATTTGTATAGATGGTTTTTCACTGAAAGAAAACGTGTAAAGAAGAGTAGGTTGCAGTGCACCTAGATTTGCATTGAAGAAGCATAAGAAGAAGAAGAAGAGCGTGCATCGTACAGTTTTTCTGCATAGAGAGAAGATAAGAAGAATAATAAGAGGATAATATACCCAATTGAAGCCTAAAATTATTTAGGGAATTTTAATTCAGATGATTCAAGGTGAACTGATCCTCAGTTTCTAAATAATCACATTGGTATATGTGATTCTGGCCAAGAAGAGAGAAGAGGATTTAGTGCAGTTGGTTATTGCACTAAGAAGAAGAGAGATTAAGATTTAGTGCAGTTGGTTATGGCACTTAGAAGAAGAAAGATGAAGTCTAGTGCAGTTGGTGTTACACTAGAGAAGAATAGAAAGAATGAATGAAGAAATTCTTGCCTACTGCTTTGCAAGTAATCAAGTAAATATCACTAAAGAAGACCAAGAGCAGAACCTACCTTATCAAGAAGGAATAAGACTGCCTCTATAAGAAGTATAAAAAACTAAATAGAGGCTGTAAGTTGGACTAGAATATCACCAGTCCAGGGAAGAGGATTGTCTCCCACCCACCCCCCCCCCCTCCAAAGTGTAGGGACTTACACTGGCTAATTGTTTTCCTAGCCACTCCATTGTAATAGCATATTACATTATAGTGGAGAATCCATGCAATGGTTATTCCCATGCCTGGAAAGGATGTCGCTACTCTTATTGAGTGGTGAACCTTGTAAAAATATCATGTGCATATTTTTACTTCTTTTTATTATTTCATGCGACAAGGAAAAGAGAATAAAAGATTCAAGATCCTAAAAGATCAAGAGGTATAGGGATAAAAGTTGGAATTGGTATAAAAAGTACTCAACACTGATTCACCCCCATCTCGGTGTTAGTTATATCCCAAACTGGTCCTCTTAATTAGTATCAGAGGCAGGTTAACCTCTGTTGGATTCTCTACAGTGAAGTTATTCTCTTTTGAAGATTTGAGTTTATTTCCTGAATTATCAATGAAGTGAACTTTTAGTGAAGATTCAGTTATATTTGAACAGAAGGCTATATCAATCAAGACCATGATGAATAGGAAAAAGAAGGAGAAGAGGAAGTTGAAGAAGAAGTCCCTCCTATCTAAAGAAGAGGATGTATCTGGTTCTCCAAATATGGTAGACATTGAAGATGCACCAGACTTGGAAAGTTATGAGAAGGTGGATCAAGTTTCCACTAAGAAGATGTATAACTTTCCTACCTAAAATGATAGGGAGGTATGTGTTAGTACATTTGGAAATTATTCTCATGATGAAAATGATGGCACAAGAGGTGATGATCAATCTACAACATCTCAAGAAATATATGTTGACAGATTAAGAATGATTCTGCATGGTATTCCTGAAGATAGTGCATCTCTTGTTTGTGGAGTATTTCAATTCATGTAGAAAAATATCACTCAACTAGAAGAAGAAACTGATGCTTTGGAGAAAGGCTTACAAGCAAAAATTGTCGAATGTTTAAAGCTCTCCAGACAAGTTGGAGCCTTTTAAGCAACAAAGAGGGTATTTGAAGTAAGTTCTTCAAAGTGGTTCAAAGATGTTGAAGAGAAAGACGGAGTCAACAAGACTCTAGAAGAGAAGATCCTTGCACTTGAAGATGAGCTGAAAAAGAGCAATGATGTCAAGGACATATATTTCGAAGAAAACTCCAAGAAGATCAAATAACTTTACTCTTTCTTACAAAACAAAGTAAAGATGAATGAATATGAAGTTAAAATATTAAATAAGGCTTGTGAAGAGAAGGTGAATATGATTGAAGACTAGGAATTCATCCTCAATATGAGATGTCTAGAATTAGAAGTTGAGTTTACCAATCTTGAGAAGAAACATATTGAGTCTCCCCAAAAGAAGGAAACAGTTGTTGTCAGTATTCAATGCTCAATGGAGGATTCTACTATCAAAAGACCTCCAACATGTGATAATAAGATCATGGATTCACTCATTGATCTATCAAAAGCAGCTGAGAAAGTAAAGGTACCATCCATACCAACTTGTACTAATGTTTTAGTTTCTACAAAAAGTACAGGTTGGAAGAAAAATTATAAAAAAGTATGGATTAAGAAAAGTGATAAGGAACCTACCAACATGGCTATGGTGGATAGGGTAAAGAGTGTGGAAGATAGCTCCCCACATAAAGCACAACATACCAAGAATAAGATTCAGAAACCTTATAAAGAAGATGGGAAGAAGTCAAGGTTTGTTGGTTAATGCTGGTGTTGAAATAGAGTTGGGCATTGTGCACTAGATTGTTGGTACAACCCCTTAAATGTAAAAGCATAGAGAAAGCTCATCTCAAGGGGGATAAATCTAGAGAAGAAAAGCAAAATCCACAGATCCAAAAGCATCTATATACTGCACTCAGAAGAATCCATGTAGAAGATCCAATCATGATGCCTCAGTCCCTAATGATATTTTGGAGGTTTGGACAGAAGATTTGGAAAGAGTGAGAAAGATGGAAGATACACAGGCTAATAATTGTGCTAAAAGCAAAAATAAGATTCTATATGAAGAAATGAAGTTTTGTGTGTGAGGTGAAACAAGGCTGGTCATAGTATTCAAAGATGCTTTGAATTTACTACATCCCAACAAGAATTCCTAAAAAAGATAAAAGTTTTACCAGGAGATTCTAGTGATTTGAAAGCCCTTGAATAAAGAATATTCACACACAAAGTGATGGAAGAAATAGTGAGGTCCACACAATCACAGTCACCATTTAAGATCAGTTGTGAAAGTGTAAAGAATGGATCATATGGGTTGATAAGATCATCTCAACCTTGTTGTTAACATTGATGGAGAAAAGAGGATTACCCTTATTCCATTAAATCTTTGTGTATTGTATTTGTTATTTTCATACAAGGAATTTAAGGAGAAGTAATATCTCAGGGGGAAAACAAGGGATTCAATGAGGAGAAGTGTTCCCTTGAGGGGGAGACACATGAAGAAGCTTTCAGAGTCATTATCCCAATCATTATCAACATCAGTTGGTATAAAATTCAATTACTCTGAAGATTTTCTGAATATCATGTCGTTGGAAAAGGTATTTCATTTCTTAATCGCTCATCCTTGGTTACTCAAAATAAATAAATTTTTATAAAGGGGGAGTAACTAGGTCAATCTGTGACATAAGAAGAATGAAAGTGCTGCAAGGACACTTATCCTGATAATTGCACTTGAATGTTTTTGATTCTTTTGTTGAAGTGAGTACAGGAATTTCAAGATTGATTATTTCCTATCACATTCTTTATCGTTTTCCTGTAATGAAATTGGAAAACCCTTGAAGACAAGTGTAGGAGATCTCATCTCATGAGGTATCACGATCAGTGGATAATGGACTGTTTTGTTGTCTAAATAAAATTCTATTGTTTTATACATCGAGCGTTGCTCAAGTAGACTTAGAGTGAAATGACTGATGGCACACTTCTTAAGTAAGGATTGATACCCTCTCTGCCATGAACTTTTTATTTGTCGTCAATAAGGGGGAGAGAAAGTGAAATGAAAGTTTGAAATGAAAGGGGAGAGAGAAGATTCTTAATTTGTCATTAACACATTCATTTGAGAAGAATTTGTGGTATTGACAATAAAATACAAAGTGGGAGATTTTTGGGACCACTTTGTGTATGAAGATTGTATTTGTTTTCAACAGTTGTCAATACTCGTCAAAATGAAGCAGGAGGTGAAGGACTAAAAAGTTAGTGGATATTGGCCGAAGTGAGGCTGCTTGGAGAATTGTTATGGAATCATAGCATTAGATGTCATACTTGAGCAATTATCTAAGAAGATCAATTCAGACGATTGTTGAACAGATACTAAGTTCAAAGTACTTGTGTCAAAGGAGACACATTGTTTACAACAATGAGGAATGGTGAAGTATCATCCATCTAAGTATGATTGAATAATAATGAGTATTTAAATAAGACCATGCAATGCTTCACGATTTCATGATAACCATACAAGATATTACTTGAAGAAAATAATCATATGATTTGAATGAAGTAGAGAATGATGGCTGAAGAAGAAGAGAGAGTGTGGAAGGACTTGTCATTCTAAGAAGGTCCTGAATTACACATTTCCTTGAAATCAGATGATTGTTGTACTGTTCTTAAAGTTCCAAATACATGTATCAAAGGTGATGCATTGTCTGCAACATTGAAAGTATTTGAAGAAGCATCAAGCCTCTGCTTTTGGATGAATAGAGATGATTGGAGTTCTTTGGAATTAACACTCTAAAAGGAATTTAGGATTTTAAGTGAGGATGAAAGAAGTACTTTGGAATTAATATTCCAAAAAGAATGGACAAAACTATGATGATGCTTTCCTGATTTGTATTTCACAAATATCATATGTTTGGAGAACTTGTGATGCAAGCCTTATGAAGGATAGGGAGAGTAAAGAAGTGTTTTTGGAAAAAGAAAGAATGTGGAGCACAATCCAAAAATAGTGCGCAAGTGTGAAGTGCAATTTTGTGTTGCGCGCAAGTCATATTTCAAGATCATCCCATCAAAATATGACAAAGGAAATAAAGTGGCACACAGTTTAAAGATTGGCGTGCAAGTGTGGCGTGAAAGTATATGTGGCGCGCAAGTGTATGCTGCGTGCAAGTCATATTTCAGCATCATCATATCAAAATATGATAAAGGAAAGAAAGTGTCGCACTAGTGATGGAATGACGCGCAAGTGCTGGAGCAACATGCAAGTGTTGTAGCGGCACGCAAGTGTATGTGGCACGCAAGTCACAAAAATGCCTATAAATAGACGACTAGTCTCATCATTTTTTCAAGGCTCAACACTTAAGATAAAATTTGATCTCTAATAGCGTAAGAAGTAGAAGTGGCATGCAAGATGAAGTGGCATGCAAGTTGATGGTTATTTATAAGGTGAGCAAGTAGGGTGGCGCGGAAGTAGGGTGGCGCGCAAGAAGAGTGGCGCACAAGCAGAGTGGCGCACAAGCATAAGTGGTGCGCAAGTTGTGAGTTGTGCCCAATATTGGTGTGTAAGTAGTTAGTGGCACGCATAGAGGTAGGCACCCAAGCTGAGTGACGCGCAAGTAGGTGGCACGCAATCTGAGTGGCGTGCAAACATGTGGCACGCAAGTAGGGAGGCGTGCAAGAACAGTGGCGCGCAAGCAGCATGGCATGCAAGTAGAATTGGCCCGCAAGTTGTGTGTTGTGAACAATTGTGGCATGAAAGTATTTGATGGCATGTAAGCAGGGAGGTACACAAGAAGGGTGGCGTGCAAGTAAGGATTGGCATGCAAGTTTTGTGTTGTTCTAGAAGTTCTTACCAGCTTCTGATCAACTGAGATGATGCTAAGTTGATCTAGACTTCATTTTTTTACAATCACAAAGATAACATGTGATTATAGAAAGAAGAAGAATAGTAGGATCTCGGTGGAGATGGTTTTTCACTAAAATAAAATTTGTGAAGAAGAGTAGGTTTCAGTGCAGCTGGTTTTTCATTGAAGAAGTAGTAGAAGAAGAAGAGTGTGCAGCTTCCAGGTTTGCTGCATAGAGATAAGAGAAGAAGAAGAAGAAGAAGAAGAGCAGAGTATGTCCAATTGAAGCCTACAATTATTTAGGGTAGTTTAATTCAGACGATGCTATGGGAGCTGATCCTCGGTTTCTGAATAATCACATTGGTATATGTGATTCTGGCCAAGAATAGAGAAGAAGATTTAGTGCAGTTGGTTATTTCACTAAGAATAAAGGAGAAGAAGATTTAGTGCAGTTTGTTATCTCACTAAGAAGAATAAATAATAAGTCTAGTGCAGTTGGTGTTGCACTAGAGAAGAAGAGAAAGAAATAATTAAGAAATGATTGCCTACTTCTTTTCAAGTAATCAAGTGAAGAGCACTAAAGAAAACCAAGAGAATAACCTACCTTATCAATAAGGAAGAAGATTGTCTCTATAAGCAGTATAAAGAACAAGCTAGAGGCTGCAAGTTGGACTAGACTATCACCAGTCCAGGGAAGATTATTGTTTCCCACCCCCCCCCCTCCAAAGTGTAGGGACTTACACTACCTAGAGGATTGTTTTCCTAGCCACTCCATTGTAACGTCATATTACATTATAGTGTAGAATCCATGAAATGGTCATTCCCATGCATGGCAAGGACGTAGCTACTCTTATTGAGTGCTGAACCTTGTAAAAATATTGTGTGCATATTTTTACTGCTTTCTATTATTGCATGTGATAGGGAAAATAGAATATGATAATCAAGATCCTAAAAGATCAAGAGGTATAAGGACAAAATTTGGAATTGGTTTAAAAAGTCCTCAACATTGATTCACCCCCCCCCCCCCTCTCAGTTTTAGGTATATCCCAAACTAGCCCTCTCAGGAAGGATGAGATTTCAGTGATTATTGATAGAATCACTAAATCAATTCATTTATTAACAATAATGGAAATGATAAAATTAGAATGGATTGGGGACTTTTATGTCTAGAATATTGTGAAACATCATGTGGTTCCCTCTATAATTGTTTCTAACGAGTAATAAAGTTTCATATATAAATTCTAGAAAGTTTTTCATGAGGTAATGGGTTCCTAGTTGAAACTGAGCACGTCTTATCATCCAAAGACAGATGAATATATAGATAGGTATATCTAGGTTCTTACAAATATTCTCCAAGATTGTGTTCTTGATTTTGGAGGATCTTGGGATAATAATTTTCCTTTAGTTGAGTTTACCTATAATAATAGCTATCAGTCTTTGATTAGGATGGATACCTTTGAGGATTTGTATGGGCATCCATATTGATATCTCTTATGCTAGGAAAATTTGTGAGATTGGTCCTTGGTTGGGCTATGTGTTTTTTAGGAGATGAAAAAGGTAGTGAAAATGATCCAGAGGTGTTTGATCATGACATAGAGTCATCATGAATATTATGAAAACCTTATTTTTATGCCAATGGATTTTGAGGTCAGTGATTGGGACTTTCTTAGAGTTTCTCCTAGCATGAGAAATCATCTATTGGATGGGAAGGTAAAGTTGTCATCAAGGTTTTCAGCACCTTTGAGATCATTGAGTGATTATGGAGGGTGGTGTATCAGTTTCATTTACCATCAGGATTTAATTATATACATGATGTGTTTCATGTTTCACAGTTGAGGAGGTATATACCAGATCCTCCCCATGTGATTAGATGGGAGTATGTAGTTATTAAGTCAGTGTAACATCCTGGTTCCAGGTGCCTCCCATGGGTTCCCCATACCTAGTTGGTCACATGACCTCAAGCATATTTCCCTGGTAGGTCTCATGCTCTCTATATCCAACAGCAATCAAGTACCTAATGAAGAAGGGTGATATCCCTTACCTATACCTGCAGCCATATAATCAGTTTGGTTCCAAAATCATGACCCAGATAGGGTATGAGACGGATCCTAGTAGGAATCCACCAAAATATTTGTGCCTAACTGTCAGTGAATATATAAAAGAGGTAATATGAAAAAATGAAGCAATAAACTATGAAGTACTCAAAAGTAAACAATCTTATAGTTTTCAGTTACATTCATTTACTTTTATTATTCATACTTTGAATCATGTAAACTTTTTAATCTGGCCTAAGATCTGTATCCCCTATGTAATAGTAACAACAGACATCTCAGAAGACCATCTAAAAAAACAAGTAAGACCAGGTCCAAGCTTGTGATTTGGCTTGGTAGACTCACCATAATCATTCAATTATTCAAAAAAACCATCTGGTAAATCTCTCACAGTCTAACCCCTTTGGTTTAACATAACACTAATTGATTATAAACAACCACCTGTGAAGATATCATAGTCAATACCCATGGGTCAACATGGCATCAATAAATTATAAATGGCATCTAGGTAGCTCTCATGTTCAATACCCCCCTAGGTTTGTTTAGCAACAATAATATATAAATACCACCTGGAATCTCTCATAGAAATTCCCTAGGGTCAAACATTCATTTAATAATGACCCTCTGGGTAGCTCTCATGGTCTAAACCTTCTGGTCTAACATAACAAAAAATTATACATAAATGACCCTGCCTCGGGAATCTCTCATAGTCAATTCCCCTTGGTCTAACTTTCACAATCTGAATCAAATACATCTCATATAATTAGTAACTCCATCCTAACAACACAAGTCATGGAAAACAAAGAAATCCTAACATGAATTCTAGACCAAATGGCCATAATCAAATCTAACAAGGTAAATGCATCCATAATCAAGGTATAAAACCATAAGCATAAGAAATAACCATTTTTCAATAAAACAAACCATAGCAGGTATTAATCGGGGTTAAATTATAAAACACAAAATACTCCAAACATGGGTATTCTAAACTTTAAGCATATATTATCCAAATACAATAAAAAAAATGCACAAACCACCTACCTTGATTTCATACAATCAACACTCTTGAACATCGGCCCTTGAATTGGCCTAGAATGATGTAGATCTAAAAAAAGAGTAAAAACAATCATACTTCAAATACTCATGAGAGAGGAGGAATCATAAAGAAAGGATCTAGGGAAAGAGATAACTCACTGGTGGGAATCTAACACACCTAGTGGTGTCTCAATCGGATCTCGGATAGATAACTCGGAAAAGCATGAATTTCTTTGGACGTTCTTCATTCTCATGTACAAACCGAGGTGATAAGAAGTGTGTTTTGGAGATGAGATGAGGTCCCACTTGGATTCATCAATTAAAAAGGAAAGTACATGGCGTGATCATTTAATGTATAGACTATGTACTAGCCCCAATCAGCCCCCGCTTTAGGCGGTCTTCCCGACCACGTACAAGACCATGAACTCGGCCATTATATGGTGAGTACATGGCTACACGTGGAAACCGGGTAGACGGTGTGTACACAAAAGTACACAACGTGTACTTAGAAAATTTCCATTTCATTATTTTTCCTCAAAAACACCCGAAATCAAGATCCATACCTGAAATGAAGATTCCAGTTTCTAAAAACTTTCCCCCTTACAAAAATTCATCCTCAAATTTCCCTTCTAAGGGTGGTGAAGAAGAAACTTCTAACAAATCCAGCCACTGTAATCGTACTTTGGCCTCCCTCCCCCAAGTCTCATCCTATACTTGCTCGTGCATCCATAACTCACATACTAGAGGAATAGACCAGCCATGAAGATCATTTGTGCTTATATCCATAATCAAAATAGGGTTATCCTAAATGGATTAATACCCATCCAACTCAACCTCCTCAGGTTGAAAAACATGATATGGGTAGGAAAATTAACCTTGTAGCTGAGAAACATGGAAGAAATCGTGCATTTCCTGGTACCTTTGAAGAAACTAAAAATGATAGGAAATTGGCCCGACTCTCTCCAAAACCTAAAACAGTCCAACGTATCTTGGTAAAACCTTCACCTGTCTCACAATCCTCCTATGTCCTAACCTCAGTGTGACATGTAAGAAACCCTGATCTCTGACCATCAACTCCAGAAGTCGTCTCTGTCGATCAGCATAAAATTTCTTCCAAGACTGTATAGTATATATCCTCTTCTGAATCAACTCCACCTGCTCAGTGGTCTCCTGGAAAAGGCGAGGTCCCAACATAGACACCTCTCTTACCCCCATCCAATATAGGGGTGATTGGCATTGCCTAATATTCAAATCCTTATAAGGTTCCATTTGAATCATTACCTGAAAACTATTATTCTAGGAAAACTCCACTAGGGGTATGTGTCTCACCCAAGAGCCCCCGAAATACAGGAAGTATGCTTGAATAATGTCCTCCAAAACCTAAATTGTGTTCTTGGACTGGCCACTTGTCTGGGGGTGGTAAGCTATACTCGGAAGTAACTATGTTCCCAAAGCCCTATGTAGTCCCTTCCAGACCTAAGAAGTAAATTGGGCATCCCTGTTTGAAATGATAGAATGTGTAACCCCATGAAAACATATAATATCTCATTTGTACAACCTTCCAAGATCATCAATAGTGATTGTTTCCTTGATCGAAAATCAATGTGCAACCTTCATGAGTATATCAATAACAACACAGACCATATCATTCCCTCGAGGTGACCTCAGTAAAACTATCATGAAATCCATCAAGACATCATTCCACATCCACTCGGGAATAGGAAACTATTATAAAATCCCTATTGATCGTTGATGATCCACCTTCGCCTATTGACAGGTGGAACATATCATAACAAAACCAGAAACATACCTCTTCATACATGACCACCAATACTAATGGTGTATATCTCTATACATCTTGGTGACGCCACGATAAACTGCCCAAGCTGAGGAATGAAAATCTTGCATCAACTTCTCACATATGTCTGCTAACACCCATAAACTTTCATCAAAATGCAAGACCTATTCATCACCTACGGTTGACCCTAGAGTAGGGTTATCTCCTAACACACTCTCTCGTTGTAATAGACCTTCAAAATATGCTATTTTCTTCATTCTCACTCAATCCAGTAGAGTAGAGATAACATATACAGAAGAAAGAAACATCTACCCATGTAACACCCCCAAATGATACAGGATTAAATGAATATTTGATATGACTCATGTCAATAAGGTGCACCTTACTTTTCAGAAGCCTGTCTAATTAAAACTCCACAGTTAAACGTTCTTGGCTTGGAGTGGTGATCAGTATATGTGACCTTCTGGGAAGTTCCACAGGGTGTGTGTGAGTGAGGACAAAGCACACTGGAAAGGACATGTGTTGGCCTATGGGGATAATCATTAGTTACATAACCCGTTCAGGCATGTGGGTGAACCCTTGGTGGGGACCACATGTCTATGGGGCAACTGGTGGTACCTGGTGGGTCGGGACCCGACGACCATGTTGAGGCGGGGTGGCTATGCTGTCACCGGGACCCAGTTGTTACATTTGGTATCAGAGGAGGTACCCAGCCTTAAGTGCAGTGCACTGCCTGGGTTGAGATATAGGGCCCACAACGAGGACGTTGTGCTCTAAAGGGGGGGTGATTGTAACACCCCCAAATGATAAAGGATTAAATTACAAATTGATATGACTCCTGTCAACAAGGTGCACATTCCTTTTTGGGAGCATATCTGATTAGAACTCCACAGTTAAGCGTGATTGTCCTGGAGTAGTGATCAGGATGGGTTCCCTTCGGGGAAGTTTCCCAGGGTGTGTGTGAGTGAGGACGAAGCACACTGGAAAAGACATGTGTTGTCCTGTGGGGATAATCATTAGTCAGATAACCCGTTCAGGCATGTGGGTAAACCGTTGGGTGGGGACCACGTATCTGCGGGGCAACTGGTGGTACCTGGTGGGCTAGGACATGACTTCCATGTTGAGGTGGGGTGGTTGTGCTGTCACCGGGACCCAGTTGTTACAACCCTTGTGTGTCATTCACCTCCAAATGCATCTCGAAAAACATATCCATAAGTTGTCACTCGTTGATGGCCTCCTAAACTGCATGTATCTAAGTCCTCATGCTCAACACATCAGTCACTGTGTTGCCTTTTCCAAGCATGTAGGCAAGCTCAAAGTCAAAAGACTGAAGGTACTCAACCCACCTTCACTTTCTAAAATTCAGATCATGTTGAGTAAATATATACTTGAGGATTTTTTGTTCATTTTACACCACAAAATTATTTCCCAATAGATAATGTCTCCAACAGCGTAAACCATGAACAACTGCAGCTAACTAAAGATCATGCATCGAGTAGTTCCTCTCACGTGGCCTCAACTACCAAGACCCATACTTAATGACTCCTTCCCCTTATATAAGCATTGTTCCCATCCTGATACTTGATACATCACAGTAAGAATTGTAACTCTTGGATGGCTCCAGAAAAATCAGTATCAGTGTTGAATTCAATCTCTCTTTCATCTCCTAAAAGGATGGATCGTAGCAATTTATCCACAAGTACTTCACACCCTTCTTATTCAAGATCGTTAGTGGTGATTCTAAGCATTAAAATTACTGTATAAATCGCATATAGTAGCCATGCATCCCCAGAAAATTATGTACCTCAAATATTTTCTTTGGATGCTCTTAGTAAAATACTTCTCTCACTTTCTATCGGTCTAATTATACTCTTTTCTATGAGATAACATGACCCAAGAAGCGAATCTCGTCCAACCAAAAGTGGAATTTTGAGAGTTTAGCATAAAAATGACTCTCTATCAGTGTACTTAAAATGATCTCAAGATGGTTGGCAGGGTCGTGTAAAGTGTGATAGTACACCAAGATATCGTCCACAAAGACTACCACAAAATAATCCAAATAAGGATAGAAAACTTGTTTTATTAGTGCCATAAAAAATTCCGACATGATTGTGAGACTGAAGGGAATAACCAAATACTCATATAGACCATACCTACTCTAAAAGCCAGTAAGAGGTATATATTATGGTCTAACACACAACTGATGATAACTGAATCTCAATTCAATCTTCGAGAACAATCGGGATCCTCAAAGCTGATCAAAGATATCATCAATCCTCAGTAAGGAATATCGTTTCTTGACTGTTAACTAGTTCAACTTCCAATAATCCACACAAAATTTGAGGGTACTATCCACCTTCTTTGCAAAAAGGACAGGTGAACCCCGAGGAGAAGTATTGGGTCGGATGAAACCATTTTCCTGTAATTCCTATGACTGCTTCTTGAGCTCCTTTAACTATGGTGTAGCCATCCTATAAGGAGGAATGGACAACGGTGTTGTTCCTGGCACAAGCTCAATAGAGAAATCCACCTCTCTCTCCAGAGGTAAACCTAAAAAGTTGTCTGGAAGGACATCTCTGAAATGTTCCACCACTGAAGGAAAGTCCATCTATGAAGTCCCCTGGTCATCCAGAAATAAACTAGAAATCTTGGATGTAATTCATCCCAACCCATGATGCTCGGGTCTATCTATGCTCTCCTGGACATCCCATTCACCCTTGTGTATAAAAGACCCGCCCTATGGTGACATGAAACTCCCCCTACGATGATAGCAGTCAACAAAGTCTTGAAAGGAGGACAACCAGTCCATTCTGAGAATGACATCGAAGCCTGTGATCTCTAATACATGGATGTCCCATAAGAATTGACACCCACCAACCTCAAGAGGGAACTCCTTACACTGATTTACACTAGCCGTAATAATCCACAATGGAGTTTCTAGAAACATAACATCCTCATAAGTAAAGATACAGAGCTCTAGGCTCTATACAATGTAAAAAAATATAAAACCATGGAAAGACCCTATATCACAAAGAGAAGAATCTAAAACTGAGGCAACTATAACCGTACCTCTAACTATAGAGGGTTTAGGATCCTCCTCCTACTAGGTCATGTCCACTGCAAAATTCTAACCTATACCACAGACCTGCGACCCTGGTTGAATACCCTGAGCTGATCCACCCAATTGTGGTTGAAAACCTATAGCCTGACTACCAAGACCACAACCACCACTTTATCCTAAACGGCCTGACAAACTCTAGTTCCCTTACTGAAGATAAACTAGTGGTCATTATCCTGAACATGGAGTCATAACAGAACCCCTATCAACCATTTTTTGTGAGAAAAACTGGAAAAAAATGTTGAAGATAACCCATCTTTCTGAAAGATCTGCACTCACCTGGGTCCTTCGGGAAATGTGGTCTCATATTCCCACACTTACTACACTAGTATCATACCACCTAGAAACCTGAAGAAACATCATTTGAAAGATCTCTGCGGTGCTTCCTGTTATTTGTCGAAGGAGTACCAGCCTTGGGTGTTGAACCACCCTGGATAATAGATCCAAACTCCCTCATATTTCATTCAGTAATTAGCGCTTGGTTCACTATATCCATCACTGAAGTCAGCCTCAAAAAATTCACATGTTATTGGATATCATACCTGAGACCATCCTCAAATATCCTAGAAAAAGTTTACTCATCACCTCCCAAAATAGGTGCGAAGTGCTGAAGCTCTATAAATCGAGAAGAATAATCCCTCACTGAAAGAGCACCCAGCTCCAAGTGCATGAACTCCCAGCCTCAATCAGCCCTCAATGTCTCAGAATAGAAGTAATCATTGAAGGTCCTATGAAACTCTTCCCAAGACATATCCTAATGACATCCTGCCTGTGAGATAACATCTCACCATCCCTTGGAGGAATAACGTATCATTTATGTCACAATCTTCACCCTTCGATCTGGAGGTGTCTCCAGATGATCAAGGATAGAAAGTATGGACTCTAACCATGACTTTGCAGCCTTTGGTCCTCCATCACCTAAAAAAGTGGGAGGATGCTGCTTCTGGAACACCCTCGTCAACATTACCATAGTCGGGGCAGAATGAAGTGCTCCCTGAAAAGTATAAATCATCCTCATAAATCCTTCAAGGAACATTGCATTAGCAGCTACATCTGGTATAAAATAGGGTGCCAAGAAAATCACAATAGGAGTATCTTCTGGTAGTCCCTGATCTACCATTTCCAGTGTCTGATCATTTCCATGTATCTAGCATAAAACTGAAGGATGTCTTGGTGTCATGACTCTGCAAGTTCAAGAACACAACTCAGTACAAGATTATCAAGTACAACGACTTAAAAGTGAAAGAACGGAACAAGTGAAGGAAAAAATTCATGTTTTACAAAACTGGGTTATACAGCATTATAAATAATATAGGACATGTTCGCATTAAGACTTAACATGGTCATGTACCTCTTCCAAACCTGGTCGTGTAACACCCCTACACACAGTGTGTTCCTCCTGAGACATTCATGTACTTTAATTTAACCTCCTCCAAAGTACTTATACATAGCTAGAACTACACGGTTATCCCCTGGTGTAACACTACACGACATATTCACCCCACACACGATGTTTACTTCTTAAGTCACATACACCTGTGTCATTGGTCACACGACCAGATACATGGTTGATAACTACATAGCATATACAAGCTAGAAACAGCATGTACAACCTAATCTTCATCCACCTGTGTCATTTGACACACATTCAGATACACGGTTCTTTACAACACGATGTTTACAATCTAGACACATCGTGTTCTACCAAAAGTTTCCCAACCACATGTCTCTAATCACACAGTCAGTCACACGATTAAAGACTACACAGCGTGACCATATGGTACATGATGTGTACTTAAGAAAATTTGTTTTTTTTTCAGAATAGAATAAAAATGGCGTGTGTTCATAACACCACACGCCATGTTGTCTAGGTTTTGGAATAGTAAGCCTCTGAAACTTCTCTAAAACCCTTAAAAACTTATAATTTTGTCCAAGTCATTACATATTATGACCCGTGAGATTCCATACTCTCGAGAATCAAAGTTTTTCATCCTTAATCATATCATAACTTGACAAAATTCAATTAAAGTTAAAACATGATCCACCAAATTCTGATCCAAGATGGCCCATAAAACCTCAGGGATCAAATCGTGGTGTCCATAAAAATGAAACATTATATATACCAATACCCTATCAAAATAGAAGGTATTATATCATGGAATCTATCAAAATAGCATGCATATCTAGCACAGCATCTATCACAACATCATTCAATCAGTAGTGCATCCTAAATGGCATGGAAAGAATACAAGACATGTGATCTCTAATAAGTGCCTATATGATGCATGATATGTAATACCCTCATCTCATTAGGTTTCAACATAAATAGAACCAAAATAATATCAATGATAATAGCACAATACATGTGTATCACCTAATGGTGAAATTAAATCAATTGTAACAACTGAAAAATCGGAAGAAAAAAATTCAATATTCTAGGTAACTTGGCTTTTCCATATACATGGGTTAGCTACTCCCGAGAATATCTTATTACCAACTACCCATTCCTTCCTATCTCGGTCTATAGGCTCCAAATAGTAATGAAAAGTAGAAAAAAACCTACCTCTGATACCACTTTGTAATGTCCTTGTTCTGGGTCCCGCCCATGGGTGCCCCATACTCGTTTGGTCACACAACCTCAAGTGCATTTCCCTAAATTCCAGAGGCTACTGACTAGCAGCGAGGTCCAATATTTGATAATGGTAAAACTATGCCTTCATTGGCAGAGTATGCACAGAGGAATAACAAATAGTAATCAATAGCAGAAGCTGTAAAACCATACAACAAAAGTAAATAGCAGAAGACTGATAGTAATATATCAACTGAAGAATATATAAATGATTCATATCACATGTGTCTAGGAAAGAAGACAAACAATTCAAAATTCTAGAAATACAATACTAAAACCAAAGTATAGAAAATCAATAAACTCAAACAGCATTGCAATCCTTATCTTAGTCTCATTCTCTCAAGCACCAACAATAATCAAGTACCTGATGAAGAAGGGAGCTTACACTTAACTATACCTGCAACCATATAATCTGTTTCAGTCCAAAAGCATGACCCAAATATCAGTGAATTTATATAGCAGGTAATATACAGAAATGAAGAACTAAACATGGAAGTACTCAAACGTAATCAATCATGTGGTTTTCAATTACATTCATTTACTTTTATTATTCATCCTTTGAATCATGTAAACATTGGTATCTCGCCTAAGCTCTATATCCCCTATGTAATAGTAATAACAGATGTCTCAAAAGACCATCAAAACAGACAAGTAAAACTGAGTCCAAGCTTGTTCTTTGGTTTGGAAGGCTCACCACAATCATTCAATTATTCAAAAAAACTCTCTTAGAAATCTCTCATAGTCTAACCCCTTTAGTTTAACATAGAACCAATCAATTACAAATGACCACCTGGGAATCTCTCAAAGTCAATACCCCTAGGTCCACATGGCATCAATAAATTATAAACGACCACTGGGTAGCTCTCACTGTCAATAACCCCTGGGTATGAATAACAACAGAAAACTATAATGACCACCCCGAAATCTCTCATAGTCAAAGAACTAGGGTCCAACATTCATTTAATAATGACCCTCTAGGTATCTCTCATGGTCTAACCCCTCTAGTCTAACATAACAACAAATTATACATAAATTACCCAACATCGAGAAGCTCTCACAATCAATTCACCTTGGTTAGACATTCAAAATTTGAATCACATTCATCTCATATAATTAGTAACTCTATCCTAACAACAAGATTCATGGAAAACAAATCAATCCTAACATGAATTCTAGAACAATGGCCATAATCAAATCACACAAGAGAAATGCACCCATAATCAAGGTATAAAACCTTATGCATAAGAAATAAAACTTTATCGACCAAAAAAACCATAGAAGGTATTAATCAGGGTTAAATTCTAAAACACACAATACCCCAAACATGGGTATTCAACACTTTAAGAATATATAATCCAAATACAATCAATGGAAGGCACAAGCCACCTACCTTTATGTCATACGATCAACACTCCTGAACATTTCCCCTTTAATCATCCTAGAATGAAGTAGATCTATAAAAAGGTAAAAAATCCTTAAAATACTAATAGGAGAGGAGGAATCAGGAAGAAAGGCTCTAGAGAAAGGTATAACTCACCTGTGGGAATCCAATGCACTCGGTGGTGTCTCAATCGGACCTCGGATAGAGAACTGGGAGGAGCTTGTATTTCTTCAGTCATTCATTGCTCTCCTATATGAACTGAGAGGAGAAGAAGGTTGTTCTTGAGATGATACATGACCCCGCTCTGATTCTTCAATTAAAAAGAAAATTACATAGCGTGTTCATTTAATGTACATGTCATGTACTAGCTTCAACCGGCCCCCACTTTACGCGGTCTTCCAAGTCATGTAAACAGCCATGTACTTGGACGTTACATGGCCAGTACACATCTACACACAGCAACTAGGTACACAGTGTGTACTCAAAATTACAGGGCATGTACTTAGAAAATTTCAATTTCTTCTTTTTTTCCCAAAAACACCAGAATTCAAGATCCATACCTGAAATAAAGATTTGGGTTCTTACATTTAGATACCACTTGATCGAGTAGATAGTTCAAATTATGGATTTCTAGTATAAGTTATTTCATGGTAAAATAATCCCCTAGTCCTAGTATTGTGGTAGTTTTAAAAATATCGCCATAAGAAATGGGAACAGGAGCCATTAATGAGGCAGTATTGGCCTACTCATTTTGTAGATCCAAGATCTTGGGCTCTTTCTAGGGATAGAAATATTTTTTGGTGGGAAGATTGTAATTCCACATTACCTTCCTATTAGGTATATTATTATATCTATTTTTTATTTACCTTTTTCATTGGGTGGGTATTTTCAACATTGAACTGGAAGGATACCTAAAATGGTGAAGTCATAAATTTGTTGGAACATGAATCTATAGTTTTTTATGTTCATTGGGAAGTTACATGGTGTGTAATGGGGTTTCATGATGTTTAATGTCATCTGAACTCATCCTATGATTTGAATCCACAGCATGACAATTAACATGTTATGTAAGGGTTACACATCATGTAATGTGAAAATCCAGTTTTTAATTAAAAAGGTGAAATGATTTTTGACGTAACTTAAAATATAAGGTATTAAGGACATGTAAATGATTACACACTATTTAATTCCCAAAGTTACAGTTTTTAGGGTGTTTTGCAGTTGTTTGAGTCTTTATTTTCTTTTGTGTCCTTCTTCTCTCAGCCAAATCTCTTACCCTAGGTGATTTTGGATGACATCCTTCCATTTGAATCAATTCTTTCATTGATTGATCAGTTTTGGCATTTAAATTATATTCTCTAGGTAAGATATCTTCTTGGTCTTTTCTTGGTTCCGGTTTTAACTATGTTAAGGCTGTTGTTTTATGATTTAATAGGGTTTTCTATCAAGCCTCTTGAGATTATTAGTGTTCCTTGATTTTAAAAGGTCATTATCTAATGGTTTCTAATCCACATTTTCAATGGTGGTTAGGTTTTCTACATCCTTATGTTATGTGGATATGTTCAATTGTTCTAATCTCTTCAATTTCTTATTGTTCATATTGATTTCTTGAGATTTGAAGTAGAATCGCATGCATTGAAATTGAAAAGGTAATGGGTTCATGTTTAAAAATGTGTTTTTATTTGAAAACATAATTGCCTTGATTTGAAATGAAAAATCAATTTTAAAACACTAAATTAGATTGAATTGGATTTTAAACTATTTTATAAAAATGTTTTCATGGTTTTTAAAATATAAATTGACAAGCATTTCATAGTGGGAACCTTGGGTATGTCGAGATAGAGACACAGGTAGCCCTAATGTGTGTGATACCACTAGGAGGTAACCTATTATATGTTGATGGTATATGGAAGCCCCAAATGTTAGTTAGATCCAACTTTATTCCTTGTTAGGCTCATGAGTTTCTGGTATGCATTGTCCCACAGGATAGAGTTCAACTGGTATGTGCATTGTTTTTTCTAGTTGTTTATTACATGATAAATTATTTCATGGATGTTGGATCACATGTATATTTATATTTTGATATATTTACCTACTTTTTTAGGATTTGGAAACATGTGATCCAATTTTTTAAAACTCAATGATTATTTGAAAATGGATTTCAAATTTTTTATTTATAAAAATTATTGTAAAACTAGTTCGTTTAAAAGCTTGGACTTGTGTATTCTTATTACTAGAACTTCTATAGATTCTTTTGTGGTGTCCTACTAGGCTCTATTTCTCACACCATACTTATAATTATGGGAGGATGTAGACTTTGTTTTGAAAGATACAGGTAAAGGGAAGATCACTTTGTAGCTTGTATGATTCTCTTTACATTGTTGTTTTGGTTTGGATGTGATGATTGGTCACATGGAGACTAGTTTTGTCTAGTTTTGTCATACTTCATGGTTTTTTCTTATTTGGATCAGTTGTATCCCCATTGTTTCCACTTTTCAATTTTGTTGTATGTATTTTCATCCTTATATATGAGACTAGTTTTGATATATATTTTTTACCCCACCTCCTGATTGGATGACTTGGGTGACCGATCTGGTTAACCCGAGTTGGTCTGTTACATCAACCTATATTCTTGATAAAATATCACACTACAATGATACTAAAACACCTATTCCCCGACTATAGGTAACTATTCTGTGCCAAGTAAAACATCACAGATCCTCATCTACAATATTATGAGATCCTAGGAAAATATATCTCTACAATGATTAAGTTCACACTGATAGAAGATGTGAGAAAGTTTATGATCACCACCTTTGGGAATCTATAGCTAAAGAGTTAGGTCTAGAAGATCTGCCATAATATCTAACTTTGAAACAAAAGATACAAAAAATAAAGGAATGGTTAGTCCTAGTATATATTAGTATGAGTTCCAAGGTAGAGAAGACACAAATCATGCCTCAAAGCATGTTAGGAACCACCTGGTAAAATCCCCCCATCACCTACAACATACATTTTCCCATACTACTAGCATTTATTTATTAATTTACAATTCCTAGATATGGTGGTGTTAAGGGTGGATTAAATCACCTTCCACCCTTATCCACTCTTACACCATCATATTATTTATTATATCCACCTCTCAGAGGACCACCCTGACCATCTACTCGAGGCCCTTGGTCTCTTCTCCACCTCTATCAGGGAGGTCCATTCCCAATGCTACCAAAGATATCCTCCTCTTATTACCTAGTAAGAAAAACATGATTTAGGTGTCCCCTATTTCCAAAAGTGAAATATGATCTATCTTTTAGCTATGTGAAACTAATATAGGATTCATATACCAAGTGTCTCTAGGACCATGATCACAAATTCACTTACCACCAAGGATGAGATATTATCATTTATCACTAGCTAGCTAACTTAGATAACTCCCACTCCATGAAAACATAAACCCACTCAACCATATGGCTATTATTATACAACAAGAAACTAAATCAATAAAGTGTATTTGAGGAATTAAATATAGGTAAGAATGAAAAATGGTATACTACCATCTCAAACCTCCCAATGAAGGCCATGATCAAACATCTGATCATAAATATAACTATCATGAATAATATACTATTAGTAACTCATGATATTCATGTACCTAGAAGAATATTGGGACACTATTATGCTATTATATTATTGTTATAACATCTCCTACACTCCTTCCATCCTTGACATGACTAGATAGTACTCATCTATGAACAAGTGCTCGAACTTCATCCAAGTAAATTTTTCTCCATCATGACTCCCTTTAATTATCATTAACCAGAAGCCAATTCCACCTCGAAGAAGACTCATAGAATGAAAAATATTATGGTAAATGGATTTATAGAACAGGTAGAAAACATAAGAAATTGAATCTAGTTAATCTTTTATGGCCTAAGAATCTAGATCAACTTGGTTCCTGGGGGACTTCAAACAAGAAAAATAAGTTATTTCTATGGGAAAAAACCATGTAAATAGCCTCCAAAACCATAGTTATAGGTTATCTCCATGGTTTTGGTTCATTTGAGAAAAATATCTATTTGCATAGTCTATATCCATGGTCAGTTCTTAACTATGGGCAAGGGATATTTATGACCATGGTTTTTTACCATTATAATAGCCTCTAAAAATGGTCATGATAGCCTATCACCATGATTTCAATCCTCTTAGTTACTTTCTCCGTTGGCATAGCCTATGGATTGGTTTAGTCCTAAAAGTGTCCTTAGGTCTTAACCTATAGTCATGATCACCCAAAATGGTTATAAGTTATCCAAATAATTAAAAAATCATATAGGTTTCATCTTATGACCTACTAGTAATTATGGTAAGATTTTACCACTAATATATATCACATTATTTGTAAATAGATTTGTGAGTATATATATATATATTAGTTATTACAGATTAATAAAAATAGTTATGATACATGGACATGACTCCAAAATTCATGTCGACTATGGTGCTAGGTGAACCATATTACCAGATCCACATGGGTTGTGGCAATGGTGGTCACCTACTACAATGGTCCACATGCACCATAGTGGTTTATCCATCTACAACCATGGCCCAAATGCACCATAATGATAAGTGTCACTATTGAAAAAATTCAACATGTATCATTTCAATTCACCTAAATCTATAATCCACAATGACCATGTCGATATTCCCTTCGCATGACTTTCCCATATATTTCCCACACTATTAAGTGGTTCACGTGACTGCCTACCACCAAAGAATGTAACACCCCATGATTTTGCTATGTATTTTTTCATTAAAAAAATATAGTTTTGAATAGATTGTTTTACATACAGATTTGGACTAAAATTAACTATGATATATTTTATCTCAATACAAGATAAACATTAATATACTATGAGAATTCAATATGAAACATCGTTAAGAAAATTACCGACGGAATGAATCCACGAGTAATTAAAAATATCATGAACATAAAACATTTATCCACATGGTATTTCAAGAACATCATCATCATAAATATTAATATGGAAAAAAGGAATGAAATTATAAACATTATAGGCATGTTGGGATAGAAAATTCAATGAAGTAAATGAATTATTTCGGTAAGGATATATATAGAAATGAAATTTGATCATTATATAAATAGAAATTAGAAATATGGTCATTGAATATATGGTCATTGGAAATATGGTCATTGGATATATGGTCAATGGTTATATTTAATGGGTAAGTTGTGTAGTTGAAAATAATATAGTTCAAAAATAATAATATAATTTTAGAATTAAATAAAATGATAACATTTAATGAATATAGTCGAAATATATTTTTATATGTTATATATTATTATAATTAAATTATAAAATAATGATTTGATGAATTTTTAAAATTAAAAGAAAGATTTTAATATCAATGTATTTATAAAATTAAATGATTAAAAGATGAATAATTTAATTTAATGGTATTATTTAATGTTAAAAAATATATTTTTAAAAGAACTCTTTTTCTTAAGTATCGTATATTTTTATATAAATAAAAAAAAATTGATATATTTTAAATGATGACTATAATTTAATTTTTATATATAAAAATATAAATATTAACACTTAATTAATTATTAATTGATAGTAAATAAGAAAAATAACACTTAATGTTTTAAAATTTATTTCTATATAAAAACAGATATTCTATATATATTATGTATTCATTTAAAATTTAAAATTTATCCTATTTGGTAATTGAATTATATTAAATGGATTCAAAATTTTGAATCAGAATGTATATATTGGTTAAGGGGTTATCTTATATTTTTATTAAAAATAATAATTATCACGGTAAGTAATTAAACATGGTAAAAACAATAAAAGGAGGTAAATTAAAGTGGTACAAATTTTAGATAATTAGAATGATACTTATGAATTATAGAAGTGCATTTTTATATTTAGGAGTTAAAAAAAATTCATAATTAACATTTCCACACCTAACTTACCTAACTCCCATGTGATTCCATCTTTACACTTTAACTAACTTAATTTTCTAAAGAAATGTCTCTCCTTTTTACCTATAAAATGAGTTCTACTCTACCCCTTAAAAACTAAACTATTACTTTGAAACTATCTTGAATATCTACCTTTTTTCTATTTCTTAAATCATTCTAAGATGTTTGGTAGCTTGTATTTCCACTAAGGAAGCCTAAATCCTCCATTCTGAAGGAACCCATGTCGAGAAGGAGTGAATTCATCAAGTATCTAAGTTATTTTCTTACTTTCTCAAATATATTTTCACATAAACTATTTATAAACCTCATAATAAATGTAATTATGTTATATTAACATAATTATTATTTTGATAAAATGATAATTTTATTATATAACTATAAATTATTTCTTATTCCCAAGTATAGCATGTTCTTGTTTGGGTTGGTTCCGCCACCCACATGAATGATGATATACAAAAATAATTAAATTTTCATCATTAATAAGTATAAATAAATAAATTATGGTAATATATGAAATTTTAAATTAATATATTTCATTAATATGGTTCTATAATGATGACATAAATATTAATTTTCAATATAAACTAAATTGCTATTATTGGTAAATAACCTGAAACATTCCCTTAATGGATTTTATTCCTACAAACCACAACCATAATTCCAATCAAAGTGAACAAGGGGATTCATAAATTATTGAAATAAAATGATTCAAATTCATTGAATAATCATGGAATGTTGAACTTTGAATTAATGAATGGGGGTTGAAATCTTCATTATGAAACTTGTATGAGACAATAAAAAATACTAACATCAGCTAATGAAATAAACATCAAATAAATAGATATGTATTATTAATGATTAGAATATAATAGAAAAAAGGTAAAATATAGGAATAATGTAATTAAATAAGTGATTGATATGGTTATTTTTATTTTACATGAGGTTAAATCACTTTTTTTACTGTCGAGAGTAAAAGCTAAGGTCTCTCTTTCTAATCTCATTTGAAATTATAGATTGTTATTACTAGGTTAAAATACGGAAAAAATAAATGTTATTTCTATATAAAACCACTTAAATTTTATTCTAATTTTATTTTTAATTATTTTTATATATCCTATACCCATTTTACTACCCATTTATTCATAATTTACCTGATGTGATGCTTGTAATAGAAACTGATCGTATATATTCTTTTCAGTCAAGAATAATTTTCCTCATGCCCATAATCTTTATTTTATTTTATGTATATAATTATATCTAGTTATTTGATTTCTTAAGGTATTTAACACAATAATTTACTTTATTTACAAAAGGAAAACTCTTTTCACATACTCGATATGGTTATTTTCCAAAAACTTTGACTTGCTTTATAAATTGTGAAAAGAATCTCCTTCTTAAATGTTTTCCATACTAACATATTTTCATGGGATATTTGTTAGTTTAATTTAAGAAACTTTATCTTTGAGTATTTATGGTCTTACAAGGAAATTTATAAGAATTTTTTTTATAAAATATTTTATCTTAAAATAAATGGTATAAAAAATGTTAAGGAAATTTCTTCTTTTTTCTCGAAGTAAATTTTAATGATCTTATTAATTTATTCATCTTTGTTGTAATGTCCTGGTTCCGGAAGCCACCTAGAGGCACCCCGTACCTGGTTGGTCACATGGCCTCAATCCCATTTCCCCAAATTCCAGAGGCTAGTGACTAGCTGCGAGGGCCTTGGGTGTGATAGTGGGGAAACTATGCTCTCATTGGTAGAGTAACATAGTGGAAACAAAATAGATATACATTAGCAGAAGTAGTAATAACACCATACATAATTATATAGTAGAAGACTAAAAGTAAGAAACAACAGGAGCACACATATAAATGATGGATGATACATGTGTCTAGGAAAGCAGTCAAACACGTCACAATAATGAAATATAGTACTAAACCAAAGTACAAAAGAAAGTAGATAAAACTCCTCATCATCACAAGCCTCAACTTTTTCCCATGCTCTCCAGCTCCATAGTAGTCAAGTACTTGAAGTAGAAGGGAGTTTTCCCTTATCTATACCTACAGCAATATAATCTATTTGGGCCCAAAAGCATGACCCAAACAGGGTGTGAGACTAATCCCAATAGGCAAACACCACAAGATTTGTGCCTAACAGTCATTGAATATATGGAAGGTAATGAGTAAAGGAAGTAGTAAACAAGGAAGTACTCATCAGTAACCGATCCACAATTTCAATGCATTTAGTTCATATATCAAGAAATAGCTAATCAAATAAGGTAAACAGAAACAGGTAACCCTCTGGGAAGTAATCACTCTTATCCCCTCTTGTCCTACCTCATATCACAAGAAAACATCTAAACACAAAAGGTAACCCTCTGGGAAGTACTCAAGGATCGTCCCCTCTGGTTGTACCTAGCATCACAAGCAAATAGATAAACACAAAAGGTAACCCTCTAGGAAGTACTCACGGCCTATCCCATCTGGTCCTACCTAGCAGCACAAGCAACCCTCTGGGAAACACACACAGTCTCACACCTCTAGTTCAGCTCTAAAATAGACTCTCTGATGAATCACTCACCGTCAATTCCTCCTATAGTCTTGTATCAGTAACTAAAGGTGCTCTAGGGATGCACTTATGTCACATTCCCCCTGTTCCCTACATCAAGGAACTACAAACACTTTGAGTAAGCACTTGCCTCAATTCCCCCTGTGGTCTCACATCTAAAAAGTAAACAGACTCTCTAGAAAATCCCTTAAATCCATTCTCCCTATGGTCTACTACACCAGGTTCTCACGGCCATGTGTAAGTCAAGCAAGCATAGTAACGTGTATCAGCCAAAGTAACCCTCAAGAACAACTTGGATAGAAATCTACAGCATATCAGCATATCAAATATACAAAACAGTCCATCCTACAATACTAGGCATGGTAAGTAAATAAGGCAGCCTAACAAGCCAAGCAAGACAAAATGGTCATAAACAAACATGCATGGGAAAACACCACCAAAGCATAGAAATTAACCCTATTCTCATTCAATTAACCTATATTCAAGAATACAAGAATTACAGCCAATTAACATGGCCAAAATAGTAAACACCCAATACCCCGTTCAAGGGTATTGGTCAAATTGCACATATAACTCAAATAATTTCAACGGAAAGGAAAAAACCACCTACCTTGGTGTTGTAAGATCACTATATGTGAACCACGAGACTTGAATCAGCCAACAACACCTTACATCTACAAAAACTTCAAAAACGTTCAACCCATGATATCTCATGAGAGAGAGGGAATCAGAATAACGTGTTCAAGAAGAAGAGAGAACTCATTGATGCGATTCCAACGCAACCAGTGGAGTTTTATTCGGAGAACAGATGCTCGATCGAGGGATCGGCGAAGATTTGTACCGTACATATGCATTCAGTCAAGTTCGGCAGAGAAGAAGATGTTTATGTCGATTAGATGTGACCTAGGTCCATTTAATGAAAAAAATAAAGTACACAATGTGTACTTTTGAGGTACACGGCTTGTACTTTCCCTTACCGAGCCCTGCTTTAGGCGGCCTTCAGGTCACCACACACGGCTGTGTGCATAGCCATTACATAGCCAGCACATGGCTACCTGCGATAACCAATTACACGGCGTGTACTCATAAATTACACGGCGTATACTTCAAAAATTTCCAAAAACTCCTCTTTTCCTCAAAAACACCAGAAAAAGGAAAACATACCTGAAAATAAGATTGAGGTTCTTATATTTGTCAATGTCCTTTAATGTTTCTTATGATTCATTGATAATATTATCTAATGATTCAATCCACCTTGTTTCCATTTCTTGATCATGATATTGTCTTATAGAATCCTTTATAAAACTCATTTCTTTTCACTATTTTATTCATCCATGATGGAATTAAGATTGTTTTCATGTCAATGTGGCACACATATGTATGTTTTAACATTATGTGATTTGAGGTACCATAATTATATAGTACTCTAATAAATTGGGTAGATAATTATATCATGATATGAATAGGAATATAGAGTGAACCCAAATCCTTAAGGGACTTGGTTCACTAAGTTAAGGATGGGCCCAGAATCATATATCCCTCCAATGCATTGGGTAAAGATTTATATTTCATGATCTAACATATCAGGAATTAGGGAGATAACTAAATCAACTAAGGGACCATTTCTGACATGTGATGATTATAAAGTCACTAAGACTTAATATAAGGAATGTTTTTATTTTCTTATGTATATTCCACATTCTTATTCTTATGTAATATTTTTATAGCTTGTGATTATTAACTCAAGTTTCCCCACTATAATATATCATGCATTATATCATCATAAAACACTTATACCATGACCCATTATTTATTATCTATGATTTATTGGGTAGGATTCTCTTATATATTTTTTATACACAATGATTATATTATAATACCCACATTTTTCTACTTATACTCTCTTATGATATTTGAATGTTATCTCTTATGTTTGGCCATAATGAGCATCTGAGCTCACCCCTTTCTTAGGATTCCATTATATGGGTTATAAATAAGAATAATATACATGATATGTCAAAAATGGTATCATGTGAGAATATTATCTATAGATATGTTGAGACTTGTGTAAAATAAGTTGATTATGTTTCCAGTCTCCAAATACAATAAACCAATAGGTTATAGGGTATGAATTATTCAGATATGTAATGAATATTTATATAAAATGATGTAATATTTGTATATGTTGTGCTCATGTCTCCTTATTTAGTATTAGAGTGGTTTTTTGTTGTTTTATGGGATTATAATAAAATTATAGAACCCAAAATAACATATAATGAACAAAAAGTGATGTAGGATGAACCTAACACTACATAATAAGATTAATTTACTTTATTATATGATTACTTATATTGAATATTATTACTTGATACTCACAAAATACATTTTTTGAAAGATATGAAATACATATTTATGAAATTTGTATGGTGATAGGTAAGATCAATGTTGAAAACGTCTTATTTGAGCTCGATTCTATGAATTTATTCATATCATGAAGATTATTTAACACAGTATATTCATATCTTTAACTATTGGATATTAAGTTATCGGTGAAAAATTAAAGTTGTATGATTATTTCATCTCATGTCTATTACTCCTCTCTCATGGAATTTTATGGAATATGTTTCCTGTAAATATTATTTTTCTCCCTTAACTAGAATTTAATGTCATCTTTGGCATGGATTGTCTCTCTGTATATGTATCTCATATTAATTTTTAGGATAAATGTGTCGCATTTCATATCCTTAATCCACTTATAATCATCTATTGATGTTAGGATAACCATTAACTACTAATAGAAATCACATCCATTATATCAATCTTAATTGCTAATAATGAGGGGTATTTATCCCAAAGGTTATGGAGAAAAAAAATAATGAGAATATTCTAAATGCGAATAAATATGTTTATGTTTTTTACTGAAGAATCATATGGACTTTCCCAAATCAAGAATTTGATTTTTCTATAGAACCCAGACCTAGTGATATGCATATATCAAAGACTCCTGATAGAATTGACCCAACTGAATTGGTATAATTAAAGAAGAAAATATAAGAGAATATGCATAAGGTTTTCATCTGCCCAAGATATTTACCAAGGGGTGAACTAGTCCTCATTATTAAGAAATAAAATGGATCAGTCTATCTTATCATTGATTATCGTGAACTTAAAATAATGATAAATAAAAGGTAGCACATACCTAATATTAAAGACTTGTTCAATCAATGGTGAGGGGCTCTATACTTCTCAAAAATTGACTTTTGATCTAGTTATCATCAATTAAGGGTAAAAATGGACAATATACCCAAGATAGTATTTGATACTTAATATGGGTATTATAAATTCAAAGTGATGTCATTCAGATACCAAAATTTTCTCTTTATCTTCATAGATCTAATGAATAGAGTCTTTAGAGATTACATTTCTCAATTTAATATAGTAATTATAGATAATATTCTCATATATTCTATGAGAAAGTTATGGAATAATGATCTTTTAAGGATTTCACTATATACCTAGAGAAAGAAAAAATCATCTGTTAAATTTAAAAATGTGTGAATTTTGGATGCAAAAAGTATCATTCTTAGGTCATTTAATCACAAGAAAGAGTATATCTAAGGATTCATAAAAGAATGATGTGATTAAAGAGTAGCTAGGACTAACCACTATAATAGAGATACAAGATTTTCTTTGATAGGATGTTCTTTATTGACTCTCTAAGATAATTTTCTTAGGAATTTAAAATCCACTAACCAAGTTAACTTCAAATGGAGATAATTTCCACTGGATAGATTAATGTGAAGAAAATTTCTAGGAGCTTAAGAGAATGTTGGTCAGTACACTAGTACTCGAATAGCCATGCAGTGGATAAGGGTTTGTAATATACAATGATCCATCAAACAAAGGATTAGTATGTTTTCTCTTTTAGAATGACATAGTGATAAATTATGCCTATGTAAATAAAAATTCATGAGTAAAATTACCTTATACATGATATAGAGCTATAAAAAGTGATATTTTCGTTTGAGATGTGGATTCATTATCTCTTCGGTGAAAAGTTTGAAATAGAAGATTATCACAAGAGCTTAATGTGTATATTCACACATAAGGGGTTGAATATGTGACAAATGTTATGGTTATAGTTGATTAAAGACAATGATTTAAAGATACATTTGTACCCAGGAAAGGAAAAAAGATGGTTTATAATCTTAGTAGGAAGGATTATGCTACCCTATCCATGATGAGGGTTGAAATAGACCCCATACTCATGGATTTACAAATTATGGACCTTCAAATCATAAAGGAAGGGGATAAATGCTATATTTACAAGATATATGCTTAATTATAAATCCATAAAATGATCAAGGATGTATAAAAGGTGTAACACCCCAATATTTCAATAAGTATTTCTTTTTTAAATGAATATTATGTTTAATAGATTGTGACACACACAAGATGAAAATAAAATGAATCATGATGATTTTATTGAGATAAAATATTATAATGAAATATAAACACTAATACATTATGTTGCTTTAAAATGAAACAACATGAAGAAAAGTACAAGTATAGTAAATTCACATATATATATATACCAAAAAAATAAAATCATTATCCTCTGGGTTTTTCATGAAGATTATGACCCCAACTGAAACTATGAAAACAAGGAAAATGATTATGAATATAATAGACATGAATAAAGATAATTAAATGTCAACATTTTAGTGAATCATGTAAAGCTATATACAGTAATGTAAAATGATCATCATATATATTTAAAATGGACACAAAGTCACTATATATATACATGCATTAGATATATAGTTCTTAGTTATATTAAATTATAATTGGAATATAATTTTATGATAAAAAATTAAAAAAAAATGCAACACTCATATAATTAATAATTTTTATGAAATAGATTAAGGAAACTTACATTTTTAAAAATTCATTTATTCTATAAAAGTATTTTTGCTATATATTTTAGAAAAAAAAAGATTTATAAATTTTAGATATTGAATTTTATAAAAATAATTTCATTTTTTATTTCATTATAAAAAAATTATATTAGGGTGAATTTATGGGATTTTTTAGAAATAGTTATTTTTTATGTGAATAATAAAAAGGACATTTTTTATAAAAAATCCATTTTTCATTAAATAAAACAATATAAAGGTAAAATTATTTTTAATATTTGGTCTTAAAATAAAATAATTATCATTTAATTAGACATAATATAATTAATTATAAAATAATTAGCATCATATTTGATTTTTATATAAGCTCATTTTAAGGCTTAAAAGCACATTTTTCTAAAAATTATTTTTCATTGCATTTTAAAAATTTATATTAAAATTAATTTCTTACAATTATAAAAGTTTAATCTTGAAAAATTGATTCCATATTAGGAATCATGATGTTCGAATTTGGTAAATAAGTCCCTTTTATTTTTTTTAATTATAAATAGTAACCTTTGTAAAAATGTTTTCATTATAATGAGGGTAAAAGAAGTAAAAGAAAGTTAAGATTATGAGATAAGGCCTAAAAATATACCTAAAACTTTTATTTTCTTTATTTTGTGAGTTTTTTACCATAATCATTCAGGATTCAAAAATTTGGCCAATTATTTCCACTTTCCTTTGATTATAACCTTTATATTTTTTAAATTAAAGGATAATTACAAAGATGTCACTCTATATGATTTAATTTATCTTATATGAATTCCTTCTGATAAAATATATCAGAATCTAAAAGATTATTTTGATCATTAATAAGTTATTTTTATGATGTTAATTTATTTTTAATCTTCAATGATGGTAGAATTTCCTAAAATTCTTACACAATTTCAATAAAATGTTTGTGCGAGCATTAGAAAAATAAACGAAAAAGATTTTAAAAATAATAAAATTAATATATTTTGGTTAACTTGTGGTATTCCATGAATTTCATAAGAAATTATAAATTATAATTAATGGTAAATATGTTTATAATCGAATTATATTTCTATATTGATGCCATTAAAGTAAAATTAATTAAATAGTCCCAAAAATTACTTTAATGATATTTTATGATAAAAATATTTTATTAAATTATATAAAACAAAAATATATTTAAAAACAATAAGTGGGATACTGAATGATCAAAAATTTGTTACCATGGTTAAGGTTAAAAAAGGATGATAATGGAGTCAAACCAAAATATAAGGTTTAAAATAAAACTTAAACACGTATAAATTTTATTGGTAGTGGGTATTTAGAGATAATCATGTATTACATTCTCAATTATCAAAATTTGGTTCCACTAGACATGATTTTATTATTTATTATATTTTAATGTTCTTAATATTTTTAGTTGTTTCACTCTCCTCACTTATAAAAAAGAACCCACTCTCCTATATTAATCACACATTTTGATCCATTTAAATCAACCAAGATCTACCCAAATACTTTACCAAACTTCATTTTCATGACCTAAAGACTCTTTTCTCACCAAAATACCAACCTGGAAGGCTTAGATTGTAATCTAAATCATGTTTCTCAACAAAGCATCCAAACTCTTAACCGAGTTCTTTTATTTTATTTATTTTTATACCCCTTTAAATTATATAATAACCATGTTGAAATAATAACATTATATTATACTCTATACTGATATTTTATTATGTATATGTTATAACCCTTAATCCTATCCTTTTCCAATCCTATGGGAAAATAATACATCGCTTGTGCGTATGTGTGGAATACACCCTCAACCAAGCGATGTATTTCATTTTTAATCAAAAACACACAAGGGTGGTTATTGTAATGAATATAATGTTTATATATGATATTTATGACATAATAATAATTATATAATTATAATATTTTATCCTTCTTCTGACCATTCCATCTATTTAAAAATGATAACATTGTTCATGCATATGTGTAGACTACCACCTCTATGAAGTGATTTGACCTGTTTTTTATTTA
The DNA here is from genome assembly GCA_963277665.1 of Viscum album. Taxonomy (NCBI): domain Eukaryota; kingdom Viridiplantae; phylum Streptophyta; class Magnoliopsida; order Santalales; family Viscaceae; genus Viscum; species Viscum album. Next base: position 592,222,066 of record OY728141.1, on the reverse strand, counting down.
CGAATTGCATGAATGGTAATAAAAATATATTTTTGAATATATATTATATTTATGATATAACTATTATTCTATAAATGTAAATTATTATTTACCTTTATTTTATTCCATCCATTAAAAAGTGGAAACATAACTCATGTATACCTACGAATTATCATCTCCACATAGTGATGTAGTTTATTTTTCATCACCACATTATATAGATGATTATAAAAGTTTATATAATTAATAAATATGATTATTATAAAATTAGTATGATTTTATATATTATGAAAACATGAACTAAATTTTAAGGACTACAAATATTGAATCAAAACGTCCATGGAAAATGTACCAGTTTTCACCCAAATAATGATTTTAAGGAAGAATAGTTAATAAAAGGATAATTGAAAATTTTAAGGGAATGATGTATAGTGGTATATATATATATGGTTATATAATGAATGTATAATATATCTATATTTATTATATAGTATCTTTTCATTCAAATAAAGAAATATAGTATTTGAGGTATGGGTTTCTCATTTAACTTTTATTTTTTTGACACCCGATCCATATTCATCACTTGTTTCTTTTGGGTAGTTTATATATGTCCCAAAAATGTATTTTATGATAATTTTTATGAAAATTATGGGGATTTAAAAATCCATCCATGTATTTCTTCTTCATGTAGTGTTGATTTAGATATTACCAAAACTACGAGGAATTTATGTTAAAATCTAATTTCCTTTTAAGACTATTTATATTAATTTAACATTGAGGAAAATTATATTATATTTATTCATTAAACCCCATATGTTTTCTTTTCATCTAGTTATTTTAGTTTTTTTCAAGTTTTCTTTTTATTTTTTTCTCTTTGGATCATAAAATTAGTGAGAAAATGTTCATAAGAAAATCAACTTTATCTTCTATTTGGTGGAGAATCGTTTTATTCCATGTATATATTTTCTTTAAAATGCTTCCAATAATATTTTTACTATTATATAATAATTTATTAATGTAATTTTTCCCATATTATCATTTTATAAAATTTATTAAAAATAATTTTCTTCTCATTTTCCAAACAAAGTACTTTTTACTAAATGTGTAAGTGAAATATTTGTTTTAAAATATACCAAATGAATGGATTTCCCTACCATTCTGATTTCTCTTTTCTTTGAATCTTCCTCTAAAAATTTATATGGAAATTTTTATAGAAAATTTTTCTCCTAATATTTATAAAATTTTTCAATTTTAAATAAGTTATTTCAAAATAAAAAGGTTATTTTCCTCAATAAATGTTACAAAGGTACTTTTATGGTATTTTTTCTATAGAAATAATCATTGATGTTACTTATGTTTCACTGTGGATATAATCCAATGAAACCATCCTTATTATTTCTATATATGACTATTTATTATAATGATGAAATCTTGATGAAGGCCATTTTATTTTCAACGGGTTAAGCTATGATGAAATTATAAATGTTTTCATAATTCAATTACAAAAATATGAATAGATTATGATCATGAGATGGGTGGGTCCACTATGTGTCTCCAATATATTGGGAAATGAAATATTGATATCTCATGATATGATGATGATAAGAAGGGACATTATTGAAAATATTTATGTTCACATTTTGTTGTGTGAGTATGATTTCCTAAATCTATTCTCTTAAGATTAATCATGTACATGATTGAAAATAACTATGTTCACATTTGGATGCATGATTATGATTGATTATATCTATTATCATAAGATTAATCATGGACATGACTATGAATAGATATGTTCAAAATATTATCATTTCCTATGCTTATGATTCAACATGCCTATGTTGTGACTCTTGAATGATGATTTATTCTTTGACACCCCTACGAACCATACCTCTAGATATGACTTGATCTTGGAGTTTATGATCTAAGAATTTCTGTGTAAAAATATTTTATATTAAGAAAATGAACTCGATTTTTTTATTATATCCTTATGATCATCTTATGTTCACTTATGATTTATATCTCTCATGTTCACCCTTACTGAGCATTTGTACTCACCCTTTCTTATGTTTGAATTTTTCTTAGATTATAATAAATTGTAGTACATAAAATTAGTCTAGAGGGGTATCGTGTGAGATAAAAAATTTAAGAGATGTTTAATTCATCTTATGGAATAATAAAATCTAGGTATAGTGGTTAAAATACCCATTTAAGGAGAAATGTGAGGGTTTTTTTACAAAAAGGGTTATTCTAAATAATCTAAAACTCTAAACCTAAAAGTTCATGGGTATTTAACTGACTCAATGTTAGTTATTGATACAATAATTAGGGATGTTTAAAATTGGTTTTTCAATTGGTATCATAGACAATATATAAGGATTGTGTTTTAGCACCAAATATGGGTGTATAGGTTTATATTTGCATCAGTTGGTATGAGAGTGATGTTTATTTAATTTTATTGGTAATAAATTAATCTCTTAAGGGTGAATTAAGATTTCTAGATACCATCATGGGGAAATAATTACATGGTTGATCATAAATATAAATTAATCGATACTATTTTAAATTTTATATGATAGTAGTACATTAGAGACATTTATAAAGCTTTAATAGATTTTTGAACCACTTATAACCCCTAATTTTATCTTATGTTATAGTGAGAAGGTTATTTTAGGAAGAATTGTTTCATATTAGGATATAATTTGAATTTCACTGATAATAATTAGGTTAAATATGATCATTGTTGTTAAGGTAATTATGGTGAATTGGATAAAGGGTTTATTATATTGTGTGAACATGTATTTTTTCATATATATAACCATTGGATTAAAAAGTAATTTTGTGATTAAATTATTAATGTTATTTTTTAATAAGTTCTCTATATTGTGAACATTACTTTATTAAGGTAAATGAAAATATTTTTGGCAAAGATGTGATTTTATTTAAGTAAAAAAGATTAAGTAATATTTTGGAATCATATATGAATTTATTAGGAATTTATAGTGATTTGGTATATTTATGGGAAATATTTACAAATTCTGGACATTATATAATAAGGAATATAAATTTTTGGTATGAAAATTTATGAGTGATTAATGATTTTTGGAGATAAATGTTAAATTGATATCAGAATAATATCTGATAAAAGATTTCAGATTTTTGGATTTTGAACTTGGGAAAAAATATTTTTGAAGTGTTTTATGTTTATCTAATTATAGAATTATCTAAGTTGAACTTAGGGTGTTATTTTTGGGTCTTTGGAGAAAAATGAAATGCTTCCTCATTTGAAGGTTTATTCATGTTGGTTATCATTTTATCGTGTGATTACCATTTAATATTTAAATATGAGGAAAAAATATCATTATTTAGTGGATCTTATAGTTAGTTAAAATTTTAATTTAGTAATTTAGGAATGAAAATTTTATATTGAATATTGATTACTTAAAGTAAGCGGTGAGATAAAAGTGAAAACTGATCGAACTATAAATGAAAGATGAAATGACACTTATATAGTGGAAAAAAATCAAGTGTGTATATTTTCATAAAATATATATTCTAATGGAGAAATAATTTCTTAATTCTATCGAGTCTTATTTGTAAAGTAAATATAAACTATAAATATACACATTTAGAAATACATCTTCATGTATGAGTCTTAGAGAGGTACATTATTTTACAAAATAATTAGTTTCCTAATTGTTAAATAATAACTTATTTTGATGTATGATATGGTTATGTTATAAAATATATCTTTCTTATTTTTTTATTATCCTTCATGGGTGTATAAGATGTCATTTTTAGTGACTAAGGGTCTAGGAATTGGTGGTTAGAGTGGACACATAAGGCTTGGATTTACGATAGATATAAACTACCATTGTCCATTCTATGGACTCCATCAGATGGTCAGTTCAGTTTCTACAAGTTTTTAGGATTATTTTAACCCCTCCAACAAGAAGATAGTGTTCGTATAACCTAGTTGGTTTTTCTATACCCAAAGGACCACCGATGGCCTCTCACCAACAAGAATGTGTGCCCAAGTCGAGGGTATATTAAATGCCACATGTATTATTTTAATCCCACTCAGTTTTGACCCTCTTTAACACCCAATTGTGACACCAAATCCCCTATTTATAATTTTAGACCTCCCCTATTGTCCCTATATCTATCACATTTATCTCTCCTTGGTTCTTCAACATTGGATTGATCTATCAATGCTAGAACGATGAGTTTTCTCAAGATCTACACCTCTTTTCACTTCCTTCTTGACATATGAGCTTGCATCTAGAAAGGATCTGTGTTTATTTGATAATCCAATGATGAATTCATCCATAATTTATATATCAATGGTGGAAATAGAGTTTTTAAAATTTCACTTTATTGAATCGATATCTGCTATCAATTAAAAATGCTTTATGGGTATGTGTTTATAAATCATCTTCCAAGAAATCCTTTAAATGGTGGAATGATGATAGAAATATTATCCATTAATGATCCCTTAGTATATTGGGGGTGGATTCTACCATAAAATTATATCAATTTGATTGAAGATTAATTCCTCATGAAATGTGGATGTTTTAGAGTAACTTTCCTTAGATTGATCATATTGATATATTCTTATTCTGGAATCTCATCTTGGATATATTTTCTATTCATAGATGGTTGGTGGATTGATTATCGTTATCTAGACTAAAGGGTTCAATCTATAATTCTAGAGGAATTCATGATTCATTTTTAAATCTATAATGTATATAGTGAATTAAGTCCCCTACTATGATATATCTAGGAACTAGTTTTGTTGACAGAATATATCAGGTATCTCATTCTAGAATAAACTTATTGATATGGAATATTCTTGGTTATCTTTATAAACCTCATTATTTTTTAATCAGAACCTGATTTAGGCATCATTGACATGTGATAAAGTTATATTTGGGTGTGTTATGTGGTTTGGGCTACAATTCTTTGATAAACTTTGGAATTGTTCATTAAAAACCTTGATTTTTGAAATTCCTTAACTTTTGAGTCTCTTATATACTCTTGTTTCTTGATGTGATGCTTTCATAGAATAGCTTGTTGTTCATGTTTGATTTTGGTCACATGTGGGTGTGGGTGTAGCCCATGAGACCATTTTTTATGCTTAATTCCATATGCTTGTGTAGTTTTTTTCATGTTATATGTTGATTGAATGTATTTTGTATATTTCTATAATTATTATGATTTCATGTTATGATTTTCCTATGTATTATCTAACTTATTATGTGTAAATTCTCATTCCTATGAAGGTGTTTCTTAGGTACTTGAAATATGTTGACCACCATGATATGGCTATCCCATTGACAGTGAGTGTGCACGACATGAGATAATGACATTAAAGGGAATGAACATTGGGTAGTGATGCGTAGTGGATGTTGAGTTGCAAGTTTACTTCATTCCTAGTGGATGTAGGGTACAATGTACACTCAATTCCTAGTGGATGTCGTGTATCATATATACATGATTCCAAGTAGATTCCTAGTAGCATATATACTTGACACATATATGATTCCAAATAGAATGAACTCTGTTATTTAAGGATGCAAAGAAACATGTTTACAAACCTTGTGATTAGTTATTAGTAATTTTTGACATTTATGGTTATCCTATTGGTATAGAGCCAAAGCATGTTTGCTCAGGGATCGTGGTGGCTTGGTTAGCACATAGATGCTCAGTTTATGATTTTTTATTCTTCCATATTCATTTATTATTATCATGACATACACTTTTTATATGTGTGAACACTAGTTAAGGATGTATCAGTGGTTTCTTAATGGTTTTTATTACTCATATGTTTTATGGGTATCTTTATGTAAGTAAATAATTCATGTATAGTTATTCAAGCAAGGGTAAGGGGTCCATGGAAGATAGATAAGTCATGGAGCATCAATCCGGTGGTGGGATCAGGATAACCTTTGGAGTATTTCTAAATAGTTTTATTATTTATTTTCTTTCACTATTACAGTGGTTTGTCTTTGCACATTGGGATCCCATTTATTTATTATATGACATGTGTCTCATATGATGTTATTTTCTTCTGATTTACTTACAATCAATTTATATATTTTTATTTTTATTAATGGTGAAAGGATATCATGCTGAGAGTATAGTCTCCCTACTAATTATGTTTAGACCATCACTACTAATAGGAAGCCTCTTTCATATGAGGAGGCATGTATGAGGTCGTGTGGCTCTACGAATTGGACAAGGTGGTTTGGGTCAGGGCATTACAAAATGGTCTGAGAGCATACTTTTTTTTCTTTTTGACCAACCTACAACATGGTAGAAATAATATAGGTTGTTTTAGAGTTAGGTTGGTAAGTTTACATGTTCCTAGTCATCTCATGTGTAAAAGAACTCTAATTTACTGTTGATGAGATTCTAGTTAATTATTTATGGGATTTGGTTGTAGAATTCATGTATCATGTTAAGGCGTTTAGGATCACCTTTTGAATATATATACCATTTGTATGATGTATACTAATTCTTTAATTTAATTCCTTGATGTGTGGTACCTTTTAAGGATCAAACTATATTTTTTATTTATTTATATATTTGTTTTCCATCATTTTTTATATATATATTCTGAAAATAATTAGATGAGATAGAGTATGACGCAATGTTTTTGTATATATATGTGACTGAGACTAATGTGCTTGGATGGATACCTTTTTTGGTGCTAGAAGATAAGTACCTTGTGTTATGGCTAGAATCATATGAGAAACTTTGTGAGATCCATTATACTGATTAGGATATTTCCTAACGACTTCATTTTTTCTAAATTTATAATTAATGTTTCAAAATATGACACCCTAAAGAATAATTATGAGACCACCAACAAATTTGGGTTAGGATACTCCAACTAGATGGATTTCACATGATATACTATCTTCTATATAGAATATTTCAATTGAGAATGCTCCCACACATGCTCCAGTAATACAGGAAATGGGCCCACCTTAACTGGGAGTCATTCCACTTGTTCTTGCCTACAGTAGAGGAGCATGGATGTCCATGATCAAATACACCAATGAATTTCATATTCAACATCCATTATCCTTTCAAGGAATATGAGGGTCACAAGATGCGTAGGAATAGATATACTACATCAAGGGTGTCATTGATCTTATTAAGATACTTGAGGATATTAAGTTGAATAAGGTTGTGTTCATGCTATAGGGAACTTCTAAGAAGTGGTGGGAATGATGGTACAAGCTAGAATATGTGAGGGTCTCACCTTATAGGACTTCAAATACCTATTCCTTATAGAATTATTTCCCGATACACTAAAGATGGACCAAATATGGGACTTCATAGAGCTACAGTAGGTATCCATGATAGTATCCTTATGCTCTATTTGTTTCATTGAGATACTTTTCCTAACTCTAATCGTGGCCAGAAAAAAGGAACAAAAGGCTAAGAAGTTTGATATCAGTATTCATCTTGACATAAAATGATAGTTTAGTTGTTTTAACCTAACTAAATACTTAGAGGATCTCTTGATTTCTTTGACCACTGATAAGGGAATGGAGGAAGATCGGGTAGGTCATTATCTTCCACATTACATTACTCAGACGGGTGTGCCTCTTACTGTGAAGATGAGTGTATCTTCTAGTAATAGGAAGATAAAGACAAAGAAATTGTAGTAGGGTAGTGGTAGGTATGTGGAGTAGAGTTCAGATTTTGTAGATCCTTTAGGTAGAGATCCATAATACCTCAACTTAGGAAAATAAAACATTATTTCATGGTATATACTGAATCATAGAGTAACTATTGAAAATGTGGAAATACAAGGTATCTCCAGCAGTTTTTCTCTATAGATAAAAGGTCAGGTTCACAGATTGGAGTTAGTTATATATGATCAGAGAATTGTGGATCTATCCTAGCTCCTCAGTGGTATTTTTAGATGAATACAAATCAAGAGAGTCACAAGCCTTAGGGATAGGGTCATGGAGATAAGGCGGGTTGTATATATGTAGTGTATCAGACTCCAAATGATGGTACTGGGGGATTGTATACTATTTGAGGTATGGTCTTGATCACTTCTACTTTGTCTACCACTTTTTTTCTAATGTTGATTCCCATTCCTTTACATATGAACAACTTTTTACTGTACTTGACATACCATTCAAGTTGTCTTCTAAGTTTCTTTCCCTCAATACACAATTGGGAATGAAATTGAACCATATTTAGTGATTCTTAGAGTTTACTATAGTCATTGTTGGATATAAACATTTGGGGGACTTCATGATTCTTGAGATAATTAGCTTCAATGTGATTCTTGGCATGGATTGGCTGACCAACTTCCATCCTCGCATTGACTTATATTAGAGAAGGGTATTGTTTACATCTCCCAAGGGAGATAAGTATGTTATCACTGGTTAATGGGAGGTGGAGGCTTTTAAAGTGCATCTAGAATTTTTTCATCTTTGGATGATCACAAAATATATTTCAATCTAGGCTCTTTTAGTAGGATCTGTGGAAGCCCCTTCACATTTTACATTAGTTTTGGGTCTCTATTATGACTTATTTCCATAAACCTTCATAGGACTTCCTCCATGAGAGAGGAGTTGAGTTTGAGATAGAAATCATTCTAGGTGCACATAACATTTTAATATTCCATTATTATATAGAACTGAATGAGTTGAAGTATCATAAGGGGTATCTCAAGAACTTAGAGTATAAGTGATTTATCAGGGTGAGTACATCACTGTGGGGTGAACCTATCATGATTTCAAAGAATAAGGATGATAGTATTTATCTCTTCATAGATTATCTAAAGATAAACCAAGTAATGGTAAAGAATATATATCCTTTACCTAGGATTGAATATCTACTTGACCAGTTAGAGAGAGTCTAGTGGTTCTCAAAGATTGGTCTTTGATTGAGCTATAACAAGTTGCGTGTTAGGGATGATGACATACTAAAGACTACATTTTGGAGTAGGTATGGGTTGTATGAGTACTTGATGATTTCATTGGACTGAAGAATGTGCCAACAATGTTCATGGATCTCATGAAAATGATCTTCCACCCATGCGTTAACTCATTATTCATGATTTCTATTAATGATATCCTTGTTTACTCACCGACCCCAGAGCATCATGGAAGATTTCTTAAGATAGTCAAGATCACACTTTGAGCACATTGGATTTATGTCGTGATATAAAAGTTTCACTTTTGGATTTTGGAGGTTTACTTCTTAGGTCAAGTGATTTAGGAGATTGTTATATCCATGGATAAAGAAAAAATTGAAGAAATTATATAATAGTTACATCCCCAAAACTTGTTCAAGTTTAGTATATTTTTTTGATTTAGATGGATATTATTAGTGTTTTATCTTTGACTTCTCCCATATATCATCACCCATGACTGCATTGATGAATAAGGAATTAATGTTATAGTACTTGGTCTATTATTATGAGGATTTTGTTAAGTTGTATAAGAGTTTTAATGTATCTCCAGTTTTTATTATTCCTAAGTTGGAGATCATGTCTATTATATATTTCGATGTATTAGGTGTTGGTTTGGGAGAAATTATGATGCAAAGTAAGAAGTTAATGGCTTATGGATCACATAAACTATTAACCCATTAGATAAATTATCCTACCCATGACTTGGAGTGGGTAGAATTGGTCCAAACTTTTAAGTGTTAGAGAAACAATCACTTTGATGAGAGGTTTTTTGTCTACATAAACCACAAGAGCCTTCATTATATCTTTAAAAAGTGGGACCTGAACTTCTTTCAAAGGCACTAGGTTGATTACCTAAATACATTTTATTTTAAAAGAAGTTATTCACAAGTAAAAGGTAACATCATTGTATATTCTCTTAGTTATAAGACCCCTGTAGATTAGGAGCTTAGTGGATGGCATTTGGAGGAGCAGTGGATTCTGATGAAATTGCTTGATAACAGTAGGGTGAATACTTTTTATGAATAGGGATCAATGAAGTGTGACCTATTGGTGCTAAAATATTCTTTAGTATGCTAGGTAAAGACTTCAAAACTGATTGAATCAGATTGTGTTGTGATACAAAAATAGTTAGTATGTTATGACATGATACCAAGATGGTCATTGGATAGAGATGATGTGATCCTAGTATATGGGAAAGTTATATTTTTTGATTTTTCCTTAGAAGATATAATGATATAATTTCATTCCTCTAAGTTGGTGGTACACCATGGAGAAACAGATATGTATCATGAATTTAGGTGGAAACTCTAGTTTCTAGGGATGAAGAGGGGAATTTCTAGATTTGTTTCTTGATTCCTTACCTTCCATAGGATAAAGGTTGAGCACCAATGTCCCAGTGGTTTTCTCTAACCACTTCCTGTGATTATGTAGAAGTGAGAGGACATCATGGTGGAAAATGTGATGGGGTTATCCAGGACCCTAAGGATCCATTAATTAGTTTTGGTGATTGTCGACCAGTTAATAAAAGTTAACCATTTCTTACCGACATGTGAGAATCATTCAATCGATGATCAGGGAAAGCTGTATTCCCATGAGATATTAAGATTTTATGGAGTTCCCATGAGAATTGTCTTTGAAAGAGATACATGTTTTACATTGTGATTTTGGCAATTCTAGTAGAATTCTTTAGGGACTCAGTTATGATTGAGAAAATTGTACTATACCCATATAGATGAAGAGTCGAAGTGGACGATTCACATATTGAAGGGTATGCTTTAGGCATGCACCCTAGAATTTAGAGGAGTATGCGATGACCTCCTAGCCTTTTTTGAGTTCAGATACAACAATTGTTAGGATATTTTTATACATATGAAACCTTATAAGGACCTTTATAGTAGGCTATGTCATTAACCATTTTGTTGGCATGAGGCTGGTGAGGCAGTAGTTGTGGGACCCAATATATTATATGAGACCAATAAGAGAGTTTAGCTAATTAAAAAGAGGTTGATCACATCTTAGAGTAGGAAGAAGTATTATTTTAACCATTGGATGAGACCTTTATATTTTGATGTAGGTGATATGATTTATCTAATAGTGGAACCACGGTTAGCCCATAGACGTTTGAGGAAGAAAGGGAAGCTAGCACCATGCTATTTTGGACCCATTGAGATCACCGAGTTTCTTGGGATAGGGGAATACTATCTTGATCTACCTTCCTGATGTCTAGGTATACATTATCTGTTTCATCTATCATAGATCTAGAGGTACATTCCAAATCCCATACATGTCATTGACTATGATGATGTTAGTCTAGAGTCTAATGCATCGATCATGGAGCACCCAGTGTGTATTGTAGATTAGAGTGCGAAATTTCATCGAGGGAATATGGTAACACGTTTCAAGATTTTATGGAATCATGGACAGATCCAAGAGGATACTAGGAAAGGAAAGTTGATGTTCAAGCTTAATAGACCAAGTTGTTTTAGAATAACCTTTAATGGTACTTCTCATGTATGATAAGTAAGTGGAGGGGGATAATTATAACATCCTCAATTATTTTAATTAATGAGATGTTTAGGTTATAAAATCATTCATTCAAATTTTATTTATTCTCTTTTATGGGTGTTTAATAGTTTGGTTATCCATGACTAAGGGTATGATAATTGGTGGTCAGAGTGAAGAAATAAGGCTTGGATTTATGATGGATGAAAACAACTACTATCTAGCCAATGGTGTTAGTGCAACCCAGGTGGTTCTGCATGTCCCATCAATAGTCCAGTGGAAAATCACCTATCGGCTAGTGTGTCCCACCAGAAGATCATTACTTCTAAGTCAAGGGTGCATTAAATTCACCCCATTGGATTTAAATTATACTCAATTTTGACTCTCTTTAACATTAAATCCCATCCCCAAATACCCTATTTAGAGTTTGAGACCTCCCCTATTATCCCTAGAGCTCTCCAATTCATATCCCCTGGTCTCTTCAATTTTGGATCATTCTAACAATTCTATAATGGTGAGTTTTCTCAATATCTAGTATTTTTTCCTCTTCCTTATTAAAATATGAGAATGGATCTTATGTATTAGTGTTTTCTATGATGATTTTTTGATGAATTATTTATTTCTTTATAGATCAGTGGGGGGTCTAGTGTTTTGACAAAGCCTCTTGATCATATAGAGATCTACCATCCATTATGAACATTTTACAATTATGTGTTTTTTAATTAATATCCTAGACCTCTTATTTATGGAATATCAATGATAGAACTGTAATCTATTGACAATACTTTAGTAAATTTGTGGTGGATTTGACATGTCAATGACATCTCTTTGATGAAATCATAATTCCTCATGAACAGTGTAAGTTTCTTGGTAAGTTTCCTTATATCAACCGTATATAGATCTTATTCTTCTTGAATATAATATTGGATCTATTTTTCATTTATGTTTTGTTGGTGGATCAATGTTCATTGGATAAACCTGAGGTTTACTTCCAAAATTTATGAAGAATTCACATTTTTCTCTTGAATTACTAATGGATCCGGTGAATTTACATCCTATTATTCAAAGTATCATAGTGAATTTATAGAATCCATGAGTTGTGTAATTATATAATGACCATATTGACATGGAATATTCTCTATTATCATTAAAAACCTCTTTCTTGATCAACCAGAGCCCAAGTTAGGAAACCATGACATGTAAGAAAGTTCTTTGTGGGTGAGTGACATTGTTCAGGCTTCAATCCTTTGATAAAATTTTGATTTATTCATCAACAACTTTGAGGTAAAAAGTTACATACCATTTTAGGATCACTTATACTTTTTTTCTTATTGAGATATTAGTGCATTATATATTTCAATACATGTTTAATTGTGATCGCATGTGGGTGTGTGTGTATCCCATGATATTGTGTGTGATTTTTAACTCCATAAGTATGCTTTTTAATCTTGTTGTTATGTTATATGTTTATCACATATTTATGTATCTTTCTACTATTCTCATAAAGGCATGTAATTATTTTCTTATGTATGATTTACCCTATTATGCATAATTACTATTCCTTTATAGGTGTTTCATCAGTACTCAAAATTGGTGGACCATCATGATATGATTGTCCCTTAGAGGGAGAGTGTGCATGATTTGTGAAAAAGATGTCAATGGGCCTAAATTTAGGGTGGTGATGCCTGGTTGATTTTGAGTATCAAGTTTACATGATGCCTATGTACACTTGATGCCTAGCGGATGTCGAGTAGCAAATCTACTTGATGCCTAGTGGATGTTGAGCAACATGCACAGCCAATGCCTAGTGGATTCTAAGTATCATGTTCACATGATATCATTAGGATATTCAGAAACATGTTAACCAACCTTCTTGTTAGTTCTTGGTTATTTCAGATATTTATGGTTATCCAACTAGCATGGAGCTGAAGTAGATACAGTCCGGCCCTTTGGTGTCTTGGTTAGAACACTAAAAACCATCATATTATTATTTATTCTTGCATGCATATTTATTTTTACCATGGAACATACCTTTTATACATATTCACACTTGTTAAGAATGAATTTGTGGTGTCCTTCTAGGTTTTATTACTCACACCCAACATGGTAATCTTGATGAATATGCAGGCATTATGTATAGGGATAAAATAAAACACAAGGTTCCCAAAGAAGATAGATTATTCGTGGAACATGGAGATGATAATGGGATAGGTATAAAATATCAAGGATTTCCATAAAGTTTTATTATTTATCTCTTTTCAGTATTACTCTAGTTTGGATTTCCACACTAGGATCCCATTTATTTATTTTATGACATGTTTTCCATATGATAATATTCTCTTCTGTATTGTTTACTATGAGTTATTATATTTTTAATTATATTAATAGTGTAAGGATATGATACTATGGGTATAGTCTCCCCACATATGGAATTCAGAATATTGCTACTAGTCGGCAGCCTCTTGCGTATGGGGAAGCACGTATGAGGTCTTGTGGCTCTCCATATCAATCCCAGTTGTTCGGGTTGGGGAGTTACACTAATCTTGAAAAAAAAAATTATGATAAAATATATTTTTTGATCTTATTACTATCATAAATTCATTTTGTAGATAAAAAATTCAAATTATGTAGATATAATTTTTGTAAGAGGGTAGAATGTAACTCCGAGATATTTCAATATAGATTTATACATTAAATGAATATTATGTCTAATAGACTATGACACATACAACCATAAACTAAAGTGAATATTGATAATTTTATTGAGATAAAATATTAAAATGAAATATAAATACTAATACATTATGAGGTTTCAATATGAAACAACCTGAAGAAAAGTATAAGTGGGGTAAATTCCCATATATATAAAAATATCAAAAAAATAAAATATTTATCCCCATGGTTGTCCATAAAGATTATGAACCCAAATGAAACTATGTAAACAAGGTAAAAAATTAGTAATATAATATACCTGATTAGAAATAACCCGGAAGGTTCAAATCAGACGAAAGTCTGATCTCCAAAATTTATTATAAAAAAAAGTAAAGTGCATAACAGAGAAACAAACATAAGCAACTACATCACCTCAAACCCATTCCCATCCCCATCCCCATAATCACATAGTTGTTGTATAAATATAGTCATTAGGAATATTTAATTCTAGTTGAAATATAATTTGTGGATAAAAAATTAAAAATAATTTAATTTTCAAAACACATATAATTATTTAAATATGAAATAGATTAAGATCACTTAAAGTTCTAAAAAGTTTTCTCTATAAAAGCAGTTTTTCTACATTTTAGAAAAACAATAAATTTCGACATTTAATAAATTTAATTTTATAAAAAGGGTTTATATTTTTGTTTCATCATATAAAAATTATCTTAGTTAAAATCTATGATATTTTTCCAAAATAGTTGATTTTTTGGATAAATAGTGGGAAATGCTTAAAAAAAATAAATTGTCATTTTTTTCATTAAATCAAGTAATTTAAATTCCTCGTTATGTTTCGAATTTGGTATTAATATAAAATAGGATTCATTTAATTAAAATATATAATTAATTAAAAAATAATTATCATCATATTTAATTTATGTGAAATCTCATTTTTTTCCTTAAAACACACTTTTCAAAAGACTATTTTTCATTCCTTTTATGAATTTATACTAAAATTGTTTTATTCCACTACTAGAAATTGAATTTTGAAAAATTAACTCTATATTTTTAATCTTTAGGTTCAAATTTTTTAAATAGGTCCCTTCTATTTTTGGTCATTATAAATATTAACCATTGAAAAATTGTTGCCACCATTGTATGGGTAGAATGAGTAAAAAAGGGTAAAAAACAATGATATAAGGCCTAAAAATATTCCTTAAAAATGTATTTATTTTTATTTTATGCATTTTTTATACATTTAGCATAATATATTCTAAAAAATCAATTTATTTCTACTTTCATTTGATTATAACCTATATATTATTTTAAGTAAAGGTTAACTACAAAAATGACACTCTATTTCTTTTAATTAATATTATAAGTTTTCATTGGGATAGAAATATGTTTTAAATGAATATAAAAAATTATTCTAAACATAAATATGATATTTTTTATTTTAATTAATTTTTAATTTTTAGTGGTGGTATAATTACCTTAAACTCTTATGAACTGTTGAAATCGTGCTTATGCATGAAATAGGGAAATCAAGTTAAATGATTTTAGAAACAATATAATTCAAAAAAAAATTGGATGACATGTGGTATTCCATGAATTTAATAGGTAATTATAAAATAAAATTAATTTTAAATGTGTTTATATTTGAATTCCGTTTTTGTATTTATGTATCTGAAGTCAAGTTAAATTAATAATACAAAAAATGACTTTAATGATATTTTATGATGAAAAATATTTTATTAAATGATTTAAAAATTAAAAAAAATTAAAATAGGAAAAAATTTATGGCAAATGGAAAAAAAATATTGGATCATTTTTAAGTCGGTTTCCACTTTATGATTAAATTTATAACCCCAAAAAAGAGAAAAATGTGTTACTGCAGTTAAGGTTAAAAATGGTTAATAAGGGGTTTACCATAAGATGAGGTTTATAATGCAATTTAAATATGTATAAATATTATTATTTTATTTTATTTTTACCTTATCATATCCTAAATTAGAAATATTAGTCATTTGGTTCCATTTCATATGATTATGATATTTATTATATTTTAAAGTTATTAATATATGCAATCGTGTTACTCCCCTCACTTGTAAAAAGGAAACCCCTATCCTCTCTTCCTCGCACATTTTAAGCCATTTTTCTGGCCCAATATCTAAACTAATAACTTTAAAACCATCTTTTATATGACCTAGAAACACTTTTCTCTTAAAAATATAAACTTATATTGATTAAAATGTAAGACAATGGAGGTTTCCCAAAGAAATTATATAACTATTAACTGGGTTCTTTTATTTTATTTATTATTTTAAATCCTTAAATTATATTAATGTAGATATAATAACATAAATATCCCCAATATATTGATATGTTATATATCTATTGTAAAAACCTTATTAATCATTTTTTTCAACCAATATGAAATGAAAACATCGCTCATGCGTACCTGTGGACTACTACCTCCCTGAAGCAATATGTTTCAATTCTCATCAACACATCACAAGGACGGTTACTATGATGGATTTAATGTTTACATATGGTATTTATGACATAATTATTCTTGTGTAATTATAATATATTATCTATCTTCTTACCTTATCATCTGTTGGAAAATTATAATATCATTCGTGCGTACATGTTGAGTACCACCTCAACGAAGATATGTGAATTATTTTTCATTTATGGTTTACATTAATGGTAATAAGAATATATTTAATGAATAAATATTATAATTATTTTAAAATTATTAATATGGGATTTTTATTTCTTATTTACATTTATTTCATTCCATCCATCGAAAAGTGGAAACATCAATTTTTGTGTGTACATACCACCATCTCCACAAGGTGATGTAATTCATCTTTCATCACCATATTGTATAGATGATTATAAAAGTGTATATAATTAATATAAATTTATATTTTTAAATGATTATTATTTTGGGTATGATGAAACCATGACCAAGGTGCAAGTTTTGGGACCGTTTAACCACAACTTGCATGGAAAATAGACCATTTTCTCCTGAATAATGTTTTAATGAAGAATTGTTAATAAAAAGAGAATTGTAAATTATAAGGTAATTATAAGAATTAATATATATATATATATGTTTATTTAATTAATTTAAAATAAATCAATATTTATTATAAAGTAGATTTGAATACATATTAAGTAAAACAAAAATTATTGTATGGGTTTCTTGTCTAACTTTTATTTTTGTGAGGCATATGTCATATTCACTACTTGTTTATTTTTTATGGTTTATATAATGAACGTGAATTTATTTTATGATAATTTTAAATTAAATTATATGGATTTAAAAATCCATGTAAGTTACTCTCCTTAATTAGGTTTTGATTCAATGATTTCCCAAACAATAACAGATTTATGTTATAATCTCATTTCTTTTTACGATTGTTTATGTTAAATTTACATAGAGGAAAATTATATGATACTCACAATTTAATCCACATTTAATATATTCTCTTATATTTATTTATATTTTTTCTTTTTTCCTTTAATTTTTTTCTTTGGTATATAAAATTATAGAGAAAATGTTTTTAAGAAAAGTCAGCTCTATATCCTTTTGGTTGGGAATATTTTTCTTCCATGCACATATTTTCTTTAAAATGTTTAAAAGAATATTTTTACTACTCTAAATTTATTTATTAAATTCATTTTTATACATATTTTACATTCTATAAAAAATTTAAAAAATAATATTCTCATTATATTCCAAATGAGGTACTTTTTACCAATGGTGTGAACGAAATATTTATTTTAATGTATACCATGTGAACGGTTGTTCTCACCATCATGAATACTATTTAATTCAAAGATTACTCTATAATTTTTCATGTTTCATTTCAAGTAATATTTTTTCCTAATATTTTTTAAAATTTTATATTTTAAATAATTGATTTCAAAATGAAAATGGTATTTTCAATAAGAAATGTTCTAGTGATATTTTAATAGTATTTTTATCTATGAAAACAACCATTAATGTTACTTATCGTAAACAAGGTATATAATCCAACGATATCATCATTATAATTTCCCTTTATTGTTATTAATTATGATGATGAAGTATTGATAAAACCCATTTTCCTTTCCATGGTATAAGCTATGACAAAATGATAAATGTTTTCATTGTCTTATAGAATACATATGAATGAATTATGATTATGTGATGGGTGGGTCCGTTATATCCCTATAATAAATTGGGTGACACAACATAGATATATTATGGTATGATTATAATAAGCATGGACGTGATTTTGAATATCTATGTTCACATATTGATGTGTGAGCTTGATTTCTTATAGTTATGCTCACAAAATTATGTGTGGGCATGGTTATGAATATCTATATTCAAATTTTGATATATGAGTATGGTTTATTCTAGATATTCTCAAAAGATTATGTGTAGTAATGATTTAGAATATCTATTTTTACAAGATTATGATTTCATATTCTTATGATTCCATATGCTTATGTCATGACTCTCGAATGGTGATTTCTACTTTGACACCCATATTAATCATGATTTTAGATATGACATGATTTTTGGATTTTATGATCTAATAATTTCAAGGTTTGAAACTTTTATATTGATAACATGTATCGGATTATATTATCATTCCCTTGTGATCATCTTATGTTCACTTATGATTGAAATCTCTCATGTTTACCCTTATTGTGCATATAAGTTGACTCTTTTTTATGCTTCCATTTTCCTTAAGTTATAAAGAACGGTACTATATAAAATTAGTCTAAAGTGGTATCATGTGTGAATAATTTTGTGGGATATGTCAAATTCTACTTATGAAATGATAAAATTAGGGTATGATGGGAAATTACCCATTTAAGGAGAAATATGAGGGTTTTTTATGTAAAGCGTTTTTCCAAAATCGTTAAAAATATAAACCTAAAAGGTCATGAGTATTTAAGTGACTCAATTTTGGTTATTAATATTATGATTATGGTTGGTTATAATTGGGTAAATTGAATTGGTATTAATGATTTTATGTAAAGATTATGTTTTAGCACCGAATCTTGGTAGTAAAAATATGTCTACATATCTAAAGAATCATTTCTAGTGGGACAACATAAAGAATGATATAATAGAGTAAGTTTCATGATGATTATTATACTGATAAGTTAAATAAGAATGATATAATACTATTGGGATGATGGAACTATTACACATACCTATATACAAATGGAAGAACATCACTATGGATTTCATGATAAGTTTTTCTAAGACCACTAAAGTCCATAAAACCATTTTGGTTATTTTTTATTGCATTATATAGTAATACCAGTTCATTTCTATTTGAGAATATATATTTCTTAGTCAACTTTATAGGATATTCACAAATTTGTAAGATTGTATAGATAACCTCTCTCAATCATAGGATACACCGCTAAGTTTAAGCACTTGTTATCATCCTTAGACCAATGGTCAAATTGAAATGACCATTAAAACTCTAGATGATATTTTGAGAACCTATTTGATGGATTTAAAATGTGATTGGATCAACACCTTCCCCTGGTAGAATTATCACTTAACAATAGTTATCATTATAACATTCAAATGGAACCATATAAGGGACATTATGGGATGAGGCGCAGAACTCCAGTATTCCATGATGAAGCTGGAGAGCATTATCCACTAGTACTGAATCTTATTTCATAAATGGGATAAAATATTCAAACCATTCTGCATCACATTAAAACTACACAAATTGAACAAAATAGCTTTGTTAATAATTTTCAACGATATCTAGAGTTTGAAATTGGAGATAAGGTATTCCTTAGAATATCACCATAGAAGAGGGTTATGAGATTCATGAAAATTGGAAAGTTGATACTGATATAGATTAGTCCCTTTTAAATACTTTTTCATGTGGTAAATATAACTTATCATCTTCCACTTCCACTAAACCTATCTCAAGTTCATGATTTGTTCCATGTATCACCTTTGAATAAGTACATACTTGAACCTTCACATGTGATGAACTCATAGGTTGTATAGTTATATATATATATATATATCTATTTATGGTAGAATAATAAGTTTGAGTAAGCTATATTGAAACCTAAAAATGTAATGAGGTAGGATTGCTCTCATTTTTTTCATCAGAGTAATGAAATTTCAAGGAAATTTTTTTTAAGAGGGTAGAATGTTACAACCCATGATTTTACTGTCTATTTTTGTTTTACATAAATATTGTGAAAAATAACTTTTTTAATGTGCAACATCAAACAAAAATGAATAATGATATATTTTATTACAAAACAAGATAAACATAAAGACATTATGAGAATTAAATATGAAACATCATTAAGAAAAGTGAAAGTGGAATAAATCCTCAAGTAAATAGAAATACTATGATCATCAAATAATTATCCTTTTGATTTTCTTTGAAGATCATCACCATTATTTCAATAATGGAAATAAGGCATAGAATTAACAATATTATCAACTTTTTGAAAGAGATAGGTGAATGAATTAAATAAATAATTTTAGTAAGGAAATAAATATATAGGAATGAAATATGATCATTATAAATTTGGTCATTGGAAAAATGGTTGTTGGATATATAATCATTGGAAATATGTTAGTTGGATATATGGTTGTAGGGTATATCAAAGGGGTAAGTTGTGTAATTGAAAATTATAAAATTCAAAAATAATAATATAATTATAGAATGAAATAAAATGATAATATTTAATTAATATATTATAAAATATATATTTAATTGTTATATATTATTATTATTATCGACGAATGATTTGATGAATTTATAAAATTCAACAAAATATTTTCATACCAGTGGATTTATAAAATTAAATGGTTAGAAAATGAATAATAAAATTTAATAGGGTTATTTAATATTATTTTTTATAGATAAATTTTTCTTAAGTATTACATATTTTCATCTAAATAAATTAAATTGATATATTTTAAATGATTACTCTAGTTTAATTTTTATATATAAAAACAAATATATTAACATATAAAAAGAATATCCAAGATCCGGATAAATTTGGTAATAAAAATTAATAATAATAAAGTAAAACATACAAGGTTAGGCATTACAAGGGAGTTTACAAAGGCAAGATTGAATCACCCCTTGCATGTCATCATCAACCAACATAGTGCAATAGTCAGGAGCTCTAAAATCCCACATTGTACTTGTTTCCATGATTAACTTATTTGAAATAATATATGATACCTAGTTAGATACCTTATATGCATGAGATAAAATCAGGTTAAGATGTGCAGCATGGTTAATAAACTCAATCTAGTGTGGTAGAAGCCTCTATCGGACATTCCTTATTCTTACATTAAGGGCTATGATAGCAGTTTCAGAGTCTAATTCAATCCATAGATTGATCTATTATTTTTTGGACAATATGTTTGATTTAATATACCATTTCCCATATTTCACCTTCATAAGAAGTCCCAATACCATTGTAATGATAGAAACAGTCTTTGACAAAGCCACAGAGAGTTCATAAAATCCCTCCAAAACCCAAAGGTCCTAGGATATTAGAGGTTGTATCATCAACATTGACCATAATCTGCATTCCAATTGGGGGAATCTACCTCACATATTTTTCAATAAGGGGATGTTTGGGTCTACCTACAACACCTACGAGTATGAGAATTCTCATATCCTTCGTGTTTTTGTCCATTGCTCCAATTTTTACTCTTATAACTACATGCACCTCTTTATAAAGATAATCTATTCTAGTATGGATATAGGGTGCCTTACCTTCAAATTGGATTTCATTAGGTTCTTTCCATATCAAGAAAAAGACTGATGCTACAATAGCCAACAAAATATGTTGTATTTGATCACTATTTCCAGCATTGTTCAAAAATATAATGTGATCGCCCAACTACCAGCTTAAATTTCTCTCTAGAACAAAAATATGAGCTATATAATTATAAACCTCCATTGTATAGGCACAACTTATGAAAATATTCTTAATGTTTTATTTACCCCTTATACATATATGATAGATTGATACAATTTATTGCCCATACTTTCTCAGTTGTTCATGTGTTGGAAGTTTATCTTTCTAGATTATCTATAGAAAAGTAAACTTATAAGGATTTATAAAATTAGAATTTAATTGGGATAGCCATGTTGGAACCATGATTGAAGACTCACATTTCATCTTATAGTATTCCTTGTCATTAAACTTCCCATTATGGTTAGGCTTCCACACCAATGTGTCAGCTTCCATAAAGGTGTAGTTTTGTATCTCCATTAAAACCTACACAGGGAAAAAATCAAGGCTATTTCGATGTGTGTTGAGCTCAACAATTGTCATCAGTATCTAGTTGGTGGGGATAATGAGGTTTTTATTTAAGTTTTTGTTCAAGCCAACAGGTGCTCCAACAAATGAGGTCATATTTCTTGTTGTCCATTCACATGGTATTTTTCATGATGTCTTGGAAAGAGAGATTTATTGAGGGCCATAATAAGGATGCAAGATAGTGTGAGTAACTATCCAGTAACCTCCTCCCGAAACTGTTGAATAAAAAATCACATTTGGGGACATTAGTGGTTAGTAAGATCTAATTAAACTTACAAATCAGACCAACATTGAATATATTGAGATCCATGATTCCAAGACCCCCCCCCATTTAAATGGGTTTAACACACATTTATTCCATGAAATGGGTACTAGTTTTCTTTCATCCATAGACCCAATCAAGATAAAATTTCTAATCATGTATTGTAGCTCCTTGATGAGAGATCTAGGCCACCTATAGATAGAGAAAGAGTAGAAAAATTTTTAATTAACGACTGAGATAACAAGACACACCCTCCCATCTAGAGACATGGACTTCCCATTCCATCTAGCCAGTTGGTTTACAATCCCAAAGTTAATTCCTTTGAGAAATTTTCTTTCCACCTTTCCCCAAAATAATGGAATACCAAGGTAGTTAAAAGGAAGAGATCTCCTTCTCACCCCAAGCTTTCTACTGATCCTATTCTATTTACCCATATATAATCCATTACGAAAAATAATGAAATATTTACCCCAGCTAATAAAATACCCCTCCACTTCCTTATAATGGGTAAATAGGGACTTAATGGAAGAGACGGTTTTCTTTTATGCTTGTGAAAATGAGAGGATGTCATCTGCAAATAAAAAATGTGATGGGATGATCTCATTCCTCCTTATTTTGTTTTTTTATAGAATCCCACTTGAGAAATATCATTAATACACCTACTAAGATAATATTCAATAAGGGAAAAGAGAATCCATGATATTGGATCTCCTTGCCTAAATCTTATGGTGTATTGAAAGTATCCTCTTGGAGTCCCATTAATTAAATTGTATAGCCTTGAAGATGATAGAATAGATCTAATTAAACTGATAAATATATTTGAGAATCCATATATTTTAATGATGTTGATCAGGAAACTCCACTTGGGGTCCTCAAAGGCATTAGATATATCAATCTTGAGAGCATAGTTCCCTTCCTCAACCTTTATCTTCATATTGTTGACACTTTATGAGGTTGTAAAAAGGAAATTATGAATGCATATTCTAGTAACAAACTCATATTGATTCAGAGTGATTATATCTTCAATTATTCCCCCCATCCAAGATATCATGATTTTACTACTAACTTAAGCGATAGTTTTCCCAAGGAAAATTGGCCTAAAGTCCTTGATATCAACTGCATTTTATTTTTTGGGAACCAGATAAATAAATTTTGGATTTATTCCCTAGTAAAAATAATCATAAGAAAAGATATACCTTACTTCACTTAAAATGTCATCTTACATAATATACCAGTAGACAATAAATATTTTTTTTTGTGAATCCATCTAGTCAAAGATCACTTTCCATGTTTATATAAAATAGGTACTTCTTGATTTCCTCGTTTCTTGGTTCACTGACAAGATTATAGTTATAGTGCCTATCAATTCATGGGGAGATGTTTTCAATCACCATTGAGGTGTTTTCCATCCCATCTTCTATATATAGGTCACAAAAATATTCAACCACTTCCCTTGATACATCATTTTTAAAGGTATAGAAATTCCCATTGATGCTGGTGACATTATTTCCAACCTCAAATCTCTTCTCCCGATGGAGTCTGTGAAAACAATTGAGCTCCTGTCCCCTTCCTTCAACCACTTAACATTCAAATGATTCTTGTCTAGCCTCTCCTTCACGGTTAAAAGATCATCCAATTTTTCATGGGCCTGGATTTTCTCCCTATAGGGAATATTCTAATTTGGATATTTTTCCTAGATTCCTTATAGGTTATTTTCAGCACTCTAAATTTCAAGATCGAGATTTGAGAAGGATATCTTTCTCCACTCCCTTAAGAGTCTCTTAGTGTGTTTTAATTTTTCAAAAATCCTCTTTAGTTGGATTACCATGGGAACCAACTTCCTAGCCTCCAAAATGGTTTCCCTGCAGCCATGAATAGTAATCCATCCATTTTTGAAGTGGAAGGGAAGTAGGATAACCCTTCCCGTAGTGAATAACTCCACAATTATGGGATTATGGTCAGAGTGATTTTTGGGAAGGTGTATCCTGAAATTCCACTGGAAATACTCCTATCATCCATTTAAATAAAAAATATATCAAGCTTGTTATATTTCCTTCTATTTAAGGTATAACTATACTAGGTAAAATCATCTCTAGAAATTGGGACCTCAACAAGGTTACACTGAACAATACAAGATAAAAATTCAGTAGATACAATCCTATTGAAGTTTGATATAGTTTTTTCATTAGTTGTATGGACTATGTTGAAGTCACCCATAATCCCCCACTTGTGAACCACCCCCGAGAGTTCTTCAAGCTCCTTCCATAAGTATCTTCTCTTGACATATGGTGTTGAGGCATACACAAGATAAATCTTGACTGTGTGCCCTAAGTTGTTGAAAGTAACGGTTATGCTTTGATTTCCCTACTTACATGTATCAATTTAAATGTTTTCATGCCTAAGAACCCATAAGTTATTCATGCACAATAATTCAAGTTTTAAAAAATACAATTATATCATAACGATCCCATTTTATGGTCTTTCAATTATCAAAAGTCATTTTAGTTTCTATAATTTCAATAAGAATTGGTATATTCGTAAAAAAAATCCTAAGATCTTTTCCCATTAGGGGATTCGCTAGACATTGGAAATTCTAGTAAATGAGATTCATCATTTTAGGGTCGTGTACCTAGTTGTAGGTCCCACATAATGATCCATAATTTCATGGACTTTCACCCTTTTCTTTCCGGATTTCTTATTACCGTCCTTTGGATCTCCATCCATTTCTAATTTTTTGTTATGATCATCAATCTACCCAGAGGTCAGAGTATCATCAACCTCTTTAGTGAAAAGATTTCCACTCAAAGGGGTGAACATATTCCTAATGTGAAATGCTTTAGGTGCTTCATTTTTGGAGATCTACTTTCTGACTGTCTTAGTTGGATAAAATATTAATAAGTATTCCCCCATAGCACTAAGACTAGAATTAAAGGAGACATGGGTTCTTGGTAGTCCAGTAATAGGTGTAGTCTACACTGGGCATTTTTTCACTAGTATAGTGTAAGAACCCAGTATTTCTTAAGGGTTTTTGGGATTATAGATTGAGGATGAGCTATTGTAAGCTGGGGATATTGTAATATCCCATCCTTTTTCTACGTATAACTCTTTTAAAGATAATCTGTGAAGATGGGTTGTCTTTGTTTTATTTCACAAAAATGATTTATCACAAAATTTTTGATAAATATGTTAAATGCATTAAATTTTAGTCAACATATTGAAATATTCAATTGAATATTTTTGGAGTTCGACACTGATTTAGTGTGAGATTATGAGGCCCTAAAAGTCTCAGTGAAGTCCGAATAAAAATATTAAATATAATATATTAAGAGCACACTTTTAATTCAAAATAATTTAATAAATCCAAAACAATGCATCGTATGGGAAATCTAATAGCACCATTGTGTCTAAAATAGGGTGTTCACCATAGACAGGGTATAATATTTGTAAGTATCAGAAGTTTTGACATCTCACTGAGGAAAATAAACTTTTTATATTTAATTAATTTTTTGATCCATTTTTTTAATATTAAATAATTAATATCTCTCAAATGGTGTGTTGTATCAGAAATTTGATACCACTATTGGGTTTGGAATGAGGGATAAAACCTTATTCAGGGTATAACTTTTATGCACAATGGACATTTGATGTTATTTAATTTTTTAAGTTAAATACTTAATTTTATTAATTTAATAATTAATCTGAAATTAAAAATAATAATAGTGAATATTGCTATTATTTTTTAAAAAAAATTAAGACAACATGTATTTTAATATTTACTCGGAAGATAAAAAGAATATTATTAATAATAAGTGTATTATTATTATTATTATTGTTATTTATCAAATAAAATGAATGGAAAAGTGCATGTGTAATTAAATACTTTTTTCACATTAATGATGAATGATGTTTCGCCACCTAGGAATCTTTATGCTTGATCAATGTAATAGTAGTGAAATTGTTATTCAATACTAAATAAATACAAATGTGGGGTTAATATTAATTTATTAACTATTATCAGTATTTAATGAATGTTGTTGGAAAAACATTAACAGTGAAAGATAGTTTATAATAATTATTATTGGTGTTGTTGTTATTATTATTAATAAATTGAGAAAATAATTGTGCTAAAACACTATTTCAGTCATAACTCTTTTGTATGGTGTCAGATTGACACGCCGTCAGTGGCAGCATGACCCTAAAACTAAGGCGGTCATTTCAAGACCAATTTTGAATAAATAATTTAGGCTCATGGTACAAATACGTGAAACGCCCAAATTGATGATGGGTTGACGCATGAAATTAATATGAGAGATTAATAAATAAATGTTTCTAAATTAATTAATGAAAATTTATTATAAATTGGATTTGGGGTGGTGTGAATAACATGGGTAGGAAGCCCATTATTTATGACACACCCCTCTCTCATATCCCTATCTATCCTTTATGACTTCAATAATCAATATCTTTTTCAATATTGATCAGATTAACGTACCATCAGAGGAATTTGATTCGTCTTGAAAAAAGGATGGTGCATATAAAATTTTTTTCATAGAAAATGAACTATTTTGATTATATTTTTATTAAAATGGATATTATTATTTATTTAATTTCCCCTTTGATAGTTGTCGTAATAACGTGTTATCAGCGATGTTGTATTCATATCCCATGTTCATCATATTTGAGGTAGGTGGTCAAAAATTCAGATTTAGTGGTATTTATTATGAATTGCATGTATGTCATTGTATATTTTCTATGGTTTATTTATAAATTAGAATTTCAAATTGAATTAATTAATGTGGTCAATTAATTAATTTAATAATTGGATATTGTAGTGAACAATAAAAATTATGGAATGTGGATAATTAATTGGTAAAATTAATTATGAAATTATTGAATTGGGAAATTGGAAATAATTAATAGTTGAATTAATTATTGAATTATTGATACCAATGAACATGATTAGTTAATTGTAGAATTAATTAATTTGAATGGTGAAGGACCCTAGACTACCCAGAGAAGGGGGTGAATCATGGTGTCACATGTTTCTCTTCTTTACCGGGTCTTGTTCCAACATCGTTAGGAACTTTTTTAAACCTATATGATGGATATGTGTAGCAATTACAACATTCATATGAAGAAGGAAAACACAACACTTTTTACTTGGTTCACCACTAAGGGATACATCCAAGTAGGATACACCGACTAGTTTTCGGTCATACCAAATTCCACTAATTTTCACTAGTTGTAGATTATAAAGGTTTGGGAACAATCACACTATCCCAGGAATGCTTCTTTTAAACAAGTTCAGGGATAGCCCACTGCTTCCCTCATATCACTTTCGTTTACTCCCCTGTCTCACTACCTTGGAAAAGGTCTCACTCAGTTTATCGACTTGAAGGTCACTTCAACAGATTGGCAAGAAAAGTATTTGTCTCTATTCAGCACGAGACGCTACTTGCATCAAAGTCCCAAATTGATGCTCTTTTATATTCATTTTTACCCTTTAGTGCAATTAATGAATGCACTATAACTTCATCTCTTTTTTATTCTCTAGAATCAAAAACTCCCTCTATGATGTCTTCATTTCCACGAACTGTCCATGATTTTAAAAACTGTCTCTGATCAGCATACCATGCTTGCTCTGCGTACCACACCTGGTCTGCATACCGTGCCTGCTCCACGTACTGAACTTTCTCGGCATATCATGCCTGCTCCACGTACCACCTCTGCTCTGTGTATAGCTCCTGCTCCGTGGACCTTGCCTCCTCTACGGACCGCGCCTGCTCTGTGCACCGCGCCTTCTCTGCGCATCACACCTACTCCATACACCGCACCTTCTCCATGCACCGCCTTCACATACCGCCTCCGCATATGGCCTCTACGTACCACCTCTACGTACCTCCTTCACGTACCACCTTCATGTACCGACTTCACCTACTGCCTTCGCGTACCGCCTTTGTTTTCAATTTCTATGTAGTGCCTTGGCATATGGTTTCTTCCTTCTGCAGACTTATTCAAATTATATGAATTATTTCATCTCCCACATAACACTTTTTCTTACACAAAATATCTTCCGCATACTACTCCTTCCAATTTTGCAAACAGTTTTTTCTTTCGCATACCACTTCGTCCTACGCAGAATCTCTCTTGCGTACCACTTTCACACTTAGCCGAGTTCTTCCACAGTGATGATATTTTATTATTAAATTCTCTATACCTCTTAATGATGGGATTAACACCCCTTATATAAGAAAATAACTCCACAAATTTTGCTAATCTGATTTACCCAAATTTTCAATGTAGGACAAACTTCACCGCATACTGAATTCCATCCACATACAGTAAGCCTCTACCGCATACTGTGACCCTCTTACGAACTGTAAGCCTTCATCGCGTACCATGTTTCTACCGGTCCACATATTGCATCTCTTCTTCCAACAACGATCCATTCCACATACCACAACTCCTTCTTCGGTGAACCATTTTCATCTCGCATGTCGCACGCCTTCACCGCATATCGTCACTATAAGATATTTTTGATTTTGCGCACTACTCTGCATACCATTTCCACTTCTAGTTACGCGGTCACAAACCATTCCTAGAACGTGGTATGTATTCCATGTTCCGGGGTATGTGGTTTTCTTCATTTGATGATTTTCTTCTCTGTTCCGCATCTCGTTTTCTTCTATTTAGAAATACTTCCATTTTCAAAAACAAAATCCCGATTTTGAGGTCCAATAATTTGGAAAACACTGTGAAATGGCACCACCTTAAATATTAACTTTATAAAAAAACAACCATGATAATTAATTATTATCTTTATTCTTTAAAAATCAATTTCTTTCATCAAGAACGTCATATTCCGTGATATATAATCTTTGATCGATCCCCTTTAGCAGCGTTAGATTTGTCCAGGGAAATTACTCCAACTTCTCTATCTTCTAGAAACATCAGTCTTTATAGTCAAAACTGAACATGGCTGGAATCATCTTCTCGGATTTTTATGATCATTCTTAAATCATCAAATCTCCACATGATCCCTCATTCAATGATGCATGTCTCTTCAAGAAGGCTATTGCATGGTCTCCTCGAACAGTGAGAAGTATCATGATCACTTTATAACTTGAAGCCCTTCAACACTCACTGAGATGGTTTCATTGTTTTATACAGTGTATCAAATTTGATACATGTATTTTGAACTTAAGATCAGTTTGACAATCTTATGAATTTCTACTCTCAATAACTTTGCAGTTCTTCATCATCTCCTTCTTCATTTTAATCTTCATTGACAACTGTTGACAAAAAATAAAACCTTATACACAAGGTATTCCCAACAATCTCTCCCTTTGTATTTTGTTTCCAATACCATAAATTCCTCC
The DNA here is from genome assembly GCA_963277665.1 of Viscum album. Lineage (NCBI taxonomy): Eukaryota > Viridiplantae > Streptophyta > Magnoliopsida > Santalales > Viscaceae > Viscum > Viscum album. The sequence continues at coordinate 592,191,996 of OY728141.1, read as the reverse complement.
AAAAATTAATGTTTCAATGTCAAAATGAGAATCTTCTCTCTCCCCTTTTTCCTTTTCATTATCTCTCACATTTCGGGATTTCATTTCAATTTCTCTTCCCCTTATTGACAATAAATACAAAGTTCATGGAAAAAGGGTATTAGTCTTTTCTTATGAAATGTTCCATCAATCATGTCACTCAAATTATACTTGAGTAATGCTCATTGTAGAAAACAAGAGGATTTGATTTAGACAATAAGTCTTTTCATTATTCATTGATCATGATACCTCATGAGATGAGAACTCATATACTTTTTCTTCAAGGGGTTTCCACATTCATTCCAAGCTGAAGAAATTGAATGTGATTGGGAATAATAAACTTGAAAGACCTACAATTACTTGAAGGAATAGATCAAAAACATTCAAGTGCAATTTGTAGGATAAGTGGCCTTAGGTAACTTCCATTCTTCCTTTGTCATTGATTAATTCAGTTACTCCCCCTTGGTAAAATTATCTTCATTATGAGTAACCAAGGATGAGAGATTAAGAAATGACATAAATTTTCCAATGAAAAGTTTGTTAGGTTGAAATAGCTATAATGATACCACAAGAGGGGGGTGAATTGTGTTCTTTTAAGAATTCCACAATTCTGTCGATTCATATCAACAGTAGATATAGATGGAATCATTTCTGTAAGAGAATATATATGGAGAGGATAATTAATAGAGAACAAGACATAATAATTTATAGTGGTTTGGGGCACAAAGGTCCCCTAGTCCAATCCACCAATCACCCTCTCTGCAGGATTGGTGAATTTCACTAGTAAGGTCCTCGTATCATAAGAAAAATCCACAACTGAGTGCAGGCATTTGTTACCCTTACAAAAAAAGGCTTACAAAATAGAGTCTTCTGGTTCTTGATCGGTTTATCCACATCAGCATAAAACTCTGAATGTAACATTGATTATCCATTCATCCACTTTTCCAGACGTAAGTTTGATAACGTAAGGTTGATCATAAAATTAAGTTTAATGATCCATACATTTTTAATGTTCCATACTTACGTAGGGTTCTTTAACCATACATTTTCTTTCTCAAAAACTTAAGGTTCTCATAAAAATGTAATGTTCCTTAACCATACATTTATTTTAATGTAAGTTTGTTTAAATATATGCATTGATCCTTCATCATAAACGTAAGGTTTGTTCCATACGTTACTTTCTTCGATGAATAGTATTTCCAGAAAACGACAAACGGTGAACAGTGTTTCCAGAATACGCTTAAGAGCATTCCAAACACTTTAACGAATATTTCTCACAAATAAATAGTTGAATATTATTTCAGGATAAGAATAATAAATAAGATGAATTTCCTGGAATACACTCAAAATATAATCATTCTTAAAACAAACAAGGGCATTTGTGATCATCAAAATCATTAATATTTCTATAGTATTGTTGAGACAAATACATGCCCAATAGTCTCCGCCTTTTTGATGATCACAAAACCCATAAATTAAAATTATAATCTTAGCAAAAATAATTTATAATTTTGTAAACATTAAAAGAAATTCCACCCAAATTATGAATTATTTCAATGAAAGGGAAATATTTTAATTTCCCTAGAATAAAAGAAATGTTGTTTTTATCTAAATTTCTCCCCCTTTTGTGATATCAAAAGACAGTATAGAAATATATTAATACACTTTTAATATTGAACAGTATTATAATTGAATGTTATAATTAATGATAATGAATAAAGAGAAATGGACTTTGGCTATCAGACAAAATATAACATATAGATGGAAAACAAACTCATTGAGTACTAAATACATGAATATAATAGATTTTATCACCAAGAAACAAAAATTTCATTGTCATGGGTAAAGGTAGGAAAGAAAAAGAAGATTAAGGATTGGTTGGATGAGAATTGTGTATGGATTCAAACATGTCCTTCAGATCATCCATCTGCAATCTCATCTTCTTCGTCAAATTGTCTCTTAGCTGGATAATAAAGTGCCTGGTATCATTATTGACATACAGATTCTCCACAATGTTGACTTTTAGAAACTCATGAAGACTTTCCTCTTGCTTCATGAATAGCTCCAGTTTCTCTGAAAACTTACTCAACATCAATTGCATGCTAGTATCTCCCTAAGTTGAATAATACATAAGAAATTTTTGTTCCCTGAAGAATTTTTTGCCTGAAATTCTTTGACGTTTCGGTTCACTTGTTTCTCCTTCTTCAATTCTATTAGTTTTCATCATTCTTGAAGATCTAAAAAGCTAATTTATTCAGTTTCTAGGGTTTTTCAAGGACGAAGAGTGAGATAATAAGTGAAACAAGTTTTTTTATTAGTGTAAACAAGATTTGAAAGACGAGGGATTATGAAAAAAAAACGATTTCTGACAAATGACATTTGTCCTCATTTCCTGTGTCATAGAGTAATTATGACGAAAAAAGATTACGCAGCATAAAAAGATTTAAGATAACTTGTATTAACCAAAATACTAAAAGTAAATAAAATTTATAGAAATAAATTAGGCATAAATTAAATAAATAGATAACATAAATAAAATAAATATCTAATTAAAAATTAAATAAACCTAAATCCTCCTTAATAAAATCAAAACAAGCAGTGGGAAGAGGTTTAGTAAAAATTTCATCTAATTGATATTTAGTATTAACAAATTCTAAAGATATATCATTTTGATAACATGACCTCTTAGAAAATTACGTCTAATATAAATATGCTTAGTTGTAGAATGACTTATTGGATTTTTTTGAAATGTTTATAGCACTTGTATTATCACATAAAATAGTTGTATTATTAAAATTAAGTAAAAATTATATTATAGTGTTTTTTATCCCCAACACTTGTGCATAACAACTACCTGTAGATACATACTCTGCTTCAGTTGTTGATAGTGCAACAATGCGTTGCTTCTTACTTGACCATGATACTAACGATTTTCCTAAAAAGTGATAGGTTCCTAAAGTACTTTTTCTATCTAATCCACATCCTCCAAAATCTTCATCTGAATATGATAGTAAATTAAAATCATAAGTTTTTGGATAAATAAGAGATTGATTAATTGTTCCTTTTAAATATCTAAAAATCCTTTTTATATCCGCAATATGGGATTCTTTTGGATTTGATTGAAATCTATCACAAAGACATACTGAAAGCATAATATCGAGTCTGTTATCAATAAGATATAGTAAAATTCCAATCATACTTCTATATAACTTTTTGTCCACTATTTTTCCAGCTTTATACAAGTCAAGTTTAATATTAGTACACATGGGAGTTGAATATGTCTTCTTATTTTCAAGACCAAACTTTTTCAATAAATCAATAATGTATTTACTTTGATTTAATACATTTCCAAAATCTTTTTGATAAATTTAAAGTCCTTAAAATAAATTTAATTCTCCCATAATACTCATTTAAAATTATTTTTGCATAAGTTATGAAAAATCATTGAAAATTTTTCTATTTGTTGATCAAAAAATAACATCATCAATATAGATTTGAAATGATAATAAATTAGAAAAAACTATTTTTTTAAAGTGGGTTGGGTCTACCAAGACAACAGTAAAACCATTTTTCAAAATAAATGAACTTAATCTTTCATACCAAGCTTTAGGTTCTTGTTTAATACAATAAGGAGATTTAGTAAGTTTAAAAACAAAATCTGGATTTTGGTAATTATCAAAACCAGGAGGTTTCTCAACATAAACTTCCACTATTAAATATCCATTTAAAAAGGCAGATTTTACATCCATATAATATAATTTAAAATTCATATGATATTCATAGGATACAAGAATTATAATTTCTTCTAGTCTAGATACGGGAGCAAAGGTTCCATCATAATCTATACCTTATTCTTGATTATACTCTTTAGATACTAGTCTAGCATTGTTTATAGTTATAATTCTTTAATCGTCTTGTTTATTCCTAAAGACCCATTTAGTTCCAATAACTGGATAATTTTATGGTCTTTCCACTAATTTCCATACTTTCTTTCTTTTAAATTGATTTAACTCTTCTTATATTGCTAACAACCAACTTTCATCTTCTAAGGCTTCTTCAAAATACTTAGGCTCTAGCTGAGATAGAAAAGTAGAAAATTACACTAGTTTTCCTACACTTCTTATAGTTTTTATTCCTATGTATAGATCTCCTATAACAGTCTCTAAAAGGTGATTCTTCAAGATTCTAGAAATCCTAGGTAGATCACCTTTAGGTTCATCAGTATCATGTTCTTCCGAACTGGACTGAATTTTATTTATATTTTTAAAATCATTTTTCAAGTTATCAAATCTCATGTTGTTAGAATCATTGGCATTATCTGTTAGATTTTTCATTTTATTAAAAGGATCAGTTTCATCAAACATCACATGAACTGATTCTTCAAAAATCCTTTAATTTTTATTAAATATTTTATAAGCTTTAGAAGTTGTAGAATATCCTAATAATATTCCTTTATCATCTTTTGGATCGAACTTTCCAATATTATCCTTGGTGTTCAAGATATATACTTTGCATTAAAAACCTTAAAATACTTAACCTTAGGCTTTGTGTTATTCCAATGTTCATAAGGAGTCTTTTTGAAAATAGGTTAAATTAAAACTCTATTTATAATATAGCATGATTTTCTTATAGCTTCTTCCAAAAATTTAGTTGGAAGACTATATTCATTTAGCATTGTTCTATCCATTTCTTTAATTGTTCAATCCATTTCTTGAATTGTTCTATTTCTTCTTTCAACAAATCCATTTTGTTGAGGTGTTCTTGGTGTAGATAAGGTGTTTTTAATACCCACATTTGAAAAAAAATAATTGAATTCTTGATTATCGAATTCTCCACCATGATCACTTATTAATTAAATTATCTTAAAACCTTTTCCATTTTCAATACTTTTGTAAAAACTTTAAAAAACATAAAAAGATTAATTTTTGAGTTTTAGAAAATATACCCAAGTAAATCTAGAACAATCATCAACTAAAACATATACATATAATCTACTAACCAAACTTTATATTTTTTATAGTCCAAAAAAATCCACATGAATAAGTTTTAGGGGCTTTGAACTAGAAATTTTTCTAACATATTTGAAGTAAGATTTGGGTTGCTTGCCTATTTGGCAAGCATCACAGAATCTATCACTATCAAATTTGAGACTAGGTAAATCTAAAACTAATTATTTCTTAGATAAATTATGTAAAATAAACATATTAAAATGACCAAGTCTTGTTTTCAAAATCCATGACTCATTTTCATTAGCAGTTAAATAGTTTACTTTCTGTTTACACAAAGAATTTAAATCCAAAGTATAGACATTATCTATTTTGGGTGATCTAAATTTAAGTAAACTATTTTAAAAAAAAGAACAGTATTTATTAGAAAAATCAACATAGTATCTATCATCACAGAGTTGAGAGATACTTATTATATTGTGCTTCAATCCTTGTACATATAGTACTTTATTAATTGAGACAGTATTTGGATCTCCAAATGTTCTGAGTCCAATAATTTTTCCTTTGGAATTTTTACAGAAGGTGACTAGGACTCCATATATTTTAGTTAGAGTGTGTAAATTTGATGAATTTCCACTGATGTGTCTTAAACAGCCATTGTCCATATACCATATATATTTTCCTTTTCTGTGTCTTGTTACCTTTTCTTCTTCAGTCATAAAGCGCATATTTGCCTTTAGATTCTATTATTCCTTCTCTGAATCAGAGATTGATGAGTTACTTGTGTATTTAGAAACACTCCAAGTGGCTTTCATAGCTCTTTTTTCCTTTTTCTCATAATCATCATTCTTCTGATATTTCATTTTTTTCCTTTCAATTGAGGACAATAGGGTCTTATATAAACCAATTTTTTCATTCATAACATCTTACTTACCTGGAGTCTTTCTCATCCTTTTTTAAAGTCTTTATGAATACTTTATTCTTTCTACAAAATTTACTGAATTTTATAGCTATTAGAGCTAGCTCAACTTCTGAGTCATTGAGTCTAAATTTCTTTCTTCTTGTTTCAGTTTTGTGTACTGATTTTTGGGATACAACTTTTAAAGTAGTTATATAATTTTTTACTATTACTTTGTGATCTTCACCTTCATCTTCCATTTTAGCCTCATACATCATTAACATTCCAATTAATTCTCTCATTTTCAGATTCTTAACAGGTGTTGATTGGAGAATTTCATCAGAAATTCCATTCCACTTTGCTGGTAGAACTCTTAGAACTTTTAAAGCTTGATTAGGTTGACTGATAGGCTCACCTAATGATGTTATATTATTAACAATTTTTTCCATCCTTCTATTCATCTGTGTGATGCTCTATCCATCTTACATTCTGAAAGTATCAAACTTTAGTTTCACTATAGCATATCTCATTTGTCTAACATTATCGGTGCCTTCATAGGCTACAGCAATTATTTGCCACATATCATAGGTTGTTCGTCATTGTGATACACGATTGAATTCATCTAGTCCAAGACCACAGATAATGGAATTCATTGCCTTCAAATTCATAACATACTCATACTCTATAGTAGTAGAACAAGTTTCATTTTTTTCAAGAATTGGGTAAGGAGTAACAATTTTTGAGTATACTATAAATCCAATATTTTTTAAGTAGATTATCATTCATGAATTTCAGCATCCATAATTCTCACCACTGAAATATAGAGAAAAAACCATTAACATTACTTCCTTGAGATTCTCTATTTTTATCACTAATATAGATCTTATTTCTTTAGCTTGTTATAGCTCAGTTAAAAAGAAAAACCTCTAATACCAAATGTTAGGTCAAAATAGATATAGTGATAACACAAGAAGTGGGTGAATTGTGTTCTTTTAAGAATTTCACAATTATATTGCTTCAAATAAATAGAAGATAGAGTTGGTGGCATTTCTGTAAGATAATATATATGAAGCGGATAATGAACATAGAACAAGGCACATAAATTTATAGTGGTTCAGGGCACAAAGGTCCCCTAGTCCACTCTACCAATCATTCTCTCTGTGGTCTTGTTGAATTTCACTAGTAAGGTCCTCATATAATAAGACATATCCACAAATGAGTGTAGGCAATTGTTACCCTTACAAACAAAGGCATACAAAACAGATCCTTCTGGTTCTTTTATAGGGAACCGATAAAACCACAGCTTAGTGGGAGAATCTGATACTCCACCACGACTGAATATGTGCAGCCAAAACTCAAGATAAGATGAAGTTTGATGAAAAACAAATGTAGCTCGTAGTTTCAACAGTACGCAATTTATAAAAGATGTATATTTCCTTTAGAAGAATAATAAACTTGAAATATATCTCAAGAGATCTTGTTGCACAGAATATCTGTGATTTTAAGAATAACAACAAAAATAGAGGATCATATTTCCAGATTTGAGCATGTATATATCTAAAACGTAGACCTTGATTCTGAGATTCTTGATTGGATTATACACTTCAACATAGATCTCTGAACGTAACATTGATTATCCATTCTTACACTTTTCCAAACGTAATGTTGACAACGTAAGGTTTATCATAAAAGTAAGGTTGATGATCTATACGTTTGTAAAGTTCAATACTTACGTAAGGTTCTCAAAAAAATGTAATGTTCCTTAACCATATGTTTATTCAAACATAATGTTTTTTAAACATACACACTGATCCTTCATCATAAACGTAAGGTTTGTTCCATAAGTTAATTTCTTCGATGAACAGTATTTCCAGTAAATGACAAACGGTGAACAGTGTTTCAAGAATATGCTTAAGAGCGTTCCAAACACTTTAACAAATATTTCTCGCAAATAAATAGTTGAATATTATTTCAAGATAAGAATAATAAAGAATATAAATTTCTTGAAATAAACTCAAAATAAAATCATTAGTAAAAAAACAAGGGTATTTGTGAGCATCAAAATAATTAATATTTATAGAGTATTGTTGAGATAAATACATTCCCTAAAATGTTCCTCAAGCAATTTCTAGAGTAATGGAATTTAATACCAACTAAATTTTACACTAATTGAAATAATAATTCTGGAAGCTTCTTCATTTGTCTCCCCTTTAAGGGAAACACTCCCCACCATCTTCATCAAGGGTGATCCTTCATCATTTTAATCATTGAATATCAATTGAAGAATCATCCAAGGATGTAAATTTATTCATCTTAGCTATCAATAGTTGATATCATTCAAAACTTCTCAGGACATCCCCCTGAGATCATGCTTTACCTTCAATTCCCTGTATTATTATCACAAATACAATACACAAATAATTAAGTGAATAAGGTGGTTCCTCCTTGCTTCTTTAATGTGAACAGGAAGGCTGAGATGGTTTTTTAAACCAAGATGATCCATCTGCTCCAGTATTCATGCTCACAAATCTAAACATCTTCTCTGATTTGTGCTGATGTGGCATGAATCTCTTCACATTCTTTTCCACTTTGTGTGGAGAGTTTTTCTTTTTAACATCCATCATGAAAGATACATTCTTACTATTTTTAATGACTGCTTTTTGTTCTGGTATTAAGGTTATACAACTTTTTTCAATGTGACTAGGTTTCATACATATCTCACACATAACTTCTTTAACATATGTGTTTCATTTGGTTTTCACTCTCTCATGCACTTTATCTTCATCATGTGAAAGTTTTTATTTTCCTTTAGCACTAGTATTGGTCTTTTCATCTACAAGATTCCTCATTCTTTCCAAATCTTCTGGACAGATGACCAACATGAAATGGTAACAGTTGAAGCAGGTTTGGATCTTCGACAAGGTTTCATCTGAGTATCATCCCTCTTATTTTCTCTTTTGGATGAATTTTCCTTCTATTTCATGGATTTAAAATCCAGGTTCATCTTGGCTTCCCAACTTGAGATCTTCTTGGGAAATTTTGTATTCACAATATTCTATTGTCTTCTTCCCAAGGTAGTGGCTTCATACTTAACTGACATCAGAGGTCTTCTTTTATTATCAACAATGAATTCATGTTGACATGGTCATGTACCTACCTTGTGACCACATTCATTAAATACATCACAGATGTTATCAGGAATTCCAAATCTGTTTGTGGTAAACATAGGATTCTGGAACTATGGATGTTTTTTCTTCTTCTTTAGTTATCTTACACATGTGGTAGGATTCCTTTGTGCTTTTACATTATAAGGATTGTACCAATAGTTTATTACAAAGTGACCAAATATGTTGCAGCACCATTATTGACCCACAAATCTTGATTTCATTATGTTATGTTGCTGGGCCATCTTCTTGACTTGTTGTGCTCTTTGTGGAGAACCACCTTCCATATTATTCTTCCTATTCACCCTAGACATGGTGATAGGTAACTCTTAACCTTTCCTCATCCATACTTGCTAGGAATTTCTCTTCTATATTTCACTCCTTGTGGAAACATATTTAGAAACATGGGTACAAGAGGATTTGGATGGTACCATATTCTTCTTAGATACTTTTGATAGATCAATGAATGAATCCATGATCTTATTATCACATGTTGGAGGTCTTTTGATAATAGAATCCTCTAGTGAGCATTGAGTAGCAATAGAAACTATTTCTTGAGATAGAAAATCAAGAGTTTCCATAATATTCTTGTCACATGTTGGTGATACTTCAGCTATAAAATCCTCGAGTGAGCATTGAGTACTAGTAGAAACTGTTTCATTATTTTGTGAAGTCTCAATATGTGTCTTCTCAAGATCAGTCAACTGAGAATCCAATTATAGACATTTCCTATTGAGAATGACCTTATGATCTTCAATAATATATAGTCATCTTCTCTTCACAATCCTTCTTATTTCTAATAACTTCTTCATCATGCATTATCATTCTATTTTGAATCAAAGAGTCATTTTCCTTAATCTTCTTGGATATCCCTTCTAATTGTAGACCCTTGACATCAGTGCAATTTTTCAATTTCCCTTCAAGCATGTGGATATTTTCTTCAAGAGCCCTTCTGACTCTCTCTTCCTCTTCAACTTCTTTGAACCATTTTTATGTATTCATTTCATGTTTCCTCCTTGTTTCTTAAAATGATTCAATCTATCTAGAGAGATTATAACATTATGAAATTTTCTTTACTAGGACTTCCTCTATAGAATCCGATTCTTTTCTTAGATGGGTGATATCCTCCGACATACATTGAAATATTCTACAAATACTGAGGACTCTATCTTTAGTAATATCATATAGATAGGTTCTTAATTTCTCCTGATCACTTGAAAATGAGATAGAAGTGTCTTCCTTTCCTCTGGTAGAAACCTCAGCCGCCAGTTTTTACTTTCCAAGCTTAATATTTCATCAATATTGGAAGGGCATAAATAACCAGATGTTGTATCTTCTTTGGACCTGAGGAACTTTTTCAACTACTTCTTCTTTTTCTTTTTCCTGTTTGTCATTGTCTTACAAGATGTAGACTTCTTCTCAGTGATTACTGAATCTTCATCAAGACTGTAATTCATATTTGACTTTGGAGGGAAAACTGAAATCCACTTCTGAATAAAATTATTTTAGAGTATACAACATACGTAAAACTTCCTCTGATACCAATTGTAGAACCCTAGACCACCCTGAGAGAGGGGTGAATCAGGGTATCAACTTTTTCTCTTCTTTATTGGATCTTGTTCCCACGTTGGTAGGAACTTATTTAAACCTGTATGATGGATATGTGCAGTAAATAAAACATTCACATGTAGAAGGAAAACACAACACATTTTATATGGTTCACCACTAATACCTACATCCAAGGAGCATACACTGACAGGTTTCCAGTTATACCAAATTCCACTAATCTTCACTAGTTGTGGATTACAAAGGTTCGGGCATAGTAACTCTATCACAAGCACACTACCTTTAAAAAATTTCAGGGATACCCACTACTTCCCTTGGACCACTTATATTGAATCCCCCTGAATCACTGCCTTGGGAGAGGTCTCACTCATTTTATTGACTTAAATGTCACTTCAACAGATTGGCATGAAAAGTCTTTGTCTCTATTCAGCACGAGACAATGCTTGCATCGAAGTCCCAAATTGATACTCTTTTATATTCAGTTTTCTCATTTTTTGAAATTACTGAATGCACTAGAACTTATTCCCTTTTTTATTTTATAAAATCACAAAATACCTTTATCATGTTTTCGTTTTTGTGACCTTTCCCTGATTCTACGGATAGTCTCTGACATGCATACCATGCCTACTCTGTGTACCGCACCTGGTCTGCATACCGTGACTGCTCCACGTACCGTGCTCACTTGGCGTACCATGCCTACTTCGCACACCGCCTCTACTCCGTGTACCACCTATGCTCCATGTACCGTGCCATCTCCGTTGATCGTGCCTGCTCCACGGACCATGCCTCCTCCACGAACTGTGCATGCTTTGTGCACCACGCCTGCTTCGTGCACCGCCTTCATGTACTGCCTCCGTGTACGGCCTCTTCATACTGCCTCTGCATACCGACTTCGCATACCGCCTTCACCTACCGCCTTCGCCTACCACCTTCTCATATCCCCTTATTCAACCGACTTTTCATATCGTCGTCACATAATGCCTTCACGTACTGTTTCTGCATACCAAATCACATACCATTTCTTCCTTCTACCGACTTCTTCTTCAAATTCTGAAAATTATTTCATCTCTTGTATACCACTTTTTCTTACACAAAATCTCTTATGCAGACTACTCCTTCCAATTTTGCGAACAATTTTGTCTTTCATGTACCAATTCATCCTACGCAGAATCCCTTCTGCATACCACTTTCGTACTTAGCTTAGTTTTTCCACAGCGATGATATTTTCTTATTAAATTCTCTCTCCCTATAAGTGATGGGATTATCACTCCTTATATAGGAAAATAACTCTATAAATTTGGATAACCCAATTTTCCCAAATTTTCAATGTGGGATAAACTTCACCGCATATTGAACTCCATCCACATACAGTAAGCCTCCACCATGTACTACGACTCTCTTGCGAACTGCGAACCTTCACCGCATATCATGTGCCTATCGGTCTGCGTACTACATCTCTTCCAACAACAATTACCCATTCTACGTACCGCAACTCATTCCACGGCAAACCAATTGAATACCGCATACCAAAAACCTTCAGAGTGTACCGTCGCTGCAAACTATTTTTGGTTCTACACACTACTCTTTATACCGTTTCCGCTGCCAGGTACGTGGCTGCGAACCATTCCCAAAAAATGGTACGTATTCCATGTTTTGAGGTATGTGTTTTTCTTCCTTTGTCGATTTCCTTTTTTGTTCTTCATCTTGTTCACTCCTATACAGAAATCCTTCTATTTCCAAAAAAAATCTGATTTTTATGTCCAATAATTTAGAAAACACTAGGAAATGGAACCGCCTTAAATATATACTTTGGAAAGAACACCCATGCTAATTCATTATCATCTTTCTTCTTCAATAATCACATTCTTTCATCATGAACCGTATTTTTCATGATATATAATCCTTGATAGATCACATTTATCATAGCTAGATTTGTCCTGAGAAATTTATGAAACTTTTCTATCTTCCAACAACATTAGTCTTTCCAGTCAACACTAAATATGTTTGGAATCATCTTCTCGGTTGTGTATGATTATTCTTAAATCTTCAAATCTCCACATGATCCCACTTGTAATGATTCATGAATCTTCAGGCAGGCTCTTGCATGGTCTCTTTGAACAGTGAGATGTTGCATGATCACTTTATAACTTTAAGCCCTTCAACACTCTCTGATATGGTTTCATTGTTATATATAATGTATCACCTTTGATACATATATTTTAAACTTTAGATCAGTTCAACAATCATCTTAATTTCAACTCTCAATAACTTTGGAGGTCCTCAACATCTCCTTCTTAATTTTGATCTTCATTGACAACTGTTGACAACAAATACAACCTTATATATAAGGTGGTCCTTTCAAATAGTTAGAATTATGAAATTTAGATTCTTTATAATTAAATTTTGAATTAATTATGGGGATATAGAGACTATTTAAATTTAATAATTAACTATGCGGTTATTGAATTAAGTGAGTTGGAATTATTAATTGGTTATTTAATAATGTGGTTATTGAATTAAGTGAGTTGGAATAATTAATTGGTGAATTAATTTTAGGGTTATTTAATTAAGTGAGTTGGAATGATTAATTCAAGAATTAATTGGGGTTATTGAATCGATTACGATGGAAAAATTAATTGTTTAATTAATTGAGAAGATTGAGTTAGATTAATTAATTAAAGAATTAATTAATGGATTTTATGTGAACAATTAGTAAGTGGATTAATTGAAGTGATTGAGTTGGATTAATTAACTTTAGAATAAATTAATGGTGTTGATATGAACAATTAATCGGTAAATTAATTGAAGGGACTCAGTTAGATTAATTAATTATAGAATTAATTAATCGAGTTGATGTGAACAATTAATTGGTGAATTAATTGAATGGGTTGAGTGTGATTAATTAATTGTGAATTAATTAATGAGATCTGGTATGAACAATTAATTGGTGAACTCATTGAAATGATTACGTTAGATTAATTAATTTTTTAATTAATTAATGGAAATAATTTTGATTAATTAATTGGTAAATTAATTAATGTGGATTTTTGAGATATTGAATTGATAAAATTTGATAATTAATTGATGAATTAATTTTGAGATGTCGAGTTTGGTAATTGAGATAATTAATTTATTAATTAATTATGGGTAAGCGGTAAATTAATGGTTGGGTTAAGTAAAGAGATTAATGTGCTTAATTAATTGGGGATTCAAGTAAGGGGATTTATATGAAGACTAATTTTTGAATTATAAATGAGGTTGATTAGATTAATTAATTGATAAATTAATGTGATATTGGGGTAAGAGGTTTAATGTTTATTAATCCAACTTGATGTGATGATGTGTTATATGTGATAATGGGGTTAACAATTGATTAACCTTGATAAATGAGATACATGTGATATGTGTAAATGGTGAATTATTTATTATTAAATGGTGAATGGTAACATGATCATTTGGATAACTATTAATAATAGTAACATGGACATTCATGGGTGTGTGAGTCTGGAATGTTAACAAGGACATTTATCGGTGTGTGAGTATAGAATGGTAACATGGAAATTCATGGGTGTGTGAGTATGGAATTGTAACATGGACATTCATGGGTGCATGAGTATGGAATGGTAACATCAACATTCATGTGTGCATGAGTATGGAATGGTAACATGGACATTCATTGGTGCATGAGTACATAATGGTAACATGTACATTCAAGTGTGTGAGAGTTATGGAATAGTAACATAGTGATTCAAATGGGTTGAAAATAAGAATGGTAACATGCTCATTCAATTATGGGATTGAAAAAAGAATATTAATTAATGTGATAAATTGTTTAATTATGCATTGTAATTAATTTCTTTATACAACTTCATACACTTGTTATTGACTAGATTTGATTTAGACACCGTTAGTGGTGGCCTACTGAGTTGTACTCACACCCTATTCAGCCTTCCTGATCGGTACCTGAATAGACTTTGTTGATGTTGGATAGGTTAAAGTCAAAGGCCCTAGATTGGATATCTAATTGGGGATGGAGGATGGATGAGGGAACCAGACGTGGTTCGAGGCCCGCTTTGGAGTCTTTTGTGTCTTTATTTTCTAGTTCTTCATTTTGACACTCACTTTGGCATGGCGTGTTTCCCTTTTAGTTCAGTATTTTATTTGTAGATTTGTTTACCCTGTGAAATTATTATTGCTATTATTATATATTTTTACACTATTTCTATTTTTACTTTCACTAGTGTTTTACTCTGATAAGAGAGGGTATAGTCTCCCCATGACTGGCTTACCAGACCCTCACTGCTAGTCGACAGCCTCTAACGTATGGGGATGTGCACCTAAGGTCATGTGGCGAACCGACTCAGGGAATCGATGTGTGGCACCTAGGGCAGGATGTTATATATAGTCTGCTGCAATAATATCCCTAATTTCAATCTTTTGATGAGGCTCATCGAGTCCTTAATGGTTGCTAAAATGTTGGATTTCCTCTACATAGTCCTCTAAACTGACTTATATACGCTCATTTTTTCATGTATGATCACAGTGAGCCTATGTCCCCTCCCCAGTATTGAATCATGGGAACTCTTGTGTGGTATGTTCCTTATCTGGTGTCTTCCTGGAGGGTTCATCCTATTCTTGAGTCCCCTTTACTTATATATCCCTTGAGATACCTTCAAGTTGTATTCCTATAGAAGGATTCCCATGTCCACCTAGTTTCATGATACTCATGTACTTATCTATAGTTATGTTATCATCAGGAATTTTTTTGGTGTGAGAGGAGGAGGTTGGGTCAGCACTCCTAGAGTTACCATGATTTCCCTCCAAAGGGATAGTCCCCAATTTTTCCACAAGTTTCTCTAAAGAAGAAACTTTACCATCCTTAAAGGATCCAGCATGATTGTCATCAAGGGTAAAGGGAGAATCCTACACATCCTTGGTTTTCTTAGTGTCAGTAGCACCAGGTGATGGGGTAGGTTTATTTGGGGGCACACTAATTCCATTTACAGTCATGTCTATCAAAATTCTATCATCTCGCCTACCAATACTGGAGGTTACATAAGTTTAGTTGCAAGTTATAATAGGGGAAGGAAAATATTCCTTTCCTTTCCTCCATATAAATTGAGGAGTTACATTTTACTTAATGTTGTAGAAGCATAATTCCTTATCTCTATTGTATTCAGACAAAATATGCCCCAAAAAATACATCCTGTGAAAAAATTTGGTTTGTTTTCATATTGTATTAACATGTTGATGGTGTCATAATTTTTGGTTAACACCACTTCCTCCACAAGCATGTTAGACATATAAATATCTTCTAGTATCCTTGCATAACTTTCATAGATCAAGTTATCAGTATGTCTGTCTATCATGATAGGGTTCCCCATAACAGAAGATATGTCCCAGAGAATGTGTACATGCCAATATATCCAATTCAACTTGCACATGTGAATCCAAATTTGTGTGTGAGTGTTCCTTACCATATACTGGTCAAAATTTCTATCCCACATTGGAATAATCATGAAACTATCATAGTGATATTAACTTAAATCTCTAGGATCATTTCTTGTTCTCATCAGAAGGAAAAACTACATGATTGTACCCTATCCCCATTACTGTAATCTTTCACTCACTAAATCCCCATACTTTAGAAATCCTCCTCGTTAGATTAATGAATTTTCCATTTTGGATTAGAAATCTTTCAATAATAGAGTATAAGCATAGATTCACTCTCTCTTCCTCATGATGAGATTTGATATGAGGGATCATCTTATGATTTTAGTAAAAAAATCCATGATATATAATTAATTAAAGTAAAATGGGTAAAAGGAGGTAAATTAAAATGGCTTGAATTTTTTATAATAAAAGTTATATTAATGCATTATATAAGTCCTTTTTTGGTTTGGGATGTTAAAACTAAATGTATTACCAAAATTTTCCCACAAAGCTTACCAAACTCGCAAGTGATTCCAACTTCACTATTTATCTATCTAAATTTTCCTAATAAATGTACCTCTTTTTCACCTATAAAAGGAGATATCATATGAGCCTTAAAAACACACCATTAATTTAAAAATACCTTTAATACCAGCCCATTTTATATCTCTTAAATTATTATAATACTTTGAGTAGCTTTTGGTTCCCTGAAGGAAGCCTAAATCCTTCATTCTGAAGGAACTCATGTTAATAATAAGAGAATTCATTAATTATTAACATTATTCCCTTACTTTTTCATCGAAATTATTATATAAAAGATTTATAAAACACATCCTCCACTATAATTATTTTATATTAACATAATATTTCTTCTAAGAAAATGATATTGTTATTATATAACTCCAAATTCATACTCATTCACTAGTATATCATGTTCTTATTAAGGTTAATTCAAGCACCGACATGAATGACGATATACCAATATCATAAAATTTTCATCCTAGATAAGTATAAGGTAATTAATAATATAATATATAATATTAATGATTAGTATATTTTATGAATATGGTTCTTTATGGATGAAATAAAAATTTATGATTGATATAAACTAACTTTTTATTATTAGTACACTATGTGAAACATACTTTTTATGGATTTAATTCTCGAAACCATACACATACTTTCTATATAATGAATACAAGGCATAATAAATAATTTAAAAATAATTATTCAAGTAAATTAAATAATATAGTAATGATGAACTTGGTATAAAATAATGGCGATCGATATCTCCATTATGAAACCTTTACGAAACAAACAAAATTACTTTCGTCTCATGATGAACATAAATATTTACAGACTTATATATGTGTAAGGAATGATTATAATTTAAGGTTATAAAATTTGATACATATGAATAAGGTTATTAAATAAGTGATTAATATAGTTATGCTTATTATACAGGAGGTTAAAGTACTTTAATGATGGTCGAGAGTAAAAGGTAAGTATTCTTTTCCAATCTCATTTTGAATTCAAGAGTGTAATAATTGTACATATATCTTGAAAAAATATATGATATTTACCTATAAAAACAAATATATTTCCTCATCCTAGTTTTTTTCATGATTTTTACATGAATTATTACCTTTTTCACCTCCCTTTTGTTTATAATTTACCTGATGTGATACTTGTCAGAGAAACCAACCTTATCTCTTCTTTTCAGTGAGGAATATTTTTCTTCTATTTGCATATTATTTATTTAGTTTTATGAAAATAATTATCTACACTATATGATTTATTACGGTTTTTCTCAATGGAATATACATTAAAAATAATCTTATTTAAAATTTTTGTTATGATCATTTTCCACCAACTCTGAATCATTTTCAAAAATGTGAAAGGAATCTTATTTTAAAACATTTTCTATACTAATATATTTTCCTATCATATTTTTCAGTTTAATTTAAGAAACTTCCTCTTCAAATAATCATGGTTTTAAAATAAATTTATATTCCATTTTTTTATAAAATATTTTCTTTTAAAATAAAATGTATCAAAAATTTGAAGGTTATTTCATCTTCTTTATCAAAGTAAATATTAATGTACTTATAAAAGTGTGTTTCACTTATGTCAACATCCTTTAATGTTTCTTATGTTTCACTAAGAATATGATTCAATGATACCATTCACCTTATTTATCTGGATAAATTACGATAATGTCTTTTGGATGTTTTTAAAAAACCTGTTTCTTTTTCAAGGGGTTTATTGATCCATTATAAAATTAAGAATTTTTTTCATGTTCATGTGGCATGAATATATATAGTTTTTTACTGCATGATGTGTGGTACAAAAATTATATATTCCTCCAATGCATTGGATAAATCATTATCTCATGACATGATTAGGAATGGAGAGTTAACACTAATGATTTTTATATGATAATTGAATGATCTTAGAAATGGATCAAACCCATTTATGTGCAATCCATCCTCGACTGAATTAATATGAAATATAAATGAAGAACATAAATGTTAATATCTAGATGAAACTATGATACATCACTAAAATGAAATGGGGTGTGCTTGATAAATATCCCAATACTAGAAGATGAAAACATCTTACCTCTGAGGGAATTACACCAACCAAAGGACCCCTCAACATTTCTTAATGATCTATAAACATAGAAGGGGTGTTATCTCATTAACCTAGTAAAAAATGTAATTCAGGAGGAGGAGGGAATTGGGAGGCTTTGATGAAATTGGTCATACTGAACAGGAGAGATCTCATCCCTTAATATATCCTTCTATGAAATGTTCTATTTAATGAAATATATCATCCATATTCAACATATCAACATAAATTTATTCTTGTTAGGGTTATTAATTGAATTTTTTTAATTAATTAAATTCATTTGATCCTCTCATAATATATTCTATTTAATTCATTTATAATGTATTATAAAAACTAAAACAACTTGGGAAGATTCATGCACTTATATTTAATTCATTCATAGACACATTTTAGTGCACATCCAACAATCTCCCACTTACACTAAAATTCCATTTGGAATTTATGAAAAACTATACAACTCTTTGTGAGTTCATCCAAAACTCATTTTGAAATAGTTTTATCATACTCTCATCATTTATAACAAAAAATTTGTCCAAAACGTATTCTATATCTAGGGGACTAAATTTGTGACCCTATTTCCCTTAGTAGCATTGAAAAAAAAATATGATATATATATTTCATAGATGTAGTAAAAGAGAAGCCTCTATAAAATCTTCATATCCACTCAAGTTACTAAAGAGTTTGATGTGTTCTCTATCAAAACATACTCATGTCCATATAAAAATATATCCACCACAATATTTATTATAAATATCAAAAGTAAATTTATATAACCCATTAACCATGAAATTTAATGGCCACAAAATATATAATAATGTCAATCTAGTATAGGTCATGTCAAATTTTCTTGATTCTCTAAAATTGACTGACCAAGTTGATGAATATATTACATGCCATTCATTAAACATATGATCACATCACATACCCCTAATAAAAATATCTAATCACATCATATGTGATTTAACTAAGAATTTCCATGCCTTTACTCAGTCTTATTCGATCAAGGTTTGGATGTCTTAACTGATCGTATAGTGGAAAGTCCCATCTTGGTCACACTCCAACTGATGACATGATAAAAAACACGCACAACCACCCCAATATTAGCTAAGTCAATATGTATTCTTGTATAAGTAAGGTATACAATTATGAATTTACTCATTCTATTTATCTCGCCAATCTCAATTAATGAGTATTTATAATAATAATAGACCCCTAATTAATTACTATATGACATTCCATGATATATACTTTGGTATGTCGACCCAAGTAACAAGTATCAACTTATTAACTCATGAATATATTCATCATATCTCTTGTAAAACCCTTTATAATGATTATAATATTATATTAATATTAAAATATTCATATCACCACAACCCATAATACACAATGATGATCATCGATTAGGGATAACTCAAAATTATACATTAAGGGGATATTATCATTTGACCATTAATATAAAATAAAATTACATAACCTATGAATTAATGATAATGGAGAATGAATTTATTTTAAAATTATGATTCATTTTATATTTTTAAAATATTTTAAGAATATTTAATAATACTATACATAAGATGATTTTTTATCATATCATATATAATAAACTACGTGTTTTAGCCTTATTTTTTCTGTATTTCTTGGGTTTTGTTCACTTATTACATCTATATGTAAATTAGGTCACATCTATATGGGAAAATCTAATAAAATTCACCCATCAAAATATTATGTATTAACATCTATTAAGTAATATAGTTTGAATAATTGTGAGGCTTATGAATCATATTCATAATGTTTGTCTCTTTGAACATATTGAAACTCCTTAAATTCACAGCATCAAATGTGATGATGTTATCTTTTTTTATCTACTTATAACTATTTATAAGCTTAACTTCATAACAATATATGGAACCTATACCATGAAACATTCCCCATGAGGTCAATATAACCATTTACATTTTTATACTCTAGAATATCCTAAATTATTTTAGGATAAAGTAACATTCACGTTATTATTGAAAATACATGTAACCATTTACATTTATCTTTACCATTACAAGCTAAACTCTTTTAGTATACAAAGTGAATCCCACTTTTTAAATACTATGGAATAATAGTGATAATATTATTATCACAATAACTAAATTTGACTATTTATATTTTTCTTTACTATCATATATCCTAGATCCTTTGGATTTAAGTAAATAATGACTTAATATTAGACTGATTTCTCTTTTATTTGTTAAATTTCAACTTCTTCAAGTTCAAAAAAAATCCTACTAGTCTCTTAGAAATTAAATTCCTTTTTAGAATATTTTTCTAAGATTCAAAAAAACTTATTTATCTTATGAAAAAACACTTTTCTTTTTCCTATGAATATTTGACAAATAAACTATTATTTCCATAGCGTATATGGTATTCTATTTATTTAGATCATTTTCCTTGAAAGTGATATTATTCATTAAAATAAGTAAATGGTTAGTGATGGGAACAAATTCCCTCATATTTTAACAAATAACCAGATAAACAATTTTATCATTGTCTCTTTTATCAAACATGTTATGGAATCTAATGAATTAAAAACCATTTGTATAAAATTAATCATCTCGTGTTTTTCATAAAATATTTTATTAAGAAAAAACATTTCTTAACACATTAGAGAAATATGATGAAGATACGCATTAATTACATAGATCATCTGATCTTTTTATATATTTAAATCTCTGTTATAGAAACTATTTTCTTCCTCAATTCAAGAAAAATTACAATTACAAGATCTATAAATTATTCCCTTAATTTTGAACTTATGTATATTTAAAACACCTATAAAATATATATTTTTTAACATATACACTTAATAATGAATTTATAACATCTTTACCTAGCATGAAAATTCTATGGATCTTTAAAATCTACTTCATGTATCATGGTTAATACAATCATATGGTATTATTAATCTACCTTTAGGATAACTCTATGTTTCAATGACATTATCTACCTACTTTTAGAAACAATATTGGACTTTCCAAATAACTTTATTCTTCCATTTTGAACTTTTACCCATTTTTACTATAAACACAATATAAGAATCTAGGAATAATATGCCTTGTTAATTTATTATCAACATTTTGATAATATTTGGTAAAAAATTATTGAATTTATTCATCATTTTAGAACATTTCCATATATAAAAAATTAAAAAAAATACTCAACTAGAATGATTCATATGGAAAACTCTAGTATCACCAAGTCATTATCATACTTAATCATATGGAGTATATGATAGGTGACTAAAATTTCTTTTCCCATTTTTCATATAATGACTATATGATTCTCCTATGCATGTAGATTCTTTTTTTTAACAATTTACACATTGGTTACTCAAGAATATGTTTCTCAAACACATTAAATTTATTTCACTGAAGACTTTTATTAAGATACTATTCTTAAGAGTTTCTTACTATAAAATTATCCTTTTCAAGAATTTATTACAAAATTTTGATGAAGGGGGTGTTATTACCAACAAAAAAGTTTTTTATCATATGAATATCATGTATTATATATTTTTATCGTGAAATTTTAATGAAAGTGATCCCACTAAAATTTATGACCCCAAACATGATATCCTTTTGGAGAGCCAAGATCTATATTTCACTAATCAATGATTCTGCTTTATCATCCCTCTCACCACTCTATTATTTATAAAGGGAATTATCCCAACCATAATAGTTTTCATTCTTGTATAGTTGAGTGGATAACTATTTACCAAGATCCATTATATAGATTTACTCAAATTTATTCCTCTAGTATCCTTACTAAGGGTTTCCCAACTAAGATTCACCAAAAGAAAATGGTAATAAAAAGCTAATAAAGGATAATCTAGGGGCACCCTACTTTGGAAAAACATATCCAAGGATGATTTAGTCTCACCAATTACTTTCTTTCCTTGCACAAGATAATCATAATGCACCCTGCTTCGCCATAACCTTCGATACGGCAAAAAAGGCATTTAGCGGCGGTTTTTTTTCGTTTCGCGGCAGTTTAAACCGCCGCTAAATGATTCAGCAGCGATTTTTTTATTTTTTTTATTTTTGTTATTTTTTTTTATTTTTTATTTTTTTTATTTTTAATTTTATATATTTATTTATATATTTATATACTTATTTAGTTATTATTTATTTATTTATTTATTTATTTATTATTTATTTATTATTTATTTATTTAGTTATTTATTTATTTAGTTATTTATTTATTTATTTATTTATTTATTTATTTATTTATTTATTTATTTATTTATTTATTTATTTATTTTTCGTATTTATTTATTTTATTTATTTTATTTCGTATTTATTTTATTTCGTATTTATTTTATTTCGTATTTATTTTTTTTATTTTTTTTATTTATTTATTTTATTTATTTAATTTCATATTTATTTTTTATTTTTTTTATTTCGTATTTATTTTTTTTATTTTTTTTATTTCGTATTTATTTTATTTATTTATTTATTTTATTTCGTATTTATTTTATTTATTTATTTTATTTCGTATTTATTTTATTTATTTATTTATTTATTTATTTATTTATTTCGTATTATTTTTATTTACTTTATTTATCCATGCATGCACATCCCATGCATATGCACATGCATGCCCATGCATGCCCATGCAATATAAAGAAATTCTGCGTTTGGTGAGATTTGAACCCCTAACCTCTTGCATATTTTTCAAAGACTTTACCACTCCAGCAAGCTCGCCATGTGGTTAATAAACAGAATTTAAATACTTATATATATTAATTGAAAAAACAAATAATACATAAATAGTAGATATAAACTCGATAATAGTAAATAATAAATAATAAATAGTAAATAAGGAATAATAAATAATAAATAATAAATAATAAATAATAAATAATAAATAATAAATAATAAATAATAAATAATAAATAATAAATAATAAATAAATATAAATAATAAATAATAAATAAATATAAATAATAAATAATAAATAAATATAAATAATAAATAATAAATAAATATAAATAAATAATAAATAATAAATAATAAATACATATAAATAATAAATAATAAATAATAAATAATAAATAATAAATAAAGATAAATAATAAATAATAAATAATAAATAAATATAAATAATAAATAAATATAAATAATAAATAATAAATAATAAATAAATATAAATAATAAATAATAAATAATAAATAAATATAAATAATAAATAATAAATAATAAATAAATATAAATAATAAATAATAAATAATAAATAAATATAAATAATAAATAATAAATAATAAATAAAGATAAATAATAAATAATAAATAATAAATAATAAATAATAAATAAAGATAAATAATAAATAATAAATAATAAATAATAAATAATAAATAATATATAATATATAATATATAATATATAATATATAATATATAATATATAATATATAATATATAATATATAATATATAATATATAATAAATAATAAATAAATAATTAATAATTAATAATTAATAATTAATAATTAATAATTAATAAATAATAAATAAAGATAAATAATAAATAATAAATAATAAATAATAAATAATAAATAACAAATAATAAATAATAAATAAAGATAAATAATCAATAATAAATAATAAATAATAAATAAAGATAAATAATAAATAATAAATAATAAATAATAAATAATAAATAATAAATAATAAACAATAAATAATCAATAATCAATAATCAATAATCAATAATGAATAATAAATAATAAATAATAAATAATATATAATATATAATATATAATATATAATATATAATATATAATAAATAATAAATAATAAATAATAAATATAAATAATAAATAATAAATAAATATAAATAATAAATAATAAATAATAAATAATAAATAATAAATAAATAATAAATAATAAATAAATAAATAAATAAATAATAAATAATAAATAATAAATAATAAATATATATAAATAATAAATAATAAATAATCAATAATCAATAATCAATAATCAATAATCAATAATCAATAATCAATAATCAATAATCAATAATGAATAATAAATAATAAATAATAAATAATAAATAATAAATAATAAATAATAAATAACAAATAAAGATAAATAATAAATAATAAATAATAAATAATAAATAAAAAATAAATAATAATAAATAATAAATAATAAATAATAAATAATAAATAATAAATAATAAATAATAAATAATAAATAAATATAAATAACAAATAATAAATAAATATAAATAATAAATAATAAATAAATATAAATAAAAAATAAATATAAATAAAATATAAATATAAATAAAAAATAATAAATAATAAATAATACATAATACATAATACATAATACATAATAAATAAATATAAATAATAAATAATAATTAATAATTAATAAATAATAACTAATAAATAAGTAAAAATAATAAATAATATATAATAAATAATAAATAATTAATAAACATAAATAATTAATAAATATAAATAATAAATAATAAATAATAAATAACCAGTTACAAATAATAGATAATAAATAAATTAAAGTATATTATAAATAATAAATAATAAATAATAAAGGAAACACATGAAGAAATATGAAAAGACGTGATAAGGGATGAAAAATCATGAAAACGCATGAAAAAAGATGGAGAAGCATATGAAGAATGAGACATTAGAAAGAATGAGAACGCATGAAAACTCGTGACAACTCTGGAAAACTCCTTAATAATTCAACATAATCATCATAATAACCTACAAAAAACCATTGATAAAGATAACAAGTCATGGAAACCCAAATAAACAGTAATAAATGGAGCTACCGTTAAAACTCGTCAAAACGGTCATAAAGAGACAAAAACATTGGACTCACATTAACGGAGATAACTTATGATCCGAGAGTCCGTTTTAGATCCGCGACCTATCAAATCAAAGATCCTAAAACGATCTTCAACCTGAAAGGTGAAAGAGTCTGAATGGACAGGCGGATCGGAATTTACAATCATTTAAAAAAAAGCTGATGGGGAACGGGTGCTAGAAACGAGGCATTGAAAAACATAACAAACCCGATACCCACTAAAAAGGCCATAACATATGATCTAGGAGTGCATGTGGGCGCCGCGACCAGTCAAACTGAAGCTCATGGAACGAGCTATGATCCGGCAGGTGGAGGAGGCCGAACTGACACGCGGATCGAAAGTTAGGTCTGTTTGAAGACAAGTTCGACAGGACACCGGTGACAGAAACAGGGTTTTGGAGGCCTTCAGAGGGGTTTTGGGGGTCGAAAAACACGATAGAAGCTTGCTTGTATTGATTTTGTGCGTAGCTCTCTTCGCTGGCTTCGATTTGATATGTGGTAGAGCCCAAACGAACACCCGGAGAGAAAGTTATTGTCGTTTGAAGTTGGAGAACTTTTTTCAACTTTCTTATAACTCTAATATCTTCCGCACCTTAGACCGTCTCACGGTTTTGATTATATGTACCTCTAGATATCTTCATGAGCTTTGACTTGACTGGTCCTGGCGCTTCAACGGACGCCCGGATCAAAAGTTATGGTCGTTTTAGTGATTTCGGGGTTTCTCGTGTTTTTTTATTTTTTTCATTTCATTTCGCGGCGGTTTTACTAAAACTGCCGCTATTTTGCGGCGGTTTTTAAAAAAACCGCCGCTAATCATCGAATAAAATTAAAAAAAATAAAACATAAATAAAATAAAAATATTTTTTTTTGTCGTTTAGCGGTGGTTTTTTCGCAGCGGTTTTACAAACCGCCGCGAAATGCTGGCCCGAAATGCATTTCGCGGCGGTTTTTAAAACTGCCGCGAAAAAACAGCCGCTAAACGGCGGTTTTCTCGTAGTGTTCCCAGTTAGACAATTAATTCCTTTATAAGTGCCTCTTTAAAAGGAATCTTACACTTAGTATTTAATGGATTTTATATATTTTAAATTCTTTTCCAATTTAACATACATAACATGCATGTTAAATTCATAACTATTTCATGTGAGATAATAATAATCATCTCATGTTTTTATTCATTTTATGCATGCATTCTTCTAATGATTTAGTTTTAAAATCCCTATTTCATCCAACAAATTAATTTGTTCAGGCCACATTAATGTGTACCTCTTTACAAAACCCACAGTTTTTATTACTCACCCAAATATTAAATCTAATCATATTCATACATATATATCTCCATCATATGAATAAGTTATATGAACACTTAATGTAAATGGATAGAGTAGTATGAAATTGAAAAACTTCACATGAGTAAACCTAGAGAAATAGATAACTAATCCCACCTTTCTAGACATGGCATAAGCCTCCAGGCGAGTGGGTAATCTGACACAAAGTCACTCTACCTGGGGATACATTACTTGGGAGATAATTCCATTCATGATATATCTAAAACATAATATGCACTAAATTTCCCAACATCTAATTTCAAGCTAATAACTTTAATTACAAATTGACATTAACTTGAATGAAAACTAAATATTATAGAGTTGCACCTCAAATGTAACGATGGTCTCTATATCCTAGAAGAAATTTATTAATTAAATTATTTATACACAATATTCATAATAAAAAAAATTAAATTCATGAATAAATAAAGAAATAATTTTCAAATAAATGAAAATTTCATAAATTTAAACATAATAAAAATTTATGAAATTTTCATAAATTAAAACTTATTATAAACCTTTTATAATTATACTGAAAATTATAGATGCTAAATAATCATAAAAAAAACAATTTTATATAAAATTCAAATATTAAATCTTTCATATTTTACGTTATATGGAATTTAAATTAAAATATATGATAGTTTATGAATTATACATTTTATAATTCAATTTTGACTATGTAGACATTTTACAAAAATATAAATATTATATACTTTACAATATTTAAACCTTTGATCAATTTAATCATCAAACCATTTTTTATGAGGTCTAAATATTGTATTTAAATAAGGTATTTCTTTTAATTTAAACATTTAAAATTAATTAATTATAAGAAAGTCAAAATTCAAATATAAACTCATTTATATTTGGGCCTCATTTGTATAATTTATAAACTCTTTATAAATTATCATTATAATTTCTAAAAAAAATATTTAAAGATTAAAAAGATGTTATATAACATTTGAAAAAGGTTTAATAGATTTTTATTATGATTAAAAAAATATTTTATAAACTATATTAATTTGAAAAGGGTTAATTATTTAATATTTAAGGAATAATTGTAAAAAAAAATTCAAAAACATTTAATCAATTAATGATAAATTTTTTAAAATTAATTAATTCTAAAATTAATTTATTATTATTGATAAACTACTTATAAGTATTTATTTTGAGAAAAAAAATAAAAAATTTCATATTTTACATAGGACAATACAATAAATTTTATAAAGCCTATCACTTATAATATTATAATAAAATTATAAACTTATAATCTTAAAATATATTTATTCTATATAAACAAATGATTTGTCTAAATACATTCCAAATATATAAATATATATATTATAAATAGACACATTGTTTATATATATATATATATATTCCAATATATTGGATATAAACAATTTATATCAACTTCCAATATAAACACTTTCATATTATTCATTATATAGAATTTCACTTTAAATATATGATACTATTATAAATTATAAAAAATTTATAATTGTATTTACATTATGTAAACTATTTAAAAAATCTAAATATTACATATTTGAAGATTATTCAAACACTCGACATAACTATCATCAGAACACTTTTTATGTGGTCTAAATAAAATCTTAAATAAGGTCCCTTTAATTAGAACAATTCAAATCAATTAAATATGAAGAAATAAAAAATTTAAATATAAACTACAACATATTTTTGCCTTATTAATGTAATTTATAATCACTTTATAAATTATTATTATGATTTAAAAATGAACACTTTATTTCAAGACTATAAAACATGTCATATAATTTTGGAAAAGGTATTTTAAATATTAGCATTTGATATTTGGAATATTTTGTTAATAAAAGTTATAAGAATAATTATATAGTTAATTAATTTATTAACTCTTTATAAATTAATATATTCCTATAATAAACTTTACTAGGATTTATAAACCATATAAATTTTAGAAAATATTATTAATATTAACTTTTTAATATTAATGGAATATTTATAATAATTTTTTCAAAAACATTAAAATAGTTAATCATAAACATTTTATATTTAATTAATTTATAAAACACATTTATAAATTATATAAATATTCTATAATATCTCATTTCATTATTTATAAACAATTTGTAAATGACCTAAAACAATTATTCTTTGTTTTCCTACACTAGTGATGCAGATTACATTAACTGGTCAATGTAAGTTGCACCTTCCACTCCACATTTTGTTAAAACTTTAATGTAATGTAAAGTGGTTCTCCGGAAATTATATTATCATATAACATAGAGTTGATAGAATAAAAACCAATATGATCCCATAAAACTTGTTCTTCATTTAATAATGTATGAAATGAGTTTATTTGATCAAGAAACTGATGCTCTACTAGCACAAATGAAATTTATAAGATCATCAAATAATCTTATAAATGGGATAAAACCCATTTTTTTGAAATCTAACCTCTATATAATCAATATTAAATGTAAATTAAAAACATAAATGTTCACACCTAGATGACATAAATCTCCATCTCCAATCTTCAATGGAGTATGCTTTATAAAGATCACATGAGCAGTATACAAATCCTTCTTTCGCTAAGGGAATTACACTGGCCAAAGGATCCTACAATGTTTCATAAGGATTTGTAAACATAGAAGGTAATTACATAGGAATGTATTACATATATACTACAAGAGGGGGATGAATTTTAGTTTTTTTTAACTACTAAAAAATTCACAATCTTGTATATAAAAAAATAGTCACATAATGTTATAGGTTTTGGAATGATGCTCCTCTAATGAGTTGAGAAAAAAATTAAAATGATAAAAATAAAATAGTGTTATTAAATAATTTTATATTAAATAAAGTAAATAAGGAACTATGTATAAATAGAAACTTATGAATAGTGGAACAAAAACTTATAACACCTCAACTAGGTGAGGTTTTCACTTTAACCCAAATTGATAATGAAGTTTGCATACTCAGATTTATATATCCCCAATTATTAAACTATCGGTAAGTCTATGTATTAAAACCCAAGAATCCCTCAATTAAACTAATCAAAATGAATTTATTTATTCCTTATGGTAGCCCTCAATCTCACACAATCGAGAAACCCACTCTCTTCTTACCCTCATGTTACCTTGATCTCATAGATTGAAATAATTCACAAAGACAATGAAATATCTTAGGATCATTTATAGAAAAATCCACAAATATGAATGATCTTAATAATAAAACCCTCTGAATATATTACAAATTTAAGCACTTAAGGTAATTAGAAGTTGCATCATTCAAAATAAAATCACTCAAGACAATGATATTTCATGTCTTATAAAACATAATAAATATTCTAACAGCTTCTAGTTTGTATGTATGTGACTCTCTTTACCTCAAAATCAAGGTATTATTTATATATAAAGGTTGTAACATCTCCAACATTATGATTCTATGTTTCTTAGTATTAGTTGTAACTACATCAGCAACATCAACTATTCTTTTGATGGATATGCTCATGTTATGATTCTGTCGATGAAGTTTGTTTAACACCAAAACAATGCTCCTGATAGAAAATAATATAAACAAACAAAATCCTTCCAGAAATAATTATGAAAATGAAAATAATAAATAATTATCTTCACCTTCCTTTCGATAGACTTACTCATAATAGGATTATTTTGATTAATGTAGATTAATTCCAAATGACTTCTTAAGATACTATAAAAATCAAATTGAAAGTCATTTTAAGATAAAACAAATATAAAAAAAATATGTACTCTGATTTTCAAAATAATTATATCAAGAAATCATTTGACCCAATAGTCTCCCCTTTTTTAAATCACAAGAAACAGGTAAAAACAAAAAAATCTAAGCTTAAAAACATTATTAACACAAATTTACAAAAAAAAAATATTTTTTTAAAGATTTTTTACTCTACCTTTTACTCAAAGAAACGGTAAGTCGTAGACTTTAAAAAGAATTAAATCTTTATAAAACATTTTATTCACATTTATATATAATTCTTAACCTTGATCTCATGGCACTATTTATAAAAAAAGACTATAACAGCTCTAATATTTAGATTCGATGTTTCTTAGGTTAGTTGTAACTACATAGATAGCATAAGTTATTCTTTCAATGGATCAAATATCATTATGAATCTACAGATGAAGTTTTATCAGCACCACAACATCGATCCTTCCATAAAACAACAACATAAAAAACTCCTACTGAAGCTTTTATGTAAACGAAATTAATAAAGTCTTACTTACTCCTTCATCCAATAAAACATACTCATAGAAAGATTATTAGGATTATTTTAGATTAATTTGGAATGACTTCTTAAGATACTGTAAACATCAACTTGAAAATTATTGTTAGATAAAATAATTATAACAGTTATTTGTATAATGATTTTCAAAATAAGTATAGTAAGAATTATTTTGACCCAATAATGGGGTGATAGTGCCTTCACCTAGGGATAAACTATGTTTTTTGAGAAATATAAAATCATGATTCTTTTATGAAATCATACATAACAAATAGGAGGGATCTCATGCATTTATATATCCATCATTGATATGTTTCATTTAATGAAATAAATCGGCCATATAGAACATATCGGCATATGTTTAATCCTATTGCACTTATTTATTAAAATATCAAAAAATTACATCCATTTAATCCATTCAAATTAGATTCCATTTAATCCATTTGTAATAGATTATAACTGATGAAATTTCATGGGAAGATACTTGCACCTATATTTAATGCATTCACATGCATATTTTAATACACATCTAACAAACTAAAACATTTAAGGGACTTTATGCACTGAGTTATTGGAGGGACTAAAATTATATATCCCTCTAACTCATTTGGTAAAGGATTATATCTCATGAGTTGACATGTTAGTGATTGTATAAAAAAACTCAATCCACTAAGGCACTATATCCACTATGTGATAATGTTATAGACAGTGATCCTTGATATAATTAATTACTTTATATTCTTATTTACATGCCACATTCTTATACCTTTGTTATGTTTTTAGGGTTCATTATTATTGACTCGTGTTTCTCTACTCTTATGGATAATCCCTTGTATTATGCCAAAATATTTATGATTTATTATTTGTTGGGTATGATCCTCTTAAGTTTTTTTCATTTTACTTGATTATGATCCTATACCCACATGCTCCTTATAATGATCACTTACAATCCTTGAATGTTATCTTTTAAGTTTACCCTTACTAAGCATTTAATCTCACCCAATTATTTTGTGTCCATTTTCTAGGTTATGAAGAATATTATTATGATTGATATGTCAAAAAGGGTATCTTGTGAGAAGAATATTTGTGGAATTTGTTAATGATGTTGTAAAATAAGTTGATTTTGTATCTATTATCCAAAGTCACTAAACTTATATGTTTTGGGGTGTGATTTATTCTGAGATTTAATGAATTTTAATTATGATGATGTTATATTTATTTATATTGTGGTTGGTCACCACAATTGGTTTTTTCCTGAAAAGGTTAGGTTTAATACCTATTTATTAAATGAAAAATAAGAAACCCTTTTTAAAATGAATGGGTGAAGAGGGAACCCATTACATAAAAAAGGAAAATATGCCTCGATAAACATGACCTGGAGGTCCAAACATTGTCCTAAAGGTTCAAAGGGAAAAGAATGTCAAGGAAATAATCAGTAAAAGTATGCACCCCTGCCAGATGATGTAGCAGAGAAATAATTTAAGATAAAGTATCACCCCCTACAAATAAGGTGCATTATGTAAATCATTTCGGATCATCTGAGAAGGGCATCAGGGATCTAAATCACACTAGATCAGCAGAGAAGCGCATCACGGTGCCAAATCATGACAGAGTAGTAGAAAAGTTCATCATGGAGCCAAATCACCCCAAAGTAGATGAGAAGTGCATCATGGTTCCAAATCACACCAGATCGGTAGATAAGTGAATCATAAGGCTAAGAGCTGAGACACAACATGGAAGATCACCCATCCCACCCACACTAAAATGTGGTGGGATGACCTAAAAATAGGTTAACGCACACCTATCTCTCTTTTGAGCCTCCCACCTGATATTGAAGTAAATAAACCACATTTCCATCCTAATGTAGCACCAAATTAGACTAAAAAATCTATAGAGAACATTGAATGTAGGGTGCCTATCCATCCATCAAAAGATTGTTAGGTATGCCCAATGTTGAAATCATCTTATTTTATCCTACTTATAACAACTTATTCATATCATAAAAACTCTCTAAGAATATTTATTTGTATCCTTAATATCTAGGTATTAAATTATTAGTAAAAACTTCTAATTTTATGATGATTTCATCTCAAGTTTACAACTCCTTGACGATAGATATTTTTAGGAGTGTGTTTCCTAAAAATTTTATTATTCTCTGTTTAGTGGAATTTTATGTGATCTTTCGTATGAATTAGATCTTTATAAATATATATTTTATTAATTATTTGGATAGGGAAATCATATTTCATATCTTGAATAAATATTTTATCATCTATTGATGTCATGCCAACCATGAATTACCAAAAAAAATCGCATCGATTATATTGGGCATAATACCTAATCATATGGGGTATTTAGACCAAATGGTTATGGTGAAACTCAATATGGAGGATATTATAATTTTTAATAAATAAATTTATATTTATCTTTAATAGATTCCTAGTCTTCCATCAAATATAAAATTTAATTTTATATAGAACATATACATGGTGTTATACCTATATCATAGAATCCTTATAGAATGGACCAAATTTAATTAGAGAAATTGAAGAAGTAGATCCAATAGAATCTCGATAAGTTCTTGATACTCCCAAGTGTTCCACCATGGGATAAATCATACCTCTTTGTTAAGAATAAATAAGGATCAATTCATCTCTATATTTATTATTATGAACTTAAAAAAATCAAGATCAAGAAAAAGTATCCTCTTCCTAGTATTTATGACTTATTTTATCATTTGTGAGGGGATAAATTATTATCAAACAATAACCTTTATTATGGATATCATCAATCAAGGTGGAAAATGGAATATGTACTCAATATAGCCTTTTTTGAGATATGAGAATTACCAATTCCTATTGATTTTATTCAGACTCAAAAATTCCATTTATATCTTCATCGATCTAATTGATATTGGATTTAGAGATTACCTAGATCAATTTGTGATTGTATTTATAGATGATACCCTCGTTTTGATATTAAATATGTTTTAACATTTTAAAGTTTATATATTTATCTATTTTCTTATAGAAATAATTTAAAGGTGAATAAATATTGTATAGACAATAACAAATATAGAGTGTTATGACTTAAAAAACAACTACTAGAACTGATAGACTTTCAACATATTATAATTTCTTGTTGGATGTTTATGAGATTCAAATAGAATATGGAATTTGTGGACATGAAATAACTATGGCACTTTTGAAAAATGATATCATGGATCTTGTAACTGGAGATAATTTGTCCATAACATGATGAGAGTTTTTCCCTATAATTAGATTAAAAAATCCTTCCATTTATATCATTTATTGAAAATTAAAAATTATGGTTTTTTTTATTACTTATATTTGTATAACTTTTTTTAGTATAACGGGATATAATTATATGGATTATGGACCCATGGTTTATTTAATATATAGAGAGGATAATGACTAATGCAGAAAGAATGGTTTCTATTGCAGAAAGATTTCAAAATAATGCAATTATTCAGTGTTGGATGTTTCCTTATCTTCAAGAGTGTGAAACATATTTCTCACAAAGAGTTATATATCTATTTACATAATAACCACTCACATTAAACTTTCAAATATATCAATTTTCCTTATAAGTTTGATGTTTTTTGACCAAGTATGAAGACACTTTACTGGCTATGGTCCATCCATGGTGAAGTGTGAGAAAATTTTATGAATGTATTAAACATGTATATTTGAATATTTTAATAAATTTTTATATTATAATGACTTTTAAATTTTTTTTATTCATATTATTTTCAAATAGGGCATGTAATTTCTTTAAATATACAATAATAAATAAGAGCCCTCCTATCAGTATGTAAAAGAGAATGTGAATTTTCATTTACAATTACTAAATTTTAGACATATTACTTAAACATTTATTTTTAATTGAAATTTTATATTAAACAGAAATTTCATAAACACAGATTAAAATATTTAGATGCTATTTTATAATATTTATGTATGAAATAATTTTAATTGGATTATTTATGAAGTTTCAGAATGTTTGATTTCTTTATAAACTTTTCTTTAATATTTCCTTCATTTTATTCAAGATACATGTTAAATGATTTCTTTGTAATTTTTAGTTTTTTGATGACCCTATGCATTATACAGGACAATTTCTAAGACACTTAAAAGTTGAATGAACAAATCATTTCACAGGTTTTATTGGATTTTAGTTTATTTGAAGTATATATTGTAAACTTGAAAGTTTAAATTGTAAGTATTTCTGCTTCTATTTTTCAACTGGTGTTTTTATTTTTTCTAATTCTTTTATTATTTTGTTTTCAGGGGAGGGGAATAATTAATAGAAATTTATTTAAAAAATTAGTTTTCCCATCTATTATCTAATAATTAATGTGAATAATGCGTTATAATCTTTTACCACAATAGTTTTTTTAAATGAAATGGAAAATGCTTCTTCACATCGATTATCAAACAACCAACATAAAAAAAGGATTTAATTTTGGATTTTTCACATTAGTTCTCCAATAAATGACATGAAAAATCAATAATGATAGGCTTTTCACATCAATTATGATATTAAAGATGTGAAAAACTTCCAAAAAAATATATTTAACATTTCTATTTTTATTAACCTATATTAAAACTTATTTACAATGTCACTTTTAATATCATCGCATACAAACCAAAATTAAAAATAAAAAAATGACATGAAAATGTATCTTTCCATTATGTGGTTCTAGAAAGTACCATTCTTGCATTATTCAATCATAAGAGAGGGTTTATTTATGGATCCTTAAAAGATCAAGGTGATAAAAGAATAGATCAAACCAACCACTACAATAGAGATCCATATTTTTCTTGGATAGGATAGATACTATAAATGATTTTTGAAAAATATCTCATAGCTCTCAAATACACTAACCAAGTTTACTTAGATGGGTGTTAAGTTCCTTTGGATGGATGAATCTGAAGAAATATTCAAGGTGATCAAGAGATTGTCAGTTACTTCACCAATACTCACATTACCCAATACTGAAGAAGGGTTTTCAATATAAAGTGATGCATCAAATAAAATATTAGGATATTTCATTATATATAATTAAATGTTGGTATCTTATCACTCACCTAAATTAAATATTTATGATAAAAATTACCATACACATTATTTGGATCTATAATTAGAGAAATTTTCATTGAAGATGTGGAAGCATTATCTCTATGGTAAAAAGTGTGAAATCTATACAGATTATAATATATTAAAGTATATATTCACATAGAATTAGTTCACCATGAATCAAATTAGTTATCTATATTTGATCAAAGACTGTGACTTATAAATATATTACCACCCTATAAAGCAAAAAAAGGTTATTGATGCTCTTAGTAGGAAGGATAAAGTTATCTTATCCATGATAAGGATTGAAAGAGAGATAATACTCATGGATTTGAAATAATAAAACTTGAAATCATAAGTTAAGGGTAGAAATAATATATTTCCCAAATTAATTATCAACCATCCATACATGAAAAGTTCAAAGAGGCATAGAATGAGTATATAGAACTACAAAATAATTCAAGAAATATTCTAGAGTTCAAATTTAACAGTGATGGAATTATAATATTTTGGATAGTTTTCCATCATTACTAAAATTTAAGAAATAATTTTTGGATGATGCACATAGATCATAATTCTCTATCCATTCTAGAAGCACAAAGATGTATAGAGATCTCAAGAATCATTTTTGGTGGGAAAACAAGAGAGGGATACTGTAGAGTATGTATTATAATGATTTGTGCTCTAGTAAGTTAATAAAAAATGACAGAAACCTATGGGGATGATAAAATCATTAATGATACCTATATGAAAATGGGACAACATCATCATGGATTTCATGTTAGATCTTCTTAAGACCTCTAAATGTTATAATTCTCTTTGTGTTATAGTTTCTCACCTCATAAAATAATCATTGTTCATTCATTTCTACTTGAGAATATTTCTTGCTTGATCAACATTCCAAGATATACATAAAGGAAGTGATAATACTTCAAAAAGTACTACTCACAAAAATATCTGATTGAGATTTGGGGTTTAACTCTAAGTTATAGATAATTATTTAATAAGAATTGGATATAGCATTGAGTTTTATCACTTCCTATCATCCTTAGAACTATGGTTAATTCAAAATTTCCATTAAAAATTTGATGGATATTCTATGATCGTTTTTTATGTAATTTAAAGGAGGTTGGCATCAACACCTTCCCCAGGTAGAGTTATCAAATAATGAAAACTTTCATTCTAGAATTAAAATGGCACCGTATGAGGCTCTATATAGGAAGAGTTATAAAACTTCAGCATATTTGGATGAATTCAGATATCACTAGCTACTTGGACTGTATTTTTCTCAAGAAATGGTAGAGAATATTAAAACCATTTAGCATCACTTTAAAACCATACAAATTCAATAAAAGAGGTACACTAATAATCATCGAGGAGATATTGAGACTGAAGTCTAAGAAATGGTATTAATTTTAACATCACTATAGAATAGTATTATAATATTCATGAAAGAAGTAATGTTTATCCCTAGATAAATTAACCGATTTAAAATCATTGATATTATGGGGGTGGTAGCTTATCATCTTTCACTTCCAATGAACCTATCCTAAGTGCATGTTCTATTCCATGTATCACCTTTAAGGAAGAACATACCTAACCCTTCACATGTACTAAAAACAAAGGTTATACAACTAGAATAAGATCTTTTTTATGAAGAACAACTAGTATAAATCTTTGATCGTATATATAAAATACTATAAACAAGGTGACTTGTTGAGTTAAAGTTGAATAGAGGAATCATAAGTTTTTGGAAGTTATATGGGAACATAATGATGTAATGAGGAATAAGTATTATCATTTCTTAATCAGACTAATGAAATTTCAAGGGATAAATTCTTCTAAGGGAATATAATGTATCACACTGTTATTTTATGGTGTAATTTTCCATCAAATAAATACTATGTTAAATAGTTTGTTTAACACACAACACTTACCTAAAATGAACCATGATACATTTTATTATAATATAATATAAAAAATAATACATTATAAGAATGAAATATAAAATAACATTAAGAAAATTAAAATTGTAATAAATCCACAAGTAAATAAAATTTCCATGAATATAAAATATGTATCCTCATTGTTTTCCATGAACATCATCACCCTGATTACAACTATCGAAATAAGGTAGAGAATTAAAAACATTATAGACATGTTCATAGAGATAAGTGAATAAATAGAATTAATTATTTTAGTAAGCCTATATAAAGTAATGAAATTTAATCGTTATATATATGATTTTTGGAAATATGATCGTTGGATATAAGATCATTGGAAACATGGTTGTTGGATATATGTTTGTTGGGTATATCCACTAGATAAGTTGTGTAATTGAAAATAATATAATTATAGAATGAAATAAAATAATAATATTTAATTTTTATATAAAAAAAATATATAACAATAATTATGTAATTATTAAT
This sequence comes from Viscum album, assembly GCA_963277665.1. NCBI lineage: Eukaryota > Viridiplantae > Streptophyta > Magnoliopsida > Santalales > Viscaceae > Viscum > Viscum album. Next base: position 592,153,327 of record OY728141.1, on the reverse strand, counting down.
TAATAAAAGTGATAATAATAACATTTAATATTTTAAAATTCATTTTTCTATAAAAAAAATTATATATATATTATGTTTTCATTTAAAAGGTAAATTTATCATATTTAAAAAATGAATTGGATTAAATAAAGTCAAAAAATTTAATCAACCCACCAAAATGGCATAAGATGGTTCATATTATATTTTTAGTAAAAAAATAATTACTATGCTAAAAAATTAAACATGTTAAAAGGGGTAAAAATAGGTGAATTAATATGGATAAAAAAATTATAATTAAAATTATTTTTATGAATTATATAAATATTTTTTTAAGGTTTTTGAGTCAAAAAATTAGTAACAACATTTCCTCATCTAACATACCAAACTACCATGTGATTTTATCTTTAACATTTTTATAACATAATTTTCCAAAGAAATGTCCCTCATTTTCACCTATAAAAGGAGCTCACCAATACCCCTTAAAAACTATCTATTTATTATAAAATACCTTTAATACATGAAAATTTTATTTCTAGTAAATATTTATAAGAATTTGGTATATTTTTGTTCTAATAAGGAATCATAAATCCTTTATTCTGAAGGAATCTGTGTTGAGAAGGAGTGAATTCATCAAGTAAGTATAAGCATTCTTCTCTTAAACTTTCAATTAAATCCTAATATATCTTTATAAAATTAATCCTCCATTATAACTATGTTATATTTAAATCATTATTCTTTTTATAAAATAATAATTCTATTATATATCTTTAAATTCTTACTCATTTACTAATATGGAAAGTTCTTGTTTTGGTCGGTTCAACCACCCACATGAACAATGTTATAACAGAATCAAAAACTTTACATCATGAATATGTATAAAGATATTAATAATGGTAACATATGATACTAAGAAGTAATATATTTCATTAATATGGCACTTTAAGGAGGAAATAAAAAAAATGTTCAATAAAAATTAACAGGTTATTATTGGAAAATTACCAGAAACATGCTTGTCATGGATTCCATTCTCAAAAACCATACCTCTAATTTCCATAAAATGAACATAGGGATTCATAAATAATTGAACATAAATTATTATAATACCTTTAATAACATAATAATGATGAACTTAGAACCAAATAATAGGGACCAACATTTCTATTATGAAACTTTTATGAAACAGTCAAAATTACTAACATCTGATGATGAAAATAAACATTAACTAACTAATATATGTGTAATGAATAGTTATAATTGAATAGTATAAAAAGTTAATATATAATTATAAGGTTTTAAAAAAATTATTAATATGAATATATATATTATACACAAGTTTATAACACATTCATGAAGGTCGGGATTAAAAGGTAAGCGTTCTCTTTCAAGTCTCATTTTATGTTCAAGATGGTTGGAGATAAGTTTACAAATTAAGAAAATGTAAAAAATTTATATATATAAACAAATAAATTTTATTAAATTTTATTTTTACATAATTTCTACATTTATTTTATCAATTTCACTTCCCTTTGGTTAATAATTTAACTGAAGTGATGTTTGTAAGAGAAACTAACCTTATCTCTTATTTTTAATTGGAAATATTTTTCCTCCATGCATGTATTATTTAATTTTTTTATGGATGTCCTTATCTCTAATTATATGAATGATTAAAGTATTTTTCAATATAATTTACTTTATTTACAAAAAAACTTCTTTAAACATTCTTGGTATATTTTTTTCAACTAACTCTAACCTTCATTATAAAAAGTGAAAGCAATCATATTTTTAAAGGTTTTTTATACTAATTTAGTTTCCTACCTTATTTTTTGATTCAGTAAAGAAATTTCACACCAATTATTTAGGTTTTTACAAATAATTTTTATTTAATATAATTTATAAAAAAAATATTTTAAAATAATAGGTATAAAAAATATAAAGGGTATTAATTTTTCTTTCTCAAGGTAAATTTTAATACTCTTATAAAAAAATTCATCTATTTTAACATCCTTTAATGATTATTATGATTCACTAAAAATATTATCTAATGATACTACCCACCTTCTTTATCTGGATGGATTAAGATAATGTTTATTGTGACACCCTAAAAAACTAAATTAAGAGCCCTATATTCGATAGCACATATGATACACGACAGCAAGTGTATAAGGTAATATAATATTCGAATAATTTATAATATATTTACTTTTTAAAATAGATTCTATATATTTAAATGTATATGACACTGAGTTATCATATGTTACACACAAGATCTACTTTCTTAGATAGCTTTAGTTACACACAAGAGAGACCTTCCTTGATATATTTCATAACATGCAAGAACGAGTTTCACCAAATAACAATGTATTATTAAAATATTATTATTTAATATAATATGATACAACCTAGACATTATGTTAGAGTTTATGAATATTATTAAATAACTGATGAAAATATATGGTTTATAATAATATAAGATCAATTCATTGGTTAAAAATGAATGTAGTAACCAATTGAATATAAATAGAATGTTTTTATATAAAACCATTTTTATGTTCATGAAGTTGTTTTACCCAAATAAATTTAAGTAATTACAATTAGTTAATTATTTTAAGTTAATATATATTTTATATATTAAATAAAATAATTTTTATATTCATCCAATAGGTTTTATGTTCATAAGATAATAATAAACCCTATCTGACACATAAAAGTCAATATTTTAATAGAGGCAATTTTACCGTCATTTAATGGTGAATCCATTTTAAATTTAAATTTTGACACTTTTATTGGTTTAATATGTCATAATAAACTTCATATTTGAAATTTAAACATAATACTTTTGTTAGGGGGAATTTTTTATATTTTTCTGAGACATTTTATTTTTTCAACAAATAGTTAAAAATACTGAATTTTAGTTCACAATTGATTTTTAATATAATTTATTTATAAGGATAAATTATAATTTTAACTGGTTTTAAAGTTTAATTAGATAATATTTTTATAAATTAATCCAATTTATTTCATTTAAATAAATTTAATATTGAAATTGAATATAAAAACAAAGCCAACTTTTAGATGCTTTTACTTTAAAAACTCGCATCGTCGTCCCATCTACAGGATTAATTTTAATTTAATTTATGCCACTTCTACTATTTGAATTTGGTAAAATAGATTCCAAATTCTGAATAATAATAATTTATAATTTATAATAAGACCAACTTTTTTTTCCAAAATGATTTGTGAAAGTGATTAAAATTAATTACAATTATTAAGGAAAAATTAAGCTTAATAAAGGACTAAGCCTTTAATTTAAGTGCCCAAATGACCTAGAAACTTGTCCAAAATCCATTTTCTATCCATATATCATCCATTAACCTTACATTATTTATTTGTTTTGGTTTTTTATGACTTTTGTTAGGTAATAACATGTGTACACCTAACTTGTTTCCAACAATTCCAACTGAGTCATTTTCCTTCCTTATAAAAGGTCACCACCTCTCCCCATTCCTCACACCTATAAAAACAATTAAGTTCGGCCAAGATCTGCCAAAATAGCCTCCCAAAAATCCTACCCTCTACCTTTAAGCCTCCATTAGGGTATAAATAATCCCAAGTAAGCCTTTTGGTATAAACCAAAAGAAGTTACCCGATAAAGAGGTAACGCCTTCTCTCGTGCTTTTTAGTTTCATTTCCATTCTCCACTACCTATAATATTATTATTATATGATTACATAAAAAAATTATACTCAATATAATAGTATGGTTTTATACTATGTTTTAGAGATACACTTACAAAAACCACCATCTAATGGGAAACGAACATACTATTTCTGTGTATAGTGAAATACTGCTTCACAAAATGATGATTGTTCAATTTTCCCCTACCACCTCTCATGGTGGACATTATGATGGGAACTATATTTATATATGATATATATATTTTTTATTTATTATGTCTTATTCTTATATAATTTGTATTTATAACATACCTTTATGCTTTCCAAGTTATGTAAATACGATAATTTCATTTGAGGAAGTGTGGACTACCACCCCCTTAAAGCGATGTGATTCATTCACATGATACATGGAATGTCTAAATTAATGGTTATAATTAAACATTAGTGAAATAAAAAACATAAATAACATATTCATGAAATAATTATCTTTTTTAAAATATAATATATATATATATATATATATATATATAATCGCTTTTATTACCTTTTTACACACTTTAAAATACATAACGCCATTCGTGGATGTGTGGACTACCGCCTCCTTGACATGATGTGATTTTTTTTACATCACAGAATTATATATATAAGCATATATGATTAAATATTATGGTATTTTTTATATAATGATCATTCTTTAAAGATTTTAGTTACTTACCTTCTTTCCACAGTGATCATTTAAAAATGGGAATGTTACTCATGCGTACATACAGCCTACCGTCTCTTTAATTGTAACGTTGGATCATTTTCATAACCATATTTAATGATTGATTTTAAAAGTATAATTGAAATAAAATATGATATTTATTTCACTTTTATTATTATATATATGTTATATTATGACCCCTTTGACCATATTTGACTAATAATATTTGTTTTGACACATAAACTGAATTTGGTCAAAAACACTAGATGTAAACTTAATTGTTTAAGTAGTTGTACACAACATGGTAGTGAGTGAAAAAAAGTAATTATAAACATTGAAAAGGTTCTGAATAAATTATAAAATTAAAAATAAGTTTATTATACAGTAATTTAAAGGGAATTCATCCAAAAGGAAACATAAGGTAAGGGGATTTAGTCTCACTTTTAATTTCTGTGAGATACAAGCAATGTTCGCCACTCTTTCCTTTTGTGTGGTGTATGTACTAACAATGATTGTGTTATATGTATCTTGTAATTAAATTTTTGGTTGTTAACATTCCCATTTTATGATCCTTATTTCATGGGGTTTATCTTTTAAAAGTTACCAAATCGGTAAAATAGTTTTGTCTCAATTTTCCTTCTTTGAGATTCGTGTTTTATTATGCACCTAGACACTTTTTTGAGGTGCATATATTTCCATTTTAAATAATATATAATGAATCTAAATATTTTCATGAAATTATATGCTTCATTTAATTTACCTTTCTTACATAGGGAGTATGATCCCAGTTACTGAGTTATAGATTTTATTGAGACAATCTCATCGCTTTTTTCAATATTGTTTATGTTTATGATTCCTCTAATGAAATATTACGATCCATATCTCAAGAAAACTAATGAGTTTCCTTATACTCTGTTATTTAATGATATAATAATGTATTCGTATCATTTTCTACTCTTTTTTACATAAGATAGGTAAGAAATTATTTCCAAGAAATCCCGACTTTACCCTCTCTTTGGTCAGAAATATATTCAAAACCATGTTTCTCAGAAAGGGATTACGAGAATATTATTCCATTCCCATATAATCTTTAAAATACATTTTTATCCTATTTTTATTTTAACAATATCCTAGAATTAATCTTCATGTCACTTTCCAAACAAGGCATTTTCTACCATTTTACCGTATAAAAGGAATATTTTTTTTACCTCGTACGACATGTACAGATTTATCTGTTATCATTTCTTTGAAGCCACCTTCTCAAGTTCAAAAGGTTTATTTTTTAAACATATTTAAAATTGATTTTTAATGAAAATTATTTTAAAAAGTTTTTTTGAAAGCAAAGGATATTTTCCTAAAGAATATTTTTAAAAGTTATTCATTTATTTCATCAATGACAATAACCCTCTATTTTACCCCACTTGGGATTTGTTGTGTTGATAGCATCCTTATTCTTCCTCTAGATGTTTTACTATTGATTTGGCCAAGTATAGTATTCACATTCACTTCCTTAATTTATTTTTTATTCATCTTGAAGTAATCAATTCCATATAATCATTGAGAATTGAATTTCTCCTAATTATCCATATCATTTATTATGGATATTATTGTTACCTACACTGTATACCATTTTACATACAACGTTTACTTTGAAAGTTATTTGATTAAATGGTAATAATTGATAAATCTGTATCTCTTAATCAATATGGTTATTTGATAATGCATATTACTATTCAATATGAATCATTCTTTGGATAGGTACACATGGGTTAGGGATTGTTTAATGAATTCCCCTCGATACATCAATAGTCTTATGAGACAAAATAGTTAGTTATCCTCCTTAGATGGGTTTTTACCCTATAGATAAACTATCTTGTGAAAGGTCTTGATTGTACTGGTTCCATGTACCTAGGAAACATGGAGTCTAATAATAAAGTATTTCTTTCATAATAGTTTTAATTATTATACATCCATGAGATTTTGTGTTGACATATCTATGGATACATTTAATTTCAGTTCATTGATTAAATGGAATTTTTTTTAGTTGATTACATTTTTATATTTATTTTTACTTATATAGTTATTTTAATGTCATGAATTTCTTGTTATTTACCTTACCATATTTACTATTCTGAATTATTCATTATTTCCTCTACTATATTTTTCCCTTACTAAGAATTTGAGCTCACTCTTATTATGTTTATTCCCCCGGGAATCCAAGAAGTGTACTATGAAAGATATGTATGGATTTTACTAGATATATTAGATTAAATATTGAAGATGTTTACTTATTTATTTAGAAGAAGAAAAAATATTTTGTAATTAGGATATCCATTTGTAATACAATTCTTATTTATGTATCAGTTTTTTCAAGACTACTAAACTGATCAATCCTTTGGGGATTGATTCCTTGTAATCATTCCAATGTAATAGATAGTAGACACCAGATTCAGGCTATCTGGGATTGGTTCACTATAGTTGGTATTAGAGTAAGTTTATTAGAAACCTTGGGAATTAGATTTAGGAAAAGTTAGGTTAGATAACAAAACCCTAAGGTAGAATTTAAAGATAAGTATAGATGAAAAACCTATAATTTTATTAAATTATAGATTGTGTGGGTCTTCCTGGAAATTCATCCATGTCTGGATACTACAAGTGGATTTGGTTCTAGAATAGATGTGCCTAGGAGTAATAACTCTAAAAATGTGTTTCGAGCCTAACTCGGGGTAACCTGGTACATGACAACAGGCCTTACTACGCACCTAGTTTGACACTCCTGTGAGATATGCTTAGGATAATCCACTTTTTCTTTACAAACAATTTTGAAGGATTTTAATAGAAGGTCCTTTAGATTTGTCATAATATTTAATGATTATAAATAATACAAATGATATTATAAATAATACTTAGACCAATGAAGGACCTATGTCGAAATAAAATGGATGAATTATTGAGGATGTATTGAAAACCTTAGTTAAATGGATATTTAGTGATTAACATAATTTCAAGGATGTTTGTCCTATATATTTTGGAAATTATATTAATATGGTTTTAGAAAAGGACAAACTATAAGTCGAGTGATGACCAATCAAATCCGGAAAGGCTCTGGGTCTTGAACCCCTGACCAAAAGACAATAAGGGTTTCATTCCAACCACTGACCTACGAAATATCCTTGTTAATTTTCATTGTTTTTAGTTAAACAATTTAACTAATAGATAATAATGAGGAACCATTAGTATCACTTTTTAGGATTATAAATTAATCAGTTAATAATATTTATTTTGACAGATAGTTAAATACAAATAGTAATACTTGTCACTATTTTATAGGCCTTACAATCCTCTAAAAGTTTCTTTTAGTGATTCAGGCATAAAAGAAATTCATTGTTCGTAATTAATTTTTGGGAGTAAAAGGATGGATTATAATTTTATCAAAGAACAACCAAAAGTTAGGATTGTTAATATGTGATTGAAACATATCATGTAAGAATATTTTTTTCTATTCTTGAATTAACCAACATTAGTAAAATGACTTAGAAATAAAATGTTTTCCTAATACCTAAATTTCGGTAGAACCGATGGCCTTCTAAAGCATCAAAGATTTATGGATTTGAGGCCCCAAACTTTCCATTGATTGTTTATTTGTTTCATATTGATGAACTAATTAAATCCTTATAAATATTTATGTTTTTTATCTAATAACATATCTCTACTTGTCAGTAATTTTCTTCTACTTAGAGACCCAGTTACATGTTATTCCATGTGAGCTGTATACTTTTAATTCTATCATTTATAGAGGATTACTTACGAACCCTTCTCATGATGTGGGATATCAAACATAGGAGTTATCAAACACTCTATAACCATGATCAATTTTAAATTTCGAGTATGCAATTTAAATAAGGTGGGGAGAATGTGACACCCCGAAAAACTAAAGTAAGAACCTTGTATTTGATTGCGTGTATGGGACGTGATAGCAAGCGCATAAGGTAATATAATATCTGAATACTTTATAATATATTTACTATTTAAAATATATTATATGTATTTCAATGCATGCGACACCAAGATATCATGTGTTACATGCAAGAGCGACCATCCTCGATAACTTGAGTTACACGCAACAATGACCTTCCTCGATAGCTTGCGTTACATGCAAGACCGAGTTTCACCAAAAAACAATGTATTATTAAAATATTATTATTTAATATAATATGATATCACCTGGCCATTATTTTTGTGGTCATGAAAATTATTAATAGACTTATGAAAATATGTGTTTTATAATAATATAAGACTAATTCATAGGTTAAAAATGAATGTAGGAACCCATTGAATATAAATGGAATGTATTTACATAAAACCATTTTTATCCTCATGAAGTTATTTTACCCTAATAAATTAATTTAATTACAATTATTTAATTATTTTTATTTAATACATATGTTATATATTCAGTCAAATGTTTTTTATATTCATCCATTAGGTTTTATGTGCATAAGATAAGAACAAACCCTATTTCACACATAAAAACCTATATTTTTTAAAGGCAATATTACCGCCTTTTAAAAGAGAATCCATTTTAATTTTTAATTTCGACAATTTAATTGATTTAATATAGAAACATAAAATTAATATTTAAAATAAAAGAATAATAATTAGTTTTGGGTGAAATTCTGATATTTTTCTGAGACATTTCATTTTTTCAACGGATGGTTAAAAATACTGAATTTTAGTTCCAAACAACTTTTTAATAAAATTTATTTATAAGTTTAAATTATAATACTAATTGGTTTTAAAGTTTAATTAGATAATATTTTTATTAATTAATCCAATTTACGTCATTTTAATCAATTTTTCATTCAAATTGACTATAAAAACACAACCACCTTTTGGATGTTTTTACTTTAAAAACTCACATTATTGTCCCATCTAGAGGATTAATTTTAATTTAATTTATTCCAATTCTGTGACTTGAATTTGGAAAAATGGATTAAATATTTTTAATAATCATAATTTAATAAGGACTCCGTAAGTGCATCAAAGTGACCAGGGATCAAATCGAGGCGGAGGTAGAATTTCTGGGGGTACTGTAGCAGTACTGTAGTAGGCACTGTAGCAGAACTGTAGCAGGTACTGTAGCGGAAACTATGCAGTACTGTAGCAGGTACTGTAGTGGAAATTGTAGCAGGCACTGTTTGGCACTATAGCGGCCGGGAATATGCCCCTGTTTGGGCCTTCGAGACACCAATTTGGTCCCTGAGTACTTTAAGGCGTTCGGGCCACCCAGGCCTTCGGGTCAGTAAGGCCTTAGGGCCACCTCAAGGCCTTCAAGCCACCTTAAAGTGCAGATACAAACCAGACAACCTACAAGGAACAAGATCTATAAGTAGGATGAGCAAGGAGATTTCACCACAGCAGAAGCTAAACGGATTAAAAGAATGAGAGGGTATGGAACCTGCCATCAAGACAAGACTGTGCATGCACAGGAATGCCTAGACGAACAGCCATGTGAAGGTGGAGAGCTTATTTCACGATGAAGATGCTGGGGAGGAGCAGTTCCAAGTAGTTAGTCTGGGTTGTATGTAATGTTTAAAGCCTATGGGCAATTAATTCTTCTAAGGCCTGCGGGCCATGTAATACTTACACCTACGGGCGTTGTAAGGGTTCCATCTCACCCCTTGAAAGGTGGATTATTAAAAATCAATAAAAATTGAAGGCCTTTGGGCCATTGGAGGAAGATTAATAAAAGACTAAACCTTTAATTTAGGTTCCCAAATAACCTAAACACTTTTCCAACACCCATTTTATACCCATATATTGTCCATAAACCTAAAATTATTGAGTTTGGTAGGTTTTTTATGACTTTTTTTAGGTAATAACATGTCTGCACCTAACTTTTATCCAAAAATTCCAAGTGAGTCTTTTTCCTTCCCTATAAAATGTCGACACATCTCTACATTCCTCACACCTCTCAAACCAATTAAGTTCGGCCAAGATCTTCCCAAATAGCTTCAAATAAATCCTCCCCTAGGACTTGAAGCATCCCTTGGGGCATAAATATTCTGAAGGAATCCTTTTGTTATAAACCAAAAGAAGTTACTCGATTAAGAGGTAATGCCTCCTCTCATGCTTTTTAGTTTCATTTCCATTCTCCACTCCCTATACTCTTATTATTCTATGATTACATAAAAACACAAGTATAATAAATATAATCAGATGTTTTTATACTAATTTTCAGACCTACACTTACACACACCTCCATCTAATGGGAAACGAACATATTGTTTCTCCGTAGGGAGAAATACTGCCCCACGAAACGATGATTGTTCAATTTTTCCCTACCATCTTTCATGATGGTCGTTGTGATGGTAAATATGTTTATATATGATATATATATTATTTATTATGTCTTATTATTCTGTAATTTTTATTTATAACATAACTTTATTCTTTCCAAGTTGTGTAAATAAGATAATTTCATTTGGGGAAGAGTCGACTACCACCCCCTTAAAATGATGTGATTCATTCACACGATACATGGAATGTATAAATGAATGGTTATAATTAAATATAAGTGACATAAAAAACATCAATAAGATATTAATGGAATAATTATCTTTCTATAAATATAATATATAAATTCATATATATATATATATCATCTCCTTTATTACCCTTTCATACACTTTAAAAGAGATAACATCATTCGTGGATGTGTGGACTACCACCTCCTCAACATGATGTGATTCTTATTACATCACAGAATTATATATATACATATATATGATTAAATAATATTATATTTATTATATAAATATCATTCTGGAAATATTTTAGTTACTTATTATCTTTCCACAATGATCATTTAAAAATGGGAATGTTACTCATGCATACATACGGCCTACTGTCTCCATGACTATAACGTTGGATCATTTTCATAACTATATTTAATGATTGATTTGGAAAGTATAATTTATGTAAAAATATGATAATTATGTCATGGTTACTATTTTTTAGATGTTATATAATGAACCATTTGACCGTAGTTGACCAATAATAGTTGTTTTGACACATAAACCAAATTTGGTCAAAAACACCCGACGTAAACTTAATTGTTTAAGTAGTTACACACAACATGGTAATAAGTGAAATAAAAGTAATTATAAACATGAACAAATTTCTGAATAAATTATAAAATTAACATAATTTTATTATATAGGAAGCTAAAGGATGTTCACCTTAAAAGAAACACAAGGTAAGGGGATTTTATCTCACATTTAATTTCCATGAGATTCATGTTTTATTATTAACATAAACTCTTTTTCAAGGTGAATATATTTCCATCTTTCATGATATATCATGAATCAAAATATTTTCATGACATTATATGCTTCATGTAATTTTCCTTTCTTACATGGAGAGTGTGATCCCAGTTACCAAGTTAGAAGATTTTATCGAGACAATCTCATCTCTTTTTTTGAGATTGTTTATGTTTATGCTTCCTATGATTAAATCTTATAATTCATCTCTTAAGAACACTCATGAGTTTCCTTATCCTCTATTATTTAATGATATAATAATGTATTGGTACTATTTTCTACTCTTTGGTACATAATAAAGTTAAGAAATTATTTATAAGAAAGCCCAACCTTATACCCTCTCTTCAGTTAGAAATATATTCAAAACCATGTTTCTCATAAAGGGATACTTTCATCCTTTTTTTATTTTACCAATCTCTTAGAAGGAATCTTCTTGTCACTTTAAAAATGAGGAATTTTCTACCCTTTTACCATATAAAAGGAATATTCTTTTCACCTCGTATGACGTGTACAGATTTATCCCATGTCATTTGTCTGAAGCCTCATTCTCAAGTTCAAGAGGTTTATTTTCAAAATATTTTTAAAAGGGATTTTCAATGAAAAGTATTTTTAAAATGTTTTTCAAAATCAAAGGATATTATCCTCAAGAATATTTTTAAAAGTTGATGTTTTATTTCATCAATGAAAACAACCCTCTATTTTACCCCACTTGGGATTTGTTGTGTTGATACCATCCTTATTCTTCCCCTAGATGGTTTACTATTGATTTTTCGAATGATATTATTCACATTCACTTCCTTGATTTATTTTTTAGTCATCTTGAAGTATTTAATTCTATATAATCATTGAGCATTGAATTTCTCCTAATTATCCATATAATTTATTATTGATATTACTATTTCTTAAATTATATACCATTTTACATACGATGTTTACTTTGAGAGTTATTTGATTAAATGAGAATTACTAATAAATATGTATCCCTCATTCAATACAGTTATTTGATAAGGCATATTACTATTCAATATGAGGAATGTTATGGACAGGTAGACATGGGTTGGGGAGCGGTTAATGAAATCCCCTTATTGCATCGGTAGTCTCATGAGACAAAATAGTTGGCTAGCCGCCTTATATGGGTTTTTACCCTATAGATAAACCATCTTGTGAAAGGTCCTGATGGTACTAGTTCCATGTACCTAAAAAACATGGCATCCAATAATAAAGAATTTCTTTCATAATAGTTTTAATTGTTATTCATATGTGAGATTTTGCATCAAAATATCTATCAATACATTTAATTTCAGTTCACTGATTAAATGGAATATGTTTTAGTTTCTTACCTTTCCATATTTATTTTTCCTTATCTAGTTTTTGAATTTCATGTATTTCAAGTTATATACCTTTACATATTGAATATTATCATTTATTAATTATTGCTTCTGCTATATTTTTCTTTTAATGATCATTTGAGATCACCCTTATTATGTTTCTTTGCCCAGGAATCCAAGAAGAATACTATGAAAGATATTCTTGGATTTTACTAGATAGATTATAGTTAATGTCAAAGCACTTTATTTATTTGTTTAGAAGAAAAAAATATGTTGTAATTAGTGTATCCATTTATAATAAAATTATCATTTATGTATCTTGTTTTCCAAGACTACTAAACTTATCGGCCCCTCAGGGCTTGGTTCCTTGTAATCATGCCAATATAATTAATAGAAGACACCAGATTTAGGCTATTCGGGGCAGGGTCACTACACTTATGGGAATTTTTATAAAACTAATTTCTTTTCATGGGTTTATTAATCCATGATTTAATTAAGAATTTTTTGTCAGAGTGAGTATATCAAGATGGGATTAATTGAGTACCTAATAAAAAATTCTATTAAAAACATGTTTAAATAAAATCCCTTAAAATAAAAAGTAATACATTTAATTAAAATATCAGATCAATATATGTTCTATTCTTTTAAAATATTTATCAATGATTGATCAAGTCTTAGTTAAAAAAAATATGAAAGCCACTTTATCTTTTGAAATAAATTTACTTAATCAATACCTTATATCAACACTAAGTAATACTAACTAAAAAAGTAGTGGTTTAGTTTAGAGTTTAAAATAAATTTTATTTAAATCATATAAATAAAATGAAACAGAACAAAGTATGGGATAAATACAATAGGTTTAATATCAATCTAAGACCTAATCCTCTCCACTTGAAAATCACCAAATTACAAGAATATTATATAAAATAATCTTTTATACACAACTTAGATCAGGTATTCAAAAGAAAATCAGAAGTCCATGCCACATAGGTACCTATTCCACAAAACCTCTGGGAATAAAACAAACACAAGCCACCTAGGGACCTCTTCCACAACATGTGGGTAAAAAAGAGTAAAGGGAGTTGAGACAAATTTGAGTATCTTCTTATTTAAGTACATGAGACAGTGTGTGTGTGTGTGTGTTTTAAATATAGAGTAAACATACACTTCTCATAATGTATCGGTAATAAACAAAAAGATAAATTAAAAAATATGTTTAAAATGTCAAGTTTCTCTATATAATGTGCTCTGATGATTTGGACTCCATGTATGTAGCTGGATCAGGAGCTCGATTTAGGTTTATGAAAGTTAAAATAAAATAGTGCATTGTAAACTCTTTTGACAAGACTGTGGGATAAACTGAATATTCTATGAGCTTAAATATTCTACAGTTGGTTGATGGTAAGTATTCTTTATGTAATCCACACTTCTCAACACTCTATTCTTGGTTCTTTTATTATGGATTCATCTCTGATCATCTGTACTTGAATATATATCAATTTTAGCTCTGCATATATTTTTACGAAGGAGTCTTATACATCATTTAATAGTAGCTTGTAAGAAGACTCATTTGGATCTTATGCTCCTCATACTCGACGGCTGGCATAAACTTTAATGCATCTTGGAAATTGTTTAAGAAAAATCATTAAAATAACTCTCAACATTTAATTCGATAATATAATTATAATAAAAAATTTACTCAAATTAACATAAATGGTGACAGTGACTCCTTTGAATGGTGAGATAACTCTAGTGATGAATTAGGCTATTAGTTAGTCATTACAATGGTGAAACATCTCAGTAGGAGGTCATTCCAACACTTTTCAAAATTTTCCATACCAATGGTAAGTGATTTCTAACAACGAGTCATCCCCTGGAGATAGGTCATCTCAATACTTATCCAATTTTCTATCCTAGAGGTAAGTGAAGTTTGACAGTGAGTTATCCTTTGGTGGTAGGTCATCTCAACACTTACCCAATTTTTCATCCTAGTGGTAATTGATTTCTAACGGTGATCCATCCTCTGTTGGTTGGTTATCTCAAAACTTAGCTAATTTTCCATCCTAATGGTGACTCATCCCTGATGGTAGGTCTTTTCAATACTTAGCTGAATTTTTATTCTAGTGGTAATTCATTCCCATACATTTCCAAATTTCATTGGATCATCTCCAATGGTAGGTGTTTTCAATACATTTACAAATTTACACTCATCCTCAATGGTGAGTCATGTCTGGCAGAGAGTAGAATCTGATGATGGGTCTTTCAGTACTTGACCAAAATTCCACTAATCTTCCTTATATTATAAAATGATACCATAAAACATAAAACTCATTAAAAATATAATAAACTTGATTTTGTGATCATTAAAATAAGGGTTCAAACAATATACCATGTTTTGATGATCAAAAATCATGGCATTTTATAAACCATGGTATCAAAGGTAAAGAAAATACACAAGGTATTAAAAGTAATTAGATAATAAGTAGTATCAAAAAGAAGATGGTATACAAGGAAGAAAGTAAACATATATGAAATAATCTTTAAATAAGGTATCAAAGAAATAAATTCAATAGTCTTTTCCCCATTTTTGGAATATCAAAAAGTGAAAATAAAATAGTAAATAAAAAGTAATAGACAGTGAATAATAAGATAATCTTTGTTAAATTCAGCCAAAAGGTAAAAAAAATTAAGATAAATATCCCCATTAGAAAAAAGGTTGAATTTCAACACTTTTTAGGATGGGTAAAAGGATCAAGTGTAGATTTTACTTTCCCTTTTTCAGAACTAGAAGATTCAACAATTGAGGTTGAAGTACCTATAGGGATGGCTATAGGGACATTAGTAAGATAAGGAGTCTCTATGATAAAGATAGGTTTGAGATTTTTAACTGATTCTCTGAGAGTTAAACTGAAAGGTTTGAAATGAGTTAGCAAGGGTTCATTTGGATCTTTGGTGACATTGGGTCTCGAAAACTATGGAGAATAAACTAGAGGGGTCATATGGGAAGTAACTTGAATGGCACCCTAATCCACCACTATAGTTCCATAAACATGTAGAAAGTGGTTCATCAAATTTATGAAGCCCATAATTATGTTCCCCCTCCCCTTATAAAACACTAAAGAAATCATTTTTCACCTCCATAAATAACTTTAGCACTAGGTTCATTACCTTTAACTGACTAACTTTCTCTTTAAAACCCTGAGACACTGGAGGCATATATAGGTTCTCATCCAAGAATATGAAATGTGCATTAATATCATGCTTAGTATAAATTCAAGATAGATAATACTCTATAGAATTTTTATTGTCTCTCTATTATCTTTCATATCCTTCATATACTCTCTAACCAACATATGCACATGGTCACTATTATGATGGTTTTTTCTCAAACTTTCCTGAGGAAGTTCGGGTGCATCTTCTGAAATAGCATGAAGCTCCTCTCTCACAATAGATATGATCAAGTAAACATTAAGAGGAGTAGGTGGATCAGTTTTTGTAGAAGGGATGGAATTAATTTTCTCTATCCTTTCCATCAAATTATCCATGGAATTTGTAAAGAAATCCCTTATCTCATCTATTGTGGATATCAAAAATTACATCTCATTTTATATCCTTCAATTTTCCACCTCCACTTCATGAATGTGAAGCATCATATTTGGGTGAATGTTTTAAATCACAATACTTGGAATATGTATTGAATTATTCTCACTAATTTTGGTTACCAAGGGAGGTTTATATTTTAACAATAAACCAAAATCAGAGAGAATAGTTTCTCTGAAGGAATCTAAGTCACCTCTGGTGACAAAATCAACTGGTATTGGAGCAAATAAAGTTGTAGGTAAGGAAGAAGAAACTCTCTAAATAGCATCTATATGACCTAATAATGATACCTTAGGATCCATTTCTTCTATAATTATAGGTTCACTATGATTTGGTGCACTTCCATCCTCATCTAACTTAGAGTATTCTAGACCTAATTTAACATAGCCAAGAAACTTATCCAATTACTCAACCATTAGGTCCATTAAACTGATAGAAGACTTACCAAGAGATTTAAAAATAGTAGATTCAGAAATTGTATGCTTAATAATAGAATATACAACACTCAATTGCTCAACAGATCTCTGCACATCATCTGTTTTCTCAACAAGTGTAGGATCATCTTCCATATGTTCATCAACTGACTGAACCACAACTGTCTCCTCGTAATCCTTTTGCACAACAACTGAAGGCACACTATGGTCTCCATCAATATTAGGATAAACCAGGTAGTTGTGCAAACTTGGGGATTCCTCCCCCTCAATAGATTCTTCCTCTTCATCTCTATCTATTCAACCAACATCTTCAATAATTTTGGGTCTATCATCAAATCTGGAGATACCTTATATTTCTGAAAGAGAGATAAGTGCCTGAGGAATTTCAAAATCCTCAGAACCAATGCATCCACTAGGACTATTAGGATCCAAACCTCTATCATTTTCATCTCCACCTCCCTTTTCATCATCTTCTCCTCCCTCTTCTTCATATTCTTTTCTTTATTCTTCTTCATATTCATCACCATTTTCACCATTTCCATTTTATTCAGTGCATTTGGAAGTGATGTTGAAATTATCTTCTCCATAAACTTCAGTTTACACTTCCTCTTTTCTTTATTTTAAGAGAGTCTCTCTGACAGGAAGATACCTAGGTGGACTATGAGAACCATAAGATATATTAGTTGAACTTATGGGTAGGTTGTGGCTACTACCTTCATCCACTGAATATTCTTGTTTCTCATCACCAAAGATTACAGGATCTTCTTCCTCATTAGAATATTCAAAAACCCCATATGGATATAATCCAAGATCCATAAGGTTCTTTGGACTATAAGGGTGATCAACTAGATTGAAGTCATTATATAGACTTAATGTTTCTTCCAGGGGTTCCAACTTATCTTCATCCTTTTGTAGATGACCCTTGTGATTCAAAAACCTCCACACTTTACTACAGTTTATTCTCCTTCATCAACTAGACCTTTGTACTTTAACATGTCTAAAATAAACTTAGGATAGTATATATAATTTGACCTTGAATATGGATCCCACATCTCCATCATGTGAGTCATCAAGTATATACACAGATTAATATTTTCTCCTCTTTTCATAATACACAACAGATAAATATCTTGATATCACATGGTGGAAAAGAAACCTTTACCCAAGAATATAATATTTTGGATAAACTTTAAAAGCAAGCGACATTCACCATCAAGCTCTGTATCAACTGTTCTTCTTACTATCCCATCTCCAGTCAACTCTGCTAAGTCATCTTCATGAAAAAAATAATCACTATCATCTAGAATAGTTCCTTGATAGTCATTTGATAAACCTCTTTGAGGGACCCTTAAACCTATTTCCCATTTCTTTGAAGATAAATCAATTTTTTGACCATATATTCTAGTTCACACCGAGTCTTCATCTTCCACAAAACTGAACTCGAAAAATTGGTAGAACTGGTGCACTAACCAAGGATAGAAGAGTCTCTCATTGGAAGAAAATCATCCTGCTCATCTCTGGCCTTACAGAAATCTAAGCACTAAAGACTTTCTTGACAGTAACCATTTAGTATAAACTTCTTTTACATACACCAATGTACTCTTAGCAAGATCTGGTTTACTTGCTCAAAATTAACTGAATAAATTGACTATACTTTCATATTATTTAAAGAATGAGACTCATCTAAATAATATTAATCATATATCTTCATTATAAACATGGATATTTAATTTAATGTTTTCGAAGAAGGTGAGGGAAGGTTGATATTCGGGAGAGAAAGGGTCACTAAAATCTCAAGAGGAAGGCACAAGGGAATGAGAGTGTTGGAATTATATGGGTGTATAATTTTATAACATATAGGGATTTGTAAAATTAAAATCAAAATAAAATTTGAATCAAATTAAAAAATAATAAATAAATAAATAACCCTTATGAAGAAATTATAAATAGAGGCTTAAAAATAAATTGACAAAGAAAAACTGTTTTCAAAGATAGTTAAAACTCAACGGTGGGTAAAACACCAATGGTGGGTAAAACACCAATGGTGGTAAGACACCAACGGCGAGTAAAACACCAACAGTGGGTTCCATAAAATTACACTTAACCAAAATTAAACATGCCTAATTCATGTTTAATGTAGTTCATTTTCTCTGAATTCAAGGGCTTAATGAATATATCATCAAGTTTATGTTCATTACCAATGAATTGAAGAGATATATCACCCTTTTGAAAATGATATCTCCAAAAGTGATGTCTTACACCAATGTATTTTGTTCTAGAATGAGATACAGGGTTCTTATAAATGTTTATAGAACTTTTATTATGAAAATTTATAGGGAAATGTAGGAATTGATATCCATAGTCTAGAAAAGTGTGTTTCATCCACAAAATTTTTCCACAACAACAACCTATATATGTATTTATATTTAATAGAAAACATTGAAATAGAACTTTTTTCTTACTATACCAAGATACTCGATACTTATCCAAAATATGACATATTCTAAAGGTTATTTTTCTATCTAACTTATAACCACCAAAATCAGCATCTGAATAACTAACTAGTTCAAATGCTTTCCTCTTGGGTAAAACAATTCTAAATTGGTTGTATCTTGAGGTATTTGAAAATAATTTTTACAGCAACTAAGTTTGACTCTTTTTTATTTTATTAAAAACGAGCACACATACACACACTACACATAATTTCAAGTCATCTAGTAGTTAAGTAGATAAGACTTTCAATCATACCTCTGTAACTAGTTTGATCCACGGATTTCTCATCTTCATAAAGATCCAACTTACAGGTGGTACTCATAAGAGTTCCACTACTCTTACTGTTATCCAAACAAAAATGTTTTATAATATATTTAGTATATATACTTTGATTTAAAATAATACCTTCTTTATTAAGACAAATCTGAAAACCAAGAAAGAATTTTAGTTCACCCATTAAACTCTTTTCAAATTAATTTTTCATCATTTTTTGAAAAATTAGTACAAAAATAATTTTTAAAATACCAAAAAATAATATCATCTACATAAATTTGAAAAAATAAAAAATCTTTTGAGATTATTTTTATAAAAATATTAGGATAAGATGTACCTTTTAAAAATCCTTTTGAAATAAGAAAAGAGTTGGGCCTATCATACCATGCTCTAGGAGCTTATTTTAAACCATATAAATCTTTTGTTAACTTCAAAACATGCTTTGGAAAATGAGTACTTTGAAATCGAGTGGTTGTTCAAAAAAACATCCTCAACTATATAACCATTCAAGAATTCACTTTTAATATCTATTTGATATAGTTTAAAATCTTTACGTACTACATAAGAAATCATAATTCTAATGGATTAAAGTCTGACTATAGGTGAAAAGGTTTCTTCATAGTCTATACCATCTTCCTGACTATACCCATGTGAAACTAGTCTAGCCTAATTCATTACTATTATTACAAATTCCTCAACCTTGTTTCTAAATACCCATTTAGTTCCTATTGTTAATATGTATTTTGGACTATCAACAAGTTCCCAAACTTTATTTATCTAAAATTTATTAAGTTATTATTTCATATTTATTACCGAGAATTTATCATTAATTTTATCAATGATGTTCTTAGATTTAAGCTATAACATGAAATCTTGATGTTCAACTTGGATTCTTAGAAAATATCTAGTTTGTGTACCTCTATCTAAGTCTCCGACAAAAAAAAATCTAAAAGACGGTATTTAAGAGTACTAATATCCCTATAAAAAGAAGGGCCAATCACTTCAGGTTTCTCTATAGTTTTAGGTTCTGGAAGTTCCTCAGAACTGGATGGTTTTTATGCCTATTTTATAGCATAATCAGACGGTTTGGAATTTAAGTTCAAATTGGATAAATCATCCTTAAGGTTTTCTAAATGGGTTTTTGGTTCATGTGGATCTATATTATAAAACATGACATAGATATACTCTTCCACAGCCTTGGTTATTTTGTTAAAAACTCTATAGGATTTACTTCAATTTGAATAACTAAGGAAAATTCATTCATCACTATTGGAGGAAAACTTGTCAATATTATCCATAGTGTTAAGAGTAAAGACTTTGAAACCAAAAACTCTAAAGTAATTAACCTTAGGATTCCAATTATTCCAAAATTTATATGGTGTTTTATTCAAGATAGGTCTAATTAAAACTCTATTAATTATATAGCAGGTTGTATTCACAACATCTTCCAAAAAGTATATAGGTAAGTCATAATCATTAAGATTTTTTTGGGATATATCTTTATGTGATTTATTTCTTCTTTCTAAAACTCCATTTTATTGAGGGGTCTTATGAGTAGAGAAGTTATTATTATATCCATTTTTTAGAAAAAGTATTCAAATTCATGATTTTTAAACTCAAGACTATTTTTAATTCATAAGTTCTTAATTTTAAATCCACTTAGGTTTTCTACAGATTAAGCATACTTGGTAAAATAAGAACAATCTTTAATCTTGTGAGCTAAAAAGAATACCAAATTATACCTAGAAAAATCATCTATGAGTACATAGATGCAATGCTTACCATTTAAACTAGAAACTCTAGATGGTCTAAACAATTCTATGTGAACCAACTCAAGATGTTGAGAAGTTGAAACTTATTTCTTTAATTTAAAATAAATCTTGTGTTGTTACCATTTTTGACAGGGGTTACAAAATTTTTCATTTGGGAACTCAAGTTTAGGTAGATACATGACTAAACCTTTTCCAATAAGCTTTCTAAGTGACTAAATGTTATGTTTTCATAGTCTCTTATTCGTAATAAAATATTCTCTATGAAAGGAAATTATGCAAGAAACATTTTGATAAATTAAATAATCAATATTAACATCACACACATTATCATTTATCAAATCATTAAATACTAAATCATTTTTCAATTAAAAACATTACAACCATTTTTTTCAAACTTCACATGAACACCATCATCACATAACTATGAGATTCTAAGCAGATTGTATTTTAAATCATCAATAAAAAGTACTTGAGAAGTTAAAACTAAGTTAGTGTTACTGGTTTGGACAAGGAAAATAATCATTCCATTAGCATTGTCACTAAAGGTAACATGACCACCATAAAACTTTATTAGTTTCTTGAAGCTCAAGTTATCTCATTTCATATTCCAAGAACAACCATTTTCCAAGTACCACAGATTACTACAGTATCTCTTTAAGTAGCTTTCCTGCAAAACAAATTTTATACAAAGAATGATTTTGGTATTTAAATTTTATTGGATCTATATATGTTAGTAATTACAGAATTAGGAACTTTTATTTTCATAATCTGTTTTCTATAAGTATATTGTAAACATTTTTAAATAAATACATTATTCAGTCCATTTGAAAAATAACTAGCAGTAGAATTTCCATTATTAGATTAAATAAGAAAAGTTATCTTAACAATTCTTCTTTTCCTAGGTTAGTAATCTAGACCGGTAATATATTTATGAGCAATTTTTTCCCTAATATTTGTGAATGATTTTTTATTCCATTTATAAATCTCACTATTTATTTATTTATTTTTTCATTTGAAAATTTCATTTCTCTATTTTCTTTCAATAATTGATCATTTATCTCTTTCTCTACAGCAAGATCAGTTTTAACACTAGAAAATAAAACATTTTTTCCATTATAATTTTGTATTTTTATTTTATACCATTAAAATTATCTTCAATCATATTAAAATACTCAAAAATTTACTCTTATAAAACATCATCATAATTTCTTTCATTTTTAGAATGATCAAAGTTAAGTATAGGAGATACGATAGGTACCTCAGATATATTTTTCATTAAGTGCATATTTGATCTCTCGGTATTTTCTTCGTGAGTTGAGTCAAATTCATAGGATCTGTACTCCTAGGGAACTCCATGTTGATTTCATGGCTTTCTTATACTTTTTTTTCTTATCATCATACTTCTTCTTTTACTAAAAACTTAGTACATTCATCCTTAACATTTCCCTTTCTCTTACACTCATAACAAGTAACATCATTTGTATTGTCATATATTTTCCATTCCGTTTTATAGTTTCCTATATTATCATACTTTCCCCTGTAGCTCAATTTTATATATAATTTCTTTTTGTTGTATAATTTCTTAAACCTTCTAGTTATATGGGACATTTCACCATCACTATCGACTAGTGATTCCTCATCACTGGATCTTTCAACATGGATATTCTCCTTGTATTTCTATTTTGATGAATTAGTCTTAAAGGCTATAAATTCTATCTTAGGTTAATAATCCTCTTCATTTTTGACTTTAAGTTCTTCTTCATAGATCATTAACTTCCCAATAAATTCCTTGACATGTAGATTATTGAGGTAAAAAGATTCCTTTATTGAAACAGATGTACCTCTCCATCTCTCTCAAAGACATCTCAGTAGTTGCATAATTTGATCTTTGTCTGACACTGGATTACCCAAGGATATCATTGTGTACACTATCTCATTAAACCTAAGATACATATCATAAATCAAATAATTAAGTTTCATTTTTAATGTATCATATTAAATTGTATAAGTGTTCAATCTCATTTCTTTAACATTAATAGTTCCTTCATGATAAATAACTAATGTATCACAAATAAAAAAATAAGTTTCAATATAAGATATCCTATTAAACACTTCATCATATAAAGAAATTTAAATAGAATTCATAGCTTTGTAATTTTTTTCATAGGTAAGTTTTGTATCACTATCCCAAGTATTCTTAAAAGTCTTAAGAAATTCATACTTATCCGCTATAGGAGACCAAATTTCAAAACCCATGATTTCAATATGAATTTTTATTTTTATTTTCCTTTGATCATAGTTATTTAAATTAAATAAAGGAGGTATTTCAGTAATAGAACCATTTTTATATTATCCATTTAAATAACTAAACTTTGAATTGATATAAATTTAATATCTTTAAAACACAACTAAAATCACAGTTGAAATTTTTTTAAAAAAACTTTGATTCTAAATGTTGGTGAGAGTGAGTATCTCAATAGGGGTTAAACTGAGTACCCAATAAAAATTTCTATTGAAAATAGGTTTAAATAAAATCCCCCAAATAAAAAACATCTTGATTAATCAAAATACAATATTGATATAAGTTTTTATCTTTTAAAATATTTTTCAAAATTGTTTAAGTCTCAGTTAAAACAATTATAAAAACTAATTGAACATTTGAAATAAGTTTACTTATTAAAGACCTTATATAAAAACTAATTAATGCTAACTATAAATGTAATGGTTTTTTTTACAGTTGAAAGAAATTTGGTTTAAAGATTAGAAATAAAACGAAACAAAACACATAGTATAATAAATACAAGAGATTAGGTCACAAGATAAGACCTAATCCTCTCCAATTGGAAATAAACTTCTTCCAAGAAGATTATATAAAATAATCTTTGATCCATAACATTGATCCTGTATAAAATAGAAAACTGGCTTTTGAGGCCACATAGGGACCGCTTCCACAAAACCAGTGGGAATGAAACAAACACAGGCCACACAGGGACCTCTTCCACAACACATGGGTAAACAAGAGTAAATGGAGTTGAGAAGATATCAAGTATCTTCCAGTTTTAGTATAGGAGACAGTGTTAATGTTTTAAATTTAGAGTAAACACACACTTATTATAATGTGTAGCTAGTAAAAAAGAAAGGGCAAGTAAAAAATATGTTGAAAATATCACGTAGCACTTTCTAATGTGCTGGAAATATTTAGACTCCTTGGATGTATCTTGATAAGAATATTGAGTTGTGTTTCATAAAATCATAATAAAATAGAGGGTCGCCACTTCGGCAGTGGTGTAGTGGTGAAGGTGAGGGGTACAACAACGTCGTTCTTTGGGTGGTATAGGGTTCGAATCCTGGGAGTCCGCTTTCAGGGTGAACCTCTCCCCCGGGATCCACTCGCCTTGCCGGATCACCCAATTTCTGACTGGGTGGGAAAAATGAGGCACAACCCACCCATGTTGATGGATTTCTTGACGAACCATCATCGCTCGATTTTTCACCCTCTGGGATGCTTTTCCATCTCATCTAGCAACGGCTCCTTCCTAGCTGGAGCTCTCTTTGGAGTGACCTCTCGTGGGGGGGGGGGGGTTTCCTTGTGTGAAGGGTTCGAAAATGCCACACATGGGAATTCCCTTTTTCAAAAAAATAGTAAAATAGAGTGTCGTAAGCTCTTTTGATCTGACTATGGGAGGAATTGAATGTTCTATGAGGTCAAAT
The DNA here is from genome assembly GCA_963277665.1 of Viscum album. NCBI lineage: Eukaryota > Viridiplantae > Streptophyta > Magnoliopsida > Santalales > Viscaceae > Viscum > Viscum album. The sequence goes on along the minus strand of OY728141.1, from coordinate 592,128,038 downwards.
ATTCCACAGTTGGTTGCTGGTAAGGATACTTTGTGTAAGGCACACTTATCGGTACTTTATTTTTGGTTCTTGAAATATGGATTCTTCTCTACTCATGTGTATGTGAATATCTATTAGTGTTAGATCTATGTATATTTTCATGAGGGGTTATTCTACTTCATTAAATAGTATCATACAAGGTGAATCATCTAGATCCTCTTCTCCTCATACTGGATGGCTGAAAAAAAAACTTTAATGTATCCCTGCAATGGTTTAAGAACAATCATTAAAATAACTCTCAGTAGTACATTTGATAATATAGCCATTAGAACATTTTAATTCAAATTAATAAAAATAGTGACAGTGACTCCTTTGAGTGGTGAGACAACTATTGTGGTGACTTAGGCTAGTAGTGATTCATTCCAATGGTGACTCATCTCAGTAGTGGGTCATTTCATCACTTTTCCAAATTTTCCATCTTGACGGTAAGTGAATTTTGATGGTGATTCATCCTCTAAAGGTAGTTAATCTCAACACTTAGCTAGTTTTCCATCCTGGTGGTAAGTGAAGTATAAAGGTGAGTCATCCTCTCATGGTAGTTCATCTCAACACTTATCCAATTTTCCGTCCTGGCGGTAAGTGAAGTCTGACAGTGAGTCATCCTCTAGTGGTAGGTCATCTCAACACTTAGCCAATTTTCCATCCTAACGGTGACTCATCCCTGATTGTCACGACCCGTCCCCCGGAGCCCTTATCATGACTACCCCAAGCCCACCTTCCATAGGCCAAGGGCTGGCGACTAGCACCAAAGGCGTAAATCCCTAAACTGGGAAGGAATCGCCTTTATAACTGTAAACAATCACATCAGAGAACACAACTAAAAGTAAAACACTAAGTAAAACTGTATACAAAAGAAATGTCAAAAATTAAAAGGGGCCGGAAATACAAGCCCGACAGGAAAGTACAAGTACAGTTGAAAGAAAGTACAACTGAAGAAAATTAAAGTAGCTACTGGTTCGTCCTCCGGGGTTCCTACCTGAAGGGTAGGTACAGATGGCCTCCTCAGCACTCCACGTCCGTCTGTCTCCTCCGTGTACCGTCACACCGAGTAGTCCACCTCTGGGTACTGTCCATTCCTCCTACTCCCTGCCTCAGTCAGCACTGTTCATCATCTCTAACCAACACAACGAAGTACGGGCATAGCCCGTGCAGGGTTGAGTATAACGATACTCAGTAGGGACCTCGAGACCCTCAAGGTCTCACTAAATTCAACAAGGATAAACCAAAAATCATATATTCAATGGATAACCATTACTTAGGAATATGTCCATACATATACCAAGTTATCTAGTAACCCATCTCAAACATGAGGAAAACTAAAAAGTCATTGACTCAGCTCAAAACTAGGATTTTATTCTAGGGTGGTAACATGTAACACTCCCAGTCAAACTGTCGAATCCTCAGTTGATGGTGTAATCCTTCTCTATCAAGTATTGTGGGTTTTCCGCCTCACACAGAGGTTCTTCCCAATATCCTCTACTACTGTGGTACTCCTCCTGTCAAGTATTGTGGGTCTGATGCGTCACACAGAGGCACCCCCACTGTGGGTCTGTCGCGTCACACAGAGGCGCTCCCCCTTGTAGCATACTGAGATACTCCTCCTGTCGTGTACCATGGGTATGACGCATCACATATAGGCACTCCCCACTATGGGTTTGCTACATCACTTAGAGGATCTCCCCACTGGGCTATTTGAAACACTCCAATTCGAAAGGTCAGCAGTCGTCAGGTCTTAGCAAGCTACTAGGTCTCTGTACCCCACTCGCTTGTCTCTGGGAGGATTCACTCCACGAGCAAAAGGTCAATTCCCCAACTATCATGAATTCACATGTAGAACTATCTCAATGTTTTGCCTCGTCATAAGTGTCTCAATGCAATAGACGATGCGTCAATCGGACGCCTGGTCTGTGAGTTAGTGGCATTTCCGTCTCAGGGGCAGAGTTGGATTTTAGGTTCAAACCAACCCGACCATACCCAAACTATTTCCAAGCCTCTAGTGGGGAATGAAAAAAGAACTATCTCACTCTAAGCTTTCTGTATCCATAGATGGTTCATAAATCGGACACTCATAGCCCAAGTTATGGGCGAAAAGGTGAAAATAGGCCATAGAGGGTCTGGGTCCGGTCTGACCCAGTCGGATCGACCCGGTCCGCGGGTCCGACCTGGTCCGCGGGTCCAACCTGGCCCGAGGGTCCAAACCGGCCCATGGGGGTGTCCCGACCCAAGTGGGCGGCCTGGCCCAAGGGCGGCCCGGCCCGCGCTGGGCAGCCCGGCCCGCGCTGGGTCCGGTTTGGAGGCCCAACGACCCGGTGGCCCACGGGGGGTCTGCCTCAGCCGTGTCCAGGGGGAACCGCGCTCCCCCTGGTTCACGAACAGCTTTTCTGTTCAGGTGTGAGCCAAAACCAGCGCCAGGTGGCACCGTTCTAGATCACGTGGGACCTGCTGGGTCCCGCTCCTCCCGACTGGCCGAGCGGTCAGCCGCTCCTACTCCTCCACCACGACCCGCCCTGGCCGCGGTTCACCTCCTCTGTGCGGCGCGACGGGGCCACACCCTTTCGTCACGGCCCACCCTAATCGTGGCCCCTTCTCCTCTACGCGGTGCGACGGCGTCGTTCCCTTCCACTGCGGCCTGTCCTGGCCGCAGCCACCCTATCATCTACGCGGCATGACAGTGCCGCACCCTTCCGGCGACCCGGCGGCCTTGCGCTGCCGGTTTCTTCATGGTCGTCCCAACATCGGTCATCGTTGCTCCACCTCTGTCGTCAAAAAATGAGAACAAGCAAAGGGGGAGGGTCGGGCCATGTTTGTGCGGTCCAATCCCTCCACGTTATGTTGATATCAATCAGCATAACATATTCCAAAAAATTGAATGATGTAGAACAGGAACAAAATCAACTCAAACCCCTACCTCGTGTGTCGATGATCATTGAAGAAGTCGTGGGAATCAAACGAAGATTCGTCATTCGCCACGTTCTTCATGCACTCCCAACTTAAGCTCGTGCATCGGAAAGCGTCCGGGTTAGAAGACCGAGGAAGAAGAGTTGTCGGCATTCTTCACGTTCTTCATTGGGAGGATGGTTCTCCCTAGCTCTCCACTTCCTTAATTCTCCCTTCTAACAAAAAGTATGATGCCAACCCCAATGAAAATAATAGATTATCTATTATTTTAATGGTTGGCATGAGTTCAAAAAGGAGATTTAATTAATAAGGGGGCTCCACATAATTAATTCTTGTGTGTAGACACAAATTAATTAAGGGAGTTCAAGGGTTTCATCTTCGGGTGGTCCCCACCTCATTAACTGTCAAGAGATGTTTAAACCTAGGGTGGGCCCCACCTGCATAACCTCTCATGGGAGGTTATGGTGTGGTGGTCCCCACCCCTAACCACCTCTTGGAGGTTTTAACCACCTCAAAAATAAAAAATAAGCTAACACTTATTTTTATTTAACTTTTTCCTTAAAAACTCAAAAACTAACTTTCATTCTCGACCAACTGTCATTGAGGTGAAAGTCCTCTTAAGAAAATACTGGCGTTGTGAGTTCAATGGTGCCCTCGAATTTCAGTTCTGAGCACCGGTTCAAAAGTTATAAAAATCCCCCTCGTACATTTACTGAACGTACCCGAACAAAACTTCAGAAATTGATTTCGGGCACATCAGGCCGCGGAATCAAGCGTTGTAAATTTTTGCGGACTCGGAAAAATCCCATGTATTTAAGAAAAAAAATTCCATGGAATTTTTTGGTCTTTACATTCTCCCCACCTTAGGGCTTTACGTCCTCGTAAGCTACAACTCAAACTAGGGGAACAAATGGGGGTACTGAGCATGCATCTGAGCCTCCCGCTCCCATGTTCTCTCATGGAGGTTCCCGTGCTACCAGCGAACGTGCACCAGAGGTATTGACCATCCATGAAGGACCTGATCCTGTTGATCCTCAATCTCTACTAGAACCTCTATAAAATTTTCCCTGTCATCAATTTCAAACTCTCCATGGTCGATGATGTGGGAAGTGTCGTGCACGTATCTCCTCAGCTGAGATATGTGGAAGACGTCGTGCACCCGGTGCAACTGAGGTGGAAGAGCTAAGTGGTAAGCCACCTATCCTACTCTATTGAGAACCTGGAAAGGTCCAATGAATTGCAGAGAAAACTTTCTGCATCAGACAAATCTTTGTAGACTTCATCGAGGTGAGACCTGTAGAAAGACATGGTCACCATCCTCAAACTCTAGAGGTCTTTGTCTTGTGTCTGCATACGACTTCTGTCTTCTCTGTGCAGTCTTCATCTGCTCCTATATGATCTGCACCTTCTCTGTGGTAGCGCTTACCATCTCTTGTCCCACTAGTGCTGACTCCCCTGGGTCTGTCCATCACAGTGGTGATCTGCAAGGTCGACCATACAAGGCCTCAAAAGGTGTCATACCGATGGTGGAGTGATAGATATTGTTGTAGGCAAACTCTACCAATGGTAAGTGATCCTCCCAACTGCAACCAAAGTTGAGGACACATTCACAAATCATGTCCTTGAGGGTCTGAATGGTTCTCTCATTCTGACCATCAGTCTGAGGATAGAAGGTGGTGCTCAAGCGAAGGTGTGTCCCAAAAGCCTCTAGCAACCCCTTCCATAGTCAGGAAGTAAACCTTGTGTCAAGATCGGAGACAATAGAAGAAGGTACTCCATGTAAACGCACAATCTCCTACGCATAGAGGCATCCCAAGCTCTCTACTAAGCCCTGGTCTCTGATTGGTAGGAAGTGGGCTGACTTGGTGAGTCGGTCAACGATCACCCATATCGAATTGTGACTCCAAGATGTACGTGGAATACCCGCCATGAAGTCCATGGATATCCCATCCCACTTCCACTTTGGGACCTCTAAGGGATAAACCAATCCTCCTAGTACCTGGTGCTCTGCCTTCACTTGCTGACAAGTAAGGCACTATGAGACAAACTCTGCTACCGCATTCTTCATACATATCCACCAATGCTCTCGTCTGAGGTATTGGTACATCTTCGCCACTCCTGGATGTACTGCTAAAGGGGAAGTGTGGAACTCCCTCAACACTTCCTCCTAAAGATCCACTAGTACCATGGTACGTCTTCTGAAGAGGATGGTGTGCTCCCCACCTTCAGAAAATCCATCAGGTGCCTGCCCTGTGGATATATGATCATGTCGTGTTTCGTAGTATGTGTACCCACACTGCGCCTCCCTGACTCACTGAAGAATTCGAGGAGTGACTGTAAGAGACTATAGATAGGATGCTCCATCCCTATCTGTAACAGCCCAAGATTTTATAAAAAATATTCTTTTTAATTAATGTCTTGTGTTGTACGCTACACCAAAAGGATCTTGCACAACACGCATCCTTGACTTGCCTTGAATTACACGCAATCGCGACCTTCCTCGATAGCGTGTGTAGTACGTAATACTGAGTTTCACGAAACAACGATATACTATTAAAATATTATTAAAACTAGTCGTTATAAATAGTAATAACCACCTTTTAAAACTTTACAAATTTTAGCTCTCAAAATGGACTTCATTTTTGGATTCGTAGTATCGAATTTAGCCTAAGGTGAAGTTTTGGTACTTTTCGGATAACTTTCATATTCTGATGAATAGTGAAAATTACTAAATTATAATTAAAAACAACTTTTTTTTAATCAAAATAATTAATTGTGATAAATTATTAATTTTAGTGGTTTTAAAGTATATTTAGAATATATTTTTACAATTTAATACAATGTTGGTCATTGGATGTAATTTCACATTTAAACCAGACATAAACAAGTGTCAATCTTTTGATAGATATTGTTTCTTAAAAACACGCTATTTGTTTTAACAGCGGGATTTAATTATAAAATTAATTAATGCAACTTCTATGTTATGAATTTGGTAAAATAGATTTCATTTTTGAATTCGGAATATAAAATATAGCTTAGGATGAAATTTTGGCATTGTTCTGAAAAACATCAATTTTTGATGAATAGTGAAACTACTAAGTGGTAGGTTAAAAACTGAATTTTGCATAAAACTTAATTTTACCGCTTCTGTGAATGGAATTTCGAAAATCCGACAGACACGGTTGATATCAGTAAGTAAAATGTAGTTCAATGAGATAAAAATAATTTTTTGGTGAATAGTAACTTTTTACTTTTTTTACCGCGGTTAATAGTAAATAGGGTAACTAAGGGTAAATATGATATTACTATTACCCTAACACATGTCCTAATTCTATTGGATAAGTGTAATTCGACCAAAAACAACCTTATGAATAAAATATGACCATTTAGGCCCACTTGGATTAGATTAGGACATTTATTATTATTTAATTCAAAGAAGAGTTAAAAGAGACAAAATCAAAGTTTATTTACTAAAACATTTTTAATATAGGGTTATATATAATATAAATTCTATTGTAAATATTCATTAGAAAGATAAAAAGATTTCCTACATAATGATATTTTATTTATAATTTTTAGACTTTAAATAAATTAATTTATTTATGACACAACGATGAGGCAGTAATTACCCTTTTTAAGGAAATATTAACATAATTGATGTTATAAATGCTCAAATGAATGTAATTTGAGTTTTTTTATGAATTCCACTAATTTTCTAGGTTACTATGATATATTAGTGTTGATGTAATCAACTTGGTTCGAACATATAATTCTGTTATGACTTTAACAAAAATCATATATCAAATAGTGTCAAAATTGACACAAAATAGTTTTTAAATCAAATATTATATTATTAATTGTTATTTTATTCCTAAAAATCTAAGGTTCGGCCAAATGACTTAGATAAGGATATATTTATTAATAATAAACAATTTGGGGTTCGTTTGGCATGTTATAGTAAGTGTATTAACCATATAGTGAAAGAGAACATAAAGACACGGTAAAAGTTAAATTATTTAACTTAGAGTTAAATCTAATTGATAAGGTTAAAATAATACCCTAAACTTGTCTAAATCTTATTGGTTGATAGGATTTCGACCCATCCCCACATTATCTCCGAAATAAGACCCTTTGGAACCATTATAAACCGATTTTGACTTTAATATAAAATAATATTTTGAGGTATTCCTAAGGTGCCCCTCTCCTCCCTTATAAAAGGACACCTCCTCCCCCTCCTCCTCACACCAATTTGAGCACTTAAGCTCAGCCAACCCCTGCCAAAATCTCTTATCCACTTCCCTAGAAACATCCTAGAGATTCTGGTCTTCCTCAAAGACCAATTTTAGTGCCCTAAGAGGAGGTCTCAAAGAGGCGCTTCAAAGAAGAGGTAATTACCGTTACCAATACTTTCATCTTTATTTCTTCTTCCACTTCTTCTTCTTAGGTTGTTTCATTATGAAGTAATAACATCAGTATCAATAATATACTGATATGTTATTATAAGTATGAAATAACCCTATATCACCATCTATCCATCCTACGGAAAAAGAAATCACCGCGCGTGCGTACGTACGGAATACCGTCTCCACGCCGTGGTGTAATCTATTTTCCACCACCACCTTAAATGGATGGGTATAACGGTGTAAAGAATAACTATACATAGTTATTACAACATCATATTTATTCTGATATATTGTATAATCCACTCCAATTCAATTCAATATTTATGGAAATGATATCATCGCTCGTGCGTACGTACGGACTACCGTCTCCACGATGCGATGAGATTCATTCTCCATGTTAACCATTTAAGAATGATTATAAAGTATATATAAGATATAATAATGAAATATATGACATTATAAAGATACTGGATTTATGTATATATATATATATATATGTATGTCATCTACTTACTTCCATTCAAGACAATAAGGAAAGGAAAACAGCGTTCATGCGTACGTACGGACTACCGTCTCCATGAACGATGTTTTTCATTTCATTTATCTATCTATTATATATATATATATACTGAATATATATGATATATAAATCATATTTTATATTCTGGAAGTAAGTAAATCATGATATAAGTAATAATAATGTCAAGAACAACAATTCAAAACACCTACGATACATGAAACAATTTTACCCAAAACGCTTCTTTAACATGGAATTTACAAAAGAACGGGTAATATAATGTCATAAGTGAACCATATATGATATCATAACAATGAATATGATTCTTTAATAAGTCAATGACATTATTTAAACCATTATACAGGAGCTTCAGACACGTACAAAGCAAATCGGACCTAAGGTAAGGGAAATATCACAATCTCATTTTTATCCGAGATTGTTTATTCATAAGTATTTACTGGGGTGTATTTTATCATCCACATCCATGTTTCATCAATATGTAATATTATTTCCATCCACCTACAATTGTTTAAATCCATTTTTACCCTTCGGTGAGTTTTTAGTAATATCTATGAAAGGAATCTTTTGTCATACGAGGTACTTTTTGACTTTTCCGACAAAAGTACGAGAAGAATGTTTTCTTTTTAACTTATACGGCGTGAATGTATTTTTAAAGCATTGTTTACAAGAATCTTCCTTTACAAGTTTTCGAGTTTATTTTTAATCAACTTCTTTTATTTTAAAGTTGTATAACATGTTAAGAAAGGAAAAATGTTTTTGAAGAAGAAAGGATATTTTCCTCAAGAATGGAGTTCAAGAGTTTTATCAAAATTATTTTCCATCTAAGATAATAAAGGGTTCTGTTTTTATCCCTAATATTACATTGATTTGATCATGTTGTGATGGAATTATTTTTATGAATTCCTTTACCTTATATGATTTGTTTTATGATGTCATGATGTTTCAAGAATCCCATTTTTGTTACATGTGTTATACGATGATGTATGATTTATGATTATGTGGCACACATAAGAAAGGATTCATTATAAGATGGGTGGGACCTATATCTCCCTCCAATGCATTGGGTAAAGATTTTATATCTCATGAGATAGACATGGCTGGAATGGTAGGTTATACCGGTTCAGTGAAACAGGACTGAAACGAGGGTTACTCGATTCAGAAAGGGACTTTGTCCACTAAGATAGTCTTGGCAATGAGTATTGACTAACAAGAAATGATTCTCTATGATTATGTGTGAATGCCACAAAGTTTCATGTTTTAAGTTATGATTATTGTGATTACATTTCACTACCATGATTTATCCCATGTTATGAAATTATGCTCTCTTTTGCAGGTTAAGATTTCCAAAAGTTATTTTCTTATGAATATGATGTGATTGATTTTTCTTTTGTATACCCTTACTGAGCATTTGAGCTCACCCTTTTTATGTTTTCTTTTCCCCAGGATATAAAGAAAGGTTTTAGGTAAAAAAAAAGGGGAAGATCTTTATGGGAGATATTGAAGATCTTTCACCACGATTAGAAGATTACGTTCCGAGTTTCCAAATACACTAAACTATTACGATCCTTGTGTGTGTGTTTTTGTTATGTACTAAGTATTCCGCAAAAGTAATGTAAAGTCTATGTACGTCAGGCTTCGGGTCTCTACAGTTGGTATCAGAGGAAAGGTTTCGTCAACCTTTGGAAACTAGGATGCGAAAACTTTAGTGAGATCCCTAGAGATATTTCTAAGGTATGTCTAGGGATGTCTCTAAGGTTAAGTATACGTATAGGTTATAGTCCTAGAATTTCTCTAACGATATTAGAATTTAACCTAAGATGTTAGATATTGAGGGTACTACCCCTTTATTATGTTGTTTTCCCTAGCATGATTTTTGCCTCTCACACTATTCTTTTGGGGATTTAGACGATGGCTGGAACCCGAAGGAACCGTGTTGATCAATGCAATGGACAATGCAATGATTGTCCCCCTGAGCAACCAAACGATATGGGAGCTGGAATGAAAAATCTTGTAGCCATGCTCACAAAACTTTCTCAATCTATGAATCATGCAGGACTTCCAAACAAGCAAAGGAAGGAGCAACATTCTGTTGAATCCTTCATGAGGCAGCGTCCGCCTTCTTTCAGTGGGTCTACTGATCCATTAGTTGCTGAACAATGGATTAGTACTACTGAAAAGATATTTTCAGTTCTTCAATGTTCTGAACATGATAAAGTCATCTTAGCAGTATATCGTTTGGAAGGTGAAGCTGATCAATGGTGGAATCTTATTAAGAATACGAGGCAAAGAGATGAAATTGATTCCATGGAATGGGATGAGTTCAAGAACTTTTTTTTTCAGTAAGTACTTCCCTCGTATTCTTCGAACGAAGATGGAGAAGGAGTTTCTTGAACTAAAGCAAAAGGATGATGAATCTGTTGGTATATACGAAGCGAATTTTACAAGACTTGCAAGGTATGCATCTGGCATTATCATCCAACCTGAAAGTAAAGTTGATCGATTTTTCAGTGGCTTAAAACCAAGTCTTCGAAGGGCATTAGCTATAAGAGACTTCAGTAGCTATGAAGAAATTGTGCGTTGTGCTATCAAGGTAGAAATGGAAGTTGGTGTTACATATCCATCTCATGGTTTTGACAAGAAACGAAAGATGGAGTTCAAGGAGAAATCTCAGAATAATGGTGAAAAGAAGATGAATGTTTCCTTATGCACAAAGTGTGGAAAGAAGCATGGTGGAGATTGTCTTAAAGGGACTAGAAAATTTTTTAAGTGTGGAAAAGAAGGTCATCGAGCAGCTGAGTGTCGAAGTAATGGAAAAAGGGATTCTAATGAAGTGAATAAAGCAAACACTGCAGAGAACGCACAACCAACACTTCAATGCTTCAAGTGCAAGGAGATAGGACATTATGCCAATAAATGCCCTAATCCAAGGGTTAGTGATGGTCGACATGAGCAACCTCTTAAGGCAAAGGACAAAGGGAAGTCACATGCGATCACTATTGGCAATGTTGAATATGACAACGATGTGGTGGAATGATTAAGTTTTTATGTAATGGGATTCCAAAATAATGTTGTATCATGGAATATTGGAATATTTATGTATTGGTCTAATGTGGTATTCAAAGTGATTGAGATATTATGCGCATAATGAAGGGAAAACGAGAAAATGAAATGTTTAACAGTATTCATGAGCTCATGATTGATATAAGGACTATGTGATATCATGGTTTGAGTATATAGAATTTTGAGGATTTTGGTATGTGGAAAGTGTTAACTTTTAACTACATTCAAGTTTTCACTAAGGTTCAACGGGTATTCAAGAGAGTACAAGATTAAGGCCTTTGAATGTTTGGAATGTGTCCAACAAGATATATCTTATGATATATGGGGATCAACGATGGTATTAAATCTCTGGTAATCGTTTTCACTATGTTATGAGAATGGACTGCAGTATTATGGATAGGACTAAAGATTGGAATGGATTACGTTGGACATAAGTTAGTATTGTTTAAGGATAGAAGTTTTTTCGATATTATTTATGGGATGTTATAGTAATATAGTTTTAGAAAAAGGACAACCTGCAGGACAGACGACAGCCCATCGCTTCGGACAAGGCTGTGGGAATCGAACCCACAACCGAAGTGCGACTGGCCTTTATCGCCTACCACTGGCCTACAGGAAGTCCCTGTTTAGTAGAAACTAATTTTATTATATTAAGCAGTATGATATATGAAGTATAAGTCCATTTTAGGAACTATATATGATTAATCTCACTATAGATCGACTTATGTATATAATTTTTGCTAACCTTTTGTTTGAGACAGATGGAATGACCCGTCATTCTGCTAACACTTCACGAATAACAAATTCAACTTCATTTATTTAAGAGATGAAGTGGAAATTGTTCTAGGCACGAACAATAGTGAGATTGTACCAAAATAAAGAAAGTATTTATTCCAATTCAAATTTTCAACTTTAGGGAAATGATCTTAAAAACCAAAAAAATGTTGTCCTAGTGATCTTATACCTGATGAATCGGATGGTACCTTAGATCGTCACATATTTATGGATTTGTGATTATTGGCTTTTCCATAGCCATGTTCTCTACCACTCTTCATCAGAACATGATGGTTAGATTTCTCTTCCATATCCATATTTTCACCTATGTGGAAACCCAATGATTAGTTTATTTGGGTAACCGTTACGTTTCATACTTTTGTTTTTAAAGATTGGTTTTGATATTCCTTTTTACGATGTGGGTTTCTATTAAAGAAACTTTCAAATAGTAAACCATTTATAACCCCGACGAATTTCGAGGGAAAAATTCATTTTAAGGGGGGTAGAATGTAACAGCCCAAGATTTTATAAAAAATATTCTTTTTAATTAATGTCTTGTGTTGTACGCTACACCAAAAGGATCTTGCACAACATGCATCCTTGACTTTCCTTGCATTACACGCAATCGCGACCTTCCTCGATAGCGTGTGTAGTACGCAATACTGAGTTTCACAAAACAACGATATACTATTAAAATATTATTAAAACTAGCCGTTATAAATAGTAATAACCACCTTTTAAAATTTTACGAATTTTAGCTCTCAAAATGGACTTCATTTTTGGATTCGGAGTATCGAATTTAGCCTAAGGTGAAGTTTTGGTACTTTTCGGATAACTTTCATATTCTGATGAATAGTGAAAATTACTAAATTATAATTAAAAACAACTTTTTTTAATCAAAATAATTAATTGTGATAAATTATTAATTTTAGTGGTTTTAAAGTATATTTAGAATATATTTTTACAATTTAATACAATGTTGGTCATTGGATGTAATTTCACATTTAAACCAGACATAAACAAGTGTCAATCTTTTGATAGATATTGTTTCTTAAAAACACGCTATTTGTTTTAACAGCGGGATTTAATTATAAAATTAATTAATTCAACTTCTATGTTATGAATTTGGTAAAATAGATTTCATTTTTGAATTCGGAATATAAAATATAGCTTAGGATGAAATTTTGGCATTGTTCTGAAAAACATCAATTTTTGATGAATAGTGAAACTACTAAGTGGTAGGTTAAAAACTGAATTTTGCATAAAACTTAATTTTACCGCTTCTGTGAATGGAATTTAGAAAATCCGACAGACACGGTTGATATCAGTAAGTAAAATGTAGTTCAATGAGATAAAAATAATTTTTTGGTGAATAGTAACTTTTTACTTTTTTTACCGCGGTTAATAGTAAATAGGGTAACTAAGGGTAAATATGATATTACTATTACCCTAACACATGTCCTAATTCTATTGGATAAGTGTAATTCGACCAAAAACAACCTTATGAATAAAATATGACCATTTAGGCCCACTTGAATTAGATTAGGACATTTATTATTATTTAATTCAAAGAAGAGTTAAAAGAGACAAAATCAAAGTTTATTTACTAAAACATTTTTAATATAGGGTTATACATAATATAAATTCTATTGTAAATATTCATTAGAAAGATAAAAATATTTCCTACATAATGATATTTTATTTATAATTTTTATACTTTAAATAAATTAATTTATTTATGACACAACGATGAGGCAGTAATTACCCTTTTTAAGGAAATATTAACATAATTGATGTTATAAATGCTCAAATGAATGTAATTTGAGACTTTTTATGAATTAAACTAATTTTCTAGGTTACTATGATATATTAGTGTTGATTTAATCAACTTGGTTCGAACATATAATTCTGTTATGACTTTAACAAAAATCATATATCAAATAGTGTCAAAATTGACACAAAATAGTTTTTAAATCAAATATTATATTATTAATTGTTATTTTATTCCTAAAAATCTAAGGTTCGGCCAAATGACTTAGATAAGGATATATTTATTAATAATAAACAATTTGGGGTTCGTTTGGCATGTTATAGTAAGTGTATTAACCATATAGTGAAAGAGAACATAAAGACACGGTAAAAGTTAAATTATTTAACTTAGAGTTAAATCTAATTGATAAGGTTAAAATAATACCCTAAACTTGTCTAAATCTTATTGGTTGATAGGATTTCGACCCATCCCCACATTATCTCCGAAATAAGACCCTTTGGAACCATTATAAACCGATTTTGACTTTAATATAAAATAATATTTTGAGGTATTCCTAAGGTGCCCCTCTCCTCCCTTATAAAAGGACACCTCCTCCCCCTCCTCCTCACACCAATTTGAGCACTTAAGCTCGGCCAAACCCTGCCAAAATCTCTTATCCACTTCCCTAGCAACATCCTAGAGATTCTGGTATTCCTCAAATACCAATTTTAGTTCCCTAAGAGGAGGTCTCAAAGAGGCGCTTCAAAGAAGAGGTAATTACCGTTACCAATACTTTCATCTTTATTTCTTCTTCCACTTCTTCTTCTTAGGTTGTTTCATTATGAAGTAATAACATCAGTATCACTAATATACTGATATGTTATTATAAGTATTAAACAACCCTATATCACCATCTATCCATCCTATGGAAAAAGAAATCACCGCGCGTGCGTACGTACGGAATACCGTCTCCACGCCGTGGTGTAATCTATTTTCCACCACCACCTTAAATGGATGGGTATAATGGTGTAAAGAATAACTATACATAGTTATTACAACATCATATTGATTCTGATATATTGTATAATCCACTCCAATTCAATTCAATATTTATGGAAATGATATCATCGCTCGTGCGTACGTACGGACTACCGTCTCCACGACGCGATGAGATTCATTATCCATGTTAACCATTTAAGAATGATTATAAAGTATATATAAGATATAATAATGAAATATATGACATTATAAAGATACTGGATTTATGTATATATATATATATATGTATGTCATCTACTTACTTCCATTCAAGACAATAAGGAAAGGAAAACAGCGTTCATGCGTACGTACGGACTACTGTCTCCATGAACGGTGTTTTTCATTTCATTTATCTATCTATTATATATATATATATACTGAATATATATGATATATAAATCATATTTTATATTCTTGAAGTAAGTAAATCATGATATAAGTAATAATAATGTCAAGAACAACAATTCAAAACACTTACGATACATGAAACAATTTTACCCAAAACGCTTCTTTAACATGGAATTTACAAAAGAACGGGTAATATAATGTCATAAGTGAACCATATATGATATCATAACAATGAATATGATTCTGTAATAAGTCAATGACATTATTTAAACCATTATACAGGAGCTTCAGACATGTACAAAGCAAATCGGACCTAAGGTAAGGGAAATATCACAATCTCATTTTTATCCGAGATTGTTTATTCATAAGTATTTACTGGGGTGTATTTTATCATCCACATCCATGTTTCATCAATATGTAATATTATTTCCATCCACCTACAATTGTTTAAATCCATTTTTACCCTTCGGTGAGTTTTTAGTAATATCTATGAAAGGAATCTTTTGTCATACGAGGTACTTTTTGACTTTTCCGAAAAAAGTACAAGAAGAATGTTTTCTTTTTAACTTATACGGCATGAATGTATTTTTAAAACATTGTTTACAAGAATCTTCCTTTACAAGTTTTCAAGTTTATTTTTAATCAACTTCTTTTATTTTAAAGTTGTATAACATGTTAAGAAAGGAAAAATGTTTTTGAAGAAGAAAGGATATTTTCCTCAAGAATGGAGTTCAAGAGTTTTATCAAAATTATTTTCCATCTAAGATAATAAAGGGTTATGTTTTTATCCCTAATATTACATTGATTTGATCATGTTGTGATGGAATTATTTTTATGAATTCCTTTACCTTATATGATTTGTTTTATGATGTCATGATGTTTCAAGAATCCCATTTTTGTTACATGTGTTATACGATGATGTATGATTTATGATTATGTGGCACACATAAGAAAGGATTCATTATAAGATGGGTGGGACCTATATCTCCCTCCAATGCATTGGGTAAAGATTTTATATCTCATGAGATAGACATGGCTGGAATGGTAGGTTATACCGGTTCAGTGAAACAGGACTGAAATGAGGGTTACTCGATTCAGAAAGGGACTTTGTCCACTAAGATAGTCTTGGCAATGAGTCTTGACTAACAAGAAATGATTCTCTATGATTATGTGTGAATGCCACAAAGTTTCATGTTTTAAGTTATGATTATTGTGATTACATTTCACTACCATGATTTATCCCATGTTATGAAATTATGCTCTCTTTTGCAGGTTAAGATTTCCAAAATTTATGTTCTTATGAATATGATGTGATTGATTTTTCTTTTGTATACCCTTACTGAGCATTTGAGCTCACCCTTTTTATGTTTTCTTTTCCCCAGGATATAAAGAAAGGTTTTAGGTAAAAAAAAGGGGAAGATCTTTATGGGAGATATTGAAGATCTTTCACCACGATTAGAAGATTACGTTCCGAGTTTCCAAAGACACTAAACTATTACGATCCTTGTGTGTGTGTTTTTGTTATGTACTAAGTATTCCGCAAAAGTAAGGTAAAGTCTATGTACGTCAGGCTTAGGGTCTCTACACTATCCACAAAGGATATCTATAAGGCAGTCAGCTGCTCTGTCGCCTCGCCTAGCAGCTGTATACCAGTCCTCCTATTGAGCGCATCCGCAACAACGTTCTCCTTCCCAGGAGTATAGACTATCTCGAAGTCATATTCCTGGAAGAACTCAATCCATCACCGCTATCTCAGGTTCAGGTCCTTCTTAGAGAATATATACCTGAGACTCTTAGGATCAGAGTACATGGTAAAATGTTCTCCCATAAGATAGTGTCGCCACATCTTCAAGGTGAAGACCACTGCTGCTAACTCATGGTCATGGGTAGCATAGTTCTACTTATGTTGTCTCAGCTGCCGAGAACTATATGTGATCACTGCTCGCTCCTGCATCAGGACACACCCAAGTCTGGTCCCTGATGCATCGCAGTAAACTACATACCCTACGCCTTCCTCTGGAAGCCTCAAGATGGGGGCACAAGTCAGCCCCTGCCTCAGCTCCTAGAAGCTCTGGTGGAATCTCTACAACCACACGAAGTGTTTCCCCTTCTTCATCAAAGATGATAGTGGTGCTGAAACTCTTGAGAAGTCTGGAACGAATCTCTGATAGTACCCAGCCAAGCCCATGAAACTTCGTACCTCTGTCACACTCCTGGGTGGCTCCCAAGAAAGTACTGCCTCAATCTTCACTGGATCTATTGCAACTCCAGCCACCGAGATTACATGTCCCAAGAACTAAAACTCTCGAATCCAAAACTGACACTTCGAGATCTTACCATAAATCTGGTGCTCTTGGAGTGTATCCAGTACTACCTGTAAATGGTAGGCATGCTCCTCCTCAGTAGTCGAGTAGATCAGTATGTCATCGATGAAGACTAGGACAAAGCGATCGAGGTATGGCTGGAAGATCTTATTTATGAGACACATGAACACTAATGGAGTGTTGGTTACGCTGAAGGGCATAACCAAGAACTCGTAGTGGCCGTATCAATACCTGAAGGTCGTCTTCTATATATCCTTGTCTCAAACTTTGAGCTGGTGATAGCCTGATCTAAGGTCTATCTTCAATAACCACCATGCTACATTGATCTGATCAAAGAGGTCATCAATTCTCAAGAGTGGGTACTTGTTCTTCACAATCATCTGGTTCAGGTGACGGTAGTCGACACAAAGCCTCAAGATCTCGTCCGCCTTCTTGGTGAACAGAATCGGGGCTACCCAGGGAGAAACACTTGGTCGGATGAATCTATTCCCCTGTAAGTCCTCCAGCTGTACCCGAAGCTTGCGAAGCTCAGTGGGAGCCATATGATATGCTGGAGTAGATATCGGTGTCTTCCTATGGTACAGTTCAATGTATAAGTCCACATCTCTATGAGAAGGTAGTTCTGAAACATCATCAGGGAAAACATCCACGTACTGGTCCACCACTACAAGATAAGTCGGACTCTCCACACCAACTGCTTCGAGGGTAAGGCAGGCCAACTGGTGAGTGATCGGCTGAACCCTCCTCTGAGTAAGTCCATCATATGCTTCAAAGGTTCTATTCTCACCAATGAAGGTGAACCTTGCCCCATCCGTGCGGACACACCGCACTTTTCTCCTAATACAGTCGATCTGAGCATGGACTGTAGATAACCAATCCATACCCAAGATGATGTCGTAAGGTCTTGACGCCGCTTCGAGGAGATCCCAGCCTAATCTCTTGCCTCTTATAGTAAGTTCACATTGCTGACACCAGTGCTTAATCATTGAGTCTGCTCCAGTATGAGTCTCTAGCCGTAAGGATCGAGCCAACAGCTCCGTTTGAATCTCCAAGCTCCGAATGAGGGTAGTGGCTATGAAAGAATGACTGGTACCTGTGTCTATAAGAACAGCAACTAAGGTGGAGTAGACAAATATCAAACCTCGAATCATCTCTGAAGTTCCATGGTCATATGCCTCATCTACCTGAAGTTGAGCTCTCCCCTGTCCACCAGCTCCCTGCAGTCGGGTGGTCCTCCTCGTGGTGGTGGTCGTAACATGTCATAACATCGTCCACCGCCAGCTGCTCGACCAGCTCCTCCGCCACGTTCGTCTGAGCTTTGCAGACCGCCTCGATCAAACCTCTGACTCTGCCTGGGAGATCCCTCAACTGTCTCGTGATCAACAGCACGGCAGGTCGGACAGTCACAAGCCATGTGACCCTGCTCGCCGCATGAGTACCACTGTCTGCTCCTGGCATATATGTCATTACCCCGGGTGCCCCGAACAACTGATCCTGAGTCATGCGGTTATCAACCCATGGTTCTAGTCCTATTAGACCTCTACGTCATTTGTCTACTTCCAACTGCAGAAGACTCTACTGCATGTCGACTATTAGTGGGTTTCGTTGCTGGTGACTGCTCATCCAGGAAACTCTCTACTAGGAGGGCTCTCTCTAACACCCCTGCCTGCGTCGGGATGCTGAGGGAGATAATTGATGCTCTGATATCTTGCCTGAGACCCTGTTCGAAGGTTAGGACCCTGAAGAATGGGTCATGTACCATATCTGTGGAGTAGATTGAGAGGTCAGTGAACCTCGTTGTGTACTGAGCCACCGTCATGCTGCTCTGCTGTAGATGTAGTGGCTCTTGTATCTATACCACTTGAAGGGTGGCTGGGACAAACTCTGCTTGGGACAGGCTCTCAAAGTCTGTCCAGAGTAGTGTTGCCTCGTCATGCACCTGGAGCATCAGGCTCCACTATTTGTATGTTGCTGGATGAAGGAGACTCGCAGCAAAGATCACCATAAGGTCTGCTGGTGTCCCTACCAGCCTGAATACTCTCACCACAGCCTCCAGCCAATCCTCAACCGCTTGTGGATTCGTCTCTCCCTGGAACCTGTGTGGCCTCTGGCGCTGGAACTCATGCAACGCACTCAAGCGATGTGCATCATATGCTTTTGGGGCTGGTGGCATCGGTGGCCCAACGGGAAGTAGTACCACTGGTGCCTCCGCTGGTAAAGGGCCCTGCATCGAGTCCTTGTCGCTCAGTGGGATATCATATCGTATGACTCTCGGGGATCTACGGGGAGGCATCCTGAAAGAAACAGACGTGACACGGACAAAATATTATACCGGGTGAGCTAACCTGGTTGAGCATACTTAAGAAAACTTTTAAAGATACGCACGCAATTAGTGTTTTAGTGCACTGAGTCGGAAATCAGTAGTCAGGGTCCTGGTGTATGGATACGTCAGCCGCCCGCACCAACACTGGACTCCCTGAACTGAAAACCACACTTAGTACTCTTAACACTATTGCTTCACAGAAGAGAATGATCAGAGTTCTAAGTTCTGCGGTATAACCGACTCCTTTGATACCAATTTTTCACGACCCATCCCCTGGGGCTTGTATCATGACTATCCCAAACCCGCCTTCCATAGGCCAGGGGCTAGCGACTAGCACCAAAGGAGTAAATCCCTAAACTGGGAAGGCATTGCCTTTATAGCTGTAAAAAATCACATTAGAGAACACAATTGGAAGTAAAACACTAAGTAAAACTGTTTACAAAAGAAATGCTGGAAAGTAAAAGGGGCCAGTAATACAAGCCCAACAAGAAAGTACAAGTACAACTAAATAAAAGTAAAGCAGCTACTGGGTCATCCTCCGAGGTTCCTACCTAAAGGGTAGGTACAGATGGCCTCCTCAGAACTCCATGTCTGTCCGTCTCCTATGTGTACCGTCACACCGAGTGGTCCACCTCTGGGTACCATCCAGTCCTGCTACTCCCTTTCTCAGTCAGCGCTCTCCGTCATCTGCAACTAACACAACGAGCTGCGGGCATAGCCCATGCAGGGGTGAGTATAACGATACTCAGTAGGGACCTCGAGACCCTCAAGGTCTCACTAAATCCAACAAGGATAAACCACAAAGCATGGATTCAACGGATAAACATTACTTAGGTATATTCCCATACATATACCTAAGTTATCTAGTAACCCATCTCAAATAAGAGGAAAACTCAAAAGTCATTGACTCAGCTCAAAACCAGGATTTTATTCTAGGGTAGTACCATGTAACACTCCTAGTCAAACTGTCGAATCCTCGGTTGATGGTGTAATACTCCTATATCGAGTACTATGGGCATGTCGCATCACACAGAGGCGCTTCCCACTATCCTGGACTACTGTGGTACTCCTCCTGTCGAGTACTGTGGGTCTGCTGCATCACACAGAGGCGCTCCCCACTGTGGGTCGGCTGCGTCACATAGAGGTGCTCCCCTTCGTAGCCTACTGAGATACTCATATTGAGTATTGTGGGTCTTCTGCGTCATACAGAGGCGCTCCCCACTATGGGTATGATGCGTCACACAGAGTCGCTCCCCATTAGGCTAGTTGAAACACTCCATCAGTAGTCGTCAGGTCTCAGCCAGCTACTAGGTCTCCATAACCCGGTCACTCGTCTCCAGGAGAATCCGCTCCACAAGCAACAGATCGATTCCCCAACTATCACGAAGTCCCATGTAGAAGTCTCTCAAAGGTCTGACTCATCATAGGGGTCTCAATGCAACAGACGGCGCGTCAATCGGACGCCCGGTATGTGAGTTATTGGCATTTCCGTCCCGGGGGCCCGATTGGATTTTAGGTTCAAACCAACCTGACCGTACCCCAACTGTGTCCAAGCCTCTAGTGGGGTATTCTAAAAGAACCGTATTTCTCTAAGATTTCCTTATCCATAAACGTTTCGTCGATCAGACACCCGTAGCCCAAGTTATGGGCGAAAAGGTGAAAACAGGACATAGTAGGTCCGGGTCCAATCCGACCCACTCGGACTGACCCGGCCCGACCAGGGTCCGGACCGGGGTCCGACCTAGTCCGTGGGTCTGACCTGGTCCACGGGTCCGACCCGGCCCGTGGGGGTGGCCCGGACCGACTGGTCGGCCCGGCCCAAGGGCGGCCCGGCGCACGCTGGGCGCCCCGGCCCGTGCTGGGTCCGGCCCGGCGGCCAGCGGGGGGTCCGCCTCAGCCGCGTCCAGGGGGAACCGCGCACCCCCTAGTTCCCAAATGGCTCTACTGTTCAGTTTTGAGCCAAAACCGGCACCAGGTGGCGCCATTCCAGATCACGTGGGACCCGCTGGGTCCTACTCCTCCCAGCTGACCGAGCAGCCAGCCGCTCCTACTCCTCTGTCATGGCCCACCTTGGTCGTGGCTCACCTCCTCCGCGCGGCGCGACAGCGACGCACCCTTCCACCGCAGCTCGTCCTGGTTGTGGCCCCCTATCATATGCGCGGCACGATAGTGTTGCACCCTTCCGGCGACCCAGTGGCCTTTTGCCGCCAGTTTCTTTGCGGACGGCCTACCACCGGCCTCCTTTGCTCTGCCTCCATCGTCAAAAAATGATAACAATCAAAGGGGGAGGGTCAGGCCGTGTTCATGCGGTTCGAGCCCTCCATGTTATGTTGATATCAATCGGCATAAAATATTCCAAAAAATTGAACAACGTAGAACAGGAACAAAATCAACTCAAACCCCTACCTCATTTGTCGATGATCGTTGACGAAGTGACAGGAAGCGAACATAGATTCGTCATTCGCCGCGTTCTTCACGCACTCCCAACTTAAGCTCGTGTGTTGGAAATCGTCTGGGGTAGAAGACCGAGGAAGAAGCGTCATCGTCGTTCTTCATGTTCTTCGTTGGGAGGATGGTTCTCTCTAGCTCTCCTCTTCCTTAATTCTCCCTTCCAACAAAAAGTATGATGCCAACCCCAAAAGAAATAATAGATTATCTATTATTTTAATGGTTGTCATGAATTCAAAAAGGAGAGTTAATTAATGAGGGGGCTCCACATAATTAATTCTTGTTTGTAGACACAAATTAATTAAGGGAGTTCAAGGGTTTCATCTTCGGGTGGTCCCCACCTCATTAACTGTCAAGAGATGTTTAAACCTCAGGTGGTACCCACCTCCATAACCTCTCATGGGAGGTTATGGTGTGGTGGTCCCCACCACTAACCACCTCTTGGAGGTTTTAACCACCTAAAAACTAAAAAATAAGCTAACACTTATTTTTATTTAACTTTTTCCTTAAAAACTCAAAAACTAACTTTCATTCTCGACCGACTGCCGTTGAGGTGAAAATCCTCTTAAGCGAATACCGACGCTATGAGTTTAACGGTGCCCTCAGATTTCAGTTCCGAGCACCGGTTCAAAAGTTATAAAAATCACGCTCGTACGTTTACTGAACGTACCTGAACAAAACTTTAGAAATTGATTCTGGGCACACCGGGTCTCGGAATCATGCACCGTAAATTTTCGCGGACTCATAAAAATCCCATGTATTTAAGAAAAAAAATTCCACAGAATTTCTAGGTCTTTATACTGATAGTAGGTCTTTTCCTTGCTAAGCCCAATTTTTATTCTGGAAGTTTTTCATTCCCATACTTTTATAAATTTCCATGTATCGTCTCTAAAGGTTGGTTTTTTCAACACTTTTCCAAACTTACACTCATCCTCAATGGAGAGTCATGTCTAGTGGTGAGTAGAGTCTGGTGGTGGGTCTTTCAATACTATGAAAAAATTCCACTAATCTACCTTATATTATAAAATGCTACCATAAAACATAAAAAACATTAATAAAATAATAAACATTATTGTGTGATCATTAAAACAAGGTTTCCAACAAGAATTTTTTCATGTTCATATAGAACACATATGTATACTTTTTTATTATGTGATGGGTGGTCTTGTAATTATATAAACCTGTAATTCATTGGGTAAAGAATTATTTCATTATATAAATTGGAATGGGGAGTGAATCTAAACCCTTAATGGACTATTTCTACTAATTTATGGGTGGGACTAAAATTATATATCCCTCCAATTCATTAAGTAAAGACTTATATCTTAAGAGCTAACATGTCAAGGATTGGAGAGAAAAATAAATCCACTAAGGGACTTTTTTCACTATGTGATGATGTTCTTGGTAGTGATCCTTTATATAAGGAATGTTTTGTAAGCTTATGTATATGAAAAATTCATATGCTTGTTATATATTTCCATGGATCATGATTATTGACACATGCTTCCCCACTCTTATTTCTCATATTTTATATTATGATAAGATAATTACACCCTAACCTCTTGTTTATGATATATTCTTTATTGGGTATGATTCTCTTATGTTTTTTTCATGCACCTTGATTATTTTCTCATACCCACATGCTCCATATTATGCCATATTATGCTAAGATAATTACACCCTGACCTCTTATTTATGATCTATGATTTATTGGGTATGATTCTCTTATGTTTTGTTCATGCACCTTGATTATTTTCTCATACCCACATGCTCCATATTATGCCTGCCTATGTTTTTTGAATTTTATATTCATATTTACCCTTATCGAGCATCTAATCTCACATATTTCTTATGTTTCCATTCCATGGGTTATGAAGAAGAATATTATGTAGGATATATCAAAAATGGTGTCATGGGAGAATAATATGTGTGTGTTTTGTTAAAGATATTATAAAATAAAATTATTATGTATATATTATCTAACAATACTAAACCTATAGGTTTTTTGGTGTGAATTATTGTGAGATATAATGAATATTCATATAAAGTGATGTAATATGTATGTATGTTTTACTTAGGGTTACCTCATGGTTCATGTGGGACATGGTTTTAGGCCCTTCCCATGTGGGATTGTATTCATAGACCTTGTAGAAAATGGTTGTAGGAAGGCCTATACCCATGTTCCATGAGTGGTCACGGTGGTAAAATGACATGCAGCCATGGTTTTTTTAACTACGGCTATAGAACCATAACTATAAGGAAATTTTCTAGTAGTGCCTCAGTTTTAGAAACTCATGAAGTACACTCAAACTATGATTTATCGCATCCTACTCTATAGGGACTACCATTTTTTATTTGGTTGGTTCTACCCTCTACTCAATCAATGGGGGAAAACCCACCAGGTCATGTCTATGAGCTAAAGCCTCATCACTCAACTAGTTAGCAACTGGTGGTTGAATCATGGGAATGGACACATCACGACCTAGCCTCTAAAGATAATATAGATATGTATATATTGTAATCCTAATTCTATCAAGATAAAACCATAGTCATTAAATCATATCTATAAGATCTGAAAGATTTGGAAGAAAGCACAACTAATGTGGTATATAACATATGTACCATACCATTATACACTGTAATCAATTCCTTAGAGTTTCGAGTTGACTAACAGATTTCCAGCATTATAGTGAAAGTATACATCATCCTCTCACACCAATCACTAGGTTCTGTAGTGTTTTAACTAAACTAAAGACCCATTAACACCTTATAAGACTACTGACTCCAAAATCCATTCTGAGGACACAATCATCCCTAGTATCATTCTAACATTACCCAGCCTACTAAGACCCTACTTGGGCTCATAGTAGACTGATTCTACCACCTCAATTCCACCTTTATTATGCCATGGTCTAGAAACTAGCACCAAAAAGTAATATGACACACATTGTAGTCCTTAAAATATAAAATTTTCTTATAACTACGTATCTTCAAAATAATATATAAAAATGAAAACCCGAAAAATATCTAAACAACTATAATGTAAAATGTATTTGAAACATTACAAACATCCCAATAGTATAAAAATCATATTCTAATGAATAAGTTTAAATACAATTCCTAGTATCCTGCAATAAATACTGGTCTCAAGAAACTAGAAAAGGACTACTCTATGTCAAACCAACACTAAATTGATCATCATCAGTAATGAACACCATCGAGTTCCACTAAACATCGATTCCTCCAACACCACATTCACTAAAATCAAATCCAAAAAATGTGTCATCTATAACACCACTACACAAATAGGCACATGTCTCATGAAATAGTGAGTATAAATATACCCAATAGGATTCCCAAAAAAACAAAAAGGAGAAATGAAACTTAATTTCATCTCTAATAGTAGGGATATCTAGGTATTATTTAAATTAATCAGTAAACTAGGGTTTCGAAGAATCTCAATATTCACAGATCATCACTACTAAATTTATACATTGAAGGGAACTTGGACTATAGAAAACATCACTATAACTAAGCTCCCAAGTTACCCATTTTTTATACTTCCTAATCACCACTATGTAATAATAGTAGGAGACCCAAATTTTGCTGAACAGTGTTTGTCAATCAAGGGGGTACCAACCCCTATAGAGGACCCATGCCCTATTGTGAAAAGCCTAAATCAGCTAAGAGGGTTACCTACACTATAAGTAGAGGACCCATGTCCTACATTTAAGGGGGGTTACCTACTCCATTAAGTATATGGAGAATCTATTCCTTGGAATTGATATGTTTCTAGGGATATCAACCTAGTGTTTGCACCAACTACCTCACCCAATCTCCATCATCTCCATGATTCTAAAGAACCACTTATGCTCAAATGCCTTAGAAACAACTCTTAGATAATAAAAAAATATGCACTATCATTTAATTAATATAAAAAAATTAAAATGGACTAATCATATATCCAATTCTAACACCTGGGTGAGAAAAAAATACCATGTACTTCCAAGTACATGACATGTACTTCTGAGTACATCGCATTCAAGCATTGACCTGTAGCACGTTCACTACAAATGTCCAACCCATATGGGGTCAACCTACAGGGTGTGGGGACTAGCTAACCACTCATATATGTATTGTAAGAGTTTCTCAAGTAGGGTATTCATGATACCCAATGTATACACTAGCCTACACAATGTGTGGGTTTATGAAAACCCATATATTTAATACACATTAATTCATTATTTATTAAATAAATATACACTTAATAACATACCAAAGGAGTGAATGGCCTGGTGTATTTGTTTAATTAGATACATAACATAATAATATGAAACATGGATAAAACAAAATTATATAAAAATTATTAACATTATCTTAAAATTTCGTCTCTCTTCTAAAACTATATGGGATAACCTGGGGATATGCATAAGAAAGGGGTGATCTATAAATACCAATAAGGGAATAATCAAAGTATAACATGATGAAAGTAACACATGTTATTCAATAAGAATATAAATTTATCATAAAAATGGGTGAGAATCATAAACATGAACATCTAAGCATGATATAAGATGATAACATCAAGGAAACATTGGAATGTGGCAACAACATAAAACATTAAGTCATAAGTATAAGTCAAGGATAGCCACTGATACATTATAACTTATTGTGCTTAGGATAACCTCACATGAACCATACATGGTATCTAATGAGATAAGAACATTACCCAATGTTTTTTAGGGATATATAATTCTCATCTCACCTTTCACAATCATACTGTATACATGCATTTGTATTCCATATAGATTATATAACATAAGAATGTATTTTATCACTTTTAATTTCATGATTAAGGAGTGTGGGTTACAAAAATTGGATTCTGCAATCAATTATGGATATTTGAATCTAAGTTAATACACTTGAGTGTAAATGGGTATGGTTATACACAACATAAATATTTGGCATTGAAAATCATGGGATAATTTTAGAAGCATAACGGGTGTATATGAAGGTTCATTGAAGGGATTAATGAGAGTGAAAGGTGGTATCTAATTACATGGAAATCATAAGGAATGTAAAGTTATGTGTATAAGAATATGAAAACATGAAAAAATTTAAATCAAAAGGCATGATGCAAATAAATTACCTGAATAAAGAGGAGAAAGAAGAGAATCCCCTTACCTTGAGAGGGCACTTCTAAAAGATTGGGAGGAGCTTATTAAGAGCTTGGGAACACCTTGGGATGGATTTAGATAGGTATAGTAAGAGAAAATTAATTCCTAATGGGTTCTTATTTATGAGTATTGGGAGATTGGGTTGGTATTTATAGAAAAATAAGGGGGTTTCTTTATTAATTTCTAAACTTAGGTTTTGGATTCTATATGGTAGTATAATCAAAACCACAAACCTTACCATGGTTTTTTTTCATGGTTTATTCCAAAGTGTATTGGTTTAAATTATTTTATAAGGCCAATAATAGATAATATTAAAATAATACCATTGGTGATGTG
Source organism: Viscum album (assembly GCA_963277665.1). Lineage (NCBI taxonomy): Eukaryota > Viridiplantae > Streptophyta > Magnoliopsida > Santalales > Viscaceae > Viscum > Viscum album. The sequence continues at coordinate 592,100,582 of OY728141.1, read as the reverse complement.
GAACTAAGTCATGTTCAGGAAGAATTGGTTTTATAACCATAAAATATAATATAGGTTTTAGAGGATTCCTTAAGGGTTTGTAAAATTAATAAAATATCATAAAAAATAAATTATTTTAATGGATAGATATATATTTAGTCAAATATTACTCTTATGGAATTTATTACAATACTTTTTTTACCATTATGTTGTTATAATAGAGACCATATATTTATACCATATTTAATTTTTACCAAAAAAATTGACTATCTCAAAAATTTATGAAAAATTTTCCATTGGCTAACTTCAACATGATGATTTCAAAAAAAAATTATTTTCTAAAAATAATTTTCTAAATATTAGAACTTTTACTTTTAAATAAAAACCCCTCTTTACTACAAATACTAGTTTTTACAATATTAACAACTTTTTGACCCTTATAAAAATTACATTGGACTTCATTAATTTATATTTTCATTTGTATTTAAATAATTATTATCTAATGATAATATTTTATTAAAATACTATTTTTCTTCAAAAATTATTGAATTTATCAAAATAGTGTCTTAATTGAAACTATATATTTCTCAAAAATAAAATTTTTATTTCTTCGTGTCAAAATATAATTTTATCAAACACAAATTAATAATAAAAATGAGAAAATATAATCATTATTCCATAAAAAATGAAATATAAACAATCATACTATGAAGGTCTAGATATATAACCCCTTATTACACCATCATATTCCATAAGGGTAAGTTGTGTGATGGTGTCACTTTCTTGGGGTGATTCTGTGAACATGGTTTGGGTTGTGATCTCGATAAGCTTGAACATCTACCATAAATAGTTTCACTCAAACTTTAGTTGTTGAATCTCATCTTGGGATTAGTCAAGGAAAAATCTCATTGACTCCATATCCCTTGGAAGCTCTAGTAAATGGACTTCATAGGGTATGATCCTACTGGTTGAGGTCATCTCTTCTTCTATCTATGTCAATTAGACTTTATCATAACCCTTAATATAAATTAATCTTAATGGTAAATGGATAATGACTATATTATCAAAAATTATGATGCATAATGGACATTTAAATCCTAAAGGATATATTTTATAATATTATGAGACAACTGAAGTAGTGTATCTGTTTTATATAACTATATTAATTAATAAGGAATTTATTCATTCAAAAAGGAAATTTCATTCAAAAAAAATTTGGGTCATTACAGAGGCATGCTACTTCTTCAAGGCATGTACCCCAGTATAGGTTGAGTATCAAGTCCCAAAAGACATAAATTTTGATATTTAAATCACACACTATATAATATTTATAAAACCATAGAAAACCTACCACCACATGGAGTGAAAAATGTAATGTGAGTTTACATGAGTAAATTTCCTTTAGTAGGTTCAAATTTTGTATCCTTGTTCCTTGACATTTCCTCCACCATAGCTATCGTTTCCACCCCCTTCATCACACGATTTGTCTCTCACACTAGGAGTTTCCATACCTTTACAAAATAGAATCTCTGATGGACATAATTTTACTTTATTAAACCTACACACAATCCCCACAGAACTATACTCACACCTCCAATTCCCTATGGAAACCTTAAATAAGAACCACTATTTGTCCATGCACCCACAACCACTTCCATCGCCTATATTTCTCAATCTCTCTATTTTTTGGACTACCAATTTTAAACCATGGTCCATTGAAAATTCCAATGGAAAACTTCCTTTTATAGATTGGTAAAATGAGGGGAGAGTAGAGGAGGGTTTGATGCCTCAAAATTATTTTTTGGTCACCATGCTATTCAATCATGAAAATAACCATTGAAGAAATGTGTATGGGATATGAATTCAAGGAATAATAAAATTATATATGAATATAAACCATGTAAATAATATTAAAATCAAAATAATAAAATAAAGAAAACATTGATAATTTTATTAATAAAAAATGGTTCAGGAATGGACTACTAATAATCTATGTTATAATTATCAATTGGGTGTGATTTGAAAAAAATATATTATTGATCAAAACAACTCAAGAGAGAATTATCAAATTTTACTCAATTTTATTCAATTAAATATAAAATTAAACAATATGAAGAATGACTTGAATATCCAAGAACATGGTTTAACTAATAATTATAATCATGACATTCATGTGAGATATCAAATAAATCAAATGTAAGATGTATTGATTTATTCACATAAATAATGAGGTGAAGCTGGAACTGAAATTTTCCTTGTCTTGTGGTGTAAATTAAAATGCTTCAAGAATTTGGCCTTGATCCATGTTCATTATTAATGCCTCTATTATGAAAAAACTTTTTAATGCATCAAAGTTTTTCTTGTCAACAATGGATCATCCTCCATGAAAATGTAATAAAGTGTTATTTATAGATAATTTTTAGGTTTACGATTTTAATAACTAATAAACTAATTAAAACATGATAATTATTAGTCAGACACACAAATCCAAAATATGAAAATTATACTTATCTAAGGAAAAACACACATTTTGACCATAATCGCAATGTTATAATTTCTATTTGGGAACCCATTTAGGAGATATTTATTGTTTTCACATGTGTTACTCAAAAATAATATATTATATTATTTTGAAAACTCAAAATAATAATAATAATGAATCATCTTCACACCTAAATTTTTAAATATTATGAAAAAAATCAAAGGAATATATTAAAAAACAAGGTTATTATAGTTAAAAATTCATACATATATAATGTTCCAAAATAATGATACTTTTGATATTTAATTTGATGAGAAAATATATAGAATATTTGCTTATGAATTCATTGGACTTTAGAATGTAGATGAAATTCACAAGCATGAATTTTTGGGAACCTTAGTAGTGGATGTATACATGTGGTGCATTTTTATAATTCATATGTCATATAATATATGTATTATTTTTATTAAATTTAATATTATTCATATTATTTATAGATGTATATATCACACCTACGTAAAGGGAAAACCTTGCGAAAATAAATTTGGATTTTTTAGTCCTCATATCAATTTTACACATGAAATATTAATGGTAGGGAAATAAATTATATGAAGAGCACATTAAAAAATAGTTACGGACAACAAAATCTTCTTAATACCTACCATACATTGGTAAACCTAAATACTCTAATTTTATAAAATATAATTTCATTTTTTCCATTACTTATTCTTTTTTAATTTTTTTAGGGTTTATTGGATGGTCATTCTCATCAATTTTGACATTATAAAGATATATTTTTTTGGTATAATGCTTGGAAATCCAACAAATCAACCACACATGATGTCCCTTGTGAATTTTTAATACACTTTATTCAACATTTTTAAATAAATATTCAAATTATGTGTTTTATAATATGTTTTAACAAGAATTTTTCATGATAGGGTGTTATTTTATTATCATTAAAAACATGTTATAAGGACATTAAATGCACACAAGAAACCTATACATTTATACAACCATATATATATTAAGTTATATATAATAATATTTCACTATCAAAATATATATCATAAAAAATTACATAGATTTCTCCATGTGTTTATAGTTTTCCAAAATAATAATGACAATGCTTGTGGTTATTATGTTTATAAATTTATAAATTTTGTTGTATTCCATCTATATATTAGCATCCCCGATGGATTGTTTCTACGGGTAGATACAATTTCATTGAAAATATTTATTAATTGATTATATATCGATGTTTTTTTAGTGTTTTGAGGATTATCGAGGGAATAAATATTCATTTGAGGAAATATATTTTTTTAGGAATGAGTGGGTGATTTATATAGTGTTAGAATGTTTGTAGACATATTTAAGAGGTGGCTTCATACCATGTATATAATTATTTTTTTATTTGTAAATTTCACATTGAGTATTTTTTTATTAATTGAGAAGATTACAAGTGATTTGTGTGTGTGTGTGTGTATTGACACACAAAATTTTTTGATATATTGATGAAAAATCAAAGATTATAAACTAAAGGTATGTTGATACTTGAATTTTTTCAATATAATTTGATTTATATTCAAATGACTTATATTAAATAAGATTAATATGTATTATAATTTATTTGTCTAGTTTTTTTTGTTGATAGTCCCTTATTTATCTCAAAATGATATTCACCCTGATAAGAAAAATCATAAAATGTATTTTTCAATATCTTATTTATTTAGTTTCCTTATCTTTGACTATCATTATTGTTGACATTTATTTTAGCTCCATGTAATGAGAATCTTATTAGATGATCCAGAATATTGAATAAATTGTAGAATTAAAATAAATGTGTTAGTTAAAAATGAGTATATTTAAGGTGATGATATCAGATTATCAATAACTAGCAGGTAATATTTGAAAAATCTAACTACCACACCACACAACTATATTCATTTTTGAGTAAAAAATATTTTTCCATAGTAATTATCATCAATAAAAATCAATGTATCGACTTCCATATATTTTATCAGTGATGTTCCAAATAGATATATTCATACAAAAACAAACTCATGTTACTTGATGTGGTGGTTGGACATGACAAAAACTACCAACTAGCTATTAACAATCTAATACTAGCACAATTAGTTAGTAGAATCCACTTTAAATGTGTATGTGAGGCATTCTAACAAAAAAATTATTTATATTTTATTTATTTATTTTATATTCATGCATTAAAATTGTGTGTTTTATATTTAAAAGAGACATTTTAATTCAAAATATTTGTCACATGCTCAAAACTATTCAAACATGCTCATATTATAGTGATACTTTAGTAAAATGATTGATAATTCATTTTTTACCTATAGAAATTGACCGTACAATATTCTAATATGCATAGTGGCTGGTATGACTAAAAGTCTATGTTTTCAATTCAAACGTGTGATTTTAGTTCAAAACATGTTTCATATATACAAAACTGAGAAAACATTCATGAATTATCATAATACTTTAGTAAAATGATAAATGATTAATTTTTTACAAATACAAATTAACTGGACATTATTTTGACATGTGTTGTGGTTAGTATTATTGAAAGTGTTTATTTTAAATTTAAAAGGTAAATTTTAGTCCAAAAAATGAATCACATACTCAAACTTATCCAAAAATACTTATATTTTCATGATACATTAGGAAATAGATCAATGATTAATTTTTAACATATAAGAATTAGCTTCACATAATTCTGATATGCAGTGTGTCCAATGTGACTAAAAGTACATGTTTTCGATTTAAAATTTATATTTTAGTTAAAACATGTGTCCCATACACAAAAATGAGAAAATTCACTTTTATTGTTGTAATGCTATAGGAAAAATATCAGTGATTCATTTTTAAATTATAGGAATTAATTTCATGTAATTTTGATATATGATTTGGTTGGTATAACTAAAAGTGTTTGTTTTCAATTTAAAAATGGAATTTTAGTTCAAAACTTTTGTTACAAAATCTACTCCAATAAAACATGTTTGTATTGTCATATTAATTCAGTAAGACAATTTATGATCCATTTGTGACCAGTAGTAATTAATCTCACATCATTTTAACCTGCAGAGTGTCTGGTATGAATTAAAGTATGTGTTTTTAATTTAAAAGTGTAATTTTAGTTCATAATGTATGTTACATATTCAAAAATAATAAAACATGATCAAATTATTATGATACTTCAGGAAAATGATCAATTATTTGTTTTTTAATTGTAAGAATTAATTATATGTTTTTCTGACATATAGGGTGGCATGTATGATTGAAAGTGTATGATTTAAACTTAAAGTGACATTTTAGTACAAAAAATGTGTCACGTAATCAAAACATAGAAAACACACTCGAATCGGTATGATACTTTAGTAAAATGATAAATCATTCATATATGACCTTTATAAATTAATTTAATTTCATTCTAACATGTAGTGTAATCAGTATGACTAAAAGTGTGTGTTTTCAATTTTAAATTGTCATTCTAGTTCAAAATAGGTGTCACGTACTCAAAACTAACCAAAAACTCTTTCATTATCATGATACTTTATAGAAATGATCAATGATTCATTTTTGACCAAGATAAATTAACTGCATATAATTTCAATATGTGGTATGTCTGGTTTGACTAAAAGTTTTCGTTTTCAATTTAAAAGTAAATTTTTAGTTCAAATCATGCGTCACAAACTCAAAACCAAGAAAAAGTGATTATATTATTATGATAATTTTGTAAAATTATCAATTATTCATTTTTGAACTTTAAGAATTAACATCACTCCACTCTAACACACAGTGTGGACAATGTCACTAAAAGTGCATGTCTTCAATTTAAAGGTGAAATTTTAGTTCAAAATTTATATCGCATACTTAAAACCTATAAAACATGTCCAAATTGTTTTTGATACATCAATAAAATGATAAATGAATCATTTTTTACCTATAGTAATTAACCAAAGGTCATTATGACATATGGTGTAGATGTTGTGACTGAAAGTTAATGAATTCAATTTAAAAGTGATATTTTGGTTCAAAATGTTGCTGATATACACAGAACTAATAAAACACAAATGTATTATTGTGAAAATTTTAGAAAATGATCGATGATTCATTTTTGACCTTTATGAATAAAACTAATGTCATTCCAACATGTAGTGTGCTTAGTATGACTAAAAGTATGTATTTTTAATTTATAAGTTACATTTTATTTCACAAATATGTGCCACATACTCAAAACTAAAAAAATATGATCAGATTATCATGATACTTTAGGAAAATTGTCAATAATTCAATTGTGATATTTGAAAACCAACTACATTTCATTCTAATATATAGTATATTTGGAATGAACTGAAGTATATATATCTATTTATATCATTAAAGGAGATTAAAATTCATATCACATACTCACTATTAAGAAAACATGATCATATTATCTGGAAAATCAATGAAAATTATCATTGATTCATTTGTAACATGTATAAATTAACCACAGTTCATTCCAACACATAGTGTGACCAATATGACAAAAAGCACATGTTTTCAATTTAAAAGTGATTTTTAGTTCAAAACATGTATAACATGTTCAAAACCAACCAAACACACTCATATTGTACTAAAACTCTATAAAATGATCAATTATTCATTTGTGACATATAGTAATTCACTACACATTATTTTGACATATGGTGTGGATAGTATGACTGAAAGTGCATGTTTTCAATTTAAAACTAATATTTTAGTTTAAAGTGTGTCACATTCTCGACTAATAAAACTTGATAAAATTGTTTTGATGCTTTAGTGTAATGATAAATAATTAATTTTTGACTTATAGAAATGAATAGTACTTCATTTCAACATGTTGTGTGGTCATGATGACTAAAAGAGTGGGTATTCAATTTAAAAAATGATATTTTAGTTCAAATCATGTATCAAATGCTCAAAACCAAGAAAATAATCTCATATTATTAAGAAACTCTATGAAATTATTGATGATTCATTTGTGACCTTTATAAACAATTTGAATGAAATTCCAATATGTAGTGTAGTTTGAATAATATAAAATGTATTTTTTTCATTTTAAGAATTAAATAAGTTCAAAATGTACACTAAATACTCAAAATCGAAAAAAAAATATGATCAAACTATTGTGAAGCTCTATGAAAATGATCGATGATTTATTTATAACTGGTAGAAATTGAGCTTGAAGGTTCTAGACATAGTGGAAGAAACTGGTTATAAAATAACCATTATGGTTTTTTTATTCAATGGATCATTTTCCAATTGTTCAAGATGTAAATGTCATGACTAATGAAATTTTTCCATCGAATATTGACATAGAAATTTGGAAACCCGGAGTGGATCTTCTTCACATTAAATTTATAATTAATTTAATCATATATAAAGAAATATTACCTCATCTTATGATATTTCCTTAATGAAGATTTTGATCATAAAAAACCCTTTTTGGTTTACTATCATTGCGTAAGGAGAAAGCAAAGTAGAGCCCCTCTAGCGGTGATCCAGATGTGGTCCTTTGTTCTCTGAAAAACACTGATGGAATTATGGGTTCTAGCATGGTAGATTGATTTTCTTGTTTTTTTCATCTTGATTTCTTCAATATCCTTTAGGCTTGAATAATTATATCTTGTTTTTATCATTCTTAAGAGGATGAGAGAAGGAGGAATCTAGATAGAATTCTATTGTGTGAAATGATTCTCAATTCTTGATTAATCCTACACAATAGACATAGTCATCTATTTATAGAATTAGGATGAAGGTTTAAAATATTATTTAATTTCATAGATACCCTTAAATAATATAATAAACCATATATAATCCCATTCTATATAATATTAGTATTATTATAATTTTTCTAGAAAGTTCTATCTAGTGTAACGATAAATATTATTTTATCGTCTTGAAAATAAATATTTATCACCGGGCATGATCTTGGTCTACTCATCCTCCTCAAAATTTATCGAATACTTAAACATATATTTATCAAATATTTATTCATAAATAAATATTCAATTCATAGTCTTGTGAATAAATATATATTAAATATTCAACAAAAAAATATTCTATTCACTATCTGGTGAATAAATATTTATTTAATATTTACGATCAATAAAACCTGCACAAAACTATTTCTTAATCTTGAGAATAGTATTTATTCCAATAATTAAATTCAAATATAATTTAATTATGATCAAATTAATTGCCTACTATGTGACCATATAGGATTCTTTCTCACTAGAATTATGAGGGATTTTCTAAAGTCCAAGATTATAGTCTAGAAATGGGTCATAGAACCCAAGGAAAAGAAGTTAATGTCACCAAATTGAAAACCAAACATGAATTATTACTATTAAATTTTATCCCTACTCCACATTATCTCATTAATAAGGTTTCAAACACATATAACCAACTTATGTGATTGATACTTCTTTCTTTAACCATCTAAAATAAACTCATCATTTCACCATACCCATAAAATTTAATGCACTACTGGTAAAAAGGTCTATACCCACGGTTTTGAAAAAAACTGTGGGTATAGGGTACCCCTATACCCACTGTTTTCCAAAATTGTGGGTATAGGGATAGTAGGTGACCCTATACCCACAGTTTTCCAAAATCATGGGTATAGTCCACCTATACCCACGGTTGTACCAAAAACCGTGGGTATAGTTTTCTTTTAAGACCTATACCCATGGTTTTGGAGGAAACCGTGGGTATAGGGTATTTTCCGAAGACCTATACCGACAGTTCTTGAAAACCGTAGGTATTGCGGGTTTTTTTTTTGAAGACCTATACCCACGGTTCTCCAAAACCATGGGTATATCTTTCCCGCGTTATGGTGGAGAAAAAAATTAGGCGGGACATGGAAAAATTTGGCAGGAAGACATTTCTTCATAGTTTAGATTAATATATTTATATACATATAAATCTAAAATTTAAAAAATTAATTGGCTCGGTTGGTCCATCAGTTAGGCGCGGTCGTGAGGTTCTGTGCGAGGTACAGGTTCGAAACCCCGCGGGAGCTTTTTTTGAATTTCAATACCGAATATTAATATATATAAGCAGATATATGTTTATATTATAGATAAAAATTCCAGCTCGGTTGGTGGCAGAGTTGTGAGTCTTAGCGCTAGTCCCAGGTTTGAAACCCGTTGTCTCCTTTTTTGAATTTAAATATCGAATATTAATATATATATATATATATATATATATAAGAAGATATATGTACATATAACAGATAAAAAGCCCAGCTCGGTTGGTGGTGTGGTTGTGAGGGTTAGCGGGAGTCCCAGGTTCGAAACCTTCTGGGCGAGTTTTTTGAATTTAAATACCCCACGGTTTGAAAACTGTGGGGTCTGTTGTGTGCCACATTGGGACAGCCCATGTGCCACATGTGACGCCCCTATACCCACTGTTTGGAGAGAACCGTGGGTATAGGCTGAGACCCCTATACTGATGCCATTCCAGCCCACGGTTCCCAAAACCGTGGGTATAGGTTGTTTTTCCAGTAGTGATGTGATGGTTCCATTTCAATGAAATGGATGAGATATCAACTTCCATTAATATGGAATGGAAAAATACTTCCTCAACTTATCAATTAATAAAATTTCATTCGTGATGTACCCAACATACCTAACTTCCTATGGACATATGGAATCTTATTTTTTTCATTACATCAAAGTATACGAGTCGTGATAAGCATTAATATTAATCTTAAAGTCTAAGGACCATTACACATGATCATATATAAGAATCTCTAATGAAACATAAACATGTGGAATTCTTATAGGCATATATCTTCTCATAATCTCCCATATTGTAGATTACCAAGTGCTAACTTCATGAGAAGAAGTCTCATCTTCTTACAAGTACTCTCTCCTAAAATTCAACATTCTATATGTCCCATCATAGTATTATCTGATTATAGGACTATATTTAAGAATATTATCATGGAAATTCAAGGTTCTCATCATAGCTTGGAACTTCTATGACCTTATCAATGCAACAAATACCCTAGGACATTATTATATTAAGTTCATGCAGAATAATGAATAATATGTAATAATATGTATTATTAATTGTTAAATATTCAAATATAAATGTAATTCAAAGTACAAATAGTTGGTTCTAGAACACCAACTCAAAAAAACTCCCACCTAAACTAGATCCAACTACCTAGTAATTTTATTCCACTAGACCTCACATGATGATCATGGTTCTGCTGAGTTAAGGGTTTAGTAAAGGAGTCCTCCATGTTGTATCTTGTAGAAATTATTCTCACTTAAAATTCACCACTTTGAGAAAAATCCCTCAAGATATTATACTGATGAAGTATATTCTTCATCCACTGATGTGACCTTGGATCCTTTTTAAGGTCCTCTATTATAGTATTATCACAATAGTGTGTGATATTTTCTTTACTATTAGGTACCACATCAAGCTCTTGGATGAAATTGTATATCCAAAATTCTTATTCAATTACATTAAAAGCCACAATGTACTTAGTCTCTACTATGGAATCTATGACCATAGCTTTATTTAATCTAATCCAGAGAAAATAACCTCTATTGAGAGTAAATATTTATCTCGTCTGTGATTTTATATCTTCTTGATCTATTTAGAAACTAGAATCTATATATCCTATGATAACTAGATTCTCATTTCATCTATAGACCAGGATTATATCCTTAGTATGCCTTAGATACTTTAGGATAATATTGACTTCCACACAATTGTGGTCACCTGTGTTAGATTAATATTTTATGACCGCACTTAATTCATATCTAACCTAGTACATAGAATATCATACATGATTGACCGAGTCATCAACATGTATTGAATCATTTACATCCTTTGTATTTACTCATGTTTATGAGAATACATTTTCTTGGAAAGATGAATGCCATGTGAAACTAGAAATAATAGCCTCTTATATTTTTCAATATTGAATCTCTTTAGTATATTTTCAATATATATACCTTGACATAGATTAGGAAACCTCTTGGATATATCATGACAGATCTTGATCCTAAGAATATATGTTACTTTTCCTAAGTTCTTCAGGGATAATCATTTATTTAAACAAGATTTAACGGGTTGTATGATTGATATCTTATTTCTAATAAGTAGTATGTCATCAACATAAACTATTATGAAAATTACTACACTCTCACTAAACTTCTTATAGACACAAGTCTTAGGTTCATTATTTATGAACACAAATTCCAATATGGATTCATCAAACTGATCGTTCCATGACCTGAATTCTCACTTTAATCTATAAATGGATCTTTGAAATTTTCATACCTTGTTGGAATATGTTGGAGTCACAAAACCTTCAGATTGCATAATATAGACATGTTTATTTAGCTTCACATTAAGAAATTATATTTTTTAAATAAATTTTACAAATCTCATGGTCATGGAAATTCATAATGGAAATTATAATTTTGATGGATTTTATCATAACAACTGGTGAAAAGGTTTTGTTATAGTCTATTCCTTGACTTTGTTTGAACCATTTTTCAACCAATTGTGCCTTTTAAATATTGAATTGTTTATCCATGTCCATTTTCTTCTTGAATATCGATTTAAAACTAACAAACTATACATCCAAGGGAGGATATATCAAAACCAAGACTTGGTTCTGGTACATGGAATCCATTTTATAATCCATAAATTATTTACACCTAGAAACATATATGTCACTTACTTATTCCTTGTAGGTTACGAGATCATTATTATCAGCTAATAATGATTCGTTTTTCTTGATGAATATAAAAGCATAAATTTTTGGTTCTCTAACCTCTCTTGTACTCCTATACAGTACTTGTGTCTCTGGAAATTCTTCTTCTATGAGGATTTGTGGAATTTGTTCATGTACCAACTCTTGTGTACCTTGATCCCTGATTTCATCAAAGTCTATCTCTCTCCCACCATCTCTTTTAGATATGTGTTCCCTCTCAAGAAATATACTATGTCTTGAAAGAATTACCTTTTTTCTAAGAGGTGTTATAGGTAATATTCCTTTGTTTCCTTGGGATATCTTATTAAGGTACACATTATGCCTCAGGGTGAAATTTTTTTTCTTGAATAGGCCTTAACAAATACTTTTCAACCCTACACATTTAAATTATACAATATTGATTTTCTTCCACATCAATGTTCATATGGAATACTATTTTTCACCTTTATTGGAACTTGATTTAGTATATTTTTTACTATCAGTAACATGTATCCCTAAAAAGATAATATAATACTCCCTTGACTCATCATTTATCTCACTATGTCTAACAAGGTGTTTTTCCTCCTTTCACTTACACCATTCCACTAAGGTGTATAAGGAGGAGTGGGTTTAGATAGAATCTCAAAATCCTATAAATAATCAATGAAGTCTGGATTAATATATTATCCACCATGGTCTAAGTGGAGCTTCTTAATCTTCTTACCAAGCTAGTTCTCAACTTCATTCTTAAATTCTATGAATCTTTTAAAATAATCTGACATATAACTCATTAAGTAGACATATATATAACTATTAAAGTTATCGGAGTTATGAAGTATGATTAGACACCCCTTGTTTCAATTTTAAATTTTCCACACATGTCGGTATTAACTAATTAAAGAATCCCCTTAGTCCTTTCACCTTTTCCACTAAATGAGGATTTGGTCATTTTTCCTTGTAAAAATGCATGAAATGCTATAAATGATCTTAGTTCAAAAGAATATAAATATCCATCTTGGTATAATTTTATCATATGATTTTAACTTACATGGCCTAGTTAGTGGTACCATATTTAGAAATTCTATGAGTCATGTGAAGTAATTTCATTATCGATTTCAATTAATTGGTTTGTGTAATCAAACACATAATGACTATCATTTAAATGTGCCTTAACATAAAAAATTCCAAAAATAATGTTTTTGGTAAAAGGTGGAACATAATAAAAATATTTTAAAACTAAGATCATTCTCATCAGCAATGTAAGGTGGTAGTCTCCAATAGCCACATCAGTAAGTCTAGACCCATTGGATACTCACAGATCTACCTCACCTCATGAAATATTTTGGTATATACTTGGTTCTTATATTTGAATATATATTTGAGCACCACATGTTGTATCTAATACGCAATTTGTAGAAACAAATAAATTACACTCGATAACAAACACACCTCAAGCTTCCCCTTGCTTATTTTTCAGGGTTTTTTTCTTCCAGTGGACCTACTTTCCACATGTGAAATAGATTGAATCATATTCCCTTGCTTGTACAATGATTTATCTCTCCTTATAAGTGTATTACAAAGATAATTTGGACTTATAGATCTTATCTTGGGATTTCCTTTTATTTACCATAAGAACAGAAGGATTTTTGTGCTTCCTCTCCTTATCAACTTGGTGAAGTAGTGTGAGAATATCTAGAAGATCCTTATCTATGTGGTTTATAGTGAAATTAATAAAAAAAGGTAGAGAAGATTCAAGGAAGTGATTCTATAATAATATTTGTGTGCAGTTCTTCATGAAATTTAAACTCTTAAACATCTAGGTGATCAATGTTTCCTATGAGTTATATTATGTGAGTCCCAAATAGTGATCCTTATCCAAAATAACTCTAAAACAACACCTTGGATATATCTAACCATTCCTAACTAGATATCTTCTGATATATACCATATAGATACTAGAGTATGATATAAGCATGCATGTATTCATAAGACTTCATGAGTTCATTAGACATAGATGAAATCATTAATCACGGAATTTTGACAGCTTCAATCAAGTGTTTATCATAGATATAAAACTCTTCATCACTCACATACATTATAGGTGGAGCAGACAGTGATGTAACAACCCAACCCAGGGTCTACTTAACCCATGTCCTGATTCAGTGGATCACATGGCCTCAAGCACGCCTCCTCGTATGTCAGAGGTTTTCAACTAGAAGCAAGAGTGTAAAGTTTGTACAGTGGAGAGACTATACCCTACTATCATAGTGGCATAGAAAATAAAAAATAAACATACAATAGTGGACGAAGATAATACAAAAAAACATAATCAATAAACTGTGAAATCATAAATAAATAGTCAGAATAATTAAGAAATCATGGAAGCATAAATAACTGAGCAACTGAATAAATATAACAAAATCCATTATGGTAGTGTCAATACATGAATGCATGGCATGATGATATACAAAAAGGAGAATATGGGAATAGACATACAGTCATGCTATACAAAAGGTAAAAAAAATCTCCACTAGCAGCTCGAGTGTATGCTTAGTCCTCTCCTCTTAAGATCCAACTATAGGTAAGCATATTAAAAACATGTGGTAGGGCACTTTCCCTTATCAATACATGAAGACAAATAATATTATCAGGTACCAAAATCATCTCGAGTAGGGTGTGAGATAAGAGTATCATTAGGTCACCGCCAACAGTGTCTACGTGTAATAGAAGCAATTATTGTAACAAAATGGTGTTCTGGAATAAAAAAAATAAGGAATTAATTCTCCAATAAATAACCAGCCCACTCAGGTTCCTATGGGACACCTGGTGAGTCTACCTACTTTGGCTCATGGCCGAAATGGAATTCTGGTCAGTGACTATATATATAGTATTGATATATATATATATATATATATATCATCCACCTATATGAACTAAGTACGTGTGGATGTAAGTGGCCATATATCCGGAATACTAGTTGTTGGTTAGATCAGGGCGTAACTCAGACATCCATGATCAGTCCAATAAGCCTATAAGCTCAAGAAAAGGGGTACATTCCCTGCATCCCATTAAGAGTGTGAGATTTAATGCATGACACTCAGGGTGGTGACTGAGCCATCATGTCATCACTTGAATAAGGGACACAACGTGTAAATCCCAATGTACAACTAGTTTCGGTGGTGTGAGGCATCATGCTCAACACCTGATGTAAGGGAGCGTGATACCATCATGCTCAACAGATCCCTTACCATCATATCACTTCCATAAAAAGGAATAATCACATTTATTATAATATGATACATGATTCACACACCTCTTATGCATGTCATTATCCAGGTTCCATTACATACAAGGCATTACCATTATCAATGAGCATATATATATAAGCATAACATAAGCTGGTGTCTTACCACCATTTACAAATCATTACAAGGAAGTCATTTCATTTATTAAAGGATGAAAATCCATCATGAAGAAGTAATTCCATTAAATCCATTTCATTTAAACCATTATATTTCATTTAAGGAAAATCAAACCATCATGCATAAGTTATCCCATATACTCAAGTCCATTTATTTATGTCTGTAATGAAAACTCAATTGATAAGGTTCAAATTCATATAAATGGTAAAATTGTTAAGAGGTAAATTTCCTACTTGGGAAATCCCCATTTTAGGTGGGCCAAACACCTAGGAGATACACTTGGTTAATTTTAACCATTCGCATTACAAGAAAATTCCATTTTAGAACCAAGACAAAGGATAATTAGGCATTTTAATCCTTTGATTCAATTACCCATAATGGCCAATTCCATTTGGAATACCCAAGGGGTGACAATATAAAGGGTATATAGCATTTAAATTTCCAAATAAGGATCAAAAGGTATACAATAAAGTGTGATGACAAATTTTACATGAAGTACTCAATTTAAAGGGGACGCTCTGCAGAAGTCAGTGTGCGGAATAATGGAATAGATATGGAGCAATAAAACTCAAAGATAAATTGATTTGATGACCTACCTCAAGGCCACAGATGACTCCTCACTTGATATTGGTCTTATATTTAGAGTAGGTTGAAAAAAATATAATAAATGGTCCAAATCCCTGAAAATAGGGAAAATGAGATTGTACCTAAATAAAATGATGGATTTGAAGATGAAATTATATATTAAGGTATAGGATTGAAGAACATACTAAGATGGATTCAATTCTTTTGATGGATCGTGATATAGAGTCTGGATGAAGAAGTTGTCTCAAAGCCTAGATTTGGTTAAAATGAGAGTTATGGGAGGAAGGAGCTAAAACTAACTGCTGGAGGAAGAATAAGGAAGAAATAAAGGGTAAAAAGAAATCATTAAGGAAAAAAATAGAATATTTACCTCAAAATAAATGGGCTTATGTTCTTCAAACTATGTGCAAGTCGCTGCTATAAGGGGGCACACCAAATGGTTAGGCACACAGTTTATCTAAACATGCACAAACCATGAAAAAGTGCTATGTACCAAAATCCAGAATCACCACACAACTTTGTGCCTCAATTCTAACAGTTTCAAAAAAACCTTGAAGCCTACAAGTCTTCATAGTTTGCAACTTTACGATTTTAGAGAAACCATGCGAGCTGGGCGGAATGGTTTTATCTAACCATTTAGCCTAGTATTTTCTTCCCGTTTTGGGGATCCGAGCTCTGAACAATCCCTAAATGCACCCGATACCACCATAAATTTATTAGGTATAATTATAATGGTCATTTAAATAAATTCAAATTGAAAAATTAATAATCTATACCTTCATGAAAATATGGGTTGCTACAACCTCCTCTCCTTAAAGAAACTCATCCCTGATTTGGCCTTCTGATGGTAAATAGGCATAGTTAGTGAAACATTCTAGCCACTATACCTGTATATCAGCTTCCTTCTCTCTGGTCTCTTCTTGTATCTAAACATTCTACCATAGCAGTTGTACCAAAGGAACTAACCTACCTTGGAGTATCTTTACACTCCAATCAACAATATGAACAGGATACTCCTTAAAGGAATAATCTGCATCAATTTTAACCTCATAAATTTTAAATACATGTGATGTATATGGATAATATTGGTGAATCTGAGATACATGAAAAACAGCATGCATAGACCGGTATTTCTAAGGAATTTCCAACTGGTAATCCACTGGTATGATCCTTTTCACAACCTCAAAGTGTCCATAGAAACATAGTGAGAGCTTACCCTACTTCTGAATATGTCTGTGAACCAACTTGGTAAATACTCGCAAAAAAACCTGGTCTTTAACCTTGAACTCAAGAGATCTCCAACATCTATTGGCATATGACTTCTGTCTGGACTGATCTTTCATCTTGCGATTTATGATCAGCTAGACCTGCTATATGGTCTCCTACACAAGATTTGGTTTAAGCATAGTTGCCTCCTATGCCTCTATCTAGCACATAGGTGAGAATAAAGTCCTACCATATAAGGATTCATTAGGATCCATCTCAATAATATCCTGAAAGATGTCATTATAAGAGAACTCAATGAAGGGAATGTGTTTCTCCTAGGAACCCCCAAAGTTGAGGACACATGAACGAAGCATATCCTTTGGAATATGAATAGTATGATCCATTTGTCCATCTGTATATGGGTGATAGGTCATTCTCAGAAACACCTGTGCTTCCAAGGCCTTCTATAACCCATGCTAGAACCATGATGTGAAATGAGAATCTCTATCAGAAACGATAGAATGAGGATATCCATGAAGACATACAACATCCCTGACATGAAGTATTCCTAGATCAAATACTATGAAGGTAGATCACATAGTTAAGAAGTGTGTGACCTTCGTCAAATGATCAATGACAACCCACACTATATCATTTCCTCAATGTGATATAGTCAGACCAGTCACAAAATACATTGAAACATCACCCCATTTCCACTCAGGAATGCACAATTCCTGTAAAATACCTATTGTTCATTGATATTCCACCTTCACCTGCTGATAGGTAGAACACTAATTGATGAAAACAGAAATCTCACATTTCATATCAGGCCACCAATACTAGAGTCGTAGATCTCAATACATTTTGGTGACACTGGGGTTAACCACCCAGGTTAAGGAATAGAATTCCTACATCAGTTCTTCTCTGATGTCTTTCGGGACCCATACACACCCATGGAACAATAAGGTATCATCCCATCCATGGTCCAACCTGAATATTTATCAGTATCTAATATTATTTCCCTTAAGAAAATTCCTTCAGGATCAAATCGCTGCCTCGTTATTACCTATTCTAGAAGAGTAAAATTCATTGTTAAGGCTGATATGATAGTCTAGCCATGGTCCTCCTGAACCTCAATCTGCATCTCTAATAATAATTCCATAATCTTCCATTCACCATTGGATTCATGAACCACTTGTGTCTGAGTCTTACGGCTTAGATCTTTGGCAACATAATCTCCTTTACTAGGCATGTAGGCAAGCTCGAAGCGATTGTAGGTACTCAACCCACCTACACTTCCTGAGATTTATATCTCACTGTGTAAATATATACTTATGGATTTTGTGATCAGTAAACACCATAAAACACTCTCCAAGTAAATAGTGTTTCTGACAGCATAAATCATGAACTATAGTAGTGAGCTCGAGGTTGTGCATCGGGTAATTTTTCTCATGAGGTCTCAAATGTGTAGAATCGTATGCAATGACTTGCCCATCATGCATCAGAATATATCTAATCATGATACCTGATGCATCATAGTATACAACATAGATTCTTCCTAGATCTAGAAGAATCAGTATCGGTGATGAAGTCAAACGACCCTTCAATTCCTAAATGGATTCTTCACAAGCTTCTAGCCATATGAATTTCAAACTCTTATTTTTCAATCCCATAAGTGGGATAGTAAGGAATGAGAAATCCTAGATGAGGTGATTATAATATATGAAAAGCCCCAAGAAACTCTATATTTCAAAAAGTTCTTGGGTTTCTTCTAAGAAACTATGTCTCTCACTTTTTCTAGGTCTACTAAAACTCCTGAATTTGAGATAATGTGATGCAAGAAGTAGACTTTGTCAATCCAAAAGTGGAATTTATTATGCTTATCATGGAGTTGATGCTCTCTTAGTGTATTCATCATGATCTCAATATGGGTGGAATGATCTTGTTTGGATTGTGAATACACTAATATATCATTAAAAAATACTTTCATAAATTAATCTAGATACGGGTGGAAAACCCAATTCATAATATCCATGAAGAATGTAGGTGAATTTGTGAGACCGAACATCATTACCAGGTACTCTTATAAACCATACTTTCTCTTGAAAGTTGTGAAAGTTATGTATAAAGTCCTAAAATGAACCTGATGATATCCTGACCTCAAATTTATATTTGAAAAACACTTTCTGTCCTTGTTACTGATCAAATAGGTCATATATTCTTGGAAGTGGATACTAATTCTTGATTGTGATCAAGTTAAAATGATGGTAATCCACACAGATCCTGAGGGTACCATCCCCCTTCTTAGTAAAAAGGACTGGTGAACCCCAAGGAGAAGTTTTAGGGAGTATGAAGCATTTATCCTTTAGATCCTCCAACTATTTATTAAGTTTCATACACTCTTTAGGTTCCATAATATAAGGAGGAATGGTCATTGGTGCTGCTCTTGGAATAAGATCAATGGTAAATTTTACCTCTCGCATTGGAGGTAGACTAGAAAAGTCATCAGAAAAGACATACCAGAAACACTCCACTACATGAGGAAAAATAGCAGGTTGTAACCCCTATTCATCTAGGAAAAGACTTGTGATTTGAGTTGTCACATTACCTATCTTTTTCTATTTGGGTCCTGATCATGTAGCATACACATCTCATTATATATTATGTATGTACCTACTACCCAATAGTAATGTAAACGTCAACCTCTAACTAGAGCATTCAATGTAGGCTCGATAGGGAAATAACCTGTCTATCTCAATGATTACACAAAATCTATCATGTTTAGGATAAAAATATTCTATATGATAAGGTAACCGCCTCTCTTAAGGGGATTGTCCTTGCAACAGAAAACACCCTCTAATCGAATACCCAATGGGGTATCAAGCATCATAATACCATAAAAGTGTTCGATCTTGAGGCTCATACTTCCCATAAGAGTCTCATATATAAAATAGTGAGACATGCATGTGTCAAATAAATAAAAAACTAAAGTGAAGGATACTGGAATAGTACCTCGTGAAGTAGAAGGTTTGGCACTCTTCTCATATAGAATAGGCTAGAATGCATGTAATTGGCATGTACCATATCCCTGAGTCACTACCTAACTGCCCTAAGAAAGCCTGCTCTGCTAACACTGAGAATCATAAGTCTGGCTACCTCTACCTTGACCACTACCTTGGCCTGATTGGCCAATGGTATTCCATATGCCTTCCTGTCATAATACTACTAGTCTAGATCCTGTAAGTAGAGTAGGAGTAGATCCCCACTCATTAGGCACTGATGGTAATTTCTTTCATAAGCGTGGGATGTGGATCATCCAGCCATATCTTATGCATTCCACTGAATCACAAAGGCAATGTGGTTTAGTATGCCTTGGCTTCCCGCACTGGAGAAAGATCAAGAAAATGTCTGCACATGGGGTCTAACTGATGCTACCTTCAAGAGTATCCTCAAAGTGTCTCTTTCACCTAGAATAAAAAACACTATATCTAGGTTCAAACCCACCCCAGCTCTCACTATCATATTCCCTCAAGTTTCACTCTATAATAATGGATTGGTTAACGATTTTAGAAATTGTGGTCAGCCTAAACACATTTACCTATGATCAGATGGTGTATACTAGTCCATCCTCAAATCACCTAGATGTTATAAGATCAACCCATACAATATTAGGATTGAAACGATGCAAATTAGTAAAATAATTAGAATAATCCATTACATACATGCACCCCTACTACATTTTCATTAATTATTCGGCTCTGTCATCCCTTAGAGTCTTCAAAAATAAGTATTCATGGAATTTTTTATGGAAATCAGCCTAGAACATATCATGGTGTTGATTTGCTTTGGTGATAACATCCCACCACCAATTGGAAGAATCATGTATCATATACGTAGCTAGATTGAACCTCCACTATGGAGGTGTCTCTAGATGCTTTAATATGGATAGAATGGATTTGAGCTAATAATTAGTAGTGTATGGTCCACCATCCCCTAAAAAGGTGGGAGGATGGTGTTTTTGGAATTCCTAAGTCAACTCTACCATACTTGGGGCATCTTAAACCACACCTTTCATAGACTGCAAAATACATAGAAACCCCTATTAGAATTAGGAATTGGTTCTCATATCAGGAACTAGAAGAGGTGCCACAAGTGGTAATGCAAGAGGAATCACTGGTGGCTCAGGGCCATCCACCTCAGGAGCATGGTCGTTACTGCCTTCAAGGCATGTGATTAGAGGAACTTCTGGCAGCATAATTCTATAGTACCAAAAACATGCCTCGGAAGAGACTTAATCAATTTAGGAGATTGTAGATAAAAATTGGGACATGTATAAATCCTTCCTATATAAATGATCACTCCTATATGCCTACTCAAAAAGACAGGCCTAGGTAGTAGAAAAGACCATAACAGGACATATGAATGTAATATATACCCTACTACCCACTACTAAGGTCAGTTTCAGGTTTAAGTCACTATTTCACATGTATAAGATGGATAATTAATTTATAAAATCCATTTACATTTTAGATTTGTGCTTGTTCAAATATTTAAATCAATTTAAATGGATGAATTAGGTGGACTGTCATTTCTGCTTCATAAGGGACCATACTCCTTACGAAACAAAATATGGTATCCACTTAAGCCAAACCATAACGCATTCCACCCAATGTGACCAATATTCCATGGCTCAACCTACCATAATTGACAGCTTATGGTGTCTTCTTTAAATAATTCAGGAAAACACAATTAGTTTAAGGCAGGAAATTTAAGTATTAATTATGTTTTTCCATCCCTAAAAGAAGTGTCAGAAAAATTCAATACATATTCAAGGCACTGTCAATATAAAATAGGAAAATAGATGCTGAAATTAAGAATGGCATGGAAAAATTCATTTCATGTTAGTACTATTGTGCCTATAGTGATTCATGGAATGCAATGCCCTCATTTCATCAAAACTAGGTGAAAGAAATAACATTTAAATAATACCAATATTCATAACATCATAAAACAATTTTGTTACCCAATGATTAATTCATATAAACCATAACAGGTGAAAGAAATAATAATAAGTTCCCATCCTAGGTAATTTGGGTTTCCCTTGTACATGGGTTAGCTACGTCTAAGCATAGGGTCAATTCCAAATCCCTTTAACTCCAAGTATCCTATATAATACCCAAATAGAAAGACAAAGGAAAATAAAATCCTTTGATACCACTCCGTAACATCCTAACCTGGGGTCCACTTAACTTGTGTCTCGAGCTGGTGGGTTATATGGACTCAAAACCACCTCCCCATATGCTAGAGGCTACTGACTAGTGGTAAGGGTGTAAAGGTAGTATGGTGGGGATATTGTACCCTCTTATCAGAGTGGAACATTAGATACAAAATAAACATACAATAGTGGAAGCAGATAATAAAAACATACATAATAAATAAATTGTGGAAGCATAAACAAACAGTCAGAATAATTAAGCAAGTGTGTAAGCATAAATAATAGAGAAACTGAATAAATATAATAAAATACGCTATAGAAGTGTCAATAAATGAATGTATGGAATGATGATACACAAAAAAAAAGGGAACATGGGAATAGGGTAATGAGCATACAATCATGTTATACAAAATTTAAAAAAAAGAACAAAAATCTGCTCCACAAGTATCTCAATCATATGATTAGACCTCTGCTCATAAGCTCCAACTATAGGTAAGAATATCAACAACCTGTGGTAGGGTAATTTCCATTATTGATACCTACAAATATATAATCTTCTCAGGTACCAAAATTATCCCGAGTAGGGTGTGAGAAAAAAATCTTACTAGGCCACCACCAATGGTGTCTACGTGTAATACAAGTAGTGCTTGTAACTAAATAGTGTAAAGGTATAAATAGAATAGGGAATCAATGCTGAAATAAATAACCAGGCCACTCAGGTTCCTATAGGATACCTGGAGGGTCTACCAACTTTGGCTCATGGCAAGAATGTAAGTATGATCAGTTACAATATATATAGTAATATTGTATATATATAGTTTAATTATATATATTTCATCTGCCTATATGAACCAAGTAAGTGCAGACATAAGTGGCCATATACCGGGAATACTAGTTGTTGGTTGGACTAAGGAATAACTCAAACATCCATGACCAGTCTAACGAGCCTATAAGCTCAAGAAATAGGGTACATTCCTCATATCCCAATAAGAGTGTGAGGCATCATGTACGACACTCAGGATGGTGAGTGATCCATCATGTCATCACTTGAATAAGGGATTCAGTGCATAAATCCCAACCTACAAATAGTGTCAATGGTGTGAGACATCATGCTTAACACCCAATGTAAGGGATCATGATACTGTCATGTTCAACAGATCCCTTACCATTTTATCACAGTCATAACAAGGCATGATCACATTTATTATAATATGATACATGAGGCACACACCTCTCATGCATCTCATTAGCCAGGTTCCATTATATACGAGGCATTACCATTCTCAATGATCATATATATATAATCATAACAAAAGGTGAGGTATTACCACCATTTACAAATCATTATAAGGAAGTTATTTCATTTATTAAAGGAATATAACCCGACATAAAGAATTCATTCCATTTCATCCATTTCATTTAAACCATTATATTTCATTTTAGGAAAATCAAACCATCATGCATAATATATCCCATATACTCAAGTCCATTTAATTACTTTAGAAATGACAACTCAATTGATAAAGTTTGAATCCATATAAATGGTCACATGGTTAAGAGGGAAATTGACTACTTGGGAAATTCCCATTATAGGTGGTCCAAACACCAAAGAGATACTCTTGGTTTAATTTAAGCATTCCAATTACAAGGCAATTCTATTCTAGAGCCAATCCAAAGTCTAATTAGGAAATTTGGGCCTTTGATTCAAGTAACCATAATGGTCAATTCCATTTGTCATGCCCAAGGGGTGACCATATAAGGGGTATACAACCTCTAAATTACCAAACAAGGATCAACAGGTATACAACAAGGTGTTATGATCAATTTGACATGAAGGACTCAATTTAAAGGGTACACTTGGAAAAATTTGTCATGTGGCACAACGTAATAGCTATATAGCAATGAAACACAAATGGAAAATAGTGTGGCCACATAGCTCAAGGTTGTAGAAAACTCTTCACTTGATATCGAACTCATATTCGAGTAGATTGGAAGAAATATAATAAATGATCCAACTCCTTGAAAATAGGGAAAACAAGATTTAACCTAAATAGAACAATGGATTCTAAGATATACTTAGATAGGAATGGATAGGATTAAAGAATGTATTGATACGGATCCAATCACTACAAAAAAATGACTTATACCAACAAAAATCTATTAACAGAAAATATATCTTTTGGTAAAAGTGGGAAATTACAATAGATATTAAGTTTTATTGCTATTAATTTTAAGTACCAACACTTTTTTTTACCAATATATATATCTATTGGCATTGATCATTCAATACCAACAAAACTTTTACCAATAGTTAAATCTATTACTTTATCCTAATAATACCAACATTTTTGTACCAACATATGAATTTTTTGGTAATAACAATAATTACCAACAAATATTTTACCATTAATAAAAATTGTTACAATAAACCATCCAATAAAAACAAATATTTTATCGATAACCAATTAAGAGAAACCATATTTTTTTATATATTATTATTTTTATGACCAAAGTTAATATGCATTTTTTATAATCTTATTAAAAACATCTCACTAATTGATTTTAATTTTCAATTTTCTCTAAATATCAATAATGTTTGTATTTTTTAATGTCATTCATTTAATAAACAGTTAAATAATATTTATAAAAAACTATTTAAATCATTACGATATTTGATATATTTACATATATGTATGATACTCTCTATATACATGATAATTTAATTTTTATATTTAAATTTAATAAACATAATTAAATATAATCAAAATTAATTCAAAAAACTAATTATTTAAATTTAATAAATAAAAAAACATAATAACCAATTGAGTAATATTATTTTATTAATAATTAATATTCAAATATTGAAAATTTATTTTATATTATAAAATAAAATTAATAATTTTTATAAAATTTTATACCATGTATATATATTCTTATTATATTTTTAATATAAAAAAGAGATGATATTTGGTATTTTAATTATTTTATTTTATTTTTAAAATCTGTTTTCCAGCCCTTAACCCTAATTGGCCTCCCACCACTGCGCAATCCACCTCACCCCCTGCTTCTTCCACCACCTCCATCGCCACCTCCACGACCCACTACCTCCTCTGTGACCACCACTTCCTTTGGAGATCCCCTACACGTCCTCCACCACTCTCCGGCGATGCCACCCGCCTCATCTGCGAACCCCGCCGCCCCCTCTGCCACCCTCCGCCTACACTGTCGTCCCCCTCTGTCATGACCCTCTACACCCGCTACCCTCTTTCATCGTCTGTCATGTATTCCTTGTTGTCCCCACTGGACAACCCCCCGTTGTCCCCACCGGACAACCCCTCTCCATCCCCAACCCTCCCCACTCGACTCCTGACCATCCACAGCCTTTTGCATGCCACCACGCTAGCGTTGTGTTCGGACTCTATCTCTAGCCTAATTGATCAATATTAAGGTATGTGAAACATAAATAGTTTACACTGTGGATGATTTTATAGCATATAAGGATTTTCTAAAGGGTATTCAAGTTAATTTTATAGAGTTATCCTTCTAGAATAGAAAGATTTTCCATGGGAGAGTGTTGAATAATTACCTTCTATTTGTGTTTGTAACTATTTATGCTTTAAATTTCAGACATTAACATTTTTATTACTTAAAAATTACTAATTCATACCCATTACTTATCAGTATGATGAGAACACTAGGAAAATCATGTAACAACATGAGCACGCTATCTTGTAACTGATATGTCATCTAGAACACTATTCCACATATAGCTGATATGTCATCTGGAGCACTATTACATCTATTTGATAAGAAAAAAATACTAACATAAATTATATCATGCATAGAGGTAAGTCATAAATTTCATTATCTGCAACAAAATTATTACTTCTGTCTCATCATAATTTCAGTTCATGTTTTGACATTAATTATACTGCATTTTTTTATTACAAGTTGTAAAATGTGCCACTACAGCCACAATGAAAAAAATTCAAACCAACTACATCTGGTTTTATGAATCATGCATTTCGTGTAAAAATAATGTAGATTTAATGACAAAATTTGGTGTTATAACTGTATGGAATCACCAATAACGAAAATTCCAAGGTACTATTTCAAAATTCATGTTCTTATATTCAATTATAATGATATATGTATGGTTTGAATAACCTTCACTTTAATATATTCCTAACAATTTCTCATAACCATTTTCTGCATTATGAACATCAATAACTTTTAGAAACTGTTATAGAAAGTTATAGCTACATTTTTGTCCAATAAGTAATGTTATCTAATGGAATCATGCATTATTTGAATACTACAATTTATGGAATGTTTGATATAAGTTTTAACTTGATCTAACTTGAATCAATATTTCCCCAGATACTGAGTCCAATTTTTAGTTAATGATAATGATGGATTTATCACAATTGTCCTCTTCAAAAAAATAGGTCATCCAAGTTATACCAAAAAGAGCTTCACAACTAAGAGATATATTCATTCATATAAATGACTAAAAAACTTTTATTTTTTCATGTGGGTGTGCAATTTGTAATAGAAAAACATCTATAAATTATAGGACAATGAAGGGCTTGGATTTCCAACTAACTTGAATGTATTCAAATATAAAACAGTGCTTCTCAGTGTTGAAATATCAAAATTCAATATATGAAACAAACATCAACCATTAGAACATAATACATTCAAAGTTTTCTTTATTATAGAAAATGTAAAACACATTTAAGATTTCCAAAATCTTGAAAACCAACACAGGGTATAAACTTTATACCTATTTTACATACTAAAGACAGTCAATTTTAAGAAAAATACATATATAACATTTTTCTAAGATATCCACATTCTAACTTTTTTATTGTTTATTTCCTTATAGGGTGTTTCTTCAGATGCATGATCCAGGACAAATGACTCAAGTACCATATCGATGTCATATTTTTACCCAATGGTATGTTAAAATTTATTTTTTTTATCATTTACTTCAACATTATAAACTCATTTAAAAATATTCCTTCCACTCTCTATTTCAGTATTTACATTTGAGTTCAATTATTTGCATCTACAGTCAAATATTTTATAATAATTTCTAAATGTCTGTTTAAATTCATTAATGTACAACTTTACTTACATTCTAATTGTTCATAGCAGAATACAAGTACCATATTTCAAATATTATCACAATATATTAACATCAATCTGGATGAAAACTATACACATTATATTTATACATGATAGTTTTTAAAACTATATTTTAATAACATCACAATATAGCTTACATTTAAAATGTATTTAGATTTTATTTATACATGGGAATTTTTAAATAACATTAATATAGAATTTAAAGTATACAGTAGTATGTTTAAATAATTGAAACCTTACGCAGATAAAATATACAAATGAAAATTTTTGAAAATGAAACTATATGCATAATGATTTATTCATTTGGACAACACTATATGTAAATGATATATGCATATAGTTTTAAAATGAATTATTTAACATAATTATTCATGCAGTTTAAAAATGAATTAATGCAACTTTTTCAGTTTAAGGATGAATATTATGTATGAATAAAATTTACTTGTATACATAGTTAACTCATATATGCAAACATCTTGAAGAAATCCACATCATTCCATTATAGTTTATGCACTTTACTCATATACACAATTTCTCTTCATAAAGGTTTACTCAATTCCTTATATATATGGAATTGGGTATAACTTATCATCTGATTTATGGGATTGCTTTGTGAGATTAACCTATATAGTAATCATGATATCCACATCATTCCCTTTACAGTATCATGAAATTACTTTGTGAATATAGTTTTTTAATATAGTATCATGACATTGTTTTCTGAATAGAGATTTCTTTGGGAATATACTCACAGTTTCCTTTCAGAAGGATTGAACTATGAATACAATATCATGAGATTTCTTTGTGAATATAGTATCATGATATCCACATCATTCCTATATAGTATCAACATCATTCCTATACAGCTTTATTCCTCATCATTTCTATAGAGTATCCACATTATTCTTGTACAGTTTCATTCCATATTATTCTTGTACATTATTCTGTATCATTCCTATAGAGTATCCACATCATTATAGGTTATTGCACTTTCAACTTAATGCAAATTTATTTTACCTATTATTCAATATCTTTTTTTTTTGTATCTGTATGATGACATTGGTCTTACTACACCATTGGTATTTTATAAAAATAAAAAAACACAATATGAAATCAACAACAATGGACATATTATTATCATTAAAATTTTCTTTCACAATTTACATACACTATAATAAATTGTACTATTTATATATTAATTTATAATGAATACTATAATGTTTATATATTTATTTACAATGAAGGTCATATATTTTGTTTTTTCAAGCCAACAAGGTTTTCAACTGTATCAAAAATTATGAAAATCCAAAGCGACTAGTGGAACATCTACAAACAGAAGGTAATTAATGTTTGAAATTTGAAGCATAAATAGTAACATGTATATATCTAAGTATGATATCCAGAAAAAATTGATGAGTGGAACAGATCAATTCAAAAGAAAAATTATAAGAATGGTCCAAATAAGTACTGATATTTTACTTGTTTTGAAAGGCATGTTCCTTTTTACCTTCATCCATCAGCTGCCAATCATTTTTTTTCTACAGATTCCAGAAGAACTCCTGGTCCAGAGGAGGACCTATTCATCAATGGATGTGAGCTTCCCATCACCAAGGTGTTTCCACATTTTAATTCTATTCACTGCTCCCCAATGCCTCATGCTTGTTCTCTCCAAGCTTTCCATCACCACTCGTACTCACCTTTTCCTATCTAGCCTTCCCAAATGTCATTAAGATGGTCATGACCCATAGATGAAGCCTTCAAATCACCAGCTTCCACCATTTTTGTGAAGAATACCGAATTCATAAAAGCCGATATAATGTCTCCTTTGCCCATCTAACTTCACCTTAGTTCATATCAGCGAGTTGCTGGATTTTGAATTTCCCATCACACCCGAACCGTAGGAATCCATTTGCAGAGGCACAAATTGGAGCTCAACAGAGAAAAAGGGTTACACATTTCTAGCATTTGTACCTTAAAAGTTTTTTATTCTTTCCTTTTTCTCTTGTTTTTATTATTTCAATTAGTATTTGTGTTACTCAGATTTTTTTCTCATTTCTTACAACCAATTGGGAAAACTATATAAATTACTAAATATTATTTCTTGTTTTCATTTTGTTATATTTTCTTTTATTAGTATGTATTTATGATTATTAACTAATCTTGCATGTGAATGAAATATTTACTTTGAATTTCGATTGACAATGGAATTGAATCTATTCAAGTTTATTAATTTTAGCTGAGGAAAGTCTTATGGTGAAAATTTTCTTCCATTGGAGCAGTATTACATGCATGTAGTAAGGATTTGTTGTCAGGTTCATCATTGAGGCGGTGGTTCATAGACATAATTGAGCCTCTTGTTTATTATCACACATGAGTAGATGATGTTGTAGTAGAGAATCATGGGTGGTGGTGTTAAGCATGTCATGTAGGAGAGGCATATGATTACTACATGCATGGACCTGCCTCTAGTGTGAACCATGGAATGAAAAATGGGGTATGAAAGTTTGGAGTTTCATGTAAAATTTCTTGGAATTTGAATACTTCTAAACATATTTGTAACATGTTTCTTGGAGGTTTATGTTGAGTTTGAAGATGTTAATATAATCTAATTTTATAATGATTATATAATAAATATAATATATATAATTATATTAATAAATACAACATATAATTTTAGCAATAAATATTGTAATATCCATATAATATTACAAATGGATGGGGAGAGGAAATACATGTATACTATTTTTCTGATTGTTGTGAACAATAGAGGGCATTCTTTTTGATAAATTTCCTATGATGCACCTGTTAAATGTGTTTTAGTTTTTTTATGGTTTTTGAAAAGTTGTGTTTTTGTATTATTTTTTTTTGTTCTATTTCTACATTAATGGTTCATTTCAAGGTTTTTCAGGTGTACTTTGACTTTCATGGATGGTTTTTAGTGGTTTTCTATAGTGTTTTTGGGGGGTCTCCAGCACCAGATTCATAGTCATTATTCAAGGTATGGTGGTACTAGAGGTATGACTGTTATTTTGAGTGTTCATTAAAGCTGGGTTTGTTGATGTGGTGCAATGTGAAAATTATTGGCTTGGATTATGAATCCATGTGATGATAGGGTCAATAAAAGGGAGAGAAATATGTTTTTCCTCAAGGATGTGGGTGTTTGATCATTACTAAAGTAGGGAATCCTGATGTGTATATGACCTTTGTCTATGATTTTGGGTCTCTAGGTTAAGGGAGTGTTTTTTGGGTTAGGATTTCATTTGGACGCACCATTGAACCCATTCTTATCATGGTCTTGTGGTCTTTTTCCTTTTTTTTACTTTCCTAGGTAAAGTCAACATGGTTTGTAGTATTCACCTTTATTTTATCTTGTTTTTTTGATCGACTAATCTTGAAGATTCCCAACTCTGAGTACCATCTTATCATCTTGGATGTTTGTGGTCTGAGTTTTGATCTGTTAAGAGAGGTGTGAGGTGAGTTTTCTTGAATGTTGATTGTATTTTTATAATTGTTTCTAACGATGTTTTTGTAATTTATTGCTTATAGAAATCTATACAGATGGTGTATGAATGTTTGATGGACTTGTGATGATAATGATGGAAGGAAGATATTGGAGGTTTTGTATTTTGTTCTTTGTGGGGGGTTTCAGTGATTTTGTCACAGTGTTATGGTGTCCCAGAATTGGAAAGTTTCAATCTCAGGTTCACTACACTCAGCTTGGTTAGCATTGCATCCTTCAAGTCTAGCCTATTTTTGATATCTATTACCTAGTTTTTAATATATTTTTCCCTATAAAAAATAATTTACATTGTAAAAATTTGTTTCTCTCTTAGTAGAGTCAGTTGCACTTGTAGGTATTTCAACACTTATAAAAATGCAAGTCTTATTTCACACAAGCACCTATAATTTAAATTAAATGAAATTTTATTTTGATTGAATGCTGATATCCCATTGGTATATTGATATATGTAGTTGGAAAGTGTGAATGTAACGTTGTTGGGAGCATGAGAGAAATATGAATCACTACAGCGACATCCAATGTTGGAAGATCATGGTTGGATGCTAGAGGAGTATGAGTTGCAGCTCGGGTTTCTGTTTTTTTTTTTTTTTGAATAGGTCAGTTTATATTTCCAACGTACATCTTGAAGTGTTGTTGGAGTTTCTATTGTTTTCTCTGTTTTGTTTTGATTATAAGTTGGTGACGTACTTCTTTTCTACATAATTATTACTAAAATAGGTTGATGTTGGAAGACCATGGATGGATTCTAGAGGAGTATGACAAGCTGCTTGGGTCTTCTAGCATGGTGGTAGATTAGGATGTGTATGAGACTATATCAAAACCTACTCTTTTTGCAGTCAAAGTTAAACTTGCTTTTATCTGGAGCTGTTTGGTGGAGTTAGAGGTGACTATATGGCATGGATGGGTCATTGGCATGGTTGGGGCGCTGGAGCTGGAGTTGACTAGATGACATGGATGGGTTACTAGCATGGATGGGTAACCTAGAGGGGAGTGGATTCTATCAGGGGATCCAACTTGTGGGGGATATTGGGGGATCCAATGCTTTGTATAAAATATTTCATTATTAATATAATTAATTTTTTTCTAAGTTTGAATATGTGTTAAAATCATATTTTATGTATTATATATGATAAAATAATAAATATAATATGAAATTTTACTCGCAATGAAAAATTTATATTTTTATTAAAATTTAATTTATAGAAAAAATATATTATATGTTGGCAATATTTTTACCAACAGATAAATTTTTCACCATAACCTATTGTTAAACACTTTAACTAACATATATATTATCTGTTGGAATAATTATAATTGCAATAGAACTATTTTATCTGTCGCAAAAACATTTAGTGACAGATTTTTTACCGAGAATTTAGTGACAGGGATATATATGTTAGTAAAACATTTTGACAACAGAAAATGAACTTCTACCAACAGATATGTCTTCGTTGGAAAAAGTGAAATATTTTGTAGGGAATGCTTCCAACAGATCATGATTTGGAGTCTGGATGAATAAGTTGTCTCAAATCCTATATTTGGATAAAATGAGAGTTATGGGAGGAAGGATCTCAAACCAGATGTTGGAAGAAGAATAAGGAAGAAATAAAGGGTAAAAAGAATTAAATAAGGGGAAAATAGACTTTTCGCCTCAAAATAATGGGTCGCATGGTTTAGGTGCACGATTTGAAAACCTTGTGAAAATAGTGTGCAATTCACTTCTATAAAGGGGCATACCATATGGTTCGGTGCACGGTTTATCTAACCATGTGAAAACCATGAAAACTTCTCTTTCCCAAAACCCAACAGCACCGCACAGCCGTGTGCCTTAGGTCACACGGTTTCAGAAAAATTGTGCGGCCTATAAGTCTCTACTATCTACAACCACACGGTTTTAAAGAAACTATGCGGGCTGGGCTACATGGTTTTCTCTAACTGTGCGACCCAAAATTTTCTTACCATTTAGGGGTGTCAGTATCCTAAAGAGACCCAGACACACTTGATACCACCTTGACTTGATTAGGTATCATTATAAAGTCCATTTAAAAGAATTCAAATTGAAAAACTAACAATATATACCTTTGTGTAAAGATAGGTTATTACAAATGATGATTCTAGCATATAAGATTTTTTTTCATGGTTCAACACAATCTGTAAGACTATGACCCATTCCTAGAAGTGAATTTCATTAAGGATATGGTATTTATCCAAAATTAAATATTGGGATAATATGGTTTATAAACTTTCAATTTATTTTATAATTATAAAAGATAAGATTATAAGTACTTCACATGATTACAATTTATGTGAGATATAATGAAATTAATTTGATTAAGTATCCCGCTATTTTATCAAGTCCCAATATCACTCACTATTAGACTCAAAATGTATAGTTGGTTAGACATTATAATGTCAATAATCAATATCCCCCTTCTCATAACTCAGCGAAGGGATCGGTCAATTACTTGAATATATTTAGGTAATCATGTATTTTCCAACTGTGGGCTTGCATCTCCTTGATCCATTGATAGGATTCCCTAATCTTGAAATCCTAACTAGGATTTTCTCAACACTTTCCTCCAAGTTACACCTAGTCTATCAAGGGTTAATAATATTGATCTAAAATGGTTAAGTCAACCCAAAACTTTTAAAAGAACTTACCTTATAAAAGTAAGTTCTCCAATAAGGGTTGGTCAAACACTTAGTTATATTGGTTTTATTATTAATTAAGTAATGGAAGGCTTAGTCTAACTTAATATTAAGTTGAGGTATTTTATTTATTACTCATAAAGATGTATTATTTTATCCTTTACATTTCTTTTTAGTATTAAGTGTATTTTACTTAAGTGATTCACCATGTTTCGATAAAACATTTACGTATAATCCATTTATTTAAATTATATCTTTTCAAATTAGTCCATTTAAATATGTGATCACAGTATTGAATCCATAAAATAAATAAAGCATAATATAGATACAAAAAAATAAATAAATCACTCAATAATGAGCTTAACTAATTGTTGGTTTATTGAGTGGACAATAAAACAACCTATGACCCTAGGGGAAAACTTATTATTTTGGTATTGGAATGAGTCGCATCATTCCACCTATCCACATGTGTATCACCTAGGGTGATTTCATCTCATTTTTACCTTGAACTTCCTCCTTACACCTTGGGATATTCCTTTTATTACATATGTTTATAACTCACATTCATGTGAGGGGAATCAAAGGATTGGTTAAGTATAATTACATAAAAAACATTGGACATGCAAGTCCTACATAATAAAAGTGAGAGAGATGACTTGCAGTCCATTAGAATTAATTTAATAATAAATCATTGCACATCCCATGAAATAAACTCATTTAAATAAAACCAACACATTCACAAGTCTAGTAAAAACTTATGATCAGTCATACACATGCAACGAATATGAAAAAGTACACCGACTATCGTTCACTACAATTTGTTCATTATTATTGAAATAAAATTGATTGTTTTAATTAATTAATTAATTAATTATCTTTATCTTAATGACCATCTGAATTATCTTGAAGATACCCATCATAAATGCATTCGTGGAAAATAAATGGAATAACCAATAATTATAGACAATAATAATAAATTAATTTAACATTTATTAATTCTTCAAAACCTTTATTACACAGTCAAACACATCTGGTTCCAACAATGTAATTAGGTTTTAAATATTTAATTAATTATTTTAATTTAATTTAATTCTATCCTTTATTAGGAGGCTACGTGACGTACACTTATAAGCTACACACTCTGTTCCTCAATTGTCATGTATCTAAGATAAGTGTGCACTAACTAACTACATGATATGTGTTCCACTTTTCATGTTCCCACATAACCCGTCACAATTTCGGCATGTTATTCAGACATTGAACCACATGATGTGTTGTCTGGCTGCATGTTGTGTGTTCTTCTTTTCATTTGTCCGTGAAACATGTTGAATGACTCTACAAGTTCTTCGAACATGGGAATTAATGAGTTAAATGTTGTGTATTCCAGCTACACGTTGTGTGATTCATTAATTATAAAGGATGGAAGTATCACATGGTTATAACTGTTTATTTGACCACATGGTTATCATGAATTTCGCCGCTAAACTGTGTGGCCTACATGATGTGTATGCCAGCTACAAACTATGTAATCTAAAAAATTGTGAGCCAGGTTGAACTATTCTACAGACCATGTATAATAAATTCACTATGTATAATAACTGCTCGGCATGTTTTGTATCATATGACACATCCAGGTGTAGTAAACTTTGGTACATGATGTGTACTTTAGCTACACATCGTGTATCCCAATCAATAGGAAAAAATATTTGGCACCTCTCGATGGAATATCTAATAATTATTCATCTATTCTAGGGTCATAAGAAAATATGAATCTTGAAAAAATAATATTAAAATGTTGAAGGCATGTTATTTAAACATTTTATTAAATATTGAATAATCTAGAAATGAAATATCTAACCATTATTATGCATAATCGATCAACAATCAAATAAATAATTATAAATTTAAACGTGATTAATCTAATAACACTTCATGGTTCTAGATGTAGTGGAAGTGCCTGGTTGGTGAGTATCAATTAAGGTTTTTTTCATAATTGATGGATCATTTTCCAATTGTGAAAGATTTAAACATAATGACTAGTGAATTTTTTCCATTTAATATTGACATAGAAAGTCTGGAACCCAAAGAGGATCTTTTACACATTAAATTTATAATTAGTTTAATCAGATTAAAAGAAACATTACATCATCTTAGGATCTTTTTTTGATGAAGATTTTGATAATTTGAAACCCTTTTCAAATTATCATCATTGTGTAGGGAGGACCCAAAGTAGATCTCCTCTGGCAGTGATCCACACATGGTCTATTGATATTCAAACAACGTTGATGGAATGTTGGGTTTTAGTGTGGTGGATCGATCATCTGGTGTTGTTTATCTTTATCACTTAAAGATCATTTGGGATTGAATTATTCTCTCCTATTCTTCTCATGATTGAGAGGATGAGAGGAGGATTCTAGAGAAAATTACATTGCACACAACGATTCTCAATTCTTGTTTAACCCAACACAATAGATGTAGACATCTATTTATAGAGTAAGGGTTAATATTAAAAATATTATTTAATTTCACAATAGACCTTAAATAATATAATAAACCATATATAAACTCATGACATATAATAATAATAATATTACTATTATTTTTATATCATTCACTATATGGAACAATGATAAATATTATTTTAATAGCACGCAAATTAATATTTATCACCAGACACGATCTTAGTCTATTCATCCACTTTGATATTTATTGAAAAGATGAATAAATATTTATCAAATATTTATTCATAAATAAATATTATATTCATAGTTTAGTGGATAAATTTTTATTAAATATTAAATAAATAAAATAAATATTCTATTCACAGTCTAGAAAATAAATATTTATTTAATATTTGCAATCAATAAAAACTGAACAAAATTATTCCTCAGTTTTGAGAATGATATTTATTCCAATAATTAAATTCAAATAAAATTTAATTGAGATCAATGTAAACACTTAGTATGTGAGCCTCTAGGATTCTTCGTCATTGAAATAAGGTGGGATTTCCTAAATTCCAAGATTATTGTCTAGTAATGGGTCAAGGTGCCCAAGAGAAAGAAGTTAATTTCGCATCATAGAAAACCACACATGAATGATTACCATGTAATATATTCTATTTATCACAATATCTCATCAAGAAGGATTCACACTCATGTCACTAGCCTATATTCTTTATACCTCTTTCTTTTACTATCTAAAATAAACTTTTCATTACACCATGGCTATGGAATTTAATGAAATAGTTCCATTACAATTAAAGGGTTGAGATATCAACTTCCAATAATGTAAAAGGGAAAAAATCCTTCCTCAACTTATCAATTAATAACATATTATTCATGATGCACCCAACTTACCCTGCTTCTCATGAACATATGGTGTCATAGTTTTGGTTAATACATCAAATTACATGAGTCGCGATAAGCATTAATAATAATATTGATGTTTAAGGATTATTTTACACACTCGCATATAGGAAGATCTGATGACATATAAACATGTCAAATTCCTACTGGTGGGTATGTTCTCATAATATATCATCTTGTAGTTTATGAAGTGTGAACTTCATGTGAAGAGGTCTCATCTACATATGAGTACTCATTCATAGCAATTAACATTCTTGGTGCCCCATCATGGTATGTTATCTTACCATAGAACTGTATTTAAGAATATCATCATGGAATTTCAAGTTTCTCATCATAGAAAGGAACTTATATGAACTTATCAATGCGACATATACTCAGGGAAATTTTCACATTAAATTAATGAAGAAAAATGAACAATAAGTAATAAAATATTCTATTAATATTCAAATCTTTGAATATCCATGTAATACAAAGTACAAATAGTTGATTCTAGACCACCAAATCCAATAAGCCACACATCATTCTAACACCCAGTGTGACCAGTATGACTGAAAGTGTGTGTTCTAAATTTTAACTTGAAATTTTATTTTAAAACACATGGTACATACTCAAAACTAAGAAAACGCAATTTAATTTCCCTAAAACTCTACAAAAAAATATTTATTGTTCATTTTCATCATGTAGGAATTAACCACACATCATTTCAACACATGGTATGACTAGTATGAATTAAAGTGTGTGTTTTCAATTTAAAACTAACGTGTTAGTTAAGAACACTCATTATATACTCAAAATCGAGCAATCATAAATGGATTTTATGGAACTCTATGAAAATGATAACTTATTCATTTTTGATATGTAGGAATGTATTGCACATTATTCAGATTGAAAGTTATCATGTATTATATAACATTGCAATTATAATTTTTTTATTAATTTATTTATATAGTATTACTAAAATAATACTTATTTATATTAAATAAATGTGGTTATTTTGTATGGAGTTGGGTTAATCCTTATATAAGATCTTCTATTAATTAAAATGTTTTCTATTGGTTGTAATTTTTTTTGTTTGTAGGTGAATTTTACATCAATGTAATTATATAGTATTGAAATTCTTTAATGAAAATATATAGCGACCCTAACCCCAAAAGCCCAGAACCGGTGTCTTACTTTATTAAATTGGAATAGATATAAAAAAATCATGTCCCAAAGGACCAAAAAGTTTAGCAGTTTTTGAAACCAAATACATACATGATACCCATTTTACATTGGGAATAGAAAATTAAACATAATACATAACAAAGTAAAATGCATATAATCCTTGAAAACTCATTCCAAGAATTCATCTTCATATCCTAGGGAAAGGAAAAAAATAAGGGTGATCTAAAATTCTTAGTAAAGGTAAAGTAAAGTGAAATAAATAATGAATCAATGATCATAATCAATATGACAAGGTAAATAACTGAACACACATGCCATTTAAATAAATGTATAAGGCATAAAAAAAATATGGCAAGGTAGATAACTAAAAACACATGTCATTTAATCAATAGACTAAAAATGAAATGTATCAATAGATTTTGTCATAATGAAAATAAACTGGATAATAATAAATGAATATTGAATGAAGGCAGTTCTTAAATATTGGACATCATGTTAGAGGCACATGAAAACCTATACCATCGATGCCTTTTACAAGACAGTTTAAAACTAATGGTAAAAACCCATTTAATTTTGCCAGTTGATTTTTCTCATGAGAACCTTTCAATGCATTGAGGGTCTATATAAAGTCTATATCCCACCCGTCACTGAATTTCGAAATAATTCCTCATATATCGAATAATCGATTTAATTAATAAACAATGTGTCTTATCATAAAATATCTGTATTGAGTATAGGATATGGATTTATCAATATTTACCCATTCAATAAAAAACATTCAAAGTAAAATTACATATATAGAAATGAGATATAGTTTAATGAATAACCATATCTATGGTAAATGATATGGATAATTGGGGTAAATTTAATTTCTAGTGAAACATGATTAACCCATGAAAAAGAAAATAGGTTCCTTAACAATATCTTTGAAACAATCATAATCCATTAAAAGAAAGAATGAGGATGGTATCAATAAAAAATATCCTCAGTGTAAGATAAGTATCATATATTATTTTTTATTTTTATGAATGGAAATTACATTAAAGGATCATTAAAACATTCTTGAGGAAAATAATCTTTAAACATTCAAACTGTCTCATACCACTT
This sequence comes from Viscum album, assembly GCA_963277665.1. Taxonomy (NCBI): domain Eukaryota; kingdom Viridiplantae; phylum Streptophyta; class Magnoliopsida; order Santalales; family Viscaceae; genus Viscum; species Viscum album. The sequence continues at coordinate 592,060,968 of OY728141.1, read as the reverse complement.
TAAAATGTTCGAATCATAATCCCCATGAAAGAATAAAATTAAATGAAACTAATAATATCATGAGAATAAGGATATTAATGATATAATATGTCAATTTAGTGGTATATACACCTCATAAAATAAGATAGGTGTCTAATATAACAAACATCTTAAAGAGGGCTAATTATGACAAAAATCCATTACCGCTTTGGTAACATTGAAATTGCAAACCCAATGAAAGATAAATACTCAAATGGATATGTAAAACATCATAAATTCATGTATAATAAGGATAAAATAAATTCATGGGAATTATATACACTATATAAAAATAATTAGGTGCATAATAACAAATAAGTCTTAATGGAATGTAAAATAAGACAAATCCTCTTACCTTATGCTCTCTTTTGGTTTAATATTCTTTAACCTTGCATATAATGGTTTTAATAATATTATTAACTTATAAAATAACCGTATTAATATTTATTATATCATATATAGTCCTTTTATAACATATTATAACCTATTCATCAATAATCTTTATCATTTTCATCATTTTGGGTGTTAATTGCCTTGTTTTTCGAGTATGTTTTTGACTTGTAATTTTTTGTTACTGTTACTTAGATCATGATTTAATCATATCCAAAATTTAAACCATGATTTAAATATTATATATATTCATCATATATTTATTTAGAGTAATCCATAAAGTTTGGATATAAGAAATGAAATACATCGTTCCTCGAGACGATAGGTTGTACATACGCATGAACGTTGTTTCTATTTTATTATCGTATTAAAATAATAAAAAGTAAATGATATATATATATATATTATAATTATAGTATAGTATTTATTTCATATTTATCACATATTTTTATTAAAATAATCCTTAATACATTTCATTTAAATTGTGAATGAATCACATCGCTTTGAGGCGGGGTTAGTCCACACGTCAACAAACGAAGTTATCGTATTCCCACAAAATGGAATGCATGAAGTTATGTTTTATATAATAATTATATAAGCATAAATACATTATAAATATCATATATATAATTTATAAACTTTAAATCCATCATTATTTTCAACCTTGAAATGTGGTAATGGAAGAACGAACGACATCGGTTTGCGAGGCGGTAGTCCGCCGTACACATGAATGATGATTGTGTATCACATTTGATGGAAGAGTGTGTAGGTTTAGGATGTACCCTTAAGATAATATAATATTAGTATATTTAGGACAATTAGTTTATTATATAAATATTATCTAATAATAATTGAATTAGTAGAGAAATAAATAAATCTAAAGTAATTATTGAAGAACGTTACCTCTTTTTCAAGTAACTCTTTTTGGTTTATACCAAAAGACTTCCTTGGTTGGATTTTTGTGCAAATTAAGGATTTTATTATGATTTGAGGTATTTAGAGAGATTATTTGGGTAGTTTTAGTATAATACAAATGTATTTATAGGTTTAAAAAATTAAGTGGGGTGAGTTCTCTTTAATAGTATAGGAGTTTCATTTTTGTAAATATAAAAGATAAACACTATTGAGAGGTATCCCTTATATATTATGCCTCAAATAATGGTAAATTATTTATAAAAGTGATAATATGGTTGAAATACGGATACAAATTGGATTTTGGACTACTTTCTAGGTCATTTGTGCCCTTAAGATTAAAGTTTAACCACTAAGTAAACTCATTTTCACTGTAATTAATTTTAATTGTTTTCACTAATATTTTTGGTAAAAAAATAAATTGATATTACTATAAATTATAAATTATTATTATTCCATATATTGAATCCATTTTTCTAAATTAAAATCATGAAAGTGACAGAAATTAATTTAAAATTAATCATGCAGACGTGACAGGAAAGCAGGGTTTTAAAGTGAAAATATTCAAATGTTTGAAATGTTTTCATATCCAAATTCAATATAAAATTGATCCAAATGACCTAAATTGGATTAATAGATGTAAAATTTATCTAATTAAAATATAAAACCAATTAAAAATATAATTTAACCCAAAAAATTATTTTGATGAAAAATCATTTTTTAATTAAAATTCTGTATTTTTCATTATTCATCAAAAAATGAAACTTCACAGAAAAATACCAAAAATTCACCATAAGATAATTTTGATATTATGATTTAAAATATGAAGCTTATTTTACAAAATATAATTTATTAAAGTTTCAAAATTTATTTTTAAAGTAAGTGCCCCATTAAAAGGCGGCAAAACTGCCTTTAGAAAAATATAGCTTTTTATGCATAAAATTAGATTTGTTCTTATCTTATTCCTATCAAACCTATTGAAAGAATATAAAAAATAATTTATTGAATATATAATATATATATATATTTAATTAATATAATTCGCTAGTATAAATTAATTTAATTTATTAATACGAAATTTCTTTGGGTGCATAAAATAGTTTTCTTATAAAAACATTTCATTTATATTTAATTGGTTTCTATATTCATTTCTAATTAATTGGTCACCAAAGAATTATATAAACATATGTAAACAAATTTTTTAAAATTTAGTTAATCCTTTTCATACATGTATTTACAATAGCTAGATGATAACTATAATAATATTTTCATAATAATATTAATGTTATTCTGTAAAACTCAGTTTTTCGTACAACGCAAGCAATCAAAGAAAGTTATCGTTGCATGTAACATAATATAACTCAGTGTTGCATGCATTAAAAGATATATCATAGATTAAATTTATTTAAAATATTGAATATATTCTAAAGTCACCGAATATTATATTCCCTTCTACACTTGGTGTTGTGTGTCATACATGCTATTGAATACAATGTTATTACTTTAGAATTTTGAGGTGTTACATTCTCTCCACCTTAATTAAATTACATACTCACAATTTAAACTTGATCTCAATAATCAAGGGTTTTATATTTGAAAATTCTATTGATGAAAAATTCACATCATGAATAGGATTAATAACACATCTTATTAATAAGAAGGAAAGGGAAATGTGAAGGTTGATACAAAACTAGGCTTTCGAATAGAAGAAACATTAGTGAAAACCTAGACATAGAAGAGAATTATAACTATTAAGTTCTGATGGAGTGTGATAGAGAACATTTTCATGATAAAGTTGTTGAAAAAAATCTATAAACCATAGGTGTGAATAACGATCATTGATATCATCAAAAATGATGACAATAGGATAAATTTTTGTTTCAAGACCCTTTTCCTAGAGTTGTGAAATTCTTTTAATATCTAAGAATATAAGAAAATATATGTTTCTATAAATAAAATCTTATCATTTGATTGTTCCTTGAACTATTTCTACTTTATATATTAGCAAAGACTACATCAAATAGTGATGTAACAAAATAATCCCTACAACCTCATCCAAAATTCAACTTTAACCATTGCATAAATTGTAAACCTTATGACCCCTCCAAAATATTATGATCAAAAACATTAGAATTGGTTCTAAGGTAGTTTGTAGTATCTAATTTACTTTATCTATATCAATCATGTCTTTATCCAGGCATCATTTTCTCAACATCAGGGAAATATTAAGGGTTATTTGTCCCTAAACCATGTGTTTTCCAAAAAAAATAACTTTAAAACTAATCACTTTTCTTGGAACCATTCAACATATGGTCTCAAATACTTAATGTAATAGTATTAAAGTACAATCCTTATATATTTTATAATTATTATTACCAATAAATCACTAATAAAATACTCAAATGACATAATTCTTGAATCCAAACACAAGCATATTAATAATCCCTCTTCATCTATGGTAGTATCATAATCTTGACCATGATCCATTAGCGTAATTTGAGGTATGTTCATTTGATGCTTCAGATATTTATTTGAGTTGTTTCATATCTCCTTGAAGTTAAATCATTATACATTGGAAACTTTTTTATTACACTTGAAATCACAAGCATGGTGGTCTTTCTATCCACACTTGTAGCAAACTCTCATTACTTTTAACCAAGTACCAGGGTGTTTATTTCCACAACTATCACATATGAAAAAATACTTCATTATCTTCTTTCCTTTATAAATTTTTTCCCAACTATCCTTTTGTTCTCATTCCTCCCTCTGAATCCATAATACTTAGATAATTATTTACCTATCTCTTTATCACATAATGTTATGTCCTCATATGACAATAATTATTGGGATACTATTTACCTTTTAAATGTTGCCTTAAGACCATAAGAGATATGATCATTCTTACCCTTTAGATCGCGTGCATTTGTGAGGTTCACATTCCTTATACTAGGTTCCATTTCTAAATGACTACATACACTAGATTAGATCATATAATTATGAAACATAATATAAAATCCCAAAACTAGTGGAATACTTAACATAAATAGAAAATTTTATGTGTATCTAATATCATAATCATAAAAATGGTTTCTTTGGGATGTTATTCTATACTTATCATCAAATTATATCATAGGTTTATGTTCTCTAATCTACGCTTTTATAAATCTAGTTTCCAAGATTTCTACTAAATTATCTCTGATACCAACTGTAACGACACCAACCCCAGAAGCCTAGATTTGGTGCTTTACATTATTACATTGGAATAGATACAAGAAAATCATGTCCTAATGGACTGAAAAGTTTTGCAGTTTTGGAAACCAGATACATACATGATACTCATTTTACATTGGCAATAGAAAATGAAACATAATACATAATAAAGTAAAATTATTATCATCCTTGAAAAATTATTCCAAGAATTCATCTTCATGCCCTGGGGAAAGGAAACAAAATAAGGGTGAGCTCAAATTCTCAATAAGGGTAAAGTACATTGAAAAAAATAATGAATCAATGAGAATAATTGATATGACAAGGTAAATAACTGAACACATATGTTGTTTAAATAAATGGACGAGGCATAAACAATATGGCAAGTTACATAACTAAAAACACATTACATTTAATCAATATACTAAAAATGAGATTCATATATAGATTTTTTCATAGTGAAAATCCTCTGGATAATAATAAATGAATACTGAATAAAGGCAATGCTTAAATATTGGGCATCATGTCTAAGCCACATGAAAACCTATACAATAGATACCTTTCACAAGATAGTTTAAAACTATAGGTAGAAACCCATTTAATTTTTTCAAATGATTTATCTCATAAGAACCTATTGATGAATCAAGGGTCTATATAAAGTCCAGACCCCACCCATCACTACGTTTCCAAAGCATTCCTCATATATTGAATAATCAATTTAATTAATAAACAATAATCCTTATAATAGAATATATGTATTGATTGAAGGATGCAAATTTATTGATATTTACCCAATCAGTCAAATAACTTTCAAATTAAAACTCTATATATAAAAATGAGATATGGTTTAATAAATAAGAATATCCATAATTGTCACATTTTTGTCTCTATTTTGAGGTATTTTTCTATTTATTTAGATATTGTATTTATCCTTAAGTTTTCCTGGGATTTTTTGGTAAAAAATAGAAATTTTGGGGTGGATGGAATGAGGCGCATGGTTGGTGCATAGTTTTTCAAACCGTGTGTCCATACCCGGTAAACCATGCAGACTATGGCACTTTTGGACAATGGAAAACCACACAGTTAGAACATGGTTTTTCAAACCATGCATCCATACCCAGTAAACTGTGCGGCCTATGGAACTTGTTGATAGTGGAAAACTAAACAATTGGAACATGATTTGAATCCATGTAGCCAAAACATGTAGAATAGTTCCTCTTGGATAATGAGGGGCACACAGTTTCCACACAGTTTGGAAAATCATGTGGGAAAATCGTGCGACTTGTCTAGTTCATTAAAAAGTGTGAATTTACCTTTGTTCCCTCTCATATTTTAACCCTAAATCCCCCTTTATTTCCCCATTCAAGATCTCCAGCCCTAGGCACCTCCCTATCCTCCTCTTGGCTCCCTTGGGCACCCTACTTTTGGTGGATTTGGTGTGTATTCATCAAGGAAACAACAAGTAAGTGATTTCTCCCTTGGTTTCTTCCCTCTTTCTATGGTTTTCCTACATATTTCTTGAGTTCCTATTTTCCAGTGTGTGTTTTACCAAAAATTGGGTTTGATATTATATTTTTTAGGGATATATTGATGATTGTTTTTCAATATTGCCTTTATGGGGTCTTTTGGTGGCATGGTTGTAGTTTTGCACCGTTTTCTAGAAGTTTCCAAGTTTGAGGTAGGTGTTTCCATGATTTTACATTATTGAATGAGTTTGGATTGATTTCTTGGATTTATGAATGTGTTATATGATTTTTTTTGTGTTTTAAAACATGTTTTGGAAAAATTTAGACATGTATATGTGACAAAAATGGGATTTTCAAAGGAAAATGGTTATTGTTTGTTTGTGTTTCATTATGGTGCTTCTTGGAAGCGTTTTTATGATTATGTAAAAGGTACGAAAGTTTTTTTCAAAGAACTTAAGGTGAGGGTGTGTTAAAAGTGGATTTTTTAAAGGACAACAGATTATTTTGGCATGTTATCTTTTTTTTTACCTTAAAATGTGATTTTTGAATTAATTATATGATGTGAAGCACATTGTGAAATGAATTTGTTTCATGTTTGTATTTGTAAAGGGATTGACCCATGAATATAGTTGAATTGATTATGTGTTTTTATTGTAATGTTTCCAAATTGGCTTCATGGTTGGTGAAAGTTATGGAAAATTTGTTTTGAAATGGTTTGGTGTGTGTAAAATGGAAAGTAGTTTTGTTTATGGAAAATGGTGATTTTCATGTGATGGTTCTGAAAGTGGTGATTTTTTTTTGCTCTTGTGTCTTGACATATGTTTGTGAAAGTGATCGTTATGTGATATATGAAATGGGATTTGAGCAAAAAGGGAATCCTAGGTATCTAGGTGGGTAAACTAGAACTAGTATGCCAGTGTTTCATAATTGGCAAGGCTCATATTCTTCTAATGGATTGATACTAGTTGACTTAGAAGTGGAAAGGACCATATTCACTTAGTAGGATTTATGCTGGAAACACTAACTAAATATGTGATGTGATTGGAGACCACTAGGCCCTTGGGATGATCCCTCCTAGTGGATTGTTCATGAGAACATGTTGTTATTGGACAATTATTTTGAGACCACTAGGACCTTGGGATGATCCCTCCTAGTGTATCATGCATCGGAAAGTTGTTGGTAGTTGATTTGGAGGATATTGACCATCGAGCTATGAGGTTCTTAGTGACTCACTTATTCTAGTTACCCTTAGGGAGTTACCCATGGTGCTCTCTTGTGACATTATATATGTGATTCGGTATTGACCATTGGTATACGGTGGACCTTGTATACTCTATGGCCTTGAGGATAGTTTATTTTAAAAAATGGTTTATCTTGAGAGTGAAAATATTTACTTGAAATGTAATTTGAAAATGTTTCCAAGTGATTTCATATAAATGTTCATGTTGATTTATCTTCTAATGTTTTATCATGGAATATTTTTTTGTGGAATCCACTACTGGGAAATGGGTCTATACCCACGCACCTATACTAGTGGTTTAAAAAAACCATTGGGATAGATTGTCTAGTTAAATTTATCCCTACAGTTTTAAAAAAAATATAGGTATACCATGCCACAATTTTCATTTCTGTCGGGCTCATCCCTGCGTACCCATCCCCCAAAAACTCTACTCTCCACTAAAAAACCTAATCTCCCCCCACAAACCCTCATCTCCCTCGCAAACCTTTTCCCCCAATTATCCATCAGACTCATCCCCATCATGAACCCTATCCTCTCCCTCACCAACCATATTTTCCCCCGATTCCTCTATCATCCATCATGCTCATCCCACTCAAAGGTGAAACCCTACCTCAATGCTCTACTTCCTTGTGATTCCTCCATTCCAACTTTAGCTTCCGTTCACCCCATTAATGTTCAAAGGTAATCTATTCTTTGTTTGATCTTGGTTCCAAAAGTTAATCTCTTTTAATATATTATTCTCTATATATATCACTCTTTTCTCTTGGTTCTAACTTCTCCTAAAAAATCTACTATTATTTTTTGATATTATAGGGTTCATAGTGGACCTAATATTGGGGATTTTGATGTTTAGAGACCATATATAGTACCTTATTCCACCTTTAGGTCCTCACTACTAAAGGCGAAATGTTTTGGATTTCTTGGTTCAAAATTCACTTTTTTGAAGTCCATGTTTCATTGAAATTTCTTCATTTTGGTATTCAAAGAGTGTTTGATTTTTATAAATTCATTATTGATGAAATTATTCCTCTATATGATATTATTTTTTGTTTCTAAATTGATCGTTGAAATTTTTGTCATGACATAGAGCAGTTCATTTATGAATCTCAAATGTCATTTTGAAATAAATATCTAGCCATTCTTAAATTCTTGTAAAAATGAATATAAGAATTTAAAAGGTATTTTTTATATAAATTCAAGGATTTTAACCCTTTTTTGTTTTTAAATAAGGAAATACATGTTTTAAAAAGGATGTCTTGAAATGTAAATAGTGTGTCTAATCGTAAAGGCCTATTTGGAACTTCTTGGGTTAGATGGTTGATCTCATTGGGGACCTCATCGATTTCCCCTTGTTTTTTAGCATGGTGATGAATATATTATTTATATGTGATGTTGGAAAGGGGTTTTTCTATGAGAGGGTGTTAGAAGAGAGGGTGAGTTATTTTTTGTGCTTTTTTCCTCAATTTTCCCTTTCATGTTTAATCACCGCCACTTTTTTAATCATGGTAACATAGATAACTAGGTGGTATTTTTATATTTATGCTACACTAGTTGGTATGGAGGCCTATAGTGTAACCTCTAGCATGATATTGGACATGGTGGGAGGTTATATCAATTATGTTGGGGTGGGATATAAAAGTGGATTATATTTAGTAGACAAAAAATAGGCTAATAATTAGTCCTACATTGGTTTGGTAAATTCTAGATAATATAAAATCCGGATCTAGGTTAGATCCCATAACACATTCTCCTTTACTTTTGGATTGAATAAGGGGTTATTATCTCATGGTTGATTGTATTTTCCACTTAATTATATTATTGTGGTAGACTTATCTAATTTACATTCATTATTTACCTCATGATGGGTGGCGCCTTCCTAGTGGTATTAATTTCACTTGTGTGTGGATTGATTCATTTTAAATGGTTTTTAAAGATTTTTATAGAAACCATTTTAAATCAAAGGCACTCATTTTGATATTTGGTTCTGAAATGGTTGTTTTGACTAAAAATGGCTAAGTCCATGGAATTTGATTCAAAGTGATTTTTTAATTTAATGAAAACAAAAAAGGAATGTTTTTTAAAATTTTCATAGACTTGATATTAGATTTCTTGTGTGTATATTTGAAATAAAACTATTTTATAATTATCTTTCAAATTAGTGTTCGTGAATTTCCACATGAATGAAATTGCACAGATTCTTTGGTGACATCCTACTGGACCAATTAACTTATATCTCGCATATCTATTTGTTTGTGTTTGTAGCTCATATAATGTGTATATGTTAAAGATTCATATTTTGGTATAATCATCTCATGTTTGTTTATTAATGGGTGAGTGTGTATATTGTGAGAAAGATGATATTGTACAATGGATATATGGGTATAATTGATTTTTTTTTATTCTGTTTTGGTATGTGCTATTATATTTGTCAACACAACTTAGTGTATGTTTGATTCTACTTTCATTGAATATTATTTTTATGATTCATTTTTTATTTTTTAATTGATGTTAATTATGTTAATCTCATTTGGGTTATTTATCTTTTTTAATTTTTTTTAGTTAATGTTTCATGGATGTCCAATGTATTTGTAACCCATTATAGATTCTTAATAACTGATTAAATGTCTTTAACAAAGTCTTGAGGATGAAACTGTTCATAAGGTGGAGTTTTTTTATGATCTGGTAGTAGTTTCTAGCTAGTAGTGATCAGAAACAACTTATGTGATATTAATGGTTTCCTCTCTATAGTTCATTTCATTTTCAATCACTACAATCGAAAGTATATACTCACTAATTCTTGAAGTACTCAATTCCACATCCATTAAATAGGTTTAATCTTCCTCTTGGCCTAAACCAATCCTTTTGATTTTCCCAAATCATTTTTTTTTTGGATTGTCTATTGATTGTAAAGAAACTTAATTCCTTTCTATTTTTATGCAGACTCACGAATTTCTATCAAAATTTGTGGTTCTATCCCAAGATCAGTTTTTTTGGAAAAACTAGAAATTCACCATGGGTTTCAAGTATGTTTTGTTCCATTTCAATTCTTTTCCATTTTTTAAATTTAGGGGTTTGGGTTTTTTGAGTTTTCTATGTTTTTCTAGAGTATTTTGGACCTCACTACAGTGGTTTCAGGTTTTCATTGTCAAAGGTGACTTGCACATGTATACATAGGTAGGAATATATATATATAATTTTCCCCATATATATATATATATATTCACCCATGGCGGTATGAATATATATGAAAATTTCATACGTGCGTAAGATAAAGGGGTATATGAATGTATAAGCATATATGTAAGGATCCCCTTGTACATATTTGGCCATTAAAATATGTACATAGGGGATAGGTGTCCTTATATATATGTGGGAGTACATATGCATGCAAGCATTAAATAGAAAATTCAAGTTATCGTATTCATAAGTAGAGAGCCTTGAGTTTGAGGTAGGTTACCTTGTGCATTGGCATTTAAATTTAAAGAATCATTGATTGCTTGTATTTCACACCATGTTTTTATACTAAATAATGATATATATTTCTTAGAATAATTGTTTGATATGAAATGAATTGTTTACCGAATTGAATCAAATCGAATCAACCTAACCTGATCCAAATCAAAACAGACCAAATTAAATGAAACCAATGTGAACTCAATCAACCTGAATTAAAAGAAATATGACATAATATAAGTAGGAAAACCCAAAATGATCTAAATTTTATTAACCTATAAAGATTAAAACTGAATATTCCTAAATGAATCTAAAATAAATTAAATTATCCTATACTGAACAAATAAATTAAAACTAACTGGATCTAAAACAAACCATATCATTTTGTACCAAAGAGAATCATACATAATCAGTATAATCTAGTTAGAGCTCTCCTGACCTACCTCAATTAGGATTTAGTCAAACATAACAAACCAATATGAACCATAGGAAACCAAACCAAATAATATTATGAAGAGTAAACCCAAAATGAGTTGAAATAAATATAGTGGCACCATACAAACCCAAAATGGATAGAATAAAACCAAATAAAAAATATAATGAAACACTTTTAAAAAAACATTCACAAACTAACTAAACCTTACTGGTATAAATGTAAACATGATCAACCAAAATATATCTCGAATGATCAAAATCAATAAAATATAACTCAAATAGAAAAAAATTTAATAAAACTAAATTGGACCAAGTCAAACTAATATAACATGAACTAATCTAATATTACAAATGTTGAATAAAATTAAGCCAAATATAATGAATTCAAACCTATATGACTACAACCAACATAAACTAAACTAAACTAAACCAAAGTGATATGAACCAAATGTAATCAAACTGAATTGATTAGAACCCAAATGAATGAAATTGTCCAAGATAATATAAAAAACAAGATAAACTAAATCTAATGAAATTGTACCAAACAAACTTGTATCAAACAAAACCAAACTAAACTGAAACCCGAGCCAAAATAATTATGTACCATTAATAGGAAGAGTAATTTTTAATTAATAGAAATGAAATATTTCATAGTATCATTTTGAAACTTGGATATATTTCCCCCTTACTTGTAGGAACATGATTTGACCCATGGGGCATTGTGGTTCTTATATATTGGGCGGTGACATGTATAGTCACAGGAGATAGGTATGTTATAGTTTAGTTTTTATTTTATTTTATTTATCACATCATCCACTTAGGACTTTTATCACTTTCTATGGATGGAGGGTGGTTATATTCTATGAAGTGGGACAGAAGGGCGATGTAGGTGGCTACACAGTTTTCTTTGTAGGGGATGGAGATCAGGGTAGTGGAGGTATTAATTAGTGTGTTTCATTGTTGTCTGCCTTTATACCATGTTGCTTCTATTTATTTTCTTTTCCTTCAGCATGGATGTCCGAGGTATGGATGGGGCATGCGGAAATTTTATTTGTTTACAACTGCTGGTTTAATTAATTATTTGTAGAGTAAATTAATCCCAAGTGGTGATTCCTTGATGCCCGAACACTTGTGCCAAATTGTGGGCATTTTCCATCCACCTTACTCCATCCTAGTCATTCCTATATTAAATTCTAACTAGTTCATTGTTGTGTATGAACCATTGGAGGGCCTAAGAAACATGGAATAACTAGGGAGGTATTGGGAACATATTCAAAATTCTACACCTATATTTTCATGATCTTAGGTATATCATCATAGGAAAAGAAAAGAAAATTTCACTTCCATAATGGGCCAATACTAGTATGGGGACAACAAAAGGATGTTGTCCTTGTCCTGGAACTAAGGATCCTTATCTATTTAATCATTCCCTTCTCTTCTAGCGACCATTCATAAATATATTTATTTACCTATTCAAGTTCCCTTTAAGAGAAAATGGAAAAATTATTATATAGATCATTCATTTTATCTTAGAAAAGGAGGGGAAAAATAAAGAATCAATTGGCTTTATAATTACCATCAAGACTTTTTATCCTTTAAATGATTTAATATATCCAAACCAGAAGTTAAATTGATATTTAATGACACTATTATGGAATAATAACTGAAGTTCCTTTCAGCCTCACCTACTTTTTCACTAAAGATAAGGAGTCATCTTCTTCCTCTATTTTCATGTTGTCCATATGTTCAGTAACATCCTCATAAGCTTCCCAAGGTCCCTCATTGGTGATGTTATTTTTAGGAATCATTACTATCAAATCTATATCAAATCCCTTTTCCATCTCTTTCTCAATGTATTTATGAGGATCAAAATTACCTCTTATTCCTAAATCCCCTTGTATAGGTGTCTTGTAAAGGATCCTGTTACAGGTAGCCTCGCATTCCAATCTAGTAATTATTTTCCTTGGTAAATTTGAAGAGTCTTTTAAATTCTTGTAATTTTTACCTTATTGTTCAGGTTTCCCCCTATGTCAAAATCTCTTTTCCTTCAAATGTTTTTACCTGGATAGATATAATACACAGACGACCTATCCACCTCAGAACCAGAGGAAGCTAGGGAACAAACATCATCCCCTTTAGTTTCCTCAGTTGTATATTATGATCATTTGGATAAAGGAGAATAAGTACTTCCACATTGGTTGAAACTTCATCTCTATTATATTCACTCTCTAAAAAAATTGAGGTAAAACATTTTGGGATGGGGTTTTGAAAGAAATTAGATCTTGATTCAATCAATCCCATAATAGTATAGACTAGCTTATTATACATTCTAGTTAGAGTCCTAAATCCAGTATACCATAAGATCATTTCATTTTTCCTCATCGATTCCAGTTAGAATAACTTTCTAGTTCTAGTGGAACATTTAAGCCAAATTACCTTTTTAGTTGTAGAGTTGGAAAAAGTATGATGAAGACTAGAATTGAACCTCTTGTTTATGCATGTATTGTCCTTCAATTTCATCTATGGTAGAATTCAAATGGGGGTTAAATATATCAACCTCTATGAAAATACACATGGTGATATGATGACATAAATATTGAGTTCTACGGTCTAAAACCATATAATTCTCAATCATGTTTCCAATCACCCTATGGATGAAAACATTTTTAAAAAGGAGGGTTGGGATAGGAAGAACTACCCAAACCATTGAGAGGGATAATCATGCATCAAAAGATATCTGAAAGACCATATATGATAGTAGAAATGCATAGAATTGAAAAAAATTATGGTTGGAAGACATAGTAATCATGTTTTTATCTTTAAAGAAATTGATGAGAATTTTCCAAGGTTCAATTAGTTCCAAAATTGTGTGAAATATGAAGCCCCCTAAATCTATTAATGGCATTGCTAAAATTCTTGATAGAGGGGTGACAGTATCCAAACCAATCTAATAGAGAGAATATATGGAGAGATGATGCATCTGATAACTCATAATTAATCATAAAACTATTGAGAGGACCCTTGTAAAGGTTAAATACCATCAGGTGCACTGATGATGGGGGGAACAATGGTAAAGAATATAGATTAATTAAAGGAATAAAATTATGTGGGGGCTGTAAACAATGGTAAAATCAGATCCCTAGTGAGTTAAAGGGTGGGAGGTCTGATTACTGTGTTCTAATGGGTATGGTTATTACAATAGATCCATAATATAATATAATACAAACTCAATTACTAGATATAAATAGCACGTGCAAAATACATATAAGCGAGAATACGGATGATACAAGTGTGGTCATTATAATGAAAAAACTATTCAAATATCTACATTTTCTATAATCTATCTCAACCCTAAAATAATCATCCACCATTTTTACATAATGATCTAGATCGATAAAGGTGCATACAATGACCATGTATACATTTAGGGTGGAATAATAATTAGTACAATTTTCCAAATTAGTGAGTTGACTCCATGGATAATAATTGTATACACACATGATCAATAAGAAAAGGTTAAATAAAATAACCATAGCAACACATCCTCTCCAATCATAACAATATTATAATGACAACTTATCAAGATTCCCATAGTTCACATTCACAATGCTCACTAAATAATAATGATTATATATAATTATAGATATACTCACACTTCATAAACATAAGAATAAAATAGGTCCCCTATGAATTATGTCCTACTAAAGATGTGATAGAAACTATAATATTTGTCTAATATCCATCTCATTAAAGAGTAAAATCTAGTCATCACATTATAGTCATCCATTCCCACCACATTCAAAATATTATAATTCTTTTAACCTTCCTGTATGTGGTATTCAAAAAAATAACATCTTATAAAAAATATTATCTTCAAAACCCTTTATAGTTTTCTTATTAAATGATTCACCATGGATGCTACTTACTTAAATGATAGAGGAACACACATATCTATTGGTATTTCATTATAAATAATAGAGGAATATATATCTCCCCTAATATCCCAATAGAACTAATATTGATAATATTGTTTACCTCAAACCCACTATTGCAAGTTAAAAGGATATAAGACTGTGTATCATTTTCAACCTCAATACCATAGTTGTGAGAGAGAAAGAGTTTAAAAACTCACGTGAATAATTTTCATTAAAAATTCGCAGTCTTCTCAATATTCAAAAAAATCATAGAAAATATAAGTTTCTTGATCATTTTAAAATTTTCCAATAATAGCTTTTGAGGAATAATTTTGATAGGCACTCAAATTCAAAGCCTTCATGTTTATAGGTTCTGGAAGAGGTGCATGATGGGGTTCTGGACATGGTGCATGATGGACCTATTATTTTCTAGGGAGAAGAGGATATACCAATGATTTACAAAACCATTGGTATATAGTTATGCATTATGGACTGGGGAGAATAGGGTATACCAACAGTTCTATATACCTTTGGCATACTATTATGATAGAAAATATGTATTCCACTGTACTTGAACCATTGGTATACATATATCCCAATAGTTTCATTGAAACCATTGGAATAGAGTAACTTGAGACAGCCTATACCAACAGTTTTATAAAAACAGTTGGTATAGAGCTATCCCAATGGACAACATACTGATGGTTTCTAAAACCATTGGGATAGCCTATACCAATGGTTTTAGGGTCTATCCCAATGTATTGAAACTATTGGGATAGGTTATATTTTCAGTAGTGATCCTATTGGACTTCACCTCACCCTACATACACCTTTGGGTGTATGTAGACTTTGTTATGTATGAACCGGGTAAAGGCAAGATGTGTCGTGGTGATGGTGGTTCTGATTTCTAGAGAGTTCCACTTGCTGCAAATGTTGGTGGTGGTGGATTGAGTGTGTTTTCCCCCATGTTTCATGGAGGACTTTGGGATGCTTAGTGATTCCCTTTTCATTGTTAAACTTTAGTTTTTAGTTTAAATTGTAAAACTTTGATTTTGAATATTGGTGTACCAAATTTGGTTATGGTTATTGGTTATGTTTTACTTTATTATTTTGGGTTTTTTATTGTTATAATCATGGATGAAATCATTCCAAATGTATATTGTTGATAACCAGGCACTAGTTTCCAGCCTTTGGGGATCAAGAACACCCTTCGGGCCTTGTCTCAGGCTGGTTCGGGTATTAGTTGGATGGTATCTTGGATTGGTTCGTGAAAAATGGTAGGTTTCTATCTTTTTAGGTCATGATATTTGTGAAGAGTTTGGATATACTAGAGTTAGGACTATCAAGACTTGATGTTTTGGTTTCAAGTAGGGTGTCTGGCCAGCACACCTCATGACAGGGCTCAAGTCTCCATGGGATTTTGGGATGTGGTTTAACTTTTCCTCCAAGTGAGACATACAAGTTGTGGACTGTATATGGAAACTGGGTGGGGGTGAAGTGGTTTGACTTTTTATTGTGCTTAAAATTGTTTTATGTTGACTTATTGAGGTATTTTAGACTTGTTTTCACTGCTGAAAAAAAATTAGATTATGTATTGATGGTTGTGTTGATGGTTTTCCTGTGAATGTTGCTTGTTGTAGTAAAATAACTCCTTGAAGAGTCCCTTTGTAACAATGGGAAGTGGCAGGAAAGAGTTTTCCATCACTGATTAACTGCATGCTAGTAGAGGTAGTGGTTTGAGCTATCCAAGATTTGAGACAAGGAGCAAAATTTGGTCCTTCTTAGGTTAGGGAAGCCGAACCAAGTCCTAGAAAGGAAAAAGCTTAGGAGTTCCTCAATAGAAATCCACCCTCATTCTAGGGTAATGTAGAACCTCGTGAATCATAGGAATGGTTTGATAAATATATATAATGTTTGTATTTCTTAACACTCCTAAGGAATTCAGGGTGAAGTGTTCTTAATTTATGTTGGAAGGTCCTAGTCGGAAGTGGTGGGACTCGGTAATGCAAGATGGAAAGCATGAGCAGATGGGATGGAGATATTTCAGGATCACCTTCAATGAAAAATATTTTCCCGAGGTTTGGGATTATTCTAGGTCCCAGGAATTCATGGATTTTACCTAGGGAGACCGGATATTTATAGATTATGATAACCACTTAACATAGTTGGTACAGTACGCACTCAAGATCATTTCTAGTGAGCATATGAAAGCTCGGAGGTTCAAGAGGGGGTTGTAGCTAAAAATTTATTATCAAGTATTTTTTTTAAGCTGAAAACCTATGTCAAGGTGGTTTAATGTTCTTGTATAGTGTAGATTTATTGTAAAGTAAAGTATGGTTCCTTTTGGGTGTGTCAGAAGTAGGTAGTGGTAGTTAATTTGAGAAGAAAAGTAAGCGAGATAAGCATTAGAATAGGGGTGGTGGTGGTTCGGGCCATCCTTCTTAGTTGTCTTTGTCCATGGCTTTAGGTGTAGGGTAATTGGTGTACCATTAGTGTATAAAAGTAGGATATAAGAATTATGTGTGTTCATAACCACCAAGATCTTGACATCAGTGAAGTTATTTGGGGCACTTGCAGTGGTTTTTCAAGGTGTCGCCCCCATATCAGAGTGGTGCTGGATTTGTGGCTTCCAGGGGGATGTCAGCTCAGCCAGAACCTTCCAAGATAGTGGGATCTTGGTTTGGTTTTCATGGAGGATGGGATATATCTTCTTTTAGGAAAATTTAGTTTAGAGAAGATCCACAGTTTAGTGGTTATTCTTAGGCTTAGTAGGAGTTGAAGAAACTTCATATAGTGTATAGAGCGCCAGTGGAATCAGATACATGTCCTATGACAGTTCGAGGTACGGTTCTTATTGAATCATATTTGGTTGTTGTTCTATTTGATAGTGGGGTGTCTATTTATTTTATTTCTTCCCATATTGTGGATGTGTGGAAGTTTCCAACTGATCTTATACCGTATGCAATGGAATTGTTGAATTCACTTGCTAAGAAGCAAGAAAGGGGTTTTAGGTGTTTATCTTGTGAACTCACCATGTCAGGGGTCGAGTTGTAGTTTTATTTTCTGGTTTTATAAATGGACATCTTCGATGTAATCCTTTCTATGGATTTTATGGTGCATTTTTCAGGCGCACATCGATTGCTATAGGTGGTGGGTGATTTTTGTGGCACCTGATGGGAGTACATAGGTTTTTCATGGGAAATAGTATCCTCAGTCGGGTCATGCTGGACCTCTACTTCAGGATTTGGGAAATCATGTGTATCAATTCTTGTCACTCATATTGGAGGATGATGTTAGGGGCTGTGAGGGTGGATTACCTCCTATGGTGGATGAGTTTGCAAAGGTTCTTCTAGATGAATTTTCAGGATTTCCTCCGAAGCAGGATGTGGAGTTTTCTATAGATTTGGCACTGGGAACACAACTGATATCACTTCCCTCATACTGTATGGCCCCCATAAATTTAATGGAATTAAAGTTACAGCTATATGATTTGGAATCCAAAGGATTCATTCGCACAAACGTCTCTCCTTGGGCCGCCCCAGTTTTGTTTGTGAAAAAGGATGATGGGTCTCTCTGGTTCTATATCGATTACCATAAGTTGAATAAAGTGATTATTAATAAAAAGTATCCATTTTTCCACATTGATGAATTTTTTATTATTTAGAGGGGGTGATGTAGTTTTCCAATATTGATTTGCGTTCTGGGTATCATCAAATCAGAGTTAGAGAGGTAGATGTTCTGAAAATAGCTTTCTAAAGCAGGTATAGCCACTTTAAGTACTTGGTCATGCCTTTCAGGTTGAAAAGTGCTCCAGTTGTCTTAATGGAACTTATGAATAGAGTGTTTCATCAATACCTTGACTCCTTGGTCATGGTATTCATAAATGACCTCCTGGTTTATTCTGAATCTGAGGAGGATCATGAGCGGAATTTGAGAATTATTTTGGGCACTCTTTGGGACCATCACCTCAATGCCATGTTTTCAATGTGCACCTTTTGGATTAGGGAGGTGATGTTTCTGGGTCACGTGATCTTAGAGTGAGGAGTTTCAGTGGACCTTGAAAAAATCAGTGCAATGGTTTCATGGGAGAAATCGAGGAGTGTCTTTGAGATCATGAGTTTTCTAGGCTGGACAGGTTATTACAAGCAGTTTTTTTAGGATTTCTCTCAACTGGCTTCATCCATGATGCTACTTACCCAAAAAGGGGTAAATTTCAAATGAATTTATGAATGCTAAGAATCCTTTGAGAAGCTTAAGCAGTGGCTGACTACCGCTCGTGTTTTTATTTTTCTGAAATCTAGAAATAAATATGTGGTTTATTGCGATGACTTAGGTATGGGTCTTGGATATGTGTTGATGTAGGATGACCATGTGGTGGCATATGGCTCTCATCAACTATGACCATATGAGAATAACTATTTGACCCATGACCTAGAATTAGTAGTGGTGATGAATTCCCTAAATATGTGTCTTCATTATCTTTTTTAGGAGAATTTTGTGGTTTATTATAATCATAATAGTTTGGATTATATTTTCTCCCAGAAAGATTTGAACTTGAGGTAGCGTCGTTAGGTTGAGTACCTTCATGGGTTTGACTTTGATATAGTTTATACCCCGGGAAAAGGAAATGTGGTGGCTGATGCCTTGAGTAGAAAAGTTTCATTGCAAGTGATGAATAAATCCAATGATGAGTGGACTTTGATGGGGATCTTTTCTCAGATGAACCTGGAGACATGTGAGAAAAGTGGAGGTGTGTTCTTGGACAGTGTGTAGTTGACACCTTCCCTCCTAGAATTGATTCGATAGGATTATCCAAATTATGAGTTGTTCCATTGTTCTATATAGTTTCTTCATGGTGGGGAGGATCTTTGTGAGTGGTCCTTATCTCCTGAGGGAGATTTTTATTTTAGGGGTCACTTTATAGTGCCTATATTGTTATGGAAGGTGGTGATGCAGGATAGCCATCAGTATCAATGGTCCATTCATACTTGTGCTACCAAGATGTTATATTATGTATGCCAATAGTTTTGTTGGATAGGTATGAGGAGGGATATAGATTAATTTTTATTGCGGTGTTATACATGTTATCAGGTTAAATCATAACATCAGAGACCTTCTATTTTGATTCAACCTCTACCTATTCTTATCTAGAAGTGGGATGAGACCGCCATGTATTTCATTGTTGGATTACCTCATATGACTTAGGGATGGAATTTTATTTGGGTTTTTATTGACCATCTGACCAATTCATCTCATTTTATTCCGATCAGAGACTCGGCCAAGGTGGATGAGTTGGGCTGATTGTATGTTCAGGAGGTTGTGAGGCTTCATGGTGTGCCATCAGCTATCATTTCTGATAGTGACCCCCATTTTACCTCTTGATTTTGGGAAGTAATTAATAAGGAAATGGGTTCACAGGTCAAATTGAGTAAGACATAACATCCTCAAATAGATGGTCATATGGAGCGGGTGAATCATATTTTTGAGGACGTACTCTGAGCATGTGTTTCGTATTTTGGTGGTTCTTGGGATAGACATTTGGGATTGGTTGAGTTTGAATATAAAAATAGTTACCAATCATTGATTTTGATGTCTACTTTTTAGGTACTTTATGGTTGGTCATTTTGGTCCCATTTATGTTGGGCTAAGGTGGGTGAGACCTCGTTGTTGAGGTCGAGCCTTGTCTAGGAAACATCTGAGAAAGTGAAATTGATCAGACATTGGTTGTTAAAATCTAAAAGTCATTATAAGCCTTATTATGATCAAAAGAATCGTGATTTATAATTTTCTATGGGTGACTGGGTGTTTCTGAAGGTGGCGCCTTGATTGGTTCATCATCGCTTGGGTAAGTAGAAGAAGCTTATGTCAAGGTATGTTGGTCCTTTTGAAATTATCTAGAGAGTCAGTAAGGTAGAATATCAGTTGGATTTTCCTTCCTAGTTGACATCAATTCATGATGTGTTCTATGTTTCATAATTGAAAAGGTATAATCTAGATCTGTCCCATGTGTTGAGATGGAAGGAGTTAGAGTTGGAGCCCAATCATTCTATGTTTGAGTACCCAGTACGGATTGAAGATTCCCAAGAGAAGCTACTTCACAAGAAGTTTATTTTGTTAGTACAAGTTCTTTGGAAGCATGGTTGTTATGAACATAAAACTTGGGAGCAGAGGTCTTGGGTTGAAAGGGAGTACCCATTCTTGTTTTCAGATCAGGATTTGAGATATTGATTATTTTTGTTCAATATTTCCTTTATAGGGTCTTGTGGTTGTGTGGTCGTGGTTTTGCACCATTTTCTGGAAGTTTCCAAGTGTGAGGTAAGTGGTTTCATGATTTTACATTATTGGATGAGTTTTTCCTACTTTATTGTATTTATGAATATGTTCTATGATTTGTTTGTGTGGTGCAAAACATATTTTGGAAAAAGTTATACATGAATATGTGATAAAAATGGAATTTTCAAAGGAAATGGTTATTATTTGTTTGTGTTGCATTGTGGTGCCTCTTGGAAGCATTTTTATGATTATGTAAAAGGTGAGAAATGTTTTTTCAAATGCACTTAAGGTGAGGATGAGTTGAAAGTGGGTTTTATAAAGGAAAATGGATTATTTTGGCATGTAAGATTCTGTTTTTCACATGAAATGTGATTTTTGAATTAAGTAAATGATGTGAATCACATTGTGAAATGAATTTGGTTCATGTGTGCATTTTGAAAGGGATTGACCCATGAATATGGTTTAATTTATTATGTTCTTTTCTTGTAATGTTTCCAAATGGGTTTCATGGTTAGTGTAAGTTATGGAAAATGTGTTTTGAAATGGTTTTGGTGTGTGTAAAATGGAAAGTATTTTTGTTTATGGAAAATGGTGATTTTCATGTGATAGTTTTGAAAGTGGTGATTTCATTTTATGCTTGTGGATTGGCATGTGTTTTTTAAGGTGATGTTTATATGATATGTAAAATGTAATTTGAGAACAAATTGAATCCCATGTATCTAGGTGGGTAAACTAGAACTAGTACACTAGTGTTTTGGAAGTGTCAAGTCCAGGATTCTTCTAGTGGATTCACACTAGTTGACTCAGAAGTGGCAAGGCCTAGATTCACTTAGCAGTATTTACACTGGTAACACTAACTAAACATGTGATATGATTGGAGACCACTAGGACCTTGGGATGATCCCTCTTAGTGGCTCATGCATGAGAACGTGTTATAATTGGAGTACTATTTAGAGACCACTGGGCCCTTGGGATGATCCTTCATAGTGGATCATGCACATGAAATCTATTGGTAGTTGAGTTGGAGGATACTGACCACCGAGGTATGAGGTCCTTAGTGGATCACTTGTGCTATCTACCCTTATGGATTTACCCATGGTGCTCTATTGTGACATTATATATGTGATATGGTGTCGATCGTCAGTATATGGTGGACCTTATGTACTCTATAGAATTGAGTCTAGTTTCTTTTGAAAATTTGTTTATCTTGAGAGAATGTTTTTTTAAATGTTTAGTTGAAATTTCCTTTGAAAATGTTTCCAATTAGTTTCATATAAATTTTCATGTTGATTTATCGTCTAATATTGTAGAATGGAATCTTTTATTTTGGGTGGCATCCTACTGGGTTTTGTCTTACACCCTACAAACACATTTGGGTGTATGTAAACTTTGTTATGTATAACCCCAGTAAAATCAAGATGTGTTGTGGTGCTGGTGGTTCTGGTTGCTAGAGAGTTCCACTTGCTGCAGATGTTGGTGGTGGTGGCTTGATGGTGTTGTCCCTCATGAAGCATAGAGGACTTTGGGATTCATAGTGGTTACCTTTTCATTGTTTAACTTTGGATTTTGATTTAAATTATAAAAATTTGATTCTAAAAATTATTGTACAATGTTTGGTTATGGTTATTGGTTATGTGTTTCTTTATTCTTGTGGGTTTTTTATTGTTGTAATCAGGGGTGAAATCATTCCCAAGGTATATTGTTGATACCCAGACACTAGTTGTCAGCCCGTGGGGATTGGGAACACCCTTCAGGCCTTGTCTCGGGCTAGGTCGGGTATCATTTGGATGGTATCCTAGATTTTTTTGTGACAATGATAAATTGTGTGGATAATTAGGGGAAATTTAATGTCTAGTGAAACAAGTTTAACCCATGTAAAAGAAAATGGGTTCCTTAAAAATCTCTTTGAAAAAATCATAATCTATCCAAAGAAAGAATGAGTATGGTATCAATAAAAAATATCTCCAATAGAGGATAATTAACATAAAGGGTTGTTGACATTGCTAAATTGAAATTCCCTTAAAGGATCATTATAACATTCATGAGGAAAATAATCTTTAAACATTCAAAGTGTCTCATGCCACTTTGAAATGTTTGAATTGTAATCCCTGTGAAGGAATAACATTAAATGAAACTTATAATATCATGAGAATAATTAGATTCATGATATAATATGTCAATGGAGTATTATATACACCTCATAAAATAATATAGGTGTGTAATATAACAAACGTCTCAAAGAAGGAAAATTGTGACAAAAATCAATTACCGCTTTGGTAACTTTAAAACTGTAAACCCAATGAAAGATAAATACCCAAATTGATATGTAAAACCCCATAAATTCAATTATATTAATCATAAAATATATTAATGGTTAGTATATACACCATATAAAAAAATAGGTTCATAATAACAAATAAGTCTCAATGAAATGTAAATTGAGACAAAACCCCTTACCTTACGCTCTCTTTTGGTTGCACGCTCTTTAACCACATGTATAATGGTTTTAATACAGTTATTAAATTATACCAGAATCATATTAATATTTATGATATCATATATAGTCTTTTTGTAACATATTATAACATTTTCATTAATAATCTTTCATCATTTTCATCGTTTTGGGTGTCAATTGTTTTGTTTTTTGAGTATGTTTTGACTTGTAATTTTGTGTTCCTATTACTTAGATCATGATTTCATAATCTTAAGAATATAAACCATGATTTAAATATTATATATAATTGGTATATATGTATTTATAGTAATCCATAAATTTTGGAGATAGGAAATGAAATACATCATTCATGGAGACAGTAGGTCGTACGTACGCATGAACGTTGTTTCCATTTTCATGTTATATAAAAAGAATGAAAAGTAAATTATATATATATATATATATTATAATTATATTATCATATTTATGTATTCATCACATATTTTTATTAAAATCATCCTTAATACATTCCATGTAAAGCATGAACGAATCACATCACTTTGAAAAGGCGGTAGTCCACACGTCTACAAATGGCGTTATTGTATTCCCACAAAATGGAATGCATGAAAATTTGTTTCATATAATAATTAAATAAGACTAAATACATTAAAAATATCATATATATAACATATAAACTATAAATCCATCATTATTTCTAAACTTTAAAGGTGGTAATAGAATAATGAATGACATCGGTTCGCGAGGTGGCAGTCCTCCGTACACATGAATGATGATTGCATATACCGTTTTATGGAAGTGTATTTAGGTGTAGGTGATACCATTGAGATAATAAAATATAAGTATATTTAGGATACTAAGGTTATTATATAAATATTATATAATAATAACTGAAGGAGTAAATAAATAAATAAAACTAAAGTGATCGTTGAAGAATGTTGCCTCTTTTTCAGGTAACTTCTTTTGGTTTATACCAAAATACTTCCTTGGTTGGATTTATAACCAAAGTTAGGATTCTAGGATTAGGGGATGTATTTTGGTGGAATATTTGGGTATGTTTTGTATGAGATAAATGGATTTAGAGTTGTGAATAAGTG
Organism: Viscum album; assembly: GCA_963277665.1. Lineage (NCBI taxonomy): Eukaryota > Viridiplantae > Streptophyta > Magnoliopsida > Santalales > Viscaceae > Viscum > Viscum album. The sequence continues at coordinate 592,036,111 of OY728141.1, read as the reverse complement.
ACAGAGGTGAGTTCCCTTTTATAGTAGAGGAGTGGCATTTTTGTAAATATAAAAAGGTAAACACTATTGAGAGGTCTACCTTACATCATGTGCCTCTAATAATGGTTCATTTATGATAAAAGGGATTATATTTTATAAATGTGTCCATATGATGGATTTTTGATAAGTTTATAGGTCATTTGTCCCCATAAGATTAAATTTTAACCACTAAGTAAACTCATTTTCATTTTAATCACTGTAATTAATTTTAATTTCTTTCACTAATATTTTTGATAAAAAACGAAGTTTAAATTAATTTAAATTATAAATTATTATGATACCAAATATTTAATCCATTTTTTAAAATTCAAATCACATAATTGGAAGAAATTAATTTAAAATTAATCCCACAAACATGACAGGAAAGTGGATTTTTTAAGTGAAAATGTTCAAATGTTTGAAATGTTTTTATATCCAAATTAAATATGAAATTGGTCCCAATTACCTAAATTGGATTAATATATGTAAAATTGATATAATTAAACTTTAAAACTAATTAAAAATATAATTTAACCCTATAAATTATTTAGATTAAAAAACAGTTCTCAACCGGACTTGGCGGTTGCAGACGCAGGTGAGGTTGCTCCTGTTGATGTCATGCTAAAGGTTTAGCGACTGGATTTCATGGTCGATGCGGGTTCTCACGCTTTCCCAATGGTGTCCATGTCCCACTCTTCTGTGATGTTGGAGGTCATGAGTCTCATGGCAGTGCTGACTGAAGGCAATGTCGATTTGGGTTGCCCTGTCGACGGGCCTAGTCTTGAAGTGGTGAGGGTGATTAAAGATCATCCCTTGGAATTGAATTCGAATTGAAAAGTTTCTTTGGGAACTGTGGACACTCAACTTGTAGTGGAGAGGTTCCTCTTAGATACGAGAATCTCATCTGGTAAATTGGAAGATGCGGGTAAATCCGGTAGAGCCCCTTTAGGAGTTGAAGGAGACTCTGACAGAAGGAACTTTACATCCATGCACAATGGTATTTTTGAGAGAATTATTAGAAAGGGTGAAACTGCCTGCATTGTTTCTAATAGGGAGGCTATCCTTGACAGATTCAATATCTGTGATCATTCAATTATTTCCAGACTTGTTCTTCCTAGTGGAGTTAAAACATTGAGAATTGATGATTTGGTTTGGAAACTCACCTCTATATGGGGGTTTTCTGATTAGAGATGCATACCTATGGGATGTAGATTTTTTCATATTATTTTTCCATTAGAAATTCTTAAGCGGAGAGCTTGGGGGTTCATGTCAATTTCTCTAAATCCAGGTATGGTTTGATTTCAATAATGATATTTTCGTTTCAATCCTTTCTCCATTAAAAATACCAAAGTTCAGGTATGGATAAAAATTGTTGGACTTCACTGGATCTTATGGCATCCTAAAATTCTATTTGACATTGCCTCTGTAGTTGGAATTCCAATTAAAATGGACAGGACCATTGAGGCTGTGAAATTTGGCCACTATGCTAGAGTTCTGGTGTAAGTTAATTTAAGTACTTGTCTAATTCATAATATATTATTGTATGCCTTAGATGATGATATCTCTCTAAAGGTGGAGTATGAGAGACTGCATGATTTCTGTCTTGAATGTCAAGTTATTGGACATGTTAAAGATAGGTGTTGTAAAAATGTTGCTTGCGCTTTTTTCTCATTAAAAGGGCATCATGAGACTTCTTGTAGGAAGAAGGTGAAGAAACAATAAATGCAGGCTAATGCATCACAAGTGGTGGATGATGCTTCCCAAGATATTTACCATGAGTCTCAAGTGGATAAGGATGCGGAACCGGTGCATCAAATAGAGGAGTGCACTACTGGGGGTGAAGGTGACATGACACCAGAAGTGATTGTGGAAAAGGTGTAGGAAAGCATGGACCCTATTCTTAAGGAGAAAGGCGAGAGGATTTCAAGGACCCATATAGAAATTCTTAAATTAAAGGAAAAGTAGGACATCAAGGGAAGGTGGGATGAAGTAGAGGATGACTCCCCAAAAAACCAACCTACAGTCAGGTTTTGTCAAAAGGGAAAAATGTTATTGTGGATGTTGAGGTATTTCAGCATGTTCCTTCTAGGAAAGTGAGACCGAGTAAGGATTACTCATACCTGAAGCCAACCATGGTTACCAGGTCTCATGGCCCTCTGGATTATGAATCTGACTGGGATGGAGGCTATGAAACTTCCTATCAATGTGACTTTGACTTTTGAGTTCTTCTTCTCTTTTATTCTCCTTAGGTATGAGGTCATGTGTGCTTGTATGACCCCATCATCCTTCTTATTGTATTTTCCTTTCCTTTTCTTAATAATAAGGGCTATTCCCTAACCTTTTATATTATCAATATTTTCACTATTTATCAAAAAATGAAACTTCACAGAAAAATACCAAAAATTCACCCTAAGATAATTTTTATGTTCCTCTTTCAAAAATTAAGTTTATTTTGTCAAATATAATTTATAAAAGTTCCAAAATTTAGATTTAAAATAGGTGCGTCATTAAAAGGTTGAAAAACTGCCTTTAGAAAAATATAGATTTTTATGCATAAAATTGGATTTTTTCTTATCTTATACCTATAAAACATATTGGATGAATGTCAAAAATAATTGATTGGATATATAATATATATATTTCATTAATAGAATTCACTAATAGAAATTAATTTAATTTATTAAGATAAAAAAAATTTGGGTGCATAAAATAGTTTTCTTATAAAAACATTTCCTTTATATTCAATTGGTTTCTATATTCATTTCTAATTAATTGGTCATCAAAGAATTATATAAACATATGTAAACAAAGTTTTAAAAATTTAGTTAATCCATTTTATAAATGTCATTACAATATCTAGATGATAACAATAATAATATTTTAATAATAATGTTAATAGTATTTGATAAAACTCAGTCTTGTGTGCAACATAGGCCATCGAAGAAAGTTATTATTGCATGTAACACAAACTAACTCATTGTTGCATGAATTTAAAGATATATCATAGATTAAATTTATTTAAAATATTAAATATATTGTAAAGTATCGTAATATTATATTCTATTCTATGCTTGTTGTTGCATGTCATGCATGCTATTGAATACAATGTTCTCTATAATTTCAAGGTGTTACAAAATTTATTTGTATTGAAATGTGGGAATATAAATAGATTTTTATTATATGAAAATATTGAATGGTTGCGATATAAATTGTGTTTTTTTAGTATTGGGTGTTGTAGTGTGTTGTTACACACTAAAATAGCTGGTATAGGATTTTATCAATGCTACATCATACATTAAAAAAGGTGAACTCTATCCATATTTTTTAGCACTGATATAGTTCATCGGACTTTATTATCACTAACATTATCAATGCTTAAAAAGAACTAATAAATTAATTATTGTGCGTTCATAGATTCCATTCCTGCAGTTGTATTATTTAACACAAAACTTGTGTTATGTATATTTAATTTAAAATAAAAAAATATGTTATGAAATGGATCAAATGTTGATTGAACCCGTGGAGAATTTTTAAATAAAAAATGAATGATCGATTGTGGGAAAAGTGAATCGTTGAAGAAACATGGAGTTGAATGTATGTAAAAATGATGAAAAATTAAAATATAAAAGAAATAAACAAGTGAAAATGAGAAAATATATAGGCTAAATTTTCTTTTATTTAATTAACATATTTCTATATATATAGAGTGCATGAGATTTCATTCAACAGTTGAGATCAATCTCAATCTCCCATATCTAATCCAATGGTTGGAATTCCAAAAGGTTGGAGAATGTAGCAACCCAATCCTTTTAAATATATTATGACATAATTTTTTACCATAAAAATACATTAATTAAAACCCAAATATCATGGGGCCTAGAGTCTTTGGAATACTAGTTACATAAAACATGAAAAGAAACTAAAACATAATGTATTTATTTTTATCCTCCTTAGTGAACTCCCAAATCTCTTTGAGCTCCTAAAACTTCATAAGAGAACCTAGGTAATACATAAAAGAAAGGGGTGAGATAAAAACTTAGTAAGGTAATAAACATGATAAGGAAACATAACATGTGAGTCAAAGGTATAACATGATATCGTAAAAGATAAGGCTCGTGAGTAATCACATGGAATCATAACATAAAGAACATGGTATCATTAGATCTTAGAAACATAGGAAATATAGAAGAAACATGTTACATAACATAAACATGAGTCAAGGATAACTACCTAAACAATAGCACATGGTGGAAAAAGTCCCATAATATATAAGGTTTACTCCCAAATCTCATACATAACGTCTCATGAGACAAAATTTGTACCCAATACATTATAAATCTATCTAGGTGCACCCATCATAACATGTACATGATTATGTGTTCCAAAAAAGTAAATAAATCATAATGTATAAAAATAAGGATTACCCATGGAAATAAATGGGTTTCATAATCTTTCCCCATGTCATAATCAATGGATATTTCATAAATAATGTGTTTGATAAATGAACTTAAGGCATGAATTACCCTGTCAAATAAAGGGAGAATGAGATAGTTATATATGTAAGAGGCATATATACAGAATTTAGAAGTAATTTGTAACATCAAAGGTTATCTTCATTTATGAAAATTTCTATAAAATATTGCATGGAATATTTATTGAGAAAAATACACTTTTCACTTTAGAATCACTTCTTTTAAAATTTTAAAAAAATAAAAAATATTATAGAAAAAAAATTATTTGAAAATAACCATGGAAAATTGTAAAGTTACAAATAATTGAATGTTCATCAAGGTAGTAAATTCTATTCATGTTGTATAAGTTAAAAGAAAACATTTCATCCATCTTTTTGTAAAAAAGGTCAAAAAGTACCTTGTTTGGAAAGCGACTGAATGATTCCTTTTAAACCATTATGTAAAAAAGGTAAAAATATAAGAAAAAACTATTTAATAAATAATTTTAGAATAGTACAAACTTTATTTAAAATATTTTAAGGAAAATATGGATGTGGTATAGAATGATTTTAGATCTAAAAGAAGATACAATATCGGTATTACTTACAAACAACTTTCTTGAAGTTTCTTTATTCAATAAGGGAGGAAATGGTAACCAAAATTATAAACCACATTCATTAATTGAAGTGAATAAAAGATATGTGGTTAAATAAAATAATTTTATATTATTTTCCCCAAATTAACCTTGAACATAAACAATCTCTAAAAGAAATTAGATTGTAACATAAAGCCTCTATCGCTTTGGTAACATTTGAATCAAATCCCCTTGGATGAATTAAAATGAATTGTAACTTAAAATACCATAAAATATGAAGGATTTGTGATATAATATGTAAAATGAGAATCATAATATAAAATACAATAGGTGTATAATATTAAAATATGCCTCAATAAAGGGAAATTGAGACGAAATCCCTTACCTTGAGTTCAACTCGTCACCTGCGTACTTTATCTTTCTGAATAATAAAATTGTGTTAATTATTTAATTGATTAATTACTTAATAAAAATTTTAAATTTTATTATTCGTTTTATTTTATTTATTACCATGTTATATTTATTTACTCAATCAATTAAGTTCACGATGAATGTTTTGATGATATTTGGTTCATATGTCCAAAATGACTTTGGTAGGTTGACTATGGTAAAAGAATTCATTGTTCCATCATATCTGGAATAAAAATCATGAAATATTTATTATACATAAATTATAATGTTAAAACCAACCATGAACTATGATTATGAAAAATGAACTACGTGTTAATCATGAAGACGGTAGGTCGTACGTACGCATGAGTAACGTTTCTATTTTTAAAAGATCATGATAGAAAGAAGGTAAGTATTATTTTATCTTTAAAAAATGATAATTATATCATAAATACTATATTATTTCTTAAAATTAACTTATATATATCATCCAAGTGATGTGGTGATGAAAAATGAATCACATCATTTCTGGGAGGTGGTAGTCCACATGTACGCACGAACGACGTTATCATTTTTCAGTTAATAGAAAGATAAGAAAATATATGATGTATTGCTTTAAAAAAATTATTAATATGAAACAAATATCATATATATACATGAAATACGTCATTATAAATAGTTTTGAGAGGTGATGATGGAAAATGAATTATATCAGTTCGTGAGGCGATAGTCCGCTATACACACGAACGATGGTTTCATTTCCTATTTTATAGAAGAGTATATGGATATAGGTTATGAAATTAACATAATAACATATAATTATATTGTATATAATTATATTATTATATTATCATAGTATAATAATATTTGAAGGATGTGTAAGAAGAAATAAAATAAAAACACTTGGTTAAGAATGATACATCTTCTTCAGACAACAGCTTTAGGTTTGCACCAAAATCCTTTCAAGGAGGGTTTTATAATAAAACCAATATGTATAGGAAATGGTAATGGTATTAAGGAATATATTTGTTTAGGGATTGTCCAAATCAAAAGGATTTTTAGGTGTAAAAAAGAGGAGAGGAGGTTCCCTTTTATAATTGAGGGGAGGGGCACTTTTGGAATTTCTTAAAGTATTAAATTAATATAAATTATTTATCATTGAAAAATGGATCTGAAATGATATATTTAAAATATAAGATGAAAATGGGTCAAAAGACTATCATACAATAAAATTTGGACAATTTTATATTAGGTTTTTATCCTTATCTTTTTGTTTTAACTCACTTTAACCCTTTTTGACAATTACTATGGTAACAAAGTTGTTTACTCTTTAGGGGTAAAGATGGATACTATAAAAGTAAAAATGGTCAATAAATGGACCATGGTTGATATTTTCAACCATATCTCAATATCTTGGATGAATATAGTATTTTTAAGAATTTTAAATCATTTAATAAAATATTATTTCTTATAAAATATAATTAATGTCTTTTTTAGAACTATTTATTAAATTTGACTTTGAAAACAAAATGGAAGCAACAAAATTAGAATATATTCCATTAAAAACTCTATAAAATTTTATATTTACCTAAAAAAAATTCATTTAATACAATAATTATTTCAAATTATATTCCTTTTAATATTTTTAAAATCATTTATTGATTTTTAATTAAATAATTACTATGTTAGCGTTACGTAAGAATTTAAGGTAATTACTTCATTACTGAAAATTAGAAATAAATTACCATGATAAAAAATCATTTATCTTTAAAATTAATATCTACAACTGAACATTTTTAATTTTTATCTCTATCACAAAATATTATAGTTATTAAAAGTAAGAAAGTGACATTTTTGGATTTTCATTACATAAAGTATTATAAAAATCAAAATCATTGTCATATGGATCCAAAATGAAAAATTTCTCGAAATTAGATAATACATGGATGAAATATGGCCATAAAATATAAATTATGAAAGTTTTTAGGTTATTATAACCCTTATCTCTTTAGTTTAACCCCCGGTAAACCTATTTTACCCTTAATCATGGTAACAAATTTTTATTGTTTTTACTATTCTTTATGACCAAAAATTAAGTTGAAATTATTAACTAATATTAATTATATTGATTAAAAAATTAGAATCCATTTTATAAAATTCAATTCACATAATTGGAATAATTTAATTTAAAAAAACCCACAAAATGGGTCAAAAAATGGTTTTTCAAGGAATGCATTTTTTTAAGTATAAGATGATCTTACATTAACTATATAACTGGTGATCATCATTATATGGATTTAAATTCATATTTTTAGATTTATAATCTATAAATTTCATTTAAATTATTAACTATTAATATTATTTTAATTAATTAAAATGGAACACATTATGCATTTAAAATAATTTTTAATAAAAAGTAGTATTTTCACTATTCATTGAAAAATCAAACTTTTCAGAAAAATACCAAAATTTCACCCTAATATAATTATCATATGTTGAATTCAAAAATTAATTTCAATTTATCAAATAAATTTTATAGAAGTGGAAAAAAATAATTATATTATTTGCTCGCAAAAATAAGTAAAAATTATTTTTGAAGAAAACGTATTTTTTGAAGAATAAATTAAATTTACTAAAAATTGAGTGATTATTTACTAAGAATTTATCAATACATTTATATTGAGTAGGAAATTAATATATATTTCATAAATCAGTTAATCATATTCATACCTAGCAATTTAATGAATAGGTTATAACTGCCATATTTAAATAATATATTTCACGGATCATTTAAGCTCGGTGTTGTGTATCGTATGCACTATCGAACATAGTTTTATTTTTAAAATCTCAATTTATTGAATTCTCCCCCCCCCCAATAAATTACATACTCAAAATTCAAACTTGAACTCGGTAATCAAAGGTTTGACATTTGAAAATAGCTTTCTTGAAATCTCACATTATAAAAGGGTTAATAAAACTTCTTCTTGATAAGATAGAGAGAAAAATATAAAGGTCATATGAAATAACACATAACTAGGTTTACAAATAAGATAACATTGGTGGGAAGTGAAAATATGGTCATAGAAGAAAATCATAATGCACAAATAATGATGGAGAATGATAGATATTATTGATCATAAGAAAGTTAATAACCATAGAACCATAAACTAAAGAGGTGTGAAAAAGACCATCGATTCATTATAAATGAAGGCATTATGATAAAATTTTCATTTCATGATCCTTTTCCTAAATTTGAATAATTTTTCACCATATAAACTAAAAACATGAGGAATATATACTTACTTAACAAGTAGAATTTCATCCTTTAATCAATTTATACCACAATATCATCTCTTTATCCAAACAATGAGTATTTAAGGTGGTTTTTATGCCTGAAGCACTAAAATAAACTTTAAATGGATCACATAATTTTGTAAAAGGATAACATATTCCTTCTATCTTTATACATTAAACAAAACCAAAATAGTTAGCACAAGGTAAGATAATTCCCAAAATGAATAAATCTTCACATGAATATATAAAACATTAATCACCAAAGCCTCAAAAATAACACCCAAAGTTCAAATTAGATCATTTGATAAATAACTAAACATAAAAATTTTCAAAATATTCTAGACTAAAATTAAAACCCAAATATTTGAATGATTTAATCACATATTCATCCAAGATAAATTTTTCATTTATCTCCAAATAAAAAAAATCACTCTTAAAGTCTCTACCAAAATGTATATTCCCTAATATTATATGGCCATCAATTTTATAAATAACCTAAATCACCATAAATCCATAGTAAAATCATATATACTTTTAAAAATTAACACAATCTTTAGATGTTTCATGATTATTATAACCAAAATACCATTGATAAAAATACTTCTACAACATAATTCTTGAATCCCAATATGTAAATACTTCCACCTCAATGATTGGTATAACATAAGTCCTTACTTGGTCTAGGAGTTAACCTTTAGAAGAGATCATTGACTTGGATAATTTCTAGGTTTACCACATTTAAAACAGCAAACGATAAATGGATCTTTGGGATGAAATTTATTTTTCTCCATTAAACCCCTCATTTTTCCTTAGAAATTTGTTGCTCTATGAATTTATTTTCCACACATAAAACATTTTCTTATTCCTTTGTGACATTATCCTAATTGTCTATTCTCGTGTTTCTATCATGAATGAAATTGATCCTTCTTTCCTCCATGGTCTCCTTCACCCATGATCATAGTGTACTTCATCCTTCTCTTCTTTGGTGAGTTTAAGATTTGGTAAAAGTAAAAAATTTCAATCATATATCATGATAACTGATTATGAATAATCACAATATCTTTCACTTAAAATCAACCCATTTGGTTGCTTATAATCACTACATTATCCATCACATTCATCATTAACATCATTTCTCCTGGTTTCATCCATTGATTAAAACCAAAAATCATGGTGTGAGAAACAATAATCATAATAATGAAAAATAATTTATAGGATGTCTAAATCCTGACATATTATTTTCAATCTATGACACCTGAGGTTTAACCTAGGTCATTCGTGATTATCATCTATTCAAATACTTCATGATGGTTCATAAAGAAAATGTGAATTAACCCAATCATGTCTCTCAAAAGTGTCAAACCAGGTGCCCAGTAAGGGCACACTCACTGTGCATCATAATGATGGTTGAGATATACTCAACCAACTATTTTTGAGGTTATTACACCTAGATAAATCTTTTCCAAAACCATGTCCACTTATAGTATCCAAACATGGATTTATTGCTACAAAAATTACATAATATCTTCCTTATCAAAACTTTATGATTTTATCATATACTTAGAATTATCCTTAGGGTTTTTACTAAAGTTCTCTAATCCTAATACCCAAAGATAAATAGACCTTTTGCTGATACCAACTATAAAAAACCCAAGCCTTTTACACATATTATTACATGATTTTTAACATAAATATCCATTAATTACAACCCAAATATTGTGAGGCCTAGTGTATTTGGAAGACTAGGTACACAAAACATCAAAATAAAATAAAACGTAACATCTTTATTTTTATTCTCCTTAGTGAGCTCCTAAATATATTTGAGCTCCTAAAACTTCATAAGAGAACCTAGGGAATATATAAAAGAAAGGGGTGAGCTAAAATCTAATTAAATGAATAAAAATTATAAGGAAACATAATGTGTGAGTCAAAGGTGTAACATGATATCATAAAAGAGAAGGCTCATGAGTAATCACATAGAAGAATAACATAAAGAACATGGTATCATAAGATATTATAAACATAGTAAATGTAGCAGAAACATATAACACAACATAAACATGAGTCAAGGTTAACTACCTAGATAAAATCACATGGTTGACATAGTCTCATAATGGATTAGTTTTACTCCCTAAACCCATACATAACTTCTCATGAGATAAAAGTTTTACCCAATGTATTGGAGAAAAATCAGGGTGAACCAATCATAACATGTACATGATTATGTGTTCCACAAAAAGGAAATCAATCGTAAGGTAAAAACATAAGAATTACCCATATAAAGAAACTGGTTTCATAATCTTACCTCTTGTCATAATCAAATGAGATTTCATAAATAAGGCGTTTGATAAATGAACTTGAGGAATAAATTACCCCATAAAAATAATGGATAATGAGCTAGGTATATATGTAAGATACATATATACAGAATTTAGAAGCAACCCGTAATATCAAAGGTTATCATCATTGATGAAATCATCTTTAAAAATTTACATGGAATGTTTCTTGAGGAAAATACCTTTTTCACTTTGGAATCAATTCTTTTAAAATATAAAAATTTCCAAAATATTATAGAAAATGTTTTATTTGAAAAGAAACATATAATATTATAAATTAATCTTCAAATCATTGAGTGGTCATGTTGTAAATTCCATTCATATTGTATAAGTTAAAAGAAAACATTCCTTTCACACTTTTGTAAAAAAAGTCAAAAAAGTACCTTATTCAGAAAGCGACAGAAAGATTCCTTTTAAAACATTTTTTTTAAAATGTAAAAATGTGTAAAATTTTATTTATTAAATCATTGGAGAATAGTAAAATCATTCTTTAAAATATTTTAAGGAAAATATAGACATTTAAGAGAAAGATTCTAGATCTAAAAGAATATATGAGATCAGTATTACTTACAAACATCTTTCTTGAAGTTTCTTTATTCAATTAGGGAGAAAATGGAAACCAAAAATGTAAACCAAATTCATGAATAGTTAAGAATAAAAGATATGTGGTTAAATAAAATAATTTTATATGATTTCCCCCAAAGGAACATTGAACATAAACAATCTAAAAAAGAAAGGAAATTGTAGCATAAAGTCTCTACCGCTTTGGTAACTTTCGAATCAAATCCCATTGGATGAAGTAAAATGAATTGTAACTTAAAATACCATGATTTATAAAGGATTCAAGATAATATTTTTAAAAGGGTCATCATATACACCATATAAAAGAAATTAGGTGCATAACATTAAAATATACCTCGATAAAGGGAAATTGAGACGAAATCCCCTACATCGAGTTCAACTCGTCATGAACGTACTTTATCTTCTTGGATAATAAACTTATGTTAATTATTGACTTAAATAAGAAAAATTTTAAAGTTTATTATTTATTTTATTTTATTTATTACCATGCTATATTTTTTACTTAATTAATTAAGATAACATTGAACGTTCTGATGATATCCGGTTCATATGTCCAAAATGACTTCAGTAGGTTGACTGTGGTAAAAGAAGTTATTGTTCCATCATTTCTAGAATAATAATCATGAAATTTTTATCATTTTTATACATCAATTATACTTTTTAAACCAACTATGAAATATGGATAAAAAATAAACTATGTTACAATCATGGAGACGGTAGGTCATACGTACGCATGAGTAACGTTTCCATTTTTCAACGATCATGATGGAAAGAAGGTAAATATTATTTTATCTTTCTAGAATGATAATTATATCATAAATAAATTATTATTTCATTAAATACACTTATATATACCATCCATGTGATGCAATGATGAAAAATGAATCACATTGCTATGTGGATGTGGTAATTTACACATACGCACGAACAACATTATCATTTTTTAGTGAATGGAAATGTAAGAAAATATATGATATTTTAATTTTCCATAATGATAAATATTTCATAAATATAATATATATATATATATATATATTAAACCCATAATCATAAATAAACATGAGATACATTGATGGAAAACGTATTACATCAGTTCGCGAGGCGGTAGTATGTCATACACACAAATGATGGTTTTCTTTCCCATTTGATGAAAGAGGATATGGATATTGGTTATTACATTAACATAATAAAATCTAGATATATGGTAGATACTAAATTTATTATATAAATATGTTTCAATAATATTTTAAGTAGGTGGATGAAGAAATAAAACCAAAATGCTCGGTTAAAAATGATACCTCTTCTTCGGAAACACTACTGGAAAAGTAGGCAATACCAACAGTTTATAACCGTTGGTATAGGCTGGAAAACCGTTGGTATAGGGTATACCAACGGTTTTCCAAATCGTTGGCCAGTTAGCCGTGAGGAAAGACCTATACCAACGGTTTCATTTAAACCGTTGGTATAGGTGTTTGAGAATTCTGGGAAACTCTTTACCAACGGTTCTAAACCGTTGGTATAAGTTTTTCCAGAATTCTGGAAGAAGCTTTACCAACGGTTCTGAACCATTGGTATATGTTTTTCCAGAATTCTCGAAAAAGCTTTACCAACGGTTCATAACCGTTGGTATAATTTTTTCCAGAATTCTGGAAAAATCTTTACCAACAGTTCAGAACCGTTGGTATAAGTTTTTCCAGAATTCTGGAAAAAGCTTTACCAACGGTTCTGAACCGTTGGCATAAGTTTTTCCAGAATTATCGAAAAATCTTTACCAACGGTTCAGAACCTTTGGTATAAGTTTTTCCAGATTTCAGGAAAAGGCTTTACCAACGGTTCAGAACCTTTGGTAAAGCTTTTCCCAGAGCTGCTGCACAGCAGCCCCCAGAAGCCCTCCATAAGCCCTACCTGCATAAAAAAACAGTGCACAACAGCCCTCCAGTATACCCTCCACTATACACCTACATAAAAAATATCACAAAAGCCACATACAGACTTCAAACAGTATAAAAAACACCTAAAATAGCCCAAAAAAACACATATGACAACAATCATCCGGTGGTAATTCACCTCACCCATCAAATTCTAATAGGCAGAATAGTTTGATAAATATCTATTAGAGTTGAATAAGACATTCAAATTGACTCAAATCCCATTTTTTTGTGATACTAGGTTTGGGTATGTAATGATTTGTGATGAATTTTGCATTGAACTTGTATTGTTTATAATATATGGTGAAAAGATATTTTCTTAGGAGTCTCGTCACTTATGACCCCATGAGTGAAACTACCCAACTCATGAAAAAGAGTTTGCGACTATCGTTGATGAGTGTAAATTTCAGTTGTATTCACTTAAAATGATTTCCTTTTGAAATAAAAGAGAGACTTTGAGTGGTGTCGTCCACACCGTGCCTCAGATTGAGGCGGAGTTAACTCGTACACATCACAAATGACCCATGGATACATGTCCTAAAGTATCAACAGTATCCGAATGCCTTTGGTCTATTTTCCGTATGTCAGTTGTTGTTTTAACTTAAACTGTTGTCCATTTCAAAGAAAAGTGACACACTTTGAGTGGTGCCGGCCACACCGCGCCTCAGATTGAGGCGGGGTTGACTCATACATGTCACAAATGACTCATGGATCATTGTCCTAAAGTTTCAATAGAATCCGAAAGCGTTTGGTCAGTTTTCCATATGTCGTTTTTTACTTAAAAGCACATCCATTTTAAACAAAAGAATGACACTTTGAGTGGTCCCGGCCACACCGGCCCTAGGATTTAGGCAAGGTTGACTCGTACACGTCACATATGAACCATGGATCGTTGTCCTAAAGTTTCAACAGAATCCGAATGCGTTGGGTCGGTTTTCCGTATGCCAGTTGTTGTTTTCACTTAAAATCATGTTCATTTCAAATAAAAGTTAGACACTTTGATTGGTGTCGGTCACACCACGCCTCGGATTGAGGCGGGGTTGACTCTTACACGTCACAAATGACCAATGGATACATGTCCTAAAGTATCAACAGTATCCGACTGTGTTTGGTCAGTTTTTCGTATATGGTTTTTTTACATAAAAGTGCATCCATTTTAAACAAAAGAAAGACACTTTGAGTGGTCCCGGCCACACTGGCCCTCGGATTAAGGCGGGGTTCACTCGTACACGTCACATATGAACCATGGATACATGTCCTAAATTATCAATAGTATCTGAATACCTTTGGTCCCTTTTCTGTATGTCAGTTGTTTTAACTTAAATCGTTGTCCATTTCAAAGAAAAGTGACAAACTTTGAGTGGTCCCGGCCACACCGGCCCTCGGATTGAGGCGGGGTTGACTCGTAAACGTCACATATGACTCATGGATCGTTGTCCTAAAGTTTCAACAGAATCTGAATGCGTTTGGTTGTTTTTCCGTATGTCAGTTGTTGTTTTCACTTAAAATCCTGTCCATTTCAAATAAAAGTTAGACACTTTGAGTGGTGTCGGCCACACCGCGCCTCAGATTAAGGTGGGGTTGTCTCGTACACATCACAAATTACCCATAAATCATTTTCCAAAAGTTTCAACAGAATCCGAAAGTGTTTGGTCGATTTATCGTATGTCATTTTTTTTACTTAAAAGCGCATCCATTTTAAACAAAAGAAAGACACTTTGAGTAATACCGGCCACACAGGCCCTTGGATTAAAGCGGGGTTGACTCGTACACATCACATATGACCCATGGATTGTTGTCCTACAGTTTCAACAGAATCCGAATGCGTTTGGTTGGTTTTTCGTATGTCAGTTGTTGTTTTAACTTAAACTGTTGTCTATTTCAAAGAAAAGTTAGACACTTTGAGTGGTACCGGCCACACTGCGCCTCGTATTGAGGAGGGGTTGACTCGTACACGTCACAAATGACCCATGGATACATGTCCTAAAGTATCAATAGTATCCGAATGCCTTTGGTCTATTTTCCGTATGTTAGTTGTTGTTTTAACTTAAACTGTTGTCCATTTCAAAGAAAAGTGACACACTTTGAGTGGTGCCGGCCACACCGTGCCTCAGATTGAGGTGGGGTTGACTCGTACACATCAAAAATTACCCATGGATCATTGTCCTAAAGTTTTAATAGAATCCGAAAGCGTTTGGTCAGTTTTCTGTATGTCATTTTTTTACTTAAAATCACATCCATTTTAAACAAAAGAATGACACTTTGAATGGTCCCGGCCACACCGGCCCTCGGATTGAGGCAAGGTTGACTCATACACGTCACATATGACCCATGGATCGTTTTCCTAAAGTTTCAACAGAATCCGAATGCGTTTGGTTGGTTTTCCGTATGTCAGTTGTTGTTTTAACTTAAATTGTTGTTCATTTCAAAGAAAAGTTAGACACTTTGAGTGGTGCCGGCCACACCGTGCCTCAGATTGAGGTGGGGTTGACTCGTACACATCAAAAATTACCCATGGATACATGTCCTAAAGTATCAATAGTATCCGAGTGCGTTTGGTCAGTTTTCCGTATGTGGTTTTTTTTACTTAAAAGCGCATCCATTTTAAACAAAAGAAAGACACTTTGAGTGGTTCCAGCCACACCGGCCCTCGAATTGAGGCGGGGTTGACTCGTACACGTCACATATGACCCATGGATACATTTCCTAAAGTATCAACAGTATCCTAATGCCTTTGGTCATTTTTCCGTATGCCAGTTGTTGTTTTCACTTAAAATCCTGTCCATTTCAAATAAAAGTTAGACACTTTGAGTGGTTCCGGCCACACCGCGCCTCGGATTGAGGCGAGTTTGACTCCTACACACCAAAAATGACCCATGGATACATGTCCTAAAGTATAAACAGTATCTGAATGCGTTTGGTCCATTTTCCGTATGTGGTTTTTTTTTAATTAAAAGCGCATCCATTTTAAACAAAAGAAAGACACTTTGAGTGGTTCCGGCCACACCGGCTCTCGGATTGAGGCGGGGTTGACTCGTACACGTCACATATGACCCATGGATCGTTGTCCTATAGTTTAAACAGAATCCGAATGCGTTTGGTCTGTTTTTCGTATGCCAGTTGTTGTTTTCACTTAAAATCCTGTCCATTTCAAATAAAAGTTAGACACTTTGAGTGGTGCCGGCCACACCACGCCTCGGATTGAGGCGGGGTTGACTCCTACACGCCACAAATGACCCATGGATACATGTCCTAAAGTATCAACAATATCTGAATGTGTTTGATCCGTTTTCCGTATGTGGTTTTTTTATTTAAAAGCGCATCCATTTTAAACAAAAGAAAGACACTTTGAGTGGTACCGGCCACACCAGCCCTCAGATTGAGGCGTAGTTGACTTGTACACGTCAAATATGACCCATGTATCGTTTTCCTATAGTTTCAACAGAATCCGAATGCGTTTGGTCTGTTTTTCGTATGCCAGTTGTTGTTTTCACTTAAAATCTTGTCCATTTCAAATAAAAGTTAGACACTTTGAGTGGTGCCGGCCACACCGTGCCTCGTATTGAGGCGGGGTTGACTCTTACACGTCACATATGACCCATGGATACATTTCCTAAAGTATCAACAGTATCCGAATGTGTTTGATCCATTTTCCGTATGTGGTTTTTTTTACTTAAAAGCGCATCCATTTTAAACAAAAGAAAGACACTTTGAGTGGTACCGGCCACACCGGCCCTCGGATTGAGGCGGGGTTGACTCATACACGTCACATATGACCCATGGATCATTGTCCTATAGTTTCAACAGAATCCGAATGTGTTTGGTCTGTTTTCTGTCTGCCAGTTGTTGTTTTCACTTAAAATCTTGTCCATTTCAAATAAAAGTTAGACACTTTGAGTGGTGCCGGCCACACCGCGCCTCGGATTGAGGCGGGGTTGACTCGTACACGTCACATATGACCCATGGATACATGTCCTAAAGTATCAACAGTATCCGAATGCATTTGGTCCATTTTCCGTATGTGGTTTTTTTACTTAAAAGCGCATCCATTTTAAACAAAAGAAAGACACTTTGAGTGGTACCGGCCACACCGACCCTCGGATTGAGGCGGGGTTGACTCGTACACGTCACATATGACCCATGGATCGTTGTCCTATAGTTTAAACATAATCCGAATGTGTTTGGTCTGTTTTCCGTATGCCAGTTGTTGTTTTCACTTAAAATCCTGTCCATTTCAAATAAAAGTTAGACACTTTGAGTGGTGCCAGCCACACCGCGCCTCAGATTGAGGCGGGGTTGACTCGTAGACGTCACATATGACCCATGGATACATGTCCTAAATTATAAACAGTATCCGAATGTGTTTGGTCCTTTTCCGTATGTGGTTTTTTTTACTTAAAAGCGCATCCATTTTAAACAAAAGAAAGACACTTTGAGTGGTACCGGCCACACCGGCCCTCGGATTGAGGCGGGGTTCACTCGTACACGTCACATATGACCCATGGATCGTTGTCCTATAGTTTAAACATAATCCGAATGTGTTTGGTCTTTTTTCCATATGCCAGTTGTTGTTTTCACTTAAAATCCTGTCCATTTCAAATAAAAGTTAGACACTTTGAGTGGTGTCGGCCACTACTTCAAAGCACATTTTCCATATCATTTTCCACATGCATAAACATGAAATACATGGATAACTAAGAAAGCTAAGTAAAAAAAATAGAAAAATGAGTATCACAGTACCAAGGAATACTAAAGGTCTAGGTAGTAGACTAATCATACAATAAGAATCAAGTGCAAAAAACAGAATCTGAATGCAACATCCCTATGAAGCAGAGGAAAACCCCAAAGTGGAAAACCATGTTCAAAAATAAAGAGTTATACAGAATTCAAAAATGTAATGGATCAATCTGCCTCTGATCACCATCACCATCACCACTATCATCATCAGCCTCATCCTCGCTGCCATCTCTATCATCGTCCTCGTCCTCGTCATCGTCCCCATGCTCATCGTCGGCCTCATCCTCATCCTCAGCATCATCCTCGCCCTCGGCCCCATCCTCGCCCTCGTCCCCATCCTCGCCCTCGTCCACATCCTCATCCTCTCCCTCTTCCTCTTCAGCATCCTCGTCATCACCAAGAACGTCATCATCTCGATCGCCACTAGAGCTGCCGCCTGGTGCATTGGATGATGCACCCATCGACAACATAAATGTCTGACAAGCCGCACTAGCCTCTGGTGGAAGTGATGAAGATAATGCTTTCATCAGTTTCATAAATTCTCTGTCTCTTGTTTGAACTTGTACTTCCAACTCTGTGACCCTTTTATCAGACTATCTTGCATGCTCCTTGACCTGTTCCAACTCGGTGGTACTAGAATGGATACCTGGAGACGACCAATACCTTGTCGGGACTATATTCTTACCAGGTCGGCAGCGTACTCGACCAGAGTGCTCATCTCCCAAAACCTGATATAAATGATCGTGTGGCCCAAAATTGTCAGGCTCCTGGGCATCAAGAGCCTCTAAAGCAGCCTGTAAAAAATATTAATAGATTATTAAATTTAAAATTAGATATTAAACTTTGAAATAAACAAATTAAAACTTACAATCTTCTCTTGGGTCGGTTCATTTACCGCAGTTCCATATTTTTTCTTCTACTCGAGAAAAACAATTTTGCTCGAGGGATACGTCCTTCAATATTCATTTTGTGCTTCTGTAATGACATTGAAACAATATAAAGTGAAATTATAATCATATATTCATTATTCAATAAATCACATAATTTAAGTAGGATCCACTAAAAAGGGAAAGTCCTAAAGAAAAATTATAAACAACTATATCGTACCTGCTGCTTCTCATGATCTGCCATAGTTGTGCGCCCCAAAGTGTGGAGGTATTGCTTTGAATAAATGTTTTTTTTGTTTTTTTCAGAAGATTCCTAAATAATGATTAATAATTAATAAGATTATATTAATGCAAAATATGAAAACTCTCATTTGAATAACTCAAATGAGATTAATACCTTAAATTTGGCAGTCGCCCAATGGGTAATCATTTGGCGATATTGCTCTATCGGGCAGTCATCCACGATAGGTAATGTCTCTAACTTCGTGCCCACTCTATCACACCAGCCAACATACAGCTCATGCTTATAAGCTCTCCAAAGCTCTCCTGGCTCTTTTAAACGCGCTGGTCGTGCACCTTCGCCATCAGGGAAGTTAAACCGGAGCTGAAACCAAATTGATTAGTTCATTTAAATACAAAAATATAATACATTAAATCCAATAGATTTTTTACCCATATTTGTGCCCACGCGTTATCCTTGACTTCGGGTGGCAGATGTCTCCAAGATAGAGGGCTGACCGGAATGATATCAGAGTATTTGGCTAGAGTCGCCAAAAAACCCTGACATTGCTGCCCATATTTCTCAATCATTTGTCCATCAACGTTTTATTCAACCATCAACTGTGTCTGGTGGTTCCATACCGCACGCAAGAGAGTACGCCCCCTCCCCCGCCTCCTATCTATAGATGAATCTGTTATTAAAGAAAAATAATATCAATACAAGTTATAATAAAAATAAATTTTGGTATAAAAAATTGATAGAGTTATATAAATATACCTGTGGTAGTCGGATCAATGGGTGCAGAAGCTGAAGGAGTATCCTGTACAGGTGGAGTGTCCCTCAGTGTATGCTCCTCAGCCACATACTGTGTCGCAGCAGGAGTCAAATAAGGTGGAATATAATAGCCCGGAGATAATGAACCATAAGCAAAAGATGATGGCATAGACGTCTGGCCAGCTGGTAGTGTAAACATCGGAGGTCTAAATATCTCATATGTCCCTGAAGACACGCCAGGATCAAAATAGGGCGTAGAAGACACGTCTGTGGTAGTGGGTCGTCTAACTCTCGCCCCACGAGCCCTCGTACCACTGGCCTCAGTACCGGTACCACTAGATGATCGTCCATCTCTAGCACCACCCTCCCTTCTACCACCAACCTCTCTACTGGGAGAAATATCAGGCTCCTCGTCAGATATCTGTCGTCTAGGGGGTGGATCCTGAAAAAAAGTTTGACAGAAAAGTAAACACATGATATTATAAGTTATTGGAATATTTATATTTGAAATAAAATACTCACAACAGGGATGAGTGGAGGAACACCCATCTGTACCATGCGACGATTATTATCTGTCATCTTTTTCCGCCGCCTCTCTTCAATGGGTCATTTCCTGCAATGAAAAAAAATATGGAAGTAATTAGAAACAGATAACTAATGTGTAACCCAAAAAACAAAATATAGAAAAACCATTATGATAAAAAGAACATAATGAAACAGAAGATTTATGGTGTTATGAAGGTAAGTACTAGGATACACACTCTGAATGATGTAGGTGAAACATGTAGGTGAGAACACGACTGTATGATTCTATATATTTCCCACCACAACTTCGGGTTCACAATCAACTCTGACAATTGAGCTGTTGGGGTCATCATAAGTAATAAACGGATTGCTTCCAATTGCAGTAGGGATAGTGTCAACTTCATCATCACCATCATCAAAAACATGTCTGGGATTTACTTCAATAATTACACCGAATTTAGGATGACGATGATCTTTGACATAAAAAACTTGTTTCACCATTGATGCCAATACATATGGTTCATCGGTGGCAAGAGTGTGAGTCATTTCAATAACTCGAAATCCAAAATCATCAATAAAGGTACCTTGCCTCGTCATTGAATCAAACCATTGACATTTCATCATCGTGACTCGACCATGCGAGTAATAATCCAAAATTATTATTTTCTCCATGACACCATAATAAGCAACATTTTCAGAACGAGGTCTAGTGTCCGATGAACTGGCATAACAGTCTGTTGTGGCAGTTAGCATAACACCATTATGTTGTGTTCTCATGTTTCTTGCTCGTTCAGTGATAATAAATTTGTATCCATTGATCACAAGTGATTTACAAGCACAAACCATGGTATTAGGACCAAAATCCAAAGCTCTTATTTCCTCAGAAACAGAGTCTGTAGGCAAACTCGATACCTGAAATATAAACAAATAGTAAACTTAATTAAATATTATTTTTATTTAGTTATTACAGAAATATTTTTACCTTCAATTTCAACCAAGCAGAAAACCCTTTGCTATGCAAAGTCTCCTTCTTTCTCAAAGATAAAGAACGATGCTTTCTATATATCAATTCTTTATGTTCCCTGTAGATAAAAATAATAATATTTTAACAAATATTTAAAATTAAAATAGATAAGATAACAGATACATGTACAATTAACTTACTTGATATACTCATCGAACAAATCACAATTGAACAACACTGTGCGATGTGCCATCTCTCGCTCTTTAAGGCTTAATGTTGTCAATGTATATGATCCCGGAATTCCTCCTATCTGAGGAAGTGATGGAAAACTGGGTTCAATTTTCCCATACTGTTCTTCTTCATTTCTCATTGGTCTGTTTATTCTCGTAGTATGATCAGACAAATACATTGAGCAGAAATCCATACATTCTTGATCCAAGTAACCGTTCACAATAGAACCTTTGGGATAATTCATGTTCCTAACATATGATTTCAATGTGCACATGTTTCTTTCAGTTGGATACATCCAACGGAAAGCAACGGGTCCTCCAAGAAGTATTTCGGTCGGAAGATGGACAGTCAGATGCAACATGCATGTAAAAAATGATGGCGGGAATATTTTCTCTAACTCACACAAAATTAATGGTGTCTCTGCCAATAGTTTTTTCACGAGGGATTTGGACAACCTCTTAGCACAAAGATCTCTAAACAAATAGCACAACCGAATAACTGAGACTCTAACATTATTGGACAAGAGATGAAGAATTGCTATTGGAATCAACTCATGCAAAAGGACGTGATAATCATGAGTCTTCAAAGATTTCAACTTCAACTCTTTTCTGTTGACCCATTTTGATATATTGCTTGAATAGCCATCAGGAACTTTAATAGTCTCTAGCACTTCCAGAAATTGATTTTTTTCAGCAGGAGTCATCACATAAGAAGCACATGGAACTTTCCATTTATTTTCACTGATACAGACAGGATGCAATTCTGGTCTGATCCCCCAATCTACCAAGTCGCACCGAGATCGTAAATCATCTTTTGTCTTCCCCTTGACATTTAGAAGAATCAAAAGCAACATTTCACATATATTCTTTTCAATGTTCATTACGTCTAAGCAATGACGTAACAAGTTGGTTGACCAATATGAAAACTCAAAGAATATACTCTTCTTCTTCCAATTGTAACAGGTATCATTGGAAACATTTTTCCTCTTTCTAGATTTCATTACACTCTTCCCAAATGAATAACTAAAATCTTTCAATTCATTAAGCACATCAGTTCCAGACATACGCTGAGGTGGATCGTCATTCTCCATGGTATTGTCAAATCTTCGACGATTGTTTCTATATGGATGGTTCATTGGCAAGAATCGTCGATGTCCCATAAAACTAAAACTACGACGACATTTCAGTCTTCTCGATCGAGTATTCTTCATACAAACAGGACATGACAATTTTCCTTTTGTGCTCCATCCAGAAATCATTGCATAAGCAGGAAAATCATTGATAGTCCACATAAGTGCAGCACGCATCTAAAATATGTCTTTCGAACATGCATCGTATGTGGGCACACCCACATCCCAAAGAAGTTTCAACTATTTTATTAAAGTTTGCATGTATACATCTATATCATTGCTGGGATCAGAAGGGCCAGATATCAGTATACTCAAGAAAGTGTAAGGCTTTTTCATACACAACCAAGGGGGAAGGTTATAAATGTGTATGAAAACCGGCCATGTGCTGTGCGAAGTAAGCATCTTCCCAAATGGATTAAAATCATCACATGAAAGACCCAGTCTCACATTACGCACGTCGGCTGCAAATTCAGGATATCGAGCATCAAATCTCTGCCATGCAAATCCATCTGCAGGGTGAACCAACTCTTCATTATTCTTTTTTCTCTCGGTGTCATGCCATCGCATTTTTACGGATATTTCATCAGACATGAAAAGGTTCTGTAATCTGGGGATCAATGGAAAGTGCCACATTACTTTTTGTGGCACACGAGATGGTGTTCCATCATCTTTTGGCTTCCATCGGGAGGTTCCGCATTTTATACAATCATTTCTTTCAGCAGTTTCCTCCCAAAATAAGCTGCAATCATTCGGACAAGCATGAATTTTTTTTTTTGAGAATCCAAGTTCATCAACCAACTTCCATTCCATATAGTGGTTTGAGGGAATATCTTCATCATCTGGAAGTAAGTCCTTCAAGAAGGTAAGAATGTAATCAATTGCAGTATTTGAAATCCCATAAATAGTTTTCCCATGAAACAATCGGATTAAAAATTCCAACTTTTTCATTTTATCACATTGCCGATATACTGGAGTCGTCGCAGCATCATTCAATTTTTTCACCCTATCAACATCATCATTTTCATTGGACGCATCATGTGTGCTTGTATCGAAATCTTGTTGGCTGGACATCCTTTCCTTCTCATGATGTCGAATAAATGGAAACCGATCATATATCAAACTCTCCAATTCAGTCCTATCATTTGGATCATCAACATTTTGAGATTCCATTTTCTCTCCATTGTGATACCACACATAATAGTTTGTTTGGAAACCATATTTGGTTATATGATACTTCACGGCCCAACCAAGGTCTTTCAACACAATTAAAACATGGGCAGTGTATGAGACCACTATCTGAAGCCTTGTCAAATGAAAAATGTAGAAAGATTTTCAAATTATTTTGAAAATCGGTTGAAATCTGATCAGTTTCGTACATCCAACTTCTATCCATTCTGTAAAAAAATCTCAATAAGTCATTTCAAAGCAATTCAATAATATTAAAATTTAATCAAAAAAATATTTACGTAAATGACAATTGTTTACTCTATATAAAAGCATAACTGACACATTACTCTATATGAGAATCATATTAAGAAATACAACAAAATACAGTGTATATAAGAAAATAAGATACAAAATTTCTAATGCCTATATTCAAGGATTGACCATTAAGATATTGGAAGTGGATCAAGGAATACATAATCCTTAAGGGTCATGTTGGGAGGTGTCTAGGGGGTGTGTGGGACTGTCCAAGGGGGGTGTGGTGTGTCCAGGGGGGTGCGGGGTGTCTAGGGGGTGGTGCGGCCGTCCGGGGGGGTCGAAGGTGTCCTGGGGGTGGGGGGCTGTCTAGGGGGGTCGGGGTGTCCAGGTGGGCGGGCTGTCCGTGGGGGTGGTCAGGTTGTCCAAGGGGGTCGGGGTGTATAGGTATATTTATATGAAAAGAATACCCCCACAATAATCATGCAGCCCTGTCATTAGTCTAAACCCCTAGAACACATAAAAGAAGCTAGTATGGACATTTACTAAAATATTTAACACCATACGAATGAAAATACACTCTAAATATAGTTTGAGAGGATATAATGGTGTGTGTGAAAAAAATGATATTAAATCAATTTAAATGAATATGGAACAACTGAGGGTTTATAATACACTAAGAGTACCTCAAACAATCCAAAACCACTATAGCACCACATATTCAACTTCATGAAACAGGACTTGGAAATCTTACCTACGTCTTTACTGATGACCACCTAATTGGAACACTCTATTTATGGTTCTTGAACACAAGGAACAAACAATGTTTGGTCTCTACCAACTCAATCACCCCCTTGTAGATCATAATCTTGTTTCCCCTTATACTAAAATGGTCTCACTGGAAGCTACTATTAATACCGGACCTAAACCATTCATTCTCCATAAAACAATGATCAAAGAACCATCGGAGGTATCTCTCATATAACCACAACCATTTTTATCTATGATGTAACGAAATTCACAAGAATAACTTTTATTCAATAACCTTTTGGTATATAATGTGCATCAACAATGGTTCAATTATATGGTTCATCACATTCCAATTTATTAATCACCCATACATGATAAAAATTGAACATTGACTTTCATTTAATTACAACCATCATATTTCATTTAATTCTTAACAAGCATAGAAGCATGGAAATTGAAATCTAATAACTTTAATTAGTCCCCAAAACTTTTTAATAAATTTAACATGAAAAATAAAACACTTTGAAATCTAAATAATCACTATGAAGTAAAATGAGCTTGGAATTCTATTGCATAAGTAAAAACACTCAACGATGGAATATATGAAAAGAATATTAATATAAATTATTAAAACAAGATAATAAAGTAACAATGAATGTTAAAACTAAACATGTGATTGAATTTTATAACATATAATAAAAATTTCTTGGTAATGAAACATGAAAGGCACATCAAAAAATTAGACAACTGTCTAATGCAATCTGTATGGGCTGGAATAAGCATGGAATGTAAATAAAGAACGGAAACCTAAATTGGGCTGGAATAGAAATTCGGCTGGAATATGAGAATAGAAATTGGTCTCATCCCACATCAAAATCGAAATTAAAAACTAAGAAAATACCTCAGCCTTGGATGGGATGGAGGAAGAGAACCCGAAACACCTCCAAAATCGCCTCCAAAATCACCCAAGCGCTCCCGTTTAGGGCTCTGGATCGCGAATGGGGGAGAGGATCGGCTACTGCCAATTTGGGGGAAAGTTTTCCCAACGGTTTTTAAAAACCGTTGGTATATAACTCCATCCCAAACCTATACCAACGGTTCCATTGAAACCGTTGGTAAATCTCTACTCCAACGGTTCTAAAACAATTTTAACATACACTTTTAGGGTGTACCAATGGTTTACAACCGTTGGTATAATGTTTTTTTACCAACAGTTCAAGAGAACCGTTGGTATATATTAAAGATGGAATACTATACCAACGGTTTCAAACCATTGGTATTGTGTATTTCCAGAACCATTGCACAGCACCCCCACCATTGCACCAGCACCCCCACCTACATAAAAAGCACCAGAACTATTGCACAGTATTAAAACAGCATAAAAACACCTGTAATAACACACACAAAAAACACATAATACCATCAAACTCTTCCAACCATGTGGTGTACTACAATTCTCTATTTCAATCTTCATATGAAAAGAATAATCCAGTGGAGTTGAATAACAGTTTCAATAACTCAAAATGGGGTATGGAAACTTACCCATGGTTCCATGGTGGTTATGAAACTAAATTTGAAAATGGGGTTGGGAAACTTACCCATGGTTCCTTGGTGCTTACAAAAGGAGTAAAGTATAGAACTCATTATTTGATTTAAAATTCAGGCAGAACTGAAATGATCACAAGTTCAACTTGTGATGGTCTAGAAAAATGGAATTGTAAGTTTTTTGAACTTAGTTAGAATAATATTAATGTTTTTAAGGCTATGAACACTAAATGGTACAAGTATGGTGCGATCTATTGGTCAAAGTAGGATTCCACTACATCGTACCTCGGATTGAGGTGGGGTTAACTCGTACACGTCACATATGACCCATGTATCCTTTTTCTAAAGTATAAACACAATCCGAATGCGTTTGATCGGTTTTCCGTATGTCAATTGTTGTTTTCATTTAAAATTAAGTCCATTTTAAACAAAAGAGGGACACTTTGAGTGGTACTGGCCATACCATGCCTCGGATTGAGGCGGGTTCAAATTGTACATGTCACATATGAGACATGGATCATTGTGATAAATTATCAACACAATCAGAATCTATTTGGTTGGTTTTCCGTATGTACTTAAGATGTTGTCCATTTTAAACATAAGAGAGACACTTTGGGTGGTTCCAGCCACACCATGACTCTGATTGAGACGCGGTTGAGTTTTACACGTCACATATGACCCATGGATCCTTTTCCTAAAGTTTCAATAGAATATGAATGCGTTTGGTCGATTTTCCGTATGTCAGTTATTTTTTTTACTTAAAATTAAGTCTATTTTAAACAAAAGAGAGACACTTTGAGTGGTTCCAGCCACACTGTGAATCATATTGAGGCAGGTTTGACTCTTACACATCATATATGACCCATATATCATTGTGCTAAGTTTTCAACAGAATCCGAATGCATTTGGTCAGTTTTGTGTATGTTAGTTGTTGTTTTCACTTAAAATTAAGTCCATTTTAAACAAAAGAGAGACACTTTGAGTGGTACCAGCCATAATGTGCCTTGGATTGAGGTGGGGTCAAATCTTACACATCACATATTAGCCATGGATCCTTGTGATAAAATATCAACACAATAAGAATCTGTTTGGTTGGTTTTCCGTATGTACTTAAAATGTTGTTCATTTTAAACATAAGAGAGACACTTTGGGTGGTTCCGGCCACACCATGACTTATATTGAGACGCAGTTGACCTGTACACATCACATATGACCCATGTATCCTTTTCCTAAAGTTTCAACAGATTCTGAATTCGTTTGGTAGGTTTTCTGTATGCCAGTTGTTATTTTCACTTAAAATTAAGTCTATTTTAAACAAAAGAGAGACACTTTGAGTGGTGTCGGCCGCACCGTGCCTTGGAATGAGGCGGGGTTGACTCTTACACATCAAAAATGACCCATGGATTGTTTTCCTAAATTATCAACACAATATAAATGCATTTGTTCTATTTTCCGTATGCCAGTAGTTGTTTTCACTTAAAATGTTGAGGCGAGATTAACTCGTACAACCACCAGGACAGCCCCCCCCCCCCCCCCGGATTGTGGCGGTATTGACTCATACACATTACATATTACCCATTTATCCTTTTTCTAAAGTATCAACACAATCCGAATACGTTTGATCGGTTTTCTGTATGTCAGTTGTTGTTTTCACTTAAAATTAAGTCCATTTTAAACAAAAGAGAGACACTTTGAGAGGTACCGGCCACACCACACCTCGGATTGAGGTGGGGTCAACTCTTACATGTCACATATGACCCATGGATCCTTTTCCTAAAGTTTCAACAAATTATGAATGCGTTTGGTCAGTTTTCCGTAAGTCAGTTGTTGTTTTCACTTAAAATTAATTCTATTTTAAACAAAAGAGAGACACTTTGAGTGATGAAGGCCACACTGTGACTCATATTGAGGTGGGGTTGACTCGTACACGTTATATATGACCCATGGATCGTTGTGCTAAATTTTCAACAGAATCTGAATGCATTTGGTCAGTTTTCCGTATGTCAGTTGTTGTTTTTACTTAAAATTAAATCCATTTTAAACAAAAGAGAGACACCTTGAGTGGTACCAGCCACACTGCGCCTCATATTGAGGCAGGGTCAACTCGTACACATCACATACGAGCCATGGATCATTGTGATAAAGTATCAACACAATCAGAATCTGTTTGGTCAGTTTTCCGTAAGTACTTAAAATGTTGTCCATTTTAAACATAAGAGATACACTTTGGGTGGTTTCATCCACACAGTGACTCGGATTTAGGCGCGGTTGACTTTTACACATCACATATGACCCATGAATCCTTTTCCTAAAGTTTGAACAAATTATGAATGCGTTTGGTCAGTTTTCCGTATGTCAGTTGTTGTTTTCACTTAAAATTAAATCTATTTTAAACAAAAGAGAGACACTGTGAGTGGTGACGGCCACACTGTGACTCAGATTGAGGTGAGGTTGACTCGTACATGTCATATATGACCCATGCATGGTTGTGCTAAATTTTAAACAGAATCCGAATGCATTTGGCCAGTTTTCCGTATGTCAGTTGTTGTTTTTACTTAAAATTAATCCATTTTAAACAAAAGAGAGACACTTTGAGTGGTACCAGCCACACCACGCCTCAGATTGAGGCGGGGTTAAATCGTACATGTCACATATGAGCCATGGATCCTTGTGATAAAGTATCAACACAATAAGAATCTATTTGGTCGGTTTTCCGTATGTACTTAAAATGTTGTCTGTTTTAAACATAAGAGAGACACTTTGGGTGGTTCCGGCCACACCGTGACTCGGATTGAGGCGCGGTTGAGTTTTACACGTCACATATGACCCATGGATTCTTTTCCTAAAGTTTTAATAGATTATGAATGCATTTGGTCGGTATTCCGTATGTCAGTTATTATTTTCACTTAAAATTAAGTCAATTTTAAACAAAAGAGAGACACTTTGAGTGGTGTCGGCCACACCGCGACTCATATTGAGGAAAGGTTGACTCTTACAAGTCATATATGACCCATAGATCATTTTTCTAATGTTTCAATAGAATCTGAATGCATTTGGTCAGTTTTCCGTATGTTAGTTGTTGTTTTCACTTAAAATTTAGTCCATTTTAAACAAAAGAGAGACACTTTGAGTGGTACCAGCCACACCACAACTCGGATTGAGACTGGGTTAACTCATACATGTCACATATGACCCATGGATCATTGTTCTACAGTTTCAATAGAATCCAAATGCATTTGGTCAGTTTTCCGTATGTCAGTTTTTGTTTTCACTTAAAATTAAGTCCATTTTAAACAAAAGTGACTCACTTTGAGTGGTACCGGCCACACTGCGCCTCGGATTGATGTTTTTTTGACTCTTACACATCAAAAATGACACATTTATCGTTTTCCTAATGTATCAACACAATCCCAATGCGTTTGGTCAGTTTTCTGTATGCCAGTAGTTGCTTTCACTTAAAATGTTGTTCATTTCAAATAAAAATTAGACACTTTGAGTGGTTCCAGCCACACCGTGCCTTGAATTGATGTGGGTTTGACTCCTACACGTCACAAATGTCCCATGAATCGTTTTTATAAAGTATCAACACAATCCAAATAAGTTTGGTCGGTTTTCCGTATGTCAGTTATTTTTACTTAAAATAGTTTCCATTTTAAACAAAAGAGAGACTCTTTGAGTGATTTAGGCCACACCGTGCCTCGGATTGATGTGGGGTTGACTCATATAAGTCAAAAATTTTCCATGGATCATTATCCTAATGTATCAACACAATTATAATGCATTTGGTCAGTTTTCCATATGCCAGTAGTTGTTTTCACTTAAAATGTTGTGCATTTCAAATAAAAGTTACACGGTTTGAGTGGTTCCAGCCACACCACAGCTCGAATTGATGCGGGGTTGACTCTTACACGTCAAAAATGTCTCATGGATCGTTGTGTTAAAGTATCAACACAATCTGAATACGTTTGGTCGGTTTTCCGTATGTCAGTTATTTTTACTTAAAACAGTGTTCATTTTAAAGAAAAGTGAGACACTTAGAGTGCTATCGGCCACACAGTGCCTCAGAATGAGGCGGGGTTGACTCGTACACATCACAAATAACCCATGGATCATTTTACTAAATTATAAACACAATCCAAATGAGTTTGGTCTATTTTCCATATTCCAGTAGTTGTTTTCACTTAAAATGTTGAGGCGAGATTAACTTGTACAACCACCTGGACAACCCACCACCCCTCGGATAGCTCCCCACTCACCCCGGACAGCCCCCCATCCCTCGGACAGCCCCCACTCACCCCGAACAGCCCCCACCCCTCAGACAACCACCTGGACACCCCATCCCCCAACACCTGGACATCCCCATGTAGTCATTATTACAACCAGTAATAAACAATTATTAAACTACATCATTTGTCAAAGATAATCATACTGAACATAAATCAATAATATTATTGGATATATCAAGGAAAATGAAGGCATACTATCTTACATCCTAAATTACCACCCACAGCCATGATTAATTTCCACAGACCTCTCATTTATACCAAATCAAAAGAGAAAAACAAAAAACATAGTTGCACATCAATAAAACCAAATCTAAAATTGTTATGGATGACTACACATGCCTGCATGGCTAGTGAAAAGCACCCCACCATCATAAAAGTGAGTATTGTCCAAGAAAGAGACATAATATACAATGTACATTGAGAACCATATTTAATTGACCCTAAATTCTTTATTAGTACAATCATCTTAGGAAGCCAATTATCACTCATGACTAACCATGCCACTATAAACAACCTAGAGTGTATGAGTTTTCTCTCTAATCTCAACAACATCATCACACATTCTTACCATGATGTGAATCATGTGTAATATGAATGATATTAACACAAAATTCCCAAAAATACCAAGCCTTCTAAACACTGAAAATTTATGGATGATATTAACACACAATTCATTTTGAATCAAATTTGATTCACTTTACTACTTATCCCAATAGACCAAACTCATATTATAATCACTATATGTGTGCCACTATCAAAGCTCAACACACACACCCAAATCAAATAGAAAACAAAATTCATAAACAGCCAAATATAAAGAGAAAACCAAAACAGTAGATGTAGATAATTAAAATAAAAGTATCACTTACAGGAAATGTAGAACTAAGAAATTTTGAAGATGGGTCGGAATGAAGGATTTTCGCAGTAGGGTAAACAGAATCCCAATTCACCTCTTCACCCAATTGAAAACATAAAATCAAAATAGAAGATACATAACATTAACCTGGGGGAGCCCAGGTTCTGTCTATTTCTGGGAAATCTTTCCCAACGGTTTGTAAAAACCGTTGGGAATGAAAACTTTTACCAACGGTTTTAAAAAACTGTTGGTAAAGCCCTTCAAAAACTCACTTTTACCAACGGTTTTACAAAACCGTTGGTATATCTTCATCAAAAAAAACTTTTACCAACGGTTTTGCAAAACCGTTGGTATAACTTCACCTCTACATACCTTTGCCAACGGTTTTTGAAAAACCGTTGGTATATGCTTGGTATACTCATATACACCAACGGTTTAACCAAACCGTTGGTATATATCCGTTGGGAAAACCTATATTTCCAGTAGTGAAAACCTCTTTAGGTTTGCACCAAAAGCCTTCCAAGGAGGGTTTTCTAATCAAACCAAAGCCTATGGGACATGAGGAGTGGAGTAAGGAAGGGATTTGGGTATGGATTGGATGAACCAAAAGGCTTTTGAAGTTTAAAGAAAAGATGATAGGAGGTTCTCTTTTATAAGTGAGGGGAGGGGAACATTTAAAATTTCTCAAAGTATTAAATTAATATAGATTATTTCTCATGGAAAAATAGCCCTAAAATGATATATTTTGAAGATAGGATGAGTACAAGTTGAAATTATATCATCCAATAAAATTTAGACAATTTTAGATTAGGTTTTTGTCCTCATCTTTTTATTTTAACTCATTTAACCCTTTTTTACAATTACTGTGGTCACAAAGTTTTTTACTCTTTAGGGGTAATGATAGATACTATAAAAGAAAAATTAGCTAATAAATGGATTACGGTTGATATTATCAACCATATCCCAATCACTTGGACAAAATAGGATTTTTAGGAATTATAGTCATTTAATAAAATGTTATTTATTTTAAAATATCATTAATGTCACTTTTTGGAGTTATTTATTTAATCTGACATTGAAAGCAACATGACAGTAATGGAATTCGAATCTAACACCTCTCTAACATGTTATATTTACCTATAAAATTCATGGAAAACGATAATTATTTAAATTATATTAATTTTAATATTTTTAAAATCATTTATTTATTTTCCTTTTAATTAAATAATTACTGTGTTGGCGTTACGTAATCATTTAAGGTGATTATTTCATTACTAAAAATTAGAAATAAATTACCATGATAAAAAATAACTTATATTTAAACTGACTATCTAGAATCAAACATAGGTTATTTTTATCCCCATCACAAAATATTATAGTTATTAAAAGCAATAAAGTGACATTTTTTACTTTTCTTTACATAAAGTATTATAAAGGTCACAATCACGGGCACATGGCTCTAAAAATGGGAAATTCTGAGAACTTAGATAAGATAGGGTCAAAATATATTCATACAATAGAAATTAGACAAGTTTTAGGTCATTATAACCCTTATCTCTTTAGTTTAACCCCCGGTAAACTTTTTTTACCCTTAACCGTAGTAACAAATTTTTACCGTTTTACAATTCATTATGACCAAAAATTAATTTGACCTTATTACCTAATATTAATTATGATGATTCCAAATATGGAATCTATTTTATCAAATTCAATTCATATAAGTGGAAGAATTTAACTTAAAAATAAACTCGTAAAAAGTGTCAAAAAAGGGTTTTCCAGAAATGCATTTTTTAAGCATAAGATGGTCTTACATTAACTATATGACAAGTGATCATCATTATATGAATTTAAATTCATATAGTTAGATATATAATATATAAAATTCATTTAAATTATTAATCATTAAATATATTTTTAATTAATTAAAATGGAAATACATTATGCATTTAAAAACATTTTTCAATAAGCAGTATTTTTCACTATTCATTGAAAAAAATCAATTTTTTTAAAAAATCTCAAAAATTTACCCTATGTTAATTTTCATATGGTGACTTCAAAAATGAAGTTCATTTTATTAAATAAATTTTAAAAAAGTGGGAAAAATTAATTATATTATTTGCGCACAAAAATAAATAAAAAAAAATTGAAGAAAATATATTTTTTTGAAGAATAAATTGACTTTACTAAACATTGAGTGATTATTTACTAAGAATTTATCAATACATTTATATTGAGTAGGACTTTCATATATATTTCATAAATCGGTTAATCCTATTCATAACCACCGATTTAATGACTATGTTATAACCGTCATATTTAAATAATATATTTTGTGGATCGTTTAAGCTCGGTGTTGTGTCATATACGCTATCGAACATAGTTTTCTTTTTAAAATCTTAAAGTGTTATAGAGAGTTTGGAAGGTTGGTCATGTGAAGGGTTGCATTGGGAAATGAGTAGTCATAATCATTATTGTTATTGTGATATCCACATATATATATATTAGGTGTTTGGGGGTACAATTATAATTAAACACATACATCTCACACACAAGTCGAAAAGGCATGCCATAGCACCCCCCCAAGGGGATAGCCTACCCATAAAGCCTTATTTATTCAGTACATGGTTCGTAGGCCTGGTGGGCATAAAGTTCATTACATAATATCCACACATATAATATTTTATAACACTTCCCCTTATATGTGATAATTTCATTGAATCTTATATACTCTTCACTTAAAACCCCTATGGGAAAAACATGTGAAGGCAAAGTAATTGAATTTCATTTCATGCAGCCTCATTAAAAACCTTATCAGGGAATCCCAATGGGAAAAACCTGATGAAGGGAAAAGGAGTGTCACATCCTCAATTCCCCCTTATAAAATCATGATAGACTTTTTAGTCTTTGTATACCAGTTTTATAAACCAATTTCTCAAACGTTTCAGTTGGTAATTCCTTTGAGAACAAATCTGTAAGATTATCACAATGCCTTATTTATCAAATATCAATCTCATCATTCATTAGAAGTTCATGAGAAAAAAAATGATTTTTTGGTGAGATATGTTTTTCCTTGTCACCTTTGATATACCCACCCTTCAATTGCAATATACAAGTTGCATTATCTTCATATAATATAGTGATAATATCATTACATGTGTCTAATCCACAATTATTTCTGATATGTTGAATAACCGATCTCAACTAAACACAGTCTTGACTTGCTTCATAAATTGTAATCAGCTCAACGTGATTAGTGGAAGTCTTTGAAATGGTTTGTTTTATAGAACATCATGAAATTGTAGTTCACCCATATGTGAATAAATATCCCGGTCGAGATCTAGCTTTATGTGGATTAAACAAATACCCATCATTAGCATAACAAAAAAATGGTTTAAAATTTTGGAATAAGTAATCATTTATACAATTTAAATCTCAATGATTGGGGAAGAACATTACCGTGTATTAAATTTATCATAATGAGATATCATATTATTCGCAAGGTATATATACACATGTATATCCTTCGGGGATAAATGAAATGTGCATTTATATTTAATCCTCTTATGAAATATATCACTCTTGGAAGGATAATATTTAAGTATTCATTAAGGGTATTTTCATGAATATATAAAATATTTCAAAAATTTATGATTCCATCTTATGGATGATTAATTTAAAAATACAAGGATATTCCTTGTAATTTTATCATCAAATATTTCATTGATTTTGTAAACTCTTGAGGAGTTTTGATGTTATTCAAAACATATTGATAATATAATGAATAAAATTTAGTGATTTATACAAACCATGGGATGATAAAATCAATTTTATATTCTTCCTCTTATGAATATTTATATTATATGTTTCTTATTTAGTTCAACCCATTATGTAATTTCTCTTATTAGGTGAAACAATCATAATTTTGTACATGTTTCAATCATTTTGAACCCTTCAGGGATTCATAGATGTCGTAATCAATGTTGCCATATAGATAAACAATGATAACATCAATTGGACACAATCCAAATATATAAATATCCAAATTATAAGGAAAAGCATTTTGTATAATAAGCTTATATATATTCAATAGTCTTGGGAATTTGGATAACCAATCTAGAACATTATATGTTAAACATGTCATATATTCTTTTAATTCCATTCGCCAATTATTTTGATGTCGACATTTTTCAAAATTCATTTTCATCCATGAGTTTCAAAAGCATTCAAAAATTCAAATATATCATCAATAACTTTTAATGAGATTCCATAATTTATCTAATACTAGTGTCACTTGGGGACAATATCTAAAATGATATATTATTATCGATATTTTTTTCTCTTTTCAATGGAACATATATTTATCTATTTATACTCATGATGAAGAATTACTTTATATAATCAGTTCAACCACAATTTGTGTATAATCAGACTATTGATTTTCAATGCTTTACAATCGAATTGTTCATATAAGTGTTGTGGGCATTTGATCAATGGTTCTATTATACCATTTTATATATAGTATGTGATGCTTGATATTTTGTTTAATCAACATGCATAGCATGCATTGTATGATCACCATCAAATAAAAATACATGCGTCCATTTAATATATGCATCTTCCATATATTATTTAAATGGTTTCACTTGGTAGGTGGGTACACTGATATATATTTCGTAATTTATACTGGGTCGGTTGCATCCGCCACTGCGAAACACAACGCAAGGAAAAAAACTACAGTAAATCGCAGGCTCGGGGACTTGACCCCGCGACCAAGGAATCCTCCTCCTTGCGAAGATGTCATAATGCCCCAACCGGGAAGGAGTTGTTGCCAATCGAGATGACAGAGCGTCCCACGGGGTAACACCTCAATCAGTGATGGTTCGACACATCAATCTGTCACCCAAGTGAAGTGCGTCCATTCTGCCCACCCGGTGAGAAGCCGGGGGACCCGGCAAAACGAGTGGTACATAGGATGCGGAAACTCCCCCAAGAGCGGACTCCTAGGAATCAAACCTCAGACCTCACCGAAGACCGTTGATTATGGCCCTCGACCCTGCACCACTACGCCACCGTCGAAACGGCAAACATGTATTTGGGTAACGAGGTATAGGTGCAGCCTCACCACCTGCGCGCCACACGTCCCCAGCGAGGCCCAAAGTGACCAACATTGGGCTTAGGCCAGTTCCCAACGGGGTAGAGGGGCCCATGAGAGGTTATAAATGGCATATAGTGCGCTTTGACTTACGAGGGACTCGAACCCGGAACCTCGGAGTCAGGACACCACCGCCAGTAACCAACTCACCCATGCCCCACTAGCTATATTTCGTAATTTATACTTCATATAAATATTGGAAATTCACATCCAATATAAAATAGTGATGATATAAATTATTTTAACTTAACAATAGGTAATCCATGATAAATCATCGTATAAGGTCATTCACAATAACAAGAATGAGTAGTTCTATTATAAGTGATAATTTAGTAGGCATACATGCATTAAATAAATTCGTCATTCTCCCTTTGATGGATATCTACTATTTTATCAACAAATAGGTGCTCATGTAGACTTGGATTGAAATTATTTACCTTAATAATAGGTAATCCGTGATAAATCATCATATAGAGCCATTCACAATAACAAGAATGAGCAATTCTCTTATAAGTGATAATTTAGTAAGCATACATCCATTAAATAAATCCATCATTCTCCCCTTGATGGATATCTACTATTTTATCAACAAATAGATGCTCATGTAGACTTGGATCGATATTTTTCATTATAATTGGTCCTGGATGACCTAAATAATGATGTCGTATATTTTATGCGCTATGATCAGTAAACTTTTAGTTTCCCATAATTGATTCAATTACACATAACAAATTCTTTAGAATCATTTTGTTATTATGAATGCTTATTATATATAGAGGTATTTGAAACCTCCTTCAACAAATGTCTCTATATGATATTCATTTTCAAGAATATCGTTAATGCTAAATATATTTCTTCGAGACTTCAGATATAACAATGCATTAAAAAAAATACCACATGGTAGAAATATATTAACTCCTATAGAGCCTTGAAATAATTTTTACTATTGGTCAATGTATTTACATGAGCATATCTTAACTCTTCAAGAGGTTTATTAAAATAAACCTATATGAGAACTTGATGGTTTAATCATAAAATTTGAGATACCCGAATCACAACTCATTTACTTTGGTAAAACCCTACCCGTTTATAACCCGATTGTATTTTAAATGCATTAATTGAACCATATTATTTTATATTTTGAAATACTCATTTAACTACGCTAATCCATTTAAATAACCATCTTTAATTTCAAAATTTTAAAATCTATTTTAAAATTTAAAATGAATGTATATCAAATTAAATAAATTTTATTTATTATTTTACTATCAATTAAAAATATATATTTAATGAATTAATAATAATTGATTTAATTTGATTCTGATATAAAATTCATTTATAAATGTAATTGTGATAAACTGAAAGTAGATAAATATATTTTATCATTTTTCAATTATTTAGAAATACATAATTAATAAATTAATAATATTTAATTGAATCTGGTTCCGGTTGACCATATAAAAACCCCATTGACCATTCATATTTTCAGTAACTTGCGCCACACGCCCCCCGCTTCAGTCAATCGAAATAAACATGCAAATAAATATAAATAAATATAACATTCATTCGCGTGAAAAAAAAAAAGGGCCGCCGGCTCGAGTCAAGTGATGATGCGTCGACCGCCGGTCCGATCGGGACCGCCGGTCCTTGCTTACGGTATCTTGGCCTGCAAGTTTCATTAAAACCGTGTTTGTGTTGACTT
The DNA here is from genome assembly GCA_963277665.1 of Viscum album. NCBI lineage: Eukaryota > Viridiplantae > Streptophyta > Magnoliopsida > Santalales > Viscaceae > Viscum > Viscum album. The sequence continues at coordinate 591,997,340 of OY728141.1, read as the reverse complement.
GCCGGGAAAAACGAAACACAAGACGGCCCTGATTTTCTAAAAAAGCGATTGATTAAAATATTATATGTTTTTTTCATCTGTTTTTTTTCTTTTGTTTTAAAATGAAAATGCTGATGATTTATTTATTTTAATTAGGTCTTAGGCCTAATTAGTGACAGCTAATAAATAGAACCCATGCATGCATGCACGCATAAATAGTTTTTAATTAATAAAGGATGTTTGCTCATTTAAAAAAAACCTAAATTATTTCTGAATGAAATTAAATAGATAAAAGGCAGGAAGGTAAGTTTAAATAATTAATATAAAAAAATTATAGAGAATCGCATATTATAATTTGATAAGTATTATAAATATTTTTTGTAAAAGACAATCATATGAGTAGAAAATTTGTAGGCATTAAAAATATCATAATTTTATAAAAAAACAAGGCGGGCAATCTTTATAGTGAATAAGAAAAGATAAAAATGAAAGTGAATTTGCAGACAGCTGGCGCGACGAGAAAGCTGGGCAATGACGACCAAGGCGCGTGAACGATTTATTTGTTTATTTATTTACTAAATTGTGCGTATTCGGTGGGTCCCCAAAAACAAAAATCCCTACAAAATACGAATTATTCTTTGCCTGCCCTTTATCGTCAAAATCAATAATAATAATAATTATTATTAATACCATGATAAATGACGTGCACGTGAATGATAAATGGGCAGGACCCTTCTGACACTCCCGCTGACCATCCCGCGTTGGATCGCCTTTCATCAAAAGCGCATATTGGCATTTCATTTTCAATTCATTAATAATTTTATTTATGTCATATAGGTATTAATGCAATTGCTTTCTTTCAACCATCCGTGGTGGTCCAATGTTCCAAAACCAAATATTTTGTACTTTTGATTACACGTATATTTCAAATTCAAAATATTAATTGAATATATTATCATTGGATGATTGTTATTCTACGTAACATCAACATGATAACGTCCTTAGAATATTTGTCGCAACGAAATGTTATAACAGTTCTTAACTATGATGAAAATCTTGAAGTGATACGATGATATCTTTAAACTTATATTCTTTTCTCATGATAGCATTCTATGATGGGACACATAGTATGGTGATTGTCTAATATGAGTACTGAAAGCGCGGTCGATTGTCGTCTATCGAATGGTTAAGGTTTCGATGCTCTGCTAATGTGTATAACAGCACTCGGGTCGAATTTTCGGCGATGATACTTTTTTAATAATCGAATGTTTTTAGTTGATTGTATTTTGATTGGGGGGTTTCTTTGCAGAGCTTAAATGAAGTGATTAATGATTGATGTTTAATTTAACAATTTGATAAAGATTGGAGTGAGTTCATTTTTAGGGAGTTAAGTTTGTGATACCCTTGAGCTTTGTTTTATATTGCATTTAAATTAACACTCACTTCACAGGATAACGTTGATTGTAATTCCTAAGTGCCAATACTTTAATCCAAGAATTAACTTATCTTAAGGTTTTAATCTCAATTAAAGCTTGTTGATGGTAGTGTATTTATGGTTCCAATAATTCATGAAAACCACACGTTAAACAAATCATGTCATTAATCCACGATATTATAAGTTTAACATACACAATGTTAATTTAAAGAATATCCATCGAACAAATGCTCTCAATCACTTAACATCCCCAAATTACAACTCACCCCAATGATAGATTTACTCAGCCATTGTTTTGGTTAATAATCTGGTTGTAATGTTTATGATTATGAATTATAAATAGAAGAAAAAGAAAGGGATAAGAAAAGAATCGTGCGTCGAACACACACACACAATCAGTGAAGGGAATTAAATACTAACTTTAGATTGAATGAGAAAGCATAATAAGGGAAGATGATTCAACTGTATTTAAACTATTTTAAGACCACTAATATTATTTAACAGAAGGTGGATGAGAATAATAGATTAAGAAGAAGAAACATGCATTAAAATAGAATTACAAAAACCAAAACTGACAAGATTACAAACGAAGAACAACACAAAAGTAAAAGGAAACAAAGAGAGGAGGAAGGGTATCTCAAGTGAAAACTTGAGTATGACAGGTCCTCCCAAGCCCTTAGCAAGGTTTTGGTCGTGCCAATATGTGCTCTTGTCTTCTAAAATGCCAACTCCTTTGAAGGAGAGGAGGGAGATGTATTTATAGCCCAAGAAAGTGGACTGTTTGCATTTCCAATCGGTCCCTCCACTTGGCTTGATGATTTGGACATCCAGACAGCCAAATCTGGAGATATCTCTTTCTTCAAAGTTGTAGATAATAATTTTTTCCAACTACTCTCAAACTTTGGAGGCATTTGGACTTATGAAGCCAAAGTTATGGCAGTTTGATTAAACAAAGTTAAACTGTCCATTTTAATCCATACTTTTTAGAAGGTCTAAATGTGAATGGGTTTATCAATAGGAATATGCCTTCAAATCCGAACACTTTCTTCAAAAATTCAGCCGCCTATATCTCCTCTTTCACACTGCAAAATCTCATCTTGATTGGATGATTACATCATGAGATATGTCATGAATACTGTACTGATTTTATTTCCCAGCCAGAATAGTGGGTTGAGTTTAAATGAATCATTTGGGCCTCTTGTATTTGGAGTGGGGCCTTGAAATTTTTATCCAAGACTCCTTACATTTTCTCCTAGAACTTTGGAGGAGAATAAAGAAATTTGGACTTCCTGATGGAGCCCAGCAATTAAATCTTCATGGATAGGTCAGTTTCTTCACAGATTCTGTGGGTCTTTTTGTGTGGTCCATATGACCATTCAAATGGTAGAATGGACTAATGATTCCTTCTAATGATATGTGAGAAATTTAATAAGGAATCCTACAAAATAAGAACCACGCAATTTGGATTAGTAGGGTGATATTTATAAATAAAATAGTAAACTGACTCAATTAGACTACTTCTAAAAATGCTCAAAAATTATACTTAGTATTAAAATATTAATATTTCACACAAATTATGCACATTTCATATAAAATCAGTAAAGGGAGTATATAATAAGTAATGAAAATATTAATAACATCAACTCCCCCACACTTAGTCTTGTGCATGTCATCATATGCAATAAATATAAAAACATGACAAAATAATTTTCACTCACCAACAAATATTAAAATTTTGTTTTCCCCACTCAGGGGAGGTTTAGAAAATTTCACTCATCCATATTGAATTCCATCACAAATTGTTACAGAAAAAATGTTCCAAACACTTTTTTCATGCTCAAATTTAGAAATGGAAAATGGTGGCACACAAAACGTACTTCTCTCAAGATGATAAAATTAATTTATGGAGCTTCACTCGTTCACCAACCAAAAGTGAAAATCTTAGAATTTATAAGAGCTCTTAGCTTCCATTACCTATCTTAAAATGCATAAGAATCAAGAGGTCTTTTTAGGGGGTTTCCATGGGTATAGGACAGTAGGAAGATGATATCCAAAAGATAGGAAAAATGGGATAAAACACTAACATAGAAAAAGCAATGCACATTTTTTTGGAAATGAAACATGGAAGGAAATGGAAACACATATTTATAGGGGAATGATTGTGTGAAGAAAGATGCAAGAGCAGAAGAAAATTTGAAGGGGATGAGAAGATGAACTATTTACAAAACAAAAAAACTTCTCCCAATGACATAAGTGTTCATCATTTTTCTTTTTCTTTTTTTTTGTATTTTTTTTTCTGAAAGTTGAACTTGAAATAGATCTCACAGTCATCTCCCAACCCATGATTGATCTCCTCAAAACACTAATTTTAATAGTTATAATAAGACCAATGATTGAGAAAGATTTATTTTTGACCCACCCAAGACACAACCCATTTTTGTTTCTTTTTTTTATATTTTTTTTGATATATTGTTCTGAATACTTTTCAATATCATTTGTATAAGATAAACATATATACATTCTCAAAACCCACTGACCCACTGAAGGAAAACCTCTCCTCCACACTTAAATTTATGATTGCCCTCAAGCATATTATAACATGGTGAAAATCAACAAAAGGGTACCCAAAATGAAATCCATTCCCCCCACAATTAAATTTCAAAAAATTATGCAATGAAAATCCATGTTGATATTGGGTTCTATAAGGAATTGGGCTTGTAATGTGGTTATCAAAGAAAAGGTTTTCATAGGTTCGAATGGGCTTTCAAAAGGAGGATTAATGTAAACAAAATGAGAGACTATTTGGCTATTGTGATTCTCATGTGGTTCAGAAAATGCCTCTATCATATTAATACACACCAAAGTACGAAATTCAGCTCAAAGGTCCACAAACTCAAGACTCATAAATGGGGGTAAAAAACACACATTTTGAAAAGATGGTCATAGATGGCCTTGGCATGAAAGCAAATGTTGTTCCTCATGGGTGGGGAAAATCATTTTCCAAATAAAAAACTGAGCATTCAAAATTTGTTGGTTTTGACACAAGATTATTTATCCAAAGTCATGATGAAAATAAAAAAATTTTGAGATAAAAACATGTCTTGTTGACTCTCCAAAATGGATGGAATTTTTTTGAAAATTTGATGGTGAGTAAGTATGACTCTTTTTTTTCCATTTTTTTGTTATTTTTTTAGTTTTTTAGTGTTTTTATAGTACACACCCACACATAAGAGAAAGAGAAAAAGAAAGGGTTTGATGAAGAAAGTGGTAAAAAAATGAAAGAGAGAGGAGGAAGAAGAAAGAGGTAGAGTGAGGAAGAGAGAGAGAGATTTAAATAGAAAGAGGTGACCCCTGTTTTAGATTTGGCGGGTTGTCGTCTCCATCCGGTGGTGTGTCAACTGTAGAAGTTGGGGATCCGATGGAAGTCGAGGTGGTTCCTGGGATGTGTGTCCTTTCATGGTGATGCTTTAACCGATGTTCGTTAATCATGAAGGTCCTTTTGGAAGATGGGTCTTGGACTTGCACTGCACCAAATGGGGAAACATGAGAAACAATAAAAGGACCTTCCCAATGAGAATTAAGCTTACCTGAGTGAAGACGAAATTGAGAGTTGAAAAGCAATACCTTTTCACCTTCATTGAATAACTTTCTCAGGATGTGTTTGTCATGCAGTACCTTAGCCTTTTCTTTGTAGAGATTTGAATTCTCATAGGAATCAAGTCGAAGCTCCTCCAGTTCATCCAATTGCAACAATCTTTCTTCACCAGATTTTTTACAATCAAAATTACAGGTTTTCACAGCCCAAAAAGACTTATGTGGGATTTCAACTGGTAAATGACATGCTTTACCAAAAACTAGCCTAAAACGAGACATCCAAATGGGTTTTATAGGAAGTTCGATAAGCCCAAAGTGCTTCACCAAGTCTTTCAGGCCAGTCTTTTCTGGTGGGTTTTACAATTCTCTCAAGCACTCTTTTCACTTCTCTATTAGAAAGTTCAGCCATGCCATTTGTTTGGGGGTGATATGCAGTTAAAGTTTTATGTACAACCCCATTTTTTTTCAAAAGAGATTCCATGGTTTTATTTCAAAAATGGGTTCCTAAGTCACTCATCATGGCACGTTGTAACACCCCAAGCTTCCACGGTACGCTTCTCTTTGAATAATACAGCAGCGTGTGTTGTACGCAACTTCGAGTTCTAACACACACCACAATCAGTCAAACTAGCCGTTATGAATAGTAATACACACTTTTTGAAATTTTATAAATTTTATATTTCAAAATGGACTTCATTTTTTGATTTGGAATATCGAAATTAGCTTAGGGTGAATTTTTTGTACTATTCTGATAACTTTTATATTTTGATGAATAGTGAAAATTACTAAATTTTAATTAAAAACAACTTTTTTAATCAAAATAATTAATAGTGATAAATTATGAATTTGAGTGGTTTTAAAGTATATTTAGAATATATTTTTACCATTTAATACAATGTTGGTCATTGGATGTAATTTCACATTTAAACCGGATATAAACAAGTGTCAATCTTTTGATAGTAATTATTTCTTAAAAACATGTTTTTGTTTTGACAACAGGAATTAATTTTAAATTAATTTATGCCACTTCTGTGTTTTGAATTTGGAAAAATGGATTCCATATTTGGAATCAGAATGTCCAAATTGTGTAAATAGGTAACTCTTATTTTTAGACATTTTGAATAATTACTTAGGTAAATATTTTATTTACCATGGTTAAAGGGTAAATCTGGTAAATAAGGGTAAAAAAATATATTATAATAATATTAATTTACCCTAAAACATGTCCTAACCCTATTGGTTGATACATGTCAGACCATGAACATCTTTGGGTCGATTTTGGGACCCCATGGAGCCACTTGTAAGTGATATGGACACTTTATATTAATTAAGTTAAAGTAAATACAAAAATGACATAAGCAGATATCTTTTAGCAAAATAATTTTTACATAAGGTTATATATGTTATATTTTCGACTATAAATATTCATTAGAAATCTAAATAGATTTTCTACATAATGGTATTTTATTTATAATTTTTATACATTGAATAATTAAATTTATTGATGACACAATAATGATGCAATATTTTACTTATTAATTAAAGAATCTAATAATTGGTATTATAAATGTTAAAATAAATATAATTTGAAAGTTTTGATGACATAAACAAATTTTATTGGTTAATATGACATGTTAGGATTTCTTAAATGATTTTTTTTCAAATTAATAAAGTTGTTAAGACTTTAAAAAAAATAAATTATTGAATAGTGTCAAAATTGACATAAATGAGTTTTTAAAACAAATATTATATTATTAATTGATATTCTATTCCTAAAAATATAAGGTTCATCCAAAGGACTTATATAATGATAGTTGTATCATTAATGGACCACTTGGGGGTCGCTTGGAAGTTTATAGTAAGTTTATTGACTATATAATATAAAAATACAAAGAGACATGGTAAATGTAAAACTATTTAACTAAGAGTTAAATATAAATGATAAGGTTAATATAGTGACCCAAACCTGTCTAAAATATATTGGATGAAATTATTTCGACCCATCCCCATCTTAGAATTTTAATAATCCACTTTGGAGCCATTAGAAACCGAATATGAATTTATTATAAATTAATACTTTAAGTTTTTCCTAAAGAGCCCCTCCTCCCCCTTATAAAAGGACACCACTTCTAACCAATTATTCATACCTTCAAAGCCTTTTGGTTCAGCCAAACCCTACCCAATTATCCTCTAAACTTCCCTCACTTAAACCTAGAGGCATTCCTTTAGTCAGAAAACCAACCTAAGGATCCCTTTTGATCAAATCAAAAGGAAGAACCCGAAGAAGAGGTGATGTTTTCACCACCCTCTTTCAAGTTCCTTTCTTCTTCAACTTCTTATTTCTTCGTTATTTCCATTCTAAAATAATAACTCCAGTATATTCTATATAATATTATGTTTTTATAAATATGGTACAACCATATTCAGTATTCTATTCATCCTTTGAATGACATGTCACCATACGTGCGTACGTACGGCTTAACGTCTCCACGTCGTGGTGTAATTGTTATTCAAAACATTATTATTTGGATGGGTATGATAATGATGTGTAAATGAAGTAAATAATAAATATAACATTATAATAATTCTTTATATATGATATAACATCCAATTATATATTATTTTAATATCAAAAGAATGATATTGTAGCATTCGTGCGTACGTACGAACTACCGTCTCCACGAACGCGATGAGATTCATTCCCCATCGTATCCATTCAAGTATAATTCTAATTTTATGATTAAAAATAATGTTTAAGGACTTGATATCATTCTGTATATGAATAAGATACAACCTATCCATAACAAACACGACTTATGTAACAAAACATATAAAACAAAACGTGTAAGTTAACACCCGAAATGACGATAATACTAAGATATTATTAACAAATCAATGTTAAAAGATCATATATGATATCATATTAATGTATATGATTATTTTATAATTTAATAACAATTATTTTACCATTATATAGGAGATTAAACTACACTCAACCAAGAAAAAGTACAAGGTAAGGGGTTTTCATCTCACTCCTTATTCCCTTGAGATTCGTGCCATATTGCCACTATTACCTTTTGTGTGGTGTATGCACTGTCCATAATTGTATTATTTGTGTAATACACTTTAATTTATGTGTATTTACATATTCATTGTATGATACCTCTTTCATGGTGTGTATGTTTTGTAAGTTACCAAATTGGCAAGGGTTATTTCCTCAATCTCATTATTATCTGAGATTGTTCATGTGTAAGTATTTTCTGGGACATACTTATCATAGATACCCATATTTCATAAGAATGTTTTCAAAAGGAATATTTTAAGGTTTTATGGGAGGGTCTATTTAACTAGATCGTCATGTTAAATGTTTTAAAAATTTATCTTTCTAAACACTTTAAATTAATGTCCATATTTTCAAAACAATTTTAAGGATTTATTTAAATGGACATGAATGTTTTGAAATGATAACTGTTTTCAAAAGTTTCAAAGTGGTATGTGACACTTTGATTCAAAAATCTCTTTTAAATGACTTCCTTTATAAATTGTGATACTTACAAATGATTTAATGAAAAAGGGGTATTTCTCTCAAAGAGTTTTACGAATCATTTTCATCTATGTCAACAACCTTTGATGGATTTTAAACTTGTTTGAAGTTGATTTATTATGATAAAAATATTCCATATTGTAACAAAGGTTTTGTGATATGTTTGTCTGTAGATGTGTTATTTTTATACCATTCATGGTTTATGGATAAAGTATTGACATTTCGTATGCTAGTTTTAATACAAATGTTTATGTAATGTTTCATCCTTTTCATATGAGGAATGTATTGGACATAGTAAGTGATGGGTGGAGTCTGCTATAGCTCCTCGATGCATCAATAGGTCTCATGAGACAATTAGACGCGGAATTGGCCGAGTCCCTTTCCCAATTTGATATATGGTTTTGGCCGAGGACTTGACAAAATGTTTCAGAATGTCTGGCATTATACATTCACTCATTATGAAAATAATATTGATGGTTCATGTGGTCATTCTACTAGTAGAATACCCATGATTATGTTTTATTATGTCATTATTTACTCAGCTCATATTCTTTCCATAAAAGTATTCATATTTATTATTGGTAAAGATACATGGTTTCAATTATTCTCCATGCTTAATATTTATATTATCTTCCACTGTATTGCTTACCCTTACTGAGTGCTTGAGCTCACCCCTTTAAATGTTTTATTTTCCCCAGGATTCCAAGAAGTGTATTATGATTAATATGCAGGGTTAAGATAAAGGAAATAATGGCGTTCTCAAAGAACTATTTAAGTTGTGTTTTATGTTTGAAATTGTAATGTAATGTTTTTTATGCAATCTATTTTCCAAGACTGCTAAACTGATCGATCCTTTCGGGACTTGATTCCTTGTAATCATGCCAATGTATTAAAATAATGCACCGACTCTAGGTAACTGGGGTTGGGACATTACAGTTGGTATCAAAGGAATTTTAGTACAAACCTTGGAAACTAGATTTAGATAAACTCTGATTAGAGCACATATCCCGAAGATAGACTTTGAGGATTAGTATATAAGAACTTCCTAGAATTTTGGTATTGTAGAGATTTTGTGAGTTTTCCGAGCAATACATCCCTGTCTGGATACGAGCAAGTAGAGGCGACTCTAGCACAGATGTACCTAGGGGTAAAACCCGAAAACACCGCTTTGATCTAGACTCGAACGAGAACTGGTGCACGACAAAGGGCCTCGCTGCACTCTTGGTTATGAAATTCCTGAGAGATATGCTTAGGATAATTCTCATTTTATTTAAAAACCATTATGAAGCGATTATGAGTATATACTTACTCAAAGAAAACATTTTTATGATTATGGATTATATCCATAAACTGTCACTAGTACAAAAACCTTTTTTTACGTCACCATTTTTCATGTCGGTTTTTTATAACCGACGTGAAAATACATTTTCGCTGATTTTTCACGTCGGTTATATAAGAGCGGACGTTAAAAATCCATTTTATCTGATTTTTCACGTCGGTTATTATATAACCGACGTGAAAAATCAACGTAAATCACTTTTCCACGTCGGTTATTAAATAACCAACATGAAAAATCATTTTCCAGGAAAATATATTAAAATTTTCACTTATTTTTCACGTCGGTTATTAAATAACCGACGTGAAAAATCGATTTTCGTGACTTTTTCACGTCGGTTATTTAATCACCGACGTTAAAAGGTATTTTTTACGTCGGTTATTTAATAACCGACGTGAAAAATGTTTACCAAAATGTATTTGATTTCAAAATCTTTAATTTGACAGGTCACGGAGCTCAAACGGAGTTACGGATTAAAAGTTATGGCCTTCAGAAGTTGATCATCTCTAAACGATGTCTTAAGGATGTCCAACTTCTGAAGGCCATAACTTTTAAGCCGTAACTCCGTTTGAGCTCTGTGACCTGTCAAATTAAATCTTGGAAAATGAACTACATTTTTGTAAACTTGTTTCACGTCGGTTATGAAATAAACGATGTGAAAAATAACTTTTAACGTCGGTTATTAAATAACCGACGTGAAAAAGTCATGAAAATCAAATTTTCACGTCGGTTATTTAATAACCGACGTGAAAACTGTTTACCAAAATGTAGTTGATTTCTCAATATTTAATTTGAAAGGTCACGGAGCTCAAACGGAGTTACGGATTAAAAGTTATGGGCTTCAGAAGTTGATCATCTCTAAACGATGTCTTAAGGATGCCCAACTTCTGAAGGCCATAACTTTTAATCCGTAACTCCGTTTGAGCTCTGTGACCTGTCAAATTAAAGCTTGGAAAATGAACTACATTTTTGTAAACTTTTTTCACGTCGGTTATTAAATAACCGACCTGAAAAATAACTTTTAACGTCGGTTATTAAATAACCGACGTGAAAAAGTCATGAAAATCAATTTTTCACGTCGGTTATTTAATAACCGACGTGAAAGAGTGACGAAGATTGATTTTTCACGTCGGTTTTATAATAACCGACGTGAAAAATAAGTTAAAATTTTAATATCTTTTCACGTCGGTTATCATAAAACCGACGTGAATGATATTTTTAATATCCCGCTAACGCGAAATTTCAATTTTTTTACATCGCGACATCTAAATTTTGAATTGCCGCCTAAAATTTTTAATACCGCGTTTTCTCATAGAATCTAAATTATATGTTTCCATTATAAACCCATCCTAATTTGACGATCATTTATTTCAACCATTATCGTTCCCCCAAATCGACTCTTTTTCTCTCGAACGTGAATCAATTATTTATTCTTTCCGCGATCTCGTCAAGGTATATTTAATCATACATCCATGGTTTATGGTTTTTATGATTTTTTTTTCTTAATTGATATACCATTTTATGATCATTTCATTCAACCATCATCTTTCCACCGAATCAACTTGTTTTATCTTCAACGTGAATCAACGATTTCTTATTTCCGCGGCCTCGTCAAGGTATTTGTAATTATTTTCCCATGATTTATATTTTCTATGAGCAGTTTTCTTAATTGATATACCATTTAACGATTGTTAATTTATTATAATGATGGATGATTCTTTATATCATGATAAAACTACAAATCCCCCTACGGATTCAAAAATTCCTTCTAATATGAAGCTACGGTTGGCTCATTGAATCTTTCCTCGAAAAAAAATATCAAACTTCTGATGGTCATAACTTTTGATCCGTAAATCCGTTGAGCTCTATGACTTGTCAAATGAAAGCTTAGAAAATTTTCTACAAGATAATATACATTTTTTACGTCGGTTATTTAATAACTGACGTTAAAAATAACTTTTAACGTCGGTTATTAAATAACCGATGTAAAAAATGACTTATAACGTCGGTTTTTTCAAAAACCGACGTAAAAAATGGCTTCTTATCTCCATTTTCCAGAATGTATTTCACGTCGGTTTTTTAAAAACCGAAGTTAAAAACTATATTACCCCATTTTTAACGTCGGTTATTAAATAACCGACGTAAAAAATCATATTTTTAACGTCGCTCGCAATAACGTCGCCTAAAAACCGACGTTAAAAAGCAAAAGAAACCGACGTAAAAAAAGGTTTTTGTACTAGTGTGTTCAATTTACGTTAGTTATTTTATAAGTTTGGAATTATGTATTTTGATTCATAAACTAATCTAGTTTATTCCATTGTTTAGAAATGGAACTTAGTGGAAGGAATGGAAATCGTATCAACGCACGTACTCCATGTAGGGATTTCTCTCTTACTCAAGAAAATTATAGTGGAGCTGGTGATACAACTGGTGCTGATCAGCTTATCACCATACTGTGACAACTCACTCAGGTTATGAATAATAACCTTACCTGTATGGAGCACCCTGATCCACAACGCGGAGTATCAATGTTAGATCGCTTCATGAGGAAAAAACCACCAACATTCGATGGGAATACAAATCCATTGGTAGCTGAGCAATGGATAAGTTCCCTAGAGAAAATATTTCAGGCTTTGGGGAGTAGTGAAAGAGAAAAAGTTGTCATGGTAGTTTATCGCCTCACTGGAGATGCTGATCAATGGTGGTCATTGATTCAAAACACAAAGGAGGATGAAGAAGTATCAAGTATGGAATGAAGGGAGTTTAAAGAAAAGTTCTTAGAAAAATACTTTCCTCATGACCATCGAGCGGATATGGAAAGACAATTTCTCAGTCTGAGGAAAAAGGAGGATGAGAATGTTGCAAAGTATGAGGCTAACTTTACATGGTTAGAAAGAAATGCTGCAGATTATATAAGTAACCCAAGAAGTAAGATTTATCATTTCTTTGATGGGTTAAAACCATTTCTCCATCGAGCTTTAGTATCTCAATCCTTCTCATCATACGAAGATATTGTCTCATGTGCTATCAAGACAGAAAAGGAATTCTCTAAATCTTATGACAATAAAATAAAGCAAGAGAAGAAGAGAATGGTGGAGCAATAGATAGGTAATGGGAAAAAGTGAAAGAAGGATTTTCCATTATGTGATAATTGTGGGAAGAAACACCCTGGTACTTGCCGAAAAGGAATGGAAGTTTGTTACAAGTGTGGTGAAAAAGGCCACCAAGCTCATGATTACAAGGTAAAGAAAGTTTCTGTCAACGTTGAATGCTATAATTGTAGAGAAATGTGGCATTATGAAAATGAATTTCCTAAGCGCCAAGGAAAATTACCTCAGAAAAGTACAAGAGAGCAAGGCCAATCTTATGCTGTTACTACAGTTGAAGTTGAATAATTATTGTATTTGTGTTTTTAGACTCAAGAACTATATTCTGGTTATAAGAATAATGTGATATATATAAGGATTGTACTACAGTACTTGTTGTTTTCATTAAGGTTTTAATATGACTAAGGTAATCATATTTTCAATATGTGACAATAAGAGAAACTTTATTTTGTTTGGGGAATATGATGTTACAATTGATTTTGGAATTTAGATACCTTTCATAGAGAGTCTGGAAAAAGGTATTTTGGATAACTATAATGTTTGCAATGAATTAAGTTGAACTTTGGATGGTATTTTTTAAGGATAAAACATTTCTTATGATTATTTTTGGAATATTATAATACTATAGTCTTGGAAAAGGACAACCTACAGGTCGGGTGATAACCTGTCGCGTCGGACAAAGCTGTAGGAATCGAACCCACAATCATAGTGCGACAGACCTTTATTACCTACCACTAGCCTACAAGAAGTCCCTGGTTGATACAAAATAGTTTTCATCATTTAAATTATATATGTTTATATTTGGAACCCTATAAAATTAGGATAAATAGAGTATTTTTGAGTTGTATTATGTTTTGGAGTGAAAAATGAGTTTGTAGTAGAAATTTATTAATGGATAAAACTCTAATTATAAAGTAAGTATATCTCCTTATGATCTTAGCCAATCTCATAAATAAATTCCTCAACATTAAGAAAAGGAACTTATAACAAAAATGTTGTCCTAGATGGTACCTTAGATCATCACAAATATATGGCTTTGTGATTATTGACTTTTTCATAGCCATGTTCTCTACCACTATCCATCAGATATTGATGGTTATATTTTTCTTCCATATCCATGTTTTCCTACATCGAGCCCTAGTATGTGTTATTTTTGGTAACCTTCATACTTACCACTCTTTATTTTAAATAGAGGCCTCATTAATCCATTTTTTGATGTGGGATTTCAACTAAGATATTTTGAAATGTCAACCCCAAGTTTCCAATACCGAGCATAAATTGTGAGGACGCATTTTATTAAAGGAGGGGAGAATGTAACACCCCAAGCTTCCACGGTACGCTTCTCTTTGAATAATACAATAGCGTGTGTTGTACGCAACTTCGAGTTCTAACACACACCACAATCAATCAAACTAGCCGTTATGAATAGTAATACACACTTTTTGAAATTTTATAAATTTTATATTTCAAAATGGACTTAATTTTTGGATTTGGAATATCAAAATTAGCTTAGGGTGAATTTTTTGTACTTTCCTGATAACTTTCATATTTTGATGAATAGTGAAAATTACGAAATTTTAATTAAAAAAACCTTTTTAATCGAAATAATTAATAGTGATAAATTATGAATTTGAGTGGTTTTAAAGTATATTTAGAATATATTTTTACCATTTAATACAATATTGGTCATTGGACGTAATTTCACATTTAAACCAGACATAAACAAGTGTCAATCTTTTGATAGTTATTATTTCTTAAAAACACGCTTTTTGTTTTGACAGCGAGAATTAATTTTAAATTAATTTCTGCCACTTCTGTGTTTTGAATTTGGAAAAATGTATTCCATATTTGTAATCAGGATGTCCAAATTGTGTAAATATGTAACTCTTATTTTTAGACATTTTGAATAATTACTTCGGTAAATATTTTATTTACCATGGTTAAAGGGTAAATCCGGTAAATAAGGGTAAAAAATATATTATAATAATATTAATTTACCCTAAAACATGTCCTAACCCTATTTTTTGATACATGTATGACCATGGATATCTTTGGGTCGATTTTGGGACCCCATGGAGCCACTTGTAAGTGATAGGGACACTTTATATTAATTAAGTTAAAGTAAATACAAAAATGACATAAGCATATATCTTTTAGAAAAATAATTTTTACATAGGGTTATATATGTTATATTTTCGAATATAAATATTAATTAGAAATCTAAATAGATTTTATACATAATGGTATTTTATTTATAATTTTTAGACATTGAATAATTAAATTTATTGATGACACAATATTGATGCAGTATTTTCCTTATTAATTAAAGAATCTAATACTTGGTATTATAAATGTTAAAATAAATAAAATTTGGAAGTTTTGATGACATAAAAAAATTTTATTGGTTAATATAAAATTTTAGGATTGCTTAAATGATTTTTTTTCGAATTAATAAAGTTGTTAAGACTTTAACAAAAATCAATTATTGAATAGTGTCAAAATTGACATAAATGAGTTTTTAAAACAAATATTATATTATTAATTAATATTCTATTCCTAAAAATCTAAGGTTCTTCAAAAGGACTTATATAATGATAGGTGTATCATTAATGGACCACTTGGGGGTCTCTTGGAAGTTTATAGTAAGTTTATTGACTATATAATATAAAAATACAAAGAGACATGGTAAATGTCAAACTATTTAACTAAGAGTTAAATATAAATGATAAGGTTAATATAGTGACCCAAACCTATCTAAAATATATTGTATTAAAGTATTTAGACCCATACCCACCTTATACTTTTAATAATCCACTTTTGAGCCATTAGAAACCAAATATGAATTTATTATAAATTAATACTTTAAGTTTTTCCTAAAGAGCCCCTCCCCCCCCTTATAAAAGGACACCACTTCTAACCAATTATTAATACCTTAAAATCCTTTTGGTTTGTCCAAACCCTGACCAATTATCTTATAAACTTCCCCCACTTCAACCTAGAGGCCTTCCTTTAGTCATAAAGCCAATCTAAGGAGCCCTTTTGATCAAATCAAAAGGAAGAACCCGAAGAATAGGTAATGTTTTCACCACCCTCTTTCAAGTTCCTTTCTTCTTCAACTTCTTCTTTCTTTGTTATTTCCATTCTAAAATAATAACTCCAGTATATTCTATATACTTTTATGTTATTATAAATATGGTACAACCATATTCAGTATTCTATCCATCCTTTGAATGACATGTCACCATACGTGCGTACGTACGGCTTACCGTCTCCACGCCATGGTGTAATTGTTATTGAAAACATTATTATTTGGATGGGTATGATAATGATGTAAAATTGAAGTAAATAATAAATAAAACATTATAATTATTCTGTATATATGATATAACATCCAATTATATATTATTTTAGTATCAAAAAAATGACATTGTAGCGTTCGTGCGTACGTACGGACTACCGTCTCCACGAACGCGATGCGATTCATTACCCATCGTATCCATTCAAGTCTAATTCTCATTTTATGATTAAAAATAATTTTTAAGGACTTGATATCATTCTGTATATGAATAATATACAACCTATCCATAACAAACACGGCTTATGTAACAAAGCATATAAAAGAAAACGAGTAAGTTAACACCCGAAACGATGATAATACTAAGATATTATTAACAAAGCAATGTTAAAAGATCATATATGATATCATATTAATGTATAAAATTATTGTATAATTTAATAACAATTATTTTACCATTATACAGGAGATTAAACTACACTCAACCAAAGAAAAGTACAAGGGGTTTTCATCTCACTCCTTGTTCCCGTGAGATTTGTGCCATATTGCCACCATTACCTTTTTTGTGGTGTATGTACTACCCATA
The DNA here is from genome assembly GCA_963277665.1 of Viscum album. NCBI lineage: Eukaryota > Viridiplantae > Streptophyta > Magnoliopsida > Santalales > Viscaceae > Viscum > Viscum album. The sequence goes on along the minus strand of OY728141.1, from coordinate 591,980,464 downwards.
ATTTTATTATTTCTATAAAACACTTTAATTTATGTTTATTTACATATTCATTGTATGATATATCTTTCATGGGGTGTATGTTTCGTAAGTTACCAAATTGGTAAGGGTTATTTCCTCAATCTTATTATTATATGAGATTGTTCATGTGTAAGTATTTTCTGGGACATACTTATCATAGATACCCATATTTCATAAAAATGTTTTCAAAAGGAATATTTTAAGGTTTTATGGGAGGGTCTATTTAACTAGATCGTCATGTTAAATGTTTTAAAAATTTATCTTTCTAAACCCTTTTAATTAATGTCCATATTTTCAAAATGATTTTAAGGATTTATTTAAATGGACATGAATGATTTGAAATGATAACTATTTTCAAAAGTTTCAAAGTGGTATGGGACACTTTGATTCAAAAATCTCTTTTAAATGACTTCCTTTATAAATTGTGATACTTACAGATGATTTAATGAAAAAGGGGTATTTCTCTCAAAGAGTTTTACGAATCATTTTCATCTATGTCAACAAAATTTGATGGATTTAAACTTGTTTGAAGTTGATTTATTATGATACAAATATTCCATATTGTAACAAAGGTTTTGTGATATGTTTGACTATGAATGTGTTATTTTTATACCATTCATGGTTTATGGATAAAGTATTGACATTTCGTATGCTAGTTTTAATACGAATGTTTATGTAATGTTTCAAAATTTTCATATAAGGAATGTATTGTACATAGTAAGCGATGGGTGGAGTCTGCTATAGCTCCTCGATGAATCGATAGGTCTCATGAGACAATCATACGTGGAATTGGCCGAGGCCCTTTCCTAATTTGATATATGGTTTTGGTCGAGGCCTTAATCATTTTTAGACGTCTTGGCTGAGGCCTTGAAAAAATGTTTCAGAATGTCTGGCATTATACATTCCCTCATTATGAAAATAATATTGATGGTTCATGTGGTCATTAGACTAGTAGAATACCCATGATTATGTTTTATTATGGCATTATTTACTCATCTCATATTCTTTCCATAAAAGTATTCATGTTTATTATTGGTAAATACATATGGTTTCAATTATTCTCCATGCTTAATATTTATGTTATCTTCCGCTGTATTTATTACCCTTACTGAACGCTTGAGCTCACCCCTTTCAATGTTTTATTTTTCCCAGGATTCCAATAAGTGTATTATGATTAATATGCAGGGTTAAGCTAAAGGGAATAATAGAGTTTTCAAAGAACTATTTAAGCTATGTTTTATGTTTGAAATTGTAATGTAATGTTTTTGTATGAAATCTATTTTCCAAGACTGCTAAACTGATCAGTCCTTTGGGACTTGATTCCTTGTAATCATGCCAATGTATTAAAATAATGCATTGACTCTGGGTAACTGGGGTCGGGGCGTTACAACGTGATGTTCCAAATTGGTAGAAGATGTGTGTCTTTAGGAACTCACTAACAGTATGTGAATCATCCTTTCTAGTGGGTTTGGCATCAACCCACCTAGAAACATAATCAACCACAATAAGAATGTATGAGAATCCAGAGTCTAGGACCTTTCAGGAGGTCCTTGAAGAGTGAAGGACAGAAGAATCCAGAGTCTAGGACCTTTCGGGAGGTCCTTTGTGGTCTAAAATGGCCACCACCAGGCATTGAGTGACAAAATTCTAAGATGGAAGAATTCTCATTTTCATCAACACATATTCTAATTACCATGTTTTCCCCAGTTTTACAAAGTTTATTTTCTTCCCAAAAATAGTATTTTGAATCACTTTTCAACTTCATTTTTTGTTCTTCTGAAATTTTTTCAGGAAAAATACTAGAAACCAAGATTATTTCAGAATGAGAAGAATTACAAATTCCACTCAAGTGATCAGCCATAGGGTTTTCTTTTCCTAGTATATCTTTGATTTCAAGGTCAAACTCTTAGAGCATTAGGATACATCTTATTAGCCTCAGTTTGGAATCAATTTTCTTGAGTAAGAACATTATAACAGAATGGTCTGTGAAAATGATGATTTTGGCACCTAAGAGATAGGGCCGGAATTTATCTAAGGCAAAAACCACTGCTAAAAGTTACTTTTTAGTCACAGTGTAGTGGGATTGAGTTTCATCCAAAGTTTTTGAGGCATAATATATGACATGAGGAATTTTTTATCTTCTTTTACCAAGAACGGCCCCAATGGACCTATTAGAAGCACCACACATCAACTCAAAGGGTAAGGACCAATTAAGGGTTTGGATTATCGGGGAAGATATAAGAGAAATTTTGAGTTCAACGAAGGCTCTCTTGCAAACCTCATTGAAATTGAAAGTGACATCATTTTGGAGCAACCGAGTGAGTGGGAGGGAAATCCTACTGAATTTGTGGATGAATCGACGATAGAAACCAGCATGACTGAGAAATGAACAAATGTATCGAATAGAATTGGGTTCAGGAAGTGATTGGATCACGTCAATTTTGGAAGGATCAACTTCAATACCTTATTTTGAAACTATGTGCCCTAGAACAATCTCATTTTCAACCATGAAGTGACATTTTTCAAAATTTAATACAAGGTTACACTTGACACACTTTTGAAGGACTAGAGAGATTGAATTCAAGAAATATTCAAATGACTCACCATAAATGGTAAAGTCATACATGAAGACTTCCATGCAGTGTTCAATGAATTCAAAAAAGATACTCATCATACACATCTGGAATGTTGTAGGATCATTGTAAAGGCCAAAAGGAATTCTCCTATATGAATATGTTCTAAAGGGGAAAGTGAAACTAGTCTTTTCTTGGTCCTGAGGTGCGATTGGGATTTGGAAGTAGCCTGTGTATCCATCAAGAAAGCAATCATGTGACTTTCCAGCTAATCGTTCTAGAATCTGATTGAGGAATGGAAGAGGATAGTGATCTTTTATTGTTTCAACATTCAATTTCTGGTAGTCGATGCACACACGCCATTTTTTCTTCACTCGAGTTGTGACTACCTCTTCATGTTCATTTGTGACAACAGTTATCCCACCCTTTTTAGGTACAAATTGAATTGGACTAACCCATTCATTATATAAAATTGGGTAGATAATACCAGATTGAAGAATCTTGGTGATCTCTTCCCTAACTACCTTAAGTATTAGTGGATTGAGTCTTCTTTGTGGTTGTCTAATTGGTTTGGATGATTCCTCAAGATGGATGTGATGCATGTAAAGGGAAGGGTTGATTCCTGGTATGTCATCTAGGGTCCAAACTAAGGCCTTTTTGTTTTCCTCTAACACTTGAACAAGTTTGGACTCCTCAATTTTGGTAAGTGAAGCAGATATAATGATAGGATAAGAGTGATCATGGAAAAGGAATGCATATTTCAGGTGTTTAGGAAGAGGTTTCAGATCAGTATCATCTCTCATTTGTGGGTTAGACAACTCGAGAATGGAGGAAGGGACTTCAGTTGCTTTAGATTCATTTTCCTTAATACTGTCCAAGGTGGAGTAGTAGAGATCAGATTTGATGTGGGATTCAAGAGAGTTTTCAAGTTCCTCTATATTGATGGAGCCTATTAATGAGAGGTCCACATCAACTTCACCATTTATGACTTGGTTAACCATGGTGCATATTTCACAAGACCCTTTATCATTAGAACATGATGAACATGATGGATTGAGGTTCAATTGACTCTTAGAAGTGTCCTCAGAAGCATGAATTGAGAATGCAGAGTGATCCTCATATGGTTATCGCATGACTTGGAAAATGTTGAACTTGACTATTTGGTCACCAAATTCTATGGACAAGATTCATGAATGGACATCAATCTTGGTTGTAGAAGTCATAATGAATGGTCTTCCTAGAATTAGGGGAGATCGAGAAGAGTTCATATCACCTTCCATTTCAAGGACATAGAAATCATCTGGGAAGATAAGATCATTCACACGAACAAGGACATCCTCTATTATACCCTTAGGACAAGTAGTTCTTCGATTAACTAACTGAATGAAAACACCCGTTGGATGTAAGGGACCTAGAAAAAGGTTGGAGAAGATGGATTTGGGCATGAAATTAATTGAGGCTCTTAGGTCTATGAGTGCATCATCAAAGTTTGAAATTCTAATTTGGCATGAAACCGTAAAGGTCCCTAGATCTTTTCACTTTATGGGAATAGACTACCGGGTGGAAATATTTTCGAAGGTCCTAAGTTTCCTCTTGTGGGTGCACAATTTCTTAAGAAACTTGGCATACTTAGGGATTTGTTTTATGTCATCTAAGAGGGGTATGTTGACTTCAACACATCTAAACATGTCAAGAATTTTAGGATCGGGTTCAAAGGACTTCCTTGGTTTAGAAATAGCTTAAGGAAAAGGAGATTCCTAAGTGGAATGGAAGGTGGCGAGGGAATGAATTCATATTCCTTTTCAAGTTTCTTTTTCTTTTCATTTTATAGGTAAAAATTTAAAGGTGGTTTAGATGACTTATCTTGAGGCATAATAATTTTCTTTCCTGATCTAAGTGAAATTTCACTTACATTACCCTTGGGGTTGGGTAATAGTTGAGCTGGGAGTTGGGAAGAATTGGATGGTTGCTGTTGACTAAGGTGGGATTCAAGTTGACCAATTTGGGTTTCAATATTCTTGAGGGTAGAACGGGTGAAGGAGGTAAGATCTTCCACTGCACTTTCCCATGGTTTCTTGGAAGAAGAGGCTTGTCCCGGATTGGGATTACCTAGATTTTGGTTCTTGGGAAAGCGATTGTATTGGTTTTGGAATTGGGAAGGCTCACTAGGATAGTGGAATCTAGGAGGAGGATTGTTCCTTTGAGGTTGAGGAATAAAATGATAAGGTTGTTGGAAGTTACCAACACCTTGACCATATTGAAACTGGTTTAGGTTTTGAGGAGGGAATTGAGGGGGATGAGAGATGGGATTACCATACCTCAAGTTAGGGTTATATGTAGAAGAGAAGGGATCAGAATGGGGTTGGTTGAAGTTTCTAACAAACTGACCTGATTGTTGAGGGTTGGGGTTCTGTTGAGCATATACTGCATTGAGCTCCATTGGTCCGGATGAATCAGATGGTACATCTTGAAGTTGTGGACAGGTGTCTGTTGGATGAGTTAGTGAGTTGTAGATTTCACAGTTTTTGACAGGTCTAGGAAACATTAATTGTGGAGAAGATGAGGCTGGGGCTTTGGTAGCCACAACTAGTTGTCGCACAAGACCTATAAGTTCACTCATCCACTCAGTCATCTTTTTCAGCTCTATGGATTTATTGTCTTGGACTTGTTTTACTTAATCATGTTCTCGAGTATGGAATTTTTGTGTGTTCGCAGCCATGTTTCTTATGATATCTCTTGTAGCTGTAGGAGTTTTATCAATAAGAGAACCACCACTTGTGGCATCAATAAGGGTTCTATCCATATCTAATAACCCCTCATAGAAGTATTGGATCAAGATTTGGTTAGGGATTTAGTGGTGTGGGAAGGTTGCAACAAGCTTTTTGAACATCTCCCAATACTCATGGAGTGATTCATTTTGGAATTGATGAATACCACTTATTTCTTTTCAGATAGAAGCATTAAGAGAAGTAGAAAAGAATTTCTATAAGAAGAGTCGCTTCATGTCATTCCATGTGGTTATGGAACAAGGAGGGAGGTAGTAAAGCCATGACTTGGAAGAGTCAGCTAGGGAGAAAGGGAATACTCGAAGTTTGATTTGTTCCTCAGAAACCCCTTGAGGCTTCATGGTAGAGCACACCACTTGGAACTCTTTAAGGTGGAGATGTGGATCCTCACCGGCTAGCCCATGGAAATGAGGGAGAAGATAAATCAAACTCGATTTGAGTTCTAAGTCAGCCTCTATGTTTGGATATTGAATACCAAGAGTTTTAAAATTCATATCAGGGGAAACAAGTTCTTTAAGATTTTGTTCCTTAGGATTAGCCATATATAGTTCAACTGGTTGGACAAGGACTGGTTCTTGAGTTATTTGATTATCCCTAATATTCCTCCTAAGTTGGCGAAGTGTTCACTCAATTTTAGGGTCAAAAAAATCCAAGGGATTATTTGGGAGGATACGGGGAATTCAGATAGCTTTTGGAAGAAAGAGGAAGGTGGGTTTTTCTTTGTGTTTTTTTTTTCAATTTTTTTTTTAAATTTTGTGTTTTTTATTTGTTTTTTTACAATAACCAGAAACTAATGAATACTTAAATTTCACCATCCCTGGAAATATTTCCATTTGAAAGTGCAAACTATTGTCACCTATCGACTGGTCAAGATTCCGATACTCTGCTAATGTGTATAGCAGCACTCGGGTCGAATCCTCGGTGATAATACTTTTTTAATAGTCGAATGTTTTTAGTTGATTGTATTTTGATTAGGGGGGTTTATTTGTAGAGCTTAAATGAAGTGATTAATGATTGGTTTTTAATTTAATAATTTTATAAAGATTGGTGTGAGTTCATTTTTAGGGATTTAAGCTTGTGACATCCTTGAGCTTTGCTTTATATTGCATTTAAATTAATACCCACTTCACAAGATAACATTGATTGAAATTCCTAAGTGTTAAGGCTTTAATCCAAGACTTAACTTATCATAGGGTTCTAATCTCAATTAGAGCTTGTTGATGGTAGTATATTTATGGTTCCAATAATCCATGGAAACCACACGTTAAACAAATCATTTCATTAATCCACAACATTCTAAGTTTAACATACACAATGTTAATTTAGAGAATATCCATCGAGCAAATTATCTCAATCACTTAACATCCCCAAATTACAACTCACCCCAAAGGTAGATTTACTCATCCATTGTTTTGGTTAATAATCTGGTTGTAATTTTTATGATTATGAATTATAAATAGAATAAAAATAAAGGGATAAGAACATAGTTGTGCGTCGAACACACACACACAAACAGTGAAGGAAATTAAATACTAACTTTAGATTGAATGAGAAAACATAATAATGGAAGGGGATTCAACTGTATTTAAACTATTTTAAAACCAATAATATTATTTAACAGTAGGTGTATGAGAATAATAGATTAAGAAGAAGAAACATGCATTAAAATAGAATTACAAAAACTAAGACTTACAAGATTACAAACGAAGAACAACACAAAAGTAAAAGGAAACAAAGAGAGAAGGAAGAGCATATCAAGTGAAAAATTGAGTATGTCAGGTCCTCACAATAAGTTGGAAAGGATTTGGTCGTGCCAATATGTGATTCTCTATTCTGAAATGCCAACTCCTTTTAAGGAGAGGAGAGATATGTATTTATAGCCCAAGGAAGTAAATTGTTTGCATTCCCAATATGTCCCTCCACTTATCTCAATGATTTGGACATCTAGACAGCCTAATATCGAGATATCTCATTCTTCAAAGTTTTAGATAATAATGTTTTCCTACTACTCTCAAAATTTGGAGGCATTTGGACTTATGGATCCAAAGTTATGGAGGTTTTATTAAATAAAGTTAAATTGTCCATTTCAATCCATAATTTTTAGAAGGCTTAAATGTGAATGGGTTTATCAATAGGAAGATTCCTTCAAATATGAACACTTTATTCAAAAAATTATTCCACCTATATCTCCTATTTCACAATTAAAAATATCAGCTTGATTGGATGATTACATCATGAGATATGTCATGAATACTATACTGATTTTATTTCTCGGCCAGAATGGTGGGTTGGGTTTAAATGAATAATTTGGGCCTCTTGTATTTAGAGTTTGGCCTTTAAATTTTTATACAAGACTCCTTACATTTTCCCCCAAACTTTTGAGGAGAATAAAGAAATTTTTACTTCCTGATGGATCCCAGAAATTAAATCTTCATGGATGGGCCAGTTTCTTCACAGATTCTGTGGGTCTTTTTTGTGTGGTCCATATGACCATTCAAATGGAAGAATGGGCCAATGATTCATTCTAATTATATGTGGTAAATTTAATAAGGAATACTATAAAACAAGAACTACACAATTTTGATAAGTAGGGTGAGTTTTATAAATAAAATAGTAAACTGACTCTATTGGACTACTTCTAAAAATGCTCAAAAATTATACTTAGTATTAAAACATTAATATTTCACACAAATTATGAAAATTTCATATAAAATCATTAAATAGAGTATATAATAAGTAATTAAAATATTAATAACATCAAGTACTTATACAAAAATGATACTTTACTTTATGTAGTTCACCTTTGATAAATTTCAAGAGAGGAGATTAATAAGAGTAGACTCACTAGTAGGAATTACACATGTTGTGTGTCATTAGATATTTCTATTTGCGAACATGTATAACAATATTTGGACATGATATTATTATTAACGCATATCATGAGTTTTTTACTTCGACGTATTCATGTAAACCATGTTGACATATGTTCACGGAAAAGCTAGGTATGTTGAGTGTGTCATAAGTGTTATGACATTAATTGATAACCCTATAAAAAATTTGTCACTTTCATATTTATAAAAGATGTTATATCGATCTTTTTATTATAATAGAACTGTAGAATTAAAATATATAATCATGATGTATTAACGAGTTCATTTCAGGTAGTTAAAGAAAAAACAATTGGGCACATAAGTTGATGACACATGTATGCAACCTAATTGATTATGAGACACTGAGACAAAAATATTATATAACACAGTAATCATTCGTATGTGGTTGTCTTCATCGCGACATTAATTTCTTCCTCTATGAGTAGTGTCTTTACATGTTAATCAATGCTGACATTGTATTTTAGATGAGACTATCAAATGAAACCAGAGAACATACCTATAGAGTCACACTCTTAGTGTTTTTATCGATCTTAGTTAATTACGAATTCTTATTTTCCATCATATTCTCATCAAAATCAACAATAATAATTATTATAATACACACACACACACACACACACACTAAATATGAAAATATTTTTCTCCATGCATCACACTTTCTTTTCATGAAATGCGCTCCACTACATTTTACTCTTCCATGGTTGTCTTCCCTATTTCCGCTCCTGATATCATCGACGACACCTTCCCTCCATGACCTTCCTATTTCATTATCTGCACGGGTTCCCTCTCTGATCACCTGCTACTTCTCCCTCCATTTCACTCCTCAACTAAATTTTTATCTTCAATGACTACCTTCAATCTATCCGCTCCTGATATCGTCGAAACCTTCCCTCTATAACTGCCCCTACCATTATCTACTTTGTTTCACTCTCTGATCACCTGCCACTTCTCCCTCCACTAATTGTACGCATCCCTCATCGGTCGACTTCATTTCCCCCGACCTCTCCACTCGCCTACAACTTCTTTGATCAAACCAACAACTCGACAATCGATATAGGTTCTATTTGAAACCCTAAATACACAATTTAATTCAATTTCTTATTCTTCTTCATTCTTCGATTATCAGCAAATATTGTGATTCTCTTCCTTAACATGTCGCACAACAACACAACAATTTTGAAACAATAATTTTGTTAAACTGAATTTACTCTTCTTCTTCCCTAACACATCATACGATTCATTGGTTTCTCTTTTATTCACCAGTTTATGTTCTAATTCTTTTCTTATACATCACACACTACACTTGTATCATTATAATTTTGTAACTACAAGTCGCTTGCGTCATGTGAATATTCCCAATCAATATTAACTAAAATGTCTATTTAAAATAAAGAGTTGGTGGGATTACTGAAACTGATTCTCTTCTCATACCCACAAAGTCTACCATCACTTTTGTATTGTTTAAAACCCATTTTTATTTTATGTTCGAGGTAAGGAACCTTTATACTCCATTTTCAATGTGATTTAATTTTGTTATAACTGTGTAACCCAAATTAAATCAACAAGTTTTTTTTTGTTTTACATATTTTTGAATCTATTTCTCTTATATTATAATAATTTGTTTCTTCTTTTCTAACTTCGATCCACAAAGTATAGAATACCTCCATTACTATCATTTACTTTTTAATATATTTTTTTAATTGTATTCTACTATTTTTTGCTAATAACTAATATATCAATAATTACAAATATATTGACTGTGTTGTACTCCTTAACAATAGTACAAGCAATCACTTCTCCATTGCTGCATGAATTTCCTATCTCCCCTTAACGGGCTTATCATATCAATAAGCTCAAAATCATATTCCATCTCTTCCAAACAAAATCCAGGAACATAGTGATCTACTGATAATTGGCGTGTTCCCTTCCCCCTTTTTATCATTTCATATACATATTCCCCACACACTATATAATGACACTACATTTAAATTCTTTACTGCCAGACTTATTTTTTACTATTTATCATAGAATATTCTCAAATATGTCCCCTCTGGATAACAACTACTAGCCAACTTGTAATGACACTAGTCTCCAAAGAAAAGTAAAGAGCTTACAAAAGATATATGTGGTCATATATATTTGTTAAAAAATATTACATTCATACTAAAAAAGTATATTATTTGGTACTTATCTCATTAATTATATTAATAAGTGATAGGAATATATACCATATTAATTTTTTTTGCATTAAACTGCTAATCCACACACTACTTGCATGAATCCTGTTATCTCCAATGATAGTGGTTTAAAAAATTCAACCAGGTTTCCATTATCAACTATATAATTTCACAGTAAACTACATTTTTATGGATTTTCATAAATTTTTATTCATTGCATGTTTGTTTTATCTAACATATGATATTTTCCTCATGTGTTTTCAGGGATTCAAAAATCTCAACCTCAACCTATTATAATAGAATCTATTAATTCTTATACTCTACTCAGCACATACAGTATGGGTCCATCAAAGAATGTTTCACCCAATTGTATGTAATAAACATATTTTATATTTTTCATTCAATTCATATTTCAATCATTAATTAGACTTTTACTTGGTATTCATTTCAGGTTCTTCAAAACCAACTAATCCTAATATCAATTCAGCCATCATTGCGGGAACACCTATCTCATACAACACCAATGGAAACAATATATTATTAAAACGCTATCCATGTTATTCATATTCTAGCAAGTATATCAGTTGAATTCAGTTATATATTTATCACACCATATTATCATCACTGATTCATTATTATAAAATAGAAACAACACGATATTGAATCTTCAACACAAATTTAATTACATAACTTCACCAGGAATGCCTTCATGTCATAATCAAATCGAAATTATAAAATATCTAATGATGTATAATAAAATATTAGAATATCCTTCTCTTTTTTAAACATTAAATGTGAAAACCCATAATTTCATCACATGGTGATTATATAAAACAATTTTACCATTGAAAAAGGTCAATGGATTCTATTTAATTATAAAATTGATAATTCATTGAATTATCCAATGTTCCTTTTTTTATTAACTGTCTGCTTATTTGTTTCATATTTTTTGTACATTATTTTGTTTCATATCATTTACACTTATAACTAAATATAATGTCTCAATAGGATCGACTGTTACTACTTTAAATTCTTTTACTTTACTATCATATAGATGTATTTCAACCTCAAGTATAACATTGGGTAGAAATATAATACCAAATGGTCACATATATCAATTGTTAGATTATGAAGGTATGACTCTAATTTCATTTTATTATTAATTTTTTCAATCTATTAATTTACATCAATTGAATTTACAAACATATGTATGATTATTTATTCACAGAAGCAACAAATAACTCAAATATTGATAACTTTTGTGCATATATAGAATGTACAAGTGTTCTTTTACCCACAATCTACTACATATTTGACCAAAATATTTTTTCCCTTGAACTTATTATACAAAGAATCAATTTTAAATTTGTTTCATATGGAGTACATAGACATTGGTGACCCTATCCATTTCTGTAGATATTATGGTGCACAATTATAGATTCATGAAAGGCTTGAAAAAAATTGGTGGTGAACAAAATCCACACTTTTCATTCTATTGTTCATTGGGTAAGATAGATTTGGAGTTACTTCGTGGACCTCTTAATTACATGATAAATCGATTGTTCAAGATTAACTTTGATGTTGGAAATAATTTACATGCATACATGCACACTTATAATTCAATGTTCTCTTTCATGTCTATGGGTGGAAATATTGATAGGTTTATCAACATTAGTGGTGCTCCTCAAATTTTTAGACTAAATGGTCAAAACCATCACCGTATTGGTAGTTTGTTTCCCATTGATGGGAAATTGCTGAAATTTTAATAGATTTATGTTTACAATACTGCAAATGAAGTGAAAAATATAATTCAAGCTATTAGATAATTCAATTTTATTATACTATATAAAATCAAAAAACTATGCTTATTTTTAATATTAACTATTTGTTTCTCCATGAAACATTGATGGAAACAATTTGAACTCCTATATCATTTTAGAAGTTGTTGAAAACTATTCCTCATTTTGTATGAGAACAACCCACTAAATCTTTATTTATGAACAACTAGAGATTTACTTAATTCTAACGACTCACCATATTTGTACGTAAGATTAATTATATAAAGAGGAAGAAACTAATGTTTATAAAACTTATCATCCATATCTAGGATTTCTATGCTAATAGTTGGTGACATTCAAGATCTTAATAAAGACCATAAAATCATCATACATTTAAAAGGTGGTGAGATTCAACATATACATGAACTTCATCATTTGTATCCTCTATTGAAACATCCTCTAATATTCACAGCTAGTCAAGATGGATATGCTGACATAATTAATCATTGAATGACCCCATTCACTATATATTACAAAGAATGCAAATTTACAATGAAGGAATAATTTTCTTAACATTTATACCTTTGTTCTCATCAATATTCAATTATTTTACATTCAATAAGTCTTATCCAACAGTTTATTATTGATTCATATACAATGGTTGAGTCTCAATGATTATCTTTCATCCATTTTAATTAGAAATAATTGATAGTCGAGCTATATAATGGTTTACATGATTCATATCTAAGAGGTGAATGTGAAGGGTCTTCATGTGGGAAACATATTATTTCTTCTTCTTCTTTCATAGGTGGTCCGAGGTATATGATACTAAATTACCAGTATGCAATGATAATTTGTAATTGGGAAGGATATCCAATTTTTTTCTTACATTCACATGCAACCCAACATGGATATAAATAACTCGATTTGTAAGGAATCACAATCTCAAGACTTATGAATGTCCTAAAATAATTTCTAAATTATTTAATATGAAGGTTAATCATCTGATGACTGATTTGAGTGAAGAATATTTCTTTATATTTTTTTGCAGGTATAGCTATTAAATCTATTCATATTCTTTATTTGTATAGAAATGAATAATTATACCTATTTGTTTCTCTATCATCATTAATATAAATTACACCTTATTGTATTTTTTTGAACAATTGAGTTCTAAAAGTGAGGTTTGCTTCATGCTCATATACTTATTTTCATGAACAGTGAGAATAAAATTTCCTCTATTATGGATATTAATAAAATTATATCCACTAAAATTCCAACAAAAAATGACCATTCTGGACTATATGATGTAGTCAAGAATTTCATCATTCATAGTCCCCATGGAAATAATGATCCTCGAACACAATACATGAAAAATAGAATACATTAAAAGTTTTTCCCAATTTTTTGTTATTGGTACAATTATAGATAATGATAGATTTTTAGTTTACCAAAGAAGAGATATGGGTAATTCAGTGGTGAAGAATGGTGTTCATACTTACAACAGGCATGTAGTTCCTTACGATCCATTTTTGTTAATGAAATATCAAGATCAACTAAATATAGAGATTTATAATTAGTCCCATTCAGTTGAAAATACTCATAAGTGTGATCATCATGTTGATGAGATTAATATGTACTATGACTACCATTATATATCAACATGCGAGGATGCCTGGAGAATATTTAGTTATGATATCCATTCAAGATTTCCTATAGTTGAAAGGTTACATTTTCATTTACTAGGTGAATAAAGTATTACTTACACAGATTCTAATAACATTGAGGAAATTTTGAGCAATAATATAGTTCTTTAATCAATGTTTACATCTTAGTTTGAAGCAGATTTACAGTATCTTGAGGCCAGGATATCAACTTATGTTTAATTTCTAATAAAATTTATCTATGATGAACGAGATAGAATATGGCACCCTCAAAAGAGAGGTTTCACAATTGGAATTTTATATTATGTACCAAAAACAATCGGAGAGATCCATTAATTGACGACATTGCTTATTAAGTGTAATGTTCATGTGTACAAATGGGTTGGAAATTCAAGGGAATTTTGAGTTTTCAATTTACTGGACAGACTAGATTTAGAATTGGGATTCAAAATTTGAATTTTGAAGGTTAGGACCCATTAAAGGAGGTCTTTTGGAGATGGAATGGATGTTTTATGGTGGATGGGAGTAGCACAAGGTCTTCAAAAGGAAGCCAGGGTAGTCAGGCTACTGTTTGCAGCCTCCAGCTAGCCGGTGAGGTTAAAATGGGGAAAATTAAACTTTCCACTATGAGTTTAAGTGGGGAAACCCCCTCTCTTTTTCCTCATGTGAGCTGGTTGACCCCACCCTTAACCTGCTTCTCCCACCTTCATTTTAGGGAAATTTTGGATTTGTTTATCAGTTATTCGTGGAAGGTTTTGTCCTCTATTAACCCATGTTTTTTCCCTCCATTCTTGTTTAATATTGAGTTTCCTGACTAGGGTTTTGGTTTCTAATTCCATTGAAGCATGGTGGAATCAGATGATAATGATGGGGATTTGTTTCTACATGCAATAAGGGTGTCCTGAGATGCCATCTACATGCCTTTTCTTTCTGTCTAGGTTGAGGTATGTAGTTCCACCAAATTATTTATGTTAATTATTTATGTTTTATATTTTAAATGGAATAAATTTGAAATATTAAATGGTGATGCATGTTAGGGTTTTTCTTGGGGATGGTGTTGGGAGTCTGTTGCAGACCTCTTGTGGATGATTGCTCGAGGTTTCGTCAGGAAGTGTGTGCCAATGAGTTAATCAAAAATTATCCCATACAAAATTAAAGTGATAAATCAATAGTAATTGTTAATTAATTATAAATTTATTATAACTAATTAACATAGTTTTTAGGAATGAGATAGGGTATTGATGTCAACGTGAGCTTGTTTTGGCTTGGATGAGGATAAAAGGTCTTGGATGGGCCTTGGAAGATACTTCAGGTGCTTAGAAATAAATGGGAAAAGCTCTAAAAGAGGTAGGTGGTATTGCATACTAGCCACTATGGTTTATTCATGCGCTTGTGCGCCATGTGGATCTTGTTGTCTCACAATGTCGGAGACTAACTTTTTGTTTCAAATAAATTTGAATAATTAAATGCTTCTTAAAATTTAGAGGAAACAGTTAAGTTAAAGGAACCTTTTTTTTAATTTAACCAGGCCCCATGAAATGAATGACACTAGGGGTCAAAAATGACCCTTGAGTGCTATATTTTTACCCCATCTTCTAATAGATAAGGCTGTGACTATTGAGATACTGGGTGGCCTCCAGAACCCTTGAGAGGTAAGGCCAGACCAAATGAGACTTTTAGCCCATGCATAGGGGCTCATGACACCTCCAAGATGGAGGTGACGGTGGAATTAGAGATCATAGGCCATGTCGGCCTTAGAGGACTTTCCTTTTATGTTATAAAACTATTTAGGATCATCAAGATGTGTGTGAGGTGAGAGATCCTACCCCGTTATTGTATACATTTCCTAGGTGGGAAGGACTAAGGTGAGTTGGGGTGAGTCGAGTGAGCGGGCCAACCTAGAATGACCATTGACATCAAGAAATATCATGTGCCATCTCTTCAGACCTTGCTAGTATGGAAAATACTTTATGATGCCTTGGGGTTACGATACACTTATGATATTTACGAGACATATAGTGTCCCCGAGTGATGGGTGTTGACCTGAGACACCAAATTGAGGTTGAGGAAACCAAGTTTAGTGGTTCTGTTTGTATTGAACAATGGGATCCCAGTGGGTTCCTAGTGGTAGAGCAACCCAAAGCTGGTGCATATGAGATGGTTAGTGGAAATTATAGGTGTTTTGTGGGACTCGAAACACATGGTAAGTTCGATAGGGTTGTGATAAGGTATGGCTATGGGTAAGGAAAATTGTGAGTGTCACATTAGATCCCCAATTAAATTATGATCTGAGAAGGCTATGGTTGACGAGGTGGGTAAGGCATGTGACTAGCCCCTTGTTTCTTTCTACTTTCTCATGCTTGACACCCTAGGATGATGTATTCCATATTCAAGTGTTTTCTTTTTAGGTCATTTTTTTTGGACTGAGGATGGGTATATTTCCCTCGGATAGTTGTGCACTTTAGGTGGTTTCTTTGTTCCATGAGGATATGAATATTAACCTTAGCAGGTCTGTGATCTTTGGATGATTCAAGGATGCATATATTCCCCCCATATGGTATTTTTTTCGAGGTGGTTGATCTACACCACATGGATAAATATATTACCCCTAGTTGTTTGAGCCCACATCCCATGAGGATGGGTATATTAACCCCAGTAGGCCTATGCTCTATAGATTGACCAAGATTACCTAGGGATTGTCCATAGGGCTTTATTGGTTTCACACAAATTGTGATGTGCTCAAAGACAGTCTGGAATTAGATGAAACATTTATGTCCAATCAGGATTGTGGACCTGAGGATCGATGATGGTTATTGGGCTTGGCCTGGGTTACATGGGTACGCCCTTGGGGAGATTATTATACTGTGGTTGAAACGATCATCATGACGTGCTCAAAGGCACTCCAACATCAGGACGAAACATGTATTGTAGTGGTTTATTTATTTATTTGTTTATATTATGTAGTTATTTGTTTATAGTACTGAGAAAGGCACATGAACATATCATTATATATACCGGTTAGTGCGGGACCACATTAGAGTTTTCATACTAATATCTATACTCACAACCTACTCGGTTCACCATTGCACATGGATACTCGAGCAACTCTCACATGATTATTGTAGGCACATGCAAGGTTGAGGCTTAAGTTCAGGTTAGCATGGTTGAGAAAGATTGCTCAGATGTGATTGGAGATCAAGATAAGGTATTTCTCAGAGTTGGAGTTGATCCTCAGGTCTTTCATTATTTTATTTATCTTGTATGTGTAGTCAGCCCAATGAGAAACATTTCTATATCTATTATTCCAAGTCTGACCGTTCGAGTTAAAAATTTCATTTCATTTTGTTATAACATGCCTTATCTTTATTACTCTCACTTTTTTATTTTATATTGTGTATTCTAATTAGTTATTTATATATTGTTTCTTACTATGATATAGGGGGTATATCCTCCCCACAGTACCTTCTCAGACCCCTTCTTCTAGTCTATAGCTTCTAGCATTTGAGGAGGCATGTCTGAGGTAAGTACCGACCTCCAGTTGGGACACTGATTAGTGGTTAGGGGTAGTGGGAAATTACAAATTGGTATTAGAGATATTTTTTTATTTTTGGTTTTACTATTTGGAGATATGGTAGGAAAGAGATATAAGAATGCATCAGAGATTTTGATAGAACCTGGACTGGTGTGCTACAAACAACTTTCCTAGTGGAAGTCCAGATTGTCATGGGTATGAGATTGATGTTCTTGACTTGCACTATTATGATTTTTATGATTTTCACATAGTATGATACACATGAGGTTTGGGATTTATTATATAAGAGCTATTAGATTCTTGGATCTTAGCCCATTGGCAAGAAGCCAGTTGCAAATTTTGGCTCTTGTCCTGTAGAGGCAAGAGGAATCTCTTGTATCCTATCAGAAACATAGGATTCACATTATATATATGCCTTATAGTGTGGTTATTTTCCTTGATGACTAAGTCTAAGTTGTTTAAAGAGTCAAAAACTGCTCATATGACATTTTCTCATATAATTAATTGATGCATTATACCCAGTTGGGACGAAATCTATACATGTAATTAATTTTGGTGAAAGTTCATCTAGATCCTATGGTTAGATGAATGATAGTGACATGGTCCCTTCAACAAGGGTTGATTAGAGGCCCTAAGGGGTCAGTTGTAACAACCTGGACCCAATCAGCCACCTGAACAGTGCCAAATGGGTTGGGTGCTACTACCTTAGGTGCACCTCCCCGAATGCCAAAGGCTGCTGACTAGCAGCGATGGTCTGATAGGTATAGTGGGGAGGCTATAATCTCTCGGAGGATAATAAAAATGGTACTAGTCCAAGTATAACAGTAGAGATGCAGCGGAATAAAATACTCAACAGACTCGAACCAGACCCGCAGAGCGGAAGCAAATTCAGTACCAATAAATAGCGGAAGCAATAAATATAAACAACAACAGTGGAAAGTAAACACAAAAACTTGCTAATCACTTGTAACTACTAAACATACCAAACATGCATCCATAACAAGTCACTAAACAAAAGAGGCGCCCATGGATAACCAACAGTAGATACAAACAGGTAATCATGCTGATACAAGTAAAGAAAACAAAACAGAGTAACCCCAGCTAGGTAAGACCTCAAGGTCCATACCATCTCCAAGAAAAAACTAACGCAACCCATCTCCTGAATCTGGCCTCTTTCCTGCACGTAAATCCATAAAGTCTGCACGTATCCCGAAGGGCCCATGTAGGGTGTGAGACAAATCTCAGTAGGATACCACCCAATGGTGCGTACCTAATATGAGTGTTTAAGCAGTCATGCATTTATAAGGAAGGCAGTAAATAGTACAATGCACAAATAAACACTAACTCCACTGGTGCTCAATAGCCACCATGGAGTGTCACCTGCTTCGACCAACGTCGGAATCTCTGTCATGTCACCCAGCACCATGTGCCCCCTGAAACTGCGTGTCTCAAGTACCGACGTCCCGAAGGCACGCCCAAGAAGTAACCCGAAGGAACTGTGATACCTGTCCTCAATAAGAAACCGGTGGGACAGCGATATCTGCCCTCAAATAATGTAACCGGAGGGACAGAGATGCCTGCCCTCAAATCACGGCGAGCCTTAGCCCCCAACCAAATAGTCTTGATGCTATCCACCTAAGGCTCCTCACCTTCCATGTGGCTTCCTACGACAAGCACCCCCCAAAAAAATACCTAAACCACAACTACGGGGGCCTCTACCCACACGAGTGGTCAAAACCACCTCATCACAGAGTATCTCTGTGTGCACACTACTCAAGATTTCTGGGTGAGCGGTAATCACCAAAATAGTACCGAAGCCACCACATCTCTGACACCTTGTGTCCCTGTGACCATGTCGCTCAAGTCCGATGACATCGCCATCCTAGTAACCCGGGCCATGCCCAACCTGACAATCATCCTGCCTCAAACCGACGTTCATGACGCCCAATCCCATGGTCAGAACCACCCAACGTAACCTGGGAAAAGCCCAAACTGTGATCAGCATCACTCAAGAATATCCGGGCCATTCCCAACACAATGCAAAGGGTCCAGTATGTTCAATTCAGCAATTGTATATATAAAAAATTTAAACAATACACATAAACAGGAAAACATTCAAATAATAGAATTTCCCTAACCCAACGGTTATCATTCAACAAAACCGAGGTCTTGAATGCCTCTAATAATTTATAGCAGGCTTAATAAATTAAACTCAATAGTTTAAAACATTAATATTTCAATTTAAACCATTTTGGCATCCCCCGACCAAAATGCCCCGATGAGAAACGACCCCTCACCCGGCCCCGCTCAACAAAACCGGTAATAGGGCATAACCCAAGGTATCCCATAGGCCAATGAACAATATAATATGAAATATCAGATAAAAGTGGGTCCTGCTCAAAAAACCCAAAAATGCGCTGAAGGCCGCATTACCCAAATGACCACGAAAACACGAAAAGAGGTATGTACCACCTACCTAAGACTCGTACGATGCTACTCCTCTGGTAAAAGCCTCCAATTCGATCTGAAATGCAGTAGATCTACAAAAGAATTCAAAATTCTCAAACCCCTATAACTCGTTCTAGAACATAAATCAAACAAAACAAATCAAGAGGAATCAAGGCCTTACCGAAGGGGTTACAATGGAATAATCAGTGTTTGGATCGGGGTTCGGATAAAGAACCGGGGGGGATTTGAAGTCCTGGCCATCTTGGTTTGCGAAACCCGGTGGAAGAAAAAGAGGTCCTCCTCAAAATGAGGATACTTCCCATTTTAACACAAAAAAAAGTACACGACATGTACTTCATGACTACACACCGTGTATATCATTTAACTGTTCATTTGGCGGCTGGAATTTTTCCGACTTACTTTACGAACCGACTGACATGAGTACACGAAGTGTACCTATAGGTACACGGCATGTACTCGGCTTCCCTACTCTTCCTCTTCGACTTACCCACATGCCATGTATATCCCTCATACACGGCTAGACTACACGACGTGTCCAAGGGGAACACGGCGTGTACTTGGTTTCAAATATTCACCCCGGCCAATAGGCCTACACACCATGTATGGCCTTGACACGCCTAAGGGTACACGATGTGTCACAAAACTACACGCCGTGTAGTAAGAAATGTCTACACGGTCATCACACGACATGTACTCGGCGAGCACACGGTCGGACACTCTCTTAACATATACACGGCGTGTACTTAAAGTACATGGCGTGTAGTCTGGAAATTTCCCAAAACTGCCCAAATTCTTCAGTTACCTCAGAAACAAGTCAAAAATTGAAACAGGGTCGGGATTTTGACCCGTTCTAAAAACCCTGGATCTTACAATATCCCCACTTTAACATAGCTCGTCCCCGAGCTATCAAATGAAAACTGGAGATGACACCGAACATACCACCTCGATCAATGTAACCCGGACTTCCCCGATCTCAAAGGTCCCGACTAAATTCCTCAAGGGGGATCCGCACCTTAGGAATCACCTAACCCAGTCTCAACCCAACAAAACTCAAAGCAACAAGGTTTACTAACTTGTTTTCCGGACGCATAGTTCTTCCGTGATGCATTGTCACCCCTTCACCTCATTGATGATCTTGTGTCATCCCTGACACCCAACGTATCCCACACCGCATCGGTGTCCGCCTCCATGAGGTCCTGCATCCAATGGATGCTCAAAAAAGAACCTGGTTCCTAGCACCTCAAGTATCCCGTATCCTTGATGCCCCGATTCCCACAACACCTCAAGTAACTGCATCCTCGATGCCCTGAAGCACACAACACCTCAAGTAACCGCATCCTCGATGCCCTGATGCACACGACACCTCAAGTAACATGTATCCTCAATGCCCCTGATGCTACGCATCTCATACGACATATATATATATATATATATATATATATATATCACACACCCGATATGGTGACAATTCCACTGACTAGCATCTAGTCAGTCCACATAGATCCTGTGCACCATGTGTACTCAAAACAGACATGCCAAAAGGAAACATGGAATCACGGCCACAGCTGTGGTGTACCTCTAACCGTCATCGGCTCCTCATCTTGCTCAGCCCCTGGCATCTCCATGGTGTGCACTTATCTTGAAGTACGACTACTTGATGCCTGACCTCCCTGTGGTACTACTCCAGTCACTGGACACTAACCGATCAGCTGGGTCCCGCTATCTCTTTCACGTCCCCTGTGTGCTGCTGAACCTCGACTACCCTCTCCTAGTACCAAACTTGAACCAACTCCGGATGCCACCGTCTGTCCTGGTCCCTGGCTGCCGGCTGTCTGAGAAGGCTTCCTGCAAAACCTCTCCAGATGCCCAACCTGTCCACATGCCCGACACTCCTTAGGAGGCCTATCGCACTGAGTCCGAACATGTCCCGACTGTCCATACTGAAAGAAAATCACTGAATAACTACCACGAGGTGGTCTAGCTAAATCCCTAGCCTAACTGCTCTGTTGGAACTCATCCTGTCCTCACTTCCTGCTATCTGAACCGTCACCTGAAGCTATCACCCGACCAACCTGGGGCCTATCCCTATAGTTTCCCTCTTCTATAAGTTCCTGGTTCAGAGCCTCGGAGAAGGAACCCAGCTTGAAGATGTTCACCTGGACCCGAATGGCGTGTCGTAAGACATCCTCGAAGCGTCTCACCCAAGTTGAGTCATCGCTTACCATACCAGGTGCAAAGTGAGAAAACTCTGTGAAAGTTGATGTATAGTCCATGACGGACATGTATCCCTGCTGAAGACTCAAGAACTCCCGAGCTCTCTTTTGCCTCAGTGTCTCTGGGTAAAAGTGCTCAAAGAACCTATCCTTGAAGTCCTTCCATGCCAGTCTCTCGTGCCTACGAGCTTGAACCTGCACATCCCACCAACGATTCATCGGTCCTCTCAGCATGTACATCGCCAGCTTGACCCTCTGCCCTGGAGGTGTCTCGAGCTGCTCGAAGATCATCTGAATGCTCTCTATCCAATTCTCATCCGCCTACGGACCACCCTCACATTGAAAAAGTGGCGGGTACTGTGACTGGAACTCCCGTGTCAAATATTCCATAGATGGATCTATACCCTGCGTACCTCTGTCAATCCCCTGCAAGACACGTACCAAGCGAGCTCGGAGCTGATCGTCGAGCCATGACCCGAATGATTCCAAACCCGGATGCTGTCCTGCTTGTACTGAATCCTGGGCCTGATCCTGTCCCTGAGCCTATACCTGTGGCTCATGCTCTTCCTGTACCGAATCTTGAACCTGATCCTTCACCTGCGGCACTATATCATCTCCCGTCTGACACTCCATCTGAGTCGCCTAAATAGGAACCCGTTGAATACCATAAATGGTCAGACAACCCATATATATATATAACAATATATATTCAACACAAATAAGAAAGCAGTAAAAGGCAATGCATAATACTACCCTTACTCTCCCCCACTGTAACCCATGCCCCACGGCATCCCGAACTCATGGCCTCCTTACCCGCCCCTAACGGAGCCAAGTATCAAAAGTACCTTAGGCCATGCCCGTCCTGACAACAAACGTTGCCTCAAACCGACGACCGAGTCGCCCAATCCTGGTGATCAAAATCACCTCAACTAAAGTACCTGCCTACTCATACAAGAGTCAGACCCAAATATCCTTCCATGTGCAATTAGACAAACATAAAGCATGGTAATTGATTTTTATTCACATGACATTATCACTTCACAAAGCATACGCGCAGTTATGAAATTGAAATACCCTAAAAATGTGCCTATTAAAATCCAAGCAAACAAGCCTTTCCATACTGGGCCAATGTCCAATTCTCCCTTACCGCACCGGTCAAGGGTCACATATCACAATAAATAACCTCACACACCAAGTGATCCACTGAGGTGGAAATCATATGAACTGTAATCTGAGAAAAAGCAAACAACAATTCCCACCCAAGGTAACTTGGTATATCTCTCATACCTGGGGCTACAGGCACCCAAGCACAAGCTAGAAACCTAGTTCAATTAACAACCTATCTCCAATATACCATATCCCAAATAGTAAAACCAGCAGAAATAAAAGAGAAGTCTCAATATCATTAGTAGCCAGTAAAACGCTGCTACTAAATCCCTGTCAAGAACTCCTCTAATACCACTTTGTAATGACCTGGACCCGATCAGCCACCTGAACAATGCCAAACGGGTCGGGTGATACTACCTTAGGCGCACCTCCCCGAACGCCAAAGGATGCCGACTAGCAGCGATGGTCTGACAGGTATAGTGGGGAGGCTATACCCTCTCAGAGGATAATAAAAATGGTACTGGTCCAAGTATAACAGTAGAGATGCAGCGGAATAAAAGACTCAATAGACTCGAACCAGACCCGCAGAGCGGAAGCACATTTAGTATCAATAAATAGCAGAAGCAATAAATATAAACAACATCAGCGGAAAGTAAACACAACAACATGCTAATCACTGGTAACTACTAAATAAACCAAACATGCATCCATAACAAGTCACTAAACAAAAGAGGCGCCTATGGATAACCAATAGTATCTTCAAACAAGTAAGCATGCTGATACAAGTAAAGAAAACAAAACAGAGTAACCCCATCTAGGTAAGACCTCAAGGTCCATACCATCTCCAAGAAATAACCAACGCAACCCAACTCATGAAGCTGAACGCTTTCCTGCACGTAAATCTATAAAGTCTGCACGTGTCCCGAAGGTCCCGTGCAAGGTGTGAGATAAATCTCAGTAGGATACCACCCAACGGTGTGTACCTAATATGAGTGTTTAAGTAGTAATGCATTTATAAGGAAGGCAGTAAACTGTACAATGCACAAATAAAATTAACTCCACTAGTGCTCAGCAGCCACCACAGAGTGTCACCTACTTCGGCCAATGCCATAATCTATGTCATGTCACCTGGAACCATGTGCCCCCTGACACCGCGTGTCTCAAGTACCGACGTCACGAAGGCACGCTCAAGAAGTAACCTGGAGGAACAACAATACCTTTCCTCAATAAGAAACCAGAGGGACAATGATATCTGCCCTCAAATAATGTTACCGGAGGGACAACGATGTCTACCCTCAAATCATGGTGAGCCTCGGCCCCCCCAACCAGATAGTCTCGATGCTATCCCCTGAAGTCTCCTCACCTTCCTTGTGGCTTCCTACTGTAACAACCCCCAACCAAAATACCTAAACCGCAACTACGGGGGCCTCTACCCACACGAGTGGTCAAAACCACCTCATCACGGAGTATCTATGTGTGCACACTACTCAAGGTTTTTGGGTGAGCGGTAATCACAAAAATAGTACCCAAGCCACCACATCTCTGACACCTCGTGTCCCTATGACCATGTCGCTCAAGTCCGATGGCCTCACCATCCTAGTAACCTGGGCCATTCCCAACCTGACAGTCATCTTGCCTCAAACCGACGTCCATGACGCCCAATCCCGTGGTCAGAATCACCCAACATAACTCAGGCCAAGCCTAACCTGTGATCAGCATCACTCAAGAATATCTGGACTATGCCCAACACAACCCAAAGGGTCCAGCATGTGCAATTCAACAATTGCATATATAACAAATTTTAACAGTACACATAAACAGGAAAACTTTCAAACAGTAGAATTTCCCTAACCCAACGGTTATCAGTCAACAACACCGAGGTCTTTAATGCCTCTAAAAATTTACAGCAGGCTTAATAAATTAAACTCAACAGTTTAAAACATTAATATTGCAATTTAAACCATTTTGGCATCCCCCGGCCAAAATGCCCCAATGAGCAACGACCCCTCACCCGACCCCGCTCAAAAAAACTGGTAACAGGGCATACCCCAAGGTATCCCATAGGCCTATGAACAATATAATATGCAATATCAGATAAAAGTGGGTCCTTCTCAAAATACCCGAAAACGCACCGAAGGCCGCATTACCCAAATGACCAAAAAAACACGAAAAGAGGTATGCACCACCTACCTGAGACTCATATGATGCTACACCTCTAATAACAGCCTCTAATTTGGTCTAAAACGCGGTAGATCTACAAAAGAATCCAAACCTCTCAAACCCCTATAACTCGTTCTAGAACAAACATCAAACAAAACGGATCAAGAGGAATCGAGACCTTATTGAAGGGGTTCCAATGGAACAATCAGTGTTTGGATCAGGGTTCAGATGAAGAACCGGGAGGGATTTGAAGTCCTGACCGGTTTGGTTCATGAAACCCGGCGGAAGAAAACGAGCTCCGCCTCAAAATGAGGCTACTGCCCATTTTAACGCAAAAAAAAAAAAAAAAATTACACGGTGTGTACTTCATGACTACACGCTGTGTATATCATTTAACTGTTCATTTGGCGGCTGGAATTCTGCCGAATTACTTTCCAAACCTGCTGACATGAGTACACGGTGTGTACCTATGGGTACATGACGTGTACTCGGCTTCCCTACTCTTCCTTGCCGACTTACCCACACGCCATGTATATCCCTCATACACGGCCAGACTACACGGCGTGTCCAAGGGGAACATGACGTGTACTTGGTTTCAATGATTCTCCCTAGCTAACATGCCTATATTCCATGTATGGACTCAACACACATAAGGGTACACGGCGTGTCACAAAACTACATGCCGTGTAGTAAGAAATTTCTACACGGTCATCACACAGCATGTACTCGGTGAGCACACGGCCAGACACTCGCTTAACATATACACGACGTGTACTTAAAGTACATGACGTGTACTCTAGAAATTTCCAAAAACTACCCAAATTCTCCAGTTACCTCAGAAACAAGTCAAAAATTTAAACAGGGTTAGGATTTTGACCCGTTCTAAAAACTCGGGTTCTTACATCAGTAAAGGAATTCAATTCAATAGAGATAAACTGTAACACCCCAATATTTTGTGAAATATATATTTTTAATTAATTTAATCTTTTCAATATTTTTCATTTCACGCCACACTAAATATAGTTTGTGTTATATGAAAGCACCAAGTTATTCTTGTTTTCTACGCAACACCAAGTCAAGCTTACACTACACATAACACTTAGATTAGATTTCGGTACATGAAAAACTATATTTGGATTGTGTTACACAAAATTCCTAGTTCCTTTGATAACTTATGTGACACACAAGACCTAGTTTTACCAAACTATAATGTACTATTAATATTATTATTAAAATATTATTATAGTTGTCACCTAGCCGTTGGAATGGAGGTTATGAATAATATTAATTAAATTATGAAAATATGGTTTACACATGTATATAAGAATAATTATTTGGTCACCAATTAACTATAAATGAAAACAAAACCCTTATGAAAATATAGGAAATCTTTTGTTGGAAAACTATATTTATGCAATCAAACACGTTTTACCTCAATAAATTAATTAAACCACTTTTGATAAATAATTTTAATGGTATATATATATTATAATAATTAAAATACTTAATTTCTATATTATGTGTTTTCTAGATAATAAATAAAAATAAATCAAATTTTATGCATAAATATATACTTTTTTTCCTAAAAGGTAATTTTACCACCTTTTAATAGCGCACCTATTTTAAATATAATTTTCAAAAATTTTATAAATTTTAGTTTATAAAATAAACTTATTTTTGAAATATGAATATCAAAATTTATTTCAGGTGAATTTTTGGTATTTTTTTGAGAAGTTTCATTTTTTTGATGAATAGTGAAAAACTTTGAATTTTAATTAAAAAATGCATTTTCATCTAATTTATTTATATAGTTAAATTATATTTTAAATTTGTTTTAAATTAAATTTATATTAATTATAAATTTATTAATATAATTTAGTTCATTGGAATCAATTTTACATTGAAATTGGATATAAAATCATTTCAAACTTTTGAACATTTTCACTATAAAAACTCGTTGTTTCGTCCCGTCCGTGGGATTGATTTTAAATTAATTTATGAAAATTCAGTGTTTATAATTTATAAAAATTTATTCCATATTTGGAATCATCATAATTTATAATTTATAGTAAGTTCATCTTAGTTTTTGACAAAAAATATTAGTGAAAGTAATTAAAATTAATTACAACGATTAAGGTAAAAACGAGTTTACTTAATGGCTAAAATTTAACTTAAGGGGCAAAATAAACTAGAAACATATCCAAAATCTATTATATGGACATATATCGACATATACTCCCTTTTATCAAAAATGGGCCATTATTGGAGGCACTTGATGTAAGGAAGACCTCTCAATAATGGTTAAGTTTTCATATTAACAAGAATGCCACTTCTCCTCCACTATAAAAGAGAACTCAACCCCATATTAACACCTCTCAAGACCTTTGGATAATAAAAAATCCACCTAAATAATATCCAAAATTATCTCCTGTCATCCTATAAGCATCAATTTGGTTATAAATCAAACCAGGTTAGTCCTTTGGTGCAAAACCAAAAGGAATTACCCAAAGAAGAGGTAACATCATTCAACAAGAACTTTTGTTTTATTTCTTTCCCCAAATCCTCAATTATTATTATTAAATTCTTATATAATAACCTAATTATCCTAAATATCCTAATATCTTGTTATGTTAAGTGTTTTAACTACACCCACACACACCTCTATCAAATGAGATACACAATCATTGTTCGTGTGTACGACGAACTACCGCCTCACAAATCGATATCGATCGTTCTTCCATTAGAAACTTTCAAGGTTGGTAATAATGATGTACTTACTATTTTTATATGATATATATATATATGTATTTGTGATTTATTTATAATTTTTAATTTTTATATAATACATACCTTCATGTTTTCCATTTTGTGGGAATATGATAACATCGTTTGTGGACGTGTGGACTACCACCTCCTCAAAGTGATGTGATTCCTTCACAAATTACATGGAATGTATTAAGTATGAGTTTAATAAATTTATATGATATATATGAAATAATAATTCTACTATAATTATAATATTTATATACACACATATGTGTCATTTAATTTTTTTTTCTTTCAATATGATAAGAAAACAAAAACAACATTCATGTGTACGTATGACCTACCATCTCCATGAACAGTGTATTCTGTTTCATATTTATATATTTTATAGATTATTATAAATAATTATATACTGAATATATTATATTTATATCATGTTTTACATTCTTTAAATAAGTAAATTATGAGCTAAGTAATAGGATCAAGAATAGCATGTCAAAACATATACACAAAACAAAGCGGTTATTACCCAAAACACAACCTTAACATGAAATTGTT
Organism: Viscum album; assembly: GCA_963277665.1. Classification (NCBI taxonomy): domain Eukaryota; kingdom Viridiplantae; phylum Streptophyta; class Magnoliopsida; order Santalales; family Viscaceae; genus Viscum; species Viscum album. Next base: position 591,951,772 of record OY728141.1, on the reverse strand, counting down.
AATAAACCAGTAATATAAATTCATAATAAAATCATATATGGTATTATGTATAAAAATATGGAAATTTGGTAGATTTATAATAATATTATATTTATTATACATGAGGTTTGAACATGTACGAAGAAATTCAAGACTTAAGGTAAGGGTTTTCTCATCTCACTTTTATTTCTATGAGATATATTCTATATTCACAACTTATTTTTGTTGTGTGGTGTATATAATTACCTATTAAATGTTATATCATGAATTTAATTTATTTAATGATATTAAAAGTTTCAATTTATGTTATTCTTTCACAGATCTTATGATTCAAAATTCACTCAAGTAGTAAGAGGATTTTTAGTCTCACTTTTATTTCTGTGAGACTTATGCCTTATTCAACCCTTGTTTATTCCATGTGGTGTATATACTAAATATGAATGTATTTTATTATTATTATCCTTAAATTTATTATTACTTATATATCCATTTTATGATCTCTATTTCATAGGGTTTTATGGTTCAAAACTTACCAAATCGGCAAGGTAATTTTGTCTAAATTTGCCTTCATTGAGACACATGTTTTGTTATGAACCTATATTATTTTAAAAGATGTAAATAATACCATTTGAAATTTTATATCATAAATATACTTATTTTCATGATATTTTAATCTCCATGTAATGTTATCCTTTCATAGGGATTTTGATTTAAAGTTACCAAAGTGGTAAGAGTTTATTTATGCAATCTCATCATTTATTGGGATTGTTTATGATTATGATTCCATTAATATTAAGATATATCTCTCAAGAATTCTCATGATTTTTATTCTCCTATCATTTTTCATGATATATTTATTTATTGGTTCCATATTTCCACTATTTGGTACTTAAGATATTTAAGAAAGTGTTTTTAAGAAAATCTCACATTATTTCTCTCTTCATTCAGAAATTTGTTTTATTCAAAAACCATGTTTTAAAAAAAAATCATTTTTTTAAATGATATTTCGATATTATTTTCAAGAAAAAAGGATTTTAATTTTTTTATGTTTAAAATTTTTTTTAAATGATTTTCAACGCATCCTTTATATGTTTTCAAAAGGCTATTTTCAAATAAAAGGATTTCAATGATTTCGAATCTTCTTTTATAAGTTTTCAAAGCTATTTCCAAAGAAAAGGGTTTTCAAAATGATTTATGTTTAAAAAGAGTTTTTCAAAGAAAATTTTTTTTCCCCCAAGAATTTTTTTAAATTATTTTTAAATATCAATTCATAAGTTTTCAAAGTGGTTTTCAATGAAAAGCATTTTGAAAATGTCTTATGTCTTAAAAAATTATTTTTTAAAGAAAGGTTATTTTACTTAATAAATGATCCAAGTGATCTTTCAAAATCCTTCTCCATATAAGTTGAAATCCTTTGATATAGTTTATTCTTTGATAGGGGTATGATCTAAAGACACCATTCTTATTATTTATTTGAATGATCTATGTTTAAGATGACATGTTTTCTATGAAACCTCTTTCTCTTCCATGGGTTATGCCATGATAGAATGCTTATGAAACCCAATTCCTTTCATGGGTTAATCTATAATGAAATGATTATAAAACCTATCTCTTTTCCATAGGTTATGATATGATGAAATATTTATTATACCCATTTAATTTCATGGGTTATGATATGATGTTTATGAAACCCATCCCATTTTATAGGTCATGATATGATGATTGTTTATGATGTTGTGGCACACATATGTATGATTTCATTATATTATAGGTGGGAATTATTTCTCCCTCTAATGAATTAGAAAAGGATTTATATCTCATGATATAAAATGGGAAATAAGTCGATGGGATTGATCCATAATGAGGAAAAGGTGTGTTCTAATCCAAAATAGGAAATAGGTGTGTCCCAATCTACAATAAGAAATTGGTGTGTCCTAATCCAAAAATGGGAAATAGGTGTTTCTTGATCCACAATGAGAAATAGGTGTGTTTGGATCTACCATGGGAAATAGGCATGTCCTAATCCACTATGTTGATGGTCTTGGTAATTAACCTTGAAACATGAAATGTTTTTCTATATTTATGATGGTGACACACTTATATGACACAAGATTATGGTTCATGATTGATTTATTATGATTTATCACTCTTATGATTCTATTATTCTGAACATCTAATATTTATTCCATGACTCATGTGTATGATCTTTGATATGTAGGGTATGATATTCAAATTTTATTCTCTTGTTATATTACACTTATGCTCATGTTATGCTTATGTATCTCCTTTATTTACCCTTACTGAGCATCTAAGCTGACCCTTTATTATGTTTTCTTTACCTTGGTTATAAATAAAGGTTTTAAGTAAGAGTAATAAATGGGGAGAGATTCATTGGAAACATTTAATATGTTTTACAAAGATAGAAGTTTATGTTTTTAAGTTTCCAAATACACTAAACTATTATGGTCCTCAACCATGTACTTTTGTAATTTGCTAAATATTCATCTAAAATGATATAATATCCAGGTATGTTAAGCCTAGGCCTCTATATGAACTCCTTGGGGGTGAGTATTATATAATTTTGGTTATTTAAAGTGCCAACAACAACCTATATGGTGTTTTACTATATAGCTTATATTGAAAACTACTTAATAAATCTAGTGGTGGTGTTTTCCTTAATATCGGTGGTCTCATACAACAATTTTAATTATATAAGTTCTAACTTATGAGTCATGATTATTGAGGGGGATGTTCTATGTATGGATGCTCATGAGAATCAATGCCTAGTGGGATGAAAGTTTTGAGCATGTTGGATGTTGCGGTCTATTTAAAACCAGATCAAGTATGAAGTTGAATGACCCTAGAACACCCTGATAGGGGAGGGGTAAATCAAAGTGTCAAATTTTTGTTCAAAATTGACAGGTCTTTTTCCCTTGTTGTTAGGAAGTAATTAAACATGGATGAAGGTAATGTGTAGAAAACAAACAACCACATACAAATAAATCACACACTAATTTTACTTGGTTCACCACTAAGGACTAGTCCAAAGAGAATACACTGACAATGTATCAATCATACCTAAATACACAAATCTTCACTAGTTTTGGAATACAAGAGTTTATACACAATCACTTTTTTCCAAGCACATTGACTTTATAAGATTTTAAGGATAACACAATGCATCCCTTCGAACACTTCCGTCAACTCCCCTAGCTCTTTACTTTGAGAGAATTCTAACTCAGATTATTAACTTGAAGGTCACATCAACGAATTTACATCAAATTATTTGTCAATATCTAGCATGAGAATATTCTTGTACCATAAACCCAAGTTAATGAACTCTAAAAGTACTGATTACTAAAAAACTGATGTTTAAAACTGTCTTTCTCGAAGCTCAAACTTTCACGAAGCTAACTGCCTTCACAGAACCAATTTCCTTCACAAAGCTCACTAAGTCAACATGGAATACCCCATCATCATGAATCACCCTTTTCTCATAATCATTGCAATCATTCAAGACTAAACTAGTCTTTTCACGATGCTCAAACTCGCATATAATGTCATATTCATGAAGCTCCCCTAGCTTTGAAAAATCAGAGCGATTCCATATTTTTTTTGGAGAATTTCATGTGAAATGAAGAGGGGTAGCCTTATATTTATAGGTTCTTCCATTCTTGATGCTCCACCACATATTAGAGGATTTTATGGATCTTTTAAAACAACCTTCACATAGATCCTCCATTCACGATCCTCCATTGTTATTTGATGTTGTCACGAAGATTTCCATCAAACTATTGTATGCTCGCAGTGCTCTAATTCTCATAATCACGGAGATCACCGTCACCATTTTTAATGCTCTAATTATTTGTCATTCGCGATGATCATTGCTGTCATGTAGATCACCGTAAAATTTCTTTGATCCTTCACGAAACACCATTCGTGAATCCCATATTTGAGAAACTCATTCCTTTTCCATATTTTTATAAAGACTTCAAGGAAATCCACTTTTTGAGATGCAATCCATCCTCTAAATTTTGGACCCCAAAAATTTGGAAAACATTGGGAAATGACACCACATTCAATACTATTGTCATCTTGAACTATAAGATCCCTTTCCTTGAAAAATCCCTGATATTTCATGTGACGATTGACAAAAAACACAAACCATACTCCATTTAAAACAAAGAAAAACCTTTGTTACAATAATATCCCCCTTTGGGTTTGTTGACAATCTGCATATAAGTTCAATAAAGCACTAGTCGTAATCAAAACAAGATACACGAGAAAAAAATTATCCAACACTCTAAGTCTATGTGAGAAAATATTGGGGTAGAAAACCAGAGGAGAAGCATGAATTGGGTTCTCATGTATTGGAATTATTAAATATGTCCAAGATAAGATCTTATCATGTCATTCAAGTACTGCATGACTTGAATTGTTTCCTCATAACACTTGATCATCATCGTGTCACAGAAGCACTTCATGGTTTATCAAAAACCTGTAACCATCAAACCATACATTTTTCATTCTCTCCCTCTGTTTCTCAATTCTCATGCAACTTCTCATTTCTTCTGTAAGCTGATAGACTTGAATTTATCCATTCCCCCCCATTAGAAATAAACCCAAAGAACCTGTTATTGAATGTGTGGATCTTAAAACACACTCCCCCTGGATTTTATCTCCCCCATAAAACTACATCACTCCCACAAAGGGATTACAACATTTAAAACAATTGGGGAGAGGGGAGTATTCATAACCTCCTCATGCACTGGGAGGTGGCTGAAAACCAAGGTTCAACTGATGTTTCTCAAACACATGTGTTGCCAATGGATTAGTCAGAATGTCAGGCACTTGGTCATCAGTTCCCATAGAATCCATTTTAATCATGCATTGTTCAACTTTTTCTTTGATAAAGTGATATCCAATTTCAATATGTTTCATATGGGAATGCTGAACATGATTATTTTTAAGATATATCTCACTATTTTTATCATAGTGAATCACCATTGGTTGTTTCACCTCATCAACAATATCATTCGGTTGTTGCTTCATCCACAATATCTGAGTGCAAGCCTTTATAGCAGAGATATACTTATATTTAGCAGTACTAAGAGAAGTAATTTCCTATTTCCAAATGAACTATCCCACACATTTCTTGCCAATAAAGAATTCTCCATCGCTTTTGGACTTTCTATCAACAACATATTTTTCCCAATCAGTATAAAAAATACTGATAGTTTACTATCTCTTCCTACAGTAAAGTATAAGCCATAATTGTGAGTACCTTGAATGTACCTCATAATTCATTTCACTACTTCCATATGTTCTTCCTTAGTATTAATTTGAAAGAGGGCCGCTAATCATGTTGCAAAGACAATATTTGGCAGTGTTTCTATTAGGTACAATAAGCTTCCAATGATTCTCCTGTACATTTTGGGATCTACAGATTTCCATCCTCATGCTTTCCTAGTTTTGTCCCAACCGAAATCGGAGTCAACATTGGTTTAGACTCATGCATTTTTAATTTCTTCAGAAACTCTCTGGCATAATTTTCCTGAGAAATAAAAGTGTGTTCTTTCCTCTATATCACTTGTATCCCCAACAAGTATGTGAGTTCACCAATCATAGACATTTCAAATTCTAATTTCATGTGATTGGAAGATTCATCCACTAATCCCTTCTTGATTCCACCAAATATAATATCATCTATGTACACCAGTAACATGAACTGATATTTTTGAGAATCATTCACATAGAGATTATGATCCACTCATCCTATTTTAAATTCGAGCTTCTTTGAATAAGAATCCATCCGAGATTACCATTCCTGTGGTGCCTGTTTCAGACCATATAGTTCCTTCTTTAATATGTAAACCTTTATTTCATCATTACCAAGTAGAAAAACCACTGGTTGTTAAATGTAGACTTCTTCTTCAAGAACACCATTCAAGAAATATTTTTTAACATCCATTTGATACATTTTGTATCCTATTTGAATTTCCATGGTATGAAAAAGTCTGATTGAATCCATTCTAGCTACTTGAGGATTTTTTTTCAACATTAACACTTTCAATCTCTGAATATCTTTTACACACCAATCACACCTTATTTCTGATCAAATTACCATGCCCATCGAATTTATTCTTGAAAATAAACTTCTTACTAATCACATTGTGACATTCAGGTCTCTTAACAAGATCCCATGTCTGGTTCTTTTCAATCTGATCCAACTCTTCATTCATGGATTTCACCCATGATTCATCCTTTTAAGCTTCTTTAGATGAGGTTGGTTCCACAATTGATAATGCAACACCCCAAGCATTTAAAAATAAATTTAATATTGAATGCATGAAACACCGAGTATCTAAAAAACAACACCTTGTTATAACTGAGACAATAAACAAAATTTTTCCACTTCTATTATTTTAATTTCTAAAATCTGACATACATGGTTGCGTTCAGGGTGATTTTTGGAGTCTGATAGAACAAACTTAATTTTTGGTAAATAGTAAAATATCCATATGAATAGTAACCTATTCTTATGAATAGTAATATACCCTTATGAATAGTAAAATACCCTTATAAATAGAAATATGAACTCACCCATGAAAGTATAAATAAAATTTAGGCACCTTATAAATGAAGTATAATATTTTATAAATTATTAATTAAGTATTCGTATTTTTGTGAGTGATAAATATTTAATTACAATTTTAAATTAATAAATTAATCCATTTTCATAAAATGGGTTCCTAAATAAATATTTTGTTGTCCTGTGATTTTAGGATAATTTTATGATACCATATTTATTTTTTGAATGTATTATAAAAGCAGTTTTAAATATAAAATCTGTATTTTTCAAATAAATAATGATTTTATTTAAAAATTAAATTTCACCTATTTATAAAATTATCCTGATAAAATGGAGTCCATTTTTTATTCTACATGTCAAAAAATGGTTCGGGTGAATTTTTGGGATTTTTCTAAAATACTTGAATTTTTGATGAATAGTGAAATACGATAATTTACGATAAATTCTAAACACATGATTTATTGAGTCATAGGTGATGTAAGGATGATGTAGGCACACTTGATTCTAAATCACATGAACTTATTACTTTTTTTGGTCACATGGATCAATACTATTCATAGTCTTGAGGAAAAATATTAAACTAATGATTAAAATAATGAGAAACCCCTCCTCTCCTCCACTATTAATAACACCCCTCCTTACCTCTTTTCTTCACTCCTCTCAAGCCTTTTTCCTTATATAAATGCTGCCCAAATCTCCTCCCAATCTCTTAACCCACTTTCAAAATCTCTTGGTCTCATAAAATGACCAAATCCTCCCCCCTAAATAGGATGTCAAGGAAGATTAATTCAAGAGGTAAATTCATCTTTTTAATTTTTTTACTTTCTTTTCAATTTCCTTTGTTTTATTTTCTATCCTCACATATCCTCGTCCAAATGTTATGAAAAATCTATTATATTAAATGTAATTTAATGTTGTTATGATGATGAAATAAGTTATTATCATCTATCCTTTACCCTTCTTTTATGCTAGTAGTAAAAAACACCATACGAGATCTGCTAATTTACCACATTCAAGAAAGATGGGTTTTCAATTTATATTACCATCTTAAATTCTGGTCATGAAACCATTATTATGGTTGAAATAGACTATAATATATGTATTATGTATCATTTATGGTTATGGAATCTTTTTTTACTCAAGGTTTTGATTTATAAAGAAAAATGAGTTCGTTGTGTTCAAAAACCGCTAATTAACCCAAACAGTTATAATTAAATAATTTATATAATGATTCATCTTCACTCAAGGTAACCAAATGAAATATACAGCCATGTAACCTTTTGTATTTTAACTAATAACATACAAATTTAATTCTAAACAACCATCCTCATTTCACACGATTCTCCGTTCAGGTATATAAGTATACCGACCATGAAACAAACAGACTCGAACAATGAAATTGAACCACTTAACCCATCAAAAAGACCATGGGTGAACTTAATAAGGTTATAATGAATCAATTAAATGAACAGTAGGTTCTGGAATTATTAAATAATGAACCTAAATTTTATTATTTAGGTCATTAAGATTAAGTGGAGAACACCTTCGGACTTAAGGTACGAGTTTCTTCATCTCACTTCCATTTTTGTGAGATATTCTGTATTCACTACTACTTCTTGTGTATGGTGTATGTATAATACCCATTGATGTTTAATATCTTGAATCTATTTATTTTCATGATATTAAATGCATCATTTGATTATTATTACTTTTGGGTCATACGATTCAATTGATTATAATGTTTTAAGTATTTTCTACCCGAACCTCCATTTTCATTCAGGTTACTCTTATTCTCTACTCACCTCAATGAAATTCTTATTTATTCCTATTTACTCCTCATAAATTCTGTTTGAATGTTCTATATATTTGTACCAATCATAATCCTTCTTTATTTTATGTGGAGTTACATATTTATTCAATAATAAATGGAATTTTCCCAAGTGTGGCCTTTTCGAACCCTCCATACTAGGAAACCCCCCTCCCCATGAAGGCATCGCTTCGGAGAGAGACCCAGCCGAGAATGATCCATTTCCAGCCGAGATGGCAGGGTGTCCCAAAGAGTGACGACCCGAGTTGCGATGATTCGACATAACAATCAGTCAGCACAGGTGGGTCATGCCTCATTTTTCCCACCCTGTCAGGAACCGGGTGACCCGACAAGGCGAGTAGATCCCAGGGGAGAGGTTCGCCCCGAAAGAAGACTCCCAAGATTCGAACCCTGAACCTCCCAAAGAATGACATGTTTATTCCCCTCTCTTTCACCACTATTCCACCACCGTAGCAGCAAAAGTATACTGGGTTTTCAGGCCCAAGGGGTTACACGATATAGGTGGGCCATCACCCACCACCGAGCGCCTTTATGTACTCCCCCAGCCGCCGGCCTAGGTGTAACGACACCCAGGCTTTCAGGCCAGTTCCACGCAGGGTAGAGGGGCCCATGAGAGGATATAATGATATATAGTGCACATTTCCTTTCTAGGACTCAAACCTGGAACCTCGGGGTCAGGACACCACCGTCGCTCACCAACTCACCCATTCCTCATGGGCTTATGGGGAGTTACATGTTTTAATATAATATTTCAAAAAATTGTTCTGAAATGCAATCCCAATTCAAGGAACTTCTCTAATTCTTACCTATTATGAAGTCCACTCTATAATATGTTTTAAGTGATATTTATCTTTCTAAAATCAAAAATTTTAACATGAAAAATATATTTTGGTTCATTTATGGTTTTATGAAAGAAAACATGCCTTTGCGCTTTAAAGTCCTTTAATATTTTCCTCAAACCGCGCTAAAATGTTTTATTTCTAAAATTTATTTTAAAAATCTTTTAAAATGATTTCACATCATTTAAGCCTCAAATATAATTTCAATTACATTAACTTTTATTTTTTGGTACATACATGTTTACAATCTCATTTCATGACAAATACAAATTATTTTCCAAAAGAACTCTTCTTTCCAAAGTAAAAAAGACTTTTCTCATCTCACTTTAAATTTTATGAGATATATTCCTTGTTCACCACTTATTTCTTACCTATGGTGTATGTAATTCCATTTAGTATATCATATTAAGAGTCTCCTTATTCTCATGATATTCTAAGGGATTATGATTTGAATGTTTCAAGGTGTCATGAGACACTTTGGAATGTTTAAGGATTATTTCCTCAAGAATTTTTCAATGGTCTCATTTAAAAGTATCTTCATCTATGTCAACATACCTTGTTGAATATTGTACTTCATTGAGGTTTATCTCTGATGTTATCATCTATAATATGTTGTTGAAGGGTTTCTGATTAGTTTGACTATGGATGTTTTATCTTGATACCCTTCACCATATTGCTATGAATGGTTAGTGTTTATATTAAATGATTGGAGAAACTTATTTACATTTCATATGTTAGTTTCAATACGAATGTATATGTGGATTTTGTTCACCCCTTTTATATGAGGAATGCATTGGATTTAGTAAGTGATGGGTGGGTCCCACTATAGTTCCTCTCTAGATCAGTAGGTCTCATGAGACAAATAGATATGGACTTGGCCAAGGTATTTCCCATTTTTAGATATGGTTTTGGTCGAGGCCTTAATTATTTTTAGATGTCTTGGTTGATGCCTTGACAATATATTTCAAAACTTCCAGAATATGCATTTCCCTTATTATGAAGCAATAAATTCATAGTTTATGTGGTTATTCGACTAGTATAATACCCATGATTATGTTTTATTATGGTAATATTTTCTCATCCCATATTCCTTTCCATATTATGTTCAAGTTTATTTTCTTAAGTCATGTGTTTTCAATTATTCAATATGAATAATGTTTATGTTTATGATATCTTTTGCTGTATATTTTACCCTTACCGAGCATCTGATCTCACCCCTTATTATGTTTCATTTTTCCTAGGACATGAAGAGGTATATTATGTTTGACTTGTAGGGATAATCTTAGAGTGGTGGATGTTCCCAATGGAACTTATTTATTGTTTTTCATATCAATTTTTAATGTTAAACTTATGTATGTATATTTTTTCCAAATATACTAAGCAACTCAGTCCTTCTGGATGCATATTACTTGTTTATATTCCAATGTAATGTAATAAGGCATCAGCTTCGGGCAACTGGGGTTGGGTTCTTACAGTTAGTATAAGAGAAAGTTTAGTAGAAAACTTGGAAACTAGATTTAGAAAATGTATATTAGGGAACACAACCCTAGTATAGACTTTAAGACAAACATACAATAACATCCTAGAATTTTGGTAAGGAATAGATTATTTGGATCTTCCTAGAAAATAAATCTCCGTTTGGATACTACAAGTGGACGTGGTTCTGGAGCAGATATACCTAGGAGTAATAACTCTGATAAGGTATTTCTGGCTTGACCTGGGGTAACCTGGTACATGACAATGAGACATACTGCACACCTGGTTTGATACTCCCGGGGGATATGTTTAGGATAATTCACATTTTCGTTACAATCCATTATGAAGGATTTATGACACTAAAGTATCCAAAGTATATGGTTCTAGGATTTTTGATGCAGAAATTTATGTACTATACCATGTTTAGGGTTATATAGAGTTTATAATTTTATGATCTAATTTAGTATATGGAATTTATTAGAAATGGCGCATAGCAGAACGAATGAGAATTTCACCAATTCACGTGATGAAAAGAGTAAGAAGGATCACATCTCTTATGGTCTTAAGACATCATTTCAAAGGAAGATAGTCTCCAAAGTATCCTCATCATATTAATAGATAATATCATGTGTTAATAAGGTATATAAATAATTCTATGAGTCCTATGGATTTTAAGGGAAGTAAGATAAGAATAGGGAGGCATAGGAAAGAATGGATAAAGGGAATAATAAAAAGGGTAGTTTTACAACATGTGGTACTTGTGGGGGGAAACACCCAAAACCTTCTTAAATGGAAACATATTCTATTATAAGTTTGTAGAAAAGGTCCAAAAAGTTCATGGTTTCAAGGGTAAGAAAATATTTTTGAATTTACAGTGCTTCAACTGCAAGGAAATGGGACACTATGTGAATCAATGTCCAAAGCGTCAAAGGAATATGCCCCCAATGATGTTATTGGATAATGATCAAGTCATAATACTACCACATATTAAGTGGAATGATTAATATTCCTCATAGATAATCATGTCATTTAAATATTTTATTAGCAATGTACTAGTTATAAGAATTATGGAATATATGAGGATTGTACTTTAGTACTATTTTATTAAGAATTTGAGGTCATATGATGAATTGTACCGAGGATAAGCGACTCAGAAAAAGGTTAATATCTTGGGAAAGTATATGGATGAGGGAAGGAAAACCCTACATATATTGTCGATGATTAAGATAATGATTAAGAAATGATTGATTTGGATAAGTACTCACTACCTCAAAACTGAATATTGACTTATCTACAAGTGGTCTATGCTATCATTAATAGATTTTACAACATTTATGGATATAAGGAATATATCCATTAGCGTGTGTAAGGATGAGTGCATGTTTCCAATAAGGTTTTATTTTAATTTGAGTTATTACCATATTTCAAGCAGATACATGAAGAAGATATTCATATGTTTGGAATGTAAAAATTTAGGGCTGCTTCGTGTTGATTGAAGTCATGTAAGGTAGCAGATGCATTGAGCATGATGAATCATAGAGTTCTAAATAAAATGAGGATTTATAAGGACCTCGTGTACATGGATCTAGAAAGAATGGATATGTGAATGATTCCAAAGTGTTGGATCATTATATTTTGGAAAGTTAAACCATTTATGAAATGGTTTAAGTTGATCATTGTATGAGGATTTAGAGTTTAATGTCACCACATGATGCAACTTGTTATAAGAGATGAAGTATAGATAGTTCAAGGTGAAAAAGGATAAGATTGTGTTTATGAAATAAAAATTTATATTTATACTCTTATAGAGTGGAATAATTTATAAACTCTAGGAAAATATTCTTAAACAAAAATTTTGTCCTATTATCATTTTTTTCATAACTGTAGTTTATGGTTTTGTGGTAATAATCTTTCATCTGAGCATGTTCTCTATCACTTTCCATCAGAACATGATGGTTTTATTATTCTTCCATGACCATGTTATAAAATTAGAATGCATAGTTCTTTAGTAACCGATGAATTTACCTTTCCCTCTTATTAAGAGGATATTTCAACCATATTTCTGATGTGGGTTTCCCATAGGTAATTTTCAAGTATCAAGCATTAAATTTTGAAATTCAATTTCAAAATTTCGAGGATGAAATTTTTGTAAGGAGGGGATAATGTAACACCCCAAGGATTTAAAAATAAATTTAGTATTGAATACATGAAACACTGAGTGTCTAAAAAACAACACTTTTTTATAACCAATCCAATAAACATAATTTTTCCACTTCTATGATTTGAATTTCGAATATCTGACATACACAGTTGCGTTCAAGGTGATTTTTGGTGTTTGATAGAACAAAATTAATTGTTGATTAATAGTAAAATACCCTTATGAATAGTAACCTACACTTATTAATATTAATATGACCTCACCCATGAAAGTATAAATAAAAATTAGGCACCTTACAAATGAAGTAGAATATTTTATAAATTATCAACTAAGTATTCATATTTTTGTGAGTGATAAATATTTAAATACAATTCTAAATCAATAAATTAATCCATTTTAATAAAATGGGTTCCTAAATATTTTTTTATGATTTTAGGATAATTTTATGAGACCATAGTTATTTTTTGAAAGTATTATAAAAGCAGTTTTAAATATAAAATTTATATTTTGCAAATAAACAATAATTTTGTTTAAAAATTAAATTTCATATATTTATAAAATTATTTTGATAAAATTGAGTCCATTTTTGGATTATACATGTTAAAAAATAATTAGGGTGAATTTTTTGAATTTTTCTAAAATACTTGAATTTTTGATGAATAGTAAAATATGATAATTTAGGATAAATGCTAAATACATGGTTTATTGAATCATAGGTAATATAAGGATGATGTAGGCACACTTGATTCTAACTCACATGCACTTATTACTATTTTTGGTCATATTAATTAAGACTATTCATGGTCTTCAGAAAAATTATTAAACTAATGATTAAAATAATGAGAAACCCCTCCTCTCCTCCACTATAAATACCACCCCTCCTAACCTCTTCTCTTCACTCATATAAAGCCTTGTGACTTGTCTAAATTCTACCCAAATATCCTCCCAAGATCTTCCCCTAGGTCCAAAATCACCTATCCTCATCCAAATGTTATGAAAAATCTAGTAACTTACATGTACTATAATTTTGTTATGATTATGTAATAATTTATTATCATCTCTTCTTTACCCTTCTTTTATGCTTGTAGTAAAAAACACCATTCGGGATGTGCTAATTTACCACATTCAAGGATGATGAGTTTTCAATTTCTAATACCATCTTAAATTCTGGTCATGAAACAATTATTATGGTTGAAAAAAACTATAATATATATATTATTTCTCATCTATGGTTCTGGAAGCTTTTTTTACACATGTTTTTTATTTATAAAGAAAAATGAGTTCGTTGTGTTCAAAAACCGCTAATTAACCCAAATGGTTATCATTAAATAGTTTATATAATGATTCATCTTCACTCCAGGTAACGAAATAAAATTTACAACCATGTAAACTTTTGGATGTTAAATAATAACATATAACTTCAATTATGGAAAACCATCCTCATTTTACACGATTCTCCATTCACGTATATAAGTATACCGATCATAAAACAAATGGACCCGAACAATGAAATTGAACCTCTTAACCCATCAAAAAGACCATGAATGAACTTAATAAGATTATAATAAATCAATTAAAATAATAGGATGTTCTGGAATCATTAATTAATGAACCTAAATATTATTATTCAGGTCATTAAGATCAAGTGGAGAACACCTTCATACTTAAGGTAAGAGTTTCTTCATCTCACTTCTATTTTTGTGAGATATTCTGTATTCACTACTACTATTTGTGTATGGTGTATTTATACTTCCCATTAATGTTTCATATCATTAATATCTTTATTTTTATGATATTAAATGTATCATTTTATTATTATTAATTTTGGGGGAATATGATTCAATTGATTACATAGTTTTAAGTATTTTCTACCTGAACCTCCATTTTCATTCGGGTTGCTCTTATTCTCTAATCACCTGAATTAAATTATTATTTATTCTTATGTACTCCTCATAAATTCTGTGTTAATGTTCTATATATTTGTACCAATCACAATCAATATTTATTTTATGGGTAGTTACATATTTTAAAAGAATCTTTCAAAAAATTGTTCTGAATTGCAAACCCGATTCAAGGAACTTCTACAGTTATCACATATTATGAAGTTCACTATATAATCTATTTAAGCCATATTTATCTTTTTAAAAACACAAATTTTAACAAGAAAAATATATTTTATTTCATTTGTGGTTTTATGAAATCAAACATTCCTTTGGGCTTTAAAATCCTTTAATATTTTCCTTAAACCTCACTAAAATGTTTTATTTCTAAAGTTTCTTTAAAAACTCTTTTTAAATGATTTCACCTCAACAAGACTTTATTTAAGCCTAAAATATAATTTCAATGACCAAAAATTTTATTTTATGGGATATAGATGTTTATAATCTGATTTCATGACAAATACAAATGATTTTCCAAAAATAATCTTCTTTCTAAAGTAAAAAATGACTTTTCTCATCTCACTTTAACTTTTATGAGATATATGCCTTGTCCACCACTTATTTATTTCTTGTGGTGTATGTAATTACCTTTGTTATATCATATAAATAGTCTTCTTATTCTCATTATATTCTAATGGATTATGATTTGAATGTTTCAAGGTGGTATGGGACACTTTGGAATGTTTAAGTATTATTTCTTTAAGAATTTTTCAATGGTATCATTTAAAAGTATCTTCATCTATGTCATCATACCTTGTTTAATATTGTACTTCATCGAGGTTTATCTCTTATGTGTTCATCTATAATATTTTTTTGAAGTTTTTCTGATTAGTTTGACTGTGGATGTTCTATCTTGATACCCTTCACCATATTGCTCTGAACGGTTAGTGTTTATGTTAAATGATTGGGGAAAGTTATTTACATTTCATATGTTAGTTTCAATATGAATGTATATGTGGATTATGTTTACCCATTTCATACGAGGAATTCATTGAACTTAGTATGCAATGCGTGGGACCTGCTATAGCATCTCGATGCATCAGTAGGTCTTATGAGATAGATAGATATGGACTTGGCCGAGGCCTTGCCAATTTTTGGATATGGATTTGGAAGATGCCTTAATCATTTTTAGATTTATTGTCCGATGCCTTGACGGTATGTTTCAAAATGTACGGAATATGCATTTCCCTCATTAAGAAGCACGAAATTCATAGTTTATGTGGTTATTAGACTAGTATAATACCCATGATTATGTTTTATTATGGTAATATTTTCTCATCCCACATCCCTTCCATATTATGTTAAAGTTTATTTTTTTAAGGCATGTGTTTTCAATTATTCACCATGCATAATGTTTATATTTATGATATCTTCCACTGTATTGTTTATCCTTATTGAGCATATAATATCACCCCTTCTTATGTTTCATTTTTTCCAGGACATGAAGAGGTATATTATGTTTGACTTGCAGGGATAATCTTAGAGTGGTGGATGTTCCTAATGGAAATTATTTGTTGTTTTTTATTTCAAGTTGTAATGTTAAACTTATTTATATATCTTGTTTCAAAATATACTAAACTACTCGGTCCTTCAGGATTCATATTCCTTGTTTATATGTCAATGTAATGTAATAAGGAACCGGCTTTGGGAAACTAGGGTCGGGTCCTTATAGTTGGTATCAGAGGAAGTTTAGTAGAAAACTTGGAAACTAGATTTATAAAATGTAGATTATGGAACAAAAACCCTAAGATATAATTGACGATACACAAACAAGAATATCCTAGAATTTTGGTAAGGAATATATTATTTGGATCTTCCTAGAAAATAAATCTCTATTTGGATACTACAATTGGATGTGGTTCTGGCACAAATGTATCTCAGAGTAACAACTCCAACAAGGTGTTTCAGGCTTGACTCGGGGTAACCTGGTACATGAAAACAGACCATACTCCACACCTAGTTTGAAACTCCCGAAGGATATGCTTAGGATGATTCACATTTTTATTACAATCCATTATTAAGGATTTATGCCCCTAAAGTATCCAAAGTATTGTTCTAGGATTTGTGATGCATAAATTTATGTACTATACCATTTTTAGGGTTATATAGAGTTCATAATTTTATTATCTAATTTAGTATACGGTATTGATTAGAAATGACGCCTATTAGAAGGAATGATAACTTTACCAATTAACATGATGCAAAGAGTAAGAAAGATAATATATCTTATGGTCTTAAGCCATTATTTCAAAGGAAGATAGTCTCCAAAGTATCCTATTCAAATTAGGAGATAATATCATGTGATAAAAAGGTATATAAAGAATTATATAAGTCCTATGTATTTGAAGGGAATCAAGAGAAGAAGAGGGTGGCAGAGGAAAGAATGGATAAGGGGAAGAATAAAAAGGGTTGTTTTCCAACATGTGGTACTTGTGGAAGGAAACACCCCAGAGCCTGCTTAAAAGGAAAATGATTCTGTTACAAGTGTGGAGAGAAGGACCAAAAAGTTCATGGTTGTAAGAGAAATAAAATGGTTTTCAATGTACAATGCTTCAACTGTAAGAAAATGGGACACTATGTGAATCAATGTCCCAAGCATCAAAGGAGTATGACCCAAATGATGTTAATGGATAATGATAAAGTCATAATATTTCCATAGATGAAGTGGAATGATTAATATGCCTCATTGAGAATCAATTCATTTGAATATTTTATCAATAATGTACTGGTTATAATAATTATAGAATATATAAGGATTGTACTGTAGTACTATTTCATTAAGAATTTGAGGTCGTATGATGAATTTTAAAATGGATAAGCGACTTAGTAAAAAGTTAATATCTTGGGAAAGTTTATGGATTAGGTAAGGAAAACCCCAAATATATTCCTGATGATTAAGATAATGATGAAGAAATGATTGATTTGGATAAGTACTCACTACATCAAAATTTATTATTGACTTATCTACAAGTGGTCTATGCTATCATTGATGAAGTTTACAACATATATGGATATAAGGAATATATCCAATAGCATGTGTAAGGATGAGGGCATATTTCCAATAATGTTTTATGGTGATTTGAGTTATTACCATATTTCAAGAGGATACATGATGAATATATTCACATGTTTAGAATGTGAAAATTTAGGGCTACTTCATGTTGATCAAAGTCAAGTAAGGTAGTAGATGCATTGAGCATGATGGATCATGGAGTTCTAAATAAAATGAGGATTTCCAAGGACCACACGTACATGGATCTAGTAATAATGGATATGTGAATGATTCTAAAGTGTTGGATCACGATCTTTTGTAAAGTTAAACCATTTATGAAATGGTTTAAGTTGATCATTGTGTAAGGATTTAGAGTTTAATGTCACCACATGATGCAGCCTGTTCTAAGAGATGAAGTATAGATAGTTCAATTCACAAATAAAGGATAATATTGTGTTTATGAAGTAAAAATGTATATTTATACTCTTATAGAGTAGAATAATTCCTCAACTCTAGGAAAATAGTATTAAACAAAAATGTTTTCCTATTATCATTTTTTTATAACTGTAGTTTATGGTTTTGTGGTAATGATCTTTTATCTGAGCATGTTCTCTATCACTTTCCATCAGAACATGATGGTTTTATTATTCTTCCATGACCATGTTATCCAATTAGAATGCGTAGTTTTGTATTAACTGATGAATTTACCTTTCCTTCTTATTAAGAGAATATTTTAACCATATTTTTGATTTGGGTTTCCCATAAGGTAATTTTCAAGTATCAAACATTAACTTTCAAAATTCAATTTCAAAATTTCGAGGATGAAATTTTTGTGAGGGGATAATGTAACACCCTAAGAATTTAAAAATAAATTTAATATTGAATGCATGAAACACTGAGTCTCTAAAAAACAAAACTTTTTTATAACTGATCCAATAAAGATAATTTTTCCACTTCTGTGATTTGAATTTCTAAAATCTGACATGCACGGTTGCGTTCTGGGTGATGTTTGGATTTTGATAGAGAAAACTTAAATTTTAGTGAATAGTAACCTACCCTTATGATTAGTAACCTACCCTAATGAATAGTAATATACCCTTATGAATAATAACATACCCTTATGAATAGTAACATGACCTCACCCATGAAAGTATTAATAAAATTTAGGCACCTTATAAATGAAGTAGAATATTTTATAAATTATTAATTAAGTATTCCTATTTTTGTGAGTGATAAATATTTAATTTTAATTTTAAATTAATAAATTAATTAATTTTCATAAAATGGTTTCATAAAAAAATATTTTGTTTTCCTATGATTTTAGGATAATTTTTGAGACCATAGTTATTTTTTGAAAGTATTATAACATCATTTTTAAATATAAAATCTGTATTTTTCAAATAAATAATTATTTTATTTAAAAATTATTTTTCACATATTTAGAAAATTATTTTGATGAAATGGAGTCCATTTTTGGATTCTATAGGTCAAAAAATTATTATGGTGATTTTTTGGGATTTTTCTAAAATAATTGATTTTTTGATGAATAGTGAAATATGATAATTTATGATAAATGCTAAATACATGGTTTATTAAGTCATAGGTGATGTAAGGCTGATGTAGGAACACTTGGTTTAAAATAAAATGAACTTATTACTATTTTTGGTCACATAAATCAATACTATTCATAGTCTTGAGAAAAATATATTTAACTAATGATTAAAATGTTGAGAAACCCCTCCTCTCATCCACTATAAATACCACCCCTCCTTACCTCTTCTCTTCACTCATATCAAGCCTTCCGACTTGTCTAAATTCTGTCCAAATCTCCTCCCAATATCCTCCCCATCATCTAAAATCCCTTGGTCTCATAAAAATACCAAATCCTTACCCCTAAAGAGGCTCTCAAGGAAGATTAATTCAAGTGGTAAATTCCTCTTTTCAATTCTTTTACTTTCTTTTTGAGTTCCTTTGTTTTCTTTTCTATCCTCACCTCTCCTCATCCAAATGTTATGAAAACTCTAGTACATTAAATTTACTGTAATTTTATTATGATGATGGAATAAGTTATTATCATCTCTCCTTTACTCTTATTTTATGCTAGTAGTAAAAAAACACCATTGGAGATGTGCTAATTTACCACATTTAAGGATGATGGGTTTTCAATTTCTATTACCATCTTCAATTATAGTCATAAAACAATTTTTATGGTTGAACCAGACTATAATATATGTATTATGTCTCATATATGGTTCTTTAATCTTTTTGTATGCATGTTTTTGATTTTTAAAGAAAAATGAGTTCGTTGTGTTCAAAAACTGCTAATTAACCCAAATGGTTATCATTAAATAATTTATATAATGATTCATCTTCACTCCAGGTAACCAAATTAAATTTACAACCATGTAACATTTTATATGTTAAATAATAATATATAACTTCAATTCAGGATACCCATCCTTATTTTACATGATTATGCGTTCATATATATAAGCATACTAATCATGAAACAAACAGACTCAAACAATGAAATTGAACCTCTTAACCCATCAAAAAGACCATTAATGAGCTTAATAAGGTTATAATAAATCAATTAAATGAACATAAGGTTATATAATTATTAATTAATGAACCTAAATTTGATTATTTAGGTCATTAAGATCAAGCGGAGAACACCTTCAGACTTAAGGTAAGGGTTTCTTCATCTCACTTCCATTTTTGTGAGATATTCTGTATTCAATACTACTACTTGTGTATGGTGTATATATACTGACCATTGATGTTTCATATCATGAATCTCTTTATTTTCATGATATTAAATGTATCATTTGATGATTATTAATTTTGGGGTATACGATTCAATTGATTACAAAGTTTTAAGTATAATATACCCGAACCTCCATTTTCATTCAGGTTTCTTTTATTCTCTACTCACCTCAATGAAATTATTATTTATTAATTTTTAATCCTTATAAATTCTGTGTGAATTTTCTATATATTTAGACCAATCATAATCCCTCTTTATTTTATGGGGAGTTACATGTTTTAAAATAATCTTTCAAAAAATTGTTATGAAATGAAAGCCCAATTCAATGAACTTCTCTAATTGTTACCTATTATGAAGTTCAGTATTTAATCAATTTTAATCCATATTTATCTTTATAAAATCAAAAATTTTAACCTGAAAAATCTATTTTGGTTCATTTCTGGTTTTATAAAATCAAACATTCCTTTGTGCTTTAAAATTCTTTAATATTTTCCTTAAACTGCACTAAAATGTTTTGTTTCTAATTTTTCTTTAAAAACTATTTTTAAATGATTTCACCTCAATAATACTTTATTTAAGCCTCAAATATAATTTCAATGAAATTACCTTTTATTTTATGGTATATACATGTTTACAATCTTATTTCATGACAAATACAAATGATTTTCCAAAAGAACTCTTCTTTCCAAAGTAAAAAGGACATTTTCATCTCACTTTAACTTTTATGAGATATATTTATTGTTCAACACGTATTTCTTAGTTGTGGTGTATGTAATTACCTTTGGTATCTCATATCAATAGTATCCTTATTCTCATAATATTTTAAGGTATTATGATTTGAATGTTTCAAGGTGGTATGGGAAACTTTGGAATGATTAAGGATTACTTCCTCAAGAATTTTTCAATAGTCTCATTTAAAAGTATATTCATCTATGTTAATTCATTGAGGTTTATCTCTTATGTTATCATATTTGATATTTTTTAAGGGTTTCTAGTTAGTTTGAATGTGGATGTTCTATCTTGATAACTTTAACTATATTACTCAGAATGGTTAGTGTTTATGTTAAATGATTGGGGAAATTTATTTACATTTCATATTTTAGTTTAAATATGAATTTATTTGTGGTTTATGTTCACCCCTTTCATATGAGTAATGAATTAGAATTATTACGTGATGGGTGGGGCCTTCTATAACCTTTCAATTCATCAGTAGGTCTCATGAGACAAATATATATGGACTTGACTAAGGCCTTTCCCATTTTTAGATATAGTTTTGGACGAGGCCTTAATCATTTTTAGATGTATTGGATGAGGCCTTTCCGGTATGTTTCAGAATGTCCAACATATGAATTTACCTCATTATAAAGAAATAAATTCATAGTTTATGTGGTTATTCAACTAGTATAATACCCATGATTATGTTTTATTATGGTAAAATTTTCTCAGCCCATATTCCTTCCATATTATGTTCAACTTTATTTTTTAAGGCACATGTTTTCAATTATTCATCATGCACAATGTTTATATTTGTGATATCTTCCATTGTATTGTTTACCCTTATTGAGAATCTAATCTCACCCCATCTTATGTTTCATTTTTCCTAGGACATAAATAGGTATATTATGTTTTACTTATAGGGATAATCTTAGAGTGGTGGATGTTCCCAATGAAACTTATTTGTTGCTTTTTATTTCAAGTTGTAATGTTAAACTTATGTATATATCTTGTTTACAAATATATTAAACTACTAGTTACTTTAGGATAAATATTCCTTGTCTATATGCCAATGTAATATAATAAGGCACTAGTTCTAGGCAACTGGGGTCGGGTCCCTATATATAAGAAGGTAGATTGTGCATTATTCCTCATTCTCCTTGTCTGTGTAGGTGTTGTATAATCCCCAATGATGTTGGATTGATCAATTTATGCTCTTATATTTATCTTGTGAGGTTTATAATAATTTTCTTCATCCATGGTTTTATCTTTCGATTCTTCTTCTGAATAAATGTTGTGTTGTGACCCCTGAATGTTTTTCACTCCTTCCTCTACTTCTGCATTTGAATCTATTCCATGTACACTGTCTTCTACATATTTAATCACAACAGTATAAGATCCCCTCAAGGTATTTATGGTCTTATCTTCAATGATCTTAACATCACTTATTTCCAAAATTCTTATGATATGGTTATTGAAACATTTTTAGGCTTTTCTATTCATTGAATATCCAAGGAATATTCTTTCATCTACAACATCATCATACTTCCCTTGATTTCCTTCTTTGTTTCTAATGAAATATTTACTTATGAAAACAAGAAAATACTTCAAAGAGGGCTTAATTCCATGAAACAACTCATATGGTATCTTAGTTTCTCCCATATAAATCCCTATTTTGTTTTTAGTATACACTATAGCTTGAACAACCTATTTCCAGTAATGGTGGGAGATACGACTCTTAATCAGCATAGTTCTGGCCATATAGTTCACCTGTTGATTCCTATGTTCAACAACTCCATTTTTCTGTGGGGTTATCACAATATTCACCTCATTTTGTATTACATATTTCTCCAGGTAATTTTCAAACTCAATGTATGTGTATTCCCCTCCATTTTCAGACTTCAGAACTTTTATTGTCTGTCCATTATCATTCTCGACTATTCATTGATAAGTTTTCATGAAATCACGCACTTGTTGTTTCTTATGTATAATCACCAAACAAGCTATTCTACTATAATCATTAATAAAATGAAAAAATTACCTTTCTCCATATGTTCTAACAACATTTATTGGACCACATACATATATATGGATGAGATCAAGAATATTTATGCTTTCTTCTTCTTTATACGATATGAACTACAGACCAACTTACCTTGTATGCAAGAATCAAAAGTATTTTCCCATTCACGATTCATATTTGGGATATCCATGAATATCTTCATCTTAGATATCTTTTCCATATATTGTTGATTAATGTGACCCAACCTCCAGTGCCATAAGTTGTTTTCTTCTTCAACTATTATATAAAAAATATTCTATTTACTATCAACCTGATATAAGTTTCATCTATTCTGCATCCTTTCATAAGATAATTCTCTATATCTCCTCTAATAGTGAACCCATTTTTATTAAATGTCACCATCAGTCCTTAGTCAAATAGTTGATTCACACTTAGGACATATACCGTCCACATAAAGAACTTTGGTTTTCTTAAGATCACCACTTTACAGTTCTATTCTACCACTGCCTTTGATCTTCAAAGCACCATCATTACCAAACTTGATTGTTACATCAACCCTTATCTTTAAATGATTCAATAAATATTCATTTCCCATCATATGGGATGGGCATCCTCTACCAAGAATCTAGGTGCTACCATTCTTTGTAGCTTTGATAGCGACTTCTACAAGATTGGATTTCTCAAATTTCTTATTTTCCTTACATAAAATATTTGATTGAGTGGAAGATAAAGATGGTATTTCCACTCAATTTTACATGCATATTGGTTCATTATTCTCATATTATCCTTCCAGAGGATAATTTTTTTTTTGTAAGAGAAACACTTTTTGGTTGGAAAGTATTGACTTCCCTCTGAGATCTGTAGGTATTATTTCCACATTTCCTCTGCCTGAAATTAATAGATTTATGTCCAAAGTTAGAGTAGTGAAAATGTTATCCATAAAAGATATTTCTTCTATAAGATTTTGTATATGAATCCATTCTCCTTTGTTGAATTTCTAGCTCTTCCCCATTCAAATATCTCCTTGACTCTTCATAGTATGACATGGTGTGACCCCAATAGCCGCAAAATTGACATTTCATAAGAGGAAACGTCTTCTCACTTATATTCCTCCTCATGTACCCTTACTTTGGAAAAGAGTTTGACTCATGATAATTTTTTGGATACCTGAGGATAGTTTTTAGTTCTCCTTTTAGTTTTATTTAAGTCTTTCTTTTTTAGGACTTCAGGTGGCTTTCCAATATGTCCAACTTTCATCTTGCCTTTATTTTGGCCTATTTTATTTCCAGAATTTGATGTTTCAACATCACAACCAATTCAATTTTTTTATGCATGTGGATATTTTATCATTCAAAGAGTTATCTACACCTTCAGAACCACGCTTATCTCTCTTCAGTAGCTCATCATCTAAGAGTCTTCCAAACTGTATTTTCTTCTTTGTTTCTTTGGATTTTGATTCACTTTCAAGTTTACTACTAAGAGTAACAACTTCTTATTCAATTACCTAAATAGTATTGGAATTATCCTTCATTCTGGGTGTAAGGTAATTGATTACCTTTTCATATTCTTCAATTCTGAGATTAAGTTCTACTATATCTTATGAGCTTTCAAAAGATGTCAAATGTTCTTTTACTACTTCTTCCAGTTGATTAATTTCAGCTTCCAGTTGGTCAACATATTTTTATGACTCTTCCACAACTTCTCTCCACTTTTTTCTTTTTTTATTTTATTCTGACTCTCACCAAGAGCATACTCAAGTTTCATCTTGAGATCAACATCAGTAATCAATTGATTATCTCTAGATTTATCTTTTAATGTATCTAAATTTTCAACTATATCTATCATAGATGCTTAGGTTCCAGATTTAAACTCTAGTTTTTCTTCCTCAAAAAATTCATTGTCATCCTATTATTATTTACATACAACACTCTTTCTCTTTAATTTCTTTCCAGATTTGAAGTCTCCCTTTTAATAAATCATTTTCTGAGGATTTTGTGAGTTTCCTACTTCACTTTCTTCATTATCAAACTTCCTTGAGCACTGAGAGGAAATGTGTCCAACTCTACCACAATGAAAACATTCCAAGGGTAGCTTTCCTTCAAATATCCATTTTCCTCTATTTAATTTCTTAGAAAAAAGAGAAAGGATTTTTTATTACTAATTACCTTCATTAAAACTATCTCATGAAATCTCAAGTTGTTCCTTGGATTTGAAAGGCATATCCTTACTAACATGACTTATTGCATCCTCTGGTTTGACTCTCATTCCATATGCTACTAGACTGCTCAGCAGATCATCCAAGGAAAGTTTTGAAAGATCAATTTATTCAAGGGATGTAACTTTTGGATTATAAAGAGGTGGAATTCTTCTCAATATTTTCCTTACAATGTCAATGTATTTAATTTCTTCACCAAGCCCTCAAATTGATCCTATGACTTCAGTAATTTGATTGAAAAATGTATCTACATTTTTATCAGGATGAATTTTCAGATCATCAAACCTATTATGAAAAAACTTGAAGTTTGGCCTCCTTCACTTTGTTATCACCTTTATATATATTTTCCATATTTTATCACATATAATTGGATGAGGTGAAACTCAATAAATTTATATATATTTGATCAGACAGTGCTTTAGTAAGGGAATTTTTCACTTTGAAATATGCATCAATCATTTTCCTATCTATTTGAGTCATAGACAGTCCTCATTCATTAGTTACATGAATCCCTTGTGCAGTAGAAAAGATAACTTCCATTACAAGAGATATTATATGAGATCTCATCCTATTCTTAAAAATCTGGAAGTTTCTTCCATTGAATAGGGGAAATCCCCTGACATTTATTGAGTTCTCCATGACAACAAAGAATGACAAATTTAACACCAGAAATCTCCCTTTGATACCACTTGAAGGACCTCAGAATACCCTGATAAGGGAGGGGTAAATCAGGGTGTAAAATTTTTCTTAAAAAGTGAAAGATCTAGTTCCCAAATTGGTAGGAACCAATTAAACTTGTATGAAGGGAATGTGTATAAAAAAAATAACCACATGAAAATAAATCACACAGCAATTTTACTTGGTTCAACACTAAGGGATAGTCCAAGGAGCATATGCTGACAATGTGTAGATCATTGTTGATTTCAATATAATAGTACCTTAATCTATGCCAGGAACATTTCCTTTATAATATTTTAGGGATAGAACACTACCTCTTTCAAAACACTTCTATCGACTCCCCTAGCTCACTTCTTTGAGAGAAGTCTAATTCAATTTATCGAGATGAAGGTCACTTCAAGGGATTGGAATTAAAGTATTTTTACCTATCTAGCATGAGTCTATATTTGCACCATAGACCTGATTTGATTCATTATAAAATTACCAATCACTAGAAAACTGATGTTTGAAACTGTCTTTCATAAAGTTCCTTCATGAAGTTCAACCCTTTCATGAAGCTAACTGCCTTCACAAAACCAAATGCCTCCGCAAAGATCATTGAGTAAATGTGGAATAACCCATCATCGCGAAGCACCCTCTTCTCATAAGAATTAACATCAGTCATGACTAAACTAGTCTTTTCGTGATGCTTAAGCTTGCATAGAATTTTAGATTCATGGATCTCCCTTGACTTCAAAAAATTTGAGAAATTCCATATTTTCATTGGAAAATTTCATGTGAAATGAAGAGGGGTGGACTTATATTTATAAGCTCATCCATTCGTGATGCTCCACTACCTCTTAGTGTATTTTCTAAATCTTTCAAAACCAACTTCATGTAGCTCCTCCATTCACAATTACTCATTGTGATTTGAAGTTATCGCAAATATTTCCATCAAACCATCACGTGCTTGTAGTGCTCTAATTTTCATAATTGTGGAGATCACCATCACTCTTCATGATTCTCCAATTCTTCATTGTTCATGATGCTTGTCACTATCACATAGATCACCATAAAATTTCTTTGATTCTACATGAAACAACATTCCTGAATTTCATATTTGTAAAACTCATTCCTTTTCCATATTTTCATAAATCCTTCAAGGAAATCCACTTTTTGCGATGTAAGTTATCCTCCAAATTTTAGACCCCAAAATTTTGGAAAACACTGAGAAATGATACCACCTTCACCAATGTTGTAATATTGAACTATAAGATCCATTTCCTTGAAAAATCCCCGATCTTCCATGTGAGGATTAACAAAAAACACAAATCATACTCCATTTTTAGCAAAGAACAGCCCTGGTTCTAATATAATTACTATGAGATGTGGATTTTCTTGAGTCATGACTTATTAGTCAAGGTGGGAGAACTAGAGACTCCTAGAATTAACTTTGACTTTGGTGGGTTGGCACCGAGTTTTCATATGAGGGTAACCCAAGTGAGGGGTTATCATTGGCTTGTGAGTTCTTTAGAGATGGGATGCATGGGTGGTTGCTTCAGGTTATGAGTTGTGCACATGTGGTGCTACCAAATGTTGTTTAGGAATTAAGATGCATTGAAGATGATTATATGGGTGGGTTAGGAATGGGTGGTGAGATTTGGATCAGGCACAGGGGTGCATAACATATGAGAATGACCCTTGGGTGTTAGCACCTTGGTATGTGAAGAACTTAGAGTGATTTTGGTATTGAGGGAAAGACCAGTAAAGTACATGGATCATTGTTTCTGGATGAGCTTTAAAAGCACATGGCGAGCTTGGGTAGGAATTTTTAATTTTGAGAATGACACTGATATTAGGTGATCATGCATCTATCCTTGAAAAGTGAGGGATTCCTGGCATGATGGATGAGAGCACCATGAGTGATTCTAGTAAGATGATCGACATGTTGTGGAGCATGGTCAACCTAGTTCTAATGGAGTGTGACTAACAAAATCGTATGTTGTGTTTCTATATTTAGGAGGTACTAGAGCACACACCTATTCATTTTTAGATGAGATCGAGAAAACACATGCTGTTATGAATGGGGCCTATTAGATTGAAATAAACAATGACCATGTATGAGATAAGGGCTGATAGGTTTTATGAGATACTTGAATT
Organism: Viscum album; assembly: GCA_963277665.1. Taxonomy (NCBI): domain Eukaryota; kingdom Viridiplantae; phylum Streptophyta; class Magnoliopsida; order Santalales; family Viscaceae; genus Viscum; species Viscum album. Next base: position 591,923,432 of record OY728141.1, on the reverse strand, counting down.
ATTGGGTGCTTGAGGTTGAAAATAGTGATAAATGACCCTCTGTGGTAGAGGGGACACCAGAAATGGATTAGGTGTGGTTCCATAGATGGTCAAAGTTAGACCTTGATAGAAGAGTAAAGAGTTGACATAAGGGGTGAGTGTGCCTTAAAGGAGAGACACAAGTGAGTTCATATGACAGGGATTACACTTTATATAGCTTAAAAGGTATAAAATTCATTATTATTTTGTTTTAGCGAGTGTTGTGGATGAAGTTACTGTGCAACATAGATGAGTAGTTGTTTAATGTTTTTGGCTTTAACTCATAAATGAGTGGGATTTTCCATACATAGTCATCGTGTTTAGTGATTGACATGATGTGGGATAGGATTATTGTGATTTTGGTTTAGTGGTATGTCAAAAAGAATGATACTATAGTGGGGATTGTGATGTAGGTCATGGGTAACGTGGAACTCATGTTTAAGAGTCATGGGTAAATGAATCAAGCTGCTAGACATTCATTTTGGTAATTGGGACACTGGAGAGAAAATGGACCTGAGTTAATTTTGATTATGTGGATAATTCCAAAAATGAGTTTGGATGTAATCTTGGATGGAGTCTAAGTGCTGGAATCCAGATCAGAATAGTTTTGAGGTGATCTAAATATGATCAGATCAGTGGTGTGTCGGTGCTTACGGTATATCACATGGTGGAAATGTCTATCTGAGAATTCAAACATGGAACTACATTGAGAGTTGGGTTGGGACTTTATTAGATGTAACACGATGATATCTGGTGGCCTTTGGGAGTAAAGGCATCATGATCCAGTATCGTAGTAATGCGTTAGTGTAAGAATCCAACCATTTTCAAGATGGGAGGGATATAGGAGGTTTCATTGGTTATTTTATAGGTATTTGGATGCAGTGAGCCTGAAATCACATTAGGTGAATCCTTTTGGATAAAATAGATGAGTTTTAAGAATTTTTCATGGATTTTTAGGAAAAAGATAGCATGTTTGGGTTATACCTAGACAATATAGGAACATAAATTTTGAATTGGAAAGAAGAAGCAAGTGTTGGTACTGGTGTATGGATAAAATTCTTGTGCATGGTTAGATGCATTGTGTTGGTAACCACACTGGGCGGGTTAGTAGACCGTTAGAATTTTTTCATGATAGGAAATTCCAATGGTGTAAGGCACCATAGCTCAAAATTAGCCTCCTTTAGAAAGTTCCTATGGTGGGGAACACCACATACTCGATAAAGAGTTATATGATGATGTTATCATGTCTTGGGATATATAGTATTGATTAAGTTCCATCTCAATGATTCACTAATGGTTACAAGTACTATCTTATGATTTTACGACTTAAGTTTCTTAATTTTGAGGTTGCACTTTATAAGCGCATTAGGAGATTCAAATTCAGACATGACTAGTGGATGATGAGTTAATGACCCATATAGGTTGGGATGTTCATTTTAATGACCACCAAGACTTATTAGGGATTAGAAGTGTTATGGTGGGTAGTTTGTAATACCAATGTGTACAAATGGGTGAAAAATTCAAGGGAATTTTGAGTTCTCAATTTAGTGGATGGGATGAATTTTTAATCAAGATTTGAAATTGAATAATGAAGGTTGGGACCCATAAAAGAATTTATTTTGGATAATGAAAAAAGGTCATATGGTTGTTGGGAGTAGTTAAAGGTCTTTAGAAGGAATTCGATCCAGTCAGGCTATAGTCTACATCCACTAGCTAACATGTGGCTCAGTATTAGATAACTGGTGGGGTTAAAATGGGGAAAAATTCCATCCCCTATGAGTTTAAGAGTGGAATACCCACTAAATTTCCTTTTATTTTTCTCATGTGAGTTGGACAACCCCCACCCTTCACCTCCTTCCCCCCTCCATTTTGGAGTGATTTTTGGTGCTTTTTCCAGCAATTCTCAGTAAGTTTCATCCTCCGTTAACCCTTGATTTTACCCCTTCATTCTTTTTTAAATTTTATTTTCTAAAATAGTATTTTGGTTCTTGATTATACTAGTCCATGGTGGAATTATATGTTGATTATGGGGATTTATTTCTACATGTGATGAGGGAATTCCGAGATGCCATCTGAATGCCCCCACTTTCCATTTGGGTTGAGGTATGTAGCAACACCAAATTATTTATATTTTATTTTTAAATTAAATTAATTTGGAATATGGAATGGTGATGTGTGTTAGGGATTTTCTTGGGAATGGTGTTGAGATTACACAATGGACCTTCTGTGGTTGATTGCTTAGTATTTCTTCAGGCAGCATCTGATGGCAAGTTAATTAGAAATTATTCCATTTTAAATTAAACTGATAAATCAATAATAAATTTTAATCAATCACGAACTAATTATAATTAATTAACTTTGGTTCTTAGGAATGAGTTAAGGGTTTAACATCAATTCGATCTTGGTTTGGACTTGGATGAGTCTGGGTGGGCTTGGACAGGACTTGGTGGCTAATGCCAACTCTTGGAAATTAATGGGAGAAGCTCCAAAAGAGGTAGGTGGTCTTGATTACTAGACCTTATGGTTTATGAATGTTCTTGGATAATACTTGGTGGCTATTAAAAACTCGTGGAAATATTTATTTAATCTAACAACACCATGTCAAATGAATGAGTGCTAGGGGTCACAAACAACCCTTGTGCGCTAGCTTTTTGCCTCAACCACTGATGTCCAAGGCCATGACTATTGAGATAGGTTCCCTTAAAACCTCTTGAGAGGTGAGAAAAAACCATATGAGACTTTTATCCCATTCATATGAGTTTGAGACACCTCCAATATATAGGTGAGGGTGGACTTCAAGATCATAGGCCATACAGGCATTAGAAGACTCACCTTTTGTGTTATTGAGCTGTTCAGGGCCATTGAGATGCGTGAGGGGTGATCGATCCTCTCCCATTTGGATATGCTTAGCCTATTTAGGAAAAATTGAGGCGATTTGGGGTGGGTTGAGTGATCATGACAACCCATAAGACCATGTTCATCGAGAAGGGTCATGAAAAATCTCTTCAGACCTTAATTGTATGACACATCCCCTATGAGGCCTTGTGCTTATGATACACTTATGATGTTTTTGAGAGATATAGTGTCCCTGAGTAATGGGTGTTTACCTGAGACACTAGTTCGAGATTAATAAATCCAAGCAGAGTGACACCATTTTTATTGACCAATGGGACCCTAGTGAGGCCCTAGTTATATATAGACCATGAGTGGGTGTATGTGAGATGGGTAATGGTGATTGTAGGTGTTTCATGGGACCCGAGTTACCTAGTAAAACTGATGGGGATGATATGAGGTATGACTATGGGTTGGGATGAATGAGGGTGTTACCTTATAATTCTAGTTATTTCATGATTTGGGAAGGCTATTATTGTTGAGTTAGGACAAAAATTCAACAAACCCCTTATTTCTTTTCACTTTATCATTCCTGACACCCTAGGATGATGGATTCCCCTGGTATATTTTTTATTTTATAGGCCATTGTTCTTAGTCCGAGGATGGTTATATTTCCCATAGATGGTATTGCACCTAAGGTGAATGATATGTGCTATAGGTGTCACATACATGACTTATTTTAAAGTTATTTTGTTCATTTAATTTACATTATTTCTTTGTTTTGGGGGTTTCACATGCATTTTGGTTGAAATGGTGGGTTTTCAAAATTTGGGCAAAATCGTGAGCCCATTTCCAGATTTAAAAACAAATTTTGTTTATTCTATAACTAATTAATTTTTCAAGATTTTACAACAATTACACTTCTAAATTGTCATAACCTTATATATAAAAACTACCATATCCATTTTGTCCTCATAAAAGTCCATAATCATGATGGATTTGGGTTTTCTATTATGGTTTTGGGCCAGGCCGAAATCCCATTTCCTGCTTTAAGTTTTATTTTTAATATTTTAATATCTCATTCAATATTTACTATTTTTCGGTGATTACACATCCCACTCGAATCCAAGAACCTATGTATCACCCCCATTATCTATTTCGCTGCTTTTGAGCTCATTTGTTTCGCGAATTTGGGAGAAACTTCTCTAGATTTCTCAAATCGTCCATATTTGAAGAGGTAAATTGTTTCTTTCATAACTCATTAAATTTATGACCTTTCCCCCCCATTTCAGTCCCCACATTATCTTATAATCACCATAATATCCTCCATATCAGTTTTTGTTGCTTGAAGATTCAAATTTTGGTGTATTTGGTTCGTTTGATCCAAGATGTTTCAAGTAAGTGTTTCTTTCCTTGATTTCTTCCCCTTCCTTAGGGTTTCTTTCACCCTTTCTTGAATTTCCTCATGTCTAGAAGTTGAGGTTATAACCTAGGGTTTTATTTGGTGTATTTTTGGTCAAATATTGTGGTCTAGGGCTGAATTTATCTTCCCTGAGGTGTGGCGGTGGTGCAGTTGATGTTTCACACCATGTTTTGAGGGTTTCGACATAAAAGATAGGTGATTCCATGTGTAATCATTTCTAGATGAGTTAGTTTGCTTGAATTACTTATTATTAATGTTCCTAATATGTTGTGTGTGGTGAGAAAATTGTTTATGTTGGATTTGGTTAAGCATTTATTTTTATAGTTTCATTTTAGCTTAAAATTGGGTGTTTTTCATGTGTAACCCTCTGGGTATTGTTTGGGTGTGTTTTATAACATATGGAATTGGTTTAATAAATCTTGTTTGGGATGAAAATTCTGATTTGGTAGGTTATTGGTTTGAAATTAGGTTTTAAAGAGGGTTTTTATGGGTTTAAGGTGTAAAACCTTTTTGTACTTCTTGAAAGTGATTTTGAAAACGTGTGCTTTTCATGTGGATCTTTTGTAGTATTATTTGAGGTGTTTGTATAACACTTGGGGGTAGTTTAATAAATGTTTTTGGGGCTGCCAATTCTGTTTTGAATTTTTATTGGTGTGATTTTTTCCTTGAAATATGGTTTTGAAATGGGTTTTATGTGAAAAGCTTTGGTACACTCTTTAGAATTGTTTTATGAAAGTTTTGAATGGTTTAATGATTTATGTAAGGGGTGAAACCATATTGGAAAACTATTTTGGATTGTCTATACTTTTAAATGGACCATTTTAAATGTGAATAGGTTTGTCATGTGATGTGTATCCTCTTGGAAATGTTTTATAAAAATGTTTAATGGATTTACTGAAATTTGAAAGAGGTGTGAACGTGATGTGGGCTGTTTGTGTGAGTGTGATGTGAAAAATGAATTTTGTTTATAAAAAGGGTTTTATGAAACATGTGAGTGGGATGTTATGTGATGTTTATCATATTTTTAGGGACTTTATAAAATTATTAAAAGATGTGTTGGATTGTGAAAGTTATGCAAAAAGTGTTGTGGGCTATTTTGGTGTGAGTTTGATTTCAAAACGCATTTGAATGAAACGTGGAATTTGTGACTTGTGTGATGTACGTGGGGATGTTTGGTTAATGTGTGAGGTCGAAGTGATATTTTCATGTGAAAACTATATTTTTTGTCTTGTTGAACTTGTTTGAGCACAAAGGCAAAACTCGGGTATCTTGGTGGGTGGACGTGTACTAGTATGCTAGTGAATCCGTGGGGTTTGGACTCCGTTTCAATTAGCAAGATTGACGATTACTACTCCAACTAAACTATGATGATGATGATTGGGGACCACTAGGTTATGTTTATGTTCCCTACTAGTGGATCGTGCATGAGAACGGATATTTTTTTTGTGGTTACTCTCACCGAGATACGAGGTACCTGGGACCCACAACTAACTAGTTCCTAGGGGTTATTTCCTATTTCTTGTGCTCATTATATCCTTTATACTTACCATCGGTATACAGTATATTTGGATGAAAAAATTCAGTAGCTTTTGAATTTATTTTAAAAGTGTTGATTCTTTAAATTATCCCACTTGAAAATTGATTTTTTTAGTTGCATCTTTTAGAAATTGTAACTAGAAATTACATGTTTTTGAAAACTTGCATGCTTTTCGTCTTTGAATGTTTATCACATGGAATCTCTTAGTGGTGGTATCCTACTAGAAATTGGATCCCACAATACTTACACCCTTGGGTATAAGTAGACTTGGTTATTTTTGTTGTCGCAGGTTTGGGTATAACTTTTGTGCCAACAGTTCAGGTTTTTAATAGTCCATCATGATACGGTGTTGTGGATATGGATTGAGGGAGGTTCCTCTAACCATGTGGAGGTTCTTGGGATATCCATTGTGGGTTTCTTCAGTTTTTATAGTCTTCTATAATTTTTTTAAATTATGTAATTCAGTTATGAAATTTTTTAAAAGATGGTTTTGTTTGAAAAATCTAGATTTGTTTTATTAGATTCATTCATTGTTTTATGTTTATAAACTCAGGAAAATCATTCCCAAATTTCATTTTCTGTTACTCGGGTACTTGTACCAGCCCGTGGGGATCGAGAATGCCCTTCGGGCCTTTCCACAGGCCGGGTTTTGGGCCGTTTTTGATGGTGAACAAATTTGGTTCGTGACAATAGGGATGGGTATATTACCCCTGATAGTCCTGTACCCCCTGGATGATCTAGGGATAGGTATATTTTCCTGGGATAGTATTATAATTGAGGTGGTTGATCTATTCCACAGGGATAGGTATATTACCTGTAGTTGGCTGAGCCTACATTCCATGAGGATGGGTATGTTACCATAGGTAGTCCTGTGCTCTACGGGTTGCCCAAGATTACATAGGGATTGACCAGATGGCCTTATTGGTTGGCATGATCATTGAAATATACTCAGAGACACTCGGGAACTAGACAAAGAAAGTATGATTGATTAAGGTCACGGAATTAAGTATCGATGATGGTTATTGGGCTTAGTTTGGGTTACATATGCATTCCCTTGGGGTGGTGGTGTTATTGTGGTTGGTGTGGTCATCGTGACATGCTTAGAGGGACTCTTTCATTGGGACAAAGTAGGTATTATAGTGGTTTATTTATTTATTTATGTGATATACTTATTTGTTGATTAGTGTTGTGTATGTAATATGCACATATCATTGTGTATACTGGTTAGTACGAGACCATGTTGGTGGTTCCCTACTGTGTTTGGTACTCACACCCTGCTCGAGCCTCCATTGCACATGGGTACTTGAGCAGCTCTCACATAGTTATTTTTGGCATAGGTAGAGATGATTCCCGAGATAAGTTTAGCATGTTCGAGTATCAGAGCCCATATGAGATCATATATTGGGATGAGGTGTGGCTCAAAGTTGGGGAAGATCTTCAGGTCCATTATTTTATTTATCTTGTATGTGTGGTCAACCTAGTGGGTGACACTTCTGTATATACTATTCTTAGCATGACCATTCGAATTGTATGTTGCATTTCATTTGTTATGGAATGATTTATATTTATTATTCCCACTGATCTATTTATTTTATTTTTTTAATTATACTTGGTTAATTAGTTACTCTTTGTTTCTTTGATACATGGGGTATAACCTCCCAATGGAACCTCCTTAGACCCTCACTTCTAGTCGAAAGCCTCTGGTGTTCAGGGAGGCATTCCCAAGGTAAGTAGTGATCGACGATCAGGACATTGATGAGTGGTATGGGGTGGTGAGATGCTACAATAAGGTTAAAGGGAATTCATATTATCAAGACACATTGATAGTGAACCATAGAAGGCATATTAAATATAGACATGTATAAAGCATCTTAGGTTTACTCTCAGATGAAGATGATTTAGTTGAGGTTATTAAAGATCCTTCTTTTTAGCATATGATAGATTCATTGCATGGATTGTTTTCCCACATTCCCTTCTCTAACACTATTTCTCAACCATTAAGAGCTTGAAATCAATCTTGGGAAATTATTTGTGTGGATGTTGTCTACATTCAATGAAAAAATACAAATATATGCTATCAATGAAATATCTATGTCATTGAAATTGAATTATTGTCTAAGTTTTTTATTCAATTCCATTTATTATTTTCTTAATTATAAGGAAGAAATAATTATTTCATTTCTATGATACTATATTATTATATTGAATATGTAGTATCTTTTTCCAAAAAAATTCTTACAAAATAGTTTTAATACTAGATAGGTTTATATGCTTTTTATTAATCTGCATATACTGTATCTATCATGAAATTCCCTACTCATCCATTCAATATAATAATATACCCTATCTTTGTTTTTATTCAATTCCATTTACTATTTTCTGATTTTTGAGGAAGAAATTAATATTTTCTTACTATGCTATAGTATTACTAAATTAAATATCCAGAATTTATTTCTAATAAATTTATTAGTAAAATATTTTACCACTAAATAGTTTTATATGCATTTTACTAATCTTTATTTCCTGTATGTATTATGAAATAAACTATTATTTCATTCTACAAAATTAAATTATTTTTTATGTTTTTTTTGAATCCTATTTATAGTTTTCTTAATGATAAGGAATAAATAAACATTTCCTTACTATGATGATGTATTAATATAATGAATATAAAATATTTATTTCCAAAAAATTTCTTACTCTATAGTTTTACTACTCTACATGATTATACAAATTTTAATAATCTACATATGATGTATCTATTATAAAATAATATATTCATTCATTCTATAGTTTTCTATATATCTTGATATTTTTAATTTTTTTCCTCTTATCATTTCCTCATTGTAATATTGTTGTTATCAGTGTTTAAATTGCAGAAGATACATATTAATAATTCATATATACCCACTAGGGCTATGAATTTTTTTTTCTAAAATCATCCGAACTGTAACGTATTTTAAAAATGACTTCCATTGAAGTTTTATTCAAACAAATGTGTTGTATGTACTATTTATAATGACTAAAAATGGATCTACACATTTATCTTTCCAAAAATGTGATGTGAATTTTTTTATATACCATATTTAACACTAATAGATGAATAAAGGAAATAGTATGCATTATAAAATATTAATAATATGTTTCACTCTAAAAAAAGGTCATTGAATAGTTATCCTCCAATTCCTGTAGCATATCTATTATCATTACACTAGGTAAATAGATTAGTTTCATAAGAAATTTATTATAACAGAGTTTCCCTCAAATAAGAATTCTACTTTTAAGCAGAAAACTTACTATTTAACAGAAACATGCATTGATCACTATTCTATCATAAACCACTTATCTCATAAGAGGTGTTTTTTTTTCATTCATGGATATGGGGGGACAATAAAAACCTTTGAATAGAGATATTTAATTTTTATAATATGATCAAAAGTTAATATTTTCATTTTAGTTTCATCAAGTGACATTGAATCACTACTTCTACCAGGTTGAAGGATGAATCATTCAAGATTTTGTATTCTGATATGCATTACCAAATATTCTACTTGTATTATTCCAAATGGAGGTAATCTATCTAAAATTTTACAAAGATCTAAACTTATTATTTGGGATAAAGAATCAATGATGCATAAATATTGTTTCTAAGATCCTGGTCATTATTTGAGAGACATAATGACACAACATACTCCATATTCTAGTAATTTACTTTTTGGTGGTAGCTCAATTATTTTAAGAGGAGAATTTATAATTTTTTTTACCTATCATACCATGTAGAAATATAAGTTAAATAATTTTTAAAAGTATTGAATAATCTTGCATTTGGAATAATTTTCCTCTTCTTATATTGAGAAAAAACATTGGTCTATTCCGTAATAGTACTACTAATGATTTACTTAAACTCAATGAGTTTGCAGATTGTGTTTTGAAAATTGGAGATGGTAAACTTGGCATTGAATCTGATGGTGAGTCGAAAATATAAATTCTATAATATTATCTTATTACATCATATACAAATCTTTTTTACTCAATTTTTAATCACACATACCTAGATTTATCTAATAAATTAAACAATAAAAAATATTCAAAAGATCAATCCATTTTAGCTTCAACATGTGGAACTATTAATGATGTCAAAAACTACATGATATGCTTGTTATCTAAGGAAGAGATGGTTTATAAAAGTTCATATTCAGTCTACATATCCATTTTTGATATTCATAAGCTAGAGAACATATATACTCCAGATATTTTAAATGGTATTAATATCTTAGGATTTCCTCCACATAGAATTATATTAAAAATCAGAGATCCAGTTATCTTTCTAAGAAATGTAAATTAATAATTTAGCATATGCAATGGTATTTGTTTGATTGCTACCAATTTAAAAGATCACATTTTTGGGAGAAAATATTAACTGAAATTTAAAGTGAATAAAATGACTTCATTTCGAGGATTAATATGACATATTCAGATATAAAATGTCTATTCAATCTATAACATAGAAAGTATCCTTTGACAGTTTCTTATACAATAACTATAAATAAAATTCAAGGAAAATATATTTCTTATGTTGGTTTGTATCTTGAAAAATTATTATTTTTTCATGGATAATTATATGTTGTTGTTTCTAGATTTACAAGTAAGTAAGGGTTAAAACTTTTGATACATGATAATGACCATAACCATTAGACTTGTACCAATAAAATTGTATTCAAAGAAATTTTTGATAACTTGAAATAGTTATAATATAGATAACCCATATTTTTTCAAATATATTTATTTATAATTAGTTTTCTATGTTATTACATTTTTTATATCTCACTTATCTTCCTTTTAGATTTTTCATCTCTTTTAATGGATCCAAATTTTTCACGAACCCATAACATGAAAATTAAAGATGATGATACTCACAGTATCCAAGTAATTTTTTTAATATACAGTATACTAAATATTTAAAATATTCTAATGAAGTTATAGATGACAACTTGATTCTTATCAATGATAATGTAAGTATTTTTTTTCATACTAAAAATATATAATAATTGGTAATACTTATAAAACTTTTTTTACCTAAAACATATATTTTACATATTTGAACTATAATTATTTCATTATTTATCTGAATTTATATGTTTTATTTAATTTAAAAACCCTTATATAGAAAAAAATATTCCAGAAACCATTCATGGTAGACAACTCATTCATAATTTCAATGTACTCTTACTTGAAGGATTATTCTATATTATAAAAAACATTCAAATTACTTCAAATAGTGGAAATTATTTAGCAACTCAGTTTAGTTTTAGACTATTTTTTAATTGGATCACCCATGTTTAGCCTTACATTGTGTAATTTTCTTAATTTGGGCCTGATTTAATTTTTTTGATGATATAATTAATAATAGAGTCCCTAAAGAACACCTAATAGTTTAGTGACTATAATTTATGTATCTACAATTCCCTAAAAATTTAGTTTCTAGAATATTATTCTCATGTCCATGATAAGTACTAACCTATGATTTATATTTTATTTTCAAACCATGAAACTATTATATTAAATTATATCATTGAAAAATGCATCAAGGAATTAGAGAGATCTAGAGAGATTACTCATAATGATCAATTCAGACCTCAAGATAGTTTCTTCTCTACAAGATCTAAAGAGATCACCTAAATACACATGACCATCTTCAAGGAATTGGTATTAATATTTAATTATATTAGATTCTGTGTTTGAGATCTATGGAAAACACAAATCATATCTTCATTAGACTCTATTTTGCATCCATATTCTTAGACCATCTACAAGATCTTTTTTCCATTAAAATATTTACAAATAACCAGATGGAGGGCTTGATGGTATCCATCATCATGCTTCCCATAGTGAGAAGATACACAAAATGCTTCTTCTAGTATCTGTCTACACCATTACCAACACCTATAAATCCCTAAGCACACAAGTATTTGATAACCAACACCCCTATATTCATGAAATAACTATTTCCATGAATAGGTATGTATTCATTTCCTCCAAAATAAAAACAATTGTGGTGGAAAATATCATTTATAATCTGAATATATTATGACTGTTGGGTGAGAATGGAAGGTCCAAAATACCCTTGGTTCTAAAATCCATTTGTTGTGTTCCCCCAATCACTTTTTGGATCAAGGTGAATGTTTATGGTTCATCTTCTGTAATGTTAGGACCCTATGGATGTGGAGGTGTTTTCCATACCCATCATGGTTTTATCAAAGGATGCTTCTATCATTAAAATAGAGTTAGAATAGCATATGAGGTTGAATTACGGGCCATAACTCATGTTATAAAGCATGTTGTCTATCATTGTGATGTACTAGAACCAGTTCACTCATAAGTAACCAAACCCAGTCGGCCACATGACCTCAAGTGCACCTCCCCATACGCCAGAGGCTGTCAACTAGAAACTATGGTATACAGTGGTATGGTGGGGATACTATTCCTTCAAAATCAAAATGAAACATAGTAGTATATAATAGATAATTTAGTAGAAGAAAAATAACAATGAAGCAGTGAATGATAAATCATACACATAATAAATAAATAGATAGAAGAAATAACTAGTAGCAGTATCATATAAAAAATATTGATGTCATGATGCTATACCAAAAATGGGGAATATAAGAGAAACATGGTAGCAGGAAGACAACATGTACATGTTATATATAACATACAAAAGACCAAAAATTATCTCTAATAGTATCATGCGCACAAGCTCAGTCCTTCAATCCCATACTATATCCTAGTACAAAAGATCTATCATCCATAGCTGGGTTCATCCCTTTGTCCCTATCATAAAATAAAAAGTCTGTCAAGATAACAATCAGAGGCTCAAATAGGGTGTGAGAAAAACTCATTCTTACACCACCAACAGTGTCTACCACTATCCAATCCATGAATATTAAATGAGAAGTTTATAGGTATAACAAGTAAGGATAGTAGACAAATAAATCGTGTTGGTCTGAGTTCCTCATGGGATACCCATTTGATACTACCTACTTTGTCCTAAGCCTGAAATATATTCGAGCATTTAACATTTTTGATTTATATTTATAAGGCTAAGACCTGATGCATACAACCAAGGAGTCCATAATTAGTGATATTCTTGTAAGGTCTCATAATTTCCATGGATTTTAAGTTTTATAAATTAGGTGAAGTCCAAAAGGGTGTACCCTTGGTATTTCACCCAAAGGAAAAAGATACACATGAGACCTAGGAGTATGTCCTAGGTAGCATTCATATGAGAATTGAAATAATACCAAGGAATAATCAAAGGTGGTCTATAACATAAACCCAAATCCAAGGAGAATCATCCAAGGTATTCATTTAATTTACATAAATATAGAGAACCCCCAGTGCCAAGTCGAGGCATTCACAATCTAAGACAAAGATCAAATACAAGTGTGTTCTTTCACTTTCGAGACAAATAAATGAATCAGTTGGTGTCCTGTGATCCTGTATAAGGAAAACCACAATTGGATTCCAAGTATCATTCAAGTTATTCCACACCTCTAAAGGTAATTCAAGGTCTATGAACATAGTCAAGCATGATATTATAACTAATAAAGTTTCCTTAATCAAAAAGATATTAATGATAACACTTCAAAATTAAGCATGAGCTAGGTGACATGGTCATGTCATTCACCTTTTCATTTTAATCCCATTTAATTATGGGTATAATCCATTGTTTAACTAGAATAAAGTAACATGGACTTTGTATTCACATTCGATTCAATTCATTTAACATTTCAATTTATTAAATTCATTCATTTTAATCATAATAAAAAATCTAAACCCACTTAGGAGATGGTTTGGTCTCTTAGGAATTTATTAAGTGTCAAGGGAATATAATAAACACACCCAAAGGGGTGGTACTAGTGAAGTTAGAAAACCTCTGACAATATTAGGGGTTTATGGAAGTATGTTGTCAATTATAGACATTTAATCAAAGGAAATTATCATTTTAGAGAAATCACATGGAAATTTCAGCACACAACACGATGAAACATGATATAGACATGATGAATTTTAGGAAAAGGGCTAGACTACCTAGATTATATCGGAAAATGAATCCTCTTTTGATATCAGATTCATGTTCAATCCAGAACAGATGAAATCAAAAAACTTGAGAAACTCCCTAAAAATAGGGCATATAAGCTCACATGGAAATAACATCCGATACAGTGAGATAAAATAATAAAATAATGAAGAGGAATCAGAGACTTACCATTGGATATCCCATGTTACTAATGACACTTTAATCAGATGATGTATATAAAATTTCTTCCAAATCCTAGGTAGAGGAAAATGGGAGATCTCCTATGGTGGGAGGATACTATAAATAAAGGAGGAAGAATATTGGTTAAAGGGTTAAATGATTTAGGTGCAAAATTATAAATTACCACATTTTAAAGGGTGAAAAATTGTCCAAACTATGCACCACTACTATCAAATTGGCACACCTCATTGTACGACTAGGAAAACAATTTGAAAAACTATGCACAAAACGTGTGTGCCACTGTACAAAGCCTCCACTTCCTCACATGGTTAGGAACATGGTTAAAAAAACCATGAACTAACTGTTCTCAATATATTTTTAATTTATTATAGTTTTTTCATGGCCATGTACCTACTATTTCATAGTTATACCAACTATGAACCTCCTATTTGGGCTACATGATTGAGCTGTGTGGTTACTACTAACGATGTTCCAACCATGCACTTTATTTTTTTGGTCTAAAAACTGGAGATTTGGGCTCTGAACAAGCCCTAGAGACTCCCAAACCCTTCTTGGGTCCCTTAAAGAACAGTACAAGGATAATATAAATGGTTTAAAATGAACTATAAAAGGATTCGTGTCTCAATAAAAAATGAGGATGTTAAAACCCCCCCTCCTTAAAACAACTCATCCCCAAGTTACCCTAAGGGTGGTTGATCTATAATTGAGAATAACTATGACCACTGAGAATATATATCGGCATCTCTCTTGAAGGTATCATCTTGCACATAGATATGCTTCCATAGCACCTAAACTAGAGGAACTGATCTACCAAATAGATACCTTATGCTCCGATCAATGATATATATAGGATACTCCTCAAAAGAAACATCAACATCTAAGTCAACATCATCAGGATGAAGAAAATGATATGGGTATGAATAATATAGGTGAATATATGAAACATGGAAGATGTCGTGCATGAATCAGAACCTATGAGGTAACTATAACCAATAGTACATGGTCCTGATTCTCTCAAAAACCTAAAAGGGTCCAACAGACCTAGGCACCAACTTACCTTTTCTTTGAATTTGTTAATTACCCAATCTATTCAAAACATTCAAGGAGACCCAATATCCCACCTCAAACTACAGAGGTTGATGATGATGATCGGTATAAGACTTATTCCTAGACTAATATGTAACTATACACTTCCTGATATGCTGTACATACTTGAAGATATCCTAAACGAGGTGTGGTCCTAGTATCACTGTCTCACCTGCCTCTAACTAGTATAGAGGTGATCGACTTGGCCTACCATATTTATCCTCATAAGGACCCATTTGTATAGTCACTTAGAAGTAATTATTATATGAAAATTCAGAAATTGGTAAGTGTTTCTCCCCAAAACCTCCAAAATCTAGGATTAATTCTTGAATCATGTCCTCTAACACTTTTATCATATGTTCAGACTGACTGTCAGTCTGGGGGCTATAGGATTTACGTAGAAGTACCTTTGATCTCAAAGCCTTATACAACCCCTTCCAGAACTAATATTTAAAATGAGCATCCCTATCTGATACAATAGTACATGGAACTCCATGAAGGCATATAATCTCATATATGTATATAATCACAAGAATATCCACTGAGAATATCTCCCTGATAGGTAATAAGTAAGCGATCTATGTGAATCTGTCTACAATCACCCATACTACATCACTACCTCATGGTGATCTCAGTAATCCCATAACAAAATCCATAGTGATGTCATCTAATTTCCACTCCTGAATAGGTAACAACATTAAAATACCAGTAGGTCACTAGTGTTCTACCTTCACCTATTGATAGGTGTAATATTTCATGATAAAATCCACTATATCCTTTTTCTCCTTTACCACCAATACTAGTAGTGTAAATCACTGTATATATTGGTAAGTCTGGTATGCACTTTGCATTTAGTGTCAGGATATTCTCACATTATCTCCTCTTACAAATGTTCAAAAATACAGATGCACCCATGAATGTGCAAGATCTCATCCCCATCAATGACCCAAACAGTAGGTGGGTCCTCACCTGGAGCACTTTCCCTCAGGAACAAGCCTTCAGGGGTCTGAAATCTATCTCATCTTCACTCGATACAGAAGTGAAGAGGTCACTACCAAATCCATAAGAATAGGATGCCCGTGAAACTCTTGAATCTCAGTATGCATCATATAAAAGAGGGCCATTAATTTCCATTCACTAATGGGATTATGATCCACTTGTGTCTAAGTCTTCCATATTAGAGCATCATTCACTATATTTCCTTCTCAAGCTTATAAGAAATCTCAAAATTTAAGGACTGGAGTTATTTAACTCAGATTCACTATTTGAGGTTCAAATCACCCTGATTAAATATGTATTTGATACTTTTGTAGTCTCTATATACAAGTAACCTCTATCCCATTAAATAATGACTTTAACAATGTGATACATGAACAACTGCATCTAACTTGAGATCAAGCGTTGAGTAATTATTCTCATGAGGCCTCAACTATAGAGACCTTTACACCATGTCTTGGTCTCCTTACATTAAAATGGATTCCATACCAATGCATGATATATCACAATAAACCATATATCCTTTACCAGGTCTAGGTAGAATCAATATTTGTGCTAAGGCAAGCCTTCCTTTCAACTTCTAAAAGTATTTTTCACAAGATTCAGACCATGAGAATATAACACCCTTCCTGGTCAAGCCTATAAGAGGTTTCATGAGGCATGATAAATCCTAAATAAATTTCTTATAATAACCATATATCCCCAAGAAACTCCATATATCAAATATATTCTTAGGCTTATCTTAATAAATCACAACTCTCACTTTCTTTGGGTCAATATACACCCTTTATTTTGATATGATGTGACCCAAGAAATGAACCATATCAATCCAAAAGTTCCATTTTGTGATTTTGGAAGACAAACTATACTCTCTTAGTGAAGTCAATATCATGTCAGGCTATTTAGCATGATCATGTCAAGTTTGAGAATACACCGTGATATCATCCCAGAAAACCACGATGAAAGAATCCAAGTACAGGTTGAAAACCCGATTCATGAGACTAAATGAAATTACCAAATATTTTTAAAGGCCATATTTTATTTAGAATGATGTATGAGGAATATATGAAGGTATAACTCATACTTGATGACAACCTAACCTCAAATGAATCTTTGATAATACCTTTTCCCCTCATAGTTGGTCGAAGAGGTCATCTATATAAGGTATAGGATAATAGTTCTTAACTATAAGTTGATTCTATTTTCAGTAATCGATGCATAAACATAGAGTTCCATCCAAATTATTATCAAAGAGTATGGGTGAAACCCAAGGTGAAATACTAGGCCATATAAATCCCTTATCTTCCAGGTCCTCTAGCTATCTATTGAGTTCTTAAAGCTCAGTTGGAGGCATATTGTAAGGAGGAATAGATACCATTGTTGATCCTAGAACCAAATCAATAATAAAATCTACCTCTCACTCAGGAGGTAACCCAAAGAATTCATGAGATAAAACATCCCTGAAACGATCCACCAGAGGAGGGAAATCTGGCTGATGTGTTCCTTGATCACTTAGAAAAAGACTAGTAATTTGGGTTGTCACTCCACCCAGCCCACAATTCTCAAGCCCAGCTCAATTTCCCTAGACATCCCATTCTCCTTTGAATTTAGTTAATTCCCTCAGGTGATGTAAAGGACACCCTTAGGCGATATCAATCATTATAAGTATGATAAATTACTAAGTAGTCCATTCCAAGAATGATATAAAATCTTGACATCTCAAGGATAAAAAGATTCCATAGGAGTGGTGAATGCCGATATCAAGGGGGAACTCTTTTCATTGGCATGAAATTTTTTTATCATACTCCAAAAGGAGTTTCAAGAGACATCACTCCACAAAAATACTGAATTTAGGGCCCAATACTTTCCATGATATCCACAACTATAAAGGAGTGAGAAGTTTTTATGTCAAATAAAATAGAAACCAAAGTCGAGAATACTAAAATAATACCTTGAATTGTAGATGGACCATAAATCTGCTCCTTAGGTTTCAGTTGTACTGCATATATCTGGCCTGATATGTGGCCATGAGCTATAACCTGACTACCCTGAGCAGGCTCACTTTTCTAGCTCTGCACAACCGGTGTTTGGCTCCATATACCATGTCTGCCTCCTTGGCCTGATCGACTGATAGTAATCCATATCCTTTCTTGATGTGGAGTTTCTAATCACGCTCAAAAATTTGGAGTCGGTATAGAATCCCTCTCATGGGGCATTAGAGGAAAGGTTCTAAAAAACTGCTAAACATGGCCCATCTTTCCAAAATCCCATCACTCAACCAGGCCCTTCCCACACTAGGGATTCGTATATCCTGACCTACCGCATTTGTGACATATCACATGGATACCCTAGTGCACACTCTGATTACTTTTTCCCCATGAGAAAACTCAATGCAACACTTCCTACTATTGGATGAACTATCACACTACCTTGGAACTGAACCACCATGCCTCACATTTTCAATTTCCCTTAGGTTATGCTAGAAGATGAGGTATTTTTTTACTATATTAGTGATGGTAGTCAAGTTAAAAACATTCACCTAAGATTATATGGGGTATACGAGTCCATCCCCAAACTTCCTTTCTCTGTTTAATTTATCAAAAATAATAATAAGAATGATACAATAGAGCTCTATGAAATGATATGAATAGTACATAAAAGACATATTACCCTACTGTTAGTGCATAAATTCCTTCACTCATTTGTCTCTCAAGGTTTCCAGAAAGAAATAATCATAGAAGGATATCTAGAAATCCCTTTAGACCATAACCTGATACTGATCCGCCGGGTTCCAAACATCCTTCCATCTCTTATAAAACCCTATAAGCATATATGTTTCAAGCTTCACTCGCCTCTCCATAAGAGTATCAAGATACTCAAAGATAGATAACAGATCCTTTATCCATAACTTAGAGGCCTGGGGTCCTCCTTCACCTAAAAAGGTAGAAGTAAGATACTACTAGAACTCCCTAGTCAACTCTACCATATAGGAGGCAAGTCATGGAGATCCCTAAACAAAATACATTATCTATAAGAATAAATCTCATAATTGAGTATCGGTTCCCAAATCAAGTATAACATAAGATTCCATAGGTGGTGCTACAAGAGGTAATACTAGTTTTGTAGGTCCCACCACATCCAAGCATGGTTGTCTCCACCGTCCAGGTATTCGACCAAAGTCCATCATGGTGGAATATTTCTACAATACAAAATTCACACCTTAGAATAGGCTTTTATAATATAAAAGATCATAGTTTAAAGAATAGGATAGGCACATAAATTCCTAGACAAGAGTCAAAACCCAAATAACTGATCCTAAATCCAAACCTAGGAAACATAGAAGACCATAAAGTTCCACAAGTGACACCACCAAATTACCAATACTAAGGTTGAGTTAGGGTCAAGATCTCTATTTTAAAACAAATGTTTTGGTATATGGAGTTTTAATTTCAATTTATAGAATAAAACACTCTTTAAGTTGCAATTGGAATCCCCATTTAAAGAAAAAAATTTCATTTAACTTTAAGAGATAAATAATTTAATATTTATATGTATATACATTTTAATTATACATACCTTCCCAACCCATTACTTTACCAATTTGGGAAGTGAGAGGTGTTTGGAGGAGGCTCAAGGAGGTTTGGTGGAGGCTAGAGATACAAAAAAACTATAGTAGGCTTTTTACGTTGTAAACGAGGGGTTTAAGGTGTAACTTGGTGGTTTACAGCTTGTATGGATACCCTTATTTGACTTATGTGTGGAGAGGGGATGAGCATGAAATGGGTCGACACTATAATAGGGGAAATTACAGCGTAAGTTAATTCTTTCCTGAGACACTATATTTTTCAGATGAAAAGGGTTTTATGGCTTAAAAAGTGGTTTTATAGAGTAAGTTATATAGGACCATGGAATTTACGATGTAAAATTTTAATTTATACCATAAATCAGATGAGTTACAACATATTTATATATCTTGATTGGCTAATTTCCTTCTCATTCATCCTTCATCCTCTCAGTTTTGTGGTGAACCCTAGAAGATTTGGGAAAACTTCCATCCCCTATTACCTTACTTCAATCCATGGGGTTTGGTAGTTGTTCATTAGAAATAAATGGTGAGTTCCTTTCTATTTTCTCCAGTGTTTTCCTCCATTATTCTTCCAAGGATCTGCTACAATGGCGTTTTTTTATTGGGGGTGTGTTTTGGGAGATGTTTTTGACAACCCTTGATGCAGTGTAGGTTGATCCATATGTTCCTTGTGTAGTTATATTTTCCATAACATTTCTTCTTCACCCTATAGTGAAAAACAAGATCAGAAAACTTCTTTTGGGTAGGGGATCCTCATTCTCTCCCTTTTATACACATTCTATGTGGGGATTTCATGGTTCTTCTCTTCAATAGGTGGATCATAAGGGTTGTCATAGTAAAATAATAATTAGTATAACTAAAATTTATGGGCATAGGGGATTTCTCACATGATTTATTGATTTGATATATGTTGTTGATGATATTGTGCATGCTTGATGCCAATACAGAAAATAATGGCTATTAAAATTCTTTTGTGTGCTATAGATGTTATGTGCTGAGACCCTTATTATGTTGTTGTGTGATCATACACTGAATAAAAGGCTAATTAACATATATTTGGGTAATAAATTAGCTTCCCATAGAATTTTTTATGTGATAATACCCATGATAAATAATGAATTAATGTGATGAAAGACCTCAAATAAATTATATAAGTTGTGATGTGTTGATATTGTGTATACTAGTGATTTTTGTGTTTCCCTACATGGTTTGGCCTGTTGTGTGGTGATGGAGGTAATCAGATGGGCTGAGTGATGTGTGGGGATGTGATGTGGTTATTGGATGAAATTGTTGTGATGTGAAAGGTTGTGCGATGTGGTGCACATGTGTTTTGATGTGAGGTTTTGGTGAACAATGGTGACGATGTGTGATGTGTGGTTTTCATGTGTAGCGATTGTGTTGTGAGAATTGGTTGGGATGTGTGATGTGTGTTTGTTGTGATAAGATGTCTTGGTCGATGTGGCACAACAATGATGGTGGGTGCAAGGTGTTGTGGAAATGGTTGTGTGTTGGGTCAGTTGTTCTATGCCGTGGTTTTAGTAGTTACCTTATTAGCCATGTAATTAGATTATGATGTGGTAAATAAACATGAATGGGGTGAAATTTAACATGTGGTAAATGGATTAATGAATCATTTGAATAAATTAATGGGATGTGAAGTGAGAATTGAAATGGATAATGAATAAATGTGGTGAAACTTGTTGATAAAAGTGGGATTATGTGTGGTTTGTGTGGTGGTTATGTGGAGTCTTTAATATAGCGGTGGTAGTAATTATAAAGGCAGACATGTGGTGTAGTGGTATTTATGCGATTTATGCCAGTGAAGTTGTTTTGTGCCCATAGGTTGGGTATTGCATGATATCTATATATCATGTATTTTATGTTATTATTATATGTACCCCACCATATTTGGTTAACCTTAACAACTCTTAGTAGTTTTGGTTTTCATTTGTTTTCCTTAATATCTTGGATGGTAGTGATACAGATGGATTGATACCCCCTCTTCCCTACACTTTCTTCAGCAGCAGTGATGTCCTAGGTGTCTTTAGGTAAGATGTGATGTGATGATCCATATTTTTTTGGGCGATATGTGATGTGATGAGATGTAGTACATGCTGGGGGTTATGCGTGGTAGGAGGAGGGAATGTGGTTGATTTCCTTTATGTCCATGATACCCTACTACTCTGGTTATGTGATGAGATGTGTTGTAATGGCCCTGGTGTCTTCAGTTGATATGTGTTGTGATGTGGCTGTGACATGATGGTTTATAATGCTATAAATGGAAACTATGACTTATAAGAGTGGGGTAGGTAGGGATGCATCCTGACCCACATCAAAGATGGTCGGTATGTGATGTGGTATGTACGAAAGAAATGGGAGCACAAGACATTCAAAGTTGGGGCGTGAGAGTGGAAAATCAGTAGGGAAGTAGTAATAAGTGAGCTTGTTTCATTCTGATCTTGATGTTATATTACTATATTGGATACATGATTTGATGAGTGAGCCATGTTGAGGCTGATATTGGTTAGTTGAATTGTTTAGGTACTTGTTGGTTCATCTGTTTATTTATTGGGGAATTTTCATGATCTTTTCACAAGTGCACTTGAGACCTTGGTTATGTCCCCACTGAGTATACCTGCTATTATCACCCTATGTAAATAAACTATTTTTTAGGTTTCTAGTTGGACCTTGGGGACTGATCTGAACATGACTAGCTTATGTTGGAACTATTTTTGAGTTTCTACTATAGACTTGTCCTTTGGTATATTAGAGACTCTCATTTTTATTGGTTTTATTTATACATGAATTGTGGGATGTTTTTAGATTTATTTTATATGATCTAATGAAACTTATCAATGTATTTTTATCATATATTCAATCCTATTTTATTTATAGAGGTAAATTCCTCCCATATGTTAGGTTTTTATACCATCAGTTATTTTCTCAAACTTGGGGCCTACACAAAGTGGGACTCGAGGGCCATTATCCCTCTTCCTTCATTTTGGTATCTTTGGAGGGAGGGGTTCATGACATAGTGCTATCAGAGTTTTTGGTTGAGATATAGGATGAATTTTAGAGTTAGGCGCTGTGAGGTTTTCATGGGTTGGTATGGATGTGGTTCCAGTTGACCTTGGTGCATGATATAGGCTAGGGGGACCAGCTAGGACATGGTATTTTAGGCCCCCCTGTAATCCAATGCATGGAATATGAGATTATAAAACTACCAAGTGAGGTGAACTTATTTGAAGTATAGATACCTAGGAGAGGTACATGCATCATGATTGATTGAATTCATATTTGAATTGGGTTTTTATGAGAAATAAAATAAATCAATTAAATAACAATTTTAAAATTCCATGCTACCAGGCTAAGGATGTTCTTCTTGATTTTCAGGAATGGATCCTGGTATTTATCTATGAGTAGTTTAGGTAGTTGAAGAATATAAATATGATATAGTTGACCATCATAGGTTTGAATCGATAGAGGATGATGAGGTTTGGAATAGTGGTTTGTTTTACTTTTAGTGAAAGAGTTTAGGAAAGTATGAGGGGAGTGTCTCTAATTTGGAGACAAAGCACTGGATGGAGGTGATCAAGATCATTTTCGATCTGATCCAAGAATGGGATGAGTTTTGTGTGCTATTGATAGTAATTTAGTTATAGGAAGATACACATTAGTGTTGGATGTTTTTTCTTAGTGACCATAAGGAGGTAGATGTGTTGTGGCTTGACTTTCATAAGGAATTCCGTTTAGAATTTTTTCAACGACGATGAGGGAATCTAAGAGGTAAGATATCCTATCCCTTAAATAGGGGATCCTAAGTGTGTAGAGTATTAGGATCAGGTTCTAGGAACTCCTTAAATTATCTACAGATGTTTTTCCAGATGAGGAGTCTAGAGCACGACGCTTGGAAGGGGATTTGCACCCAATGATAAGGTATGTGGTTACTCCATTTACACTACCTATGTACCTGGAGGTGTATAAAAAGGAATATGTTATAATGTGTATTTTTATCTCTTATTTGAGCCTCAAGATAGTGGATATCATGGCATGTGGAGGAGTATATCTTCAAGTAGTGGGTTATGGGTGTTTAGGTTGTCAGGTTTCTGATTAGTGGGGAACTGACCATGGAATATATCTTCCCTGCCTTCTAGGGAAGGTGGATTTTGATCACCTAATGTAGGCATTTAATTTTCATTATATGTGTTTAGGGGATATGGGAACTGCTGGGATCAGTGTCTAATCAATCAGAGAGGCCAATATTAGATGTATGTTTCAACCCCTTTTTAGCAGCATCAATAGTTGCCTCTGAGGTAGTTTCAGTGGTAAGGACTATCGATGCTTTTTCATAAGAAGAGAGAATATAGTATTGGAAGAGTCCATCCTTGATATGGTCTTCATACATTGGTACCTAGTTCATAGTACAACCATGGAGTTCATCAGTAGAGAGGTAGATGAGTTGGATTTGATCAGATGCATGCTTTAAAGGTAATAAAGTCAACAGAGTCAGCGAAGTCAAGAGTTGTTTAAGGTATGATTAGTCTATCATATACCCTTGATAGTGATTTTTTTTGTATTTAATATCCTATCAATACTTTATTTATTCTAATCTCATTTATGCCTTGGGATTGGATATGGAGAGATTTCTTGTTCCCTTGGAGTTATCTACACCAATTGGAGGTCAGACTGCTTTGTTTGATGTGTGAGGGGACGTAGGCTGATGATGGGGAAACATCAGTCAGTGAGGGATTTCCTCTTATTACATATATAACCATATTATGTTATAATTGGCATATAATGGTTGTATTCTATGCATGCAGTTATCGAATTTTTCTATAGTAGGGTTTTTTATGATGTAGAGGGCCAACAAATAACATTCATTAGTGAGCCAGGTTATCAGATGGGTGGCATGAAAGTTGATTATTTTTTGTCCCTGTTAGAAGAGATATCAGTGGAATATTAGGTTGAGGGGGTTACCAGGGTTTTGGAGGAGTTCCTAGATGTTTTTCCAGATGAGGTTATGACACTACCCCCTCACCACGATTTCAATTTTTGGATAGAGTTTCAATCCGGTGTGTCTCCAATTTTGACAGATTCCTATCAAGTGGAACCTATGGAGTAGTTAAATTTGAGGTTGTAGGTGTATAATCTGATGCAGATGGGTTTCATCCAAACTAGTGTTCCTCCTTAGGGTTTTCCAATGTTGTTTCTTAATATGGTGGGTGTGGATGTGAGGTTATGTATAGATTACGAGAGGTAGAATCTGGTGATGATAAAAAACTGTTGCCCTCTTCCAAGGATAAAATATCTTTTTGACCCATTGAGAGGGGATAATTGGTTTTTGAATATATATGTATGCTATGGATATCACCAGTTGAGGGTTAAATATGAGGACATTCTGAAGACTACTTTTAGATGCAGTTATAAACACTTCTAGTTTGTAGTTGCGATGTTTGGTGTTAAAAATGCACCATCTGTGTTCATGGGGATCATTAAACACATGTTCTATGAGTTACTAGATTGATTCATTTTTATATTCATTGATGATATCTTGATATACTCAAAGATAGATGAGGATCATACCAATCATATAACCATCTCTATAGGAATCTGTCCAAGTGAAAATTCTGGACATGAGAGGTGTATTTCCTTAGGCATGTGGTGTCTCAGCAGGGTGTGACTATGGACCCATCAAAGGTCAAGAAAGTTTTTCTTGGGAAACACCAAATAGTGTGGTAGAGGTTCATAGTTTTCTTGGTCTCACATTCTATTTTCTAAGGTTTATTCCCAATTTATCTCGATTCGCATCCCTTCTAAAAGTAATGACCAGGAAGGACTGGGATTTTTTGTCGGGTGATCAATTCTAGAAAATATTCAGTTACCTAAAGAAAAAGTTAGTAAGTTCTCAAGTGCTTTTATTTCCTAAGTAGGGTGTTTTGTTTGAGGTTTTCTATAATGCATCCTATATGGATTTGGGATGCGTGTTAATGCATTAGAGTGTGATGATATCTTGTGGTTATAGACAGTTAAATGTCCATGAGAATAACTATTCCACCCATGATCCGTAGTTAGTAGAATTTGTGTTTGTACTAATGTTAGGGTGGAATTAACTCACTGATGATAAATTTGTGGTTTTTATTGACCATAAGAGCTTGGAATATATTTTATCCTAGTGGTATTTGAATCTATTCTAGAGGAGGTGGATGTAGTTTCTCTAGAATTATGATTTTATAATATCTTATACCCCTAGAATGGGGAATGTGGTTTCCGATGCCTTGATTTATAATTCTTGAGGGGATGTGGCTTGAGGGTCTATGAATTTTTAGAAAGGGATGTAAGAGCTTGTAGTGATGCATTTTGAGATCGAAGAGAGTAGTGGCCATGGTTGTCTTTATAAAATGACTATGGATTCATCCTTAGTGTGGTAGGTGAAGGATTCTTAGTGAAGAGTCTTAGAGGGAGAGGTGAAACATGACAGCGTTGGACATGGTAATGCTCCTAAGGGATGGTTAGAGGATATTCATAACCATATGTTGTTCTAAGGGAGGTTTTTCATCCCATAGGTGATGCACAAGGGAGTTAATTATGATTCTCACTACTTATCTTTTGTGATATATCCTATCATGACAAATATTTATCATGGAATAAGTATACAACTTTAGTGTCCAGGGATGAAAAGGTTAGTGGTGGAGTTTTTGGAATAGTGTTTGGTTTGTCAATAGGTGAAAGAGTAACATCGTGTTCCTAGATATTTTTTATAGTCTTTGGATATTTCTAAATGGAAATGAGAATACATCTTGATAGACTCTATCACAGGGTTTCCCCAGACTCAGGTAGGGTGTAATGCTGTTTGGGTGATAGTGGAACGACTAACAAAGTTAACTCTTTTTTTGGAAATCCATGAGTTGAGTGTCATGGATGTCTTGTTGAGGCGACATGTGGACGATGTAGTTATGCCTCATGGGGTACAAAGGTCTATCATATTTGATTGGGATACTCATTTTACCTTGTGGATCTAGAGGGGATTTTGGTATGATTTTGGATCCCTATTGAACCATAACATTGCTTTACACCCTCAGATAGATGGTTTGACAGAGTAGACCATCCAAACACTATAGGATATGTTTTTAGATTGCGTATTGGACCTTGGTGGATCATGGGTAAGGCACTTGACTCTGTTCAAGTTTTCATATACCAACTATCACTCATCCATTAACATGGATCCATTTTAAGAACTATATGAATGACCATATCATTCTATGTTGTGCAAGATGGAGATTGTGGAATTAGCTATTATTAGTCTTGATGTGGTAAAAAGAAGGAACAAGAATATCTAGTTGGTTTGAGAGAGGATGAGGGAAACACAAGAAAGTTATAAGGCCTTTGTTGATCTTAGGAAGAGGCCCTTGGATATTGAGTTTGGAGACCATGTGTTCTTGAGATCCTCCCCTCAATGTGGGAAATAGATGTTTGGTAGGGGGATTTAGCTTTCTACCCAGTTCTTTGGACCTTTTTAGGTGTTGGAGAGTGTTGGAACAATGGCATATCTATTGGTGCTTCCACCATAGATGGATAGTATCCAAGATGTCCTCTATGTTTACCAGCTTTATCAGTATCTTCAAAATGAATCCTACATTATTGATTAAGGAGAGTTAGATATCGAGGTTGATGTAATGTTTATGAAGAGTCTAGTATAGATCCAGGATCATCAAGAGAAGGTGTTTCTTGGAAAAAACATTCCCTTTGTTTTTGTGTTGTAGAGAAATTGTGGCCTTGATGAGATTACTTAGGATCGAGAGATGCAGATGTTTTCCCAGTACCTAAAGTTGTTTTAAATGTACTATTTTCTTCTTTTCTTATACAATGTTATGTTCGAATCTTGATGTTTTATGAGATTTATTGTTTCATTGATGTGTGTTGTGTGATAAATCTCCTAGAATGCGAAAAGGGGGAGACTTGATTCCTAATCAAGATTTGCTATACCTTGACAAGATTAAAAACATGCAAGCAAGTAAGTGCTACCCAAATAAGATAATATATTGACATAGAATATATAATTATCTAATTTATTTACTCAGACCAATGGAATGTGTTGGTTTTGGTAGTGGTTAGTTTGGGCTGTGTGAAGGTTGAGATATTGATATGGATGGTTGTGGAAAGTAGTGGTTTGTGGCTGTTATCGGATGTGTGGTGTTATTCCTAGTGAGAGGTTGTGAGTTGGATACATATGATGTTTTGTGGGTACCTCATTTGGGTGTTCTTGGCTGGTGATAGTATTGAGGTGTAATAAGAACCTTGAGAGGTATCTCACAGGGTGGTTGTTCGGACCCCTAACTTTTCCTTTAGGTTTGGTTTTGATTATCGAGGGAAAGAATCATTTGAGGGGTATCTAATGCAATGGTTTGTGCCTTACTATCCCATTAGTTTAATAGTTTGGGTAGTTGGAGGTTTTCATAGGAGGCTCAAGAAGTATTTTTGGTGGTTGCAGCTGTATTAGAACTGCAACATGATTTTTTCACTATAAAAGAGGGGTTTACAATGTAAGTTACTAATTTTCATCTTGTGTGTCTAGTCATTTATGACTTGTGTGCAGAGATGGGTTGGGAATGAAATGTATTTATGCTGTAAGAGAGAAAATTATGGAATTATTTAATTCCATCCTAAGGCACTATGTTTTTAAATAGAAAAGGGTTTTATGACCTAAAAATTGGTATTATGACGTATGTTATACGAGCAAGTGCAATTTATGGTGTAAAATTGTAATTTACGCCATAAACCAGGTGAGTTACTACCCATTTATATAACTTGATTTGATTATTTTCTTATCATTTGAACTTCATTTGAACTTATTTTTTTGGTGAACCATAGTGACTTGGGGAGACCTTCCATCCCCTCTTCCCTTTCTTTTATTTGTGGGTTCTCGCGGTTGTTTTTTTGGTGATAAGTAGTGAGTTATTTCCCCTTTTCTCCCATGTTTCCCACTGTACTTATTCTAGGTATCTTCTACGGTGGTGTTGTTTCACTTGGGGTATGTTTTGGGTGATGTTTTTGACAACCCTTGATTCAATGTAGGTTGATTTTTGAGTTCCTTGTGCGGTTTTAGTTTCCAGGCTGCTTCTTATTCGCCCCGTGGTGTTCTGTGTGATCAGAATTCTTCTTTGAGGTAGGGGATCATTGTTCTCTCACATTTATAAGTGCTATGTGTGGGGATTTCATGGTTCTTTTCTCTATTGG
Organism: Viscum album; assembly: GCA_963277665.1. Taxonomy (NCBI): domain Eukaryota; kingdom Viridiplantae; phylum Streptophyta; class Magnoliopsida; order Santalales; family Viscaceae; genus Viscum; species Viscum album. The sequence goes on along the minus strand of OY728141.1, from coordinate 591,894,439 downwards.
TTGGATATTAAGGGTCAGTGTAAAAATATTATAATTAACATAACCGAAATTGATGGGTATGGGTGATTTCTCACATGCTTTATTGCTTTGATATATGTTGTTGATGATATTGTGAATACTTATTGCTAATGTTGAAAATAATGGTTGTTGGAAGCCTTGTTTGCATTGTAGATGATATGTGATGAGACCCTTGTTGTGTTGTTGTGTGACCGCACCCTAAATAAAAGGATAATGAATGTATATTTGGATAATAAATTATCCTCTAATGGAATTTGGTTTGTGTGACAATACCCATGCTAAATAAAAAATTAATGTGTTGAAAGCCTTTGAATAAATTGTAGAAATCGAGATATGTTGATGTTGTGTATGCTTGTGCTTATTTTTTTCCCTACATGGTTTGGGCTGTTGTGTGGTGATGGCGGTAACTGGATAGGTTGAGTGATGTGTGGAGCTATGATTCGGTGATTGGCTGGCATGGATATGATGTGGGTAGTTGTACAATGTGGTGTGTAGTGGTTGTGATGTGAGCTTGTGGTTTGTAGTAGTTGTGGTGTGTAGTGCCTATGATGTGTGGCAGTTATGCATGGTTGTTTTGTGCAAATATTGTGTTGTGGGATGTGGTTGGGATTTTTGATGCGTGGTTGATGTCATGAGATGTCCTAGTCGATGTGGTGTGAGGATGATGTTGGAAGTGAGGTGTTGAGGCAATGGTTGTGTGTTGGGATAGTTGTTACATGGTGTTGTTTATTAGTTTTCCTGTTAGCCATGGAATTAGATTATGATATAGTAAATGAACATGAATGAGGCTACAGTGGATGTGTGGTAAATATATTAATTAATTGTTTAAATAAATGAATGGGTTGTGAAGTATGAATTTAAAAAGCTAACAAATTAATGTTGTGAAACTTGTTAATGAAAGAGGGACTATGTGTGGTTTTTGTGGTGGTTGTGTAGTGTGTTTAGATGTAGTAGAATTAGTTGTGATGGTAGATTTATGGTGTAGTAGTGGTGATGTGGTGTACACTAGTGAAGTTGTTGTGAACCCATAGGTTGAGTATTATGTGCTATCTATATATCATGTATTTTATGTTTTTTCTATATAACCCCCACCTGAGTTGAATAACCTTACCAATTCTCAGTAGTTCTGGCTTTTGAGTGTTTTCCCCAATATCTAGGATAGTAGTGATACGATTGGCTGGCTACCCCCTCTTACCCCTCTTCCTTTGGAAATAGTGATAACCCAAATATCTTCGGTTGAGATGTGATGTGATGACCTAGATTTTTTCCAGAAAGATGTGATATGATGTGGTTATGATAAGATGTGGTATATGTTTGGGGTCATGTATGATAGGATAAGGGCACAAGGTTGATGTCCTTCACGTTCATGATACCCAACTACTTTGGTTATGTGATGAGTTGTGCTGTGATGGCCTAGGTTTCTTCAGAAGAGATGTGGTGTGATGTGGTAGTGATGCGATGGTTCCTGATACTAGCACCAGATTCTAGACCTTACAATGTGGGGTAGGTAGGGATGTTTCCCAACCCACCTAAATATGACTGGTATGAGATGTGGTATATACAAAAGGATGGGAGCACATGACATTTGATATTAGGGAATGAGTGTGGAAAATAAGTGGGGAAGTGATAGATAAGCCCCTTGTTTTGTTATGATCTTGATATTATATTACTATATTGGATGCATGATTTGGTGAGTGTTCCATGGTGAGGATGATATTGGTTAGCTGACCTGTTTAGATGCTTTTTGGTTCTGCTATTTGTTAATTGGTGCATTAACATGATCTTTTCACATGTACACTTGATACCTTAGTTATGTCCCTACTGAGTATACTTTTTATGCTCACCCTATGAATATAAACTATTTTCAGGTTTCTCGGAGGATCTATGGTAATGATATGGACAATACTAGATTGGGTTGGAGCTATTAATGAGTTGGTTCCGTAGACATGTACTTTGGTACATTGGATTATCTCATTTGTATTTTCTTTATTTATACATGCATTGTGGGATGATTTTGGGTTTATTTTATATTATCTATTGGAGTTTCTTGGTGGTTTTTTATCCCACCCCTTGATCCTATTTTATTTATAGAGGTAAGTGCCTCCCATATGGAATATTTTTATACCCTCGGTGATTGTCTCCAAACCAAGGCCTACTGGAGAAGGGACTCGAGGGGTCATTATATCTCTTCCTTCACTTTAGTATCTTTGGAGGGATGGGTTCAAGACATAAATATATTGTTCTAGTTATATGAGTTACTATTAACAAGTTATAAAGACCTACTTTTTAAAAATTACAATTGGTACTTCATGTAACTGCAACCAGAACTATTACATCCAATCTCAGGATGTAAGAATATATATACAATGATTTGATTGTATATATTTCCATTCCCAATTTATAAAAGTTCTATATTTTTAAATTACATTTGGAATCCATTTAATCACAATCAACTAATGTTTTATCATGTCTAACAACAGTTATATCGCTCAAACATGTGATAATTAGTTAATTAAGGCGCCACTACCAAGCTATATTGGAAAAAACCATTTAGGTGGATGAAAAAAATTTAAGAAACCATTTATTTATCTCATTAATCCTAAAATTTTTTTAGTCAAATTATAAATATCACTGTCAAGGCACTAAAACATGCTTAGGCAATTCACATAATAAAAATAAACATGGAATATAATATGAATGACATATTAATCCCCATGTGCCTATAATGATTCATAAACAATGCTTACTTTCACTTCCAACCAAGGGTAAGAGAAAATAAATAATCATAACAAACATCAGAAATTATGTGTGTCACCCTATGGTGAAATTAGTACAACTGTAATAGGAAAAGGCCAGAACAACAAGTCCCATCCTAAGAAACTTCTCTTTTTCCCTGTATGTGGGTAAGATACTCCTAATAATAGGCTCATTAACATATTATAACACTTCCTAATCTCTTAACTACCAAACCAAAATAGTAAAACAAGGATGAAAATGCTCTAATACCTCTTTGTGATATCCCAGACCTGGTTCACTCTTAATTAACTGAACCAAATTGTCCACTTGGCCTCAAGTGAACCAACTCATACACAAGAGGCTACTGACTAGTAGCGAGGGTCTATGCTGGGGAGACTATACCCTCATAATCATAGTGAAAAATAGTGGTATATAATTTTTAAATTCATGGAATAAAAATAATATAAAGAAGCAAAATATAAATCATCCAAATAATAATTAAACAGATAGAAGAAATAACCATTATCAGTATAATATAAAAAATAATGATGTCATGATGCTATAACAAAAATGGGTAATACAAGAGAAATAGGGTAGTAGGAAGAGGACATATATATTTTTATACATAACATTCAAAAAGACCAAAATCTAACTCTAATATAATTATGAGAACAAGCTCAGTCCTCTTCTCCCATACTTCATCCTAGTATAGAAAATCAAGTGTCCACAGTTGGTAACTTCCCTTTCTCCCTTCCAGTATCTATGAAGTCTGTCTGGGTAAAAATTGGTGACCTTAATAGGGTGTGAGTGAAACTCAGTAGGCCACCAAAAATGGTTTATAACACTATCCATTCTGTGAATATAAAATGACCAATGTTCTGGTATAACAAGAAGGGTACTAAACAAATAAACCATGTCAGTTCGGGTTCCTCATGGGATACCCGTATGATACTACCTATTTCAGCCTAAGATAAAAATTTATATGAGTATTTCACATTTTAGATTTATATTTATAAGGCCGCAACCCAAATCATATCACCAAGACATCCATAAGTAGTGATATTCCTATAATTTCTCATAATTTCCATGGATTTTATGGTTTATAAACTGGGAAAAGTCCACAGGGATGTACCCTTGGCAGTTCACCCTAAGTAAAAAGTTCTACTTGAGAACTAGGAGAATTTCCTAGATATACTTGGCATGATACTTAAAAGGATCCCAAGTAATGATCTAAGTTAGTCCCTTATATCAAGCTAAATCCAAGAAAAATCATTCATGACATTCATTTAATTTTCAGAAATATAGATAACCCTTGGTGCTAAGCTGGGGCATTCAAAATATAAGACAATGACTAAATACAAGTGCTTTCTTTCAATTTAAATATACACCAATGAATCAGTTTCCATCCCATGAGTCAGTCGAAGGTAAACCACAATGGGAGTCCAAGTATCACTTAGGTTATGCCATGCCTCTAATGGTAATTAAAGATTAGTGACCTTATTCAAGCATGATATGATTAATAATTAAGTGTCTTGAATCATAAAGATAACCATTATATCACTTAAAAATTAAACATGAGATAGGGTGATACAGTCATTCGATTCACCTTTTAATTTTAATCCCATTTAATAATTGGAATAACTCAAAGTTTAACCATTAAAAAATGACATGACCCTTCATTCACATTCCATTAAATTTATTTAACACTTCAATTTATTCAATTCATTCATTTGAATTATAATAAATAATCTGAACTATAAAGACCCTAACCCTAGTAGACTAGAATCAATGATTACTTTATTAAATTGGAACTAGATACAATGAATCGCATCCAAAAGGAATGGATAGTTTAATAACCTTGGTAAACTAGATGCATACTTGACTCTCACATTACATTTGAAATCATGAAATATAAAAAATTATGAAAGTAAATATTTTTCATCCTTGAACTCATTCAAATATTCCTTCTTCATATCCCATTGAAAGGAAAACAAGTAAAAGGGTGAGATCAGATGCTCAATAAGGGTTACGTACAATAGAAGATATCATCATTAAATAAGGAATAATCATTATGGAAAAGGTAAATAAGTGAAAAACTTTCCATTTAATCAATTACTTGAGCATAAGGAATAATATGGTAGCAATAAATAATGATCAAATAATTCCATATAAATAATCACATGAGATTGAAAATTATCCATGGATAGTATAACTATTCAAATAATCACATGGAAATCAATAACTAATTTCATAATGATTTAATTAATATTTTTTGACATTATAAACATACCATCAAGGCCTCACACCAAGATGTATTACATAAATGGGTAAGGCCTTGGCCAAATACCCAATCTAGTTTGTCTCATGAGACCTACCAGTGCGTCGTGGGGCTATATAGGTCCCCAACCATAACTTACTAAGTCCAATGTATTCCTCATATAAAGGGATGAAAAATATTTAATGTAAACATTCATATTGAAAAACTAGTATACTAAATGTTAATACTTTCCCCAATCAACAAACATAATCATAATCCATCCAGAGCAATATGGTGAATGGTATCAAAATAGTAAATCTTCAGTCTAAATGATAATAAACCATCTAGAGAAATAAGGTGGATGAAAAAATTAGAGTATATCCTTCATATAATATTCAACAAAGTATGTTGACACAGATCAAAATAATTTAAAAATATCATTGTAAATTTTCTTGAAGAAAATACCCTTTTCACTTTGAAATAAATTATTTAATGTCTAAAATAATTCCATAATATCAAGGAAAAAATTTTATTTGAAAAGAACATTGTGAAATTGTAAAGGAAGCTTCAAAGTAATGAGTGTTCATGATGGTGGGTAAATCCATACATGTCCTATAAAAAACATTCCTTTCACTCCGTTGTAAAAAGGTTAGAAAGTACCCCATTTGGAAAACGAAAAGGGGATTTATTTTAATCCATTATATAAAATTAAAAACATTGGTAAAAATGAATTTAATAAATTATTGGGTAATTTTAAAAACTTTTTTGAAAATATTTTTAGAAAACATTGACATGGAAGAAAAAGGGTTTTCGACCAAAGAGAGAAATAAAGTCATCTTTAAAAAAAACATTTTCTCAATAAATTTATGTAAAAAAGAGGGAAAATTTTTAGTATTACTTGAAAATTTCATGAATAATTTTTTTAATAAAATAAATTTTCTTTCATACTTAAATATAAAGTAATTCCTCTAACATACTTAAATATAAAAAATCTCAAATAATGATGAGATTGGGGAATAAACCCTTACTACTTTGGTAAATTTTGAATCATAACCCCCTTGAAAGAAATAAATTAAAATAAAAATTTAAATACCATGAAGATAAATATATTTATTATATTTCATATAAAATGGGTAGTATATATACCACAAAAAATAAATTAGCGGTGAATATGACATATGTTTCACAGAAGTAAAAGTGAGGTGAGAAACCCTTACCTCAAGTCCAATTTTCTTCATATGTGTTCGAAACTCCTATATAATAAATATATATTTATTATAAATTTATTCCAAAACTATAATAAAATATATCATACCATATTTTAGTTACTCATAAACTTTTATCACCAATTTATTGATAATTCTTTATTAAAATCACTTTTATGGGTGATAATTGTTTCGTCTTCCACGTATATTTCAGTTTGATAGTTTTGGTACTTCCACATTGATAATTGTTAAATAATATCTATGATATTATTAATTATATAAATATAATATATATATATATATATAGATATTCAATATATTGATATTCATATTCATCTATAAAATTTATAGAAAGAAAACTTAATTACATCGTTTTTGGAGGCGGTAGGCCGTACGTACACCTGAATATTGTTTTCACTTTTTGATGGATGGAAAAAATAAAAATAAATAATAATTAATATTTATGTAATAATTATTATATATTATATAACATTTATATTCATTAAATATATCCTTATTAACATCCATGTAATGCGTAAATGAAAAACGGATCACATCACTTCGTGGAGGTGGGAGTCCACCTGTATGCATGAGCGATGTTATCATTTTACATTGGATTGGAAGGTAAGAAGGTATATATTATAATATAATTACAGGAAAATATTTATTTAATAAATATAAAATATATTCATTAGTTCCATCTTTATAACCATCCAATTGAAATGGTGATAAATAATGAATTACACCGCTATGTTGAGACGACAATCTGTAAGTACACACGAGTAGTGTTTTTTCTTTTCATAGGATGGAAAAGAGATGGAATATTATTGTAAAATAATCATAATAACATATAATTATAATTATTATACTATATTTATTATATTAGTATGTATACAAAACTTTAATAGGTATTAGAAGAAGAAATAAACTTGAAGGATTCGGTAAAGAATATTAGCTCTTCCTCCGTAGACTTCCTTTAGATTTATTCTTAAGGGAACTAGGGTAGGTCTTTTGGAACGAACGAAACCTCTATAACTTAGATAAGGGTGTTTATAATATAAATGGGTATGTTTTTATTGATCTATATTGCTCAATTTTGTGTGAATAATTGAGAGAATACATGTCCTTTTATAAGATAGGGGAGGGGTATTCTTGGAATTTCTTAAAGAATCAAATTAATATAAATTATTTTCCTTGTTAAAATGGATCAAAATTGATATAATTAGAATATAATATAAGTATAAGTTTAAATAATTTAATCAAATAAAATTTGGATAAATTTTGGTTATGTTTTTATCCTTATTTTTAGTTTTCACCCACATTAACCCCTTTGACAATTATAACTGTATTAATGTTTTTCTACCGTTTAAGGGTCAATAATGTTATTATAAAATAAAAAAAGACCCATAAATGTAACATGATTTATTTTTTATATCATATAAAATTCATTCATATGAACCTAAATTTTTTATGAATTCTAAATCATTTAATAACATATTATTTATTATAAAATATTATTAATATCATTTTGACATTATTCATTGAATATTACTTTAAATACATCAAGATAAAGAGGGAATTAAAATATAATACTTTAAAACTTCCCTAATATGTCATATATATCTATAAATTTCTTGATTCACATTAACTCATTAAAATTACATCACTTTTTATATTTTTAAAATCATTTATTTTATTTTTCTATTAGTTGAATAAATATCGTGTCAGTGTTGTGTAAGTATTTAAGGTAATTATTTCATTACTAAAAATTATTAATAAATACCATGATAAAAAATAATTTATATTTGAAATAAAAATTCATAATTGAATATACCCTCTATTTATCCATATTTAAAAAATTTAAAGATAATAAAATAAAGTGAATGACATTTTTTACTTTTCTTTAAATAAAATAATACAATGTTAAAAATCACAACCAAATGAAGAAAAGAGCATATATTTTATTATTGAATGAGTATGGATAAACTATTTTCATAAAATGAAATTAAGTCAAGTGTTAGGGTTATTTTCTAGTGCTTATCATATTATGTTTATCCTTAATTACCCGATTTACCCGTATTGTGGTGATAATTATTTATTATGGTTACTATTCTTAATGAAAAAAATAAAAGGGATATATTAAAAAAAATTAAACCTAATTATTACAAATATTAAATCCATTTTAATATTCAAAACTTAGAAGTGGCATAAATTAATTTATTATTAAAACACAAAACACAATGACAAATAGTTTTTCAGAAAATTGGATTTTTAAGTAAAAAAAGTTATTTTATTAAATAAAATAATAATAATATAATTGAATGAACTTAATTATATTAATAATATAATAGAACTAATTTTACTTTTAAACCATTTTAAAACAAAATTTAACTATGTAAATACTTGAAACAAAAATATAGTTTTCAATAAAAATCAGTATTTTCACTATTCATTTGAAAATCATTCTTTTCAGAAAAAATTAAAAATTTCACTTTAAGTTGATTTTAATATGATGATTTTGAAAATGATTTTATTTTTATACAATACAATTTCTAAATTTGGTATAAATTAATAATAATTTCCACACATAAAATGTAAAATAAAACCATTTTGAAGAGAATGTATTTTTTGAAGCATAAAATGATTTTATTGAAAATTAAGTACGTATTTATTACTAATAAATACCTTATATAAAAAGTTTATGTATTTTTCATAGTTTTTTAATCTTATTCATAACCACCAATTCAACTTCTAGGTTATAAATATCATATTTAAATAATATTATTTTGTGGTTCGTTTAAGCTTTGTGTTGCATGTTGTATACACTATTGAACAAAATGTTTTTTTAAAATATGGAGGTGTTACAAAAACCCACTTAGGTGGTTCTTTGGTCTCATAGACATTTTTTATGTGTTAAGGGAATATAATAAACAAAACTAAAGGGTTTATACTAGTTTAGGTTGACAACAATCAATAATATCAGGGGTCTATGGGAGTATCTCATCAAGTCCATAAATTTAATCAAAGAAAAATCACATTTTTTAGGAGTTATACAAAAAGTTCAGCACAACACATGATGAGTCATGATATATACATAAATAATTTGAGGGAAAAGGCCTATAACTCCTACCTTATATAGATATATTTCTCTCCATTCGATATCAGCTTTAGATTCAGGTTAGAACAAAAGAAATCGCAAAACCGGAAAAACACTATAAAAGTAGGCCATACAGATCTGATACAATGAGATAAACTGAGAAAAGAATGAAGTGTAATCATAAACATATATTTGTTTATCTGAAATTATTATAGATTCTTAAATTGGACACTGTATGATGGATTTATCACAAAACCTATAAAGACGAGAATGGGAGCCCCCTGTGGTTGCAACTGCTTGAAATAAAGGAGGAAGAAGGTGGGTTAAAGGGTTAAAGGACTGGGGGTAAAATTTTAAATTACCACATTTATAAGGGTTCATGGTTTAGATACATGGTTGAAAAAACCATTAACCAACCATGTACCACTACTATTTAAGTGGCGGACCCCTTCACATGGTTGGGGTACAGTTTGACAAACCATGTGCAGCCAGTGTGTGTGCTCTTTCCAAAGTCTCCATACCCTCTCACGGTTTTATGAATAATTAAACAAACTATGTTCCAAACCTGGTCAAAATACATGAAATTTATTGTCAATTTTTCACATCCATGCACCTCCTCTCACACGGTTAAACCAACAGTGCACCCCATCTCTTGGCTGCATGATTGAGCAGCATAGTTACTACTAACAGTGCACCAACCATGAGCCTCATTCCGTTCCTCAAAAAATTGGAACTTCAAGACTAAAAAAGGCCCAGACAATTCTAAATCATCCCTTAGTCCCTTAAGAGACATTTCAAGGATAAAATAAAAGTTCTAAATTGAAATTTAAAGGATCCTTACCTCAATAAAAAACCTTTATCTTACAATCATGAATGGAAATCTATCTGTATTGAGTCAGACTCAAGGATTGATGTTGAACCCATGAAATCCAAAACCAGGAATGTTCCATGGAAAATTATTCCTCGATGTATTGAATGAATTTAGGAAATTAGTTATGCCAACTTGGTTGTTTTACATGCATATAGTGAAGCTGATCAAGTTTCAGATGCCCTATCAAAGAGAGTGATTATGGAAACAAGCTTGAAGTGGTCCTTTTAGATCCTAAATTTTTGCACACCCCTAGTGTATGTGGATATACAGGGTGAGATTGAATATCACCTTTGTAAAACCCCTTATAATTTCTAAACTATCTGTTTATATCTTTTAATAAATTTTAGGATTGGGATTTCCTGGATCCTGAACCTTTTGGGGAACTATGTAAGCATATACTAAATATATGTTGTTTAAATTTTTGATATTGAATATTGCACTATAAAAGAATTTTTTTTTCATGATATATCCTTGTCATCATCAATAATTTGAATGCATATCATTCAGTTTGAATCTTCTATTCCATTTAAATTTTTTAAAAACAATGTTTTATGTATGCCCATATATTATTGAATATCTATATCGTTATCAACTGATTTATTCTAAGGGAAACTCAAGTAGTTGAATGAAAATTGTGTTGGAAGATTAAAATTTATGAATATTATACATTAGATTCATGTTTCATATAGATTAAATTATTTTTTTCACATAATTCATAACTACATTACTAATTCATTTCAGAGGTACCAAAATTAATTATAGTCTTTGGGATGATTATAAAAAACAAATGATTATTTTTTGTTTGAAACAATATGGTCATCCATTTTCTTGGTGTTGCTACTTGTGAGATATAAAATAATATACATTTATTACTCCTCCAACCTTTATTATATAAAATTTTATTAACAAAAAAAATATCTAACGTTTTTTCCTATGATTTTAAGTAGGTTCTATTATTATCAGTACCAGTATCAATGAAAAAAATTGACATCCAATCCCAATATTCCAATACTGTCCACCTTCCAAGATACGTTAAAATAAATATTTACATTATTAGTATCATAATTATGATGGAACTTCTTTTAGTAGTAGTTATTACACTAAAACTACTTATACTATAATGTTATGTTAGCAATGCTTGAACTTACACTTATTATAGTAGAATAAATTGCATAAATAGACATTTAGATTCATTTTTAGTAACATCACACTAGGATTTCTTACCCAAATAGGGATTATAGTAGAAATTATTACAATGGAAGCATTATAGTAGCTATGCATACAATATTAGTGCTTATAGTAGTAGTGTTTATAGTGGAAATAATATAATATCAGTTCATAAACTATCAAACCATAAAATAAAAATAATTACACTATCACTGTTAGTAACAACATTACCCTTGGACTACTTACACATTTAATATCATTGATTTTACTTTTAAATTTTATTTATTTCATTTTCACACCATCCAAGTTAAAAAAATATGAACCATACATTATCTATGACATTAAACATAATGAATTCAATGCATTTGGAATTATATAGCAGTAAAAAAACTCTATAAGAAATCATTGAATATTCATTGGATGATTATGCTTATTCATTTTTTTATTTCACTTGTTCAGTACACATTAATCTACTATTTAAATCTGAATTTTTATTATAATACTCAATCATATTTAGCTTATATTTGTTATCAAACACATTGTTTTACCAAAGAAACAATATAGAATATTCAAAATCACCTGTAATTAGTTCTATAAGTCATTAAAATACTATATAAAAAAGGTTCAACACTTAAATGGTTATCTATGGTATAAAAAATTCAACATCTCCCCAAGAATCACAAACCCAAGGGTTGAATTTGAAATTAACATAACTTTCATCTCATTAAAGAGTCTTAGCATTAACTTTCATTGTTTCTATTTAAAAAATCAATCATTGATCACTTATGATATTTTATTTCTATACTAACAGATTTAGGGTGTAGTTCTAAGTCACTAATTTCTGTAGAGAAATTTCAATGGTCTTTTTTGTTAAACAAGTGATGTAGTTGGTTCTGAAAACTACTTTTGAACTTAGATATATCTTTGTTCAGATTAAATATTTTGTTAGTTTCAAAATTATAACTCATTTTTTAAAAACATATACTAAAATTTTAAAAATTTTATAATAAAAAAATTGTGGGTATATATTCCTACTCAAAATAATTATTATGAGGTAAAAAACTATGCTACTGTATTTAGAAATCAGTTATCACAACATCTGGAATCATTATTTACCAATTGAAAAAATCACCAACAAATTTTGTTCATTTTTGATTTTGAAGATCAATTATTAGTATTCAAAAAAATCATCAAATTTCCAAGGTAATAAAAAAACTATTTTAACCGTTTAAACATTTAATAAATAAAGGAACTAAAAAATGTATCATGTATAATTATTTTTATTATAAAAAATTTCATCGGATCTTGTCCAAAATGGTGCTTCAAGCACTTTCAATTAAGAAGTTGAAGTCATCAATTCATCTCCATCAAGTGGAATAACTGTTATAAATTCTTCTCTGTCTTCTTAAATTCTCATTTTATAGTTATTAATTGGATTTAATAGTGTGTGATTTTTTTTCTCATACTGAATAATATAGTTTATGCAGATATCATAAAGTCAGGAACTCAATATAATCTCTAGAACACATAAATCCATTAGAGTTTATATAAACATATTTTATCTGTGATTTGAAAAATATCTATGCTATAATATACACCATAGTTGTACCAATTCGGATATTAACATGAAAATATATTGAATATTAAATATGGTTTTTCTTACTAGTCTCTATAAAAGCACTCCTATATGAAATATACGTTTCATAAAATGAAAATAAATATAATTAATATAGCATTAAATACATAATTTATAAATTTTTTATAAAATACTAATACACTGTTAATGTATAAAAAATGTTAAAAATGCTATTATATACATTGCTACTATAAGAATTGTATAAACTAGATACACTATCAACAAAATAAAAAATATATTACATAGTTAACTAAAATTATTTCCACACATGATGTATAGACGATTACTTGATATTTAATAACCTCTCTCTTATGATATTATAAGAAATAATAATTAAATATGTATTTTTTTGGATAAATTCAATAATTGTTTTTTCATATTACATATTTCACACTACAAAATACACATATTGCACCGTAAGATGCATTTACAATGTAATTATTTTATAATTTTTTTTCATTGAAGGCACTGATTGGTATTTACATTTATCTATTTAGTGAAATTGGATTAGTTTATTTCATAAATAATCAATGAAATTGGAATTAAAGTTTACTTAGATTTATAAACAATTATTGTCATTTCTTATTACTTTTACAAGACACTATAAATAATTGCTCTACTTCTATGTTTGTATTGAGTTTATATAATCAGTTTATGATATAAGTATATTATAAACTCCTATGATATATGAAGTACACTTTAAACAACTATAATAGAATTTTTATTTATTTTATGATATATTTAGTAGACTAGGAGCTATTGTTTCATGCATTATATGCAATCCACTACTATTACACTATTATATACAGTCCACTAATATTATAATATGAAATTTAATTGTAATTCAATATGTATTCTATTATTGAGACATGTAATAAAATTTGTTGCATGCTTTTTTATTTAGGATTTGGTGATATTACATTATAATATAGTGATATTTCATTATTTTGGCTGTAATATTATATATTCCAAACAATAATTAAATACCCTATGATTACACTACTATTACAATATAATATGGAATACTAATTCAGAATATATATTGTTTTGAATATGGTATTAAATGATAATATGAATAACCTATGATGTGAATTACATTTTATCATAAATAACTATTTCATATATTAATTCATTTTTTATTATATAAAAAATTTCTATAATATTTTGATAGTAATGGTGCTTCTAAAACTGGAAACATCTCCTGTTATTTTGAAATTGATAGCTTACAAAACAAGAATATTCATCATGACATTTCAACTAATTTCATTGTGAAAAATTGATGTTTAATAAAATAGAATAACTTTTTTCCTTAAAATATATCTTCAATCATATCTATTTATGATCTCCCAATAATTTCTTAACTTTTATTCCAATATTACGAAGCATTTATTTTTGTTCTAATTTAGTTTTGTAGGATATGATATTTTTCTTAAGGTATATTTTTTTATGTTTTAATTGATTTTCTTTATTTTGGTCAAATAAGTGTTTCCAAAAGTTTATGAGAAGGATCGGGGGTGTTTCATTAGTTTAGGGGCATGAATGTAGAAGAAAAAGGAGTTTTTGGGAATGCTTCAAGATTTTCACATGGTTAGTGAAAACCGTGTGGAGCATCCCAGGTAACCGTGTAACCTTGGATAGAGGCTTGTGAATGGTTACCACATGGTTAAGCTAACCATTCTAAATTCCCAAGAAACTATGATAAAGGGGAATTTTTGGACAATATCTCTCACACGGTTTGTGCACGGTTTGGAAAACCATGCGGGTAAACCATGGATCCCAATAAAGTTGAGAAATTTACAAAATTTCCACTCAGTGATTTTAAGTCTCACTTGGGAATTTCCTCTTTTCCTCTCTCCTAAACCCTAGTGGTGAACCAAGGCTTCCAAGATCTCTCAAGTGTGGTCATACTTCATTCCTAGGTCATTTAGTGTTCTGTCAGTTGCAGATCAAAGCTCCGGGTAAGTCTAATATCCTCCTTACTTCCTTTTATAGATTAGGGTTTGCATCTTCTCCCATATCCTTCCAAATATCTAAAACACTATTTTTTACAGTGATATCTAGGTTGAGTATTCAAGGGTTTTTTGAATTTAGATCTAAGTCTACAATTGGGAGTGGATTCTTCAATTAATTCAAGGTAGGTGGTCTACAAATTATATCCCATAGTTTCATTGTAGTTTTTTGCATTCCCGACTTTATTCTTTGTCACTTGTTAATGTGATTTTGAAAACCTTGAATATATTTGGTATTTTGGGTGCCTAAATGATGAATGAACACCCTCATGATACCCAAGGGATGCATTGAGGACAATTTTACCCATTTAAGGCCATCCATGGGGTGTGTCGATACTTTCCGGACCTAGAATTAGCTATGTAAGTTCTAGGTTGTTATGAAATAATGTAGAGGCCTTATTGCATATAATGATATTATTTATGGAATTAAAAATGAGTTATTTGTTAATATGGGTTAAGGTAAGAGGCTTATGAAATTTGTTAGATATTCCTAACTGAGTTAGTGAATGTGAAATGGGGTTTATGCTAAATTGATAATGGTATCTGGAATGGGAATATGTTGAAGGGGTTTTTATAAGGGAATTTTTGAATGTGACTAATGAGTTGAAATAAGGGAATTATTTATCACACTTAGTGATATAGGTTTGATAATGTGAATTGGGCTAAATGTTCTATGTGATGTAAGTGGAAATGTGTTAATGGGTTATGGCATAATATGTTTTACCTTGTTGATTGTTATGGGTTATGATTGTTATATGTATTGGTTGTGTTTGTTTGTGATATTGTTTGTGTGTAATGAATGGATGGATAAGTATGTGCCCATGTCTTGAGGTGTGGGATAAAGGACTAAGGATCCTCCCATGGGTTGAGTTAGATTGATGCTCTAACTCCACCAACAATGCACGAGTTAGAGAAGGGGATGGAGCTCTATTCCCCTAATGGTTGCATTCCACCCAGATTGAGGCTTCGAGGTGAGGATATTGTAATTTTGTGATATTATATCCCTAGTGAGTTAATAAATTACTTATTCCCTTAGGAAAATGATGTGTTCGATGAACCTTGTGTGATTTATGATGAACTAGTAAGGATAGAGACATAATGAATTGGAACCTTGGTTAGTTTAGCTAAGTAGAGATTTTTAAATAATGAAACCAAACGTCCTTCCCTTTGATTTTTATTTATTTATACTTGTATGAACTATTTTTTAGAATGGATAATTTTTAGACACCGTTGGTGGTGTCCTACTGAGTTGTACTCACACCCTTCTCGGGCCTCCATTGGGAACCTGAGCAGATTTTATACCTACAGGTCAGGAAAATGGAAAGAACCCTATTCTAGGGAGTTGTATTGGACATGGGGCATGCATGGATGAAGTTCCAGACTTGGAGTTAAGACAATTTTTGGGATTCCACAATTTGACTTTATTTTGGATTTTTTTTCACCTAGAATTTTAGCATGACATGACTTATTTACTGTTGCTTGTGGATTGTACCCAGTTTGGGAGATGTTTGACTATGCATGTTATTGGTTGTTTCCTATTGGTTCTACAATTTATATTATGTTTATCTATGTATTACTCTGGTAAAGAGGGTATAGTATTCCCACTTGACCTATTATACCCGCACTGCTATTTAGAAATATCTAGCATACGGGGAGGCATTCTTGATGTCATGTGATGACCCAACTCGGGGCACCTATTTAGTGGATCCCAAGTTGGGGATGTTACAAAGTGGTATATGAGGAGTTATTTTATATTTCTTTCTATTTGGGGATGGTATACATGAGATTAAGATAGTACAGAGCCTTGTTAATGAGATCGTTCCTAGGACTATCTAACCCAATTATAGGGAAAAACCCAAATCACCCATGGAGGGAATTTTTGTTCTTGTTGTGTGTTGTTATAGTTGATGATATTTCACCATTGGGTGATTCATATATGGTGTGATGTGATATTTTTTTTATATTTTTCTCATGGATGAAATGGTATGAGGTTGTGTATTCATTCATCAATCGAGGCACCTATGTATATAAGTGGTATGCATCATAGTAGGCACACACACATGGGATGGGTGTGTGGGATATAAGGGGTAGAATGCATTTGAATTTCTTAAAAGTAGGGTAAATCATGTCTAATGAAGAAATAAAAATGGGTTAAAAAGGGGAGAAAAATGTTAAACAATAATTAATGAATGATTCTTGGCAATGAAAGGTAAGGGAATTAAAAATGTTTTGGAAGTAAATTGGGATATGGAAATTGTTTTAAGAAGGTGTAAATGGCAGGGCTTGTAACCATGTGAGTTATTTACCCCGTGTTAGCCATGGCCTCAGGAAGGATGGTTGAGGACAGTGTTCTATATGTAATAAATCCCAATGGGTAGTGTATGAAAAATGGTTTGTTTATTGATAGTGATGATACTTACCTTAAACTTTTTGAAAGCTTCATGGTTGTGTTCTAGAAATCTCGTTTTTGGCACTGTAGAGAAATGCCACCATGAAAGCGTGTGCTGGTTGGGATACAGGAGGACATTGATGAGAATTATCCACCAGTAGTGGAGAAAAAGGATCTGGTGGTTCAAAATAACAGGGAAGAGAAGTTCTGTAAGAATATTTCTCATTTTAAGTAGATGATAGATTATGACCTAGGTTGGGTTGTGCTGAGTATGTTCAAGTTGACCCGAGATTTTTAGCAGTAGCACCCTCCAACCTTTATTAGAATACGCCGCATGACACCTGTGTCTAGGAAGGCTTTCGATATTACAGAAACACCATCGATACTACCATCATTTTCAATAAAATTCTTTCAGATGCCTGATAAACCACCTAACCCGAGGAAATCTATAAATCTTCCACCAAACTCTGACTGTCACCAACAACGGAACACGCCTCATGACTCCAGCTGGTCAATTAGTCTTTTGATATCCCATAAACACCTCTGGTACCACCGCTGTCTTTTGGTAACATCCTTAAAGTCCTTGATAAACTACTCCATCAGATTCCTTCCATCATATTCTACAACCGAACACTTCAACCAATCCCTCTGATACCACTTTTGGGGAAGAGCCCGATGCCGCAACAGAAGTCGTTGTAGAAAACACATAAGAGAATATTCAACCAAAGTCCTTTCATTACCTGAAGGAATTTTATCACCCGAAGGAATTTTACGCCACTTGAAGGATTTTTAACATAACCCGAAGTATTTATCTCTCTACATACCCAAATGAATTTTTTATAGCACACCCATGAACATACCATTTTGATGTATCACCGATAATCACAACGGGGACACGCCGCTTGATCTCTACAACCAAGAGGACATTCAATAAATGGAATCATCTATACTCACACACTTTCATTTTCTGTTGTTGACATTCCATCATCGGCATCGTCATCACCATTGCTTCATTCTCACCATCTTTTCTTCCCACTGATTACTGAAAACTTGGAAACCCCTTCCTTGTTCTCTCTTTGTGGCTACATATTTGCCAAAACTCTTCCAAAACATGCTACCAGATCCTCTTATATAGAAACCCAGTCCAAATATATAATTAATTTGGTCAAAATTTATTATTACATAAATTAATATTGAGAATAACTCTCCATTAATTTTTGGAGAAAATAATCCATTAATGTTGAAATATATCTCTCCATTAATAATTTTCTCTCTCCTCAATATTCAAAATTTAAATAAAAAAATCCCAACAGGCCTGGGGCAGTAGAGTTTTGGATAGAGTCTATCTAGACTAATCTTGATCATCTGGAGAGTCCTCTTGAGAAGTGATTCAAGTTGGAAACCTATATATTAAGAGGGCATGCCAAGAGTTGGTGGGATATTATGGTCCAAATAGAGAAGGATAAAGGATTGGCATGGAAGGATTTATAGGAAAAGTTTCTAGAACATTACTAACCAGAGACCTCAAGGCAGGAGAAGGATGTAGAGTTTATGAGTTTGACTCAGGGCACTTCATTAGTGATGGATTATGCTAGCCGTTTCATGGACTTACACCGATTCATCCTGATGATGGATAGAGATGAGGCGACTTTGGAAAAATGCTTCCAGGATGGTATTAGGAATGATATTAGGTCCTAGGTGAACATCTTCCATCTAAATAGGTTTGAGGAGATAGTGGAGCAATCCCTTATCTCATAAGGGAACTTGAAGGGAGATTCAGGAGGTGGACTTGTGGTACCAACCGGGTAGACATGTGGTACAACCTTCGAGGGAAGGAAGCATCATTTCAGAAGTTTCCAATAGGGTGACATTGCATAGAATAGTTAGAGGAGAGGGTTAGATTCTCAAGGTGGTGATCAATTGTTCTGTTATTAGTGTGGAAGGCTAGGGAACATGCATGGTCAGTGTCCCCGACCACCAGTCGAGATCCAATCCTATGGCAGGTTGGGACATATACAGAGGTTTTGCAAGAACCCTCGACAACCAGGTATAGATGGGAGTCAGAGGCACATATCAAGTGCGGGAAGTTGATTGATCACCATCTATCAGAAAGGTAGTTGGAGATACAATGTTCATGCCAATAGGGGTGGTGGATGTGGAACTTTGGGGTGTGACCATCTGCACTAGTAGGGAAGTGCAGTGCAGGGTACTCAGACTAGATCCCATGGTAGAAGGACATGCCATCTTCACACAGTTCAATCTACCCCTGGAGGTGGTGAGGCTGGACCTTATACCATTCGAGGTATGATTATTATATCTTCCATAATCTATAATTCCTTATTTTACACATGTTCCACACACTCTTTTATTTTGGCACAGTTCATAGTAGTGTTGGGCCTAACTGAGGAAAGTGTATCTGGAGTTATGTCACTTGATACTTCCTTTGTGTTTTTGATTTGAGAATATTGGACAATGTAAAGGTTGTGCCTTAGAGTTTGGTGGTTATCATTTCCTGTGGAACCTATTTGTCCTTGAGATGTCAGGTTTTGAGCTAATTTTGGGTATGGACTGGAAAGTGTTGTATCAGGCCCATATCAACTGTTACCATCATTGGGTAACATTTACATCTTCCGATGGAGACACTTATGTATTTCACAATGAGTGGGATGTATGAGTAGGCTTCATGGGCCCAATTTGTTAGCAGCTAAGAGAACTCACAACTCAAGTGGAATGCCTTATCCTAGATAATGGAGGGGTGAACCAGCATGTATTTCCTCCTGTGGTGGATTAATTTCAGGATGTGTTGCCTGAGGATTTGTCAAGGCTACCACCTGAGAGAGATGTTGAGTTTACAATTGAGTTACTACTAGGGGCAGAAGCAGTTTCCATTACACCATATCGAATGGTACTAGAATAAATCTATAAACTAAAGGTTTAGTTAAAGGATTTGGAGTATAAAGTAATTATCCGTCCTAGTGTGTCACATTGGGGATCACCCATTCATTTTTCTAAGAAGGTTGAAGGGTCATTGAGGTTATATATCGATTATAGAAAGTTGAATCAGATGACGGTTAAGAAACTATACCTGATTCCCATAATTGATGACCTATTTGATCAATTGAGGGTTGATTTAGTGTTCTCCAAGATTTATTTGAGATCATGATACCATCAGTTGAGGGTGAGACCTTCTGAAGTACCACAAATAGAGTTTTGGAGTAGGTATGGGTTGTATTAATTTCTTGTGATTCCATTCGGGTTGACCAATTCACTGGATGTGTTTGTGACACTAATGAACCAATTATTCCACCCATATCTAGTTCAGTTTGTGGTTATCTTTGTTAATTAAATCTTGGTGTACTCACAAACTCTTGACAATCATGCCCAACACTTGACATCATCTTGAGTACACTAAGAGGGAATAGGATTTATTACAATCTATCAAAATAGAATTTCTGGATTGATGAAGTGAATTTCTTGAGACACATCATTTCTGAGTCAAGTGTGTTAGTGGATCTAGAGAAGCTAAAGGCTGTGGTGTATTGGGAGTATCCCAAGAATGTTTCTGATGTTCGGAGTTTTCTAGGTTTGGCTGGTTATTACCAGAGGTTCATTTGGGATTTCTATCGTCTGGCAGACCCACTCTTAATATTAACAAAAAATGGTGTTTAGTTAAAGTTTTCAGGGTCATGTGAAACTTTTTTTCAAGAATTAAAGAAGCGGTTGACTACCACACTGATTCTAATCTTACCTGAACCTGGTAAGAAGTAAACTTTGTTCTGTGATGCATCCAGTGTTGGACTTGGGGTAGTGTCGATATAGGATGATCGAGTTTTAGCTTATGGGTGAAGATAATTGAGGCCTCATGAAAGAAAATACCACACTCAAGATCTTGAGCTAGTTTTTATAGTTTATGATTTAAATTGTTGGAGGCACTAATTATTGGGAGAATGATTCATGGTGTTTTATGATCATAAAAGTTTAAAATATATCATCTCCCAACGGGATTTAAATCTTCGGCAACAAAGGTGGGTTGAGTACCTGCAATATTTCGATTTTGATTTGGTTTACACACTAGGGAAAGGGAATAATGTTGTAGATGATCTAAACCAGAATACTTCGAATCAAGTGGTTTAGGAATCCAACTATGAATAGAGAATGATGGCTTTGTTTGCTAAGATGCGTCTAGAGGGGTTGGATGGGAATGGACATATGACCCTTGAATCAATAGCGACTGAGTCTATGATTTTGAGCCAGGTCAAGGAGAGTCATCTAGAGGATCCATAGTGTTTGGATATAAAGGAAGGTATTAAATGTGGGGAGTCACCCCCTAGTTGGGCTATTGGTCCTGACAGAGTTGTCTATGTTCGAAGCCTTGTTGTTGTACCAACGGGTGCGTGTGAGGAGTTGATGCGTGAGTTCCACGCATCGATGTGGGAAGTACATCCTTTCTTGAATAAAATGTTTCGTGATCTTCATCGGTAGTATTGGTGGCCGGGAATGAAGAAAGAAGTTTTTGGTTTTATATCATGATGCCTTAACTCTCAACAGGTGAAGGCTGAGCATCAGTATCTAGGTTGACTTTTATAGTCGTTTCCCATTCCAAAATAGAAGTGGAATGATGTAACAATGGACTTTATAGTGGGTCTTCCAAGGAAACCTCGAAATAATGATGAAATCTGGGTCATGGGGGATTAGTTGACTAAAGAGGCTCATTTATTTTCAATCTAGGAAACTTATACAGTCGACGAGTTGGGCAAGTTATATGTTCGAGAGATAGTGTAGTTGCATGGAGTGACAAGAACCATAGTTTCATATCACGCTTCTACCAGGGGATAAAAAAGGCACTTGTTACCCAAGTGTTTTTGAGTATGACTTATCACCCACATATGGATAGGAATTCAGAGCATACAATTCAGGTATTAGAGGACATATTTAGATCCTATGTTCTAGATTTTGGTGGTTCATGGGAAAATCACTTGCTGCTTGTTGATTTTTCTTACAATAAAAGTTTTTAGTCTACAATTCAGATAGTTAATTTTGAGGCAGTCTATGGGAGGCTATGTAGATCTCTATTTTTTTGTTTAGAAGCTGGGGAGTCTAAGCAGTTGGGACCGAGTCTTTGAGAAGGTTCAGTTGATTCATAAGTGGATGGAAACAACATAGATTAGGAAGAGGTAATACATAGATTGACATCGTAGACCTCTTGAATTCATGGTAGGAAATAGTGTGTTTCTTCAGGGGTCTCCAAGGTTGGGTCACCATTGAATTTGGAAGCATGGAAAGTTTGTTCCCAGGTATGTGGGACCGTTTGAGATTATGGTGAGGATCAGATTGGTGGGATACTGATTGGATTTTCCGCAGTGGTATAGTGGAATGCATGATATTTTTCACGTCTCACAAATATGATAGTATCAACTTGATCTGTCTCATGCGATAAATGTTGATGATGTTGAGCTTGAGTCAGATATATCCTTTAAGGAGCGTCTAATTCGTATTATAGATTATAGTGATATGGTCTTGTGGGGAAAGGTTGTTCCTTTGGTTCAAGTATTATGGCAGCATGGAAATGTCCACGAAGAAACTTGGGAGTGATAATCAGATATGAGGGTTTAGTGTCCTGATCTCTTTGCTTCAGAATCTCATTGATTATTAGGAAGAGTGGCTTGAGGATGATCCATTCTAAGGTGCAGAGGTTGTAAGATCTAGGATTTTTCTTAAGGTATATTTTTTTTTATGATTTTCTTTATTTACATTATTTTTGTCAAATAAGTGTTTCCAAAAGTTCATGAGAAGGCTTGGGGGTGTTCCATGGGTTCGAGGCATGAAAGTAGAAGAAAAAGGAGTTTTTAGGCATGTTGCATGGTTTGCGAACAGTTAGTTAAAGTTGTGTGGAGCATCCTAGGTAACCGTACAGCCTTAGACAGAGGCTTGCGCATATTTACCACATGATTATGTTGACCATGAGTAATTCCCAGGAAACCATGTGAAAGGGGGATTTTGGGATAGCATCTCTCGCATGTTTTGCACACAGTTTAGCAAATAGTGTGGGCAAACCGTGCAACCTAGTAAAGTTGAGAAATTTACAAAATTTCCACTTATAGATTTTAAGTCTCACTCTATATTTTCCTTCTTTCCTCTCCCCTAAACCCCTATTGTGAACCAAAGCTTCCAAGATCTCCCAAGGGTGGACCTCCTTAATTCCTAGGTCATTTGGAGTGTTGTCGATTGTGGATCGAAGATCCGATTAAGTCTAATTTCCTCCTTATTTCCTCTTCTCACTTAGGGTTTTCATTTTTCTCCCATATCCTTCCAAATCTCTAAAACCCTATTTTTTCTGGTGAGATATAGGTTTAGTATTCAAGGGTTGGTTTAATATAGATCTAAGGCCATGATTGGGAGTGCGTTCATCAATGGATTGAAGGTAGGTGGTCTACAAGTTATATCTCATAGTTTCATTGTAGATTTGTGCATTCCTGACATTTTTCTTTGTCACTTCTTGATTTTATTTTCAAAACTGTTGAATAGACTTGGTATTTTTGGTGTCTAAATGATGAATGGAAACCCTCATGGTCCCTAAGGGATGCACTGAGGACAATTTTACCCATTTAATGTCATCCATAGTGTGTGTCAAAACTTTATGGACCTAGAATTAGCTAAGTAAGTTCTAGGTTATTGTAAAATCATATAGAGACCTTGTTTTGTATAATGATATTCTTAATGGAAGTACAAATGTGGTATTGGTTAATTAGGGTTAAGTTTAGAGACTTATGAAACATGTTATACATACCTAAGCGAGTTAGTGCATGTTAAAATGTTTTTATTCTAAACTGATAATGGTATGTGGAATGGGAATATGTTGAAGTGTATTTAATAAGTTAATTTTTGATTGTTCATAATGGGTTGAAATAATGGAATTATTGATCCTGCGAAGTGAAATAGTTTTGAGAATGGGAATTGGGCTAAATGGGATAAGTGATGTAAAAAGAAATGTGTTAATGGGTTATGGAACAATATGTTTTATGTAACACCCCGAGATTTTATGAAAAATATTCTTTTTAATTTCATTGATGTCTTTTGTTGTACGCTACACCAAAGGGAGCTTTCACAACACGCATCATTAACTTGACTTACATTACGCGCAATCGCGACCTTCCTCGATAGCGTGTGTAGTACACAATACCGAGTTTCACTAAACAACGATATGCTATTAAAATATTATCAAAACTAGCCGTTATGAATAGTAATAACCACTTTTTGAAATTTTTGAAATTTTATTTTTCAAAATGGAGTTCATTTTTGGATTCAGAATATCAAAATTAGCTTAGGGTGAAATTTTGGTACTTTTCGGATAACTTTCATTTTCTGATGAATAGTGAAAATTAATAAATTTTAATTAAAAACAACCTTTTTAATCGAAATAATTAATAGTGATAAATTATTAATTTGAGTGGTTTTAAAGTATATTTAGAATATATTTTTACAATTTAATACAATTTTGGTCATTGGATGTAATTTCACATTTAAACCAGACATAAACAAGTGTCAATCTTTTGATAGTTATTATCTCTTAAGAACACACTATTTGTTTTGACGACGGGAATTAATTTTTAAATTAAGTAATGCAACTGATATGTTTTGAATTTGGTAAAATAGACATCATTTTTCAGTTCATAATATCAAATATAGCTTAGGCCTAATTTTTGGTATTTTTCTGGAAACTTTCATTTTTTGATGAATAGTGAAACCACTAAGTGGTAGTTAAAAAAAATGAATTTTTCATAAAACTTAATTTTACCGCTTCTGTGAGTGGAATTTCAAAAATCCGAGAGACACGGTTGATGTCAGTAAGTAAAATGTGGTTCAATGAGATGAAAATAATTTTTGGTGAATAGTAACGTTTTACTTTTTTTTACCACGGTTAAAAGTAAATAGGGTAATTAAGGGTAAAAATTATATTATTATTACCCTAACACATGTAATAATTCTATTGGATAAGTGTAATTAGACCAAAAACAACCTTAGGAATAAAATATGACCATTTAGGCCCACTTGGATTAGATTAGGACATTTATTATTAATTTATTTAAAGAAGGGTTAAAATAGTTAAAATCAAAGTTTAATAAGAAAATAATTTTTAATATAGGGTTATACATAAGATAAATTCGACTATAAATATTCATTAGAAAGATAAAAAGATTTCCTACATAATGATATTTTATTTGTAATTTTTAGACTTTAAATAATTTAATTTATTTATGACACAAATATGATGCAGTAATTATCTTATTAATGAAATATTAAAATAATTGATGTTATAAATACCCAAATAAATGTAATTTGAGACTTTTTATGAATTCCACTAATTTTATAGGTTAATATGACATGTTATTATTGTTTTAATTAACTTTTTTCGAACTAATAATTCTGTTATGAGTTTCACAAAAATCAATTACTAAATAGTGTAAAAATTGACATAAAATAGTTTTTAAAACAAATATTATATTATTAATTGTTATTTTATTCCTAAAAATCTAAGGCTCGGAAAAATTACTGATATAAGGTTATATATATTAATAATAGACAACTTTGGGTTCTTTTGGCTTGTTATAGTGAGTTTATTAACCTTATAGTGTAAGAACACAAAAAGACACGGTAAAAGTAAAATTATCTAACTTAATGTTAAATCTAAATGATAAGGTTAAAATAGGAACCTAAACTTGTCTAAATTCTATTGTATGAGAGGATTTAGACCCATCCCAACCTTATATTCTAAATAAATCAATTTGGAGCTATTTAAAACCGAATTTGGCTTTATAATAAAATAATATTTTTAGTTATTCTAAAGGTGCCCCTCTCTTCCCTTATAAAAGGGCACCTCCTCCCTCCCTTCCTCACACCACTTTGAGCCTTCAAGCTCGGCCAACCCCTGAAAAATTATCTTCTACACTTCCCTAGAAATATCCTAGAGGTCCTGGTCTTCTTCAAAGGCCAATTTTAGTGCCCTAAGAGGAGGACTCAAAGAGGCGCTTCAAAGAAGAGGTAATGTCCGTTACCGATTCTTTCAACTTTATTTCTTCTTCAAATTCTTATTCTTGGGTTGTTTCATTATGAAGTAATAACATCAGTATCACTAATATACTGATATGTTATTATAAGTATGAAACAACCCTATTTCATCATCTATCCATCATACGAAAAACGAAATCACCGCGCGTGCGTACGTACGGAATACCATCTCCACGCCGTGGTGTAATCTATTTTCCCCCACCACCTTACTTGGATGGGTGTAATGGTGTAAATAATAACTATATATGATTATTATAAAGTGATATTGATTCTAAAATAGTAAACATACACTCCAATACAATTCCACGATCATGAGAACGATATCATCGCACGTGCGTACGTACGGACTACCGTCTCCACGACGCGATGAGATTCATTCTCCACATTAACCATTCATGAATGATTATAAAGTATATATAATAAGTAATCATGAAATATATGACATAATAATTATACTGTATTTATGTGTATATATATGTATGTCTTCTACTTAATTCCATTCAACTCAATAAGGAAACGAAAACAACGTTCATGCGTACGTACGACCTACCGTCTCCATGAACAGTGTATTTCTTTCCATTTACTGATCTATTATATATATGTATATTCTGAATATATATTATATATAAATCATGTTTTATATTCTGGAATTAAGTAATCATGATCTAAGTAATCATATGAATAATTACACGTCAAAACACGGACGACAAATGAAACGATTTTTCCCAAAACGCTCTTTAACATGGAATTTACAAAAGAACGGGTAATATAAAGTCATAATTGAACCATATATGATATCATAACAATGAGTATGATTCTGGAATAAGTCAATGACATTATTTAAATCATTATACAGGAGTTTCGGACACTTACGAATCAAATCAGACCTAAGGTAAGGGATAATTGTGCAAATCTCATTTTTATCCGAGATTACTTATTCGTAAGTATTTACTGGGGTTATTGCTATCATCCATGTCCATGTTTTATAAAAGTTTATTCATGTATGTTTAAAGTCCTTTTATACCCATTTTTACTTTTACCCCATGGTATTGAAGGAATCATTCTTTTGTTTACCCTACGAGGTACTTTTTTAACTTTTCCGACAAAAGTACAAGAAGAATGTTTTTTTTAACTTATACGGCACGAATGGGTTTTTTACGGTTTTATAAAGCCTTATTTTCATGAAGCTTACTGAAAAATATTTCATGACTATTTTAAACAAAATATTTTTCTTTTAAAATTCCATGACGTTTTGTGAAAAGAAATTGATTTTGAAGAAGAAAGGATATTTTCCTCAAGAATTCATTTCAAGTGTTTTATCAAAACCATTTTCCATCGAAGATGACATTATTTCATATGTGTATGATTCAAGTATAAAGTCTCTATGATTTACGTGGTTTCACTTTTCTTATTATTAAATGATGTCCATTTATTTTATATGGATTATGTGATGATGGAATGATGTTTATGAAACCCATTTTATTCATTGGGTTATGATGAATGATTTATGTTTATGTTGTGGCACAAGTAAGAATGATTTAATTATGAGATGGGTGGGACCTATATCTCCCTCAAATGCATTGGGTAAAGATTTATATCTCATGAGATAGACATGGCTGGAACGGCAAGTTAAACCGGTTCAGTAATACAGGACTGGAACGAGGAGTGAACTCGATTCAGAAAGGGACTTTGTCCACTAATATGGTCTTGGCAGCAATGCCTTGGCTACTATGGAAACATGTCATGTGCTTAATGGTTTCCAAAATTACATGTTTTATTCCCATGCTATTTTATCATTCTTAATGTTTCTTTATGATCTATGCCTTACGTACTTCCATGTTTTGTGTCATTTCTCAATCTTTTGATGTTTAAACATTATGTTCATGTTTTTAAGTTCAAATGTATATGGTATGTTTTATTTTATCCATGCTTACCCTTACTGAGCATTTGAGATCACCCTTTTTATGTTTTCTTTTTCCCAGGATATAAAGAAAGGTTTTAGGTAAGAAAAAAAAGGAAGATCTTTATGGGAGATGTTGAAGATCTTTCACCACGATTAGAAGATTACGTTCCAAGTTTCCAAAAACACTAAACTATTACGATCCTTGTGTGTCTATTTTTGTTATGTATTAAGTATTCTACTAAAGTAATGTAATTTCCATGTACGTCAAGCTTTGGGTCTCTACAGTTGGCATCAGAGGAAAAGTTTAGTCAACCTTTGGAAACTAGGATGCGAAAACGTTAGTGAGATCCCTAGAGATATTTCTAAGGTATGTCTAGGGATGTCCCTAAGGATAAGTATACGTACAGGATATAGTCCTAGAACTTTGGTAACGATATTAGATTAAACCAAAGATGTTAGATATTGAAGTTACTCCCCCTTTATTTTGATTTTTGTCTCTCACACTATTCTTTTTGGGTTTTAGAAAATGGCTGGAAACAAGATGATTCACGATAATAGAGGATATGATGGACAATGGAATGATATTATTCATGAGAAACCCAATGAAATGAGATTTGGAAGTCCAAACATCATTATTATGCTGAATCAGCAATCTCATAATATGATCAATAAAGTAAAATTTGGTAAGTTTCCTGACTCGACTAATAAGAGAAAGATAGAGTTTCATGATGATCATAGAGGAAAGAAAGTTCAATTTACCCTATATAAATCATGTGGGAAGAGGCATCAAGGAGAATGTTTCAAAGGAACTGTAAGATTCTTTGGGTGTGGAAAAGAAGGACACAAAGCCCGTAAGTGCAAAGGAAAAGGTTCAGTTAACACCAGGGATGAGGATAATGGTATTCCTACGACATCAACAATGGTTAAATGTTTTAAATGTGGAATGTACGGGCATTATGCAAACCAATGCCCTAAGGGAAAGTCTCATGAAGAGAATCAGTATGCTCGTATGGGTAGTATTTATGTTGATGATGATGAAGAGACTACAAATGATATGTGAGATGAAATAATTGTTGAAGCTCGGTCAATGGTTTAAGAATGTAGTGGAATGATTACATGTTTATCATGTGTAATGTTGTATAAGTAATCTCATGGTACTATGGAATAAGGAGACATCTAAGGATTGTTACACTATTGTCTTTCCTTGAGTTTTGAAAGTGTATGATTAATGGTACCAGTATCCATGAAAGGTTATTCAGATATTTTTGGAATGTAGATGATATGCGCATAATGAAGGGATAAGGAGAAAATTAAATGTTTGATAGTATTCATGAGCTCATGACTGATATAAGGAGAAGGTTATATCATGGTTTGAGTATATATAATTTTTGGATTTTTGTATGTGGAAAGAGTTAACTTTTGACAATCTTGGTTGACGACATTTCAAGTAATCGTTTTCTTTATACTATGAGCTTGGACCGAAGTATTTTAGATAAGCCTAAAGATTGGAATGGATTATGTTAACCATATGTTAGTATTGTTTAAGGATATAACTTTTTTTTGATATTATTTATGTGATGTTATAGTAATGTAGTTTTAGAAAAAGGAAAACCTGCCGGATGGGCGACAACCCATCGCGTCGGACAAGGCTGTGGGAATCGAACCCACAACCGAAGTGCGACTGGCCTTTATCGCCTACCACTGGCCTACAGGAAGTCCCTGTTTAGTAGAAACTAGTTTTATTATATTAAGCAGTATGATATATGAAGTATAAGTCCATTTTAGGAACTATATATGATTAATCTCACTATAGATGGACTTATATAAGTTTTGATAACTTTTCTAACCTTTTGTTTGAGACAGATGGAATGACCCATCATTCTATCACATGATCTGCTAACACATCATGAATGACAAATTCGACTTCATTTCTTTAAGAGATGAAGTGGAAATTTTCCAAAGAATGACCAACGGTGAGACTATACCAAAATCAAGAAAGTATTTCTTCTAATTCCAATTTCATCAACTTTAGGGAAATGATCTTAAAAACCAAAAATGTTGTCCTAGTGCTCTTATACCTAATGAGTCAGATGATACCTTAGATCGTCACAAATTTATGGCATTATGATTGCTGGCTTTTCCATAGCCATGTTCTCTACCACTCTCCATCAGAACATGATGGTTAGATTTCTCTTCCATATCCATATTTTCACCTATGGGGAAACCCAGTGATTAGTTTATTTGGGTAACCATTACATTTCATACTTTTGTTTTTAAAGATTGGTTTTGGTATTCCTTTTTAAGATGTGGGTTTCTATTAAAGAAACTTTCGAGGAGTAAACCATTTATAACCCCGACGAATTTCGAGGGCGAAATTCATTTTAAGGGGGGTAGAATGTAACACCCCGAGATTTTATGAAAAATATTCTTTTTAATTTCATTGATGTCTTGTGTTGTACGCTACACCAAAGGGAGCTTTCACAACACGCATCATTGACTTGCCTTACATTACGCGAAATCGCGACCTTCCTCGATAACGTGTGTAGTACGCAATACCGAGTTTCACTAAACAACGATATGCTATTAAAATATTATTAAAACTAGCCGTTATGAATAGTAATAACCAATTTTTGAAATTTTTTAAATTTTATTTTTCAAAATGGACTTCATTTTTGGATTCGGAATATCAAAATTAGCTTAGGGTGAAATTTTGGTACTTTTCGGATAACTTTCATTTTCTGATGAATAGTGAAAATTAATAAATTTTAATTAAAACAACCTTTTTAATCGAAATAATTAGTAGTGATAAATTATTAATTTGAGTGGTTTTAAATTATATTTAGGATATATTTTTAAAATTTAATACAATGTTGGTCATTGGATGTAATTTCACATTTAAACCAGACATAAACAAGTGTCAATCTTTTGATAGTTATTATCTCTTAAGAACACGCTATTTGTTTTGACGACGGGAATTAATTTTTAAATTAAGTAATGAAACTGATATGTTTTGAATTTGGTAAAATAGATATCATTTTTCAGTTCATAATATCAAATATATCTTAGGCCTAATTTTTGGTATTTTTCTGGAAACTTTTATTTTTTGATGAATAGTGAAACCACTAAGTGGTAGTTTAAAAAAATGAATTTTTCATAAAACTTAATTTTACCGCTTCTGTGAGTGGAATTTCAAAAATAATAGAGACACGGTTGATGTCAGTAAGTAAAATGTGGTTCAATGAGATGAAAATAATTTTTGGTGAATAGTAACATTTTACTTTTTTTTACCACGGTTAAAAGTAAATAGGGTAATTAAGGGTAAAAATGATATTATTATTACCCTAACACATGTCCTAATTCTATTGGATAAGTTTAATTCGACCAAAAACAACCTTCGGAATAAAATATGACCATTTAAGACCACTTGGATTAGATTAGGACATTTATTATTAATTTATTTAAAGAAGGGTTAAAATATTTAAAATCAAAGTTTAATAAGAAAATAATTTTTAATATAGGGTTATACATGAGATAAATTCGACTATAAATATTCATTATAAATATAAAAAGATTTCCTACATAATGATATTTTATTTGTAATTTTTAGACTTTAAATAAATTAATATATTTATGACACAAAGATGATGCAGTAATTATCTTATTAATGAAATATTGACATAATTGATGTTATAAATACCCAAATAAATGTAATTTGAGACCTTTTATGAATTACAATAATTTTATAGGTTAAAATAACATGTTATTATTGATTTAATTAAATTTTTTAGAACTAATAATTCTGTTATGATTTTCACAAAAATCAATTACTAAATAGTGTCAAAATTGACATAAAATAGTTTTTAAAACAAATTTTATATTATTAATTGTTATTTTATTCCTAAAAATCTAAGGTTCAGCCAAATGACTTAGATAAGGTTATATATATTAATAATAAACAACTTGGGGTTTGTTTGGCTTTTTATAGTGAGTTTATTAACCTTATAGTGTAAGAACACAAAAAGACACGATAAAAGTAAAATTATCTAACTTAATGTCAAATCTAAATGATAAGGTTAAAATAGGAACCTAAACTTGTCTAAATTATATTTTATGAGAGTTTTTTGACCCATCCCCACCATAGATTTGATATAAATCAATTTGGAGCTATTTAAAACCGAATTTGGCTTTATAATAAAATAATATTTTTAGTTATTCCAAAGGTGCCCCTCTCCTCCCTTATAAAAGGGAACCTCCTCCGTCTCTTTCTCACACCACTTTGAGCCTTCAAGCTCAGCCAAACCCTGAAAAATTATCTTCTCCACTTCCATATAAACATCCTAGAGGTCCTGGTCTTCTTCAAAGACCAATTTTAGTACCCTAAGAGGAGGACTCAAAGAGGCGCTTCAAAGAAGAGGTAATGTCCGTTACCAATTCTTTCAACTTTATTTCTTCTTAAACTTTTTCTTCTTAGGTTGTTTTATTATGAAGTAATAACATCAGTATCACTAATATAATGGCATGTTATTATATGTATGAAACAACCCAATTTCACCATCTATCCATCCTACGAATAACGAAATCACCGCGCGTGCGTACGTACGGAATACCATCTCCACGCCGTGGTGTAATCTATTTTCACCACCACCTTACTTGGATGGGTATAATGGTGTAAATAATAACTATATATTATTATTATAAAGTGATATTGATTATGAAATAGTATACATACACTCCAATACAATTCCACGATCATGAGAATGATATCATCGCTCGTGCGTACGTACGGACTACCGTCTCCATGACGCGATGAGATTCATTCTCCACATTAACCATTCATGAATGATTATAAAGTATATATAATAAGTATTCATGAAATATATGACATAATAATGATACTGGATTTATGTGTATATATATGTATGTCTTCTACTTAATTCCATTCAACTCAATAAGGAAACGAAAACATCGTTCATGCGTACGTACGGCCTACCGTCTCCATGAACGGTGTATTTCTTTCCATTTACTGATCTATTATATATATGTATATTCTGAATATATATTATATATAAATAATGTTTTATTTTCTATGATTAAGTAATCATGATCTAAGTAATCATATGAATAATTACAAGTCAAAACACGGGCGACAAATGAAACGATTTTACCCAAAACGCTCTTTAACATGGAATTTACAAAAGAACGGGTAATATAAAGTCATAAGTGAACCATATATGATATCATAAGAATGATTATGATTATGGAATAAGTCAATGACATTATTTAAATCATTATATAGGAGTTTTGGACACTTACGAAGCAAATCGAACCTAAGGTAAGGGATAATTGTGCATATGTCATTTTTATCCGAGATTACTTATTCGTAAGTATTTACTGGGGTTATTGCTATCATCCATGTCCATGTTTTATAAAAGTTTATTCATGTATGTTTAAAGTCCTTTTATACCCATTTTGACTTTTACCCCATGGTATGGAAGGAATCATTCTTTTGTTTACCCTATGAGGTACTTTTTTAACTTTTCCGACAAAAGTACAAGAAGAATGTTTTTTAACTTATACGGCACAAATGGGGGTTTTTACGGTTTTATAAAGCCTTATTTTTATGAAGCTTCCTAAAAAAGATTTCATGACTATTTTAAACAAAATATTTTTCTTTTAAAATTTAATGACGTTTTGTGAAAAGAAATTGATTTTGAAGAAGAAAGGATATTTTCCTCAAAAATTTATTTCAAGTGTTTTATCAAAACCATTTTCCATCTAAGATGACATTATTTCATATGTGTATGGTTCAAGTATAAAGTCTCTATGATTTACATGGTTTCAATTTTCTTATTATGAAATGATGTCCATTTATTTTATATGGATTATGTGATGATGGAATGATGTTTATGAAACCCATTTTATTTATTGGGTTATGATGAATGATTTATGTTTATGTTGTGGAACGAGTAAGAATGATTTTATTATGAGATGTGTGGGAACTATATCTACCTCCAATGCATTGGGTAAAGATTTATATCTCATGAGATAAACATGGATGGAACGGAAAGTTAAACCGGTTCAGTAATATAGGACTGGAATGAGGAGTGAACTCGATTCAGAAAGGGACTTTGTCCACTAAGATGGTCTTGACAGCAATGCCTTGGCTACTATGGAAATCATGTCATGTGCTTAATGGTTGCCACAATTACATATTTTATTCCCATTCTATTTTATCATTCTTAATGTTTCTTTATGATCTATGCCTTACGTACTTCCATTTTTTGTGTCATTTCTCAAGCTTTTGATGTTTAAACATTATGTTCATGTTTTTAGGTTCAAATGTATATGGTATGTTTTATTTTATCCATGCTTACCCTTACTGAGCATTTGAGCTCACCCTTTTTATGTTTTCTTTTCCCCAAGATATAAAGAAAGGTTTTAGGTAAGAAAAAAAGGAAGATCTTTATGGGAGATGTTAAAGATCTGTCACCACGATTAGAAGATTACGTTCCAAGTTTCCAAAGACACGAAACTATTACTGTCCTTGTGTGTCTATTTTTATTATGTATTAAGTATTCCTCTAAAGTAATGTAATGTCCATGTACGTCAAGCTTTGGGTCTCTACATTTTACCATGTTGATTGTTTTGGGTTATGATTGTTTTATTTATTGGTTGTGATATGGTTTATATGTGGTGAATGGATGGATAGGAATGTGAACATGGCTTGAGGTGTGGGATAAATGGATGATGCTCCTCCCACGGGTCGAGTTAGACTAATTCTATAACTCCACTTACAATGCACGAGTTAGGGAAGGGAACAATGCTCAATCCCCCTAACGGTTGCATTCCACCCGGACCGACGCTTTGAGGTGAGGATATTGTGATGTTGTGATATGATATACCTAGTTAGTTAGGGAATTACTTATTCTCTTATGAAAATGATATATTCCATTAATCTTGTGTGATTGATGATGAACTAGTAAGGATAGAGACATAATAAATTGTAACATTGGTTAGCTTAGCAAAGTAGAGATTTTTAACTAGTGGCCCCAAATGGTCTTCCCTTTTCTTGTTATTTATTTATACTTTAATGCACTATTTATCAAACTGGATATTTTTTGGACACTGTTGGTGGTGTCCTACTGAGTTGTACTCACAAACTTCTCAGGGCTTCATTGGGAACTTGAGAAGATTTCATACTTACAGGTCAGAATAAGGAAAACGGTCCTATACTAAGGAGATGAGTTAGACATGGGGAATGCATGGATGAGGTTTGAGACATGGAGTCAGGACCATTTTCAGGATTCTGTAGTTTGTATATATTTTGGGTTTGTTCACTTAGCATTGTAGCATGACATGACATATTTACCGTTGCTTGTGGATTGTACCCAGTTTGGGAAATGTTTGACTATGCATGTTATTGGTTGTTTAACATTGTTTTCACTATTTATATTGTGTTATGCTGTGGCTTACTCTGGTAAAGAGAGTTTATTATTCCCATTTGTCTAATCAGACCCTCGCTACTAGTCACCAACCTCTGGCATACGAGGAGTCATGTTTGAGGTCATGTGACGACCAGGATTGGGTCAACGATTTAGTGGCACCCAGGTCGGGAACGTTACAAGTTCAATACCAGTCTTAATCATTAACTGTGAAAAAATTTATTCTTTTTTGAAAATTAAATAGTGATGTATATTGTCATGCGAATGTGCGGGTGAAGTACTAGTTATTATTATGATAAAGGACAAGCATTGGAATGTAAAGTGGTCAAAACCCTTTTAAAACTCATTCTTACCATCCCATGTTGGATCAACTTTCATCAAAACCATACTTTGGAATTTTATTTTCAATTTTTAAATAATTTTATTTATGTTATAAATATTTATTTTATAATATAAATCCATTATTTTATGAGTATTATTACTAGATCTGAATTTTTCATTTTTTGATAATTTATATATAGTTACAATTTTTTTATTAATTGGAATGAATTTCATAGAATTCATAAAACTAATGTATGGTTTTCTAATATAAATTCCATTTTAATTATTGAATGTTTTTACATGATTAAATATAATATACCCTATGTCTATAGAAATAGGTTTTTTACAACTTAATTGTTTTTTCAAAAAGTAGTAGTTGTTGGTATTGGTTCCCTAGAACTAACTATGTTTTAATTTTAATTGAATGTATATTCTATGGTAATAATATTAATTTAATATCTTATCACATAATTATTATTCTTATGCATACCGTCAATGTGATAATGTTCTTAGATTATTTTTTACATCGAAAGGTCATAGAAGTTCTTCGTTATGATGAGAACCTTGAAGTTATATGATGATATTATTAAAATTATGTTCTACGGTTAGGATAACATTTTATGATCGGACACATAGTATGTTGACTATCAGGTGTGAGTACTTGTAGGCAGATGAGATTTCATCTCATGAAGTTCTAATATAGTAATATATAAGTGAGGAGGTTAATGAGAAAATACTCTCCAATAGGAATTACACATGTTACTTTTCATTGGATATTCCTATATTCAAACATGTATAATGATCCTTAGACCTAATATTATTATTAAATCATATCATGAGTTATGTACTTTGATGTATTCCCATTAACTGTGTCGACATATGTTCATGGTGAAGTTGGGTTTGTTGAGTGAGTCATGAGTGATATGTCATTAATTAATTAGTTAGGAAAGGATATGTATCTTCTATATTTATGGAAGATGATATCTCAACACTTTGATTAGAATTAAACCATTGAACTGAAATATATAATTATGGTGTATTGATGAGTTCATTTTAGGTATTCAAAGAAAAAGAAATTGGGCACATACATTGATGAAACTTGTATGCAACCTGATTTATTATGAGATATCAAGATAAAAAGATTATATTACATACTGATAATTCATATGTGGTTTTCATCAGTGTGACATTAACTTCTTCCTTTACATAGGCTGACTTTGAACTTTTGGTGAGCCTTCTTATTTGAACCGAGGAAGATGCCTAGAGATTGACAAACTTAGTGTTTCTATTAATCTTAGTTAAATTATATTTGAATTTAATAGTTGGAACAAATATTATTCTTCTGAGTTAGGTGTAATATTTATCCATTATTTTTCCGATCGTAAATATTCAGTCACCGGTTATGTTCGAATTAGAATATACATGTGATTTGAATGTTTATTTTCAATGTAATAAATAATATTTATTCTTTTATTAAATAAATATTATTTTAGTTACACAAATATTAAAATACATACTTATTCAAAAAGTCAGTGAATATAATATTTCATTATCTATTGTAGTTATTCATAATGTAATGAATATATATTTATATTTATTTAATTTGGTTACATAAATATATATTTATTTAATGAATTATATTTATTTATTGAATGAATAATATTTATTTATTAAATATTTATTGATCAAGGTTTAAAAATGATAATGAGGATGACCAAGGAAAAATTAAGGGCATGATGATGAGAATGATATAAGCGTTGGATATCATTAAATAAATATTAATTTATTTATTTGATGAAAATGACATTTAATGAATGTGAGGGTTAGTGAATACCATGAAATATTATTATTATTACTATCAAGGAGAATATGAAAAATTTAATATTTTATTAAGGGCCTATGTGTAATTACCAATATTCAATACGCCAAAATTTGTATTTAGCGACGGTTTAAACCTCCGGGAAATCGTTCTACAACGGTTTTGGAAAACCACCGTAAAATCATGTGTCGGGAAATAATTAGCGGCGGTTTAAACTGCTGCTATTTTTTTTAAATTTTTTTAAATTTTTTAAATTTTTTAATTAGCGGCTGTTTTTAGCGGCGGTTTAAACCGTCGCTAAATCGTTTTTACTTTTTTTTTTAAATTTTTTAAATATTTAATTTTTTATTTATTTTTTTATTTATTTGTTTAATTTATTTATTTAATTATTATTACCACGCACATGCCCATCCATCTCTATGCATAAGTCTATGTCCATGCACATGCCCATGCCATATATATAAATTCCGCGTTGGGTGAGATTTGAACCACTTACCTCTTGCTTATTCTCCAAAAACTTTACCACACCAGCATGCTCTTGATGTGGTCAATAAATCGAATTTAATATACTTATACACACGCACGCGCACACACACACACACACATATTAATTGGTAAAACAGGTAATACATAACAAATAAGTACAAACTAAATAATTATTAATCAATAATTATTAATCAATAATAAATAATTAATAATTAATCATATATAATATATAATATATAATTTATGATATATAATATATAATATATAACATATAATATATAACATATAATATATAACATATAATATATAATACATAATACATAATACATAATACATAATATATAATATATAATATCTAATATATAATGTATTATCTATAATATATAATATATAATATATAATATATAATATATAATATATAATATATAATATATATTTTATATTTTATATTTTGTATTATATAATAGATAATATATAATCGATAATATATAAAAGATAATAGATAATAGATAATAGATAATATATAATATATAATAGATAATATATAATATATAATATAGAATATATAACATAATATATATATAAGTAATGTATAAATAATAAATTAATTAAAAAATAATTTAATCTATAATAAATAAATAAAAATTAATAATAAATTAATAAATAATAGATAAATAAATAAATAAATAAATAATAATAAATAATAAATAATAAATAATAAATAATAAATAATAAATAGTAAATAGTAAATAATAAATAATAAATAATAAATAATTAATAATTAATAATAAATTATAACTAATAATTAAAAATTGATCATTACGAATTAATAATTAATAATTAATAATTTATATATAAAAATTTATAAACAATTTATAAATAATTAATAAATAATTAATAAATAAATAATAAATATTGAATAACGAATAAATAAATAAATAAATAATAAATGAATAATAAGTGAATAATAAATCAATATTTAGTAAATTAAAAATAAATTAATAAATAATAAAAAATAAATAATTAATAATAAATAAGAAATAATAAAAATAAAGAATAAATAAATAAATAGATAAATAATAAATAATAAATAATAAATAATAATTAATAATTGATAATTATAAATAAATAATTCTTAATTAATAATTAATATTTTAATTTTAATATTTAATATGCAATATGCAATATTTAATATTTAATAAATAATAAATAATTAATAAATGAATAATAAACTAATAATAAATTAATATTTAATAAATTAAAAATAAATAAAAAGAATAAAGAATAAAGAATAAAAATAAAAAAATAAAAAATAAATAATAAAAAATAAAGAAATAAATACATAACTAAATAAACAAATAAATAAATAATATATAATTAATAATTAGTAATAACTAATAACTAATAATTAATAATTTATAATTAATAAATAATAAATAATCAATTAAAAATTAATAATTAATTAATAAATAATGAAAAACAAACAAATAAATAAATAAATAACACGTAAATAAAAAATGAATAATGAACTAATAATAAATAATAATTAATAAATAAATAATTAATAAATAAATTAAAAATAATTTAATAATTAATGTGTACATAATAACTAAATAATAAATAAATAAATGAATAAATACATAATAATAAATAATATTTAAATAAATAATAAATAATAATTAATTAATTAATTAATTAATTATTATTAAATAAATAAATAAATAAATAAAAAATTAATTAAATAAATCATAAAATGTTAAGAACCTCTGTAAACCTTAAAAACACTGAAATAGTCATAAAAGATGATCTGATACTCAGTTTCAAGTACCACAACCAGTCAAATCGAAGACTGTGAAATGAGCTTCGATATGATATGTGGTACATGCCGAATGGACACATGGATAGAAAGTTATAGCCATTTGAATTTTAAGAAATTGTTGTCTGCAACTAAAAACTCTATTTTGGAGGCCTTCTCGACCTTTTTGGTGGAATAAAAAGGGGTACAACACTCAAAGAGTTGGTACCAGACCAAAGCGGTGTAGCGCTCATCGCAGGCTTCGATTTGATATGTGGTAGAGCCCAAACAGACACCTGGATTAAAAGTTATGGTCGTTTGAAGTTCAAGTTTGATTTTCGACTTTTAAATTTTGAATATATTTTTTTCATTTGATTATCACGCAATTTAAATCTCACTTGGTTTTTTCTCATTTGATAAACTTCGATTTGACTAGTTGTGGAGCTGAAGAGGACTCTCGGATCAGAAGTTATGGTTATTTGATGTTGAAGTCTATTCTTCTACTTATTTAAGATTTACTTTCCGTTTAAAAATAGTATTAACTAATAATTATAAATATTAATTAATTGAAACATTATAAATATTTAAAATTATAAATAATAAACTATATTTAATTTTAAATAATAAAAAAATAATAAATAATAAATAAAAAATAAAAAATAATTTTTTAAATTTTTTTAAAATTTTTTCTTAAATTTTGAGGTGGTTTTAAAAAAACCACCACTCTTTCATAGCGGTTTTAAAAAAATTTCCATTAAAAAGAATTAATTTTTTAGAAGATATTTAAAAAAAATAAAAATATTTTTTTTAAAAAATTAGCGGTGGTTTTTTCGTGGCGGTTTTAAAAACCACCGCGAAATTTTTGATCAAAAAATATTTAACGGCGGTTTTTAAAAACACTGAAAAAAAACCACTGCTAAAACACTATTTTCTCATAGTGATTAAGCCTATGCACTATATATTCTTATCTTATATCATTTGGTATATGTGGAATACTTATCATTGTGCCCAAAAAATCAACTCTATAGAATTCTCCCAATAACATAATTGTGGTTCTCTCAATAATTAGAGGATTCTCCACCCTCATCCTTCCCCTCAAGACCAAGAGAACAAGATATGTGATCTTCATATCAATTAAACTTCTATTGTGATCAAAATAAATGATACAAGATTATTGATACCACCATGCTAGAACCTGATGATTCACTAGTAACATTTCGAGACCAATGAGCTCATGTGGATCACCAGTAAAGGGCTACCACCTCTCTTTCCCAATTAGCACTTCTAATGCCATTTACATTAGACATTACTAACCAAAATAATTCTGTTACTCCATTACATCACCTGAGATCCCTTTTTTCTATCATAAATCCATCCAAGAAGAATCTTTATGCAAAGTTGGTGAAGTTTTCTAAATAATAGGTAATATTCTTCAACGAGCATTTTTATTTTGTTTCTTCTTCCACCTAAATATAATATTATTAAACCATTATTTTATAATAACCTCAGTATATTCCATATATTGATATTTTATTTATTTTTTAATTACTTATATCTATCTCCTCTTCCATCAATTAGGAAATGAAACTATTGATCATGTATACGGAGGACTTTTGTCTCATGAACCAATGTAAATCGTTTTCCATCAACACTTTTAAAGGATTGATATTATTATGGAATTAACCTATTTTTATGATAGTTATGATAATATTAATCTTATGTAATTTTAATATCACTTATAACTTCTTACATTACATTTCTATTAAAATATGATAGCATTATTCGAGTGTACGACAGACTACCGCCTCATGAAAGGATTTGATTTATTTTTCAGTTACACATTACATTAAAGTAATAAATATAAATTTAATTAATATATATGATATATATGAAATGATATTTATTATTCAAGATAAATATATATCACCCTTTTACTTATCCTTTCACTCATTAATAAAATGGTATTGTTTCTCAAGCGTACATACGACCAACCGTCTCTAGGAAGTGCTGTGATTCTTTTTTCATGCCCAACATTAAAGAATTATTCCTTAAATTAATAAAATAAATAAATATGATATTTATAGAATTAATATAATTCATTAAATGATTTATCTCTATCCTATACCAAAGATTCCAAAATTTCATCATAAAACATGCATGGGAAAAAAGTCAATTAACGCCTGAAACAATCAATATTTATAAATATTATTAAAAAACAAGACATAAAATATTATATGAGGATATTATAAGATATGATAAATATGAAAGCAGTTATTTTATAAATTAATAACATTATTAAAACCACAATAATTTTGATTAAGATACATTAAAAAAATGGAATCATGATATAAGGTACCTCATCTCAATTTCCCGACATTGAGGCATATTTTAACGCTATGCACCTAGTTTATTTTATATGGTGTATATATTAATTTTTTTTCATGTAATATCATAAAAAATGAATAAATAATGGTATTTTATATTTTAATTTTAATTATTTCATCTAAGGGTATTTGACATGAAATTTTACAAGAGTTAGCGAATTTCATAACTCAATTTCATTTAATTGGGTTATATTAATTATTCATTTTATTTAATAAATAATATTTTGTGTTTAAATAAATATTACTATATTTTATTGTAATTAACATTTTATTATTTTTATTTACATTTTATACACATAATGGATTCGTTGGTTGATTCTCACTCCAAAGTTTTGATCTTTGTAAGAGTTTATTTCACAATCTCATTTCAATCCAGACTGTTTGTTCTTAAATATTTATTAAAGGAAATAATTTAATAATTTCATAATAAAATAATTTTCTGTTCAATTTACTATAGTTATTTAAGACATTCTCATTTTATATTATCCTTTACCACTATTTTCCAATTAAAATTTTTCAGAAAATGGTTTTTAAGAAACATGACTTAATTTCTCTCTTCAGAAGAAAATCCTTTTTATTTGAAAATATTGTTTCTTAAAAATTTATTAACAAATATTTTTCAAATTCTAAAAATTAATTACTAAATATATTTTTACAAATTTATTATAGTTTACAATTTTTTAAAATTATCTTTCATATATATATTTCATAACAAGGTTCGTTTGATTTTACCAAAAATGTTAATATATTTTTTTAACAGGTACAACATGTATGGAATTTTCTTCCATCATGACCAATAATTTTTTTAAAATATTAATTTACAGTTTTAAAAGTTTCTTTTCATTGAAATTTATTTTCAAAATATTTTTCAACTTTTAGTAAAAAAAATTAAATTTAAAAGGTTATTTTCCTCAAGAATGTTCTAATGAAATTTTATGATATATTTAATCCTCAAAAAAATTAAATTTTTATTCTAGTAATGATCCACCTAGGATATGTGATATTAGAAACATCCTTATTATATACCTAGATTATTTATAATAATTTTGACTAGGTAGTGTATTGACATTCTATTTCTTGATTATTTTTGTAAACAATAGTGTTCTTTGGAAATATTTACAATTATGT
Source organism: Viscum album (assembly GCA_963277665.1). Lineage (NCBI taxonomy): Eukaryota > Viridiplantae > Streptophyta > Magnoliopsida > Santalales > Viscaceae > Viscum > Viscum album. Next base: position 591,850,710 of record OY728141.1, on the reverse strand, counting down.
TATCATTGGAAATTAAATTCCCCCAAACAACCATATTATTTATCATGTATATAATTATTACATAAACATTATTTCATATCTATGTATTGTATTTTACATTGAATGTTATTTGATTGAATAAGGAAATTTTGTAATATGTCTTCATTTCTTGATATGGAAATTTATTAATAAGGCATATTATTCAGGAATTAAATCAATCCTTCGATATATGATGAATGAATTAGGCATACAGATATAGGTGGGTCCCAGTTATAGATATCCCCTTGAGTAATAGGTAGTCTCATGAAATGAATCAGTTGGATAGCCTTAGCTAAATTGGTTTCTATGGTATACCTACCCTTCATCATCAAAATGTCATGACAATGGTTTTGATAGTAGAGCTACCATGATACCCGAGATCATGACATCCAATAATTGAGAATTTACTTTATAAAGTATTCAGTTATTATTATCCATGAGTGTTTTTCAATGATATTACATTTGATCCATTTGATTCTGAGTTTTTTAATTAAATGGAATGTGTTTTCAATTATTTACCTTTCCATAATGATTACACCTTAACTAATCATGAAATCCATATTATTTAAATGGAACATGTGTTGTGTTATATATATTTCTATTTTTATTATACATAATGATTTATGATAACATCTGTTATACTTTCCCATTGTTAATAATTTTAGATCACTCTTATTTTGTTTCCTATCCCAAGATTACATAAACTGTACTAAGAATAATATGCTAGGATATGCTAGAGGGAATATTGATATTATCAAAAAAATGATGTTATAATTTGTGTATTAAAATTTAATATTGGAATCATATATATATCCAATTTTATAAGGAAACTATACTATACATTTCTTTGGTATGTAATTTCTTGTATCTTATGCCAATGTACTAAATCAGATTCCATATCTGGGTTACTATGGTTAGGGTCATTACAGTTGGTATTAAATAATTTTTAGTAGAATAATTGGGAACTAGATTTAGGAAATCATAGGTCATATACTGTAACCCTGTGTTAGACTCTGAATGATAATACAAAAAACAACCTAATGTTTTTTTAAAGTATAAATTATGATGTTTTTTCAAGTAATACTTACCTGCATGGATACTATAAGTGGATAGGGTTCTAAAATATATCTACCTAGGGGTAATTACTCTGAAAATGGAACATTGGTCATGACTAAAGAATTATCTTGTACATGAGAATGATACATACTGTGCACCTAGTTGGACACTTCTAGGGGATATTATTTTAATAATTCAAATTTTATTAAAAAAATATTATTTAGGATTTGAATAGTTGATGAAAATGAATAACATTGGTTAAACATAAGGAATCATTTATTTAATAAAAAATCATGATTTAAATATAGTATAAATGATTATATGTTTTTTCCACTAGATTATTTTTTGTCACACTATGATTTCTTTTAGTTAATGGATTGAACCTGAAAGAATTATATTGATATTGAGTATAAAGTATAATATGGTTACTAAGTGAAAAAATGGGATGCTGACTGAAGTGAAATATATCATGATTGTTTTTAATAATTTATTCAAAAAATTTATTAACAGCCTATATTTTAAATACATATCACTCTCACAATAAAAGAGAAGAATATATTTATCTTATAGCTATAGTGGTGGATGTAATGGAGAAATGATGTATTTATTTCCTTCATTTCAGAAATGTAGAAATTGATTCCCAAGAAAATTTCTCAATGGAATATAATAATATACTATGTGTGGAAAATAAGTTGATAAAGTAGTGAATTACTGATGAAAAATGAATAATTTGATGGAATAAAAAACATTTAAACCTAGTAATCCATTAGTAGTTTATTATATTAAATATAGGGAACCTAGGCATTATCTGATTCAATGGCCACTTTTAAAGGATAACTCCAAGTCCAAGGAAATACTTATGTTAAATTAAAATGGTCTAATTGTTACTTGGAATTACTGAATTCAATTGTAGTTTTTTTACCCGTGTCATTTTTTATAATAATCATTATGCATATATATATTGTGTAAATTTGGAAAAAAATATAAATATTCATTAACTTAAGAGTTATAGATCCTCTAAGGGGTTTTTGTGTATAATTTTTATCTTTATTTTAACTTTTTAAAAATATTGTTTTAGGTTTTACGTGGTATGATTCTAAAATGAATTTGGGTATTCTAGAAATTTTTGTACAAAAATAGAGCACATTGGTATAGTTTATATTTTAGTGAAAAATTTATTTATGGAATAATTATTTTACAATTTCTGGTCATAATTTTATAGGTATTTGTAATCTTTAGGGTCTATATTATCTTGATGTTCATTTATTTTTGGGTTATTAAACATTGGAAACATTATTTAATTTATTATAATATAGTTTTTGAAAAAGGACAACCCTCATATAAGGGGAAACAGTGCCACATTTGATAAGGTCGCAAGGATTTGACCCACAATGGATAGGAGACAAGGGAGATGCGCCTACCACTACCCAATGTGATGTTTTGTTAAAAATTTCATTATTACTATGTAAACGATTTGATAGGAAAATATTAATTTTGAACCAATGGTGTTAATGTTTTGTTTTAGAGATTAATGTATTATGTTGGTTAACTTGTTTTAATCATATTTGTTTTGGAAAATAGTTAGAGATAGAAAGAAGGGATTTCCACTATTTTATAGAACTTATGATATATTGAAAGTGAAATTTAGTTCTTTACGAATAAGAAACTCATTTTCGGATATTCATTTCTTGGATTCAGAGTTGAATAGGAAGTTGATCAAGGAATAACCAAAGGATAAAAGTGTGATTATGTAATAAAAAGATATCTATCAAGTATATTTTCTTATTTTAAAAGATATAAAATAATTCTTAAACATTATGAAATAGATTTTTAAATAAAAATGGTACCTTTTTCCTTCATATTTTATGAATAAAAGGCATCTTAAATCATCACAAATATATGGTTTTCTGGTCGTTAGCATTCCATTGATACTTTACATAATTATGATCAATGCACACAATCGATGTTTACAATTATTTACATACTTCTTCCATATACATATATTAAATTTCTAACAATGGTTTACTAAAAAGAACTTATGTGATATTCCATATAACCATTGAAATTCCCTTCTTCACTTATTAAGAGGTTGTTCCACAAACTATTTTTATGTTCTATATTTTAAACATATAAATATTTAAGTATGAAACACAATATTTTTGGGAACAAGATCGAATTTTGAATAAAGAAATTATTATTTTGGGGAGAAAGTAACATGCAAAAAATATAAAATAATAACATTTTATTTTATATCATATGTGACAAGAAACATAAAGCTTAATCAACCCATGAAATATATTTCATCACATTTAAACTCATCAAAAGATTACCATACATGAAACCCTCATTTTAAGTTAACTATAATATAATATTCCATTATAATATATCCATTAAATTTGTGGGTATAAATAGTAACAAATATATTATCAATATTAATGTCATATAATGATTATAAATAAAATAATAATCATTTAAAATAATAATAAATGTTTTATTAAAAACATTATTTTTATAAAAAATATTAAGTACTACATTTCCCATATAATTTAAAATTAATGTTTATCACTTTTATAAGTAAAATATAAAATTGAATTCAATTTTGAAATCATAATATTAAAATTAGATTAGTATAAATTTATGGGGTTTTTTCAGGAAAGATTCAATTTTCATGAATAATAAAAATAATAAATTTTATTGAAAGATTCAAATTCTATTAAATAATTTACAATTTTAAATTATAATTTATATGGATATTAAAGTTAAATAAGATAAATTTTATTACTAGTAAACTAATATTGGTCATTGGACCCAATTTAAAATTAAATTTTGATATTTAACCTTATATGATTATGAGCATTTTCTTTTTGGAAACCCCCTTTTTCATCAAGTGTACATGTATAATTTTAACCTTTTTATTATTCCACTTATCTAAATTTTATTTGGATAAATTTATTACATATTTATAATAATAATAAATTATATTATCGAATTTTAAACATAATTTTTTACCTTAATGAATTTTGAGAATAGTAATAAATAATTACTGCTGAAAATGAAATAATGGTTTTACCATGGTGTTAAACAAAGAACATAAGGTTTAAAATTACATAAACTAGAAATAACACCATTTTATGGCCTTATTTAAACCTTTAAAAAATCTAGGGTTGATTATGAATAACTTTTGATGCCTGAGGTATTATAAAAACAATGGTGTAATTGATTCTTTTTAAAAATTCCATGTGTTTCCTCTCCCCCACTAAAAAAGGCCACCCCATCTCCCCCTTATTCACACTTCGTAGAAAATTGGTTTAGAAAATATATATAAAAATAACTTAATTAATCTCTTACCAGTATCCTAGATTCATTTTTTTATCATAAATTCATCCAATAAAGGTTTTTCATGATAACCTAAAGAATCTGTCCAAGTTAGTGGCAACATTCATAACATAGAGTTTTTATTATTTCTCTTCTTCCACCTCCTTAAAATACTATTAAGATAATATTATATAATAACTTCATTATATTTCATATAAATATATGTTATTATGTTAATGTAAATACCAATATCCATATCCTCTTCCATCAGATGGGAAAAAAAGTGTCGATTGTGTGCATAGTTGACTATTGTTCTTAAAATAAATGTTATTCATTTTCTATCACCTCCTTTAAAGGGTATAAATAATGATGTATGTAACATTTTTATATTATTTTTTTATATTATTATACTTATATAATTATAATATAACATCTAACTTTTTATTTTCCTTGCATTTTGATGTATGACAACATCATTCATCTGTACAAAACACATCATTCTCATAAAGCGATGTGATTCATTTTTCATGTACTATTTTCATGGAAAGTGATAGGGATAAAATTAAATAATATTTGTGATATATAATAAATTATATTAATTTTTTAAGATTAATATATCACCCATTTCCTTATCATTTCACTCAATAATGGAATGATATTGTCTCTTGTGTGTACGTATAACCTACCGTCTTCATGAAGTAATGCGATTCATTTTCCATGTCCAAAAATAATGAATTATTATCAAATATTTTTTATTTCGTAATTATTTTACTTATAACATTAATATAATTCTGGATATGATTTATCTATATTATTTACCAATGAACTTGAACATTTATGAAAAGACATGCATGAGAAAACTAGCCAATTAACTCCCAAAATAATGAATTAAATGTAATACTGTAGAAAACATGTGGTAAAATGATATATTATGATCCTATCTGATATTATTAATAGGAAAATGTTTTTTTTATAAATTAATTAATTTTATAAAAACATTATATAGGATATTAAATCATTTTAACCAAAATTAAGTATGAGGTAAGGGATTTCGTCTCAATTTCTCTTCATTGAGGAATATGGTAATGTTATGCACATAATTTCTTTTATATGATGTATGTATTATCCCATTATCATGAAATATTATGAAAAATACACACTTCATGATATTTTATGCTTTAAATGGAATTATCTCCTCCAAGGAGATTTAAATTTTAAAATACCATGTTGAAATAAATTTCAGGACTCAATTTCATTCCAATGGGTTATATTACTTCTTAATTATTGCTAATATTATAATATTATGTGTGAAAATAATTTTTAATATATTATATTTTAATTATATTTTATTTATTTTTATTTATGTTTAAACACATAACTGATTCCTTTTTTAATTCCCACTTCGACATTACTATCTTTTTAAGGGTTTATTTTACAAACTAATTTTAATGTATATTTTTTATACATGAATTTAAAATGAAGGAAGTAATTTAATCATCGACTACAAAAACCACGTTAATTTTCTTATACTTTTTTTTTCAATGATATTCAAATGTAGTAGTATTATTTACCACTCTTTAATTCTTAAAATTTTTATGAAAATTATTTTTAGGAAATTTAAATTTACTCATCCCGTTGTTGAAAATTGTTTTCTCCAACAACCAAGTTTTCTAAAAATATTTAGATTTTTTTGATATTATACAAATCATTTATTAATGAATATTTTACCCATGATTGAATTTTTAATAATTTTTTTAATACAATCTTCATATCATTTTCCAAACATGTCTCATTTTTCTTTAACATAAAATATGAAAAGATTTTTTGATTTAACTTGTAAGACATTTATGAAATTTCACATCTTTATGAACACTAATTTTTTTAAATATTCCATTATCATTTTGAATTTATATTTTCAATAAAAATTATTGCTAAAATATTTTTTTGACTATTTTGTTTTTAATGAAATATTTTCAAAGTGAAAAGGTTATTTTACTCAAGAATGATTTAATTTCATATATATTTTATTCATATTCATAAAAGACTTCAATCTTTTATTGTTCATATAATATTATATGGTTTTTTCATTTTGATACAATCCTTATTATTTCTCTTTATTTTATACAGTCATTTTGACTACAAATTTTTTGATGTTCTCTTTCATGATTATTCTTTGTATTCAATAACTTTCACTAGAAATATTTACTTTTTTGTTGTAATTGGAAATTAAATTTACCTCAAATATCCATAATATTCATGATGTATATAATTATTACATAAACCATATGTCAATTTTATAATGGGTTTTTCAATTGGATTGTGATATTATTGACTATGGAAATTATTATTATTTTTATTCGAAACTAACTATGTAAGTTTTCTAGAAGTCATATTATTCATGTAATAAATTGATAATTCAATATTTTTTCATGTGCTGGACATGAAAATAAAGGTGGTTTCCAATTATTGATAGTCCCTTGATGCGTCATTAGTCTTATGAGATAAATTATTTAGATGGCCTTAGTTTAATTGGTTTTCTATTATTTAAATACACATTGGTTTTATACTTTTTCTTGAAAGGTCTTGAATGTATATGTGTGATGATTTCTGAGATCATGACGTACAATAATTATTATTTTCAATCATAAATAATATTGTTATTATTATACATGAAATTTGCACAGATATTGTATCTCTGTATGCATTGGATTCATAGTTTATTGATTAAGTGGAATGTTTTTTCAGTTATTTACCTTTCCAAATTGATTATTCCTTATCTGATTATTATTTTTATATTACTTAAATGGGATTTGTTTTTAGTTATATACCCATCCATGTTGATAATGACTATTAATACATGATAGAACCAACATTAATAAACCATTACTCACTATTTGATCTCACCCATATTTTTTCCCTTTCCACAGAATCTATGATGTGTACGAATAATTATATTAAAGGATATTATAGATGATGTAATAATTTTCTCATAAATATTATTTTTAAATTTTTTCTTTAAAATTTTATATGGTAATCATGTATGCATCTAGTTTACTAATATGTAAAAGCATTCAGCCCTTAGGGATGAAATTCCTTATATTTTATTCCATTATAATAATGTAGAGGTCTACTATATGTTAATGGGGTTAGGTTAATTACAAATTTACCAAATTTAAACATACTAATTCAAAATATAGAATCAATTTTTTGACATTCAATTTCTATAAAGTTCTATAAATTCATTGAAAAATAAGAATAAAAAACAAGATGGAAATTTTTTTTTAGAGAAATACATTTCACTCATAAAACTTCATTTATTATTATCTCATTCCAAGAAATTAATAGATGAAATTTAAAACATGTTATTTAATATATAATATAAAAATTTTATTAAATTTTTTTATAAATAACAATTTAATTTATTAATGTGAAAATAAAATTGTGTGAGGAAAATAAATTTTCAAAAAAACATCTCTAATTTAAAGTAGAGGTAATATTAGTATATTTTCACACTCTGAGTAGACATTTTTTCTCTATTTATATCTCTCACATCCCTTGTGTATTTACTTGAAAATGTATGATTTTGGGCATGAGAATTATTTCACACAGATATGGTTCATGGTCTTCCAAAATATTTGAAATAATATTTATAGTCTCTATATATTTGATATAGTCAAACTACATGGTTAGTGCATGGTTTTCTAAACTGGATTTACTTTGATTGGTTCTACAGAATGCTAGTATTGGGTCCATGGTTGTTTTACGATTTTCCAATCCATGTAACTTAACCATGAACTATGTCCTTCATTAAAAACACTAAAATACACATTTTAACCTATTTAAATTAAAACTCTTAAAAGGGTATTTCTCCCTTATTCACTTTCCCTCTTGGTATGTCATACCATAAACCAAACACTAGGTTGGGTTTTCCATTTGATTTCTAAAATGGTCTAATTTCAAATTGGTATTTTTCATACTTAGGGTTTCTTGTGTGGATCCTTGGACCATGCGGTGAAGGTTATAGGCCATTCACATCAATTTCCATGAGTTATAAATCTGTTTGAGGTAGGGTACCCTGTGGACGAGCCTTTAAATTGGAAACTATGACTTTATGAGTGTATAAATGTATATTTTAATAATATTTTAAATAATATAAATTATAAAATTTTTTAGGATTCGTTAAAATGGTTTCTCTATGGTTTTCCATGTTTTCCCAATGATTTTACATGGTCTCTTATTGCTATAAATATATATATTTTTTCTATTTTTTGAAATGGCTTGTACCTTAGGTGATTTGTTTTTTTCCAATATTTCTAAATACGAGGGTTTTGAAATAAATAAAATGTTTTGGCCCATTTTATAGGTTTTACGTAGTGTATTAATGGAATTTTTGGATCCCAACAAGATAAAAATGGGTTCTAATTCCTTAAATTCTTTTAAATATGTCATATTCACATACACATATATCGATACAAAAATATATACATATTGGTGCACTATCTTTAAATATTCACACATTTAATTGGAAAAATGTGCTTTGGGACAAGAGATATATATATCAAGGTGTATATGTGTCTAAGTGTTAAATGTGGTTTGGAACTTGAATGTTACAATATTAAAAGTGAATTTTTCAAATTATCGACGTATATTGCTAAAAAATAAGGCAAAATTTGAAATATTCAAAGTCATTAAAAGTGGATGTTCACACTAATGGAAGCATAGAATTTTATATAGCTTGTGGAATTCAGATTTGATATGTTTTTAATGGTGGTATGAATTTATTAAAAGTGGATTCATATTATTAATGTAGGGAGGTGGGGATAGTTTTATTCCTTATTTTCTTTGTTTTGTGATTGAAACATGGTTTTACAACTAATCCTCCCTTACGTAATTTAGTTATGGGCATTGAACATAGGAATCTAGTTTACCTAGGTGGGTGTACTAAGGAATTCTGATGAACCTGACTTAGATACACCCTCAAACTGGTACCCGAACTGAACCATCACATTCTAGAAGGGTGTTCCCCATCCCCATGGGATATCACCAAGAACCCATGGATTAGAAAAACTAGCGGGAATGATTTTTCCCAACCTAATGTAAACAACATGACATATATTACATGATTTTAAGAAACACCAAATGAGTAAAATAAAAAATATATTTTATATCAAAATGAAATAAAAAAAGTGATATGATTTAAAAGTATATATATAATCTTGAAGGTATAAGTTTATAATTATTGAACAACAAAAACGAAAACATATACTACATTTTATTGTGTGGGAAATATCTCTCTTTCTACTAATGATCTACCCAGACACAGCTGAAATAAACCTCACTGCCTCAATATGGTGCTTTTCCATTACCTATATTGTATGACATAACAATGTCTACACACCACCGAACAGGTGAATAGGGTGTGATCTAAATTTTTTATTAGTACCCCACTAAGTTATTCTATATAATTTCTATGAAAAAAATCAGATCATTCTCAACTTTATTGAAAAATGTACATAATAATTAGTCAAAAAAATTATAGCAAAATAATTTTAAAACATTACCCCCTTTTCCCACAATTCTAAATAATCTATGTTAAACAATTTCAAGTAATTTCATAAAATCAAAGAAATAAAATCAAAACATGTATCAAATATCATTCATTTCCAATAAAAACAAAATAACATTTAATGTCAGGCTAGAGATCATAAGAGGACATGCTAGCTAGGACCCTCAAAATTAATCATATAAAATCATGTGCATCAAGTCTCAAGATATATGCATCTAATATATAGATCAAAGGAAGACCTTATCTAGTGAACCTCCAAATATGTCCAATAATTATTTAGAAGAACGGGCCTATGGAGTAGATGAAGACCCCATTAACGAACACATAAATAGTATCAAAGGACGAGTCCTATTGCAACATCTTCCACCTAAGTTCCCATGGATTCCCATGTGAAACATTTTCAAACCCATTTCATCAAAATAATTATTTGATCCTATTTCATAAATCTATTTAACAATACAATAAAAATAAAATTTCTTTTTCCAAAAAAATGGAATACTGTCTTTTTTCAAAACCAATATCCATACACACATTTCAATCATCCTATTTTATTTGTAAAAAAATTTATACAAAACCATAGGAATATATTTCATCCAATATATACTATAAACAAAACAAACTTCCCCTAAATTTGGCCACACATTCTTATAGCATGATCTAACAACATGAAAGTAAAAAAAAGAAGGAGTCCTTATAATCAATCCTTACATATCAGAATCAATTCAAATCGAATCGATTGGCGTAGTAGATAACACAACATGTACCTAAATAAACCCATACACTTCACCAAAACCAACAAAAAATAAATCCTATGAAGAAACAACACAAAATATATCTTGAATGGACAAGGATAATATAAACAACATGACCATGAGATCTAAAAATATTGCACAACGATAGTAATACAAAAAATGAATAATGAGAAGTATAACGATCACTTATCTGAAGATATTCATCCCAACCACAACGATGATAAATCACTGAATGAAAAAATATAGAAGTAATGGATATCCAAAAAATAAAATGGGAGAGATACTTGGTATTTAGAAAAAATCCATCACATAGAATAAAATATTAATCATCCATTCAGTTCCCTAAAAAGTAATAATCCTAAAATTTTAATAATGTGGAACCATTTCATGATGTTAATTTCTTAATTAAAAAAACACCAACAAACATGTAATCTCAGAGTAAAAATCTTAACTTCATGTATTTCATTATTTTAACCTGATTCATGCCAAGAAAACCATTCACACCTTGAACCAATTCATTTAATTTTTCTGGAAACAAATACATGACATGTGACCATTCATGATGTAAAAATTATATGCAGGCAGGGAACAATACATACTGTGAAGGAAAACCCAAAACATATCTGGTGTTCCATGAAAATAATTAGAACCCTACATATACATTGAGTCATTTATACATATACTCCATCAATTCCAAAAATATATGTCCCTGAACATTAGTTTCATTTTTTTAAAAAATGGTATCCATCCTCAGATTCCAAAAAATACACCCAAACAAAGAAGGATATCAAAAAAGAAATGATAAATATCTGAAATGATGTATCTTTTTTTTAAAAAGTCCCCACTATAATTTTTTTCCACGATAATTAATGCTTAATAATGGTGTCTAAAAGGAGGATATAAAACTACTCCCTTATTAATAAATCAAGATCCCATGTCTCTTGAGAAGCTGATCCATGTGGCCATAATAATCCGGCCAAAAGAATAAAATTCCCACATGAGACCATTACCTTGGATTCAGTAATCTCCATTGGTAACTCCAAGATATAAAACTTGGAATCCATATCAATCTATTCCGAACATAAAACATGAGAGGGATCAGGATGGTACTTCCTGAGATGAGATATGTGAAAAAAATCATCAATGTTGATCAACTGAACTATAAATGAAAACTATTAACATTCCTATGTGGCTCTGTGATCTCAAACAATACATCATATCTTCGAGCCAATGTTCCATGTTTTCCAACATGATGGTGACTGAACTAAGAAGAAACTTCTAATTAAACTTGATCACTAATGAAAAACTATAAAGGGTATTGCTAACAATATTCATAATATATCTTCCAAATATATGTTGTAACTAGACATCGACATATATCTTGAATCAATAATAACTTCTCATGAACAAGACTTGATTCTACAAAAGAGTTCTCTCCAACCTCTACCAAACAATGTGAAAAACTACATGGGAGACTTTACAAAGCCTCAATGGTATAAATTTATATAACTGTCTAATAACTATTATTATAAAAAAACTACACCATTCCAAGATAGTTTTCACACGATCCCAAAAAAATCAAGATGTAGGCACATTTCATATCCTCTAGGATCTAAATAATACTCTCTATCGATTGGTATTTCTTTGGATGATAAGTTGTCCTTAACCAGACAAGAGTCCTCATACCCTCTTAGAAACTCTTCTATAACCATGAGGTAAAACTATGATAACTATCTTAAATAATGGATGATGGAACCATATATATACTAACAACATCAAACATATAAATCTTACATATGTCTTTAAATTTAGTGTTGTGACTGATAAAAATGAAGTAAGTTAACTTTTTCAACTGATCAATGGATAACCAAGTAGCATTCCTTCCTTGAGTAATTTCTGTTAATACAATAACAATTTTAATATCCACCTCATCCCATTTTCAAACTAGAACTATATGATTATATAGAAAACATGATTGTTTCAAATTCTCTCCCATTAAATGTTTGAAGGTGTAATAATGGGATGAATAATGTGGAATGTTAAGCTTCAATCATAGCCACCATCATCATAGTATCATTTCAAAATACATATTTGTAGTTCCATGTAAACCATGATGAACTATGAAATTATAACAGAATAGACCTCTTTACAAATATTGGAATGAGAAACAATTATCCAAAATGTAGAATACCATCTGATAGAGATACTAACTTGAAAGGTACTCCCCAAAATATATGATTTCCTGAATTTCCTTGAAATCATCATCCTTCTATTAATCCTACAGAGTAGACTCAATGAGATATGATAATAACTAAACACTAATAAAACCCATATATGAAACATACTCTTGATAATCTTGATTAAACATATTGATGATCCCCATAAGGATCCACTGGACCTTTAATTTTATAAAAACTTGCGATGGTGCATTTCTACTAAGAGTTTTTTCAATTTCATTCCCTTTAACTTGGTTGTAAATGATTTCAAATTAAAATGTATGATGATATTTCACAAACCATATTTGTCTTAGAGTTAATTATTTATTAGAAAATATATATCTCAAGATATTATGGATAGAAACGACCATGAAACACTCCCCAAAATGACTTTCCACAAATTTTCAAGTGCTTTATAAATGTGGAAATCTATAAATCATGAGTGGGAAAATTATTCACATGTTTTAAAATCTAGAGAGATTCATAATCCACCATATGATATTCCAGTATAAGAATGAAACTGAGAAAGGCACTAAAATCATCATAGTAAACCATGTACCACTTACTAGACTCAGGTAATATCATCTTGGAGATGATGTTAGTAGTATTTTCAGATAATTGAAACAAGACAGAAAATTTTCATACAATATGAATTTTACCCCATTCTGGGTAAGATAAGCCAATATTTATTCCATATTTTTGAAATCATTGATGAACCTTCAGTATTACTCAGTTAGAATACTAAATAATTGAATCTCAATGATTCTCTGTGGCTCATCCAATGACATTAAAACCATTACCATCCCAGGATAAACTGATAATCAATGCATAAAAATCATATTCCCCGACAGTTTCACTTCCTGGATTCAGATATTATTTTTCAACTTCCTTCCATACAAATGGTGAATACTCAGGATTTCTAGGAACAGACAAATGTTTCTCATGCCCTTGATCAAATCTCAAATATACCAAAATAGCATCAATAAACACAGCCAAAACACTATAAAGATACTAATTCAATTCCTAATTAATCAAATAATTTTTTTGGAGCATTATTCAAGACATATGACATTACCGTATATTTATAATTCTCATACCTTCTCCTGAAAGTCATCATTGGTATATTAGAATCCCAAAATTTTGGCATATGATAACTTGACAAAGAATCTATCATTGAAACCCCATTTTTCCCATCTAACTGGTCAAAAAAATTTATCTACACAAGGAAAATGATACATATTCTTAGCAATTACCCAGTTCAACTTATGATAGCCTATAGAAAATTGCATTGAACTATCTACTTTGTTAGTATATAATATGTGGGCTTCCTAAGAAAGAAACACCATGGTGAAAAATCATTTCCCCATCAGATCATCCAACTAAAACTTTACCTATTTTATATTTCGTTGATCCATATGGTAATAATATATAGATATCATCTACCTACCTAGAAAAAGATCAATAGTACAATCCCCCTCCCACTCTCGAGGAACACCATAAAAATCATCTTGGAAAATGGAAAGTAAATCATGAAACATACTGTAAAAATAATCAATGAAATAAATTTCATCAAGAACAACTAATATAATATAAAATAAACTCATGAGATATAGGTGTGAAGATACTGCATGAAAATATGCTAATCCCAAAATCCTAGAAAGAGTTGAAATCTCTCATAGATTTCAAATAAAAAAACATGATGATATTAACAATCAACCTCGTCATGGTGAGAAATAAATCCAATCTATCATGACAATCATTCCAGATATATTGAGATCGACAATGATGAAATATTAGAATAAATATTCATCCTCTATTGAGCACGAACAAGAATGAAACTGAAAGCCTTTCTCTTTCCTCATTCCAAGATAAGTTTCTAACTGCATAACAAGGAACACGATTTAAATTGGATGTTTATGAATATCCAAAAATATGATAGATATAAATATCTGAAAATAACATGTATCAAATAAATAAGTCACTATTGATGATACAATATAGATGGTACCTCTCATTATGATTGGACCCACATCTACCTATGCTTGAAACTCACCCACTACAAGAAGTGCCCCAGTCCAGTGGCCTATCCCTAGATCCCTCTAGCCCTTGAATCATATGAAGGTGACATAGTAGCCTTTTATATGAAAATAATCTATCATAATGAGGGATACTAATATCCTGAAAAAAAAATATAAATGACCATAGTTCCCAAAACTATTCCACATCTCCAAAGGCATAGAACAAGAACATATGTGGGTCCAACATTGACAAACTGATATCAGTTTAGAGGAATATTGTTAGCTATTGAGGTAGGTATAGAGGAGTCCCCATGATGAGAAACTCCATCACCACTCCTCAATGATCATTCCACATTCATATCATTCCCTACATGACACTGATGCTTCCAATAGGTCGAAGAGAAAGGAAAAAAATGACCAACCATGCCAACCATACCATTTTCATACATTATTTCCTTATATAGTATCTCTATATAAATAAAAATATTTACTATAAATTCCTACCATATGATATCTATTTGAAAATCTTACACATACTTATAATTATTTGGCTGATCTTTCATTACTAACATCTGAGAAAATGAACCAACTATGTGAACTGACAGGTGTATGATGAAACTTAATAGTCTAATTACTACATTGAGAGAATTACCTGATACTTTATAATCATCAAAAACTATAGAAAAACTACTGATAGAAGTAAGTATTGAAACACATCTAGTCCAATCCCACTTGTTTATCTCCCACTACCATAAAATCCCAGCATCTCTTAATGGGATTCTCATGTTTTTACACAACACATTTCATCTTGATATGATTACATGTATCTAGGAATTGAATGATATTATTGATCTTTCCTAGTTAATACAACACCCATTGAGGTTAATTCTAACCAATAATCAATGGATGCTTCATGCATAACAACTATCAGGAAAAATTACTTTCTCCTATAACTATTTTATGTACCATGATAAATGTGTTCTGAATATGGAGTGAATTTTTGTTTACTAATCAAACTACCCGCATGATAGATTTGTTAAGATTTTGATTTAAATGTTTATTCCCTTGAGTATAATTCACTGCAGACTTCTGAGGAACCTATAGAATATTTTTAAAAGTCATACTAATGGACACTGAAATAGAAAAAACGATTTAAAAACATGATAATTCCAGTGTAAAAAAAACTGTGATGAAAATGTTTTATTAATATGAATAACTCAAAAAAATAAGACACCCATCCTAACATCCAATGTTAACATGAGTCTCACAATGTAAAGAGTTATACATGCGCTCACCATGTCCTAACTATAAAGTCATGATAATCTTATCTCTAGTCTACCAACTTCCCAAACTATTGCAAAATATCATCTTATACTAAGTAGTAATGAACCCTACTTAGATATCCCATCAAACTGGTGCCCAACTAGAATTTCCACAATCCATAAAGGTGTTCCTGGCCACCAAAGGCTGGCGACTAGTACGCAAAAATCAATAACTAGAGGGAATAATTTCTCCAAAAATAAACCATAGAACATTATATATATATAAACATGATGCAAAAATAGTAAAGCAATGAAATTATAAATTTATTTCATATCAAAATTAAATAGAATAAGTGACAAAAATCAAAATTATATTAGCAATCTATAAGGTAAAATTCCAATAGAAATGGAAAACTAAAACAAAAAATGATACTCTATGTGATAACTTGGGAAAAACCCCCATCTCCCAAATAGAAATCAAGATAGAGCTAACAATAACCTCACTAACACAATGCAACACCTTTCTATTCCCTACTTTTTAGAACATAACATTGTATACACACAACTAAAGGGGGTGAATAGTCTGAGATAAACAGGATCTATAGGATGCCACTCAGGTTTTCCATATTTAGTCTTTATAAAACAATATAAATATGCTAACATTAAATAATCCAAGGAATGATAATTAGTTAAATAGTTTTTATATCAGAAGCATGGAAATTAATTTACCCATTTTGTTTCATAGTTCCAATTAATCCATGTAAAATAGTTTCAAATGATTTCATATACATCAAAGTAGTAAAATAAAAAAATGTATCACATATAATAAACAATTCAATACAAACAAAAACAAAAATAACATCATGGGAATTATCACAAGAGGTTGGGATAAAAAAACTATTATACATAATAATAAAAAACAATTTTCATTATTTTTATAGATATATTATTGAATTGATAGAGTCAATGTGAACCCTAGTATTTGAACCTCCTAATATGGCTAAAAATTCCTTATAAAGATAGGGCCAAGGGAGAAGAGGAACACCGCATGAGTGAACCCCCTGATGGTATCAACATATGAGTCCAATTAAAAATCCTCCCTCCTATATACCAAAGGAATACCATGTGCTATATTTTCTAAACCATTTAATCAAAACCATTATTTGAAATCCATTTCAAAAATCTATTTCACATGTCATCGAAAATATCATTTATTTTACCAAAACAAGGGGAAACCTGTATTTTCTCAAAACCTATTTTCAAACACACAATTCAATCCTAACATTTTAATTTAACAATTTATAAAAAACAAGAGTAATATATTTATTCAAACATAATATAGATAAGGAACCAAATACCTTAAATTGGGGGTTCACACACCAAAAATATGATCCAAAAAAACTAAAGAACACAAAGATAATAATGAATTCCCTATAATAAAACTATAAATCTTAGAATCAATTCATTAAAAAAATGTTCAGTGGAGAAGATAGAACATCACATACCTCAAGAAACCTACATTCCACACCACAACCAACCCAATGGTCAGCCTCAAGTGGATGATCTCAAATATATATCTTCAAAGCATTAATATAATCAACAACACAAGAGATTAATATTTAAAAATGTAGTGCAACATCATTGTTATGAACAACAATAATGAATAAGCTTAAAGATAACTAATAAAAGACACAAAAAGAAACCAAAAAAAGATCAATCCCCAAAATAAATGATCCAAAGATGAGTGGATATACGCAAATCACATTGTAGATAAAATAGGTCCTATGAGAAATTCTATCATATAGAATGAAATATTAATCATCTATGTCAAAACCTAATAGTCACTGGTCCTAAAAACATTGATTATGTGAAACAATTTCATGTTGTGAATTATAAATTAATAAAAGACACTAATAAATGTGTTTCCTTTTGTTAAAAGTACCTACATCGACCATTTCTCGATGTGAACCCAATTCACTATGTGTAATCCTTTTACACCTTCAAATAATTCAATAAATCCTCCTAGAAACCAATACATAATGTGTAACCATACAAGAAATAAATATTAATTGAATGTAGTGAACATTATTGAAATTTAATAAGTAAACTAGATCATCTATGGTATTCTCTAAACTCGGGTATAAACATGAAAATCCATTGACACATTTATACCCAAAATCTAATAATTGCAACAATCATGGATCCATAAACAATAGTACATTTTTCTCAGAAATGGTTTTCCAACCTTAGAATCCAAAAAACAAACCCAAACAAATAGGGTGATAAAAAGAGAGATGAGAAATACCTAAAAGAAGATAATGGGTTATTATATGACTAGAATGTTGGCTTAGCCGGTAGGGCCTCAACCCAATCTCCCATCATCGATTATGATACAATATAAACTAAATGACGTAATGGTATTGTGGGTTCCACTAGAGCATTGGCCTAGTCCTCTTTGTTGGATTGTGAATGGGGAAATTTATTTCTATGGTTGATCACCAAGGATAAAAGGATCCTAGGACCCTGACTAACCTCACTATTTTGGGTTTACACTAGGTGATTTCTATCACTTACACTTATTTCTTTGGTACCATATTTAAATAATAATTTTCATAGTTTCCTTTTCAGGTATAAAATAATAAAAACAATTCTTTACTTCCATCTATTTTGTAACACATGGTGAAATTATCATTTCTATTATGATTTCACTAACACTCTAACATTATCAAAATATTATTTTATTTGAATTGGTTTTTATAAATTTTATCATTCTATATAATGTTTTTAGAAAAAAAATTGAAAATTGGTTTTTGTGAAGTTGCATCTTATAACTTGTTTTAAAATGAAAGGAAACCCCTATGTTTATACACTTTTATTTTCAAACTAGCATGAAATGGTTTTCTTGGTAATGTTATTTCATAAGGTATGGGATTTTTTCTCTTACCAACTAGTATTTCTTATGGAAAAACCTATATCTCTCTCATTTTTTAGTTTTAGGTTTGTTTTATATTTTTTCTCTACTATGGTAAATTGCGGAACTTATGTGTTGGGTATTAAAATGAATAATCACAATGATGCATGTATTTATTTAGTTTAGTTTTTTTGACTTATTCTATTATATTTTCCACTTAGTATTTTAATTATTTTAATAGAAATGGGGTTGAAAAATGTACTGTTGGGTGAAGAAAATCCATTATATGTGAATATTTTATGACAACCTAGAAATTGGGGCCCACCTAGCTTGCAGAAGTTTATGCCTTCCCAACCCCTAGCCCACCTCAAATTGTTCAGGGTATATTGAAAAACACCAAGTAGGAATATATATAATGGTAATCCTTTTAATAATATACCTATATGCACACATCCAACCATCTCCATGATTTAGCATATAGAAATATAATGTAATGGCAATAACATCAATAGATAAACAAATAATGAAATACATTCATGGGAATAAATCAGAGTGAAACTGAATACAACCAATGTTTATAAGGAAAAATATGCTCCCACCAAATAATGATGTCCCAACCTGACCAAAACTAGAAGAAAAAAATGAAATCTAATAGGGATTGACTTCAGATGTCTAACCCTATCCACCATACACAATATATGCATCTAATAATGCATATTATCCAAAATAATGATCTTCAATATGGTTTTCTTCAACAGAATACATAAAAAATGTGGGAAATGATGATCTAGGAGTGATTATATACATACCCAATTGGATGCCCTGAAAACCGAATTAGATAAATAGATAGATATGGAAGAAGTAATAATCTCATCCTAAATAAAGAGGAAAATGAAACATGAAACATAAAATTGATCATAAAATACTGAAATGAGAGAGTAATGTGATCTCTAACTCACATACTATCCCAAGATGTTGTTTCTTCCAAAATATCTAAAGGTAATAATCTCTGATGCGTAATATGTCATGTATTCATCGAAATAATAATGTAGATGACCTACACCTTTCTACTATGTCTCACAATCAAGATTTAATAACATATAATAGTGGACAGCAGCCGAAGTCTGTTATGAGATACCCCTCAGTAGATATATGACCCATTACCAAGTGCATCTGGGGGTACTACTTTTTAGGTAATGGAACCACACCCTCGTGCTTCGAGGGGGGTGACCCAGTAGGTTGAAGACCCATTCTCTAGTATGTTAGGGGAGGGCCACATATTATTTAGCAGTCCAATGCCCTAGTATGTCATGTGGTTTCACACAAACCAATTCAAGGACTATGGGGGGATGTACTCTAATGCAACAGGGGACCCTTATATGATGTGTATGGTGAAATGGACTCTATATCATGTCTAGAAGAGAACATGGATAGATAGTAGAGTAGGGCCCCATTTCATGTGGACTGTATACACATTGTGTACCCCTATGAGAAAATTTAACCTTTTATATATCGTTAATATGGAATTTTGTTTTTTCCATCGAGTAACCTATCCTGAGTAGTTTTCAACATAGAATTTTATTTTTTCCTTCATAGTGGATTTGAATATATGAAATGGATTTTTTTTTGAAATTTACTCATCTTTACGTGATGCTTTTTAATAGGAAGTGATCATGTGGGACCATCATAGAGTGTTGGGGGTTGTAAACCCCCTATTTCATTAGGAAATTAGTATCACATACCCATTTCATAGGTTTGAGTAGAACTCCCATATGTACTAGGGTGTGATTCCCTATATATTTATTGTCACCCCCTAATGTATTAGGGTGTGGGCCATCTACCTACTAAAAAGAACCCCCTAAAACAGTAATTTTTTGGTCCTATAATTACCGAGTGGACCCTCCATAACATAAAACATCAGAAAATGGATCATTTATCTACAGAGTCTTAAAATCATAATGAATTAGTGTGTGGGTCCTCTATTTGAGACAATGTCCCCACAACTATGTTTTATATCGGTGAGGTGTGGGTCCTCTGCACGGTTACTTCGATGGATGCTTGGGATTCTATTCATTAGGTGTGGAAACCTTTGGAGGAGTTGGTAGACTCATAGACCTAGGTTGGGTTGTGAGATAAAGATCCCCTTTTTATTTTATATGTGTTTCATTAACAATAAAATATTTTTATTATTAGTTTTCATTTCCCTCTTGATTTGGATGGAGATAAATACATATATCGTACCTTTCTATTAGTCCCCTTGGATTTTTGGGGCATCAATCTGGGTATATATACACTCACATGTACATGTTATTTTCCTATATGTGTTTTTTTATAGAAGATGGATAGATCGATGGTGATCTTTTTCATGCATAAGGATAATCAGTTGTATAGAGCACGTTCGATGGTTAGGATTTGAGATTAGGAGAAAATCACTCTCATCTATTATTTTTATTCTAGTTGAGCATAGGTTGGGAATTTATTTATGTATAGGAATTTAATTTTATCCATTACACATTAGTTTTTTATTGTATTCATATGTATTTTCTATAGTGTTTTTTATGCAATATTTATCTATAGATGTTATTTTATTTAAAGTAATGAATAAAGATGAATAGATGTGTGCTTAAAAGTATAATTTGAAAATTCCTCCCATTATAGTTAGTAATTCTAGGTTCTGGTCATTAGCCCTTGATCTATTGGAGGTAGATGTGGGGTTGTGGTGGCCTAGCCTTCCATGGGTCCTATGGGACCGATGGGGTTGGGTCATTATAGAGTGGTATCAGAGGAGGTTCATCCCCAAGTAAATATAGAGATAGACCTAGGGTGAGGGTTGGTTTGGAAATATAGGAAATAATACCAGAGTGTCTAGAGTGGTTCTATCGAGATAGGTAACCCCATTCTAGTATGGAAATTAACATATCCACACACATGACTCTGACTAATTTATCATTTACTTAGCATATTAGAACATTAGTTTCAAGGAACTTTGTACAATCATCATATAATATTGATTCCATTGACAATCCTTATTGATTCATGTCCCCATATATATACTCATATTTTAGTGGTGTGTCTTGATCACTTTCAATAAATATTCATGGGTGTGATATTAATGTGTTTAATATTTTTATGACATTAATTATTTGTTCATCAGGGCTTAGAATCTCACATTGTCTCATACCATGGCTTCAAAAATAAATTTCAATATATTTAAATTGCGTAATAGTAAAAAATTTGGTCACAACTTATTTTCAATAAATCAGAGGGTGTTTGGAGGGTGAGGGATGTTTTTTTGTTCTTGGTTATATATAATACTTTCCAATTATTGATATAAGGTTGTTTTTGTTTTTAATTTTCTTTGGTGTGGTTGTCTGATTTACATAGGGTTTATTGAAAAATTTTATTTATATTCCTCTATTTTTTTAAATTGTTTTGTGTAAAATATTTCCAAGGTTTTCTTACATGATACCCAAGAACTTGTTCTATGATATAGGGATTGGAATCTTCCTTTGGGCCCTGTCACAGAATGAATCTGGTAACTTGTGGGGGGGGGGGGGGTATTTTTGGTTCGTGAAAAATGGTATCAGAGAAGTTAGGTTCCTTTCAAAATAGATCATTTGATATCTTGTGAGTTTCACCCTTTTTATTTATGGAATCTTGGAAGGTCAGATATAGGATTGTCAAAATTCATGTGGCCAATCATGGGTAGGTTCTTGATTCTCACCAATTCAGAAGGACATATGAGATTCCATGATTGTATGGGATGTTTTTGTCTTAAAATTCATATCGATTTCCCTAAATGTTTTTTTAGTTTTTTACTCTATTGAGTGTTTATAAATTATTTTGAGATTTTTTGGGTTATTTTGATATTATTAAAGGTTTGGAGTTTATTTTTAGAGGTATTCATAGGGTTATTGGTTAATATTAATGGCCTTGGAAACCATTAATAGACTGTGAGGCTACCTCTATTAACCTCTAGAAAGATTCACATGGTTGGAACACGATCTTCCAAACCGTCAGAAAAATTTAGGATTACTAGTTTCTTCTCCTATTATTTGGAATTTTTAGATTCTTTTTGAATTAGGCTGCTACCATTCATCTATATTTATAGTTTGAGATTATTTTTGGATGTTTTCTTTCAGTATAAAAATGGATTTTTTCCCAATATTGATGTCCAAAGTGAAATACTTTCTTTGTTTGAAAAATAAAATGAAATTGTTTTGGATTTTGAAAATTTAGTGGAAATGTAATACAAAATGTTAATTGGTAAATTATAAAAAAATTAATGGAAAAGGTATTATTGAATATTGTATGGTTATCCTGAATAGTGGATTGAAAAGTTAATTCCATTTTCTTTTCACTTGACCATCGGTATTATTTATAAACACTGCCATGAATAAATGTGAGTGTGTGTTCGTGGTAAGTGAATTACTATTCAAGTTAATTAGTGTTTATATAAGCTATTGTGGGGATGTATACATATGAATGTTAATATTTATAGGATACCATTGGTAAGTTTCAAAAGCCTTAATTTTTATTTTTTATTCAATAATTCACATTGAAAAAGGAGAATATTTAATAATAAAATTAATGTAATTTTATGGAAGATTTGTAAATGTTTTACAGATAATATTTAGATATTTTTTAAATGTAATTAAATCATAAAAATTTTAAATTAATTTTTTAATGTGTTTTTATTCTTGTAACAATTATTTCATTGTATTTAAATGTGAGAGGTGAGATTATAAATGGTTTTATACAGTGAGATTATCTAATTATGTTTAGTGTTTTTTCTTATTTGCTTTTTGGTATTTCTTCTTTAAGTTGATATTTAATTCTATTTATTTAGGATTTTAATTGATATCTTTAGGTATTTTGTTTTTTATTATTTAAATATAAAAGCCCTGATAAAGAGTGAAAAATTGGTCAAGGGTTCCCTCTCCAATTGTTTGGGTGAAGATCAATTTTGGGTGTCAGCATTGGAAATCATTTTTATTTTTGATGTACGAATGTTCTAGATAATTTAAATCTTTAAGGAAATTTTAATTTAATTATTTCTATTCAATTACCATCTGAAATATTAATAACATGTATCATATGTTTTAATGATCTTATATTTTGATGAGGTACATGCCTTGGGGATCGTATCATATATTTGAATGATAAGCGTGACTTATTAAATATAATTAAATGGGTTCATTGAGGTGTGGTGTTCTAAGAGTTGGTCCTGGGTTGTGCACCAATGACCCAATTTGGTTCTTATGGTGATTTTGTTAAGGAATGTTTTTCATGGTAATTATCAATCCTATCATGTATTCCTATCCTGATCGGTTGGTCCTTATTTTCTTGAATCTTGGTTACAATACTTCATTTTTTACCAAGTGGTTAAGAATCACCAGTTCTGTATTTTATTTTATTTCATGAATATTTGGAAATGTTTTTATAGATGGTAGGGTATCAGTTGTTTCTCTTAGGAGAGTTCTATTATTTTGTTTTTAATTTAATTGGTGTTTTCATATGAGTATATCTAAATCTTATCTATGTGTTATATTCTAGAATTTCATAGATCATGGATTCATTTTTAGTAAAATTTCTTTATGGTCTAGTGAAATACCATTTCATAGCCTTATTTCTCGAATTATAGTCAACTAATGCAACTTCTTGATAAATTATCAATTTTTTGGTTGTGAATTTGTAGTGTGTCCTTCCATGAATCGTTTCTTGAAGCTTTTTACTCTCTTTGGGACTCATGAGTTGTATTTTTTAGGATATAAATCTTTAAATAGACTCCTAATATAGTGGGGAAGCCTCCATAGAAGGATATAATGGGGATCATGATATTCATGTTTTCTTGATGGGGTAATTTTTTAATCCTGCCCCACCCAACCCCGATAATGGTAACATGGTTGGAAAGGATCATAGATCATGTGATGGATGATCGTGGATTTCCTGAACTTTCCATGATAATGTTCTGTTCTGATTTCTATATTATAGGCTAGTGTGTTCCATGTTTTTATTTGTATTTTAAAATGTAATTCACTGTATTTTGATTATCTTATTTCATGGTTCTACTTATTTTATCTCTCTAGATGTCTACATGGATATTGGTCATATTTTTGAATATGAACTCTTATCCTCTTTTGCAATTTTCGGGTTTTGTGTTTTCAGGTAATCTGAGTCTTAGTTCCTAGTCTATGTATTTTGGGACTCCCTCTCTCAGTAATAGTTTATCATTTCATTTACATTGATCATAATAATATTTTGGGCTCTATGGGGGAATAATGTTTCATGGTGGGGAGAATTTTTACACCCCAACTCAATACATTTTAGTTATATTTATTTCTCTATCTTCCTGGATGTATTTCCCATTAAAATAGGGGTTTTGGACCTAAAAATAATGTCAAATAACTAAGGAATGTAGTTTGGAAAGCTGAGTAGAAATTGTGTGACAACCACTTTATTTTTGATAAAGCCGAAATCCATAGTTGGTGCACCATTTTCAAATCTGTGTGGCCATCTGATGCATGGTTCTTCAGAATCCAAGAATAGGGAACATGGTTGGAATGTAATTTTCAATATTTTGAGACATAGTCATGTTTCAATGATATTATTCAAATGAAAATAAAATACATATGTTCCTTTGGTTAATTAAATCCCTAAAGGGGGACTTCCTCCCTCACAAGCTCTCCCTCACCCCCTAACTCGCTCAATTCCCAAGTGAGTCCTATACGTATGTAATCCTCATCTCTTGTGATTATAAAATTGTTCATTATTCATTCCTAAAATATGTGTGATCATATCAAGTTGGGGTTTTCTATTTTTCATCTCTTCATCCTCCCCCTCTCGATTTCTCTCTCACTGTGATGCACAGTAGGCCAAACCATATGCTAGTGTTTCAATAAAATTTCTATATTCATCCAATTTTAATATCTTCTTTTTCTTTCTTATGTTTCCTTTATATATTGTGATGATTATTGGACCTAACAATGATGGTTTTATGTCTTATTCATAAATGAAAGTGAGTTATTATTTAGTTTGAGGTATGTTACCTTGTGTCAAGGTTATTTAATATGATACTATGAACACATTAGTGTTTAAAATTTTTATTGTAATTATATAATTAATTATATAAATAATATAGAATGGTTGATATTAATGAAATTGGTATCTATTTTTGTTTCCATGTCATACCTATAGTCTGACCCTACACTCCCTTTAATAAGACTATGTATTCAGGCCTGTTTAAAATTTATACCACCTTTGGTAATTTTATTTTTCTAATTGGTTTAAATCCCTCTATTTAAAAAGAAATAAAATATATGGTACATTCATTTAGGTTTTCCATAATGTCTTAATGTAATGTTTGGTTCCTAAAGATATTAAAAATGATTTTCAATTCTATACGTTATTTCAAATAAGAATTATAAATATATAATTGTATAGATATAAATATATATACATTGGGTCCCTATTTGTTCATATTCACATAGGGAATTGGGAATATGTGCATTGGGACAAAGGATATATATATATATATATATCATACTATATATTTGTCAAATTATGATGTTTAGTTTGTAATGGAAAATATATGGTATGAAAAGTTCTTTTCCAAATAATCAATTCTCAATTCATGATAACATAAATGGAATTATAACATTATAAATTCATTCAAAATGTAAAGTTCACTCCAATGGAAACCTAGTTTTTTTATTATGGAATATATATTTTTATTTTGGATTGTTGGTATGATTTTATAATATATGGATTTACATAGGTAGTTCAAGTTTGTGAGGTGTTGTTGTATGAGTTTTTATCTAGTTTGTGTGATTGAAATTTGGTTTTAATAATACACCTCCCTTATATGATTTGGTTAGTGGCATGGAACATTGGAATCCTGTGTACCATAGTAAGTGGACTAAGGTCTAATACATAGGGTGTACCAGTAGGGCCTCAGCTAGATCTCTATAGAAATACTACAAAATAATACTAATTAAAAAATTTGATGATTCTATATCTAATGTTATAACATTAGATTAATCTTATGTAGAAACTCGATCATCATGAGAGTTATTTCTAAGGTTGATCACTATGGGTATGAGGATCCTAGGACCCCTAATAACCAAAATACCAACAGATTTTCCCTGGTACTTGATATCATTTACATATATTTATGTAGTAATAATTTCAAATTCTCATTTTCTTGGTTTAATGTTAATGTATGAAGTAGTAAAATCATTTTTTACTTATATATATTTCGTATCATTAGATAAAATTATTTTTTCATTTATGATTTCACTCAGACTCCTACTTTATCATTATGTTGCATCTTTTAAATGGATTTTTTTGAATATTTATCATTCCATTGATTTTTTTTGTATATTGAAAGGGGAAAATATATTGTTAGAAGTATCGTCTTGGTAATTTTTTTAAAATTATATTTTTTGTATTATCATTAATTATCACCTGAAGCACATATTGGTGCATTTGTCTTGGGTGGTGACTTGTATAGTTCCAAGGAGACATCCATGGTTATAGTCTCATTTTATTTCATTATCCTATTAGGAATAAAATTATTTATATGAAGGGATATTAAAAATATCTATTATTGGGTGAATAAAATCCACCTGAGGTATAAAGACCCAAACATTTCATATATAGATATTCAATATTATTAGATGAATATAAATTACATAACATTTCAATAAAATCCATAATCATATAGTTATATTATCTTTGGAATCCTAGACACATAATGAACTAGGTCATAAATTAACTACATTTTAACTCTCTTAAGTTCATAATAATTGGACCCTTCTTAGACACATTATAATTATTAATATTCATCATAACCTAGGGGAAGGAAACATAAGATTATAGTGATCTTATATGATCATTGAGGTTAAATGAGAGAGATATCAATGTTTACATAAGCATAACTTGAGTATAATTGTATGAGAACATTCACATAATATTTAAAAACCATAAACTGAAACTTATATATCCAAATACAGACTCGTTGAATAAATCATGGTAGTTTGTAAGAAATTAATTGTAAATAAATAAAAGAACCTGATTTTTGGTTGAATAACATGGACATAAAACATTGATTGATGGAAAACATATAAAAATATAAAATTATTTGTTTAGTATAATGGGTTCAATGATAATACTATCATAGTGGATTGGAATAAATCCTCCAACCATCATATTATTCAAGGTTAACTCCTATGACTATCATAGTGGATAGATTCACTTACTGAATCGGGTCCAATCTCTATTCTAGTCATCATTATAATTTAAGATATCAATTTTTATGTGATTAATTAGATGTGCATATTTTTCCCACATATTACATAATAGAAATCACACATATTTGTGAAAAAATATCATAAATAATTCATTATATCATAAACCATGAAAAGTTTGGTTCAAAAATATTTCACCAAATCATAACCCATGTAAAATAAATGGGTTTCATCAATATCTTATAATTTCAACGTAGAATAACTCAAGGAAAAGAAATTAATTTCATAAGAATATTGTCAGTATAAACA
The DNA here is from genome assembly GCA_963277665.1 of Viscum album. Classification (NCBI taxonomy): domain Eukaryota; kingdom Viridiplantae; phylum Streptophyta; class Magnoliopsida; order Santalales; family Viscaceae; genus Viscum; species Viscum album. The sequence continues at coordinate 591,822,039 of OY728141.1, read as the reverse complement.
AAATCTATCCAAGGAATGAATAAGGATGGTATCAATCAAATATATCCCTAATAAATCATAGCTAAAATCAAGGATTTTTTTCATTCATGGATACAAAAACCATTAAAACATTATAAAAAAATCTTGGTGAAATTAACCATTCCATTTGTGAAATAATTTTTCCAAAAAAATGTATAGGTATAAAGGAATATGTTTTATTTAAAGATAAACCTATAAAATTTTAGATGAATATTTAATAAAAGAAATATTTATGATGGTGGGAATTGGTGTTCATGGAGTATATGATAAAAAATTAATTGCATGCTTTTTTAGAGAAGTCACAAAGAACCTTATTTGGAAAATGAAAAAAGATTCAAATAAAAACTTTTTTAAGTTAAACAGGGAAATAATGTACCTAAAATATCATTGAATGTTACTAAAAACATTCTTTAAAAACCATTATAAAACATGTTTATTTAATAAAATGTTTTTTTAATTGAATATATAAATGAAGTCGATTTTCAAAAAAAACATATGTTTATTCTTTTATGACCATAATATGACGAAAATAAAAATATATGAATTTTGTAGAAATAACTATATTAGAATAAAAATAATGATTATATTTGGAGGATGATAATTATATTTAATCATCATAACTTATTCATAAACAGTGTTGATAAAAATGAGATAGTAAAATAAAACCCTTTACTACTTTGGTAACATTTTAATAATAATTAATATGACTAAAAGAACCATACATATATATATGTATATCCAACAATTTCCCTGATATTTTTCATAAAATAAATTCATGGGTAGTATATGCAACATTATAAATAAATAAGTGGTGTATAAGGAATGTGTCCAATGGAAATAAAAGTGAGATAAAAATCGTTACCACAATATTGCCTTTCCTAGAAAGAAATATAACAATCTATAGTTTGATACAACTGCTTTAGATATCCTCTAAAAATATTTAGGGACGGTTCTTTTAGTAGACCAAAACCTTTGTGATATTTGTAGGTGAGTTTATAATGTAAATTGGCATAATTTTTTAGGGATATATGGCTCAAAGTGCTGTAGGGACGTGAGGTAATATGTTATCTTTTATAATCAAGGTGATGATCACTTTCATAATTTCAAAAAATATTATATTATATTAAATTAATTCTCAATTCAAATATCTCCAAATTAGATATAAACTGAGAAGGTATGAAATTTTCAACTTTTTGTTATCTCATTTTTCTTATTTTAATATTTTAATGATTTAGATGTAATTTAAAAAAGATATTCTCAAAAGATATGATTATTATCAATTTAAACACTATCCATTTAATTTTACTTAAAAAATCATAAATAAAAGGTTAAATTAGAATATAGTAAATTAAAATATCACTATTATGTTATATTAATATATAGAATTCTTTTATCACATTGAATCACTCAAATAATATTTCTTTTTATATTTTTAAAATGTTTTAATATATTTTTTATAACCGAAGAAATAGTTAATTTACATTGTTTATGTATATATGGTAATTAAAAAATTACTAAAGATAATAAATAAATTTCCTTTATGAAAATAATTTCATGAAGAACAAAATTATTATTAATATTCATTCATAATTTTTTTCATCCCATTGTTAACCCAAAATGTATATAAAAAATAATGAGAATGACATTTTGTAGATTCCTTTGATTTAAATAACAATTAAGTTATATTCATAGAAATATATAATTTAAATAACTAATATTAGACCCAAATGTGATTTGGTTTGATTAAATTCATCCAATTAAATTTTTATATTTTTTTACTATGATTTCACTCATATCATTAGGTTTTGACCCTTCTTTAATCCTATTCAAACATACTGTGAAAACAATGTTTTTTATGCATTGAGGGTTAATATAGTTTCTATAAATTGAAAAAATTCATAATAAATTAAATATGGTTGATATTATAAATATTATAATAGTCTCATGGATGAATATAGTTTTTTATGAATCTAATATCATTTAATAAATTAATATTTTTTTAATATACCATTTTTCCAATTTTTAGAACTATTCATTACTTTGATAATAATAACACCATAAAACAAGTAAAATTCAAAGAATATTTTTATTACATTTAAAAAAATTCATATTAATCTCTAAAATTCATTAATAACATTAATTCCATAAAATTAAAATACTTTTAATACTTTTAATATTATTTATTTGATTTTCACATTACTTTAATAATTATTTTGTCTCTGTTGTATTAGCACTTAAGGTATTTATTTAATACCTAAAAATAATAACTAAATTAAAATGATGAAAATAATTTTATTATTCACTAAATTATAATTTATATTAGTCCAATATTTTTATTTACACACACATACATATATATCATGATACCTTATTTAATATGTTATTTTAACTTTTTCGGCCCTGTGCAAGCATTACACAAGAATTTGGACAACACACTAGCAATATAAAATCAATATTCATGAAAAACCATAAAACTAGTCTATAATAATTAATATTTAATAAAAAAAATCCAATAAAGTAATTAAACCATATCAAATATTAACTTTTGTTTACAAAATATGACTTTTCTAGCACTGCGCAAGCTTTGCGTCGGTGCTGAAAAAGTTTTTCATATTTATCATTGAATAACTTATAATTTATTTTCTTGAATTAAATGTGTATTATATTTTTAGTGATTTATAATAATTTATTCATTGAATAATTTCCATCATAATCTTATTATATTATTTTTAAGTATTGTTGATATAATAGAAGATATGATATTTTATAAAAATCTATTTTTACTATTCACTAGAAATTTAACGTCTTCATAAAAATGTGAATAAATCAACATAAGATAAATTTGAATATATGAAACTAATAAAAATTAAATTTCATAAAATTAAATTCCATTAATTGACATAATTTATCAAAATGTAAAAGTTTGAAACACAATGGAAATCATATTTTAGAAAACAGTTTCCTTTTAAGTGTAATAAAGATTCTATACCAAATTAAAAAATGAAATTTATTATAATGTACATAACTAGATTACTTGTACTATTCAAAAACTATTTTTTACTTTGAAATCCTATTCAAAACAAATTGGTATATTCTTAATGTTTTAAATAATAATATTGTTTCCAATAAAACTAAATATTTTTCACAATTCAGATAAAAATCTATCATTTTAAAAAAATCCAAAAAATTCAACCTATTCTAATTTTCATATGAATATTTAAAAAAGTATATTATTTTTATTATATAAAAGTCCTAATTTTTTCAAAAATTAATTATAATAATTTATGTGATAAATTAATAAAAATAAATTCTGAAGAAGCAATTTTTCTTGATTATGAAATATCTTTACTAAAAAATGTGTGATTATTCACTATAAATTTATCAATATATTTATATTGAGTTGGAAATATATATATATATCATAAATTGTTAATTCATATATATACCCTCTAATTTAATTTATATGTTATAACTATAACATTAATTAATAATATCTTAATATTGTATCGTTATTTTCTTAAATTCCATATTTCATGTAATGTAAGATATCATAGAAAAGAAATTATTTGAAGAGAAATAACATATAAAATATATGCATGTTACATTATCCCCCTTAAATATATTTCACCATTTATATTTTAACTTGTTCTCAGTAATAAATGGTTTGATATTTAAAATATCCATTACTGAAAACACACAGAAAAAGAATGGTTGATAAAAAATCCACTTAAAATATTGAATGTATCTATGGAGGTCACCAAAAAAATATATTTTTGAAATGGATAACATCAGTGCGAATTGAAAACATAGGCATGGAATATAAATATACCTCCCAAAGAATAATATAAATTGATATAGAACATGATCAAGATAAAGTTGACAACTAAAAAATCATTAATATTCATTGGGATAAAAACCATCAATTCATTATAATTTTAGGTTATAACATAACATTTTTTTTCACAAGAAATGTTTCCTAAACACATAACTTTCATTTTCTTTATAAAATAACGAAATAAGAAAATATACATATTCTTAAAGTATAATTCCACCATTTAATAAATTTCCACCATAATATAATCTATTTCCCTAGATGATGAGAATTCGAGTGTAATTTAATTTATTCCTAAAGCATTAAAATTAGACAAAGATGAATTCCTACATTCAATTATATCTAATCAAGATATGAGGATTATCTCAATGTTTCTCAAAATTCTTCAGAAAGCACTTGATATAGAGTTGAGTTTTAATAATAGGTATCATCATTATAAAAATTTATAGTGTGATAGAAAAATTCAAACCCTGTGAATATATTTTTCTATGTATTTCAATGATTTTTGTGATAAATTCCTTCCTATAGTTGATTTTTTTACAATAACAGATTTCACATGAGCATTTAAATTCTTCCTTATGAATCCCTTAATGAACAAAATGTGTATAACTATATTTTTTTCGGATTATGTTGGAGAAAGAAAGCTATTGGGGAAAGAAATAGCTAATGAAATATCATATAATTTTTAGTTCATTCATTTGAAGATAAGTGTAGCACAAATTCTAAAGAAGAGTAATGTTGAAAAACATCAACATGATCAAGAATTTTAATTTAGAGATATGAATTTCCTACAAATTTACCGATGTAAAAAGGTTAATGGGATTTAGAGATAAAGAATTATTAAGCCATAAATATATTGATCACCTTAAATTTTTTGATCATATTGGTATATATATTATCACTTGGCGCTTCCACTAAACCAATCTATTGTTTAAAATGTGTTCTAGGTATTTCTCTAGAGTAATTACATACTGGACCTATCACATATACTAAAATCAATGGTCCTACCACTTGAGAATGATCATTCTTATGAGAAGCATCCAATTTATATTTTCGATCATACTGATAAATTCTTACAAAGTAAGACATATTACCTGGTGAATGTTCTATAGAGAAACCACCATATTGATACAATCCCCCTTTGACATTTTATATAATGAATCTCCTTTTATTAATGAAATTTCATGTTTATTTTTGTGTTATTCATTAATGGGGCTTATGATTAAAAAGATTCCAATGTGTCAAGGATTTAATGTCATGATCTTAGTTTTCATCAAGATTTTTTATCATTCTACTTTTGGTGTTGATTTTTTTTCCATATCTCATGAAAAAAAATCTTCTCCAAAATTTAATATTTGATAACAAATTTTTTCCATAGTTTTCCTCTCTTTACAAACTCATGATTTAGAAATAATGTTTTTAGAAAAAACCGTCATCATTTTTCTATTGGGTCGAAATCAATTTTTTCATCAATATCCATATTTTCTAAAACTATTTTAAAAACTATTTTAATATTTCTCTAGGATTGATAAAAGAAATTTTTATCTATGTTTAATTTATTTTTAAAAAAATTAAAAAGAATCTCCATGTATTTTTCAGAAAAAAAATCGATTTTGGATTTTACAAAGACTGTGAATGAAATATTTTTTTAACGCATATGAAATTTCACAACATCATGAACATTAAATGTTTTATATATCTCTTTATATGATTCAATGGTTATTTTTAGAGAATTTTCTTTTTGAAATAAATTTTGTTTTTAAAAAATGGAAGTGGAAATGGTATTTTTCTCTGGTGATGTTTTAAATAATATTTTGTTTTACTTTATAAATTTTAAATATTATTTTAAAAAAATAGTATTTCTACAATATTTTATTCTTTAACAGTCTTTAGAAGGTGAATTTCTTAGAAATAATATTTTTCAAAAGAGATTTTCTAAGCTATTTTCTTTAAAAAACATTTCCCATCTAATATGAAATCCTTTGCAATTAATTAATGTTTATTATAGATATGATTCTATGATAACATCATTATTCTTTATCTAGATAGATTATAGTTATGGTTACAAGATTTTTAGGCATACCATTTCATTTTCATAGGTTATTCTATGATGAAATGTTTTGTGAAATCAATTTCTTTTTATCAATTATGATCTAATAAATATTTTATAGTCTTGTGGGACACGTATATATGACTTTAATTATATGAGCAGTGAGAACAATATTCCGTCCAATAAACTAGGTAATGATTTATATTATATGAGCTCAGATGATTCATAATATGTTTTCCCAAGATTTAATAGATGGTACACATGAGGTTATCCTTGGCCCAAAGAAGGTATACATGTGGTTATCCCAAGCCAAACGTGTTGTGAGCATCTCTATGGGTGGCAATGACATATGGTTTTCAATGATTTTATGAATGAATTCATTTATTATTAAATTTTATGAAATACAAAGAGTTATTACCTGGATCATTTTTTAGATATATGATATGTAGGGTATAGTATACAAATGTTATTCCCATTTTCATGTACCCTTATGCTCATTATATATTGATATCTTCATGGTTTAACCTTACTAAAAATCATAGATAACCCTTTCTTATGTTTAATTTCCATGACTTATGACGAAAAGTATTGTGTATTATATTCATTATAAGGGTTCTAGTTATGAATAAAGTGGTGGGAGATATCATAACTCACCTATAAACCTACTTTTTAGGTTTCCATGTTTCTAAAGGCACTAGACCTAAATTATTCTAGTATGGATTGTTATATTTTTTAATAAATATTATTCTATTATGAAATAAAATTTATGGATGAGAGTTTAAGGTTTTTAGTATTGAATTCAGAGTAAGTTTTAGTTTACCCTTTTAGAACTATGATGAAAAATCTTTATTGAGAAATATTATAATAAGTATATATAAAAGAAAATGTCTTGGAATTTTGGTAAATGATAGAGAGAGTGGCGCAAAATATATTGTATCCCTATCTGTATACTACATGTTGATGTGGATCTCCAAAAGTGGTACAAAGGGGCAGTAACACTAAAAATGGTCCATTTATCTCGACTCAATATCTATATGGTGCACAACAATGGGCCTTACTATACATGTGGTTTGACACTCCTGGGGGATATGATTTAGATGTTCAGAAATAATTTTCAAACCATTGGGAACTATTTTAATAGATGGTGGCCATGAATGAACTAGGTCAAACATATGGTTTCATATGTTGAAAAGTAGGTTTCATTATTTATAAATCCTATTAATTATTTTTCATGGTTTTTTAGTTTCTCTATTATGATCAGTGTTTCTAACACTACACATTTTGGATTTATTCAAAATATAGAGATAAAAGGAACTATGTTAATACTGAATGAAATGAAAATGAAATTATTTTCTTACAAATTAACCAAATTATATGGGATATCAAATGAAAAATCTGATTGTTATGCTTATATAACGTTTTTAGTCAATGAACCATGTTATGCTTCCAAATGTGAAAATGGTGGCTTAAATTTTATTGATTCCCTCATGAGTCCTCATCCATTTTCTTTTAGAAGTTATTATTATATAATATTAGATTATTAATGTAAATGTTCCAAAAAATATATTGTTTTAGTTCCCTGGTGTTTAGAGCATAAAATTCCGTTTATCTATCTATCTTTTAGAAAGAGAAGCAGTCAATGGTGTCCTCTTATGGAGAATATGATACAACAAGTTGAAATTAACACTATGGAGTTGGAAGAGTTTAGAATTGTATTTTTACATAATTACATACCTCATATTCATAATATGGATATGGAGAAGGAATTTCATGATCTAAAGTTAAAAGATGATGAATTTTTTGGTAGCTATGAATTTTTTTTTACAAGGATTGCGATATACACTTCTAGTATCATTAACCGAACTAGAAGTATGGTTGATCAATTTTTCAGTGTCTTAAAAACAGATATTCTATGGAAATTATACACAAGGGACATAGGTAGCTATGATGAAATATATTTCTCTATTAATTTGAAAATGGATATTAGAGTGATCCACCAATCACACAGTTCTGATAAGAAAAGGATTTTAGAATTAAATGGAAACTCAAAAAATCACAGAGAGAATAAGATGATATTTCATTATTCATCAATGTGAGAAAGGATATCTGGGGGAAATTTCCTTATATTGACTAATAAATTATTTAGGTGTGTAAATAAGGTCATTCGGTGGGTGAATGCCAAATTCATGGGAATAATTTATATAATGATAAAAATAATGACAAATATCCATTTAATATACCTCCTAGAGTTCATTATTTAAAATTAATAGAGTTTAGGAGATATTTTAACAAGTTCCCAAATATGAGGATTGATGAAAATTATCAATGTTATCATCCTTTTAAGATGGGGAAAATGGGAAATCTCAGTTGATTACTATTTCAGAAGAGGGGTGCGATAACAATACGGTGAAATGTACACATACTATCTAATCTAGAAATAATAATGTATTATTTGAATCTAGGTCTAAAATATATTTAATGTTATAATAATTTACTAAGTTTATGAAAATACTCTCAAAATTATTAGATATTAAATTATAAGGGGAAACCCTAAATGGAATGACAATCACATCATAAGTTTATGATTCCTATCTGATTGATTTTTTTGGGAATGTGCTTACCCCTAATATTATTATTCTTACCCTTATTTAATTTTATGTTTTCTTATGAATGGATTGTATTTCACTAAATAATTCCCACATTAATTTCTGTGTATGGGAAGTCACATTTTATATTCCAAATAGATTTATGATAATCTATCAGCGCGATTATAAGTATTAACTTCCAATGGAAATTGGATCCATTATATTGGTTTTGATTCCTATTCAAAGGGGGTGTTTATCTTGTATTGTTGGGGAGAAAATAATCCTTGATGATATTATAATTATAAAGAGTCTTTATATATATCTAGAAGAGTTTCCTTGAATTATCCTGAATCATGAAGTTGAGTACAAACTGTGACTCATACCTGGTGCTACACCAATTTCAAATATATCCTATAGAATGTCATTGATTAAGTTATAGTAATTAAAATAGAAACCCCTAGAGAATCATGATAAGGAATTAATTTGTATGAGTGTTTTATTATGGGGTGTACCAATTGTTATTTTAAAAAATAATGATGGGTCTACGTGACTCTTTAATTAATTTTCATGATCTAAACAAGAACTTAATAGAGAAAAAGTATCATCTACCCCATGTTGATGACTTCTTTGACCATATTTAAGGAACATAATTCTATTCTAAGAATTACCATCATGATGGATATCATCAATTGAGGTTCATGAATTAGGATATTCCTAAGGAATCATTTCTTACAAGGTATAGGCACAAAAATTATATATTAATTCAATTTTTACTTACTATTACTCCTTCTATCATTATGGATTTGATGAATATACTCCTTAGAGATTATCATGATATTTTTTTGTAGTATTTATAGATATCATTTTTATTTACTTGATGTGAAAAAAAGATCCCAAATATCACTTAAGGATTGTCCAAAGGACCCAATAAAAGGGGAAAATTTATGAATAAATTGAAATGCCTAAATTTTGGAAATAAAATGACTCAATGTTTAGTCATTTAATCTCATGTGTGTGTATATCTGTGGATACATCAAGGAAATAAGTTATTTAATGTTAGAAAATTCCAACCACTAGGACTTAAATATGATTTTTTTATATATATGGATATTATAAAAGTATTATGTGTAATCATTCATGATTATCTTATCTACTCTCCATGTTAATTCAGATGGGATCCAATTTCCTTTGGATAAATGAATGTGAGGAAAATTTCAAGGATTGGAAGATAAGATTAGTGATTACACCTATTATTACATTAACCTACTATAGAGAAGTTTTTTTAATATACCTTAATTCATCCAAGAAGGTATTCAGAAAATTTCTTATAGAAAATTCCATCGTTATATATTATTCCTCATAAATATTTAAGGTTCTTGAGAAAAAATACCCAGATCACAATTTGATGATAGCTGTGGTATTTTTTCCACAAATATATGATGACATTAGATTTATATAGAATAGTTTGATGTATATTACGATCACAAAATTTTAAGATTTATTATATTCACATAGATGGAGTAGAAAATCTACCAAATTTTTTCGAGATGATTAGTGATTCTTACTAGTCATAAAATCACCACCTTGTAAATGTGAACAAGGTGGAAGATGTGTTTAGTCGAAAGGATCAGTCTAGCTTCTCCATGATGAGGATCACAAAAGATCCAAAATTTCTATATTTTCAAATAATGGACATATAAATCCCAATAGAAGTTAGAAATGTTATCTTTTTCAAATCACTGTTCAACTATCTATCCATGTAAATATTAAAGAGACACAAAAGGGAGATATAGAGCTTCAGAAGACAATGAGAAATATTCATGAATTTAATCTTGATTCTGATGGAATGATCAGGTTCATGAATCATGTATATATTCCATTCATACTAAATTTTATGGTTTTTTTTGTGTAAGCTCATAGTTCTTCATTTTTTCACTAATACTCAAATTAAAAATATATATTGAAATTTAAAATATTCTTTTTTGGAGGGATGTCAGGAGGTGATATATCTTAGTTTTTTCATTTACATGATTTTATGTTTGAAAGTTATGGAATAGAGATAAAAAACTAATGGGTTGTTATAACCATTACCCACACCAGAGTGGAAATAGGAAAACATATCAATCAATTATGTTATTAGTCACCACAAAACACCTAAAAGAAATATGTTTATATCGGCCATAGTTGACCACCTAACAATTTCATCCTAATTAATAAAAATTAGATAAGAAATATTTCTTGATCAACTTTCCATATTATACATTATTTATGTTATAAGGTATCTTGGATTACTACATTATATTATATTTTATTGGGATTCAAGGTCTCCCTCAATTTTTTCAAAAATAATTTAGGAAGCTCATGGATCATAGTTTAGTTTTAGAACATCATATCATACATGGATAGATTGTTAGAATGAGATAACAATAAAAAACCTAGGGGATATATTGATATTATTTTATATACATTTTAATGGTGTTCGAGATAAACATCTTCCTCTAGTTGAATTTTTATACAATAATAGATTTCAACCAATTATTTAGATGAAACCTTATGAAGTTATCTATGAAAATACCTAAGTATGTCCAGTTTTTAGGGATTGATTTTGAGAAATAATTCTATCCGAAACAATAACATATAAGGTAAATAAAAAATCAATATAAACACTATGCTGTTAATCATCGCTATGATCATGAAATTTATGTTGGTGAGAAGGTTTTCGTATGAATTTTTATATCGAATAAGGTAATGATATTAAAAAATAACTAAAATACAATCCATAAGTATAATAGTACGTAATCGATTCTTTATCATTTTGGGATCATATCTTATCAACTACAACATTCAAAGAATCTCCCTTAGGTTCTTGATGTGTTCTATGTCTCTCTCCTGTGAAAATACACACCTGATCCATCACATGAAAGAAACTCAATGTTCATTACATTGGATCATGAATTCTACTATTTGGAACACCTGATGCATATTCTAGATCATACAAATAATGTTCAATGAAACAAGACCTCTCACCTATTAAACATTTTATGGTGAAACTACTAGCATAAGAGAGATACATGTGAACATGAGGATGTAACAAGAAATTATGCATGGAATAATTAATAAGAATAATAAATATTTTAATAAAATTTATAAAAATTTTATATAAATAAAACATATTTATAAAAAAGTGCTCAATTTTTCATAATGTCATTATTTGGTTTTTAATACTATTTTATGAAGAAGAATTTTTTTTACATTTTGTGAAAAATTAATAAATTTGATTTTTGAAAATTTTATAAAATTTATATCACAAAATATTCTTCATTTCTTAATTCATTAATTCATAATTACCTTAATTTATATTTTTGGTTATTTTCTATAAAGTTTTATTTTTCGATGAATAATGAAAAATACTTTTTTTTGAAACCCTCAATTTCTTTTGAAGAATGTTTAAGTTTACTTTTCCTTAAAAACTAGTTTTAAAAGTAAAATTAATTCAATTATATATATTTTAATACAATTTAGGTTACTAGAATCAATTTCATACCTAATTTTAATATAAAAATTTATTAAACATTTGAACATTTTCTCTTAGGAAAACCAATTTTTCATCATGTCTATGGATTTAATATGAAATTAAAAATTTTCAATTATTTGAATATATTTTTAAGAAATGGACTATATTTTTTTAATCCTAAAAATTTATATTTTATAACAAGATAATTTTAATATTTAGTTAGAATGAATAGTAAAGGCAATAACAATTAATTACCGTAGTTGAGGTTAAAACTGTTACAGGGGATTGGAAAAAATATAAGTGGTAAAATTATTGATAAACTAGTCCAAATTTTTTTATAGATATATTATGACATTAAAGCCTATAAGTCTTGATAATGACCCATTTCAGAGATTTTTGGAATGTGAAAAAATGTGGGAACACTTTGTTCTTTTCAAATAATTCCAAGTGTGTCCCCTCCCCCACTTATAAATGGTCACCCACTCTCCTCTTTACATGAAACGTAAATCATCTTTTAGTTCATCCAATCCCTATAAAACAATATTCCCTAATTTCATTTCCAAATCATGTAATCCTTTATTTTATTATGAAACTCTTATAGGAACTATTTCATTATAAACCTAAAGGGGTTCTTTGAAGATGTGGTAAAAATATTAAACTTATAATGTTTCCTTTATTTATTCTTCCAACTCCTTAAAATATTCTCTAAATTTGGTTTTAAAATAATAATAATATATCCCATATACTCATATATTTCTATTCTAATGTAATAAAATAAATTCCTCTCCAATTCAATCAAATAGGAAATAAAATAGTCTCTCATTTTTAAGACAAACCATCATCTCGTGAACCATTGTTTTGGGTATACCATCACCACTACTCATGACTAAAAATAAAAATGAATTTAATTTTTTTATAATATATTTATAATAATAATATTATTATTTTATTATAATACCAATCCTATATTCTTACCTTCAAACCTATTGTAATATAATAATGTTGCTCATGAGTGTAATGGACAATCTCCTCACAAACCGGCGTGACTTGTTATTCATTTTTTTATTTAAATAGATGTTAATAATGATAAATAAAAATAATATATAAGATATTTTTAATATAATTTTAATTTTATAATTATTATATCATATTTACCTTTGTAATTTCCCTTCTATAGGGTATATGATAATGTCATTTGTGAGTATCACAGAGTATCACATCGCGAAGTGATGAGATTCATTTTTTTCAAAAAATATTTAAATTAAATTTAATTAGGGTATATTTAACAAACATATGTAATATATTACATAAAAATTATACTTTAATTTTAGTATTTTTTTTTATCAATCTATCATTTTATCTATAGATAAAATGATAGCATATCTCATGTGTATGTACGGCCTACCATCTTCGTAGACAGTTTATTTCATTTTCAATCCCAATTTTTTATGGATTAATCTAAATAACTATATATATTAAATATATATGATATTTATATAATGGATAACAGCCTTTTTATTATGGTTCAATGATAAAATTAATAGAACCAAAAATAAAATATCCCAACATACATGGAAAACAAAGTAGTTATTTTGAAAATTAAGATTTTAACATGGAATTGAAAATAAGAGTGTATTAAAAAGTCAAAAAATCATATATGATATTGTATATATAATAATGGTTATGTAGTTTATGTATAATAAAATTACTATTATTATACATTAGGTTCGAATGTGTATAAAGGATGTCAAGACTAAAGGTAAGGTATTTTTTTTCTTATTTTGTCTTCTTTGGATAATACATTATGTTATGAACCTATATTATTTTATGGGGTATATATACAACCCATTTGATATGTTACATCATGAATATGATTCTATTAAAGATATTAATTTTTTTATTACTATTCTTTAATAGTTATTACTATTCAATAGTTACCAATGTGGTAAGTGTTTGATGTTATGATCTCATTGTTCATTAGGATTTTTTATTATGAATTTGTCGATGAAATATTATGATAATTCTATAAATAAACAGCTGAATTTTAATATACTATGTTTATGTCATGATAGTATATAGGTTTACTTCATTTTCTTATATTTATTTACTCATTATTCGAAATGAATGATTTTTAAGAAATTCAACTTTATTTCCCACTTTGTTCACTCCACTCCAATGGCCGAAGGACTTCATTTTTATTGATTTTGATAATCCACCTTTCAAGGGGTGAGGTGTAACCCTTACAAGTCCCTTAGGTGTAAGTATTATATGGCTCATAGGCCTTAGAGACATTGATTGCCCGTAGGCTTCAAAAATTACATACAACCCATACTAACTACCTGAAACTCCTCCTCCCCAGCATCTTCATCGTGAAATTAGCTATCTACCTTCGCATGGATGTTCGGCTAGGCATTCCCATGTAACCATAGGCTTTTCCCGATGGTAGGTGCCATACCCTCTCATTCTTGCAATTCATATTGCTTCTGATATGGTGAAATCTCCTTGATCATCCTCTTTGTAGAGTTTGTTCTTTATAGGTTTTCTGGATTGCATCTGCACTTAAGGTGGCCCGAAGGCCTTAAGGTGGCCCTAAGGCATTACTGACCCGAAGGCCTTAAAGGACTCAGGGACCAAATCGGTGGCCCGAAGGCCCAAACGAGGGCATAACCCCGACTTCTATAATTCCAAAGAGTGCCTGCTACAGTTCCCGCTATAATACTGCACAATTCCCGCTACAGTACCTACTACAGTACCTGCTACAGTACTACCACAGTACCTGCTACAGTACTTCCACAGTACCTGCTACAGTACTGCTACCGTACTGCTATAGTACTAGAAATTCTGCCTCCGCCTGGATTTTATCCCTAGTCGCTTGGATGCACTTACAGAGTCCTTACCAACTGGGCTAAGGCTCATGTGCAAAATGTGTGTTGTTAACACTGACTCCCAGAGGTGGGCCCCCACTAGCCCAAGTGCGCCCAACGTTCCCCATCTAAGAAATGGATTTGAATCACCCTTTTCATAATACGAACAGTGTTCGAACCTGGTGGAACTCTATCCAGTGCCAATTCCCATAGAGAGCGAGGGGTACAACCAGTGAAAAAAGTGTGTTGCTAACACCGACTCCGAGAGGGGGACCCCACTGGCCCAAGTGCGCACCACGTTCCCCAGCTAAGAAATGGCTTTGAATCGACCTGTTCATAATATGAACAGTGTTCGAGCCTGGTGGGACTCAATCCTGTGCCCGTTCCCATGGAGAGCGAGGGGTATAACCAGTGTGTACCACTTCGCTTACACCCCATGGGAAAAACGTGTGTTGCTAATACCGACTCCCAGAGAGGGGCCCCCACTGGCCCAAGTGCGCGCCATGTTCCCTAGCTAAGAAATATCTTTGAATCACCCTGTTCATAATACGAACAGTGTTCGAGCCTAGTTGGACTTGATCCTGCACCAGTTCCCATGGAGAGCGAGGGGTAAAACCAGCGAGTACCACTCGGCTTACACCCCATGGGAAAACGTGTGTTTCTAACACCTACTTCTAGAGGGGGGCCCCACTGTCCCAAGTGTGCGCCACGTTCCCCAGCTAAGAAATGCTTTTGAATCGCCCTATTCATAATGTGAACAATGTTCGAGCCTGGTGGGACTCGATCCTGCGCCAGTTCCCATGGAGAGCGAGGGGTACAACCACCGGGTACCACTCGACTTACACCCCATGGGATTATTTCACACTTTTTTATAAATCTTATTTTATTCCATATTCTCGTCTTCTAAAAATGATTTAAAAATGTTTTAATTATCATTTGGGAATGATTAAAGCCGTTTTTACAATTTTTTCACTTATTAAAACATTCTTCAATGGAATGTGCAAGTCATTTTCAAAATAAAGATTGTTTCCCTTTTAATAATAATATTGAAGAAATATTTTATTTATCATGTAAAGAATTTCCCACTATTTACCAGTCATTTTTTAAATCCATTATGTATAATTTTCAATGGTTATTTTAAAATATTTTTTTCAAATGGAGTTTGTTTTAAAAGAGTTTTTTTTCAAATAGGAAATGATATTTTTATTAGAAAAAATTTTAAATTATTTTAATATATGTTTTTATGTTTTCCTGATAATATTCAAAGAAATGTATTTGTGAAATATATATTGAATTTATAGATTTAGAAATTTAATTTTCAAATAAATTTTATTTTACACATGAAATGTTCCAAATAAATTTTCTTTAAAAATAATTTTCCATATAGAATGAAATCATTTTTTGTTAGATAATATTTAATTAGGATATGATCAAATGATTCCATATTTTTTCATTATTTGGATAGTTAATGTTTATAATGATGGGATGTTTAAGAAACCTAATTATTTTCCATACGTTATGAAATGATGAAATTTTTTTAAACCCATTTTTTAAAAGGGTTTTAATATGATGAATACTTTTTGAACTTTTAGAACATGTATGTATGATTTCCATTTTTTGGATGGAGGGAAATATGTATCCCTATAATTTATTGGGTAACGATAAATGTTTTATAATATTAGAGGGTACATGGAAGGTTTTCCCATCCATGAATAGTTGGTGATCATGATTTTATTGAAATCCGGAAGCAGTTACATCGGTGGTTATCTCAAGCCTAACATGTTATAAATATCATGGTGGGTAAACAGAACATAAGTTTTTCAATACTTATTTGTTTTCCCGAACTCTATCTTTTATGAAAATTTTATGCTCTCATGGACTATGTTATTTGATTCCAATATTATTCATTTCATATGAAATCCAATGATTTATTTAATGACTCAAGTTTATAATATATGATATACATTGTATGGTTTAAAAATTATATTCTCATTTTCCAATACCCTTATTCTAATGATCTATTTATATCTCCATTTTTACCTCAACTTCCATCTGAGCACACCATTTCATATGTTTTCTTTCCTAGATTATGATGAAAGGAATTATTTATGATACATATAATATGGGAGTTAATTATGAAGGAATTGGTGGGAGATAATGCATCTCAACTAGGAACCAGTTGTCTATGTTTCCATGATTCAAATGCATTACACATAAATTATTTTAGCGTGGAACATTATATTATGTATTAATTTTTTTCTATTAATATTTAATATTTATATATTATAATTCAAAGTATCTATATAAATCATGTCACATTTTTTATGAAATATTAGGTTTATCCCAAGAAATTCATGATCATATAAAAAACATTTGGTTTATATCCTATACATAGACATATCCCTAGGGTACTTACTAATGTTTTCTTATCCTCACTTCAAAAGAATTAATAAAATTATCTTCAATTACAATTACAACAATTGATACTTATAATATATATATATATATATATTATCTGTATAGATTAATATTCATTATAAATCATTTTGATATGCACCGGAATTGTAAAGGTCTAGTATCTTTGGAAGTGTGGACACATAAAACACTAGGATATAAATGAACTACACCATCTCAAAATTCATACATTATAACTATCTACCTTCATATAACAATTATAATTAATACCTTTCTTCGTTACCCGGTGAAAGCAAACATAAGAAAAAGTTAGATCAGATGCCTAATAAAGCCAAATAAAGTAGATATCAAGGATCACATAAGAATCATGAAAATATATGGGTATTAGAACATGATATTAACATGTGAAAATCCTATAATGCATATCATATTTCAAAATACTGAGTCATGGAATAATTATTGGTACTTCATGAGACATGAGTTTGAAAGTAATAAAATAACATGGTCCTTAAGGGTATAAAATTGACATAATACATTGATTATTCATATATGCATAAGAAATGAAACTCATTTCCATAGTAGTAAAGGATCAATGAAAATTATATCAGGTTATATTAGGTTCACTCTTCAAACCATTATACTATTCAAGTTCCACTCCCAGGACTGTCATAGTTGAAAATAATCCTTACTGAACTAGGTTCACTTCAAATTATAGTCCTGTTTATCTAATGAGATGTAAATCATTAACGAGTTCATTGGAGGAAGACACATTTCCCACCTGTCGCATTAATACAATCATACATATGTGTCCTGAAAGATCATAATCCACTAATAATATGAGAACCCATTAAAATAAATGGTTTTCATAAACATTTCATTATATAATAACAAATAGAAAATAAATGGGTTTCATTAATATCTCATTATTGCATCATTTCATAACTCGTGGAAAATAATTGGGTTATATAATATACATTTCATGATAAACAAAAACCATTTATAGAAAGAAGAAGGTCGATATCATTGGATAACATCCCCAATAAATCAAAAGTGGCATTAAGTGATGTTTTCATTATTTTAATCAAAACCCATCAAAATATCATTAAAACATTATTGAAGAAAATAATGTTTCCATGTTTGAAATATAACTTTTTTAAACTGTAAAATTATTGTTGAAAAATTTCTATTTGAAGAGATTCATGAAAACATGTAAATAAATATTCAATGAAAAATATTATTCATCATGGAAGGAAAATGTTTCATTACTTATAATTTAAAAAACATTCTTTACATAAATTTATCAAAAAAATCACAATGGGCCTCATTTGGAAAATAAAAAAAACATT
This sequence comes from Viscum album, assembly GCA_963277665.1. Classification (NCBI taxonomy): domain Eukaryota; kingdom Viridiplantae; phylum Streptophyta; class Magnoliopsida; order Santalales; family Viscaceae; genus Viscum; species Viscum album. The sequence continues at coordinate 591,803,415 of OY728141.1, read as the reverse complement.
ACATTCAAGACACTTATTTAAAATTAAATCATGGTTAAAATAGACTTCAAAAAAACATAGTAGGATCATAAAAAAATATCAAAAACATTTTAAAACTGGATATGGATGAAAAAATAAACTAACAAAGAGAGAATTGTGTTTTTTAACCATAAAAATGTTTTTTCGGTCTCTTTAGTTCAGAAGATGAAGAAAATGAAATGAAAAATTTATTTTATCAAATTAACCTAAGGAGAAGAAAATTCCGAATTATTTTGGGGGTTTGATCATAATATTTCATCATTATAACTTAATCATAAACAATACACTAAAATATGACATTAAAACATAAAAACTCTTACTAATTTAGTATCGTATGAATAATAATTCTTATAAATAAAAATACCACATCTGGATATGTATATCCCATAATTTTTAAGATAATAATCTAAAAAGTAATTATTTTGTAGTATATAAACCAAAAAATATAGAAACGTGGTGTATGAGGATTTTGAACTATGGAAAAAATGTGAAGGGAAGATCTCTTACCTTAAGTTTTCCATTCATAGAAAGAACCTAATCCACATCTTTATTGAAACAACTCCTTTAGATCTCCTCTAAAATTCTATTGTGTTGGTATTTTGTGGGGATGAAAGCCTATAATATGTGTCTAGGGAAGTTCTGAAAAGAAATCAGTTGTATTTTTTCAATCTATAAGGGTAAATAATATTTGGAGAAGTGTGGGAGTAGGTTTCATTTTATAAATAAGGTGAGGGGAACTTTTGGAATTTCTCAAAAGAGAAAAAAATAATAAACTAATTCTCAATATGTATGGTTGAAAACAGCCTATAAATGGACATGGTATTACATTTTTGACATTATCTTATCCCCTTTATCATATTTTCATATATATTTTTATCTTATTTAATTTAATAAAATTTTATTCTCTTAAAATGTCATTATTGTCAGTTTAGACACTATTCATTTAATTTGAAATAAATTAAATAAAGAATAAGTTTAAATTCTAATATAATACTTTTACAAAACACTAATATGTATATTAACCAATAAATTTCATGATACATATTAAATCACTGAAATTATATATATTTTAACATTTTTTTAAGAAGTTATTATATTTTTTTATTAATTGTTGAAATATTGCATCAACATTGTGAAATAATTTATTTTAATTAAATAATTACTAAAAATTATAAATAAATTTCCATCAAGAAAGTAATTTCCTCAATAAAAAAATGATAATTATTACTCTTTAATAATTAGTTATTTCCTTATTTGAACACGTTAGATATATTTTAATCTTAGATACCACAATTTTGTAAATTTTTTTGATTTACATAATATATAAGTCATTTTTATAGAAAATTTTTCATTAAACGACTAATTTTAGAACATAAGGTGATTTAGAAAAAATTAAAATTACCTAAATTTTTTTTATAAATTTTTACAATGTTTTTATCCTTATCTTTTGGTTTTAAACCATCATTAACCCTACTCAAACTTACCACGACAATAAGGTTTTTTACTCATTGAGGGTCAATATATTTACTATAAATGGAAAAATAACTCATAAATTGACTATGAATGAAATTATAAACTATATATGAGACAATTAGATGAATCTAATTTTTTTAGTAATAATAAATAATATAGTAAAATAATATTTATTTTAAAATTCCATTATTATTGGTTTTTGTACCTATTCATTACATCGAGATTAAAAACATCATTAAAAAAGTAAAATTAGAAATAAATATTTTAATATATTATAAACATGTCATATGAATATCTATAATTCATGAATCACATTTATTATCAAATTATAATACTTTTAATATTTTCGATATAATTTATTTTATTTTTCCATTAATTTAATAATTACTCTCACAACGTTGTGTCAATTTTTAAGGTATTTATATAAGGATAAATATGTATAAATAAATTAACATAATGAAAATAAGTTTATTATTCTCAATTTATCAATTAATAATCAATAAATATATATATTAACTCATATATATGTCATGAGAACTTATTTAACATTTATTTTTATGTTTTCAGCTAAGTGCAAGAATTTCCCAAGAATTTGGATAAACTACTTTTTATATAAAAAAATATTCATGTATAACCATAAAAACAATTTATAATAATTAATATTTTATAAAATATTATGTAAAGGTTGTATTTTATCTCAAATATTATCTTTAAGTTACCAAAATTTACTTTTCCAACACATTGTAAGCTTTCCATCAATAGTGAAAATAGTTTTCATATTTATCATTGGATAAATACTACTATTTTGAATTACAGGTGTAATATATTTTTATTATTTTATCATACATGATTCATTGAAAATATTTAAAAACATTTTTTATGTCGTGTTTATGTCTTTGGAATATCATAAAATATACTATATTTTATAAAAGTTGTATTTTTTTCTATTCACTAAAAAATCAACTTCTTAAATAATTGTTAAAAAATTCATCATTTTAGAAATTTCAACTGATGAACAAAAAAATATGTTAAATATCATATAATTAAATTCCTATAAATTATATATTTTAATATTAAATTAAATTCGTAAAAGTCTTTGAAATTCATATTTTAGAAATCCAAATGACTTTTTAGGAATAAAAATGTTTTTTTATTCCAAATTAAATGGTATATTTGATTCTAATTATCATAATTATATTATTGATAATATAAAATAAATAATTGTACTTTTAAACCATTATAGAAACAAATTACTAAGTTGTAAAGGTTTTAATTAAAATTACAGTTTTTAGTAAAATTTAGTTTTTTTCACAATTCACTGAAAAATAAATCATTTTAGAAAATATCAAAAACCCACCCTAAGAATTATTTTATGTTTTTTTTCAAAAATTATATTTTTTTTATAAAATAATATTTCAACAACTTCATCAAATTAATTATAATATTTTCTAGCAAAAATAAATAAAAAACATTTTCAAATTAAGCATATATCTAGAGCATAAGACAACTTTATAAAAAATTTAGTGGTTATTTAATAAGAATTAATCAATATATTTATATTGAGTATAATACTTATATTTAATTAATTAAGTAGAAAATCATATTTATACCTACTAATTTAATGACTATTTTATAATTGTAAAATTAAATAATTATATTTTAATTATGTAAATTGATTTATTTAAAATTGATGTTTCGTGTAACTCTATCTATTAAATAAAAAAATATATTTAAAAATAAATATTTTATAAATTATATAGGTGTTATAGGAGGGGCATCATTTCCCTAAAATATAAGTTGTTTAGAGGATGAGGGAGGATTTTTTCGTTATTGTTTACTACTTTCTTAGTATTGATATTATATTGTTATTGTGTTTATTTTTCTCTAGTATAGATGTATGGTGTACATATCAGCCATGATGGATTTTCTTAACATTTTTATATTTTTTTAATTAATGTTTATTGATGAATTTTTTCCCAAGTGTTCTTATTTTATGCTCATGAAATTGTACTAGCCCATGTAGATTAGGTCCTCCCTTCAGACCTTACTATAAGTCAGTTGACGCATCCAATGGAGAGATGAATTAAGTTGGATTATGAGATATTATATATTAAAATTCATTTAGAGTAGTAGTTTACTATATAAAAGTCTATCAAATTAGTTTTTATTTAAATACATATATTTCATGTAATATCAAAGTGTTACATTCTACCCTCCTTTTAAAGAATTCCTCCCTTGAAATTCCATCACTCTGATAAAACAATTGAAGATATCTCTTTTTTATTACATCCTCAGGTTCTAATGTTGATTCATCAAATTTATGATTACACTATATAACTTTAACTATGCGAGTATTCTTATTCTGTATCACTTTATCTTTATGATCTAATATTTAAACTGGTTATTCTTTTTATTAATGATCATGCTTTAACTATATGACCTCTCCTTTTAGTGCTTGTGGTGGATCAGGTATATATATCATGAGGTATAAAAGGAAAACATTGTAAAATTAGGAGTGGTTTAGTGGTAGAATTAGGTGATAATCTAGTTTTCCTACTCGATCATGAATCATGAAATAGAAATTATACCAAGGGCTCCAATTTTAATTATTTTTGAATATGACAGCCTTCTTCCAAGGAGAAATTTATATGGACACATTCTCTCCAACATCAATTTTATAATTTTATGATAATTTTTAATATATATATTTTTGAAATATCAATGATTCATTTATTTTCTACTAAATTTCTTTATCTTTATCTTATATTTCCTCAGCTAGCTCAGGTTTGAATAGATTTATTTCTCAAATTTTATCCCATTAAGATGGAGTTATATAATTATTTTAAAATAGAGCTTCATAAATAGATATCTTAATGCTCTAGTGAATGATATATTTATTATAAAACATGACGAGATGAAGTTTTTGATTCAAAAAAACTTTAAAATCCATAGAATAAGATCACAATTTATTATATAGGGTTAATGTGGACTCTCATATTAACCATATTTTAGAGTATAATAAGAAGTACTAAATATCAACTGTTTATCTAGATCCCATTAAAGACATTTTATGAACATCATGGGAAACATGGTATCCAAATAATATATAATAAAACATGCTTCCTCAAGAAACATTTTCATTTCCTCAATTTATATTATGGTATTACGATCAAGAGAAAAATATTAACTTATAGTGAAGTGTGTTGAATTTATTAGGAGATCCCTAACAACCCAAATTATATTATATCCTTGGGACATTTTTGGGATTCAGATGAAAAAATATATAGGGATTTTTCCATTTTCCATTATAGTATGTGAAATGCATAATTTTTCCCCTCAGGAAACATTCTCCAAATCTTATATTATATAAATACCAAGCACTGAGATACATGATCTATAATAGCCATATTTATATTTTCCCATTATAAATAATCTCTCATGTCTCTACACATACTTATACATCCATGTTTAATAAAGAATGATGAAATATAATCCTCATCCACGAACACCATGTTAATGGTTGGTATGGGTAGAATATATATAAACTAATTAACCTTATTATTCTCTCAAAATTTAGTTTCAACTGAGGAATAATTATCAATTTTTTCTATAGATCAAAATCTTCCTTGTGCACCTCTTTAATCCTCACATGGATTGATGGTTTAAAATTATTCTAAAAAAGATTAATTTTTTCCTTCCTTTATGATTTTTATATTAATCTTTTGAAATCACATAGAAATTGATTCTTTTGTGATATTCATAAAAAACGTTTCGATCCTATTTGGCTCATAGAATCTTCCACGATGTTTTCTTTACTAGGGTGGTAATGTATTGAGAAGTCCTACTGATTAATCAAATCCAACCATAATCTATGGAAAATATTTGTTATTTTTTGTGAATATTTTTTTTGAATATTTTTTGGAAAATTTTAACATATCTATATCTATATCGCATATTTATATAGAAATATAATTCCTCAATATCATTAGTGAAAAATTACCACAACTAACTTTAAATCATAAGTTGTTTGATTTATCTCTAAAAAATACATTATCATGAGGCATAAGCTATGACAACATCATTCTTCATGAGAACACATCCCAGTCCACTCTTAGATGTACCACTATAGATTTTAAACACTTTTCCATTGTAGAGTAATGTATGAATTGGTGTACTGAATAACCATCTCTTTAATTTCATCAATTTTTCCTAGTATTCATTTATCTAGTGTGACTTGTCACAATTTTGAGTTACATTATTTCGTAGATTAGACATTTTTGAGAATTCACTAGTAAAATTTGTATTTTTCATGTTGTCCTTACTATGTCGGTTATTTATAAACACCATGAAAAAGACATATATTTATATTTTTCAAATCCATTTTCCTATGAATGACTTGAAAAATCTTATACCATACATTTTCACATCAGTCATTGTATAACCGACATGAAAAATATGGCATCTGACTTTGTTACATCGGTTATACAGTAACAGATGTGAAAAATTTGATTTAACACATCTGTTATTTTATAACTGATGTGATAAACTAATGAAATTATCTTTTTTTTTTCATTGGTTATTTTTAAACTGATATGGTAAATCTGATTTTTCACGTCATTTATAAAATAAAATATGTGAAAAATCAGAAAAATAATATTATAACATTAGTCATTATAAAAAATATTTAATAACCCTTTTAATTTTTTTTTGAATTCATGTGTTGATTTATTTATTTTTTATTCGAACACACGAAGGATCCCACATATCTCTCATACGCATAAACCCTAACATTTTTTTATCTGATTACCTGAAATAACAATTTTCCTTTTTTATATATCCTCACGTTTCATCAGGTCATTGTCTTCATTTGATCTACTAATCCCTTCAAATCTCAAGTTAGTCTCACACATTGAATCTAGCTCGAATTTGGTAGTTCAAATTCATGGAATATCTATCTCTATTTTTTTTATGATGTTTACCCAAATCAGTAATTACTACTCACGTTTCATCGGCATCATTGTTTCACATTTGTATATATATCATCTCATCGCATTAAATTTTTTTGGTATGTTATTTAACCCCTTTCCATCTTTATTTTATTCATCCTCACCTCCATACACTCTCTCTTACATATTCTTCTATTTCTGGTTCATGAGAAATATATGTTTTTCTTAAAATTAACAAAACCCTTGATTCATTGGTGAATTTTAATGGAAATAAGTTATAATAATAATTCATATACCTGATCCATTTTTATTGAGTGATGGCCTTAAGGTTTCATCGACAACTAAGTATGTGTTTTTTATAATCATTATTTATATATCAACCCTGGATGATTGAGATTTATATTTTTATCATAGTTTTTTCATACATGATATATCTTTATTTAATAATAATTATTTTTTATCATCTTCGTTAATTTCATGTTTTTTATAGATGTGATTTAAAGGTTTCTAATTGCATGTCCGGAATATTTATGACTGTTATTGGCTATGTGTAATATATAGATTCTTCTTCTAAATATTATTGTTGTAAAATGATAGAATAATGATATTTTTCATTATTATATTGAATTGAAAAAGAGTACATATTTTTGGATCACTACATCATGTGGGAGAATTGGATTGTAATATAGTCTGTTTAAAATAAGTATTACACTAGCTATCATTTCTCATTGGATAGTGTCTACTAATTATCCATTTTCATAGGCTTGGGGTTGAAAACTTATGATTCCATAATGGAAATTTGTATTCTATGTTTATCAGGGTTTCATTACTGAAATATAATGCAATATATTGTATTATATAATGATATATTCATCCCATTAATCGCCGTACTTGTGGACTAATAGATAACATAGAACCACTTGGGGGGAAATATAAGTGGGTAATAGTATATCATATATTTAGTGGATAATTTGGTTATCAGCATTTATTTTTTATATTTAATATTTTTTATGATTTCATATTACTTTTTAAATAAAAAATAATGAAATATTCATAATTCTCCTAAAATCCTTATTATATGTTATACTATTAATTAGAGTTACTTTGATATTTTTCTATGTTTTCATTAGTGTTTTACATCATATTTATTAGTTATATTTAAAATTATATCTAAATATTGTTTATATTTTATAATTATAATTTTTAAATAAAGTCACACACACACACAAACATATATTTATTATAAATTTAAATGTTTTGGTACTTTAAAATGACGACATCCTTGATATAAATAAAAACCCGGTTTGATTTGATTAATTTATTATCACTTTTATTAACAGTATATTCCTTTGAAAATATATTTCATATATTTTTTTAGATAAAAATGTTCTAATGTTTGATTATATAACATCAAAAAATTGATGATTATGAGGCAAGTGTTGATGATTTTATGGAATTTGTTATGTGAAATCTTCCAAATAGACACATGTTTTTCTATCCATGTATAAAATGTTTAAATATGTTGAAGCTGAAAGTAGAGAGATAAACTGTCATTTAAATTTTCATTATTTTAATATGAGTTATACCCTTGTATTTGGTATGGTGAAATTGGGAATAATTTTAGGTCTAACAGTGATGATGCATTGCAAGATGATAACTCAACTGAAATTGGATAAATGGATTATGATATTGAAGAATAGGTTGTTAAGAAAGTACAAAAAATTGAGCGTCTATATGGTGATACTGAAAACCCATTTTATCTGTGTTGTATGGAATTTATGGTTTTATCATTAGTGTTAATATTGACTAACATAAAGGTGAAACACGGTTGGAGTGATAAGGTTCTTATTTATTTTTAATAATTTATGAAATATATTCTTCCTAAAGACAATCATCATCCAGATTCACATTATATAGTGAAGAAAATGTTATACCCGATGATATTAGGGCTACCAAATAATACAATCATTCCCAAATTATTGTGTGTTATATATGAAGGAATATGAATTTCAATCAAAGTGTTCTAAATGTTGGATGTGATAACATAAGTTGAAAGAAAAATTACATGATGATTTAGGAGTCACATAGACCACTGCCAAGGAATTTTGGTATCTTCCTATAACTCTTCATTTGAAAATTTTATTTTCAAATTCACTTAATGAAAAAACATTATTATGGCATACAGATGAACAAATATGTGATGAAAAATTATGTCATCCAGCTGATTGTCCACAGTGTTAAAAACATTATCAACAATTTCCTGTATTCAGAAATGAAGTAGAAATCACAGACTTGGACTATGCATGGCTGGAATGACTCCATAATAAATCCTGAGTAGTACACATAGTTCAAGGATAATTTTATTATTAATTTAAAACTTTTGTCCTGAATTTTGTATAAAGCAAAAATATTTCATGGTGAGTTTAATGATCTCAATAACAAAATAGACCCGAAATGATATTGATGTTTTCTTGTCACAATTAATTAATAATTTGAAATTCTTTTGAGGGCAGGGTATTAGGTTTTCAGATTCATATGAAATGGAATATTTCCAAATACATGCAATTATTATGTTCAAACTAAATGACTTCTTAGCATATGGAAATTTTCTTGGATACGGTGTTAAGGAGCATGATGTGTGTCCAATTTTTGAATAACAAACTTCATATTATCAACTACATAATGGGAGAAAAAAATTATACATGTGTCATATAATGTTTTTGTCTATACGTTACACATATAAGTGATTATAAAAGGAATTATATAGAACATAAGAATTTGATATTTATCTAAAATCTTAATCTAATAATAAGTATTTTGATAGGGTGAAAAAATTTTATGTTTCATTTTGAAAGACACAGAAATATCTTAATAATAAAAATATTTTGATTAAATAGTAAATATTTTTGAGCTACCATATAAAAGATATCACATGGTGAAACATAAAATTGATGTCATGAACTTGGAAATTAATATATGTGATATATTTATTGGAGCATTGTTATATATTAAAGGAAATAATAAAGATGGTTTGAAGGGATGATTGGACTTATTATCCAAGGGAACTCATGTAGAGTTATCTCCCACTCCTTATGGAAGGTTAACATTTCTTCCCCTATATTTTCATACATTATTGAAGAGGAGGAATATTAGATTTTTTAGTTTCTTCATGATATCAAAGTTATGAAAGGTTATTCTTAAAATATAAATATATTTATTTAAGTGATTTTAAGATGATAAGTATGAATTCTCAGGATTGTCAGGTCATGATAGAGAAAATTATATCAGTTACATTACATGGAATATTGACCGTACATGTCAGAAATATTATCATGAAGGTGTGTTATATTATCAATACAATTTGTAATAAGTTTATTGATCTGAATGCTTTAATTTTTTTGGAAAATCAATAAATTTATATACATTGTCAATTGGAAATGTATTTTTCTCCACAGTTTCTTGATATAATGGTGTATTTAATAGTTCAATATTTTTGAGAAATAAATCTTTTTAGACCTATATATCTATGTTGGATGTATCCATTTAAAAGGTATATAAAGATATTGAAGGGGTATGTTGAGAATCTATATCTACGTGAAGCCTCTATTGTTGAAATGTATATGATTAGGTTTCAAAGTTTTTTACAAACTAATTCTCTTTGGTGGAGCACCTTGGTTTGCCTCCATCACTCCCTGAATGATTTAATTATGTGGGAAAGGGGATTCATGAGATAAAAGTCAAATATTTTTTTGGTGAACTGATAAAGATGGCACATTTATACATCTTAAATAACACTGATGATTCTCAACCATATATAACATTGAATATTAATGTGCTGAAAAAATGTCATCCAATGAAGAGAGATATGTGGATTTTGAATTAGGAGAAAAAATATTTCATGGTTTCAAAAGACAATGTCTTCTAGATCAGATGCATCAGGATCATTGAGATAGTTTTTGGGTGGTTCAATTCTAAATGTTATAACATGGTTCGAGGGTGAAATTAATTGCTATTAATTTCATACGAATGATCTAGACAACATATGTGATGTTTAGAATTTTAGTGAATTGTTCTGTGTAGAAACAATACATTATTCTATTTCTAAAGATAAAAAACACAATTTATGCATAAAGTGCGCATTATAAATTCATTGAATAAATATGGGAGGTTTGTTACATTAAATTTAATGTTATAGTATTTAAATGCAAATGGTTTACCAGAAAAAAGTGTCAGACATGATTAATTTGGAATGAAAGTTTTAATATGAATAGATCGAAATACATAGGTGATCCTTTTATTATAGAAACACATCAAAAATAAATTTTCTATGTTATCTATAAATCTAAAATTAATTTTTCTATCATTTTACAAGTAAAATAAATATTAAGGAGATGATGAAATTTATGAAAATGCCAATTTATGTGAGGTACATAATACCATCAAAATATAAGCTAATAAATGTATGAGAATGTCATAGACATAGTTTCTGCGATAAGTAATGATCATGATGAAAAAATATGTGAAAAAAATAATTTAGTACATTCCTAATATTATAGGAAACATATGTTTATATTTCATTTTCTTTTATAAGTTTTGTAAAATTTTAGATATGTTAAATTTATTTTCATTATTAAAATGCATATTAAATATAATAAGTTAAAATTTTTATTTATGTTTGTTTAGTTTTTTTATTTTACCATGTTTACCCTTACCTAACTTATCAATTTATTTATTTATTTGAAATAATATTATTTAAAATATACTATGTCTAATGAAAACATTAATATTTTATAAGAGTATATTGACAAAATATTAGTTTTTATGTAAAAAATGATTTACTAGGCTAGACCATTTAAAATGTTCCTACACCAGTTTTGGACTTGTTTTCATTCATTTACATGAAATTTCATATATCATTGCTATTAACATTTTAGTTAAATATAAAAAATATAAATAATAATGTGTTATGTTTTTCAACTTTTCTCTTTCATAATTTTTCATTTTTTATTTACATATATATTGTATGTTTAATTTTTTATTTGGGTACTAATTGTTTGTGGATTTCCTTATTAGGATAATGATAAATCAATCAACTGATCAACAACATACTTATGGAGATGAGCGTACTCATACCTATGGGGAGGAATGTGAAAACAATCCTCCTGATGGTCCCCATGTAACTTTAAAATAGTTATATAGCCTCATAGAGGAAAAGAAGAGTTTGAGGGTTGGTAAATGTGGTTGAACATATTTAAACAATTATTAGTTGCTCATAGCCATGACCAGTTTATACTGGTAAACATTGATGATAATGATATTCCTTGAGGTCTTTATGAAAAAAATTCACCCATTTTGTATTAGTTCTGGGTAAAATAAAAGACAATATTTTGATTAATTATTGGTGAAGTTTTGAGAGAGTAACACTTTCTTGGTTGTGGAAGACAATTTCTGTAATCTCATTTCTTATTGTTTTACTAATATTGAAATTTTTATAGTAACATATGTTTTTTCCCCTTCTTATCAGATGACATATGATATACCTGACACTAGAGGAGTAAGGAATACAAGTTTATCATTGGATACTAGGAGACATGGGGATTTTAAATCAACACTCACCACTCATTTCATTTTTTTTGTCATAGAAAACATCAAAATCCTTGTGATATATATCCTATTATAGGAAAAGACACATGAAAGTAATTTTTCAGAAGTAGAGGAGAAGAATCATTTTTGGGAAGTGTAATGTAATATTTTAGAAGGTTTTTATATTAATGAACTTATAAATGATTAAATATTCTTAATTTACAAAAATGAAGAAGATCCTGTCAAGAGATTCAATATTGAATTGTATAACCTCATACTTTATCTCAAGGAGGGTATACATTATTAGGAGAGAAAATGATGGCTAAAAAATTTCAAAATCTGAGAGTTGAGTCTTAAAACTCTTGAGAGCTTTCCCCTCCACCCCTAGCTAAACATGAATAATAGAATAGGGATAAGATGAGAAAAAATGACAATATTTTAAGAAATAGTGAAGGGTTGTAGTTGAGAGGATTGTTATATGATTTATTTATTTATTTGCTTAATTTAATTTAATTATTTATACATTTTGAATCATTACAGAATTTTTAAAATATTTTATACAATATTCTATTGAGGATAAGTGAACACAGGGGTCATGTACAAGGATACATGATGGCTGTATCGGTGAGAAAATCATTTACATAGTCTTCAGCATCTAAAATATATGGTTTTTATAAAAAGTAAAATGTTTGGATTCTGAAGTTATGAATATTAATGTGATGATGATTGATAAAATCAATGAATTGGTATATTCAATGTTTTTAGACATGAAATGACAATTTCATACTATAAATCCCACTCCTCCACCTCCACTAATAGACCCCACTCCTCCATCTCCTTATGTAGACCCCACAAATCCACCACAACCTATAGACCCAACTTTTTATCATACTCATACACCCATACTTTATAGCTTCCTCATTATTATTAGTTACATTTTTTTTATCTACATAATCATATTATTAAATATGTGATGATATTTTATATTGGAGATAACATTCATCATCAACAGTTAGAAATATAGTATTATAGGGTCACTCTGCATGATATTATGGATATCTCAGTTAGAGTACTATTACTTGTATATTTGGTGAGGAATATTGGATAATGAATCGAAAAATTTTTAGTTTGTCCATCTAGTGTTCTTTGACATATTACAATAGAGGTGTGTATATTTTATCACTTCATTTTTTGATTAAATTTTTTTTAACATTTGAAAATTTATATATTTATCTATCTATTTATATGAATACATAAAAGGTAAAGAAATATTGCATAGATAAAAACCAATACAACGAACAATCAGTTCAGATACTGATTCTTGTAGTCTTGATAGATTGTCAAGATATTCATCTTTGTTGTCAGGTGTTTATGAGATGCCAATGGAAGCTGCTGTATGTTGGAGTGTAATGAGTATGCAGATTTTGAAAAATGATATCATGGGGATTGTAACTGAAGATTATTTGTGAATAAACATGATGCATTTTTTTCCATATTAGTCTTAAGATAAATCATTCCATATATTAAATTTAATAAAAATATATATTTATGTCTATTTTGTATTATGTATCTTTATAAAATGTGTGATTATCATGACATGAATAATGTATATGGATTTATATATGTGTAGTTCATTTCACCTGAAGTGTGAACATTGGCTGAAGAAGAAGGATTTGTTTATATTGATGATTTTTTTGAATAGAATATAATTACCTAGTGATGAATGTTTCGTTTAATAAAAAATATCATAAATATATCTTACAAAGTGTTATTCATCTTTAAAAATAATAACGACTAATAAAAAAATTTATATTATATTAGTCTCTATTGAATTTCAGGTTTCTTCTTTCTAAGTGAGAAGAATATTTATGGTTTATGGTCTTCCATGGTGATGTTTGGGGAAATTTTAAGAACGTATTAGATTTTTAGGTTTTAATTTCTTAATAATTTATTATATTATAATGAATTTTCAACTTATTTCATTCATATTATATTCTAATGAGGGATGGAATTCATTTAAAAAAAATCTAAAAATAAGAGAATCCAAAGGAAATATGTAAAAAATGTTGTTTTTCATTTATAATTATTATATTTTTGATATATTACATAATAAATTTATATTTAATTGAAAAAATCATTTAAATCGAATTTTCATAATAAATAATGTTTAAAATAATTCATATATTATGTGTTAAGATTTACGTATGAACTAATTTAAACTTAGGATAGTTACGAAGTTCTATAAGGTTAGATATCTTTAAAAAAAACTCCCCAAATTTCATTTATTTTTTTAATAATACATGATAAATTATTTAATATTAATATACAGGTTTTTGGTGAAACTCAACCTTATAGTGAACAAGAGTTCAGACACATACAAGTTGAATGGGAAAATCATTTTATAGGGTTTTTTGGATTTTTTAGTTAATATTGGAATCTTGAATGTGGTAATTGTAAATGTGTACCTTCTAGTTGTTGTTTTTTGCTTCTTCTTCTTGTCTTCTAAATGATGGTCATTTTGGTTGGATGTGGAGAGGATGGTTTAAATGAAATATTATTTAAATAATTTTTTACATCAGTTGTTCTATAAACTATTTGAAAACCCTATATTTATTTTTTATCAGATAAGTTATTTATGAACATATGGGGAAAAAATATTTTATGTGGGATATTAAATAAATGATATAAAAACCCTTAATCTCAATTCTTTACCATAGTAGTTATGTATGAATTAACATGGAAGAGGCTCTTTAGATTGGTTATTTAATAACCGATATAGAAAAACCCATTTTCTGTGGGATTTCATACATTTCTTATAACTTAACTAACTTTAAAACACCATTTTCCACATTGGTTATAGGAAAAAATACATGAAAAAAAACTTATCACCATAGTTTGTTATGTCGGTTATATAATAATTATTGTTAAAAATGATTTTCAACATCATTTCCCACAAAATCGATTCGAAAAACCAATTTGATAATTCATTTACAATAATTATTTTAAGTGATGTTATAGATATATTTATATGTTTCCTTTAGTAATGGTAGCTAATAACCGACATAAAACAGAAAAAAACAACTTGAAAAAAAATTTCATCACTAGTGATTTATCTAGAAATCGTTGATAATTTATATAAAAACTAAGTCAAATATGGATATCAGTCATAGTTTTTGGTTTGGGACAAAATTTAATATCATTAATATTTGATCAATCCTATAATATACAATCGTATGCGATTATATTACCCAAAAATGAAACATTTTATTACCAAAATTCACACTTAGTAAATTTTTTATACAGTTTATCCTTCTATATGGTCTCTTGTACTATCCTGAAGTGATATTATTTCTCTTATGATAACTTTTAATATATATTAATGTCATCTATGAATACCACCAATGACTAGTCAATGTAATCTCTAAACACTATATTCATTAAATTCATCATGATATTGGGAGAATCAGTAAGATCAAATGGAATCTCTATATATTCATAGTGTACATTCCATGTATGGAATGATATCTTCAGTATTTCATCATTCATGACCCTCATTCAGTTGTATCTTAAACGAGGTTCAATATTAGACTAGTATTGGCCTATTTGTAGTTAATCAAACAAGTCAACAACACATGGTAGATGATACTTGTTCTTGATAGTGATCCTGTCATGTTCTTGATAATATATACAGATTACCATTGAATAATTAAAATTGATAAAAAAATGAACATGTGCACTCCATGGTTATTCCCTTAAATGAATAATTCCCTTGAAAATATTGTTTTAGAGTACATTCTTAAATTTATTCTACTCAACTAGGGCCATTTTATAGGGATCCTTTGAAATAGATGTATTAAAAAGTATGAATTATTTTAAAAAATCAACTTCAAAAATTGTTTTAAGGATATAAAACTCATTTATAAATAAATAAACAAATTCTCATAATATAGGAATATCATATATGGTGATTTTCTCCCCAACCATCATAGATAAAAACCCGTTTTTAATTGGAATCAAGACACATAAAATGGATTAAATTTCTATAAGAAGATCATTTTTATATTCTCAACAATAGAAGATTATAGGTTGGTTCATAATATCATATATGACCTCCCATACCTAGATAATGTTGTGAGTTTTATGTTGATAAATCAATAAATGATCAGAATAACATTTTATTCAACTAATGGGAGAATAATAAAATTTTTAGGAATCACGTTATCAAAAACTACAATTGGATAAGAGTTATACAATTTTTATGTGATCATTATACCATTTTTTTTCATTTCTAATTAAACATATAATAATTGAGGTGGTAGTGTTGTATCCTTATAAAATTATTTAGAATCAAAAGTGTTTGTTGATCTGGATTCAAATAATAAATTAACTATTACATAGTGGATGGTAATTGTACTTTTTACCACATATTTATCATACTCCACATCAATAATATTTATCGAATAATATATAAATTTGTATCTAGGATTAAGATATTGGGGATTTAGATCATAATCATTATTCTTTGGATTTGATTAGTAGTTAGAATAGTGACCATACACCTTGTATGTAATACACTAGAGTGTGGGTATTGTTTTATATGGCATGTTTCATCCATCATCAGCTAAATTATTCCCATAACTATAGAATTAGATTTCCCAATGACTTTCATGTATAGAATCAAAACATTTACTAGTCATCTTAAGATAATTTCCACCGTGTTTCTATCAACACTTTGAGCACAAAGGAAGCCTCATCTTCTTCTTTCAGTTATATTTTTAATTTCCAAAAAATTCCATTTTTCTTTTCTTATCAAAACATTGACATTGATAGGAAACCATAATATCAACTTCCACCTTGATATCACATAAAATGATTTATTCATATATATTATTGTTGTTTATGGATAACACCCTTTGGATATATACTTTTAAGCCACTAAAGAATTGATGAACCTTGATTTCATATTGGATGATAATACCATAAGTGTGCCTCACAATTTGTTAAAAATCTCTCTCAAACTCACTAAATGATTTATAATCCTCGTTATTTACCACACGGAATTCCTTATACAATTTCATTTGATGGAAATGAGGGAAGTACTCAATGAAAAATATGCTCTTAAACTTATCTCACTCGATGGACTCTGTTCCTTCTCATTACCATATGTTCTTAAGAGGATTATGTTGTTGATATTCTTCGACTCCAATACATTATACATAAAAAATAACATATTCTTGTTCAAGAAACTAGATAATGGAAAATATATTTTTAGTGGAATTGATACATTAATAAATAAGTATTGGATCATAATAACCACTAAAATATGGTGGAAGTTTCTTCACGAAGGGATTAATTGAATATTTCTCCTTACATTTTGCATTTGGAATTTTAAAATAATACACATAATGAGAATGTTTCATAATAAAAGAAACAATATTTTTCATTCTATCTCACATACCATTATGTTTCGTAGGAGGGTTATCATTTTTCTGTTCTTTGTATTCATCATTGACCTTATTCCTTTAGCTTACATCTAATGAATAAAACCAAAGAAATTTTGTGATAAAACATTTGTACTGGGAAACCATATATTTCTTAAAAATAATTAATTGGATGTCTAAATAAAGAAGACTTATTTTCAATATGTGAAACCCTAGGTTTAACTAAGTTCATCCATGATCACTACCAAAACATAATTAAATTATCCAAAACATAGACTCATCCCTACGTTTCTCAATAAATTTGTATAATCTTAGTTCCCAATGGTAGCTAACCCATTCTTTGATACCGAATATAGTGAACCCTACATTTCATACATATATATTATACTTATTATTTAAATATTCGTTACATAACATAATGATCAATTTCATAATAATACAAGATTGTTATATTTGAAAACATGGATAGAGAAGAATCTTTTCCAAAATATATCAACATCACTACAAGGTGGTTCTTAATAACTAGAAAAATTCTTTGACATATCATAATTAATACATTTTTACTTAACATGTGGAAATGAAACATAAGAATCGACGATATGATAATCTTATTAAGGGTAAATATGGTATATATTATGATTAATTAGACATAACATGAGACTAAGGCAATGAGAACATGAGAATAATAATTGAAAACCATACCTTTAATTCCATAGATTATAATATTGAGGTGTGGAATAAAACATAGATGTTCATAAGACATGAAAAACAAATTAATCTAAGAAAATTATCAATGAGAATATAAATTTGGAATAATAAATAAGTTTGGGGAATTCATATAACTCAATAATTTCTTTTTCTTATTTGTTAGGGATCACTACCATGACTATCAATGGGGATTGGGTTTACTCCCAATTCATATATAGTTATAAGTATTCAATCCCAGGACTATCATAGTGTAAATAGTCCCTTACTAAAATGGGTTCACTTTCCATTCTTTTTATTCTTCTCTCATTAGATCACAATCATTACCCAATGTCTTGTAGGGATAAATAAATCTATGAAAATCCATCAGATATATAAAATTATACAAATTTGTTACACAAGATCATAAAAAATTAAACATATCATAAACCCCAAAAATAAAATGTATTTTATAAATCTGTCACCATAGAATAACCCAAGGAAAAATGGGTTTTATAAACATTTCATTATTTCATCCTATTATAACCTATGGAAAAGAAACGGGTCTCATAAATATTTTTTCATCATAAAAATAAACCATCTATAGAAATTATATATATGATTTCATTAGATATTATCCATATTGTAGATTTATGTAACAAAAATTATTTAATCATAAATGAAAAATTCCATCAAATGATAACATCAAGAATTTCTTAAGGAAAATACCGTATTTTACTTTGAAATTGATTATAAAAGTCTAAAAATTCCATAAATATTAATGATTTTTTATTAAAAATAAATATCCAAAAATTGAATTGAATATTCAAAGAATTGAGTGGCCATGATGGTATGAAATTTTGGGAATGTCGAATAAGTTAAATTAAAACATTCCATTTACTCTTTTGTAAAAATTAATAAAGTACCTCATTTAGATAATTACAAAAAGATTCATGTATACTTTTTTTTAAAATTCAATAATCTGTAAAAATGAATTTAATCAATCATAGATGAATATTAAAAAATTTATTAAATAATTCTTTAAAACATGGATATTAATTAGAATGGATTTTCAACCAAGTAATTAAATGAATTCGATAGTCATAAAAAATTTATTTCAGTTTCTTCAATAAATATTTTAAGGTAAATATGAGGGAAATATATATCGTCAAGAAACAACTAGGGTAGAACAAAATTAAAAAGTTTATTAGTAAGTAGATCAAATAATTTCTTCATTTAAACTTAATTATAAATAATATTGATAAATAATATTATTGTAACATAAATCCCTTACCTTGAGTTCCACTTTATTTGAATGTTCTATGTTTTCCTGAATAAAAAAATTATTTTTTCATAATTCTATAATAGAACAATACACATAATTTTAATATCATATATTACCCCATTATAACATTCTAATACTCATTTTTCAATAATTCATTATTAAAATCATTGTTTCTAGGTGTTAACTATATCATTTCTTCATAAGAATTTTGGATTAATAATAACGGTACTTGTGCATTGATCATGGATAAATAATATTCATAATTTAAAAAATTCTGTAAAAATCACATATTTTCATTATATAAATATATATTACTCTATAAAAGGATTATATTGACAATAAATTACATCGTTCTTGGTGGCGATAGGTCGTACACACACATGAATGTTTTTCACTTGTTGATGAATTGAATGAAAAAAGGTAAATAATAAATCAAATTTCTATAATAATTATTGTATTATATTGATCATATAGAATCATAAAATAAATCCTTTTTACCATACATGTAAATAGAAAATGGTAAATGAATCCCAGCGGTTTGAGAAGGTGGTTTTCCACACATACGCACGAGTGAGGTTATCATTTTCTAATGAATTTTAACATTATTAGATATCATTGATATGATAATTAAAAATGAATAATGATGATGTAATTATCATATAAAAAATATTAAACTATACATAATAACAATATATAAAATTATGGTTAGGAAAAATTAATTATATCTATATGTCGTGATGGTAGGTCGTATGTACACTGGACCAATACTTTCAGAACCCATTTTGTATGAAATAGGGTTGATAATGTTTCTTTCATAAAAATAATAATAATATTTCACTATATTTATAATATGAATATATTATTTTATTATAGATAATATATATTTATAGGGGTAAAAGATGAATTTAAAAATAAGGTGATTGATTAGTGTAATTACCCTTTGTTTGAACGATCTAATTTATATATCCAATTAAGAAACCTAGGACTGTATTTTTGGGAAGAAAATTACTTGTAAAATTTATATATGAATTATTAAAAAAATAATTTGGTAGTTTATGGTCAAGATATATGTCTCAACGTATTGTATATAAGTGAAATGTGGGGTATCATTTTATAAGTGAGAGGGTGGAGACTCTATGAATTTCTTAAAAGATTTAAATATATTAATTATTATGTATAAAAATTATTTAGAATGTAGATAAATTACAATATAAGGTATTTTATGGATGAAATTCAATCAACTAAGAAAATTTATAGACATATATGTTGTATTTTAGACCTTTTATTTTTTATCCCTTAGTTATCTTATTTTAACCCTAACTCTAATAAAATCATTTTCACAACTAAATTATTATAATATTACATATAATGAGTAAATTAAAACATAAATGGGATAATCATGAAATTTTCACTCATATCTTATCCTTATTTTCCAATTTCAATATTTTTATGATTTTAAGTAATTTAATAAAATATAATTTTCAAATAATATCCTAACTTTCATTTCTTACACAATTAATTTAATTTCAGAGTAAAAAAACATAAAAAAATATTGAGTTATAAAATAATATTTCAATACAACAATAATATTTTATAATCATATATAAAATTCTTGTAATATTATAACTCTCTCAAATTATACTAATTATACTTTTTAAAATAATTTATTTTATTTTTCTATTAATTAAAAAATATTTGGTTGGTGTTCCATAATAATTTAAGGTAGCTATAAAATTACTAAAAATTATAAATAAATTAAAATCATGAAATTCATTTCGTTATTCTAAAAATAAATAATAATATGTATTCACAACTTGATTTTGTCCTTATATGAAGACATAAGCTCTATTAAAAATTATGTGAGTATTATATTTTATTTTTCAATACATTAATTATTAAAAAGTCCATTTTAATTTAGACATTTCTATTTGAAAATTAAATTTCAATAATAAGGTGATAAGGTTCTAAATACCTTAAACATATAATAATTACATTACAAAATGGTGACCACTACACTTATTTTTGACTTACTTTAGCCAGATTTACCTTTTATCGTGGTAATAACATTTACAAAAATTAAAATTCAAAAATCCTAAACATAAAAGGGTAATACTTACCAAATTTTTAAATTATGAATCCAAATACGGAATCAATTTCTCAATATTCAATGCATATTAGTGTCATAAGTTTAATTTAAATTATGTTCAAAAAATGTGATCAAGACCATTTTTATAAAAGTACATTTGAGGCATAAAACATGATTTATTCATGTCCTATTCCTAGAAATTATTATATGAATGTTAAAAAAATTTATTGAATATATAACATATAATTTTAATTAAAATTATTAATTATTAGTGATCAATTTTATTAATTAATATACAAAACAAATTTCTTTTAGTAAAATATTTTTTCATAACAATAAATCTTTTAATTACAAATGATTTTTATTTTGATTTATAATCAATCTATAAGTAATGAATTTATATGACACATATAATTTTCATAATTTAGTTTTTAATATTCATAACAACTATTTTAATTGGTGTATTATAATTGTATACTATATGAATTTTTAGTTAGACATGTGGGTTCATGTGTCTTCAAATACTAAAGAAATTTTTATTTGAAGTGAAATGTTTCCAAAAATATCAAAGTGTTATACCATATGAAAAAGACACTAAAGAATTTCTAATCCATAATGCGACCACACAACTCTAAAGAATTAATATTTAGTAATAAACCAATTTAATTAACATCTAGAATGAATCATTTTATTATGAATAGTTTATCAGTGACAACCAATCTGTAACTTATAACCTATCAAAAAAATTGGTCAATAAAAAAATGTGTTTAACATTACAATATTATTCAGTCAATATAAGGAAGAATATATATCAAAATTTTTGACACATTCTTTAATATTATCATTAATTTTTTTTTCTATACACTGTTTATCAGATAACTAGTAAAACAACCCCACTAATCACAAAAATGGCCGCAAAACAAATATTTTACACTAGTTTAGAAAAAATAGAGGCCTACAAAAGAGACAAACCAAAAGTTATCATAAAACTAAAATAGTTCATTATTTATCACTTAAATCCCCATGTTATTATATATGTGAGTTTAATTACACAATTACTAAAAGGGATGAAGCATGGTAATCTCATTGTTCCACATTTAGAAAATATAATGTTAACAAATCTCTTACCTAAATACTTGGATATCAACATTATCCAAAAATGAATGTATGACCATGTTCCAAAAATATGATTATATATTTTTAGGGAAACAAACAATCCTTAAAAAAATCATTCCAACAATATCCCCTTATTATTTATTGATATAATCATTAAGACATGTGAAGATAATAACCCACAATTTCTTGTAAAAATGAAAAATTAAGGAAAATCAAATCACTATTAAAGATACAATTAACCTTGGATGACCAAAAATATTCTTCTAGAACATGGATATTAAATCCATTTGAATATTATGGAATATAGTTTTATGAAAGACCTCCTGTAAGATTAGTTTTTGAGTTAGTAAAGTGAAAATATGATAATCCTGAGGGGTCTCACCAATATATAACAAGGCTAGTAAAGCCAGATTCATGGCACAAAAGTATACATCTGGACATGAATTAATTGAATCATACATCAACTAGTAATTCAATTACTATTTCCCCAAAAACTGATAAAACATTCATTTCAAGGATAAATAATTCATCCCATGAATTTCATTTAGGGGAAACCAAAAAGTTCTACCCATAAACCCTTCAATACATACACCTAAATTAAAATTGTAAATGAAAATTAATAGTTTGAACTCTAAATTCACACCCTGAATTTATCATGAAACTAGGTTTTCATCCACTAAAACCCTAATCCTTCCTCAAACTCTTAATTGGAAGAGTCTATAATAAATTGTCTCATTTTACATTTTAAAGCTAAAATTTATGATTTATAAGACTAAATTTAATGAATAAGATAATTTTAAAAGGGCCCTTAAAAAAGAAATGTTTTATTAATATTGTGTTACTTTGATCTAAAAAATTTAATTGATATATTTTTTATTTACTATGGTATTTTTTAACACATATATAAAATAAATAATTTCACTCATTTAATTGGTACTTAATGTTTTATAAGAATTAGAAAACTTAATGGTTAAAATAATATATTTTAATAAAATAATCTATATATATATTTAATGGTTCAATTTTAAAGTTATATTAAAAATATTTTAAAATTGATTTAGATTATATATAGAATAATTTTATGTTCAAAAAATCAAAAATTAGAAATAGGGTTTACAATATATTTAAAAATAAATCCTCATAAAAATTAGTTACCAAAGTAAAAAAATTTAAATGGAAAAATGTAAAATTATAGTAGAAAAAGAATTCAAATTTTTTCAAAACGTGTATAGAAATTAATGTAATAATCTTTATTGACCTTTTATCACCCCAAATTTTATTATTTCTAACATTTTAATCTATTTACCCTTGAAAAGTGTCAATATGTCCTTTATAATTAAGGGGTATTTACTATAAATCCATTTTATTCAATTAGAATAAAATCTCAATTATACCACATTTCCCCACGCATTAAAAAGAATTAGATAATCGAAAAAACTAACCTGTATTCTCCTAAATTAAAATTCTATATCCTTGAATCCCTTTTATTTCCAAAATACCATTTTAAGTATCCCTAAGGGGGTACCAAAGTGTGAACATAAAAAGGGAGTGGTGATGTTCTCACCAAGCTCTAATAATTATTTTCCAATTCTACCCCATAAAACATACTAAATTCACAAAAATATGATAATATAAATAATAGAAATATATTAAAATGATATTATAATATTGAAATATCCAATTTTGATCATCCTCTAAATCCATTCAAAAAATGAAGATGGCATCATGCGTACGTGTAGACTACATCCCCCAAAAATAACATACATTATTTTTTATAAACTCATTGAATGGGTAGTTATAAATATTATTTAATGTAGTAACATGAAAAATATAAAATTATAATGATTCATAAATTTTAAACTATTCCATAACTTAATCATTATTTATATAAAATGAATGTGTTTCTCGTACGTACTTGCAAACTACAGTCTCAATAAATGTCATGTATTTTATTTTTAATATATTGTTTTATTTCATATAAACTCAATTTAAATATAACTTAAAAAAATAAATATTTTATTCATAACATTATTCTTCTTTAATAATTATGCTATTATGAAATAATAATCTCTTTAACCATACTCACCAATAGATTATAACATGTTATTACGTGGGTCAGTTTAACCACCAAATTTATAAATACTATAAATTTTTATAATTAATAAATATGGAAACATAATTAAAAGTTTTATTATACATTTATGAGAAAATAGTTTTTGGTTTACGTTACTCAATTTTTTTAATAATATTTATCTTAAGACTATTTATTTTATTTTTTAATTTAAATTACTAATACAAGGTTGTAACAATATTTTTCATCACAAATCATAACTAAAATTTTAGTCGAATTAAATTAAAACATTTAAAATAATTATAAAAAGTATATTATTATTTCAATTATCATATAAAATATATTAATATTAAATCTATAAATAGGAATTGACATAGACATTATAAAAATAGTAATAAATAAACAGTCAGAACTAGTTACATGTGATTTTTAAAATAAAATATAACTACCTAATATATTTTTAATCAATAAATATGAATGATGTATAAAAAATGATAAAGATTTGATTAAGGTAATAAAATAGGTAATAAATATAGTTATATTTTTTATATAATATGTTAGAGAATTTTTATATTAAGTGGGATTTAAGGTAAGGGTGTTTGCATATAAATTTTTCTTCATTGAGATATGATTCATATTCACATATAGTATCCTTTTTTTCATGAACTATCCCCCGAGGGCCCATGGAATTACTCCCCCAAGCCCTCCTCCCAAATGTAATGGGTTGGAAACTAGCGCCAAAGGCATCAACCTGTAAATGAGAGGCATTTTTCTAAGTACCTGTAAGCATAGACACAACCACATCCCAAAAACTGGAAAGTTAAAACATGTATTCCACTAAAAAAAAATTGATTAAAGGTACAAGATCTAGGTCAAATGGGCTATAATACAAGCCCAACAAAAAAACCGAAAAACAGGAATGTACATAATATCTCTGAAAATCCATCCGCTGAAAACCCGACCTGATGGGTAGGTGTAGAGTTGCTGCCGGAAGTCGTAGAAGCATGCCTACCTACCAGATCTCATTGGGAACCAATGGGTCCTAGGCCACAATGTCCTCTCTCAAGGAAACAATCTTCTACACTAGACACAACACATGCGAGCGAAACCCATGCAGGGGTGAGTAACAAAATACTCAGTAGGGACCCCAAACAAAAAAGGAAAGACCACAATGAAATCCACAAATAAAACCACGAATCATGATCACAAAGAAAGATAGATCACACAGGTATAAACTAATGTAAGGATTTAAGACTATCAGTCGTGACACTGAACCACTTGGACTACTGGTGTACTCATCCCTAATGAGTACCATGAGTCTTCTGGGATACATAGAGCCACTTCCCATAGAGGTCATCATAGTTGGTTCACACCAGGACACTTGTAGCTGATCCACAATGGGTCACTTAGTGATGATATACATAGAGTCTCTAGTCAGTGATCCACACAGGGTCACCAATAGCTGATAAACATAGTTTCATTATTATATGATCCAGAAAGGGTCCCTTGGAGTTGATCCACATATGGTCGCTTGGAGCTGATCCACATAGGGTCGCTTGTATTTTCAGCCAATAGGGTCACTTTTACCTGCTCGTCAGTAGTCTTCAGGTCTCATCCAGTAGCAGGATTCCTGCACATAGTATGCTTGATTCCAGATGAATCCACACTTTAACCGATTAGTCGAATATCATCTTCCATTAAATCCTCCTAAGATTGTGCTAGAATAACTGCCTCATCTTGACGGTTCCAATGCCACTGACCTCTCCTCAACAGATGCTCGGTCTGAATGATAAAACCATTTTTGTGAACATGGTCCTTTTGTGTTCAGGTTCGGTCTAGCCTGTGCAGACCGTCTCAAACCGACACGGCTCGGGGTCTGCTGACCCACCCTGGGTCCCCCGAACCTACCTGGGTCCACTCACCCGACCCGGGTCCGACCTTGTCTGTATCCAACCCAGCATATTGGGTCCCAGGTCTGGCCCACCTCCTACCTGAACCACTAATGTAGGCTGGTTATTCTATAGTAGGATTCCTGAGCATCCTTCTTTCAACTCACTACTTCCATCTTAGCTAGCTGCCCTGTCTCCCGCACACTATGTCACTTGATCGCGTACCAGCGGGTGGCCTCAACCTGTAGGGTGTAGGACACCCTATCCAATGCCACATTGTGGCCCCATCCCTACTCACCGATCATCAGAATACTCCCAAAAACTTCTTCCGCTCTGTTAGGACCCGAGCTGGCCGCAGCTGCTGCCTTGGCACACCGGTGGTTATTTTTGCAGGCCATCGGGTTTGCTCCAATGGTCTATTCTGCGAACCCTCTACACGAGCGGGGTTTTCAAGTCGCCGCCTTCCCTTCTATATAGTTGGTACCCTCTTTCTATAAATCTGAAATTTCATCCATGAAGAACACACAAGAACACAAAAAGGTGAATGGTCTTGGGCCTTGTTCATATCGGGCCATACCCCCAGTGTTAGAGGTTTAGAAATATGGGAAAGGTTTATGGCTTTATCAAAGTTCAATCCTGATGAAAAATACTGATGAAAATCACCCTCCTTTAAGAACAATTGAACTTTGGATCAAAATGATCATGGTTTGGTCTGTGTTCATTGTTTTAGAATGAAGAATTGGGAAATCAAAATCAAAACTAACCCATACCTGTAGAAGGTTCATCGTTGGTGTCAATACGTTCGAAGCAGTTGGCGTTCGTCAATCTCTAATCCCAGATCCTTCCTTCAAGGCATCGTCTCCAATTTCCGATATACCATATTTCTTCATTATATATAAATATTTCTCAGTTCGTTAGAGAAATTTCTCCTCTGATTCACCAACCCATTATTCCATTAAACGAGTAATGTGTTGCAGTGTTTCTGTTACGCTCTGTCGTCACATCATTATGCATTTTTATTTATCAAACAAAGTTTTTGTTATGCATAAATTAATGATTTGTTACACTTCACATTTATGAGCCTCATTAATAGGGTTCACCATTACCTCGTCGCCGCACTGTAGTTCTGGCATTCCACCGCTCAACGATGAGGAAAAGAAAAAAAATTTCTTTTTAATCTATTTTATTTCTCTTCTGAATGGTCTGAAAGTTATCTTTTTTAGTCAACCCTCTCCAGTAGATGTTTATTACCTTCTAAGAGAGTCCTCACATTCTGAGTTCAATGGTGACCTTGAATTTATGATCCGAGCATCGATTTAAAATTTACAAAAACCAACTTTCTTGTTCATTTAAATGAACTAAAAAAAGGTCAAAATTCTATTTTGAGCTCACTCGGCCTCAGAATCAAGTGTCATCTGAGAATTTTCTCTAAAAATAATCCAATAGAATTTAAAATAACATTGCATGGAATTTTTGGGACATTATATTCTCCCAAAATTAGCACTTTACATCCCTAAAATAAAAAAACAGATAAACAAACAAAGGGGTTACTGATCATGAATATGATCCTCCCACTACCATGTTCTCTCTTGGTGATTCTCTTACTCCCACCGAACATGCACTAGAGGAATTGACCATAAATTAAGGACCTTCTCATGTTGATCCTCTATCTCCACCGGGAACTCCGCAAACATCACCCCACCGTCAATGTCCAGCTCACCCCAGTCGATGACCTGTAATGGATAATGCACATACCTTATCAGCTATGACACATGAAAAACATCATGCACCTGATGAATCTATGGGAGAATAACTAGGGGTACTCCACCTCGCAAAATCTGCTCAGGATTTGGAAGGGTCTGATGAAACATGGAGATAAATTATCTCCCCTGCCAAGTATCTACAATCCCCGTCGGGGTAAGACTCTGAGGAACACATGGTCTCCCTCCTCGAACTGAAAGGGCATCTGTCTCCTTTAAGAATAAGATTTAAGACTACTCTGTGCAATCCTCATCCGCTCCTGGATGATCTGCACCTTCACAGTGGAAACCTATTCCAGCTCTGGACCCATGAGTGCTAACTCCCATGGGCCTGTCCAACATAAATGTGATCTATGTTTCTGCCTATACAAAGTCTCAAATGGTGCCATTCGAATGGTGGAGTGGTATTTTTTTTTGTATTAAAACTCCACCATTGGTAGGTGGTCCACCCAACTACAACCAAAATCATGGATGAAAGGATTAATCATGTCCTCCAAGCTTGTATGATCCTCTCCATCTGACCATCCGTCTATGGGTGAAAGGCTATGATCAAGTACATCTGAGTCCCAAACTCCCCTTGTGATCCCCCCATAGTTGGGATGTGATGCAAGCATCACTGTCTGAGACAATAATCGATGGAACCCTATGAAGCCACAAAATCTCCTAAACATAGAGGCATCCCAAGTCCTCTACCGATCCCTTCTACCAAAGGGGTAGGAAGTGAGCCGACATGGTGAGCCAGTAAATGATCACCTAGATAGAATTGTGGCCCTTGGATGTGCATGGTAATCCTGTCAAGAAGTCTATATAGATACAATCCGACTTCAACTCCGGTAACTCAAGTGGTTGTGCCCAGCCTGCTGGAGCCTGATGCTCAGCCATCACATGTTGACAAGTGAGGCACTGTGAAACAAAATCGGCCACCACTTTCTTCATCCCTGGCCACCAGTACTAATGTCAAAAATCTTAGTAAATCATCACCACTCCATGATGTACTGCCAAAGTGGATGTATTGAACTCCCCCAAAACCTCCACTCTCTATACCGCTGGTAATACTGGGCATCCTATGAAAAGTATGATGTTCTCCCCACCTTTAGAAAATCTAATTGGAGCTCGTCTTGAGTATAAATTAGTACATCGGGCCTTGCAGTCAACATCCACCAGTTGTGCCTCCCTAAATTTATGTATGAGCAGGGGAGTGATAGTCATTGACTAAAGTTAAGCTTCTCTATCATCATCCATGTTTCACCATATTCCCCTTCCAAGGAGTATAGAATGTCTCAGATTCATAGTCCTATAGGAACACCAACCATCACTACTGCCTCATGATATGGTCTTTCTTGGAGAAGACATACCTGATACTATTCTTCTCGAAGTAGACAATAAATTTTTGACCCATCAAGTAGTGTTTCCTCATCTTAAGAGTAAAAAATAATAATGAAAACACCAAGTCATGGGCCGTGTAGTTCTTATCATGCTTTCCCAACTACCTTGAACCGTAGGTGATCACTGCTCACTCTTATATCTGGACATAACCTAGTATAGTCTCTTATGTATCATAGAAAACTACATACCCAATTCCCTCCTCTGGTAGTTTCATGATGGGGGAACTCATCAATCTCCACCTCAACTAGATGAAACTTTTCTGGAACTTCTCCATCTACACGAAGGGGTTTCCCTTCCATGTAAAAGACAATAAGGGTGTTGTTATTCTATAAAAGTCAGGTACAAACCATTGGTAGTATCCATCCAACCCCAAGAAACTCTTCAGCTCATTCACGCTCCTCGGTGGCCCCCAAGAAAGCACTTCTTCTATCTTCCCTTGATCCACTACAACTCTATCCTCTGAGATGATGTGTCCTAGAAAGAGAGCCTCCCAAATACAAAACTGGAACTTTGAGTGATTTCCATAAAGATGGCGCTATCAGAGTGTATCTAGGACTGTCTGCAAGTGTGAATCATGTTCCTCATCTGACACCACGTACACCAAGATTTCATCAATTATGACCACCAAATATTGATCGAGGTAGGGTTGGAATATCATGTTTATGAGTCCCATTAACAATGCTAGGGCATTGATTATGCCCAAGGGAATCATCTAGAACATATAGTGTCCATACCAGCATATGAAGGCTATCTTCGGTGCATCCTCATCCTGTACCTGAAGCTTGTGATAGCATAATCAAAGGTATATCTTTGAGAACCACCTCACTCCCTTCAGTTGGTCGAAGAGGTGACCAATTTGTGGTAGTGGATATTTGTTCTTCACGATCACCTGGTTCAGGCACCAGTAGTCCATGCATAGCCTCTAGCATCAGTCTGCCTTCATGGAAAACAACACTAGGGATGCCCGTGGTAAAACACTGGGCCTCATGAAGCCTTTCTCCTATAAGTCCTCCAGCTATACCCTCAACTCACGAAGCTCTATGGGAGCCATCTGATATGCTGGTGTGGATATCTGTGCTATCCTGAGGTACAGATCCATGCATAAGTATTCCTACCTACAAGGTGGTAATCTCAGAACATCCTCAGGAAAGGCATATTCATACTCATCCACTATTATAGGAATGCTCAGACTCCTCTTGTCCACTACACCGAGAGTGAGGCTAGCCAACTGGTGAGTGATTAGCTACACTCTCCTCTGGAAATGTTTTTCTTGCAATATAAGAGTACCCTTCTCTCTGGTAAAGGAGAATTTGGTCCCATATTCAAGGATAAACTTCACTCTACGCCTAATACAATTGATATGAGCATGTAATGTGGATAATCAGTCTATACTCAAGATGACGTCGTGCGACCATGATGCCGTTACTTGGAGATCCCATCCAAATCTCTCACCTCCAAGAGTAAGATCACACTACTGGTATTATTGTGTAATCATATAATCCCCTCCATTAAGAGTCTCTAATTATAAGTATTGACCCAATGGCTCTACTAGAATATCTGATCATAGAACAAGGTTCATAGAAAAGAAAGAGTGACTGGAACCTGTGTCTATAATAACTATATCTTTGGTGAAAAAGACATAGATCACACCTCTAATCATCTCCAAATGACCATGGTCTTAGGCCTCCACTTCTTGAAGCTGAGCTCGCCCCTATCCACCTATTCATTGTGGCCAATGCGGACTACCTGGGGAAGGTGGAGGTAATACCTCAAATAATCTCCCACCACCTACTTCTCTGCTTGATCCCCTGCCATGTCCTCCGCCATACAGACCTCCTCGCTCAATCCTTGGACACTACCTTGGCGGCCCCTCAATTATATGCTAATTGTCTGTGTAGTGGGTCAGACAATCATGAGCTATGTGTACCTACCTACCGCACGAGGAGCATACCCTGCTCCTCTATTAACCCCCGCTGCCCTGGTGGCCTTGCACCACTGATCCTATGTCTTGGGGTTACCATCTAGATATTCTGGCCCTCTTGGACCTCTGCATTATCTATCATCTCCCCTCCATAGATGACTCATCCACCTTCCACCCATTGGTAGCTCCTACTATCGGTGCCAGCTCTATAAGGATGCTCTCTACTAATAGAGCTCACTCTAGAACTCCACCCTATGTGGGGTTGCTGAGGCAAATCATTTAATCCTTGATCTCCTATCAAAGTACTTTCTTAATGGTATGATCCCTAAAGAGAGGGTGTCATTCCATATTTGTAGAGTAGTAGGAGAGGTCTATAAACCTCACAAAGTACTCATCCACTGACATGATTCCCTATTGTAGGTGAAGTATCTCTTGTATGAGAACATACTGCAAGGTCATGGGGAAGAACTCTTCCCAGAAAGGCCTCTCAAAGTTAGCCCCGGAGAGGGTTTTGTCATCATGAGTTTGAATCATCAAGATCCATAGTATCCCTACCGATCCCTAAAGAACTCTCATTGATAAGATCGCTATATGGTCAAGTGGAGTCCTCACTAAGAGAAAGACCCACATCACTACCTCCATCTAGTCCTCAGTTACTTGAGGATTTGTCTCTCCCCTAAACTGGGAGGTCTCTATCATTGGAACTCGTGCATGATGATGAGCTTGTATGAATTATCTTTCAGAAACCCCATATTAACTACTGATCAATGATTGTTGGTAACACTGGTGCACCATGCTATATGGCCATCTCTATCACAGGTCCCTAAACTAATGCCTTGTCGCTAAGCGGGTTGTACTCACTGTCACACAATAGAATCCTAGCTGGTTGTCTACCTACAGGTATTCTGAAACAGATCAATATGTACCATGGTAAATAGATTATACTTGGGGAGCTCACACTAATTCAAGAAGAACATGAGGAAACACTCAATTTCAATATGATACATTCAATCAATTAATTTTTATATATATGAAAAGCGTAATTCAAGGTCCGAGTGTATGGATATGTCGGGTGCCGCACCAAAACATGAAAAATCGAATCTGAAAATTGAACTTGAAAGGTTTAACACTTTTTCCCGAAAATAAAACAATAGACTGCCAGTATTTGAGGTAGAACCGACCAGCTGTGATACCACTCTGTCATGATCCTTCCCCGAGTCCCATGACGTGACTCCCCTATGCCTGCCTCCCAAAGGCCAGGGGTAGGAAACTATCACTGAAGAAATCAACCTTCAAATTGGATTAATTTTACCCAGTACCTCTACATACACACACACAACCACATCCCAACGACTAGAAAGGTAAAACATGCATGCCACTAAACAACCAATGAGTAAAGGTAGAAGATGTCGTCCAAAGGGTCCAGAATTAAAACCAAACAAAATATAAACCGAAAAATAGTAATGTAAAAAAGATATATGAAAATCCATCCACTGAAAACCCCACCTGATGAGTAAGTGTAGAGTAGCTAACAGAATCTGTATAAGCACACCTTGTATGCCTGATCACATTGGGCACCATCGTGTCCTAGGCCACCATGTCCTCCATCATGGTGGTGGTCGTCTGCGTCAGACACAACATCTACGAGTGAGGCCTGTATAGGTGTGAGTAACAAAATACTCATGAGATACCCCAAACCACAAAGGAAAGAACACAAAGTAATCCATAGAGAAAACCACAAAGCATGATCACGAAGCAAGACATCTCACATTGGTATAATCTAAAGTATAGAAGCAAGACTATCAATTATAACATTAGACACCTTAGACTATTGAGGTACTCAACCCTGATAAGTATTTTAGGCCTGGTTTGTCACACGGAGCCACATCCCACATAGGTCATCATTGATGGTCCACATAGGGTCACTTTTATCTGATCCACATAGGGTATCTTGAGCTGATCCACACAGGGTCACTTGGAGCTGATCCAAGTAGGGTCAATTGGATCTGATCCACATAGGGTCAATTGGAGATGATATGCATAGGGTCTCTTGTCTTCTAGGCCTACACAGTCACTTGGACCCACTCATTAACAGTCTTCGTGTCTCATCCAGCTGAATGATTCTCACAAATAGCATGCTTGATTCTAGGAGAATCCACTTCTCAAGCAATTTGTCACATTTAAAATTCCATGAAATCCTCTTTAGAGTGTTCCAAATGACCGGCTCATCTTGAGGGTTCTAATAATACAAATGGATCATCAACCGGATGCCCGATCTGAATGATATGACCGTTTTAGTCATCAGGAGTCCGTTGTGTCAGGGTCTGAGCCATCCTGGTTGGAATGACCCGACCCGACCCGATCTGTTGACCCGGTCCAGATCCGACCTAGCCCATTTTCCCATGGGTCTGGCTAGCTAGACTGCATGTCCGGCATACTGGGCTGTGATTCTGGCTTTCCTCCTTCCCATAACATTGGTTTCGGCTGGTTCTTCTCTAGTCGGACGCCTCTGCTTCCCGTTTTTAGTGCGTCGTGGCCTGCTTAGTCGGCAACCTTGTCTCCCACACGTGGTCCCGCTGGACCACATGCCAATAGGTTACCGCGACTCATGTGGCATGGGTTGCATCCCTATCCTCCAACAACCAACCTACTACCAACCTCTCCTACCACAATATCATGGCCCAGGCCTACCGCGGCTCCCGCCTTGGTGCATCACCACCCACCCATGGCTGCCTCCGTGGTCCACCGGGTCCACTCTGGTGGTTTTTTTCTGTGAATCATCTACACTGGTGGCCTTCTCAGTTAACTATTTCCTATGCTACGACCTCATTAGTGGCTTGTCATCAATCCAGAGTTGCATCCACGAAGAATACACAAGAACAAAAAAAGGTGGAGGGGATTAGACCTTGTTCATGTTGGCCCGCACCCTCAACATTAGAGGTTTAGAAACATGGGGAAGTTTTAAGTCATTATCAAAGTTCTATTCTGATGAAAAAACCTGATTCAAATCACCATCAATCAAGAACAAGAAACTGATGGATCAACCTTTCCAAGTGTTGATACGTGTTCATTTTTTCAGAAATAAGAATGGAGAAATTAAAATCAAAAGTGATCCCTACCTGGAGAAGGTTTGTCATTGGTGTCGATTCTTTCAACGTAGTTGGCCTTCATCGATCTCCGGTCTTGAATCCTTCCTTCAAGGTGTTGTCACCACTTTCCGATCTATTGGCATTCTTTATTGGATAAAAATCATTCACTGTTCATTAGAGAAATTTCCTCTTTGATTCACAAACCCATTATTCCATTAAAAGAGAAATTTTTTGCATCATTTTTGTTATGCTGTGTCGTCACATTGTTACACTGTTTTATTTATTAAATAATGTTTCTATTACACTTCAATTAATGATTCATTAAACTGCACATTTACATGCCTAATTAATGGGGTTCTTCATCACCTCTTCATCGCACTGCAATGCTAGCATGACACCACTCAACGACGAGGAAAATAAAATAAAATAACTTTTTAATTTGTTTTCTTTGTCTTATGAAAGGTTTAAAAATTATCTTATCAAATAGGCTCTCGTTGGTGGATGTTAGGTCCTTTTTAGGTGAATCCTGGCATTCTGATATCAACTATGCTCTTATATTTTTGATCTGATCACCGATTTAAAAGATATAAAAAATAACTCGCACATTTATTTAAATGAACTAGAAAATAGGTAAAAATTCTATTTTGGGATCATCGGGCCATAAAATCAAGTATCTTCTAAGCGTCTGGTCTAAAAATAATCCCATATATTTTGAAAAAATTACATGGAATTTCCGATAAATTAATTTTTTAGAGTTTATATTTTCATTGGATTTAGTTTTAGCTTAATCTTCATTAAATTAATGTGATTTAAAAATTCATATCATATTATATATTTCATGCTATGTCAACATAAATTATTTCAAAGTGGTAAGGATTATTATTAAATCAATTACATTCATTGGTTAATTTGATAATATTTTCACTCAAATTTCATTCATGATAATTAATATCAATGATATGTGCCATTGAATGATTAATTTTTTCATAGAAATTGATTAATTTGATAATATTTTCTCTCAAATTATACTCTTTATTTAAAAAGTATTTATTTTAAAATGATATTAATTTTCATGAATCAACCTCTAAATGATATTATAAAATACACTTTTGGATGATTAATTTTTTTGTAGAAATTTATTATATTATGGAAATTAATAATATATATACCTTATATAAATTATATGTGACCTATTTCTTAAAAGGGTTTTTTATATTATGAATGATTTTTTTCATGTTGTGCATATATATGTGGAAGATTTATATTTACGTTCCTATATAAGAATAAAATGAAGTATTTAAGAATGTACATCTCATAAGATAATTACTTTGTGAATGAGTGTAATTATAGTTTTTGTGATCACAAAGAATGTGTGTGAGTATAATTGTAGTAATATATTTTCACAAATATAGTACAAAAATTTTATTAGTGTATTTTATTCTCATAACGACTTTATGTGAGTGTAATTATATCAATATATGCTAAAAATACTCTGTGTGGGTGTAATTGCTATAATATATGCTCACAAATACTATGATTGAATGTAATTAAAGTTTTATATGCTCACAAATATTATTCTTGAGTGTAATTATTGTAATATATTATTAGAGTGACTATTCAGGATTGTAATTGTAGTTATCCATGCATAAAAATATTTTGTGTCATCATAATATTGAATGGATATGTTATAAATGATTTTATGGCATAATTTAATTTATCATTCCACATTTCAATGCTATGTGACTTTGATTTTTCTAAATTATTTAATTTTTTATCTCACTCACTTTTCCCATTTTATATATTTTTTATTTGTGATTTTCTTTCCCAAATTTCATAACCTATGGATACCTATTATTATTCTATGATATTTTAAATAAGATGATTCTCCCTTAATCATTATTTCTCATATGATTATAATGAATAAATTGATGGGATGTTGAATTTTTTTACCTTATTGAGAATTTTTTCTCACCCCTTTCTTATTTCTCCGTTCCTCAGATTACAAAGATAAGTATAACCTATGTAGATTTCTGAAAGGGGACTAGTGTGGTTTAATTATAGAGAAATGTTCATATGTATTGTAAAATACATTTTTACATAATTCTAAAAGAACATAAAACTTATATTAATGGGATTATATTATTTTGTTGTGATTTAATTTTAAAATTATTAAAATAATATATATTCTGTGTTATACATATCACTTAGCATTGAATCCAGTTTTACATTATGCGTTTTTTTCACTAGATTAGGGAGTGTGGATCTAGGGATCCTCACTTGGTATAAGAGTAGGGTGTAGCTATCTTCATGATTATTATTTTTATTTTTATTAAGATAAGTGAAATTAACTAAGAAACCAAGGGATTTGTGTTTTTAATTCGTCTAAATAATGGGTAAAATCCACTTATTTCATTAAACTAGGATTTATGTGGTTCTTCTAAATTTTTTGAGCCTTATTTTAATCTTGAATATTGATGAAGATGTATAATACACACAACTTGTGAAAATCATAATAAAAAAGGATAGTTTAGTATATAATTGATCTTCACTCGGTGCATGATGAAGGGTCCGAAGAGTATACATTGGGCCAGTCACTTCTGGGGCGATATAATATGGAAATTCATTTTCTCTTTTTGAGCTATTATGAGGGTTTTAAATATGCTATAAAACCTAAATGGAATATGAATATAGAAAACATGGATAAAATTGGAGGAATTAAGTATTGATCTAATTACATCATAGGTGAATAAAACATATCATTGGTTCAAATGAAGGTTTCATTAGAGAAAACATCATAAGATTGATTTTTCATATTTATATAATCATTTACTATGAATTTATTTAATATTATCATAAATATATTAATTTTAGAATTTTATTGTAAATATTTTCATGAAAATAATTTTTCAAACGTTTTCTGAGTATAAAATCATACAACTATCTAAAAAAAATTTATAAAGAAATTTCCATAAAGGAAAATCTAAATATTTGTAAACTATGAGGGAAAAATTATGTTACCTGGGTTTCTTTAAGATTTAATGTTTTTAATTTAATTAGAATTTATATCTCAGGTCATTTTTATAGTGTCGAAAACCTAATATATTATTATTAGTATGTGATAATTAAAATAGTGTTGGAAAAAATGTTTGAGAGGAGGAGAATGTAGCACCCTAAGTTTTTAAAAATAATTTCCATTTAAATAAACATGGTATTAATAGATTTTTTCCCACACAAAACCAAACATAAATGGGCCACAACATACTAGATTAATAATATAAGGAAAATTTATGAATAATAAATCTTCAAAAAAATATTCAAATAATAAAGATATACATAAAAAATAAGACTAAAAAAAGAAAAAGTTTTAGACGTTACATTTTAAAAAAAGTGTGTTTTTATCACATATTACCTTTCTTTAAAAGATAAAATTTTAAATCTTTTTAATTTTAATTATTAGTTATGAAATTAAATTCTAAATTCTATATGTAAAAATTATCTTATCATGAATTTTTATGATTTTTCTAAAATAACTGATTTTTTACGAATGGTGGAAATATATATCTTTTACTAATAATATCACTTTTAAGACATCATCATTATATAAGGATGAATTAAGTGTTATAGAAATATTATTTTTATAAAAAGTTAATATATATAACATAAAATAAATAATTTAAGAATATTATGTTCATTTTATGAAACCCATGATTAATGTTTTCAAATATTATGTAATATTTTACACTAAAAACTGATTTTTTTTCGATTATAATAAAAAATTATATTTTTTCACTTATAGTAAAAAAATATAACAAAATTGAATTCATATTTTATAATAATATATTCATAAGATTTAACAAGTCCAATTTCATTTTAAGCATAAAAGTAAGATTATTGGTATTAATGTTAATAACCATGATAATGGTGAAATGGATATTTTCAATGCACTATTTTATTAATGTTCTATAATTTTTATCTAATAAATTAAATTAGTCTATTTTACATAATATATTTGATATTATTTTAAAAAATAAACAAAAATATATTATAACGAATTTAATTTATAATTAATGTTTGATAGTATTAAGAGCACTTAATGGAGAAAAAAATATCATTTTACAAAATTGTGTTTAAATATATAAAAGGTTTGAACTAAAAAATTCACTTTATATTATTCATAAATAATACTACATTATATGAAGCCTAAATTTTGGTTCAGAACATAAAAATATTATATGAGGGGTCATTTTATACGTCTAATAAAATATAAATTAATTTTGAAAAAACAAGTTGATAAGGTAGAAAAAAAATTATAAAATGAAAAAAATCAAGTGCTAAAAGACTTGGATCAAGTATAAAAAATGTATTCAAATATATTATAGGCACTTTATGGACCATGTCTCACCCCAAAAAAATTTGTTTCCCACTTTTTGATCCATCGACCCATCTATATAATAGAGACACATACTTTTCGTATATATATATTACATCTTGAATATTATTTACATAACATATAGATCAATGCTAGAAAATTAAATGTCTAATTACTTTGAAAAAATTGATACATAAGAAAATTATTCATATAAGAGAGATACATCATCCCCAAAAATTTTGTTTACAATTAACGCACTTCTTAGACATATCAAACATAAAAATTTTCTTAATAGAATGTAAAAAGGAAACATAATAAAGGATTATATCCTTAGTAAGGGTAAGAAATGGATATATCAATTATCACTTAATCTTGAAAAGAGAATAAATTCAGGATATTATAATATTAAAATTTGAAAATCATACCCTATATACCATTAATCATAAACTAGAATTATGGAAAAAATATTGGCGGTTCATAACACATGAATCATAAAGGAATCAAATGTCATGCACTATGAGAGAACTACATTGGAATACTACACATATTTGTGGGATACACATAAGCATTAAAAATAAATTTCATAATGTTAAAGTCTAACTACTTAGAATAGTATTGTGGATTAGGTTCACTCCGCATTCCATCATATTATTATTTGTTTACTCCCAAGGCTATCATAGTTGAAAGTGATACTTAAAATATTTGGCCAACTCCCCATTCAAATATTATTTATTTCATGAGAAATCCATTTTCACCAAATTCATTGATGGGTTTTATAATTTTGGTCTGACCCATCACATAACAAAAATCATACATATGTTTTCCATCAGATCATAAATTTGTAAAATTATAGCCCATGAAATGAAATGAGTTTCATAAACATTTTATCATGGCATAACCTTTGTAAATTAAATATATTTGATAAACATCTCATAAATTAATCATAATATAAAAAATTAAAATTAATGTTGTTTCATAAATACCTTATCATTATAATAATAAATGATATATAAAAATATTAATGATGACAACATTTGATCATATAACCATTAAATATTATGTAAATTAAAATAATGTAATCCTATATGAAAAAATCTTTGAAAAGATCACATCAAACATTTCATGATGAAATTATCC
This sequence comes from Viscum album, assembly GCA_963277665.1. NCBI lineage: Eukaryota > Viridiplantae > Streptophyta > Magnoliopsida > Santalales > Viscaceae > Viscum > Viscum album. The sequence continues at coordinate 591,763,161 of OY728141.1, read as the reverse complement.
TTTTTAATTTGATATCACTTTTTTAAAGCCTATAAAATTCCAAAATATTAAAAAATTATTCATTAGAAATAATATTTGATACTTGAAAATCAGGCTTCATGTAATTGAGTGGTCATGGTAGTGTAAAATTCTGTTCACCTCATATAATTTTAGAAAACATTTCATTCCCTTTTTTGAAAAAAATCAAAAAATTATCTTGTTTGTAAAGTGAAAAGAATATTAATTTTAGGAAATATTTTTATAAAGTATATATCAATGAAAAAATTAATTTAAATAAACATTTCATAATATAAAAAACATTTTTGAAAACATTTTTATGAAACCTGGGTATAAATAATTTTTTTTAACAAAAAGATAGAAATAATGATTGTTTTTCTTAAAAATAATCTTTTAGTCTCTTATTTACATAAAGAGAGTAAAAGGAAATTAAAATAACTAACTTCTATAAATAACCATTGGGTGTAAAGACCCCAACCCTAGTTTATCAGAGCTAGTGCCATATATTAATACATCTGTATAATTGAAAAGGAATTCATATCATAAAGGAACAAATAATTTAATAGTTTTGGAATACCAGATACAAACATGAAAATTACCTTATAACTTTAAAGGGAAACACATAAATACTTCATTGGAAACATCCATAAATCTGAGATTATCCCTAAAATTCATTTATAATACACTTATTTGCATCCTAGGGAAAAATTAATCATAATAAAGAGGAAATATCATATGATCAGTAAGGGTAATTAAGAAAGTACAATCTGAAATAATATGTAATAGTGAATAAATAAAAGGACACATGCTATTAAAACATAATCATGAGCACAATATGGCAGAAATAAAATTTTGGATAAATAATTCCATTATAAAACATAACCAGGGATATTCTGTTGGCCGAATAATCACAACGACTATAAATTAAAAGTTTCATAATGAGGGAATGCATAATTCCAAACTTCAAAAAGATACCATCAAGTCATTATCCAAGACACCATAGATAATAGGTAAAAACATAGTCTACTGCATCTCATGAGACCTACCGAAACATCAAGGGGCTATAGAGGGCCCTGCCCATCACATACTAAGTCCAATGAATTCCTAAAATGTCAAATAAAATAATATCATTAAAAAAAGGTGTCACATACCACTTTGAAGAATCATATCTGAAAATAAAATAATAAAATCATTGAGAAATTCTTGAGGAAATTTGTCATAAAAAAAATACAAAGTTCCCCATATCACCTTGGAATATTTAAATCATAATCCCTTTAATCATTAAATGATTCTTAGAATATCAAGTGAATAGTTTAATTAATGATATAATATGTCAAAGTTAAGTATATGCACCTCAGACAAGGAAATAGTGGTGAATAAGGCATATATCTCTTAGAATTAAAAGCGAGACAAGAAACACCATTTTTTTACATTAAAAAGAAGATTTATTTTGGGAAAAAATTTATATTTGACATCAAATGAAATTGTAAATATTTATAAAATATTAATGAAAAGATAAGGAAATTTAAAATATATTTGATGCATAAATGATGTCCCACTATAGTGAAATTGTGTAAAAATAGTTTTTAAGAAATGTTATAAATAAAACATTTTTGTGCGGTTTCTGGAAAATATTAAAGATATTTAAAAGAGGATAGAAAGTTTTTTCAATAATACAAGAAAAAAACCTAGATATTTTTTCATGAGATAATTTTTTCTTTTATAAAAATAAGTGTAATGGCCCAGACCTCTCTGATCCATTACTTTGTAAAAATTTGATTTGGTCAAACACGACGCGTGTTATAATAAATTTTTTGATAATAATAATTGATAATGGTGGCGTGAAAATATTTTGTGTTAATTAGATTAAATCATTTTAATTTAATCATTGTGAAATAAAAGAAACAAAATTAAATGTATTTAATTCAATGAGGGGAGGTGCATGGTTTCATTTTTATTTATTTAATTTTTAATCAATAATAAATTATGTGTGTAATGGGCATATAATGGGAGGCGCATGGAATAAATTATAAAGGAATTAATTATAATAAATGAGGCGCTTGTAATAATTTATAATAAAATGAAATGCACGGGGTACAACACCTTATGGGTGAATCCAACTTGTATTTTGGAATATTAAAATAATTATAGTAATATTCATTTAATAGATTATAAAAAATAATAAAATGATAATGAAGGATGGGAGGGGTTCCCAACCCGTGTGTGAATATCATGTGATGGGAGAGAGGGAGTAATTATAAGATAATAATTGGGCGTCAATAATAATAATAATAATTAATTATAATGATGGAGACCCATTGATGAAATTGAAATAGGATTTATTATTATTATATTAAATAATAAATTCTAATGGTGGATTTTAGTGTGTGATTAATTAAATGGAATGGTTTTAATTTAATATGAGAATAACCATGGTAAACTAATTTAATAGGATTAAATTAGAACATTAATGATGGGTGTTATTAATATTAATTTTATTAATAATAAAATTGAAGTGATAATGTAGTAAAGGAAAGTGGAGGTGCCACTTTTGGTGGAAGTAATCGTGAGTGGAAGAGATATTGGAGAGAGAAAGAGTTTGAAGGAAATAAATATTTAAAATTTAAAGTAATAAAATAAATAAGGAAATCAATCATGTTGGAATGGGGTGATGCACACCAAATTGGAGAGGATTTTATGTGTGATTCTTAAATGAGATTGGAGAGAGAAATTTTCAATGAAATGAAATAATAATAATAATATATTATTATTATTATTATTTATGGTTGTCAAAACCATAATTCCTCTGTAAATTCTTCAGATGATATCGGATTGAAAAACCATCAGTGGTAGCGTTACCCTAAAATTATGACGGCCATTTTAAGACCAATGATGAATACGTTTTATGACTCATGTCTCGGGTCAATAAAACACCTATTATTAATTGAATTTATTATTATCATTAAACGCATGGAAACTGCGTGATGTGTCGTGTATTGACTAATAAAACAACGTAATAGTTGTATGGTCACGTCGTGTATTCATTAATACACACTGCATACCATTTTACCTTTTCATTTCCTATATAAGAGAGGGTCATATGTTATTTATGGATCCCTCTTCTCCCCCACACGACGATGATCCCAGATGACCCAGAAGCCTTCCTCCTATCTTCTTCATCCGGACTCTGATCGTCAATGTATCGGTGGCTGTGCGATCATGTCGACGAGGTGAACATCATGCACCTCATTCCTTTCCCTCTTCTTAGACTTCCTATTCATAGTTTCCTACTAAGGATATTGCTGATATTTGACGGGAGCGATGCTCTTCGAAGAACGTCATCTTAATGGTACGTTCTACCCCTTTCTTATTCTTTCCTTGATCTCCTCTTTCTGTTCCTCCTTTCCAGGATATGACAAGTGACACTTTAAACATTAATGGAGTCTCTCTTGGTTGTTAGTGAGATTGTGCCGTAGTGTCCATGGGAGGACGTAGTCGTCAGGAGGAGTGATCGAAATCTTCGTGGTGGTTATTCTCGTAGAAGGACATCAAAACCTGTTCAAGTAGGGATCTTAAATTCATCTCACTTTTTTTGTGCATCATGTGGGGTGGGTATCCTCTTGTTTTCGTTAGATACAGTTGAACCAGTAAATAAAGATAATAACTAGTTAAAGAATGGGTTTGGGGAATTTTTTTGATATTGGTGTTTTATTTCCTTCAATGATTATCCTTTGATTATGTTGTGAATTGAATAGGATTATGCCTACTGAAAATCACGGTCATTGGGGGACTTTTCTTGGGCAATTAAATGTTGCCCTATTTTTATGGATTGTTTTGTGGATGGAATTTCATAGAATGTGGAAATTGGTTAATAATGTAAAGTTGTCTGATTAAATGAATAACTGGAACCCTTGTATGATCACCCCGGTTAAACTAAATGAAAGAATGAATTTGTGGGTGCTGGTTGGAGTTTAATTATGTGAAGTGGTGTTTCATGGGTTGTTTTGGAACATGTGAGATGCAGGGCTGTGATTGGCTGGGTTGTGGTTAGCATGTATGATATGGTTGTGATGGGTAGCGGAGTTGCGGTAAATGGTATCAAAGGGATGATGATGTGGTACGAGTTTTGTTTCTGATTTGTTTGTGGTTATGGTGGTTGGCAGCAGGGATGCAGGGATGGGTTGTGCACATGAATAAAAGTGGAAGAGTTATCTAATGAATTGTGGGGCATGGTAGTTGATTAAATACGTAAAATCAATGGAATTTATTGGATGATAAAAGAAAATGGTATTATGTTGCTTGTGTTTTCCTAACTTTATTTGTGGTTTGTAGGGATATGTTTTACGAATGATTGATCTAGTTTGGTTGTTGTTAGTTTCTTAGTAGTTAAAAAACTGATAAACTAAAACTGTTGAAACATGAAAAGAATAATGGGGTTTGGGGCTGTTTATTGGGTGCATACTTTTGGGGTAGCAATGCCGAGGCATGTGCTCAGATATTTTGTGCAGTAGTGTTAGGATGGGTTGAGTTGTTGACATAGTTATATAAATCTGTATGATTTATGTTTCTTTATGCACCCCACCCATGTTGATCACTACGTGTCTAACACCCATGGGACAGGGGGGTGAGATTCTCAAACATCTAAAGGATGGATGGTTGCTATTCTTCCTTGTTCTCCCTCTTCGAGGTTCTATAGCCCAAGATCCTTCAGGTAGGTTACGACAGATGTTTTTGAAGAGTCTTTGGGATGAGGATGTGATATTTTCCCAGGTGTCTTTGGGATGAGAGGTGATGTGGATCCAAGGTGTCTTCAGGATGAGATGTGGTTATGGTCTAGGATTAAGTGATGGTGGGATACTATGAGATTCGTATGGCTAGGTTGCGACACTAGCTCGAGCTTCGTATAGCCAGGTTGTGGCACTAGCTTAGGAAGAGGGGGAAGTATCAGAGCGTTTGGCATGGGGGCTTGAGCAGTATTCAATGGGAAGGTGGTGCGGGGTACCCACACTTTGATAATATTACTATACTACTCTATTGATTTGCGATATTTGGTGAGTGTGGCTTATAAGGTTGGGTGGATAGATTCCTTTCTAGGCTTTGGTTCCTTCTGTTTTCTCACGGGGCATTAGGATGTATCCCCACTTATGCATGAGAGATTTAGGTTTTCCTACTGAGTATACTTGTATTCTCACCTTACGTTTACTTTTAGGTTTTCTGGAGGAATTCCGGGACTGTGTGAGACCTTTCTAGTTGGGCGTTGGAGTTTTGCTGGTTGTAGTTTTTGATTTCTTTTTTTGGTATCGTACTTTGGAGCTTTTCTTGTACTTGTACTTTTGTTTCAGTATTGTATAAAACATTCATATGGGTTTGGTTATGGGTTTATTTTAATTTACTTGTTCCTTTTTATTTTGGTGTTTGACTCATCCTATTTCCCGATCTTAAATAATAAAAAGGATGATGCGTCCCATATTTGTGAAAAATCATACCCTTGGTGCTCGTCGGCACTCCGGGGCCTACTGGAGGTGGGACTCGGGGGTCATTATCCCACTTTCACCATTTCCAGCTCTGGAGGGGCATCTTTGGTGGGAGGGGGTCATGAAAAAATTGTATTAGAGGATGATGGTTGAGAGATAGGATGGAGTCTAGAGTTAGGCATATTGAGGATTGCATGGGATGGTAGGGCAACAATGTTGGCTGATCTTGGTGTGTGACATAGACCAGGGAAGACCAGCTAGGGCATGGGATTTTAGGGCCCCCTATGATCCGATGTAAGGAATATGATCTTACCAAACAACCAAGTAAGACTACATTGATTTTACGGTAGATACCCTAGGAAAGGTACATCCATCATCATGATTTCTTTTTTACTTGATTTGGGTGTTCTGGGAAAGAAAACGAAATAAAATGATAAAATGAAAACTTGAGAAAATTTCCTTTCTACTTGGGCTTAGGCGTTCTTTTTTACCGTACAACTATGGAACCTAGACATCGTTCCCGGGTAACTTGGGCAGTTGAGGCCCAGTAGATTCAGACGGTCGATCAGCTGAGGATTGACAGAGAGGAGGAAGACGACTTGTGGCAGCACACATTTCATGGTATGAAGGTGGCACTTCGGATACAGAATCAAAGAGTTGGTTGGAGGAACTCGAGATCACCTTTGGGCTGATCAGGGCTCCATCAGAGTACTGGGTTCCTCCAATAGTAATCCAGCTCCGAGGAGCATCACGTCAGTGGTGGATGCTTTACCTTGGGGAGTGGAAGGAGACCGAAGTTCTATGAGCAAACTTCGAGAAATAGTTCCGCGAGGAATTTCTTTCCTCGACGAGGAAGGCCGAGAAGAGGGAGGAGTTGTTATCTCTACAATAAGGAAGCATTTATTTGCAGGAACTAGGGGTCAAGTTCAAGGATATCCTCCAATTTTCCCCAAATCTCTTTCCATATGAGGATTCCTGAGCCAGAAATTTAGAGGAGGCACTTCACCCCTCTATTCGGTGCACAATGACACCTTTCACCTTACCGACGTACCTGAAAGTATAGAAGAAGGTAGATATAATCGAGAGGATGTACTCAAAAGTAGTTCCACTATGAGAGAGGAGTCACCCAAGTTCATCCAAGAAGGAGGCGGTCAACAGTATATATCCAGCAATAGGAACTTCCAAGTTTCGACCGGCAGGGAGCAGACTTTATCATGTCCCATACCAATCTCACGATTTTTGCCCATTTTCTATGGGCCAGGGACCGAGGTGCTTTGAATGTGGGAATCGTGGGCTTCTTGGTAGACATTTCCCTTTTTAGACTTAGTATGGAGGGACTGGCCAAGTTCAGCCCCAGCCCCAGCAGCAGTTCCCAGCCCGAGCCTTCCAGAAGCAATAGGCTCCAGTCCCTCCAAGTGGAGATGGAGCAGGTGGTGGCCAACCATAGGGAGTTTCTCAAGGACACCAACCAGGACATGATCGAGGAGGTGGAAGTCAACAGAGAGGCAGAGGAGTGGGATGCATACAGTTTCACACAACATAAGCGGCAACCCAAGCAAGGCTAGAGATCGAGATAGATGTTTTCGGTTTTACTTAAATGCTCTCATTTATTTTTTGTTTAAATTCAGGAGCATCACACTAATTTTTTTGAAACTCATTCTCACCCATGATTTGGGCCTGGAGATTGTTTTTCATGAGTCTATAATGCTAAGTTGTTTCCCTCTTTCCTTTAAATGTGTGTGAATATTCCTAACATGTGGGGAGAGGAGGACATGATCCGTAATCAAGACGCATTAATGTGGATATTATTAAACCCATGCGGGCGAGTCAGTGCCGCCCAAAGCGGATAGTATCTTGACATGGGAGAAGGAATTCCCCAATACATGTGTTGAGGCAGCGTTTTTCTTATTTTGTGCAGTGTTGGGGGTAATGTGTGTATGAGAAATCATAAATTATAGGGGTGGGAGGACCTAATCCCTAATCGAGACGCATTAATGTGGATGCGACTAAACCTGTGCATGCGAGTTAGTGCCGCCTAAAGTGGATAATATCTTTACATGGGGGAAGGAATTCCCTGACTCATATAATTAGGATAGTGGTTGGATTCCAGTTATGATGAGAGCCCTGAGAGGTATCTTGCGGGGTGGGTTTTCTGACATTTCCCCTTTTTATGGGTTGGTTTTTAATTCTCAAGGACGAGAATGTTTTGAGAGGTATCTGATGTAATGGCCTGGACCTCTCCGGTCCATTACTTTGTAAAAATTTGATGTGGTCAAACATGAAGTGTGTTATAATAATAATTTTTGATAATAATAATTGATAATGGTGGCGTGAAAATATTTGGTGTTAATTAGATTAAATGGTTTTAATTTAATCATTGTGAAATAAAATAAATAAAATTTAATGTATTTAATTCAATGAGGGGAGGTGCATGGTTTCATTTTGATTTATTTAAATCTTAATAAATAATAAATTATGTGTGTAATGGGTATATAATGGGAGGTGCATGGAATAAATTATAAAGGAATAAATTATAATAAATGAGGTGCTTGTAATAAATTATAAAGGAATGAAATGAATGGGGTGCAACCCCTTATGGGTGAATCCAAATTGTATTTTAGAATATTAAAATAATTATAATAATATTCATTTAATAGATTATAAAAAATAATGAAATGATAATGAAAAATGGAAGGGTTCCAAACCCGTGCGTGAATATCATGTGATGGGAGAGAGGGTGTAATTATAAGATAATAATTGGGCATCAATAATAATAATAATTATTAATGATAATGATGGCGAATCGTTGATGAAATTAAGAGAGGATTTATTACTATTATCTTTAATAATAAATGGTAATGGTGGATTTTAGTGTGTGATAAATTAAATGGAACAGTTTTAATTTAATATGAGAATAACAATGGTAAACTAATTTAATGAGATTAAATTAGAACATTAATGATGGGTGTTATTAATATTAATTTTATTAATAATAACATTGAAGTGATAATGGAGTAAAGGAAAGGGGAGGCACCACTTTCAGTGGAAGAAATCATGAATGGAAGAGAGATTGGAGAGAGAAAGAGTATAAAGTAAATAAAGATTTAAAATTTAAAGAAATAAAATAAATAAGGAAATCAATCAAGGTGGAATGGGGTGATGCGCACCAAATTGGAGAGGATTTTGTGCGTGAATCTTAAATGAGATTGGAGAGAGAAATTTTCAATGAAATGAAATAATAATATATTATTATTATTATTTTTATTATTTATGGTTTTCAAACCCATAATTCCTCTGTAACTTCTTAAGAAGATATTGGATTGACAAACCATAAACAACAGCGTAACCCTGAAATTATGACGGTCATTTTAAGACCAATGATGAATACTTTTTTACGACTCATGTCTTGGGTCCATAAAACACCTATTATTAATTGAAGTTATTATTATCATTAAACGCATGGAAACCACATGACGTGTCGTGTTTTGACCAGTCAAACAACGTAACAGTTGTTCGGTCACGTCGTGTATTCATTGATACAAGTTTCATACCGTTTTACCTTTTCATTGCCTATATAAGAGAGGTTCACGTGTTATTTAAGGATCCCTCTTCTTCCCCGCATGGCGACGCTCCTGAATGACCCAGAATCCTTCCTCCTATCTTCTTCATCCAGACTCCGATCGTCGATCTGTTAGTGGATGCGGTATCATGTCTATTAGGGGAACATCGTGCACCTCGTTCCTTTCCCTCTTCTTCGACTTCCTCTTCGTAGTTTCCTACTGAGGAGATTGCTGATATTTTATGGGAGTGACGCTTGTCGACGAAATTCATCTTAATGGTACGGTCTACCCCATTCTTATTTCTTCCTCGATCTCCTCTTTCTATTCCTCCTTTCCAGGCTTTGAAAATTGAAAACTTAATCCTTAATGGAGTCTCTCTTGGTTGTTAGTGCGGTTGTGCCACAACATCTACAGGAGGACGTAGTCGTCGGTAGGAGTGATCAAAATCCTCATGGTGGTTGTTCTCGCAGAAGGACATCAAAACCTGTTCAAGTAGGGATCTTACCATCATCTCTTTTTTTTTTGTGCATCATGTGGGGGGGGGGTATCCACTTGTTTTCGTGAGATACGGTGGAACCAGTAAATAAATATAATAACTGGTTAAAGAATGGGTTTGGGGAAATTTTGCTGATATTGTTGTTTTATTTCCATAAATGGTTATCCTTTGACTATGTTGTGAATTGAATAGGCTAATGCCTACTGAAAATCATGGTCGTTGGGGGACTTTTCTTGCACAATTAAACGTTTCCTTGTTTTTGTGGATTATTTTGTCGATGAAATTTTATAGAATGTAGAAATTGGTTAATACTGTAAATTTGGATGATTAAATGAATACCTGGAACCCTTGTATGACCACCTAGGTTAAAATAAATGAAAGAATGAATTATTGGGTGCTAGTTGGGGTTTAACTATGTGAAGGTGTGTTTCATTGGTTGTTGTAGAATGGGTGAGCAGTGGGGCTGTGGTTGGCTGGGTTGTGGGTTGGCATGTATGATATGGTTGTGATGGGAAGCAGAGCTGCGGTAAATGGTATCAAAGGAATGATGATGTGGTGCAGGTTTTGTTTCTGATGTGTTTGTGGTTATGGTGGTTGGCAGCAGGGCTGCGGGGATGGGTTGTGCATATGAATAAAAGTGGAAGAGTTAAATAATGAATTGTGGGGCATGGTGGTTGATTAAATACAGAAAATAAATGGAATTGATTGGCTGATAAAAGAAAATGGTATTGTGTTGCTTGTGTTTCCCTAACTTTATTTGTGGTTGGCATGGATATGTTTTACGAATGATTGATCTGGTTTGGTTGTTGTTAGTTTCTCGATAGTTAAGGAACTGCTAAACTAAAACTGTTGAAACATGAAAAGCTTAACAGGGTTTGGGGTTGTTTATTGTGTGCATACTTTCGAGGTAGCAGTGCCGAAGCATGTGCTCAGATCTTTTGTATAGTAGCCTTATGATGGGCTGAGTGGTTGATATAATTATATAAATATGTACGTTTTATGTTTCTTTATGCACCCCACCCATGTTGAGAACTACGTGCTGAACACCCGTGGGAGGGGGGAGGGTGAGATTCTCAAACATCTAAAGGATGTCTGGTTACTATTCTTCCCTGTGGTCCCTCTTCCAGGTTCTATAGCCCAATATCCTTCAGGCTGGTTATGACAGATGTTTACCAAGAGTCTTTGGGATGAATTGTGATATGTTCCAAGGTGTCTTCAGGATGAGATGTGATATGGATCCTAGGTGTCTTCAGGATGAGATGTGGTTATGGACGAGGATTGAGTGCCAGCGGGATACTATGGGCTTCGTATGGCCAGGTTGCGGCAGTAGCTTGAGCTTCGTATGGCCAAGTTGTGGCACTAGCTCAGGAAGAGGGGGAAGCATTAGAGCTTCAGGCATGAGGGATTGAGCAGTATTCAGTGGGAAGGTGGTGCGAGGTACCCATACTTTGATAATATTACTACACTACTCTATTGACTTGCGATATTTGGTGAGTGTGTCTTGTAAGGTTGGGTGCATAGATTCCTTGCTAGGATTTGGTTCTTTCTGTTTTCTCACGAGGCATTAGGATGTGTCCCCACCTGTGCACGAGAGCTTTTGGTTTTTCTACTGACTATACTTGTATGCTCACCCTACATTTACTTTCAGGTTTTTAGGAGGACTTCAGGGACCGTAAGGGACCTTGCTAGTTGGGCATTGGGGTTTTGCTGGTTTTAGTTTTTGCTTTCTTTTTTTGGTATCGTACTTTGGAGATTTTCTTGTACTTTTACTTTTGTTTTAGTATTGTATAAAACATTCATATGGGTTTGGTTTTGGGTTTATTTTAATTTAATTTTTCCTTTTTTCTTTTGGTATTTGACTCATCCTATTTCCCGATCTCAAATAATAAAAAGGGTAATGACTCTCATATTTGTGAAATCTCAAACCCTTGGTGCTAGTCGCCACTTTGGGGACTACTGGAGGCGGGACTCGGGGGTCGTTATCTCCCTTTCACCATTTATAGCTCAGGAGGTGCATCATTTATGGGAGGGGGTCGTGACAATAAGGATGGATTAAAATAGACTATATAGTTCACTTGAAAATGGCTAAAAATTCAAGATGTTACCATTAATCAAGATTGTATATCATCAAAAATTGTGAACACAACTATATTTAATCATTTATTTACCATATAATAAAGGTAAAATAATTTTTATATATGATTTTGAACCTATAAACATAATATATAATATGTACATAAAAATAATAATTACATAGGAGTAATAGTAGTGAAAGAATAATATGATGGAATGATGAAGGTTCAGGTAAAATCCCTTACCTTATCTCAGAATGTGTTTCTCCACTTGACCTTAATGACCTGGATAGTCTAATTAAATCCATTAATTAATTAATTCTGGTACTTATATATATTTATTTTATTAATAATAGTTTTATTATGTTAATTTATGTAATTATTAAGAAGTTATAGAGTTTAATTTCATCTTTCGGGAGCACTTGTTTTCTTGGTTTTCATGATCGCTTCTCTTGCTTATAAGTAATGGAGTTCCTATAAAATGGGTATAATTCAGAATAATTAAATTAATATTACATTAATGAAAATCCATAAGATCAAATAGATATATAATATGATTGTTTATGGGGTATTATTATAATTTATTATATAAAACATTAGTGATAATCCTTCGGATTATTTTGGTAGTTTCCCGATCATCACAAACTCTATTTTTCATATGAATTAATATAATGTATATATACTGGTTATAGAGAATTAAATATCTTTTAATAAATATATTATAGTCTTTTTTAACCCTTAAAGTGGAATCATTACCAGCCATTAAAGAATATTTAAGAACAAAAATCATTCGTACATAGAGGTTGTAAATCAGCACCTCACAGATGCATATTTCATTTTTTAAAATAAAATCAAGAGAGATTGGATTTTGATGAAGGATATTAAATTAACTTGTTATCATTCCACTATATAGAATATATTAGTTATAATTATCATTATAAAAATGTATTATTTATGTAAAACCATTATAAATAACATTTAGAAGTAGTTTTTTCTATTAATATTACCATGTTTAACGACTAGGTTATGACTATATTATTTAAAAAATAATAATAACAAAGAGTTGATTCAAAGAGACCCAGTGTTTCATGAATTTAATGGTATATTAAATTTATTTTTAAATTTTTGGTGTTTTACATAGGGGAATAAAATTGATGATATTATTGAGAATGATGTTATTAAATTTCATTATCAGAAACTCAATAAAAAACAATCATGCGAAACAATGAGAATATTACACAAAACTCATGCATAATTTTTTATATTTCCATTATGTTCTAAATACAATTTTATAATAAATATATTAAAAAATGATCTAAATTTATATCATACCTTCTAAAATTTTATCGTAACAACTTATCAAATGTTTATTAACAATTCCATAGCAAAATCAATGTTCCAAGTTATAACTGGTTTGTTCTTCTTTCATGTTTTTGTTCTTAAATCTTGATCATTAGAAAGTGGTCATGATTTAAAAAATTAATGAATTTTAACCTCGATATAAATATTATATATATTTCTTATATAAATATATATTTATATTCATCTATAATAGTTTTATATTGAAAAATGAATTAGACTTTTCATGGAGATAATAGGTCGTACATACAAATGAATTCCATTTCCATGATTAAATGAATAGAACAAAATAAATGTTAATAAAAATACACCATTCAAGAATAATATATATATATATTAAGTCCATCATTATCACCATCAATGTAAAGTGGTGTTGAGAAAATAAATAAAACACTATGTGGAAAAAATAGTTTTTATCTACTCACAAGAAATGATATATCCTTCTATAGGATTAAAAGATGTTGGATAAAGGTTGTTCTATCCATATAATAATGATTTAGTATATTAATTTTGTTGAGGTGATTATTTTATAATGTATACAATGTACTATAATTTTATTGATATGAAATATAATTGAAATCACTTAGTCTAGAGTTATGCCTCTTCATTATGATCCCACTTTTAGCTTACACAATGAGCCTTAATGTGACATCCATTTGAAAAAACAAAATATCTAAGATGTGGTTAAGGAATATAAGAAGGTATTATTGTGGGGATTGGAAGATAAAGAAGGCTCAAAATGTGTGAGTAAGAGAGGATAATATGCACCCTTTTATAAGTTAGGGGAGGGGTACTTTTGGAATTTAAAAATATTAAAATATAATTCAGACATTCTCAAAAAAAATTATTCCAAATAGATAGATATTCAAATAATAATAGTATTAGGTCAAAATGTCATCAAAAAAATGAAATTTTGATTGTTGGTTTATTTTAAATCTTATCATTTTTGTTAGCCCCTTAGTTAACCAATTGTAACCATTATTTAAATAACAGATATTTTCTATGTTAAATGGTTAAACATTTACTTATATAGTGAAAAATCAATAATAAATTTCCATGATATGACATTAGGAACCATACATTAACCACCTTTTCCACTTTCAATTTTTTCATACTTCTAAATAATTTTATAAAATATTATTTTCATAAAATTTCATTACTATGAATTTTGATATTATTTATTTAATATTACATTAAAAACAATAATAATAAAATGTAGTTATAATCTAAAAATTTAACACAAATCATACATGTTATACAAATATATATAATTCATGTTAAAAATAAATCACCCAAATTTTACTACTTCTAAATTTTTAAAATCATATCTTTTGTTTTTTGATTAAATGAATAAATATTTTTTCATTTTTCTATATGAATTTATGGTAATTATATAATAAAATAAATTTAAAATAAATTAAAAATATAAAAAAATAAATTCAAATTTCAAAAAAATAGAACATAAAATATCTTATTTGTATCTTTATAATATATATATATATATATATTACTGTCTATATAATTCTATTTTTATGTATTATTTTCTTGATTTAATATAAAGGTCATAATAAAATTAATATTTTAAAAATTTGTAATATATATGGGAAATAGATGGAAAGAAAAAAATATCCAACTAATAGGATAAAGGAAATTGTAAGATAAATTTTTATTCCTTATTCGAAAAGTTTTAACCCTATTTTACTTATTTTACTTTTATCATGGTGAAAAAATTAATGTGATTCTTATTCATATTGACTAAAAATAAAATTGATCTTTATATGAAATATGATCTTCTTAATTGAAAATATTGAATCAATTTTTTGAGGATGAAATTATATTAGTGTTAAAAATTCATTTTAACATAATTCAGATGAACGCGAAGAAAATATTTTTTTAGATGAAATAAATTTTTATGCATAAAACATAATATATTATTATTTGATACGTAGAAATAATATTATATTAATGTTAAAAATTAGATTTAAAATATAATATATACATTTCATTAAAATACAAAACAAATATTGATTAACTTAATTTATTAATATAAAACCACATTGGGCGTATAAAAATAGTTTTTTTAAATCTCTTTTCTTTTCAACAGGTTTTTATTTTCATTTCTAGTAAATTGAAACCACATTAATTGAATTCATACATTTGTAAGAATTAATTTTTCATTATTTAATTATTATTATTCATACCCAATAATTTAATATATAGGATATAATGGTATAATATATTACAATTTATTTATACTCTAGGTTGTGTGTATCACATACTACTGAAGAAATTGTTCTTGAAATGAAATATATCATAAAATATCAGGGTGTAACAAATAGTGTAATTACATCATCTAAAAGTTTTAATTATTGAATAAAAAATATTGTATATACTTATAAAAGGATATGACATCCACCAAAAATATCTTCCCATTCCAAAGCCCTAGCAAGACCAGAACTCTACTTTAGTCAGTCCAAAACTATCTCTTTAATTTATAGTAGATTTGGTCTTTTCAAAATTCCAATAAATAGTGTGTTAATGTACTTTCCAATGTAGAACATCCAAAGGAATATGTGATTTTCTGATTTAATCTCTCTTGATTCATTTCTTCTTATACCCACAAAAACCAAATAGATCTATAAAAGTATGATAACATGAAAATTACAAATGTAATTAGATATTTGTATACTAATAAAATAGATATATTCTACATTCCTCTAAAGACATTTGATATATAAATATTCAATCATGCGTATGTGTTGACTTCCTCCTCCATGAAGAAATGAATTATTTTTTAACAACTACATTTATATATAGTTATAAAATAATATTTAATGTTTTAATATAATATTTATAACATTATTATGATTCTTAAATTTTAAACAATTCTCTATCTCCCTCCAGATCTGTCAAAATATAATGTTTTCCCGCATGTGTATGTGAACACATCCACCTCCATGAATGTAACATATTTCATTTTTAATATATTCATTAGTTCTTTATCAAAATGTCATTAAATATTATTAAATTCCTCAAAACATCTAAAAAATATCATCATTATTATTTAATAGTTATATTATTCCAAAATAATCAGTTTCTCAACTATACTCACACAAAAAATTATAATTTATACTTGTTTAGGTCAGTTTAACCACCTATATGAACAATTATATACATTTAAATGATGAATGTTTATGGAAACAAAAATATAGGTGTTATTATAAATTAATGAAAAAAATGTTTGTTGTATTTTTATATATTGTTTTTATTCATATTTAATTGGGTTATAGTTTTGAATAATATTATAAAATATTTTATTATGATAGTTTTTTATATGAGGATAACATGAATTTCTACTAAACATTATATAAGTTAATGTATTTTGCATATCAGTTTTAATTTATTATGATATTATAAATACTCAGAAATTATTCCCATTTTTTGGTATATATTTCACATGTAAATACCAAACCTATCCTACATATATTTTTCATATTTTTAGTTGAATATTCATTACATTGTAAGAACACACGTCTGAGGATCATAATGGTATAGTTCCTTTAGAAACATGAAAATCTAAACTTTTTTCAATAAGTGAGATATATCATCTCCAAAAATGTTCTACAAAACTATCACCCTTATTAGATATATCTTACATAAAAAATTTCATTAAAACCTTGGGAAAAGAAATATAATAAATATTGTTCTTAGATTATCATTATGGGTTACCTAAGGAGATATCAACAAATCAATAGTATAAGGGATTTAGAACATGAGAATATTAGTTTAGAAAAATAAATTTCAGGTAAATGATCATAAAATTGAGTCATGGAATAATTCATGTTTGTTCATAAGACATTAATCACAATGGAATCAAACAACTTGAACCATTAGAACATAATATATATATAAGGCATATATCTGAAACATACACATAAGCATGTAAAATAATTTCATTAGTAGTTCAAGGATAACTAATTAGACTATCATTGTGGAATGGTTTCACTCCCAAAACCATCTTAGTAGTCAAGGTTCTCTCTTAATACTATCATAGTGGATAGTTTCCCTTACTCAACTCGTTTAACATCCTATTCCAATCGAATTAATCTCTTGAGATATCAATATTTACAAAATTATTTGGATGGATATAGGGGTCCAAACCATCACATAATGAAAATAACAAGTACATGTTCTATAAATCCATAAAAAACTTATCATATTAGAACCCATGAAATAAAATGGATTTTAGGGAAATTTCAAAATATCATAATCTATCGAAAATAAACTTGTTTCATAATCATTTTATTATGGTATAACATGTTGAAAATAAAGTTTCATAAACATATTTTTATCATAAACACAAACCATCTAGGTAAATTAAAATAATTTTATCATTTTATCATATCCTAAAATACGAATAAGTAGTATTAAAGGATGTAATTTTATATGGAAAATGGTTTTCAAATATCACAAGGAATGTTTCTTGGAAAAAATAACATTTATTTTAGAATAAAGTTTTTAAAACAAAAAATTCATCAAACAATTTGGAAATATATTTATTTGTTAATAAAATTTTAACCTTAAAAATGAATATTGATGATATTTAGTAGTCATGATGGTTGAGAAATTACATACATGTTGTGCATGTTAAAATATATATTGCATCCATATTTTTGGTAAAAATCAAACAAGTCTTGTTTTGATAATTGCATGATGATTAATTTAAATGAATTCTTATATAAGTCAAAAAGGGTAAAAATTACATTAGTAAATAATTTGGATAATGATTAAAACATTTTTGAAAACATTTTTAGAAAACATTTTTTTAAATATATATTTTTGACCAAAGAGGGAAATATGAATATTTATTATTAAAACCATTATATTAAATTATTGATTAAATATAGAGGTGAAAATGAGAAAAAAACATATATTCTAATTAAATGGATATAGTAGAAGAAAATATTTTTTTTGACATATGGTGCATTATATTTCATCAGTGGAATCATAAACATAAACAATCCCAATAAATTATTCGATTGTATCATAAAACCATTACGAATTTTGTAATAAGAAATCATATGCCTAATGAAGTAATATAATTAAATGAATATTAAAACATAATTAATATAAGTAGATTCAATATATTAAATTTCATAGGGGTTTTACATACACATTATAAAAGAATATAGGTGCATAAAACATTATATCTCTTAAATGAAGAAAATTGTGACAAAAAATCATTACCTTCAGCCTCGCCTTCATTATTAAATTTTAAAATCCCCTAAATAATACATTTAAATTTATTAAAATATATTTTAGAACCAAACATATATATATATAAATACAAATATTATTTAATTATGACATTTTATTACTCATTTAATAACAATTCCAAGTTAATTTCCTGTTTCCGTCAATAACAGCTTCATTTTTCATGTATATCTTGATATATAAATCATTTGATCCTATTAATTTTATCATAGTTCCATAAAATCAAATATTTAAACCATGATATAAATATATTATATATTTTATATGTATTTATTTATATGAATCCATTAATATTAGAGGCATAAAATGAAATGCACCCTTAATGGAGATGGCAGGTCGTACATATGCATGAATGCTATATCGATTTTCTCAATGGATTGATTGAATGTAATGTAAATATTATATTAATATTATAGAATAATTTACATGTCCTATACATCACATATTTTCATTAAAACCATTCTTATTACCTTACATATAAAGCATGAATTAATCACTTTACGTAACAAGGCAGTAGTCATCCTTACACACAAGCATCTCTACCGTATTCCAATAGAATGGAAATTAAAAAAAGGAATATGTGATATTATAATTACTGAAGTATAATAATTTTATAAATATAAGTTATAATTATTTTATCTAAAATTATATCCAATCATGAAAGATGGTGATGGAAAACAAAAAACATTGGTTTCTAAGGCGGTATTCCACCACGAACACGAGGGATGTTATCATCTCTCATTTGAGGAAGAGGAGATAAATGTAATTAATTATCATAGAATAAAAAAATATTATTATACTTAAGGTAATTATGTTATTTTATAAAATTGTTTTAATAATTTATGACGGTGTTGGCGAATGAAATAAAATAGAAATTCTCATTGATGAACGCTACCTCTTCTTGAGGTAACACCCATAGGTTTGCATAAAAAGCCTTCATTAAATGTATTTTTTATCAAACCAATGCATAAAGGATGAATAGGGTAATTTATTAATGTTTTTGGTGAGTTTTTTGGAAAAATAAATCATTTAGGATTATTAGAGATGAGTGGAGAGGTGGTGGCCTTTTAAGTGGGGAGAGTACACACGTGGGATTTTTGAATGCAATAAAGTGCATCCATATTTTTTATATTCCAGAAATCTCCAAAATGGGTCACTATAAATACTTATACTATATAAGGTTTAAATATGGTAATATTACCATCTTTGGAGATGTTTTAGTTCATTTTATCCTTTAAAACCCCTGGTAAACCCATTTTCACCATAACAGTGGTCAAATTTTTTTTCTATTTTTTTACTCATTATGGTGATAAATAAATTTTCCCTTATTAGATAATATAAATATCATTATTCCAAATACATAATCATTTTTTTGAAATAAACTCATAAAAATGGATGAACTTAATTTATAACTAAACCCTTATATATGATGAAAATATTGATTATTAAAGGGAAATGATTTTAGAAATATATAAAGTTTTAATATTAAGGATCAATATTAAATTTATTAAAATGAAATAAATTAGATTAATAAATACATATTTGAACTAATATTACTTTTAAAATCATTTTAATAATTTTTCCTTCAAATGTTGTAAATGATAATCCAATTCTTAAAATAGAATTATTTTTCATGGTTTATGAGATTGGTTATAATGTTAATGTTTGAATAAATTTTTTAAAAATCTATCATAGTTTTGTAAAACATAGTGTCTTGTGTAATTAATACTAAATTATGTTTTACATGTAATTCAATCTGTCAACGAAATTTAATTTAATCAAAAAAAAATCATAAGAAACAGTTTTTTCATAGTACAAGTATTATTTTTTTAAATAATTTTTATGAAATTAATGAAATTTAAAAACACATATTATATACTACCAGTCATGTTCTATTAATTTAAAATATATAAGTGCTATAACATTTATTTTTAACTTTAATCCTATAATTGAGTTATAATTTGTCTTGTTGAACTTCTTTCTTACAAGTTTGGTTTCTTCCTCCCTAAGATTTTATTATGTGGTACATCCTTTGGAGATAAAGGAATAATTAATCTTTTGGTATAAATATTCATCCTCGATGAATATTTATCAATAAAATTATGACATTGTTAGGAATAATTCTCTTCCTTTCTATGTAAGATCTTTATCTTCCATATCTAGGATATTTATTCTATCCAATATTGTCCTTTATATTTAAAAATAAAATCGTTTTCTATCTCATTTATTAATTACATTTTCAATTTATTATTTTCAAAATTAATATTTACTATCCATTTTTATGATGTCAGTTTAAATAGGGGTATTTCTTAAAATATTAACTTTTTTCCACTGTTTAATTTATGTTTTGTCTTTTATTCCACATTTCCATTAGAAACCATTATATACATCTCATGGATCAATTAATGAATATCTATTTTGAATTTAACTACATTAAAAAAAATCCCATCAACTTTTTTAAAATTAATTTTAAATGTGAACCATAAGTTTATCTTTTACGAGTATGGTAAGATAAAAATTTTAAAATATCATTTACGGTTTCACTCCATATGTGAGACTTATTCTTTAAAAAGCATCCTTTAATTTTTTTAATGGTTTTCCAAATTGTTTATACAATTTATGATATTTTCCTTAAAAGAAAATATTTCATGTATTTTTTGAATGTAAAATTGTTATTTTCAAAAAGAATTTATATTTTAAAATTGAATTTAAAATGTTGTTTTTTATGAAATAATTACTCAATGTTTTTATATATTCTAAAAATGTTTATAAAATATCATTCTTATATAATTTCTCTTGAAATATATTTCAAGTTTTAAATGGTAATTTATAAATAAAAATATCAACCAAAATTATATCATTTTTATGGAAATTGTTTTAGGATATTTCAAAGAACAGTGTTAGGGGAATTTATTCATGTTTTTTATACTTATATATTCAATAATAATTCTTTCATCCATTTCCCTCCTCATTTCTAAAGGATTTATTTTCCATGGAAATTATATTTCAAAAATCACCCTCAAAATTATATTACGAAACACACTTTAGGGACAATTAAATTTTTTGTTACAATCTATTATATTCTTAATGTCTATTTTGGTGATACCATCTATAAATGTAAGGAAGTGAGTTTTTTTTTCTATGGGTTATTTATTATTGTTATGAAGTCCCACATGTTTTTGAGGAATATTGGTGGAGGGTTTAGAATATAAAACTATAATTAATTGGTAATGTATTTGAATCTTATGAGATAATTATTTTATGTGTGACTGTAATTGAAAAATGTTATGCTCACAAAGATTTTGGATGAGTGTAATTGTATTATTCTATTCTCACTTCTTGTTCATGTCTATAATTATAGTAATAAATGGTCAAAATCTAATGAGTGTGTGTAATTACAATAATTTATTCCCACAGTGATTGTGTGTGAGTTTAAATGTCATAATATTTTTTCACAAAAAATTTCTTAAATGTAATTACAGTAAGTTACGATCTCAAAGATAGTGTGTTAGTGAAAATATGATTATCTATGCTCACTGAAACTGCATTTGAACATATTTATGAATTTATTTGTTCATAATATTATAATTTCATTTTTTAATTATCATTATAAAATTTATCTTCTGCATGCATATAATTTCACACCATGAATCATATTTACCTTCTCAAACTCCTTTTCAATGATATCTATTTTTTAATTTGAGATTATATATCCTTCTATTATGACTTGTTAATAAATATTATTATTATAAAATCTATTTATATGATATTTATCCTTTTCTATTGTTTTATCATTTTCTTAAAATCTTACCCTAAATAACATTTTGTTGTGTTTTTACCTTAGTACTTATTTGTGATCACTTGTTTCTTATGTTTCCATTCCACATGATTTGAAAATGAGTGTATTATATGAGTATTTTAAGAGGGGTCTAGTGTGGTTTTATTATAAAGTAATGTTCATAAGTATCTTATAATACGTTTATATTATATATAGTCAAATAATAAAATACCTTATGTTCTTGGGACTGTGTGATTATTATGGAATTTAATGTTGAAATTATTAAAATATATGTAAGATTAGTTTGATACATATCACTTGGGTTTGATTCCAGTAATTTGTTATTCATTTTTAACACCAAATGATAGTGTTTGGGTTTTTAGAACATGGAATAATAATTTAGTAGCCCAAAATAATCATATATGAATAAAATAGTTGTGTTTTATGAGATAAAGAACATAAAATTTCCAAAAAATGAAAATTGAAACATAAATTATACCAATAAAAATTGATATTATAACATAAACCCTTATAAATTTTCATATATTAGAATCAAAACATAAATAAATAAGGAACCAAAAATTGATTTTCCAATCTCGATAATTTAGATGAAAATTATCATAAAATATATTCATGTATAGTATAAGCATAACCAAAAGGAAAGAAGGTTCTGAATATAGAAGATATATACATGAAAGAAAATTGAGACGAGGAAAGCCTTACCATATGTCCTAACCTACATTATAAACATTTTAACATATTATAAAGTAAATTAATAATTATTATATATATATTGAAAAACTATATTCATACTAATATTACTATATACCATTCCATTATAATTTATAAACACCCATTTATTAATAATTTTTCAATGATATTATTATTTGTGTGTGAACTATTATCTTTTCCATGCATGGTTCCATTTGAAAAATACGATCACTTAAACTTGTTCAGGGTTATAGAATCTTAATAACTTCATAAATATTTTATATACTTTTTATATAATCATATATAATGATATATGAAATATTGTGATGAAAAATGAATAGAAACACTTCATGGAGGCAGTAGTCTCCATATATACACTAGTGATTATTTCATTTTTCAATGAATGGAAAGAAAGAAAAGTTAATATATATTTTTCATTATATAATAATAATGATATTATATATATTATATATTAATTAATTATATCTATAA
Source organism: Viscum album (assembly GCA_963277665.1). Lineage (NCBI taxonomy): Eukaryota > Viridiplantae > Streptophyta > Magnoliopsida > Santalales > Viscaceae > Viscum > Viscum album. The sequence goes on along the minus strand of OY728141.1, from coordinate 591,739,948 downwards.
AAACATTCTTGAAAGCCGTTGGTGAAGAATGAAAAATGAAACTTTATTTTAGCAGTTGATTTTAACTACACATGAGTGATACATTCATTTTCAATTAGATGAAAAGATGATAAGAAATATTTTTACCATGAACAAAAAACATTTTAGTGTTATATATAAATTTATTTCATTATGTTAATATGTTTATATATGGTCTGTATTATTTTTAAGAATAAATAATCATGAAACTATTTGGTTAACAGAATGACATCATCTTTGGGAATCCCATGTAGGATTACACTATAATCCCTATTAGGATAGTATTTTAGTGATACCAAAAACACTAAGGTAAAGGTCAAAGATATTTTATGTGATTTTCATACAACATAATCAATCCAAGGTTTATATTTTTTGTTTACAAGTGATAAGAAGAGGTTTTATTTTATAAGTTAGTGTGGTAGAATCCTTACAAATAACGTTAAGATTAAAATAATATAAATTCTTATTCATGGGGAAGTAGTACCAAATGGAAAAATATATAATATATGAAAATTTATGATCAAAATAAACTCTTCACATCATATTTATACAATTTTTTTTATATTTTAATCTTAATATATTAATTTTACTCTCCCATTTATCCTTTCAAACCTTACCGTGATGATAATATTATTTCCATTGTAACTGTTAATTATGGATAAAAAATATATTTACCATACTATATAATATTTATTATTTTTATTCAAAATAATTAATCCATTTAAATAAAATACATTTATTATATTTTTAAGAAATTATTTTTAAAATAATAATAATAAAAGTAATGAAAAATAATTTTTTGAAAAAAATAAATTTTATTATAAAACAATATTTACACCAAAATGTTGTATAAAATTTATTCACATATAATTTTCTCTTTTATGTATAAAAAATACGTGTTTGATGAATTTAAATGAAATCCAAAATATAATGGATCATTTTGAATGATTAATTGATGGGAAAGGACCAAAAATATTTTTTTAATTGATTAAAATATAACTTTGGTTCCACAAAGCCAAGAATGTTTTTTCAAATTCAACTAAACAGTTTGAGATTTATTTATTTATGCATATAAACATATATCTAGAATATATAAAATTTTAATATATTTTTATCTCATATTTATTTAATAACTCTATCATAAAATTTAATTTATTTATAAAATAAAAAGTTTCTACCATTCACATAAATATCATCAATTTCAAAAAAATAAAGAAGTAAACTTAGTACAATTTTTGACTATTAAATTAGAAAATAAAGTTTATATTTTTATATTTAAATTTTACAACATATAAATTTAAATTTAAAAAACATATATTATATACAGTAATCACAATTATTTATAAAAAATACAAATCTTTTTTTCTTTGAATAATTAATGTAAATTTTTTTTATAATTGATTTTACTAATTATTTTTCATTTAATTATGTAATAATATATTTCACATTATATTATAATAAAGTGTATCTCACTTTAGTTTAGTGTTTCATCCATCACAATCAATAGAACAGATCAAAATTATTTTCTAAGAAAATATATAAAAACATATATGTGTTTTCAAAATTCAATGGTAATAGTTTCCTATTTAAATGGTATTTTAATATTTTATGGGAATAACATTCATATCTCCATGAATTAGTGGAAATTTTACTCTATATCCCATGGAATTGATGTGCATATCTTTTTTATACAAGTAATTTTGGTTGATATAAAAAACAATGATCTTTTAGAAAGAGATCATAAATAGATGGATGATGATTTAAAATCTTTAGAGACTCTTTTTTAATTATAATACTTTAATGAATGTTAATTATTTATTTCAGTTCTAGGTGAAAATATGGAATAAGACGATGAGACCAGGTGAGCTGAAAATTAATCTTTTAACATAACGTATATGAAATATTTCATAAATAATAGAATATATTCTGAAAGAATAATCAGATTAAAAATATGAGACCATGATTGAATCTGATGTGCGGGGTTTACCCTTGGTGTTACCTAATGTTGGTCCACATAAGACATCCTTTAGAGGTATTCATTGGCAATGTGTTTAATTAAATTAATTATTGAATTTTTTTACTTTATTTTAAATGACCTAATTTTTTTTAAAAATCCTCTATAAATACAATCTAATAGGAATTTGAAAAGGGTTTTCTCCATAACCCATTATTAGTATAATAAAATGGAGGTGATAATTATTCATTGGCGGTTTGACATCAGGTGAAAAACGATGATATGATTGAGTTGGATCATCAAGAATTGAACACAATAAGATCCTCACATAATTCGTGAATTCATTCTCCATTGATTATAAATCCAATTTTGAGAAATGGATCATTAATTGAAGTTTCCTCCTTCTATTAACTTATTCAACATTTATTTTCTTAGTCATATTTTAATATTTGACTTATCTACCCATCACATGAGTCCAATTATTTAATATTAAATTGTTCATTTAATTTTCTCTCATATGACAAGAAATCACCCCTGATAATACCTAATTCTATGATTACTAGCCAAGAAATCTTGGCTAAAAATGATGTCAGCTTTTTTTAGTTCTTACTTTCCCCTACCTGTTATATGTGATCTTCATTGTTGGGTCACATGGTCAAGATTCCACTATTTTAATGTAGATTAATTTTTGATTGGACCCCCATAATTGCAGTGGATATGTTAACAGTGACAATGTTATAATTTTGTGGTTTAATAAATGAGGACTGCAGGTAGAGGGGATGTATTCATGGTTATGAGATCTTATGTAGTGATGGAAGTGATGTGGTCAGTGATTGGAGATGTTGTGAGGGGTTTATTTGGCTTTAATTTGTCTATGGATGACATAATGAGAATGGGTAGCCCACTATGTAAGACACCAATGGGATTTTAGGGGAAATGGAATCAATGGAATCATGAAGATGAAGAGAGAATAATTTCATGTATTCTATAAAAATCCTGACAAAAAAACATTTACTTGAATGAAAAAATGCCATGTTGTCCCCAAGATTTAGTGGTTAGGGTTACGAGAAATTGATAAGGATCACATAATGTGTGTATGGGCCCACATATCATGTTAAGATCCTTAGATATCTAGGATGTGTGCTAGAAACACATGCACAAGACCCCATTTCGGATGAAAAACCATGTACTCCTTGTGTACATAGGCACAAATAGTTACCCGTGAATGACCTCATACATGACTAAGTACATGGGCATGGCCAAGAGCACACAAGAAGACCCTGGGTGGCCAATACATTCTATGTGGGACCCTTATATGCCATATAAGCTGACATGGACACTTAATCATGTTCAAGTAATAACAATTCCAGGAAACAGAGTGGGACCACAAGTCTTGTAGACTATATACATGCATTGTACCCCATACTTTGTGAAAATTATTCCTCTCATAACCCATATATTTTGAATTGGATATTTGGCACGTGAGTAGCCTATCCTATTGGTTTTTCTGCATAGAATGTGTTGGTTTCTTTTATAGTCACTTATGAGATATGTTACAAGATGTTCTAATCCCTATACATCTTTAGGGGATGATCGATGAGGGCAGTGATGAGGCATAATCATTGGATATATTCAATGTGGATAGAATACTCTCCTATTTTGGGTGTGGTTCCTTTGTCTATGGGCATTGTGATCGCATTTCAAACTAGGTCATTGATTCCCCATACTAAATAGTGTATGTAGAAATATTACACCCCTATTCAGGGCGTGAATGAACTATATATGTAAAAGTTACTCCCCTATAACCCCAGGTAATGGGTCCCTAATAATCATTAGTCCAGGTAAAGAAAATAATCCATAATTTAGGGTTTTATTCCTCTATCTATGGGGATGGTACCCTATTTTTCTATCTACGTAATGGGTCCCCCAAACTCATTATAATAGATAGAGACGATAATCCTTAATTTTGGGCATGGGTCCTCTATCTATGAGGATGGTACTCACCTGTCACACTAGGTTTTGGATCCCCCAAACACATTAGAGTATGTGGAGATGGTAATCCTCTATTATGGGAATGAGTTCCCTATCTATGTGGATGATACTCCCCTATCACACTAGGGAATGATTTAAAAATACTCTTTATTGTTGATAGTGACAGTACACCCATACATGGTCATGAGTATTCCATCTAATGAGTTTCTCCCACCATTGTATTGGGATGTGGGTCCTCTACTTTTAGAGTGAAAGCCCCCTGATGGACAATGGTGTGGGTCCATTACCTTCTGTGTGGCACCGTTTTACCTACTAGAGTGTTTTCCCTCTACCTTATGAGTATAACCCCTAACAAACTAGGGTGTGGGACCTCTATCTACTGATTCTTACTCCCCTGATTAACTAGATCATGGGTTCACCACTCGAATATTGTTCCGCTTCGACTATGAGGAACATAGTGGGGTTTGGGTCCTCTATATGGTAACTTCTTTAGAAACACATTTTGTTTTTCATCAGATACAGACTTCTTAGGGATGTTGGAAGACTCTTTGACCAGATATCAACTATAAGATGGTGATCAACTTTCTCTATCTTCTGTGTTTCTGATATGAGCTAATATATCTATGTATTGGGTTTTATTTCCCTCTTTCATTGGTTTAAGTGGAATAATTCTTTCATTTCTTCCAATTTTTCTCTCTTATTTTTTGTGGAATCATACTTGGTATGTATATACACACAAATACATGGTCTTTTTCTAAATTATTGATGTATTATAAAAAAATAATAGATCAAAGGTTATTTTAGAGGATAATAGGGATACTTGGTTGTATTGACTGCATACAGGGGTTGGGGCCTGGAGATTAGGAGTCGAGATCTCATCTATATTCTTTTCTAGTTGTTTTTAGATTTGGATATCATTTTTATGGTGGCATATATTTTTCACTTTTTATTTTGGATTACACTATCAAAAAATTTTCTATTCCCTAGAGGATATTACATGCATGGACTTTACTCTAGATGTTATTATATTTTATTTTTATTCTTATTCACTTATACATGGATATGGTTTAGTGTTTTCATAAAAACACTATAATAAAAGTATTTCCATTTTTGTTAATATTTTTATAACTTTTCACCAACCTCGGGCCTATTAATGTGGGCTTGGTGTAGTGATATCCTAGTCTTCTACTGGCTAGGTGAGGCCAAATGGGTTCTCCCATTATATATTGGTATCATAGAAGTTCACTCCTTAGAACTATGTCTAGAGTTGTCCCCTTGTGATGGTTTTTTTGGGAGTTAGTTAAAATGTGTTAATGTTCCTTGAGTGTGGATATCTAGTTTGGTAACCTAGTATCGGTGTGGTGGTTGATGTATCTATACAGTAGTAAAATGACTACATAATTCTTTTAGAGAGGCGAGTAGTAACACCATCACCTATTGAGTAGCTCATTATACAATCATAGTAGTCTCAAGATGCATATAGTCATATATCACTCCATGAGATCCAGTAATAGAGGATACTATGGTTCTACAGTTATCCATTTCCCAAAGAAGCAGATGAGTGGCATATGTCAGTGATCTGATTTTTAAAAATGGTGTGTATCCTGAGTGATTAGACAGTTTCAGTCACAATAAAATCTCATTGTATAGGATAATTTTGTACTCTTGGTAATAGTGGATGACGCACCAGTGCTGAGTGTGTATTCTGGTTTTCTAAGATAAAGATATCTATGGTTTTGTGTGGATCTAGAATGAATTCTTAAGCGGATGAGGTTAATATTAATCCTATGATTTGAATATCGCACTCATATAGAACCACGTTCAATGGTGTCCCTTATAGTGATGCCTCACTAGGATAATGTTGGGTGTTAGTAGATCCTATGAGGAAGATGTATAGTTTGGATTCAGAAATGTAAGGAAGAGGTTCACATTCCCCATTGATACATTTTCTTGTGATGCAATTTATTTTTGTGAGGGTGATTTAGTGCTTCCCAAATAGGGTAGTGTAGATATGTGGTTTATGATTTCCTTTTACTTGTGTGTTCTTGGTGGTTTGGTGTTTTTAGGTGTCATAGAAGTCCCTATATGATAAGATTTGGTGGGAAATGGAAATGATGAACTTCCAATAGTAATGTATTTTGTCTTGGAGGCTCAATTTTGATTCTATTTATGACCTATAACACTACTGATCCAAATGCAGTTTTGAAGATAGTCATAAGACTCATTTTCCTAGACATAGGCCCTATACAGAATGGATTGATACCATTGGAGGCCTTTTATCTTAACTCATGGGTTGGAGGATCCTCTAGAGTATTTCATTGATCACGTTTTTCTATCTGCAGTGTGACCTTACTATATGAGGAGAGGGATATGGATCGTCATACAAAATATTTCCATAGAGGTAGTGGGACCGTAATTTTTTTCATCAATATGGAATAGTATTTTTCCATCCATGATCAGATGATTTCTACTAGGGAGTGTGGTAGTGCATATGGTTTGTATAATAATTTCGTTCTTTTGATTAGGGGTGTTCCTTAGGAAGACCATTTTGATCTCATTCTCAAGAGGATACAACTGATTTATTAGTTCACTAGCATTACCCATGGAGTAGTGGTAGTTATGAGATCACAGCTTCCTCAAATGATGGAGGAGTATAATGATGTATTCCTTTAGTATATTTTGGTTTAAATCCGCACTTTTAGAGGGATATATTAATAGACATACATCAAGGATGGACCTATGTTTTTGCTAGCTTGGAGGATGACCCCACGGGGCTGCGAGAGCTTGTGGTTCTTATGGGGTGTCTACATAGGTAGGGATTAATAAAACCTATTGTGTTCTCCTGGTTTTCCTTGTATTGTTTTTCTTGGTGGTAGATGAGAGTTTGAGGTGAGGGATTCATCTATATCACCCAAATCAAGTGATTTTCAAGGAAGATTATCCACCCCCAGGAATATATGATTTCTTCGACAAGTGTATTGGTGCATAGTTGTTCTCAGAGTGTGACATCAGGTTGTGTTATCATCAACTCGTAGTTCAAGAGGAGAATATACCAAATTTGTCTTTCTACATTTTATTTGGTTACTATGAGTTTATGGTTATACCCTTTGAAGCATTGGACAACCCAAATGTGTTGAGAGACTTGTAAACTAGGACCTTCAACCCTTCATGTATCAATTTATATCAATATTTTTTTTATGGAAACCACATTTCCTCAATTTTTGAGTAGGATTACATGATACACTTTAGAATGGATTATATGAATGATATGATAGTACCAATATCATTGGGAAACTCTTATTGATTTAGCTCTGGATTCTGGAGATTCGTGGAGGAACATTATAGGATTGTATCCACTTAGATCATACATACATGTAAGTGGGAGTTGTTTACCTATAATGAGCAGTGTAAGATATCTGTTAAGGAGTGAAGGCTATGTATGAATAGTTCACAAGTTTTATGGATACTGTAAGAGGGATTGGAGTCCGTAGTATGTTGTGATGAATCTGGAGCTGGGCTCAGCTACATGTTGATGAAGAGGGAGGAAGTGACCACATAAGATTCACATCAGTTGAGAACCCATGAGTATAACTACATTTCTCATGACTTGGATTTGGTAGTGTTAGTCGTTTCTCTGTGTTATTGGTCGAACTATCTTCTGGTAGAATTTTTTTTGTTTACTCAGACCATAAGCATCTTAGGTATTTCTTCACACAGATATATCTGATCCAGAGATATATAGACTGGTTGGAGTTCCAATAGGACTATGAGTTGAGATATTCTATACACATGGTAAGGGAAACATATTGGAAGATTATCCTAGTAGGATGTCAAGTTCTCATATGGTGGAGGAGGATTTTTAAGATTTTTCTTCATTGTAGTTGACCCCGGTTGAGGATAATGGTGTACAATATAGTTAATTGGTGTTGTTGACTCCACCTCTTATTATTCATGTGTGGGGAGATCAGTTGGGATACATTTAATTTATGTCGCACATGAGCAGATATCCTTAGGTGATTGACCAGATAGATTATATGAACGACAGAATTATGACAGCCTTTTCTAGTTATGAATTTTGGTTCTAGTAACATTTCGAGATGATATAATGATGGATTTTCATGCTTCTCCATTGGTTTTACATCCTAGTATAGGAATGATGTACATATAACATCAACGAATATTGTGGTGTGTTATCATAAAGTGGAGGGTGGTTGATTTCATCTCTAGGGTTCCTATATGTAAGAATGTAAGGTCTAAAAACCAGGTTTAGTGAGGTTTTCTAGAACCACTTTAGATCCTTGAGTGGAAATGGGATGACATATCCATTGAATATGTATTAGTTATACCATAAACAATGAGATTCCATTATTCCAATTGGGTGATAGTTGACTGACATAACAAGAAGCACACTTCCACACCCCAATGGATCAATGTTCGTTAGAGATTTTAGGGGAGTTTAATGTGTAGGAGATCATCCACCAATATGGGTTTAACAAGAATATAGTCTCTCACCATGATGTGTGATTCATGTCATTGTTAAGAAGATGCATGTGGGAGGTTTTATAGACCTAGTTGATGATGAGTTCATATTTTATCCCTTAAAAGATGGGAATATTATGTTCAATATCCAGGTGTTGGAGGATATGTTGAGTGATTTCAGGATATACATATGTCAGAACTAGGAGGATCATTTTCCTTTTATAGAGACTACTTTTAATAATATTTATCACTCTAATATAGGAATACATCACTTTTAGGTATTACATGGGATACCTTTTTGGTTACCCACATCGTTGATTAAGATTAGTGAGGTATCTTTTATTGGGATAGAGATTGTGCAAGAGACGATGGAGAAGGTTTATGTGATATTTGTGTGGATGCAGACAACCTTGATTAAATAAAAATATTATGCTAATCAATGTCATATGAACTTAGAGTTTGAGTTGGGAGACCAAATTTTCCTATATTTTTACCCATGATATGTATTATGGATATTCGATCAGTGAGGAAAGCTATCCTAGAGGATTATCATTCCATTAAAGATCCAACTAGGGGTTAGTGATATATCTTAATATGTATAATTACCCCCCATAGTTGGAGCGGGTGCATATAATCTTTCGTGTTTCAAGGATGAAATGATACCTAGATGATCCTGCATATTTTCTTGATTGGGGATAGATGGATATTGAATATGGTTCCACCTTTGTAGAGTTATCAGTGGTTATCAAGGGTTTCCAAGAGAGGATCTTATGTGGATGGACTATTCCCTAGGTTCATGTTCTGAAAAAGCATTGGAACATGAAGGAGAGAACCTAGTAGTGGGAGAGCTAGATACTGGCTTGGTACCTCTACATTTTTATTATGTTTTTTATTTTCAATGATGAAAATATTTGATGAAGTGAACAATAAAGTTACTATTTTATTCCTTGTAATACATTGAAAATTTTATGGAATATTTTAAGAGATAGGTGCTAATATGTCATGAACCCCTCCCCACAAGGTGTACACCTCCTAGGCCGGCAATTTGAGAAGGAAGATAATGACCCCCGAGTCCCACCTCCAGTAGGCCCTGGGTTGGCGACTAGCACCGAGGGTATAGTAAACACACAAATGGGAGGCATTACCCTCTAAGAGAACACATGAGGAAGAGAGAGATAAGATAGACACCAATAAACTCCAACTCAAAACTAAAATATAAAATAAAACCAAGTATATATATGAAATTTCATGCAAAAGTACTACAATTGAAAGGAGAAACTAAAAGTACCCAAAAGAAAGTAAAACGGCAGCGACCACAAGCCCGAACAGATCCTCCAACCACAAGCTAGTAGTAAACAGCTTGATCTCCAACCTGCTCTAAGTGACATGAAAAAAAGAGTTTATATATACATAGGGTGAGTATAATAGTATACTCAGTAGGATCCTCCCCAAGCCTCTCATAAAAAAGTAAAGAAAGTATGCTAAAGCCTAGTGAACAACAAGTGAAACTAACTCGTGACCTAAACAGGTATACTAAGTTCCCAACCTCACCATGGACACTCTAACCAAGTAAATCTTACAAGAATATATCATATAATGAAAAAATATCAAGGGTACCCCGCTAATACTTCCCCACTGGTTTTCCTCTTTGCCCCAACAACATACGTCCTGTGCATCTCTCTCCAATGGCTTGCCCGCAGACACTTGGGCTAAGCTCCACAATCTGCACCTCATGCACCACAAAGGCTTGCCCGTAGACACCTGGGTGAAGCACCACACCATCCTCACAACCAAAAGTAACCAGGTAAGTTCCGGGATCCACCACAGCCTGCAGAACGTGTATCATACATCGGGTATTATACCTCAAGCCATTATAGCCCATACACCGAGTAGGGATCCTCAAGCCATCACAGCCTATACACGTTACACCTATAGTAGTCCATAGGATACTATATCTAGAATATATGTGTGTGAAATAACCACAAGACATTACATCCCTTTACACACATATATGGGGAAACTAACTGTTGTGCCTGTTGACACATGTATCTACCAAGAGAAGAGAGCAGGGACAAAGGGGGTAGTCAGCCATTCATCCTCCCACCAGAATGTTAGGGAAAACACCCCCCAGGGCTCAGAATCAACAGGGTGTCAGTTGACCTTACCGACAGGGTGGAGTATCTTATAGAAACAAAAAAATTACAAAATATATATAACTCACATCCACACTATAAGCATTACCTAGTCTTAGATACAAATGCAGCTAACGTCTCTCAAACTCCAAGCTGCTACTTCTAAGACTAGGTATCCTATAAGCACACAAACATATGAAGAGATTTATTAGATTACTCCATTATCATTCTATCAGTTCCACTCTACGTTAATTAATTATGTAAAAATTAATTAACCATGACCAATTCCACATTAAACTGAATTGGAATCACATTAAAAATCAACTGCTCCTTTTAAGATTCACATCACCTTTAAATTCCAGTATCTCCATCCCTGTGGATTATCACCATTTAATAAAACTTTCATTACAGAATTACTTTCCTATATTCTCAGGCATTCTAGAAAGGCATCCTATGCTAATAAACACAAAGGGGGCTCAACACGGTGAGTAGATATACTAGCCGTCATGTCTTTTATGCCTATAGCAAGATCATAGACCCATTCTCCCTCGAGAGGATAAACACGGAAAGCACGTGGAATACCCCGCGTGTCTTCGCCTCCTCCGGAAGGAGGGTAAGCAAGACTAGCTGCCTTGAGCAGTGGGGAAAAGTAAAGTAGATAAACAACCAAACAAAACCACCAACATCCAGCCATCACATCCATCCCATACCATCATCCTTGGTGTCCTCCCCAATACCCACATGCATAAGATGGTGCATCTCGCCACCCTAGGCATTATCCGCTGCCACAACCACAAGTCTCCATGCCTCCACATATCACAACAGCCATCCAGGCTCACATCACAACACAAGCAGCAAGAAAACACAACATCACATCATTGGGCTCTTGACCCTTTAACAATCAAGAGGGTAACTCAGAACCCTTTAAGAAATTCTCACACAATCTGTTCTTAAATCCATATTGAATTAGCATATTTGTTATTCGTAGGTTCCAATTACAGGAGACCTAATCAGTAAGCTATCACAATTTAATAACCATGCTTACTGCCCTAATTTGATTAACCTCAAATTAGAACAACTACAACAATGACAACAACCAGATTCATTTACATGCCTCTTTATCTTTAGCCAATTAATTAACAATTAATTCCGGCTTTACGTTCATTATCAATTTCCATCAAGAACGAACAACTAATCAAAAAAATAATAGATATCACTCTATCTAGAAAAACATGAGGCAAACCGTTATCACAGTACAAAGAAACAACATGCGATCAACCAATTCTTTTTATCCGGTTCAAGTATTTAATTAGGTCAATTTTATTGTGATCCAAAGGGATAAATCATGCTAATTCTATGATTACACATATACAATTATAGAAGCTACGAATCCCCTACCTCAAAGAGTTCTTGACATCCTTTATCCACACAACTGGTCACAATCCTCCTCTCACGACAACTGCATCCACCAGAGGATGCCATGGTACGACAGCACCAACCAACCCTAAGGAAAAAAACCATTAGAATCTTGGAGATTACATGGTATAATATGGAAGGGAGAAATAATAGAAGATGATACCCAAAGGAACGATGATAAAACATACCTTATATGGAAGATTGACGACATAGCTCGGTTGCATCCAAAATAGAGAGGAACCAATCAGAGGAGTAGGGTTTGATTGTGAAACTCCTACGGGAATGATTGAAAGGTTCTAGTGTCTCTTATTCAAGAACAAAGAGGAAGAATAAGGGAGGATGATATCTCATTCCTTTTTGATGATTTAACGAGGTGACTGTTTAAGATCCAGTTAATTCTCCATTAAAAACGGATCGCATTAACCCACGCGGTTTGACCAAGTAAAAACATCCCGAGCTATAGGGATAATTAATATAGGATTTATGGACTTTTAATCAGCTTATGAGTCCTTAAAAATAAGGCTTTAAATGTATTTTATGTCAAAAGAAACGTCAAAAGGGGTGAAACTATTTGAAGTTGGAAACACTGTTCACATACTCAAAATTTGGAAAAGGAAAGAATAGGTGACACTTAGAAGGCCACCGTTCTGGAAAAACTGTTCAAAAACGTGAAATTTGGCAAAGGAAAGAATAGGTGATACCTAGAAGGTCACCGTTCTGGAAATAATTTTCACAAACTTGAAATTTGGAAAAGGAAAGAAAAGGTCACCGATGGAGCTCACCATTCTTGAAACACTGTTCACAAATGGGAAACTTGGCAAAGGAAAGAAAAGTTCACTGATGGAGCTCACCATTCTGGAAACACTGTTCACAAATGTGAAATTTGGAAAAGGAAATAAAAGGTCACCGATGGAGCTCACCATTCTAGAAACACTGTTCACAAACGCGAAATTTGGAAAAGGAAAGAAAAGGTCACCGATGGAGCTCACTGTTATGGAAACACTGTTCACAAACGTGAAATTTGGAAAAGGAAATAAAAGGTATTCGATGAAGCTCAACATTCTGGAAACACTGTTCACAAACGTGAAATTTGGAAAAGGAAAGAAAAGGTCACCGATGGAGCTCACCGTTCTGAAAACACTGTTCACAAACGTGAAATTTGGAAAAGGAAATAAAAGGTCACCGATGGAGCTCACCGTTCTGGAAACACTGTTCAAAAATGTGAAATTTGGAAAAGGAAAGAAAAGGTTACCGATGCAGCTCACCGTTCTGGAAAAACTATTCACAGAACTCAAAATTTGGCAAAGGAAATAAAAGGTCACCGATGGAGCTCACCAATCTGGAAACACTATTCACAGAACTCAAAATTTTGCAAAGTGTTGGGTATAAGTCACCTTGACCTCTCGGAACACCTCAAACACCACATTTTCACAAAGTAATGGACCGGAGAGGTCCGAGACATTACATCAGATACATCTCAAAATATTCTCGTCCTCGAGAATTCAAAACCAACCTAAAGGAAAAAAAAGAAACGGGGCCTGAACAACCACCCATCGAGATACCTCGCAAAAGGGAGAAAGCCACAAAAAGAAACAAAGAAGTTCATAAATAAAACATGAAAGGTCTAACCACAAAGGAAACATCATTACATGAAAGGAGTTAAACATTAAACAACTCTAGGTACTGAGCATGTATCTGTGACTCACGCTCCCAGGTACTCTCCTCTAAGCCACTATGTCGCCACAAGACACGAACTAAGGGGATAGAATGCCCACACAACACCTTCTCCTTGCGGTCTTGGATCTCCACAGGTCGCTCCTTGAAGGTTGCATCATCATTAATATCGATCTATCCCCAATCGATAACATGAGATTCATCATGAAGATAAAAATGGAGCTGTGATACATGAAAACCATTATGTATCCGACTCATCTGAGGGGGAAGTGCTACTCGATACGCCACAACTCCAACATGAGCTAACACCTCGAAAGGCACAACAAACCAGGGAGAAAGCTTACTTCCACGACCAAACCTCCGCTGCCCACGACAGGGAGTCACCTTCAGAAACACATGATCCCCAAAATTAAACTCTAAGGGTCTCCTTCTTTGATCAGCATATGATTTCTGACGATCTTGCGCTGTCTTCATTCTCTTATGAATCACCTGAACCATCTCTATTGCATTCTGCACTAGTTCTGGTCTGAGAATTGCTGACTCTCCGACCCTAGTCCAGCACAATAGAGAACTGCATGGCCGGCCATACAAGGCTTCAAACAGAACCATACCGATGGTAGAGTGAAAACTATTATTGTAAGCGAACTCTACCAAGGGTAAGTGCATCATCCATGAACCTCCAAAATCAAGAACACAAGAGCGCAACATGTCTTCAAGAGTCTAGATGGTTCGCTCTGTTTGACCATCCATTTGAGGATGAAAAGCAGTGGTAAGGCACAGTTGAGAGCCAAAAGAATGCTGGAGACCTCTTCACACCCTGTAGGTAAAATGAGGATCTCGATCATAAATGATCATCCTTGGTACTCCATGAAGTCTCACCACCTCCTCTAGATACTGACTCGACAAAAATTCCACTGAGCTCGACTCCTTGATCGCTATGAAGTGGGCCTATTTTTTTAAACGATCCACTACCACCCATATAGCATCATGTCCTCCTGAAGCTCGAGGTAAACCTGTAACAAAGCCCGTTGAGATGTCCTCCCACTTCCACTAAGGAATCTCTAATTGCTGGAGAAGACCACCGGGAACACGGTGTTCGGCCTTCACCTTCTGGCAGACTAAACATCGAGACACACACTCTGCAACCGCACGCTTCAGCCCAGGCCACCAAAACTGACTCCTCAAGGATCGATACATCTTTTTCACACCAGGATGTACTGCCAAGGGCGAACTATGGAACTCTCAGAGAACCATCTCGTGCATCGTCAAGGGAACAAAAATCCTGCCATCATACAATACTGGGTGTTGTTCATCCTCCAACCAACCATCACGGGCCTCACCACAAACAACTCTATCTCTACAAACTTCCACATCTGGATCACCCAACTAGGACTCTTCCACATTTTGCATCAGGGATGACTGCACCGTCATCTGGAAAAGACAACCTCTACCCCCAACTTCTCCCATAACAAGATGCAAAGCTGATATCTCTTCTATCACTCTCCAGGAATCACCAGATTCATGCACAACATCATTACGTGATGTTCGACTCAGTGCATCAGCTACAACATTTCCTTTTCCAGGTGTATAAGATATTTCAAAGTCTTCTTCCTGTAATAATTCCATCCACCGACGCTGCCTCAAGTTCAAGTCACGTTGGGAGAAATCATACCTCAAACTCTTATAATCGGTGAAAACCACAAAGTGCTCACTAATGAGGTAATGTCTCCACAACTTCAGAGAAAACACCACAGCTACCAACTCAAGATCATGGGTGGCATAGTTTCATTCATGGTGACGCAACTACCGAGACCCATAAGAAACCACTGACCTCTGCTGCATGAGAACACAGCCTAGCCCTAGATGTGAAGCATCATAGAAAGCATCAAACTGGACTCCCTTCGCTGGAAGATAAAGGACTAGAGCACTCACCAACTTCTCCTTTAGATACTCGAAAGCTGCCTGACACTGATCAGTCCACATGAATGCTTGATCCTTCCTGGTCAAAGCTGTCAGAGGAGTCGCAACTCGGGAGAAATTGGATACAAACCGCCTATAATAGCCTGCGAGACCAAGGAATCTTCGCACCTCTGACACAGTCTTGGGGGCTTCCCAAGACACCACTGCTTCTATCTTCGACGGATCCAAAACTACTCCCTATTGGGACACAACATCCCCCAAGAAACGAACTTCTCGAGCCCAAAACTCACACTTCGACAACTTCCCAAACAACTAATGTTGGCGAAGAACTCCTAAAATGGATCGTAGATACTCTGCATGCTCCTCTTCAGATGTGGAGTATACAAGGATTTCCTCGATGAAAACCAAAACAAACTTGTCCAGGAATTCACGGAACACAGCATTCATCAACCCCATGAAAATAGATGGAGTATTCATTACACCGAATGGCATTACAACAAACTCATAATGCCCATGACGACAAAGGAGAGCAGTCTTCAGGATGTCCCCATCCTTTACACGCATCTGATGATATCCTGACCGCAAGTTGATCTTTGAAAACCAACTTGCACCCTTCACTTGATTGAATAAGTCATCAATCCTCAGGAGAGGATTGCGGTTCTTTATTGTCACTTTGTTTAATCAACGATAATCGACGCACAACTGTAAACTGCTGTCAGCCTTTTTCACAAACAAAACTAGTGCATCCCATGGTGACACACTTGGCTGAACAAAACCGCACTGCAACAAACCATCAAGCTGTATACATAGCTCTCGTAACTCATAAGGGGCCATCCTATATAGAGACATAGAGATAAGAGACACTCCTGGCTGTAGCTCGATCCCAAACACGATCTCTCGTCGAGGGGGTAACGCTACAAACTCTTCTGGAAAGACATCAGGGTACTCCTCTAGGAACCTAGGAAATGCCAACTTCTGAACCTCTGAAGAAATCAACATCAACTCAGACATCAAGGATGATAAGGATGGAACTCATCTATGACCCATCCGAGGATCTCTCTCACAAACAAACACCACTTTCTCTTCATCTACATCAAAGAAAACGACCTTCTTCTTGTAGCAATCCACAATAACCTGCACTGAATACAACCAATCCATACTGAGGATGACATCATATGGTTGTATTCGTAAACATGGGAAATCTACCCAAGAGCGGTGTTGCCCCAACACTATCTCACAGTCTCTACATACTTCAAACAAGTCGGCTCGACCTCTAACTGGCGTAGTCAACACCAAGGGTACTGGAAGCCTCCCTACCTCAAGTCCCAAAGCATGGACAAGGGTAGGTGATATGAAGGAGTGTGTTGCTCCTAAATCAAACAAGGCATAAACCAAGGTAGAAAATAAGCAAAGGGTTCCTCGAACGACATCTGGCTCTCCTGGGGTTGGCAACGCTAGAGCATGAAGCTGACCACGACCTCCTCCACGGCCTCTCTGACCCTGATGACGACCACCACCACAGCCGCACTCTACTCTCTGAGGATGGGGAGTGTCATGGGGCTGTCCTCTGTCTGCTCCATCTACCCTCTGGTGATCTAAAGCTGGTGCAACCTGCTACTGTTGCCTTGGCTGGAACTGCCTCAACGGAGGAACCTGGAGCAGAGTGCCCGGTGCACGATGACTGCTCTGAAAATTTAGGCACTCCCGCTGCTGATGACCATGACCACCACAAGAAAAACAAGCGCCTGATCCCTTGGCATAGGCTTGAGAGTTGCTGCCTCTGGAAAAACGAGATGGGAAGGGCTAGGACCTACCCCCAGGTGAACGAAAACACTTCTGCCCTGAAAACCGGGAACCTCGGACCACAGCTGTGCTTCTTGAGTAATCATGACGATTCCCCTCTCATGACGATCCGGTCCTAGAAAAAGTCCTCTCAACAACCTATTCCCTATCCAGCACCTCAAGATATGTCTTCAGCATAAATGGGGTGACCTGGCGCTGGATCTCTGGATGCAAAGCCTCCTCTAAATGCCTCGCCCTAGCCTCCTCATCTGGTAATAGGTCTGAAGCATATCGTAGAAGGTTCATGAAACGGATTCCAAACTCTTGAACACAGGAGGTCCCCTATCGAAGGGTAAGAAGCTCCTGGGGACTGGACGCCTTCAATGTTTATGAAAGAAACTCAACTCTAAACCTGTCTCAAAACTCCTCCCATGAGATCGCTGACTCCTCATGATCCTTGAGGAACAAGAACCACCACTGCCTTGCTGCTCCATGCAACATCGTCACAACCAAGGACACCCAGTGTTCCTTCAGAGCACAAATCGAACTGAAGCCTATCTCGACCTCCTCCAACCAGCCTTCTATGACTGCATCTGAAACGGAGCCCTTGTACTTCTGTAGACTCTGGTGCTGAAACTCTCAGAGTGTCTTCCTCCAAGTGTCATCGTCATCAACCTCTACCCGGCGGCGATCTACTGGAACAACCTGTTGGACATATTCTACGCAAACCTGACGAGGACGTCGACCTGGAGCCATACCTATAAAATAAAAACTGTTAGAGATCCTAAGCCTGTAATATGGAAGACTCAACATTAATAAATTAAATGTTTCATTTTATTAATTTTAGGTTAACCTATCCCAAGGTCTAACCATTCAAACACATGCACAAGGAAGAATGATTCATGATCATTTCCTAGGTCTCTACACTGTAACCAGTATCACTTTGTTTAGTAGCCATTGTAAACTTAAAGGTTCGTACGTCAGATCATAGGGGGCACTAAACGCCTATGTCTCAGCCGGTCTCCAGTTTTTACCTCACTTGCTAAACATGAATGACACTATTGCCCTACCATCCCATGCAACCTCACCTATGCCTAACTCCAAACTCCATCCTATCCCTCAACCTCCCTCTGATACCACTCTGTCACGACCCCCTCCCCACAAAGTGTACCCCTACTAGGCCGACAATGTGAGAAGGAAGATAATGACCCCTGAGTCCCGCCTCCAGTAGGCCCCGGGTTGGAGACTAGCACCGAGGGTATAGTAAACACACAAATGGGAGGCATTACCCTCTAAGAGAACACATACAGAAGAGAGAGATAAGACAGACACCAATCAACTACAACTCAGAACTGAAATATAAAAGAAACCCAAGTACATATATGAAATGTCATTCAAAAGTACTACAACTGAAAGGGGAAACTAAAAGTACCCAAAAGAAAGTAAAATGACAGCGACCACAAGCCTGAACAGCTCCTCCAACTACAAGCTAGTAGTAACAAGCTTGATCTCCAACCAGCTCCAAGTGACCTGAAAAAACAGTTTATATATACAGAGGGTGAGTATAACAGTATACTTAGTAGGATCCTCCCCAAGCCTCTCATGCAAAAGTAAAGAAAGCATGCTAAATCATAGTGAACAACAAGTGAAACTAACTCGTCACCTAAACAGGTATACTAAGTTCCCAACCTCACCATGGCCACTCTTTCCAAGTAACGCATATAAGAATATAGAATATAATGAAAAAAATATCAAGGGTACCCCACTACTGCTTTCCCACTGGTTTTCCTCTTTTCCCCAACAACATACGTCATGTGCATCTCTCTCTAATGGCTTGCCCGCAGACACCTGGGCTAAGCTCCACAATCTACACCTCATGCACCACAAATGCTTGCCCGCAGACACCTGGGAGAAGCACCACACCATCCTCACAACCAAAAGTAACCAGGTAAGTTCCAGGAGCCACCACAGCCCGTATAACGTGTATCATACATCAGGTATTATACCTCAACCCATTATAGCCCATACACAGAGTATGGATCCTCAAGCCATCACAACCTATACATGTTACACCTATAATAGTCCATAGGATACTATATCCAGAATATATGTGTGTAAAATAACCACAATCCATTTCAACCCTCTACACACATATATGGGGAAACTAACTGTTGTGCCTGTTGGCACATGTATCTACTAAGAGAAGAGAGCAGGGCCTAAGGGGGTAGTCAGCCATTCGTCCTCCCACCATAATGTTGGGGAAAACACCCCCCAGGGCTCAGAATCCCTGGGGTGTCAGTTTCCCTTACTGACAGGGTGGAGTAGCTTATATAAACACAAAAAGTACAGAATATATATATAACTCACATCCACACTATGGGCATTACCTAGTTTTAGATACAACTACAGCTAACGTCTCTCAAACTCCAGGATGCTACTTCTAATACTAGGTATCCTATAAGAACACAAACACTTGAAGAGATTTATTAGATTACTCCATTATCATTTTATCAGTTCCACTGTATGTTAATTAATTAGTTAAACATTAATTGACCTTGAAAAATTCCACATTAAACTGAATTGGCATCAAATTCAAAATCAACTGCTCCTTTTAAGATTCACATCAACTTTAAATTCCAGTATCTCCATCCCCGTGTATTATCACCATTTAATCAAACTTTCATTACAGAATTACTTTCCCATATTCTAAGGCATTCTAGAAAGGCATATTATGCTACTAAACACAAAGGGGGCTCAACACGGTGAGTAGATATACTACCCGTCGAGTCTTTTCCGCCTATAGCAAGAGAATAGACCCATTCTACCTCGCGAGGCTAAACACGGAAAGCACGTGGCATACCCTGCATGTCTTCATCTCCTTCGGAAGGAGGGTAAGCAAGACCAGCTACTTTAGTAGTGCGGAAAAGTATAGCAGATAAACAACCATACAAAACCACCAACACCCAGCCATCACATCCATCCCATACCATCATCCTTTGTGTCCTCCCCGACACCCACATGAATAAGATGAGGCATCTCACCACCCTAGGCTTCATCCGCTGCCACAACCACAAGTCCCCATGCCTCCACATATCACAACATCCATCTAGGCTCACATCACATCAATGGGATCTTAACCCTTTAACAATCAAGAGGGTAACTCAGAACCATTTAAGAAATTATCACACAATATGTTCTTCAATCCATATTGAATTATCAGATTTTTTATTCGTAGGTTCCAATTACAGGAGACCTAATCAGTAAGCTATCACAATTAATAAACCATGCTTACTGCCCTAATTTGATTAACCTCAAATTAGAACAACTACAACAATGACAACTACGAGATTCATTTACATACCTCTTTATCTTTATCCAATTAATTAAAAATTAATTTCGGCTTTACGTTCATTATCAATTTCCATCAAGAACGAACATCTAATCAAAAAAATCATAGAAATCACTCTATCTAGCAAAACATGAGGCAAACCGTTATCACAGTACAAAGAAACAACATGAGATCAACCAATTCTTTTAATCCGGTTCAAATATTTAATTAGGTCAATTTCATTATGATCCAAAGGGCTAAATCATGCTAATTCTATGATTTCACATATAAAATTAGAGAAGCTACGAATCCCCTACCTCGAAGAGTTCTTGACGTCCTTTATCCACACAATGGGTCAAAATCCTCCTCTCACGACAACTGCATCCACAAGATGATGCCATGGTACGACAACACCAACCAACCCCAAGAAAAAAAACCTATTAGAATCTTGGAGATTACATGGTATAATATGGAAGGGAGAAACAAGAGAAGATGATCCCCAAAGGAACGACGATAAACCATTCCTTATATGTAAGATTGACGACACAGCTCGGTTGCATCCAAAATAGAGAGGAACCAATCAGAGGAGTAGGGTTTGATTGTGAAACTCATACATGAATGATTGAAAGGTTCTAGTGTCTCTTACCCGAGAACAAAGAGGAAGAATAAGGGAGGATGATAACTCGTTCCTTTTTGAAGATTTAACGAGGCGACTATTTAAGATCAGGTTAATTCTCTATTAAAAAGGGATCACATTAACCCACGCAATTTGAAAAAGTAAAAACATCCCAAGCTATAGGGATAATTAATATAGGATTTATGGTCTTTTAATCGGCTTAAGAGTCCTTAAAAATAAGTCTTTAAATTTATTTTAAATGAAAAGAAACGTCAAAAGGGGAGAAACTATTGGAAGCTGGAAACACTCTTCACATACTCAAAATTTGGCAATGAAAAGAATAGGTGACACTTAGAAGGTCACCGTTCTGGAAAAACTATTCAAAAACGTGAAATTCGGAAAAGGAAAGAATAGGTTATACTTAGAAGGTCGCCGTTCTAAAAACACTGTTCACAAATGTGAAATTTGGAAAAGGAAAGAAAATGTCACCGATGGAGCTCACCATTCTGGAAACATTGTTCAAAAACATGAAATTTGGAAAAGGAAAGAAAAGGTTGCCGATGGAGCTCACCATTCTGGAAACACTGTTCACAAACGTGAAATTTGGAAAAGGAAAGCAAAGGTCACTGATGGAGATCACCATTTTGGAAACACTATTCACAAACGTGAAATTTGGAAAAGGAAAGAAATGGTCACTGATGGAGCTCACCATTCTGGAAACATTGTTCAAAAATGTGAAATTTGGAAAAGGAAATAAACGGTCACCAATGGAGCTCACCATTATGGAAACACTGTTCACAAACGTGAAATTTGGTAAAGGAAAGAAAAGGTCACCGATGGAGCTCACCGTTATGGAAACACTATTCACAAACGTGAAATTTGGAAAAGGAAATAAAAGGTCACCGATGGAGCTCCCCATTCTGGAAACACTGTTCACAAACGTGAAATTTGGAAAAGGAAAGAAAAGGTCACCGATGCAGCTCACCGTTCTGGAAACACTGTTCACAGAACTCAAAATTTGGCAAAGTGTTGAGGATAAGTCACCTTGACCTCCTGGAACATCTCCAGCACCACATTTTCTCAAAGTAATGGACCGGAGAGGTCCGGGCCATTACATTATAAGTGGTGACATTTCAAGTCTTTTTGATCCAATGATTAATTTTTGATATCACACGTGCATAGTTTTTAGAAACAATTGAATATCACTCAAGAAAAGCCTTGAAAATTATATTTTATACAACAGTTCAATCTAGAGCGTGTTGTTTAACCTAGGTGTGACCTGAGGTTGGTAGACACCATATATTCAATAGAGGAATCCTTTGGAATAGTTTTTAATTAAAATAAGTTATTGAATTTACTAATAATGTTTTGAATGTCTTATTTTTAAAAAATAATCTGTAAATACCCTATTTTTAAGATCTTCCAAATGTTAGAAACATTATTGTTTCTATATCTAAGTTAAGTGATGAGAGAATTATTTATTGACGGGTTGATCATGGATGATGAATGATGATCATATAGAGTAGGATCGACAAGTAGCATATATATAAGTCTCCCTGTATCAATAGAAAACATATTCTACCACAATGATTGATGTATGGCTCATACATTGGAGTTTCCTCCATTAATTAAATGATTGAGTAATTATTTTATAAATCCACCTTTGATATGTGATTTTTATTCCCATCACAAGACACCAATGTTGGAAAATTAAATTATGGATTTAATTTTACCTTATATGGAATGAAATCACACCCGATAGTCCCTGATTATATCATTTTTACTTACAACTCTTTTCCACTAATAATATCACCTTATTTCATGTGTCTTCCTCCCACCTGCTCTATGCATTCTTCATTATTAGACTATGGGGTCATGATTCAAATATTACTGGTTCGAATTGAGCGTGACCAAACCCCCATATTTATTGTGGATATGTGAACAATAACCGAATAATATTTTTATGGTTGAATCAGAGAGTATTGTCCATAGAGTATATGTATTCTTGTATTTGGGATCAAAAAAGGCAATGGTAGTGACATGAGTAGCGAGAGAAGAAGTCATAAGTGGTTTGTGTGTCCATAATTTGGCCATCTGTAACGGATCAGGTGTGCGAGAAGCTTTATATGAATCGCATAATATGATTAGAGATAGAATTTGAATTTAAGAAGTCATGATGAAGATTCATTAATAATTACTTAAATTTTATGAAATTACTAACTACACAACATGTACTGGGTTGAACGTACATCATGTAGTCACCCAACATTAGTGGCTAGGGTTACGAGAAATGGATAAGTATTACATGTTATGTGGCTAGTACCAAACTCCACGTGAGCCTCCCCATGTATCCATTCCATGTTATAACTATACAAACCCTGGACCCCTTGTGGGAGGACATTCCATGTAATCTAGGAGAATATGGGCATGAGTCGGTACCCCGACATGTTTCGGTACACAACCAAGTTCCTAAGAATGACATAGAGAACACATATAGGCCCCATGTGGTTGACACATGCCATGTATAGTGGCATGACCACCATGATGTGTTTAGAAGAGAATAAAATAATGGATATGAGTGGGTACACTGACCATGTGGACCCCATACACGTCATGTACCCCCATTTTTTCATTGATAAATTTCTACCTCTAATACATTATTTGTTTTAAATTTCATTTTTGAATGTGATTATCCTATCTTGATATTATTACCATGTAGAACATGATGGACTCCATCATAGTATATTTTGAGATACGATGAGAGTTGTTGTGTGTATGATTCTTCCTTAGGAAATGCTCGACGATGGCTGTGATTAAGCATAATCATCATAGAGATTCCTTATAGAAATGGTACTCACCTATTTGGGGTGTAGATTCTCCATCTATGGTGATGATACTCCCATGTCATACTAGGTAATGGGACCCACATAAAATTTATTCCAGTAAGAGACAGTGCTCCCTTATTCTGGGTGGGGTTCTCTATTTATGGGGAAAGTACTCCCCAATCATTCATGGTTGTAGGTCTCCCATAATCGTGTGTCTTGGTAGATACGATAATCACTTATTCAGGGAATGATGCTCTATCTATGGGGATGGTACTCCCCTTTCATAATTAAGGGGCAAATCCCCGATATTTATTAGCTCAGGTTGTCAAGATTCAACCCCTATTCAGGGTGTAGGTACTCTATATATGGATATGGAACTCCCATTTCTCCCTAGGGTGAGGGTCCCCATACTTTATAGTCTAGGTAGAGATATTACTCCCCTATATTTGGTATAGGTTCTCTTTCAATGATAATGGTACTCACCTGTCTCACCAGGTAGAGGGAACCTCATACATTTTAGTCCAGACTATGACATTAATCTCATACATTGGCGTATGTCCTCTATCTGTCAAGTCGAATCCCTATTACACTATGGCATGGATCTTCTGTCTTCTGATTGAAATCCCCTTTATGTAATAGTTTGTGGGTACTCTACCTTATATGTGGTGTCCCCCTAATGAAGTAGGGCATGGTTCCTCTACCTTCTGGGTGGAACCCCACTAATGTACATGGGTGTGGGTCCTCTATCTACTATGTGGAACCCCATGAAGCAATATTTCTTATATATTATCCTTGGATATGTTCCCCTTAAATTGTGTGTCATAGTGGTGAGGTGTGGGTCCACTACTCAGTTATATCTTTAGACACTCAAAATAGGGGACATTAGAGATGGACTTCTTATAGCTGTTGGAAGACTCTTCAACCTAGAATGAGATGAGAGAGAGGGATCTTCATTCTCTATCATATAGTTTTTATATATGATAATATATATCTATATATGGGGTTTTATTTCCCTCTTACTTTGGATTAAGATAAATACTTGAATCATGTATTCTATTTTTCTGTATTTGGGTCTTGGGAAATGATATGGTTATGCATATACTCACCCCTACATGGGCTATTTTTTACATATGTCAGGTCTTATAAAGATGATGGATAGATCAATAGTGATTAAAATAGATAATAGTGATACTTGAGTGTGTTAAACATGTATTTTTTTTGGGTATTTTAGATCATTTATTGGGAACTCTTAATTGTTTTCTTTTTTTTTCTCGGGCTGGGAACTCTCTTCTAGGCGGACATGTATTTTTCCATTTCAATTTGGATTAAATTGTTACACTCTTTTGTATTCCCTAGAGGTTATTACATGAATAATTTTTACACATTATGTTCCTTTAGTTTATTTTTATTCCTCTACACTTATGCATGATTATGTTTGATTGTGTTCATATAGGTACTTTTTAAAAAGTCCTCCAATTTTACTTATACCTTCTAAATGATTGCCACTTGCCCCTATAATATGAAGGTGGGATTAGTGTTTTGGTGGCCTGGTATTCCATTATCCAGGTAGGCCTCAGTGGGTCTGGCCAATACAAAATCCATGAACACATTAATGGTATCCTTCTACAATTAAATCTTAAAAAATGTGATGTGATATGAAAAATCAAATTCCATGTGGGGAATGTTTTTCAAGATATGTGAAGGTGAAACAATAGTGTGTGGAACAAGATAATAGTTTTTATTGAACAAGTAATACTACTTGAGGATAGATACCATTGAATTTATTCATGTGATCATTGATAATGAGAATGTTATTGTGGTGAATAAGTATATAATTAGAGAAACCATTGATGATATCAAGAATTATAAGAAATTTTTTAGAAGGTTTGAAATTTCTCAGTGAAAATTATCTAAAGTATTTTACATTAGATAGAATTTGTAACATGATATTTTCATCTGATATTATTACTAATGATGATGATCTATTGAAAATAAATAAATATCATTAATTGTAATACAATAAAATGTTGAATATTTTATGGTGATATAACCAAAATGAAAATAAATTTAATGAATTCATTTCATTATTTTCCAAAAAATTTGAATAGAGGGAAATAAAATTTCTAGAGGTATATTGTATAAGCTAAATTTAATTATGAAAAGGTTGGGCCCCTCATTACTAAGTGTCCAAAGAAAATTTGAAATAATAAATATGTTAGATAACTAGTAAAGAATCATGTAAAGGATGTGAAATACACTTTTATTTATGACAACAATTTCTATTAGAATAATAAATTTCTTTGACAAGTCGACATTAACTCATAAAAAATTAATGTGCTAGAATCTTGGGATAAAAATACAATAATAAATAAGTTATTGTGTCTATCATATACACACCATAAATATATGGTTGAACCGATATACAAGAATCTAAACATGAGGGAATATTTTTACTAAATTTATAATTAGAAACTTCACATCATGAGGTTGATTTTAGGCTATTTAAAATAATTTACTCAATGGAGTTTTTTTAATTTCAAACGATACAAAAAACCACAATAAGGGGATATATATTAGATTGAGTATGAGATAGAAAAACTCAAATTTTATAATTCATACAACATATAGAAATTCATTAAACGGAGATCTATTAATAATAGAATTATGATATCATTGATATCTTTAACAATTCCGTGAAGGATAGGGTAAAAAATATTAAAGAACTTTAAGAACAAATCATTATTATATAGAAAAAGGTTTATGAACATGAGAGGATCTTGAATCCTGATTTGAGATTATAAAGATAGATTATGCGTGTTTCATAGGATGTTAAGATTAAATATAGAGATATAATAACAAACTTAATTATTTTATGATTTAGTAAAAGCGACATAAAATTGATAAATCAGATGTTCGGATTTCACATTTAAAAATTTCAATAAGGGATATAGTAAAGAGAAAATAAGCCACTCCTTGAAAATGATTGACATCAATGAAACTAAAATACATACTATATTATTAATCAATATATTCAAAAATACAAAAAATGTTTTTTCATATTTTTTTTGGTATTGTGGGATATTCCCCAAATGTATTTCCAATTGTAGAGAAGATCTATATAAGATTAACATAAATGAAAAAATAAAAAGAAATCAATATCATCATTATGTTTTTAAGGATAGTGTTTTTGGTGTCAATGATTTAGAAAAAAAATCCAGGAAAAATCATTAATAATGAGGAGTAATGTCTCAAGGGATACTAAAATTGGTAGAGGATAGTTTTCTATGGAGTCATCAATAATGATAATAATGAAAAAAATATACACTTACATGATATAGGGTATCCATTAAATTTTGTGGAATAAATTTAATACTAATCATCATTTTATGTAAATAAAAAATAATTGGTTAAGAATATAATTAAGGAAAATTAATTTTTATTATAGATTACTTTGTATCCAATAAATCATACTAATTTGATAATTTATAAAAATGGATTCCCTTGTTTTATGTATATTAATAAGGATATTATCATAAGGAACAAATAAAACATTCATAATTAATTTTCATTCAACTATGAAAATATTAATAAGATGAAAGGCTATAGGAAATAAAATATAATGTAATGGACTTGATAAATATGGATTTTTGGGTTTTTAGATGCATTAGTCATAATTTATTATGTTCTTTCCAATTATTTGACTCGTGTAATGCAATAAAATTCACCAAGAAGTATATTTTGATCATGGGAATGGTTGGTGAAATTTTAATTTACGGAATGTGAAAAAAGGGGTCTAACTGATTCATTGGTGGAGAAGAGGATATGTTTTTATTTAATGAAGAAGATATCATGCTCTCAAAAAAATGAATAGGCCACATGTGCCAAACATATTTGGACAATATTGTGAAATATGATCGATCATATGATATCCATAATATTTTGTACAATCATACTCAAATGTGTAGAATTTTTCAAAAGGGGGATATTTTTCATAAGTATTATAATTTGAATAATAATTAGTTGACGTGGTTATTATAATTGATGAACCTTAATTTTTAGGGTTGATTTCACTGAGATCTAATATTAGGAAGTGTTATGGTGTGTTATTCATAGATTAATATAACTATATGGAATAATTAATTAAGATCACCCATAAAACCAATGTGTTAAATATAATTTCATTTCACTAGATATTGGATGATAATATTATTAGGATTAAAATTGAAAAATTATGGACTAATAATGGCTCTAAGATTACTAATATCCATGTAATTTATCATCACAAGATGCATTGGATAATGAACTATGTTTTAGAGGTTTAGAATCCAAAAACTGATGTATTTTATAAGTGGAGTTAGATCATTAATAACACGGAACGATCAATTTAATACATTATTAATTAACTGAATAAAATATTTAAATTGATCATAAAAAAAATTATATTCTGTAGTAATGAAAAAAATAATTATTTTGGAAGGAAGTGATTTACGGGCTCTATAATGCACCAATCCAATAATATTCTTAGCATGATAGATATTCAAGAAAGAATGGTTTCTAGATTTGAATATTTGTTCACAATATTTATATTATGGAGAATATTGACCAATCGATGATAAGGTTAGTATATATTGATGATATAATTTTTTAGGATTGAATGTATGTAAATTCATGTTTTTTTGTAGTGTAGTGTGTTAAAAATTCCACTTATTGGTGAATTATTTCCTTTTACATCTATTGATGTAATAATGGAATAAAACATTTAATTCACAGTCCATGTATACAAATGAAATGTTAAAATATTATTGAATATGGGATTTAGAGTTTAAAAAACATTATTTTATTCCTGAATAATGTTTTTAGTGTATGATAATTTAAAATATTTTAGTGTGATGGATTATATTAAAATAATCAGAAGATTATTGTGTAAAAAACTATGAAAATGATACTATTCTCACTACTATTCAAGTAGAATGGTTCATAATTAGACCTAAATAAATCAACATTATACTAGGGAATGAAATGTTATTGTAGAAGAACGTCTTGGATACTTTCATTTTGATTTACAATTATTCATCATAATATGAGTAGTTAGTATATAAAAATTCAAATTGGTCTGATTTAGAGGATTATTGAAATTCAATATCTAGAAATTCATTTTATTCTAGAAATTTCATTTATTATTACCAATGATAGAAATAATATTGTGTTCTATTTTATAAATGTGGAAGATACATACATAGTTTCTACAAAATCATATATAAAACTCTTATGGATGAAACAGTAACTTGATGATATTATATTTTATTTTTAACATATTTATCAATGATATTAACACATATTATTACCAAATTTGTTAACATAATCATAAAATAATTAAAATCCAAAGATCGTGAGACCTAGCGTATTTGTAATAATGGTATAATAATACTTGAAAGGAAACTAAAACATGGAATCCTTACATTTTTATTTTCCTTAGTGATCTCCAAGATCCATCTGAGCTCTTAAAACTAACAATGATAACCTATGAAAAATAATTAATAATGGTTTGAGATATAAATCCAAGTAAGGGAATAATATTGATATGTAAAATAACATGTTATTAAAATATTTAACATGGAATTGTAAAAGATAAGTCACATAAGTAATGACATGGAAGCATTATATAAATAATATGTTGACATAAGATCATGGTAACATATAAGAATGTGGAATCCACATATAAAATTTCTTAAACATGAGTTATTTAAAATTTCTTATATAATATCACATGGCTGAAAATGTGGGATAATGTATTTGGTTTAATGCCTAATCCCATACGTATTGCCTCCTGAAACTTAAAAAAATCCCAATAAATTAGTGTCTTTTGTGGGAAAAATCACTATATAATGTTCATTATTATTATATTCAAAGAATGAAATTAAGCACAAGGTATTAACATGAAAATTATCAATGTATATAATTGGGTTGGATAATCTTGTCTGATTTCATAACTAAAGAAAATTTTTTAATGAAGGAATTTGAGAGCTGAACATAAGGAATATATTACCCCCATAAACATAAGGGAGATTTAGAATGGTATATATGTTTATGAGACATATATAAAATATTTATAATCATTCCATAACAATATTTGTTGGTTTTATTGATAAATAGAAATACATCTAAAAATATTGAAGAAATTATTAGGGAACATAAGATTTCAAATTAAAAAATAAATTATGAAAAAAATAAAAAAACATTATGGGAATAACATTATTTGGTAATATTCTTAAAAATATAAAATGGAATATTTGATAAAAATAATGGTCATGATGGTGGATATTCATTTCTTTCATACAAGTTAAAAAAATATTCCTTTTATGTTTTTATTAAAAAGTAAAAACTATATCATTCAAAATTCTGTAGGAATATTAATCTAAAACAAAATTTTAAAAAAATAAAAAGGGTAAAAATTAATTTAAACATTCATTTAAAAATATTGAAGACACTTTTAGAAAACACATTAATGAAAATATGTACATGTGAGAGAAAACATTATAAACCATTGTGATAATTAATGTGGAATTTTATGGACAATATTTTCTAAAAGTTTTATATTAAAAATGAGTGTAAAATGATATTATTACATAAAATGTTCATGAATAACAATATTATAAAAATTTAATGAATTTATTTTTAAATAATAAAATAATTTTCAATAATTTAAATTCAAGTATAATAAAATCCAAATTGAAATGATATTGAAACATAAACCCTTACCACTTTAGAAACATTTGAATAATAAATATCATGAATGATGTAAGTGAATTTAAACTAAAAATGTAATAAATTATGAATTATTTGTTATATAATTTGTAAATTTAATGTATATACAATATGTAAAATAAATTTGTTGTATAAAATAATGTCTTTCTCAAAGGAGGAACTTTTGAGATGAAACCATTGCCTTGAGCACAAATTGTAATGTTCATTACATATCTTCCTAAAAAATAAACTTTTGTTAGTTATTTAAAATAATAATAAACTTATGAATGTTTATTTTTACATTTATTTTATTTTTTACCATGTATTCGTCAATTTCTTGACCAGTTAATTTCATATCAGACATTTTAATGATAAACGTCTCATATGCCCAAGATAAAATTAGTAAGTTGAATAAGGCCATATTCATTATTATTTAACAGTATAAATTTTTTTAATAATAAAATATTTATCAATTTTATTCCTAAATTATAATATTGAAACAAATCTTGAAATATGGTTATGAAAAATTAACTACATGAAAATGATGGAGACAATAGGTCACACGTACGCATGAGTAACATTTCCATATTTCGGTGACAATGATTAAAATATGGTAACTGTTATTTTATCTTCATTAGAGGATAATTATATAATAAAATTCATATTATTTATTTATATGCTATTACATATATCATTTATGTGATGATTTAATAAAAAATTCATATCACTTTGCATGGTGATAGTCCTCCTTACACACAAACAATGCTATCATTTATTTAATGGATGGTATTGTAAGAAAGTTTATGATATATTTTTTAAAATAATAATAAATATTTCATTTTAATATTATATAAATATAAAATTAATCCTTATTACCATCCATATAAATATTATGTTAAAATGAACAACTTCACCTGGTGAGGCTGTAGTCCAGCGCACACATAAGCGAAGTTGTCTAATCACCTATAAAATTGAATGTGAAAAGATATATGTGATATTATATATATATATAATAATACATATATCATAAATATAACATATAAAAATAATATAAATCATTATATTCAGCCTTCATAATCAGTTATGGAAAACTAATTACGTCGGTTTTCAAGGTTGTAGTCCACCGTACACAGGATCCACAGTTTCATTTATCATTTGTTAGAAGTTGACATGGACTTAGGTTATTAACAAAACATAGAAAAATATTATTATATGTTAGATAATGATATAATTATATGACAATAATTTACTAATTTTTTTTAATTGTAAAAAAAATTAACAATGACGACTGGTTAATGATGCAACCTCTTCTTAGGGAAACTTCTTTTTGTTTGTAGAAAAAGCCATATATGGTTTTCTTTCTGATCAAACCATGGAATATAAGATATTGGGTGGGTACGAAGGATGAAATTTGAGAAGATCAAAATAATACCAATAGTTTTTCAAATATTTTAATATAATGTCTCGAGGTGGACTTTTATAAGTGGTGGAGAGGAAAAACTTGGAATATTTAAAAAGAATGAATTACATAAGAACTTTCACATGCCAAAATTATTCAAAATTATGAATTTTGATATATTAAAAAGATATAAGGATGAAATATGAAAAAATAATAGTAATTATAAATCTTTTTTCTCATTTATATATATTTTCAAATTAGTTTAACCCTCAGTAAATAAGTCTTTACATTAATCGTGATAATTATTTTTTTCAATTTTTTCTATTCATTGTTGTAAAAATTTATGTTAGCCTTTTTAGATAATATAAATGATGAAGATTCCAAATATGGAATAAATTTTTCCAAATTAAACTCACATAATTGGTAAAATATATTTTAAATTTAAATATATAGACATGTTGAAAAAAATAGTATTTTAAATAATAGTGTTATTCCATTATTCATAATTAAGGGGTATTTACAATAAATCAATTTTCTTCACTTATAAAAAAAATATCAATTCCAAAACATTTCCCCACCCATTAAAATTCATTAGATCAGAAAAATAACTGACCTAGTTTTTCCAAAAATTACATTCCAGATCTTTGAAGCCCTGTTATTTCCAAAATACCATGTTAAGGATCCCTAAGGTGGTACCAAAGAGTGAACATACAAAGGAAGATGTCACGAACCGTCCCCCGGGGCTTGTATCGTGACTACCCCAAGCCTGCCTTCCATAGGCTAGGGGTTGGCAACTAGCACCAAAGGCGTAACTCCATAAAAACCGAGAAGGCATTGCCTTTATAAAACGTAAACACACACAACTAGAGAACAATCCAAAGTAAACCCTAAGTAATGCAATATAACAAGTGTGCTGAAAGTACAAAGGGGCCGGAAATACAAGCCCAACAGAAAGCTTCAACTACAACTAAAAGTAAAGTACAACTAAAAAGACAACAGCTGAAGGTAAAGCATCTCCTGGATCGTCCTCCGGGTTCCTACCAGTAGGGTGGGTACAGATGGCCACCTCAGCTCTCCACGTCCGTCTATCACCTCTGGGTACCATCTCGTCGTGAAGTACACCTCCGGGTACCGTCCAGCTCTACAAGCCTCAACCACGACTAGTGTTTTCCATCGTATACAACCAACACAACGAGGTTCGGGCGTAGCCCGTGTAGGGGTGAGTATAACAATACTCAGTAGGGACCTCGAGACCCTCAAGGTCTCACTAAATCCAACAAGGATGAACCAAAAAGAAATATCTCCCCAGGTAACCTTTACTTAGGTATATTCCCATATATATACATAAGTTATCAAGTAACCCATCTCAATCATGAGGAAAATGCAAAGGTCATTGACTCTGATCAAACCAGGATTTTCATTATCGAAACCACAACTGCTGGAGAACTCCTCCTCTGTCGAGTACAGTGGCCCTGTCACGACTCCGAGGCACTACTCACTAACCTTAGACTACTGAGGTACTCCTCCTGTCGAGTACTGCGGGTTTTCTGCCAAATAACGGGCTCTCCGTCCACTGTGGTCCTGCCGCCAAATACCAGGCGCTCCCCCCTAATAGCCTACAGAGGTTCCCCTCTTATCGACTACTGTAGGTCTGCTTCCAAATACCAGGTGCTCCATCTACCGTGGTTCTGCCACCAAATATCGGGCTTTCCGTCCACTGGGCTAATCGAATCACTCCGAGTCGAATCGGTCAAGCAGTCGTCAGGTCTACATCTACTAGGTCTCCGCACTCTGTACTCTCATCTCTGAGAGGGTCTACTACACGAGCTACCGGTAGATACTTCCAAGTGTCACGAAGTATCACGTAGAACTAACACAAAGTACCGCCTCGTCATAGGGGTCTCAACGCAATAGACGGCGTGTCAATCAGATGCCCGGTCTGTGAGTTATTAGATTTTTAGTCCCGGGGGTCCGGTTGGTTTCGTGTACGAACCAGCCCGACCGTATCTCAACTATACCTCAAACTACCATGGGCTATACTCAAAGGGACAAATATGATCCAAGATTACCGGCGCCACTGACGGTTCGTCAAACGGGTGTTCGGTGCCAAAGATATGGCCCAAGAAGGTAATGGGTATGTTATGAGCCCGGGTCCGGTTCGACCTAGTCAGACCAACTCAGCCTAACCCAAACTGAGCTGACCTGGTTTGGGTCGACCCGGTCAGTCTCGCTGGGTCTGACCCGACCCATTGGGCGAGGCAGACCGCTATGTTTTGACCCGGTCCACTGGGCCCAGCCCAGCGGACAGTGAGGGTGGTTTGGCCCGATAGTCGCCACGTAGGCGGCTCGGTAACTCAGCCTGGGAGACCAGGCCGGTTCGACCAGTGACCCCGCGGGGGCGTTGCGGGCCAGTTCAGCAGGCCGGTGACCAGGAGGCCAGCGGGTAGACTGTGCAGGGTGCGGGTGGGCCGACTCGGCTCTGGGCAGGCCGCGGGTGCACCGGGTAGGGTGCGGGTGTGCTAGGCAGGGTGCCGAACGCCGGGCAGTGCAAGGGGGCGCGCTGGGTAGCACGGCACGGCGCCGTGGGGGCGCCGGGGTGCGCCGGGTAGGCCGTCAGCAGGTGCGTTGGGCAGGCCGCCAGTAAGGGTGCGGGGTGCCAGCCTGGCTAGGCAGCATGCCGGGGGGTGCCGGGCGGCGCCGACAGGGCACCGGGGAGCACCGACAGGGTGCTGGGGGTGTGTCGGCAGGGCGCCGCGGGTGCGCCGGTAGGGGCACGGGGTGCCGGGTGCGAGCTAGGAAGCCACGGGGGTAGCATAGTTCACGAAGGTCGCAGGTAGCGCGACCTTTGTTCACTGCCTTCGTCGCTGTCGCCTCATTTCCATGTCGTCGTGGAGTAATCACAAAAAGAACAACGGAGGGGTCGGGCCATGTTGGTTTGGCCCGGGCCCTCTGCGTTCAGGGTGGTAGCAATAGGTTCTCGCAAGTATGAAGCACAACAACCACCGTTTTTCATTTTGAGAGAAAGGAAGAACATTGTAAAGGTTCATACTTTAAATAAAATAAAACCCCTACCTCTTGCTTGTCGCTCGTTGGCGGAGTCGCAGAAGGAAGATGATGAAGACCGTCGTTCATCGCGTCTGCCACACGTCCCCAATTCCGAGCTGCGTCGGTTCGTTGATGATGTTGCAGAGTATAGGTGTCTGGGGAAGGAAGGTCGAAGAAGAATCACGTGGAAGATCATCGTTGGCGTTCTTCGTTGGAGAGGATAAGATTTCCCCAAGTGTTGGGCGTCGCGATACTTTACCAGCGCTTCGTCGCTTGGTAAAGCCATCCCAAAACCATCTCCCAAGATCCCTATATATAGGAGAGGGGGAGAGGTATGTAACCATCGTGGAATTTATGATGGTTCATTTATTTGGAACCTTCCTAAATTCCAACAATGCAGTTACATAATTTTAAAAGGGGGTTGGGTGAATTAAATTGCGTTGGCGCAATTTAAGAGGTGCGTTGGCACAACTTAAGAGGGGAGGATTCCAATAAGTTTCCCCCACATAGCCTGCATCAAAACATAAGACACGAATTAATTTTATGTTGAAACAAAAAATTAACTGACAGCAATTAATTTTACGTCGACCCATAAAATTAATTGAGAGCAATTAATTTTACGTCGACACATAAAATTAATTGAGAGCAATTAATTATACGTAGACACATAAAATTAATTGAGAGCAATTAATTCTACGTCGACACATATAATTAATTGAGAGAAATTAATTATAAGTCGACACATAAAATTAATTGATGGGGGGGGGTTGAGAGGTTTCCTCTCCCTCTCTATTAAATGGGAGGTTAGGGTGTGGCGGTCCCACCTCCAACTCCCAATGGGAGGTTTTAACTAACTCACTCAACACAGGGAAACTTAAAAAGAATAAAATAAAGTGTTGTACT
Organism: Viscum album; assembly: GCA_963277665.1. Lineage (NCBI taxonomy): Eukaryota > Viridiplantae > Streptophyta > Magnoliopsida > Santalales > Viscaceae > Viscum > Viscum album. The sequence continues at coordinate 591,703,721 of OY728141.1, read as the reverse complement.
TTATTTTATTATTATTTTTATAAAAAGCTAAAAACTAACTTTTATTCCTTCTCATCTGCCGTTGAGATGAAAGTCTTCTTAAGTGAATATCAGCACTGCGAGTTCAACGACGCCCTTGGATTTCGATTCCAAGCACCGGTTTAAAAGGTATAAAATGCCGCTCGTATGTTTACTGAACGTACCCGATAAAAAGTTCAGAAAATTATTATCAGTCACCCTCGACCCACTGCAGTCAAGGTTAGGCTCTGCTTAGGAGAAAAATGCCCCAATGAACTCAATGGTACTCTCGTATTTTCAATTCGATTTACTGTTTAGAAGTTATGAATTTTATAATAAAATAATTGTCACTTAATCATTTTATTTACGACCAAAAACTAACTTTCTCAGGTGGCCCGCGCCGGCCAAAGTTAGTATCTGCTTAAAGGAAGAATACCCTCATGAGTTCATCAGTGGTCTCAGATTTTTAATCTGAGTTTCCGTTTGTGAGTTATAATAATTTGAAAAATAAAATAACTTTATTTAATTATTTTATTTACAGTTATGCCATTTTCGGGTTTTCTCACAGAAGGCCTGTGCCAACTAAACTTAAGTCACTCCTAGGATAAACATGCCATCTTGAACACAACGGTGCGCTCATATTTCTTATCCAAGTAACCGTTTAAGAGTTATTCTACTTCTTCAGGAAACTGCTTATGCACGTTAATTTAAACTTAAAAAAACTTCAGAAAATTTTTCCGGGCACACTGGGCCTTGGAATTAGGTGCTGTCAGAAACTGTGTACTTGTAAAATTCCAAAGAATTTAAGAAAAAAAATTTCCTTGAAATTTACATGTCTTTACATTACTCCCATCTCAGGTCTTTACGTCCCCGTAAAGCTACAACACAAACTAGGGAAACTAAATGAGGTACCGAGCACACATCTGAGCCTCCCGCTCCCAAGTGCTCTCCTGGAGGTTCCCGTGATCGATGATGTGGGTCGGGTCGTGGACGTACCTACTCAGTTGAGATACGTGGAAGATGTCATGCACCCGGTGCAACTGAGGTGGAAGGGCTAGATGAAGCGCAAAGATAACTTGCCGCCCCGACCAAATTTACGTAGTCAATGTCGAGGTGAGACCCGTAAGAAAACGTGGTCACCATCATCGAACTCCTGTGGTATTCATCTCCTATCATCATAGGACTTATGTCTGCTCTGTGCAGTCTTCATCTGCTCATGGATGATCTGCATCTTCTCCATCGTAGCCTGCACCATCTCTGGTCTTACAAGAGCTTCTTAGATTTCCCCTTTTACGAAAAAGAGAAATTTGGTCTCATCCTTTGGATGAACCACATTTTTCACCTAATACAGTGAATCCTAACATGAACGGTATGATTAATGTCTTGGATGATGTCGTAAGACCTCGATGATACTACCAAGAGATCCAACCGGCACTCTTTCTTCCAAGGGTTGAGCCACACTGTCGGTAGCAGTGTGTGGTCACTGGGTCTCCTCCAGTAGGAATCTCGAAAGTGAGGGTCAAGTCAACAGTTTTAACCGGAACCTCTCAGTATCAACCACACAAAAGGGAAGGAAAGGAAACTTTACAAGGACATGTGTCTTTTATTACTACAGCTCAAGTACAAAGACACACATCAACCACAAACAACAATAGCATGGAAACCAGAAGCACCAAAAACAAAGGCCTCCATGCCTGGAACTAGTCCTGCTCCGGCCCACCTGCTTCTGGAGCTCCATAGTCGTATGCTTTAGCTACCTGAAGATGTGCTCTCCCATGCCTACCTGCTCCCTGGGTTTGGGGTGGTCCTCCTGGTGGCGGTGGTGGGAACACCTCGATGCGTCGTCCACCACCAGTTGCATGGCCAGATCCTCTGCCATGGTCTCCTACTCCTTGCGGTCCGCCTTGATCGAACCTCTGCCTCTGCCTGGGAGGTCCTTCATCTATCTGATGATCGTCTGTAAGGCGAGTCGGACAACCACATGCCATGTGACCAAGCCCACCGTAGGAGTAACACTGCCCATAGAAGTGATGCCTCGTCATGCATCTGGAGCATCAGGCTCCACCATCTGCCTGCTGCTGCCTGAAGGAGGCTGACAGCAAGGATCACAATGAAGTCTGCAGGTGTACCTACTAGCCTGAAGACTCTCACCACAGCCTCCAGCCAATCCTCAGCTGCCTGTGGGTCCATCTCTCCCCAGAACCTGGGTGGCCTCTGGCGCTAGAACTCGTGCAGCGTGGTCAAGCGGCATGCATCATATACTGCCAGGGATGGTGGCATCGGTGGCCCAACAGGTGGTAGTACCGCTGGATCCTCAACTGGAAGAGGGACCTGTACTGAGGCCTCGTCGCTCGACGAGCTGTCAGCACGTACAACTCTCAGGGCTCTAGCTGGTCATCTGCGGTGAGGCATCCTGAAAGAAACAGATGTGGCATGGTCAAAAGACTATACTTGGTGAGCTGACCTGGTTTGAGCTGACTTAAAGAAAACTTTTTGAAACAAACACGCAATCAATGTTTTCATGAATTGAGTCGGAAATCAGAATTTAGGGTCCTGGTGTATGGATACGTCAGCAGCCACACCAACACTGGACTCCCTGAACTGAAAACCACACTTAGTACGCTTAACACTATTGCTTCACAGACAATAAAATATCAGAGTCCTATGTTCTGCGGTAGAACCGACTCCTCTGATACCAATTTGTCACGACCCGTCCCCCAGGGCCTGTATTGTGACTACCCCAAGCTCGCCTTCCATAGGCCAGGGGCTGGAGACTAGCACCAAAGGCGTAACTCCCTAAAAACTGGGAAGGCATTGGCTTTATAAAACGTAAACACACACAAATCGAGAACAAGAGGAAGAAAACGCTAAGTAATGAAATATAACAAGTGTTCTGAAAGTACATAGGGTACGAAAATACAATCCCAATAGAAAGGTACAACTATAACTAAAAGTAAAGTACAACTGAAAAGAGAACAACTGAAGGTGAAGAAGATCATGGATCGTCCTTCGGGTTCCTACCTGTAGGGTAGGTACATATATCCACATTAGCTCTCCATGTCCGTATGTCACCTCCGGGTACCGTCTCTTCGTGAAGTCCACCTCCAGGTACCGTCCAGCTCTACAAGCCTCAACCACGACCAGTGTTGTCCGTCGTCTACAACCAACACAACGAGGTGCGGGCATAGCCTGTGCAGAGGTAAGTATAACAATACTCAGTAGGGACCCCGAGACCCTCAAGGTCTCACTAAATCCAACAAGGATAAACCACAAAGAAAGATCTTAACAAATAACCTTTACTTAGGTATATTCTTATACATATACATTAGTTATCAAGTAACCCGTCTCAATCATGAGGAAAACACAAAGGTCATTGACTTAGCTCAAACCGGGATTTTCATTATCGAAACCACAACTACTGGAGAACTCCTCCTTTATCGAGTATAGTGGCCATGTCACGACTCCGAGGCACTACTCACTAACCTTAGAATGATGAGGTACTCCTCCTGTCGAGTACCGCGGGTCTGCTGCCAAATACCGGGCGCTCTGTTCTCTATGGGTCTGCAGCCGAATACCTGGCGCTCCCCCCTAATAGCCTACAGAGGTACTCCTCCTATCGATTATTGCGGGTCTGCTGCCAACTACCAGGAACTCCATCCGCCGTGGGTCTGCCGCCAAATACTGGGCGCTCCGTCCACACCGTCATTAATTCCATGATGGTTACTTAATTTAAAAAGGGGGTCGGGGGAATTAAATTGCATTGGTGCAATTTAAGTGGTGCGTTGGCACAACTTAAGAGGGGAGGATGCCAAGAAGTTTCCCCCACATAGCCTGCGTCAAAACATAAGACATGAATTAATTTTCTGTTGACCCATAAAATTAACAGACAACAATTAATTTTACGTCAACCCATAAAATTAATTGAGAGAAAATAATTTTATGTCGACACATAAAATTAATTGATAGAAATTAATTTTACGTCGACACATAAAAATTAATTGGGAGTGAATAATTTTATGTCAAAACATAAAATTAATTGAGAGAAATTAATTTTACGTAGATACATAAAATTAATTGATGGCAGGGTTGAGATGTTTCCTCTCCCTCCCCATTAAATGGGAGGTTAGGGTGTGGCGGTCCCACATCCAACTCCCAAGGGGAGGTTTTAACTAACTCACTCAACACATGGAAACTTAAAAAAAATAAAATAAAGTCTTGTAATTTATTTTATTATTTTTTGTTATAAAAATCTAAAAACTAACTTTTATTCCTTCTCATATAACATTGAGATGAAAGTCTTATTAAGCGAATATCGGCACTGCGAGTTCAACGGAGCCCTCAGAATTTGATTCCGAGCACCGGTTCAAAATTTATAAAACGCCACTTGTACATTTACTGAACGTACCCGATAAAAAGTTTGAAAAATTATTATCAGTCACCCACGACCCACTGCGGTCAAGGTTAGGCTCTGCCTAGAAGAAACACACACTAAAGAACTCAACGGTACTCTCATATTTTCAATTCGAGTTACCGTTTACAAGTTATGAATTTTATAATAAACTAATTGTCACTCAATTATTTTATTTACGACCAAAAACTAACTTTCTCAGGTGGCCCGTGCCGTCCAAAGTTAGTATCTTCTTAAAGAAAGAATTCCCTCATAAGTTCAGTGGTGGTATCATATTTTAAATCCAAGTTACCGTTTGAGAGTTATAAGCATTTGAAAAATAAAATAACTTTATTTAATTATTTTATTAACGGTTATTCCATTTTCGGGTTTTCTCACAGGAGACCTGTGCCGACTAAACTTAAGTCATGCCTAGGGTAAACCCGCCATCCTGAGCACAATGGTTCCCTCAGATTTCTGATCTGAGTAACTGTTTAAGATTTATTACACTTCATCATGAAAGCTATTTATGTGCATTAATTTAAGATTAAAAAAACTTCAGAAAATTATTTCGGGCACACCGGGCCTCGGAATCAGGTGCCTTCAGAAACTACGTTCTCGAAAAATTCTAAAGAATTTAAGAAAAAAAATTCCCTTGAAATTTACAGGTGTTTACAGAAGAGGTAATGTTCTCAACCAAGGTCTCATTTTTTTCCTATTCCACCCCCTAAAACATACTATTTTAATTAAAATATGATAAAATAAATAATATTAATATTTTAAAATGATATTATAATATTGAAACATCCATTTTTGGTCATCCTCCAAATCCATTTGAAAAATGAAGATGTCGTCATGCGTATGTACAGACTACATCCCCACTGAATAACATAATTGATTTATCATAAACTCATTTAATTAATCATTATAAAAGAATATTAAAATTAGTAAAAAGAAATTTATAAAATAATAATGATTCTTAAATTTTAAATTATTCCTAAATGTCATCCAGATTTATTGAAAATGAATGTGTTTCTAGTGCGTACTTGCGGACTATCCTATCAATGAATGTGATGCATTTTATTTTTGATATATTATTTTATTTCCTATAAAATTTATTTAAATGTATCTAAAAAACTAAAAAATTAATTATTACCATTATTATTCTTTAATAATTATGTTATTCTGAAATAATTAGTTACTTAACCATACTCACCAAGAGATTATAACTTGTTATTAACTGGGTTGGTTTAACCACATAATTTTCCAATGCTATAAATATCTTTAATGGTTGAATATGGAATCATAAGTACATGTTTTATTATACACTAATGAGAAAATAATATTTTCTTTATGTCACTAAATATTTTATAATAATATTTATCTTCTTTCTATTTAGATCTTTTTTTTAAATTATAAATTTCTAAAACAAGGTTTTCACCATCATTTTCATCATGAATCAAAACTAAAATGTTATAAGAATTAAATTATAATTTTTTTAATAATTATAAAAAATATATTTTTGTTCCAATAATCATATGAAATAGATTAAGATATAATCTATAAATAGGAATCAAGAGAGAAATTGTGAAACTAGTAATAAATAATCAATCAGAACTAGTTACATCTAATTTTTAAAATAAAATATAACTAACTAATATATTTTTAATCAATAACTATAAATGAAGTATATAAATTTATAATGTTTTTAATATGGTTATAAAATTAGTAATTCATATAGATATATTTTTTATACAAGATGTTATAGAATTTTTTATATTGATTGGGATTTAAGGTAAGGGTTTTGCATATCAATTTTTATTCCTTGAGATATGATTAATATTCACATATAGTATCATTCTGTGGTGTTTATATTTTCAATTGATTTATTTTTAGCTAAATTTTCTTCCAATTAATGGGAATTAAAAATTCATATTAGATTCCATCTTTCATGGGCTATCGACTTAAATGATTAAAAAGTTACAAGGATTATCATTAACTAAATTTCCTTCAATGAGTTTTAATGATTACTCTTGAACATATTTATAAAATTTTTAGATAAATCCACCCAATAAATTCATTTTAAGGTACATTATCTCTTTATAAAGGAAAATTTACACTTTTTATTCAGAATTTTCTCCTTCCTGAAGTTCATCCACATAAAAGTATGACGTTGTTAATGAAATTCGCATCCATTCCATGTAATATTTTTGTCTTCCATATCCATGGTTTATATTCCAACAATATTTCTACCTAATATTTGGAAACCAATGTTTTTTTTATATCTTGTTATTATTAATTTTCTGTTTTCAAAATTTAAAAAATATGTTTTCTTATACCTTTTTATGATATAGTTTTTAAAATTGATATTTTTTAAAATAAGAAAAAAATTAATTCCATTGTCATATGTTTATTCTTCTACTCCACATTTAATCTAAAAAAATTATATAATTTTTAAGGATTTACTATAATATATAAATTTTAAAATAAAATGTTCTTAAAATATTTCAATTCAACTTTTTCAAAATCTCTTTTTAAAGTGAACCATGACATCACCTTTTATGTATATGGTAAAAAAATTACAAAATATATTATGGTTTCTATTATAATATGAGAATTATTCATTATGAAACATACTTTAAATAATTTAAAATGGTTTTCCTGATAGTTAAATATCCATATGATTTCAAATGAAAATGCAATATTCATTTATTTTTTTAATTTAAAACATTTATTTTTTAAATTAAATCATTATTTTGAGAAGGATTTTGAAGGATTATGTTTATAATGAAAAATTATATACTTTTTTCGTTTCTCTGCAAATAATTTTTTTAAAATATGTTTATTTTATAATGTATTTTTATAAAAAACTTTTTTAAAATCATATTTAAAAAAATTGAAGGCCAAATTATTTTTTTACTAAAAAAGTATTCAGTTTTGTTAGTATTATCAAAAAAATGATATATCATCATGTTTTCTGTGTGATTAATATGATAATATTTTATCTCCAATTTTCCTCTTTATTTATAAAGGATTTATTTTCCAAAGAAACTAATTTTCACGAATCATCCTCTAAAAGAAATTATAAAATACACTTTTGGATGATTAAATTTTTTGAGGAAATTGATTCTATTATGAATGTTAATTTTAGTTATAACTTACATAAATGTTTTGTGACCTATTTTTTCAAAGGGGTTTTATATTATGAATGATTTTTTTCATTTGGTGCACATATATGTGGAATATTTACATTTAGTGTCCAAGATAACCATAAAATAAATTATTTAAGAATTTTTATCTCATGAGATAATTAATTTGTGAATGAGTGTAATTGTAGTTTTTTGTGGTAAAAAATAATGTTTGGGAGTTTAATTGTAGTACGATATTTTCACAAAGATAATGTATGAATTTTATTAGAGAAAGCTATTCTCCAAATGACTATGTTTGAGGGTAATTATATCAATCTATGCTCACTAAGACTCTATGTGTTTGTAATTTCAATAATATATGCTCATAAATATTATGATTGACTGTAATTATAGTTGGATATGATGATAATGATTTTTCATCAGTTTAATTATTGTAATATATGCTTACAAAGATTATTCATGAGTGTAATTATAGTTATCTATCCTAAAAAATATTGTCTCTGATCATAATTTTGAAGGGATATGTTCCAAATGATTTTATGGAATAGGTTAATTTATCATTCCACATTTCAATGATAAGTTACTTTGGTTTTCCAAAATGATTTATTTTTTATCTCAACCACTTTTCTCATTGTATATATTTTTTTATTTGTGATTTTCATGTACAAATATCATAACCTATGTATATCTATTATCATTATAGGAGCTTTTAAATAAGATGCTTCTACCAAACTCACCTTTTCTCAATTGATTATAATTAAACCATTGATGAGATTTTGAAATTTTTTTACCTTATTGAGAATTTTTTCTCACCCCTTTTTTATGTCTACATTCCTCAGATTATGACATTAAGTATAAACTATGGGGATTTTTGTAAGGGGATTATTTTGGTTTTATTATAGATAAATGTTCAAAAGTATCATAAAATAATTTTTTACTTAATTAAAATAGAACATAAACCTTCCATAATGGGATTATGTTATTATAGTGTGTTTTAATTTTTAAATTATATAAATAATGTGTGTTTTTTTATACATATCACTTACAACTGAATCCAGGTTTACATTATGTGTTTTTAACACCAGATCAAGGAGTGTGGATCTGGGGATCCTCAGTTGAAATAAGAGTTGGGTATAGCTCTGTTCAGGATTAATATTTTTTATTTTTATAAATATAAGAGAAATTCACTAATAACCCATGGCATTTGCCTTTGTCATTAAATTAAATTATGGGTAAAATCCTATAATTTTGTTAAATTAGGGTGTATGTGGTTCTTCTAAAAAAAGAGCCTCATTGGATACTAGAAAATGGATATAGATTTTGAATATACACACCTAGGTGAAATCACAATGAAAAGGGATTGTTGAGTATCAAATTGATCTTCACTCAGTGCATATACTTTTCAAATTAATTTTCACTTTTTGAACCATTTTTTAGGTTTTGAATATTCTATAAAACCTAAATATAATATGACTATGGAAAACGTGGATCAAATTTGAGGAATTAATGATTGGTATAATTATATCACAGGTGAAGAAAACATATTTTAGGTTCAAATGAAGGTGTCATTGGAAACAACATCATTGGTTTGAGTTTTCATATTTATATTATCATTTACTCTGAATTTATTTGATATTATCATAACATTATTCATTTTATTATTTTATTGTAAATATTTTTATGAATGTAAATTTGGGAATTTTTTATCATTATAAACTCATATAACAAACTAAATAAGAATTTTTTAATAAAAAAATTTCATAATGGAAAATCAAAATATTTGTAAACTATGATGAGAAAAAATGTTTCTTGGTTTTCTCTAAGATATATATATTTTCATATGTTTACAATTTATATATCAAGATATTTTTTATATTATAGATGACCTTATATATTATTATTAGTAAGTTATAATTAAAATAGTGAGGGAAAAAATATTTGAAGGGAAGAGAATGTAACACCCGAATATTTTGAAAAATATTACCATTTTAAGATACATTGTATTGAGAGATTATTTTACAGAAAAACCAAAAAGAAATGGTCCAAAATATACTATATTAACCATATAAGGGAAATTTATGAATAATAAAATCTCTAGTAAAAAATATTGAAATAATTTATAAATAAATATAAAATAAGAATAAGAAAATATAGAGTTTTAGAATTAATTTTTTCAATAAAAGTTGTTTTTCATCACATATTACTTATATTTAAAAGATAATTTTTAAATTTAGTTTATTTTTAATTATTTATAGTGAAATTAAATTATAAATTCAATATGTAAAAATAATCTTATGGCGTAGTTTTATGATTTTAGAAAAATATGTGATTTTTAGATGAATGGTGAAAATATTGTGCTTTTACTAATACTGTCACTTATAAGACATTATCATAATAAAAGGATGAATTAAATATTATATAAATATTAATTTTATAAAAATTAAATATTTATAATGTAAAATAAATAATTTTAGAATACTATATTCATTTTATGAAACCCACGATTAATGATTTCAAATCTTATTTAATATTTTAATACAAAAATTGTTTTTTATTTGATTATATTAAAAAATTATATTTTTTCCCTTATAGTAAACAAAAATAATAAAATGAAATTCATATTTTATATCAATATATTCTTATTATTCAATAATTCCAATTTTATTTTTATGAATAAAATTAAGATTATAAGTAGTAATGTTAAAAACCGTGATAATGGTCAAATTGTCACTTTCAATGCACTATTTTATTAATGTCATACTATTTTTATTCTAATAAATTAAATTATTATATTTTAAGTAATATATTTGATATTATTTTCAAAAATAAATAAAAATATATTACCATTAATTTAATTGATAATTAATGTTATGTAAGATTAAGAACCCTTAATGGTGAAAACAATTTAATTATACAAAATAGTTTTTTAAAATATAAAATTATAGAACTAAAAAATTCATTTTATATTACTTATAAATAATAATATATTACATGGAGCCTCAATTTAGGTTCTTAACATCAAAATATAAAATGAGGGGTTAAATTACACATCTAATAAAATATAAATTAATTTAGAAAAAATGAGTCGCTAAGGTTGAAAAAAATTTTAAAATGTAAAAATCTAGTTCTAAGAGACTTGTATGAAGTAGAAAAATATCATAAAATATATTATAGGTACTTTATTTACCATATCTCGCTCTAAAAAGTTTTATTTCCCATTTTTTGATCCATATACTATTCAATATTATATAGACCCATACTTTTCATACCGGGATATTATATCTTGAATATTCTTTACATAACATATAGATCAATACTGTAATATTATATGTCTAATTCCTTTGAAAAATTTGATACATAAAAAACTGTTCATATAAGATATATACATCAACCCCAAAATTTTCTTCACAGCTTACACCCTTCTTAGACATACCCTATATAAAAAGTGTCTTAATAACTTGTATAATGGAAACATAATAAAGGATGAGATCCTTAGTAAGGGTATGAAATGGATATATCAATGATCACTTATTCTTGACATGAGAATAAAGTCATTTGAATATAAGATTAAAATTTGAAAATTATACCCTATATATCAGTGATCATCAACTAAAATCATGGAATAATTCTTAGTGGTTCATAAGACATGAATCATAAAGAAATCAAAGAGCATGCGCTATGAGACCATTTCATTGGAATAATACATATATATGTGGGGTACATATACATATTGAAAACCATTTTCATAGTATTAAAGGATCAGTGCTAAGAATATTATAGTGGATTAGGTTTACTCCCCATTCCATCATATTATTCAAGGTTTACTCCCAAGGATGTCATAGGGGAATGTGATACTTACTAGATTTTTCTAACTCCCCATTCAAATCATGTTTATCTAATGAGATATCCATTTTTACCAAATTCATTGTAGGGTTATATAATTTCGTTCTGACCCATCACATAACAAAAATCAAACGTATTTTTTCCACAAGATCATAAAACATTTATAAAATCATATTCCATGATTAGGAAATGAGGTTCATAAACATTTTATCCTAGAATAACATGTGTAAATTAATTAGGTTTCATAAACATCTAATAAATTCTTCATAACATAAACTATTGAAAATAAAGTTGTTTTATAAATACCTTGTAATCATAATACTAAATTCTGTATAAAAATATTAATGATGATAACATTGGATCACATAACCAATAAATATTAATTAAAATAATTTAATTTAATTATATATGAAAAAATACTTTAAAAGATCACATGAAATAATTCTTGATGAAATTACCCTTTTTACATTGAGATCACTTATTTAAAGTTTAAAAATTTCCGAAATATTAAAAAATTATTCTTTAGAAATAACATTTGATACTTGAAAATCAATATTCTTGTCATTGATTGGTCATGAGATTGGAAAATTTTGTTCAGTTCATATAATTTTAAAAACATTACATTCTCGTTTTTTAAAACAAAGACGTATCTTGTTTGGAAAATGCCAAAAATATTACTTTTAGAAAATATTTTAAAAAGTATATAACCATAAAAAAATGAAATTAAATACACCTTGTATAATATTAAAAACATTTTTGAAAATATTTTTATGAAACCTGGGTATGAATAAAAATTATTTTTGACTAAATGATAGAATTAATGTATGTTTTTCATAAAATTATTCTATTTTTTTCTCTTTACTACATAAATAGAGTAGAAGAAAATTAAATCAACCAACTTCTATCAATAACCATAGGGTGTAAATACCCTAACACTAATTTCATGGTGCTTGTTCTATATATTAATATATTAGTATAATAGAAAAGGAATTCATATCTTGAAGGATAGAATAGTTTAGTAGTTTTGGAAAACCATAAACAACCATGAGCTTTAAATTATAACTATAAATTAAAAAAACCTAAAACTTCATTGAAAACATCCATAACACCAAGATTGTCCCTCCAATTCATTCATAATATACATCTTCTCATCCTTGGGAAAAATTAAAAATAAGAAAGAGGTGAACTCAGATTCTCAGTAATGGTAATTAAGATAATAAAATAATTAATATTAAGGCTTGGTTAATAACTAAAAGTATGCATTCTATTAAGACATAATCTAGAGCATAATATGGCAGGAATAAAAGATGGTTAAATAATGACATAATAAAACATAACCATTGATAGTATATTGATCTAATAATCATAAGGAATATCAATTAATAATTTTATAATGAAGAAATACATAATTTCGTACATAAAAATCTTACCATCAAGGAATCATCCAAGACACTGTAGATAATGGGTTAAAACCATGTCTAGTTCATCTCATGAGACCTACCTATACATCGAGATACTATAACGGGCCTCACCCATCACTTACTATGTCTAATAAATTCCACAAATTTAAAATAAAATGATATCATTAAATAAAATTTACTCATACCACTTTGAAGTATCATATATGAAATTACTATAATAAAATCATTGATAATTTCTTGAGGGAAATAATCTTTAAAAATTATAAGTGTCCCATACCACCATGAAACATTTAAATCATAGTCCCATTATACATTAAATTAAACTTATATTATCAGAAGAATAATATAATCCAGGATTTAATATATCAACAGGAAGTATATAAACCTCACACAAGGAAATAGTGGTGAACAAGGCATATATCTCATAAAATTACAAGTGATAAGAGAAACCCCATTTTTACTTTAGAAAGAAGATTTCTTTTGGAAAATCATTTATATTTGTCATAAAATAAAATTTTAAACATGTAAATACCATAATTGAAAATATATGGACATTGAAATTATATTTGAGGCATAAATTATGTCCCACTAATGTAAAATCTTGTAAAAATTGTTTTTAGGAAACCTTAGAAATAAAACATTTTAGTGTGGTTTCAGAAAAATATTAATGAGATTTAAAATAAAAAGGCATGTTTTTTTGAATAAAATAAGAAAAAAACCAATATATTTTTTCATGAGATAATTTTTGATATTTTAAAAATATGTATTACTTAAAATAGACTATATAGGTCACCTAAAAATTGCTAAAAATTCAGGATGTTACCTTTAATCAGGATTGCTTATAGGAAAGAATTTTGAGGGGAGCTATATTTAATCATTTTTTCCCATATAATAATGATGAACTGATATGGATATGTGAGGTTTGAACATATAAACATAATATATATAATAAACATGAAAAATAATCATTTCATTTATGTAATTATAGTGAAAGAATAAACTAATGGAAAGATGATGGTTCGGGTAGAATCTTGTACCATATATCTGAATGTGTTTTCCACTTCAAACTAATTCCATGGATAATAAAATTAAATTCATTAATTAATTATTTAATATAATTATATATATATATTTGATTCATTATTTTTTTAATATGATAATTTATGGGATTATTAATGATTTATAGTGTTTAATTTCATCATTCTGGAGCATTCATTTTCTTGGTTTTAATGTTCGGTTCTCATGTTTATATGTAATGAAGTTCAAGTATAATGGGTATAATTATATAGAATTTAATATATATGATATTAATGAACATCCATAATATCAAATAGTTAAATAATACACATTTTTATATGGTATGAGGACAATTTTTGAGATAAAACATTAGTGATAATCATTTAGATTATTTTGTTGGTTTTTCAATCATCATGAACTAGTTTTTTCATATGAATAAATATTATGTATATATACTGGTTATAGAAAATTAAATAGATTTTATTTAATATATTATATTCTTTTTTAACCATTAAATGGTTTTATTATCAACCATGATGTAAAATTAAATAACTAAAATCAGATGTACAAAAAGGTTGTGAATCTGCACCTCATAGACGATGATTTTATTTAAAATAAAAGTGAGAGATAAGGGAGTTTGATGAAGGATAATTAATTAAAATGATATATTTCCAGTATATAGAAGATATTCAAGTTATCATGATCATTTTATAGAGGTTTTTAGGAGAAGATAATAAATGAAAAATGAAATTAGAGGGAAATTAAAATAAAATGAAAGAGGATTTAACTCACGAATTCTCTTCTTTGAGAACCTCCTAAAGGAACGTTGTCATGGTTTTTTTTGTGACAAGAAACTCTTGGAAGTGAGGTATATTATTCATAAGATTAATTTGGTATAATTTGGACAATATTCAATATATAAAGTTGTGAGGAGAAGTGGTGGTGAGAGGTGGTATTTCTAATGGAGGATTGGGGTGATTTTTGAATATTATATTCATTTGTTTATTTTTTTGACTCAATACTATGAATAGTTTTAGAATTATCATAAAAATATAAAAAAATTAAGGTATGTTTGATATTATTTTTATTACATAACCCATGACTATTGTAATATTTTATTTAAATTGTAATGTATTTATACCATGTTTGACTATTCACAAAAAAATCTTGTATTTCAGGAAAAAACCAAAATATTAATCCTAACCATTTTTTTCGTGAAGATTTCAAAAAATTAACTCAACTTTGTAAGATTTCGGATCTTTTTAAGGTATGTTTTTGTTTATATTTTGGTTTGGACTATTCTTTTTGGCTACATAAGTCTTCCCCCATGTTTAGGTGAAGTCCCCTGGGTGGTCCGGGGGTTCGGGACACGAAAGAGAAAGAAAATGGAGTTCTTGGGAATATTGCACAGTTTTCACATGGTTAGTGAAAACCATACAGATCATCCCAGGTAACCGTGAAGCCAGGGACAGAAGCTTATGCACGGTTGGCGCACTGTTAAGAAAACCTTATGGAATTTCTAGGAAACCGTGCGAAGGGGTGTTCTTAGGGCAGTGGAACATGCACGGTTTGCGCACAGTTTAGAAAATCAAGTTGGTAAACCATACATCCCAGAAACATTGATAAAATTTTAAAAAAATCTACCCTAGGATTTTAAAACCCATCTCAGCATTTTCCTCCATTCCACCCCTGTCAACACTGGTGAAAAACGTGGATGACCCAAGCTTCCATGAGGTGTTTCTTCGTCGATTCTTTTCTATTTTAGATGATGTTGATTGTGGATCGAAGCTCCAGTTAAGTATAATTCTCTCCTTCCTTCTCTTTTTTGGATTAGGGTTTGTGATTTCTTCCATCTTCCCCCAAAACCCTAAAAACACTTTTTTCAGTGGAACCTAGGTTGACGATTCAAGGGGTGATTGAATCCGGATCTATGGCCATGAATGAGAGTGCGTTCATCGTCTGATTCTAGGTAGGTGGTCTACAAGTATTATCCCATAGTTTTATTTTGGATTTGGGCATGGAAGTTGGTGTTCTTGTTTTCCCCTTTTGTGTCCTTGGTTCTGTTGACGTTTTTGATAAAAATGGGTGTCTAAGTGACCCATTGAAACCCTCACAATTCTCTTGGGATGCATTGAGGATGACTTGACCATTTTAGGGCCACCCATGGGGTGTGCCGACAATCCTGGACCGGGAGTGTGGAAGGGTTAAGTTGTGGGTTTCCAAATAAGGATGTGAAACCCATGTAAAATGTGTCTTAAGGATTGATTAATTTATAAATGAAATAACAATAAATATGCCTAGGGCAATAAAGGCATAAGTTGTTGTTGGAATGACATGTAAATGGGCAATTGGGTTGAAAGAGATTATATCGATTATTTCCTGAATTTGGTTAGAAATGCTTATGGGGATTAGGGAATTTTAAATAGTGAGCATTAAATTGGGTAATGGAATAGTAAATGGGGAACATGTTAATGGGTTGTAATAAGGGAATGGATAAAATTGGGGAATGGGTTAATTCCTAAGAATTATGTGGTACACCTAAATTATTGAATGTAATAAAGGGATTGTGTTATGTGATGTGAGAAATGTACTTGAAATGCATAAGTGGGTAAATGCTTGTGAAATGATAAATAGGCTAAATGGGTTAATGAATTGTCCATGATTAATTCGGCTAAGGCATAGGGGATTGTTGAATACATCTAATGAGTTAAGGAACATAAATGAGAATTTGACAAAATGAATATGAATTGTAAATGGTAAATGTATTAATGGGTTATGTAATAGTATTAATTCCCATGTTTTTGTTATGTGTTGTGATATACAATGGCATTTAATATGCTTGGTTGTGTTATGGTATGGTTGTGGTGAGTGAAAAAATATGCATGTGCACATGGCATGGTAGAGTGGGGGTATTGACTTGAGGTTCTATACCCACAGGTCAAGATAGACTGAGACTCTAAACTCCAACCAAATATACATGGGTTAGTGAAGGGAACATAGACTCGATTCCCCTAATGGTTGCATTCCACCCGGACTAAGGCTTCGAGGTGAGGAGAATGTGTTGATGTGATATCTAGATCCCTAGTGAGATAGGGACTTTATTTGTTTCCACTATGCATTTTTTTAATTTCCTTACACGCTTTTGTAGATATTTATGCCTAACCCATGGAACATGTAATTAATATGGCTTTTGTAATGAAGATGGTATAAGAAACGGAACTGGGATAAATACTAGTCTTGAATTAAATGAACATTGTGAACTAATGGAACCCGAACTGTCCTTGCTTACTAACCATTTATTTTTCACTTGCATGCACTATCTGTTAGATTGGATATTTTTTCGACACTGTTTGTGGTGGCCTACTAAGTTTTGTACTCACACCCTTCTCATGCCTCTTTTGGGCACCCGAGTAGATCTCTTAGTTGTAGGCCAGGACAATGGAAAAGGCCCTACACGAAGAAGTTGAGTTGCCCTTGGGATATTTGTAGGGAAGGATCGTTACTTACAGTTGATTCATGTTTGAAATTTGGTTGTTTGTTTTAATTTTGGGTTCATTTACATTGCACAACTAGTATGACATGAAATTATTGTATTTGTTTAGTGGTTTGTACCCCTTTTTGGTAAATGATAGGTTATTCATGCTTATTGGTTATTTATTTTATTTTTTCTCTTTTCATTCCCTTTTACTATGGCTGGCTATGATAAAGAGGGTATAGTCTACCCACATGACTTATTAGATGCTTTCCGATAATCGGCAACCTCTGGCATACGGGGAGGCGTGCATGAGTTCATGCGACGACTCAGCTCGGAGCACCGGTTTAGCGACTTCTAGTTCAAGGACATTACAAAGTGGAATCAGTGGGGTTCTTTTATATTCTTTCTATTTGGGGATGGTAGAAGTGATATTAGGATGTGTCATGAATTAGTAATGAGATCATGCTTGAGAGTAGCTATCTCATGTACGAGGGAAAACCCAAGTCACCCAGGGCAGGAATCGTTGTTCTTGATATGTGTTGTTACAATCAGATGATATTTAACCATTGGGTGATTCACATGTTGTGCGATTTGACTAATTTATGATATTTCTCTCTTTTCCTGAATGGAATGAGGATGTTCATTCATGCATCATTTTAGGAGCTTAAGGATATCAGTGGCATGTATCAGTATAGGAACAAACATGGGATGGGTGTGCATGGCATAGAGAGTGAAATTCATTTTAGTTTCCTGATAAATATGAAGAAAATTATGCCTAATAATGGTAATGAATGTTGGTGAATAAAAACAATTTAAATGAATAGTTATGAAATATCGTGTATAAAGAAATGTTGTAACCGCATTAAAGTTTTGGGATTTGATAAATCGTAAGGGTTGTTTTTGTGTCTAAAAGAAAAAGGGTTGTACAATGAAAGTAAAATTGTTAATTATTATTTCCTAATGAAGGGTGTAATAGAGTTAAAATGATGATTTAAACAAGTTGTGAAATGGGAAATGTGCCTAAGGGGGAAGGAATTGTGTTGTAAATGAAGAATTGTTTTGAAGTGGTGTTGATGAAAGACTTGTGATTAAGTGAATTGGTAACATTACGTTGACCATGACCCTCGGTATGCATGGTAGGGGGTAGTTTTCAACATGTGATGATGATCGTTGCGTTAGAGCTTGAATAATAAGTAGTTTGAAGTTGCGAGTGTAACACCATTTCCATATGTAGTTAATTCCTGTTGGTCATTATTCATAGTGTCGATTGAATGGTATGTTTAAAATGAGAATGATTATGTTCAATAGTGGGTATCCGTTGTGTGGTAGTTATCCCCTTGTCTTCGTAATTTGGGCAATGAGAGTTCCCTAGTGGAGACTTTGGATTTGATTTGTGAGACCTTACCAGTCATGATGTGGCCTAAGTGGCTTGTTTAGGGAAACCTCATAGGGTTGTGGACTTTGGGTTGCAAGGCGTTGTTCAGTAATGTAAGTGAGATAACTCTCATGGTTTGTGACCATACTTAGTAGATGCTGAACCCTAAGGATGGTACCTGGGTCTTGGTTAACTTGTGAGTAGAGACCTTGCGAGTTGAGTCTTGAATCTCGGAGAGGATGTTTTGCTAGTAATGACGTTGAATTTGTACACCTTTGGTGGGGAACCTAGAGTAGATGGTTTTATGTGTGCTAGGCATAGTGTGCATCATATTGAGAGTGAGTGTTCCATTCACGAGCATATCTTTGTTTTTGTCATGATAAACATGGTTTGGAGATAGGACCAATGGCTTCTCCTAGTTGAGACTCTAGTTTATAGAGTTGGTATCGTTCAACATTCAAGGTGACCAATGAGAGAGGTTAGATAGGGCTTCTAGTGCTTTTGGGTTTGTGTTGCGCATGTAGATGTTTTGGATTTTGATAGTGGAACTCAGGGTGTTGTGTGGTGTGGATTTGTCCTAGGGGCTAAGTGGGAAGGTTGAGTGTTGGTGGTGATCCTCGAATTAAGGTTATGCACTAATAGTTCCAAAAAAGAAAGGGTGACCACGTGGGAGGTTAGACCAGCAGTATAGGTACCTAAAAATATGAAGCATGAGAGATGCTTTAGAGGTGGTGTTATTGCATATAGAGTAACACCAAGTTTTAGTAAATGGTATAGTTGTACCTGGTTCTTTCGTATGGGTACCCGTGTGCTCGTAATAGGATCTAAGGTTTGTTTCAAATGGTTTTATCATAAGGATTCTCAACTCTCATGTTTGGATGATGATTAAAATAGGATTGAGGTTTTTTTCTAGTGGAAGAGATGAAGGTGGCTGGAATGTGGTTATATGCTTTAACTCGATGGTGACACCCTAGGTAAGGGTGGTCATGTGGCTGAACTTGTTTGTATTAATGGTTTGGTTGTGGATCAATGGTTGAACCTAGTTGTCAATCACACCCGGGTGGTAATAGTTAAGTGTAGAGGTGAACCGTTCGGTAGGGAATCTCAAGATCCCTGGTAGGTCATGGTGTCCCATTGCTTGACATTAGAAACATATGAGTTGGTGGTGGTGTTCTTTGATGAATTTTTAGTGTACCTCACCTAGTGACAAGAACACCCAACATCTTGACATCGTCCCAGGTATGCTGAGAAGCTCTGGCTCATGCCAAGAGTCATGAATTTGTTTGGTTTTATGAGGGACATCATGGAGTTATGCTCTTGGAAACTATATGTGTGAAGCCTAAGGATGGGATGTACACCCTCAATGGCTTCAGGTGGGGTCCTTGGGATGGACCGAATGACGAAAAAATTCATGGGTGATGTTCAAAGAAGTTGTTAACGGGCATTGGGGGATGTTTGTTTCCTTGTTATGGGAAAATATGGATGACTATGTCTAAGGTTGAGGTTTTGATTGTGTTGAGTGTAAGAAGCAGTGGTTGGAATCCCTCATGGTGGGTAATGGTAACTACACTCCTAATGTGGGGAGTGGTGGGTCAGACCCATATGTGGAGAGGAGAACATAGAGTGGATTTGTTGTCATTGTGATGCCCACGATGAAACTAAGAGGTAATTGTTAGGTTCCTCAAAGAGGCAATGTAGAACTTGGGTGCGGTGACTGATGAGCCAAGCGTTGACTTCGGGCTCAGGGTGGTTCTATGTGAGCCTTGTGATGTCTGTGGTGAAGTCATAGAAGGGTGTGGTTAGATATGACAATAGGTAGCGTCAAGAGAGGTTGGGTTCTAAAACTCCAGTGAGGATCACAGTTAGACTCAGGTAGTTCTCATTAGGTGGTTTTAGAACATCTTGAAGTTGGGTGATCCTTGTCCATGTGATGTGGTGTCATTCCAAGGGTGAAGCCAATGACGGTCTGGAGGGCGGTAGTGCCGTGATGATGGAATTATACTGGAATTTAGAAAGTGACCTCAATGGGTTCGTGGAATGATAATGATAGACTTCAAGTTAGTAAGAACCTTGGAAAGTTGAGAAAGGAGTAGTGTACCATCATTTGAAGGTGGGTGTTTAGGGGAAATCTAGTCGATGGTGGTCTGGTCGGAGATGGTAAACTAGAATGGGTCAGGTAAGTGTGACCCACCTCTGGGTTTATGTTGTAATGGAAAGAAGCTTTCGAAAACAAATTTTTACCTGAGTGAGGCCAGTATGATCTTAGTCCTTAAATGGATAGTGTAGGGATTTCGTCCCAATGGTTGTGATGGTGCGACTAGATGCCAAGGTAGGGTAATGACCCTATGGATTATTAGGAGTGGTGAGTTAGAACATGTTAAGTGATGGGATAGTTGTCTTGTGTTCTAGTGCTGCTTCGTCAATAGAGGAGGTTCCAAATAACTGGAAATGGTGGATAGAACCATACTAGATAAATGGTTGGTGAATGACATGATCAGAGTTTTGGGTTGTAAGGACTCGAGTGGTCATTGTTTGGGAGTGTTGGCCCTAGTAGAGAGATTTGGAATGGTTTAACTGGAAGAGTAGCTAATATTATTGAGTTGCGACTAGATTAATAGTTATGGAATGAATCTTCATGAAACATGTTTAGAAGGATCATGTGTTCTCCTTCGGGTGATATCAGGTATGGGTTACCGATAATGTTTGAAAAAAAGAGGAAAATGATGGCAAGTGATTCGAGTCATGAGATGTATAGATGATTGGGCCGATGAGTTGCTGATTGGTTCCTCCTTGATGATGTGATGTTGTGTGATAAGTCTCCTTGTGTTGTGAGTTAGGTGTTATCACCTATGTTTCCCCCATGAAGTTTTTTTGGTGAGAATGGTTGAAGTGGATGCATCGTTGGGGAGATTTTCTGGTTTGTGTTGTGCGTTTTGGTGAGGAATCCATGAGGGAAAATTCTATTTCCTTGATCCGTTTTCGGTGGGAATTGGGTTGTGCAACCAAAATCTTGGAATGTCGGAATGGATAGGTAGACATTGTGGCTAGATCACTTGTTAGGGAAGTCAGTGATTCTAAGAAGAGTGGCTCTAGGAAAAGATGTTATAAGTTGGGGAGGTTGTAAGATCTCAGATATTCTAAAGGTAAGTTTTTGTTTATGTTTTGGTTTGGCCTATTATTTTTGGATAGATAAGTGTTTCCCCATGTTTAGGTGAAGGATCAGTGGTGTTTCGGGGGTTTAGGACATGAAAGAGGAAGAAAAGGGAGTTCTTAGGCATGTTGCATAGTTTGTGTACGGTTTGTGCCAACCGTGTGGATCATTACAGGTAACCATGCAGCCAGGGAAAGAGGTTTATGCATGGGTGGTGCACAGTTAATAAAATCATGCCGAATTTCTATTAAACCGTGCAAAGGGTTGTTTTCGGGCAGTGGATCACGTAAGGTTTTCACACGGTTTGGAAAACCGTATGGGGAAACTGTGCGGCCTATAAACGTTGAGAAAATTAAAAAATCCCCCCCCCCGAGATTATAAAACCCAACTTTCGATTTTCCTCTATTCCCCCCCTCTCAACCCTAGTGATGAAATTTGATAATCGAAGCTTCCAAGAGGTGTTTCTCCTTCAATTATTGGCCGTTTTGGACGTCGTTTGTTGTGGATCAAAGCTTCAGGTAAGTCTAATCATATCCTTCCTTCTCTTTTTCAGATTAGTGTTTGTGATTTATTTCGTCTTCTTCCAAAACCCAAAAACCCCCTTTTTTGGTTGAACCTAGGTTGGGGCTTCAAGGTGTGTTTGAATCCGGATCTAAGGTCGTGATTGAGAGTGTGTTCATCATCAGATTCGAGGTAGGTGGTCTACAGGTATTATCCCATAGTTTTATTTTGGATTTGTTCATGGATGTTGGTGTTCTTGCTTCCCCCTTTTGTTTCCTTGGTTCATTTGAAGTGTTTGATAAAAATGGGTGTCTAATTGACCAATTGAAACCCTCAAGATCCCTGTGGGATGTTTTGAGGATGAATTGACCATTTTAGGGCCACCCATGGGGTGCGCCAGCAATCCCGGACTGAGAGTGTGGTAGGGTTAAATGGTGGGTTTCCGAATAAAAATGTAAAATCCAAGTAGAATGTGTCTTAATGATTGATTAAGTAACAGATTTAATCATAATAAATATTCCTATTGAGATAAAGTCATAAGGTGTTGTTGGAATGACATGTAAATGGGTAATTGGGTTTGAAGATTTTATGTCGATTGTTTCATGAATTTGGTTAGAAATGCCTAAGGGGATTAGGGAATATTAAATGGTGAGATTTCAATTGGTAAATGTAATGGGAAACGGGGAATGTGTTAATGGGTTATAATAAGGGAATGGATGAAATTGGGGAATGGGTTAATACATGAGAATTAGGTGGTACAAATAATTGATTGATTGCAATAAAAGGATTATGTTATGTGATATGAGAAATGTACTTGAAATTCATAAGTGGGTAAATTATTCTAAAATGATAAATGGGATAAATGGGTCAATGAATGGTCCATGATGAATTCAGCTAAGGCATAGTAGATTGTTGAATACACCTAATGGGTTAAGGCATGGAAATGAGATTTTTTCTAAATGTGTAAGAATTGGAAATAGTAAATGTATTAATGGGTTATGGAATAGAATTAATTCCCATGTTGTTATTATGTGTTGTGATATCCAATAACATTGAATATTATTGGTTGTGCAATGGTATGGTTGTGGGGACTTGAAAAATAAGCATGTGCACATGGATTTTTAGAGTGTGGTATTGACTTGAGGGTATATTCCCATTGGTTGAGTTAGACCGAGGCTCTAAAATGCTCTCCAAAATGCACGAGTTAGGGAAGGGGACAGAGACTCTGTTCTCTTAATTGTTTCATTCCACCCGGACTGAGGCTTCGAGGTGATGAGAATGTGATGATGTGATATGTGGATCCCTATTGATATAGGGACTTGATTTGTTTCCCTTATTCATTACGATTGATTGCCTTATACCCTTCTGTAGATATTTATACCTAACCCATGGAACATGTCATAAATACTTCTTATGTAATGAAGATGGTATAAGAAACAGAATTGAGATAAATACTCGTCATTAATTAAATGAACCTTGTAAACTAATTTCACCCAAATAATCATTGCTTACTTACCATTTATTTTGTACCTTCATACACTATCTGTTAGACTGGATATTTTGTAGACATCATTGTTGGTGGCCTACAATGTTTTGTAATCACACCCTGCTTGGGCCGCCATCAGGTACCCGAGCAGATCTCTTGGTTGAAGGTTAGGACCAAAGATGTCACGACCCATCTCCCGGGCCCCGTGCCATGGCTACCCCAAGCCGACCTTCCATAGGCTAGAGGCTGGTGACTAGCACCAAAGGCGTATTCCCTAAAACATGGAATGAATTGCCTTTATATCCTGCAAACTCACATAACCAAGCACATAGAAAGATACGAACACAAGAAAACTATATAGTAAACAAGTGGGTACAATAAGTAATAAGGTTCCAGAATACAAGCCCAAATAGAAAGTACAAGTACAACTGAAATGCAATACAACGGAAGAAAGAGGAATAAATCTACTGGGTCACCCTCTGGGTTCCTACCTGAAGGGTAGGTATAGATCGCCTCCTCAGCACACCTCGTCCGTCCATCTCCTCTGCGTATCGACACGCCGTATGGTACACCTCGGGGCACCGTCCAGTCCTGGTACTCTCAGCCGCAGTCAGCGCTGTCTGTCGTCTGCATCCAACACAACATGGTGCGAGAATAGCCCATGCAGGGGTCAGTATAATGATACTCATTAGGTACCCCGAGACCCTTAAGTTCTCACAAAATCCTCCAAGGATAAACCACAAAGTATGAAATCAACAGATTACCCCACTTAGGTATATTACCCTAAATATACCAAAGTTATAAATTAATCCATCTTAATCATGAGGAAAACACAGAAAAACTGACTCAGTTCAAACCAAGATTTTATTCTAGGGGTAGTATCAAGTAACATCCCTAGTCACATTGTCAAAAACTTGGCTGCTGGAGAACTCATGAGTCATACGGTCGTCCACCTGTAGGTCTAGTCCTCTTGGACCTCTATGACGTTTGTCTGCTGCCAGCTGCAGAAGACTCCTCTACATGTTGACTGGGGGAGGATCTCACTTCTGGAGACTGCTCAACAAGGAAAATCTCCACTATGAGGGCTCTCTGTACCACCCCCTCCTACGTCGGGATGCTGAGTGAGATCATCAAAGCCCTGAGCCTGAGCCCCTGCTCGAAAGTTCGGGCCCTGATGAATGGGTCCCACACCGTATTTGTTTAGTATCATTAGAGGTCAGTGAATCTAGCTGAGTACTGAGCTACAGTCATGCTACCCTGCTGTAGATGAAGTAGCTCCTGAATGCGCACTGCGTAAAGAGTCACTAGGACAAAATCTGCACAAAACAGGCTCTCGAAGTCTGGCCAGAGAAGCGTTACCTCGTCATGAACCTGGAACATCAAGCTCCACTATCTTTCCACTACTACCTATAAAAGGAAGGAAAAAAGGATCACCATGAGATCGGCTGGTGTCCCAACCAGTCGGAAAACTCTCACCACAACCTCTAGCCAATCCTCAGCCACCTGTGGGTCCACCTCTCCTCTAAAAATGGGTGGCCTCTAGAACTGGAACTCTTGTAATGCACTCATGCGGCGTGCACCATCTGCTACTGGGGCTGGTGGCATTGGTGGCCCAACAGGGAGTGGTACCACTAGTGCCTCTGCTTGAAAAGGTCCCTTCACCGAGGCCTCATCGCTCTGTGGGCTATGAGTACATACAACTCTCAGAACTCTAGCAGGCTCTCTGTGTGGAGGAATCCTGAAAAGAAATAGGTGTGCCACGGTCAAAAAGGTTATACCTGGTGAGATGAACTGGTGAGATGACGAATGAAATCACAAAGAAAACTCTTAAAAACACACACACAATCAGGGTTTTTGTTCAATGAGTCGGAAATCAGTAGTTAGGGTCCTGGTGTATGGATATGTCGGCCACCGCACCAACACTGGACTCCCTGAACGAAAAAATACACTCACTACCCTTAACACTATTTCCTCATAGAAAAGAAAGATCAGAGTCCTAATTTCTACGGTACAACTGACTCCTCTGATACCAATTTGTCACGACCATCCCCCGGGGCCTATACTGTGACTCCCCAAGCCCGCCTTCTATAGGGTAGGGGCTGACAACTAGCACCAAAGGCATATTCCCTAAAACTAGGAAGGCATTGCCTTTATAACCTACAAACTCGTGTAACCAATCACATAGAAAGATAAGAAAACAAGACAACTATATAGTAAATAAGTGGGTATAGTAAGTAAAAAGGGGACAGAATACAGGCCCAACTAGAAAGAACTAGTACAACTGAAATGCAATACAACTGAAGAAAGAGAAAGACATTTACTGGTTTGTCCTCCAGGTTCCTACCTAAAGGGTTGGAATAGATCAACTCCTTAGTACACCTCATTTGTCTGTCTCCTCTACGTATCAACACGCCATATGGTCCACCTTGGGGAACCATCCAGTCCTGGTACTCTCATCCTCAGTCAAAGATGTCCATCGTATTCATCCAAAAAACAAGGTGTGGGTATAACACGTGTAGGGTTGAGTATAACGATACTTAGTAAGGACCCTGAGAACCTTAAGGTCTCATAAAATCGACCTAGGATAAACCACAAAGTATGAAATCAATAGATAATACCACATAGGTATATGTCCATACATACACCTAAGTTATCAAGTAATCCATCTCAATCATGAGGAAAACACAGAAAACCTGAATCAGCTCAAACAAGGATTTTATTCTAGGGGCAGTTTCAAGTAACATCCCCAGTCACATTGTCAAAACCTCGGCTACTAGAGAACTCCTCCTCTATCGAGTATAGTGGACCAGCTGTGACAGAAAGTGCGTGTCCCACTAACCTTGTACTGGTGAGGTACTCCTCCTATCTAGTACCATGGGCCTACTGCATCACCAATTCGTTTCCCACCATGGGTCTGCCGCGTCACTAAGCGTGCTCCCCTTCGTAGCCTGCTGAGGTAATCCTCTTGTAGAGTATCGTGGGTCTGCCATGACACCAAGGCAGTGCCCAATTTGGGTCTTCTGCGACACCAAGGTCCTCCCCAATGGGTTAGTCAAGTCACTCTGAGTTGAAGCAGTCAGCAGTTGTCAGGTCTCAACTAGCTACTAGGTCTCCGCACTAAGCTCGCTCGTCTTTGAGAGGATCCTCTCCATGAGCTGTTGGTAGATACTCTAACTATCACAAATTCCCACTAATAAGTATATCAAAGTATCTCCACGTCATAAGAGTCCCAACGCGACTGAAGGCGCGTCAATGGGACACCCGTTCTGTGAGTTATTAGGCTTTTATTCCTAGGGGCTTGGTTGGATTTGTTCTCAATCCAAACTGGCCATACCTCAATAATACCCAAAACTCCAATAGGGTATACTCAAAGGGACCATCTCTCTCTAAGTTTTCCAGCGCCGCTGACAGTTTGTCAAACAAACATCCGGTGCCAAAGATATGGCCAAAAGAAAGTAAAGGGTCGTAGTGGGCCCGGTTCCGGTCCGACCTGGTCGGACAGACCCGACCCGAACTATCTTGGGTTGACCCAGTTCGGGTCACCCTGGCCCGACCCACTGGGTCAGGCCCGGCCTATGGTGCAGCCCAGTCCGCTGGGCCAACAGGTTGTGAGGGTCGTGAGGGGCCACAGGGCGGTGAAGGCTACGGGTCGGCTCTACCGCGGATGTCGGCTCGGCCATGGACAACGGCTTGGCTGCGGGGTGCCGCGAGTGAGGTTCGGCTGGGTGGTCGCTGAGAGGATGGTTCGGCCGTGAGGGTGCCCGAGGCTGGTTCGGCCGGGAGGGCGCCGAGAGGTGTGTGGGCCTATTCGGCCGGGGCACCATGGGGGCGTGGGGCTGGTTAGGTTGGGGTATTATGAGGGGAGCGGGGCCACTTCGGCTGGGATACCAAGGGGGGTGCGGGCCGGTTCGGTAGGGGCATGGGGCCAGTTCGGCTGGGGCACCTTGGGGGGCACAGGGTCGGTTAAGTCGTGGAGCCGCGTGGTGGGGGGGGGGGGGGGGTGAAGGCGGCTCGACTCGGTGGCTCGACATGGCAGCAGTTCAGTGGCGGCGCGGATCGGCGGAGGCCATGGGTGGCGGAGCGCCGTTGCCTTTGTCGCCTTCCTCCATTTCAAAGAACACCTAAATTCAACACATGGATTATGGAGAAGATGTGCCATGATAGTTTGGCCTGCTCTCTCTGCATTAGGGCAGTAGAAAAAGGCTCAATATAAAAATAAAGAAGAACTTCAACCCTCCCACAAAGATTATTCCCAACATGCAAAAGAAAATATCTGCATCCTTCATTTTAAAAGAAAGGAAGAACATGGGAATATAATCATACACAAAATAAACCCCTACCTCGTTCTCTTGATGGAGTTGGCGCAAGAAGGTAGTATGGTCGTCGATTCTCCATAGATGAGGACGTCCCATGTCAGAAGACGTCCTGAGGAATAAGGTCGAAGGAGGTCGGTGTTCTTCGTTGGATGAGAGTTCTTCATTGGGGAGTACGTTCTTCATTGGAGAACTCATTCTTCCTTGGAGAGAGTAATCCTCCCAGTGTTGGGAGTCCCATCACTTTACCAGTGCTTTGTTTCTTGGTGAAGCCATCCCAAATCCTCCTCCCAAGCACCCTATAAATAGGAGAGGAGGAAAGGTAAGTAACGATCATGGAATTTATGACAGTTCATTTATTAGGAACCTTCCTAAATTCTAACGACACAGTTAGTTAATTTAAAAAAGGTCAATACAATTAATTTACGTTGGCACAAAATATGTGGTGCGTTGGGATAATTAATGTGGAGGAAGTCAGGAGGCTCCTCCACATTAATGGGGGGGGGGGGGTTTGAGAGGTTTTTCTCCATAATGAGGGGATTTCAAGAGGTTTAGGCCTCAGGTGGTCCCTACCACCATAACCACTCATGAGAGGTTAGGTTTTTGTGGTCCCCACCACCATAACCTCTCATGAGAGGACAAGGTCTGGTGGTCCCCACTTCTCAACTTAGACATGGGGGTTTTGTTCCAGTGGACCTCACCTCCCAACAACCACATGGGTGTTACAAATAAAAATAAAAATGTCACACACTTTTATTTTTATTTTATTCTCTCACAAAAAACCTAAAAACTAACTTTCACCCTCAACCATCTTCCATAAAATCGAAAGTCTCCTTAAGTGAAAACCAGCGCTGCAAGTTCAACAGTGCCCTCAAATTTTAATTCTGAGCACCGGTTCAAAAGTTAGAAAAACCCACTCGCACGTTTACTGGACATAATTGAAATAAAGTTCAGAAATTTATTTTGGGCACTTCAGGCCTCAGAATCATGCGCCGTCAATTTTCACAGCCTCATAAAATTCCCATTTATTTTAAAAAAAAATTCATGGAAATTATGGCTCTTTACATTCTCCCCTCCTCAAGGATCTACATCCCCGTAATCCACAACTCAAACTAGGTAAACAAGTGGGGGTACTGTGCACGCATATGAGCCTGCCGCTCCCATGTGCTCTCCTTGAGGGTTCCGTGCCGCCAGCGAATGCACACCAGAGGTATCGACTGTCCATGAATGACCTACTCCTGTCGATCCTCAATATCTACTGGAACCTCCACAAAAGTCACCCCATCATCGATGTCCATCTCACCAGGGTTGATGATATGAGAAGGGTTTTGCACGTATCTCCTCAGCTGGGATACATGGAAGATGTCATGTACCCAGTAAAACTAAGGTGGAAGAGCTAAGCAGTTAGCCACCTCGCCAACTCTAATAAGGACCTGAAAAGGTCCAATGAACCTCAGAGATAACTTTCCGCCTCGGCCAAATCTTCGTAATCCTCATCGAGGTGAGAATCGTAGAAAGACGTGGTTTCCATCCTCAAACTCCAGAGGTCTATGTCTTCTATAGACATGTGAGTTCTGCCTGCTCTGTGCAGTCTTGATCTGCTCCTGGATGATCTACACCTTCTTTGTGGTATCCCGTACCATCTCTGGTCCCACTAGTGCTGACTCCCCTGGGTCAGTCCAGCACAAAGGTGATCTACAAGGTCTCCCATTCAACGCCTTGAAATGTGCCATCCCAATGGTGGAGTGATAGATGTTGTTGTATGAAAACTCCAACAAAGGTAAGTGATCCTCCCATATGTGACCGAAGTCGAGGACACAATCATACAACATGTCCTCGAGGGTTTGAATGGTCTGCTTAGTCGGAAAATCCGTCTAAGGATGGAAGGCAGTGCCCAACAAAGCTGCGTCCCGAAAGCCTATTGTAATCCCTTCCATAGTGAGGAAGTAAAGCATGCATCCTGATAGGAAATGATCTTTGAGGGTACTCCATGTAACCGTACAATCTATTGATCATAGAGGCATCCCATGCTCTCTACAGAGCCCTGTTCTCTGATCGGTAGGAAGTGGGATGACTTGGTGAGTCGGTCGAAGATCACCCATATAGAGTCATGACCTCTTAATGTACATGGAAGTAATGTCACTAAGTCCATGGATATCCCATCCCACTTCCACTTTGGGACCTATAAAGGATGAACCAAGCCTTCTGGTACCTGAAGCTCCACCTTCACTTGCCGACAAGTGAGGCACCGAGAAATAAACTCTGCAGGTGATTTCTTCATTCCCAGCCGCCAGTGCTGTTGTCAGAGATCCTGGTACATCTTCACCACTCCTGGATGTACCGCTATAGGGGATGTGTGGAACTCCCTTAACACTTCCTCCTAAAGTGAAACTGGTACCATGGTACGTCCTCCGAAGAGGATGACGTGATCCCCACCCTCAGAAAATCCATCAGGTACTTGTCCTGTGGATATCTGAGCATGTCGTGTCTCGCAGTCAGCATCCCCACACTGCGCCTCCCTGACTCACTGAAGAAGTGGGGGAGTGACTATGAGAAACTAAAGAAAAACTGCTCCGTCTCTATTCACAAAGGATATATTTAAAGTAGCCATATGCACTATCGCCTCACCTAGAAGTCGTATTCCAAACCTCCTGCCGAGTACATCTGCCACAATGTTTCCCTTCCCAAGAGTATAAACTATCTCAAAGTCATAGTCCTGGAGGAACTCAATCCAACATCACTGTCTCAGGTTCAGGTCCTTCTGAGAGAAGATTTACCTGAGACTCTTGTGATCAGTGTTCACTGTAAAACGTTCGCCCATAAGATAGTGCTTCCACATCTTCAAGGCGAAGATCACTACTGCTAACTCCAGGTCATGGGTAGCATAGTTCTTCTCATGCTGTCTCAGCTTCCAAGAGCCATATGTGATCACTGATCACTCCTTCATTAGGACACATCTGAGTCCAGTCCTTGATGCATCTCAGTAAACTATGTACCCTACACCCTCATCTAGAAGCCTCAAGATGGAGGCACTAGTCAGCGTCTGCCTTAGCTTCTGAAAAATCACTGGAATCTCTCTAACCACACGAAAGGTTTACCCTTCTTTGTCAAGGATGATTGTGGTGCTGCAACTCTGGAGAGGTTTGGCACAAACCATCTGTAATAACCATCCAAGCTCAGGAAACTCTGTACCTCTGTCACACTACTAGGTGGCTCCCAAGAAACTACGACCTCAATCTTCACTGAATCCACTACAACTCTAGCCTCCGATATGACATGTCCTAGAAAGTGAACCTCTTAGATCCAAAACTAGAACTTCGAGAGCTTACCATAAAGCTCGTGCTCTAGGAGTGTGTCCAGTACTACCTGCAAATGATAGGAATGTTCCTCCTCAGTACTCGAGTAGATCAGAATGTCATCGATGAAGAATACTATGAAGCGATCACGCTACGGCCGAAAGATCATATTCATGAGTCCCATGAACACTGATGGAGCATTTTTCATGCCGAATGGCATAACCAATAACTCGTAATGGACATACCGAAATCTGAAATCCGTCTTTTACACATCCTCATTTTGTACTCTGAGATGGTGATAGCCTAATTTGAGGTATATCTTTGAGAACCCCCGTGCTCCCTTCATCTGATCAAAGAGGTTGTCAATCCTCAGGAGTGGGTACTTGTTATTCACGGTTACCTAGTTCAGGAGCCAATATTCAACACAAAGCCTCAAGCTCCCATTCGCCTTCTTGGAGAACAGAATCGGGGCTACCCAAGGTGAAACACTGGGTCGGATAAATCCCTTCCACTACAACTCCTCTAGCTATACCCACAGTTGACAAAGCTCTGTAGGAGCCATCCGATATGCTAGTGTAGATATCGGTGTCGTTCCGAGGTACCAGTCAATGTTCAAGTCCACATCTCTATGAGGAGGTAGACCCGAAACATCATCTGGGAAGAAATACACATATTGGTCCACCGCTACAGGATATCTTGGACTTTCCACATCAACCGCTCTGAGGGTGAGGGTAGCCAAATGATGAGTGATCGGCTGCACCCTCCTTCGGGCAAGTCCATCTTGCGCTGCAAAGGCTCCCTTCTCGTCGGTGAAGGTAAACCTGGTCCCATTCGCGTGGACACACCACAATTTGCACCTAATACAATCTATTTGAGCATGGACTGTAGATAACCAGTCTATACCCAAGATGATGTTGTAAGGCCTCAATGCCGCTACAAGGAGATCCCGACAAAAGATCTCACCTACTAGAGTAATCTCGCACTACTGGTACCAGTGTGTAATCATCGAATATGCTCTCGTAGGAGTCTCTAGCCATAAGGATCGAGCCAACGGCTGCGTCGGAATCTCCGAGGTCCGAACGAGGACAATGAAAATAAAATAATGATTGGAATCTATGTCTATAACTACTACAACTAAGGTAAAGTAGACACAGATCATGACTAATATCATCTCTGGAGCACCGTGCTCATAGGCCTCAGCTGCATGGAGCTTAGCTCTCCCCTATCCACATACTCCCTGCAGGCAGGGTGGACCTCCTAGTGGTGGTGGCGGTAATACCTCGAAACATTTCCCACCACTAGCTGTACAACCAGCTCCTCTGCCATGTCCGCCTGCTACCTGCGGACTGCCTCGATCGAACCTCTATCTCTACTTGGGTGGTCCTTCGACCATCTGTTGATCCTCTGTACGATGGTTCGGACAGTCATAAGCCATGTGACACTGCCCGCCACATGAGAAACACTGCTCACTCCAAGAATGTCTGTCTCCACCTTAGGTGCTCCGCACAACCGACCCTGATTCATGCCGTCGTCCAACTGTAGGTATGATCCTATTGGAACTCTATGAAATATATATTCTGCCAGCTGTAGAAGACTCTGATACGTGTCGGCTGGGGGTGGATCGTGCTACTGGGGACAGCTCAGCAAGGAAACTCTCCACTAGGAGGGCTCTCTCTAACACCCCTGCCTGCATCGGAATGCTGAGTGAGATAATCAAATCCCTGATCTCCCGCCTGATCCCCTAATCAAAAGTTCAGGCCCTAAAGAATGGGTCCCGCACCATATCTGTGGAGTAGCATGAGAGGTTAGTGAAACTCTCTGAGTACTCAACTACAATCATGTTGCCCCGCTGCAGATGAAGTAGCTCCTAAATGCACACTGTGCAAAGAGTTTCTCAGAAAAACTCTACACAAAACAGGCTCTCAAAGTCTTCCCAGAGAAGCGTCACATCATCTTGAACCTGGAGCATCAAGCTCCACTATCTTCCCACTGCTACCTATAGAAGGTTGGTGGCAAGGATCACCATGAGATCGGCTGGTGTCCCGACCAGTCGGAAAACTCTCACCACAGCCTCTAGCCAATCCTCAGCCGCCTGTGGGTCTGTCTCTCCCCTAAGCAGGGGTGGCCTCTGGTGCTGGAACTCATGCAACGCACTCAAGTGGAATGCACCATCTTCTACTGGTGCTAGTGGCATCGGTGGCCCAACGGGGAGTGGTACCTCTGGTGCCTCCGCTTAAAAAGGGCCATGCATCGAAGTTTCGTCGCTCGGTGGGCTATCAGTGCATACAACTATCGAAACTCTAGCAGGCTGTCTGCGTGGAGGCATCCTGAAAAGAAACTGGAGTGCCACGGTAAAAAAGGTTATACCCGGTGAGCTAACCTGGTGAGATGACTTAAGATAAAACAAAGAAAACTCTTGAAAACACACACGCAATCAGTGTTTTCATGCACTGAGTCAGAAATTAGAAGTCAGGGTCCGGGTGTATGGATACGTCGGCTGCCGCACCATCACTGGACTCCCTGAACTGAAAACCACACTCGCTACCCTTAACACTATTTCTTCATAGAAAAGAAATATCATATTCTTAAGTTCTGCGGTACAACCGATGCCTCTGATACCAATTTGTCACAACCCATCCCCCAGGGCCAATACTGTGACTACCCCAAGACTGCCTTCCATAGGCTAGGGGATGGAGTCAAGCACCAAAGGCATATTTCTGTAAAACGGGGAAGGCATTGCCTTTATAACCTACAAACTCACGTAACCAAGAACACAACAAGATAATAACACAAGAAAACTTTATGGTAAACATGTGGGCATAGTAAGTAAAAAGGGGAAAGAATATAGGCCCAACTGGAATTTATAAGTAAAACTGAAATTCAATACAACTGATGAAAGAGAAAGATAGCTACTGGGTCGTCCTCCGGGTTCCTACCAGAAGGGTTGGTACAGATCGCCTCCTCAGCACACCTCATCGATCCTTATCCTCCACGTATCAACATGCCATATGGTTCACCTCCAGGCACTGTCTAGTCCTCGTACTCTCAGCCTCATTCAGTTTTTTCCATCATCTTTATCCAACACAACAAAGTGCGGGAATATCCCGTATAGGGGTGAGTATAACGATACTCTGTAGGGATCCCGAGACCCTCAAGGTCTCACAAAATCCACCAAGGATAAACCACAAAGTATGAAATCAACAGATAACCCCACTTAGGTATATGCCCATACATATACCTAAGTTATCAAGTAATCCATCTTGATCATGAGGAAAACACAGAAAAAACTGACTCAGCTCAAACCATGATTTTATTCTAGGGGTAGTATCAAGTAACATCCCCAGTCACATTGTTGAAATCTCAGCTGCTGGAGAAGTCCTCCTCTATCGAGTATAGTGGGACCACTGTGACACCAAGCACGCTTCCCACTAACCTTGGACTTCTGAGGTACACATCCTGTCGAGTACTTTGGGTCTGCTACATCACCAATTTTCTCTCCACTGTGGGTCTTCTGCGTCACAAAGCGTGCTCCCCCTCATAGCCCGCTAAGGTACTCCTCTTTTGAAGTACAATGGGTTTTCCGTGACCCCAAGGAGCTCCCCAATGTGGGTCTTTTGTGACACCAAGGTGCTTACCACTAGGTTAGTCGAGTCACTTCGAGTCGAAGCAGTCAGAAATCGTCAGCTCTTAGCCAGCTAATAGGTCTCCGCACTAAGCTCACTCGTCTTTGGGAGGATCCACTCCATGAGCTACCGATCGATACTACAACTATCATGAATTCCCACGAATAAGTATCTCAAAGGCCCACAACACCATAGGTGTCTCAACGCAACTGACGGCGAATCAATCGGATGCCCGGTCTGTGAGTTATTAGGATTTTAGTCCGAGGGGCCCGATTGGATTCAAGCTTGATCCAACCTGACCGCACGTCAAATATACCCAAATCACTATTAGGGTATACTCAAAGGGACGGTCTTTCTCCAAGGTTTCCAGCGCTGCTGATGGATCATCAAATGGACGTCTGGTGCCAAAGATATAGCCAAAATAAAGTAAAGGGTAGTAGTGGGCCTTGGTCCGGTCCGACCCGGTCGGACTGACCTGGCCCAACCCGCTGGGTCTGGCCCGACACGTGGTGCGGCCCGGTCCGTTGGGTGGTCCGGAAGGCCGTGAGGGGATACGGGGTGGTGAAGGCCACATGTTGTCTTTGGAATGAACAACGGCTTGGTCGTGGGGTGCCGTGAGGGCGGTTCGGGCGGGAGGGCGCAGTGTGGCCGGTTCGTCCGGGAGGGCGCCGTGAGGCTGGTTCGGCCGGGAGGGCACCACGAGGCCGGTTCAGCCAGAAGGGCACCACGAGGGGCATGGGATTGTTCGGGGGGGGGGGGGGGAGTTCGGCTAGGGAACCACAGGGGGCGCGGGCGGGTTCGGCCGGGGAGGCGCGGGGGGTGCGGGGCCGGTTCAGCCGGGGCGCCACGGGGGGTACAGGGCTGGTTCGGCTGGGGAATTGCAGGGGGAGAGGTGGCTCATTGTAACAGCCCGAAATTTTTGAATAAATCTTGTTTCCTGATTTCATGTGTTATTTTATTTTATTTTTATACTCAACAAAAATGTTTTATTTGATAAACATGATTATAATTAAAATAATACCATTGGTTTTTGAGTGTTATATTACCATCGGTCAATATGACCGCCGTGAACAAAATGTTTTGATTATTGTTAATTATTATAGAAAGAAGATTTGATGGCCTCACCTAGTAGTCATGGACCGATCGAAGCCCATCTAACAGAGCTTGGGAAGGAGGTAGCACCATTGGCCTTTGCTCTGGACCAAACCCAAGCCGAACTTCATCATGTGAAGCTAGAACGGAATCGCCTTCGCGAGAAGTTCAAACTGATAGAAATTACTACTCGGGCAATGTTGACCGAGCCGCCCCAAGATTCTATCACCCTAGCACACCTTACTCTTAGGTCCTATGATGGTATTATAAGGGGTTATGTAACGAGACCGTAATTGCCTTGTGTAATCCTTGTTTTAAATAAAAATTGGGATTTCTTCTTATGATGAAGTTTATGAATTTTCAAATGACTGGATAAAAATAGTATGCATATTTTTGATGAATTTTCAAAAGGATATTTTAAAAAAATGTTTGTGTAAACCTTAAATAATTTAAAATGTGTAATGATTCTCAAAAAATGGTCTTCTACAATTATGTTCAGTATGAAATTTAGAGTCTAATAAGATCAACATGATTTTTGATGAATAGTAAATTATGAATAGTGATTTTATGATTAGGATTAGTAATATGACCAAATGGATTAGTAATCTCACTTAAATAAAGTTTTAAAATAATCTAGGCACCTTGATTAAGTAATGTGATTCAATAAAATGGTTAAATGACGGTTTCATAAATTATTATTCAAGTATTAGTTTTTTCGGATGAATAGTGTTTTTTAATTAAAAATTTAATTAAAAATAATTAGAAAATTATTTTTATAAAAATGACTTTATTTTTGAACTCAGAGCATCGATATTATGTTATGGTAATTTTTGGGGATTTTTCTGAAAAAAATGAATTTTCGATGAATAGTGTATTTATTTAAAAATAAAATTAAAAATATTTAGAAAATTATTTTTATAAAATGGAGTTCATTTTTGAAATCATAGCATTGATATTTGGTTAAGGTGAAATTTTGGGATTATTCTGAGAAAGTTGAATTTTCGGTGAATAGTGAAAGTATAGTTTTTAAGTTACGGGTTTTTAATGACATCATTAAATGATGTATTAAGTATATATTCAATATGGTCGAATTATGAATAGTAAGATAAGGTGTGAGGTGTCCCAAGTGGCCAATACCATGGGCAAATACCATGGGCAAGCCCATGGTTTTGCCAAAACCACTAGTGAGGTGTCCCTTGGCCATTAATGCCTTGTCCCCTCACTTTCCCTATAAATACCAATCCCTACTCTCATCCATTCGACTCCCCAATCATTCCCAAGGAATTTATGGTCTCATTACCGCCCAAGGAGTCCTCCCAAGGTGCCCCCAAGCCCTCAAGGTCCCAACCTTTGAGGTTTAAGAGTTACATTTTAAGGTAAGGGATCCGACCTCTCTCTTTCTTTTCAAGTAATCTCTTTTATGTCACTTCTTTTATACTCCATGTTCTTATGTTAGAGGATGTTCTTTTATATTCATCCTACTGCCTATTTCATGTTCCTATGATGAGAGACCCCCCCTTTCTCTCATCAATTCGTTTTAAGAATGTTTAAGTGGGGCCGTTAGGCTGCCGAATTTTTAAGGGATTCTTTCACCTTCCTCGTTTTCAAGTTCTATTTTCATTCAAGTCATTCATGTTCCTTTTTATTATGTTGGGGTATGATCTCTAAATTATCATACTGATCTTTTATGATCATATGATGAGAGACCCCATTTGATCTCTTCAATTCAGTATTTTGATGTTTTAAGTGGCGCCGTTAGGCTGCCGAATTTTTAAGGGATTCTTTCACCTTCCTCGTTTTCAAGTTCTATTTTCATTCAAGTCATTCATGTTCCTTTTTATTATGTTGGGGTATGATATCTAAATTATCATACTGATATTTTATGATCATATGATGAGAGACCCCATTTGATCTCTTCAATTCAGTATTTTGATGTTTTAAGTGGCGCCGTTAGGCTGCCGAATTTTTAAGTGGTTCTTCACCCTTCTCGTTTTGAAGTTCTACTTTCATGTCAATTATTTCAAGTTCCTTTTTGTTATATTGGGGTATGATATCTATATATATCATACTGGACTCTTATGTTCTTATGATGAGAGACCCCATTTGATCTCTTCAATTCAGTATTTTGATGTTTTAAGTGGCGCCGTTAGGCTGCCGAATTTTTAAGTGGTTCTTCACCCTTCTCGTTTTGAAGTTCTACTTTCATGTCAATTCTTTCAAGTTCCTTTTTGTTATATTGGGGTATGATCTCTATATATATCATAATGGACTCTTATTTTCATATTATGAGAGACCCTATTTGATCTTTTCAAATCATTTTTTTTGTTGATGTTTAAGTAACGTCGTTAGGCTGCCGAACTTTCATAAGAGAAATCTAATTTTTTTTTCTTCCTTCCATGTTTTTCATTTCAAATGGTATGTCCTTGAAATTTCATTACCATGATCATGTATCCTTCTTATTCTGTCCATGTACTATTTTATGGGTCATTTATGAATGTTTGACCCATTTTACCTCTCTTTTAATGTATTCTAAAACCTCGGAACATTGCCGTTATGCTGCAGAATTTCTGTCTCAAAATGTCTATCTCTTTTTCAAAAGTTCTTTTATTTTATTAAGTGAATACTCAGAGCTCTTTCTTCTAAAGGGGTATTCACATATATACCAAAATGTTCTATTTTAAATTCTAGGATTTACATACATGAGACCCACCTTCCTTTTCTGTGGGTTTTATAGTGACGTAAAGATCTTGTCTTTAAAGCAGTTTTAAAACGTTATGATTATGAAATGAAACCCATTTATTTTATGTTATATGGGTTACTTATGAAATGTTTGATGATGATATATGTGGCTCACATGATAATAAAGGCAAATTTAAGGGTGCGCCCTGATAGCGCTCCAATGCATTGGGTAAAGACTTAATCTCTAGAGATGACCATTTTAACGACGCCTTGGTGAATAACCTTGGTAATTTTTAACGACACCTTGGGGATGGACCTTGGTGAAACGAAACGATTGTCAATATTAAATGTTGCAGCCACATCTTCAAGTTATGAAAATTTATTTTTATTATGATATGCCTCGTGATTTCATTCTCATGCCTTAAAGTTCATTTCATGACCTTATTGAAGTATCTCAAGTTCACATATAAAATGTTTCTCTTGTTCCCTTACTGGGATTTTTGCTCATCCTTTCTTTTGATGTATGTTCCCAGGTTATGAGATGCAGTAATGAACATAGGATGAACTTGAGGAGAAGCCTTGCAAGTGTTTAAGAAGAATGTTTTTTTTCATTTATTATGTTCCTGGTTTCCAAGACACTAAACCTTAAAGATCCTCGGTTTTGTAAAATGTAATGAAAGTTTATGTGATAAAAAGGCGGGATGCTATAGTTGGTATCAAAGGATGGTTTAGTTATTTGTGGAAATTAGGATATAAAAACTTTAGTAAAAACCCTATAGAAGAGTTTAAATATAGGAAGTCTTCCTGGTATTTTGGTGAGTATTGAGTAAGGGGTTTCCAAGCAAATACATCCCTGTCTGGATACGAGCAGGTAGAGGTGGCTCTGGCACAGATGTACATAGGGGTAAAACCCGAAAACACCGCTTTGAGCTAGACTCGAACGGGAACTGGTACACGACAACGGGCCTTGCTGCACTCTTGGTTATGACACTCCCGGGGGATATGCTTTGGTAAATTCATAAGCTTAGTATGAACCATTGTTAAAGGAACAAAGATAAAATAAAATAATGGTTCACATAAGAATATATGATCATGGATAACCTAGAAGGGAACCTTGGGGATCACAAGTTAGGGTATACTTTACTTCTACATGTTATCCTTATATGCATTAAGTTTCTTTTCATGATTATTGGATAATTATTTAAGCCCCTAACTATAGCTTCTTTTCTTAGTTAATGGCTGGAAATGTAAGAACATGTCCCAACAACCAATGTGATAGTAAATGCTACGATTGCCGTATTAATACGACAGAGATGATTAGGGGATTAAAAGATGATTATTATTTTGGAAGATGTTCACTATTTTGAGGACCATATATGATAGATTACTACGGTATTTTCATTGAGGAGTAAAGTTGACTTATATTTTGAAGAATTAATGAATTTAAGGTGGACTTATAGTAATTTAGGTTACTTACGGGAATGATTAACCTATCTTGGGTAAAATATGTTTAGGTTAGCTACTTTTGTTATAAGATGTTAGGAGTGGTTGATGTTGTTTGGAGATGAACAATGAAATTTATTTTGGAAGACTATGTTATCAAGTCCTTCTTGTATTTGGGTTTCAATCTTAGTTTGGTTCACTTTGAGGAATTTTAAGGAATGTTATTTATGGAATGGTCTATGATGAACCTTGGGTATTACCATGGAACTTTGAAGATTTAAAAGTAGTTTCCATTCCTATGGGATTCTTTTTGAAGAGTTTTTTTACCTTACCCTTTCTAATTTTGGGATAATGTTTAAAGATAGAAGAAATAGATGGTTGATCTTTTGTGGATTATGTGATTCTCTAGAAGATGATTCTTGTGTTTTGATGAGACCAAGTAGTTTTGAATGCTCATCGTTTGGAGAAAAGATTAGTTTTGGTAGAAACATATTAAAGTATGAAACTCTACATGAAGGTAGATATATTTCCTTATGTTTTTGATCTATGTTGTAAATGAAATCCTCAAAGTTATAAAAAGGAACGTAAAACAAAAACGTTGTTGGTTTACGTTTCCTACTGGGTAATCAAAGACCGCTTACACACATCATAATTTTGGGATTTTCTGGTGGTTAAATTCCTCCTAATCATGTTTTCTATCACTCTCCTTTAGAACGTTACCCTTTGTTTTCTCCTCCATGTCCATGTTTCCTACATGGAATCCTAGTATGAGTAAACTCGGGTGGCCTTTGTACTTCCTTTTATTTCTTTTAAAGTAATGGTGTTACTGACTCTTTTTCCGATGTGGGACTTTCAATGAAATTTCAAAACCCAATTTTAAAAAAAATTGCGAGGACGCAATTTCTTAAGGGGGGAAGATTGTAACAGCCCGAAATTTTTGAATAAATCTTGTTTCCTGATTTCATGTGTTATTTTATTTTATTTTTATACTCAACAAAAATGTTTTATTTGATAAACATGATTATAATTAAAATAATACCATTGGTTTTTGAGTGTTATATTACCATCGGTCAATATGACCGCCGTGAACAAAATGTTTTGATTATTGTTAATTATTATAGAAAGAAGATTTGATGGCCTCACCTAGTAGTCATGGACCGATCGAAGCCCATCTAACAAAGCTTGGGAAGGAGGTAGCACCATTGGCCTTTGCTCTGGACCAAACCCAAGCCGAACTTCATCATGTGAAGCTAGAACGGAATCGCCTTCGCGAGAAGTTCAAACTGATAGAAATTACTACTCGGGCAATGTTGACCGAGCCGCCCCAAGATTCTATCACCCTAGCACACCTTACTCTTAGGTCCTATGCTGGTATTATAAGGGGTTATGTAACGAGACCATAATTTCCTTGTGTAATCCTTGTTTTAAATAAAAATTGGGATTTCTTCTTATGATGAAGTTTATGAATTTTCAAATGACTGGATAAAAATAGTATGCATATTTTTGATGAATTTTCAAAAGGATATTTTAAAAAAATGTTTCTGTAAACCTTAAATAATTTAAAATGTGTAATGATTCTCAAAAAATGGTCTTCTACAATTATGTTCAGTATGAAATTTAGAGTCTAATAAGATCAACATGATTTTTGGTGAATAGTAAATTATGAATAGTGATTTTATGATTAGGATTAGTAATATGACCAAATGGATTAGTAATCTCACTTAAATAAAGTTTTAAAATAATCTAGGCACCTTGATTAAGTAATGTGATTCAATAAAATGGTTAAATGACGGGTTCATAAATTATTATTCAAGTATTAGTTTTTTCGGATGAATAGTGTTTTTTAATTAAAAATTTAATTAAAAATAATTAGAAAATTATTTTTATAAAAATGACTTTATTTTTGAACTCAGAGCATCGATATTATGTTATGGTAAATTTTGGGGATTTTTCTGAAAAAAATGAATTTTCGATGAATAGTGTATTTATTTAAAAATAAAATTAAAAATATTTAGAAAA
This sequence comes from Viscum album, assembly GCA_963277665.1. Classification (NCBI taxonomy): domain Eukaryota; kingdom Viridiplantae; phylum Streptophyta; class Magnoliopsida; order Santalales; family Viscaceae; genus Viscum; species Viscum album. The sequence goes on along the minus strand of OY728141.1, from coordinate 591,661,454 downwards.
TTATTTTTATAAAATGGAGTTCATTTTTGAAATCATAGCATTGATATTTGGTTAAGGTGAAATTTTGGGATTATTCTGAGAAAGTTGAATTTTCGGTGAATAGTGAGAGTATAGTTTTTAAGTTACGGGTTTTTAATGACATCATTAAATGATGTATTAAGTATATATTCAATATGGTCGAATTATGAATAGTAAGATAAGGTGTGAGGTGTCCCAAGTGGCCAATACCATGGGCAAATACCATGGGCAAGCCCTTGGTTTTGCCAAAACCACTAGTGAGGTGTCCCTTGGCCATTAATGCCTTGTCCCCTCACTTTCCCTATAAATACCAAGCCCTACTCTCATCCATTCGACTCCCCAATCATTCCCAACAAATTTATGGTCTCATTACCGCCCAAGGAGTCCTCCCAAGGTTCCCCCAAGCCCTCAAGGTCCCAACCTTTGAGGTTTAAGAGTTACATTTTAAGGTAAGGGATCCGACCTCTCTCTTTCTTTTCAAGTAATCTCTTTTATGTCACTTCTTTTATACTCCATGTTCTTATGTTGGAGGATGTTCTTTTATATTCATCCTACTGCCTATTTCATGTTCATATGATGAGAGACCCCCCCTTTCTCCCATCAATTCGTTTTAAGAATGTTTAAGTGGCGCCGTTAGGCTGCCGAATTTTTAAGGGATTCTTTCACCTTCCTCGTTTTCAAGTTCTATTTTCATTCAAGTCATTCATGTTCCTTTTTATTATGTTGGGGTATGATCTCTAAATTATCATACTGATCTTTTATGATCATATGATGAGAGACCCCATTTGATCTCTTCAATTCAGTATTTTGATGTTTTAAGTGGCGCCGTTAGGCTGCCGAATTTTTAAGGGATTCTTTCACCTTCCTCGTTTTCAAGTTCTATTTTCATTCAAGTCATTCATGTTCCTTTTTATTATGTTGGGGTATGATATATAAATTATCATACTGATCTTTTATGATCATATGATGAGAGACCCCATTTGATCTCTTCAATTCAGTATTTTTATGTTTTAAGTGGCGCCGTTAGGCTGCCGAATTTTTAAGTGGTTCTTCACCCTTCTCGTTTTGAAGTTCTACTTTCATGTCAATTATTTCAAGTTCCTTTTTGTTATATTGGGGTATTATATCTATATATATCATACTGGACTCTTATGTTCTTATGATGAGAGACCCCATTTGATCTCTTCAATTCAGTATTTTGATGTTTTAAGTGGCGCCGTTAGGCTGCCGAATTTTTAAGTGGTTCTTCACCCTTCTCGTTTTGAAGTTCTACTTTCATGTCAATTCTTTCAAGTTCCTTTTTGTTATATTGGGGTATGATCTCTATATATATCATAATTTACTCTTATTTTCATATTATGAGAGACCCTATTTGATCTTTTCAAATCATTTTTTTTGTTGATGTTTAAGTAACGCCGTTAGGCTGCCGAACTTTCATAAGAGAAATCTAATTTTTTTTTCTTCCTTCCATGTTTTTCATTTCAAATGGTATGTCCTTGAAATTTCATTACCATGATCATGTATCCTTCTTATTCTGTCCATGTACTATTTTATGGGTCATTTATGAATGTTTGACCCATTTTACCTCTCTTTTAATGTATTCTAAAACCTCGGAACATTGCCGTTATGCTGCAGAATTTCTGTCTCAAAATGTCTATCTCTTTTTCAAAAGTTCTTTTATTTTATTAAGTGAATACTCAGAGCTCTTTCTTCTAAAGGGGTATTCACATATATACCAAAATGTTCTATTTTAAATTCTAGGATTTACATACATGAGACCCACCTTCCTTTTCTGTGGGTTTTATAGTGACGTAAAGATCTTGTCTTTAAAGCAGTTTTAAAACGTTATGATTATGAAATGAAACCCATTTATTTTATGTTATATGGGTTACTTATGAAATGTTTGATGATGATATATGTGGCTCACATGATAATAAAGGCAAATTTAAGGGTGCGCCCTGATAGCGCTCCAATGCATTGGGTAAAGACTTAATCTCTAGAGATGACCATTTTAACGACGCCTTGGTGAATAACCTTGGTAATTTTTAACGACACCTTGGGGATGGACCTTGGTGAAACGAAACGATTGTCAATATTAAATGTTGCAGCCACATCTTCAAGTTATGAAAATTTATTTTTATTATGATATGCCTCGTGATTTCATTCTCATGCCTTAAAGTTCATTTCATGACCTTATTGAAGTATCTCAAGTTCACATATAAAATGTTTCTCTTGTTCCCTTACTGGGATTTTTGCTCATCCTTTCTTTTGATGTATGTTCCCAAGTTATGAGATGCAGTAATGAACATAGGATGAACTTGAGGAGAAGCCTTGCAAGTGTTTAAGAAGAATGTTTTTTTTCATTTATTATGTTCCTGGTTTCCAAGACACTAAACCTTAAAGATCCTCGGTTTTGTAAAATGTAATGAAAGTTTATGTGATAAAAAGGCGGGATGCTATACTCATATCGAATTGGTGGCTTGGCTCAGTATGGAGACAGTTCGGTGGCGGCGTGGAGAGGTGGAGGCCGCGTGTGGCGGATCGCCGTTTCCTTTTTCTCCTTCCTCAATTTCGAAGAACACCTAAATTCAGCACAAGGATTACAGAGAGGAAGAGTCATGTTAGTTTGGACCGCACTCTCCACATTAGGGCAGTAGAAAAAGTCTCAACATAAAAAGAAAGAAGAATGGAAATCCTCCCACAAAGATTGTTCCTAGCCTGCAAAAGAAAACATTTCCATTCTTCGTTTTAAAACAAAGGAAGAACATGGTAATATAATCATACAAAAAATAAAATCCTACCTCATTCGCTTGATGGTGTTGGTGCAAGAAGGTAGTACGGTCATCGATTTACCATAGAGGAAGATGTCCAACGTTGAAAGAAGTCCCGAGGAAGAAGATAGAAGGAGGTCAGTGTTCTTCATTGCTGGAGTGTTCTTCGTTGGGGAGCACATTCTTCGTTGGAGAACGCATTCTTCGTTGGAGAGTGTAATCCTCCAAATGTTGGGCGTCACATCACTTTACCGACACTTCATCACTTGGTGAAGCTATCCCAAATCCTCCTCCCAAACTCCCTATAAATAGGAGTGGGGGAAAGGTAAGTAACGATCATGGAATTTATGACAGTTAATTTATTTGGAACCTTCCTAAATTCCAACGACGCTATTACTTTATTTGGAAAACGGTCAAGCCAATTAATTTACATTGGAATAAAAGTCGTGATGCGTTGGCATATTTAATGTGGAGGAAGTCAAGAGGCTCCTCCATATTAATGAGGGGGTTGAGAGGTTTTTCTCCATAATGAGAGGAGTTCAAGAGGTTTATGCCTCGGGTGGTCCCCACCACCATAACCTCTCATGGGAGGTTATGTTTGGGTGGTCCCCCCACCATAACCTTTCAGGGGAGGTTATGGTCTGGTGGTCCCCACTTCTCAACTTCCACATGGAGGTTTAGTTCTGGTGGACCCCACCCCCCAACACACACATGGGTGTTGAAAATAAAAATAAAAATTCCGCACACCTTTATTTTTATTTTATTGTCTCACAAAAATCCCAAAAACTAACTTCCACCCTCGACCATCTACCATCATGGTGAAAGTCTCCTTAATCGAAAACTGGTACTACGAGTTCAACAATGCCCTCAGATTTCAATTCCGAGCACCGGTTCAAAAGTTAAAAAAACTTTCTCATACGTTTATTGAACGTACCCGAAATAATGTTTAGAAATTCATTCCGGGCACTCCGGGCCTCAGAATCACATGCCGTCAGTTTTCACAGACTCGTAAAATTACAATATATTTAAAAAAAATTTACATAGAAATTCCTGGTTTTAAAAGAGAAAAGGCCATACACGAAGATGTTGAGTTGGGCTTGGGATTTTTATGGGGAAGGATCCAAACTTAAAGTCAGGACCCAGTTTTAGTTTTGTTGTTTGTATTACTTTTCGGTTCATTCACTTTTCACTAATAGTATGACATGGACTTATTGTATTATATTTTTGGTTTGTACCCCTTTATGGGAAAATCTTTTTATGCATGTTTATTAGATATTCAAATTGTATTTGATATTTATATCGTGTTTTTCTTTCAATGGCTCTGATAATGAGGTTATAGTCTCCCCAAGTGGCTTAATAGACCCTCGCCGCTAGTCGGAAACCTCTGGAGTACGGGGAGGTAATCTTGAGGTCATGTGATGACTCGGCTTGTAGCACTAGTTTAGTGGCTTCCGAGTCAGGGACGTTACAAATTTAATGAAATTTTTTTCTAAATTTGGGAAATTTTATTTTTAATCAAATTCATCATTTTCTCAAAAAAATAAATATTTTAAAATCATAACTGACTTTATAAAACATTGTAAAATTAACAACGGTCTCATAAAATTATCCAAATAAAAAAATAAAATAAAATATTATTTTTTGAAAATCAATTTTCTATTGAATAATTTTATTAATTATAATCTTGTAATTAAATATTTACGACTTAATAAAATACCAACACATTTTTATTAATTTTTAAAATATTCACTTACATATATTATGATATAATTATATCAAAAAGTCATTTATAAGAACCCTATATTTTATTATACTTTCATGGGTTAGGTTATTATTCATTTAGATATATTACTATTCATAAGGGTTATATAACTATTCCAAAGGGTTAAGTTACTATTCACTGAAAATTTAGTTGATCCTATCAAAATATAAATATATTACTTATGGCAACTGTGTATATTAGTTTTTTATTAAATAGTTCACATATGAGGAAAAATTATGCTTAATGTTCATCATGTAAGTGTGATGAGAAAGTGGGTAAAAAGAACATTCAATAGTTCAATAATTCTTTATATATAATTTCAATATATAAATGATTCGAATGATCTAAATTGGATCAATATAACCATAATTTATTTTATGTGAATTTAAAAAAATTGAAATTATAATAATTATTTAAACTAAAAACTTCTTGGTGATTAATATCCGACATTTCTCACTATTCATCAAAAAATGTGAAACTTCTTAGAAAAATAATAAAACATAACCCTAAGTTATATTTGAAAAAATGTTTTTTATTTTACCAGAAATTATATATTTCATTATAAAAATATTTCCCTAATGTGAAACACTTATAAATAACATTTATAAGTAGTTATTATTAATAATATTACTTTTTTTCATAGCTAGGTTGTGACTATCTTATTTAAACAACAATAACAACAAAGAGTTGTTTCATAGAGACTTAGTGTTCCATGAATTGCATTATATAATAAATTTATTTTTAAATGTTTTGGGTTTAACATTAGGGAATATAGTTGATGAGATTATTGAGAGTTATGTTATTAAATTCACTCCTTAGAAACTTAATAAAAAAATCCTGCGAAACAATGAGAATATTACATGAAACCCATACATAATGTTTTGTATTTTTATTATGTGATTAATAATATATTATAATAAATAAATTAAAATCATAAAAATTTATATCATACCATATATTATTTTATTATAAAAACTTATCAAACTTTTATTAACAATTCTATAGTAAAATCAGTGTTCCAAGTGATAACTACTTTGTTCTTCTTGCATGTTTTCTTTATTTAGTGTTGGTCATTATAAATTGATCATGAATTTAAACATTAATGAATTTTATCCCCGACATTAATATTATATTATATATATATATATCCATGAATAATTGTTTGATATAGAAAAATGAATTACTCTTTTCATGGAGACGATAGGTCACATATACCCCTGAATGTTATTTTCATTATTAAATAGATGGAAAAAAATAAAGGTGAATAAAAATCCACCTTTAAAGAATAATATATATATATATATTTAATCCATCATTATAACCATAAATGTAAAGTGGGGTTGGGAAATGAAATACACCGCTATGTTGAAAAAATACGTTGTATCTACCCACAATAAATGTTATCACTTTCTGTATGATAAAATAATGATGAATAAATGTTATTCCTTCCATATAATAATGATTATATATTTTGATTTTGTTGAGGTCATTATTTTATAATTGATATAGTGTAATTTTATTTTTTTGAGATGAAATAAAATTTAATGCACTTAGTTAAGAGTTATACCTCTTCATTAAGAGCACACTTTTAGCTTACACCATAAGCCTTAATGTGATAACTATTTGAAGAAAACCTAAATCTCTATGATGTGGTGAAGGAATATATGTATGTATTATTTTAGGGATTAACAAAACTAGAAGGGTAAATAGTTTTGAGGAATAGAGGATAATATATACCCAATTATAAGTTAGAGGAGGGGTACTTTTGGAATTAAAAAAACAATTAATATATAATTGAGACAGTCTTAAGAAATATTATTCCAAATAGAAATATATTTGAATAATAATAGGATATGGTCAAAATTTCATCAAAAAATGAAATTTAGATTGTTTGGTTATTTTAAACCTTTTCATTTTTGTTAACCCCTTAGTTAAACAATTATATCCTTAATTTCAATCATGGATTTTTTCAATATTAAATAGTCAAAAATTTACATATGTGGTGAAAATTAATCATAAATGGCCACGGTATGACATTTGGAACTATATACTAACCATATTTTCAACATTAAAATTTTTAGTATTTTTACGCAATTTTATTAATTATTATTTTTATATAATTTCATTAATATAATTTTTGATATTATTCATTTAATTTTACATTAAAAAAATAAGACCAAAATATAGTCATAGTCTATAAATTTAACACCAATATAACATGTTATACTAATTTAAAAAATCCATTTTAAAAATAATTCACCGAAATTTTATTACTTCTAATATTTTTAAATTCATTTATTTAGTTTTCCTATTAAAGGAATAAATAATTTGTCCGGTTTTAATATTAATTTGTGGTAATTATATAATCGAAAAAATTTAAAAATAAATTTTCAAGATAAAAAAATCATTCATATTTCAAATAATCTTTTAGAGAAGAAATTATCTTGTTTTTATCCTTATATAAAAAAGAATATATATTTTATTGTTTATAGAATGCCATTTTTGTTTATTCTTTTCTTGATTTAATATAAAGGTCATAATAAAACTAATATGGAACAAATTGGTTATATATATGATCTATAGATGTAAATAGGAAAGAATCTTCAATATAATAGGATAAATAAAGTGTTTGATAAATTTTGAAGCCTTATCCAAAATATTTAACCCTATTTAACCAATTTTACTTTTATTAGGTTGATAATAATTTACAGTGCTTCTTAGTCATACTGAAAAAAAATAAAATCGATCTATATATGAATTTTGATCCCACTAATTAAAAATATTGTTTCAATTTTCTAAGGTTGAAATTCTATAAGTGATATAAATAAATTTTTACATAAGTGGGCGGAATGTGACAAAATAATTTTTTTAGAAGAAATAAAATTTTCCGCATAAAACTGAATATATTATTATCATATATTAGAAAAAATATTATATTAATATTAACATTTTGATTAAATATATAATATACACATTTTGTTAAAATCATAATCCAATATTGATTAATTTAATTTATTTCTATAAAAACACTTTGGGCACATAAAATAATTTTTCTAAAAAATTATATTTTCTTTTCAAAAGGTTATTATCTTCATTTATAATAAATTAAAACCCCATTAATTCAATTTATATATGTGTAACCATTAATTTTTCAAAATTTAATTATTCTTATTCATACCCACTAATTTAACAACTTGGATATAGTGGTATATTATATTGCATTTCATTTAGACTAGGGGTTGTGAGTATCCCAAGCTACTGAAGAAATTACTCTTGAAGTGAAATATATCAAAAAATATCTGGGTGTGATAAATATTGTTATTACCTCATCGAATTTTTTTAATTGTTTAATAAAAATTGTTTTCTATACATATAAATGGAGATCACATCCACCAAAAATATATTCCCATTGAAATAGATTATCTTGACCAAAACACTTCTTTAGTCACTCCTCAGCTATCTCAATAATTTATGGTAGCTTTGGTATTTCCAAAATTCGAATATATAGAGTTTTAATTTTTTTCCAATGGAGAACATCTAAGGTGATAAGTAATGTTCTTGTCTAATCTCTATTAATTCTTTTCTTCTTATATCAACACAAACCTAACAGATTTATAAAAGTAGGATAACATGAAAATTACTAATTTAATGAGATGTTTAGCTACTAATCAGATATCTATTTTCTACATTCCTCTAAAACCATATGAAATTTAAATATTCCATCATGTGTATGTGCGGACTTCTAACTCTATGAAAAAATTCTTTATTTTTTCGAGAACTACATTAACATATAGTTATAAAATGATATTTAAAATATTAATATAAATTTATTAAAATTTTTATGATTTTAATATTTTAAACCATTTTCTATCTCCCTTATAATCTATCAAAACTAAAAGTTTCCCCATGTGTATATACACACTTCCACCTCTATGAATGTAACATATTTTATTTTTCATATATTCATTAGTTATTTATCAAAATATCATTAAAAATTATAAAATTCTTTAAGACATCTAAAAATATCATCACCCTTATGTAATAATTATATTATTACCAAATAATGAGTTTCATAACCATAATCTGCCACAAAATTATAATTTGTACTTTTTTGAGTCAGTTTAACCGCCTACATGAACAATTGTATTAATTTAAATTATGGATGTTCATGGAAACCAAAATATCAGTGTTGTTATAATTTAATGAAACAATAATGTTTTCTGTATTTTTATATATAGTTTTTGTTCATATTTTACATGGTTATTGTTTTGAATAAGGTTCAAAAATATTTAATTATGATAGTTTTTATATGAGGTTAGCATGCATTTTTTACTAAACATTATTTATATTAAGGGGTTTAACATGTCAATTTTAATTTATTATGATAATATTTATACTCAGCACTTATTTCCATTTGTTTGTGTATATATTTTACATGAAATGAACCAAACCAATCATAGATAGATTTTTCATATTTTTTAATGAATATTAATTAAGTTACTAGAACAGATGCCTGAGGATAATAATGGTATAATGACTTTAGAAATAGGGATAATTAAAATACATGTCGAAAAACGAGACATATAATCTCCCAAAATGTTCTTTATAACTATCACCCTTATTAGTTGTATCTAACATAACATATTTCATCATAACCTAGGGAAAAGAAAGATAATAAATGTTGATCTTATATTATCCTTAAGGGTAACATAAGAAGATAACAATAAATAATTAGTATAAGGGTTTTAGAACATGATCATAATAGTTTCAAAACATAAATTTCGTATCAATGATCATAAAATTGAGTCTTGGAATAATTCATTGTAGTTCATAAGACAAGAATAATAATGGAATCAAAGAACTTGAACCATTAAAACATAACATATACATAGGAAATATATATGTGGCATACACATAAGCATAGAAAATCATTTCATTATTAGTTTAAGGATAATTTATTAGACTATCATTATGGAATGGTTTCAATCCCCAAACCATCATAGTAGTTAAGGTTCACTCCCAGTACTATCATTGTGGATTGTTTCCCTTACTGAACTATTTTCACATCCTATTACAATAAAATTTGTCTATTGAGATATCTGTATTTATGAAATTAATTAGAGGGATATAGTGTTACCACCCATCAAAAAATGAAAATAATATATACATGTTCCATACGTCCATACAAAACTAATCATATGATAAATCATGAAAAGAAATGGGTTTTAGGGGAATTTCTGTGATGACCCGGACCCTCGCGGTCCATCCCTTTTCCAAATTTTTTATCCTAGGGGTGACGTCTTGGTGGTAGGACATCGTTTCGGCGCGACCGATCGGTGTGACCGATCTGTGTCACCCATCCTTGTCGGTTTCTCTTCTACAGTTCTTCCCGTAACTCCTATTTGGGATTTTCAACTTTTTTCAAGTGGTTCAAAGCCATTTAAAATCCCATTTTTAATCACCAATAAATCCATAGGGACCTCCTAAATGGAGAATTAAATAACAATTAATTCCATCATGTGTAACCACCCAACTGCGTGGGGAACCACGATCTGATTTTAAAGTCATTCAAATCCCCATATCCCGTAACAAGGGGATCTTATCTATATATCACACAAGAATTTCTTCTTCCTTATTCTTTCTCTTGGCTGGGTTCCTTTTCTTCTTAGCGCCTTTGGAGTTCCTGACGTTCCTCCCCTGTGAGTCGTTCTTTTACATGATTCTTGGCGTGTGGAGAAGAACTTCGATCTTTGATCAATCAAGTAGGGTTTTCCTTCGCCTCTCCTTTCTATGTATCATGCTGGGTGGTTACACTTTGCCTATGTGGGAACTAATGAAACCAAACTTAATGAATATGATGAACGGACTTTTAATGAATTAAGGAGGGTGTGATCGATGTTTCTACTGCACTAATTTTATATTGTATGTATTGTGGATTGTGTGGGCCTATGATCACTAAAAATCATGGTCGTTGGTGGTATTTCCTTGTGAACTAATGAACCTTTGTTTTCTATAATGATTAAATGACTTAACCTGGGAATTGGTTAATCATGTAAACCCAGTTGGTTTAAATGGATGTTCAGTAAAACAAGAATCCTTGTGCGACCACCCCAGTTGACAAACGCAAAGAAGAACCTAATGAATGATGTGATCGAACCTGAAAGTTTCTCTACTCTATTTTGGTAATAGGGTAATTGTTCTGTTTGTCTTACTATGGGGTGATGTGGGTAAGGATGGGATCCTCTGGTGTGGCATGGTTGCTGGTTGTGAATCTGGGGTTGTGGTTCCTCTGCTTATATCACGAATTAGGGTGGAATCCTCTATCGTTGAGAAATGGTGGGTTCCTGGTTTTGGGGACGTGGGGCTGTGTCTCCTAGTTTTCTTTGTTTCCAGTACTTCGAGGGATCTCACTTATCCCTTTTGCGAGGTTTTCATCGGTTCCAGTACTTTGAGGGATCTCACTAATCCCTTTTGTTGATGCAACTTTACAAGATAACTGGTCGTGAATGCTTAAATTATTGTTTGGATATTTCATTTTTTGGGCTTGTGGTTATGCCTGTTAGTTGCCCGATAGTGCAGAATTCTCCCTAATGGGATCACTTTAACATGAAAACAAGAATGGTTGAGTGGGGAATTAGTTTGGGAATGAGTTGTTACTTGTCCATGAGTGTCGTGGCTTCTTTTGTGAATGAATAGTAACAAGGGTGTTTGTGCTTAGTTTTTGGAACATATAGGTTGGGATGAGTGTTTGTTACCTATACTTATATCTGTAGCTTTTATTTTTCTTATTCGCGCTCCACCTAAGTTGAGAGCTTAGTGCCGAACACCCCATTTCATGGGTAGAGTGTCATTCCCAACACTCCTATGAGTGGATGGTTATTAGCTCCTTTTCTTCTCCCTTTCCCGAATAGCCCAAGACTCTTTAGGTAGGTTGTGATGGCCCGAGGTCCATTATTAGCCCAAGAATCTTCGGGCGAGGTAGTTGTGGTGGTTGGCACAGGTGTATGTGGGTAGGTTGGTTCCCAAGTGTCATCAAGATGAGTCCTAGGTCTCTTCCTGTGTGGTAGTAGTTGTTCTGACCCAGGTGTTTGCGGGTGTGGTTACACTTGGTGGTTATGGCCCGGGTGTGTGCAGGCGGGGTTTGGCAGTGGGACTGAGTTGAGGTTATGGCCCAGGTGTGTGCGAGTGGGGTTTGGCAGTGGGACTGCATTGAGGTTATGGCCCAGGTGTGTGCGTGCGGGGTTTAGTAGTGGGACTGTAGTGAGAATGAAGGGATTGGTTCGATGTGTAGGATGTCTTCAATAACCAGTGGGAAAGTGGCGCGGGGTACCTAAATATCGATGTGCTATTACTATACTTTACTTGCCTTGTGTTATTTGGGGAGTGTGCCTTGGTGAGACTTGGGTGGATAGTTTTTCCTTGCTTGGTTCTATGTTTTTTCTTTTCTCACAGGGCATTAGAATGCCTATCCACTTATGCACGAAAGTCTTTGGTTTTCCTTAATGAGTGTACTTTTATGCTCACCCTGTGTATATAAAAACTATTTTCAAGTTTCCAGGAGGACTTCAGGGATCGTGCGGGGCCGTACTAGCTCGGACAGAGGGGAAGTTGCTATTGTCGTTTTCCTTTTTCTTGGTACATTACCTTTGGAGTTTTGTGACTTGTATCTTTTACTTTTGAACATGCATATGGGAATGGTTCACATTTGGATTTACCTTTACTTTCAGCTTTGGTATTGTTGGGTTTGCTATCTTATCTCTCGATCCTATAAAAAAAGGTTTATGCCTTCCATATTGTGTGAAATTCTATAGCTTGGTGCTGGTCTCCACTCCGAGACCTATTGAAGGCGGGTTTCGGGGTGATTATCTCCCCTTCAACTTAAAGAAGGAAGGTCTTGGAAATCTGCTGACCCTTCCCTCCATTTGGTGAAGGCGGGTCGTGAAAGAATGGTATCAGAGGGGAGGTTTGTGGTTGAGAGATAGGATGGAGTCTGGTGTTAGGCACAGTGAGAATTTCATGGGATGGTAGGGAAACAGTGTTGGGTGACCTTGGTGCATTAATTAGGCCAGGGAAGACTGGCTAGGACACGGGATTTTAGCCCCCCCGTGATCCGATGCAAGGACTTTGGAGCTACCGAACGACCAAGTGAGGCTACACTGATTGCAGGGTAGAACCCTAGGAAAGGTACATGAATCATAATGACTTGTGTTCTTATGTTTCATGGGTGTATTAGGGACTCAAAATAAATAAAGGAGTCTATGAAAATTTAAGGACAATATTCGACACTACTCAGGCTTAGGCATTCCTTGTTTACCTTGTAGCTATGGAACCTGGGAGGTGACCACGAGTTGTGTGGGAGATCGAGGCCCAAGAGGTTGGATTAACCGATCAGGAGAGGACTGACCAAGAGGAAGAGTATGATCATTGGCAGAAGACGCTTCGAGCCATTCAACGATAGACCCTCGGGAAGTACAAGGAAAACACCTCGGATATGGAGATGGAGAGATGGCTCGAAGAACTAGTGATCTCTTTCAGCCTGATTCGGGCTCCGATGGAGTACTGGGTTCCTCTGGCCGTCATCCAGATGCGGGGAGGAGCGCGTTAGTGGTGGACGCTTTATCTTGGAGAGAAGAGGGAGACTGAGGTTGCGTTGGATGACTTCGAGAAGGAGTTCCAGGCGGAATTCCTCTCTTCCATGATGAGGGCAGAGAAGAGGCAGGAGCTACTCTCCCTCCAATAGGGGAGTGTGTCAGTGAGAGTGTTGGGGATCAAGTTCAAGGATCTCCTTTGATTCACTCCAGACCTCTTTCTGGATGAGGAATCTTGGGCGAGACATTTAGAGAAGGAACTCCGACCATATCTTCAGTACGTTGTTACTCCCTTCACCCTACTGACATAATTGGAGGTGCAGAAGAAGGCTGAAGTGGTGGAGAGGATGCACACGCTGGGAGGTGTGTCACGAGAGGGAATCCAGTTAGTCCCGTCAAAGGGGAAGGCTGTCATCAGTAGGCCTCCAGCATCAGGGCCCTCTAAGTTCTAACCAGTAGGGAGTAGGCCACATCAGTTCCAATTACGTTCTCTCGGTCCTCACCCTTTCCCTTCGGGCCCGGGACCGGGGTACTTCTTCTATGACATCCATGGGGACCTTCGAAACTAGTTCCCAGAGAGAGTAAAATATGGTGGGGGTTGGCAGGTCTAGCACCCACCTCATCAGCAGTAGTTTCTGGCTAGGCCTTTTTAGCAGCACCAGCAGGGGCAGCGGGCTCCCGCTCCTCGAAGGGCCGACATTGCAGGAGGAGGCCGACCTTAGGGCGCTCCTCAGGGACCTCGACCCGGGCATGGCCGGGGAGGTGGCTGACAGCCAAGAGGTAGAGGAGGTGGGCATGGGCCATTGCACGCCGCAGAGGCAACAGTTCTAGTAGGGCCAGAGGTAGTTCGAGGTACTATCATCTTATTTAGAACCCTTTCATATGCCTTGTTCGATACAGGAGCTTCTCACTCCTTTTTTTCACCCAGTCGGAGGTCATACCGAATTGTTGTATGTTTTTCAAGGATGCAGACTGATGATAGGGACACATCAGTCAGTCAGGGATCTTCTACTGTTGCAGATACAGCCATACGAGGTCATCCTAGGCATTGACTAGATGTTCTCTATATGTTCCATCTTTGACTGCTTCAGAAGAAAGGTTTGGTTTTCAGACTTGGGTGGCCGACGGGTGACTTTCATCGGTGTGCGGAGTTTCCATGGAAGAAGAAAGTGAGGGGAACCCCTCCTATCCTTGATGGCTGAGCTGTCAGTGGAGTCGGTGGATGCAAAAATGGTGGAAGTCCCAGAGATCATCAGTGAGTTTATGGACGTCTTCCATGAAGAGGTGGCAAGTCTACCCCCTCGACGTGATGTTGAGTTCGGGATAAACTTGAAACCTGGTGCCTGTCCGATTTGGATGGCTCCCTATCGGATGTCACCTTCTGAGTTGTGGGAGTTGTGGTTCCAGATTGACAATCTGATGAAGAAGGGTTTTGTTCAGCCGAGTGTATCACCGTGGGGTGCTCCTGTTTTGTTTGCGAAGAATGCGAATGGTGTTATAAGGATGTGCATAGACTAGAGGAGGCTGAATCAGGTGACGTTCAAGAATCCCTACCCTCTCCCGAGGATAAACGATCTCTTTGACCAGCTGATGGGAGAAGGTTGGTTCTTGAAGATCGATCTACGGTCTGGATATCACCAAGTGAGGGTGAAGGAGGGAGATATCTTGAAAACGGACTTTAGGTGCAGATATGACCACTTTGAGTTCATGGACATGCTGTTCAGCGTTACAAATTCTCCAAACGTGTTCATGAAGATCATAAACTCCGTCTTCCGAGAATATCTGGACTGGGTTGTAGTGGTGTTTATTAACGACATCTTGATCTACTCAATATCAGAGGAGGATCACACTGAGCACTTGAGGACGATTTTAGAGGTCCTTCAACAACACCAGATCTATGGGAATTTGTCCAAGTGAAAGTTCTGGGCACGAGAAGTGCATTTCCTTGGGCACGTGGTGTCCGAGTAGGGGGTAGAATTGGACCCATCGAAGGTCAAGGCGATTGTTTCTTGGGCAGCACCCAGGAACGTGGCGGAGGTTCGTAGTTTCCTCGGGCTGGCAGGTTATTACCGGAGGTTCGTGCCAAACTTCTCCCGAATTGTGACACCCTTGACAACCTTGACCAAGAAGGACCAGGTTTTCGTATGGGACGACCAGTGTGAGGCATCCTTCAGCTATCTTAAGGAGAAGTTGGTTAGTGCCTCAGTGTTGAGGTTTCCAGAATAAGGGGCAACATATGAGATGTTCTGTGATACTTCAGGGCAAGGCCTCAGATGTGTGTTGATGCAGCAGAAAGGGGTGGTCTCCTATGGGTCTAGGAAGTTATGTCCCAATGAGCATAACTATGCCACCTATGACTTAGAGCTCACGGTAGTCGTGTTCTCACTAAAGTTGTGGCAGCACTACCTCGTTAGGGAGCGCTTCGTGGTCTTCACGGATCACAAAATCTTAAAGTACATCTTCTCTCAGCGGGACCTAAACTTATGGAAGTGAAGGTGGATGGAATTCCTTCAAGACTAAAACTTCAATATTTCCTACATCTCGGGAAAGGGGAATGTGGTGGCTGATGCTTTGAGCTGGAAGTCATGGAAGGATGCAGTCCGAGAGTCGGCAGATACTTGGAAGGCGATGGAGGAGTTGGCTATCCTACACCTGGATGCTAGGATGGAAGGTGTTAGAGGTTGAATGTATCAGAAGATGGTGCAATATTCCTTGTTGCAGCAGGTAGAGGAGTACCAATGGGGAGACTTAGAAAGCGATGTGATGCATGACCGAGTTGACCAGGGAAATGCTCCAGAAGGATGGGCGGAGGATGGTCATAACCAGATGTTTTTCCGAGGAAAGTTGTTTGTTCCAGAGAAAATGTGCAGAAAAGTTATTAGTGAGTTCCACAACTCACCCCTATCAGTGCACCCGAGAGTTTCAAAGATGTACCAGGACCTGAGGAGACAGTTCTAGTGGCTTGGGGTGAAACGAGCAGTAGCAGAGTTCGTAGCGAAGTGCCTAGTGTGTCAGCTGGTGAAGGCTAAACACCGAGTCCCAGGCGGCTTGTTGAAACATTTAGGTGTCCCCGAGTAGAAGTGGGAGGACATATCGATGGATTTCGTCATGGGGCTACCCAAGGTTCGAGAAGGCTGCGACGATACCTGGGTAGTGGTGGATGGGTTGACGAAATTGGCCCACTTTCTGGTGATCAAGGAGTCGGGCGTGGTGGATGCTTTAGCACGAATATACGTAGATGTGGTGGTGAGATTTCATGGAGTTCCGAGATCCATAGTCTCGAATAGGGATGCACGGTTTACCTCACGAGTCTGGAGGGGATTGCAGCATGATTTTGGCACCCATCTATGTCTTTGCACTGCTTTCCATCCCCAGACAGATTGACAGAAATAACGCACCATCCAGACCTTGGAGGACATGCTACGGGCATGTATTCTGGATTTTGGGGGATCGTGGGTGTGACACTTGCCTCTGTTAGAGTTTATCTATAATAATAGCTATCACTCTATCATTGGAATGGCTCCATTCAAAGCCTTGTACGGGAGGCCATGTCGCTCACCTGTGTGTTGGACTGAAGTTGGGGAAGCGAGTGTTCGTGGCCCAGAAGAAGTGAAGAGCACGACAGAGGTGGTTTGACTTATACGGTAAAGGATGAAGGTGGAACAGAACCGATAGATGTCATATGATGATAATAGGAGGATACCCTTGGAGTTCGGGGTCAGGGACCACGTATTCTTGAAGGTCACCCCTCGGCGTGGACAACAGAGGTTCGGTAGGGGGAGCAAGCTCTCTTCCTAATTCATCAGACCCTTTGAAGTGTTGCGGCGGGTCGGATAAGTGGCTTATCAGCTAGCGTTACCACTTCCACTACTGAGAATACATGACGTCTTCCATGTGTCCCAGATCCGTCGGTATCTCCACGAAAATTAACACGTCCTTGACTGGGGAGAGCTAGATATTGAAGACAATGCAACATTCGTGGAGCGACCAGTGATGATCAAGGATCGTGAGGAGAAGGTGATTCATGGACAAACCATTCCTTTGGTTTGTGTGTTGTGGAGGCATGTTGGGCTTGAGTAAAGTACCTGGGAATGGGAAGCACAGATGCATGCCCACTACCAAGAGTTGTTTTTAGTTTGGTGCTATTCTATTTTGTACTTACTATGATGGAACGTTTTACCTTGTTAACTATGGAATGTGTGGTTTTCCTTTTCTATGGATGTGTGTGAAGTGTCCTGAGATATGTTTAGGGGGGGACCTAATACCTAGTTAAGACGCATTAGAGTGGATGCGCCTAAACCTATGCGGGCGAGTCAGAGCTGCCCAAAGTGGATAATATCTTAACATGGAGGAATGAAAACCCCTCACCACATGACCAGATGGTTTAATCCTTTGTTTTAATGTGATTGTAATTGTTTGGGTTCAATCTTGAGAGGTATCTTCTGGGGCGGTTGTTCGAACCCCCTACTTTCTTCAGGTCTGGTTTTAAATTCTCAAGGGCGAGAATGCTTTGATAGGTATCTGATGTGATGACCCGGACCCTCGCGGTCCATCCCTTTTCCAAATTCTGGATCCTAGGGGTGAATTCTCGGTGGTAGGACGTCGTTTCGGCGCGACCGACCGGGGATACCGATCAACGCGACCGATTAGGGCGACTGATCGGCATGACCGATCGGCACGACCGATCTGTATCACCCAGCCTTGTTGGTTTCTCTTCGACAGTTCTTCCCGTAACGCCTCTTTGGGTTTTTCAAATTTTTTCAAGTGGTTCACAGCCATTTAAAACCCCATAATTAATATACAATAAATCCAAATGGACCTCCTCAATGGAGAATTAAATAACAATTAATTCCATCGTGTGTAACCACCCAACCGCGTGGGGAACCACGATTCGATTTTAATGTCGTTCAAATCCCCATATCCCGTAACAAGGGGATCTTATCTATATATCGCATGAGAATTTCTTCTTCCTTATTATTCCTCTTGGCTGGATTCCTTTTCTTCTTAGTGCCTTTGGAGTTCCCGACGTCCCTCCCCTGCGAGTCGCGCTTTTCCTCGATTCTTGGTGCGTGGAGAATAAATTCGATCTTTGATCAATCAAGTAGGGTTTTACTTCGCCTCTCCTTTCCATGTATCATGTGGGGTGGGTACACTTTTCCTCTGTGGGAATTAATGAAACCAAACTGAATGAAGATGATGAACGTACTTTTAAAGAATGAAGGGGGGGGGGGGGGTGTGATCGATGTTTTTGCTGCACTATTTTTATGTTGCATGTGTTGTGGATTGTGCGGGCCAATGCTCACTGAAAATCGTGGCTGTTGGTGATCTTTCCTTGCGCACTAATGAACCTTTCTTTTCTATGATGATTAAATGACTTAACCTGGGAATTGGTTAATCATGTAAACCCAGTTGGTTTAAATGGATGTTCAGAAAAACAAGAATCCCTGTGCGACCACCCCGATTGACAAACAGAAAGAAGAACCTAATGAATGATGTGCCCGAACCTGGAAGTTTCTCTACTATGTTTTGGTAATAGGGGAATTGTTCTGCTTTTCTTCCTATGGGGAAATGTGGGTAAGGATGGGATCCTCTAGTGCGGCACAGTTGCTGGTTGTGAATCTGGGGTTGTGGTTGCTCTGCTTATATCACGAATTGGGGTGGAATCCTCTATCATTGAGAAGTGGTGGGTTCCTGGTTTTGGGGGAGTGGGGCTGTGTCTTGGGGTTTTCTTTGTTTCCAGTACTTTGAGGGATCTCACTTATCCCTTTTTTGAGGTTTTATTTGGTTACAGTAATTTGAGGGATCTCACTAATCCTTTTTTATGAAACTTTACAAGAGAACTGGGTGTGAATGCTTAAATTTTTTTTGGATGTTTCTTTTTTTGGGCTTGTGGTTATTCCTGTTAGTTGTCTGATAGTGTAGAATTCACCATAATGGGATCACTTGAACATGAAAACAAGAATGGTTGAGTGGGGAATTAGTTTGGGAATAATTTGTGACTTGTCCGTGAGTGTCGTGGCTTCTTTTGTGAATTAATAGTAGCAAGGGTGTTTGTGCTTAGGTTTTGGAACCCCTAGGTTGGGATGAGTGTTTGTTACCTATACTTTTATCTGTAGCTTTTATGTTTCTTATTTTTTCTCCACCCAAGTTGAGCACTTAGTGTCGAACACCCCATTTCATGGGGAGGGTGTCTTTCCGAACACTCCTATGAGTGACTGGTTATTAGCTCCTTTTCTTCTCCCTTTACCGAATATCCCAAGACACTTCGAGAAGGCTGTGATGGCCTGAGGTCCATTATTAGCCCAGGAATCTTCGGGCAGGGTAGTTGTGGTGGTTGGCCCAGGTGTCTACGAGAAGGTTGTTTCCCAAGTGTCTTCAGGATGAGGCCCAGGTGTCTTCAGGCGTGGTAGTAGTTGTTCTGACCCAGGTGTTTGCGAGTGTGGTTACGCGTCATAGTTTTGGTCCAGGTGTGTGCGGGCGGGGTTTGGCAGTGGGACTGCATTGAGGTTATGGCCCAGGTGTGTGCGGGAGGGGTTTGGAAGTGGGACTGCATTGAGGTTATGGAACAAGTGTGTGCGGGCAGGGTTTAACAGTGGGACTGTGGTTAGAATGACAGGATTGGTTCGATGCGTAGGATGTCTTCAATAACCAGTTGGAAAGTGGCATGGGGTACCCAAATATCGATGTGCTATTACTATATTTTACTTGCCTTGCGTTATTTGGAGTGTGTGCCATGGTGAGACTTGGGTGGATAGTTTTTCCTTGCATGGTGCTTTGGTTTTTCTTTTCTCACAGGGTATTAGAATTCCTCTCCACTTGTGCACGAGAGTCTATGGTTTTCCCACTGTGTGTACTTAAATGATCACCCTACGTATGTAAAAACTATTTTCAGGTTTCCAGGAGGACTTCAAGGATCGTTTGGGGCCAAACTAGCTCGGACCTTGGGGCAGTTACTGTTGTCGTTTTCCTTTTTCTTGGTACATTACCTTTGGAGTTTTTTGGCTTGTATATTTTACTTTTGAACATGCATATAGGAACAGTTCAATTTTTGATTTACCTTTAATTTAAGCTTCAGTATTGTTGGGGTTTCTTTCTTATCTCTCGATCCTATAAAAATAAAAAGGGTAATGCCTTCCATTTTGTGTGAGATTCTATACCCTTGGTGCTGGACGCCACTCCAGGACCTGTTGAATGCAGGTTTCTAGGGCCATTATCTCTCCTTCAACTTAAATAAGGAAGGGCGTGGCAATATACTGACCCTTCCCTCCTTTTTGTGAAGGCGGGTCGTGACAATTTCAAAATATCATAACCTATGTAAAAGAAGCATATTTCATAATCATTTTATTATGGTATAACATGTGGAAAAGCGAGTTTCATAAAGATATTTTCATCATAAAAACAAACCATCAAGGTAAATTGCAATAATTTCATTATTGTATCATATCCCCAAACTAAGAAAAAGTTATATCAAAGGATGTCATTTTATATAGAAAGTGATTCTTAAATATAACATGGAACATTTATTGGTAAAAATAAATTTTTTTTATAGAAGAAAACATTTAAAATTAAATTTCATCATATATTTTGGAAATAAATTTTTTTTATAATAAAATTTAAACCTTATAATAGAATATTTAGGAAATTTAGTGGTCATGATGGGGGTAAAATTCCATTAATGTTTTACATGTTAAAACATAGATTGTATTCATATTTTTTGTAAAAGCCAAACTAAATTGTTTTGTAAAATGACATGATGATTACATTCAATAAATTTTTAAATAATTAAAAAATGGGTAAAAATTTATTTAGTAAAAAATTTGGAGAATTGTTAAAACATTTTTGAAAACATTTTTATAAAACATGTTTTTTGAAGAAACATTTTTGACCAAAGAGGGAAATAAAGAAGATTTTTATTAAAACCATACCTTTAAAATATAGTTTAAATTAATAGATTCAAATAAAGAAACACATATATTATAATTAAATAAATAGAGGATAAGAAAATAAATTATTTTCTTGAGATATGGTCCATTTTATTTCATCATTGGAATCATAAACATAAATAATCCCAATAAATTATTAGACTGCACCGTAAAACAATTACGAATTTTGTAAATGGAATCATAAGCCTCATGAAAGAATAACATTCAATAAAGCATAAAACATCATTAGTATTGTTATATTAATTATATTAAATGTAAAAGAGGTTTTATATTCACCTTGTAAAATAATATAGATTCATAAAACAATATATGCCTTAAACAATGAAAAATGTGACAAACAATCATTACCTTGGGCCTCGACTTCCTTCCTAAACATTCAAAACCCCTACATAATAAATTTTTTATTATAAATATATTATAGAAAAAAACACATATATAAAAACATATATTAATTACTTATGACCTTTTATTACTCATTTATGAACAATTACATGTTAAATTCATGTTTTTGACAATAATTGATTTGTTTTTCGTGTATCTTTTGATATATAACTTTTTTGGTCCTATTGATTTTATAATTGTTCCATAAAATCCAAATCATAAAACTTTATATAAATAACCTATATATTATATATTTGGTTTTTTATATTAATGCATTAATATTATGGACACAAAATGAAATACCCCTGAATAGAGATGGTGGCTCGTACGTATGCATGAACGCTATAAACATTTTCTCAATGGATTAAAAGAAAGTATGGTAAATAATATATTAATATTATAAAATCCTTAATATGTCATATATATCACATATTTTCATTAAACCCATATTCATTACCTTATATATAAATACTGAATGGATTGCGTCACTTAACAAGGTGGCAGTTTGCCATACACATGAGAAACATTACCGTATTCCCCTAGAATGGGACGTAAAAAAAGTATATGTGATATAATAATTCCAAATGTATAATAATTTCAAAAATATATTATATAAATATTATATAAATAATTATATCCAATCATGAGAGGTGGTGATGTAAAACAAATAACATTGGTTTGCAGGGCAGTAGTCCACCATAAACACAAGGGATGTTGTAATTTCTCAATTGATGGAAGAGGGGACCGATTTAAGTCATTATAATAGAATAATAAATTAACATCAATTTCGGTTAATTATATCATTTAATAGTAGTTTTTAATAATTTTTTAATATTTTGGAGAAGAAAATAAAATAGAAACACTCATTGAAGAATGCTACCTCTTCTTCTAGAAACACCCTTAGGCTTTCACCGAAGCCTTCATTAGATGTATTTTTTTCAAAACAATGCTTAATGTATGACTAGGGGAATTAGTGAATGGTTTTGGTAGGGTTTTCTGGAACTGAATTTTTTAGGATGTTTTGATATGAGCAGATAGGTGGTGGCCTTTTAATTGTGGAGAGTACACACATGGGATTTTTAAAAAGAATAAAGTGTATCACATTTTTCATATTCCAAAAAGCTCCAAAATAGGTCAGTATAAATTCTTAGATTATATAAGGCTGAAATATGGTAATTTTATACGTTTTGAAGATGTTTTGGTTCATTTTATCCTTTTTCATTCATAGTTTAACCCATGGTAAACCAATTTTTAATGTTAACCATGGTAAATAATTTTTAATATTTTTGTTATTCATTATCATGATAAATTATTTATTTCTTATTATATAATATAATTATTCTTATTCCAAATACATAGTCCATTTTTCTGAATGCAACTCATAGAAGTGGAAGAACATAATGTATAATTAAACTCTTATATGCAATGAAATCGCTGATTATCAAAGGGAAGAAATTTCAGAAATATACATACATTTAATATAAAAAAGTAGTATTAAATTTATTAAAATTACATAAATTGGATTAATAAATAAATATTTGAACTAATATTAATTTTAAAGTCATTTTAATATTTTATTCATTAAATGTGGTAAATGAAAAGATAATTATTTAAAAAAAAGAAATATTTTTTATTGTTTAACAGATTGGTTATAATGACAATGTTTTAATAATAATATTAATAATATATTTTAGTTTCTTTAAAATTAATATATTGTGTATTTAAGAATAAATTATATTTTACATGTGATGAAATATTTTAGTGGAACTTAATTTAATCAACAAAATAATTCACTGGAAACAATTGTTTTATAGTACAAGTATTAATTTTTTTAATAATATTTATTAAATTAATGAAATTTAGAAGTCCATATCATATTATAAAATTCATGATCTATTAATTTAAAATATATTAATTATATAAAAATCATTGTTAACTTTAATATTCTCAATGAGTTACATTTCTTCTTGTTAAAAATCTTTCTTATAATATTGGTTTCTGCCTCCCTAAGATTTTATTACGTGGTACGTCCTAATTGACTATAAGAATAATGAGAATTTTGGAATTAATATTCATCCTTGGAGAATTTTTTCCAAAAAATCATGACATTTTTATGGATAATTCTCGTCATTTCCATGTAATACCTTTCTCTTCCATATCTAGGATATTTATTCCGTCCAATATTGTACTTTATATTTAAAAAATAAATTATTTTCTATCTCATATATTAATTACATTTCCCATTTTCAATTATCAAAAGGAATATTTATTATCCATTTTTTATGATGTTGGTTTCAATAGGGGTATTTCATAAAATATTAACATTTTTACATTCATTAATTTATGTTTTTTATTCTACTCCACATTTCAACTAAAACCCATTATATACATCTCAAGTCTCCGTTACTGAATATCAATTTTCAATCTAACTACATTAAAAAAAATCACATCATATTTTTGAAAATTAATTCTTAATTTGACACATAAGTTTATATTTTGTGAGTATAGCAAGAAAAGTTTCTAAAATATCATTTATGGTTTCACTCCCCATTTTAGAAATATTCTTTAAAAAGAATACATTAAATATTTTAATGTGGTTTTCCGAATTATTGATACCATTTATAATGTTTTCACTAAAATAAAATATTTCATTTATTTTTTGAATGATAAAGTTTTATTTTAGAAAAAATTCTAATTTTAAAATATATTTTAAAATGTTGTGTTTTTATGAAACAATTGTTCAGTATTTTTATTTCTTCTAAAAAGGATTATAAAATTTTATTCTTTTATAAATTTTCTTGAAATATATTTCTAGTTTTAAATGGTAATTTAAAAATAACAATATCAATCCAAAATTATATAATTTTTATGGAAATTGTTTTAGGATATTTCAAATAATCCTATATGGTGGGTTTATTCATGATTTTTATATTGGTTTATACGATAATATTTTTTCATCCATTTTCCTCCTCATTTAAAAAGGATTTATTTTTATTTGAAATTATTTTTCAAAAATCACCCTCTAAATTATATTATGATACACTCTTTAGGGGGAACTAATTTATTTGTTCTAATTTATTATATTCTTAATGTCAATTTTGGTGATACCATCTATAAATGTTAGGAAGCCAGTTTTTTATGGGTTATTTATGATTGTTATGAATTTCCACATGATTGTAAGGAATATTGGTGGAGGGGTTACAATATAAAACTCTAATTAATTGGAAATATATATATATCTCATGAAATAATTATTTTATGTGTGATTTTAACTGAAAAAAATTATGCTCACAAAGATGGTTCTTGAGTTTAATTGTAGTATGCTGTTCTCGCAGCTTGTTCATGAGTATAATTGTAATAAGAAATTGTTAATAGATAATGAGTGCATGTAATTACAATAATTTATTATCACAAAGATTGTGTGTGAGTTTAAATGTTATAATATATGTTGAAAAATAATGTTCCTGAATGTAATTATAGTAAGTTATGATCACAAATACTGGGTGTGAGTGAAAATATGATTATATATGATCACTAAAACTGTGTGTGATAATAATTATGAATGAATTTGTTTAGAATAATATAATTTCATTTTTTAATTATAATTATAAAATTTATCTTATACATGCTTACAATTGGGCTCCATGAATAATGTTTACCATCTCAAACTCTTTTTCTATGATATCTATTTTTTAATTTGATATTATATGTTTTTCTATTATGACTTATGGATAAATATTATTATTGGAAAATAAATTTATAATCAATTTATTCTTTTTACATTTTTTATCATATAATTTTCATCTTACCCAAAATAACATTTTGTTATGTTTTTACCTTTGTAAGTATTTGTGATCATCTGTTTCTTATGTTTCTATTCTTCATGTTATGAAAGTAAGGGTATCCTATGAGTTGTCTAGAAGGGGGTATAATGTGATTTAATTATAATGTAATGTTCACAATACTATTGTTTTATGTTTATATTATATATAATCCTTTAATACAATACCTCGTGTTCTTGGGATTGTGTGCTAATTGTGGTATTTAATGTTTAAATTATTTAAATATATATAATATTATATTGAGAAATGTCACTTGGCTTCGATTCCAGTTGTAGATTATGTTTTTTAATCTAAACTAGATATTTTGGGTTTCGAGACCCCATAATAATAATTTAAAACCCCCCAAAATAATCATATAAGAATAAAATATATGGGGTTTATGAGAGAAAGAACATAAAATTTACAAAAATGAATATTGAGACATAAATAATACCAAAAAATTGAGATTATAACATAAAATATTATAGTTTTTTTATATTTGAATCCAAACATCAATAAATAAGGAACCTCAAATAAATTTTAAAATCTTAATAATTTACATGAAAATTATCATAAAATACATTTATGTGTTGTATATACCTAACCTAAATGAAAGAATGTTCTGAATGTATAAAATATCTACATGGAAGAAAATTGAGATGAAGAAAGCCTTACCTCATGTCCTAATTTGAATTATACACAATCTAACCTCTTATATAATAAATTAATAATTATTATAAATATATTATAAAGATATATTCATACTTATATTACTATATACCAGTCATTTTTAATTTCTAATCACCCATTTTTTAGGGCTTTGTCAATAAAATTATTATTTGAATGTAAACTATTATGTTTTCCCTGCATGATTCCCTCTGAAAATTATGGCAACTTTACCTTGTTCAAGGTTATAGAATATTAATAATTTCATAAATATATTCTATATTTTTTATAAAAACTTCTAAATTGATCATTATAATATCCTGATATAAAAAGAGTAGAAATGCTTCATGGATGCAACGGTCTTCATGTATGCAGTGGTGATGCTTTCATTTTTCAATGAATGGAATGAAAGAAAAGTAAATATATATTTGTAATTATATAAAATTAATGATATTATATATATATAACATATTCAATAATTCAATCTATAATGACTTTTGTGATATTCGGGGGTGAAAAATGAAATACGAGGCTTTATAGTAGAGGTAGTCAATACCTATACATAAGCGATACTTTAATTTTACATTAGATGAAAAAGAGATATAAAATAATTGTACCATGATAAATTTTTTTTTATTGTTATAAATAAACTAATTTCAATAAGTTAATATGGTTATATAATTTTTGGATGATTTTTAAGAATAAATAATCAGGAAATAATATAGTTAACAGAATTATATTTTCTTTGGGTATACCCCATTGGATTACACTATAATCCTTCTTAGGATAGTATTTTAGTGATACCAAAACCACTAAGATATGGGGCAGAGAGTTTTTATATTATTTTCAAACAACGCAGTTAGTCCAAGGATTATAAGTGTTGTTTAATAGTGAGAAGAAGTGGTTTCCTTTTATAATTTAATGTCCTAGAATCCTTACAAATACCATTAAGATTAAAATAATACAAATTCATATTCATGGGGAATTAGTACCAAGTGGAGAATTTTTAATTATATGGCAAATTAAGGCCGAAATAAACACTTATCATCATATTTATATAACTTTTATTAATATTTGAATACTAATCAATTAATTTAACTCCATCATTAATCATTTTAACCCTTACCATTGTGATAAAATTATTATCTGGGTAACAGGTAATTATGGATAAATCATAGGTTGACCATAATACATAATATTGATTATTTGTATTCAAAATATGGAATACATTTTAAATAATACATTTCTTATATCGGTATGAAATTATATTTAATGTAAAAATAAAAATTGTATTTAAAAATAATTTTTTGAAAAAATATATATTTAATTATAATAAAATATTTACAACCAAATAATTTATAAAATTTATTCACATATAATTTTGTAGTTTATTTATAAATAATAGGGGTTTGATGAATTTTAATGAAATTCAAAATAGAATGGTTCATTTTGAATGAGTAATAGTTAAGAATGGACACAAATATTTCTTTATTTGAATAAAATATAGCATTGGTTCCACAAGGCCAAGAATGGTTTTCCAAAATTAACGACATAGTTTAAAATGATTTATTTAACTCTATAAACATATATTTGGTGTAAAAAATGTTTAATATATTTGTATGTCCTATTTATTTTGTAATGATATCATTAAATTTAATTTCATTGTGAAATCAAAATTTTATACCATTAAATTAAATATCATCCATTTAAAAAAAAACCAAAAATCACCATAATACAATTTTATAATGTTTAACTAGAAAATGATGTTTATTTTTTCATATAAAAATTCTATAAATTATTAATTTATCTTTTTAAAAAACATATATAATATAAAATTAACACAATTCTTTATAAACAATACAAATATTTTGAGATTAGAATGGTTAATGTATAATTTAATATAAAATATTTTACTTATTATTTTTAATTTAATTATATAATAATATATTTCACATTGTATTATCATAAATCATATTTCACATTAGTTTAGTGTCTCATTCATCACAGTCAAGATAATGGATCATATTTATTTTATAGGAAAATATATAATAAAATATATGTGTTTTTAAAATTCATGAGTAATACTTTTCTATCAAAATGGTAATTTGAAATTTGATGGGAATAAAATTCATATCTCAATGAATTAGTTGAAACATTACTTTTGATCGCATGTAATTGATTTGTATATCATTTTTTATACAATTAATTGTTGTTAATATAAAAAAATGATCTATCATAAATAGATCATAAAGATATGGATGATGATTTCTAATATGTAGAGTCTATTTTTAATAATAATACTTTGAAAAATATTAGGGAATGTTTTTTGTGTTAGGTAAAAATATGGCGTATTATTATGAGTTCAGGTGATCACATAAATAGTTTTTTAACATCTTGTACATGAAATATTTCATAAATAATGGAATATCATTTGAACTGATTATCAAATTGAAAATATGAGGTCACGATTGAATCTGATGTGTAGGGTTTATCCTAGGTGTTACCATAGGTTGGTCAGCATAAAAAACCCTTTATAGACAATCATTGGTAGTGTGTTTAATTAATGAAAATAATTGAATATATATATTTTATTTTAAGTAGCATAATTAAAAAAATCTCTATAAATTCAATCTTATAAACATTTGAAAAGGGTTATCTCCATAACCCATTATTAGTCTAACATAATGGAGGAGAGAGTTCTGCTTTGGAGGATTGATATTAGTTGATGAATGATGGTTTGATCAAGGTGGATCATCAAGAAGTGAACACCATGGGATCCTCACATCACTAGTGAATGCATTCTCTATAGATTATCATTAGAATTTTGAGATAATACTCATCAATTATAGTTTCCTCCCTTTATTAAATGATTAAACATATATTTTAATAATCATATTTTAATCTTTGAATTATCTACCCATCGCATGAGTCCAATTCTGGAAAATTAAATTGTTCATCTAATTTTGACTCATATGACAAGAACTCAACCATGATAATATCTAATTCTATGATTTCTAGCCATGAAATTTGGGATAATATATATACTACCTTTTTTCTTTTTTTCCTTTCCCCTACCTGTCCAATGTGATCTTCATTACTAGATCACAAGGTCTTGATTCAACTATTTTCATGTGGATTCAAGTGCGATTGGTTCACCATAATTGTTGTAGATATGTTAATAATGAACACATCATAATTTTATGGTCGAATTACGTAGAATTATAGGTAGAGGGAATGGATTCATGGTTTTAGGATTATATGCTATGATGGAAGTGGAATGGTCGTTGATGGGAGATGTTGTTAGGGGTTCATGTGGATAGAATTTGTCAATAGATGAAATATTGAGAATGGGTAGCCATAGATTGTAGGTGAAAATGGAAGTAATGGAATCATGAATATGTCTCTTGAATCATTTAATTTATTCTATAAATATCCCAACTATATAACTTTTACTAGAATGAAAAAATTCCATATAGTCCCCAAGCTACAATGGCTAGGGTTGTGAGAAACTGATATGGATCCCAAAATGTGTGTCTAGACCCACATGTCGTGTATCCCTCCTTGGATAGTGAGGTCGTGTGCTAGACACACATTCATATGACCCCATGTGGGAGTAAAACCATGTACTACATGTGTATATAGGAACAAATAGTTAATAGGGCATGACCTCATATATGACCATGTACATGGGCATGGCCAAGAGCATACAAGAAGACCCTGGGTGTCCAGGACATGCTATGTGGGATCCTCACATGCCATGTATGCTAACAAGGACACCGATTCATGTTCATATAAGAAAAATTATCAGAAACAGAGTGGGTCAACATGTCGTGTGGGCTATATACCTGAATTTTACCCCTTTTACATTGAGAAAATTTTACCTCTCATAACCCATACATTTTGAACCATATTTTGGCCCGTGAGTAGCCTATCATACTATTTTTTATACATAGAATGTGATGGTATCCTTTATAGTCACTTATGAGATATGATACAAGATGTTTCCTTCCCTACACTTCTTTAGGGGATGATCGATGATGGAAGTGATGGGGCATGATCAATGTATATATTCAAGGTAGATAAAATACTACCCTATTTTGGGTCTGGGTCCTCTATCTATGTGGATTGTAATCCCTTTTCAAACTAGGTCATGGATTCCACATAATCATTAGTCCGATTAGAAACAATAAACCCATATTCTGGGTGAAAATCCTCTATATATGTAAAATGTACTCCACTATCACCGTAGGGTGTTGGTCCCTAATAATCATTAGTCCATGTAAAGACGAAACTCCCCAATTTAGGGTGTGATTCCTTAATATAATGGAATGGTACTCTATTTTCTCTCTAGATAATGGATCCCCCATACTCATTATTATAGTTTGAGATGATACTCTCCAATTTAAGGTGTGGGTCCTCTATTTATATGATGGTACTCACTTACCACACCATGGTTTGGATCCCCCTAAAATATTATAATAGGTGGAGATGTTAATCCCCTATTATGAGAATGAGTCTCCTATCTATGGGGATGATACTCCCCTATGATAGCCGGGAATGATTGCCCCATATTCATTATTATTAATAGAGATAGTTCACCCCTACATGGTGATGGGTCTTATATCTACCGATTTTCTCCCACTATTTCACTAGTGTGTGGGTCCTATTATTTCTGAGTGGAACCCCCTGATGGACTACAATGTGGGTCCATTACCTTCTGAGTGGCACCCAATTACCGACTAGGGTTTTTCTCCTATACCTTTTGAGTGGAACCCACTAAATAACTAGGATGTGAGTCCTATATATACTGATTTTTACTCCCATGAATCACAAGGTCAAGGGTACTCTACTCGGATATTGTTACCCCACAACTATGAGGAACATAGTGGGGTGTGGGTCCTCCAAATAGTAACTTCTATATAATCACAAGATATTGGTCATAAAATATGTACTTCTTTGAGAAGTTGGAAGACTCATCGACTAGATATTGTCAATGAGATGAAAATCGCCTTTCTCTATCGTATGGATTTCCCATATAAGTTAATATATCTATGTATTGGGTTTTATTTTCCTCTTTCTTTGGGTTGATTGGAATACTTATATAATTTCTTCCATTTCACCCTCTACATTTTTTCAGAATCATACATGGTATAGATATACACACCCATACATGGTCTTTTCCAGAATGTGTCATGTATTATAAAAAAATAAATATATTAATGGTGATTTTAGAGGATAATTGGGATACCCAGTTATATTGACCATGTACAGGAGTTGGGACATGTAGATTAGGAGTTAGGATCACATATATATTCTTTTACAGTTGTTTCTAAACTGGGATATCATTTTTTAGTGGGCATATATTTTTCAATTATTATTTTGGATTACACTATCATATAGTTTTCTGTTCTCTGCATGCATGGATTTTACTATAGATGTTTCTATATTTTATTTCTATTTTTATTAACTTATACATGGAGATGGTTTAGTTCATGCATTCAAACACATTTGGAAAATGATTTACATTTTTTTAGTATTTTTTAGCTATTGTCCCCAACCCCAAGCCTATAGAGGTGGGCTTGGGTTAGTGATGGCTTGGTCTTTTGTAGGCTAGGTGAGACCAGGTGGGTTGGTCTATTTCTGAGTGGTAATAGAGAAGTTAATTTCTTTGGACAGTTTTTGGAGTCCCCCCTTAAGAGGGTTTTTTTGGGAGTAAGGAAAAATGTGTTAATGTGCATATAGTGTGGCTCCCTATTTTGGTAACCAATTGTTGGGGTGGTGCATTATGTATCCGTAAACCAGTAAATTGACTACCTACTTGTCTACTATGATTACTGATACATTGGTTGTATGGAACATTGGTACATGAATCATATATTATTGATTCCATTGACTATACTTCTTGATTCATATCACCATATATATATATGCTCATTTGACTATGGGATAACATGATAACTTTCAAGAAGCCTCTATGATGGTAGATAGCTAGGTTACTAATTTCAGATTATGATAATGATCTGATTTGTGATGAGGCTTCAATTCAGGTGAAATATCTCCATATAATTCCTCAAGAGAGCCAAGTAGTAACACATTCACCTATTGAGTATATAATTATATTATCATTGTAGGCCCAGGATGAATGTTGACTTAGAACACCCCATTAGATATTGCAATAAGGACTAATATGGTTCTACGGTTATCCATATCCCATTGTAGTAGAGGAATCACATATGTCAGTTATAAGAGTATTCAAAATTGTGTGTATCCTGAATTATTGGATGGTTTCACTCACAATAAAAGATCGTTGTAGATAAGAATTTGGTAATCGTGGTACTAGTGGATGACACACTAGTTTTGAGTGTGTATTGTGGGTTTCTAAGATAATGATCACCACAATTGTTTGTTGAGTTATAATGCATTCTTAGGTGGTTGAGGATTGTATTAATCATGTGATTTGAATATCTAACTCATATAGGAACATGTTCAATGGTATCCCTCATAGTGATACCTCACTAGGAGAATGTTGGGCATCAGTGGAGCATGCGAGGGAGATTTATGGTGTGGATTCAGGCATTCAAGGAAGAGAGATTCTTTCCCCACTGATACAAGTTCTTGTGATCAATATTTAATATGTGATGGTGACTTTTTGCTTTCAAAATAGGGTAGTTTAAATATGTGGTTGATGAGTTCCTTTCACTTGTGTGTTTTTGGTGGGTTGGTGGGTTGAGGTGTCATGGAACGCGATAGATGAGGATATCAGGTGGCAAATTGAATGGATGAACTTCCAAAAGTAATGTATTTTGTCTTAGAGGCTTAATTTTGATTCAAATTATGACATATATCTATACTTATCAAAATTTAGTTTTTGAAGATAGTAATAATACACATTTTCTAGAAAAGATTTCCTATATAGAATATATTTATACCATTGGAGGCCTTTTATCTTGACCCATGTGTTGGAGGCTCTTGTATAGTAGATCATTGATCAAAAGTTTCTATTTATTGCGTGACCTTACTCAATGAGGAGAGGGAGGGAGATCATCATGTGAAATATTTTCATAGATGTAGTGGAAAAGTAAATTTTTTTCTTCATTATGGACTATTCCTCTACCATCCTTCATCAGATGATTTCTACATGTGAATGTGGAAGCGAATATGGTTTGTAGGAAAAAATGCCTTTTTTTAATTAGGGGTGTTCCCTAGGAATCGCATGATTATATCATTTTCAAGAGGATACAAATAATTTATTAGTTTTCTAGAATTACCCATGGAGTAGCAGAAGTTATGAGATCTAATCTTCCTCAAATTTTGGAGGAGTATAATGATGTCTTCCCTATGTATTGTTCAGGTTCAAATCCATGCTATGAGAGGGATATGCGCATTGGCTTTCATCGAGGATGGACCAATGTTTGTTCTAGCATGCGGGATGACCCAATGGGGTTTTGAGAGCTACTGGTGAATATTGGGTTTCTACGTTGGTAGGGATTTATAGTACATTGTATGTTCTGCTAGTTTTCTCTAGGTTGTTTTCCTAGGAGGAAGATGAGAGCTCAAGGTGAGGAATATAGTGACATCAACTGAATCATGTGATTTTCTAGGAGGATTATCCTTCCCTGAGAATAGATGATTTCTTTATCTAGTGTATTAGTTCATAGTGGTTTGTAGAGTTTTACATCATGTTTTGTTGTCATCAGCTTCTAGTTTGATAGGATACTATACTAAATGTGGCATTCTAAATATTATTTCCTCCCTATGAGTTTATGGTGATACCCTTCAATGATTTGGACACCCCAAAAGTGTTGAGAGACTTCTAAACTAGGTAATTCAACGCTTCATATATCAATTTATATCAATCATTTTTAGAAACCTCATTTCCTCAACTTCTGTGTAGGATTACATGATACACTTGAGGATATATTCTATAAATTCTCTAAGAGTACCAATATCATGGGGGAACTCTTGTAGACTGAGCTTAGGATTCAAGAGTTTCATTGAGGAAGATTATAGGATTGTATCCCCTTCGATCGTACTTATATGTATGTGGGAGTTGTTTACTTATACTAAGCAGGTTAATAGTTCCCTTAAGGATTTTGGCTAAGGATGAATATTTAACATGTTTTATGACTATCATAGGAGGGAGTTGAGTATGTAGTTTATTATGTTGACTCTAGAGTTTGTCTTAGCAACATGTCGAAGTGGAGGGAGGTAGTGACCACATATTGGTCAAGGATGTTGAGAACCCATGAGTATAAATACATTATTCATGACTTAGATTTGTTATTGTTCATCTTTTCTCTATGGTTTTGGTGGAACTATCTTCTGGGAGAGTGATTTTTTTACTCATACCATAAGTGTCTCAGGTATGTCTTCACACAAAGATATCTAAACCATAGATATATAGGCTGGTTGGAGTTCTTACAAGACAATGGTTTGAGATAGTCTATACACTTAGGAAGGTAAAAATATTATAAGACTCTTGTAGTTGGATGTCAAGTTCCCATTTGGTGGAGGAGGTTTATGAGGATTTGTCTTATTTACAGATGACCCCGGTTGAAAATAGTGGCGAAAAATATAGTCAATTGGTGTTGTTGAATCCTCATATTATTCTTCATGGGTGGGAGGATTAGTTGGTATAAATTTACTATTTGTTCGTATGTGACTAGATATCCTTTGGAGATTCACCATATAGATTATATTAATGATATAATCATTTCAAACTTTTCGAGGGATGGATGTTTGTTCCAGTAACATTATGAGATGAGTTGATGATCTAGTTTCATTATTCTTGATTGGTTGTACATCCTAGTGTAGGGAATATTTACAAAAAACATCAATGATAGTTTTGGTATGTTAGTATATAGTAGAGTGTTTGTGATTTCATATCCAGGTTTCCAACATCTAAGAATGTAAAGGCTAAGTATGACGTTCATGCAGGTTTTCTACAGCCTCTAGAGATCCTCGAGTAGAAATGGGATGACATATCCAATGGCTCTATAATAGGTATTCCACAGACAGTGATATTCCATTATTCCATTTGGGTGATAGTTAACTGAAATACCATGAGGTGAACTTCCACACCCCTAGGGATCAATGTTCATTGGAGATTTTAGAGAAGTTGAATGCGTAAGAGATCATCCACCAATATGGGTTTCACTAAAATATTGTCTCTCTCCATGATGCATGATTAATTTAATGGTTATGGAGAGACATGTATGAGGTTTACTGGACCTAGTTGAGGATGAGTACATCTTTTCTCCATTATACATATGGGAATATCATGTTCAATATTCAGTTGTTGGAGGATATGTTGAGTGATTTTAGAATATACTTATGTTATAGCTAGGTGAATCACTTAACTTTTTTAGATATTGATTACGATAATAATTATCACTCTAATATAGGTATGGATATCTTTGAGGTCCAACATGGGATACCTTTTTGGTTACCCGTACAGCAGACTACGAATAGTGGGATATCTCTTATTAGGATAGAGATTGTGTAAGTGGCGATGGAGATGGTCCAGGTTCATTGTGTGTGGATGAAGATAGCTTAGAGTCAATAAAAATATTATGGTAATTGATGTCATATACACTTAGAGCTTGATCATGGAGACAAAATTTTCCTAAGAGTATTCCCATGACAAGTATTATAGAGATTCGATCAGGGAGGCAAGCTATCCCAGAGGATTATCAAGCCATTCAAGACCCATCGGAGGGATAATGAGGTATCATACTACCTATAATTTACCCCATATTTAGAGTGGGTTCATGACATCTTCCATATTTTCAGGCTGAAAATAAACCTAGACGATCCTATATATTTTATTGACTGGGGAAATATTGATATTGAGGACGGTTCTACTTTTGTAGAGTACTATGTGGATATTGAGGGTTTCCAAGGGAGTATCCTTTTTTGGATGGATCATTCTCTATTTTAATTTTCTACAAAATCATGGGAGAATGAAGGAAAACTCTTAGGAGTGGGAGGGCTAGATACTGTCTTAGTACCTCCACATTTTTATTAAGTTTGATCTTTTTAATGATGACAATATTTGAATATGTGAACAATATAGAGACTATTTTTTTCCTTGAAAGACATTGAAAAATATTAAATAATATTTTAAAATGTAGGTTCTAATAATGTATGAAATTTATAGGCCGAATGATCCTAAAATTAATTTTTTAATATCACATATACACTGGTGTTTAGAAAAAATTGAATATCTATTGAAAAAAGCATTGAAAAATAAATTTTAGACCATAGTTGAATCTGGAGCGTGGTGTTAAACCTCGGTGACACCTAAGGTTGGTATAAAATAGACATCCAATAGGGGCATCTGTTGGTAGAGTGTTTAATTAAAATATGTGATTGAATTTATTAATATTTTTTAAATGAAATAATTTTACAAAATAAACTATAAAGACCCTATTTTTATGATTTTCCAAATGTTAGAAACATAACACATTATATATCTAAGATAAGTGATGAGAGAATTCGTTGTTGGTGGGTCGATCTTGGAAGATTAATGTCAATAATATAGAGTAATATAAACACGTATCATTTTCCGAAGTATCCTCATATCATTAGAAAACATATTCCCCACTAATGATTGATGAAATCTCATGGTAGGGATCTTGAATTGGGGTTTCCTCCCTTAATTAAATGATTGAGTATTCATTTTACAAATCCTCCATTTATTTGTGATTTTTCATCACTTTGAAAGAACCCAATGTTGGTAAATATAATTATTGATTTAATATTATCTTATATGCCAGGAAATATCCCCTAATAGTTCCTAATTATATTAGTTTTTTACTTACAACTCTTTTACATTTATTATATCACATTTTTCATGTGTCTTTCCCCCACCTGTTATACGAGTTCTTCATTATTAGACTATGGGGTCATGTTTCAACTATTGATGGGTCGAATTGAGCATGAACAAACCTCAATATTGGTGGTGCATGTGTGTAAAATAACAAAATAATAATTTTATGTCTGAATTAGATAGTATTGTTAATATAGGTGAGGCATTCTTGTATTTTGGATCAAAAGAGCAGATGGTAGTGAGATGGGTAGCGAGCGAAGAAGTTATTAGGGGTTTGTGTGGCCTAAATATGGCCATCTATGATGGATCATGTGTGAGAGGACCTATATCTGATACCCCTGATGGGATAGGAGATAAATATGGAATTTAATACATCATTATGATGATGCATGAATCATTCCATACATTTTTTTAAAATACCAACTACACAATATTTATTGGAATAAACACACATTGTTTAGTCAGCTTGCATTGGTGGCTAGGCTTATGGGAAAAGGGTAAGTATTATGTGTCACGTGTCTAGTAAAAAACCCCATGTGACCTTACCTAGGTATCCATTCCATGTTATAACTATACACACCCAAGACCCCATGTGGGAGGAAATTCCATGTACTCTAGGAGAATTTATGCACGGGCTGGTACACAGGCATGTCCCAGTACATAGACAAGTACCCAAGCACGACAAAGAGAACATAGGTAGGCCTCATGTGTTTGATACATTCCATGTATAGTGAAATGGAAATAATGATGTTTCCATAGGAGAATAAAGGAATGAATATGAGTGTGTACACTCACCAGGTGGACCCTATACATTTCATGTACCCCCATTTTTTATTTGATGAATTCCTACCTCTAGTAAATTCATTGTTTTTAATTTTATTTTGGTATGTGAGTAGCCTATCATGATATTATTACAATTTAGGGAATGATGGATTGAATCGTAGTATATTTTGACAT
Organism: Viscum album; assembly: GCA_963277665.1. Taxonomy (NCBI): domain Eukaryota; kingdom Viridiplantae; phylum Streptophyta; class Magnoliopsida; order Santalales; family Viscaceae; genus Viscum; species Viscum album. The sequence continues at coordinate 591,623,716 of OY728141.1, read as the reverse complement.
ATAATGAGAGATTTTAAGGGCATGATTCTTCCTCAAGAAATGTTTGACAATGGCAGTGACCGGGGAGGATCATCAGATAGATTACATAGATAAATGGTACTCACCTATTTAAGGTGTAGGTCCTCTATCTATAGGGATGATACTCCCATTTCATACTAGGTAATGGGTCCCAAAGAAAATTTATTCCATTTAGAGGTTGGAATATCATTATTCAAGGTGGGGTTCTCTATTTATGGGAAACGTACTCCCCAGTCATACCTGGGTGTAGGTACCCCATAATCATGTGTCATGGTAGATACGATAATCCAATATTCAGGGAATGAGTTCTCTATCTATAGGGAGGGTACTCCCCTTTCCTACTTGAGGGGTCATTCCACGAAATTCATTAGTTTAGGTAGTGGTGATGGACCCCTTATTTAGTGTGCATGACCTCAATCTATTGGGACGGTACCTCCCTATCCCCCTAAGGTGCGGATCCCCATAATTTTTGGTCTAGGTATAGATATTACATGCCTATTTATTTTAAAGTTCCTATTTCAATGGTAATGGTGCTCACATGTATCACCAAGTAATGTGTCCCCCTTACATTTTATTCCAGACTATGATAGTACTCTCATACATGGGCGTACATCCTCTATGTATCGAGTGGAAGCCATATTACACTATGGTATGGGTCCATTGTTTTCTTATTGGAAACCCATTTTATGGAATAGGTCATGGGCCCTCTACCTTCTAATTGTTATCCCCCTAATGAACTAGTTCATGGTTCATCTACCTTTTTAGTGGCACCCCACTAATGGACAAGGGAATGGATCCTATATCTACCACGTGGAACCCCCTAAAGCTGTATTTATTATGTATTATCCATGGATATTTTACCCCATAAATTTTGTGTCATAGTGGTGATGTGTTGTTCAACTAAACGTTTAATTCCTCAAACACTCAAGTAGGGGGCATTGGAGATGGAATTCTTAGAGCTGTTGGAAGACTCATCGACCTAAAATGAGATATGAGATAAGGATCTAATTTTTCTCTCATATATTTTTCATATATTAGAATATATATCTATGTATTGTGTTTCATTTCCCTTTTAATTTGGATTGATATAAATACATAAATCATGGATTCTATTTCTCCCTATTCGGGTTTTGGGGAATCCTATTGGTTATGAATATACTCACCCCTGCATGGGTTTTTTTTCACACAAGTCATGACTTATGAAGATGATGGATATATCAGTAGTGATTTTAATAGAGAATAGTGATACTTTAATGTGTTAACCATGTTTATTTTATAGTGATTTTAGATCACATACTTGTAACTCTTAACTATTTTCTTTTTCTTGTTTGGTTGGGAAATCACTTCTGGGTGCGCATGCATTTTTTTCATTTCAATTTGGATTACATTGTAACATTCTTTTGTATTCCCTGGAGGTTATTGTATGAATTGTTTTTTAACTTTATTTTCCTTTATTTTATTTTAATTCCTATGAAATTATTCATGGAGATGTTTGATTGTGTTCATACAGGTACTTTAGAAAAATTCCTCCCATTTTAGTTATACCTTCTAAGTGCTTTACACTTTCCCCTAGCTTTTGGAGGTGGTATTGGTGTTGTGGTGGCCTACTATTCCATTGTCCAAGTAGTCCCCAGTTATTCAGGTCATTACAAAATCAATGAACACACTAATGGGATACTAATACAATGAAATATAAAAAAATGTGATGGGATATAAAAAATCACATTCCATGTGGGGAATGTTTTTTAAGATTTATAAATGTGAAACAATGGTATGTGAATCTAAATAATAGGTTTTATTAAACAAGTACTACATCTTATGGAAGAAAACCATTGAATTTATTCATGTTATAATTGATAATGTGAACATTATTGTGGTGAGTAAGTCATTAATTATATAATCTTGTGATGATATCATGAATTATAAGAGATTTTTTAGGAGGCTTCAAATTTAATACAATATGATTGTTATAGATCTCACGGAGAAGTTTCTAAAGGTTGTTACATTATATAGAATTTGTAACACTATAATTTCATACAGGATTAATACTAATGATGATGATATAGTGGAAAAAATATCTTAAAGTGTAATACACTGAAATGTGGAATATTTCAAGGTGATATGACCCAAAAGAAAATAAATTTAATGAATTCATTTCATTATTTCCAAAAAAAATTGAATATAGAGAACAAAAATTTCTAGAGGGATATTATATAAAATAAATTTCATTATGAAAATGATGTTCCCTCACTAATAAGTGTCCCACGAAATTTATACACAATAAATATGTCAAAGATCGAGTAATGAAATATGTAAAGGATGTGAAATTCAATAGTATTTCTAAAAATAGTTTCTATAATAATAATAAAGTTATGGAATAAGTTGACATTATCTCATAAAATAGTAATGTTCTAAAAACATGGGATAAAAAATACACTAATAAATAAGTTCTTGTGTCTATTATATACAAACCATAAATAGATGGGTGAAGGGATATAAAATATTCTGAACATGAGGGGAAATTTTTCCTAAATAAATAATTAGAAATGACAGTTCCAAAAAACTATTTTAAGGTATCAAAATAAGTTATTAAATAGAGTATTTTTTTAATTACAAAAAATTCACAAAAAAAAAAAGATATATATTAGATTAAGAATTAAATGTCAAAACTAAAATATGACAATTCATACAACATAGAAAAATTCACTGAACTGGAGATCAATGAATAATATAATTTCCATATAATTTATGACTTGAACAATTACTTTAAGGATACGGTAAAAAATATTAATGAACTTGAAGGAGAAATCCTTAATATAGGGAAATAGGTCTACGACCAAGAGAGGTTCATGAATCCAGATTTGAGGTTGGAAAAATATATTATGCAGGTTTCATAGGATGTGAAGGTTAAAGATAGATATACAATAGCTATGTCAAGTATTTTATGATTCAGTAAAAGAGAATTCAAAATGAATCCTTAAGTGTGTGGATTTATCATTGAAAAATGTCAATTAAGGATATAGTAAAGATACCAAAACCCACTCCTTGAAAATGATTGACATTAATGAAACTAAAATATATACTAGATTATTATTCAATATATGTAATAATACAAAAAATTCTGGTTCATATTTTTTGGGAATTTTTTGGAATTCCCAAAATGTATTTCCAATGGTAAATAAGAATATTAAAGATTAATATAAATAAATAATAATAATAACTCAATACCATCATTATTTTTTTTATGGAATTTAATTTTTTTGGAAATTATTTTGAAACAAATCCATGAAAAAATCATTAATAATAAGGATTAATGTCTTAATGATTACTAAAATTTGTTGAAGATAGTTTCCCTAAAGAGTCATCAATAATGATAATAATGAAAAATAAAATTTATAGACCATAATGATATAGGGTGTCAAATAAATTTTTAGGAATACGGTTCATACTAATCATCAGTTGATATAAATAAAAAATATTTGGTTATAAATAAAATTAATGAAAAGTAAATTGTATTATAGACTACTTTATAACCAATAGATCATGATAATTTTAAAATTCATAAAAATGGATTCCATTATTTTATTTATGGGAATAAAGATCTTTTCATAGGGGAAAAATTATTAATTAATTTTAATTTAAATATGAAAATATTAATAAAATCAATGATTAGGGAAAGAAAATATTAGTGTAATGGACATGATAAATATGGACTTTTTGTTTTTTTAAAGGAATTAATCATAATTTATTAAGTGTTATCCAATTATTTTACTTGAGGAATGAAATAAATATAACCAAGAACTATATTTTCATTATATGAATGGTTGGTGAAATTATAATTTTGGGAATGTGAAAAAAGGGGAGTAACTAATTCATTAGTGGAGAAGAGGATATATTTTTTATTTATTAAAGAAGATACCATGCTATAAAAAATGAATAGGCCACATGTGAAAAAAATATTTGGAAAATATGTTGACATTTGGTAGATCATATGATATCCCTAATATTTCATGAAATCATGTGAAAAAAGTATATTTTTTCAAAATCGGGAGATTATTCATTAGTCTTTTAATTTTAATATCAACTAGTTGATTAAGTTATTAAAGTTCATGCACATTAACTTTTTAGTGATGATATCATGAGATCCAATATTAGGATGAGGTATAGTGTGTTATTAATAGATTATTACAACTATATTGAATGATTAACGATGATAACCCATAAAACCAATGTGTTAAATATCATTTCATGTTATTATATATTGGATGAGAATATTATTGGGATTAAAATTCAAAAAATATAGACTAATAATGGCTCTAAGATTATAAATCTCCACATAAATTATTATCACAAGATGAATTGTACAATGAGCTATGTTTTTTTGGTTTATAATCCACAATAAAAGTATTTATTTTATAGGAGGAATTAGATCATTAATAACTATGAATGTCCAATTTAGAAGATCATTAATTAATTGAATAAAATGTTTATATTGATAAAAAAATGAATTTATTTTCCCTAATGATGAGGAAAAAAGAGTTGTTATCGAATAAAGTGATTTATGAGATCAAAAATGCACCTAGACAATGTCATTCTTTGATTGATCAATATTCAAGAAAGTATGGTTTCTTTATTGGATTTTATCTCAAAATATATATATTATAGAGAAGAATGATCAATGGATGATAAGATTAATTTATATTGATGATATAATTTTTTTATGATTTAATGAATGTAAATTCAAGTCATTTGTAGTGTACAATGATCAAAATGTCATTGATTCGAGATTTATTTTCCTAGTACATCCATTGATGTAATAAAGGAATGAAAAATTTAATTCTCAATCCATCTATATGAGTGAAATTTTCAAAAAATAGGGAATATGGTATTCAAAGCTTTAAAAAACATCAGTTTATAGTTGAATAATATATCTAGTGTTTGATAATTTAAAATAGGCCTATGTGATGGATTATATTCCAATAATTAATAGAATATTATGATTAAAAAACTGGTGCTGATACTATTCTCACTGCTAATCAAGTAGAATGGTACATATATAGTCTTAAATAAATCAACATTATGCTAGAGAAAGAAAAGTTATAGTATAATAAATGCATGAATGATTTTGATTTCTTTAAAAATTATTCATAATATTAGGAGTAATTAGTATATTCAAATACATATTGTTCTGATTTAAGGGATTATTGAAAGTCAATATTGAGATTTTCATTGTATTCTAGAATGATTTATTAATTCTGATGAACAAGATAAGATTGTATTCACTTTTATAAATGTGGAAGATAAGTACATAGTTTCCACAAAATCATATATAAAACTAATATAGATGAAATAATAACTTTAGGATATTAGATTTTATTTCTAATATAGTAATCCATGACATTAAAACATATTATTACATAATTTTTAACATAATCATAAAATAATTACAACCCATAGATCGTGAGACCTAGTGTATTTGTATGAAATGGATCATAGTACATTAAAGGCAACTAGAACAAGGAATCATTATTTTTTTATTTTCATTAGTGAACTCCTAGATCCATCTGATCTCTTAAAACTACATTGGATAACCCATGAAATATAATGAATAATGGTTTAATATAGAAATCCAAGTAAGGGAATAATCATGACATGTAAAACAACATGTGAGTCAAAGATATAACATGGAATCGTAAATGATAAGGAACATAAGTATTGACAGGGAAGCATAATATAAATAATATGGTTTCATATAATCCTGGTAACATATGTGATGTGGCATCCATATATAAAATTACATAAACATGAGTTATGTAAAATTTCATAGATAATATTAGATAGAAAAAATGATGAATAATAGATTAGGATTTATCCCTATTCCCAAACATATGGATTCATGAAATGTAAAAAAATCCCAATGAATTAGAGAGTTATGTGGGAAAAATAATAATAGTATGTTAATTATTATGTGATTCATAAAATGAAATCAATCATAAGTCATAAATATAAGAATTATACATAGAAATAATTGGGATGGATAATATTGTATAATATCATAACCAAAGGAAATTTTGTAATGATGGAATTTGAGAGCTGAACATAAGGAATATATTACCCCCATCAACATAAGAAATATTTATAATGGTATATATTTTTAAAATAAATAAATAAAACTTTTACAATCATTCCATAATAATGATTCTTGGTTTTATTGATAAATAGAAATACATCTTAAAATATTTAAAACATTGATGAGGAAAATAACCTTTCCACTTTGAAAAAAACTTATGAAAAAATAAAAAAACATTATGGGAATAATATTATTTGAGAATATTCCTAAAAAAATATAGTTGAATATTCGAGGAAAATAATGGTCATGATGGAAGATTTTTTTTCTGTCATACATATTAAAAAAATATTCCTTTCACATTTTTAGTAAAAATTTAAAATCACATCACTCAAAATAAGATAGGAATATTACTCTAAAATGGATTTTTTAGTAAATAAAAAAGGTTAAATATTAATTTAAAAATTCATTTAAAATTTTTGAAAACACATTAATGAAAACTTGGACGTGTGATAGAATTTTTTTTCAACCAAATAGATAGATAATGTGTATTTTTAGGAAAAATATTTTCTCAATATTTTTAATTAAAAAAAAGTTTAAAATTGTATTATTAAATAAAAAGATCATGAATAACCATATTATAATAAAATAAATTGTATTTATTTTGAAATTATCAAATAATTTTCAATAATTTAAATTCAATCATAAAGAATCCTAATTAAAATGATATTGAAACATAAACCCTCAACACTTTGGTAACATTTTAATCATAAATACCATGAATGATGTAAGTAAATTGTAACAAAAAAAAGTATTAAATTATGAATTATTTATGATATAATATATATATTGGAGGTATATACAATATTTAACAGAAATTTGGTGGATAAAATAATTTGTGTCCAGAAGGAGGAACTTTTGAGACGAAACACTGACCTTGAGAATAAATTGCCACGTGCATTACGATCTTCCTAAAAAAATTATGTTAATTATTTAATATAATAATTAACTTTATTATCATTATTATTTTATTTTTTACCATGTTGTAGTAATTTTTTAACCAGTTAATATAATATTAGTCATTTTAATGAAAAATATATCATATGCCAAAAATAACATTGGTAAGTTGAATAAGGCCATAGTGATAATTATTTAATAGTATAATTTTTTTTCTTATTTCATAATTATAAATTTAATCCATAAACTATAATTTTAAAAAAATCATGAAATATGGTTATAAAAAATGAATTACACAAAAACCATGGAGAAAATAGGTCACGAGTACACAGGAGTAACATTTCCATATTTCTGTGATAGTGACTAAAATAAGGTAAGTTTTATTTTATTTTTATAGGATGCTAATTATATAATAAATTACATATTATTAATTTATATGTATTTACAAATACCATCCTTGTGATAAGAAAGTGTATGATATTTTTTTTTCTATAATAATAAATATTTCAATTATATATTATATAAATACAAAATTAATACTTATTATAATCCATGTAAATATTATGTGAAAATGAACAACTTCACCTTGTGAGGCGGTAGTACAGTGTACACGTGAGAAAAGTAATCTAATCACCTAAAAAATTTAATGTGAAAATATAAATATGATATTATAAATATATAAGTATAGTTATATTATAATTATCACATATAAAAACATTTACTTCATTATATACATCCTTTAGAATCAGGGATGGAAAAAAAATTACGCCAGTTCACAAAGCGGTAGTCCACCGTACACAGGATCAACAGTTTCATTTCTTATTTGATGGAAATGAGTATGGATTTAGGTCATTAACTAAACATAATAAAATATTATTATATGTTAGATAATGTTTTTATTATGTGATAATAATTTATTAATATTGTTTAATTGTAAAAATAAATTAAATAATGATGACTGGTTAAGGATGCATCTTCTTCTTATGAAAAAATATTTTGGTTTGCCGAAAAAGACTTCTAGGGTTGTCTTTCTTATCAAACCATGGACTATAAGATTTTCGGTGGGTTCAAAGGATGGTATTTGGAAAGGTCACCAAAAAAACCAAATTTTTTTGGAATATATTAATGTAATTTAGGGTGGTGGACTTTTTTAAGTGGGGGAGAGGAAGTACATTGAATTTTTGAAAAGAATGAATTACACAAAAAAAAATCACATGCCAACTATTTTAAAAATTATGCATTTTTATATTTTCAGAAGAAATAAGGATGAAATATTATAAAATAACAGTAATTAGAAAACATTTGGCTCATTTATATTCCTTTTAAAATTAGTTTAATCCCTGGTAAACCCGTCTTTACATTAATCGTAGTAATTAATTTTTTTTAATTTTTAGTACTCCTTATTGTTAAAATTTAAGTTATCCTTATTAAAAAGTGAGTGATCATTTCTTAAGAATTTATAAATATATTTATAATGGTCATAAACTTTAAATAAATTTCACAAATTACATAATCCTATTCATATATTCCAATTTAATTCTAGGATAAAATGATAAATTTTAATTAAATATATTTTATAATATATCATGATTCATTTAAACTTAGTGCTGTGTGTCGAATATGGTATCGAACATAGTGCTCCATTAAAATATTGTGGCGTAACATTCAATCACCATATATAATATTTTTTAATAATTTTAAAATTTTCACTATAATTAAGGCTTTGGCATTTGAAAATTTATCTTTCAGGAAACTCACATCATAAAAATGGGTCAATAATACCTCATTTTAAAATGAGGGAACGTGAAATATGACAGAAATCACATAAATAGGTTTCTACATAAGATAAATTTTTTGGAATGTTAATATATTGTAATGGAATAAAAGCATAAATAATTATGAACAGTGTTATGTAACATATATTAGAATATAGTGAATGATCATGAAAAAGTCCACATCCACAAAAAAATAAATCTATGATGATTTAAAAGACCATTGATTAATTGGATATCAAGGAAGTAGGGTAACATTTTTGATTCATGATCCTTTCCCATTATTTGAGGTGTTCTATTACAATTATGTTATAATACACAAAAAAATATTATTTCCTCACATATTTTTGGTTAATAAATACAATTTTATCCGTTAGTTTTTCATAGATCACTTTCCGCTTCACTAATTACACTAATGAATGAATAGAAAGTATTAATTATTTTTAGCTTCTGTAAAAACATTAACTTTTAGTCAATCATAAGATCCATAGACATTTAATACTCTATCCCTTATATATGTATTAATTCCAAAATTGTTAGAATAAGGTAATATAATCTCCATAATGAATATGAATATATCATTCTCCAATATTCAACAATGAAACCAAAGAATTAATATAGATCATTCCTTAAATAAATTACCATATATTCCCAATAACCTCAGAAACCTCAACCTGAATGATGGTTTCAACTACAATTGTTATCTATTATCATTTCAAATTACATATCTAAATTTTTTTCGCATCCTTATGGAATGATTTTTTATTTTAAATAATATATATATATATCTTCCCAGAAAAATATTCTTTTAAATATCATTAATCACTGAAACATCCTAAAAATTAAAAAATATTTAATCTTATTATATTTTTCAAAAAATTTGAATAATATTTTTTAACAAAAACTTTTTTATAAAAACATATTCATATTGAAAATTAGACCACATATTCTAGTGATAGTAAATACATCTTAATCTCACATTTGCTGTGATATAAATTCCTCTGGCCTTGTTGGATGCAATGGGTTGTCACCCAACTTATGGTTTTCCTTCATTATAAGTCTATAGAAAAAAATATGTGAGAATTATATTCATAATTATCTATGATCCTGTAACACTATAAATAATACAAAGAATATCTTCTAAAATAACATTATTAATCAAATAACTTTTTTAAATAATATGGTTTCTTTTATAGCTCTTCTTTTTAGCAAAAATAAATTAATTTTAATTGACTATAATTAACTCAGAATCAAGCACTTATCCAATATTATATTCTCTACAAGATTTCTTTTTCAACAGAATTTTACTTAACCACTAAATCGCCTTTCTTGGTAATCAAGACCATTAACCATATTCTTGAAACTACTATAGAACAATACTTAGATGTTCTATGACATTGATAACCATATTACCATTGATAAAATTAATTAAACAATATGATTCTCGAGTTCCAACACCTAAAGACATAAATGATTCCACTTAAATGATTTCCATAACATATTTCCTCAGGAATTAATCTTCATATTAGATAATTGACACAAAAAATAACCAGGTACACACTGTTTAAAACATTTAATTGTTAGTGGTGCCTTAGGTTGAAAATTATTTCCCTACACTTTGTTGTATTGAATATTAATTTTTATTTGGAACATAGATACTTTATGCCCTCATTTTCCACTCACAGTGTATCATCTAGTTCCCTTAATTTGTTTTCCAAGGATCCACATCTGACATTTCTGACATGTAGGAAATTGAATCTTTTCTCCTTTTTCAACTTTTCTCTTAAACTTCCATTAGATGTAATCATAATATTATTTGGTATTTTTAGGGATTCAATTATGTTGCAGTTTTTAATTGTTATTCTAGACTAATCATTTTAAATGATCACAAGATGTCTAACATATATTACCATTCAGTAAGTCATATTAATAGTGAAATTATTACATTACCCGTAACATTGGTTTTTGGTGTGATTTCTCCACTTTACTATTATTAACTAAAATAATTAATAAAAAAAGATGAAAATTATTTGAAATTCCAAAGGGAAATATATAAACATATAACGAGTGACTTATAAATGATATGTATGTCCTCACTTATTTGTCTTAATGTTTTAATCTTGTTTAACATTATAATGATTCCTATTAGGTTTTCTATCCTAAAAAAATTTAATTACGTTATAATGGGTTTAAATAGTTTCTGAACATAAAAAATATATCCCCCAATATTGTCAAACCACGTATATATTAAGGCCAATTTTCATGTACCAGATCATTCTCATGTCAACCCTAATGTGTCATTTTTGGATTTATTACCCCTAGGTAAATTTTTTCCAGAACCTAATTCTCTTATAGTATCACCACAAGGATGAATTTTCTTAGAAACAAGTCACTCTATACTTTACAATGGTCCTATAATATTTTTATATACTCAGTATTATCATCAGAATTATACCTAGGTATATCACTAATGTTTTATATATCCTAGTTCCAATGTTTAACTGATCCTTTTCTTTGGAACCAACTATAGTGACCCATTCCATTTACAAATATTAATAAATTATTTTTAACATAATAGTCTACTAATTATATCGCAGTGATTGTGAGACCTTATGTGTTTGGAAGACTAGAATCATAATACATAAAGGGAAAATTAAACATGGAATATTTATTTTTTCATATTCTTTAGTGAGATACTAAATCTATTTTATCTTCTAAAACTTTATAGGAAAAACTATGGAATATATAGACGAAATTGGTGATCTTTAAATCTCATTAAGGGAATGAACATGATAAGGAAACATAATGTGTGAGTCAATTAAATAACATGATAACATTAAAGGTAACACATATAACGAGACATATAGATTCATAACATAATGAAAATGTTATCATAAGATCATTTTATAATTGGAAATATAGCACCAACATATAACATCTCATAAATATGAGTTAAGGATAACTACCTAAGAAATTATCACTTGGTGAACAAAGCCCCGTAATGGAATATATTTACTCCCTAATCCTGTACATGACACATCATGAGACAGAAAACATTACTCATTGCATTGGAGTGATATTAGTGTCCATCCATCAAAACATGTTCCTCATTATGTCTTCCAAAAAATGAAGTCAATAAAAGTAATAAGGGTAAAAATTTCCTAGGGAAAGAAATGGGATGGATAATCCTGTATAATATATAACAAAAGGAATTTTTATAATGACAAAATTTGAGAGATGAGAATAAGGAATGTATTACTCCATCAAAGTAAGGGAGAGTGAGAATTGGATATTTTTTTAACATAAATTTAGAAAATAATTATTAGCATTCCATAAAATTATAGGTTATTTTCCTTGATAAATATAAATACATTTAAAAATGTATAAAACATTCTTAGGGAAAATTAACTTTCTACTTTTGAAATCACATTTTGAAAAACAAAAATTAAAATATTATTTAGGAAATACTACTATTTAAAAATAATCTAGGAAAAATATAAAGTAATCATTGAGTAAAATAATGATTGAAATAGACGAAAATATGATTCATGCATTGAACATTAAAAAAAATCCTTTCACATTTTCAATAAAAATTTTAAAGTACATCATTTGGAAAAATGTTATGAAGATTCCATTAACACTATTTTTATAAAAATTAAACAAGGGTAAAATGAGTTTAAATAATCATAGAACAATAATAAAAACATTTTTTGAAAATAACTTAAAGAAAACAATGACATGGTGAATAAAATATTTTTGGACAAATAGAGAAATATCGTCGAGTTCCTTTAAAACCCTTTATCAGTATTTTTAAGTTCCTAAGATAGAGAAATGGTATTATTACTTGAAAATATCTTTATAACAAGTGAGTAATAAAATGGAATGGTCATAATGTGACATTATATGATTTTAGAAAATATATCTCATTGAATAATATTATTTCATTGATATCATGCGTGTCATGCAACAAAAATTTTAAACGAACTAGAATATCCTATTAAAATACTACTATTTAATTTGAAAGCTATAACCTAGACATTAAATTAATGTGTATAAATAATAATAACTAATTTTTTTAAATATATATAAATTACATACCCAATATAGTTAATATTTATAAATTCTTAATAAAAAATCACTCAATTTTTAGTAAAGTTATTTTATACTATAAAAACATGAATTCTTCAAAAACAATTTTTATTACATTCTGTGAGAAAATATTATAATTATTTTATAAAAAATTTAAAAATTTTCTTTAAATAAAATAATACCATCTTTTGGAACAATATATTGAAATTATCTTAGGGTGAAGTTTTGGAATTTTATTGAAGAGAATACAATTTTAGTAAATAGTGAATCATTTCTAATTTTATTAAAAAAATTATTTCTATTTAAAATTTATAAAAACTACCACATAGTATTAAAATGGTTTAAAAGTAAAATTATTTATATTATATTATTAATAATCTAATTATGTTCATTATAATATATTTTATTGTTGAATTTTTTATGTTAACATTTTATACTTAAAAATATATTTTTTTCTAAAATTTAATTTTCTATGTGTGTTACAAATTTACATAAAAATTAATTTATTTCATTTATAGGAATATAATTTGATAAAAGTTTAATTTATTTTTGGGTTTATCTAGAACAATTTACTGATTGAATATTTTTTATATTTTTATGAAGATGGTATGTTTTTTGTGAATAGTCGAAAAATACTTTTTATAAATATAGTATATTTTATTATATCATCTTTGCGTGAAAATAATATAAAATTTTGTTATGAAACCTATGTAATTAATAATTTATTATAAAATAATAAAAAATAACATTAAAATATAAATCAAAAAAATTAATTAATTTAATGAAAAATATGAAAATCATTTTCAGTGTTGACATAGAGCTTGCGGAGTGCTAGAAAAGTCATATTTGGAACATAAAGAAACTATTTGAGATGAAATAAGTCCTCCATCTATGTTTTTATTAAATATAATTTATTATTGATTGATTTTGTTCTTAGAAAAAAAATTATATAAAAATGTCTTATTCAAATTCTTGTGTAATACTTGTGCAAGGCCAAAAAGTAAAAAAAAAAACATTTTGAATAAGTTGTCATGAAGTACATTTGAGGTAAATTATAAATTGAATTAATTTGAAATGGTATTTTGATAATTATAAACTTTTTTCATGATAATATATTATATATAATTTTAAGGTATTTAATAAATAAATTAAATTCTTATACAACACTATCACAATAAATATTTATTTAATGGAAAAAAAATAAATGGTATTAAAAAATAAAAATTATGATAAATTTAGAAAATAAATTCCATCCAAGATTTTTTCATATTATTATTATATATTTGAATTTATTAAAATATTTGGTTCAAATTTTAATTATTGTTTTCATGCTACTGAATAAAATAAAGAATAGTTCTAAAATTGAAATTTATTATAGTTTAACATAAATAGCATTTTATTAAATGATATAAAAAAATAAAAATATTTTATTTAGACAATCTAATAGTATATTTTTTATAATATAAACCATGGTACATTTATTGGTCATTTTACCCTTTATAATAATTATATTGACCCCCAATTAGTAATAACCCATGTTTTCGCGGTAAGTTTGAAAATGGTTAATGGAGGGTTAAGATAAAAAGTAAGGATAAAATCATATTCAAAACATTTATAAAATTTTTAGGTTGAATGAAATTCAACCTAGATGCACTTAATCAATAAGATGAGTTTTTTTAATAGACATTTTTTCATGAAAATTACTAATTAATTATTCTAGTCAAATAAAGTTACAAAATGTCACTCTTTGTTTTCAATGTATGTTAGGTGTACACATAGGAAAAAAACTAATTATGAATCAATATTAATAATCATTATTTTCATAATTTATTTATTTCAATAATGAAAATTTATTTATAATATTTAGTAACTATTTATTTTCCATAATTACTTACACAACATTGATCCAATATTACTTCAATTATAAAAAATATATAAATAATATTTTAAAAATATTAAAATAAATATAATATAAGTGATTTAATGTGTTTCGTGAATTATATAAGTAAATACAAAATATAAATATAGTTGTAAAGGATTTTATTCAATTTTAAACTTTTTATCTGTGTATTTGAAGTCAAAATAATTTAATAGTTTCCAAATTGACTATAATGATTTGTATGATAATATTATTTTATTAAATTACATAAAAAGAATGAAAATTTTATATTACATACAAGGGGATTTTATAAGGTCTATATTATCATCCATTATCTATTTATATTCTTTTTCTAAACATTTTTGTTGTGATCTATGTTAGGAGGCCATCCGACCCGGTATATGATCTGGTCCGAGACATGGCCCGAAGGGCATTCATGATCCCCATGAGTTGGAATATACTGTCGAAAATCATATATAATCCTTGTGGGAATTATATTAGCCCAATAAAATAGGGTCAAATAAATAACCTAAGTGATTGAGATTGTAAAAATAACAAAAAACTGATCATATATATATATAAAAACTGATCTAGATAAAAATACAAATGAACAAGACTAAAACTAAAACAAAAAAAACAAAACTACTACCAGCGTGATATTTGCGTGACCTCAATATCACCACCATCCACAAGAGTAAATAGATCCAAGTGAATACTCAAAAAATAAAACATGAACAAGAAGTTGAACCTAAAAAACATCTTGGGTCTACCGATAATGAATGGTACAAGTAGGGAGTGACCTTCACAAATCAGCAGGCAACCACCAAAGAATCCATATTTTTTCCACACCTGAAAATTGTCCATAAACACTAGTTTTAAATAAAGATATGACAATAATTTTTTCTCATTTTAATAAAAAACATATCTTTTCCTTTTTAAACCATTTCACACAAAAAAACTATTTTAAAAATAGTTTATCATTTAATAACTAAAATCTAAACCAGAATCCAAAAAAATAGATAATAGAAAATGGTAAAAGTAAATAATATGTATAATTAATAAACTAGGAGTAGAATAAAATAAATAAACCATTGGAATCCCTAAACAACCCAAGAGTGATCCATATAGTTACCCGAGATGGACTCACTTACTGGTGTATGGTGCGACACCATAGTCAATAACCAAATTGCTACACTAAACTAGCCTCACCAGTGGCACAACCCACCATGCCTCTATGAAATACAAGTGGTACCGACCCATCTAATCAGGTTTGATACAAAACCTTCACTTGAACCTATAATATATGCCCAAGATACCCATGTTATTATTATACTGTGTATATAGGAGGCCCCCTCACACGTGACTCACCTTACCTAGAGTCACCGCACTAACCTACCCCAAACACTTACACAACTTATAAGAAAACCACAAGGGGAAATACATAATAGGGTTTTCCATCACATAAAAATTCATTCATAAGTTCCAACTAGGTAGTTATATCATTTATTATTTAAAACATTTCTCAAACCAAGTTACGATTCCAACCGAGCATTTTCATTACCATATCCACATTCATTTACCAATAATACAAAGTGCCAACTAGGCCTTACATCATTCCCATTTATAATACATTGTCAACATTTTCCAACCATTTTCAAAAAACATGTAAACACACACTTTCATTTTCACAATTCCAAAAATGTCTTTACTTATCAAAATAAATATTATTTCCAACAAAATTTCCAAAACTATGATGAAAATGTACAAAATTTTCAAAGGTTCCAAACAAGATCTAATTCCAATTGAAAGAAAACTTCATTTTAAGCTACCAAATGGTCCATAATTTCAAACATAACACTTAAATATATATTCAATACACTTTTATTTTTAAAACTATTTAGATAAATTGTTGGGTTAGAGGTAATTGAGAAATAGGGGAGGGTAATGGTTGCGTATTTTGAAAACCAAGTCTTTTAAGTTAAACAAAACCATTATCATTTTTTGTAACTTATATACGTCCACCATAATCTCAAATGGAAGTTCTTGCATCCAATGGAATGAATATGAAATCCCAAGATAGAATCTAAAACTATTTTATGGAAACACACACACATTTCACACCAACACACAAACTACACATGAGAATCTCATTATAAAAACCACCAATTTCATTATAAGAAATAAAAATAACGATTCAATAACAATAAAAAGATATTTTCCATGGGAAAATACCATAAATTCAAAACAATATATCTTTAATAAAACTATTGAAAATTTAACTAACACATTATGTTCATACTATGTACCATAATTATAGAAACCCTTCAAAAAGAACTTACACTAATTTTGGGAAACTTGAAAACATCATAAAAAGAAATAAAAATATACCAAAAGAATTTGAAATACGTTTTTATGTTATTTAAAAATCCAAAACTGTCAATGTAATGAGTTGGAAATGAAAATATTGAAAACACCTACCTAAACGGTGTACGAATGTGATGAGACACCAAATGAAGGGAGAACTGAGCCCAACAGATGGTCCACACACCATAGATTCAAAATTAAACAACACAAGAAATTAAACCAAACCTATAGGGTTCATACCAACAAGACATAGCCAATGGAATACTAATAACTCAAGGAACAATAGTAAAAAGGAGACAATTGAGGCCAAAACCTTATGAAACTCACCTTAGGACTTCAATGATGGTGCCATGAAGGAAGAGGAGCCAATGAAATGGGGGTTGGGACCCTTACTGTGCCAAAAATGAGAAAGAGGTAGGGGTCCAATTTTGGAATGAAATAGAGTAGAGATAAATAGGGATTTAAATATTCAAAATTTCTTGGTAACATGTACGGTCTGGCTGCACAGTATACTAAACAGTTCTCAGTCGTGCGATAGCTACTTCCCAAGGGGAGATCAATCGCATGACCAACATGAAATGTTTGACATAATATTCTCAAACAATATGGTATCTACTGTCTAACTCTAGTAACTGTTTCATGATTACCTTGGTTGGGAATCATGGTTTCCACTAACCATGTGTTGGCCATACACACTTCCCTTCATCAAGACACTCCACTACTTCTAATGGACCTCAATCACAATGATAGAAAGGAAAAAATTTAGAAGAATTAGAAACTGGGCATGACTCATTTAAAACTTTGGGATGTTTTCTATGTTCCATACTATAATCATCCCGAAAAACACAAATCCAAAACCAACATCAACCCAAAACACAATCGTAAAGAATATCACAGGCCAAAAAATAGGCTCACAACCCAAACAAATATATTAGAAAAATAAAAAATCCTCTTTTAAAAAGTCACCAATTTAATTTTAATTTTTTTTAAATTCCTTATTTTAAGGCCACATTACAAATAAAAAACCCCACTATTTAAACAATAACCAGTTTCCAAAACCATTTTCACATTAAAAGTGATTTTAGAAAATCTATACCATGTGTTGGATTTCAAATAAACTCCCATGGAATTGTATGAACTATCATATATGTGTTTATCCATTTCTATCCACACATACGAACATGAATTGTTCTCACATACCCACACAAATTAGAATGTCCATGAGGAATAACAAGGGTTTTGTATTACATACCATCATCAAATTAAAGCATAAACTAAATTTCTATACAAAACACTTTATTTTTAAAACCCATTTTCCAATCCCAAAACCATTGAAAGAAATCAATTTCATTTCAAAATCTAAATTAATTTTAAAATCACACTCACATCAATTAAGGCCAAAATAAAATGTGACTCACTCCCAAACCCCAGAATGAGGAACTTGTGTCTATGCATAACTTGCCAATATGATAGTGGGTCATTCCCTATGTAAGAAATAAAAAATAAGAGGACCTTGAACTGTGAGCTTAAAATCCACATGAGTCACTACTCCATGTAATATCACAACATGGCATCAGATCACCTCCATTTTCATCCCTTGATCCAAGAAAATTACAAAAGACTAAAATAAAAACCTACCATAGGCAACTCAAGGATTAGAATGAGAAAGAGTTAACAACGGTCTAAATGTACCTACCTCTTAAGTCATGACAATACTAATCTACAATCTAACTGACACCCCAAATAACAGTGTGGATCCTATGATACCATTTTGTCATAAACCAGGCCAGGATACCATCTGACCTGGTCTCACACATGTCATAAAGTACATTCATGATCCGCAAAAGTAGAAACTAGTGCCGAGCATCAAATATAATCTAGATGGGAATGATTTATCCCAACTAACTAGTATCAAATAAACTAAACTAAAATATTGATCATATAGAAAAAAACCAACAACTTATCATAAATAAATATAAAAACTAATATAGATAAAAATATAACAGAACAATACTGCAACTCGAACAAAAAAAAACCAAACTGCTACTAACACGATCTCTATGTGACCTAAATGTCACCACCATCCCCAATACCAACCCACTCTAAGATCCAACTTGAACCACAAAACCTAAACAAGAATATGAACCTAAAAAACATATCAGTTCTTTCAACACCTAAAGGTATAAGTTGGGTGTGAGATTCAAAGCATAGTACAAAACCACCAATGAATCCACGTGTTTCCTTTATTGAAAACTATCCATAAACACTAGTTTGAAAAACATATACAAAAATCAGGTTTTCACATTTTAATAAACAACACAATTTTTCCTTTTTAAATTGTTACACAAAATATGTCTAGTATCAATGTATGTCATCATTTTATAACTAAAACCTAAACCAAAATCCACAAAAAGACATACCACACAACACTGAAAATAAATTATAAATATAAAAAATAATCAAGGTGCAATAGAAGATAACCTTGAAAAGAATATGATAGAAAATGGGAATTCCAAAACATCCTTAGTGATATCCCTAAAAGTAATCAAGTTGGAATCATCTGTCGGCTTATGGTACAACTCCATAATCAATAACCAACTGGATACTCTATACTAGCCACACCAGTGGAACAACCAACATAGCCTCTAAGACATCAGAGGGTTACCAACTAGTATCATCAGGATTGATAAGAAAATATCACCCAACCCTCTAAAAGGCACCCAGGAAACCTATGGTGTTATTATACTGTGTAGGTAGGATGCACACATGAGCCTCAACCTAGTTTTTTAGGACTCCTTAAGTGCATCCAAGAGACCTGGGATCAAATCCAGGCGGAACATGGAGATTTCACCATAGCAGAAGCTAAACGGATTGCAAGAATGCGAGGATATGGAACCTTCCTTTAGTACCAACTTGTGCATGCACGAGAAAGCCTTTTCGAACAGCCATGAGAAGGTGGAGATCTTATTTAATGATGAAGATGACAGGGATGAGTAGTTCCAAGTAGTTATTCTTTGTTGTACATAATGTTTGAATCCTACGGGCAATGAATTCATCTAAGGCCTACTGGACATGTAATACTTACACCTACGAGCTTTGTAAAAGTTCCACCTCACCCCTTGAAAGGTGGATTATCAAAATCAATAAAAAATGAAGGCCTTGGGCCATTGGAGGAGTGTAGGTAAGATTCCCTTAGATGCATGACTTCCCTTACCTATTGTCACATCACTTTCCCACCCAAAACACTAACACCACCTATAAGATAATCCATAAGGGTAAATCTTTAATAGGGGTTATTTTCAAATAAAAAGTCATTAATAAGTTCAAACTGGGTCATCACATCATTTATCCTTTGAATCATTTTTGAAACCAATATAATATTTCAATCGAGAATTTTCATTTCCAAATCCATATTCATTTTCCAAAATTACAAACTGCCAACCTGGCCTTACATAATGTCCATCAAAAATACATTTTCAATACATTACCAACAATTTTCAAAAATCCATGTAGATAACCAATTTCAATTTTCATAATTCCAAATTGGCCTTTACTTGTAAAAAAATCCAGTTTCGAGCACAATTTCAAAATCAAGGATGAAAACATACAAAATGTCTAATGGTGGAAAATGGGATCTCAGAGAATTTGAAAATAGACCACATTTTAAGGTACCAAACATTCCATATTTTTAAACATAACACATAAAAATAACTTTAATCCACATTGATATTATGAACCATTTTGAAATTTACTATTTAAAATTTAATGAACGCCTTACTTTCATACTTTGCACCACAATATGAGAAACCCGTTGAAAATAAACATCCACTAATTTTTGGAAACATGAAGACATAATAACAAGCATAGAAAACATTAAAAAGATAATAGGAAATACATTTTTATGTTTTTTAAAAGTCTAAAAGAATCAATGTAATGAGTCATAAAGAAAAATAATTGAAAACTAACCTAATCGATGTGAGAATGCGACAAAACCTCGAAGGAAGGGAGAACTGATCCCCATAGACAATACAAAAACCCAAGGAATTAACCCTAACCTCTAGGGTTAATAAAAAAGACCCATCCAATGGGAAACCATGAAATCAACAAAGAGGAGGATAAATAGGAGAAAAAGGGGAAAAAAACCTAAGAAACTCACCCCGGGAATTCAATGATAGATCCATGGAAGAAGATAAAAAGGGGGTTTTGGGACCCCAAATTGTTCAAAAAATGATCAAGATGGAGGGGGTATGATTTTGGGATAAAAATAAGGGAGGGAGACATATGGATTTTAATATTTTAAATTTCTAGGTAGTTCGCACGATTTGGATTCATGATTTACCAAACCATGTGCCAACCATGCGGTGGCTACTGCCGAAGGGGAGATCAACCACCCAACCAACCTGCATAGTTTGAGTTACAATGATCAAACCATTTGGAATCTATTTTAGAACTCCTTAACCATCCACATGTTTACATAGGCTAGGCTTCACAGTTTCCACTAACAAGGCTCTTCTTGTCCACTTGCCAAAAAATCACCCAAAACTCAGAAGCTCAAAAATTTAAGACGACAACTCAATATAAACCTCCCCAAAAAATATAATGATAATAAAAGAATAAAGTAATTTTATTTTCAAGGTTAGTTTTTGATAATTTGTATGGGGAATTATTTTTATATAATCTAATATTTTGGAAAATTACAAAAGTTCCTCTCACCTCAATTAAAATTAGGAACCTCCTCCCTCACTTATTCACACCACATCGATCATTTTAGCTAAAAAAATCTTAAAATTACCATTATATACTAACCTATACACATTATATATGTTTTTCTTTTCCTAGAAGAGATAACCTTGACCCTTTAGAGGAGCTTTGAAAGAGTTGTTTCAAAGAAGTGTTAATCACCTTAACTGATCACTTTCTTTTTATACTCTTTATTACCTCCTATAAATATATGGTATATCACAGAAGAATAAATTAAGTATCCTAAATAATATTTTATGTTATTAGGATTATAAAAAAACTAATATAAAATTTATTTCCAAAAAAATGATTAGTGAAATTATCCCTCGTGTGTACGTATGACTTTCCATTTCCACGTAATGATACAATTCACTTTTCATCACCATATTTTATGAATGTGTATTATTATGGGTTTAATGTTTTTATATGATATTTATAATGTAATTACACATATTTATTAAAATATCATATCAAATCACTGGCCTTTTAATGAATTTGGAAATGATAAAATCATTTTTACGTTTGTGTGGACTACCACCTCCACGAAGTTATGTGGTTCATTTTTCATTTATATTTTACTTGGATGGTATTGTGGAATTATTTGATAAATATATATGATATATGTTGATAAAATAATTATTATATAAATGATAATTAATATATAATTTTATTTCATTCTATCCATCAAGAAATAGACATAGGTTTCTTCTGTATGTACGCCCTACCATCTTCATGAAAGGTGTATTTCATTTTTCTATCAACAAATTTTATGCATGCCTATAAATATATAGATAATAAATATATAAGATATTTCTATCTTTATATAATTTTTTTGGTGACTGAACCTAGATAAATTTATATGAATCAGAACTATTGAATGGAAATACTCATGATAAACGAAATAGATAACACCCACAAATTACAATTTTGATAAGGAATTATTATTAAAGGGGGTTTTGAAAGGTTTTAAAGGGATACTATAAGATATTATAATTTTTAACATATAATATCAAAAAACACACACTCCCATATCTTTTTTGAGATCCTAAACATTACATTTCTGGATTTGATGCTGATAATTGTGACTTAATTTTTTCATTAAAACCATAAAACATCAACAAGAAAATTAGATCACTTACATAATTTATGGAATTTTAGGATTATAGTTTTATAGATTTCATATTATATCATAGAAAAAAACTTCACATGAATTTCAATTATTATTTTTCCCACTAAACCTATATTTTAATTTTCACATTAATGTATCATCATCATCCAAATGAAACTCCTTCTAGAGTTAATCCGTTTAACCTATTTCATTATAATAAGAGTAAAATGAAACATAATAAGGTTGAGTTCAAATTTTTATTAAGTTACTGAGTAAGAATTAAAATTTTAATTTAATTAGTGATCATAATAAGATCATTAGTGTATAATGACATAATCAAATTCCATGAGTAGAACATACAAATATTGAAACCCATCAAAACATAGATCATAGAACATGAAAACCTGACATAAGTATTTTAAAAGGAATGATTACAAATACCTAAAAATAATGTTCCATGTGATATCTATATTTATCAACTAAAATATCAACAATCCCAAATAAATAATGGAAAAACATGTTGGTATCTTAGAAAATCATCTTCCTAGAATTCTTATAGAACCCTTACAATTTGAATAACCATATATCTAACGTCAAATATAATATTCAAGAGAAAATAACAATTACCCAATTAGTTAGAGATCAATATTAGTGCCCCAATTATTTAATGTATAACTAGATCACTCAACACTATCTAGACACCCCCATCGTATAAGATGCCCAGGAATACCAATATGAATAATGTACATAGGGATTTAATCAAGAAAACTCATTGAAGTAATCATTATACATCTATAACCTGATTAAACGATGGAAAATAAATGGCTTTCATTTAAATAAATTTGAAACGCGATTAACCCTTAGAAAATAAATGGGTTCCAAAAAAATATCTTTGAAACATGATTAACCAGTGGAAAAGAAACACGTTCCATAAAAATATCATTGAAACAATCATAATACATCTAGAAAAATAATTAGGATAGTGTCACTAATGTAACACCCCAAGCTTCCACGGTACGTTTCCCTTCGAATAATGCAATAGCGTGTGTTGTACGCAACCTCGAGCTCTAACACACACCACAACTAATTAAACTAGCCATTAGGAATAGTAATACCTAATTTTTGAAATTTTATAAATTTTATTTATCAAAATAGACTTCATCTTTGGATTCGGAATATCAAAATTATCCTATGTTGAATTTTTGGTATTTTTCTGAGAACTTCGAATTTTTTATGAATAGTGAAAAATACTTAAAAACAACTTTTTAAATAAAAATAATTTATAGTGAAAAATTATACTATTTAGTGGTTTTAAAGTATAATTAGAATATATTTTCACCATTTTATCCAATGGTGGTCATTATAATTAATTTAACATTGAAATCGGACATAAACAAATGCCAATCTTTTGATATAAATTGTTTCTTAGAAACACGCCATTTTTTGTAACAGCGGGAATTAATTATAAAATTAATTAATGCAACTTATATGTTTGGAATTTTGTAAAATAGACATCATTTTTGAATTCGGAATATCAATTATAGCTTAGGGTGAAATTTTGGCTTTGTTCTGAAAAACTTCAATTTTTGATGAATAGTGAAACCACTAAGTGGTAGTTAAATAACTGATTTTTCATTTAAATGAAATATTACCACTTCTGTGATTTGATTTTCAAAAATCCGACATACATGTTTGTCATTAAGAAGTAAAATGTGGTTCAATGAGATTAAAATAAATTTTTGGTGAATAGTAACTTTTAAGTTCTTAATCGCGATTAGAGGTAATTAGTGTAGTTTAAGGTACAAATAATATTTTAATAATATGAGATGAGTATGACACTTGTCCTACTCCTATTGGATGAGTCATGGCCGACCAAGACAACCCATGGGTCAACTTGGGGACCCCATGGAGCCACTTTAGTTGGAAAATGACATTAATATATATTTATTTAAAGTTAAAAGTAAATTGACACAAACATGAGTTGTCTTACTAAAATAGTTTTTTAGTGGGGTTACACAAGTCCAAATTTTGATTATAAATATTCATTAGAAATATAAAAATATTTCCTACATCATATTATTTTTTTTATAATTTTTAGACATTAAATAAATTAAATTATTTATGAAATCATTATGATGCGGCGATGACCTCATTATTTAACGATTTAAATAAAATGAGAAGATAATGAAAAATAAAAGGCTTACACTTGTCCAAAGCCTATTGGATGAAGAGATTTCGAACCCTTATCACCTTATCCACGAATTATATAAGTGTGGGACCTTTAGAATCCGAAAAAGCATGGTATAATAATGTAACATTTCAATCTTTCCAAAAGAGCCCCTCCTCTCCTCTTATAAAAGGCCCCCACCTCTATCACCTTATTCACACTTTCAAGCCTTTTGGTTCGGCCAAACTCTGCCCAAATACTCTCCCAACATTTCTCCCTTCATCCTAGAAGCTTTACTTTATTCAGAAAGCCATCCTAAGGAGTCCTTTTGATCAAATCGAAAGGAAGAACTCAAAGAAGAGGTAACATTTTCATCACCCTCTTTCATGTTTCTTTCTTCTTCCACTCCCTCTTTGTCTATTATTTCAATTCTAAAATTATAACTCCAGTATCTTCTATATACTGTGATGTTATTATAAATATGGAACAACCATATTCAGTATTCTACCCATCATTTGAATGACATGTCACCATACGTGCGTACGTACGGCTTACCGTCTCCACGTCGTGGTGTAATTGTTATTCAATATATTATTATTTAGATGGGTATAATAATGATATGTAATTCATGTAAATAATAAATATAACATGATAATGATTCTGTATATATGATATACTATCCAATTATATATTATTTTAATATCAAAATAATGATATTGTCGCTCGTGCGTACGTACGGACTACCGTCTCCACGAATGCGATGAGATTCATTCTCCGTCGTATCCATTCAAGTATAATTATCATTTGATAATTTAAAAATAATGTTTAAGGACATGATATCATTCTGGATATGAATAAGATACAACCTATCCATGAAAAACATGACTTACGTAACAAAACATATAAGAAAATGAGTAAGTTAACACCCGAAACAACGATAAATCTAAGATATTGTTAACAAAGCAATGTTAAAAGATCATATATGATATCATATGAATGTATATGATTCTCATATAATTTAATAAAAATTATTTCACCATTATACAGGAGGTTAACCTACCCCAACCAAGGAAAAGTACAAGGTAAGGGTTTACTTCACAACCTCTTCATTATCCAAGGTTGTTTATACATAATTATCTACTGGGACCTCGTTATCATCCACATCCATGTTTCTTCAAAATGTATTTCAAAACATTTTTATTATTTACAAGAATATGGGTTAAAGTAATTTATACCCTTTTTGACTTTTTATAAGAGGAATCTTTCCGTCGTTTTCAAAACAAGGTCCTTTTTAACCTTTTCGACAGAATTGAGGTAAGAATGTTTTTTTTAACTTATACGGCGGGTGCGGTTATTTTCCGCCGTTATAAAATCTTCAAAGCTTTCCTTACAAGCTTATAAGAATATTTTCAAGAAAATGTTTTGTTTTATATGGATCTTAAATGATTTCAAAAATAGAAAGAGATATTTCTCTAAAAAGTGTTTTGATTTCATCTATGTCAACATCCTTTGATGGATTTTACGCTTATTTGAAGTTGATTTATTATAATACAAAACTTCTATATTGTATTGAAGGTTTTTGTGATATGTTTGACTATGGATGTGCTATTTTATACCATTCATAGTTTATGGTGAAATTATTGACATTTCGTATGCTAGTTTTAATACGAATGTTTATGTTATGTTTAAACCTTTTCATATGGGAATGCATTGGACTTAATATGTGACGGGTGGAGCCCGCTATAGCTCCTCGATGCATCGGTAGGTCTCATGAGACAAACTAGTGTCTTGGAACAAGGCCTTGACAAAATCTTATTTGTAGTCTTGGCACGAGGCCTTGGCTATGTGGTTATGATAGTCTGACATTATGCATTCCAACATTATGAAAGTGGTTAGTGATTTTGCATGTGGTTATTCGATTAGTAGAATATCCATGTGAATGAGTAAATGGCGTTATTTCATTTTACTTTTGCCATATTATGTTGATATTCAAGTTTAAAAGGCTTTTGTTTTAGTTATACATTGCCTTAAATGTTTATTCTTATTTATGAAAGTTTCCGCTATATTGTTATCCTTACTGGGCATTTGAGCTCACCCCTTTTCTATGTTTTATTTTTTCCCAGGAAGTGAAGAAGTAAATTATGAATGACCTGCAGGGATATTATGAGGGGATAATAGTGTGGACTGTGGAGACATTATGTTGTTGTAGTAGTTTTTCATTTTATGATGTAATGTAAAACTTATGAATGTATCTAGTATTTCCAAGGCTACTAAACTAATCGGTCTTTCGAGACTTGATCTTTTGTGATCATGCCAATGTTACGAAGTAATGCACCGGCTCTGGGTAGCTGGGGTCGGGGCGTTACAGTTGGTATCAGAGGAAGTTTAGTACAAACCTTGGAAGCTAGATTTAGATAAACTCTGATTAGAGCACATAGACCTAAGATGAACTTTGAGGATTAGTATAGAAGAACTTCCTAGAATTTTGGTATTGTAGAGATTTTGTGAGTTTTCCGAGCAATACATCCCTGTCTGGATACGAGCAGGTAGAGGCGGCTCTGGCACAGATGTTCCTAGGGGTAAAACCCGAAAACACCGCTCTGAGCTCGACTCGAACGGGAACTGGTGCACGACAACGGGCCTTGCTGCACTCTTGGTTACGACACTCCCGGGGGATATGCTTAGGATAACTCTCATTTTCTCTACAAATCATTATGAAGGGTTTATGAGTATATACTTCCTCAAAGAAAACATTTTTATGATTATGGATTATATCCATAAATAGTTCAATTTATGTTAAGTGTTTTATAAGTATAGGATTATGTATTTTGATTCATAAACTGATCTAGTTTATGCCATTGTTTAGAAATGGCGCCTAGTGGAAGAAATGGAAACCGTATCAATGCACGCACTCCATGTAGGGATTTCCCTCCTGCTCAAGATAATTATAGTGGGGCTGGTGATGCAACTGGTGCCGATCAACTTATTACCATACTGGGACAACTCACTCAGGTTATGAATAATAACCTTACTCGTATGGAGCACCCTGATCCGCAACGTGGAGGATCAATGCTAGAACGTTTCATGAGGCAACAACCACCAACCTTCAATGGGAGTACAAATCCTATAGTAGCTGAGCAATGGATAAATTCCTTAGAGAAAATATTCCATGCCTTGGGGAGTAGTGAAAGGGAGAAGGTTGTCATGGAAGTTTACCGCCTCACTGGAGATGCCGATCAATGGTGGTCACTAATTCAAAACACAAAGGAAGATGATGAATTAACAAACATGGAATGGCAGGAGTTCAAAGAGCTGTTCTTAGAAAAATACTTTCCTCGAGACCATCGAGCGGA
This sequence comes from Viscum album, assembly GCA_963277665.1. Taxonomy (NCBI): domain Eukaryota; kingdom Viridiplantae; phylum Streptophyta; class Magnoliopsida; order Santalales; family Viscaceae; genus Viscum; species Viscum album. The sequence continues at coordinate 591,595,202 of OY728141.1, read as the reverse complement.
TATGGAAAGGCAATTTCTGAGTCTGAGGCAGAAGGAGGATGAGAATGTCGCAAAGTATGAGGCTAACTTTACAAGGTTAGCAAGGTATGCTGCAGATTACATACGTAACCCAAGAAGTAAGATTGATCGTTTCATTGATGGGTTGAAACCATTTCTCCGTCGAGCTTTAGTATCACAAACCTTCTCTTCATACGAAGGTATTGTCTCGTGCGCTATCAAGACGGAAAAGGAATTCTCTAAGTCTTATGACTTTAAAGCGAAGAAAGAGAAGAAGAGACCTGCTGATCAATCTGGGAATGGAAATAAAGGGAAGAAGGGAAAGGTTGAATATCCATCTTGTGGTAAATGCGGGAAGAAACATCCTGGTACTTGCTTGAAGGGAATGGGAGTCTGTTACAAGTGTGGTGAAAAAGGCCACCAAGCTCATGATTGCAAGGGGAAGAAGGAAGCTACCAACGTTCGGTGCTACAATTGCAGGGAGATGGGTCATTATGCAAATGAATGTCCTAAGCGTCAGGAGAACTTACCTCAAAAAAGGCCAAGGGATCAAGGCCAGGCTTATGATATCACTACTGCTGAGGTAGAAGCTCCGAAAGACGTGGTGGCAAGTAATTTAATGGTTTCCTCAAGATTAGCAAATGCATTATTTGATTCTGGATCATCGCATTGTTTCATATCTTCCCAGTTTGCTAAGAAAATTAGATATTTCCAATTTGATTTAACAAGGGAGTTGTCGGTCAAAACCCCTAAGGGAAGTATTATTGCAACAACGTTTTGTCGATTAGTTCCCATTAGAGCACCTAAATGTTCTTTACCTGCTGATCTCATCGTCATACCCATGATTGAATTTGATATAATCTTCGTTATGGATTGGCTTTCAGACCATGATGCAAAAATTTATTGTAAGAGGAAAGAGGTTACGATTCTTGATAATGATGATAAGGAACACCTTATCTTTAGAGCCGAATCGTCGCCACATAATTCTTATCTAGATCCACCCCCAGTAGCTCAAGTAAATTCAATTATTGGGGAGGAAGAGAAGGAAATTACTGAGGGTGAGGAAAGGAAGATTCAAATAGAGGATGTACCTATTGTGAGAGAATATGTTGATGTGTTTCCGGAAGATTTACCTGGACATCCTCCAGAACGAGAAGTTGAGTTTTCCATTGATTTAATTCCTGGATCAAGGCCCATATCGAAGACCCCTTATAGAATGGCCACCGTGGAATTAGTTGAACTAAAGAAACAACTAGAGGAATTGAGTAATAAGGGATTTATTCGCCCTAGTGTTTCTCCTTGGGGAGCCCCTGTTCTTTTTGTTAAGAAGAAAGATGGATCTATGAGGTTGTGCATTGACTATAGGGAGATCAATGCTATAACAATAAAGAACAAGTATCCCCTACCTCGCATTGATGATTTATTTGACCAACTGCATGGAGATCAATACTTTTCAAAGATTGACCTTCGGTCTGGATACCATCAGTTGTGTGTGAAGAAGGAAGACGTTCCAAAGACAGCATTTCGAACAATGTACGAGCATTACGAATTTACAGTAATGCCTTTTGGATTGACTAATGCACCCTCTATTTTCATGGATCTGATGAATAGAGTTTTCAAGGAATATCTTGATGACATTGTAGTGGTATTTATTGATGATATCTTGGTATACTCCAAAAGCCACGAAGATCATGAAAATAACTTACGCATTATCCTGAAGACTCTTAGAAGACATGAATTATATGGGAAATTTAGCAAGTGTGAATTCTGGCTTCATGAGATTTCTTTTCTTGGTAATATTGTCTCTAAGGATGGAATTTCCGTTGATCCTTCTAAAACCAAGGCAATCCAAGAATGGCCAGCACCGACAAGTATAACTGAGGTACGCAGTTTTATTGGTTTAGCAGGTTATTATCGACGTTTCGTCCAGAATTTTGCCAGATTGGCTAACGCATTGACAAAGCTCACACGTAAAGGGATTAAATTTGTCTGGACAAAAGAGTGTGAAGAATGTTTTGAAGAACTAAAGAGAAGATTAGTCAATGCCCCTGTATTGACTCTACCATCGGGGAATGATGGGTTTGTTATTTATAGTGATGCATCGAAGAAAGGACTTGGTTTTGTCCTTATGCAGAATGATAAGGTCATTGCCTATGCATCACGACAGCTAAAAATTCATGATCAAAACTATCCTACTCATGATATTGAGTTAGCAGCTGTGATCTTTGCTTTAAAGATATGGAGACATTACCTCTATGGTGAAAAATGTGAGATTTATACTGATCACAAGAGTTTGAAGTATATTTTCACACAAAAAGAACTCAACATGAGGCAAAGGCGATGGCTTGAACTACTCAAGGATTATGATTGCACGATACATTACCACCCAGGGAAGGCAAACAAGGTGGCAGATGCTTTGAGTAGAAATGACCATGGAGTTTTGAATGTGATGAGAATTGAAAGGGATCCAATTTTCTTGGATCTAGTGAAGATGGACATGGGAATAACTAGGGAAGGTGAAACATCAATTCTTTTTCAAATGGTTTCCAAACCATCATTACTAGAAAGGATTAAGAGTTCTCAGACCAATGATGAAGAATTTCAGAAGAAGATTAAAGATGTGAATGATGGAAGATTGAGGGACTTTGTGTATAAGGATGGAATTTTGAAATTCAGGAAGAGACTTTGTGTTCCCGATATAACTGATCTAAAAAGGGAATTGCTGGATGATGCTCATAGTTCCAATTTCTCTAAACACCCTGGGAGCACCAAAATGTATAGAGATTTGAAGGAACATTTTTGGTGGGACAATATGAAGAGGGAGATTGCTGATTTTGTGTCGAGGTGTATGGTTTTTCAACAAGTGAAAGCTGGAAGGCAACATCCTGGTGGAGTATTGCAACCTCTTCCCATACCTGAGTGGAAATGGGATAATATTACGATGGACTTTGTCATGGGACTACCAAAGACTCCTAGAAGGAATGATGCAATATGGGTCATTGTTGATCGTCTTACTAAGTCAGCACATTTTCTGGCTATACGGGAGGATCTACCACTTGAACGTCTAGCAAGATTATATATTAATGAAGTTGTAAGACTTCATGGAGTACCCCTATCGATTGTTTATTATCGTGATCCTCATTTTACTTCAAGATTCTGGAAAAGTCTTCAAAAGGCCTTGGATACTGAACTTTGTTTGAGCACTTCCTATCACCCTCAAACAGATGGACAATCAGAACGGACTATTCAAACCTTAGAAGACATGTTGAGATCATGCTCTCTTGACTTTCAGGGTATGTGGGATCAATACTTACCACATGTAGAATTTTCCTATAACAATAGCTTCCATTCAAGCATTCAGATGGAACCTTATGAAGCGTTATACGGAAAGAGATGTCGTACACCAACCTGTTGGGATGACGTTGGTGAAAGAAAACTTGTGGGACCAGAACTGGTGGAAGAAACAATGGAAAAGGTGAAGGTAATCCAAAATCACATCAAATCAGCTCAAAGTAGGCAGAAGAGCTATGCCGATAACAGAAGAAAGGTTTTGGAATTTCAGGTGGGAGATCATGTTTTCCTAAAGGTATCTCCATGGAAGGGAGTTATACATTTTGGTAAGAAGGGTAAGTTGAGTCCCAGGTACATCGGACCTTTCGAAATTCTAGATCGTATTGGGGCTGTAGCTTATCGTTTGGCGATGCCGCCAAATCTCTCCAAAGTTCACGATGTTTTCCACGTATCTCTGTTGAGGAAATACATGCCTGACCCAACGCATGTACTCACCTATGAGGAATTAGAACTGGAACCCGATCTTTCCAATTGTGAAGAGCCCGTCAGGATTCTTGATGTGAGGGAGCAGGTGCTGAGAAACCGGACGACTCGTCTGGTAAAGGTTTTGTGGAGAAATCATAAAATGGAAGAGGCAATGTGGGAACCTGAGGAACTTATGATGAAGAACCACCCGAGTCTTTTTATACCCTAGAAATTGCGAGGACGCAATTATTTGAAGGAGGGGAGAATGTAACACCCCAAGCTTCCACGGTACGTTTCCCTTCGAATAATGAAATAGCGTGTGTTGTACGCAACCTCGAGCTCTAACACACACCACAACTAATTAAACTAGCCGTTGTGAATAGTAATACCTACTTTTTTAAATTTTATAAATTTTATTTATCAAAATAGACTTCATCTTTGGATTCGGAATATCGAAATTAGCCTATGTTGAATTTTTGGTATTTTTCTGAGAACTTCGAATTTTTTATGAATAGTGAAAAATACTTAAAAACAACTTTTTAAATAAAAATAATTTATAGTGAAAAATTATACTATTTAGTGGTTTTAAAGTATAATTAGAATATATTTTTACCATTTTATCCAATGGTGATCATTAGAATTAATTTAACATTGAAATCGGACATAAACAAATGCCAATCTTTTGATATAAATTGTTTCTTAGAAACACGCCATTTTTTGTAACAGCGGGAATTAATTATAAAATTAATTAATGCAACTTATATGTTTGGAATTTTGTAAAATAGACATCATTTTTGAATTCGGAATATCAATTATAGCTTAGGGTGAAATTTTGGCTTTGTTCTGAAAAACTTCAATTTTTGATGAATAGTGAAACCACTAAGTGGTAGTTAAATAACTGATTTTTTATTTAAATGAAATATTACCACTTCTGTGATTTGATTTTCAAAAATCCGACATACATGGTTGTCATTAAGAAGTAAAATGTGGTTCAATGAGATTAAAATAAATTTTTGGTGAATAGTAACTTTTAAGTTCTTAATCGCGATTAGAGGTAATTAGTGTAGTTTAAGGTACAAATAATGTTTTAATAATATGAGATGAGCATGACACTTGTCCTACTCCTATTGGATGAGTCATGGCCGACCAATACAACCCATGGGTCAACTTGTGGACCCCATGGAGCCACTTTAGTTGGAAAATGACATTAATATATATTTATTTAATGTTAAAAGTAAATTGACACAAACATGAGTTGTCTTACTAAAACAGTTTTTTAGTAAGGTTACACAAGTCCAAATTTTGATTATAAATATTCATTAGAAATCTAAAAAGATTTCCTACATCATAGTATTTTTTTTATAATTTTTAGACATTAAATAAATTAAATTATTTATGACATCATTATGATGCGGCGATGACCTCATTATTTAACGATTTAAATAAAATGATAAGATAATGAAAAATCCAAGGATTACACTTGTCCAAAGCCTATTGGATGAAAATATTTCGAACCCTTATCACCTTATCCACTAATTATATAATTGTGGGACCTTTAGAATCCGAAAAATCATGGTATAATAATGTAACATTTCAATCTTTCCAAAAGAGCCCCTCCTCTCCTCTTATAAAAGGCCCCCACCTCTATCACCTTATTCACACTTTCAAGCCTTTTCGTTCGGCCAACCTCTGCCCAAATACTCTCCCAACATTTCTCCCTTCATCCTAGAAGCTTTACCTTAGTCAGAAAGCCATCCTATGGAGTCCTTTTGATCAAATCGAAAGGAAGAACTCAAAGAAGAGGTAACATTTTCATCACCCTCTTTCATGTTTCTTTCTTCTTCCACTCCATCTTTGTCTATTATTTCAATTCTAAAATTATAACTCCAGTATCTTCTATATAATGTGATGTTATTATAAATATGGAACAACCATATTCAGTATTCTACCCATCATTTGAATGACATGTCACCATACGTGCGTACGTACGGCTTACCGTCTCCACGTCGTGGTGTAATTGTTATTCAATATATTATTATTTAGATGGGTATAATAATGATATGTAATTCATATAAATAATAAATATAACATGTTAATGATTCTGTATATATGATATACTATCCAATTATATATTATTTTAATATCAAAATAATGATATTGTCGCTCGTGCGTACGTACGGACTACCGTCTCCACGAACGCGATGAGATTCATTCTCCGTCGTATCCATTCAAGTATATTTATCATTTGATAATTTAAAAATAATGTTTAAGGACATGATATCATTCTGGATATGAATAAGATACAACCTATCCATGAAAAACATGACTTACGTAACAAAACATATAAGAAAACGAGTAAGTTAACACCCGAAACAACGATAAATCTAAGATATTGTTAACAAAGCAATGTTAAAAGATCATATATGATATCATAAGAATGTATATGATTCTCGTATAATTTAATAACAATTATTTCACCATTATAATGGAGGTTAACCTACCCCAACCAATGAAAAGTACAAGGTAAGGGTTTACTTCACAACCTCTTCATTATCCAAGGTTGTTTATACATAATTATCTACTGGGACCTCGTTATCATCCACATCCATGTTTCTTCAAAATGTATTTCAAAACATGTTTATTATTTACAAGAATATGGGTTAAAGTCATTTATACCCTTTTTGACTTTTTATAAGAGAAATCTTTCCGTCGTTTTCAAAACATGGTCCTTTTTAACCTTTTCGACAGAATTGAGGTAAGAATGTTTTTTTTAACTTATACGGCGGGTGCGGTTATTTTCCGCCGTTATAAAATCTTCAAAGCTTTCCTTACAAGCTTATAAGAATATTTTCAAGAAAATGTTTTGTTTTATATGGCTCTTAAATGATTTCAAAAATAGAAAGAGATATTTCTCTAAAAAGTGTTTTGATTTCATCTATGTCAACATCCTTTGATGGATTTTACGCTTATTTGAAGTTGATTTATTATAATAAAAAAATTCTATATTGTATTGAAGGTTTTTGTGATATGTTTGACTGTGGATGTGCTATTTTATACCATTCATAGTTTATGGTGAAATTATTGAAATTTCATATGCTAGTTTTAATACGAATGTTTATGTTATGTTTAAACCTTTTCATATGGGAATGCATTGGACTTAATATGTAACGGGTGGAGCCCGCTATAGCTCCTCGATGCATCGGTAGGTCTCATGAGACAAACTAGTGTCTTGGCACAAGGCCTTGACAAAATCTTGTTTGTAGTCTTGGCACGAGGCCTTGGCTATGTGGTTATGATAGTCTGGCATTATGAATTCCAACATTATGAAAGTGGTTAGTGATTTTGCATGTGATTATTCGATTAGTAGAATATCCATGTGAATGAGTAAATGGCGTTATTTCATTTTACTTTTTCCATATTATGTTGATATTCAAGTTTAAAAGGCTTTTGTTTTAGTTATACATTGCCTTAAATGTTTATTCTTATTTATGAAAGTTTCCGCTATATTGTTATCCTTACTGGGCATTTGAGCTCACCCCTTTTCTATGTTTTATTTTTTCCCAGGAAGTGAAGAAGTAAATTATGAATGACCTGCAGGGATATTACGAGGGGATAATATTGTGGACTGTGGAGACATTATGTTGTTGTAGTAGTTTTTCATTTTATGATGTAATGTAAAACATATGAATGTATCTAGTATTTCCAAGGCTACTAAACTAATCGTTCTTTCGAGACTTGATCTTTTGTGATCATGCCAATGTTAAGAAGTAATGCACCGGCTCTGGGTAGCTGGGGTTGGGGCATTACAACTAAAAAATATCCCCATAGAATAAGAGGTAATAAAATTTTATTTTGACATCGATTAATGAAAATTACATAAAAGACCATTAAATAAATTATTAATAAAAATATATTTTTTATTATGAAAATAAAATTTTATAATGTAAAACATTATTAAAATTATTTCCTTTGAGAAATAATTATTAAAAAACCAAGAAAATCCAGAATATCATGAAAAAAATTTCATTGAAATTAACCTTGTAAAATTTCAATGGATGATACAAATAAATGTGTACCATGTCGGTGGGTAATTCCACACATGTTGTAAAGAACATTAATTATTTATAGAAAAAAATGTTTGAAAATTTCCTTTTTTAGAAAGGGTATACAAGATTCATTTAAAAAAATTATAAAAACCAAAATGGGTATAATTTTCTTAGATAAATCATTTTTAAAATGTTAAAAAAGTGGAAAATTTTTTTAGAATTTTTTTTTGGAAAAAACACCTTTTCGACCGAAGTGATAATTTTAGTCATATTTTCATTAAAAATATTTCTATTAAATTTCAAGATCAAGAGAGTGAAAAATTTGTCATATCACTATTAAATATCCTAAATAACCATAAGATAAAATAATTCAAGAGTTTATTGATGGATGAATCATAATATCTTATCATTGGAAGAATAATCATAAACAATCTTGATAAGCAACAAGATTGAAACATAATAATCTTACCACATTTGTATAAGTGAATTGTAATACCCACGAAAGGAATACATTAAATTAAAATTAAAATAAAAGGATAATAAATAAATTAATGATATTATATTTCAAGGGGTAACTATATTATAACGACCCTACCTATTCTTACATAAATATTATATCAATTTAAAGATAAAAAAATAATATTTTTACACATCGAGGATCAGAGGGTTTAGTATCTTTGGAAAACTAGGACCAAACATGGAATTTATAACATAAAATGTAAACATTTATTTAATTCATTCTTCTCTAGGTTATTATTTTCCCTTGAAAAATCCTTGGTACACATAATCACAAGAGGATATACATAAAAAAGTTTTGAGATAAAATCTTAGTAAAAGGATAAATATGAACAATATAAAAATGGGTGATCATAATCATAACATAGTCAACAGATCATGAATATGAGAGGAATAATTATTAAAATATTTGAAATGTGGTAATGCATAAAAATGAAACAACATGTATTAGTGGTTAACTACCACACATAGTTGTGAACAATGCTAGCATAATGTTCCCACATCATTTCCATTTAAATCATGATTTAATTAATTTACCCAATTCATTAGAGTGTTGTATAATTTCGGGCACACCTTTCACATCATAACATTCAAATTTCGCTATATAATTCAGGGTGCACATGTCTCATCATAACCTTTACATTATCATGCATTCCACATAGAAAATATGTCAAAATTTAACATAAAATAACCAATGGAAAGGAATGGGTTTCACATCATAATTAATACATTCATAAAAATTTGGATCCCATAATAAATATGGAATAACATTCTTGACATAAAACAATCAATGATGAGTGAAGGAGAAACAATCTTTGAGAAGTAAACATTGTGTGTTTATTTGAAAGAAGTGTTATTCTTGAAAACATTAGGTTTGTCATGAACTTAAGTAGAAAAAATTTATACCCCATAAAAGGTAATATAAGGATGAATAAATTATTGTTATGGTATATCCATTCTTAAAATGGGTTGAAAGAGGTAAAACCCAAAGTATAAGAGTTGGGTTCCAGAATTTACCCTTCACATGTATCCAAATGCTTTCTTCACATTAATGTCATGTATAACCACAATATATTCATTAATTAAAACTTCCAGAACCTTTTATTAATTAATAATATTAATTATGGTTTTATTAAGTTATTTTATGGTATTTTTTAGTTATATAGATTAAATTCATTGTTTGGGAACATTCCTTTTTATAATTTTCTTGAACGATTCACTTGTATTCATGAATGGAATTTTGAGTAGAACATGGATAAACATCCAGAACTGATATTCAATTATATTAATGATATTACAGGATTTTAAATTATCTTATAATTAATTATGTTATATATCATGTATATGAATCATAAGATAAGAATTTAATGATGATCGTTTTGTTAAATTCGTGCGGTGTTTCGACCACAACGAGCTGGTTTTGTTTAATAATTTAGTAATATGTACATAAGTTAGTTCCAGAACAGTAAAAATAATATAATAGATATAAAATGATATTTTTAAACTATAAAAATGGTTTCATGACTAGGTCTAAAGGAGTAAATGGAAATTTAAAACTTGTCATTCTTGAAGGTGATAAATTATCACCTCACAAAAAACATTTTACATTATAAAATAAAAAGAATATGATATGGGGTTTAGATGATATATTATCCCATAATTATCATAAAATTATAGTATATGTATGATATTGGATTTTCCATACCATTTGTGTGAGGATAGGTGGGGAAAGATTTAGAAAATAACTTGAAATTGAAAGGAAATTAAAGGAAAAGGGAGAGAGAGAGATAGCAATTACCTCTAGAGTCCTACTTAAGGAAACATGGATTGGTATTTTGATGAGAAAATAAGCTCTTGGACGTGTGGTAGGGTCTAGGAAAGATCTTTTTTCGAAATTTGGACAAGCCTTGATTTTTGAGAGGTGTGAAGAAATTAGGGTGTGAGGGGTGCTATTCATAGTGGAAGAGAGATGGGTTTTCTCAATATTATATTCATTAATTTCTTATTTCGCCACAAGACAAGTTATAGTGATGATTCCATGAAAAAAATAGTAATTTGTGCATGCTAATTCAGGATAATTTCCTTACATCGTCCATACATCAACTGATGACATCATAATTCATGTGGCATTTATCGTAAATTATCATATTTTACAATTCACCAACAATTCAAGTATTTCAGAAAAATATCAAAAAATCACCCTAAATTTTTTTATATGTTTATAATCCAAATATGAATTCCATTTTTCATATATAATTTTCTAAAAATTATTAATTTAATGTTTAATTATAATCATAAATTACTTGAAAAATAAATTTTTTAAACCATTTTTTACTTATTCCAAATCATATGTACATCTTACTTTCACTTAAATCATATATATATACAATAATATTCAAGGATACTATTAATAAGGGTATGTCACTATTAATAATTGTGATATTACTATCTTTAAGGTTATGTTACTATTCACCAAAAATTAAGTTTGTTCTCTTAGGCTCCAAAAATCACCCTGAACACAACTATGTGTGTCAAATTTTTGAAATTCCAAACATAGAAGTGGAAAAATTTTGTTTAATGGTCAAATAGTATTTAGTATCATGATATGTCACTACTATTACCAATTTTAATACATAATAAGGAATAATTATATTAATTTAATTCTATTGATAAAATATTGGGTCGTTACTTTCTTCCCACCTTTTGAAATTTCACCCTCAAAATTTCATTCTATATAAACAAGTGAGGGTACTTCTCCTTCATCGCCTCTTACTGTTCCCAAGTTAATTTTTAAAACATATAGTTCCTCCACAACACTTTGGGAAGGTGGGTTGTATTGTTGCGTAGAACCTTATCTCTATAGTCTAGAATCTTCCATTAAAGTTCATCATAAGAGAGATCATCTTCTAGTTTTAGCACCTATGCGTTTAGTAAATGTGAGAGATCTTTTATTTAATTCCTCATGAGTTATAAGTGAGACACGTCATGAACGTGATCCTTATTTGGTGGAAGTACAAGTCGATAATCCACTTCTTTTATGGGTTCAAGGATCTCAAAGGGGCTAATGTACCTAGGGATTATCTTCCTTTTCTTTCGAAACCACATGACTCTCTTCGATGGTCATATTCGAAGGAAGACATAAAACTTCATGTCCCTTCGAAGGATGTCAACATGGATCTTTTTCTGACTCTGAGATGATTTGATATGTTTTTGAATGAGTTAAACCATCTCTGTCATCTCTTGCACAATATCAGGTACAAGTTGGTTTCTTGCTTCATCTTTATCCCAAAAGGTTGGAGTTCTACAACACTTTCCATATAGAGATTTATGTGGAGACATCTAAATACTTGAGTGGAAGATATTGTTTTATGAGAACTAAACAAATGGGAGATGTTGATCCCATCCACCTTTGAATTCTAAATAGATGACTCTTATCATGTCTTCAAGTATATGAATTTTCCTTTTAGATTGGACATCGGTTTGGGAGAGATAGGCCATACTAAAATTTAAATGAGTACTCAAATCATGTTTAAGACTCCTCAAGAATTTAGATGTAAACCATGGATCATGATCAGAGACAATCGAGATTGGAACAACATGCAATCTTCTCACGTCCTTCACATATATCTTTCTATATTGTTCTAGTGAGATATCTTCCCAAATGGGATGTCTTAGTGAGTCCATCAACGACCACCCCTATCACATTATTTCCCTTTGACACCTTCAGGAGACCCATGACATAGTCCATAATGGAATTATTTTATTTCCACATGGGAATAAGAAATTATTTCATCATCCCTTTAGTCTTTTATTTCTCTACTTTAAATTGCTGATATATAAATCACCTTGAGGTATATTCTGCAATCTTCTTCTCCATGTTATCACACCAGATGTGTTCTTAGAGATCTCGGTACATCTTGGTGCTACCAGGACAGATAGAGAATGTTAAGCTATGTGAAATATCAAATTCCTCCTTCTTTATCTTGGGTGATGAATGAAAACAAAGCCACATTCAAAACTGAATCGCACCATCATCATCGGTATGGAACTCATGTAGTTACCCTTCCTTTACTACATTCACATTCTTTTAGAACCCCAAATCATCCCCTTGTGCCTTCTTAATCATATCATGGATTGATGGTTGCACAATAATTTTGGAAAGATAGGATGTATCCACTGCCCTAATTATTTCAAAATCTATAATTTGCATATCCAAGAAGATAGGGTCTTTTTCAATCTGGATCATGGATAGAGTATTAGGTTCTTTTCTACTTAGAGAATAAACTACCTTGATCATCTACTAGGATGCTAGTGAATAAAGAAATCGTATTCCTTGATTTTATCTAAACATATCCGATGACGCATGGTGTTATCCTTTTGTGTGAATATATGCATTAGGATCTTTTGATCAGTTTATATGTCAAACTTCTCACTATAAATGTTGTATTGTCAGATTTTCAAGGAAAAAATCACGGCTTCCAGCTCGAGATCATGCTTTGGGTAATTAAGCTCATGGATCTTCAAATATCGTGAGGCATCTACTATCACAATATTATTTTTCATGAGTACAAAACCCAATACTTTCTTTGAAGAATCATTGTATATCACATAAAATTTTCCAATTTTCAGTAATGTGAGTATAGGTGCATTGATCAGGCTTCCCTTTTTTGTCCTTGAAGCTTCCCTCACATTCTTATGTCCGTACATTCTTTACCCATTTCCTTATTAACTTAGTTAGCAGGCCTGAAAATCATGATAAATTTCTTACAATACATTGGTATTACAAAGTTAATCCAAGAAAACTATGAATTTCAATGACACTAGTGGGTCTTGGATATTCCTCAACCGCCTTTGTTTTTTAATTGTCCACAGAAATTCCCTCACTTGTGATCACTATCCCAATAACGCGGCTTTCTTAATCCAAAGTCACATTTTTGAACTTAGAATACAACTTATGCTTTCTTAATGTATCCAACACAAGTTGTAGATGTTCTTCATGTTCCTCTTTTATCTTGGAGTAGATGATAACTTCATCGATAAAAAATACCAAAAAAATTTCGAGTTAATTTCTAAGGACTCTATTCATTTAATCCATAAATATTCTAGGAGAATTAGCAAGCCTAAAGGGAATCACAAGAAAAACATAGTGCCCATACCTTGTACGGAAGGCAGTCTTCTAAATATCTTCCTTCTTTACCTTTAGCAGATTATATCCAGAATAAAGGTCGACCTTTGGGAAGTATTGATATCCTCTTAACTGATCGAACAAGTCATCAATCCTTGGAAGATGATATTTATTCTTTATGATGATCTTGTTGAGTTCCCTCTAATCGATACACATTCACATTTATCTATCATTATTCATCATAAAGAGAATTGGTGCACCCCAATGTGATTCACTAAGGAATATGAACCCTTTTCCCAAATGCTCTTGCAGTTGCTTCTTTAACTCCTCAAGTTCGTTTGGAGGCATCCTATAGGGACACTTTGATGTAGGAGTACCTTCGAGTATGAGTTCAATTGAGAACTCTACCTCATGATCTGGGGGAAGTATAGGTAAATCTTGAAATACATCATTGTATCCCCTTAGGATGGGCCTTTCTGCAAGTTTGAAACATTCCTTTGACTCAGCCATTTGGTAAAGGTATTCTTCTTCATAGGCTATCAACACCCACATTATTGAAGGATTTCTCAATGGAGATTCACAATCATTCATGCATTAGTAGAGGAGCATGGGATGGGCTGGAAAATAAAAAGATATTTCCTATTCTTGACAGTTTATATGTGTTCTGTATAACGAGATCCAATACATTCCATTTATAGTGTCAAATTCCACCAAGGGAAGTATAATGAGATTCACTAGATGAATCATTACAAACACACCAACAAGAGAAGAGTCAAACACTTGGGTTACAATAATTGAAACACTTGGTGCTTTTAAAGATATTTCTAATTCATGGTTTTGGGGCTTCGATTCTATAGTTCTAGAAAACATGCAAGATATAAAGGAATGCATAGATCCAGAATCAAATAATACCTTTTCCATTCATGAGTTAATAGGAAGTGTACCTTGTAAAAAGTCATTATATTTCTCTACTTCTGTAGTAGTTATGGAATAATCCTTCCCTTTTTTTCTTTGTCATTGGTGGTTGATGATGTGGATTTCCCTCAAGGACTCAAGGTTTAGTTCACTGGCTTTCATAGTGACCTTGCTCTCTAAATTTGTAGTAGTGGACCATAGGTGGTTCTTTCATTTCATCTACCACGTTCTATTTCCTTCTCATGTATTTTTGACACTCTTGAGCATGATGTCCTTCTATCCAACACATGAAGCATTTTACCGTCCCTTTGAGGTCGTTCTAATGATGCATCTTCCCACATTTTTGGCATGTGGGTCATTGAGTATTCTTCCTACCTTTATCGCTAGATCCTCCAGGATGAAACTACATCTTTTGTTTCTTATCTACATAGGCATGGAAGCATTATCAAAACTCTATCTCCACATTGAGAGAACATAAATAAACATCTTCATAACTCTCAAAGTATCGAATTAAAAAATCCTTTAGAAGGTGTGTTTTTGAATCCACTAAAGAATCTATCAATTTTTCTATCATTGTTGATAACAAAAACCGAATAGTACAATGAAATCCTTGTGAAACTCACAACATAGGTTGTGACATATTCTCCTTTCTTATGCTTGATCTCTATGAATCCCTTATCCATCTTTTTACAAATATTTATTGGGAAATACTTGTTAAGAAACATGATCTTAATGTCTTCCCATTCAATCACTTCAATTTCGTCCCTTGTCTTGGCGTTTATAACCAAATCCCACCATTGGTTGACATGTACCTCTAGAAGATAAACAACTAATTTCAACTTCTATGTATCAGAATAGTCAAGAACAGAAAGGATCTTCTCCATGGAGTTGACCCACTATTCTGCAACTAGTGGAAGAGAATATACACTAAAGGTCAGTGGTTGTTGCCACATAAAACACTCGACATCTAGTTTCTCACCCTTAGGTTAAGGGGGACATTCTAAATTGTTATTATTATTGTTCATAACCTGAGATAGTTGGGTAAGAATCACAATGAAGTTTTGAACTCCACCTCCCAATGAATTGGGGATTTCATTTGGGAAATCATTGCATTGGCCCTAGCATGGGTTTTTTACCCGGTTTCTCCTGTTTCACACCATTTTCTAAAGTAGATTTGGTTAGAACAAAACATAAGTCAACAAGTCCTGAATAAATAACTTATTTATTTGTACAATTTTCACTAAAATAATGACTTACGGGATCCCTATGTAAATATTGTTTTGTGAATATTTTTACTTAGTCTCATACTAGAGGTTTTCTCTTGGATTCACTAATCCAAATCCCCAAATTAACTAAACTATGCCTCTGATAAAAACTATAACCACCCTGCCTTTTCTTACATTACAATTAGATAATTTTAAAGATAAAAACATAATATTATTACAAATATATGATATGAAGGATTAGTGTATTGGGAAAACTAGGACCACACATATCATTTACAACATAAAATGTAAATAGTTATTTAATCCATTCTTCTCGAGCTTCTTATTATCCCTTGAAAACTCCATAGTATACATAATCAACTAAGGATATACATAAAAAAGGGGTGATCTAAAAGCCCAGTTAGATAATAAATATAAAAAATATGAAAATATGTGAGCACAATCATAATATAGGTAATGGATCATGAACATGAGAGGAATCATTAATAAAAGAGTTGAAATGTGGTAATGCATAAAAATGAAACGTCATGCCTTAGTGGTTAACTACCACACATAATTGTGAAAAAAAATAGAATCATGTACACCCATAATTTCCATTTAACTCATGAGATTCACAACTTTACCCAATGCATTGGAGAACTGTATAATTCTGGGTGCACGTGTCACATCATAACATTCATATTACAATATATAATTGTGGGTGCACCCATCTCATTATAACATTCATATTATCATGCTTGCCACATAGAACATATGTCAAAATTGAAAATTAAATAACCCACGTAAAAGAATGGAATTAACATAATAATTAATAAATTAATAAATATTTGGCTCCCAAAATAATGATGGAATAACAATCTTTTCATAGAACAATCAACGATGAGTGAAGAAGAAACAATATTTGAGATGTAAAAAAGAGTGTGTTTATTTGAAATAGAAGTTCTTATAGAAAACATTGGATATTTTCATGAACATAAGTTGAAAACATTTATACCCCATAAATTATAGGATAAGTATGATGAATTATTCGTAAGGTATATCCATACTGAAAATTGGTTGAAAGATGGAAAACCCAATGTATGAGAGTTGGGTACGAGAATTTCCCCTTACCTTATATCCGAACACATTGATAACTTAAATGTCCTATATAACCACATTATATTAATTAATTTACAATTCCAGAACCTTTTATTCAATAATATTTTCCATTTTTTTATTATGTTCATTTATGGTCCTTTGGATGAGTTATAGAGTTTAAATTCATTGTTCAAGAATGTCCATTTTTATAATTTTCTTGAACGGTTCACTTGTATTCATGAATTAAAGTTCATATAGAACATGGATAAAAATACAGAATTGATATTTCATGTTATTAATTATATTTAAGTACATTAAATGATCTTATACTCAATTATTTTAAATACCATGTTTATGAATCAATAGATAAAATTTTAATGATGATTGTTTCGGTTAATTCGTGTGGTTTTTCAACCACAACGAACTTGTTTTCTTTAATGATTTAATAGTATGTACATAATTTAGTTCTAGAACATTTAATTGGATATAATAAATATATCATAATCTAGTTCAACCATTAAAATTATTTCATGACCAGATCTGAAGGCGGTAATTAAAATGAAAACATGTTTTTCTTAAAGGTGATAAATTTACACCTCTCAAACAACGTTTTCCATTCTAAAATAAAAAGAAAAGGAGAAGGTGGTAGGATGATATATTATCCTATAGTATCATATAATTATAGTATATTTAAGATACTAGATTTACCATTCCATGTGGATGAGGATATGTGGGGAGATATTAAGAAAATAACTTTAAATTGAAAGGAAATTAAAGTAAAAGAGAGGGGGGAATTACCTCTTGAATCCTCCTTAAGGGAACTTGGATTGGTATTTGGATGAGACTAGAATAACTTGGATGTGGGGGAGGTGATACGTATGTTCTTTGGGCATAATTTTGAAAATTATTGAATCTGGGTACGTGTGAAGAAATGAGGGTGTGAGGTGTGGAATTTATAGTGGAAGGGAGAGGGGTTTTCTCAATATTATATTCATTAATTTATTATTTCTCTACAAGACATATAATAGTAATCATTACCTAGATAAGAATAGTAATGTTTTCATGTGAGTTCGATATAATGTCCTTAAATCTTCCAAACATCATCTGATGATATCATAATTCATGTATTTAGCATTTATCTTAAATTATTGTATTTTACTATTCACAAAAATTCTAGTATTTTAGAAGAATACCAAAAAGTAACCCTATTTTTTTCAATATGTAGAATCCAAAAATGAATTTTATTTTTCAAAAATAATTATCTAATTATGATTAATTTATTTTTATAATTAAAATCATATTTTATATGAAAGATACAATTTTTAAAAAATTTATTTATTTATTCCAAAACATTAGTACATCCTACTTTCACTTAAATCCTATATATATACTATCATAGGTGATTTTACTATTCATAATAGTATGTAAATATTCATAAGTGTGAAATTAATATTTATAAGGGTATGTTATTATTCAAAAAAAATATTTTTTTTATTAAAATCAAAAAATCACCCTGAACACAACCGTGTATGTCAGATTTTTTAAATTCGAAACACAGAAGTAGAAAAATTATGTTTAATGGTAACACAATATTTAGTATCATGATATTACATTGTGCTTACTAGTGGGATTATACTATAACACATAGTTATAAGAAGGTAATTACATTGGTAAAACATTGGGTCGTTATATATATACACCCTATAAAATAAGGTTGGTACATAATATGACATAAATCATAATAAAGGAAAAATTATAATAAAAAATAATTACCACATTAGAATCCTTGAAAGTGAAAGCCCCATGAAAGATATATCCTCAAATGGATATGTAAATAATGATAAATTTAAGTATAAAAATCATAAAATACATTCATGTGTAGTATATACACCACACAAAAATCACAAGTGGTGAATCTGACGTATATCTCATTGACATAAATGTGAGATGAGAAAACCCATTCCTGGATTTTAAAATTATCTTCTAGAATAATAAAATTATGTTAATTAGTTATATTCTTGATAAAATTCTACATTTTTATTATTAATTTTATATAAATTGTAAAAGTTTTATATTTAATTATTTAATAAATTATGTTTAATTGGCATGTTTTGATCATATTTATCATATATTTCAAAAATAATGTTGGTAGTTTTACTATGGTTAAATTGGAAATTATTTAAAGATATCCTGAATAATAATAATGAAATAATTATCAAATTTATACATAAATTTTAATTTTAAATCCATTCATGAAATATGGTTATGAAAAAAAACTAATGTTATAATCATAGAGACTGTAGTCTGTAAATACGCAAGAGTAAAGCTTACATTATTCAATGATCATTATGGAAAGAATTTAAGTCACATTTATCATTTAAAAATGATAATAATATAATAAAAAATATTTTACCTAATTTTATAGACTTATATATATAATTCTTTCTATAACGTCCCTGTTTCGATGGTTTCCCAAAGGTTCCTCCTACCTGATTGGTCACATGGCCTCAAATGCATTTCCTTGAATGCCAGAGGCTGTCGACTAGTAGCAAGGTCCTTGGGTGTGATAGTGGGGAAAATAGGCCCTCATTGGCAGTGTAACATAGCAGAAGTAAAACAGATAACAATAGCAGAAGTAGTAATAACACCATACAACAGTAAACAATGGAAGACTGAATGTAAGAAACAAATGGAGCACATATATAAATGATGATTGATACATATGTCTAGGAAAGAATCTAAAAAAGTCAGAATGTAGGAATAAAAAACTAAACCATGTATAAGGAAAAACATGTAAAGAACATCTCAGCGCCATAAGACTCATCTTGGTCCCATGCTCTCTAGCTGCACCGTAATCAAGTACCTGAAGAAGAAGAAGGGTGCTTGGCGTTATCAATACCTACAATAATAAAATCTATTTTGGCCCAAAAGCATGACCCAAACTGGGTGTGAGACTAATCCCAGTAGGAAACCACCCAATGATTTGTGCCTAATAGTCAGTGAATATATATGGCAGGAAATAAGTAAAATGAAGCAATAAACAATCAAGTACACATAGTAACAATCCTACCATTTTAATTGCATCCATTGTCATATATCAAGTAAGCAGATAATCAAAAACAAGTAACCCTTTGGGAATTACTCATAGCCTAACCCCTCTGGTTCAACCAAAACAAACACAAGAAACCCTCCAAGAAGTAAACAGAGACTAACACCTTCGGTTCAACATTAGAAAAGACACGCTAAGGAAGTACTCATCATCAATTCCCCATGTCATCTCATATCAGTAACTAATATTCACTCTGAGGAAGCACTCAACATCCAATTACCCATGTGGTCTATATTGGGGAAACTATAGAAACTCTGAGGGAGCACAAAGTCCATCCCCCTATGTTCTTATAACGTTTTAGAAAAACATACACTCTAGAGAAGCCCTCAACATCCATTATCCATATGGTCTACTACACTAGGTTCTCAGGTCCCTATGTAAGTTAGCCATACATAAAAGATATATGATAGCCAAAGTAAACCTGAATAACTACTTGGCTAATCAATATACATCATATCATAGCATGTTAGATAAATAAATCACTCCATCCTAAAAATACTAGGCATGAGAAACAAAACAGTCTAACAGTAAAGCTGGACCAAACTGTCAAAAGAAGAAAAAAGGGAAAAAAATAAATAACATGGAAATATTAACCCTATTCATAAACAATTAACCTCTATCCAACCAAAAAAGTCATAGTAGAAAAAACATGGCTAAAAACCATAACCATGCAATTCCCCGAATCAGGGTATTGGGTACTTTTGCACATATAACTCAAAGAATAACTACAGAAAGGCACAAACCACCTACCTCAGCATCATGAGATCGATATACATGAACCCCTGGCCTTGAATTTCCATAGAACATCGTATATCTACAAAAACGTTAAAAAAATTCATCTGAGGATAACTCATGAGAGAAGAGAAATCAATAGATGATGTTCAAGAAGAAGGTATAACTCACCGATGTGATTCCAATGAAATCGACAACAAGTCATGGGCACAAAGAAGATCTGTGGCCATACGGATGCTCCTGGATGAGACAGACGAAGAAGAAGTTCATTTTGTCCATTAGAAGCGACCCGGGTCCGTTTAATGAAAAAAATAAGTACATAGTGTGTATTTTAAATTTAAAGAGCCTGTACTTGTCTTTTATGGCCTCATCTTTAGGAAGTCTCTAGGTCACCACACACAGCCATGTACAAAGCCGTTACAAGGCTAGTACAAAGTCACCGCGGAAACTGAGTACACAGTGTGTACTTAAAGTACACGATGTGTACTCCTGAAATTTCCAAAATACTCCATTTTTTCTCAAAAACAACCAGAAAAAAAACGTACTTGAAAAGAAGATCCAAGTACTTAAAAACATACCCCCTTAAATAAATTCATCCCCAAATTTCTTTAGCAAGGTGGCATAGAAGAAGAATCCTCGAACATTTATGGCCACTGCGATCGTACATCAGCCTACCTCCCCCAAGTCTCATCTGGTACTCGCCCATGCTTCCATGGCACTCGTACCAGCGGAACATACCATCCATGGGGAACCTTCGTACTTCGATCAACAATCTGGAAAGGATGCTCCTCAAAAGATACATCCACCTCTAACTCAACCTCCTCAGGTTGGAAAACATGAGACGGGTTTGAGAAGTAACGTCGAAGTAGAGAAATGTGGAAGACATTGTGCACATCCCTGTACCTCTGAGGTAACTGCAACCGATAGGCAACCAACCTGATTCTATAAAAAACCTCAAATAGTATGACATACCTCGGCGAAATCTTTACTTGTCTCATAATCCTCGTATGTCCCAACCTTGGTGTGACACGTAGGAAAACCTGATCTCTGACTACGAACTCCTGATGTCATCTCCGTAGATCAACATAAGACTTCTTTCGTGAATGTGTAGTATCCATCCACTTCCAAATCAACTCTATCTGCTCTGTGGTCTATTGAACAAGATGAGGTCCCATCATAGACACCTCTCCTGCCTCCATCCAGCATAATGGTGATATTCATGGCCTACCGTACAAATCCTCATAAGGTGTCATCTGAATTGTTGCTTGAAAACTATTATTGTAGGAAAACTCCACAAGAGGTATGTGATTCTCCCATGAACCTCCTAAATGCAAGATTAATGCTCGAAGCATGTCCTCAAGCACCTAAATCGTATGCTCGGACTGGACATCTATCTAGGGATGGTAAGATGTACTAAGAAGTACCTGTGTACCCAAAGCCTTCTATAATCCCTACAAGACCTGAGAAATAAAACGGGCATCCCTATCTGAAATAATAGAGTGAATAACTCCATGTAAATGTATAATCACTCATATGTACAACCATCACAACTCATCAACACTAATGGTCTCCTTGATTGGCAAGAAGTGAGAAACCTTTGTGAGTTTTTCAATGACAACCCATACTGCATCATTTCTATGAGGCGACCATGGAAAACCTATCACGAAGTCCATCGTGACATCGTTCCACTTCCACTCTGAAATGGGTAACTACTGCCAAAGCCTTGCTGTTCGCTAATTCTCTGCATTCACCTGCTTACAGGTGGAACACCTCATGAAAAAACCAACAACATCTCTCTTCATACTTGGGCACAAATTCTGACGATGCGGATATCGATACATCTTGGTGACACCATGATGAACAACCCAAACCGAGGAATGAAAATCCCGCATCAGGTCCTCGAGTATGTCTACTAGCACTGACCCATGTCCATGTAAATGAGAGATCACATCATCACCTAGTGTCCATCCAATAATAGGGTCCTCTCCTGAAACACCTTCCCATAGGATTAGTCCTTCATAATATGATTGCTTCCTCGTTCACACTCGATCATTTAGAGTAGAGGTAACATCCATAGAAGAAATAAAAATCTTCCCCTGTCTGTCATGAACCTCCAGATGGATCTCAGAGAATAGATCCATAATCTTCCACTCACTGCTGGCCTCCCAAATTGCATGTATCTGAATCCTCCTACTCAATGCATCAGCCACGATATTTCCTTTCTCAGGCGTGTAGGAAAGCTCAAAGTAAAAGGACTAAAGGTACCCAACCCACCTTTGCATTCTAAAATTCATATCATGCTGAGTGAAGATATACTTGAGACACTTGTGGTCTCTGAAAACCACAAAATTCCCTTCTAGAAGACAATTTCTCCAACAGCGTAAATCATGGACAACTTCAGCCAACCCGATATCGTGCATTGGGTAGTTCCTCTCATGTGGCTTCAACTGCTGAGATCCGTACGCAATGACTCCTTCAACCTACATAAGCACAACTCCCATCCTAATAACTGATACATCATAGTATATAGTATATCTCTTTCCCAGCTCTGGAAATACTTGTATCAGTACAGAATTAAACCTACCTTTCAACTCCTGAAAGGCTGAATCACAAGATTCTAACCACAAGTACATCACACCCTTCTTAGTCAGGCCTATCAGTGGCACTTCTAGGCATGAGAATTCCTGTATGAAATGTCTGTAGTAACCATGAAAACCTAGAAAAATTCGCACCTCTAATACGTTCTTCGGCTGCTCCTAGGAAACTACTGCTCTCACTTTTTTTGGGTCTACTAATACTCTTTTCTCTGAGATAACATGACCCAAGAAGTGGATTTGGTCCATCCAAAAGTGTCATTTTGAGAGCATAGAATATAAATTATTCTCTCTCATTGTACTCGAAACAATATCAAGATGTGAGGCATGGTCATGTTGAGTGTGAGAGTGTAGCCTGATATCATCCATGAAGACTACCATGAATGAATCCAAGTATGGATAGAACACTCAGTTTATCTGTTCCATGAAGACTGCAGGCGCGTTCATAAGACCGAACGACATAACCACATACTCGTATAGACCACACATACTCTGAAATGCTGTAAGAGGTACATCTGATGGTATAACGTGCAACTGATAGTCTAACGCACAACTGATGGTAACCGGACTTCAAGGACTATTGGTTCTTGACCGTCAACTGTTTCAACATCCGATAATCCACACAATGTATGAGGGTACTGTCCCCATTTTTCGCAAGCAGGATATGTGTACCCCAAGGAGAAGTATTGGGTCAGATGAAACTCTTTTCCTGTAACTCCTCCAACTGCTTCTTGACCTCCTATAACTCTTGTGTAGCCATCCTATAAGGAGGAATGGAATCCAATGCCTATCCTAGCATGATTTCGATAGAAATTTCTAACTCATGCTATGGAGGCAAACCAAAAATGTCCTCTAGAAAGACATATATGAAATGATCTACCACTAGAGGAAAGTACATCAGTGAAGTCCCCTGGTCATCTAGATATAGACTAGATATCTGGCCTATAACTCCTCCCAAAAAATGATGCTCAAGTCCTGTTCAACTTTCCTAGACATCACACTCACCCTTATGAAGAAACAATCCACCCTCTAGTGATGTGAAACTCACCCTACAGTGATAAAAATCGACAACTTACTGGAAGGGTACTAACGAGTCCATTCCAAGAATAATGTAATAGCCTGTCATCTCTAGGACATAAAGGTCCCATAAGAAGTGGCACCCACCAACCTCAAGAGGGCACTCCTTGCACTAACCTACAAAAGCCGTTCTAGTCCCAAACAGAGTCTCTAATGTGAATATACTAGTAGAAGAAAAGATACATGGACCAAATCTATCCACAATAGAAACAAATATAATGCTATAGGAAGCCCTTATATAAAAAAGTACAGAAGATAAAACCGTGGAAAGTAGGATAGTACCTTGAACTATAGAGGTTCCAGAATCCAAGTAATGCTGAGACCACTCCACTGTAAAATTCTAACCTACATCGTGGCCCTGTGACCCTGCCTGACCACTCTGAGCTGATCCACCCTGTTGTCGCTGAAAGTCTTGCAACTTCTTACCCCTAACATGACCTCCACCTCAGCCTGAACAGACTAAAGAACTCCAGTTCCCAGACTGGTGAGAAATTGGTGGTGCTGCTCCTGAATTAGGAGACATAGAAGAACCCATGTCACCAGCTACTGGTGAAAAGATCTGATAGAAGCGCTGAAGATGTCCCATCTTGACACATGACCGGCTATAAGGACTCAACCTTATAACATTACATAAGTTTGAATTAAATGAATAATTAACATGGAGTATCTTTTCAGGTTTAGAGTTTTAGAGAATTAGGCCATAACAATTACATAACAAATTGAATATTACAAGTATACACTACTACTCAGTATCCATTTTTTTCATAAAATAAAATCTCTTAAAAAGAAACATTTATAGTTCCATATTTTAGACAACATGACTTTTACTTGATCCCATTCATGACCCTATTAATCTTTATGTCTTGTGGAAAAAATTTCAAAAACTTGGGATGAGCATAAAAATCACAGCAAGGGTTATAAATTAAGGAAGGAAAACATTAGCCTATCAATAAATACAAATCAATGAAACTATATTTTTCAATCATAACATACCTTACAAAATCAGAAGATTTATGAATAACACACAAAAATCATAAATCATAAAGGTTACTTATGGCATCCATATCAAACTTACATTGTAGCTATCATAGCTACATAGGGAGTTACACTTGGAATACCAATCATAGTATATTTTCTAAATCTATTAAGAGAAAAATCACGTTTACCTCAGTCACGTTACCCAATGCATTGGAGAGCAATCTTAGGCTCACCCACCCTAGGTTTATCATGGAACCACTCGTATACACAAAAAAATGCCCAATAACCATAAAATAATCATAAAAAATATCAAAATTATAAAGGAAAGATAACATTTCCATATTCCGATATATCAAATCAAGATATTGAAATAAACAAGGCTTTATCAAATCATTTTCAAAACCATTTAAAAAGAGACTTTTGAATCAAAGTGTCCAATACAACTTTGAATATTTTAAATTATCATTTGAAAACATTAATGTCCATGTAAATAAATACTAAAACAAATTTTGAAAACCTGGACTTTAATGAGAAATATTTAGAAGAATAAATCTTTAAAACATTTAAAATGATATTTTGGTTAAAGAGTTTTTTAACAAAAAGAGAGACGCTTGAATACAAATAATTGAGGAATAATATTTAATCAGTACTTTATAATATCATTAGAATAATGGTATTCATGATATAAAATGTCAAAGGACAGTATATACACCATATAAGAGTATTTGGTGCATAAAAACAATGAAGTCTCAGTGGAAATGTAAATTGGGATGAAATCCCTTATAAAGATGGTATCCCTAAATTAAGAATAAATCGATCACATAATTATGTGTGAAAAATATAAATAAACCCAATATAAGTGGATATTAAGTGTAAAACAATCATATTTCATTCACACATATTCATAGGATGACATATTCAAGAAGTACAATTTGAACCTAAAGAATTTAAATTGGGTTAAGAAGTTCCTTTACAGAAATTCGACAGCCTAACGACACACTTTAAAATTAAGAAAATGAGTTGATGAGAGGAAAATGGTATCTAATCACTTGGAGATAAAATTTATAGAAATAAGGACATATAAGAACATATCCCAACAAAATAAGATGTAAATTAAAAGACATAAATAAAAGCAGTCTTTGAAAAAGTGAAGGGTGAAAGGTTCCCTTACAGATTGGGTAACATACGAAATATACACTACATGAAAAAAGGATCATTAAATGAAGATGTAAATACCCAAATATTATAGTATATTACATAATTAATACAATCATGGATAGTACATATTCCACCCAAAAGTAAATAATGGCCAATATATCATGAATCTCACGAGAATAAAAAGTGAGATGAAAAACTCTTACTTCGTTGTAATCAATCAAGTAGTATGGCCAAATGTTAATAAAAACCAAATGAATCACATAATAAAATGAATATAATGATAATCATGATAATATATTTCAAATGAAAGTACACAATACACCACATGCAATGAATAAGTGGTGAAGAATGGAAATCTCACGGAATTAAAAGTGAGATAAGAAAATCCCTTACCTTATGTCCGACTTGACCCATTCGTTCTTTAATCTCCTGAATAATAAACTAATGTTAATTTATAATTTCTTAAGAACCTTTTTAGAGTTTATTATTCCTTTTATATTACTTATTACCATGTTATAAAAATTATGTAATCATTTAAGCTAATACCGGTCATTTTGTCGATATTTGGTCCTTGAGTAAAACAAATGAACACCTTATAATTACAAGTTGTTCATGTTGTAAGATATCCATTATCTTCATAATGATATTAATGATTTAGATATCATATATATATTATATATACTGTATATATATGTATTTATAATAGTACATAACATTTAAAGGTAAGAAATGAAATGCACGATTCATGGAGACGGTAAGCCGTACGTACACATGAACACTACTTCCATTTCTATTTCTTATTTTAATGGAATTAAAAACATAATGATACATAGTTATATTATAATTCAAGTATAATACCATATACAATATTATTAACACCATCCTTTATACGTCCCACAAAAGGCATTAATGAGTCATATCACTTTGAGGGGGTGGTAGTCCGCACTTCCTTTAATGAGATTATCGTATTTACCCGCTATAGAAACCATAAAGTATTTATATAAATGGAAAAATAAAGAAGAAAAAAGAAAGAATAAACATAATATATATCATATATAAATACAGTTCCATCATAATGGCCATCATGAGAGGTGGTTGAAGATATTTGAACAATCATCATTTCATGAGACGTTAGTTTTCCATCCAAAGAAACATTATGTTCTTCACCCATTATATGGAGGTGTGTGAAAGTGTAGTTTTAATCATTCTCATAAAAACATCATAGTATATTGAGTATACTAGTATTATTACAAAATAAAGGAATAAAAAGAGTTTAGGGGTGAGAGAAGTGAAATAAAAGAAAACAATTTAAGAGAAACCGTTACCTTTAATTTGGGTAACTCCCTTTGGTTTGAACCCAATGACTTCTTGAAGTGCCTTCTACCTAATGTAATGATTCTTGGAGGTGGAGGGGGATTTAGGGAGATTAATTGGTCAAAGTTTGGATGAGCCAAAAGGCTTGAGAGGTGTGAGGAATTGGTTATAAGTTGTCTCATTTTATAAGGGAGAGGAGGGGCTCTTTAGGAAAGTGTGATATTATTATTTCATTATATAATGATATTCGGTTTCTAAAGGTCCAAATATAATTAAAGTCAAAGATAAGATGAATCATAGTCGAAATAATATCATCCAATAAAAAATGGACAGGTTTTGGATGTTATTTTAATATTTATAATCTTATTTATTTAAATCTTTTGTTAATGAGGTAAATACTACATTATTATTGTGTCATAAATAATTTAATTTATGTGATGTATAAAAATTATAAAAAAATACCATGATGTTGGAAATATTTTTATATTTACAATGAATATTTATAGTTGAAAATATAATTTATATAACACTATATAAAAATTAATTTACTTAAAGATTTTTGTTTATGTCATTTTTGCCTTTACATTAAATTAATTAATCTAAAGTGT
Organism: Viscum album; assembly: GCA_963277665.1. Taxonomy (NCBI): domain Eukaryota; kingdom Viridiplantae; phylum Streptophyta; class Magnoliopsida; order Santalales; family Viscaceae; genus Viscum; species Viscum album. The sequence goes on along the minus strand of OY728141.1, from coordinate 591,566,974 downwards.
CATTATCTTTCATAAGTGGCTCCATGGAGTCCCAAAATAGACCCAAAGATGCCCATGGTTATCCATTACTTATCCAATAAGGTTAGGACACATGTTAAGGTAATTTTGAATTATTAAAATATTCTTTTTACCTTGAATTACCCTATTTATCTTTAACCGCGGTAAATAAAAGTCAAAAGTTACTATTCACCAAAAATTATTTTCATGTTATTGAACCACATTTTACTTTTCTATAGAAACCATGTATGTCGGATTTTCTATATTCAATTCACAGAAGTGGTAAAATTTCATTTTAATGAAAAAGTCAGTTTATTTAACTACTACTATGTGATTTCACTATTCATCAAAAATTGAAGTTTTTTCAGAAAAATACCAAAAATTCCTCCTAAGATTTATTTGATATTTAAAATTCAAAAATGAAGTCTATTTTTTAAAATTCAAAACTTATAACTGGCATTAATTGATTTAAAATTAATTCATGCTGTTAAAACAAATAGCGTGTTTTTAAGAAACAATAACTATCAAAAGATTGACGCTTGTTTATATCCAATTTCAAAACTAAATTACTTAAAATGATCAAAGTTAGATTAAATGGTAAAAGTATATTCTAATTACACTTTAAAAACAATTAAAAAGATAATCTAACCATATAAATAAATTAGATTAAAACGCAGTTTTGAATTAAAATACAATATTTTTCACTATTCATTAGAAAATGAACTTTATCAGAAAAATTACAAAACTTTACACAAAGTAAATTTTGTTGTCCCCATTATAAAGAAGGATTTTATTTGTTCAAATATATTGTATTAAAGTGACCAAAATTATATTTAAAGAGGGTTCACCATTAAAAGGTAGTAAATTGGCCTTTTAATGTAAATTATGCTTAAAATTAGATTCATTCACATTTTAAGCCTCTAAATTTTATTGGATAAATGTAAATACATTTAACCAACATGAATAATCATATTTTAGTTAGTTTTGTTCATTTCCTCCAATACAACGGCTAGGAGTTAACTACAATTTAAAATAATAACATTATATTATTAGTGTGCAACGTAAGATTTCAAAGAAACCCGTTGTTGTGTATCGGGTACGCTATCAACCATAGAAACACCTTTAATGTAAAATTAATATTTAATTAAAATATATTAAATAATATAAAATATGTATTATTCTTTATTTACATGGAATGTAACGTCCTTCCCCCATTTTGGGAATCGCGTCCTCGAAATTTTAAAATAGGGTTTGGAATCTTCATTAAATGTCCCACATTGGAAAAGAGTTAGTAAAACTATCACTTTAAAATAAAGAAAGAAAAGTCCAATGGTCACCTAAGAAACCCGTACTAGGATTCCCTGTAGGGAAACATGGATATGGAAGAGATAACAAACGGTCAAGTTATGATGGAAAGTGATAGAAAACATGATTAGGAGAAAGCTAACCACCAAGAAATCACAAACTTATGATTTTTTAAACGATCTTTGATTACACAGTAAGAAACGTAAACCAAAAACATTTTTGTTTTACATTACTTTTCATAATTTGGAGGAATTCATTTACTACATAGAATAATAGCATAAGGAAATATACTTTCCTTCAAGTAGAGTTTCATTCTTTAATAGGTTTCTACCAAAAACTTATCTTTTCTCCAAACAAAGAGCATTCAAAAAGACTTGGTCACATCAAAAGAACAAGAATCATCTTCTTGAGAATCACATAATTCACAAAAGAAGAACTATATATTTATTTTTTTCTTTAGAAATCAACTAAAACAAAAATTGTTAGAGCGAGGTCAGATAATACCCAAAAAGGATAATCTTTTACAAAAAGAAAAACTACTCTTAATCTCTAAAATTTTTCAAACAGAACCCAAAGTTCAACAAATACCATTAAAAAAAACATTCCGTAAAATTCTTCAAAAGTGATCCAAACTAAGATTGAAACCCAAATCTCATAAGGATTTATTTACATAGTCTTCCAAGATAACATTTATCTCCAAATAACAATAGTTACTCATAATGTCTCATATTAGAAAGTAATTAACCAACTCACATGTTCTTCATGATAGGTTCATCATTTTCATAAATAAACCAAATCGTCATATGACCATAATAAAAACATTGATTTTTCCAAACTAAAAATTCAACCATTATTCCACAATTGAAATCCATAGTATTCTATCTACTTTGGAATATAGTGTTTCCTCAAAAGAGAGAACATCTTCCACAACAACCTTTATCACTTACTCACTAAATCATTTTTCTATACTAAGTATATCCATTTGATAAAACATAAGTTCCAAAAATAAACTTATTCTTGTTCCATAAAAACATTTTACTAAAATAATAATTCATACTAACCAGGGAATACAAGTAGGCTAGTGGTAGGTGATGCACCCTTGTCACCCTTAGGTTGTGGGTTCAATTCCTACAGCCTTGCCGAATGTGACGATTTGTCACCCATCCTATGGGTTGTCCTTTTTATAAAACTCAAAAATAACCCTAACATATTTTAACCTCAATGGTTTCATTATACCTCTAATTTTCATCCAAATTCATTAGGATCTCAACATCTTAATTCTTGCAGTCTTATTTGACCACCATATGATAAAATAAAACGATCCCCAAAATAAAGAACATAATACCTTGATCATGGTGTCCATTTGGTTTCATCGTCATCTTGTTCATCCAGGTAGAAGGTCCATGCATCGCAAAAATGATTTAGAGATCCTTAAAAATCATTTTCTTCCTCCATTCAAATAAACCTTGTACCAAATGGGTCATATGGGTATTCACAGAAAAATAGTTTTGGAAAATAATCATGTATGGCATATATTTTCAAAACATCTAATAAAACATGATTTATATAATATAGTCAGACCGAATATGAGTTGAATCTTTTAATTAATGGTCCTTTTAAAATACCATAGGTATGTACTTAGAGAAAATATTGTAAAAAAAAATATAAATAGGTTGCGCAAGGGTCTCCTTCTTCACACTACAACAAAACTGCCGTTTAGCGGCAGTTTTGTAGCGGCGGTTCTAGGATCCGCTGCTAAACATTTTTTTACACGGCCCCGACCCTTCCCCCACCCCAAACCTCATTCTCACCCCGCGCTCCCCTGACCCCCCGCTTTCCCTGTGACCCCAGCCCCCCGCGACACCGGCGACCCCGCAACCCGGCGACCCTGCTTCCCCGGTGACCCCACGACCTCGGCGACCCCGGCCTTCCGCAACCCCGGCGACCCAGCTTCCCCGTCGACCTATACAAACCATAGGGTTTGATTTATAATTATCTTTTTCCAATTCATACTTTAGAAGAATAAATCTTATTATATATATATATGAGAATTATTTAGTTATCTCACAATCCTGGGTGCATGTGCGTGATTCATGAAGGTGATATAAATTTCTATGTACTTAAGGGGAATTTCAATCCTGGGTGAAAGTGTGTGACTCCAAAATGTGATTTTCACTATTCTTATATTGGTGCCAAATTTATTTTCTATTCTCTATTGTGAGGGAATGTTACATTTATATTCCCTATGCCTATGATTATTTATCATGGATCATGTTTATTATAACATGAACCCACACAATTTCTCCATGGTAAATATTGTTTTTTTATAATACATTTCCTTAAATCATAACTCGTGGAGAACTATTATTATTCCATGTACTTTTAAATAAGACATTTCTCCCCTTATACTATTTTATTCTCTATGTAATATAACAGTTTATGATATTTTAATTTTTTTTCACTTATTTAGAATTCTAGTTCACCCTGTTGTAAGATATTCATTCTATATTTTAGAATAATGTGTATATCGTATGATAATTCATGATGCGGGTCTAATGTGGTTTGGCCATATAGAAATTTTCACATTAATCATAAAATATTATTCTTATATAATTTATTCCCAACATCACTAGACCTCTCATTCAGGGGAATGTGATATTTCTATGAGATGAAATGTTTTATGTATTGAAAATGATTTGAAATATATGTTTGTTTATCCAGTGTCATTTCACTATATATAAAAGTGTATCTGTAAAGTTTGTGTTTTTAGAATTGAATCTATAATTGTGAGTCGGAGGTGTTTATGTTGGTATCAGAGAAAGTAATAGTCATTTTTCAAGATTGGACTTGTTTTTTGGAGGATTTGTTTTGTAAAATGTTTCTATCGAACTTTGGAATATCAGACATGCAAAACCTATACTAGTGATAGATGTTACTGAAATTAATATTCTAGAACCATATCACGCTTCAAAACTAGTGAAAAAAATTTATCAATCCTTGAAAAGGGGTAATTCATGTTTATCATTTTCGGGTTTTGGAAACGACAATACACACAAAGCCATATGATCTCTTCAAAAATTTTCTTGAACATGAATGGAGTTGACTAGGGAGAAATACTCGGTCTGATGAAACAATTCCCAAAAAGGACTTCAAAATTCAACCATTGATCATGAAGCGCATTAGGTACCATCTGATACGACACAAAAAATATTAGGGAAATACCATGATCCAATAAATTGAAAATCTCCATCTCCCATCTTGGAGGTATTCTTGAAATAACATCAGAAAAAAATTCAAATAATCAACCAGAATTGAAGGATCCCAGATGCCTAAATTTCTTATGGATCCAAGGGATACCCCTTCTTACTGATGGGTGATATTTTGAAACCTCTTATTCACAACATCCACCAAAACTTCCTTGATATATCTATCACATAAAAGGAGAACCTCATCCAATTAGTTTATAGGCATCTGACTAGTCTATTGTGAAAGTCGATCTATTCCTGGACCATAAAAATCCAATATGTTCCCATGATGACATCACAGGGATCCATTGTGATGACTAAATGATCTCACATTAACCATTATGGGATAATTTATACCTCTCACTACAAGTAAATGAAATTTCAAATGAAGTGTTCCCAGTAGGAACCTCAAGACGACATTATTTTGATAATGTCTCAACTTTGATCTCTAACTATCACACAAGGAGTCGAAGGATAAAATAATGGGTAGAACCTATGTTTCATAATACTAAGGAATGATCACAATAAACACAAATAATAACTCAAATCATCTCGTGTGCCATTGGATCGTAGACATCCAAAGCATGAATTTTTCCATTGCCCTAGCCCCCAGCTCTTTATGCCTAACGTGGGCCTCCTAGGGGTTGTGGTTAAAGGACCTCATAGTACCATCCACTAACTGAAACTCCTCCTATTACTCTACCATCTCTACCACATTTGGATTTTCAAAAAATACATAATTATTTCTGTAGGGATTACTTAATTTATTTCCATTGAGGAAGTGTTGAAATCATAATTTCCATCATAAGTACATTCAAAAACTTCAACCATTATTAAAGATGACATCAAAAAATTATTATAGTTTACTATTGTTGGAAACAGATCCTTATTATCACCAAAATTAAATACAACTGCTTTATAGAAATCTCATACATCTTTATGGTAAATTATGCTATTGATTGAAAATTAGACAATGTTCAAGCCACGATTCGGCCTCCTTAATGTCATCATCCAACATGGAGAAGGATCATCTGCTTCATTCCCTCTTCTGGGCATTAATGCACTTGAGCATAGACGTGACAGTGAAAAAGGGACCACCATGAATGACACTATTACATCCACTAATGAAAATTTTCCTACATCCATGAATGGTAGGCCATGCCTTATTACACTTGAATGGTAAGGGGGATGACCTTGTGGGGCCTTCCAGAATCTTGATGACAAGAGGATTGTGATGCGAGTGGAACTTTTCAAGTGTATGTTTGGAAATTTCAGCGATAGCATAATGATCATTAATCTAGAAGAAGCACCTGTAAATCCTACTTTATTGTCTTCTGTTTCCTGTAATCCTTCCCCATGTGAATTTATCCCCTGTAATATGGACCTCTATTAGGTTGCACTTATCTAAGAAGCTTTCAAATTCCTCTGCAGAATTATGAGAAAAATGAGGACCCAACCTTTCATGCGACCTTAGGAAAATATTAAAATCCCCAACAATATCCCAATTACCTTTTGTTTGGTCATTAATTTGTTTTAGATCCCTCCAAAGCTCTCTTATCCGGGTGTAGGCATAGGATGCATATACAAATGAAAATGTGGTGACAACACTGCCTAGAACAGGAGAGATAATGATGACTTGGGAACAAATCCCATAAAAAGTAATCTGAATATCATATTCCTTGAGAACCCATAGGGTTTCAGAGACCTTGAGATCTCCATTGTGTGCAAACAGTTAGTATTTAAGAGAAGACCAACTAAACCCTTTCCATTTCCCAAAGTTCATTTTGGGTTCAGCAACTGCAACTAGCATCGGACTATCATGTGAATGAAAATTATTGAGGGAAGAGGGAGTAGGAGAGTTCCCAAGCCCTCGACAGTTTTAAAAGAGGGTCTTCATTGATTAATCTTCTTCTCTTTACCTTTCCCACCCTTCTTCTTGGGTGTTTGGACAATGGATATTTTATCAGGATTCGATTTTCTTGTAACATCATCATCCACCTTCTCATGATTGTCATCACCATCATCTGCCTAGTATTTACTTTAGAGGGGTGAGAGTTTTTTTAGAACACATGTATCAACCTTTGGGGAAATTCCATCAGGATTCCTTTTCACACACTTCCTATCCTTCAGGGAGGTGAACTTAGTTAAAAGGTCTCCCAGTGTGCCAGACTCCCCAGATGAGTGATTTGAGGTCCCCTCCAAGGGAGATCCCACTATGACATCCTGAGGTCTCTGAACTAAATTGGAGGGACACCCAGAATTTGTGTTGGTGTATCTTGAATAGAAAATTGAATTCAATAAGTATACTACGGCATTGGGAAATGATTTTTATTGGCACAAGACGTGATAAGAGCTACATCGGTATGTTTATTAACAGAAGGTTGATTGCTGACCACCTGCATGCCCTTCTCTGCCATGTGTGTAGTGGTGTTAGAAAACCCTACATCATGCAGGGCGGAAGCAGGTTCCGGAGCCGCAACAGCCTGTTATAAATCCGACTCCTACTTCCTATCAATACCCTATCCACCTCCACAGAAGGCAAGCGCCGAGTCAGCTGTAGGTGCAACCAGAGAATGTGCCTGGAGGGTTGGTGCATTCGGTGACTTGGATAAGCCAAGGATCATTGTAATGCTTCCATAGCAATGAGGAATTCTAGCCCCTCACCAACCTGTACATTAACAGTTATAGCAGGAACAGGTAAGAGGAATTTGGTGCCACCAGCATCTGATGTTGATCCATCCCTGTCAGCCTCCAAGAGATTGGCCTGGCCTGGACCAGGGCCAACAATTAAGTCAAGATTTTTTCCCACTGAGGTAGAGCCTAAAGTACGAGTAGGTCTTGACTCATGACCTGAGTGATCATCTTGGGGGGATGTGGTGGCCACCTCATTATGAGTTTTCATAGCAGGGGAAAGTATCAGCTCAATGATGAGTGACTTGACAGAGGGATGCTTCTCAGAGGGTGGATCAAATTATCTTTTCCCTTCCTCCTCATCTTCTAGAAGTCTCCATCATGATGGCCTCATTGATTACACCTATCATAGGTTGTTAATATTCTACATTCATAAATCGATTGATCAATAATGTTACAATTCCCACCGAACCTGGGCCTTCTCTCATACATAATTTCTAGATTCAACGTATCATCAAAGGTGGTGAGGACCACCACCTCAACCAGAGTTCTTGCTAGGTCAATCTTGACGAGGACTCTTGCATAGTGCCCATACCTTGGGTTATCAGTTTCTCTGTCAATTCAAATAGGGGAACCCACTGCATAAGCAATATCCCACTGTATTCTAGGATTCCAGTAAATCCAATTCAGCTTATAAATGATAATCCACACCTTTGTAAAAGTGTTTCTCACAATTATTGAGGTTATTCCAAATTAACAATGTGTTTTGGTTTTCATGGTAAAGTAGCTACCACGTTGTTAGCACACTGTTTCTCTTTACCAAAGAAACTTACCCTATCCCAAACACTAAGGGTTCATATCTAACTCAGGGGATCATCTTTATTATATTATGTTTCTATAATCTTATACTATCGTATATATGAATCTCTTTCTCTATTTAGTATTAACTATGTGTTCTAATTTTTTTTATTATTGTGCAGGCACATTGTGATATACATGGATAAAAGTTGGATCACATTACCGAGGAACATACCTCAGTATGTTAAGGGTTTGATTGAGTTTTTAGATTTTGAAATATCTAATCGATCCGTTGAAGGGAGAATAAAATTTCCATGTCCTAAATGTAAATTTAGAACATTGTTGAAGAGAGATGAGGTTTATGAACATTTAATACTGAAGCAATTCCCTGATCAATATTTGTGTTGGATTTGGCATGGAGAATCGAACATTACAGAAAGATTGAGCACTGATGTTAATCCACAGAATGAGGTCCCATGTTCGTCGACAATGGAAAATGAAATGCAGAACCTAATCAATGATGCATTCGGCACTGCAGGGCACCACTATCAGCATCAAAACATATCAGAACAACTAGAAGAGGGTGCTAGAAATTGCAATGTGACAAGTGATGTTTTTGAGACTGTAACATAGGCAGATCAAGATTGTCACATATCATTGGATCCTTCTCTTGATTTTTTGGAGCCAAGTGTAAGAGAAAACTTCACTAAGGAAAATTCATTTCATGATTTAGTTGACGATGGAAATCAAGAGTTGTATTGTGGGTGTTTGAAATATTCAAAACTTTCATTTCTGTTGAAGTTGTATCACATCAAATGTCTATGTGGAATTACAAATAAGGCAATGTCCATGATATTGGAATTGATATGTGATGCATTTACTAAAGAAAAAATCCCAGAATATTTTTATGATATGAAAAAAGTTGTTAACAAGCTTGGTCTGAATTATACAAAAATACATGTGTGTCCCAATGATTGTATGCTTTATTGGGGAGAGGATTCAAGTAGACAGAATTGAAAGAAATGTTATTCTTCTAGATGGAAGGCAAAGAGTGATGTTAGAAGTCTGAATGAACATAATTTCATGGAGAAGAAGAAGAAAAAGAGCACACCTACAAAGGTTTTTCATTACTTTCCTTTGAAACCTCGATTGCAAATATTATTCATGTAATCGAAAACCACTGAACACATGAAGTGACATTCTGTAGATAATAAAAATGATGGGTTAATGAGACATCCACGAGATTCTCAATCGTGGAAGACATTTGATTCATTACATATCGATTTCTCATCTGATCCTAGGAATGTTCGATTAGGATTGGCTGCCGATGGATTCAACCCATTTGGGACTTTGAGTACCAATTATAGCATTTGGCCAGTTATTTTGATCCCTTATAATTTGCCTCCGTGGATGTGTATGAAACAAACATCTTTTATCCTTTCGATGATTATTCCTGGAAAACAAATGCCCAGAAATGATATTGATGTATACTTGCAGCCTTTGATTGACGAATTGCAGGAGTTATGGAGCAACGGTGTTGAGACATTTGATGATTCTTCTAAAACAATGTTCACAATGCATGCTGCTTTAATGTGGACCATTAGTGACTTCCCTGGGCTTGGGAATTTATCTGGTTGGAACACTTACATGGGTTTGTCTTGTCCCGTTTGTAACATTGATTTTGAACCCAAACAGCTACCTCACAATAGAAAATGGTGCTTCTTGTGTCATCGAATATTTCTCGATGCATCTCATAGATTTTGGCTGAACAGATCAAAATTTAATTGTTCCATTGATCCTAGACCACCTCAAAAGTTTTTAAATGGTTTTAAAATATTGAAACAGCTTGAAAATGTTGAAACGGAATTTGGGAAGGTTCATCATTTGAATGATAGCGGAAAACGGGTCTGAAGTGCATCGTCAAGCGAAATTGGAACGCAACAATGGAAGAAAAAAAGTATATTCTTAAAAATTCCGTATTGGGAATTTAATTTGTTGCGGCATAATCTTGATGTGATGCACATTGAGAAGAATGTTTGTGACAATTTTATTTTCACATTGCTTAATGAGCATGGAAAGTCGAAAGATCATCTCAATGCTCGCAAAGTCTTACAAGCAATGAACATAAAACGTGATCTCTAGCCAGATGAGAATGAAAAGTATCCTCCGACAATTTTTGCAATGAAAAATAGGGATAAAGATATATTCCTTCGAATGTTAAAGAATGTTAAGGTATTTTATGGGTATTCAAGTAACATCTAGAGGTGTGTTGACTTGAAGAATCATAAGTTACATGGATTGAAAAGTCACGATTCACATATTTTTAACAACAGTTACTACCATTGGCATTGCGTACATTATTACCTGAAAAAATTACTGCTGTTGTACAACAATTCTGCACATTTTTCATACAACTATGTGAGAAATGTCTACATACATTTCATCTTGAGAACCTCCAGAAGAGGTTTGTATTGACCCTTTGTGCAATGCAGATGATCTTTCCTCCATCCCTTTTTACTATAATGATGCATTTAACTAGGAATTTGGTTAAGGAAGCTAAATTATGAGGCCCTGTTCATTATCGATGGATGTATCCAATTGAGAGGTACTTTATTTATATGTTTTCTAGTTAAGTAAACAATTTTTGGTACTTAATTAAATGAATAACTATGTTTATTTTATTTCATAGATATCTTGGACATTTGAAATCATACGTGAGAAATAAAGCTCAACCAGAAGGCTCAATTGTTGAAGGCTATTTGGCTGAGGAGTGTCTTACCTTTTGTTCTCGATACTTGGATGATATTGAGACAAGATTTTATTGAGTTGGACGTGTTGACAACACATCAACTCAATCTCAAATACATCAGAAATCCAAAATATTTCCTGCTATTGGCCGATCAGTTAGGAGGACCTCAAATGTGACACTAACTGAATTGGAATTATTACAGGCACATAGATATGTGATTCTGAATAGTGACATTGCAGATCCATTTATTGAAGATTTGAGGATACAAAAAAAGAGACGAATTAGAGGACGAACACGAAATGTGAAAGATATAACGAAAGCTGTTAATAAAGAGTTTGTAGAATGGTTTGCACGACGTGTAGGTTCATAAATATTACAATAAATATGAATATTAGTTTGACACATAAATTTTGTTAATCTAATAGAGTATATTTCTTTTTTCAGCTCATGAATACTGATACTCGAGCAGAGGTGTCATAAGATTTGAAGTTTCTTGCTAGAGGTCCTCTAAAAGAAGTTAGAAAGTTCGACGCTTATAATGTGAATGGATTTAGATTTTGTACAGTCGATCGAGAAGTGGGTTTGAAAACACAGAACAGTGGTATATTTACATTTCCTGAAGTGGAATACTATGGAAAGGTGTATGATATTATTGAATTAAACTACCACGGACATTTTTCAGTTGTTTTATTCAAATGCAAATGGGTCGATATTATCAGAGGTGTTAAAAGAGATTCCTTGCAATTTACTTCTGTGAAATTCTCTCGCTTGATGGATGTTGGTGATCGTGAAATACATGATCCATATATCTTAGCATCACAAGAAAAAATGGTATATTATGTGAATGATGTTGCCGATGAAGGGTGGAGTGTAGTTGCTCATGTAATACAAATAGATTTGTATGATATGGGTGATGAAGTGGAAAATTTGACCTCTGAAATTGAATTCAATCAGCAACAGGAAGCAGAATTAGTTGTCGATCATGATATTGCAAATATTAGTCTAGCAAGGATGAATGAAGTGGATGAAGCAATGGAGTAGGAAACCGACATGATTGAAGGATAAAATGATTTTATGTACAATTATTTATTTATTCAGCAACCACTGGTTTCATTTCTGCAGTCATTCATTATCATTGGTATATATATTTTGTTTATTAGTACTGGGCATCTATTATAATTTTTAATTTTTTTTCTGCATAATTTTTTTGAAATATATATTCTGAACTTAATTTTATTTGATTAAATGACAGGAATGCCAAGGGAGAAGCAGTATATTATTTCATCTAGTTCCGCGATAGATGATGATCCATTTGTCTCCCTCCCCATGACATCTGAGACGCCAGGTGCCGACACCCCTGCACCATCCCCCCTGCACCATCTCTCACACCTTCCATGGATGTCCCAGTAGAGGGTGAGTCGTCGACTCCCCTTTAAGGAGGCTCAACAGTGGGGCAACGTCATTCCCCTTCCAGTTCATCCCAGACACACTAGAGTGTCACTATCATAGGTAAAAATTTTAATTAAATAAATTTATTTCATTTTGTTTATACTAATTGTTTGCTCATTGAAGATGACAAAAATGCAACCGTGAAGAAAAATATAAAAATTTCAGATGTTTGGAATCTGAATGACGAGAATATTGTTGTGTCATTTGATTCTTACAGGGTCCCTATGGATGATGCTGTGGGGTTACTTGGCCAGATTATAGGCCAACTGGCAGCGGAGCCCATTTCCCTTCACATTTCATATGACGATTGGAGACATATGCCTTAAAGCTGAAAAAATGAAGTGTTTGATTCTCAAATAAAGTTAAATTTATTACATTATGGTTTAATTGAATGTCATGTTACTAATATGTTCAAAATGAATTTCTGTATACAAATGTTCTTCCACTTTACCATTGCTGATGTGATAGCACAGAATTGGATGTTAAAAAATCTAGGTAAGAAGTGGAAATATTTCAAATGGAGATTATGGTGTGATGTCAATGATACTTCGTTGACCATAAAGAAAATGTATGAGAAGCTACCTAGTGGGGTACCGAAAGAGCAGTGGAAAGTGTTTGTTGACAGACATCGTGATCAAAAGTGGATGGTATTGAAATATATATTATTATATTATCCTCATTTTACATTTATACATGTATATGAAATTGACATGACATTCAATACATCAGTATTAAATTTCCTTTTATTTATTTCAGGATATTTCAAGATAAAATGCATCAAACCGGGCAAAGAAATTCATCCCGCACACTGCGGGCTCAAAAAGTTTTTCTAGAAGCTGAAAAAAATTGGTAATCTTTTAATTAGTTTAAATATTTATAAGACAATATTATCTTTTTAATATATTGAATTATTGATTTATCTTTGTTTAATGAAGTCACAGAGTTTAGGGCATGAAGCATCCAGGACTGAACTGTGGTTGGATGTTCATAAGAAATCAGATGGAAGTTTTGTTAATGATCCTGCTAAAGAAGTTGTTGTATGATGTCAATTTTTCATCATAATAACTTATTATCAATTTTTACTGTGTTAATATATTTTTATATTTGATTTATAGGTAAAAATTAAAGAGATATGGGATGCCAATCCTATGCAATCCTACTCAGTCTCCCAGGATGAACCGGTTGCTAAGGTCCTTGGGAAGGAGCATGCTGGGAGAGTGGGCGGGATGGGTTTGGGAACCGTACCATCTGAGATTTTTAGCAGGCCATTAGGGATAGCAGCTGCATCTACTCCTAACTTTAGTCAGCCCATACCCAGAGATGATAAGAGAGAGATTGTTTCTTTATGAAACACAGTTCACCAGCAGGGGGATCAAATATCTGCATTACAGAAAGAGTTGATTGAAATACGTCGGCAGATGAGCAGATATGCCCTCGGTGGTAGTGCATCGACTGGTGGTCTGCAGGTAAATCAAAAAAAAATCAAAAAAATTTAGTTTGCTTACATTCATTGGTTTAATGTTTTAATATAAATATGAAATCGTATTTAATTTTCAATATAATGTTCTTACAGGTGACAACACAAAGTGGAGATGAAGGTGGAGAGGGTGATGATGCATCATCAGACCCTGAGTAGTTGTATTGTTAATTTTTAATATGAAAACAGTTGGTTTATATTATTATTTTTATGTGTTTGGTTATGACTACTTTATAAATCATGGTTATGAGCATTTTTATGAATTTTATGTGCCTTGCAGATTTATTTTCTTCTTTCTATGATTTGGTTATGGTGTAAACTGAAATTGAGCTTTTAGATTATTCTCTGTGAAGTGGAAACATTTTTGTGATTATGCTTGGGAAATCATATTTCTTTGGCTGAATAATATTATATTTCATGAGGCATTGAAATAAATCTAGATTTTATCTAACAATGTTTATAAGAGTTTGATAATATTATATTGCATGAGGCTTAATAATAATATATTGCATGAGGCTGAATAATATTATATTGCTCTGGATTTACAGCATGCACCAGACTGTTTTTTTATTTTCATGAGACAATGATTTTTTGGTTGGGGGGTGGGGGGATGGTGCAGGGGGGTCTGATGCAAGGGGGTTGGGGGGGGGGGGGGGGGTACAGGGGATACATATTAATATTTAAAGTGTATGTGAGACATGCCCATTTAACGTGTATGCGAGACATGCCCATTTAACACATATAAGATTTACCTACTATTAATGTCACACAAGTCATGTGCACATAGGATAGTTATACATAGAGAAGAAGGATGTACATAAAGATGATTACCGCTTTGATCAAGATTGAAGCTGTCATCCTATTCTATATCTGCATGGATTATGGTCAGTTGAGTTTTCAGTTGGCATGTTTATTGTTTGAATATGATTTCAGGTTGTCGTAACATGGTTGCATGGAGAAACCAGATGATAGAAGATCAATTTTTTATGGAAATAGGAGTACACAGATGCAAACGGTAATCCTCCCAGCAGATTTCTATCCCTTTATTCATGACTCTATATTTTCAAATTCCTTAGAAATGTATTTCATGATAGATTGATATGTCTTGATGTTTATGAATAGTTGAAACATTTAAAAACTGTGCTGTCATTGTCCAAAAAATACAGCACTGTATAGAAGTGTTTCCACGAATCCCTACTACACGATGAAAAAGAACTGGCACCGTTCAACAAGTGCAAACCACACAATTCGGGTCCATGCATAAAAGGTTTGATTTACACCTTCTGTAGGCAAGAAAATGATGCATATGGTGTGCGTTAAAGGAAGATGAACATACTATACTATTTCTGTTTGCAGGGGTACATCAGTTGAAAAAAACAGAATAATAAGTTCTCATTCTTGATGGGGTACATCAATCCAGAAATGGTAATTTAATGCATCATACATGCATGATTATGGAACAATTTATGCTCTTAACTATGACCTATACATTTTTTTCATTCAACATTATGAGTTTCAGGCTAAGTTTTGTTTTTTCAATCTGATCTGCTCATTTCTGTGTCCTGATAGTTAGTTTTGTTATCATTTTTTTTTAATTATAATGACTATTATGCTTTCAACAGCTTTTTCCAATCCTTGATAAGGTATTCTTTCATTGCATTCTCATACGGTATGTGGTTACTATCCACACCCTAAACACAGTTCAACTGGTGCTTAACGGAATTTATGATCTTTATATTTTTACATATTAAAAACATGTCATCAACATATAATAAAAGGTAAAAAGACTCATGTTTAACAGTTTTAAAATACACACATGCATCAAATATACTTATAGAAAACTGATTCTCACTCATAAAGGAATCAAACCTTTTATACCATTGTCTTAAAGACTATTTAATCCCATGAAAGGACTTATGTAAAATAAAAACTTGGTTTGGTTTGAACAATTTTGAAAATCGTTCTAGAGGATTCATATAAATTCTTTCATCAAGACTACCATGTAAAAAAGTGGTTTTTTACATAGAGTTGTTCAACATGCAAATCAAGTTTGGTAGAAAATGAAAGCATAATTCTAATGTATGAATGCTTAAAAAAGGAGATAATATTTCACTATAATCAATGACTTCACATTTTAGAAAAACTTTAGATACCATGCATGCTTTGAATTTGATTTTAGACTCTCTTATATTGCTTTATTTCTTCTTATAAATCCATATTGAACCTATAACTTTCTGGTTATTGGGTTTCGAAACAACAACCCAGGTGTTGTTCTTAAGAAGGGAATTCATTTATTTTTGTATTGATCTCAGCCAATTACTATATTCTTTGGACTTAAAATCTTACTTAAAAGTTTTAGGCTCATCATTAAACAATTCCTAAGCTACATTGAAATCATAGGCAGCAATGAATGACTAGTTGAAGTGGGATGGAGGTTTAATAACTCTCCTTTCTTTATCTCAAGTAAGCCGATTGTTGATCAGGCCAATAGGTTCTTGGTCCTCAGGTTTGGATTCCAAATTGGGATCTGATTTAGGCTGGGCTTGGGTAACCAAAGGATCAGGACCAACACTGAACTGAGGTTGGTCACCTGATCTTAAAGGAACATGAACACCTATAGGTGTTGGGACCTCTAAGGGTCCTGCAGCTTCATCAGGAGCTATAACAGGTTCAGGTACTTTGTCGCTGGTCACACCAGATTCATGGAAGACCACATCGTGACTAATGATGCATTTCTAGTAACCTGGTTTATCTACCCATAAATAATACCCTTTAACACCCTTTAGATATCCCACAAATATTCATTTAATAGCCCTATCAGCTAGCTTATCATTACAAGAATGCACGTAAGCTATGGATCCAAATATCCTAAGGTGAGCTAGATTTGGGGGTGTGACCTTCGAAATTTATTCAGGTGTCATAAAGGAGTTAGCAGAAAATGGACAACTGTTAATGAGGTGCCCTGCTGTTGAATCATCCTCAGCCTAGAAGGACCTAGAGAGTTTTGAGTGGGATAACATACACCTTACCCTCTCAAGAACAGTTCTATTCATTCTCTCTGCTAACCCATTCTGTTATGGAGTTTCCAAAACAGTCCGATATATCTTAATTCCTTCAGATTCAAAATATTCAATGAATTCATTGGATATATATTCTAAACCATTATCAGTTCTTAAGGCCTTAAGTTTCTTATAAGTCTCACTCTCTACCGCAACTTTCCATTTCATAAAATTATGAAAGGCATCTGACTTGTGCTTAATAATATATATCCACACTCTCCTAGAGAAATCATCAATAAAGGTTACAAAGTATAAACCACCACCATGGGGGGTAACCCTAGAAGGACCCCACAAGTTAGAATGTACACATTCAAGAGGTTCCTTAGCCTTAAACATGGATCCACTGAAGCTGATTCTCCTAGAAATCCCATATACACAGTCTTCACAAAAAGGTAAACTGTTAGGAGTGATATTACTTAGAAGGAACTGTTTCTTAAGATCACTAAGACCCATGGCACTAACATGCCCTAGTATCCTATGCCATAAGGTGGTGGAATCACATTATGAACCAGAATAACTATTCAACTGATTTCTATACACTTTTCCATCTAACAGAAACAAACCATTGCGAAGGGTTCGCTTTATTACATTGAGGGATCCTTGGGAAACTCTAAGGCTTCCAGATCCAGACTTGAAGCCGTGCCCTTTCTGGTCAAGGGTTCCTAGGGATATTAGGTTTATTTTTAATTCAAGTACCCACCTAAATTATTCAAGAGTTTTAACAGACCCATCATGAAGCTCTAGTAAAATTGAGCCTATTCCCATGATGTGACCGCTCATATTATTCCCTAGAAATACCTCACCATTATTAAATTCCCTTAATTCAGTAAAGAATTCCTTATTTGGGCACATGTGGAATGAGCATCATGAATCCTGGTTCTATTCATATAAGTTGGCTATATCAGTGACATTTAACACATTAGTAGTGTCTAAGTCTTGTTCAACTAATAGGGAATGGTCATTATTACTATCTTTAAAGTCACCCTTGTCCAGGTTGTTTACATTTAAAACATTTGATTACCTTGTTTCTAGATTAAATTCTATATTTCTTGAACTATCCCCTATCTTTTCTCCTACCCATTGACTCACTTGAACCTCTAGATTCACCTCTTTCCTGAACATTGTTTTCATGTATTATACTTGTTGTTTCTGTTATATGTGTTTTGGTTTGGTTTTCAGGCTGTGGGGCAGCAGAATTAGGTAATTTTTTTTTCTGGGAAACTTTTTAGCGGCGGTTTAAACTGCCGCTAAACGAAAGATGGCGGCTATTTTGCGGCGGTTTAAACCGCCGCTAAACATTCAAAACCGCCGCTAAATGTAAAATAAAATATACGTTTAGAGGCGGTTATAACCGTCGTGAAATAGTCGCATCGTGGAATTCTCATCTAGAGGCGGTTCTTCTGGATTTAGAGGCGGTTTTACGGTGCTGGATTTTAATTTATTAGCGGTGGTTATAACTGCCGCTAAAACCGCCGCGAAATGAGGCAGCTGTGACGCTTCCCTAAAACCGCCGCTAAACGAAAATAACCGCCGTGAAAATATTGGCAACTCCGTATTAGGCAGCGGTTTCTGGAAACCGCCGCCACACCGTTTAGCGGCGGTTATAACCGCCGCTAAACGAATAAACAACCGCCGCTAGATGCCTATTCTGTTGTAGTGTCAGCACCTTTTTTAAACTCATAATATGCTTCAAAATCTTTTGATAAGGTAAAATATTTGAAAATCCCTTGATAATATTTACCTTTCGTAAAAATATGAGAATATTGTGAAAATAGGATTTGTCTAAATACAACCCATGATCCACGATGATAATGAGGTATAGTGGAGGTGTTTGATATCTCAAAAAACTGCTTGAAAGCGAGTTGTATGCTATACAAAGTTTCACAATAATCCGAACATGAATTTTCAATAATTATTGCATGCATGTCATCAAGAAGAGATAGGAATGTCGTTTGAGATCCTCCTTCTTCGATTAGTAACTGACTTTCCTTGATCTGAAAAAGTTATAAAACAAGGATTTAACTGAAATGATAGACATAGGGACTAACCATGTGTCTAATGAAAACTCCAAATCCCTAAAGTTGTCTAAACCTAACTCTGATATGAACTATAAGGACCTGACCTTATAACATTACATAATATTGAATTAAATGAATAATTCACATTGAGGATCTTTTCAGGTTTTGAGTTTTAGAGAATTAGACCAGAACTATTATATAACAACTTGAATATTACAAGTAGACACTACTACTCAGTATCTATTTTTTATAAAATAAAAACTCTTAAAATTAAACATGTCTAGTTACATATTTTAGACAGCATGACTTTTCCTTGATCCCATCCTTGACCCTATTCATCTTTAAGTCATGTGGAAAACATTTCAAAAAACTGGGATGAGCATAAAAAGCTCAGTAAGGGTTATAAAATAAGGAAAAAAACATTAGCCCATCAATAAAGACAAATCAATGAAACTATAGTTTTTAATCATAACATACCTTACGAAATCATAAGATTTATGAATAACACACACAAATCATAAATCAAAAATATTACTTATGGGATCCATATCAAACTTAAATTTTAGCTATCACCGCTATATAGTGAGTTACACTTGGAATACCCATCACAGTATATTCCCCAAATCTAATAGGAGAAACATCACGTTTACCTCCGTCACGTTACCCAATGCATTGGAGAGCTATCTCAGGCTCACCCTCCCTAGGTTTATCACAGAACCACCCGTATATGTAAAAAAATGCCCAATAACCATAACATAATCATAACACATATCACAAGTATAAAGGAAATATAACATTACCACATTCCAATATATCAAATCAAGATATTGAAATAAACAATGCCTTATCAAATCATTTTCAAAACCATTTAAAAATAGATTTTTGAATCAAAGTGTACCATACCACATTGAATATTTTAAATGAACTATCATTTGAAATTATTAATATCCATGTAAATAAATACTAAAAAACATTTTTTAAATATGGACATTAATGTGAAATATTTAGAAGAATAAATTTTTAAAACATTTAAAATGATATTTTAGTTAAAGAGTTTTTTACAAAAAGAGAGACGCTTGAATAAAAAAAATTGAGAAATAACATTTAATAATATCTTTATAATATCATGAGAATAGAGGGATTCATGATATAATATGTAAAAGGATATTATATACACCATATAAGAGTAAATTGGTGCATACCAACAATGAAGTCTCAATGGAAATGTAAATTGGGATGAAATCTCTTATAAAGATGGTATCCCTAAATTAAGGACAAATCAATCACATAATTATGTGTGAAAAATATAAATAAACCCAATATAAGTGTATATAAAGTGTAAAACAATCATATTTCATTTACACATATTCATAGGATGACATATTCAAGACGTACAAGTAGAACCCAAAGAATTGAAATTGGGTTAAGAAGTTCCTTTACAGAAATTCGACAGCCTAACTTCACCACTTTAAAATTCAGAAAATGAGTTGTTGAGAGGAAAAGGTTATCTCATCACTTAGACATAAAATATATATAAGTAAGGATATATAATAACATACCCCAACAAAATAAGATGTAAATTAAAATCCATAAAGAAAAGAAGTCTTTTAAAAAGTGTAGGGTGAAAGGTTCCCTTACAGATTGGGTAACATATGAAAGATACACCACATGAAAGAAGGATCATTAAATGAAGATGTAAATACCCAAAAATTATAGTATACTAGACAATGAATACAATCATGGAGAGTACATATCCACCCAAAATGAAATAATTTCCAATATAGCATGAATCTCACAGGAATAAAAAGTGAGATTAAAACCCTTACTTCGTTGTAATCAATCGAGTCATAGGACCAAAAGATAATAAACATAAAATGAATCACAAAATACCATGAATATAATTAGAATAATGATAATATATATCAAATTGCAGTACACAATACACCACATTCAATGAATAAGTGGCGAACAATAGAAATCTAACAAAATTAAATGTGAGATAAGAAAATCCCTTACCTTGTGTCAGACTTGACCCGTTCGTTCTTTATTCTCCTGAATAATAACCTAATGTTAATTTTTAATTTCTTAAGAACATTTTTAAAGTTTATTATTCCTTTTATATTACTTATTACCTTGTTATAAACATTATTTAATCATTTAAGTTAATAACAGTCGTTTTGTCGATATTTGGTACTTGAATAAAAAAATGAACACCTTATAATTACAAGTTGTTCATGTAGTAAGATATCCATTATCTTCAGAATGATATTAATGATTTAGATATCATATATATATTATATATCTAGTATATATATATATATATTTATAATAGTACATGTCATTTAGAGGTAAGAAATGAAATGCACCGTTCATGGAGACGGTAAGCCGTACATAGGCATGAATGCTACTTCCATTTCTATTTCTTATTTTAATGGAATTAAAAATATAATGATACATAGTTATATTAAAATTATAGTATAATATCATATATAATATTATTAACTCCATCCTTTATACGTCCCACATAAGGCATTAACGAGTCATATCACTTTGAGGGGGCGGTAGTCCGCACATTCTATAATAAGATTATCGTATTTACCCACTATAGAAACCATAAAGTATTTATATAAATGAAAAAATACAGAATAATATAGAAAACATAAAAATAATATATATAATATATAAATATAGTGCCATCATAATGGCCACCATGAGAGGTGGTTGGAGATATTTGAACAATCATCGTTTCGTGAGGCGTTTGTTTTCCATCCACAGAAACATTATGTTCTTCACCCATTAGATATAGGTGTGTGAAAGTGTAGTTCGAATACTTATCATAAAAAAATCCTAGTATATTGAGGATACAGGTGTTGTTACAAAATAAAGTAATAAAAATATTTTAGGGGTTGTATAAGTAAAATAAAATAAAACAATTTAAGAGAAACCATTACCTTTAATTTGGGTAACTCACTTTGGTTTGAACCGAAGGACTTCTTAAAGCGCCTTCTACCTAAGGTAAGTCTTCTAAGAGGAGTATAGGGATGTAGGGAGCTTAATTGGGTATAGGTTGGATGATCCAAAAGTCTTGAGAGGTGTGAGGAATTGGTTAGAAGTGGTCTCCTTTTATAAGGGAGAGGAGGGGCTCTTTAGGGAAGTGTGATAATATTATTTTATTATATTATGATATTCGGTTTATAAAGGTCCAAAAATCCTTAAAGTCGAAAATAAGATGACTCATAGTCGAAATAATATCATCCAATAAAACTTGGACAGGTTTTGGATGTTATTTTAATATTTATAATCTTATTTATTTAAATCTTTTATTAATGAGGTAAATACTACAATATTATTTTGTCAAAAATAATTTAATTTATGTGATGTATAAAAATTATAAAAAAATACCATGATGTAGGAAATATTTTTAGATTTACAATGAATATTTATATTTGAAAATATAATTCATATAACACCATATAAAAATTAATTTACTAAAAGATTTTTGTTTATGTCATTTTTGCCTTTACATTAAATTAATTAATCTAAAGTGTCATTATCTTTAATAAGTGGCTCCATGGGGTCCCAAAATAGACCCAAAGATGCCCATGGTCGTCCATTACTTATCCAATAAGGTTCGGACATGTGTTAAGTTAAGTTAATTTTGAATTATTACAATATTCTTTTTACCTTGAATTACCTTATTTATCTTTAACCGTGGTAAATAAAAGTCAAAAGTTACTATTCACAAAAAAAATTATTTTCATCTTATTGAACCAAATTTTACTTCTTGATAACAACCATGTATATCGGATTTTCAAAATTCAATTAACAGAAGTGGTAAAATTTCATTTAAATGAAAAATTCAGTTTTAACTACTACTAAGTGATTTCACTATTCATAAAAAATTGATGTTTTTCAGAGAAATACCAAAAATTTAGCCGAATTTTTTTTTTGACATTCCGAATTTAAAATTGATGTCTATTTTGCTAAATGGAAAAAATATAAGTGACATTAATTAATTTAAAATTAATTCTTGTTGTTAAAACAAATAGCGTGTTTTTAAGAAACAATAACTATCAAAAGATTGACACTATTTTATGTCGAATTTCAATGTGAAATTAATTAAAATGACCAACATTGAATTAAATTTTAAAAATATATTCTAATTAAACTTTAAAACCAATTAAAAAGAATATATAACCATATAAATAAATTAGATTAAAACACAGTTTTGAATTAAAATACAATGTTTTTCACTATTCATTAGAAAATGAACTTTATGAGAGAAATTCCAAAAAATTTACACAATGTAAATTTTGATGTCCCCATTATAAATAAGGATTTTATTTGGTCGAATAGAATCTATTAAAGTGACCAAAATTAGATTTAAAGAGGGTTCGCCATTAAACGGTGGTAAATCAGCCTTTTAATGTAAATTATGCTTAAAATTAGATTCATTCACATTTTAGGCCTCTAAATTTTATTGGATAAATGTAAATACATTTAATAAACATGTATAATCATATTGTAGTTAGTTTTTTTCATTCCTTCCAATACAACGGCTAGGAGTTTACTACCATTTTAAATAAAAATATTATATTATTAGTTTTCAATGTAAGATTTCAAAGAAACCTGTTGTTGCATATCTGGTACGCTATCAAACATAAAAACCCCTTTAAGGTAAAATTAATATTTATTTACAAATATTAATAAATATGAAATATTTCTTATTCTTTATTTACATGGGATGTTACATCGGCACTCCACTGGATCTCTCGGGAAATGTGGTCTCGTATGCCTACTCTTCTCGCACTTGTGGCACACCACTTGGCTACCAGAATATGTTTCACACTTCCTCGGGTCTCCACGAAATGACTCCATGTGGTGCTTCCTTCTATCAGGAGGATGGATACCTACTCCATATGTCAAACCGCCCTGGATCACCACTCTATAATCCTTCAGATTAGGCTCCGGGATCAGGGCCTGGTTGACTATAAAAGGGCTGTAATTTAACCTGTAGATGTTCACCTGAGATCAGATGTTGTGCCTGAGACCATACACAAACTTCCTTTCCAGGAATAAATCATCACCTCCTAGAATAGTCATGAATAATTTCCTCTCAATGAAGTGAGAAGAATACTCTATCGCAGAAAGAGTACCCTCGTCCAGACTCATGAACTCTCGGGCTCGATCGGCCCTCAATGTCTCTAGGTAGAAGTAGTCATAAGAGGTACACTGAAACTCATCCCAAGACATAACCTGCTGGCATCCCGCCTGTGAGATCACGCCCCACCATCTCTTGTTGGAGTCCCAAAGCATTTATGTAGCAGGCTTCACCCTCATATCCAGAGAAGTCTCCAGATGATCTAAGATAAAAATCATGACTTCTAACCATGACTCTACAGCTTGAGGTCCTCCTTCCCTTGTGAAGGTGGGATGATTATGCTTCTGGAAAACCCACATCAACTTTTCCATAAGAAGGTGTAGAATATAGTACTCCATAGAAGATCTGCATAAAGCTTATAAATCCCTCTTGGAACACAACATCAGCACCTGTGTCTGGAATGACAACTGGTGCCAAGACTCACACAACTGGAGGATTTTCTAGCAGTTCCTGATCTGCCATGTCCGGTGTCTGATCACTACCCTATAACTGGTGGACAATCAGAGGACGTCTTGGTGGAGTGCCTCTACAAGGTCATGCATACATCTTAGATCAAGATTAATAGGGATTGAAACTTAAAAGTGTAAGAAAGGAACAAGGGAAATAAATCATTTTTTTTTCAAAACATGGATACACGGTGTGTATAATGTATACACGGCGTGTTCCCTTAAGCCTTCACATGGGTGTGTACTTTTTCCAACCCAGGTCATGTAACACCCCAACCACACGACATGTTGTACTAACACATGACATGTACTTGAATCCTCTTCCCCTAACCAAGTTCTTCTACATGGCTAAGACACACGGTTTCCCTTGAACAAGACTACAAGATGTCTTATTTCCAGACGTGTCTTGTACTAGAAGAACTTCAATGACCCGTGTTGTTCTTCAGAAGACCTATTACATGGATCACTCTACACGAAATTTTCCAGATGGACACATCGTGTACTGCTTAGGTTTTAACTTCTATGTTTTTAGTCACACTAGTGAACACACGGCTGACAATACACAGTGTGTACAAAAAGGTTTTCACCAACCCATGTTGTTTGCTACATGGCCAGATACATGGGTTACACTACACGACATGTTCAAGATTTACACAACATGTATAACTTCTGTTTCATTCATCCATGTATTTAGTGACATGGGTGGAGACACGGTCTACACAACACAACATGTACATTCAGTACACAACGTGTCCCACCATGATTTCCCAACCACGTGTCTCTGCCCACACAGCCAGTGACACAGTTAGAGACTACATGGAATGTACATATAGTATACGGTGTGTACTTAATAAAAATTGTTCCTTCCCAAACAGAAGGACACATGGCATGTATTCATCATCACATTCCATGTCTTCTGAGTTCTTCCGGACAGTAAACCTCAAAAAATACTCCAGAACTCAAAAAACACTGAAATGAACATTAAGGTGCCAAATTTTGATCCGTTAGGGCCCATACTCCCCACAAATCAAAGCTTGGCATCTTATACATGTCATATACAAGAAAAACAAGGCAATGGTCCACCAAATTCTGATCCATGAGGGCCCATAACACCTCAAGAACCAATGTTTGGTGTTCATTTAAATGAAACTATACTAAATTCAATACCATATCAAATGAAGGTATTCTATCATGGCTTCAATCACAACACAATTAATATCTAGCACAACATCTATCACAATAACATGCATTCACTAATTCACCCTAAATGTCTTGGCAAGAATGCATGACATGTGATCTCTAGCAAGTGCCTTGATGATGAATGAGATGGAATACCCTCATCTTATCGGGTTGAAATAGAAATTGAACCTCAATAATATCAACAATAATATCATGAAACATGTGAAACAACCTTTGGAGAAATCAAATAAACTATAATAATTAAAAAACCAGAAAAAATTGCAATAACGAGGTAAATTTCCTTTTCCCTGTACACAAGTTAGCTACTCCCGGAAATAGCTTATTACCAAGTACCTATTCCTTCCTATCCCTAGCTATATGATCCAAACAGTCAGTCAAGAAGAAAATAATTTCCTTGATACCACTTTGTAATGTCCTGGTTTCAGGAGCCGTCAGAGGTGTCCCGTACCCGGTTGGTCACATGGCCTCACATGCATTTCCCTGAACGCCATATGATGCCAATTAGCAACGAGGGCCTTGGGTGTGATAGTGGGGAACTATTCCTTCATTATCAGAGTAACACAGTGGAAGTAAAACATATATAAATAATGGGAGTAGTAAAACATACAATAGGTAAGAAACGGATGTAATAAAAGGTTGGAACACACATATATATAAATGATGCATGATACATATGTCTAGGAAAGCAGCCAAACAAGTCACAATGTTGGAATACAAAACTAAACCAAGTACAAGGAAAATATAGTAAACAACTCCTCAGCATTGCAAGCCTCCACTTGGTCCCATGCTCTCCAGCTCCACTGCAATCAAGTACCTGAGGAAGAAGGGTGCTTGCCCTTATCTAGACCTGCGACAATATAATCTATTTGGGCCTAAAAGCATGACCCAAACAGGGTTTGAGATGAATCCCAGTAGGAAACCACCCAAATATCTGTGCCTAATAGTCAATGAATATATATATGGAAGGAAATAAACAAAATGAAGTAGTAAACAAGGAAGTACACATAGTAACAATCCTACAAATTCAACTGCATTCATTTTCATATATCAAGTATATAGCTAATAAAAGTAGGTAACCCTCTATGTCGTACTCACAGCCTATACCCTCTGGTTCAACAAAAAAAAACACATGAAACCCTCGGGGAAGAACACACAATCTAATCCCTCTGGTTAAACTTAAAGAAAGACCCTCTGAGGAAGCACTCAATGTCAATTCCCCCTGTGGTCTTGTATCGGTAAATAATACGCACTCTAAGGAAGCACTCAACGTCCACTTCCCCCTATGTCCCATATTGAGGAAACTACAGACACTCTGAGGGATCATAAAGTCCATCCTCTCTATGGTCTCACAATGTAATATTAAAATAGATACTCTGGAGAAGCCCTCAATGTCCATTATCCCTATGGTCTACTACACCAGGTTCTCATGGCCCTGTGTAATTCATTCGTGCACAAACGATGCATGGAAGCCAAAGTATACCTCAATAAATACTTGGATAAAAAATCTATAGCATATCATAGAATGTATGATAAATAAATCACTCCACCGTAACCATACTAGGCATGAAAAACAAAGAAGCCTATCAGGAAAGCTAGACCAAACGGTCAAAACCAGCAAACATGGGGAAAACATCCATAGATTAGCAATGATAACCCTATTCCCAACAATTAACCTCTATCCAATAAAACTAGGCCTAACTAGAAAATAAAAGGTCTAGAACCATAAACAAACTATACCTCGAACGAGGGTATTTGGAACTTTGGAACGTATAACTCAAAGACTATATACCAAAAGGAACAAACCACCTACCTCAGTGTCGTGAGATTAATATACGTGAACCTTAAGCCTTTAATCTCCCTAGAACGCCATAAATCCACAAAAATGTTAAAAACCTTCAACCGAGGATAAATCATGAGAGAGGAGTAATCAATATATTATGTTCAATAAGAAGGGAGAACTCACTGATGCAATTCCAACACAATCAACGGTGGTCGATTTGAAGAGTGGGCAGTGATTCAGGGGGTCAGAGAAGATCTGCAGCCGTACGAATGCTCCTAGATGAGACGAATTATGAATAAGTTCATTCTATCCATTAGATATGACCCCGGTCCATTTAATGAAATAAAAGAAAGTACATGACATGTATTTTAAAACTACACGGCGTGTACTTGCCTTTTCTGGCCTCCCCTTTAGGTGGTCTCAAGGTCACCACAGATGGACATGTACTCGACCGTTAGCCAGCCAATACATGGTCATCTGTGGCAACTGAATACAGGGCGCTTACTTATATGTACATGACGTGTACTACTAAATTTTACAGAAACCCCTCTTCTCCTCAATAACAACTAGAAAAGAAAAACATATCTGAAAGGAATATCTGGGTTCATAAAAACTACCCCCATAAAGAAATTCATCCATGAATTTCCCTAGAAATGATGCGTAGAAGAAGAATCCTCGAACACATCTCGCCATTGTGATCATACATCAGCCTCCCTCTCCTAAGTCTTGTCCTTTACTCACCCGTACTGCCAAAGCGCTTGTAGTAGAGGAATAGACCAGCCACAGATAACCTTCGCACTAAAATCAATAATCCTGATAGGATGCTCCTTGAAAGATGCATCCACCTCTAATTCAACCTCCTTGGGTTGGAAAACGTGATATGGGTCTAATAAGTAAAGTCGAAACTGTGATGTGTGGAAGATGTCGTGCATAGATTGGTACCTCTGAGTTGATAACAACCGATGGGAACCTGCCCAGTTCTATCCAAAACCTCAAACGGTCCGATGTATCTCGGTGAAAGCTTACCCTGTCTCTTAATCCTCCTATGTACCAACCTCAGTGTGACATGCAGGAAAACCTGGTCTCCGACCTCGAACTCCAGAGGTCATCTCAGTCATTTAGGATAAGAATTATGTCGTGGCTATGCAGTATCCATCCTCTTTCGAATCAACTCTATCTGCTCTATGGTCTCCTGGACAAGACGAGGTCCCAGCATAGCTGCCTCTCCTCCCTCCAGCCAACGTAAGGGTGATCGGTGTGGCATACTGTACAAAGCCTCCTAAGGTGACATCTGAATAGTTCTTGAAAACTATTATTGTAGTAAAACTCCACAAGAGGTATGTGCTTCTCTCACAAACCTCCAAAATCCATGATGCAAGGTCGAAGAATATCCTCAAGCACCTGAATAGTATGTTCAGACTAGCCATCTGTCTGGGGATTCTAAGCAGTATTCAGAAGTACCTGTGTACCCAAAGCTTTCTGTAATCCCTGCCAGACCCGAGAAGTAAAACATGTGTCTCTATTAGACATAATGGAGTGTGGAACCTCGTGTAAGCATACAATCTCTCGGACATACAACCTTCTCAACTCATCAACTCTAAAGGTCTCCTTGATCTGTAATAAGTGAGAAACCTTAATGATTCTATCAATGAAAACCCAAACTACATAATTTCCACATGGCAACCTCGGAAAACCTATCATGAATTCCATCACGAAATTGTTCCACTTCCACTTGGGAATGGGTAACTTCTACAAAATCCATTTTGGTTGCTGATGATTCGCCTTCACCTGATGACAGGTGGAACAGCTCATGACAAAACCAGAAAAATCTCTCTTCATACCTAACCACCAATACTAACGGTGCAAATCTCAATACATATTGGAGACACTAGGTTGAACTGCCCAAACTTAGGAATGAAAGTATCCCATCAGCTCCTTGCGTATGTCTACTATCACCCATATGCGCCCAAGAAAATGCAAGATCTCATTCTTGCCTATGGTCTATCTAGTAATAGGGTCCTCTCCTGAGACACTCTCCAGTAGCACTAGGCCTTCAGAATATGATAGCTTCCTCGCTCACACCAAATCAAGAAGAGTAGAGGTAACAAACAAAGAAGAATGAAACATCTATCACTGTCTATCACACACCACTAAATGCATCTCAGAGAACATATCCATAATATTCCACTCACTGTTGGATTCCTGAACTACCTATATCTGAGTCCTCGAGCTCAATGAATCAGCCACAATGTTTCCGTTCCCATGAGTGTAGGAAAGATCAATGTCAAAGGACTGAAGTTACTCAACCCACCTTCTTTGTCTCAAATTCAGATCGCTCTGAGTTAAGATATACTTGAGACTCTTGTGTTCAGTGAAAACCACAAAATTCTCTCCCATAAGATAATGTCTCCAACAATGTAAAGCATGGAAAAATACAACCCACTCAAGATCATGAGCTGGGTAGTTCCTCTCATGTGGCCTCAACTACCGAGACCTGTACACAATGGCTCCTTCACCCTGCATAAGCACAACTCCCAGACTAATATCTGATGCATCACAATAAACAATATAGATCTTTACCAGTTCTGAAAAAACTAGTATCAGTGCTGAAGTCTACCTCCCTTTCATCTCTTGAAAGGCTGACTCACAAAAATCTGATCACAAGTATCTCACACCATTCTTAGTCAGGCCCGTCAGTGGCGCTGCTAGGTGTGAGAAGTCTTTTATGAAATGTTTGTAGTAACTAACCATCCCTAGAAAACACTGCACCTCAAAGTGGTTCTTCATATGCTCCTAAGAAACTACTGATCTCACTTTCTCTAGGCCTACTGATACTCGTGTCTCTGAGATAACATGACACAAGAAGTGGATATGGTCCATCCAAAAGTAGCATTTTGAGAGATTAGCATATAACTGATGCTCTCTCAGTGTACTCAAAATGATCTCAAGATGTGTGGAATGGTAGTGAAAAGTATGAGAGTACACCAAGATATCATCCATGAAGACTACCATAAAATAATCCAAGTAGGGATGGAACACTTGGTTCATCAGTGCCATGAAAACAGATGGAATGTTCGTGATATCGAACAACATAACCACATACTCATATAGACCATAACTACTCCGGAAGGTTGTAATAGGTACATCTGATGGTCTAACGCGCAACTGATGGTAACCAGACCTCAAATCAATCATTGAAAACACTTAGGCTCCATGATTTTGATTGAAAAGATCATAAATTCTTGGAAAGGGATATCGATTCTTGACTATCAAATGCTTCAAATTCTGATAATCCACACAATGTCTGATGGTACCTTCCGCCTTCTTTGCAAGAAGGAAATGCGAACCCCAAGGATAAGTACTAGGGAAGATGAATCCTTTTTCATAAAACTCCTCCAACTGCTTCATGAGCTCCTGTAACTCTGGTGTAGCAATCAAATAAGGAGGAATGGACAAGGGTACCGCTCCTAGCATGAGCTCAATAGAAAATTCTACCTCACACTTGGACGAAAACCGGAAAAGTCCTCTGAATTTCCATCCATGAAATGATATAGCACTGGAGGAAATTCCATATGTGAAGTCCCCTGGTCATCTAGATATATACTAAAAATCTGGGCTATAACTCCTTCCAACCCACGATGCTCGGGTCCTGATTTGATTGACTGGACAACCCACACGCCCTGATGATAAAATGATCCACCCTCTGGTGATGTGAAACTCACCCTATGACGATAACAATCAACAACTGCCTGGAAGGGAACTAACCATTCCATTCCGAGAATAACATCATAGACTATCATCTCTATGATATAGAGGTCCCATAAGAAGTGAAACTCACCAACCTCAAGAGGGAAGTCCTTTCACTGACGTTCACTAGCCGTTCGAGTCTCCAATGGAGGGTCTAACGTTAAGATATTAGTAGAGGAAAAGATACACAGCCCTAGGCTCTCCACAATAGAAACTGAAATAAAGCTATGGGAAGCCCCTATATAGAAAAGAGAAGAAGCTAAAACTGAGGCAACTAGGATCGTACCTAGAACTGTAGATGTTCCGGGATCCTTCTTTTTCTGGGTCTGCTCCACCATAAAAGTATGACCTGCACCACACCCATGTGACCCTGTCTAACCACTCTGAGCTGATCCACCCTTTTGTCACTGAAATCATGGAGACTGACTACCATGACCAAGACCTCCACCTCGGCCTGCACGGCTATAAAAACTCCAGTTCTCAGACTGGTGAGAAACAAGTGGTGTTGATCCCGAACGAGGAGTCATAGAACAACCCCTGTCACCAGTTTTTGGTGAGAAGATCTGACAGAAGTGCTGAAGTTGGACCATCTTGCCGCATGATCGTCACTCCAATGGGTCTCTTGGGATATTTGGTCTCATATGCCTGCTCTTCCCACACTGGTAGCACACCACCTGGCTACCAAAAGATGTGTCATGCTTCCTCAGGTATCTACGCGTAGACTCCCTACGACACTTCCTTTTGTCAGTAAGAGGGATACCAACTTCAAATGTCAAACTACCTTGGATCACCACTCCAAAATCCCTCAGATTGTGTTCTGTGATCAGTTATTGGTTAACTATAGAAGTGATGGAATTCAACCTAAGGATGTTCACCTGAGATCTAATGTCGTTCCTGAGACCATCCTCACACTTCCTTGCCAGGGATAACTCATCACCTCCTTGAATAAGCGTGAAGCATTACATCTTTGTGAAGCGAGAAGAATAATCCATAACAGAAAGAGTACCCTCCTCCAGACTCATGAACAATTAGTGTAACACCCCAAGCTTCCACGGTATGCTTCTCTTTGAATAATAAAATAGCGTGTGTTGTATATAACTTCGAGTTCTAACACACCACAACCAATCAAACTAGCCGTTATGAATAGTAATAACCACTTTTTGAAATTTTATAAATTTTATCTTTCAAAATGGAATTTGTTTTTGGATTCAGAATATCGAAATTAGCTTAGGGTGAATTTTTGGTATTTTTCTGAAAACTTTCAATTTTTGATGAATAATGAAAAACAAAGAGTTATAGTTTAAAACAGAATTTTTATTTAAAGATTTATTTATTTTATTTAAATTTATTTTAGGTAATAATAGATAAATAATACCTATATAAGTTCAAATTAATTTTTGGAGTCAGTTTATAATAATTTTAGATATAAAATTTTTTTATTGAACTTTTTAACTTATTTTACCCACGTCCTAGGATCATTTGTAAATTTACATAAAACTTAATTTTACCGCTTCTGTGATTTGAATTTCAAAAATTCGAGAGACACGGTTGATATCAGTAAGTAAAATGTGGTTCAATAAGATGAAAATAATTTTGGTGAATAGTAACTTTTTACTTTTATTTACTACGGTTAAAAGTAAATAGGATAATTAAGGGTAAAAATGATATTATTATTACCCTAACACATGTATTAATTCTGTTGGATAAGTATAATTCGACCAAGAAACACCTTCGGAATAAAATATGAACCTCTTTGGTCCACTTGGATTAGATTAGGACATTTATTATTATTTTATTTAAAGAAGAGTTAAAAGAGTTAAAATCAATTTTTAATAAATAAAAGATTTTTAATATGGGGTTATACAAAAGATAAATTAGAATATTAATATTAAATAGAAATCTAATAATATTTTATAAAAAATGGTATTTTATTTATAATTTTTAGACATTAAATAATTTAATATATTTATGACACAATGATGATGCAGTAATAATCTAATTAATGAAATATTAAAATAATTGATATTATAAATATCCAAATAAATATAATTTGAGACTTTTTATGAATTTAAATAATTTTCTAGGTTAATATGACATTTTAGGGTTGGTTATATGAATTTTTTTGAATTAATAATGCTGTTATGAATTTAGAAAAAACAAAATATCAAATAGTGTCAAAATTGACATAAAATAGTTTTTAAAAAAATATTATATTATTAATTGATATTCTATTCCTAAAAATATAATTTTCAGCCAAAAGACTTATATAATGATAGGTGTATCATTAATGAACCACTTGGGGTTTTCTTGGAAGTATATAGTAAGTTTATTAACCATATAATATAAACATACCCAGAGACATGGTAAATGTCAAACTATTTAACTAAGAGTTAAATAAAAAAGATAAAGTTAATATAGTGACCTAAACCTGTATAAAACCTATTTGTTGAGTGTTTTTCGACCCATCTTTACCTTAGACTTTAAATAATTCATTTTGGAGCCATTAGAAACCGAAAATGATTATATTATAAAATAATATTTGTAGCTTTTCCTATGGTTCCCCTCACCCCTCTTATAAAAGGGCACTTCCCCTTCTCTCTAATTCACACCTTCAAAGACATTTGTCTTGGAAAAAACCTTCCCAAAAACCTTCTCAAATGTCCTCCATTAATCCTAGAGGCCTTCCTTTAGTCATAAATCCAACCTAATGATCCCTTTTGATCAAATCAAAAGGAAGAACCCGAAGAAGAGGTAAATATTTAATCACCTCTTTTATGTTTCTTTCTTCTTCCACTTCCTCTTTCTTTGTTGTTTACATTATAAAATAATAAATCCTATATCTTCTATATATTTTGATGTTATTATAAATATGGTACAACCATATTCATTATTCTATCCATCCTTTGAATGACATGTCACCATACATGCATACGTACGACTTACCGTTTCCACATCGTGGTGTAGTTGTTATTCAATACATTATTATTTGTATGGGTATAATAATGATGTATAATTGATGTAAATAATAAATATAAAATGATAATTATTATATATATATTATATACCATCCAATTATATATTATTTTAATATAAAATAATGATATTGTCGCTCGTGCGTACGTATGATTTACCGTCTCCACGAAACGTGATGAGATTCATTCCCTATCGCATCCATCAAGACTAATTTTTATTAGATGATTAAAAATAATGTTTACAGACTTAATATCATTCTGAATATTAATAATATACATCCTATCTATAAGAAAAATTACTTAAGAGACAAAGCATATAAAGGAAAACGAATCAGTTAACACCCGAAACGACGATAATACTAAGATATTATTAACAAAGCAATGTTAAAAGATCATAAATGATATAATATTAATGTATATGATTCTTGTATAATTTAAGAACAATTATTTAACCATTATAGAGGAGGTTAACCTACCCTCGACCAAGGTAAAGTATAATGTAATGGTTAATTTCACAATCTCTTTATTATCCGAGGTTGTTTTTAAGTATCTACTAGGACCTTTTTATCATCCACATCCACGTTTCTTAAAAATGTATTCCAATTTTTTTTAATATTTACTAGACTATGGTATAAATTAATTTATACCATTTTTTTAAATTTTATAAGATGGTTTGAAGGGAATCTTTCCGTCATTTTCCATACAAGGTACTTTATGTCCTTTTTGACAAAATTAAGGAAACAATGTTTTATTAACTTATACAGAGGGTGCGGCTATATTACGTCGTTATAACAACATCGAAGATTCCCATAAAATATTATAAGAATATTTTTAAATATAAATGTTTTCTTTTATAATTACGTGACTTTTAAATTATTTCAAAATAGAAAGAGATATTTCTCAAAAAAGTTTTTTATCTCATCTATATCAACATCCTTTGATGGATTGTAAGCTTTTTTGAAGTTGATTTGTTATGATACAAAACTTTTATATTGTATTGAAGGGTTTGTGATATGTTTGACTGTGGATGTGTTATTTC
The DNA here is from genome assembly GCA_963277665.1 of Viscum album. Lineage (NCBI taxonomy): Eukaryota > Viridiplantae > Streptophyta > Magnoliopsida > Santalales > Viscaceae > Viscum > Viscum album. The sequence goes on along the minus strand of OY728141.1, from coordinate 591,531,901 downwards.
ATACCATTCATGGTTTATGGATAAAGTACTGACATTTCATATGCTAGTTTTAAAACGAATGTTTATGTTATGTTTAAAACTTTTCATATGAGGGATGCATTGGACTTAGTAAGTGACGGGTGGAGCCCGATATAGCTCCTCGATGCATCGATAGGTTCATGAGACAAGCTAGTGTTTTGGCACAAGGCCTTGAGAAAATCTTATATGTAGACTTGGCACAAAGCCTTGACTATGTCGTTATGAAAGTCTGATGTTGTGCATTCAATCTTTATGAAAGTGGCTATTGATATTGCATGTGATTATTCGACTAGTATAATATCCATGTGAGTAATTAAATGGAATTATTTTGATTTATATTTTCCATATTATGATGAATTTTATGTTTAAAATTCTTCTGTTTAAGTTTTATACATTTCCTTAAATGTTTATGCTTATTTATGAAAGTGTCCGCTTTATTTCTATCCTTACTAAGGATCTGAGCTCACCCTTTTCTATGTTTTATTTTTCCCAGGATGAAAAGAAGTATATTATTAATTACCTTTAAGGATAGTCTATGGGATCTCAATGTTGTCTATGGAAACAATGTTATTATACTTTTCCATTTTATGATGTAATGTAAACCTTATGAATGTATCTAGTATGTCCAAGGCTACTAAACAAATCGGTCTTTCGAGACTTGATCTTTTGTGATCATGCCAATGATACATAATAATGCACTAACTCTGGGATTCTGGGTTCAGGGCGTTATAGTTGGTATCATAGGAAGTTTAGTACAAAACATAGAATCTATATTTTTGATAAACTCTAATTAGAGCACATTACCCTAAGATATAATTTGAGGATTAGTATAGAAGAACCTTTTAGAATTTTGGTACTGTAGAGATTTTGTGAGTTTTCCAAGCAATAAAACCTTATTTGGATATGAGTAGGTAGAGGAAGATTTGGCACAAATGTACCTAGGGGTAAAACCAAAAAACACCACTTTGAGCTAGACTCAAACAGGAACTGGTGCACGACAACAGGACTTGCTAAACTCTTGGTTACGACACTCCCAGGTGATATGCTTATGATAATTCTCATGGTCTTTAAAAACCATTATGAAGGGTTTATGATTATATAATTCCTCAAAGAAAACATTTTTATGATTATGGATTATATCCATAAACTGTTCAGTTTATGTTAAGTGTCTTACTGGTTTGGAATTATGTATTTCGATTTATAAACTAATCTAATTTACAACATTGTTTAGAAATGGCACCTAGTGGAAGGAATGGTAACCGTATAAATGCACGTAGTCCATGTAGGGATTTACCTCCTACTCAAGAATAATTATAGAGGATCTGGTGAAGCAACTGGTGCTGATCAGCTTATCACCATGCTAGGATAACTCACTCAGGATATGAATAATAACCTTACCCGTATGGATCACCCTGATCCGCAGCATGGAGGGTCAATGTTAGTTCTCTTCATGAGGCAACAACCACCAACGTTCAATGTGGGTACAAATCCATTAGTAGCTAAGCAATGTATAAATTCCTTAGAAAAATATTCCACACCTTGGGGAGTAGTGAAAGGGAAAAAGTTGTCATGGTAGTTTATCACCTCACTGGAGATGATGATCAATGGTGGTCAATGATTCAAAACACAAAGGAAGATGAGGAAGTATAAAATTTGGATTGGAGTGAGTTTAAATAGATTTTCTTAGAAAAATAATTTCCTCATGACCATTGAGTGGATATAGAAAGATAATTTATGAGTCTGAGGAAAAAGGTGGGTGAGAATGTCACAAAGTATAGAGATAACTTTACACAATTAGCGAGGCATGCTACAGATTATATACATAACCCAATAAGTAAGATCCATCATTTTTTAATGGGTTAAAACCATTTCTCCATCGAGAATTTGTCTCACAAACCTTCTCATCATAAAAAGATATTGTCTCATGTGTTATCAAGATAGAAAACGAATTTTCTAAGTCTTACAAATTTAAAGCAAAGAAAGGGAAGAATAGATCTGCTGAAGACTCTGGAAATGGAAATTAGGGGAAGAATGGAAAAGTTTAATATCCATTCTGCAGTAAATGTGGGAAGAAACACCCTGGTACTTGCCTAATTGTAATGGGAGTATGTTACAAGTGTGGCGAAAAAGGCCACCAAGATCGTGATTGCAAGGGGAAGAAAGTGGCTGTCGATGTTGAATGCTACAATTGTAGATAAAGGAGGTATTATGTGAATGAATGTCCTAAGCGTCTGGATAAATTACCTCAAAAAAGGACAAGGTATCAAGGACATGCTTATGCTATCACTACTGCTGAGGTTGAAGCTCTGAAAGATGTAGTGGTAGGTAATTTAATGGTTTCTCATGTTTTTCCAATGCTTTATTTGATTCAAGATCATCACATTGTTTCATATCTTCCCAGTTTGATAATAAAATTAGATAATTCCAATTTGATTTAACAAGGGAGTTGTCAGTCAAAACTCCCAAGGAAAGTATCATTATAATAAAGTTTTGTGAATCAGTTCCCATTAAGGCATATAAACGTTATTTATCTAGTGATCTCATCATCACACCCATGATTGAATTTGATATAATCCTCAGTATGGATTGGATTTCAGACCATGATGTGAAAATTTTTTGTAAGAAGAAGGGGGTTACAATTTTTGATGATGATAAAAAGTACCTTATCTTTAGAGCAGAAAGATTTCCACCTAATTATTATCTAGATCCACCCCCAGTACCTCAACTATATTAAATTATTTGGGAGGAATAGAATGAAATAATTGTGGGTGAGGAAAGGAATGTTCAAATAAAGGATGTACCTATTGTTAACGAATATGTTGATGTGTTTCCCGAGGATTTACCTGGACATCCTCCAGGATGAGAAATTGAGTTTTCCATTGACTTAATTACTGGTTCAAGGCCCATATCGAAGACCCCATATAGAATGGACACTGTGGAATTAGTGGAACTAAAGAAACAACTAGAGGAATTGAGTAATAAGGGATATATTCTCCCTAGTGTTTCTCCACGGGGAGACCCTGTTCTTTTTTTTAAGAAGAAAGATGGATCTATGAGGTTGTGTATTGACTATAGGGAGATCAATGATATAACAATAAAGAACAATTATCCCCTACCTCACATTGATGATTAATTCAACCAATTTCATGGAGTACCACTATCAATTGTTTCTCATCGTGATCCCCATTTTACATCATGATTCTGGAAAATTGTTCAGAAAGACCTTGATACTGAACATCGTTTGAGCACTGCCTACCACCCTCAAACTCATGGACAATCAGAACGGATTATTTAAACCTTATAAGACATGTTGAGATCTTTCTCACTTGACTTTCAAGGTATGTGGGATCAATATTTAACTCTGGTAGAATTTTCCTATAACAATATCTTTCATTCAAGTATTCAGATGGCACCATATGAAGCATTATACGAAAAGAGATGTCGCACACCAACCTATTGGGATGATGTTGGTGAAAGTAAACTCGTAGGCCCAGAACATGTGGTGGAAACAATGGAAAAGGTGAAGGTACTCCAAAAACACATGAAAGAAGCTCAAAGTAGGCAGAAGAGCTATGCCGGTAACCGAAGGAAGGATTTGGAATTTGAGGTAGGAGATCCTGTTTTCTTCAAGTTCTCTCCATGGAAGGGTGTTATACGTTTTGGTAAAAAGGGTAAATTATGTCCCAGGTACATCAGGACTTTTTAAATTCTAGAACGAATTGGTGTTGTAGCTTACCATTTGGAAATACTGCCATGTCTCTCCAAAGTTTACGATGTATTCCATGTATCACTGTTAAGAAAATACATGCCAAACCCAACACATGTACTCACCTATGGAGAATTAGAACCGGAACCCGATCTATCTTATTGTGAAGATCCTATCAAGGTTATTGATACATGAGAACAAGTGTTGAGAAACAAGATGACTTGTCTGGTAAAAGTTCTATGGAGAAACCATAAGATGGAAGAGGCAACGTGGGAACCCGAGGAAATTATGATGAAGAAACACCCGAGTCTTTTTATTTAGTAATATTCTAGAAATTTTTAGGATGAAATTATTTGAAGTAGGGGAGAATGTAACACCCCAAGCTTCCATGGTACACTTCTCTTTGAATAATACAATAGCATGTGTTGTACGCAACTTCGAGTTCTAACACACCACAACCAATAAAACTAGCCATTATGAATAGTAATACCCACTTCTTGAAATTATATAAATTTTATCTTTCAAAATGGAATTTGTTTTTGGATTCGTAATATCGAAATTATCTTAGGGTGAATTTTTGGTATTTTTCTAAAAATTTTCAATTTTTAATGAATAGTGAAAACACTGAGTTATAGTTTAAAACCGCATTTTTATTTAAATAATTATTTATTTTATATAATTTTTTTTTCGGTCAAAATAGATACATAATATCTATATAATTCCAATTTAATTTATTGGAGTCAGTTTATAATAATTTTAGATGTATAAAATTTTTATTGAACTTTTTACCGTTTTTTACCCACATCCAAGGACCATTTGCAAATTTACATAAAACTTAATTTTACCACTTCTATGAGTTGAATTTCAAAAATTTGATACACATTGTTGATATCAGTAAGTAAAATAAGGTTCAATAAGATGAAAATAATTTTTTATGAATAGTAACTTTTTACTTTTATTTTCCACGGAGAAAAGTAAATAGGGTAATTAATGGTAAAAATGATATTATTATTACCCTAAAACTTGTCTTAATTATATTGGATAAGTATAATTCAACCAAAAAAACCTTTGGAATAAGATATGAACATATTTTGTCCACTTGGATTAGATTAGGATATTTATTATTATTTTAATTAAAGAAGAGTTAAAAGAGTTAAAATCAAATTTTAATAACTAATTTTTTTAATATATGGTTATACGTAAGATAAATTAGAGTATAAATATTAATTAGAAAGCTAAAATGGTTTCCTAAAAAATAAAATTTTATATATAATTTTTAGACATTAAATATTTTAATTTATTTATGACACAATGATGATTTAGTAATTAACTAATTAATGAAATATTAAAATAATTGATATTATGAATTTCCAAAAAAAATGTAATTTGAGACTTTTTATTAATTCCACTAATGGTTTAGGTTAATAAAACATGTTATGGTTGGTTTGATGAATTTTATTTGAATTAATAATGCTGTTATGAATTTAGAAAAAACAAAATACCAAATAGTGTCAAAATAGACATAAAAGAGTATTAAAAAAATATTATATTATAAATTGATATTCTATTCCTAAAAATATGAGGTTCAGAAAAAAGACTTATATAATAATAGGTGTATAATTAATGAACCACTTGGGGTTCTATTGGAAGTATATTATATGTTTATTAAACATATAATATAAAAATATAAAGAGATATGGTGAATGTCAAACTATTTAACTAAGAGTTAAATCTAAAAGAAAAAGTTAATATAGTGACCCAAACCTATCTAAAACCTATTTTTTGAGTATTTTTCGACCCATAACCACCTTATAATTTAATTAATTAATTTTTGAGCCCTTATAAAATGAAAATGAATTTATTATAAAATAATATTTCTAGATTTTCCTAAGGTGCCCCTCACCCCTATTATAAAAGTGCACTTCCCCTTCTCTCTAATTCACACCATCAAAGCCATTTGGATCAACCAAACCTAGCCCAAATAACCTCTAAACTATCCTAACTTCATCCTAGAGGCATTATTTAGTTAGAAATCCAACCTAAGGAGCCCTTTTGTTCAAATCAAAAGGAAGAACCCGAAGAAGAGGTAAATATTCCATCACATATTTCACGTTCCTTTCTTCTTCCACTTCCTCTTTCTTTGTTGTTTAAATTATAAAATAATAATTCTAGTATCTTATATATAATTTGATGTTATTATAAACATGGTACAACTATATTCATTATTCTATCCATCCTTTTAATGTCATGTCACCATACGTGCGTACGTACGGCTTACCGTATCCAAATCGTGGTGTAGTTGTTATTCAATAAATTATTATTTGTATGGGTATTGTAAGAACTAGGTTCTTATTTTTGAGGTACGGGTTTCGTCTATCGTGAACCGGGAATCCATTTCTGCCTCTAATGACCTTGTTGGAACCACACGGGTAAGTCCTCCGCTCTCCTTAAGCCGTTCTTACCAATTCTTTCCTGATGAAAATTTATTTACGTTTGAATGGGTTTTCTTCTTCATCAGATCTACGTCATTTTTGGGCATTTCTGAAATCAACGTCCTCATATAATGTTCGTTGGCATTAAAGGTAGGTGGCTTGGTGTTTATTTTCCAACTGTCGTGTGTTTTGTGAGTTTTTGAGCTACGAACCCATGTTTGGGGTGTCGTGTGGCTGAGGACATGAATATTTTAATACCTAGAATTGTATAAGTGATTCAATAAAGTTGTAAAACTATTGTTTGGGATCAGTGCTTGGATCCAGGACCACCCCGGGGGTGCGTTCCTCTGTTTATCCATTTGGCCAGGATACCCGAGGGTATGCCATGTTTAAATTATGCATTTATTTGCCTTGAGAGGAATTGTATGTGAATTGCATGTTTATATGTTGGGAATGGCCCGCTTACCTATTGGCCTGCGGGTAGTATTGTGATTAGCCTGTGGGCATTGTACTACTTAGCCTGTGGGCAACTTCTTCCGTGCCTGTGGGCAATAGACTCTATGCCTGAGGGCGAAACTACGTACGCCTGAGGGAAAAATATGTTCTACCTGTGGGCAAGTACCTACGGGTTACATTCCTGATTACCTGATGGTAAGGGTTGAGTGTCTGTGGACACTGATTGTTGACTTAGAATACTCACTGTGGTGATATTTTAAATTAATGATTAAATGGATATTAAAATTGCAATATAACCGGTTAAGTTAGTTACTTCCACTACTGCTTACTTTATTTCATTTTATTACTGCAAACTATTGTTGAATGCTTTCACACAGTTGGGTACAAGCCTTTGGTTGGTGTCTACTGAGAATTTATTTCTCACACCCTGTTTGGGTCATGCTTTTCGGCCCAAAAAGATTACGTTTCTGTAGGTGTGGATAGGGGCAAGAGTTCCTATACAGGTACTTGAGTGCTACTGAGGAGTAGGGGAGCATGCGACCAGGAATAGGCACACGATTCTACCAACCATTTTTATTATTATTGTAATATGTATTGTATTATATTCCAGTGTAACATGTTCTGACTGTTTTATAGAATAGTGACATGCTGCATCTTCATATATATATATATGACTACTGGTTTCCTTTTTGTTATCAGTTATCCATTTCAGTTATATATACTGTTACTGCTTCCGCTGTTTTTGTATGTTTTATTTCATTCCGTTGCGTTTCACTTTGACAAATGAGGGTATAGTTTCCCCACTATCAGACCTAGGCCCTCACTTCTAGTCGGCATCCTCTGGCATTTGGGGAAATGCGCTTGAGGTCATGTGGCGAACCGGGTTCGGGGCACCCGTTGAGTGGCACCTGGAACCGAAAATTACAAACTGGTATCAAAGGATTTTATTTTCTTTGACTGACTATTTGTAGCCTTAGTCAGGGATAGGATAGGAACGATAGTTGGTAATAAGCTATGCCTGGGCGTGGCTTACCTGTGTGTAGGAAAAATCCAATTTACCTCGTATTGCAATTTTACTGATTTTTTAATTTACAGTTGATTTGATTTTCACCGTTGGGTAATGCGCTTGTGATTGTGCTTTTATATTTTATCGTTGGGTTCTATTTAGTTTAAATCCAATGAGATGAGGGTATTCCATCTCATGCATCATATAGGCACATGCTAGAAATCACATGCCATGCATAGTTTCCATGCCATGTAGGTGCATTAGAAGTGCATGCTGTTTTGATAGCTGCTTGATAAATACCTTCTTTTTGATAGGGTATTTTTGTGTGAGACTTTTTATATAATGGACACCAAACTTTGGTTTTTGGAGAGTATGGACCCGATTTACCGGAATTTTGTGGATCATTGACTGTTTATTTTGTTAAAACACTGATAAGATGTCATGTTTTGATTTGTGGGGAGTATGGGCCCTCACGGGTCAGAATTTGACACTTAGATGTTGTTTTTCGGTATTTCCTGGGTTCTGAGGAAGTTTCTGAGGCATACTGTCCGTAAAACCAGTATTCACGCCGTGTAGTACTTAAAAAATCCATGTACGACCTTCTGTTCGGGAAGAAAAACTGAACTTTTTGAGTACACGCCATGTACCCAGAGTACTCACCCTGTAGTCGCTTCCCGTGTCAGAAATCGTGTTGGCGGTGACACGGGGAAGGGAAGAGCTTGGAGAGAACACGTCGTGTAGCTTCTGTATACACTGTGTAGTCACTTCCCGTGTCACAAACCGTGTGGGCGGCGACACAGGGTTGGGAAAGGCTTGGAAAAAACACCCCGTGTACTTGATGTACACGCCGTGTAGTATTGACCCGGAGTCCGCCCGTGTAACTAACAACACGGACAGAGGAGACCTTGAGGAAAACACGCTTTGTCAATGATGGACACACTGTGTAGTGTGACCTAGGGACTCGGCCGTGTAACTAACAACACGGGTTGGTGTAACCTCTCCTTGAACACGCCGTGTACCTGTGGGACACGCCGTGTAGTCTTGTCCGAGGACAGACCGTGTGGAGTTAGCCATGTGGCTGGAAAATGGGGTTATTGACACGCCGTGTGCGGGTGTAACACGCAGTGTAGTTTCAATCCGAGTAGTCGGTCGTGTCACAAACAACACGGGCAGTTAAAAAATATTACCATACATGCTGTGTAGATCTTATACACGTCGTGTAGTTTTTGTTCAACGAGAGCCGTGTGGCTTAGCTGTGTGGAAAAACCCGGGCAGGGAAGGGAAGTCAAGTACACGCCGTGTAGTCGGTATACACGCCATGTAGTCTTGTTTTCCAAATTTTGAACGCCTTCTTCCTCCTGTTCCATTTTGGGTTTCTTCATTTTCGGTCATTAATAAATATTGATCTAAGGTGTGTTTTTGACCTTGTAGTGTCATGCCGCATAGATGAACACGTGTTGTTCTACAAGAGAGTGGCAACAAGTATACTCCAGTGATGGTGGGCCATGGGCAACTATTTGATCCTCCAGGAGAGCCAGATGCGGCACCAGCCGTTATACCGGACACAGGTGTGGAGGCACAATCCCGTGAAGGCTTTATGTGGTTCATGCAGACCTTTCAGGGAGCACCGCAGGCTGCCACATTTATGGCCGAGCTGACACATATCTTCCAGCATCAGCATCCACCTACGTTTTCAGGGGATGGCGAACCACAGGCTGCAGATTCTTGGCTTTGATCGATGCAGACTATTTTCGAGCATTTTGAGACACCTCCAGGGCCTAGGGTCAAGCTCGCGACATACATGCTGCGTGATTCCACCAAGAGGTGGTGGGATGTTACCACCCAGTTAGAGCATCACAGAGACATGGCGTGGGAGGATTTTCAGGCAGTCTTCTATGAATTCTTCTTTCCCGAGACACTGAGGGCAGACATAGCTCGAGAGTTCCTAAATCTGCAGTAGGGTGCTATGTCGGTGATGGACTATTCTGCTCGTTTTACCGAGATTCAGCATTTTGCAGCCATTCTGGTGGGCAATGAGACGCTGAGAGCTAGACGTTTAGAGGATGCTCTCGTTATGACATCAGAGCACTAGTGAATGTTTTCATGTTTCCTACTGTACATTCTATTGTGAACCATGCGCTAATTATAGAGAGGAACTTGTGGGAATCTATTGGTGTGGGATAGGGTGGTTCAGCACCAGTTACTGGTACTATTTCTGCTGGCAAGAGGACGAGACAAATGGACTTCTCTTAGGGTGGTAGTACCAGTCAGAAGAATGTTTTAGGAGGCCATGTCATGTGCTACCAGTGTGGTAGAGAGGGGTACAAGAGGCCACAGTGTCCACGAGACCCAGTGGAGTGCTGAGCTTGCGGCAAGACAGGTCATTTGCAGTGCTTTTGCAGGGAGTTTCCACCGATGGCTAGTGAGAGGGGTTCTATGTAGACTCCGCGTGCAGGAGAAGGACCAGTAGCTTCTTACCAGTCAGGGAACTGGGGTACGTCAGGGCGTGCAGACCGAGATGGTGGTCGTTGTCATGGCAGCCAGACACCAGGATCTCCGAGGCAGCAGGGCGGGATAACCCAGCGTAGCCAGGCTGTGTCATAGGTCCGTGACACTGGGTAGGCATATGCAATGCAACAGACCCACCGTGAGCAAGATCCCAGACCTTCTACAATTAGAGGTACCATTCTAGTAGCTTCTATTTTATCTTCAGTTCTTTTCGATACGGGTGCTACACATAGTTTCATATCTGTACCCGTTATGGAGAGCCTTAGGCTCTGTGTTTCTACGTCTTCTTCTATCATGATGCTAGAAACTCTGTTGGGGACTAGAACGGCTGGTGTGTGTTAGTTCAAGGAGTTCCCCCTTGAGGATGGTGGGTGTCACTTTCTTTGGGACCTCTATGTCTTAGAGATGACAACTTATGATATCATTCTCGGGATGAACTGGTTGGTTCCCTTTCAAGCCTTTGTAAACTGGTATCATCGTAGGGTGCATTTCACATCACCAGAGGGCGGAGAGTTTCTATACAAGGGAGAATGGGATGTTCAGGCAAGTCGAGATGGACCAGAGCATCGGGGGCGAGGTGGAGTCACAGCCCAGATTGCGAGTTTATATCAGTATGATCAGAGGACTTGTCAGACAGATTTCCCTCAAGTGGTTGATCGTTTCAGGGATGTCTTTCCGGATGACTTTTTAGGTATTACTCCAGAGCGAGAGGTGGATTTCTCTATTGATCTTGTTACAGGAGTAGCACCAGTGTCCATTCCTCCTTATAGGATGGCTACACTTGAACTGCAAGAGCTCAAGAAGAAGTTAGAGGAGTTATAGGAAAAGGGTTTTATCTAACCCAGTACTTCTCCTTGGGGTTCTCCGGTCCTTTTTGCGAAGAAGGCAGATGGTACCCTCAGAATCTGTGTGGATTAACGGAAGCTGAACCAGTTGATGATTAAGAACCTATATCCCTTTTTGAAAATTGATGATCTTTTTGATCAACTTCGTGGAGCACAAGTTTTATCGAAGACTGACTTGAGGTCTGGATATCATCAGCTGCACATGATACCATCGGATATACCACTTACAACCTTTCGGAGCAGATATTGTCTGTACGAGTACTTGGTTATGCCGTTCAGGCTCACGAACGTGATAGCAGTTTTCATGGCTCTGATGAATCGTGTGTTCCATCCTTATTTGGATTCTTTCATGGTAGTATTCGTGGACGATATCTTGGTGTACTCTCACACTCGACACAACCATGCCACCCATCTTGAGATCGTATTGAGTACCCTGAGAGAGAATCAGCTATATGCTAAGCTCTCAAAGTTCCACTTTTGGAGGGACCAAATTTACTTCCTGGGTCATATCATCTCATAGGCAGGAGTTTCAGTAGACCTAGAGAAGGTGAGAGCAGTAGTTTCCTGGGAGCAGCCTAAGAATATGTTTGAGATACAGAGTTTCTTAGGGCTGGCTGGTTACACCAGGTGCTTCATACAAGACTTCTCTCGCTTAGCAGCTCCACTGATGGTTTTGACTAAGAAGGGTGTGAAGTTCATTTGAACTGAAGCTTGTGAGAAATCCTTTCAGGATCTGAAAGGAATATTGACATCAGCATCGATCCTGATACTCCCAGAGTAGGGGAAGAGCTATACAGTTTACTTTGATGCATCAGGTATTGGGCTTCGAGTAGTGTTGATGCAGGGCGATCGAGTCATTGCGTACGGGTCTCGACAGTGGATGCCACAAGAGAGGAATTACCCGACGCAGGATCTCAAGTTCACTGCAGTTGTGCATGCGTTGCGCTGTTGGAGACATTATCTGTTGGGATAACGTTTTGTGGTTTTCACCGATGACAAAAGTCTCAAGTATATCTTTACTCAGCGTGACTTGAATCTGAGATAGCGAAGGTGGGTTGAATACCTTTAGTCCTTCGACTTTGAACTTGCATATACACCAAGTAAAGGTAATGCAGTAGCCGATGCACTGAGAAGGAAGACTCAGACACAGGCTGTGCAGGAGGCCAGTGGTTATTGGAAGCTTATGGCGTTGTTCTCTAAGATGCATTTGGAGGTGCACGAAAGTCTGGGGCAGACTTATCTTTCATCTTTAGCTATGACTTCTACCATCCAGGATAGAGTGAGGATGAGACAACTATCTAATCCAGAAGGCCTAGTTGTACGGGAGTTGGTGGCAAGTGAGGACCCTCCTACTGAGTGGACGATAGGCAGTGATGAGGTTCTGCGTTTCCATGGATGAGTGTGGGTTCCAAGGGATATACACAAGGAGATGATGCGGGAGTTCCATGCTTTAGCTTGGGCAGTTCATCCTGGGGTTACCAAGATGTACTGTGACTTGAGACGTTAGTACTGGTGGATGGGTATGAAGAGTGATGTATCTGATTTTGTTACGATATATTCCACATATCAGCAGGTGAAGGCGGAACATCAGAGGAAAGCTGGACTGTTACAGCAGTTACCCATCCCAGAGTGGAAATGGGATGATGTCATGATGGACTTCGTGAATGGTTTTCCGATGTCACCTCGAGGCAATGATGTCGTGTGGGCTGTTTTGGACAGAATCACAAAGGTAGCTCACTTTTTTCCGATCAAGGAGACCTTCAGTGTTGACGAGATCAGGATTTTATATATCCGAGAGATTGTACGTCTTCATGGGGTCCCTCGTTCTATCATTTTAGATAGGGACGCCCGTTTTACATATCGTTTCTGGCAGATTTTTCTGAGGGCACTGGGTACACAGGTGCTTCTGAGCACGACTTACCACCCTCAGACAGATGGCCAATCAGAGCGTACGATACAGGTCCTTGAGGACAGGCTGCGTGCATGCGTCCTAGACTTTGGGGGCTCTTGGGAGAAGCATATACCCTTGGTCTAGTTTTCCTATAATAATGGTTTTCAGGAAAATATTGAGATGGAACCTTATGAGGCTTTATATGGTAGGCCATTCCGATCAACCTTATGCTGGTTAGAGGCAGGTGAGGCAACTTTACTGGGACCACATCTCGTGTAGGAGACTTATGAGTACGTCCAGTTGATTCAGAAGCGGATGGCTACTGCACAGTCTCGTCAGAAATCATATGCTGATCACCGAAGACGACATTTGGAGTTTGTGGTTCGGGATTAGGTTTTCTTGCGTGTTTCGCTGAGGCTGGGACACTGGCGGATCAGGAGACTGGGTAAACTCTCACCGAGGTATGTGGGGCCATTTGAGATTCTAGAGAGAGTCTGGCTGGTTGCCTATCGGATGCAATTACTACAGAAGTACCGATCCATGCATAACGTATTCCATGTATCTCAGTGGCGCCGCTATTATTCAGACTTGTGTCACATCTTTCAGCCCGGGGAGGTTGAGCTTGAACTAGATGATTCCTTTGAGGAGCATCCGATTCATATCGTTGATAGGAGCACAAAAGTTCTCTGATGTTGGTCAGTTCCTATCGTACGAGTGCTATGACAGCATGATCGAGTGGAGAACGAAACCTGGGAGCGGGAGACCGACGTACGTGCTCCGTGGCCAGAGTTATTCTCAGATTTATCTTCTCCACCCTGGGAAGGGCAATTCGGGGACGAATTGCTTTAAGGAGGGAAGTTTGTAAGAACCCAGTTCCTGTTTTTGAGGTACGAGTTCCATCTTTTCTCCTTTTATTATGTTTTTTTGAGAAAATATGGATAATGGAGGAAAATCCAAAATTTTGGAAAGTACACAACGTGTACTTATCCACACACCATGTACTTTTGGTCGGGTGTGATGAGTACACAGGGTGTGTGTCCTTGTCGGCAATTAAGGGCACAGGAACCGACTACATGCCGTGTAGTGGTCCTTTTCATGTCGTGTAGTCAGTTGACAGGAGAAGAGTAAGGCGGTGGCCAACTATGTAGCAGCACATGCCATGTACTCAAGAAGACACGCCATGTAGTCATGTCAGTAGGTGAACAGTGCCGCGCTGGCGGGAAGCCGCCAGAGGAATAGTTTAAAAATGGGAAGTACATGCCGTGTACTTGGAAGTACATGCCGTGTACTTTGTTTTTTTCACTTAAAATGGGCATTCGCCTCCCCTGTTCACAGGGAAAGCTTAGAACAGGAGGAGAGCTCGGGAGAGGAAGTCCGGAGCTTCAGAGATCCGTCAATCATGAACCGAGAATCTTTTTCCGCCTCAGACGATCTCGTTGGAACCGCACGGGTAAGTCCCCCGCTCTCCTTAAGCCGTTCTTTCCAATTCTTTCCCGAGGGAAAGTTATTTACATTTGAATGGGTTTTCTTCTTCGTCAGATCTATGTCATTATTGGGTGTTTCTTAAATCTACATCCTCATATAATGTTCATTGGCGTTAAAGGTAGGTGGCTTGGTGTTTATTTTCCAACTGTCGTGCATTTTGTGTGTTTTTGAGCTACGAACCCATGTTTGGGGTGTCGTGTGGCTGAGGTCGTGGCTATTTTAATACCTAGAACTGTATAGGTGATTAAATAAAGTTGTAAAACTGTTTTTTTATCAGTGCTTTGATCCAGGACCACCTCGGGGGTGCATTCCTCTGTTTAGTTGTTTGGCCAAGATACCCGAGGGTATGCCATGTTTAAATAATGCATTTCTTCTCCTTGTGAGGAATTGTATGTGAATTTCATGTTTATATGTTGGGCATGGCCCGATTACCTATTAGCCTATGGGCAGTGTTGTGATTAGCCTATGGGAATTGTACTACTTAGCCTGTGGGCAACTTCTTCTGTGCCTATGGGCAATAGACTCTGTGCCTGAGGGTGACACTACGTACGCTTGAGGGGCAAATCTATTATGCATGTGGGAAAGTACCCGCGGGTTACGTTATTGATTACCTGAGGGTAAGGTTTTAGTTTCTGTGGACACTGACTGTTGACTTAGAATACTCACTCTGGTGATATTTTAAATAAATGATTAAATGGATATTAAAATGGAAATATAACTGGTTAAGTTAGTTACTTCCAGTACTGCTTACTTTATTGAATTTTATTTCTACACACTGTTTTTGAATGCTTTCACACAGTTGGGCATGGGCCTTTGGTGGGTGCCTACTGGGAATTTAATTCTCACACCCTGTTTGGGTCACGCTTTTCGGCCCAAACAGATTACCTTTCTGCAGGTGTGGATAGGGGCAAGAGTCCCTATACAGGTACTTGAGTGCTACTGAGGAGTAGAGGATCATGGGACCCGGCTTAGGATTGTGATGCTACCGGCCATTTTGTTTTTGCATTATTGCACTTTGTATTGTATTGTATTGCAGTGTAACATGTTCTGACTGTTTTATAGAATAGTGACATGCTGCATTTTCATATATATATATGACTACTAGTTTCCTTTTTGTTATCAGTTATCCATTTTAGTTATATATACTCTTACTGCTTCCACTGTTGTTGTATGTTATATTTCATTCCGCTTTTTTTCACTTTGACAAATGAGGGCATAGTTTCCCCCTTATCAGACCCGAGCCCGCACTGCTAGTCGGCAGCCTCTGGCATTTGGGGAAATGCGCTTGAGGTCATGTGACGAACCAGGTTCGGGGCACCCGTTGAGTGGCACCCGGAATCGGGACGTTATAGGTATAATAATGATGTATAATTGATGTAAATAATAAATATAACATGATGAAAATTCTGTATATATGATATAACATCAAATTATATATTATTTTAATATCAAAATATTGATATTGTCACTCGTGCGTACGTACGGATTACCGTCTCCACGAAACACGATGAGATTCATTACCCATTGTATCCATTCAAGACTAATTTTCATTAAATGATTAAAAATATTGTTTAAATACTTAATATCATTCTTAATATGAATAAGATACATCCTATCGATAGAAAACATTACTTAAAAAACAAATCATATACAGGAAAACGAATCAGTTAACACCCGAAACGACGACGATACCAAGATATTATTAACAAAGTAATGGTAAGAGATCATAAATGATATCATATTAATGTATATGATTATTTTATAATTTAATAACAATTATTTAACCATTATAAAAGAGGTTAACCTACCCTCGACCAAGGAAATGTACAAGGTAAGGGTTAATTTCACAATCTCTTTATTATCCGAGGTTATTTTTAAGTAAGTATCTACTGGGAACTATTTATTATCCACATCTATGTTTCTTAAAAATTTATTCCAAACCATTTTTACTATTTACTAGACTATGGTTCAAATTCATTTATACCCTTGTTTGAATTTTTATAAAATGGTTTGAAGGGAATCTTTCCGTTGTTTTCCAAATAAGGTACTTTATGACCTTTTCGACACAATTAGGGTAATAATGTTTTTTTAACTTATACGGTGGGTGGGGATATATTACACCATTATAAAAACATCTAAGCATCCATTACAAGCTTATAAGATTATTTTCAAATAAAAATGTTTTCTTTTATAATTACGTGACTTTTAAATGATTTCAAAATAGAAAGAGATATTTCTCTAAAAAGGTTTTGATTTAATCTATGTCAAAATACTTTGATGGATTTTAAGTTTGTTTGAAGTTGTTTATTATGATAGAAAATATCCATATTGTATTGAAGGTTTTGTGATATGTTTTATTGTGGATGTGTTATTTCATACCATTCATGGTTTTTGGATAAAGTAGTGACATTTGGTATGCAAGTTTTAATACGAATATTTATGTTATGTTTAAACCTTTTCATATGAGGAATGCATTGGACTTAGTAAATGATAGGTGGAGGCCACTATCGCTCCTCGATGCATCGGTAGGTCTCATTAGAGAAACTAGTTTCTTGACATAAGGCCTTGACTAAATATTATTTGTAGTCTTGGCATAAGGCCTTGACTATGTGGTTATGAAAGTATGGCATTATGCATTCCATAATTATGAAAGTGGCTATTGATATTGCATGTGATTATTTGACTAGTAGAATATTCATGTGAGTAATTAAATGACATTATTTTTATTTATATTTTCCATATTATGATGATGTTTATGTTTAAAAGGCTTTTTTAGTTTTATACATTGCCTCATATGTTTATTCTTACTTATGAATGTTTCTGCTATATTGTTATCCTTATTGAGCATCTAAGATCACCCCTTTCTATGTTTTATTTTTCCCAGGATGTGAAGAAGTATATTATGAATGACCTTCAGGGATAGTCTATGGGATCTCAGTGTTGTCTATGGAAACAATGTTGTTATATATTTTCATTTTATGATGTAATGTAAACCTTATGAATGTATCTAGTACTTCGAAGGATACTAAACAAATCGGTATTTCGAGACGTTATATTTTGTGATCATGAAAATGATACTTAATAATGCACTGACACTAGGATTCTAGGGTTGGGACGTTACACTCAGGCTCGATCGACCCTCAAAGTCTCCAGGTATAAGTAGTCAAAAAAAGCATTCTAAAACTCATCCCAAGCCATAACCTGCTGGCTTCCCGCCTGTGAGATCATATCCCACCATTTTTGGCGGAGTCCAAAAGCATGTACATAGAAATATACACCCTCCTCTATGGAGGAATCTCTAGATTCTCAAATATAAAAAGCATTGCATTTAAACATGACTCTACAGCCTGAGGTCCTCCTTCCCCTATGAAGGTGGAAGGATGGTGTTGTTCAAAAACCCACGTCAACTCTACCGTAGAAGGGGTAGAATGCAGTACTCCATGGGTGGTCTTAATAAACCTCATAAATACCTCTTAGAACTGTGCATCAGAACCTGTGTCTGGAATGATGGTTGCTGCTAAGACTGACACAACTAGAGGATCTGCTGGTAGTCCCTGATCCACCATATCCAGTGTCTGATCACTGCCCTGTAACTAGAGGACAATAAGAGGATGTCTCGGTGGCATGACTCTGGAAGGTCAAGAGCACACCTTAGATCAATATTAACAGAAAATGAAACTTTGAAGTGTAAGTAGGGAACACCAGAAAGAAAGTATTCATGTTTTTTTTCAAATCATGGATACACGGAGTGTATAATGCCTACATTGCGTTTTCCCTTAAACCTTCACATTGGCGTTTAATTCTACCAACCCAGGTCTTTTAACACCCCATAAACACGGTGTGTTGTCCTAACACACGACATGTACTTGAATGGCCTTCCCCTGCTTGAGTTCTTCTACACGGATAAGACATATGGTTCCCCAAGAACAAGACTACACAGCGTGTTAGTGCGATACATGATGTGTACTCGATGAACTTCCATGAACCGTGTTGTTTGTCACACATCCGATTACATAGTCACTCTACACGGCATGTTACAGATGGACACAACGGGTACTACTTAGGTTTAAACTGCCCGTGTTTTTAGTCACACGGGTGAACACATGGCTGACTATACACAACGTGTTTATCCTATACACGACGTGTACAAGAAGGATTTCACCGACCTGTGTTTTTCACTACACGACTGGATACATGGGTTAAAAAATGTGGTGTGTTGAAGATCGACATGACGTGTATAAATTATGTTTCATCCATCCGTGTCATTAGTCTCACGGGTGGACACACAATCTACACAACACAATGTGTACATTCGGTACATGAAATGTCCCACCAAGATTTCCCATCCCCGTGTCTCTTCCCACACAGCTAGTGACATGGTTAGAGAATACTCTACGTGTACAAAAAGTACATAGGTTGTACTTAAGAAAAATAGTTCCTTCTCGAACAGAAGGACACATGGCGTGTATTCATCAATACACGCTGTGTATTCTGGTTTTTTCCAGACAGTAAGCCTCAAAAACTACTTCAGAATGCATTAAAACTCTGAAAAGAACATTAAAGTGGAAAATTCCAATCCGTGAGGGCCCATAAGACCTCAAGAACCAATGTTTTGTGTTAATTTAAATGAAATATTACAAAATTAAATACCCTATAAAAATCAGGAGTTCTATAAAGGTGTCTATAGAAATAGCATGCATATCTAGCATGACATATATCACAACAACATGCAATCACTAATGCACTATAAATGGCATGGAAATAATGAATGACATGTGATCTCTAGAAAGTGACTATATAATGCATGAGATGTCATACCCTCATCTCATCGGGTTGCAACTGAAATAGAACCTCAATAATATCAACAATAACATCCCAAAACATGTGAATCATCCAATGATGAAATCAAACCAACTGTAATAATTTCCAAACCAGGAAAAAATCGCAATAATGAGGAAAATTGGATTTCCCTGTACACGGGTTAGTTACTCCTGGGCATAGCTTATTACCAATTAACTATTACTTCCTATCCCTAGCTATAGGCTCCAAACAGTAAGTCAAGAAGAAAATAATTCCTTTGATACCACTTTGTAATGTCCTGATTCCGGGAGTCGTCACAGGTGCCTCGTACCTGGTTGGTCATATAGCCTCAAGCAGATTTCCCCGAATGCCATAGGATGTCGACTAGTAGTAAAGGACATGGTTATGATAGTGGGGGAAACTATGCCCTCATTGGAAGAGTAACAGAATAGAAGTAAAACAGATATCAATAATAGAAGCAGTAAAACATACAATGGGTAAACAACGAAATTAATAAATAACTGGAGGACACATATATATAAATGGTAAGTGATACATATGTCTAGGAAAACATCTAAAAAAGTCACAATGATGGAATAAAAAACTAAACCAAGTACAAGGAAAATAATTTAAAAAACTCCTCAACATCTCAAGCCTCATCTTGGTCCCATGCTCTCCAGCTCCCCCGTAATCAAGTACCTGAGGAAGAAGGGTACTTTCCCTTATCTAGACCAGAAACAATATAATTTATTTGGGCCCAAAAGCATGACCCAAATAGGGTGTGAGAGGAATCCTAGTAGGCAACCACCCAAAGATCTATTCCTAATAGTCAGTGAATATATATAGTAGGCAATAAATAAAATTAATCAGTAAATGAGGAAGTACACATAGGAACAATCCTACAAATTCAATTGCATTCATTGTCATATATCATGTATACAACTAATAAAAGAAGGTAACTCTATGGGAAGTACTCACAGCCTATCCCTTCTAGTTCAACCAAAACAAACACAAACAACCCTCTGGGAAGTACACACAGTCTAAACCCTCTGGAAGGTACACACAGTCTAACCCCTATGGGAAGTATAAACAGTCTAACCCTCTCGAACAACGTTTTCCATTCTAAAATAAAAAGAAAAGGAGAAGGTGGTTGGATGATATATTATCACATTAGTATCATAAAATTCCAGTATATTTAAGATACTAGATTTACCATACCATGTGGATGAGGATATGTGGGGAGTTATAAAGAAAAGAACCTGAAATTTAAAGGAAATTAAAGTAAAAGGGTGGGGGGAATTACCTCTTGAATCCTCTTTAAGGAAACTTGGTTTGGTCATTGGATGAGACTATAAGAACTTGGATGTGGGGGAGAGGATATCTAAGTTCTTTGGGCATAATTTTGAAAATGATTTAATCTTGGTATGTGTGATGAAATGAGGGTGTGAGGTGTGGTATTTATAGTAGAGGGGAGAGGGGTTTTCTCAATATTATATTCATTAATTTATTATTTCTCTACAAGACACATAATAGTGATGATTAACTGGCTAAGAATAGTAATTATTGCATGCGAGTTTGATATAATGTCCTTAAATCTTCCATACAATAGCTGATGTTATCATAATTCATGTATTTAGCATTTATCTTAAATTATCGTATTTTACTATTCATAAAAAATTCAAGTATTTTTTAAAAATACCAAATATTAACCCTAATTTTTATTTGATATGTAGAATCCAATAATGAATTTCATTTTTCAAAAATAATTATCATAATGTGATTAATTTTTTTTTATAATTAAAATCATTTTTTATTAGAAAAATACAGTTTTTAAAAAATTTATTTACTTATTCCAAAACAATAGTACATCCTACTCTCACTTAAATCCTATATATATACTATCAGAGGTGAGTTTAATATTCAAAATAGTATGTAACTATTAGTAAGTGTGAAATTAATATTCAAAAGGTTATGTTATTATTCATGAAAAATTATGTTTTTTTATTAAATTTAAAAAATCACACTGAACAGAACCGTGTATGTCAGATTTTTGAAATTGAAAACTCATAATTGGAAAAATTATGTTTAATAGTAACATAGTATTTAGTATCATGATATTTCATTGTTCTTACCAATGTGATTATACTATAAGGAATAATTATAAGAAAGTAATTACATTGGTAAAACATTGGGTTGTTACATATATACACCCTATAAAATATGGTTGCTACATGACATGACATAAATCATAATGAAGGAAATATTATAACAAAAAATAATTACTACTTTAGAATCCTTGAATGTGTAAGCCCCATGAAAGATATATCCTCAAATGGATATTTAAATAATGATAAATTTAAGTATACAAATCATAAAATACATTTATGTGTAGTATATACACCACACAAAAATCAGAAGTGGTCAATACGACATATATCTCACTGACATAAATGTGAGATGAGAAAACCCATTCCTGGGGTTTGAATATTATCTTCCAGAATAATAAAAATATGTTAATTATTTATATTCTTGATAAAAGTGTACATTTTTATTATTAATTTTATTTAACTTGTTAATGTTTTATATTTAATTATTTAATAAATTATGTTCAAGTGGCATGTTTTGACCACATTTATCTTATATTTCAAAAAAAAACGTTGGTAGTTTTACAATTGAAAAATTGGACATTATTTAAACATATTATGAATAGCAATAATGAAATAATTATCAAATTTATACATAAATTTTAATTTTAAATCCATTCATGAAATATGGTTATGAAAACAACTAATGTTGTAGTCATGGAGACAGTAGGTTGTACATACGCAAGAGTAAAGTTTCCATTTTTCAATGATCATTATGGAAAGAATTTAAGTCACATTTATTATTTCAAAATGATAATTATATAATAAATAATATATTACCTAATTTTATAAAATTATATATATCATTATTTCTGTAACGTCCCGATTCCGTAAGCCACTCAGAGGTTCCCCGTACCTGGTTAGTCACGTGGCCTCAAGTAAATTTCCTCGAATGCTAGAGGATGCTGACTAGCAGTGAGGGTCTTTGGTGTGATAGTGGAGAGAACACACCCTCATTGGTAGAGTAACACAATGGAAGTAAAACAGATAACAATAACGGAGCAGTAATAACACCATACAAAAGTAAAAAATAGAATATTGTAAGTAAAACACAAATAGAGTACATATATAAATGATGCACGATACATATTCCTAGGAAAGCATCCAAACTAGTCACAATGGTAGAATACAAAACTAAACTAAGTATAAGGAAAATAAAGTAAACAAATCCTCAGTATCGCAAGCCTCAACTTTCTCCCATGCTCTCCAGCTGCACTGCAATCATGTACTTGAAGAAGAAGGGTGCTTTCCCTTATCTAGACCTGCTACAATATAATCAGTTCGGGTCCAAAAGCATGACCCAAACAGGGTGTGAGACTAATCCAAGTAGGAAACCACCCAAAGATCTGTGACTAATAGTTAGTGAGTATATATGGTAGGGAATAATCGAAATGAAGCAGTAAATAAGAATGTACACATAGAAAAAATCCTACAATTTCATTTGTATTCAATTTCATATATCAATTAAGTAGCTAATCAAAATCTGGTAAACCTATGGGAAGTACCAAAAGCCTAACCCCTCTGGTTCAACCAAAAAAAACACAAGAAACCCTATGAGAAGTTCAGGTAGTCTAACCCCTCTGTTTTAGCTTTAGCAAAGACACTCTGAGGAATAACTCACCATCAATTCCCCATGTGGATTCATATTTGTAACTAATAGGCACTCTGAGGAAGCACTCAACATCCGATTCCCCCTATGGCCTATATCGAGGAAACTATAGACACTATGAGGGAGAAAAAATTCCACCCCCTATGGTCTTGCAACGTATTAGTAAAATAGACACTCTGGAGAAGCCCTCAATGTCCATTCTCCCTATGGTCTACTACACTAGGATATCACGACCCTATATAAGTTAGTCGTGCAAAAACAATACATGGAAGCCAAAATAAACCTCAAGAACTACTTGGAAAACAATCTATGGAATATCATTGCATATAAGATAAATAAATCACTCCTTCCAGCAATACTATGCATGGGAAACAATGTAGCCTAACAGACAAGCTGGACCAAATGTTCAGAACAAGAAAACATGGTAAAAACATCCATAACATGAAAAAATTAACCCTATTCATAAAAAACTTCCTAGTAAGCTAAACATGGATAAAAACCATAACCACACAATACTGTGAAGAGGTTATTGGGAAATTTTTCACATATAACTCAAAGAATAACTACGGAAAATCACAAACCACCTACCTCGGCTTTGTGAGATCGATATATGTGATCCTCCATACTTGAATCGCCCTAGAACGCCATAGATCTACAAAAACGTTAAAATGGTTTAACCAAGGATAACTCGTGAGAGAGAAGAAATCAAGATACAATGTTCAAGAAGAAGGGAGTACTCACCGATGTGATTCCAATGCAATTTAAAATGGTCGGTTTAGAGAACGGACAGCAAGTCGGGGGATCAGAGAAGATCTATGGCCATACAGACGCTCCTGGAAGAGGCAGACGACGAAGAAGTTTGTTCTATCCATTAGATGCAACCCCAGTCCTTTTAATGAAAAAAAGAAAGTAAACGGTGTGTATTTTAAATGTACATGGCGTGTACATGCATTTTCTATCCTCCAATTTAGGCGGTCTCTAGGTCACCACACATAGCCATGTACTCAGCTATTACCCGGCCAGTACACAGTCACCCGTGGAAACTGAGTACACGATGTGTAATTAAATTACACGGCGTGTACTCTGAAAATTTCCAGAACTCCTCTTTTTCTCAACATAAAATCCAGAAAAGAAAAACATACCTGAAAAGAAGATTTGGTTTCCTACACTTTTGATGTGGGGACAAAATAATAATCAATTCTCTTCGAAGAGGCGGTAGTCCATTCATCCATGAACAACGTTATCATAATTTTAGTGAGTGAAAGGGTAAAAAAATGATATATTTTATTTCATGAATGGTTAAAATTTAATTACAATCAAAAATATTTATTGTATAACATTTATATTTATTATATTTACCCTTATTACCTTCTATGTAACATGTTAGTGAAGAACAAATCATATCACTTCTTGAGGAAGTAGTTTATTGAACATGTGAATAATGTTATCATATTCCTTATGAAATTGAATATAAAACGAAAAAATATGTTATAATTACTCAATAGATCAAAAAAAAAAATATATATCATATATTAATTTTATACCCATAATCACATCCAACCATGAAAGGTGGTAATGGAAAAACAGATGACATCATTTCGTGAGGTGATAGTCTGGAA
Organism: Viscum album; assembly: GCA_963277665.1. Lineage (NCBI taxonomy): Eukaryota > Viridiplantae > Streptophyta > Magnoliopsida > Santalales > Viscaceae > Viscum > Viscum album. Next base: position 591,507,382 of record OY728141.1, on the reverse strand, counting down.
AACACATGAATAATAATTTCATAATGAAGTTTATGGAATTTTATGTGTTTTAGTTTATTCCCATTAAAAAATCTCATTATATTCTTCATACTATGGTTATTATATCATAATGGTATAACAATAATAGTATGTGGTAAAAGATCTAAAATAAATACACTCACTGAAGAACATTGACTCTTCTTTGAGTATCCTCATTAGGGTTGCACTAAAGCATTGAAATGATGTATTTTTTCCTAGAATAAGGCTTCTATGATGATTTTATATTGTTTGGGAAGTGATTGTGGATGGTTTTGATGAAATAAACGGGCTGAGAGGTTTGAATATGTTAGGGGCTGAGTGATCTTTAATTGTTCATGATGAGTGGAATTCAGGTATGTACTTAAAATTATTCAATATTGGGAGGAAAATATTACATAATTTTTATAAAAAATTGTTAATTAAATAGTTTTATAGATTATATGGTTATTAAATACCTTAAACACAAAAACAACTCATACTTTAAACATTTTATTCTTTAACTTATATGATTTCATATTTTATCATCTTTGGGTTTTCACTACGGTAACTAATTTTTTAACCATGGTAATTTATCATTTAAGACAAAATTAAAGTTATACATATTTGAAATATTTTAAAAACTGATTCTAAATATGAATTCTAATTTATAAAATGAAAATTATATCTATGGTGAGAATTAGTTTCAACACAATCACATGTAACGTGCAAAAACACCAATTCAACCTTAACCAAACTAAGAGATTTTTTTACTAATTAGGTATCCATATATTCATTATAAAAGAAACTTATATCCATTAGAAGTAAATATGTTATATTTGTTAAACTTAAAAAATCACTTTCCATATGATAGTATTTTAAATAATTTTAATGAATTTTTAAAAATATAATTTCCTATAAAATAAAATTAATGAAAATTTTGACATTATTCATTTATTTTGAGTTTAAAAATATTAATACTATGATGGAATTAGAATCTATTATCATCACACCTATGTAACATGATATATTCATCCAAAAAATTGATTTTAAACAATAATTCACTCAATTTACTTCACTTTTATTATTTTTAGTATCATTTATTTCATTTAATCTTTATCTACATAATTATTATCTTAGAATATCTTAAGCATTCTGAGTAATTATTTAACCAAAAAAATAAAGACAATTTATTAAGAAAACAAAAAATACTGTATTTTTAAAAATTAATATCTACAAGAAAACATATGTTCTTATCATCCCTATCCCAATGATTTATCAAAAATTAAAGGTAGAAAATTATCATTTTTGTATTTTTCACTACTTTACTATATTTAAGGTCATTTTCAATCTTATCATTTTAGTTTAACCCCCTGATAAATCAAATTTTACTTAACTGTAGTAAATAATTTTTGCTGCATTCACTATTAATTTTGGTCAAAAATTATGTTTACCATATTATGCATTATAAATTATCATTATTCAAAATATGGAATCCATTTTTTAAAAATCAATTTATTGAAGTGGAATATTTTTAATTGACCTTAAACAAGTATACGCGGTGAGACAACATGCTTTTATAGAGGTTTTTTTAGAAAAAAATTTAATATATATTATATATAAGACTAACAGTAATAATTATATAAAATTATATTAATATTCCCTAATATATGATATATAAATTTCAACTAAAAATTTCCCCATTATGGATTTTTAATTAATTAAAATGGAGAAATATTAGGCATTTTAAAATAGTTTTTAGAAAAAGTACGTTTCAAGCTAACCAAAAAACATATACTAAAAAGAAATATAAAGTTTATTAAAAGTAATTAAGTGGAATAAATTAAACATACTATTCATAAAAACATATTTAAAACATATCCAGACATTTCTGTCAATTAGTTTCTTCAAAATAAACTGATTTTTTAATAAAAATTGGTATTTTTTACTATTCATTGAAAAATAAATATTTTCAAAACATCTCAACATTTAACCCAATGTAAATTTTGGAATTAAAATTCCAAAAATTATTTTAACTAAATAATATATATTTTAAAAAATTTCCAAAATTTTATTAGAATATTTTTTCATGAATAACAATAAAAATTAACTTTGAAGAAAACATATTTTTGAAGAACAAAATAAATTTACTAAAAATCAATTAATTATTTACTTTAAACTTATCAATTACATATATTTAGTATATATATATATATTAAGAAAGTTTGTTAAAAATATTCCAACCCAAAACTTTAAATTCTTATAATGATATTATATATTATGGTACATTTAAATTTGGTGTTGTGTGTCAGATACACTTTCAAACAAAAAATATGTGGTGGTGTGTAAAGAAAAACTAAAATGACGGTTTCATGTAAAGCATTTTGAACCTAATTTTGTTATTAATGCAAGATAAAATCAGTATTTCATGTTCTTTATAGTCGGATATTGTTTTCTTTTTTTAAAATGAAATTGTATTACATCCTCCCCCCCCTGAATAAATTATTTTTTCGCAATTTGAACATTATCTCAATAAGAAAATAATAGAAATTGGAAAATAAAATTTTCCTAAAGAACATCATAAAAGGATTAATAAAAACTAATTTTAACAATATGTAATATAAATTTCAATGATAATATGAAACGAAACATAACTTGGCTTCTATAATGGATAATATATGTTTAAATGGTGAAAAATAATAAATAATTATTGTAGGTGACTATTGTCATAGATCATAAAAAATTGAATGATCAATGGAATGTTAAGGGCCTAAAAAAATATAAATCTATGATGATAAAAAAGACCATCAATTCATCAGAATTTAAGGTGCATGGATACCATTTTTTGAAGATCCTTTTCCTGGTTTAGATAGATTATTTTACTATTTTAAAAAAAGACGTTGTGAAATATACATTCTCGAAAAGTATAATTTCATTCTTCAGCCAATTTCCACCATAATCTCATCTTTTTCTCTAAATAATGAATATTCCATATGATTTTTTCAATCATGAATCACTAAAAATAAACGTTTAAAGTGTCATATTACCACAAAACATATAATAATCTATTACACCTGTATTTTGACATTATCCCCAACCAAAATCATTCGTACATTAAAATATAATTTTAAAATTAAAACCTTATACATTAATAATAAAATATTCAATAATATAAACCAAATCTTATACCAAATCAATCCAAACATAAAAATCCCTAAAATTCTTTAAACAATTAATGACTAAGTCTAAAAACCAAAGATTAGATAGATTTGATCATATCTTCTTCCAGGATAAATGAATTATTATTTCTCATCCAACTGAAATCCCTTAAAGACATAATTCACTCACCCCCACTATACCGAAACCCCTCCCCAACTCCCCTGACCACATAAAACCGTAGACCCCTCCAACCAACTCCCTTCTCCCCCTCCCTGTTGGCCGCATCTGCCATTGTCGTCGGCCCCCTTATTTCCCTATTCCATCATGATTGTCCCCCTTCCCTGTAACCGTCTGCGCCCTTCAGGCCCAACCTGATCCCAATCCCGAGCTTTAGCACCATATATCCCATGAACCATCTTTGTCATTCCTCCATAGGGAGGGTAAGGGTGTGTTATTCCTCTAACTTGGTTTCTTCTATTTTTTACAAATTATTTTTCATTTTTTATGTTTTTTTACTTACCATGGTTAAGTCTTGTCATGTTGACGGAATAGACTAAAATTTTGTTGATTTTTTTTTTCAGTTATTTTCATTTCATATTTAATAACTTATTAATTTCGACAATAATGGAATTGATGTATTCTCTTTTTCATGATGACACCCACAATTATTTAGAATAATTTTCTGGCTATAAAATATGTTATGATCTTGCTTATTGCTTTCATGGAATACTATAAATTTTAATTTAAGTTATAGTTTTTGTTAAATTTGATATTATTAGAGTATATATCAAGACAAAAATGGATATTTTGTGATTATATATGAATGGTATCTCAGGTACACCCATTATTGATTGGTAGGTTAATGTTATTTGGTGGGATCACTATGTCTTGAAACTAGTATACCCCTTAACTTATTATTGAATGGATGGGATATAAGAGTTACTAAACACCAATAAATATGATTTATTTTCCCTTTAATTGGATGAGTGTTTCACCCTAATTATATTATGTTAGTTATATCAGATCTTAAGGTAGTCCTAATGTGGGTATATCATGTATGGATCCTATCTATATAGCGAGTTTGACATTATCATTGAAATGTATGTTCACTGACTTTCTGAATGTATATTATTTGTTATATTTCTTATTCTTATATATTTTTACTACAATTTCATACACATTTGATTATTAAAGGATATTTTATACGGGACAGTGAACACCTAGTGAGTATGTTATGTGCACACCTAACATGTGTCTCTCTTAGGACGTGTGTGGAAATTATTTTACATGATCCAGGTAAGGATAACGAATCAATGAAAAATATTTAGTTCTATTTAGATTCTTGAAAATTAGTTTGATCATTTATACCATTTAATTTTTTACTGAAGAATATAAGTAGGGTTTTTCCATAAATTTTCATTCAAGAGTACTCACTCATTAAACCTCCATTTTTTGTACTTAGTATGTTTTTGGTTTTCCAAATTTCTGTATAAGTGGTCTTTTCTTAAATTACTTAAAATTATAGAATTTATGCATTTTTGGATTGTGACTATGTGGAATTTCATGTTCTTATAGTTATTTTCATTTACTATCATCGATGTGTCTCTGATAGACTTTTACCATTTCCAACCACTAGGATATATTTTTTTAGTAATTACTACATATGATAAGTTATTGTTGCATTTTTTTTCATGAACTTAAAATATTTTAGTTAGAACTAAAAATAGGGGAATAAATCTATAAAATCATTATGTCTAAATCCCTTGTATTTATACCATCATTTGGCAATAAAAAGCTACACCACATGTATAATAGAGACATAATATGAGTAATATTCAGTTATATAGTTCCCATTAATTATATTTTTTTTGGTTTTTAAATAATTATAAATAATATAGTTATCAAGATCACTTGATTTTTTTGGAGTAATTTCTTAAAATAAAATTCCCATCTAGTGAAGCATAGTTTCTTTTTTGTTACACTTATATTAGGAACATTTATATTACTTTCCAAGAATGTATCCTTAATTAAAGTATATAACCTAAGAATTTTCTATAAAAATATCAATATTATTTTTTTCATTATTAAGATACAACTTCCTTGAAATTATCATTGGTGTATTTTTTCTCTCTAACAAAAAAAAACATATTTTAAATTTGTAGAAAATGGTTTTTATTCTAGATCAAGCGGCTAGAATAAAGATAAAAATATATTTGGGTTACTTAACCTAATGGTTTAAACTTATTATGAAAGATATGAACTATCAAACACATTTTCATTGTATAAATTTTAAAATCCATATAATAAATCCAAATTTTCTTCATCTTTATATTGTTGGATAGAATATTTATGTTTTTTCAATTATTTGTATCAAATTTTTAGATCATGATTTTCTTCCCAAATGATTTTTTTATATAAAAAAACTTTACTCACATAGATTATACTCATCAGAACATGACAATGTAAAAAATAGAGTTCTCTTATTACGAGTATATGATGGAATCAAAAATAATAAACTAGAAAACATTTTATCCAAACTCAATTATTATAAAACCATTATGGAAATTTATGATTTCATTTTATATTTTTATGTAAGGATTATCCAAGATGATAGGTGACTAAGAAGATTTCATATACTCCTCTGTGATTAAAATATAAAAATCAGTTGGGAAGATCAAATTCATTATTCTAAATTAAGCATCATCAACTATACTCGCTTCGAAGATAATGGATCTATTAGTTAATTTTAAAACCACTCTAGTTGGTTTAAGATATACAATATTTAAATAAAGAAAAATAAAATGTGGGCTACATTAATAAAATCTCCTATATCACCACTAGTAATTCTATAGAAGCATTATGTTACGCACCCTCTAGCTACACATGTGTTAGAACTATAAATCCCCTGCTATGGTGATAAATAATCACTAGTTTCACCTTGACATAGTTATCTTAGGGTGTTTCTCCAAAAATACCTGTTTTAAATTAATTAATGTTTTATTTTTTATCTTTTATTTTACATAATATTATCCATGATTTATTTCATTTTTTTAATATAACTTTTTCAGTAATTATTTGACTATTCTTATAGAGTTGGGTTTTGTTTTTTCACTTACATTTATCTATTTACCTATATATTAATACTAATTAGTTTTATTTTTGAATAAAGTGTAGGAATATTGTGATATGTATAAAATATGGAACTCATTACGGAGGAAGGAACCTCAGTATGCTAAGGGTTTGGAGTAGTTTTTACATTTTTAAATTTTTAATCGATCTATTGATGGGATAATAAGATATCTATGTCCTAAAAACAAATTTAGAATATTGTTTAAGAGAGATGATGTTTATAATTCTGTGATATTAAATAAATTACCTTCTTGATATTTTTTGTATTTGGAATAGATAACCGAACATTAATGAATGTTTGAGAACTGATTTCAACCGACAGAATGAGCACCCAACTTCATTGACAACATAAAATGAAATAAAAAACCATATAAATGATTCATTGAACATTATAAGACACCAACACAAACATTTAAACTTATTTCAACAACCAATTGAGGGTTATTAAAATAAAAACCTGACAAGTGATTTTTTCGAGACAACAGAACAACCAGATCAATATTATAACATATCATTGGATCATATTCTTGATTCTATGGATAGTAAAGTAATAGAAATTGTAAATGAGAAGACAAATGTGTTTCATGGTTTGGTTGATGGTGGAAATCAAGTGTTTTATAGAGGCATTTTGAAGTATTCCAAACGTTCTTTTCTGCTGAAGTTGTACCATATCAAATGCATATATGTAACTACAAATAAGGCGATGTCCATGATATTGGAATTGTTGTGTGACACATTTACTAAAGAAAACATCCGAAATAATTTTATGATATTAAAAAATTTGTTAACAATCTTATTCTTAATTATACAAAAATACATGTGTATACCAATTATTGTGTGATTTATTGGGATGAGGATTCTAGCAGACAAGATTGAAATTTTTTCTTCTTATTCTATATAGAAGTAAATGGGTTATTTTGAAAGTATAAAACAATATATAAAAATGTATAATAAGAAAAGTAATATCCCTGATTTTTTTTTCGTTTCATTCCTTTAAATCATGAATTGCGATGATATTTCATGTCATCGAAAACCCCTAAATAAGTGAAGTAGAATTATCTAGATAATAAGAATGATGGGTTAATTCGATATCAAAGAGATTCAAAATCATGGAATTAATTTGATTCATTATATCCAACTTTATCATCTAGTCATAGGATTGTTTGATTGGGATTAGTTGTCAATGGATTCATCCCATTTGTGACTTTGATCACCTCTTATAGCATTTGGCCGGTTGTTTTGATCCCTTACAATCTTCCTCCATGGATGTGAATGCAAAAAAATTCTATTATCATATCAATTATTATTAATGGAAATAAATCCCTGGAAATGATATTGATGTATACATACAACCTTTAATTGAGGAATTATTGGAGTTATAGTGAAATGGTGTTGAGACATATGATGCATCTTCTAGAACAATTTTCAAAATTCAAGCTTCTCTAATGTGGACAATTAGTTACTTACCTAGATATGGGAATTCATATGGCTGTAACACTAAATTGGCTTTGTATTTTCGTATTAGTAACATTGATTTTGAGCCTGGACAACCACATCATACTAGAAAATGGATCTTCTTGTGTCATAAAATATTTCTCGATACATCTCATAGATTTCAGTTAAACAAATCAAAATTCAATGGTTCTATTGATCTTAAAATACCTCAAAAGTTGTTAACAGGTTCTGAAATATTGAAACAACATTGAAATGATGAAAGATAATATTGGAAGGTATATCATTTGAACCATAGTGGGAAACATGTTGGAAATTCATCTTCATGTGAAATTGGAATGCAACAATGGAAGAAAAAAATGATACTCTTCAAACTTTTGTATTAGAAATTTAACATTTTGTGGCATAATCATGATTTTATGTGTATTTAAAAGAAATTTTGAAACAAATTGATCTTATTATTTCCTAATGATCATGGACAATAAAAGGAACATCTCAATGATAAAAAATAATTACAATAAATAAAAATAATGTGTGATCTCTAACTAGATGATAATGTCAAGTATGCACTGAAAATTTTTTCAATGAAAAATATTGATAATGATGAATTCCATTAAATTTTAAAACATGTGAAGGTATCTAATGGGGGTTCAAGTTTAATCTCATAGTCTATTAACTTTAATCATCATAGGTTATATGTATTGAAAAGTCACGATTCACATATTTAGTTACAACAATTACTACAATTTGTATTGGATATATTATTACCTAAAAGGTTACTACTGTTTTAAACAATTTTTTCACACTCTTAATATAAATAGGTGTGTAAAATCTACAACAATTTGATATTGGAAACCTTCAAGAGGGATTTTTATTGACACTTTGTGCAATGGATATGATCTTTCCTCCATCTTTTTTTACTATCTTGATACATTTAACTATGTATTTGGTTGATTAATATATATTATGAGGCCCCATAAATTATCAATGGATGTATCCATTTGAGAGGTAATTTATTTATATGTTTTTTATTAACATAAACAATTATTTTCCCTTTATTAAATACACAATTATTATTTTTTATTTTATTTCATGGATATCATCGGAACATTAAATCATACATGAAAAACATAGGTCAACCTGAAGGATTTATTTCTAAAAGCTATTATATATATATATATATGTATCTTTCCTTTTCTTAGATACTTGGATGATATTGAGACAATATTAATTCTTGTTGGATGGGTTTACAAAACATTAAATAAATCTCAACTAAATTGAAAATAAACATCATTCCTATTATTTGATGATCAGTTGAGATGAGCTCAAATTTTTTAATGGATGAAGTGGAATTATTACAAGAACATAGATAACTAATATTTAATAGCAAAATTGAAGATCCATTTATTAAAGAGAGGAGGATAAAAAAAATATGAATGAGAGGCTGAACATGAAATGAGAATGAAATAAAAAAATCGGTTAGCAAAGAGAATATAGAATATTTTGTACAATGTGAGAGTTCATAAATATCCAAATCAATATGGATATTAGGTTGAAACATATATTTTCTAAATATAATAGTCTATATTACTTTTTCAAGATCATGAATATTGATAGTTGATGTGATTTGTCAGAATATTTGATGTTTCTTGCTCATATTCCTCTCACAAATGCTAGAATGTTCGATGCTTACACTACGAATGGATTTAAATTTCATACAGCCGATCATAAAGAGGGTTTGAAAAAAAAGTGGTATATTTAAATTTTATGAAGTGGGATACTACATAAAATATATTGATATTTTTTAATTAAACTACCATTGGAATTTTTTAGTTATTTTTTTCAAATTTAATTGGGTTCACATTATGCCACTTCAGTGGTGGTGCGGTGGTGATGATGAGTTGCCAAAAACGTTCGTTATTTGGGAGGTGAAGGGTTCAAAACTTGGGAAGTCCGCTTTCGGGGGCTGGGACTCTCCCCCGGGATGCACCCGCCTTGCTGGGTCGCCCGAATTCTTCTAGGTTGGAAAAATGAGGCGCGACGCAATTGCTGACGGGTTGCTGTGCCGGTCTATCGCTGCCGGGTTGTTACCCTCGGGATGCTCTGCCATCTAGGCTAGTAAGGGCTCCTTCCTTGGATGGGGAGCTACCTTTGGTTTCTACCCCTTCGTGGGGGAGGGGGGTTCCTCTATGTGGAGGGTTCGAAAAGGCCACACTGGGGAATTACCTTTTAGATAAAAAAATTGGGTTCACATTATTAGCAGTGTTGAAAGAGATTCCCTATAATTTAATTATGTGAACTTCTCTCACATGATAGATGTTGGTGAACATGAATTAAATGATCTGTATATGATTTCATCATAAGTAAAAATGGTATTTTATATGGAAGATTTCAAGGATGAAGGTTGGAGTCTAGTTGCTAATGTAAGACTAAGAGACTTGTATGATAAGGGTGATGAACAGAAATATTTGACCTCTAACATTGATTCCCATAAAAAATAATAAGATAACATATTTTTCAATTTGGATATTGAAAATATTATTCATACAAGGGTGGATTATGAAGATGAAGTAGCGATGGAGTAGGAGAACGAAATCATTGGAGGGGAAAATGATTTTATTGCTGACATTTGTTCATTAATCCACAACTTATGTAATTTGAACAGTCATTCATTATCATATTTAGGTATATTTTCTTTTTCAGAATAGTTTATCTGCTAAAATTTATATTTTTTCCTGAATTTTTATATATATATGTTTGGAAGTTAATTTTATTTTATTAAATGATAGGAATTACAAGTAGAAATCATTATAATTATGCTATTTGACTCTCATCTGATGTTCCCTCGACCATATTGATAGATGATGATCCTTCTGTCTCTGTCACTACATTATCTGAGACACCACCCCTTCTACTCCCCCCCACTATCTCTCAAATTTTTTGGTCAGTATCCCATAAATAGCTCTCCTGATGCCTCCCCATTTAGTATCCTCAATAATGGGAGAGAAAGTCACCACTCTTGGTTTTTCATGGTGATTTTAGAGGCTGAAAATAATTAAAATAAATTTGATTATTAATAAATAAATTACAATTAGTTTATAATAGTAGCATTTTTTATAAAATATTTAGAAAATGATACTATAGTGAAAAATATGAAAAGTTTAGATATATCGAATCTAAATGGACTAAAGATATTTGTCCTCTTTTATAGACATGGGGTCCCTGCAGATGATTTCATGAGATTATTTTTCCAAATTCAATGAAAGCTGGCGATGGAACCAAATTCTATTTTGATTATGTAAGAAAATTGGAGGGATATGCCTTCATCATGTAGAAATGATGTTTTTTGATTCAAAGGTAAAGGTAATTTAGTATATTATAATGTAATTGAATGTCATTATGTTATTAAATTTTAATATTTTGAAAATAAATCTCTTTATATAGATAAAGATTCCAATTTCTCTTTGATGATTTTATAACACGAAATTGGACATTAAAAATTTTAGATAAGAAATGCATTGATTTTAAGTAGATATTAGGGAATGAATTCAATGATACTTCGTTGCGCACCTAACAGCTATATTATAAGTTACCAAATGGGGTACCTAGAGAGAAATGGATGGTTTTTATTTATATCCGTCATGATGAGAAGTACATGGTATTTAAATATATATTATTATATTAATATCATTCTACATTTATAAATAAATATTAAAGGAGATGAAATTGCATAAAATTCTGTTAAATTACAATTTATTTATTTTAGGATGTTTCAAGGTAGAATGCATCATATCTGGATAAGAAAATCATACCTCACACTACGGGGTCAAAGTGTTTTTCTAAAATCTGATTAAATTTTGTAATCTGTTCATTAGTTTAAATATTTATAAGAAAATATTATATGTTTTATATATTAAATTGTTCATTTATCTTTATTTAGTGCAGTCACATGATTTAGGGAACTAAGCCTCTTGAACAGAATTATGTTTGGATGTTCATAAGAAATATTATGGAAGTTATGTTAATGATCTTGAAAAATAATTTGGGGTATGAATTCATTTTTCATTATAATAACATATTATTATTTTTCACTATATTAATATATATTGCATCAAATATGACTAATATTTTATTTATAGGTAAAATTTATGGAACTATGGGAATTCAATCCCACACAGTAATACTTGGTCTCTCAGGATGACCCAGTTGGTAATTTTTTTTGGAAGGAGCATCCTAGTCGAGTGTATGGGATGGGTTTGGGACCATCACCATATGAGGTAATTCGGAGACCATTATTGATTGCAGTTTCATCTACTACTGGTTGTAGTAACTGCATACCCCATGATGGTCAGAGAGAGTTTTTTTCTATTCAATGCACAATTCAAGAATAGGGGATTGAGTATATTCTTTGGATAATGTGTTGGTTGATTAATTTTTGACGATGATTAGATTTATCCCCAATGATATTTCATCGATGATTAGGGGTGATTAGGTAAATTAGACAACTTAAAAATCATTTAGTTCATAGATTTTTATTGGTTTTATCTTTAAATATAAATATAAAACATTATTTAATTTTTAATATAATTATCTTACAGGTGTTAGTAGTATGATGTACAGATAGAGATGTAGAGGATAATAAGAAGAGTTCATCATTGGGAGAAGATTAATGCTCTTTTTTATATATTTTAATAATTTGGAAAGAGACATTTTGTTCATATATCATTTGGGTCACAACGTATTCACATTGAATTTTAATGATTTTCCATGTTTGAAGAGTCTAAAACCATTAATTATTCATGTAATTAAAAATACTTATTTATATATGAGTATATTCTTTCATTTATTTTTAGGGGAATGTTAGATGAATATGGTCTAATAAAAATATAGATAAATATATAGGGTTGTTTTAGCACTCTTAATATTAGAATTGGTTCTCATTATAACTATATGTAATTAGAATTGCTGATCTATTCGGTTTGATTCATGCCATATTTGTTATTTAATGTGTGTAATTTTTTATACATTTGATAAGAGATACAACTGGTATGTGCATTTTTTTTCTAGGTAGTTTTGGGGCTATAGAATATGCAGTTAGATTTTATTGTAAATAAACAAATATATGTGGTTTAAACTGAAGCTAATTATGGACTTTCGGTAGCGGTGATTTAAACTTCTTCTATATGATGATGGTTTTTTATTAGCGATGGTTTTAACCACTGCTAAATTTGACACCATATTATTTAGTGGTGATTATCTTTGTTTTAGATGTTGTATTGGAGTAAAAAACTTTAGGATTTAATGATCATTTTAACCAGGTCTAGAAACTCATAATTTTTTTTTCAAGAAAAACACCAATAAAATGATGAAAAACACCACAAAATATGATTTCTATGACACATACCAGAAACCACATCTGAATGGAATGAAATTTCGCATATTGGATGCTAACTCCAAATTTAAGGGTGGTTTTTTGATAACGTTGCATAACCATTTAGAGATGGTCTAAACCTACTCCAAATAAAAAAACGACAACCACTATGTAGTTATTTTAATAGAGTTCCAATTCATTTTAACTATAGTAAAAAAGAAATATGGGTCATGTGATAAAAAATGATTAGTATGGGAAAATTAATCATTAATAAATTAATTTCATTAGTGATCACAACAAGTGTATGATGGAATGATGACAAAACCAAAGTGCATGAGTAAAAAATAAGAAAATTAAAACCCATACGTACATTATCTTTATAGAATACCATCTAAAATCATGATCTATTTGATTTTATTTATGATCAAAATAAACATGATAAACCCATATAATGTTTCGAGAAAATGTCTTGGTTTATTAGAACATAATCTTTATAGAATACATATAAAAACCTTATAGAAACCATGAAATTGGAATAACTCTATATATGAAATCCAATATAATTATCTTGAGAGAATAATATTTAACTAATGAGTTGGATCACAATCATGGTTCTCCCAAATTATAATCTATATCGTGCTCACCCAATGCTATCTAGGCCACCACATTATGTAAGATGTCCAATAACCACAATATTAATAAATTAAATAGATATATCAACAAAAAATGCATAAAAATGATTATTATTTTTTTATTACCTGATTAACTAAAGTAAAATAATTGGTTTTCATGTCAATCTCTTTGAAAAAATTTTAACCCTTGGAAATTATATGGGTTCCAGAAAAATACCATTGAAACATGATTAATCAATGGAAAAGAAATGGTTTCCACATTAATATATTTTAAACATTCATAATAAATCCTGAGAAATTATGAGGATGGTATAACTAGAACATATATCTATATTATAATTGGTGACAATAAAGGTTTTGGACATTGATAAATGGAAATTCCATTAAAAATCATTAGAAACATAATTGATGAAAATATAAATTTCATTTTGAATATCACTTTTTATAATATAAAATATTTTGAGAATCATTTTCATTGAAAAATAATTTTTGAAGAATGAATAATTTCAAGAATATTAAAAAAAATTATATATAGAAATAACTTTGTAATCATTCAATTGATTCTTTAATTATAAAATTTATATATATCGGTGCGCAATTCTATACAATCCATAAAAAATGTTCCTTTTTTCATAGTAAAAAGTATAGAAAAGTTTGTTTTTTCTGAAATAAACAAGTAAATTCCTTTGAGAACATTTTATAAAAATAAAAAATGAGGTAGAAGTGTATTTAATGAATAATTTATAAAAGGGTAAAAAAAATTTCAAATATTTCTAGAAAAAAATATGGCAGAAAAATATTTTCAACCAAATAGAGAAATAAGGTCATATTTACATAAAAGCATTTATAACAACCATTATAAATACCAAAGAGTGGGAAAATTGTAGTATCATTTGTAAATATAATGAATAACCATAGTATATTAAAATTAAATAATTTATTCAGATATGAATAAAAATATTTCATCATTGAAATCATCATCATAAAAAATCCTGATAAATGATGAGATTGTAACATAAAACTCTTACCACAATGTTATCATTGATTCATAGGCCACATGAAAATATTACATTAAATGAAACATAAAATAAAAAAGAGAATAAATAAACTCATGACATTACATGTAAAATGGGATGTATATAGTCCTCTTAAAATAAGATATTTCCATAACACGATATAAGTCCCAATGAAAGAAAATTATGAAAAAAAATATATTACTGATTTGGTTACCTTGAATCTAAAAATTCAATGAAAGAGAGTTCATAAAATGGATATTTAAATCCATAAAAAATTAAGTATAATAATAATAAAATACAATAATATTAAATATATACACCACACAACAAACATAAGTGGTGAATATTCAATATATCTCATAGAAATAGATGAGAAAACCCTTACCACGAGTACCATTCATCATGATTATTATTTATATCTCTACATACAAAATTTCATTAAATTATTTATATAATTGAAAAAAATCATGTTTTTTATTAATTTTATTTTAATAAAAAAATAGTTATATATAAATACTTCATCAACAAAGTTTGTCTCTGATGCTTCATCTATATTTGACTTTTCTGTCCAAAATGACGTCGATAGTTTTACTAAAATCAATGCGGTCAATATTTAAATGAATAAAAAATAAAAAACCTGAAATAATTTTTGTATTTATATATAAATTATACTTTTAAAACCAATAATTAAGGATGGTTATAAAAAATTTAATAACATAACGATCATTGAGACGGTATGTCGTATATGCGCATTAGTAATGTTTCAATTTTTCAATGACCATTATGGAAAGAAGGAGTGTAAGATTTATATTTATAGAATTATAATAATATCATAGATAACATATTATTTAATTTTATATACTTATATATACCATTATTATGATGTGCCGATGATAAAAATAATCACATCGTTTTAGGGTAGTTGTATTCCACACATCCACAAACGACATTATCATTTTCTAGTGACATAAATGTAAAAAAATTATATATTATATTCAAGGAATTTTAAATATGTAAAAAATATAATTAATATCTTATATATATCAAAAATAGTTATTATATTTACCCTTATTATTTTCTACTTGACGAGTTCGTGAAAAAATCAATCACATCGCTTCATGAGGCGGTCGTCTACCGTACACATGAGTGAAATTATCATTTTATGGATTTTAATATAAAAATGGAATATATGATATAAATCTAATATATGTAAAATTATATTATAAGTATCATATATAAACTATATATCCATCTTCATTCCTAAATTTGAGAGGTTGTAATGGAAAAATAAATAGCATGGTTTCGCGAGGCAGCATTCTGTTGTACTCATGAATGATGATTTTATAACCCATTAAATGGAAATTTATGTGGTTGTAGGTCATAAAATTAACATAAAAATCCTAGTATTTTTAATCTATTGATGTTATTATTTCAGAATATTAAATGTGTAATTGAATTAGGTTGAGGGAGAATTAAAATAAATACCCTCATTGAATAACATTAGCTGTTCTTCTAGTATCCTCCTTTTATTTTAACTAAATCCTTGAAAGAATGAATTTATGTAAAACATAAATTTTATATAATGAGGTTATATGTTTTGGGATGTTATTTGAGATGTTTTTGGATGATTCAAATGACATGAGAGGTGTGAAGATGTGAGGGGAGTGTGTTCCCTTTTATAGTTGAGAAGGAGTGACATTCTTTTAAATACTCAAAATTATTCATCATTGGGAGGTCAATATTTCCTAATGTGGATAAAAAATTGAATATTAAAGGAATTTAGGGATGGTATTGTCAATACACACCTCCAAAACACAAATGACCATATGTTTTAATGATTTTGTTCCTTTACATTTAAGTTTTCCCATTTTTAACATTTTGAGTTTTCATTACGAAAATAAGTTTTATGACATATATAATTTATATATTAAGAATAAAAAAAATTTATCATATTAGACAATATAAAACCACTTATTATAGATATTAAATAAAATTTATCGAAATAAAATTTTATGTGTGTAGATAATTAGTTTAAACACAAACTCAGGTAACGTCTAAAAACAATGATTTAACCTCAACCACACTAATAGAGTTTTTTATGGAATATGGGTCAATATGATATTTATAAAAGAAAAAACATGAACAGTAATGGTAAAAATTTGATATTTATTAAAATTTAAAAATCCCTTTGTGTGAATATTTTATTTTAATAATTTTATATCATTCAATAAAATATAATTTATTATAAAATCACATTGATATCAATTTTGAAATTATTCATTTAATTTGAATTTTGAAAATGACAAAAAAATTATGGAATTCAAATATATTATGATAAATCCAATTTAACATGATATAATTATCTAAAAATTTAACTAAACAAAAAAATTCACTCAATTTACTTCACCATTAATATTTTCATTATAATTCATATAATTCAATTTCTAACTAAATAATTTCTATTGTGGAATTTCCAAAGAATTATAAGTAATTACTTCATTGATAAAAATTTAAGATAAATTATTATGATATTAATATAATATATAATTAAAAATTAATCTTGATAATTGAACCTATGGTATTTTTTTCAAATCCCAAAGCCTTATTAAAAAGAAAATAACAAAATTTATATATTTTTTCAAATTCTATTAACTTAACATATGTTATAGGTCATATTCAAATTAAAGTGAAAACAAATTTCCATATTTTATAAAAAATTATGTGAAAGTTATAAATAAATAAATCCAATGAAATCAATTTACATATTTTTTGGTAATTTTCACTATCATCATTATTGTTTTACACGTGGAAAATCATTTTTTACCTTAACCGAAGTAATTAATTTTTATTTCATTTACTATTAATGTTTTTAAAAAATTAAGTTTACATTATAAAAATAATATATTATTCTAATTCCAAATATGGAAACCATTTTAGAAAATTGAATTCACATAAGTGAAACAATTATATTTAATATTAATTTGGCACATGTGGTAAGACAATTGGTTCTTAAAAAAGTATTTTTTTTATAAAAATATTTCTTTATATTAACTCAATAACTAATAATATTCATTATATGATAATAATTTAAAATTTAATGATATATAATATCTAAATTTCAATTAAAACATTCAACTTTTTTCGAATTATTTTACTGAATTAAAATGGAGAAACATTATGCATTTTAAACAAAATTATTAGAAAACGTCATTTTTAAACAAAAAAACCAAAATTATAGTAAAAAGTGATATAATGTTTATTCCATGTAATTTTTCCAATGAAATATAACATAAGATAATTTAAAACATATTCAAAACATATTACTATTTTGAAATTACATAATTTTTTTAAAAATAATATCATTTTTTTCAAGAATCATGATTTTTTCATATTAAATGAAAAATAAATATTTTTTTATAAATAAAAAAATTTAAAAAAAATTAAACTTTGATATTATTTTTTATAAAAATGAAGTAAATTTTACCAAATAAATTTTATCAATGTTCTAAAAAATTATTATAATATTTATCATGAAATTAAATAAATATCATTTTTAATTAAATCATATTTTTGAAGTATAAAATCCATTTATTAGAAAAAGATTTATTATTTACTAAAAAATTATCAATATCTTATATAGAGTAAGAAATATATATATATATATAATAAATTAGTTATTACTAATCATACCCACCAATTTAATGGCTCGGTTATAATGATAATATATATCATTGGTTGTGTATGTTCAATGTTGCGTGTTGAATACACTATCAAACATAAGAATATCAGAGTTGTGTGTAACACAAGATAAACTGAGTGTTGCATTTAATACATGTTTTACATATTGATGTGTGTAAAACAAGACAATCCTCGTGATGTGTTTCATTTATGCTATCAAATATATTTTTCTTCTTGTAAATTCATGGGGCTATTATAGAGAATGACTCTAGAATATAATTTCAATAAATTTATATTTATTATACAAGAGGTTTGAATTATTTTGAAGAAAGTAAAACTTGAGATAAAGTATTTTTTTCACACTTTTATTTCTATGGGACACAATCTATATTCACCATTTGTTTCTTTTCAGTGGATCATATACTACAGAAAAATTTATTTAATGATTATTATAAAGAAAATTATGGGATATACATATCCGTGTTGGGTTCTTTCATCCCAAAAAATCATTATTAAAATGAGTATAAATATGTGTTTAGTATACTTATACATTCTGATTGATTATTGGGATTATTTATGATTATGCTATGATTGTGAAAACTTAGGATCGACCTCCAAATATGAACATTAATTTTATTACCCTCTATATAATTCTTTAAAATACATATTTTCTTTTTTAATTTTGTCCATATTATGTTCTCAAGAGACTGAAAATATTTTTTTATATAGAATCAACATAATTTCTCACTTCAGTTGAAAAACATTTTCATCCATATCTATTTTTTCAAAAAATGTAAAGATGGGTTTTACTAAACACATACTGTTGTTCAAACTATTTTTTCCTCCTGTGATTTAATGATATTTTAATAGTTTTTGGGTTCATAAATGAAATAAATCCGTTATTTTAATTACAATTTACTCGAGATATGATCCAATTATACCATCATTATTCTTTCTATTAATTTATTATATTTATGATGAAAGATATTTATCAAACCTATTTCAGTTCCATGGGTTTTTCAATGATTACATGATGAGAAGTTAATGGAACTGATTTCTTTTCCATGGGTTATGTAATGATGAAATGTTTACAAATCCCATTTATATTCTTGGGTTAGAATAGGAATAATGCTTTATGATATTGTGAAAAATATTTTTTTTATTTTCATTATATAATTGGTACTTATATCTCCATCATATTAATTTAGTAAATATTGATTTATAATGAGATAAATATGACTGGAATGGAGATTGAAAAAAATTTAGTAAGGGACTCTACCAACCATGATAGCCTTGGGATTGAACCCAAATAACTATTATTGTTTGAGGAGTGAACCCAATCCACTATGAAATTATTTTTATTTAACCATGACTACTAAAGAAATGATTTTTATGCATATGTGTATACTAGGAATAAATTTCTTATGTCAATCTAATTACCTCGTGGCTGATGCACTTTTATTTATTTAAAATTTCTATATTATGAATAATGAATAAACATTCCATTAATCAATATTTTTATCTTTGATATAGAGTGTATGTTTTTAAAATGTTATGATCATGTTTCCTTTAACCTATTTATGAATAAATTTATTAAGTATAATGTGTATAAGAAGGGTGCTAGTTAAGAAGAAATAAGTGTGAGACGGTGTAGTTAATTTATGAACCAATTTTTTATGTGTAAATTTTTTCATAAATACTTTACCTATATGATTCTGGCATGAATCAAAATGTTATGTAATGAATATTCATATAAGAAGATAAAATACCTATGTCTAATAATTATAGTTCATTGTAGTTGGAATTAGATCAACGATTAGTTAGACTTTGGAAACTGTTAGGATAAAAATTTAGTTGAAACCCTATAGATAAGGTAATGTATATTCTAGAATAAAAATTCTTTTGAAACCAACATGAATGACTTAGGTTACACCTAAGGTTTCCCAAATGATGATTTTACGATTTAGAAATCTGATAAATGATTTTTTATTATTATTTGATTTCACACTATTATTAATGTTTCTCACACAATGTATTTTCTTTTGATTCAATAGATTTATCCTGAAGGATTACTATTAATGTTGATTGTTATGGGCAATGTAATGAATTCCCTCAGGAAAAAAATAATTTATATAAGCCATGGAATGTGAAACCTAATGATTTTTCCAAATTAGGTATATCAGTATATGATAAAAAATATCAACTTTGGTAAGTTTTTTGACACAATTAATAAGATTTAGATAGAGTTTCGAAAATACCACAATGGAAATAATGTTCCCCTTCCAATAAGTTTTTAAATTTTGAAAAAGAACTCAAATTAATTTCTTAGAGGAACAACAAGATTTATTGTGTGTGTAAAAGGATACAAAGTATGTAATTTTCTAGGAAACATGAAAATTGTGGTAGACAAAATGGATGGAAATTATGTTATCCCTATTATATAATTAATGGTTGAATGTGTTAAAAAATTAATGTATATGAAATATGAAAATCAATGTCATATGGGGAATGTAAGGGAATATAATTGAAATGGTTGTATGGGTAAGGGTTTTACTGATGATGATGAAAAAACTAAAAATGACGTACGAAAGGTTTTGGATGTTTTAATAATATTAAATGTGCTAAAATTATGTACCATGATTAAATTGAGGTTTATTAATCTTAATACATGATTAATATTTCATAATGTATGAAATAAGTATTTGGGAATAATACAATCAAGCCTAGTTAATGAATTAAGAAGGCAATGGGATTATTGAAGTGTTTACGTATTTGGATTCACGAGCTATGTTATATAAGTGTTATACTAGTGATATTATAGTTATAAAAAACATGAACAATATAATGATTATTATGAATAGTTTTTCATCAAGAGTCTAAAACAATATTTTGAATGGTACTTATATCCAGGGAAAATTGATTTTCTAGTAAGTATCTATTTTTAAGGAAGACACGATTTAGGGAAAGATATACCTTACTATGTCTATGATATTAACTTACAAATGTTTTATTAGGTTAAAGAGAATATTTACCAAGATAATATTGGTGAACATGAAATTTATATTTAGATAAAAATGTAGTTTAGTTCATCTCTGAATATGTTTATTTCATATTCAAATTTACGAAATATATTTGAATGTTTGTGATAATATATGTGGAATAAATGTTTTGCTAATGTATTTTTATGTGATCTTATATTAATGGATTTTTATACCATCATGGGATTATATGTTTAAGGTTTATTATATGTTTTATGGAATAAACACCCCACTTTGAAATTTTTTAAGTGATGATATTGTGATATGATTGGAAACATTCAATTGGTACACAACAAAAAACTAAATATTATTTGAGGGTATTTAGAGGGGGTTATGAACAACCCCCTATAATGATTGAATTTAGAGGGGGTTATGAAACCCAACTAAATTTGGTTTCTATATAAATTATAGTGGGATATGATAAAACCTATCTAATCATGAAATTTAGATGTGGTTATAAACCCCCACTAATTACCTAAAAAAGAGGGGGTTTGTACCCCCCATACATTTTCAAACATTATTTTTTAATATCCTATGTAATTTAAGATGTGGTTTTGATTTGAGGTGTTTCACAACCCCCACTAATATCTTAAACTTGCGGGGGGTTCAAAGCCTCCTCTTATATAATAAATTATATTGGGTTAGAAAACAACACTAATGTATTAAATCCAATGGGGGCTAAAAACCACCTATAATGTCTTAAATCATAGGGGGATCACCCCCTTAATGTCTTATATTATCGGTGGTTTAAAACACCCTTTAACATCATTAAATTAGAAGGCGTTGTAAACTTCCACTATTTAAAAAAGAATCAAAATTCATATTATATATATTTATAATTAAAATAATATATACAAATGTATTTAAATAAATTATATGAATTTATTATATAAAAAATTTATGTTATATTTTTTAAATTTATTAATATGCATACATAAATATAATTTTATAGTTTTATGTTTATATATATATATATAAATTTATAAATTTTATTTCATTTAATATTAATTCTATATAATATAAAATCATAACCATGTTATATACATATATCTGTAAATATAATTTATTTAAAAAATATATGTCATATAAAAACCCATAATAGTAGTTTTTGTAATGAATATAATGATAATAAAGATATTTTAAAAAAATATGTTTGTGCTTTTAGATTCTATATAATTAATATTATATGTTATTTAATTTATACCAATAAAAATATATTAATGTACAAAATATTATACAACTATATTTACTAAAATTACTTTATAAATATATAATAATTCTTTAACAATAAATAAATGCATTGAAATAAATTATATAAATATATTTATAATTTTTATTTCAGAGAATATTAATTATATATAATACCCAAATTAGTAATATATAATATAAAATTGGATTTAATATATAAGTATTTCATACAATATTATATATATCTTAATTATTTATAATATTCTAAAATCTATAAGAATAATTATATATTAATGTACATACTAGTAAATATATGTATTGAAATTAATTATATAAATATATTTTAAAAAATAATATATTAATATCTTTTAAAAAAAATTATATAAATATATTAAAAAATATAGATAGATATATATATTATATTTAAATATACAAGTACATAATATATAAATATGTTTTTATGTGTATGAATAATTTAAATAAACATTTAAATATATGTGTATATTCATAACATAAATAGAATTAAAAACTATTTTTTTTCTAAAATATATTTAAATACCCATTTAAAATATATATTTTATCTAAATCTATAAATTGAATATAATATAAATATATTATCATATAAATACATAAATACATAATATGAAAATGTACATATTAATTTTTATGTGTGTATATATATATAATATATTTATATGTATATAAATACTTATTAAAATAATATTTATTTAATTGAGATTGATAATATATAGAAATATAATAATTCACAATAATAATAAAAAAATAAATTTTCCATCGTGGTAGGGAAATTGGTGAGGGATGCTGGAGATCCCCTGTTCAAAAACTAGTGGCCTTAAATGTTTAAAAGATGGGTTGGTGGTGCAAAGATAATGGCATGGACTTCTATCGAGGGGTGCCTTCTCAAAATGGGAGGGAGTTGTGGAATGCATCCACAGGGAATTTGTTGTGGGGAGTGGGTCACACAAGATGGTGAACTAGATGGGGGTGTAATGGGATAAATTAGGCGGTGGGGGCTAACTTGGAAGGGGAACTGGGAATGTGACTGGGGATACAATGGGGAATGGGAGGGGATATGAGCTCATTGCCTACAGGGGAATGGGGGATATTAAAAAAAAGATAATAAAAATTTTAGAAGTGGTTTTTAAGTCACCTAAAAAAGTGTCTCAAATATAGGCGATTTTCAAAATCACCTATAATATGTAGCCTATAACTCGATTAGATAAGGTTTTCATCTACTTCTAATATGATAAATAAATTATAGGTTGTTAAAATCCCCTCTATATTTGATTCTATAGTCAAATTATCGGGGGGGGGGGGTTAACCCCCTCTAGTACAATCCTAGGTAAATTAATTAATATTTTAACAGCGGTTACTAAAAACTGCCTCTAATAACTGTAATAGGCATATTAGCTATGGTTTTTAATAACCGAAACTAATATATTTAGAGGGGGTTATAAATCCTTATAAAATAAATAATAACCCCTCTAAAATGGACTTTTTTTGGTAGTGGTATTATGAAGAATACTCCATCCATGTTCATATAACCCATTAGTGTTGGTATATGATTACAAGTCAACTAAATTATGGCATACTATATTTTGGGAAATACACCATATTAATGGATGAAAATTCATTCATTTAAAAGGTGATATATTAAAATATATTTATTTTCATGTTAAGTATAACCATTCAGGTTACTATCTAAATTTTTTTGATGAAACATTAAATTTTATTTCACTATTAAAAGATTATATAGTGATTTATCAAGGTGATTTTGGGAGTTGTTTCATTGGGTTGAAGTTTACGTAACCCTTAGGTTTTACATGTGTTTTAACATGAATTATTATTTGGGATAAATGAAATTAATATTTTTAAAGATGTACACGGAAGAGCATCATATATCCTTTGAGATTATAATATTACTTAATGTTGAGGTTTTTGAGGTAATGAAGGGTTTAGAGATTAATATTGTATTTCTTCGTATGAAGGTTTACTAATTTTAATTATTACATATCCTTTTAAAAACCTTTTTGTGTTTTTGTTAAACCCTAATGACTATTGAAAAATATTAATATTCTTTTGATGTATTATATGTTGATTTTATTTCTTGAGGAAAAAATTGACTTGAACATTTATCGTTCATGGAAATATATTAGATTATGGTAGAAATTTATTTAAGAAAGAAATTTTACTCTTAAATTAAGTATATTTACTTATTTTTATTTTTATAGACTGTATTGGAATACCTTAACTCTATGAAAAAGAATCTGAAGAAAAAAAATCATATAAATGTTAATTCCAGTGATTAGATTTCATTTTAACAATTTCATGATTCATGGTTTTTTGGTTGTTAACATTCTTATCATAATGTTATTTATTATTCCCTATTAATCCTTTGTCATTAATTTTCTCTTCCAATTCTAACAATTTAGTCACACTAATGTTCACCTTTATTTAAATCGAGTTTTGTTGCGACCTTCATACAACCCTCTTTTTAAAGAGAACTTTTATTAACCCTTTTTATGATGTCAATTTTCTTTAAAGGACAATTTAAATAACAAAAATTTTATTGTTGAATGAAAGTTCCATTTGAGATGATGAAATTTATTATATGGGTGGAGAACGTAACACCCATGATATGATAAAATATTTCTCTTAAAATAATTTTATTTCATAGATGGCCTGTGTTACAAGAAACATTGAGTTTAAATTAACATTGATACACTATTGATATATTAATATTTAAAGTGACAGGTAAAACCTAGAAATTAAATTTTCTAGGAATAATATAATTATCTAATTTACGAGATATGTAAATCTTTCTTACTAAATATAAATATATTAATACATTCCTAGTAAATAGTAAAATAATTTTCATTAAAATTATTTTATGCTTCACAAAAATGTCTTCCCCAGAAATAATATTTATTGTATTTTGTGAGAAATATTATTATTAATTTTTTGTAACTATAATAAATTTATTTATTAAAAATAATATTATTTTTTAAATCATCATTTCAAAATTACCTTTGCAGGAATTTTTGGGATTTTTCTTAAAAGATAAATTTTTCAGTGAATAGTGAAAAATACTAAACTTAGTTGAAAACAATATTCTTATTTCAAAAATTTACATAGTATAACATATTTTTAAAATGCTTTAAGAATAAAACTAGTTCAATTTTATTATTAATAATTCACTTATTTTGATTATAATGAGTATTATGGTGTAATGTGGTATAAAAACATTCTTATACTTAAAATGTATTTTTTTTCTAAATATGATTTTCGTTTCTTTTTATACATTTGAATTAACATTAATTTATATCATTTATAGGAATATAATATATGTAATGGAATCTATTATTGGGTTTATATATTAAATTTTTTCCTGTGATGTTTTTTTGAAACCTTTAAAAACAACTCAATGTTTTTTTAATATTAAAAATATAGTTCTTATGAAATATCGCATCTTTTATGATATAAAAAAAAGATAAATATAATTTTTAAAAACAATTCCTGAAACATATGGAGAGAATAAAGTATGATAAAATACAAAAAATATCATACACATTTAATTCAAGGAAAATAAATTTGAATATATTCCATGGTAAAAAATGAAATTCATTTTCAGTCCTAATGTAGAGCTTGCATAATAATTGAAAAGCAATATTTAGAACAATAAATTTAATATATTTAGATGAAATATGTCTTGTAAAGTCTATTTTATTAAATTTGAATTAATAGAGATGGTAATTATTTTAAGAAATTAATTTTGGTTTTATATAATAGGATGGTTATCAAAATTATTATGAAATGATTATGCAAGGCTAAAAAAGTCAAAATAACATATTAAATATGTTCTCAAGAAATAGATATGAGTTAAAAATCATATTTAATGAATATAAATATATATTTTGAGAATATTAATCTTATTTTTATTGTGGTAATTTTCTAATAATTTTTAGGTATTAAATATATAGCTTAATTGAATATATAATATTGACCCGATAATTATAAAATTAATTAATTAACCAAATAAATTATATTAAAAATATTAACATTATTTTAATTTGACACTATTAATGTTATTAAATAATTTAACAGATGAATGTTTCATTTATGGAATATATTAAAATAATTGGTATTATTTATAATTTTTTTCTTTATGTTATTAATGTCAAAGTAACTGATAGTTATAAAAGTTGACATTAATTGTATATTAAAATAAATAATAGTTTTATTAAATGATATAAAATTACTAAAAATATTTTATTCGTCCAAGGGACTCAGATATATTTTGTAATAATAGTCATGGTACATTTATGGGTATTTCTCCATTTATAGTAACTATAATTAGCCTCAATACAAAAAAATCCTTTTTGTCACAGTTAGTTTGAAAAGGGTCAATAAAGGGTTAAAAATAAAATATATTGGTATTAACATTGTAAAATGTTTAATAATTTTTTTTGGGTGAATTTAAATTTACCTTTATAACCTTGTGTTCAAAAAAATTGTTTATAAGACACTATTATATGAAAATTACTTATATATTATTTAAATGAAAGATGGTTACCAAATGTAAATTTCATTATTTTTATATATTTAATGGGTTAAAAAATTTAAAAAAACTAATTAGGAATGATAATTATGACAATAAAATCATAATGAAATTATTTTATTTATTGAAACTTATGTCTATTTTTTAGTAGTTATTTAATTAACATAAATGGTTATACAACGCTGAGAAAATATTTATTTAATTACTACAAAAATAAAATAAGAGATTTCAAAAATAGAATAAGAAATAAAATTTGATTTATTTCATGTGTTCCATGAATATATTATGTTAATATGACATATTAATGTTTTTTAAAAGGATTGTATACAAATTAAAATTTTTTATCTGCGTTTTTATTCAGTTTAATTAAAAAATGTCAAAATTTATAATAATGATATTTTAGGAGAATGATATATTATTAATGTATATAAGAATATTAAAACAATCCAATTGGGATATGATATGGTCTGAAATTTCTTTCCTTTTCCATTTATAGTCCATTTTGAACCATTTGTATTGAGAATGAATTTTCTATAATATAAACATTTAAGAAATTTCAAAAGTTCCCGTCATCTAAATTGCAAAAGGTCACCTCCTCCCTCACCGATGCACACCATTTTGAGCCTTCTATCTAAACCAGAATCTATCCATTTTTAGTCTCTAATTAAATATCTGAATCCTATGTGTCTAAATCTTCCCAAAATACCAAATCTATATCTATATAGAATAAATCAAATGGAGTTGTTAAAAGAAGAGGGAAACACATTAACCGATCACTATATTTTTTATAATCTTCATTAAAACCCATAAATATATTTTATATATTATATAATAATAACTCCATTTTCATTATTATTCTTAAATTTAATTTTTCTAGGAAAACACCATTATAAACTCTCTATCCCAAAAAATGACAAGTGAAATTATTGCTCGTACGTACGTATAACTTACCATTTCCAGATAAAAATATAATGTATATTTTATGAAATTATATTATGGATTGGTTTTATTTAAGATTTATTGTTTATATATGATATTTATAAATTTACTATACTTCTATAATTATCATATCACATCTACCAACTTACCATTAAATCCTTTGGTAAAAGTAATCTCGTTCATGTGTTTCTGTGGACTACCACCTCCATGAAGAAATGTGATTCGTTATTCATTTATATTATACTCTTATGATACATAATAATTTTTGATGAATATATATTATATATATATTATAATAATGATCCTATAATTTTGAATTAATATTTACCTTTCTTTCCTTCCATTAGTTGAAAAAATGACTAAGCTTTCATTTGTACGTATGACCTACCATCCCCATAAATAACATAATTTATTTTTCTCTCTATAAATATTATTGATGAATATAAATATATTAATAGTTAATATATATTATATTTATATCATTATTCATATTTTTTTTTGTTTAGTATTAAAGATTAATTTTAAAGGACCAGAACTACTAAACAGAAATACTCTTGATAAACCAAAAATTTAACAATCATGAGGAACAATATTAATAAAGAATTATTGATAAAAAGAGATTTTTAAATGTTATAAAGGGATAATATGTTATATTATAAGTGTTGAAATTAATATATTCTCTAATTATAATGAATTTAAATTTTTTATAAAGGAGGTTAGATTTATTTCGATGCAAGGAGAACTCGAGATAATAGATTTTTGTCTCAATTTTATTTCTATGGGACCCAAGCCTTATACACCAATTTATCCATTTATGTGGTGTATATACTTAAAATGAATTAATTTTATGATACCTAACCTGAAAATTATGCAATATTATATCCATATATGGTTTTTTTCTTTCACGGGAATGTTTATTCAAATGTTACTAGAGCAGTTATGGGTTTTATGTTACAATATCATTGTTTATTATTATTGTTTATAATTAAGTTATAATGATGAAATTTTATGATAAACCAAAAAATATACTCATGAATATTTTTTCCTGTGTTTATTTTAAGAAAATACATGTTTCATTATTCATTTTCCCCGTCGTATGTTCTTAAGAGATAGAAAATACTATATATGGAAAATCAAATTAATTTCTCAGTTAGGTTGAATAAACATTTTCCTTCCAAATACATGTTTTCGAAATCTATTTTAACCAACTTTTTTACTATCCACCTATGATTATTTAATTTCATTTTCAACTATCTCTTAATATTTCAAAAAAATAGAAGAAATATCTTTATCATTTTCCAAAAAAGTTACATTATGACTTTTCTAATAGAAGTATGGAAGGAAATTTTTTGTAACTAATGTGAAATAAATTCTTCTTCCTACTGTTATTAGAAACTTTGTATTTAATTCACCCTTTATAAGTTTACAAGGTTCTTATAAAATATATTCTTTCCATTCATAATTACACCTTTTTAATCTGTTATTTCAAAAATAGAAAAGTTATTTTTTCAAGTGTGATGAACCATATCATATTACCAGGAAAACTGATATTTAATCCAATGTGGATTGAAATTGAAGAGTGACCCTGACATACATAGAAGGGAAACAAGAACATGAGAATATCTAAATATATATTAGGAATTATTTATCCAACAATCGAAAATAATATTCAAATTTCACTACAAAAACAATTTCATGTAAACAAATCAATAAATATAACTCAATTTAAAAATATATTCTATAAAAACTGAAAAACAAATATAACAATCTAAACCTACCACCTAGTGGTCCATGACCACTGACGATGTCTCAGTTCACCCACCCATGGTCACCCTATCATGAACAAAAAAAACATAGCGTATAATAAGATCCTTCTATAAGAATAATATGGATTTTCAAACCAAATAGTACAAGAATGGTGTGAGCTATAGATCTCAATAGGAATACACCAATGTTACTTTGTAGTTACATTATAATGTAATTGAAATATTATTTGACAGTTGTAAAATAAATAGAGATTAAATATTAGTTTAAAAACCTTTTAAATATTTTCAAAATCATATATCATACAAATATTGTAAGAAATGTCATTACATTATTTAAAAACAAATTATTTTCTAGAGAATCTATGAAATCCATTTCACAAGATATAGTCATAACATAAAATAAATTTAATAACATTCACTTGATATCAATTTCTTTACACAATCACAGTGCATTATTTCAGTAAAATGATCAGTCAAGCAAGTTAACTTCAATGAAAAGTAACTATAATGAATGTTTTCATGTATTGAGCATCATGTATATAGATTTCATTGGTACAAATAATATGTGATATTGATAACACCATATATAAGAAAACCAAATGATCTGTACTAATAATTTTTATAACATCTAGTCTCATCCATCTTAAGAAATCCAATTCCACAAACCCTCACATTTATATATGCACATCTGTAGCCTTAAACTTTAATCCTCACTATGGATACACTAAATTGGTTTTGAGTCCACTGGTGATGAATATATCACGGTCTCCCCTTATTACTACCAAGGATTCCATTAATAGTAAAAATTGGTTACCAAAAAAATCAATTTATGAGGATCACAATGTGGAGACTTATCAATATCAGTCATGGGATTACACACAAAAAAATTTCAATACAAGGAACATTAACTCAAATTACAACTCACTCTTACCCATTTAGTCCATTTAATTAAATAATTCTATTTTTAATTCCCATAAATGGTAAGAAAATTACAAAAAATAGTTACATAAAGGTATTATTACGAGGTAGGATCACCATTAGGTTCCCATATGGATGTCAAACATCATCAATTTAATTCAAAAAATTTCTTAATTTGAACATTTTAAAATGGTATCCATTCCCGTTTACATTCACAACACAATAAGGTAATTCTAAAATGAGAATTTAAAATAATAACCACTTTTAAATCATTCTAGTGGAATTCATGTTTTTTTACCAATTTAGAAATGATTATGTCTAGTTAAAACATGTATTTTCACCACATATCCATTTAAATAAATCACTCATTTCAAATTACCCAAGAATGCTCAATTGAAAACAAGGTTAACATTATTCAAAGAAGGTTCTTGGTCATTTCAAAAATTCAAGAATTTGAATATATTTAGAGAACATCAAGTAGTTCAACTCATTTCATTCAAATTAAGGAATTTTATTTTAGTAATTAAATTCTAAGCCAAATCCCAAACCATCATCAAAGTATAATTAATATTTTTATTAAAAATAAATCATGAAAATAATAGAATTAAAAAATTCACAAAATGTGATAAAGAAATAAATTTCATACACATTCAATTCAATCCATGTTAAATTCAAAGAGAATACGTTGAAATTAGGTTTCACAAGGAATTTCAAGAAAACAATTCATAGAAGTTGTTTGAGAAATTACCAAAAATTTATCTTTAAATTATTATGAAACAATGAATTACAACATGAATGAAAATAATATAAAGTAATACATGTAATGTTTTATTAAATCAATAATTAATCTGATATTTTTTCCCTCCAATGAAAATAAAAGTATCTCCACAGATAGATCGTAATAAAAGTGATAAGTGATGTAGGATCCAAAATTCCACATCAACCATCCGTGAAAAAATTGGACATGAATAAATCATAATCATTAGGAAGAAAAAATCCCAAAAATAAAAGATATCAATGTCCGGGAAGAAAATAACTCACTAGAAGAGGATCACCACTTTAATTGTCACTTAAATTCACTAGGAGATGAGGATGGGATGTCCAAAATTCCTTTAGAGGACTCCGAAAGTTAAATGTATCAAGTTAGTTTTGATTGAGAAATGGTTCGG
Organism: Viscum album; assembly: GCA_963277665.1. NCBI lineage: Eukaryota > Viridiplantae > Streptophyta > Magnoliopsida > Santalales > Viscaceae > Viscum > Viscum album. The sequence continues at coordinate 591,475,354 of OY728141.1, read as the reverse complement.
GATAATTATAAGTTTTTGGGATTTTATTTACAATTTTAAGGGAATTAAAACACGTATACATGGTTTCCATGTTTAGGTTTCATAGTCAGTATTAATAATGTGCTTAACCATGAACCAGAAATAGAGCCTTTAGAAGAGATACGTTGTTTGGTAGCATGGTTTGTTTAACCATTTAAATCTATGTTACCCCTTCCATTAAAGTTTCATAGTATGGCTACATGGTGTCTATAACCATTCATGAACCATGTTCCCCAACCCAGTTTACTAGGAATGGTTGAATAGTATGGTTGTATGGTTTTTTAAACCACGTTCCAACTGTTAAAAGGACCAAAAACCTCCATAGAAATATATGAATAAACATAAAAAATAACCCATGTAGAGATACATTTAAAGGATTCTCAAATTTATGGTTCAAACCACCTAAATTCAAGTAACGAGTTATTACAACCTCCCCACCATTGGAAGTTAAATTCCAATAATGATTCATCTCTTAAAGATATAAAAAGAGGAAACTAGAATAACCCCCTCACTCCTCTTGATAGGTGGATGATCCATATGCCAGAATAGAGACTCACCTAATGGATGAAATCATATATAAATCCAAGATTAACACTTCAATATCATCATAATATTTCAAATTATAGAAATACTAGATACATAACAAAGGCCCCCCTAACATTTAATGATTCATCATAATAATAATACATGAGAAAAAAACATCCCTTCAATCAAAATAAGTGACATCAACCACACGCCAAGGAGAACATTTAAGGGAATAAATTGAAAAACATAAAGTATTTAAACATATAAAAACACATGATTCCAATAAGAAACAATGCTCACATTGTCCATATGAGATAAACCATCCACAATTTAAGAAAATAAATAATGATTTCAACCCTAGGTATGTACACGATGATAACCTAAAATTTTGAAAACCGAGCATCACCCCCTAATAAGATAATTAGATCACACTCCAGCACCTTTCGGTATCTGTTCCAACATGGAATCAGATTATCCTAGTTACCTATGTAAATTTACAAGGTACATTTAAATCCACCTAAAAAAATCTCAAACATCATAGTCAGTGCAAAACGGGGAACTACACTATCCAAATAGAGATCATCCAATAAATCAAAATTGAGCTCTAACCATGATGGAAAAAATTGAAGAAAACTAATGACCAATATTACCCAGAAATCTCTAAGATTGTCATTATAAGATTACAATTCATCATTATAAGAATAAAAAACACTATGTAACTATATTAATTCCAAAAATAAATTTTTATTATTCAAGAGTGCACATCCATAAGGCACAACCACATAGGTCTCAACAAAATTAAACCATTATCAAATTAAAATAGATTTTCGTACGATATTATCCAAAAATATACCAAAAAAATAATTCAACATCTCTTAATACAGGGGCTTTCAAAAATATAAAATCCACAATAGAAAGAATCTCATGAAAGTTATGCTACAATGTTATAAATAACATGATGGATCAACATCAACCATAACAAAAAATTGGTATATCCTCTATAATGTGAAAAAGGTTTACTCTAAGGCCTATGATAAGATGCGTATTATCATGAAGAACATATTTCCATTCGGTTTGGAAATTATTATCCCGAACCAAATCATCCATTTTTGGTCACATTAATTATATAATTTCATAAGGTTTCCCCAATTAACACCCCATTTAAAAACTCCCAGCTTTGTCAACACAAACTCTTAAGATTGATAGGTTGTCAACATTGGAAGAAAATGACATGCCTCTTCATTACATGATATGGCTATCTATCCTTGACCATAAATGAGTAATTCTTCCATTTATTTCATTTTGTTTTATCTACTTCAATTGAAAAATCCCAATCAAGAATTTCCCCATAAGAAATCTTTTGGGTTGTTGGCATGGTTGTAAAAGGGTATGGGTGAAGGCAATTTCTAAAATAGATTTCCTTAAATAAGAAATCACTAACATGATCAGGTAAGAAAAATATCAATCATGAAAAATTCTTGGTATACACCACATATGATAACTCATATTTATTGAAACCAAAGAACTTTGAAACTTTCTCCTATATTACTTTATTAGAATAATTACACCGAATAAAGAGTGACATGAAGAATTTGAAATTATTACTTACAAAAATAATATAATAATTACTTCCAACCACTAAAGGATAAGACTGTACGACAAATAAATGAAAGAATACATTCCTTGGGAATCATAATTATTGAGTGAGTTAAAGATCCCATCAACTTATTCAAGACACCTTATTACCTCAAGATAAAATCATTCACCATTATTTGAAGGTGGATGATCATATAAAAAGTCAAAATGGTGTTTAATTTATTGTATCTATATTTATACAACACTCTATATTGAGTCTAGATAGTGTCATAGATAGATACTCCACTTCTAGAAAACATCTAGAACCACTCTGAAAATTGGGCCGAATAATAGACATTCAAAATTTTATAGAAAACATCATGGGGTTCATTTCATATAATTATCAAACACAATATCATCAGTTTAGACATAACACACAACGATTAACTGAATAGTCCAAATGATTTTAAATAATCTATTAACAACTTTATAAAATAATCATTTATTTCAAACACAAAATATTTCTGCATTTAGTAAAAATTACACTTTCCTTTCAAAATGATACGTCTTTCTAAAAATCTACCACAGTTCATTGATATTCATTTATCACTTCTAGAAATTATTCGATGATTTTAAAAACATTGATCCCATTTTCTGATTTCCAAAACCAATCTCATTTTAAATATATTACAAAAAAAATTTCATCATATAAAATTATTTATAGAATCACAAATGAGTCATTGAAAGTCATTTTCCAAACTAAAAATTTCATAATATCACACCATTCGATAGTTGAAAACTCTTTTCAATGTAATCAGTAAAAAAAATTTTTTGGCTGAATATTTATTTTTCAAAAATGTTTTAAAAATAAAAAAAATTATTTAAATAGATACTACCACATGATATAATTATGGAAACCACATCCATAAGTTTTACCACTAATCTCACTTAAATGAAGTCACCTAGAATAACACAGATAATGTTTCAATCATAGAATAAAATTATAAAAATTCATATCTTGGTTATATGCGATAGTAAAACACATTGAAACCTCTCAAATATTCCTTCCTGGATCTCTAGATCAGTAACATCGATTATCCATAGTTTAACATGTCATGAAGATACTATGTGACTATGGTCATCTTTCCATTCTGGTTTCAACAACTCATAAGGAATTCGCCAAAGTCCAAGATAATATCCTCATAAATATAAATCATATTCATCATCATGAAACCAATAAATCAAAAAACACTCATATACCCAGCTTCTTTGGTAACTCAAGTCTCATCGTGCAGATGTTCAGATCAATCACCCACATATTAACTACCTTTGGAGTTTTTACACATTAGAAATCTCTTTTATACTATGATTATCCAAAAATAACATATGGAAACTGAAGGAAAGGATCCTTATTTTTAGTAAAGGCGTCATTTGATACCATTTTTCCAAAAATATCTTAGAGTACAATCCGAATTTATATTTGAGCTGACCAATCACTAAACTGAAGAGTGTTCTCATTTTCCACAGGCTAACGAAAAGAATCTGGGAATATATAAATAACCATTTTGAATTATATCTCATACAATGTGACACAAAAATCATTGTACATTGTGGAAACAACTTCATATAAACAAATCAATACATATATATTAGAGTTTAATGAAATGCTATAAAAACTAAAAAAAACATAACAACCAAAAAATATCTATATGTGGTCCACTACCACCCACCATGTCTTAATTCAACCACCCTTGGTCACCCTAGAATGAACTCACAATGTATATAGAGATCATTATCACCTACTATAAGGATAATTAGGCATCAGTGGGAACCAAACTGTAAAAAAAGAGTGTTATCAATGGATCTCATTAGGATTCCAATAGAGTCTATTTAGTTTCATTATAATGTAAGTAATAAATACTATGATATTTTTATGATAAAGATAGTATGTATATTAGTTTATAAATATATTTCTAAACATTTAATCATCATTTATCATAACAATTCTATAAAAACTTCTATTTCAACATTTTAAAAATATGTATTTTCTTTAAAACCATTGAAAACCATTTCAAAATATGGGAACATAACATACAATAAATGTAATAACATGCACCGGATATAATATTATTCACAAGGGTCTATAAATTATAATCAAGGTGTATCATATCAATAAACATATTAATCTATCAAGGAAGCTCTGGTGTTAGGCAATGAAAATGAATATTTTCATTTATAAAATATAATGTATATTTATGTCATGGGTATAACCAAGATACAATTTTTATTCAACCATTTTCATGCTTATAGAAATCTATATGACTATTCCCCTGTCTAACAACTACTCTCATGGGTCTCAAGAAAATTAATTCCATGCACAATTTCTATCCTTGTTGAAAATCCATAGTCTAAACACTCCTTGTTCTCTTCCAATCCACTAGAAGGGGTGTGGTTATAATATTGAAGCGTATATCTAGCTCATCCCATATTACTACCAAGTTTTCCATGAATAGTGAAAATATTTTTGTGAGGTAATCATGATACAAGGATCACAACATGGATCCATACCAATATCAATCATGGCCTGTACCATCAACATTTTAATCATGGGTAAATTACATCAAATAACATCCAACTTTCACACATGAACTCCCTTTAAATAATGAATCCATTTTTAAAATACCCCTAAATTGGAAGAAAAAGAATAATTCATGTTACATTAAGGTATTATTATAAGGGAGGATCAAAATTATATTCCTATTCCCTCTTCAAACATCATCAATTCAATTCAAACCATATTTTAAATTTAAAATTTAAAAATGTTATCTATAACCTCTTCATTTTAGAAACCAACATTGTACTACAAAACATAGATTTAAAATAATTATTTCATTCAATACTATCTAAAGGAAATCAAGTGTATCTACTGATTTAAAAATGCTTGTGGTAAATTCAAAACATGGGTTTTCATCCTATGTTCATGTGGATAAATTAGTCATTTCAAAATACACATGAAAACACATTTCAAAATGAAAGTCTAACATCATTTAAAGAGGGTAATTTGACATTTAAAAAGTCAATCATTTGAAACTGTATAGAGAAAATCAAATATTTAATCTTATTTCAGTAATGTCTTGTAAATTCATTTTAGGAATAAAAAACAAAGCCAAAGTCCTCACATTTATCATAGAATCTATTATATTTTCATTGAAAATAAAACCATACAATCATGGAATTAAAAAATATAAAAATTTGAGAGATACAAAAATATCATAGATACACAATTAATGAAATGTTATAGTCAGAGGGAATATTTTCAAAGAATCATTCACAAGTAATCTCAAGGATAGTTTTCCAAAAAAAATGTGTTAGAGATTAAAAAATAAATTAAAAAAAATAAACTACCAAATAAAGTAAAAATATATTAACACCTAAAGATTTCTCAAAATCGAATAGATTAAATTAGGTTGACGTGGGAGTATTTTATGGTAAATTAGGGCGTATTGGTTTTTTAATTACAAATATTGGGGATTTCAAACATATTTTCATGGTTTCATGAGTTAGGTCACATAGTTAGACTTAACCATGCACCAATCCACAAAACCTCACCCCATAGAGACACTATACGATCTATGTGTTTTGGCTATAGAGTTTTTTATAGAGACAAATCCTTATGACCACTTTTATTTAGGTTTCATGTAATAGATTTTTGTTTTGTCTAACTATTCTCAAATTTTTCGGCCATACATAGGATACTATAAATGATTCATGGTTTTTCGAAGCTTGATCCAATCATTAACAATACAAAAAAGCATCATGAAAACCCTAAAAATATCAAAAACAACCTATGAAGTGATCCAATTAAAGGATTTTAAAATCAATGGTTCAAAATGACTAAAATAAAGTAATGGGATGTTACATCATGAACGTTTTAATGATGTTTTAATGGTTTTTTAATCAATTAAAAAACCCATGATTTCACTTATAGTTTCCTTGGGATATGATCCAATGATTCTGTCAATGTTATTTATCTTTATTATTTATTATTATATGGACAATATGCATATGAAACATATTTACTTTCTATGGGTTTTACAATGATGAAATGGTGATATGTTTATAAAAAAAGTTTATTTTATAAGGGTTATGCAATGATTTAATTTTTGTGAAGGGTGGTACATATATCTACCTATAATTAATTTGGTAAATATTTAAATCTCATGAGATTAACATGACTGAATTGGGGAGTTAGCATACTATATTAAGGGACTCTATCCCCTATGATAATCGTGGGATTGATCCTTTAATGCATTTATGGTTTGGGGAGTGAATCCAATACACTATGATATTCTTGTAATTGAACCTTTAATATAAATGAAATTTTTTTCTATGCATCTATATATACCAAAAATCCGTATCATAAGACAATGTTTTCCACTTAGGGATAATATTCTTTGATTACATTAAGATTAATGTCTTGATAACATCCAAGAATTGTTCCATGACTAAATATATTGATCTATGACACATAGGTAATGGTTTTTAAATGTTAAGATCATGTTATCATAACCTTCCACTGATGTTATGCTTATGTGATCATTGATATCTTCCATATTTACTATTTCTCATCATCTGAATTCACCCTTAATTTTTTTTCCGTTCCATAGTTAATGAAGAACTATGTTCTGTATAATGTAACTACAAATGGTGTTATTTATGAAGAACTATATGGGAGATGATATAGTTCCTCGATGAACCATTCTTTTATCTGTCCATGTTTCAAAAGATACTTGACCAATATGATTCTGGTGTCGATAACAATTTTATATTATGAATATTCATCTTAAATGATGTCACATCTTTGTTCAAAAATTATGGGTCTATATAGTTGGTTTCAGGCCATTATTTAGTTAGCCTTTAGAAACCTGGATGAGAAAACTAGAGTAAAAAACCTATGGATTAGACTAAGTATAGGATACAATGCTATAATTTTTGTTAATTATCATGAACGTACAAGGTTAAACACATGATGTCACAATTTTTTCATCCTTTAATTTAATTTTCATTATTATATGATTTTACCACTTTGATTATTGTTTATCACACTATGATTTTTGTTTTTATACAATGGATAGATCACAAAGGAATCTTGTTGATTTTGAATGTGATAGTTAATGGAATGATCATCCTCATGAGAATAACATTAAAATAATACGAGGGATGTGAAACCTTTTGAATATTCTTAATCATCTATCTAGTTATATGATTAACAATATCATAATTTTGGAGTTTCCTAAACCAAATAATTAGATAAATATGGTGTTTTATAAATACCATATAAGAATGATGATTCATCTTCCAATATGTCTATAATGTTGGAAGAAGCACTAAAATGAATTTCTTAGATTAATAAAAAGATGTTTTAAGTGTGTAAAAGAAGTTAAAAAATTATTTAATTATCCAAGGAGAATTAAAAGGTTCGGTTAAGGTGATGTGTTATAATAATGTTCTATCTCTGATATCCTCCATAGTTCAATGTTTTAAATGTTGAATTTATGGGAATTATGTAAATATGTTTCCTAAGGGGAAATAATGAGAAGAGAATCAACACGGATATACATGTACGGTTTTTACTGATGATGATGAAAATAATTTGAGTGTTGTATAAATATTATGTTGTGTTTTAATAGTACTGATAATTTTAGAATTATGATGCTTTATTAAATTGAGGTTAATGAATCAGAAGACATGGTACATATTTCATGTTTAGGAATGAAATATTAGGGTATAATATAATGATGCATGGGTAATGGTATAATAAGAAAGAGGGATGATTGAAGTATTTATTTATCTGAATTCAAGAATTATGTTTTATAATTATTATAATAATGATATTTTGGTTAAAAAATAACGAATCATCAAAGAATTTTTCTGCAATATCTTTTCATCGAGGGTTTTCAATAATATTTTTAAAGGTACTAATTGAGAAAAAATATCTAATAGTAAGTGAATATTTTTTTAGAAAACCTGATTAAGGGAAAAAGAAGACATAATATGTGTATGAAGTTGAGACGATAATGTTTAATTTGGATAAAGAGATCATTTTAATTGGTAATATTTGAGACCATGAAATTTATTTCATTTTAAATGGGAATCCCTGGGAGTGGAATTTTTGAACCCTCCACACCCAGTAATCCCCCATCCCATGAGGGGAGAATACAGAGAATCCTGAGATAGGAAAGAGCCATTGCCCGCCAAGATTTCAGAGCATCCCATGGGGTAAAATTACGATCATCAATGGTTCGACATGAAAATCCATCATTAAAGTGGTTTGCGTCCTTTTTCCCACCCGATGAGACACCGGGTGTGTAACACCCGAGACTTTTATGTGAAATATTTTTTTTATGTCATATAAATCATAAAATGAATCTTTCAATACACACAACACTATCTTGGATTGATTTACACGCAACCGCGGCCTTCCTTGATATCTTCCGTCGTACGCAATACCGAGTTTCACTAAACAATGATATGCTATTAAAATATTATTAAAACTAGCCGTTATGAATAGTAATAACCACTTTTTAAAATTTTATAAATTTTATTTTTCAAAATGGACTTCATTTTTTGATTCGGAATATCGAAATTAGCCTAGGGTGAAATTTTGGTATTTTTCTAAAAACTTTCAATTTTTGATGAATAGTGAAACCACTAAGTGGTAGTTAAAAAAATAAAATTTTCATAAAACTTAATTTTACCACTTCTCTGAGTGGAATTTAGAAAATCTGAGAGACAAAGTTGATGTCAGTAAGTAAAATGTGGTTCAATGAGATGAAAATAATTTTTTGGTGAATAGTAATTTTTTACCTTTTCTACCACAGTTAAAAGTAAATAGGGTAATTAAGGGTAAAAATGATATTATTATTACCCTAGAACATGTCCTAATTCTATTGGACAAGTGTAATTAGACCAAAAAAAACTTTAGGAATAAAATATTACCATTTAGGACCACTTGGATTAGATTAGGACATTTATTATTAATTTATTTAAAGAAGGGTTAAAATAGTTAAAATCAAAGTTTAATAAGTAAATCATTTTTAATATGGGGTTATACATAAGATAAATTCGACTATAAATATTCATTAGAAATATAAAAATATTTCCTACATAATGGTATTTTGTTTGTAATTTTTAGACATTATATAATTTAATTTATTTTTGACACAACGATGATGCAATAATTATCTTATTAAGGAAATATTGACATAATTGATGTTATAAATACCCAAATAAATGTAATTTGAGACTTTTTATGAATTAAACTAATTTTATAGGTTAATATGACATGTTATTATTTATTTAATTAACTTGGTTTGAACTAATCATTCTGTTATGATTTTCAAAAAAATAAATTACTAAATAGTGTCAAAATTGACATAAAATAGTTTTTAAAACAAATATCATATTATTGATTGTTATTTTATTCCTAAAAATCTAAGGTTCGGCCAAGATTCTTATATCATGATAGGTGTATCCTTAATGGACCACTTGGGGGTATCTTGGATGTATATGGAATGTTTATTAACTATATAATATAAAAATACAAAGTGACATGGTAAATGTCAATCTAATTAACTAAGAGTTAAAACTAAAAGATAAGGTTAATATAATGACATAAACTTGTCTAAATTCTATTGGATGGGATGATTTCGACCCATCCCCACCTTATCTTCTAAATAACTCAATTTGGAGCTATTAAAAACCGAATATGACTTTATAATAAAATAATATTTTTAGTTATTCCAAAGGTGCCCCTCTCCTCCCTTATAAAAGGGCACCTCCTCCCCCTCTTCCTCAGACCACCTTGAGCCTTCAAGCACAGAAAAACCCTGCCCATTTCTCATCTCCACTTACCTAGAAACATCCTAGAGGTTATGGTCTTCTTCAAAGACCTATTTTAGTGCCCTAAAAGGAGGTCTCAAAGAAGCACTTCAAAGAAGAGGTAATGTCCGTTACCGATTCTTTCATCTTTATTTCTTCTTCCACTTATTCTTCTTTAGTTGTTTCATTATAAAGTAATAACATCAGTATCACTCATATACTGATATGTTATTATAAGTATTAAACAACCCTATTTAACCATCTATCCATCCTACGGAGAACGAAATCACCGCGCGTGTGTATGTACGGAATAACGTCTCCACGCCGTGGTGAAATCTATTTTACACCACCACCATACTTGGATGGGTATAATGGTGTAAATAATAACTATATATGATTATTTTAAAGTGATATTGATTCTGAAATAGTATACATACACTCAAATACATTCCCACAATCATGAGAACGATATCATCGCTCGTGCATACGTACGGACTACCATCTCGACGACGCGATGAGATTCATTCTCTACTTTAACCACTCATGAATGATTATAAAGTATATATAATAAGTAATCATGAAATATATGAGATAATAATGATACTTGATTTATGTGTATATATATGTATGTCATCTACTTAATTTCATTCAACTCAATAAGAAAACAAAAACAGCGTTCTTGCGTACGTACGGCCTGCCATCTCCATGAACGTTGTATTTATTTCCATTTAATGATTTATTATATATATGTATATTATGAATATATATTATATATAAGCCATGTTTTATATTCTGGAATTAAGTAATCATGATCTAAGTAATCATATGAATAATTACAAGTCAAAACACGGACGACAAATGAAACAATTTTACCCAAAACGCTCTTTAACATGGAATTTACAAAAGAATGGGTAATATAAAGTCATAAGTGAACCATATATGATATCAAAACAATTAATATGATTCTTTAATAAGTCAATGACATTATTTAAATCATCATACATGAGGTTTGGACACTTACAAAGCAAATCGAACCTAAGGTAAGGGAAATATCACAATCTCATTTTTATCTGAGATTGTTTATACTTTGGTATTTACTGGGGTGTATTTTATCATCCACATACATGTTTCCTCAATATGTAATATTATTTCCATCCACCTACAATTTTTTAAATCCAATTTTAACCTTTGGTGAGTTTTTAGTAAAATATATGAAAGGAATCCTTTGTCGTTTTTTGTACGAGGTACCTTTTTGACTTTTCCGACAAAAGTACGAGAAGAATGTTTTTTTAACTTATACAACATGAATGGATTTTTAAAACATTATTTACAAGAAGCTTCCTTTACAAGTTTTCAAGTTTATTTTTAATCAACTTCTCTTAGTTTAGAATTGTATGACATGTTAATAAAGGGAAAAGGTTTATAATGTAGAAATGATATTTTCCTCAAGAATGGAGTTCAAGTGTTTTATCAAAATTATTTTCCATCTAAGATAATAAAGGGTTCTGTTTCTATCCCTATTATTACATTGATTTGATTATGTTGTGATGGAATTATATTTATGAATTCCTTTATCTTATATGAATTGTTTTATGATGTCACGATGTTTAAGATTCCCATTTTTATTACATGGGTTATGCAATGTTGTATGATTTTTGATTTTGTGACACACATAAGAATGGTATCATTATGAGATGGGTGGGACCTATATCTCCCTCCAATTAATTGAGTAAAGATTTTATATCTCATGAGATAGACTTGGCTGGAACGGTAGGTTATACCGGTTCAGTGAAAAAGGACTAAAATGGGGAGTGAACTCGGTTCAGAAATGGACTTTTTTCGACTAAGATAGTCTTGGCAATGAGTCTTGACTAATAAGAAATGATTATCTATGATTATGTGTGTATGAAAAAAAGTTTCATGTTTTAAGTTACGATTATTGGGATTACATTTCACTACTATGATTTATCCCATGTTATGAAATTATGCTCTCTTTTGCAGGTTACGATTTCCAAAAGTTATGTTCTTATGAATATGATGTGATTGATATTTCTTTTGTTTACCCTTACTGAGCATTTGAGCTCACCCTTTTGTATGATTTCTTTCCCGAGGTCAGGAAGAAGGTTATTAAGTAAGATATGACAAAAGGGACTATAGATATGATGAAATAAATGGGAGACAATGTAGACGCTTTATGAACCAGTTGTTTATGTTTCCCAGTTTTCTAAAGACACTATACTTATACGGTCCTTTCGTGGTTTTGTTATATGTTGTAATAAATATTCTTCAATGTTGAAGTATTAACATTGTATGTAAAGTATGGGACGGTATAGGGTGACCTGAAAAGGTGGGTAGATCATGGGATGCACAAATTCCCCCAAGAGCGGGCTCCCTAGAAGTTACCATGATTGTTATTATATGATAAAAAATTTGTTTAGGTAAAATTTATTAGTATTTATTACATCACTAGATTTAGTGAGTATTTTAAATATTTAGTGATAATATTTATGGAATTTTTTTTAAATATGTTTTAATTTTGTATTCATTTCAATGTTTTTGATACCGTCATGTGATCATATTTTTCAAACTGATTATAAGTACAATGGAATCAACACTGAATTTTTTAATTTTTTAAATTATCGGATTTTGAAGTGATTTCGAAACAATTAATGGGTGTTATAAAAAATACACAATCGAGTTTTAAATAACCCTTCCGTCTTGGTATATGGTCTTAAGTTAAGTTAATTAAGTTCTATTGGATTGTGGGATATATAAAATCATGATGGTTGAAAAGTGATTCATTAACAAAGTGATATTTTAATATATACTTATGTTCAAGATAAAAATTAACATTATGTTTATTATCTAAAATTGTTTCATGATATTTTTTTTTGGATTTCACTATATTAAAATATTACACAATTATATATCATGGTGATTAATGATATTTTGGAGATGTCTAATTGGATCAATATTTATCTAATCCTTTTTATATTATGTTATTTAACTTGAAATTTTATTTGTGATGAATGATATTAATTTTTTTTTAAATATATAAGATGAATGGTGTGATATATAAATTGAGATTAAATCATTCCTTAATTATGAGGTTATTGAGGTAATTATAGATTTGGATATTAATTTTCTATATATTCACATGGAGGTTTATTAATTTTGTAATTATCATTACTTGGGTAAACCATTTTGGTTTTTTATTAATTCCTAATGAAATGGTGAATTTCTTGATATACTATCGGTCTTTTAGAAGTATAATTTAATATTTCATTCATAAAAAAATTCAACTGGAAATCTCATTTTTTGAGAAATAGATTAGATTGCAGTGGAAATTGATTTATGGATTAAGTTCTACTTATTAAGTTATTAAAGTTCCTTATTTTATTATTAATGATTGAAAAGGGATTCCATAACTATAGGAAAATTTTCTTATGTAATAAAATGTGACCTATAACCTTTCATTATGATGAATTTATGTTATTTCTACCGGTCCCAGATTCATTGTTTTTTGGATGTTAACATTGTCCTGATCATTTTTTTATCACTCCTAATTTGTCCCTAGGGGATAAATTTCTCTTCCATGTCAAAATTTTCAATTCACCGTAATGTTCCCCAGTTTGGATACCATGTTTTCTGGTGACCATCACACTTCACTTCCCATATTATTAAAGGGACGTTTGATTAACCCTTTTAACGATATTGATATTAAACAAAGGACTTTTCAAATATCAAACCTTTGATTTCTAAGAACGAGATAAAATAATAGGGATGCAATTTATTAATGTGTGGAAAATGATAAACCTTGATATTTTATAAAATATTATCCTTTATATAATTTTATTTATTTTAAATATTTTTTAACATGAAAGATCGAGTTTAAATGAACCACAATACAATACTAATATAATAATTTTAATGTAAAACTTTTAACCTATCAGTTAAATCGTTGAGTGTAAATAAGATTAAATTATTTTTTCAATATATATTAATTTCCTACTAAACATAAAAAAATTGATACATTATTATTAAATAATCAGTAAATTTTTATAATGTTATTTTATGTACCAAAAATATGTATTCTTCAGAAATTATATTTATTACACTTTGTAAGAATATATTATAAATAAATAAATTAAATTTATGAAATTATATTTAATAAAAATAATATCATTTTTCAAATAATTTTATAAAAAATATCTTCAGGTCAATTTTTGGTATTTTTCTGAATAGTTTGATTTTTAGTAAATAGTGAAAATAGTGAATTTTATTAATAAAGGTATTTTCTTCAAACATTCAGAATGTATTATTTTTTAAAAATATTTTAAAAATAAAATTAGTCATAATATATTATTTTTCATCTAATAATGTTAATTATAATCATTTTTATGGTTCAATTTCGAATAAATTTTTTTTATACTTATAAAGTCCTCTTTTTCTAAAATCTGATTTTCATTGCATTTTTCACATTTACATTAATATGAATTTGTTAAATTTTTAAGAACTACATATAATGAAATTTATTTTAGATTTGGGTTCATAAATTTAAATTTATCATAGGATTAGTTTTTATATTTGAATGAAGAAGTTGATTTTTTGGTGAATAGTAAAATATATAGTTTTTATGAAACGTGTTATCTTTTATAATATCACCAAGACATAAAAATAAAAAAAAATATTTTGAAAAATATGGAATGAATAAATTGTGAAACAATAATACATATATCAAATAAATTTAATTAAAAACAAAATTAAATTTTATTCAACGATTAATATGAAAATCATTTTCAATGTCGATGTTATAAGGACCCGGCCTTAAAACATTACATAATATTGAATTAAATGAATAATTCACATTGATGATCTTTTTCAGTTTAGAGTTTTAGATAATTATGACATAACTATTACATCTCAAAAGATTACAATGTAGACACTTCTACTGAGTTTCTTTTTTTTTCAAAATAAAAACTGTTGAGGAAAAGGGTCATGTATAGTTCCATGTTTTAGACAGCATGACTTTTCCTTGATCCCATCCTTATCCATATTCATCTTTTGGTCCTCTGAAAAACATTTCAAAACATGGGATGAGCATAAAAAGATCAGTAAGTGTTATAAAACAAAGAACGAAAACATTCGTTCATCATTACATACAAAACATAAGCTCTTTAACATACCTCAAGAAATCATAAGATTTATGAATAACACATAGAAACATAAATCATAAAGGTAACTTGTGGCATCTATATCATACTAACATTGTAGCTATCATAGCTATGTAGGGAGTTACATTTGGAATATCCATCACATTATATTCACTAAATCTCTTAGGAGAGACATTCACGTTTACCTATGCCACATTACCCAATTCATTAGAGAAATTTCGCAGGCTCACCCTCCCTAGGTTTATCATGGAACCACCCGTATACGTAAACAATGACCAAGAACAATAACATATTCATAATACATAAAACAAAAATAAAGGAAAGATAACATTTCCACATTTTAGTCACAATATATCATTTAAATATATTGACATAACAAATCCATTATCAAAACCATTTTCAATACCAAAATATGTAGAAATAGTATATAGTATTTATTTTCCTTTTAAAAACATTACGGATTTTTAAGGAATCCAAAGATAAAATAATACTCACGGCGGCGGAAAAGGTCGTTTTCACCACTTATGTTAAAAACAACATTATTATTTTTTTGTTTAGTAAAACGACTCATAAGAAAATATTAACTTTGAATTAAATGAATAGTCAAAGGTATTTATAAACCGTATTTGAGAATAAATCAAAATATGCCTCAATGAAAGGAGATTGAGTCGAATTTCCTTACCTCATGTCCGACTTGACTTGGTCGTTATTCAATTTCCTCAATAATAAACTAAAGTAAATTTCTACTTGCTTAAGAACCCTTTTCAAGTTTATTATTCCTTTTATATCACTTATTACCATGTTATAAACATTATGTAACCATTTATGTTATTAACCGTTGTTTCGTCCATATTTGGTACATGAGTAAAACTGAACACCTTATAATTACAAGTTGTCCATGTGGTCAAATATAAATTATCTTCATAATGAGATTAATTATTTATATATCATATATATCATATATATCCTGTATATACATGTATTTATATTATTACACAACATTTGGAGGTAAGAAATGAAATGCACCATTCATGGAGACGGTAAGTCTTACGTACGCATGAACACTACTTTTATTTCCATTTCATATTTTAATGGAATGAAAACATAATGATACATATGTATATTATAAATCCAATATAATATCATAAATAATATCATTAACTCCATCAATTATTCGTCCCACATACGGCATTAACGAGTCATATCACTTTGAGGGGGCGGTAGTCCGCACTTCCTAAAATGAAATTATCGCATTTACCCATTATGGAAACCATAAAGGTATGCTATAAATGAAAAATAAAAAAGAATAAAGATAATTTAAGCATAATATATATCATATATAAATACAATGCCATCATAATAGCCACCATGATAGGAAGTAGGAGATAATTGAACAATCATCGTTTCGTGAGGCGTTATTTTGTAATCCACAGAATCATTATGTTCTTTACCCATTAGATGGAGGTGTGTGTAAGTGTAGTTCGAATCCTTATCATAGAAACATCCTAGTATTTTGAGGATACATGGTTTTTATAAAATAAAGTAATAAAAAGAGTTTATGGGGTTGGAGAAGTAAAATAAAACAAAAGAACTTAAGAGAAGACGCCACATTTAAATCGGATAACTCCCTTTGGTTTGAACCAAATGGGTTTCTTGAAGTGATTTATACCTATGGTAAGGCTTATAGGTTGAATAGAGGGATCTTGGGAGATTATTAGAGCAGAGGTTTTATGAGCCACAAGCTTGAAAAGTGTGAGAAATTTGTTAGTGGTGAGGGATATTTATAAGGGAGAGGAGGAGATCTTTTGGAATGTTTGAAACAATTATTTTATTATAACATCATATTAGGTTTCAAAAGGACAAATATTAGTTAATATCAAATTTAATATGACTCATGGTCGAAATTAAATAATACAATAAGAATTATATTGGTTTTGGATATTGTTTTAATATTTATAATCTTATTTATTTTAATCATTTATTAATCTGGTAAATGTTGCATCATTATTGTGTCATAAATAATTAAATTTATTTTATGTCAAAAAATTATAAAAAAATACCATGGTTTAGGAAATCTATTTATCTTTTCAAATAATATTTATAGTTGAAAGGATAAATAATATAACCCCATGTAAAAATTAATTTACTAAAAATATTTGTTTTTTTCATTTTTGGCTTACTTTAAATTAATTAATATAAAATTTCATTATTACTCCCATGTGGCTCCTTGGGGTATCATATTAGACCCAAGGATTCCCATGGTCAGATATGTATCATCCAATATGATTAGAACACATGTTAGTGTAATTTAATATTATTATAATATTACATTTTACCCTTACTTACTATATTTACATTTTAATCATGGTAACAAAATATTTTGTAAAGTAAATATTTAAAATGTATAAAAATAAAAGTTACCTATTTATAAAATTTGAACCAACTGATTCCAAATATGGAATCCATTTTTCTAAATTCCAAACACAGAAGTGGCAGAAATTAATTAAAAATTAATTCCTGCTGTCAAGACAAATAGCGTGTTTTTAAGAAATAATAACTATTTAAAGATTGACACTTGTTTAAAACCAATTTCAAAATGAAATTACTTACAATGACCAACATTAGATTAAATGGTAAAAAATTATTCTAATTACACATTAAAACTAGTTAAAATGATAATATAACCATATAAATAAATAGATTAAAAGGCACTTTTAAAGTAAAATACAATATTTTTCACTATTCATTAAAAAATGAACTTTATCAGAAAAACGCCAAAAATATAACCAAAGTAATTTTTGATGTCCCGAATCTAAAAAAGAATTTAATTTTTTCAAATATAACTTATAAAAATAAATCAACTAGATTTAAAGAGGGTTCTCCATCAAAAGGTGGTAAATCGACCTTTTAAAGAATATTATGGTATTTATGCTTAGATTCATTTACATTTTAAGCCTATAACTTTTATTGGATAAATGTAAATACATTTAACAAACATTTATAATCATATTTTTTTAGTTATATTCATTCCCTCTAAGACAATTTCTAGGCGTTAACTACCATTTAAAATAATAATATTTTATTATTAGTGTGCAACATAAGATTTCAAAGAAACCCGCTGTTGCGTATTAGGTACGCTATCGAACATAGAATCCCCTTTAAAGTAAAATTAATATTTAATTTTCAAATATTTATTAACATTCAGAAGTATTATTCTTTATTTACTTGGGATGTTACAAATGTAGATCTTACACATCACTGGAAAAATAATATTTGGTTCCCTATATCTAATATTTATTATTAACTAAGTCCATTCTAGATTTTGTTTTTCAAATTTTAAGTATTATAGAATATTTTAACTTTTACACTCGAATTTTGGTGGTATATAACAAGTGTATTATCTAAATTATTATGAAATGCTTGCACAAGGATGAAAAAAGTTAAAATATCATATTAAATAAGTTTTAACATCTTAGATTTGTGTTAAAAGAAAATATTTAATGAATATAAATATATATAAATATAATTATAAAAAAAATTTATTGAGTGTTATTTTATTTAAAACATTTACTTATTAAATAAATTCCTTAAAATTTTATACAATGTCGATATAGTAATTTTGAAGTTAATGAAATCATCAAGTAAATGACATTGAAAATATTACAAGTATTATGGTTTTATATAATTAATTTGATAAAATAATTTGATAGATAAATATGAAATTTTTTAATTTATCAAAATATTTTTTAAAAATTACATTTTATCATGGTGTTATTAAAGTCAAAGTATTGAATAGTCCCTAAAATTTACATTAATTTTATTTTAATATGAATAATATATTATAAAATGACATTAAATTATTTAAAATATTTACATACATAAAAGTTACTAAGATATAGTTTAAAATATTAACTGTGGAAAATTTATTGTAGACATTCCTATTTAGAGTAAATATATTTATCCTGAACGAGTTAAAAATATTATTGTCAAGGAATGTTTGAAAAACATTAGGGCAGGCTTAAAACACAAATTTTATGAAAAAACATAATAAAACATGAATACATGTTATTTGGTAAATGGAATTCAACCCCCATAAAATTATTCTCTAAAATTAGTTATTTAATATACTCTAGTCAATGAAAATGAAATATGTATTATTAATATCAAATAATTTCACAAAATATCTCTCTCTTTGTTTTTACTTTATATTCTATGATCACATAGGGAAAAAAAATTATTAATGAATCTTATAAAATTTCTAATTAGTTAAATTATTTTCATGTTTTTAATTAATTTCTAATATTTAATAAATATTATTTTTCGTAAATTTTTATATAACACTAATGTAGTATTTCATTAAATATTAAAAAAATATAATAATAGTTTTCCAAAAATATAAAAATATAATTGAATTTATTTAATATGTTATAAGAATTTTATAGGTTAAATTGGCACATTAGTGTTTTTTGATGGTTTATATCAAAATGTAAACATTTTTATTTTTGTATTTAAATTATTTTAAGTGAATATAATGTAAATTGAAAATATTGATAGTTTACGAGAACAAAATATTATTATATTACTTAAAGATCATAAAAATATCAAAATATGAAAAATGGTATATTATAGGGTTTAAAATTTTATCCCTTTCCCATTAATATGCCCTTTTTATCAATTTTCATTGAGAATTAATTTATTATAATTTAATATTTTAATGATAGATCCACTAGGGTAGATACCCTAAGAGGGGGGTGAATCATGTTATGAAAGATTAAAATAACTTCTCTTTATGACTTATTTCATTGTTAAAAAAACTCTCTTCCCTGTATTTCTCGTAGAAAAATATGAACATAAAATATAGCATGCATGAGACACATCAATTTTTACTTGGTTCACACTCAGTGGGATACATCCAAGGAGAATACAATAGTAAAGTGCTGATGTAACAAATCAACTAAAAGTGCATTGTTGTTTGCATTCTTAATGTGGACTCACTATCCATACTGGTTTACAACCAATCACAATTTGAAGGCTCACTGCTCTCTCAATAGAAATGTTCCCACTACTTCTTCAAAAGATCAACTCAGATTTTATAGACATGTAGTTCCCTTCATTGTCATTAATGAATATATCCTGAAGTATTTTTAAATTCTCTATTGATGTCCTCCTTTCATCTACTGATGAATACAACTTTACCACATTATTATTGGGTAACATCAAATATTTCACGTAGCACTTAATGTTCCTTGCACTCATCTTCGATGAATTTCATGCAATATTACACCTTTTTCATGAAAGAAACCTTTTGAAAAACTTCAATCTTATGTGCAACTCAAATATTACGTGCAAATTCCTTATCTTGCACGAAACTCAAAATATTTCCCACAACTTCCTTTTCATAAAATTCTTACGTGATCCGAGGCTTGGATTCTCTCTAACTATTATGCTAATAAGAATAAGGGGGTCAACTCTTACTTATAGGTGTAATTGACTCCTGCATTAAAGTTTCAACATTTCACACATGATCCTTCCCAAGCATGAAAAACCACACTTGTTTTTTCATTGCAAACACAAGTTTATTTTGTGCAACCCCATCTTCTTCACACATTTCCAAATCTTTCGCGCCCATCACTAATTTTCCATTTTTTTGATATTATGAAACCAAAACATGCCTTGTGCCCAATTTTCCAAACCACCATCAATCTTTCATGCAACATCCTTTTCCTAAAATAGGTTTCACTATTTTCAAATTTTGAGGCCCAAAAAATTTTCAAACACTAGAAAACGATGCCACCTTATAACTTTTCTTTTTGTACCTCCTATATATCTTCCATTAATTTCCCATGGTTCTTTGTCAAAATGGGTTTTCAATATTATCTCTGGAACACAAAAATTCACGATGACATCCTACATTGTCAAAAAACAAAACCAAACCAAAAATGATTCAACGGTACCTTGAGGAATTATTTCTTAACATTTGAGAAATTATAAAAGTTCCCCTCACCACAATTACAAAAGGAAGCATACTCCATCACTTATCGAAAACACTAAAAGCCTATAAGATCAACCGAAATCTAAAAATTTACATTCTCAAAATCACTATAAAAATAATATAGGTTTTTATCTTCTAAAATAACAACCCTATAACCCTTTGTTGTAGATCTAGGTGAGTTGATTCAAATAAGAGTTAATCGCCTTAACTGAAAACATTCATTAAATATACTATTTTACATCATAGAGAACTATGGTATGTGTCATACAATAATAACATAAGTATCCTAATTATTATTTTAATTATTATTATTATTATCAAATCTATATACAACTTATTTTCCATCATTCTAGAAGTGAAACTATCGGTCATGTATGCATGTGGCTTATAATCTCCACATAAGGATACAATTTATTTTTCATCTCCATATTTTACAAATGGACACTGTGATGGGTTTAATGATATTATATGATATTTATTACATAATTATACTTATATAATTTTAATATAACATCTACCTATATACAATCTAATACTTTAGGAATGGATAATTTCATCCATGCATCCGTGTGGAGTACCACATACACGGAGTAATGTGGTTCATTTTTCATTTATATTATACATGGATGGTAATGAGGAATAAATTAAAGAATATATATTATATATATTATATTATAATAATCTAATAAATATTATTTAATATTTTCCTTACCCTAATTCCATCCATTGAAAAATGGAAACAACAATCATGCCTACATACTGTTAAACATCTACATGAATGATATAATTTTTTTTTCTACCTCTATCTTTTATGTATGAATATAAATATGTAAATGATAATTATATATATATATATATTATATATCATTATTTATATTTTTCAGTTTATTTATGAATGAAAAATGTATAAGAATATAAACTACTGAACTGAAATACTACTCATAAACAAAACAATTAACACCCATAAATAACCATCTTAATGTGTAATTATTAATAAAAATGTGTGTTTAAATTTTATAAAGGGATAATATATGATATTATAGGTATTAAAATTACTATTTTATATAAATATAATAAAGTTTAATTTATTTTATAGGAGTATAGAGTCTTTTCTAAAGAAGGAAAACTTATGGTCATAGATTTTTATCTCAATTTTATTTCTATGAGATATTTTCCTTATAAACCACTTGTTTCTATTATGACGTATATATATTCCCACTTAAATTATTTTATGATTATTATCATGAAAGTTATGGAATATAAATATTCATTTATAGTTATTTCATTCATTGGAATTATTATTAAAATGTTACTATAGTGGTAAGGGGGTTGATGCTATAATCTAACTTTTTAGAAAGATCATTTAGGATTATGTTTTGATGATGGAATATTACGATAAATCTCCCCATATACTCATTTATTTTCTAATTTTATGTATATTTATTCAAAATTCATATTTTATTTTCATTTTCCTCAGTAAAGTTTCTTAGGAGACCAAAATAATTTAATTAAGAAATATAGTCTACATTTCTATCTTCAGTAAAAAAACATTTGTCTTTCATGATCATGTTTTTTATAAATTATTTGAAGAAGTATTTTACTCTACTTTTATGATAATTTAAATTCACCTTTACCCATATATTACTTTTTAAATTTTTTTTTATAAACAAATATATTTTTCATTTTCCAGAGGGGTCACATTATGACTTTTATGAAAAAAGTAAGGCTGGATTATTTTCATAACTTATAAGGCATGAACACTATTTCTGACCATCTTAACATATTTTTTCAAGGAAGAAACCTTTATATGATTACATTTTTTATTTTGAAGAAATTTTATCCTATATAATTTGATATTTTATTTAAAATAATTGATTTTAAAAATAGAAAGGTTATTTTAGAAAGGGTGTTTCAATGATATTTTAGTGGTTTTATTATTCTTCAGCCTTAACAAACAATGATTTCATTTATTCATTACTGGGGATATGATCCAATGATATATTCCTTGTTAATTCTATAGATGGTTTATGTTTATGATTATAATATTCTTAGAAAACATATTTCTTTTTCCCTGGTTATAATCTTATGAAATAATGAGACATTTATGAAACCCATTTATTTTATATGGGTTATGAATCGATATAATGTTTATTAAACCACTTTCTTTTCATTGGCTCTGATATGATTAATTTTTTATGACCTTATTTCACATATATTTATTATTTTAATTATATGATAGATAGTACTAATACCTCCCCCCAATTCATTGCTTAAATATTGATATCCAAATTGATAAAGAGTAATGAAATGGGGATTGAACCTAGTATAGTAATGGGATATATTCACTATTATGATCTTGGGAGTGAAATCAAACTACTATGATTGTTTAGGGATTGAAACTAATCCACTTTGATAATATTGGAAATGTTAGTTTCCTACTATGGATATGATTTTCAAAGCTTATTTATATTCCAATCATCTACATCTTATATCAATGTTATGATCTTGTGGATAATGTTATTTCATTTATTAATTATTCATGTCTTATGAACATCCATTTTTTTATTCCATGAGTCAATATTTTCAAATAGGATATGTTGGGTATGGTTTTCAATTGTCAATTTCATGTTCTCATACCCTTATACTCTTCTAATGCTTATGTGATCATTGAGATGTCACATATTTACCCCTACTATAAATTTGATCCCATGCTTTTCTTATGTTTCCTTTCACCATGTTATGATGAATGGAATTATGTGCAATGTGTCCAAGAAGGGTTTCAGTTATGAAAAGATTTGTGTAAGATGATGTAGTACATTTTTTACTAACTAGAAATTAACTCATAATTATTTAAAAAAATACAAGCGTAAAAACATACAAATTGTACTCTACCTCATGAGGAACATAAATAATGAAGAAAAAAGGAGTCTCCTATAATAATGAGCTAACATTCATTAGGTAATTGCACCAAAATGGTGTGTAAAATCATACTCTCTCTAGGTCTGGATTTTTTAGGATAATAAATTTATATATAAATTGAAATACCTCTATATATGACCCAAAAGATAAGGATGTTTAACAAAAATTATACATTCCTAGAAAATATATCCCAACTCTAATAGATAATTATCCTTCCCTTGAAAATGTCCAACCAATATAGTAGAATCTGATTCTACTTTGAAAATATGAATATTTTAAATCCTACAAAGTATAAGACAAATGATCATGGATGTTGCCACACTAAAATTAAATTACCTAGTCCATTTAAAGGTATTGAATACAAGAGTCACTAAACCACATTTTCCTTTCACCAGACGTCCCCCATTAATCTCCACATAAATTCATTATCCATCCATAGTCAATTTCGTCCCCATATTAGTAGGCTTCCATTTAACCCATCTACCATGATTTCTAAGAAACATTCCATACTCATGATGATCATGGGAAAAGATCTTCAACATATAGTCTAGGACATATTTACCTTGAATATTTCACTGATCTTCACCATAAGGTCCTTCATCTACACTTTAAAGATGGAGTAGTACATTTTACCTTATTTTTCTTATTCCCATCATCCAAGAAGATCTAATACACAGTTGTGAATTCCATAACATAAAACTTCACCTATAACCCTTATAATATATCTCCAACCATTCCATAATAATCAAATGAATGTACTCTTATGTTGCAAATATATTCATACCCAATCCCATATAATTCTAGATTCCATTCTCCTAGTATCTTTGAAATAATAAGTGCCACATTGATTCCATTTGTGGCTTTACGCAACACTAACTTTTTTCATGCAAGAACATAAAGTTAATATACCTATTCAAATACATTTTACGTTCTTGGTTTCTCTTTAACTATTCAAAAAATTTAATTTGACCTCCTATTTCTGTGAACCACTATTTTTATTCCCATTTATCCTTTTTATTTCGTTCTTGTATTGTATCTCTAAATTCCCGACAACTAAACTTATATTATTATTTCATGGATAAAAATTTTATGTAATGAATATTAATCTAATAATAAACAATATATATTTATTGAAATTTTTAATCATTATATTTATTAGATAATTGTGAAATAATTTCCATCAATTTAAATTGAAGCATAAACATACCAAATTAAAATGAGAATGAAACATAAACCCTTACCACTTTGGTAAATATTAAATCATAACTACCATGAATAATGTAAATAAATTTAAACATATAATATAAACAAGTATAATGTATTTGTGAGATATTATTTAATTTTTTAGTATAAACACCGTTTAAGATAAATTATGCATATAAAATTACATGTGTCCCAAAGAATGGTGTTTTGAGATGAAACCTTTACCTTGAGCTCAAATCATCACTTGTGTTCCTTATCTTCATGAATAATACTACTATATTAGATATTTAACATATTAATTAGATTTTTCAATTTTCTTATTCCTTTTATTTTATTTTTTACCATGTCATATTCAGTTACTAATCAAATTAAATCCACATAGGATGATTAAATGATAACTACTCAAGTGTCCAAAATCACTTTGATAAGCTAACTAAGGCGAAAGATATTATTATTTTATAATATTTAAAATTATGAAAATGTTATAATTTTAATTTTTATACATAAATTTTACATTTAAACCAACCACGATATATATTTATGAGAAATGAGATTTGTTACAATCATGGATATGTTAGGCCATATGAACACATGATTAACATCTCCATTTTTCAACCATAATGATTGAATGAAGTTACACGTTATTTTATAGTTATGTTATGATCATTATATTATAACTTTCATGTTGTTTTTTTAAATACCCCAACACATACTATCCATGTGGGGTTGTAATAGAAATTAATTGTGTTGCTTCTCTTTGTGAGGCCATATTCTGTCATACACAAAAATGATGTAATCATTTATTCAATGGATGGAAATATTAGAAATTATCTGATATATTTCCATTTAAGAGTGATTAATATATCATGAAGATCATATAAAAAATCTAATTCATCATTATTTCCATCCATGTAATGAGTAGGTGAAAATTTATCACATTGCATCTTGGTGCATTAGTATTCCATACACACAAGCGACATTAACTCTTTCCATGCATGTATGGTTGTATGAATGAATAAGTGATATTAAAATGAAAAAATTAATAGTTTATAATTATAATATATAAACCTTATATACTATATTATATTTAACTGTGTAAAAAGTTTATGAAAAAAATATATGTTGGTCCTCAAGGCGGTAGTCCGCCATACACACGATTAACGGTTTCATTTCCAATTTTATGGAAGTGGAGATGGATTTATGTTTTCCCATTAAAATAATAAAATATTAGTACATGGGATATATTTATGTAATTATATTATAATTATTGAATACTATTTTAATTTCATTGAAAGAAAAATAAGACAAAAGATGATCCATTATAAACGTTACATATTCAGCATACAACTTTTTTAGGTTTTCACTAAAAGACATCTATGGTCGATATTTGGATTAAAACAAGTACACTATGATGTTGGGAGGGAATTAATGCAGGTTTTTATTAATTTATTTTTTTATCCAGTGGGTTTCTTATATGTGTTTAGAAGAGCATAGGGGTGGCCTTTCATAATTCAGGGAGAGGACATAGTGGGAATTTTTTAAAAGGCTGAATCACAACCTGGTTTTTCACATTCCAGAAGGCTTAAAATGACACATTTTCAAATCATAGGAAATATGAGGTGGAAATATGACTATAAAATAGGTATAATACATGTTTTGGGTCAATTTTACACTATATAATTTTAGTTTAACCGCTGGTAACCCCATTCTTACCTTAATCGTTGTAATTATTTTTTATTGTTATTATTATTAACTAATGTAGAAAATGAAGTTAAAATTATTAGATAATATAAATTATTATTATTGATAATATTTAATTAAATATGAAAAATTAAACTCACATAGGTGGAACAATTTACATTAAAATCAAACCTGTAGACGTGTAAAAAAATGATTTTTCCAGAAATAAATTGTTCAAGTAAAAGATGATCTTATAAAAACTATAAAAAATGTAATCATAATTATATTAAAGAAAATTAATATTTATTGATATATAATCTATAAATTTAATTTAAATCATTATTTTTAATTGGTTAATTTAATTAGTCAAATTAAATAAATATTATGCATATTAAAAAATTTGGAAAAATTCATTTTTATGCATATAAATAATCATATACTAAAATCTAGTATCAAATTGATTTGAATGTGTTTAATTTGTTTAAATATAAATTAATAATAATTATGTTAATTTTATGTCATAATGAAATAATAATCATACTTGTACATTAATTATTTTATTAAAAATATATTTGTGTTTTATAAAAAATATTATTTTTCATTATCCATCAAAAAAATAATATATTTAGAAGAATAAGATAATTTCACACTATGTTAATATAGATATGCTGATTTAAAAAGTTATTTAACTTAAAAAATATCATTTATAATTTTTAAAAAAGGTAATTAAAATATTCCTCAAAAAATGAATTAATTTTCATTTTTGAAATAAACAGTTTTTTTAAAATTTTATGCATGCTTACTATGTGTTTAAAAATATGTTTATATCTATTAATACAATTATATGATTTTTATATAGTAGATAATTATATTCATACCCCCCAATTTAGAATATTGGTTATAGTGATCATATTTGAATATGTTTACTTTAATAATATGTTTCAATTCACTTAAACACAGCATTGCATGCTAAATTAATTTTCAGACATCGTGTTCTTTTAAAATATCATGGTGTTTCATAAAATAAACTATTAAAATAATGTGTGATAAAAAAAGTGATATTAATTATATAATTTTTTTTTATCATTATTCAATTAAAATTCATTTCAAGATCATATATAAATTCATCTTGGATAATGTTGAGAATGATTCGTTAAAGTTATATTATATTTATACTAGATGTTTAAAAGAAGAAATATCAGAAAAGTCACTCTAAATAATTTTTTTGCGAAGAATAATTTGGATCATATGTTTCAACCACATCCATCAACTTATATATATTTTATAAAGAACCGACAATCCATAAATATGTTTTTCATTCCTCATTATAAATTTATTATTCTTTGCAACAAATGGAATCTTGAAGAATTTTTATATGAAAAGATTAGTTATCTATCATTGCTTAATTGGTTTAATTCATATTTTTTTTAAAAACATCAATGTATATACCCTTTTTTCATTAATAAATGAGTATATATTTCAAATCTTATTGAGAGACATATCTCATTATTTTTAAATAGACATGAAATTTCAAGGAATGTATTTCTATCAAATTAGAAATCCATCCGACGATGAAAATACAGAAAAAATTCTTTATGTAGTTGTTTCATGGATGTCTTGTGAATTTCTATATAGGATTTTAGTGAATATGGTATTAAATGTGAAATTATAAGATAAATACCATCAAAAATGTATTTTATAAAATATTTTTTAATAAAAAAACAACTAAATAATGTGTTTTTCAATCTATAGTTCGTTTATCTAAAGTATTTCAAAGAAGTGTTTGTTACAAAGATATTTATAGAGAAAATAAAGTAAACAAATAACTATTTCATTGGTAAATTTTAATATAACTCTTTTTATGAAGCTTATAATCACTCATGTGATCATTTAATGTGACATTGGTAAATAATTAATTGTGTAACTTAATGTTAAAAGTTTCAACTAGAATATGTTGTTTTAGAATGTCAATTTTGGTTGAAGGTATTATGGAGTGTTATAAAAAAATATCATGTGTAAGATATTAATAAAAATCATGACAATTAATTTTATTATGTCTTTATTAACAAGGTAGGTGGGTATCCTCTCATTGAATGATAACAATAATAGAAATCATCATATATAATTTGAATAAGGTCATATTTATTTTAGGTATGTTATCGTTTGCATAGCTAAAATCATAATGTAATAATGTAGGTTGTTATTTGAAGTTGAGTCACACGCCATAAGGAGGATCCCCTGATCTTTTATTATATCTCTATATGATTTATAATTAAACTTATCTTATGTGAAACAAAATCCATGCAAAATTATTCGTATATAATATTACCATTTATTAATGTTTTTGTTATAGAAATTCGATCATACCCAACAAAATTTTGATTATGCCTTAATGTATAGAAGTTATGAATTGATGTGGAGTCCATGAAAAAGAAATGTTTTTACCAAAAAGTTTAATATTCACTATGAAGAAACTATTTTCCCATGAAAAGTGACATAAATACAAAATTTTAAAATATAATTATATTATAAATTTATGATTTCATATTATCTAGTACAATGATTAAAGAAATAAAGAGAACATTCACCCTGATGGTGGTTTTAACACTATGAAAAATAGTGGTCTTATATTTCAATAGATAATCTGTGACTCAAGTGGGAATTTTTTGACTTTAAAATTAAAGAATATTATGGTTTTTTATTCTTATAAAATAAAATAATAATTTATGGTGTCAATGAAGGGATATTAGGGGATTCACTTTAAGGAGATAGAAGATGTATATCCTCAAAAATTATAATAATATGATACCTGAAGTGGGTGTGTGTTAAATTCTATACTTGAATGTTATTGAAAATAGTTGTAATTGAAGATAGTCTATGAGTTCTATCATAAAAAAATCACAGATATTTACTGACTTTAGGTTATAGTATATGACTAAAATAACCTTGATGTGATTATAATTCATAGTTAATGGTTAATTTATGTGTCACTTAGTTGAGTATTGCATTAAATATAACTTAAAAGATTAGTGATTTAATAAAATATTATCATGGTTATTAACCTAGAGTTTTAATAAAACTAATTTGTATTTTCAATGAATATGTTGTGTTCAAAATGTATTTCAAGAAAATAATAAATTATCAAGTGTATTCTCATTTGATGTATATTAGTGTCGGAAAACCAAGTAATATAACTTGGGTACCACTTCTATATTTTTCTTTCTTATTTATTATGAGGGAGATATTATTTTTATTTGAAGAAGAAATATGATATTTATAAGGGTAATTTGAGATAAAACCCCCATAATTACCCCCTCTCTTTATATTTTCCTATTATGGAACCAATATTATAACACACTTTTTAATATGATCTACTATGTTTTTTTACCTATTTAGTAATGGAATGTTGGGAAATTCACATAACATCATCTTAATAGTTATCTATGTTTCAATGTGAATTAATTGAGATTCATAAACACTTTTGAAATGTGATACATAATTATGTGGTAACATAGGCCAGATTTTATGAGATAATAAATGTAAATTCTAATCATAATAGTGTTTAGCGGGTGGTTGATCATGAGGATTATGGGGAATTCATTCATATACTTCTATATAAAGGATTTATACCCATTTTAATTCTAAGGATATTTCTCACTATAGATTTAGGGGTAACTCATGTCGTTGAGACAGTTTTCGAGTTTCAATTATATGTATTAAACATATGTAAAGGTTTTCTTGATAAGAGGTGGTGGATTCTATTATGGATAATATTTTCCAGATAGTCTAAATAATTTGTAAATCTTTATCTTTGAGACATCCTTTTAGAATGTTATTATTTAATGGTTGGCTGGAAGTCGGTGTGCAATGATCTCTTAGATTGGTAGTGGAGAACATTTGACTTTAATAAAACAATACATTTATTTAATTAACATTTTTTTATTAATTTTAAGATAAGAAAATTTTAGAGTTTATATGGTTTGAGAAAATATTAATTAATAGTTTTTGTATTAGTTTCTTCAGATGCTATGTAATGAGCTTCCAAGAAAACATTTATATGACCATGGATTACCATGTGAGACCCATTTTTTACATTACCATAATACTGACTTCTAGGTGACAAGATGAGATCATTGGTTTTAGATAATCGTGTATAGTATTGATCAAAATTTGGAGAGATACTTGTTTTTCATAATCACGATATCAATATATATTATGTATTAGTGTTTTTTATTATAAAATATTATTTTAAGACAAATAATGTTTATATTTAATTTTATATAGATGTAGGATTATAAATAAATTATTAAAAAACTAGGATATTTAGTTATCTTTATATTGGTAACATTTATGGTTTTATGAATTAGTGTTTTATGAAGAGAACATATGATGGGATTCTAATGTAGTGCATCGATGTATGGATTGGATTAAATAATTAGGGTGGATAGTAGACACATTATGTTTGAAACCATTGTTATGAATTTTTATATGCAATTCATGGAATGTGTTTGGTTTATCATTGCTATAAATCGTGAATTATTTTCCTTATTATCATATATATTTCATAATTTCCAAGATGTTTTTTATATAAAAATGAAAATTATAATAAATATTCAAATTAGAGATATATAAATTATCATGTGTGTTAATTATAAACCATAAATTATGTATTTCTATATGTTAGCTAAACTAATTCTAGAAACAAGTTAGTTTTACATGATTTTAATAGAATTGATTTAAGTCACATGTGTACCTTTTATATAGATTTTTATTGGTGTGATGTTATATTATAGTGGGTGAGTATAGTGAAAACTTTCTTCAATACCCATTAATTCATGATTTATAACCTAATTTTCTAAAAAAATCATGTATATATAATTCTAGAGTCTTTAAAAGATAATATATATAAATAAACCATCATAAAAGAAAAAATAAAATATTTATTTAAAACTCCTAATAATCCTCCTAACAGAAATTTATATTTTAATACAATTTAGGATACCATGGTAAAGGATAAGTATATGTAGTGTATCAGACCTCACATGTTCATTACATTATGAAAATATGGTTTTTGGGTGTTTTGGGAGACCAAGGGGACATATTCCAACACTTTTTAGTTTTTCCAGTTTTCCAACTGTAGGTCATGATGGAGATTCACAATGGTGAATCGCACTAGTAGGTCACGACGGTGACTTGAAATAGTGACTCACACCAGTAGGTCATGATAGTGAGTCATAATGGTCACTCACACTGGTGAGTCAGGATAGTGAGTCAGGACCGAGGAGTTGTGATAGTGAATCGCAATGGTAGATCGCAATGGTAGCTCACACTGGTATCTCGTGATGGTAGATCACACTCGTAGCTCACCGAAAGGTGACTATAACCAGTAACTCGCACCGATGACTCAAACTGATGACTCCCTTAATGGTGAGTCATTTCCAATAGTTTCACCCTTTTAACATTTTCTTTTATTTAAAATAAATTTAATATCATATATAATTGTTTCTGGATCTGTTTCGAATCGAATATGTCTTTTAAAAACTTGAATCTCTCTTAAACGTACAAGCATCATGGTATTAGTCAAGATCCACCTTCAATGGTTATTAAAAACCATTTCTCACACTAATTTAGGATTTTTCCTTATAAAGATGATATATTATCTTCTTTATACTCTTCTATTTATCTTGGTGAAAGACTCCCTGAACCTATCTTCCATATGGAATCATGAATTTTTATTGTATCCTTTGGATCTCAAATCCCTTATAGGCTTTTTCCTGCTATATGTGCACCCCCAGCTCTGGCGCAATAAGGAATTACTGATCGTTTCTTCTCCTTGGTAGGTTTCCTTCACCCTATTAATTGTTTATCATGTGGGGTGGGTGTATGAATGTTTCTCCTTTAATATAGTAGAATCATAATTCAATAAAGATGATTGAATTGTTTTTAGATCAATATATAGGGGATGGGGAAAAGTTATTTATTATCATCTTATTATTTCTTTTTGGTAGTTTTTATGAACTTTATGGGCGAAACAACCCACTAAAAATCATGGATGTTGGTGGTCTTTGTATACACATGGGATGGTCTATGAAATTAATGTTGTTTCCTTTTCATCAAACTATTATATATGAAATTTTCTCACCACATACACCCGAATAATAAATGGATGACCCATGATCATGCCTATTATGATATCCCTGCATGGTAATAAGTGGAATTCAAGAACAAAATTCCAAGTTAATTAATAATACACCCAGCCTTGGTTCATGTGGTGGTGTGATGTGTGAAAGATTTTTCTGAATTGTGTTGTAGTAGGGTTATGGGCATGGCTATGTGATGTGGGGTGGTGCATGTGGTGTAATGGAATTTCAGGTAGATATAGTTTTGAGTTGTGGAATATATGGGAAGTGTTGTACAGAAGAGATGTGATCAGTTTGTGTGATTTTGTGTTGTTGGGTGCGGTGATGATTTTTTTTGGGGGGGGGGTGTCTCTGTTGAGATGATGGGTTGGGAGGAATGAACACAAAGAATGATGATGGTAGTGGTTGGTGTGGAAAATTCTCCTGGTGTTTCTCCATGAGTAACATGAAGAAAGATTCACCCTATGTCTTGGGATCGATGTATGCTATGTTATGAATGGGTGTTAAATGGAGTGGAATTTTAAGTGGGTTAGGTTACCATGTTTCTCCTTATATTGTGTTACATTCTTTGTGATTCTTGTTGTGGTTTGTGTAACTTAGTTTTCCAGGTAGTGATGTAGAAAATAAATAGTCCATAATTTTGATATGGAAAGAGTTGGTTTCGTAAATGGGAAGGAATTTTTCATTGAAAATTTAAATGATGGGTTTCACGATTAACTATGATTAAATATAAATAACGAAATGAATGGATATTTTTTAAAATAGATTTTTTAAGACAATTTAATTTATCAACCTCTGAAGTTACCATTGGTGATACAAATAAATTCAAATAGAGGTAGAAGTTGTTTTGAATCTTATAGATTGGGTATGAGTGCTTGATAATATATATATACACATAAATTGTGTATTATTATGATTTCTATATGCAACCAAACCTAGTTGAGAACCATGTGTTGAACACTTCCATTTTCTTGAGGGTGGGTTTATTTCCCAAAAATCATGGTGGGAGGATGGATGGTTAGACAAACAATCTTCATTTATCTCTCTTCTAGTCAGAATGGCCCAAGATTATTATGGAATGTTGTGTTTTAGGAGGCATAGGTGTGAGTGGGAAAGTTGTGTTTCCCAGGTGTCTTCGGTATGCGGTGTAGTTTTGGTTGAGGTGTCTACGAGCGGGATGTGTTATAGTCATGGAATAGGTGTCTTTGCATGGGATATGTTGAGGAAGAGGCCCATGTGTATGTGATTAGGATGATATGAGGTTGTGAGGAACGAGTGTGTATGTGTGAGATGTGGTTTGTTTTTTTCAGGAAGAGGTGGGAGTGCTAGGCTGTTTACTATTATTGAGTCGGGGTGCCTAATCAGTGGGAAAGTGGAAGAGGTTACCATATCATCGATGTGCATTCTAATATACTACATAAATTTAATTATTTGGTGAGTTTCCCTTTTTTTGGTTGGGGTGGTTTATATACCTACTTAACTGATGTTTTGGATCTTCTATTTTTCTCTTAGGAGAATTAGTATCTTTCCTTCAAATTTGCATGAGAGACTTAGATTTTTCCTACTGAGTATAATCATATTCTCATTATACATATATACAAATGATTTTAATATTCTAGGAGGACCACATGGACTGTGTTGGGAAATACTATATTGGACATTGGGATAGTTTTTGTGTCGTTTCTTAGATTTACATTTGATAGTTACCTTTGAGTTTTATTTCATTTTTAACAGTTTTGTTTTTAATCCTACATGAGGGATGAATTTTTTTTATATATTTATATCATGAAGCTTTTTTGGGGTGAAACATATTCTCTGCGGATCTTTCTTACGATAAAAATGTAAATACCTCCCATTTTGAGATATTTTTATACCCTTGGTGTCAGTCGCCACCATGGGGCCCACTAGAGGTGGGACTTTGGGAGGTTATCATCTAATTTTCTTTATTCCCATCCTAGGGGGTATCTTAGGAGGGTTAGGATCATGACCGAATGGTATCATAGATGATGGATGAGAGATAGGATGGAGTGTGGAGTTACGAATATTGAGTATTGCATGGGATGGTAGGGAAATAGTGTTAAGCGGTATTGGTTTGTGACATAGTCCAGGGAAGACTGGCTAGGACATGGTATTTTAGGGCCCCCTATAATCTAATTCACTGACTCTGAGCATACTGAATAGCCATGTGACGGTACAACATCTATAGGGTAGATACCCTAGGAAAGGTACATGCATCATGATGACTTCTTTTTTGTATGAAATGGGTTTTGTAAATTTGAAATTAATAATGAGTTAAAAAAGATAAAATGAATTTTAATAAATTTCCATACTATCCAAGCTTAGGTATTCCTTGTTTACCTATTCATCTATGGAACCCAGTCATCATCCACAACTTGCTCAGGTTGTTGAGGCATAGTAGGATGATTTGGTTGATTAGTGGAGGGTTGACCCGGTGGACTAGGTAGACCAGTGGTCGAGAACGATTCGCCCTTTCTAGAGACATGCCTTGGGAAAGTATGAGGGAAGTGTTTCGGAAATAATGAGTTGGCTCAATAAACTTGAGATCACCATAAGTTTGATCTGGGATTTGATAGTATCTTGGGTTCCTTTGGTAGCGAGCTATATGTAAGAAGATATATGCATTGGTGGATATTTTAACTAGGGGAGAGGAAGGATGATGACGTTCTATCTGTCGATTTCAAGGAGTTCTGAAAATAATTCATTTCATCGACCATGAAGGATGAGAATATGTAGGAGTTACTCTCCCTCCAGTAGGGTAGTACATTGGTACAAATTCTAGGGATTAACCTCAGGGATCTCCATCATTTTTCCCCATATCTCTTTCTAGATGAGGTGTCCCATGTAAGACTCCAGGAAGAGGAACTTAGTCCTTCTTTCTAGTACATAGTTACTCCCTTTACTATGCCAACGTATGTAAATGTTAAGAAGAAGGAAAAGTGATTGAGTGTATGAACTCGTGAGGAGGTCTACCATGAGAGGTGGGCCAATAGGGTTCTTCGAGAGGAAATGTTTCCAAATTCAAGTATCGGGGGCTAGGGCCTTCAAAGTTTCGACTAGTGGGGAATCTACCTTAGTAGTATCCATTTCGACCTTCTGGTCCTCATTCATTTCTTGTGGGTTTGGGGATAACATGTTTATTTTTTGAGGTTTACGACAATATTCAGAACCAGTGATCAGTAATCGTTCGATCTTAGCATAGTGGTGGTGGAAAGGCTCAGTGCCATCCTTAGTAGTAGTTTTTAGCTAGGCCATTGTAGTAGTAGGGATAACATGCTCATGCTCTACCAAGGGAAGATAAAGAAGGTATATGATGACATCATGGTGTTCTTAGGATCCTCTACTAGGTATTGGTCATGGAGACAGTCATTAGTAGATGGGAACATGAGTT
This sequence comes from Viscum album, assembly GCA_963277665.1. NCBI lineage: Eukaryota > Viridiplantae > Streptophyta > Magnoliopsida > Santalales > Viscaceae > Viscum > Viscum album. The sequence goes on along the minus strand of OY728141.1, from coordinate 591,438,838 downwards.
TGGCATAGTAAGTTGAACATCATAGAAGTAGTAGTACCAACTAGACCATAGTTCGTCAGAGGTACAATCATTGAGTTTAGTACCCCTTCTTATACATATTTTTATTCAGGATCTTAACAATCCTTCATTGAATCTAGTTTAGACCATTCTCTAGGACTATATGTAGAGAGACTTCTCATTCCCCTGGTGTTGAGTATGCTAGTATAAGGCTAGACAATCTTGTTTGATGTTTTCTGGGCATGTAGACTGATTATGGGGCCACATCAGTATAGTGGAGACCTCTTCATGAATTATATGAAACCATGTGATATCATTATCATCATCAATTATTCTATTATTTTCATGCTTTTATTGACTAATTTAATTTACGATTCATGTTTTCATATGTGGATGGAGAGCGTGTGGATTTCAGTAGCGAGTGGAGTATTCATGTGGGCAATTGGCATGTAGATCCTCTTATTTCTTTATTGGATGAGATTTTAGTGGAATAAGTAGTTTTTGGGATGATGGAGGTTTCAAGAGTTATGGTGAGTTCCTAGATCTTTTTTCTGAGGAGGTTGTGATGTTATCCCATCAATATAAGGGTGAGTTATGGATAGACAGGCATCCCGGTGCTTCTCTCATTTTGATAGCACCTTATCAGATGGAACCTTTTGAGTTATGTGAGGATATGATCGTGATAAATGACATGATGAAGAAGGGATTTATCTGTCCCAACATGTTAACTATGGTGACACTCTAGAGGGATGGTCAGAGGATGGTCAAAATCAGATGTTGTTCCATGGAAAGCTATTTGTTCTTGTAGAAATGCACCAAGAATTCCTTAGTGGGTTTCATAAATCACCTTTTTGTGAAGAGGTTCCTAGTGTGCTAGAAAGTGAAGGTTGAGTACTGTGTTTATGGTGGTTTGTTATATCCTTTGGATGTACCTGAGTTTAAGTCGAATGAAAACTCAATGGATTTCATCAGATGTTTATCAAGGGCTTAGTTAGGCTATGATTTTCCCTTTAACTCATGATTCTGGATAGGATTACAACATGCTTTTGGAACCCAATTATGCTTCATCACTTTTTTCACCCTAAGATAGATGGGAAGATGTAACAGACTATCTAGACATTGGAGGATATGTTGTGGGCACTCAGCTTGGATAATGGAGGTTCATGGGTATGAAACCTTCCCTTGGTATAGTTTTCTTACAATAACTCACATCACGCTTCCATTGGCATGTATCAGTTTGAGAACTTGTACGAATGACCTTTTAGTTCACCTTTGTGCTGGATAGAGGTTTCATAGATAGTTGTCCTTGGACCAGATGTTTTGTAGAGAATGAATGAGATGTTTTGTCTTGTTCGTGAGAGGATTAAAGCATTAAAACACCTATTGAAGATGTATGTTGATCTTAGGAGGGTCCCCATGTATTTTGGGGTTTGGGACCATGTGTTCTAGAAGGTTTCCCCTTGATGAGGGCACGAGGGGTTTGGAAGAGGGAGAAAGCTTTCTCCCGGGTTTTTTGGTACCTTAGAGGTGTTGGTGTGAGTAGGTGAGGTGGCATACTAGTTGGCACCACATATGTAGTTGGATAGGATCCATGATGAATTTCATGTCTCTCAACTCTATAGGTATATTCACGATGACTCTCATGTCTTTTAACTATAATTTTTTGGATATCAAAGATGACAAGGCATACGTGGAATGACCAATAGCGATCTAGGATCAGCAGGAGAAGGATGTGCATGGATGGAAGATTCCTTTGGTGCACATTTTATTGAGGTATGGTGGCCTAGATGAGAGTAATTGGGATCAAGAGTCTTAAATGTGTGCCTAGTACGCATAGTTGTTTTCTGTTTTTCCATGATCTATTTTTTTTTAGAAATTTAATGCTTAAATATTGTTTATTGAAATGATTTGTTTTCCCTTGGTTTGATATGTGTGTGGTGATATGTGACATAAGGTCTTCACATGTCAAATGGGTAAGACCATATTCTTAATCAAGGTGACCTATTGCTTCAATTTTTAGTTTTTTCACTGTTCCAATAGTTTGTCATGATGGTGAGTCACAATGGTGACTGACACCGGTAGGTCGTGATGGTGAGATGTAATGGTGACTCGCCCTAGTACATTGCAACGGGGGAGTCACAACTATGACTCACACCAGTGAGTAGGGATGGTCAGTCAGGACTAGTGAGTCATAACAGTGACTCCTGGTGGTAGCTCACGATATTAGCTCACACTGGTAGATCATCAAACAATGACTCGTGATGATACCTCGAGACGGTAGCTCGAACAGGTAGATCATCAAACAACGTCTCCCACTAGTAGCTCGCATAAGTGAATAACACCTATGAATATCCTAATGATGATTCATTTCCAATATATTCACCCCATTAACATTAAATTTTATGTAATGGAATTTAATACCATATTTAATGGTATTTGGATCTATTTTGAATCATATCTATCTTCTTAAAACATTATGCTTCATTTTAATTACAAACTGCATGGTCTAGTTCAAAATACTCCTTTAATGTATTTTAAAAACTGTTTCTCCCATTGATTTGTGATCATTCCTTTCTAAATATAATATCTTATCTTCCTTGGGTGCTTCCCTTTCTCTTGCTGCAATATGCCCTGAACCTTTCTTTCATGAGGAATCATAAATTTCTGTTATAGCCTTTGGATATCATTTCCATTGGAGGATTTTTCCAGCTATATGCACACCCCCTTCTTTGGAGTAATTAGAAAGTGTTGATAATTTCTCCTTCTAGGTAGGATTCCTTCCCCCCCTCTTAATTTTTTATCATGCATGGTGGGTTTAAAAATGCTTCCTAATGAATATATTTGAAGAAAAATTAAATTAATATATTTGAATAAGTTTATGATCAATATGCAAGGGCTGGGGAAAATAAATGTATGATTTTCTTGTAATTTTTTTGTTATTGTTGTTAATTTTACAGGCTAAATTACATGATAAAAATTATGGTCATTGGGGGTCTTTGTCTCCACATGGGATGGTCTATGGAATGAATTATTTTTTCTTTTAATAAAAAAATTATATATGATATGTTCTATCCAAATACACCCAACTAACAAATGGATTCCCCTAGACCATACATTCTACGATAACCATGGAAGTTAACCCGTATAATTAAAGAATAGAATTCCTTGGTAAATCTGAATATGCCTTACCTTGGTTCATGCAGCAAAGTGTTGTGTATGGGATTGTTATGAATTTTGTTATAGTATGGTTGTGGTCATGGTTGTTTGATGTGGGTTGGTACAAGTGGCTTAATGGAAGATCAAGTTGAGATATTGTTGACTGTGGAATTTATGGAGAGTGTTCTACAGCAGGGAGATGATCGATTTGTGTAGTTATTTGTTGTTGGGTGTGGTGGTGAGTAGGAGGGGGAGGTTTTCTAGGCTGAGAGGATTGATTGTGTGGAATGAAACTGAAGAATGATGATGGAAATTTTTGGTATCGACAATTTTCCTAAGGTTTCTCTAGGAGAATCAAGAAAACATATTCACCAAGTTACGTAGGATTGATATATGTTATTTTATGAATGGGTGTTAAATGTAAAGGAAGGTGATGTAGGATAATTTATCATGGTTTTAATTCCACTATGTGAATTTTTTGGGGATTCTTTTTGTGGTTAGTTTTACTTTTTTTCTCAGGAAGTGATAGAGAAACTAAATGCTTAATAATGTTCAGATGATAAGATTTGGTTTGGTAAATGGGATGGAGTTCGTCAACTAAAAGTTAAATAATGGGTTTAATGGTTAACTATGGTTAAGGCTAAATAATAAAATGAATGGGTGTTGATAGAAAGAGATTTGTGAAGCCCCTTTAATCTATCAACTTCTTAAGGGGCCATTATTGATACAAATAAATTGTTATTGTGGTAGTTGTTTTTCAGAATTCCATAGGTTTCTATTGAGTTCATGATATATATACACACTTTATGTTATTGTAATTTATATATATTACCCACCCTAGTTGAGAACCATGTTACAAACACCCCCATTATCATAGGGCAGGGTGTCTTTTCCAAAAATCCTAGTGGGAGGATGGATGGCTAGCCACCAGCTCTTCCCTGCTCAATCCTCTAGGTAGAATAGCCCAATATTCTTCAGTTCGGTTGTCATTTGTGAGGTTCATGTGTGTGAGGGTGATTTTTGCTTCCCAGGTTTCTTCGAGATGTGGTGTAGCTATGGTCTAGGTGGCTTTGGGAGGGATGTGTTGTGGTAGAGGCACTTGTGTCTGCAGGTCGGATTTGTTGTGGTAGTGGCCGAAGTGTCTGTAGGCGGGATGTGTTGTGGTTTTGAGGCCTAGGTGTGTGCATGCAGGATGTGGTTTTTTTGGAAGAGGTGGGTTCAACAAGTTGTTTTATATTAGGGTGTTTTACGTTCTAATCTACATGGAAGTGGTGTGGGGTACCCTATCATCAATGTGATTTATGTTATACTTCTTGACTTTAATTATTTGGGGAGTGTTCCTTAGTGACCTTGGGGTGGTTTGTATACCATATTAGGTTATATTTTGGATATACTATTTTTCTCACAGGTGAATTAATATGATTCCTTCACATGTTCATGAGAGACTTAGGTTTTTTTATCTGAGTATACTTGTATTCTTACCCTACATAAGTAAAATTGCTTTCAAGTTTCCTGGAGGACCATATTGACCATACTGGGTGATACTATCTTAGAATTTGAGATAGTTGGTTTGTCACTTATTGCCTTTCCTTTTGGTACTTACCTTGGAGTGTTATTTCATTTCAAATAGTCTTATTTTTAAACATGCATGTGGGATGGATTTTGTCTTACATTTATATATGTATATCCTGGTGTTTTTTCGGTGAAACATCCTATATCCTGATCTTATTTACTATAAAATAGTTAATGCCTACCATTTTATGAGATTTGTATACACTTGGTGTTGGTCAACATATCGGGGCCTACTGGAGGTTTGAATCGGGTGTCATCATCTCTCTTTCTTCATTTTCAGCCCAGGATGGGTATCATTGGATAGGGGGGGTTTGTGATAGGATAGGGGTGAACTAGAAAATCTAGGAAGAAAATAAACATGGAAATAAATCATAACATGATATAAAAAATTAATAACGTGATATCATAAAGATAATAACCATAGGTTTCACAACCCAACCCATGTCATGGCTCAAGCTATAACTACCCCAAACCCACCACCATAGGCCAGGGGTGGAGACAATTTCTGAAGGCATAACAAACTTGAGGAGGAATTTTCCTATGTACCTGTACAAACCCATGCAACTAACTCAATGAAAAGGTTCACATGTAAAGGTAAACAAGATACAACACTTCTATATATAAACAAAAAATTAGAATCAACCTCTAAATATTATAAGTACATAAAATTAAACTGAAATAGGAAAAGGTGAAAATACATGACCAATTAGAAAAGTTCCACAACCCTGAAACAAGTAGAAAAGTGAAATAGTTGATAGATCCCCACTCTTAGATCCCAAGATATGACCTCCACCCATGGTCCATGTACCCCATATCCCTAAGATCATATGAAGTCACACTCAACCTGTCTATCATCTACAAGGGCGCCCCATGTTTAGGAAAATATCATTTAGGGGTGAGTATAAAAACACTCAGTAGGATGCCTTAATGGCTCAAGGGAGTAGAAAAATAATTACTAAAGAGGGGAGAAGTAGATAAAACAATGAAAAATAAAAGAGTACATATCATCCCAACAAGATAGTTATGTAAACACATCCAAAACACAAGGGGCTAGAAATGGTGAGAATATGATCTTCTCTTCAAGACTTCACTACTTATAGATTGAGATTAGCCTCTTTCAACCACATGAAGCCAGACACAGAAAGTATGTGTCATAACCCGCAGGTCTTCACCTCTCTAGGAAGGGGAGTAACTAAAATCCAATGTCTGGGTACTGAAATATGATACATATATATGATAAGTTAAACTATCCAAATGGTAGAGTAAGGGGATCTCCATCTCACAGCTTAGCTAAGGATGAAGAGGTTTCAACTGTTCTAGAAGTAACCACGAATGATTACCAACATCCCCCACATATACATGAAGTGTAAGTTGAAGGGACTCAATCACCACAACATACTTATATCAACTTTGGGTGGGTCTATCTCACCCACACAATGTTAGGTCATGTCACACAGATGTGTCTTGGTAGAGAAAGTTCCCATCATACTTGTGAGTCCAAAGGTACATCAATAATGTCTCGTAACAAATACAACATAGCTGAAAGTGTAAAATCAATATAGAGGACTCATACCCCAGTCCATCATCGGGATTCCACTCTATTTTTTATCGTAGAGGACCCACACCCTGATGCATCAAGAAGATTCCACTCTTCTACATCGTGGACCCTCACCCTAGTGTGTTAGAGGGATTCCACTCAGAAGTAGATGATAGAGAACCCACACCCATGCCGATTGGGGATTCCACTCTTATTTTCAAAGAGGACCCACTCCATAGTGTGTCATGGGGATTCCACTCTCATAGTTGTCATATAGGCCCCACACCCATGTAGATGAGGGATTTTACTCTAGGTAATTGAGGAACCACACACTACCTAGTTGGGGGATTCTACTTAGAAGGTATCGAGGAACTACAATGGCCATCCCTACAATATGGTACCTCTCAGAAATAAAAGATAAGTTAGTGCCTAATCACTACCATTGTCAGATTGTTCCTAAATAGTTGTCAAACCAAAACAACTTGTATCATATCTCAAAAGACACTATAGAGGGATCCATTGCGTTCTACCAAAAAAACTTAGGATAGGCTACTCACAAGACAATATCTGAGTCCAAATAAATGAGATATGAGCGGTAGAAGATTTGTAGTGTGGTACACTGAGTGTGTGGGGCCCAAAAGACATGTGTCCCCACCTCATCACCTATACCTATACCCATCCATGCTCAAGTAATATACTATTTCACAAGTACACATAGTTATTCCCATGTACTCCTAGAGTGCATTATATCTTTGTAACAAAAAGGGTAGAAAATTGCTTGACACTCGTCACTTATTTGAAGGGAAAAAATGTCATTTCCATCAATAGAGCTCCTCAAATGACCCCATGAAACAAAAAAAAAGCATGTTGTTGTGATGCATGTAAAAAAAATAATAGGATCAAATATTTATTCAAACGAATCATAAATTCAGTAGAAAAGGTACATCTCCCAGCATCGCATGTGAACAGTGTTTTGTGGGGCCTGCGTCTCGATTCCGAAACAAGCCAAATGGATTGCACACTTTGCGATACTCTTGGATAATCCCATGGAAATGATTTCTCATTATTCCAAAATGGACACCTAGTTTTGAAGATACATTTCACCATTCTGCATATCAGTGGTACTAAGTGGCATCCAGGTCACAATCCCAAAAAACATCAAACAGATCACACCATTTCAATTCTCTCAGAAACACACATGAGATCAACTATTCACTTGTCCAAAATGGACACCCGGTGATGAAACTACAGTTCACTACCAATGGAAAAATGGGCCTCTTGGGGCCCACACATTGATCTCAGTATCAACACTCTATACTAGTCTTGAAAAGTCCACCTCAACACTAGGATGATAATGCCTCTGGGGCCTCATCAATCGGACATCAGATGCAAGAGATACATTCGAGTAATGTTTACTTAAATAATAATAAAATGTATAATTATTATTTAATACAAAATTTCATGGAACCAACCTTAAAACAAAGAATTAAATTATGAAACACACATAATAAGGTCTTCCTCAATGCAAGGGTCATGATTCCACTGAAGGATCGCCAATCAGACTTTTCATGTTGGAGTTATTGCAGGATAACGATTTAATAGATCTATTAAATATATTATTTCTAGGCTGTTTCATGTTCCTAGGCTGGTGTCTTGGGAAAATTAATCTGAGACGGTCTAGAAATGATTTGACCACAAATGGGATCACACAGCCACTAATGGCACATTAATCAGACTCCCCACGTGGTAGTTACAGTAGTTTAAAGAAGAAGAAGAATAATAATAATATTTTTTAATTTTTTTCTCCCATTAGGGTTTCTTGTGGCCTCCACAACCATATCCCATCCTCCTACCCTATTTGTACACCTACGCCCCTGCCACTGCAATCCCAGACTCCCATCCATGATGCCCACCTCACTATATCCATTTCACTACTGGTTTGTTATCATCCCAGCCTCCTCTGGCTAGCTTCCTCACACCATATCCATTCACAGTCACCTAGGAGCACTGCCTACCACCTTGAACCATTAGAGACATGCCAAACATCATCATTTGTAGACTAGTTGGATCACTCTAGGGGTCATAAAAAGACACTGCGACTAAATTTGGGTTTATCGGGACCCAATCTACACTGCGATGGTCTCTACTCAAAGAATCATTAACATTGCAACGTGATGAATAGTTTTAGGATCTTCCTCTCACTATTACACCTCTTCTAGTGCATGAAACCCATGTTTGAGCATATATCGGGACACCTCATATATATATATCTTCACAAACATGTACCCTCTCCACGTTTTGTCGAATATTTATTGGATAAAATAGTTAGAGTATGAAGAACCTGATGTACGCAAAGAAAATGCAATAAAAAATTCAATTGAATGACGAATGTTATTAGTTTGGCCATCTATAAATGTTTTCAAAGTAGATAATTTTATCATAAGTTGAAAATGACAACAAAATCATCAATCGGTAGCTTTTTAATTAGAAATAGAAATCCTACCATGATTTTTACTTCCACAGTTGGGTTCGCAGTGCTCTAATCTCCCAGCACCTGAAGTTTCATTGTTATCCGATAAAGAAAATATATCAAATTGCCTTAAGAAGGTAGAGCGACACTTCAACCAAGACTAAGAGTAAATTGAGCCAAACCCCTTCTCATTTCCTTAAACTCTTATTTATAAGAAACTATCAGTGGTCGCATGATCTAAACCTCCCTCAACCTCTCACTTAGGATTTCTCCTGGGGAAAACACTTCAATACAAACTCAACAGTGCTCTCATATTTCCAATCTTAATATCTATTCTGATGTTATTCAATCGTACATCTGGAATGAATTAATTTTTTTACTTCATTTTTTATAAAAATTTCGTCTATAGATTTTTCCACAGGAAGCATGTGCCCACAAAAAATTATACCCTTCCTAGGGTAAGCAACATGCTTTGGACTCAACTGTGGCTGTAGATTTTCAATCCATGCTACAATTTGTAAGATATCAAATTTATTTTTTGTAAACAGTTTGAAAATGATTAATATTTTTATAAAATTAATTTCAGGCACTTCAGGCCTTAGAATCACATGTCATCTCAAAGCCTAACTCTATAAATAAATGGAAAAATATTTTAATGTCTTATAATGGGAAAATTGGGTCTCAAAATCAATTCCTCCATCATGATTTTTTGTCCCTAAAATGAAAAACTTGTGAAAAAAACTTAGGATACTGAGCCTTCTCTTGTCTCACTTGCTCCCAAGAACTCTCATGCATGTTCTTGTGCTATTACAACATGAAAACCAAGGGGGTGTTCTATCATCATATGGTCTTCTCTCATTGATGTCTTTCATAGTTTTGAGCAGACTTCTCTTTAAATATGACATGAAGAAAAATTTCATAAACCCGATCTATCTCATGAGCCAGGCAAGGTGGAAGGAAACCTCTATAGCCCATGCATGATATCAAATGGGTTGAAGGACTTTGAGTGTAACTCGCCTCCCTAATCAAAAACCAACTCGCAATCCCTTATCATGTACTCGTATACCTAGATAGCACACTCGGTCTACCCATCGTTCTAGGGGTGAAAGCCTATACTCATCCATAGTTTGGTCTCGAACATGTTATTACCCAAAACTATGTTACAATGGTGTAATTAATATTAAGGTTATTTTCTAATTTTTATAATTATTTTAATGAAAATAAATTAATATAATTTGGATGAATTAATGGAATAATAAAAACACGAGGAAAAGTTTATTTAATAAAACATTGTTACATTACATTATTACAAGGCCAGATACTTTTACTATCTTAGAAAACATATTTCAATCCTAAGTAGCACCACTGAAATACCTCCCAACATCATGATGAGATAGAGTGTTCTTCCTTCATCCCATGGACCCACAATAATAAAATTGAAATTGTTAGAATTATAAGAAGAATAGTGAGAGTAAACGGAATGTACAAAACCATACTGGAAGCAGGTGAAGGGAAACCAGTGTTGTTTTGTCTTTGATACCCGTAAATATTGGTATTTATAGAACCCTTAATTTGACCGTTATATGAAAATAGCCATTGAGATTTAAATTTATGAGAAAATTTATTTTTTATAACCATTAGAATTTAAATTTTTTAATGTATTTAGTTAAATAATATAATGGTTTTAATTATAGATTTGTTTTTAATGTTTAGATTTTAAAATATCAAACATGGGTATTCATGATTTTTAACCATTTATGTTTTAATGGTTAAGGGTTATAGAAATCTAAAATGTTTAAAATTTATATTTCCAGATAAAGAAATTAACATATTATGTTCTTATCAATGATATAACCATATAAAAAATCAATAATGGAAAACTAATTTTAATATATACATATAAGAATGTAAATAAATTATTTTGTCTGTTAAACATATAAGTATAAGTATATTTTGTATTTTTTAATATATATACATACGATTTTCTCATATGTAATATATTTTAACCAAATATTTGGCTAAGAACCAACAACTGAGAGAAGCCTTATGAGCCAATACCTCATGGCCGGGTGGGAACAAAGCACATGTACACTTGACCCATAGAAGAGAAAACGAAGAATGCATAGTGAGGGATAGGTTGTACATGAACCCTTGTATTGGGTCCTAGTGGAGTGTGTGTAGGGGTTAGGACACACAACCAACATATTACAAAAGTGTGGAGAGAATGGAAAATATGATACAAAACTGCAATATATAAACCACAAACATGCATCAACCTCTAAACAATAAAAGTATAGAAAAGTAAACTAAAAGGGGAAAAGGGAAAAAATACATGCCCAACCAGAAATGTGCCACAATTCGGCACTAAGTGGAAAAGTAAAATAGCTAAGAGAGAACCGATCTTGGATCCCAAGCTATGACCACCACACGAGGTCCATGAACCTTTTATCCCTATGTTCATATGATGTCACATAAAACTTTTCTATTTTCTATAAGGGCCCACCATGTTTGGGAAAATCCCATGTAGTGGTGAGTATGCAAATACACAGTAGGATTCCCTGAAGGATCAAGGAAGCATAAAAAGATGTACTGAAGAGGGGAGAAGTAGATAGAAAATATTATAGTTAAAAAGTACATCTCAACCCAATAATATAATGAAGTAAACTCATCAAAAACACGAGGAGAAATAAGCGGGGAGAATACAAACTTCTAGTAATTTTTTATCTGCCTATAGCTAGAGAGTAGACTCTTTCAACTATGAGAAGATAGACATGTTATGCATGTGGAACACCTCGTAAGTCTTCATCTCTCCTCGAAGGAGATTAACCAAAACCCAAGGAGTGGGTATTGAAATATGATACATATATATATGCTCAGTTAAATAAGGCTAAGAAAGAAAGTAAGGGGATCTCCATCTCATATATCCACCCAGGATGAAGAGTCTCCAAAAGTTCTAGAAGTTACACCGATTACGCACAACATCCCTCACATATTCCATGAAGTATTAGAAAATATACTCTATCACCACACCTTGAAACTATCCTCTTTGGGAGGGTCTATCTTTACCATATCATTTTAGGTCACATCATAATGAATTTTCTTGGTTGGGAAAGTGCCCCTCTTAATCATGTGTCCAAAGGTACGTTAGGAATGTCTTGTAATTGATCCCGCAATGTTGAAAGTGTAAACCCAAAGTAGAGGATCCAAACCCTACTTTTTCATGGGGATTCGACTCTAATAGTCCTTTTAGACCCACACCCTAAAGAATCATGGGGATTCTTATATTTTTCATCGAGGACCCTCACCGAATTTAGTCATGGGGATTCCACTCGAAATTATATTATATAGGACCCTTTCCCATGATGATGCAGGATTTCACAATTATTTTCATATAAAACCCACGTCCTCATGTGTCAGGGAGATTCCACTATCATAGTAGACATAGTGGAGTGACACCAATGCTGATGGGGGATTACCCTCTTGGTTTTTGAGGACCCACACCTTACATGGTTGGGGAATTTTACTCTAAAGTTATCAAGGAACAACATTATCTATCCTTGGTGGATGGAACCTCTTATAAAGAACTGATATGTTAGTTCCTGATCACTACAGTCATCTTAAATCACCTTAATAGACATCACATTTAGAACCTCTTTCATCATATCTTTAAAGCTACAATATAGGGAACCATTACGTTCTATGCAAAAAAACACTCAGAATAGGTTACTCGCATGCAAAAATACAAGTCCAAGACAAAGAGATACAAGAGGAAGAGGATTTGTAGTGTGATACATGGAGCATGTGCGACCCACATGATGTGTGGACCTACCTTATCTCATGGTAAATTACCCAGCCATACTCAGGTAATAAAATGATAAACAGGAACCCCTAGGCAAGCCCATGTACTCCTAGAGTATATGGAATTGTTTCTGCAAAAAGGGGAGATGGGTGCTCGACGCATGCTGCTATTCTGAAGGGAAGAAAGTCCATTTCCACTAACATGCCTCCTCAAATGACCCTAGGTAATCTAAAGAATCATTCTGTTAAAATTGTTGAATAAAATGAATAGGATTGACTATGTATTCACCAAAATCATATATTCAGCAGAAAATATGCATCTCCCTACATCGCAGGTGAATAGTGTTTCGTGGCTCCCATGCCTCAATCCCAAAACAAGACAAACGGATCCCTCCCTTTGTGATCCTATCATAAAAACACACAGAAATGAATTCTCATTGATAAAAAATAGACACATGGTGTAGAATCTTCATTTCATTATACCACACGTGAGAAATTTCTACATAGAACCCACACCACGATCCCGAAACACATCAAATGGATTTCACCATTTTGATCTTCTAGGAAAAGAACACGAGATTGAATATTCTCCTACCCTAAACAGAAACTCCATGGAGAATCTCTAATTCACTGTCAATGCCCAAAACGGGTCTCATGAGTCCCACACCTTAATATTATTCTCAACACTAGAAACATGTATTTAGAATTCAGTCTCAACTCTAGGGTGAAAATGTCTCTCAAATCGCGCCAATTGGACATCAGATGTAGGAGATGCGTTCGATGAATGTTTCCTTGGATAATAATAATTATATTTTTATTATTTAATATGGAATTTCAATCCACTAAGCTTTAAGCATGGAATTAAATTCCTAAAACTCTCATCACATGGAAAGGCTAGAAGCAAGGTTCGTAATGTCGTTGGTGGCTCTCCCAATAGGTGTCACATGTTTGAGTTATTGTGGGACAATGATTCAATAAATAATCAAATCTATTATTTACCTTGTATTTTGTGGGAGTTATAGAAGTTTAATGATTAAAATTAATATTAAAAATAATATTATTTTTATTTTTATTATTTAATTATTTTTCACCATGTTAGGGTGTTCTGCATCCTCTACCGCCATCACTCAGCCTCTCGGCTTGCATCGCTGCCTGTGCACCCTGCCACCATTGTCCCGGCTTACCTTTTCATTTCCCAGCTCGTCGAAGCCCCATCATCGCTGGTCTTTCACTGTCCTGACCTCCTCTAGCTTGCCGCCTCTCACCAGAGCCATCCACCGCCATTTAAGAGTGCCACCAGCTTATTTTAAACACTGGATCTACGATTCTTCTCTATCCATTGTCTTCCACGGACCACTGGGACAACTCATGAGGTTATAAATTGAAACTCAGACCATATCTGGGTTCCTCAGGACTAGATCTACACTTCTATGGTCTTCACTAAAAGAATCGTCGATGGTTAAACATGAAGAAAAGTTGGTGAATGTTGTACTCATAGTTGTGCCTCATCCGGTGCTCGAAACCCAAATCTGAGCATAGATTGAGACTCCTCGAGTTCATATCTTCATATACATATTCCCCGCTCTATGTTTTGTTGAGGATTTGTTAGATCAAAAAGGTAGAGGATGAAGAACATGAAGAATACAAAGAACAGAAAATCAAAAATTCAATCAAATTATTTATGTTGTTAGTTTTTATATTGATAAATGGTTTCAAATCAGTTAGTTTGTCCATAAGCTGAAAATGATTGAAAAATTTTCAATTAGGAGTTTCAAAATCAGAAATAGAAATCCTACAGGAATCCGAAAACTGAAAAATTCATGCCCCACCTAGGGTAAACGACATGCTCTGGACTCAATTGTGACCTCAAATTTCTGATCTGAGCTACTATTAGTGAGATACACTATTTCATTTATATATACAGTGTGAAAACACATAATATTATTATAAAATTTATTCTATACACACTGAGCCTCAGAATAACACTTTGTCTCAGCACCTGGCTTATGAAAAATATTTATAAATATTCCAATGTCTTACAAGGTTAAAACCGAGTCTCTATAATAAGAATGGAGAAATGAAAAAGTAAAATGAAATCATAAGATCATCGAATCATTTAGTATGTGGAAAAGGCATTAAAAATTACATTGTAACCATAACATAATGGTTTCTACCAAGACAATCCTCATAAATTGGACAAATTATTGTGGTGGATTTGGTTCACTCCCCATTCCCATGATCATAGTTAAAAAATTCTCCTTATAAATTAGGTCCACTTTCCAATCCCATACATAATATATCATGAGATTTAAATAATTACCTAATGATTTACAAAGATAAATAATTGCATACCCACCCATCACATAAAGAAAATATTACATATGTGTGCCACATGATGAAAAGACACTATATATAAATCATTAGATTGATCAAACCTAGGTGATGGAATTGGGATTCATAATACCAATTTAGGAATAACATATTAATAAATCATATAGATTATCTAGGGAATAAATATTTATTTTTTTCAAACATTTATATTTGGAAATTGAATATATTACTTAAACATGGATTTTCAGTATTAAAAATTCAATAGAATTATCTTGGAGAAGAAAGAATAAAAATGAACCACTTTAGTGATTCTTTGAGAAGTAAATAATATATCTAAATAAGGAAGTTATTATTATACTACACACAACCATAATTGAACAATTAGGAATATAAATAAAATAATTATTGTTTTTATAATCTATTCATGGTTCTAAATCATTCTATTTGGTTTTTTCTTCACATGGGAGAATAAATTGGAATGCTTTGTTAAAATTGGTTGACATATAAATGAGAATTTCAATTGGAAGTAAAATAATATATATCTAAATAATTGAATATTATATTTATATAGGTATATATTTCTGTGACATATATGAAAAAAATAAGAATATTATGAGAAAACAATTTCACAAAAATAGAGAAAAATAAAGAGAATTCATAACCAACAAGTAATGAGTATAGAATGGAACATCCCTTAATTCATATTTAATGATCCCTATATTTCACATAAAATCCGTAATAATAAAATTATGTTCATTAAATGTATGTAAAATAAAATTATTCAGTGATATTTAATTTTATGAATTCCATTTATATTGTTCTATTATAAATTTTTAAGAGTTTTAGTTTACGTCAGGTTCTCTTTTTTTCTTGGTTAATTTCATCATAAAACATTTTGTATTTTAAAATTTGAAAAATTTGTTTCAAAATAACATAATTACGTCCATAATTGTGTAAGATTATGTAAATTTATTGTTACATTGGTAAAATACTTATTATGTTTCAATTGTTATCCAAAAAATAGATCAAGATTTAGTATGGTTCCCTAATAAGTCAATTTTTGGATGTTTAAGTTACTATTATTGTTTTCTTTTAGAAAAAAAATATAATGCTAAATATTATAGATCTAGAATGTTTTGTGTGCCTAAAATATAAATCTCAACAGTAAATAAATTTTTAATGTTATCCAGGTTTGGTGTCCATGGAAAACAAAACATGTTGTTCTAGGAGAAAATTGTCAACACACACCCATGGTGATGATTTCATCTCTGTCAATGATTTTGTAGAAAAGTGATAAATGGATATTACATCATAATAAAAACATTTAGGTACAATGGAAAAGATTCATTAGTATCATACCTATATGGATATAGTGAATTTAAGCATGTGGAAGTTGAAAATAACATTGAAAAGTTGGGTTGAGAGTATTACATTTCCCTGGGATGTTCTCCCTTGGGTAACTCCTTAAGGTTCCATAGATTAGTATTCTAGTGAGTACAAGTATTCAATTACATTGGAAGGGTGTTGAGTTGATATAGGTAAATATTTATTGTTTAACAAAATTATTTAAATGGGGAGGAGGTGACCTCTTTTTATTTATAAAGAGCGTATCATTTTTTTAAAATATATTTATATTTTAATAATGACACTCCATTATTCACGCCCAAAAGGCCCAAAAAATTTAAATAATATTTTATATAAATATATTAGTTATATCCAACCTCTACTACCAAATATCTTTTATGATATCACAAGTTTCTGCCAATTTCAAAAATTTAAACAAATTTTACACAAATTTCCACTTACCCCGGTAACTATATATTCACCCCTGATAACTAATTTAGAGGCCAAAAGTAAAATTCATATTATTTACCAATTTTTGAAGTTTTTATTTAAAATAATTATCTAATTTTACAAAATAAAAATTCTATGCGCTAAAAAACATATTTTACTATTACCGTCCATAATGTGAAAAAGCATTTCACAGGAAAATGTCTATTTTAGGGTTAACATTTTTTATGACGTATATGATTATTAACAATTTGTATTATCAATAAATAATTTTTATCATAATAAAATGAATAATTTTTATTTTTCTTTAAAAATAATAAAAACATTAACTTTCAAAAATTAATTTATATTTAGAAGAAAAGAGAAAAATGTGTTTTTATTTCAATAAAAATATTATATTTTTTATAAGGTTAAACATTGGTTTTATAATTATAAAGAAATATAATTAGACTAAATAAAATTATTAAATAAAAAATAATTTTATCATATAAAAATATTTAAAAAAATTTAATTCTCTGTTATATACTAATAATTTATTAAAAAACATTGTTTTGAAGAAACCATATTTTTTCATTATTCATCAAAAAAATATTTTTTTTGAAGAAATAAAAAAATTAATATATCATATTTATAAATTAATAAACATTTTATTTTATTTTATTTTATTATATTTAACTTATATAAGTGAAAAAATAGTATTATATATATTCTCTTAAAACAAAATTAATTTATTTTTTTCAATAATTCATTTTATGATATGAAATATGCCTCTAATCAATTTTTGTTCTAAATTAATTATAAGGTGAAGGTATTTATGAAATAAAATGTTACCTTATATTAAATATGTATATATTAATAAGGAATAGTTATATATATGCTTTTGGTTCTGTCACATTCTAATAACTTAATAAATCATTCCCTGAAAATTTCATTTTATACAGTTCTGTGAAAAAACATGGATATGTTTATTTCATTATTTATTCCGATTCCCATATCGCCACCCCATAAATATTATTTCTTCAATGTACCTTTACTAGTATAATTTTAAAATTAAATTGATCTTTGTCTCTATGGTCAATGTTTTTCACTAGCTTGTTCTCATAAGACATATCATCTTCCTATTGTTCCACCTTTAGATAAAGTAAATTTTAGGGATCTAGAATAAACATCCCTAAGAGGGATAAATAGAATACATATTGAACATTATACATGTTTTGTGGTATTTATATTAGATATTAGATTACTATCATGTGATAGAGAACTGAAATTTCCCTATGTATCTAGAATGACATAGCTTCTCCTACTTCCCAAACCTCATGACTCTCATCCACAATTAAATTTAAAGAAAATAAATTCAACAAACTTTTAATACGTGTCAAATAAACATGAATTAGTATAACTCTTATATTGTCTTTGGGTTTTCCTTATTTCTTGCTGAAAATTATTTCCATTTTATCATTTCATCAACTGTCTGAGGTCATAGTAAATTTTGTTCACCAACTTCCTCCCGACACACAGGTGTTCCAAATATCGTCACATAAATGGATTTTTATGGTGTAATTTGAATTATTGAGTGGAGACTATTATTTAATAATAACTCAACCAATGTAATATGCTAGTCCTAACCTCCATTTAATAACACATTTAAATATCACAAACTATCCTTAATTTTTTGGATATTTCATTCAGATTGGATATCATTATGTGGGTGATAGTTCATTCTAATGATGAACACTATGTATAAAGAATTTTTGAGACTATTACTAAATATTTAATTGAACCAAAAATTGTATTCAGATACAATTGATAGTGGTGTCACATTAATCCTTAAAAATTCCTTAATTTATACCATTGTATGTTTATAGAGTGACAAGTCCTATTAAAAGGTAATAATGTGAAAATTATTTTTATAATGGCCCACCACAACCCATTTAACATTGTTCCATTTCAATGTCTTTATAAGAACCAGCACAAAATCCATAATGATGATTTCCAAATTCAATTTATGTATGGTAAATGGTTTTATTATCCATTTGGATTTTAAACACTGGTCATTTACCAACTAACACACCAGTATATTTGATGTAAATTCCATAATCATGTTCTTCATATTGAACCAGTAATGGTTTCTCTGAAATCAATATACATATTAGAATTTCCTCGATGGATAGATAATTTCATTCTTTTTCCATCAATCAGTATCTATTTATTTTTCCTTGACTCAATTGAAATGAAAATTTATTTCCCAATTCTAAAAACCCATTCATTGTGAATATTAAACACTGAGCATCTTCCCTTAACTCAAGCATCATTATTCCTTTATTTCACTCCATCACTCCTTTGATAAATAATAATATAATCTTGAAGGGATGGTTGAGAAATCAGTTAATAATCGTAGTATAGTGTCCCTTTCATTATGAATATCAATTACATCATTTTCAAGTCCAAGAAGATTGGATCATTCTCAATCACTTTTAGAGAAAATTTAGCTGTATCATTTCCAATCAATCCATCAACTACTATAATCACATTACCTAGATAATAGTTAATGGGGACTCGTTATATTTTATTAGATTTATAAATATTCATTGAATCATATTAAGATAATTTTTTAATATATATATTTGTCTCTTATAGTTTTTATATATTCCCAAATTATCTCCATATAAATAATTCTTCTATATCCTTAAAGAAAATATTATTGAATTCAACTCTACATCATGCATCAAATAATTTTTCTCATTCACTTTCAATAGTCTGAATGCATAGGATATCACTTTATCATTATCCATGAGTACACTAAATATACACTCCCTTGATTTATCAGTATAAGTAACAAATCCAACCCCACTTATGTGTAATATGTTTATATGAGTGGAAGTTTTCCACTTCTTCTGCTCCATGAAGCCCTCCTCACATTTATGTGACAATACATACTTCCCTCCCTTCTAATTTATCATAGATAAGGGGTTTTAAAAGTTAGATAACTTCTCAAAAATTTCAAATAATAACCATCTAATATGAGAAAACTAACGATCTATATAACATATATTAGACTAGGAACTTTATCAATCATGTTAGTATTTATAGGGACCATGGATATTATAGTACATGTGATAATATTCCCTATTAATGGTAATTTCTCCATCCAGAAGTCAAATTTACTATAATTTTCATATAACGACCCTTTTCACAATGACTTCAAAATAGTGCTCAATTTATCCTCATGTTCCTCCTTTATTTTGGAGTGTATTAGAATATCTTTAATAAAGAACACCTCTAATTTGTTCGGGTAATCTCTAAAGACACTATTCATTATTTCCCTCAATCCTCTGAACTATTAGTGCGTATAAATGGAATGATTATGAATTCATAGTGCATGTGCCTTTATTTATAGGTTGTTTTAGGAATATTATTCTTCTTAATCTTCAACTAATGGTATCTCGATCGAAGGTCACCGTTAGAAAAGTCTTAAGATATTTGTAATTAATAAAACAGGTCATAAATCCCTAATATAGGATCCTTATTCATTATCATGATTTAGTTGAGTTCAAGACAATCAATATATAGAAACATCGATCAACAGTTTTTCATAACATACAGAACTAGGGAGCCCCATGGTGAAGCACTCAGGTATATTAAACCCATGTCCATAGTTTCATTTATTTTATTCTTCAGTTCTTAATGTTTAATGGGTGTCATTATATATAGTATTGAAAATTAATAGAGGTTAAGGAATTGTTTTAATTGATAACATAACCTATAAATGAGGAAGAAGATAAAGAAATTCATCATGAAAAAATGTATCATAATCCTTTATAGTGGGAATGTATTTAATACTGGTGGTCATCTATAGCTTAATAATTTGAGCTAGTTACTCTTTATCATATGTAAATAGTTTCCTTTCTTAAAAACATATTTCGAATGAGGCTCATCATTCAACTTACACATTTATAGAACCAGAGGGTAATTTTGGGAAATCAAATTTGATTTCCATATCTTGGTAGTTTATGTGGGCTCTAAATAAAATTTTCTTTTCCCTTCCCAGTATGACATTGAAATCTAAAATATAGAATTCAATAAGTTTATCTATAAGTTTAATGGCATAGATATTTATTATGGATGATATAAATACTTGATATAAAAGGATTTCATTATTATTCATATTTACTGATAACTCATCCTACAATATTTGTGTTGTTTTTTGAATATTTCTACTAAACTAGCAAGATAAGAAAAAATAAATAGAATCCGAATAAAATCGTATATTAAAATTTCATAAATTAATGTATGGTGTACCAGTCACCACATTTTAAATGATCAACCATTAAGGTAGAGATAGAATAATCCATCACTTTCTCTCTAGGAAAGAGTTTTTTTTGTAAATTTTTATCTTAAAAAACTATTGTCTTAATGAAATACGTTTCATTTCATTCATGTTCATCTCAGTTGAAAAATTATAAAATAGGTTGAGGATTTATCTTGAAATTCTTTTCATAATTCACATTACCAACATTCTTCATTTTACTTCTACCAGTATTGGCTTTATGTCCCTTAATTCCACAAATTAATCATTTTCTGGTTCCCTTGAGATATTTTCAAAGATAATTATTTATACACTTTTTTCATGTGGTCCATTTCATTTTCATACATCTTAACCATTATTTTCTAATCCCCTAGTGTAAAAAATCATTAATTTTTCTTATCTCTATTCCCACGAGTCCAATGAGAACCACCAATTTCCATCTCAACTTTGACCTCACATCAAAGTACATCATTGTAAATGTGAAATTATTGAATTTACAAATATATCTATAGACTAACCTTTAGATTCATAATTAAGTGGTTGATCTTACATTATTTTTTTAACAAAAAAACCAAATGTGTATCATAAAATCCTTATGATTTTCAACTCATAAGATCTAATAGCTTCATCCTCATTGTAACAAACCAATATGGGTCAAACAGACAAGTCACCCAAATCATCCTTCCATGAGGAAAAAACCAACTACATCTCATGTATAACAAAAAGGAAACATAACAATATTGTACAATGTGAAAGAAGTAGTACATAAGCATGAAAAATACAATTTCAATACTAAGGGGATAATATAAAAAACTATATAATCCATAGTCTTACTATCCATGTGACCAACTCTCACGACCTATCCACCCATCATTGAAAGAATTGACCACCAAGGGAATCCAAAAAGCTAAATAATGACCTTCCACTTTCATTATTACTATAAAAACACATTAAAAACCCAATTTAATGAATAGTTTGTGAATATAAATCCCCATAGGATTTCACTAGAAAATATATAAAATGTCTAATATCATGAAATATTAGCTAGAAAATTAAAACATATCCATTTATAAATAATTTTAATAAGATAAATAAATTTAATAAATAACCATTGGGGTTTCATAAAAATATTCTATTCCCTCCTAGACCAATAAAATATAAAATACATGATAGAACGATGGTATGAATAAGAAAATCCATCCATATATACACTATATTATTACAATTTTAGAAATAAACAATGATATATTCCATCATATATAAATAGGATAACTTAGGGGAAAGCCCATGATATTAGTTATAGTATGTGGGAATATGTACTAGGAAAAAAAAAAGAGAGAATTGAGTTAGGAACCACAAGAATAAGATTGATATTGAGTCATGTCTCACAACCTATTGATATCAAAACCGCATATGGGGTTTCACAGGTATATGACATATTCATTTCTGGACCACCCATGGTTCCAATTTTTCTATTATGTCAAAAAAATTGAAAAAAAATCTCACATATTGAAAAAATAATAACGAATCTTTAATTCATATAATCTTGAAAATATATTTTAGAAAAAAATCCACCCTTAAATAATTTCGTCAAATGACAGAGTGTGTGAAAAGAAATATTTTTCAACCAAAACTCCCTTTAAATGCATGTGACTTTTTTACAAATATTTTTTGATATAAAATCCATCCAATTCACAAATAAAAAAATAATTTTTAATAAAATCATGTAATTCATGATTTATATCCTTTGTATAGGGACACCAACCTCCATAATCAAGATAACACACCATGAAATGTTCTCCAAATCCTAGGGTTCAACCTCATAAAAAATTAATTTAAAGGCCATAAAAATCTTTTCATGGGAACCTAATATTTGAGAGATATAAGTGGTAAAATAAATGGTTCTTAAGGTGTATCATGAATTTATAGAAATTCAATAAAATATAACACCCCAAAACGAACACAAGAACTAAGGCATAGTGGTTCTAGAAAAAATATCAAACTATAGTGCAATAAGGGGGGCCACAACAAAACCCTTATGGTCAATTTCAATAGATAACCCTAAAAATATATATTATTTCATAGTAAAGGGTGTCTATGGTGCATTAAATACCACCATGGTATAGATACCTACTAACAATGATAATTTTCATTGAAACTTACTCCCCAAGGCATAACTACCCCAAATTTTCTAGAACTCATCAAACGGAAACCTAATACCACTGTGGTTATTTTGTTTCCTCCACAATGCATCCCATTACCATAATACACTAAAAATATAATCTATATCATATACAATCCAATAGTGGTTTTATAACTAAAAATAATACAATTTGGAACCTACACCATAGCCATGCCCCATATGGCTGAACAAGCCTGATGCTCCAGGCCAAAATCATTACAACCATGTTGCTGCTATTCTAACAATCCTATAGTCTCGACCTTCCTTGTTGGGAACATTATAGAATTTTATTTAAACTCTAAATTTTCTTAAAAAAACCCCATAACTCAAAGTTCCAACACTTAAATATTAAAAGAGAGTATACCAAAACAATAGAGATTGTCACACATTTTTTAGTGGAATTCAATGATCTGCCTCTATATTATAATATGGATAGTGTGAGGGAAATGTTTATTGATATAAAACAACTTAATTTTTTTCAATTACAAGGATTATAATTATGATAACCCATGTCTTTGATAATCCTTAGCTCTCTATTTATTATATAAAATCACAAAAAATAAAATCACAATTGATCTTGAGACCTAGTTAATTTATTGTAATTAGATACATAAAATAAAAATATAAAACAAGGATACAAAAACATTATTTAAGAGCCCCACAACATTCCCTTAATATCATTTGATCTTGTTTTACTATACAGGATAACCTCGGTATTTTCGTAAGAAAGGGGTGATATATAATTATAAATAAGTGAATAATCAAAGTGTAGCAAGATTAAAGTAGTGTCTAGGATTCAATAGGTGTATCAGGGATAAAAATGGGTGACTATTGTAAACATGAATCTCAAATAATGATATAAATTGATTACATCTAGTAAACATTAGTACTTTAAAACAATATAAAACTTGAAATAAAAAGCATAATTAATGGATAAATTCCAAGTTATCATAATACAGTGTTCTTAGAATAACCACCCATGCAACTTCCATGTTGTATCATGGGGTAAAAACATTAGAAAATTCATTTAAGGGGTATAAAAATCATGTCCCACGTATCACAATCATATCATGTACATGCATTTTTGTACTACATTGCTCATATAATAAAATAACATATTACATCACTTTAAATAACATAGTTAGAGAGTGTGGGTTATACACATGAAAGTAAAAAAAATAATTTATGATAGGAATTTCTATGGTAATTCCCTCAAGTTGTAACAGGGTTGGGTATTGCATTACCAATGTTTGGTATGGAATATCACTATATAATTTTAACAGCATAAGGACTCTACATAAATGTTCCTATAATGGATTAAACGTAGTGAAAGGTGTTTTATAACTACATTGGAATAAAAAATATAGTGTAAGGGATGTGAATAAACACATTAAAACTTGAATAATTAAAATTCAAAAGGCATACTACAAATAACGTACTCAAGATAAAAAGGGAGAGTAGAAGGTCCCTTACCTTGAGAGGGCTCTTCTAAAATCTTGAGATGAGATTCTTTGGAATTAGGGAATGTCATTGGAGTTCTTTAGTGAGGGATCGAGTGAGTAAATTCAAGTTCAATGAATTTTAGTGAAGATTATTGGTAATATCATTGTGTATTTTTCAAAAAATAGGGGAAATTCAATATTAATTTCTAAACATTGGTTTTGGAATTGATATCATAAAAACCCCAAAAACAAAGTCATATAATGGGGGTTTCTTATGTTTCAACCAAATAGGAAGCTTATAAAATATTTTACATGTCCTTGAATATAAATAGTTAAAATATTACATGTGGTAATTTGGAAATTTTTCGTGTTCATAAAGAATTGATTTTAAAAACATAAAATATTACATAGGTTTTATAAAGCTAACGTAAATTATTATAAAATCAATAAAATAACTTCAAAAACAATTTTTTTAAATGTATATTTAGTCATGGATTAATTTTATGGAATTTATTTTATCAATTTTGGTCCATTATGATGTCATAATGTAGATCATATATTTATTCTGTGTTTACTTTTTACCCAAAGATTTGACTGTCTTAGAAAATTATGAAAAATTCACCAATGTATGATTTTTATGTGATTATTTTAAAAATAATATTTATATTTTAAATATCATCTTTTGAATATGATAATTTTTACTTTAAAATAAAAATCTGTATTTACGAAAAAAATAATACTTTTTACGATACTAAACATTTTCAAAACCTTATAAACATTTTATTTTCCTTCATTAAATTAAATTATAATTTATATTTAAATAATTATTATCTAATAATAATATTCTTTAAGACTATATTTATTTATAAAATTCTGGAATTTTTAAATAATTTTATTAATTGAAAGTAGATATTTTCAAAAAATACAATTTTTATTTCTTCATTTGAAAATCTATTTTTTTCTAAATCACAATATATAATAATATATAAAGTAATAATAAATATGGATAATTAAAACCATTATTTTATTAAAATAAAATCATAGAAATTAATTTTACTATGGTCCATATACATTACCCCTTATTACACTACAATACGCCCTAAGGAGAAGGTGTGTGATAGTGGCACGTTCTCGATGTGGTTTGGAAAACATTTTTTGGGTCATGATTATGATGAAATTGAACTTATACTATAAATGGTTTCTCCTAAGATTTTTTTTTTGGATTTTCCAAGTTCAAACCCAACGATTCCTTCCCCTCATGATCTAAGATATATTAGCCATATAGGGTATGATTTGACTGGATGAGGCCTTCATTTATTCCATCTATGTCAATTGGATTTTATTATAAAAATTAAACTATATTAATCTAAAAATAAATATAAAATCTAAATTTTATGATTGGTTATGATGCTTAAAAATATTTTAAATCCAACCAGCTATATTGGTATAAAGTAACCAAAGTACTGAATGTATTTTCTATAACTATAAGGAATTCACTCGATCAAAAAGGTAATTTCATTTGTGAAAGTTTAGGTCATTAAATTATTCACCTAATTAGAAATTTTACCTTGGGAATATTATTTCATACACTAAAAAATGAGGCTAATTCTAATCAATCACCTCAATTAGTTCCCATATTTATTCCTCAAGTCAGTGGTTTGTCTATAACACATTGTCTATTTGAGTTTTCTAGTTTTGAAAAACATTTTATCTATGATCTGATATCATAAATGGATAGTCTTTATATGAAATATCATTATATAAAGGTACCACCTATATATTTAGTATCTTTCTGGGGTAATGATATACTTCCTCAAGAGGGATACATTGAATAAATTATGTATTTGAGAAAGGGTGGGTGAGAGATCTAGTCGATGGCCCACTACTAAGATGTGATAAAGGATCTATAAGGTGTTGGTATAACATTGGAAGGACATATCCTTAAAACATTACATAATATTGAATTAAGTTAATAATTCACATTAAGGATATTCTCATGTTTACAGTTTTAGATAATTATGCCATAACCATTACATTTCATCTCAAATATTACAAAGTAGACACTTCTACTCAGTATCCATTTTTTCATAAAATAAAAACTCTTAAGACAAAACATGAATTATTTTTTTGATATCAATCTTCTTTAATTCTTCCTTTCTCTTACCCTTTTTTATACCCTATAAAAAACATTTCAAAAATGTGGGATGAGTATAAAAATCTTAGTGAGGTTTATAGAATAAATAATGAAAACGTTAGTCCATCAATACATACAAAACATATGTTATTTAATATACCTCATGAAATAATAAGAATTATGAATAACACATAGAAATATAAATCATAAAGCTATCTTGTGGAATCCATAAAATACTTACATTGTAGCTTTCACTATTTTGTAGGGAGTTTTGTTGGAAATAACCATCATGGTATGTTACCTAAATCTCGTAGGATAAACATTAATGTTTACCTTCATCAAGTTAAAAAATGAATTAGAGATCTATCCCGGTATCACCCTACTTAGGTTTATTGAGGAACCACCTGTATATGTAAACATTTCCCAAGAACCCCAATATAATCATAAAACATTAACAAGCACAAAGGAAAGATAAAATTTCTACATTGCAATCAAAATATAACATTTAAATATATTTACATAATCAATCCATTATAAAAACCATTTTCAATACCAAAATATGTTAAAAGATTATTTGGTATTTATATTCATTTTAAAAACAATACATCTTGTAGAGGAATCCTGATATCAAATAATGATCATAGTGACAGAAAGGTCATTATCACTACGTATGTTAAAAAGAAACATTCCCATTGTTATTTAGTAAAATGCTACATAGAAAAGAGATTCAATTTTATTAAAATTAAAAGTCAAAGGGTTTTATACACCATATATAAGGAAGTCGTATATAAATTAAAATATGCCTCAATGAAATGAGATTGAGACAAAGGCCCTTGCAAAGATCATTTTGTAAATTAAATAGATTGATTATGTGTATTCAATAATGGTACACATAAGGAATATATAAGTACAAGATAGGAAATAAAATGAAATTACATACATAAACATACCACATAATAATTAAATGTATTATATTAACCCAAATAATTTAAATTGGGCTAAGAAGATCCCATACGAAAATTCGGAAGCCTAACGAAGTCACTTAAAAATTTAGAAAATGATTTGATGAGATAGAAAAGGGCCTCTCATAAAATGGAAATAAAGTTTATAGAAATAATTACAAAAAATAACATATCCCAACAAAATAAAATGGAAATTAAAATACATAACATAAAATAAGTGTTTGAATAAAAGAGGAAGGTGAAAGGTTCCCTTACCTTGTGTCTGACTTGTCTTGTTCTTTCTTTATCACCTGGAATATTAAACATAAGTTAATTCTACCTGCTATAGAACATTTTTATGTTTTTTATTCCTTTTATATCACTTAATAACCTTCTATAGTAATCATATAATTATTCATGTTCATATTGTGCTTTTTGTCGATGTTCAGTACTCTAGTTAAAAATGAACTTGTTATAATTACAAATTCTCTATGTGGTCAAAATTCCATTATCCCCAGAATTTTATTCATGATTTAAATATAATATATATCTAGTATATATGTATTTATATCCATTATATATGTATTTTATAATATTACATAACATTTGGATATAAGAAAATGAAATGCATTGTTCATGGGGACGGTAAGCCGTACGTATGCATGAACACTACTTTTATGTATTTTTCATTTTTAAAGTAATAAAAACAAAATGATAAATTGGTATAATATAATTACAATATGAAATATATGTTATATATGTTTTGTAAGTTCATTAATTACATACTTTATATGTTTCATGTATAGCATTAACGAGTCATATCACTTTGATGGGGTGGTAGTCCTCACTTCCTCAGATGAAATTATCATATTTATACAACATGAAAAGCACAAAGGTATCTTCTAAATGATAATTACAGAAGCATAGAGATAAAATAAATATCATAAATATCATATATAATTATTGTTCCATCATAATGGCCACCATAAGAGGTGATAGAATAATATTGAACAATCATTGTTTCGTGAGGTAGTAGTTTGTCGTCCACAGAAATAGTATGTTGTATACCCATTAGATGGAGGTGTGTGTAATCATAGTTTGAATACATCTCATAAAAAACCTAGTATATTGAGTATACTAGTGTTGTTATTTAATAAAATAAAAATATTAGAATAGGGATTGAAGAAGTAGAATAATGGAAAGAAATTTTAGAGAAGATGCTAACTCTTAAAACAATTTACTCTCTTTGATTTGAGAACAAAGGGATTTCTTGAATTTCCTTGATTCTATGGGAATGATTCTAGGAGGAAGTGGGGGATGTTTTTAGATTCTTCGAGTAGAGTTTTTATGATCCAAGGGGCATTAGAGGTTTGTGTAATGGGTTAGAGGTGATGGTCTTTAATAAGGGAGATGATGGGCTCTTTAAGAAGGTTTGAAAGTATTATTTTATTATAAAATGATTTTCGGTTTCAAAAGGTACAAAACAAATTAAATTAAAATCAAAGATGACAACTATTCTAAAAATAATTATCCAATAATAATTGGAAAGTTTTTGGATACTTTTAAATCCTTATTTTTTTTATTACACCATTTTTTACAAGTACCATTTTATCAAGCGTTTAAAACATTGAGAATCAAAATAGTTACCAAAACACGACAAATATCCAATTAAAGAGTCAGTAATAAAATTTGAGACTTATGATAACTATTTTACTCAATCTTATTTTTTTTGGAATTTTATAACATTTAATAAAATACATTATATTCTAAAATATGTATTATGTCAATTTTGACACTATTCATATTATGGATTTTTAGAAATCCATAAAAAATTTGATTGGTTCAAAAAACATCATTAATACAAATATAACATGTAACTATCATCCATAAAATTTGTGGATGACATCTAAATAACCAAATAACATTTATTTTAACATTTATAATATCATTTAATTGAATCCTTTATTAATGAAGCAATCACTGCCTCATCGTTGTGTTTTAATTAAATTTATTTATTTAATGTATAAAAATTTTAAATAAAATAACATGATGTAGGAAGTATTTTTATGTTTATAATCACTATTTATATTAAAATAGGTCCTTCATATAAACCCATAAAAAAATTGTTAGTAAAAAATATATGTTTATGTTACATTTTCCTTAACATAAAATTAAAAGTAATGAAATGTTATTTTCACAAAAAAGTTTCTCTATGAGGTCCTAAAATTGACCCTAGGATTAACATGGTTGGACCCATATCTTAAAATAGGGTTATTAAATGTTTTAGGGTAATTTAATGTTATAATAATTTTATTTTTATCCTTTTTGACCAGATTTATCCTTTAACCATGGTAAATAAAATAATTACTGAAGTTACAATTCATAATGTCTAAAAATGAAAGTTACCTATTTACACATTTTGGACCTCTTGATTCCAAATATAGAATCCATATTTCAAAATTAAAAACACATAAGTTTCAAAAATTAATTTTAAATTAATTCTCATTGTCAAAACCAAAAAGCGTGTTTTTAAAAAGTAAAACTAACAAAATATTGACGTGCGTTTATATCCAATTTCAAAGTTAAAGTACTTTCAATGACAAAAATTGGATTAAATGATAAAAATATATACCATTTACACTTTAAAGCTAATTAAAATTACAATCTAACTATAGAAATAAATTAGATTAAAAGGCAGTTTTGATTTAAAACTTTGTATTTTTTACTATTCATAGAAACAATGAAATTTATCAGAAGAATACCATGTTTTCAAAGAATATAAAATTTTATGTCCCACTTATAAATAAGAATATTTTTTTTCAAAAAAAACATATAAATGTGACAAAAAAAATATTTAAACATGGTTCTGCATTAAAAGTTGGTAAAATGTTCTTTTTAAGATATTAATGTTTTCTCATGCTTAAAATCATATTTATTCTTATTTTAATCCTCTAAATTTTATTGGATAATTGTAACGAAATTTGGTAATAATATTTCAATTTGTTCTATTAATTTCTGCCAATACAACAGATAGGCTTTAACAATCATTTAAAATAATAATAATATTTTATTTTTTGTATAACTTGAAGTTGTGTGCAACATAAGATTTCAAAGAAACCTATTCTTTCTTGTTGAGTATGCTATCAGACAATGTGTACTCTTTAAAATAATATTAATACCTTATTCATAAATATTAATTGGTATGAAAATTTATTATCCTTAAATTCCTAGGTTGTTACATCCTTCCCCCTTTTGAAATTGCATCCTCACAATTTTAAAATTGGGCATGGAAACTTCATTGAAAGTCTCATAAGGGGAAAAGATTCAATAAATTTATTACTATAAAATAAATAAAGAGAATAAAATAGATCACCCAAGATAACATATACTATTATTCCATTAAAACATGGATATGGGGGATAACCTAAGTGTCAAGTTCTGATGGAGAGTGATAGAAAACATGATCAAGAGAATGTTTACCAGCAGAAAACCACAAACTTGTGATAGGTTAAAATTTCTTTGATTTCTTGATTTCAAAAGTAAACGAATAATTTTTTTTTGTGATAGGATAGAATTTATTTCTGATATTGACTAATAACATAAGGAAATACACTTACTTTTTAGGTAGATTTTCATCCTTTAAAATGTTTCTACCAAAAACTCATCTTTTCTCCAAATGGTGAGTATTCAAGATCACATGGTAACACCTAATGTGATATAATCATCATATAGGAAATAAAATGATCCAAAAAGGTGAACCAAATATTTCCCAAGTCCATAGACATTAACCAAAAAAAATGTTAGTATAAGATTAGATAATCCCCGAAAAGGAAAATCTTTTTTTAAAAAAAAATATTACTCTTAATCTTTAAAATTGAACCAAGAATACCCAAAGATAAAAAAACCCATTCAATAAAAAATTTTCCTTAAAATTATTAAAAATAATCCAAACTAAGTTTGAAACTGAATATTCAATAGAATTTGACCACATAGTCATCCACAAGAATCTAAACACTCATCTCCAAATAACATTGGGTACTCTTAAAGTCTCAGATGAAAAGTAGTTGACCTAATCACATATTATCTATGATAGGTAATTATTTCCCTAAATAACCCAAATCACTCTATGTCTACAATAAAATCATATATTCTTCCAAAATAAAATTTTGTGATTACTCCTCAATTGAAATCCCAAAGTATTATATTTTCTATAGGCATATAGTCTTCCCAAAAGAGAAAACATCTTCCAATTTTTTTTTACTTTATCACCAAAAAAATCTCTTACACTATGGATATCCATTTTATAAAACATAATTTCCCAAAATAAACATATTATTGATCCATAAAATCATTTAACTAATATAGATAAGTCATACTAACCATTGACATCATGTAGGCTAGTGGTAGGTGATAAATCTCAATCACACTTTGGTTGTGTGTTCTATTCCTGTTGTATTGTTCGACATGACGGGTTGTCACACATATTATGGGTTTTACTTTTAATAAAACTCAAAAATAACCCAAACATGTTTTACCCTCAAAGGTTTCCTTATACCTATCATTTTCATCGCAACTCAGTAACACCTCAACATCTTAATACATGACTTATTATATATAATGAAATTATTTTACCTCTATAAAATAACACTATTACCAAAGAAAGAACATCATACCATGATCTTGGGGTCCAGCTAGTTTAATCATCATATTGTTCATATAGATAGTTGGTACAATAATTGAAACAATGACTTATAGATTCCTCAAAATCATCTCTTTCCTTTATCCAAATACACCTCAAAAAAATTGGGTCATATGGGTGTTCGTAGAAAAATAGTTTCAGAAAATAATCATGTATGACATATAATTTCAAAACATATGATAAAAATTGTTTTTTATAAAAAGGTCGGACCATGTTTTAGTTGATACTTTCACTCAATACTCCTTTTAAAATACCATAAGTATGCGCTGAAAGATTATAATTTGAAATCTAATATAAATAAGTTGTGAAAGGGTCTCCTTCTTCTACACCTTTTTCAAAATCATAATATGATTCAAAATCTTTTGATATGGTGAAATATTTGAAAATTTCTTGATTATATTTACCTTTGTTGAGAATATTAGAATTATGAGAAAATAGGATTTGATTAAATATAACCCACGATCAATGATAGTATTGAGGTATACCAGAGGTGTTTAATATCCCAAAAAAAATTTCAAGTGAGTTTTATGTTAGAAAATGTTTCAGAATCTTATAGACATGGATTTACAAAAATTATTTCAAGCATGTCATCAGGAAGAGATAGGAATGTCATTTCAGATCCTCATACTTCAATTTTTAACAGACATTCCTTGATTAGAAAATTTAAAAAAAATGGATTTAACAAAAAGAGTAGACAGAGAGATTAACCACATGTCTAAAAAAACTCCTAATCCCAAATGTTGTCTAAACCTACCTATGATACCAACTGTAAGGACCCAGCCTTAAATCATTACATAATATTGAATTATGTTAATAATTCACAATGAGGATCTTTTCAGGTTTGAGTTTTAGAGAAGTAAGCCATAATGATTATATTGCATCTCAAATATTTCAAAGTAGAGACTTCTACTCTGTATCCATTTTTCATAAAATAAAAACACTTAAAAGAAAATAGTAATTATTTTCTTGATATAAATCTTCTCGAATTCTTCCTTTTTCTTACCCTTCCTTGTAACCTATGAAAAACATTTAAAAAATATGGTATGAGCATAAAAAACTTAGTTAGGTTTATCAAATAAAGAAAGAAAACATTAGTCTATAAATACATACAAAACTAAATCTCTTTGATATACCTCATGAAATCATAAGATTTGTGAATAGCATATAGAAATCCTAAATCATAAAGGTAACTTGTGACATCCATAACATACTAACGTTGTAGCATTCACAGCTACGAAGGGAGTTATGTTTGGAAT
Organism: Viscum album; assembly: GCA_963277665.1. NCBI lineage: Eukaryota > Viridiplantae > Streptophyta > Magnoliopsida > Santalales > Viscaceae > Viscum > Viscum album. The sequence goes on along the minus strand of OY728141.1, from coordinate 591,405,226 downwards.
ACCCATCACGGTATATTCCATAAATCTATTAAGAGAAACTTTTACATTTACCTTTGTTACATTGACCAATGTATTGGAGAGCTATATCAGGATCACCTGCCCTAGATTTATCATAAAACCACCAGTATACATAAACAATGCTAAAAAACCATAACATAGTCATAACATATGAACAAGAATAAAGGAAAGATAACATTTCCATATTGCAATCACAATATAAAATTTAGTAAAACACTACGTTGAAAAAATATTCTATTTGAATGAAATTAAAATTCAAAGGAATTTATACACTGTATAAAATCATGTTTTTTATAAATCAAAATATCCCACAATGAAAGGAGAGTGCGTAGAAGTCCCTTACAAAGGTCATTTAGTAAATTAAATAGATTATGGTTTTTCACTATAGGTACACATAAATAATTTATAATTACAAGATAATACATCAATCTTTATTTCTTACATAATAATACAATGACAAAATTAAAAGAACAATATTAAACCAAATAATGGAAATAGGGTTAAGAAGTTCCCTTACAAAAATTCAGTAGCCTAACGACATCATATAAATTTTTTTAAAATGGGTTGATGAGAGAGAAAAGGGTCTCTCATCACCTAGAGATAAAATTTATATAAAATAGGACTTAGAAGAACATATCCCAATATAATAACATGTAAAGTAAAATACATAACATAAATTAAGTCTTTGACTAAAAGAGGAATGTGAAAGGTTCCCTTGCCTTGTGTCCGACTTGTCTTATTCTTTCATTATCTATATGAATAATAAAATTAAGTTAATTATAATAGATTCAGAACGTTTTTTAAGTATATTATTACTTTTATGTAACTTTTTACACTTCTATAACAATCATATAATTATTCAAGATCATATTGGTCTTTTTTGTGATGTTCGGTACTTGAGTCAAAATAAACTTGTTATAATTACAAATTGTCCATGTGGTCAAAAGTCCATTATCTCAAAAATTGTATTAATGATTTAAATATCATAAATATCCATTGTATATGTATTCATATCCAGTAGATATGTATTTTAAAATAGTCCATAACATTTGGATAGAAGAAAATCAAATGCACCATTCATGGAGACGGTATGTCGTATGAACGCACAAACGCTACTTTAATTTATTTTTCATTTTTAAAAGAATGAAAACTAAATTATTCCCAAGTATAATATAATTAAATTATATAATATATGTTATATATGTTAAATTATATCATTAATTACATCCTTTATTCATTCCATGTATAGCATGAACGAGTCATATCACTCTGAGGGGGTGGTAGTCCGCACTTCCTCATGTGAAATTATCATATTTATAAAACATGAAAAGCATAAAGGTATGTTTTAAATGATAATTAAAGAAGAATAGAGATAAAATAAATATCATATATATCATATATAATTACATTACCATCATAATTTATACTATAATAGGTGGTAGGATAATATTGAACAATCATTGTTTCGTGAGGCAGTAGATCGCCCTCCAGAGAAATAATATGTTCTATACCCATTAGACGGAGGTATGAGTAAGTGTAGTTGTAATACTTCTCATAAAAACATCCTTGTATATTTAGGACAATGTTGTTATTATTTAATCAAAGAAAAATTATAGAATAGGGAGTGGAGAAGTAGAATAATGGAAAGGAATTTTTGATAAGACGATACCTCTTAAAATAGGTACCTCTCTTTGATTTGAGACAAACGAGATTTATTTAATTTCCTTATACCTAGAGGAAAGATTCTAGGAGGAATAGGGGGATGTTGGGATATTTTTTGAGCATATTTTGGATGAGCCAATGGGCTTGAGAGGTGTGTGTAATGGGTTAGAGGAGATGACCTTTTATAAGGGGTAGGAGGGAATCTTTAGGAAAGTTTGAAAGGATTATTTTCAGTTTAAAAAGGTCCAAAACTCATTAAAGTATACGATAAGATGACTATTACTCGAAATAAAATCATCCAATAATAATTGGACATGTATTGGATAATTTTTAATCCTTATCATTTTATTTATCCTTTTTTACTCATACCATTTTATCAAGAATTTAACACATTGAGAATAAAAATAGTTACCAAAACATGAAAACTATCCAATTAAAGAGACAATAATAAAATTGTAGACTTATCATAACTATTTTTTCAAATCTTATATTTTTTTGGAATTTTATAATATTTAATAAAATATTTTATATTTTTAAATATGAATTATGTCAATTTTGACTCTATTCATATAATGACTTTTTAAAAATTCATAACAACTTGATTGGTTTACAAAAACTTCTTTAATACAAATATAACATGTAACTATCTTCCAAAAAATACTTTTATGACACTAAAATAACCAAATTACCATTATTTTAACATTTATAATATCATTTATTGGAATCCTTTATTAATGAAGCAATCACTACATCCTTACAATTTTATAATTAAATTTATTTATTTAATGTCAGAAAATTATGAATAAAATACCAAGATGTAGAAAATATTTTCAAATTTATAATTTCTATTTATAGTTGATGATATACTATATATATCCTCATATAAAAATTATTTTAGTAAAACATATATGTTTATGTCACATTTTCCTTAACATTAAATTAAAAGTAAATAAATGTCATTTTCACACAAAAATTGATCCATGGGGCCCTATAATAGATCCATGGATGTCCATGGTCAGAAATATCTTATCCAATTAGGTTAGGATATGTGTTAGTATAATTTAATATTATTATAATATAATTTTCTAAAATTATTTACCAGATTAACACTTTATCCATGGTAAATAAAATATTTATTGAGGTTACTATACATAATGTCTAAAAATAAAAGTTACATATTTAAAAAATTTAAAACTTATGATTCCAAATATGGAATCAATTTTTTCAATTTAAAACATATAAGTTATAGAAATTATTTTCAATTTAATTCTCGTTGTCAAAACCAAAAAGCGTGTTTTTAAGAAGTAAAAACTACCAAAATATGAACATGAGTTTATGTCCAATTTCAAAGTGAAATTAAATCCAATGACCAAAATTGAATTAAATGATAAATATATAATCCCATTAAAATTTAAATTATACTAAAATTAAAATATAACTATACAAATAAATTAGTTTGAAATGAAATTTTAAATTAAAATTCAGTAATTTTTACTATTCATTAAAAAAATGAACTTAATCAAAAAAATAAAAAAATTTCATCCAATGTAAATTTTTATGTCCCTATTTTAAATAATAATTTTATTTTGTCAAAATAAAAAAATAAATGTCACAAAAACTAGATTTAAAAAGGGTTCATCATCAAGAGGCAGTAAAATGACCTTTTAAAAATAATAAGGTTTTTTCTTTTTTAAAATCAGATTCATTCTTATTTTACACCTCTAAAATTTATTTGATAAGTGTAAAGGTATATAATAGTTATTTTTTAGTTAGTTTTATTCATTTCTTTTATTAAAATGGCTAGGAATTAACTATCATTTAATATAATAATAATAATATATTATTTATTTGGTATAACTCAATGTTTTGTGCAACAAAAGATTTCAATGAAGCCTGTTAGTGTGTGTTGAGTACGCTATTGGAAAAAGTGTCCTCTTTAAAATAAAATTAATTTATTATTCATAAATATTAATAGATATGAAAATGTATTATTCTATAAATACCTAGGTCATTTTAATATAGGACTATGTTTACCATTCATACCAAAACTAATAAATTTCATTCATGGAGATATATAATGGAAAACCATTTATTCAAACTCAAAATCCATGTATAATTTTTGATTCTTTGGATATATTTTCTACCATCATTTTTTAGATTTCATATATCATTTAATGGTTTAAACCTTCTCTAAAAATATCTTGGAGAAGATCAAGTCCAAGGATATTCCACTATCAAAAATCATACCATCATTTTTGAGTACGAAATATCTTCCCTTAGAGAGACTCATAATGTTACATTTGAATGCTAGAATAGATTCTATTATTAAATGAGAACTCCACTTTTTGATGGCGAAGATCTAAACATCCTTGGAAATTATCTGAACATGATTTCATTATATCCTCTACAAATTTTATTGTTCTCTTAGACATACCATCCATATAAAAAATATTTGAAGCATAGAAACAAGTATCTTCATCAAACACATACTAAATTATTCTCAAAAACATCATGGTAGTCCTTGCTTCCCGATCAGATAAAAAATATGTTATCCCTTCATATATTATTTCCAATTTCCTTATTTATATATTGGTGTTTTAAAGAGATAATTCATCTTTGATATTAATAAAATTAACTAACATAATAAGGCTATTTATTATCACTAATATGGTTTTATTGAATTTAGGTGTACTGGAAAATGCTTAGATTTTTATCATTTATCCTTGAAATATTTATATACCAAGAATCTATATAAAAATTATCCAATTTCCAATTTATTTTTATCTAACTATAATATTCATTTATATGTATAAATATCTTAGTTCTTCTTATATTAATAGAGAATTATTCTCTTTTTTCTTCATTTGTAAGTTTCCTCTTCAGATCTCATTTTAATGGGACAATAATCTAGGTTCCAGACCATATATATCAATATTTAATAGAGTTTAAATCTTAAATATTTGATAAATTATTCTATAACTCTTCATCTTTTTGGGACCCTTAATCCTCTCCATAATGGATTGTTGATAATTTATTTGAGAATGTGAGGGTGAATATCATTTTATAATTCATATATCAATCCTTTTCTTGTCCATGAATACTGGATCGCTTTAAATACTCGTAGTGGATAGAGTTACATGATCCTTTCTACTCAGGGCATCTTCCACTTTCTTATCTTTCCTAAGATGGAAATGGATTTAATAATCATAGTCACTAATCATCTCTAACCACCTTTTTTGGAATATATTGAGCTTCTTTTCCGTGAACATATACTTAAGGATTTTATTGTCTATATATATGTTGCACTTATATGTATATAGATAATGTTATAGTATTATTAATGTGACAATCAATGAATCCAATTCCGGATCAAAATTTGGGAAGTAATTCTCTTGGATATTTAATCGGTGTGAATCATAGGCTATCACTTTTTATTCATGCATGAGTACACTGCAATGAACATTTTTTGGTGCATTATTTAAGATAAATTTCAATCCCCACAGGTGAGTAATGTGACTGTAGTTATAGTGATTATAATATTATTTACCAATTTATTATAATCCCTGGATTCACCATTCCATATATACTTCACTCCCTTTGATGTTATCTTGATTAGTGTCTACGAAAATCTTGAGAAGTTTCTCATATATCGAAAAAAATTCATACCTGGTCCAAAGATGCAATGGATCTCCATTGTAGATTTTGTTCTGGGTAATCCTTTAACAACCATTATTTTTAATGGATCCCAAAAAATACCTTTTCTGGTGATATCATGCACCATGAATGTTACTTTATCCATCCAAAACACACTTATACTATACTTATCAAATAATTTTTCTTTCTGAAAGGTATTATGAATAGAATAAAAATGCTCCTCCTGCTCAACTATTATTTGGGAGTAGATAAAAAATATCATCAATTATGATGTCCCAAAATTTATAGAGGTGATCCCTACGAACATTTTTCAATATGCCCATGAAGCCAAATGAAGCATTATTACTACAAATTGAATTATTAGGAACTTATAGTTCTCAAAAATTGTACAAAATGTAATCTTTAGGATATCTTCATTCTTCACAAATACATGAATATATTGCAACAAAAGATCAATAATAGATTAGTAATGGGATCCAAATAGATAATCATAAAATTCAACAATCTTTGGTAGTGAATACATGTTATTTACCTCAATCTTATTGAGGCCACAATATTCATTACAGTGGAACGCTGACCCATATTTCTTAATGAAAAAGAGGACCAGTTCACCCCAATGTGAGGCACTTGGGAATATAAAAAAATCTTCTAGATTCTTATATAGTTTATTCTTTATCACATAATTTTTAAAATGTATCAATTCAATATGGATTCTTGGATATTTGAAATGATTCATGTAAAGTCTTGATTGAAAACTCAAAATCACATTCTAGAGGAAGTCCAAAAACGTATTCTAGAAAAGAATCACCATATTCCTATAAAATGGGAAAGTCATAATGGATGATATATTCCTTAGTATAAATCATTTTATCCAGATACACTTACTCATATGGAATAAATATTCGTCCAGGATATTTTTTCACTAGTAGTGATTGACCCTCCCCCCTCATTTAATGTCTATATAATTAGAGATCATTCCACGTTTCAGAGGGTGATTTATTTCTATAAATTTTTGTTTTCTCAATATAACGAAGTAAAATTAATTTCCATAATGACATATATTTCCTATAAAGGGGTATCACAAGGGATATTAGTAAGTTCAACCAACAAAAATGGACATGCAATGAGTAACATTCATGAGAGGAAATAATTGATCTATTTTCCATTTTCCCTGGTAATTTAAATTTCATGTTTTTATGTGGTGTTTGAATAATTATAATAATCTTCTATGATTTGAAATAATGTATAGAACTAAAATAAAATAGTATGTTTGATATCCTTATATGAATAAATATCACACCTCTCTCCACTTATTTTTTTGGGATCCCCCTCTACAGTTGTTATGATATAAACTCATATATTATCTCTAGGAAATGGAATCTATTTTCATTAGTTATCATTTATAACTCTTATTTTAGTACATTGATTCAAATATTTTTCTTTTTTCATGTTTTTGAAACATTAGATAGAATTATTTGTGTTTATTAGAGAATTCCTCTCTTCAATCACATTTGTGTGTTTCTCCCATCAGCATTCTCTATCTTGGTACCCCTACATCCTACACCTAATAAATTCATTTGTCCCCTACAAAACCAAATCTAGGATTCTTTATGATATAATTTTGACAGGTTGGTTGTTAGACTTTCTTTCCCTCGTAATATTTCTGCATCACATAACAATAATTAAAATCATATCTCTACATCCTATCTACTAACCCATGATACCCATGAGATTCAATGATCGATATTTTGACTTTGAGTACATGTCATAAAATTTATTCGTAGCTTTCAAAGTAAAAAATCATCATGTTCTTTCACAGATTATGCTTTATACCATAAAATATTTGTTAACTATACAATCAAGTTCAATAAAAATGATTGAGCATATCAAGTATCTATTTTTAATTTCACCTCACACACCATGATGGATTTATCGTTTTTTTGTTTGAGGCCATAGAAATACTTATCCATTTTATGTTAGAGAGTGTGAGTAAAATATTAATCAATTTTTTTGTAATTCTTCCCCCTATATCTCTTTGATCTTTTCCTTGGGATTCATATTTTTGAAAAATGGACAATATTCGTCGTCTTCTCCATCAATATGATAAAACCCCACATAACATTGTCTTTCTTAGTGAATTGAAGGAAATAGATGATCTTAACAATGGAGTAGATCCATTTTTTTGTGATTAAGATATAATAATACCCAATAAAAATCATAGTACATTTTCACATAAAGGACTCAATTTAAAAATTATATTTTTCAGTGGAATATTGGCGTTCCTCGTAAATAATTTTTTTTATTAAGAATACTAGTCAAATGACAAATTATCACCATGATGTTCATGATTTCTGTTCAAATTGAATTGGGTATACCATTTAGAAAGTCATCACATTACATTAAAAAATTTATGTAGACTTGGTTTCTCCTATTTCCATCCATTGACCAGAATAATGATAAAATTAAAAATGATGGTTTTAAAATTGATATACATATAAAATGGTAACATCAAACATTAAAGGGATAAATCATAAATTATATACATTTATTAACCTATGTGTTTCTAAAATATATTATTTATTATCCATTATCTATTTCCTAAGATAAAAATTTTATATGAATTTTTTACCCTTAAAAATGTTCCGAAAGTGAATATGAATTTACTAATGTATATCCCTTGGAAGATTCAATATACCTATCAATAAAACGAATTATTTTCTTTACCAGTTGATGATCAAGTCAATAGATAATGCATCATTTTTCGGTTTATTATGCCCATGTAAAAATATTCTAGATCCACATCCCCTTGAAGAATCATAAATGGGATATGTTTCTTGGAAACCAAATTTTCTAAAATTTTAAAAAATTTAGTGACATTCTACTACATCTAATATTATATTTATGGATTTATCTAAATATCTCGAATTGTTATCCCCAAAAAGTTATTTACCTTACTAGTATACTAATAATAAGAAATATTATCTTAAATTGACAATAATTCCATACATATTATATAAAGTCATGCATAATATAATCCCAAAATATCATGAGGTATATTGTTTTGTTTAATTGAGGTAAATAAAAATCATAATAAATAGGGATATAAAAAAATTATTTGAATCTCCACAATATTTCCTTAAAATACATTAATCTTTTAATACCACATGGGATAACTGGGGAATGATAATTAGTTATGGGTGAGATATAAAGACCAAAAATGTAATGATAAAATCATAACATGAGTAAAAAAATAATGTTGAGTAAATAAGAATATCATGGTCACCAAAATTGGTGATAATCATAAACATGAACATTGAACATCAGAAAATGATACAAGATGTCAACATCAATGAAACAAAGGAATGTAGAAATAATATAAAACATTACATCATATACATAAGTCAAGGGTAAATACTAACACTACTGGAAAACTAACCTTTACCAACGGTTTGGAACCGTTGGTATAGGCCTCCAAACCGTTGGTATAGCCTATACCAACGGTTTGGAGAACCGTAGCCAAGTAAGCCGTTGGGATAGGTCTATACCAACGGTTCTCCGAAAACCGTTGGTATAGACCTATACCAACGGTTTTGGAAACCGTTGGTATAGGTAATATCAAATCTATACCAACGGTAATGGAACCGTTGGTATATAAATTCCAAAAATAAAATCACCGCTGGGATTTGATCCCAGGACCCCTCGTTTATAATCGAACGACTTAACCACTAGGCTAACATCACTTTGTAAACATAATTTCATAAATATATATATGTATTATCATAATTATTTAAATTTTTGATTTATATAATGTTCTCCGTTAGTAGATCTGGAAAAAAATCAATGAACATATCCCAACGGTTGTCAAAACCGTTGGGATAGACCTATCCCAACGGTTCTAAAAACCGTTGGGATAGGTTCTGGGTGGGTGTATTTTTAGTAGGGTGTATGCTGGATTTTTTCCCTCTTTTTCCCAACGGTTCATCAAAACCATTGGGAAAGAGTAACCTTTCCCAACGGTTCATCAAAACCGTTGGGAAAGGGCCTAAAAACACACCCTTTCCCAACGGTTTTGGTGAACCGTTGGGAAAGGGTACTCTTTCCCAACGGTTTTGATGAACCGTTGGGAAAAAGAGGGAAAATATCCACCCCTTTCCCAACGGTTTTGGTGAACCGTTGGGAAAGGTCACTCTTTCCCAACGGTTCACCAAAACCATTGGGAAAGGGTGTGTTTTTAGGCCCTTTCCCAACGGTTTTGATGAACCGTTGGGAAAGAGTAGCTATACCAACGGTTTTTACAAACCGTTGGTATAGAAGTGTTGGGAAAGATCATGTTTCCAGTAGTGTAAGACACAATAATATAGTGTAATTTAGATAAATTCGAGTGAACCATAAAAGATATCCTAATATATCAAACATTACCCAGGGTATTAGAAGGATATATAATTCCAGGCTCACCAATCAAATACATATCATGTACATGAATTTATGTTCCACATAGATCATACAATATATGAACATATTTCATCACTTTAAACCACATTATTAACAAATTTTGGTTCAATATAATTAATTAACCAATAAATAAAGGATACGTATGTCACAGTGAATACCAATGATTGGAAGTGGTATTTTTTATTCTCAATACTAAAGAGGATAGATTGGAAAATCAGGGGATAATTTCAACCGCTTAAGGGGAGTACAAAAAAGTTCATGGAACAAATTATTGAGATTGGAATATGTTATATAATTATGTGGTAATAATAAGTATATTCAAATTAATGTGTAAATACAGATTATAGAATGAGAAATTTGAAATCCCAAGTCATATTATAAAAAATTATGTAAAATAAAAATGGAATGAACATGATCTCTTAATTTGAGAGGGAGCATTTGAAATATTAACAGGGGAATCTTAAGATCTTGGTAACACATTTTGAGGGTTTTATATTGGTTTAGGGAGCGGAAAATCCTGAAAAATGGTTTTTAGTGAAGTTGAGTGGGAGGATAGGTTTGTGTTTAAAGAAAGCGGGTTATTATTAATTTCTAGAAAAAGTTTTTGTACTCTATAAGAAATAATAATCAAATCTATAAATCGTATAATTATTTTCCCTTAGATTATACATGAGAGTATTTATTTTCATTAATTATGTGGATAATAAAATAAATCATTAAAATAATTCCCCTTGTGATGTAGAATTCAGTCTTGTTCATAAGACATGATTTTAGAACCTTCAAATATTACATAGGTTTTATAAGATTAATCAATTGATTAAAAATTTATTAAAATAACATAACAAACACATCATATTAATTTTAAGTATATATTTTCTCATCAAGTCCTTTTATGGAATTGACTACATTATGTTTTGGTATGTTTGATGTTTTAATACAAACCTTATATTTATAACATATTTAATTTTTCCAAAAACACATGACTATCTAAAAAAATTATGAAAAATTCACCATTTTATAACATCAACAAAAAGTTTTCAAAAATAATATTTATTTTACCAAGAAAATTATAAATATGATAATTTCACCTTTTGAAAAAATTTACTATTTTTTTCAAAAAAAATAGTTTTGTGATACTAACCACTTTTTACCTTCAGAAAAATTACATTTAACATCTTTAAATTATAGTAAAAATTATATTTAAATTATTATTATCTATAATAATTTTTTAATAAAATATTATTTACCTTAAAATTTCTCATTTTATCAAAATATTGTCATAATTGATACAATATAATTCCAAAAATTACAATTTTTATTTCATTATTTTAAAATGGAAAATCATTAAAATTTAATATATAATAATTGATTATTTACTAAAAATGGATAACTATAATTGGGGTGGTTTTATGAGCATTGTCTGTGACATAAGAAAAATAAGAATTGTCATCAAATATAATATGATTATCTTTATATTTGTTTATTAAATGTTTTCTTGATCTTAGTTAAGGTAAAATCTCATTTATTCCATATCTATTAGATGTTTTGATAGATGTCCTTCACAGGGTTTGATCCTACTAGAGGGTTCCATTTCTTCTTTCATTTTTTCCAATTAATATTTATCAAAACCTTTAATATATTCTAATCTTAATGGTCATTATATAATAACTATATTATAAATTGATAATATTATTATCATTCTATTAAATTCAACTGGATGTATCTATCCAAAATATCTAATATAGTCTATGTACCTTCTATAATATTAAATAATTTACTCAACCAAAAAGCGGATACTATTATCAATGTTAATGTAATTAAATTTTGTTTTGATTGGGATTTTTATTCTTGATTAGTTATTACAAAAAATCAAAATCTCCTTCATGGTCAGAATAAAAAAACATGACATTCACTTACTCAAATCAATGGTGGATAAAGAATATCTTCTCAAATTAGTTAATCCGTTACATAATAATTATGGGATAAAAAGATACAAAAAAATTAGAGGTCTCTTTCAAATAAAGGACTGAACTAAAACTTTCTCTCTCAAATGGAATTCCATAGGATTTAAGTTAGTATTTATAAAATTAGAATGTTTTTCCCATTCTTCCTTGATGTTATTATCTCATTATCCAAATATGTTATAAATTTAATTAGGGTTATCATCAAATTTCCCATTACACTTGTCGCTGACATGATTCCTCCAATATCCAACCATTTCTAAAATAAATGATACATTGGGATGCGTATAAAAATATTAATAATCCTATAACAGGTAAAAATAATCTTATAGAAAGTAACTCATACACTATGCACACATTCAAAAATAGTAATCTCTATGTGCACGTCTATGTTATAAATGGAAAATTTCATATGTTTCTCTAATATAATTATGATCTAAAAAAAATTGTAATCCATCATAATTATTTCTAAGGAACATATGAATTACCCAAATCTTATTCCATCAGAGTGTCAAAATAATTCTACAGTTCTGTATTTTTTTTTCATGAAACAGCTGGTGATGAATTAAAACCACATCTACCCTTTTTGTTTTTTTATCCCTTGGTTTGTCAATGATAGATCCTGAATCCACTTATAGTACCCATATTAGGATTTCATTTTTAGGAAAAAAATATACAAAAAACATTCAAAACTACATGATGTTAACTAATATATAGGCCTATCTACGAGGGATTTCACAAATCTTATTTCATTACAATATCTATAAATAATTAGAATTTTATTTTATATCTATTATTATGGTCTAATAATTAAAAAATCATTCTCTCATGATTTATAATATACTTTTTAATAATAAAATAAAAGTATCTTGAGGTCAAGTATGTTTTCAAGATTAGATACATAAATAAATCATCTTAGAAATAATATCTTCATTTAAAACAACACCTAGAGATCCTAACTACCATAGATCTTGTAAATCATCATACCATTACCTAGGGAAAACAAAAAGGAAATGGTGATCTACAATGCCGAGAAAGGGAATAAATATGAAAATAAAGAATAGAATGAGAGTCAAGATGCTATATATAATATAATAAATAGAATGATCATAATAAAGGAAACGTGGAATAAGGAAGTAGAATTAAAAGAACACAAACTAATCGAATATGTTGAAATAAAATAATACATTAAATCATAAACTTATGTCAAGGTTCACTCTGAGGTCCATCAATATAAATTTGACAAAGTCGCATGGTGGACTAGTTTCACTTTCCATTCCCATAAACATAGTGGTCAATGTCCCATGGTGTATTAGGTTCACTCCTTAATCCCATACATAAAATATAATGAGATATTAATATTTACCCAATGAATATTGGAAATATAATTCTGGTCCCACTCATCACATAATTAAAACCAAATATATCTATACCATTTAAAGAAAAATAACAATACAGAAATAATATGCATTATCAAAACCATGAGTTGGACATTGGATTCTTATTTCTAATTTAATGTATAATCGATAGATAAATAATAAGGATTCCCAATAGGTGATGAAAATAAATATTTTTGATCATTAATCAAAGAGATGTTAATGAAGTTATGGAACAAATAGTTCCAAAGTATTAAATTCATGGAATAATCTAAGATAATAAATAATAAAAAATGAACCACATGGGGGATGCTTTAGGAAATAAGAAAAGTAATTTTTAAAATAAAGAATGTGCTAATTATTTCCTATAAAATCATGATTAAGAAAATAGGTTTCTCCTTTAATTAATGATGTTCTTTAGAGCCAATTCAAGGTTTAAAAACAATTTATGGGGTTGATGCCTGACATGAGAAAACAAAGAAGAAAGTTCCCTTAAATTGTGAATACATAAAGTGGAAAATTATAAGGGAAATAAGAATATTTATAACGCAATTAATGAAAATATTTATTTACATGGTATATATAATTAAGGGAAACAAATACATAAATATAAAATTTCAATATAATAATACTACATAAATGGATAAAACTAATGAAAATTCGTAATCAATAAGTAATAATGGTGATATAGAATATCCCTTATCCAATAAATGAATTCACATTTCAGTTTCACTTAAATTATAGACAATTATAATTTATTATTATATTTATACCCAACAACCTTATTCATATATTTTAAATTTTTTTAGTTCCTTTTATTATCTTTTGGTATTTATTTTTAATATATTTTTCTATTACATCGGTTACTCGGGGTTGTTTGGTAAATTTATTCATAATAGTTTTTTTGCTGAACATTTTAATTTTTTTATAAAATATTTTTACGATCAAAATGGTTATAGAGGTCTATTTCCTCTATTATTCCTCTATGAGATCAACGGTTATCCCAAATTTGAACTAAATTAAAAAAGGATTCATTAAAACTCCAATTAATGTGATTAAAGTCAACACGACCGTTTTAATTCCAAATAATATTCTTAAATAATATTAATGCAGAAATAAATAATTTTAACATACTAAATACATATTTAAATTCATTGATCATAGGTTCTCCTGGAAGAAAACATGTCGTTCATAGAGGAGGCAGTCTTCAAAAATGCATGACATAATTTTCATTCTTCTATATGATTTTTTGGAAAGAGTAAAATTGGTTTTCTATTAGTATAATAACATTTAATTATAAAAACAATTATGATAAATTCATAGATGGAGTGGACATGAGTGGTGTAGAATAAAAAAACTACAGAAATTTTTCAGTTAGGAGTGTTTTCATTTAATTATAAGTACTAACTTAGGTTTCACCTTTAGGTTCTTTATCTTGGGCTTCTGAGGAGAAAAATGTAACATTTCCTTAAATAAATTGGAAGTGTTTGATATCTTTTTAACACGAATCCACTAGTTTAAATGATCCATTATTTAATAAATCTTAATAATAGATCCATTGGATTATAAGATATAAATAGTAACATCTACATTATCAAATAATGTTCAATGTTTTAAAATCATAATAAATTATTAATTTATTAGTTATAAATAGGTACTTAATTTTCATTAAACTAATTTTATGCTTTAAAAATATTAATTCTTCAAAAATGGTTTTTATTGAATTTTATTGAAAAATATTATAACTATATTCTACTGTTTAAAAAAAATATTTTAAGTAAATGAATGTAATTTTTGAAAACATTATGACAATATCATTTTAGGTTGAATTATTATAACCATTCTAAAATAAATATTTTTCAATGAATAATGGAAATAATAATTTTTTTAAAAAATTCCATTAATTGCAATTAAAATTACCATTATGTTCATAATATTATCATGAAGTAACGTATTTATCCATTAATTATAAACAATTTAATTAATTATATAGGATTCTTCATTATACTTGATTTTTGAATATGTTAATTTTCATCCATCAAAATCCATTTTTCTATAACACTTTTATTTTGGGAGTAATGTTTTTATATTTATTAATTATGTTAATCTCTTTTAATTAATGGTTAATTAAATTTATAGGTTATATATATATTAAATAATTTAATTGAATATTCATTTTATGGTTTTTATAAGGAATTAAATTAAAGTAAATGATTTTTATGCTTAAAATGCATTAATCTAAAATATGATTTCATTGATGTTTGAATAAATGATTAAAATTAAATTCATCTTATTATAGAAAATGTATTTAATTACCCTAACTCTATTATCCCATTATTTATGTTTACATTATTTCATCAGAAATGGATACAAGTAATCATGTCCCAAAGGACTGAATAATTTAGTAGCCTTGTAAAATTAGATACATTCTAGAATCTGATATTACAATTGAAAACAAAAAATACAACAAAAAATTTATTTTAGAACACCATTATAACTTTTAGCATATCCCTGTATATAAATCATAACACAATTCCTAGAATATTGGGGTAAGGAGACATAATAATTAATGAGCCCAGATTCTCAGTAAGGGTTTGCATACAACATAATCTAGAAAAAAATTAATAACACATGATTATTATGGAAAATATATACAATAGTAAATACGGATATGAAAATAATACCCTAAAATAGGGGACTATGTCTTGGGATAACATAACAACATAAATAATCACACAGATAATAATATATAATTTCATCTTGATTGATAGTGTAATGATAGACAACATCAGCATTCCACCAAGGCCTCATGCCAAGACATTATACATAAATGGGTTAGGGCTCTTCCAAATACCCAAACTATTTTGTCTCATGAGACCAAAAAATGAATTGAGGGGTTATATTTTTCTTCTATCAAAACATACTTGGTCTAACACATTCATCATATGAACGGCGTGAAATATAATCAAAATATAAATTCATATAAAAACCATCCATTTGAAATAATAATAATTTCACCAATTAATAAACCTAAAATAAACTATCAAGATTAATTTGGCTAATGCATCTAAAATATCACATTCAATGTAGAGGATCAAAATCACCAATAAATGTTAACATATATGAATATTATTTAAATAGTCCATGGGAAATATTTTATAGGAAAATACCCTTTTTAAATTGAAAATAATTATTTACAATCAACAATACATCTCAAATATTAAGTTTAACGTTTTCCATTCAAATAAAATGGTAAAATTATAAATAAATCATCAATTTAATTAGTTTTTATAAAGGAGGACAGTTTGTTACATTCTGTATAAGTTAAAAAATATTCCCTTAACAATATTATAAAAAGGTCACAAAGATTATTATTTGGAAAATGATAAGAAGATTACTTTTAAACCATTTCTTAAAATAGTAAATAATGGTAAAAAATGTGTTTAATAAATCATTGGATAATTTTAATAATAGTATTTTATATATTTTATCGAAAATATGGAAACATATGGGAATTATTCTCTACTGAGTGGAAAACATTTTCAATTTACCTAAAAACATTATTTTAGTATCGGTAGTACATAAAGAGACGAAAATAAAATGTGAAATTATAATTTATAGAAATAATTATATGATAAAATATATAATGTTATTTTTAGAAATCGACAAATAATTCACCCAAGTGGGCACTTCAATAAAAAAATCTAAAATAGCGATGATCATATAAAACAAACCGTTACCTCACACCCAACTTACTTTATACAAGTTTGAACCTTATGTATAATAAATATATATTTATTATAAATTTTTATTGAACCGCAATAATATATATCATAACATATATGGTATACTTATAACCTTTAATCATCCTTTTATTGATAATTCTTTATAAAAATCACTATTTTAAGTGATAACTCCATCGTTTTTCAGGTATGTTTTGGTTCTGTGGTTTTCGTCCTTATATATCTATCATGGTTTCTTCAAATCCAAAATTTTTATCATTATAATATATATATATATATCTTAACTATAAATTTAGTTTGTTTAATCCATAAATTTTAGAGATTGAAAAATGAATTACACCATTCTTAGAGACGGTATGTCACACATACACATGAATACTACTTTCATTTTTTGATTGGTGGAAAAAATGAAAGGTAAATAGTATTTCAACTTAGAAATTAATTTTTATATCATTTATATAATATATATTAATTATATATATACCCTTATAACCTTCGATTTTAAAATTAAATGAAACATGAATCACACCACTAAGTTGCGGTAGTAGTCCACACACACACACGAGCAACATTATTGATTCCCAATGGATTGGTATGAAAGAAAGGAGATGTTATAATATATTTCAATGAGTATAAGTATTTCATAAAAATTGTATATAAACATTGAATTCATCGTTATCCCTATCAATGATTTTTGGTGACAGATAATGAATTACATTGGTTCACGAGGCAATAGTCCTCCATAAATAAAATGGACAGTTTCATTTCCCATTTTATGGAAGTTGAGGTGGGTATAAGTTATTAAATTACTATAGAAACACACACACACACATATATATATTTCTTTTTATTTCTTTATATTTTTAGAATATTTTATGGAGTTATAGAAAGAAATAAAATAAAAATGCATGATGAAAAATTATACTCTTCTTCATACTAAATCTTTCCATTTATTCTTACATTATTCCTAGGATGATTTTATAGTCAAAATATAGACTCTACGTAATTTTTGAGATGTTTAATAAATGTATTTGGAAATTATTTTATGAACCAAAAGTGTCATGTAGTGTGGAGATGAGAGGAGAGGAGGTTTCCTTTTATTTTTAGGGTAGGTGAACCCTTTTAAAATTTAAAAAAAATAAAAGGATAAAATAATTACCAATAAAATGCCTAAAAATGTCCATATATTTGAGTGAATAATATTATAAGTTCTTAATATGAGCTTGAAATATTATTTTTACATGGTTAATAGGAAATAATACCACGATCTTTTGTTTTTAATCTCTGTAATCTCGTTTTAACCTTAACTGTGTTAACAGATTTTTAAAATTTTTTCTATTCATTGCAACCAAAAATTAAGTTCAAATTTTTAACTGGTAATAATTATTTTGATTTAAAATATGGAATATATTTTTAAAAATTTAATTCATATAAGTGGAATAATTGAATTTAAAATCAAACCCATAGGTGCAATGAATTATGGTTTTTAAAGAAAAAGTTTCCTTAAGTATAAAAACGTTTAATATTAAAATTACCCATAAAATTGATTGAAATTTTATATTTTGGATTAATAATTTTACACTTTAACTAATGAAACATTTTAAACAATTTTGAAATAAAATTTCTTATTTAAATTCTCTAATGATAATGGAAGTTGTCAATAAAAGCTAGTATTTCTCACTACTCATAAAAAATTTAAACTACACATAAAATAAACAAAAAATCACATTGCAATATTTTTAACTTTATTATTTAAAATATAATGTCCATTTTTTGAAATATTTTTTTTATAAATGGAAAAATTAATTTTTAAACATTTTTGAAATATGTGACAAATTGTCTATTTAAAATATTTTTTTCTTGTGCGTAAAACTAGATTTATTATAATATAATTCTTAGGAAAAAAATATATTTTATGACCAAAATCCTAGTATCCTAGAGTTAGTGATTACCTTATTATATAGGCACTAGATATAGGCAATCATGTTTTTAAATAACAAATAGTTTAACTTTATTTACAATGTAGAGACATATTTCAATCACAAATTACAATTAAAAAAATCAAATACAACATTGTATTTTATTTTATTACACAAAAATTCCATTTAGAATAACCATACATATCATATCAAAATACACTTCCATGAATCATGGGAAAAAATACAGGAAATGGGTGATGTTATATTCTTAGTAAGGGTATGTGTATAGTAGAATATATAATTAAAACATAATTCATGAACATTATAGAATGTAAAATAACTAAAACCACATTCCATATATTCAATAACTTTAGAATGAATAATAATATTGGAGGAATAAATAATGGTTAAATAATTATATATAAATAATCACATGATCTTGAATCCTACTGATGGATATTATAAATAATCAAATTATAAAATGTAACTTAATAAATAAGAATATCCATTTTAAACCATTTCAATAAAAACATGGCTATAAATGAATTTTAACAATCATAGATTAATATTAAAAAATTTAAAAAACTAGACATATGGATATTGAAGAGGATGATTCCTGAATCGGTAGAAAAATATATTGGTTTTCTTTAAAAACAATATAAGTGTATTGAGAAATTAAAGAGATTAATTATAAAGGAAAAATATTAATTCATATGAATAAGTATAAGAGAGTAAAATATATTGGGTTTAATATATAAATAAATAAGTATTTCTCTTATTGTGATTTAAACATAAACAATCCCTAATTATGACGAGACTGTGAAATAAACCATTACCACCTATGTAACATTTGAATAACAAGATATATGAAATAAATAACTTCAAATGAAACATTAAATAACTAAAATATAATTATATTAATGATATTACTTATCAATGAGTCATTATATACATCACAAAAAACTAATAAGTGGTGAATATGGAATATGTGACATATAAGTAAATGTGAGACAAGAAACATTTACCTCATGTCTAATTTCCTTCATAGGTGTCCAAACCTCCAATAAAAAAATATATATTTTATTCTATTTATTCAATATCTATACTCATAAATATAATACAATAAATTATTTATGCATATTGTTTTTTCACCTGTTAATTAATTATTTTTTCCTAAAATCACTATTTCGGATGATAAGTACTTAGTTTTTCGTTAATGATTACATTTCGTAGTTTTTTTTCTTGTATATTGATTGTGGTTTGATCTGCTCCATAATGTTAATCATATTATAAATATCATCTATATTCATTGTATATTTATTTATAGTAATATATAATGGTTATAAATAAAAAATATTTTCACCATTCATGGATTAGGTGAGTGATACTTATGCATGAACAATATTTTTATTTTTTAGTAGATAGAATAAAATAAAGGTAAATTGTTTTTCACCTTTATAAAATCCTTATGATATCATATATATTATATATTCATTAAATCTATCCATATTATCTTCCTTTTCAAAATATAATAAAAATATAGTACATTTCATTGTTGATATGGTATTCTACATGTTCACACGAGTGACATTATAAGTTTCCAAAGGATTGTAAGGTAAGAAGGTATGTAGTGACCATATCCCCATTAGAAAAGAGTAGTTCCATAAATTAGTAGATTGAAATAGATAAAATAGGTTGAATACTAAATGACCAATTTGTTTAGTATTTTTAGAGAACAAGAAATGTACTTGAAACCCATTTTACATTTGGAATAAAAGATAAAACATAATTCATAGAAAAATAATAATAAAATTACATGCTATAAAATCAATCATAGATCTATTCTTCATAAAATGTGAAAATGAAACAAAATATGGGTGAGCTAAAATTCTCAATAAGAGTTACATACAACAAGATCTATGATGAATCAATAATGGACAATTCATCTGGTAAGGTATATATCTAAACACACATGATATCTAAAAAATTGGATAATTAATAATCGATATAGAAATTTAAATAACTGAAAACACATTCTATTTCGTCACTAAGATAATAATTAATGGCATTTATATATTTTTTCATAATAAAAACATTATTGAAAATAATAACTAAAATATTAATGGAGAAATACAAAATTATTGGAAACCATGTTTCCTAAGAAAATTACACATTTACTATCAAGATATATTATCATGATAGATTAAAACTATTGGGTAAAACCCATCTGATTTGGACAACTAATTAATCCATGAGATTGTTAAGGCATCGAGGTGATACAATTAACAGGTCCCCACCCATGTCATTATGTCTAATACCTTCCTCATATATCATGTAATCTATCCAATTCATGAAACATATTCGTTATCTTCAAATAAATATATTGCGTAACGGATAGTGGTCAATCAATCTTTTCTTAATTAATCAAATAACATTCAAATTTAACATTGCTTGTAAAATGATATATAATTAAGGAAATAACCACATCTATAAAATAAAAAGATGGATATCAAAGATAAATTTAATGTATAATGATAAATTATTACAATAAAATTATTTCTACAAGACAATGATAAAAATCAGAAAATAATATGAGATTTTATATGAACTTTTACCATTTAGAAATTTTCATGTCAAATCCCCTTCGAGGAAATAATTCAAATTGAAACATAAAATTCTATAAAGAATGAAGTATTCATGAAATTACATGAAAAATGTGTCGTATATAAACCAAATAAATGTTATTTCATGCATAAAAACAACTAATTATCAACAAAATGCAAATTGAGATGAAATATCTTACCTCAAGATTCCTTTTGGCAGAACACTCTTTAGCCACTTAGTTTTCTATTATCTTCATTTGGTTAGTAATAAATCCTTCCTAAGTTGGATTACTACCGAATATAATAATTCTAGGATGAGGGTATGGATTTTGAGGAGTAATTTAGTTAGTAATTGGTTGAACTAAAGAGGTTTGAATGGTGTGTATAGAGGAGGTGAGTGGTGGCCTTTTATAAGTGAGGGAGAGGACACACATGGTGTTTTGAAAGGAAATTTTGTTGAAACCAGGTTTTTACCAACCAAAAAGATCTGATAATGCAAAAAACTCTAGACTAGACGTTATAAAATTTATATAGTTCCGTCCAATTTTTTTTGAAAAATATTTAGGTTATTTTCACATATTACATTCTATTTAACCACTTAGAAATATTTTTTTAACCTTAATCTCTAAGATTTATTTTAGCTATTTTCATTAATAATTATAGTAAAAGTTTATTTTGTTAACATTAGACTTTATAAATTATGTTGATTGAATATATAAAATTAATTTTTAGAAATTAAAATCCCATAAATTTCTAAAATTAATTTTTAATTAATTCTACTGAAGTGATGAGAAATGAGATTTTTAATTTGAAAATGTTCAAAAGCTTACTAGTTTTTTTATAAAAATTAATATAAAACTAATTAAAATTACCTACATTATATTAAGATATTTATTATTGATCTAATTCAACTTTAAAACCAATTTATAATATAATTAATCAATATTAATTAATTAATTGAAAATCTTGTTTCCGATTAATATTCCTTATTTTTTATAATCTATAGAAAAATGAAATTTCCATGGAAAACCCAAAAAAACACTAATAAAATTTTGAATTATTATTTTCAAAAAATATATATATTATTAAAAAATGTATATATAAAAGTTTGAGAAAAAATTAAATTAAGTGGGCCATTGAAAGGAATCAAAACTTCCTTTTGAAAAGTATAACTTTTTTATGTCTAAAAATAAATTGGATCTTATATTATGCCTATAAAATCTATTGAATGAATTTTTATAAAAAAATTATTGGATATGAAATATACAAATTTTATTACTATAATCCACTCATAGTATTTATTTTAATTTATTAACATAAAACTCCATTGTCACCTAAAAATAGTTTTTTAAAAAATCATTTTCGGTATATTCAATTTTAATTTAGATTCATTTACAATTAATTAGTAACCAATGGATTCACACTTTTAGTTTAATAAAATATTTGAACTAGTTTATAACCACCAATTTAACATCCATGAGATAATTTTCATATTAAATAACATTGTTATTACCATATTCTTTCTCGGTAAAACATGTCATTGTCTGTAATGAAAACATTCAAGGAAAATCGTTATTATTTGTAACTTAAGATAAAATCATGGTTTAGTGCAATGAAATATATTGGATTGATTTAATAAAGTATGAGGAAGTTAAATTCAACTCTTTTTTTGTATTAATTGTCATAGATTCTAGTGAATATAATGTTATTACATTAGAATTTAAGGATGCTACATTCTCCCCACATTAATAAAATTGGGTCCCTTGAATTTAAAGATGTTCTTGGTAATCAATGGTTTTATATCTAAAAATTAATTTTTTGGGAAACCCATATAATAAATGAGTTAATAAAATATTTTCTTAATTAGAGATAAGGGAAGTGGGAAATTCATCTAGAATAATTATTTAATTAGGTTTCCAGAAAGAAGTACTTTGATGGGAAATGAGAACATGGAAATTAAAGAGAAAAATAACACAAAAATACTGATAGAGAGTGATATAGAATATTTCTCACATGAAAGTGGGTGGTCTAGATAACTTTAATAAAAATAATTCCATAAACTGAATAGGTATGAATAATTTCACTTTCATCATTAAAAATTTTGTTAATAGGCTATAATTATTTTTTGAGAATATTTTCATAGAGTTTAGGAATTATTTCACCTTTTAGATCTCTAGGAAATTTAATTATATGATATGTTTCTATTTAATAATAAAAATTTCATCCTTTTTTTCCATGAACTATTTCCACTCCGTCCCAACTCAATGGTTACATGATTTAGTAAAAAAATACATTAATATTTATAACTCATTCAAAGAAAAAAATAAACTATTTCATAAATGTTTAACTTTGTAACATTTCCAAAGTATTATTATCCAAAATATTTTAAGGTCACTGAAATTCCAACATGATATTATTATTAATTCCCTAAATAACATGATGTAGTCTCAATATATGAATACCTTCAGCTTCTTTTCTTTTAAAACAACGTAATAACGTAAATTACCAAAATATCAATATTGAAAATATGCATGATTCCTTATTCATTAAATAATAAACAAATTAATGGATATATTCTATAAACATAAAGATATTCTAAATTTTAATCAATGACTATATAAACCACTTTTTACAAAATTCATTAATTTTTTCTCTGATTGCTAGAACCATATCATTTAATCTATCCATATAAATAATATATTTATCCCACCATCATTGTATCAATTTCAAGAAAATACTAAGGGTACTCAATCATGTGTTTTCTAAGAGGTTCATCATTCCACTAAATCAATTTTCTTGGAACCATTCACCATATTATTTAAAATAATTTATGGAATTGTACTATAATACAATCACTACTAGAAAAACAGGTATTTGCGATGGGATCCCGTCGCAAATGGCCCGTTGCTGAAAACGGCGTCGCAACAACACTTATTTGCGACGGGCCCGTCGCTAAAGCCTTTTTTTGCGACGGTTATTCTCCCCGTCGCAAATAGTACTCCGTATATTTGTAAAAAACTTTTAATATAGTTTTTGCGACGGGTCCCGTCGCAACAACTATTTTTTTAAAAAAAATAAAAAACTATTAATAAATTATTTTAATGCATATAATGATACTAATATTTGCGACGGGCATAGTATCCCATCGCAAATACTATAAAAAAATAAAAAAAATAAATTATTAATAAATTATTTTAATTAATTCAATAATAGAATTATAATTCACAAATAGAAATAATAAATTATTTTAATTAATATAATAATAATAGAATTATAATTCAAAAATAAAAAATAATAGAATATTAATAAATGATTTAATTAATATAATAATATTAGAATTATAATTCATAAATAAAAAAAATATTAATAAGTTATTTTAATTAATATAAAAATAATACAATTATTTTACATTCAAATATTAAAATAATTAAATTATTAAAAAAAATATAATTAAATTATAATATTATAAAATTTTAATATATATATATATAATTTAATATTATAAAATATAAATAATATTATTATTCATATTAATATTGTTATTTAAAAATATAATATTATTAATATTTTATAATGAGACCGAAACTACGAATAGAAAAAAAAATCATATTTTAATTTCACAAATTTTATAACATAAATACAAACTCTAATCTGAAGGAGGGGGGAGGTGGGGGATCTGCAGATGGTGGTGGAGGAAACTTCATCCCTAAAGCATGAGTGAGTCGGCGCATGTACTCCATCTGCTCCTGATGCTGCTGCTGCCACCGACTCGTCTGCTCCTCGTACAGCTGCTGTTGGCGTCGACGCTCCTCCTCATGCTGCTGACGCATCTGCTCCTGTTCCTGTCGGAGACTCTCTATCAGTGCAGTCTGAGATCGCAACCGATCCTCATAATGTGTAGTAGAAGAAGATGCACGAGCTCCTCTCGAGCTGGACGCCGACATCGCAACACTGCCATAATAATCTCCGGGAGTCAGTCGAGAGCCGATACCAACTACCCGGCCCTTCTCGAAGGCATACTAGGTGGCCTGCATCCATGCCTCCTCATCAAAATGACGGGCAGTGGTCTGATATGATGACTCGGCCTGACTCTCAGGCCGGGCCTGTGACGCTGCGACCTCATATGACTTCTATAGTTGCAATTTAAAATTAAAATTGTGAATATATTATATGCAGTTAATTTTTGAACTTGAAAACAAATAATACTGACCACGATGTGATGCTGACGATCACCTCTGAGCCCCCCAGTAGCAGGATCACTATACATCCTTCGATATACGTCGTAATCTGTAATATCGGGGTGCTCGACAGCCTATAAGAATAAAAAATAAACTGTTAATATTTATAGTTATATAAAATATTTATAAATAATGTACGTACCAGATGCTGTCTATGAGTACTGAAAGAACGACTCCCAGCTCGATGAGTCACCTCCTGTCTCCCCCGATTCTACCTCCCCACCGATGATCTCCTCTGAAAGGCACCACTTAACCAGTGCGCACATAATCCATCCCATACATGGGATGAAATGTACTCTGGTCGGTGTGCTCTACATGACTCGTCAAAATCTGACACTCCTGCTTTCTTCATCGTATCTTTTCTTAAATTGTGCAAAAATTGACGAAGGCGATAACGCATGGCCACCTCCCATGCCTCGTGGATGGCGTCACGCATGGTATCCTCGATCGGATACCATAAACCCTACAAATAAATCAAAATATCAAGTTAGAAATGAAATAATTTTCAAAATAAAAATTATTTATTTACGTACGTACCAACCAATGGCCGAACATGGCCTGCTGCACATCAATGGGAATCTGCTCCCATGTGGTCCACGGCTGAGAGAAATAGTTGCGCAAAATAGCGCTACCCTGTCCGACTACTATATGCAGAAAACTGAAAAAATAATAAACATTTATTATGTGAATAGATTAATGAAATCTTAGTCAAATCCACAGGTTATCACACAGGTTATCACACCTCCGTGTGCGTGGATCAAACCCAAGACGTGGACGTCGCTCGGGGACGGGGTCAGGAATCATCAATCGTGCAAGACCGCGCCCCCTCCGCGTACTCCCTGGAGCGCCTGCAGGCTGAGGATCATCTGTCAGCAACTCATCCGCATCGAAAGTCAGGTCAGCATCCGCCAACTCACGAAATGTGGCATCATCCATCTGAAACAAAAAATGTTAATGTTAGAAAATAATTGATAATTACTATTATATATACATATATACATATTATGATTGTATATAAATACCATGGAATGCTATCAATGTTCATCTTCATCATCATCTTCATATATGTCAATTTCATCTTCATATTCCTCCTCAACATCATCGATATCCATTCGAGTTACAGTTTCTTCATCTCTTACCATTTCAAATTCATATGTGACATCATTAACATCATCGTCATCACCGACTCTTAAATGTGGGGTGTCGTCATCGATACTCATGTCTCTTTGTAAAAAAGATTGATTTTGAGTACTCTCTTGAAAAACTTCAATTCTTTGCACATCAGTGAAAGCACATTCACTTTGACTAAACTGATTGTCTCAAATTTTGATTTTTATTACACTCCACCAATCAGTCAAGTCTCTTGATGTTGCACAGTACTTTGCGTAATAAACTTGATATGCCTTTTGAGCCAATAAGAATGGTTCATTTACTGCGAGAACACTTTTACATTTAATATCGATGATTCCATGAGTCGGATGAACACGCACGCCTCTCTCTGTATCCAACCACTGACATTTGAACATGGTTATGTAATGTTGTCCAAGATAAGAGAGTTCAATGATTTCAACAAGTATGCCATAAAAGTCAACTTCATTTTCTCGATGATGAGATCCTCTCAAGCTAACTCCACTGTTCATTGTTTTTTTCGATTCCCCATATGCATGTGTGTGGAATCGAAATCCATTCACCACATATGCATTATAAGTTTTAACAAGTTTGGAAGGTGGGTTACTCAATACACACAGCCGTTTGTCAATTTTATCAGCATGTCGAGACACCTGAAAATTTGTGAAATAATTATCAATATAGCAAACTATACATTGAATGAGTTGCTAAAAGATAAAGAATTTATGTTACCAGTTTTTGAAACCACTGAGAGAAATTTTTCAGTCGACGTTCTTCGTGAGCAGCTGCTGTAATTTATGGAATTTGTTTCTTGATATGATTATTATACAACCTATAAAAACCAAAGTTATTTACTGTAACATAAATGATAGAATAAGTGATATAAACACTTACATTACAACTGATTTCATCTCTTCACAGTTGAGCAGAACATACGTATGAGCTCTCTGATGTTCATCATCTGAAAGCCAGCGTTCATAAACTCCACCAAAACCAAGCTTTGACTGGTTGAAAATAGATAATTGATTGTCGATTTCATCAATATTCCTCTCGTTCCTTCCCATTCAGTAGTGTTTTGAAGGATACTCAGATTCAAAATAATGGGAGCGGAAAAAAGATATTTCCTCTTGCAAATAAGCTTTTGCAATAGATCCTTCAACAGATGCTTTGTTACGTACTTTTTTTTTCAATTTTTGCAAGCATCTTTCAAATGGGTACATCCATCGAAACTGTACCAGACCTCCACATTTGGCTTCATATGGAAAATGTAACATCAAATGTTCCATTGAGTCGAAGAAAGACGACGGAAATATTTTTTCCATTTTACATATAATTACAACATCATCTTTTTCAAGTTTGCCTAGAGCATCATAATCTGCCGTAGCCGCACAAATTTCTCGAAAAAAATGAGACATGTCTGTTATGGAATCCCAAATCACAGAATTCAACAGACCTCTTAATCCAATGGGTAGAAGTCTCTCCATTATAACATGACAATCATGACTTTTTAATCCAGTAATGTGACAATTATTTACACATCGACCCAAATTGGAAGCACAACCATCTGGAAGTCTCAAATCTGCAATCCACTGACAAAATAATAAACGGTTTTCTTTAGACAGTGTATAAGCTGATTTTGGTTTCAGTAACCTTTCTGTTCTGACATTCTCAAATAGTTCCAATTCTGGACGCCTGCAAATTTGGGCAAGATCTAAACGTGCATTTACATTGTCTTTGATCTTTCCTGGCGTATCCAAAACTGTATGAAACAAATTATCAAAACAGTTCTTATCAATATGCATGGCATCTAACATGTGTCAGACCAACAGATCAGACCAATATGGAAAATCCCAAAATATGCTACGTTTAATCCAATTGTGTTCTTTCCCAAAACCAGAAATTTTCTGTTGGTTTATTGTGGGACCAAAAGTGATGGGAGGTAATGAAAATACAACTGATTTTAACTCCGAACCTGATAGCATTTTTGGAGGTCCATCCCTTTCAACTGTTCCTTTTCTGAAATGAGATCTGTTTCTGCGAAAAGGATGATCAGTTGGAAGAAATCTGCGATGACAGTCAAAATAACAAGGTTTCTTTCTATGAATGAGCATAAATGCTTTGTTCTCTCCCATACAGTAAGGACATGATTTCTGACCATGTGTACTCCAGCCAGATAACATCCCATAAGCCGGGAAGTCACTTATTGTCCACATCAATGCTGCTCTCAGTATGAAATTCTGTTTCATTGCAACATCATATGTACTGACACCAGTACTCCACAATAAATTTGATTCATCAATCAATGGCTTCAAATAAACATCAATATTTTTTTCTTCGGATGTCCTGGAATTAGTAAAGTCAAAAAGATATATGGCTCCTTCATCAATATCCATGGAAGTAAATTGTACGGAGTTAAAAAAACAGGCCAACATGAATATTGACTACCATAAGATCCAAATGGACAGAAACCATCAGTGGAAAGGCCTAGTCGAACATTTCTAGCTTCTAAAGCAAAGGATGGATGCACTCTATCAAAATATTTCCATGAATCACCATCGGTTGGATGATTCAAGCTTTTACCGGTTGAAATATTCTCTTTATGCCATGACATCATTGTCGCTGTATTCTTAGACATGAATAAACGCTGAAGTATGGATGTAAGCGGAAAATATCTCAACTGTTTTACAGGAATCAAACCAGACTTCCCGTGTTGTCCTTCTTTATATCTCAGTTTCCCACATGTGGAAAAACTATCCAATGACTCATTTTCCCTAGAATATAAAATTTAGTCATTTGAACATGCATGAATCTTCTGACAAGTAAGTCCCAAATTTCGAACCAGCCTCTTACTCTCATAGTAAGTTGCAGGTAAAACATTTTCTTCAGGTAACAGTGTTTTCAGCAAAGAAAATATCTGGTCAAAACAGGTGTTTGACATTCCTTTATCTAATTTGATATCCATAAATTTTGAAACTGCTTCTAATTTTCTCATCTTGAAGCCAGGATATAATGCATCCTCAGCAGACTTCAACAACTCATAAAATTCAGACGGTGCCAACTCAGGATTTGAAGCTATATCAGCCGGAGTTTCTGTATGTTGAACAGATGAACCTGCAACATCATGTACTAAATCTTGAAACCGGGATGGATCCAAAATCAAGTTGGTATCACCTGCTCTGGAACTGCGTTCACCATGTTGATACCAAAAAACATAATCTGGTTGAAAACCAAAATGCAAGATATGTTCTCCCACTTTGTCAAATGTGTCAAACGTTCTCAATGCACAATTTCTGCAAGGGAATTTTATTTTTCCTTCTGAAACAAATTCTGGATTTGATTCCGCAAATGATAAAAAAGTCTCCACACCCTCTACATATACTGGATTTAAACCAGAACCGTTTGGATTTCTACGTTGATTTATCCATATGCGGTCACCTAATAATGATTTTTGTCGACCTCGTTGTTCTATATTTCTCTATAAAATATAAAAGCATTACTGGTTTTGAATAATATGTTAGAAAAAACACTCAAGCTAGGATAATTATAGATTTTAGATCATACACAACTAACACAAACTTTTTATTGAGATAGACCTAAAAATTGACCCTTTAAAAATTAAATATGTTGAGAATAAAGCAAAACATGTTACAAATATTGATAATTTTAATATTATATAATTTTTTTATTATTTTCATAGTACTAATATTATTGGTAATTATTACAAATTATTGGTAATTATTGGTAATTATTGGTAATTATTGGTAATTATTACTAATTATTGGTAAGTAATACTAATTATTGGTAATTATTACTAATTATTGGTAATTATTACTAATTATTGGTAATTATTACTAATTATTGGTAATTATTACTAATTATTGGTAATTATTACTAATTATTGGTAATTATTACTAATTATTACTAATTATTACTAATTATTGGTAATTATTTTTAATTAATACTAATTATTGGTAATTAATACTAATTATTGGTAATTAATACTAATTATTGGTAATTAATACTAATTATTACTAATTATTGGTAATTATTGGTAATTATTGTTAATTATTGGTAATTATTGCTAATTATTACTAATTATTACTAATTATTAATAATTATTGGTAATTATTACTAATTATTGGTAATTAATACTAATTATTACTAATTATTACTAATTATTACTAATTATTGGTAATTATTGTTAATTATTACTAATTATTGGTAATTATTACTAATTATTACTAATTATTGATAATTATTACTAATTATTGGTAATTATTATTAATTATTACTAATTATTGGTAATTATTATTAATTATTACTAATTATTGTTAATTATTACTAATTATTACTAATTATTATTAATTATTGGTAATTATTACTAATTATTGATAATTATTACTAATTATTGGTAATTATTATTAATTATTACTAATTATTGTTAATTATTACTAATTATTACTAATTATTATTAATTATTGGTAATTATTACTAATTATTGATAATTATTACTAATTATTGGTAATTATTACTAATCATTGGCAATTAATACTTATTATTACTAATTATTACTAATTATTACTAATTATTGGTAATTATTGTTAATTATTACTAATTATTGGTAATTATTACTAATTATTACTAATTATTACTAATTATTACTAATTATTAATAATTATTGGTAATTAATACTAATTATTGGTAATTAATACTAATTATTGGTAATTAATACTAATTATTGGTAATTAATACTAATTATTGGTAATTAATACTAATTATTGGTAATTATTACTAATTATTGTTAATTATTACTAATTATTGGTAATTATTACTAAATATTGGTAATTATTACTAATTATTAGTAATTATTACTAATTATTGGTAATTATTACTAATTATTGGTAATTATTACTAATTATTACTAATTATTACTAATTATTACTAATTATTGGTAATTAATACTAATTATTGGTAATTAATACTAATTATTGGTAATTAATACTAATAATTGGTAATTATTACTAATTATTACTAATTATTGGTAATTATTACTAATTATTGGTAATTATTACTAATTATTGGAAATTATTACTAATTATTGGTAATTAATACTAATTATTACTAATTATTACTAATTATTACTAATTATTACTAATTATTAATAATTATTGGTAATTATTCCTAATTTTTACTAATTATTACTAATTATTACTAATTATTGGTAATTATTACTAATTATTACTAATTATTACTAATTATTGGTAATTATTGGTATTTATTCCTAATTATTACTAATCATTACTAATTATTGGTAATTATTGGTAATTACTACTAATTATTCCTAATTATTCCTAATTATTTCTAATTATTCCTAATTATTAATATTATTCCTAATTATTAATAATTATTACTAATTATTACTAATTATTGGTAATTATTGGTAATTATTGGTAATTATTGGTAATTATTCCTAATTATTACTAATTAGTGGTAATTATTAGTAATTTTTACTAATTATTACTAATTATTGATAATTATTGGTAAGTATTACTAATTATTGGTAAGTATTACTAATTATTGGTAATTATTACTAATTATTGGTAATTATTACTAATTATTGGTAATTATTACTAATTATTGGTAATTATTACTAATTATTGGTAATTATTACTAATTATTGGTAATTATTACTAATTATTGGTAATTGTTACTAATTATTACTAATTATTCTTAATTATTGATAATTATTGGTAATTGTTCCTAATTATTAGCAATTAAATGAATAATTACCAATAATTAGGAATAATTACCAATAATTACAAATAATAACATTATTAGTATATTTTATTATTAATATTAAAATAATATAATTTTTTAATTTATATACAATTCTCCTTTCATCTGTGCGTTTTCTGTCTCCACATACAAATAATACATGTGAAGACAGCAAACACACAGATGAAACGAGAATTGTATATATATAAAAAATTATATTATTTTAATATTAATAATAAAATATACTAATAATGTAATAATGTTATTATTCCTAATTATTGGTATTTATTACTAATTATTAATATTTATTCTTAATTATTAAAAATTATTATTAATTATTCATAATTAACATTAACTATGAACAATACTAATAATTTAAATTTATTAAGTAACAAAACAATGTAAACATCATTAAATTACAACTAATTAAGAATAATTGAAACTAATAAAAAATTAACAATAAATATTAAATTAAAATGAACATAAATACCTTGAAAATTGATCTGCTCTGATCGTTCTTCAAAACTTTAATATCAACTCCGGAGAAAAAAATTAAACTTGAGAAAAACTAAACTTTAGAAATAAAACGTTGAGAGAAGAAGAAGATGGAGTTTGAGAATGATTTGAAAAAAACGGATGGGGGTATTTATAGGTTAGATTATTTGCGACGGGTCCATTTGCGACGGGATTCCCGTCGCAAATAGTGTTATTTGCGACGGTACCCGTCGCAAATACCTTAGCCAACATTTAATACGGTCAACAGTTAAATAGTTATTTGCGACGGGTCCCGTCGCAAATAACCACCTGCCGACATACTATTTACGACGGGGAAATATTCCCGTCGTAAATACATTTTACCGCCGCCGGTTATTTGCGACGGGAATATTCCCCCGTCGCAAATATTTTTCCCGCGATTTGGCTTGCAACGCGCGCCAGTTATTTTGCGACGGGGAAAGCAATCCCGTCGCAAAAGCCTACTTATTTGCGACGGGTAAATACCCCCGTCACAAATAAGTTTTTAACGGGGCTATTTGTGACGGGATTTATTCCCGTCGCAAATAACCCGTCGCAAATACCCATTTTTCCCGTAGTGAATCCATATTTACTTAATAATTCTAATGATGTGAATATCAGCTATAAAATACTTTTAAAACAAATTTAATGGATCTAAATACAAAATAATATTAATCATTATACATTGGTTGTATTAATAATGTATGTTTTCCCATAATACCATATATTCTTCTAAGGTATATTCTCTTGATGATTATGGAATTAATTTTTATAGTTCCCCATAACCTTATAGTTGAAACACATAATAGTTGTGTTCTCATTCTTATAATTTAAACATTATAAATAGTCATCCTTTTCTTTATAATTATAAAAAACTCTCAATGCCTTCAATAATTTATTAGGTTGATTATTTCTATAGTTATCACATGGGGTAAAATCCTTCTTTCCCTTCTTCCCTTTATCTTTTATTTTCTCAATCATCCTCTTATTATCTTTATTCACTTTTAATCTATAATAAATTGATATTTACTTTCGTCTCTTGATTTTACATAAATAAATGTCATTGTATGGATAACAATTTTGATAGACTAGTTCCCTTTGGATACTTGGCTTAATCCTTTAAAATAAGTGATCAATCCAACACTCTGTTTTGTGTATGTAATCTATAGAATTCCAAGATGACCATGTAAGGGTACCTTCATAATCTAAAACACATTATTTTTCCTTTTTTATGTGAAGTAACATTCAATTAGTATTATTTTTTCAGTCAAGAGAAAAATATTTTTCAAATAATTTCTCCTTAAATTCGTTCCATTCCATGAGTTGTATTTCCCATTTTACCCTAGTATTCTAGATTAATGAAAAAAATTGATCACCATCACCATGAGACAATAAAATGAAATTTTAACCTTTTCATTTTCTCTAAATAGAGGTGATATAAATAAAATCTATAAATACTAAATTTATTACTCACATTCAATTGGATTATTATTCCCACAAAAGGATTGGTGACTCTGTTGGATAATGTGGTACAACATCTGATAATCATGATGTAAACCAATTTTCACTATCCAGGAAAGGATGATTTTAAAAACTTTATTAAACTAGCCAAATATATCCAAAAACCTCTCTCCTTTAATACTAGATATATTGGAATCCTCATCCGAGAAACCTCTACATTGTCCACGAGTATTGATACCCTTATTCTATCTAGATTCTATTTCTAAACAATGGAATACACTAGATTAGATGATATAATTATGTAACATAGTGAATAATTCATTAAATTGTAAACCATTTATCATAAATTAAAATATTTATCCAGAACTAATCTCAATATCAAAAAGATATTTTCTTTGGGGATATCCATAATTTAAAATCATTCGTAACAGATTATAATGAAATTGTAAATTATCCTAAGCATATCCCCCCATGAGTGTCAAATGAGATGTGCATTAAGCACCAATTTTGTGTATGAGGGTATGGTATAATAAATCCCAACATGACCATATCATAGTTACTAAACCTCAATATATATATGGGAAAACCATTTCCACTTTTAGTATCTAGACAAAGATATATTTCTAAGAATACCCAGATAATCTCTTCCTTTCCAAAACAATATTAATTTTCTATATACTTTCCATATAATTAGATCATAGGAATATATTGCTTAATATAGTTTTTACTAAATAATTTCCCAATTTTTCATCTAGACATACTCTAATACCAACTATAGCAACCCTGACCCTAGTAGCCCAGAGCTGGTGTCACACTTCATTAGACTGGTTTGGATACAACATGTCGAATCCTAGAGGTCTGATTTGTTTAGTATTTTTTTAGAAATACATACATATATGGTACCCATTATAGATAGGTAATTGAAAATAAAATGTAATACTTGAAAAAATATAGTAAATTTTAGCCTTGAAAACCCATTCAAAGATATTTTCTTCATTCCATGACGAAAGGAAAAAAAATAAGTGTGAGCTCAAATGCTAAATCAGGGTTAATATCATTAATTAATATTTATTATCCAATGTTTCAATGTATATAATTGAACATAGATTCCATATAAATAATAGGATGAGGCATCATAAATATAGAAATGTAAATAACTAAACACACATGTCAATTATTCAATAATATTGGAATGAATCTATCTATATATTTTGTCATAGTGAAATTATCATAGATAATAATAAACGATATCTAAATGAAGAAAATTCTTAATTATTGGAAATAATTTTTTCGAACGCACATGACACATTCACAATCAGAATATATCCTCAAGATAGATTAATACTACTATGTAAAAAAACCTCTTTTTAAGCCAACATATTCAACTCAAGAGACTGTTAATGCATTATACTACTGTTATTAACTAGGCCCTACCCATGTATATAGTTCCAGAAAATTCATCATATAATGAATACTCAATTTAATTCTTATAAAATATTTTGTATCATAAAATAACAATATTTATTAAAGGATATGTATTAATGAATATTTCCCCATTAAGTCAAATAACATTCAACATAAACACCATATGTAAAATTATAATATGGTTTAGCTAATAATAATATCCATCACAGAAGAATATTTATATCTAATATGAATTTATTTAATAATGAAAAATGATTACAACAAAGTTATTATTTCATTATAGAGTTACGAATCACAAAGTAATGTGAGATTGTACAATAATTTTTACAATTTGTTAATTTTTATGTCAAATCCACTTTGATTAGATAATTCAAATTGAAACGTAAAATAACATGGTGAATGTAGTATTCATGAAATTACATGTCAATAGGTTTGTATGTACACCACATAAAATTGAATTGGTACCTAAAAATAAATATATCACAACGTAGTGAATATTGATATGAAATACCTTACCTTATGCAACCTTTTGTTTGAACATTCATTATCCTCGTCCACTTCGGTTGCTTCCTTCGGAGTTCACTAAATCCTTTCATAGAAGTATTTATTCCAAAAAATGCTTCTATGATTATGGGACATAATTTGGGGAGTAAATTGGGAAGGTATTGGTCAATAAAATGTGGTTTGAATGCTGTTAATAGAGGTGGAAATGGGATGACCTTTATAAGTGGTGGAGAGGAAACACATGTTATTTTTAAATGAATGTTTTGTTAAGCCATGTTTTTACATTCCAATAGGATACAAAAAAGAAAACAACTTGATACTAGAAATTATAAGGGTGAGATATCACCATACAATGGATTTTGGATAATTTTGAGTTGTTTTTAAACATTTTATTCTAAGATTAGCCACTAAGTAAACATATTTTTAACTTAATTGCTAAAATTAATTTTAACTATTTTCAAAAATTATTATGGTGATGGATTATTTTGTCTATCATTGATATTATATATTATTATAATTTTAAATATGGAATCTATTTTTCTAAATTTAATTCACAAAAGTGGCCAACATTTAATTAATATTAATCCCATAGATATTATAATAAAGTGGTGTTTGAAAGTGAAAATGATAAAAAAGTAATTTGTTTTTATTTTTAAAATTTCATATAAAAATTATTCCAGTGACCAAAAATTGGTTTAACCTCCAATGGCCCGAAGGCCTTCATTTTTTATTTATTTTGATAATCCACCTTTCAAGGGGTGAGGTGGAACCCTTACAAGGTCCATATGCATAAGTATTACATGGCTCATAGGCCTTAGAGGAATTCATTGCCCGTAGGCTTCAAACATTACATACAACCCAGACTAACTACTTGGAACTGCTCCTCCCCAGCATCCTCATCCTGGAATCAACTCTCCACCTTCGTATGACTATTCGTCTAGGCATTCCCATGAATGCATAGGCTTGTCCCGATTACAGGTGCCATACCCTCTCATTCTTGCGATCCGTTTAGATTCTGCTGTGGTGAAAGCTCCTTGCTCATCTCCTTGTAGAGCTTGTTCCTTGTAGGTTTTCTGGTTTGCATCTGCACTTAAGGTGGCTCGAAGGCCTTGAGGTGGCCCAAAGGCCTTACTAACCTGAAGGCCTGGGTGGCCCAAAGGCCTTACAAGAAAGATGGATGATCTACCTATAAAAAAAATCTTCTTCTACTTAAAATTGGATTTAATATTGACATATTTCTATAATATGGAATTGATTAATTTAAAAAAATTCTTTAATATATTATATATAAATTTCATTATGAACATACAATAATTGTAATTAGTTTAATTAATTAATATAAAATGACTCTGGCTCATAAAAAATAGTTTTTTTTATAAAAACAATTCATTTTTATTCAATTATTTTTCATATTGATTTCTAATTAATTTTTATATAGTTAATTCAGCAATATATTTTCATAAGTTAGTTTTTTCTATTTATAAAATTTAATTTAATGTCTGGGATACAATTTTCATATTCAGATTTAATATTACCAATATGTTTTTGTTCGATAAAACTCAGCCTCTTGTGTAACGCGAGGTATCGAAGAGACTCGTTGTTTAATGAAATAAAATATAAACTCAGTTATGTGTACATTTTAAGATATATGATATATTTAATAAAATATCAGGTTGTTATATTACCTTATATCCTTGGTGTTTCATTTCATACACGCTATTCAATATAATTTTGTTAATTTAGATTTTTACGGTGTTATAAGTCAGATGTGATATTATTAATTCAAATGTATAATTGTTTCATAAATATAATATATATATAAATTAAATTTAGTTTTATATCCATCCATGATTGGTGGTTATGAAAAATAAATTAACATGGTTCGTGAGGCGGTAGTCCACCAAACAGATGATCAATGGTTTTGTTTCTTATTTGATGGAAGAGGGGAAGGATTTAGGATAATCCATTAAAAATAATTATCATTTTATTTAAAAAAACACTCCTTTTTATTTTAGAATATTTTTATAATATTTAAAGGGTTATAGGATGAAATAAAATAGATATTCATGGTTTGGAACCAACCCACTCCTTTATAGAACCACTTCGAGTTTATACATAAATCAGTCTTAGTATTGTTTTATGATCAAAACAAGGACTATAGGTCATGGGAAGGGATTAAAAAAATTTATTTTCACATGTCCTGGAATAGCCAATGGTGTCTCAATGTGTAGATAGGTGATGATGGGTTCTATTTTATAAATGGTGGAGAGGGAACACATGGAATTTTTGAAAAGAATATAATATACCCATATGTTATACTCCCTAAATTGATCAGAAAATGGATCATTATGAAAATATAGATGATATATTATTTAAATATGGAACTCCCATATAAATTAGAAAAGTTTTTAGGTCATTTTAACAATTAATGTTTTAGTTTAACCTCATCGTATACTTGTTTGATCCTTAAATATGTTAATTAATTTTTTCTATTGTATTATTCATATTGAAAAAAAAATTACATTAAATATTTTAAATTGTGTTTATTTATCTTAAAGAAAATATAGAATCTATTTTAAGAAACTAAATTCACATAAATAGGAAAATTTATTATAATATAAAACCCACAAATAAATCAAAAATGGTTTTTGCAGATGAAAAGAATTGTTAAGTATTATTTTTTTTATCATAAATCATCAGAAAAATAATTTTCATGACATAAAATGGATTAATTATAAAATAGTTAAACTAATTTTAATTTCAAAACATTTTTAGAAAAAAATTATAAATTTTGATATCTTTTGATGTAATTGAAAATTTCAATAAAAATCATTATTTTTTCATTATTCACAGAAACAATAAACCTTTCAGAAAATTAAGAAATATTCATTATAAGGTAATTTCGACCTGATAATTTAAAAAATGAAGATAATATTTTTAAATTATTTTTGTAAAAGTGGGTGAAATTATTTTTCAACATGTTTAGAAAATGAAATGAAACCTATTTTAAGAAAAATTCAAAAAATAGTAAAAAATGGATTTATTCTTATCTATTTCCTAGAAAAAATTTTATATGAATGATAAGACATATGCATGAAAATATAATATATAAAATTAATTAAAACAATTCACAAAATGTGATTAATTTAGTTTAATAAGAAAAAAATTATGTACATAAAAATAGTTTTTTAGAAAAAAATCTTCTACATTCAAAGGATTTTTATATATATTTATAATCAATTAATAACCAATGAATTTATTTATACATGTTTAAACCATATAAATTCCCTAATTTAGTTATTCCTACGCATACACACCAATTAAATGACTAATTTATAAATTTTTTACTATTTTACCATTATTTTAGGCTCTGGGTTGTCTGTATCACCAGTTGTTGATGAGAATAAATTTAAAATATATATATATATATTATAATTTATAAGGGTTCTAAATTCTTCCCTGATTCAAAATATTCCACCCAGAAAACTTCTAGGATGTCACCTCGTGTATGGATTTGGGTTTTTATTCATCATAATTCCATCAGGTTCTCATGTGTCTTTTACTATATTATGATTTCACTAAAGTACATTTACTATTCATGTCATCTAATTCCTCGACACTTGATATCAAATGTCCAGAAACAAGATATAATATTCACGGTATGATCAATCTAGTTCCAATTGTTTTTCTCTAGAGGTGTTAAGATATATTAGTTATAGCATGTAATTCCTTTAAAATATTATATAAAAGAAATATTTTTCCTTAGAGTGATGTGGAATCATTACCAAATGGTATGCCATAGATCAAATTTATTCTATGATTTCACAAAATATAATGTACATGGGGATAAAATTCTATTTCCAACCACACCATATATCACCCATCCATGGAGATTATTTCATGAAATCGTGACCCACCTCTTAAAATTCAAAATCTCCCCTCTGGTTATCGATATAACTCTTTTTTTACGTTAGGTTTTTTTGAAATCTGTTTGAATAGAAAATATGTTTTCCACTATTTCATCTAGATGTTATAGTCATAAAGTCTTCCTTTCACCAACTTCAACATAGTAAGTTAGAGTACAACAAATATTTTCATATTATGCTTCATATAAATCCATTTAAATACAAGAGTAAATTTTATTGGGATAGGAGAACTCCAAAAATGGTAAATACTTATCCCACATTCTGTGAAAGTTAAGATAGAATGACCTAATCATGTCTTATAATTTATGAATATTCCTTTTAAAATGTTCATCAATTTGAGGGGAATAAGTGATTCTCTAAGGAAACTCAATATAAAGATCCCTCAAAAGAACATTCCATAATTTTGATGTAAATCATGGATTATTATCGGACATAATGAAAATAGATTCACCATAGAGTTTTAAAACTTCAATAATATATAGCCATTCAATGCGCTCAAGGGATAAATATTCTTTTATAGTAATGAAATATGTATATTTTGTAATTTGATTGAAAATAACCGATATCACATAATGATTTATAGAATTCATTAGTGATATATTGAAAATTTTCATAGTAATGACATCTTGTTTCAACATGGTAATTTTTATAGTTTTCATAACTTATATATAATGTTGTCTCTAGCATTATTCAATTGAAAAACCAAACATCTTGACAAAAAATCATCAATTTCCTTCTACATATCATCCCACCAAAGTGTTCATTAAAATCTCTATACATCTTCATGATACCGGGGGGAATCGTTAAATTTAATTTATTAGAATCATCCAAAAATTATTTTTTCAGAAATAATGTAATTATGGAACACACAGACTCTTTAAAAATTTCATAATTCCATCATCATATATAATGTATTGAAGTTTTTTATCATTCAAGAATTTAATTTTCATTCATAAATAATCATTATTAGGATGTGAAATTTTTAATATTTATAATAATGATGGTATGTGAATCATTTGAAAAAAGGAATGATGTTTCTACTTCCATAATAATTCCTATATATGTTTTTTACTAAATACACGATCATAAAATCCCTATAAAACCAAGTTTTGGAAAAGAATTTGTGATATTTTCATCACAATGCATCAGCTGACTTATTTTCCTTCCATGGGTAGTAGTGTATTTATAAATCATAGTACATTAGTAGTTTGATCCATCACATTTTCCTTTTTTGGATATTTATATGAGTAGATTTATTTCAAACACATATAATACATATATATCTCAAATTTATACTATAGAGAAAATATTTCATTATCCTCAAAAAAACATTATAGCTTCCAACTCAATATAATGGTTTGGACTATTTTTTCCATGAATTTTTAATGGCCCAGCTTAAAATGAAATAAATTTATCATTTTTATAATGGCATTACCATTTCCCTTCTTCAATGCATCAATATGAGTCCCAAATCTATTATTTCCCACGGGTAGACTCATAATCAGAGCATTCACCAATACTAACCTGTTAAAATAATGAAACATTGTACCTTTGTTATGTTTATTTCTATATGAAATTCTTCGACATCCTTTATACTCAAAGTATTAGCAGATATTTCATCTTTAGACACAATATGGACATGAAAAAGAAACATTCAGTGGCCGCGATTTTTTTTTATATTTCGCTTATTAGTATTTTCTTTTAAGAATCACAATAATGATCCCAAATTGATTCTCATAGAACTTATATCTCTTAGGGTTCACTAAGATATGATCAATAAGTTCCACAAAAAAATTTCAAGATATTTTTTGAATACATTATTCATTAAATCCATGAAGACATATGGTACATTAGTCAATCGAAATGGAATTAAAATGAACATGAAATGTATATACCTAATATAAAATTTTGAATTTTTAATATCATTATTCCCTAAGTAAAATTAATTATACTCATAAGGAAGGTCCATTTTTAAAAAATATTGAACTCCATATAGTTGATCGAATACAAAATCAATGCATTGAGAAGGATACTTTTTCTATATCTTACAAGAATTTCTTACCTAATAATAAATTCATAGGCTCATAGATCCATTATTATCGTTAAAGAAAATAATAAGAGATCCCCAAGATGGAAAACTAGGGAGTATAACCCACATATCACACAACTCCTCTATTTTTTTATTCAACTGTACTAATTCTGTAGTGAAAATTCTATAGGGATTCATTGAAATTGGTCGTGCATCAAGGATTAAATCAACTGAAAACTCAAATTCATAATTTGGTGGATGTATATAAAATACTTAGTAACTAAATCAATGTATTACTGTACAATATGTACATATTTAATTTCAAGATTACCTTTTAATTCCATTGATTTTGTCTATTCTTATTCCCCAAGAATCTCATTCAACCGATATTTTTGAGATGGATAAAGATATGAATAAGATGTTTCAATATTCAGTCTATAGATATGGAATTCCATATATTCATCATGAATTGTAAATTATTCCTCTTTAAAATAATTTTTTCACCATCTTTTGAAAGCTAGTCTTTACTAAGGAATATATCTGATTAATCCATAGGTATAACAATGATATAAAAAAATAGGGCATAATTATGTGTCGTAATTGGAATTGTCTAACACATTCTTGTTATGGAAAAACATCCAATATGAATCTTTATTGATTACTACTTTTTCATCGTTTTAGGAAAATATCAAATTTTCATTAAAAAAATAAGACGATATAAAGGATTACGATGATATATAATAAAAAATTATCATTTTCTAAATTTGATGATATAATTAATGTAAATTACACCACATATTTATAGATATAAACACAAGAAATTGTGATCCCATAAGAATAGACTATCTCTCTTGTACTTTTCTAGGAAAAAGTCCCTTGGTGCATGGGATAATCATTCTTATACATTCCTAACTCCTTACTATTGAAGCATTGAACAATGAAATATTCTTTATTTCCATTACAATCAAGTTCATGGTGGAATTTATCTCTACATTTGTAGTAATATCCCAATCCAATAAATCATGTTCCATAGTGATTATTTCCATTCTAATTAAGAATTGATAATTTCACCATTCCCTTAATTTATTTTCTGTATTTCTTATTCCATGGTTCCCAACTTCCATTTTTTTGTATCTTTTATTCCGTAAAAGGAATATGTCTTATTGAATTATTTCTCTATCTTGTTAGCACACGATATTATGTACTTATATGATGATACTGATTGGTAGACTAGTTCCCTTCAATGAATTGACTTAAACCCAAAAAATAAAAGGAAAATATTTCTCTTTATTTTATTTACATAGTCTCATGATTTAATTATGAATGTTGTAATGTTTTATTAATACAAAAAAATATTTTCATATTCCTCTTGTAATATACATTGGAATTTTCTCCCATAATCTTCTCATTTCTTACGAGGAAAATAATTTCCACAGAAGAGCACCTTAATTACCCTTAAATCCAAGTTTATGTTTCATGTTCATCATTATTTTTCTGAATCAATGTCCATCATTGATTCACATCGTCTAAGATAAGATAAACATACATGATAACCCTCTATCTTTCATTACTTCCCAAAGTGTAAAATATCTTCTCTATGGAACTTATCTATTATACATCAATAAATATATTCATAGTTCCATTGAATGGTGGAGGTTTCTGATGCATCAAGCATCATAGAATTATGGAATTGGTTTTTTAATATGTATATTGATCAATATAAGCTAGGTTATGTCGGTTTTAGGTAGATCGGAAGAATTTGATGGGTCATGCCCCACCTTTCTTTTTGTCATGATCGATGATCAATCCATGATTTACACAATGATACACATACAGATCTACGATATTGAATCAAATAATATAGAGAAGGGATATAATTTCATAACTATAGAGACTATCAAAACATATTATTTATAAAAAAATT
Organism: Viscum album; assembly: GCA_963277665.1. Lineage (NCBI taxonomy): Eukaryota > Viridiplantae > Streptophyta > Magnoliopsida > Santalales > Viscaceae > Viscum > Viscum album. Next base: position 591,360,915 of record OY728141.1, on the reverse strand, counting down.
AATTACTAAAATAATTAACTTCTTAGAATTTTGTCTTCATTGATGGATCTGACAACAGATCTGCATTATATTGTCATTGTATTATATGAATGAAAGAAGATTCCCTCTAATAGTGATCCACATATTTTCCACATATCTATTAATGTTGTTTTAGTAATCTTCTGGTGCTAGTAAAGATAATCTAATCTCTTATCTCATCATCCTCTCATCGTCACCAGAATCGCTTCTAAGGAGATCTCTTAGATCTCTCTTGACATGATAGGGAACAGTGCAGGAAGATCTCTCTCTGTTCATGAAAGAGTTATTTGAAAAGGGATATCCATTGATCTTTATATTATTCCTGAAATATATTTTGAACAACCAAACAAATGAAATGTCGCACATAGAAAATAATATATTTGGGTTATTATATGGATAAGGTTAGAAATAAATAATTTCAAAATTTCTCTTTATTATTTATTTAATGCCACTAAAACCCCATGTCAAATAAGAATATTATTATTATTATTTCTCGACACATTATTAACATGTGATTTAAATTAAAAATTTTTAATTAAATAATATTCAATATTTATTATTTATCAACAAAAAATTAATATCTCTCCTCTATTTATCCATAATATTTATCAGGCCTTGAATATTGAATAATTATTTATTAAATAAATATCACTATATTTTTCACAAATAATTTATTAAACATTTTATTCACTAAATATAAAATAAATATTTTTCAGAAATTCTAGAAGGATTATATTATCTCGAATAACTGATGACATAATATATAAGATCCAAAAAACGTGACTATTTAATAAACCACATGAGGGAATATTATTTATTAAACTTCTTAAATAATAAATAATTATATTATTACTTAACTGAGATTCCAAATACATTTTTTGTCGGAGCCTCTAAGTCACTTTTTCAGTTGAATTAGGAGAAGTAGCCAAAAGTTTAAGGATATAATTTTGGAACATACCAAGGAACCCATATAGGGACATGTTAATGATATAATAATATAATACCTCATATGGATGCTTATTGTGTAATATAATCCCTTAATTGATAATGTGATAACAATTTATTTTTTAATTGCAATTATTTCTCTGTATAACTTCAAACCATATTATCTTACTAGATTTGTTTTAGAACCCATTGGTGGTGGCCTAATGGGTGGTACTCACACCCTACTCGGGATTCCAGATCGATACCCTAATAGACATTATTGGATTAGGTTAGTTTAATGGAAAGGGACCCATGTTAGATAGTTGAGTCGGGATGGAGCATGGTTGAGGGAACTAGACATGGTTTGAGACCGACTTTGAGTAGTCAATGCCTTTATTTTGGATTCTATTTTAGACGCTAGACATGTGCTCTAGAATGACATGCTTTCTATTTCAATTGGGCATTGTATTTTCTATTTTGGATCATCTTGAGATATGGGTACTATAGTTGATTCATATTACATATGAATTGTTTATTATATTACACTAGAGTATTACTCTGATAAAAGAGGGTATATTTTACACATGATCACCTTTTTATACCCTCTATACAAGTCAGTAGCCTCGGTCATATGGTGATTCATGCTTCAGTTCTTGTGACCTACAGGCTCAGGGAACGTTTATATGGAAACCAGATCACGATGTTGCACCCATGTTGCATAAGGAATTCAATTATTTTTTATGATATTGTGAAAAATTTATTACTAATTTCATCATGTTCCCAGACATGAATAAGTATTAGTTACATGAATACACTGGGATATTGTCCCTTAGTTTTAACCTATTAATAAACCAAGCATCTTTCTCCATAGTCGTTAATTTTCAAATTCATATTATCTCACCAAAAAATGTTATTTCAATTATCTATACATCATGGTTAAACCAGTGTCTATAAATAAATCTATCCTATTAGAATAACCCAACAATTCATATTCACCTTAGGTATTGATGGAATAGATTTGTTCATTTTAGATTTAAAAATTCCATCTTCCAAAATGAAGTCATCCAAGTTTCCATCATTCACACCTTCAATTTTATTTTGAGAGTAATTCTAATAATGTTGATAACTTTTTGTATTTTACAACAAATATGGCTTCCTAATCAATTGAAAATGGATGGATGTATCCTCTTTCTTAATGATTCCCATATTCCTGTTTACAAGTTCGATGAAATAATATCACTTTGGATCCCGATTTTGGTCATAACTACATGATATTTCATGGTTAATATATCTACTAACTTAATTTCCTTGTCAAGGTTATAGTGTATTGAGATATCATAATCCTTGAGTTGATCAAACTATCACCTTTATCCCATGCAGATCCGTTTAAATAAAAGATTTTATTTTAGACTCTTATGATCTTTTTATATATCACGTCTTCCACCATAAAGATAATGTCTCCATATATTTAATGTATACATTATGGATAAAAAATTAAGATTTTGGGTTGGCCACTTTTCATTATGAATATTTGTCCTCCTTTATATGTAAGAAATATTTTTATCATTATTCATAAGGAATAAACCAAGTCCCTTCTTTATTGCATCATTATAATTCAAAAATACATAATTTCATAATAGAAGAGTCAAAATGAGATCATATACCAATATCCTTTTCAATTATTCAAACTAATTCTCACATTATTTTATCTATAAAATATGAATCCATTATGAGTAATATGTGTTATGGGGTTATCCAATAAGCTAATAATTTTAACTAATCACTTATGGTAACCATCCAGACCAATGAAACTAAGTACCTTGGTCATGTTTGAGGTTGTCAACCATTCTTGTACATTCATTATCTTTGTATAATCAATTGAGATTCTATCCATGGAGATGATATAGCCATCAGGTGAATCATTTTGAAGCAAAAAGTCCCACATTCTAAATTTCCAATATAATTCATTCCTTCTAAGAGTCTCAATAGTGATCTTCAAGTGAATATCGTAGTCCTCATAGCTCATATAGTACACTATGATATTAACAATAAATACAGGAAAACATTCATCAAGACATTACTTCAATGGTCTATTAATTATATTCATAAAACAGGGGGTGAATTAATCAATCCAATTGGCATTAATGTAAACTCATAATGTCTATGCATGATTCAAAATGTTTTCATTGAGATACATTGCTTCTTTAATCAAAATTAATGATACCCATAATGAAGATTTATCTTTGAAAACTATTGAGATATTTGACGTTAATTGAACAATACGTCATTTTGATTTAGATGATACTTTTTCTTTCTCATAATATTATTTACTTCCATATAATAAATTAAAATACTCATTAAATAATATTTAATTTAAGGGAAAGAATAGGAACTCACCAACATGAAACACTATGGTGTATAAATCTCTTATTACACAAATACAATAGTTATTTCTTCAATTACACAAATTAAACAAAGGCCTTTCTCTAGTTGGTCTCTCGGACAGGTGATTCATAATGGATTAAATCAATGAATAACTCAACCTCATATTATAGTGAATGTCAATTTAATCTCATTCAAAATACATCATTGTATTCAAGTACAATATATTCATCCCCATTTTTAATATATCATTATTCATCTATATATTGGGTTGATTATTAATCCCCAAGGATTTCATTTAGAAGATCTATTGGGGATGGATCTATAAATTACTCAGATAATGACGTGTTCCCAATAAATATAAGTAATTTCTCTTTTTAATTTTGAATTTTAATTCATTTATATTTGAAATAAGAAATTTCCTCCTATTTTGAATGTCAGTCCATAAAAAGGATTTTATCAAAATCAATAATAAGTATAATATTGAATTTATAAAATATGTTACATTTATGTTTCAAATTTCTAACTGACATATACATACTTGTTATGGTGATACTTATACTATGAGTCCTGATGGATAACTCCCTTCTCAATGTGCAAGGGAAATATCTAATTTTCATGGAAAACATCGAATATATAAAAGAGTGTGAAGATCCAAAATGAAATTAAGTATTTTATAAATTTGAATATTATTAAACTACATGCCACCATATTATTATAAAAGTAAACATCAACTATTATAATCACATAATCACGACCTTCAAGCCTTGTCATTTTCTAGGAAAAATTCCATCAATTCCTAGGACACTTATTTTCATAGTACTTAATTTCCTTAATGTTTACACATTGTATATTTGAATCTTCTTTCGTTACCTTTTAATCATGATCTTTGTGGCCTTTCTCTCTATACATGAAGAAAACTCCCATTCCTATTAGGTATTTTCTATAGTGATTCATTCGATATTTATTAAATTTTAGAAATTACACCCTTCCCTTCTTACCATTTCCTATATTTCCTTTTGTTGAGGGCTCAACAGACATTTTCTTGTATTAATTTAATTCAAATTAATAATACATGGAATATTATTTATCCATATTTATTGAATATGGTGTTATTCTATTATATGATGAGAAGTTTTGGGCGTATTTTTACGTTTAAAGGATTGACATTATAAAATCATAAAAATAAATCAATATTACTCTTTGTATTACGTGTGTTATCTGTTGTATTCCTCTATAACCTTGTAAAGTTGGTTTTATATATGGGATAATTTTCCTCTAACTTTTTCCTTATGCTTAAGTATATTATATACATATCTAATTAATTTTCATGATAAATATATTATTCCATGAAAATTCCTTCAAAATCATTCCATTCATTTTGGTATATTTCCTTTGTTTAGATATTATTTTTAATCAATGAACACCATTGATCTACATCACATAATAGATTATAAATTACCCTGATAAGATTCTACCATTCATTACTTCTTAAATAGATAAATGTCTTATCTAAGTGACTAATCCATTTCTGAGCTAAAAATGGATTTGTAGAATCATTATATAATATAGGTTACAAATGAATAAATAGGTATAGAATTATTTCACCGCATTATTGATCCATATAATACTCAATATAGGAATGGTTATTTTTTATAACCTTAGTAATCTCCCCCAATATGGTTATAATTTGTTCAACTATAGCTGAATCTCCCACTCCAACATTATTAACATTCTCATAATAGAAATCCTTAGATGGATTAACTGTGAGAATACCATTCACATTCAACCTATAAGAAACCACTTATATCCAATGAAATACATAATATTATATCATAACATTATGTATCATAATTTATAATTTTTAAAATAATGAAACACTTAAAATAAATGGATAAATTTATCCACTACTAACCTCAGATTCATTAACGTGGTTTCACTAATAATATTCTAAAATCATGAAAATATTTTAAAATTGTTCATAATCATTTGTATAGAAAATTTTAATTTTCCCAAGAATATCCCACTAGAGTTTCAATATAATTATGTTGTAAGGAAACACTCAATGTGAACTAGAATCATGGTTCAAATATAGTCAAACAAAATGATTATGGGGTTATTACTGTAAGGTGAATCTATTCCAAAACCATAACCACTTATAGTATCAATATGAGGATTTATTTTTTGGAAATCCATATAATAATTACCTCACCAAAACCTTGAGATGTTATCCTACACTTATAATTATCCAAAAATTCCATCATAGGGAAATATTTTGCAATCTATGTTTTCTTAAATCTAGTTCCCAAGGTTTATAATAAACCTAACCTAATTTAAATTATAAATACCATAAACCAAATATCCTTGAGTTATTATTTTCTTTATTACATTGTTCCTTTATATAGGAATCACATTTTTAATGATTAAATAGGTTTTTAGCCTTTGAAAAAAACATATATTCATGAATCTAAAATTTCAATTTAAAACCTAAAATAAATAAATAGCTTTAGCTTTTAGAACACCATTAATATATTTATCATATGCTAACATATCAATCATAAAAAACTTTTAGGAATCAGTGGTAAAGGAAACATAAGAAATGGATGACCTCAGATTCTCATTAAGGGTATGTTTATATCGGAATCCACCACCAAGTAAACAATATGTGGATATTATTAACGAGACATAAAATAACAAAATATGGAAAATAATTAAATATATGGATTACATAACAACATAAATAACCATATTGAAAATAATAACAAGATTCATAATGACTGAATGTAAAATGTGATATATCTGAAACTTAATGTCAATCCATCGTATCAAGACAACAAACATAGATAGGTCAGGTGATATCTAAAAAAATAGTTTTTCTCATCGTAACTATTAATATATTGAATTTATATAATAGGAAAATCATATCCCTTACTAGTTCCAATGCATTAATTATCTGAAAGTGTTGAAACTTAATTAATGTAAACATTCGTATAGAAAAATTAGCATAAGAAACATTAATAATTTCCCAAATAAATAAAAAATATCATAAACCATCTAGATGAATATGGTTAACTGTATTAAAATATTACACACAAAGTAATTCATCATATCCACCATTTAATATTGATACATATGTATATATTTTATAAGATCAGTAAAAATATTCTTATGGAAAATACCCTCTTCACTTTGGAAACACTTATTGAAATCTAAAATACTTCTTAAATAATGAGTAAATAATTTTTTAGAATATATTTGTATTCATATAAACAAATAATTAATGCAAAAAGATTTCATGATTGCAAGTAGTTCCATACAAGTCATATAAGTTTAAAACATTCCTTTCAAATAGCAGTGAAAAGGACAACAAGTTCCTCATTATGAAAATAAAAATAAGATAGATTTTAATCCATTATAAAAAATAAAATAATGGATAAAATCACATTTAATAAATAATTGGATATTTTAAAAAATATACATTTTTACATTTTTAGGAAAATATGAACACGGAAGAGAAAGATTATTGACTGAGTAGAATAACAATGTCATATTTTCTTAACAAATTATTTTGGTATATTGAGTAATTAAAGAGATAAAATTGAAAGGGAAATATTTATCTTATATTAATAATAATAAAATATAAAATCATAGTACATTTACAAGAAAAAAAATCAAACAATTCCCCCATTAGAGATGTAAATTTAAACAATCCTTGATAATGATGAGATCTTGAAATAAACTCTTACCTCAGGTTGGATTCCCTCTGTACATGTTTAATCATCCTATATAATTAATATTGAATTATTATAAATATATTCCAGAATAAAAAACATATATATAATACAATATTTATTTAATAATGTCTTTTTTTCACTAGTTTATTAACAATTCATTATGAAAATCACTATTTCTGGTGATAACGTCATTATATTTCATGTATGTTTTGGTATAGTAGTTTTGGTCCTTATACATTGAACATGGTTCCATAATATCTGTAATTTTAAAATTTATATAAATATAATGTATATATTCATTGAATATGTATTTTTATTAACCATACATGTTATATACTGAAAATTAATTACACCATTCACGGAGACGGTTAGTCGTACATAAACATTGACACCATGTTTTTTGTTTTTATGAATTGAAAAAAAGAAAGATAAATAATTTTTCATAATTTAAAAATCATTTTTATATAATATATATCATATATAAAAATTATATATCCTTATTACCATCAATTTCAAAATAAAAAGAGAAATGAATCACAATGATTTGTGGTGATGGTAGTCCACGCGTACAAACAAGTGGCGTTATCATTTACTAATAGATTTAAAATTACAGTTTTCGATGTGATATTATAATTATTTGAGATTAATTATTTCATTAAGATAATATGTAAATGTTAAATCTATCATTATATCCAGTCATGAGGTTCAGTGATGGAAAATGAATTAAATCTGTTCGCGAGTATATAGTCTACATTAAACCCAATGAATGGTTTTGTTTCCCATTTGATGTAAGATAATATGGAAATAGGTTATGAAATTAAAATAAAAAAAATCATATTAAAATATATATATTGGAGTTATAATTTCATAATTTATAAATAATACTAAAACTAATGATTAAGAAATATAACTCTCCTTTAGGAAAATCTTTATGTTTATACCTAAATACTTCATTGGATGGTTTTATAATCTATTAAGGGAATATAGGTAGTGTTGAGGAATTTAAATTAATTTTTTTTCCAATAATTGGATGAACCAATAGTCTCTTTAATTGAGAATATGAGATGATAGGATGTGTCATTTTATAAGTGTGTATGGGGCCAACTTGAATATTTTCTAAAAGAATAAAATATGGTCAGATCATTACCAATACAAATTCCTCCAAATTTTCATATATTTTAATTTTATAGTTTTTAATATCAATGTATGGAAATAAAACTATATTTTTACATGTTTGTTATGAAAATTTTCAATTATCTTTTGGATTAATCCCCCATTAATATCTCTTTAAACAATACCTTGGTTTCAAAATATTAATATTTTTTACTATCCATTATAACCAAAAATTAAGTTGACCATATTTCTTAATATTAATTGTACTAATCAGAAATATAAAATACATTTTAACCTATTATGTTAATATAATTGAAATAATTTAATTTAAAACCAATCCTATCAATGTGATGAAAAGTTATTTTATAAGGAAAATATTTCGTCAAGTATAAATGTTTTTTTGTCAATAATAAATATAAAATTTATTATAAATACCTAAATTAAATTAATAATAATATAATTTAACTCATTTTAATTATAAAATAATTTTAAAAAAATGGACCTTTTTGAATATATAAATTGAAAATTCAATTCTCAATAAAAATATGTATTTTTTACTATTCATTATAAAATTAATAGTTTTAGAAAACTCCTTAAAATTCGATCATAGTTATTTTTTTCATAATAAATTCAAAAACTAAGTTAATTTTTCAAAATAAATATTCTAGAAGTGATAAAATTGAATTTTTAAATAATTTTGAAAATCCTAACAGAACCATTTTTTCAAAAAATATTGTTTTTAAGCATAGAAATGGATTTATTATTATCCCATGCTTAGTAAAAATATTTGATAAATGATAAAATATTTTATTGAATATATAATAAATTAATTTCACTAAAATAATTCACCAATAGAGACTAGATTTGTTTAATAAGATAACAAACATTGAGTGCATAAAAACATTTTTTCTACTTTATTATGTTTTCTATTTTTATCATGTTTTAAATAATGAATTTATTTTATACATGTGTAAACCATATAATTTTCATAATTTATTTATCCATATTCCTACCCACTAATATATAGGATATGTTATGATGTTATACTATGTTACAGTTCTTTTAGACTTAGGGATGTATGTTTCACTAGTTATCCAAGAGATTAAATTTAAAGAAATATATTGTTATATTTTGTAGTGTTAAATTGCTTCTGGAAAAATGGATTCCATATTTTGAAGTTATATAATTAATATAATTTATTAGGGTAAAATTAATATGTTCACATAGTCAATTGTAAAAATAGTAAAATTTTATTATCATGCAAAATGTTAAAACAGGTTTACCAGGGGGTCAAAAGAATATATATTGGTTAGAATACCACCCAAATCAATATAATAAAAATTTTGAAAAAATATTTCAAAATTATCTTATCCTACCTATGAATCATAAACCCTCTTGAAACAATTTAATATTAATTTTTATTTATATCATTAGAAATGTTAAATAAATTACTGGTGTGTCTATCCCCTCATTTATAAAAGGGAACATCTTCTTCTCCCTTATTCACACAATTTTATCCCTAAGATAAAAAAACAAATACTAAAAACCCACACAATAATCCTTTAAATCATCTTAGATCATGTTATTTAATACAAATAATAATATTTGTATTCTCAATTTGTAATCTATAGATATTCTCTCGAAGAATAGGTATAAATCTTTATTGTTATCTATAAATTTAATATCATCTTACACCTCATGTAAACCAATTAAATCCATAAAAATGATAAATATAGTATAATTAATATAATTATATGTTATTATGATGATTTATTATTCATTTTACACTACTTATCTATAAAATTACAAATAGAATTATCACATGTGCATGCATGTGGACTACCACCTCCGCATAAGAATATAAATCAATTCTCATGACCAACTTTCATGTGTTTTTATACAGATCAATTTAATGTTTATATATGATATTTAAAAAATAATAACGAATTTTTAATTATAATATATTATACACCTTCTTACCTATGATCCACTGGTAAGGGTTAATGTCAATCATGTGTATGTGAGGATTGTCACCTCAGTGAATTAATGTGATTTTTCTATAACTTCTCATATACATAGATAATAAAAAGGATAAATTAAATTATCATATAAAATATTTATTGTATGGTAATTATTCTTTAATGTTTAATTTTCATTACCCATTTTTTAATACATAAAAAGTGGAAACATCACTCGTATGTTCATACGAATTGCTATGACTAGAAATTTGTGTAATTAATTTTTAAAAACCACTTAATACATATGTTTTGAAATAAATAAATAATTATTATATATGAAATTTATATCAGTATTAAAATTATTATGTTGTTAGAACCATGATATATGTGCATGAACCACTAAATCCAAGCTAAAACATATATTCAAAATAAATTAGATAACACCTCAAATGGAGACATTAATATAATAATTATTAATAATAAGGGGTTGATATGAATTAATTTGATAAAATATTATATTATATATATGAATTTTCTTCTGTTTTTGAATTATAAAAAATCTAAATTTATTATACATGAGGATAGATCACATTGGAATTATCTTAGATATAAGTGAATGGTTCTTCATCAAAAACATTATTTTGTTGAGACATGTTTGCTATTATGAAGATATTAATTTTTATGAGTAATATAAACTGAAAATTTAACATGTTATGTCATGTAATATTATTAATTCCTGTTATTAAAATTTAAATTTAAATTTATTTCATCCATGGGTATTTGATTTATATTTTATTAAATTGGTATGGGAAAACTATCTCAAATTTTATTACTTGGTACATATGTTATGTTATATATATATATTTTATTTCAATTGGTATCTACAACCAATTTGATATATTTTATCATTAATATCCATATTTGAATTTTATATACCTTTTAATTGGAATTATTTTCTCTCATTGGTGTCATGAATCAATAGTTATCAAAGAGGTACATATTTTATGTTAAAATATCATAATTTTTAATGGGATTATTTATTCTAAATTTTAAAAGTAAAATTAAATAATATGTCAATCCAAAATAATATAAAATTCATTGTCCTTTGGTTATTTCTATATATTATATGTTTTCATTTTATTTTATACTCTATAATTCCTTAAGATACTGATAGAATGTTTTAAAGGAAAAATATCATTATTTCTTTTTTTAATAGAAAATCTTTTTTCATTCATAACCATGTTTTATAAAATTATTTAATATAATTTTTACTATTCTCAAAATATTTATTAATATAATTTTTAACCATTTTTAAAATTTTGTAAAATTTTTAAAGGAATATTGATATATTTTTAGAATGAGGAACTTTTGTCATTTTGAATAAAATGTGAAGTGAATATTTGTTATGTACCCATTGCACATAGTTTTCCCCACCTTCATGATTATATTTAAAATGAATTTTCCACTAAAATTTTCCATGGTTATCTTCAAGGAAACTTTCTTCCAAAATATTATCATTTTTTAAACTATTAATAAGTGATTCATAAATGAAAAGTTTATTTTCCTCAAGAGATATTCCAATAATAATGTTTTATGTATATTAATCTATGATAACATCATTTAACATTTTATGTGATTTACTAGGGATATTATATTGTGTTACTATCTTTATTCTTTATCAGGATAATTTATAATTATGAAACATATATCCTTTACTTGGGTTATAATATAATGACATTATTAATGTATTATGATTTTTGGCATGCATATGTGTGGATTTCATTATGTGATGGGTTGTCCTAGAATTATATGCCACTCAAGTGAATAAGGAAATGATTGATATCTGAGGGGATAATATATACTATAATAGGGAGTGAACCCAATTCAGTAATGGACATTATCCATTAAGGAAGTCTTGGGAGTGAACTTTGACTGTGGAAATGATGAAATAAGACATGAACTTAATCAATTAGGATAGACCTAGCAGTGATCCTTGATTAAAGAAATGGTTTTCCATAATTATATATATACGATAAACATATCCTTATTCTTTTTTTATGTTCTCAAGGATCATGATTTATTATTAATGAATCTGCATGATTATTTCTTATGTGTTTTTTTAAAAAAAACATTAAACAATGTTTCAGTATTAATAATCATTGAATAATTAGGTATGATTATTTTATGTAATTATCAGGTATTTAATAACCTTATTCTTAAATTATTATCACTTGTAATCATTTATTGAAAACTCTTTTTTAACCTTACTAATCATATGATCTGCACATTCTTATGCTTCCCTTCCCTTGGATACGAAGAATGGTTTTAGGTGTAGCATTTATTGGAAGGGTTATAGTTGTGAATAACATAAATGGAAATTTTTAAATATTTGATGAATTTTTTTTATTTATACATGTATATAAATACACTAAAAAATTATATTTATTTTTTGGATCACATTAATTTGTAATTAATATTCCTCATATAAGATTTAATATTTTTATGACAATTATGGGTCTCTTTTGTTGGTATCTGATAAATTTTTAGTTTTTTATGGAATCTAGAATGAGAAAACCTTAGTGATAAACCTTATGGAAAACCGTAGTATATTATGGAATATTAATGTTTTTTTAAGGGATAGATTACATTTTTCTATCAATACATCCCATTCAGGATTCAAAAAGTTGATGTGGTTTTAGAATTGATGCATCTGGGTGTAACAAACCCAAAATGAGTCTATTGTGTCTGTATCAATCATGATTCTAATTTATCCTGAATTAGATCTTACTATGAATCCTTTTTATGATACTAGAAGACACGATTGAGTTAGTTTAAATTTTAATTATAAATCATTTTTATTATTTGAATATATGATGACCATGGATGGCCTAGGTTAAAAAAAGTATCATATATTGAAAATAAGGTATCACGATTAGGAATCCTATAAATAATATTTCATTTATACATAATTAACCACTATGATTATTATTGTTTGTTCAGTGTTTTTTATTTTTATTAAATGATCAAAAGTGGGAGGAATCATGTTTACATTGAATTTGATGGATAACAGAGTGATTAACCTAATGAGAGACCAACTAAAATGAGATCTAGGTTGTTAAACCTTATGTTTTTACCAAATCACATATTTTTATATATTATTAAAAAACTAAACATGGGTGAGTCTACAAACACTCCTAAAAATAATAAAATGGAATTTATTGGGAGTTTGGTTGATAAAGAATATGGAGGGAAGATGATTATTCTTCATTCATGTCAGGTGTGTGTGAAAAAGACCTTAAGAATATTTCTCAAAGTATTAATAATATGCTTTATATTAAAAAAATAAGTGTACTGAGAATGTAATTTTCAATGAAAATGAATAGTTTTATATAGGAAAATAACGTTCATATTATGGTACCATCTATAGTATAATTTCTATGAGTCCCATTTGGGAACTATCAAAGTTAATTACCTAATCCATTGGAGAATTTATAGACCAAGAAATATCATATGTAATTGAAAACAATTAACTGTAAAAATTCAACAGTTTATATATTAGTATATGATAAATATATTATATTAGGTTAGGTTATTGGGGGTACAACAACATTAAACACACACACACCACACATACACAGACCTGATTGGAATGAAACCCCCCATAAGGGATAATCCACTCAACCACCTGCTTTATTACATTATATAGATATGATAATATTGATTACATTTTCATATTTATGGAATATATTTAATAGTATTTTATTTTAGTTGAGAAAAAATGGATAAGTTATAATTTGGAAGCATATATATTTTCATTGAGATTTTATGGTGATTTGGGTTAATAGAATATTTTCTAAGATTTCATGATTAAGTTATTCACCTGATTATTATATTACATTAAGAACTACATTATGTTAATTAAGACTAATAGATAAGTTTATTTTTTGGGATTTTGGGACCTTGTTTTATAAATTTATAGGTATTTAATACTGGTTAAGAATTACTTGAGGAGTTTTTTAATGTAACTCTTCGTGGGAAGAATTAAATAGATCATTTAGATTTATAATATTTTAGAGTAGTCATCAAAAATAAGTTTTATTCATATTGGTTATCTTAGAATGTACTAGAATTTTTTTTATTTAAATAAATTAATAAAAATATGAGGAAGATTCATTCATCCTTTTAAATATATCATGATATATTAGACGTTTTTTAGTTCTTTGGAAGTTAAAAATTCTTATTGTTCATTCATCATTGAGATATGTTATGAAATTTGGTGGAAATTAAATGAAACATCCACTAAAATGATGAAATTGGTTTTTTAATTTGAAGAAATAAATAAATTATATTTAATTTTATATCTTGATAAAATAAATCCTTAATTTTGTAAAATCTTTTGTGTTTGAACCGAGTAAAAACATGAATGTTTTTTAAATTCTCTTTTTTCTGTTTATCAAAGGATAATTCTTTTTAAATTGAGCACTGGAATTTTTTTCCGATTATTGGAACACCTAAGGATGTCATTTGTCAAACTTTGGCTGATTTTTTGAGGCAAATGGGAAGTCACACGAGTGGCGCATAGTTTGTCTAACCATGCAGCCAAACCGTGCGATGTTGAAGTTTTGAGGTAGTGGATAACACAAGGTTAGCGCACTGTTCGTCTAACCGTGCAGCCTAACTGTGCACAGAGTGTTTCCCGAGGTTGTATCTAACGCATGGTTAGCGCACTGTTTGTCTAACCGAGTGAGAAAACCATGTGGGCACTTAAGGGAGATCCTAAAAAAGTGGATCTCACATGTTTTTGCCCATAGATGGCTCATTTTCCCTCTTAAGCGGCCATAACTTGTGATCACCCTTTCTTGAATGTAGGAGAACCTCTCCCAAGCGTTTTTGAGGTGATCCGAAGGCTTCTCTTGGCGAATCAAAGCTGAATTCTTGAGGTCGGTAGATATTCTTCTTCATTCTGGTTCGGTTTCTTAGATCTACATAGATCTACATCTCATAAACTCCCTGTTTCTTAGATCTATGCACATTATGAGTAAATCTATGTGTGTGGATGACAAGTATGATGTTTTTTGGTCTTGGTCTTGCTAGGAGTAGTGATCTAAGGCGGGTTCTTGAAGAATCAACCCGTTTCTCTTGATTGTTCTTCATTCATTGTGGTTTTCGTCAAAACCCCGATGTAGGGTCCCAAATCTTTAACAGTTTATATGATAATTTGAGCTACTTTTGATAAATTGATAATCTGAGTTTCCATGATTATGATATATCAATGTATGACACTTTTGATGTTATTAAATAATGCTACCCACATGAGATAAATGTGGACTTGAACATGTGATGATTTTAAGCATGGGTTACTAATTTAGTTAAAGTGATATGATTAAACAGTTGAATGATTTGAAGGGGAAGAATGAGTAATAGGGTAATTAATGGTAGAATTAATTATCAAGTCATGAGTTGGAATGAAATTGTGGATTTTACAAGTTATTGGGGATATTGAATATTTGACATGTTCGGTATATAATTTGGAAACTGGTAATAGTAAATGGATGGATTAATTATTACATGTTTAATGGTAAATGGGGAACGGATTGATGATTGGATAAAGATATGAGATCTAATTAATTAATTATTGAATTAATTAAATTTCATTCATTAAATTAAGATTGTGAATTGATTGTTTGTTATGATTGTTATCCAGGAGTACTTTTGATGTATATTACTTTTCCATGACTTAAGTTGTCTTGGATAGAGTTGTTTTAAAATATGATATGTTGTGTGAGATGGTTGATAAATATCTTGGATTTGTTCAGTATGTTTTGAGATGATTATGGGGTGCTTCTAGATTGTTAAAGTCCTGGACGAATCACTGTTTGAGTAGACGGGTTCAGACTTGTTAAGGAATTTGGATAATTAAGTGTTGAGTAAATTATACAATTTGCATGCAAAAAATTGTTAATTGTTAATTAATTGTTAATTAATGAGATATTGAATGGTTAATTAAGTGTTGAATTATCTGAAGAGAGATTTGTTTTGTTAATTAGTTATTGAATTAATTAACAGATTGGTTTTGTGGTGTTAGACAAGGTTTTCTACACCAATGATAAATATATATGTATTATTGATGAATGGATTGTGAGATAAGGACTGAGGCTCCAAATAATCACAGGGGGTTAGAAATGGCATTTGAAACAAATGATAAATGTGTATGTATCTTCGATAAATGGGTTGTGAGACAAGGAATGATGCTCCAAATACTCACGGGGTTCTAGACATGACGTTCTACACCCAGCTTGCAAGCGAATATTCTTTTATGAGACATGGACTGATGCTCCAAATACCCATGGGTTGTTAGACAAGGATTGATTCTATGATTACTCAAGAGGGTTCTAGACATGATTTTCTACACCCATTAATTAACATTGGACTGTGGGTCCAATTGTTCGTGCATGAAATGAAGTGATGGGAAATAAAAGCGGCTGTGACATAATGATTTTGTGATTTGATTATGAGAAAGGGTTCATACTTGTTAATGAATTGGGTTAATTACTATTAGTGGACAGACCCAAGAATGAATCTCTATATTAGTGGATGGGCTCAGACTTAGTATATGAAAGAATAAATTGAATAACTTAGGACGCGTTATCCAAGCCGAAGCACAAGTTTGGATCTGGTATTAATAAAATGACATTGAGTCTTTAAAGATGTTAAGCACGTAATTTTTTTTATAACAAAGGTGAACTTTGTGGGTTTATCAAAAATAAAATACTATTTCTATAATACCAATTAGGATTAAAAAAATTCATGTTGTGATTCATAAAATGAAATGATAATTAGAAGTTCAATTTAATTAGGTTTATTTAAAAGAATGATTTGGGAATAGAACTTCCAAATATTGTATATCCCGATAAATAAATATAAGGATAAACTCTGTATATGATAATATTAAATATGTTGAAAATTAAGAATATTTTAATCACGATATAAAAGATCGAAAATCAGGTATGTAACGACCCAAAATTTCATTAATGGAAAATCCCTCTTGATCCAGTTAAATGTTTCTTTATGAAAAAAAAAATGTTTTTATAAGATGTCAACTTCTTTAGTTTAACGTTAAGATTTGTGACCGTTACTTTTATAGCCGTTGAACAGTGATCATCTGGGTAGTTTGAATATAAGGCTTTAACGAACCAATTTTCTACTCAGACAAAGGAAGCAATGGCCTCATCCAGTAGAATTTCCCCTTACGAAGCCCATTTTTCGGAGCTCGGAAAGGAGGTGGCGTCTTTGGGCTTTTCCCTTGACCAAGCCCAAGCAGAGCTTCATCAAGTCAAGCTCGAACGTGATCGTCTACGGGAAAAATGGAAGTTGATAGAGATTACCACTCGAGCGATGTTATCCGAGCAACCCCAAGAGTCTGTCACCATCGCACACCTTACCCTTAGGTCTTATGCGGCTATTTTAAGGGGTTATGTAACAAATAAGTATCACCATGTTCATGTACATTATTTTTGTATATAATAAGGAATATAATTTCTAGTCATTTTTGATACATTGTATTTAGTTTTTAAAGTACAAACGGTGTTTTTAGTTATTATTTAATTAAGAATTATATTTTATTAAATTAAAGGATTTTTTAATAAAATAATATTTTAATAAAATATTATTATTAATATTAAATTAATTTTTATTAAATATAAATGATCTTATAATTTTATGAATGCAATTAAAATTTTTATTAAGGTTTGAAAGTCATTTCTGTCAAAACCCGTGAATTTTTTTATAAATGTCGATTTTTATTTTAAAAGTAAAAATTCACATATTTAGAAAATTATTTAGATAAAATAAATATTATTTTTGGAATCAGGATGTCAAAATTATCCAACGGTGAATTTTTCATAATTTTTTGAGACAGCCAAATTTTTGGGTAAAAATTAAATACCATTTAAATATATAATGTGTTTTATGACATCATAATGACCCAATGGTGATGTAATAAAATACCATAATCCTTATGTTCGGCCAATATATGTTTTATCATTAAAATAATGAGGTTTTGGGTTTGTTTGACTCACTTTTCAAAGCATTAATGGATCCCTCAAGACTTATTCAACACTTTGCCTTTTTAAATTAATTTCCATGGGAGTGTGACTCACCTCCACATAAGCAACCCTAATTTTTTAATAAGTTCGAACCTTGGACTTGTAAAATATTATTTTCCTCTTTCCTTTTCCAGAAACCATGGGAAAATACCATGGGATGGTTTGTGGTTTGGATTATTTTAATATAAGGGGTCCCAAACCTAAATAATAAAGAATTCTCTCACCTTTCCTATATAAACCCACCCAAGCTCCCACTTCCTCCTCACTCAAAGCCCTTGAAGTTCGTCCAACCTCTGCCCTACTCTCTCTAGAATCCTCTGAAGGTGCCCCAACCTCCCAATAAGCCTCTCACAAGCCTCTCTCTAGCCTTTGGAAGCACACTTCCAAGTAAGGGTTTTTTCTTCCTTTCTCATTTTTTTGTCAATTTTCTTTAAGTTGTATTTCCCTTTTTATTTCAATTATGAATGTTGGGGTATGGTTTCTCACCTCCCCCATACTTCCCTCTTATTGTTTGAATGATGGGAGAACCCTTTCTCTCTCATTAAATGCCTCCCATGTACACCCGTTACTATGCCGAAATTCCGAAAGGCACTTCTCTCTCTTCTTTTACATTCAAGCAATACTTTTGTATCATGAATCTAAATTCCATTTCTATTGTTGGGACATGTATATATATGATATCCTTACAGTCCATTACATTTAAATATGATGATGAACCCCTTTCTCTCTCATCAACTTTTTTTATGAATCCTTATGTCACGCCGTTACGCTGCCAAAATCGCACCGATTTTCTAAGCCAATGTCTTTGTGTAGTGAATACCATGCCCATTTCTCCATCAAGGGTATTCACCTTTATGCACATTTACATATTGATTATAAAGTTTCATGTATTAATTCCACTTTCCTTTATCGTGGAAGAAATTATTATGTTTTATGAATCCATGTTTTATGATCCTTGTGGCACACTTATGCATGAAATGAAATGTTTAAGAAGGGTGCGCCCTTTATAGCGCTCCAATGCATTGGGTAAAGTATAGTATCATGATACGTCATGTGCAATGAGTGTTGACTCATGCTAATTTAAGTGCAACGAGGGTTTACTCGTGCTTCAAGTGCAATGAGGGTTTACTCATGCTCCATGTGCAATGAGCCTTGGCTCATGCTAATTCAATGTTAAGTGTTGTTGCCACATTTCCATGTTATGATTATCATGATTTATCATGCCTTTATGTTCATGTCTATCTTATTCTCTATTGATATGCCTATTGCCTAACATGTATTGTACTCCTCATGTTATTCATTGTGTACTCCCTTACTGGGCTTTATAGCTCACCCTTTTCTTATGCATGTCCTCAGGTTATCCCATGCAATGCTAAGTACGAAGGAATGTAGTGGTCATGTACAGGAAGTTTTCAATAAAGATGTTGTATTTCAAGTTTAAAGTTTTTATGTAATGATCCTAAGCCCCAAAGACACTAAACCTCTCGATCTTCTTTGTTGTATCAAGTGAATTTTTATGTAATAAAGCATGCTTAAGTTGTAATAAAAAGCAGGGTTGTCATAGTTGGTATCAGAGGATAGGTTTAGTTATTTTTGGGATTAGGAAACCCTAGTAAAGCCTTAGATACAAGAATAATCATAATAAAAACATCCCTAAGTTTTGGTAAATACTAAGTAAGTGGTTTATCAAACAAATACATCCCTGTCTGGATACGAGTAGGTAGAGGCGGCTCTGGCACAGATGTATCCTAGGGGTAAAACCCGAAAACACCGCTTTGAGCTTGACTCGAACGGGAACTGGTGCACGACAACGGGCCTTGCTGCACTCTTGGTTACGACACTCCCGGGGGATATGTTTTGATAAATTCACAATCTTAGTATGAACCCTTATTAAGGGAAAAATGCCCCTAAGGAGATATGTTAGAAGGAAGATCATGAAAAGCCTGGATTGAATCCTATAGACTCATGAGTTAAAGAGATTAAAGTTTATTTATAAGTCATCAACTTTTGTCTTTGGATTACCCTTTATGTGTTACCCCTAACTTTCCTTTTATTCCAGCCAATGGCCGGTAATAGGAGAACTCGGGCTAACAACCGTTGTGAAGATCAGTGTGATGATTGTACTTATGAGATGCCCAATCCAATGGGAGCGGGAATCGCGAACTTTGTCACGCTTCTCTCTCAGCTAACTCAAGTTTTGAATAGAAACACTGGTCAAGAGGAACGTTCAACCCCCCCTAAGAAAGAACAAGTAGCTATTCAAAGCTTCATGAGACAAAGGCCTCCTACTTTTAGTGGATCATCCGATCCCACGATTGCTGAACAATGGATCAACTCCATTGAAAAGATATTCTCCATCCTCCAATGCTCTGAAAAAGAGAAGGTTCTCCTGGCGGCTTATCGTATGGAGGGTGAAGCTGATCAACGGTGGACGTTGATCAAAAATACAAAGCCTGAGGAGGAGATCGAGGCTTTGGAATGGAAGGTATTCTAGAAGATGTTTTTCGATAAATATTTTCCACGCACCCTCCGTCTTAAGATGGAAAGGGAATTTCTTTCCCTCAAGCAGAAATATGAGGAATCTGTGGGAGCGTACGAGGGAAACTTCACAAGGCTTGCACGATACGCTTTCGGCTTTGTCGTTACCCCCGAATGCAAGGTTGACCGCTTCTTTGGTGGGCTGAAGCCTAGCTTGCGGAAAGCATTAGCGATCCGTGACTTCGACAGCTATGAGGAAATTGTCCGATGTTCCCTCAAGGTTGAAATGGAGATCGGAGAATCACAGGGGTATCATGGGGACAAGAAGCGGAAGGTGGACTTCAATGCTGGTGGTCCGATGGATAAATCCAACGGCGTTAAGAAATTCCAGCACCCCACTTTCCAAAAGTGTGGAAAGAAGCACCCTGGAAATTGCCTTAGGGGGACAAGAAAATGCTTCAAGTGTGGAAGAGAAGGGCACCTAGCTGTTAACTGTCAGCAAGAAGGACCCGCGGCTGCGACAGAGGGGAGGAACGCTCCGTTCGAACCTCAACGCGTTGTTCAATGCTTCAAATGCAAAGAACCGGGTCATTTTGCGAATCAGTGCCCTAATCCAAGGGTTATCGGATGCAATCAACAACCTCCAAGACAGCAAGGAAGAGCTTTTGCCATCACTTCTGCCGAAGTGAACCCCGACAACGAAGTGGTGATAGGTACGCTAGTTATTCATTCAAGAATAGCGAACGTACTTTTTGATTCAGGTTCTACGCATTCTTTTATATCTCAAAAGTTTAGTAGAACAATCCCCGCACCACCACAAATCATGGAAGTAAAGATGTCGGTGAGTACGGCAAATGGGGAAATCATTGCATCCCATGAGTATAAGTCCTCCCCTGTTATAATCTGTGGATTGAATTTCCCGGAGAACCTCGTCATACTCCCTTTGGTGGAATTTGATGCAATTCTTGGCATGGATTGGCTTTCCTTATATAGATCCAACATAAATTGTCGGGAGAGGGAAATCACACTCCATATGGAGATTCGACCCCCGATTCTTTACAAGTGTCAGGAGGAAGATGAATCTCCTTTAGCTCCATCATCTCAAGCATGGATATTACTGCCTTATGAACACGCATATCTGGCTCAGATGATTGAGTCCAAGGAAGAAACCACCCTTGAAGAAATGCCTATTGTGAGGGAATTCGCTGAAGTATTTCCCGAGGAACTTCCTGGTCTTCCTCCAAGAAGAGATGTTGAGTTCTCAATCGAACTTATACCTGGGGCGCTACCAATATCCAAGACTCCATATAGAGTGGCTGTTGTTGAGCTTGAAGAGCTGATGAAAAAACTACAGGAGAATCTGGATAAAGGGTTTATACGCCCAAGTGCATCACCATGGGGTGCACCAGTCCTCTTCGTCAAGAAGAAGGATGGGTCAATGTGGCTTTGCGTCGATTATCGTGAACTTAACAAAATCACGATAAAGAACACGTATCCTCTCCCAAGAATCGATGACTTGTTTGATCAGCTGCGTGGAGCACAATACTTCTCCAAGGTCGACTTGCGGTCGGGATATTATCAAGTAAGGGTGAAGAAGGAAGATATCCCCAAGACTGCTTTTCGTACAAGGTACGGGCACTATGAATTCATAGTAATGCCTTTTGGACTCACCAATGCTCCAGAAATATTCATGGACTTGATGAATAGAGTCTTTAGAGATTACCTAGATAAATTTGTGGTAGTCTTTATAGATGATATTCTAATATACTCCAAAACCAAGGAGGACCATGAGGAGCATTTAAGAACTGTACTGGAGACTTTGCGCAAGGAGAAGCTCTATGCCAAGTACAGCAAGTGTGAGTTCTGGTTGAAGTAGGTCACATTCTTGGGCCATATCATCACAAGCAATGGGATATCTGTGGACCCCTCCAAAACAGATGCAATTGAGGGATGGCCGAGGCCAACATCGGTAACTGATATCCGTAGCTTCTTGGGGTTAGCTGGATATTATCGACGATTTGTGAGAAACTTCTCACGATTGTCCAACCCTCTTACCAAGCCAACTCGAAAGGGAGTAAAGTTTGCTTGGAGTGATGAATGCGAAGAAATCTTCATGGAGTTGAAAAGGAGGCTTATCACTGGACCTATGCTCACTTTACCCACAAGTGGGGAGCTTTTTGTGGTATTCAGTGATGCTTCGAAGAAGGGCTTAGGATGTGTGCTGATGCAGAATGATAAAGTGATATCCTATGCCTCAAGACAGTTGAAAATACATGAGAAAAACTATCCAACGCATGATCTGGAGTTGGCGGCGGTGATCTTTGCCTTGAAAATCTGGCGGCATTATCTCTATGGAGAGAAATGTGAGATATATACTGACCACAAGAGTCTTAAATATATATTCACACAGAAAGAGGTTAATATGCACCAGAGAAGATGGATAAAGCTCATCAAGGATTATGAATGTTCAATACATTACCACCCTAGGAAGGCGAACAAGGTGGCGGATGCCCTAAGTAGAAAGGATCCAGCAATTCTATCAATGATGAGAATTGAGAAGGATCCAATCTTCTTAGACTTGATAAAGATGGACGTGGGAATCATAAAGAAGGGAACATCATCAATCCTTTCAGAAATGATTGCTCAACCATCTCTTTTGGAAAGGTTAAAGGATGCTCAAAAGGATGATGCGAGAATCCAAGAAAAAGTGGAAGCTATCAAAAAGGGAAAATCCTCAGAGTTTAATGTTAATGAAGAAGGAATTGTGCGGTTTGGGAAAAGACTATGTGTTCCATCAAGTTCGGAGCTGAAGAAGGAACTTTTGGATGATGCACATAGTTCAAATTTCTCTATTCACCCAGGGAGCACAAAGATGTATCGAGATCTCCGAGAAAACTTTTGGTGGGATAATATGAAGAAGGAGATCGCCGAATATACATCAAAGTGCCTGGTGTGTTAGCAAGTGAAGGCAGAGAGGCAGAAGTCTAAGGGGATGATGCAACCATTGCCCATACCAGAATGGAAATGGAAGAACATCACCATGGACTTCGTCACTGGACTTCCAAGGACATCCAAAAGCAACAATGCAATCTGGGTTGTTGTGGATCGTCTTACAAAGACTGCACACTTCATTTCTATTCGAGAGGATTTCTCTTTGGATCAACTGCCACGAATATATATCAGGGAATTGGTACGGTTGCATGGAGTACCACTATCTATTGTGTCTGACCGAGATCCAAGATTTACCTCTATGTTTTGGAAGAGTCTTCAACATGCTCTGAATACTGAACTGAACTTCAGTTCGGCCTATCATCCTCAAACTGATGGCCAATCCGAGCGGACTATCCAAACACTTGAGGATATGTTGAGAGCGTGCTCAATGGACTTTAAAGGAGGATGGGATCAACATCTTCCTCTAGTTGAGTTCTCTTATAATAATAGTTTCCACTCGAGCATCCAAATGGCACCATATGAAGCCCGGTATGGGAAAAGGTGTAGAACACCGGCATGTTGGGATGAGGTCGGTGAACGTAAGCTGCTTGGACCCGAAATGGTCGAAGAAATGGTGGAGAAGGTGAAAACCATTCAGCATCATATCAAGGCGGCCCAGAGTCGGCAGAAGAGTTATGCAGATAATCGTTGACGAGACCTTGAGTTTAAAGTCGGAGACATGGTGTTTTTACGCATATCTCCGTGGAAGAAGGTCATGAGGTTTGGAAAGAAAGGGAAGTTAAGTCCAAGGTACATCGGCCCCTTCGAGATTCTTGATCGTGTTGGGGCTGTGGCCTATCGACTAGCACTTCCACCTACTATGGCCAAGGTGCATGATGTCTTCCATGTATCCCTCTTAAGGAAGTACATACCAGACCCTTCACATGTACTCTCTTCCGAGGTGGTACAATTAGAAGACGATCTTTCTTATGAGGAGCAACCAGTGAAGATCTTAGATCGTAGAGAAAAAGTTATACGAAATAAGACAATGCCCCTCGTCAAGGTGTTGTGGAGAAACCACATGTTTGAAGAAGCAACTTGGGAGTCGGAGGATATGATGAAGCTAAGTTACCCACATTTGTTTTAGTGTGGGAAAAGGAAAATTTCGAGGGCGAAATTTCTTAAGGGGGGAATGTTGTAACGACCCAAAATTTCATTAATGGAAAATCCCTCTTGATCCAGTTAAATGTTTCTTTATGAAAAAAAAAATGTTTTTATAAGATGTCAACTTCTTTAGTTTAACGTTAAGATTTGTGACCGTTACTTTTATAGCCGTTGAACAGTGATCATCTGGGTAGTTTAAATATAAGGCTTTAACGAACCAATTTTCTACTCAGACAAAGGAAGCGATGGCCTCATCCAGTAGAATTGCCCCTTAAGAAGCCCATTTTTCGGAGCTCGGAAAGGAGGTGGCGTCTTTGGGCTTTTCCCTTGACCAAGCCCAAGCAGAGCTTCATCAAGTCAAGCTCGAACGTGATCGTCTACGGGAAAAATGGAAGTTGATAGAGATTACCACTCGAGCGATGTTATCCGAGCAACCCCAAGAGTCTGTCACCATCGCACACCTTACCCTTAGGTCTTATGCGGCTATTTTAAGGGGTTATGTAACAAATAAGTAGCACCATGTTCATGTAGATTATTTTTGTATATAATAAGGAATATAATTTCTATTTTTGATACATTGTATTTAGTTTTTAAAGTACAAACGGTGTTTTTAGTTATTATTTAATTAAGAATTATATTTTATTAAATTAAAGGATTTTTGAATTAAATAATATTTTCATAAAATATTATTATTAATATTAAATTAATTTTTATTAAATATAAATGATCTTATAATTTTATGAATGCAATTAAAATTTTTATTAAGGTTTGAAAGTCATTTCTGTCAAAACCCGTGAATTTTTTTATAAATGTCGGTTTTTATTTTAAAATTAAAAATTCACATTTTTATAAAATTATTTAGATAAAATAAATATTATTTTTGGAATAAGGACGTCAAAATTATCCAACGGTGAATTTTTCATAATTTTCTGAGACAGTCAAATTTTTGGGTAAAAATTAAATACCATTTAAATATATAATGTGTTTTATTACATCATAATGACCCAATAGTGATGTAATAAAATACCATAATCCTTATTTTCGGCCAATATATGTTTTATCATTAAAATAATGAGGTTTTGGGTTTGTTTGACTCACTTTTCAAAGCATTAATGGAGCCCTCAAGACTTATTCAACACTTTGCCTTTTTAAATTAATTTCCATGGGAGTGTGACTCACCTCCACATAAGCAACCCTAATTTTTTAATAAGTTCGAACCTTGGACTTGTAAAATATTATTTTCCTCTTTCCTTTTCCCTAAACCATGGGAAAATACCATGGGATGTTTTGTGGTTTGGATTATTTTAATATAAGGGGTCCCAAACCTAAATAATAAAGAATTCTCTCACCTTTCCTATATAAACCCACCCAAGCTCCCACTTCCTCCTCACTCAAAGCCCTTGAAGTTCGTCCAACCTCTACCCTACTCTCTCTAGAATCCTCTAAAGGTGCCCCAAGCTCCCAAGAATCCTCTCACAAGCCTCTCTCTAGCCTTTGGAAGCACACTTCCAAGTAAGGGTTTTTTCTTCCTTTCTCATTTATTTGTCAATTTTCTTTTAGTTGTATTTCCCTTTTTATTTCAATTATGAATGTTGTGGTATGGTTTCTTACCTCCCCCATACTTCCCTCTTATTGTTTGAATGATGGTAGAACCCTTTCTCTCTCATTAAATGCCTCCCATGTACACCCGTTACTATGCCGAAATTCCGAAAGGAACTTCTCTCTCTTATTTTACATTCAAGCAATACTTTTGTATCATGAATATAAATTCCATTTCTATTGTTGGGACATGTATATATATGATCTCCTTACTTTCCATTACATGTAAATATGATGAGGAACCCCTTTCTCTCTCATCAAATTTTTTTATGAATCCTTATGTCATGCCGTTACGCTGCCGAAATCGCACCGATTTTCTAAGCCAATGTCTTTGTGTAGTGAATACCATGCCCATTTCTCCATCAAGGGTATTCACCTTTATGCACATTTACATATTGATTATAAAGTTTCATGTATTAATTCCACTTTCCTTTATCGTGGAAGAAATGATTATGTTTTATGAATCCATGTTTTATGATCATTGTGGCACACTTATGCATGAAATGAAATGTTTAAGAAGGGTGCACCCTTTATAGCGCTCCAATGCATTGGGTAAAGTATAGTATCATGATACGTCATGTGCAATGAGTGTTGAATCATGCTAATTTAAGTGCAACAAGGGTTTACTCGTGCTTCAAGTGCAATGAGGGTTTACTCATGCTCCATGTGCAATGAGCCTTGGCTCATGCTAATTCAATGTTAAGTGTTGTTGCCACATTTCCATGTTATGATTATCATGCTTTATCATGCCTTTATGTTCATGTTTCTCTTATGCTCTATTGATATGCCTATTTCTTACATGTATTGTACTCCTCATGTTATTCATTGTGTACTCCCTTACTGGGCTTTATAGCTCACCCTTTTCTTATGCATGTCCTCAGGTTATCCCATGCAATGCTAAGTACGAAGGAATGTAGTGGTCATGTAAAGGAAGTTTTCAATAAAGATGTTGTATTTCAAGTTTAAAGTTTTTATGTAATGATCCTAAGCCCCAAAGACACTAAACCTCTCGATCTTCTTTGTTGTATCAAGTGAATTTTTATGTAATAAAGCATGCTTAAGTTGTAACAAAAAGCAGGGTTGTCATAAGGTAGATATATATAAGTAATAAACCAAATAATGGAGTGTTGTGATGATATTTCTATTACATCAAGTCCAGATCTTCACTACAGTTTCACATAACATATTGAATAATAAAATTGGATTTATTAGAAACATAATTTAGAACCTTATTTGGAAATTTTTTATTTCTTATCAAACTTTTATACTATTTTAGAGACATTTACTTGACTTATTATTCAATTGCCATTGTCTATATGATGTTTTTTATATACATCCAACGTGGAATCTCCTATAGATGACTAAAAAAATTCATTATGAAATTTCTCCATAACTCCATAAGTATACTGGTTCAGGTTTAATGTGATTCCAAAAGTTAAAAAAGGCCTTTATAATCATGAATTATTCATAAATTGTCATGATTTGTACAATATACAAGTTAATTCAATACTATTAGTCCATTAAGTAGGTATTCTAACCATAATTGACATACTGGTTTTACTTTAATTTTACGGATATAGATCTATTCCATAATGTGAATGAAATTATAATATAAATATTTAGATCATAATAATAAGTTATCTTAATCTAGTAGTGAATGGGGTGGTCAAAAATGGGATTCTTTATTCTGGGGGATATGATATAACCATATTATTAAAAAAATCATTTATAATTGATTGAGAGGAAGTTAGAAAAAAGGTATTTCATTAATAAAACAAAATTTTATTATATTTATTATACTGATATCATTATTTCAAGATATTGTAAAGATATTCAGAGGATCTACAATTAAAAAAGTATTAAAACAGATAAGTTGAAAATATTTCCTCTTTGGAAGTCCTTTCTTACAAAAAACATAATACACCATTGGATGGTCATTTGTTAAGACATGAAGCACCAATATATTTGGGAGAGAATTGTTAATATAATTTAATATAAATTTTTCATGTTCAGAGGATTAGAATTTTTTAGGATAAAGGGTGGTCAATGGTAGTATTTATAAAGGGAGGAGATAGTTTTTTTAAATATATTATTGATTGGTTTAGTATTTTTTCTTGAGACTACCAAATATGTTAATTATTATAAAAATATATAGTAATTATTGCATGTTAGTTTTAACTCATGGTTTCTTATGTGATCCATGAATCATTAATTCATGTATTTGGTTTATAATATTAAATAAAACATTTTAATATATTTAAATATTAACTAATAGTTCAACTATTTTACAAAATACAAAAAAATATATAATTTTTTTTGTTTATATTATTAAAATAAAATCCATTTAATAAAAATAATTTTCTATATTTGTGGAAATTAATTTTTAATTAAAATCATTATTCATATGAAAATTAAAATTTTAATACTATGATTTATTTTATGACCCTTTCAAAAATTAATGATGGTTTCATAAAATAATATTTTCAATTTAATGATAAATTATATTTTTTTATAAACTAATTTTCTGAAAATAATATTTAATTTAATTTGTAATATTTTTCATTAAAATGTAAATAAAATATATGTGTTTTAAATTACTCTAAACACTTAGTTTTTCCTTTTTAAAACATTTATTTAATTTTATCATGATATAAATTTCTTATATTTTAATTTTAAAAGATAAATGTGTTTTATTTTATAATCACATAGGTTACCTTAATATTTTAATAATCAGATAAATATTTAGAATAGTAAGATTCATATTCCAATAGTCTGATTAATATTGCAACATTTATACTATAAACTCTTTCATGTGTTACCTACCATTTATAAATACCTCATATTTAATTCATTCTTCAATCATATCTATTTTCCCTCAAAGGTTAGAAATATTTTTATTTTAAAAAATATCATTCAATTACTAATATCTTGTTTCATTTTTATAGTGTTTTTTGTGAGTGCGGTCACTCTAGTTGATCAAGAATACCTATATTTTTATATTATAGTTACCTCGTATTCAATCCTCTATTCAAATATATCACTTTCAATTGTTTAGCTATAATTATTCTCTAAATGTAACTTTTTAATTAATATAATAAATTTATATTGATTTTCATTATGTGGTGCTTGTGTCTTATAATATACTATTCTACAATGGGTAAAAAATGCATTAATTATAAAGGTGACTTTCATTTATAAAATTATACGTTGTTTCATTCTTACCCCAAAATAAATTTTTCACATGAAATTTTATTTCACCCACTAAGTTGAAAAAAAGAGGGTACATTTATTTTAATTATTCCTATGGTTCTAAATTTTCATCCACATAATTACACTTATACCATAATAAATTTACAAGGAGAGTAGTCATACATCATAGAAATTTGTTACCATGTTCCAACATCTTCACTATTTTCTCCTTATAAAAGAGAAAATTCTACAACTCTACCACCTCTGAATTCAATACATGTGAGGGATATTGTATATAATTCCTAAAGAGGGGTACATAGAAAAAGACATTTACTTTTGATGTTGTTTTTTAGACTGATATTTCATAGGACATAACTCCAATAATATCAGGATTATCAAATCGTGTTGATGTATATGGGTCATATCTTTCCCTTCTTCCAAGCTTTCATGACTCTCTCCACTGCAGATATATAGAGGAGAATTTTATCATCAACCAAATATTTTTTGTGTCATTTATGGTTATAAGTATACCTCATTTTATAACTCTCAAATATCCAAATTTTCTAAAAAAAATTTATTGACCTTTTCAATAAGGACCCATCTGTAAACATTACATGATCCTGAGTTTTAATTAATGAATTAACTATTTCACCTTTTCAGGATCCTTTTAGTTTAATTTTATAAATAATTAAACCATATAATTTACATAGAAATATATTATATCATGTGGTGGACACATACCCTTAGTATCCATTTTTTCATAATAGAAAACATTTATAATATAACAAGTTATATTTTCATGAACTATCATGAAAATATTATGATGACCTCACATGTGTCCCTAATCATCCTTAAATCCTTATGAATTTTTTTTAAAATGTAGAATGAGAATAAATATCTTATTGAGGTACATAAAATTATACAAGTAACCTTTTTTGTATATGAATAATCAAAAACAATTTCTTCTTTAAAAAAAGTGTTCACCCAAAATAATATTTTATAACTCAAGAAATCAACTTCTCTACCAAAATAATTTTATAAAAAAATTCATTTTAAATCATAAAGGAAATAAATAATACTCATAATATTTTTACTTGAACTCATTATATTATAAATAAAACATTTTTAAAAAGTTATACTTTTCACACTTAAAGAGTATAAAAATATTTCCACTAAAAAAAGCTCATTTTTTACTATATAGAGTCATGAAATTTATATATAAACTAAAAAATAGAATAAATAAATACTTCAGGTAACATGATAAATCCTTTTTAATATCACTATTACCAATGTATTAACCATAATGATCGTGTTTCTTCCAAATTCTCTAAAAATCCTAATGCTTTTGAGGGCTATAATGAACCCACCCATCCTTTTCTAATAAAGTAACGACACTTACATATATTATAACCGAACCACCCGTACATCGTTTATAATTAAAACTAATTCCTTGGTTTATAATGAAACCACTAGAAATTAAAAACAATTCACATGAACCATAAAATAATCACAAACATATGTAACAAATTGCTTCCTTAAGAATCATATTTTTCAAGTTCATTACACCATTTATTTTTTAAATTACCAAGTTATATATAATTTAATAATCAATTAATTTATTGTTAGATGTTTTGACGATATTCATCTCATACATCCAAACTGAATTTGGTAGGATTAACATTACCAATGGATTAATTATATAATAATATCTATAAGAATAATTTTTATATAATTATTAAAATAAATCAATTATACTTTTAAAATATTATATTAAAAATGGTTATGAAAAATTAACTATTTCATAATCATATTGACAGCAGGTCATACATGCACATGAGTAAGGTTTCAATTTTTTAATTATCATGATATAAAAAACTTATGTATTATTTTATCATTATATAATGATAATTATATCATAAATACTATTTTATTTCTTTATGTAATATTATATATATCATCCATGTCACATGGTGATGAAAAATGAATCACATCGCTTTGCGAAGGTGGTAGTCCACATGTACGCACGAATAATAGTATCATTTTTTCATTGAATGGAAATGTAAAAAAATATAAGATATGTCAATTTTACAAAATTATGATTGTGTAATTAACATCATATATATACAATAATTATTTTTTACCAGACATGGGAGGCAGCGATGGAAAATGAATTACATCAGTTCCGGAGGTGGCGGTCTTTCATAAACATGAATGATAGTTTTGTTATCCATTTAATAGAAATGAATATGTATATAGGTTATGTAATTAATGTAAATAAATATAATTATAGTTAATTTAATGGTGTTATTATTTTATAATGTTTGAATATTATTTGTTTAATTATGAATAAGAAATAAAACAACAACATTCGGAAAAAATATATTCCTCTTCTCTAGATAACATCGTTTTTATGACAACTTTATATCACTATAGTTGGAATTATACCAAAATTAAGACATATTAAAAATATTTATTAATTTTATTATGGTATTTGGTAAGGATTTTTGGTGAAAAATGGGTCCTTAAATTTTTATATAATATAATAGTGGTGTCATTTGATATCGCGGGTAAGGGAATTCTTGAAATTTCATAAATAATTAAATTATAATAAATTAATTTAAATATTTAAATGGATCCTAATTAATATAATTATATTATAATATGTGAATAAGTATAAATTATCACATTATATAAAAATTTTACACGTTTTGTTGATTTTTTCTCCCTTCTCATTTTTTCAACCCTTGGTTAAAGCTTTTAACGACTACTTTGATTACAAGGTTTTTTAGACATTAATGGTTATGATAGTTATTTTAAAATAATATGAGGAACATAAATAGACTATGGTTCATGTTTTAAACCATATCCCTTCTTTTTTTCCAAATATTTATCTTTTACAAGTTTTCAATCATTTAATAAAATATTTTTTCCTATAGTATATCATTAATATCATTTTAGAACTATTCATTTAATTTGACATTTAAAATAGAATTACAGAAAATAATTTAGAATATAATCCTTTTACATATCAATACCATGTTATATTAATCTTAAAATAAATTATATTATAATAATTATTTCAAATTGTATGGTTTTTAATTTTTTCAAATCATTGCTTTCATTTTTATATTAATTGAATAAATATTGTGTCCACATTGAGAAAGTATTTATAGTAATTATTTCATATATAAAAACTATGAATACATTAAAATAATAACAAATAATTTATCTTCAAAATAACCATTTAGAACTAAATATTATTTTTTATCCCTTCCATAATATACACTAGCTACTAAAAGAAAAAAGTGACATTTTTTACACTATTTTTTACTTAAATATTATTCAGGAGACAATCAATGAAATATAGAACTAAGTTTGCATATTTTTTGTTAATGAATTATAATAATTGCAGTCAACTAATTAAATTGGATAAATGAATTATTTTCTGTCATTTCTTTGTCATTATCATATTATTTTAACCATAGTTACCTGATTTACCCTTATAGTGGTAACAATGATGTACTATGGTTACTATTGAAAATGACCAAACATAAAAGGGGTCTATTTAAAAATAACAGAAATATTAAATAAAAATATATAATCAATTTTAAATTATTCAATTTCTATAAGTTTCATAAAATAATTTAATATTAAAACACATAATGTAACGAAAAATATTTTTTTAAAAAATTGCCTTTTAAATAAAAAATGTCCATATAACAAATTCAGTAATAAAATAGAATCTAATAAACCTAATTTATTATAAATAATATTATATAACAAATACTACTTTGATTATATTTTAAACATAATTGAAATTTTTTGTTACTTTAATCAGGATTAAATTTTTCAAAAAAAATCATTATTCTTCACTATTTACTAGAAAAAAATCTTTTTAGAAAATTCAAAAACATTGACTCTAATATAATTTAATTACATTATAATTAAAAAAAATATACTTATCCAAAAAAATTATTGTTTCCAAAATTAATTATAATATTTTGGCATAACAAATCTTTAAAGACCATTTTTGAGTAAAATATATTTTTGAAGAATAAAATTTATTTACTAAATATTACGTGTCTATTTATAGGAACTAATAAATACATTAGTACTAATAAGGACCATTATATATATCATTACTTGGTTGATACTATTCATACCAAATAATTTAAGGTCTTGGTTATAATGGTTATATTTAAATAATAATGCTTCATGGTTCTTTTAAGCTCAGTGTTGTGTGACATGTACGCTATTGAACAAAATAATTATTTCAAAATATCAAGATGAAAAATTATCCCATATTTAATAAATTTAATCCTTTTAATTTGAACATGATTTTAGTAACAAATTTTGTTGGGTATAGTGTAAAACTCAACTGGGTGAGTGGGAGAATTGATTTTAAAATGAAAGACCTGTTTAAAAGAATAAAAATTTTAATTTAAAAAAATTTATAAAACCACTCAGTTAATAAAATATTTTGAAATATGGAATTTGATATATAAAATATCTTCTCAATAGTGGGATCTATGATCAGTTAAAATAACATTTAATGTACATAAACTTTTGAATCTAATTTACTTAACAAAAAAATTTAAATTTGACATAAATTAAGATTAACTATAAGAGTTTATTTTTGTTTTCACAAAAGCTATCATAAATAGTACTTGAGATAAATAATGAAAATAATGAAAATAATTAACACAATGGAAATTTAAAAATCAAATTAGTCTCAAATGGAGATTCAATCACCTCCACTTGGAAATCACCTACTTCTTATAATGTTTATAATAAAATAAATGGATCAATAATCTAGATCATGTTTTAGAAAAAATTTCTCAAAATGATATCCCAATAAAAACATATACCACAATTATATGTGTCTTGAATATAAAAACTAATCACACATGAACTCCCCTGCTATTTTTTATGTGAATATTAATGTAAAAAATAGAGAGAGTGTGTGTCGAGCACTATATTTTTTGTATAGTATCGAGTGTATGTAGATAAAATGATTATAACAACCTAAAACTAGAATGTATAATATTAACGGGAATAGAATGAGTTTAGGGATGAATAAATATTGTGTTTATAAGACTGAATAGATTTTATAATTGTGGATTCATTGTTTTTATCTCTAGAGGTACAATTAATAAGTTTCTCCAATTTTTTTTTGTAACACAGGAGGTTGGGGAAGTTTGAAAAATCGTTCATTTTTTGTGTAAATTAGAGGGATCATCCACTAAAATATTTATATTGTTCATCTTATTTCAATCATGAAATACATTTTTCATACATAGTATATAGAGTCATTATCCACATTCTCATACACATGAGGAAGATCCTATTGAATATATTTTAATCCAAGTCCAATTATTCGTTGAAGGATAATATTAGGGAAATACAGATACTTGTACTGATCAATAGATCTAGGAAGTACTTGATTTCCCATTAATGAATTTTTGGAGTGTTATTAAAATAATAATTCTTTAATCATAATGGTTTTGATTTTATGTAATTCCTTACAATATCTATTATAGAATTAATATTGAAATTAATTCTTGACGGATACAATATCACTCTAGTGGTAGAACTTCCCTGTTGGTAGATCTATTATAGTAGTAGATTACTTCTGTCGGTAGATCAATTATAGTAGTATATCTATTCAAGTGGAAGATTCATTCTACCAGTAGATCAATTCTAGTGGTAGATTTATTCTGGTGGTAGATCCATTCTGGCAGTAGATCTATTCAGGTGGTAGTTTCACACCAGTAGTAGATCAACACTTAGATAAATTTTCACAATTTGAACATAAAATGATTTAATATCATAAAATATTAAACTTTTTAAAAGAAAAAACATTATTTTTTTATCATTAAAATAACATGGTTCTAAAAAAACTCCTTATTGATTATAAATAATTATGTAATGTATAATAATATTTAAAGGATTTATGAGTTGAATAAAAGATAGTATTCTAAGATCAATTTATTAATGATTATTTTATGAAATGGATGTATGTTTATTCGAATAACTCATATTAAATTCCATACATACTACTCCTTGTTGACAGGTAACCAAAAAGGAAAATAAAAATTAAAATAATATAAGGGATATAAATTTGAACAAAAAAGGAACATCATTCAAGATGAAGGTTAGTAGATTACATCAAAAAAAGGATTTGAAGTAAAAAAGATCTATATTAGAGGTCTAATCAGAATATAAAGAAATATCCTTCTTTATAAGGGAGTTAGGATCCATTATCTGCATTCCTTTTATAGTCATAGGAGGACCAAAAGAGGATGTAGGTGGATTAAGATGTGTAGGTAGCCTAAATAATATGTCATGAGTTTTGATTGGTGTATACTATCTCACTGGTTCAATAGGAGCGAGGCCGAAGGGGATCACTACAATTAGGGTAGATTGGATAGGTATAGAGATTTTTGCTGTAATGGATCCATACAAGGAAATAGCTAGTTGAGTATATAATGGAAAAATCATGTCTATTTTTCTATCAAATGGAAAGAGTTACAAGAACTCTATAATCTGAGTGATAAATCATCCACCATGCTCTCTAATTATAGTGAAATATACTGTTTTATCTAAAAAAAACATAATCAACATGACTTAATCTTTCAAACAGATCACTTTCTCCATGAAATCCCTAGTCATTGTGGACATCTTTAATTTTTCATTCAAGAGAAAAGTCGATGGATTATTTTCATAAATCAATTAAATATTAATATTAATTACACCAGTGATAGAATCTCTAATAATCCTTGCCTCATTTAAACATTCTCTTATGAACTTATAAATATCCCCACCATGAGACATAATCTGAGAAAGCTCATCTGGGTGACAAGATGAAAGACCATCCATCACTATATACAAATCCTACTTTAATATTGATCTAATCAACTCTAAATCCATTGAAATAGGAGAAAGTAGAGGATGATATCTAGAATAATATTCCCCAAAAATAAAAAGAGACTCCAACCTATCCAAAAGAGAGATCTCCCTCCTATGAAATATATTAATAAATCATAATTGGTGCTCTGAATGATATTCAACTTCTCTTCCTTCCAATTATTTTCAATGTCAAGTTGTTATATTTTAAAGAACATCTTGGGATGGATATGAATAATAACCAAGGAGACTATTAACCTGATATCTAATTAGTGAAGCTTCATCCCCAAACTATATAAGTCCTAATAATCCCACTAAAATTTAACAATAGGCTTTCCTTAATAGTATCTAAATCATTTTAGGTTACATAATTGGAAGGAGGATGAGAAGATGGGGTAGGAATGTTCTTCTCATGTGTATGAAAATCCAGATCCTCAAATCTAGTCTCCTCGGATAGATCACCAAAAGTAAAGGCCTCTAAATAAAATTTCTTATGAATCCACTAAACTAATGATCCCATATGATACCTCTACTCTATCGAAATTTCCAGAAATTTATGATCTATTTGACCTCCCTCCTCATATTTATCAGTAGAAGCCTCTAACTCCGAGTAGAGCACACCATGTTATGTAGATCCTATGGATTTCTCCTCGTATAAAAATTCTCCAGCATGAACTGTATTAGAGGATTTTTTCTTAGAAATATGAGTATAAGTCTACCCATTCTGGTCGTCTATATCATTAGAGTCCCAACTAGCTGTATATAATGGTTCTATTCCCTACAAATCACCTTTAGAAGATATACTATTATTAGTAACTGACTCATAGGAATGAGAATTATCATTCTCATCTCCTCTATCAGCATCATATTCAGATATATTTGATAACACTTCTACAGCCTCAGATGTCTCAAAAGAAGTTCCCAAAAACTGAACACCTTAACATACCCCATTCTCCTTTGAATCATTATCTACTTTTAAAAAAAATCTTGTAGGAATAGAGGGAAAATATCACTACCTACTCAAAAAGACAACACGAGGCTCTTATTCACATGAGGGTCAATTCCCCCTCAACTAAAATAGTTTGACATTAATATTCATTAGTTATAAATTATTATACTTCATCCTCATCTCTCACTTCCTCATCATAGGAATATCCCACAACCTCATCTGGATTTAATCTAGGGCGAACCATGTCTCTAGGTCTGGAAGGACCTTTCACCAGATTAAATCTCTCATAATTTTTTTTCAATCACAAAATACACGAGCCAAGAATTCAAGTTAACCTTCATTACTTTGTAGGTGAAATAAATTATATTTAATAGACCACATTTGATTATTGTTTCTTTGTCATAATCAACTATAATGTTGACTTAAAACATAGAAAAATCAACTTATTGTTGAATTTTTTTTATCTTTATATGTGGTCTTTCTTATTTCATAAATAATGACCATTAAATATCTAAAAAAATTATCTTATATCCTATTTTAGAAATAAATAATAAAAAAACATCTTGGTATATCCTGATTAAAAATTTCCCCTTGAACAGTAAAAGCATCATCTATAAATACATGAATAGAATCATATACTCACCATCAAGATAAATAGTTGTAGACCTTTGAACATAATAATTTCTTGTCTTCTTAAGTAGGCAAACCTTATAACTAAAAATTTTTCACTATTACTGAGAATAGAACCTTGAAAATCATAAGATATACCTTAATGAGGTATATTTAGGCATCTGAAAAACTCCTTAAAATAAATTCTTGGTTCTTTTCCATTAATAACAGTGTAAATTACATTTTTCTCTTTACTAAAATGAACCCTGGAAAATGATAAAATTTGCGAACAATCCTATAATATAATGGTCAGTCATTCCTTGAGAACCATTCGATCTATCATGGTCCATGGATCAATTTTATCACAAGCAACATTAATGAGACTAACTACTCCACTTGTATTTTCTTTTCTGTGATGAAAAATTAAGATGATATTTCTGGTTATTCGGTTCATGAAAAATGAGATGACATGATAAACCTCTTGATTTCATTGATGGATATAATTATTTTATAGATGACACAATATCATATTTTAATCTCTCCATCATCACTATAAATTAAATAAAGAATAATTATTGCAGGTCAAGATAGAAAAGAATAAAAAATTATTCAATGGTCGTGCGAGAGAGATTGGGTTATCAAATTATGATTTTATGATAATTTTATCATTTATTGATTTGAAAATGAAATTAAATATAATATGTCTTGTAAAAAATAATTAAAATTTATTAAAAATATAATAAAGAAAAATAGTAACTGTAGGCCACAAGAGGGGTATTACTAACCATCGATCATCAGAAGTGGATAACCCATTGTGAATCACAAATGGTAGATCATAAATGGTGGATCAAAAGCAGGGGATGAAAAATGGTAGATCATCCAGTTTTGATATTATTATACCATGATAAATATAAGGATAAAAGACTAAACAATTTTATAATTACTAGTTCATTACTATTATAGCCTAATCGACTATAATTGAATGTCTTTGTGAATATGTCAATAAGAAAATGTTAAGTTCCTATAAACTCAAGAATAATATCACCCATTTGAAAATGGCCTCTAAAAAATTGATGTATAATATCAATATCTTTGGTTTTGAAATAAGACATAGGGAGCTTAGAAATTTTAATATCACTTATATTTTAACTATTTATAGGCATAAGTCTTAATTTATATCAGCAGTCTAATTAAGTGGGTTTAATCTATATAATCTAAGTAGAAAAACTTTCTATATCTATATACATAAATTTATTCGTGGATAATGTAACATTATTTTATTTCTTACTATAATAATAATCTTCATATTTTCCCCCAAAAGTGACATGTTTAAGAATTTATGTTTCTATCTAACTTACAACCATCAAAGTAACCATCTAAATAACTGACTATGTTAAATAATTTTCATATAAAATACCACATTCTCAAATTAAATTTACCATTGAATTATTTCATAATTCTTTTGATAGTATGTAAATGTGACTCGTTTTGGTTTTCATGAAAATTAGATCACATACACACACTAAAACTTATATATGGTCAGGTATAATATAAGTATTGTAACCTTTCTACAATAACATTTTAGGTTGTTTCATCAACGTGATTACTATCTTCATAAAAATCCAATATAAATCAATAAATTTGGGATTTTCACTACGTTTAGTGTCATCTATACACAAAAATTAAAATAGTATTTGGTGTAATTTCATTGATTTAAAATAATGCCTTATTTATTTCAAAAAATATAAAAACCATTAAATAATTCATGTTCACCCATCAAACTAATTTCAGATTCACGTTGCATTATTTTTGAAAATTTAATAAACAATGACTTTCTTGAAGGACGAAAAATAATATATTTTACAAAATATTTCACGACCAAGACATTATTTAAAATTACTTTCATAAATAATTTTTGTTCATAAACTCATTTAGTAATACTTTTTGAAATAAAAAACGAGATGAGGATATCATAATACGCTCTAGGAGATTGTTTTAATCCTTATAATTCGTTTGTTAATTTAAAAACAATATTTGGAAATTGTAGGTTTTTGAAATCCAAGGGGTTAAACTAAGACAAAATTCTCAAGAATATAATCATTTAAGTGTTCACTCTTATCATCCATTTCATAGAGTATGAAATTCAAATTTCTAACATAGGAAAGATAGATTTTGATGGATTCAATTATAACTTCTAATTGAAATCCCTCCTCACAATCTAGACATTCTTCCTGACTACATCCTTGTGAAAATATTATTTCTTTGTTTTTTACTATTCTGATTGATAAATCAACATTTTTTTCTATCCAACCACTTAGTTATAAAAGTTTTTCAGTCTTTGGATCATTAACAAGTTTTCAAACTCTATTTATTTTAAACAGGTTATGTACTTTCTTTATTTCCATTATCCATAATTCATCATTAATTAATTTTTTATTGTTTTACGTTCTAGTTGTGACAAGAAATATTGATTTTTCTCTTCGTTTAATATACAATCTCTAGTATGAGTTCATTTTTATAGATCATCTATAACATCATCTATGGGATGATATTTATGAATCCTGGCATCTCTTTGAATAGAAGTGTTTGATACCTCTTTTTATAAACAGTTATGGCTTATAGCTATTCATTTATAATAGTAGAGTTATTTTTAGGTGGTCTTGTATAATTTTCATAGGGTTTATAGTGTATTTATATACTGGAAAGGTCAAAACAAAATTTTCTAAAGAGTTGTTGGACGAATTTGGATCTGTCTCATCAAAAATTACAGGTACATATTCTTCCAAAATATTAGTCCTTTAAAAAAATGTATCATTCAATATATGTATAATATCTAATGAAAATTCCTCCATCACACTTGGATTGAAACTTTTATAAATTCAATTTTTGAGGTGTATAGATTATTTAAATAAACTATGAAGTAACTACTCATTGATTTTATACAACTCCATAATTTATAAAGATTTTTCTCTAAAAGGAGTCTAATTACAATTATATTAGTTATGTAAAAATATATATTCACATATTCTTCCCAAAAATATATAGGTAAATCATACACATTGAGAATGGTTTTGGTAATTTCTTAAAGGGTTTTTTTTCTTATCTCTATTCCAACATTCTATTGTGGGGTCCAAGAAGGTCAAATATTATGACTATAGTTATATTGTGATCATAAATATTCAAACTAATCATTATCACACTCACCTCCATGGACACTTCTTACAGTATTAATTCTAACTCTACTGTGATTTTCTATTGAATTAAAATATTTAGAAAAATATGAAAGAGAATCCCTTTTATGATCATATATGAAAGCCCATGTATTTCTTGAATAATCGTCCTCCATAAAATAAAAATTATTGTTTCCTATAAAATTAAAAACTCTAGAGGGTCCAAAAAATTGACGTTACTCGACACTAATGATTGAGAAGTTTATACTTCATCCATTTATTTGAAAGATATTTTTTACTACTTCCCCATTTGATATGGATTTTAATATTTTTTTTGAATTTTAGTTTGGTTATATACGTGACTAATACATTCTTATTTATATTTATACATGAGTGGATATTCTAATGTTCTTGTCTCCAATTCAAAATCCAAGATTATTTGTGAATGCTACATAAATAATAAAAAATCATAAAAAATGAGGATATTAAATCTACAACATAATCATTTTCATTTTACATTGTAGAAAAAACTATAGTATGTTCGGCATGAGAACGTTTAGAAGAATTGTATTCAAACATAACATGAGAATCATTATCAAATATTTGTAAAATCCTAAGAAGATTAAACTTTAATCTATCTACCAATAAGACATTAGAAATTAAAATGGTATAATAATTTCTAATTTGAATTAGATCAATTATATTCTATTTGTAATTATCAGTAATGGTTACATGCCCACCATCAAAATTGATGATGTTTTTGATGCTCGAGTAGTCCCTGGTCATATGTATAGAATAATCATAGTACATATAACATAATTAATATTTTTTACTTTTCAAGAAGGTTTTATACATAAGATAATTTAACTAAAAATGAATTTGGTAGACATATTTTATTGGGTACATAAACATTAATAATAAGTTATTTAGTAATCCATAATTTTAATACAAGTTTCCTATATAAAGACAATAAACTCTTGAAAAAATATTATTGGGTCCTATTAAATATCAAATTCTAGAAGAACTAGTAGAACCAAAACTCCAGAAAAATCAATTTTTTATATATTTTCCACGATCCTTATTGATATCTTATTACAGTTGTATACTTATGAGATTTTTTTACAAATAATCTAGGTCAAATATTGGATTCAATTAGTAATCCTCATCATATCATTCTTTAATTTCTCATTAGATTACATAAGATGATTATATTATTTAATTAGTTGAGCATCATTATCTTTTTCAATTGTAATTATGGATTTATGATGACTAGAGATAGAATGAAACATCATTAAGCATTTACAAATATTTTCTAATTAATTTATTGTATCTTCCAACATGTTACAAAACTAAAACAATTCATCACTAGAAAAATTCTCACCATTACTTTTAGTTTCAACATGATTTGAAATATATATAGTAGATTAAGGAAAAAAATTAATAACTCAGATGTATATTTCACAAAAAATATATTATATTTTTTATTTATATCTTTTGTTCATGAGTCTAAATCCAAGAACTATCCTTATAGGCACTCCAGGTGGCTTTCATAACATTTATATATCTATTCCATTTTTCATCATTCTTTTTTCTTATGTTTTATCATTGTAAGGTATTATTTAATTTCCCTTTTCTCTTCCACTCATTGCAAGTTATTTAATTTGAAGGATCATCATTTTTCCAATATTTTCTCCAGTT
This sequence comes from Viscum album, assembly GCA_963277665.1. Taxonomy (NCBI): domain Eukaryota; kingdom Viridiplantae; phylum Streptophyta; class Magnoliopsida; order Santalales; family Viscaceae; genus Viscum; species Viscum album. The sequence goes on along the minus strand of OY728141.1, from coordinate 591,317,988 downwards.
TTTTATACATACCTATATAATGGGTTTTCGTGAAGAATTTATTAATTTTATAGAATATATTAAATAATAATTCTATATGAGCCATCTCTCCATCAATGTCTGATGACAATTCACTATCACAGAAACCTTTAGAATTAATATTTTTCATCTTTGAAGCAGTTTCCTTAAAGGCTACTCAACTTTTATTTGTATAATAATCTTATTTTTTTCAATTATAGTTCCTCTTCATACATCATGAGATTTACAATAAATACTTTCACTAGTAACGTATATATATCTCATGATTTTTTTTTGAAAACTAACATTCCTCACCATCTGTGTCAAAATCATATGAAAATTCTCATTAGTACATCTTTAAAATCAATTCTCGACCAAAGCGAAGAAATTGTTTTTACAATATCATTCAACCTAACCGACATATCAAAAAAAGTCACATCAATGTTAAGAAAAAATGTATCATATTTAATAGTTTAACTATTTATGTTAATTTCTTTAATATTGGTAGTTCTTTAATAAGTAATATCAAATGTATTAATTTTTTTTGAAATCAGTAGAAAAAGATGATATTATATTGAATTCTTCATATCCTAAGGAACAATATAAAGCCTACGAATATTTATATTTCTAGTTAGAGGAAATATTAGTAGAATAACTCAAATATCTTCTTGGAGATTTAGGTAATTAATATTTATCCTCGATAACACTCCAAATATCAACACCCATTATTTCTATATGAATTTTCAATTCATTCATCCATTGATCATAGTTATTTCTATTTAAATAAGGAGGAATATTACTGGTAGGTCTATATTTTCTTTTTTTATCTATAAAAACAATTAAATATATATAATATAAAATAGGTATGATTAAATACATGTAGATAACAGTTAAAATATATATAGAATTTTATCTGATAGAAAATGTTAGTCTCACTAGATAACTAAAGAGGGGAGGTGAATTGTGAATCAGAAGTAAATTTTGTTTAAAAAAATAAAAAATTTCCCCAAATTTATTAATATAAATAAGTTATTAAAAACTATAGAATTATATACTTGTATTTTTCATGTTGTATAAAAAACTGGTAAGATGGATCAGTTAAAAAACATTGAACATAAATAATCTTTTCAAAATAATTTACTTAACTAAACATGGTATATTGAACAAAAATTAATATTAAATATACGAGTAATTTATTTTAATAAATAACTAATTTAAATATTATTTCATATAAATAATGAAAACAAAGTATATAAAAACATATTGGAAATTTAATAAGGGGTTTAGTCTAAAGTTGCGACTTAATCCCCACTAATTTTCAATCAGCTAATGCCATTATGATTATTATTAAACAATATAATCCACATTATTGATCATATTTTACAAGAAACCGCTCATAAGGTTGTCTAGAAATAAATCCTCATCCAAAGTTATTCATTGCATGAATATAAGCATAAGTCACACCAAACTTCTTCAATGTTATTCAAGGGACTATAAATGATGAAAATAGTGAGACTGTGTAAAGAAATATATAATATTATATAGGAGACAGTTTATAAGGCCCTAGCCTTAAACCTTACTTAATCTTGAGTTATTACAAGATTAGACATTGAGGATCTTTTCGGGTTTAGAGTTTTAGAGAATTAGATCATAAAACTTGCATTAAATTCCACATTTATACAAAGTGGTTACATAAAGATAGTATTCATTTTTCCCATCAATGGAACATATTTAAAATAAAACATGGATTCTTTCTTGAAACTTCCTTGACACTATCAGCATATCATGTACCTTTCGCTTGACGTGTGAAAAACATTTCAAAAGAAACTTGGGGTCAGAATAAAAAGCTCAATATGGGTTATAAAAATATGGAAAAGAAACATGAGTTCATATATACATAATAATGAAATCATACTTTACCCATAAAACATAAGCACTTTAACATACCTCATCAAATCATGAATAAATCATAGAAATAATAAGACATAATGGTAACTTGAGGCATTCATAACATTCTTACATAGCGAGTAACCCTCTTGGTTACGTTTGGAATACCCATCATAGTATATTCCATAAATCTCTTCGGAGAAACCTTAAAGTTTCACTCCTTCGCGTTACCCAATGCATTGGAGAGCTATATCGGGCTCACCTGCCCTTAGTTTATCACGGAACCACCCGTCTTCATAATAATTCCCAAGAACCATAACATAATCGTATCACAATAAAACATGCATAAAGGAAACATAACATTTCCACATTTTAATCACAAGATATCAATTCAACACATTGATATAATAAAAACATTATGAAAACCATTTTCAATACAAAAATAAAAGAAATGTAAAACATGGTATTTATTTTTCTTTTAAAAAGAAGGTATGGCTTGTAGAGGAAACCGAAACTCAAATAATGGTCACGGCGGCGGAGAAGTCGTTGTCACCGCATATGTATGACAAAAACATTCCCTTTTGTCATTTAGTAAAATAATTCGTATAAAAAAGATTCCTTTTGGATAAACGTAAAACTCAAAGGGGTTTATACACCGTATAAAAGAAGGTTGTGTATAAAACAAAATATGCCTCAATGAAAGGAGATTGAGACGAAGTCCCATACCTCGGGTCCGACTTGACTTGGTCGTTTTTTAATCTCCTGAATAATAAACTTGAGTTAATTTCTACTTGTTTAAGAACCTTTTTCAAGTTCATTATTCCTTTTATATCACTTATTGCCATGTCATGAACACTATGTAATTATTTAAGTTAATAACGGTCGTTTTAACGATCATTGGTACTTGAGTCAAAAATAAACCCTTTATAATTACATGTTGTTCATGTATCCATTATATCCAGAATTATAATCATGATGTATATATCATATATATCATATATATACAGTATATACATGCATTTATAATATTCCATAATCATTTATAGGTAAGAAATGAAATGCACTGTTCATGGAGACCGTAAGCCGTACGTACGCATGAACGCTACTTTCATTTCTATTTCATATTTTATAGAATGGAATCATAATGATATAAAGGTATATTATAATTCCAGTGTAATATCATATATAATATCATAACTCCATCCTTTATACATCCCACATATGGTATTTAACAAATCAAATCACTTTGAGGGGGCTGTAGTCCGCATTTCCTTAAATGAAGATATCGCGTTTACCCATAATGGAAACCATAAAGGTATTCCCAAAATTAAAAACACATAAGCTTAAGGAAAACATGAACATATTATATATCATATATAAATATAGTGTCATCTTAAAGTCCACCTTTCAAGGTGTTAAAAGAATGTTGAACAATCATCGTTTCGGGAGGCCGAAATTCGCCATCCATAGAAACAGTATGTTCTTTAACCATTAGATGCAGGTGTGTGTAAGTGTAGATAGAATACATCTTATAAAAACATCCTAGTATATTTATTATACTGTATGTTTTACAATATAAATGAATAAAAATAGTTTAGGGGGTTGGAGAAGTAAAACAAAACAAAAGGACTCAAGTGATCGGGTAACTCCATTTTGTTTGAGCTCAAAGGCTTCCTTGGGAAGACTTCTGCCCAATGTGAGGCATCAAGGAGTAAGAGAGGGATGTGGATAGACAAAATGGGCAGGGGTTGGCAGAGCCAAAGGATTTGGAAGTGTGGGTAAGGAGGTAGAGGTGGGGGCCTTTTATAAGAGGAGAGGAGGGGCACTCTTGGAAAGTAAAGAAATGTTACTTTATTTTAAAATGAGTTTCGGATTCAAAAGGACCCAAATTGATATAATTCGAGGGTAAAGTGATAAGGGTTAGAAATATACCCATCCAATAGGTTTTGGACATGTCTAGGTCATAGATTTTACATTATCTTTTCATTTTATTTAAATTCTTTATTAATGAGGTAATCGCTGCATCATCATGATGTCATAAATAACTTAATTTATTTAAAGTCTAAAAATTATAAAAAAATACTATGATGTAGGAAATATTTTTTTATTTCTAATTACTATTTATAATAAAAAATCTGACTTGTATAACCCCATGTAAAAATTGTTTTAGTAAAATAACTCATGTTTGTGTCATTTTTACTTTAACATTAAATAAAAATTTATTTATGTCATTTCCCAACCAATGAGGCTCCATGGGGTCCCCAAGTTGACCCATGGATTGTATTGGTCGGCCATGACACATCCAATGAGGGTAGGACATGTGTCAAGCTAATCTCATATTATTAAAATATTATTTTTACCTTAAACTACACTAATTACCTCTAATCGCGATTAAAAACATAAAAGTTACTATTCACCTAAAAAATTATTTTAATCTCATTGAACCACATTTTACTTCTTAATGACAACCATGTATGTCGGATTTTTGAAAATCAAATCACAGAAGTGGCAAAGTTTCATTTAAACAAAAAATCAGTTTCTTTAACTTCCACTTAGTGGTTTCACTATTCATTAAAAATTGAAGTTTTTCAGAAAAATACCAAAACTTCACCCTAAGCTACATTTGATATTCTGAATTAAAAAATGATGTCTATTTTAAAAAATTCAAATCATATAAGTTACATTAATTAATTTAATAATTAATTCCTGCTGTCATGAGAAAATAGCTTGTTTTTATGAAACGATAAGTATCAAAATATTGTCACTAGTTTAAGTCCAATTTCAAAGTGAAATTAATTCAAATGACCACTATTTTATTAAATGGTAAAAATGTATTCTAATTTCACTTCAAAAACAATTCAAAAGATAATCTAATCATATAAATAGATTATATTAAAAAGAGATTTTGAATTAAAATACAACATTTTCACTATTCATTAAAAAATGAACTTTATCGGAAAAATACCAAAAATTCACACAATGTAAATTTTGATGTCCCAATCATAAAGAATAAGTTTATTTTTACAAAAATAGCTTATAAAATTGTCAAAAGATAGATTTAAATATGGTTTTCCATCAAAAGGCAGTAAAACAATCTTTTTAAAAAATATTAGTGTATTCCATGCTTAAGATTGGATTTATTTTAATTTTATGCCTCTAAAACACTATCTAATTCATTAATAGACATAGATAAAAGAATATATTATTCATTACTTACTTGGGATGTTACATCCTTCCCCCCTTTAGAAAATTGCATCCCCACAATTTATTTACTTATCGAATAAATGGAGGTACTTATCCCTCATTGCATTTTCAGATTCACATGTTGCCTCTTCAACCATATGGTTTTTCCACAAAACCTTTACCTGGTGAATCACCTTATTCCGTAACACTTGCTCCCTGTGGTCAAGAATCTGGACCGGTTGTTCCTCATAAGATAAGTTCTCTTCCAGCTGGACTACCTCTGGACTCAAAACATGAGCTGGATCTGACATATACTTTCTCAACATTGAAACATGAAAAACATTGTGTACCTGATATAAACTCGGAGGTAAATCCACTCGGTAAGCAACTGATCCAACTCTCTACAGAATTTCATATGGTCCAATGAACCTTGGAATCATCTTTCCTTTCTTACCAAATCGCATCACAGTTTTCCATGGTGAGACTTTGAGAAAAACATGATCACCTACCTCAAAAGATAGATCCTTCCTCCTGTTGTCTGCATAACTCTTCTGCCTACTCTGAGCTGTTTTCATGTGTTTCTGAATCAATAGATCTTTTTCTGCCATCTCTTCTACCAATTTTGATCCCATCAAATTCCTTTCACCCACTTCATCCCAGAAAGCTGGAGTTCAACACCGATTCCCATATAACGCCTCAAATGGTGCCATCTGTATACTAGAATGAAAATTGTTATTATATGAAAATTCAACCAAAGAAAGATGTTTGTCCCAACTTCCCTGATAATCCATAGAGCAAGAACGTATCATATCCTCCAATGTATGAATTGTTCATTATGACTGCCCATCTGATAGAGGATGAAATGCTGTACTAAAATTTAATTCAGTACCCAACGACTTCTGAAGGCCCTTCCAAAAGTTAGAAGTAAACTGGGATCACGATCGGATATAATGGAGAGAGGAACTCCATGTAACCTGACTATCTCTTTAAGATACAAGCGGGAAAGTAGATCTAGGGAAAAAGTATCTCGTATAGCAAGGAAATGAGCAGATTTAGTCAAGCGATCAACAATAACCCAGATTGCATTATTACCTTGAGGGGTCTTCACCAATCCCACAACGAAGTCCATAGATATATTCTCCCATTTCCACTCTGGCACTGGTAAAGGCTGAAGCATCCCTTTCGGTAACTGTCGCTCTGGTTTATCCTGTTGACAAGTCAAACACTTCACAGTAAAATCAGCAAGATCTATTTTTATTCCATCCCACCAGTAATACTCCCGCAGATCTCTGTACATCTTAGTACTGCCAGGATGAACTGAAAATGGAGAACTATGAGCTTCACATAACAACTCTCTCTTCAACTGTGAATCACAAGGCATACACAATCTCTTCCCAAATCTGAAAACATAGTCATTATCAATGTTGAATTCAGGTAACTTACCTTTCTGAACCATCTCTACCTTTTTCTGCAACTCACTGTCTTTCTTATGTGCTTGCTTGATTCTGTTTGATAGAGAAGATTTCACTGATACCTGACACAAAACAGAAGATCATCCTGCACCAACAACTTCTATGCCAAATTTCATCAAATCCTTAACCAAAGGATCACGTTCCAAATGCAACATTTCTAATGAAGCATTAATTTTTCGACTCAAAGCATCAACCACTTTATTAGCTTTTCCCGGATAGTAATGAATTGTACAGTCATAATACTTGATTAATTCTAGCCATCTCCTTTGTCTCATGTTCAATTCTTTCTGAGTGAATATATACTTTAAACTTTTGTGATCGGTATATATTTCACACTTTACTCCATACAAATGATGCCTCCAAATTTTTAAAGCGAAAACAACAGCGGATAATTCCAAATCATGTGTAGGGTAATTTACCTCATGATTTTTCAACTATCGTGAAGCATAAGCAATTACCTGATCATTCTTCATTAGGACACAACCAAGTCCTTTCAATGAAGCATCACTGTAGATAACAAACTCACCATTCTTGGAAGGTAGTTCCAAAACTAGAGCATTCACCAATCTTCTTTTCAACTCCTGAAAACAATCATCACATTATTTTGTCCAGATAAACATAACACCCTTCGAGTTAGCTTAGTCATTGGAATAGATAACTGTGAAAAATTTCTAACAAATCTTCGGTAATAGCCTGCCAAACCAAGGAAGCTACGAATCTTAGTTACATTTGTGGGTCTTGGCCAGTCTTCCACAACTTTGGTTTTTGCAGGATCAACAGTTATCCCATCTTTTGAAACAATGTGACCAAGGAAAGAAATTTGTTGCAACCAAAACTCACACTTGCTGAATTTCCCATACAATTTCTTTTCTTTTATGGTTTGAAAAATAACCCTTAAATGTCTTTCATGCTCCACTTTACTTTTACAAAACACCAAAATATCATCAATAAAAACCACCACAAACTTATCCAAGAACTCATGGAAAATTCTATTCATCAATTCCATGAATACAGAAGGTGCATTGGTTAGCCCAAAAGGCATTACTACAAATCCATAATGGCCATATCTTGTACGAAACGTAGTCTTCGGAACATCTGATTCCTTTACCTTCAATTGATGGTACCCCGATCTCAGGTCAGTCTTTGAAAAATACTGAGCTCCCTGGAGCTGATCAAACAAATCATCGATATGAGGAAAGGATATTTGTTCTTAACAGTGATGTTATTCAAGGCTCTATAATCAATGCAGAGTCTCATAGAACCATCTTTCTTTTGAAAAAATTAAACAGGAGCACCCCATGGTGATGTGCTAGGTCGAATGAAACCTTTCTCTAATAAATCTTGCAATTGCTCCTTTAACTCTAAAAGTTCAATTTGAGCCATTCGATAAGGGGGTTTTGAAATTGGATTAGCATCAGGAACTAAGTCAATAGTAAACTCAACTTCCCGATCTGGTATTATTCTAGGCAACTCATCAGGAAAAACACCAAGATACTCATTTACCACTGGCACATCATTAATCTGAACAGTTCCCTTGTTTTCAACAATATGTGCAAGGTAACATTCATTTCCATATTTTATAAGTTTCTCGGCCTCTTGATATGTTATCAACAGTAAGGGTTCATTCTTGTACACAAACTGAAAGTCTTTCTGAAAAGAAAGTTCTTTAGCTCTACAGTCAATCTTAGCCTGGTAAATAGAGAGCCAATCCATACCCAGGATAACATCAAACTCCACTAGAGGTAAAACAATAAGGTTTGAAAGTAGGTTCTTTCCACAGATAAGGATAGGAAGATTCTTATAAATTCTTTTTGCCTCAACATTTCCCCCAGGTGTTTTTACCAAAAGTTCAGGAGTCATTTCTTGAGATGATATTCCCATTTTACTTGAAAAGTTTTCAAAGATGAAATAATGTGTAGACCCCGAATCAAACAACACACTGGCATAATCTGAAAAAACAAAGAAAGTACCTGATACAACTTTATTTGATGGCCCGACATCTGCTGAAGTAGTTGCAAAGGATTTCACCACCCCTTTCTTCTTGTAGTCTAACTGCTTCCCATCACTCGAGCTCTTTGTTGGATACTCGTTTGCATAGTGACCCATCTCATTGCACTTAAAACATTTCGCTAACTATAAATCAAATTTAAACTTACCATCACCTTGATATTTTTCAGTGCAATCACGAGCCTTATGTCCCATCTTACCACATCAGTAGTACTTTCCAGAATTCAGAAGACATTCCCCAACATGCCTTTTGCCACATTTTTCACAAACTAGAAACATAGATTTCTTACCATCAGACTTTTTTGAAGAATTATTCCCTTTCTCCTGCCACCTCGGTCTCTTCTTCTGTTGGTTGTTATAGAACACTTGATCATCGGCAAACTCCATTTCCACCTTCTCAGCACATCGAACACGCTTTTCATAACTTTTAAACTCATGAGAAGCTAATTCCCTTCGATATTTTGGCTTTAATCCTGAGTAAAAACGATTGATTTTACTATCAAGGTCTTGGATAAAATTTGGAGCATACCTTGCCAATCGAGTGAACCTTTCTTCATAGGCATCCACTGAGTCTTCCTCTTGCCACAATTCCAGTAATTTCTTTTCCATCCTAAGTCGAACATCCTTAGGAAAATACTTCTCAAGAAACATAACTTTAAATTCATCCCAGTACAGAGCATCAATCTCATCGGCTTCCCTGAAATATTTAACCATCGACCACCACTGATCTGCTTAACCCTCCAAACAGTAAATAGCAATACTAACCTTTTGATTGTCTGAACACCCCATGACATCAAAAATATTCTCCAGTTATTTAATCCACCCTTCAGCTAACACAGGGTCAGATAGTCCTCTAAATGATGGGGGATGTTGCCTCATGAAATGTTTCACCACTGACATGTTCCTCTGTGGTTGATCTGGCAGATCTCGTGCATGGATACCACCACCATTTATCGCTTGAGTCAACTGTGCCATTACTGCAACAAACTATTCAGTTCCAATTCTGACCATCTCAGGATGCTGATTCGGAAGGTTATTTCCTTTTGTATGGATTCCTAGCACTGCTTCCCTATTTCCTCTGCGGAAAACCATTCTGAACAAACATGTCTTAGATGAAGCAACATGGTAATCTTCAAATGCTATATCATTTCAAAATTTTTTTTTGGATAATCATTTAATAGAATTCTAACTCCTAAAGTTATCTAAACCGACCTCTGATACCAACTATAAGGCCCCAGCATTAAACCTTACTTAATCTTGAGTTATTACAAGATTACACATTGAGGATCTTTTCAGGTTTAGAGTTTTAGAAAATTATATCATAAAACCTGCATTACATTCCACATTTAAACAAAGTGGTTACATAAAGATAGTATTTATTTTTTCCCACCAATGGAACATATTTAAAATAAAACATGGATTATTTCTTGACACTTCCTTGACATTATCATCATATCATGTACCTTTCCCTTGAACTGTGAAAAACATTTCCAAAAAAACTTGGGATGAGCATAAAAAGCTCAATATGGGTTATAAAAATATGGAAAGGAAACATGAGTTCATATATACATAAGAATGAAATCATACTTTACCCATAAAACATAAGCACGCTAACATACCTCATCAAATCAGGAATAAATCAATGAAATCATAAGACATAAAGGTAACGTGAGGCATTCATAACATTCTTACGTAGGGAGTAACGCTCTTGGTTACGTTTGGAATACCCATCACAGTATATTCCCTAAATCTCTTCGGAGAAACCTTAACGTTTCACTCCTTCGCGTTACCCAATGCATTGGAGAGCTATATCGGGTTCACCCGCCCTTAGTTTATCATGGAACCACCCGCCTTCAAAATAATTCCCAAGAACCATAACATAATCGTATCACAATAAAACATGCATAAAGGAAAAATAACATTTCCACATTTCAATCACAAGATATCAATTCAACACATTGATATAATAAAAACATTATGAAAACCATTTTCAATACCAAAATAAAATAAATGTAAAACATGGTATTTATTTTTCTTTTAAAAAGAAGGTATGGCTTGTAGAGGAAGTCGAAACTCAAATAATGGTCACGGCGGCAGAGAAGTCGTTGTCGCCTCATACGTACGACAAAAACATTCCCTTTTGTCGTTTAGTAAAACGATTTGTATAAAAAAGATTCCTTTTGGATAAACGTAAAAGTCAAAGTGTTTTATACACCGTATAAAAGAAGGTTGTGTATAAAATAGAATATGCCTCAATGAAAGGAGATTGAGACAAAGTCCCATACCACGGGTCCGACTTGACTCGGTCGTTCTTTAATCTCCTGAATAATAAAATTGAGTTAATTTATACTTGTTTAAGAACCTTTTTCAAGTTCATTATTCATTTTATATCACTTATTGTCATTTCATGAACACTATGTAATTATTTAAGTTAATAACGGTCATTTTAACGACCATTAGTACTTGAGTCAAAAATAAACCCTTTATAATTACAAGTTGTTCATGTATCCATTATATCCAGAATTATTATCATGATGTATATATCATATATATAATATATATCCAGTATATACATGCTTTTATAATATTTCATAATAATTTAGAGGTAATAAATGAAATGCACCGTTCATGGAGACGGTAAGCCGTACGTACGCATGAACACCACTTTCATTTCTATTTCATATTTTATAGAATGGAATCACAATGATATAAAAGTATATTATAATTCCAGTGTAATATCATATATAATATCATAATTCCATCCTTTATACGTCCCACATATGGTATTTAACGAATCAAATCACTTTGAGGGGGGGGTAGTCTGCACTTCCTTAAATGAAGATATCACGTTTACCCATAATGGAAACTATAAAGGTATGCCCAAAATGAAAAATACATAAGCTTAAGGAAAACATGAAAATATTATATATCATATATAAATATAGTTTCATCTTAAAGTCCACCTTTGAAGGTGTTAAAAGAATTTTGAACAATCATCGTTTCGGGAGGCCGAAATTCGCCATCCACGGAAACAATATGTTCTTTAACCATTAGATGTAGGTGTGTGTAAGTGTAGCTCGATTCCTTCTTATAACAACATCCTAGTATATTTAATATAATAGAGTTGTTACAAAATAAATGAATAAAAAGATTTTAGGGGTTGGAGAAGTAAAATAAAACAAAAGGACTCAAGTGAAGACATTACCATAAAATCGGGTAACCCCCTTTGGTTTGAGCTTAAAGGATTCCTTGGGAAGACTTCTGCCCAATGTGAGGCTTAAATGAGTAATATGGGGATGTGGATAGACAAAATGGGAAGGGTTTGGCCGAGCCAAAGGCTTTGGAAGTGTGGGTAAGGAGGTAGAGGTGGAGGACTTTTATAAGAGGAGAGGAGGGGCACTCTTGGAAAGTAAAGAATTGTTACTTTATTTTAAAATGAGTTTCGGATTCAAAAGGTCCCACATTGATATAATTCGAGGGTGAGGTGATAAGGGTTATAAATATACCCATCCAATAGGTTTTGGACATGTGTAGGTCATAGATTTTACATTATCTTTTCATTTTATTTAAATCCTTTATTAATGAGGCAATCGCTGCATCATCATGATGTCATAAATAATTTAATTTATTTAAAGTCTAAAAATTACAAAAAATACTATGATGTAGTAAATATTTTTATATTTCCAATGAATTTTTATAATAAAAAATATGACTTGTATAACCCCATGTAAAAATTATTTTAGTAAAATAACTCATGTTTGTGTCATTTTTACTTTAACATTAAATAAAAAGTTATTTTTGTAATTTCCGAACCAAAGTGGCTCCATGGGGTCCCCAAATTGACCCATGGATTTTCTTGGTCGGCCATGACACATACAATGAGGGTAGGACATGTTTCAATCTAATCTCATATTATTAAACCATTATTTTTACCTTAAACTACACTAATTACATCTAATCGCGATTAAAACATAAAAGTTACTATTCACCAAATAATTATTTTAATCACATTGAACCACATTTTAATTCTTAATGACAACCATGTATGTAGGATTTTTGAAAATCAAATCAAAGATGTGGCAAAGTTTCATTTCAACGAAAAATCAGTTTCTTTAACTACCACTTAGTGGTTTCACTATTCATTAAAAATTGATGTTTTTTAGAAAAATACCAAAACATCACCCTAAGCTATATTTGATATTCTGAATTCAAATATGATTTCTATTTTAAAAAATTCAAGTCATATAAGTTAAATTAATTAATTTAATAATCAATTATCGTTGTCATGAGCAAATAGCGTGTTTTTATGAAACAATAAGTATTAAAAGATTGACACTAGTTTAAGTCCAATTTCAAGGTGAAATTAACTCCAATGACCACTATTGGATTAAATTTTAAAAATATATTCTAATTTCACTTCAAAAACAATTCAAAAGATAATATCATCATATAAATAAATTAGATTAAAATGAGGTTTTGAATTAAAATACAATATTTTCACTATTCATTAAAAAAATGAACTTTATCGGAAAAATACAAAAATTCACACAAAGTAAATTTTGCTGTCCCAATCATAAAGAATAAGTTTATTTTGACAAACATTGCTTATAAAATTGTCAAAAGATAGATTTAAAAATGGTTTTCCATCAAAAGGCAGTAAAAAAATCTTTTAAAAAAATATTAGTGTATTCAATGCTTAAGATTGGATTTATTTTCATTTTAAGCCTCTAAAAAACTATCTAATTAATTAATAGACATAGATAAAAATATCTATTATTCATTACTTACTTGGTATGTTACATCCTTCCCCCCTTTAGAAAATTTCTTCCCCGAAATTTATTTACTTATCGAATAAATGGGGGTACTTATCCCTCATTGCATTTTCAGATTCCCATGTTGCCTCTTCAACCATATAGATTTTCCACAAAACCTTTACCTGGTGAATCACCATATTCCGTAACACTTGCTCCCTGTGGTCAAGAATCTGGACTGGTTGTTCCTCATAAGATAGTTTCTCTTCCAGCTGGACTACCTCTAGACTCAAAACATGAGATGGATCTGACATATACTTTCTCAACATCAAAACATGAAAAACATTGTGTACCTGAGATAAACTCGGAGGTAAAGCCACTCGGTAAGCAACTGATCCAACTCTCTCCAGAATTTCATATGGTCCAATGAACCTTGGACTCAGCTTTCCTTTCTTACAAAATTGCATCACACTTTTCCATGGTGAGACTTTGAAAAAAACATGATCACCTACCTCAAAAGATAGATCCTTCCTCCTGTTGTCTGCATAACTCTTCTTCCTACTCTGAGCTGTTCTCATGTGTTTCTGAATCAGTTCAACTTTTTCTGCCATCTCTTCTACCAATTCTAGTCACATCAACTTTCTTCCATCCACTTCATCCCAGAAAGCTGGAGTTTGACACTGCTTCCCATATAACGCCTCAAATGGTGCCATCTGTATACTGGAATGAAAACTGTTATTATATGAAAATTCAACCAAAGAAAGATGTTGGCCCCCATTTTTATGATAATCCATAGAGAAAGAATGTATCATATCCTCGAATGTCTGAATTGTTCATTATGACTGCCCATCTGATTGAGGATGAAATGCTGTACTAAAATTTAATTCAGTACCCAACGACTTCTGAAGGCTCTTCCAAAAGTTAGAAGTAAACCTGAGATCAAGATCAGATACAATGGAGAGAGGAACTCCATGTAACCTGACTTTCTCTTTAAGATACAAGAGGGAAAGTTGATCTAGGGAAAAATTATCTCGTATAGCAAGGAAATGAGCAGATTTTGTCAAGCGATCAACAATAACCTAGATTACATTATTACCTCGATGGGTCTTCGACAATCCCACAACGAAGTCCATGGATATATTCTCCCATTTCCACTCTGGCACTGGTAAAGGCTGAAGCATCCCTTTCGGTAACTGCCGCTCTACTTTAACCTGTTGACAAGTCAAACACTTCACAGTAAAATCAGCAATATATCTTTTCATTCCATCCCACCAGTAATACTCCCGCAGATCTTTGTATATCTTAGTATTTCCAGGATGAACTGAAAATGGAGAACTATGAGATTCACATAACAACTCTCTCTTCAACTGTGAATCACAAGGCACACACAATCTCTTCCCAAATCTCAAAACAGAATCATTATCAATGTTGAATTCATGTAACTTACCTTTCTGAACCAGCTCTACCTTTTTATGCAACTCACTGTCTTGCTTCTGTGCTTGCTTGATTCTGTCTGATAGTGAAGATTCCACTGATACCTGAAACAAAACAGAAGAACATCCTGCACCAACAACTTCTATGACAATGTTCATCAAATCCTTAACCAAAGGATCACGTTTCAAACGCAACATTGCTAATGAAGCATTACTTTTTCCACTCAAAGCATCAGCCACTTTATTAGCTTTTCCTGTAAGGTAATGAATTGTACAATCATAATCCTTGATTAATTCTAGCCATATCTTTTGTCTCATGTTCAATTCTTTCTAAGTGAATATATACTTTAAACTTTTGTGATCGGTATATATTTCACACTTTACTCCATACAAATGATGCCTCCAAATTTTTAAAGTGAAAACAACAGCAGCTAATTCCAAAGAATGTGTAGGGTAATTTACCTCATGAGTTTTCAACTGTCATGAAGCATAAGCAATTAACTGATCATTCTACATTAGGACACAACCAAGTCCTTTCAATAAAGCATCACTGTAGATAACAAACTCACCATTCCTGGAAGGTAGTGCCAAAACTGGAGCATTCACCAATCTTCTTTTCAACTCCAGAAAACAATAATCACATTCTTTTGTTCAGATAAACTTAACACCCTTTTGAGTTAGCTTAGTCATTGGAATAGATAACCGTGAAAAATTTCTAACAAATCTTCGGTAATAGCCTGCCAAACCAAGGAAGCTATGAATCTCAGTTACATTTGTGGGTCTTGGCCAGTCTTCCACAACTTTTGTTTTTTGCAGGATCAACAGTTATCCCATCTTTTGAAACAATGTGACCAAGGAAAGAAATTTGTTGCAACCAAAACTCACACTTGATAAATTTCCCATACAATTTCTTTTCTATTAAGGTTTTCAAAATAACCCTTAAATGTCTTTCATGCTTTTCTTTACTTTTAGAAAACACCAAAATATCATCAATGAAAAACACCACAAACTTATCCAAGAACTCATGGAAAATTATATTCATTAAGTCCATGAATACAGCATGTACATTGGTTAGCCCAAAAGGCATTACTACAACTTCATAATGGCCATATATTGTATGAAACAAATTCTTTGGAACATTTTCTTCCTTTACCTTCAACTGATGGTACCCCGATCTCAGGTCAATCTTTGAAAAATACTGAGCTCCCTGGAGATGATCAAACAAATCATTGATATGAGGAAAGGATATTTGTTCTTAACAGTGATGTTATTCAAGGCTCTATAATCAATGCAAAGTCTCATAGAACCATCTTTCTTTTTAACAAATAAAATAGAAGCACCCCATGGTGATGTGCTAGGTTGAATGAAACCTTTTTCTAATAAATCTTGCAATTGCTCCTTCAACTCTAAAAGTTCAATTTGAGCTATTTGATAAGGGGGTTTTGAAATTGGCTTAGCATCAGGAACTAAGTCAACAGTAAACTCAACTTGTCGATCTATTATTATTTTAGGCAACTCATCAGGAAAAATATCAGGATACTCAATTACCACTGGAACATCATTAATCTGAACAGTCCCCTTGTTTTCAATAATATGTGCAAGGTAACATTAATTTACATCTTTTTCAAGTTTCTCGGCCTCTTGATATGTTATCAATAGTAAGGGTTCATTCTTGTACACAAACTGAATGTCTTTCTTAAAATAAACTTCTTTAGCTCTATAGTCAATATTATCATGGTAAATAGAGAGCCAATCCATATCCAGGATAACATCAAACTCTACTAGACGTAAAAAAATAAGGTTTTCAAGTAGGTTATTTCCAAAGATAAGGATAGGAAGATTCTTATAAATTCTTTTGGCCTCAACATTTCCCCCAGGTGTTTTTACCAAAAGTTCATGAGTCATTTCTTGAGATGGTATTACCATTTTACTAGAAAAGTTTTCAGAGATGAAAGAATGTGTAGACCACGAATCAAACAACACACTGGCATAATCTGAAAAAACAAACAAAGTACCTGATACAACTTCATTTAATGGCCCGACATCTGCTGAAGTAGTTGAAAAGGATTTCACCACCCCTTTCTGCTTGTAGTCTAACTGCTTCCCATCACTCGAGCTCTTTGTCGGACACTCGTTTTCATAGTGACCCATCTCATTGCACTTAAAACATTTCACTAACTGTAAATCAAATTTAAACTTAACATCACCTTGATCTTTTTCAGTGTAATCACGAGCCTTATGTCCCATCTTACTACATTAGTAGCACTTTCCAGAATTCAGAAGACATTCCCCAGCATGCCTTTTGCCACATTTATCACAAACTGGAAACTTAGATTTCTTACCATCAGACTTTTTTGAATAATTATTCCTTTTCTCCTGCCACCTTGGTCTCTTCTTCTGATAATTGTTATAGAACACTTGATCATCATCAAACTCCATTTCCACCTTCTCAGCACATCAAACAATCTTTTCATAACATTTAAACTCACGAGAAGCTAATGCCCTTCGATATTTTGGCTTTAATCCGGAGTAAAAACGATTGATTTTACTATCAAGGTCTCAGATAAAATTTGGAGCATACATTGCCAATCGAGTGAACCTTTCTTCATAGGCATCCACTGAGTCTTCCTCTTGCCTCAATTCACGGAATTTATTTTCCATCCTAAGTCGAACAGCCTTAGGAAAATACTTCTCAAGAAACATACCTTTAAATTCATCCCAGTCAAGAGCACCAATCTCATCGGCGTCCCTGATATTTTTAACCATCGACCACCACTGATCTGCTTCACCCTCCAAACTGTAAATAGAAAGACTAACCTTTTGATTGTCTGAACACCCCATGACATCGAAAATCTTCTCCAGTGCATTAATCCACCCTTCAGCTAACACATGGTCAGATGATCCTCTAAATCATTGGGGATGTTGCCTCATGAAATGTTCCACCACTAACATGTTCCTCTGCGGTTGATCTGGCTGATCTCGTGCATGGATACCACCACCATTTTTCGCTTGAGTCAACTGCGCCATTACTACAACAAACTGTTCAGTTCCAATTCTGACCATCTTAGGATGCTGATTCGAAAGTTTATTTCCTTCTGTATGCCTTCCTAGCACTGCTTCCCTATTTCCTCTACGAAAAACCATTCTGAACAAACATGTCTTAGATGAAGCAACATGGTAATCTTCAAATGCTATATCATTTCAAAAAAAATATTTTTGGATAATCATTTAATAAAATTATAACTCCTAAAGTTATCTAAACCGACCTATGATACCAACTATAAGGACCCAGCCTTAAACCTTACTTAATCTTGAGTTATTACAAGATTACACATTGAGGATCTTTTCGGGTTTAGAGTTTTAGAGAAACAGATCATAAAACTTGCATTACATTCCACATTTAAACAATGTGGTTACATAATGATAGTATTCATTTTTTCCCATCAACAGAACATATTTAAAATAAAACATGGATTCTTTCTTGACACTTCCTTGACACTATCATCATATCATGTACCTTTCCCTTGACCTGTGAAAAACATTTAAAAAAAAACTTGGGATAAGCATAAAAAGCTCAATATGGGTTATAAAAATATGGAAAGGAAACATGAGTTCATATATACATAAGAATGAAATCATACTTTACCCATAAAACATAAGCACATTAACATACCTCATCAAATCATGAATAAATCATAGAAATCATAAGACATAAAGGTAACTTGAGGCAGTTATAACATTCTTACGTAGGGAGTAACCCTCTTGGTTACGTTTGGAATACCCATCACAGTATATTCCCTAAATCTATTCGGATAAACCTTAATGTTTCACTCCATCGCGTTACCCAATGCATTGGAGAGCTATATCGGGCTCACCCGCCCTTAGTTTATCACGCAACCACCCGTCTTCAAAAAATGCCCAAGAAACATAACATAATCGTATCACAATAAAACATACAGAAAAGAAACATAACATTTCCACATTTCAATCACAAGATATCAATTCAACACATTGATATAATAAAAACATTACGAAAACCATTTTCAATACCAAAATAAAAGATATGTAAAACATGGTATTTATTTTTCTTTTAAAAAGAAGGTATGGATTGTAGAGGAAGCTGAAACTCAAATAATGGTCATGGCGGTGGAGAAGTTGTTGTCTCCGCATACGTACGACAAAAACATTCCTTTTTTTCATTTAGTAAAACGCTTCGTATAAAAAATATTCCTTTTGGATAAACGTAAAAGTCAAAGGGGTTTATACACCGTAATTTGAGTTTCGGTTGTTCTTTAATATCCTGAATAATAAACATGAGTTAATTTCTACTTGTTTAAGAACCTTTTTCAAGTTCATTATTCCTTTTATATCACTTATTTCTATGCCATGAACACTATGTAATTATTTAAGTTAATAACGGTCGTTTTAACGATCATTGGTACTTCAGTCAAAAATAAACCCTTTATAATTACAAGTTGTTCAAGTATCCATTATATCCAGAATTATAATCATGATGTATATATCATATATATCATATATATCCAGTATATACATGAATTTATAATATTGCATAATCATTTAGAGGTAAGAAATGAAATGCACTGTTCATGGAGACGGTAAGTCGTACGTACGCATGAACGCTACTTTCATTTCAATTTCGTATTTTATAGAATGGAAACATTATTATATAAAGGTATATTATAATTCCACTGTAATATCATATATAATATCATAACTCCATCCTTTATACGTCCCACATATGGTATTTAATGAATCAAATCACTTTGAGGGGGCGGTAGTCCGCACTTCCTTAAATGAAGATATCACGTTTACCCATAATGGAAACCATAAAGGTATGCCCAAAATGAAAAATAAAGAGGCTTAAGGAAAACATGAACATATTATATATCATATATAAATATAGTTTCATCTTAAAGTCCACCTTTTAAGGTGTTAAAATAATGTTTAACAATCATCGTTTCGGGAGGTCGAAATTCGCCATCCACGGAAACAGTATGTTCTTTAACCATTAGATGTAGGTGTGTGTAAGTGTATCTCTAATCCTTCTTATAACAACATCCTAGTATATTTAAGATACTGGATTTGTTACAAAAGAAATTGAATAAAAATAGTTTAGGGGATTGGAGAAGTAAAATAAAACAAAAGGACTCAAGTGAAGACATTACCTTAAAATCGGGTAACTCTCTTTTGTTTGAGCTCAAAGGCTTCCTTGGAAAGACTTCTGCCAAAATTGAGGCTTTAAGGAGTACGAGAGGGATGTGGAGAGACAAAATGGGCAGGGGTTCGCCGAGCCAAATTCTTTGGAAGTGTGGTTAAGGAGGTAGAGGTGGGGGCCTTTTATAAGAGGAGAGGAGGGGCACTCTTGGAAAGTAAAGAAATGTTACTTTATTTCAAAATGAGTTTCGGATTCAAAAGGTCCCACATTGATATAATTCGAGGGTAAGGTCATAAGGGTTCGAAATATCTCCATACAATAGGTTTTGGACATGTGTAGGTCATAAAATTTACATTATCTTTTCGCTTTATTTAAATCCTTTATTAATGAGGTAATCACTCCATCATCATGATGTCATAAATAATTTAATTTATTTAAAGTCTAAAAATTATAAAAAAACTACTATGATGTAGGAAATCTTTTTATCTTTCCAATGACTATTTATAATCAAAAATCTTACTTGTATAACCCCATGTAAAAATTGTTTTAGTAAAATAACTCATGTTTGTGTCATTTTTACTTTAACATTAAATAAAACGTTATTTATGTCATTTTTCAACCAAAGTGGCTCCATGGGGTCCCCATGCTGACCCATGGATTTTCATGGTCGGCCATGACACATCCAAGGAGGGTAGGACATGTGTCAAGCTCATCTCATATTATTAATACATTATTTTTACCTTAAACTACACTAATTACCTCTAATCGCGATTATAAACATAAAAGTTACTATTCACCAAAAAATTATTTTAATCTCATTGAACAACATTTTCCTTCTTAATGACAACCATGTATGTCGGATTTTTGAAAATAAAATCACAGAAGTGGCAACATTTCATTTAAACGAAAAATCATTTTCATTAACTACCACTTAGTGGTTTCACTGTTAATCAAAAATTGAAGTTTTTCAGAAAAATACCAAAACTTCACCCTAAGCTATATTTGATATTCTGAATTCAAAAATGATGTCTATTTTACAAAATTAAAATCATATAAGTTACATTAATTAATTTAATAATTAATTCCCGCTGTCATGAGCAAATGGCATGTTTTTATGAAACAATAAGTATAAAAAAATTGACACTAGTTTAAGTCCAATTTCAAAGTGAAATTAATTCCAATGACCACTATTGGATTAAATGGTAAAACTATATTCTAATTTCACTTCAAAAACAATTCAAAAGATAATCTAATCATATAAATAAATTATATTAAAAAGAGGTTTTGAATTAAAATACAACATTTTCACTATTCATTAAAAAATGAACTTTATCGGAAAAATACCAAAAATTCACACAAAGTGAATTTTGATGTCCCAATAATAAAGAATAAGTTTATTTTGACAATAATAGCTTATAAAATTGTCAAAAGATAGATTTAAAAATGGTTTTCCATCAAAAGGCAGTAAAACAATCTTTTAAAAAAATATTAGTGTATTCCATGCTTAAGATTGGATTTATTTTCATTTTAAGCCACTAAAACACTATCTAATTCATTAATAGACATAGATAAAAATATCTATTATTCATTACTTACTTGGGATGTCACACATTTTGTATAAATAAATATAGTAAAATAACACATAGATAGAACATTTATAATAAACCGAAAGACAAAGGGTTTAAAGATGAATAAATGTATCATTGATTATACAAAATAGATTTATTTGTTTCAGAGTCCTTGATGATTTATTTAGAATGAAATCAAAAAAATTATCATAAGATTACCTAAAATAGGGGATCATGGAAGTCTAAAAGAGCATTCTGGTTTTTCTGCAAAGTATATAGATATTACACTAACATGTGTCACTTATTCCTCTTGTTTCAATCATCTGAAATTTTATTCATAAATGTTCCATAATGTCACTATCCCTATTCAAAATTGTATAAGGAATATCCTAGTCAATATATGGCACTTGAAGTATAATTATCCACTGTAGGATAATATTAGAATAATCAATATCCTCATATTGATCAATAGATCAAGAAAAGTATAAAATTATATTTATTGAATTCATGAAATTGTTTATGAATAATCACTCTTAAATCAATTTGCATCTAACTAAATTTAATCACTTAGACTATTCATTGGAGAATTAATATTGATATTAATTCATGAAAGATTCAATATCACTCTTGTAACAATACTTCAATAGAGGTAAATATATTATGGTGGTGGATCTGATTTTTTGGCAGAGATATTATCATGTAAGATCTATTTCGTTAGTTAATATATTCTTGTTACATATATATTTTGGTTGTAGATATACTTTGGGTTTATATATATTCTGGAAATAAATATATTATGATGGAATATCCATTTTAGAGGTAGATCCTTATTGAAGATAGATAAACTATGGTGGTAGATCTATTCTGCTATGATCATCACTCTAGTGGTAGATCAAAAGTTAGCTAAATATTCACAATTTGTTCAGAATATGACATACTATCCTGAAACATTAAACTTATTGAAAATATAACAAACATGATTCATTATAGGTAAAATTGGGATGTCCCAAAAAAAGGATTTATATTTTAAAATACCTTTTTTGAAATCCCTCATAATAAAAAAGACTAATAAAATATCCTCATGAATAGAGAGAAGGGGTAGTAAGAGGGTCATCTAGAATGACACATACTAGGTTTAAAAAGTGGATACTTTTTTTGGAAAGTTATAATACAGAAATTGAGAAACTAGTATTGTATGAAATAATAATAGAGATTGATAGAGGAAATTGATCTTAAGAAATTTAATTATCAAGAAAAATTCAAATACAAAAAAACCATAAACCAAAGATGTGATAAAAGACCATCAATTAAAAGGAAATGAAGGTAATAAGGTAACATTTTTGTTTCAAAATTATTTTCCTAAATCTAACGAATTACTTTACCTTATAGACGAATAATATAAGGAAATATATTTAATTGAAATGTATAATTTCTTCGCTTGATAATTTTCCACACAATCTCAACTTTTTCTCTAAAGGATGAGTATTGAAATGATTTTTTTATGCCTCAAGAAAAAAAGTCAACTTAAAATAAATCACATAATTCCACAAAAGGAAAATTGGTTATTCCACATATAATAATACATTAAAAAACCAAATGTTTAGCGGAAGTTAATATAATTACCAAAATAAATAATCCTTCAAATTAATAAATAGTGCATTACTCACTAAAATCCAGACGTAATCCCAAAAGTTCAAAAAATTATTTTATAAAACATTATCGCTATAATTCCTCAAAAATATTCCTTATTCATATTGAATCCTAATTATTAGAATAATTTTATCACATATTATTCAATGATATGTTTTATTTTATCCTTAAATAACATAAATCACTTGAAAAATGTTTATGCTATTGTTATATAATCTCCAAGATATGCTAATAATTTAAATAAATGATCTAAATAACTATAAATCCATATAAAATTCATATATGATTCAAAAATATACATCAACCTTTAATCCTAATAAAATATCATAATATTCTTTTTAACTTAATAATATAATTTTCTCTAAAATATACTGATATTCATCCCATTAATAGGTTAAATAAAGAATCACTTTTAATACAATGATTATATATATATATATGATAAAAAAATATGTTCCCAAAATAAACTAAATCATTATCTATCAAATTGTTTAAGTAAAAAAATCATACTAACCAAGAAATCATATTGGATAGTTGTAGTAAATTGTTCCTTGTCTTCCTTCAGCTTTGGTTTCC
The DNA here is from genome assembly GCA_963277665.1 of Viscum album. Classification (NCBI taxonomy): domain Eukaryota; kingdom Viridiplantae; phylum Streptophyta; class Magnoliopsida; order Santalales; family Viscaceae; genus Viscum; species Viscum album. The sequence goes on along the minus strand of OY728141.1, from coordinate 591,294,288 downwards.
ACCCCCACAACCTTTCTGGATGTGGTGGGATGTCTCCTAGCATATGGGTTTCCTTTTTGTCTAAAACAATGTGAATATAATTCTTATAACATTCCCAGAAATATAAGTAAAAACCTCAAACTTTAATTTAATCATAAATTATCATATAATACCTAAAGGTTATCAATATCATTCCAAAATTTAAAAATAATTTTCTTCTATAAATAAATGTGTCACTTACTAAACTAAAGGGTTACACCATAAGTGATTCCAAAATTACTACCAAAACACAAATCATCAAAATAGTATTAATTATTTTGAACTTATAATAATCCATAAATATAACACTGTATCATCACTCTTGAATCCATATATTAAATAACTTCAATAATTCAATGTTCTTCATAATCTATTAACAATTATATCATATAATATCACTTCCTTCATATAATAAAAAATATGAATCTTTACCTATGATTAAAAAATATAAAAACATAAGTTAAAATATAATCTATAAATTTTATATTTATTTGTGATTTACTCATATTTAGTTGTAATAAAATTAGGCAGTGAAAATGATTTAACTGCGTGGTCTTGTTTATCCACTTATTAAGCTTTCCCCCAAGGACATTAATTTTTACAGTTCCCATACTCCCCACATTTATAGTATTCAATTTATACCTTATGATGAAATTAAATCCTTTTTATGATTTTAGTCAATTCATTACTTGTTCCTTGGTAATTATTACATTATACCAACCTTGGACACATAAAAAACATCTTCTAATTCTTTTAAGACATTTTTATGTGTTATTTTTCTCAAATTACTAACACATAAGTCATTTATTCTTTTTACCTTTTTTAACTTTATGACCTAAAATTCTAGAGATATTCATTTCTCTCTTATTTAATGCATTATGAAAATCACGTTGGTTTAAGATATTAATCATTACTCCAGATATCTAATTAACAATAACAAAAATAGTTTTCACTACAATATGCAGTCCATGTGGTTACACATTCAAACAACCACTACATTATCTTTCACACTAATTTCTAATTTAGTTCATGATGGATCTTACCATTGACTAAAACCAAAAAATAGTGTGGGTATATTAGTAAAATCACAATAAATCATCTTTTGGGTATGATAAATCAGAGGATATAATTTATCATGTTATCTTCAAATATTTTTATTTATCCAAAAAAATTATAATTTCCTTAATATGATAATTGTTTTCGTTTTAGAGGACTTTTAATTTAGGCTCAAATAATTTCATATATTCTAAAGTTTTCTAAACCTTTCCTTTATTAACAATTGTAGGGACCTGACCATAAGTATTACATGATAATTATTTTTAATTCAATACTTCACTCTCTCACATTTTGATGATCCCATATAGCTTAATGTTTTAGAGAATTATGTCATCACCCCTATATAAATAAATACTACATCATAAGGTGGGAACTTCTACATAGTATCAATTTTTTTTTAATTATACAAATATTTTAATATTTAAGTAGATTTCTTTCCATGACATGTCATGAAAAAATAATTACCTCATCCTTATCCATAATCATCATTAAAACCATGTGAAAAACATTTTAAAATATGGAATGAGTATACCAAACTAATCAAGTGACATAGATAATAATTAAACATGTTATTCCGTGAATAATAATAAATTTTTTTCCTTTTATTAAAATATTTTTTGTTCTCAAAATCAACATTGGCTTACAAAATAAATAATATAACAACTGAATTTTTTTCTTTAAAAATTTAGCTATAATTCACAGTGTAAAATATATATATCAAAAATATATCTTTGAAATGACGATTTATTAATAAATTATTTTGCACAAAGATATATATTTCACTCTTTATTAGTTAAAAATAATTTCCTTTAAAAGTATACCTTTTGAAATCATGATATTTTTTAAAAACCCAAAAAAATCATAAATAAATCATATAGTTAACTTGGGAAATCATTTTCCATATCACACATACGAATGGAATAACCCTTATTATCAAATTATGTCAAAATTATCCAGAAAAACCAATGTATTATAGTATTATAACAGACCAACCCATCCTTGGTTTATAACATATCTTCTCATTGATGGATTATAACAGAACCTCCCATCATAGGTTTATATCAGAAACAACTATCCTTTTTATAATAGAACAAAACTGTAACTTATATAATTTCTCTGAAGTTCAATATAATCATAAAACATGAAAGCATACAGACATATAGAAATATTAATTACACCGTTAAGAAAACCATTTACAGATATCGAAATATCCATTCCACTTAAAAGCCTTTCTGAAAATACCCATGACATAGGTCTTGAGGATTTTTCATTGAATAAAACATTGAAACTTATAAAGGAATCATAACATAAAATATGGAAATGGTATTTTTAAAAAATCATTGATTTCATATACATTAAAATAAAACATCTTTTCCATTTATAAATAAATTATAAATGTCCCTTAAAAATAGTCCTTTTCAAAACAATTTAAATTAATAAAAAATATATGTGAAATTTACTTTATAATTCATTTATATCCATGTAGAGACATCTATATAATAATTTTAAAATTATGGATGTGGAGGATAATGATTAAAAATCTTTAAATCATTTTAAATGATATTTTTAATGTAATGTATTCCTTTCCTCTACTCCAACTCTTTACATACATTCTTTATCATCCTTTAAAAAAAATTAATTATTTACATGTGTACCAAATTTTTATCATGTTAATTATTCATTTTACTATATTTGTTACCATGTTTTATACAATTAAATTATTAATTAAGTTCTCAAATTTTTTTGAGGTGTTCAGATCATATGTCCAACATTACATTGGAAGGTTGATTATGGTCAAATGGTTCATTATTCCATAATATCCAAAATAATAATACTGACCTATTTATTATTTTCATAAATCAACTATACTTTTAAAAACCACTATGAATGATGGTTAGGAAAAAGTAATTACTTTAAAATAATTGAGATTATAGGTTGCACGTACACATGTATAAATTTTCCATTTTTTAATATTAATGATGGAATGAAGGTAATCATTATTTTTTATTAAATACTTAATAATTATAACATAAAAAATTTCATTTTTTGGATAAACTTATATATATCATCCATGTGATGTGAATATACAAAATTTACATAGCCACATTGAGGATATAGTTCACATATAAGCCCAAATTGCGTTATAATGTTTCTATTAATTGAAAGGTATAAGGATAGATGAAATATTAATTTAATAAAATTATTATAAAATAATTACTATCATATATATATATATATTATTCATTATATCCATTTTTGATAAGCCTGGAAGGAAATAAAATTACATAAGTTTGTGAGGCGGTATTCCTTTATACACACAAGTGAGACTTTTATTTCCCATTTGATGGAAGTGGATATGGTTTTAGGTCACTTAATAAACATAAAAACAAGTAAATATTTGGATGATACTAGTGTTATTATTTCAGTACCATTGAAAAATATTTTAGGTATGTACAATAACAAATAAAAATAATTTTTTTTGTAAAACGTTATACATCTTTTTTAGATAACCACCATTGTTTGACTGCTAATGCCCTATAAGGATGGAATTTTCCCCAAAATAAAACCTCAAAATCATGGGAAGGATTTTAATGAAGTGATTTGGGCAGCTATTTACTAATATAAATAGTTCATTTAGTGTGTAGATAATGTTATAGGGGTTCCCTTTTATAATAATTGAAGGGCCATTCTTTTAATTTATTAAATTATGAAATTAAAAAAAATTATTATTTTTCGAAATGTATCTAAATTAATATATTTAAAATATATTATGAGTATATGAGTTGATTCTCTAATAAAATAAAAATTGGAATGGTTTATGTGATTTTTCCACCCATATCTTTTTTAATATCTTTTAATCCTTTTGATAATTACCTTGATAAAAATTATTCGTTACTCTTTATGAGTCATGATAATTAATATAAAAGAAAATTTTTCCCATAAATATATCACGATAATTTTTTTCTAAAATATCCCACTAAATTTTATAAATATAGTATTTTTAGTAATTTTTGTTCATCTAATAAACTATCATCAATATCATTTTTTAAACTACTCATTCAATTTGATATTTAAAACAACATTATAGTAAAGTAATTTGAACCAAATATTTCTCAAATCCATAAAATTTTATATTTAGCAACAAATTTCAAGGAACATATTAATTTATTAAAATTATCTTACTATTAATATTTTGAAAGCCAATTATATTTTTATATTAATTGAACAAATATTGTGCCATATTTTCTTTGGATTTTATGGTAATTATTTAATTTCAAATAGTTAGAAGTAAACCACCATCATAAAAAATATTATATCCTTAAAATAACTATTTCAACTGAAAATAATTTGTTTTATCATGGTTTAAATGTTTCATAGATATTAATAGAAGTAAAGTGACATTATTTACATTATATTTCACTTAAATTTTATAAATTTAATAATTAAGGAAGTACGGAACCAAGATTGATTATTTTAGAAGAAAAGTATAGATTTGTCTGAACTCCACTTATAAAATTAGATAAATGAAATTTCATTTATTTAGTACGGTAATTATTCAAAATTATGAAAGTTAAAAAGTGCATATTTTAAAATTTTAGACCTCAGGATTCCAAATTTGGAATCAATTTTTTATGTTTATATTTGTATAAGTGGTAGAAATTAAATTATGTTTTAAATACAAAACATAATGGAAAAGATTTTTTTAGAAAAAATTACTTTTAAGTACAAAAATGTTTTTAAATGAAATTTAATTATAAAATTGATTCTAGTGAACATAATTGAATTATTAATAATATTAGTGAACAAAAATTCCTTTTTAAATAATTTAAAAAATGTAACTTTATAAATTATTTAATAAAAAAGTAGTTTTTAATAAAAATCAACATTTTTCACTATTCACTAAAAAGTCAATCATTAACAAAATCCCAAAAATTAACTCTAAGATAATTTTCGTGAGCTAATTTAAAAATTTATATCATTTTTTATATAAATTTTATAAATTTTATATTAATTAGTTATAATATTCTATCAAAAAAACATTAAAAACTAATTTTAATGATATTTTTTTAGTAGAACAAATTTTTTTTCTAAAAATTTAGTGCTTATTTCCTAAGAATTTATCTATAGATTTTTATTGATTGGGACCATTATATATATTTCATAATATTTTTAATCTTATTCATACCATCCAATTCAATGATGATGCTATAATGGTCATATTTAAATAATAATATTTTATGTTTTATTTAAGCTCGGTTTTTATTATCTTTTATGCTATAAAACATAACATTTCTTCTAAAATTATTGGGAATTAAATTTTTAACAATTTTTAGTCCCAGAATCACATGTTCATGAAATTTTTCAAATCACATAGTTGTTCTACATCACTTCCCATAAAGGGACTCATATAGATCCATTAACATGATTGAGTGAAATATTTTATTACACAATATCTCCCCTACTAGAAAATAATGCTATTTCTACAGACCTATAGACACAGTTTTAAAACCATTTCTATATGTGGATATAAGCACAATTTTTTTTCCTATAGCCATAGTTTTAAAACTGCAGTTATATGCCAGTTTCCTGTGGCCTATAGCCACGGTTCTGTGTCCTATAAAAACGATTTTAAAACTGTGTCTATAGGCCAATTTTTTTATTCCATAAATCCATGGTTCTTCAAAATTGTGACAATAGGGTTCCCATGCTTCCATGGGAAAAACATTCCCAACAAAAATTTGGCGAGAAGAGCTACCACCATGGTCTTGAGGCTATTCCCACAGTCTATATTAACATATATACTCTAAATGTCATGTGGTGTAGTGGTTAATACGCTGGTTCATAAAGGTGAGGTATAGGGATTGAAACTCACTATGGAAATTTTGTATTTAGGCAATTTACATGGTTTATTGAGGCTATATCCATAGTTTTAACTGTGGAAATAGCTTCCTATAGCACAGCTTAAACCGTGGCTAGTGGTCAACTAAGACAATGGCCTTTTATGAGGATTATTTCCATGGTTTTCAAAATCCAGGAAATTTTTTGGGACCTAATTCCATGGTGATAGAAACCACGGTTGACCAAAACTGTGGTCATTGGATACGACCACATATTTGGGGCCTATTGCCACAGTTTTGAACTTTGGAAATATGACCTTTTCTATCTGTTCTCAACCACAAGGAGATATTTATCTCGACCCCTGTTAAAGTACAACACAAATTCCATCAACATTTTTTTAAGTGTATAGATAGTCCACATAAATTGTCTATCACCATGGGGGTGTTTAGCCTTGCTAAATTCCAACCCAATTTTTAGATCATATTGAAGACTTTTTTTAAATGTAGAGTTATACCTCTCTTGAACATTTGATATTATCGATCAGGGTGTTCCATAAATCCACACCACATCCAAAATTCATATCCTTTCTAATTGATCTATTGAGAAGTCCTCTCAGAAATAAATATAGGGAATATTTTATGTATGATTATTCATTATAAAACAAAGTCAATATTACCTCTATATGCCTTAGAAAGGCTTGTAACAATGTCCATGCTGATTTTTTCCATTTCCATGTTGGTATGGATTATGGTTTCATCATTTCATTTAAAATATATGTCTATGGATTCTATTTATAATATACTAGTCGCTATAACTTATTTTCAACAGTGTCATTATTCATATTGTCCCATCAATGGTGATCCTAGAGATTTGTAGACATCTTCATTATACATGGGAGGATGGGCAATTTCTAACTTTGTGAAAAGACCAATAACTCATTTTTATCTCAATATTTCACGGTACATATAGTCATGACTCAAATTAGAAAACTCCTTCTTCATCAACCTTCAATTATGATAATTTTTTATTTATTATATATTCCACCATTATCTATATTTACACATCATCCATTAAATCATATTGTCTATTATCTAAAATAAGATTTTATAAATCATTTACTAGAACAACAATATGGTTGGTGATGAAGAAACTAAAACTAATAAGCATATTAAAGAGTCACTATGAAAATTGGAGGAATAAAACATAAATGAAACGATTATCAAAAAATATGTTTCTCTAGTGTTAAACCAATATTATCGATGGTAATTTTCTTATTTGGTTTTCTTTCATGAAAATATAATAAATTCTTTCATAATGGGTTGTAAAGAGTTTTTGAATTTAACAAATCATATCCCCTAGGAGTGTCAAGTCGGTTGTGCTTTAAGGCCAATTTATCATGAAGCATGTAAAAGTTTTTTTAATACCCAATTAGCAATTTTGGGGCCTTCCAGCAATGGTACATATATTCTAAATCTAAATCTACTTATAGTACCTATTCAGGGATTTGATATTCTAGAAACATCATGATCTATACTTTAACAATATTTTAGGATATTTTCTTATATATATACCTATCCTTATGGTTTATATTGATTTATTATTGTACTAATCCCAAAATAACAACAATTATTCCTTTATAACCCTATCTAACAACAAAATCCTCTTATATATATTATTACATCATTTTTATCAAAAATATCAAATAAAAACAACCCAATGATTGATAGGCTTATCATATGTGGGAGGAAAGTATATATTACAACAACATTTAACTTAAATATAAGAAATTTATATAAATATATATAGTGAGTTAATAATTTAATCAGATATTATGAAATTATAAAGGATAAAATGTGGAGCACATACATATATTTTTTTATCTATTTTCCCAACAAGAGAATGAGTATAATAATAAAGAAAAAAAATATGAGTCAAATGGAATAAATTAATATCATAAAAAGAAAATATAAAGGATAATCATAGGGAAGAATTAAATAAATATGATTAAATAATAATATAATAGCATCATCATAATAGGAAAAATATATAAATCTTAACATAATCATAAGTCTATCCCATATCTTGGAAAACATAACATTTTCGTTAAAGTGCCATCACAGATTAGGTATAATACCAAATCCCATACATTTTCGATCATGAGATATAAAATTTATCCTATATATTAGGGGGATATCTGGTCATACTCATTATAAAATTTACATATATATACACTCCATGTAAGAAATCAAACATAAGGCATAAGAATAGAAATTTCCCATGCAATGTAATGGGTTGAATAATCTGGCATCAAATCCATAAAAAATAATTTTTCATAAGGATTTAAAATTGAAGAAGTAATTAAATATTTTTAGATTTTATATTTTTATAAAGAATAAAAGTTATCAAATATAGAGTTCATTTGAAGAAATTTTTTGGGGAAAAAACTAGATAAGTGGTTTTGAAATTTAACTTTCTTAGTGAAATATCTTGGAAATTATAGGGAATGTTGAAATAATATAAGATAATCATTTTTAATTAATCTTGATCTGAACTTATAGGTTTTTCCATAAAATTATTTTTCCATAAAACCATTTGTGATAAAAAAACTTTTAACGAGGTGATTTATATCAATAAATAAGAAATAATATGTTCCACTAAATTTGGTTTTTTTTATTTGAGAAGAGAACATTAAAATATTGTAAATCCCTAGAATATAAAGTAGTGAAAACATTGGTATATAATAAAGATACATATATAAATAATATATAATGTTTTAATTGAAAACACAATGGTGAATTTGGGGTAGGTAAAGATATGGAAGATCCCGACGAAAGGACGGTGGTTTGAAGACTTCCCTTACCATATTCCTAGATTCACTCTGCAGATTCAATTGACATCCTGAGTATTCAATCTAGATCAATTAGATGTATTATTTATTGACTTAATGAAATATATTTGAAATATTATCATGATTTTATATCATTTTATATTCATTTAATTGAGATAGTGTGTCTATAAGCACGATTTAAAGGTCATTCAATTTATGCTTCCATAGTCACATCAATTATCACTGATTATTGATGTTCGTCATTGTTTCCCTCGGAATTCGGGGATGACCTCCTGGATGGGAGATTCAAACGTTCCGATTGGTTTCTAGCGGGTTTTTTCGTAGAACCGGAAACATCCAATGATTCCACATCCATTTGGACCTACTTTCCAAAGGTAGGCGCTCATTAGCTTGTGGACTGATGAGGCTTAGGAATTTGCATTGGTCGAGAGGATGGGAGGTCAGACTCATCACACCTTTTTGAGGGGAATTATTGTCTATTCTGGGACTCTCTTTATAGATTTAAGTTATGTTCGTGAATCCTTATTACATTACCAAGTATAAAATGATCTTTTCCTTCAGTTTTGACAATCAATGATTAAATATGTAAGAAATTTAGAGAATCTTTTATATGTATTTGAGGTTCTTCATCAATAGAGAAACATCTATATCTATTTAGAGATTCTTGGTCAATGGTAACCTTCAAAACATTCATATAAAAGTCTCTTGGTCATTATGATGACCAGGCTGGTTTCAAAGCAACTCAGTGGGGAACTTTGAAGTTTATTGTCATTCAGAAGGACATGAATAATTTCAAAGTTGGGATCGAACCCCATAGATGGGCTACCTACATATCCTTTGTTTTGGAAAAGGAATCATAGCCCACGTAGTTCGAATAAAGGTATGATGTTTATGATTGATGGCTCAAAGAAGGATGTCACAATTACTTTTACACTCTAAGCTCACGTGAGTCATGCTCGGTGTGAGAAACAAGAGGTATTGGTAAAAATTAGACAATTGTGCCATGAAAGATGCAATCATAAGAAATAATGTGGGGCTTATGTATGAACGACTTCCCAGATAAATGAAGGTTAGGATTTACTTTAGGGAGAAAATCCAGGAATAGGGACCATAAAGGTATATGTGCTTCATGGAGATTTGAATACTCTAACTTGGGATTGGTTAAAGTGAATTTATGGGACTTGGGGCTTACTCCTGAAGAGGATGCCCAAGATTTATGACTGGGACTTATTCCTGAAAAGGAAGCCTAGGTTAAGGATTAAGGTTTGGGGCTTACTTCTGAGGAGGATGCCCATATTTGAGATTGGGGCTTACTCCTAAGAAGGATGCCCAAATTAAGGGACTCGGGGCTTACTCCTAAGAAGGATTCCCATTTTTGAGATTGGGGACTACTCTTAAGAAGGATGCCCATAATTAGAGGACTTGGGGCTTACTCTTAAGGAGGATGCCCAAGTTAAGGAATTAAGGTTGGGGGCTTACTCTTGAGGAGGATGCCCAGATTTAGGAACTTTAAAAATTTGGGACTTACTCCTGAGGAAGATGCCCAGATTAAAGGACTTATAACTGGGGATTATTCTTGAAAAGGAGACCCAGGTTAAGGATTCTCTCATCTTAAAGGATGAGGTTGAATGAATGAACTCTCAATCTTTGGTGACATAAAGATGTGTAAATCACTAGGTTTTGAGAGATATTCCACTGAATTCTTTTCAGATAAGGAATTCAAATCAAGAAATCATGCCATAAATGGATTTGAAGAGTATTTTGAAGACTGAATCTTGAATAGGAAAGGTGAAATGGATTAAGTGGGGTGAAATGGGCAGAAAAGGCACCCAAAAAGGAAGGGGCACGCAAGTCTTGGAAGGCACACAGGTATTGCGGCGGCGCGCAAGTATTGGGCGTGCAGGTATACCTGCGCGGCATGTGGGGTACTTGCGCGATTTTCAACCAGCATTTAAAATACTTGAGCGACTTTTTATAAAACCCTTTAGAATCCTCTTGAGGTTCTTCCAGAAAAGGGACACGCAAATTCTATTGAAGGAATGAGGAGGCGCGCAAGTGTGGTCACTTCCCTTAAGGGTTGGCCACTGAGGCGTGCAAGTGTTGATGAGTTTCAACACTTAGGCCTTCCTCCCTCTCTTTAGATCTTTCGTTCTAGGTAAGAAATTACCTTAGAAGTGTTCTGGAAGATTTAAGAAGAGACTTGGGCGTCAGGAGCTTCAATCCGAGTTTCTGGGAAAAGATCCTCTCGAATGGGGGGCCCACAGGGTCTATTTATAGGCAGGAGAAGACCTCGGGCGGTTACCGGGCGGTTATCACTTAGGTCGCGCAAGTCACTTGCGCGACCAAGGGCGTCGCGCAAGTGTACTTGCGTGACAGTGATATAACTTGCACGGTGAAGTTGCTTTTGATCCTTTGTTCATGCCTTTGTCGATTTTTGATGTTTTCTTCAAAGGTTGAATCACTTTGAGCTCAGATATTCCCCTTTTCTGATCTTTAGATTCTGTGACGAAAGGAGCGTCAACAAAAGTCCCCCCTCAAAGTTGGATCCGGAGAGAAATGAGGATTTGACTATGAGGAAATAGAATCCATCCAAAGGAAAAGGGGGCATGCAAGTCTTCGGGGAACAGAGGTCGGCGCGCAGGTTTGCGTCGCGCAGGCCTTAAGCGCACTGGGTACGATGCGCAGATAGGCCTCCTGGCCTATAAATTCATGGCCTCACCTCCGTACAAAGTATCTAGGTTCCTGGACATCAAACTTCTCGAGCTCTCATCGCGCAGGTTATCTTAGCCGCGCAAGGTGCTCTGTTTTTCCAATGTTTTCCTTGATGTCGCGCTATTGTAAAGGTATTTGTACTTGCACGGTTTACACTTGGGAGTCAAAAATTAGCGCGACACATGAATACTTGCGCTCCATTTTTTTAGACTTGCGCGCCTTAATGCCTTAGCCATTTTTCCCATTTAAGAGTTAGTTTATTCATCTTTTGTGCAGATTCAGTGGTTCCCAAGGGAATTGGAACGGCTGATGAACTGGCTAGTAAGCGGATTGATGACATGATGAACATTATTGGCCATGATTACTATGATATCTGCAACAACACTCGCCCAGATTTGGCTAAGTACTTGAAAAAATATCATCCTAATTTTCCACAGAGCATCCATCTGTCTCTGTGTGGTCATGGTCATCTGAAAGGAATCAATGTTCCAAATGAAAACAATTATACAAATGAGATGCAGCTGCACTGATACTCCTCTATTTTGGTTATGCTGTGCATTAAGATCAACAACAATGGTGTGAACTTTCAAATTCTTCCTCCATGTCATTTCTTTGCAGATATGAAAATGGCAAACCCATGGGCTGAAATGTTTTCCACTGCCGGTTGGTGGAGAGAAGACAAACATGGTACTAGAGCAATATCTGAAAAGAGTACTCTCTCCAAATGGCTCTTTACTTCCAATGCTCCATTCTAAAATCCATGTATCCATCTTCCAAGTATCTTGGATAGAAACAGAGTCACTGTTTGATCAGCAGAAAATTTTCTCAAACCGCACTCAAGAACATCCTTTTACAATTGTTCCAAGAAGAGCTGGTATCACTGCATCTCTTATTGTATCCAGTTGAATGAATGAATTCCAGGTGGTTGTTGATGAAGCTCGGGATGCCGTAAATCAAATGAAGTGTTACGTTGAATGTCTCTTGTAATTCTTGAAAAAGATAAGAGACTGCAGTCTGTGGATGCCCTTCTAACTCTTTTGCATTAATGAAAAACACTTTCACTTTCACTTATTTGTACCTGCATCCTTTCACTACCTTCTTCAAATTTACTTAAGCCAATCGGCTTAGTAAGCATAGTTTGATTTTTACTAGGATTATTACAAATAACCCTACAAACTTTGAATCTTTTAATTGCTCAATATTACCTAAATCATACAAAATGTATGTTTAGTGAGCTAGAACTTGACTTTTATTCAGAGTTCCTTTGTCTTTTGTGGGAAGTTTAAAGTCATGCACGCCGGACATAAAGGGGATAATGTTTAAGGTCGAAATATCTTTGACCAAAATAGATTAGAATTGACACAATTCCTTGAAAGTTCATCTGACAAAATATTACCATACTCAAGTATGAGGGAAAATATGTAAACTATGGCTTAAGAATATTTGAATCCGAGTAATGATATGAAAAAGAGCTAAAAGGCATTAGAAGAAGTAGTTTCCAAGAATGAAGTTACTATTTTTTAACAAAAACCCGTTAGGGGGTTGAAATATGCTGGGCCACCTAAGGGCATTGGCTTCATGGTCAAATAAATAGCATCTTTTGGCTGACAAGTCTGTTATGTGGACTGTTTATGCAAGGACACCTATGGGCACGTGCTGCATAGTCAGGCAAAAGAATTCTCAGAAGTTTACTTTCCTAGTGCTAAAAGCCAGTAAAAGGTTATGGAGATTCAAATTTTCTAAAGTATAGAGTTTTCTGTATGGAAAGAGGTACTTGAATATGGAGAAGATATTTCCAGACAATATTATCGAAGAACAGGATGAATATCACTCCTACGAAGGTCTGACCCAAATGTAGGGAAAGAGAATAAACCATAGACGTGAATACTTTCAGATCATGAAAAAGGATATGGGACAAATATGTTAAGGATGGCTATTTTTTTTGCAGATCCCTACATACCGTCATTTAAGACAAATAAGGACAAAAGAGGCATTCTTCCCAAGAATGAAGTTACCATAATTTAACAAACCCGTTAGGGGGTTGAAATATGCAGGGCCACCTAAGGGCATTGGCTGTATGGTCAAATAAATAGCATCTTTTGGCTGACAAGTCTGTTATGTGGACTGTTTATGCAAGGCCACCTATGGGCACGTGCTGCATAGTCAGGCAACAGAATTCTCAGAAGTTTGAAATTTTTGTGACTAGAAGTCATGAAAAGGGTTATGAAGATCTGAAAATATTTAAGGTTAGGATTATAACACATAATGATGGGTATTTTCCAATGTATATAGATATACATAGGTCAATGATAACCATAATCATGTTGTGGCTGGGTCCTGAATTGAAATTTTGGACTTCACTACGTATCTCATAAAAATGAGAATCAAGCCATACGTAGTTCTTGAAATGCAGTTTAACGTCATGCAGGACGAAAGTATGAGAGATCTTAGTTTAGGGTCATAGAGTTCGGACCATAATAATGAATACACAGTGTGTGTTTTCATAAGGACATTTCAGCCAAGGGACTGAAAGTGAAATTTGGGGTTAGGCCCAAAAGACTTGGGACTCGATTCGAGGGATACTCGAATGTTCCTACGTATCCCATAAGGATGGGAATCAAGTCCACGTAGTTCTATAACTACCCTTTGTACAAATTTGGTTCGTACATGTGAAGGGTGAAAGGGTACTTTAGTGCAATGATGGTTTAACCTAAGATAAAAAGTTTAGGCATTACCATGTATGCACGTAGTCTTTTGAAATGAAACATGGTTAAAAAAAATCAATGTCAATAATAGTTCTCTCTCAAATGATGAAATCAAATAATATTGTAGTTTATTGTCGTACCGGACAAAAGTTTTGTATAGTTTAACGTCATATAACAAGGAAAAAAGTGAATCAATGTAAAGAAATTGATTCCAGGGGCGGTTTCACGAATCAACATCATATGAGATGGTGGTGAACCAATGTGAAGAGATTGTTTTTTGGGCTTGAACCCTGGGAGGTTGCCTACATACCCAGCCTGGAGGGCAAGGATCAAAGTCCGTGTAGTTCAATTAAAGAATGAATTAATGATCAAGTTGTTCTTGGGGACAATGATCTAATAATAAAAAAAAGTTGTTGGGACTTATACATGGTTAGCGGCTCAAAGAGAGTGTTACGGTTGAGGTTTTCTCTAAGCTCACGTGAGTCATACTCGGTGTGAGAAACAAGAGGTAACAACAACCTTAACGATGCATAGTTTAATGTCATGTAGGACATAAAAATGAGACTATGCAGTTTAAAGTCTTGCAGTTAGGACTATTGTTGCAACACAGTTTAGTGTCATGTAGTAGGGACAAAATAATAGTTTAATGTCATGTAGGACATATCAAGGACTTTCTATGCAGTTTAATGTCATGCAGTAAGGAAAATGGGGAAAATACAGTTTAACGTCATATTGGACGAAAGGGGGACTGTTCAGTTTAATGTCATGCAGTAAGGACAAAATAACACACCATTTATGTCATGTTGGACGAAAGTGAGAATAGTTTAAGGTCATATGCATGGACCGTGGATGGTGCAGTTTAATGTCATTCTGGACCTTTGATGATTATATAGTTTAACGTCTTTCCGGACGTATGGGACTTTTATACAGTTTAATATTATGTAGTTAGGACGTCACAGTTTAACGTCTTGCTGAACATAAGGGACTTGCAAATAGTTTATGGTCATATGCATGGACCAGGGATGATGCAGTTTAAGGTCATGCTGGACGGTTTAGGGAACTTTTTCACAGTTTAACGTCATGTTGGACGAAGTTGAAGTTTGAGGTCATACTGGACCATTGCTGCTTATGTAGTTTAACGTCTTTCCAGACGTAAGGGACTTTCCTACAGTTTAATGTCATGTTGGATGAAAGTTGCAGTTTAAGGTCATACTGGACCATTGCTGTATGAACCAATTGTAAGAGTCTTGCTATTGGGGACCATATTTTGTGTTTATACAAAATATTTCTTCATAAATCTGGCATTGGTTGGAGTCGTGATGAGTTCTCCATCCATTGAGATTAATGAATAAGCTCCATTGGAGTAGACCTTATGTATTGAATAAGGTACTTCCCATTTTGGTTCAATCTTGGGAGGCTTCTTTCCTGGTATCATTGGTGTTCTGAGAACCAATACCAATTCTCCCTGAATGAATGAACGAAGACGAACTTTTTTGTTAAAAGCTCGTGCTATTCGATTCTGATAGATTTCCAAGTGGTGCAAAGTGCACAATCTTTTCTCATCTAACCGTTCCAATTCTTTCAATCGCTTTTGGGATTGCTCATCTGTAGATAACTGATCAAAAATGTCTACTCTGAGTGAGGGAAATTGAACTTCAATTGGCAAGACTACTTCTGTTCCATATACCAACGAATATGGAGTTGACCGCGTTGCATTGCGGGTGGTAGTCCGATAAGCCCATAAAGCATGAAAGAGTTTATCAGGCCATGACCTCTTATCTTTATCCACCATGTTTTGCAGTATATTTGAAAGAGTCTTGTTAAAGTATTCTATTTGGCCATTGGCTGCCGCATGATACCAAGATGAATGGTTGGATTTAATGTTGTATTCTTGATACAATTTCTTCACCTCAGAAGAAAAGAAGTTGGTGCCATGTTCCGTCAATATGGTATGAGGGAAACCAAATCTAGTAATGATGTTAGACTTGATGAAGCTAACAATTCATTTAGAACTGACTTCTTTGAGAGGTATTGCCTCTGCCCATTTGGAAAAGAAATCAGTAGCAGTAAGAATGTACTTAAACTGCTTGGCCGTAGATGAAGGGTAAGGTCCCACCACATCCATTCCCCACGTGGCAAATGGCCATGAGTATTTAGCCATATTAACCAACTCTGGAGGTTGATGAATGAAGTTGGCATGCACTTGACATGAATGACACTTCTTTGTGAAATCAACACAATCTTGTATCATTGAAGGCCAAAAGTATCCAAGCCTTCAAATTTGATCAGACAGTCTATGTCCAGACTGGTGGGCACCACAGACTCCTGCATGCACTTCTTTTATGACACTCATTGTCTCTTCACCATCAATACATCTGAAGAGAACTCCATCAAAACCACGTTTGTAGAGAATTTTCTCTAGGTGGTTTGGGCCATCATAAAGAGTAAAATTGACCACACGTCGCCGGATTTGTTCTTTCTCGGCTCTATCAGGTAGAAGTGTTCCATTTTGAAGTTATTCCCTGATAGGTGACATCCATCCTGTAGTATGACCATACGGTTCAGGAATGGGACTAATTTCATTAATTTCCTCTGTTCTGGCTTGAACATAAGGTGAAATTGCATGACGGTTGGCAATACTGATGGTTGTCTCATCCCGATTTGGATCTGCTAGAGCTGTGGCTATATTAGCCAGTACATCAGCTTGAGCATTTTGTGATCTTGGGATATAAGAAAATTTCGGTTCTGAAGGGAATTTCGCCATTAACTCTCGGACGTAATCATGCAAAGGGATTAATTCTTCTTTTCTGATGGCATAATCCCCATTGACTTGTTTGATTACCAGGTCTGAATCACCTTTCACTTTTAAGTGATTCACTTGTGCTTGAAGCGCTAACTCCAAGCCCGTGATAAGAGCTTGGTATTCAGCTTCATTATTGGTACCACCTTCCCACAATAAAAAGGAATAAGGTAACAATGCCTTATCTGGATAAATGAGTACAATTCCTAAACCAACTTTGTTGAATTTAGGATTTTCCATTTTCTTCCCTATTGGACTTCTGGAAGCACCATCAAAATACATTTCCCATGTTTGAGGACTCTCTTGAATAGAGAAAACTACCTCATCGGGGAGATCAATATCTGAAGACGTGTCTTCCACTAAAGGATTTTCATCCAAGAAATCAGCCAGAGCTTGGCCCTTAATTGCCTTTTGAGATACATACTGAATGTCAAACTGCTGCAAAATAACTGCCCACCTTGCTAGACGTCCTGTGAGCATTGGACGACTAAGGATGAATTTGAGCGGATTATTACGAGATACCAATTGGACCTCGTGATGTTGCAGGTAGTGTCTCAGTTTCTGAACAGAAAAGATTAATGCCAGGAAGCACTTATCAATACTTGAATACCAGGTTTCTGCTTCAAGCATAGTTCTACTGAGATAGTAGAGGCTATTTTCATTCCCAACATCATTCTTTTGAGCGAGAAAGGCACCCAATGATCGCTCTAGAGCTGTCACATAGAGGATAAGTGGTCTACCTTCAACAGGTGGCATGAGTACTGGTGGACTCAAGAGGTATTTCTTGAGAACATCAAATGCTTCTTGACATTCTTCAGTCCACTGGTAAGTGACTCCTTTCTTCAATAATTTGGTAAAGGGTAAACTTTTTCCTGCCAAATTGGCGATGAAACGCCGAATATAGGCTAATTTTCCTTGAAGTCCTCTTAATTCATTCAAATTTTTAGGAGGTGACATACCAAGGATTGATTTGGTCTTCTCAGGATTGACTTCAATACCACGATGGCGTACAACGAAGCTGAGGAATTTTCCGGAGGTTACCCCAAAAGCACATTTTAAGGGGTTCATCTTCAAATTATGTTGTCGAAGCTTGTAGAATATGACTTCCAAATCAGCCAAGTGATTAGAACGTTGTTTGGATTTAACCACCAAATTATCTACATAGCATTCAACAAACTTCCCTAAGAATGGTTTGAAGATACGATTAATGGCGCGTTGATATGTTGCTCCTGCATTCTTTAAACCAAAGGGAATCACCCGGTAACAAAACACACCTTGAGGGGATCTGAAGGCTGTAGATTCCTCATCTTCTGGGGCCATTCAGATCTGATTATATCCTGAATATCCATCCATGAAGGAAAGTACTTCATATCCAGCCATCACATCAATTAAGAGTTCTGTAATCAGAACTGGGAAATCATCTTTTGGACAATACCGATTAAGATCTCTGAAATCGATGCAAACCCTAATTTGTCCGTTCTTCTTCTTTACAGGGAAAATATTAGCCAACCACTTGGGATACTGAACTTCTCTGACGAAGTTAGCTTTGATCAGCTTATCCACTTCAGCTTCAATTTTAGAAGCATATGTTGGGTGTGTTCTTCTCGCGGCTTGCTTAAATCCTCGATGTTCTTTTGGTAAACCCAAATGATGAGTAGCAACATCAGGATCAAGCCCAGGCATTTCTGTATAATTCCAAGCAAAAATATATTTATTTTGCTTTAGAAAAGAAATATACATCTCTTGCTCTTCAAGGGTCATGGCCTCACTAATTAAAGTGGGGCGTGGATCTTTCTCTGTACCCAGATTTATTTCTCTGAGTTCATCCACAGTGGTAGAGATACCTTCCTCAAATGCTGGAGGAGCATCTCTAAGATCTTCCTCTTCCTCTTCATTACGTGTTATTTCTTCCATTTCTACTTTCAATGTATATGACAAAACGAAATTCTCATGATCATAAGAGATGTAAAAATTTTCACATTTTGAAGAAGAAGCTTCCATTTCCGACCCTATTGATAATAAAGGGTCTTCTTTGGGAAATAAAGAGGAGATGATGGATTGAGAATCGACATCATTATTCACCTATGATGTTTCTATAACTTCTTCTGGACTGATTGGAAAAGTATATACTTGTTGGATTTCAGCAGATGAAATGAAAACGTCACCACTTGTGCTTTCATCACTATTTGGTAGGTTACCAATTTCTCCCATGTTGTCCGGCTCAACTGCCGTAATTGAAATTATAGAACTTTCCATAAGAGTATTTTGATTTGGGCCTATTTTTTCAATTTGACTAATAGGTAACACATAATCTGTACTCACATGTGTAAATGGATTTATTGTAATCTTCTCCAAACCATATAAAGCATTAACTTTGGTAATTTCCTTCATTGTAGATTTTTCTCTTCCCTTCATGTGATAAAATTCCGCCTCAATGTATTGAGACTCACATGTCTTGAATGGGTCATTATAACCATAAAATGTTCCAACTTGACCATTGAAACAATATTTGAGACATTGAGGGTATGATGAAGGGATAGCTCCATGCTGATGTAGCCAGGGTCTTCCAAGCAAGATGTTGAAAGCTGAGTCTTGATCAACAATCATGGAATCCGAATTGGATACAAGATCTCCAAACTGAGTTCTAAGTGTAACTTCGCCCAGTGGTTCTTGTTCATTTTTATCATATCCTTGTAACATTATGGTAGAAGGAGATAAATCAGATTCTGTGAGGCCCAACCGACGAAGTGTACGAATAGGCATGAGGTTGACTCCTGAACCATTGTCAATGAAAGCTCTTCGGATATCTACACCATTGACTTTTCCAGATAAGTACAAAGGTTTTATGTGCCAATTCACAATATCATCTTCATCTTTATCATTAAAAGATATCACTGCATGGCATTCTGCAGGATAATTCTCTATGTGATAGACTTCAGCTGCAGCAATTTCAGCTTCAAACTCCTGAGGACTTGACAAAGATTCGATGAGTGCTTCCCAAAGATCTTTTGACAGATTCAAAGTATCCAAAATTGATAACTTGGCTGGTACTTGGGCCAAGTGTTTCAATATATCATACTTTTGATCTAAAGGTCTGCGTTTCCCAATAGGAATATGTGGTTTAGCAGGTACCTTGGAAGCAGATGCTTTGGAAGCTGATGCATCTTGTACTAGGATAGAAGTTGGCAATATCCTTGGTTTTTGAAGATTAGTCCGATTAGATCCATTTACTTGCTGAGATAAAGAAGATGGAATTTTCAATCGGTCTTCCAAAATAACTGTGCCAAGACTGAGTTGACTGTTGGCAGAAGAACTTACTTGCTCTTTTTGAGCTCGCTGAAGGGCTCTACCACGAGTTTCTACTGCATACACAGTGCTAGCAGGGGTAGAATTGGAGTAGTGGCTTTGGAAAGATCCATGTCTTCCCCTGTATACTGAACCTCTGGAACTTCCTCGGATTCCCTTATTTGATACAGGGAATTCAGGCTTATCAAAATTACGACTGGAATACGGATCTGTTAATTGAATCATATTAACAGAACCGAAGATTAACTCTTCGTCTGAAAAAGACTCTGCCTGACTAGCCTGTTTAGGCTGTGCCGTTTGATGGGGTGGTGCCCTTTATTTTGAAGTAGATGGCATAAAGTCTGCCAGAGTCAAAGACAATTTAGGCTTTGACACATACTAATCTTCAACTGATTCTTTTTTCTTCTTTGAATCAAACCATTTCTTTGAGGACTTTCCCTCTGACGAAGAGGGTTTTACCGCAATATTCATGGCATAAGACACAACTGGTTTCTTTAATTGTGTTCATAAAATGGCATGAGTCCGATTGATTGTCTTTCTGACCATCCAATCATCGTACTTCTGTGCATTTCTGCTTTTGACTTCTTTCCATTCACCTTCCTCCTCTGAAACTGTAGCAGTAACACATGCTACCTGAGTCGAAGAACCTTTCAACTTTACTTGTCCCAAGTCGACCATCTTTTTCAGGAGGTCTTTAAAGACAAAACACTCCTGGATGGGATGCCCCAACATTTGATGAAAGGGACAATAATTGGGACGGTCTTCATCTCCTTCCTTGTTTGGCCTCTTTGGCACTGGTAATTGAACCAAATTATTTTCTAGAGCTGAAATGAAGTAACCAGGAACTTGGTCACTTAGGAAGGAGTATGTTTTACTCTTTATATCCTCAAATTGTTTTCGTAGTTGATCTCTTTGATCATTTGGATGAAACGGCCTTTGTTGTTGGTGTTCAGGAGGTGGAGCCCTTCTAGAAGATTAAGGTTTTGAAGTAGAAATAGGTACAGGTGCTTGTTTAAGCATAACTGTAGCAGTTTATGCTTTACCCATTCTCTTTCCTGAAGCTGATGGAATTACACGAGATTTAACCTTAGCCTGTATAAGGGAATCTTCAATCTGCTGAGCGATTGAAGTAAGGTCTCGAAACCCTCCTGTGTATTTCACAGGGATCAATGGTGTGCGTAATTCGTCACGCAAATTTGCCACACAGATTGGCAACAGCTCTTCCTAAGGGAGTGCTAAACTAAGGGAATACGTTAATCCCTTCCAGGGAGGAGTGAAATCAGAGACTCCTTCATTCTCCCTTTGCTTGCAGTTTGTAAGATCAAAAACTGTCATTTTTGGCAAAGTTGAGCTGAACTGAAGAAGGAATTTTTGGCGAAGATCCTCCCACCCGATGATTGACCGGGATTGCAGGCTTGTATACTAGACAAAAGCTGGTCCTTGCAAGGTTCGCACGAAGCATCTGAGTTTCACTGCTTCTTGCTGCTCTGGAGTTCCCAACATAGGATCACAACAAGACACGTAATGCGTCAAATGTTGTTCAGGGTCGCCTGATCCATTGAAAGTAGGGAAAACAGGGTTTCTAAAACTGGATGGAGGAGAAATTGAATCTACCCATTCAGGGTAAACTTTCTTTTCAGGTTGAACTTGTGCCCGTTTCCCTTCCATAGTTTCTAACCGATATGTTAATGACTCAATAGTAGTTATTAAATTTCGATAAAAATCAGGTTGAACTTGGTTTTGGGTAGGTGCAATGAATGGAGCTTGGACAGACGTGGTGGTTGGTACTGCAACTGATGGTAGTGCTGCCAACCGTTGTTGCACTTGACCCGTAGGATTAGACGTCTGAGGGTGTACTGATAAAGGAGGATATTCCTTATCCATCTCAGTAGTTACAACAAATTCTTTCGGCTGTCGGACTTCAGCATTCTTAAGAAGAAGACTACTCTGAAGTAGTTCTGTATTCAACCTTATTAATTCTTTCATTTCATCCTCCTGTTGTGAAAACCATTGCTCTAACGAGAGAGATTGACCTTCTCCAGAGGAAGGATATGTAACCTGAATCTTTCCCTTCCCTTTGATGGATACTTTTTAGAGATAAGGAAGTGGATTACCTAGGTTTTGAGTAATCCTTTGACTTCGTGTACGCACACCTTCTTCATTTGTATCGGTTCGTACATTTTCTTGAGAAGGATGCTCTTCATCTGAGTCCCATGAGTGAACCTCCTCTGGTGGATTAGCAACAACGGCATTGATGACATTTATTGATGCATAATTCATAGCATCCCTTCTATCAACATTTCTGTGATATTGGCTCCTTTCATATCTTTGATGATACATTGCCTTTTGTTGATTCAATCCTTTAGGAACTTCTTGACGAGCTATAACTTGGAGGGAATCTCCTGATAATTTGGCTCTTCGTTCCTCTTGGGGCTTCTTCCCTAATCGAGAAAAGACCGACATTCTCTGAGAAGGAGACTGATGATTGGAAAGAGTCCCCAGTCTTGTGAACTGGGGATGTTCCTGCTGATTCTGCTCAACTCCTCGAATCCCATTTGTTGACTCTGAGGGTTGGGTTAAAGAAGTCCCCAGTCTGACAAGCTATGGTGGCTCTTGACATGCTACGTCTGAGATCTTCTTAAAAGATCTCTTGTTCTTGGGAATCTTAGTTCGGAAATTAGCTGGATGCATTAGCCTGTATCCACTTTTATCACCTGGTTCAACAGACCGTTGGATGATTTCCGAAACTTCTGTCATTTGATGACGTGTTTTCTCCATACGAGAGGCTTGTGCATTATTCTCGCCTGCTTGATATAGGAGCAATTCAAGAACTTGTTCTCTATATGCTTGATTTTGAGAGGAACTAGTTGAAGCCTGTTCTTGATCAAGATTTTGATTATGAACAAAGCCCATTGACTGTGGCCAGCCATGGGCAATAACATTGCATGAGACCATTTTCAGCGGGCTTTGCTGACTGGAAAGCACTGTGAAATGTAGTGCCCTGTGAACACCCCATCCTCTGATATGAACACCAGATGGAGCATTAGCAATTAACTAACGCAATTTTCTTAGTGCGCCAAGGCATGAGTGTTGAAGGGTTCTCTGTTGCTTTTCATCCTTCGGATATCGGGACACTGATAGAGATGCCAAATCAATCTGACGTTGTAGCCCTTCTATTATCTTAAGATGATTTTCATATTCATCATAAGATAATACCTTCTTCTTCAATTGACAAAGAGTTTTCCATATGTTGAGACGAATATCATGGACTCCATCTTCCATCAACATCTTTGGCATGACATACTGGGAGTCAGCCAAAGGCCAAAACATGACTGGTACCTCACTTTTTTCCAGTTTTTCCCTCATG
The DNA here is from genome assembly GCA_963277665.1 of Viscum album. Lineage (NCBI taxonomy): Eukaryota > Viridiplantae > Streptophyta > Magnoliopsida > Santalales > Viscaceae > Viscum > Viscum album. The sequence continues at coordinate 591,270,637 of OY728141.1, read as the reverse complement.
TTCATCATTTCCTCTTTATCATTAAATGAAGATTCTTCTACCTGTTTTGACCAGAGTTGGTGTTTCCTTGTTGCTTCATCGGATTCAACAAGATTGGTAGGGAGATCATTGATCAAACTAGAAGATTCATGACTTAGGGGTGGTTCAGAGAATGACCTAAACCCTGGGCTATCTTCTGATTGAGAAAGTATTTCACTTGCTAGCGATAAAGCATCAGACATGACTGGTTTCGCATTCACAGGTGCCTCAAGATAAGAGGGCTTTCTCGGCACTACATTGTCCCCTGAAGTATTTTCCAGGCAATGTGAATTACTACTGCAGAGAGGACTTTCGCAGCGAAATTCATCATCATGGGGAGGACCACCATAATGGGTTACAGTAAAAGATGAGATCTATTTCTCCTTGGTCTTCTGACCACACAGAGGGTTCCTGTGGTTCTCATCTGAAGAAGAAACTTCAAGATTGACCGAATTTCATGAAGCAAGCTTTCATGAGGAAGTGTCTGTTGAAGACCTTCAGAATTAATGTTCCCGTTATTGGGAACTGAGGGAGTATAATCTTGAATTCCAACAGATAAATTTCTGAGGGCTTCAAGAACTCCAGCATCGAGCAAGGCCTGGTTACAGATTGGCCTTTGATCTCCTGACTGTGCTGGGCGGATCTTTTTCTTAGATGCCTTCTTACTCGCTTTAGAAACCACTTGATGACGAAAGTGATTGCTCTGAGCAGGTGTATGTGCCTGATCAGGAAAGATGGTCAGGTTAGGCTGACGATCTCCACTCAAATTAGTTGTATGTTCCTGACTTGGTTGTCCGTATGATATGGGGGAGTATGACCCAAAACCCTCTTAGACTGGAACAGTTGTGTGTGTCTGTTCCGGAGTGAATCGTTGATGTGTCACTCCACTGCTTGGGATAGATTTGTGTGTCTGTCCCTGAGATAATGCTGAAGCTGTTATGATATCCTGGCAAGCATCCAGAATATGAGCAGGAATTTTCTTCTGCTCTTTCACCATTAACAAAATATGCTTGGTGACTTCAGCTGCCGGAACGAGAATATACGTCCATTACAGGTTTGGAGTAGGTGTATGTGCCTGCTCCTGTCCTCCTTTTCCTGTCATTGAATCCTGATAGTACTCAAGTGTGGAGGCAGAGAGTTGAGTCTGCCTCCTGTTTGTCATCGGGGCTTTCCGACTAACTTCTCCGTACGCTACCAAGCGAGACTGTTGGTAGGTTTGATTAGTATTAGCAGGTGTATGTGCCTGCTGTTTACACTTCACCAAACGCGGTTGAAGAGATCCATCATATGTAGTCAGATGAGCCTGCTGACTAACTGGTGATGCATAAGCAGGTGTATGTTCCTGCCTATAGTACTCCGCCAGAATTGCCTGGCGGGATTGGCTTGATGCTACCAGACGAGTCTGCTGGACAGCGGAATTAAAACAGACAGGTGTGTGTGACGTCTCGTTGTTTGCCACAAAGTTAGGTTGGTGGACTTCTCCGGAGATGACAGGGATGAAAACCTGCCCATTATTAACCGGATTCCGTCTCTGGCGGTTTATCTTGCCTGCTCGGGTTCGAAGAACCTGAGCTGAATGCCTGGAGTCGGTACCCTCATCATGTTAAGGGCGCACTGCCGCATGAGTCTAGCCGCGATTGTTGATGGGAGCCCTCGGGAAGGACTCCTGTATTTTTGAATTAAGGCCCTGAGGGACCTGCTCATTCACTTCCTCAGAGTAAGTGAGTGAATGGAAATTCCGTTCCGGGGATAACAACCCGAAACGGTTGGAGACGGTAGTCAGCACCGCCTGCCTCTTGATCACTGGTCGTCGTTGTCCGGACGACCTGTGTGAGTTGTTCACTTGGAGGGCCTGTCGGGCAGCCTCCAGAGTTGGGATGGTACCATGTTGACAGTACTCCTTAACCAGCGCATTTTCTACCCAGCGTTGAAGACGCTGAGTAGGTGATGTCATCCTTAGAGCGGATGACGATCCAGTAAGAATAGCAGTAGTGGTATTTGCAGCAGCAGTATTCACAGATGCGAATTTGAGAGCAGCCATTATGGAAATACAGAAGATCTTGGAAAAGAGTGCTTGTTTAATATAACAGACGTAATCAAGATGAAATTCAGCCACTTCATCCTTTGGATGAGCACACATGTCAATGATTGTTTTTGTTAGCCCTCTTATTGAGTTTTAAATAGGGTCTTAACAAATAGGTAAAACATCATTTTAACTTGGTTAAGGATTCACGTCGGGTTCACCATTTTTTGTTTCCCTCGGAATTCGGGGATGAACTCTTGGATGGGAGATTCAAACGTTCCGATTGGTTTCTAGCGGGTTTGTTCGTAGAACTGGAAACATCCAATGATTCCACATCCATTTGGACCTACTTTCCAAAGGTAGGCGCTCATTAGCTTGTGGACTGATGAGGCTTAGGAATTTGCATTGGTCGAGAGGATGGGAGGTCGGACTCATCACACCTTTTTGAGGGGAATTATTTTCTATTCCGGGACTCTCTTTATATATTTATGTTATGTTCGTGAATTCTTATTACATTACCAAGTATAAAATGAGCTTTTCCTTCAGTTTTGACAATCAATGATTAAATATTTAAGAAATTTAGAGAATCTTTTATATGTATTCGAGGTTCTTCATCAATAGAGAATCATCTATATATATTTAGAGATTCTTGGTCAATGTTAACCTTCAAAACATTCATATAAAAGCATCTTGGTCATTATGATGACCAGGCTGGTTTCAAAGCCACTCAGTGGGGCACTTTGATGTTTATTGTCATTCAGAAGGACATGAATAATTTCAAAGTTGGGATCGAACCCCATAGATGGGATACCTACGTATCCTTTGTTTTTGAAAAGGAATCAGATCCCACGTAGTTCGAATAAGGGTATGATGTTTATGATTGATGGCTCAAAGAAGGATGTCACAATTACTTTTACACTCTAAGCTCACGTGAGTCATGCTCGGTGTGAGAAACAAGAGGTATTGGTAAAAATTAGACAATTGTGCCATAAAAGATGCAATCATAATAAATAATTTGGGGCTTATGTATGAACGACTGCCCAGATAAATGAAGGTTAGGATTTACTTTAGGGTGAAAATCCAGTAACATGGTCCATAAAGGTGTATGTGCTTCATGGAGATTTGAATACTCTAACTTGGGATTGGTTAAAGTGAATTTAAGGGACTTGGGGCTTACTCCTGAAGAGGATGCCCATGATTTATGACTGGGACTTATTCCTAAAAAGGAATCCCAGGTTAAGGATTAAGGTTTGGGGCTTACTCTTGAGGAGGATGCCTATATTTGAGGTTGGGGCTTACTCCTAAGAAGGATGCCCAAATTAAGGGAATCGGGGCTTAATCCTAAGAAGGATGCCCATTTTTGAGATTGGGGCTTACTCCTAAGAAGGATGCCCATAATTAGAGGACTTGGGGCTTACTCCTGAGGAGGATGCCCAGATTTGGGAACTTTAAGAATTTGGGACTTACTCCTGAGGAAGATGCCCAGATTAAAGGACTTATAACTGGAGATTATTCCTGAAAAGGAGACCCAGGTTAAGGATTCTATCATCTTAAAGGATGAGGTTGAATGAATGAACTCTCAATATTTGGTGACATAAAGATGTGTAAATCACTAGGTTTTGAGAGATATTCCACCGAATTCCATTCAGATAAGGAAGTCAAATCAAGAAATCATGCCATAAATGGCTTTGAAGAGTATTTTGAAGACTGAATCTTGAATAGGAAAGGTGAAATGGATTAAGAGGGGTGAAATGGGCAGAAAAGGAACCCAAAAAGGAAGGGGCGTGCAAGTCTTGGAAGGCGCACAGGTATTGCGGTGATGCGCAAGTATTGGGCGCGCAGGTATACCTGCGCGGCATGTGGGGTACTTGCGCGATTTTTAACCAGCATTTAAAATACTTGAGCGACTCTTTATAAAACCCTTTAGAATCCTCTTGAGGTTCTTCCAGAAAAGGGACGCGCAAATTCTATTGAAGTAATGAGGAGGCGCGCAAGTGTGGTCACTTCCTTTAAGGGTTGGACACTCAGGCGCGCAAGTGTTGATGAGTTTCAACACTTAGGCCTTCCTCCCTCTCTTTAGATCTTCCGTTCTAGGTAAGAAATTACTTTAGAAGTGTTCCGGAAGCTTTAAGAAGAGACTTGGGCGTCGAGAGCTTCAATCCGAGTTTCTGGGAAAAGATACTCTCGAATGGGGGGCCCACAGGGTCTATTTATAGGCAGGAGAAGACCCCGGGCGGTTACCGGGCGGTTATCACTTAAGTCGCGCAAGTCACTTGCGCGACCAAGGGCGTCGCGCAAGTGTACTTGCGCGACAGTGATATAACTTGCGCGGTGAAGTTGCTTTTGATCCTTTGTTCATGCCTTTGTCAATTTTTGATGTTTTCTTCAAAGGTTGAATCACTTTGAGCTCAGATATTCCCCTTTTCCGATCTTTAGATTCTATAACGAAAGGAGCATCAATAGTCATAAAATAGTTTAGTACCTATGGATTTATAATATCATGGAGTTGATTTTATTCCAAAAGATTCAAATGGTTTTAAGTTATCTATAGTACTCATAAATAAGAATGATTTATATGTTATACGTGGTATTTTTATATTCTTAGTCTATTTTGGATCCTTTTCTAAAATTGATGAACTTGATAGGTTACATTTAATATTATGGCCTTAAATCAATTCCATAATGTGAAAGAAAAAAACTACATATTTAGATCATTTAAACCAATAATAATTAATTTCAAACCATAAATTATGGAATGGGTGAAAACATAAATACACACTTCATGGGGGGCGGTGATCGAACCATATTTTTAAAAACATCTTAATTTAGGAAAAATTGAGGGTGGGTAGAAAATAGATATTGTAAGAACTCGATTTTTAACTCATGTATAGATCCTTTTAGATTTTGTATCGTAATTTATTTTAGGAATATTATGGATTACCAATGAGTTCATGAAGGTTTCAAGGGTATCTAAGGATTTTTTTTAGCCTGTAAACCCAACCAATTTTGAAATACAGAGGTTTTATTGATAGTAAAAATCATGAGAGATTGGTTTCACGGTCTCTTCTTACTCAGAATTTATGGATACTGGGGTGTTATAGGGTGCATGATTTTCCCTATCCATGAACCAGGGGTCCCAGGACCATACTAAAATCTACAGACATGTTATAGAGGTGTTTAGAACTATTGCTACATGGTTTCCATAATCATGTGGGGTTACCATGATGGTGCCCCTTCCAACATCATAATGCACATGGTTTGTAAAAAAGTGTGAAAAATCGTGGAACCAAGAGTTTTTGTGTGATTTTACGATTTTTCACTTCAATTTTTTTCCCTCAAACCCCTCCTCCCATTTCATTTCCAGCAAACAGAACCTCGTCTTTCTCCACTATTTGATCTCTTTAGAGGTATAACCTATTATTTGATCTAGTGATCCAATATAGTCTCTATTTTAATATTCATCCATTACATTTTATGTTTATCAATAATTCCTTAATTACTTTTTATTTGTTCTACTTTATTATTTATATCGACAACACTATTTTATAGATGGGAAATATGCCATATTTTTAGTTCATTGGATCACTCTTATGATTTATACTGATCCATGATAATGTAGAAATTGATACTAGACAATTAGAGTCATACAAGTACAAGATTGGTAGTCCATAACTAATTCCTGGACATTCACCATTTTATGAATTTCCATTTGCGTACACTAATTTCATCAGGAATCGTCTATTTAATTTATTTTCCTTTATTGTAGTCTGTAGAATCATGGTCTAAATATCATTCCATATATGTTATTCATCATTTTTGATCACATCCATAACATCAACCTCCAAAATTCAGGTGTTTCCATTGTTTATTCTTTTAGTATCTTGTTGTGTGCATCTATGCCACCATTCAGGAGTTCTCTAGCATGACCCTTCTAATTATAAGCCATTCCTTAATGAAATGAAAATTTAATTAGTGTTTGACTTGCCTGGTTTATGTTATAACCAATTGAACATTCTAAGGTATTTTTTTTAAATTAATTAATGAATCAAATGGGAATTATAAAGTATATGTATTTAATATCACTTGTCCTATATTATTTATAAATTAATTGAACATGGTTTATCATCCTTATCCCGTATTTTCATGTTTATTAAAGGTAAAAGATATAACCATGTAATTAAAAATGAAACAAATTAAATTTTTTGATGACCCTTTATCCTTGTCACACTAATCAAAGTAAATGGACTGAACATTTGATTTAATTAACAAACTTTGAAATATATGAATTAAAGTTTGGTTTCATGTCCTTGAGATTACTTCTAACTTATATGAAAGGTATGTAATGAACCCCTTGACTAATTAATTGGACATAATTATTACATGAATAAATTTTAAGGTTCATAATTGTATATGGACCTTTAAATCATTATAGGATTGGTCATAATCGTGTTAGATTTTGGATTCATATGTGAATGACTTGAGCACTCATCGATGACATTCCAATTCCAAGATATCAGTGGCCAAGGGTGTGACCTTACTTAGAACCCAATATTTTTCTACCATTGGATGTATGGTATAACACTGTAAGATCCATCAATTACTACCACATGATTCCTTGGATACACTCCTTGGATCCAACATGGCTTCAATAGACATGAGTTTAATTTGTGACATCCTTGGTCCTAGCCATTACATTTCCCATTTTACCTTGGATTATTTCCTTTGACTCATTTAGATTATTTATTACGGAATTCCTTGGTCGATGCTCCTTTGATTACACTCTTAACCTATATATCGGCTATAGTTACTACCCAAGTTGGCTCGACCTCAGAAATCTTGGATTTCATGGTTATATAATTTGAAACTATTTATTATAAGTATCCTTTGATGATTCATTTTTATTCCTTGGATCCTTCACTATTATAATATTAGGATATCATTCCTAGTAATACTTTATGTGACCTATTTATATAAATTTAATCTTAATTAATTACTGAACTGGTTACATGTTCAAACACCAATCGAAGGTTGGATCAGGTACTTTAGTGTTTACATTAATATTTTTCTTTACCAATATATATTCATGTTTTTATAGTTTTTCACTTTATATTACACATACAAGATTTATAGACACTAATAGTGGTGGCATACTAAGATTTAACTAACACCATATTCCAACTACCAGTGGTACCCAGGAAGATTACATATATGAAGGTGTTGACAAAGGGAAGAATACTATATCAGCCTCTTGATTGATTTCTTTAGGAGGGAGAATGTAATAGATTTACAAGATGGATATCAGTATGATGGGGATAGTTTTTGAACTCCTTTTTGATATTTTTTATAGAATGTGTTGTATTCTTTTTTTTATCCATCTTTTCGAGTTTTATAGATACGTGACATATCATTTTCAGATATTTTAGATTATTATTAGTTCCACTTATTTATTATTATTATTATTTGTTTCTTATGTTGCACCATATTTTTATACCTTCACCACTATTTACCATTCATATTATTTATCTATCTTGTTATACTATGGGAATGAGGACATAATCTCCCAACGGACACACTGGAGGCCCTCACTACTAGTCAGAAGCCTCTGGCATTTGGGTAGATGTTCTTGAGGCCTCGTGACCCACAGGGGTCAGTATAGTGACCTAAAATTAAATTAAATTGATATTACATCATTTTAGATGCATATTTGTCATATTAAAAAAGTATATGTCGGAGGACCAGAATAGTTTATTAAAATTGGAAACATGGAACAAAATATTCTTACTTGGTGAATCATCTTAAATATTTCCCAAAAAGATCGGCACATTTAGTACTTCTTCCAAAAATCATTCTTCATAGCCTAGGAAAAGTAAACTTATTAAAGTGGTTAACTTAGATGATTACTAAGGGTAAAAAAAATATACATAATCATAACATGAGTATAAGGTTATAAGAATATGATTTTATAAATAAAAGATCATGCCTAGAATATCTAAGATCATTTAACATTGATCATGTAATAAAGAATGGAGGTTCATAATACATGAATCATAATAGAATTAAGAGCATAAGTCGTGAAATGATAACATTGGAATAAGACAAATAATTTGTGGCATACATATAAGAACCTAAAATTATTTCCATAGTAGTCAAGGAACCACTTCCACTCCATATTAGCAGTATTGTTTCACTTTCGATGATATCTTTATATTCATGGTTCACTCCCATGACCATCTTTGTAGTCATGGTTTTCTCTGAATAAAATCATAATATATAGAGTCTTTTACAGAATTGAGTTCACTCCTCATTCCTCTTATGTCTATCCCATGAGATATAAAAATTTACCTAATGCATTGGACATAGATATAGGTCCCACCCATATCATAATGAATCCATATATACTTGTTTCAGAAGATCATATCACAACCCATTAAATAAAAATGGTTTCATAGACATGTAATCATATCATAACCTATGGAAAAGATACAAGATTCATAATAATTGTTTCAAAGCATAACTCATGAAAAGAAGTGGGTTTCATAAACAAAAAATGATGAAAGAGAAACAAGTATCATAAATCTAATTTCATCAATACATATAACATTTATAGAGAAAATATGAATCGATACCTTGTATCATTTCCTAGAGGGGACTGAGTAACACTAACATATTTCATCATAGATTGGACATAATTTGGAATTATATTTTAAAAAAAAGTCATTAAGAAATTATCCTTTCCTGTTTGATTTTTTTTAAGAAAAAAAAATATTTTCAAAACCATTCTCTTGAAAATATACTTGAAAACTTATAGAAAACTATTTCAAAAAATTTTGGAAACCTTTTTCTCTGAAAACATATAAAGTGAGCTTTAAAACGTTTTTGAAAACCATTATTCAAAAAACCTTAAAAATAATATTGAAAATGTTTTGAAACCCATTATGTTGAAATTAATTTGAAATATAATAAAAAAACATAAAAAATTTTAAAATTATTTTTTTAAACATAAAACCTTTTTGAAAAAATTTTCCTTTAAAAATATATTTCAATATTTGAAAGGAAGCATTGATATCTATAAAAAACATTTGAAACCCTTTTTCATTGAATAAACTTTAACATAATTAATTTCAAGAATATTAAAAAAATGTTTTTCCTTTAAAATAAAATTATCAATGTATAATATATTTATCAAGTAAATGATGATCCTGATTTTGGGAATGTATGTACTTGGAGAACATTCTTTTTTTACCTTAAGAGATCATAAAAGTTTCTTGAACTGAAAAAAATAGGAAGATTCATTCTTAAACAATTTTATAAAAGATAAAATATAGGGAAAATTATCCTTTAACATCATAGGTTAAAATTAAAACATTTTTTAAAAAATAGAAATCATTGTTTTTAAATAACTAATATTTCTTGGAAAAAGAGAAAATACAATAAGGTTTTCAAAAAACCATATCTTAATTATCTTAATTACCAAATAGTTAAAAATGGTACTAATATATAAAGATATCATGGAAACCCGGAGGATAAGATAATTCATGAGTTTTCTTGATATATTGATCATAATATTTCATCAAATGAAGCATAATCATTAACAATCTTGAAAAGTGGTGAGATTGTTTCAATAAAATCTTTCCACATGGTAACATTAAATGATACATCCCATATAAGGAAATGAAATTACATGAAACATAAAACATCAATAAAATAGTTACATTCATGATATAACATTTCAAATGTAAGTGTGTACACTTCATAGAAGAATATAGGTTCATAATAAGAATGAGTCTCAAAAAAGGAAATTTGAGATACAATTACAATACCGATTTGGTTAAATTTTAAACATAAACCACATGAAAGAAATATCATAAAATGTATATATAAATACCCATAAATTTATGTATAAGAATAAATTAATACATCATTTTTAATAACACACATAATGTACAATAAATAATAGGTGAACATGTCTTGTGTCTCAAAGAAAATAAAAGTGAGATGATAAAAACTGATACCTTGAGTCTGACTTGTCACATGTCTCTTCATCAACCAAAATAATATTCATATGATAATTATTTAAATTATTAAGAAACTTTTTCATGTTTATTAGAACTTTTAATTCACTTTTTTCAATTTTTTATACAACTACCTAATGAATTACATTTATTCCATGTGTTTTGACCTAATTCGGGTTATTTGTTAAAACAACATTGGTATATCAACTATGGTTAAAGGGATATTATATAAACATATAATGAATTACAAAATGATATAATTATGGTATTTATAAATCAATAATAATTTAAAAAAAAATCATGAAATAATGTTACGAAAAAATGAACTAGTGTTACAAACATGGGGAAACTTGGTCGTACATATGCATGAGTAACATTCCAATCATTTAATGATCATTTTAGAAAGAAAGTAAGATACACTATATCTCTAAATAATGATAATTATATTATAAATAAAATGGTATTTTTTCCTATATATATACTTATATATATAATTCTTATTATGTAAAAAATCACATCATGTTAAGGAGGTTGTAGGCGACATGTCCACAATCGACATTATTACGTTTTGTGTTTGGAAACTGTGATAAATAAAATTATATATTATATATTCATAAAATTAATTATTTTATTAATATCATATACATTTGTTTTTATACAAAAAATTTCATTTAAAATCATCCTTAATACACTCCATGTTGTGTGTGAACATATCACATCGCTTTCTGGAGGTGTTAGTCAACACTTCCCCAGACGAAATTATTTTACTAACACAAAATAGAAATCATGAAGGTATGTGTTATAAAATATTTAAAGAAGAATAATTACAATGAAAATATCATATATAAAAAATAAAAGTAAGGTTTACATAATAATTTTCAACCATTAGAGGTGGTAAAGGAGAAACGAACAACATCATTTTGAGGGGAGATATTTCATCGTACACAAGAATGGTATGTTCGTTAACCATTAGATAGAACTAATTATAATTTCAGGTCTAATGCTTAGAATAAAAACATATTATTGTATTTTGGATACTAGTGTTATTATATAAACATAAAATAAGGATAATATAAGAAGTGGAGAAAAAATAAAACTAAAGACAAGGAGGAAGGATGTTCCCACATTATTGGGTGACTCCTTTTGGTTTTCACCAAAGGGATTCCATATATGGATTTCTTCATAAGGAGAGGATTAGAGGTCGAGGTAATGTATTTTTAGCAGCGTGTTGGGATTATCATGGTTTCAAAAAAGTGTCTTGATGGGTGTTATAAAATAGGAGGTCTGAATTCCTTTTTATTGTGGAGGGAAAGGACACACATATTATTTTTGAAAAGAATTGTGTGTTCTCCAAGTATTACATGTTTCCCAATTGTATAAATAAACCATTTTAGAATCATAGAGGTTTAGAATCTAATATATGTCCATCCTATATGTTTTTTAATGTGTATAGTTCATTTTTATCTTAAGAGTATTGTTTAGTCCCTTGTTAATTATAATTTTACCTTAATTGGTGTAATTAATTTTAATTACATTCACATTTCACTTTTTTCCAAAACTAAGTTTTACATATTAGAAATTATAATTATTATGATTCAAAATATGGGATAAATTTGTATAAATTAAAATCACTTAAGTGGAAGAAACTAATTTAAATTTAATCCCGCATACGGAGAGACAATGCATGTTTTTTAAAGATAAAACGTCCAAATGATTTATATGTTTTTATATTTAATTTCAAATGTTAAATTGATTCCAATAACCTAAATGGGATTTATTTATGAAACTTTTATCTAAATAAAATTTTAAAACATTTAAAATATAATTATTCTAATAAATAAATGAGTCTAAAAAAAGTAGTGAATTAAAATTCATTATTTTTTATTATTCATCGAAAATGAAACAACATAGAAAAATACTGAAAAATCACAGTAACATAATTTTTAAATTTCTCTTTGAAAAGAGAATTTTATTATTACATATAAAATTTAAAAGAGTTCCAAGTTTGATAATTAAAATAGTTTCTCCATTAAAAGTTGGTAAAACCTGTTTTATAAAAATATACGATTTTATGTGTAATATGGTGTTTGTTCTCATATTATTCCTATAAAATCAATTGTATGAATATATAAAATATTTTACTGAATATATATAATATTTTTTTAATAAATACTATTCACTAATATTAATTAAATTAGCTTATTGAGATAAATCACCTTTCACATGAAAATAATATTTTATAAAATAATTCCCTTAATATTCATTGGGTTTCTATATCAATTTCTAATTAATATGTAGGAAATGAATTAAATTATATATTTTTAGATTCTACTTAATCCTATAATCTTTTTTTAAAGACTATATTACATTTTATTATGTTAAGTAATAATATTTTTAATAATATATTATTATTTGGTAAAACTCGGTCTAGAATGTTACGCATGATATTGGGTAAAGTCAGTCCCACGAGTAACGTAATCTAACCTCAGTGTTCTATATAGAGAAAGATAAAAAATGATTGACAATAAAAAACTATATTTTGTTTTGCGGAAATGTGAAATATCAAAAATATTAAATCATTTCTAGAAAAACAATTCACAAAATCTCGATTGGTTTCCTTCTAAACAACTTAAAAATGAATTTCATCTTCAAAATTATTATAATTTATTAATGTTTTAATACTTTAAAGTTTGTTTCAAAGAAACCCACATCATAAAAATGATTACAAAAAAATACCTTAAAAAGGAATTTTGTAAACATAACAGTTACCAAATGAAATATATAACTAAGTTACCACATAGGGGAAAATAGGTTTCCTGTGAAAACATGGAATTGGAAGATAAATATTACTATTATGTTCTAATGGATAATGATATAGAACATTGCTTAGAAGAAGTGGGTAATCAAAAAATAATTAATATGTCATTGTCTAAGGGACCATATTTTTCACATAAAATACTAGTTATATCATAAATCCTTTTTAGTATCATTTTCCTAGATTCAACAAATTATTTTACTACCTACGAACATAATAAAACATATTTACTTGATTCAATTCCTTTTCATACATACAATCTCACCCTTTGGTTTTGCCTTGATCAATTCCCACTTAATCTCTTACTATAGAGAATAAAGATGAATCTTTCATCAATGAATAAATAAAAGAATCTAAATTCCATATATATAATGATAAGTCATTCCATATAACTATATTTAGCGTCATAGAAAAATGGTTATCACGGGTTATACAACATCTATAAATCATTAAATGGTGAGATATTACTTTAATCTCACAAACTTCATCTTATTCTTAGCTTAATCCCTTCCATAAATGGTTAACCTTATAATTCCTTGAGAAGATTAAAAAAATATAAGATATAAGGTTATGAAATCAGCTTAACATTGATAACTCATAAATCATAAAGTAGTTATTTTTTTCATATTCCAATCATGTGAATACTATCATCATATATTCACATAAAATATAGTAATAACTTCAATTGCTATAAATAATTTTTAAAACCATACACACTCCCTTATTATAATGAAAAATGGATATATTCATGAAATCCAAGATGTTTTAAACTTTATCCATGATTACATAGAATAATATTTCAAATAATCCTTAACTGGTTATAAGATCATCGATTTTCTCCATTTTACATTTTCCTAATAAATCATCTCTTTATCCAAGATAAACACAATTTTTTAAATATCATGATCACATTTAGGGTTGCCTTTCTTAATTAAAATATCACTTTCATAAGTCTTCATCACAATTCAAACAATATTTTTCAACCCATGAAGAAAAACTTATACTAAAAATTTATAAATATTTCAGGATTCGTATAACATAGTAATTAAAATCAAAATCATATAAACATTAATCATTCAACATTATTCTTAAACTATTAATTTGGATTCATATTTCTATTACTTAATAACTCTTTAATAGAATATTATATATGAATAAGGTCTTATAGTTCCTCAAACTAAATATAATCAAACTTATTACATTTAACATAAACAAAAATTGAATAACATCATGCACCTTTCACATTTCGTTTGTGGTCCCTTTATCATCAATAGTATATCCAACACCCATACTACCTTACTGATTCTCATTATAGGATTTCCACTTAGAAAATAAATTTCAATAATGCACATACATTACACATATGAAACATTTAATGTTAACCATATTCCTTCTAGTTCTCTAAATTTACTAAAACCATAAATCATAGTGTGAGAAGAACATATCATATAAAAAAAACATGTAATAATTAAAAAAATTGATAGAATATATAAATTATAATACATTACTTAATATATGAAGCCTTATTTTTATCCTAGTCTATTCATTTCCAACATATTTTAAAATCATTCATGACTTTTGAAGAAGAGTTTGTCATTTCCCAAAGCATATCCCTATGGAGTGTCAAAACAGATGTGCAGTAAGGCCTATTGGCATGGACTGGGATACGCTCGTGTCAGGATTGACAAACCTTATAATATTTGTTACTCCTAGGTACATCTATGATAGAACCACATTCTTTTGTAGTATATAGATAGGGATTTATTTCTATTAAATCACTCATTATATCCTTTGCTAGAATTCGTGGAAATTTTTCTATACTTTTACTCATTGTTAAACTTATCCTCAGAGACATCCCTAACATGTTAATAGAAATATTCATAGGGATCTCACTAATGTTTTCTCATATTAATTTCCAACGGATGACTAAACTGTTCCTTTGATACCAAATATAGGTATCTAGGTGTAACGTACATAGATATAACATGATTTTTTATAAATATTCATCATATTAGAAATATACATTCTTGATGATCGTAATAGTATAGTTTATTTGGTAACATGGAACAATATAATCTAACTAGGATAAAGATCTTAAACATTTCCCAAAAAATATACCCAATTAGTACTTCTACCTGAAACCTTTCTTCATAACCTAGGTAAAGGAACCATAAGAATGGTGTGAGCTCAAATGCTCAGTAAGGCTAAGTAAAAGAGATACGTAATCAAAACATGAGTATAAGGTTATGATAATATGATTATCAAAATAGAAGATCATACATTTTATATCAAATATCTTAAAAATGGATCATTTTGTAATGATTTTTAGTTAATAATATATGAATCTGAAGGGTATTAGGATCATATTTCCTGAAATCATAACATAGGAATGGGACAACATATTTTTGGCAGAAATAAAAGAACATAAATTGATTTCTATAGCAGTCAAGGGATCATAGCCATGGCCATATTAGAAGTTTGGGTTCACTCTTGCTACTATATTGGTAGTCATGGTTTACTCCCATGAACATATTAGTACTCAAGGTTCACTCCCAATAACTCTTTAACCGATAGAGTCCTTTACTGAAATGAGTTTACTACATGTTCTTAACATGTCTGTCTCATAAGATATAAATCATTTCCTAATGATTCAGAGGAAGTTATCAGACCCACCCATATCATAATAAAATCATACATATATGTCCCACATGATAATATCATAAACTATGAAATGAAATGGGTATCACAAACAAGTTATCAAATCATAAAATGTGAAAAAGTGATAGTTTTTATAATCATTTCATCAAAGAATAACCCGTGAAAAGAAGAGGGTTTCACAAACATGTTATATGTGAAAGTCAAATAGATTTCATAAACATCATTCAATCAAAACATAAACCATATATTTAAAAAATATAAATGGATACTTTATATCATTTTCCAGAAGTTCATGAGTAACACAACTAGATGTTATCTTATATGGAATATAATTTAGAAAGTTCTTTTAAAATCATTTCATAATGAATTTATTCTTTCTTCTTTGAAAAATATTTTTCAAACATAAAATATTTTCAAAACAAATTATTGAAAAAGAACATGAAAACGTTAATATAATTATTTGAAAACCTTCTCGAAACCTTTTTCTTTGAATAAATATAAAGATAAAATGAATTAATATTGAAATCCATTTTCCTTAAAATCATATAGAAGAAACTTTAAAACGTTTTGAAACCCATTTATTTTAAAATAAATTGAAAAAATATAAATAATTCCTGAAAAAGTTTAAAATAAATTTTTAAACATAAAACCATTTTCTTTAAAAATACCACTAAAATTTTTTAAAGTAATAATTAATAACCATAAAATATACATGAAAACCTTTTTGATTGAAAATAAATTTAAAAACCATGAATGTACCAAAAATTAAGAAAAAAATCCTTAAAAATAAACTTATATACATTCAATGAAAGCTTCAAAGAAATGATGGTCATGATGGCAGGTATTTCTACACTTGCTGAACATTATTTATATTTTCTTAAAAATGTTCAGAAAAGATTCTTGATTAGAAAAATAAATGAAAATTTCTTCTAAAAATGATTTGTAAATGAAAAAATGTGGGTACAAATGTCCTTTAACATCATAGGGAAAAACTAAAACACTTTTACAAGAATTTTTAGATATCACAGTTATAGCAACCTGAACTGTTATAAATATAATTCACCGTGTTTTTTATTAAATTTATTATTATATAATATGGTTATAGAAAACAGGTTCACTTATTTTTTTTATTACATCTAATTGGGTTTAAATGATCGTTAGGTATCATTATAGTTGATAATATGGTCGTTGAATAATGAACACATAATTAGTATATATATATGGTTTTGACAGATCCAATTGACATAGACCAAGGAAGTGATGGCCTCACCCCATAGGATCGTACAATATAAAGTCCATTTGTCGAAGCATCCATGGGAAATAGAATTTTTCGTAATTTCCCATGACAAATCCCAATCTAAGATCAAAAAACTCAAGCATGAGATAAATCATTTATAGGAGAATTTCAAGCTCATCGAGATCACAACCCAATGCTTGTTTGTTGAACGACCCCATGAAGTCCCCACCATCGCACACCATACTCTAAGGGCGTATACTAGTTTATTGAATGGATATGTATTAAGACACTTTAAATAAGAATATGTACAGTATTTCTTTTTGAATAATGAATATATTTTCATCCTATTATTGTTACTTTATAAGTGATTTTAAAAGAGAAATTTGTATTTTTTTAATATTCAAATGAAATTAATAAATTTATGAATTAATGGATTTTTAAATATATAATATTTTAATATAATATTATTATTAAATTATATTTATCAAATATAAATAATCTTATAATTTTTTTAGGTAAAATATAATTTTTTATTAGGGTTTGAAAACTACTATTATAAAATACTAATCATTTTTAATAAATTTCATCAATTATTTTAAAAGTGAAAATTCACATATTTATAAAATTTTATAGATAAAATGAATATTAGTTTTGGAATCAGAATATTGAAATTATCCAATGGTGAATTTTTCATTCCCTTTCGAGACAATCGAATTTTCATGTAAAAATTAAATATTGTATAAATATACTTTGTGTTTTATGAAATCATAATGATCCAAATGTGATGTAATAAGTAATATAAATGGAATAAACGACCAAATATATGTTTTTATTTTAAAATAATGTGATTTTAAGTTTATTTGATTTATTTTATAATGTCTTTTGAATCCTCCAAATCTTATGATATATTTTATGGTTTTAAAGTCATTTCTTTAAGAGTGTGACTCAAATCCAAATCAACTATTTTAATATTGTAATATGTTAGGACCATTTCCTTCTAAAATAACAAAAAACCAATACTATTCCAAATAAAATGTTCAAAAACCATGGTATGGTTTATGGTTTTGGATATTTTATTATATAGAGTCCAAAACCTAAATAATAAAGAAATCCCCATCCTTTCCTATATAATGTCTCCCACATATCCCATTTCTCTTCACCAAAACTCCTCAAATCTCATCAAAACATTGACCTCCAATCCCCATATACCTCCCAAGATTTTCCCAATCTCTCAATAAGAACTTCTCAGGACTTTGGAGTAACATAATCAGGTAAGGGCTCTTCTAATATCCTATTTTACCAAGCACTCCTTTTATGTTATGTCTTTTAAACCACCATTTACTTATGTTGGGATATTTTATTCCATATTACCCTTACATTAAATTATATTAATAAATTAAGAGTTCCCCTTTAAATGTCATGTATACTACCTTTGAACCTTTATGTATGCTTGTTACCATGCTAAATTTTTTTAAGAAGTCCTCACCTTATCTCCTCCTTTAAAATTCAAGAAACTTCTATGAAATTTATTCTCATAATTTCAAATGGTTATATTTTCATTCAGTTATAATCATTATATTACTTTTTAATTTATGTTATTTAAATGGGGTATCATTTATCCTACCACATTTTCACCCTTACCTAATTTTCCACTATACCAAAATTTTCTTAAGGGATCCTCACCCTTATCTAATTTATTCAAATATATTTATGAGCATATGCATTATAATTACATTTAATAATGTTGGGCCATGTATTTACATGACCCTATTACTTAAAAATTGATTTTTAAAATTTCAAATTCCCATTTATCTCTCATAAAACATATTTATGAATTTTTATATAAGGATGTCAGGCTTCTAAAATTCCACCATGATTCTTCCATTCCAAAAATATTTTTGTAGTGAATATCATGTTGATGTCTCTATCAAGGGTATTCAACTTTATGAACAAATACTTATTTATTGTGTACAAAAAATCATGTATTATACATTTTTTGATCATAGAATAAATTATTATGTTGAATGAATCAATGGATTATGATCTATTCAGAAAACATAGGCATGAAAATGAAATGATTATGAAGGGTGCGGCCAAATACCTCTCTAATTTATTGTGTGATGTTTAGTATAATGATACACCATTTAGGATAGGTGTGTTCCTGATTATTTTTTAGGAATTTTTTCACCATGAATTATTAGGGGATTTATCCTTGAATTATGTTTATGATGCAATTTTATAATTGTTTCCACATTTCCCATGTTTCATTTATGATTTCCATGTTATATCATATCTCATTGTTCTTGTTAATTTTTAATACTCTTTTTATTCCCCGTTTATATGCCTATTTTATAACATGTATCATATTCTTCATGTTATTCATTATTTATTCCCATAATTGGATATATATCTCACCCATTTCGTATGTTTTTTCCCTGGTAGTCCCTTGAATTTTACATTCATTTGAATATTATGATCATGTCAAGTAAGTTTTCAATAATGTTTTGTATCCCATGTTATAAGTTGTTATGCTATATACCAAATTCTAAAAGACAATATACTTCTCAATATTTTTGTGTTCTATTAAGTGTACCTATATGTAATGAAACATTTATTAATGTGAAATATAGATCATGGTTCTTAAAACAGTTCTGAAAGAACACAAATTTCTGAAAGAATAGAGAAATAATGTCAGATTATCATAAAAAACTTCTCTTTGTTATCTTAAGTACAAAAGATTTTGATTTTTTTACTAATAATGAAATAAATAAAGTAAAAATAAATGAAAATATATTTCATGATTTTTACTATGGTATGAACCATATGATTTCATCAAATGAATCATACTCATAAAAAATCATGAAAAGAAATGAGATTGTTTAAAAAAACTCTTACCACTTTGTTACTTTGAACCAAAATACCCATTTAATAAATTTAAATAAAATTAAGCGTAAAATAACATTAAAAAAATGATATTAATTATATAAATTTCAAAGTATAGTGTTTACACATCATATAATAATATTGGTGCATAACATGGCATGTGTCTCGAAGAAGGAAAATTAAAAAAAATAAACTATCGATTGAGTTACTTTTAAAACATAAACCCCATGAAAAAAATATCATAAAATGGATATTTATATACCCATAAATTTATTAATAATAATATTTTAATAATTAAGTGGTCATTATACACATAACATATAAGACATTGTACGTGAACATGGCTTCTATCTTAGGGGAAATAAAACTGAGACGAGAAAAACCCTTACTAAGTGTCGGACTTGTCACATCTATCTTTATCTACCTGTATAATAAAATTTTATTAATAATTAATTTTATTTATGAAATTTTTACAGTTAATTATTCCTTTTTATTCAATTATTACATTGTTTTGTAGAAATACATAAGCAATTACATTTACGTATTTTTTTGACCAAATTCTATTTATAAGTTAAAAATGACTTTGGTAGGTCGACTATGGTTAGAAGGGTTGTTATATAAAAATGTAAAAAATGATAATCATTAAAATTATAATATTTATACATTAATAATACTTTTAAAACCAATCATGAAATAAAGTTATGGAAAATGAAATAGTGTTACAATCATGGGGATGGTATGTCGAACGTACATATGAGTAATGTTTCCATTATTAAATGATCAATTTGGAAATAACATAAGATACATTGTATATTTAATAACAATAATTATATTGGATATAATATTTTACTTAATCATATATACTTATAAAAATAATTTTTGTGAGGTGTGAAGATGATGGAGAGTTGAGTTCCTTTTTATAGTTGAGGGGAAGGACACATTTAGGATTTTTGAAAATAATTGTGTTTTCTCTAAGTATTACTTGTTCCCAAATTTAAAAAATAGTCCATTGTGGAACCTTATAGGTTTAGTGGCTGAAATATGGCCATAAAATTTATTTTGAGAATATTTTATAGGCCATTTCTCCCTTAGGATTATGGTTTAGTCCCTCTATTAGCTTAATTTTACCTGAATCAATGTAATTAATTTTAAATAATTTCACTATTTATTTTTGTCAAAAAAGCAGTTGAAATTATTATAAATTATAAATTATTCATATTAAAAATATGGAAGCCATTTTTTTAAAATTACAATTACATAAGTGGCATTAATTAATTTAAATTTAATCCCGAATATTGTGCGATAATGCTAGTTTTTTAAAGTAAAAACATTCAGAACGTCGCATTGTTTTTATATTAAAATTAAATATTAAATTGATAAAAATGACCTAAATTGTATTAATTTTAAAAAAATAAATCTAATTATACTTTAAAACCAATAAAAAAAATAAAATTTAACCTTATAAATAAATTATAATAAAAGTAGTTTTGAATTGAAAATCATTTTTTTCGATATTCATTAAAAGTAAAACATCAAAGAAAAATAATAAAAAATTAGCCTTAAACTATTTTTATATTTTTATTTCCTAAATGAAGTTTATTTATATATATAATATTTATAAAAGTTGAAAATTTTAGATTTAAAATTGGTTCTCCATTAAAAGGTGGTAAAACTGATTTTATAAAAATATAGGTTTTTATGTGCAATATTTAATCTATTCTAATTTTAGGCCTATAAATCAATTGGATGAGTATTGAAAATATTTTATTTAATTTATAACATATAATTTTATTAATATCATTCACTATTCGTAATTAATTTAAATTACTAAGTTAAGTCATCTTTTCTACATAAAAGTAGTCTATTCCCTTTATACTCATTTGGTTTCAATATTAATTTATAATTAATAGGTAACCAATGAATTATAATATATATTTTCATATGTTATTTAGTCTTATAATATTCAATTTAATTTCTATTTTATATATTATAATATTAAATCATAATTTTTTTTATAATATATTATTGTTTGGTAAAATTGGGTCGTGCATGTTACACAACCCACCGAGTAAAGGCAATATTGTATTTAACATATGCTATCCTCGGTGTTATATGTAGATAAATATAAACATATATATTGAAAAAATAAAAACTATTTTCAGTTTTGAGTGAAATGAAAAATGTTAAAAGATAAATTAATTCAAAAAAATAGTTCATAATATCTATGTGTGTTACACTCAAGGTACATCAGAGTGGAATCTGAGTCCGAGATGTCACAATGTTGTATCAAAGTGGTTCATTTCATGGTTTACTCTTTGTATATAATATATATTAGGATAATAATGATTCTTAACATGGTAATAAGTTGTTCTTGGACATAACTAAAATAGGATCAGGGTAAATGATGAGTTTACGAAATTATAATAGTCGTTCTACTCTTTCCTATTATAGTTGATATTATTTAAACATTGGAGGGGTGCATGGGTGGTGTGTCAGTCATTATTATTAATATGACTAATGATTTTATTTTATCCGTTGATTGATGAAATGAGAGAAAGGATCATTGTTATATGTTTTATCATAGGGAACTAGAATTAACATGACATGCATATTGCAATTCCAAATAGGTGCATTTCACTGATTAAAAATTCTTGAATTTTTTGATATTAATGTTATTGGTGACCGATGATGTGGATGTTATACTATGTATATTATGTTAATTCTATGTGATTGATCAATTTCTAGTTTCAATTGATGAAGATATATGGGCCCTTGTGGGTTGTAATGGGTAATTTACTAGGATAATCCATTTGAATGGAATTAAATGTGTGTCAATATCAATGATAAGGTTTTTTGGACCTAATTTACTTGTAATAAAAAACCATTTTATGTTAGCCGTGATATATGAAAAAAATTAAATGAAAATTGTAAAATTATAAATTATTATATAAATGATGTGGTTTCTAGTAAATGATGAGGAAATGTAATATAGACACTTCATCTACTGGAATGTATGTAATTTATGATTGAACACTTACCAATTCCTGGCCTACCAAGATGATAGATGGGGTAGTATAATTTGGTTAGTGAGAAATTTCCTTATAATTTTCTCCCACTTGTGTTTCCATTGACTTAAATCATGAATTGATAAATGGGCTTCACACTTAAAGACAAATACTGGCATGATGTCCGCGTATCGTGCTCGAGGAGGGTTGAGATGGCCATTATCCAAATGTGGTGGATCCTGATCCACATCCCTTACCACTAGGTGTTCCACTTGAGGCACCTCTGGTATAACCTAATATAGTAACTAACACTTAACTTCTTGATAGTTTCTTATGAATGTTGTAGTCCGTGCAAGGTTCTCCACCACCTTGACCCATAATGATTGATCTCTACCCAAGAGTTATAGTCTTATCATACTCCAACCTTCTCATAGGATAGAAGTCCATAGGTTGCAGAGTCATAGATAGAAAAAACACTTTC
Organism: Viscum album; assembly: GCA_963277665.1. Classification (NCBI taxonomy): domain Eukaryota; kingdom Viridiplantae; phylum Streptophyta; class Magnoliopsida; order Santalales; family Viscaceae; genus Viscum; species Viscum album. Next base: position 591,247,505 of record OY728141.1, on the reverse strand, counting down.
TATCATCAATAATCTGGAGATACCTCTAGGGTATAGGTTCATGATTTCTACTTATAAGCTGCATGATTCAGCCAAGCACTAGTGGGATGTAATTACCCATGCAGGTCCCCATCTGTGTGTGGTATTGGATTAGTTCTACTATACTTTATATGATTACCTCTTTCCTCATTCATTGAGAGATTATATAACTAGAGAGTCAAACTATCTAGAGTAGGGTTCTATCTTAGTTATGCAGTATTCAACATGTTTCACTGAGTTATAGTGATTTGGACAACTTCTAGCTAGGGATTATATTTTGTGTGGTATATTATTTAAGGATGTTGTTTTGTATGCTATATTTACTCTGTTAAATATCCTTTTCATAACTAACTTTTATTAAGTATCCAATTAGTCTCTTACAACTGAGAGAAATATAAGGGGAGCTGATAGCACTGGGCATAGAGGATCAACATTGTAGCTTACCAGTTGTTCTTTAGTTAGTTGAAAGTGATCCCTTAAGGATTCCCATTAGGGAAGTGGAAAATAGGCTACTCTTACTGGTGCACTACTAGAAAATTAGGCTACAACCACAGATCTATAGCCACAGTTTTAAAACCATGGCTATAGGTCTTTTTTCATGGGCTATAGCCACAGTTTTCAAAACAGTGGCTATATCCCACACCTATATCCATGGTTTTGTGGCCTATTTCCACGGTTTTTAAAACTGTGGCTATAGGTCTCCTGCCCTTGCGCGGGAGAAAAGATTTCCCTCCAAAAAAATGGCGGGAAGAACTATTGCCACAGTTTTTAGGATATTTTCATGGTTTTTAATAATATATATAACAGGTTATATAGATATATACAGAAATTCTTTGGTGGTGTAGTGGTTAGGGTGCTGGAACATGAAGGGAAGGTGTTGGGATCCAATAAAGATAGTGACATATTATTTGTAGGCTATTTCCACTATCTTCTTAGGCTATAGCCATGGTTAAAACTGTGGCATTAGGGCCCTATTGCCACAGCTAAAAATGTGGCCATAGGTCAAATGCCATGGTTGACAATAGAGACACATTATTTCCATGGTTTTCAAAATAGTGGCACTAGGCCACCTAAATCCACAGTTAAAACTTTGGCAATAGGTCAGACCCTACTTTCACAACCATAGTGCCCACGGTTGGTAAAAACCGTGGCCGTAGCCTAGGGTCATGGTTTTGGGCCCTATTTCCATAGTTTTGAACCATGGAAATGGCCTTTTTTTTCTAGTTGTGGATGCTATATGGTGTTTCCTCAGTGTAGATGATAGGGATACAAGAAGACCCAATGGAATTAAAACCCTCTAGAGTGTCATGATTGTAGCTGTATGGGTCATATTAAGAGATTCTATCAGACCATTCCATCAGCTCCTAGTGGAAGATGTTATGCACCAACTATACCTTCAAGGAAGGGTTATTTTACACCACTTCAGTTGCGGATTTATAGTAGCACCGATAGGATCGGTCGAGGGGGATTTTGGGGTCGTTGTAGCTGGAATTCATGTTACCAAAAGTGATAGAATAGCATTCATGGTCAATCATTTTCTAGATGTTGCACATGATTGTGGATCAGGTTAGTTTCATATACTACAAATGATACCTGAGGACTTTACTACAAGAACGTCTTCAGTACGAGGTACTATTCTAATTGCCTCCAAAATAGTATCTTCTTTATTTAGTATAGGTTCTTCACACTCTTTCATCTCCTTTTATATCGTGGAATTTCATGGGCTTGAAATACAATATTAATGTGGTTTAATGACCCTGGATACACATTTGGGGGTACGTTCATAGACCATATGATAGTGTTCGGACTTTTCCCTAGAGGGTGATAGTTACCCATTCTTGTGGGACCATTTTGTTCTCAAGACGACATGATTTTAGGCCATTCTTAGGATAGATCAGTTGGTTCTATGTCATACCTTTTTAGATTACTATTTCCCCAAGGTGTCATTTACATCACCAAATAGATGCAATTATCTATACAAGGGTGAGTGGTATGTCTAGGATAGCAGACCTAGAGCAAAGCATCACGTGATAGGTGGAGTGATTGCCCATATTTCCAATCTCTTCATGGTGGATCATGGATTACATCATGATGAATTTCCTATGGTATTAGATTTTTTAGGGACATTTTTTCTGATTATTTTTCTTTCTTACCTCCTGAGAGAGTTACAGATTATTCCATTTTTCTCATTCTAGGAGTAGCTCCAGTGTCCATTACTACTTATAGAATGGCACCTACTAAGATATTGGATCTTAAATGGTAGTTATATTATCTAGAGGCAGAAGGTTTTATACAAACTAGTGCATCCTTTTCAGGATCAACCATGTTATTTGAAAAAAAGAAGATGGAATCCTTCATGTATGTGTATATTATAGATAGTTGAAATATCTTATTATCAAGAACTGATATCCACTACCTCAAATAGATGATCTATTTGACCAACTCCATAGAGCAATGCTATTTTCTATGATCAGACTGAGATTGAACTACCATCATTTGTTAGTTAGGACACCATACATACATCATAAATCTTTTCATAGAATGTATTTTTTGTATGAGTACCTAATTGCGTATTTTACTCTTATAAACTCGCCAGTAGTTTTCATGGATCAAATGGATAGGGTTTTCCACCCCTATCTAGTTTCTTTTGGTGTGGTATGTGTGGATGACATCTTTTTGTATTCTCACACTCATAGAGATAATGGAATGAATTTCATGATCATTCTGAATACACTAATAGAGCACCATCTTTATTCCAATCTTACTATATGACACTTCTTGATCAAAAAAGTTTACTTAATGGTTCTTTTTATCTTAGAATTATGAGTCTCAAATGACCTAGAGAATGCTATTGTTTTTTATTCCTGGGAGCAACCCAAAAAACATGTTTTATATATGGAGCTTTATGGGTGTTGACTGGATATTAGAGGAATTTCATAAAGGACTTCTAATAACCTTTTTAAGCACTTAATTTTCTTACAAATAGGGGTGTCATTTTCATTTGGTTGAAAGAGTGAGAAAATTCATTTCATGAGATAGAAGGGAGGATTATCTCAGAACCTATTCTACATCATTGAGATCATGTATAAGTCTATTCAATTTTCTGTTATGTATATGACATTAGGATCGGTGAAGTGAAGATGTAGGAGGATAAAGTTGTTGCATAAAGGTCTCGTTAGCTAAGGCCTCATGAGATAAATTACCTTATACAAAACCTTGATCAAGTTTCAGTTGACTATGCATTACATTGATGGAGACACTATCTAATGGGTGATCTCTTTGTGGTGTAGAAAACCCAAAAGAGACTAAAATATACCATTACATAGTGAGACTTAAAACTCATACAATGAATATGGGATGAATATCTTCTGTCCATCGATTTTGATCTTGCAACATGATTCGATATGGAAATGTAGTAGCTGATGTGTTGAGTAAGAAACCTTTGGAACTGTCCTGACATGAAGCCAGTCGAGAATGGAAGTTCATTGCCCTATTCTATGAGCTTCATCTGGAGTTTCATTATAGTCATGAGCTATCTTATCTCTTATCTTTTACTATTACCTCTTATCTCCTTAATTAGTTTATGAGAAGAAATTTTCAGATCCCGAGGGTTTGGTTATCTATGAGAGTATTTTATAATTTTACGCACCTCTAGATTCGTCTTTGTATAGAGATGGAATCCTTCATATATAGGGGTGTGTTTGAATTCCTAAAGAAGGTTATGAATTGATGTGAGTGCCCCAGGCTTCTCTGTGGGAATTTCCACCAGTCATATCCTAGCTGTATCAAGATACGCAACGCCATTATTAACATACTAGGAAGAAATGTTAGATAACATGATTTATCATAAGGTTTTCCACATTTCAGTAGTTGAAGGTAGAGCACCAGAGACATGAAGGCTAGTTATATCCTCTTCCAGTCCTAAAATGGAAATTGGAATATATCACCATGAAATTTTTAAATGGCTTACCTAGGTCTCCAAGATGTTGATAAATTGTTTGGGTTGTCTTTGGATGGATGAAAAAATGATCACACCTTCTTCTTATCCCGGATACATTCTCATTTGATGAGAAGGGAATATTTTAATGTGTGTGAGATAATATGACTACCCAAGGTTCCATGTCATATCATTTAAGATATGGATTCTCATTTCCTATCACAGTTCTAGAAGAGTTTATAGATGGATATGGTTGCACAGGTGCTTCTGACCATGTCTCTTCACTCTCAGACTGATGGTCAGTTGTAACAGAAGATACAAGTGTTATAGGATATACTCCCATAATGTTTCCATGACTCGGACAGTTCATGGGATAAGCATATCCTGCTCTCGTATAATAATACCTTTTGTGGGGAAATTCAGATGGTTCCTTTTGAGGCCTTGTATGAAAGGCAATGCTTTTCACCCTTGTACTATCTCGAGGTAGGATAGGTAGCCCTACTAGTTCAACATCTTGTGTATGATAATTTAGAGTAGGTTCAACTAATGGGGATTCATATGTCTAGTACTCAGTCTGGGATGAAATATTATGTCAATATTCATCGACAACCTATTGATTTTGAGGTTTCAGGATCATTTTTTCATGAGGATATCTCTTCGGATTGTGCATACATGTATTTGTAGATAATTGAAGTTTCCATAGCTATTTTTCAATCCATTTGAGATTATAGTGAGAGTGAGGCTATTATCCTATGATTTTATACTACCTTGGTGGTACCATTCAAATCATGAAGTCTTCCACATTTAACAGCTTCTCTGGTTTCATGTTGACGTGTCTCATAGTTTTGGTCCCAATGAAGTTATGATAGTTGTTGATGCTTTGTTTGAGGATTATACTCTATAAATTATTGACTAGAGAACAATGGATCTCCATGGTCAGTTTTTCACTTTAGTATAGGTGTCATGGTATCACGACCTTGCATTGGATGAGATTTGGAATCAGGGGGAAAATGCACCTTCCTCGGGGCTAGAGTTGTTCTCACATAGTGTTTTGATGACATTGGAAGGTTAAATTGGGGATGAGTTCCTTTATGGGGGAATACAGTAAGAACCTTCTTATTCAATTATGTATGAATCCATTTAAACTTGGTTAAGTTTGTCATTTTTGACCTATTATGGATTCCCAATGTGATTACAAATGTTTTAGGGGTGTAAGGTTCTTGTTTTGAGCTCAGAACCCTATATAGATTGAAAATAAAATGGCCATATGGTTATTATAAACTATGAGAGAAAGGATGCATGAATTTTCCTAACCATATGTTGTTGTTAAGTGGGGTGTTATCCAGAACATAGTTTTCCATATCTTTGTGCTAGGGGCCGCACAAGAATGCTAAAAACTACAGACATGTTGTAGAGTAGTATTTTCATATGTAGTGTATTATTTTTTTATTTTTAAATACAAACCATGTGGGTGCCCCCTATTTACAGTAGAATTTGCATGTTTTGGAAAACCGTGTGAAAAAACCATGCGACTTTGGGTTTTTTGGTTATTTTAAAATTTTTCCTTAAATTTATTTAAACTCAAACCACTCTTTGCTATTTCTTTTCTAGTTGAAATAACCTCATATTCGTCCCCTCTTCGAGCTATTTGAATGCATAACCTGGGATTTGAACCCAATATTCAATCTGATATCCATAGGGATCATCTATTTTCATGTTGGATGCATATAATCAAGACCATAATTTATTTATGTCATTAATCATTCTTTTTTCTATCAAAAATTCTATTTAGATATAGTCACACATACCTTATTTTAAAATTTTGTACCATTATTCAGATATCTTAAAATACTATCCAAATTAGAGGTTGATAGTGGATAAGGAGAGTCATAGTAGTATGAGGTAGGTTATATATGACTCATTCTTCATGATTCATCATTTTATAAATTCTTGTGTGCATGTGTCGATTTCATTGTTCATCATCTATTTAATTTATTTGTTTCACCTGTATTTATTAAAATCGCGTTCTAAGAACCATTCCATACAGGTTATTCATCGTTCTGGTCACTTATACAATGTCAAACACCCCAAGTAGGGGTTTTCTACATTTTATTAATTTAGTTTCTTATTATGTTCCAATGTGCAACCATTCAAGTTTGACCTGACTTGACCACTCTAATAGTGATCACTTTCTTACTGAAATGAAAATTGAATTGCGGTTGGACTAGACTTATGTTTGCTATAGCCACGTAACCCTTCTAAGGTAAGTGATTTGAATCAATCAATGAATCAAATGGTGATTTTCAAGTATAAATATTTGATATCATTTTTCCTAGCTAGTTTATAAATGAATTGCATGTGGTTTCTCACCCTTATCCTTCCTAGGTGAAGGAGGGAATGAAGTAATTAAATATTAAATGATTTAATTTTTTTTCATTACCATTTAGCCTTTTCACACTAGTGAAAATCAATTTCATGATGTTTCATTTTTTCTAAATAACTATTATATATGTGAATTAAATTATGGTTTCATGCCGTTGATATGTCTTGTTACATGTAAAAATTCATGCAACGAACCCCTTGACATATAGATTAGAATTCATTTTTCAATGAATCAATTGTTCGGTGCCTAATTATATAAGTACCGTGAAATCATAATTAGATTGTTCATACTGAAGTTATCTTTTTGATTCCTGAGGAAATTCCTTGATCACTCATGGATGCTATTCAAAATTAGAGATGTATTTTTCCAAGGGTGAGACCAATCTTGGAACCCAATATTTTTCTATTAGTGGTTTCCTAGTATGAAACCATTGTATAACTACTTTAATATCACATGATGCATTAGATACACTCATTTGTTCTAGAATGGTCCATAGGGACATGAGGTTCCTTGGCCACATCCTCGGGCCTTGCCATTTTTTATCCCTTTTTAAGATGGATGTTTTCCTTTGACTCAGTTAGATTCATTATTGTATAATTCCTTGGATGATGTTCCTTAAATTACACCATAGAAACTCTTTATTGTTAATAACCTTACAAGATGAATTTCTATATGTTGGTTCCTTTACTATTATCATGTAAGGATATAAGTGCTGGTAATACCTCCTTCAAATTTTTTATATAAAATTGTACTTAATTAATTAATGACTTGGTTTCATGTTCAGACACCAGCAGAGGGATAAAGCAAGTACTTGTGTGTTTACATTTATATGCTTTTTTAATTTTGTATATTCATGCTTTCCCACTATTTCATTTTATATTACACATACTAGATGGTATAGAAACCACTGGTGATGACCTTCTAAGAATGATCTCATGCCCTATATTGGACACCATTGGAACTTGGGAAGATTACATGTTTGTAGGTGTTGAAAAGAGAAATGTACAGCATCAGACACATGATTTCTTGCTTAGGGATGAAGCTGGAGGAAATTTGCTAAGCTAGAGCATGGAAAATTGAGAATACCTTCTTGATTCATTTCTTATACTTATTTTTACCATGTATTTTCTACTAATTTGTATCCTTGTTTTCCATATTTATAGACACATGACATATCATCATCAACTTTTGTATAATATTTTCAGTTATAGTTATCTTTTACTATTATTCATGTATCCTTGTATTGGGTTATCTTATTATATTTCATCCACTATATACCATTCATATTATATATCTATTTTTATAAACTCTAATAATTATGGCATAGTGTCCCCAAAAACACACCCTAGGCCCTCATTTTTAGTTGGAAACCTCTGGAATTCGAGGAGATGTGCTTGAGGCCTAGTGAACCACCAAACTCGAGGCACCTCTGAGGGGAATCCTAGTCCGAGACGTAATTAAATTCCATTAAAAAAATTTTACACTATAATTATTTCATTATTTCATGTTCGATGGAATAGATATGGTGGTGGTAAAATAGGAAAAGTTTTGAAAGAGATATGTTGATAATATTATCTCATTGGAAATAATCTCTTTGAAAACACCATAATGCACCTTGGGAAGGAGGGTTTTTGATACCAATGACAATAGGTTGTAGGGAAGAGTATTAGGTAGAGAATTAAGCTAAACTTTGGTAAAATACAAGGCTTATAAGGTGTGAGTAGAAGGTGTGGTGAAAGATGATATTTACAAGAGGATGAGAAGAGTGTTTTTTAATATATTTTTCATTATTTTATTATATTTTCACAAGACTACAAGTAGTGATAATTATTGTGACTATATAAATATATTAGTGCATATAAGTTTGGATTCAAAGTTTATTAAATCATTCATGACTTGTTAATTAATGTATTTAACTTATAATGTTATATACCTTATTTATTTTATTTCAATTTTAACTAAAAGTTTAACTATTTTTTAAAAATACATAAATGACACCATAATCATTTTTTAGGTTTAGACTAAATAAATGAATTATTTTATGAATATAAATTCTAAAAATATAAAAATTAAATTTTAAATAAAATCATTATTTATCTAAAAATTTTAATTTTAATATTATAATAAATTTTATTACCCTGTTAAAAAACAATTATGGTGTCAAAAAAATATATAATAATTTTAATAAATAATAATAATATTTTAAATACTTATATTATGAAAATATAGTTTCTTCAAAATTTAAATATTTATCATAAAAAATTGAATAAAATATATGAGATTCATAAAAAATCCAAAGACTTATTTAATAAATTTTAAAATATTTATTTATTTGAAAAATAGTATAAATTTTATATGTTTTTATTTTATAAAAAAAATTAATTATTATTTTATAGTTATATGGTTGATAATACTATTTTAATAGTCTCATTACTATTCTTAATAGTTATATTACTATTAATATTTATATTATTATTTCAATGCTAACATTTGTAACGGTTATATGGCTTCAACACCTTCCAGTAATATCTCATATTTTATTCATCATCATCCACTTTTATTTTCTCTAAATGTTATGTATTTTTTAATTATAAAAATTATTATTTCATTAGTAATTTTTTCCTTTCAACATTTTTTATAATAAGTGAACTCATTCTAGGGGATTGAGCGTATCCAATTTTTAATATTATAATTATCTCATTTTTTATTTTATTCTCTCAATATAACACATTTAATTATTATGTTTATATTTATTTTTAATATGTAATTTTCGAATTTTTATAATAAATTGGTGTTTAATTTCATTATATTGTTCGTATGTTTAATATTATACTATATTACTAACATCAAAACATGCATTAATTATAAAATGAAATTTTATTCATAAATGATTGGATCACTAGACAGATTGAATTTATTTCAAAAAAATAAATTAATATATTTATGTTTTTCTTCACGTGTTTATGTAGTGCACATTGTTGTTATATAATATAGGATTATCTCTGATCCTCTTTCATCTTTATTACATATAATGGATACATCACCTAACATTAAAAAATAACATGTTTTCTACTGTATTTCTATTATTGATAAATTGATTATCCAATAACTCTTTTTTCTACTTAAATAATGATGATGTGGTTTCAATAAAATTTGAGAAAATTTAATTTGATTTTTATAAATTTGAAATTATTAAAAACTAAAATTTAGTATCAATCTTATTGGAATAATTTTTTGAGTATCGTTTTGTTCTCCATATCATATAGAACTCAACTATGTTTGACATATGGAAATTTTGAGGTCATAAGTTTTTATATTTAAAAAAAATCTTTTGTACATGGATGAAATTAAGTGATGTTTAATTATATTATCAATGATACAAGTTTGTAGGTATCTCTCTGTGGTTCCAAGGATATAGATTTAGACTATTATAACTACTTATAATTGATAATTTAGTATAAAAATATATTTTAATGATATTTTTAGAACCAAAATTATTTAATTTTTCTTAATAATTTCTTTCATTATATGGAACATTATTGAATTTCTTGAATCAATGAATACATATATAGGACATAAGATATTGGTATCATAATTAGGAATGATAATCAATATTATAATAATTGTATCTCTCTAATTATTTACCATTGGTGAGTAGTGATACTAGGAATAGTATATTTCAAGAGGAATTACCCAATAGTCCTCTATATTGTAATATAAAATTATAAAAATATGAAATATGATTTAATTTAACAATCCAATTTACTGTAAAAGATAATCCCTTGAATAAGATATCATAATAAGTTAATGTTGATAATGAGTTAACTCACTTATCTACCTAAAACCTATATAAAAATATCATTGGTCATATTATTATTTTAAATGATGATATATAAAATTTAACATATTCTTTGGGTTAGTGTTGATAAATATGAAAATGTGATATATGTTATTAAGGTGATTAATTAATTAATGGATTGATGTTTTATTCCAAATATATATTTATATCATTAATAACACAGTAGGGGAAAACCTTCTTGATATTCTTTTTTAATATAACCAAATAGTAGGATCGGGGTTTCAATGTACATGATTTGGGAATTGGGTAAAAAATATGGTTAGGAATCCCTCAAACAAACATTCTTTTAACTAGGTATATATTAGGAACAATATCAAGTATCACCTAAATCTACATTATCACAAATTTGGAATTTCCCTCCCATATGACATCATAGATTGTTAAATATATTATTTTTATTACAATACACCACACTAAATGAGATTAAATAAAGGGAAATAAAATTATTCACCAATAATAATATTTTACCTCTATTTACAGTCATATTGTTGTAGATGACAATATCTTTTTGGAAGTGAAAAAAATTAAAAAGAAATACAAAAACATTCAACTAAAACATATTATAAAACAATGATTGTTGATATAAATTTGTATAACTACCAACCTTAAAATATACACAATATTGATATTTTTCATGAATTTTAAATTTTTTATCATTGAGGATCATTATAGGTTTATATTTTTATATAATTAGGCCATAACTCATACATAACCAAACCAGAAATTACAAAGTGTTCATTTCTGAACACTATCCTTTTTTTCAATAATCTAAAAAATTTTAAATAAATAATTATATCTTTTATGAAAATTCTTTATGATATTCAATGTGAGAAATTCCAATCCCTTACTCAGCCTTATATCCTATAGAAAAGCATAAAAATTTGGGATGAGTATAAAAATCTCACTAAGGGCTATAAAAAATAAGGAAACCATTATTCCTTTAATAAACATTAAGGCTCAAAAAAACAGAATTGTAAACAAATAATTTTAAACTTTAATAACTAGTAAATACATTCCTTTGATAATAATCACATTGATTAGACTTTCGTAATGACAATATTACCATCAAACCCATAAAAAGAATAGAAATACATAAAGGTATCTCTAGAAATTACTATAATTTTCAATATTATTAATGTAATAACCATGTGGTCGACTTAAATACATGTCACTCATACAAATGGAGTATCCATATGGCTAAATTCCAAACCCAATGCATTGGAGAGATATCATGGACAAAACAGTCATTGGTTTATCACAGAACCACCCATAATTGGTTTATCATGTTACCACAAATAAAATTTCCATGTATCGTTATATAATAATAACAGATAATGTAATGAAATTTTTATTATGTCACTCATAATATTTTATATTTATTTCTAAGAAAACATTTCATGTTATTGAAATAATCATTATTTTTTCAAAACCCCTTTTCAATAAAAAATACCGAAAACGGGAAAATGGTTTTCATTAAATAAGACATGAAATATTATAAAGTAAGATAGCAATAAAATAATTTTAATGGTGGCGAAAATGTCATTTTTTCCATATATGTTAAGAATAGAACATTTCCTTTATCGATTTAAAAAACAATTTGTATAAAACATGTAAAAATATTCTTTTTGAATACCATTGAATGAAATTGAAAATAGATATAAACTTCCTTAATAATCCTTTTATATCTATATAAATAGATATTTAAACTAATATCAATAAAATATACATGGATAGGAATATTTTGAAATTAAATCTTTAGAGACTCAACATGTTTCATACCACATTGAACATTTAAATCATAATCTCCATGAAATAATAAAATTTATAAAATCAATATGTAACATAAGATTAATTGAATTCATCATATTATGTTTCAAAGGGACTTCTTTTACTCCTCATTAACAATTTGGGTGTATAACCTTAAATTATTCCACAATGAATGGAGATCGAGACGAAATACCCTACCTTGAGTTTGACTTGTCAAATGTGTCTTTATATTCCTGAATGATAAACTTAAGTTAATTATTTAATTTCTTCAAAACAATTATAATTTTTATTATTAATTTTAGTTAACTTAATACAGTGTTTTATAAAACTACCAAAATAATTAAGTGCATGTCCGTGTATTGACCAAATTTGGTTCATGCGTCAAAAACGATTTTGGTAGGTCGACAATGGTCAAAGGGGTGATTATATAAATATCTCTAGAATTATAATAATGAATTAATTATAATATTTTTACATTAAATATAATTTTAAAACCAATCATGAAATTTTTTTATTAAAAGTTAATTAATGTTACAATCATGGAGATGGTAGGCCATACGTACGCATGAGTAACATTCCCATTTTCAAGGATCATTATGGAAAAAATGGTATGTAACATTTTTGTTTTTATAATTTTAATTATAACATAAATATCATACTATATAATCATATATAATTATATATATAATTATTTTTATGTAAATGTAATCATATCTCTTCAAGGATCTGGTAATACACACATCCACAAACGACGTTTTCACTTTTACAATGTGTGGAAAGGTAATAAAGAAAATGATATATTATATTTTGATAAAGATAATTAAATCATTAATATAATATTTATTTCATTTATATTACATATTTTTATTCTATGAATCCTATGTAAATTCCATGTTAAATGTGAATATATCACATCGCTTTGAATGAGCGGTTTTTTACACGTCTAAAAACAATGTTGTCATTTTCCCACAAAAATGAATGAATGAAGGTATGTTTATAAAAAGATTCCAAAATGTTGAATACATATTAAATAATATATATATTTATCATAAAAAATTGTTTTCCCATCATAATTCCCAACCATGATAGGTGATAAACGAAAAATGAAAGACATCGTTTTGCGAGGCGATAGTCTTCTGTACACATGAACAATAATTTTTTTACCCATTTGATGGAATTGTTTGTAGGTGTAGGTAGAAACATTAACATAAAATCATATAAGTATATTAATGATAATTATGATAATATATAATCCTGTAATAATAATATTTTAATGGGTGTAAAAATAAAAAAACGAGAAATGCATGTTGAATAACGATACCTCTTTTTCGGTTAACTCCATTTAGTTTTCACCAAAGGGATTACATTGTTTTATTTCCTCCAAAACTGAAAACTCTAGGATGATTGGATATATTTATGGATATTATCTGGTCAGTTTATGGTCTATCCAAATTATTTTATTTGTGGGTATAAGTGATGAGGGTGAGTGCCTTTTATATTGGATGGGTAGTGGTATTATTGTAAATATAAGAAGGTAAACACTATTGAGAGGTATCCCTATCATAATGTGACTCCAATAATGATTAAAATTATATAAAAATGTATATAATATAAACCTATACATTAAATGGGTTTTGGAAAAGTTTCTAGGTCATTTAGACTCTTGATATTAAAGTTTAATCGGTAAGTAAATAATTTTTTACCTTAATCATTGTAATTAATGTTAATTTAATTCACTAATATTTTTTGATCCAACACTAGGTTCACCATATTTGAAATTATAAATTATTTGGATTCCAAATATGTAAACAATTATTAAATATTAAATCCACAAAATGATCAAAAATTAATTGAAAATTAATCTGTCAAATAGGACGATATGCCATGTTTTTAAAAGGGAGCTATTCAAAAGTTTGCTGAGTTCTTACATCCAATTTCGTATTCAAAATGACTAAAATGAATTAATTTTTTTGAAATGATATAAAATGGATCTAATTATATAATTAAAATAATTAAAATTTTACTTAACTATATAAATAAATTTAGTTGTAAATGTAGTTTTCATTTAAAATTCTATCTTATTTACTATTCATCAAAATATGAAACCTCCCAAGAAAAATAAAAAAAAATCACCCAAATTAAATTTTAATAATATGAATTCAAAAATGAATTTTATTTTGTCATATAAATACTATAAAAGTGTAAAAATTTATTTTTAAAATAGGTTCCCCATTAAAAGGAGATATAATTTATTTTTAGAAAAATAGAGCTTTGATGCATAAAAAGGATTTATTCTTATCTTTTCCATATAGAATCTCTTATATGAATGAGAAAACAATTTAAAAAATTGTTTAAACATAATATATTTAGAACTATTCATTCCTGCTGATAAAAACATTAGATGATGACTTCCTTAGAAAAAAATATTAATTGTATATTACTGTCTAGTATAATTCTGTCATGCGTACAATGTTAGATTTCAAAGAAACTCATTGTTGAGTATCATATATGGTATTAGAAATAAAATCCATTTTATTTTAATATTAATATTTAATTTAAAAATATTAATAAATATGAAAAAAATACTTATTCTATCATTTCATGAGATATTACATCCTTCCCCCTTTTGAAAATTGTGTCCTCGCAATTTTATTCACTTATTAAATAAGTGGGGATATTTAATACTCATAAACTTTTCAGTATCCCTAGTATCCTATTAAACCATGTGGGTTTTCCCTAAAACCTTAACTTAGTGAATTAAATTATTTCACAACACATTCTCTCTGTGGTCAAGAAACAAAATTTTTTGGACCTCATAAGAAATATTCTCTTCCGACTAAACTACTTTAGGGATCAAAACACGACATGAATCTGGTTCATACCTCCTCAAAAATGAAACATGAAATATGTTTTGTACCTGATAGAAAATCATAGTTAAATAAACGTGGTAAGAAATTTATCCAACTATCTCTAATATATCGTATGGTCTAATGAACCGTAGACCCAAATTCTATTTTTATTAAAACATATCACACTTTTTCATAGGAAGACTTTTAGAAATACATGACCACCTACCATGAAATATATATGTTCTCTATGGTCATACACATAACTTTTCTACATGCTCCGAGCTATTCTCATTTGTCTTTAAATCAACTAAAATTTACCTTTTATTTCTTCCACCAACTCTAGTCCCATCTACTACCATTCTCCTACATCATCCCAAAATGATAGTGTTTGAAATCGCGTTCCATACAATCCCTCAAAAGGTTCCATATGAGTATTATAATGAAAACTATTATTATTACAAAACTCAACCAAATAAAAATATTGATCCCAAATTCCATTGTAATATGTTGAGTAAGAATGAAGAATATCTTCCAAGATATGAATATTTGTTTAAGACTATACATTAGATTGGGGATGAAAATCCATATTGAAATTTAATTTCATACCCAACTATAAGATATTGAAATTTTCTAGAGAAGTATTTAGGTGATTTTTAGTACAATTTTATCATTATTGAGTAATTTTTTCTTAGGTTTTACCTTAGTGTTTTTGTTGTGAATATTGAATTTTTTAAGGAAGAGGTCAAGTGAACGTTTGGCACACGGTTTTCACAAATTGTGAACCCAAACATAACAAACCATGTGAACCCAAATAGAGGGGATTCACATTACTGGTTTATAGTTTTTGATATTGTGTTTCCTAGAATAAAAAATAATACACCCCCTCTATAATAGGATCATGGTTATGGTGTAAGGTTTGGAATACTCTGCACCCTTGTCAAGAAAATGGTCCATGACCTTTTAATTAACCCTAAAATTTGTTTTTAAAATACATGAACCCACATTTAAACCCAAAATTGACCCCAAATTGGAAATATTATATTCCGATAGTTTTTAGAGGTTCTTATATGAATTACTAAGGATCATTTCCTCTATTTTTTGAGAAACAAATGGTGGATTGAACATCTATAACACACCCGATAAGAGGATCTAATACTATGTGGTTTCTTTCTTCTCTCCCATCTCTTTTGAATCTTTTAGAGGGAAGTTATCATATATATTGTTATATATAGATCTAGGATTGTTGGATATAGATATAGAACTTTGGGATCTTGATTTTTCTATCTTGAATTAGGGGTTTAGATTCAGATCTTGTTCTATGTCATTATTCCACACAAATTAAGGATTTCCATCGGTGAGCATTATTATCAATCTTGTAGTGTAAACTATTATTCAAATAAAATGTCTTGAATTAAATTATTCATAGTAAATTTTATAATTTCTATTGTATTTTTATAAATTTACCTTCTTAAATTGAATTAAATAATTTGGTAAATTAATTAACTATGTAATAGTGAAATAGGGAATATTGAGATTGGGAATTGAATAAATAATTGTTGAATTAATTATGGGATATTGAAAATTTTAATTGAGAAATTAAATTTTAAATTAATTATGCGATATTGAGATTTTTATTTGATTAACTAAATGTTGAATTAATTAATGGAATTGATTTTACCAATAAATTTGGGAATTTATTTCTTATATTGAGATGATTAATTAATTGATGAATTAAATAATGGTGTGATGTGAGTATGCCTTTGTGTAATTTTATTAATTAATTGTTGAATTAATTAATAAGGATTTTGTAATATTTAATTGATTAAATTTAATTAATTAATTGTTTAATTAATTAAAAAATGCTATGATCATGAAGTGTGATGAAAATGTTAATTTTTATTAATCTTGATTAATATAATATAATTTTGATTGTGATACAGATGATTATTACGATATTAATGTATGGGGTATAGTCTAATACATCAACATTCTATAGTGATAAGTTGATATTAATGAGTATGACCTGGCCTACTAGTTCAAATGCCCATTGTGATAAATTGATATTTGTGTGTGGGATGTAGCATGCTACATCAAAATCTCCTAGGGATAAATTGGAATTTGTGTGTGGTACATGGACTTTTGGATAAATATAACATAGTGATAAATTTATTTATGAGTGTGGGTCATGGTATGCTATATCAAAATCCCATGGGGTCTAAGGTATGGTGACCTAGACCCAGTACGATGGAATTTTACCATGGATAAAATTAGTCATATTATATTTGATATTAAATGGTTAATGAAATCACTTCTGTTTTAATGAATTTTCAATTTATTTTGTGATATGTTTTATAATAAGACATAGTCTAAATCAGGTATTGACATTTCAGGAGTCCAAGGGAACCCAAGGGTTATATGGTTATAAAAAATTGTAATTGAATAAATGTAACTTATTTAGTTTATTTATTTAATTTATTCTTTATATAAAATCATACACTATTTTGAAATGATATTTTTTGATACATCATTGGTGATATCTTATTGAGTTTTACTCACAACCTACTCAGGCTTCTTGATCAGTACCTGAATAGATTTCATGTTTGTAGAATAGCATAAGGAAAAAGGCCATGTGTTAGATGACTGATTTGTGATGGATCATGGATGAGGGAACCAAACGTGGTATGATACAAACATGGGATTTATCAGTTCATTTACTTTTGGTTTGGTAGTTTTACACATGACACACTTTTTTATGGTATATTTATATTCAGGATTGATATTGTATTTCCTATTTTGGTTACCATGTTATATTGTTATTGTTCTAGTTATGGTTATATCAAAGGGTTGTTCTTCATTTATTTTATCTTGCATATTACTCTGATAAGGATGGTATAATGTCCCCATGATCTATAGTAGACCCCTTATACTAGTCAAAAGCCTCTAAAATATGGGAAGTCATGTTTGAGGTCACATATCGTTTGAGATTGGGGCACTAGGGTGTGGAACACAGATCGGGGAATTACAAAGTGTTATTGGAGCTGATTTTTTTCCTTTTGTATTACTATTTAGTAAAGATAGATAGTAGACATTGAAGATTCAGGCCTTCAACATCTGCTCCGTCATGGTATTATCTACCCCATGTATTTTGGAAAGCTCAAGTACCCTGGGTGGGATAATTATTATTGGTATATGTAGTAATATTTGGATGTTATTTATCCATGGGTGATGTAGTTTTTTGTGTGATGTGGTTGTGGTTTTTGAGGTTTTTTGAGATTTTAATCATGAAATTGTATGGCATGAGATTTTAGTATTCATGATTCATTCTATGAACTTGAGATTATTTTATAGCAGGTGTCATTTTAGTTATTCATGGGAATACCTATTTTGGGTGAGTTGTTGAACTTGAACTTTGATTCCTTGCTTCTGAAATTGAAATGAAAATAGTGCTGAATATTGAATTTATAGTTGTAAAATGATGCAATATGAGAATAAATGTTTTTTAAATGGGAATAATGAATATGAAAATGTTTTTAACATTTTTAAGCTTAACCTAGATATAAGTTTGTTAAGGGTAGTGATGGTTCCTAGGTTTTAATAGTGTGGTGGAATGGGTGAATGAATTGTTGTGGATTAATGTGAAAACCCTCTTGTGAAATCTACTAATTTTGTTTTATCTATCCAAAGACATGTATAAGAAATTGTGGATACATGCCTCTATGGTAATGTTTATTAAGGGGATGACAGGAGGACATGGATCAAGTTGATTCTCTAGAAGTAGAACCTAGGACAGTTTTAGTGACATGTGAGGAATTTGGGGAGTTAATATGATAGATTTTTTCTCGATTTATGAAATTCATGGAACGAAACCCACAATGGGTTGTGAATAGAATGTTTGATCAGATGAGGGATCTCCAATTGGTACACCGCATGAATTTTACTATAGCTGGTGTACTTAAGGCATCTGAGTTCTGGATTGAGTCTATCTATACTATAATTGACCACATATATACTCTTATTGAAAATAGATCCAAATTGGATGATTTCATGTTTTGTGTTCAATCGAAGCATTGGTGTAACATATAGACTCGGGATAGACAATTAGATAATATAGAGATGTAGGATATTCATGGGAAGATCTCAGAGCACTTTTATCTTGAGATTCTAAGACAATAGATAGTAACTGATTTCATGAGATTGACTTGGGGATAATTTTTTAGATGGGCTATTCTAGAAGCATTACATATTTAGTGCACTCTGTTCTATTGTTGGTGGGGGATGAGGTAACTAGGACAAAGTTGCTTTAGGATGGGCTTAAATGTTAAATTAAGTCTAATAAGACTATTTTCATGGTGATGAAGAATTACAAAGTGGTAAATAAGGATCAAATATTTTATAGGAATGTGAAGGAGGGTTATAGTGGCGGAAAAGATGTTCTAGGTGGATAGTAAGGATGTACATCCTTCAGAAGCATGAAACATATCTATGAGAATGTTAGCCAGTGTAGTGGGAAGTAGAGTACCCATTCTAAGGGATTGGTGAGTCAGGATATTAACCGAGTAATTTTTAACTAGTGTGGTAGGTCGGGATATTTCAAAGGATAGTTCCCCCTACCACTAGTAGATTATTGAGGCTATTGTAGGATGGTACATCTATAGTGGTTCTACAAGAACCCTCACATATGGGTAGTGATGGTGTAGCTAGATAGAGCTAGAGTGTAGGAAGGGGGACTTCTATATCTTATCAATATGTATGTTGGAGATGTATTGGATGTGATGGTTGAGGTAGTGGACACAGTGATTATGGGAAACAATTCCTGTATTATAATTATAAGGACCCGACCTTAAAACATGACATCATATTGAATTAAATGTATAATTCACATTGAATATCTTTTCAGGTTTAGAGTTTTAGATAATTAGGACCTAACTATTACATCTCAAAAGATTACAAAGTAGACACTTCTACTGAGTTTCCATTTTTTTCAAAATAAAAACTCCTGAAAAAAGAGTACTGTCTAGTTCCATGTTTTAGACAGCATGAATTTTCCTTGATCCCATCCTTGAGCCTATTCATCTTTAAGTTATGTGAAAAACATTTCAAAAAATGGGATGAGCATAAAAAGCTCAATAAGGGTAATAAAAAATAGAATGAAAATATTAGTTCATCATTACATACATAACATAATTTCTTTAACATACCTCATGAAATGATATTATTTATTAATAACGCATAGAAACATAAATCATAAAGGTAACTTGTGGCATCCATATCATACATACATTGTAGCTGTCACAGCTATGTAGGGAGTTACATTTAGAATACCCATCATAGTATATTCCCTAAATCTCTTTGGAGAAACATTCATGTTTACCTCTGTCAAATTACCCAATTCATTGAAGATCTATCTTGAGCTCACCCGCCCTAGGTTTATCACGGAACCACCCGTATACGTAAACAATGCCCAAGAACCATAACATATACATAACACATAAAAAAATAAAGGAAAGATAAAATTTACACCTTTCAATCACAATATATCATTTAAATATATTGACATAAGAAATCCATAATCAAAACCATTTTCAATACCAAAATACGTAAAAATAGTATACGGTATATATTTTCCTTTTAAAACATTACGGCTTGTTAAGGAAGCCAAAGATCAAATAATACTCACGGCGGTAGAAAAGGTCGTTTTCACCGATTACGTTAAAAAGAAACATTATTTTTTTTCATTTATTAAAATGACTCAAAAGGAAAGATTCACTTTGAATAAAATGAAAATTCAAAGGTATTTATACACCATATTTTAGAATTAAAAAAATATGCCTCAATGAAAGGAGATTGAGACGAAGTCCCTTACCTCGTGTCCGAATTGACTTAATAGTTCTTCAATCTACTGAATAATATACTAAAGTTAATTTATACCTTCTTAAGAACCTTTTTCATGTTTATTATTCCTTTTAAATCACTTATTACCATGTAATTAACATTATGTAATAATTTAAGTTATTAACGGTTGTTTCATCGATATTTGGTACTTGAGTAAAAATAGACACGTTATAATTACAACTTGTCCATGTGGTAAAATATCTATTATCTTCAGAGTGATATTAATGATGTAGATATCATATATATCATATATATTCAGTATATACATGTATTTATATTAGTACATAACATTTGTAGTTAATAAATGAAATGCACCATTCATGGAGACAGTAAGATGTACGTACGCATGAGTGCTACTTTCATTTCCATTTCTTTTTTTAATGGAATGAAAAAAATAACGATACATATGTATATTATAATTATAGTACAATATCTTAAATAATATCATTAACTCCATCCTTTATTCATCCCACATAAGGCATTAACGAGTCATATCACATTGAGGGGGCGGTAGTCCGCACTTCCTAAAATGAAATTATCGCGTTTACCCATTATGAAAATCATAAATGTAAGATATAAATGAAAAATAAGGAAAGATAAAGAAAACATAAACATAATATATATCATATATAAATACAATTCGATCATAATGGACACCATGATGGGCGGTGGGATATAATTGAACAATCATCGTTTTGTGAGGCGTTAGTTTGCCATCTACAGAAACATTATGTTCTTTACCCATTAGATGGAGGTGTGTGTAAGTGTAGTTAAAATACTTCTCATAAAAACATCCTACTATATTTAGGATTATTTTTTTGTTATAAAATAAATTAATAAAAAGACTTTAGGGGGTTGGAGAAGTAAAAAAAAATAAAAGAACTTAAGAGAAGATGTTACCTTTAAATCGGGTAACTCCCTTTGGTTTGAACCAAAAGGGTTTCTTCGAGTAATTTATGCCTATGTTAAGGCTTCTTGGATAAATAGAGGGATCTTGGGAGCTTATTGGAGTATATTTTACATGATAAAAAGGCATGAGAAGTTTGATAAAGGAGTTATAAGTGAGGGCTTTTTATAAAGGAGAGGAGGGGCTCTTTAGGAAAGTTTGAAACGATTATTTTATTATTACATCATCTTAAGATTAAAAAGGTCAAATATTCATTAATATCAATGTTAAGATGATTCAAGGTCAAAATAAAATAATCCAATAATAATTGGTCCGGTTTCAGATTTTTTTTTTAATATTTATAATCATATTTATTTAAATCATTTATTAATGAGGTAAATATTGCATCATTCTTGTTTCATAAATAATTTAATTTATTTGATGTCAAAAATTTATAAAAAATATTCCCTGATGTAGTAAATCTTTTTATCTTTCCAGATAACATTTATATTCTGAAATATAACTTATATAACCCAATTTAAAATTTTTTTACTAAAAGATATTTGTTTATGTCATTTTTGTCTTTACTTTAAATTAATTAATATAAAATGTCATTATTACTCGCATGTGGCTTCCTGGGTCCCAAATTCGACCCAAGGATTCCCATGTTTAGATATATATCATAAAATTGGATTAGGACACATGTCAGGGTAATTTAATATTATTATAATATTATATTTTACACTTATTTACTATATTTACCCTTTAAACATTGCAAATAAAATATTTACTGAAGTAAATATTTAAAATATATAAAAATAAAAGTTACCTATTTACACAATTTGAACCTACTGATTTCAAATATGTAATCCATTTTTCTAAATGAAAAACAAAAAGGTGGTAGAAATTAATTTAAAATTAATTCCCCTCATCTAAAACATAAAGCGTGTTTTTAAGAAATAATAACTATAAAAAAATTGACACTTGTTTATGTCCAATTTCAAAGTGAAAATAATTCAAATGAGAAAAATTAGATTAAATGATAAAAAATATATTCTAATTAAACTTTAAAACCAATTTAAAAGATAATATATCCATATAAATAAATTATATTAAAAGGAACATTTAAAGTAAAATACAGTATTTTTCATTATTCATTAAAAATGAACTTTATTAGAAAAATAACAAAAATTTCCCCAAAGTAAATTTTGATGTCCCGAATCTAAAGAAGAATATTATTTTTTCAAATTAAATAATTAAAAATGAAGAAAACTTGATTTAAATAGGGTTCTCCATCAGAAGGTGGAAAATCAACCTTTTAAAGAATATTAGAGTATTTATGCTTAGATTCATTTACATCCTAAGCCTATAAATTTTATTGGATAAATGTAAAAACATTTAACAAACATGTATAATCATATTGTAGTTAGTTCTATTCATTCACGCCAATACAATGGATAGGCCTTAACAACCATTTAAAATAATAATATTACATTATTTGTGTGCAACGTAAGATTTCAAAGAAACCCGATGTTGCGTATCGGGTACGCTATCGAACATAAAATCCCATTTAAAGTAAAAATTAATATTTAATTCACAAATATTAATAAACATTCAAAATTATTATTCTTTATTAACTTGGGATGTTACATCTTTCCCCCCTTTTGGGAATTACGTCCTCACAATTTTATTCACTTATAAAATAAGTGGGGGTATTTATCCCTCATAAAATATTCAGATTCCCACATTGCATCTTCATCCATATGGTTTTTCCAAAAAACCTTTACCAAAAAAATTACCTTATTCCGCAACACATTCTATCTACAGCTAAGAATCTGGACTGGTTATTCCTCATAGAAAAGAATCACTTCCAACAGAACTACCTCTGAGCTCAAAACATGAGATGGATTTGACATATAATTTCTCAACATTGAAACATGAAAAAATTGTGTAACTAAGATAAACTTGGGGGTAAAGCCACTCTATATACAACTGCTCCGACTTTCTCTAGGATTTGATAAGGTCCAATGAACCTCAGACTCAACTTTCCCTTCTTACCAAAATGCATCACACTTTTCCATGGAGAAACTTTGAGAAAGACATGATCACATACATTGAATGATATATCATTCCTCCGGTTATCCACATAACTATACTGCCTGCTCTGAGCTGTTCTCATGTTCTTCTATATCAACTAAACTTTTTCTACCATCTCCTCTACCAATTATGGTCCCATCAGCTATATTTCACCTACTTCATCTCAAAAATCTGTAGTTCGACAACACTTTCCATATAATGCCTCAAATGGAGCCATCTGTATATTGTAATGAAAACTGTTATTATATGAAAATTCAACCAAAAAAATATATTGGTCCCAACTTCCCTGGTAATCTAGTGAACAAGCTTGTAGCATATCCTCCAAGGTCTAAATTGTTCGTTATGACTACCCATCTAATTGAGGATGAAAAGATGTACTAAAATTTAATTCAGTACCCAATGACTTCGGAAGGCCTTTCCAAAAGTTAGAAGTAAACCTGGGATCACGATCAGATACAATGGAGAGGGGAACACAATGCAACCTGACTCTCTCTTTTACATTCAATTGTAAAAGTTGATATAGTGACAAAGTATCTAGAATATGAAAGAAATGAGCAGATTTAGCCAATAGACAAACAATAAACCATATTGCATTGTTACCTATAGATGTCTTTGGTAATCCCACAATGAAGTCCATGGATATATTTTTCCATTTTCACTATGGTACCGGTAAATACTGAAGCATCCCTTTCGGTAACTGCTGTTATGCTTTAACCTACTAACAAGTCAGACACTTCACAATAAAATCATCAATTTCTCTTTTAATTCCATACCACCAGTAATACTCTCGATGGTATCTGTACATCTTAGTACTTCTAGGATATATTGAAAATAGGGAACTATGAGCTTCACACAACAACTCATTCTTCCAATGTGAAACAAAAGGCATGAATAATCATTTCTCAAACCTCAAAACACAATCATTATCATTGTTAAATTCAGGAAACTTTCCCTTCTTAACCATCTCTACATTTTTCTGTAACTCATTATCCCCTTTCTATGCTCACTTAATACTATTTGACAGAGATGATTCCACTGACACCTGAAACAAAACAGAATAATTTCCTGCACCAACAAGTTCAATGCCAAAATTCATCAAATCAAAAACCAAATGATCTCATTCCAAATGTACCATGGTTAATGAAGCATTAATTTTTTGACTCAAAGCATCATCCACTTTATTTTGTTTTACAGGACGGTAATTAATTGTGCAATCATAATCCTTTATTAATTCCAGTCATCACCTCTATCTCATGTTCAATTGTTTTAGTGAATATATACTTCAAACTTTTGTGATTAGTATATATTTCAAAATTTACTCCATACTAATTATGCCTCCAAATTTTTAAATCAAATACTACAACAACTAATTCCAAATCACGAGTAGAGTAATTAAACTCACGAGGTTTCAACTGACGTGAAGCAGAAGAAATTATTTGATCATTCTTCATAAGGACACAACCAAGTACTTTCAATGAAGCAACATTGTAAATAACAAACTCACCATTTCTGGATGGCACTGCCAAAACTGGAGCATTCACCAATCTTTTTTTCAGTTCATTAAAACATTCATCACATTCTTTTGTCCAAATGAACTTAACACCTTTTTGAGTTAACTTAGTCATTGGACTAGATAACCGTGAAAAATTCTCAAAAAACCTCCAGTAATAGCCTACCAAACTAAGAAAACTACGGATCTCAGTTATATATGTGGGTCTTGGACATTCTTCAACAATATTTTTTAGTAGGAACAACAGTTATGCCATTTTCTGAAACAATGCGACCAAGGAAAGAAATTTGTTGCAACCAATACTCACACTTTCTGAATTTCCCAAATAGTTTCTTTTCTTTTATGGTTTAAAATACAACCCTTAAATCACTTTAATGTTCCAATTTAATTTTTGAATAAACCAAAATATCATCCAGATAGAGAACCACTATTTATCACCCGAGTCAACTGTGCCATCACTGCAAAAAATGGTTCAGTTCCGATTACAACTCTCTCAGGTTGCTCATCTGGAAGGTTGCCTTCCTCCTGATATCGTCCCAACATTGATGCCCTGTTTCCTATGTGGAAAACCATAATGAACACAGAAATATCTTTGGCAAATCAACATGGTAATCTTTAAATGCTATATAATTTCAATATTTCCATAAATTAATTTATGGACATTTATTTAACAATACCGTAACTCCTAAATTTATCTAAAATGGCCTCTGATACCAACTATAAGGACCTGGCCTTAAAACATTACATAATATTGAATTAAATGAATAATTCACATTGAGGATCATTCCAGCTTTAGAGTTTTAGAGAATTAGAATATAACTATTACATGTCAAAATATTACAAAGTAGACACTTCTATTAGGTTTCCATTATTTTCAAAATAAAAACTCTTGAAAAAAAGAGTCATGTCTTGTTCCATGTTTTAGGCAGCATGACCCTATTAATCTTTAAGTCCTATGAAAAACATTTCAAAACATGGGATAAGCATAAAAAGCTCAATAAGGGTTATAAAAAAAAGAATGAAAACATTAGTTCATCATTACATACATAACATAAGCTCTTTAACATACCTCATGAAATCATAAGATTTATTAACAACACATAGATACATAAATAATAAAGTAACTTGTGGCATCCATATCATACATACATTGTAGCTATCACAACTATGTAGGGAGTTACATTTGGAATAACCATCATAGTATATTCCCTAAATATCATAGGAGAAACATTCACATTTCCTCTATCATGTTACCTAATGCATTGGAGAGCTATCTCGTGCTCACCCGCCCTAGGTTTATCATGGAACCACCCGCATACGTAAATAATGCCCAAGAACCATAACATATTCATAACACATAAAACAAAAATAAAGTAAAGATAACATTTCCATATTTTAATCATAATATATGATTTAAATATATTGACATAAAAAATCCATAATCAAAACCATTTTCAATACCAAAATACGTAAAAATTTTATATGGTATTTATTTTCCTTTTAAAAACATTAAGGCTTGTTAAGGAAGCCAAAGATCAAACAATACTCACGGCGGTGGAAAAGGTCATCGTCACCACTTACGTTAAAAAGAAACATTTTTTTTGTCATTTAGTAAAACGATTCATAGGAAAAGATTCCCTTTGATTGAAATTAAAAGTAAAAGGTATTTTTACACCGTATTTGAGAATAAAACAAAATTTGCGTCAATGAAAGGAGATCGACACAAAGTCCCTTACCTCGTGTCCGACTTGACTCGAACTTTCTTTAATCTCCTGAATAATTAACTAATGTTATTTTATACACGCTTAAGAAACCTTTTAAAGTTTATTTTTACTTTTTTATAACTTATTACCATGTTATAAACATTATGTAATCATTTAAGTTATTAATGGTAGTTTTATCGATATTTGGTACTTGAGTAAAAATGAACACATTATAATTACAAGTTGTCCATGGGTTTAAATTTCTATTATATTAAGAATAATATTAATGATGTAGATGTCATATCTATAATATATATCCATAATATACATGTATTTATACTAGTATATAACATTTGGAGGTAATAAATGAAATGCACTGTTCATGGAGACGGTAAGCCGTACATAAGCATGAATGCTACTTTGATATCCATTTCTTATTTTAATGGAATGAAAACATAATTATACATATATATATATATATTATAGTATGATATCTAAAATAATATCATTAACTCCATCCTTTATTCGTCCCACATAAGGCATTGACGAGTCATATCACTTTGAGGAGGCGGTAGTCCGCAGTTTCTAAAATGAAATTATTGTGTTTAACCATTATGGAAGCCATAAAGGTATGATATAAATGAAAAATACAGAAGAATAAAGAAAAAATAAACATATTATATATCATATATAAATAAAGTTCCATCATAATGGGCACCATGAGAGGTGGTAGGAGATAATTGAACAATCATCATTTTGTGAGGCATTAGTTTTCCATCCACAGAAACATTATGTTCTTTACCCATTAGATTGAGGTGTGTGTAAGTGTAGTTCGAATAATTTTAATAAAAACATCATAGTATATTTAGGATACTTTTTTTGATATAAAATAAACGAATAAAAATATTTTTAGGGTTGTAGAAGTAAAATAAAACAAAATATCTTAAGAGAAGACATTACCTTTGAATCGGGTAACTCCCTTTGAATTCAAACAAAAGGGTTTCTTGAAGTGCTATATGCCTAAGTTAATGCTTTTAGGGTGAAAATAGGGATCTTGGTAGTTTATTGGATTAGATTTTGCAAGATCCAAAGGCTTGATAAGTGTGACAAATGGGTTACAAGTGAGGAATTTTTATAAGGAGAGGATGGGCTCTTTAGGAATGTTTGAAAAAATTATTTTATTATAACCTCATATTCAGTTTCAAAAGGTAAAATATTAGTTAATATCAAAGTTAAGAAGGCTCATGGTCTAAATAAAATAATCTAATAATAATTGGACTGGTTTTGGATACTGTTTAAATATTTATAATCTTATATATTTAAATTATTTATTAATGAGGTAAATATTGCATCATTATTCTGTCAGTAGTAATATAACTTATTTGACGTCCAAAAATTATAAAAAAAATCCATGATGTATGAAATATTTATATATTTCCAAAGAGTATTTATATTCTAATTAATAACTTATATAACCCCATATAAAAATTTATTTACTAAAAAATATTTGTTTAGGTCATTTTTGTCTTTACTTTAAATTAATTAACATAAAATGTTATTATTACTCCCATGTGTCTCAATGAGGTCCCCAATTCGACCCAAGGATGAAAATGGTAGGATATGTATCATAAAATAGGATTAGGACACATGTTACTGTAATTTAATATTATTATAATATAATATTTTACCCTTATTTACTATATTTACCTTTTAATCATGTAAATAAAATATTTACTAAAGTAAATATTTAAATTTTCTAAAAATAAAAGTTACCTATTTACATAATTTACACTTAATGATAATAAATATAGAATACATTTTTCTAAATTCAAAACAAATAAGTGGAAATAATTAATTTAAATGTAATTCCCGCTGTCAAAACAAAAAAAAGTGTTATTAAGAAATAATAACTATCAAAAGGTTGAAACTTTTTTATGTCCAATTTCAAATTGAAATTAATTAAAATGAACAACATTAGATTAAATTGTTGAAAGATATTATAATTACACTTTCAAACCAATTATAAATATAATCTAACCATATAAATATATTTAATTAAAAAGCACTTTAAAATTAAAATACTGTATTTTTCACTATTCATTAAAAAATGAACTTTATCAGAAAAATATCAAAAATTTACCCATAGTAAATTATGATTTACCAAATATAAAAAAAGAATTTTATTTTGTCAAATAGAACATATAAAAATGACCAAAACTAGATTTAGAGAGGGTTCTCCATCAAAAGGCGTTGAATCGACCTTTTAAAGAATATTAGAGTATTTATACTTAGATTCATTAACATTTTAAGCCTATAAATTTTATTCGATAAATGTAAAAATATTTAAAAAACATGTATAATAATATTTTAGTTAGTTAAATTCATTCTTGCTAACACAATGGCTAGGCATTAACTACCATTTAAAACCATAATATTATATTATTATTGTGCAATGTAAGATTTCAAAGAAACACGATGTTGCGTATTAGGTATGCTATCGAACATAGCATCCCCTTTCAAGTAAAATTAATATTTAATTCACAATTATTAATAAACATTAAAAATTATTATTCTTTTTTTATTTGGGATGTTACAAAAGAGAGGTGTAGCTCTGTGATTTTAGACTTCATCACATGGATGACTTGTAGGGTAGTTACATTCCATTCGACCTACACTTGTGGAAAGAGAGTTTGGACTATCAATATTAAGATGTAAAATTCTTGTAGCTTCTACATTATCTGGATATATATTTGATTCAAGTGCCTCTCATTCCTTTATTTTTGCATAACTTGTGATTGGTTTTAACCTGGCGGTGGATTTTTTGACCAGGGTTTTGACAATAGATGCATTTTTTGGAGTGTGGTTTAGATACATATTCTTTTTCAAGGTATGTTCTCTCAGGGATGTGGAGTATCATTTTTATGGTATCTTTATATTCTTTATGTGTCCCTATTTGACATAATTCTTGGTCTATAATGGATAGTAGAATAGAAATCCCACGTAGATTTTTAACGCATGATATTGATGTTTATGTCTCCTGAGGGTGATAAGTATACTCCTTGTGGATAGTGGGATATCACGAAATTCTATGTAGGTATAATTCACCATCAACTGGGGGAGATTATAGCCTAGGTTTCTAGTCTAGTATTGGATGATGGATGAATGAAGAAGGATGTTTATCAATTGTTAGTGTAAAGGTTTCAAGAAAGATTTCCTGAATACTTTTTAAGGATTCCACAATAGAGAGATGTAGAATTATCTATTGATCTCGTGCGAGGGGTTAAACCATTTTCTATTGCACTAGATAGAATGGAATGAATAGAGATTTATGAGCTGAAGACTCTATTGTATGAGTTGAAGGATAATGAATTTATCCATCTGAGTATGTCACCTATGGGTTCTCTAGTGTTTTTTCTAAGAGGGATGATATGACTCAATGATTATCTATTGATTAATAAATTATGAACTAGATGACTATAGAGAACTGGTGCCCTATTTTTGAAATTTATGATCTCTATGAAAAGTTGAATGGATCTCGTGTATTCTACAATATTCCCTTGAGATCAGGGTACCATTAGTTGAGTGTTTTCTGATATAATGTGGATTTATTTCAGAAGAAGCTATAGCCTTTATAAATTCATCATAATGTAATTTGGGTTGATGAGAGAACCAGAAGTATTTATGGACATGATGAATAGAATATTCCATCTTCACCTGGATTATTTTTTTGTATATTTTTGGATGAAATATCGGTGCACTCAAAGACTCATGGTAATCATTACTAATATATAGACATCGTCCCAATTACACTGAGAGAATCAATTTTACACCCAGTTATCTAAATCTCTTTTCGATATTGATCAGGTATACTCCATAGTTCCAAACATCTTAGGAAAAGGTGTGTTACTATACCCAAATAAGAATTAGGTAGTGGTTTCTTGGTAGTAACCCAATAATGGTTTTGATATATATTGCTTTCTGAGGATAGTTGGACATTATCCTAGGTTCATTCATGAATTTTACCATTTCATAGTTTCTCTTTTTGGATTGATCAATAAGGCATTATCTGTTTAATGGTCTACATAATGTGATAATATCTTCAAGGAGTTGAATAAAAACATGACATCAGCACCAATCATGATAATACATAAGCCAGGTGAGGAGTATACAATGTTTTGTGACTCTTCTTAAATCAATATTGGAGTAGTGCAGATAAAGGGATACTTGTGTGATTTTTTCTAGTTGATTCCACCTGAATGGAATTTCTCTACACAAAAAATCATGTTGGAATCATTGTATAATTATTTAAAGTGTTAGTAGAATTCTCTTTTGGGTGAAAATTTTACTATTTATACTGATCATGAGGGCATAAAGTACATCATTCCACAATAAAATTTCATTATTTGGTAGTATAGATGGGTTGATTATAATAAATCATTTGATTTTGAGTTTACATATTCACTTAGAAAGGGGAAGATTGTTGTTGATGCATTGAGAAAACAAAATCCGACTCTGGTGGTTTAGGAGTATAGTGATAAGTTAAAAATGATGAAGATACTAGCAGTGATGCATCTTAAGGTTAAAGAGGGTTTGGATTAGATGAATCTCATATCAGTTTCACTCGATTATAATCTTTTGATATGGACCAAGGGTAGACAGTATAAGGATCTAGAGTTTTTTCTATCAAGGAGAGCCATGAAGGTGGGGAGTCATCATTCGATTGGAGCATAGATATGGATGACATCATCTCTTTCAAGAATATTATTTTTGTTCCTATAAGAATGAAGGAGGTTGTGATGTGTGAATTTCATTCCTTTTCATAGGTGGTATATCCAGGTGTGACCAAAATGTACCCTTACCAGTTTTGATGGTTTTTGTGTCCTGTTATGAAAAAGAGATAGTAGGGTTTGTGGCACGATGCTGAACCTTTCACGGGGGGAAGTCAGAGAATCAATGACTTGGTAGTTTATTATAGTTATTTCCCATTCCATGATGGAAGTGGTGTGACATTACTATATATGTTTTAGTGGGACTACTAAGTAAACCTCATAAGAATGACACTATTTGGTTTATTGTGAACCGTTTGAAAAAGGTAGTTCATTTCTTGCTAATATGGTATGCATTCTCTATGGATCAGTTGGAAGAGTTATATAGTTTGGAGAATGTCCATATTCTTTTGGTTCCAAAGACTATTGGATCAAACCATGAATCATGTTTTAATTAGTACTTCTAAAAAGGATTTTACAAGGCACTTGGTATACAGGATTGATATAGTACGACATTCCACCCATAGACAGACGGGGAGTCAGAATGTACTATACATGTACTTGAGGATATTCTTCAGGCATGTGTCCTAGATTTTAGTGGGTATTGAAAAAAACACGTAACACATGTGGATTTTTCCTATAAACATCGATATTAGGTAATGATTTATATTTTAATGTACGAGGCTCTTTTTGGAAGTAAAAACATATGACATCTATGCTGGATAGAGGAAGGTGAGTCAGATTGGTCGGGACCGAGTCTCATATAGGAGACATTAGATGTAGTACATTTGATTTGAATGTGAATGGATATTGCTCAGATTATTCTTAATTCATATGCTAACTGACATTGATGACCCCAAGAGTTTTCATAGGTTGATTCGGTAATCCTTATTGGTTTACATTGTTTTGTCGCTACGAGATATAGAGGTAGGGAAATTTGGAACCCAAGTTCATTGGACCATTTGAGGTTATAGAGAGAATCAGGCTGGTGGAATACTAATTGGATCTTCCATAGATATGCAATATTATTCAATACTTTTTCTATGTGTCACAACTTTGGTGGTATCACCCAAACCCATCTCATGTGATCAATGTGGATGACCTTATACTTGAGGTTGAAATTCTCTTTGAGGAGTATCTAATATGTGTATTAGATCATAGTGGGAGAGTGTTGTCGGGAAAGACTATGCTTGTAGTTCTTATACATTGGCAACATTGGCATGTTTAGAAAGATTACTAGGAGAGAAAATTAGATTTGAGGGCTCAGTAGAACATCCTTTGGGACTTGGAATCTTAGTGATGGTTGGGAGTACGGCTCGAGGATGAGCTATTTTAAGGAGGAGAGATTGTAAAATCCTTAGATTTTTTGGATATGTATCGTCCTACTTTTTAGGTATTATTTCCATATATTTGAGTACTATTTTTGGGGTTTTACCTTGGGGTTTGTTTGGGTGAAAATTTTAAATTTTGGAAGGAAGTTCGCAAGTGCATGGTTTTTCTCAAACATTTCACCCCATCCCAATAAACTGTGTGAACCCAAAAAGATAGGATTCACATGGATGACACATGGTTTGTCTAATAAAATTCATAATTAGGAAAAATCATACCCCCCCACCAGAAGAGGTTCATGATTCGGAAAATCATCTACCCCTACCAAGAAACTTGTTCATGAATTTTTAATTTAACCAAAAATTAGTTTTTAAAATACATGAACTCACATTTTAACAAAAAATTGACCCCACATCAGACATAATATTTTAATATTGTTTTTGAGGTTCCTGAATGATTTTATTGGGCTCTTGATCTTTGATCTCGGTGAATTGATGGGATGAATGAATATCTACACCCCGCCTCATAAAGACCTAATTTCGTCTTATTTCTTTCTTCTCTCTCATATCTTTCTCATTATATAGATATTTAATTATTGGATCTTGATCTATAATTTTGGTATCTTGGTTTTTTTATCTTGAAATAGGTATTCAAATCTGCATCCTATTCTAAGTCATTTTTTCACTAAAATATGTGATTTATGTTGGTAAGAATTATCATCAATCTTATGGTAGGTGGTTTATTCATATCCTAAATTCATGGTTTCATTTAGATGTATTTAATTGTATAATTTATTTTATAATTTTATAAATTGATCTTACTATATTAAATTAATTAATTTGTTAAATTATTTATTTATGGAATTGTGAAATTTGGTATATTGGGATTTTGAATTGATTAATTGATTGATTATTTTATTATTGTATATTGTGATTTTGAATTGGTTGATTAATTGTTGAATTAATTATGGGATATTTGTATTGTGAACTGATTAATTAGTTTTATAATTAATTAATGGAATTAATGTGACTAGTCAATTGGTTAATTAATTGAAGGAATTGATGTGATTAATATATAGATGAATTAATTAATGATATGATGTGAGTTTAATTTTTTTAATTTGATTAATTAATTTTTGAACTAATTAATGGTGATTTTTTGTATATATAATTGATTGAAATGGAAAAAATTAACTTCTGACTTAATTAATTGTTGTTGTGATCTATAAATGGGAGGATAAGGCTAATGTTGATTAAACATGAGTGAAGTGATATAAGTGTGATTTTGATACATGTAATTATTGAGATATTCATTTGTTGGACAGGACATACTGATAAAAATTCCATTGTGATTAATTGATATTCATATGTGGAAAACAGCCTGCTGTGTAAAAATGTCATAGTGATAAATTGATATTTGTGTGCAGTAAAAGGCCTACTATATCAAAACCCCTAGTGATAAATTTATATTTGTATGTGGTACATGGAATTTTGTGTCAAAAATCCAAATTCATAAATTGATTAATGAGTGTGGGACATGGTATGCAATATCAAATGCCCAAGGGGTCTTAGGTATGTTGTGCTAGACCCAATATCATGGCATTGGATAGTGGTTCCACTTAGCCATATTATATTTGAAAAGAAATGGTTAAGGAAATAATAGGTGTTATGATGAATTGTGAATTGATTATGTGATATGGTTCAAACTGTAGCATGAGCCGAAGAAATTATTAAATGTTTGGGTGGCTTCAGGAACCTGATGGTTATGTGGATAAATAAAGAATAATTTAATATGTAATGTATTTACTTTTATTCTTTTTTTTATTTTTTATAAGACTGCATACACTATATTTACTAGATATAGTTTCAAATGCCATTGGTGGTGGCCTTCTGAGTTGTACTCACACCCTACTTGGGCTACCTAATTAGTTCTCAAATAGACATCATTTTCTGTAGGATAATATAAAGGAAACGGTCATGTGTTAGATTTTTGAATTGGGAAAGAGCTTGGGTGAGGGACTTGAATGTGGCATCGGACCCTCTTTGGAGTTTTCTATGTCTTTAGTTTTGGATTTTCATTTTTACACATGACACATACTTTGATAGAGAATATTTACTGTTTTTTTTATATTGTATTTCCAATTTGGTCACTATTTAAAACAGTAACTTTTCTGGTTATGGTTATATAATTTGGATATTGTTCATTTATTTCTATAGGTTTATTACTCTGATAAAGTGGGTAAAGTATCCCATTGATCGATTATAGACCCTTGATTCTAGTTGGTAGCCTCTGGAGTATAGGGAGGCACACTTGGGGTTATGTAGTGGTCCAACATGGGACACCAGTATGTGGCACCATAGTTAGTACATTACACCAAAAACATCTAATGTCCCTTCCGAAAATTAGATATGAACCTAGGATTATGGTTAGATACAATGTAGTGTGTCAATCTATCAACCTAAGAATATTCTTTATATACAGTCGAGAAATATGATCTAAAGACCTTGTATCTCTAATTAAATGGAAATGTGAAGATATAGTTAATCAATCGACAATAACCCAATTCCCATTATATCCTTTATAGCACTTTTGAAATTAATCCATGAAATAAATTGATATGATCTAGAATTTCCACTAAGGAACTAGATATGGAAAAATTATACCATTTAGTA
This sequence comes from Viscum album, assembly GCA_963277665.1. NCBI lineage: Eukaryota > Viridiplantae > Streptophyta > Magnoliopsida > Santalales > Viscaceae > Viscum > Viscum album. The sequence continues at coordinate 591,211,837 of OY728141.1, read as the reverse complement.
ACTTTCATTATTCTTTATCTCATTGAGAACTCAATCACTAGATGGTAAATTCAGAAATATCTCTTTCCACTGTGTCCCACCATTAATAATTCTGAAAGGATCTATACATCTTAGTGATGTGCAGATGAATAAAAATGTTGAACTATGAGCTTCAGTCAATAACTGTTTCTTAAACAATGAATCAAGAGGAATAAATAATCATGTTCCAAATCATAAATCAACCTCTTCATCAACATTAAAATCTAGAAACATACCATTCTTAATATATTCTACCTTTTCATTAAAATATTGATAACCTTATGAGCCAAATTAATTATTTCCGATAAATTTTAATGGAATTAATCTGAAAAAATAGATTATGTCTCAGCATTAACAATTGATAGCCCATTATTCATCAAATTATTAACCAAAGGGTCAAATTCAAAAAGTAACATGGATAATGTAGATCACTTTTTTTAATCAAAACTTCATCCACCATGTTTACTTTCTTGTATTACATTGAATTGTGAAATTATTGTCTTTTATAAGTTCCATAAATTTTGTTTGTCTCTTTTTCAACTCATTCTATATATATATATAGTTTAATCTTTTGTGGTCACTATATATTTCAAACATAACTACATAAAATTGACACCTAATGAATTTTAATGAAAAAAAACAATATAAGATAATTCATGATCATGTATAGGGTAACATAACTCATGAGTTTTCAACTCGCATAAAGCATACTAAATTACCTTATCAAGATGTATTAGTACACATCCAAGTTCTATTAATGAAGATTCACTATATATGAAAAAATCACTATTTCTTGAAGGAAGGGCCAAAACTGGGCCATTGACCAATATTTTTTTCAGTTCCCAAAAACAAACATCACAATATTCTATCTATATTATCTGAAATCATTTTCATATTAAATTATTTAGTGTTCTAGATAACTAATCAAATATTTCATCAAACTGTTGGTATTAACTATCTTATCCAAGAAAACTATGAATCATTGTTACATCAGTTGGTCTTTTCCACATTTCAACAACTTATTTTAAAAGGTTCAATAGTTATTCCACCTTTATAAATAATATTCACATGAAATGAATTTTTTCTCAACCAAAATTTTCTTACTCATAATTATATAAAGTTTATTTTCTTTTATTATTTGAAAAACATTCTTTATGTGAATTTGATGTTCCTCATGGATTTTAGAATATACCAAAATATCGTATATAAACACAACCACAAATTGATACAAAATATATTAGAAGGCTCAATTCATAAGATTAAAAAATATAGAATTTTCATTAGATAACCAAAAGGTCTTATATACAAACTCAAAATTCCCATATCTCATCCAAAATTCTATTCTTAGATTACCAACTTCCTTCACCTACAGCTGATGGTACCCAAACCTCATATCAATATATGAAAAACATTGATCTCTGTGAGGATTATCAAATAAATTATTTATATGAGGAAGCTGATTATTATTATTACTATTGATGTTATTCAAGGCTATATAATCAATGCAATGTCTCATGGAACCATATTTTTTCCCATAAATAAAATTAGTGAACCACATGGTGAAGTTCTAGGTCATATGAAACCTTTATCAAGTAGTAATTTCCACTTGTTATTCAATTCCACATCATCTAAATCATAAATTTTAGAAGGGGGTTTTGAAATAGTCATATCAATAGGAACTAAATCAGTTGTCAATTCAACTTCCTGATCAAGAAGAACACTAGAAAATTCATTAGAAAAAACAACTATAAATTTGTTTACTATTGGGTTTTCACTAATCAGAAGTGTTCATTTATTTTCAACAACATGATCTGGAAAACATTCAATATCATCTTTAATCAATTTCTCAACAACATGGTATGTCATAAAAGTTATAAAATCATTTAATATAATTTATTATATTTAAAGTCTATGTTATCGTGATAAATTAAAATACAATACATACCGAAATTGATATCAAACACCAAATTGTGATGTTCAACAATATTTTTATGAAATACCATCCTACGAATTAATATATAAATATTCTTATAAACCATGGTTGTTATAATACTCACACATAGAGCTTTTACCAGAAGTTATATCTTACATTCATGAGGTTAAATTTCTAATTTTCTAAAAAAATTACATAAATGAAAGAATGTGAAGATCTATAGTCAAATAGTGTATTTTTATATTTCGAATAAACATATAAAATACCTATAATGGATTAATATGATGAACCAAAATTAATGAAAGCAGTAGAAAAATATTTTTCCATGCGTGCTTTCATTCGATCCTGATGGTCTCCACCATGTGTAATAAACATTAAATAGAAATTGGCATAATGTCTCAATTCATTGCAACTGACGCATCTTAACGCTATATTTTTATTGGTTTCCTAATCGTATTCCTTGCAGTCATTCACCATATTTCCAAACCTACCACATTAGAATCACTTTCTTGACTTTGAAATACATTCTATACGATACTATTTACCACTCTTCTCACAATATCATAATTTAGTTTTCTTACCTCGAAACTTCTTTGATGAATTTTTTCCCACTGCCTGCGAACTAGACTGATTATTTTTCATCTTTTAGTAGGACACGTGATCATCAAAAAAATCTATTTAAACCTAATAAACACATATAAAAAGTTTTTCAATGATCTTTAACCTGCAAGAATCTAATTCCCTTTGATATATTATCATTAATCTTGAGTAAAAGTGATTTATCTTACTATATATATATTGGATATAAATTGGGATTTACCTCACTAATCGAGTGAGTCATTAGTCATGGTAAGAAAACTGAATCTTCCTCATATTGTCTCAATTACATGATTTTATCACTCCAAAGATGAAAATCCTTAACAAAATATTTTTCTAGGAAAATAATCATAAATTCATCCCATTTCAATGAATAAATCTCTTCACAATCCCTGATATTTTTCTTATTAACCTTAAAAATGATAAATTTTAAAAATTTCCTTTTTTTGATCTAAGCAACACGTAACATAAAATACAATTTCTTGGTATTTAATCCATCTTTCGACTAGAACAAGGTAAGATGATCTTCTGAATGATGGGGGATGTTGTCTTATAAAATCTATCAGTATCGTCATCTTCCTCTATGGTGATCTAGATTCTATCTTGCATGGACACCACCACTATTTATATCATGTTTCAACTGAGTCTTCACTATAAACAATTACAAAGTTAAAATTCCAACCTTTTAATGGTTCTGATTCAGAATGATATTTTCATCTCAGTAACTTTCCAAATAGCTTCTTTATTTCTTCTATGGAAAACCATTTTGAAAAAAAATTAGATGAAGCAACATTGTAATCTTAAAATTAAATAACAATTCACATTAACCATAAAGTAAAATATTTTAATTTAATTCTATTAATATTTTTCAAACCTCTATATTTATATGAACCATTATTTTGAAACCAACTATAATACCCTGACAATAAACATTACATAATCATGAGTTTTATTCAAGTATTTTAAATTATTTAATAGTGATGATATTATCTTCATTAGAGTTTTAGAAAATTAGGCCATAATTCATGCACAAAAAATCGTAAAATCAAAAGTGGAAATTTTTGAACTCTATCCATTTTTCTATTATTTCAATCTTTTAAAATAAAACATGATATCTTTTATGAAAACCCTTCACAACTTTTACCATATTTTTTTTCTAATCCCTTACTCAATCTTAATTCAATTAAAAAAAATTAAAAAAAGAGGTATGAGAATAAAAATCAGAGTAAGGGATATAAAAAAGAAGGAAATTGTTATTCTAAAGATAAAAATTAAAACCCATGAAAATAAAATCGTAATGTAATGCATTTCACCATTAAAAAGTAGTAAATACTTTCCTTTAGAAACAAGATCATTCCATACCATTTTTATAAAAACAATAACACCATATATCTCATAGATGTAATAGAAAACACACAAAGGTATCTTGTAAAACTATTAAATGTTTCACTCTTATAAATGGAATAAGCATATGATTATGTACTATACATCTCACTCAAAAAAATGGAATAACTATACGGTCAGATTCCATTCTCAATGCATTTGAGGGTTGTCATTAACCCACCCATAATTGGATTATCATGGAACTACCCATCATTTGTTTATCAAATGACCACCCTTTAAGGGTCAAAGTACTATTATATATTCATTACAAATAAATGAATGTAATTTTCAGCATTAAAATCATGATATTTCATTTTCACTCCAAAGGAAACATTTCAATTAATTTAAAATTTAAATATAATTTTAAAACCCATTTTTAGTTAAAAAATACCCAAAATAAAATAAATGAATTAAATTTAAAAAAACAGGTTTGATTTTAAAGTTAGATATAAATAATATCATATTTACGGTGGCTTAAATGTCATTTTTAATGTCTACATTAATAATAGAACTTTCCCTTTTCCATAAAAAAAATTCCATATAAAACACATAAAAATATTCCTTTTTAAATCCTTTGTGTGAAATTAAAAATATATAAAAATATATTTTATAATAATTCTATATCCCCATAATTAAATATTTAAAATAGTATGAAAAATATTCATATGGTGAGAAATATTTTGATATTAAGTCTTTAAACATTAAAATTGTCTGATACCACTTTGAACATTTAAATCATAACACCATAAAAGAAGTAACATTTAAAAAAATAAGTAACTTGATAATACATAAATTCATGACATGATAAGTAAAAGGGGTTTTATTATACACCTCATAAAATATGGTTTGTGTATAATGTCAAAATATTCCTCAATGAAAGGATATTGAGACAAAATTCCTTATTTTGAGTCCAACTTGTCACGTGTTCTTTTATATTGATGAATGAAAACCCTATATTAATTATTTACTTGATTCAGAAAATTTTTAGTTTTAATCATTACTTTTATTTAACTTATTAGTTTTTTATTAAACTACTAAAATAATTAATTGTATATTTTCTTTTTTTGACCAAATTTGCTTCATGTGTCAAAAATGGGTTTAGTAGGTCGACTATAGTCAAATGGGTCATTATATTAACAAATAAATAATAATATTAATGAAATAAGTATGATCTATATTCATAATTTATAATTTATAAACCAGTCATGAATTTTGGACTTCAAAAATGAGCCCACATTGCCATCATGGAGATTATAGGTCATGCGTACGCATGAGTTACATTCCTATTTTTCAATGATCATTATAGGAGGAAAGAAAGTAACATTTTTTTAGAATTATAATTTTTCACAAAGAACAAATTATTTAATCATATATAATTATATGATGAATTTAAGTAATTTAAATGGAATGACATCTCTTCACGGAGGCGTTAGTCCACATGTCCATGAATGACATTAACACTTTTTCAGTGTGTCAAAATTTAATAAAAATGATACATTATGATCCAAAATGGTAGTTATTTAATTTAAATAGTATATATGTCATATATTTCATATATATTTATTAAAGAAATCATTATTAAATTCCATTTAAAGTGTTAATGTATCACATCGCTTTGAGGAGGCGATAGTCCACACGTCTATAATTGATGTTATCGTATTCCAACAAAAGTGAAAGAGTGAAGGTTTGTGTATATAAAAAATCATGAACTAAGAATAGATAATAAATATAATTAATATACATATATATCATATATGAATTTTGTGTCCATCACAATTCCCATCCATGAGAATATGTAAATGAAAAATGAATGACATCATTTATTGAGGAGGTAGTCTGTCGTACACATGAATGGTAATTTTGTTACCCATTTGAAGGAATTGTGTGTTGGTGTAGGAAAAAAATAACAATAATACATATAAGTATATTTATGATATGTATTATATTATCTAATATTGTAATAAGAATAATTTAAAGGTTTTAGAAATAAATAAAATAGAAATTCACATTGAAGAATGATGCCTCGTTTTCTGGTAATTCTTTTTGATTTTCCCCAAATGGATTCCCTGTTAGATTTATTCCAAATTTAAGGACACTATAGTGAGGGTATTGATGTTGGTAGATTATTTTTCATGTTTTTGATGAAACAAATAGTTTTTGATGTTTTGAAAAGTGATGAGGGTGAGTGCCTTTTGACAGTGGAGGGGGAGCAGTCTTCTTATAAATATATAGAGTGGAATAATTTTTGAAGGTCTACCATATATAATGTTCCTCAGATAATGGTTCCAATTAAATAAAATAGGATATATTATCAAATAATTTCTATATAATTCGTTTGATAAAATTTACTAGGTCATTTGGACTCTTGACTTAACGTTAAATAGCCATGTAAACATATTTTTACCTTAATAGTTGTATTTAATTTTAATTTTTTCCCTAATATTTATTGTAAGAAACTAGATTGAACTTATTTTAAAATATAAATTATTCTTATTATATATATGAGAACCATTTATCCATATTATCATCATATAATGGGAAAAAATTAATTTAAAATTATTCCTGCAGATGGGATGACAAAGTAAGTATTTAATGTAAAATTGTTCTAAAGATTACTAAGTTTCTGTATCAAATTTCATTGTAAAAAATAAATCCAATGACCTAAATTGATTAAATGTATAAAAAATATAAAAAATTAAACATTAAAACCAATTAAAAATTTATTTTTCTATATAAATAAATTATATGAAAAATAAATTTTCAATTATAATTCAATATTGTTTACTATTCATTAAAATATGGAAGATCTCATAAGAAAACCATAAAATCCCAAAATGAAAAATTTTATAATCATATTTTAAAAAATAAGTTTTTATTTTCTTAAAAAAATTATCATTTTCAAAATTTTATTTTAAAATATCTGTCTAATTAAAAGATGATAAATGTTATTTATATAAAAAAAGAGCTTTTAAGAATAAAACTATTTTTATTCATATCATATTCCAATAACCTCTATTGTATGAGTGTCAAAAAATTTCATAAAAATTTTTAAACATAATATATATATTCCTATTGATTCTTGTAGATACAACTTGTAGGATAAAATTACCATATTAAAAAAATATTAACAGTATACTATTGTTTGGTATAACTCAGTCTTGCATGCAATGTAAGATTTCAAAGAAACACATTATTGTGTGTCATGTACACCAAAGGAAATAGAATTCATTTTGTTGTAAAAATAGTTGTTAATATATAAATATTAATAAATATGAAAAAATGATTCGATCATTACTAGGTATGTTACAATTTGAGTGTCGATTTCATAAAGTTATATATTTATATTGTTAATAATAAGGAAAAATATTTTTTCACATAAAGTTATCCTAAATGAATGAAAATAGTCATATAACATGAAATGATGACTTATATTGAGTCTAAAAGTTTATCTAGGATTACATGAGGGAATTAATGGAATTATTTATCCATGAGGTTGATGTTCAAGCATTTACACCCCTCTATATGAATGTAATGTTGAGGGGGATAATTTTATATTAAAATGTTGTGGTTATCATAGTAATAAAATGTGAGGTTGGGATAGAATAAATTAGATCCATGTGTGTAAGATTGTAAATGCTAACTAATATTGTGAAAAGACTCTAGAATCAATCATGTAAGTTAAATATGAGTGAAATAATGATATTTCCATATGGTTGAACCAACTAATATGATCAAGAGTGTTCTAATTATTTTTATAAATAGGGGTACAAAAATATATAATATGGGTCCCCAAATTGGAGAAATGTTTAAGAGGAGTGAAGATGTGTAAACTAGAAATTTATATATATCTTTATTTTTCAACTAAAATTACATAAAATTAACATATGTTTAATTTTGTTTTATGAAAAACTCTTATATAGGATCACATATTCCTCTATATCCCACAAATCTTAGATGGCCCATGTAGAATAAAGGTATCCAAATTCTATCTTTGATCAAAGAAGGTCTAGTTTCATCTAACTCAATATGAAACTTTTCACCCTATGGAACAGCATCACAAAATAAAATTGGTGGTGATGCATTTATAACTCTCTATTATGTTTAACCAATGATATATTTCCCTAAAAATCTCAAAGTTAGTCAACTAAATAATACATAGTGAGGAAGATCAAAGATGTTGATCCATAAAAGATTGTGGTGCTACTACCATGGAGTATTCATGTCTCTATAAACTTTGAGATTAACGAAACTTCATCATGGTAGAATATTTCTAAAATTAATAACACATCGCTTTATAATTTTATATTTCATTTACAGATGATATATTTTTGTAAACATTTTATCATAAGGTTTATATCACTAACCTATACACGCCCTACTCCCAATCTGGTTCAATAAAATTATGGAATTCCTTATTTGAACCTGATCACCCACAATTACTAATATAATATTGATATGTGGACTATAAATTTAATAAATGATTGATAATCACACAAAAACATAGTAATTATCGGTTCGGTTAATTAATATATGATATTGTTTTCATGACATGCTAAATTTCTTCGGTGTAACAATTTTTGATGTAGTATTTGGTAGACACTAGGAACACCTTCAAGTAGTGTTTAATGTTAATTTTGTGTATTTAAGAAGGTTAAAAATAAAAATAATAAAATAGTTATTTTGAAAATTATTCAATGTTATATGAATCTATAAGAATAAATTTAAGTAAACTACTGTGTTTTTGAAACAAGGAATGGGATTAAAGCAAGATATATTAATGACATAACTACACAGTTGTTCTACAGATTGGAATGACATTTTTTTAAAAATATGATTATTTTTTCAATTCCATGTCTGAGGTTATGAAATATCATGATTTTTCCTAGACACATTGAAAAATAAAAATTGATTTGAGTCATAGAATAACATATGTATATAAATTAATCAAATTATTTTTGGTTCGATGACTTAAAAATAATAATTATAACCTATATTTATGATTAAATAAAATATATTACTTGTTTTCTAATTCGTATGGAATAAGATTCCTCAAAACACAAAACCAAATGGTTAATGTGCATGAATGAATTTTATTCAATGTATTATAGTATAATGATTTAAATTTAAAATATATATAGATAAAATAAAAATAAATGTTTATATACTTAAATTGTTGTAATCTAGTAGTAAAATTGTATCTATAATTTCATCTACATGTTTGTTTCTTCCTTGTAACAAACAAGTGATGTTTAGCTCACTTTGGATAGAATAATATGGCCTGATTTGATCTCTATATTCATTCCAAATCTCTATATTAGGATATAGATATCCAAAACATGGAATATAATTATTAGATACCCTTATATTATCATAAATGACAATTCCACCGAGATTATATAAAAAATGAGGCACCCATGTTCCCAAATAAAATCCAAAGTGGAAGTAGGTTTTGGGACACAACATTTATAATACTAATTAGAATAATTTTTTGGGTAAGGAGAAATAATTGTAATTATTTATAAAAAAACTATAATTATTCAATCCTGTATATTATATTATAATAGAGAAAATTTATTGGAAATTAAAGGGAAGTGGTTGAATATATGGTAAAATTATAAAACTGACCGCATGACTTTAAATAATGAAAATTTACTCTAGTGATTCAAAAATTAGGTACTATTAAATTTTCAACTGGTTTTAATGATATTTAATAGAGTTAAAAACTACATTTTTATCTATCCAATGGAAAAATATAATCCCTATTAAATAGAGATAATTCTCTTATTAATAATTCAAATCTATTATTGTGTTTTTAATTTTTTATATCGTGACTTGTTTGGATCCAATTTTAACTTAGTCTATCCAAATCACCTCATACAACAATAAAAAAATTAATATTATTAAATTTTAATCTTATAAAATTTTGGATTATTGAATTTTATTACTATTATTATAAATTAGATCCCAAATATAGTTGAAACTATGCTTTAAGATTAGAAAAAAAAAGGATTGTGATATGGTCACACCCCCACAAAAAAACATTTCACTCCAAGAAAAATTGTCATTTTAGATAAAAATTATTTGTAAATATATTCCTTGGAATAAGAAGATGAAATATCTTAAGGTATTATAATTCATGATAGTTGTTTGAGTGAAAAAATAACCATTACATGGAGTGAATCTCGGTGAGCATCAAAATATATAAATTGTATATAGATAATTTTCATGGAGATAAATGTCATTAATACTATATATAAAATGTATGAGTCATACATTTCACAAACTCCACATATGTGTGTGTGACTATCTTTTCGTGCTTATTATTTCACTTTCTATATAGTAGATGCAAGTAAGGGTAAAAATTTCTAGCATAGAAATTTATTTTCATTATATATTTTTTTTCTTTTCTCAATAAAATATTCAGAGACCACTCACTTAATAAAGACGAAAAGTCAAAACTTTACAGAATTCCCTATATACTGAGTTATTTAATTTTTTATTACATATTATTTTTGGCCTTTTCTATTTTTTAAATATATTTTTTAAATTTAAAACATATTATTTCAATAATAGGTGAATCTATTGTTATTAAAAAATATATATGATATGTAACAAATTTATAGAAATGTTTTTCTGTAAGAGAAACTAAACATAATTGAAATTTCACTTACCTTCATTTATGTGAGAAATATTAAGTTTTCATAATTATGTGTAATAATGTATAAGGATACTAAATAAAATAATATATATTTATAAATATGACATTGATAGTGTCTCTGTATAAGATTCTCTGGAAGGATGCAATTAATCATGACATTGAAAACATCAAATTTTATTAAATTTACTCATTATTGTTATATTATTTCTGAAACCCACATGGTATAGATAAAAATGTATTTCTATATATGTTAAAGTAACATAAAATAAAAGATACTTGATTTTTCAAAACATATATGATGACATAGAAATTTATTAAGAGTATTTTAGCATTAATGTGATTAAAAATGAAAAGAAAGTTCTGAAAATGAATAATAAAACCCAAAAACATGAAACAAGTCCAAAAATAGAAAAATAAGAATGAAATTAAATAAATGAACACATAAATTTTATAAATAACTCATGTATTTATCCATCCCACGCAATAATAATATTCATTCACTTTAATCTAATTTATATTTAAGAACATGTGAGAATAAAGGATATAAATTGGCAGGTCTCAAATATAGCATGATTGTTGAAGGTGGTGTATCAATTACCATCTCTTTATTCTAACTACTTATGAACATAATACCCTGTATCGAGTTTTCATATGTTTCAAAAGAAAAAGGAAAATATATCCATAATGTTATTTTCCGAAAGTTCAAAAACATCATTGAACAATAATGGTTTTTGGCGTATTTTAATTATTTTGAATAAAATCACATTCATTTTAAAATATTGATTTTTTTTAAATATGTTTCATCAATGATAATAAAAATTTATAAGAATATATAACCATCCATGTAGTACATTGGGAACATAAATTCCCCCCCACATGTAAGAGTTTCATAATACCAAAGGGAAGAATATAACTCACTATAAAAAAATTCCACCTTAGAAATATATCACAATATATTATGTAAAGGTCCATGTTATCACATATTTACCAAATGGAATCATGTTTTAGATCCTCAAAAAAATTCTGGTAATTATTAGGAATTCAAGATAATATCATATATTTAAATTCTCATTATCCTATATAATAACATCTTGTAATATGTAAAATTACACATATGAAAATTTTCAATTTTTGAATATGGAGAAATTTTTTAATGATTTGGGATGGAAGTATATTATTGCTATTCTCTACCACTATGTTATCAACTCCTTTATATTCCATGGTTTCTAAATTTATCTCTAGAAGGTGTATTATTTAATTAATGAGATGTGGTTTGGAATCTATTATCTTTAAGATATAGTAGAGACTTTTACAATTAGAATTCATAATAAATTTAGACTCTAAAAGGTAAGACGTTAATTTAACCCTGTAAAATAAAATTATAAGAAATTATTTTTCAATTTTTCTATGGGACTTCTCAAAAGGGTTCAGTTAATGTGAGGCATATTAAATGATATGTGGAGATTTATCAACTCATTTTAATAAGACTTCTCTAATTCTAGTAAGAAGAATCATACGTGAGATTAAATTTTAAATTATCATGTAGTGGATAGATTATTATAGGTGATTTTATAATCCATTTAAATTTATTATGTGAATGCTTATAGTTTTTATCAATTATAAGTTACATTAATTTTTTGATTTATCATTAGAGAGTTAGTGTGATGTTACCAAATTCATAATTATAACTATGAAAGAATAAATTTTTACTAGATATGGACCTCATATCTTGATTTTTATGGGAATTTAATGAGTAAATTAAATCATATTTTGAATTTTCTTATCAGATTCCATCCCTACAGTTGAAATTTTATAGTTCTATTATCTAACATATCATAAAATAAAATTTACTGTAATTTGATAAAATATTATTTTAAAAACATTGATTGTGTAATGCTCTAAGAATAGTCAAAAACATCAATAATGGAACAATATAGGGTGAAATCGTCTATTAAAATTTATATATGATTCTCAAATAATTTTAAAAAATAATTATTCCTCATTTGAGAAGACCTAGATAATTTTAGAAATAAATTGGAATCCTAAAATAAAAATTTTGTGGACGAGGTATGTGAAGGTATCTATTTTATAATCTTCAGGTGAGAGATGATTCTAAACATATCTAAAATACCCATTGAGTAAATAATGACATTACTTTATCGCAAACCTCTCTAGTGTTTAGTTAATAAAATATAATAGTAAATTTTCCTTACTCATTTACTTCTTTTATTATTAATTGTATAAGTGGATGCACTAAATAATCTTCACATAAGTTATAACCAACTCATTACTTACAACTTTTATAAACATTGAACTGGTTTCCTTAGGAACTACGATCACTAGACTGACCCATTGTATTCTAAATATGTGGTAAAATATTCTCTTGGTTTACAATTTACTTACATTCTTGTTTAATTCTATCACTGAGTTTTGGATTTATTCATCATTATGCTTGCATCAAGGATTAAGTCTCAAAATTTAATAACATGTGATACACAATAAATTAATAAAGGAATTATAGCTATGTTAAAAAAATATCCTAATATTTATTTATACACCCATGAGGAAATGAAATTGTAATTTTTACACTGGAGGTAGTTATATAGAAATAATAACAGATAATTTTTTTTTCATTTCAATGATATAAGAATTATAAATTTTGAAATAATAGTTTAAGCTTAAATTAAGGTGTATTTTGTATTGAATGGTGGGAAAATCAAATAAAGTGGTTTATAATATCATCTATCTACTCAATGGTAACATCGTTGGATGAAGAATAATGTTTTATAAGCTAACATCATCTATTTATGATCATTGGGACCTTAATTTATAATAATTCAATAGTTAGTATACCTTGATGATGTTTTTCCGATGTATTATAACACACATCAAATGAATAATTATATAGATTGATTGTAAAACCTGAAAACATAGAAATGGGGTTAGTGGAATAATGATAATAGAATGAGGTTATAGGATTGTATACATTAAACTAAATAACTAGGAAGAATATTCTTATAAGGAGTATTTGATATAATCCTACATGTTGAAGACGACAAGGCCATCACTGATGATCATAAGTAATGTACCATTATATACAATGATTTTTGTTTTCTAGGACTTTATGAATGGTATCTCTAATATAATTGGGGTATCCCCATTCATCATATAATCTTCTATTTTTAGAAAATTAAATAAAAGTTAAAATGGTAGAAGTAAATTAATATAGGTACCCATTTCAAATCATTGTCATCCTTACAAGGCTTTCATTCTCACTATCCATGCAGAAGTTATACATCAAACATTCCTTGGCACTATGTTATGATTCTCACCTAGTCATTTTCATACTTACACAATGAACCCTGATCAAAAGATCTAGTTTCCTCAGGATCTGATTTACATTGTCTAGAAACCAATATTTTATTTTCTATTTGTGGACCATCAGACCCCAAATTTCAATTCCAAGTGAAATTGATTGAGAACTAAGCATGAAAGAGATTTCCCAACAACAGATGAGTGTTATAAATACACACCAAACTCCTCAAAGATCCCCTTTATGTGAGTTTTAATTAAAACTAAGGATTGATTGAATTAATTGAACAAAATTTTAATCTTTTAATGATTAGGAACATTCGAATAACACTTTTCTCTGATCATTACCAAGAATAGGGTGAAGGGACCACATTAAGTGGTGTACACCAGAGACAAATACGTGCCATCAAAGACCCTTGTTTGTCCCAAACCAGGTACATATAGACCATCCTTAAGGGATATCTTCCTTCTCCTAGAGGTTACCCAACTCTATGCATATTGGAATACGTCTCATGTTCATACTGGGGTTCAAACATTGATCCATCTTTCACAAGGATCCTAGGTCTCTATGATAAGAGTTTCCCCCAATTCCCCCAAATGGTGTCATTCTCATGTCACACAACTAGGAGAGTCAATATCATATCTCTCCCAACTAGACCCCTTAATATCCAAAATAAACTACATGTGGGTCATTTTACTGTTTCACATACTTGAGTTCCCCATTACTCATGAATACTTCACCAAATAATTAAATACATTACTAGGTAATACATTCCAATGTTATCCATCACAATCATATTTTCCTTTGATAATAGTCATTTGGAATCCATTGAAAGAACCTCTCCATATTTCTATATCTAATCGATAGGACCCTCAAGGTGTTAAAAACCATGTATTCCTTTATTAACAAGGGTCCCTAGGATTATATAATTGGTTAATACTACTTTGGCTCAAGGTACTAATCCTTCTATTCACATGAAAATATTTTTATCAACTTCCATGAGATAGTGATAAGTTTTTTAGCCTTTTGATAGTGTATAAATACCAACACATCCTCACTAGGATATATCTTATGACACACTATCGTTTCTTACTCACTGATTCAAAAATAGATAGGAGGTAATTGTGTATATATATGCCCCAAACATGTCTTAAATGATGATCTCATCCATGTTCTAATAAAATTATTTCTATGTATCATGGACCTTTAATTAAATGTTATCCTAAATTCAAACTTCACATGTATAATTAGTTAGGTTAAATAATAAATTTTTGCACACAAGTATTTATAACACAAATGATTATTAGCTATCAGTCATTGATGATTTATAGAAGCATGGCATTAAACAAGCTAGTCTGCATCCCATTCCACATGACATTAATTTTATTGGGATAGTTCTTGGATGAATGACTTAGGAAATATATCTAATTTAATGGTTACATGTCCTTAAAACTAATCACAATGGTTTGGGTCACACAAACATTAATGGTATAATGTGTCCCATTTAGCATCACTAACCTACATGGGTTCTAATTTCCTTTATAGAGATATGTAAGCTTCCCCTCTGATGGGATTTATCCGAAAATCACTACTCCTATAGCACTCCCCAATTATGATAAATTTTATAGTGCCTATATATACACATTTAAACCCCAATATAACTCACTAATAAATGAAATTTAGAGAACCTATGGTACACACAAATGTTTAAAAAAAGTGAATTGTTTTCATCGACCCCTTTAATAGAGTTAACTAGTGTTATTATTAAAACTAGTAAGGAATAATGAAAATGTATTTAATATTTAAGAGAGATCTAAAGGAATAGGGTCCATGGAGGAGATACAATTTGCAGAAGGAGAACTCGTCCGTGAAGTAGAGATGGTTCGTGGAAAAAGGGTCGGTCCGAGGAAAAAGAAGTTTTCTATAATGGAAATATGGTTTGTGGAAGAGGAGTAAGTCTATATAGAATAGGTTTTCATTAGAGAATACAAACTATGTGGTGTAGCATATTTTGTGGAGGAATTAGGTTGTTTTAAAATGGACTTCAACAGTTTGCGAAAGCAATTTCCATAAACTAACAGTTCGCGAAAAATTGAAATTCATCTACTAGAGAAAATGGGACATCAAAATAACATATATATATATAGTTTATGATGAATTATTTATTAAAAATTAAGGGACCTAAAAGTCCATAATCTATGATTTTATACCTTCCAAGAGTAGGGATTAAAGGAAGAGTAAGACAGCGACCATTTCCACTAGGAGTGAGCCAGAGAAAGAGACATAAGTAGTGAAACATGGTAATGAAATGAGAAAACCCTAAATATTATAAACATAATGTGACTAGGCATAGAAGGTATATATCTTGAACTAGGTAATTTAGAATTGATCCTTAGTGTATTTGTTATATTGACAAAATATCATTTGTATGGTCCTTGGACATAGTCCCATGAGGATGAACCAAGTAAAAACCATTGTGTCTTATGAATGATTTCATTTCCATTCATATATTGCTACAGGATGAAGAGATAAGCGTGTTTTGTTTAATGATGAAACAATATCTGAATGGGTTGTTCTTTTTATCTATCATGCCCTGATTTAACCCCCCCCCCCCCTCATGGTATTTATCCAAATTGGGATAATGGGATTCAATTTCCTTTGATTTGTGAGACAACTTATCATCCTCTTGATTAATGTGAAACCCAATTTTTTTTGTTGGTATATCCCAAAAATCACTAGACTTTAGAAATAATCTATACAATGACTTGAAATGTGCAGGTATGGGGTAAAATCAAAACTAAATAGTTAATTTGATGTGATTATTTTATTTAAGATTTGACCAATTAGTCATGTGTACTTACTTATGATAAAAAATTAATGGGATTATTATTTGAGGTTATTTATTCCCTCCTAAAAATTCATTAACTGACTTAAATTAAAATAGAATAACTAAATATCGGGTTTAATGATAATCTCCTCACACAATATAGTAGTATCCATTGGGAAATTCAATTTAATGCACCAAACTAATTGAAATTCCAAATATAAAACTCGAGTACAATGATGGAAATTTTCCCAATTAAATAATTTATGTTGTCATTAACCCATATCCTCCAGTTCTAGTTACTGAATTTTTTGTTCTAAGAATACTAACTCAATATATGAAACCTAATTATACTAGTGACTAATGAAGGACTTTTGAATATTGAATCTTTGAGAAAATACAGTGATTGAATTTATAGAGAGAATGAAGTTGCATCTATTTCTACCTCTAACCACTTTGGAATCATGTCTCCACAGCACAAAAAAAATTTACATCCTCTACTTTATTAGATCTTGAAGAGGAAGTGGATTCCATCCCCAATCCATATTAGGATAATCCAAAAAGTGATCCCACTATCATTCATCATAATTATTGTGGTATGACTTAATCCTCCCATGAATACACTATGGATATCAACCTAGGGATTCAAACCTAAAATGTTGGAACTATGATAGATAATGGGTACTAAGATAGATAATAGGATGTCCCATTGGAGACTGATGAAAACTGAATCATGGAAGAAGGTTAATATTCATGTTCCCATCAATGAATCCTACCGACATATCTTAGGAGAAACTGAAACTCTAGTGTGAGGAAAAATTATTTTCCTCACCAATATAACACATGACAATTAGCATATTTTTTTGAAAAATAAGAGTTGGCTCATATCCTTGACCCCATAAATAATTTGGTAGATCTTAGCCATATTCTGGGGGTAGTATATTATCAAGATAATATACATTCTATCATATATGAATCCCATTATTATATCCCACTACTGGAAACATGATCTTTCCCAACAGTTCTATACCAACGGTTTGTAAAAACCGTTGGTATAGCCACCTTTTCCCAACGGTTCGTCAAAACCGTTGGGAAAGGGTCTCAAAACACACCCTTTCTCAACGGTTCACCAAAACCGTTGGGAAAGGGTGTGTTTTTGAGGCCCTTTTCCCAACGGTTTTGGGGAACCGTTGGGAAAGACAGACCTTTCCCAACGGTTCACCAAAACCGTTGGGAAAGGGTGTGTTTTGAGCCCCTTTCCCAACGGTTTTGGTGAACCGTTGGGAAATGTCACTCTTTCCCAACGGTTCTCAAGAACTGTTGGGAAAAAGAATAAAAAAAATCCAGCATTCGTCCAACTAAAATACACCCAACCAGAACCTATCACAACAGTTTTGAAAACCGTTGGGATAGGGCTATCCCAACGGTTTTCAAAACCGTTGGAATAGGTTCTTTAATTTTTTTCCAGATCCACTAACCAAGAACATTATATAAATCAAAATTTTAAATAATTATGATAATACATATATATATTTATGAAATTATGTTTACAAAAGTGATGTTAGCTTAGTGGTTAAGTCGTTCGATTATAAACAAGGGTTCCTGGGATCAAATCCCAGCGGATGTTTTTTTTTGGAATTTATATACCAACGGTTCCATTACCATTGGTATATATTTCATGTTACCTATACCAACGGTTTTTGGAAAACCGTTGGTATAGACCTATCCCAACGACTTACTTGGTTACGGTTCTCCAAACCGTTGGTATAGGCTATACCAACGGTTTGGAGGCCTATACCAACGGTTCCAAACCTTTGGTAAAGGTTAGTTTTCTAGTAGTGTCCCCATGACACCCATGGACTAGTAATATATTTCTTCCAGATCTCAAGAATCCATTTTAAAGCCAATGATATAGCTAATATAGACACTTTCTTCTATGAATCCCATCAATATATCCCTTCTAAAACTGAGAATCATTTCTATATTTTTACCTACTCACAAGAATACCATTTCCATATACCTGTTGTAATGAAGGAGAAACCTCAAGTCCTTAATCGTACATATGAATGGCATCATTATATCTAATTGGAAACTTTATAAAAGGTGTATATTCTCAGTTTTTCTCAAGAATTAAATCAACATATTCCTATAGAATATAAACATATGGCTCACATATCATCTCACCCTTATGAATCCCATTATCATCTCCTATTTAAAACCATAGATAAAGATCATATCCATTATCTGTATCAGGAATCCCATCGACATATTATAATAGAAAACAACGGTATTTCAATATTACAACTCACTATAAAGAATCACATTATTAGATTATGATAACAACTAAAGATTCATATAGTATGGGTCAAGGGACAATAACCAAATTACATGACCTTGATTATGAAATCATTTATAACCTCAGTCACTTAGATAACAATATCTAGTGTTAAGTACTATCAAGGGAAATATTTGATCTATGAGATAGTCCATTCACCTATAGTTGCTAACATTTTTTATTCCCTTCAATATATTTCGATAGTGGCCTAATATTTTTATAACTCCTTATCAGTAAACGAAGGTATGTATACTCACATATGTCAACCCCCATGGAACTGTGACAATTAACTATGGATGTCCTACCTATAGTACTGATCAAAGAGGTAATTCATGCGGTAATATGAAGATCATTCCTAAAGTACCTACTCAAATCACAAATTGATGAGTACATCTCTATAATATGGAGAGAAACTGACAACGATATATTTTCCTAACTAATTTATGGAAAAATGGTAACCATTAATCACATCTCAATGTGAACTATTCTAAAATTTATTATTCCTCCTAAAGTATTATATTATGTAAGCACTCACTGTGATAATAGAAATAGAGAATATGGATATCTTCCCCATGGTGTTGAGACTAAAATCAATAATTATAGAGGCCTTCTATATTTTGAACATTTTAGACGTATTCCTCATAATTATTAATCTCAGAAAAATGAAGTTCCTCCCCATTCTAAATTTACTCCATGTTTACATTCATACTGAAAAGCACATGAGAAATTGAGGAAACCAACACAAAGAACTGCATCAACATCAAATGATGTTTCATCCCTTTGAAAATATATTTTATGGAAATAATAATTATATACACCTCCCTCAGATTTTTTTACCTTCTGATAAAACATTGAAGATTCTAAATGATAAAATTCCCCCTAATAATATGGTAGATAAATGAAATTTATGGTTAGATCCAGATGAATAAGACCACATAGAGGATGAAGAGAAAGATATTTCAGGTGGAAAAAATTGATTTTTGATAAAATTCTACTTAGGTGTTGGTCTATTTACACTCATCAATATGAAATTCAAGATGCATTGAAAGTGTAGTACATTGCATACGTTTTTTAAAAATTATGGGTGATACTACATTAACGTAAGACATATACCTATCTCATGGTTTGTACACTAACCATTTAATGGTGATAAATGATAACTTCTATAATGTTTACATATCCATCACATCAAAGTCCTACAACACTCTGGAAAGGAAACAACACTATTTACAATATAATTTCTATGACAACAACATCATGGTTTTCCTTGAGATAATTGTCGATACCTCACCTAATGTTTATATAAGAGGTTTGGATGAATACAGAACTAAGTATTACTATCCAACTATGTTTCAATTGGTTTGTTAGGGAATGTATCCTACAATGGTATTAAGTCGAGTCAAATCTTAGTTCAAATATCAAAATATTTTAATTGGTCGATCCAAAAAATGTTTGTGGTTCCTCATACGCAGAAGTGTCATACTTAGTGAGATTTATCCATTGATATACTCTTATATTGGGCTACCAAGAAGGTGAAAATTTCCTCCAATATGATAAAAGGAAAGGAAAAAAATATACAGAAACACTTAGATGTATGGATTTATTACCCAAAACAGAAAATACATCTAACTTATTCCATAATATAGGTATAAAAATATGTTAATGTCTTGATAAAATAAATATTAGTGGAATTCTAGGAGAAACACAATTACATAGACTGAGTGGATTTTTATAGCCAACACCACCCCTATGATCATCAAATCCCCAAAAGGTAAACAATGTTCTGGTATTAGATAAAATTAATCCATATCCCTTTGTGTTGGGGAATTATTACCTACACTACCTCAAAGGAAGTATGTATTTTTTAAATTAGGAGTCACTTTATAGAATTAACCCTCACTATTTCACATGATTTGCGATCCATATTATTTAATGGGGGCATGTTCAATGATTTTTATTAGGTATTCCCATTGGATCACTATTTATAAACCCCTTCCCATGGAGCATCAAGGGTAAAATATGATATTTTTAGGGGGTGAAATACAAATTGGATTTCTAAGAAAAAATGCCAAGGGATATTATGATATTAACCTCGATGGGTATTTGGATGGTGTAAAATATCTTCACTAATATAATGTATTGGGAGTTACCCTTAAAATATCCCTATAATTTACCATGAAAATACATTTATAAAGAAGATTTGTGTGCTCAAAATCATGGAAAACTCATGAATTGGGAGTTACCATGAAAATACCTCTATAATTTATAAAACCAACTTTCACTAAAGATATTGGAAAAGGCATAGATATATCCCATAGAACAACTGAAGATATTGATGCTCCCTCTATTAAGGATAAGAGTACAAAAAATAAAGTCATGTATGATAAGCTAAATTGGGTTAATATTGAATTACAATGATTAAATATTCATACTGATTGAAACTCCATAATAATGTCAATATACCATCTTCAGTGCACACACTTAGATAAGAAGGATATTCTAAACCAATGAAAGTAAAGGCCAATTATCTAGAAAACCTATGCCTAAAATAACAACTTCATCTATACATGAAGTCTATATACTATAATTAATTCCCTATATTATGTCTGTAACCAATTGTATTTTAAGAAATATACCCTATAATAACTCAACAGGAATACTAAAAACCAATAGATCTGATCTAACCATATTGATCTCTACTCAATGTCTCCTCTTAAGAGTCATCATTATATAAAATATCACATGAACATCTTTAATCCATATAGTAACATTCCAATAAAATGGAATCCATAGAGGGGTAACCCACCTTAGGGAAGTTGGAGAATAATTCATACCATTAATTGTTAGAAATGACTCCTCCTCTACCTATTTTTTAATCCCAAATTCCTAATATTCAATGACACAGGAGACCAATATTAGTATCTCACACACTTCACATCTAAAATATTTCTATGATGGGTCCTCCATGGAAAAAAGAAGTAGAAAATGTTATATTATTCTTATAGAAACGAGAGTGCCCCCATTCATCTGTTATAACAATATGTTATCCAGGACTATCCTGAAATGTTTAGATTTGTGGTGCTAGTTCAGTTACCAGTTCATATCTATATTGAGAAATAAGATTGTGTTGGACAGCTTGAATTTAAAACACTAAGAAAATGAGATATTCAAAGACTTTATAGTCGGGATAAAGTGGTTAGCCTACTCCATAAACATTTATATTCTTCTAGGGTATCTATTGTTGTTATTTATAGCAACACTCTATGTTGATTCTATCTCTTAAACATGCTAAATATCATGTGGTTCCACCAACATAACTATAACGCTAGAAATTACACCATCATCAAGAGTGAAGGGATGCAAAAAACTACCAAAAGTTATAAGACTATGAGAATAGTGTTTATTCATTTAACAAAAATATGTTTCATTATATTTCATTGCTATCGTAGAAAATAATCTGATTATATTTATTTAGGGTAGGAGTCTCAATGAAATCATCCTAAATAATCATCTGTCCCAGTTCCTTCCCCACAAAATGTTATGGGGTAGCATTTCCATCTACTTTATCTTCAATAATATACTCTAGATGATGGTTCAATTTGGATAGATCAAGTTAATACAACCCTCAGGATAGGTGAGTTGCATCTCTGATATGGTTCCCAAATGAAAAAGGGGGAGGTGGGAAGCCCTAAACAAATGGGGATAGATTTTTTATGACTCTATAGCTAGAAAATTAGTCACTCGAGAACATGAAATATATAAATCTCAACTAAACCATCTAGTTGTGACCCCAAATCCATATATGATACTATGTATAGAATCTTGAACATAAAACCCTTAAATTAATTTTTGCAATTACCATAAATGATGCATGACATAAAAGAGAAAACCCCTTATAGGTATCGATGCTATCCCAAACCTTCTCAGGATTCTTTCCCCAATCACTTGAAGGGTGGAAACTACCCCAAAAATATATATAATATCCATTAGGTGAGGAGTTGAAATATTAATCTTCTAATTTAATCAACATGAGTGACCCCTTCACTGATGAAGATGAGCACTTTCATGAATCGAGTTTCCTTGTTAATAATCAGGGAGGGGAGCAACGGCTGAGGGGGTCACAGAAGATGAATTCCAGATAGACCATGATTTTCAAACAACATTAATACTAAGTCTATAAATATAGAAAAAAGGTAAATATAATAACTTTGATGATATATATAAAAGATTCAATCTTATCTTGAACTATATGAGGCTCTCATAAAATAAATTTTATTTGAAAATCAACTAGAATAAATATGACTATTGTGTTAATAATGAAATTTGGGTATTTTTTCTCAACCCAACCCATAGAACACAATAATTTACCTATGTTTTATTATTTGAGGGAGTTTTTGTAATAGTAAACTTCAACCTATATGACTCATGATAGGGAGAATCCTAATGGTCAGAGGATTAGAACACTAATCTGAATGTATAAAAACCTGCAATAAATTACTATTATACTTGATAGTTTTGATATCCTAGATGCCCTGAATCAATAAACAAACATAGATAAACTCTTATTTATTATATTTGAATCCCTTGTGAGTTTCGAACAATATTTATATATAATAAACATATCACATGGAAATATGTTTTGTTAAGTGTCATTCAATCATTTTCGGTATATAAGAAGAATTGGATGTATAAATAAAGGGACACATAATACCCATGTACATATCTGTGAAACTGAAATACATTGTTCCATAATTTATAATGGATCAGAGATCAATAAAATCAAAATTTGGACCCTCTAATTATTGAGTTATAGTGAAACAAATTTGACTTCTTTTTATTATTAAAATGTGAGGTATGGGAACAGTGTTAAAATGCTCCATAGAATCATCAAGGTAAAAACACATTTCAAATACCACATTTTAGAATCCATGTTTATGGATTTTTTCAATTATTTAGGTTTTAATTATCTAATGGTGAGGCCTTAGTTCCATATTCATTCAAAAATTTCTTCGTTATATTATTAGTTTATTAAATACACTATTAATTGAATTTTTTTTGTACTATATAATGAAATTTATAATTTTGTGTCTGGTGAATCCAAATATATAGAAGTATTATATTAAAAAAATGGAGGGTAAGTAATTGATTTTAGTAAATTCAATTAAAATTGAAAATTTTAATTTCTTTCAAATCACCTTCATCAATCCATAGTCTAAACACAGTGAAGAGTGTGTATTTCCCAAAAATCAAATAAAGGCAATAACCCCAGATTTAAGAAGGCATAGAGTCATGAAGGTCACATTAGATAATAAATTAATATCACTAATAACCTTTCTCTTATATGATGATCAATATGATATTTTAAATAGTCACCCACTATAGAGAAAGGAAAAGGCATCGAAGGAGTCCAAGTATATCAACCATTCCTCCTGAAAATAATTATCACAGTGTGGGTCCAATAAATATTCAAATAACCTATCCAAGACTCTTTAATAAGTGGTATGTGAATCTTGAATTAATAAATTCAATAGATATATGACCATTCTATCATATTTTAATTGTGTTAAATGAATCAAGAGAAACTAATTATTCTGAATAATAGTTTGATCTCAATGAAAATGAAAATAAAAAAGTATCATCTTCTAGATATCAAGATGTTATCTTGTATTCTCCTCCCTATAATAATGATATGGAATTGTATGAAGTCAATAGTGACTCTCTAAAATTCATGTAATTTTGGATACTGTTGATGAACATAAACATGTGAATCTAGGCTCATTGAGAGCCTTTTATCCTATATTGACGAACTTTTCCATGGTCCCTAGGGAAAGGAAAAGTACATCTCTTTACTAAAATAATAATAAGATGTATTTTCATGGAACTTGGTCATATCAAAAGGTGTATACCCATCATCTGGATTTTTTAGATGATCATTATTATTATAAACAGCTAGTGAGAAGAATGAACCTAAACCATTTTGAAATATTTTATGAAACAAATTTATAATATCTTAAAGTCCAATATTATCAAGGAAGTCCATCCCTAAAATTGGATTACAAAATTGTTCTGGTCAATAAAAAGAACCAAAAATTCATGGTCTGTGGTGATTTGGAGGACCTAAATTGGTATATTATAAATGTTGATTTCCAAATCCCAACAAAAAATCTATTGATTAATTTTATGGTTGACTTCAAATATCGTTCCTTATTGGATTTAAATTCAATCTATAAACAAATATAAATGGCCCTTAAAGGTGGTGAGGACCCAAAATTCAAGGAAGCCTAAGGGGAAAAATTTTATTACTTAATTTTCATTGCTGGAAATAGTGATGGTGCTTCATACTAACCTTCTATACATAATATCATCGTTTCCATTTGAGGAAAACAATGTATTTCTATGTTGATGATTCAGTAATCAAATCCCAACATTGTAACATCCCAATATTTCATAGTACATTGTCTCTTTAGAGTAATTCAATAGCTTACGCTACACGCAACACCGAGTTCGAGCGCACCACGACAAACCTAAATACCTCTTCAAAAGGTGGTTTTGAATATTATTATCTTTATTTTAATACTCCATATAATTTTAATATCTATATTATGTATCTCTTAGACACAATATAAGAACAAATTCAATTTTTCAGATAAAAGAAGTATGTTTAAAAAAATGAAATTTTACCACCTATTAATGGAGAACCCTTTTTAAATCCAATATTTGAAACTTTTATATAATAAATATGAAAAAATAAAATTCTTCTTTAGAAGCAGGAAAAAAAGTTAGTCATGATAATATTTTCGTGTTTTTCTGATAACTTTCAGATTTTGATGAAAAGTGAAAGATACTAAATTTTAATTGGAAACAACTTTTTTAATCAAAATAATTTGTAATGTTAAATTATACATTTGAATGTTTTTAAAGTATAATTAGATTATATTTTTATCATTTAATCCAATGTTGGTCATTGGAAATAATTTTACATTTAAATTGGAAATAAACACATATCAATCTTTTGATTGTTTTTACTTCTCAAAAACCCGCTTCGTGGTTTTGACAATGGAAATTAATTTTAAATTAATTAATGAATCTTTTACAGTTTTAATTTCATAAAATAGACATCATTTTTGAATTTGTATTATAAAAATTAGATTCTGGTGAATTTTTGGTATTTTTCTGAAAACATTCAATTTTTTATAAATAGTGAAAATTTATACATTATTATTTAAAACCGAATTTTATTTAAATAATAATTATTTTTTATTTAAATTTATATTTATGTCAAAATAGATAAATAATTCCTATATTATTCTAATTTAATTCATTGGTGTAATTTTATAATAATATTAGATATATAAAATTTTATTGATCTTGTTAATGTCTTTTACCCACCTTCTAGGCACATTTGAAAATTTGCGTACAATGTAATTTTTACACTTCATTGAATTGAATTTCAAAAATATTAAATACATGGTTGACCACAATAAGTAAAATGTGGTTCAATAGAATAAAATTATTTTTTTGGTGAATAGTAGCTTTTGGATTTTATTTACCACGATTAAAAGTAAATAGGGTATTTAAAGGTAAAAATGATATTATATTTATCCCAAAAAATTTCATAATTCTATTTGATAAGTTTAGTTAGAGAAAAATCAACATTAGGACAAAAATATTATCCTTTGGATACACTTGTATTAGATTATGACATTTATTATATTTGATTTAAATAAAAGTGAAAAGTGTTAAATTGAATGTTTAATAACTAAAACATTTCTAATATAGGGTTATACATAAGATAAATTTGACTATAAATATTAATTAGAAGAAAAAAACGATTTAATAAATCATGGTATTTTATTTATAATTTTTATACATTTAATAAATAAATTTATTTATGACACAATGATGATGTAGTAATTACCTTATTAATAAAAGATTAAAATAATTGATTTTATAAATATTAAAATAAATAAAAATTGAGACTTGTGATGCCATAAAAAAATTTATAGGTGAATATGACATGTTAGGATTTATTAAGTGTATTTTTTTCAATAAAGAAAGTTGTGATGAATTTAACAAAAAACAAATACTAACTAGTGTCAAAATTTACATACATTTGTTTTTAAAACAAATATTATTCTATTAAATGATATAATATTCCTAAAAATATAATATTAGGCATAAAGACTTATATAATTATATATATGTCGTTAATGAACCACTTAAGTTTCTCTTGTCATTTTATAGTCAGTTTATTAACCATGTAATTTAAAAATAAAGGAAGACATGGTAAAAGTTAAACTATTTAACTAAGAGTTAAATCTAAAAGATAAGTTTAATATGGTGACCTAAAATTGTATAAAACCTATTGGTTGAGATTATTTATCCCCATACCCTCTTTACCCTCTAAATAAATCAATTTGGAGACATTATAAAATGAAAATTATTTTATAAAAAAATAATAATTCAATCTTTTCCTAAAGTGACCCTCACCTCTCTTATAAAATGGTACTTACCCTTCTCTTAATTTCACACATCGAAATCCATTTTCTCAGCCAAAACCTAATAAAATATCCTCCCAACTACCCTCACATAAACCTATAGTCCTTACTTTGATCATAAATCCAACCTAAAAATCCCTTTTGATCAAATCAAAAGGATGCACCCGAAGAAGAGGTATCTAATTCATCACAGCTTTCATTGTTCTTTCAATCTTCTACTTCCCCTTTATTTTATGTTTACATACACAAATAATAACTCCAGTAACTTCTACATACTTTCATGTTATTATAAATATGATGCAACAATATTCATTATTCTATCAATCCTATGAATGACAAAGTCACCATACGTGCGTACATACGGCTTACCGTGTCCACGTCGTGGTGTAATTTGTTATTCAACACTTCATTATTTAAATGGGTATAATAATGAGTATAATTTATGTAAATAATAAATATATAATGATAATGATTCTGTATATATAACATACCATCCAATTAAATATGATTTCACCACAAATAGAATGATATTGTAGCTCGTGTGTGTGTATGGCTTACCCTCTCTACGACGCAATGAGATTTAGTTCCACTTCATAACCATTCAAGAATAATTTCCATTTGATGGTTTCTAATAATTTTTGAGAACTTAATATCATTATGGATACTAATCAAATAAATTTTATCCATAACCAACATCACTTACGTAACAAAACATATAAAGGAGAACGAATCAGTTAACAACTGAAACAATGATACTACTGAAATATTATTAACAAAGAAATATTAGAAGATCATATATGATATTATATTTATGTATTTAGTTCTTCATTATTTTAATAAAAATTATTTAACTATTATACAGGAGTTTACGTACCCTTGACTAAGGAAGAGTACAATGTAGGAATAATTTTACAAGCCCTTTATAATCCGAGGTTGTTTATATTTTAGTATTTACTAGAACATCTTTATCATCCACATCTATGTTTCTTAAAATTTATTTCAAAACATTTTCATTATTTCCTAGACTATGGGTTAAATTAATTTATACCCTTGTTTTAATTTTTCTAAATTTATTTTAAAGGAATCTTTCTGTCATTTTCCAAACAAGGTACTTTATGACCTTTTCGACAAATTAAGGAAAGAATGTTTTTTAACTTATACGGCTGGTGCGGATATTTTCCGCCATTATGTCTCCTTCAATGCTTACCTTAAAATCTTATAATAATATTTTCAAAATTAATTTTTTCATTACTTTTAATGATTTGAAAGTAGAAAGAGATATTTTACTCAAATAATTTTTGGATTGATTTCATCTATATCAACATCCGTTGTTGTTTTTTACGCTTGTTTGTAAGTTGATTTATTATGATACAATATTCCATATTGTACTAATTTTTTTGTGATATGTTTGACTGTGGATGTTCTATTTTTATACCATTCATGGTTTATGGTTAAATTATCAATATTTCATATTCTAGTTTTAAATACAAATGTTTATGTTATGTTTTAACCTTTTCATATAAGGAATGCATTAAGAGTAGTACATGACGGGTGGGGCCTTCTATAGCTCCTTGAAGAATTTTTAGGTCTCATGAGACAAAATAGTGTCTTAGTACATGGCCTTGGAAAAATCATTATTTATAGACTTGGCATGAGGACATGACTATGTGGTTATGATGTCCGACATTATGCATTCCATCATTATGAATTTAGCCGTCGATATTACATGTGATTATTATAATAGTAGAATATCCATGTGAGTATGTTAATGGAATTATTTGATTTATCTTTTCTATATTATTCTAAAGTTAAAGTTTAAAAGTCTCGTGTTTTAGTCTTATACATTTCCTTAAAAGTTTATGCTTATTTATTAACATTTCTGCTCTGTTGTTTATCCTTACTAACCATCTGAGCTCACCCCTTTCATATTTTTTATTTTCCCTGAATTCCATGAAGTATATTATGTTTTATATGCAGGTATAATCTAGGAGAATAATGGAATTCTCAAAGGATTATCTATGTTGCATTATATATTTTATATTATTATGTGAAGTTCATGTATGTAATCTATTTTGCAAGACTGATAAATTGGTCGGTACTTCAGGACTTGATTTCTCTTAAGTATGCCAATGTTATGTAATAATGCACCAAATCTGGGTAACTGGGGTTGAGGTGTTATATTTCGTATCAGATTACTTAATAAATAACCATGGAAACAAGATTTAGATAAACTCGGATTATGAAACATTACCCTAAGATAGACTTTTAGGATTAGTTTAGAAGAACATCCATAATTTTGGTAATGTAGATATTATGTGGATTTTCCAAGAAATACATCCATGTCTGGATACTAAAAGTTGACGTGGTTCTGGTACAGATGTACCTATGAGTGAAAACTCCAACAAAGAGTTTCAGGCTTGACCCAGGGTATCCTAGTACACGACAACAGGCATTACTGCACACCTGGTTTGACACTCCCAGGGGATATGCTTAGGAAAATTCACATTTTATTTACAAACCATTATGAATGATTTATGAGTAAATATGTCAGTAATGAAACCATTTTTTTGATTATGAGACTATATTTGTGAAATTATTCAATTAATGTTCATAATTTTTCTAGTTTTTGGATTATAAATGATGATATGATCTATCCTAGTGTATTTCACCATTTAGAAATGGCACCCAGTAGAAGGAATGATAACTCCAGAAATAAACATGTCTCAAAGAGTCAGAAGGATCATATATTTTATAGTCTTACGCCAACATTTTGAAGGGAAATATCCTCCCACGTGTTCTCATTATATTAGGATAGAGTATCATTTGTTAATAATATAAGTGAATAATTATTTGAGCCTTATGGAATTGAAGGGATTCCAGAGAAGAAGAGGATAGTAGAGAGGAAAATGGATAAATGGAAGAAGGGAAAGAAGGATTTTCTAAAAAGTGATAACTATGGAAAGAATAACACTGGGGGGTTCTTAATAAGACTGGGAGTATGTTATAAGTGTGGATGAAAAGGTCATCAGAAAAAATAATGCAAAGGGAACATAGAAAAGACTAATATTCAGTGTTTCAACTGTACTGAAATGGGAAAATATGCAAATAAATGCCCTAAGAATCAAGGAAATATAGCTTAGAAGAATAAAAAGTATTAGGGACAATCATAACCTATTTTTATGGTCGACATGGAAGAAATAATTTATTTGTGTTTATGGATTGAAGAATTTTGTCATTTGAGTTTTTTTATCAATGATGTACTAGTATTATGAATTATCAAAATAAATAGGGATTGTACAGTAGTACTATTTCATTTAGGATTTGATATTGTGTGGTACCCAGAAAACTGACTCAATAGTAGGTTAAAAGTTTTGGTAAAAATATGTTTGAGAGGTAGATAAACTTTAAAATACTCTTCATGTTGATGTAATGATTTTGGAATAAGAGAAAACTGAGTTGGATAATGTATATTGGATATTATTGGCTACCTTGGAACTAACTAATTTTTTTGTTTAATCCATCATTATTGGAGATTTCAACATTTCTAGATTTAATGAGTATATATATTATTCTATCTTTTACGGAAGGAATGAGAAAGAATGAACGTATTCAATATGGTTTTTTGATAATTCAGTTTATTACCACGTTTTAAGAGAATACATGATTAATGTATTCGCATGTGTATTATGTGACATTCCTTATAAATTTTGGATTGTGAGTTTGGGCAGACGTATTTTGGATAAGTCTAAAGGTTGGAATGGATTATGTTTAACATTGCATACTATTTTTTAAGGTTAAATAATTTTTTATGATTATTTTTGGATTATTATTAAAAGGATAACCTAGGGGTCAGGAGACAGCCCATCACGTTTTGCTAGGTCGCGAGACTTGAACCCGCAACAGAAGGGCGACAAAGGAGCATCACCTAACACTCGCCTATGTGATGTCCTGGTTTGTATAATGAAGTTATTTATTAAAAAATGGTATGACAGATTAACTATAAATTCATTTTTTTTAAACCCTATTTGATTATGTTTTATAGAATATTTTTTAGTTCTATTATATTTTGGGGAGAAACTTGAGTTTATTATAGTAATTAGTTAAAGGATGGAACTCTACATGTCAAGTATTCTATTTTTTTCTATAAATAATTTAATTCTTAAACATTGATAAAAGGATCTCAAAACCAAAAATTTGTTATACTAATACCTTATGTTTTGTTGAACTGATAATATTTTAAATCATCAAATATTTATCACTTTGAGGCCCACAATTTTCTATTTATTGTTCACTTGTTTGTGATTGATGACCTCAATCACTCCTTATAAATATTTTCTTTTTTACTCCAATTAGGTGTCTCTAATTTCCACCGATTGTTTCTTATTAGAAATCATAATTTGGTGGTAACTTATTCATTTCCATTTACATCTTATTAAGACTAAATTTTATTAACGTTATTTCTGATGTGGGTTTTCAACAAATTTACTTTCCATTTCAGCCATTTTATTGTCGAAGAACAATTTGAAATTGAGAGGATGAAATTTATTGAAGGAGGTGAGAATGTAACACCCCAATATTTCATAGTATGTTATCTCTTTAAAGCAATTCAATAGCTTATTCTACACAAAACATTGAGTTTGAGCGCACCACAATTTAGCAAACTAGCCATTCAAAAGGAGGTTATGAATAGTATTAACTACATTTTGAATACTCCATATATTTTTAACATCCATATTATTTGTTTCTTAGACATAATATAAGAATAAATTCAATTTTTTAGATAAAAGACATATTTTAAAAAAATGAAATTTTAGAGCCTATTAATAGAGAACCCTTTTTAAATACAATATTTGGAACTTTTATATATTATATTTGACATAATAAACATATTCTTTATAAGAGAGACATAATAATTTTGTTTGGATATTTTTTAGATATTTTTCTGATAACTTTCATAGTTTGATTAATTGTGAAAGATACTAAATTTTAATTGATAACAACTTTTTTAATCAAAATAATTTATATTTTTAAATTCTACATTTTAATGGTTTTGAAGTATAATTAGATTATATTTTTATAATTTAATACAATTTTGGTCAATGGAATTAATTTCACATTTAAAATGGTAATAAACACATATCAATCTTTTGATCATTTTTACTTCTCAAAACCCTAATTTGTGGTTTTGACAATGGAGATTAATTTTAAATTAATTAATGAAACTTATATCTTTTGAATTTTGTAAAATAGAAATAATTTTTTAATTTGTAACATCAAAATTAGTTTATGTTAAATTTCTTTATTTTTATGAAAAAATCAATTTTTGATGAATAGTAAAAAATAATGCGTTATGGTTTAAAAGAAACTTTTATTTAAATAATAATTATTTTTTATTTAAATTAATTTTAAAGTTAAATTAGATACATAATACCTATATTAGTCCAATTTAATTCATTAGAGTCATTTTATAATAAGATTAGATATATAACATTTTATTGAACTTTTTAACGTCTTTTACTCACCTTCTAGGAAGATTAGAAAATTTGCATAAAATGTAATTTCACCACTTCTATGAATTGTATTTCAAAAATACGAGATAAATGGAAGACATAATTAAGTAAAATGTGCTTCAATATGATGAAAATAATTTTTTAGTGAATAGTAAATTTGGATTTTATTTACCATGGTTAAAAATAAATAGGGTAATTAATAGAAAAAATGATGTTATAATTACCCCAAAACATGTCTTAATTCTATTGGATAAGTGTATTTCAACCATAATAAACCTTAGGATAAAAGTATGATCTTTTTTTATCCACTTGGATAAGATTAGAACATTTATTATATTTTATTTAAATAAGAGTTAAAAGTGTTAAATTGAAAGATTAATAACTAAACCATTGTTAATATAGGTTTATACTTAAGATAAATTTTACTATAAATATTCATTAGAAATATAAAAAAATTATGACATTATGGTATTTTATTTATAATTTTTTGATATTGAATAATTAAAATTTTTTATAACACAATGATGATGTAGTAATTACCTTATTAATGAATGATTAAAATAAATTTAAATTGAGACTTTTTATGCCATACATATTCTTGGTAAATATTACAAGTTAGAATCGATTTAATATATTGTTTTCAAAGTAATCATGTTGTGATGACTTTAACTAAAAACAAATACTTAATAGTCTCAAAATTGACATAAATGAGTTTTTAAAACAAATACCATCCTATTAAATGATATAATATTCCTAAAAATCTAATATTCAGCCAAAGGACTTATATAATGTTATATATTTCATTAATGAATCACTTTAGGTTCAATTATCATTTTATAGAAATATTATTAACCATGTAATATAAAAATACAAGAAGACATGGTAAAAGTTAACCAATTTAACTAAGAGTTATATCTAAAATATTAGGTTAATATGGTACCCTGAACATGTCAAAAACTAATTTGTTGAGAGTATTTCGACCCACACCCACCATATCCTCGCAATAAATACTTTTGAAACCACTAGAAACCGAAAATGATTTTATAATAAAATAATATTTCAAGCATTTCTTAAAGTGACACTCACCTCTCTAATAAAAGGATAATTCTCCTTCTCTTAATTTCACACCTCCAAATCCATTTGGGTCAGCCAAAATTTGCTCAAATATTCTCCCGACTTCCGTTAATTCAACCTATAGGCCTTAAATTGAATATAAATCCAACCTATGGAGCCCTTTTGATCAAATCAAAAGGATGCACCCTATGAAGAGGTAATTATTTCATCACTTATTTCAATGTTCTATTCTTCTTCCACTTCTTATTTCATTGTTTTTTCCATAAAAAAATAATAACTCCAATAACGTATACATAATATTATGTTATTATAAATATGGTACAATGATATTAATTATTCTATCTATCCTATGAATTACAAAGTCACCATACGTGCGTATGTACGGCTTACAGTCTCCAGGACGAGATGAGAATTCGTTCCCCATCATAACCATTCAAGAATAATTTTAATTTGATGTTAAAAATAATTTTTAAGAAAATAATATCATTCTGGATGTGAATCAAATACATTCTATCCAAAACACACATGACTTTCATGACAAAACATATAAAGTAGAATGAATCCGTTAACACCCAAAACAATGATACTACTGAAATGTTATTAACTAAGAAATATTTGAAGATCATATATGATATCATATTTATATATGTGGTTCTTGAATAATTTTATAACAATTATTTAACCATTATACATGAGGTTAACGTACCCTCTACTAAATAAGAGTACAAGATAATGGTAAATTTTATAATATTTTTATTATCCATGGTTTCTTAACTGTATGTATCTACTGGGAATTCTTTATCATCAACACCCGCATTTATTAAAATTTATTTCAAATCATTTTTACAATTTCCTAAACAATGGGTTAAAGTCATTTATACCCTTTTTTTACTTTTTATAAATTTTTTTGAATGGAATCATTCCGCCATTTTCCAAACACTATACTTTATTATCTTTTGGAAAAATTAAGGAAAGAATGTTTTTTTAACTTATACGGTGGGTAAAGCTATTTTACACATTTATAACACCTTCTATGCTTCCTATAAAAGATTATAATAATATTTTCAATTTAAATGTTTTCCTTACATTTTAATGATTTCAAATTAGAAAGAGAAATTTCACTCAAATAAATTTTGTACTGATTTCATCTATATCAGTGTCCTTTGTTGGATTTTATGCTTGTTTGAGGTTAATTTATTATGATACAATCTTCCATATTGTATTGATGGTTTTTTATATGATTTAATGTGGATGTTATATTTTTATACATTTCATGTTTTATGGTTAAAGTATTAACATTTTTTATTCTATTTTTAAATACGAATGTTTATGTGATGTTTCAACCTTTTCATATGAGTAATTTATAAGATGTAGTAAGTGATGGGTGGGGCCCACTTTATCCCCTTGATGCATCTTTAGGTCTCATGAGACAAACTATATCTTGGCACAAGGCCATGAAAAAATATTAATTAGTAGTCTTGGAGTGAGGACTTGACTATGCAGTTATGATGTCCGGAATTATGCATTCCATCATTATGAAATTAGCTATTGATATTACATGTGATTATTCAACTAGTATAATATACATGTGAATATTTAAATGGAATTATATGATTAATATTTTCCATATTATGCTGGAAGTTTATGTTTAAGAGTCTTGGGTTTTAGTCTTATACATTTCCATAAATGTTTATTCATATTTATAAAAGTTTCCACTATATTTTTTATCCAAACTAAGAATCTGAGCTCACCCCTTTATTTTGTTTTATTTTTCCAAGATGCCAATAAGTGTATTATGTTTTATATGCAGGTTTAATCTTAGAGAATAATGGAATTCTCAAAGTATTATCAATGTTGTATTTTATGTTTGAAATTGTAATGTGAAGTTCATTTATGTAATCTATTTTTCAGGAATGCTAAACTGATCGGTCCTTCGGGACTTGATACCTTGTAATCATGCCAATGTTATGTAATAATGCAACGGATCTTGGTAACTAGGGTCGGGGTGTTACCAACAATATTGCTATCATATTTATAATCATGAAATGGGTTTTAGAAAACTGAGGAATGACAACATAAAGATGATTCAACTTAAATGTACTTTTTCAATAACATTAGGAAAAATTTATTATCATTGTGTTATAACATCATATCATTGAGGTCAACAAAAAAGGATAATTTTAGGCTTCTTATTACCCAACCTTGAAACAAAAAATATTTTAGATGAATCAAATAATGTGTTTCCAATATTTATCATTTCAATATTCACCTCATAGGTAAGTGCCTTCCATTTACAAAGCTGGAAAAAGGTGGGCCACTGATTACTAGAATAAAAATTCTTAGAAAGACATTGAATTTATCATTTAATACCTTATAAACATAATGATATTGATTCCATTGATATAAGTAAATACTCTCATCCTTAATATAGAAACCCTATAGTGACCACTCGACACCCTCCTTACTCATAAAAATTGTTCATTAAAGGAGATTATTCTCTATTATATTATGAAGATAATGATATAAATTGAGGATCAATATTTTGATATCAAAGAGAATTGTCTCAAAATGGTTTCCATGGTGTAGAATATGAAACATTATGTGTATCATTAAGATTCCCAACTAGTCTCTCATATTCATCCTCCCAATTAAATTCTCATTCATCCAATATTAACTGGGAATCTATCACAATGGTTGGTCATTTTGTATTAGATTCTAATTTATTTCTTTTTCCAAAAGGTGTGAAAAGTGCATTCACTTGTAAATTTCTAGACTTTTGTCCATATCTAAATGATTACACTACCAAAAATCAAACACTTTGAAAAGATGACTTATCTATCCATGAATCCTCTAAAACATGGTAAATATTCCATTATAGTCATTCAAGAAGTCTGGTAGAAACTACGATGATTTCATCTCTTTTTAAAAATATGTTATTTATTACTCCTTCCTACCATCTATATTATGCACTATAAAATGTTAGAATACCAATCCATTATTGTGGGATTTGAAGTGTCCTAACAGATACCAGCAGCCTAGTTAAACATAATAAGTGATGCATAGTTAAAAATAAGCAATATAAATGGAAATAATGATATCAAAAAATAAGAATTTATTCCCTTTCATGGATTAATATGAATGATAATGGTTAAATTCCCCTTACAAATAACATAATCTCGTGAATTTTTCCTATAATTCCAAAGAAGATGAACCAACCAAGGAATCTACTAACCTATTAGATCCATAAGAGGAAAAGATGGTAATTCAAATCACACATCACAAGGTGGAATATTGATAGAAATAAAATTGTGTAACATGTTAATGAATTTAACACTACCCTGTCAAGGAATGAATCTACCTTTTCTTATTAAAACATAATTGGGTGGATCCTTTCTATAATAAACTACCACTAAAATTGACTTCTCCCACTAGATTGAGACAAGAATGAATCGATCCATCATTGGGAAGTCAATTTCATTATTTATATTGTATGTAAATTCTAAAAATTACTTCATAAATGAATATTTTATGTATCCCTACTTTAGTGAATTGATAGAGGAGAAAACCACAATGAATGTGGGAGGTCCGTGCTAGAACTTATAGTTACCAATAATCTAAAACCAAGTATTTTTATCAAATCAAGAGGCTTAGATTATTCTTACCCTCAATGATGTTAAAAAATTTCAAATTTACAAATAAAATGTGATTCTTTTCAGATAGATTTGAACACCATCCATTAACTTTGAGAACTATATCTACCACCAAATATTCTTATCCATTTTCCATATCGGTAATATGTGTCATGGGTCCCTACACTCAATGCAAAAATAGGTAGTTCTAGTACAGCCTTACTCTAAAAAATTTCTTCTCGATGTGGGAAAAATCTATACCCTTTAGGGAATTTGTAACAAAGGTTATCAATAGTTTTATGAAGATTAATATCATTATAAGATTATATGAACCAAAAACAATAATGATGGAAAAAGAAACCACTTACACACTTTAAAAATGAAATGGATGTATCATTAGTATGATATATAGTAGAACCATTAATTATAATATCATATATTGGAATACAGAAAAATTAAGGCCTTTAAAAAAACTATATCTTACATACTTTATAAGACATTTGATAAGGACAATAATACATCGTCAAATACAATATATCATGATGAGTGGGATTATTAAACAATTACTCATAATGAGACTCATAAAACTCTACACTCACTGTATGTAAGAAATAGGTAGGGATACTTATTGATGTATAGGTACCATCACTTCACATTTCCATTTTCAATAATTTTTCTAAATATAATGAATATCATATATGAGTTGAAAAATTGTAATTAATTAAGGAGAAATGGTAATAGATACGAAAAAAATGAAATTTAATACAGTCAAATCATGGAATCATTCATGAAAATTATTTTCTTTTACTCGTTATTCTAATGGAAACTTTTGTTGTCTCTATGAACTCCAATGACCCCTAATAAGATACCTTTAAAAATGGATCAAAATTCATTTAGGATTTATGTATTAGATAAGTTTTACTCCAGTAGAGAATTTTCCATTATTATTACGGATGGAGATCATAGTACACCCAAAACTAATGCAAGTATTCTCAATAAATAATATTCATATCTTCATGATAGGTTCATAACATAATTATTATCAAAAATTAAATGGTGTGGCAATAATTTAACTCCAAATGAATATAAACTTCTTAGAATTAGTTCTATTCATGTGACCTTAAAATGAAATATTAATGAGCCCTTGTTATATGATGTGAGAATGTATAATATACAATCTATCCCATCTCACATTAAACTATTCAGAGTAGTTCGTGTCATTTACTAATAATATTCAAAATGGTTTTTTATGTAAGCTCAAATTGAAAAGCACCCATATGTACTAGCTCAAACAACATGAGGGTTTTATTTACATACAGATTTGATGGTTCTAGATATAGTTTGAAACCTAATTCCATTGTTCACCTGGACTATTATAGAAAATTTACTCTAACCAACAGCCTCTATCTCCATGACTGATTCTACTCTAGTTAATATGACTTTCCTAATTGACATTAGTTCACATTTTTCTCTCTCACTAGTACACTAATTTTTTTTTCATTTCTTCCATATACAAGAGATAGATCAATATAAATATATCATTTCTCTAGATCCATGTGTGGTTTGATTCTTGTTATCATAGGAAACATAGTGAAACCTATTATTTTTTCCATCGATCTAACATTGAACACCCTTAAACATTAATGCCCTTTCTATACTATTATTTAGAATATCTCATTCAAATTCAAATCCTAATTATCATTTCATTAGAATGAATTTATATCTATATTCTTCATATATATGAGTTAGATAAATATTGAGTTTTCATTCTAGAATGATATATTTCTTGATTCTTATTATTAGATTATATATTGTAATCCCTGGTTTACCTACTTCAAGTCCATCCAAATTTCCATTAGCTTCAATCCTAGTTATAAATATAGTATACATTATAATTGAGTATATCATAGAGCCTACAACTAGAGAGAATCCGTCACATCTTACCCATGTATATGTGTCATGGATAAATGGATACCTTTATTAACTATGTGTCGATTATTTATTATTACTTGAAGACAAATAGAAACAGCCATATTTCATATATTATATCAAAACACATCATTTATCCCAATTAGACCATTACTTTGTCATTGATATTTAAGCCTCACCAATTAACATCAATTTTTCTCAAAGATTCCAATACTAAGATGAATCTATTTTAGTTTTATGTTTGATCTAAATATTTAAGTTCATAAATATATAAGATTATTTTCATAGGTCATTAAATAGTATTACATTTGTGTGTTTATCTCATAATGAAAAATTGCATAAAATTTGGTCCATACAGTTTAACTATTAAAAACATTTGTCTAGTATGTGTTATACGGAATTATTTCCATACCTGAGATCCACATAAATGTAAGGGTTACAGGAATATGGTTTATTTCCATAAATAAATGCTAAGATAAAATTTCCTCATTCGCTAGATTTTAATCCCCATGTATTGGATTCCCATCGATATATCAAGTTTCATACCCTGACTATACACAAGGATGATAGGTTTTAAAATATAATTCATTATCTCAGGTATATTCCTAAAGACACTTTTTTAACCCTATGAAAGAATAAAAAACCTCCCTATATGATAAATTTATGTTTCTTGGTTCCTGTTATCTGTGGATATGTATTGATTCTCATATGACTTCTCTTAGGTCTATCCAAGTATCCCAATAATTAAAAATTCATTTCTTTGTGTATGATATTCTCATTCATGTTATTAATTTCTATTGTATAATATTTATAATGATACCATATCTTCGATGAGAACTACAAGTGACTTAATTTCTTTATTTTCGGGATGCATAGTGATGTTTTATCTATATATCTTAAACCGATCATCATATCATCATCAAAATTCACTCCCATAAAACATTCAATAATAACCCAACTATAGTTATTTAGGACTATAATGGTCCAATAACTTTTGAGTATACTTTTCCCAAAGACTTCACATTATACCCAGAGTGATTGAATCACTATAAATGATTTGTGGAAATTGGTAACAATAGGATTTTTCACCCAAAGAAACAACATCATGGTAATGACATTTGTGTTTCCATTTATATCTATATAACTAGAGGAATTTTTTAAATATAAGGATAATTTCATCTAACCTCATGTTTTCTTGAAAACATAATCATTAGAACCATAATTCAAGTATCAGTCACCATTAATCCCCATTATACTTTTTATATCTCATCAATTATTTATTCAACATCATTTGGTTACGGTTTAAATCATTTTCACACCATATTCAAAAGGGGTTTGTTTCTCCTTGATCATGAGCCCCATTTGAGTTTCCATACCACATTATTTGTCACTGTTTTGATTAGAAAAACATTAAACTATAGGTATACCTTTTTCTAATGTGATCTATAATATCATTGGGATGTTATTAACATTGTTTTTTAAATTTATTTTACTATATGATCCATTTAACCTTGTGGAAATGTCATTAAGTCTTTAATCCTCAGTAAAAGTTGATCTGAGAATTATAATCATGAACTATGGGTAGTTATTTCTTCAAGATATTATATAATATAATTTGGATTCATATTCAAGTCCGGTGTACTTTTCCCTATATTAACAGACTTTCCCTCCCTCTAATAAATCTTGTATTACCATAAGCATCATCAACCATTTTTTCAAATATATAAAACCTTCAAGTCTAGCCTCAATGGTCCGTCATGAAAAACCAGAATATCCCAAGTGAAGAGTAATATTACATACCAGGTTTGAAACATTCAAAGTAAATCCTTGGAAAAAATCAAGTCTCTACTCACAAGGAATGAAACTTCCATCGCAAATTAATGATTTCTGCAATTAAAAAGGAATATTCAGAAAACCCTAGTCAGTGAATCATAAAGGGATGTCTTGGAAAAATCCATGTTCTTATATACTAGTCATTTTCCTCAACCATGGCTTAGGAAAATATTTTGGATGAAAAAAAAATGAAAATTTATAAAGAGTGTGTGGTATAAAATTGGGGCCTAAAAATTCAAATCATGATCATGGTGGCCATGTACATTGGGAAAAGTTAGGTAATCCTTTTGTTCCGCACTTATTATTTTAGATTATTCATTTGAAAGAAATAGGATTTAATCATATGGTATGTGATCCATTAAAATCATTGAATCTTTATTAAAATATTACCCTTAATGATTAACATTATAGTAAGTCGTAAACCAATTTCATATCTGGATGGAATAACATTACATTATTGTAATGGTATATTTGTCTCCATATATGTCTAGACTATATCCATATAATGGGAAAAATATATAAGGGAAACATATTTTATATCTGAATGAGATAACCTTTCCTTAAGGTGATGGAAAATCTTTTACTATATTCAAAATGCTTATATTCATATAAGTGCACATACTCAATAGGAATAAAAATTTCTCTGTATATTATCCCATGGAATTAATATGGTTTATAGTGATGGTATATGTTCCATAATATCAATACCACCTATATTAATTTGAGGGTACTTTTTTCATATAACAGATTGATTCATATTTATTATCATTGGACTACAAATTTGGACATTATGAATTACATTATATATTTATAGATAATTGTTAATTTGATTCACTTACATTGATATTTCCCATTATGAATTTCATAAATATCACATATAGACCATGGAAATAATAGATAATATTTTGGAATTGGTAATGATTCCACACATAAATTTTATTCCTTCATCAATAAAATGATGGAGGAAAATCTGTAAGATAGATCATTATTATGATAGGAGGTCAAGTGAAAAATAAAATAAAATAGTTATTATAGAATTTGGCTAGATGATATAGTTAGATAAAATAATGATTAATGAAGATCATTTTTTATCACTATAAATCCAGTCACATTAAAGCTTTAGATTCAAGTAGAAAATATGGTATCTTTATTAGTATAGACTATCCATGATTCCTTTACCAGATAGTTTCTATCCTTTCTTCTATTTCTGATAATCAAGATATCACATTCACTATATAAACCTCCTATTCAATTATCCATGTCTTTGAAATGGAAACTCCTTGATGACGCCATAATTCCTCAAAATAATTTTGATTCATTCATTTAGTATCCCAATCCACAAACTCTGTTTATTTCTTTGTTATTTCGAATTCATGGAGGTCCCCATATTGAATCTCCATTTCCCTTATAATGACTAATGTTTGTCGAATAAGATAATTCAATCCTAGATAATCAAAATTATAAATTCCTAAACCAAATAAAAGTATTCTAATTTTCTTTTCCTTGGAACCACACTCCTTCAACTTTATTTTATTGATGAATGTACGCACTTGGCACAATACCCACTTCCTAACTAGTTGATCTTCATTAGTAAGCTTAGTGGATGGTAAAATTTTACATAAATCCATGGGTATATAATCATGGATAAAGTATATCATAAAATATTATTTTTGGATGGAATGAAAATATGGGAGGAATCAATTATTATTATTTCTTAGTCAACTTTGGTGATATAATATTTAGAAGTTTAATCGACTAATGAATCACCTACTATAAATGAAATAAAATTAGTGTCTATGATATAGATTATAATTTCAGGTGATGTTATTTTTGATAAACCAACTTTAAAATAAATTTCATGTTAAGTTACTAATCATCCATATTTTATGGTAAATTTTCCTAGAGGTCCCTCTGGTTAAGTTATTTGTTCCATGATAATATCAGGAAGGTAAATCTTGGAAGCAAGTGGTATACTCAAACATTTTACATGATTACCTAGCATCCCATTTAGGTAGAAAACTATATATTCCTAATAATAACCCCAATAACTTTTTTTTTGATAATTTATGTGTAGAAATATAATTTAAGAACCTATTACCTTGCACACTAGAATCAACCTACACTAGTTAATAATAGCACAGTGTCATTCATTCCAAAATCTAATGAAGAGTTGTATTTAAATTCATTACAATCATTCAAAATAGTGTGAAGATCTATGTAGTGTATATGGTTCATGAATTATCACCTCATTAACTCAAAAAACCAAAAATCAATCATTTAAATAAATAGTGAATTTCTTACCATCACGAGTATCACTACCACTATCCATGGTTATCCCTAAAGGATCTTCATAAGGAGTAAAACAGAATGGGATGATTCTTTAATGTGTTCGTGAAATCATTGGTACTTAGATATATTTTTTAAATATTAGTGATATTAATTAATCTGGGATTTGACATGGAAAGGGAAATAAATATATATTTTAATAGCACATATCACAAAAATTGATATTTATCCCAATGATACAAGTACTTGAATGGATGGTTGAGAAGATATTGGTTGTTTCACTTTTGTTTGTTTCCAACCATATTGTAAATTCATGTGAGGAGTAGTATGAAAATGTTTAGTTTGTATCATTATGTCTATAGCTCTTCCATCACCCTAGTTTCAAACATAACACCCATATGTGTTTCCCCAACATAGAATA
This sequence comes from Viscum album, assembly GCA_963277665.1. Lineage (NCBI taxonomy): Eukaryota > Viridiplantae > Streptophyta > Magnoliopsida > Santalales > Viscaceae > Viscum > Viscum album. The sequence continues at coordinate 591,167,596 of OY728141.1, read as the reverse complement.
TCCCCAAATATATAGCATGTCTATAAAACCTACTTACTAAAAATTTGGGCCCAATTTGGTTTCATATAATATCCCCGTGTGTTGTACTATCTAGTTTCAATGAGGTCTGAAAATTATCCTTTAACATTATAAACTCACTGTGAATCATGAAACCTTATACACATGACTCCCAGATTCATCTCATTGGGATTCAAAAATAGGTCTACCCATTCCCCAAAATGGATAATTGAGTAGGAATAAAATTACCTCCCCATTATTCTCTCCACCACGATCAGAAATACCCTCTCTAGAATAATATTTTTTCAATATCCTCTTAAATTCCTTACGTAGGAGGGAAATTATTATAAATCCAACCATGAATTGGGAATCCCCCCCTCCAATTATTGATATCCCATAAACTAATCCCTACATAATTGTACATAACATGAAAAGTGTTTATACCAGAACACCAAAAACTGTCCAATTCAAAGGGTATATATGTTCATTGATACATCATAAATTTTGAAATCCAGGACTCATAGTATATATTGAATACATATAATTGTTATATGAATCCTATGTCACTTTTAAAATAAAGAAACCCTCAATCCCTTTCATTTGAGAAGAAGATTCTAGGATGTAATTCCCACTTTATATTAAACCCTCCACTGGGATCATTCAATGATGTGGTAAATATTGATGAGTAGTTTTTATAGATGTGTTTATTTCTCCAATCATGATCATATTGGGTTAATATAAAACTATTCAAGATATATATTTTTATCATTGATGAGCCTCTTTGATAGAATTTCCAATAGAAACAATTTTTATCTCATACAATAAAGGGAAGATAGAAACCATGATGATAGTTGGTTGTGACTATGAATGGTAATTAAAACATCATCCTAAATCCTGATGTTTGATATGTGAATCCAATTAGATTCTATGTAGTCCAGAAGCTCTATTTTAAGAACAATATTTGTGGCCTCATTCTAACATATGATGTGATATCAAATAAAAACAATACTCTTCCTCATAATGGATTATTTCCATTCAGTTGTATCCATAGATCCTAAAATATTATATAATTCAAAATTAATTGTCTCTATAGAGAAAAATAATGATGAAAATAATTAAAATTTTCAAAATTAAATCCTTATAAATTTTTGTCTGATTCAATCGTGAGGTGTTCATTTTTAATTCTTTTAAAAGAATTGATGTAAGTTATAAAAATATCTAACATAAAAAATAAAAAATAAATTTTCACCATGAAACCCAATAATACATAAAGATACCCAAATATTGAGGGAATTTCCATCACATTGTGGTATATTGAAAATAATCCATTACACCCAAAAAAACATCATCAAATCATAATGTCACCTTGTGGAGTCCAGGTGGTGATCCTCTTGGGCCATATAGATCTTGAATACTAGAAAAATACTATGTACATTGATATTATTGAAGGGATATTATGAAGATATACCTATAAATACATGGAATACACTCTAAAATACATAGATGAGGACTGAGGCTGAGGATGAGGTCATGGACTTCAATTAGATATTTTCCTCTACTATATAAATATCAAGGGAGAAACCATTTCATTTGTAGAGAACATCATATGTGAATCTCATTATTTTAATTCTACAAACATGAAATTATCCTTAGTTAGAATACGCTTTTATGCTAGAGAGAAGGGAATGAATCAAAATTTCATAGTTTCTTGATAATAATCCACTTATATAACATCTTCATTATTCCCCTTTATAAATTCCTTCCTAAAGGACTCATGTGATATTTTTTCATGTAGTTTCACCCATGTAAAGTATGTCTTTAACATCATACTTCAACACTAAATTAATATAACTGTATATAATCATGTAAAATTAAATTATATATGAAATTATGATTTACTAACATTTATTTCAGCCACATACCAATGGTCTATTACCATAAAATATTTGAACAATGGATTTCTACATTATGATGGAAGCCTATAAGGGGTAATTACAACTCCTTAATAGACCTCATTTCAAAAACATCATCTGCCTATGATGAATTGATATAAATGAACATATTGGGTTCCTTTAGATGAGGTCAATGCCTCAAAAAATATCATTCTAGTAAGGCTTCCTCTACGGACCACTAATATGTGTATTAATGTACTACAAATTATATTTCTCCCCTTCCATCATGTATTCAATTAATTAATGATCCTCCCAAAGAAATATTCTGAAACTGATAAGTCTCTCTTAGTATTCGCAATAATATATTCCATTGATAATAAGGTCATTTATCATTAGGATACCAACGAAATCACTCTTGGTTTATAATGCTCATATTAGCTACCCAACTATCTAACGATCCACTGATGTCCACCCAATGAGCCAACTACCTTAATATATGTCTATTACTAGGTGAAAACCTAAACCATTTCCCTAATTATAGTATTATATTTTTCACCATGATGAGGCATACACATATGGGCCTCTAATGTGTTATAATCCTCAAAACCTACCTTCACCTCATTAATCCACATTGTGGAAACATATGGTCCTATAATCATGTATAATTCACAAACCCTCCTCTTTCGTATGTGGTCCTTATGAGTAAATTAATTATTACCCGTTTATTAACCATTAGATAAAAGTAGAATTACATATTTATATATATATATATGCCACATACTAGTTATAATCATTGACTATATCTTCATTTATGATTTCATCTTTGAACCCCATCACTGAGATATACATATAATAGGACTCAAATTTGGTGTAATCCAAAAAAAATAGAATTATGTTGTAGTATGAAATGACATTATACTATATAATATATAGTTCATTCTACAAATCATAATAATGATCCCTTGAGCTAAAATCCAGAATCCATTGATAAAAAAAATACATTAAACACTATATTTGATACAACATAATGTGGGCTAGGTTAAACCTATCATAAGTTTACATCATTTCCATAATTTAAGAATTACATCACACTTTAAGCACACTATCCCGAGAATGGAAGGATTATTATGTTTGAGCATCAGTTGAATAAAAATAGTATTTTATGATACTTCTCAACATTTATCAATTACCAAACCACACTAAAATCCCTTCTAGAATTATCATAGGTTATACTCATCATCATAACATATGGAATGGAAACAAAATAAAGGGTTATGCTCAAATTCCTGGAATGTAAAACTTATCAACATGTCATCAAAGGATATATTATAAGAATATGATAAAACAAGAACAAGGGAACATATTATAAAAAATTATAAGGATAGTGTGATTTTTTATTGCACATGATAGAAGTCCATATAAACTCAAATTATAAACCATATAAAATCTCATATGGGTCAGAATATGGAGAATATAATCATGTTTCATAGAGATAAAGAAAAGGCAGATAACCTAGAAATGTAGAATACGAATATGAATATGAAATAATAACATTGTGAAAAACATGGAACCAATAATGTCTAGTACAACCTTTTCAATAAATAAAAATGTGTTCATTTCCATGACCAATAATTTTAAAAAATTATCACATGATCATGTATTTTCACAATTACGTGAACAATGTTATATATGATAATGTTTGTGCACCATAATGTAAATAAATCTATGTGTGAACATATATATACATAATCATGTGATTAAATATATAAAATATATTATTCACATAAAACATTGTGAAAAATTCATAACATAATTGTCTCAATGTACAACCTTATGAGCATAGCTATACAGTAATTACACACTCACACAAAATCATTATTTATAAAGATTTATAACTTTTCCCATTTTTTTGTATGGATATAGAGGACTCTTATGTCACTTACTAAAAATATATACAGAACTTCGAACAGATAATGAATGAAATAATGTACTCAAAATAATTTAATTAACTCATTAAAATAGATTAATTTCATTAAATTTTTTTAATAGATCATTTAATAATCCATCTAAATAAAGAAGGTGAATTATATTATAAGAAAATTTCCATTAGTGTAATATGGGGAACATCAAATGCTGTTGACATAGATGAAAATACCATTTAATATTCTTAGATAAGTCACATTAAAAATTAAAATAAATGTTTCAACTTAAAATGATATAAACCAACTTAAAATATTTTATATAATGCGAAATTCCTTTATCTTGATAGTACATCACCAAAAATTAAGTTTTAATACTGAAAATGGTTATCAAAAAAATTATAAATGAAGGTTTTTTTTAAATAATTATTTAAGAAGACATAAAAACACGTAACACTTTTTTAAAATACACAATCTTTCAATTTTCATTTTATTATATATAAATCATTCTTAAAATCATACATTTTCATTTAAAAAATACAAAAATATGTCATTTTAAATTTTTAACAATTAAAAATAATCATCATTTGGTAATCCATTTAAAAGCATGGATTGTAAGATTCAAAAATTAGAATTCTTATTAAAGTTAATGAAACCACACAAAAACATTATAATTTCTTCCCATACACATAAAATAGGATGTTATTATTCACATTATAAACCATCTTCGAAAAATGTGAGGTGAATTTTTTTTAAACTAGTAGTTTTAAAAACATTATTCACTGAATTTTTCAATGAAAATTCAGTGAGAAAAATTGAAGTATGACCATGATGGATTTTTTTTTATTTTTTAAATTTCTTTATTGAAAATACAAATCATTAAAAGGATTTATGAAACATAATTTTGAAAAGAGAATAAGGAAATGATAAGGGACATAATAGAAAACACACAATTGGTTTCAACATATATAAGAGAACATTGGTGGGAATGAAAAATATGTTCAGGGGAACTTTTACTAAAGAGTATAGAAAATATTTTAAACAATGATATAATTTTTCAAAATTAAAATAATCGTGGTATATGATTTGAATTAGAAGGTAATTTTTAATAAGTGTGGAAGTTAAAGTTCTATAAAATAAATTCTTTGGTGAAAAAAGAAATAGATGAATGAAATTTAATAAGAATAATTTTAACTCAATGGAGGGAGTTGATTTCAAAAAAATAGAACATTTGTATATTTTTAATTCAAATCCCATGAAAGAGAAAATGTGAGATATATGTTTAAATACATTATATTTCAGTAAAATTATGAACATGTCAATCCACAGACTATATATACACTATAAAAATGAAACATGTGGTAAATACACATTATGTCTCAATAAATTAAAATATTGATTCCAAAACCACTACAATGGGTCCTAATTCAATATTCTTGTGTTCGTAATATCAAGAATAATAAAATTATGTTTGAAAAAACAGTAATAAGAATCATTTAAGTCTATTATTAATTTTTTAAATTTTAATTATTATCACAAGACATTTATTTATAAAATTTTTATCACTTATGGTGGTTAAATGAGGTGGCCCATTTGATTTCTATGAAACAGTCTTTGTATATTTACTATGGTAAAATGCTGGATAAAATCACTTAATAAAATCCAGTAATATAGAGTTTTATTTATTTTTTTATTATATTATGATAAAATTTATGGAAGTACATATATTTTCTATAATTTACTCTAATTATCAACGATACCTTGATATGTTCATTTTTTCTTGTCAAATTTACTATAATAATTTTTTATATTACATATAAAAAATACAATATTATCATTCTATAATATTAAAATTTTAATAAATAAAATTTTTATTCAATAAAGACAATATTAATTTCATCCATGTATGGGGGTAATGGAAAAAAACACATCGTTCGATGGATGTCGTAGTCTATATATACATACAAAATGCACTCATTTTTCATAAAATATGAAAGAGGTATAATATCTATATTAAATTTGCGTAATTTTTTTAAAATATTAATAATTTTAATGTTATAGTACTTTTAGTGATAGATAATAATTTAGAGGTTAAAAGAGTAAAACAATTAATAGAGTTTGGTTTAGATGATTATCTCTCCCTTTATAAATTCTCCCTTTGGTAACAATATAAGGATCCATGTCTTGGTGTATTGGAAAGAATAATGATTATTGGAAATGTGGAGAAAGTATAATATATACTATTTAAATTTTTGGTCAAGATAAATAATTATAATGAGTAGAGATATTTTCTGGAAATGATCACCATTTTTAATTAAAGAATATGGAATTATCATAATTATTCATTACTTAAAAATAATTTCATGACATAATTCCTTAGTAAAAGGATTAAATATGGAAAATAATTGTGTTTTGGAAGAGTATATGAGAATCTAAGTTAGATAATATCACAAAAACATCATTTGATTCCATGTTTTAAATATGTTTTATTTCTTCATCAATTATGTTTTAACTTTTACATTTATGGTTTTTACCATGGTAACTAGTCTTCAGAAAATTAATTCATATATTATTAAAAGAAATAAAGTAACCCCAGTTACCAAATATTTAATATTAAACAAAAAATCTAAAATTCATAAAATATAATTCAATTTAAATATAATCTTAATTTAAATATTAAAATGGACCTTTTAATGTGTGGAAAAAATTTCACAAAATTAATAAAACAATTCTTTAATAATAACACTTTTAGCATTATAATTTCCATTAATATTAATCTTGATAACCATACCATTATGTAAAAAAATAAATTGACCATCTTACATAATATTAATTTTTTTCTAAAATGTTAAATATTATTTTTATATATTTAATTTCTACATTCGATGAAAACTATTTTTTAATATAGGCGAATAAAATAGTTTACAGAGGAAAATAGTAACTAACTTTCAAAAAAATAATATTTGGTTTTAAAAATTCAACCTTGAATTTTGATATTATTTATTTTCATTTATAAATATATATTCTTATAAATTAAAATGTTTTAAAAAAATTATTTTATTCTTTTATTATAATAATGTTAAAAAAGTGAATGTATTTGAAAAATAATTTCTTTTGACTATTCATATAAAAATAAATTATTTTTGATAAATATCAAAAAATCACAATACTATAATATTAAAAAGTGGAATTAAAAAAAAATATTATTCTAAAAAATCCAAATTCAAAAAATTATAAGTTTATCTATTAAATAAAAATAAAATAAAAAATAAAAAATTTATTTTACTAAAAATTCTATTTTAAAATATTTAATTTTATTACTAATTTTTTGTATGAAATTAAAATTTATTATGATGTTTGTATTTACTCATGGTTTATTGTCCTTAAATTTTCATAATTATATTTATCTAGTATTCAGAAACTCATTTTAGTATGATTTTTTATGTTAAATATGATTTTGATGCATTATAAATTTAATGGAAAATATATTATAAAATCTTGATTTGTTGCATTCCCCTCGTCAAATAAATTGTGTTCGTAAAATTTTAAATATAAAATAATAATTAAAATTCATAAGGGAATTTAAAAGATAATCATGACTCGAGATATAGCTTCTAAATAGATAAAAACCATTCTATCATAGGTAATTCTAGGTGACATATCATTTCTCTCATAATAGACATATAATATTTTCATAAATTTATTCCAAATATACTTATATAACTATGTTTTAGAAAGATTTGGAGACCTACCTTTGACATCTTTACTTTAAATATCCTAATCCTGACAAAATATTAAAACATTGATGAATATAAAAATTTCCAAAAAATAAAATTAAATTATCATATGAATAAGAAAATTCTATCCTAATATGCCTTCTCTAATGAAACCTTCATTTTTTATAAGATTCTTTCAGATCAACAATGATATAACTATATTAACCTATCACTTTTCAATTCTAAATATGTGGTAAATTTTAATTTTCTAGTTTGGTATTGAAACATATTTCAATCCCTAATAATTTTGTATAAATAACAAGCGAATTTCCAAATCAAATTCCCCAAGAGTGTCTGGAAAGTGGTGCATTCTTATGGCCACTCATCAAGAACAATGTGAAGATTATATTGATACTCAAAATGAATTTTTCTATATGATTACATGTAGTTTAATATTTTCCACTACCATGTCTACTATAAAGTATCCAAAATTGATGTAATTATTGGTAAACCACACAACCTCTACTTTTTCAAGACATCAGGATGTTCTCATATACATATACTATCATTTTAGTTATAAATAAAGTTACCTTATCCTAATCCATAAATAACTATATGAATCCACCAAAATAATTGAACTTTTCCTTGATACCAACTGGGACACCCTAGACACAAACTCCTAGATCTAATGCAAATAAACACTAATTTAAAAAATTGGATTTGATAAAACGTGGGATTACCTAAGATAAAAATATCTATAGTTTACATCATTTCCATAAATTAATGATTACATATAACAATAAACACACTATCCATGGAATAAAAGGTTTAGTTTATTTGATGATCAACTACATAAGAAAAATTATTCATGATACTTTTCAACATTTCTACCAAATTAAACCACACAAGAATACCTTCAAGAATTATCATAGGTTACACTCATCTTTATAAATGTATTAATGGAATCAAAATAAAGGGGTGGTATCAAATTCACAATAGGGAAAACATATCTACATTTTTTCAAGGCTTTATTCATAAAAATATGAGAAAACATTAGCAGGGAAGAAATATTATTTTTAAAAGATCATGAAATAATATGGGTTATCTGTATGTAATTATAAGAGGCTATATAAACTAAAATGGTCAAATGTATAAATTATAATAAGGGTGATAGATCAATATAAAATTATCATTATCCACAAAGAACAAAAAAGTCTCCGGTCATATAAATAAGGTATAATAATAAGTACAGGAAATCATAACACATTGAAAAATATAAGACATGTCATATCTAGCACATCCTTTTGAATAAATAAAAAACATTACCATGTCCATGAATAATACTATGAAAAAAATATATATGAGATATTGTCAATATAAAATCAAATTAATGAATCTCCATTTCATAATGTCTAAATAGCATCATGTGAATAAAGTCATACACAATGATATCCATGAACCATCTGGTGAAAAAAGTTATAACAGATCATGTCCACTTTCATCCTTGAGAAAAATCATAACATAACCATGTCCATGAATAAGAATGTGTGTGCAACTGAACTACAATCACACCCAAGAATAAAATAACTATCTCATTAAATTTTATAAATTTACCCAATGAATTTGAGGATTATATTAGTACCAACTGTAACTTAATGAAAAATTATAAAAGTGAGTGCCATAAGATCATACAAATAATAAAATTCGGAATATCTGTTAATTAACCTATGAAAACGGATGGGTTTCATAGAAAATTCATTTAAAAAATATCCTACATCATCCTGGTAAATATAATTAATGGTAGTATAAGAATATGGCCCTTAGTGAAATATTGGGAATATAAATGGATGATGACATAGTTGAAGGAAACCCTTTTATGACTGTTGGATAAATCTAATTTAAACAAGAAGAATTATCCCTATTTTAAATTCTCGGTAACTCCTTCAAAATATTTTCTTTAAAAAATACTTTTATAAAGATAATATATTTTTTAATATACACTTTATACCCAAAAAGTTTTTTCTAAAAAAATAAAAAATATATGTTTTCAAAAACATTCTTTGGGAAGACATAAAGACACACATGACTTTATTTAAAACCCATAACTCTCTATAATAACTTATAAAATGAATAGAAACCATTTTTAAATCAATCTCTTACTTTTGAAAAATTCAAAAATATTTACATTTCATTTCATAATTATTAATAATTAAAATCATTTTGAATAGAATTTTAGATTATATAAAGGAAACATTATAAAAAAAATTCTTATAACAATGAAAGTAACTCTAAATTAATTTTTAGAAAACAATTTTCCTATGTTCATAATTTAGAAGTTACATGTCACAAATAAAATTCATTTTCCAAAAAGGTAAAATGAACAATTTATAAAAAATGTACAGATAAAAACAATATTCTATAAAATATTGTTGACAAATATTTAATTTTTGTTCAATGGAAATGTGGAGTTATGGATGAAATATGAATATAAAACTGAAATAATTTTCATATATTTAAAACAACATAATTAAAAATACGTATCATAAAAGTGGTTCATAAAAATTAATTTCTAAATTATGAAAAAGGAAAAAATAACATATCCAAAAAAGAAAAATTGGGCTTCCACATTTAAAGGAGAGACTTGGAAGGAATATAATATATGGAATTATTGGGGAATATTCATTAAATATGATTGGAATCATTTTTAACAATGATAATATTTGTAGAAAACATGTAATCATCGAAAATTATTAGAATTAAAAAGTAATTTACCACCATAGATGAGTGAAATATACCATAACACCCAGACCTGAGTCGTAGGGTTCAAACTAAATCCCCACATGACCTCATGTTCACCTATCCATACACAATATGTTGTCGAATAGCAGAGAGGGACCCAGAACATCTATAGGGATACAATTCACTAAATATAATTTTATAGTGAATCTGTTAATAATAAAATATTTAAAAAACAATAAGATTAAACATATGGAACTAATAGATGGAATAAAATTCATACAATAATAAATAGGCACTTAACGTTTCAAGCTAAATAGAGCATATTATCAGTTTTTAAATAATTATGTAAACATATTTTCCCCCTAAATTCCAATGCAATTGATCGCCATCTCCATAAAAAACTACTCAGTTAGTCATGGGCCCCCTTCCCTTACTCGTATCACTATACATTAAGTTTACACATGCATCAAAATTACCATATAGGGTGTGAGTAGTAATCCTTGTAGGACACCACCAATGTGTCCTTAACTAGTATTATTATATAAATGAGTGTCTTCACTAAAAAAATAAAAATTTCCATGAAAAAAAACAATCCAAAACCTATCACTTGTTTATTATTCAAACTACCATGATCCCCAGTTATACCTTCATTTTTTCCATTCTAGAATGAAATTTAAGGAATAAAAAGTAATCAATATCTTCCTATGAGGCTAATAATACTTTCCCTTGTCATGGTGTGAACAAGCTACTTAGAATCCACATGGAATCATGCGAGTAATGTTCTATGCAACCACTGTGCATCACAAAATATTGTTACTCTGCATCCATTGGGCCTTCGATAACATGATATATTCAATATTCTAGGATTTGAGTGTATCACATAGTATCTAAGAGGCATCAATGTATCCTACCCTTATGCATAGATATATAATCCCTATAATTGAAAGTCGTGTACACTCCCCCTTTGGGATATACTAGTCATAATGGTCCAAATACCTTTGGCAGAAAGAAAAATGCCTCTAAAAGAACACATAATAGGGAAGAACACAGAATCATGAATTGAATATCATCAAGAGTAAAAGTAGAAAAATACATTAATTGTGATCAACAATGGAAAAGAATAAAAAATATTCTAACAGAAACAAAACAACAAGTATCACACACAGTTCTCGTTGGCTATGCAAACACCCACATATTTTCATAGTCAAGTGCGACTAAGTATTATTCCAACTCAAGGTTTTTATCATATATACAACTATAAAAAATATCCTGAAAAATATAAGAAACATTATACCATAAATTAATTTATAAATAACTTCAAGGTTTTTCATGTAAATGTATCCCAAGTCACATCTACATACTCCTTTGTTGACAACTCTTACCAAGGATTTTTATAAATAAATCTAACTATATAATTACCAAAATAAATAAAATATCACTAGTGATAAGATTCTCTATCACTTGGATTAGTTTCAATTAAAATAAAATAATATTTACATATTTAAAATTTTATTTCTCAATGGATAATTTTAATTTCACATGTGATAACATTATATATATCTATAATAATATAGATATTACAATTTTGGTTTTATATGTTTTTGATAAAACTAGGATTTTTTATTATAGGATATCTATAGTTTTTTTCATATTTATTTAGAGTAATAAATACATAATTCACTTATTACAAGATAATTGGAAAATATTAATTTTAAAATTATTATCTCATGAATAAAAGTGAAAGAGAGTTCATCCACACATAGAAAATTGAAATAATAAATCGGTTTGGTCAAAGAAGATTATTCATATCTCTTATAAATGAATCTCTGGGAATATCTAATACCAAAAAATCAACTAAAAAGGAAGTTTGTAAGGATTGAAATATATTTATTAAATCCCACATTTATATAACCATAGAAATAATTCCACCATTTAAGATAGAAATTTAATTTCTCTTGTATCCCTTATACAGCACCCTTACATGAGTCAGTATCCTTACACATGATACTACTAAACCTCACACTATGAATTACTACCCTCATACAGTTCTTTAAGTACCCTATTTCAACACCCTTATATGAATTAGTTCCCTTACTCAAGCTATTTTTTATGATTATGTATCTAATTTATATCCTTACACATTTCATGGTTACATGGTATTACCATTACACAAGTAATTTAAAAGAGAATATACCCTTATGTAACCCTTATGAAAAGGTTTTTACCCTTATGTATGGTCTTAAATTTTCAATTTACACTTAAATATGTCTATAAAACCCATCTAGATTTTATTATTATTGAAAAGTTTTAATTACTCAAGAAAAATTAAAAACAATAGAAGGTTCTAGAATGAGTTATAAAATGAAATTATTACAATTCTCCCCCTTAAAAAATTTATCTTCCTGATTAAACACCACTCACTATATTACTTGAACAACTCATGACACTAACCTTGTAATTTAGACTTATTATCCGAAATCTTCTCATGAATTCATCCATGATATGAAAGGATTTATACAAGTTGTACTATATTCCTCTATTAGACTTCCTCCATATTCTTTATAATTTTCATCGGAAACTCCTCATTAGAGGAATCTGGCTCCAACACAATATCCACATAGTCAATAACATGTGTAGGATCGTCCATGTACTTATATTTTAGTGAGTGTTGACACATTTATTAAATGTATATGTAATGAGAAGAATGATCCACATGGTATGCTAATATCCCAACCCATTATGTGATCTCTTAGGGTCAATGAAACATGGAATTAATTTTCCATATTTCTTTAGATATCGGGGGGCCTAACTATGGAGTCACTCCTATTAAAATAGGATCCCTAATAGAAAACCTAAAATTTCCCCTCCTGAGGTTGTCATGTCACACCCATATATTTATTTAATTTTTTTGAATTAATGTAATCATATTTGTATTTTCTATTTCACACAACAATGAAAATAGATTTTTTATTTGAAAGAACTAAGTTCAAATTGTGTTATAAGAAACAAAAAGATAATATTTCTCTATATAAAACACTTATATTAGCTTACAGTACACAAAAAAAATATGTTTTTCCTATCTTCCATAAAATATTGAGTCCCTTCGAAATCTTGCGTTAGACGTAAGATTGATTTTTACAAAACTACAATATACAAATAATGTTTTTATTAAAATATTATTATAATTATCACCTAGACATTAGAATGAATGTTATGAATAATATTAACTATATTTTTAAATTATTATTTCCACATGTATATAAATTAAATCCATTTTTATCAATTAGTTAGAAATGAATGTAAGAACAATTCGAAATTAATGAAATTACTTTTCTAAGATAACTGCTCTTTAACGTAAAAACACAATTTTATATCAAACTAATTTTGATGAAAATTGAAAATAAAATTTATATGTTATATATTCAATAAATATTTTTGATACTCATACAATATATTTCATGGTCATATGGTAAGAATAATTTTAATTATATTAATAAAAAGAGTTATTTTATAATGGGTAATTTTACCACTTTTTAAGGGAGAACCCATTTTAATTATAATTTATGACAATTTTATAATTTATATATATAAAAATAAACTTCCTTTTTTAAAATAAAATATTGAAATTTATTTTGGGTTTTTTTGTTTTTTTGATCAGTTTCATGTTTTGATAAATAATGAAAAACATTGAATTTCAATTCAAAACATCTATTTCATCTAATTTATTTATATAGTTAAATTATATTTTAATTTACTTATAATGTATTATTATGTAAACTATACATAATTTAATTTAATTTAGGTAAATGGAAATAATTTCACATTGAAAATGGATATAATACCATTCAATCTTTTTTACTTTTCAGAATGAAGACTCATCTTCTCATCCTGTATGCAGTATTAATTTTAAATTAATGCATACCAATTATGTGATTGAAATTTTTAAAAATGGATTCCATATATTTTAATAAGATTAATTCATAAATTATAATTAGTTTAACTTAGTTTTTTACCATGTTATTTGTGAATTTAATTAAAATTAATTACAGTGATGACGGTAAAAACGAGCTTAATTAATCACAAAACTTACAATATAAGGTGTAAAAATTAAAATACACTTGAATAAAATTTATTTAATGTCCATATTTAGACCATTACACCCATAGGGATTTATATTGATCAATGTTTTACCCTTGGGGGTCAATTAAAAGATGGGGAGAATTCAAATCTTTTCAAGAATGCACAATATATCATTTTTCCCACTTATAAAAGGCCTCCTCTCCACCTCCCCTCATCACACCCCAAAAGCCATTTTAGATCATCCAAAACCATAAAAATAAAGTAAAAACATCCATAAAATAATTATAAAATCATCAATCTGGGAATAAATCCATCCAATTAATCCCTTTGGTGCAAATATAAATGAGTTACCCGAAAAAAGAGGTAACATTCTTCATTGTGAATTTCTATTTTATTTCATTATCAACCCCTTAGAATATCAATATTTAATTATTTAATAATAAAATCAGTGTAATAAATATTCTTAGATGTTTTTATATTAATATTTATACCTACACTCACACTCCCTTCTATTATATGGATTATACAATCATCATTTGTGTGTACAATGAACTACCACTACACGAACACATGTCGTTCATTCTACCATTGTCACCAATAAATATTGGGAATAATGATGTAATTTGTGTTTTTATATGATATATATGTTATTTATGACATATTTATCATCATAGTATTATTATATATCATATACCATTACTCATTCTAGTTCATTAAAATATAGTAGCTTTGTTTGTAGACATGCAGGCTACTGGCTACTAAAAACGGGGGGATTCGTTCTCACTTTACCTAGAAAGTATTACGAATGGGTTTGAAAATGTAAATGACAAATATAAAATAATAATTCTACTATAATGATTATATATATAAATAAATTTATTTTATTTTCTTTCTTTTAGTAAATTAATAATATGAAAACAGTGTTTATGCGATTGTATAGCCTACCGTCTCTATAAACGGTGTATTCTATTTCATTTATATATCCTTTATGGATTATTATAAATATATAAATTCATAATAGATGTTATTTTTAAATAATTTTTTACATTATGGAAATAATTAAATAATAATATAATTAATACAATCAAGGATAAAAAGTCAAAACATATACGAAAAAACATATATTACTTGAAATTTAACACTAACATGAAATTCTCACTAAAAAGTTAATATAAATTAACAACAAAATAATATATGGAATGATATATTTTAATATGGTTAGTTGTAATATTTATACTAAAATTATACTTATTATACATGAGGTCTTAACATGTATGAATAAATTCAATTCTTAATGTAAGAGTGTTCATATCTCACTGTTCATTTCTACGAGATGCATGCCATTTTAACCACTTAATTATTCGGTGTGGTATAAAAACTTAATATGGATGTATTATATAATAATTATACTTAAATTTATGAATATTTACATATCAATTTAATGATCTATCTTTCATGGGTTTTATGGTTCAAAAGTTCTAAAATCGTTCTGGTAATTCTCTCTAAGCATATCTTCTTTAACCGACATGTTATGTCATGCACCTATATTATTCTATGATAAGTATATAAATCTCCTAAAAGTGTTATATCATCAATAATATTCCTTTCTTGATATTATAAGCTTCATTTGGTGTTATTACCTAATGTCGATTATGATTTAATATTACTAATTTTGTAAGATATTTTTTCTGCTATCTCAATGTTTATCGAAATTGTTTATGATTATGAAACTATTGATAAAATATTATAATTCATATCTTAATAACTCCCCATAATTCCATTATACTATTTTTGTTCATGTTATTTCTAATTTCTGGTAACATTTTTTCTACTCTTTGGTTCTTAATATAATTAAGGAAATTGTTTTATGAAAATTTGACATTGTCTCTCTCCCTGGCCAGATATATATTTTTTCTCAAAACTATGTTTTCTAAAAAAAATTAATTCTTTTATCTTGTTATCAAATGGGTTTTAAATGAAAATTCTAATAATATATTACCTATTTATAAAAAATATTTTAAAAGGAACCATCTTTTTTTTCAATCAAGCCACTTTTTTAAACATTTTATGGTAAAAAGAAATGTGTAGGATGTATGGATTTACCCACCATCGTGAATGTCATTTCCATGATGATTAAATTGAATTTTTACTAGGATTATTTTAAAATATTTTTTTCATAATATTTTGGAAATTCATTATTTTAATGGTGTTTTCAAATAAATTTTTTTCAATAAACTATTATATGTGTAAAATTATATAAAATTGCTTTCAAAACCATCTTTATAACATTTCAAAGTATATTTATATAGATAGGTTTTTCAAATGGTTTCAATATTTATTCATTATTTTTCACATTATTTTTAAATAAAAGTTTCTTAAAAATGGGTACACGATTTATTTATAACTCTTAAACATATTTACCAAGAAACTGGTTTTCAAAATGTTTCCATGCTTCTTTTATAAGATTTCAAGGAAATTGGTTATCAGAATTTTTTTAAACTTCCTTCAATAGTTTTCAATAAAAATAGTATTAATTTTTTTAAAGTATCCTTCATATGTTTTTGAGGATATTTTCAAAGAAAATTATTTTCAAAAGGTTTTATGTTTCATAAATAATTTTTCAACGATAAAAGGATATTTTTCAAATGATATTAATATAAAAGATATTTCAATATTATTTTCTATATACGATGACTCCCATTGAGGTTACTTATTCCATTATAGGGATATGATCCAATGGTTCCATTACTATTTTTTCTTTGAATGGTTTATGTTTTGATGGAATTATGTTTAGGAAACCTTTTTCTCTTTCAAGGGTTATATTCTTATAAACGCTTTTATATTTCATGTGTTATGATTTTATGATGTGAATATGAAGGATATTAATTTTACAGAAGATGTGATATGATAACATGATTATGATACCCACATTATTTCAAGGGTTATGTTATGATTATTATAAAATTCATCTCTTTTTATTGTAAATGATATGATGAATTTTATATAATCTTATATGACATATATGTATGATTTTATTATCTGATGTGTAAGACCTATATCTCCTTTCATTGTATTGGGTAATTATTTATCTATCCTGAGATAATGATATGAAACAAGTCGATGGGAGTGATCCACTATGGGAAGATTGGGAAACCCAATCCACTAGGGGAAGAAGGGGAAAACCAGTCCCCTATGTGTTTACGGGGAAACCAAATCTACTATGGGAAGATAAGGAAACCCGATCCACTATGGGAAGAAAGGGAAACTTGATCCAATAGGGGATGATTTGGAAATCCAGCCCCTTATAAGAAATGTTCTATGACTGGGGATTGTTTTGTGTCCTTCCTAGTTGGTGTAGTCCCCATGAAGTTCCCTAATAAGTTTTGGTCACGCACCTTGACTTATATAGAAAGATATTTCATGTTTATGCATATTCCAAAAATTCACATCTTATTCCAATGTTATGATTTCATGGATTGATATCTTAATACCTTCATGATTTGGGTATTATTAAAAACTAATATTTATTCCATTAATCATCTATATGATCATTGATATGTAGGGTGTGATCTTCTAATGTTATGCTCAGGTTCTCATACCCTTTTGTACATGATTATACTTACGCATATCCATTTTTTTCATTATAGATCATATCACATCAACCTTTCTTATGTTTCTAATTCCTAGGTTTTGAAGATACATATTATGTATGATGTTTCTGAGTAGGTTTTAAGTTGTTAAGATCCTAGTAAGAGATAAAGTAGCTCACTTATGAGTCAGTGTTTATGTTTCCATGTTTTTGAAAGCCCTAAACTATTATAGATATTGGATGTCTACGTGTATTCCAAAAAATGCAGTAATTTCAATATAAGTTAATCTTGGGTTTTTATAATTTTTTTCATATAAAAATTTTATCCAGCCTTTAGAAAATAAGATGAGAAAACATTAGTGATATCCCAAGGGATATTTCTTATGATATTTTTAGGGATATCTCTAAGGATAAGCCTTAGGTGTCATAGATTAAATAAGGTTCCAGAATTTAGACATCTTATATGTGATTTTTCATAGCTATGTAGTTTTATTATATGATATTTTTTTCTTTCACTATGGTTTCTGGTTTTAGTCAATGGAAAAGACCAAAAAAAATTACGTTAATATAGAATGTGAAAATTAATTTTTTGATGACCAGTTAAATGGGATTATCACTATATTAAAGGAAATTGTGATCATACCTAATAAATTTTCATGGAACAATATTATAAATTTTTACCTTAACCAACACTCAGACTCACCCATAAAGATAAGGAAAGAGTTTTCTAGGAATTATAGTAATAGATACCATGAAGGAAAGAATATCCAGCTTCTTTTGTGCTAATAATGTGGAGCGAAACACCTAAATGGGTCTCTTAGAGGAAGGAAAATGTGTTTTGACTGTGGAAAATAAGGAAACAAAGAAAAACACTACAGTGGGAAAATGAGAAGTTTAGTTAACGCAATGGATAGGAATATTGTCCGTCCTAAGGTACTATAAATTGATGAATACTTTAAATGTGTAATGAATTGGAATTTTTGAAATCATTTTCCTAAGTGGAAAGATCTCAAATATAATCAGTAAGGTGTTATAAGTAATGGATATATTACTAATAATGATGAGACTATAGGTTAATTGTGAAATGAAATAGGTATTAAGTAATTGGATGAGGTATCACTGTTAATGGCTTAAGGATGAAGTGAAATAATTAAAATTTTTATGTATTTGTATTAATTTATTATGTTATATGAATTGTGAAATATATAATTATTGTTCCATTTTTGTTTTTCCACTATGGATTTAAAATAATATGTTGAATGGTTCTAATGGACTGAAAGTGTGATAAATGTAATGGTGATATTAATTGGGAACACGTGATTAAAAGAAAGATAACCCCCTATATATTCCCTATATTAAGATAATGATAAAGTAAATTGCAATGATACATGCTGCCTTAAAATTGATAATGTGTATTATGATATCTTTGATGGTGTTTACATCATTTTTTGGATTTATGGAATATATCTAATAATATTTGGAATAGGGACGCATGCATGTTTTAAATAAAGACTTCTGGAAATTTAAGTTATTACCATGTTTCAAGAGAATACATGATGAAAGTATTCACATGTTTGGTATGTAGAAAGTAAAAGTTACTTTATAATATACACGATATCAATGATAATATATTTTTAAGAAATTTAAAGACCTTATTTTGGATTTTCATTTTTTGCAAGGGTTCTAATTTTTCCTCTTTAAAGAATGGTTTATGTTAAACCTTTGATGATGTGTTAGAAATTAATGTATTGTATCACCATATGAGAATTTATTCATATTGGACAACTTTTTATAACCTTATTTTTGGTATAAATATAGGTTTAATGACCTATCATTTTATTTATGGATCTCATGATCTATTAACGCTTCAAGAATGAAAATTTTACCTTCATTTTTTAAAATAGATGTAGTAAAAGTTGATTAAGGCACAATAAAGGGTGGTATTGTTATAAAATCATTTAAGTATATATTATCATGATAACTCTCATCTTTAGGAAAATAAACTTATAATAAAATGTTTTCTTATTATATTCATTTTTTTGATGTCAATAACCTCATTGATGCTTCTTTACTTTACGGTTTTGTGATTGTTAACATTCTCTTGATTGCTAACACTCTTGTGATCAGTGATCTTTGTATATCTATATGATTATTTAAGAATTTATTTCATGCCCATGATTTCACATCCCACTTATGTTCCCTTATGTGGAAACAATGTTATGTGTTACTTTGGGTAACCATTAGGTTTCCAACTTTCCATTTTTAAAGGATGTTTTAGAATTTAATTTTATATTTTGGGTTTCTATTAATGGAACAATCATGTATTAATCCTTAGATAACCTAGAATAATTTCAAGGGTGAAATTCATTTTAATGGGGTAGAATGTAACATCCCAATATTTTTGTGAAATATTTTTTTCAAATTAATTTAGTCTTTTTGATATTTTTTATTTCACACAACATTGAATTTAGATTTTTTAGATGAAATCACTATGTTTTTCTTTAATTTTACACAACAAAAAAGTTAATATTTCACTACACTCAACACATTGATTAGATTATAGAACACACAACACTATGTTGGGCATTTGTTACACACAATACTGACCTCATTGATATCATGTGCTACATGCAAGACTGAGTTTTACCAAACTACAATATAAAATTAATAATATTATTAAAATTATATTATAATAATCACCCAGCTATTATAATGGATTTTAAGAATAATATTAACAATATTATGAAAATATGATTTGAAAATTTATATAAAATTAATCCTTTGGTTATCAATTAGTTAGAAATGAATGTGAGAACTATTTTAAAATATATAATTTACTTTTCTAAGAAAACTACTTTTCTACGTACAAACACAGTTTTATCTAAAACCACTATTGATGAATATTTTCAATAGAATTTATAAATTATATTCTTAGTTAAAATTTTTTATTCTCAAAAAATTGATTTGATCGACATAAGATAAGAATAAATTAAATTATATGAATAGAAAGTGGTATTTTTCTAAAAGGTAATTTTATGACCTTTTAATGTAGAATCCATTTTAAATATAATTTTTGACACTTTAATTTATTTATGAAAAAATAAACTTCATTTTTAAATGTGTAATATCAAAATTTACATTAAGTGATTTTTTTATTTTTCTGAAAAGTTTCTTGTTTTAACGAATAGTGAAAAATAATTATTTTTAATTTAAAATTACTTTTTCCTCTAATTTATTTATATATTAAAATTATATTTTTATTTTTTAATGTATAATTAGATCAACTAATCAAAAATTGCCACAATTGGTTCCATTTTAACCAATTTCATATTTAAATTGAATATAAAAACCTTTCAATCTTTAAGACTTTTTCACTTTAAAAACTCATTGTCATATCCCGTCTAAATGATTAATTTTAAATTAATTTCTGCCACCTCTGTGATTGGAATTTTGAAAAATAGATTCCATATTATTATGGAACCTCTTAATCGTGTGTTTGACAGACTACCACTTCGCGAAATGATTTTATTTTAATTCCATAACCACTTAAAAATGTATGATATAATAACGAATTTAATGTTTAAATATTATATTTATGATATTATTATACCTTTTAAATTATAATGCCACATCAAAATTCTTACCTCCCATGTCACGACCCGTCCTCAGGGCCCATGTCATGACTATAACAAGCCCGCCTTCCATAGGCCAGGTGCTGGCGACTAGCACCAAAGGCATAAATCCCAATAACTGGGAAGGCATTGCCTTTATAAAAGTAAACATTACACCACAGAGTACAAGCGGAAGTAATGCACTAAGTACAAAAGAAAGTGCTGAAAAGTAAGTGGGCCAGAATACAAACCCAACAGAAAGTACAGCTACAACTGAATGAATGTACAACAGAAAAGACAAACAACTAGAAGAATAGAATCAGCTCATGGGTCATCCACCTCAGATCCTACCTGAAGGGTAGGTACAGATAGCGCAGCTGCTGGATCTTCCACCACGTATTCTACCTAAAGGGTAGGTACAGATAGCCTCCACAACGCTCTCGTCCGTCAACCTCCTCCGAGTATCGTCTCATCGTGAAGTCCACCACCGGGTACCGTCCAGTCCTCGAACACTCGGCCTCCTTCAGTGCTTCCCGTCGTCTGCAACCAACACAATGAGGTGTGGGCCTAGCCCGTGTAGGGGTGAGTATACAATACTCAGTAGGGACCATGAGACCCTCAAGGTATCACTAAATCCAACAAGGATAACCACAATGAAGGATCTCAACAGATAACCCTTACTTAGGTGGAAGCCCTTACTTATACCCAAGTTATCAAGTAACCCATCTCAATCATGAGAAAACAAAAAAGTTATGAAATCAATGGATAACCACTACCTAGGTATATGCCCATACATACACCGAAGTTATCAAGTTACAAATCTCAATCACGAGGTAAACACAAAGGTCATAGACTCGTCTCAAACCAGGATTTTCGTTATCGAAACTGTAACTGATGAAGAGCCCCGTCTCTGGCGAGTACAGTATATCCTATCACGACTCCAAGGTACTGCTCACTAACCTAAGACTGCTGAGGTACTCCTCCTGTCGAGTACCGCAGGCCATCCACCCAAACACAGTAGTGCTTCCCACCGGGGTCTCCCACCCAAACATAGTAGTGCACCCCCCCTAATAGCCTGCAGAGGTACTCCTTCTATCGAGTACCGCAGGTCTGCCACCCAAACACAGTAGTGATATCCGCCATGGGTCCGCCACCCAAACATAGTATTGCTCCCAACTAGGATATACAAGTCACTCCGACTTGAGTTTGACATGCAGTCTTTAGGTCTCAGCCAGCTACACGATCTCTGTACTCTATACGCTCGTCTCCGGGAGGGTCTGATCCACGAGCTACAGGTAGATACTCCAAGTATCACAAATTCCCAAAAAGAATTATCTCAAAGTACCACTTAGTCATAGGGGTCTCAACGCAACATACGGCGCGTCAATCGGACGCCCGATCTGTGCGTTATTAGCCTTTTCCTCCCAGGGTCCCAGTTGGTTTCGTGTGAGAGCCAACCCGGACGTATCTCAACTGTACCCCGAACTCTCATAGGTTATACTCATAGGGAACGTTTCTCAACATGATCACCAACGCCGCTAACGGTTCGTCAAACGGACGTCCGATCTGAAAGTTATCAGCTTTTCCGTTCCAGGGGCCCGGTTGGATTTCGGGTTCAATCCAACCCGACCACTATCCAACTGCGTCCAATCCTCGGGCGAAGCGTCCCAAAATTTCTGTCTCATCAAGAGGAATCCAACAAAGTTGATGGCACGTCAATCGGACGTCCGGAGCTCAATTTATAAGCGTTTCCGCTCCAAGGGCCCGGTTGGATTTCGGGTACGAACCAACCTGGCCATACACAAAGTTCTCAGAAACCTTGAGTGTAATATACTGCAATGACCGTCTCGGTCCAAGGATTGCATTGCAACTGACGGTGCATCTATCGGAGGTCCGTAGACCATGTTATGGAAATTTGAACGAAAACTGACCGAAAATAGGGGGTTCGGGCCCGGTCTGATCCAGCCCGAGACCCGCTGAGTCGGCCCGAACCGGGTCGACCGAACCCGAATCCGGGTCCGGCCTACTAGGGCATGGCCCGGCCCGGCCTGGGCGGGCGCGACCTGTGTGGTCGGACAGCTCGGCTCGGCCGAGCTGTCGCGGAAAGGGGGGGGGGGCGCTGCCCCCCTGATTGAAGCTGCAGCCCCACACGTGGGGGCTGCTCCCTTTGTCCGCCGGGGGTTACGACCCCCAGTCTCCCTTTGGTCCCGCGTGGCTGCGGGACCGCCGCCTGCCTCCATGGTTGTATTCGCGGCGGACCCTCCTGGCAGCGCGCCGGGCGCCACCGCCTCCGACCGCCGGCGCCGCGGTGCCAGCGTGGCGCACCGACAGGCTCTTCCGCGGACCACCGGACGTGCTCCGGTGGTCCGTTTTTCCAGTGGTCTTCGCTAGCGGGTCTTCCGGGACCAGATCTTCACTGCAAAGTCTCCAAATCGCCCATACGGCCCGTTCCGTCATCACCTGTCGATCTGCACGTCAAAAAAAAAACAAACCACAGTCTCTTTGTGGTTTTCCGGCACCACGCGACAGTGCCACGGCTTTGTTCGGCCTTCACGGCACCACGCTTATTCGCCGCATTCTTCTTGTTCTCACGCGGTGTCGTTGCACCGCACGCCCTTGTTGTTGCCACGACAAACACAACA
The DNA here is from genome assembly GCA_963277665.1 of Viscum album. Classification (NCBI taxonomy): domain Eukaryota; kingdom Viridiplantae; phylum Streptophyta; class Magnoliopsida; order Santalales; family Viscaceae; genus Viscum; species Viscum album. The sequence goes on along the minus strand of OY728141.1, from coordinate 591,143,411 downwards.
TCGAAGCGGGAGGAGATTCGGTCGTGTTGCGGTCCGACCTCCTCCCGTTAATCCGATACCAAGCGGCTAAAGGAATTGACATTGGATGGAAAAGAATATTCAAGAACACAAATCCAAACCACTACCTCGATAAACGGTGTCATTTTCCTGCGACAGGAAAGATGGCGTCGTGGGGTGAGGTTTCGTAGACGTCGACGGAGAGCATTCAAGGAGGAAGCGGCGTCTCTTCTTTTTATCATAGTGAGAATAAAGCATGATGTCGTTGGTCAATTCCCGCATCGTTGTTTCCTTCCTTGCCGCGGAGGGGGAAAAGGGAGAAGAATTCGGGCCGTCGGGTCGACGTTCTTCGTCAGAGGGTTGGTGTTCTTCATTGAAGATGAAGTTCTTCAAAAGAGAAAAGAACTCTCTCTCCAAAATTCCTCACACAACAAAACTCACCAAATAAAATAAGCCCCCTCCTTATTTTATTATTTAGCCATGCATTTCAAAATTTAAAATTCAAAACACCTAGCTAAATTAATTGAAGAGGTTTAATCAATTAATTTAGTGTGTGTTGTCATGCTTTAAAGTTGGAAGGTGGGGAGTTACCCAATTAAATTCAAGGGGTTTAACAAGATCAAAGGGGAAGAGTTAAGAGGGTTAGGAAATGTGAATGGTTGGGGCTCGTGTGGGCCCCACCTAAAAAATATCCTTACATGAGTAGTTAGAAACCCGTGGGTCCCACATCAACTTGTCCATGTTGATTAAAACCACAAATAAAAGAATAAAATTGTAACACGATTTTATTTTACTTTTCATTTAATCCACATTTTTTAACAACTCCTACCGAGTAGAGACATCTTCGGTTAAGGCCCTCTTAAGCAATTACTGGCGCTGCGGTTTCATCGGTGCCCTCGGATTTTGATTTCGAGCACCGGTTCAAAATTTAGAAAAACCCGCTCGTTCGTTCACTGAACGTACCCGAGCTAAACCTCAAAAATTGATTCCGGGCACACCAGGCCTCAGAATCAGGTTCCGTCAGAAACTGCATTCTTATAAAATCCCAAAGAAATTAAGAAAAAAATTTCCTTTAAATTTCCAGGTTTTTACATTACTCCCACATCTGGGCTTTACGTCCCCGTAAAGCTATAACACAAACTAGGGAAACAAAAGTGGTACCGAGCAGGCACCTGAGCCTTCTTCTCCCATGTGCTCACCTGGAGGTTCACATACTGCCAGTGGAAGCGCACCCAAGAAACCGACCGTCTACGTAGGATCCACTCTTGTCGATCCTCGATCCTCACTGGAACCTCCGGGAATGTCGCCCTGCCATCGACATCCTACTTCTTGAGGTCGATGATGTGTGAAGGATCGTGCACCTGGTGCAACTGAGGTGGAAAGGTCAAGCGGTAAACCACCTCACCTACCCTGCTGAGGACCTAGGAAGGTCCATTGAACCTCGGAGATAACTTGCCACCTCGTCCACATCTCCGTAAACCTTGCCAAGGTGAGACCCGTATAAGGACATGATCGTCATCCTCGAAATCTAGAGGCTTCATGTCAGCTCTGTGCAGTCTCATCTGCCGTGATCCATAGGCGATCACTGCCCAATCCTACATCAGGAATCACCCGATTCCGGTCCCTAATGCATCGTAGAGAACTATGTAACCAACGCCCATAGGTTGGGCACACCGGTCAACCCAGCTCCTGAAAGCTCTACTGGAAGTGGTGCCATAAATCGGGAGAATTCTGGCACAAAGGTAAGTTTGCCCATCTCCTGAGTGATCGAATGCACCCTCTTATGCATGATTTCGTCCTGTGCTGCCTGGGTTTTCCTTTTCACCGACCAAGGAAAAACCAATCCTGACGTTGTAGTTAGACCACAACCTTTTTTCCTAATATAGTTAATCTGAGCATGAACTATGAATCCAATCCATACCGAGACCAACGTCGTAAGGCCTCGACTATAACGACCCACACTTTACATACATTGTTAATACTTAAAAATTGAAGCACAGTTATTACAACATATGACAAAACCACAAAGGACCGTATAGGTATAGTGTCTTTAGAAACTGGGAAACATAAACAACTGGTTCATAAATATTCTACAGTGTCTCCCATTTATTTCATCATATCTAGGGTCCCTTTTAGCATATTCTACTTAATATCCATCTTCCTGACCTGGGGAAAAGAAAACATAAAAGGGTGAGCTCAAATGCTCAGCAAGGGCAAATAAAGGAAATAAAAATCATATCATATCTTTATGAAAATCAAAACCTGCAAAATAGATCATAATATCTTAACATGGAATAAATCATAGAAGTGAAAATGAGATCCCCATAATCATAACATAAAACTTGAAACTTTGTGGCATGCACACATAATCATGGAAAATCATTTCTTGTTAGTCATGACTCATTTCCAAGACTATCTTAGTGGACAAAGTCCCTTTCTGAACCGAGTTCGCTCCTCGTTTCAGTCCTGTATCACTGAACCGAAATAACCTTCCGTTCCAGCCATGTCTATCTCATGAGATATAAAATCATTACCCAATGCATTGGAGGGAGATATAGGTCCCACCCATCTTATAATGAATCCTTTCTTATGTGTGCCACATAATCATAAAACATACATCATCGCATAACACATGTAACAAAAATGGGATTCTTGAAACATCATGACATCATAAATCAATTCATATAAGATGAAGGAATTCATAAACATAATTCCATCACAACATAGTCAAATCAATGTAAAAATATGGATAGAAACAGAACCCTTTATTATCTTAGATGGAAAATAATTTTGATAAAACACTTGAATTGAATTCTTGAGGAAAATATCCTTTCTTCTTCAAAATCAATTTCTTTTCACAAAACATCATGAAATTTTAAAAGAAAGAGATTTTATTGAAAATAGTCATGAAATCTTTTAGAGGAAGCTTCATGAAAATAAGGCTTAATAAAACAGTAGAAATCCGTTCGTGCCGTATAAGTTAAAAAAAACATTCTTCATACTTTTGTCGGAAAAGTCAAAAAGTACCTCGTACGAAAAACGACAAAAGATTCCTTTCATACGTATTACTAAAACTCACCGAAGGGTAAAAATGGATTTAAACAATTTTAGGTGGATGGAAATAATATTACATATTGAGTAAACATGGATGTGGATGATAAAATATACCCCAGTAAATACTTATGAATAAACAATCTCGGATAAAAATGAGATTGTGATATTTCCCTTACCTTAGGTCCGATTTGCTTTGTTCGTGTCCGAAGCTCCTGTATAATGGTTTAAATAATGTTATTGACTTATTCCAGAATCATACATATTGATATGAGATCATATATGGTCATATTATTAGATTCTTGTTAGTAATATTTCATTGTTACTTGTTACTCGGGTCTTTATAAATTTTTGTTCTTATGCGTGTTTTGTCGAATAAATTCTTATTCTTATCTTTAGGTTATAGATAATTAATTTCCAGAATGGTATTAGTGTAGTATATACCATATTCATTCATTCAATTCATTTATATAATCATTATGAAATGAAGATCATGTAGAACGAGTCGCATCACATTGTGGAGACGGTATTCCGTACGTACGCACGAGTGATGATATCGTTCCTATGATCGTGGAATTGTATTGGAGTATATATATATATTATTTAAGTATCAATATTACTTAATAATAATCATATATAGTTACTCATTACACCATTATACCCATCCTTGTAAGGTGATGGTGGAAAATAGATTACACCACGGCGTGGAGACGGTATTCCGTACGTACGCACGCGCGGTGATTTCATTTTTCCGTAGGATGGATAGAAGGTGAATTAGGTTTGTTTCATATTTATAATAAAATATCAGTATGTAAGTAATACTGATGTTATTACTTTATCATGAAACAACTAAAGAAGAAGAAGTTGAAGAAGAAAGAAATTGAAAAGATCGGTAATGGATATTACCTCTTCTTTGGAACGCCTCTTTGAATCCTCCACTTAAGGAACTAAGATTGGTCTTTGGAGAAGACCAGGACCTCTAGGATTATTCTAGGAAAGTGGAGAGGAGAAAATGGCAGGGGTTGGCCGAGCTTGAGTGCTCAAATTGGTGTGAGGAGGAGGGGGAGGAGGTGCCCTTTTATAAGGGAGGAGAGGGGCACCTTAGGAATATCTCAAAATATTATTTTATATTAAAGTCAAAATCGGTTTATAATGGTTCCAAAGGGTCTTATTTCGAAGCTAAAGTGGGGATGGGTCGATATCCTATCAACCAATAGGATTTAGACAAGTTTAGGGTATTATTTTAACCTTATCAATTAGATTTAACTCTAAGTTAATTAATTTAACTTTTACCGTGTCTTTTTGTTTTCTTTCACTATATGGTTAATACACTTACTATAACATGCCAAACGAACCCCAAATTGTTTATTATTAATATATATATCCTTATCTAAGTCATTTGGCCGAACCTTAGATTTTTAGGAATAAAATAACAATTAATAATATAATATTTTATATAAAAACTATTTTGTGACAATTTTGACACTATTTGATATATGATTTTTGTGAAAGTCATAACAGAATTATATGTTCGAAAAAAGTTGATTAAATCAACAATAATATATCATAGTAACCTATAAAATTAGTGTAATTCATAAAAAGTCTCAAATTACATTTATTTTTGTATTTATATTATCAATTTTGTCAATATTTCATTAATAAGATAATTACTGCATCATCTTTGTGTCATAAATAAATTAAATTATTTGATGTCTAAAAATTACAAATAAAATACCATCATGTAGGAAATCTTTTTATCTTTCTAATTAATATTTACAATCGAATTTATCTTATGTATAACCCCATATTAAAAATGATTTACTTATTAAACTTTGATTTTAACTATTTTAACCCTTCTTTAAATAAATTAATAATAAATGTCCTAATCTAATCCAAGTGGGCCTAAATGGTCATATTTTATTCCTAAGTTTGTTTTTGGTCGAATTACACTTGTCCAATAGAATTAGGACATGTGTTAGGGTAATATTAATATCATATTTACCCTTAGTTACCCTATTTACTATTAACCGCGGTAAAAATAGTAAAAAGTTACTATTCACCAAAAAATTATTTTTATCTCATTGAACCAAATTTTACTTACTGACATCAACCGTGTCTGTCGGATTTTTGAAATTCCATTCACAGAAGCGGTAAAATTAAGTTTTATGCAAAATTCAGTTTTTAACCTACCACTTAGTGGTTTCACTATTCATCAAAAATTGAAAGTTTTCAGAAAAATACCAAAATTTCACCCTAGGCTAATTTCGATATTCTGAGTCCAAAAATGAAGTCCATTTTGAAAAATAAAATTTATAAACTTTCAAAAAGTGGTTATTACTATTCATAACGGCTAGTTTTAATAGCATATTGTTGTTTAGTGAAACTCGGTATTGCGTACGACGCAAGCTATCGAGGAAGGTCGCGATTGCGTGTAAAGCAAGCCAAGCAAGTGTTGTGTAGAAAAAGATTCCTTTGATGATTTATATAACATAAAAGTCTCGGGTGTTACATCGACGCTACCAGAAAGATATTCCAAATGAAATTCTTACCTCGTGGGTCAGACAACACTATATGTGTAAGTGTGATTATCGAGTCTCCTACCAAGGTATCTCCAGACGTGAGGGTCAAGTCTACGGCTTACCGGAAACTCTAGGTTTGGGACAAGATTCATGGAAGGAATGATTCGTATCAAAGTCTGCTGTAATGGCAGCTAGTAATGGACACAGACTATCTCTTGAATCATTCTTAGAGTCATTAGGTCACACTCCTTAACCACATGTAGCTACTCTCTTCCCCTGCCCTCCAGCTCCCTGAGCCTGGCGGGGACTACAAAGGCGGGTGATTGTAACATGTTGAAATGTACACCACCCCATGATGCTCTCCTAGCTCTGCCTCCACGTCTACTGCTTCGCAGACTCATCTGTCCTTTTTTACTTCCTCTACTTGAAACATTTTACATGCCCAAGTCTCCAAGACTGGTGCCAGTTTTCAGCTTGCCCACTGCTAACCTTCTCTAACTGCATCCATTTAGCAAAATAATTCTCAACCACAAAGGTTCTTTCTAGCACCCTAGCATAAGTAAGAATGCATAGAGAAAATATGATGGCTCAGATGTCCTTAAACACACCACGCTTAGAGTTCCGAGCTCTATAGCACTGATCGAATCGCATTCATCGAGTACCAGGAATGTTTGGTACGCCTCGATGAATTCTCAGCTACCAACAAGTCATCCTGCCGAAGTTGTATAAGCTCTAGAAAACACTCATCCACCTCCTCATGCCAGTCCTCAGCCTCCTGTGAGTCAGGTTAGCCTCGGAACTTGAGGGTATCTGATGTTGGAACACGTGCAAGGCATTAAGCCTACATGTGTCACCTACCGGTGCCGTCGGTTGTAACTGCTGACCAAAAGGTAGTGATGTATAGCTGACACACAACCCGAATGCACTATCTCAGGCATTGGTCCACGTACCGAAGCCTCATCACTATGCAGACCATCATCATGGTCATTAACTGGAAAAAAACTAGTATCCAAGTCCACCATCCACTCTACTGATGTCTCAGCTAGGCAGAAAACTCTAGAAATCAGCTCCAGCCAGTGCTCTGCTGTCTGGGAATCTGCCTCACCACGTAACCTCGGAGGCCTCTTCTGCTAGAACTCGTGCAATGCGCTCTGCCAGCGTGCACAGTTCATTAGTATTGATGGTTGCATCTGCTGCCCAATAGGTGGTGGTGCTGCCGGTACACCACCCGAGGGTGCCAATATAGTAAAAGGGCCCCGCACCAGAGCCTCGTCGCTCGGTGGGTCATCATCGTGTACTATCTCAGAACTCCAACTGACTATCTACGTGGAGACATCCTGAACAGATGTGACACGGTCAAACGATTTATACCTGGTGAGCTGACCTGGTTTGAGATGACTTTTAAACTTTTTGGAAACACACACGCAATTAGTGTTTTCGTGCAGAAAGTCGGAAATCAGTAGTCAGGATCCTGGTGTATGGATACGTCGGCCGTCGCACCAACACTGGACTCCCTGAACTGAAGACCACACTCAGTACCCTTAAAAATATTGCCTCACAGAAAAGAAAGATCATAGTCCTAAGTTCTGCGGTAGAAACGACTCCTTTGATACCAATTTGTCACGACCCGTCCTCGAGGCCCGTGTTGTGACTACCCCATGCTCACCTTCCATAGGCCAGGGGCTGGCGACTACAACCAAAGGTGTAAATCCCGATTACTGGGAAGGCATTGCCTTTATAAAAGTAAACATTACACCACATAGTACAAGAAGAAGTAATACACTAAGTACAAAAGAAAGTTCTGAAAAGTAAGTGGGCCAGAATACAAACCCCACAGAAAGTACAGCTACAACTGAACGAAAGTACAACAGAAAAGACAAACAGCTGGAAGAATAGAAGCAGATCCTGGGTCATCCACCTCGGATCCTACCTGAAGGGTAGGTACAGATATCACACCTCCTGGATCGTCCACCATGGATCCTACCTGAGCGGTAGGTACATATATCCTCCACAACACCCTCTCCTGTCAACCTCCTCCATGTATCGTATCATCGTGAAGTCCACCACCGAGTACCGTCCAGTCCTCGAACACTCGGCCTCCGTCAGCGCTGACCGTCATCTGCAACCAACACAATGAGGTGCGGGCATAGCCCGTGCAGGGCTAAGTATAGGATACTCAGTAGGGACCCTGAGACCCTCAAGGTCTCACTAAATCCAACAAGGATAACCACAAAGAAAGATCTTAATAGATAACCCTTACTTAGGTATAAGCCCATACATATACCCAAGTTAGAAAGTAACCCATCTCAATCATGAGGAAACACAAAGGTTATGAAATCAACGGAACCACTACCTAGTTATATTCCCATACATACACCTAAGTTATCAAGTGACTCATCTCAATCATGAGGTAAACACAAAGGTCATAGACTCAGCTCAAACCAGGATTTTCATTATCGAAACCATAACTGCTGAAGAGCCCCATATCTGGCGAGTATAGTGATCCTGTCACGACTCCGAGGTACTGCTCACTAACCTATGACTGCTGAGGTACTCCTCCTATTGAGTACCATGGTTCATCCACCCAAACACAGTAGTGCTTCCCGCCGGGGTCTTCCACCCAAACACAGTAGTGCACCCCCCTAATAGCCGGCAGAGGTACTCCTTCTGTCGAGTACCGTGGGTCTTCCACCCAAACACAGTATTGATCCCCGCCCTGGGTCCACCACCCAACCACATTAGTGCTCCCCACTGGGCTATACAAGTCACTCTGACTCGAGTCGGACAAGCAGTCTTCAGGTCTCAGCCAGCTACACGGTCTTCGTACTCCGTACGCTCGTCTCCGGGAGGGTCCGCTCCATGAGCTATAGTTCAATACTCCAAGTATCACAAAGCCCCAAAAATAAATATCTCAATGAACCGCCTCGTCATAGGGGTCTCAACGCAACAGATGGCGCGTCAATCGGAAGCCCGGTCTGTGAGTTATTAGTCTTTTCGTCCCAAGGGCCCTGTTGGTTTCGTGTGCGAGCCAACCCAACTGTATCTCAACTATACCCAGAACTCTCATAGGGTATACTCATAGGGACTGTTTCTCAACGTGATCACCAACGCCGCTGACGTTTCGTGAAACGGATGTCCGGTCTAAAAGTTATCAGCTTTTCCGTTCCAGGGGCCTGGTTGGATTTCGAGTTCAATCCAACCCGGCCACTATCCAACTGCATCCAACCCTCAGGTGAAGTATGCCAAATGTTCCGTCTCATCAAGACGAATCCAACAAAGTCAACGGCATGTCAATCGGACGTCCAGATCTCTAGTTATAAGCGTTTCGGCTCTGAGGGCCCGGTTGGTTTCGGGTTCGAACCAACCCGGACGTACCCAAATTTCTCGGAAACCTTGAGTGTAATATACCAAAACGACTGTCGTTATCCAAGGATCTCATCGCAATTGACGGTGCATCGATCGGAAGTCTGTAGCCCAAGTTATGGGCATTTGAACGAAAACTGCCCGAAAATAGGGGGTTCGGGCCCGGTCCGACCCGGCCCGAGATCCCCTGGGTCGGCCCGAACTGGGTCGACTCGACCCAGGTCTAGGTCTATCCCACTAGGGTGCGGCCTAGCCTGGGCGGGTGCGGCCCGCGTGGCCAGACATCTCGGCTCGACCGGGCTGTCGCGGAAAGGGGGGGAGGGGCGCTGCCCCCCTGATTGATGTCGTCGCCCCCCAAGTGGGGGCCCCTCCCTTTGTCCACCGGGGTTATGACCCCCAGTCTACCCTTGGTCCCGCGTGGCTGCGGGACTGCCACATGCCGTCGCGGCTTCAGCCACGACGGACCCTACTGGCGGCGCGTCGGGCGCCACCGCCTCCTGGTGGCCGGCAGGTGCCGCCGTGTGGGCGCGGCGCACCGGCAGGCTCTTGTGCGGACCACCAGACGTGCTCCGGTGGTCAGTTTTGCCGGAGGTATTCACCAGCAGTCCTCTTGGAACCGGCTCTTCACTGCAAAGTCTTCAAATCTTCCCAGCGGCCCATTCCGTCATCGCCTGTCGATCCGCACGTCAAAAAAACAAACAAACCGCAGCCTCTTCGTGGTTTTCCGACACTGCGCGACGGCGCCGCGGCTTTGTTCGGCCTCCATCGCATGGTGCGACAACACCGCGCATCTTTGCCGCATTCTTCTTGTTTCCGCGTGGTGTCGTTGCACCGCGCGCCCTTGTTCATGCCGCGACAAACACAACATCGAAGGGGGAGGAGAGTCGGTCGTGTTGCGGTCCAACCTCCTCCCGTTAATCTGATACCAAGCGGCTAAAGGAATTGGAATTGGATAGAAAAGAATAATCACGAACACAAATCCAAACCCCTACCTCGATAAACGATTTCGTTTGCCGGCGATGCGAAAGATGGCGTCGTGGGGTGAGGTTTCATAGATGTCGACGGAGAGCATTTGAGGAGGAAGCGGTGTCTCCTCTTCTTATCACGGTGAGAACAAAACGTGATGTCATTGGAAAATTCCCGTGTTGTTGTTTCCTTCCTTGCCACGGAGGAGGAAAAGGAAGAAAAATTCGGGCCGCCGGGTCGACGTTCTTCGTCAGAGGGTTGGCGTTCTTCGTTGAAGATGAAGTTCTTCAAAAGATAATAGAACTCTCTCCCCAAAATTCTTCACACAACAAAACTCACCAAATAAAATAAGGCCCCTCCTTATTTTATTATTTTTCCATGCATTTCAAACTTTAAAATTCAAAACACTTAGCTAAATTAATTGAAGAGGTTTAATCAATTAATTTAGTGTGTGTGGTCATGCTTTAAAGTTGGAAGGTGGGGAGTTACCCCATTAAATACAAGGGGTTTAACAAGATTAAAGGGGAAGAGTTAACGGGGATAGGGAATGTGAATGGTTGGGGCTCGTGTGGGCCCCACCTCACAAATATCCTAAAATGAGTAGTTAGAAACTGGTGGGTCCCAGCTCAACTTCCCCATGTAGATTAAAACAACAAATAAAAGAATAAAATTGTAACACAATTTTATTTTACTTTTCATTTAATCCACATTTTTTAACAACTCCTCCCGAGCAGACACATCTTTGGTAAAGGTCCTCTTAAGCAATTACTGGCGATGCGGTTTCATAGATGCCCTCAGATTTTGATTCCAAGCACCAGTTCAAAAGATAGAAAAACCCTCTCGTTCGTTCACTGAATGTACCCGAGCTAATCTTCGGAAATTGATTTCGGGCACACCGGGCCTTAGAATCAGGTGCCGTCAGAAACTCTATTCTTGTAAAATCCAAAATAAATTATGAAAAAATATTCCTTGAAATTTCCGGTCTTTAAATACCAATACCTTGGAAGCCCATAACATCGCTTGTGTTTATGGAAGACTTCCACCTTGTGAACCGATATGATGTGTTTCTCATTTATATTTTACATGGATGTTGATAAGGATAGATTAAATGAACATAAATTATATATTTAACCTAATTATACATATTAAATTATCATATAACATAAACCAAAATTTAATTTATTGGGGTATATGATAACATCGTTTGTGTGTACAGCGGACTACTTCCTCACAAAGAGATATGATTCTTTTTGCACTAGCACATTGCATGGAAAGTAATTAGGGTAAATTTAATGAATATATAGAATATGTATATATATGACAACAAATTAATTTTTGTATTTAATATATTATTTACTTTTCTTTTATTCATTACATGGATGAAATCGAAACATCGTTTTTATGTACGTATGGCATACCATCTCCATTAATGATATAATTCATTAAATATCTATAACTTTTTTTGTATTACACTAAATACATATATAATTAATAAATGTGATATTTATATAAAGGATAAAATTTTATAGATTATGGAACCATGATCAATGTAAGAGGACCAAAAATAAAAAATTAAAATTTATACAAAAAACAAAGATGTTATTTTCTGAAACAAGATTTCAACCAGGAATTGTTAATAAATAGGTAATTAAAAAGTCCTAAAGAAATCATGTGTGGTGTGATATATATAATTTTTTTCTATAATATTTGTAAAATAAACTTATATTTATTATATATAATGATAAAATGTGTATGAAAGAATTCTAGACTTAATGTAAGATATTTTTGTCTCAATATATCAACATTCAGATATACATAATATTATATACCAATCATAATTTTTGAAGTGTACATACAAGATATTTGAAATGTTAAATAATGATTGTTATTCTATTAATAATATTTAATGTTTCTTTTTATATTATTATTTAATGGGGCTTATGAATCAAAATTTACCAATATGGAAAGGGTCTGATGTAACGATCACATTGTTCCTCTTGATTGTTTTTAATTATGATTTTGTAGATAAAAAGTTGTGATCCATCCCTCTAGAAAATATTTAATCTTCTTTATCCTTTTTTTATTTCATGAGAATATATTTTTTTCAATTTATTTTCCTCTATGTATTTGTGATTCCAAAATAACGTTTTTAAAGAAAGAAACCTATATTTCTTCTGAGGTTAAAAACCATTTTTTCTATAATATAAATTTTTTCTAAAAATTATTTAACAGATGTCTCAATGTTCCTATTAAATTATTTAATGTCATGTTTACAATTTTTGACTTTCTAAAAAATTAATGAATCCCCTTGTTATTTTTCTAAATAATCCTTATTTTTCATTCATTGAAAATGTTAAAGAAATATTTATTTTAAAGTGCATGGAATTTCCCACCATCATGAACACTCAATGTTTTAATGCCTCTTTATATTTTTCAAATGATTTTTTCAAATTAAAGAATATTGAAAATGATTTATGTTTTAAAAAAGTTTTTATCAAAGTGTAAATGATATTTTCCTCAAGAAATATTTTAATTAATTTTTATATATTCCTCTACAGGATTTCATGGTTATTTGAAATGAAAACGATTTCCTCGATATTTTATGGATATACAATTTGAAAAAATTATTTTTAAAGAAATTTTATCTTCATCGGGAAATGTTCTAAGTTATTTTTCATTAAAAATAATTTTCCATGAAAGATTATATCCTTTTATGTCACAAAATCTTTACCGGGGATATAATCCAATGACACCATCTTTATTAATTATTTAGGTGGATAATTTTTATTTTGGAATATTTTTATGAAAATAATTTATTTTTAATGAATTATTATATGATAATTGTTTTTGTGAAAATAATTTCATTTCATGGGTCTTAATATGGTGAATCTTTTATGATCTTTTAGGAAAATGTATGTATAGTTTTAATTGTGTGACTCGTGGGACCAATATCTCCCTACAATGCATTGGGTAATAACTATAGTTCTATGAGATCTGTGGGTACATAAGAGGTTATCACAATCCCAAATAGAGGGTACATAGGAGGTTATATCAAGCCTAAAGTAGGTGCACTTGTTTTTTTCCCAAGCCTAACACGTTATTATTCTTCTAGTGGGTATCCTTGACATGTGTTTTTTTTATGATTATATGTTTTTCAAAACTCAATATATTATGAAAATGTTGTGATCTCATAGACTATGTTATTTTATTCATTTATTATTAATGGACTATAAAATGAAAAAATTAATTAAATGACTCAATTTTATGATCTATTATATGCATGGTATCAGTTTTAATTATTATTCACCAGTTCATATACTCTTATGCTTATGATAGGTTGATATCTCCCTTTTTTATCCATACTAAGAATATCATCTCACCCTTTCTTATTTTTTTCTTTCTCTAGGTTATGATAAAAGGTATCATGTATGATATGTCTCATAAGGGTGTTAGTTTTGAATAAATTGATGGGATATGACATATCTAACCTATGAAATAGTTTCCAATGATTCCAATTATCCAAAGGAACCTAACCAAAATGATTCCAGCATGGATCATTATGTTTTGTAATAAATATTCATATGCTGAGATTTAATATTTATGTATGATAATTTTGGGTCTTAATAGTTTGTATCATTTTATGGTATAGTTAAACCTTTGGAATCTATCATGAAAAAACTTTTTGCAGAACCATATTGATAAGTCTATGTATGGAAAAATATCTCATAATTTTTGTGAAAGGTAGAGTGAGTGGTTTCTAAGATATTACATCAATATCTAGGTAGTACAAGTGGTTTTACCTCTATAACATATGTTATTAGGAGTAATAAATTTGAAAAGGGTTAATTAATCTTGACTAAATCATCACGTTGATTATGAAAATATTCTTTGTTTGAATCATAGTTTGACACTATCGAGGGATATGCTATGGAAATTACCAAACTCTCCACAGACAAAAAAAAAAGAATTTAAATGGATGATGACCATGAATGTACTAGATTAAAACTTTGGGTTCAAATATTTAAAATCATTTCTCATGATTTAGACATAATATACATGATATTTCTTAATTATGTGGTTTCCCCACTATGACTAGTGCTACTAACACTATGATTTTTGGTTTTAATCAATCGTTAGAGCCTAAATAAACCATGTTAATTCTGAATTCAATATATAATAAAATGATTGACCTCCTAATAAACAAATATTTAATGAATATAGAATGAAATATCTTTTCGCTATTATCACATAACATTCTTAGGCTATGAATCATGTTGATCTTGAAAACGAGAAAAGAAGGGAATAACTTTCTATTAAGTCCGTCATGAGGAAACACACACCATAATTTAGTGTTTTTTATAATACACTAGTTTTTAATCTTTGGATTAGTACCATTACAAAGATAATTTATATTATCCAATGTTTAAATCATGAAAAATTTATTTTTTACATCTATCATTTTGAAAGTAAAGTGGATCAATGGTGGACTCTTATCAAGAACATGTGGCAAAAAAATAAAATTGATTCCATGGAGTGGGATGTGTTTAAGAGATTAGTGTTCAATAATAACTTCCCTCATATTCTTTAAGTGAAATTGTAAAAGGAATTTATTGTGCTAAATAACAAGGATAATTAAATTTTTAGTACCTGTGAGGAAAACTTTTCAAGACCTAGAAGATATTATATTTCAAATATCATCCAACTTGAAAGTATGATTGACCATTTCAACAGTGACCTGAAACCACATCTTTGAAGGTCTTTATCTATAAGGTGAAGGTAAAAAAGAAATTGTTAATTTTATAAAAAAAATGGAAATATATATTAGACTGAATCATCAATCACACTATTTTGATAAGAAAATAAATATAAAATTTTAAGGAAACTCTCAAAATCATAGATTAAAGAAGTTGATATTACCTTTATTCTCAAAGTGTGGATAGAAAAATGGAGAAAATTTTTATATGGGGTCAATTAAAATTTTTATGTATCAAAAGGATGGTCCTCGAGTGAATAAATTCAAAGGTGATGGGAAGAAGTTATGAAATGATATGAATAAAGAGGAAGAACCACAAGATGAACCTCCCAAACATCAGTGTTTTAAAATTAAGGAGTTCCATCATTATGATAACATGTTACCAAATCTGATGGTAGATGAGAATGATAAATTTCAATAACCATTTAAAATGATGAAAAAAAGGGGAATCCCATACAATCATTTTTTCATATGAGGGTGTGGTAAAAAAATGGTGAAAGGTGTACTTATTTGACTCTGGATCTACCAACTCTTTTCCATCTAGATACTTTTACAAGGGTATAAAAATACAACCTCAATTATTATATATTGAATTAGTAGTGAAACTTATAAAAGGAATGATGATCATATCACAAGTATATTATTCCAATTTTATTTAATATTCTAGTAATGTGCTTCCTAAATATCCTGGAATTCTTCGCCCAGTTGAATTTGAGGTTTTCATAGACATTTATTTTTTCCTATAGGCAAATCCCTCATAAATTTCAATGGAAGTGAAGTCAAAATTTATATTCTAAACCATCCTATTATTTTCTACTATTGGAATGATAAATAAAAACATCTGATGGAAATCGAATCAATAGTATCGATATTCATTCTTATTCAAAGAAAGAATTTATCTCAAATGGTTGGGGAAATCAATATTCTTGATATTCTTATTATAAGAAATTTGTTGTTGTATTTCTGAAAGAATGGACTATTCTTCCATTGAATCGTCAAGTTGATTTTTCAATTGAACAAATACTAGGTGCTACACATATTTCAATGAATCCGTATTGAGTGGCCCCAATTGAGTTGCTAAAATTGAAGAAGAAATTCTTGCTGAATATTTATAAAGGATTCATTCAGAAAAATTCATCACCATAGGGATAATATATTATATTTTTAAAAATGATAGATGGATTGACGAATATATTCATCTATTATAGAGCGCTAAACATGATCATGATCAAGAAAAAGTATCATCTACCCACATTGATGCCTTTTTTCATCAAGAGGGTGGAGATAAATGCTTTCTTAATATTGAACTTCATTTTAGATATCATTAATTAAGGGTCAAGAAATAGGATTTACCCAAGATATAATTTCTTACAAGTTATGGACACAATGATTATGTATTAATGATTGTTGGTCTTATTAATACCCCCTTTATCTTAATGGAAATAATGAATAGATTTTATAGAGATTACCTTCATACTGTTTAAGTAGTATTTAGAGATAAAATTAAAATTTTTATATAGAAATAAATGCAAATAATATTATTTTATAATACAACTAATGTCCCTAAGGAAGGATAAATAGTATGAAAATTTACAAAAGTCTGAATTTTGGCAATAAAGTGTTTCATTTTTGGGTCATATAATCTTATGTTAGGATATAAAGGTGGAAAAATAATAGGTGGGAGATATTAAATATTTCCATTCACTAAAAAATATGAATGAAATATAATGATTTTCAAGTTTTCACTATAAGAAATAATCTATTTAACATTGTTAAATGTCACATTTATCAGCACAAAAAATGTGCTAAAAATAAGACCAAGAAGAAAAGCCTTAGGATTTTATCAGTGCTAGAAAAATACCTAAAAAGGGATCCCATTATCAGTGCTTTTAGTCTCACTAATAAAGTATCCCTTTATGGACTCTATTTCTAGAACTAACAAAGGGGAATACTTTTGTAGTGTACTCTTAAAATTACATCACACTATAGCAAAAAATACAAATTACAAGAGAAAATACAGAATAAAATTCATAATTTAATTGAAATTTTATTTACAACCAAAATATAATAAAAAACATACTGTAGACATTTAAAATATTAGTCTGTATGATTTACATGAGTAAGTCCAAATTACCACAAAAATTTAAAAACATCAATGTTCCTTTTCCTTTGTTCCCTCGCCCCCAGGCATGCTGTTAGTTGTCGAAAAAAATAACCAAAACTCCTGTAAAATAATTCAACTCTATAAAAAACATTTATGTTAGTAATACTATAGAAAAATAAATTCAACATAATGTGTGAATTTTAAACTAAAAATATATAAATTGATTCATACTAGGGATTTTTTGTATTGGATTGAGTTATGATTAATTCTTACACATCACCCCATTTATTTTTGTTCTAAAAATTTTGTACTCCAAAATTTTCTCTCATATGGGATGATAAATAACTCACTATAGATGAGATCTAATTTGAGAGGAATTGATTTTTGAGAACAATACTTCATATGTTGCACCATTTCTTGTTCGTTTTGAAGCATTATATTTGTGAAAATTAACAAAAAAAAGTATAAGAAAAAATGATAAAGATAATAATTAATTAAAAAATATAAAATGATGAGAACGAATATGAGCTTGTTTTTGAGGTTTTGGTGATGTGATGCTTGTTTTAAACTAAAATAGTGCATATATATATTGAAACATGAAATTTGATTCACATATCCCATAGTGTGTGTTGGATTAATGTGTGGTCAATTTCAATATGTTGCAAATGAATTATGGATTGGATTCCTAAATTAAAAAAAATATATATGATAAAATTTTCTAATTTTTGGCTAGTAATGTGCATTTTAAACTAAAATGACACTTTTATGTTGAAAACAAACACATTGAGTCATATTGGTAACATAATGTTTCATATTGATTTCTAGTTAATTATTACACATGAAAAATAAATTATAAACAATTTTACAAAATTTTTAAAACATTCTAAGATACTTTATTTATTTTTTGTGATTAAATTTGTGTTTTAAAATAAAATCGAAATCTTCTATTGAAAATATGAAATTCAAATCATATTGACCACATCATGTTTCAAATTGATGTTTGGTTAATTCCTTAACATGAAAAACAAATTATAGATCATTTTCCTCATTCTTGAAAATAATATGAGCTTGTTTTATTAGATTAGGATATTTGATGTGTGTTTTACAGTAAAATAGAACATTTGTATAGAAAACAAACACTTAGAGTCATATCGACTACATCATGTGTCAAATTAATGTGCAGTCAAATCCTACACATGAAAAATAAGTTATGGACCACTTTTATAAATTTTGAAAACAATCTACGCTTATTTACTAGATTTTGGCTATTTGATGTGTGTTTTGAACTAAAATATAAACTTTGTATTAAAAACACAAACTTATAGTCATATCGAACACATCATGTTTCAGATTGACGTGAGGCTCTTTTGATTGGTTTTTGTTATATGACTTTCATTTTAAACTAAAATTGCACATTTTTAATGAAAATATTCACTTTGATTCAAATTGATCACATCGTTTGTTGGATTGATATGAGGTTAAAAATTATATGTAAAAAATAATTATGGACCATTTTCTTGTTGTTTAGATACAATCCAAGCTCATTTTAATGGGTTGGTATAATTTATGGGTGTTTTAAAATAAAATGACACTTTTTTTTGAAAACATGCATTCAAGTCATATAGACAAATATGGTGTAAAATTTACATATGGTAGATTTATCAAGCCAAAAATGAATTATGGACCATTTTCTATACTTTTGAAAACTATCCGAATTTGTTTTCTAGATTTGTGATATATCCTTAATTTTAAACTAAAATGATAGTTTTATATTAAAAACATGCACTTCTTGTCATATCAACTACACCATGTGTGGGATTTGTGCGAGGCCAAAACCTACATATCTAAAATGAATTATGTATCATTTTAGTGAAATTTGGAATTAATAAAATATCATTTTCATGGTTTTGAGAATGGGGTAATTGTTTTAAAAAAATGTAACTTTTATATTGAAAAAAATACTTAAAGCCATACAAACCACTTCGGTTGTCGGATTGACCTGTGCTCAATTCCTACACATCAAAAATATATTACAAACCCCCTTCCAAAATTTTAAAATCAAATATGTCCTTGTTTTCTTATTTTTGTCTATATCATGAACTTTTTAAACAAAAATGACACTTTTTTGGTGAACACATGAACTTTGAGTCATACAACCACAATGGGTGTCATATTGATATGAGTTTGATTACTAAACATAAAAATGAATCATGGATCATTTTCCTAATGTTTAAAAACAATATGTGCTCATTTTCCTTAATTTGGCTATGTGATGTGTGTTTTTAACTAAAATCACCATTATATTTAAAACATGTACCTTGAGTCATACCGACCACATCATGTGTAACATTTATGTGTTGTAAATTGATAAAAATAAAATATATATTACCAATAATTTTCCTAAAGTTTAATAAATCATATGAACTAATTTTCTTAATTTTAGACTATCTGATACGTGTTTTAATCTATAATGACACTTCTATATTTCAAACATACAGTTCGAGTCATTCTAACCACATCATCAATTGAAGAGATTTTCATTAAATTACTATACATCACAAATTTATTATGGATTGATATCAAAATGTTTTAATATAATAAACACTATTTTTATCAGCTTTTGTTATGTGATTTGTGTTGTAAAATTAAATGATGCTTTTATATTTAAAACACACACTTTCTGTCATACCAACCACATTGTGTGTCAAATTAATGTGTAGTCGATTCCTATATGTAATAAATGAATTATAGATAATTTTACTAAAATTTTAAAATTATCCAAGACCATTTACTCTATTTTATCGATGTTATACACATTTTAAACTAAAATTACATTTATATTAAAAAAGTGCACATAGATTCATGTAGACCACATCATTTTTTGGATTGACATGAGGTTAATTATTACACATTACAAATGAATTATGGATAATTTTCCTAAATTTTCAAAAAAATCTAATATTTTTATAGGTTTTGAGAATATGACATGTATTTAAAAATAAAATGACACTTATATATTTAAAACATTTACTTAGAGTCTTACTGACCACATCAGGTGAGGGATTAACTTCAAGTCGATTCCTACATGTCCCAAATGAATTATTGAAATTTTTCTTATAATTTTTAAAAATGAGATCATTTTATTGTTTTTTAAGTGTGATAGATGTTTTAAACTAAAATGACACTTTTATATTAAAATCACATGCTTTGAGTCATAATTACCACATCTTGTTTTGGATTGTGGTTGGGTGCATTAAAACAAATGACAAACAAATTATGGATTATTTTTGTAATGTTTAAAAAAACCAGATCCCGTTTTCTTATTTTGGATCATGTTAAATGAGTTTTATACTAGAATTACACTTATATTGAAAAGAATCACATTAATTTATAATGACCATATCTGATGTCATATTGATATGTGGTCAATTTAGGCACGTTAAAAATTAATTATCAATAATTTTACTAATGTTTGAAAACATTATGAGCAATTTTTAATTATTTTGGTGATTTGAAATTCATTTTAATCTAAAAAGAAACATTTCTATTAAAAACACACACATAAAGTCATGACACCCACATCAGGGGTCTGTTTTATGTGTGATTAATTCCAATACATCATAAATTACTTATGGATCATTTTCTTATCATATGAACCCTATATTGTATTTTTCTGGGTTTTGATCAGGTGAAGTGTGTTTTAAACTAATGTTCAAATAAAAAAAAATCATAGAATAGATATGATTAAGAAATTATCTATGAATTTTATATTAAATTATGTGAAAATTAATTAAATATTTTATAAGAAGTCATATTTTCATGATATTGGTATACATTCTGGCACCATGTATTCTATTTATCCATTTCAAATCAAATCAATTTCCTTCAATACGTTTTTCATTGAGAAACAAATCAAAAATAATATATAATCATTATGATACTAATAATTTATATCCCATTTTTATCTCTATGTTTATAGTCTATACTTGATCACAAACGTAGAAAGTGATCACCTAAATTTAATTTCAAAAAACATATCATCACTATGTACACCTCCCACTCATATTTAACAAATTTTACTTCTTATATTGAGTATGTTGGTAATTTTAAATCTTGTTAGTAGTAAGAAAGTATATACAAGAAAATAATTAGTAAATATTATTAAATAAATTTTAATTAACTTTGGAAATTACTTATTCATGGTTGCAATATTTTTTTTGTGTATGATATAATTCATAAATTGGAAAATATAATATCCATAATTTTTTTGTAATCTTGATTGTAACACTCTAAAAAAATTGGTAAAAATAGGTAAATAATTTTTAAATGTGTTCTAATTATTAAATATTTATATATATACCTTAATCTATTTCCATGTTAAGTAATATAATGGTTTCTTATTCTCAGTTACCGACCCCATTTCATGATTTAACCTATATTTACAAATCACCCTAACATAAAAATTCTTGTTAAAAAAACCTAAAAAATATACTTTTAATTTTAAATATAAAATATTGATTTTTGTATATTGAAATTCAAATTACACTTCATGTGTGTTCGGTATGATGGAAATCCATGCATTGGATCCAAAAAATAAATATATGTGGTATCTATATTGATTCTGATGAGCATCTTGGGCATCTTAAAAAAATAAAATAAATGATGAAAAACATAATAAATATTTTATATGATTAATTTTTTGATTTTTATCACTGCATTGTATGCCTTAAAAAGAGTCTTTCTATTTTTATTTGATTCAAAAATGGCTCATTTAGCTCATTTTTATTCATATAAATTTCCTTCAACTCTAATGATATTTCAACCATAGAAATGATATAGGGATTAATGAATTCAATCCATGATTCATATCATCCTCCCATTATATAGTAGTAATATAAATTCCTATATATAATTATAATTGTTATTAAATTTAATGGACATATTTGATAATTTTTTGGATAGAAGTATTATGAAAATGTACTTTATATATTTATTCACAAATGAGACTCTCATCCATTAAATCTTGAGAATCTCATTTATACTATTAAGATAAACCACGTCTATAATGAGAGTTCTAAATATTTATTATTCATATAGAATTTAGTTCACATCTCCATCTTTGAATGTGTTTTGTGCGTGAAGTTGTAATGATAATATATTTTGTAGTGGAAATGGAGGGGTGAAGGTACAAAAATAAGGTCTTATTGTTTTCTTTCTCAATTCACTAGATTGTCTGGATCCAACTTTCCATTTACCAATCATTTTATCCATGTGTAATACTTACACTTCTTGTGATTCCATTATGAATGACTCTTCCTTTTCCCTTACAAAATAAAATTCACCTTTATGAAGACAATCTAATTGAATTTCACTTCAGTACTATTTTCAACACATTTGTTATGGAAATTAGAACATGAAATTTTCTATAATCAAACTCATACATATATTTGATGATACTAAAATATGAAATAGTCACATAAATAATATTTTTATCATTTGAACCAGATATGTGTATCCCATCCTCCATAATAATAACTCCACTGTATTGCATCATACAACAATAAAAATGTTCTTTTATATAAAACATATGACCATTAATTAAAAATATAGTGTAAGATATGTCATTTTCATTTGGTCTCCTCGATAGCCATTTAAATTTTTAGACAATTGAATTAATATTTTTAGATAACTCCTTATGAATATGATCTTCAAACCATCCTGTAAATAATTGATCTTGTGTATTTTACATCCATCCATTATCCCTAATGGATTCAAATGTATAAGAATTTATTTTTCAAATTCAATATATGGATCAACATCTTAAATATTATATTAATTGTAAATATGAGAATACCCCCTCTTTATTATTGTAATTTTAACAATATCAATTCCATATTTCACTTCGCCCATAAGGTGGTGTTGTGGAAAGACATGGGAGACCGATGTTATCAATATCTTATAAGTAATTGATATAGAATTTAAAATATTATTTAAAAATATATCATTCTAAAATTAAACATTTTGGACAACTTCTATTAATGATATACCCTTTCAAAATCTTCTTATAACATTCAATGATTTATATGAATCCATAATCGAAGGGACCACAATGTTTAACCTATATAACCAAGTGAACCATAAGCTAGACCATTATATTAATGAATAATGGTGGTAAGAACATTTATAATTCAAAAAATATTATTACTTCGTCATTATTGATGATTGGAAGCTTTTTCAGGTCTATAACTTTACTACATGTTTCTTTGAAATGGAAGTAGAGTCTGGTTTATGGATGACGTATATTTTGGGGCAGATTTTAACGTAAAGTAGAAGGCATCAATCCATTTATCAAAACAAGATATTTGTGTGATTTTATACCCTATAACTTAACATTATTCATTAACATAAAATTCTAGATATTTTATGAATACCCCTAGGTAACTTTATCAACATTAAGAAAAATGAAACTTATAATTTTTATTATCTAGATTGAGTGTAATCTTTTAGAGGAATGTTCCAACCAAATTGAGTTTGTGCATTCCCCACAAATGAGACATCCAAACATTATTTTCATGCTATAACCTGATAAATTATCATAAGTAAGAAAGTAATATATCATACTGTAAAACATTCCCCTCAATGTGAATTATTAAATTCTATGAGAATCATATATTTTAACACCTATATCACAAATCAAATTCTGATATTCAATCAATAGTTCAATAAAATCAATGTCTTTTCAAGGTTTTTTGGCCAAGATATAAGATGATACAACATAATGTATTTTCACTTCATGAATAACCATGGTGGAAAGTTATAACATACAAGCATAACGGGTCATGAAATATGATTACTACTTTTTATACCAAAAGTATTTATTCCATATTTATATAATGAAAGATGGACATTTCTAATCTTGTTTCTAAATTAAGGATACTCGGAATAAGTTTTCCTCCACTAAGGAGAGACTTCCAAATGATGTCGTTTCTCATCATTAATTCTTTATATTCATGTCATGACCATTTTTTCATGGTTTCTTGGCATATGTACAGTATTCAAAACTATTGGATGATATGAAAGTACTACATTGATTTTTAGGGACTTGATTCATCTTTTCTGTATCTATTTTTACATCACATATGTCATTTTATGAGTGACTCATGGTCCTTGAAAAAAAACATGTAATATTTTTACAATCATGTATCTTTTCAGAGATCATTCCCATTGAGCATAGCATTCTTTTAAAATCATATGTT
Source organism: Viscum album (assembly GCA_963277665.1). Lineage (NCBI taxonomy): Eukaryota > Viridiplantae > Streptophyta > Magnoliopsida > Santalales > Viscaceae > Viscum > Viscum album. The sequence continues at coordinate 591,119,402 of OY728141.1, read as the reverse complement.
TGATAAGAAATTTCATCATATTTTTGTAGCATATCATTTAGGCAACAAAGTAGTTATGTAAATATGGTGTTACTCAATCTATTTCCAACTATCAAATTATATAACTTCAATAGTTATAAAAATGTTGTTTATTTAGTAAAACCAATAAAAAATGGTATCTTTTCATAGCAATTTGAATTCTCAAAATAGCATGGAAAATCATGAAGGTCACCTTAAATTTCAATTTTCTTGTATTCCTTATGATCTCCATCATCATTTACACATGTATTAATATCAGATAATCAATAAATTGTAGTTTAAAACCAATCTGTGTGAAAATTTAGTTTTTCCCATGTATAGTCCAATATTTATAGATATGGTCTACTCTGGGAATATTCAAGTGTTATTCTAGCTCTTCCAGAATAATAATTATTAAATAAAAACAACATAAACATGGAAAACCTATTTTAGAAGGGTCTTCTACATGATCTATTGAAAATATGATGAACTCTTCAACTACATATTTATACTCATTTATCATATATTTTGCGTGCAACCATTTTTTGATTCATATTCATCCTAGTAAGAGCATAAAATATTCATTTTTTATAGAAAATAAATTTATACAAATAAGATATTCAAAATAAAAGGATAATGTTATAGATAATTATAATAAGGGTAACCCAGTATTTGAATGTTTTTGGTTATGATTCCGGAAAAGTTATCATTTTAAAAAGGGAGACATGGAAAGAAAAACCATGGGGATAACATGTGGATGTTGGTCTATGTTCTTGATTCGATGTTGTGTGGTACAAAAATGTTGTGATAAATATATTTCTAAAAAAATGTATTTATTATTTTATGGAAAACTTCTATTGGATATTATTGTTCATTATTGTCATTTAATTATTACTGAGGTTTATAAATTTGGGTAAAAATATCTTTCCTTAGAACATACAAGGTCTTGTTATCTCTAAATTTTGATACAGGGTCATGGAACATGGAATTTCATGAAACAAATGGATGAAACTATTATTTATGATAAAAGTGATATGGGATTCCATGTTAATCAATTATTCTGTTAATTATTCTAGGCCATATGCTATATTAATAACAACAAATATATTTTTAATATAACCCACTAATGAACCCTAGTCTCATAAATAGTAGAATTATTAATTGTAGGTATATTTCACATATTTTATAATATCCATAACCACTATTAAATTTCCTTAAAACCCCAAAAATTATTTCCACTAATAAACATTACAAAGATTTTGTTTAGAATATTTTCCAGATCATTGAGATTCAAAATATTCTTGATTCCACCTCTAACAATGACACAAATCGGTATATGTTATCTCCCACATATAGTATTCAAAACCTTCATTGGTATATCCAAAATATTATTTTCATTCTTAATAAAACACATTCTAGATGTATGGTTAGGGAATATTATAACAATATTTATAAAATTCATTCAATATATTCAAATCTAATATGTGTCTGAGATAAATGCAGTTTAAATTAGAAATTTTTATGGGTGACTCTAAAACAATTCCTAATATTACACAATATATCAATATATTAATAATAGGTTGTGCATGTATTCATAAAAATAAATAATTTAAACTAACCTTGAATTTTTTTAACAAACCATGAAACTACTTTAAATATACATTTTATGCCTGTATTATATAATTCTGAGATTAAATATTCTTAAGACACATTACACATTTAACTCCACCTATTAGATATGTGAGTTAGTATCTCAAAATATTATTTTAATGAGTTGTACTCATTTTATCAATTTTTTCTTTATAAAACATCTTAAATCTCATGGAAGTTCAATAACTAAATATTCCATTTTCTTAATTCATAATAAAAATCAATCAAACTCATTTCGGATATTCCTATTTAAGAATATTACACATTTTCTATACCATAATTATTAATTTTAAATCCATATGATACATGAAGCAATCTATACCCCTCGGGTATCTTGTAACTAATTTAATTTATGAAATTTCATTCTATATTAAATAAGCCAAAAAAATTATAACTCAATCCTTCATCATACCTAATAAAAATCATTGAAAAAACCAGACACTTTGATGACAAATTAAATCATAACCAAAAAGGTTTTCATATAACCAAAAAAATCAAAACCCATTTATACTAACCAAAAATTAATGATGTTTAAAAATATAATATATTAATATGATTTGTAAATAAATATCTACTCATCTAAAGAAGAAATTACACAAATAATGGGTCAAGAACAATCACATTAGTTTCATAAAATTTAAGTGAAATCATTTATTTCCGATATAACATTAGAAACTCAAAAATAAATAAATATTCATCTTCAAAAGCCTTAAAATAATTTTATTCTAAATAAAACATCCCAAAAAAGAATTAAAGCCATAAATTTAATATATAAACACTTCATAACTCATTCAAATCACCCATTATATAATAATTTTTTTATATATAAATTTTTCTGTATATATAAAAATAAGAATCATTTTAATAAATGAAAACAATACATTATTCAAACATAATTAGCTTTCTTAACATTAAAAAAATATAATTTAATTCTAGAAACAACAACCATTAATAATTACTTTAAAATATTTCCTCACATAATAATAATAATTTAAGAAATAATTTAAGTAATAATTGTAACAAATACTAATAGTTATTGAAATAATTATACATGGAAATCCTAAAATTTAGATATATACATAAAAACTATAGATATACATTAATCAGAAATGTAAAAACATTGAGAAGACAAAACCTGAGAATCACTTAATGTTTCTTGAATCCCCTAAAAATAGATTATTATAAAATTAAAACCAACTGAATGGGAGTTATATTTTGACAACAGTAATTAAAAATATCCACATGAAATGAAAAGATGCTATATTTTTTCACGTTACATTTAAAATGATTTCATTATATCATCTCGAACTAAATTTGTGTATATGAATATATTTAAAACTAGATCCCCCTGCAAGAGGTTTTTGGAAATTTAGAATGCGGTTTCTGAACATATTTTTCCTTTAAAAAATATAAATATTTTAAAATAAAAATCTTATGTAAACAAAATTTTAAATTTTAAATGAGACTAAAATAAAAACATTTTTCTATCTTACCATATGCCGCTAATTGGACATTTCTATTCCATTGTGAACACCCTCTTGAAGGTGGTCCTCTATTAAATTCACTATCTTACAAACTCTCTCGTCAACTAAAAAACATTTGATACACCAGAGAAGAAACATATCAGTTCTCTTCTTCCTAAACACCACTTTATATAAGCCCGCTGCCATAGATGAACAACTTGACAAAAATCAGTTTAGTTATAGTTCTTTTTAAATGATCGGGGATGGTTTCATCCGCCCTTCCAAAAAATATATAATCAGAGATATTTTATGAGTGCTAAAATAATAAGGGAAGATAAAAGACCTCTTTTATCTATGCTAATAAAAATTGATAAAATATAACTCTTTCAACGCTAAAATAGTAGTGCTGAAAAAATGACTTTTATCCGAGCTTTTTTATCATAGATAATGTTTTATAATTACAACTTAAAAATATATTTTATCATCATCTACATTTAAAAAATTATATTTATTTTAAATAAATATATTTATTTATTTATTTATTTATATTAAATATATTCATTATTTAAATATATTTATTATAATACTCTAATTACATAACTTTATAATTATTTTTTATAATTATATAAATATATTTTTTTTAAAATAATTTATTTATTAATAATTATAATTTTATAATTTTATAAATATAGTAAATACACCCTTATAAATATATTAATAAAAAATATATTTATAAATATAGTAATAATTATATATTTATTATTATAAATACATTTATATCATTTTATATATTTATATAATTATATATTTTATAAATATATATATATAGTAATTATATTCATCATTTAAATATATTTATTATAATTTTATAATTATAAATATATTTATATCATTATATATATTTATATAATTATATATATTAAATAATATATAAAAATATCAATATAAATTAAATGAATATACTAATTATTTAAATCTATTTATTATAATTTTATAATTATATAAATACTTTTAAAAATAATTTATTTATTTATATTTTTTAAAAAATAATTTTATAAATATAGTAAATATACAATTATAAATATATTTATTTATAAATATTGGATTATAAATATATTTTTATCATTACTAATGAATATATAATCTTAAATTCTTGAATGTTAAACCTAAGTGAGATTGAATGATTAAAAGAGTAGACCTTAAAAATATTGAATAAATAGATAAGATTTATTGACTATACAAATTATTAGAAAAAATAAAATATGGATATATATAGAAATGAAATAGAATACATATTGAAAATATTAAAACATAATGAATGAATATTTATAAATAAATTTAACAAAATGATTAAATTTGAAAAAAACATGTATTAAAAATGAATAAATAATAATAACTTTGATAATATTGAAAAAATAACATTTACCAATGAAATACTAAAAATATCTAGTGATAAGAAAAGCTCCTGACCTTTTAAGTGTATGTGTCTCTATATAATATTTCATTAATTATGTAAATATTTGTGTGTTTGAAATTAATGTTTACAAATATTTTCATGTTTCATATATGTTAATTTCCACAATGAAATTATATTATATGTAACATCTATTAATGATTTAAATATTAAGACGAATGAATAAATATTAAAAATTAAAAACTATTATTAATTATACAGAAAATTTTAAAAAATAAAAAATGAATATTTATATATTTTCTAAAATGGAAATGAATACATATTATTTATAGAAATTATAAAAATTTTAAAACATTAAATGTTAATAAATGGGTATGTATAAATAAATACTTAAAATCAATAAAATTTAAAACAGAATGAACAATTTAAAATTAAATATGAATAAATTCCAAAAATATTTAAAAAATTATTAATGAATAAATTATATTAAAAATGAATGATTTTGAAAAAATAATATATTTCAATAAATATTATATATTAAATATAAATTTAAAAAATTATAATATATACCGATAAGATACATAACATATATTAAATATATTGAGTTAATACATATAATTCTAAAATGAACATTAAAAATTGAATAAATTATGTAAATAATTTATGTGTTTGATTTGTATATAAAGATGCATTAATTGAGTATATGCATGTCTAGAGTCAATGTAACACACATTTGATATATGTTAAATTTTAGAAACAATCGATATGCAATTAAATATGCATTTTGTGATACATTTTTTCATTATTTTTCAATTAACATTAATTTTTAATTATAAACCAGTTTTTATTAAATATTTGACTTATTTAATGAATGAATAAATATTTTTTATCATCTAAATCATATATTAATAAATAATATATATATATTAATGTATTTCCATATTAAAATATTAAATATGTTAACAAATAATTATGTATAAAAACTATTAAGAATGAATAATAAACTAATATACTTTTAATTTTTAAATTTTATTCATTTTCTATTTTTATAATTATAATTATAATTTTTAATTTTTTTTAATTAATATATATTTATTATATTTATTTAGTTTTATTATTAATTATTTAATTTATAAATTCTTTAATAATATTTAAATTTTTTCATTTTTGTTTTTTCATTTCATTATTTCAATTTATTCATTTTGTTGATCTATATTTAATATATACTATTTATTAATAGTTAAAATTAATAAATATGTATATTTTATTTTTTCATTTTTTTAATCATAATTTAACTAATAAAATTTTTTATTTTCTAATTTTACTTGTTTTTAATTTTGGATTTTTTAACTATTTCAATTTATTAATTTTATAAAACTGAATTTAATATATTCTATTTGATAATATTTATAATTTATATATTTACATATATAATTTATTAATACTTATTTAATTAATAAAATCATTAATTATTTTTAAATTTATTAATTATTAATATTTTTTTCATAATTATTTCATATTTTTAAAATTTACAATACCTGTATTTTTATTAGTTTATTTCTATTAATATATAAAAAAATTGGGTCCAGGGCGTGCATTGGAAGGTGAGTCAGGGCCTTTATAGGCTCTGATGGGGGGTAGGTGGGCCAGGTGGTGTAAGACCTGACCTTGTGTATGCGAGTGGGTTAAATCCCAAAAGAAGAATAGGATAGTCCAAATCATGTGTGGGCATGTACATGCATGAATAGACCCATTCATCTATGTGTGGATGGTGTATGCTGGAGATCGTCACTACAGCAGGCTTTTGCCCTTGGGATGCAGCATAATGATTTATTAACAAGTGGTTGAATGTCTTTAATTTTGATGTTGGACTCATTTGTACTATTAACACCATTATCAACATTAGAAAATAATTCATTATGGTTACCCATTATTAGTGAAAATAATAATGAACTGATAAAGGTGCCCTTTATCAGTACTAAATAAAAGAGTTGTTAAAGTTAACCCTTTATAAATGTCAAAAAAGAACTGATAATGTGTACCGTTTATCAATGATTTTTTAGTACTGATAAACGCTACCCCTTATTTTTATTTTTTTAGTGCTGATACAGGAAACCTTTATCAGGGAATTCTACTAGCGCTGACGTAGGCTAACATTGTATATTTCATGTTTTGAAGTAGTATTATTCGGATATTATCGACGTTTTGTGGATTATTTCTCAAGAATATATAATCTACTCACCATGTTAACTCAGAAGAGAGCCAAGATTATTTAAACAGATGAATGAAATGATAATTTTAGGGATCTAAATAGCATATTAGTCAACAAACATATTCTTATATTACCATGTACTAGAGAAGGGTTTCTAATCTATAATGATGCATCCACGAAGGTATTGGAATGTATTCTTATGAAAAATTTCATGGTTATAGATTATGCCTCATTACAATTGAAGTTTCATGAGAAAAATTACACAACTATATTTTTTTGTAGTTAGCTGTAGTAATTTTTTCATTAATGTTATGGATTCATTATCTATAAGGGGATAATTGTGTTTTACATACTAATCAAAAAACATTAAGGTATATATTCACCAATAAGGAGTTGATAATGGGCCCAAGAAGAAGTTTAAAGATGATTAAAGATTTTTTTTGTGCAACCCATTACCACCTTAGGAAATAAAACAAGGTAGATGATGATTTTAGGTGAAGGAATCATGATATCTTATCAATGATTAGGATAAAATAATATCATGTATTTATATATTTACTAATTATAGATCTCGAAATCCTAAAGGAATAGTTGAAATTTTATATTTCTCAAATAATTTTTTAATAATATATCCATGTGAAGTTTAAAGAGGTAAATAAGGAAGATAGAGTATTAGAATAAGGTGAGAAATGTTACTAAGTTTAACTTTTATTATGATGGACTAACAAGGTTTTGGAACTATGAATATGTTCTATCCAAACTAGATTTAAAGAAATATTATTATAGGAATCTCATAGTTCATCATTCTGTATTCATTATGAAAGTATGAATATGTATAGAGATGTTAAAGAGTATTTATTGTTTTATGGAATAAAGGGATACATCAAATATCTTGTAACATAGTACCCGGTATTTTAGAAAGTTAATGATGAGAGGAAAAATCCTAAGGTGATGTTACAACCATTGCTGATACCAAAATAGAAATGGGGAAACATCACCATAAATTTTGTTGTTAGACTCCACAAAACATCCAATGTGCCTAATGATATATATGTCTTAGTATATCACCTTAAAAAGTCAGCACAATTCATCCAAAATAGATAATACTTTTCTCTTGATAATTTTTCTAGAGTATACATTAAAGAAGTGTTAAATTTCATGGAGTATGACATTCCGCTGAATCTTATCAGGATCTGAGATTCACCTCAATGTTTAAGAAAATTCTTCAGAGAGATCCTAATATATATTCATATTTCATCATTTTATATCATCCTCATATAGATGGATTATCTGAGAGAAAATTTCAAACCCTAGAGGATATTTTGAGATCTTGTTCTATGGATTGAAAATGTGGTCGGGATGAAAACCAAAAAATATTTAAAATTTATTACAAAAAAAATTCTCTCAAGAATTAATATAGTTCGTTATGAATCCATGTATGAAAAAATTATATTTCTAACCTAATAGGGTGAATTTGATGAAAAAAAATCTATTGGAATCAGATTTAGTAAAGAAGTGGTATAGAAGGTTGGGACTATTTAGAAGCGTATAAGGGCTGCATAAAGTTGATAGAATAATTATATTGATAATCATCAACATGAAAAAGAATTTAATGTTGGTGAGAAGGTTTTTGTAGAAATTTTCCCATGGAAGATGTTAATGATATAGAAAAATAATAGAAAACTAATCTCCACATATATCGATCTATTTTAAGTTCTTGATCATATCGGGACGGTAGCTTATCACTTGGCATTCCCACTGAACCTCTCTAAGTTTCATGATGTGCTCCATTTAATTATCTTGAGGAAGTACATACCTAATCCATAACATGTGTTGAGTTCATATGTCATACTACAAGAGAATGACCATCTTATAATGAACAGCTGATTGAGATTCTAGATCATGAAGATAATTTTCAATGAATCAAAACCACTCACCAAGTCAATGTTTTCTGGAAAACCTACCATATTGAGAAAGCTATGTGGGAACCTAATTATTTAATGATCCAAAATTATATTCATTTTTTACCATAGTGACCATTATTGGTTGATAAATTCATTTTTGTGGGGATATAATGTCACACCATTATAATTTATTGAATATTTTTTTCAAATAAATTTAATTTCTTTGATAGCATATATGACACATAATAGCAAGTTTAAACCAATCGCAAAAAACTATTAATAATATAATTTAAACACTACCTTTATCACAAAGATGTTTAAATTTTTATCATGAATTGGAATATATAAATTGTTAATATTAATTATAATGATTTGATATTAATAAATCAGATTGATAAAAAAAGTTCTCAATTTTTAGTAAAGTCTTTGAAAGTTTTGAAAATAATATTTTCTATGAAAAACATTGCTTTTTTCGAACAATAAATTAACATAATTATTAAAGATTTTATCAAAAAGTTTTCATAAAATAAACATTATATTTTAAATCTACATGTAAAAAATATATTGGAGTGATTTTTTGGATTTTAATTAAAAAAATTACTTTTTGATGAATAATGAAAAATAATAGTTTTTATTGAAAACTACTATTTCATTTTGACGTTTTATAAGGTTAATTTGGGTTTAAATTTGTTTTATAAGTAAAATTAGTTAATGTATAGATTTTTTAATCAAATTTAGGTCATTTTAATTAATTTTATATCGAATGATGATTTAAAGACTTTTTATACTTTTGATTATTTGCGCTTTGAAAACTCCTTTTTTTCATCGCGTTTGTCGGATTAATTTTAAATTAAAATTTTCCACTTAATTGAATGTAATTTTTAAAAATGGATTCAATATTTGGAATCAGAATAATTTAAATTTTATGATAATTTGAAATTAATTTTTTTTAAATAAATAATATAAATAGTAAAAATTAATTACTATGGGGTAAAATGGGTTTATCAGGGGTTAAACTAAAGTGATATGATGTAAAATGACCTATAAACTTTATAAACCCACATTAGATGCAAATAATTGGAATTTATAACCTATATATTTTTTTATAATGTCACATTTTTTAGATTTCTGGCATTTGAGAAAAGGGGTTTGCTTTATTCATTTCAAAATTTCCATGTGTGTCCACTCCCGCATATAAAAAATGTTATCCCCCATATCCTCAACTATTAAAACATACAAACCAATTTTTTTATTCCAATAACCACCCAAATATATTTTTTAAATCCCTCCCCATATCCTATACTCCTTAATGAGATCATTAATTAAATCTTGGAAGGTTTTAGGTAAAACATAACATGGTTTCTTGAAGAAGAGGTAATGTTTAAAACTATGTGTTTTTTCTTTTTATCCTAAATCATTCAAACATTACTCAATTATTCTGATATAATAAAAATATTATCTACCATGTTATTATATTTTATAATTTTAATTTAAAAAATTATATCCATATTCTCTTCCATCAAATAGGAAACGAAACTATTGATCATTTATATGGCGAATTATCGCCTCACAAACTGATATTATTCATTTTCCATCACCAACTCTGAATGATAGATTTAATGACAGATTTAATGTTTAAATATTATACTTATGATATTTTTTTACCTCTCAAATTATAATATCACAACTTTTTTCTTACCTCCCAACCCCTTTGAAAACAATAATATCGTTTATGTGTGTGGCGGACTACCACATTGGGAACCGGTGTGATATGTTTTTCATTTTGGTTTTTCATGGATGAGAATAAAGATAAATTAAATGATTAAATTTTATATTTGTAAAATAATTGTACTTATTTATTATTATATCACATATACCTTCTTAATTTCCATTCTGTGGGGGATTCTATAAGGATGTTCATCTGTATGGTGGACTATCACCTCACAAAGAAATATGATTCATTTTATACTAATGTTTTTTATGGAAGGTAATTAGGGTAAATTAAATGATTATATATGATATATATAACATAAATTATTCTTTAAAAGTAATATATTATTTAAATTTCATTAATTTCATCTATCGATGAAATCTAAACACTATTCATTTTTATGTACGACCTACCATCTCCATGAACAACGTAATTCATTTTTTGTATCTAAATTTTATATATTAGTATACATAAATATATATGGTATATATTTTATATTTATATCATGGTTAAAATTATATATATGATAAAATTATTATCTTATTACGAGGATTGAAAATAAAAAATCAAAACATACAAATAAACATAGCAGTTTTTTCCAAAAACATGATTTTAACATGGAATTATTGAAAAATGTTAAATAATGGGTTAAAGAAAATAATATTAGGTATGATATATAAAATTTAGTTTCCTTAATATATTTATAATAATATTATATTTATTATACATGAGTTTTTATTGTGTAAGATGGAATTTTAGACCTAGTGAAATGGATTTTTCTCTCAGTTTATCTTATTTGAGGAAAACATTATGCTATGCACCTATATTATTATATGAGGTGTATATACATTGTAACTAACCAACCACGGTCAACCCCATAATGGTCACCCATACTGATTAGTGAAAATTCCGTAGTGGTATTCCCAATCCTCTTGGTCTGGCGCCAAGCACCGAGGGAATAAATAGGGCATCAAGGGGAATGATTTCTCCCAATTAATAAAAAAAGAAGTAAAATAATAATAGTGTAGGAAAAAATAAATATGATAACCAAAATGAGCATCATTTACACTTTAAATGAAAACACAGCAAGATGAAGAACTAGTCTACACTAGAAAATTCAAACTGAACCCAAAAACCATGACATCTCAATGTGACCACGAGGGTCATTCTTGGATCTAAAACTGACCATCACTGAGGTGATTGAACCTGAGAAAGGTCCTACTGCCGAAACTAAAAATAAGAAAGGACTATAGGCATGAGTATTAAAACACCATAGGTAGGCCGTAATAAAATTTTTCTTAATGCATATCCTTTAACAAAATAAACATATATTTCATGTTAGAAATATATTATATAAATATAGGTTTTCCAAACTTTTTCACTTTAGAGAATGAATATCAAAATCCAATTCCCCCAAAAATTTAAAACGATCTCCCATTCATTGGGTGAGTTAGGTTCACTAGAAAACGGTTAAAAGGAATCCAAATGGTGAATGATTATTTTTCATGAAAATGCGAAAAAGGAAAAACACGTGTTCTTTAAAAAAATTGTTGAACCCTATTTAAAAAACCACACATTGATAATTTACCAAGAAAAAAACATTACCCAAGAAAAAGGAATATTGTCTCATAAAGAGGGAAATAGGCTAATGTTACTAATTTGGGAAAATCATAGGAATACCTAGGAACTCAAATGAGAACCATTCATAATATATATGTGACTCATCCCAAAGGCATTCCCTACTCGATGACATCATAACACCCAAATGCCCGATCGTCACCCTACCTGGCCTAGTCAAGGGGCCTGATCCCATAGTAATAAACTCATGTATCCACCTACTATGGGAAAATAGATAGTATAATAACCTAGAATAGTGTAGCAAACATTCTTAGTAGTCCTCTTCATTGTGAAATGTTTAAATTCTTTGTTCACAAAGGGGTGTTCCACAAAAATCCCAGCAACAGACCATACATACATACTATCATATAAGTTAGAGAAACTAGCACCACCCTGGCCTCCTCAAGGATTTTTCCTTGGCCTGAAAACAATTATCACACAAGTGGAGTCCCAAATCAAGGACATTTCGACCTCCTTAAATACTAGAAAGGCATGTGACTTAATTAATGAAGGGTTTGATAATAAAACCATTTCAAAAGTGACAATAAGGATGCACAATATTTTCACATATCAAACATTTTTATAAATACCCTTGTTAATGTAAATTTTAAATAAAAAATACACTTATAAATCCACATAATAAACTCAAAAACATCATATAACTTCCAAAACATGATTACAATAGCCAATCAGGCATTTCATCAAGCAGTTGATGTGGAATACCAATTAAAAATATTTCAAACATTTAAAAGAAAATATAAATCACCTCATTTCAAATAATAAAATTATTATAAAAATAATACATAACTATTTAACCACTAATGAGGGCGAGAAATTCAATAAAACAATGTATTCATAAATTCAAAGGAGTGATGCAAAGGGATACTACCTAATTTGATGAAGAACTTCTGGAATTCGATGTGAAACCTCATTCCCACCTCAACCACACCCAAGGGAGTCTAGATTCAGCCACAAGGATCCCAAATAAAGAAAAAACCCCCAAAAATAGAGAATCCATATCCATGAAATTCGGCCAACAGGACCACTAGGGTTAGGGAAGAAGACAAAAATTGAAAGAAAGAAAAGAAGAAGAAGTAGGAAGCCCTAACTTTTCAATCTGGATGAAGAGTCACCAATAAAACACATTGAACACACTTAGAGGGTATTGGAAGTGGAAAATACCATATTCTAGGTGTCTAGGTTAGTGGAGATCTAATAGAGGATCCAAGGGGAGAAACTGTAATTAAAAATAAGGGAAACCCCCAAAATATCCTTCCCGAGTCGGTCACATTGAAAGCTCACACGGTTTGAAAAAATGTGTGCAAACCATGAATTTTCCCACTGTATAGTGTTTAATAATCTTCAAACTATGGCTACATGGTATGTTAAACCATGTTCAATCCATTCAAACCCCTACACACTTATATCATGGTTAAACTATTCATGCACCTTAACCGTGAAACCTAGAAAAAGTCCACAAAAATCACATTTTTTACCCCAAAACTCATCTAACTCAATGGGATAAACCACCCAACAAACATTCCCCATAAAAACGTACCACTATGTGTGTTACAACCACATTTTCCAAGACACATATTCCTCATACCTTCCCTATAACAAGATAAATTTCTAAAGACCACCCAAATATCCCTTAACTCAGGATTTAAATTAAGTACTCCCAAAACACAAAATTTAAACCCAGAACACCTGGATCCCAAGAAAAAAAGACCCAAGAGAAGAATAAAAACAAATGATGGAATTTAAAATTTGAGTGTGAAAATTCCCCCCCCCCCATTAACTCTTTCCAACCCTAAAAGCCAAAACATTTTCTAGTTGATCGATCAACAACAAAGGATTCTCAAAACCAAACGAACCAACCCCTTGAACTAAAAACATCCCAACATAGTCAAAAAAAACTTATGACTCTTTCCCTAAACAAACCAATAAGCTGGAAAAAAATTACAAGAATAAATTAGGAAATTAGATCCAAAACCTTCATAGCTATACTTCCATTAAAACTGTTGGGAACCTTCTAAGAATTCCAACAATTTCCCAAACCCAAAAGGAAACTCAAAAATAAAACAACTTCAAAATAAATACACTTCAATGGTACTTACCTGAGAACTAAAACAGATCAATGAAATGAGGTGGCCTGAATAGACTCCCCACCCATTAAGGAAACCTTGTACTTATTGGTCACAAAAGATTTTTCCCCGAGACCCATAGTTGGCCTTCCCACCATTAACAACTAACTAGATTAAATAAAAATGAAAAATTCCCTAAAATGGAAAAAAACCCCATCCACAAGAAAAGTGGAGGAGAGGTCCTAATGATTAGAACACAGAAACCACAACCTAATACTACCCACGAATCATCTCCTCCAAATGGATACAACCAAAGCCACACTCGATTCACATAGGCCATCCAAATAAGGACCATTAATCAGCAACATACCTCAAAGAAGTTGTAATCATAAAAATTTATTGAGGTAAAAGTCCACCATTATCTATGAAACAATAGTTAATTCACAGCAACATAGATACTACAATAGGAACATAGGAAGTGACATGCTGCAATGGTGGAGACATGAGTTGAACTAAACTCCGTATACCTCTGCAATTTTCTTAACTATGTGAAAAGCTTCACTCCAAGGACTATGGATGGAACCCTAATATTTATAGCCTCTGATTCTCTATACTCAAGAGTTAATGATCACGACACCCCAAAAAACACACTTTCTCAAATAATTCTCCTTTACTCAAATAGGGACAGCAAAGATTCACACACCATTCTTTCTCACTCTGAATAAGCAGCATAGTGAACAAAGAACCTAATGAAACAGACCAAACACCACCGAGAAAAACTGCCAAAATCGAAAGAATAATCATAATGTGAAAGAATTTTAAATATATCCCAAATATATCTATACTTCATAAAACAATCCAGGATATCCTTCAAAGAGGTGGACCTAACATTCAAGACTCAGGAATGAAATTTTTAGTTTTATCAAATTGAATTCATGCAAACTGGGAGTCACCTATAGGAGAACACAAGGAAATGGAAAAATAAATATCTCTATAAAAACAAGTTCATTAATAAAAACTCACATAAAATAAACACTAACACAAAGGTAACCAATGTAATGATTCCCAAAACCGTTGAATAGGCCCACCAAACACTACTTCATGACCAAGATTCCATAAAAATTTCAATCTCATAACTCAACATAAATGTCACCTCCAAATCATGAGAAATAACCATAAATAAACAACACATAAGAAGCATAGAAAAATAGACCACATAGAAATTTTATTAAAAAAACACCACAATTTCCATCTTAAAAACATTTTTTAAAAACAAAACAAACTTGGTGTATTTTCATACTCACCAATAGAATTCTTTATAGTCTCACTCACATGCACATTCACGTGCCACCCCAAGCACCCATAAAACATGCCATATCAGGCACTCATACTCCCATAACATCATCCACCCACCTTCTACATATATTAATGCCCATGAGTACTCAAGGAAGTACCAAATGTCGAAACAAAACATTCTAGATTTCCAAAACAGAACATTCCTCCCATGTTTTTACAACCCCAACCTACATCAAAACACAAGATTGATTAAAATTTCCAAAAATATTTTAAATACCAATCCATGATCCATTTTAAAATTTTAAATTACAAATCATTTCTTCATACTCAAAAACAAAATCCCTCAAATTTCCAAAGGAAAATCCTTTTCACATCATTCAAAACATTTTTCATAAATTTAACAAATTCTATTTCATCAAAAATAATTTTAAGAAATCTCACTCCTTTTAATTTAAAAAAAATCTAGATCAAAGATGAACTTTCAAATGAAAATTTTCCATAAACCCCATGTTGTCACATTTATATGAGACAAGGGAACTATGCAAGGTTAGGCCACTCCGTTTATCAAACTATGCACCAACCATGTTCCCCTTACTGGACAACTTGGAAACTTACACGGTTTGGTCATACAGTTTAGAAAACCATGCAACAACCAAGTAATATGTTTCTTCCCTGAGGCAATGGATTCCTACAAGCTTTATACATGGTTTGAGTAACCATGTGTACTATGTGTGCCCTCAACTATAAGAAAACCAAAGATTGCACTGTTACCTGGATAAACCCACACAGTTTCCCCGAAACCATGTGTTAACTATTCACCTAGGTAAAACACCCAAAAACTAAAAATTTAAATATTAATTACACCCAAATGAAAAGATAAAATGAAAAGAAAATATTGAATCACCATAAAACCAATCCATCTCATTCAAAACATTCCCACTACTTCCAAAAACCTAATTTCATCAAGAATTATTTAACTGAAAACATATTTCTTCTCATCTAGATTGTATTCAAAAACACTTTTCAAAAAAATCCTATTTTCCAAATAAATAATTTTAATAAACTCTATATTTAAATTATTATAAAATCAAATCCAATTAAACCATTTTCATTTCACCACATAAATCATTTCACAAAAACCCACTTTTCTAAATCCTTCATTAATGTGAGTTATGAAAATCTATTTTTTACTTTCAAAAACATTGTCTTAACCAATTTAAACTCATATTTTCACAAATATAGAATAATATTTTTCAAAAAAAATCAGAATCAAGGAAGACCAAAAAAGACACACAAGGGAAAAGTATTATCGTTGGATGACTTGGTCATATAGTTTATGGCAATATTCCAATTGCACCACCATGAGGAGAAGTTATTTAGGACCATGCCCCCATCTCCATATAGAATATCAGACCATAATATCTCATGGAGACCACTTTTCCAACTCCTTTTCCATTTCCCAACACCAAACAATCCAAAAGAAAAAAAGACACAAAAAAACTTGACATCCCATGGTAACATGGGGTTCAGAATAAGAAAGGGTTTGTGACGTATGTCCCATTCCTACACCTTTAGCCCCAGAAATCCTACTCCTTCAACCTTGAAATACCCAATAACAATGGGATATCTAAAAATAAAGTTCATCAATAGATCTAACCTCCTATAATACCATTTCACAATTTGTTTATTACTATTGTTTAGAATTGTAATTATGTTCCAGACACACTGCCATTACATGTTTTTAGGGATGGCACACTAGGTCCCTCAGATCACTTCTGTTGACTACCCATTTCACATTGTGTTGGAAGAATATTTACTCTTTTTATTGACTTAAAGGTCGCTTCAATGGTTTATCATAAAATCATGCATCCTCAACTATAAATGGATGCTCTATTAAAGACTTCTAATAACTAAAAGATGTAATTTATTTTCTCATACACTGTTATGGTATGAATATTAATTTCACATATAGATTTGGCTAATTTTAGGCTTCCTTGGGTGTTCTGTGTACTATTTTTGTTTCCGTGTACCACAACTATTTTTGGGCACCATCTATCTCTTCCACATACCGTCCACCTCCTCTGCGAACTACACTGCTCCATGTTCCACCCTACTCTGCGTACTTCTCCACACCTCCACATACTGTCCTACTTCGCATACTGCCTTTCTCCACCATATACTGTGAGAGATTCCTGAATGAACCACACAATCTTCTATGGACTATTTTCCTTGCTCAGATGAGTCTCTCCCCATATCATCTTCTCCTCTGTGAACCACTTCATACTTCTTGGGATTTATTCCCATAATATTAATCTCCAATATAATTACTCAACAAAGGGGTTTATTATTCCTTAAATAGGAACATAGATCCTCAAATTTGTGTAATCTGATTTACCAAAATTTTCAACGTGGGATAATCTTTTCTGTAAACTGAACTCTATCTACGTACTGTTTGGCTCCACCGCGTACCGCTCTAGTTTTGTGAACCGCAACAATCCAGCCGAACTTCAACATCCCTTATACCACATGTCTCGACCACATAACGTCATTGCAAACCAATTTTTTTCTTCCTTCATCACTCTATGTACCTCATTCATGCACCATGTACTATTTCTATGAATTTTATTTAGTTCTGCACACCACTCCGCACACCGCTCAAGGCACCGCAATGCGCCCCGCTTGGCATACCGCTCCCTCTTCCGGGAATGTAGCCACGAACCATTCCCAGAACATGGTATGTGGTCCATGTTTCAAGGTATGAGGTTCCCTTATTTTTCCAATTTTCTATTTCATTTCACATACCATTCACCCCAATCTGAGAACTCTTTGTTTTCCAACATAATACTTCTAATTTTGAGGCCCAAAAATTTGGAAAACAATGGGAAACTGCGCCACGTTCAATACTGATTTCAACCTCAAACATATGTCCACATTTTATGAAAATACCCTAGTCATCCATGTGCATATTGAAAACAAACACGAACCAAATTCCATTATTATCAATGAGAATCCTTGGTTCAAACAATCTCACCCTTTGGGTTTGTTGTAAATCTACAGATAAAATCACTGATGCACCAGTAACAATCAAAACATGAACCTTCAAGAAACAAATCATCCATCACACTAAGAATACATGACCAGTGCTCTGTGTAGAAAACAAGAGATATAATACTAATTTAATTCTCATCCTTTTACTTTCTCCCCCATTGGGGCATTTTTGGCTTTTTATATTCTCCATATTTTATGTTTTCATAAAAAAATAGATCATGCTCTATCGAATTTATCCATTCTCCCCCATTGGAAATAAACCCAAAAACATATTATTTAAACAATGTTTAACTAATAAAAAACTCCCCATGTATTGTATCTCCCCTATAAACCTGAAACACTTCTAGAAATAGATTAACATAGTTAAAAAAATCTTGGATAGGGGAATATCATAACCTCCTTATGCACTGGGAGGTTACTAAATACCGAGGTTCAACCGATGCTTCTCAAACATAGCCATTGAGAGTGGATTTTTCATAATGTCAGCCACATGCTCATCAGTACCCACATGGTCCATTTTTATCATTCCTTGTTCAAATTTTTCCTTGATGAAGCGATATATGATCTCAAAAAAAATCATACAAGAATGTTGAAAAGGATTATTTGTAAGATCAATTGCAATCTTGTTATCAAAGTAAATCACCATTGGTTGTTTCACCTCATCAACTATGTCTGTCAGTTGATGCTTCATCCAAAGTAACTATGTGAATGCCTTGGTAGCAGATATATATTCAGCTTCAGTAGTACTAAAAAAATTAATTTCCTATTTCTTACAAAAACAGCCCACACATTTTTTCCCAATATAGAATTCTCCACCACTGGTCAACTTTCTATCCACTATATCACCAGCCCATTCAGCATCATAAAACATGAAAAGTTCACTACCTCCCCCTGCATTAATGTATATCCCATCATTATTTGTGCCTTGAATTTATCTCATGATTCTTTTCACTTCCACCATATGTTCTTCCTTCATATTACTCTGAATGAGGGCCGCAAGGTAAGTTGAAAAGAAAATATATGGTCATGTCTCTTTCAGGTATAGTAGGCTTCTAATGATTCTTCTGTACATGGTGTGTTCCATAAAATTCCAGTCCTTATGCTTCCCGAGCTCTATTACAACCAAAATAGAAGCCGACATTGGTTTGGAATCATGCATATTGAATTTCTTAATCATCTCTCTTGCATGATTTTCCTGATAGATGAAATTGTAATCATTATTATAAATCACCTCCAACCCTAAAAATCTTGGGAGTTCACCAATCATGGACATTTCAAATTCTAATTTCATGTGATTCAAAAATTCAACCACTGATCCATGTCGGCTTCCACTGAAAATAATATCATCCACATATACCAATACCATGAATTGATCCTTTTGTGAATTTTTCACAAAGATATTGTGATCCACTCCTCCTTTTCTAAACTCAAGATTTCTCAGATTATAGTACAACTATGAGTACCATGCCCATAGTTCTTATTTCCAGCCATATAGATCTTTCTTCAATATGAAAACAATCAATTCATCATTGCCAAGAAACCACCCTTTAGGTTTTTCAATATAGGCTTCTTATTCTAATACTCCATTTAAGAATTCTTTCTTGAAATCCATTTGATACACTTAATAACCTCTTTGGAATTACATGCTAAGAAATAGCATGATTTACTCCAGTCTAATTATAGGAGAAAATGTCTCCTCAACACCAATGCCTTCGATTTGTGAATATCATTTACAGTCCAATCGTGCCTTATTTCTGATCACATTTCCCTTCTCATCAAATTTGTTCTTTAAAATTCACTTTGGACCAATCAAATTATGACCTATAGGTATTTTGGCAAGATACCAAGTCTAATTTTTTTCAATCTGATCTAACTCTTCATTCATTGCTTTTACCCATGACTCATCCTTTCCAGCCTCTTCAAATGAGGCTGGTTTCACAACGGATAGAAATGTATAATGGGAGTTTTTTTATTCTCCTTGTCTGTGTAGGTGAATTATGATCCCTGATAATGTTGCACTGATAAATCTATAATCTTTGATTTCTCTTTTGCAGTTCCACTGAATTCTATCCAGCAATATCTTCCTCTTCTGATTCTTCATTAGAGCTAACATCATGATATGACTGCTGAGAGTTTTTCACACTTTCCTATACCTTTGTATAAACATTTGTTCCATGTTAACATCCTTCTTAATCTTCTATCACATTAGTACAAGAATTCATTGAAGCATATGTATTTTTCTTTTCAGTGAACTTTACATCACTGCTTTCCACAATTCTTCCCAAGCGATTATTGAATCATTTGTAGGCTTTTAATTTCATTGAGTATCCAAAAAATATTCCTTCATCTGTATTATCTCTATACATCCCTTGATTTCCTTATTTGTATAGGATAAAACATTTTCTTCTGAAAACACAAAAATATTTCAAAGAAGGGTCCTTTCCATGAGACAATTCATAGGGTATCGTTGTCTCACCCATATATAGCCATGTTTGATTTTGAATATACAATGCTTCTTGTACTGACTCTTTCCATTAATATCGAGGAATATGACTCTCGATAAATATAGTTATGTACATGTTGTTTACTTGTCAATTCATGCGCAAAACAACTCCATTTTCCTATGGATTTATCACATCAGCCACCTCATATTGTATCCCATTATTCTCTATGTAATTTTCAAATTCAATACATATTTATTTCCACTCATTTTCAGACCGCATTAATTTGATCTTCTTTCCAGTATCATTCTCGATGATTCGATGATAGGTTTTCCTACAATTTAATCCCTTGTCACTTCCTATGTATAATGATCACAAATTCCATTATATTGTAAAAATCTATGAAAAGAACAAAGTACCGTTATCCAAGTCTTCCAACAACATTTATCAGGCCACATACATCTGTATGATTGATGTAATGAAGATTTAATGATCTTTTCTTATTTGGTCGGTGGGAACTGCAGGAGATTTTTAATTTCACGCACGCATCATAGGTCTTTTCTCATTCATGCTTTAGATTAAGGATATCCATGAATACCTATATATTAGATATCTTTTCCATGTCATTCTAATTGATGTTCCCCAATATTCGATGCCATATGTTGTTTTCCTCTACAAATGTTACGTAGAAAAGTTTCTCCTTTCTGTCAACTTTGTATAAGTTGTTATCTGTTCTATAGCCTTTCATGAGAGAATTACTGGACATTCCTCTTAAAGTAAATCCATTCTGATTGAATGTTACAATAATACCTCAGTTAGAGAGTTAACTCACACTAAGAAGATTGTGATGAAGACCATCCATATAAAGGACATCAAATTTCTTCAACTCTCCATTAGCTAGCTCAGTACTTCCACTGCCTTTTATCTTAAAATCACCATCATTACTAAATCTCAGTGTTCCATCGACCATTTTCTTGAAATTCTTTAATAGGTCTGCATTACCTATCACGTGGGATGAAAATCCTCTATCAAGAATCCATGTGATTTTTTTCTTTGTATTTTGGAGGGATACTTCTGCAAAATTGGACTTTTCAATTTTCCTCTTTTCTTTCCATGAGATATTGGATTTAGTGTAGGATGCTAATGGCCTTTCAATTATCTCTTCCATGTTCATAGGTTATTCATATTCAAATTCTTCTTCTAGAAGAGAAAAAATGTTTGAAATAGAAAAATAATCTGGTTGATGTGTTTTGACTCATCTTTGAGCATTGAAATAATTTATCCTCTCATACCTCTGCCTACCATACACAAATTTATGGCCAAAGTTTGAATAGTCAAACCAATATCCATAGAAATTATTTATTCTATTACAAGTTGTATATTAATATGTTATCCTTTTTTGAACTCCTAAATCTTCACATTTATATAGCCCCTTTCCTCTTCGTAGTGTGATATGGTATGGCCCAGATAGCCACAAAACTAAAAATTCATGAAAGGAAATGTATTATCACTTCTATTTATCCTCATGTCTTCTTCGTCATGAAAATAGTTTGATAGCCTATCATTTTTGTAAACTCGAGAATAATCATCAGTTATCCTTTTATTTTGATTTAAGGGTTTCTTTTTCAGTACTTCTGGTGGCTTTTCAACATGATCAACTTTCATCTTTCCTTTGTTCTGGTTCACTTTATGTATAGTATTTGTCTTTTCGGAATCACGACCAATTGCAATATTTCCTGTGAATGTGGGTCTTTGATCACTCAAGATCTTTTCAACTCTATCCAAACCACATTTTCTCTCTCTAGAAACTCAGTATCTGAGAACCATCTAAATTTTATTTTCTTCTCTACTTAATTTGAAATTGATTCACTTTCGAATTCACTTCTCAGAGTAACAATTTATTCTTCGAGTCCTTCAATGGTCTTGGACTTCTCCTCTAGTCTCGTGGTAAGGTCATTGATGAAATTTTCTTGTTTTTCAATTAAGTTTTATAGTTCCCCAACATCATCAGTGCATTCAAGGATTGATGATTGAACTTTCACCAGTTCTTCTAGTCATTCAATTTCCACTTCCAGCTAATCAATATATTGTGATGATTTTTCTACCATTTCTTTCCACCTATTACATCTCTTAGATTTAATATCAATCTTACCAAAAGCATCCTTAAGTTGGAACTTGGGATATTCATTAGTAGTCAACTAATAATATCCAACATTATTTGTCAATGGTTCTGACTTTTCAATGATATCCATCATGGAGGCATGGTTTCCAGTCTTACATTATGGTTCATCTTCCTCATAGAATTTATTATCATGATCTTAATCTTCATAGTAAAAACTCTTCTTTTGTACTTTCTTTTAAAATTTGAAGTTTCCCTTTTTGTAGAATCTTTTTCGAGGCTTCTCCATGATTTTAACATCGCTCTCTCCATAATCAAATTTTACATGATCACTAAGAGGTTATCTTCACAACTCTTCTATAGAGAAAACAAATTAGACATAGATTGCCTTCAAATTTCCATGTTCCCTTAATGAGATTCTTAGACAAGAGAGAAAGTGTTTCGTTTTCCTTATCAACTACATCAATGTTATCTCCTAAAACTTTTAGTATTTACATGTATTTGATTGCCATTTCCTTTCTCACACATGTTGTGGCTTCTTTTGGTTTGATTCTCATTTGATAAGCTAATAAATTCCTCAGAAGATCATCCACTGAGAGTTTGGAGAGATATCTTTCCTCAAGGGCTGACACCATTTCATTATAATTTGTTGGAAGTCTTCTCCATATTTTCTTCACTATGTCAATATCTTTGATTTCTTCTCCCAGACCTCGGATTTCTCCTTCAACTTCAGTAATTTTATTGAAAAAGGAGTCTGCATTCTCAACATGGTGTATCTTCAGATCATAAAACCTATTGTGTAGAACTTGATGTTTTTCCTCATTCACTTTGCTACCCCCTTCATAAATATTTTACAGTTTATACCACATTGACTTGGCAGATGTGAAACCCATTGCCTTTAGATAAATGTGTTCAGAAAGGGCTGTAGTGAGATTATTTTGTGCTTTTGCATCAGCATCCAGCAATTTTTTTCTGTCTATTTCATCGACAATCTTGTAGGATCAATCACTTGTATTCCCCATGCAGTAGAAAATAGAACATCCATTACAAGAGATTATAGGTTAAATCTCATCCTATTTTTTATATTTTAAAATTACTTTCATCATAGAGGGGAACTCCCCTAATATTGACTGGATTCTCCATTGCAGAAGAAGATAGATTCTACACCAGTACCCATTACACTCTGATACCACTTGATGGACCCCAGAATACCATGAGAGGGGATGGGTGAATCAGGGTGTGAAATTTTTCATTTAAACTAATGGATCTTGTTCCCACATTGGTAGGAACCTGTTAAAACTATCTGAAGAGGATGTGCTAAAAATAAATAATCCCATGCAAAGAATTGGCACCGAAATTTTACTTGGTTTACTATTAAGGGCTACGTCCAAGGAGCATACACTGACAGTGTTTCAGTCATACCAAAACCACTAATATTCACAAGTTATGTTTTACAAGTGTTTATCACAATCACTCTGTTCTAGGCACACTTCCTTTACAAGGTTTTAGGTATGGCACATTTCTTTCCTCGGATCACTTCCGATGAATACCCCTTGCTCACTGAATTGGAAGAATCTTCACTCAGTTTAACGACTTGAAGTTCGCTTCAATGTTTTAGCATAAAATCATGCATCCTAAATTGTAAATGGATGATTTTTTGAAGTCTGGTAATCTCAAACACATTTAATTTATTTTCTCATACACTGATATGTTATGAAGATAAATTTCAAAAACTGATTTATCCAATTTTAGTCTTCCTTGGGTGTTCCATGTACTGTTATGGTTTCTGTGTACCACAGTTGTTTTCACGTACCATCCATCTCCTCTGTGTACCATCCATCTCCTCCACAAAATGCACTACTCTGCATTCCGTCCTAACCTACCTACTATTCCACACCTCTACGTATTGTCCTGCTCCGCATAGTGCCTTGATCCATCGTGTGCTGCAAGAGCTTCCTATGAAAACCACAGACTCTTATGTTGACTATTTTCCTTATGTAGATGAGTTTATCAGTGTATAGTCTTCTCCTCCGCAAACCACTTCATACTTCCCTAGATTTCATCCCAAAATTTTAATCGTTAATATCATCACTCAATAAAGGGGATCATTGTTCCTTAAATAGGCATGTAACTCTTCAAATTTCGGTAATATGATTTGCACAAATTTTTAATGTGGAAAAATCTTCACTGTAAAATAAACTCCATCCATGTACTATTAGGATCTACTACGTACCGCTCCTGTTATTTGAACCGCAACAATCCTGCCAAACTTCAACATCTCACATACCGCATGTCTTCATCGTGTACCATCGTTGAGAACCATTTTTCATTTCCTCGTTCATCAATTCGCGTACCGAATGCCTTCACTACATACCATTACTATGAACTATTTTTAGTTCTATGCACCACTCCACGCACTACTCCATAGAGTGCTCCACGTACCATTCCCACTTTTAGGAATGTGGTCGCAAACCATTGCAAGAAAATGTAACGAGGTCCATGTTCCAAGGTATGTGGTTTCATTATTTTTCTGGAAAACTGTTGCACCTTCAATACTACTTTCATCCTCAAACATATGAACTCATTCCCTATAAAATCCCTAGTAATCCATGTGAATATTATGAATATACACAAACCAAACTCCATTATTAGAAACGAACAACCTTAGATCAAACACTTTGGGCCACTAGATAGTATAATAACCTATAATATTGTAGAAAACATTCTGAGAAATTCCATTGGCTATGTTAGTTTCCAATTCTATGTTCACAAATTGGTGTTCCAAACCAATCCAACAAATAGACCATATATACATGTTATCATATAAGTCACACAAACTGGCACCACCCCAGCCTCCTCAAGGAGTAGTCCCTTGACTTAAAACAATTATCACACTAGTGTAGTCTCAAATTGAGGACATTACGACCTATTTGACAACTAATAGGGTACGTGACTTAATCTACAAAGGGTTTTTAAAAAAACACATCAAAAGGGCCAATCGGGGATCACAATACTTTCACATATAATGCCTTTTTATAAATAACCCTGAAAAATCCATTTTCGAAACCAAAAATCCACTTATCCATCCATTTAAGTAACCCAAAAACATCTCTTAACTTCAAAAAACATGTTTACAAGATCCAATAAAGAATTTGATTAAGCATTTGATGCGGAAAACCCATTACAACCTTTTATTTCAATTTAATCCAAGTATAAATCAAGTCATTTCACATAAAAATTATCATAAAAATGATACATCATTATTTTACAACTAAGGAAGGTGAAAAAATAAATAAAACAATGTAATATTAAATTCAAAGGAGTGATGCTAAGGGTTCTTACCTTATTTGATGAAGAACATCCGAAATCTATTGTGAAACCTCATTCTCCCTTCAACCTCAACCAAGGGAGGCTAGATTCAACCCTAAGAAGCCCAAAGAAAGCAAAAACCCCAAAAATCGAGTCACCCTAGCCATTAAATTTGGACAACATCACCACTAGGTTTAGCGAAGAATATAAAAATGGAAATAATGTAAAGGAGAAGAATAAGGAAGACCTAACCTTTCGATCCATGTGAAGAATCACCATGAAAACACCTTGAATTCAAGTTGGAGTGTCTTGGATGTTGAAAAATCCCTCGTGGGAGGCATCTAGGTTGGTGGATATTGAATATGGGGTCCAAGGGGAAAACATAATTAAAAATAGGGGAAACCCCCAAAATATCCTTTCTCAGGTGGGTCACACAATTAGATCATGCAGTTTGAAAAATTGTTTGATTGCACACTATCTAGTGCGAGATGGGATGAACACTTTCATTATATGGCTATCTAAACTATGAAATAACTATATAAACCCCTTCATAGTTACATTATGGTAAAAATAATAGTTCACGTTAACCGTGAAACCTAGAAAAAGTCACCAAAAATCACCCTTTTCACTTTTAAACTCAACTAACTAAAGAGAATAAAAAATCCAAGAAACATGCCCCATAAAAAGGTGCCGCAATGAGTGTTACAAAGTCATTTTTCTATCCACCTCATCCTTATAAAGTCTATATAATAAGAAAAATGTCCAAACACCACCGAAAAACCCCATGAGTCGTGATTTAAATTATGAACTCCCAAAACAACAAATTTAATCCCATAACACCCGGAGCCCCAGAGAAAAAAATATACTAAAAGAAGAATTGAAAAAAATGAAAAAATTGGATATACGGGTGTGACATACGTCCCATTTCAAATGATATAACTGGAATCTTCTTCTATTCATTATATTTAATCTTTTTATTTTATTATTTAATGGGGTTTAGGATTCTAAAATTACCAAATTGGTAAAGGATTAATGTTATGATCTCATTGTTCATTTGGATTGTTTTTTATTATGTTTTGTTGATGAAATATTATCATTCATCACTCAATAAAGTCATGAATTTTATTATCCTCTAGTCATTTCATCAGAATTCAATTTCCCATCATTTTCTTCTTTTAAGTACTCATGATACCAAAATATTTTTCTAAAAATATTGACTTCATTTCCCACTTTAGTCAAGAAATTTTTTTAATTTGTATAAATGTCTTCTAAGAATTTTTTTAAAATAATGTTCCTCTGGTATTTTTTAGAGAAAATTTTACCATTTATTACATTTTATAAAAAAAGTAAAAGGAACCTTCAGGTCATTCTCTAAGAAAGTCCTCTTTAGCATTTACTGAATTGTGAAAGGAATATTTTTTTAACAGGTATGTTATTTTCTACCATAATGAAAACTCAATGTTATAAATAAACTTTTATATGTAAATATTTTAATTTTCAAATAAAATGATTTTGAAATTTTTTTATATTATAATTTTTTTTAGAGTAAAAAGGATATTTTAAAGAGGAATATTTTTAACTAATTTTTTATGATAACTTTATAACTTTTCATGGTTAAATTCAAAAAAAACTATTCACAATATTTTATGAATTTATAGTTTTGAAAAGCTAATTCGGAAATAAATTTTATTTTCATCTAGAAAAGTTCTAATTATTTTCCTTAAAAAACATTTTTGCATCTAGGATGAAATTATTTAATGTTTCTTATTCTTTTCTGGTAATATAATCCAATGATACCATATTTATTCATTCTTTGGATGGCATATGATTATGATGAAAAATTATTTATCAAACCCATTTCTATTTTATATTTTATTTTATAATGAAATACTTTATTAAACCTATTTATTTTTAAGGGTTGTGTTATTGAAAATATTTAATAGTCTTGTAACACGTGTTTGTATGATTTTAATTATTTTATGGGTTGTACCTATATCTTCATCCAATTTATTGGGTAATTATTAAGGTTCTATGATCTTACAGGGTATACTTGAGGTTATCCTGAGCCCAAAAAATGGGTACATGGGATGTTATCCCAAGCTCAAAGCAGGCACATGGGTGGTTACCCAAAGACTAACCTCTTATCAATGTATTCATGGGTATCCATGACTATGTTTTCCAATGATTATATGTTTTCCCAAAATTTAGGTGTTATACAAAAATTATTATTTCATGACATGTGTTCATTTCTTCTTATATTATTCATGTATTTTGAACTACCAAGATTTATGTCATTATTAATTTTTATGATCTATGATATGTATAGTATTGTTTTGAAATGTTATTCTCATGTTCGTATACCCTTGTGCTCATGATATGTTGATATATCCCTTGTTTACCCTTTTTGAGAATATGATGTCGATATTTGTTATGTTTCCTTACCCTAGGTTATGATGATAGGTATTATGTATGATATATCAAAGAAGGTTGTTAGTTATGAATAGCTTCACGGGAGACGACATAGCTCACCTATTAACCAGTTTTTTATCATTTAATGTATCTAAATGAACAAGATCTAAATGATTCTGAGGGGATAATTATATTTTTTATTAATATTAGTATAAATATTTATATATGAGAAATTCCAGAATCTAAATTCATAAATAAAAATTCATATAAAATTCCAAGAATACGTAAAAAATTTTTTAACAAATATTAATCATATTCATAAAATTTGACATTATGGGTCATATTCAAAAATGATTTTCCAAAAATTTGAAGTTGAAACTTTTGAAGGGTTATACTATTAAAAATAATCTTCAATAGATCCATAAAGAATAATTACTTTTTTCAGAATAAATTTTTATTTAAAAATAAAATATGATTTTAATAGTAAAATAATTTTAATATTCTAAAAATTACATTATTGATAATAAACATTGAGAAACTCGTTAATAAAAATAAATTTCTAAAAGGGGAAAATGAAAAAATTAAACAACTATGAGATAACTCATAATTGTGTTCCCACTTATAAATTGTACCATAGGAAAGAATGAAAAATATTGATAAGGAGGGAAACAATTATTAAATAGGATAAGAATTACTTTCCACAATGATAAAAAAATTTAATGAAATTCATTAAGGTTAAATATTTTAATAAAAAATAAAAATATTCTTGGAGTAAAATACTCTTTTGTGGGAATAAAATATTCTTAGAGTACGGAAGTTTAAGAATAATCATTTAAAATCAAAGATGGGAGTTGAGTTAATAAAAACCATTATAACATTGGTATATTTGGAATCAGAATACAGTGAAATATTAAATGTGAGATTGATATTTGTATCCATTATATTTCATAAAAATTATGATAAAATAAATCTGTGTACAATTTATACACCAAAAAAAAAGGAATCAGGTGGTGAATATATATATTATCTCAGTAAAGAAAAATTAAGATGCAAATTCCCTTACCTCGGGCCGTGATTCTCTCTACATTTGAACCTAATGTCATGTATTATTTAAATATTCTTCTAAAAAACATAATTAATAGACCATTCCATATATATAATTTTATTATGTCTATTTACTATCAAATGTTATTTATTTATTAAATAGTTATTACTTATGGTGGTAACATGTTTTCTCATTTGATTTCTCTAAAAAATAATTATTATATTGAACAGATATAAATGTGTTATAAAATAGATTCATAACACCCAAAAATATATAGTTGTATGTATTTTATTATTCTATTAACCCAAAATTTATAAAATTACATATATTTTAAAAAATGGATCCATTTATGAAATATACCTTCACATATTCATTTTAGGCAATTAAATTTACTATGGTCTGTTACTCTTAATGTCATCCAGATAATGTACAATATTATATTTCATGATTTTTAAAAGGTTCATAAATATAATTTTTATATATTAAATTCATTTCAAAATTCATCTCTTTTAGGCATTAATATAAAATGAAAATTTTCATTCGGTGGAAGTGGTAGTCTGCACATACACAGGGATAACACTCTTGTTTTTCATAGAATATGAGGGTGGTAGAAAATTTTTATTACATTAGAATAATAAAGTTTCAACATATTAATAATAAAAAAAATTCATACATTCATGGATAAAGAATATTTTAGGGATAAAAGAACGAAACCATTAATAGTGCTTATTGAGAACATTATTGTTCCCTTTAGATGTTTTCCCTTGGGTAACACCTTATGGATCCTTAGCATGGACTTCTGAAAGACTATGTCTTATAAGATATTTTAATGTATTTTAAGAGATACCGCTACATATTTTTGGTAGGGATAAATATTTTTAAGGGGTTGATAAAGTGGGTGTAAATTAACTCATTTTATCGGTGAAGATAATGGAATTTTCATAATTACATATTACTTTAAAATAATTTAATGGAAAAATACCTTAGCAAATGGATTAAAATGGTAAATAATTGAGTGTAATAATAATTTCGTACAATTTAAGGTATATAATTCTCTCATATCTTCATTTGGTTCAATGTTTAAAATGTGTTTTTAATCTTTTACTATTGGGATTTTAACCTCTACTTTTTTGTTTTTACCGTAGAAACTAGTGATTACAGAAGTAATTAATATATTCTAAAAAATATAATGTAATACCTCTTCCAAAATTTTAATTCATTGAATCTAAATTTAACCTCCATATAAACTAATTATACTTTTAAGGAAGATATTTTTTTTAAAGTTTAAACATTTAATATGTAGAAAAATTATTTTGTAGAAATAAATTGCTTTAAATAATATTAATATTATAAAAAATTAATAACCAATAATATTATTCATAATTATTTTTTTCATATATGTCTATAAGCCATATAAATTTTATTATATAAATTTTATAAATTTTATTTTTTAGTTAAAAATTACACAACATTAATAAAATTATTCTTGGAAAATATTTATCATTATTTTCAAGGTCATTAAGGTTAATATTAGTAATAATAAAATTATAACATAAATTATAATTACCATTATTAAATAATATGAATATTATGATCTAAAATATGAAATACATGTTGTTATATTTAATTTATATATTTGATGAAAATATATTTTTAACATAAGAAAGCAAAATTGTTTTTAGAGTAAAATATTACTTAAAATTCCAAAACATTAAATATGGGTTTTATAAATTCAAAATAGAATTTTTAAATTTTTTATTTTATTTTATAAAAATATATTTTATATAAAAAGGTTTTAAAAACTTTTATATCATTTATTTATTATGATAATGTTATAAAGGTGATGGTATTAGAAAATTTGGTATTTTTTCACTATAAACATATATATAAATAATTAAAAGTAAATCTAACAAATTTTACTGAAACTATTTTTGAAATGATGGATCCAAAAATGATAGTAATATTATTAAATTAGAATTATAAATTTTAAAATTCTAACTTTACGGTGAAAATTCAATATATAAAGAACAACTATTTTTATAAAGAAATTCAATTTTAAAACCTTATGTTTTCTTAATTCTATTTTGTTTTCACTTATAATTGATGAAAATATTTTTACTTACTATTGGTTTAAGTTTTAATCAAATTTATTGGAAATATTTATTTGGTAAGTCATGGATAACCTTAGTTTTTTTACATGTGAAACAATATATGAATATAATTTTTATTTGGATTAAAATATAATCTAAAATTTCACGGAATTATAATTAATATTCTTATAATAGGTCATGTCCACTTAAACTTAAAATTCACATAACTGATCCTGGGTTTTCGGCCTTCAAAGGAATAATAATAATCCTTTCCAAATTACCTTAAAAGGTATTTTGTTTCATGTTAAGTGGATCCAAAATAAATGTTTTGTCACTCTCTCAATAAGGAAACATTGGAAGCCTATATCATGGTCCTAATACCAAATACACTAGACCTACATTCTCCATAGATGGTTATAAATTATATATTACTCATTTGTGTACATTAAAACCACAATATAACCCACTAGAAAAATAAATATGGAGAACCTCTGATACATATGTATTTTTACATCTGTGTATGGTTTCTATCATCTAATTAAACATAGGTAACTAGTATAATGATTATTACTACAAGGATTCAAAAACAAATGTAACATAATTTAGAGAGTCGTGCCCTGGGAATCAACACCCCTTGAGGGATGATCCAACCTATCATCTTATAGACTAATGTTCAACCCAAAGTCTCACTATTATATCTCAGTGACTGGATTTCTGATAATATACATTCCGAAATAAATAAAAATTATAGGTAATATGGGAATGTTAGAAACACCTTTATAGAAGTGAAAATAGAATATGGAATCATAACTATAGAATCACTCTAATCAAGCATGAAATTTGAAAATAAATACTCTTATTTGGTTCTTGTAATCAAGAATATTTATAGATCGATGTATTAGTTAGTGTGATGGATGTTTCAATTCATATATATTTTTCCCCAATCACACCATGTAATACTCTTGAAGACAACATTTATGGGTACATGTTTTCTTCATTAATTTGGTGTATCAAGGAATTTTCTTAATATAGACTATCAAATAAATGTTAAATTGTTTTAAAGAACCCCAATATTTTCGTATGAATATAAATTATTTTTTTATATTAATAATTAAAAATTCTTGTAGGGAAATAGTAAATGAATATTTGTTTTAGTGGGATGATAAAAATGTACTTTTTATATTATTGGGACTCCTATTTGGGGAATATTTTTTCTTATTTGAATTTTTAAGGATGGTTGGAATGGTAGTTTTTTAAGATGCTATAAATTTAATAAAAGGTTAATTAACATTTCATGTTGTGTATGACTATAAAGTTTAATGTAACTAACACCTCCCTTTCCCATCATGTTGACTATATTCTAACAAAGAAGTTTACCTAAGACTTTAACATGGATTTTCACTCTTGTTTCTAATGAGTTATCCTAATTGTTTTTTTCTCATCAAGGAAGGTTTGATTGTTTGTCTGAATTTGGGATTTTTTATACCATTTATATAAATGTTAATTCTAAGAAGTTCACATGATTTAGGTATTGTATCAATGTAATTTTTTTTAGTTTTCTATTTTTGGTTGATGGTAAAATATTAATAGCATACCTATATTAATACTATGATAATTGTGCATGGATTGAATTGCCCCATTATAAGGGGTTTTTCCCCCAATAATGATTATAATGGTGGTAAGGATCCATCCTAAATGTATTTTTCTATAATTGGATTGAAATTATTTCCTCACAACTCACATAATTGTTTATCATTTTTGAAAATTGATTAGAATACAGAGTTTCATTAGTAACGATACCATAATTAATTGAAAATTGAGGTTGTTATTTCCTTAGGAAAGATATAGTTATCATATAAGGGTACTTTCCTCTTAAAACATCGTTTCCACCTTCTTCTTGAAATTATAAACATTTACACAATGGATGCTTTGTACTAGTACGATGGACCTATAAATGGATTATTAAGTTTATCACAACAATTTTTTAATGATCATCCTAACCGGTACCAAAAAATTCTACAATGTAAACACCTATAGATACTTATATCATACTATAATACAATGTGATTATTAATTTATAAAAATATTAAATTAATAATTGATCACATATTTTATTTTTTGGACAACAAGAACATAATATTTTAATGAATTTTCAATATTTGTATAATGTTACTCTTTTAATGTTTCTTATCCCAAAGATTTAGTTTCTTACTATTATATTTATTTAGGATCAAAAATATATTAAAAGGAAAAAATAATTCCATGTCTATTCAACCTATAATTGGATTCTCCATATAGTAAATCCAATCCATTGTATTGTTTTTAATAAAAATTGAAATTATATTAACTTTACATGCTCTTAAACCACTCCTATCAGTTTCAATGTTAACAATACTGTATTAAAATCATTTAAGTGTTTGTGAGGTTCCAAAAGAATGTCATTGTAATTTAGATAATCTGTGAATTGGACCAATTTTTAGTTTAAAACTACATGCTTCCCTAGGAATTTAGATATATGTGTATTGATAATTTATATCTATTGAAGTTAGTAATTTGAAATAATATTTCATCATCCATGTTTTAAAACATAATTTAAAATTAAATGTTACTTATATAAGAACAGGTTTTTATAAGACTCTCTATGTTTCGAGGGTCCTCCTTTATTTGTTCATTCTGTATCTTTTATTAGTAGTGATGAGAAAGACATTATAGTTCGGGTTTTAAGGTCGGTATTTCCCATAATTAGAATGAAATGTATACAAAAACTAAAAAAATAGAATTTATAATAAAAGAAAATTTTAAAAATTTAATAAATAAATTATTTAAATAAATACTTATAAAATTTTTATGGAGCTTATAAAAATAAACATTTTAAAAAAAATTTATCCTTGCTAATGGTGTAAATATTTGATCATGTTGTAGTGAAATGTTAAATTATTTAGGTTTTATAAGAGGTAATATTGAATGAGAAATAACCAAAGCCTTATCCTAAGTAGTATGAAGGTTAAGAGTGTATATTTTTATGGTTGATGAAAAGAAAATATAATGTATAATGTTTTAATGGAGTTTCAATGAAAATAAATAAATAGAAAATTTTGAATTATACAATTTACATTTTGGAAAAAGTAAACTAATATTCATGGGAGATATTATTATGATATGTTTAAATAGTTAATAAACATAATAAAACTGTATTGGTTAGTAGAATTTGAATTATGTTAATGTAGTTCCTTGGTAATTATTAATTATAATCCGGATTACCCTCAAGCCCCTTTGAAAATATACATATATATGTATGACTTTTCATGACTATAATATAAACAATATCAATATAAAATGGGATTTTTGGATACTTCCAAAGTAAATTAATATCTATTTATGTTAAACTAAAAGTTCCCATATGTCTTCCAATTTTTATAAAATAATTCTCCCCACTCAAAACACTAATATGATCAATTAATCCATATGAGTTAATTTAATTTAATACAACACAAAATTATGTTAAAAGTAGAAATTATAGTTATTTACAAAACTAGGAAAATTTTCAAAATTCAAAATACATAAATCCCATATCAGATTTAGTGATGTAAATCTATCATTATGTGTGTGTATTTGTTATAATGATCACCCAATTATTATATTGACATTGAGATAAATATTAGGAACACCTAGATCTCCATTATCATCTCATCTTTTCATATAGGGATAGGGTTCTCCATAGAATCTTTAAGATGAAATGAATTCCTTGAACATACCAAAATAATAGAGTTTTCCCTATATTAGAACATAGAAATGAGTACCCAAATTGATTATTTATAGCCAAAGTGGAATGATATTTTAGAAAATAAGATTTATAAAACCACTTGATTCATGGTATTTTGTAGGGATACAACCTTATAATGATTCAAATAAAACTAAAAATCCATGTAATTACCTATTGGTTTACATAACACCAAATTTGGTATAAAATTCAGGTTTTTGTTGAATGATTAGTCAAATTATATAAGATACCTTCAGACTATAAATGTTGAATATTTTTCCAATGACTTAAATATTTGGACCACTTAGTCAATGAATTTGGATTAATGATCTTATATAGAGTGTTATCAAACATATTAATAGATACAAACACCAAATTGAATCATCATAGTATTGGAAAAATAATTATAATATCCATTTTATTCCACTAATGTGTGTAGGGTTTTTCACAGTTTGTTCTATTTTCAACAAATTTATTCTCAAGATCTCTAAATCATCTTTTCTTACCATGAAAACTATAAAACATGTAAAGTTTCTCCATTAAAATACAAATTTATATTAATTAGATGATTTTGAAGAGAATTTAAATTTATTATTATGTTATGAAATTATAACCCAATTGTATTTAAAAAAAATATTACAATATTTGAAAAATAAATATGAATATTGATGTTTATAGGATTCCAAAAAAAAATATTTCATAATTTATTATTTATTATTTTATAAATTAAACTTCTCTTAATAAACGTTTTTAATCATATATAGTTATATTAATATAATGTGAACCATTTTTATTAAATAATATACATGAACTTGAAATTTCGTTCCATCTATTTCCAAGAGTGTAAAAAAAATATATAAAACAATATATTTCTTTAAATCACAAAACATTAATACTAAAAAATTCAAGAATCACATTTTCACTCTCGAGTATCATTGATTTTCCCTATTCAATTGTCAGATAATAATAGTCACAGGGTACAACAAAAGTTGTAAAAATTATTTTCTTTAACTATAATAATGGTGACACAAAAATGGTAGTGTTTAGGACTCACTCAACACCATTTTTGAGTCATTTTCATCTATTACTAGATCACCCTTTATAAATTAATTTGAATCCAAAAAAATTATCATAGATTCTAAAGTTTGTTGTCCCACTAATTTCTATATGTGGGGTAAAAGCAATATACTCATTTGGACACCAGCAATGGTGCTATTAAATAAATAATGGGTATATATGGTGCATGAAAAATATGATATAGAATAAAAGAAAACATGTACACAACAATCATTATTTTAGTATGTTCTTATAATAAACCAAAATGAGTTTCTATGATTAATTTATCCAATGTCGATATGGGATGGGTTCTCCCCTAATTTCATCATAGAAAGAGGGTGGATAGGTTACAACTTATAATAACGATTAATATGTTTGAATGTGTTATCACCTCATGTAATAATAAAAATGGGTTAATGGGTTTGGAAATATTTTAATAATAAACATTGGTTAAATTTTTATCTATTTTTGTTAATAAAGTATTCTAACCTAAGTGGATGTGAATAAATTATGGTATTATAATTTATTAAAATATCCCTCACAGTTGATCATTTTTCACTGTTAAAAGAATCACTTCAATCACTAAAATGGAATATAAAGAGATAAACAAAGTGAAGAGGAACATAAGAAAATTTCACTTAGATCACCCACACTAGAATATTTTCATGTTTCATATTAAAATGATGTTTCTATGTAACAAATTAATTAGGTGTGCTACTTGTTTCATTATACTATATAGTTTTCACACTAATACTAAAATTTTAAACACCTAAAAATTACAAATATCACAACTCTTAATCATATAAAACTCTCACTTTTATTATAAGTGAAATGTTATCTATCTTTATTAATAAATAATGGTATTACACCATTTATGGGCATCAATGAGAACCTCCATCATCTAGTAAAACTCATTGATCCACTAGTGATATATAAACCTAAATATTACTTACTTTTTCATTTTTATTTCAGGGAAAAATATTTAATTCCATAACCTTTTTCACTTATGATACTTATTTTCTTTTTAGAGAAGTATAATAAAAGAATCTTGACATAATATGTAATTCCATGAGATTTTATGACAAGTTTATTTAATTTAAATATCTTTTATAGATTTTGATACATGAAACCCTAAGTATAATTGAACCATAATATAGTTAATGTTTATAACTTAGCCATAAATAGTCAGTTATTAATATGAATAAATAAAGGATGAAAATTATATGGTCTACACATCTATAAAAAAAATTATTTGTTAACAATTGATAAAATAATAATTTGAAAGTATAAGAAATGTTTTTATGCACGCAATGTGATTTTATATTACTAAATTAAATTAATAACTATTGATGAATTATTTTAACGATATTTATATATCATATATTCAATAAAATGTTTTATCATTACTTTAATATTTTTTATAAGAATGGAATAAGAATAAATTTAGTTTTATGATTAAAACATTACTTTTCTGAAAAGTTATTTTTTCAAGTTTTTGAAACATATATTAAAATTAATTGTTTTAAATTTTATAAAATTAGTTTGAGAAAATTAAATTATTTTTTAAAATTATAATTTAAAAATTATCTTTGTGTGTATTTTTGGAAATTTTTGGAAAATATTAATTTTTTATGAATAGTGAAATATATTGATTTTTATTGAAAAAAACATATGATTTTAAGTCATTTAATAATTTATTTTGATTAAAATAGTTTTAAAAGTAACATAATTTTAATATTGTTAATCAATTTTTTTCATTTTTATATAAATAATTTTTATACTTAAGTAACCATTAACTTTAGAAAACTTCTTTTTTGTTGTTCTTGTGGGTTTAATTTTAAATTAAATTATACCATTTATGTGAATTTAATTGGATAAAATTGACTTCATATTTTTTATCATCATAATTAATATTAGTAAATAAGTTTAATCTATGTTTTTTCATAGTGAATAGAAAAAATTGTAAAACTTTCTATCTACGATAAAGGTTAAAATGGGTTTACCTAGATTAAATTAAAAAACCTAAGGGTAATGTTTCTGATTAAACTTATAAAAAAATGTATTTTATTATAATATTTAGACCATATATTGTCCCAAAATTTAATAAATTTCCCCTTTGTGTCATTAATATTTGGAATGACTTCATTATTTTTTACTCTTCTATGAAATTTCCAAGTGGGAACCTCCCCCACTTATAAAAGGAAACCCCCTATCCTCCCCTCTATACACCTTAGGATACTTATGGTTTGGCCCAAGATTTCCCAAATAAAATCATTTAATCCATAAAAATAAAATAGATTTATTGTTTTGATCATAATACCATACTTGGAAGTATTTAGGTATAAACATAAAGATGTTGTCTGAAGAAGAGATATAGTTCTTAATAATGTACCTTCATTTAATTTCTTCTTCTACCACCTTTAAATATTCATAAAATTTTATGATATAATAAAACCAGAATACCACATAAAATTATATATTTTTATGTTAATTTAAAAACCTATTTCAATATCATAATCTATAAAATGGAAAATGAGACTATCAATCATGTGTATATGGGATTACAACCTCGCAACCCGATATAATTCAGTTTCCATACCGGCCTATCATGGATAGAGATAATGATGGGTTTAATATTTATATAAAATAATTATTTCATAATTATAATCCTATAAATATAATGTAACTTCTACCATCTTACCTTATAATCCAATGGGAAACGATAACATTTCTTGTGTGTACGTGTGAACTATCACATCCACAAATTTATGCCATTTTTCATTTAATTTTAACAAGTATGATAATAATAATTCATTTAAAAATATATATGAAATATATTATTTCATAATTATGATATAAAGGTTTAATATTATTTACCTTCCTTTTTTCTATCCACATAATAAATGAGAAAAACATTCTTGAGTACGTACGGCCTATTTTCCCAACGAACCGTGCAATTCATTTTTCTATATGTATCATTTATGAATTACTATAGACACATATATAATGAATATATATGAAATTTCTATCATGACTAAAATTTTATAGATTATTTAACCATGATTATTGTACAAAGACCAAAACTATCGAACCAATACATACATGAAAAATGAATCAGTTATCACCAGAAATAGTGATTTTAATAAATAATTGTTGGTAAATTAGTGACAAAAGGAATATAAGTAAAAAAATATAGGGTTTTATATATATTATTATAGTTATTTTAAATATTTATAATAAATAAATATTTATTATAAAATATTTTTTAACAAGTACTAATGAATTCATACCCATGTTAATGGTATATTTCAAAATCGAATCATTATTTGGGACTAATATTATTTAAGTATCCCATAGGGGAATTATTTTATTTTTATATATTAAAAACAATAAATTTTATTCAAATATAATAATTTATATAAATTAAAAAATTCATTCCAATTTAATTTCATTAAGTGGTCAACTTACATAAATTATATTTTTAAGAAAAACCGACATTGGTTTTCTACTCGGTCATGAATATTTCTATTTTGTGTATATATTTTACTTAAAATATAAAAGATGAATTTTTTAAAACTCTTAAATGATTTATTAGAGAATTGTTTACCCATGTTTTTATTTTTTACAAAA
This sequence comes from Viscum album, assembly GCA_963277665.1. Taxonomy (NCBI): domain Eukaryota; kingdom Viridiplantae; phylum Streptophyta; class Magnoliopsida; order Santalales; family Viscaceae; genus Viscum; species Viscum album. The sequence continues at coordinate 591,079,147 of OY728141.1, read as the reverse complement.
CATTTTAAAAGGAATATTTTTTCATTTTCCGAATGAGGTTCTTTTTTACCAGATTACAATATTGTGAAATAAATGCATTTTTAAATTCTATGATATGTACGAAATTAACCTACATCATGATAAATCATTGAGTTAAATCTTATCATATAATTTGAAAATTTTATCTTAAAAGAAAATATTTTTGTTAGTATTTGTGAAGTATTTTATACATTAAATATGTGTTTTAAAACTGAAAATGGTATTTTCCTAAAGAAATTTTCCTATGATATATTTAAAGTATATTCATCAATGTCAAAATTGTTTAGTGAATAATATTATTTCATGTGGATATACTATTTTGATAAAATTATGCACAATATTATATATGGTTAATTATTATGTTTATTTATCGGTGAAACTATAAACATTTTATATGCTAGTTTTACAAGATAAATGTTTATGTTGATTATGTTTCACCCATTTCTTATCAGGAATGAATTATACATAGTAAGTCACTCATTTTTTCCATTATATCCCCTTAATGTATTAGTCTGTCTCATGAGACAAACTAATTTGGGTATTTTTTGGAGGCCTTACCCATTTTTGTCTGATGTCTTGGAATAAGACCTTGTTGCAATGTTTATGATGTACAACATTATGCATTCAATCATTATGAAACAAGTAATTATTATCCATGTCAATATTTATTTTTTTATATTATCAATATATTTAGTCCCATATTTTATAAAATTAGTTATATATCATATTTTATTATTTTATATCTTGTTCATATTATACATGTTTTATTTACATGACACTAGCGTTAATTGTACGCATACCCTTTCAAAGCATCTGAGCTCAGCCCTTTTATATGTTTCATTTCCACATGATTCAAGGAATTGTTCTATGATTGATATTTGGGGATATGATAAAGTGAATAATTGTTTTCTAAAATTAAATTATATGTTTTATTTTTAATTTTTCATTTTAATTTTTAATTAACCTATCTATCTAGTTTTATAGGATTAATAAATTATTATGTTCTTCTGGATGTGATTCTTATATATAGTGTCTATGTAGAAAAGTAACCATTGAATCTAGGATACTATGGTTAGATTAGTTATAGTTGGTAACAAAAAATGTTTATTAGAGACCTTGAGAACTAGATTTAGTAAAACTTAGATTAGGTAAAATAAGATGATGATTGACTTTGAGAATAAGTCTAACTATAGGGTGACATTCTTAAATTTTGGTAAGAATGATATTGTGTGGTTATCCTTGTAATTCATCCTTAACTAGATACAACAATTGGATGTGGTTTTGAAATATATTTATATATTTTTAATAACCATGAAAATATTTTCTTCTGGTATATATTGGCCATTATTCTGGTTTATGGTGAGTGTTCCCTTACTTTACACATAGTCTAAAATCATAGGGGATATTCTTGGGTAAGTTCATATATTCTAAACAAACTATTATGAAGGATTTGAAAATATTTTTATTTTTTGAAAATATTACCAAAAAACCATGTTTAGGATTTAGAGATTAGTTATGCATAAATTTCTCAATTTATGTTATGTGTTTCGCTAATTTTTAAATTATACACTATGATACAAAATGTTATAATCTAATATAATGTATGACCTTATTTAGAAATGTAACCTAGTATATGTAATGGGAACTATATTAATTTTCATAATATATGTAGGTATTTCCCCCATGTGAAATTAAATGAATATGGTGATATAGGTATAGTTGAAGTTGGAGCTATAGTTGGATCAGAAAAAATTATAACCATATTGGGGCAGCTAACTCAGGTTTGTACAATAACCTTACCTGTATGGATCAGCCTATTGATACAAACTCTAGTGTAACAATGTTATAACACTCCATATAATAAAAACCTATATTATTCTTTGGGACTATAAATTCATCTATAGGTGATAAATTTATATGTTATATAGAGAATATATTTCTTACATTGGGAAGTAATGAAAGGGGGGATTTTGTCTAGATATTTTATCATTTATTAAGTCATGAAGATCAATGGTTAGCATTGATTCAAAACACTATGGATAATGATTAATAGTGATCATTGAATGAAAGGATTTTAAGGAAATTTTCTGGTAAAAATATATTCCTCGTGAACATGGAGCGGATAAAAAGAGACAATTCTAGAGTGTATGAATAAATAAAGAAAAAAATGATTCCCAGTATTATCCTAACTTTACATGGTTATAAATTCATGATATGGACTACGTATGTAATCCAATGATTATTATTCACTATTCCTTTTACATTATAATTCTAATACTTTTAAGGGACTATTTTCCAAAACCTTTTCATCATAAGAGGAAATAGTTCCATGTGATATAAAGATAGAGATGAAATTTTCAATGTATTATGATTTTGAAGGAATGAAAGATACAAAAGGATTTATTGATCAGTTCTGATAAGAAATACTGAAAAAGGGAATAAGGTTAAGGTGGAATTTCTATGTTTTAATAAACGTGTAATGAATCTCCAAGAAAAATGTTTTCTCGAAATGGGAGTTTTCTTAATGTGTCAAGGGAATGTCCACTAGGATCATGTTTTTAAGTGGAAGAAATATTATTATAATATAAAATGATTAAAATGTAAAGATATGTGGTACTATAAAAATTATTATCTTATGATTCAATAGAAATTTCTTTAAAAAGGGATAGGGTATTAAGGTCAAGATTATATGATAACAATAGATGTGGTGGGTGTTCTTAAAGATGTGGTGACAAGAAATTTAATCATATCCTCAAATTTTTCTAATGCTTTATTTGATTATAGATCATTTTATTCCTTTATATCTACCACGTTTTACCATAAAATAAGATATTTTCCTAGAACAATAATAAGGGAGTTATAAATCATGACTCTTAGTGGAAGTTTCACTTCCATACAGAGGTGTCATCCAATTCCCATTAAGACACATAAACATTATCTATTTGATGAATTCATTATTATACCTATGGTTTATTTTTATATAATCCTTAGCACAGACTAGAATTCAAAATATGATGCAAGATATTATTTTAAATATCTATAAATTAAAATTGACAATGAAGATATAAAATTACTTAGCATTAGTTGGGCGACTTCATAATTTGAGTCAGGCTTATATCCAACCTCGGTAGCTCTTCTAAATCACATCTTTTAGGAAGAAGATCGTGGACAATATAAGGATTAAAAAGGAAATCTTAAAATTTATGATGTAATAGTTATACATGAATAAATTTCTATTTTTATTGAGGAATAAATTCGATATCCATTAGAGAATGAATTTGAGTTTTCCATTGATTTCATCCATGATTCAAGACATATATAAATGCATCCATATAGAATGGACACTATGTGATTGCTGTAATTTAAGAAACAACTAAAGGAGTTGTGTAATAAGGGATTTATAAACCCTACTATTTCCCTATAGGTAATCAATGTAATTTTTGTTAATAATAAATTTACATCATTGAGGTGGTGAATTGATTATAAGAAAATAAAAACTATAATGGAAAATAAAAGGTATCAAATTCCTCTCATTGATGAATTATTTGATCAAATTCTGGGAGATCTGTATTTTTTAATGATTTACCTTCATTTTGGGTATAATTATTTGTTATTAAACAAGTAAGATATTTCAAATTTATAATTTCAAATGAGGTATGGAAATTATGAGTTTATAGTAATTTCATTTTGGATTGACTATGCACCCTTCATTTTTATACATTTAATGAACATATAATTCATGAAATATCATGATGATTTTTTCGTGGGGTTTATTAGGAATATATTAGAGTACTCCATGATCTATGAGGTCCATTAGAATAAATTTTGGACCATTGTTGATCCTACTAAAATAAATGTATTATATTAGAAATTGAGAAAGTGTCAATTCTGACTTCAGAAATATTCCTTTACTGGATATATTATCTTTAAGAATGGAATCTTAGTTCATCCTATAAATAAAAGGGACATTCAATAATAACCTAAACTAATGAATGTAACATAGGTATATTGTTTCATTAGTTTGGAAGGGTAGTATCATTGATTTGTTCAAAATATTTCCCAATTTCCTAACCTATTAACCCAGATTACTTGTAAAGGGGTTATGATTATACTGAAAATGGAATGAGAAGAATGTTTTAATGAATTTGATAGTATATTTTTAAATACCTAAATTTTTTAATCTACCATTGGGAAAATATACATTTATTATATATAGTGATTAATCGAATAAGGGAATTTGTTTTCTCCTTATGCATAATGACAAAAAAAATTCAATGCATAAAGAATTTTAATGATTCATTAACAAAACTATCTAAAAAAAGTTCAGGATTTAGAAACCATAATCATATTTTAAGATATGGATAAATCATCTCTGATAAAGATGATTTTAAATGGAAAATTAAATCCACAAATGATAGAAAATTGGAATACTTATTTTTTAATGATGATGTTATAATATTTATAAAGAGACTACGTGTTCCATATAAACCAAAGATTAATAAGGAATTGGTCGATGATGCTTAAACCTTGAGTTTATCTATACACTCTATGATAACCAAGATTCTTTTATATTTGATGGAATATTTTTTGCGGGGTAATAGGAAGTGTGAAATTGTTGATTATGTGTCATGATGTTTGGTTCTTCAATAGGTGAAGGACGAGAGATAAAATCCTAGATGAATCATGAAACATATACATATTTCTATGTGGAAATAGGAAGACATTATTATAGAAATTTACATTGTATTACCAAAAACGCTTGATTATTGTTAAACACCTCAAAAAATCTACATATTTCCCCACTGTACAATAAGATTTACCTCTTGATTTCTTTTATTCAATCTATATTAATGAAGTTATAAGAATTTATGGAGAACCTTTATAAATTGTGTTTAATCTCGATCCATGATTTAAATCAAAATTAGTGAAAACTATTCAAAATGACCTTAATATTGAACTTCATTTAGCCAGTGGTTATCACCCACAAACTAATGGATAGTCCGAAATAAATATATAAATATTAATGACATATTGAGGTCTTTAATTCACACCTTTCATGGTATAGGTGTCATAATTTAACTTTTGGGTATTTTTTATATAATAATATATTCCATTTAAGTATTAAATTGATACCATATAGAGCATAATATTGAAATAGATTCCATACTCTAACTTGTTGGGATGAAGTGGGTGAAAGGAATCTTATAGGACCAAAACAACGGGAGCTAGCAATAGAAAAGGTAAAGACTATTCAACCCCATATAAAACCTCTCAAAAAATAAAAAAAACTTGGCAAATAACCAAAGAAATGATTTTAAATTTCATATTATTAATCGCATTTTCTTGAAGGAATCTCTATAAAACGGTTTTATAAGGTTTGGAAGAAAAGAAAAATGAGTCTCGGGTACATCAGGACTTTAAAAATTCTAGAAAAAATAGAGTTGGGGATTATCATTTAGTAATTCCACTATGTCTCTCTATAGTACTAGATGTTGTCAACATATCATAGGTAATAAAGTAAATGGCATACCCAATGAATGTGATAATCTCCAATGAAACATAATTTAAACCTAATCTATCTTACCTTAAAAATACTATCAAAATTATGGACACTAGAGAACAAATGTTGATAAATTATACAACTCCACTAGTAAAGGAACATTTCTTAAATCATAAGTTGGAAGATATGGTGAGAGAACCTAATTAAATTATGATAGAGAACTACACAAAACATTTTATGAGGTGACATTAAAAAATATTAAGATGAAATTTTTAAGTGTGAATAATGTAATAGCATGAAATTTTGTGATATATTTTATTAAATTTAACCTCTTCAATAGCTCACGATACACACAACCCCAAGTCTAAATTAATTGTAATATAAAATACTATTAAAAAAAGCTGTAAAATATGTGCGAATGAATAGGACTATCTAAATATTGTAAATTATATGGCTTTCACCATTATATAATAAATTCATTGGTTAACAATTTAAATGGATAAAAATAATTTAAAAATAAAAGAAATTATTTTATGAATTCAATGTGTTTTTATATTAATAAATTTATTTAATCACTATTTTTGACAAATTTTTATAAAATTTATATATTATATATCCAATAATTTTCTTATCATTCTGAAAATTTGTTTTCAAAGCATGGGATAAGAATAAATCAAGTTTTATGCTCTTTATTTTTCTACAAAATAGTTCTATCACATTTTATGAACTTAATTTTTACAATATTCATTTATTTATTTTAATGAATTAAGTTTATTTTTTAAAATAATAATTTAAAAAGTATCATAGAGTGATATTTTTATAATTTTCAAAAAAAGATTGATTTTTCGGTGAATAGATAAAAAACTTATTTTTATTAAAAGATTCCATTTCGTTTTAAGAATTTAAAAAGTTAAATTTTTACTTAAAATGCATTAAAAGTAAAATAAATGGAATTATATTATTATAAAATAAGTTTATGTGAATATAATCAACTATATGTTGAATTTTAATATAAAAATTGATTTTGCATTAGGAATCCTTTTCTTTTGAAAACCACTATTCATCGTGCTTGGTGATTTTATTTTATGTTAAATTCTTCAAATATTTTGAATTGAATATTTTAGAATGGATTATATGTTTGGGATGAAAATAATTAATATTAGTTAATAAGATTAACTTAATTTTGTTTCATAATTAATATTAAAAATGGTAAAAAGATGTTACTATAGTTAAGTTTAAAACGAGTTTACCAGAGGGTCAATCCAAAAGATAAGGGTATTTTTTCAATTAAACACATAAAAATACTATTTTATGGATATATTTTCACCTTATTATATCACAAATTTTAATTCATGGACTTTTGGTTGTATTTTTTTCTAGGAATGAATTTATCATTTTTATTCTTTTAAGAAATTTTCAAGTGGGTCCCCTCCTCATAATACAAATAGGTGTATCCTCTCCTCTTATCTCAACACTTAAAGAACACTTTGGATTGCCCATGAATTTACAAAATCTCTTCCTTAAATCTCTAAGAATTACTGATACTCTCTTTCTTTATCATAAAATAATCCTAGGGAGGTTATAGGTATAAATCTAATGAGGTTTTCCGAAGAAGAGATATAGCTCTTATCGATTAATTTTCAATTTATTTATTCTTATAACTCCTTCAAATACTCTTAAATTATACTAAAATAATAACTCTCATTTCTAAATTACATTGAGATTTAATTTTTTTTATGTTCATAACCAATATCCATATCCTCTTCCATTAAATGGGAAATGAAACCATCACTCGTGTGTACAATAGACTACCTCCACACAAACTGATGTAATTCTTTTCCCATCACCACCTATCACAAATAGATATAATTATGGAATTTATGTATGAGATTTTTGAGATAATTTTACTCATGTAATTATAATATCTTATCTACCTTATTACCTTAATATCATTTAGGAAACAATATCTTTATTCTTACGTATGTGGGGACTAGCGCCACCTCAAACTGATGTGATTTATTATTCATTCTATTTTCAAATGGTTGGTATTTATGGTAGATTTAATGAATTTGTATTATAAATAATATATAAAAATAATTCTGTAAATATGAAATATTATTTATCTTTATTTTCCCATCAATTAAAATAATGAAATTAGTCTTAATGCATATGTATAGGCAACCATCTCCTTGAAAAGTGTAATTGATTTTTATATCTCTAACATTTATGGAATATGACAAATACATGTATAATGAATATATAGGACATTTTTAACATGATTATAGATTTTTATAGGATAAAACTATGAACAATATAGAGGTACCAAAACTACTGGACAAAAACAGACATGATAAACACAGTAATTATCACTAGGAAGAGTGGTTTTAATAAAAAATATTACTAAACATGTGATAATATTTTTTAAGTAAATAATATATTGTATGATTTGTATAATTATTATTTTGGAATAGATTTATAATTAATCTATGTTTATTATACATGAGTTTTTAACGTGTACTAAGGAGTTCAGACTTAAGTTAAGGGTTTATTTTAAACTCTCATCATTATTTGGGATTTTTTATCTTCAAGTATACACTAGGATAATTGTAACAACCAAGTTATTTATTGAATAATTTTTTTAAAATTTATTATTATTATTTATGTTAAATAGAAATTATTTAAATAAATAATATATTATATGGTTATTTATTTAAAACATTAATTTTTAAATTATTTAATTTTAATTTCAAAAAACTACCTAAATTTTGGAATTCATAATTTCAAAACAATATTTTTAGGAATTTTTTAGAATTTTTTGAAAAAATTTACTTTTTTGTGAATATTAAAAAAGGCAATCTTATAAGATACAGTATTTTTTATGATACTATGAAAACATAATTGTTATATGAAAATTAATAAATTTATTGAATAATTAAATAATTATATTATAAAATGAATATTGTATAGAAATAACATAGAACATGAGATTTATATTCTATTCATGATAAGTATAAAAAAATATTGTTTGTATCGATATACTAATTGCGTAGCATTGGAAATTTTAAATTTTGATCTTTGTAAAAAATAATTCAGCGCTAAAAAAAATTCTAGTCCCTTTTTTAATTATTAATAATTATTGATGTTTTTTCTATTAATTTCTAATTTTATTGTTATATGACATTAATATTACACAAATACTTGGGAAATGCTTTTGTATGGAAAGAAAGAACAGAATAAAAAATTTAATATGTTATCTTGACATGTATATGAGTGACTATAAATAATGAATGAATCTATAATTTTATTTTGAACAAAATTAACTTTTTTAAGAAATAAATTTATTTTTCATTTTTATACATGAAATAATTGACATAATTTCATGTGAAAAGCTAATGCAGTTCTTCTGAAAGCATAGGACAAATAAATAAAATATTTTTTATTAAAATTATAAGAACTAATAAATGAACTAAATTGTGGTTAAAAAATTTCATATAATCTAGTGTCGAACATTACATTAATTTGATTCATATATGGGATATTTTAGACTCATAAGGATCACATTATCCCCTTTATATTATTTTATTAGAAATAAATACAAATTGTTTACACTATAATGTTTAATAAATATAATTTTTTAATATGAGGTTTTCTAGAATTGTTTTCCAAAAATAAGATTTTTTTGAAATTTAATAAAATTATATTTTTTATAGAATTTAATTTTTTATTTTTACGTAATAAATAATTACCTTAATAGGTTGAACAATTATGATGTAGTAAATATTTAATTAATGAATAAATAAAATTAATGATTTTAAACAACAGTAAAAAAAATAATATGATATTTTTAAGTGAATTTAGGATTCATATAGGTAATTATAATATTTGTAAGATATAATAAAATAAGTTATTTTAATTTTAAACTTTGTTTTGATTTGTATAACGTCTTAAATGTGAATAGTGTTTAATTTGAAAAAATAATTTTTTCATGAATAAAATATTTTTTTAAATTACTTAAAAGTCAAAAAAAAATTACAATTACAAAAATGATAATATTCATTTGAAAATGTAATCCCACTTATATTTAGTCCTTTTATTAAGTCTTAAAACTATATAAAATTTATCTAATTTGAATAATTTGAGTAATTATTATGTTACCCCTCACCCAAATTATAAAAGGATGCTCCCTCCTTCATAAATATTCATCACTTTAAGACATATTTATTAGATAAACACAGACAAATTTCTTCATAATAAACAATTTAAATATTATTGAGATTTTGTTCATAGAAAAAGACTACTACCAAGAGCCTTAAAAATTTTCCCAATGAGTAATTTTCAAGAAGTAAGATTCCTTATTATTCTCATTTAAATTCATTTTCATTCTACCTTATCCCAATATCTTATTCAATATTTCATTACAACTCTAGTATCACATATATATACTATATTTTTGTTTTGTTTATGGTATTTTCATCCTAAAATATCTCATCTTCTGCTTTATTTCTTAAATAATGAAATTGTCGTCTATGGTGCGTTAATTCCATGCCTTCGTAGATGATGATTTTTTATTTCCCTTTTAATGAAATCATGGAAATATTAAATCAACATGTAATTTTTTAAAATGACTTAAATATATATATGTTCTCACTTTTGGTTTGTTATTTAATTTTGAAAATGATGACCATAAATAAACTGACCATGGAAACGCTAAAAAGAACGCACCTGAAAAAAAAAATAACAAAATATTGTTAATAAATGGGTTGAAAATGTTATAAAAAAATAATGTAAACAAGAGTTATGTTCTTTATGATATTAATAAAACTATTCAAGCCATTATATAGTATGTTAGAACACATTTTGAGTATGTTGAACCTGAGGGAAGGGACATTACATTCAAAATAATTTTAAATGCCTTTTTTTATTCAAAAAAAGGATTTTTTACAGTATGAGGGGTTCTCCATTTTAATGATTATTTATTACTATAATGATTCCTTTAAAAATTTTCATAGACATTTTTTATGTGTATTATTTCATTATTATGTGCCTAGTTTTTTTATATTTTTTTAAGAAATGAATTTTTATTATAAAAGTGAATTTTGATATGTGAATGTGTTTTTATTCTAGCTTTAAATGAGTTATCAAGAGTTTTATTAATTATTTATTCATTGTAAATTTTTTATGTTGGTTTAAGACCACTAGAGCTCAACATGTAATGGGTTGAGCCCCATTATAGCTCAAGAGATGTTGAGTTTAGCCCATTATAGCTCAGGATATAATAGGTGAGCTCCATTATAACACTCCATTGATTTGGGTAGTCCAGAGAAGGAATTTTACCAAATGGTTATTCCATGTTTAATGCTGAATTTAAGATTTATAAGTTAAATATTTTCCAAATAAACTAAATAATGTTTCTATTCATGAAAATTAGTTTTTATGAAATGGGTTAAATTGGTTTTTATGTTATCACTTGACTAATGATTTATTTCTTTATATCCCTTATTGAGTTTTTTGTTCTCATCACAGGTATTTAAATTTTTTTTATTGGTTATAAGTATGTGTAATTGAATGAAGGATGAAAAGTTATATGTTATGTATATTTTTCAAATAAATCATGTTTTATTTTAGAAGTTTTATATTTTTGAAGAAATGAATACAATATTAATAGTATGCACTCTATATAAACATGGGATGTAATTTATGTATTATTCCCTAATTATATAAATATCTAAACCGAAAAATATCTTCAATGTGAACGGAAGTAATTTTTTTATAAAACTCAAAATTATGTAATGTTTTAAGGCTCGGTCTTTATAGTTTGTATTAGAGGATGGTTTATATAACCTTAAGGGTTTGGATTTTGTTAATATAATAACATAAATGGTTTTTACTTTATGGTTAATTTAAATTATATAAAATTAAAATATTACCATGTTGTTTCAACTGAGAGATGTTTTTTCATAATGGTTTTCTATGTATGAATTGGGGATGATAAAGTAAAAAGGCACAAAAAGGCTGATATCTATCTAAATATATAGCCTGGAATGGTGGGAATTAGAAATGAGTAGTCTCTAACTGTAATGGCTCTATTTACTGACTAAATAAATGGTGGTGGTATCCATAATAAAGATTAACCTGATCTACCATGAAGAAACATGACATTTGTAGATCATTTTATGTGGTAACATCCTCTATCTCTCAGCGGGACCTTATATCTAGTAGTAGCTGAAGGGTGGATCAATGCTATAGATAATATATTTTATTTCATGGGATGTCCATAACAACAAAAGGAAACCCTTGATATTGATCATTATTAAGGTGAAGCTGATCAATAGTTATCTATGTTCAGGAATATGAAGGAAAAAAAGATGATCTTGATAACCAATAATGGGATGATTTTAAGAGTATTTTTCAAGAAAAATATTTTCCAAAAACAGTTTGACTCAGAATGGAGAACAAATCCTTGGAACCAAATTATAAAGATGATGATTTTTTGGTAGCATATGAAGCCAATTTTACAAGACTGATTAGGTATATAAAAGATTTTACTCAGGACTATGATATTAAAATTAATAGATTTTACTCTAGTTTGAAAAAAAATTTACTATGATATTTATCTTTTTTGGAGTTTAAAATCTATGAGTAAATTATTTTTTTGTGATAAAAAAGATGAGATAGGGTTTTTGACATGTATGTGCTTCATGATAAAAATAATAAGAAGCAGAAAGGTTGACAGTCTTTCGAAAAAAAATCATCAAAAAAATCAGGAGGTAATCAAATCAATTACCCTTCCAGTGAAAAGTGTGGTCAAAAGAATCCTAGATAATGCCTTGTAAATTTTGGGAAATACTATCAATTTTTAAAGTATGGAAACATGTCTTTTGAGTGAAAAGATAAATGACCAAAAATTAATGAGAAGTCTATGGTGAGATTATTTAACTGTAAACAATTTGGTCATTTTGCTAATGCATGTCCTAAGCTAGTCACTCGAGTAGTAAATAATTAATATTGGAAATAGTAGGGTGTAGAAAAATCCTTTTCAACTAAATCAGTTGATTTTGATATATAAAACGATGTTTTATCACATACATTTCTTATTTTTACATATTTTTCAAATGTGTTTTTGGTTTTTGGGACTACACATTTCTTTATTTTGATGAAATTTTCATCTAAATTATAAATTCCACCTCATAAAATGAATCCATAACTCGTTGTACAAACACCATGAAAAGATATTGAGGCCAAAAGAAATTATAATAATCTACCTATCTTTGTCTCTAGAAGGAGTTTACCTACAAACCTTGTACTATTATCTCTAGTATAGTTTGATGTTATTCTGCGTATGGAATGGATTTCTATTTATCATGCTAAGGTAGATCGTAGAGGAAAAGTTATTCTTTTCTAGAAAAAGTTTCAGTTTTTGTACAAAAATGAACCCATACCAATGATAACATATAAATAAGCTGAGAAACCATTAAAGGATAGATATGAAAGTTTTCATTCAAATATTTTTGAAAATAAGGGAACCATTTAAATTAATTAATTTCTAGTGGTAAATGATTATCTTGGTTTTTTTTAATAATTTTCCCAGTGTTGTTCATGATCAAGGGGTTGAGTTTACTATTGACTTAGTCCCTGATGTTAAAAATGTTACAAAAAACCATATTGAATGGATCAATAGGAAATTATTGAATTAAAAATTCAGTTCCAACAATTATTATATAAAGTCTTCATCCGACAAACCTCTTCACCATGGGGTTCCCCTGTCTTGTTTGTTAAAAGGAAAGATGGTTCAATGAGATTTTTTATTTATTATAGAGCCTTGAATAACATCATTTTTAATAATAATTATACATTTCCTCATATCAATGAAATTTTTGATTAGATCTAGTGAGAAAACTATTATTGAAAGTTGAATTTAGGTTAGGGTACTATCAGTTGAATTTAATGGTAGTAGACATTATAGAGACTGTGTTCTATAATAGATATGGGAATTATGATTTTATTTTTATACCATTTGGGTTAACTAATTCACCTATTTTATTCATTCATATTATGAATATAATATTTCATGAGTTCTAGGATATTTTTCTAGTTGTTTCCTTGATTAAATTTTAGAATATTATAAAATTAAATAGGAGCATGGAAAACATATAAGGGTTGTTTTGAAAAACATAAATCAAAAGAAACTATATGAAAAATTCAGAAATTGTGAATTTTGGTTTTAAAAAATTTATTACCTTTGTCCCATTGTTTCTAAAGATAGAAAAACTATTGATATTAATAAAACAATGTTATTTAAGAATATACAAGAACAAAAAATATAACCTTGATTCGTATTTTACTTGGTTTGTAAGGATGTTAATATTGGATTATTGAAAAAAATCACAGTTATCTATCAGAATGACTAAGTTAACTTGAAATGGTGTTAAGTTTCTATAGACAAAAGAATGTGATTATTTTTTCTGAAATTGAAAATAATATGGGTGAATGCTCCAGTTTTAAACCTACCTTCTATAGGTGGTGAATTTTTTATCTATATTTATTATTCTTTAAAAAGAATTGGTTGTTTCCTAATACAAAATAATCAAGTAATTTCTTATGCTTCATGTCATTTGAAAACTCATGAGTTAAATTACCCTACACATGATTTATAATTACCTGTTGTTGTTTTTTATATTAAAAATTTGGATGAATCATTTCTATGGATTAAAAATTGAAATATATACTGACCATAAAATTTTTTAGTCTATATTTACTCAGAATGAATTGAACATGAGACAAAGAATATGGATAGAACTAATCAATGATTATGATTTCATGACTATTTTCTATATTGGGAAAGAAAACATAGGGGTTGATGCATTGACTTACAAAAGTAATGCTACCTTAACCATGATGTGTTTATAACATGACCCGTTCGTTAATGGTTTGATGAATTGTGGATTTGAAGTTGTTAGTGCAGAAAATTCCTCTATTTTGTTTCAGGTGTCAGTATAGTCATCTCAATCATATAGAATAAGGCATTCTCATATGTAAGATCGTAAGTTGAAGAAAAAGGAATAATTGGTTCAAAAGGTAATGTTTCCTAAGTTTAACATTGATAAAGATTGTGTTTTGGGGTTCGGGAAGTGATTTTGTGTTTCTTGTGATTCTCAGTTGAAGAAATATTTATTATATGAAGATCACATTTATCTATTTTCTTTTTATCCTGATAGCACAATGTCATATAGATACCTTCAAGAGTATTAATAGTGGGATGGATTGAAAGAACATATTGGTAATTTTACCATGAAGTTTTTGACATTCCAATAGGTTAAACAAAAATTGTAGTTACCGAAGGGGATGCTTCAACCTTTTTGAGTTTCATATTGGAAATGGAAGAATGATTCCATGGACTTCATAGGGGGACTACCAAATAAATCTCGAGGTAACAACTTAATATGGGTTATTATTAATTTTATGAACAAATATAGTCATTTAATTCTTATATGAAACTATCTTTGTCTATATTTTCTTTCATGAATATGCCTTAATAAATGTTTTAGGTTTTATGGAGTTCATATATTTTGTCTCAAATTGTTATCCCATGATCACTTATAACTTTTGAAATGTCCTTCATGATTTTTTGGGAGTTGAAATAAATTTCATCACAACCTTTTATCCTGAGTCAGATGGACAGTCAGAGTAAACAATTAAGACATTGGGTGATATGATTCAATCATCTTCAATAGATTATCATGGAAGTTCGGATCAATATCTCTCTTCAGTTGAGTTTTCTTATAATAACGGTTTTCATTATAGTATACAGATGGCACCTTATAAAGCATTATATGGAAATCGACTTTGATCTCCAGAATTTTTGGATGAATTTGGGGAAACGAATTTGATGGGACTGAAATTGGTAGAGTAAGTGGAATTGAAAGTTCAGTTGATTCAGTGACACCTGAGGAAATCTAATAGTAGGCATAAATGTTATGTAGATAATCGAAGGAAATACATTTATTTTGAGGTTGGTAATCAGGTATTTATCATTTTTTCTCCATGTAAAAGAGTTATAAATTTGGGTAAGAAAGGAAATTTGAGTCCATGGTTCATTGGTCCTTATATAATTTTGGAAAAAGTTGGACCAGTCACCTATCGAGTATCATTGCCTCCCAGTATATCTCAGGTGCACAAGGTTTTTTATGTTTTGATGTTAAAAAATTATGTTCCATATCCATCCCATGTTTTTATCCCTGAAGTAGTTTAGTTGGAAGAGAACCTTTCTTATGAATAGAAACTAGATTATATTCTTGATTGCAAGGACAATGTTTTTTAAAACAATGTTATTTACCAAATTAAGGTTTTGTAGAGAAACTAGATGGTAGAAGAAGCATCATAGAAATCTAGAAATGATATGAGGGAAAAGTAACCAAATTTGTTTAATAATTGAATAAAAATTGTAAAGACACGATTTAAAAAGGGGGATAATGTAACAACCCATTTATTTATAGAACCATTTTTTTATATTTATTAGTATTTTTATTTAAATAATAATTCTAAAAAGAAATAATTAATTATATGATTATTTATTTAAAACATTAATTTTTCAATTATTGAATTTTAATTTGAAAAAACTAACTACATTTTTGAATTCATAATTTAAAAATTATATTTTATGCATTTTTGATAATTTTCTCAAAAAAATTAACTTTTTGTTGAATAGTATGAAATACAGTCTTTATAAAATATGGTTTTTTATGATGCAATGAAGAGATGATTGTGATAAGAAATTATTTAATTTATCTAATAATTAAATAATTAGATTATAAGTGGAATATTTAATAGAAATAACTTAGAACATTAAACTTATATTGAATTCATGATAAGTATAAAAAATTATTGTCTGTTGTGATGCAGTGCCAGTGCAACATTAACAATGTCAACTTTGATTCATTATAAGTAATAATTTAGTGTTAAAAATTATTTTAAAGACTATTTTATTAATAATTATTTATTAATTATGTTTTTTTATATTAATATCTAATTTTATTTTTATATAACATTAAATTTACCTAAATTCATGTGAAATGCTTGTGCAGGATAAGAAAAGACAAAATAACAAATTTATGATTTTATCTTGACATTAATATGATTGAATATAAATAATGAATGAATCTATAATTTTATTTTGAACATAATTAAAAAAAATTATGGAATTAATTTTTTTATTTTTTATACATGAAATTACTGACATTAATGCATTTGCAATGCAGATACAGTGATTGTATAAGAATACGAAAAATAAATAAAATGTTTTTTATTAAAATTATAAGATTTATTAAATGACCTAAATAAGGGTAAAATATTTTATAATAATCAATTTTAGACCATTACCTTAATTCAATTTTTATTTGTGACAATTTGGACCCACAAGGATTACATTAGTCCCTTTATATTATTCTATTAAAATGATAGACAACTTTTACACAATATAATATTCAATGAGTATGATATCATAATATGTGGTTTTTCAGAAATGTTTTCAAAAAATAACAGTCTTTAAAAATATAATAAAATTATATTTTTCATAGAATTTTATTTTTAATTTTTAGGTAAGTAATAATTAGCATAATGGATTTAACATTTATAATGTAGTAAATCATTAATTAATGAATAAATCTAATTAATGGTTTTAAACAAATAGTAAAATAAATATAATTTTATATTTTTATGTCAATTCATGATTTATATAGGTAATTATAATATGTATAGTATATGATAAAATATTTCATTCTAATTTGAAACATTATTTTGATGTGTATAATGTATTAATTTTGAATAGTGTTTTACATGAAAAAATTATTTTTCATGAATAAAATATATTAATAAATAATTTAAAAATCTAAAAATTATTGAGTAAGGAAAAAAATGATAATATTACTTCTAAAATGTAGTCCCTTTTATTTTTAGGCCTTTTAGAAGTCTTAAAACCTATAAAAAAATTATTATATTTTAATCATTTGAGTAATTCTTCTGTTACCCCTCACCTCAATTATAAAAGGAGGCACCCTCCTTCACAAATATTTACCACTTTAAGCCTTATTTCTCAGATAACCTCTTCAAAAATACCTCATCATCATCCCTTTACAAATTATTAAGCTTATGGTCACACAATAAGACTACATCCAAGAGCCTTAGGGGGGGACCCAAGGAATAATTTTCAAAAAGTAAGATTCATTTTTATTCTCTTTTAATTTATTTTTCATTTATGCCATATCCCCACCTCTTATACAATGTTTTATGAAAAATCAAGTATCAAATTTATAGTTTATTTTACTATGGTATATTCATCACAAAAAATCTCATATTCTCTTTTATTTCTTATATAATGAAATCATCGTGTGTGGTGTGTTAGTTCACTACCTTCATGGATGACGATTTTTTGTTTCCCTTTTAGAGAATCATGGGAAGTTTAAATTCACATTTAATTTTTTAAAATGAACTAGATATATTTATATATATATTATAACTTATGGTTTATTATTATAGTTTCACAAGTAATACCATAGATAAACCATCCTTGGAACCCATGAAAAGAACGCACAGAAAACAATAAAAAATAAAACAAAAAATATTATTAAATAGGCATAAAACAGTATAAGAATATAATGTAAACATGAGTTTATTTATGTAATATATTAAAAACACAATTAAAACCATTATACATGTGGTTTTAACACATTATAAGGAATATGAACCCAAGGTAAGTGACATTCCTTTTAAAATACTTTTAAATGTCTCTTTTACAAAACTGAATAAAAAAAGATTGTTTTTTACGATAAGAGAGGTTTATATCATTATCATGATTAATTATTGTTGTAATGATTACATTATATGTTTCATAGTTATTTTTTAAGTATATTATTTCATTATTATGAGCAAGGGTTTCTTTATTTTTTTAAAGTTATTTTTACAAAAAAATGGTATTTTAATATTTGAGTATGTTTTTCTCTTGGTTTTAAATGATATTTCTAGAGTTTTATTTGTGATATGTCCTTTGTAAATCGTTTAGGTTGGTTTGATCCCATTATATCTCAAGATACTTCAGGTTTATCTCCATTATAACTAAATATATGTTGTGTTGAGACCATTATAGCTCAAGATATAATGGGTGATCCCCATTATATCTCTCTAATGCATTTGGTACTCTGGAGAAGGAAGTTGACCGAATGGTTATTCCATGTGTAAGGGTGAATATAAAATTGATATGTTAAATATTTCCCAAGGAAACTACATGATGTTTCTATGTATGCAAAAGTGTTTTTATGAAATGGGTTTTATTGGTTTTTAGGTTATCACTTGACTAACAATTTCTTTCTTCATATCCCTTACTAAGATTTATGTGCTCATCCCTTGTTTTTTAATTTTTTTTCATAGATTATAAAGATGTGAAATAAAATGAAGGACATAAAGTAATATATTATAATTATTTTTCAATGAAATCATGTTTTATTTTAAAAATTTTAAATTTTTGAAAAAAAATGGATACAATTTTAGTTATATACAATCTGTATAAATATATGATATTATACATGTATTATTTTATAATTATATAAATCTATAAACCCAAAAAGATATTCAATGTAAAATAAAGTAAATTTTTTTCCCAAACTAAATATTATGTAATGTTTTATGGTCGGGTACGTATAAGAATTATTTGATCATTATATCTTAAACCTAATATATTTTCTTCTACTATGGTTATTCATATAAATTAAAACTTTACCTTTCCATTTCTTCTCTTTATAAACTCAATATACAAAAATAATTTTTTTACGGATAGCCAAGATTATTTTCCTACTAAATGGGGCAATATTTATCTTTCATCTTCATTTTTTTAAATGTCAAAAAGGATGTTTTTAACATTCCTCAATGACTTATTAAATACATGTTTCCCAATTTTTTACTTTTCTACGTGATGGATTAAAAGGAATATTCATGTTTTTTTCCACATGAAGTACTTTTTAACTTTTTTAAAACTCTGTGACAGAAAGTTTTTTAACTTATATGAAATGTATAGAATTATAATATATGATAAACATTCATGGATTTGAAGATTTCTTTAGAATTGTACTATATTATTTTCAAAAAAAATATTTAACATTTATAAATTTTTTTAGACTCCAAATAAGTTTTAAAAATTGAAAAGAAAATTTACCTAAAAAAATTTCCAAAGCACTTCTTAAATTATATTCATCTCTGCCAACATTCTTTGATAAATTTGTTTCATTACTAGGGAATAATATTTTGATAACATTCACCGTATTAATCTTTGTGGTTTTTTATTATTATTACTAATTATGGAAATTATAAATTTTTAAAGGATTGTTTTTCAATGTAAATGGTTATATTTATTATATTTTACCCCTTTAATAATATGAATGCATTAGATATAGTAAGTGATATGTGGGTCCTTCTATAGACCATCTATGCATATGTTGGTATCATGAGACAAACTAGTTTTTGTATTTTAATGATGTATCAACCATTTATATATGATTTCTTGACGTGGGGCCTTAATAGAAATTTTTTAATGAATTTATTTATAAATTCATTTATTATGAAACTTTTTATAATTATCAATGTGATTATTTATGTTTTTATGTTATCTGTGGATTTGATCCCCAATTTTACTATATTAATTATTTTTCATTTTTCATTTTTTTCTATATCATCCTTATTATTCATGTTTTATTCACATTATTCTAGCTACTTTTGTATACATAGATTTACTAGGAATCTAACCTCCCCCCTTTCATATGTTTCACTTTCCCAAAATTCTAGGATGTTTGTTATGATTAATATGCAATGATTTTCTAAAGGGAATATATTTTTCTCAATGAAAATTATATGTTGTATTCTATCTTTTCAATTGTAATGTGTGATTCAAGTATGTATACAGTTTTCCAAGACAACTCATCTATTTACTCCTTCATGATGTGACTCCTTAAATCTAGTGTCGCTATAATAGTGTGACCAGTGACTCATAGATACTAGGGTCATTGTATTTATACAATATAATTTTTTTCTCGTTTATTGAACTTTATTCCTCCTTCATCTGGATAAGAAAATTAATCGAAAACATATCTTATTTTATATTTCAACTGTCTATAATTTTAGTTCCAAAAAATCTTTATTATATAAGAATATTTAATTCTATATATTCTTCTTGACTAAACCTGGTTATGGTGTTATCATAATCATCATAGAACCACTCCTTTATTTAATTTAAAAACCATACACATGATACATCTAATTTTAAAATCACCATAGCATGAATAAACCCATCATGTGGAAACACCATTATCCTTAAATTTTCTTGGCTACGACATATACAATTTTGGCATGGAAAAATTATAGTAACTCATTTTAACTAATATTTCACAACATAATCTTCTTTCCACACCACAAATCCCATCTTATAACAGATCAAAATAGCTCAAATTGTAACATCCCAAATAAATAAGGGATAAGAAACATTTTATATTTATTAATATTTATTAATATTTGTAATTTAAATATTAATTTTACATTGAATGGGACACAATGTTCGATGGCGTACCCGATATGGAACCACGGGTTTCTTTGAAATCTTACATTGTACCCTAATAATATAATATTATTATTTTAAATGGTAGTTAATGCCTAGCCATTGCATTACCGGGAATGAATAGAAATAACTAAAATATTATTATATATTTTCATTAAATGTTTTTACAATTTTCCAATAAAAGTTTGGGGCTTAAAATATGAATGAATTTAATTTTAAGCATGAATACTCTAATATTTAGAAAAAGGTCGATTTACCTCCTTTTGATGGAGAACCATATTTAAATATAGTTTTGGTCATTTATATAAATTCTATTTGAACAAAAAAAATCCTTCTTTATAATAGAGACATAAAAATTTACGTTTTGTAAATTTTTGGAATTTTTCCGATAAAGTTCTTTTTTTAATGAATAGTGAAACTATTGTATTTTAATTCAAAACTGTGTTTTAATATAATTTATTTATATGGTTATATTATCTTTTTAATTGGTTTTAAATTGTTAATAGAATATATTTTTACTATATAATCCAATGTAGGTAATTGGAATTAATTTCACTTTTAATGTGGATAAAAACAAGTGTTAATCTTTTGATAGTTATTCTTAAAAACACGCTATTTGTTTTACCAACGGGAATTAATTTTAAATTAATTAATTTCACTTCTATGTTTTAAATTTAGAAAAATAGAAATCATTTTTGAATTCGGAATATCAAATATAGCTTAGGCAGAATTTTTGGTATTTTTCTGAAAAACATCATTTTTTGATTAATAGTGAAACCACTTACTAGTAGTTTAAAAAACTGACTTTTTCATTTAAATGAAATTTCACCACTTCCGTGAATTGAATTTCAAAAATATAACATAAATGGTTGTTATTAGTAAGTAAAATGTGGTTCAATAAGGTGAAAATAATTTTTTGGTGAAGAGTAACTTTTGACTTTTATTTACCGCAGTTAAAGGTAAATAGAGCAATTCAAGGTAAAAAAGAATATTTTGATAATTCAAAATTACCTTAACACTTGATATAACCTTATTGATTAGTAATGGGCGACCATGGTAATCTTTGGGTCTATTTTGGGACCCCATGGAGCTACTTATGAATGATAATGACACTTTAGATTAATTAATTTAATGTAGAGGAAAAAATGACATTGCCAAAAATCAATTAGTAAATTAAATTTTATATGGTGTTATATAAGTAATTGTTTTTGAATATAAAAATTCATTGGAAATATGAAAATATTTCTTACATCATGGTATTTTTTTATAATTTTTAGATATCGAATAAATTAAATAATTTATGACACAATAATGATGCAGTGTTTACCTCATTAATAAATCATTTAAACAAATAAGATTATAAATATTAAAATAACATACAAAACTTGTCCAATTATTACTGGATGATTTTATCTATACCATGAGTCATCTTATCTTTGACTCTAATGATTTTTGGAACTTTAGAAACAGAATATCATTATATAATAAAATAATATTATCACACTTTCCTAAAGAGCCCCTCCCCCCTTATAAAAAGCCCTCACTTCAACCCAATTCCACAGACCTCTCAAGCCTTTAGTATCATCCAAAAT
Organism: Viscum album; assembly: GCA_963277665.1. Taxonomy (NCBI): domain Eukaryota; kingdom Viridiplantae; phylum Streptophyta; class Magnoliopsida; order Santalales; family Viscaceae; genus Viscum; species Viscum album. The sequence goes on along the minus strand of OY728141.1, from coordinate 591,056,445 downwards.
CTACCCAATTAAGCTCCATATATCCCTCTATTCCTCATAGAAGCCTTACCTTAGGCAGAATTCTCTTCAAGAAGTCCTTTTGGTTCAAACCGAAGGAAGTTACCCAAATTAAAGGTAAGAGTTCCACTTAACTTCATTTCTTTTATTTTATTTGTCTAACCAATAAACTCTTTTTATTACTTTCTTTTATAACAAAATAAGTATCCTAAATATACTAGTATGTTTTTATGAGATTTTATTTTAACTACACTTACACGTACCTCCATCTAATGGGTGAAGAACATACTATATTTGTGGATGGAAAACTAACACCTCACGAAACGATGATTGTTCGATTATCTTCTTCTGCCTCTCATGGTGGCCATTAAGATGAAACATTATTTATATATGATATATATTATGTTTATATTTTTTTTTTCTTTATTTTACATTTATATCCTACCTTTATGGTTTCCATTATGGGTAAACGCGATAATTTCATTTGAGGAAGTGCGGACTACCACCCTCTCAAAGTGATATGACTCATTAATGCCATATATGGGACATATAAATGATAGATTTAATGATATTATATATGATATTATATTAGAACTATAATATTCCTATATATCATTATGTTTTAATTATTTTAAAATAATAAATTGAAATGAAAGTAGCGTTGATGCGTACGTATGGCTTACCGTCTCCATGAACGGTGCATTTCATTTCTTACCTCCAAATGTTATGTACTATTATAAATACATGTATATACTGGATATATATGAGATATATGATATATAAATCATGAATATGATTCTAGATATAATTAACTTTTTACTACATGAACAACTTGTATTTTTAAGAAGTCTATTTTTTACTCAAGTACCAAATATCGTCAAAATGAACGTTATTGACTTAAAAGATTACATTAAGTTTATAACAATTTAATAAGTGATATAAAAGTAATAATGAACTTGAAAAGGGTTCTTAATAATTTAGAAATTAACATTAGTTTATTATTCAGAAGAATAATAAACAAACGAGTCAAGTTAGACACGAGGTAAGGGATTTTCTTATCTCACTTTTAATTCCATGAGATTTCCATTGTTCGCCACTTATTCAGTGCATGTGGTGTATTGTGTACTTCCATTTGAAATATATTATCCTTATTCTCATTATATTCAAGGTATTTTGTGATTAATTTGGAAGATATTAACTTTTGGTCATAAGACTTAGTTGATTACAATGTGGTAAAGTGTTTCATCTCACTTTTTATTCCCGTGAGATTCATGCTATATTTTCCACTATTTCCTTTTGTGTGGTGTATGTACTGCCCATTATTGTACTCTTTTTTTGATATAAATTCATTTATTATTATTTAAATATTCATTTTATGGTCATTATTTCATGTGGCATATGTTTTGTAAGTTACCAAATCGGTAAGAGAACTTTTCACCCTCCTCTTTTTAAAAGACTTATTTTTGTTATGTCTTTTAATTTACATCTTATTATGTTGGGATATGTTCTTATATATCTTTATTGATGTAAACCATATGTCCAAGTGATGAGATACCATTTTTATCTCATCAACTCATTTTATGAATTTTAATGTGATTTCGTTAGGATGATGAATTTTTACAAGGGAACTTCTTAACCCAATTTCAATTCTTTGGGTTCAACATGTACTTCTTCAATATGTCGTCCTATGAATATGTGTGAATGAACTATTATTGTTTTACACATAATATACACTTATATTGGGTGTATTTATATTTTTCACACATAATTATGTGATTGATCTATACATAATTTAAGGATACCACCTTAATAATGGATTTCATCTCGATTTATATTTCCACTGAGACTTCATTGTTATTATGCACCAATTAACTTTTATATAGTTTATATACTATACTTTGACATATTGTTTCATTAATACCTTTATTCTCATGATATTATAATGTTTTGATTAAATTTTATTCCTCCATTATTTGTATTCATGCATCTCTCTTTTTGTTAAAAAAACTCTTTAACTAAAATATCGTTTTAAATGTTTCAAAGATTTGTTCTTATAAATATTTCTCATTATTGTCCATGTTTTAAAAATGGGTTTTATGATTTATTTATATGGATATTAATTTTTTCAAATGATAATTCCTTTAAAAGCTTCAAAGTGTTATGGGAAACTTTGATACAAAAATCTATTTTCAAATGTTTTTGAAAATGATTTTATAAAGAATTGTTTATTTAAATATCTTGATTTGATATATTAGAATGTGGAAATTTTATCTTTCCTTTATAATTTTGTTATGTGTTATGATTGTGTTATGGTTATTGGGAATTTTTTACGTATATGGGTGGTTCCATGATAAACATAGGGCAGGTGAGCCCGAGATATCTCTCCAATGCATTGGGTAACGTGATGGAGGTAAACGTGATGTTTCTATAAAGAGATTTAGGGAATATAATGTGATGGGTATTCCAAGTGTAACTCCCTTTGTATTCGTGATAGCTATAATGTATGTTTGATATGGATTCCATAAGTAACCTTTATGATTTATGATTTTTGTCTGTTATTCATAAATCTTATGATTTTGAAAGGTATGTTGTGATTGAAAAGTATGGTTTCATTGATTTGTATTTACTGATGGGATAATGTTTTCATTCCTTATTTTATAATCCTTGCTGAGATTTTTATGCACATCCCAAGTTTTTGAAATGCTTTGCACAACACATAAAGATGAATAGGGTCAAGGATGGGATCAAGGAAAATCCATGTTATCTAAAACAAGGAACCAGACATGTTTCTTTTTAAGTGTTTTTATTCTATGAAAAAAATGGATACTGGGTAGTAGAGTCTACATGTATTATTCAAGTTGTAATGTAATTGTTATGATTAATTCTTCAAAACTCAAAATCTGAAAATATCCTCAATGTGAATTATTCATTTAATTCAAGATTATGAAATGTTTAATGTTGGGTCCTTATAGTTGGTATTAGAGGTCGGTTTAGACATCTATTGGGATTTTGAGTTTTTGTTAGACACATGGCTAGTCCCTATGTCTATTATTTCAGTTAAATCCTTGTTTTATAACTTTTTAGATCAAGGATAGTCAGTTAAAAATGGTAGGAGGAGGATCTCAAACGACATTCCTATCTCTTTATGACGACATGCTTGCAATAATCATTGCAAATTCATGTCCGAATGATTGTGAAATTTTTTCCAAAATACAAATCACTTGCAAGTAGTTTTTTGAGATATCAAACACCTCCACTATACCTCGTTATCATCGTGGGTCATTGGTTGTATTTAGACAAATCCTATTTTCATAATATTCTCATATTTTCAATAAAGGTAAATATTATCAAAGAATTTTCAAATATTTTACCTTATCATAATATTTTGAAGCATATTATGATTTTAAAAAAAGTACTGAATAAGGAGACCCTTGCACAACCTATTTATATATTATTTTACAATATATTCTCTCATCACATACCTTTGGTATTTTGAATGGACCATTAATTGAAATTTTCAACTCAAATTCGGTCCGACTATTTTATAGAAATCATGTTTTATCAGACATGATTTTTTTCCAAAACTGGTTTTCTGTGAACACCCATATGACCCATGTTGTACAAGGTGTATTTGGATGGAGAAAGAAAATGATTTTGAAGGATCACTAAATCATGGTTTCAATGCATGGACCTTCTTCCTATGTGAACAAGATGACGATGAAACCAAATGGACACCATGATCAAGGTATGATGTTCTTAATTTTGGGGATTATTTTATTTTATCATATGGTGGTTAAATAATACTTCAAGAATTATGATTTTGAGATCATAATGAATTTGGATGAAAATTAGAGGTATAAGAAACCATTGAGGTTAAAACATGTTAGGGTTATTTTTGAGTTTTATAAAAAGGACAACCCATAGGATGGGTGACAACCTGTCGCATCTGGTAAGGCCGCATAAATCGAACACACAACCAAAGGGTGACAAGGGCGCATCGCGTACCACTAGCCTACTTGAATTCCCTGGTTAGTATGACTTATTATTTTAGTAAAATGTTATTATGGAATAAGAATAAGTTGATTTATGGAACTAATGTTTTATCAAATGGATATACTTAGTATAGAAAAATGATTTAGTGATTAAGTGATAAGGGTTGTTGTGGAAGACGTTCTTTCTTCTATGGAAACACTATATGCCTAAAAAAGATAGAATACTATGTAATTTCAATTGTGGAATAATAGTTAAAATTTTAGTTTGGAAGAATCTATGTTTTTATTGTGGACTTATGATGATTTGGTTTATTTATGAAACTGATTAACCTATCATGGAGAATATGTGATTAGGTTAATTACTTTTCAATATGATATTTTATGAGTAACTAATGTTATTTGGAGATAAATGATAAGATTTATCTTGTAAGACTATGTAATTAAATCCTTATGAGATTTGGGTTTCAATCTTAGTTTGGAGTAATTTTGATGAATTTTATGGATAGTTGTATATTGAATGGTCTCGGTTGAACTTTGGGTATTTTTTTACAAATTTTGGTTATTAAGAGTAGTTTTTCTTTTTGAAAAAGATTATCCTTTTGGGTATTATCTGATCTCTCACTAACAATTTTGGTTTTAGATTATGTCTAAATACAAGGGCAATATATAGTTCCTCTTTTTTGGATTATATGATTCTCAAGAAGATGATTCTTATGCTTTTTATGTGACCAAGTCTTTTTGAGTGCTCTTTGATTGGAGAAAATATTAGTTTTTGGTAGAAAATTGTTAAAGGATGAAACTATACTTGAAGGTAAGTATATTTCCTTATGTTCATATTCTATGTAGTAAATTAATTACTCAAAACTATGAAAAGGAATGTAAAAAAAAATGTTGTTCGTTTACATTTCTTACTGGGTAATCAAAGACTTTTTAACACATCATAAGTTTGTGATTTCCTGGTGGTTAACCTTCTCCTAATCATGTTTTCTATTACTCTCCATCAGAACATGACTATTTGTTCACTCTTCCATATCCGTTTTTTCCTACATGGAACCCCAGTATGGGTAATCTCGGGTGACCATTGTACTTTTCTTTCTTTATTTCAAAGTTATAGTTTTACTGGCTCTTTTTTGATGTGGGACTTTTATTGAAGTTTCCAAGCCTAGTTTTAAAATTGCGAGGACGCAATTCCTAAAAGGGGGGAAGGATGTAACATCCCATAAAAATAAGGAATAAGAAACTTTTCATATTTATTAATATTTGTGAATTAAATATTAATTTTACATTAAAGGAGACAATATGTTTAATGGCGTACCTGATACCCAACCACAGGTTTCTTTGAAATCATACGTTGTCCACTAATAATATAATATTATTATTTTAAATGGTAGTTAATGAATAGCTGTTGTGTTGGTGGGAATGAATAGAACTAACTAAAATATGATTATATTTGTTTGTTAAATGTTTTTACAATTATCCAATAAAAGTTAGGGGCTTAAAATATGAATGAATCTAATTTTAAGAATGAATACTCTAATCTTCAATAAAAGGTCGATTTACCGCCTTTTGATAGAGAATACTCTTTAAATATAGTTTATGTCGTTTTTATAAATTATTTTGTACCAAATAAAATCCTTCTTTAGAATGTGGAAATCAAAATTTACTTTTTGTAAATTTTTAGAATTTTTCCGATAAAGTTCATTTTTTAATGAATAGTGAAAATATTGTATTTTAATTTAAAACTATGTTTTAATATAATTTATTTATATGGTTAGATTATATTTTTAATTGTTTTTAATGTGTAATTAGAAAATATTTTTTCCATTTACTCTAATTTTTGTCATTGTAATTAATTTAACTTTGAAAGCGGGCATAAACAAGTGTCAATCTTTTGATAGTTATTCTTAAAAACACACTATTTGTTTTAAAAATGGGAATTAATTTTAAAATAATTAAAGTAACTTCTATGTTTTTAATTTAGAAAAATAGATATCATTTTTGAATTTGGAATATCAAATATATCTTAGGCTGAATTTTTGGTATTATTCTGAAAAACTTCAATTTTTGATGAATAGTGAAACCACTTAGTAACAACTTTAAAAGGGAATTCCCAAGAGTGGCCTTTTCAAACCCTCCAAATCAAGAACCCCCATCCCCATGAAGACATCATCAGGAGATGACCTAGCCGGGGAGGATTCGTTGTCAGCTGAGATGACAGTGTGTCCCATGGGGTAACACCTCGATCAGCGATGGTTCGTCACAGCAATCCGTCAGCCAGGTGAAGTGCACCGATTCGGCCCACCCGGTGAGACACTGGGTGATCCGAAAAGATGAGTGGTACATGGGAGGTGGAAATTCCCCCAAGATAGGGCTCCCATGAATCTAACCCCAGACCTCACCGAACACTGTTGCGATGGCCCGCGACCTTGCACCACTACACCACCGCCGAAGCGGCAAGTGAAAAAAAACTGACTTTTTCATTTAAATGAAATTTTACCACTTCTGTGAATTGAATTTATAAAATAAAACATACATTGTTTTTATTATTAAGTAAAATGTGATTCAATAAGATAAAATTAATTTTTTGGTGAATAGTAACTTTTGAATTTTATTTACCGATGTTAAAGTTAAATAGGGTAATTCAAGGTAAAAAGAATATTGTGATAATTCAAAATTACCTTAACACTTATCCTAACCTTATTAGATGAGTAATGGCCTACCATGGGCATCCTTGGGTCTATTTGGGGACCCCATGGAGCCACTAATGAATGATAATGAAACATTATATTAATTAACTTAATGTAAATGCAAAAATTACATAAAAAAATTTTAGTAAATTAAATTTTATATGGTGTTATATCAGTAATAATTTTGACTATAAATATTCAGTGTAAAGATAAAAATATTTCCTATATCATAGTATTTTTTTATAATTTTTAGACATCGAATAAATTAAATTATTTATGACACAACAATGATGCAGTGTTTACCTAATTAGTAAATCATTTAAATAAATAAGATTAAAAATATTAAAATAACATCCAAAACTTGTCCAATTATTATTGGATGATTTCATTTCGACCATGAGTCATCGTATATTTTACTCTAATGATTTTTGGACCTTTAGATACCAAATATCATTATATAATAAAATAATATTATCACATGTTCCTAAATAGCCCCTCCTCCCCCTTATAAAAATCCCTCACTTATAACCAATTCCACACACATCTCAAGACTTTAGGCTCATCCAAACTCTGCCCAATTAAGCTAACTATATCCCTATCCTCCACCTAGAAGCCCTACCTTTGGTAGAAGTCACTTCAAGTAGTCCGTTTGGTTCAAACCAAAGGAAGTTACCCAAATTAAAGGTAACGATTCAACTTAACTTCTTTTCTTTTATTTTACATATCCAACCCCTAAACTATTTTTATTACTTTTTTTTATAACAAAACCAGTACACTCAATATACTAGTATGTTGTTATGAGAATTAATATAACAACACTTACACACACATCCATCTAATGGGTGAAGAACATATTGTTTCTGTGGATGGGAAACTAACACCTCACAAAACGATGATTATTCTGTTATCTCCTACCGCCTCTTATGGTGGCCATTAATATGGAACTATATTTATATATGAAATATATTAGGTTTATATTTTATTTATTCTTATGTATTTTACATTTATATTCTACCTTTAGGGTTTCCATTATGGGTAAACGTGATAATTTCATTTGAGAAAGTTCGGACTACCACCTCCTCAAAGTTATATGACTCTTTAATGCCATATTTGGGACATATAAAAGATTTATTTAATTATTTTATATATGATATTATACTGGAATTATAATATTTTTAATGTAATTATGTTTTAATTCCATTAAAATAAGAAATAGAAATGAAATTAGCGTTCATGCGTACGTACGACTTACCATCTCCAAGAACAGTGCATTTCATTTCTTACCTAAAAATGTTATGTACTATTATAAATACATGTATATACTGGATATATATGATATATATGATATCCAAATCATGAATATCATTCTTTATATAATTAACTTTTGACTATGTGAACAACTTGTAATTATAAGAAGTCCATTTTTGACTCAAGTACCTAATATCGACAAAATGAACATTATTAACATAAAAGATTACATAAAGTTTATAACATGATAATAAGTGATATAAAAAGAATAATAAACTTGAAAATTTTTCTTAAGAAAGTATAAATTAACTTTAGTTTATTATTCAAGAAGAACAAGGAACAAAGCAGTCAAGTCGGACACAAGGTAAGGGATTTTCTTATCTCACTTTTAATTCCATGATATTTTCATTCTTCACCACTTATTCATTACATGTGGTGTATTGTGTACTGAAATTTGATATATATTATCATTATTCTCATTATATTCATGGTATTTTGTGATTAATTTGGTGGATATTAACTTTTGGTCATACGACTCAGTTGATTACAACGTGGTAAAGGGTTTCATCTCACTTTTTATTCTCGTGAGATTCATGCTATATTTTCCACTATTTCCTTTTTTCTGGTGTATGTACTGCCCATGATTGTACTCTTTGTGTAATATACTTTCATTTATGATTATTTACATCTTCATTTTATGATCCTTATTTCATGTGGCATATGTTTTGTAAGTTACCAAATCGGTAAGGGAACCTTTCACCCTCCTCTTTTTGAAAGAATTGTTTTTTGTTATGTCTTTTAATTTACATCTTATTATGTTGGGATATGTAATTATATATCCTTATTGATGTAAACTTTATGTACAAGTGATGATATACCCTTTTTATGTCATCAAATTATTTTATTAATTTTAAAGTGATGACGTTAGGCTATCGAATTTTTACCATGGAACTTCTTAACCCAAATTCAATTCTTTGGGTTCAACTTGTACTTCTTAAATATGTCATCCTATGAATATGTGTGAATGACCTATGACTGTTTTAAACTTAATATATACTTATATTGGGTGTATTTATATTTGTAACACATAATTATTTGATTTATATATCCTTAATTTAAGGATACCATCTTTATAAGTGATTTCATCAAAATTTACATTTCCACTAAGACTTCATTGTTGTTATGCACCAATTCACTCTTATATGGTGTATATACTGTCCTTTGACATATTATATCATGAATACCTTTATTCTCATGATATTATAAAGGACTGATTAAATGTTATTCCTCAATTATCTATAGTCATGCGTCCCTCTTTTTGTTAAAAAAATCTTTAACTAAAATATCGTTTTAAATGTTTTAGATATTTATTCTTCTAAATATTTCTCATTAATTTCGATGCTTTAAAAATGGGTTTTAGGATTTATTTATATGGAAATTAATGTTTAAAATGATAATTCCTTTAAAATATTCAAAGTGGTATGGTATACTTTGATTCAAAAACCTCTTTTTAAATGGTTTTGAAAATTATTTGATAAAGCATTGTTTATTTCAATATCTTGATTTGATATATTAGAATGTGGAAATGTTATCTTTCGTTTATACATGTGTTATGTGTTATAATTTTTTTATGGTTATGGGTAATAGTTTACATATATGGGTGGTTCCATGATAAACCTGAGGTAGGTGACTCCGAGATAGCTCTCCAATGCATTGGGTAAAATGACGAAGATAAACGTGATGTTTCTCCTAAGGGATTTAGGTAATATACTGTGATGGGTATTCCAAGTTTAACTCCCTACATAGCTGTTATAACTACAATGTATTTTTAATATGGATTCCATAAGTAACCTTTATGATTCATGATTTGTGTGTGTTATTCAAAAATCTTATGATTTCATAACATATGTTATGATTGAAAAGTATGGTTTCATTGATTTGTATTTTTTAATGGGATAATATTTTCCTTCCTTATTTTAAAACCCTTTCTTAGCTTTTTATGCTCATCCCAAGTTTTTGAAATGTTTTCTATAGGACATAAAGATGAATAGGGTCGAGGATGGGATCAAGGAAAAGTCATGCTATCTAAAACATGGAACTAGACATGTTTTTTTATGATATTTTATTTTATGAAAAAATAGATTATGAGTAGTAGTGTCTACATGTATTATTCAAGTTGTAATGTAACTGTTAGGCCTAATTCTCTAAAACTCTAAACCTGAAAATATCCTCAATTTGAATTATTCATTTAATTCAAGATTATGAAATGTTTATGTCTTGGTCCTCATATAAATCATTATAATTCATGGTTAATTATTTTACATGGTTGCATGATATGCCTTATGGATCCATGATTACATTAAGAAATAACATATTTTTAATGTTATGTTAATAGTTAAATAAATATAGTTTTGAATTTTTTTCTTATATATTAATAATTTTATTTAACATAGATTTTAATTTAATGTTCTCTAGAAATAATATGGAGTTTTTTATCTTTTAAAGTTAAATCACTCTTCCATAAACTAAAAAATAATCAAAAGTTTAGAACATAATTTCCTACTTAAAAATTTGTTATAAGAACATTCTTCAAAACTCTAGAACCTCCAAAATTCAATATTTTAAAAAATTTGACATAATCCCATGTTTGATAAATAACATTCTATCTATAATACACACTGTAACATGAATATGGTGAGGAATAAATTATTATTTTATATAAATAAATAAAATTCATATCCCCCATGTTATTCTAACTATAATGATACTAATTTTTTAGGACATCATGATATCAGTTCTTTAAAAAATAATTAACTTCTTTAGATGTATTCCTATTATATTTTTCAATAAAAACTACCCATAATTATTCAATATGACCATTTCTAATAATTCCTTCTTCTTTTTCTTGAAAATTATTCCACATATTTTAATCAAAAAAATTAATAACTAATAAACTTAATAAAAAAATATCCTATCATCTTATAATGTATTGATTATTCATTTCTCACCAACTCTAATCTCACACGAGAAAAACATGGCAATAGAAATTAGTGTTAAGTAAAAAATATCCTCATTATAACACTTTAATGAACATCCTGCTCCTCAAACAATCTATCTATTGTTATACATGAAAATGAACTCTACTTTCTAGCTCTTCAAAATAAGATAGCTCCCTCTATATCAATTGGAGAGAACAATTCTAGCCATCTGCAAATCATGGATCACATCCCCTAACTTTTAAAACAAAACCAATTATTTGTTATCAAAAATATTATAATAAAAGTTTAAAAATTACAACAATCCCATCATTATAACCATTATACATTACCATAAATAGTAATTTTCATTGGGGAGTGGATTCCACTTTTCAAAACCATATAGTTATATAGTGATTTTTGGAATTTAATTGTCAAATAATTTCTCCCAAAACAATCCGTGGGTAGTTCCTTTGTCATGAGGCCACTAAGTTTATCATATATTGTCACATAAACATTCTTTAATAATCCTTGTTAAACATTCTATTTGAGTAAATAATAATTTATATTAATTTAAATTTTTATTGAGTGAAGTATTTTTTTTTCTTTTCTAAGACTAATAGTATTAGAATTATTAAACATGCTTGAAATATGATACTTAAAATAAAATATAACATCCTCATGTTATTACTTTACCAATTTAAATTGAGTAAATGATTGATTTGTGAAAAAATAATCAAATTTTATAGTGTTAAAATAATTAAACTCTTTATTCTTAGATAGATATTAAATAAAAAACCTCAAAGGTAGAATTCATCGTGTGATGTTTACTTTTGATCAACTAATGAGCAATCCATGTTCGGATCCATAAAATCCAATAGATCCTATTGTGAAATAGAAATTTAAAATAGTCCAAAATTCATCATGCCTCTGGCTTACCAAAGTAACTTTGAATGTATTTCAAGTGGCTTTATATGAGATTGTTTTGGCACTATGTATCTTAAAAACAATCTCCTTGGAATCATAAATTAAAAATATTTTTATAATATCCTTGGAATATATATATATATATATTGAAAAAAAAAACTTCATACTTTCCTTGTGTATCCTATAAAATAAGTGTAAATGTTAATTCTTCAATTGATGGCATCTCAAAAATGAACCAAATTATTTCTACAAACATATTCTATATACCTATGTTCAATAAAAATATTTTTCATCAACATAGATAAGCATTGTCATCCTTTAATCTTTAATCTTTTTATGTATTAATTATTATTAACTCCTCCAATTTGAATTACACTCTTTTTAAAACATTGACCATACCTAAAATTCCACCCCTTATTTATTTCATCATCCTATAAAAATCATTACTTAATCATAGAAATTGATAATTATATTTATTAATAAGAAAACCATATAGTTTTTTGATGTCTACATATTCAAAAAATTACTAGGGAATAAAAATTTAATATCTATTTGGAATACCTTGAATCATCTTTTCACTAAAATAGTTATGAAAAATTAATCACATAAGATGACCAGTGCATATAAAGTATATATTTTACATTAATCCCATATTTTAACATTATATATTGCAAATAAACAGACAAACCTAGAACCCAAAGTTGTATTTTATTTAAATACTGGCTACATAAATATCTTATTTCATAATATTCTTTCAAAATTTCCCACACATAACCACATAACATGCTTTATTCTAGACACATAATACTAAATAGTCATCCTTATTGCCTAAGAAATGGAAACATAAAAAGAGTTGAGATCAAATAATCAGTAATTGAAAAACTTATATATGATTCATAAAGTGATATATCATAAGAATGTGTAAAAACATGAACATCAGCTAAATATTTGATTAAAAATACTATGTAATCCTAATAATTGTCCATAATTAATTATAGAAATATATTTGACCTCAAAAGATCATATATATACTATAGTGAAAGGATGGAGAGACATGAGACAATAATCATGGTACATAGATCATAACATAGGCATTTTATATAAATATAATCATAGAAAACCACAACATATTGATTATACATAATCTCAATTCTATCCACAGATTATGTTGTGAAAAATATCTAATTTCAATTATGTCCATTTGTTGGGTAATTAACATAGATTATCATAATCATTTCTATGTTCTAGGTTGTAAAAAGGCTTATCCAATCATGTTCATGCATTATAACATGAGATATAAAGCTTTAACAAATTAATTAGAGGTATATTTTAGACCCACACAATGAATCATGATAAACCATGCATATGTGTATTGCATGAACATGAAAACATTCATAATTATATCTTGAAATTATTAACCCATGAAATATATATGGGTTTCAGGATGCTCTATTCAATGCATGATCATAATAAATCTAAATAAACAAGGTTGTTGGTATGAATAAATAATATCCCCAATTATGAATAAGAAATTTTAAAATATTTTTTTCAAATATGAAAAAAAATATTACAGCATTATAAAATTACTTTAAAAATAATGAAAAATACCATTTAAATTTTTAATATAATTTATTTTTATGGGAAATAATTTAAAAAGCCAAGATAATAAAAAATAATTTTAAAAATTGTAACACTAAAGAGGACACTTCAAAAATAAAACTAAACTAGAGGTAAGTAAATTGTGTTCATGTAGTAAATCGATAAAATCATTTTATTCTTTTCTAAACAATGTCAATGTTAATAAAACATGACCGATGAAAAAATCATTAAAAATATATTCCATCCATTATTTTCATTGAAAATCTTGGATACTATAAAATGACTCTTTCAAATCATATAATTTTAAAGATAAAAATTTATAAAACAAAATAATGTACATGAACATGGATGAGAAGGATTCTTGACCAAAAAATATAACATTATGTCTGCTCAATATACATGAAGCCTTTTAGTTAAATTTTCGACCAAAGGAAGGTAAAATAGAAAGAAACATGAAAAAATTATAAATATCCATAATATAATAAAAAATATTTGGTGTCAGGGAAAATGAATATATAATTTTCCCAAATAGAAATTTAGTCATAAATAACCCCGATTTTAATGTGAGATTAGAAAGAAATTCTTAGTGGCTTAGTAACCTTTGGATAAAAATACTTTGAAAAATAATAATAGAATATGAATTTAAAATTCCAATTAATAAAATGAAAAATCTGTTAAAATTAATTCATATGGAATCATATACATCACATAAAGAAAGTATATGGTTAATATATATCATATCTCAATGAATGATAATTCAGATGATAAACCCTTACCTTAGTTATTATGAAGTAGAACATGATCTATCCACATGTATAATAAAATTTTATTTGTTTTAAATATATTTATATCATTTTTATTTTTATTTTTATTGGTACCAGTAATTAATAATTTCTTATTAGCAATTTATTAATCATTCTTTGCTAAAATTAATATTCACGTGTTAATTTTTCTTTTTTTCTGTGCTAGAATCAATATGGTGGATCTGGTTTAAAAACCTTGATCATGTGTTCATAATTTCTATAATTTTTATAAATATAACATACTTTTTATTTATACAGTTCTTAATTATGATCGTAATTTCTTGGAAATTAGGGTAATGGTTTGTAAAGAGAGGTTTAAACGCCATTTTTTATGAATTTCCATTCAATAAAAATAATTAATTGCACTAATGATTATAATTACATATAATGACATTATAGAATAATAAAAACATCTTAAATTTATCTTCATTACATTATATTATAATTATTTAATTTTTAATAATCATTCATGATGTTACCATTTTAGCATTATGCATTAGGTGTGAAAACCAACCCAAATAAGAAATTTTTATATCTAGTGAATGATTAAAAACATAGATTTATTTTAAAATGATATCCATTTAATAGAATGAAAATGATTTAAATTTAATGCCTTTTTTTCTATGTAAGACATTCAAGTATTTCTTAGAATATTTCTGGATCCAGGTGCTAAGTAGGCATGGGATTTCAAGGTTGGGAGAGCCTTGGTGTGGTGATATTAAAAATATTAAATATATTTTATCATGTGTTTTCATTTTTATTAAGAACATAGAATAAATCCTTAGTGGAGAATTGAATTGGAAATATGAGACCACAATTGAGTTCAGAACTTGGTGTCAATACCAGGTTCAACATAATGTTTTTCAGCATCAGGTGCTCAGTTTATGGCTTATTGAAGTTCGTTGAGTGATGAGGTTATTAATTAAATTTTATTAAATAAATAATCTAATATAAATCCACCATGCCCACCCATGTTCTCAGAAACTTGGTAGAGGAGTAGATCCCCCTTGCACGAAGGATGAAATGATGTGAAACCAATGAGAGGAGGCACTGCCGATCATCGATCTTAATGTAAATATTTCCCTGATGGTGGTGCAGCAGCTTGAGAACATGGCTCTTCCCCATGAGATTTGGTGTTTTTCCATGTATTATGGGGTTTTGAATTTAAATTCCCGAAAACACTTTTGATGATTTTTTTAGGTTTTAAATTTTTTAGATGACTGCTAAAAATCCCATTGGTGTTGATCTGTGGGGTTTTGTGTAAACTGAGGCATTTTGTAAATCTTTTAAAGGATTCATGTTCAGAATTACTTATCAAATGGTATGTATTGTAATGGTACACGCCATATGTTATTTACATTAGGGGAAGATGAAATTTTTGTGACTACACACTGTGTACCGATGGTACACGTGGTGTAGTAAGCTATGGATGTGTGAATGAGGGACATGGTCAGGGTAGTCATGTTAAGGGACATGGCTGTGTAGAAGTACACATATAGAGTCACAGACATAGGGTATTGTAAGTTTTCATGGAATGAAGACTTTTCCAAGAGGCTGTATAGCTGAAACTTTTCATGTACCATGGGTACACATTGTATGGACGTCATAGATGGTCAAGCTATGTGGCGAATACACGACCGGGGGCTTGGGTGAGGTGAGACGTTCCATGTAAACCCTTTAAACATGGTGTAATATCACATGACTATCCCTTTAATGTAGAAAATGATAGAGATGGATGTTTGAGTGGGGTCACATGTTTTTGAGACCCCATTACACACCATGTACATTTCCACCTTGAGTATCTCCTTTTTCGGGACTCGGATTCAAGCATGTTTGTAGACTATGATTAGGAGTTTCCTATGTATAACATTATGGTAGCCTTTGTATTTTATTTTGAGATATTATGTGGTGTGATTAAATAAAAACATTGAATTAGTGTTACTATAAATAGGGTAGTGATCGAGGTGGATCACTGGAGATATGTGGGGGTTGGTACCCTTCCTTGATGTCTTATGAATGACGTCCATGGTCTCTTTAATCCAATATATTGTTGCTCCCATACTGTTAGGGAATGGGTATCCAACCCATGGAAGTGTTAGGACATGAGTCATGAAGAGTGTGACTCTCCTATTAGCATTGATTGCCCGATATTGTAGAATAGGTTAATTGATCGGAGAAACTTTGTGATTTGTACTCCACTATCATATAAGGGTGAGGGTTTCTGTTGCCTCTCGAATAAGTAGAGATATAACTCCCACATAGTGGACGTGGATCCTCTACTCATGGAGTATATCTCTTAGGGTTGTAACTCCCCTATTGGAAAATGTTGTGGGTCCAACATATCATTCGTATAGTTGGAGATGGATCTCCCCTATCGCATTAGGGTGTAATCCCTCCATACTCATTGTCCTGATAGATTTGGTACTCCCTATGGTTTCAGTGTGGGGGTCTTCTATCCCTCAAGTTGGTACGCCCCATTTGTACTAGGGTTCGGGAAATTTAAATGTGATGCTTTGGTAGATTTGGTACTTTCTTGAGGTTCCACGGTGCGGGTCTTTTTCTCATGGAGTTAGAACTATCATGTCGTATCAGGGTGTGCTTCATCAATATTAGATGTTCAAATAGAGTCGGTACTCCCTTTTCATACCAAGGTGTGGGTCCACTATTCTAGGATTAGCACTCCCATGTTGTTTCAGGGTGTGGGTCCCCCCCCCATGATGATCATACAGATAGAGATGGAACTCCCCTATACACAGGGTGTGGGTCCTCTATCTATATAGAGGTATTCTCCCATATTCAAGTAATAGTGGGGAAACGGCCATCTATTATAGATTGGATATCCCTCAATTATGGTGTGTATTTGTGAGGAGAATTCCCCTACACTTTTATGTGTGACACACGACTAAGAGATAGTCCTCACTCATTGTGGTGAGGTTAGGGCCTCTCCCTATGGGTATATACGATGTTTTTGTAGTTGGTTAGTAGTTATTACTCCATCCATTTTGGTGCATTGGCAAGGTGTAGGTCCCTCCTTTATCTCTATTCAGAAAGGATTCACATGGATCATAGTATGGAGTATTTCTCCCCTGATTGTGGGTTGAGGTGAGGGGAAGGCCTCTCCATTTGGGTTCTTAGTTCTTGATGGAGAGTATATCTCTGGCGTGCCATATGGAATTTTTGGATGGTACCCAATGAGGTTTTCCTTATGGATTTACCATCTGGAATAGAAATTCTCTTAGAGTGTTTTCCCCTGGTTGAGTGTTACCTTTGAGCCTCAGGTGAATCTCTTGGAGGGCTATGAACACGGGAATTTATGAGACATAGAGTCTAAGATGAGTATATTTAGGTTTTTCATACTAGAATTCCTTATGATTTTGAAACATATCTAGTTCGATACACCATGTGGATTGACATGAATAGTCATGCATAGTTGAGGAGTGGTCGAGATGAAGTTTCTTATCTCTCTCATAGGATCCCTCTGCATGGTTCTAGGAGACTGTTTCTTTTTAGTTAAAACATTTTTTGTGTTTTTATGATTCGTACTATATATTGTTAAACTACCCCATGTATGGGATTATCCCACATATGTTGTGTCTTATGTAGATAATATACCATTCGATGGAGTCTCAGGAGGAATCATAGAAGGAGGATCGCAGTGAGAATTATAGTATGATGTATTTACCAGGGATGATAGAGGTGTGTTTCAATGGATGAATTTGAAAGAAGTCCACTCCATCTGAATATGTTCGACTCTTCAGAAATTTTTGGTGGGATTTTATTTTTCCCTATTTTTGATTCCAGTACTTTTTCTATTCTCTGTTAGTTGGATATATGCATCCATTCATTTTTTGGATTTAATTATTAATACCCCTGTACTATTTCATGGTGATTTATCTGTGTACATTAATATAGAAACCATGGGATAAGGCCTCTCATGTGTCTGATACGCCTACATAGCACTACATGTCGATCCCTAGCCTATTAGTGGGAGGTTTGGGGAGTTTCGGTTGGGGCCCCAGTGGGTTAGGTTGTGATAGATTGTTATCATGGTAGGTTCCACATTGGGACCATAGTTTATATGTTTTCTACCAATTATCATGGTTTATATTTTATGTACATAATGTTAATGTGTCTCGGGTTCCTCTTTCGGGCCAGGGAATCTAGTGTTTGTGTGATGGTTGATGTATCCATTCACTAGGACTCTGATAACCTTATTGTTGACTCATTACATTTAGGAATTGGTTGTAAGGAAATTTTGGTACATGAATCATATAGTATTTGGCTATGGGTGCCATTTCTTTCTTGCATAAGATCCCAAGATATATTCTTTATCTATAGCATGTCCAGATTCTTTTTCAGGATGCCATCGTGATGACATCCAGACATGGTTTTATGGTGGGATTGTGATGATGATATTCCTAGTGACGAGGCTTCAATTCATGTCATTGGTCCTGAGGTGGTACCTCTGAGTGGTCCACTATTTGAGCTACTGCCCAATGATAAGAAGGTTGTACTAGTAGTTCATAATGAAAATTCACACGGGTTGAGTTCACTATATGTATGTGTTCTACAGGAAGAGACCTCCCAGGTATCGACTTGATCCAGAACCCTAGGAAGCTAAGGGATAGATTGTGGCAGTCCTGTGAATTTTTTCCCTTATGATGAAGCAACCAGATCATATGGTGTTCCAAGATGAAATCCTTCATTATGGATTGGATGTAACACCCTAATATTTCATAATACATTATCTCATTGAAGTAATTCAATAGCTTGCGCGACACTCAACCCTGAGTTCGAGCGCACCACAACTTACTAGACTAACCATTCAAAAAGCGGTTATGAATAGTATTAACTGCATTTTGAATCTTATATACTCTATATAATTTGAAAATCCATATTATGTGTTTCTTAGACATAATATAATAACAAATTCATTTTTTTGGATAAAATAAGTATTTTTCAAAAAATGCAATTTTACGGCCTTTTAATGGTGAACCATTTTTTAAAACAAATATTTGACAGTTTTATATATTCAATTTGATGAAATTAAATTCTTATTTATAAGAGACACATAAAAATTTATTTTGGATAAATTTTTGGTACTTTTCGAAACACTTTCATATTTTGATGAATAGTGAAAAATACTATGTTTTAATTGAAAAAAACTTTTTTAATTGAAATAATTTATAGTGATATATTATGAATTTTAATGGTTTGTAAGTATAATTATATTATATTTTTACCATTTAATACAATGTAGATCATTATAAGCAATTTCACATTTAAATTTGACATAAACACATGTCAATCTTTTGATAGTTTTTACTTCTTTAAAACCCACTTTTTGGTTTTGACAAAAAAAATTAATTTTAAATTAATAAATGAATCTTATATATTTTTAATTTGGTAATATATACTTCATTTTTGAATTCAGAATATCAAAATTAGATTTCGGTAAATTTTTGGTATTTTTCTAAAAACGTTCAATTTTTGATGAATAGTTAAAAACACTAAGTTATTATTTAAAACCAAATTTTTATTTAAATAATTTTTTATCTGATTTTAATTTATATTAGGTAAAAATAGAATCATAATTCCTATATATTTTCAACTTAATTCATTGGAGTCATTTTATAATAAGTTTATATATATAAAAATTTTATCGAACATTTTACCGTCTTTTACCCACCGTCTAGGAACATTTAAAAATTAGCATAAAACTTAATTTTACCACTTATGTGAGTTGAATTTCAAAAATATGAGACACACGGTTGACATCAGTAAGTAAAATTTAGTTCAATAAGAAGAAAATAATTTTTGGTGAATAGTAACTTTTGACTTGTTTACCACTGTTAAAAGTAAATAGGGTAATTAAGGGTAAAAATGATATTATAATCACCCTAACACTTGTCGTAATTCTATTTTATAAGTATAATTAGACCAAAAACAACATTAGGAATAAATTATGACCCCATTTGGTTCAGTTGGATAAGATTATGATATTTATAATTATTTTATTTAAAGAAGAGTTAAAAGAGTTAAACTCAATTTTTACTAACTAAACCATTTTTAATATAGGGTTATACATAATATAATTTTGACTATAAATATTCCTTAAAAATATAATAAAATTTCCTACATAATGGTATTTTATTTATAATTTTTAGACTTTAAATAATTTAATTTATTTATGACACAATGATGAAGCAGTAATTACCTTATTAATGAATGATTAAAATAATTGATATTATAAATTTCCAAATAAATGTAATTTTAGACTTTTTAGGATTTTCACTAATTTTATAGGTTAATATGACATGTTATAGTTGTTTAAATAAATTTTATTCTAAGTGATAAAGTTTTTGTGGCTTTCAAAAAAATAAAATACTAAATAGAGTCAAAATTGACATAATTGAGTTTTTAAAAACATATTATATTATTAATTGATATAATATTCATAAAAAATATAAGGAAATTCCAAAGTACATAGATAAGGTTATTTATATATTAATAATGAACCACATGTGGTTCTCTTTTCTTGTTATTGTCAGATTATTAACCATATAATATAGAATACAAAGATGCATGGTAAATGTCAAACTATTTAACTAAGAGTTAAATCTAAAAGAAAAGGTTAATATACTGAACTAAACCTGTATAAAACCTATTGGTTGATATATGTTCGACCCATAAATACCTTATACTTTAAATAATTCATTTTTTATCCATTATATACCGAAAATGATTTTACTATAAAATAATATTTCAAATTTTTCCTAAAGCGACCCTCACCTCTCTTATAAAAGGGCACTTCACCTTATATTAATTTCACACCTCCAAAGCCTCTTGGATCGGCCAACCCCTACCCAAATATCCTCCCAATATTCCTCCCTTCATCCAAGAGGCCTTAATTTGGTCATAAATCCAACTTAAGGATCTTTTTTGACCAAATCAAAATGAAGAACCCGAAAATAGGTAAATATTTCATCACCACATTCAAGTTCTTTTTTTCTTCCACTTCCTCTTTCTTTGTTGTTTCCATTCTAAAAAAATAACTCCAGTATATTCTATATACTATGATGTTATTGTAAAAATGGTACAACCATATTCATTATTCTATCCATCCTATAAAGGACAAATTCACCATATGTGTGTACGTACGGCTTACCGTCTCTACGTCATGGTGTAGTTTGTTATTCAAACACTTCATTATTTGGATGGGTATAATAATGAGTATAACTAATGTAAATAACAAATATAACATGTTAATAATTCTGTATATATGATATACCATCCAATTACATACAATTTTACCATCAATATAATGATATTGTCCCTCCTTCATATGTACGGATTACCGTCTCCCCGACGCGATGAGATTCATTTCCACATTCACCATTCAATGATGATTATAAAAATATATATTTCTATTAAGTATGAAAAATATGAGATAATAATTTTACTGAAAACACATATATATATAGATATATATATCTGTGTGTGTGTGTGTGTGTTTGTGTGTGTGTGTGTACTTAAATATGACTTATTCACTTAGTTCTGTTCAATACGATATTAAAACAGAAACATCGTTTATGCGTACGTATGGTCTACCTTCTCCATAAATGATTTTTTCAATTTCATATATCTATCTATTTTACATATTTATATTTTAAATATATATGATTTATAAATCATGTGTTATATTCTAGAAGTATGTAAATCGTGATCTAAATGATACGATAAAGAATAACAAGTTAAAAAACCTACGATAAAGAAAGAAATTATTACATGAAATGTTCATTAAACATGGAAATCATTATTAAATGGGTAGTATAAAGTCATAAATGAATCATGTATGATATAATAAATATGAATATGGTTCTGGAATAATTTAATAACATATTATGGCCATAATACATGAGGTTAAACGTACCATCGACCAAAGGAAAGTGAAAGGTAATGGTTAATTTCACAATCTCATTATTATCCGAGGTTTTTTTTACGTAAGTACCTACTGGGACATATTTATTATCCAATTACAAGTTTCATAAAATATTTTTCAAAGGGATTATTTTTAAGGCACTTTTTACTAAAACATCATTTTAAATTTTTTAAAGATTTATTCTTCTAAACCTTTCACATTATTGTCCATGTTTTCAAAATGGTTTAAGGATTTATTTAAATGGAATTGAATGTTTTAAAATGTTAATTACTTTAAAAAGTTTCAAAGTGGTATGAGAATCTTTGGTTCAAAATGTATTTAAATGTCTTCCTTTCTATATTATGTGACTTTTAAATGATTTAAAAAAAGAGATATTTCTCTCAAATAGTTTTGATTTCATTTATATCAACATCCTTTGATGGATTTTACACTTGTTTGAAGTTGATTTATTATGATACAAATCACCCATATTGTATTGATGTTTTTATGATATTTTTGACTATGGATGTGTTATTTTTATACCATTCATGGTTTATGGATAAAGTATTGACATTTCATATTCTAGTTTTAATACGAATGTTTATGTTATGTTTAATCCTTTTCATATAGGAATGCATTGGACTGAGTAATTCATAGGTGGAGCCTGCTATAGCTCCTCAATGCATCGGTAGGTATCATTAGACAAACTAGTGTCTTGGAAAAAGGCCTTGAAAAAATATTATTTACAGTCTTGGCATAAGGCCTTGACTATGTGGTTATGAAGTCTGGCATTATGCATTCTGTCATTATGAATGTGGCTATTGATATTTTATGTGATTATTCAACTTGTAAAATATCCATGTAAATAAGTAAATGGAATTATTTGATTTTATCTTTTCCATATTATGCTTAAGTTTAAGTTTGAAAATCTTTTGTTTTAGTCTTATACGTTTCCTGAACTGTTTATGCTTAATTATGAAAGTTTCGGCTATATTGTAATCCTTACTAAGCATCTGAGCTCACCCCTTTCTATGTTTTATTTTTCCCAGGATGTGAAGAAGTATTTTAGGATTGACTTGCAGGGATAGGATAATGGATATAAATGTGTTAAAAAGGGACAATGTTGTTGTTGTTTGTAACTTTATAATTTAATGTAACGTTCAGGTATGTATTCTATTTTCCAAAACTACTAAACTAATCAGTTCTTTGGGACATGATTCCTTGAAATCATGCCAATGATATGTAATAATGCGTTAACTCTGGTAACTGGGGTCAGGGCGTTACAGTTGGTATCAGAGGAATTTTAGCAATAATCTTGGAAATAAATTTAGATAAACTCTGATTAGAGAACATTACCCTAAGATAAACTTTGGGGATTAGTATAAAAAAACTTCCTATAATTTTGGTACTGTAGAGATTTTGTGAGTTTTCCAAGAAATACATCCCTTTCTGGATACGAGTAGGTAGAGAGCGCTCTGGCACAGATGTACCTAGGGGTAAAACCCTAAAACACCTCTTTAAGCATGGCTCGAACAGGGACTAGTGCACAACAACAGGCCTTGCTTCACTCATGGTTATGACACTCCCGGGGGATATGCTTAGAATAATTCACATTTTCATTACAATCCATTGTGAAGAATTTTGGAATAAATACTTTCTCAAAGAAAAAATGTTATGATTATAGATTATATGCATAATCTTTTCAATTTACATTAGGTATTTTACATGATTAGAATCATGAATTTAGATTCATAAACTAATCTAGTATATTCCATTGTTTAGAAATTGTGCCTAGTAGAAGGAATGAGAATTCCAGCAATATGCATGATCAAAAGATTAATAAGGATAATATCTTTCTTTGTATTAAGCCAACATTTATAAAGTAAATAGTCTCCCATGTATAATCATCATATAAATAAATATTATCATGTGTTAATAATTTAAGTAAAAAATTCTCTAAGTCCTATGGCATTGATGGGAAGCCAGAGAAGAAAAGAATGGTAGAAAGAATGATAGATAAAGGGAATAAGGGAAAGAAGGATTTTACCATATGTGATAACTGTGGAAAGAATCACCTTGGTAAATTCTTGAAGAGAATTAGAATTTTTTATAAGTTTATAGAAAAAGGACACCAAGTGTGTGATTTCAAGGGTAAGAAAAAGATTTCAAATGTATAATGCTTCATCTGGAAGGATTTGGGACACTATGGGAATCAATTTCCAAATCATCAGAGTATACCCCAAATGCTACTATTGGATAATAATAATGTTATGATACTACCAAAGATGAAGATGAATGATTAACAGTTCTTATGTTGTTATTAATGTATTATGTCATTTGAGTATTGTATTAATGATGTACATGTTATTAGAATTATAGAGTATATACGGATTGTACTGAAGTACTGTTACATTAAGGACTTGAGATTGTGTGGAACCACGAAAAGTGACTCAATGGAAGGTCAAATTTTTGGAAAATATATGGTGGAGATAAAGATATAACTTAATATGATTCTGATACTGAGGTAGTGAGTTTGGAATAAGATATGATTGATTTGTATAAATTATATGGGATATTCTTGACTACCTTGAAACTGATTAATGATTAGTATATTCCAACATTGCTGGAGTTTAATTTTTTTTGGATATAATGAGTATATCCAGTATTATATAAGGAATAATGGAGCATGAATGTGATAAATATGGTTATATGATAATTCAGGGTGTTACCGTGTTTTAAAAGAATACATGATGATGGTATTCACATGTTATTATGTGGAAAAAAGGATCTTTATTGTGTTTAGCTTCCTTATAAATTATGGATAATGAGTTTGGACTGAAGTATTTTGGATAAGTCTAAATGTTGGGATCGATTAAGTTTGAAATTGGATAATATTGTCAAGGTTAAATCATTTCTTGAGATTATTTTTGGATTGTCATAAAAATGACAACCCATAGGTCGGGTGAAAACTCGTCGTGTCCGACAAGGTCATGAGACTTGAACACGCAACTGAAGGGCGACAAGGGTGCATCACCAACCATTGGCCTACATGATGTACTGGTTTGTATTATATTGTTTTTTTAAATAGTCTTAAAAATGAATATAAATTCATTTTTTTAACCCTACATGATTAAGATAAATAGAATATTTTTGAATTCTATTATCTTTTGGAGGGAAAGATGAGTTTGTGGTAGGAATTAGTTGAAGGATAAAACTCTACTTGTCATGTATATATATATATATATATTCCTCTTATTATATGAATAAATTAATTCTTAAACTTTCGGTAAGGTCTCATAAAAACAAAAATGTGTTATACTATTACCACATGATTTTTTTAAACCGATGATATTTTAGATCATCTTAGATTGATGGCTTTGAGGACCTCAATTTTACACAAGTTTGTAATTGATGATCTCAATCACTCCCTACAAATATTTACGTTTTTCTTCCAACTACGTGTCTCTAATTTCCACTAATGTTTTCCTAATCGAGATCATAATTTGGTGGTGACTTTTTCATTTCTCTTTCCTTCGTATTAAGACTAAATTTTATTAACCCAATTCCTGATGTGGGTTTTCCACAAAGGTATTTTTCTATTTTTAACCATTTATTTTTGAAGAACAATTTCAAATTGTGCAGATGCAATTTATTGACGGATGGTAGATTGTAACACCCCATGATTTCATAGTACATTATATCATTAAAGTAACTCAATAGCTTATGTTACATGCAACACCGAGTTTGAGCGCACCACAACTTACTAAACTAACATTTCATAAAGCGGTTATGAATAGTATTTACTACGTTTTGAAGCTTATATACTCTATATAATTTTAACATCCATATTATGTTTTTCATAGACATAATATAAGAACAAATTCATTTTTTCGGATAAAATAAGTATTTCTCAAAAAATGCAATTTTACTGCCTTTTAATGGCGAACCCTTTTTTAAAACCAATATTTGAAACTTTTGTATATTTAATTTAGTGAAACTAAATTCTTCTTTAGAATAGGTACGTAAAAATTTATTTTGGATAAATTTTTGTAATTTTTGATAACTTTCATATTTTGATGAATAGTGAAAAATACTATGTTTTAATTGAAGACAATTTTTTTAATTAAAATAATTTATAGTGATAAATTATGAATTTTAATGGTTTGTAAGTATAATTATATTATATTTTTATCATTTAATACAATGTAGGTAATTATAAGTAATTTCACATTTAAATTTGACATAAACACATGTCAATCTTTTGATAGTTTTTACTTTTTAAAAACCCTCTTTTTGGTTTTGACAATGGGAATTAATTTTAAATTAATAAATGAAACATCTATGTTCTTAATTTGGTAAAATAGACTTCATTTTTTAATTTAGAATATCAAAATTGTCTTAGGGTAAATTTTTTGTATTTTTCTGAAAACTTTGAAGTTTTGATTAATAGTGAAAAACACTACGCCATTATTTAAAAACAGTCATTTTATTTAAAGAATTATTTATTTTAATTTAATTTATTTGAGGTCAAAATAGATACAAAATACCTATATATGTTCAAATTAATTCATTGGAGTCATTTTATAAAAAGTTTATATATATATAAATTTTATCGAACTTTTTACCATATTTTACCCACCTTCTAGGAGCGTTTAAAAATTTGCATACAAATTTATTTTACCAATTTTTATAGTTAAATTTAAAAAATCCAAGAGAAACGGTTGAAATATGTAATTAAAATGTGGTTCAATAAGATTAAATAATTTTTGGTGAATAGTAACTTTTGACTTTTATTTACCACGGTTAAAAGTAAATATGGTAATTAAGGGTAAAAATGAGATTATAATTCCCATAACACATGTCCTAATTCTATTTTATAAGTATAATTAGACCATAAACATCATTAGGAATAAAATATGACCCCTTTTGGTCCACATGGATAAGATTAAGTCATTCATTATTATTTTATTTAAAGAAGTGTTAAAAGAGTTAAATTCAATGCTTAGTAACTAAATAATTTTTAATAATGGGTTATACATAAGATAAATTAGACTATAAATATTCATTATAAAGATAAAAAAATTCCTTACGTAATGTTATTTTATTTATAGTTTTTAGACATTAAATATTTTAATTTATTTATGACACAATGATGATGCAGTAATTACCTTATTAATGAAAGATTAAAATAATTGATATTATGAATATTTAAATAAATGTAATTTGAGACTTTTCATTAATTACAAAAATTTTATAGGTTAATATGACATGTTATAGTTGGTTAAATAAATTTTATTCGAAGTGATAAAATTTTTATGGCTTTCAAAAAACTCAAATACTAAATAGTTTCAAAATTGACATAATTGAGTTTTTAAAACAAATATTATATTATCAATTGATATAATATTGTTAAAAATCTAAGGTTCGGAAAAATGAAATAGATAAGGTTATATATATTAATAATGAACCACATGGGGTTCTCTTGTCTTTTTATAGTAATATTATTTACCATATAATATAAAAATACAAAGAGACATGGTAAATGTCAAACTATTCAACTAAGAGTTTAATCTAAAAGATAAGGTTAATATAATGACTTAAACCTATCTAAAACCTATTGGTTGAGAGGTTTTAGATCCATCCCCACATTTACATTAAATAATTAATTTTTGAGATATTTTAAACCAAAAATGATTTTATTATGAAATAATATTTTAAACTTTTCTTAAAGTGACCCTCACGTCTCTTATAAAAGGGCACTTCCCCTTCTCTTAATTTCACACATCCAAAGCCTTTTTTCTCGGCCAACCCCTGCCCAAATATCCTCCCAATATTACTCCCTTCATCCTAGAGGAATTCGTTTTGTCATAAAGAGAACCTAAGGAGCCCTTTTGATCAAATCAAAAGGAAGAACCCGAAGAAGTGGTAAATATTTCATCACCTCTTTCAAGTTATTTTCTTCTTCCACTTCCTCTTTATTTGTTGTTTCCATTCTAAAATGATAATTCCAGTATATTCTATATACTGTGGTTTTATTATAAAAATGTTACAACCATATTAATTATTATATCCATCCTATAAATGACAGTCACCAAACGTGCAAACGTACGGCTTTCCATCTCTATACAGTGGTGTAGTTGGTTATTCAAACACTTCATTATTTGGATGGGTATAAAAATGAGTATAACAAATGTAAATAATAAATATAACATTATAATGATTATTTATATATGATATACCATCCAATTACATACTATTTCACAATCAATATAATGATATTGTCGCTCGTGCGTACATACAGATTACTGTCTCCACGACGCGATGAGATTCATTTCCACATTCACCATTCAACGATGATTATAAAAATATATATTATTAATAAGTAAGAAAAATATGACATAATTAATACACTGAAAACATATATGTGTGTGTTTGTGTGTGTTTATTTAAATATATCTTATTCACTTAGTTCTGTTCAATACGATATGAAAATGGAAACCGCGTTTATGAATACGTACAACCTACTATCTTCATAAACAGTGTTTTCCATTTTATATATCTATCTATTATACTTATTTATATTATAAATATATATGATATATAAATCAAGTCTTATACTCTGGATGTATGTAAATCATGATCTAAATTATACGATCAATAATAACAAGTTTAAACATGTACGATAAAGAAAGCGATTATTACCTGAAATGTTAATTTAACATGGAAATAATTATTAAATGGGTAGTATAAAGTCATAAACTAATTATGTATGATATAATAAATATTAATATGGTTCTTAAATAATTTAATAACATACTATGGTTATTATATATGAGTTTAAACGTACCCTCGACCAAAGGAAAGGGCAAGGTAAGGGTTAATTTCACAATCTCATTATTATCCGAGGTTTTTTTTATGTAAGTATCTACTTGGAATAATTTGTTATCCATGTCCATGATTCATAAAAAAAGTTTCCCAAGGGATTCTTAAAAATGGAATTTTTACTAAAACATCATTTTAACTGTTTTAAATATTTATTCTTCTAAACATTTCTCATCAATGACCATGTTTTCAAAATAGTTTTAAGGATTTATTTAAATGGACAAGAATGCTTTAAAATGTTAATTATTTTCAAAAGTTTCAAATTGGTATGGGACAATTTGATTCAGAATTTCTTTAAATTTCTTCCTTTATAAATTATGTGCCTTTTAAATGATTTAAAAAATATATATATTTCTCTCAAAATAGTATTGATTTCATCTATATCAACATCCTTTGATTGATTTTACACTTGTTTGAAGTTGATTTATTATGATAAAAATATTCAATATTGTATTAAAGGTTTTGTGATATGTTTTATTGTGGATGTGTTATTTTTATACCATTCATGATTTATGGATGAAGTGTTGACATTTTTTTTTCTAGTTTTAATACCAATGTTTATGTTATGTTTAAACATTTTCATATGAGGAATGCATTGGACTTAGTAAGTGATGGGAGGATCCCGCTATAGCTCCTCAATGCATGGTATGTCTCATGAGACAAACTAGTGTCTTGGAATAAGTCCTTGACAAAATCGTATTTGTATTCTTAGCACAATGCCTTGACTATGTGGTTATGAAGTCTGGCATTATGCATTCCATCATTATGAAAGTGTCTATTGACATTTCATGTGATTATTCGCCTAGTAGAATATCCATGTTAATAAGTAAATGGAATTATTTGATTTTATCTTTTCCATATTATGCTGAAATTTATTTTTAAAATTCATTTTCTCGGTCGTATAAATTGACTTAAATGTTTATTCTTATTTATGAAGTTTTTTCTATATTGTTATCCTTACTGAGCATTTGAGATCACCCCTTTCTATGTTTTATTTTTCCTAGGATTTGAGAAGAATTTTATGATTGAACTATAGGGATAGGATAAGGGATATGAATGTGTTCAAAAGGGGACAATGTTGTTGTTTTTTGTCAGTTTATAATGTAATTTAATGTTCATGTATGTAATCTATTTTCCAAGACTGCTAAACCGAGAGGTCCTTCGAGACATGATTCCTTGTAATCATGCCAATGTTATGTAATAATGCAACGACTCTGGGTAACTATGGTCGGTGTGTTACATTGGATTGATGATGGTAGAGTCTGGTGATGTGGATCAATTATGAGATGATTCCCACCTTGAGAGAGTTTGAGTGTCTCTTCAAGGAATAGTTTTATCCATCCATATTAAGATCGGTGTGTATCTATAGATTCTTCCACTACGGTAGGGTATAATGTTCTTTTCATAGAACATATAGAGGTTCATAGACCATTTTTGATACTCCCTAGATATGTATCGAGACTCTATTTTCATAGCATGGACATTTGTGAAGGGCCTATTTAGAGACATCTGAGTAGTTGTGGTCTCCTTGTGTATTCCCTATTATCTGGGGGTACTCGAGTGAGATTTGGTGTGAGGGATATTTATAGAATAATTTCATGTGGTTGAATTTGGTAGTGGTTATCATGAGTATGAGACAAATGGAAACTGGAAGGTGGTAATTTATCGGATTGTAGCACGGGAGGCACACCCATTTCCAAACTCATCCATGTGGGTTTGTAGTACAAGAGTAGTTATAGGGATATGTGTATCCACAAGAGAGGTTATGTTATTCTTATGATATACGGGGATATCTCATAAGATATTTTATGACCTTCCATACTGGTGATAGGGATTCAGTCGATTGACCACATTACCAGAGGTAGTGTATGGAACATGGAGATCCACATGAAAGTGGATGTGGAAGAGGATCATATAGAGAAGTAGAATGTGGTAGATAGTTTGATGTGTTTCCACTACCACCCCTGGTTGTCCACTCCAGGCTTAGGGAGCTAGAGGATGTGGTGATGTTATTAAAAATCTATCGAGGCATATGACTCTGAGGTTCTGAGGATGATTAGAGGTACACTTGGTGTCCTTTCTAGTTTTTCGGTAGTGTTGTAAGAGATTTTTGTGAGATACTCTATTCATTCAACTTTGTGATCACAGATTATCTATGATGATGTGATACATTGGTATATCCATGTAACTATGTTTTTTTTATGTTGATTTGGACTCACAAGGAAGAGGTACATTTTCCCCATAGAGATGCATTCTTTTCTTTTGATATAAAACTGGGCATGCATGTTAGTGTTTCCTAAAGATGACATTTTCATGGTGTGGTGGATGATTTATTTTGACATGTGTGTTCAAAGAGGGGGGGTGTTTTGGAGTGTCAGAGCTATGTGTGAGATTCCAAAGTTTGGCATGGTGCAGTTCATCCAGTGGTGGAAGAGAACTTCTTAGTTGCATTAGAATATATTTCAAGTTACCGAGGTGGTGTACCATTAGACCCAATAACCATGGGTGGACTTGGTTCTTGGTGTTTCCACACCTATCGTATATAAGTATACATTTTACTTCTTGTTTAATGATGAAAACCTTATTTTATAAGAACATTGGGTGTGGTTTTTCCTTTGTGTCTCCTATAAGTGTGTTCTTGTAGTCAGCATGATAACCCCTTGGTGAGTTCAATAGTGTTTTAGTCCTAGTGGAGAGCTTAGTTTTACTCCTTCTACCTCAGATTTCACTTTTAAAGGATGGAAATTCCTTAATTTGGGGATGATTTAGTGACTTGGGTTTTTCCACATAATACTTTAGACTATTTCATGGAATATTTTTGGAGCCCGGCACTGATTCGGTGTGGGATTTTGGGGCCTAGATATTCATGGTGTGCTCACATTAAAAATATTAAATATATTTTATCACATGTGCACAGTTTCTTTATAAACATGGAATAACTCCCATAAAGAGTCAAAAATAAGAAATTGGATACCATGGATGTTTTAAAAATGTGGTTTTTTCCTAGCCAAAATACAATATTTGTTAGCATTGGGGGCTCAGTTGAGTGTTTAATGGAGGGTGTTGATTGATATCGTAATTAATTAAAATTTATTTAATTAATAAGATAAAATATCTCCCCAGCCTCCATCCTAATTCTCAAATTCACATAATAGGAGGAGGTCTCCCTTGAACAAAGGCCAAACTAGGTTGAAACCAGGGAATGAAGGTTCCACTGATCTTTGATCTGGACAACAATCACTCCCAGATCACTGTAAAATGGCTTTAGATTGTGGATCTAAACTCATAGATTTGATGTTTTTTCACGAGATAGTTGTATTTTATTTTTAATCCTTTCTCATCCATTTAATGAAAAGTTTTAGGTTTTAGATCCCTTAGAAAATTACTTAGTAAATCATGGTGGTCGATCTATTGATTTCAGTGGAAACTGGGGTGTTTTGAGAAGTTCGTAGTGTATTTCTATTTATAATTCCTAATCACATGGCATGTAGTGAAGATTCTTACATTATGTGTTCTTACCATTCAGGGAATACGAACTTGCAGAGACTACATGCCATTTTCCATGCACACACACCGTGTAGTGAGCCCAGGATGTGTGGTCGAGAGACATGGAAATGGTAGTCGGGTCAACATACATGGTCATGTGGAAGTGAATGGATAGATACATGAAAAGAATGTTTCATACATGCGGAAAATATGGGGAGATATCCAAGAGACCTGATATCCAGAGCCTGCAATGTATTAGGGGTACAAGCCATGTGGATGAGAGGACTGGATAAGTTGTGTGGTAAAAAAACATCAAGGGCCATGGTGAGGTGATACACATCATTTAAAACATTTAGACACTATTTAATCTCACATATTCATCATATATATTCATAAAATTAAACTTAAAAGTGCTTGATAAGGGTCACATGTTGTGTGGACCCCAGTACATTCTTTGTACATTTCTAAAGAATTTATTCTTGGAATATCTCCTTCTTCAAGGCTCGGATTCAGTCCTGTGAGTAGCATATCCTATGTATTTTTTCACATATAATGTGATGGTTTCCTTTATGGTTTATTTTGTGAAATTAAGTGGCCTCATTAAATAATGAAACTATAGTAGTGGTGAAAGATCATGGTTAATGAGTAGGGTGTTCACTGGTGATATGTGGGGTTCAGTACCCTTCACTGGTATCTCAGGTTGCAGGTACCCTAGACTCTTTAGGCTCGTAGAGTGTTTCTCCACCACTATCAGGGTGTAGTTCCCCTACCCATGACAATGTTGAAATATGATTCATGATGAGAATGATGTTCCTTTCAACGATTCTGGACTGATATTAGAGATCATTTTGGTAGTTAAGAGAGACATTGGAATTGATACTCCCCTAGCATAATAGTGAATGGGTTTCCGTTACCCGTCAGATGGGTAGAGATGGAACTCCCGTATAGTGGGGGCAGATCCTCTATTCATGAAGTTCATCTCCCGGTTTCATTACTCCCTTGTTGGACTATGATGTGGGTCATATATATAATTTGTATTGTTGGAGATGGAGCTCCCTTACTACAACATTGTGTTGTCCTTCCATAATAATTGTGCTAATAGAGTTTATCATCCCTTGATATTTAAATGTGTGGTCGTCTATCTATAGATTTGGTACTCCCCTATTGTACCAGGGTGTGAGTTATCCTTGTGTGGTGATTTTTTAGAGTTGTAACTCCCCAAATGTGTTAGGGTGTGAGTCCTATTACCATGGATTCATTACTCCCCTTTCATATCTAGGTGTGTATCCTCAATATGTGATTTTTAGATAGAGTTAGCAATATTCTATCTACCAGGGTTTGGGTCCTCTATTTCAGTGTTGGTGCTCCCCTTTCGTGTTAAGGTGTGGATACCCCCATGGAAATCATATAGATAGATAATGAAATCCTATATATACAAGGTGTGAGTCTTATATCTATGAAGGTACTCCATATTCTTTGAGTAGTGGCGAGGACTGAGTCCTCCAAGAGACATTGGAGCTTCTTTGACTCTACTATGTGGTTGTAAAGAGTAGGCCCCCCCATTATCATGTGAAAGACCCATCTAAGAAATAGTGTTAACTCAATGTAGTGAGGTGCAGGCCTCTCCCTATGGGTATTTTTGAGGTATCACAGGTTGGTTAAGAGTTAGTACTCCCTCAGTTGTACTGAAATAGAAAGGTGTCGGTCCCTCCTTACTCCCTCTTCCTAGATGATGTGTTTCATGTAGAGTATGTTTCATTGATCCCTCAATTGTGGGTAGTTTCTAAGGGATGGCCTTTCCATTTGGGTATGTAGTTCTTGATGGGTTTCATCTCATAGACTTTCCATCTAGGATGGTATGACGGTACATGATGAGGCTTACATCATGGATTCATCATCTGGGATGGAAAGACTCATGGAGTGTTTTCTCTTATATGAGGATTACCTTTGAGCCTCGAGTAGAATCCTATTGATGGATATGAGATTAGGACCTGATGAGAATTGGAATATGGGATGAGTATATTTTGATTTTTTATTCTGGGAGTCCTTTTGGTGCTTTCATGTATCTAGGTGGACACATCATGTGGATTGAGATTACTAGTCATGTATAATTGAGGAGTTTTCAAGATAAATTTTCTTTTCTCTCACTTGGGTTCTATCTGGTTTGGGTTGAGTGGATGATTCCTTTATATTTATCCATTTTATTTTATGTTTTTGTTGTTCATAATGGGTATTTTTATACTCTCCCTTACATAGTATTTTCCCACACATGTTGTGTATATTGTGAAAATGATAGGCTTTTCAACAGAATCCCAGGAGGACCTGATGAAAGAGAATCTTAGTGAAATAGATAGACTGAGGTGTTTACCAGAGCTAACCGAGGTGTGTTCTAGTGGTTTCATTTGATGGAAGCACCTCTATATGAGAAAGTTATACTCTTCTATAGTTTTTGTGGGGTTTTAATTTTTCCATTTTTATGCTTCCAATAATTTTTTGTACTGTGATTGTAGGATTGATGTATTCTGGAATTTTAGATTTCAATTATTACTTTATCTACACTGTTTGATGCATGAATATGTGTGTGTGTTTTTTCATATACCATAGACTAATTCCTCCCATGTGGGGTCGATATACATACTCAGTGATGGATGCCAACCCCTTACTTATTGGAGGTGGGATTCATAAGTTGCAACTGGGACCCTAGTGGTTCAGGTCGTGACATTAATATTACATAATTATAGTGTATTATGATATTTATGATAAGTTTATATGGTAAATTAATTTAATAGGATGATGAATAATTGTTACATACTTTTATGCAATCACTCTTTCAGATGAAGTATTCCTTTAGAATTAAATACTTAGGCATCTATATTGTGACCAAAGAATATCAATTGCTGAAGAATATTTTTTGAGAGGAAAATTTTCCAAGTATTAAATAAATTAGCACATCATATGATTTATTTCTAATGGGTGGAATAAATCTCCTTTGATTGGTGAAAATGAGGTACATTTCATTAAAAACTTCAGTTTGGTGACTTGTAAGGATTTAATCACTTGGGAGTTCGGTGACTTAGGGAAATATCAGTTATATAAAAAGTAATGACACCCAATCACAAAAAAATTATTCTATAATTTCTAAATATCAATTGAATTGAAAAAAACACTAGCCTCTTCAATTTTCTTCTTTTTTCCCCTTTTTACCACTATTTACCATGTTTAATTATTTACCATGTTAATTATTTGTTACGAAAAATAAAATATAAAATCAATTAACTAATTTCAATGTCTAGATTCAAAATTTTAAATCCATTTAATCAAATTAAATTTTTTAAAATTATATATTTAAATTTTAAATAAAATCACAAAATAAATTGACAATGACATTGTTAAAAATTAACTTATGAACCTGAATTTTTCAAAATCTTACTCCATTTAAGTTAATAGTTAAATGCATGTTAATATTTTTTTTAAATTGATATAGTGTATTATAATAATCCATTTAAAAGTTGTTCATTTAATTTATTACAATAATACACAATACATAAAAATAATTTTGTGAAAAATATACCCTTTCACATTAAATAATTATAATATCAAAAAATTGAAATAAATTATTTGTCTTGTAATCATTCAATTTTATGAATCCATTTGTATTAAAAAAATTACAAACAAAAGAAATAAATCTTTTAAATATCATAAAAATAATAATATGATCAAATGATTCCATTTTGTTTATTATTATTGAATAATATTATTTTAAAAGTATTTTCTAATAATTAAATAACTTGAATGTGTTTATTTGATATATATATATATATATTGACCATATATCTAAATATGAGATATCAAACAGCCATATGTCCAAAGGAAATATTTCTAAGCATTATTTTAATTTAAAAAAAAATACGTTATTATATTCATTAAATTCATTTAAAAATTATATATTATATTTATAATGTTAATTTACATAGAAATAATTAGAGGTATGATCTTTAATATAGGTTATGGGACAATTTTTTCATGTATATATTTATTTATTTATTTTTGATTTTATTCCTTGTGTAGTTTTCTCAATGATGTTTCATATTGTGTTATAATAATGCATTAATGATCATCTTCTATTATAATATTTTATCATAATAAAATATATTATGGTATGTTTTAGTACAATGTTCCATGTGAAATAAGATTTTCACCATACTATATATTAAATGGAGAATACATTCTAAAATAACATGGTGTTACATTATACCACCTTAAAATAATTTCACACCTGAAATTTTTTTACTTTAATGAAAACATGTAGGAACCAACCCATGACACCAAGACCTGGTACTTGAGTCAAGACACCATGAGGAATAAAGTGTATTCCAAGGCCCCTAAATCTAGAAAATAGTATACATGCAACAACCTTACTCAACTAGGGAATGATTTCACCAAATAACACATAAACTAAAAGGACAACCTCCCCCTAGAATATAAATATAACTTTTCCAGATGATGGAACATCATGGAAAATTAATAAGACATTTTGAAAATAAAAAATAATCAAACATGGAATAACATAATAATATGAAATTAAGAATAGATATAAACACCAAATATAAAAAACTTGTAAACCTTAAACAAAGTACAGGATAAAAAATAATGAAATAAATTAGAAGAATTATATATAGATCTTTACAAGATCACACGATGTCACCAACTTAAAAATTAACCAAAAAAATAACCGATACACTATTTAATATATAGATAGTTAATACCCTTCACTTACCAGGTATGAAATACCTAATTTAATATCCCTATAACTCTTGAGAACTAAGGAAAACAATTGATAATATATTATATAAATATAATAATATACACACACACATAGTGTATGTTTTGGGTGTGACCAAAATAAGCCATATGTGATCCCATCATGTACTCTTTCACATTTACTTTTATAAATAACTCCATGAACATGATTTTGAAATATAATACACTAAATTAACCTTTTATTTGTAAATCCAATATAAAAATTTGTTTCTTACTTTATAAAAGAACCAATTATTTTTAATTCATAAAATAATTAAACTCTAAACTTGTGTAAAGAAATATCTTGAATGTAAACACCTAACCTATTTGAAAAAAAGATTCCATGCATATGTTCAAACAAAACAACATATTTTAAAAGAGAAATTTTTTAAAAATTAAAACAATGTTCTATTATATTAATAAAATCATATTGGATCGATAAATATGAATATGGTAATGGTAAACATTAGTAAGAGAAATGTGAACAAATAGCCAAGAAAATCACAAATATAATAATGGAACAAAAGTAAATATCAAAAATCGTCATGAGAATCCCCAAAAGAACTAAATATATTTTCATGGAAAATTATTTGGGAAATATCATATGGAAATTCAATGAGAAAAAATATCACATACACCCAGTTCTCTATTACTAGTCCTCCTTGAGTGGAAATAAACCCATATAAAATTCAAAATCCTTCTCTAGGGGAACCAATCAGTGATTAATCCCAACTACTATAGTAACATCCTTTGATATCCTATTTATCTACCCAAGGTATTCCATGATATCAAATATTGGTGAAAAATCAAGGATATATATTTATACCAATGTCAAACTATAATAATCAATGAATAAACTTATAACTCACCTCCAAACACCCTTCAATGAATTAAGACATTCAAAATAATGATGAAATCTAAAATGGATTAAAATCTCAATTCAATCCATATCAACTCAATAAAAAAATCAAGGGGTATATCAACAAATTAAAAAACCACACAGTGAAAACGCATGCATTATTTTAAAAAAATTGATATTTATGAAATAAATACTGTCTTTTGAACATAAGAATCCATTTTCTCTTGAAATAAACCCAAAACACTTTAAAAGGTACTTTTTGTAAGGATAAACCCTTATTATTAAAAGTTTTATGTACCAAAATGAATTATAGAACCTTTAAAATTCATTAAAATTCTATCTATAAAGTAAAATTTGAATATTTTATAAAAATCTGCTCTAAGAATTTCATCAAACACCAAGAGGTTATAAATAGGATAAAACATACTTATTTAATTTAAAACTAAAAAAGGATACGAATTCTATGTGAATTTTTATGAACAATAATGAATAATAAACACATGGGAGTCATGGTATCACATTTGTGATTTTATAACTATTATAACATCATTTTCAAGAGGTGGGAATGTATTGTTTTATAAAAAGAAAATTTAAAGAGTAACTAACTAACAATACATGATTCCATTGACAATGTGTGTAACTTTCCATGAGTATTTAAGAAATAACCCATAAAGGATAATAAAAATCCACAAAAAATGAATCTGTACTTATAAATCATGATATAAGTAACCTTAGGTCTCTATGACCATTATAGGGTATGAACAAGAGTAGAGAAGGGGTAAATAAATATAGAAAAAGAAATACACATGAAATATAGATTTTTTCATAATTAAACCCTCTAGAATAAAGACAAATCACAATGATACAAAGGGTAAGAGAGATTTACATCAGAGAGCCCAAGGTCATAGAAAGTGAAAAGAAATTAGGTGGAAGGGGTTAAAATCCCAAAGTATAAAAGGAAGCATTTCCAAAAAAAATACAATTATTCCTCAGGAAGTTTACAACAGTGACACCCTATGTCATGATGTGACCACCCTACCCCTAGTGTATTTGGGGCATCTCTATATTAGGAGGCATCCCAAAATGATTCTTCCTGTCACACCTATGATATCTATAGACCAAAAATCATCATGGAATGATGAACCATATCATATATTTGATCTACTAAAGACCCAATACCTAGTATACATGGTCATACTATGACCTCCCTAGTAATATGTAGAACCTACTAGAGTTCTATACTATATATTACTAAACAATAAAAACAAAAAAACCTATAAAAATAGAAAAATATGGGGAATGTGAAAAAATAAAAACAAAAATTCAAAATTAATTAATATTAAGTTCATACTAAAAAATGAAATTGTTTTTGACACAATTATCTACATAAATACACATTTTATCTATATAAAATCATTTAAAATAGTTAACTCATGAAGAGAATCAATAAATTCAACTCATCTTTGAGAAATATTTAAAATTAAACCCTTACATAACTAATGACAAAATAACACCCAAAAATCCAATATAAAATCTACCAAGAACTAAATATATCTCTAGGGTAAGGGTGTGGGGGGGAGGACCCAAGATTGAATGGGTCACTAATAATGGAATCTATAACTCCTCGGGTCTCACCCCAACACTTATAAATCTCACACTAACTCAATAGGTTTATAAATAAATGATAAAAATGAAAAATTACATGTTCATCAGCAACACCACTAATAAAAGGAACATTATACCCCAAAAAGAATTTCAGTATATTAAAACAATTACAAAAAAACCCAAAAATAAAATTAATTCATAGTTGTAATTGGTTCCCAAAAAATACACCATAAAGAATTTCACTTAAAATGTCAATAACAATTATAACCAAATATTCCTGTGGATACCTCAAATCAAAACCTTCCCATGTTTCTTTCAAAATCCCTTAAAAAACCATTGTAGATGTCCTAACTGACCACTACTATGAAAAATATTTAGAGGTTCCTAGAAATATGGATTATTACGTATTAACTTTCCACATAGATATTAAATCAGGGTTTTACTCCTAGTGTTTTTTGAAGAAGATGTTATAGATAGTATTAATAAAATCTCTCCACTGGACTTATCAGGTCTGACATACTTTCACTTCACACTAATCGACCCTTCTTGACCACACCAAGGTAAGGGGAAAATTGCATCAACTCTTGAGAAACAATCTTTAAGATCATGTACTCCAAACTCTTGAAACATTTTCTTTTATAATACGGACACTCAAATAAATAAACTTTTATAGAGACCCTTTATGATGTGTTGAGATTTCATAATGTAACACCCCTATATTTCAATATATGGCATCCTTTAAATGATACAAATGTGTTAGATAACTTGTATTACACAAAATAACAAACTAGAAAAATATTGTGAACCAATTTTGTCATTAAAAACTATCCATTTAATAAGAGGGAATGAATAGGAATAACTAATTTATGAAGTCATTATTGAAAGAAAATGAATACTACTTTTAATATGAATGAAATTTTATTAGTATAACTAAGATGTCTAATATAAATTTTTAAGCTTAGAAATGTATTTTTATAAATATTTAATTCCTATAATATCTATATTAATATCTTATGAACGTTATTATTAGTGATAATAAAATATATTTGATGTTAATTATTTGTTAAAACTAATTGAAATAGTAAATAATACAAAATATGATTGAAAATGGGTTGTATTCTAAACATATTTATTTTCCTCTAAAAAATGTTTTCATTATATCTTACATTTTAATATAAAAGTTATACTTTTAAAAAAAGTAATTTCAATTTGAAAAAATGTAGATTATTTTTTGATTCATCAAACTATTATTTTATTTAGATGACTTTTTGGTTTTTTCTTTAAAATTCTTTTTAGGTGAATAGTGAAAATATCATTTTAATAAATAACATGGATTTCACGAAATTATTAGTATAGAATATGAATATTAAATTCATGAAATATTTTTATAATAAAAAATAATTATTTTATAAGTGAATTCATAATTTTAAAATTATAGATTTTAATTAAAAACTCGTATTTTATATTTTAGATCATATATAATATTTTCTCACATCAAAATTAATACAATATAAATTTTTATTTTAGAATTATTTTATCCCATTTTATAAATTTAATCAAATTAATTTTATTTAAAATTTAGTATCACTATTCCCAATTTACCTAATAAGGACCACTTTATTTTTAAGCATAAATATTAAGTTAACTTAGGTAAAAACAAGTTATCGTGGTAAAATATTAAATAAAAAGGTAGTAATAAAAGGAAAACGGGATTTAAACAAGATAAAAAAATATATAATTGATGTTATTGTGTTTATATAGACCTTATATCTTTCCCACTATATCATTTATCAATTTATGAGCAACTTGGAATATTTAACTTGTTCTCCCTTTATATTATATTTAAATATTGATAAAAATTCCATTCTCACTACTTATAAAAGGGGCATCACCACCCCTTCATGGAAATCCTAAAAATTAGGTTTCCTCATATAACCCAACCAGTTTTCCTTATACTATAATAATATATCACTATATTGAGCTTCTGGTCTTAATATATTATCCATATCCATCCATTTACAAGGAATCTTCCAAGGAAATCTGAAAGTCCTCAACATGAGTATCTTTTTTTATCAACAATACTTTCTTTTTTGATTTTAAAATTATAATATTAATATACATATGTAATTAAATTATTATTGCTTATATAATGGATTTTATTTAGATATGGTAATAATCATTAATCAACTTTTCAATATTTAATTAAGAAAAATGAAACCAAATATTGTGTGTTTTGGAGACTTCAACCTCCAAGATGCAGTGTGTTTCATTTTACCTAACCACCTAAAAAATTATTATAAAAGGGAATTTAAAAATAATTATTTAATTTATATCAGGTTTTTATTAAGAAACAATAAACTATTTTACTCATTCCTACCATTCTACAAAACTGAAATCATCAACCATGCATATTTGCGGACTACGACCTCCATGGAACGATTGATTTTTGTTTTTCATTTCAGCTCTAATTTATGTGGATGGTCAGGAAAATGGTATTGAAGGTTGAATATTATTTTTATTATATCATTATGTTTCATGTATAGAAAATTGGGTTACTTTTTAATTATATGTTTAACAAATGATTATTTTTAATTTAATCATTTAAAATGAGCTAGCTAATATGAAAATGATCTCTTATTTATA
Organism: Viscum album; assembly: GCA_963277665.1. Taxonomy (NCBI): domain Eukaryota; kingdom Viridiplantae; phylum Streptophyta; class Magnoliopsida; order Santalales; family Viscaceae; genus Viscum; species Viscum album. The sequence goes on along the minus strand of OY728141.1, from coordinate 591,014,021 downwards.
AGTAATGAATATATATAAATTATATTAAATACATAATTATTTAAATTTATGTTATATAACACTAATAAACACTAAATATGATCATTATTATTTTTTTATAATTATATTACAACTAAACCACCTCATTATAATCCTTTAATCATGGTAGCATCATGACTATGTCGGTTTAACCACCTACTTAAATAATATTTTTAATTTATATCATTGATGAATATGAGAACTAATTTGATAGTATAATATTATAAAATTATTTAAATAATGTTTTTTTGTTCTGGAAATTGTATATCACCATTTAACTCGATAATTATGAATGCACCTTTCATTCATTAAGAATCATAGAAAGCTGATCATCGTCGATTTCATATTCATGGTTTGTAACCAAAACTACCATTGAGTGAAATTAAATATTTATAAATTATCATGGAACAACTGTTAAAGTATATTATATTATATAATAGTGGTGTAATTTGAAAAAATATTACTAATCAACACCCCTTTTGTGAAACTAGTTTAAAGTGACAAAGATTTCTTACACCTAGTGTTGAAAATAGGTAAAGCATAACTAGTGTTTATAAATATAATGATTGTAAATGGGGAGTATAAATGTTTATAGTTATAAATATGGTTCTTAATTATTTATTTAATTAAATTTATTTTATTGTTCAATATATTTGGGGAAACGTCATAATGAATTGGGACCAAGGTAACAGTTTTTATCTCAAATTCATATTCTCGAGTCATTTTGGCATTAGGCACTTAATTTCATTTATGAGGTGTATATATATATATATACACTATTTGTTATATAATATATTGAAATATCTTTTATTAATTTTATTATAAGTTCAATTGTAATCCCTCTCTTTGAATGCTTTTTGATTAAAATGTTACTCAAGATGAAATAGTTTTGGGTCTCAAACTTTAATTCCATAAGATATGCCTACATTATAAACTTTTTTATCATTTTAATGGTGTATTAAATACCCATTGATGTATCTTTATCATATATTTTATTTAATAATGTTGAATACTATTTCAAATCATTCCCTTTCATCAAATTTCCATTGAATTAATTATTACCCTAGTTGTAAGGATTTCATTAACTCAATTTGCATTCATTGAGTTTTGATAATCCTCTTGGAAATAAAAGTTAGGTAAATTATACAAATTAATCATATTATACGTTATTATACATGTTTACTATGAATTTAAATTTCAACCAAATAATAAAACTTCTCTAAATATATTTTACGTCAAATAATATGTTACCCATAAAGTATATTGATAACACAAATCTTCTTTATTTGAGTTATATTATTTCATAATGTAATTATTTATTTTATATCTGGTTCTTCCTCATTATATTTTATTGTTAAGAAATTTCACTAAAAATTTGGGGAAAATATATATTGAGACAAAATAATGTTTTATTTCTCGTTTTAAAATGTAATTTCGGAACAAAGGTGTCTGGAAACTAATAAAAAATAGTTTTTCATTTCACATTCATATTTTTAAGATTCCACTTCTCATTTCTCCATAATAAACTTTATGTTCTTTCAGACCCATATTACAGAAGAATATTTTTTAAAAAATACAAGTTTTAAAATATTTTCACAGCACCTTTTGAAAAAAATACTTTTGGAAGTGACCTGTAACATAGTCATTTACATCAGTATTGAAACTATTTTATAAAAGTTATTTTTATGTTTTTAATTCCACAAATTTTGTCACTTTAATAGGGTCTATTATTAACTATTTATGATCAAATATATATTTATATATCAGGTCAATGAACTCATGGTACAAAATAATCCAATTCTTAGTCCATTATTAGGTTTTATCATTCAAGCATTCTTTTTCAAGGATGTTTCCATTTATTTTAGCATCCTTTTATGTGTCCTTTTTGACAATGGGGATACTTTCTTTTTAAACAATATATTTTTTATCTGTATGAATTATGAGAATGTTATTTTAGTATTGACATAGATTTATACTCATTTCGTTATATAGTGTGAACATATCATTTTACAAAATTCATATTGGATGATGTTCACAATGAAATAATTTTATTCTATTGACATGGGGAAAAGTATTGGTGTTCCGTATGTTTTTATTCCAATATGATCGTTTATTGGAAAGTTTTCTATTTATTTTTTAACCGTATGACTATTTTACTTTGATGGGTTTTGACCATATTATCCCTTTTATTGACCTATAGAAAAGTATTAGCATTCGTGATTTTTTTTACTGTTACCATTGGTTGATTATATATTTACATTCCATATTTTTCATTATATGGATATCCATGTTTTTATTTAGATATATTTTCCTAAGGTGAAACTATAAAATTTCTCATTGACTCTTATAGTGATTGGATTGGACATAAAACAATTATTGGTGGGTCCAAAAATTATTTAACCTATCAACCAATAAGTATCATTAGATGAAACAACTTGGGTTTTGGTGTATACCTCTCCCCACACAGGGATAGATTGTTGTCACAATCCCTTGATAATATATTTAAGATTTCTACTATTATGAATTCCTTAAGTATGATATTAGTATTATTGATATTCATGATTTCAATTATTATCTTGGATATATAATTTTATAAATTAAAGTTGATTAAACATTATTTGGATTATTTGTTCCTACCATATTATGTACACCATTCTTATGTTTTTGACAAATTCAATTATATATTTCCCTCACTAAGAATTTTACTTCACCTATTCTGATGTTTTTATTTCCTCGTGTTAATAATAATTGTATTACACATTATATGTCTGACATGATATCTATGTTGAGAAGTTTTTGGATATGTTCAAGACACATTATAGAAAATGTAGTTTCATATAGAGTGTGAAAAATATCCATTAGTAGAGAAATAAATTTATCTTGTTATATTATGTTTAAACCTAATTATAAAAATATATAACCATAAAATTTATTTTGATGTATGTAATGAAATATTTTCATTAATACATGTTATTATTGGATATTTATGTCTGAAAATATATAGTTGCTATGAAATCCAGTATGTAACATTTTTTTATGGAATCAGATCTAAGAGTATGGTTCCAGAGTGTCAAAGTTGGTATTCAATCACTGTTTAGATAATTTTGGATATTTTGATTCTTTTTTAGGATAATTTATGTGTTGGTAAGTTAGTGTTAATCATATTTTTAAAGGTATAGATGAACCTTTTGTATAGAATATAAAAAACATTAAGGTAAAAATTTACTTTATATTTGAATATTAGGATAAATTAACTTTAGTGAAAACCCAAGGGATAAGTTTATGTATGAATTCTAAGTGTATGATAAAATCTTAAAGTATTGGTATTGTACAGATTGTGTGGTTCTCATAGAAATTATATTATTTTATGGATACTAAAAGTGGATACAGTCTATGGAACAGAAGTACCTTTGGGTAATAACAAAAAAATAGTTGGATTTGGAATTAACATGATCTTCAATTGGAATATAGCAATAATGACTAAATGAACACCTAGTTTAAAACTCTTAGGGATATTTTGTGGCTAATTAACATTTTATTTATCAACAATTATGAGGTATTTGAATATGTTTGTGTTAGATAGCCTACATGGAAATTGATTGTGGATAAAATAGAACAAAATTTAGATATCCATAATTTAAAGTACATATTAATTGATATTTTATTTCTGGTGTAAAAGACAAGTTATATTTCAAGATTATATAATTCAATAATATTTGAACGAAAAAAAATTATTAAAGTTTATCATAATTTGGGATTTCTATTTTCTGGAATAGAAGTATGATAGATCAAAACTCAATGTAACTTAGGTTAAATAAAGAATGATAAAGTTTATTTTAGTAGTGATATAGGTTTAACTAAGTCTGATACAACTTTATTTATAGAAACTATAGTCTAACATGATATTGTTATAATGTGGGACAAGTTGAGGTTAAATATTCGTGTGGTTATTTATAATAAATTCTATTATAAATATCATCATTCAAGTTAAATATTTTGGTTTTAGTAATTTCTATAACTAGATGGAACCATTCATGTGATGAAAAATGTTGAGATTACCATAATGAACAACCCATTGGAATGGGATCTATAGTGAGAAACATTGTGATTATTCCAAACCAGCAATCACGGAAATTTATTAGAAATGTAAAAATAGTCAAAGTACCAAAAACAGTGAAGAAGATAATGATGGAAACTTATGAATGATCAAGTAATGAAAATGATTAATAAAAGATCATTTAAATTCTTAAATATCAAAAATGTGAGAAGAATCATGGGTAAATTTTCCTAAACGGAAAGGTAAATGCTATAAGTGTTGTGATAATGGTCATCAGACTCACAAGTGTATGGAAAATATATAATCTATAAAAATCTATTGCTTAAATTTCAATATATTCATTCATTATAGGACTCAATGTCCCATTCTGATAAACAATGAGAAAATGGTCACCAAAAACCACACAAATAAGGAAAAACCTATGAAACTACAACTACTTTTTTTAATAGTGAGTTTTAACTCAAGATTTTCTAGTATACTATATCAATTAATATTTCTCCAACTATTGGATATGGAGTTATAAATAAAAACACTGGTGGAATGATTATAATGTAAATCATTTTTAAGATATCTCAGAATTCATTCTTTATAGATCTAGATCTTCATCCCTTTTTTGAATACTATGTTAAATTACTAATGGATTAGATCTCTTTAAAAATTTATTATAATAATTTTTTATATAGATAAATCTCATTTCACATCATAAATAAACATATGTTCATCTAGTGTTGTATTGTTAATTTGTAATTCCCTATAGAAATTACTCTAATGTTGTAATTAAAATTGGGAGGAAGGAATTTATTTATGGGGATATTTTAAAACCCTATATTTTAATATATGATTTCATTAAATTCATACAAATTTCTTTTATATCATGCTCCACACACAACACCAAAATAAAATAAAACCATTATATATTTAGGTCATTAAAACCCATTGATTTAATTTGTGGGAATGAATATGAGTGACTACTATAAAATAAATTTATATAAATAAAATAAAGGCTACTTTTCATATGAATGAAACTTAATTAGTATAGTTAAAATTATTAATACAAACTTTTTATAATTAGAAATATTTATTTCTAAATATTTATTTTCAATGAGATATACATTTAAATTTCAATAAACTTATGATTAATCATGATAAAATATATTTTATATTAATTAACGTTTAAAAATAATTTAATTAATAATAAATAGTAAATATGAATGAGAATAGTTAATATTATAAGAATGATATTTTAAAATGATAAAAAGGATTTAAATATATCTCACAATTTTATTTAATAGTTAAATTTTAAAAACATTGATTTTGAATTTGAAAAAAATATATTTTTTGGGATTCACAATGGAAATATTTTATTAAGAATAATTTTGTGTTTTTTCTTAAAAATTATATTTACGTTATTAATGAAAAATATCATTTTTACAAATAGAATGGAATTTAATACATTATTACTATATAAGTATAAATGAAAAATTCATGAAACATTTTCCTAGATCGAAATATTTATTTTATAAGTGAATATACATTTATCAAAATGTCAGTCATGATTTAAAAACCCATTTTTGAAATTCTAGAACAAAAGAAATATTTTCTCAAAAAAAATTTATTACATTATATATTTTTATTTTAAAATTAATTTTTATCACTTTTATAAATTGAATAAAATAAAATAAATATAAGATTTAGAACCAATTAGTCCAAATTTATTAATATGTACAACATTATTTTTAGATATAAATATCTGTTACCTTAGGTAAAAACTAGGTACAGTGGTAAAAGAGAAAATAGTAAAAGTAATCATTCAAGGAATAAATATATTAAAACGTGATAAAAACATGCCTATAATTGAGTTTATTATGTGTGTATGAAACTTATCTATTCCACCCTCCCTTATTTATTTATTTTTTTGAGCCACTTTACATGATTAACATGTTCTCCCTTTATATTAAGTTTAAATATTTACAAAATTTTCAGTCTTACAACTTATAAAGAGGTTCTATCTCTACCCCTTAAAGGTCATCCTAGAAATTTTATTTTTACTAGAAAAATTCTTTTTTACCTTATACTATCATAATATATCACTCTATTTATATTTTTGTAAAAATATATTATCCAATTACATCTATTTCCAAAATGTATTCCTTGCAAATTTCGAAGTCCCCAATTTGAGTATTCATTTTTACTCAGCTTCTTTATTTTCTATTTTTACTTTAAATATTAATTTCAAATTAAAACTGTAATGAAATAATTTTTTTATATATTAAATTTTATTATTCTATGGGAATAATAAGTCATCACTTTTTTCCTTTCCAATTAAGAAACAAACTGTAATTTGTGTGTAGAGTGGGATACCACCTCCACGACGCTGTGTGTTTCATTATCCTTCACCACCATACAAGTAAGGTCTAAAATATAAATTTAAAAAATAAAATTTTATATTGTTTATTATTTTAAAATAGTAAACCATATGACTTTTTCCTCTAATTATTGGAAAATAAAATCATTACCCATTCTTATGTGTGGACTACCGCCCCCATGGAACAAGTGATTTGTATTTTTTCATCTCTACATTAAATTGATGGAACTAAATATATAGTTAAAGGATGAATATTATTTTAATTATTTCAATAGTATTTTGGTATTAAAATTGGTGAATCCATTAATGAAATTACCAATAAAAAATTACCTTAATTCAATCATTTAAAATGAGCTAAGTGAAAAATAATCTATTCTATTTCTAAGTAATGAAATTATATAAATTTTATTAAATTTATAAATAATTAATTTTATGATATATAACATTAATAAACAATAATTAATATGATTCTTCTTCTGTTATAATTTTCTTGCAACTAAAAAACATCATAATCATCAATTAAACATGATAGGATGGTGTTTGGGTTGGTTTATCCACCTACTTGATCAATACTATGCATTATATCAAGAATTAAAATGAGAAATTATTTAACAATATAATATAAGTATGTAAATAATTTTTTTTTGGTTATTTTAATTTTATATCATCATTTAACTCATTAATTAATAAAACACCTTTCGTTCATTAAGAATCACCAAAACATGATCTTCGTCTATTTCAACTTCATTTTTTGTTACCAAAACTACCATAGAGTGAAATTAAAAATTTATAAACTATATTGAAACACCTATTTAATTATATTAAAAAACGTAAGAGTGATTAAATTGGGAAAATTAATAGATACCAACACCTATTTTAGGAAACTATTACAAAGTAGTAAAGTTTACTTACAACCGGTGTTGTAAATAGTAAAAAACAAAAGAAATATTTATTATTTATAGAATGATTATAAATGGATATTAAAAATGTTCATAGTTATGAATAATGTTTTTTTATGTATTTAAGGAACTTAATTTAATTATTTAGGAAATTTTGTACAAGTTGAGAATGAATGAGGACTGAGGTGAGGGTATTGGTATCAAATTCCACTCCTAGAGTCATGTGTTTTATTATAAAACTAATTTAATTAATGTGGTGTATATACTTCCTAATTGAGATACCATATCTTGATTTATGTATTAATAATATAATTTTATTTTTAATAAAAGTTCATATCATTCAACAGGTTTTGATTAATATATTACTCAAGTCGTAAGATTTCTTTGTCTCAAACTTCAATTCCCAGACACATGTTTACATTATGAAAAAAAAAATCCTTTAAATGGTTTATTAACTTCACATAGATGCATAATTTTCATATATTTTTTATTCATGGGTAATACAATTAAAAACACAGTTCCCTTTTGTTAAATATCTATTGAATCATTTGTTACCCCAGTTGTATGTCTTTCGGCAACTCAACTTTCATTCATTATATTTTTATTGTCCTCTTAGAGTTAAAAGTTGGTAATGTTCTACCAAATGATTATATTATGTGGTATTATATTTTTTTTACTAATTTGTATTACTACCACATAATATAACTTTTTTAAATATTTCATACATCAAGGAGTATATTTCGTATAAAGGATATTAATATCCAAAATATCTTTTCTTTGATTTATATTGTTTCATCGTGAATTTATATATTTTATTCTTGGGTTATCCCACCAAAATATTTACTAATATTATAATTTATCTACCTTTACAGGAAGAAATAGTTTAATACAAAATAATATTTTGTTACTCAATATAAAGTTAGAGTTGTGAATAAGGGTGTTTCAAAAATAGTAAAAAGGTTTTTTCATTTCAATTTTATATATTTTTAAATCCTCTCAAAATTTATCCAATATAAATTTTATGTTTATTAAAAGAATTATTATTGAAGATAATTTCTAAAACATAATAGGTTTCAAAGAGTTTTCATGTAAACTTCTGAAAAAATGTCATTTGGAAATGACACATAACATCGTATTTTATGTGAATTTTAAAAATACTTTCTAAAATATCTTTTAAGGAACAATTACATTTCCCTTTTCATTTTCAAAATTATTTTCACTGATAGGGATTTTGTTTCAATTTTTATAATATAGTATATGCTTATATTTTCTGGGGAAGAACTCATGGTACCCAACAATCTCATTCATGGTTTATTCTTATATGGTATCATTCAAGAATAGTTTTTCAATGATGTTTTTCACTATGTCTAAATCACTGTAATTTTCTTTCATTATAAAGAGGAAATGTTATTTTGAAATCATCCACCTTATTTCTATGGATGGATTATGACCTTTTTATTCCATTATTAAATGACTTATATACTCATTTTTCTATATAGTGTGAACAACCCATTTTATATATTTATGTTTGGGTTATGTTCGCCTAGAAAAAGATTTAATTCCATTGACATGTAGAAAATTATTGGTAATTCATTTTTTGTAATTCCAATATAGATGATTATTGACATGTTGACAATTTTTTTTAAAAAAATTATCTTCTTTATCTATATGGTTTATGATCATATTATCCCTTTCATAGATATGAGTAAATGTATTGAAATTCCTGATGATTATTGACATCTATCACTGGTTGATTATGTATTGACATTCAATATTTTCCATTATACAGATAGACATGATTTTATTCAGCTAGAGGTTCCCAAGGTAATGGTATGAAATGTCTTGTCAACTATTATAGTTAATGAATTGGAGATAGAAAATTGATGGGTGGGGACTATAATTATAAGTCCCCTAGATCGCATTGATATGTATCATGAGACAAAAAAACTTGGGTTTTATTGTATACCACTCCCCATATCAGTATATTGTCTTAGTACATGGCCTTGATAGGATGTTTTTTATGAGTGACATTATGCTTTCCATCAGTATGAGATCAATGTTATTGATATAAATGTTTCAATTTAATATCAAGGATATAACGACCCAAACATTTCTCAATGTGATTTCTCTACTTTTATAGTAATTACATATGTTATAAATCACATAGAATAACTTATAAACCATAATAAAACCTTCTAAATATAGAATTAATGAAATAAGTGTTTCTAGAAGTTAAAGAACCAATACCGATAAAATAGTAACTTGACCTTAAGAATAGTAAAATGACCCTTATGAATAGTGAACTAACAAAATTAATAGTTACCTCATCCATGAAAGTATAAATACAATTTAATAATATTAAAAATGAATTATGGAATAATTTTTTCTTAGAATAAGTAATTAAATTTTTAAAAAATTATGAATTAAGTATTGGAATTTTTATAAGTAATAAATATTTAATTATAATTTCAAAATTAATTTTATAATTTAAAAGAAAATTTAACTTCAAAAAATGTGTTCATAAATTATTATTTTTTTGTCTTATTATTTTTACATAATTTTATGAGACCATAAGTAATTTTTCAAATAGTTATAAAATCTGTTAGAATTTTAAAATCTATATTTTCCAAGTAAATGATTGTTTTAATTATAAATAAAATTACACATATATAGAAAATAATTTTCATAAACATGAGTAAATTTTTAAATTTTAAAAATATAAAAATGGTTAGGTTAATTTTTTGGTATTGTTCTCTAATACTTGAATTTTTATGTATAGTAAAACATGATAATTTTTTATAAATGATAAATAAATGAATTTTTTAGTCAAAGTTGATGTAAGGCTGATGTAATCACCATAATATAAAACCATACATTATTATTTTAACATATTTATTGATAATTATCAAAATATTAATAGTCTTGATCCAAAATAATAAATTGATGAATATAATATTGAGAAAACACCCCTCTCCACCACTATAAATACCACCCCTCACCCCTATTCTCCTCACACTTCTAAAGAGTTGATCATTTTTTTTATTATACCTAATAATCTTACCTTGTATATACCACATTTATAAGAGCTCTTGGTATCATCAAAAGACCAAAACATTTCCCTAAGGAGGTTCTCAAGGAGGATAAATTCAATAGGTAAATCCTCTCTTTTTCTTTTCATTTCCTTTAAATTTCATTTCTTTTCTTATTCTATTCCCTCCTACATTCATCCAAATGGAATTATAACTCTATTTTTATTGATATACTATAATTATATCATGTTAATGGAGGATTCATCACTAATATCCTTCCTCTCACTCTTTTATTATAAAAATGAATTCATAACCCGTGATGTGTCAATTTACCAACTTCATGGGTGATACACATTAATTTGACAAAAAAACCTTCAATAATGATAATAAAACAAATTAATGGTTTAAAATAAATTTTAATGTGTATTATACAACCTTATTTTTATTATGGAGATATCTTTTATAAATAATACTAAATTATAAAACCAAATGAGTTTGTTGTGATCGAAAAACTGCCAAAATAATCCTAAAATGATTGTCATTAACTTTTATCTAATTATTCATCCTCATAACGTATTATTAGATTATTTTTTATGTCATTTAATGTTATTTAATATCATTAAAAACATATAATATCTATTTAGTATATTTATCCACATTTTTTACAAACTTTTATTCATGATTACAAGTGAACCGATCTTGAAAACCATGAAAATAAATGCTCCCTAATGATGAAATTAAACTCTGTAGCTCGTCGAAAAGCCCATAAATGAAGTCAATAAAACCATAATGAATCAAAAAATATATAAAAGGTTTTAAAATTTCTAATTAATGAAAATAATGTTATTATATATGATGTTAAAGTGAAGAAATCATTTAGATACAAGGTTAGGGGAATTCTCAAACCCAACTCTCTTTATTTGGGTTTTCCCTCTTTCATCAATTTTCAGTATGGTTATTCCATTAAAATAATTTCTTATTCAGTATCTTACCTATTCTAGGATATAAATGTTTTCTATTTTATTTTATAACAAAAACAAAGTTTTCCAAAAGAAATCATCTCTCATAAAAACACACCTTTTACTTCTCGAGATTGTTTCTTCTTTATCCAAGGTTGATGATTGTCATATAATGTATGTTACTCACTCTTTTATTAGGAAACCCAATGTTTATGAATATATGATTTTTGAAATAAAACCCAATCCTTTCCATGGGTTATTTTATGTCTAATGTAGACATACGTTCAATGTGGCATGCATGATAATGTAAATGTTCTAATGAGATGGGTGCACCTAGAATTATATAGTGCTGTAATGAATTGGGTAATGTGATGAATATCATGATTTAAACTGAAATATGTGTGAACATGATTCTAGCTCTGTTCACAGATATGTACAGTAGTTTACCACTATGACTTGATGTTTCATTTTTATGCATTTCCACATTCCAAGTATTTATTTAATGTTTCCTATCATTGTTATTATCTTATGACTATATAATGATGATGATTATGATCATGATCACCCGGTTTTGTATAGTTTCATGTAGTTATCTATCCTATTATTGGGATTTTCGCTCACCCATTTTCTATGTATATCATCTGGTAACTACTTGTACGAAGCAGAATTCTAGAGCTAGTAATAATATAGATAAGAAGGAAATAAATAAATGTTTATGTTATATTTTGTAAATGTTATGTATGGTCATAATTTTCCTAATACACTAAACCTTTGGATCCTCATTGTATAATGATTTAAGTTTTCTGTCATTAAAATGATGTAATAAGATATGAAACAAAAAGAAGGGTCACTATACTGGATTTAACATGCTCTCAATTTAATTCGACTATGAAATAATTTATATTATTTACTCATACTATATTATGTATACCATGCTTATGTTTTTTACAACTTCAGTTATATTTTCCCATTAAAGAATGTTTGAGCTCACCTATTCTAATGTTTTTATTTCCCTTATTTATGAAAAAATTATTAAACAAGATATTTCTAATAGCATATCTATGTTGATAAATTGTAGGACATATTGAATACTCATTACAAATTAAGTAGTTTTGTATATAATGTTAAAAAATGTATGCTTGATATAAAGAACGTTTTTTTTCTTGTTAATTTTTATACCTAATTAACTAATGTTTTAAAACTAAATATATTCTTGTGATGTAAAAGATAAAATATTAATATTTGATTTTGTAATTAAGGATGGATATATCTAGTATTTTTCCACTAGTATCAAAGTGAGTATGTAAAGTGTGCATTTATGGAATGGAGTCTTGGAGCGTGTGTTCGGGGTGTCAAACATAATGTCATTTGAGGCTGTTTTAGTTAAATATAATAAAAAATCAGATAAATTACCATAATATTCTAACACTTACATATCACCCAACTAGAAATAATAAAACTCTATAGCCATTGTAATTTTAATGGCCTCAGGATAGAGCTATCAATTGACCAATGTTCTGAAATAATTCCCTGGCTAATCCTTATATGGTTGGTCTTGAATGAAATACTTTCATTAAATAAAACTAGGACCTTTAAGAATGAATATTGAATATTTAAATATGAAACCCTAAAGAATATTTATTGGTTATAATAATTCTCTAATATTATTCAACTACTCATCCCCCTTTAAGGAATCCATCTCTAATCATTATATAGATGGAGTCTAATCTTTAATTTCTCATAGTATAATCACTCTAACTCGTGGTGGACTATGATTTAAACAACTACCCATAACCTAATCATCTTTAATGGTGTATGTGAAAAAGTAAGAATCAACAAGAGTATCAGATCATGGAAACACATATTCCACTACCACGTAAGTATTCATCCTGACCTTCATGGGTGGAAGAAGTCTATAATAAATATAATAATGAAAAAAATTAACACAATACCCAATATATCGACATTTTAAATATTTATAAAGAAATTAAATAACACTCACACATCATCTCTATCCAAAATCATAAGCTCAGGGTAATAAATAAAAGAGTGCACTAAAATAAAACCATGATTGGTATGACCCAATTCTATTAAGACAAATAAAATTTGATAAAAAAGGGTTGAAATAAAAATTTTAAAAATACCACAACGGAATTTTTTGGAAATTAATTATTATATTTTCAAACTAGGTAAAAAATAAATTCTTAAAAAATACCAAATCCAATCTAGATAATATATTAGAGACCAAAAATCACTTTCTATCCATATCCACCTCTTTAATATTCCATTTTTTGTTGCTCAGCCTCCCATGAGGCACACTCTATAGTAAATTCACTCCCAAATCACCAAATTACAAAATATCCCTAAATTATGGGATCATCCATTCAGGAAAATATTTTATAATATGAATCAACTTATTTTAGACACTATTATTTGATTATAATAAAAATATGATGAAGATTCGATAAATATCCATTCAAAACACTACAATTTATTAATTTTAAATAAAGAAAAATTAAAAACCATTCAAATATCATTTATAATTTATTACAAAGATCTTATAAATTTTAAATAAAATTCATAATTTACAAGCTTATACCTCAAGGTAATCTTGATGAATAATATGGTCAAATTAGATTCACCAAGCAACAAAACCTTTCTGAATTCAATCAAATTTACCAAATAAAATTATAAAATATTGATAAAAAAGTTTCAACGCATATTAATGAAAAATATAATAAAACAAATAAAATATAAGTAATTCACATAGACCATACAAATAAGGATTCATGTTCAGCACAAGGTTTAATAAAACGTGCATTCAAATAGTGTGGACCAAAGATCCACCCATTTTTTTCTCATAACCAAAATATCCTCAAAATATCATAAATAAAACATGCATGAAACAAATCACTACTATTTTATAACAAGAAAACACAAACTATTTTGATATCCAAGGCTCAAACACAAATCCCATATTTTGAAGTCCTATGGTATCTTAAGCCTCGATATAGTAAAGTGTTTACCGAAAACTCTCCCATGTCATCCTTCTGAGATATGACCCTCTTATCTCTTATCTACCAAGAAATAAAAAATAAAAAATGGTGAACTGATCCCTTTTTTTTAATAATTAATATTTTATATCCTAACCTAGTACCCAAGTAGACTCGCCATAAGCTCTAAAGGAGATCTTGATCACCAAAAGTTGGAAACTTCTATCAAGTCATGAAAAATACTCTTCTAAAGAATGTTTCTGCCTAAAATAATACAAACTAATATAAAAACCACCACCCAAGAGTTTTTCGTGACCACTTCAGATGATATACATCACATATAATTAAATATTTTTTTAGAAAGTACAAAACAATTAAACAAGGTGTATTAAAAGGAAATAAACTCTATAGTTGATATAACCCACAAATATACTAACCTATTAACTTTAAAAAATCAGGATATAAAAGGATGACATGAAAAAGAGAAAGATGATGTGACACTACACATGAATACAAATAGATCCCAACTGGCACAAAAACCTAAAATAAATCCAACCCACTACCGAATAAGTATCAAGTGAACAAACTTCACTTTAAACTTTTATTCCCAAACTAAAATCTCATACACTTATGATATCAAAATAAACCACTGGATTCTATATATGTTTAAAAAAGACTACATAGACACATCTTATGTGTTTGTATGGTGTGTGATAAACAATACCCATAAGATCCCACCCAATACAATTTCAAATTTCTATTTAAAAATAAATCCATGAATGATTTGATATTTAATATTCCTAACTAATCTTTTTCATACTAAGAGAGTCGGTATTAAATTATTCTTCCCATTTTAAAAAAAATAGAGAATTTTAAAATTATAAAATAATAGATCCATGAATGTTTGTGAAAAGAAACATTGAAATTAAATGAAAAATGACATTAAAAGAATAGATCTAGACAAACTTTTAAAAACATCATATTTAATAAGAGACAAATTTGGAGATGTCAAACCCTTTTCAATTATATTTATTAAAAATTCTAAGATTGAAATAAAAATAAGAACATGCTAAGTGTAAACATAACCAAGATAAATATAAACAAGTATCCTTGGTAATGTAAATTATAATAATGGAATAAAAGTAAATAACAACAATCATTATGTGAAATAACTATGGTAATAAGGATACATTCAGGGGTAATTATTTGGTGAAACAAGATAAGGCTAGGTGATTATAAAAATATTAAATTATACTAACATATATATTTAACAGCCTCCATGAATAGAAATAAATGCCTAGGTAGTGAACAATACTACTCTAGGAACACTGGTTAGCACATAATCTCAACTATTATGGTAACAACCCAAAAAATACCACATAAATACCCAAGGTTCCCCTTGATATAAAATAGAGGGTATTAGTATATAAAAATCATATAAATCCATAAAACTAATGATAAAATCATAATAATCAAGTCATAAACTCATGCCTCTTTTATAAACACCATTTTAAAAATGGCCCTTTAACAATAATAAAGCAATCTAACTAGGATTCAAATTTCATATCCCACCATGTGAAATCAATATGAAAAAAAACCAATGGGAATATAAATATGGGTAAAACTGTTGAGACTACTTTGTGTATAAGGATGTATTTTTTTCCAAAAATAGTCAATGAAGATAAAAAAGAATGAAATGAAGAAGAAATCCAAAGTTATTGAGAGTGTTAAATCATACAATGCTCTGTCGATTTTCATTTCATGATTATAATATTTTTGGAGAACTTGTAATAAAAACCTTATGAACTAAAGGGGGGAGAAATTTGATGCCAAAAATATTTAGTTCTGATTGGAATGAATGATTTTTCTAGAATATATTGAATTTGTAATAATTTCCTTTGAAAATATGACAACGCTAAAGCTGATAGATGAAAGAATATATTACGAAAGATAAGGTTCATCTTGAAAGAAGCTTATTGTTGAAGAAGAAAGATGAAAGTTAATAAGCCTATGCGTTCTTTCGAAGGGAAATATTTAAGGTGGTGTTGTTTCCCAATGTTTACCAAATTTTTGGACCTCCAAATTGGGATTTTGTTTTATGAAATTGATGGATTTCTATATTGGATTGAACAATATGCAGAATGGTGAAAGAAATCAAAAAAGGATGAAAAATACCTTCCTTAGAACATGGATCGCATACCATGTCCAGGAATGGCTCATGACTACGTACCATGTAGAGGGAAAGGTATGTGGGACGGTTCACGAAATGGGTTGTTGTACCAAAAATGGTTCGCAATGGAAGGAGTTACAGTACGCAGTATAGATATTCATTGGTGAAAGATATGTATTACATGGAATGGAAGGATTACAGTACGTGGAAGGTTAATGGTATGTGGTAAAGGTCTGCAGTTTACAGGAGGATCGCAGTACGCAGTTGAAGATTACTGAAAGCAAATGGAGTTCAGTATGCCGTGAAGATTTTCTCGCATTAAAAATTAAGCTAAATAGGATTAGCAAAATTTGTGGAGTTATTTTCCTATAGAAGGAGTGATAATCACATCATTAAGGTAGAGAAAATTTGATAAGAAAAGATCATTGATGTGGAAGAACATGGCTAGGTCCAAAAGTGTTCTTGTATGAAGAATTTTGCAAAGTGAAGTGGTACGTAGGAGAGATTTCATGTCGGATTAAGTGATACATGGAAGATGAAAAAATTCAAAAAATTGGAAGGTTCAGTCTGTGGAAGAGATTTTTTAGTGGGAAAATGTGAACGTAGGAGAAAAAATTACTTTCATAATTTGAAGAAGTCCGCATATGGTAGAGACAGTTTGAGGAATAGGAAGGAATAGTACACCAAAGAAGGAATTATGAAGAAGTATAAGTTGTAAGAAGAATCAGTACGTAGAGGTGGTATGCAAAGGTAGTATGCGGAGGTGGTATGTGGAGGTAGTACATGTAGAATGTGGTACGTGAAGAAAGCATCGCGCGTAGAGTAGGCGCGGTATGTGGATCAGGCATGGTATGCAGAGCAGGCATGGTACGTGGAGTAGGCGTGATACGCGGATCAGGTGAGATAGGTAGAGCAGGAACGGTTAGAAGATCAGAGATTCTCCACATAATTAGAGATAGTTTGTGGAATTATTAACATCATAAAGGAAGACTATGATTCAATAAAAATAAAGAAGAATATGTAGTGAATTCATTTGTTGCACTAAAGAAGAAGATTGAACCTAAAAGAGCATCAACTCAAGAACTTGTTGCAAGAAAAGTCTTATTCTAAATATGAGACAAATACTTTTATGCCTATATATTGAAGAGACCATCAAGTCGATAAACTGAGTAAGGCCTATCCCAAGACAGTGAGCCAAGTGGAGTCTATGGAAGTGATCTAGGGAAAGAAATGAGGTATCCCAAAACCTTTAGGCTTTGTGCCTAGGATAGAGTGACTATGCTCAAACCTTTATAATCCACAGCTAGTGAGTATTAGTGGAATTAGGTATGATAGGAAACATATTAGTGTATACTCCTTGTACTTATCCATTAGTGATGAACTTAGCAAAAGTGTTGTGTTGTCCATCTGCATGTGAATGTTTCAATTACTACACATATCCATCATAAAGGATTAAACATGTTCTTAGCAATGGGTTATCAAGATCCAATAAATAAGAAAAAAAATTGATAGCTTGATTCACCCACGCCACCCCCCCCCCCTTCAGGGTGGTCTAGTGTATTTCAAAAACCATATAGAGAAAACATATACTTTATTTTCAAAATGGGCCTTTCAATTTAAAAAAAAATTATTTTATATATATAAATACACTTTTTATTGAAATACTACAAAAACCCTTTGAAAAATACTTTAAAAATAAATTCATATATATTTACCAAGGGTTATGTTACTAAATATTACCATAAAACTGGTAAAACGTATGATTGAGTTATCTAGGAAGTTTATTTTAAATATTACATCTAAAAACAACTCTAATAATTTTATTAAATACTTTGATTAAAAACATTGGATGAAATTTAATTTTATAATTATTAATTATTAATAGACATTGATGTTACAGAAGTTTTTGTGAACAATATTTAATATTTAATACATGAAAATCATGGTATCACAATAAAGGTTTTAAAAAAGAGAAAACAAACATTTTGTTAATAGCCCGGATTTTTAATATTATTTCTCTTATTCTGTTTTATTGAATTTTTTATCTTTCATAATCCTAGGATTCTAATTGGTGGTTTTAGAGACTTCAAAAAGTTCGTGATAGGTTATGTGGTAGGTACATGGTTAAGGGAAACAATTTGGATTCTCCATATAAGTTTGAGATGTGGATCATGGTCAGTGCATGGTTGTGGTAAATCGTGTTTTTTTATAGAAAATTCATGAAATGGGATAGAGATGTTTAATGTGATTGGAACATATTTTTTATATTCATCTGTACAAAACAATTGGGGGGATTTTGAGATAGGGGAACCCACACTATTTATGCATGGTTTTCTAAATGGTGGGTCATAACCAAGTGGTGTAATTAATTATATATAAAAATTTGATTTTTAACCCAATAAGTCAAACAAATCCCTTTTTTCTTTCATTTTACAATGATCTTGAACTATATAATTCCTCTAAGAATTATTGGTGAGTTTCTCTAATGTTGAGCTCAAATATAATAAATCATGGTGCGTTAGATCTATAAAATCAGGTTATATCAGATGCCTCTCGGTCTCTTTCTTTATCTCCGTATTTCGTCTTGGGAAAAACCCTAGATCAGAAATTTTATGCTCATTTATTGGGCTTATGATATATATTGAATTGGTTTTAAGGGGAATTATTGAAGTAAATAAAGGAACAAACTGGATCTATATAGATCATTATGAGTTTCCTCACGAATGGATTCCAGTTCGTGATATGTGGATTATCTCTCTCTCCCTCGCTCTATCTTAACATCTTCTATTACCTAAAGAAATTGGATTTATAAAACACGATCATGTGTTTTTTTATTACCTTTAATGAAACACTATTATAATCCCTCATTTTTATATGATTTCAAAAGTATGGTTTAGTAATTACTGACACAATGAGTTTCAAAAAATTCATAATAGAGAAGTTATTTTAATAATATACATTTTTTATATATAATTTTTCATACATAGGTTTATATATTTTTTTAGGATTTCATTACGAGATACCTAGATAGATTCAAACATGGTTGTATGTTCCAATTGGGGTATACTGGTGTGTGACCACTTGACAAATTGGTGTAGAAAATGATTTACCACTCATGAGTATTGGGATTCTCTTTTTATATACTACATGCATGTATGAGTTTGTTTAATGAGTATTCAGAGAATAAATAACATATAACCAACATTTATAAATTCTTATTTTATGAACGACTTTATGAAATCTTGTTAAATTTATTATGTGATAATTTTTTTTTGAAATTTTTTTTCTTACTTTCATATCAAATGCTCTTAAAAATGATTTTTTATAATTTTGATTATTTTAGTTAAATTATTATAATTTTTACTGAAAATAGTGGAATGTGTGGAAATATTTTTATAGATTTCATATTCGGTTATACTATCACCCATGCATATTCACTTTGGTGCATTTGATGTTTTTTTTATCCTCACACAGGTAAAATTAATATTTCATACCTAAATATTAGAGCATCGTAATGTTTCTATCATGGATAATGGGAGGTGTATTTTTGGAGTTATTTAGTCTTTGAATATAGATTTATGTAACCTTGGTTCCCAAATTCTTACATGTATTTGTATTTTTAGTCTCCAATTTTGTAACTAAATTTATTCTACTACTCTGATTTTTCTTTTTTATAGGATATTGAGTTATTGTGTTCACACTGACTCACCATATTGTATCATAGTTTTTATTATATTATTTTATCTTATTGATTGTTTATATTAATTGAAAAATCATCACCCAATGATATTTTACTTCCTTGGTATTTATTTCCATACTTTATTGTCTTGGGTACTTCACTTAAAGTTAATATCACCTCCACCTCTTCTCAAGATAATTATTTGGTGGGGGATGTTACAAATTGTATCATTTTTTTCAGTTATATCTATAAATATAGTAAATATAGATATAGTATGTGTTAGAACATGAAATATAGAGATGAAAATAGAATAGTGAACCTCTTTATATCGAACATTAAGTTATCGGGGTGTTTTTTGGTACATTAGGTGTTCCTTCACACCATTAGGTGTATCGTCAACCCATTATAATGTGTTTATTAAATGAGTATAGAGTATCATGCATTAGTAGATAGGATTCTTATTATGATTGTGTTATCCACTTTCAAATTAACAATTTATATAACTTTTTTCTAATGATTTTTATTATTGTGTTTTGAAATATCCTAATCATTTAATTGAGTTATAGTATTTCCACTAAGTATATTTTGAAAATGGTTATAAAGATTTAGTACTGGTATAATGGATGGAGATCAATAGGATAATATGTCTCAAAATGTGGTTAAACTTGAACTACAGGTAAACAAATAACACATTTAAAATATAGTTCAATCCTTCTAAGTTATTGAAGTGTGAAATAATATTCAACATCCATGATTTAAACATACATCTTTTTAATTTCATAAGAACAATCCATGAATCATTTGGGGGGATTCCGGACTAGAAAATGTGGAGGCACGTATTGGTCAGATTAATCAAATCTTTGATTTTATGGGAACACTAACTGATATTGGGGTAAATATAAGGGTATATATACTTGAATACCTTGCAAGGAGATTATGGGAAATATAAATCAAAACTAAAAAAATACTAGGAACGTATATTTCAAGAGATCGAAGAATTTTTAAAAAACAATTCTACCCCCATACCTTCAAGATCACAATGATGGTAGATTTTTTTCTCTCAAGTAAGATAAATTGTTTGTCACATGGTAAGAATCTATGTTCATGAAATTTTAATCTCTTTTCCCTAGAAATATTTTCTAGAACATACCTCAAATCCTGTATCATTGAGGTTGGGATATAAATAAATATTATCTCTAAAGTACTCATCATCTCTGTTGATGATTATAAATAGATGGTAAATCAAGAAAATTCAAAGGAAAAATATTTTACAGGAACCTATGGTGGAAGAACACATTTAGCAATACTACTACAAGGGAAAACTTTAATGCTAGAAATAAGAGGAAAGGGAAACCTATTATCTAGGGAATAAGAAACTGGATAATTAATCAAATAGGTCAATTTCTTTTCCACTACATCATAGTACTATTTCATGTTTATTTTAATTTGGATCATTGGATCATTAGAAAAGGGGTTGTACGACAACATCTCAGAAGTGTTAAACTAATAAACTAAGTAAAAATGGTGGAAATAGATCTTATATTTCACAATATTCTTATGTTCATACTATTTGATCTCTTAATAATAGTTCTTGACCAAAAAATAAAGTGCATCAATGTGATTTTAGAAACACCTCAACACTACAGCCAATTTCATAGAAAATAGGATGCAATGAGTATTCCAGAGAATTATTTGATGCATGATCTAGAACTTTCTATATTTGTCCATGATTTAAAAATATAAAATCATTTTCTCTTTAATGAAAAGATGAATATTCTTAATAATCTTAATATTTTGAAATAAATTATTTCAAAAAGATATTGGAACCTCATTAAATGGTGAGAGATGTAATATATTCAGATGTTTGACTTTGACATAGAATATACATTGGTTAAAGGGAGTTTGTTGGATAATGCTCTATTTTAAGAGATTTATAAGCAGTTCATCAAAGAAGATTTTAATGAGTGGTAATTAATGACATGGATTAATAAAATGCACTTATATTGCATAGGATAAGACAGTATTTTAGTATTATTTCTACTATTTATTCTTCCAAATATAGTGAAAATCAAAAATACTCAATTATCCTAGTTGGATTGTCTAACTATGATGCAAAAACTCAATGGTGTGGATATCATAGAAAATTGGATCAAAGATAGAAACACAGTTTTACATTATTGAAATATGATATCGGGCCCTCTATTCTATCATGAACATCTTCTTTTAGAACATCATCATTCAAAATGGGTTATTCATTTAGGAATCTAAAATATGTACATGGCACGAATAACACATTTTTACTTGTCAGGTGTGGAATAGAATGTTTTTTAACATGTTTTAAATGCATCAACTATCATTCGGTCATTTCTAAACAACATAGACTAGTTGGTTTTTTTCAGAACAAACCTATACCAGTATGTTTACTAGACCAATATTCTAAAGACTTTGTCATGGGTTTTCTAAGAACGACTCAGAAACATGATTATATTTGGATGATTATGGGCTGACTCGGAAATTAAACTCATTTAATTACAATTTAGGAATCCAATATGATATAATACATAACAAATAATTATATATAGGAATAAGTGAAGTTTAATGGAGTACCATTTATGATCATATCTTTCCAAACCTGAGGTTTTCGTTTTAGTTTTTACAATTGTTATAATAATCTCGTGGAACCCAACTGACCATGAGCATCGAATATCGTCCTCAAACGAATCGATAGTCAAATAATATAATCTATATAATGAAATAAATGATCATATATTGTGTTATGGATTTTGGTGGATCATGACAGGATCATTTACCTTTAGTATAGTTCTCATATAACAATATTTTTTAGTACATGAAATATAAGGATCCATTTGAATCATTGTATGCTAGTCCTTATCACTCTCTAGTTTATTGGGTAAAAATA
Source organism: Viscum album (assembly GCA_963277665.1). Classification (NCBI taxonomy): domain Eukaryota; kingdom Viridiplantae; phylum Streptophyta; class Magnoliopsida; order Santalales; family Viscaceae; genus Viscum; species Viscum album. The sequence continues at coordinate 590,990,932 of OY728141.1, read as the reverse complement.
AGAGAAACATAAATAATGAGGACAAGCCTTGTTTATAAAACAATGGATAAGATTCAGATGTTAAGGAAAATAATATAAATTTGTCAATGTGTTCAATAATAAAAGGCCCATCAATGTCATCAACCATTAATATTTTTTGGTTCATGTTTTCTTAAAAGTCTCTCTATGGTTAGGACATCGTCATTTAGGAAAATTGGTAAAGTTTACATCATTGTATATTGAGATATTTTGATATAATAATTTGGATAGGTATTTCAGATTATAGATTTTAATTATAACAACGGTTTAGTGAGATCAATAATGTTTTTCATATATATTAATAGAACAAATACAAACCTGAACCAGACAATATCATTTTTTGGGATCATATTGATCTTGAGATGAATGTTGTGTTTACCTATGCACTGATATGTGTACAAGATAGATTATAGAAGCTATTATATGGAAAATTTATTAATTTTGTTTATATATTACGACAGTATAGTTATTTTCTGGAGATAACATTAGAATGTGAGAATTTCATGCAAAACCAATGGACAGAGCTCTTATAAAGAGTCGCTAATATCCAACCTTCCAAAATTAAGAACACCATTGGTGGTGAAAACGGAAACCCCCAAATTTGACTTATGTGATACTGTTTTTAATTATAGATCTTTTTATTTATTTTCATTAGTCTCATGTTTTATTTGGGAGTTTTTTTTTCTGATTTTTGGAAGTGTTTGAGAGGTTTCATAGTTGGTCCACGGTTAAGGGAAACTATTAGATTCTCTATGTAATAATGAATTATATTGTGAGTACCCATGATGAGGGAAATATTTGGAACAAAATTAGGGTAAAACATTCATTTTTCCTAGACAACGTGCAACATGGGACATAGATGTTTCATATAGTGGGTGCATAGTTTTTCAAAAATTATGGGCAAACCATGCGACTTGAGTGGTTTTGATAGAGTGGCACCCATATGGTCTGGTAAACCATGTGGTTAAACCATGAAACATTATTAATTAAATCAAAAGATATATTTTTTACACAAAAAAATTATTTATATACCCTTAACCATTTTCCTCATAATTCAAACTAGATGACTCTTCTATGTGTTTTTTGTGATTTTCATCGATCTTGATCATGTCTTTAATAAATCTTGATGTGTTTGATATAGTGAATCAATGTATATCCCTTGTTTCAACTTCAATTTCTATATTTCACAATATACTCTCAAGAAGAACCCTATATAATTTTTTTTTACAATTTTATTTTGGATATGAAATTTATATAATTGTTTTTGTTGTAGATTTCTGAATTAATGTTAGGAGGAACCCAGATCAACATAGATATTTATTTGTTTCTTCCAAAATGATTTCCCTTTGTGAAGTAGGTGTATTCTCTTTCTCCTTACACTTATTTTATAAATTTAAGTGTTTGTGATTCTAAAACTCTTTCTTGTGTTATTATTAGAAACCCACTAATGAAATATTATGGTATTCCATCATGGTCACATGGACTTAGAACTATGGATTTATATTAATGCACAAAATTATATCTATTAAATTCTAAGAGATTAATTTTTTTAATAATTTTTTTTAGGGTAACTTTGGATTACACTAGATGATATGTGTTCATGAATACATTACTAGGGACCAATTTGGATTCTGAATTGGTTATTTATGATTGTTATAGCACACAAGTGCCATACTATTTAACGATTTGGTAAGAAATATGAGTTACTCGTGATGAGTATTGGGAGTGTTATCTTGGATTCAAGCATGTTTGTGTGAGTATATCAAATGGGTATTCTAAGAATAAAGACCATATGATCTGTTTTAAAAAATGATTTTTTCACAAATCAATTTTAGAAATATTGTTTTATTATGAAACTATTATAATTTTTTAAATGATTCTTTTTCTTGTTTTCATATGAAATTCTCATGATCACTGAATTTAAAACATCCCTATTTTTTATATAAATTATACGAAATTTTCCTAGAATTGGTTCCATGTTTGGGAATATTTTAGCGAATAGATTTTTAGGTTGTATACTCAAGCCTTAAATATGCACTTTGGTGCATATGTAGATGTTATTTATTCTAACATAGGTCATGGACATATTTCATAGCTCTCTAGTATAGAATCATGATATTTTGGGGATTAATAATTGGACGTATATCTTGGTATTTGTTCAAGTTCTGGAATCTAGAGTGATGCTAACTTAAAGCCTAGAGGCTTTCATGTATTTGGATTTGTGGTTTCCAACTTTGAATCTTACTTTCACAAATGAATCAGATTTATCTATTTTTCTGGGATTTTGATATATAAATTTTACTTTCATTCATAATAGAGTATCATGTTTACTATATATTATTATATCCTATAGCTTGTGTATGTAAACGAAAAAATAAACACCCACCAATATTGTATTCCCTTATAATTTATTTTCAATATTTGGTGTCCTAATGATATCACACAAGGTTATTAGCACCTTTTCCTCCCATCAATCCAATTATTTTGGGGGATTTTATAATTTTAAAAAGGAAATAATTTATTTTGTTATTAACATAATAAATATAAATACTTACCTACCAGAGATCAAGAATAGATCACAATTCCATTTTTAAGGGGAGTTTCTTTCTAAGAAGTGGGAAAATATATCACTAAAAGTGTAACATCCCAAGTAAGTAATGAATAATAGATATTTTTATCTATGTCTATTAATGAATTAGATAGTGTTTTAGAGGCTTAAAATGAAAATAAATCCAATCTTAAGCATGGAATACACTAATATTTTTGAAAGATTATCTTACTGCCTTTTGATGGCAAACCATTATTAAATCTATATTTTGACAATTTTATAAGCTATTTTTTTCAAAATAAACTTATTATTTCTGATTGGGACATGAAAATTTACTTTGTGTGAATTTTTGGTATTTTTCCGATAAAGTTCATTTTTTTAATGAATAGTGAAAAATGTTGTATTTTAATTCAAAACCTCTTTTTAGTCTAATTTATTTATATGATTAGATTATCTTTTGAATAGGTTTTGAAGTGAAACTAGAATATATTTTTACCATTTAATCCAATGGTGGTCATTGGAATCAATTTCACTTTGAAATTTGACTTAAACTGGTGTCAATCTTTTGATACTTATTGTTTCATAAAAACACGCTATTTGTCATGACAGTGGGAATTAATTATTAAATTAATTAATGTAACTTATATGATTTGAATTTTGTAAAATAGACATAATTTTTTAATTCATAATATCAAATATAGCTTAGGGTAAAGTTTTGGTATTTTTTCTGAAAAACATCAATTTTTGATGAATAGTGAAACCACTAAGTAGTAGTTAAAGAAACTGGTTTTTCGTTTAAATGAAACATTGCCACTTCTGTGATTTGATTTTCAAAAATCCGCCATACATGGCTATCATTGAGAAGTAAAATTTGGTTCAATGGGATTAAAATAATTTTTTGGTGAATAGTAACTTTTATGTTATTAATCGCGATTAGTGGTAATTAGTGTAGTTTAAGGTAAAAATAATGTTTTAATAATAGAAATGACCTAGAAACATGTCCTACCCTTATTGTATGTGTCATGGCTGACCGAGACAATCCATGGGTCATCTTGGGGACCCCATGGAGCCACTTTGGTAGGAACATGACATTAATATCTTTTTATTTAATGTTAAAGTAAAAATGACACAAACATGAGTTATTTTACTAAAAAAAAATTACATGGGGTTATACAAGTAAGATTTTTGATTATAAATAGTAAATGGAAATATATAAAGATTTCCTACATCATAGTATTTTTTTTATAATTTTTAGAATTTATATATATTAAATTATTTATGACATCATGATGATGCAGCGATTACCTCATTAATAATGGATTTAAATAAAATGAAATGATAATGTAAAATCTATGACCTAAACATGTCCAAAACCTATTGGATGGGTGGATTTCGAACCCTTATCACCTTACCCTCGAATTATATCAATGTGGGACCTTTTTAATCCGAAACGCATTTTAAAATAAAGTAACATTTCTTTACTTTCCAAGAGTGCCCCTAATCTCCTCTTATAAAAGGCCCCCACCTCTACCTCCTTACCCACACTTATAAAGCCTTTTTCTCGGCCAACCCCTGCCCATTTTGTCTCTCCACATCCCTCTCTTACTCCTTGAAGCCTCACTTTGGGCAGAAGTCTTCCCAAGGAAGCCTTTGAGATCAAACCAAAGGGAGTTACCCGATTTTAAGGTAATGTCTTCACTTGAGTCCTTTTGTTTTATTTTTCTTCTCCAACCCCCTAAACTCTTTTTATTAATTTCTTTTATAACAACTACAATATCTTAAATATACTAGGATTTTGTTATAAGAATTATTCTATCTAAACTTACACACACCTACATCTAATGGTTAAATAACATACAGTTTCTGTGGATGGTGAATTTCGGCCTCCCGAAACGATGATTGTTCAACATTCTTTTAACACCTTCAAAGGTGGCCATTAAGATGACAATATATTTATATATGATATATATTATGTTTATGTTTTCCTTAAGCTTATGTATTTTTCATCTTGGGCATACCTTTATGGTTTCCATTTTGGGTAAACGCGATATCTTTATTTAAGGAAGTGTGGACTACTGCCCCCTCAAAGTGATTTGATTCGTTAAAGACCATATGTGGGACGTATAAAGGATGGTGTTATGATATTATATATGATATTACACTGGAATTATAATATACCTTTATATCATTATTATTCCATTCTATAAAAATACTAAATAGAAATGAAAGTAGCGTTCATGCGTACGTACGGCTTACCATCTCCACGAACGGTGCATTTCATTTCTTACCTCTAAATGATTATGTAATATTATAAATGCATGAATGTACTGGATATATATGACATATATGATATCTACATCATGAATACCATTCTGGATATAATGGATACATGAACAACTTTTAATTATAAAGGGTTTATTTTTGACTCAAGTACCAATGATCGTTAAAACGACCGTTATTAACTTAAATAATTACAAAGTGTTCATGACATGGAAATTAGTGATATAAAAGGAATAATGAACATGAAAAAGGTTTTTAAACAAGTATAAATTAAATCAAGTTTATTATTCAGGAGATTAAAGAACGACCGAGTCAAGTCGGACTCGAGGTATGGGACTTCGTCTCAATCTCCTTCCATTGAGGCATATTTTGTTTTATACAAAACCTTCTTTTATACGGTGTATAAACCCCTTTGACTTTTACATTTATCCAAAAGGAATCTTTTTTATACGAAGCATTTTACTAAACAACAAAAGGGAATGTTTTTGTCGTACGTATGCGGTGACAGCGACTTCTCCGACGCCGTGACCATTATTTGATTTTCAGCTTCCTCTACAAGTCATACCTTCTTTTTAAAAGAAAAATAAATACCTTGTTTTACATTTATTTTATTTTGGTATTGAAAATGGTTTTCATAATGTTTTTATTATATAAATGTGTTGAATTGATATCTTGTGACTGAAATGTGGAAATTTTATGTTTCCTGTATGCATGTTTTATTATGATACGATTATGTTATGGTTCTTGGGCATTATTATGAAGACGGGTGGTTCCGTGATAAACTAAGGGCGGGTGAGCCCGATATAGCTCTCCAATTCATTGGGTAACATGAAGGAGTGAAACTTTAAGGTTTCTTCGAAGAGATTTAGGGAATATACTGTGGTGGGTATTCCAAACGTAACCAAGAGGGTTACTCCCTACGTAATAATATTATGAATGCCTCAAGTTACCTTTATGTCTTATGATTTCTATGATTTATTCATGATTTGATGAGGTATGTTAAAGTGCTTATGTTTTATGGGTAAAGTATGATTTCGTTCTTATGTATATATGAACTCATGTTTCCTTTCCATATTTTTATAACCCATATTGAGATTTTTATGCTCATCCCAAGTTTTTTTTTGAAATGTTTTTCAGAGGTCAAGGGAAAGGTACATGATATGATGATAGTGTCAAGGAAGTGTCAAGAAAGAATCTATGTTTTATTTTAAATATGTTTCGTTGATGGGAAAAAATGAGTACTATCTTTATGTAACCACTTTGTTTAACTGTGGAATGTAATGAATGTTTTATGATCTAATTCTCTAAAACTCTAAACCCGAAAAGATCCTCAATGTGTAATCTTGTAATAACTCAAGATTAAGTAAGGTTTAAGGCTGGGGCCTTATAGTTGGTATCAAAGGGAGTTTTAGATAACTTTAGGAGTTATAATTCTATTAAATGATTATCCAAAAATATTTTTTTTATGGTCAAATTGAAATGATATGGCATTTGAAGATAACCATATTGCTTCATCTAAGACATGTTTTCTCAGAATTGTTTTCCGCAGAGGAAACAAGGAAGCAGTGCTAGGAAGGCATACAGAAATAAATAACCTTCTGAATCAGAATCCTAAGATGGTTGGAATTGGAACTGAACAGTTTGTTGCAGTAATGGAGCAGTTGACTCAAGCAATAAATGGTGGTGGTATCCATGCACGAGATCAGCAAGATCAACCGTAGAGGAACATGTCAGTGGTGGAACATTTCATGAGGCAACATCCCCCATAATTCAGAGGATCATCTGACCCTGTGCTAGCTGAAGGGTGGATTAAAGCACTAGATATGATTTTCGATGTCATGGGGTGTTCAGAAAATCAAAAGGTTAGTCTTGTTATTTACCGTTTGGAGGGTGAAGCAGATCAGTGGTGGTCGATGGTTAAAAATATCAGGGATGCCGATGAGATTCATGCTCTCGACTGGGATGAATTCAAAGGTATGTTTCTTGAAAAGTATTTTCCTAAGGCTGTTCGACTTAGGATGGAAAAACAATTCTTAGAATTGAGGCAAGAGGAAGACTCAGTGGCTACCTATGAAGAAAGGTTCACTCGATTGGCAAGGTATGCTCCAAATTTTATCCGAGACCTTGATAGTAAAATCAATCGTTTTTACTCAGGATTAAAGCCAAAATATCAAATGGCATTAGTTTCCCATGAGTTTAAAAGTTATGAAAATCTTTTTTGATGTGCTGAGAAGGTGGAAATGGAGTTTGCTGATGACCAAGTGTTCTATAACAACCAACAGAAGAAGAGACCGAGGTGGCAGGAGAAAGGGAAGAATTATTCAAAAAAGTCTGATAGTAAGAAATCTAAGTTTCCAGTTTGTGATAAATGTGGCAAAAGGCATGCTGGGGAATGTCTTCTGAATTCTGGAAAGTGCTACTGATGTGGTAATATGGGACATAAGGCTTGGGATTTCACTGAAATGGATCAAGGTGATGGTAATTTTAAATTTGATTTACAGTTAGTGAAATGTTTTAAGTGCAATGAGATGGGTCACTATGCAAACGAGTGTCCGACAAAGAGCTTGAGTGATGGGAGGAAGTTAGAATACAAGAAGAAAGGGGTGGTGAAATCCTTTTCAACTACTTTAGCAGATGTCGGGCCATCAAATGAAGTTGTATCAGGTACTTTTATTGTGTTTTCAGATTATGCCAGTGTGTTGTTTGATTCGGGTTCTACACATTCTTTCATCTCTGAAAAATTTTCTAATAAAATGGGAATACCATCTCAAGAAATGACTCCTGAACTTGTGGTAAAAACACCTAGGGGAAATTTTGAGGCAAAAATAATTTATAAGAATCTTCCTATCCTTATCCGTGGAAAGAACCTACTTGAAATCCTTATTGTTTTACCTCTAGTAGATTTTGATGTTATCTTGGGTATGGATTGGCTCTCTATTTACCATGCTAAGATTGACTATAGAGCTAAAGAAGTTTCTTTTCATAAAGGCTTTCAGTTTGTGTACAAGAATGAACCCTTACTGTTGATAACATATCAAGAGTCCGAGAAACTTGTAAAAGATGGAAATGAATGTTATCTTGCACATATTGTTGAATACAAGGGAACTGTTTAGATTAATGATGTGCTAGTCGTAAATGAGTATCCTGATGTTTTTCCTGATGAGTTTCCTGGAATAATACCAGATCGGGAAGTTGAATTTACTGTTGACTTAGATCCTGATGCTAAGCCAATTTCGAAACCCCCTTATCGAATGGCTCAAATTGAACTTTTAGAGTTGAAGGAGCAATTGAAAGATTTATTAGAGAAAGGTTTCATTCGACCTAGCACATCACCATGGGGTGATCCTGTTTTATTTGTTAAAAAGAAATATGGTTCTACGAGACTTTGCATTGATTATAGAGCCTTGAATAACATCATTGTTAAGAACAAATATCCTTTCCTCATATCGATGATTTGTTTGATCAGCTCCAGGGAGCTCAGTATTTTTCAAAGATTGACCTGAGATCGGCATACCATCAGTTGAAGGTAAAGGAAGCAGGTGTTCCGAAGACTGCATTTCGTACAAGATATGACCATTATGAATTTGTATTAATGCCTTTTGGGCTAACCAAGGCACCTACTGTATTCATGGACTTAATGAATATAATTTTACATGAGTTCTTGGATAAGTTTGTGGTGGTTTTCATTGATGATATTTTGGTGTTTTCTAAAAGTAAAGAGGAGCATGAAAGATATTTAAGGGTTATTTTTCAAACCTTAAAAGAAAATAATTTTTATGGGAAATTCAGAAAGTGTGAGTTTTGGTTGCAACAAATTTCTTTCCTTGGTAACATTGTTTCAAAATATGGGATAACTGTTGATCCTGCAAAAACAAAAGTTGTCGAAGACTGGCCAAGATCCACAAATGTAACTGAGATTCGTAGCTTCCTTGGTTTGGCAGGCTATTACCGAAGATTTGTTAGAAATTTTTCACGGTTATCTATTCCAATGACTAAGCTAACTCGAAAGGGTGTTAAGTTTATCTGGACAAAAGAATGTGATGATTGTTTTCAGGAGTTGAAAAGCAGATTGGTGAATTCTCCAGTTTTGGCACTACCTTCCAGGAATGGTGAGTTTGTTATCTACAGTGATGCTTCATTGAAAGGACATGGTTGTGTCCTAATGCAGAATGATCAGGTAATTTCTTATGATTCACGACAGTTGAAAACCCATGAGGTAAATTACCCAACACCTGATTTGGAATTAGCTGCTGTTGTTTTCGCTTTAAAAATTTGGAGGCATTATTTGTATGGAGTAAAGTGTGAAATATATACCGATCACAAAATTTTAAAGTATATATTCACTCAGAAAGAGTTAAACATGAGACAGAGGAGATGGCTGGAATTAATTAAGGATTATGATTGTACAATTCATTACCATCCGGGAAAAACAAATAAAGTGGCAGATTCTTTGAGTCGAAAAAGTAATGCTTCATTAGAAATGTTGCGTTTGGAACGTGATCCTTTGGATAAGGATTTGATGAACTTTGGCATAGAAGTTGTTGGTGCAGAATTTTCTTCTGTTTTGTTTCATGTATCAGTGAAATCTTCTCTATCAGATAGAATCAAGCAAGCACAGAAGCAAGACAGTGAGTTGCAGAAAAAGGTAGAGCTGGTTCAGAAAGGTAAGTTTCCTGAATTCAACATTGATAGTGATTGTGTTTTGAGATTTGGGAAGAGATTGTGTGTGCCTTGTGATTCACAGTTGAAGAGAGAGTTGTTATGTGAAGCTCATAGTTCTCCGTTTTCAGTTCATCCTGGCAGTACTAAGATGTACAGAGATCTGTGGGAGTATTACTGTTGGGATGGAATGAAAATAGATATTGTTGATTTTACTGTGAAGTGTTTGACATGTCAACAGGTTAAAGTAGAGCGGCAGTTACCGAAAGGGATTCTTCAGCCTTTACCAGTTCCCGAGTGGAAATGGGAGAATATATCCATGGACTTTGTTGTGGGATTTCCGAAGACATCTCGAGGTAATAATGCATTCTGTGTTATTGTTGATCGCTTGACTAAATCTGCTCATTTCATTGCTATATGATATACTTTCTCTCAAGATCAACTTTCCCATTTGTATCTTAAAGAGATAGTCAGGTTACATGGAGTTCCTCTCTCCATTGTATCCGATCGTGATCCCAGGTTTACTTATAACTTTTGGAAGGGCCTTCAGAAGTTGTTGGGTACTTCTTTCTCTATGGATTATCAGGGAAGTTGGGACCAACATCTTTCTTTGGTTGAATTTTTATATAATAACAGTTTTCATTCCAGTATATAGATGGCACCATTTGAGGCGTTATATGGGAAGCGGTGTCGAACTCCAGCTTTCTGGGATGAAGTGGGTGAAAGGATGTTGATGGGAACAGAATTGGTAGAAGAGATGGCAGAAAAATTTCAGCTGATTCAGAAACACATGAGAACAACTCAGAGTAGGCAGAAGAGTTATGTGGACAAGAGGAGGAAGGATCTCTCTTTTGAGGTAGGTGATGATGTTTTTCTCGAAGTATCACCATGGAAAAGTGTGATGCGATTTGGTAAGAAAGGAAACTTGAGTCCAAGGTTCAATGGACCATATGAAATTCTGGAGAGAGTTGGATCAGTTGCTTACCGAGTGGCTTTACCTCCGAGTTTATCTCAGGTATACAATGTTTTTCATGTTTCGATGCTAAGAAAGTACATTCCAGATCCATCTCATGTTTTGAGACCAGAGGTAGTTCACCTAGAAGAGAACCTATCATATGAGGAACAAACGGTCCAGATTCTTGACCACAGGGAGAATGTGTTACGAAATAAGGTGATTAATTAGTTAAAGGTTTTGTGGAAAAACCACATGATGGAAGAGGAAACATGGGAATCTGAAAATGCAATGAGGGATAAGTACCCCCATTTATTCGATAAGTAAATAAATTGTGGGGAAGCAATTTTATAAAGGGGGGAAGGATGTAACATCCCAAGTAATGAATAATAGATATTTTTATCTATGTCTATTAATGAATTAGATAGTGTTTTAGAGGCTTAAAATGAAAATAAATCCAATCTTAAGCATGGAATACACTAATATTTTTAAAAGATTGTCTTACTGCCTTTTGATGGAAAACCATTTTTAAATCTATCGTTTGACAATTTTATAAGCTATGTTTGTCAAAATAAACTTATTCTTTATGATTGGGACATGAAAATTTACTTTGTGTGAATTTTTGGTATTTTTCCGATAAAGTTCATTTTTTAATGAATAGTGAAAAATGTTGTATTTTAATTCAAAACCTCTTTTTAGTATAATTTATTTATATTATTAGATTATCTTTTGAATTGGTTTTTAAGTGAAATTAGAATATATTTTTACCATTTAATCCAATGGTGGTCATTGTAATCAATTTCACTTTGAAATTTGACTTAAACTAGTGTCAATCTTTTGATACTTATTGTTTCATAAAAACACGCTATTTGTCAGGACATCGGGAATTAATTATTAAATTAATTAATGTAACTTATATGATTTGAATTTTTTTAAAATAGACATCATTTTTGAATTCAGAATATCAAATATATCTTAGGGTGAAGTTTTGGAATTTTTCTGAAAAACATCAATTTTTGATGAATAGTGAAACCACTAAGTGGTAGTTAAAGAAACTGATTTTTCATTTAAATGAAACATTGCCACTTCTGTGATTTGATTTTCAAAAATCTGACATACATGGTTGTCATTAAGAAGTAAAATGTGGTTCAATGGGATTAAAATAATTTTTTGGTGAATAGTAACTTTTATGTTTTTAATCGCGATTACTGGTAATTAGTGTAGTTTAAGGTAAAAATAATGTTTTAATAATATGAAATGACCTAGACACATGTCCTACCCTTATTGGATGTGTCATGGACGACCAAGAAAATCCATGGGAAACTTGGGGACCCCATGGAGCCACTTTGGTAGGAAAATGACATTAATATCTTTTTATTTAATGTTAAAGTAAAAATGACACAAACATGAGTTATTTTACTAAAACATTTTTTACATGGGGTTATACAAGTCATATTTTTGATTATAAATAGTAATTGTAAAGATAAAATTATTTCCTACATCATAGTATTTGTTTTATAATTTTCAAAATTTAAATAAATTAAATTATTTATGACATCATGATGATGCAGCGATTACCTCATTAATAAAGGATTTAAATAAAATGAAATGATAATGTCAAATATATGACCTACACATGTCCAAAACCTATTGTATGGGTGGATTTCGAACCCTTATCACCTTAACCTATAATTATATCAATGTGGGACCTTTTGAATCCGAAACTCATTTTAAAATAAAGTAACAATTCTTTACTTTCCAAGAGTGCCCCTCCTCTCCTCTTATAAAAGTCCCTCACCTCTACCTCCTTACCCACACTTCCAAAGCCTTTGGCTGGGCCAAACCCTACCCATTTTGTCTCTACACATCCCTCTAATACTCATTGAAGCCTCACTTTGGGCATAATTCTTCCCAAGGATGCCTTTGAGCTCAAACCAAAGGGAGTTTCCTGATTTTAAGTTAATGTCTTCACTTCAGTCCTTTTGTTTTATTTTGCTTCTCCAGCCCCCTAAAATCTTTTTATTAATTTCTTTTCTAAAAACTAAAGTATATTAAATATACTAGGATGTTGTTATAAGAAGGATTTTATCTACACTTACACACACCTACATCTAATGGTTAAAGAACATACTGTTTCCGTGGATGGAGAATTTCGGCCTCCCGAAACGATGATTGTTCAACATTCTTTTAACACCTTCAAAGGTGGCCATTAAGGTGACAATATATTTATATATGATATATAATATGTTTATGTTTTCCTTAAGCTTCTGTATTTTTCATCTTGGGCATACCTTTATGGTTTCCAATATGGGTAAATGTGATATCTTCATTTAAGAAAGTGCGGACTACCGCCCCCTCAAAGCGATTTGATTCGTTAAATACCATATGTGGGACGTATAAAGGATGGAGTTATGATATTATATATGATATTACACTGGAATTATAATATACCTTTATATCATTATGATTCAATTCTATAAAAATACGAAATAGAAATGAAAGTAGCGTTCATGCGTACGTACGGCTTACCGTCTCCATGAACGGTGCATTTCATTTCTTACCTCTAAATGATTATGTAATATTATAAATGCATGCATGTACTATATATATATGACATATATGATATCTACATCATTAATACCATTCTGGATATAATGGATACATGAACAACTTGTAATTATAAAGGGTTTATTTTTGACTCAAGTACCAATGATCGTTAAAACGACCGTTATTAACTTAAATAATTACATAGTGTTCATGACAAGGAAATAAGTGATATAAAAGGAATAATGAACTTGAAAAATGTTCTTAAACAAGTATAAATTAACTCAAGTTTATTATTCAGGAGATTAAAGAACGATCGAGTCAAGTCGGACCCGAGGTATGGGACTTCGTCTCAATCTCCTTCCATTGAGGCATATTTTTTTTTATACAAAACCTTCTTTTATACGGTGTATAAACCCCTTTGGATTTTACATTTATCCAAAAAGAATATTTTTTATAAGAAGTGTTTTACTAAATGAAAAAAGGGACTGTTTTTTTCATACGTATGCGGCGACAATGACTTCTCCTCCACCGTGACCATTATTTGAGTTTCGGCTTCCTCTACAAGCCATACCTTCTTTTTAAAAGAAAAATAAATAACATGTTTTACATTTCTTTTATTTTGGTATTGAAAATGGTTTTCATTATGTTTTTATTATATCAATGTGTTGAATTGATATCTTGTGATTGAAATTTGGAAATGTTATGTTTCCTTTATGCATGTTTTATTGTGATACGATTATGTTATGGTTCTTGGGAATTATTATGAAGACGGGTGGTTCCGTGATAAACTAAGGGCGGGTGAGCCCGATATAGCTCTCCAATTCATTGGGTAACGCGAAGGAGTGGAACGTTAAGGTTTCTCCGAAGAGATTTAGGGAATATACTATGGTGGGTATTCCAAACGTAACCAAGAGGGTTACTCCCTACGTAAGAATGTTATGAATGACTCATGTTACCTTTATGTATTATGTTTTCTATAATTTATTCATGATTTTATGAGGTATGTTAAAGTGCTTATGTTTTATGGGTAATGTATGATTTCATTCTTATGTATATATGAACTCATGTTTCCTTTCCATATTTTTATAACCCATATTGAGCTTTTTATGCTCATCCCAAGTTTTTTTTGAAATGTTTTTCACAGGTCAAGGGAAAGGTACATGATATGATGATAGTGTCAATGAAGTGTCAAGAAAGAATCCATGTTTTATTTTAAATATGTTCCGTTGATGGAAAAAAATGAATACTATCTTTATGTAACCACTTTGTTTAAATGTGGAAAATAATGCATGTTTTATGATCTAATTCCCTAAAACTCTAAACCCGAAAAGATCCTCAATGTGTAATCTTGTAATAACTCAAGATTAAGAAAGGTTTATGTCTGGGGCCTTATAAAAAGGCTGAGACAAATTGAAAAATAAGATAAACCCCATGTAAAAATCATTAAACAAGAAAATATATGTCTCCACGAAAATTATAGGCTATGAAAAATAGTAGATATGTATTAGGAGGATCAAAAAAGGATAAATCTCTAAGAAATAGAGAGTTTACCAAAATTAACCCCTCTAAAAGTAAGGTAAATTTATAAGGGATTAGTCGATAATAGTATTACATAGATGGGAGGATTAGGTCCTGAAGATGGGGAAGAAATGTTGAAGGGTTTAAAATCATGTAGGATGAAAGATAAATTTCAAAAATATAAAATTCAAAGCTGGTTAGGTCGTGACTGTGATGCCATATGTCACGGTCTGACCACCATCTAGTATAACGGGGGAATCATTTTCCAGGGGTACACTGTAGAATAATGCCCCATATCATGGTTTTGAAACCCTTAGACCTATAATAACCATTTTTGACCACCTTAGTTGTGTTCGCAACCTTATATAGACCCAGAACCTCTGATATAAGGTCACATAATTACAACTCTGGTAGTGGAAGTGACTTTTCACATCTCTAAAAAATAGATTACTAAACAATAGAAAACACCAAAATCATCTAAAAAATAAAAAATAAGGGTAATGGGTTAAAATAGAAATATAAATTAATGAATAATAAATTCAAACCATAAAATGTCATTTTGGGTGTTACAAAGAAATTATGGTACTTTTACCTCATAACATATTTGTGTTTCCGCATTACAACAACATGAGATTTAAATATATATATTCCATTAAATAAAAATTATATCAAATATATTGTATCATGCAGAACACCAAACTAAAATTATCTGAAATATATTATATTAATATTAATAAGAAAAAATAAAAAAATTAAAACCACTGGTAAATAAAAAATATTTTAATTACATCAAAATTCATAAAATGTTTTTTTAAGAACACTTAATTTGTTAGAACAGTATTTTTCAATAAAATAAATTTTATTTTATATATTGTTTTTTCATCTAAAAGTTATATTTTTAAAATTTTATAATATTATTTTTTTAAAATTAATTTTATTTTTTTAAATAAAATTTTTCATATTATCTTTTGTTGAATTTTTTATATTTTTCTAAAATAATTTTTTTGGTGAATTCTTAAAAAATACTAATTTTTCTAATACCGTCACTTTTATGAAATTATTATAATAAAAAATGCCTTAATTTCTTTGGAAACCTATTTCAAAATAAAATAAATCTTATCAAAGTAAAAAACATAATTTAAAAATACTATTTGAGATTTATAAAACTCATTTTTAATATTTTTGAAAATGATGTCATATTTTATAATAAAATTGTTGTTATTTACTTCTATTATAAATAAGTTTACATCATTTGTAGAAATTAAGTTTTAAAAAATTTATTTTGTATATTAAATAGAAAAATAATTATGTAATATGGTCAATCTTATTTTTAGGCATAAAATTATTATTAACAAGATAAAATATAATTTCCATGATGATGGTGAAAGAGTTATTTACAATGAATTTTTTTATAAATATTTTTCATTTTTTATGTAATATATTAAAATAATAATTTTTTTACAAATAATATGAAATTAGTTTTACACATATATATAAATATATCAACACTCATTCAATTTTTAATCAATGCTAAAAATTATTAAGAACACTTAATGGTGAAAACAACATTTTTCTACAAAACAATTTTTATATATATTAATTGTATTCATTTAGAATTTTATTTTAAATAACTTTTGAATTGAAGGATATTATATGGTTGTTATATTTTGGATTATAATATCATAATTTTTTAGTATTTTTTACCTTATATTTTTAATAAAATATAAATTACTTGATTAAAAACTAGTTAACAAGGTAAAAACCAAAATAGAGAAATGAACAATCAAGTACAAATTGACTTTAAAAGTGTTTAAAATGCCTAAATATTAATTTTATATTCTTTATATACCTTTTAAAAACAAAAAAATAATTATTTATTAATTTTTTATACATTTACTATTGAATAGTGTCATGCCATTAATGAAAAAGTAATGATTATTTACAAAAATGCCACTTTTTCACTAATTAAAAGGGATCCCTTCTAACACATTTCTCCATACATTAAAAATACATATATAAAAAAATCACATCCATAGTCTATTAAAAAATCTCTACACATATATTATAACCCCTGGTCATACAAAAATACCAATCAAAGAAGACTTAGCAAGTTTCCAAATGAAGAACATCCAAAGGAGGAGGTAATGTTCTCAACCAAACTCTCTTAATTATTCTCTTATCTTCCCCCATAAAACATACTATAAACATGGATGTATGATAACATAATTATTGTTAGTATATATAAAATTTATTTTAAAAATATAATATACATTTTATAACTTCATCCAAAACCAATAGAGAAATGAAAACATCATCATCCTTACTTGCGGGTTACGACCTCTATCAATGGTATGCTTGGTTATTCATCACCTTTGTACATGTATGGTTATAAAATATTATTTAATGGATTGATTTCATATTTATATCATAAATAATATTATATAATTATGTTTGTCTCAAATATATTCAACCCTAACTATGGAAAATGATCGTTTCCCCCACGAATATGGGCATACTACCACCTCCAAGAAAGTGAAGTGTTTTATTTATCAATCTAGTAATTTATTATTTATTAAAATGTCTTATGACCTAATTTACCACATAAAAACATATAATTAATATCATCATGATTCTTTAATAACTAGATTATTTCAAAATACACAATTTCTTATTCATACTCATCCATGAGTTATATCTTGTTCATGTTTGGGTTGATTTTACTTCTAACTAGAACAATGAAATAAATTTTTGACATTGGTAACTATGGAAACATAAATATTTTTGATATTAGACATTAATGATAAAATATATTTTTTATGATAATATAAAGTTCATATTAATATTTAATATTTTATTATTTTACCACATTTTGTTCACCATAAATTATTAAAATAATTTTATCCCCAACATCATCATCATGAATTATAAAAAAATACATATGAAATTAAATTAAAACATTTTGAATTATTATAAAATAAATATTATAGTAAATTTAAGGATCTTACAATGAATAAATTTTAATCCATGAAAAAAAATCAATTACAGCATTATGAAATCATTACTAAAAACAATCAAAGATAATTATATATTTTGATGAAAATAAAATATAAATAGATAATATATTTGTAATAAATCATTATTAGTGATGTTTATGAATTTTAATAAATATGAATATCTTTTTCGAATAGGTTATAAAGATATTGTTTTATATATGATATTTTATAGATTTTAGCTAATAGGGAATTACGGTAAAGGTTATTTGTGTAACAACCCCAAACCTAGTATCTTAGAGATGACGGTTACTTTATTACATTAAAACTAGATACAAAAGATCATATTCTAATATATTGAATAGTATACTAGTCTGGGAAAACTAGATACATCATTTAATCTCATAAAAAATTTGAAAACATAAAATAAAATATAGTATATTATTTGAGAACATTATTATTCCCACTAGAATATATAACCATATCAGTAATAGTACACTTCCTTGCATCCTAGGGAAATTAAAAATATGGTGAGCTCATTTGATTAGTAATGGAATATGTATAATGTTACCTATCATATAATAAATAAGTTATAAATAATAGGTAAGGAATAAATTATAATCAAATAATTTCAAATAAAAAATATCATGATTTTGAAAATTATCGAGGGATTACATGACTATTTTAATAATCAAATTGGAATAATTAATTAATTTCATATGTATGGAATGAATATTGTATGAAATATTAAACTTACCATCAATTCCTTTTTCTAATACATCATAAATAATTGGGTAATTATATTATTGAATAACCAACTTGTTTTTTCTCATGAGACCTACTAATGCACCATGGGGATATGTAATTTTAGACCCCACTCTTCACTAAATAAATCCAAGGAATTCATCATATAAATAAAAAATACAACTTAATCAACAATCCTTAATAATCCATAATTTTTAGTATTAAAATAACTAGAATTTGAAATGAAAATACTTTCCCCATTATAAATGATCATAATTCATCCAAATATATACGTTTTATGATATCATTATAATGTATCTTTTATTTATTATAATATTCATTAAATTATGTTAGAATAGATAAAAATACCTTTAAAGTGTTACTGGAATATTTATTCAGTAAAATACAATTTTTATTTTAAAATCTGTTATTTGAAATCTAAAAATTTCTAAAATACGAGGAAAAACATTTTAATTGAAATGAACCATGGAAAATGTAATGAAAACCTTAATGAAAAGAGTAATCATGATGGTATAAAAAATAATTCATGCAGTGTATGTTAAAAAAATATTTTTTTCAATCCTTAATAAAAAGTAACACATTAATAAAACCAAAAGAATAATCCTTTTAAACCTTTTTATAAAATATTTAAACATGGGTAAATATGAATTTAATTAACCATTAGAGAACACTACAAATTTTATTGAAAATGTTTAAAATAAAATCAGTTCATGGAAGAAAAATATTCTCAACCTCAGGAAAAATAATATCAGCTTTTATTAAAAACCTTTGAACATTTGATTATATATAGAGAAAAAAATGTAATTAAATGATGTAATTTCCATAAATAAATAGAGGAGAAAAAAATATATTTTTTTGAGATAAAAATATCATATAATTCCCTCAAATTGAAACATAAAAAAAATCTTGTATAATTATAATATTGTGAAATAAAACCTTAACTCATATATTACCCACTAAAAATATTTCAATACCCATTTGTTTTTAATTCTTTATTAAATTTGTTATTTTCAAGTGTTAACAGATTTATTTTTTATGTAAGTTTGTGTCGGGTAATTTCTGTCCATTATATCTTACCCATGGTTCCACAATCTCTATAATTTTAATCACTATAGAAATATCATATAAATTCATTATATAAATACTTATAATCATCTTTGAATTTTGTACATGAAAAGTGAATTGCATCACTTCTTGGTGGTTGTAGACCGTGCAAACGCATGAGTGGTGCTTTCATTTTTTAATGAGAGTAAGGTTAAGCAGCCAAAAGATATTTTATATTTAAATAATAATACATATTTCATAAATAACATATATATTAATTAGTTCCAAATTTATAACCATCAATGTATAGTAGTGATGAAAAAATGAATTACACAGCTCTATGGAGATGGTAAGCCATACGTATGCATGAATGATGTTTTCTTTTTTACATATGACAGAGAGGAGATGTATTTGTGTTGTTCCATAATAATAATAACATTTTATTATGTTGAAGATAGTTATTTTATTATATTATCATTGTAATATAATATTTTACGAGGTATAAGATAAAATAAATTGAAAAAAAATTAATTAAATGCTATACCTCTTCTTGAGAAACCCATCTTTTTGTTACACCTTAAGCCTTAAAGGATGGACCTTTGTTCTTTTTAAGTTAGGGCCGAAGTCAATTTATTATTGAAACAATATAAGGAAACGCTTTTTTGTAGAGGAGACCCATTACATGGAATATAGTCCCAATGGTCATTAAATACCATTACATGGCCTTTAAGGCCCATATTTTTTTTCCCAAAGGCCCTTTGATGAATAGTGTTTCTATAGTATATGATATGATACGGTACCTACTACAGTATAGAAACTACTACATATCCTAGTATACTGACTTCCACTAATATAGGTCTACCAGTGTATATGTTCTGAAGAGGATAAGTGGAATGGTTCGCTTTTATAATTTAGGTAAAGGACTGACTTTGATTTACATAAAAAAATTAATAATACAAGGTATTTTTCTTATGAAAGAGGTTCCAAATTTATAGTTCTTACAAGATGATAATTTTAATTTTTAAATACAACCAGATAATTAGTTTAAAAAAATATTAACTGACATTTCTTTCCTCATCTCTTAGTTTAACCAACTATCTAATAGTAAACACATTTTAACCCTAACAGTGGTAACAAATTTTTACTATTTTTAATATTCATTAAGAATAAAAGCCAAGTTGACCGTATTTCTAAATATGAATTTTTATTATTATGAATATAAATTTTTTTTCAAATATCCAATTCTTATTAGTGAAATAAATTAATTTTAATATTAGTGCACAAAATGAAAGGAAAATAGTATTTGAAAAAATGATTATTTTATGAAAAAAATTGATTTTGAAGAAAAATAAATTATAATTTCAATCCAAACGGAATTAATTAAATTATTTAAAATAAAAAGATACTTATTTGTCTTTAAAATCAAACCCAAACTGAAATGGTCCATGTGAATACTTTATTAAGAAAAAATAATAAAAATAAGTTTTAATTTGGATAATAAATTACTTACATTTATAAAATGTTAAGCGTATATTTATAAGGTCGACCATATATTTTTATATAAAATATATTACTTATTTAATATATATTTTTACTAGAATTTTTTTTATAAACTTTCATTTTATTATAATATCATTATAACATTATAAAACTGAATTTTTTTGTAAAATTAATATTTTCATTAGTCACCCATTAAGCAACAATTTTTTTTAAATATTAAAAATTCAAAATATTATAACTTCTAAGTGATAAATTAAAAACTTAAATTAGTTTCATAAAATTTAATTTTCAAAAGTTGATAATTTATTTTTTAGTCATGTTCTTGAAATAAAATTGTATATAGTGATAATGTTTCTCTAGAAAGAACACATTACTATAATTGAATCTTAGGTGTTAGAATCTTCCCTACTTCATATATTTTTTCCCAAAATTTATAGAATTTCACATCAAGAACTGATCTGGGTAGTTCTTTGTCATAACTTCTTTAGTTTCACATATCACCACTTCTATATTATCATTTCTACAATATTCTTTCGCCAACCGAGTCATCTGATTCTGTAACACTTTTCCCCAGTGTCAACAATTTACATAGGCTCTTGAAAGTATTATAAATTAGGTTCCAATTATATATTCTCAATTGTGATCACATATATGGGGTATTTAATATATATCCTCAATAAATAGATATGTAACACATCGTGAACATTATAAGGCTAGGTTCTATTTTCAAATAGTAATCTATATCTCCAATTATTTCTAGAATTTTAAAAGGCCCAATGTACCTAGGACATTGTTTTCCTTTATTTTCAAATCTTATTACATAGTTCCATGGAGATACCTTCAATAAAATATTATCACCCTCTTGAAATTATTGATCCTCCCTTCGGTTATCCACATATCTATTTTTCCTTCTTTAAAATACCTTAATTTGATTTTGAATAGTCTTTACTTTCATTATTGTCCCCTCTACAGGATTTGGGCCAATAACAGTCATTTCACCGACTTCATCCCAATATGTTTGAATGTAACACCTCTTACCATATAATGCTCCATATGGTGTCATTTAGATGCTCTAATGGAAGATGTTGTTATATATAAATTTCACCAGAAGAAAATTTTAACCACACATACTTTGAAAGTTAATCAAGAATGACCTGAATGTCTCTTCAAATGTTTTAATACTCCTTTCATACTACCAATTTGTTATAGTATTACAGGTGGTTATCAAATTTAGCTCTATGCTAAGAGCCTTCTGAAGACTCTTCCATTATTTCAAAGTTTATCATAGATCGTGGTTGGATACTACATAAAAAGGTATACCATAATGTATTAAAACATCATTAATATATATATATATATATTAAGGAGATCAAGACGAAGATCTTATGTTATAGAGATAAAATGTTTAGACTAGGTAATATGATTAACAATAACACATATATCATTAAAATTTCTAAGAATAATAGGAAATATAGTGAAAATGTCTATAGTAATGTTATCCCATTTACACACATGAATGGGTAGAGTCTTTATAACTCATTCGTAATATTCTATCTTGACCTTTACCTATTGAAAACCCACACATCTGGATTCATAGTCTAGAATTTTTGATTTCGTATTTCCCCCACAAATATTTTCTTTAAAATCTAGATTAAATTTTGTGCTTCCATGTTTTATAATGAAAATTGAGTTATAGATAAATATAATAATTCTCTCTTCAACTCAGGTAAAGATGGATCACATAACTTCTTTCCAAATTTTAGTACATCATATTCATAAAAACAAATCCACCAGTTTTTTATAATCACAGAATTTAAATTTATTCTTTTTAACTCTTATCTTAATTTTGATAAAAAAATTATTTTCTCATTAGGATGGTATGAAAATAATTTAGAAAACAAGTGTTATTTCAATTTCCCTAACAATTACCATATCTGTCTTTTCCATGTCCCTAAGTAAATAGTCCTTTACAATGAAAATATTTTCCATAACATCAGAATATTTCCTACCCAAAAAATCAACAACCATATTTTCCATCCCATATAAGTATTGTATTAATAAATCATAATAATTGAGTAATTTAGACCATCTAATGTTCCACATGTGGAGATATTTCTAAGAAAATATTTAATTAAATATCTTCTAATCTGTATATATCTCACAATTTTCACCATAGAGATAATGCCTCAACATAGTCAAGGAAAATATTTTTTCTTCAAACATAAGATCATAGGGTGGATAGTTCTATTCATGAATCATTGAAGTCCTTGATATATAGGAAATGAATTTATCATTCTATATAATGACATATACAATTATTTTATTTGATGAATAATTATATATCATAAATTCATCCCCTTATGATAGTAATGTAAACAATAATGGATTAATTAATATCATTTTTAATTAATCATAACATTATTTACATTCCACTTTCCTTAAGAAACTAAAACATTTATGTATCAACTTGGTTAATGGTTTTGATAATCAAGAAAAAATGAAACAAAAAATCAATAATAACCTCCTAACAAAAGGAAAATATTTACAACTATTATATATGTTGTTATAGTCCATTATTTCTCTTACATTATCTTTTATGGATCAACCCATATTCCATCCATAGTGAAAATCTGGCCAAGAAACGGAAATTCTTGAATATAAAATTCACACTTCATAAATTTACCATATAACACTATTTCTCTAAGAGTCTTAAGAATTATTTATTAATGACTCTTATTCACTTAATAACTTTTCTATTACACCAAGAAAAAATAAATAAATAATGTAATAAATTATCAAGATATTCTTTGAACACTTTGTTCATCAGTTCTACAAACAAATATGGTCCATTAGTCAATGTGGAGGGTATTACTATAAACTCATAATTTCCGTAACTAATATGATATTTTTCCATTATAATATTATCCATCCTTATATGTAATTGTTGATACCTAAAACAAATATTAATCTTTACAGAATATTGAGAAGCATGAATATGATCAAAAAAACCATCAATATGAGTATGAGTATACTTTTTCTTGTTAATGGTATTTCTTTCTCTAAATTCAGTATACAACCTCATTGTCACATCACTATTTTTCAAAAATAGAATAGAAGCTCCCAAATTGAAACACTTGGGCATATGGATCACTTATCACATAGCCCATGTGGTTGTTTATTTGACTCCACTAGCTCTAATGTGGAACTTTTTTAGGTTATGTTAAATAAAGGATTCACGTCAAGGATGAGTTCAATATAAAACACAACTTTATTCTCAGGTGTATTTCTGGGTAGTTCTTTAGGAAACACATCAATTTAACTCTTCACAATAATAATATCTTAAATATTAGGGTTACCTTTAATATCCATAGGTTGTACCAACTAAATATATCCTTGAATTTCATTTTGTATAGATATTAGGGGTGGATCCATGAAAAATTTAGGAAATGGAGACTTTTTTAGAAAGATATGGAATTCTATATCTTTATCAAAAAAACATGATTTATTTCTCTTATATATGTGCTATTTTATTATACTTCGGAATAAAATAAATACAAACGATCATATATAATACTATCATAGGTCAATTAATCAAATATTTTAATAGGTTAAATACATGCAAGAAAATGGGAAATAAAAAAATATCTTTGTAGCAATAATTTTTCTTATAGGTTTCATGATTGATTACTCCCTTATTAGTGTCGTATAAAAGTACATAATTTACTTGGAAAACATAGAATATATAAAAGAGTTTGTGGTACTGTGATTTAATCAACCAATATAAAAATTTTATGTTACAATCCAAGTACCTACCACCAAATATATATAAGCTTCAATATCAGTATTAGTAATTTCATAATATTGTCCTTATCCCCTTGGCATCTTTTTTGGTAAGTCCCCTTGAAATTTGGGAATTGGTTGGCATAGTTCCCAATCTCCTTGAAGACAAATAACTATACAATTATGGATTATGGCTTACCCTTTCATTTGTGAGTATGATGGAATTTATTTCTACACTCTAAGAACAATCAAGTTCCCTCCAAGAATGTAGCAGTTTGTTTCCTTCCACAAGTATCACTTATTGGAAATACTCCCAATCTATTCTACTCCTAATCCATTTTTTATCCATGATGTTTTTATTAATACTC
The DNA here is from genome assembly GCA_963277665.1 of Viscum album. Classification (NCBI taxonomy): domain Eukaryota; kingdom Viridiplantae; phylum Streptophyta; class Magnoliopsida; order Santalales; family Viscaceae; genus Viscum; species Viscum album. The sequence continues at coordinate 590,965,963 of OY728141.1, read as the reverse complement.
TTATTCTCTGACTTTCCATCTAATTTATATGTAAAACCCTATAAATTCTAAAATAATAAAATTTTATTTGATAGTGTGTATGACACGCAACGCCAAGCATAGAAAGGAATATAACCTCCCGAGAAATTATTATATATTTATTATTTTAAATAAATTCAATACATTATATAGATTGAAATAAATGAATAATTGTTTTTATCTTGTGATACATGCTATACTAACATTATATTACTCTCCATAGAACCTTGAATAATATTGTGTTGCATGCAAGAACGTCTTTCTTTAGTGGATTGCGTTATACACCATTATGAGTTTTACCGAAAAACAAGATATTATTAAAAAATTATTATTTAATATAAAAAGAAATAATCTTGTCATTAAATTGTAAATTGTGATTATTATTAACTAACTTATAAAAATATATGGTTGAATTCATTATATACCAATTAATTAGATATTAATATAAAAACTAATTGGATATAAAGGAAATTCTTTTGTAAAAAACTATTTTTATTCTCCTAATGGTTTTTTTAATTAAATAAATTATTTACTATTAGTGAATTATATTAATAAAATATATATATTAAATATTAAATAAAATATTTTTTACATCCATCTAATAGATTTTATAGACAAAATATAAGAACAACCCCAATTTTACGCAAAACAATTTATTTTTATAATGGTAGTTTTGTCACCTTTTAATGGAAAACCTATTTTAATACTGAATTTTTTAACTTTATTATATTTTATTTTTCATAATAACCTTCACTTTTGAAATATTAATGTAAAAAAATTTCAGTCAGTTTTTTTTTTATTTTTTTGAGAAATTTCATTTTTTGATTAATTGTGAAAAATACAGAATTTTAATTGAAAATATCTATTAAATCTCAATAATTAATAGTATTAAATTTTATTTTAAATGTGTTTTTAAAATTTTATTAGTTAAATTATTCAAATAAAAATAAAATTTATGTCATTTTTATCATTTTATATTGAACATAGATATAGAAATTTCCCTAACTTTTGAACATTTTCACTTTAAAAACCAATTTTCTAATCCTATCTGTGAGATTAATTTTCTTTTGATTTCTTCAGATTATATAATTTTAATTTGGAAAATGTATTCCATATTTTAAATTGAAAATATTTTTAACTTCTACTATGTTCAAATTATTTTTTTACCAAAAATATTAGTGAATGAAAATAAAATTAATTACAATGATTGAGGTCAAATTGAGTATACTTAATGGTTAAACTTTAATCCTAAGGGGAAATGACCTATAATCTTTTACATAATCCATTTTATGGGAATATTTAGAACATATAATCCATTTTATAATACCTTTTCATTATTTTAGGCATATTATTTAAAGGATACCTCTCAATATTGTTTACCTTTTTATATTTATAGGAATGCCACACCTCCACCTCTATAAAAACGCACTCACCCCTCCTACTTATTGACACCACTAATAACCTTTTGGATCATAAAAAACCTGACCAAATAAGATCTCAAAATTCACCCCCTTGTTTTAGAATCCGGACATTAAGAATAAATACAACCATGGAAGTATTTTGGTATAAACTAGAAGGAGTTACGAGAAAAAGTGGTAGTGTTTTTCAATGAGAACTTCTGTTTTATTTATTTATCCACTCGTTAAATATTTTTATATCATGATTATAAAATAAAATAAGTATAATAAATATTATTATATGTTTTTAACTTAATATTATGACCTAAACATACACACACATCTACCAAATTTTATATGTAATCATTGTTTGTGTGTATAATGGACTACCATCTCGTGAACCGATGTCATTCTCTCTTCCATTACCACCTTTCAAGGATGTAAATTATAATGGATTTATAGTTAATATATGAAAATTTTTATATTTATAATTTATTAATGATTATTTAAATATTATATAAAACTTAACTCCATGCATTCCATTTAGTGGGAATTTGATAACGTCATTTATTGATATGTGGACTACCGCCACCTCAAAGCGATGTGATTCATTCACACAATTCATGGAATCTATTAAGGGTAATTTTAATAAAAATATGTACTAAATATAAAATACATATGATAATTAAATTATAATATAAATCCATATAAATCATTTATTTTTATTCTTTTATTATGATAAGAAAATGGAAACAACATTCACTCGTACGTACAGGCAACTGTCTCCATGAATGGGGTATTTCATTTCATATCTACAAATATTATGAATTACTATAAATAAATTTATACTGCATATACATAATATTTCAACAATTTTTTAAATTCTATAAATTCTAAATCATGATCTATGTAACATGAAAAACATACAAGTAAAAACATACTCGAAAAACAAGGTATTTAACACCTAAAATGATGAAAATAGTGAAATATTTTTAATGAGCAGGTTAAAAAAATTTATAAAATGACTATATATGATATAATAAATATTAATATGGTTCTATTATAAGTTAATAACATTCTAAAATCCATTACATAAGATCTTATAGATTTTCCAACCAAAAGAGATCAAAAGGTTAGTGGTTTCAACAAAATTTAAAATCCATAGAGGCATAGGTGTTATTATGCACCTAATAATTTTTATATATTGTATATACTATCCATGAATGTATGGTGTGATTATTATAATTGAATTTATGTGGTTTTAAATTTTCAAATTATGGTTTCTCTATCATTGGGTTTACGATTTCAATGTTACCAAATACGTAATGGATTTTTGTCACAATCTACCTTCCTTGATACATTTGTCATGTTATACCCCTATATTATTTTATGAGCTATAAATACTACATATTTTACATATTATATCATGAAACAAAAATAAATTCATGATATAATAAGTTTTATTTAATTTTTACTCTTCATGGGGATTAGGATTCAAACATTTCAATGTGTTACGGGACACTTTTAGTGTTTAATGATTATTTTACTGAATAATATTTTTGTGGTCCTTAAAGGGAATTTCTATTCATAAAAATAAAAAAACTTTTTATTAAATACAATTAATTAGGTTTTATTTTTATACTATTCAATTCATTTATTTGGATGGATTATGGTTGTTTAAAATATATTTTTAAGGAACCAATTTCTCTTCCAAGGGATAAACATGTTTCACGAGACATTAAATTTACCATAATAATCCATATCATTTATCACAGATATTATTATTTATTAAATCATATATCATTTATATATATGTTGTTTTAATTTAAAATTTAATTGATTTACTAGGGAAATATTGATAAATCTACATCCATTACTCATTACAAATATTCTATAATAAGGTGCATTGTTTATTAATTAAATTGATTATTGGATATATAAGGAATGGATTGGACATGTAGTGATTTGGTGAAAGATTTACATATCCCCTTGATGCATTGAAATTTTCTCCTCATACAAACCAATTGGCCAAATTAAACAAGTTTCTACCTGAAGTATGAAACCATCTAGTGAAAGGTCTTGATGGTATAAGTATTCATGACCCTTAGAAAAGACCTCTAATATTTAATCATTGCCTTAATTGAGATTTAAGTTACTATTGTTATTACCCATGACATTTTCATATGATAAAATATATAGTTTTATTTTATTATAATTTTATTTATTAAATCTTATGTTTTTTAGTTATTTTCCTTTACATATTGTTTATGCACTTCCTTTTTTGTTATTGATAAAATAAAATGTGTTTTCAGTTATTTATCTTTAAATGTTGATTATTCACATTGATTCATTATTTCTACAACAATACTTAGGGCTTACTGATCATTTGACCTCACCCTTATATGATTCGCATTCCCAAGTATTCCATGAGTTTTACTATGACATATATTTAAGAATATTCTATAAGAAATAAATGTATTATTGAAAAAAAAATGTTATAGTCTATGTATTCAATTTTAAAATGAGACTAATCTATGTATATATTTTATCAAGAATACTAAACTATTTAGTATTTTGTGGAATGATTTTCTTATATCTATGCCAAGGTAATGGTAAGAGGAACCAGCTATGGGCTTACTAAGTTTGGGTCACTATATTTTGTACCATAGAATGTTTATTTGAATCCTTCGGAACTAGATTTTGGAGAACAAATATTAGGTAAGATAACCCTAAGATAGAATTTATGGATAAGTATAGAATAACATCATAAAGTTTTGATAAGGTTTATATTATGCGAGAATTCCTATAAATATACATTTTTCTAGATACTAAAAGTGTATATTGTTCTCATACAGATGTACCTAAGGGTAACACTACTAAAAAAGGTGTATCGGTATTGACTTGAGATTAACTTGGTATAAAAAACGGGCCTTACTATGCACCTGGTTTGACACTCCTGGGAGACATTCTTTGGATAATTCACATTTTATTTAATAATTATTATGAATTATTTGAATATATAATGAAAATGAATGACCCTGGTTAAACCTAATTTATTTTATATTGAAAATTATGTGTCAAGATTTAGAAATCTTATAAATCATTTTTTCATCTTACCACTATGATAATTTCTGATCGCACTATGTTTTCTTGGTTTAGACAATGTATGGAACCCAAAGGGATCATGATAACATTGAATATGAATGAAAAGGTAGTGAACACAGTGAAAAAAAATGGTATTTTGATAGGAGTTAAATACATCATGTTTATTCCTAATTAGTTTTCTTGAAATATGATTAACAATATATACCTCCACCAACTTCTTGGGTCACCAAAGAAGAAAATTATGGTGTTTTCTAAGATCTCAAGAGGTAGCGTCCATGGAGAAAATAAATCTAGATTTCCAACATTTAAGAAATGTTGAAGGAGAAACCCTAGAAAGATTCTCAATAAAATGGGTCAATTCTTTGTGTGTGGAAAAGGAAGACATTGAGCAATGAATTCCCAAGAAAAAATAAACATTATAAAAGAAAGAAACAAGTCTCATCCTGGGTATTTATTTATTGTTCATTTCAATAAATTTGGGGAACCTAGTAATTACCTAAGTAAATTCACTCTTATAAAGGGTAGAGCAGGGATCATAGAAGAAACTAAGTGAAAATAAAATGGATGAAGTACCAATGAATTTTGCTTCAAGAAATAAATTACTGATGTGATTTACCAATAGTATTTTAGTTACAAGGATCATGAAACTTCTAAGGATTATGTTAAATTTTAGAAGCACATATGTCTTAATTAAATTAAGATTTATGGATACCATCGCAGGATTTTGAGATTCCGATTGACTATAATTTGAAATTATTAAACACCACATTTTAAGTATTATTTCACAAGATTAATGATATTTTGGGAGATATTTAAAAAAATAATATATTTTATGTGGAAACGTATTCGAGGAATAACAACTTTACATTTTATAGACACAATTTTAATGGTATTTATAACCTTTAGGGTTCATATGATCATCATAGTAATAATAAAATAAGATTATTAGACTTTTATAAAAAAATCTATATTGAAAACCTTAGGGAAAATGATAATTATTTTTTAATTTTATTTCGAAGATATGCATCATAATTTTTTGAAACATTATAGTAATTATAGAAATATATGTTTATAAAAGGAAAAAACACATGCAAAATGAAGACCCATAACATCCGATGAGGTGGTGGGGAATGGACACGTGACTGAAGGATGATAAGGGTTCCATGCCTACCACTAGCCTATATAGTTTTCTTATTGGAACGTCATTATTAAACAATTTGAAAAATAAATATTAATGATTAACTAATAGCATCAATTTTTTATGTGTATAGATTAATGTATTAAACATATTGGTTTTGTAAAATATTTAGAGAAAAATTTAATGATAGGATTTATGGATTTTAAAATCTATTAGAAGTGAATTTTCAGGCTTGAGGAATAAAAATTTAATTTTTTCATATCCATTTCTTGAAGTAATGTATAAATTAAAAATTGATTGAAGCACAAAAAAATGATAAAAACATGTTTATATAAATATATCAACTAAATTTATTTTATTATAATCTTAAGAGTTTAAATAACTAATAAACCTTAGGAAAATAATCTTCAAATAAAAAAATTGTCCTAATACATAAATTTTTTTAACCAATGGTATGAATGTATGGTTTTGAGGCCATCAAATTTGTATTGATCACTCACTTATTTGTGATCAATGACCACAATCACCACTATAAATATTTAATCTTTTCTAAAAAGTCATTATATAAAATTTACATTGATTTTATCCTAATAAAAAACATATTCATATATTATTCCATGTGACCTTATTACGTACGATTCACATTTATGAAGAGAAATTTTATTTTCCCTTTTACAATGTGGGGTTTCAACTAAAGAATTTTTAAATATCAAACAATTTATTATCAAGTTCAAGTTTAAATTGAAAGTATAAAATTTATTTATGGTGGAGATAATATAACACTATGAAAATTTTAAATTAATGACATTTTATGTGAAAGCATGTATGACAAGCATCACCGAGTATAGAAATAAATAAAATCACCCAAAACATTATCATATGGTTACTATTTAAAATAAATTCAATACATTCATATATATTAAAAAACATGTGACATTGAGTTTATCATATGTTACATGCAACACTAACCTTATATTTCTCTACTTGTAACCCTGATTTAACTTGTGTTACACACTACAACATCTTTCTTCAATGGTTCTTAATACATGCAAGACCATGTTTTATCAATGAACAGTATATTATTAAAATATTAATATTTACTATAATAAGATATAACCTATCTGTTAAATTGAATGTTATGAAGAATATTAAATAACTTATAAAAATTTAGGGTTGAACACAATGGATACCAATTAATTAGAGATTACTATAAAAACTAATTGAATATAAAGGAATTGTTTTTATAAAAAACTATTTTTATGCTTCTAAAGGTTTTTAGTACTAATAAATTAAATTAACTACTATTAGTGACATATATTAATGAAAAATATATACTAAATATTCAATAAAATTTTTTTGGCATTCATACCTAAAATGTTTTAGACATAAAATAATAATAAAACCAATTTTAAACAAAAAAGGATATATTTTTTTAAAGAAAGTTTTTATGCCTTTTAATAGAACACCAATTTAAAAAATAATTTTTGGACATTTTAAAAAAATTATTTTTCAAAATTAAATTTATTTTTTAAATTTTAATTTCAAAATAAGATTAGTGTTATTTTTTGTCATATTTATGAAAAGATTCATTTTTTGGTTAATAGTGAAAAATAATGTATTTTAATTGAAAAAAAAATCATATAGATAATTTATAATGTTAAATTATATTTTAAGTTAGTTATAATGATTAGTTAGTTCAATTTTACATATATTAGTATAATTTAGTTCATTGGAAAAGAATAATTTAATTTGGATATAAAAACTTATCAAACTTTTAACATTTTTACTTTAAAAACCCTCTTTCTCGTCCTCTCTATGGGATAATTTTTAAATTAATTTTTACCACTTCTGGGGTTATAATTTTGAAAAATGTAATAAAAATTTTGAATTATAATAATTTATATTAATTTGAATTTTTTTATAAAAAATATTATTCAAAGTAATTAAAATTAATTACAATGATATGGGTAAAAATGAGTTTACTTGTTGGTTAAGATTTAATCGTAAGGGAAAAAATAACCAAGAAAATATAAAAAAATCCATTTTATAGAAAAATTTATACTATATCCTATATTTTAAATAATTTTATTCATTATTGGATGAACATTATGTATGGGATACCTCTCAATAGTGTTTTCTTTTTATATTTACAAGAATGTCACACCTCCTCCACAATAAAAGCCACTCATCCCTTGAACTTATTCACAACTATCATGACCTTTTTTCTCATCAAACCCATTCCCAAATAATCTCACAACCTCACTAACATAATACTAGAAGCCTAAATTTTGTTATAAATCCAACAAAGGATGTCTTTTGGTATAAACCAAAAGGGGTTACCCGAAAAGGAGGTAACATTCTTCAACAAGAACTTCTATTTTATTTATTTATTCAGTCCTTCAATTATTCTTATAAATTTATTATATAATGGAATAAGTATCATAAATATAATTATTTTATTTTATATTAATGATATTACCCACACCTTCAAACACTTATAACAAATGAGATACACAATCATCATTCGTGTGTATGGTGGACTACCTCCTTGCAAACTGATGTTGTTTGTTCTTCCATTGCCAAATTTCTAGGTTGGAAATAATGATGGTTTTATAGTTTATATATTATATATTTTATTTTTATATTTTATTTATTCTTCTGTAATTATTATATAAAACATACCATCATTCATTACATTTTTGGGGAATATAATAACATCGTTTTCGGATGTGTGGATTATCACCTTCTCAAAGTGATGTGATTCATTTACACATTCCATGGAATGTATTAATGAAAATTTTAATAAAAAAATATGATTAATATTAAATAAATATTAAACTATGATTATAATATAAATATATATATTTCATTTAATTTTTATTCTATTAATATGATAAGAAACTAGAAACAGAGTTCATGCATACGTACGGCCTACCATCTCCCTGAACAGTGTATTTCATTTCATATCTCTAAACTTAATGGTTTATCATAATATATTTATGATGACTATATATAAAATTTACATTGTTTATTCAATTATGGATATTATTAAATCATGATCTATGTAATAGTAACAAAAAAATTAAAATTCATTGCATGCATGAAAAACAACTAAATTAACACCTGAAACGATGAAAATGATGAAAGATTATTAATGAATGGTTTATAATAAGTTATAAAAGTACTATATATGATTTTATAAATATTAATATGGTAAAATTTTCAGTTAATAACATTATTTAAACCATTATATATGAGTTTAAATAGCGTTCAACCAAAAGATAACATAAGGTAAGGTGTTTTGTCTAATTTTACATTCTGTTGAAGCTTAGTTGTTAAATGAACCTAATTATTTTTATATGGTGTATATACTGACCATGAATGTATTTTATACTTATTATACATTAATTTATGGGGCTTTACATGTACATTTTAGGATATATCTTTCATTGGGTTTACGGTTTCAATGTTACCAAAGCGGTAGTGGATTTTTATCACAATTTTCCTTCTTTGAGATGTTTGTTATATTATACACCAATTTTATTTTATAAGGTGTATATACTTCTCAGTTGACATATTATCTCATAAATATCCTTATTATAATGATATTATAAGTTTCATTTATTTTTATTTCTTTAGGGGGTGATTATTCAAACGTTTCACGGTGGTATAGGTCACTTTGAATGTTTAAAGATTATTTTCCTCAACAATGTTTTAATGATCCTTAAAGGCAGTATCCATTCATCAACTTCAAAAACCCTTTTTGATAGTTATCCTTCATTAGGGTAATTTTTTAATAATATTCTCATTCCTAATTGGTATGGATTATGATCCTTTAAAAAATTCTTAAAGAACCTATTTCTTTTCCATGGGTTAAGTATTTTTTACTAGACATTAAATTTCCTCTAATTATCCATATCATTTATCAAGGATACAATTATTTATTAAACCTTGTATCTTTTAGTTATATTTTTATTTACATTCAATTTTATTTCATTGAATATAAAATATTGATAAATATGTATCCTTCACTCAATATTATTATTCTATAATAAGGAAAATTAGTTATTAATTAAACAAGTTATTCAATATATAAAGAATGATTTTGACATGTAGTGGTGGGTGTGGCCCAATATTTATATAGAACCTCATTTAGTTGATAGGTTATAATGATACAAATCATTTTTCCAAATTAAATGGTTTTTTCCCTATAGTTTTAAAATTCCTTCTGAAGGGTCTTGACAGTATAGGTTTTCTTATTCCATAGAAATAATGTCCCATAATTAAGCATTACCTTCAATGAGATTTTAGTTACTATAATTACAATCCATGAGATTCTCATCGAGTAAAATACGTGGATGCATTTCATTCTCATTTTATTTATTAAATTTCATGTGATTTCAGTTATTTACCTTTCCATATTTTTTATTCACTTACTTCTATGTTATTTATTAGATGGAATGTGTTATAAATTATTTACCTTGCAATATTTATTATTCTCATTTATTAATTATTACTTCTCATGTAATTAAACATTACTGATTATTTGATATCAACCCTATCTTTTTAGAATTCCCCAAGATTCCATGAGGTTTCCTATGATATATATACAAGAATATTCTAGATGTAATACAATTATTATCAAAAATATAGTTTGTTTTATTTTTTATATTAAATTATAAAACAATAATCGTGTATGTATCTAGTATACTAAGTCTATTAAATTTTTTGGTCCTTCGGGAAATAGTTTTCCAGTATCTATGCCAATATAATGGTATCAAGAACCATATTTGTGCTTATTATGGTTGAGTCTGTAAATTATAAGACATGGATAAATAATTTTATATCATGATAACAGATGATATTATTTCCTCATATGATGATAATTTTTGGCAAACTAACTTCCTTTCAAGTATTGAAATTATAATAAAAAATAGTCATTCAATTTTACTCTTTAGATTATGTACATATTTTCTATCCTTTCGGTCTAACCTTGTAAATATTTATTCATAATTAGTATCATTTTCCTCTTACTTTTCCTTAGAATGAGGAATCGTCTCTCAAAATCTAGTCATTGTTCATGTGGAAATTATTTTTACATCAAAATATCTTTAAATAAATTCACTATATGTTTCATATTTCAACCACATTATTAGTATTTCTAATCAGTGATCATTATTGATCTACATCTTCCATGTGATGATAAACCTCCATGAAAACCATATCTCCTTCATAACTTCTTAATGAAATTAATATTTTTCATTAGAGATTATCTATTTAACAACTACTAATGGAAATGTGGTTCCATTTAATTATGGAGAATTCTAATGCATGAAATGAACTAAAATTACTACACTACATTTTGGATATTCAAGGTAATTCATAGAGGTATAGTCTCAGTTTTAACTTGAGTCACCTAGCCTAACATTGCTATAATTTTTTTACTTCTATATAAACTCCATATCTATCTTCATTTTGTTTCCCATGAAGGAAATCCATATATAGATTCAGTGGATTAATATGGGTTTCATCAATAACCAATTATCCATTTCTAAATATTGGAATACACAAGATTAGTTCATAACATTACGAATAATAATTTATATTCTAAAATTTGTAAAACACATAACATAAATATAAAATTTATACATATAGAATCTCATATTCTAAGTATCATTTGGAATATCTTCAAATACAAAAAAAATATTTTCAATGTTTTATAATGTTTTATAGGGATCATGTTAATGAACCAAATAATATCCCAAAGGAGTGTCTATCGAGGTCTGTAGTCTATAGGCCACCCATTATACACTATTAATAATCGATTTAATACCCAATCCACCACTTTAGAGTTTTTACCCTTAGGTTAAACTATGAAATAGCCATATACAATTACTAGTATCTATAAATGAATATACTTTTAAGAAAAATCATGAAATCTCTACTTTATGAAAACTTTCTGATATTACCCAATACATAGACTTATCCCTAAAATATAACATATTCTTATTATCTCTAATATATGATTTCCCAAATAAAGTTCCATATGGTAAAAATTATCTTTTTCTAATATCCACTATAGAAACACCAACCCAAGTATCCCAGAGATATTGGTTACTTTATTATATTGTCAATAGATAAAAATGATCACATCCCTATGAGGAAATGTTTTAGTAGCCTTAAAAAATTAGGTACATGGTTGAATTATACATTACATTTGAAAAAATTAAATAAAAAATATTATATTCATTGATAAATTTATTATAACCTCTAATATATCATTACATATCAATTCTAATACACTTATTAGTATCGTACGGAAAGGAAACAAAATAAAAGGGTGAGTTTAGATTCTCATTAAGGGAAGATATATAGTAGAATCTATCAAACATTAAATATGGAATGAAAAATATGGTTAGAATAAATGATTATCCAAAATTCTTATATAAATATTCACATGATATTAAGACTTATCCACGGATAGTATAACTATTATAATAATCACATTGACATCAATAACTTATTTCATAATTATGGAATACATAATATCGGACATCGTAAGCATATCATTGAGGGATTATGCCAAGACATTGTACATAAATCGGTAAGGTATTGGCCAAATAACCAATGTGTATTGTCTCATGAAACCTTCCAATGAATCTAGGGGTTTTTTAATTTTAGTCCCCACCCATAAGTTAACAAGAACAATGAATTAATAAAATTAATTAACAATATAACTTAATAAATAATCCCTAATAATAAATAAATGTAGATATTAGAAGAAGTAGAATTTAAAATTTCAATACCTTCCCCAGTTAAAATGATAAAAATCCATCCAAATAAATATATTGGATGTTATCATTGTACTATATCCTTAATAAATCATTATATTCTTTAAATGATATTGACATAGATTAATGTACTTTTAGAATATCTACATATGATTTTTGGGGGCAAATAAACTTTTCATTTTGAAACCCCTTTTTTATATTCTAAAAAATTATAAAATTCTATTAAAAAATTTTAGATATATCCATGGAAACTTTTGAAAGAGTATTTAATTAAAATATTATTCATGATGGAAAGAATATTCAATCACACGGTGTACGATAAAAAAATCATTCAAACCTATAGTAAAAAGTTCCTCATTTGGAAATCATTAATAAGATTCATTTTTAAAAAAATTATAAAATTTAAAGCATGGGTAAAAATGAATTAAATTAGTAATTTTAAAATATTAAAAACATTGGTGAAAATATTTTAAATAATATAAATACATGGAAGAACAATATCCCAACTGAAATAAAATCAAAATCAGTTTTCCTTATAAACATTATTTCAAACATTTAAGTAAATAGATAGATAAAAATAAAAATTAAACATATAGTTTATTGAAATAAATATTTGATGATAATTTATATTTGTTTTAATATAAAATATCATATAATTACCCCAATTGTAACATAAATATAAAAAAACTAAATAATAATGAGATTGTGAAATAAACTCTGACCTCAGATCCTACTTCCGTTATAAGTATGTTTAGCCTGCTGTTTAATAAATTTAGATCTATTATACTTATATATAAAAACTATATACATATTAATAATATTATATATTATTCAATTATAACATTTATAAAACAATTTTACAATAATTATTTATTAAAATCATCTTAACTGAGTGTTAATTGTTTCGTTTTTCATTTATATTTTGGTAGTTTCATTAGTTGTATATTACTAATAGTCCCACCATATAAATAATTTTAATCATGATATATATATATAATATTTATTTATTTTATATATATTAATAATCTTTCATCAATGTAAAACATTAAGAACGAATAAAATCACTTCATAGAGTTAGTATTCCACACATACATATAAGAGACATTATAATTTTTTAATAGGTGGAAGGATAATAACATGAATGATGTATAATATTTGACAAATCATAACTAGATAATAAATATAATATAAATTCATTAACTCTATCATTATTAAAATCCAATTATATTAGAGATGAAAAATGGATTACACCTTAAATGGAGACAGTAAGTTGTGTGTATGCATGAGAAATGTTTTTATTTTCCCATAGGATGTAATGGGGATGAATATGGGATTTTTCACTAGAATAATAAAAGTTCATTATATATAAGATATAGATTATATTTCATGATCATTTTAATAAAATATTTAAAGGTTGTTTAAGAGGAAATAAAATTAAAACACTTGATTAAATGTTAAACCACTTCTTATGAAGTCCTCCTTTGGGTTACACCTTAAGCCTTATATGTTTTATTTTTAATGATACTAGAGTATCTAGGTCTTGAGGAGGAATATTTGAAATTCACTTTTTAGGTCCTGGTTGAGATAGGTTCCTAAAGTACTTTGAATAATATATGACAATTGGTGCCCTTTTTATAAGTAAGGGAAAGTATATACTTGTAATTGACTTAAAAAATTAATAATGTAGTATTTTAAAGGGAAATTAGATCCAAATTTTCAATGATTTGGATCTAATAGGTTTGACCATATTATGTTATACTAATTATGAGGACTTAAAATATGGAATCTATTTAAAAATATTCAACTTTTAAAAGTGGCATAAATTCATTTTAATATAAGTGTTCAATTTGTAATGAAATGTTTTTTTTTGAAAAATGTTTTTTTTAAGAATAAAATTGATTTTTAAGAAAAATAATTTAAAATATTAATCCCAATGGATTTAATTGGATTATGTTATATTAAATTTTATTTATTTTACTTTTAAAACAAACCAAATATAAAAAACTGTAACAACCCATACTTTTCATACATTAATATTCGTCTTTTTATATTTAAAATTAAATAAATAAAACTATAATCCATGCTATAATCATATATGTTTTCATTAATTGAAAACTTGGATACCTAAAAAACATGTTCATAAGAGGTATAAATCAAAGGTCACTAAGTTCTTCACATTGGTTAAGCTTTTTAGGATTAACATATATGAAAAAAAATTCATATACTAAGGAAAAGGAAACATAAGAAAGAGTGAGCTTAGATCCTTATTAAGGGTAAACAATAGAGATGTCAATGATCGTGAAATAAAAGAAAGAGAATAATGGTATGATAAAATTAACTTAACATTTTAAAATCATACCTAGCAAATAATATATCATAATTTTGAGTCATAGAATAAAGCTTTCCAGTTCATACGACAAGAATCATAAAGGAATCAAAGAACATGAGTTATGGGGGCATAACGTAGGCATAAGACATAAGTTTGTGGCATACAAATAAGAATAAAAATCATTTCCTTAGTCAAGGATCACTTCCAAAGCTATAATAATTGATTGTGTTAACTTACCATGACCAACTATCCTTAATCAAGGTTCACTCCCATGACTATCAAAGTGGATATAGTCCTTTAATGAATAGTGATCACTCCTCAATATAGTCTATAGTGTATCTTGAGATATCCATATTTAACCAATGTATTAGAGCTATAAATAATTCAAGGACCACCCATAACCTAATGAAAAACATTCATATGTGTTCCAAAATATAATAAAATATTTATCTTATCATTATATCATCACTTGTTCAAAAAAACGGGTTTCATGAACATTTCCTAAATTGATTGTGGCATAACCCATGGAAAATAAATAACATTGATAAATATCTCATCACCATTAAAAAAATACATAAATATTAGGAATAATAATAGTATCATTGGATAATATCCCTATTAAAAAATATTTATCAAAAAAGGATGATATCTTAGATAAAAATTATTTTAAAAGATCTCTGGAATATATCTTGAGGAAAATATTATTCTCATTTTGAAATCACTTCATTAAAATATAAAAATTCAAAAATTATTATGAAAAACTTTTTATTCAAAAATAACCACGAAAACACACATAGTAAGCTTCAAAATATTGATTATTCATGAGGGCTCAAAAAACATTCTAGGATGTGTATGATAAAATAATGGTTCTTCTCAGATTTTTGGTAAAAAGTCAAAATAAACTCATTCAAAAAATGATAAAAAGATTCATTTTATAAGATTTTGTAAAAATTAAAATGTGGGTGAAAATGAATTTAAAACATCATTATATATTAGTGAAAATATTATTCAGGACATTTTAATTAATAAGTACATGGAGGAAAGGTATTCTCAACCAAAGAGAGAAATAATGTCATATTTCATTAAAAATATTCTCTTAGTAACTTTAGTATATAAAGATACACAATGGAATGAAAACATGTAATCTCTAAAATAACTATAGGTTAAAAAATTAATAATATTATTGGGAGTTATATAACAAAATTTCATCATTTGAAGCATAATAATGAACAATTCTGATAAAAATATTATTATAACATAAAACTCTGGACGCTTTGGTTACTTTAAATTAAAAACCACATGAAATAGAGAAACATATATGGATATATAAATACACATAATTTTTTTTTATAATCTTAAAAACACTCATTATAAGTATATAAATTACATAAAATAAATAAGTGGTGAATATTTTATGTGTCTCGCTAAAAAAAGTGAGACAAAAACCCCTTGTATCAAGTCCAAAATTTATATTTATATACTTTAACACATATATAATATAATTTATCAATTATTTAATTCTATAAGAACCTTTTTTAGGTTTAATCCCCAATCCTTAAGACATTACTTAAAATTTCACATCTATTAAAATAGAAATCATAAAAAACTTCATTAAAAATAATAAATTTGACATAAAGATTTTTAAAAAGATTTTTACTTTATAAGAAAAGGGTTTTGAAAACCATAATTTTTTTCACTTTACAATAATTTGTTTCCATGAAATATTAAAAGTGAATTTATAGAACATATTTCAATAAGTAAAATTATTTTTAAAAATTTAAAATTAATAAAATCATTTTCCCCTTACAATAATGGCATTATAGACCCTCAAATAGGATTTTTATAAAAAATTATCTTGCATTCAAAAAGGGAAAATTATAAAACCTTTAAAAATTTAAAAAAATATGAAAAATGATTTTACTACTAAAAATATCAATCTACCATAAAAATTTAGATTTTTTAAAAATTATCCCCTTTCCTTGATTTCCCAACATGTATTATTTCATCCCCGTTAATTATTTGATATAACCCTTGGATTATCATGAAGCCTCCATTTTTCATATACAGAATCTCATATGAACCGTCTTATTTTCTCAATTTCTCTTTAGCACAATAACTTGGGGCTTATGTCACAACCCGTCCCCTGGGGCCCATGTCGTGACTACCCTGGCCTGCCTTCCATAGGCCAGGGGCTGGCGACTAGCACCAAAGGAATAATTCCCTAAAATTGGGAAGGAATTGCCTTTATAACCTGTAAACACACACATCAAGATACGAACATGAGTAAACTGTATAACCAAAAGAGTTTTGAAAGTAAAAGGGTTCGGAATAAAAGCCCAAAAGTAAAGGTACAAATACAACTGAAAATAATACAACAGAAGAAAAAGAAAGAAAAGTAGTTAATGGGTCATCCTCCAGGATTCCTACATGAAGGGTAGGTATAGATAGCCTCCTTAGCACTCCACGTCCATCCGTCTCCTCCACGTACCGACACACCGTATGGTCCACCTTTGGGCACCGTCCAGTCCGGGTTCTCTTAGCCTCAGTAAGCGTTTTTCGTCGTCTTCAACTAACACAAAAAGGTGCGGGCATAGCCCGTGTAGGGATGAGTATAAAGATACTCACTAGGGACCCCGAGACCCTTAAGGTATCACAAAATCCAACAAGTATAAACCACAAAGTATGAAATAAATAGATAACCTTACATATGTATATGCCCATACATATACCTAAGTTATCATGTGATCCATCTCAATCATGAGGAAAACATGGAAAAAAACTTACTCAACTCAACCATGATTTTATTCTATGGGTAGTATCAAGTAACACCCTGAGTCACATTGTCGAAACCACAGCTGCTTGAGAACTCTTCCTCTATCGAGTATGGTGGTCATGTTGCGACACCAAACGCACTTCTCACTAACCTAGAACTGCTAAAGTACTCTTTCTGTCAAGTACTGTGGATCTGCTGCATCACCAAGTGCTCTCCAGACCGTGGGTCTGCCGCATCACCATGCACACTCCCCCTCATATCCTGCTGAGTTACTCCTCCTATCGAGTACCATGGGTCTACCGCAACACCAAGGCTCTCCCCATTTTGGGTCTTCCGTGACACCAAGTCATTCCCCACTAGGTTAATACAGTCACTTCGAGTCAAAACGGTCAGCAGTCGTCAGGTCTTAGCCAGCTACTAGGTCTCCGCACTATGCTCGCTCGTCTTTGGGAGGATCCGCTCCACGAGCAAGTGGTTGATACTCCAACTGTTGCGAAGTCCCATGAAGGAGTATATCAAAGGTCAGCCACGTCAATGGGGTATCAACGCAATATAAGACCCGTCATTCAGACTCCTGATTTGTGAGTTATTACCTATTTAGTCCCGTGGGCCCGGTTGGATTCGTTCTCTATCCAAATCATCTAGGTAAAAAAGTGGGGGTACTGAGCATGCATCTGAGCCTCCCACTCCCATGTTCTCTCATGGATTTTCCCATGCTGCCAACGTATGGGCACCAGACGTATCAACTGTCCACAAAGGACCCACTCCTATCGATCCTCAATCTCTAGCGGAACCTCCATAAAATTCACCCCATCATCGACATTCTGTTCTCCATGGTCGATGATATGGGAAGGGTCATGTATGTATCTACTCATTTGGGATACGTGGAAGACATCGTGCACCCGGTGCAACTGAGGTGGAAGAGCTAAGCGGTATTCCATCTCGCCAACTCTACTGAGGACCCGAAAGGGTTTTATGAACCTCGGAGATAACTTTCCGCCTCTCCAAATTTCTGCAAACCTCATCGAGTTGAGACCCATAAAAAGATGTGGTTTCCATCCTAGAACTCCTAAGGTCACTATCTCTTGTCGTAATATGACTTCTGCCTGCTCTATGCAGTATTCATCAGCTCCTGGATGATCTGCACCTTCTCTGTGGTAGCCCGTACCATCTCTGTTCCCACTAGTGCTGACTCCCCCAGGTCAGTTCAACACAAAGGTAATTTGCAAGGTCGCCCATAAAACCCCTCGAAAGGTGCCATCCCAATGGTGGAGTGATAGTTATTTTTGTATGAAAACTCCACAAAAGGAAAGTGATCCTCCCTACTGTGATCGAAGTTGAGGACACAAGCACGCAACATGTCCTCGAGAGTCTCAATGGTCCACTCAGTCTGACCATCCGTCTGAGGATGGAAGGCGGTGCTCAAACAAAGCTGCATCCCAAAATCCTCCTGAAAAACCTTCCATAGCTGGGAAGTAAAATTTGTATCACAATCGGAAACGATCATTGACAGTACTCCATGTAACCGCACAATCTTATGCACATAGAGGCGTCCCAATCTATATACTGAACCCTGCTCTCTGATCGGTAAGAAGTGGGTCAGCTTGGTGAGTCGGTCGACGATCACCCAGATATAGTCATGTCCCCTAGATGGACGTGGAAGACCTGCCACAGAGTCCATGGATATCCCATCCCACTTCCACTCTGGGACCTCTAAAGGCAGAACCAAGCCTACTGGTAACTGATGCTCTGCCCTCACTTGCTGACAAGTGACGCACCGAGAGACAAACCCTGCAACTTCTTTCTTCATTATCATCCACCAGTGTTGTGTTCAATGGTCCTGGTACATCTTCGCCACTCTTGAATGTACCACTAGAGGGGATGTGTGCAACTCCCTCAACCCTTCCTCTTGAAGTGACATTGGTACCATGATACATCCTCTGAATAGGATGACGTGCTACCCACCTTCAGAAAATCCATCAGGTGTCTTCCATGTGGATATTTTAGCACGGCGTGTCTCGCAGTCACCATCCCCAGGATGTGCCTCCCTGACTCACTGAAGAAGTGGGGGAGTGTCTGTAAGTGACTGTAGAAAAGTTGCTTTGTCTCTATCCACAAAGGATATCTGCAAAGTGGCATGCTGCTCCGTCGCCTCACCCAGCAGCTATATACCAGAAATCATGCTGATGTATTCTCATAAAAGATACTCTAAACCAAGAGGGATCTCTCTAACACTCCCGTGTGCCTTGGGATGCTAAGTGAGATCAATTAAGCCCTAATCTCCCGCCTGAGTCGATGTTCGAAGGTCTAGGCCCTGAAGAATCGGTATCGCACCATATCGATAGAGTAGTGTGAGAGGTCATTGAACCTCACTAAGTACTGAGCAATAGTCATGATTCCCTGCTGTAGATGAAGTCTCTCCTGAATGCACACTACACGAAGAGTCACTGGAATAAACTATGCCCGAAACAGGCTCTCAAAGTTGGCCCAGAGAAGTGTCACCTCATTATGGACCTAGATCATCAAGCTCCACCATCTGCCTGCTACTTCGTGTAGAAGGCTGGTAGAAAGAATCACCATGACGTCTGCTGGTGTCCCTACCAGTCAGAAAACTATCACCACAGCTTCCATCCAATCCTCAAACACCTGTGAGTTTGTCTCTCCCCTAAACCTGGGTGGCCTCTAGCGCTGGAACTCGTTCAACACTCTCAAACGGTGTGCACTATCTGCTGCTAGGGATAGTGGAATCGGTGGCCCAATGGGGAGTGGTACCGCTGGTGCCTCCGCTAGAAAAGGGTCTTGCACTGAGGCCTCATCACTCGGTGGGATATTAGTGCGCACAACTCTTGGAACACTAACTAGCCATCTGCGTGGAGGTATCCTGAAAGAAACAGATGTGACATGGTCAAAAGGTTATACCTGGTGAGCTGACCTGGTGAGCTAACTTAAGAAATCACAAAGAAAACAAACATGCAATCAATGTTTTCATGCACTGAGTCGGAAATCAGAAGTCAGGGTCCTAGTGTATGGATACGTCAGTGGTCTTACCAACACTGGACTCCCTGAATTGAAAACAACACTCATTACACTTAACACTATTTCTTTACAGAAAATATAAGTGTTCTAAGTTCATCAGTAGAACTGACTCCTCGGATACCAATTAGTCACGACCCATCCCCCAGGGCCTTTTCCGTGACTACCCCAAGCCCGCCTTCCATAGGGCAGGGGCTGGCGACTAGAACCAAAGGCGTAATTCCCTAAAAATGGAAAGGCATTGCCTTTATTACCTGTAAACACACATAGCACGATACGAACACGAGCAAACTATATAACCAAAAGAGTGCTGAAAGTAAAAGGGGCTGCAATACAAGACCAATAGTAAAGGTACAAATACAACTAAAAATAATAAAACTGGAGAAAAAGAAAGAAAAGTATTTACTAGGTCGTCCTCCAGGATTCCTACCTAAAGGGTAGGTACAGATAGCCTCCTCAGCACTCCACATCCGTCTGTCTCCTCCACATACCTACACTCCATATAGTCCACATCCAGGCACCGTCCAGTCCTGGTACTCTCAGTCTCAGTCAGCATTGTCTATCGTCTTCAACCAACACAACAAGGTACGGGCATAGCTCGTGTAAGGGTGATTATAACGATACTCAGTAGGGACCTTGAGACCCTCAAGGTATCACAAAATCCAACAAGGATAAACGATAAAGTATGAAATCAACAGATAACCTTAGTTAGTTATATGCCCATACATACATAAGTTATCAATTGATCCATCTCAATCATGAGGAAAACACATAAAAAACTAACTTAGCTCAACCATGATTTTATTCTAGGGGCAGTATCAAGTAACATCCCCAGTCACATTGTCGAATCCTCGATTGTTGGAGAACTCCTCCTCTAACGAGTACAGTGGGCATACCATGACACCAAGCTCACTTCCCAGTATCCTTGGACTGCTGAGGTACTCTCTCTTGTTGAGTAATGTGGGTTTGTCGCGACACCAAGGTGCTCCCCAATGTGGGTCAGCTGCGACACTAAGGCGCTCCCCATTGTTCTAGTAGAGTCACTCCGAGTAAAAACGGTCAGCAGTCGTCAGGTCTTAGTTAGCTACTTGGTCTCTTCACTATGCTCACTCTTCTCCAGAAGCATCCACGCCACGAGCTGTTGGTCGATACTCTAACTATACTAAAGTCCCACTAAGGAGTATCTCAAAGTTCCTCTATGTCAAGGGGGTCTCAATGCAATAGACAACGCGTCATTCAGACGCCCGGTCTGTGATTTATTAGCCATTTAGCCTCGAGGGCCCGGTTGGATTCATGCTCGATCCAACCTGATTGTTTCCCATCTAAAACCAAAACACCAGTGGAGTATACTCAAAGGGACTGTCTCGCTCCATGATTTCCACTGCCGCTGATGGTCTGTCAAATGGATGTCTGGTGCCAATGATATGGCCAAAAGAAGGTAAAGGGGCATAGTGGGACCGGGTCCGGTCCGACCTGGTCAGACCTACCCGGTTCGAGTCGACCCGGACTGACCCGTTGGGTCTGGCCCGGCCCGTTGGGTTTGATCTGGCCCACTGGGCCCAACCCAACAGGCCTTGAGGGGCCATAGTGAGCCATGAGGGCACGGACCGGCAGCGAGGGCGCGGACCAGCCGTGGGTTGGTGCGAGGGTGGTTTGACCTTGAGGGTGTCGTATGGGAAGCTTGGCCTGGAGGGCACCATGAGGGCGGCTCGGCCCTGGGCGTGGGGCTGGTTCAGCTCGGAGGGCCGCAGGGGCGCTTCTCTAGGTCGCTTGGCCCGGACGCCGGGCTGGCTCGGCCGAGGCCGGTTCGGTCGGGGCGTCGTGGGGGTGCGGGCGGCTCGGGGAGGCAGCCGTCAAAATGAAGTGGTTTGTCTCGGAGGGTCGCCGGCGTTGTGGCTGGTTCGGCCGGTGGGTGGCGCGACAGGGGTTGCGCAGCTGGTTTGTTTCACGGCAGGCGGGAGGCACGGCTGGCGGGTGGCACGGCCAGGGTGGCTCAGCCGGCGGCCGCGAGGCCGGTTCGGTAGGGAGGTCGGAGTGCCAAAGGTGAGACGCGGGTCGTGATTTCCGTGGGGAGCGGTGCCATTACCTTCTTCAACTTCATCGCCTTCCTTCATTCCGAATAACTCCACAAATAAGAACGGTGGAGGGTGTCAGGCCATGTTAGTTTTCACCACACCCTCCGTATTTTGAGTGGTGACATAAGGCTCAACAAGAGAGAAAAACGATGAACATCAAAGTTTACAACCTCTGCAATGATTCTTTCCAAAACCGCAAAAGAAATCAAGGAAAGTATTATCATGCAAAGAAACCCTATACCTTGTTCATTGACGTTGGTGTGGGAAGAAGTACGGACGTCGATTCTCCATAGATGTGGACGTCCCACATTGGATGAAGTCCTAGGGAAGAAGTTTGAAGGATGTTGGAATTCTTTGTTGGTTGAGCGTTCTTCATTGGGGTGTGTGTTCTTCATTGGAGAACGCATTCTTCATTGGATAGCATAATACTACAAGTGTTGGGTGTCATGTCACTTTTTCAGTGCATCGTCGCTTGGTGAAGCCATCCCAAATCCTCCTCCCAAGCTCCATATTTATAGGATAGGGGGATAGTTATGTAAAGATCATGGAATTTATGATGGTTAATCTATTAAGAACCTTCCAAAATTCCAACAAGCCTGTTACTAAATATTTACAAAGTGGTCAAGCCAATTAATTTGCGTAGGCATAATAAATAATGAGGGTTGGATCAATTAAAATTATGTGCATTGGCACAATTAATGTGGAGGAAGTCAAGAGGCTCCTCCACATTAATGAGGGGGGTTGAGAGTTTCTTACAATAAAAATGGGGTTTAGTCCCGTGTAGTCCCCACCACCATAACCTATCATGGGAGGTTATGGTTCGGGTGGTCGACACACCTCAACTTCCACATAAAGGTTTAGTTCTGGTGGACCCATCCTCCCAACACCCACATGGGTGTTGCAAATAAAAATAAAAATTTCACACTTCTATTTTTATTTTATTCTTACAAAAAAACCCAAAACGTAACTTTCACCCTCGACCAACTGTCATCGAGGTGAAAGTATTCTTAAGCGAATACTGGCACTGTGAGTTCAACAGTGCCCTTGGATTTTAATTCTGAGTACCGGTTCAAAAGTAATAAAAACTGGCTCGCATGTTTACTGAACGTACCCAAACAAAAGTTCAAAAATTCATTCTGGGCACTCCGGGCCTCGGAATCACATGCTTTCAATTTTCACAGACTCATAAAATTCCCATTTATTTTAAAAAAAATTACATGGAAATTTCGGGTCATTACAGCTTATGTGGAACATAGCTAGTTTGTAACTCTAAGGAAAGGTACTCTTTATATAGAAAAATTATAAGTGATGTTTATTGTATAATATTTCAATTAAAGAAACATTGTAATAAACTATTGCATTTTTTAGCATCTAAATTTTCATGTGGAACTATGTATCATAATTAAGAACTTATCTTTAAATGAATATAATTAATTCTAAAGATCATGCTAATATTATATTAATTTAATAATCCATAAGCCTCTAAATTTGAATCTTCATGGAGGTCGAGATCCTATGTCTTTCTAAGAAATCTAGAACTATTAACAGGTTATGTGGAGATAAAAACAGTACTATATAAATGTTTTTATCCATATTCATGTCACATTTCATTAATTTTGATCTTCTTTGTCAACAAAATCATCATGTTAACTAATACGATAATGACATATTATATATATATATATATATTATTTCATCTATATGTTTCATGTGAGGATGAAGAAGACGAATCTAGTATAAAACTAAGTCTGTGTGCATGCCTTTAGGTGGTTATAATTATACCTTTACATGAGATTGGGGTTACCGTTATGCATGTTTTGTGTCAATGTTTTTACCCATATATGATGACCAATGAAAATTATGTATATCAGGTTTACCCTTACATAGCCCATGTATTTTTTGGGTTAACCTTACATGAGCCATGGTGTACCCCTAAATAAGTTGTTTTTACCCTTACATAGCCATTATAAAGTGTGTGTTTCCCTTACATTAGAGGTGTGTATCCTTATATTATCTATGAATATAGATATATTACCCTTATATATAGAAAGAAAAATCAGTTTGAACCCTATGTTGGTAGAATCTACCCCTACGTAGACAGTAATAAAAATTTTCTACCATTATGTAGAACATTAAAAATTAACTCTACCTTTACACAACCATGAAAAAACCCTCTTACCCTTAAGCAAGGTTTAAAACTAGAAATTACCCTTATGTAAATTCAGTTTTAATATAGAATAGTATTTTAAGTATTAAATTTTATAATTATAATTCTATTAAAAACCATATATTACATTAATATTAATATTAAACATTTAAATTATTAATATATTTTTAAATATATTAATACATTTTTTCAACAATTATTATATATATATATATACAAATTAAACATTTTGATTTCAAAAAATAATTATTCTTATCATCTTAAAAATATACTCACTTATAATTTTATTTATCGCAATGTATTATCTTCTTAATATTTGTTATAATACTATTAAAATTTCAGTATAATGTCACCAAATTAATATTTTACTAACAATAGTATATATAATCTTTAATAAATTTTATTTGACTATTACTAGATTCTTATATTCATCCTAAAGATATAATTAACTTTATCTTGAATGTTTTTTAATGAAAAAATATTATAATTTTCGAATCATAGTATGTTATAAGAATAATGTAAATATTTTATTAATATAAAATAATGAATACATTATTTTTGGATAAAAATACTACTTTGATTTCTAAAATGTTAAGATAATATTCCTATGCACATAATTATATTTTTATATCCATTTTATTACATAATTAATATATATTTTTTGAAAAATGGTTTTATAATCATTCCATTGATTCGTATATCATTATTGTGTTATAAAAGTGTTAGTTTTTGTAAAATCATAATTTTTCACTATTAACCCAAAAACAAGAATTTCTAAAAAATCTCAAAAATCAACCCAAAAAAAATTAGAAAATTTGAATTCAAAAATAAAATTAAATTAATCAAATTAAGTTTATAATAATTGAAGATTTATGTTTTAATCGCATTCTTGAATAAATTTATGAGGATAGTTCTGTTGTTTCTCTAGATTAAAAAAGATTACAATAGTTGAATCTGAGGTGGTAAAATTTGTCTATATTTTCAATTCCATGAGAATTATTTTATATAATGCACCAAAATTTAATTCATATGGTGTATTTACTATCATGTTTCTGTTAATTATAATTAATATCTTTAATTTCATGATATTTGAATGTACATTCCCTGGTAACCCACTATTGTTCTTTTGATTTGTATGTTTCTATTACTATGAGGGTTTCTAACTCAATTTTTCTTCATTGAGATATGATGTATATTCACCACTTATTTTATTTTTTGGTTTACATATTTTACATGTATTCATTCTATCATAATAATTCATTAAATCTAAGTAATTTACAAATCCATCTCATATTTAACCTTATGTGGGTTTTTAATTTGATAGATAACGATGATTTAAGTGTTTTTGGAAACCCAATTCTCATTCATTATGTTATGATTTCACTTATTGAACTTATTAAATGTCATTTGAAAACATTTTTATCTTTTTATATATAATATTATATGTTCTCTTTCCTTTTGTGGATTTACATTTCTACCATATAAACCCATTCTCAAATTTATCTTCATTCATGGAATATTATATCCAAAGTGGATTTAGTTAACTAAAATTTACCTTCATTGAGTTAAAATATTGTTCCTTGAGTACCATTCTCATATCATTGATAAATTGTTATTTTTACTATTTTATAAATTATTTCATCTTTTAAATCTTTCTAAAATTATGTTTTTAACTCAATTATTTCTTCTTGAAAAATTTCTTTCTCAACATAGTGAAATAGTTAAAAAAACTTTATCCCCTCTATAGACAGTTTTTACTATATTTTCATTTTTATTATTCCCCAAACTATTTTCCTTTCTGATTTTTTAATCCAAATTTTATTTACTCATGAGAATCACTTATTTTATTTTACCACTCTATAGAGGGATATTTTACTAACTCTTTTTATTATGTTTTTATAGGTATTTCAATATATTAAAAAATCCTCTCAAAATGAATTTTTTTATCCTCCACTCTATATCCCATTTTTAAAGCAATTATGAATTTTCAAGGTTCTATTATTGAATCTTCTATTTAAAAATTAAATGTTTGAAAAATCACTTCATCGTTTCAATAATGACTTTTAAATTTAATATATATATCTTATCATAAAAAATATTAAAATGATTTTTAAAAATTATATTAGGGTTTATACCAATTACCTCTATATTTAAAACATTTACTTCCATGTATGTTATTTTTCTCAAATCAACCACTAAATGTTCTGATGGAGTTCCCTTTTAGAGTGATTAAATTCTGGGTATCAACCATTTATAATCTTGTGGTTTATTTTGGTGATTCCATAAAAAATATTAAAAAAATCATTTTCCCTTTATATGGATCGTTTTTTATTTGATGAATGTTTGTTATAAATTTGAGAATATATGTATAAATAATTGATGGTTATGATCCTATATCACTCTATAATGAATTTTTTAAGGTTTTTTATCTCATGAAAAATAACCTTGTCCCTAATTGTAATTGTGGTAAGGTATTCCCACAAAGACTATAAATGAGTGTAATTATATTAATGTGTGCTCACAATGACTGTGTGAAAGTGTAATTACAGTAATATTTTCTAAAAAATACTATTAGTGAGTGTAGTTATGGTATTTTATACTCAAATATATATTTATATATTTTTTGGGTGTAATTTCTTAAAATTATATATACAAAGAACGTGTACGAGTGTAATTATGGTAGGTTATGCTCACAAAGATTATTTGTGGGTGAGGTTTTGGTTAATCTAAGCTCATAAGAATATGTTTTGATATAATGGAAGTTAAGATATACTCATGACCATATCTGTGGTATTAATTATGGTTAATCTATGTTCATAATATTTTGTGTTCATGTAATTATCGTTAATATATGCTCAAAGGCTGTACATGGACATTATTTTGGATAATCTGTCTTCATAGTGTTAAGTTTTCATATGATTATGTTTGTTCCATATCCTTGTATTATGTTATGTTTAAATTTCATGCCACATTTCTATTTCATATTCAAATTATTAGGTTATAATTATAATGTTCATTAACTCACACTCTTATAACAGGGTTCATTTTTTTCATTTGATGTTCTTTGTTAAACTATCATTACTAATACAGAACTCATATTATTTTGTATTCTTTTTCTTAAGATATTCGTTCCCAACTCATTTTATCTCATTCTCTTATGATCTAACCCTTGGTGACATATTGATTAGTTTTTCCTTATTAGTTATTTGGTCTCACATATTTTCTTAGGCTTTCATTCCCCAAGTTATGAATATAATTATAACTTATAATAAGTCTACAAGGGAGTCTTGTGTGGTATAATTATAGAGAAATGTCCACAAGTATCATAAAATATGTATCTTATATAGTTTATCCTAAAATATATTAAACCTTTTATTCATGTTAGTGTGTGGTTTTTATTTTATTTGAATATTATATTATGGAAATACTGTAAAATAAAGATAGGTTCATATCATTTTTTTTCAAATTCAATGTTTAATGAAAGTGTTTTTATTACTAAACCCAGTATTGTGGGTCTTCAGTTCCTTGGTTGTTATTAGAGCAGGGTTTAATTATTTTTTTGTATTATTTTTTTTTATTTTTAGGGATTGGCATGAGAAAAGTTTAGTGAAAACCCTATGAAAAATTCTAAATATAGGATAAAATCGAGATGTTTTAGTGAAGTAGAGAGTACATGGTTCTCTAAGAAATTACATCCCTATCTAGTTACTGGAATGTTGATGCATTTGTGGAAAATATGCACCTAGAAGTAATCACCCTAAAATGGTCGGTTGAGTCTAAACTGAATCTTCACTTCAATCAAAATTATTGGGACTAATATTGGACACCTATCCAGACACTCTCATGGGATATCCTCTAGTTGATCACATGTAATTTATGAACCATTATAAAGGATTTTAGGGAAAATTTATGGTATGATAGAGATCCTAATATGAATATAATGATGGAAAAAATAGGTTAAATATAATGATTTATAGTTTGATCAAATTATATCCTTTTTTAACTGAAAATATCATAGGATGAAATAAAGTTGGAGTTGGAGAATAAATATTTGCAATGAGTCTTCATATTTATATGATAATTTAATCATGTTTTCTGAATATTTTAAAAATCATTTAAGTTACATTGTTTTTTTGTAAATGGTATCATAAAAAAATATGTGAATGGTTTGTCTCTAAAAACTCCTATAACAAACTATGAAATTATATTTTTAAAAAATTATATAGATAAAGAATAAAATCTCAATATATGCCCATTAAGTGGGAAATGATGAGTCACCTAGTATCTATGATTGTGATAATTATATCCCAATAAGAAAATATATAATTAGATTTTTATAGATACTTAATCTTATTTCACTTTTAATTAATAATTAAAATTTTGACAATTCAATTTATTTAGTGGGGGAGAATGTAACACTATGAGATTTAAAAATATATTTTACTTTAAATAAATATTGTATTGACAAAATTTCCATAAGAAACATAGATCAAAAATGACCCATGACATATTAGAAGAATGTTATTAAGAAAATTTAACTATTATAAAACCTATAGTAAATAAAACTATTATAATCAGTTAAAAATTAATACAAAATAGGATTATGAACATACAATGATTTAAAAGGGAATTCTCCAATAAAATCATTTTTCTTTGCATGTTGTAATTTCATTTAGAAGGTAAATTTATAAATTTTCTTTTTTTATAATAAAATTCATTTTTGAATAAAAAATTCAATATTATTATATAGGGAATTTTTTAGATTTTTCTAGAATTTTTTATTTTCATAATAATAGGAAAAGTACCAATTTTGTTAATATCTTCACTTTTTTGAAATTAGAATAATAAAAAAATTAAATAAAATTTTTAGAACATCTTTTCTATAAGATATATATTTTTAAATTAAAATAAATCATTTATAAATACAAAATTAAATTAATAAAACTCATGTTTATTGTTTTGGAATCTTAAGTAATATTATAATAAAAAAACTATATTTATTCGCTTATATTGGTAATTAATTGTCATAAATTTTAGAAACTAATTCTAAAAAAATAGATTTCATATTTTAGATCAGATTTTTAATATTTTAATATAAATCCCTTTTTTAATCATAAAATTATGATAACTAAGATTAAAGTTAATGATTTTTAAAATTATGACACTTCAAGAAACATATGATTCTATATCAAAATATTTACATTAAATTTTCCAAAAATGATCTTATAATTGATACAGATGGAATTTTAGAATTAGTTTTAAAATCCTATTCTAAATTTACTCCCTATATAATATTTATTTGAATTTTACTAAAAAAATGATGTCAAAAGTATTTTTAACTTTTGAAGTCGGTTTTAATAAAAAACTCTATCAAAACATTTTTATAACTTTTGATATTGGTTTCTAGTAAAACTGATGCTAGAAAAGTTAAAGCTTTTTTACATCATGTTTTTATTAAAACTAATGTATAAAACCTTAACTTTATGGGTTTTTAATTCCATCTATTCAAATTACCAACATTGAAACCACCATTTTTAGGAACTTTAAAAAATTTCAAATCATGCCCACATGAATTAAATTTACCTCCAAAAATGTGTGACACAGAATTAAAATACTTTATATTTATTTTCCACACATCATTTTTCTATTAAATAGATAATTTAATCTTGTAAGATCCACTTTTTTCACTTCCACTACAATCATTCATCTCATCCATTATCTTTCGATCTATCAGACTCATATGATTTCTCTATCATGTTTCATTTCTCACATCATTCCCCATTTATATATTCTAAATCATGACCATATATCATATAGAATAATTTTAAAGGTAAAATAAAACAAGGAAAAAAATAATGGAAGAAAATTTTTAATAAATGGTTATCATCAATGATCATTTATAGATGTAAATTTTTTGAATCAATTTATGTTACTCACATTTTTTTACTTCATTGTTTATAATATCTTTAATTATCATGACAATTTCTTAAATGGATATTTTATTTAGTCCTATTATTACAAACTAATTTTTTTATCATTTAAAATAAAAATTTAACCTTCTAATTGATATTGGTTTTTTATTTTTAATTCTTCCATTGACTCTTTGAAAAAAAAAACTGTATGGTTTTATGGGTTCTTTATGAGTATTTTTTAAATACTATACATCTGATGTTTATCTAAAACATCCTAAAATGATAATTTTAACATCATTTTAACCAAAATTAAAAGTTATATATAATTATATTATTTCTATTATTTTTAACAGTAAATAATATTTTAACATTGATTATAAATACATATGTTAAAAATACATTTACATTGTCTCTCACAAATACATCTACTTGAAACCCAATATAAAAGGACTTCTTATACTAGTTTTAAAGACTTATTTTAAAATAATTTTTTTATTAATATTGAGAAGACCAGTTTGGGATATTCCTAACACTGAGCGGGGTGGGGGTGAATCAGTGTTGGGGAATTTTTCAACCAATTTCAAATTTTTATCCCCATACCTTTGTACCTATTAGTATCTTAATTCTCCTATTCTCTTTTTTATATTGCATGAAATAATAGAAATTAGTAAAAATATTCACACGATATTTTTACAAGGTTCACTACTCAATAAGAGTAGCAGGTCCATGCCAAGTATGGTGATGACATATACATATATTCTCCCCTATAATGTGATATGTTGTTATAGTGGTTGGATAAGAAAATAATCTTGTAGCCAGTGTGGATCCATACACATGGAGGAGGGAAAGAGAAAATATCTTATTAGTGTGGGTCCATACACTTGGAGAGGGAAATTAAATAATCCTCTTTAAAGAATTGGTGATGAACTAGTCCAACTTACAACACCTTAACGGTTCTTTATACTGCCTCTAAAGACTGTCATATTCCTATTGATAAGGGTTTGCAAAACCAATAGAGTCTTCCACCTATTGAAACCTATTGGTTGTCATAGTTATACTTTGTTCATCCTATATTCACGTATTACTTGACTAGAATCATTCATGTAAACAACCACTTCTTTCTCTACATCAAAACTGAAAGCTACACACTCTTCTTATCCTACTCCTTCCGTGCAAAACCAACTACACTAAAACCCACTCTTCTGCACACTATATTCTTCAGTGCAAAACCAACTGCACCAAGATCACTTCTATTCTTATTTTCTAGAATAACTAACTCTCTTTATGATTATCATATCATGGAAGTTCAGCTCAGCTTATCATCAGCACAGTTATTATACATTTATTAAGACTTAGTCTCTAAGTGGGAACACTTGATGTTTCTTGGACACTATAATATGGAATAGTGTAGTGGTGTCTTCCCAAGTACTAGTTCACCAAAACTAGGTATTCAAAATTGATTTTTTCATAGATCCTTCGTGAAGCACCATAACAGAGCTCCTTTGTAGAGAGCATTGCTTCACAGAGCTCTAGCCATCGTAGAGCACACAACTTCATGGAGCTCTCTGCCTTCACAGAACTCACAAATTTCAAAAACTAAGATTACTTTATGGACCATTCTTCCTTTATAGAGCATATAGACTTTGAGAAACCCATAGTTACTGTAAAGAAAACTACCTTCAAAGAGCTTAAAACTTTGAAAAACTTACTGAACCTTTTCTGAACTACCTATCACCGCGAAGCACGTTGCCTTTCCGGAACAACTTATTTCACCAAGATTCTATGAAATTAGAGAGCTATAAAATTATCTTTAAGTATCTATACGTTTATATTAGGGGTGGATTATTATTTATATGTGTTTCCCACTGACTCCAGAACCTTCCATCAACCACATCTCCACGTCATCATCAAATCGCATTACTCCGAAAGTTCTGTAGAAATTCACTCTATTTTGTGAAGCACCATGGAAATTTCCATATTCGCAAATCTTATCATAATAACAAATAATTCTGTCAAATACTTTGGCTAAAATGATGATCATTCTTCCATTTCTCTGTTGCAATCCACTCCACCTTCACCATTGCAATGCTCACTTGTAATTCTCCTTTCCTCGGCCATTCTCAAAGCTCATCATAATCATGAAGAACACCGTCAACATTATTCATTTATTCATGAAATATAATTCATGAATCCCATATTCAAGAAATTCATGGATTTTCCATAATTTTATGTGGACTTCAAGGAAATATACTTTTCTCAATGTTATCCCAACTCTAAATTTTGGACCCCAAAAATTTGGAAAAACACTAGAAAAATGTGCCACCTTAGACAGCTACTTCTGTAAGACCCACCATACTGATTGACTACTTATTTTCTCCCACTTTAAATCATAAATAATGAATCACAAGTTCTCTAACCAATTTATAATATTTTTGAAATACATATCAGCAAAGCATTTCCAGAATTTCTGTGGAATGTATTCTCACTTCCCTATCTTACAGCAGCATCTTTCTTTCCAATATTAACTGAATTTGATTGGCATCAGCTTAACTCCAATCTCATGAATGGACATTTAGAATTTCAAACCCAATAATTTCCACCTTTATCTTAATATTTTTCACTTGGTTTGGGTGTTATTAATTTATGCACATGAGTGAATGCACGATGTGTTCTCAACCAAACTGAACCCACACTCTTCTCTTCTTATCTCTTCTCCTCTTTATGAAAATCACATAATTATTTTCTATTGCATGATCACACTTAGAACATCACATTTTTATGAAACCAGATATTTTTTTGAGGTATGCCTTTCTTTCCTCGGTTCCTTTGAGAAAAAGGGGAGTTTCTAGAAATTTCAAGAGTACAAGTCGTGTTCTTATAAGAACACGATGTGTACCCAGTTGCCGCGGGTGACCATGTACTGGACATGTAATGTCCAAGTACATGGTCATGTGTGGTGACCTGAAATCCACCTAAAACGGAGGTCGGATAAGGAAAGTACACACCGTGTACTTTTAAATAACACGTCATGTACTCTCTTTTTTTATTAAACAGACCGGGGTGGCATCTAATCAATAGAACCATCTTCTTCTATTTTATGTCTTATCGAGGAGCGATCATATGACGCAAATATTCTCTGATCCCCTGACTGTCTGTCCATTATCTGAATCAACCACCATCGATTGCGTTGTGATCTCCATGGTAATTTCCTCCTACTTCTAGAGCCTCATTTCCTAATTTCTCCTCTTTCATGAGATATTCCTGGTTGAACATTTTTATCAATTTTGTAGATCTAAGGAATTCTAGGGAGATTAAAGGCCTGAGGTTCACGTATATCGATCTAACAACATCGGGGTAGGTGATTTGTGACTTTTTGTAGTTAGTATTTGAGTTATATGTGCAAAAGTGACCAATACCCTTGTTCGGGGTATTGCAAGTTTATGATTTTCAGCCCTTTTATTTCCTGTTATGAATTGTTTGATTGGATAGATGTTAATTGTTTGAGAATAGGGTTATATTTTCCATGATATGGATTTTTCTCCCATGTTTTATTGTTATTGACTTTTTGGTCTAGCTTTTCCTATTAGGATTCTATTTTACTTTCCATTCCTAGTTTTTTTAGGATGGAGTGATTATTTATCTGATATGATGTGTTATGCCTTGTAGAAAATTATCCAAGTAATACTTTGAGGTTTAATTTAGCTTCTGATTATCATTTGTGTATTATTTCTTCACACGGGGCTGCGAGAACTTGGTGTAGTGAGACTATAGGGGAAATTGATGTTGAGGGATTTCTCAGAGTGTTTGTTATTTTTATCACGCTACGAGACCATATAGGTATTGGTGTTGAGTTCTCCCTCAGAGTGTCTATTGATACGTTACAAGACCACATGGGGAATTCATGTTGAGTGCTTCCTTAGAATTTCTGTAGTTTACCATTAAAAGACTATTATGGTAAATGACGATTAGTGCTCCGTCAGAGAGTCTTCAATTACACATGATTATAGGGGGAATTGATAGTGAGTTCTTACTCAGATAGTTTTTGTTATATCTTCTATTATGGAGGGACCATAGGAAATAGGTAGTGATAACTTTTCCAGAGGTTTTCTTTTTTTGTTTTCTTTGTTGGTTGAATTTTTAAAAGCAAATTTTTGTAAATAAAACAGTAGGAATCGTTACTTTGAGTACTTTATTTCTTATTACTTCATGTTATTATTGCCTTCCATATATATTCACTAGCTTTTAGGAACATATCTTTGGGTGGTTGCCTAATGGGATTTGTCTCACACCCTATTTGGGTCATGATTTGGGCCCAAACAGATTATATTTTTGCAGGTATAGATAAGGGCATGCACCCTTCTACTTCATGTACTTGATTACTGTGGAGATGGGGAGCATTGGACCAATTTGAGTCTTACGATATTTTTGAATTTTATTTTTATTCTTTGTAACTTGGTTTTGTACTGTATTCCAGTATTGTGACTTATTTGGATACTTTCTTAGACATATGTATCATGCATCATTTATATATGGGTTCTGGTTATTTATTTATTTCAGTCTTCCGTTGTCTACTGCTGTATGGTATCATTGTTTCTTCCGCTATTGTTATCTGTTTATTTCTGCTGCGTTACTCTACCAATGAGGGCATAGTTTTCCCAATATCACACCAAAGGCCCTCGATACTAGTTGGAAGCCTCTGGAATTTGGGAAAATTCTCTTGAGGCCTCAAGTATATCCTCACTCAGCATGATCTAAATTTGAGATAGCAGATCTGGGTTTAGTACTTTCAGTCCTTTTATTTTGAGCTTGCCTACATGCCTGGGAAAGTCAATGTTGTGGTTGATGTGTTAAGTAGGATGACACAGATACAGGTAGTTCAAGAGGCCAGCAGTGAGTGGCATCTTATGGATCTATTCTATGAGATGAATTTGGATGTGCACGGTAGACAGGGGTAGACGTTTCTTTTTTGGTTTTTGTTACCTCTACTCTTCTTGATCAAGATCGAATGAGGCGGCTATCATATACTGAAGTCTTATTCCAATGGGAGAGTGTGTCAGAGGAGGACCCTATTCATGGATGGACCATAGGTGAGGATGAAATCTTGCATTTTCATGGGCACATATGGGTGTCAACAGACATACGCAAGAAGATGATATGGGAATTTCATTCCTCAGTTTGAACAGTCCATCTTGGTGTCACCAAGATGTATCGTGATGCACACTATTTATATTGGTGTCCAGGTATGAAGAGAGATGTTACTGGGTTTTTCATGATATGTTCCACCTGTAAGCAGGAGATGGTGGAGCATCTGCAACTAGCAGGGCTTTTGCATCAGTTACCCATTCCCAAGTGGAAGTGGAACGATGTCATGATGGACTTCGTGACATGCTTTCTGAGATCTCCTCGAGGGAATGACGTATTATGGGTTGTCATTGATAGACTCATGAAGGTTTCTCACTTCTTACCAATCAAGGAGACCTTCAGTATTGATGATTTGGGAAGGATGTACTTCCTAGAGATTGTGAGTTTAAATGGAGTTCCACACTCTATTGTTTCAAATAGGGATACAAGTTTTTCTCTTAAGGTCTGGCAAGGATTACAGAGGGCTTTAAGTAATCAGGTACGTTGGAGTATAGTATACCATCCCCAGACAGATGGCCAGTCCAAGTGTACTATTCAGATGCTGGATGACATGCTTCGAGAATGTGTCCATGACATTGGAGGATCTTGGTAAAATCATATACCTCTTGTGGAGTTTGCCTACAATAATAGTTTTCATGAAACTATTCATAGGGTACCTTATAAGGCTTTGTATGGTAGACCATGCCGATCACCCTTATGTTGGCTAGAGGCAGGAGAGGCAGCTATGCTGGGACCTCGTCTTTCCCGAGAGACCATGGAGCAGATAGAGTTGTTTCGGAAGAGTATGGATACTACACAGTCACGACAGAAGTCTTATGTTGATCGACAAATACAACCTCTGGAGTTCAAGGTCGGAGATCAGGTTTTTCTACGTTTCACACTAAGGTTGGGACACATGAGGATTAGGAGATAGGGTAATCTTTCATCGAGATACATCGGGCTGTTTGAGGTTTTGGGGAGAGTCAGGCCAGTTTTCAATTAGTTGTAGTAACCTCAGAGGTACCGGGCTATGCATGATGTCTTCCATGATTCTCAGCTTCGATGTTACTTATCATACTTGTCTCATGTTTTCTGACCTGAGGAGGTTGAGCTCAAGGTAGACCCCTTGTTCAAGGAGTGTCCTATCTGGATTATTGATCGAAGTGAAAAGGTTATCTGTGGATGGTTTGTTCCTCTCGTATGAGTCCTATGGTAGTACAGTCGAGTAGAGGACAAGACTTGGGAGAGGGAGGCCGATGTACGATCACAGTGGCTAGAGTTGTTCAAGGTTTCTATTTCTATGCCACCCTGATAGGGAATTTTGGGGATGAAATCCTTTAATGGGGGAATTTTTTAAGAATTCAAATCTTTTTTAGGTATGTCTTTCTTTCCTAGTTGTCTTTGAGAAAAAGCGTAGTTTTTGAAAATTTTAGGAGTACACGCCATGTACTTATAAGTACACGTCGTGTACCCGGTTTCCATGGGTGAACATATACTAGTCATGTAATAGCTGAGTACATGGTCGTGTCTAGTGACCTAGAGACCGCCTAAAGTAGAGGTCGGATAAGGCAAGTACACTCCGTATACTTTTAAATAAAATTTCGTGTACATTATTTTTTTCATTAAATAGATCGGGGTCGCATCTAATCGATAGAACACTCTTCTTATTTTTTTGTGTAACATACCAAGTAAGTAATGAATAATAGATATTTTTATCTATGCCTATTAATGAACTAGATAGTGTTTTAGAGTCTTAAAATGAAAATAAATCCAATCTTAAGCATGGAATACACTAATATTTTTAAAAGATTGTTTTACTGCCTTTTGATGGAAACCATTTTGGAATCTATATTTTGACAATTTTATAAACTATTTTTGTCAAAATAAACTTATTCATTATGATTGGGACATTGAATTTTACATTGGATAAATTTTTGGTATTTTTCTGACAATGTTCATTTTTTAATGAATAGTGAAAAATACTGCATTTTACATCAAAACTGCTTCTTAATCTAATTTATTTATATGATTAGATTATCTTTTGAATTGGTATTAATGTGTAATCTAAATATATTTTTACCATTTAATCCAATGGTGGTAATTGGAATCAATTTCACATTGAAATTAGACTTAAACTGGTCTCAATCTTTGGATACTTATTGTTTCATAAAAACACGCTATTTTCTCTGACAGCGGGAATTAATTATAAAATTAATTAATGTGACTTATATGTTTTGAATTTTTTAAAATAGACATCATTTTTGAATTCAGAATATCAAATATAGCTTAGGGTGAAGGTTTGGTATTTTTCTGAAAAACTTCAATTTTTGATGAATAGTGAAATCACTAAGTGGTAGTTAAAGAAACTGATTTTTTGTTTAAATGAAATTTTTCCATCTTTGTGTTTTGAATTTCAAAAATCCGACATACATGGTTGTCATTAAGAAGTAAAATGTGGTTCAAAGAGATTAAAATATTTTTTTGGTGAATAGTAACTTTTATGTTCTTAATCGCGATTAGTGGTAATTAGTGTAGTTTAAGGTAAAAATAATGTTTTAATAATATGAGATGAGCTTGAAACATGTCCTACCCTTATTGGATGTGTCATGGACGACCAAGACAAGCCATGGGTCAACTTGGGGACCCCATGGAGCCACTTTGGTTGGGAAATGACATAAATAACTTTTTATTTAATATTAAAGTAAAAATGACACAAACATGAGTTATTTTACTAAAACAATTTTTACATGGGGTTATACAAGTTATATATTTGACTATAAATATTAATTAGAAAGCTAAAACGATTTCCTACATCATAGTATTTATTTTATAATTTTTAGACTTTAAATAAATTAAATTATTTATGACATAATGATGATGCAGCGATGACCACATTATTTAATGATTTAAATAAAATGGAAAGATAATGTAATATCTAAAACCTACACATGTCCAAAACCAATTTTATGGGTATATTTCGAACCCTTATCACCTTATCCTAGAATTATATCAATTTGGGACCATTTAAATCCGAAACTCATTTTCAAATAAAGTAATATTGCTTTACTTTCCAAGAGTGACCCTCCTCTCCTCTTATAAAAGTCCCCCACCTCTACCTCATTTCACACACTCCTCAAGCCTTTGGCTCGTCCATACCCTGCCCATTTACTCTCTCCACATCCCTCGCCTCATCCTATAGGATTCCCTTGGGGCAGAATCCTTTCAAAGGAAGCCTTTAGGCTCAAATCAAAAGGAGTTACACTTTTAAAGGTAATTCATTCTCTCATGTTCATTTGTTTTATTTTGCTTCTCCAACCCCCTAAACTCTTTTTATTTACTTCTTTTGTAACAACACCAGTATCTTAAATATACTAGGATGTTTTTATAAGATTTATTCGAGCTACACTCTCACACAACTACATCAAATGGTTAAAGAACATACGGTTTCCGTGGATGGTGAAATTCTGCCTCCCGAAACGATGATTGTTCAATACTCATTTAACACCTTAAAAGGTGGCCATTATGATGTCACTATTTTATATATGATATATAATATGTTTATTCTTTCCTTAAGATTCTGTATTTTTCATTTATGGCATAACATTATTGTTTCCATTATGCGTAAACACGATATCTTCATTTTAG
This sequence comes from Viscum album, assembly GCA_963277665.1. Taxonomy (NCBI): domain Eukaryota; kingdom Viridiplantae; phylum Streptophyta; class Magnoliopsida; order Santalales; family Viscaceae; genus Viscum; species Viscum album. The sequence continues at coordinate 590,926,459 of OY728141.1, read as the reverse complement.
GAAGTGCGGACTACCGCCCCTTGAAAGTGATTTGATTTGTTAATACCATATGTGGGATGTGTAAAGGATAAAGTTAATGATATTATATATGTTATTATACTGGAATTATAATATACTCTTATATCATTATGATTCCATTCCAGAAAATACGAAATAGAAATGGAAGTAGCGTTCATGCGTACGTACGGCTTACCGTCTCCATGAACGGTGCATTTCATTTCTTACCTCTAAATGTGATGTAATATTATAAATACATGTATATGATGAATATATATGATATATATGCTATCCAAATCATTAATATCATTCTGGATATAACGAACCTTTGACCAAATTAACAACATGTAAGTGTAAGAAGTCTATTTTTGACTTAAGAACCAAATACCGACAAAATGAACATTATTAACTTAAATGATTACATGATGTTCATAACATGGTATAAAAGGAATAATGAAATTGAAAAAGGTTCTTAAGCAAGTATAGATTAACTCAAGTTTATTATTCAGGAGATTAAAGAACGGTCGGGTCAAGTCGGATACGAGGTATGGGACTTCGTCTCAATCTCCTTTCATTGAGGCATATTTTATTTTATACACAACTTTCTTTTATACGGTGTATAAAGCCCTTTGACTTTTATGTTTATTCAAAAGTAATATTTTTTATACGAAGCGTTTAATAAACGACAAAAGGGAATGTTTTTGTCGTACGTATGCGGCGACAACGACTTCTCTGCCATCGTGACCATTATTTGAGTTTCGGCTTCCTCTACAAGCCATACCTTTTTTTAAAGAAAAATAAATACCATGTTTTAATTTTAATTTATTTTGGTATTGGAAATGGTTTTCATAATGTTTTTATATCAATGTGTTGTATTGATATCTTGTGATTGAAAGGTGGAAATGTTATGTTTCCTTTATGCATGTTTTATGTGATACGATTATATTGAAGTTCTTGGAAATTATTATGAAGACGGGTGGTTCCGTGATAGACTAAGGGCGGGTGAGCCCGATATAGCTCTCCAATGCATTGGGTAACGCGAAGGAGTGAAACGTTAAGGTTTCTCCGAAGAGATTTAGGGAATATACTGTGATGGGTATTCCAAACGTAACCAAGAGGGTTACTCCCTACGTAAGAATGGTATGAATGCCTCTAGTTACCTTTATGTCTTATTATTTCTATGATTTATTCATGATTTGATGAGGTATGTTAAAGTGCTTATGTTTTATGGGTAAAGTATGATCTCATCCTTATGTATATATGTACCCATGTTTCCTTTCCATATTTTTATATCCTTTACTGAGCTTTTTATGCTCATCCAAAGTTTTTTTGAAATGTTTTTCACAGGTCAAGGGAAAGGTACGTGATATGTTGATAGTGTCAAGAAAGTGTCAAGAAAGAATCCATGTTTATTTTAAATATGTTTCCATTGATGGGAATGAAGAATACTATCTTTATGTAACCACTTTGTTTATATGTGGAATGTAATGCAAGTTTTATGATCTAATTCTCTAAAACTCTAAACCCGAAAAGATCCTCAATGTGTAATCTTGTAATAACTCAAGATTAAGTAAGGTTTAAGGTTGGGGCCTTATAGTTGGTATCAGAGGTCGGTTTAGATAACTTTAGGAGTTAGAATTCTATTAAATGATTATCCAAAAATATTTTTTTTGAAATGATATAGCATTTAAAGATTACCATGTTGCTTCATCTAAGACATGTTTGTTCAGAATGGTTTTCCGCAGAGGAAACAGGGAAGCAGTGCTAGGAAGGCATACAGAAGGAAATAACCTTCCGAATCAACATCCTGAGATGGTCAAAATTGGAACTGAACAGTTTGTTGTAGTAATGGCACAGTTGACTCAAGCGATAAATGGTGGTGGTATCCATGCACGAGATCAGCCAGATCAACCACAGAGGAACATGTCAGTGGTGGAACAATTGATGAGGCAACATCCCCCATCATTCAGAGGATCATCTGACCATGTGCTAGCTGAAGGGTGGATTAAAGCACTAGAGAAGATTTTCGATGTCATGGGGTGTTCAGACAATCAAAATATTAGTCTTGCTATTTACCGTTTGGAGGGTGAGGCAGATCAGTGGTGATCGGTGGTTAAAAATATTAGGGACGCTGATGAGATTGATGCTCTCGACTGGGATGAATTCAAAGGTATGTTTCTTGAGAAGTATTTTCCTAAGGTTGTTCGACTTAGGATGGAAAAGAAATTCTTGGAATTGAGGCCAAAGGAAGACTCAGTGGCTGCCTATGAATAAATGTTCACTCGATTGGCAAGGTATGCTCCAAAATTTATCTGAGACCTTGATAGTAAAATCAATCATTTTTACTCAGGATTAAATCCAAAATATCGAAGGGCATTAGCTTCTCGTGAGTTTAAAAGTTATGAAAAGCTTGTTCGATGTGCTGAGAAGGTGGAAATGGAGTTTTCCGATGATCAAGTGTTCAATAAAAACCAACAGAAGAAGAGACCGAAGTGGCAGGAGAGAGGTAAGAATTCTTCAAAAAAGTCTGATGGTAAGAAAACTAAGTTTCCAGTTTTTGATAAGTGTGGCAAAAGGCATGCTGGGGAATGTCTTCTGAATTCTGGAAAGTGCTACCGATGTGGTAAGATAGGACATAAGGCTCGTGATTGCACTGAAAATGATCAAGGTGAAGGTAAGACCAAATTTGATTTACAGTTAGCGAAATGTTTTAATTGCAATGAGATGGGATAACCATTGATCCTGCAAAAACAAAGGTTGTTGAAGAATGGCCAAGACCCAAAAATGTAACAGAGATTTGTAGTTTCCTTGGTTTGGCAGGCTATTACTAAAGGTTTGTTAGAAATTTTTCACGGTTATCTAGTCCAATGAATAAGCTAACTCGGAAGGGTGTTAAGTTTATCTGGACAAAATAATGTGATGATTGTTTTCAGGAACTGAAAAGAAGATTGGTGAATGCTCCAGTTTTGGAACTACCTTCCAGGAATGGTGAGTTTGTTATATACAGTGATGCTTCATTGAAAGGACTTGGTTGCGTCCTAATGAAGAATGATCAGTTAATTTCTTATGCTTCATGACAGTTGAAAACTCATGAGGTAAATTACCCTACACATGATTTGGAATTAGCTGTTGTTGTCTTTGCTTTAAAAATTTGGAGGCATCATTTGTATGGAGTAAAGTGTGAAATATATACTGATCACAAAAGTTTAAAGTATATATTCACTCAAAAATAATTGAAAATGAGACAAAGGTGATGTCTAGAATTAATCAAGGATTATGATTGTATAATTCATTATCATCTGGGAAAAGCAAATAAAGTGGCTGATGCTTTGAGTCGAAAAAGTAATGCTTCATTAGCAATTTTGCATTTGGAACGTGATCCTTTGGTTAAGGATTTGATGAACTTTGGCATAGAAGTTATTGGTGCAGGAAGTTCTTCTGTTTTGTTTCAGGTATCGGTGAGATCATCTCTATCAAATAAAATCAAGAAAGCACAGAAGCAAGACAATGAGTTGCAGAAAAAGGTAGAGATGGTTCAGAAAGGTAAGTTGCCTGAATTCAACATTGATAATGATTGCGTTTTGAGATTCGGGAAGAGATTGTGTGTGCCTTGTGATTCACATTTGAAGAGAGAGTTGTTATGTGAAGCTCATAGTTCTCTGTTTTCAGTTCATCCTGGCAGTACTAAGATGTACAGAGATCTGCGGGAGTATTACTGGTGGGATGGAATGAAAAGAGATATTGCTGATTTTACTGTGAAGTGTTTGACATGTCAACAGGTTAAACCAGAGCGGCAGTTACCGAAAGGGATGCTTCAACCTTTACCAGTGCCAGAGTGGAAATGGGAGAATATATCCATGGACTTTTTTGTGTGATTACCGAAGACATCTTGAGGTAATAATGCAATCTGTGTTATTGTTGATCGCTTGACCAAGTCTGCTCATTTCCTTGCTATACGAGATACCTTTTCCCTAGATCAACTTTCCCATTTGTATCTTAAAGTGGTAGTCAGGTTACATGGAGTTCCTCTCTCCATTGTATCTGATCATGATCCCAGGTTCACTTATAACTTTTGGAAAGGCCTTCAGAAGTCGTTCGGTACTGAATTAAATTTTAGTATAGCTTTTCATCCTCAATCAGATGGGCAGTCAGAATGAACAATTCAGACCTTGGAGGATATTCTACGTTCTTGCTCTATGGATTATCATGTATGTTGGGACCAACATCTTTCTTTGGTTGAATTTTCATATAATAACAGTTTTCATTCTAGTATACAGATGGTACCATTTCTTGCATTATATGGGAAGCGGTGTAGAACTCCAGCTTTCTGGGATGAAGTGGTTGAAAGGAAGTTGATGGGACCAGAATTGGTAGAAGAGATGGCAGAAAAAGTTCAGATGATTCGGAAACACATGAGAACAGCTCAGATCAGGAAGAAGAGTTATGCGGACAACAGGAGGAAGGATCTCTCTTTTGAGGTAGGTGATCGTGTTTTTCTCAAGGTTTCTCCTTGGAAAAGTGTGATGATATTTGGTAAGAAAGGAAAGCTGAGTCCAAGGTTTATTGGACCATATGAAATTCTAGAGAGAGTGGGATCAGTTGCTTACCGAGTGGCTTTACCTCCGAGTTTATCTCAAGTACACAATTTTTTTCACGTTTCGATGTTGAGGAAGTATATGCCAGATCCATCTCATGTTTTCAGTCCAGAGGTAGTTCAGCTGGAAGAGAACCTATCTTATGAGGAAAAACCGGTCCAGATTCTTGACCACAGGGAGCAAGTGTTACGGAATAAGGTGGTTAAGCAGGTAAATGTTTTGTGGAAAACCCACATGATGGAAGAGGCAACATGGGAATCTGAAAATGCAATGAGGGATAAGTACCCCCATTTATTTGATAAGTAAATAAATTGCGGGGACGCAATTTTCTAAAGGGGGGAAGGATGTAACATCCCAAGTAAGTAATGAATAATAGATATTTTTATATATGCCTATTAATGAACAAGATAGTGTTTTAGAGGCTTAAAAGGAAAATAAATCCAATCTTAAGCATGGAATACACTAATATTTTTAAAAGATTGTTTTACTGCCTTTTGATGGCAAACCATTTTTGAATCTATATTTTGACAATTGTATAAACTATGTTTGTCAAACTAAACTTATTCATTATTATTGGGACATTGAATTTTACATTGGATAAATTTTTGGTATTTTTCTGACAATGTTCATTTTTTAATGAATAGTGAAAAATACTGCATTTTACATCAAAACTGCTTCTTAATCTAATTTATTTATATGATTAGATTATCTTTTGAATTGGTCTTAATGAGTAATCTGAATATATTTTTACCATTTAATCCAATGGTGGTCATTTGAATCAATTTCACTTTGAAATTAGACTTAAACTGGTGTCAATCTTTTGATACTTATTGTTTCATAAAAACACGCTATTTGCTCTGACAGCGGGAATTAATTATAAAATTAATTAATGTGACTTATATGTTTTGAATTTTGTAAAATAGAAATCATTTTTGAATTCAGAATATCAAATATAGCTTAGGGTGAAGTTTTGGTATTTTTCCGAAAAACATCAATTTTTGATAAATAGTGAAATCCCTAAGTGGTAGTTAAAGAAACTGATTTTTCGTTTAAAAGAAATTTTTCCATCTTTGTGTTTTGAATATCAAAAATCCGACATACATGGTTGTCATTAAGAAGTAAAATGTGGTTCAATGAGATTAAAATAATTTTTTGGTGAATAGTAACTTTTAAGTTCTTAATCGCGATTAGTGGTAATTAGTGTAGTTTAAGGTAAAAATAATGTTTTAATAATATGAGATGAGCTTGACACATGTCCTACCCTTATTGGATGTGTCATGGCCGACCAACACAAGTCATGAGTCAACTTTGGGACCCCATGGATCCACTTTGGTTGGGAAATGACATAAATAACTTTTTATTTAATATTAAAGTAAAAATGACACAATCATGAGTTATTTTACTAAAAAAAAATTACATGGGGTTATACAAGTCATATTTTTGACTATAAATATTCATTAGAAAGATAAAAAGATTTCCTACTTCATAGTATTTTGTTTATAATTTTTAGACTTTAAATAATTTAAATTATTTATGACATCCTGATGATGCAGCGATAACCTCATTATTTAACGATTTAAATAAAATGGAAAGATAATGTAATATCTAAAACCTACACATGTACAAAACCAATTGGATGGGTAGATTTCGAACCCTTATCACCTTATCCTAGAATTATATCAATGTGGGACCATTTAAATCCGAAACACATTTTCAAATAAAGTAATATTTCTTTACTTTCCAAGAGTACCCCTCCTCTCCTCTTATAAAAGGCCCCCACCTCTACCTCATTTCACACACTCCTCAAGCCATTGGCTCGGCCATCCCCTGCCCATTTACTCTCTCCACATACCTATCCTCATCCTAGAGGATTCCCTTTGGGAAGAATCCTTTCAAAGGAATCCTTTAGGTTCAAATCAAAAGGAGTTACAATTTTAAAGGTAATTCATTCTCTCATGTTCATTTGTTTTATTTGGCTTCTCCAACCCCCTAAAATCTTTTTATTTACTTCTTTTGTAAAAACACCAGTATATTCAATGTAATATTATGTTGTTATAAGATTTATTCGAGCTACACTCTCACACAACTACATCAAATGGTTAAAGAACATACGGTTTCCGTGGATGGCGAAATTCTGCCTCCCGAAACGATGATTGTTCAATACTCATTTAACACCTTCAAAGGTGGCCATTATAATGTCACTATTTTCATATATGATATATAATATGTTTATTCTTTCCTTAAGCTTCTGTATTTTTCATTTATGGCATACCATTATTGTGTCCATTATGGGTAAACACGATATCTTCATTTTAGGAAGTGCGGACTACCGCCCCCTGAAAGTGATTTGATTCGTTAATACCATATGTGGGATGTGTAAAGGATTAAGTTAATGATATTATATATGTTATTATACTGGAATTATAATATACTCTTATATCATTATGATTACATTCCAGAAAATACAAAATAGAAATGGAAGTAGCGTTCATGCGTACGTACGGCTTACCGTCTCCATGAACGGTGCAATTCATTTCTTACCTCAAAATGTGATGTAATATTATAAATACATGTATATGATGAATATATATGATATATATGTTATCCAAATCATTAATATCATTCTGGATATAATGAACCTTTGACCAAATTAACAACATGTAAGTGTAAGAAGTCTATTTTTGACTTAAGAACCAAATACCGACAAAATGAACATTATTAACTTAAATGATTACATGATGTTCATAACATGGTATAAAAGGAATAATGAACATGAAAAAGGTTCTTAAGCAAGTAGAGATTAACTCAAGTTTATTATTCAGGAGATTAAAGAACGGTCGGGTCAAGTCGGATATGTGGTATGGGACTTCGTCTCAATCTCCTTTCATTGAGGCATATTTTATTTTATACACAACTTTCTTTTATACAGTGTATAAACCCCTTTGACTTTTATGTTTATTCAAAAGTAATATTTTTTATACGAAGCGTTTACTAAACTAAAAAATGGAATGTTTTTTTCGTACGTATGCGGCGACAACGACTTCTCTGTCGTCGTGACCATTATTTGAGTTTCGGCTTCCTCTGCAAGCCATACCTTTTTTTAAAAGAAAAATAAATACCATGTTTTAATTTTCATTTATTTTGGTATTGGAAATGGTTTTCATAATGTTTTTATATCAATGTGTTGTATTGATATCTTGTGATTGAAAGGTGGAAATGTTATGTTTCCTTTATGCATGTTTTATGTGATACGATTATGTTGAGGTTCTTGGGAATTATTATGAAGACGGGTGGTTCCGTTATAGACTAAGGGCGGGTGAGCCCGATATAGCTCTCCAATGCATTGGGTAACGCGAAGGAGTGAAACGTTAAGGTTTTTCCGAAGAGATTTAGGGAATATACTGTGATGGGTATTCCAAACGTAACCAAGAGGGTTACTCCCTACGTAAGAATGTTATGAATGCTTCAAGTTACCTTTATGTATTATTATTTCTATGATTTATTCATGATTTGATGAGGTCTGTTAAAGTTCTTATGTTTTATGGGTAAAGTATGATCTCATCATTATGTATATATGTACTCATGTTTCCTTTCTATATTTTTATATCCCTTACAGAGATTTTTATGCTCATCCCATGTTTTTTTGAAATGTTTTTCACAGGTCAAGGGAAAGGTACGTGATATGGTGATAGTGTCAAGGAAGTTTCAAGAAAGAATCCATGTTTATTTTAAATATGTTTCCATTGATGGGAATGAAGAATACTATCTTTATGTAACCACTTTGTTTATATGTGGAATGTAATGCAAGTTTTATGATCTAATTCTCTAAAACTCTAATCCCGAAAAGATCCTCAATGTGTAATCTTGTAATAACTCAAGATTAAGTAAGGTTTAAGGCTGGGGACTTATAGTTTTTCTCATCCAAAAGTGACCATATGGCGTGAATCTTCTCCAAGCCCCCGACACACTATCAGTTCTCCGAATCAACCGTCGTTAATTGCATTGGGATCACCACGGTAAGATACTCCTTCTTCTAGATCCTTGTTTCCTTATTTCTCCTATTTCACGAGATATTCTCAGTTTAACTTTTTTATCATTTTTGGATATTTATAGAGTTCTAGGGTGATTCAAGGTAGAAGATTCACATATATTCATCTCACAATGTTGAGGTAGGTGGTTCGTGCCTTTTCTGTAGTTAGTCTTTGATCTATATGTGCAAAAGTTCCCAATACCCTCATTCTGGGTATTGTGTGTTTATGGGTTTTAACCCTTTTGTTGCCCAACATGCCTTGTTTGATTGGATATTGGTTAATTGTTTGAGAATAGGGTTATCTTTTCCAATATATGGATGTTTTTCCCATGTTTTCTTGTAATTGGCCATTTGGTCTAGCTTTTCATGTTAGGCTGCTATTTTCCTTTTCATTCGTTTTGTTTTTAGTATGGAGTAATTATTTATCTAATATGATGTGTCATACCTTATAGAAAATTATCCAAGTATTACTTTGAGGTTTACTTTGGATGATGATTATCATTTGTGTACGATTACATTACATGGGGCTACGGGAACCTGGTGTAGTGAGACCATAGGGGAAATTGACGTTGATGGATTTCCCAGAGTGTCTATTATATTTATCATGCTGTGAGACCATAATAGGGATTGAAGTTGAGTTCTCCCTTATATTGTCAATAGATATGTTACAATACCATAGGGGGAATTGACGTTGATTTCTTCCTAAGAGTGTCTCTAGTTTACTGTTAAAAGACTATATGGTGAATTGAGGGTGAGTGCTTCTTCAGAGAGATTTCGATCACACATGAATATAGGGGGAATTGACAGTGAGTGCTTCCTCAGAGAGCCTTTGTTATATCTTCTCTTGTAGCTAAACCAGATGGAATAGCTTGTGAGAACATTTCCAGAGGGTTTCTTGTTTTTTTTGTCTTTGTTGTTTGAATTGTTAAAAGCAAATGTTTGTAAATGAAACTATAGGACTGGTTACTTTGAGTACTTCCTTTCTTATTGCTTAATTTTCTTCTTGTCTTTCATATATATTCACTGACTTTTAGGCATAAATATTTGGTTGGTGGCCTACTGTGATTTATCTCACACCCTATTTGGGTCAGGCTTTGGGCCCAAATATATTACATTGTTGTTGGTATAGAAAAGGGTAATTTCTCTTCTACTTTAGGTACTTGATTACTGTGGAGATGGGGAGCATGGGACCAAGATGAGCCTTGCATTATTATTGGTGTTTATTTGCCTTATTTATACCTTGTTTTAGTATTGTATTCCATCATTGTGACTTGTTTGGCTACTTTTATAGATATATGTATCCTGAATCATTTTTATATCGGTTTCAATTATTTATTTTTATCAGTCTTTCGATGTCTACTATTGTATGGTATCATTATTGCTTCCGCTATTGTTATCTGTTTATTTCTGCTACATTAATCTTCCAATAAGGGAATAGATTCCCCACTATCACACCCAAGGCTTTCACTACTAGTCAGCATCCTCTAGAATTTGGGGAAATGCACTTGAGGCCATGGGACCAACCGGGTATGGGGAACCTCTGGGTGGAACCCGGAACCAGGAAGTTACAACATTCGATGATTTATTCTTCATTAATCCTTAAATGGATGATATTTAACCATTATTCATTATTGTAAACAATGTGTCACCTCTGACAGAAGTTTTTTGAACTTTAAGATCAGTGCATCAATCATATAATTTGACTTCATGGAGAATTGCACAAGCATGACATCCAAAGTTATGATTGAATAACAATTCTTCAATAATCCTCATTTTAGCCATTCTTCATTAACTTTAGAGTCCTTCTTCATCTCCTTCTTCATTTTGACCTGTATTGACAAAAATTGACAACAAATAAAACCTTATACACAAATTGGTCCCAATAAATATTTCAATATTTTTATTTAATAAATTAAAATGATACAATTTATATAAGTAATATAATAACATTTTTTCATATATATATTAATATATTAACATTCATTCATTCAAAAACCAATACTAAATAATAGTAAGAAAAATTAATCTTGAAAACAACATTTTTCTACAAAATAGTTTTACTATATATTAAATTTTTGAATTTAAGAGTTAATTTTAAATTATTTAGCAATTAAAAAAGATTATATGGAGATTAAATTTATGTTAAAGGCATAAAAATTTTTCAATACTGGTGGTCTTATATTTTTAATGAAATATAAATTACATGGTTAAAAACTAGTTACTATAAAAAACCAAAATGCTAAAATATAAATATTTAGTTGTCAAAGATAGGAAACATGTTTAAAACATGTTTAAATATGCATTTTAGATGATATATCAACCTTATATCACCAAAAAAATCAATATTTTACACTTTTGGACCATTTTCCCTTGAATAGTGCCATTTCATCATTAACAATGTAATGGGTACTTATAAATATGTCATTCTCTTCACTTATGAATGTAGATCAATTAAACAACCTTTATCTTCCAATTAAAATTCCTTAACTCAATATAAAAAAAACCAAAGTATCCAATAAACTCTATCCCTATGTTCTAGAAGCCTTTGTCTTCCAAAAATAAAAATTTAAGGAGTATTAGGGTGTTACCCAAGGGAGAACATCACATGGGGGATATAATATTATCAATGGAGTTCTCTTAATTCCATTCTTCGTCTACCCCCAAAAACATAATCTTGTCATGAAAGTATGATAGAACAAATTTTAATGATATACTTAAAATTTATTATACTAATGTATTATCAATTTTCTGCCTTCATGTAATACCTTATGAAAAATAAGGACGTTTTCTTGAGTATGTGGGGACTACCACCTCCATGAATGGCATACTTTATTTCACATCACCCCCTTAAATGCCTTGTTTTAAATGACTATTTAAAGGATAAATTTCATATTTATAAATTTTTTAATATTATGAAATTCAATTCCATTACCTATTTTTCTCCTAATATATGGAAAATGAATGTGTCACGCATGCATACGTGTGGACTATCGCCTCTACGAAAGTGACATAATTCATTTTTCACTATTATATTTCATTATTTAAAAAATATATTATAAAATAATTCACCACCATTGAAATACCTAAATTATATCAAAAACCTTCAATAATAATTACATTATTATAAAATAAATGCATTTCTAACTATAATCACCCATAGGTCATAGTTTATCCTTTCTTAAGATGGTTTAAACATATACTTGATCAATTTCATAAATTTCTATCATGGTTTTTTGTGGAAACATAAATAATTTTGATAATATATATTAATGATCATAAAATGTTTGGTTTATGACCCTCTAAATTTTTTTTATTATTATCTTAAAATTATGATACTACCTTTTGTTCGATATAAATTACCAAAACAAGAATGTTACCAACATTGTCATTGTGAATCATAACTAAAATGATTATTAATTTAAACTATAGAAATTTATACCATCATAAAACATATATTATATTACCTTTAGTAATATTTTAGTTATTTACTTTGAATCTAAAAATAATAATAAACACTTCCATTATGAAACTTGAACTAAACAAACAATTGATGGTAATAACATTTGATTTTGAAAAAAACATAACGAACTAATAAAAATGTAATAAATGATTATAAATAAATTTTATAAAAGTTTATTAGTGTGAATAAGGGTTATAAATAGATGATTAATATATTTTTTTATATAGGATTTTAGAAAATGTTTGGCTAAGTGAAATTTGAGGTAAGTTTTACTTGTAAGTATTTTCAATTCCATGAGAAATATTCAACATCATGCACCATAATTTCTTTTATATGGTTTATTCACTTATTTATTATATTAAAGTGTAATTAATATATTTAATTTTATGATATCTAAATTCTTATTTCATGTTAACCCTCCTAGTTTCTTTTTATTCTTACTTTACCATTTTTGTAAGTGTTTTTATATCTCAATTTTTCTCCATTGAGAAATAATGTGTATTCACCACTAGTTTTTTTTCTATAGTGTTTATATTAAAAATAGATTTATTTTATAATAATTATTTATGAAATATATATAATTTATCTATCCGTTTCAGGTTCTTCCTTTCATGGGTTTTTAATTTGTAAGATAATGAAGATTTAAGGGTATTTGGAAACTCAATTCTCATTCATTGAGTTATTCTTGTAATTCCTGAAATAATTACATATATGTTTGTAAAATTATGATATGTGATTATTTATATATGTTAATTTATATTAATTTTCAAGGGATTTAAATTTATACTAGATAAATACCTTTATAATTTTTTCTTACTTCATGATTTATGATAAACATAGAGGATTTAGTCAACTCAAATTTTATTTCCTTGAGTTAAAATATTATTCCTAGAGAATAATTCTTCTAAGTTTAATAAATATTTATATATATTATTTAAAAATATATTTCCTCCTTTATATCTAGATAAAATGATGTATACAAATTATAGATACTTTCTCGATTAATTTCTTTCTCAAAGAAATCCATTTTTGTAGAAAAAATATCATCTCTTACAAATATAAATTTTCCCCCATTTTCATGTTTACTATTACCATAAATTTTTCCTTTATTATTTTAAAATTTATTTATGTGTTTACTCATGCATATTTAACATTTTCTATTACCAATTTTCATAGGGATGTTTTACTACCACATTTTCTTATGTGGGTTTTCAACAAAGATATTTCAAAATATTTAAAAGGTTTTTCATGATTTCAAAATAAAAATTTTAATCTTATACTCCACATTCCTTTTTTATAAACATTATATATTTTAGAGTATATATTATTTAATTTTCTTTTTAAAAGTATTTTTTTATAAATATTTCACTTAAAATTTTTGAAAATGAATTTTTAATGTGAGATATAACATCTTCTTTTTTAACAATTTCAAAAACATTTTATACAAAATGCTTTATAGTTTCGCTACCATTTAAATATTTTTTCAAAAATATTTATTTACATAGAATATATCCTCATTAATACTATTATTGAGGTTAATTTTAGTAATATAATCTTATAAATATTGTGTGTGGTTGTATTTTTTGGAAATCTATGAGCACAAAGATCTTCGCTGAGTGTAATTGTATTAGGATATTCTCACAACAATTGTGTATAGAAGTAATTGTGGTTATTCTATGTTCACAAGAATGTTCATAGGTTAAATTTTAGCTACTATATAATAAAAATATTTAAAATATGTGTATCTTTGAATAATATATTATCAAAAGATTATTCATGGGTGTAATTTCAGTAAATCTGAGATCAAAATTATATGTCTGGATGTAATTGTGGTTAATATATTTTCATAGTGATATGTATTACTATTATTACAGTAGTTCCATAATTCCTTATTATGTAATTTTTCAATGATACACCATATTTCTATGTCATATTACTATGATTATGTTCCAAGGATCATGATTATTATCTCACACTCTTGTTCTGTGGTACTTGTTTTTTCATTTGAGATTATATGTCCTACTATTGTGATTTTCATATAAATAATATTATCCCATGTTCTTCATGAAAAAATATTTCTCCCATTATTATGTTTTATCATATCCTTATTATCTTTCACTTTATGAAATATTTATGTTCATTTCCTTAAATGGGAAATTGATCTTAACCCATTTCTTCTATTTAGATTACCCGAGTTATAAATATGATTATAATTTATGAGAAGTCCATAAGGGATTATAGTTTGGTTTGATTGTGGATAAACGTTCACAAGAATCATAAAATAAATTTCTTAGGTTTTTGAACCCCAAATACACTAAACCTTACTTTCTTAGGAGTGTGTAATTCAATATTTATTTAAATTTTATCTTACGGAAATTTTTTAAAATAAAGATATGTTAATCATAATTTATATTAATGCCAAGGTTTAAAGAAATTTTATTTCTCACAAGACCCTAGAATTCCTATTTGGGGTTCCCCACACATTTATTTCTCAAACTTATGATTCCTCTATATAAATTTAACATGTTGATTTTTTTTATTTTATAGTATTTTATCTGTATAATTGAATATTTCTTAAAAACTTTCCTTATAAAATAGATAATGTTTTAGTTTTACTATAATTGAATTTTCTATTTTTAATGGTTTAGGTACATAATTCATAAAAAGTGATACAAGGAACATATCATGAACTATAGAGAGTTTTGGTCGAATTGAAATAAGATAAGATATTATCCCCACATGATCAAGTATTTTAAAAGGGTCGGTGTACATAGGGATTAACTCTACCTTATTCTTGAATCTCATAACCCTCTTTGATGGTGATATTATAAGTAATACCTTATCTCTAACATTAAATTTAAATCCTCACTAAAAATTATCAACATTGCACTGTTTTTATAATTTTTATAGTTTCAAAATGTGACTAAATATTTTGAATCCTCTCTATAATATCTTGAGAAAGATCTAGAACAAATATATTTTTTCTATCAAAATTTATCCCAACATGTTAGATTTTAGAACCTCTTCCCATATAGATCCCCATATGGTTAAATTTTAATTATAAAGTAGACATTTTTTATATTATAACTATAGCTATGAAGGTACTCTTCACAAAATCAATTGAAATCCACTATGCAATATATTAACATATTTTTTAGACTTTGAATGGTATTTTCATTTTTTCCATTATTCGGATGATGAAAAGAACCATTGAAGCATATCTTTGTATATAATTATTGTTGAAGACGTCTCCAGATCACCAAGGTAAACCTTGTATATCAAGAAGATGCAATATAAAGTGGTACTCTATATATTTTTACCACATTATTTATCTATATATTATTGAAATTGGATCAAGAGATAAGTACTTACAAAATGAAATGAAATGCACTAAATTCTTAAGTGGGTTAACTATATACCAAATGAAATTCAAGACTTTATATGTCTTAAGAAAACTAAAAAAATCTATGGTGATGTTCTCCCATTTCCATTAAGGTATGGGTAATTGTTACAATATCCCCTAAGTCTTATGACATTCAACCTTAAATTGTATTAAAACAAAAAAATGAGATATATAATCTAAAATAATTCGTGTTATTTTTTCCAATAAGAAATTATTATTGGGATCTACATATATAGGTGTACTTTCAAATTAGACAGAGAATAATGAGCTATGTGCATCATAAAAAATTCCTTTATTCAATTAAGTTATTGAGGGAACAAAAAATCATTTCTAGAATCATATAATTCCATTATTGTCAATTTCAAACTCTAAAATAATCCATATATTTATTTATCAACCTATATAGTCCTTCTATACAAACTTTACCATCATATAGATGTATTGTTATGTTGTCACATGGGAAAGGTGCGATTTCATAACTTCCTTTATGTTTCCTGGGTCTATCCATTAAAAATACATTAGTATTGGATCTCTCCCACTCCTCACCAAGGATAAGGTATCATTATCCATCATGAATAAAATAAATCAATGATATCTTTTTATTGGGACCTTTTAATTAAAAAAATGTTATATAAGATCAATAGAAAGATCTCATTTTCCTTTTTATTATTCTATTTATGTAGAAATAATAAATTTGATATGACCTGTTTCTTATCTTATTCATATTGATTTTATTATATCAATGACATGCATTATCACTCTCTTCATATTTACTCTTCTGAAGATGGTATTAAATTAAATAAACTCTCTTATCTCTAATTGAAACTAAATTATTTATTTATAGTAAGTATATATCCCCTGTATTACTACTACTTAAATTAATATTAAAGTATTTATTCCAAACTCTATACCTTTACACTAACATTGTAGATTACATATTATTCCTATAAGATTTGGGATCTCCCCAAGTAACTCATTTACTAATCCTATTTAAATTCAAATAAATACACATAATATAGAAAAATAATCAATTGAGTATATCATGGACAACTATCTTTTGTTATTTGAAGAAAACCTTTAATAATTCCTCAATTATATCATATTATTAAATTTAGAAACTATTTCATTAACCTTCTTCAAAATTTTATTCAATTGGTGTGAATGTTTTTATTACTACAAAATGGTGTTCAAACACTCGATACAAAAAATCTTTGCGAAACCATTTGAACTCATCTTTTATCTTCTAAATATCGTGGATTAATATCCCATTTAAAACCTCAAAATATAATAAAATTATTTTTTCCAAAACACCCCATTCTTGGTACCTATGGTGGCATATAACACATCGATGAGAATCCTACTAAAGATATGGAGAATAAAACGACTCTATGATGAATCATATAAAGCTATTTTATCCTAAAATGTCCAATAAATAAATGTAAAACAACCATTAAACCTTATAAAGCTTCAACCTGTATCATATGAAGATAATATTCACTTTTAGACATAGCTAATTTCTAATATCTCATCAGCATTATCCCATCTCAAAAAATATTAATATATATTGGTCTTCAAAATATGTGGCATGAAGATGTGAATGTAAAAATTTCTAATAATATTTGGGCCTTGGTGTTTCGTGTATTCAAATCTAGTTTCTAGAGGTAGATGATGAATAACGAATCATCATTTAAATCTAACCTTACATTCTTCTTAAAAATTGAATAATTACTATGATTTTTCATTGTTCAGTAGCAAAGTTCCTTTTGGTTGTCTTCTTTCTTCATTGTCCTACACATGGGATGACCATGGTAGTAATAACTACAGAATCTCCCCATGCCACGACACGAACACTTTATGATGGTGTTTCTGAATCACATCCTTTCACTCTCTCCACCGGAATCTGCCCAAACTGTGGATCTGTTTCATTTCTCCATGTGTTATTTCCAAAGTAAAGTGACATTCAAAATTAGATACTATCCTTCACGAGTGGATAGTTACTTTGGAAAGTTGACAACGGTGTCCATTATTTTTTCCCTTAACTTTTATCCACCAAAATCCATTTCTATAGCCAAAAATCAATTCAAATGTATACAAACTTTTTTTTTGTCACAAAAAAAACTAAACTCAACTTATACTCTCTTATAAAAACAATTATATCAATATTCATGCTTCGAACCCTTATAAAAAATAATTATTAATAACTAAATTAAATAACTCCATACAGCTCTCAATGAAATATATCAATTGTTCCTCGTATCTTCATGCACCTCCAAGCAACCCATGAGAAATGATTCATGGAACTATATCAATATATATCACATCAACACATCTTATCATACATTAATTTATATTTTCAAAAAAAAAACATAACATCATGGTTTCAAAAATATCCCCCATTTTATTTTATTTTTAAAATATCCATAGAATATATCTCATGGTCATGTGTTAATTTTATCACAAGATTTTCCTCCCAAAGAGTCAACAAAATGAAAAGGTGTCATTTCTCATTAAATGGAAGTGTCAAAACCATATTTTGAAGGTATGTTCTCTAAACATTTACTCCACTTTTGGAACATATTTCTTTTCACTTGATTTATTAAGATAAATCTTCTTCTCAATAAACTTCCAAGAATTCTAGAGTGAGAAAAACTATACTCCTCTTTAGTGCTAGCCTTAATATTCCTTTTTAAATTAATCTAAATAATAGAATAAAAATTATGGTACTTACCTCATCTAAACCTTCATTGACCCCTACTTCAACCCACTTTCATATAATAACTACATATTTCATTAAAAATACCAATGAGTTAATTTCACCACATATAAATGATGTGTCAAAAAATATACTAAACCTAATTAGTTATAAATCTATATAAAAAATAACCATTGTTAAAAACATATATGTCATCTATATGACTCCCTATTTATTTATCAAACACATTCATAATAAAAAATAAAAAATTATCTTATCTTTTGAACATTCACACAAACTATTGGTAGATAAACATTAAAGAAGAATGAGGTAATACATACCACTTTTAGAGTCTATAGATACCACATATAAAAAATACTAGTCATACCACTTGAACTCTTTGTATTATAATTATTCATAGGTAGTTTAATTTATTTTCCAAATGAGTTAGAGTATCCTTTCTAAGATTATTTTAAAATCCCCATGAAATTATCTATTTCAAAATACCATATTTCAATATATTTCAAGTCATAGAAGACCACTTAGTAACCCTACTTATTGATTACTAATATTTTTCTTAATATAGCTCTTAGGTATCCTAAAAAATAGATAATAAAATCATGTTAATATATTAAAAATAAATTTGGAATAATAGTGTTTAATTTATCTTCAGAAGGTTAGCCAAAAAATTCAAATAAATTGACATTATATAATAAAGTCTTCATTTCACATGTGATTCTTACAAATTTATTTTAACATTATTAGGATGAATTGAACATGGATCTGAATTGATTCCCACTTAACATTATTATTCCTCCATATAAGTATATATTTTAGCATTTATCCTTTTAGAAAATAGATTATTATCACTTTATAGATTAGTTTTTCCTTGGAACCACATTCGTCTTTTCTTTTTAGCAAGTTTTTTCATATTCATAATGTTTCTCCATTAAATTCACACGTTTTGGATATCCCCCATGGATCATATATCCACCATAATTCTATATTTATATATTTATCATATAAACAAATAATTATCAAGGGGGAGTGGTACCTCTATCATACTTAAATTCAGGGGTGAGGTTGGTCTTTGTGGACCAACCCCTTGTTCCCTCTTTTACTCCAAGTCTTTGCAGTGTTATGTTTTGGAATGGAAAATGTTTATAGACTTCCTTTTGAATTACTTATTTATATTTAATCACCACCTTTGGGTTGGGATTATCTTCTAAAGAGATACACATCCCTATAATTCATTCTTCTTCAATTCGATAATCAAGGATGGATCTTCCTTTGGAATACTTCTTCCACTATTTAGTGTCAATCTATCAGTTGTTTATTATTTGTTTATTTTTGTGGAATGAATGAACCTACTAATGCATGATTATTAATTTTCTTCTATGATTTCTATGGAAAAAATATATTCATTTTTCTTTTCATTAGGTCCCTATTTCCTCTCTATTGAGGTAGGTTTTTTATTATTCACTTCAATTTCTACTTGAAACACTTTTTCTTTCCATTCTTTAGTACCATTTTTCAAACATATAGACCTATTATTCACTAGAATAGATTTAGTAAAATTATTTTCTCCTTTAGTCATGATATCATTCTTTTCTATCCATAATGGAATAAATGAATATTCATTGGTGAAAATTCTGTCATCCTTTTTCTTATTCTAAATTTTATAATTATACCACACACAAAATCTATTTTTGGGTGAACCATATTTATCTTCTTTATATTATAGTTTCCTACTTTTCATATAAGATGATGTTATAATATGATATATTTATTTAATTTTATGTTATAATTCCTTTCCATATAACCAAAGTTATAAAAAAATATAACAATTTATAATAGAACCATACCTCATGGGATGTTGTGGTCTCATTTAGGGGAAATTAAGGTGTTACCAGATTTTTACTATTTCCTTTTCCTTGTTTATCATTTCCTTTTATATGATTTTTATTATGTTTGATGAAACACTTATATATCCTTTATTTTCTTCGAATTCATTCACATCACTCATCAAACACAAGAACATAACATAATATATGTGAATACATTGTTATTTATTTAGGTCACCATAATAGAATACTTCAAGGAGAACACACTGATGATATGTTAGTGCTTGAGGAAGGTAATACTAATCACTTATGTATTATATAGATTTGTAGTGGTAAGATACCAATCTAGGTTCATTCCCTCTTATTTTCTTTACTTAATAATTTTTTAATTGATAAATTCAGTTAATAAATTTTAGGGTATCAAAAACATTTACATGGTAATAATGAAATATTTTCACATTTAATACTAGATAGATACACTTCGATCTCTATTATATTACTCATATACATACTCAATCTATATGGAAATAATTCTTCATAGGTGTAGGTTGATTATGAATGTTCACTGGAACCATAATAACACTTCACTCTTAATGATGATAACTATGGTACTAGAATTATCCTTTGTGGTTAACTTCATCTATTGCACATTTTCTACACTACACCATATAAATTAGTGTT
The DNA here is from genome assembly GCA_963277665.1 of Viscum album. Lineage (NCBI taxonomy): Eukaryota > Viridiplantae > Streptophyta > Magnoliopsida > Santalales > Viscaceae > Viscum > Viscum album. The sequence continues at coordinate 590,905,757 of OY728141.1, read as the reverse complement.
ATATTCTTCTTGATCACTCTACTATTTAAATTTATAATATTTGGTCACTAGAAACCCATATGTGTCATTTTTACACTTTTATTTAAACAAAAACAATATATTTGATAAGTGTGAGTTATTTTCCCTTCTTCTTGATTTGGTTATATCAATGTGGTTCATTATCTCTCTCATCTTACTTCTTCTTCTAAAACTTTTAATACCCAATATATCTATGTAGACACACCTATGTGGGGGTTTAATCAACTACTAACTAATTATAAAAAATTATAATTCTTTATTTTAACCCTATAATCCCCATTTCTATAGAACCTATAATGTATTTAAAGACTATTGGATCTTATGATATTTAACATAGAATACACCAATATGAAATACATATAAAGTGGTGAATAATACAGGTGTTTTTACAAGGTTCATCCACTCTTGGTAATCATACACCTTATAATACTTGGGATATCCAGGTCATTGATTCTCAAATAAAATATTATCTTCAATACAAGTGGAGCTCATCATGTATCATCTTGAAACAAAGAATACCATATTAAAAAGAATAAAGATCATTATGTTAAATATGTTTTCAAGGAAACATCAAATTAAACATGTTTAAACAAGAATCACATTAGTTCCTTTTTATCACTACGTTCTCCTATATATTTAGATCATAAGCTTTCCATAGATATCTAAACATATGAGAAATATATTTTATTCCTCAATTAAGAGTTACTTAAATGAACTTAAACCCATTAAGGAATCAAAGTAAACTCAACATCTAAATATACAGTTTCTAGTTATTTTGAATCTGTTATCTGAATACTAAACTCAAATATTATTCCCTAAAACATAGTACTATATGATCTTGTATACAAATTTATCGTAGTACAATCAACCTTTTATTTAGGAATGACTCCTTTATCTTTATTACCTCTAATATATAACTACCTAATGGTACAAATAAACCTCTTATTATTATTATTATTTAAAACCCAATAGATTTTAACCTTCAACATAGGTTTTGTTTCTTTACCTTCTACATCACTACATCATACAATTACTTCACCTAGTTCTCCTTAATTAAGAGTCTCTATTTTCTTTTGTTATCATTGTGTTATTCTTCAAGAGAATATTCTTATTTCTCAGCTTCTTCTTGTCTCATTTCCTTTAGGATTTTTCAATTCTCTAGGTAAACATAGAACCACTCATAGTAGAATTAACTAAAACTCTTTAATTTTCATTTTCATAAAATTTTATAATTATTCTGCGGCTGTACTAAATTTTTCCTCTCATTTGTAATATACATAAATTAAAAATGTAAACTATTATTGTAGAGAATTCAAAATGAATATGCTCCAAAATAAAAATCCATAATCTATATTTTATTTTTATTATTTGTTATATAGTCACTTATTTTTACAATGTTTCCAAAAATACCCTTTTCTTAGCTTAATATTATATTTGAAACGACATAAAATATATTATTCTTTTACTCTTCAATAGATACGACTTCATATTCATCGAGAATATACCATTTTGAAATCCTCACTATAATCACTCTAGTTTTATAAAAATATACAACACAAAATTTATGATTTTGATTTTGATTTTTTCCCATGATAACTTCACAAGAAATAAGTAATAAATTCAGTTTAAGTCAACACATGGGACTAGAAAATCATCACACTTCCCTATTAAATTTTCTAAAACAAATAAAATCACATTGGTATAGGATTTAATTAAAAAAATCAAGCATGGATGAAACATCATCCCCATTATTTATGAGGATAAAATAATGTCATTCCAACACATTTTATGGGTTTTCAAGATATTGTTAGTAAATTTTATCAATATTAAACAAAGGCTTGAATCATGGATTTTCAAAACATCATAATTATTTTTAATATTATCAAAAAACTCACGAATCATCCCAAATAAATTTTTTTTAGAATAAAAAAATCTAGAAAATTTGGTTTTCACATAGAAGGGACACAAATTTTACCTAAGTAAAAAGTCATACATTGTTCCTTGTTGGTGACTCTACAACATATTCCATTAAATTCCTAAAATATTCCTTATTCTCGGGATGATGTATATGCATCTCACTTGAATTGGTATCTCTAGTTATTGAAGGTTATCTACTTCACTTGTATTTTCCAACATAAGATACTTTCTCCTTTATCTGTTCGATGGTATCTCTAAAAACATTGACTCTCACTCATTAACATCAAATAAAACAGCATCTTCATATATAGAGGGGAAATCTAATCTCCTGATTTGTATTTTTAATAAATTATAAAATATTAAGAGCCCGTAATTATTATCTCCCTAATTGGAAATAAATAAATATTAATTTAATGGTATTTTCAGAATTAAATGACATTATATGGAATGTTTTCTAATATATAACAAATTCTTATAATTTAAACAAACATATTATATCCGATTTATTTGGATCCAATTTTCAATGTTATTTAATAATTCTATTAGAGAATGGATGTACCAAATTTTTCATGGATATATTCCATAAACTAACCAACTCTATATCAACCTAGTCTAGCCTAGTGTAAAAAAACAACAATAGTTAATTTAGAAAACAAAACTATCTATTTACTCACTTTGATGTGGGACTTATTCAACCATTTACTTCTTCCAGGTTTTTAAGATAGATTATCAATAGTTTCTATAAAAATACACTTCACCCAAACACAAGCATCAAAATCAATCAATTAAAATGTATGTATTCCACCATTTAGTTAGATAATCACTCCCCCTTCATAAACATAATTTATATGAGTTAGAATTCTAATGGGAACATTAAAATCTTACATTATATTTTAGATATATAATGGGTTATAAATAATTCCCAATTTAATAGAATTTCATAAATTTTTTGTTGTTTTAAATTTTCTCATATCTCCACACAAGGGATTATCTCCTATATTTATCACCTTAAATTCCCAATTTCATACCATATTAAAACAAGAAGAAATGTTCAATAAAATATCTATTCAACTTGAGGAACATGGATGATACATATTTCTCAACCCTATGACTACATTCATTGAAGGACAAATGTGTTTATGGATATTCATTATTTCATCAATTATTATTTAATGAATATATTTTTTTTGGTGCAGCATGGTATTCTATTTATCCTAAAATCCCCTCCTAGAAACAGTGTCCTTATTAATTGCTGCAATAACACTTTCCATTTTCTCCATCCTCTTGTATTTTCTTAACTGATCTGGATATATGATTAAGCAATATTTATTTACATATCTAGAATATAGTTTTTTTCTAGACTCATTCATATTAATATATTTCTTGAAACTTTGTTACAATAGTTATTTCCTATTATTTTTAAATTATATAGGTAGAACAAGAATACATCTAAAATCCACAAGTTCTATAATCTTAAACCTTTAACAAAATAATTCATAAAATTTTGAGTTTCCTAATTTTGGAACCCTTTTATGTTTTTCATAATGAGTTTTATCTGCCACTATAATCTAACAATATCTCTCATATATTGACTCATTTATGGATTTTAGTTTTCTCAAATTTACTTTGAAATTCATGGACATCATGAAATGGTCCATAGTGTGGACTCTCATTCCATAATAGAATCATCTATTCTCAATTAGGTTGACATCAAGAATGGATTTCTTCGTTGATTTCTTGGGAGTAACTTCATCAACTAACTTCATTATATATTTAACTCATGGTACTAAATTACATTTACTATGTTGACTCATCTACTTTTTAGACTTTGTTGGTTTTTTATTCCCATTAGTATATGAATTATACCAGGAAATGTTATACTAGTACTCATCATAGTAGTGATCAACTATATTTCACAACTCAAAAGAATTTATAAGGAATTAAAATATATTCTTTTTAGATATATTTAATATTTTCTATGGATTTTATTTTTCTTAAATAATTTTCCTTCAACAATTTTTCTTTTTAACTAAAATGTAACCCCCTATATCTAAGCTTAATGGCCTTAAATTTTTACTAATTTCCCACCTTTTTTACTAGGATGAAAGGTAACCTTACAGTGCTTCATGAAATGTCTTCAGTTTTTAGACATTTTCATAAAAAACTGTACTTATTTTGGGGAAATTTTTATTATATAGTTACTCACCATATACGTAGATAAATTTATGGGTTTATTTTTATTTTAACTAAACTACATTTTTTCAAATTTATGTTTAGTTTATAAACATATTGAAAAAAATAGGTTTAAAATAATTAATTAGGTTATGGAATTTATTTTTACAAGTGTATCAAGTGGAGGGTTATCCAAAAGATCTAAAGCTCTATTTACCTCTAAAATGATTCCCTTTTAAGGAAAAATTCATATAAAAACTTTGGTTGTATCACTTTTCTTTCCATCAGATTGGGAAGTCCATATTGTGTGGCTTCCAAATTTTTAAATTTAGCATCTAACTATAACCAATTCATTTTATCATTATATTTATCATCCTAAAATGTACTCAAAATTTCATTCCATTTTCATTTCATCCTTAAAAATCATCCTCATGTATATTTATATCTTTCATTAATGGATCATCAATGTTTGTTATTTCTATGGATTTATCATCCAGTTGTGTATCCTTGGAATTTATAGAAATTGTACATAGATTATCCATATAATAGAAAAATTATTTGATAACATTTTAAAATATTTATTTCATATAATGAAATATTTAAAATTACTCTTCATCTTGAGAGAACCATTTATTTTAAAGTGAAATAGTTTTTTATTACCTTCAAAAACATTGTGAGAATGTTCTAATAGCTCATCTCCTTTACTAATACCTTATTTATTACATCAACCAAAACTTCAATCTGTGACTTATCATCAATAATTCACATGATTAATTTGAATATATAGGAAACCATATCAATAAATAAGTCCTTAAAATAATCCATATCCTTGGGGTAGAGGTCTTTGGTAGATTCAATGCTAGAATTATCACAACTATGTCTCCCTTTACTTGAAGAATAATAATCAACTAACTCGGTAGATAATCCACTAACATTTTGATTACCTTCAGCTAATGGTATTTTTCATATTATCCTTTAGATTTTTATAAGCTTCTTAGACTCTTTCTTCTTCCTGTTTCTCTAGGCCTTTTTTTGGAAATAAACATTTTTTCTAGAAGAGATGGAGGTAGATTATTCTATCTATGAATATTCACACTCAAATTTTCAATTCATATATATCAAGTAAATACAAATGGGGGAAATTTGAAAATAAATAGATAATATTTTTCTCTGATATCATTATGATTTTAAAATTGGTATCCAATCAAAGGGAACCCATACTTTGATACCCATTGTATGCCCTCATGGATCAATACATACATACATGGAAGGGAGTGAATTAGGTGTTTTTAAATTTTACCAAATTATAATTATTCTTTTCAAACATTTAAATACTATTATACTTGAACCACTAATGTAATTTTAAGTTATTAGATATTTTTCTGTTTAACATAGCATAAACCTGTATGCAATGTACATAAACTAGTAAACAGTACATGTTTTTTACAAGGTTTTTTCTATCTTGAAAATAATACTCCTTATCATGCATGAGAATTTCAAGTTATGGATTTTCCAACAAAATAAAATTATAAATAAAATTTTATGTATCTGATTATCATCCTGACACCAAGAATACCATATTACATAGGTATAATATCACTATATTACACAAGTGGTTGATGAAGAATCCCACTTATCATGTTTATAATGTCATCCCAACTATTCATTTTAAGATCTTCCTTATCTTCTTGAATTAAATTTAAATATATCCACATATGTATTTACACCCACAAAATAGATGTCCATACTTAACTTAGAGTGAAATTTACTACCTTAAATTATTCAATAGAAACACATACAACTCGGCCTTTAAGTTTGTATATATTCTAGTTCTTCTAAAATTGATAGTTGAATAATCAAATAAAATCATCTTCCTTAAAAATCAATAATATAAACTTGGGTATACAATGTTATCAAAACATATAGAACATTGGATTTAGGTGCTGTAATTTTATCTTTCTTCTTGTTCAACAATAAATGTTAAATATTACAAAGTATCTTATTTTTCTTCTTCTTATTTGAAATGGAATAGATTATAAATTTCAAAAACAAACCTATTCAACCCCAAAAATGATCACCTAATCCAATCCTTGACATATACCAAAGGGCATTCCTTATCTCCATGGGATAGCCACTACATCTTAGGTATCAAATGTATATAAATGGGAAAAATTTAGTCTCGTAAAGATATAATATACATGGAAATTTTCTTAAAAATATAGAAAGATCATTACCTATATTGGATTTTAAAACAAAAGAATAATCCATTTCAATAAATTAGATAAAAAATGAGTAATAATCATAACATACAACTAAAATAAAATATAAAATAAATAACTATACCAATGTAACCAACATCTTAATAAAATATAAAAAAACATAAAACAAGATCCCAAATAGAATTATCAATGTTGAATCATATATTAGATAAATAAAATAAAAAATAAAAAATAACATTTTTTGTATCCTCATGTCGTGAAAGATAATCCCTAAGATTAGCACAGCCAACATATGTGAGCCAATATCCCTGAACCAACTACCACACATCTAGGATGCCTAAACTGAACCTAAAATATATAGCTATGAGCTAAAATCTTTATAGGTAGCACACCACACACCATGAATAATAATTAAAAGTAATATAATTTCATGAAATTTTTAAAATTACTATATAAATTAATCTTTCAATTTAATCTAACCAAATCATGTAAAATTATTTGAGAAAATTCATTACCTTACAAAATAACTATTTTTCCCTTTCAAACATAGTCATGCTTTTAAGATTCTTCTCTGTTGAAAATAATTATATAGAAATAAAAACATTACAAGAAACCTATTCAAAATAAAAACTATTTATATTTAAATGAAAACAATATATTTTTGAAATAACTCACTTTCTTGATCTTTCTATAAAAACACACATGTGATGGATTATGAATTTATAATAAAACAAATTACTAAAAATAGTAAACACTATCATAATATTCATAAAATATGTAAAATTTATGGGAAATGAGGTGTGATAATAAATAATGGAATGAAATAGATAATATCAAAACCGTAGAAAAAAGAGAATAGTAATTGATATCATATATGATGAAAAAAATATACCAAAAGTAAAAAAAACATCACCAAGGGAGTGGCCATAGGAAACTATGGTCAGGGAATCCTAGGATCCTTCTACACATAGTGGCCATACCTTATATAATTTTCCTCATGCATGATCTAGTAGGAAGGACCATGAAAATGTCTTATAGATCACCACATGCATATCATAGTGTAGTCTAGTTAGTGTGTATGCAGGATCATAAGTCTAGGGAGGGTATTTCATGTCTACTAATAATTGTCCTAGAATCCCATAACTAATCCCCTAGGTTCCCATGATCAACTAAATAATTTTTAGTACATCATAAAACAAGTAAGTCGCATAAATTCTATAAAACACATAAAACACCCCTTGCCTCCTCTATAATCCCATTTTTAAGAAAAACAACGCCTCTTCGATAAATCCATAAATCCTATTCCATTTTTAACCATAATCTTAATGACGTTTTGGGTATAAATCCAATCCACTTCCATATAGTTCCAACCATGCATCGATACTTATTTATAATTTATTAATGTGGAACCTATATCTATAAAATAACACTTCAGAATATATGAAGTACATTTTAAAATTTAACATGCTTCAATACATTGGAAATGATAATTTTAAACCAAAATGAAACTCAATTTCAGTAAAACTGGATTTAACATATTTGAATAAATGGATCAATACATATGTATATATATAGACATAATTATCCCTCCAAATAAAAATAAAACCAAGAATAAAAAATGAACAATTAAGTAGTAACCATAACTCATTAAAACTCAATAATAATTATAACTCGCATTTTAAAAGGCCTTATTTAATTTGAAAACAAAATAGAATTATTGAGAAATAAATTTTATAATTCTTAAAAAAACTTATATTGTTTTCAACATCTCTATCAAAACTATAATTTTCAAGATGAAATCATTGGGACATTTTATCAAACCCTTAAAAGTCTCTAAAAATAATTTTACACTATGCAAGGCCTAAATTCAATTTTAATTCCCATTTTAAAACATAAAAGTCACCAGTCGAGGGAAAATATTATAATATTATTTTGAACTAATATAATTCAATACAATTTTAATCATTTAAATATATAAAACTTAAATAATAAAAGGTCATTAAGATTAATAAAAAATTTCATGGATAAACATACCTCAATCTTGGTAAACTCACAACCTAAGTGTTAATCCTATACTAATACTCAATGTAAATCAATTCTTTAATTTTAAGAAACTAAATTTTAAATAATAAAAATAAAAAATAAAATTTAAATAAATTTTTGAAAAATACAATGCTACCTACGGAAATAAACATAGGGATTACCTTCCTCTCACCAAGGTAAATCCAACACCACCAATGGGGATTCAATTCAATCCATATTTGAAAACATTTGGAAGATAATATGTGAATGAAATTGAGATAGATAGAGTTATGGGGAATCCCTCATGAACTCCTCCCAGGTATGTTTAGTACTCTCTTCTCCCAGAACCCTTTAGTTTAATTTTAATTATTTTATTTTTCATTACACTTATACTTTTTATTTCGCACGTATGAGGCACATAGGGTTTGTCTCTATCCCCATTTATTCAATTCCTATTTATCTTGTACACTCCAATGCCTTAGCCCTTATTATTTATTTTTTTAACACAACCAATCCAATTTTAAATAATAATAATATCATCTAATTATTATTTTTATAACAAAATTAATTATAATTATCAAAACCTCATGTGTGTGTATTATCCAATATACAAACATTTACCTATGAATAAATTATTTTTTAATATATTTATTTATTTATAATTATATTTTTTTAAAATAAATATATTAATAACATTATCATTATTATTATATACCAAACTACTATTTAAACACAATAAGATTTTAATTTTCAATTTTAAACAAACTCAAAATATCATTTATATTTTAAATCAAACACATTTTCCCGTCACTACACCATAATGAAATAGTTCATCATAATCTCCCCCACCATAAAACAATTCCCTAGAAAGTCCTACAAACATCCTTCCATTGAAATCACCAATAATACCAAAGAAAAACTGTAAATTAGAATGATTTTCACCAAACCTTAGAAAATGAGTGATGAAAATTCTATAGATATGTAGGGGTCATCCCCACCATAGAAGTAATTCCCTCACACTCTAAAACCAAATATCTTTAAAATGAAAACAATACATGTTAAATAAATATAAATTTCAGCAAAACAAAGACCAAATTGATAAAAATTAATCAATAAAAAAGACTTAATTATATGAGTTACCAATTCAGAAAAAAACCAAATTCTATTATAACAAATATATCACATATAGAAATCTAATTTTAAAAAGGTAAACCATCATTATCATACAATATTATTCTGAGATGAATGAAAACAAGAAAACTACATACTTTAAAATGGAAGGGTTTACTAATTCTGAAATCAAACATGGTATTACCAATAAAATATCACTTAAAACCACAATACTCGGGATCCACCCTACATGGCCAAAAATGAAAAATTTCCAATGATAAGAATTACAAAACCTTTTTAACAAGTCAAAACCCACATTTTATATTCCCAAAAATAATTTTAAGTATTAAACAACCATTCTCATCCATATAGCCATTCAATGAAAATTTAATTAAAAATTTTAAGAAACCCTATAGAATTTAAAATCTATAATTAAAAAAGAATACTTAGAAAAGGAAAACAAAAGGAAGATAACTAGACCAAAACATTTTGAAATTAAAACAATAGACAGTAATGATTATGAAATTCTCTAGTAAACAAAATTAAGTTTGAAAGTCAAAAATTTTCTATTCAAAATCAACACCAAAATATAAATTCTTTCTCATATTTTTTAAAAATGTTTTACAATTATTTAAAATAGTTAAATTTTCAAAACACTACCCTCACTCTAAAATAATTTTATCAAAAATATTTCCCAAAATTTTATATTTCCCATAAAATTCACTATTTAAATAATTTTTACATTTTAAAACAAATATATAAGGAAAAACACACACATCGAATAAGAAACCCCCCTTTTCTCTTACTAATGACTCCTAAAAGTTTCCAAACCATTTCCAAGTAGTTCATATTTAAAAATAAAGAACCAATAGTCATTTTATAAAGGCCTGACTCAACATAATTAAGCTACAATAACACCTCAAGAAACTCATCATAATTCACCACAAAATTTAAAATAAAACAAGAAAAAATATAATTTGAGATCAAATAGACATCATCAATATCAATCCACATTATCACTATAAATCATTAAAAAATAAATTAACAATAAAACCAAACCCTTCCCAAACACATAACCTATATTCACATATGTAACCTTAGTACTCTTCCCATGTAACACATTGGTTACTTTTCAAAATTTCATCAAAGAAGTGATTATACCCATAATGAATGATAAATTAATCCTGAAAATAGAATCATATATTCATAATTTCCCAAGTAAACTCAAGGAATGTTATGAAAGGTGATGATCAATAGCCTTCTCAGGACCTACCTCCTAAGTTATGATAAACAAATATCATTAATAGCTAAACTAAATAAATAAAATAATCAAAACCAACCCTGGATATTGTTTTTTGAAAAACAATATTGGACTATGCCTAATATAAGAACTAGATATGGTGGTTAACATAGACCATAGGGAGTTACTAGCCCACACAGGCTAGAAACTAGTGGTTGGGATCAAATGTATACAAGTAGAAATGATTTCCACAAAAAATGAAATACAAAATATGGAAATTCTCCTCATAATTCAAACATCAACATTATATTTATCATATGGCCATAAAAAAGATTAAAAAACTATTTCACCCATATCTTTATATCAAGAAGAGAAATCCCTTTTCTTGGAACCACCTCTAAACATGAGTCAATATGCCCTGACCAACCACTACAGCTCGATGATACTTGAACTGTACGTGAAATATATATCAATGAGAATAAATATTAGTAGGTGTCAAAACCAAACCCCTTTAATAATTATTTAAGGTAAAATCCTTTCAAAATTATTTAAAAAAAATATGCAATAATATTTCCATTTTATCCAAAAAAATCAAATAAAATTAATTTAGTAAATTAATTAAATTCCAAAACTATTGTTTTTCTCTTTAAACCATTGTTATAATTTGAAAATGTTGTTGATATTAAAATAAATTTAAATAATGGAAAATATTCTAAACCATCTCCTAAAAATACTCCCTCTTTATATTTAAACAAAATAATATAATTTTCAAAATTACTCCCTTTCTTGAATTATATTTGAAAACAAAAATGTGATAGATTAGGAATGTATAATAAAATAAATAAATTTAAATACTAAACACTATCATAATATCCATAAAAATGTTGTACTGATAGGAAATAAGGCATGATAACAAATAATGGAATGAATGTTGAAAGATCATCACCCAAAAAAATAAATAAATAACTAATATTATAAATAATGAAATAAAATATATTGAAAATAAACAAAATTATTAGGGGATTGAATCTAGGAAACTAAGTTCATGGAAAATAATATCCATATACCCTCAGTGATCAATCCTCGCATAATTTTTCCCATACACAAGCTTATAGGGAGTACCATGAAAAAGTATTATATGTAGCTACATCGAAATCATCATCTTGTTTAGTTGGTGATGTAGCATGATCCAAAGTCTAGGTATGTTCTTTCATAACTATCAATTCTCCCAATGTCCTTTAACTAAGATATTAGGTTCCCATTTTCAAAAAATTAAAGTTTATTATATAAGATAATAGGTAAATAAGATAAAATCAATATAGGAGATAAAAATCCCCTCACCTCTTCTTCATGCCCGTTTTTTTATAAAAATAGTCCATATTTGAAAACGTCAAACATCTCATTCCATATTCAAGATAAATCATAATAATAAGAAGTTTCTAAGTTCAATCTACTTTTATAAAGTGCAGACTAGGGTTAGATACTTATTTGACATTAAAAAAAAGTTTCAAATAAATCAAGGTTTTAAATCATAGGAATTCCTCCATAAATTTCACTATGATTTATTACTTTAGAAAATGAAAATTTTAAACAATAAAAAAGAAACTTAATTTTAAGAGAGACACATTTAAAATATTGAAATAAAAGGATGAATTTGTATTTATATATATAATCAGCATCATAGAACCGTATAAAAATCAAACCATACATAAAAATAATAGTAATTCATTATCCACAAAACACCAAAACTCAACAAAAATTAAGAACCCTATTTTAAGTGTCCTCATTTAATATAAAAACTAAATAGAATTCTTTATCTATAAATATTATAATTCACCTTAAAATATTTTATTGTTGTAAACATCATCCTTGAAACTATAATTTTAATGAATAAATCATTGGTAAATTTAATCAAACACTGAGAGGGATCTAAAAAACATTTTACACTCTTTGTGACCTAAATTACATTTAAATTTAAATTTTAGGTCGTAAAATTCACCAATACAAGTAAAATATTATTATCTTACTTTACAAATAATATTATTTAATAGTATTTTAATCAATGAAAAAACATGATGAATACAAGGTTATTTTGTTTCAATAAACCATATTTGGTGTAACCATACTCAATATCACTAAACACATAACCTGGGGGTAAATTGGCCACAAAGAGGCAGTGTAAATCGTTGCATTAGTTATAAAAAACTTCATCTGAAACACAGGAATGTGAAAAAATTTATTTAATTAAATTTAAAAAAATATTATGCTACATATTGAAACCAAATAAGGGTTTACCTTCCTCTTACCAAGATATATCCAATCCCGCAAATTTTAGATCAGTATGTTCATTATATAAGGAGATACCCGGAATGCTCAGTCAGAGGCAAGCCTCTGACCATTTATTAATAAAATAAAAAGCATTAAGCAAGTACAGTAAGTCAAAAAAATCAACTATAAATCATAGAAGTCATACCTGTCACCACTCCCATTTTAGATTGTTTCCTCTGCAGTATCTGTTTCACACTCTGAGCTTTCATAGTACTTAATAACATTGAAATATTTCCTTCTAATATTCAGCTTCTACACGGCTAGAAACTCTTTTGAGGACTACATATCCCAACATTCCTTCCCAATATAAGATCTATTAGACACCGATCATGGAAGATAATAATAGACTTTCTTCGGTCTTTGTCATGGTGGGCCAGTCTTAGCATCCTCATCCCCATGCACCTTCATCCTTTCACCCTAAACAACATCAATGTAGGAAGGTCGGACCATGCCACTATCCTTTTCATTGTCACTATCTGAGATGTCACCCCACTTTCCCAAGATTTTCACCTCTTGATAACCCTCCTCCAATCCACATTCCTTCGGGGCCTTACTGTTAACGTTAATTATACCAAGGCATTATGGCTAATCCACCAGGTTCTGCACGTCTTCCCCGGTTGCAGCATCGTTTGGAGAAATAGAAAGCTACAAGAGGCTACCTTCCTGCCTTGTAGCATTCTCCTCTTCATGAAATTCCTCATCATTTTACAGTTCTAGGAATCTATTTCTAGTAGAGATCGTGATCACCATTCCTCCAGCATCATCATCCTGCCCTTCTTGAACACAGGTATCCACATCCCCCAAGATAGGAGCAACTATGTCCAAAAGATGATTAATCATAGGCACCGACTGCAAGGAGTGAAATCCAAATAATTCCCCATTGTATCCACATTTACAACACCATGGTCACACTTTAAGTGATCAAAAAATTTCTTAACCATCGGGTCACATGTCCTATTTTCCACCTTCTTTATAGAATTACCCTGCATTGTGATCTCAGGTCCAGAATGCCTAGAATCCTTAGCCACAACCTATCTAGTGGAAGGACCTGATTGACACAAACCTACATTATCTTCCAGAAAAAACTGCTACCCAACACCCATGTCACTACTCAACCTGTCAAAAATTTTCCTCACTGTCAGAATTGAGGACATCGGCATCTCCTTCATTCCAAAATAGCATGCAGTATCTGAAGTAGCGGCATCTCGATTCACCCCCTACATTAGGACTTGATCTTTGTGCTCCTCTGCCACTGCATAACTAGTTACAGAGTCTCCCACCTAGATTCCCAGCATCTCCTTCATACCAGAAGAGCATACAGGAACCGCTTCAACACCATCCCGGGTCATCCCTTGCAATAGAACTGTTGGCATTGGATCCTCCACCACTGCACTGCCAGCTTTGGGTTCTTGGACCACCCCCTTCATGAGAGCATATTCCACTGGATCCTCCACTACTGTACCGAAATTTAAAGGTTCTCCCACCCAAGTATCCTCCTCAACAACATCTCCACGTCCGACACACCCAATTCCCTCCTCAAAGATGGTATTATCTCCTGCCTCACCCCTTCTTACTATCAAACCAGCTTCAGTGTGACCCATTCTCAAGACCTTATCCAGACCAGTAGCTTCACACCCTCTACTATGACTCATCTCCATCACTTGTGAGAATCCACTCACCCTCCCGATGTGATAGTTCGATGCCAAATGACCACACCGACTGCAGGACACACAATAATGTATCCATGACTCAAAACCCACCTCTTGCTTCCAACGAAATTCTTGTTCATCTATAATCTTGATGCATCAGACCAACAACAATGAAAAATCAAATTCCAGGCATATTCTTAGGAAAATAGTTTGACAAACCAACTCAATACTCCAATCAGAGAAAAGGAACCTCTCAATCACGTTTCCAATTGGACATAGGATATATGGATTCTGAAATGAGAGAGGAAGACCCAGAAGACTTACCTAGGTCGTGAATGTCAAAGGGTTACGCCGCATATAAAAATCGAATCTCCAGCAAAGTAGGTTGAAAGACAACCCATTGCATATTCAAGGAGCCCTGGACCAGGCGTAGATCAAATCCTCCTCCGATCCAAAGGGAATCCTGAAATGTTTTCAGTCAATGAAACTGACAATCACACAATCCTATAGCTTCCAAGAATCAGAGACTAAGTGATCAAAGGATTAAACTGAAGGCCATTAGAAACAAAAACAAGCCACCATTGTGATCTTGAAAAGATCTGAGGCACCGTTGAGCTCCTCCGGAAGCAGTGAAAGTTAAGGAGCCTCTCTGAAGAGATTTGGGACCTTCGGCGAAATATGGATCCTCGCTAAGGGAATAATGGAACCATGATCTGAGATACTCTTCCCTTGTAGATGAAATCACAAGACTCCCCCTCCAATCGGGATGGGGGAGCAGAATCTGAAGGCATTCAGGGTAGGTCATCGACGGAAGAGAGAATCCAGACAAAGATCTGCCCTTAGATGAACCTCTAAGGAGATATTAAAGTGAAAAGGTGAAAGAAAGTGAGAGATAAAAAATACACAATAGGAGTCCCCTTTTTGATCCCTATATACATTGTAAACTCCATTCACCCACATAGATTTAGTTTATTTTTTCATTTTATTTATTTTTTTCATTTTCTTTACTCTTTCCCTTTTTTCCCTTCCCATATATGTTATACATGGGATGTATCCCTCTCCGTATGTTTTTTTCAATTCCATGTTCTCTTGTACACCCCCATAACTCACCCGTTATTATTTTTTTGTAACACAAATAAATAAAAATTAAATAATAATAGTATCGTCCAATTATTATTTATATTACTAAACTAATAATAATTCTTAAAACATTGTGTGTGTTAGGGTCCATGAATGTGTATTTTCTTAAATATATATATACATTTTTAATTTAATGAAAAATGTTTTCAAAATTTTTTAATTATTATTATTATTTTAAATTTCCCCGAAATAATATCACTGTGATTATTATTATATACCCAAATACTATTTAACCAAAATAATTTTTTAATTAACAATTTTAAATAATATGAAAATATCATTTAATTTTCAACTCAAACATGATCTCTTAGATCTTCAGAAATATTTATTGATGTAATTAATTACAATAATCCTCGTGACTTGTTTGGATTTATTTCTCTTCTACCTTTCCACAATATTTTATGGAATCTTCTAGTTCTTCTTCCTTGAGTGTATTTTTTATCTCGTCTTTCTGTTGTCTTATTCATTAAGTGTGTCTTATTAAATCCCAAATTATTCATTTAATATTTACTTCAAGAGTTATTATAACACCCCAAGATTTTATGATATATATTTTTTCAAATAAATTTAATTTCTTTGATCACTTGTGTTACATGCCACATCGAGTTTTAACAAACCACAATATAGTATTAATAATATTATTTAAAATTGACCATTATAACTAGTCTGTCAATATTGGGGGTATGAATAGTAATTATCACATTTTAAAAATAAAGGGTAATGTATTTAGACAGGTAAAATATATTAATAATTCAGTACTTAGTTTTTAGTAAATTCATTATATTCTTTGAAAATACTTTTTTCTCGAAAAAATGATTTTAATTATTTTTTTCAAAAAATAATTAAATTAATTTTTCACACTTTTAGAAAGTTAATTTGAAAAAATAGACTTTTTTTGAAAATATTAATGTCAAAATTATTTTTGAGTGTAATTTTTAAAATTTTATAAAAGGATAATTATTTCATGTAATAGTAAACAAATATTGTTTTATATTAAAAACTATCATTTCATTTAAATCATTTAAAAGAACAATTTTATTTTTAAAAAAATTGAAGAAAAAATATTAAAATTATATATTTTTTAATTTAATTTAGGTTATAATATATTTTATATTGAATTCTAATATGAAAACTTTCTATACTTATGAAAATTTTCACATTGGAAAACTACTTTTCCATCGTGTCTACAGATTTAATTTTAATTTAAAATTTCAAATTATATGAATGGAATTTGTAAAAATGGGTTACATATTTCTATTGATAATATTTTTTCTATATAATAATTTAAACATAATTTTTGGTCAAAATTATTATTAAAAATATTAAAAATTAATTTTTATAGTTCTGTTTAAAATGGGTTTACTAGGGGTTAAACTAAAGAGATACGGTGTAAAATGACAAAGAAACTTGTCCAAATCCAATTTTATTGACATATATAGATTTTATCACATATAATATTTCATAATGGGACTTTATTGGATCATACTTTCATAAGATAAAACATGTTTACACTTTATTCATTAAAAAAATCCATGTCTGTATTCTCCCCCATTTACAAAAGGAAACCCCCTCTCTTTCATCTTCACACATAAAAACATATTTGGTTCAGCCAATAACTATTAAAATATTTCCATTAATTTCTTCACAACATGCGATAGGCCATAATTTATTATGAAACCCTCTTAATAAGGCTCTAGGTACTACCTAAATATTCAAAGAAGAGATAAAATTCTTAAACTTGTGTTTTTGTTTTATTTATTCTTATAAATCCTTAAAATATTATTAAATTTTGATTATATAATAAAATAATTATCTTAAATATATTAATATTTTTTTATTTTAATGTAATCACCTAAATCTATCTCCAATTCCATCATGTGGGAAATCAAACCATCGATTTTTTGTACTGTGGACTACCGCCTCACAAACCGATATAATTTGTTTTTCGTCACCATTTCTCACAATTGGATATTATGATAGATTTAACATATTTATATGATATTTATAACATAATTATACTTCTGTAAGTATAATATTCCATGTACCTTATTAATTTTTATTCTATGGGAATATGATAGTGTCGCTCGTGTGTAAGGCAAACTACCACCTTTTGAAGCGATGTGACTCATTCTTAACTTACACTTTACATGGATGGTAATTAGTATAGTATTAATGAAAATATGGGATATATATTATATAAATATGATTCTCAAATTTTATAATATCATTTACCTTTATTTCTTTTCATCCTTTAAAAAAATGGAAAGAATGTTCATGTGTTTGTATGACCTACCATTTCCATGAAGGGTTTAATTCATATTCTATCTCTAACTTTATTGGATTGCTTTAAATACATAAATATTGAATATATATGATAATTATATCATGGAAAAAATTCTAAAAATTATGGAAACATGATCAAATTATAAATACCAAAAATATCATACCGAAACTCAAATAAAAACAAAGTAGTTATTACTCAAAACATGATTTTAACAAGTAATTGTTAATAAACATGTAATAATTGGTAATAAGTAAATAATATTCTGAATTATAAATATTATTATGTCTATATGATATATTTATAGTAAAATTATAATTATTATAATTGAGATTCCAATGTGTGTGAAGGAAGTTGAGACTTGAAGTAATGGATTTTTTCTCACATTAATTTGAGAATCATATTTATATAATATATATCCCATATTTTCATTGATCCTATACTAATTACCATCCTGTTTTCTCTCATAACAAATTAAATAGGAAAAAATAATTCTTTTAATAAAAATCATCTTTATTTCACTCTATGGTCAAAAACCATTTTTATTCCATATCCATGTTTTCTAAAAAAAATTAAAGAAATTTTTTTATGTTATATAATAATTTTTTAAATTAATTTTTAACCATTGTTTCTCCCTAAAATGGTTTAAAATAAAAATTCATGTCGTTTTACAAATAATTCCCTTTTGGTATTTATTAAAATGTGAAATGAATCATTGTTTTAACATGTATGACATGAACATAAATTTTTTAGTATCATGACTAGTGAATTTTTTAAATCTTAAATTATACGTTTCAAATGTTATTTTCAAATAATTTAATTTTGAAATTTTTTGTGAAGTTTTATTTTTGAAAAAGTTATTTTTAAACTTCCTATTTTCCTCAATAAATTTTCCAACTGATATTTTAAAATTATTTTCTATCTAAGAAAACATCCTAAGATTTAACTTATACCTTACTAGGGTGATTATCTAATTTTACCATACTTATTATTTCTTTTTATGTTTTATGATTATGATGAAGATATTTTTATGAAACTCATCCCTTTTCCATGAGTAATGCTATAATGAATAGGTTATATGATTATGATACAAATTTCCCTTCTATAAGTTATGCTATGATGAAACGATTATGAGACCATTTTTTATGGGTTATGATATGATGAATTTTTTATGATATTGTGGAATGCTTATGTATGGTTTTCATTATGTGACGATGGTTAAATTATAACTAGGGGTGACAGTTATGTTATAACAAAGGATGATTCTCACATTATAACCAAGGATGGGTGGGACTTATATCTCCTTCCAATGTATTGTCTAAAGCTTTATATATCATGATATAACAATGGGAAACAAGTCGACAGGCTAGATCCACAATTGGAAACAAGTTGATGGACTTGATCCATAATGGGAAATAGGTTAATGGGATTGGTCCATAATGATAAAAAGTTGATAAAGCCTAATCCACTATGTTTAACGGTATTGGTAGTTTTTCATAAAACATAGATTATTTTATATTACTTTGTTGGTGACACACTTTTTGGACAAGATTATATGGTTCTTTAATTTGGATGATTTCTTACTCTTATAAATCATGTATTTTGGAATGATATTTCATTATTCTAGAACTCGTGTTTATGATCTATGTTCAGTTGGGTATGAACATTGTAACTAATTTTGATGATATAATACACTTATTTTTATCTTAGTATTTCATATGATCATAGAATGATACCTACCTTTTTTACCCTTACTAAGAATCTGAGCTCGGACTTTATTATGTTTCCTTTCCACATGTTATGAAGAAATATTTTATGTAGGGTATGTTTATGAAGAGTGAAAAGGGGGAATATCTTTATTGTATATGTCAAATATGATTCATTAAATAAGAATATTTTGAACCTAGTATCTAAAGACACTAAATCTTTATGATCCTTGGGGTGTATTCGTAAAATGTAATTAACATTCGTCTAAAAAGATTTGATATATATGTATAAAAAAATTCTGTCAACCTGTTTTGTTTCAGAGTAAGGTTTATTTAATCTTTAAAAAATAAAATGACAAAAATTTAGTGATAATTATTATAATAAACCTAAATATATTACAACATCAAAATGTTTTTATAAGGAAGTTATTAGGTGGTTTCCCAAGAAATAAATCCATGTATGGATACTATAAGAGGATGTGGTTTTAGAATAGAGCTTACATGGGGTAAAAACTCTAAAAAAGGTGATTTGGGATTGACTCAATCATTTCTTGGTTCAATACAATGGGCTTTATTGCACACCTGGTTTGACACTCTCGGAAGATATGCATTAGTTAATTCACATTTTATTTACAAACCATTATGATGTATTTGAATAGATAATAATCATGAATAAACTAGGTTAAACCTATGGTGTATTATATTGAAAATAAGGTGTCATGATTTAGATATCCTATTAACAATTTTCCATTTTTATGTGGTTTTATACTATGATTAGTGTTTCCCACACTATGTTTTTTGTTTCATTTATTTACTGGAACTAGTAAGAATCATGACAACACTAAATTTGATAGATAGTTTGGCGACAATGAGAAACCAAATTTTATGATGACTTGATAGAAAGATATTTTGGTTATACTTAATTTTCTATGGAAATATATGATTGAAAATTTGAATTAAGTGAGATTCCTAGTGCATAAAATATGAATAAGATGAATTTTATGAATTTTCGTCTTTTTACAAGCAAATAAGTTGTGAAGAAACACCTATAATAATATCTCAAATAGAGGGTAAGATGTTTTCTATATGAAAATAAATGTCTAATAGAAAAAAAATGTACAAGGAATTAGATGCCTTGTATGTGAGGGACTTTGTAATTATTTTATTGAATTATCTAATATATGGGTTAGCCCCTAGACAAAGTAATGACCTATGTTATAAAAAATAATATAAGTAAAATGACTCAACTATTTATGTATTTCGATTCAATAATTATGTTTTGGAAGAATTTTAACAATGGTATTTAAGTTATAATAATCATGAAACAGCTATGTACTTTTTTAATATTGTATGAATATATGTCTCCGTGTAAGATTAATTCATGAGTTATTGATACCATCATGGATTTATGGTTTTAAGGTTGATACTAATGTTAATGTCTTAGAAATGATTTTTTTGGTTTTATGTGATGGTAGTTCATCAAGATTAATGATATTTTGGGATATATTTATTTCAATACAACCCTTTGGTGTTGTATATATTTTAGTGAAAATTAATTATAGGAGGATATATCGAAGGTATAATAATGTACAAGGTATAGACACTATGAATATATAGTGATGTTAATTGGTATTTCTAATTCCCCAACCATATTTATGAACTTAAATAATGGAATCTTTAGAGATTACCATGATCATTTTACAGTAGTCATTATAGAAGATATTCTTATATACTCAAAGAGAAATAAAGAGTATGAATATCACTTGAGAACTATACTGATGACCCTAATTAAGGATAAGTTTCATGAAAAATACAAAAAGGGATAAATTTTTATATAATAAGTTTTATTTTTAAATCCTATAATTTCAGGAGAGGGTATATTACTGGATCCAAAAAAGATAGAAGTTATTGAATGTTAGGCCAGACCAACAACTATGAATGAAAATCAATTTTTTTTGGATTGGATAGATATTTTCAACACTTTTTGGAACATTACTCATTATTATCCAATTGACTTCCCAAGTTAACTTGAAATTGTGTAAAGTTATTTCGAATTGTTAAATGTGAATAAAATTTTGAGGAACTAAACATAAGGTTAGTCAGTCAACATATTCTTACATTACCCTATAGTGGGAGAGGTAAGTTATCTATAGTGGTTCATCGAAGAAGTGATTGGGATGAATTACCATGTAGAATGATATGGTTATAACTTATTCCTTGTGGCTATAGAAGGTCTAGAAGAAAAATTAACCAACTCATGATTTGAAGTTAGTTGCGGTAATTGTTTTCATTAAAGATATGACGGCACTATCTTTACAGATAAATGTGTGATATATACACTAAATAATAAATGTTTTAATATATATTCGCATATAATGAGTTGAATATGTTCCAAAGAAGATGGTTCGAGTTGATTAAATATTATGACTACTCAATACATTACAACCCTAGGAAAGTGACAAATGTGTATAATGAATTGTGTGAAAAGGATTTTGTTAGCTTATCCTACTATTGGAAATCCCACTTTTACTAAATATTATATCCCAAAGGTTTAGATAAACCATTGGGAATGCCTATGTATACCAACAGTTTTCTTAAAACAATTGGCATAGAAGATTTTGTAAATATTTTTACCAACGGTTTGTAAAACCATTAGTATAGGCACTTTTACCACTAGTTTGTGTTAACCATTGGTATAGGCCTCAAATTTTTCCTAATTTTACCAATGGTTTATAAAAACCATTGGTATAGGCCTTACTATACATACATTCCCAACGGTTTTTAAAAACCATTGGGAAAGTTTTATCCTAAATGAAGATTGGCCTTCCGGTTCCCCCTCCACTCAATTGCAGGCCCCCCTCTGCTCGATTGGTGCCCTAAATCGAATATCCCTCTTCCCCGGCCTGCAAAAATTCTTCCATTGATCTATACATCTTCAATCAAGGAAATTTTTTTCTTCAACACTTAAAATATTTAAGTGATACCTTAGTTTTGTTGTTCTGAAACTATTTTGTATACCTTGGTTTTGTTGTTCTGTAACTATTTTTTTCTCTTATGATCTGGAAGAAAGGAGAGCTCTATGGACATTAATCATGGTTGTGGGTGGTCATTTAGGATGTAAGATACTATGCCTTCATTTTTCTTGATATATCCAATAGTACTATTTATTTATGTTCCATTTGATTATCTTTTACAAATTATGTTCTTTAATAAGTTGTTTTTAATGGTTGTAATAATGTCTATATGGTATAAGGGTTCACATGGTTTGTATAAGGGTTCACATGGTGTCTAAGATAATCTAGTGTCCTGGGAATGTACATAGAGTACAAGACTTGGATAGCCATGTAAATATACATGGCCAATCACGTATGGTGAAAATCATGTTTGGCCAATGGGGTGCTGAAAACGTCCCATTTAAACATGCCTTTGTTTCATGGGAAAGCCCATATGATGTGTTGGCCATACTATAGAGTGGGTAGTAATTATCTCTCCCAAAACACTTTCATACCTGAAATCCAAGACTACATGGTTAAATGGAAGAACCCATGTTCTAATGACATGCCTAACCTAGTTTCTAACTCACCTCACCTAAACATAAACTAGAACATTGGTTAAATGAATGAACTCATCCTAAACATACACTGTAACACTGGTTAAATGGAATAACCCATCCTCGTTACATAATTCCATACACATATGGACAAAAAACCATCATTCATGAACATCCCTATAATGCATAGGCTTTTCACAAAACACATATCCCTTAAATTTCATGAAATTCCAGTGGGTGCTGATATAAAGTTGTCATGTTTACATGTGGAAGCTTCATAGATTTGGATAATATATTCTCAAAACTATAGATTGGAACCCCATTCGGTGTTTTGAGGTCAACCCAACTCCACACATTAAAAAGAATATCATTATCCATCAATAAAACCAATGTAAATATATAAATGGTGATTCATGTTAGTATCGTTAATATATTTCCTTAGGAATTCTTAATCCATTAGTGTATTCTACCGATACCTCCCTTGTTGGATTTCAAAGTCAATTATCCTTGTTTAACACCACTTTGAGGCATCTCTTCATTTACAATTATGTGTTCGTTGTAGGATATTCTGAAATCTGTATCTTCTATATGAGTTGGAGATATTTAATTAGAAATTTCAAAACACTCCATAAAAATCCGACTTCGAACACTTTAATTTTCTTTTCTAAACCCACCTATTTAATTTTAGAACACTCCAAATAGTCTTATTACACAGAAAAACTTGATTTTCTTCATCTTTGAAGGTCGGGAACAACATCAGAATTGCAAAAAATATGTCATCATATTTAGCATTTGGAGTAGAGGCATAATATTTGAGTTTTTTTGAAGAAAAAAACTAATATTTAAGGTATTTTTAATTTCAATTTCATGTTTTTAGGGTGGGGAGGGGGAGTGTGCAGGTTGGTTGGGGGATGGGGTGGGGATGGGGTAGGGTGAGGGGTTGTCCAGTTGGGGGGTTGTCCAGGTGGGTTCATGGTTGGCCAAGTGTCACAACCATTATTTAATTATGAGGTAATTTTTATATTTTTTTGTTATTTCATTTTTTCCTTGTATTTAATTCAGTGTTTTTAGAGAAAATATAGTCTTTTTACCCAAAAATATGTGTTTTATGGTTATCACACAGTTTAGTGAAACTGTGCCACATCCCAAGGGAAACCGGGTACCCAGGAAAACATTTTTGATGTGTATGAGTCAACCCCGCCTCAATCTGATGCACGGTGTGGCTGGTATCACTTAAAGTGTCTCACTTTTTTTTGAAATGGAAAATATTTTAAGTGAAAACAACTGACATAAAGAAAACCGATCAAATGCATTTGTATTGTGTTGATAATTTAGGACAAAGATCCATGGGTCATTTTTTATGTGTACGAGTCAACTCCACCTCAGTCTGATGCACGGTGTGGCCGGTAACACTCAAAGTGTCTCATTTTTATTTGAAATGGACAATATTTTAAGTGAAAAAAACAATTTTCATATGGAAAACTGACCAAACGCATTCTTATGTGATCAAGTATTTAAAATGGTCCAATATACCTAGTTTTAATCTTACCTTTCTTTCCAAAACACATGACCCTCTTCAATGGTGATATTCAAAGGAAAAGGTTGTCTCTAAATTCAATCTCCATTAATCTTTAATGGTTTTCAGCATAGATATTTCTTTGAATCTAGACAACTTTTAAATTTTTTTCATATCTTGAACCTTCTACGTCATCTCGTGCACAAGATCAAGTCCAAGTATCTTCCTTTCTCCAAATTAAACCCAAAAATTTAGAGTTCTATATCAATTCCCACATATAGATTCATATGGATCTATTTGAGTACTCAAATTAAAGATATTTCTATATGAGGACTCAACCAATAGGATATACTGGTCCATTTCTCCTTTAAACTCCATTTAGTGGGATCTTGGGATTTCCTCAAGTATCTAAATAATTGTTTCATATTTTCTATTAGTTTGGGGTGATAGACCATGTTGAAATTCAATTCAGTATTTATATTATGTTTAAAAATTATCCAAAATCTGGATGTGAAAATTGGATCCTGATCAGAGATGATTGAAAGTTGAACCCCATACAGCCTTACCATTTCCTTGATGTATATCTTGGCAAGTCATCCTAGATATAAATTTCTCCTAATGGAAATAAATTAGGCTTTCTTAGTGATTCAATTAACCATAACCCATATTTCATTATTTCCATTAGATATATTCAGAAGACCAGTGACAAAGTTGATAGTGATGCTTTCCCATTTCTATGTGGGTATATGCAATTTTTTCATCATTCCCTTGGACATAGGTTGCTTTTATTAATATTTTTGGAATACCATGCAACATGAGATATACTCCACAATATCCTTCTTCGGGTTTTCTCACCAAAAGTTCTCTTGTAGATCATAGTATATCTTGGTACTTCTATGATGAATAGAGAAATGAGAGATATGTGCATTATCCAATAGATATTTATTTATCTCAATTGATTTATTCACACATAGTGCATTTACAAATCATATTACTCCATCCTCATCATTATGGAACTCATTTACCTTTCCTTTACTTTTTTAACCTTAGTTTGAATCTATAGATCATCCCTTTGTTCCCCCTTGATATTCTCTTGGATATATGGTTGGAAAATCATTCTAGAAAGGTTGTATGTATTTCATAACATTATTATTTCCAGATCAATTATTTGTATTTCCATGAATAGAGGGTCTTTATCTGTCCGCATCATGTATAAAATAGTAGTTTCTTTTCTGTTAAGAGAACCAGATTCCTTGTTTACCTTTCCGGGATGGTAGTGAATAGAGAAATTGTAGTCCTTTATTATCTATAACCATCTTATTTGATCTATTTTAAGCTAATTCTATGTGAAAATATAGTTTATACTTCTATGATCCATATAAATTTCACTATTTTCACCATAGATGTGGTGTCACCAAATCATCATGGAAAATATCATAGTTGATAACACCAGATTGTGCATAGAGTAGTTTTTTACATAGATATTCTAATTTCATGATGAATAAGCTATAAATTTTTTTCCTCATTAGTATGCAACCCAATACTTTTTTGGAAACATAATTTTATATCCCAAAATGTTCTTCACTTTTTGGTAGTTTGAGTAATGGTGTTGTGACTATCCTCTTATTGAGCTCCCTAAATCTTTAATCACATTCTTATATCCTGACATACTTTACCCCATTTATATGTTAACTTAGGAAGTGGGCTTGAAGATCATGATACATTTATCACAAAACATTATTAGTAAACTGTTAAGAGATTAAAACCTACATATTTCTATAATTTTAGTGGGTCCAGGACTTTCCTTAATTAATTTTGTCTTTTAAGGGTCCACAAAAATTCCCTCACTTGTGATCACATGCCCCAATATTGTGACTTGATGCATCAAAAAGTCATACTTTTTGATCTTAGAAAACATTTTCTACTTCCTTAATTTTTCCAATAAAATCCTTAGATACTCTTCATGTTCCTCCTTATTCTTGGAGTAAATAATTATATCATTAATAAAAACTACAAACAAATTGTAGTTTCTAAATACTCTGCTCAACAAATACATGAATATTTTAGGTGAATTAGTTTGTCTAAACAACATCATAAAAAACTCATAGTGACCATACCTTGTACGAAAATAAGTGTTCTTAATATCTTCCTTATACAGCAACAACTAATGATATATAGAACAAAGATCTATTTTTTTAGAAGTAAAAATCTCCACATATTTGGTCAAACAAGTCATAAATCCTTGGTAGAGGATACATGTTCTTTTTGGTGATCTTGTTGAGCTAATGGTAATCGATAAACAGCCACATTGATTCATCATTCTTCTTGATAAAGAGCACTAGTGCACCCCAAGGTGATGCACCGGGTCATATAAACCCTTTCTCCAAAGGATCTTGCAACTTCTTTGAATATACTAGTTATATTAGGTACATGTTTTAGGGACATTTTAAGATAGTAGTGGATCCATATTGAAGTTCTATTGAGAACTCTACATCATGATCTGGGGGAATTTTTGGTAACTCTTTAGGAAATACATCAATGTATTTCCTCATAATGGGAATTTCATCAAGGTTGATAAATTCCTTTGACTCAACCATTTGGGTAGGGTGTTATTATTCATAGGCTATCAATACCCACACTATTTAGGGATACTCCAAAGTAGATTCATGATCCTTCATTCATTTTTATAGGAGCATGGGATGGTTTAGAATATAAAAAGACAATTCCTTTTCTCGATAGTTCATGTGTTCTCTATATAATGAGAGCCAATCCATGTCTAGTATAGCATAAAATTCCACCAAGGGAAGGATTATCATATTCATTGGAATAATCTTACCACGTATGCTAACAAGAGAATATTCCAACACTTGGGTAGCAATAATCACACCATTAAGTATTTTTATAGATATCTCTATTTCAAGGAATTGGGGCTTTGATTAAAAGTAATGTGCAGAACCAGAATCAAATAAAAAAATTTCCATTATTGAGTGAATAGTAATTATACCTTGTATGACATCATTTTCACACTCTACTTCATTAGTAGTGACAGAATAAGCTTTCCCTATCTCTTTGGGATTTGGTTTTTGTAGATGTTGATTACTTACAAGGACCCATGGTTTAGTGCACTCGCTCTCATAGTACCCATGATCCCTATAATTGAATAATTGAACCATGGGTGGTGCATTATATGGTTCATTGCTTTACTCTACCATATTTTTCAGCATCTTCATGCCTCTTCGATATTTATGACCTTGGTGTCCTTAAATCACACGCTTAAATAATTTCACCATTTCCTTGAGGAAATTCAAAAGATAATTCTCCCAACATTTTTGACATGTGGGTGGTTGAATCCTCTTTCCTCCATTTTAAATTGAATAAATATCTTGAAACTCTAATCTTCTATTCTTATCACCATAACCATGGTACCATTCCCATAACTTCATCTCTACATTGAGATAACATCAAACTACTTCTTTATAATTCCTAAGGACTTGGATAGTTATAACCTTTAGATGGTGTGATTTTAATTCACTAAAGAATATATCTATTTTTCAATCATTTTTTACAAAAAAAAATCAAGTCATATCTTGTAATACTTGGGAATTTTTCCTTGTAATCCATGATTGATTAACCTTCCTTTTCTTTATCTCTATGACTTATTTCTCCAAATTTTTTCAAAGAGTTTTACAGAAATAATTGATAAGAAATGTTTTTATATAGTCTTCCACCCAATATCTAATATTTCAGTTATGAGCTTAGTGTTCTTTATCTACACCCACATTTGATCGACCTATACATTTAAACAATATATGGCTAGAGTCACCTTCTCCTTCTTAGAACTGTAATTCATAGAAAATATCTTATGTATTGAGTTAACCCACTATTCTACAACAAGTGTATCAGAAGTTCCACTAATTTTCAATTATAATTTTTAAATAAAATACTAAATGGATCATTTCTCTTTCTTGGGTGAATTTAGATGTTCCATGTGGTTTAGTTTATTTTTCACAACTTGAGATAGATGGGTAATCATCACCATAATATTTTGAATTCCACCTCCCATGGCATTGGGGATTCCATTCGAACAATTACCCCTCATATGGGTTGTTGGCATGTTTTATCCTGGTTCCCACAATTTTATAAAATAGGAAAGGATTAAAAAAATTAAATTAAAAAAATCATGAATAAATAATTTTTTTTATATGTGAAAATAGAGTGTAAAATCATATATTGTGGGATCCTTTTTTTTGATTTATTCTAAAATAATGATTCTTGGATGTTTACCTATACTTATACTTATCCAAAGGGTTGTCACAAATATTCTATAATCCTAATTCCAGAATAAAATTAATAGTACCTACAATACCAACAATAGTGAACCTATTTTTCTTATATGACTATTACATTAGTTTAAATATAAACAACATAAAAGTAATACATTCTATGATTGAAAGGTTTCGTATCTTGGGAAAATTAGGACCATAAATAACTTATACATAATAAAAAAAATATCATTATTGAAATCATTCCTCATTATCCAATTAAAATATATCACACTATCCTTAGTGTATATTGTACCCTAAGGATATACATAGAATAAATGGATGATCTAAAAGCCCAATAAAAGGATGAATAAGGAACATGAATTAACATAACCTGGGTGATCATAATCATAATCATCACTTTTTAAGAATAGGATCATCATCAACATCAAGATAGAAACATTTGATAAAGGCATGGAATGTGGGAATTCATAGAAATTAAATACCATGTCATAGTGGTAAAATAACATACATATTTGTGAACAAATATGACATCATGTTCACACATAACATATGTGCATAATCATAACATAATCATTGTGAACAAAGATAGCATCATGTTCTTGAATAATACAGATAATATTATGAGATAAATCACATTAACCAATGCATTGATGGACTATATAATTCCGACCCGACTCATCACATAATAATATTTACATAATCATGGATGCCACATGGAATATATAAAAATTGCAGTCATGAAATAACCCATGGGAAAATGGGTTTTATAAGGATTTTATAAAGAATAATTTAAGGAATAAACTATGGTGTTCCCAAATTATTAATTGAAAACATATTTTTCATAAAAATCATCATTACTGAGTGAAGAAGAAACAACTAAAGAATAGTAAATGATGTGTTTTGAAAAGAAAAGTCTTTTTGGAAAATCTTTGTATTTATCTTATAAATCAAGGGGGTAACATGTATATCCATGAAAAATATGGAATAAATGTGAAATGGTTTTTAAGGAAAATTACTGGAATATCCATAATAAAAATGACAAAAAAATATGGATAACCCAAACAAAGGTATTGGAATTGATAATCCCATTTCCTTGAATCCCTCTTTATTTCATCACTCTTACACCTCCTAAATAACAAACATAGATTTATTAAAATATTTATTCTGATGTAACTTATTGTCATTTTTACCATAATTTATCAATTATTGTAATTTTATTATATTTAATAATTTCCTTTCTTAAATGGAATAAATTTTTATAGAATTTTTTCCTTAAAAATTTCCCATTTTAATTTGATTTCACTATTTTGTTCAATGCAGTTTATACATTAGTAAAATAAATTATAAAAGTTTAAGGTACATATATTAATAAATTTTTATATAATATATAATTTATAATTTCCATCTGTGTGGTTGGTCATGAAGAAATAATTTGGAAACATCTTCACTAGTAATTAATACACTGTTAATGGTAACTTTGTCCAAATATGTTGAAAATGAGGAATAAAATATATTTTCATCAAAAATATAATTGTTTTACAGTATGTTATAATCATTTATATAAATTTAATATTATTCATAATTAAATATTAGAATATTTTATTATTAAAAAAATTATGAAAATAGAGGAAAAAAATAAAATAAGAGAAGAGTGTGAAAAAATATTATTATTTTATTAGTGTATCTTCTCTTGTATGACACTAACATTCCCTTAATGTTTGGAGATTTTTTTTCCAGAAAACCCCTAGGTATTATTAGAGGATTTATTGGGAGAATTTTGGAGTAAATATATATATGTAAAGACTTAGAGGAGTTGTTTTCTCTGGGGATGTAGAGGTGTTATTTATACTTAAGGATAAGGGTATTTTTAGAAAAAAATATTAAACAAAATATTATATCAAAGGTAAAATTTTTAATAGTAAATTTTTAAAAATTTAAAGAATATATCAAAGTAATATAACTTTTTAGGGCTTTAAACCCCTTTATAATTCAAATTAACTTAGTTAATTAAAAAGGGAAGTGATACAAAATGTTTTTCAAGGGATCACTTTTGACTTTAGGTTGTGGAAAATGGTTTTTAGGTATGGAAACTAAATTTATATTTTTTAGTATATAATTTATGAAATTAAATATATTTTGGATGAAAAATAGTTATATAAAATATTATTACATTATTACATCTTGAAATATGCAATTTGAGACAAATCGGTTGGATGACAAATTTATTTTTACTATTCAAATGAAAATTTAATTATTTTAGAAAAATACTAAAAAAATAATCCTTGAAAATTTTAAACATGAACGTTTAAAATGTGATATTATTTTAATAAAAATAATTTTCTAACATAGTTACTTTAAATTTTAGGTATACTAGTTATGATTTTTAAAAAATACTTTAAAATACAGTTTATTAAAAATGTGCCTATATTTTCTATCAGTTTTATCAAATCATGATATTTTTTTAATTATAGACTTTTTAGTTAAGTATATTACTCAAGATAAATATTATTTATATCACACGTTATTATTTTGATGTTAAATTATAATTTCAATGGTCAGATTATAATTCCCAACAGTCATGTTACTATTCCCAAAAGTTACATTACTATTACAATAGTAACATTACCTCCAATAAATACCTATAAAATCCTTCATTAGTTATTCGAATTCATTCCTTGAAAGGATATATATTTCTATTTTTTATATTTCTTATTGTTTTACTAGTATTTTATTCTTTTCAAAAGTGTTTTTCATGGTAGGGATAATTCTAGTAGATTAGGGACATCCATATTTTCCCATTGTAGTTTTTTTATTTCTATTTTTCTTTACAATTATAATTTTTTTCATTTTAATTAGTTTCATGTTAGACTAATGTTATAATTTTGACTAATTAAATAATATTTTGTTGTTATCTCTATGTGATATATCCATATAATACTTCTATAATAAAATATGACATAAATTTATTTATAAAACAACTGTAATTAAAAAATTCCATATCATTACAACTTGGATATACATTAAAAAAGTGGTAAGATTTCATGTAGTACCACATTATATAATATTTTATTGAGATATGAGGTTTACCTCAATGTTTTGGTGAAGCCTTAAACAATCCTTTAATATAAAGTTGAGTTTTGGCACTATGTATCATCATCATATGGATACTCACAATAAGTAAAAAAATAAAACCCTAGAGGATATTTTGAGATATTTTTCTTTGGATTTCAAATGTGGTTGGGATCAACACCTTCCAATAGTAAATTTTTTTTTACAACAATATCTTTCATTTGAGTATTTAGATGGCTCCATATGAATCTCTCTTTGGAAATAAGTTAAAACATCCTATGTTCTGGAATTAAGTTTGAGAAGGAAATATATTGGTGGCTAAGTTAGGTGAAGAAATCTTTTAGAAGGTTGGATTCATTCAGCAACACATAATGGAATCACAAAGTCAATATAAATGTTATGCTAACAATCATCGGCATGATCTAAAATTGAAGTTAGTCATAAGGTTTTTCTAAAAATTCCTCCATGGAATAAGGTTATGACATTAAAGAAGAAAGTAAATATAAGACTGAGTTATAATATACCTTTTGACGTTCTTGACCATGTATGGATGTTTTTATCACTCCACACTTCCACCAAAAATCTTTCAGGTTTGTGATGTGTTCCTTGTATCTCTCCTGCGGAAGTACATACCT
The DNA here is from genome assembly GCA_963277665.1 of Viscum album. Lineage (NCBI taxonomy): Eukaryota > Viridiplantae > Streptophyta > Magnoliopsida > Santalales > Viscaceae > Viscum > Viscum album. Next base: position 590,872,899 of record OY728141.1, on the reverse strand, counting down.
TCCTACAACATGGAAGGAAATCATAAGTCATACTAATTGAGTAATATCTTCTTTATGAGGATAAGGTTATAGATATTCTATATCATATAGATAAATTTCTATGAAACAAGACCACTCACATAGTCAATGTTTTATGGTGAAACCACAAAATTGAAGAAGTTACATGGAAACATGATGATATAATGAGGTAGAAGTATCCTCTTTCGATTATAATGGAGTGATGAATTTTTAGATAGAAATACATTTTAAGGGGGTAGAATGAAACACCCTGGTATTTTATGAACTAATTTTTTCAAATAAATTTAATCTTTTTGATATCTTGTTTACAAATAAACACTAAGTTTTAATGAACCATAATAAAATATTAATCATAATATTTAAACGTGATCATTCTAAAAAAAACATTAAATGTTATGGTATGAATGTGAATAAATATATTTTAACATTTAATTATAAATTATTTATATGAATAAAATATAATTATAAATAAGAACTTCATAATTAGTAAAGTCATTAAATGATTTGAAACTACCATTTCACAAAAAATATTTTTTATTTATATTTTGTAAACAAATGATCAAATTAATTTGGGAATATTTTAAAAAAAATAAAAAAAAATCATTTTTTAAAAATATATTTCAAAATTATCTTTGATTAAATTTTTGATAATTTTCTAAAAAGATTAATTTTTAAATTCATATTAAAAAAATACATAAATTTATTACAAAATAAATTTTCATTTAAATAAGTTATAAGATCTATTTTATTTTAATATAGTTTTAAATGTAAAATTATTTCAATTATGCATTTATTAATCTAATTTAGGTCATTGGAATTAATTTCATATTTAATTATGATATAAAAACTTTCAATACATAGGAAAAATTCTGTTTGGGATACCTCTTTTTCATCATGTCAACAAATATAATTTTTAATTCAAATTTTCCACTTTTGTGAATGTAATTTAAAAAAAATGGATTAAATATTTTGATTCATAATATTTAATATTATATAATAATTATAACTTAATTACTTTCAAAAATTAATAGGAAAAATCATAGAAATGATTTTTTCCAATTGAGGTTAAATGGGTTTAATAGGGGTTAAACCAAAAAAAATATAGAGTAAAATAAACATGAAAATTATCTAAAACCCATTATATGGATACATTTATACCTTATAACCTAAAATTTTCAATAATGAACAATTTTAGATCCTTCGTTTGAATGACATAGGTACACTTTATTCTTTACAAAATTTTCATGTTTGTTCTCTCCCCCACTGATAAAAGGACACCCCCTCTCCTCTTCTATTCACACTTTCAAAACCCTTGGGTTAATCCAATACCATACCAAAAATTTCCCTTTATTCCCTACCCAGTCCATATTGGCCCTATTTTCATTATTAGACCCTCTAAATAATTATTTAGTTATAACGTAATGAGGTTCTTCGAAGAAGAGGTGAAATTATTAATCATTTTTTTCTTCCTATAAATACTTAAATTTTTCTTAAACCATGTTGATATAATTAAATAAATATCTTCAAAATAATTATATTCCATTATATTAATTTCATGACTGGCATCTATCTCTTCTTCCACACACTTGGAAATTAAATCGATGATCATGACTAAGGCAGACTACTACCACGTGAACCAATGTAATTTTTCTTCCATCTTCACTTCTCACAGATGGATATAAGTATGTATTTAACATATTTATATTATATTTATGTAATAATTATACTTATTTAACTATAATATCAAATTTAACTTCATACTTTCTATTTTTTAGGAATGTGATAATGCCTCTCATGTGTGCAGCGGACTTCCACCTCACAAAGCGATGTGATGTTTTCTTCACTTATACTTTAAATGAAAGGTAATAAGGATATATTGAATTATCATATGTCCTATATATGAAATAAAATATTATTTTGGAAATTTAATATATTATTTACATTTATTTGCTTTCATCCATCGATAAAATGGAAATAATGTTCATGTGTATGTATGGCCTATTGTCTCCATGAACCGTGTAATTCATTTACTATATCTACATTTATTGGGTCACTATAAATAAATAAATAATGAATATATATTATATTTATATCATTTTTAATATTATTGAGATTATAGAACCATGTTAAAATTAAAAGTACCAAAAATACCAAACCAACACATACATGAAAAACATAGCAGTTATTACCCGAACATGATCTTAATAATTAATTGTTAATAAATAAATAAAATGACATAAGTAAATAATATATGGAATAATAAATATTATTATGGTTCATTAATATATTTATAATAAACATATATATATTATATATTATATTTGCACATATAAGAATGAAGTCGATACTTAAGGTAAGGGATTTTTTTCATCCTTTTATTATGTGGGACACTTTCCTAATACAGTACTTGTTTATTTTGTGTGGTGTTTATACTGTCTATGAATATATTATAGGATCCATATCATGATAATTTTGGGATATAAATATCCATATATTTTTCTTTTTTTATGTGGATTATTATTCAAATGATACCAAATTGGTCATGATTTAATGTTACAATATCATTGTTTAATGGGATTGTTTATGATTTTTTTCAATAATAAGATATTATGATATAACTATCAATAAAATCAATCCATTTTTATCCTCCATTAATTTCTGTAAAATACAGGTTTTATTTTTATTTTATTATTTTAAAGGATTAAATAGACCAAAATGTTGTTTTAAAGAAAAATCATCTTTATTTCCCTCTTCAATCAGAAACCCTTTATCTACCATATCCATATTTTACAAAAAAAAATTATTGTTCTCAAGCAATTGATTAATACATTATTACAAAGATTGTATATCTTATAAAATGTTTTAAATTCAATCTTCATACACGACCATTTTTTATTTGACACAAATGTGAAAGGAATCTTGGTTATAACATATACGACATAAATGGAATTTTCTTCTCTCATGACCAATAAATGATTTAAATAATACTTTATAAGTTTCAAATTAAAATTGAAAATAATATAAATTTGAAAATTCTTCATGAAATTTTAATTTTAATAAGTTATTTTTAAATTTTAAAATCTATTTTACTCAAGAAATGTTCCAAGTGATCTTTTAAATTAATTTTCCATCTAAGATAGAATCCTTTGATGTTACTTATGCATTATTAGAAATATTATCCAATTTTACCATCCATATCATTTTCCTAAATGGTTTATTATTGTGATTATGTGATGTTTATCAAACCAATTATTTTTAAATGGGTTATGTTATGATTAATTGATGAGATGATTATGAGACTCATTTCCTTCATATGTTTTATGCTATGATTGAATGTTTATGAGACCCTTTTTTAATAGGTTATTATATAATTAATGTTTTATGATCTTTTGGAACACTTATGTGTGGTTTTCATTATATTATGGTGGTTACATTATGACCAAGTATGGTGGTTAAGTTATAACCAAGGATGGTAGTCACTTTATAACCAAGGATGGGTAAGACTTATATCTCCCTCCAATACATTGGGTGAAGCTTTATATCTCATGAGGTAACAATGGGAAGAAATTCAATAGGCTTGATCAATAATGGTAAATATGATTATGGACTTGATCTGTAATGTGAAACAGTTAGATAGGCTTGACACACAATAGGAAAAGGGTGATGAGTCATGATCTACTATGTTTGATGCTCTCAGTAGTTAGCCTTGACAAATTAAATGGTTTCTATACCTATGTTGGTGCTATAATTTTATAACATGATCATATGGTACATGAATTATGACGATTTCACACACTAATGAATAATGTATTCTTCGTGATAATAATGCTTTATTCAATTACTCGTGTTAATGATATATGACATGTTGGTTATAAACTTTTTATGCTATTTTCATGGTCTCACACACATATGTTTAAATTATGGTTTCATATGATCATTGAATGATATCTCCCATGTTTACATTTACTGGTCATCTAAGCTTGAGATTTATTATGTTTCATTTCTCTAGGTTATGAAGAAATTATTTAAGAAGGATTTTTTTATGGAGGGTTCAAAATGGGAAGATCTTTATGGGATACGCTTATGATCTTTCATTAAATAAGAATATTTTGTACCTAATCTCCAAAAACACTAAACCTTTCTATTTATTGGGTGTGTATTTGTTAAATTTATTGAATATTTATCCAAAAATATGTGGTAATTATGAATGAAAGTTATGGGTAATTATAGTTCTCAATTCTCATGGCCAACTCAGTCATACTCACAATAGCATTAGATATTACTCATTCCATTTTCTTCTTCCAAATATTCTCAAGTGAATGTGTGTATGAAATAATTTTATTACCTAATTTTCAATATCTATAAATAGAAAATGTCAATTATTATAATGAATATTTCCAAAATAACACAAACTACAAATTTCCACCGTGGTTTCCTTTTGAATTTTCTCATTTATTATATAGCCACATATATTTACTTGGTTTCCATCAATTACCTTTTATTTGTTTTTTATTATAGTTAAAACTCAACTGAATTTTAGCGACTCAGGTTTTGGCCTTATCGAACTTTGTAATATTTCTATGAATAATTTCAGAGCTAGGCGCGAAGACGGCTTGCGATTCTAAGGCCCGGTGTGCCCGGAATTAATTTTATAAAACTATGAAGTATTTTTTATACGATGCACAAGGTGGGGGTGTTTTATCTCCTAAAGGGTAGCTCAGAATGGAAATATAAGGGCACAGTTGCATATGGAACGTGACGTTTACCTAAGGCAGGGTGTAAACATTTCGGGCGTGGGCCTGCTGTGAGAAAACCCACCAGGGGCGTTTTCGTTAATAAATGGAAAAGTTAATTTACAAGCATTGGCTCGAATAACTTCTGAACAGAGTCTCGGATAAAAAATTTGATTCCACCATTGCATTCAGAACAGCACGTTTACCCTAGGGGCGACCTCATTTTCTCTGTACCGGGAGGTTTGGTCTGAGGCGGGGTCGTGTGTTTCAGTTAATTGTTTTAAAAAAATAATAATAATAATAACAAAAAAACCTATCTCCCCCCCCCCAACCCCTTGTACGCACATACCCCCCCCCCCCTCCTCTTTGTCGACGAACTAACGACCCATGAATGAGTCGTCATCAGCCATTTTTGACGCAGATCGTCGGCATATCGAGCTCCAACGCATCGCAGGCATCGTTCTGCACCCGAAGCTTCGACATTTTGCCTGCGAGGTAGGCGGTTTGAGTTTTAATTCCTCGATCTCGTTTTTGCTTTGAATTGCTTCATTTTGTTTCCGTGGTAGGGAAGATCGAGTCTCGAGGGTCACGCAGGTACCTTCGGATCGAAAAACGGACCACTGGGGAGGACACAGCGGTCCGCGGAAGCCTCGTCGACGCAGCGAGGCAGAGGCGGCCACATGAGGCGCAGCGGCGCGCCGCCCAGCGCGGCAGAGGCCGCAGTCCCACAACCGGCGTGGGCCTCAGCGCGGCGGAGGACCGCTACCCAGGGTGGGCCGGCGGCGGCCGGTCCGACCCCTTTTTAATACACGGGGGTTTTAAAACCCCTTTTTCTTGCAATCTAGGGGTCATATTTGCGTTCTGTCTACGGTGACCTGACCCCTGAGACAAGGAGAACCTTTAGGTGTAGGTTTGGGAGTTTTAAGTTTCGGGATCGTGTCTCGGGAGGTTGAAACATCAAATAAAATAATAATTTTTATTATTATTCGACTTTGGGCCGTTGTATCTTCTACCCAGAGCGTCCAATTGACGTGAAGTTATTAGCGCTGAGACCCTGATGGTACGAAGGATGTTTCTTGATGGTTTTTGAGTGTTGGGACCAAGTTTGGGGGGTGGGCCCCACGAGGCTGGGTATGGGCGTTTACGGAAAAACGCAACTTTCGCACCAGGAGTCAAATTTTGGCGGATGAATAGTTGATCCTGTGTGTTTTTTCGAGAGGATCGCAATAGTTCGATCCGTTTGATGAGTTTCGGAATTGACGCATGGGCCCCACCCGAGCAGCCTTCAGTGAATAGTACCTTTTTCACCGAATGTCTGTTTTGGACGATCGAGTTGTGGATCCCGTGTGTTTTTCCTAGGGGATCGCAGTGGTATGATCCACTTGATGAGTTTCGGTATTGTAGTGTGGGCCTCACAAGGGTTAGCTATAGTGAATAGTTATTTTTTCACCGGTTGTCTGTTTCAGGAAAGTAAATAGCCTATCCTGCGTGTTTTTCAGCAGGAATCGCGATGGTGGCCTCAGTATCGGCCTTGGAGGTGCCTGGTGTGGCCTCGTCAGGTTTGTGGCATCATCTGGAATATGATCCCCTACGTAGTGGGTCGTGCTCAGTAGGGTTGTGGCATCATCGGGTATACAATCCTCTACTCAGCATGGGGTTTATATTAGGGTTGTGGTATCGTTGGTTATATGATCCCCTACTTAGCACGTACTTTCTATAGGGTTGCAGCATCATCAGTTTGATCCCCTACAGCGCGAGATGTACCAGATAGGGTTTCGGTATCGTTGTGACCGTTGTGACACGGGTGACGATCCTCTATCTGAGTGACGTGTTACTATCATATGCCAGATCGGGTTGTGTTATCCACCAACGGATCCTAGGTGTGATCCCCTATCTGTGAGATCTTCGAATGCCAGATCTGGTTGTGGTATCCTCCAGCAGACCCTGGGAGTGATCCCCTATCTGTGAGATCTTCATATACTGGTGTGGGTTCTGGTATCCCCTAGCAGACCCTAGGAGCGATCCCCTATCTAAGGAGTTTGGTGTTTATGTTGTTTTAGTGAGGTTTCCTCAGTGACGATATCTGACGAGCGTGATCTCTTGGATGAGTGTCTGAGATATTTGTATTGGACCCAATGGAGTATATCTCTCGGACTAGTCTCATCTGGGATGACAGTGATCGTGGAGTGTGCTCTCCTGGTTGTGAACCGTTGCTGGTGATGAGGTCGGTACCTCATGTGGCTTCTTGCATGAACTGAGTATATCTTGATTGTTCATGGTATATGTTTGGGCATACACCTGAGTTGAGATGACTAGTTGGGTTTAGCCGAGGATGGTCACGAGATGGAGTTTCTCTCTCGTCTGGGTTCCCTCTGGGAGGGATGAGTGGACTATTTCCTTTCAGCTGCTCTCTTTTGTTTTGGGTTTTTGGGGTTCCTACTGAGTATTGTTATACTCACCCCTACACGGTCTTTTCCTGCAGATGTTTCTGTTTTGTGAAGACCATAGGCATTTTGAAGGACTCCCAGGAAGACCTAGAGCAGGCGGAGTTTAGTGAGTGGGTTTGACCGGGGTGTTTATCGGAGCTGTGTTGGGGAGCTTATCGGCATGTGTTTTGGCAGTGTTTTCCCTCCTTCTGAGCAGGTTGGATGATTTTGTAGTTTTCCTTTGGTGGGCCCTGTTTTTTTCCTTTTGTACTGCTGTTGTACTCTAGTTTGGGATAGATGTATGCATCAATTTTCTTTTCAGTTTTATACATATCTCTGCAATGTTTCATGGAGGTTTATGTTGGTGTGTGTGTGTACAGGTACCTTAGGCTAATGCCTCTCATGTGTGTGATAGCCTACTCGGTGCTAGATGCTATCCCCTGGCCTATTGGAGGCGGTCTTGGGGAGTCAAGGCACCAGCCCGTTGGGTCGGGTCGTGACATGAATAGTCTATTATTTTATTCATAAATAGTAATGGATTCATCTTCTTCAAAAATATACCTCTATAATGTTTGAACTTAAATCTCTCCAATTTTATAAAAATATATATCTCAATATTTTTGTTGTGAAACTCTCTTTAAGGAATGATAGCTTTCCCTGAAACCAGTAAAAACCTCAACTTGTGTCTCTAAACCACAACATGAACTATAAATGTTTCCTTTACTCTTATTCTAATATAGTTGAGATCCAAAAAAAATTAGGCTTTAGTGATTACCTTGAGAAATAAAGGAGATTCATCTCTAGTAGTCTTGAAAATCCAAAAAAATCAATCCAAATAATTGCTTGGGTTTTTCTAGAAATTCCCTATCACTACGGTCTATCTAAATCTCAAGATTGAATCAGGTGTTTTAAAATATTTATGATGTTATTTAAAATTTCGGATATCTCCTACATCATTCCTTTAAAAAAAATAGAATAAATGATTTTAGAAAACTTGACTATTCATTCATCACGAATGAAAAAAAATTAATATGTAAAAAATTCATACGGTAGGCCCTATGGGTGAATCAACATCATATGAAATTAAATTCATATCAAATTCAAATATTATAAAAAAATTCTTAAGATGAATAATTATGTGGAATAAAATTCACAAGATTGTGATTTTTCAATTTTCTCTCCTCAGCTTCAAATTATATTAAACATTCAAAGTCATATACTCTCATTTAAATCCATATGATCGAAAGAAAATTCATATGATCAAAAGCGAATTCATCTAATCTAGACTCAAAATATTATGATATTCTCAAAGTCTCATGCTCAGCGTAAAATTATAAAAGTATAAGTCCTCCTTTCAATATGAAAATTCATATGTTCTAATACATTTCTATTTTTTAGTTTCAAGTATCTCAGAGTAGTACACTAAAATTATTATGGTTAGGAAAAGTAATAGGATGGGATTAAATTCATATTATATATAATGAATTCATATTATAACTTCATATGATATGGGAAAATTCATACTCTGCACTAAAAATTATTATTATCTAGGATTTTTCCATTTCTCAACTTCAAATCCTGAAATCTGGATATTTTCAAATGGCTTCAAAATGTCTCCCAATGTCTCCAAGACTTTACAATTGTTTTCAAAACCTCATCTAAGTAATCATCACACTAATTTGAGAAACTAAAATGATTGTAACTCTAATAATGGTTCATAAAACTTCAGCTATCTCTCCCAAACACTTTAATCATGTTTAAATATTTTTAATGGCAACTATTAAAGTTGTCTTTCACATGTTTGAACATCCATATATTTCAAACAAACTATAAAAGAAAAGGATTCTCAATCTTAGTTACTTTTCTTGGACATGAATAACAGATCATGAAATCATTGGATAAATAGGTTTCCCACTTTAATATATGCATGTAGTTATTCAAGGGAAGACATTTCATATGCCTTCTCTAAAATAAGACACTTCATTCTCTTTTATGTTCCATGAAATGTCTAGAAAACATTGACTCTAAATCATTAAAAACAAATGAAATTTCATATTCATATATCCAAAGGAACTTCAAAAATAATATGAAGATATAGTACACTCTCTTATATTTTTATGAAACTAATCACTCTATTTAGAAAAGGTCTCTCAATTCCTTCCCATAATTTATTCAATAAGTATTTAATAATACAATCCAAACTCCATGAACTACAAATAATATTATAGATCACACTATATTATTATGATATTCGGGATCTCAGTAAGTGTCTTGTGCACTAATCCTATTCAAATGTATATAAATATAAGTAATATAGAACAATAATGAAACTAGCCTTCTCAATATATCATGTGTGATTCAAATAAAACACCCCCATAATTCCCCCAAAATATCTTATTTTTTAAATAAAAAAAATATTACCTTTTCCTTATTTAAATTTCAGTTCTATTGGAATTAAAATTATTAAAATTTTATAATGTTTTTAAAAAACTAAATTCAAAAAATACACTAATATAACCATTTAAAATCTCATTTTATCTTCCCAAAAATAATTCCATAATATCCTATTTAGAACCACTAAATATTACAGAATGATTTTTCCTAAACACATTATTCTTGGTACCTTTCATGACGTGTAATATATTAAAGACCATCCTTCTAAATCTCCCCAAAATAAACAAACTCTCATATAAATCATATAATGATCCATTATTTAATTAATTCATTTAAATAACCTTTAAAGAACCATCCAACATTATAAAACTTTAACTATCTCATAATAAAATAAACTCTCATTTTGTATATTGATCCTTTACTATTTACACTTAATAACTTCAACCAAAACTAAACATAATGAAATCTTTTGTAATGTTTTCCTATATTATCTCATTTCAATAAATCTTCATGCACACTGGTATTCAAAATTTGTGCTTAAACATATGATTTTGATCATTTCCAGTTAGCCATAGGAACTAGTGTTTCATGTATGTGAACCTAGTAGATTGAGGTAGATGGTAAATTGGATTTCATTATTTTATGTTGACCTGTTTTGATTCATTAAGATCAAGTAGTGATTGAAATTTTTTATTATCCTTTGATGGAGTTATACTTGTTAGGCCACCTACTGTTTTTGCTAATATGTGGGAGGACCATGATAGTAATCTTAATGGTAAAACCATATAACCTGGCCATGATCCCTTCACACTAGACCATCCCTATTCCAACCATGCACCCTCTCTACTAGAAACTTCCCCATATTATGGATATTCTTTATGGATCCATAAATGATTCCCTACACTAAGAAGTTTTTATGCTTTACTACTACCCTTCATGTGAGGATGGTTGATTCATATTTCCAAACTTGGTTGGCTTAATTTTTTTCTCTTAAAATTTATAAACTGATATATGAGAACTTATCTAAAAATATCTTCTACTATATAAACCACTTTTTATATTTCTCTTAATAACTTGACCACACGTTACTCTCTCTTATGACAATCATTATATCAATCTTCATTCTTCAAACCCTTATCAAAAAAATTCTCAACAAGTGAATGATATAACTCCACAAAACTATCTATATAAAATTTTAAAAAATATAAATATCTTCAAGAACCTGTATAAAGTCCTTAACCTATGACTCGTGAAACTTTTTCAACATATATCACCTCAACACATCTGAAAATTCATTAATATATATCATCAAAAAATAGAACATAACATCATGGTTATAACTGCTTTGAAATATCCCTTCCTATCATATATTTTGATAATTTATTTTTAATCAATTCATCTTCATTGTCTTCTTGAAACTTTTTAGGATGCGTCACACTGATGTTCCTAGCTTTTCCATAACAACAAAATGTGAGTGGAAGCTATTTTTGGTGTTTTCATTTTTCCTTTTTAACTATTAAGGAATATAACTCCATAACCTAACTAGTTACCAGTCTTTGGAATTATTATTCAATGTGAATTTCTTTAGTTCCATGAATTCCACTTCATGGGAGTTATAATTTGAAAATGAACCATTTTCTTTGTTACTCATATCATATTCGAAAATAATGCTATAAATACTATCCACTGACCCTTCTTTGAGGTCATTATATTTTATAATTGAGGCTTTTTCAATGAATAATAGTTGTAATATTATTAGGATAATCATAATGATTTTGATATCATATGTGTTTCTCCAAAAAAATATAACCAGCTATTTACATTTTTTATACCTCTCTTTTTTTTGATAAATAACACATACATTTAATTTAATTAAATTGTTTTGTTTAAAATATTAATTTTTACCTTTAATTTGTATTTATATTTTGTTTTTTTAGAAAAAGTTATATTTTTTGTCATTATATAATCAAATTATATTTTATGTAATTTTTCCATGAATAATGAATCTGGTTTGTTCATCTCCTCTGTGATATCCTTCCCATGTTTCCTCTTAACCCTCTCCCATCGGACTCTAGCGGTGTCTCGCTTGTCCATCTGATCACCTTCAAATTTTTTAGCTGTCAATCACTTATCTGGATTTCCTCCCCATCCCATTCATTTTTTCCCTTTATCTCTCAACCAATTATGTCAATCTCAAATAGATATTTCCAACTTCTCTAGTGAACCGATCTTCTTCTATCTAGTGACATTCTTTATCTCTGGAAACCAGGTCTCCTTTAACACTTTATTTTAATATTGTTTTAATTTCTTGTTTTTCAATATCTTGTTTGAGCATTGGATTTACATGTATACCATCATCATATTCTTCAATTTGTCCTTTAGTTTTCTTCAAGATTGAGACACCATTGAAAATTCACAACGGTATGTTATTTTGACCCCATTATAAAAAACCAATGATATTTTTTTATGATACCATTGATATATTAAGACACCAGTTGGTTTTTTTTACACCATTGGTCTTCATCGACGGTGTGTCAAATAGTTTCTTCAGTTTAATATATAGTTGAAATTCCCAATGGTGTGTCATTTTGACACTGTTAGAAATTCACAATGGTATGTCTTTTTGACACCATCGTAAAAAACCAATGGTATGTCATTTTCTTGACACTGCTGGAAATTCAAAATGGTATGTCATTCTGACACCATTGAGAATTCTCAATGGTGTGTCATTTTTGACACTATAGAAAATTTATAATGGTGTGTATTTATTTTTCTCTCTTCCTTGTTGTTGTATTCATTTTCTAGTGACCATATTCAGGCCATCACAGGTGATGCTAATTTTTTGAGTTGATTTTAATTAATTTTATATATTAATTATGTGTAGTTATTAATTTTTTGGTTATTCTGAACCATGGAAGCATGTTTTTCTTATTTTTATATATAGTAATTTTATGGTATTTTTATTGGTCAAAAACATAGAAGTAGTTGTAATTAAATACCTTTTCTATTGATCTTATTATTTTAAGATTATTCAGTAATAAAAGTTTTGTTTTAATCATCTGTAACTTCAATATGGATTTTCAAAAAAAATTCTTAAGTTTGCAGTAAGCCATTATTGCAATAGTGAGTCATGAGACATCATTGGACATCCAACGGTGTTTTATTTTTTACAATTCTCTTCGAACCCTTTGATGATATTTTTCATGTAAATGTTTTTTTCTAATTTAAATATTTTTATTTTTTCCTAAAATGATAATAATATGTAAAACTACGTTTCAACATCACCCAGAAGTTCCAATGTTGAGTCACTGAAATAACACCATACATCCAACAGTGATTCATGACTGACCATTAGTTAAAAATTTATTTCAATAAATTTTATTTTTTTCATTTTCACTTAGAGTCATTAAATTTTATTACATTTTTAAATGATTAATATTTTATTATGAAATATACTTGATTCATTTTTTAAAATTAATCATATAATTTTTTTCAATGACATGGACTCATGTATATTATTATTTATGATTCTCTATTTTTCACATCATTATGTTGCATGTCTTATGTATATATTTATATTATTATTTCATTTAATTTTTATTTCTGATTTTTTTAATAAATATTACTTGTAATATATTAAATAATAATTTTAATATTTCATTAACAATATTTTTTCTAACTATGTTTTATGTTCTTAGGTACTTACATAGAATTAATGTGATGATAATATTATTATTATTATTCACAAACAAGTGACATGCAGAGATTCAACAATGACACAGTCCTTTAATATATAATTTAATGATTCTAGAGAATGTTTCAAGAATAAAAACAAATGTACCTATGCAGGTCAAATGACATTTTTATATTTTAAAATCTATTTGATGAGAATATGATCATACATTTACTAATTCCCTAATATAATTAAAAGAAAAACTTATTCGAGTGATTGTTATTTTTTTGTGATCATAGAATTTCTTATTCATCTACATATTCCATGACTTGTGTGATCAAGGAACTGGATTTACATCAAACTTCTTCATCATATTCTCAAGTTTCTATTTCATTTTTATTGTATTTTTTTCTCTATATAATTCTTCCAATGTATTGTTTGTATTCTAGTGTTTGGTTTAATAATTTCATATCTGAAAGTTGTCATTGAGTTATTCCTCTAATACTAAAGGAAGGTCAGGTTATTCCTCCCAAAAAAAGGTAGCAAGGTTTTGACTCCTTAGAAAGTCATGGGTTATACCTCCAGGTGAAAAACGTATGTGGGGTTGTAGAACCTTGTGAAAAAGGTACGTCTATAATTCATGTAATTGGGTTATTACTCTCTGTCATAAGTAAGGATATATTGAATTCCAATCTCATCGAGGAGTATAGAATATTGAATAGGGGATTAGGACCTTTAGATATGAACCTCTACAAAAATATCCTATGTTATTTGTTTTTATTTATGCTTCCAACTTTTAACATTTCTTTTAAAACTTTGATAAATTAGATTTCATCAAAAAAAATTTAAAAATTGACTATCCCCCCCTCTAGTCACCTCTAACATACCAAGAGCACTAACATTTGGTATGAAAGTATGGTTCCTATTTAAGTATTTGTTTTTATTTGATTTAATTACATATTTATGAACTAATTATTATCCTAGACTTAATCGTCTAAGGAGAGTATCCACTGCTCTATTATATATAATCACTATTTTGAGATGTTGAATCCCATTACACCACCGCACTTTAATGATGCTTCTAAATATGTTTTAAATTAAAAATTCATGAATTTATTATATTTTTCAATAAGTAGAAAGATTTATAGTCATATTTCATCTTGTAAGATTTATTCTAATATTTGGAGGACTATAAAAGTCACTCACCATGGAACTAAAAAGTTGCAGAGAACTATGTTAGGTATACATAGATATGAATATAAAGAGCTCATTATGACATAACATGATAGTATAAATGATATGTATAACATATTCACAAATATTATTAATAGAATGGTTGATCTGGGAGAAACCATGAATAATGAAGCACTTATTGAAAAACTACTATGATCTCTACCCAAAATATAAAATTCAAAGAAATTGTCTATTTAAGAAAGTAAGGACTTTACTAAATACTCCATGGATTAGATGATATGATAATTACTAAAATACTAGATGGAAATGATTAATGATAATATCGATGATCACTATAAGAGAAAAAGTATAGAATTAAAATCAAACGTAAATTTTATTACTAATTCTTCTAGTTCTAGGTCAGAGAAAATTTATATGGATGAAATTGAAAAATACACCAAATGTTTTTACAATTACATGAAGGTTAATAGGGGATTTAATAATTTTACAAGAATAGATTATAAAAAAGTTGAAATAAATGTTTCTAAAAAGGCAAGACCAGTAAATATGATGCTTTAGAATTAATATGTTATGAGTGTAGGAAAAAGGGGCACGTAAAATTAGATGGTCCAAAACTAAAACAAGAAGGAACGGATAAGAAATACAAGAATGAACAAAGAATGTTATATATGCTAGATAGAGTTTCACAGAAGAGTCAGACTCAATTGATGTTGGTTCTTAAAGTGGAAAAGAATATGTAAATTTGTGTTTGATAGATTCTACTATGAATGAGGTATAATTTGACAATTATTATAGTAATGAATATGACACTAATATTGAAAATTAAGTTAACGAATTAACTAATCAAAATGTGAAATTTCAAAGTGACGTATAAATAATGGTTGGACTATATAGTGAATTGTAAAGTGAAAATAAAATAATAAAGAAGAAAATAAAAAACTAAATGATTTTATTTTCATAAATATAGAATAGAAAAAGGTTTTGGATTATTTATTTATAAAGATTTAAGATGATAATGTTAAAATAAAATATTTCTTCTCTAAAAATAATGAGGATCAACATAGAAGATTTAACTAGTCTTGATGATTTAGATAAACTTGAAAAGGAATTCAAGATTCTTAATCATGAAAATAAGAAAGTGAAAAATTTTGGATCCTATTTAAATGTAAAAATATGTGATGGCATGGAAGTTATCCAAAAGAAAATTAAAACCCTAAAAAGGAAATTATTGGTTTTAAGGAAACCTTTTCTGTATTTGTTCAAGGATATAAAAAAATTGATAAAATAATGGCTATAAATAATCCCAAATATGAAAAAATGGTTTTGTTTATAATAATCAGGATACTCAGATGTATAGAACTTATTTTTTAAAAAAAATTTAATGGTAATATTTCAAATGATATCTAATTTAAGTGTAACATGAAAGGAAATTATGTAAATGAATGTTCATTGAAGTTTTCTCAGAATTTATGACATAAAAAACCATTATTTCTAAACATTTTTCTTCCAAATTACCATACAATAAATGTCTCACATCTGTATGGGTACCTAAATCTTTTTCTATTAATCCAGTTAGACCAAAACTAGTTTGTGTACTAAACCAACCATCTGCCTAATTGTTTTGTAGGAAACATGCATGAGGAGTTCCTAAGTCTAGTGGTGAATGGAAAGTGGGTGCTCAAGGCACATTACTAGTGAAATTTATAATTTCTTAACTTTTAAATCTTTTGAGGGAGTTACTATCACATTTGGTGACAACTCTAAAGGTATTATATATGGTTTTGTAGAAATTGGTATATTAACATCTATTATAATTTCTAAATTACTTTTTTTAGAAGTTATAAAACATAACATGATTAGCATATCACAAATTTTGGATGATGAAATGTATATAAGATTTAAAGATAATAAATTTTTCATTTATAAAGAAAATAAAGTTTTATTTTATGATAATATAAAAGGGAATATATAATTCATTTATTTTTCAGAACTAACCAAGAAAAATGTAAAATTCCTAAAATTTGCATATACAGATCACATTCTGTGGAATAGGAGGTTAAGAAAAGTTTATATTTGATAATTGTACAAGATGGATAAAAATGAATAGGTTTTGTAACCTCCAAAATTTAATTATTATAAGTATTGTGTATGTGATTCTTGTTTGAAATCTAAGAAACATAAATAATCTTTTAGATCTGAAAATATGACCAATATTTCTAGATGTTTAGAATTGCTTCACCTAGATCTTTTTGGACCCATGAGAACTGCTTTTTTAGGTTATAAAAGATATGTTTTTTTAATTTTTGATAGTTATAATATATTTACTTGGACTATTTTCTTAGCTCATAAAATTACATCCCTAAGAAAAGTTTTCACTTTATTTAAAAAAATTCAAAATCATAATGGTCACTCAATTTATTCTATTAGAAGTGATAAAAGAGGAGAGTTTGTAAACTATGAATTTGAAAATTTTTGTGAGACTAGTAGATATTTTCATAATATTTATATTCCCAGAAAACCATAATAGGATATTATTATAGAAAGAAAAAATTTAATTATTCAAGAAATGGAAAGAACAATGCTTAATGAATTCAACCTTCCAAAATATTTTTTGGACGAATCTATTAATACTGCTTGTTATATCATAAAAAGAGTTTATATCAGGCCTTTTCTCTAGAAAAAACCATATGAACTTTTAAAAAATATAATCCCAAAATTGTTTATTTTAATGTTTTTAATGTATTATATATATTTTAAAAAATAAAGATAATATAGACAGGTTTGATTCAAAACATGATGAAGATATATTTCTGAGATATTCTAATAATATTAAGGATTATACAGTGTAAAATAATAGAATGATGAAAATTTATGAATCTATGCATGTCAAATTCTTTGAAAATAATGATAAGTAGTGCAATGATTATGTTGATAGTGCTAAATAGTTTAAAGAATTTAATTTTAATGATGATAAAATTGAATGTACCGATGCATCAGTTGATGGGAATCCTGTCTTATCTCAATATAATCCAATAATTTGGAAAACTCATAAAGATCATTCATTGGAAAATGTTATAGGAAATTTTGAATCTAGAATTACAACTAGACATTATATTTTAATTTTTTTGTAAATTATTCTTTTGTAGCTAATTTTGTTCTTGTTAATATTAAATATTTTTTGAAATATTATAATTGGATTAATTCTATGCATGAAGAAATTGAATATTTTTATAGAAATAAAGTATGGAATTTAGTTGAATTACCCAAATATGCAACATTTATAAAAATTTAATTTATTTTTTGAAATAAATTGGTTGAGTTGGGTAATATAGTGAGAAATAATGAAACATTATTTTCCCAATGTTATATTCAAGAAGAAGGTATTGATTTTGAGGATTCATTTTCACCAGTTGAAAAATAATAATCCATTCAAATTTTATTATCTTTTTCAAGTTTTAAAAAAATTTAACTTTTTCAAATGGATGAAAAAAGTTCAGTTTTAAATGGAGTTATTTCAGAAGATGTGTATACTCAACAACCACCTGGATTTGACTGACTAAAAATTATCTTTTTATTGAGATATACCCCCTTTAAAGGGCTGAGGGGGAACCCATCATAAGATCAATCACTAAAACAAAAAACCAGGCCCCAACAAACCAAAATCTCAAGACGAAAAACAACCAGCACAACAAGAGATAAGATACTCCCAACAATAAAAAAATTATGTCTAGGTTCCATTATCTCATCATTTTAATGGGTAGTAGTCCTGTAAAAAAGAGTATGGGCCCACTACCGATGGAAGTAGCCCTACCCTCTCAAACTTAAGATTCAAAATTACCATGATACGGTGAAAATTATTTTCTATGAACCACATCAGGAACATCTCATTGTAGACAATTGGTTGCATAATTCCTTAAGATGTGGACCAATGAGGCTAAAACCAAAATCACAACACCATGGAAATCAAACCACCATAATAATCATCCCAAAACCTTCACCAAATACTTAGAATCATTGAGATCTGGAATCATGCTGATGGAACCACCCAATGATGTTAATAGCAAGAATTAACCAAAGCCTCAACGCATACAAATTCCAAATGAGAAATGGTCAAACTAATATAAAAAACTATCACTATCGCCAAACCTCTCTAGAAGTATACCTTGCCTAATTCACAATCTCATCGTCGCCTTCATATCTGCACATGGAGACCGAAACTATCCACCCACCACACCCACAGCTGACACTAAAACATGGTGCCATCCCTTAGACCACAGAAGTTGGAAGGACCACAAAACATTATGCTGCCAAGAGAAACCCTATTCAGATAGACAGCTAGGGTGAGATGACTGGCTAGTAACGAGAATCGCTGAGGTCACCTGAATGACTGAATCTGTTTAAAATTCAAAATAATTTTGTTAAAGGTATGGATGATCCAACCATATTCATAAAAAAGGTTTCAAATGATATACTGTTAATTAAGATTTATGTTGATGACATCATTTTTGTTTCTACTAATAATGAACTAAGTAATGAGTTTTCAAAATTAATGAAAAATGAATTTGATATGATTCTTATGGGGAATTAAAATTTTTCCTTCGTTATCAAATTAGTCAAAGAAAAGATGGCAACTTCTTATATAAATCCAAGTATGAAAAATATATTGTTAAAAAGTATGGACTTGATTATTTTAAACTTATGATAAACCTTATGAGCACGAACTCTAATCTAGATGTAGATGAATCTGTAAATTCTGTATTTGAAAAATTATATTGAATCCTGATAGCCAGTCTTTTTTATCTTACTGTTTCTGGAAAATATATCATGTTTTTTGTTTTTATGAGTGCTAGATATCAGTCAAAACCAAAATAATGTCTACTTAATGATATTAAAAGTGTAATTAGGTATACCAAAGACACTATAACTACTAAATTGTTTTATTATAATCAAAATTTATTTGATTTTCTATCTTACTTTGACTCTGAATTTGGAGGAAGTAGACTTGATAGAAAAAAGTACTTTGGGTTTTTGTCATTTTTTTGAGTAAAATTTTTAATTTCTTGGAGTTATTAAAACACTTTCAGTATCACTATAAATAGCTGAGGATGAATATATTTCTACCACTGGTTTTTATTCTCAAAGTATTTGGATAAGGAAAACCTTTTATGATTTCAATATTAATTTTGATAAAATTTCTATTATCTGAGAAAACACTAGTGTTATTTATATGTATAAAAATATCATCTGACCTACAATAACTAAACACATTGATGTTAGATTTCATTTTCATTTGGATTATACAAATAATGGTGATATATTATTAAAATGTATTCCAAATGAGAGTCAATTAGATAATATTTTCACTAAACCCTTGGACACTATTAAATTTGGGAAATGAAGTTTGAATAGGGTATTTTGGAAGCTTAGTTATTGGATTTTATGAATATTATTTTGATAAATATATTTAATATTTTTTCTATGTTTTCTATAATTAAAAGTTCTATATTATTTTTTATTAATTTTTATTAAATAATACTTTTATTTGAAAAATTCATTTATCTGATTATCTTTTACAAGGTATTTATTTAATTACTATTTCTTTTTCTTAAAAGAAAATTATTTCATCTTGTTTAAAATTGATTTATTAAATAGTAAGCTATGTATTTCTTTTATATTATTATTCTTTTTGATAAATTTAAAATATGGGGAGAAAATTTTTGAAGATTTAATAATTTCTTATTCTAAATTTTTAAAAATTTATTAAATATTATGTTTTGTAATTTACAAAATGGGGGATCTTTTTATTAATTAGTTATTTACATTTTTTAAATATTTTTTTTCTTTGATAAATTAAACTTATACATTCCTTAATTAATTTTTTTTAATATTAACTTTTATCTTTAATTTGTATTCATAGTTTTTTTAGAGAAAGTTATTTTTTCATTATATATTAAAATTTTAATTTACGTAATTTTTTTACTAAGAATGAATATAAGTCATTCATCTCTTATGTGATCTTCTTCTTATACTTCGTCTTATCCTACTGCAATCAGAATCTAATGGTGTATTGCTTATCTATTCATGTCCTTAATATTTTTTTAGTTTTTTATCACTTATCTTTCTTTCCTCCTAATCCCACTCCTTTTTTTCCTTCCCCACTCATCTTATTCCATCCACTCAACCAATGACATTCATCTTCTCTAGAAAACTGACCTTCTTCTTTCCGGTGACATCTTTAATCTCCGGTTAATTGGTCTATCCTAACACTTTGTTTTAATATTGTTCTAATTTTTGGTTTTTCAAGATCTTTTTCGAGTAGTGGATTAACCTCAATACCTTCTTAGTCTTAATAAATTTTTCCTTCAATTTTTTTAAAGCTTACAACACTGTTGGAAATTTACAATGGTATGTCATTTTGACCCCATTTTAAAAACCAAATTGTGTATCTTTAAGAAACTTTTGATATATTAAGACATCAATGAGATTTTTTTTACACATTTTATCTTCACCACTAGTGTGTAAAACTTTGTCTTCAGTTTAATATATTTTTGATATTCACAATGGTGTGTCATTTTAACACCGCTGGAAATTCACAACAGTATTTCATTTTGACACCATTATAAAAACCCATCAGTATTTTATTTTTTTACACCATTGGAAATTCACAGTGGTATGTCTTTCTAAAACTGTTATAAATTCTCAACGATATATCATTTTTATACAATTGAGAATTTAAAATGGTGTGTTATTTATTTTTCTCTCTTCCATGTTTTTTTATACTTTTTTCAATGGCTTTCTTCAAGCCATTACATGTTCTTCAATTTTTTAAGTTGTTTTTAATTATGTGTATATATCTCTTCTATGTGGTTTTTAATTATTCAGTTGGTCTAAATAATGGAAGCATGTTCTTCTTCTATTTCTATATATTAATTTTGTGTTATTTTAATTATTCAAAAACATGGTAGTAGTTGTAATTATATATCTTTTTGATGGATCTTATTATTTTAAGATTATTAAGTAATAAAATATCTATTTTAATCATTTTCAAATTCAATATGGTCTCTCAAAAAAATATCAAGTTTGTAGTAAGACACCATTTGAACCCAATAGTGAGTCATGAGACACCATTAGACATCCAATAGTGATTCATTTTTTAATTTTATCTTTGAAACCTATGATGATATTATGCATAGAAATGTTTTTAGTCTTGTTTAAATCATTTTATTTTATCTTTAAATGACATTGGTATGTAAAACAAAGTTTTTACACCTTGAGACATTTCCAATAATAATTCACTAACTCACCACTAGACATCCAATGGTGAGTCATAACTCTCTATTAGTTAAAAAATATTTCCATTTTTTTTTATTTTCTCATTTTTAGTTAATGTTGTTTAATTTAATTAAATTATTAAATTCATAATTTTTTATACTGAAATATACTTGTATCTTTGCTTAAAATTAATTATAGAATTTTTTCAATGAAATGGACTCATGCAGATTATTATTTATGATACTCTATTTTTCACATCATTATGTTTCATGTAATACGTATGTAATTTTATTATTATTTAATTTAATAATTATTTTTGATTTGTTTAATATATATTTCCTGTAAAATATTAAAAAAATTAATATTTCATTGAAACTATTTTTTTCAACTATATTTTATGTTTATAATTACTTCAATGAAATTATTGTAATGGTCATATTATTTTTATTTTTCTCTAACACGTTTCATATAGAGATTTGACAATGAAATACTCATGTTGATCTCTGATTTAATGCTTTGGGAGAAGGATTCAAGAATTAAAAAATGTACCAATGTATATGAAATTATATTTTTACATTTGAAAATTAATTTGATGAGAATGTGATCATATATTTCCTACTACTCTCAAAGAATACATATAGAAACTTCTTCGACTGGATTTTATTTTACCTTGATCATATAAGATCATATTATAATATCTTGTTTATATTATATATCTTGTTTTAAGATTTTATTATCAAAAATCTATTATTGGGTTAGTCCTCCCATCCAAAAAGAAGGTCTGGTTATTCCTCCCAGATAAAAGGTAAGAAGTTTGGGACTCCAAGAAATGTAGGGGTTATACCACTAGGTTAAAGAGGTATGTGGGGTTATACCAGCTAATGAAAAAGGAAAGTATGTATTTCTTGTAATTGGGTTATTTCTCCCAGTTAAAAGTAAGGATATAGTGCATACCAATCTCCTAGAGGAGTAGATGATATTGAAGAGAGGACTTGGATATTTTGATATGAACCTCTATAAAAATGCCTTGTGTTATTTATTTTTATTTCCACTGCAAACATTTAACATTGCTTTTATAACTCTGATAAATTAGATTTTGTAATAATAATTAAAAAAATGACTATTCACCCCCTCCCCACCTCTATTGACATCTTTCATAATAAGAGATCTTACATTTTTCACATGTCCTATACAATAATATTAACACAATTGAAGAATATATCATCATATTCATTTGACTGCAACCTCAAATCCACATAATTTTTTTATAAAACCTATAATTTTACATCAAATACCTTGAAATATCCTCTATAATTATAGAATAGTTTTTCCCACATGGAATTTTAGGATTTACACTACATCACTTTCATGTAGGTATTATTGGACAAAACTCTATGGGATATACACTGAAAACATATGTATATGAAACACATGATATGATATGTCTCACCTTAGTTTCTAAGACAAGTGAACTCATTTTCCACCTCATAAATAGGGTGCATACATTTCCCTCCCATTCATATAGTGCACACATACTCCACCCTATATCATAATCTTTTTATGTAGATTGGGTGTTGTTTCACTCTTCATCGAGCCTAAATCTCACCGTAGTATCCACCATGTCAGAGGAGTGTTTTATTTATTATTCCATGCCTCAAAATTGAACTATACTTACACTATAGGAGTGTAAATTTCCTTAATATTTAGGTTGGCTATTTAATCCCCCTTCATACTCATTTATTTAATATTTCATTGTCTTTCATGTTATTACCATCATTAACCATGCTTCGTGAAGCCTTAACTCTAGTATGCATGGTGTTATCAATACTCATAGTGGTATTTAGGTGATCTTATAAATCTTAAATTTTTTTTATGGTGGTCATAATGGTGTTCATGGGATTCCTTTCGACTACTAATGGAGTATCTCGTAAGTACATGCATCGGGTAAATGAATCCAGCAGGGTGTCAGATGATTAAAAGATGTGCACAGAAGTGGAGACATTACTTAAAGAAAATTAGAAACCATTTTTATTATTTTTATATAGTATATAAATCCTATGAGTCCCACATTGAAGTGTGTGGAAATACTTTTCTCATATATATACCAAGACAAAGATTGGGGTCCAGAATATCATCCTTGGACCACCCTTTCTAAACTCTCAGGAAAAATGCCTCCCCATGCATAGAATCTTTCCATTTGGACATACTTGAATATATATGGTGCCTACCAATTATAGGATCTTATATACGGTATTCTTTCTCTATCTATTATCCTTATCTTATTGATAAATGGATACCTTTTTACTCCAAAATAAAATAATTTTCCATCATTTAAAGATACACTTCAAAATTTGTAGATATAAATTCTACTTCAAACATTCATTTTAAATTCTTATTTTCCATAAAATAATTTAGGAAATGATTTATAGGGAAAATTAATTATATAATCAATTACATTTGTTATTTTAAATTTAATAATATGTCTGTATGAAATAAGGATTCAAATACCCTCAGAGTTAAAATATTATTATCTTTAATAATATATCTACACTCAAATTATAAATGAAATCT
Source organism: Viscum album (assembly GCA_963277665.1). Classification (NCBI taxonomy): domain Eukaryota; kingdom Viridiplantae; phylum Streptophyta; class Magnoliopsida; order Santalales; family Viscaceae; genus Viscum; species Viscum album. The sequence goes on along the minus strand of OY728141.1, from coordinate 590,848,618 downwards.
ACCTTACTAAAATTTAAACTTCAAAGTATAAAAATTATACAATTATCAATGAATAATAAACTTTCAACCATCACATTGAATATATCAATAAAACTCCTCCCATTTCAAAGAAAATAATCAAATCATGTTTTTCATGTCCCCTTTTTGAAATTAGAGGGACCTGTCTAAACTTCTATTCAACAATATTAATATAATATTATTATGCATAAAACTTTTTGATTTACCTCACTTTGAATAATATTCACTTGTTACTCAAGGTGGAAATTAAATCCAGTTATGCTCATACCTTGAGTATATGATCATCACCATAGGCTTAAAATGGATCTAAAATCCTCACCCTATAAAGTAAAATATCACAATTAATCATGATGAAATATCATTAAGGATAAATAACTATAAGACTTTTGGGTAGGTGGGTAATGATGTAAAAAACACTATAAGTCTCAAAAATGAGGTTTAAATCCTGATTATTATTCATGATAATCATCAATAAAGATCATTTAATTACTCATATTAGAATAATGATATCATCCTGACTCTCTATAGTAGATGAATAGGTTCAATGAGATTCTAATAAGAACATTGAAATATTGTGACCACTTGTTTTTTACAATGATAATATTTACTATTTTTTCTTCATTATTTCAAAATTTTCACCTTGGAAGAGTCCTAAACTCCTAATACAACACGTATTTTATCTTTTAATGAAACAATTTTTAACAGTTATGAAAAAGCACTGGTTGGGTAATCGTTATTTTTTACTCACCCAAGACAAAACCAATTTTTTCATTTTTTTTCATTTTTTTTTATTTTTATAAATAGGAAAACAATAAATTATAATGAATAAAATAAAATAACGATTCCCAAACACACAATGAAACACCTCCCTACCTTATCTTAAAAGTTATACATTCTTTTTCACCACCATCAACCTCCCCCATGCACTTAATATATTGAATATAATGCTAAAAATTCCAAGAGTAAGGGTAAGAATGAAATAATAGACCTATAATGTGGTTATTCCCTAACAAAGTTAATTGGAATAAACACATTCCAATATGTTGACCATAGACAATGAATTTTATTAAAAAAAATGCATCAAGGATGGATAAATAAAGGGATAAAGTCTTTACTATTTGGTATAACCAACTTTAAGTAATCCTCCTCACTCTCTATTCCTCCTAAAACATAGTTTATAACTATGTGAAGGTGTTATCACGCATTTTTGTTTATGGGTCCTTCAAAACTTCATTGAGACCCTTTTTTCGATGTAATCCCCTGCAGGCAAGAGCATTCCATTAGCTTCTAAGGAGGTATTTATCATGCATATAACAAAAAGTAAAAGATGGACTAAAAATCACATTAGGTTTCCCTATTTTATCTCTATTTGTTCATTGTAATTTTATTTTTTTCGGACTGATAGAGCATATATATAGGTTGAATTATACTTCCTTTATTCACATGAAGGACCCTTAAAACCCATCAGTGGTATTAGAACCTTCTTCCTTATTAAATAAACATGTTTCATTCATTAATAAATGAAGAAAAGTTTTTATAAAATGCTAAATTTTTTCCCTCTCAACATTACATTATATGAAATCAATGTTTCCAGATCACCACCCAACCTTACATTAAATAGTTAACATAATATAGATTGGAAGGCATGGCATATGTTAAGTATTAAACAAATTCTGCAACACAGCCATAGGAAAACTAATCATCAGGATTACTTATCATTTTTAAATTTTTTATAAATAATAGAATCATTTATTTTGGAATATTTTTAAAATTTAAAAAATTATATTATAAATTAATTAAATATAAAATGTTTATATTTAATTTCTCTATTTTAAAAAAAATAAAATACTTATTCCATTAATATTGAAGAGCTAATATTGACATTTTTTTGAAACTTATATGTTTTATAAATTTCTTATAAATCATGGTAAAAGGAATTTCACCTTTTACCTAATTATATGACATGAATAGTACTCGTGAAATAAAGTGTTTATTTAGATATCATTAGGTTAATTTTTAGAGAATTTCCAAATTACATAAATAAAGAAAAAATATAAAATATTTTATATATAAAATTATGAATTGCTCATAATTAAAAAAATTAATTCTTCAAATTAAAATATTTAATATTTTATATTTTATCTAAACCACATAAAAAGTGTTTTGATGATAAATATGTTCAAGGTATACAAAATATTTAAATATGTTATATTTAGATTTAGTAAGTAGTTTTAATGATATAAATTGGATTATAAAATTTTTAATTCCTAACAATATAAAATATTAAAAGTGAAATATCATATAATTAAAAAATTATAAAAGGGTTTGTATTTAAATTGGATATAAATCATATATATATAACTTTTGATAAGATTTTATTTATTTCATAAAATTTTATCTCATGTTTAAATTTATTAAATATTTATTTATTTAGAAGTTATTCATCAAATTATCCATCCATATAAATTATTTACAGAATTAAAATATTTTGAATGGTTTATTTATGTGATAAAACTCTATTAAATTTATTTTTTCATCAATATCAACCTTGGATTTTAAAATTTAGGAGATCAAGAATAGTTTTTTAAATAGTTTGTGAATATTAGGTATTAAAGATGTCATGAATTGAATTATCTCTTGAGTAATTTCTCCCTATGTAGATCAACTCGGGGTTGGACTACCCACAAGTTGGAGGATTTTGATTTTTTCTATAAATGTGAGGGGTTGGATATTTTTCACTCTGGGACTACACAAATTGATACTTTCAATTTCATATATATTTCTTCCATTACATGAAAATTTTATGTACCTCATGCATACGATTTATTCATAAATTTATGAATATACTTGGAATATATTTTTGGGTGAATAACACAAACTTTTTTGCTGTGAAAAGAGTTACACATTAATAAGTTTTGAACATGTTAATATAGGGGGATGAAATAGGGATTCCAAAACTATATCAATAGAATCATACATAGACAAAATAATAATATATGATATGATAAAAATTACACAATATTCAATGTTTATGAATTTAATATGAATATTATTTATATTAAATTGGTGAAAATTTGAAATTTTAAGAAAACCCTAAATCCAAATTTTGGGATTCCTTCCAAAGTGGAAATTTTCAAAATCGAAATCATATAACAAGGTAGTTTCACACTAATGTAGTGTGTCCCAGGGTTATATTGTAATGGGAAGGTAAGTAATCAATGACCATGGATTATTCAATGGAGGCTCAAATAGGGTGTGACACAATACTCAGTAGTCCACTACAAATGGTGTCTATAATAATTCTAGTGTAAGTATATAAGATGAAGAAATGGTAAATATATAAAAGTTACAAAAATGAATTAATTGGAGTTATACATTTAAATTTCATACCATACAGCCTACCAAGACTCATTGCAAAGTATCAATCATAAACTAGGTTCATCCATAAAATAAGGTAAAACAGCCACTGCAGCTTATGTTGAGTAATCTAGTGTTAGGAATACATGGTTCAAGTACAATGTATAAAATTATCAAGGACTCATCATTGATTCCATAGAGTATCTCCATATAAAAATTGGTAAAGACTCGGGTAGATCCCAAGTATCTTGTACATGGAGCATGTATAAGGCTATCCAATCAAGTTGGAGCCCAGGAATTGAAATGTCACAAACATCCAAATAAATCTGGATCTACAGAGTGTAGATGTCTATAGCATCCAATGCATTAAAAATTCATTCTCTAATTGGGTGGATCCAAGGAGTAAAAATGTTCAAGGAATCCATTATAATAAAAATTTAGACCCTCATGGGCCAGATCGAAGGATGAGAAATGTCCAAGGCATCCAATCTAATCAGGATCCATGGAGTAGAAATGTACATGGAATCCAATTTAATCAAAACCATTTTATTAACCAGTTTAATAATAATTTAAAATCCATGAGTTCATCCAAACCATTACATATTTTCCATTTAATCCATTTTTCTATTTTTAATAATTTCATAACATCTTGAGGGAGTTAATATATAGAATCCATACTTTTTCTTACATAATTATTACATCATTTTAATCATAAACAACATAAAACAGTTAAAAACCATGATCAAAAGGTTTAGTGACTTGTGAAATTATTACTATACATAAATTTCACATAATAAAACATAAAAATGATTTATTTTCTTCTTATTTAGCTTATTAGTGTCCCTTGTGTTCTCCTTAGTATAAGTAATCACCTAAGGATATACATCAAAGAAATGGGTGATCTAAAATCCCAGTAAGAGGATATAGAAATATATGACTTACTATAACATAGGGTGAGCATAATCATTATCATCATAACATAAGAATAGGATCTTCATCCTAAGAAATAGATAAAATTATGGAATTTGGAAATGCGTAAAAATGAATCATCATGCCTTATTGTTTAACTACCACACATAGTTGTGAACCAAGTAAGCATCATGTTCATGAATAACATTTGTGTATAATTATAAAGTCGACATAATTGTGAACAAAACTAGAATAATGTTCATGAATATTACAAATTATCTCATGAGATAATTTACATTACCAAATTCATTGGAGCGCTATATAATTCAAGGTGCACCTATCACATCATAAAATTTATATATTCATGCATGACACTATGAACATGTATCAATCATGAACATAAAATCACCCGTGTAAAAAATGTGTTTCATTAGAATTAATTTAGGAATAAATTTTAGAGTTACTAAATAAAAAATGGAATAAAATAATTTCTATAAGAATCATCAATATTGAGTGAAGAACAAGCAATCTCAAGATAAGTAAAAGATGTGTTTTTTTGAAAGACGAGTTCTTTTGGAAAAATCTTTGTATTTATCATAAATTCAGATTAGAAGTATATATATCACTAAAAAGAAAATAAAAGTACAATGAAATTATATTTAAGTAAAATTGAAGGAAATATCCAAATATAAATTTTTAATGAAAGAGTGATAACCTAAAGAAAGGGAGTTGGGTTTGAGAATCCTCTTACCTTAAGTCTGACTGCTTCTTCACTTTAATATCATGGATTATAAAAGTAGAATCATTAATTAATAAATCTAAACTATTTTATACGTTTATTTAATTTATTATAATTTTATTAAGTTTTTTATGGACATAGTTATGAGTTATATAGTTTAATTTCATCCTTTAAGAGTGTTCATTTTCATGATTTTCATGATCAGTTCACTTGTATACACATATAGAAGATCGTGTAAAATAGGGATAATTATCTATATTTAAAATTATATGCTATTAATAAAATTAATGAATTTTAATGGGTATTATGTGTTATTTTTCAGATATTAGGATGATTCATTAAATAAAAAGTTAATGATAATCATTTAGGTTAATTGTGTTTGTTATTATCATAACAAATTTTTTTTGTTTTATCATTTAGTATTCTGTATATATGTTAGTTACAGAACTTTAAAAGGTTATAAAATACATTTTAAAATCTATTTAAACCATTATTAAGGTTTTATGAAAATCCTTGGAGGTGGTAAAATAAAATTAAAACACATCATCCATGATGGAGGTAAATCGATACATCATGAAGGATATTTTCATTATTCGAATAAAAGGGTGAGGAGAAGAGTCTTAATGATTTATTATTACATTAATAGGATATAGCTAAAGTATGAATAAGATACTAGAGTTCTAATTCTACTTGTGTAAGGGGATGTGAGGATATAATAAGAAAATAAAAGAAACTAAAGAGAGATTAAAAGAAAAATAAAGAGGATTTTACCTCTTGAATTCTTCTCATTGAAAACAATCATTTGGGAAATTATATTTGGGATTTTGTTGAGACCAAAGTCGCATGGGTGTGGGTAATATGAATGGGAAATTATTGGGAATAATTTGTAAAAGTATACATGATTTTAAATTGTTAGGGGAAGAGGCGGTGAGGGGTGGTATTTATAGGGGAGGAGGGGTGTTTTTTGATTATTTTATTCATTAGTTTATTATTTTTTTCTCAAGTTTATGAATAGTTTTAACCTTATCAAAAATTATATTAAATAATTAAGGATAGTTTGATATTGGGGGCTTATATCAACCATATATCATCTATTACTCAATAATTCATTATTTGTTAAATACCGTAAATTATCGTATTTCACTATTCACAAAAAAATCAACTATTTTAGAAAAATCCCAAAAAATCAACGAAACCATTTTTAGAAATTTAGAATTCAAAAATGGAATCACTTTTATGAAAATAATTTTCTAAATATGAGAAATATATTTTTTAATTAAAATTAACATTTACTCAAAAAAATACATATATTAAAATTATAGGTGATTTTATAATACATTGAAAATTTAATTTAGGTATCATAAAATTATCTTATACTCATAAGAAAAAAATATTAATTTATTAATACATTTTATGAAGATAAATTTTCTTTTAAATTATTATATTAATTATATAATTGTAATTAAATATTTGTGACTTATTAAAATACCAATAATTAATTTATCATTTTTTAAACATTTGTTAACTTATGACATGAAAAAAATTCATCATATTTTCATTCATAAGATAACTAAATTTTATATATACTTTAATATGTCAGGTTATTATTATATTGGTTGGATTACTATTACTAATGGTCATATTACTTTTGTGCGCAGGGTTCAAAACCCATTGGGCGCAGGGTACTATAGCAGACTGTAGCGTACTGTAGCGGTGGCATTTCACTGTAGAAATGATGGTCACTGTAGCGGTGGCATGTCACTATAGCGGCGGCAGAGTACTTTTGTGGCGGTGTGTACTGTGCAGCACTGTAGTAGTGTGGGTACTGTTGCAGTAATTTTCACAGAATTGGATTTGGGCCAAAAAAATGGGCCTACGGGCCAGGTAATGGGATAAATACCCACTAGGCCTTCGGGATATGTAATGGGTCTCCCTATACCTAGTTAAAGAGGTCTTTTCTTTTCTTTAATAATAAATGAGGCTTCGGCCCCAACCTTTTTAAAAAAACTATTCCAAAGGTCAAGTCACTATTCCATTTGTATAGGTTCCTTAACTTCCATAAATAACTCTTATTCCATTCATTCATTATATATAAAGTTTTCATTTTGTTTCATATGTGATTTTATGTGATTTATACTATATGGAATAATTCTAATAAGGGAGTTTCCATTGATAAAGTTTTGGGTTTTTATACAAGATCCCACTCCTAGTATCTCATTTAACACATTAATTCTCCCACTATGATAGGAATATTAAACACACCCACTAGGGTGGTATATCAAGGGTTAGATACATAAAGACACATCATGAGTGGTTCAAGTTGAGGTTGAAAACCTCCTACCATTACATAGAAAAAATTTGTAAACCTAACAAGGTTTCAATAATTAATTCAAGGTATTTCATTAATTTAGGATCAATGCCCAGATGGTCTGGAATGTAGCATATTGGAATCTAGATATAAAAATATATACATTACAAGAAAAGGTATAAACCACCTACCTTATACCCATGGTAGAACAATCATCTTGTATCATGTCCTAGCTCGACCTGAATTTGATGATAATGGAAGAACAAAACAATTCCCTGAAAATAGGGCATAAGATCCTATAACAAAGTAGCACCACTGGTAGAAAGTAAAATTAAGAAAGGATTCATTGGAAAAGATAACACATAAATCCACATCCAATGACACTAAAAACGAAAGAATCAGAGTCCATATTGGGAAGATATCACAAATCCTTGGTTATGTTTCCATGGGACTCCTCTAGTGGTCCTCTTGTGCATTAGAAAATGAAGGGGAGAATTCTTTAAAAAAATGCTTCCCTTCATCTTATTTAAAAAAATATAAACCATGGAGATTAAACATTTCGTAAGCATTTCGCACCATCTCATCTTAGGGTTTTTTCCCTCTAGATGAAATTCATTACACATCGTGAAATGTTTTTCCTAGAACAATACACATAGGGTATTTAATACATGCCTTGTATTCCAAATACACAAAACATATTTGGAATGCATCCAACCTTCATTCCCCTTATTTTATTCTTTCTAAAACAACCCATCCATCCCATGGGATAGGATTTTGGTTCTAAGACAAAAAAGATAACATAAAAAATAGTTTAACTAGAAATAAAAGGATATGTACCTCATCAAAAAAATTAAGGGATCCTGCAATATCCCCCTATTAAGGAAAATCATCCACAAGATTCTATTTTGATGGTGGTAAAGAACCTAAAAATAGTTCTGGCCACTGAACACATACATCTGCCTCTCTCCCCCAGGTCTCATCCTACACACAATTGCACTTCCATAGCTCCTAAACTAAAGAAACTAACATGTCATAGAGATCTCTTATGTTCTGATCAATAATATGGATAAGATGATACTCAAAGGAAACATCAACCAAAAACTAAACATCATCAAGGTAAATAAATTGAGATAGTTTTAAGTTATTATGGAATATCTAAAATACATGGAAGATGTTGTACATGGATTGGTACCTCTGAGGTAACTAAAACTGATAGGCTACAAGCCTGACTCTCTCTAGAATCATCAAAGTCCCAACATATAATGGTGAAATATTACACTACCTATGGATATGTATGATCCCTAGCCTCAATTATAAATGTAAATATACAATATCCCCAACCTCAAACTCTAGAGGTCATCATCGGCGATCGGTACAAGATTTATATCTAGACTATGCAATAGTCATCCACATTCTGTTCAAATTGACCTATTCTGAAGTCGGTTTCATGAGATTCGGCCCAATAATAAATTCATCTCCTACCTCTAACAATTATAAAGGGGATCGACATGGACTACTTTATAAAGCCTCATAAAGTTCCATTTTTATAGTCACCTGATAACTATTTTAGTAGGAGAATTTAGACCAGGTCATATGAATCACCCAAGAACCTCTAAAATCAAAAACATATACTCTAAGAATGTCCTATAGAACAAGAATTGTGTTCTCTAACTAGAAATTAGTCTGAGGGTGGTATGTCATTCTCAAAATCACATCTATACCCAACTCCCTCTATAAGCCTTGTCAAAACCAAGAGGTAAACCATGTGTCCCTATCCGAAACAACGGCACGAGGAAAACTATGAAGGGGTACTATCTCACTAATATAAAGTCTTATAAGATCATCCACTTAGAAGGCCTCCCTAGTTGAAAAGAATTTTTAAACCTTTAACAGTCTATCCACAATGAATCATACAACATCACTACCTCAAGGTGACCTCGGTAACCCGATCATGAAATCCATTATGATATTATACCGTTTATAATTGGGATTGGGAACTATTGTATATCCCATATGGTCACTGGTGTTTAACCTTCGTCTGTTGATAGGTGAAGCACCAAGTGAAAAAACCATCTACCAACCATTTCATACTAGGCCACAAATATTGAAACTTTTTTTTCAATACATATTTGGGACATATAAATTTACTACCCAAGATGAGGCATGAAACTCTTACATTATCTCCTTGTGTATGTTTATTAGAACCCAAATATGGCCATGTATACATAGAATTTCATCCTTGAAAATTTCCCAACAAGGAGGTGGGTCCCCACCTCCCATGTTTTCCCATAGGATTGGGTCCTCTGAATTTGATAGTTGTCTCATCCTCATCCTCTCTAAAAGAGTGTAAGTCACCGCCATGGATGAGAGAAAAGTATGTCCATGACTATCCTAAACATATGTGTACAAGTCAAAGAACAATTCAATCAACCTTAATTCACTACTAGCCTCCTAAACTATATATGTCTGAGTCTTCTAACTTAAATCATCCTCTACTTCATTGCCTTTACTACGCTTTTAAGCTAGACCAAAATCAATGGACTAGAGGTAATCAACCTACCTTCTCAACCTATGGTTCTATTTGCATTTTATAAATATGAATTTTAGGATTTCATGATCTGTTAACACCACAAAACCCTCTCCCAGTAAATAGTTCCTCCAACACTGTATGGAATGGTCTACGGTAGATAACTCAGGATCATGCATCGAGTAATTCCACCCCTAATGTCTCGACTAGTGAGACATATATCCCTTGACTCAATCCACTAACATTAGTATACCTATAAACCCAATTCTTGATGAATCATAATATATAGTATATTTTCTTCCCAGTCCATAAATAATTACGAATGGTACTGAAGTAGACCTTCCCTTAAGCTCAACAAAATCCTCTTGACACACTTTAGACCACATAAATCTTATCCCATTCTTGGTCAATCCTATAAGAGGCATAGATACATGTGAAGATTATTGGATAAATCACCCATAATAACCGACCAATCCTAAGAAACGTAGAATATAAAATACATTTTTGGATTCTCACAAGAAACCACAAAAGTCTTCTTTTCTATGTCCATAGAAACTCCTGTAACTAAGATAGTGCAACCTAAGAAGTTAACTTTCTCTACGGAGAACTAAAATTTAATAATATTGTTACACAACCTATGATATCTTAGTATATTATGAATGATATCAAGGTGTTTGGTATTATAATTTCAAGAATGATAATACACCAATATCTCATCCATGAAACCCACCACAAAATAATTTGGATATAGGTTAATAACCTAATTCAACAATGCCATAAAAACTATTGGTGCATTCATGAGAACGACCATCATAACTCGATACTCATATGGACCATAACTTCTATGAAAATCTGTATGAGGTATGTGTGCAGGTCAAACACAAATCGGGTGATAACGTGACCTCGAGTGAATTTTTGAGAAAACTAGTTCTCCTATAAGTATATCAAAGAGGTCATTTATCCAAGGTAAAGGATACCAATTATTAAACATAAAATGGTTTAATTATTTTTAAACTACACATAGCCTAAGGGTTCAATCCAGCTTTTTAGTGAAAAGGACCAACAAACCCCACATAAAAGTTATGTGTCATATAAAACCCTTTACTTCTAGATCCTCAAGATACTTCTTTAGCTCCTATAACTTATTAGTATCCATCCAATAAGGTGTAATGGATATGAGTGATTCTTCGGGAACTAGCTCGATATATAACTCCCCCTATCACTCAGGAGATAATCAAAAAAACTCATCCATGAAGACATCTATTAAATGATCTATTATTTAATGGAATTGAACTTCTCTCATTCCATGATTGTCCATAAAGATACTAGAAATCTGGGCTATCACCCCACCCAAACCATGATTCTCTGGTCCATCCATACCTTCCTAGAAATCCCACTCACCCCTATGCATTAACCTACCTCAATCTGGTGATGTAAAGGATACCCTATGGTGATAGAAATTGACATGGTAATGCTAATAAACCAACCAACATATAATAAGAATGATTTAAAACCCTGTCGTCTCGAGGAAAAAGAGGTTCCATAACATGTGATACCCTTTTAACTGAAGGGTAACTCTCTTCACTCATATACACTCTCCAATATGATTCTGAATGTAGTTTTGAGTTTCATAATGACATTATAAAACTAAACATTGAGCCCATGGATCTCCACAATAGTAACATATAATAAATAATTTGAATCACTTTTATCAAAAAAGGAATATAAAAAATTAAAGGATACTAAAATTGTACCTCTCACTGTAGAAGTCTTGACAAGCTTATCCTTAGGTATAGGCTATACAGGATAAATCTAGCCCAAACCGCAAACTAGATAAATAACCTAACTAACCTGAGTATTCCATATCTTCTATCAAGGTGTAACTGGTCCCTATCTCCCCCATCCATAACTACCTCCTCATCCTAAATGATTGGTAGTACCCCAACTCCCAGCTTGACATAGAGGTGTGAATCTTGCTCCAGAACCTAGTGTAAGAGTAGGACCCCTCTCACTGACCATTGGAGGAAAGGTCCTACAGAACTGCTTTATATGAACCATCTTTCTATATTCTCAGTACTCTCTTAGGGTCCTATCACACTAGATCCTCATGTGTCCCCACCTCCCATGCTGAGGACATAAAATATTACTATCAGCACTCACACCCTAGCTGGTATTCCCCTCATGAGAACTATTAAAACACCAATTCATGCCACCTGACACTGATCCACTAGGTCAAGAAGAAGAAAACCCATTCTATGATCCCATAGCCTCCCTTAGGTTACATTTAGAAATATGTAACTAATTTGATATCTTAAATGTGTTATTCAAAAAAAACATGTTCACCTATGAGAAAATATAATTCGTGAGACCTTCATTGAAGTGTCTCTCTCTAGATGGATCATAAGAAATATACATATTCACAACGTGGTGAATATCTATAATGAAAGTTTAATACTCCATAATGATCATCAAACCCTTCCCAAAACATATAAACTCAATGTCTTGTTCATCTCGCAATGACTCAAGAAAAAATTAGTCATATAATTTGGACTGGAAATCCATCTAACTCATATCTCAAAGCCTATTACCCTAGTTTAGAACATCCCACTAGTGTTTAGTAGATACCTGAAGAATATACATCATAATTTTGAATCCCCACTCTAGATGAATCTTCAATTACTTGAAGATCAACCAAATAGTCTCAAGACATAGCTCAGTATCCTATGCACCACCATCCCCGAAAAAAGTGGGCGGAAGCTGCTACTTGAACACAGGTGTCAATTATTCCATAGATGAGGCAAGATACAGGGCTCACTAAATGTTCTACATGAATCTTAATAAAATATCTCATAACTAGGCATTAGCACCCATACCATGAATAACATGTAGTGCTGAAAGAGGCATTACTGGAGGTTCTACGGGTCACCCAGGGACCACCACCACAAGAGCATTGTCATCGTCACCCACTAGGAACTTTATTGGAGGTTATAATGGTAGAATATCCCTACAAATCTCTAACACAGAATTTAGAAAAGAGTTATTAAAAACCAAATAATGTATATAAACCTAGTATATGTATAATAATTCCTATAAAAAATCCACACCCCTCTGCCTACTCTGAAATCTGGGACTATATAACAAGAATTATCGTAAAGAACACCAGAGACAATACCTAATTCACACTAATAAAGTTTTTTCTAGTTTAAGATCTCTGTTTCACAACATGGGTCCTGGTATAAGGACTAAAAATTAAAATTTACAAAGGAAACACCCTTTAAATTTCCACTATAAACTTCATTAAGTGAAACCTTTCCATCTCTAAAATTTAAATCATTTAAGTTCATATTTATATTACAATTATTTTTAAATATTGAATTATATATGTTACCATTTAAAATTTATAAAGGCTGATACACATTATAAATTAAAGTGTGGCATCCATTTAATCCCAACCATAACATGTTCCATCCCATTCGACTAATTTTCCTTGAGAAAAAATATCATAATTGACTACTGAAGGTGTCTTCAATAGCCTATATAGGAAAATAATATTTAGGTTATAACAGGAAAATTAAGTTCTAATTAATTTTCTCAATAACCTACAAGAAACCTTAGTCAATAAGGATTTTATAACTCAATTTAAACATAATATATGTCATGCATTCATAAAATGAATCCGATATGGTATGGAATATGCATGGAATGTGAATCCTGTATGGTGACTAAAATGATGCATGATCCATGATTCCTTAATACAATAAATGAGGATAAAATAAAATTCCTAAATAATAGATATAATAACATCACAAATCTAGGGCATCGCCCAATTGTGGAATTAAATAAACTATAATACACACAATCCAGAACATAAATTCCAATCCCAGGAAATTTGGATTTTTATGATACATGGGTTAGATACTACTATGGACATCTCACTTCCAAATTTCATTGAATTTCTAATGTCATGTATAATATTCCCAAATGATAATACAAAACAAAATAAATTTTCCCTGATACCAATTTGTAACATCCTGACCCAGGATCTACTAAACAGTTCCCAAATCTGGTAGAACACATGGCCTCATGTGTGCCTACTCGTATGCCAAAGGTTTACGACTAGCAGTGAGGGTCTAAGGTGGTATCGTGGGAAGACTATATCCTCATAATTAGATTGTAAAAATGGTGTAATAAATAAATAGAGTAAGCATAACATAAATTATTATAAGTAGTAAATAAATATCCAAATAGTATAAGAAATAAACAAATCCAAGGGAAATATCTTATACCAGATGATTATGTCATGTATCTATTCAAAATGGAAGGAAATACATGGAAATAAGAATATAGAATAATACATGTATCAAACTAAAAAATAACAATAAGAACTATTTTCTGATAGTATCATGATCCATATATTAGTCTTGTGCTCCCTTGATCCTAAGAATAATCAATCAAGCATCGTAAAGTAGACACATTCCCTAATCCCAACTTGGGTCTATGAAGTCTGTTTGGATAACCAACAGAACCCCAAACAGGGTGTGAGAAAACACACAGTAGGCCACCACCAACAGTGTATATAATAATTCTGGTATAAGTATTTAAGTTCAAGTAGTGTTAAATATATAACAATAATATAAATGAATAAACAAGAGTGATACATGTAAATTTGATAACATCCAGCCTACCAAGGATCATTGTAAACTAGTAATCATAATAAAAGGTCATCTATAAAACATGGTAAATAATCAACTCTTTCCTATGCCAATTAATCCATTGTTAGGCCTACATGTTCCGGATCAAAGATATAAAATAACCAAGTCATCCTCATCATGTCTAGGAAGCATCACCACATAAAACTCAGTAAATACTTGGGTGGAGCCCAAGGATAATTTCCACAAAACTTTTCTAATATTTCCAACAAAGAGAGATCCTAGGAGTAGAAATGTCCCAAGAATCCAAGGAAATATGGATCCATGGAGTATAATTGACCATGAAATCCAATTTAATCAAAATTTAGAACCTCATGGGATGGATACAAGGAGTATAAATTTCTATAGCATCCAATATAATCAAAATTCAGACCCTCATGGTCCAAATCCAAGGAGTAGAAATTTCTAAGGCCTCTAATGTAACTGGTATCAATGGAGTAGAAATTTACATGGAATCCAATGTAATAGAAACCATTTCATTAACCCCTTCAATAATCATTTACATTTCATGAGATCATCCAACCCATTTCAATTTTTCCATTTAAATCATATATTCATTTTAAATAATTTCATAACATGTCAATGGAGGAAATATACCTCTCTTGATATTTATTTTAACTCATTAAGGCTCCCACTATGACGATGATCTCACACTCACCCAATGCGGTGGTATATCATGGAGAAGATACATAAAAACACCTCATGGGTGGTCTAGGTTGAGGCTGAAAACCTCCAACCTTCATATGGTACTAGGTGGGAAACCTAAAAAAGTCAAAATGTTTTATTCAAGGTATTTAATTAATATATGTGCAATTCTTGGAAGTTTTAGTGTATATAACAATAAAAACTAGCTATAAAAAACTTATAATTGTGGGAAAACATATATAACACTTACCTTATGTCAGTGGTAGAACATGCATCTAGTATCATCGCATAACTTGACCTGGATTGGAATAAAATAGAAGAATGAATGAACACCCAAAAAATAGGGCATAATATCCTGCACAAAAATAGTATCATTGGTAGTAAGGAAAAAGTAACACCCCAAGCTTTCACGGTATTCTTCTCTTTGAATAATACAATAGAGTGTGTTATACGCAACTTCGAGTTCTAACACACCACAACCAATCATACTAGTCGTTAAGAATAGTAATACCCACTTTTTAAATTTTATACATTATATATTTCAAAATGAACTTCATTTTTGGATTCATAATATCGAAATTAGCTTAGGGTGAAATTTTGGTACTTTTCGGATAACTTTCATATTTTGATGAATAGTGAGTATTACTAAATTTTAATTAAAAACAACTTTTTTAATCCAAGTAATTAATAGTGATAAATTATGAATTTGACTGGTTTTAAAGTATATTTAGAATATATTTTTACCATTTAACACAATTTTGGTCATTGGACATTATTTCACATTTAAACTGGACATAAGTATGTGTCAATCTATTTATTGTTATCATTTCTTAAAAACACGCTATTTGTTTTGACAACGGGAATTAATTTAAATTAATTAATGAAACATATATGTTTTGAATATGGTAAAATAGACATCATTTTTGAATTCATAATATCAAATATAGATTAGGCTGAATTTTTGGTATTTTTCTGAGAAACATCAATTTTTGATGAATAGTGAAAAACACTGAGTTATTGGTTAAAACCGATTTTTTTTATTTAAATAATTATTTATTTTATTTAAATTAATTTATTTCAAAATAGATACATAATACTTATATAATATCATTTTAATTCATTTGAGTCAGTTTATAATAATTTTAGATATATGAAAATTTTACTGAACTTTTCACCGTCTTTTACCCACCTCCTAGGAGAATTTGAAAATTCCCATAAAACATAATTTTACCACTTCTGTGAGTTGAATTTCGAAAATCTGAGAGACATGGTTAATATCAAGGAGTAAAATTTGGTTCAATGAGATGAAAATAGTTTTTGGTGAACAGTAACTTTTTACTTTTATTTACCATGGTTAAAAGTAAATAAGGTAATTAAGGGTAAAAATGATATTAATATTACCCTCACACATGTCCTAATTCTATTGGAAAATTTTATCTCGACCAATAATAACCTTATGAATAAAATATTATCATTTAGCTCCACTTGTATTGGATTAGGACATTTATTATTATATAATTCAAAGAAGAGTTAAAAGAGTTGAAATCAAAGTTTAATAACTAAAACATTTTTAATATAGGGTTTTGCATAAGATAAATTCAATTATAAATATTTATTAGAAATATAAAAAGATTTCCTATATCATGGTATTTTATTTATAATTTTAATACATTAAATAAATAAATATTTATATGACACAATGATGATGCAGTAATTACCATATTCATTAAAGAATCAAATAAATGGTATTATAAATATTAAAATAAATATAATTTCAAAGTTTTTTTGACATCCACGAATTTTCTAGGTGAATTTTACATGTTCTAATAGATTAAATGTATTTTGTTTGAAGTAATAATGTTTTTATTATTTTAACAAAAAACAAATACCAAATAGTGTCAAAATTGACATAAAATAGTTTTAAAAAACAATATTATATTATTAATTTATATAATAGTCCTACAAATCTATGGTTCGGCCAAAAAACTTATATAATAATATATATGACATTAATGAACCAATTGGGGATCGATTGATAGTATATAGTAATTTTATTAACCATATATTTTAAGAATACAAGAAGACACGGTAAAAGTTAAATTATTTAACTTAGAGTATAATCTAAATGATAAGGTTAAAATGGTACCCTAAACTTGCCTAAAACCTATTGGTTGAGTTTTTTTTTGACCTATCCGCACCATATAATTTTATAATAATATTTTGAGTCATTAGAAACCGAATATGAATTTATTATAAAATAATATTTTAAGTTTTTTCCTAAGGTGCCCCTCACCCCTCTTATAAAAGGGCACTCACCCTTCTCTCTAATTCACACCATCTAAGCCTTTTTTTTCTCAGCCAACCCCTTTACAAATACCCTCTCAACAATCCTCCATTCATCCTAGAGGCCTTAGTTTTATCATAAAGCCAACCTAAGGAGCCCTTTTGATCAAATCAAAAGGAAGAACCCGAATAAGAGGTAATGATTTCACCACCCTCTTTCAAGTTCTTTTCTTCTTCCACTTCATTTTTGTTTGTTGTTTCCATTATAAAATAATAACTCCAGAATATTCTATATACTATGATGTTATTATAATTATGGTACAACCAAATTCATTATTCTATCCACCCTTTGAATGACATGTCACCATGCGTGCGTACGTATGGCTTACCGTCTCCACGTCGTGGTGTAATTGTTATTCAATACATTATTATTTGGATGGGTATAATAAAGATGTGTATTTGATAAATATAACAAGATAAGGATTATATATATATTATATACCATCCAATTATATATTATATTATTATCAAAAGAAAAATATATTTGCTCGTGCGTACGCACGGATTACCGTCTCGACGACGCGATGAGATTCATTTCCAAGTTCACCATTCATCGACGATTATAAAAATATATATTACTAATAAGTATTTAATATATGACATAATAATGCTACTGGAGATATATATATTTATATATATAAGTATTTATGTACTTACAAATATCTTATTCACTTACTTCCGTTCAATACTATATAAAAACGGAAAGAGCGTTTATGCATACGTACGGACTACGGTCTCCATAAACAGTGTCTTCCATTTCATATATACGTCTATTATAAATCTTTAAATTCTAAATATATATGATAAATAAATCATTTTTTATATTCTGGAAGTATTTAAATAATGATCTAAGTGATACAATCAAGAGAACAAGTTAAAACACATACGATAAAGAAAGATATTATTACCCAAAATATTAATATAACATGGAAATTATTATTAAATGGGTAGTATAAAGTCATAAATGAATAATTTATGATATCATAAATATTAATATGGTTCTTTTATAACTTAATAACATACTATAGTCTTCATAGAGGAGGCTAAAAGTACCCTCGGCTAAAGGAATGTGCAAGGTAAGGGGTTTTCATCTCACTCCTTATTCCCGTGAGATTCATGCCATATTGCAACTATTAACTTTTGTGTGGTGTATGTACTACCCATAATTGTATTCTTTATATAATACACTTTAATTTATGTTTATTTACATATTCATTTTATGATACCTCTTTCATGGGGTGTATGTTTTGTAAGTTACCAAATTGGTAAGGGTTAATTTCACAATCTCTTTATTATCCGAGGTTGTTTTTCCGTAAGTATCTACTGGGACATATTTATTATCCATGTCCATGTTTTATGAAAGAGCTTTAAAAGGGATTATTTTAAGGTACTTTTTACTAAAACATCATTTCAAATGTTTTAAATATTTATTATTCAAAATCTTTCTCATTAATGTTAATGTCTTCAAAATGGATTTTAAGGATTTATTTATATGGACATGAATGTTTTTAAAATGTTAATTCCTTTCAAAAGTTTCAAATTGGTATGGGACACTTTGATTCAAAAATTTCTTTAAATGACTTCTTTTCTAAATTGTGTGACTTTTAAATATTTTCATGAAAAAGGGGTATTTCTCTCAAAGAGTTTTAGAAATCATTTTCATCAAAGTCAAAATACATTAATGGATTTTAAACTTGTTTTGAAGTTTATTTATCATGATACAAATCTTCCATATTGTGTTGAAGGTTTTGTGATATGTTTGAGTGTGGATGTGTTATTTTTATACCATTCATGGTTTATGGGTAAAGTATTGACATCTCGTATGCTAGTTTTAATACGAATGTTTATGTTATGTTTAGACCTTTTCATATGAGGAATGAAATGGACTTAGTAAGTGACGAGAGGAGCCTGCTATAGCTCCTCGATGAATCGGTAGGTCTCATGAGACAAACTAGTGTCTTGGCACGAGGCCTTGACAAAATCTTATTTGTAGTCTTGGCATGAGGCCTTGTCTATGTGGTTATCATAGTCTGGCATTATGAATTCCATCGTTATGAAAGTGGTTATTGATATTGCGTGTGATTATTCGACTAGTAGAATATCCATGTGAATAAGTAAATGGAATTATTTGATTTTATTTTTTCTATATTATGCTGAAGTTCAAGTTTAAAAGGATTTTGTTTTAGTTATACATTACCTTAAATGTTTATGCTTATTTATGAAAGTTTCTGCTATATTGTTATCCTTACTGAGCATCTGAGCTCACCCCTTTATATGTTTTATTTTTCCCTGGATTCCAAGAAGTGTATTGTGATTGATATGTAGGGTTAAGACAAGGGAATAATGTCATTCATAAAGGATTATTTATGTTGTTTTTTATAAAGTGTAATGTATCATTCATGTATGTAATCTGTTTTCCAAGACTGCTAAACTGATCAGTCCTTCGAGACTTGATTCCTTGTAATCATGCCAATGTATTAAAATAATGCACCGACTCTGGGTAACTGGGGTAGGGGCATTACAGTTGGTATCAGAGGAAGTTTAGAAACAACCTTGTAAATGAGATTTAGATAAACTCTGATTAGAGAACATATCCCTAATATAGACTTTGAGTATTAGTATATAAGAACTTTCTAGAATTTTTTTATTGTAGAGATTTTGTTAGTTTTCCGAGCAATACATCCCTGTCTGGATACGAGCAGGTAGAGGCGGATCTGGAACAGATGTACTTAGGGGTAAAACCCGAAAACACTGCTTTGATCTAGACTCGAACGGGAACTGGTGCACCACAACGGGCCTTACTGCACTCTTGGTTATGAAACTCCTGGGGGATATGCTTAGGATTATTCTAATTTTTTTTCAAACCATTATGAAGGGATTATAAGTATATACTTACTCAAAGAAAACATTTTTATGATTATGGATTATATCCATAAACTATTCAATTTACGTTAGATATTTTACAAGTTTGAAATTATTCATTGCAATTCATAAACTAACCTAGTGTATGTCATTGTATTGAAATGGATCCCAGTAGAAGGAATGTGAACTCCAGTAATACATATGATCCAAAGAGTGAGAAGGATCATATCTTCCACAGTATTAAGCAAACATTTATAAGGGAAATAGTCTCTCATGTTTTCTCAACATATGAAGAAATAGTATCATCTGTTAATAAGATAAGTAAATAATTCTCTGAGTCCTATGGCTTTGAAGGCAAGCAAGAGAAGAAAAGGATGGAAGAGAGAAAGATGGATAAAGGGAAGAGGGAAAAGAAGAATTTTCCCATATGTGATAACTGTGGAAATAAACACCCTGGAACTTGCCTGAAGGGAATGGGAGTTTGTTATAAGTATGGAGAAAAATGACACCAAGTACGTGACTATAAGGGTAAGAAAAAGGTTTCAAATGTACAATGCTTCATCTGTAAGAAGTTGGGACACTATACAAACCAGTGTTCAAATCATCAGAGTATTCCCCAAATGATTCTATTGGATAATAATCAAGTTATGATACTACCACAGGTGAAGAGGAATGACTAGTGTTCTTATGTTGTTATTTTGTAATTATTTCATTGAAGTGTTGTGTCAATGATATATTGGAAATAAATAAGGATTGTACTGCAGTACTATTTCATTGAGTATTTGAGATTTTATGGTACTACGAAAAGTGACTCTATATTGAGTTAAACTTTTTGTAAATTTCATGGTTGAAGGAAAGATAAACCTTAATATGGTCCTAATATTGAGGTACTGATTTTGGAAAAAGATATAGTTGATTTGGGTAAATTATATTGGATATTCTTGAATACCTAGAAACTGATTAATTATTTTTCATCATTGGAGTTGACAACATTTTTGATAGAAGGAGTATATCTAGTATTCTATAAAGAATAAGGGATCCCGAATGTAATAAATAAGGTTTTATAGTAATTCAAGATGTTACCATGTTTTAAAATAATACATGGTGAAGGTGTTCACGTTTTATTACATGGAAAAAAGGGTCTTTATTGTGTTTAACTTCCTTATAAATGTTGGACTGTGAGTTTGGATAGTAGTATTTAGGATAATTCTAAAGGTTAGAATGGAATGTGTTTGAAAGGTTATTTTTGGATTTTTATAAAAGGAAAACACACAGACCGTGTGACAACCTGTCGCGTCGGACAAAGCTACGAGAATCGAACCCACAACCATAGTGCGATTGGGATTTATCGCCTACCACTAGACTACGTGAGGTCCCTGGATTGTATAATGTAGTTTCTTTTTTTAATGGGTCTGATATGTGAATTATACATTCATTATATTTGGAACCCTATACGATTAGGATGAATAGAGTATTTTTGAGTTGTATTATGTTTTGTAGTGAAAGATGAGTTTGTGGTAGAAATTTATTAATGGATAAAACTCTAATTATAAAGTAAGTATATCTCTTTATAATCTTAGCCAATATCATAAATAAATTCCTCAACATTAGGAAAAGGAACTTAGATCAAAAAACTTTTCCTAGATGGTGCCTTAGATCATCACAAATTTATGGCTTTGGGATTGTTGGCCTTTTCATAACCATGTTCTCTACCACTCTCCATCAGATATTGATGGTTAGATTTCTCTTCTATATCTATATTTTCCTACATGGAACCCTGGTATGTGTTATTTTCAGTAACCTTCATACTTACCAATCATTATTTTAAATAGAGGCATCATTAATCAATTTTTTGATGTGGGATTTCAACTATGATATTTTCAAATGTCAACCCCAAGTTTCCAATACCGAGCATAAATTGCAAGTATAAAATTTATTGAAGGAGGGGAGAATGTGACACCCCAATATTTCACGGTACGCTTATCTTTGAAGAATACAATAACATGTGTTATACGCAACTTCGAGTTCTAACACACCACAACCAATCATACTAGCCGTTAAGACTAGTAATACCCACTTTTTTAAATTTTATACATTTTATCTTTCAAAATTAACTTCATTTTTGGATTTGGAATATCAAAATTATCTTAGGGTGAAATTTTGGTACTTTTCGGATAACTTTCATATTTTGATGAATAGTGAAAATTACTAAATTTTAATTAAAAACAAATTTTTTAATCGAAATAATTAATAGTGATAAATTATGAATTTGAGTGGTTTTAAAGTATATTTAGAATATATTTTTTTCTATTTAACACATTGTTGGTCTTTGGACATAATTTCACATTTAAACTGGACATAAGTAAGTGTCAATCTTTTGATAGTTATTATTTCTTAAAAACACACTATTTGTTTTGACAACGGGAATTAATTTAAATTAATTAATGAAACTTATATGTTTTAAATTTGGTAAAATAGACATCATTTTTGAATTCATAATATCAAATATAGCTTAGGCTGAATTTTTGGTATTTTTCTGAGAAACATCAATTTTTGATGAATACTGAAAAACACTGAGTTATTGGTTAAAACCGATTTTTTATTTAAATAATTATTTATTTTATTTAAATTAATTTATGTCAAAATAGATACATAATACTTATATAATATCATTTTAATTAATTAGAGTCAGTTTATAATAATTTTAGATATATAAAAATTTTATTGAACTTTTCACCGTCTTTTACCACCTCCTAGGAGAGTTTTAAAATTCCCATAAAACATAATTTTACCCCTTCTATGAGTTAAATTTAAAAAATCCAAGAGACGTGGTTAATATCAAGGAGTAAAATGTGGTTCAATGAGATGAAAATAATTTTTGGTGAATAGTAACTTTTTACTTTTATTTACCACGGTTAAAAGTAAAAATATGGTAATTAAGGGTAAAATTGGTATTTATATTACCCTCAAACATGTCCTAATTCTATTGGAAAAGTTTATATCAACTAAAAATAACCTTAGTAATTAAATATTATCATTTAGGTCCACTTGGATTAGATTAGGACATTTATTGTTATTTAATTCAAAGAAGAGTTAAAAGAGTTAAAATCAAATATTAATAACTAAAACATTTTTAATATATGGTTTTACAAAATATAAATTCGATTATAAACATTCATTATAAATATAAAAAGATTACCTACATCATGTTATTTTATTTATAATTTTTATACGTTAAATAAATAAATTTATTTATGACACAATGATGATGTAGTAATTACCTTATTCATTAAAGAATCAAATAAATGGTATTATAAATATTAAAATAAATATAATTTCAAAGTTTTTATGACATACACGAATTTTCTAGGTGAATATTACATGTTAGGATATATTAAATGTATTTTTTTTGATGTAATCATGTTTTTATTATTTTAACAAAAAACAAATACCAAATAGTGTCAAAATTGACATAAAATAGTTTTTTAAAAAAATTATTATATTATTAATTAATATAATGGTCCTTAAAATCTAAGGTTCAGCAAAAAGAATTATATAATAATATATATGACATTAATGAACCAATTGGGGTTCTATTGGCAGTATATAGTATGTTTATTAACCATACAGTGTAAGAATACAAAAAGACACGGTAAAAGTTAAATTATTTAACTTCGAGTTAAATCTAAATGATAAGGTTAAAATGGTACCCAAAACATTTCTAAAACCTATTGGTTGAGTTTTATTCGACCTAGAACCACCTTATACTTTAAATAATCAACTTTGGATCCATTAGAAATCGAATATGAATTTATTATAAAATAATATTTTGTGTTTTTTTAAGTGCCCCTCTCACCTCTTATAAATGGGCACTCCCCCTTCTCTCTAATTCACACCTTATAAGCCATTTGTCTCGGCCAAACCCTTCCCAAATACCCTTTCAAATATCCTCCCTTCAACCTAGAGTCCTTATTTTGATCAGAAATCCAACCTAAGGAGCCCTTTTGATCAAATCAAAAGGAAGAACCCGAAGAAGAGGTAATGATTTCACCACCCTCTTTCAAGTTCCTTTCTTCTTCCACTTCCTTTTTCTTTGTTTTTTCCATTCTAAAATAATAACTCTAGTATATTATATATACTGTGATGTTATTATAATTATGGTACAACCAAATTCATTATTCTATCCACCCTTTGAATGACATGTCACCATATGTGCGTACGTATGGCTTTTCGTCTCCACGTCATGGTGTAATTGTTATTCAATAAATTATTATTTGGATGGGTATAATAATGATGTTTATTTGATAAATATAACATGATAAGGATTATGAATATATTATATACTATCCAATTATATATTATATTAATATCAAAAGAAATAAATTTTCGCTCGTGCGTACGTACGAATTACCGTCTCCACGATGTGATGAGATTCATTTCCAAGTTCACCATTCATAGATGATTATAAAAATATATATTACTAATAAGTATGTAATATATGACATAATAATGATACTAGAGATATATATATTTATATATATAATTATTTATGTACTTCCATATATCTTATTCACTTACTTTCGTTCAATACTATGTAAAAACGGAAACAGCGTTTATGCGTAC
Organism: Viscum album; assembly: GCA_963277665.1. Classification (NCBI taxonomy): domain Eukaryota; kingdom Viridiplantae; phylum Streptophyta; class Magnoliopsida; order Santalales; family Viscaceae; genus Viscum; species Viscum album. Next base: position 590,823,578 of record OY728141.1, on the reverse strand, counting down.
GAACGGACTACCGTCTCCATAAACGGTGTTTTCCATTTCATATATACGTCTATTATAAATTTTTATATTCTAAATATATATTTTAAATAAATCATTTTTTATATTATGGAATTATTTAAATCATGATCTAAGTGATTCAATCAAGAGTAACAAGTTAAACCACGTACGATAAAGAAAGAGATTATTACCCAAAATATTAATATAACATGGAAATTATAATTAAATGGGTAGTATAAAGTCATAAATGAATAATGTATGATATCATAAATATTAATATGGTTCTGGTATAATTTAATAACATACTATAGTCTTCATACAGGAGGTTAAACGTACCATCGACTAAAGGAAAGTGCAAGGTAAGGGGTTTTCATCTCACTCCTTATTCCCATGAGATTCATGCCATATTGCCACTATTACCTTTTGTGTTGTGTATGTAATGCCCATAATTGTATTATTTATATAATAAAATTTAATTCATGTGTATTTACATATTCATTGTATGATACCTCTTGCATGGGGTGTAAGTTTCGTAAGTTACCAAATTGGTAAGGGTTAATTTCACAATCTCTTTATTATCCGAGGTTGTTTTTATGTAAGTATCTTCTGGGACATATTTATTATCCATGTCCATGTTTTATGAAAGAGTTTTCAAAGGGATTATTTTAAGGGACTTTTTACTAAAACATCATTTCAAATGTTTTAAATATTTATTCTTCTAAATCTTTCTCATTAATATCCATGTCTTCCAAATGGTTTTTAAGGATTTATTTTTATTGACATGAATGTTTTTAAAATGTTAATTACTTTCAAAAGTTTCAAAGTGGTATGGGACAATTTGACTCAAAAATTTCTTTAAATGAATTCTTTTCCAAATTTTGTGACTTTTAAATTTTTTCATGAAAAAGGGGTATTTCTCTCCAAGAGTTTTACAAATCATTTTCACCAACGTCAAAATACTTTAATGGATTTTAAACTTGTTTTGAAGTTGATTTATCATGATACAAATATTCCATATTGTGTTGAATTTTTTGTGATATGTTTGACTGTGGATGTGTTATTTTTATAGAATTCATGGTTTATGGGTAAAGTATTGACATTTTGTATGCTAGTTTTCATTAGAATTTTTATGTTATGTTTAGAACTTTTCATATGAGGAATGCATTGGACTTAGTAAGTGACGGGTGGAGCCCACTATAGCTCCTCGATGTATCGGTAGGTCTCATGAGACAAACTAGTGTCTTGACATGAGGCCTTGACAAAATCTTATTTGTAGTCTTGGCACGAGGTCTTGGCTACGTGGTTATGATAGTCTGGCATTATGTATTCCACCATTATGAAGGTGGTTATTGATATTGTGTGTGATTATTCGACTAGTAGAATATCCATGTGAATAAGTAAATGGCATTATTTCATTTTATTTTTGCCATATTGGGCTGAAGTTCAAGTTTAAAAGGATTCTGTTTTAGTTTTACATTGCCTTAAATGTTTATGCTTATTTATGAAATTTTCCGCTATATTGTTATCCTTACTGAGAATCTGAGCTCACCCCTTTCTATGTTTTATTTTTCCCAGGATTCCAAGAAGTGTATTTTGATTTATATGCAGGGTTAATCCAAGGGAATAATGGCCTTCATAAAGGATTATTTTTTTGTTATAAAGTGTAATGTAACATTCGTGTATGTAATCTATTTTTAAAGACTGCAAAATCGATCGGTCCTTCGGGACTTGATTCCTTGTAATCATGCCAATGTATTAAAATAATGCACCGAATCTGGGTAACTAGGGTCAGGGAGTTACAGTTGGTATCAGAGGAAGTTTATAAATGACCTTGGAAACTAGATTTAGATAAACTCTGATTAGATCACATAGCCCTAAGATATACTTCGAGGATTAGTATAGAAGAACTTCATAGAATTTTGTTATTGTATAAATTTTGTGAGTTTTCCGAGAAATACATCCCTATCTGGATACGAGCAGGTAGAGGCGGCTCTGGCACAACTGTATCTAGGGGTAAAACCTGAAAACACCGCTTTGAGATAGACTCGAACGGGAACTGGTGCACGACAACGGGTCTTGCTGAACTCTTGGTTAGGACACGCCCGGGGGATATGCTTAGGATAATTCTCATTTTCTTTACAAACCATTATGAAGGGATTATAAGTATATACTTACTCAAAGAAAACATTTTTATGATTATGGATTATATCCATAAACTGTTCAATTTATGTTACGTATTTTACATGTTTGGAATTATTCATTGCAATTCATAAACTGACCTAGTGTATATCATTGTATAGAAATGGCGCCCAGTAGAAGGAATGTGAACTCTAGCAATACATATGATATAAAGAGTGAGAAGTATCATATCTTCCACCTTATTAAGCCAACATTTAGAAGGGAAATAGTCTCTCATGTTTTCTCAACATATGAAGAAATATTATCATGTGTTAATATGATAATTAAAGAATTCTCTGAGTCCAATGGCTTTAAAGGGAAGCAAGAGGACAAAGGATGGAATAGATAATTATGGATAAAGGGAAGAGGGAAAAGAATAATTTTCTCACATGTGATAACTATGGGAAGAAACACCCTGGAACTTTCCTGAATGGAATGGGAGTTTGTTATAAGTTTGGAGAAAAATGACACCAAGTACGTGACTGTAAGGGTAAGAAAAAGGTTTCAAATGTACAATGCTTCATCTATAAGAAGTTGGGACACTACGCAAACCAGTGTTCAAATCATCAGAGTATTCCCCAAATGATGTTATTGGATAATAATCAAGTTATGATACTACCACATATGAAGAGGAATGAATAGTGTTCTTATGTTGTTATTTTGGAATAATTTCATTAAAGTGTTGTGTCATTTATATACAGGAAATAAATAAGGATTCTAATGTAGTAAAATTTCATTGAGGATTTGAAATTTTATGGTACTAAGAAAAGTGACTCTATATCGAGTTAAAAATTTTGGAAATTACATGTTTGAAGGAAAGATAAACCTTAATATGGTATTAATATTTATGTACTGATTTTGGAATAAGATATGGTTGATTTGGGTAAGTTATATTGGATATTCTTGAATACCTCAAAACTGATTAATGATTTTTCATTGTTGGAGTTTACAACATTTTTGATAGAAGGAGTATATCCAGTATTCTATAAATAATAAGGGATCATGAATGTAATCAATAAGGTTTTATGGTAATTCAGAATGTTACCATGTTTTAAAATAATACATGGTGAAGGTGTTCACATGTTATTACATGGAAAAAAGGATCTTCATTGTGTTTAACTTCTTTTTAAATTTGTAATGTGAGTTTGGATAGTAGTATTTTGGATAAGTCTAAAGGTTGGAATGGATTATGTTTGAAAGGTTATTTTTGGATTTTTATAAAAGGACAACACGCAGACCGTGTGACAACCCGTCGCGTCAAACAAAGCTGTGGGAATCAAACCCACAACCATAGTGCGATTGGGATTTATCGCCTACCACTGGACTATGTGAGGTCCCTGGATTTTATAATGTAGTTTCTTTTTTTAATGGGTCGAATATGTGAATTATATATTCATTATATTTGGAACCCTATACTATTAGGATAAATAGATTATTTTTGAGTTGTATTATGTTTTGTAGTGAAAGATGAGTTTGTGGTAGAAATTTATTAATGAATAAAACTCTAATTATAAAGTAATTATATCTCTTTATGATCTTATCCAATATCATAAATAAATTCCTCAACATTATGAAAAGGAACATAGAACAAAAATGTTGTCCTAGATGGTACCTTAGATCATCACAAATTTATGGCTTTGGGATTGTTGCCCTTTTCATAGCCATTTTCACTACCACTATCCATCAAATATTGATGGTTATATTTCTCTTCAATATCCTTATTTTCCTACATGGAACCCTAGTATGTGTTATTTTCGGTAACCTACATACTTACCACTCTTTATTTTAAATAGAGGCCTCATTAATCCATTTTTCGATGTGGGATTTCAACTATGATATTTTCAAATGTCAACCCCAAGTTTCCAATACCAATCATAAATTGTGAGGACTCAATTTATTAAATGAGGAGAGAATGTAACACCCCAAGATTTCACGGTACGCTTCTCTTTGAATAATAAAATAGTGTTTGTTATACTCAACTTCGAGTTCTAACACACCACAACCAATCATACTAGCCGTTAAGAATATTAATACCCACTTTTTGAAATTTTATACATTTTATCTTTCAAAATTAACTTCATTTTTGGATTCGGAATATTGAAATTAGATTAGGGTGAAATTTTGGTTCTTTTTGGATAACTGTCATATTTTGATGAATAGTGAAAATTAATAAATTTATTTTAAAAACATCTTTTTTAATTGAAATAATTAATAGTGATAAGTTATGAATTTGACTGGTTTTAAAGTATATTTATAATATATTTTTACCATTTAATACAATGTTGGTCATTGGACATAATTTCACTTTTAAACTGAACATAAGTAAGTGTCAATATTTTGATTGTTGTTATTTCTTAAAAACACGCTATTTATTTTGACAACGGGAATTAATTTATATTAATTAATGAAACTTATATGTTTTTAATTGGGTAAAATAGACATCATTTTTGAATTCATAATATCAAATATATCTTAGGCCGAATTTTTGGTATATTTCTAAGAAACATCAATTTTTGATGAATCGTGAAAAACACTAAGTTATTGATTAAAACCGGTTTTTTTATTTAAATAATTTTTTATTTTATTTAAATTAATTTATGTCAAAATAGATACATAATACTTATATAAGATCATTATAATTCATTGGAGTCAGTTTATAATAATTTTTGATGTATAAAAATTTTATTGAACGTTTCACCGTCTTTTACCCACCTCCTAGGAGAATTTGAAAATTCCAATAAATATTAATTTTAGCACTTCTGTGAGTTGAATTTCGAAAATCTGGGAGAAACTGTTAATATCAAGGAGTATAATGTGGTTCAATGAGATGAAAATAATTTTTGGTGAATAGTAACTTTTTACTTTTATTTACCACGGTTAAAAGTAAATAAGGTAATTAAGGGTAAAAATGATATTAATATTACCCTAAAAAATGTCCTAATTCTATTGGACAAGTTTATCTCGACCAAAAAAACCTTAGGAATAAAATATTCTCATTTAGGTCAACTTGGATTAGATTAGGATATTTATTATTATTTAATTCAAAGAAGAGTTAAAAGAGTTAAAATCAATGATTAATAAGTAAAACATTTTTAATATAGGGTTTTACATTAGATAAATTAGATTATAAATATTAATTAGAAAGATAAAAATATTTCCTACATCATGGTATTTTATATATAATTTTTATACATTAAATAAATTTTTTTATTTATGACCCAATGATGATGTAGTAATTACCTTATTCATGAAAGAATCAAATAAATGGGATTATAAATATTAAAATAAATATAATTTCAAAGTTTATATGACATAAACTAATTTTATAGGTGAATATGACATGTTGGGATATATTAAATGTATTTTTTTTTTGAAGTAATCATGTTGTTATTATTTTAACAAAAAACAAATCCAAAATAGTGTCAAAATTGACATAAAATAGTTTTTTTAAAAACTATTATATTATTAATTGATATAATGGTCCTAAAAGTCTAAGGTTCGGCCAAAAGACTTATATAATAATATATATGACATTAATGAACCAATTTGGTATCTATAGGCAGTATATAGTAATTTTATTAACCATATAGTGTAGAAATACAAGAAGACACAGTAAAAGTTAAATTATTTAACTTAGACTTAAAACTAAATGATAAGGTTAAAATGGTACCCTAATCTTTTCTAAAACCTATTGGTTGAGTTTTTTTCGACCTATACCCACATTAGGCTTTAAATAATCAACTTTGGATCCATTAGAAACCGAATATTAATTTATTATAAAATAATATTTAAGGTTTTTCCTAAGGTGCCCCTCACCCCTCTTTTAAAAGGGCACTCCCCCTTCTCTCTAATTCACACCTTCTATGCCATTTTTATCGGCAAAAACCTACCCAAATACCCTCTAAAATATCCTACCTTCAACCTAGAGGCATTATTTTGATCATAAAGCCAACCTAAGAATCCCTTTTGATCAAATCAAAAGGAAGAACCGGAAGAAGAGGTAATGATTTCACCACCCTATTTCAAGTTCCTTTCTTCTTCCACTTCCTTTTTCTTTGTTGTTTACATTATAAAATAATAAATCCAGTATATTCTATATAATGTGATTTTATTATAATTATGTTACAACAAAATTCATTATTCTATCCACCCTTTTAATGACATGTCACCATACGTGCGTACGTATAGCTTACCATCTCCACGTCGTGGTGTAATTGTTATTCTATACATTATTATTTGGATGGGTATAATAATGATGTGTATTTGATAAATATAACATGATAAGGATTATAAATAATATATACCATCCAATTATATATTATATTAATATCAAAAGAAATATATTTTAACTCGTGCATATGTACGAATTACCGTCTCCACGACGCGATGAGATTTATTTCCAAGCTCACCATTCATCGACGATTATAAAAATATATTACTAATAAGTATGTAATATATGACATAATAATGCTACTGGAGATATACATATTTATATATATAATTATTTATGTACTTACATATATCATATTCACTTACTTCCGTTCAATACTATATAAAAACGGAAACAACATTTATGCGTACGTACGGACTACCGTCTCCATAAATGGTGTTTTCCATTTCATATATACGTCTATTATAAATTTTTATATTCTAAATATATATAATAAATAAATCATGTTTTATATTTTTTAAGTATTTAAATCATGATCTAAGTGATACAATCAAGAGTAACAAGTTAAAACACGTATGATAAAGAAAGTGATTATTACCCGAAATATTAATATAACATGGAAGTTATTTTTAAATGGGTAGTATAAATTCATAAATGAATAATGTATGATATGATGAATATTAATATGGTTCTAGTACAATTTAATAACATACTATAGTCTTCATATAGGAGGATAAATGTACCCTCGACTAAAGGAAAGTGCAAGGTAAGGGGTTTCCATCTCACTCCTTATTCCTGTGAGATTCATTCCATATTTCCACTATTACCTTTTGTGTGGTGTATGTACTACCCATAATTTTATTCTTTATGTAATAAACCTTAATTTATGTGTATTTAAATATTCATTTTATGATAACTCTTTCATGGGGTGTATGTTTCGTAAGTTACCAAATTGGTAAGGGTTAATTTCACAATATCTTTATTATCAGAGGTTGTTTTTACATAAGTATTTACAGGGACATATTCATTATCCATGTCCATGTTTTATGAAAGAGTTTTCAAAGGGATTATTTGAAGGTACTTTTTACTAAAACATCATTTCAAATGTTTTAAATATTTATTCTTCTAGATCTTTCTCATTAATGTCCATGTCTTCAAAATGATTTTTAAGGATTTATTTATATGGACATGAATGTTTTTAAAATTTTAATTCCTTTCAAAAGTTTCAAATTGGTATGGGATACGTTGATTCAAAAATGTCTTTAAATTAATTCTTTTCCAAATTTTGTGACTTTTAAATGTTTTCATGAAAAAGGGTTATTTCTCTCAAAGAGCTTTTTAAATCATTTTCCTCAACATCAAAATCCTTTAATGGATTTTAAACTTGTTTTGAAGTTGATTTATCATGATACAAATATTCCATATTGTGTTGAAGGTTCTGTGATATGTTTGACTGTGGATGTGTTATTTTTATACCATTCATGGTTTATGGGTAAAGTATTCACATTTCGTATTCTAGTTTTAATATGAATATTTATGTTATGTTTAGACCTTTTTATATGAGGAATGCATTGGACTTAGTAAGTGACGGGTGGAGCCCGCTATAGCTCCTTAATGCATCGGTAGTTCTCATTAGACAAACTAGTGTCTTGGCACGAGGCCTTGAAAAAATCTTCTTTGTAGTCTTGGCACGAGGCCTTGGCTACGTGGTTATGATAGTCCGGCATTATGTATTCCATCGTTATGAAAGTGGTTATTGATATTGCATGTGATTATTCGACTAGTATAATATCCATGTGAATAAGTAAATGGAATTATTTCATTTTATTTTTACCATATTGGGTTGAAGTTCAAGTTTAAAAGGCTTCTGTTTTAGTTATACATTGCCTTAAATGTTTATTCTTATTTATGAAAGTTTTCGCTATATTGTTATCCTTACTAAGGATCTGAGTTCACCCCTTTCTATGTTTTATTTTTCCCAGGATTCCAAGAAGTGTATTTTGATTGATATGTAGGGTTGAGCCAAGAGAATAATGGCATTCATAAAGGATTTTTTTTTATAAAGTGTAATGTAACATTCATGTATGTAATCTATTTTCCCAGACTGATAAACTGATCGGTCCTTAGAAACTTGATTCCTTGTAATCTTTCCAATGTATTAAAATAATGCACCGAATCTAGATAACTAGGGTCGGGGCATTACAGTTGGTATTAGAGGAAGTTTAGAAATGACCATGGAAACTAGATTTAGATAAACTCTGAATAGAGCACATAACCCTGAGATAGACTTTGGGGATTAGTATATAAGAACTTCGTAGAATTTTGTTATTGTAGATATTTTGTAAGTTTTCCGAGAAATACATCCCTGTCTGGATACGAGAAGGTAGAGGAGGCTCTGGGACAGATGTACCTAGGGGTAAAACCCGAAAACATCACTTTGAGCTAGACTCGAACGAGAACTGGTGCACGAAAATGGGTCTTGCTGAACTCTTGGTTACGACACTCTTGAGGGATATGCTTAGGATAATTCTCATTTTCTTTAAAAGCCATTATAAAGGGCTTATAAGTATATACTTAATCAAAGAAAACATTTTTATGATTATGGAATATATCCATAAACTGTTCAATTTACGTTAGGTATTTTAAAAGTTTGTAATTATTCATTTCAATTCATAAACTGACCTAGTATATTCCATTGTATAGAAATGGCACCCAGTAGAAGGAATGTGTACTCTAGTAATACATATGATCCAAAGAGTGAGAAGGATCATATCTTCCACCATATTAATCAAACATTTAGAATGGAAATAGTCTCTTAGGTTTTCTCAACTTATGAAGAAATATTATCATGTGTTAATATGATAAATAAAGAATTCTCTGAGTCCTATGGATTTGAAGGGAAGCAATAGAACAAAAGGATGGAAGATAGAAAGATGGATAAAGGGAAGAGGGAAAAGAATAATTTTCTCATATGTGATAACTGTGGGAAGAAAAACCCTGGAACTTTCTTTAAGGTAATGGGAGTTTGTTATAAGTGTGGAGAAAAAGGACACCAAGTACGTGACTACAAGGGTAAGAAAAAGGTTTCAAATGTACAATGCTTCATCTGTAAGAAGTTGGGACACTACGCAAACCTGTGTTCAAATCATCAGAGTATTACCCAAATGATGCTATAAGATAATAATCAAGTTATGATACTACCACAGATGAAGAGGAATGACTAGTGTTCTTATGTTGTCATTTTGGAATTATTTCATTGAAGTGTTGTGTCATTAATGTACTGGAAATAAATAAGGATTGTAATGCAGTACTATTTCATTGAGGATTTGAGATTTTATGGTACTAAGAAAAGTGACTCTATATCGAGTTGAACTTTTTGTAAATTACATGGTTGAAGGAAAGATAAACCTTAATATGGTCCTAATATTGAGGTACTAATTTTGGAATAAGATATGGTTGATTTGGGTAAATTATATTGGATATTCATGAATACCTCGAAACTGATTAATGATTTTTCATCGTTGGAGTTTAAAACATTTTTGATAGAAGGAGTATATCCAGTATTATATAAATAATAATGGAGCATGAATGTAATCAATAAGGTTTTATGGTAATTCAGGATGTTACCATGTTTTAAAATAATACATGGTGAAGGTGTTCACATGTTATTACATGGAAAAAAGGATCTTCATTGTATTTCACTTCCTTATAAATTTTGGACTGTGACTTTGGATAGTAGTATTTTGGATAAGTCTAAAGGTTGTAATGGATTATGTTTGAAAGGTTATTTTTGGATTTTTATAAAAGGACAACACGCAGACCATGTGATAACCCGTCGTGTCAGACAAAGCTGTGGGAATCAAACCCACAACCATAGTGCGATTGGGATTTTTCGCCTACCACTGGACTACGTGAAGTCCCTGGATTTTAAAATGTAGTTTCTTTTTTTAATGGGTCCGGTAGGTTAATTATACGTTCATTATATTTGGAACTCTATATTATTAGGATAAATAGATTATTTTTGAGTTGTATTATGTTTTGTAGTGAAAGATGAGTTTGTGGTAGAAATTTATTAATGGATAAAACTCTAATTATAAAGTAATTATATCTCCTTATGATCTTAGCCAATATCATAAATAAATTCCTCAACATTAAGAAAAGGAACATAGAACAAAAATGTTGTCCTAGATGGTACCTTAGATCATCGCAAATTTCTGGCTTTGGGATTGTTGGCCTTTTCACACTAGTGCAGAAAACATTTTTTACGTCGGTTATTTTTCATTATTTACGTCGGTTTTTAGGCGACGTTAATACGGACGACGTTATAAATAACGTTTTTTACGTCGGTTATTTAAAACCCGACGTAACATCCCTAACATCACGGTGTTTATCACGTCGGTTCATTAATAACCGTAGTGAAAAATGATGGGGATGGGGATTTATAACGGCGGTTATTATATAACCGCCGTGATAAACTGCGGGTGGGGGGGTTTAGCACGTCGGTTATATAATAACCGACGTGATAAATATGCGCGGGGGGGGGGTTTATCACGTTGGTTATTTCTAAACCGACGTGATAAAACGCCTGGGATATCGTTTATCACGTCGGTTATGACATAACCGACGTGATTAACCCTTCCCCGGGCCTATTATCACGTCGGTTTCTTAAATAACCGACGTGATAAAAAGGCCTGGGAAACGTTTTAGCACGTCGGTTATCCAATAACCAACATGGTAAATCGATTCCCAGGCCTTTTAGCACGTCGGTTATATTAAGAACCGACGTGATAAAAGGCCTGGGAACGGTTTATCACGTCGGTTCTCGAAAAAACCGACGTGATAAACCCCTACCGATTTATTTACCACGTCGGTTATAAAATAACCGACGTGAAAGCGATATATATATTTTTTTAAATAATTTCACTGCTCTCACCAAAAAGCAACCAGAAACCAAACAACAAAAATAACCATGCCAGCCCTCCCCCAAGCCCCAACTGAACTCCACCCTCATCTATACCCACCTAACAACCTGGCCAGCCCTCCCCCAACACATTGGAGCCCCACCACAACCCTTGGACACCCCCCCACCCATTGGACAGCCCCCCCACCCTCATTTACACCCCCACGACCCCTAGTACAGCCTCATCACCCATTGGACACCCCTCCCATATCCCTTGGACACCCCCCACCCCTTGGACACCCCCCCCCCCACCCCTTGGACAGCCCCCCCCCCCCACCCTCATTTACACCCCCAAGACCCCTAGTAAAGCCTCAAACACCCATTGGACACCCCCCCACACCTTGACAGCCCTCCCAGACCCCTTGGACACCCCCCCCCCCCGACCCCTGGACACCCCCCCGAGCCCTTGGACAGCCCCAAACACCCCTTGGACACCCCCCCCCCCCACCCCTTGGACACCCCCCCACCCCCTGGACACCCCCCCGACCCCTTGGAACCCCCCCCCCCCCCCCCCGACCCCTTGGAAACCCCCCCCATCCCCGTGGACAGCCCCAAACACCCCTTGGACAGCCCCCCCCCACCCCCTGGACACCCCCCCCGACCCCTTGGAACCCCCCCCCCCCCCCCCCCGACCCCTTGGAAACACCCCCATCCCCTTGGACAGCCCCAAACACCCCTTGGACACCCCTCCTATATCCCTTGGACACCCCCCCACCACATGGACACCCCCCCACCCCTTGGACAGCCCCCCCCCCTCATTTACACCCAACCGACCCCTTGGACAGCCCCAAACACACCTTGGACACCCCTCCCATATCCCTTGGACACCCCCACCCCTTGGACACCCCCCCCCCCGACCCCTAGGACAGCCCCAAACACACCTTGGACACCCCTCCCATATCCCTTGGACACCCCCCAAACACCCACCCACCCCCTTGGAACCTCTCCCCCATACCAAAATCCAGACCAGAAAAACCATCAACAGTAGACCAAAAGAAGAAGTAGAGAAAAATTAAACATTCACTTATATAACATTCAATACTTACACTGTCAACTTCAAAAAAAAACTAAATCCAACCTAAACGACTACGAAATACACAATTACATTGACAATATTCAAAATTACATTTTACATTACAAACAACTAAAAGTCAATCAAACCTGTAAAATAATTTGACCACTCCACTTGTAAGTGTTTGATATCTTCATTAGTAAAGGGTTGAGGGTCATCAAAAAGCTACAAAGGAAAAGGATAGTAGTCAACGTGTATAATGAATAAATCAAATTGAAATATTATGAGAAAGAGGAAATCTTACCAGGTCAAAACTCAGAACTGTCCCAGTTGTTATTATTTCATACATAAATCTTAACATGTAATATCCGCATTCGATGATGCCTTGTTGCTCATGACATTTCTGTTTGAATGAGTGTAAATTCAATATATTATTTTTATGTAATAAATCAAAATGTACAAATTATAAATGGATATTTACCTTCGCATGTACATATTTGATCTTGAAATTCCTTTTCTTTGCGCTTTTTCGAAAGTGGACCCATGCCCTGTTAGAAAATAATACGAATGGGGTAAATTTAAAATTCATTATAATATATAAAACTATTGTAAATTTGAAACTTACGTTTCCAATATATTCTTAAAACTTTCTCGCACATCATCATGGAGAGAGCATATCCAATAAAGTGCTTTCTCCCTAGGGAAAAAAACCCCTAACATCCAATGATCCCTGATAAAAGGAAATTTAACGTTAGTGGTTTTTTATGTTAAAAGATAATTAACTCTTTGAGAGGGATGTGTTTCATACCTCTCACAAAAAGGCATCATCCAACACTATGTGATTACATTCTTTTCAAATCTATCAGCAATATAAATCATTCTTTGTTCCTCATCCAATGCACATGCTTCAGGGGAAATCAATTGTGGGTCCACGAATCCATATACATCTGTCAGCTCATTCCTCTCACAAATTTTATACAGATACCTAATACAAAGCATACATAAGTATACATTTTTAATAAATATAATGTAAGGAAAAGGTGTTAAGACTTACATGATAAAAATTTGCACCACGTTGATGCCCAACTTATCTCCAGTGACAAACTCCATGATATCAGTTTTCATAATCCCCACACTTAGTTCACGTCCACAGACATGAGCTTCTATTGTAAAGTCCTAATGATCCGCCAACAAATTTGAATATCTTGACAATTTGTCCAGACTGCTAGTATCTGCATCTGATGTCATAGCTATCTGTCTTTGTTGTTGTCTATACAGTATTTCTTTACCTTTGAAGTATTCCTATAAAAATAAATTGAAAAATATATTTGTTTTCAAATGATAAAACATTAATAAAAATATAAAATAAAAGATATAACATCCATACCTCTATGGTAATGAGTCGAAGAAGTCTGGATGGCCAAAGTAAAAAATTGCCGATACTATGTCCAACTGTCGTCACCTCATCTGTAGGTAATGGTATCCGAGCTGATCTATCTATAATATCCTGTACAGTGACCCTCTGATTCTCTACCTCTAACTGTTGATGATGAACTGTATCTCCTATACAATATACCATCCCATATGCAACTATATGATGTTGAGGATCATCAACATACAACTCACAATAAGTAGGTAGCTGCGGCGGAGGAGGAGGATCAAAAATGGGGTCCGCAGGCTGAGGTGGGGGAGTGGGAGCTACTGGGAGAGGTGGAGTGGGAGCTGCACCCTGAAATTGTTTTTGCAAGTCTGAAAACATAAACTGCACCGATGCTCTAATCTTGTCCTCCATTGTCGCATTAATATTATGGACATCAGCCTCCAAGGATTCTATTTTTTTTTATAAACTCCCTCAACGTTAGAAGTTGAGGAACGTGGAAACACTTTTCTTACCGATACACCTGCCGGATATCCTCTTACACGGCCAGGATGTTCGGGCTTTCCCAATGCCACAGATAAAATATCTTCCCTCCCAGATGGTGTAAATGTCCCCTGTGAACTCTGCTCCTCAAGAGAGTCCTGTAATAATTAATTGAACATTTCTATAATGATTGGAAATATATGACGAAAATAGTAAACTTAAATAAATAAAATAGATATCTTACAATCATCTCAACTACGAGTCTCGATTCTTCCGAAAGATATTGTCCTTTTTTGCCCTTCCGAGCTCTTTTCCATTTCTCATGTCTAGATGGAGGGGATGGAGGGGCCACCTCTCCAGACCTTGAAGACTCAGCTCTTAGTTGTTGAAATTTTTCTGCCATCATTTGTTCTTCCAATAATGTATACCCTCCCCGAGATAAACTATGAGGGTATACATTTTTAGATTGGATCTCTTGATGAGCTTTCCTTGTTTGCTATAAATTAAGAATAATTAATCATTAACAAAACAATAATAAGATCATTTATATAAGAAATCTTATAAAAGTTTACATTGCCCTTACCAAAAATGATTCTTTTCTTCTACTTTCAAAAAATTGTCTCCATGTGTCTTCTTCTATAAAAGGATATATACGACATGGATTCTCACGACTCCTATGACCATAAATGAAATCAGATTAGAGGGTTGATTTGAAATCCCTCCATCTCCTAGCAGCCAACGATAAGCATTTCTTCCTGACTCCTCCAGTGTCAGGAATATCAAATGTCATCTGATAAAAAAGAGGTTAAAAATATTATATATACTAGAAAAATTTAAAGAAAAGTCAAACAATAGCAAAATATCTTACCAAAATGGTCTCCCACATCTGAGAAATTATCGCCTTATCCACACTTCTCCAATCATCATAGAGAATGCTTACTTTGCTCTTAGCCTAAGTTGCTACAAAACCCTTAAAATCTTTAGCATTTGGACCTCTAGGAATATCATCATCATCAAACTCCACGATTATCCTCTCCTCCTTCGTACGGGCAAGTGATAATTTTGGTAAACGTGTGCACCCACGCTTACCAACCATTGAACTCTTTTTCGTAATAGGAGCATGGGAATGTTCCTCCCCAGATGTATGACCAATATGCTCATCTCCAGAATCATGTGGCTGATCAACTGATTGATCTGTCATTTTCCTTCAAATCAAAAAAACAAACATTAGTTCACAAATATACAAATTCAAATATTGTAATACTACTTAATAAGAAAATAGAAAAGTGTACTAAATTACATAATAGTAAACATTGGTAATATGGTAAGCATGTTAAACAATGATAAACATGGTAAACACAGTCTGTTGTACCCCTCTCTCTTGGATTTTAATGATCACAATCACTCTTATTATGTTCTAACTTGTTTTCAAGTGTTTTTGTTGATAGGCAAAAGGTTGCCAAGGAGTTGGCCCAAGAAAGCTGAAAAGTGGACTCACTGAGTCCACCGGTCAGCCGGTGTGAGCTCACCGGCCAGCCGGAGGACCCAGGCAGTCGACTTGCCCACTTCCTGGTGTCACCGGCCGGCCACTGGCTCACCACCGGCCGGCCGGTGATCCACCACCGGCCCGCCGGTGCACCCAGGACTTCTCCTCTTTACAGTTTTTATTGTTTTATCATTTTGTTTTGATACATGTTTTAATAAGTAAAAAATTTACAATATCTAACATTATATGAAAAAACTAAATGTAAACAAGAAATAAACATGTGTTACCTGTAATTTTAGGAATGTACAGTTGGATTGTTTTCCCAAATTCCTTCGTCGTGATCGTTCCTTATGGCACAAACCATGTCTTCAACATACTCATCATTATGTTCTGTTAATCTTTCCATGGAAGTAGGGATATCACATAAATCAGAATCTTCATCAAATTCATCCTCACCATCATATTGTTTTTTCCCTTGTAAAACAACAGCCCACTGCATATCTGATTGATCTACTACATAGAAAATTTGTTTGGCATGTGTTGCCATTATAAAAGAATTAGCTGTGTCTTCCAATCTATTCAGATTAACAAGTGTCATTCCAAATTCATCGTGTCTGACACTGTTGTTACCGATAAACCATTTACAGTTAAAAACAGGAACTTTAATTTTAAAGTAATCAGCCTCCCATATGTCTTCAATCACTCCATAATATGCACTTGATGCCGAAATTGGGTTTCTGTCCTTAGCACTCGAAAAATGCATTGCTTCTGCAAACACCAATACACCACTATTCTGAACTGCACTTCTGTTGTCCTGAGCTTTCGTATGAAATTTATAGCCATTAATTTCATAAGAGGACCATGTTATCACATTTAAAGATGGACCACCCACTATCCATTTTAATGTCTCTGATACATCTGATCTACCAAGCAAGGTCTTTTTAAACCATGGCAAAAAAGTTTTGTTGTGCTCATTCAAAATCCACATTTCTTTCTTCTTTGGATGACATTGTTTCAACTCATTAATATGCAATGTGATATACGGTTGAACATCAGCTATGTTATTCAAGATGTATGATTCTAACTTCTTCATCTTTTCAGCTGACAGTGATTTGACTTTCAAGCCACGAATCCCCTTTCCCTCATTATTAACCCGTTCATGGCGAGATGGAGGCAAACCTATGTGTTGCGTCGTAGCCAAGTAGCTCGTACAAAACTCTGCTACCTCCTCAGAAATATACTTTTCAATAATGGAGGCTTCAGGTCGATATGGATTTTTAACATATCCCTTTAATATTTTCATATACCTTTCAAAAGGATACATCCAACGAAGATATACAGGTCCACAAAGCTTTATTTCTCGAACCAGATGAATCATTAAATGCACCATCATATCAAAAAAAGTTGGAGGAAAATACATTTCCAAATGACAAAGTATAAAAATTGCATCCTTTTCCAAAATGTTCAAAGCATTCACATCAATCGCCTTGTTACAAATTGAATTGAAAAAATAACACAACCTCATTATAGTCTTTCTGACATGGATGGGCAATATTCCACACAGTGCAACTGGTAGAATTTGTTGCATCATGACGTGACAATCATGTGATTTCATACCTATCAACTTCAAGTCTTTCAATGAGACAAAATTTTTTACATTTGAAGAATAACCTTGAGGCACTTTGATATCATGAAGACACTGAAAGAAGCTACTTTTCTCCCTCTTCGATAATGTATGACAAGTCGGGGGAAGAAATGTTCGTCTTCCTTTAAGAGTGGGAGCTAACTCCAAACGTATTCCCATTGATAGTAGGTCTAACCTTGCATTCAACCCATCTTTTGTCTTTCCTTTAATATCTAGCAATGTTCCAATCAAAGAATCACAGATATTCTTCTCGACGTGCATGACATCAATATTATGTTTGACTTCATGATACCTCCAATATGGTAGCTCAAAAAATATTGACCTTTTCTTCCAAATATGTCTATCATTACCAGATTTATGTGTCTTTCCCAATGTCACATCAAGGTTTTTCACCCTCTCAAAATACAAATCTGGGGATAAAGGTTTTGGAGCAGTATCAAATTTTTGTGATCCATTGAATGCCTTTTTTAGTCTTCTATAAGGGTGATCCATAGGCAAAAACTTTCGATGACCCATGTACACTGTTTTCCTCCCATGATGCAATTGACAATATGACGTCTGTTGTTCGCAAATTGGACATGCTTTATTCCCTTCAACACTGTATCCAGACAAATTTCCATATGCTGGGAAGTCATTTATAGTGAATAGAAGCACTCCATGCAGTTGAAAATATTCCATTTTATAAGAATCATACACCCTAATACCATCAGCCCATAACAGTTTCAAATCATCAATCAGCGGTGACAAGTATACATCAATATCATTGCCGGGTTTCTTTGGACCAGAGATCATGATACTCAACATGACATATTTGCGCTTCATACAAACTTCAGGAGAGAGGTTGTAAATTACCAATAAAACAGGCCATGAACTATGTGTGCTACTGAGGGTTCGGTATGGATTCATTCCATCTTTGCACAAGCCTAGTCTCAGATTTCTAATTTCATTTCCAAATGTAGGGTACTGGGCATCAATTTTCTTCCATTGTGGACAATCAGCTGGATGACGTATTTTTCCATCACATACCCGCTCATCAGCATGCCATCTTAACTTTTTTGCATCATGTGAATTAGCAAATAAACGTTTGAAACGAGGAATTATAGAAAGATACCAAAATACCTTTGAAGGGAGCATTGTAATCTCTACATCAGCTTGTGATTTTTCTTTCACCTTATACCGTGATGTCCCACATTTAGGACACTCTTTCATAAATTCATATTCCTTCCTATATATAATGCAGTCATTCGGACAGGCATGTATTTTCCTGTATCCCAATCCCATCGGGCATAATATTTTTTTGGCCTTATAATGTGAATCTGGAAGATCGTTATCTTTTGGAAGAATGTCTTTCATCAATTGTAGCAGCTCTGTAAAACTTCTGTCACTCCATCCATGTTTCGCCTTCAGGTTAATCAATCTTAACACCGCCGACAAAACCGTAAAATCTGTACAACCAGGATATAATGGTTTTTCGGCATCACCATATAGACGTGCAACTGTCGGTTCTATCTCAATTTGTTCTGCTACAATATCGTGAATCATTTCTTCAATTCCATCGGAGTTACCATCTTGCGATTCATTATCATCAGTGACATTCTGTCCAGTTTCGCCATGCCAAATCCAAGGGTTGTAACTCGGATTGAAACCATGACAAATCAGATGATCTTTTATCTCTCTACTTTTCAACTTCTTCATATTCAGACATTTCATGCATGGACAGAAAAAAATGTCACTACTTGGAACATTTCATTTTGAAAATTCCAAAAAGGCATCAACACCTTCCTCATATTCATTGCTCATTCGATGTGCCGTAATCCAACTTCGACTCATTATTACCTATAACAAATAGCAAAAATATATATATTTTTTAGATAAGACAAATATATGTTTATATAAAAAAAATCATAATTTGAATGTAAACAATTTTGAAATATAAAACAAATTGATGTGTATTTAAAAACATATGCTTGAATATTATTTTTTAAACAAAATATAGTAAGATATAACACCCCCCCCTGGACACCCCCCGACCCCTCTGGACAGCCCCCCCGCCCCTCCTGGACACCACCCCCCACCCCCTACCCCCTTGGACACCCCCCTGGACATCCCCCAACCCTCTGGACAGCCCCCCACACCCATCCACCCCCTTGGACACCCCCCAGGACACCCCACCGACCCCTCTGGACAGGCCGCCACCCCCTTGGACAGCCCCCCACACCCACCCATCCCCTTGGACACCACCCTGGACACCCCCCCCCCCCCCCGACCCCTCTGGACAGCCCCCGACCCCTCTAGAAAGCACCCCCACCCCTCCTGGACACAACCCCCCACCCCCGACCTGCTTGGACACCCCCCTGGACACCCCCCAACCCTCTGGACAGCCCCCCCCCCCCCCCACCCCTCCTAAACACCACCCCCTACCCCCTTGGACACCCCCCCTGGACACCCCCCAACACCCACCCACACCCTTGGACAGCCCCCCACACCCACCCACCCCCTTATAAATCCCCCTGGACACCCCCCGACCCCTCTGGACAGCCCCCCACCCCTCCTGGACACCACCCCCCACCCCCTACCACCTTGGACACCCCCTGGACATCCCCCAACCCTCTGGGCAGCCCCCCCACCCACCCGGACAACCCCAAATACCCTCTGGAGAGGCCGCCACCCACTTGGACAGCCCCCCACACCCATCCACCCCCTTGGACACCCCCCTGGACACCCCACCGACCCCTCTGGACAGGCCGCCACCCCCGTGGACAGCCCCCCACACCCACCCATCCCCTTGGACACCACCCTGGACACCCCCCGACCCCTCTGGACAGCCCCCGGCCCCTCTAGAAAGCACCCCCACCCCTCCTGGACACAACCCCCCACCCCCGACCTGCTTAGACACCCCCCTGGACACCCCCCAACCCTCTAGATAGCCCCCCCCCCCACCCCTCCTAAACACCCCCCCCCCCCACCCCCTACCCCCTTGGACACCCCCCTGGACACCCCCCAACACCCACCCACACCCTTGGACAGCCCCCCACACCCACCCACCCCCTTGTAAACCCCCCTGGACACCCCCCAACCCTCTGGACAGCCCCCCCACCCCTCCTAAACACCACCCCCCACCCCTACCCCCTTGGACACCCCCCTGGACACCCCCCAACACCCACCCACACCCTTGGACAGCCCCCCACACCCACCCACCCCCTTGTAAACCCCCCTGGACACCCCACGACCCCTCTGGACAGCCCCCCACCCCTCCTGGGCACCACCCCCCACCCCCTACCCCCTTGGACACCCCCCTAGACATCCCCCAACCCTCTGGGCAGCCCCCCCACCCACCCGGACAACCCCAAATACCCTCTGGAGAGGCCGCCACCCACTTGGACAGCCCCCCACACCCATCCAACCCCTTGGACACCCATTGGACACCCCACCAGCCCCTCTGGACAAGCCGCCACCCCCTTGGACAGCCCCCCACACCCACCCATCCCCTTGGACACCACCCTGGACACCCCCCGACCCCTCTGGACAGCCCCCGGCCCCTCTAGAAAGCACCCCCACCCCTCCTGGAAACAACCCCCCACCCCCGACCTGCTTGGACACCCCCTGGACACCCCCCAACCCTCTGGACAGCCCCCCCACCCCTCCTAAACACCACCCCCACCCCTACCCCCTTGGACACCCCCTTGGACACCCCCCAACACCCACCCACACCCTTGGACAGCCCCCCACACCCACCCACCCCCTTGTAAACCCCCCTGGACACCCCCGACCCCTCTGGACAGCCCCCCGCCCCTCTTGGACACCACCCCCCACCCCCTACCCCCTTGGACACCCCCTGGACATCCCCCAACCCTCTGGACAGCCCCCCCACCCACCCGGACAACCCCAAATACCCTCTGGAGAGGCCGCCACCCACTTGGACAGCCCCCCACACCCATCCAACCCCTTGGACACCACCCTGGACACCCCACCGACCCCTCTGGACAGGCCCCCACCCCCTTGGACAGCCCCCCACACCCACCCATCCCCTTGGGCACCACCCTGGACACCCCCCGACCCCTCTGGACAGCCATCAACCCCTCTAGAAAGCACCCCCACCCCTCCTGGACACAACCCCCCACCCCCGACCTGCTTGGATACCCCCCTGGACACCCCCCAACCCTCTGGACAGCCCCCCCACCCCTCCTAAACACCACCCCCCCCCCCCCACCCCCTACCCCCTTGTACACCCCCCTGGACACCCCCCCAACACCCACCCACACCCTTGGACAGCCCCCCACACCCACCCACCCCCTTGTAAACCCCCCTGGACACCCCCCGACCCCTCTGGACAGCCCCCCACCCCTCCTGGACACCACCCCCCACACCCTACCCCCTTGGACACCCCCCTGGACACCCCCCAACCCTCTTGATAGCCCTCCCACCCCCCTGGAATCACTGAAAATTTACCATAACAAGAAGTTGGGCCATTCAAAGAATGTTTTTAGGTGTGGAGGAAGAACTGAGTTTCAATAGATAGAGAAGGAACTCGACATTAGGTTGTCTATTCCAGGTGTGGATTTGAAGGAGTTAATGTTTGTTCAGTGACCCAAGAGATTGAATCAGAAATTCAGATGTTGTGCCATTTTCTCATGATGAGGATGAATAATTGGTGGGGTTTGACTTTTAAATGGAGAGCTTAGCAGACCATCATATTTTCTATAGATCAGTAAAGGATGTTAGCATCGAACATAAGGCTTAAGGGATGCTTTCAGATCCAAATATGTATGTTGATGGATGCAATGGATCTAGTAGAGGTTCTAGAAAGAATGGTGGTTTTATTTTTTTAGGATAAGTAGTGAAGAAAAAACTAGTTAATTTTTTACTTGCTGAAAAGAGGGTATCTAAAATTTTTAACATGCCGAGGGAAAATCCGGCGAGTCCTCCTCGTGAAACTTTGTTTGTAGGGGGTGAAAATGGTGATGTGATCCCAAATCCATGCACCTATTCCATGGTTGTGTGTGAATAAAGTAGTAACAACTGTAAAAGGGCAACCCATCCAAATGGACACGCCCCAACCCTCTCGGGGATTTATAGAAAACGATGAAAAATTAGTGAAATCATAAAATTAGTCAATATTGCAAGTCGAACTAATAGATCTAGGGATGATAAATAAGATTATGGTGCCAAAACGAGTTAAAAGGGTTCGCAATCGAAGAATCTTAGCTAGTTTCAACAAAAAAAATCACAACACATATATATATACTATCCGCGAAAAAAAACGAACGAGTGGGAGGATTACCTGAGTGCTGCGAGTTTAGATGATTGATCCGAGGAGATTAAATATGAGAAACGATGATCGCAAAACGAATCTAAACCAACGAAATGGACGAGCCGATTCGGGTTTACGCGCAAGAGAGACGAGTCGCGACTGTCGAAGGTAAACTCGCGAATGACAATCCACGGGTCTGGGTAAATTTTTAAATGAGTTATCACGTCGGTTATTCAATAACCGACGTTATAATTATTTTAAAAACATTTATAACGTCGGTTATTCAATAACCAACGTAAAAATCTTCCTCCGATTCTTTTTTTACGTCGGTTATAAAATAACCGACGTTATAAAGGGCTCAAAATCCGCGTTTTTTTATGTCGGTTATTCCATAACCGACGTCAAAAACATCTGCGGATTCTTTTTTTACGTCGGTTATTTTATAACCGACGTAAAAAGGCTTTCAAAAACCGCGTTTTTTACGTCGGTTATTCAATAACCGACGTAACAAACACCCCCCGCTTCTGTTTTTTACGGCGGTTAATGTATAACCGACGTAAAAAACGATGCTGCGCGATTAATAACGTCGGTTATAAAAATAACCGACGTTAAAGGTGTACCGAACACAGGTTTTTACGTCGGTTATTAAATAACCGACGTAAAAAACCTCGTTTTACATATTATGACGTCGGTTTTATATAACCGACGTAAAAAATGGTGACGTAAAAAACGTTTTCTGCACTAGTGTCATAACCATGTTCTCTACCACTCTCCATCATATATTGATGGTTATATTTCTCTTCCATATCCATATTTTCCTACATGTAACCCTAGTATGTGTTATTTTCGGTAACCTTCATACTTACCACTCTTTATTTTAAATAGAGGCCGCATTAATCCATTTTTCGATGTGGGATTTCAACTATGATATTTTCAGATGTCAACCCCAAGTTTCCAATACCGAGAAAAAATTGTGAGAACACAATTTATTAAAGTAGGGGAGAATGTAACTCCCTAAGATTTCAATGTACCCTTCTCTTTGAATAATAAAATAGTGTTTGTTATACTCAACTTCGAGTTCTAACACACCACAACCAATCATACTAGCGCGTTAAGAATAATAATACCCAATTTTTGAAATTTTATACATTTTATCTTTTAAAATGAACTTTATTTTTGGATTTGGAATATTGAAATTAGCTTAGGGTGAAATTTTGGTACTTTTCGAATAACTTTCATATTTTGATGAATAGTGAAAATTAATAAATTTTAATTAAAAACAACTTTTTTAATCGAAATAATTAATAGTGATAAATTATGAATTTGATTTGTTTTAAAGTATATTTAGAATATATTTTTACCATTTTACACAATGTTGGTCATTGGACATAATTTCACATTTAAACTGAACATAAGTGTCAATCTTTTGATTGTTATTATTTCTTAAAAACACTTTTGACAACGCGAATTAATTAAATTAATTAATGCAACTTATATGTTTTGAATTTGGTAAAATAGACATCATTTTTGAATTCTTAATATCAAATATAGCTTAGGCCGAATTTTTGGTATTTTTCTGAGAAACATCAATTTTTTATGAATAGTGAAAAACACTAAGTTATTGGTTAAAACTGATTTTTTTATTTAAATAATTATTTATTTTATTTAAATTAATTTATGTCAAAATAGATACATAATACTTATATAAGATCATTGTAAATAATTGGATTCAGTTTATAATAATTTTTGATATACAAAAATTTTATTGAACTTTTCACCGTTTTTTACCCACCTCCTAGGAGAATTTGAAAATTCCAATTAATGTTAATTTTAGTGCTTCTGTGAGTTGACTTTTGAAAATCCGAGAGACACGATTAATATAAAGGAGTAAAATGTGGTTCAATGAGATGAAAATAATTTTTGGTGAATAGAAACTTTTTACTTTTATTTACCATAGTTAAAAGTAAATAGGTTAATTACGGGTAAAAATGATATTAATATTACCCTCACTAATGTACTAATTCTATTGGAAATGTTTATCTAAACCAAAAAAACCTTACGAATAATATATTATCATTTTTTTCTACTTGGATTAGATTAGGAAATTTATTATTATTTAATTCAAAGAAGAGTTAAAAGAGTGAAAATCAAAATTTAATAACTAAAACATTTTTAATATAGTGTTTTACATAAGATAAATTCGATTATAAATATTCATTAGAAAGATAAGAAGATTCCTCACATCATGTTATTTTATTTATAATTTTTATACATTAAATAAATAAATTTATTTACGACACAATGATGATGTAGTAATTACCTTATTCATGAAAAAATCAAATAAATGGTATTATAAATATTAAAATAAATATAATTTCAAAGTTTTATGACATACAAGAGTTTTATAGGTGAATATGACATGTTTTGATATATTCAATGTATTTTTTTTGAAGTAATCATGTTGTTATTATTTTAACAAAAAACAAATACCAAATAGTGTCAAAATTGACATAAAATAGTTTTTAAAAAAATATTATATTATTAATTGATATAATGGTCCTAAAAATCTAAGTTTCAGCCAAAAGACTTATATAAAAATATATATGACATTAATGAACCAATTTGGGATCTATTGGCAGTATATAGTAAGTTTATTAACCATATATGGTAAGAAAACAAGAAGACAGAGTAAAAGATAAATTATTTAACTTAGAGTTAAATCTAAATGATAAGGTTAAAATAGTACCCTAATCTTTTCTAAAACCTATTGGTTGAGTTTTTTTCAACCTATTCCCACCTTAGACTTTAAATAATCAACCTTTTATCCATTAGAAACCGAATATGAATTTATTATAAAATAATATTTTAAGTTTTTCTTAAGGTGCCCCTCACCCCTCTTTTAAAAGGGCACTCCCCCTTCTCTCTAATTCACACCTTCTAAGCCATTTTTATCGGCCAAAACCTGCCCAAATACCCTATAAACTATCCTCCATTCAACCTATATGCCTTAGTTCGATCATAAAGCTAACCTAAGGATCCCTTTTGATCAAATCAAAAAGAAGAACCCGAAAAAGAGGTAATGATTTCACCACCCTCTTTCAAGTTCCTTTCTTCTTCCACTTCCTTTTTCTTTGTTGTTTCCATTCTAAAATAATAACTCCAGTATATTCTATATACTTTTATGTTATTATAATTATGGTACAACCAAATTCATTATTCTATCCACCCTTTTAATGAAATGTCACCATACGGGTGTACGTACGGCTTACCGTCTCCACGTCGTGGTGTAATTGTTATTCAATACATTATTATTTGGATGGGTATAATAATGATGTGTATTTGATAAATATAACATGATAAGGATTATATATATATTATATACCATCCAATTATATATTATATTAATATCAAAATAAATATATTTTCGCTCCTGCGTACGTATGAATTACCGTCTCCACGACGCGATGAGATTCATTTCCAAGTTCACCATTCATCGACGATTATAAAAATATATATTACTAATAAGTATGTAATATATGAAATAATAATGCTACTGGAGATATATATATTTATATATATAATTATTTATGTACTTATATATATCTTATTCACTTACTTCCGTTCAATACTATATAAAAATGGAAACAACGTTTATGCGTACGTACGGACTACCGTCTCCATAAACGATGTTTTCCATTTCATATATACGTCTATTATAAATTTTTATATTCTAAATATATATGATAAATAAATCATTTTTTATATTCTGGATGTATTTAAATCATGATCTAAGTGATACAATCAAGATTAACAAGTTAAAACGTGTATGATAAAGAAAGTGATTATTACCTGAAATATTAATATAACATGGTAATTATTATTAAATGGGCTGTAGAAAGTCATAAATGAATAATGTATGATATCATAAATATTAATATGGGTATGGTATAATTTAATAACATACTATAGTCTTCATATAGGAGGATAAACATACCCTTGACTAAAGGAAAGTGCAAGGTAAGGGGTTTTCATCTCACACCTTATTCCTGTGAGATTCGTGCCATATTTCCACTATTACCTTTTGTGTGGTGTATGTACGGCCCATAATTGTATTATTTATGTAATACACTTTAATTATTGTGTATTTACATATTCATTGTATGATACCTCTTTCATGGTGTGTATGTTTCGTAAGTTACCAAATTGGTAAGGGTTAATTTCACAATCTCTTTATTATCTGAGGTTGTTTTTACATAAGTATCTTACTGGGACATATTTATTATCCATGTACATGTTTTAAGAAACAGTTTTCAAAGGGATTATTTTAAGGGACTTTTTACTAAAACATCATTTCAAATGTTTTAAATATTTATTCTTCTAAATCTTTCTCATTAATATCCATGTCTTCAAAATGGTTTTTAAGGATTTATTTATATGGACCTGAATGTTTTTAAAATGTTAATTCCTTTCAAAAGTTTCAAAGTGGTACTGGATACTTTGATTCATAAATTTCTTTAAATGACTTCTTTTCCAAAATTGTTTGACTTTTAAATGTTTTCATGAAAAAGGGTTATTTCTCTCAAAGAGTTTTACAAATCATTTTCATCAACATCAAAATCCTTTGATAGATTTTAAAATTATTTTTAAGTTGATTTATCATGATAAAAATCTTCCATATTGTGTTGAAGGTTCCGTGATATTTTTGACTGTGGATGTGTTATTTTTATACCATTCATGGTTTATGGGTAATGTATTGACATTTCGTATGCTAGTTTTAATACGAATATTTATGTTATGTTTAGACCTTTTCATATGAGGAATTAATTGGACTTAGTAACTTACAGGTGGAGCCCGCTATAGCTCCTTGATGCATCGGTAGGTCTCATGAGACAAACTAGTGTCTTGGAACGAGGCCTTGAAAAAATCTTCTTTGTAGTCTTGTCACAAGGCCTTGGCTACGTGGTTATGATAGTCTGGAATTATGTATTCCATCGTTATGAAAGTGGTTATTTATATTGCGTGTGATTATTAGACTACTAGAATATCCATGTGAATAAGTAAATGGAATTATTTAATTTTATTTTTACCATATTGGGCTGATGTTAAAGTTTAAAAGGCTTCTGTTTTAGTTATACATTGCCTTAAATGTTTATGCTTATTTATGAAAGTTTCCTCTATATTGTTATCTTTACTGAGCATATGAGCTCACCCCTTTCTATCTTTTATTTTTCCCAGGATTCCAAGAAGTGTATTTTGATTGATATGTAGGGTTAAGCCAAGGGAATAATGGCGTTAATAAAGGATCATTTTTGTTATAAAGTGTAATGTAACATTCATGTATGTAATCTATTTTCCAAGACTGCTAAACTGATCAGTCCTTTGGGACTTGATTCCTTGTAATCATTCCAATGTATTAAAATAATGCACCGAATCTGGGTAACTAGGGTTGGGGTGTTACAGTTGGTATCAGAGGAAGTTTAGTAATGACCTTGGAAACTAGATTGAGATAAACTCTGATTAGAGCACATATCCCTAAGATAGACTTTGAGGATTAGTATAGAAGAACTTCATTGAATTTTTTTATTGTAGAAATTTTGTGATTTTTCTGAGCATTACATCCATGTCTGGATACGAGCAGGTAGAGGCGGCTCTGGCACAGATGTACCTAGGGGTAAAACCCAAAAACACCGCTTTGAGCTAGACTCGAATGGGAACTGGTGCACGATAACGGGTTTTGCTGCACTCTTGGTTACGACACTCTTGGGGGATATGCTTTGGATAATTCACATTTTCTTTACAAACAATTACGAAGGGCTTATAAGTATATACTTCCTCAAAGAAAACATTTTTATGATTATGGATTATATCCATAAACTGTTCAATTTACATTAGGTATTTTACAAGTTTGGAATTATTCATTGCAATTCATAAACTGACCTAGTGTATGCCATTGTATAGAAATGGCACCCAGTAGAAGGAATGTGAACTCCAGCAATACATATTATCCAAAGAGTGAGAAGGATCATATCTTCCACCATATTGAGCCAACATTTATAAGGAAAATAGTCTCTCATGTTTTCTCAACATATGAAGAAATATTGTAATGTGTTAATATGATAAGTAAATAATTCTATGAGTCCTATGGCTTTGAAGGGAAACAAGAGAACAAAAAGATGGATGAGAGAAAGATGGATAAAGGGAATAGGGAAAAGAAGAATTTTCTCATATGTGATAACTGTGGGAAGAAACACCCTGGAACTTGCCTGAAGGGTATGGGAGTTTGTTATAAGTGTGGATAAAAAGGACACCAAGTACGTGACTACATGGGTAAGTAAACATTTTCAAATGTACAATGCTTCATCTGTAAGAAGTTGGGACACTACACAAACCAGTGTTCAAATCATCAGAGTATTCCCCAAATGATGTTATTGGATAATAATCATGTTATGATACTACCACAGATGAAGAGGAATGACTAGTGTTCTTATGTTGTTATTTTGGAATTATTTCATTGAAGTGTTGTGTCATTGATGTACTGGAAATAAATAAGGATTGTAATGCAGTACTATTTCATTGAGGATTTGAGATTTTATGGTACTAAGAAAAGTGACTCTATATCGAATTAAACTTTTTTGAAATTACATGGTTGAAGGAAAGATAAACCTTGATATGGTCCTAATATTGAGGTACTGATTTTGGAATAAGATATGGTGGACTTGGGTAAATTATATTGGATATTCTTGAATACCTCGAAACTGATTAATGATTTTTCATCGTTGGAGTTTACAACATTTTTTATAGAAGGAGTATATCCAGTATTCTATAAATAATAAGAGATCATGAATGTAATCAATAACGTTTTATGGTAATTCAGGATGTTACCATGTTTTAAAATAATACATGGTGAAGGTGTTCACATGTTATTAATGGAAAAAGGATCTTCATTGTGTTTAACTTCATAAAAAATTTTGGACTGTGAGTTTGGATAGTAGTATTTTGGATAAGTCTAAAGGTTGGAATGGATTATGTTTGAAAGTTTATTTTTGGATTTTTATAAAAGGACAACACGCGGACCGTGTGATAACCCGTCGTGTCAGAAAAAGCTGCGGGAATCAAACCCACAACCATAGTGCGATTGGGATTTATCGCCTACCACTGGACTACGTTAGGTCCCTGGATTGTATAATGTAGTTTCTTTTTTTAATGAGTCTGATATGTGAATTATACATTCATTATATTTGGAACCCTATACTATTAGGATAAATAGATTATTTTTGAGTTGTATTATGTTTTGTAGTGAAAGATGAGTTTGTGTTAGAAATTTATTAATGGATAAAACTCTAATTATAAAGTAACTATATCTCCTTATGATCTTAGCCAATATCATAAATAAATTCCTCAACATTAAGAAAAGGAACATAGAACAAAAATGTTGTCCTAGATGGTACCTTAGATCATCACAAATTTATGGCTTTGGGATGGTTGGCCTTTTCATAGTGATGTTCTCTACCACTCTCCATCAGATATTGATGGTTATATTTCTCTTCCATATCCATATTTTTCTACATGGAACCCTAGTCTGTGTTATTTTCGGTAACCTTCATACTTACCACTCTTTATTTTAAATAGAGGCCTCATTAATCCATTTTTCGATGTGGGATTTCAACTATGATATTTTTAAATGTCAACCCCAAGTTTCCAATTCCGAGTATAAATTGAGAGGAAGCAATTTATTAAAGGATGGTAGACTGTAACACCCCAAGATTTCATGGTACGCTTCTCTTTGAATAATAAAATATCGTTTGTTATACTCAACTTTGAGTTCTAACACACCACAACCAATCATACTAGCCGTTAAGAATAGTAATATCCACTTTTTGAAATTTTATACATTTTATCTTTCAAAATGAACTTCATTTTTGGATTTGGAATATCAAAATTAGATTAGGGTGAAATTTTGGTAATTTTCAGATAACTTTCATATTTTGATGAATAGTAAAATTAATAAATTTTAATTAAAAACAACTTTTTTAATTGAAATAATTAATAGTGATAAATTATTAATTTGAGTGGTTTTAAAGTATATTTAGAATAGATTTTTACAATTTAACAAAATATTGGTCATTGGACATAATTTCACATTTAAACTGGACATTAGTAAGTGTCAATCTTTTGATTGTTATTATTTCTTAAAAACACGCTATTTGTTTTGACAACAGGAATTAATTTTAATTAATTAATGAAAATTTTATGTTTTGAATTTGGTAAAATATACATCATTTTTGAATTCATAATATCAAATATATCTTAGGCCGAATTTTTGGTATTTTTCTGAGAAACATCAATTTTTGATTAATAGTGAAAAACATTGAGTTATTGGTTAAAACCGATTTTTTTATTTAAATAATTATTTATTTTATTTAAGTTAATTTATATCAAAATAGATACATAATACTTATAAAAGATCATTGTAATTCATTGGAGTCATTTTATAATAATTTTTTATATATAAATTTTTTTTTTGAACTTTTCACCATCTCTTACCCACCTCCTAGGAGAATTCGAAAATTCCAATAAATATTAATTTTAGTGATTCTGTGAGTTGAATTTCGAAAATCCGAGAGACACGGTTAATATCAAGTTGTAAAATGTGGTTCAATGAGATGAAAATATTTTTTTTGGTGAATAGTAACTTTTTACTTTTATTTACCACAGTTAAAAGTAAATATGTTAATTAAGGGTAAAAATGATATTATTATTACCCTCACACATGTCCTAATTCTATTGGACAAGTTTATCTCGACCAAAAACAACCTTATAAATAAAATATTATCATTTAGGTCCACTTGGATAAGATTAGGACATTTATTATTATTTAATTCAAAGAAGAGTTAAAAGAGTTAAAATCAAAGTTTAAAAACTAAAACATTTTTAATATAGGGTTTTACATAAGATAAATTCAATTATAAATATTCATTATAAAGATAAAAATATTTCCTACACCATGGTATTTTATTTATAATTTTTATATATTAAATAAATAAATTTATTTATGACACAATGATGATGTAGTAATTACATTATTCATCCACAATCCATATTTTTATTTTCAAGAGACACTTTTATGGAATAAGTTTGAACCAAAGAAACTTCAAATGTTACAAATTCAAACACTACAAGATACCCACTGCAAATTCAAATTTCAAAGGACATAAACTTCCCATAACTCAAAATTAAAACTGATCATACAACACCATACTCAGACCACGAGCCAACCTGCGTCTCGCTTTCACCATTAGTCACACACTACCAATCACCACCATCATCAACCACCGGAGCCGAAAAAATCCACACCGTCGAGAAACAAGCCGTCATCACCATCTTCGTCCTGAAGCCTCCCACTCAAACTCACATCCCAAAGAGTCTTGAACTCTTCTACGCAGCTCCACCTCGGAGAGAGTAGGGGAATCCTGGATCCAGAGCAGAGAATGAAATGGGCGATTGAAGTCCAAAACAACAGAAAGAATCCCTAGAACCATCGACACAAAAGAAATCCAACACTGTCTCCACCATCACAGTCAACCTCAAAACTATAATTGCGCTGGAGGAGACGTCGCACCACCGTTGTTAACAACCATCAAACTTCAAACCGGAGCCACACGAGGAACAGCCTGATGCGCCATTCGCATCATCCCAAACCAAATAACTCTGGTGTCATCCGAGACACCACCGGAACCCACCCCACCATAGAACAAAATCCAAAACCGGTGAGCTGCTCGAGAAACACGAACCAAAGACAACAGGACGATGACCCACATCTGTAATGAAAAACCAGTAGAAAATTGGACCAAACCCATTGGAAAAACACAAAAAAAAATCCAAAAAGACTGAAAGCCGCAATGAAGCATGGAATCAAATACAGAACAGAACTAGGGATTAAACCCTATGGAAAATGGGAATAAACAGATATTTAAGAGGAAAGGGGTCGGAACCCTAAAAGAAGAAGGGGACGCTTGGAGAACCACGGCCGCCGGACTGCGAAGCCCAAAAACTCCATGAATCGGACGCTCCCAGTCCGACCTGGAAGGGAGAACCTGATCGTGAGTTCAGAGTGCAGAATAGGTAGATGAGGAAGAGCTGATGCATCATTAACCACTCACCATTGAAGAAGCGTGCCCCAAGCCATGGACGCTGAACGAGATAGATACACCCGAGAGAATAGGTCTGAGGAGAAACCGATGATGGAAATGACACACAATGGAAAAGAGAGAGAAAGAAGTAGGGTCCAAGAGGCGGCGCTCCATCGCAGGAGGAAGAAACCCTAGTGGGAGGAAACCACTCGGGGGAGCCAACCCCATAATTAAATTATTCATGAAAGAATCAAATAAATGGTATTATAAATATTAAAATAAATATAATTTCAAAGTTTTTATGACATACAAGAATTTTATAGGTGAATATGACATGTTGGGATATATTCAATGTAATTTTTTTTTTTTTGAAGTAATCATGTTGTTATTATTTTAACAAAAAACAAATACCAAATAGTGTCAAAATTGGCATAAAATAGTTTTTTAAAAAATTATTATATTATTAATTGATATAATGGTCCTAAAAGTCTGATGTTCGTCCAAAAGACTTATATAATAATATATATGACATTAAGGAACCAATTGGGGATCTATTGGAAGTATATATAAAGTTTATTAACCATATAGTGTAAGAATACAAGAAGACACGATAAAAGTTAAATTATTTATCTTAGACTTAAATCTAAATGATAAGGTTAAAATGGTACCCTAATCTTTTTTAAAACCTATTGGTTGAGTTTTTTCAACCTATCCCCACCTTAGACTTTAAATAATAAACTTTGGAGACATTAGAAACTGAATATGAATTTATTATAAAATAATATTTTATGTTTTTCCTAAGGTGCCTTTTACCCCTCTTTTAAAAGGGCACTCCCCCTTCTCTCTAATTCACTCCTTCTAAGCCATTTGTATTGGCCAAAACATGCTCAGATACCCTATCAACTATCATACCATCAACATAGAGTCCTTAGTTTGATCACAAAGACAACCTAAGGATCCATTTTGATCAAATAAAAAGGAAGAACCCGATGAAGAGGTAATGATTTCACCACCCTCTTTCCAGTTCCTTTCTTCTTCCACTTCTTTTTTTCTTTGTTGTTTCCATTCTAAAAGAATAACTCCAGTATATTCTATAAACTGTGATATTATTATAATTATGGTACAACCAAATTCATTATTCTATCCACCCTTTTAATGACATGTCACCATACGTGCGTAGGTACGGCTTACGGTCTCCACGTCGTGGTGTAATTGTTATTCAATACATTATTATTTGGATGGGTATAATAATGATGTGTATTTGATAAATATAACATGATAAGGATTATATATATATTATATAACATCCAATTAAATATTATATTAATATCAAAAGAAAGATAATTTCGCTTGTGCGTACGTACGAATTACCGTCTCCACGACGCGATGAGATTTATTTCCAAGTTCACCATTCATCGACGATTATAAAAATATATATTACTAATAAGTATATAATATATGACATAATAATTCTATTAGAGATATATATATTTATATATATAATTATTTATTTACTTACATATATCTCATTCACTTACTTCCGTTCAATACTATATAAAAATGGAAACAACGTTTATGCGTACGTACGGACTACCATCTCCATAAACGGTGTTTTCCATTTCATATATACGTCTATTGTATATTTTTAAATTATAAATATATATGATAAATAAATCATTTTTTATATTCTGTAAGTATTTAAATCATGATCTAAGTGATACAATCAACAGTAACAAGTTAAAAGACGTATGATAAATAAAGTGATTATTACCCGAAATATTAATATAACATGGAAATTATTATTAAATGGATAGTATAAAGTCATAAATGAATAATTTATGATATCATAAATATTAATATGGCTCTGTTATAATTTAATAACATACTATAGTCTTCATACAAGAGGATAAACGTACCCTCGACTAAAGGAAAGTGCAAGGTAAGGGGTTTTCATCTCACTCCTTATTCCTGTGAGATTCATTCCATATTTCCACTATTACATTTTCTGTAGTGTATGTACTGCCCATAATTGTATTATTTTTGTAATACACTTTAATTTATGTGTATTTACATATTCATTGTATGATACATCTTTCATGGGGTGTATGTTTCGTAAGTTACCAAATTGGTAAGGGTTAATTTCACAATCTCTTTATTATCCGATGTTGTTTTTACATAAGTATCTACTGGGACATATTTATTATCCATGTCCATGTTTTATGAAAGAGTTTTAAAAGGGATTATTTTAAGGGACTTTTTACTAAAACATCATTTCAAATGTTTTAAATATTTATTCTTCTAAATCTTTCTCATTAATGTCCATGTCTTCAAAATGGTTTTTGAGGATTTATTTATATGGACATGAATGTTTTTAAAATATTAATTCCTTTCAAAAGATTCAAAGTGGTATGGGATACTTTGATTCAAAAATGTATTTAAATGACTTCTTTTCCAAATTGTGTGATTTTTAAATTTTTTCATGAAAAACGGTTATTTCTCTCAAAGAGTTTTACAAATCATTTTCATCAACGTCAAAATCCTTTCATGGATTTTAAACTTGTTTTCAAGTTTATTTATCATGATACAAATCTTCCATATTATGTTGAAGGTTCTGTGATATGTTTGACTGTGGATGTGTTATTTTTATACCATTCATGTTTTATGGGTAAAGTATTGACATTTTGTACGCTAGTTTTAATATGAATGTTTATGTTATGTTTAGACCTTTTCATATGAGGAATGCATTGGACTTAGTAAGTGACGGGTGGAGCCCTCTATAGCTCCTCGATGTATCGGTAGGTCTCATGAGAAAAACTAGTGTCTTGGCATGAGGCCTTGAAAAAATATTCATTGTAGTCTTGGAACGAGGCCTTGGCTATGTGGTTATGATAGTCTGGTATTATGAATGCTATCATTATGAAGGTGGTTATTGATATTGCGTGTGATTGTTCAACTAGTAGAATATCCATGTGAATAAGTAAATGGCATTATTTCATTTTATTTTTTCCATATTATACTGATGTTCAAGTTTAAAAGGCTTTTTTTAGTTATACATTGCCTTAAATACTTATTTATGAAATTTTTTTCTATATTGTTATCCTTACTAAGCATCTGAGCTCACCCTTTTCAATTTTTTATTTTTCCCAGGATTCCAAGAAGTGTATTGTAATTGATATGCAGGGTTAAGCCAAGGTAATAATGGCATTCATAAAGGATTATTTTTTTTTGTTATAAAGTGTAATGTAACATTCATGTATGTCATCTATTTTCCAAGACTGCTAAACCGATTGGTCATTTGGGACTTCATTCCTTGTAATCATTACAATGTATTAAAATAATGCACCGACTCTAGGTAACTGGGGTCGGGGCGTTACAGAAAATGAATAAAGGCGCAATACGAATAGATAAATCACCATAGCATATCCAAGAGACTAAAAGTTAAATAATTACACTCTGGATATGGAAGAGATCACAAATCCTAGGTTATGCTTCATTGAGACTTCTCTAATGTTCCTCCTAAGTGTGATAAAAGTAAGGGGATTGGCTTCAATTGAAAATAAGAGGACCTACCACTTATTTTAAAAAACTAACCCAATGATATTACATGGAATGAAGTCTTTACACACTGTGTAATGTTCAGGTTTTCTCCATCCATGGAAAAGCCATTACACATTATGAAACATTCTTTTTAGACCAATACACATCATTTCATTGATATCTGCCATGTATTCCAAATACACTCTGTTTATTTTGCTTATACCAACCTTCAACCTCCTTATTTCCATCTTTCCAAAACAACCCATCCCACCCACAGTCCCAAATTTATGTTCTAATCCTAAAAGATTACTTAAACAAGAGCTTAACCAAAGATAAGAGGATATGTACCTCATAAAAAACCTGGTATATTAAAAATAGAATTAAGTATTTTCCAAATAAAGGATATGGACACATTATGTTCATATTGTAGATTATGGGTTACTTCATGATGATCATGTCGATATCACTTACAGGAATGATCAGTAAAATAGTTAGAGATTAGTATTAAAGGCTGAGAATAGTTATCAAATGTAATAATCTTGATCATATTAATGTAAATATTATATAGATCAATTTCACTTTACAAAGTCATAGATATTATATTTTGGGTGTGTTTTACAGATTGGTATTGAAAAACATAGACTTAATGATATAATTGAATTAAAAAAGGATGAAGTAGATATTTGTGTTGATAATGTACTAAGAGTTATTATATTATTGGTTTTCATATATGATGTAACATTAAAATTGGATTAATCCTAAAATTTGAAAAATTTTATTACATTCCTTGTATAAATAGAAATACCATTTTATGTAATTTTTGCAAAATATGAGATTTGAATTCACTATTAAGAACAATATTTTTTTTATATATAAGAATGAAATGTTTTATGGAATTAGGAATATGATAAACATATTATATATTCTTTACATATATGATCATACTTATAACATTCAGAATAAGAAGGTTGGGTTGATTCTAATCCTTCCCACCTTTTTCTTTTTAACCTCGAATATATAAATGATAAATGCATTCAAAAACTCTATAAATATGGATTTTTGGAATCATCCAATTATGAACAGATTGATAAGTGGGAATCTTTTTTATTGGGAAAAATTATCAAGGAACCTTTTGGGAGAAAAGGTTAATGGGATAGTGGATTTTTGAGCCTTATACATAATGATATATGCAGACCAATGGGAACACAAGCCAATATTGGTTTTAGGTATTTTTCTACCTTTACTTGTGACTTTAGTCAGTTTGGTTATATGGTTTTCATGATACACATGTGTTTAAATTATCAAAAGTTAAAATGTTTTTAAAATTATGCAAATAAAACAACTATTCAATTCTATTGACATCCTCAGATTAGATAGGGATGGTAAATACTTGATCGATGAACTCACTAAAACTCTGAGAAATTATAAAAAATTTCAACAACTTACTCCACCTAGAACACCATAATGGGATAGTGTTTCAAATAGTAAAAACATACCTTATTAGAGATTATTCGATTCACGGTGTGTTAGTGTGAACTTTATATTACATTCTAGGGTTCTTATCTAGAAATTACTATATTCTTATTAAATCATGTTGCATAAAAACAACCATGATGACACCATATGATATATTGACTAGGAAAGATCCCATTATGCGTTTTATTAGTATTTAGGGTTAAGAAGAACTCCTATAATGATTGGATTTGAGAATTTTATCCCATAAGATGTAAAAATGTTTATTTTCTAGTTATAATAAAGACAGAATGGGATATTATTTCTATAACCCTACTAAACACAAAGAGTTAGTGGATAATGATTGTATTTTCCTTGATAGACAACATAAATATTGATTAGTCAGTGAGAGGAAATTGGAAATTATGTAAGTATAATATGAGAAAGAAAGAAACATTCTCACGGTGGAAGTTAAGGAATTTTGAAAAATAGTTGTGGGAGAATAACTGACTTAAGTTACACAGGAACCTCTAATGTATGCCAAGATTCATCAAGAACCCAAGAGATGTGGATTTCTCAGGGATAATGATAATGAAGTAACATTGATAAGATATTGAACGTCATCCAAAAACAGGACAAATCAGAGTTATGATCCTAAGAAATACTTAAAATCAATCGAATTTTAAATGGACTCCATGAAAAAGAAATAAGTTTCTAACAGGGGGGTGAACCAGAAGGGGTAAGAGAGGTAGGGTAAAAGTGGGTTTTTCTATAAGAAAATATACATGGATGGTAGAGTGTTTACATATACACCATTATTGGTTGAAAAAGTTTATAAATAAATTCATGGAATAGAATATAAATAAACATTATCACCAGTGCCATTAGTAAAGTCTATTCAGATTATGAGATCCATCATAGCTCATTATGATTATGAGATATATCAAATGGATGTTAAAATTGATTTTCTTAATTTTAATTTAGTTAAGTATTTGTATAGGGTATAAAACTATGGTTTTGAAGTGAAAAATGAGTCTATTAAGGTATGTATGTTTTGATGGTCCATTAATAGACTGAAACAAGCCTCTTTAAGTTGGAATATCAAGTTTGATGATGTAATAAAGGAGTCTAGTTTCAATAAAAAAACTCAAATGATTCTTTTTTATATAAGTATATTAGATTGAGTGTTATGGTTTTTCTAATATTTTATATGGATGACAAACTTATTATTGTAAATGATATCCCAAAACATTACTCTATGAAGATGTGGCAAGATAAATGATTCTCAAAGAAAGACATGGGTGTAGTATCCTATGTACTAGGTATGAATATCTATATATATAGATAAAAAAGGCTACTTAGACTTAGTCTGGACACATAATTTGTAAAATTTCTAAAGTGGATTAGCATGGAGAACTCTAATAATGGGTCCTTACTAATACTACATGGAATGAATCCTGATAAGATTTAGGATCCTTTTAAATATTTAAAAATAATGGATATGATTTATAATGCATACATTATAGGATCTGTCTTGTTTTTTGTGATGTATTCTCAGGATACTATTTCATATCCTCTATGAATAATAAGTACATACCAATACAATCTCAATCATATTTACTATATTTATTTGAAGAAAATACTTATGTACTTGAGAATTATTAAGGATGTGTTATTTTTATTTAGAGGTGAATATTAGCTCGACGTAAAAGGGTAAATATATATGTGATTTTTTAATTTGAAAAATATTATATAAATTCTCAATCCATTTATGTGTCTTTTCAAAAATAGTTGTGTTATTACATAGAATAGTTCCAAAAAAGACATGATAGATAACTCAATAATAGAGGAAAAATATATCACTACATTAGATACTATGAAGGAAGCTAATTGGATTGATAATTTCATCTCTAAACTTGATGTGGTTCCTATGATTCAAAGAGTAATATATTTTTTTAAGACCAATATAGATATATTTCTTAGTAAAAGGAACCATAGTCTAACAAAAGGATAAAAACATCCTTCATAAATACCATATCATATGGGATATTGATGAGTGGTTTAGTGTAAAGACCAGTTGGGTGGCTAAAAATGAAAATGTAAAAGATCCATTGAACAACCCATTACCACAACAATAATATGAGGTGCATGTTAGGCCTCTAGGTATTTTATACTTGATAGATTTATGTAAAGGATATATAATTTACCATGATATTATAATAAAATGCAATATCCATTTACCATTCATTCATGTGAACTACATTTTAGTTTACATGAATATTTTAATGATGATATTCCATCAAAGTATGACATTGAGTTTACTCCAAATGATGACCATCATAGTGTATTATTGGTTGGGGTGATATGTTATGAATATAATAAATAGGATTTAGTACTCATTATAGAGGGATATATATAGGATATGATGAATAGATGTGTGAGGTAATATGTAGAGGCTTATTACTTAGATTTACTAGCTAGTGAATATTGTATAGAATTTCATAATTTTATTAATATACTGTGGTGTGTATTCATATAATCAATCACCATTACCTGAGGCTGTTGATACACCTAATCTAATAATCCTTATAATTTAATATATTACATACATAAGTCAAAATATTTTCAGCTAATTAGGGGTGGTTGGGTATGTTACAGATCATGTCTTTAGTTAGAGAGAAACCAATATAGGATTTATACACATATATGATGAGTAAATACATTTGGAGCCGATTGAGTTAGTCATAGTAAATGAATTTTCATGCTTAGTTGATCCATATATGATGTGTTCAGCTACTTTGATTAGGGATTTGTGATGTAATCATCTGTTAGATAAATAATATATGATGTATTCATTGACATCGATAGTATATTTTGGTAAATAAGGAAAATGTTAAATGGTATATACTAGTACTCACTTGGTTTCATGAAAAATGTTTTACATATATATAAGTATGATGTATATGATTCATCTTTTGGTTAACATGTTTTTATAGGGATATTAGCATATTTAATGGAGATAACACCAGACCCCTAAGTAGCTAGAGAAGCACTGATGTTGTTCAATAGGTTTCTATTTTCTTATGTATTTGAAATATTGATTTCATTTTTTCCAAATATTTTAAGGCTCATTGGGTCACTATCATATATTTTCCCGAACCAACCCAAAACCAGACACCGAAGCTAACTTGAGATATACTATAAGGGTGTCCCTGATCCCCATAGGTTGACGACCAGTCTCAAAAGCATCATAAGATAATCATTGGGGGTTATTTCACCAAAATAATAAGTAAACAGCATTTTCATCTTCTATTAATCTCATCATGATCGACATATATATCAATGTACTTCCATATAAATATATCCTCTAAAATTAAACACTATAGAACTAGGGCATAACCAAAATAGACAATATATTTCTCATAAGTAAATAAAATAACAAGAACCTACTAAAAGGAGATAGACTGGGCTAAATAATACTAAATATAAACCACGAACCAAAATAAACAATAGATCTTTGTATAACCTCATGGTCACCATCCATCCATAAAACTCAAATACTCTAAGAGTGATCTAAAATTAGGAACTGAACATACAAAATAGCTCAGGTCTATTTATTTCAAGTGAAAATATTAGGGTGTGATCTTACGAAATCTCAGAAGGTATGAACCATAGAGTCCATGTTTTTCTATTCTCAAAACATGCTATAAAAACTAGTTTTAAAATATGTGTAAAAAATTAGGTTTTTGTTATTTTATAAATAAACATAAAAATGCCTCAATTTATCTTTAAACCCATTTTAAAAAATTCATTTCACCAACTTTAGTTTTAAAATCCAGATTTAAAAATAAATATAGGGGAGAGTTCATAATTAGGATAGATGACCGAACTGGGTAAATTGATAAACAATGAGGGTCAAATATGAAAATAACATCAAGGTACATCAAAATAAATAAATAATAAGGATGAAAATATGTTGTATTAAAAAAAATTGATGTGGGATATAAAAAATACGGGAAAAAAACAATATAAAATATATATTTAGTAATCATGGGAAATTATTAAACATTATTTGAGTTAACCCTATACATACTTGATTCAGAAACATCTATCAAACTATCATTGAAGTTCTTAAGTCTATAGTCAATCATATCACCCTCGACTACTCTCACTCATAGAATAACCCCCTATTGTCTCAAAAACCATGGGGGGTTAAGTATATCTCATCATGAATATATATTAACTATCTCTCAACCCTCATATGATTCCAAGGATCCTAGGAAAATAGTAAAGGGGGTTGAGTAAGAAATTAAAAAATATAACATCTCAATCATGAATCAGTATAACCCATCATACATGTTATTCCCACCTCCAAACACCATCCATGTGAAGTCCCTCCGTATAATGGAGTGCTTACATGGAGGTTTGTACTTTCAAATTAATCATTTTAAAAGTACCAAGTGTGACTTTACACTTTAAATTCATAATCATTTTCTAAAAATTATTTTTCTTTCAAAAAAAATATTTCCAAACCCATTTTCAAGGTACCAAAAAGTCTTTTAATGAAAAATTCAGGGAACACCACTATATAAATATACTTGGAAAATATTTAGGAACCAATAAACCATTTTAGAAGACATATGTATTAAATAAGGAATTTCATGGAATTTCCATTTATATACTTGTACATATTTATATGTGAATTCCCATGAACATATAAATATGTACATACCAAACTTTTATATATGAACATCCATTGGAATTTCAAATGTTCAAATAAAGAAAACACAATTCAAAACCACGACATAGCCTTTGAGTTTTCAAGTAATCCACCCAAGATCATAAAAATTAACACAACATAAAAAAGAACACAATTTAACCCAAAAGTCACCTTAATTACAATTAATTAAAACTATTCATCATCATAAGCATCCAAAAATCCTTTGAAATGGGACACCTGGTCATTTTAACAAAAAACTAATATGTGTATACTTTAAACACACAATAATAATCATAGGAATCCTTAAAATACAATTTTTCAACGGAACCCCAACATAAATAGATTTGAACATTCCATTTATAAATCAATGAACCTGAAGGAAGCAACTAAATTAAATGTATACAGTCTTAAGAATCGCGTGGAATGTTTCAGAAAGTAAATGGACGGAGACACATATATCAACGGTGTGAAAATGAAATGAAACATTTGGAATTGGGAAGGATTAGGTACAAGAGACCAACTACACACCCTAGTGTCAAAAGAATCAACCCACATAAGTCAACCCCTGCTCTAGGTTTGGGCCCAAAAATAACCAATCCAGGATGAAAAGAAAGAGACAAAAATGTAATGAGATAAGACATAAAATAAATCCAAACCAATATAAACTTACCAAGTATTGATGGAGGGTCTTCAAAACATGGAGGAGGAACAAAAGGAGAGTGGTTTGAGGACCCCTTCATCTTCAAAAAATGTTTGGGTGATAGGTATGATCTAATGGGTTTTGTTTTTATATGTTTATAATAGGAATCTAATGATTTTGAAATTTGGGGAAAGTTACATAGAAAGGTTTCATGGTTTCCAAGATTGTGTGCTAACCATGTGGCTGTTATTAGAGAAAAAATCCACCAACATCATGGTTTGGCCACACGGTTTGTAGAATCATACCCCAACCATGTGTTATCTCTAAGAAACTTCCCATATCTCACATGGTTTCTCCTAAGACACTCATGGTTTGGAATCAACTGTGTTCTACCCTTGCAAGATAAAATGTTTAAGATTAAAATGAACTAAAAACACCCCCATAAATCGTGTTTTTTCTTGGTTACCCCTAAACCTTGTGCATTAACCATGCAAGAATCCGAAAACTAAATGAAAACTCAAAATATATAAAT
The DNA here is from genome assembly GCA_963277665.1 of Viscum album. NCBI lineage: Eukaryota > Viridiplantae > Streptophyta > Magnoliopsida > Santalales > Viscaceae > Viscum > Viscum album. Next base: position 590,780,006 of record OY728141.1, on the reverse strand, counting down.
TTCTTCAGGATTTCAACCAAAAAATCATAAAAATATTAAATAAAAATAAATAAATAATATATTAAGGAAAATAAAAGTTAGGATATAAACATTCTTCCCACCATAAATCCTTCTACCCCAAAAAATTCACCACATTGAAGATGAAGAAAAACATAACTTTAATTCCAAAATAAATAACTCCCTGAACAAAATCTCTAAACGAAACCGAAAACGGAAAAGGATCACTCAATTTGGTGTTTCCCCTTTATTCCAAATGTCACACCCAACTAACTTAATATATTAATAAAAATATCCATAGTGGATCTCTCCTCTATTTGGAAACCAACTTTCATAGTGGTTGAAATATGTAGCACATTCGAAGGGACCACCACCTAATAGGATAAGAATTTCAAATAAAAGAATTCAAAAAATACAATAAACTAAACAGAAAATCATAATTTCACAATAAATTTTTTTCACAAAATAGGAATGGAATAAGGAACTACACAAACAACCCTATAAATCAAAGAAAAACATGAAACGGAAGAAGTAAGATAACTCAAGTAAAATAAAAAAAATTGTACCAAAAAATATCATAGAATAAAACTGCTAATACTATAGAGTTGACCTAGGATTAATTTTCTTCTACCAAGATCCTGACCCACAAAATTATTGATGTTTCCCTAGCTGACTACACATATGGAAAATATTTATAGAATTTTGAAAAGATGGATTATAATAACCAAATCAATCACCCAAGAATTATACAATAGAACTATCCCTCTGAAGAGAGATAATGGATGATATAGATATTCCATTGGAATAGTATCCTCTTATCTACATCTCTCATTGAATTGGGGACATTCACTAGTACCAAGAAAGATAGAGCTACCACCCATCATGGGGTTTCCTCTAGAAACCATCTCAGCTAATAACACCTCATCCACCAACTCTGTCAATGAAACTTTCTCAGGTGAAATAACTCAAACACTAACCTCTAGATGAATACCATTCAAAAATATATTATCCATTAATGAATTTATTTACACCAATTCTAGAGAAAATGGAACAAGTTCCTTGAGGTGGTCAACATACCCCATCCCCATCTGTTGACCCTACTAAATACCCTTAATATATCCTACATTATTCATTTTTACATCCTTATGCAGGAACCGCTAGAAATTTTTTTCTTTAAATACTCTCATTTAGTTTAATATTATAATGAGTGTAGAAATATTATCTTCCATTAATCCAAACTCGGTCCATGAGACAGACCCAAGAGGTCTCTCATCCTCAAATTTCTAGAGTTTCTATGGACCTTAAGATCTTTTATATTTCCCCTAGACAATCCACTACCTCTGGAGGACCAATATCACCTTAATGGATAGGAACAAATGAAGAATAGATTTTCTACACCACTAAATTAGGATTCTGGGTAGATTCATTCACTAAAAAATACTTCATATAAACCATTAGGACCATTCTTGGAATCTTACTCTAAATATCATGAAAACAAAAAACAAAATTAATGTCAAACCAAATCTCTACCAAAACTCATCTAAGACAACAATTTAGCTCAAATTATCAATTCCACATACTACTACAAAATGAAAAATGGATTCAAAAGTCCCCTTTTTAAATACACCATTTCCATTTCAAACCCAAAAATTTCACTCTAAAACCTATTCAAAATACCAAATCAATTCTTAATTCTCCTTTCCTTTAAAAACAAAAAATACCATTCTAAAATATGTCCCTTTTTATTAGTTTTAAAATTACAAATCATTTTCATTTAAAACCCAATCATTATAATCAAAATTAAAGTAATAGTATCACTTACACAAAATCTTCTTAAATAGTAGACAAGTGGTTATGGATGAGTTGACCACATGTTTTTGTAGACCTAATTCAATAATTCTTTACCCACTAGAATTAATATTGAACTATGTGCTCAAGCTTCACATGGTTTGTTAAACCATGCAAGATCACCACAGGATACCAGTTCACTCACATTATCATCCTTAAAAACATGAAATTCCATCAAAAAAATATACAACTAATATTATAAACACAAAATCAACATTAAAGACTCAAAACCCAAAAATTCCAAGTAACTTAAGGCTCAAGGTAAGTAAGAGTTCAGGAAGATATTTTTACAACTACCACCTAAGTCATAGTAGTCCTATCTCATTCTAATAGACACCCTAAATAACCAAGGATGAATCTTATATGGTTTTATCACAAACTATCCTAGGTAAATCCTAAATTAAACTCTTGATCCATTTTTATATATACCAAAGGGGAATCTCTGATTCCCATTGGATGATAACCAACATCAATGGAATAATGAGATAATAGTTGGGGATGATTCCATCTAGATAATAAGTCAATTGTGTGGTCTTCTACTATGAATCCCATTATATTCATCGTATATATCAGATTCTATTAATTGAAATACAACTTGGAATAAAATATAAAACAAGGAAACTGGGGAATAACCAAAATAGATAATCAACTACTCATAAATAAAAAAACATTAACAAGAAACCAATACAAGGAAGAATACTACCCCAAAGAATCCTTGATACAAACCAACAACTAAAATACCCAAAATATATTCATGTGATCCCATATTCACCATCCATCCATAAAACTCACCTACTCTAAGATCAATCCAAATATGTGACCTGAACCTACAAAGTATTTTGGTTCAACTAACACCGATTGGTATAATTAGGGTGTGATCATACAACTTCTTGGTAGGTAATCAATATATAATCCATACATTTCCATTCTCAAAATATTCAAAAAACACTCATTTGAAATTGAAAGAAGAATTTGGGTTTCCATCATTTTATAAAACAACGCAACAACTTTCTCAAATTATATTCAAAGTCCATTTTAAAATGTTCTTTTAGATGATTTCAATTTCGAAATCCATTATTTTAAAACCAAACCAAGGAAAGGGTACACCATCAGGCTAAAATACCTAACTGAGTAAATGGACAAACCAGAAGGGTCAAAACTAAATATTACTTCAATGTACATCAAAATAATTCAATAATAATGATAAAAATAAGTTTTACTAAAAAACATGATATAGAATATAAAAAAAGAGTTCCAAGAAACAATATTATATATATATATATATATAGTTTTTAATCATGTAAAATTCATAAACATTGACTGAGGGGCCCTAGAAATACTTGGTTTAAAACCATATGTCAAAATGTTGTTGAAGTTCTAAATTATATAACCAAACGAATCACCATAAACTCTTCACATGGATGGAATAACCCCATATGGTCTTCAGCATCGTAGGGGGTCTAGTTTGTATCATTGGGACTAGATAGTTACCATCTCTCAACACTCACAATGACACTAGGGTCCCATGAAAATAGTAAATTGGGGAGGAAGAGATTAATAAATATATAACATCTCAACCATGAAATAATATAATCTATCATACATGCTAATCCCCCCTCCAAACACCATCCATGAGAATTCCCTCCTTTGAATGGAGAGCTTCCATGGAGTTGTTTAATTTTTAAAAAAATATTTTAATTTTATTAACATGGACTTTACCTTTGAAACTCATAATCATTTCCTATGATAAAATATATCTTTAAAACCCTATTTTCAAACCCAAGTTGTTTATCCAAAGGCATTTTCAAGTGGACAAAGGGGCCATTAAATAAAAATTTAGGGAACACCACTCTAAAAATATACATTAAAAATACGTAAGAACCAAGATTCCATTTGAGGATACCAATGTTTTAAACAAGGCATTCTATGGAATTTCCATTTATATACATGTACATATTAATATGTGAAATCCCATGAACATATAAATATATACATTACATGCTATTATATATATGAACATCTATATAAATGTCAATTTTTCAAATAAATAAAACACAAATAAAAAAAATGACATACTATGTGAGTTTTCATGTAAACCACCCAAGACCCTCAAATGGACACAAAACAAACAAAACCCAATTTGACCCACAATTTATGAGACATTATTTTAATAAAAAACCATTCATCATCAATAAATTCCAAAATAATTTGAAAGGGGCCAATTTAAAAGTTTAATACCCAAATAATATTAATATACCTAGAACACAAAGTCACACTCATAGGAATTCTTAGAAAACCCCCTTCTTAATCAACCCAAAAATATAAATTTCTTTGATATTTAAATTTCAAAACCAAATAACATGAATAAAATAATTAAATTAAATTTAGATGGCCTTAAGAAACACATGGTATATTCCATAAAGTAAATAAATAGATATATATACCTTAATTGGGTGTTGTCATGATTAAACCTTAGTAATTGGTAAGGACTAAATCCAATGGACCAACCGCACACCCTAAACAACTCACATAATCCAACCCCCACCCAAGGGTTCATCCAAGAAGTAACCAAGCCAAGATGAAAATAAATATTCAAGAGAGGAATGTGAGAAGATAGAAAATAAATCAAAAACATAGAAAACATAACCAAAATGGATGGAGAAGATTTAAAACAAGTGGGATAAAAGGGAGATGGGCTTGGGGACCCCTTCATGTTCTAAAACATAGTGGAGGAGTGGGAGTTATGAATGGAGTTTAATTTTGAGATGGGTAGAATATGAAATTAAAGGTTTATAAATTCTTCGAAGGTCATATGGTTATGTCCCATGGATATCTAAATTTTATGCCAACCGTTCATCCCTACTAGAGATATTTCCACCCTCCACGTGGATAAAACCCTATATGCAAGCTCCTAGACATCACCATGTTCCTTCATGGTTTCTATGGATACTTGCATGGTTTTATCAAAACCAGGTTCTTAATATGTAAGATAAACCATGAAAGAAGAAAATAAACTGAAGACACCCTCTTGGATTAGGTGGTTATATAGTTTCCCCTAAATCATGAACACTAACCGTGCACAAATCCAAAAATGTACAAAAATTAAAAAAAAATGAAATTTCACCAGAATTTCAACCTAAAATTTAATTAAAATACTAACGACTAAAAAATAAATAAAATAGTTAGGAAAATAAAAGTTGGGTGTGATAGTCACACAATTATTCCTTTAGATAAGGATAATGTTTTGAATAAATTATTTGATTCAAAAGAAATATATTTCAAAATAAATATATCTAAAATGAGTTTTGGGTAGATTTAAAAATAATTGTGGAGTTATGTATGAAGTAATTATGGATTGTACTAAAAGTGGGAGATTGTTCATCATGTACTAAAAACTTTTTTATATGATACAAATGTCATAATATGCTGCAAAAGTAGTTTTAGGCAATGTTCATACTTTATCCACCTCATAGGAAGAGTTCCTTAATATTCTAACTATACACGGTTTTTTGTTCATTCATCTTCATACAAAATTTCATTGGTTATTATTCATCGTGAATGAATTAAATGTCTTACAATAATTGAAGGATTCCAATGAATAAGTCCAACAGGAATAAACATATACCAATATGTTGAAAATGGTTGTTTCATTTCGTTAAGTGATACTCATTAAAGATGGATATATAAAGGGATGATATCCCTATTTTTCAGTATAACCAATTTCATTTAATCCTCTTAATAATCTCTTCATCATGAGAAATAGTTAATCACTAGGTGAAGGTTCTAGGACACCTTCTACATTTAGGGATTCCCAAGAAACATTTTAGGATCCTTTGTATGGCATAATCCCCTTGGATGTATGAATATTTCATTCATTACTAAGGTGGTATTGATCAAAAATACAATGAATTGTAAGGATGGATTACATATAACTTTAGGTATACCTTGTTTATGTAATTTATATTACATGTTGTATCTATAAAGGATAGACCGTAAACATGTATGGGATTCATTATTCTACCTTTGATCATATAACGAACCCATGAACCCCATAATTATCAAAATAACATGTTGAATCATTTAGAATTCACAATAAACTCCATTTGATCATTCTATAATAATTCTCTACCTGGTATACTAATGGAAATATCCTTTATATAAGTTATGTAGATATCCATGCTCTGTGATCAGAAATAGTATTATATTAAATTATTACATAATTTAAAATTATTTCCATTGATGATTGAAATTACCTTAAGGTTTTTGATTATTTACATGGATTCCAAGAGAGATATTTAACCAATAAAATGTTACTCTAATACTACATGTTAGCTCTAAAAAGGATAAATTCCCTGACATGGTTAAATCAAGAAATGTAAATTTCTTCATATAACCATTTCCAATGATCTGGTTTCACCATTAGTAAGAATAATTATGTCACTAAAAAGAGTGTAAGGTGTTAAATAAATTAAAGAGTGTTGTAATAAATGTGTACATGGTTAAACCACACTAGTTACTGTCCATGGAGTATACAACATCAATTTATTGATGTTCCAAATTCACTAAGAACACTTCTTGTTCTATGATAATTTAGGTTGGTCGCATTGGCCCTTAAGCTCAAAACCATTATATAATATATATCTTACTACTATCAATGAACAATAAAATCTCATTGATCCAGCTAGATAAATATTATCAATATTTATGAACCAATAATATGAGTAAACCATTAATGGTGTATTAATTATATCCACCTTCATGAACATGATGAAACTCTTTATTCTTCCAGTGGAATAGATTCTGGTATCTTCCTTCGTCTATTTTCTACCAAAAAATATCAAAAATTCTAACCTCTATTTCTGATCTATGATCCATCTTCCCTTTTTTCAAGAGATATATTCCCTTGATCTTGAAATAATCTCTCTAATTAGCATGTATTATTGATCTTTAATCATAAATGAATTTTATAGGAAATTTATTTCAAAAATATAATTTTAATTATAATTCATCTTTTTGTAAATTGAATCACAAAAATCCATATTAAATTTTGAATATTCTTCTTAACTTGACTTAATTGCAGTGACATCACCATAATTATGGTGAATCTATTACCTTCATTTCATAACTTTAATTCAATTTAATATTAAACATAAAATCATCATAGTGGGATAACCTTATTTTGGGTGAAATTCCCTTATCCTTTGTGTTTCCTAACTTGGACTCCTATATTCATGAAATAGTGAAATAGTATGAATTAATTTTTACAAATCATTCATGGTGAAATCTTTTTTCCATGGTGTATATGACATATTTTTTTAGATCATAAAATCTAAACCCCTTCTGCTTCATGAAACAGTATTATCCTTTGCAATGTGATTTTCCTTCCAACTCCATGATAGTGACGTGACATAATTTATTATATTAGGATCTATTATTAGTTAATTGTTCACATGTTTGAGTTATTAATATAGATATTTTAACATATCCAAGATAGGTTTTATTTTAATATTTTACAGGCCCATCATGTAATTTTTTGATTTATCATGGGATAATAACTCTTCCATCCATAGAACATTAATCTGACATGAAACCCAATGTGGTGTGCTTACTTCTTCTACTACACAATATGCATTAAAACACCATAACCTATAAAATATCCTAGTTTTACCATTTTGATATGAGGCCATTTTTGTGAGACAATTATTCTATGTGAACACATATTGTGTTTTCATATATAGTGTTTTAGTTTCATTTCTATCCTATTGATAAAAATACTCCAACTTCTTTGAATTTCATTGATGAAAGTTCTTCACAAATTCTTAAACATATTTGGAAGTATCCCCATAATATTTTTTACCAAATAAAATCCAAAATTTTTTAGGATTACCATTCATCATCATAAAAAAAGTGAATGTTTTTTCACCTATCATTATAATAACCAAGGGTGAATATGTTATTATTAATAGTAAAAAATAATGGTTAATCAACTTATTCTCATAAGTAAATATAATATTATATAACAGGTTATCAATAACATTTCAATTAATTGTTAATGTTTTATCACCAAAAAATAACATAGCATAGGTGAATGGGTTATGACTAATAATCATAATAATTACTGGTGAATGGGTTATCACCAAAAATAAACATAAAATAGTTGAATATAATATCACCAAATTATCAAAAAAGGGTGAACATGTTATCACCATACATTTCAAATTTAGGATACTTATAACACATAACATTCCTCAATAGAACAAACCCATCCACTAAAAATCTCATGCTCTAAGAATCATTCCCCCTAGAGACACTTAGTCTAACTCAGGCCTCATTTAAATGACTTAAGATACCACATAACCACACATATCACGATGTTTATTCTATGTGGGATACTAGATACTCTAAAATTACATAATATGTAAAAATCACCACTATATTATCCCATGTTTTATATTCATGTTCATTAAGGAATTCTCAATAACACCTCTCAAGGTATACTAACTCAAGTTATAAGGAAGGACACCCCTTATAGTTCTAATTTTATTGTGTCTCAAATATTTATATATGAGACTGTTTCCCTCGGATTCTGGGGATGACCTCCTTTGATGGGAGGTTCAAACATTCCGATCAGTTTCTAACGGGATTTTTCGTAGAACCGGAAACATCCAATGATTCCACATCCATTCGGACCTACTTTCCAAAGGTAGGTGCTCATTAGTTTGTGGACTGATGAGGCTTAGTAATTTGCATTGGTCGAGAGGATGGGAGGTCGGACTCATCACACCTTTTTGATGAGAATTATTGTCTACTCCAGGACTCTCTTTATAGATTTAAGTTATGTTCGTGAATCCTTATTACATTACCAAGTATAAAATGACCTTTCCTTAAGATTTGACAATCAATGATCGATATGTAGGAAATTTAGAGAATATTTTATATGTATTCGAGGTTCTTCATTGATAGAGAATCATCTGCATTTTTTAGAGATTCTTGTTCAATGGTACCCTTTGACACATTTATATAGAAGTCTCTTGGTCATTATGATGACCATGCTGGTTTTAAAGCCACTCAGTGGGGCACTTGAAGTTTATTGTCATTCAGAAGGACATGGATTATTTCAGAGTTGGGATCGAACCCGCAGATGGGCTACCTACGTATCCTTTGTTTAGAAAAGGAATCAGAACCCACGTAGTTCAAGTAAGGTAATATGATGTTTATGATTGATGTCTCAAAGAAGGATGTCATAATTACTTGTACACTATAAGCACACGTGAGTCATGCTCGGTGTGAGAAACAAGAGGTATTGTTAAAAATCAGAAAATTGTGCCATGAAAGATACAATCATAAGAAATAAGGTGGAACTTTTTTATATATGACTGCCCAGATAAATGAAGATTTGGATTTACTTCAGGGAAGAAATCTATTAACAGGGTCCATAAAGGTATATGTGCTTCACAGATATTTGAATACTCTAACTTGGGACTTACTTCTGAAAAGGAGTCCCAAATTAAGAGAGGACTTATGATTGGGTTTTTACTCCTGAGAAGGAATCCCAGATCAAAGGTAAATTAGGACTGTTTAAGAGGAATTAAGACTGGGGCTTACTCTTGAAAAGGAGGCCTAGGTTAAAAGACTTGAAAAATTAAGGGATTTGGGGCTTACTCCTGAAGAGCATGCCCAAATTAGGGGACTGGGGCTTATTCCTGAAAAGGAGGCCCAGGTTAATGAGGACTTGGGGCTTACTCCTAAGGATGATGCCCAGATTTGAGAATTATGACTAGGGCATATTCTTGAAAAGGAGGCCCAGGTTAAGGGAATTAAGGTTTGGGGCTTACTCCGGAGGAGGATGCCCAGATTTGGGGATTGGGGCTTACTCCTAAGGAGGATGCCGAGATCTGGGAATTTTAATAATTGGGGATTACTCCTAAGGAGGATGCCCAAGTTAAGAATTATGACTGGTACTTACTCCTAAAAAAGAGGCCCAGGTTGATTGAGTTCTCTCATCTTAAAGGATTAGGTAGAATTAATGAAATCTCAATCTTTAGTGACATAAAGTTGTGTAAATCACTAGGTTTTGAGAGATATTTTACAAAGTACCTTTCAAATAAGGAATCAAAAATCAATAAATCATGCCATAAATGGATTTGAAGAGTGTCTTGACGATTGAATCTTGAATAGGAGAGGTGGAATGGCTTAAGATGGGTGAAATGGGCAAGAAGGGCACCCAAAAAGGCAGAGGCGCGCAAGTCCTGGAAGGCACGCAGGTACTGCGTGGTCGCGCAAGTCCTAGTCACGCAGGTATGTCTGCGTGACACATGGTGTACTTGCGCGATGGTTAACCAGCAGGGTAAGACTTGAGAGACTCTTGATTAAAGCCTTTATAATCCTCTTGAGGTTCTTCCAGAAGAGGGGCGCGCAAGTTCTATTGAAGGAGTAAGGTGGCGCGCAAGTGTGGCCTTTTCCCTTAAGGGCTGACCACCTAGGTGTGCAAGTGTTGATGAGTTTCAACACTAAGTCCTTCATCCCCATCTTTAGATCATCCATTATAGGTAAGAAATTACCTTAGAAGTGTTTCGGAAGCTTTGAGAAGAGACTAGGGCACCGGGAGCTCAAATCTGAGTTTCTGAAGAAAAAAAATCCTCTTCGAATGGGGGGCCCACAGGGTCTATTTATAGGCAGGAGAAGACCCCGGGCGGTTATAACTTAGGTCGCGCAAGTCACTTGTGCGACCATAATGCGTCGTGCAAGTGGAATTGCGCGACTATGAGGTAACTTGCGAAACTTATGGGAAATCTTCTCTTATTCCTTCCTTTGTCAATTTTTGATATTTGTCCAAAGGATGAATCACTTTGAGCTCAAATATTCCCCTTTTCCGATATTTAGATTCTGTGACAAAAGGAGCGTCATCAAAATTCCCCCCTCAGAGTTGGATCTAGAGAGAATAGAGGATTTGACTTTGAGGAAATCAAGAATCACAAGGAAATTGGGGCGCGCAAGGTAGGGCGCGCAAATGAGCTTCAGGCACACAAGGCCTGACGTGCAGGGATACGGCCCTTGATCGCGCAGGGTATGTCACGCAGGGTCCTATCCGCATCTATAAATAGAGGGCCTCACTTCCGCACAAGCATATGGATTTGCGGATTTCAAACCTTCGAGCGCTCGCCCTGCAGGTCACCTTAGCCACGCAGGTTGCTCTGTTTTCCGGTGTTTCCTTGATGGCGCACTGTTGTCAAGGTATCTGGGCCTGCGCGGTGATACTTTCACATCAAATACTTGCGCGGCTCATCCATACTTGCGCGCCAATTTTTAGATTTTCTCTCCTTAATGCCTTTTCCATTTTTCTGAATTCTTTCACAATTTTTATGAAAAATAAACCCATTTAAGAGTTAGATTATTCAAATTTTGTGCAGATTCAATGGCTCCCAAGAGAATCGGAACAGCTGATGAACTGGATAGCAAGCGGATTGATGACATGATGAACATCATTGGCCATGATTACTATGATATCTGTGACAGTACTCTCCCATATTTGGCTAAGTACTTGAAGAAATATCATTCTAATTTCCCACAGAGAATCTACATGTCCCTGTATGGTCATGGTCATCTGCAAGGAGTCAATGTTCCAAATGCAAAGAACTATACACCTTAAATGCAGTTGCACTGCTACTCCTCTATTTCGGTTATGTTGTGCATTAAGAGAAACAACAATGGTGTGAACTTTCAAATTCTCCATCCATGACATTTCCTTGAAGATATGAAAATGGAAAACCCATGGGCTGAAAAAAAAAATTATGTTGTCGGTTGGTGGAGAGAAGACAAACATGGCATTAGAGAAATATCTGAAAAGAGTACTCCCTCCAAATGGCTCTTTACTTCCAATGCTCCATTCTCAAATCCATGTATCCATCTTCCAAGTCTCTTGGACAGAAACAGAGTCACTGTTTGATCACCAGAAAATTTTCTCAAACCGCACTCAAGAACATTCTTTTACAATTGTTCCAAGAAGAGATGGTATCACTGCATCTCTTATGGTATCCAGGTGAATGAATGAATTCCAAGTGGTTGCTGATGAAGCTTGGGATGCCGTAAATCAAATGAAGAGTTATGTTGAAAGCCTCTTGTAATTATTGAAAAAGAGAAGATACTCCAGTTTGTGGATGTCCTTTTAACTCTTGTGCATCAATGAAAAACACTTTCACCTTCACTCATTTTTACCTGCATTCTCTTTTGCCAAATGCTTTAGATTTTACCTAAGCCAATGGGCTTAGTAAGCATAGTTTGATTTTTACTAGGATTAATGTAAATAACCCTACAAACTTCAAACCTTTTAATTTCTCAATGTTACCTAAATCATACAAAATGTATGTTTTGTGAGCTGGGAACTTGACTTTTATTCATAGTTCCCTTATCTTTTGTGGGAAGTTTAAAGTCATGCATGTCGGACATAAAAAGGATAATGTTTATGGTTGAAATATCTTTGACCTAAATGGATTATAATTGACTCAATTCCTTGAAAATTCATCTAAAAACATATTACCATACTCAAGTATGAGGGAAAATATGTAAGCTATGACTTAAGAATATTTGAATCTGAGAAATGACATGAACAAGGGATAAAAGGCATTAGAAGAAGTAGTTTCCAAGAATGAAGTTACCATTATTTAACAAACCAGTTAGGGGGTTGAATTATGCAGGGCCACCTAAGGGAATTGGCTGCATAGTTAAATAAAATAGTATCTTTTGGCTAACAAGTCTGTTATGTAGATTGTTTATGCAAGGCCACCTATGGGCATGTGCTGCATAGTCAGGCAAAAGAACTCTCAGAAATTTACTTTCCTAGTGCTAAAATCCAGTGAAAGTTTATGGAGATTCAAATCTTCCAAAGTATAGAGTTTTCTATATGGAAAGAGGTACTTGAATATGGAGAAGATATTTCCAAACAAGATTATCGAAGAACTGGATGAATATCACTCCTACGAAGGTCTGACCCAAACGTAGGGAAGGAGAATATAAACCATAGACTTGAATACTTGTAGATCATGAAAAAGGATATGGGAAAAATATGTTTAGGATGGCTATTTTTGCAGATCCCTACATACTTTCATTTAAGACAAATAAGGACAAAAGAGGCATTCTTCCCAAGAATGAAGTTACCACTATCAGACAAACCCGTTAGGGGGTTGAATTATGCAGGGCCACATAAGGGCATTGGCTGCATAGTCAAATAATAGTATCTTTTGTCTAACAAGTCTGTTATGTAGATTGTTTATGCAAGGCCTCCTATGGGAACGTGCTGCATAGTCAGGAAAAATAACTCTCAGAAGTTTGACATTTTTGTGACTATAAGTCATGAAAAGGGTTATGAGGATCTGAAAATATTTAAGGTTAGGATTATGAAACATAAATATGGATATTGTTTAATGTATACAGAGATACACAGATCAATGCTAACCATAATCATGTTGTGGCTGGGTCTTGAATTGAAATATTGGACTTCACTATGTATCCCATAAGGATGTGAATCAAGCCATACGTAGTTCTTAAACTACAGTTTAAAATCATGTGGGACAAAAGGATTAGAGATCTTAGTTTAGGGTCATAGAGCTTGGACCATTGTAAGAAATACACAGTGTGTGTTTTCATGGGGACTTTTCATCCAAGGGACTGAAAGTAGAATTTGGGGTTTGGCCCAAAGACTTGGGGCTGGATTCAAGGGACACTCGAATGTTCCTACATATCCCATAAGGATGGGAATCAAGCCCACGTAGTTCTAGAAATACCCTTTGTAAAAATTTGGTTCGTACATATGAAGGGTGAAAGGGGACTTCAGTACAATGATGGTTTAACCCATGATAAAAGGTTTGGGCATTGCCATGTATGCACGTAGTCTTTGAAATGAAACATGATTGAAAAATCAATGTAAATAATGCTTCCCTCTCAGGTGAGGGTATCAAAAAATATTTTAGTTTATTGTCATACTGGACAAAAATGTTTTATAGTTTAATGTTGTATAACAAGGACGAAAGTGAACCAATGTAAAGATACTTATTCTAGGGGCGGTTTCACGAATCAACATCGTATGAGATGGAGGTGAACCAATGTGAAGAGATTGGTTTTGGGCTTGAACCTTGGGAGGTTGCCTATATACCCATCCTAGAAGGCAAGGATCAAAGTTCGTGTAGTTCAATTAAAGAATTAATTAATGATCAAGTTGTTCTTGAGGACAACGACCTAAAAAATGATGTTGGGACTTACACATGGTTAGCGGCCCAAAGAGAGTGTTATGGTTGAAGTTTGCTCTAAGCTCACGTGAGTCATACTCGGTGTGAGAAACAAGAGGTAACAACAACCTTAACGATGCATAGTTTAATGTCATGTAGGACATATAAAGGGATTATGAATTTTAGAGTCTTGTAGTTAGGACTATTGGTGTGGCACAGTTTAGTGTCATGTAGCAGGGACAAAGTATAGTTTAATGTCATGTAGGACGTATCACGGACTTTTTGTATAGTTTAGCGTCATATAGTTAGGACTATGGGGACAATAGAGTTTAACGTCATGTTGGATGAAAGGAGGACTGTGCAGTTTAATGTCATGCAGTGGGGACAAAAGAGTACACCATTTAACGTCATGTTTGACGCATTGGATATTTTTTCTATAGTTTAGCGTCATGTTGGACGAAAGTGCGAATAGTTTAAGGTCGTATTCATGGATCGTGGATGGTGTAGTTTAATGTCATGCTGGACAAAAGTGTAGTTTAAGGTCATACAGGACCTTTGATGATTATGTAGTTTAACGTATTTCCGGACATAAGGTACTTTTATATAGTTTAGCATCATATAGCTAGGACGTCACAGTTTAACGTCTTGCTGGACGTAAGGGACTTGCAAATAGTTTAGGGTCATATGCATGGACCATTGGTGATGTAGTTTAAGGTCATACAAGACCAAGTTGCAGTTTAAGGTCATACTGGACCATTGATGTAGTTTAAGGTCATACAGGACCTAGATGCATTTTAAGGTCATACTAGACCATTTATGTATTTTAAGGTCATAGAGGACCTAGTTGCAGATTAAGGTCATACTGGACCATTTAGGGAACTTTTTCACAGTTTAACGTCGTGTGGGATGAAGTTGCAGTTTAAGGTCATACTGGACCATTGTTGTATAGTTTAACGTCATATAGCAAGGACAAAGTACAGTTTAATGTCATGTAGGATGTATTAAAGGAC
The DNA here is from genome assembly GCA_963277665.1 of Viscum album. Lineage (NCBI taxonomy): Eukaryota > Viridiplantae > Streptophyta > Magnoliopsida > Santalales > Viscaceae > Viscum > Viscum album. Next base: position 590,764,930 of record OY728141.1, on the reverse strand, counting down.
TTTTTTACAGTTTAGCATCATGTAGCTAGGACAAAGTACAGTTTAATGTCATGTAGGACGTAAGGGACTTTTGTACAGTTTAGCGTCATGTAGCTAGGAAGAAGTATAGTTTAATGTCATGTAGGACGTAAGGGAATTTTGTACATTTTAGCGTCATGTATCTAGGACAAAGTTTCTATTGGTAGAAGAACTTTATTGTTCTTGCTGAGCTCGCAGAAGGGCTCTACCACGAGTTTCTGCTGCGTACACAGTTCTAGCCAGGGTAGAATTGGAATAGTGGCTTCTAAAAGATCCACGTCTTCCCCTGTATCCTGAGCCCCTGGAACTTCCTCTGATTCCTCTGTTTGATACAAGGAATTCAAGCTCATTTAAATTGAAACTTCGACTAGCGTACAGATCTGTTAATTGAATCATATTAACAGAACCAAAGATTAACTCTTCGTCTGATGAAGACTCTGCCTGATTAGCTAGTTTAGGCTGTGCCGTTTGGTGGGACGGTGCCCGTGGCTTTGAATTAGATGGCATGAAGTCCGCCAAAGTCAAAGACAACTTAGGCTTTGACACATACTCATCTTCTTCTGATTCTTTTTCTTTCTTTGAATCATACCATTTCTTTGAGTAATTTCCCTCTGACGAATAGGGTTTTTCCGCAACATTCATGGCAGAAGACACAATTGTTTTCTTTAATTGTGTTCGCAAAATATCATGATTTTGATTGATTGTCTTTCTGACCATCCAATCATCATACTTCTGTGCATTTTTTGCTTTTGACTTCTTCCCATTCACTTTCCTCCTCTGGAACTGTAGTAGTGACATATGCTACCTGGGCTGAGGAACCTTTCAATGTGACCTGTCCTGAGTCGACCATCTTTTGCAGGAGGTCTTTGAAGATAAAACACTCCTGGATGGGATGCCCCAACATTTGATGAAAAGGGAAATAATTGGGATGGTCTTCATCTCCTTTCTTGTTTGGCCTCTCGGGCATTGGAAATTGAACCAAATTGTTTTCTAGAGCCGAAATGAAATAACCAGGAACTTGTTCTTTTCGGAAAGAGTATGTTTTTCTCTTCAGGTCCTCAAATTGTTTTCGTCTTTTATCTCTTTGATTGTCTGGACGAAAAGGCCTTTGTTTTTGGTGCTCAGAAGGTGGATCCCTTCGAGAAGATGAAGGTTTTGAGGTAAAAACAGGTACAGGTGCTTGTTTAATCATAACTGTAGCAGTTTCTGCTTTACCCATTCTCCTTCCTGGAGCTGATGGAATTACACGAGATTTAGCCATATCCTGTATAAGGGAGTCTTCAATCTGCTGAGTGATTGAAGTAAGGTCTCGAAACCCTCCTATGTATTTCATAGGGATTAATGGCATGCATAATTCGTCACGCAGATTTTTCACACATATTTTCAACAATTCTTCTTGAGGGAGTGCTAAACTCAAGGAATATGTTAATCCCTTCCATCGAGAAATGAAATCAGAGACCCTTTCATTCTCCCTTTGCTTACAGTTTTTAAGATCAAAAAGTGTTGTCTTTGGAAAAGTTGAGCTGAACTGAAGGAGGAATTTTTGGCGAAGATCCTACCATCCGGTAATTGACCGGGATTTCAAGCTTGTATAATAAAAAAAAATCTGGTCCTTGCAAGGTTCACACGAAGCATCTGAGTTTCACTGCTTCTTCCTGCTCCGAATTTCCCATCATAGGATCGCAACAGGACACGTAATGCGTCAAATTTTGTTCAGGATCTCTTGATCCATTGATAATAGGGAATACAGGGTTGCCAAAACTGGATGGAGGAGAAATTGAATCTACCCATTCAGGGTAGACTTTATTTTCTGGTTGAACTTGCGCACGTTTCCCTTCCATAGTTTCTAACCGAGCTGTTAATGACTCAATAGTAGTTATTAAATTTTGAGAAACATCTGTTTGAACTTGGACTTGGGTAGGTGAAATGACTGGAGCTTGGACAGTTGTGGCGATTGGTGCTGCAACTGATGGTAGCACTACCAACTATTGTTGCACTTGACCCGTAGGATTAGACCTGTGAGGGCGTACTGATAGAGGAGGATATTCTTGATCCATCTCAGTAGATGCAACAAATTCCTTTGGCTGACTGACTCCAGCATGCTTAAGAAGAAGACTACTCTGAAGTAGTTCTGCATTCAACCTTCTTAATTCCTTCATTTCTTCCTCCTGTTGTGCAAACCTTTACTCTAGTGAGAGCGATTGACCTTCTCCAGAGGAAGGATGTGTAACCTGGTTCTTTCCCTTCCCTTTGTTAGATCTTTTTTAGAGAGTGGGAAGTGGGTTACTCTAAGGATTACCTAGGTTCTGAGTAATCCTTTGACTTCGTGTACGCACACCTTCTTTATTTGTGTCGATGAGTACATCTTCTTGAGCAGGAACCTCTTCATCTGAGTCCCCTGAGTGAGCCTCATTTGGTGGATCAGCAATAACGGCATTGATGACATTGATTGATTCATAACTCATCGCATCCCTTCTATCAAAATTTCTGTGATATTGTCTTCTTCCATGTCTTTGATGAGACATTGCCTTTTGTTGATTCAATCCCTCAAGAACTTCTTGATGAACCGTAATTTGGAAGGAATTTCCGGATAATTTGGCTCTTCGCTCCCCTTGAGGTTTTTCCCCAATCGAGAAAAGACCGAATTTCTCTGAGGAGGGGATTGATGATTTGAAAAAGTCCCCAGTCTAGTGGACTGGGGCTGTTCCTGCTATTCTCGCTCAACTCCTCAAATCCTATTTGTTGATTCTGAGGGTTGGTTTAAAAGAGTCCCCAGTCTGGGGAGCTGGGGTGGTTCTTGACATGCTATGTCTGAGATTTTCTTGAAAGTCCTTCTGATCTTAAGAACCTTAGTCTGGAAATTAGCTGGATGTATTAACCTGTATCCGCTTTTATCACCCGGTTCAAAAGACCATTGGATGATTTCAGATACTTCTGTCACTTGATGACGTGCTTGCTCTAAATGAGAGGCATGTTTAATATTCTCATTTGCTTGATGCAAGAGTAATTCAACATCTTGTTCTATGTATTCTTGATTTTGAGAGGAACTAGTTGAATCATGTTCTTGGGAAAGCTTTTGATTACAAACAAAGCCCATTGATTGTGGCCGACCATGGGCAATAACATTTCATGAGACCATTTTCGGCGGGCTTTGCTGACTGGAGAGCACCATGAAATGCAATGCTCCATGAACACCACATCCTCTAACACGAATACCAGATGGGGCATTGGAAATTAATTGACCTAATCTTCTTAGTGCGCCAAGGCATGAACGTTGAAGGGCTCTCTGCTATTTTTCAGCCTTCAGATATCGAGAGACTGATAGAGATGCCAAATAAATCTGACGTTGTAACCCTTCTATTATCTTAAGATGATTTTCATATTCATCATAAGATAATACTTTCTTTTTAAACTGACAAAGAGTTTTCCATATATTGAGACGAATATCATGAATTTCATCTTCTGTCAACATTTCTGGAATATTATACTGAGAGTCAGCCAAAGGCCAAAACATGACTGGAACTTCACCTTTTGCCAGTTGTTTTCTCATGTTTAGCATTTCCTCTTTGTCATTTGATGAAGAGTATTCTACCTGATTTGACCAGAGTTGGTGTTTCCTTATTGCTTCATTGGATTCAACAGGATTGGTAGAGCAATCATTAATTAAACTAGAAGATGCATGAATTAGGGGTGGTTCGGAGAATGACTTACACCCTGGGCTATCTTCTGATTGAGAAAGTATTTCACATGCTAGCGATGAAGCTTCAGACATGACTGGTTTCACATTTGAAAGTGCCTCAAGATAAGAGGGCTTTCTCGACACTACATTGTCCACTGGAGCATTTTCCGGGCAATGTGCATCACTACTTCGGAGAGGACTTTAGCAGTGAAATTCATCATCATGGGGAGGAACACCATAATGGGTTATAGCAAAAGATGAGGTCTCTTGCTCCTTGGTCTTCTGACCACACAGAGGGTTCCTGTGGCTCTCATCTGAAGATGAAACTTCGAGATCGACTGAATTATCATGAAGCAAGCCTTCATGAGGAAGTGTCTGTTGAAGACCTTCGGAATTAATGTTACCACTATTGGGAAATGAGGGATTAGAATCTTGAATTTCAAGAAATAATTGTCTGAGGGATTTAAGAACTCCAGTATCGATCAAGGCCTTGTTACTGATTGGCTCTTGATCTCCTGACTGTGCTGGGTGGGTCTTTTTCTTAGACACCTTCTTAGTCGTCTTGAAAACCACTTGTTGATGAAAGTGGTTGCTCTGAACAGGTGTATATACCTGATCAGGAAAGATGGCCAAGTTAGGCTGACGGTCTCCACTCAAATCAGGTGTATGTGCCTGACTTGGTTGTCCGTATGATATGGGGGAGTATGCCCAACAACCATCTTGGACTGGAACAGATGTGTGTGTCTATTACGGAGTTAATTGTTGATGTGTCACTCCATTGGTAGGGATTGATTTATGTGTCTTTCCATGATATGCCGCTGAAGTTGTTATAATATCCTGGCAGGCCTTCAGAATATGAGCAGGGATTTTCTTCTGCTCTTTCACCATTGATAGAATATGCTTGGTGACTTCAGCTGCCGGAACAGGAATATATGTCCATTCTGGGCTTGGAGCAGGTGTATGTGCCTACTCATGTCCTTCTTTTCCTGTCAATGAATCCTGACAGTACTCAAGTGTGGGGGCAGAGAGTTGAGTCTGCCTCCTATTTTTTGTTGGGGCTTTCCGACTAACTTCTCCGAATGCTACCAAGAAAGACTGTTTGTAGGCTTGATTAATACCAGCAGGTGTATGTGACTGCTGATTGCACTTCGCCAAACGTGGTTGACGAGATCCATCATATGTAGTCAGACGAGACTACTGACTAGCTGATGATGTATAAACAGGTGTATGTTCTTGCCTATAGTACTCCGCCGAAATTGTCTGGCGGGATTGGTGTGATGCTGCCCGACGATTCTGCTGGACAGCAGAATTAAAACGAGCAGGTGTATGTGCCCGCTCGTTGCTTGCCACCAAGTTAGGTTGGTGGACTTCTCCGGAGATGGCAGAGATTAGAACTTGCTCACTTTTGACTGGATTCTGCCTCTGGTGGTTCGTCTTTCTTGCTCGGGTTCGAGGAACCTGAGCCGAATGCCTGGAGTCGGTACCCTCATCATGTTGAGGGCGCACTGATGCACGAGTCTAGCGGCTATTGTTGGTGGGAGCCCTCAGGAAGGACTCATGTTTGTTTGAATTAAGGTCCTGAGGGACCTTCTCATTCACCTCCCCAGAATAAGGGAGCGAATGGTGATTGCGCTCCAGGGATAACAACCCGAAACGGTTGGAGATGGTATTCAGCACCGTCTACTTCTTGATCACTGGTCGTCGTTGTCCAGATGACCGATGTGAGTTATTTACATGGATGTCTTTTCGGGTAGTCTCCATAGTTGGGATGGTACCGTGTTGATGGTACTCCTTAACCAGTGCGTTTGATACCCCACGTTGAAGAAGCTGAGTAGGTGATATCGTCCTTAGAATGGATGATGATCCAGCAGGATTAGCAGTAGTGGCATTTGCAGCAATAGTATTCACAGGTGTGAACTTGATAGCAGCCATTCTAGAAATGTAGAAGATCTTGGAAAAGAGTGCATGTTTGATATAACAGACTTAATCAAGATAAATTCATCCACTACATCTTTTGGATGAGCACATTTTTCAATGATTATTTTTGTTGGCCCTCTCATTGAGTTTAAAATAGGGGCCTAACAAAATAGGTAAAACATTATTTTAATTTGGTTAAGGATTCATGTCGGGTTCACCATTTTTGTTTCCCTCGGATTCCGGGGATGACCTCCTTTGATGGGAGGTTCAAACATTCTGATCAGTTTCTAACGGGTTTGTTCGTAGAACCGGAAACATCCAATGATTCCACATCCATTCGGACCTACTTTCCAAAGGTAGGTGCTCATTAGTTTGTGTACTGATGAGGGTTAGGAATTTGCATTGGTCGAGAGGATGGAAGGTCGGACTCATCACACCTTTTTTAGGGGAATTATTGTCTACTCCAAGACTCTCTTTACAGATTTAAGTTATGTTCGTGAATCCTTATTACATTACCAATTATAAAATGATCTTTCCTTCAGATTTGACAATCAATGATCGATATGTAGGAAATTTAGAGAATATTTTATATGTATTCGAGGTTCTTCATCGATAGAGAATCATCTGTATTTATTACAGATTCTTGGTTAATGGTACCCTTCGACACATTTATATAGAATTCTCTTGGTCATTATGATGACCATGCTGGTTTTAAAGCCACTCAGTGGGGCACTTGAAGTTTATTGTCATTCAGAAGGACATGGATTATTTCAGAGTTGGGATCGATCCCGCAGATGGGCTACCTACGTATCCTTTGTTTAGAAAAGGAATCAGAACCCACGTAGTTCGAGTAAAAGAGTATGATGTTTATGATTGATGGCTCAAAGAAAGATGTCATAATTAATTTTACACTCTAAGCTCACGTGAGTCATGCTCAGTGTGAGAAACAAGAGGTATTGGTAAAAATCAGACAATTGTGCCATGAAAGATGCAATCATATGAAATAAGGTGGGGCTTATGTATGTATGACTGCCCAGATAAATGAAGATTTGGATTTACGTTAGGGAAGAAATCCAGGAACAGGGTCCATAAAGGTATATGTGCTTCACGGAGATTTGAATACTCTAACTTGGGACTTACTTCTGAAAAGGAGGCCCAAATTAGGAGAGGACTTATGATTAGGTTTTTACTCCTGAGAAGGAATCCCAGATCAAAGGTAAATTAGGACTGGTTAAGAGGAATTAAGACTGGGGCTTACTTTTGAAAAGGAGGCCCAGGTTAAGAGACTTGAAAAATTAAGGGATTTGGGGATTACTCCTGAAGAGGATGCCCAAATTAGGGGACTGGGGCTTATTCATGAAAAGGAGGCCCAGGTTAATGAGGACTTGGGGCTTACTCCTAAGGAGGATGCCCAGATTTGAGAATTATGACTGGGGCTTATTTCTGAAAAGGAGGCCCGGGTTAAGGGAATTAAGGTTTGGGGATTACTCCTGAGGAGGATGCCCATATTTGGGGACTGGGGCTTACTTCTAAGGAGGATGCCCAGATTTGGGAATTTTAAGAATTGGGGCTTACTCCTAAGGAGGATGCCCAAGTTAATAATTATGACTGGGACTTACTCCTGAAAAAGAGGCCCAGATTGATTGAGTTCTCTCATCTTAAAGGATGAGGTTGAATGAATGAAATCTCAATCTTTAGTGACATAAAGATGTGTAAATCACTAGGTTTTGAGAGATATTCTATAGATTTCCTTTCAGATAAGGAATCAAAAATCAAGAAATCATGCCATAAATGGATTTGAAGAGTGTCTTGAAGATTTAATCTTGAATATGACATGTGGAATGGCTTAAGAGGGGTGAAATGGGCAAGAAGGGCACCCAAAAAGGCAGAGGCGTGCAAGTCCTGGCAGGCGCGCAGGTACTGCGTGGGCGCGCAAGTCCTGGTCGCATAGGTTTGTCTGCGTGACACATGGTTTACTTGCACGATGGTTAACCAGTAGGGTAATACTTGAGCAACTCTTGATTAAATCCTTTAGAATCCTCTTGAAGTTCTTCCAGAATAGGGGCTCGCAAGTTCTATTGAATGAGTAAGGCGGCGTGCAAGTGTGGCCTTTTCCCTTAAGGGCTGGACACTCAGGCGCGCAAGTGTTGATGAGTTTCAACACTTTGGCCTTCCTCCACCTCTTTAGATCTTCCTTTCTAGGTAAGAAATTACCTTAGAAGTGTTTCGGAAGCTTTGAGAAGAGACTAGGGCATCGAGAGCTCAAATCAGAGTTTCTGAAAAAAAAATCATCTTCGAATGGGGGCCCACAGGGTCTATTTATAGGCAGGAGAAGACCCCGGGCGGTTATCACTTAGGTCGCACAAGTGGACTTGCGCGACTATGAGGTAACTTGCGCGACTTATGGGCAATCTTCTCTTATTCCTTCCTTTGTCAATTTTTGATATTTTTCCAAAGGTTGAATCACTTTGAGCTCAGATATTCCCCTTTTCTGATCTTAGATTCTATGAAGAAAGGAGCGTCAATAGAGACATATTCATTAGTGTAAATGTGGTCAAATAAATAATATTTAAGGACTTTTCATGGGTTAGAAAGACCATATTTACTGCCCCACTTGCACGAAATCCAAAATTGGTTTTTTTTTCTGGTTGTTTTCCCCTTCTAACCATCACATTCATTCTATAAAATTCATGAAATTCATATAAAACAAGGGTAAAAATATAGGGATAATTTACCTCATTCAAATGAGAGTTACCTCATTGAATATCTTTTAGGTAATTCAAAATCAATTTAAAAAACTATAAATCTAAACATAAACACCCAAATTAGATATTTTAGATGATGAATGATAAAGTAAAGAGATAAATCATGTATAAAATGTAATTTAGTATAAAGTTATTTTTAGTTGTCCAACATGAAAAATAAATTTATTTTTATCTCATATAATGGATAATGCACACTTAAAGTGAGAAAACAGAAAAAAGAGGCAATAGATAGATTAATGCAGATTCCCAAGTGGGGATCCATGTTATAATAACTTTTAAATAATTAATTTATTTAATTAAAAATATAAAAACATAACTGTTTTGGAATCCAACATTTTAATAACCTTAAATTTCCAAAGTGAAAATTTCCTCAATTTATATGTGTGTCCCAATTAAGTATAAGCTATAATATAAAACACTTGTACCCTATAAAAAATGAACATTATTTTCCTTCATAAATATAAAACATTACATATAAATGATAAATAAACTCAATGAAATATAATAAATAATAATGGGACACTAAAATAAGTAAATTTAAAAACTATAATTTGGAATTCAAATGCATCGTAGTCTTATAGAATTTTAAATTATGATTTGTCGTAGTCCCCTCACTTTCAAGTATAAATAAACCCATTATTCACCCATTTGTATTTATTTAAAAACTATATCCCAATATAAATATCTTCAAAGATCCCTCCTAAAACACCCCTCATCGCATTTTATATGTTTTGGACTAATAAAAAGAACCCTCCAAGAATCCTTAAGGAGTGGTCCAAGGAAGCATCCCCAATGAAGGAAAATTTTTCCATCGCACTTTTAGCTTTTTATTCACTTTTTATACCTCGTAAACATGATAATAAAATTATGTTAATGTGATTCAAATATTATAATTATAAAATAATGAAATTTATTTAATAATTTATTAATATTTTTTCTTCTCTTTTCCTTATTTTTAAAAACACCACTCACACTTTGGTGGGTTTATATCACCTATGTGAATGATGATTTTTTTCATCGCAACCTTTATCTTATAGATTTAAACTTTATTTCAGTGAAAATATATAAAATTAATTATAAAATTTATTAACTTAAAATATTTTTTTATTATAAAATAACCATTATATTAATAATATTAAAGATAAAACTTCATAGTCAATTTAATTTATTAAAAAGAGAATTTTACCAAGAAAAAGATTAATATTTAAATATATTTTAAGTATCTATATAAATATTTATATATTATACTATTGGGATGATATATAGACTTAATTTTAAACTATTTGAACTCAAGAAACCAAGGTATGATAATAGATGATCGATATCATCTTACCGATGAAAACATGGGACCATGAAACAAACATCCCAGTGACTGTAAAAGCAACATAATAAACTTTAAGAGAAAATTGATTATATTAAAATGATTTAAAATATTTAAATAAACAATAAAAATTTTCATAATAAATTAATAAAAATCTATAAATTTACAATTTAAGAGTTTATAGGAAGTATTCTAAGCACATTGAACTCAATGTAAAGGGTTCTTTAAAAATCTATACTCCTTTTAAAGTATAGTTTCCCTAATTATATTTCTCACGCATATTAAATAGTTAACCATTATCCCCTTAATTTATTATAATTATTTTGAGTATTTTCATTTCATTATGATTCTCATCATTTCTCTTATAAAAAAAACCCTTATTATTTTCTATTTAAAACATTTTAAATTTATTTCTTCTTTTCTTCGATCTTTATATGTTGTTTCTTCTTTATTTTTCCTTATATCTAAGATTTATAATCCTTTAATAAATTTATATTCTAAACATGAATATACATTATGAATTTACAACTATTATTTTGGGTACCTATGTGATTCATCAAATGATTACACTTTACGATACCTCTTTGTAACCCATTTTATTTCTATGGGTTTTTCATGTTTATTATTGACAATTAAAATATATATTATTTTTTAATAAATGAGAAATATTTTCTATGATGTGATGGGTGGATATTTATGTATATATCCCCCTAATTAATTGTGAAATTCTTTATCACATGAGATACCATGTATGGTGTATGGGCAGTTATAGTCTATCACATTATATTATGAGGTATTATATCTAAACCTCGATTTAGGTTTAATTATCCTCTTGATTACCGTGTTCTTATGATACCATTTACTATATTTATTTATTCCATGTGAATAATTTTTGTTAATTCCTCTTATAATTACATTATTTCTGATAGCTCACCCTCATGTTTATATTGATTACCCCTTACTAGGATTTTATGCTCACTCATTCTATATATATGTACCAAGGATATCACATACATATATGGGAGAATAATGATATATATAGGTGAATAAGGAATATTCAAATGTAATATTATGTAGTTTTTTTAATATATATTTATCCAATAATGTAAAAAAACTAGACCTCAATATTTCTGGATTCATTTTATAGAATTTATGAAAAACTATTTTAGTATTTTTTGTATGTGACATGGGTTATTATACTTAGTATCAAAGAAAGGAAAAATTATTTTTGGGGTTAGTCTATAAAGTATATTATAAAGAACTTAAAGAAACCAATGTTAGACCAAAATAGTTGTAAGTTAAATAGATAGTTTTATTGGTTGAAATGAAGGTGTAATAGTATAATGTATCTTAGGTTTGATTGTTTATATTATTAGTAATTTTTACACTGTTTTTATTAAGTGCTTATTATTTATTACTCATACTAGCCATATTGTTTTTAGTAAATGATTTGAACAAGAGTCTAATAGAATAGGTATTCTTATTATCTATTCATGAACTTCGAAATTCTTATTTGATTAGGGTTCTATGTATTCATTCATATCATGAAAGTTCAGTAAAAATTTTTAATCACCACCTCAAGACATTAATGTTGTGTTATCAATAAATACATAAATATTGAAATAATTTAAAATCATCTATATACCTCTTCCTTAAATAAAATTTGTGAGAATAATATCCTATAAATTCTTGTTATACATCCTTTGGTATAATTTATTACTACAGTGGTCATGGACTGATAGTCTTATATAGATCCCATATCAAATTTTGGGAGAAAAAAATAAATTTTTTATATCCCAAACCATACTCTAATATTATATAAGTATAATAAAAATTATGAATCACCATTTGAAACTTTTTATCAATCCCATATAGTTTTTTTATGAGAAAAAATATCTTTCTAATATTACAGATATAAGGGAAAGTGTTACCCTTAAATTCTTACCCATTGTGATAGAATATACTAATGTGTTACCCAATGAGATTTCATATCCCCCTATGAGTTAAGAGGTTGATTTCTCTGTCCAACATATATATAGATATCTTTCTATATCCATGAGTCCCTATAGAATGGTCCTCATTTAATCAAAAGAATTAATAAGAGACTAAAAGAAAATTTAGATGATGGTTTTATATAACCTAGTACTTATATATGGGGTTCCCCGGTTCACCTTGTAAAGGACTAATAATGGTTAAATTAATGAATTTTTTTAACATATATGAGGGATTTATTCTTCCCAATGTTGTTCCTTTGATTTTGATATCACCTATTAAAGGTGAAGGAAAAATGATATTGAAAAGACTATCATTATCAAAAGATATAAAAAATATGAGTTTATAGTGATTCCATTCAGACTCAATAATTCTCTAGAAATACTTATCAACTTTATTAATATAGTCTTTAGATATTACCTTAATAAATTTGTTGTTTTATTTCTAGATAATATTCTTATATACTCCAAAATAAAAAATAACATGAGGGACACTTGAGTATTCTGCTAAATACGTTGTGAAACGATACGTTTTATGCAAAGTATAACAAGTGTGACTCTTGGATAAAGGAAGTATCATTCTTAGGGTAGGTTATAATGGGAAAGGTGATATCAATTGATCCTTTATAGGCATAGGAAATAGTGGAATTTATCAAACTAATATCTAAAATAGAGATTCATAGTTTTCTTTTAATATCATGTAACTATCGATGGTTTGTGAGAAACTTCTCATGATATTAAAACCCACTAACAAATCTAACTTATAAAGGAGTTAAGTTTCTCTATAAGGATAAATATGAATTAAAAAACCTGGAGTCAAAGAATAAGTTAATAATTTCACTTTTACTCACATTACCTAATAGTGGTGAACTATTTTTATATATATATTGATGTATCCATCAATGGATTCGGTTTTGTACTCATGAAAAATGATAAATTTATATCATATGCCTCAAGAATATTGTAGATGCATGAAAAAAATTATCTAATGCATGATATAGAGTTTTATATAGTAATATTCAGATTGATGATTTGGAGAAATTATATCTATGTAGAGTAGTATGTAATATATACTAATAAAAAAGTATAAAGTGTATATTTAGAGAGAAGAATCACAAAATGCACCAATTAAGATGGTTAGAGATGATCAAGGACTCTGAATAATTAATCCATTTCCATATTATAAAGGTGAATAATGTGGAAAATATATCAGTATAAAAGTTCCTATAACCTTTTATAATCTTAATCAACATGAAAATGAGTAACGTGGTAATTATAAAGGGTGGGGGAAATCTTAAATTTCCCAAATTATTTCTCAACCATATATCATATATAAGATTATGGAAGCTCAATGGGATTATGTAAAGATACAAAATAAGGTTTAAAAATAAAGAAGGTGAAATTCTCATAGTTAAATATTCATAAATATAGAGTTATTAGATTTGGAACAAAGTTATATGTACTATTAAATCCTATAATAAATAAGGGGCTATTAGATTATTATCATAGCTCAAAATTCTCTATCCACTTGAGATGAAAAATGGTTTATAGAAATATCTGAGAATACATCTAGTGGGATAATATAAATAAGGAGATTTTAGAGTATACGTAATTTTTCTTGATATGCCAAAAATTTAAGGTACAATGAGAAAAATATAAGGGATTTTTGTAACCATTTCCCATACCAATATGGAAATGAGAGAACATCACTATGGATTTTTCAAAGTTATTTTAAAGACATCCAATAAAACATATCCATATGAGTTGATGTGGATTATCCTACAAATACCACTCACTTAATTTCAATTCAATAATATTCCTGAATTGATCAAATTTTCAAGATATACTTCATAGAATTTTTGGCATTTTATGTAAAACCACTATTAATTAGATCTGATAAAGATCTATGTTTCACATCAATGCTTTTGAAGAATCTTCAACATGAATTGAACACCGAGTTGAACTTAAATATCAACTATCTATGGACATAAAAGTATGATGGGATCAATATTTTACTCTTTTCAAGTTATCATACAATAATAGTTTACCATAAAGAATCTAGATGGATCCTTATGAATCCATTATGGGAAGAATTGAATAAATACAACATGATGAGAAAAATATTGAGAGTATAACGCATTGGGACCTAAACTGGTCGAAACAACGATATATAATGTCAGACTCGTTCATTAATACATAATAGAAATATATATTTAACAAAAGTTCTATGAATAAAATCATCAATAACACATATAATTTAAAGTTATAGATTTAGGCGAACCTCTCCCCCGGGATACACTCGCCTTGTCGGGTCATCCAGTTTCTGACTGGGTGGGAAAAATGAGGTGCAACCCACCCGTGCTGACGGATTGCTTGACGAACCATTGTCGCCCGGGTTGTCACCCTCCGGGATGCTCTGCCATCTCGGCTGGCAACGGCTCCTTCCCGGCTGGGGCTCTCTCCGGAGTGACCTCTTCATGGGGAGGGGGATTTCCTTGTATGGAGGGTTCGAAAAGTCAACACAAGGGAATTCCCTTTCAAAAATAATGTAAAGTTATAGATTTAGTATTTCTTTGTATCTCAATAGTATATATTCATAAGGTTTGTGAAGAAGGGATAGTTGTTTATTAGACAAATTATCCCCTTCAAGATCATTTTTTATATTGTTGTTTCTTCATATCAATTATAAATACCAATAAACTTTTCTCTTGTATATGACATGTTCTATATATCCCTCTTGAGGAAGTAAATAATATATCCTTCACATTTATTGAATCTAGAGGTGACATAGTTGGAGAACGATCTCTCTTATGAGGAGAAGCATATGAAGATCATTGAACATAGATGAAAAATTCTACCCAACAACACAAATAACCTTATAAAAGTACTATAGAGAAACCATAAGTATAAATAGAAAACATTGGAACATGTGTATGAAATGAAACAAAAATACCTTAATCATTTTCATCATAGAGTTTATAATGAAATTTAGATGATGAAACTTTTAAAGGGGGATAATTTAATTACTTAAACTTTTATAAATTAAATTTTATACTTTAATATATATGTGTCACATTTAATTATATGATATAATATAAAACACATTCACCTCATTAAAAAATAAACAATATTTTATTTCTTATAAATGTAACATTTTAAATGAAGGATAAATATACACTATAAAATTGAAATAACAAAACTAGAATTTGAAATCCTAGTGTGTAGTAGTCTCCTAGAATAATCACACCCACAAAAATCATTACAAGAATTAATAAAAACATTATAATTATAATTGAAAATTTATAAATTAAAATTTGAAATTAATTTTATTAGATGATTAATGAAGAAATTAGTGGTATTTATAGGAAATATAAACCCAATATGATCGTTGGAATACCAATATGACTGTCAGAATACTAACCTCACCATTAATATTTTAACATGACCATTAGAATAATTCTATGAATTATAAATAGTATTTAAATGGAATAAATTAATTATATATTAATAATATAATACCATAAAATGATTTTTGAAAATATATAACTCAATATTTGTATAGTTGTAAATTTTTGGTAAAGGACTTTTTTATGTATTTACTAAAAACAATAATTATTATGTCTAAATTTAAATATTATAATCAATAATTTAGAAATTAATCTTGATAAAACATACCACATTTTTTAAATCAGAACACTAAAATTATGTAAAAGTAAATTTGTGATATTCTTCTATAAAAGTATAATAATTGGTGAATAGTAAAAATACTAATTTTGTGTATATGGTAAGTTATATAAAATCATAATGATATCAAAATGACTCAATAATTTATAAAAAAATTAAAAAATAAAATATATATAATTATTAAAATAATTAATAATAATTTGAATTGATAAACCTATATTTGAAATTTTTAATCCAAGATTATATTTTATTCTTATAAAAGACTATTTCTGATTCATTACATAAAATAAAATATTCTAATGATAACATTTGGTTTATAAAGTGTTTAAATGTCACAAAAAAAATATACATTTTATAATAAAACACTATTATTTGTTATAATAATAATTTTTATTCATAGTATTTTTCTTAAATAATAAAATAATCAATATTTTATTTGGAAAATAAATCTCTCCTTGACCTATAAATGCATCCCTCCTATACCAATTCAAATTCATTTAAAACTATCCACCGAGATATATCTCTACATAAATCCCTCCCCAAATATTTACCGTCTTGTTTTCTATGTTTTTTTCAAATAAAAAGATATAGAGACCCTAACTTATGTTATATAAATATTTCATCTTAATAAATAAATATTCATTACATAACATAATAATCCTTTTTGAAATCATTTAGTTCTACTGCCTTTAGAAACATGGAATCTTAAACAACTGGTTCATAGGTGAGCTACGTCATCTCCAACTGAGTTCTTTGTAACTAACACCCTTCTTAGATATATCATACATAATACCTTTTATCATAGATAGGGAGAAGGAAACATAATAAAGGGTGACCTCAGATTCTCAAAAAGGGTAAACAAGGTAGATATCAACATATCCTGAGAATAAGGGTATTATAACATGAGAATAAAATTTGAGAACCATACCCTATATATCGTAGATCATAAACATGATTCATGGATTAGAAATTATTAGTTTATAGGAAATTAATGATAAATGAATTGAATAAAATAGTCCATGATAATATAACATTGGCATAAGACATAGAGTTGTGGAAAATACATAAGCATAGAAAACCTTATCTCAAGAAAACGCACCAAAACATTATTAAAATGTTAGGCATAGGCTAACCATCACTGTACCTCCTTTGGTCTTTGGAAATCCTCCCATTTACCCTCTTCTTGGGCATGGGATAACCTCCCATATACCCTCCAATCGAATAGATCATTAATCATTACCCAGTGCATTAGAGATAAATATAGGTCCCACCTGCCACATAATGAAACTCATACATTTTTGTGCCACAATATCATAAAAATTTCATCATATTATAACCCATGAAAGAAAATGAGTTTTGTAAAACATTTCATCATAGAATAACCCAAGAAAAATAAATTTAATTCATACATATCGTGTAATCATTAAGATAAACCATCCCGAGAATGAATAATGATAGTATCATTGCATTATGTCCTTATTAAAGATTAATTAACATCAAGTGATTTCATCATAGATTAAATATTATTTTTAAATAAAAATCACTTGGAAATTTTCTTGAGAAAAATAAAATTTCAGTAAAAATAACCATTTTAAAACTACAAATTCATAAAATATTTTGCAAATCCTTTTTTATAAAATTACCTTAAAAACTTATAAAGTGAGTTTTAAAATCATTTAAACGTTTCTTGAATAAAATATACATTCCAATTTGAAAAAAAAAAACTTTTTAAAATTTTAAAAAAAATTAAAAATGATTTTATTTGAAAATGAACTTTGAAAAATATAAATTAATATTTAAAACATTCAGTGGTCATGATGTTGGGAAATTTTGAATATGCTAAAACGAAGGTTTCATTCACATTTTCAGTAAAATCCAAAGGGTACTTGTTTTGAAAATTACATGAACATTCCTTTTAAAATGTTTTGAAAAATTTTAAAAAAGGGTAAAAATGAAATTAAAAAATCCTAGAGGAAAATTAAAAAAATAAAACAAATTTATAAAGCATGGATATGGAAGAAAAAGGGGGTTTTCAACCAAAGAGAGAAATAAGGTCGGTTTTCTTTAAAACCATTATTTTTGAATCATGAGTACATAAATATAGGAAAATTATTTGAAACATTTAATATCATTAAATAACCATAGTATAATAAAACTAATTAATTTCATTATATATTCATCATAATATTTCATCTTTGAAATCATAATAAAAAATAATCACGATAAACAATGAGATTGTAACATTAAACCCTTACCACTTGTGTAACTTTTGTATCATAATCACCATTAAAGTATTACATAAAAATAAACATTAAATATAATTACTAGAAGGATATTCATGATATAACATTTCAAAGGGGTGGTATATACACCTTATAAAATAATGTTGGTTCATAATATAACGCATGTACCAAAGAAGAAAAATTGACACAAAAATATTTTACCATAAGTCATGAATTCCTTCACACACATTAAAAAATCCTATATAATATATATAATTTTATTATAAATATATTAAATAAACGTAATTATATTTATCATACCATATATTATTTTCTTATGACCTTCTATTACCCATTTTTTAATTCTATGTAAAAATCATGTTATAGGCAATAATTGCTTTGTTTTTCATGTATCTTTTGATTTTTTGTCTTATTACTTTGATCATAGTTCCATAATCCCCATATTTTTAAACTTGACATAAATATAATATATATTAATTATATTTTTATTTATAGTAATCCATAAAATATAGATATAGAAAATGAACTACCCCATCTGGGGAGATAGTAAATCATACATATGCATGAACGATGTTTCCATTTTCACAAAGGATGACATGGAAGAATGGAAAATAATATATTAAATTTAAATAATATTTTTATATTTCATATAAATTACATATATTCATTAAATATACCAAAATAACCATCTATGCAGAGTGTAAGTAAAAAACAAATCACATTACTTCATGAGGTGGTAGTCTTCTGTATACATGAACGACATTATTCTATCCCCCATGGAACGGAAATTAAGAAGTTATATGTGATATAATAATGATATAAGAATAATTATGTTACAAATATCATATTTATATATTTAGTCTATCCTTATTACAATCCAATTAAAACATAAATGAAAAATACATCACATGGGTTCGTTAGTGGGTAGTATGTTGTACACATGAGTGATGTTATTGTTTTAAAATATGTTGGAAGGTAAGAAGTTTTATATGGTATTAAAATTTCATATGAATAATAATTTCATAAATATATTATATAAACAATAAATTCATCATTATGTTCATCTGTGAGAGGTGGTGATGGAAAATGAAAAACATCAGTTCTTGAGGTGGTAGTTTGTCGTACACATGAGTGACAGTTTCATTTCCCATTTTATCGAAGTGGAAATGGATATAGTTTATTACATTAATATAAAAAATATCAGTATATGGTATATATTTTTGTTATTATATAAGAAAATTTTATTATTATTTGAATGAGGTGTAATAATAAATAACATAAAAAATAAAAGTTTAACAATTTTACCTCTTCTTCGAAAAACCTCTTTAGATTTATACATAAATCCGTATTAGGATAGTTTTCTGATAAATATATGGCCTATAAGAAGTTTATGTGTTAGTATGGAATATGTTTTGATCATTAGTTTCTGAACTAAAGGTTTTTGAAAGTGTAAAGAGAGGAGGATAGGGGATGGCCATTTATATGTGGGGGAGAGGACACCCATGGAATTTTTAAAAATAATAAAGTGTACCCACATTTTTCACATGAAAAAATGCTCAAATATGGTCCATTATATACATTTCGGGTTTTAAGGTCTAAATATATCCATAAAATTGGTATTTTATAAGTTCTTAAGAAATTTTACCCCTTATTTTTTAGTTTATCTTTTGGTAAACCAGTTTTAACCTTAACCATGATAATTGAATTTTACAATTTTTTCTATTCATTTGGAATATAAATTAAGTTTAAATTATTACATAATATAAATTGTTATGATTTGAAATATTAAATCCATTTTACCAAATTAAATTTACAAAACTATAAAATTTTAATATAAAATAAAACCTATAGACATGATGAGAAAGCGGTTTTCCAAAGAGAAATTTTCAAAATATTTAAATGTTTTCATATAAAAATTAAATATGAAATTCATTCCGAGTAAATAAATTGTATTCATTAATATATAATTGAACTAATTTTACTTTTAAAACAATTTTTAAACAAAATTATCCTTATTCGTTATTTAAATGAAAATGTGGTTTTCAATAAAAACAAGTATTTTTCAATATTTATCAAGAAATTAATCTTTTCATAAATATCCAAAAAAATCACCCTATAATGATTTTGACATGTAGATTATAAAAATAAATTTTATTTTTTGAAATAAACTTTCCAACATTTTCAAAAAATACTTTTAATATTCTTTCACAAACAATAATACAAATATTTTATAGAAAATAGTACTTTCAAAACATATAAATACTTTACCAAAAAATGAGTACATTTTTAACAATATATTTTATTTATATGAAAAATTAAAATTAATATTAAAATTTTGTTTATTCCAATTCGTGCTTCCAAGTTTAATAGTTATGTAAAAATGGTTGTGTATAAATAATAATATTAATAGTTTGTCTAGTTACATTAAAACTCAGTTTTTCATGTAATGCAAGCTATTAAAGAAATTATATTTATTTGAAATATATATATTTTATAAAATATCACTATGTTACATTATACCTCCATAAAATGAATCTCTCCCTCAAAAAATTTCACTTTGGTACACACAACTAAACAAACTTTTGTCTCATTTCATCCTTAAGTTCCCATGTATCTTCCTCAAGCTACTAGTTTCACCAATAAACATTGAACTGGTATTGTTTCATATAACATTATTAGTATGATAAAAAATCTTCACAAGTTGTTCCTCATAATAAGTATCATGCTCTAGCAGTATGACCTCTAAGTTTAATACATTTTATGTATCAGGTATATAATTACTTGGGACTAATACATGGAACACATCGTGAGCCTGAGAGAGGTTCGGTGGAAGCGCCAAGTGATAAGCTACTATCCTGAAATGATCAATAAATTCGAATTGACCAATATACCTAGGGATTAGTTTTTCCTTATTTCTGAATCTCATTACCTTATTCCATTGGGAATTTCATATGAAAAACTTACCACTAACTTCAAATTATAGACCACATAGACAATTATGAGCATAACATTTATATTGACTTTGTGATGCCCTTATGTGCTAATGAATATACTTAACCTTATCTATCGTTTATTAAGTTTTTTATCATCTTAATATATTTCTTTATCCAACACAATTCTATAATTTTGGAGTTCTACACATCTTTATATAGAGGGATTCAAAGGAGACATCTGACTTCTTGAGTGAAAACTATTGTTGTAAGAAAATTAACTAGAGGACAGTTTTGATCCCAACCACCTTTGAAATCCATAGAATAAGATCTAAATGTAATTTCACAATCCTAGATCCATTGAAATGATTCACCAATCTAGTTGGTCACATGACCTCAAGCTTGCCTCCTCATATGCCAGAGGACTTCAACTAGTAGCAAGGGTCTAATAATGGTATGGTAGGAAGACTATACCCTCATTCTCAGAGTTTCTCAATAATATAACATAATAAATCTGTAAACATCAAAAGTATAAAAAAATTAATAATTCATAAAAGATAATAATAAATGATAAAATGGAAAATTCCAAGTAATACAACCATGCAAGTCCTTGTGATGCAATAATATGCAATTAATAGTCATACATCAAGTAATAAATAAATGAAAAAAAATAAAGAAATAGTCTCAAATGTTATTTCCATTAGAATCTGGATCTATGGCTTTGTCATGTTCTCTGATGATCCCATGTAAAAATATAGAAGCACAAGAATAATCTATAAACCTAAACCTATAACCATGAGGTCTTTTCTAGTACACTTGTGAAATGGTGGTCCAAACTGGGTGTGAGATAAACTTAGTAGGAAACCACCATAGGTGTCTAATATTATCCAGTATGTGAGTAATAAATACAATAGAGTTAAAGAATATCAATAAGGTAGTAAATAAATAAATATAAATAAGCCAGGGATAGGTTTCTCAATGGATTCTCGACTAACCATATATGCTTTGACCTAATCCAGGATACGTCTAAACTTATGCACTTAGATATATAAACATCTATATATATATGGACTAGATAAATTATGACACATGTAGCCATATATATAGATGTTATGACTCACTAGGATCTGAATAGTAACTACGGTATCCATGCATAGCCACTAAAGTCTTACAGAGTGGTAAGGGATTCCATGCATTAAAATTAGAAATCATATGGGACTTCATTATTGAGTTCCATAAGTCAAGAGGGATGTATTTCCCAAGTATCATGATCAATAGGGGATGTCATTCTCACATATCATAAGTCATAAGGGATGTCATTCCCACATATATTAATCCAATTAGATTCTATAGACAAATATTATAATCAAATGGGGATTCCATGCCCAAATAAATAAGGACGTCGTGCCCATGAATAAATAGACACACCCTACCCATGAATATATAGGGATGTCATGCCCATGAATAGATAGGGACACCATGCTCGAGAATACATAGGTATTCTATAACCAAGTATCATAATATATATATAAGGGATTCCATGCCCAAGTATCAAAAATAATAATATAAACTAGCCAAAACCATTACATACAACTACCTATATCATTCAATTAAATTCAAACATAAATAAAAAATAATTCCATTTAGGTAAACATTTCGTGTAAGAATTTAATCATATATAGTGAAAAGGGATATTCCTAAGGGAATTCTATGTCACAACTCAGGTGTATAGTTTACACTCTTACATTTATAAGTAAATTATTAATCTCGTGGGTAAGGTCTATACCTCTTACCATTTCAAACATTATAAATAAATCTTAACTTTTTTTTAAATAATATGGTTCACCTAATAAGGGGTTTTATTTTAAAATTGGTTAATGAATATAATTCATATTATTATCAATTTAATTCATCACAAATATCTCTTGAATTGTAGTTAATAAAGACACAACAATGGTGAGTAAATTATAAAGATAACATTATAAATAAATCATTTTAAATAAAACCAAGAATGGGTGATTTAATTTCCTAAATAAGTCATAGATCATGGAATATGAAAAATTCATCCCAAGGGGTGGTTTGGGTTTACGTGAGAAACTTCCATGGTGTAATTAAATACACAAGGGATATTAAATTCATGGTATTGGGTTCCAAATAATTAATTTTACATTTACTGGGGAATGCACTGAAGCTATGTCATGTGGCATAATGGTGTAATTTATAAACAAGAAATACTTTAGGGGAAAGTAACTAGAGAACCTACCTCATGTTTTGTATAGTCCCCTCATCTAACACCAAGATTTTATTTGAGCTGGTTTGAGATAAATCAAAAGAATAGAAAAAACCCTTAAAGATTGGAAAAAATAACCCACGTGGATTTAGCATTCCTAACAGAGAAGGAAATTGAAATAAAAAGTAATATAAATTGAGATCTTACCGACACGGATCCAACGAGACCAAAAAATCTTAATTCTGATTCCAAATGAAGGAGTTTCATCAAATCTTAATATAGGCTAGAGGGAGATCTTGATCGACGCTATTATGCATGGGAAGTGAGGGAGAAAGAGGGAGGATAAACCCTTAAGGATGAGAGGGGAAAGGGTAAAATAACCCCCTTTAATGAAATGTATGGTTTGGACACATGTTTTTTCTAACCGTGTGCCAACCATGTGGTGAAACTACCTATGTGATGCTAAGGGTGTGGTCTAGGCATATGGTTTTCCAAACCATGTGCAGCCCATACGTATCACCTCGGAATATTTCTATAGATGTTTTTCATGTTCGTGTACCTCCAATCACATGGTTGGATCAAACTGTGTGACACCCCCAGCTCCCCTGGATCATGCCAAATAGTTTCCCCTAGATGGTGCAATAGTTTCAACAAACCTTGTTCCTATGGAAATCATGCTACATGGTTAGAAAAAATGAATCCTTACCCAACCTACTCGAGTTGGAAAATTTTTATTGAAGCGTATGAATTTGACATTAAACACCAACTGCATTTTTAAGTGTTATAGTAAAGCACATGGTACTTAATACATTTAAACTCGATCCAAATATCATATTCAAAACTAAACATCGGGATGGTTCATAACCAATACTCTCTAACCCAAGACCTGATTACATCATTTTTTTATTTATTAACCATTCAATGGGGCTTACCACAATAGATTCTAGTTTCCCAACAGCCAATTTCGAGTTACATTATGTTGACCATCATAATTTTCTACCAAATCACACCCATAAAATCATAGTGACACTTTTATCACATTCATCATATTACATAGGAGGGAAATTTACTTATTCCCCCAATTAATTGAACCAATCAAACTCCAATTGACCAAGCCCATACTAGCCATGTAAGCTTTTCCATAATCAAACCAAGCCTTCCCTTTTAAAATATAGTCTTCTTATCCCTACAGAATGCTAAACATGGTTCCTCATCAATTTCTTCTAACTTCTTGATAAAACTAAGGTTGATATGCCTCTAGTCAACTATTTTCAAAAACACTTTACTTTAATAGCCAATATTCTTGTAAAATAGATTCTAAATACTTATCCAATGGCACATCAAGATTGTTTCTAGAACACATACCATATCATGTACCCAACTTATGGTGATGTGTCCTAATCGAACCATCTCTAGCTCAAAATTTTGGTGTTATAAGTCTAACATCGACAATATTTCAATCCAGTTTTCATGGATAATGATAAGGTCCTCTGGGCTTAACACCCATATATGGATTCCACCAAAACCATAATGAACATATACCTGTAATATACCAAGGATTCATATTATACCATGACATTTTAATTAAATTTTCTATGAGATCCAAATGATCCTCTAATGAATGGCCTCAAGTTTCAAAAATTCATTTCACATGAGGGTCCATCTGTTATGTAATAAAGTTCTTTGATTTTTAAATATTTGGTTCAACCTATAGTTGACAATGTCCCAACATACTCAGGATGATATCAGGATAGGGATCATGATAATCTCTGAAAAAGTAGTTTTCCAAGATGTCATTGAAGATTACCATAGATAAGCAAGTATAGTTCTCTTAAGAACTACTCTATTTGTATTTTATTTGAATCAACCCATGGTTCTATGTCTTCCAATTATGTGTTCCCAGGTCCAACTAAAATTCATCCACTCTTAACACACAAGTCATATTAACCAAGAATAGTTGATCGCTCCAAACTGAGTTGTTTAAGAATCTTATAGCTTAACAGATGATGAGGTTTTTAAAGTCTCAATCATTTTACCTTAAATCCCAATATACCTTTGATCGTTCAGTGTAACAAATGAATTTTATTCATAACTCTTGGATTTCATCGATTATTGGGTGAAAAACTAACCACCTTATCACCGCGTTGGATTTCAAGAACAGTCGCATTTCCTACCGATAAACTCCCAGATCGCTTATTCTATTCAAGCCTAAATCTATCATCCAAACTTGTTTTAAACTCACAACTGAGTCTTAAAAACAATCATAATGTCTGAGACTTGAAATCTCAAAACAATAATCTAACCATCCACTAGAAACTGTTCTGACCATTTCCAACTGGTCCCATATGGTTTCATTCCATCTACCTAGAAGGATACACTTAAATACCTTAGCAGTGGTTCTCCCTACCTTGGGATTGTCCTGGTATTAATTTTAATGAAAACTAGAACTCATCTCATAGAACACTCTCTATCCACCACCAAACATAGGTTATAGATATATCAATAATGCTAATGCCAAATGCATACATAAAATTAGAGGAATCAACTAATTAATATTTCAATTGAACATATTAACTCCTAGATGTATAAATGATGTTTATATCAAGTCATGTTCACGCACATTATCTCCATCTTTCATAAAAGTTAAAGCTAAACTAACTGAAAGTGTTACAAAACCTGATAATCTTGAAACATCATCCCCAACACTGAGATAACTCAAACCTCACAAAATCTTCTGGTCATTCTACTTTGGAGATGACCTATGAATGTAATTCAATAGATTAAGTCTTAAAATTTTCCACCAAACACATACAGGTTTTTTTATAATTTTATCAATTCAATGGGTATAGTGTTCATCAACATGTACTACCAAGATATTACATCAACATAATAGCATACCATTTGATATTATATATAGAACTATCAGTCCTATACATACCATTTGATATTATATGGGCCCCCAGATAATGGGCGCTCAGATAATGGTATGTATAGGACTGAATCTGAGGATTATATGATTCCCACTTTTTTATGTTGGGTCAATTTACTGAAATACCACCTATCATTTTGGGGTGTAATTTACTCACTAATATTCCTACTTGAGAAAAATGGCACCCAAACAGAACCTCATGTATGAAGCGACTCACAAGAATTTAGTAAGGCCTTAATTTATAAAGGTTCCACCACAACTAGACATACCCCTTTTTATTTAACAAAAGACATCAATCCTAAAACTAGATTCATTCTATAAAATATCACTAGTCGTACCAACCTAACTTCTAATCTCATAGTATAATAAAGTTCAATATATACCTATGGGAAACATACCTATTATCATCTAAGTAAGAAATCAAATAAATATTTAAACTACCCTTAATCAAGGTTTAAATATAGAAACACCACTATAAGGTTTCATTTAATCCATTACACTAGTTCACATTTGAATTTTAAACATTTCAATGGCTCGGTTTTAAGGAAATTTAGTACCAATTATAAAGAAAAAAATGCTTGGTGCTTTATTTAGATATCTATATAATGAAACATAGGTATGTTTTATCAAACTACATTTTAACCATTATTTATTAAACTAAAATCCATCCCCAAATAGGTAGTTTATCTTATAAATTTATTTTATTTATTTATTTATCCAAAAGTATTTGCATAATTGGTCTTATTTAATGAAAATTTTAATTCAAACTATAGAGGAAAACTCCATTTCATTTTCAATTGGAATTTTAATTAATTGTGCCTCTTATAATAAATGTAAAATGTATGCTAAAAGGTATTTATAATTTTAAGGGAACTATTTTAGTATAGTGGAACCATATATTTATACATAACTCATATAAGTTGATGTTGACACTTTAAGTAACCATACCTATGTATCATGAGTATTCCCCAATGGGGTAAAGTACTGAAGCATGAAATAAATAAAAGCGACATACAGGGGTCCCAAAAAACAAAATTGGGTCCAATTAAGTGAAACCAAAACACATTTGATTTATTTAAGATCTTTGAAACAACCTTATTGTGTTTATGTGATAATAATCAATCACCATTGCAAGCTACTTAGGTCGAGTAGCATCTATCTCATAACTATAGCATGCCATGATCAACCTACTAGGTTCGAATCAGACATATAGCCCATAAGAAATTGCATTATTTATAGGTCAGAGTTTTAAAAAATTATATTTATTCAATGGTCCAGTTAGATGAATCAGCATTACCGAACTATATAGTTATATGCATTTATAATTTACAATTTGAAATCATGTAACTTAAACCCATTATTTATAATGGTTTGATTATATATATTTCCACTCCCAGTTTATAAAGCACCCATACTGTAACATCCCAAGTAATTAATGAATAATAGATATTTTTATCTATGTCTATTAATGAATTGGATAGTGTTTTAGAGGCTTAAAATGAAAATAAATCCAATCTTAAGCATGGAATGCACAAATATTTTTTTAAAAGATTGTTTTATTGCCTTTTGATGGCAAACCATTTTTAAATCTATATTTTGACAATTTTATAAGATATTTTTTTCAAAATAAACTTATTCTTTATGATTGGGACATCAAAAGTTACTTTGTGTGAATTTTTGGTATTTTTCCGATAAAGTTCATTTTTTAATGAATAGTGAAAATGTTGTATTTTAATTCAAAACCTATTTTTAATCTAATTTATTTATATGATTATATTATCTTTTGAATTGTTTTTGAAGTGAAATTAGAATATATTTTTACCATTTAATCCAATGGTGGTCATTGGAATCAATTTCACTTTGAAATTGGACTTAAACTGGTGTCAATCTTTTGATACTTATTGTTTCATAAAAACACGCTATTTGTCATGACAGTGGGAATTAATTATTAAATTAATTAATGTAACTTATATGATTTGAATTTTTTAAAATATAAATCATTTTTTAATTCAGAATATTAAATATATCTTAGGGTGATGTTTTGGTATTTTTCTGAAAAACTTCAATTTTTGATGAATAGTGAAACCACTAAGTGGTAGTTAAAGAAACTGATTTTTCGTTTAAATGAAACTTTGCCACTTCTGTGATTTGATTTTCAAAAATCCGACATACATTGTTGTCATTAAGAAGTAAAATGTGGTTCAATGAGATTAAAATAATTTTTTGGTGAATAGTAACTTTTATGTTTTTAATCGCGATTAGAGGTAATTTGTGTAGTTTAAGGTAAAAATAATGTTTTAATAATATGAGATGAGCTTGACACATGTCCTACCCTTATTTTATGTGTCATGGCCGACCAATACAATCCATGGGTCAACTTGGGGACCCCATTGAGCCACTTTGGTTGGGAAATTACATAAATAACTTTTTATTTAATGTAAAAGTAAAAATGACACAAACATGAGATGTTTTACGAAAACAATTTTTACATGGGGTTATACAAGTAAGATTTTTTACTATAAATATTCATTATAAATATAAAAAGATTTCCTACATCATATTATTTTTTTTATAATTTTTAAACTTTAAAACAATTAAATTATTTATGAAATTATGATGATGCAGTGATTACCTCATTAATAAAGGATTTAAATAAAATGAAATAATAATGTAAAATCTATGACCTAAACATGTCCAAAACCTATTGGATGGGTGGATTTAGAACCCTTATCACCTTACCCTCGAATTATAATAATGTGGGACCTTTTGAATCCGAAACTCATTTTAAAATAAAGGAACATTTCTTTACTTTCCAAGAGTACCCCTCCTCTCCTCTTATAAAAGGCCCCCACCTCTACCTTCTTACCCACACTTCCAAAGCCTTTGGCTCGGCCAAACCCTGACCATTTTGTCTCTCCACATCCCTCTCTTACTCCTTGAAGCCTCACATTGGGCATAAGTCTTCCCAAGGAAGCCTTTGAGCTCAAACCAAAGGGAGTTACCCGATTTTAATGTAATGTCTTCACTTGAGTCCTTTTGTTTTATTTTACTTCTCCAACCCCCTAACCTCTTTTTATTCATATCTTTTGTAAAAACTCCAGTATCTTCAATATACTAGGATTTTGTTATAAGAAGTATTCGATCTGCACCTACACACACCTACATCTAATGGTTAAAGAACATACTGTTTCCATGGATGGCGAATTTCGGCCTCCCGAAACGATGATTGTTCAACATTCTTTTAACACCTTCAAAGGTTGCCTTTAAGATGACACTATATTTATATATGATATATAATATGTTCATGTTTTCCTTAAGCTTCTGTATTTTTCATTTTGGGCATACCTTTATGGTTTCCATTATGGGTAAACGCGATATCTTCATTTAAGGAAGTGCGAACTACCGCCCCCTCAAAGTGATTTGATTCGTTAAATACCATATGTGGGACGTATAAAGGATGGAGTTATAATATTATATATGATATTACACTGGAATTATAATATACCTTTATATCATTATTATTCCATTCTATAAAATACGAAATAGAAATGAAAGTAGCGTTCATGCGTACGTACGGCTTACCGTCTCCATGAACGGTGCATTTCATTTCTTACCTCTAAATGATTATACAATATTATAAATGCATGTATATACTGGATATATATGATATATATGATATATACATCATGATTATAATTCTGGATATAATGGATACATGAATAACTTGTAATTATAAAGGGTTTATTTTTTACTCAAGTACCAATGATCGTTAAAACGACCGTTATTAACTTAAATAATTACATAGTGTTCATGACATGGCAATAAGTGATATAAAAGGAATAATGAACTTGAAAAAGGTTATTAAACAAGTAGAAATTAACTCAAGTTTATTATTCAGGAGATTAAAGAATGACCGAGTCAAGTCGGACCCGAGGTATGGGACTTCGTCTTAATATCCATTCATTGAGGCATATTTTGTTTTATACACAACCTTCTTTTATACGGTGTATACACCCCTTTGACTTTTACGTTTATTCAAAAGGGATATTTTTTTATACTAAGCTTTTACTAAACAACAAAATGGAATGTTTTTGTCATACGTATGCGGCGACAACGACTTCTCCGCCGCCGTGACCATTATTTGAGTTTCGGCTTCCTCTACAAGCCATACCTTTTTTTTAAAGAAAAATAAATACCATGTTTTACTTTTCTTTTATTTTGGTATTAAAAATGGTTTTCATAATGTTTTTATATCAATGTGTTGTATTGATATCTTGTGATTGAAAGGTGGAAATGTTATGTTTCCTTTATGCATGTTTTATGTCATACAATTATGTTGAGGTTCTCGGGAATTATTATGAAGATGGGTGGTTCCGTGATAATCTAAGGGTGGGTGAGCCCGATATAGCTCTCCAATGCATTGGGTAATGCGAAGGAGTGAAACGTTAAGGTTTCTCCGAAGAGATTTAGGGAATATATTGTGATGGGTATTCCAAATGTAACCAAAAGGGTTACTCCCTACGTAAGAATGTTATGAAAGCCTCAAGTTACCTTTATGTCTTATGATTTCTATGATTTATTCATGATTTGATGAGGTATGTTAAAGTGATTATGTTTTATGGGTAAAGTATGATTTCATTCTTATGTATATATGATCTCATGTTTTCTTTCCATATTTTTATAACCCATATTGAGCTTTTTATGCTCATCCCAAGTTTTTTTTTGAAATGTTTTTCACAAGTCAAGGGAAAGGTACATGATATGATGATAGTGTCAAGGAAGTGTCAAGAAAGAATCCATGTTTTATTTTAAATATGTTCCAATGATGGGAAAAAATTAATACTATCTTTATGTAACCACTTTGTTTAAATGTGGAATGTAATGCAAGTTTTATGTTCTAATTATCTAAAACTCTAAACCTGAAAAGATCCTCAAGGTGTAATCTTGTAATAACTCATGATTAAGTAAGTTTTAAGTTCGGGGCCTTATAGTTGGTATCAGAGGTTGGTTTAGATAAATTTAGGAGTTATAATTCTATTAAATGATTGTCCAAAAATATTTTTTTTATGGTCAAATTTAAATGATATAGGATTTGAAGATTACCATGTTGCTTCATCTAAGACATGTTTGTTCAGAATGGTTTTCCATAGAGGAAACAGGGAAGCAGTGCTAGGAAGGCATACAAAAGGAAATAACCTTCCGAATTAGCATCCTGAGATGGTCGGAATTGGAACTAAACAGTTTGTTGCAGTAATGGCACAGTTGACTCAAGCGATAAATGGTGGTGGTATCCATGCATGAGATCAGCAAGATCAACCGCAGAGGAACATGTCAATGGTGGAACATCTCATGAGGCAACATCCCCCATAATTCAGAGGATCATCTGACCCTGTGTTAGATGAAGGGTGGATTAAAGCACTGGAGAAGATTTTCGATGTCATGGGGTGTTCAGACAATCAAAAGGTTAGTCTTGTTATTTACCGTTTGGAGGGTGAAGCAGATCAGTGGTGGTCGATGGTTAAAAATATCAGGAATGCCGATGATATGGATGCTCTTGACTTGGATGAATTTAAAGGTATGTTTCTTGAGAAGTATTTTCCTAAGGCTGTTCGACTTAGGATGGAAAATCAATTCCTGGAATTGAGGCAAGAGGAAGACTGAGTGGCTGTCTATGAAGAAAGGTTCACTCGATTGGCAAGGTATGCTCCAAATTTTATCTGAGACCTTGATAGTAAAATCAATCATTTTTACTCAGGATTAAAGCCAAAATATCGAAGGGAATTATCTTCTCGTGAGTTTAAAAGTTATGAAAAGCGTGTTCGATGTGCTGAGAAGGTGGAAATGGAGTTTGCCGATGATCAAGTGTTCTATAACAACCAATAGAAGAAGAGACCGAGGTGGCGGGAGAAAGGGAATAATTCTTCAAAAAAAGTCTGATGGTAAGAAATATAAGTTTCTAGTTTGTGATAAATGTGGAAAAAGGAATGCTGGGGAATGTCTTTTGAATTCTAGAAAGTGCTACCGATGTGGTAAGATGGGACATAAGGCTCGTGATTGCACTGAAAAAGATCAAGGTGATGGTAAGTTCAAATTTGATTTATAGTTAGTTAAATGTTTTAAGTGCAATGAGATGGGTCACTATGAAAATGAGTGTCCGACAAAGAGCTCGAGTGATGGGAAGCAGTTAGACTATAATAAGAAAGGAGTGGTGAAATCCTTTGCAACTACTTCAGCAGATGTCGGGCCATCAAATGAAGTTGTATCAGGTACTTTGCTTGTTTTTTTAGATTATGCCAGTGTGTTTTTTGATTCGGGGTCTACACATTCTTTAATCTATGAAATATTTTCTAGTAAAATGGGAATACCATCTCAATAAATGACTCCTGAACTTGTGGTAAAAACACCTGGGGTAAATGTTGAGGCAAAAAGAATTTATAAGAATCTTCCTATCCTAATATGTGGAAATAACCTACTTGAAACCCTTATTGTTTTACCTCTAGTAGCGTTTGATGTTATCTTGGGTATGGATTGGCTCTCTATTTACCATGCTAAGATTGACTATAGTGCTAAAGAAGTTTCTTTTCAGAAAGACTTTTAGTTTGTGTACAAGAATGAACCCTTACTATTGATAACATATCAAGAGGCCGAGAAACTTGTAAAAGATGGAAATGAATGTTACCTTACACATATTGTTGGAAACAAGGGAACTGTTCAGATTAATGATGTGCCAGTGGTAAATGAGTATCCTGATGTTTTTTCTGATGAGTTTCCTGGAATAATACCAGATCGGGAAGTTGAATTTACTATTGACTTAGTTCCTGATGCTAAGACAATTTCAAAACCCCCTTATCGAATGGCTCAAATGAACTTTTAGAGTTGAAGGAGAAATTTCAAGATTTATTTGAGAAAGGTTTCATTAGACCTAGCACATCACCATGGGGTGATCCTGTTTTATTTATTAAAAAGAAATGTGGTTCTATGAGACTTTGCATTGATTATAGAGCCTTGAATAACATCACTGTTAAGAACAAATATCCTTGCCTCATATCGATGATTTGTTTGATCAGCTCCAGGGAGCTCAGTATTTTTCAAAGATTGACCTGAGATCGGGGTACCATCAGTTGAAGGTAAAGGAATTAGTTGTTCCGAAGACTGCATTTTGTACAAGATATGGCCATTATGAATTTGTAGTAATGCCTTTTGGGCTAACCAATGCACCTGTTGTATTCATGGACTTAATGAATAGAATTTTCCATGAGTTCTTGGATAAGTTTGTGGTGGTTTTCATTGATGATATTTTGGTGTTTTCTAAAAGTAAAGAGGAGAATGAAAGAAATTTAAGGGTTATTTTGAAAACCTTAAAAGAAAATAAATTGTATGTGAAATTCAGCAAGTGTGAGTTTTTGTTGCAAAAAATTTCTTTCCTTGGTCACATTGTTTCAAAAGATGGGATAACTATTGATCCTACAAAAACAAAAGTTGTGGAAGACTGGCCAAGACCCACAAATGTAACTGATATTCATAGCTTCCTTGGTTTGGCAGGCTATTACTAAAGATTTTTTAGAAATTTTTCACGATTATCTATTCCAATGACTAAGCTAACTTGGAAGGGTGTTAAGTTTATCTGGACAAAAGAATGTGATGATTGTTTTCTGGAGTTGAAAAGAAGATTGGTGAATGCTCCAGTTTTAGCACTACCTTCCAGGAATGGTGAATTTGTTATCTACAGTGATGCTTCATTGAAAGGAATTGGTTGTGTCCTAATGCAGAATGATCAGGTAATTGCTTATGCTTCACGACAGTTGAAAACTCATGAGGTAAATTACCATACACATGATTTGGAATTAGCTGCTGTCGTTTTCGCTTTAAAATTTTGGAGGCATCATTTGTATGGAGTAAAGTGTGAAATATATACTGATCACAAAAGTTTAAAGTATATATTCACTCAGAAAGAATTGAACATGAGACAAAGGATATGGATAGAATTAATCAAGGATTATGATTGTACAATTCATTACCATCCAAGAAAAGAAAATAAAGTGGTCAATGCTTTGAGTCGAAAAAGTAATGATTCATTAGCAATATTGCATTTGGAACGTGATCCTTTGGTTAAGGATTTGATGAACTTTGGCATAGAAGTTGTTGGTGTAGGATGTTCTTCTGTTTTGTTTCAGGTATCAGTGAAATCTTCTCTATCAGACAGAATCAAGCAAGGGAGTGAGTTGCAGAAAAAGGTAGAGCTAGTTTAGAAAGGTAAGTTGCCTGAATTCAACATTGATAATGATTGTGTTTTGAGATTTGGGAAGAGATTGTGTGTTCCTTGTGATTCATAGTTGAAGAGAGAGTTGTTATGTGAAGCTCATAGTTCTCCGTTTTTAGTTCATCCTGACAGTTCTAAGATGTACAAAGATCTGTGGGAGTATTACTGGTGGGATGGAATGAGAAGAGATATTGCTGATTTTACTGTGAAGTGTTTGACATGTCAATAGGTTAAAGTAGAGTGGTAGTTACCGAAAGGGATGCTTCAGCCTTTACCAGTGTCAGAGTGGAAATGGGAGAATATATCCATGGACTTCGTTGTGGGATTTTCGAAGACCCCTCGAGGTAATAATGCAATCTGGGTTATTGTTGATCGCTTGAATAAATCTGCTCATTTCCTTTCTATATAAGATACTTTTTTCCTATATCAACTTTCCCGCTTGTATCATAAAGAGATAGTCAGGTTACAAGGAGTTCCTCTCTCCATTGTATCCGATCGTGATCGCAGGTTTACTTCTAACTTTTGGAAGGGCCTTCAAAATTTGTTGGGTACTGAATTAAATTTTAGTACAACATTTCATCCTCAATCAAATGGGCAGTCAGAACGACCAATTAAGACATTGGAGGATATGCTACGTTATTTCTCTATGGATTATCAGGGAAGTTGGGACCAACATCTTTCTTTGGTTGAATTTTCATATAATAACAGTTTTCATTCCAGTATACAGATGGCACCATTTGAGGCGTTATATGGGAAGCGGTGTCGAACACCAGCTTTCTGGGATGAAGTGGATGAAAGGAAGTTGATGGGACCAGAATTGGTAGAAGAGATGGTAGAAAAAGTTTAGCTGATTCAGAAACACATGAGAACAGCTCAGAGTAGGCAGAAGAGTTATGCGGACAACAGGAGGAAGGATCTCTCTTTTGAGGTTGGTGATCATGTTTTTCTCAAAGTATCACCATAGAAAAGTGTGATGCGATTTGATAAGAAAGGAAATCTGAGTCCAAGGTTCATTGGACCATATGAAATTCTGGAGAGAGTTGGATCAGTTGCATACTGGGTGGATTTACCTCCGAGTTTATCTCAGGTACACAATGTTTTTCATGTTTTGATGTTGAGAAAGTAAATGCCAGATCCATCTCATGTTTTGAGTCCAGATGTAGTTCAGCTGGAAGAGAACCTATCATATGAGGAACAACCGGTCCAGATTATTGACCACAGGTAGAAAGTGTTGCGGAATAAGGAGATTAATCAAGTAAAGGTTTTGTGTAAAAACCACGCAATGGAAGAGGCAACATGGGAATCTGAAAATGCAATGAGGGATAAGTACCCCCATTTATTCGGTAAGTAAATAAATTGCGGGGACGCAATTTTCTAAAGGGGGGAAGGATGTAACATTCCAAGTAAGTAATGAATAATAGATATTTTTATCTATGTCTATTAATGAATTAGATAGTGTTTTAGAGGCTTAAAATGAAAATAAATCCAATCTTAAGCATGGAATACACTAATATTTTTTTTAAGATTGTTTTACTCCCTTTTGATGGAAAACCATTTTTAAATATATCTTTTGAATATTTTATAAGCTATTTTTTTCAAAATAAACTTATTCTTTATGATTGGGACATCAAAATTTACTTTGTGTGAATTTTTGATATTTTTCCGATAAAGTTCATTTTTTAATGAATAGTGAAAATGTTGTATTTTAATTCAAAACCTCTTTTTAATATAATTTATTTATATGATTAGATTATCTTTTGAATTTTTTTTGAAGTGAAATTAGAATATATTTTTACCATTTACTCCTTGAAGCCTCACTTTGGGAAAAATTCTTCCCAAGGAAGCCTTTGAGCTCAAACCAAAGGGAGTTACCCGATTTTAAGGTAATGTCTTCACTTGAGTCCTTTTGTTTTATTTTACTTCTCCAACCCCCTAAACTCTTTTTATTAATTTCTTTTGTAACAACTCCAGTATCTTCAATATACTAGGATGTTGTTATAAGAAGGATTCAAGCTACACTTACACACACCTACATCTAATGGTTAAATAACATACTGTTTCCGTGGATGGCGAATTTCGGCCTCCCGAAACGATGATTGTTCAACATTATTTTAACACCTTCAAAGGTGGCCTTTAAGATGAAACTATATTTATATATGATATATAATATGTTAATGTTTTCCTTAAGCTTCTGTATTTTTCATTTTGGGCATACCTATATGGTTTCCATTATGGGTAAACGCGATATCTTCATTTAAGGAAGTGCGGACTACCGCCCCCTCAAAGTGATTTGATTCATTAAATACCATATGTGGGACTTATAAAGGATGGAGTTATGATATTATATATGATATTACACTGGAATTATAATATACCTTTATATAATTATTATTCCATTCTATAAAATACGAAATAGAAATGAAAGTAGCATTCATGCGTACGTACGGCTTACACTCTCCATGAACGGTGCATTTCATTTCTTACCTCTAAATGATTATGCAATATTATAAATGCATGTATATACTGGATATATATGATATATATGATATATACATCATGATTATAATTCTGGATATAATGGATTCATGAACAACTTGTAATTATAAAGGGTTTATTTTTGACTCAAGTACCAATGATCGTTAAAACGACCGTTATTAACTTAAATAATTACACAGTGTTCATGACATGGAAATAAGTGATATAAAAGGAATAATGAACTTGAAAAATGTTCTTAAACAAGTAGAAATTAACGCATGTTTATTATTCAGGAGATTAAAGAACGACCAAGTCAAGTCGGACCCGAGGTATGGGACTTCGTCTCAATCTCCATTCATTGAGGCATATTTTGTTTTATACACAACCTTCTTTTATACGGTGTATAAACCCCTTTGACTTTTACGTTTATTCAAAAGGAATATTTTTTTATACGAAGCGTTTACTAAACGAAAAAATGGAATGTTTTTGTCATACGTATGTGGCGACAATGACTTCTCCGCCGCCGTGACCATTATTTGAGTTTCAGCTTCCTCTACAAGCCATACCTTTTTTTAAAAAGAAAAATAAATACCATGTTTTACTTTTATTTTATTTTGGTATTAAAAATGGTTTTCATAATGTTTTTATATAAATGTGTTGTATTGATATCTTGTGATTGAAAGGTGGTAATGTTATGTTTCCTTTATGCATGTTTTATGTGATATAATTATGTTGAGGTTCTTGGGCATTATTATGAAGACGGATGGTTCCGTGATAAACTAAGGGCGAGTGAGCCCGATATAGCTCTCCAATACATTGGGTAACGCGAAGGAGTGAAACGTTAAGGTTTCTCTGAAAATATTTAGGGAATATACTGTGATGGGTATTCCAAACGTAACCAAGAGGGTTACTCCCTACGTAAGAATGTTATGAATGCCTCAAGTTACCTTTATGTCTTATGATTTCTATGATTTATTCATGATTTGATGAGTTATGTTAAAGTGCTTATGTTTTATGGGTAAAGTATGATTTCATTCTTATGTATATATGATATCATGTTTCCTTTCCATATTTTTATAACCCATATTGTGCTTTTTATGCTCATCCCATGTTTTTTTTTTTTGAAATGTTTTTCACAAGTCAAGGGAAAGGTACATGATATGATGATAGTGTCAAGGAAGTGTCAAGAAAGAATCCATGTTTTATTTTAAATATGTTCCATTGATGGGAAAAAATGAATACTATCTTTATGTAACCACTTTGTTTAAATGTGGAATGTAATGCACGTTTTATGTTCTAATTACCTAAAACTATAAACCTGAAAAGATCCTCAAGGTGTAATCTTGTAATAACTCAAGATTAAGTAAGGTTTAAGGCCGGGGCCTTATACATACACTTTATAAATTAAAAAATTGACACCCGTTTAATTTTACCATTCACATTCCAATCCATGTGACCAATGATCCATGACTCAAATGTGTTTTTATTGGTTAATTAAGGTTCCACCATTAATATATATGGGAAAACATCATTTAGGTTGATATTCACCCTTTAATAACCAATCATATATCAAAAATATATCAAATCATGTTATTAAAAGTTAGAAAGGAATTCAAATATACAAACAGAAACCCAAATATGCATGGTATATAATAAAAGAATGATAAATAATCACCTAAACATGGTATACAGGTAATCATGATTCTAAATCACACAACCCACATCCAACAAGTATCAATAAATCAAGAAATCAAACCTACGTAGCAAGGAATATGCATGGAATGTGAATCTCTGTGTGCCTATAATAATGCATTTAATGGTACTTAATTTATATACCAATCCAAGGGTGAAACACCATGAATATTACAAATCAATAAATAACATAAGGTTCATTAATCAGTCAAGGTAAAAAATTATTTAATCTAATAATTAATTGAATGAACATAAATCTCATCCTTGGAAACTTGTTCTTTTCCCCATATGTATGTTGATAACTCCCAAACATATCAATTTACAAAGATCTAACATGCTCATGTAATCCTTTCTACCAACCCAAATAGTAAGATAAAAGGAAAATATTCTTTGATAACACTTTGTAACATCCTGAATCAGGAACCACTAAAACAGTGCCTCGAACAAGTAGGTCGCATGTCCTAAAGCATACCTCCCCATATGCCTGAGGTTGTCGACTAGAATAAAGTGTCCAATGATGGTATGGTGGGGAGACTATACCCTTATGAATATAGTGGAACAATGGTATAACATAATAAATTAATCAATAGTGGAAGAAAAAATAAATGAAGAAGAATCATAAAATAATAATAATTGATAAAATAGCCAATGCCAAATAATACAACCATGCATGCTCGTGTAATGCTACAATACGCAATAAATAATTATATATCAGGTAATACATAAATGATACAAAAAGACAGATAAAATCATCAAAGGCTACCTCCATGAGTGTCCTAAGATCTATCTCAGTCATGTGCTCCTAAGATACCAAGTAAATTTATAGCATCACAAACATAATCCATGAAACTAAAAAAACAACCATGAGGTCTGTTCAGGTACCCCATTACAATGGTGGCCCAAATAGGGTGTGATATAGACTTAGTAGGCCACAACTAATAGTGTCTAATTATATCAGTCATATGAGTATAAAACCCAATAGTGTGATGGAATATTAATAAGGAAGTAAATAAATAAATATAAATAAGTTGGCCTCAGGTTCCTCAAAGGACTCCCAGCCGACCATACCTGCTTTGTCCTAATCTAGGATACCTCTGAACATGTTCACTTAGATATACAAACATGTATATATATACATATATATATATTCACTGGATATTTAGAGACATATATAGATATATATATATAATATGATTAGCTAGGACCCAAGTCATAACTCACGAGTCCATGAATTGTCAATAATGTCTTACATAGTGATATGGGATACCATTCCTGAAAATTAGAAACTTTGAGGGATTCCAACCTAAGTGTCATAAGTAAAGAGGGATTCCATTCCTGAGTATCATTGTTAATAGGATACATCATGCCCACGTATCATAAATCATAAGGAACTTCATGCTTACATATCTTAATCAAAAAGGACCCCATGCTTTAATATTATAATCAAATGGAGATACGATGCTCCAATAAATAGGGATTCCATTCCCTTGAATAAATAGGAACACCATACCCATGAATATATAGGGAAACCTTACACATGAATAAGCAGGGATGCCATACACATGGATATATAGGGACACCATGCCCATGAATAAAAAGGGAAACCATTCCCAAGTATCATAATATATATAAGGGACAAAATTCCTAATTATCACAGGTAATAATATAAATTAACCAATGATATTATATACAACCACTTGTATCATTCAATTCATTCAATATAAAATAATAAATAATTCCATGTATGTAAACATGCCGTGTACAATTTAATCATGGATAGTTAAAAATTCCATCCCTGAGGGAATTTCATGTCACAAACCAAGTGTATAATTGGTACCATTACATTTACAAGTATATATAGAAATTCATGGTCATGTTCCATTCATTTTACCATTTCAAACATTATCATTCAATCACCCATTTTATAAAAGAAGACAACACTCCTCACCATGATGTTATTAGAAAACAAGGAAAGGAATATAATCCATATTATTATCAATTTAATTCATCATAATAATCTCTTTAATTGGAGTCAATCATCACATTGTAAGGGTGATTAAAAATTATGGAGAACATTATAAATCAATCATTTGAGACAACACCTAGAAGGGTTCATTTAACTCAAAAAAATGAGGCATAGGTCATAAAATTTGAACAATGAACTCAAAGGGGAGGTTCTTCATGAGGTGATAAACATCCATGGTGCAATTAAATACACACAAATTTTAAAATTAAAGGCATTTAGTTCCACATAATTAATTTCAAATTTAATGGAAAATGTATGAGAGGTATGGTGTGTGGAACAATGATGTAGTTTATAAATAAGTGATTCTTTAGGGGAAATAAAATAGACCACATACCTCATTATTAGGATGGTCCCCTCAACTAACAATATGATTTGGTTTGATCTGGTCCAAGAGAAATTGAAATATTATAAAAACACCCTAAAATAGGGAAAAAGAGTCTATATGGATTTAACATTCCAAATGGTGAAGGAAGATGAAATGGTAAGAAAGAGGAATCAGTATCTTACCAACACAAACCCAATGAGACTAATGGAGCTTTATTATAATGTCAAATGAAAAAGTAGAACCAAATACAAGGAGAATCTAGAGGGAGAGATCAAGTAGGGATGTTTTGCATGGGAAGTGAGGGAGAAATAAGGAGGACAAACCCTTATAGAGGAGAGGGGAAGAAGGATAAAATCACATCATTTAATTAAATTCATGGTTTGGTCGCATGGTTTGGTCGCATGGTTTGGATAACCATGGGAAGACCACATAGTTCCACTTCCTATGTGGTACTAAGGGTGCGGGATAGGTGTCCATTTTTCAAAACTGTGAGTGGCCCAGGTGATTCAACTCTTCATTTTTTAGCAAATTTATCACATGACCATGCACCTCCTATTTCATAGTTATATCAAACTAGGTAAAAACCCTAGATCCCATTGACTAGGACACATGTTTTCTCCTAATGGAACACACGATTTTAACAAACTAATTCCCTATAAAAAACAGACCACGTAGATTGTGATACATGGTTTTCACTAACCATGCGCCAACCGTGTGCATCTATCTACTTCTCCCAAAACATATTTTCTAGAGTATGATTCTCCCAAAACTCATATGAACACCTAATACACCTCTTGACCTTAAATTTCATATAAAAACAACACTTCTGGGTGTTCTAATGCTCATATTTACTTCCTAAATCTTGGATTAAGATGTGGCCCATCCACCAAATGAATGTTCCAAATTCCTTTGTAATTTATTAAATAAAAAAACATGGTACCTACACTCAAAATAACCTATAAGGTTTTAATTTTTCTCTCAGACAGACCACCTATCTATGGATGATATACAGTTCTAAAAATCAACTATGTATCAAGATCTTGCTAAAGACTATACCAAAACTTTGAGGAAAACCTCATATCCTGATAAGATAAAATGGAATGTGGTGCTACATGTAACCTTCCACTTTATTAAGGTATATTGTAGAAATTTTCTCAAAAGGGAAGTCTTATTTAATTTTGATTAACTCTGATGACTTTGAAATGAGGCCGACTATGTCCCATAGAGCATTATTCCCTTTAGAAATTTTTTGGGAGTCCAATGAAAGAATCCTTGGTGATGTTTTCATATTTTCATTATGGTATGGGTAATAGTTGTAACATCCCCTTAGTATTTTTATCTTAACCTTAAATTTCTTAAATACCAAGAACTGAGATACAAACTCTATGATACCACGCTTCATGTCATCCCAACATAAATAATCTTTCAAATATTTATACATCTTCATACTTCCATGATGAATATAGAATGATGAACTATAATCTTATCCTAAAAACTCATTAATTAAATCAGGTATAGATAGAATACATACACAGTTCCTAAACCTTATCATTCCATAAAAATCAATGTTAAACTCAGGAACATTTCTCACAATATGTTGTAGCCATATAGTTTCCTTCTATTACTTTTTAATCTTCACATGGATAAATGGATGAAAACTCATTTGAAAAATATAATATTTATCTCCTTAATTCATTATTTACATATCAATTCATTGAAAATCCAAAAATATAGGATCTTTTTTAAACCTCATCATTGATAATATTTCAGGATCTTTTCGACTCAATGAATCAACCACCTAGTTAACTTTCCTAGGGTAAAAATGTATTGATTAGTTATAATTTTTAATCACCTCAAGCCAACACCTATGGTGCATGTTCAAATCCATATATGTCAATATATACTTTAAACATTTTTTACCAGCACATATAACAAACTTTTCCTAGTAAAGATAATTCCTCCATATATTTAATAAAAAATTTACCACTGCTAAATCCAAATCATAAGTTGGGTATTTTTTATCATAAACATTAAATTTTCATAAGGAATAATATATAACCATATAATATTTCATAATAATTCATCTCATTCCATTCACAGATGAAATATTATAGATTACAAATCCCTCTCCACTATAGAGTATTGTAAGGATAGGTGTATTGACTAATCTTTTCTTCAGTTCCTTGAATTTGTCCTATCATTCATCTATCCAAAATAACTTGACTCCCTTATGAGTTAACTTGATGAGTGTATTAGATAGTCATAAAATATTCTCCATAAATTATTCATAATATCTATCCAAACTAAGAAAACATCATATTTTAGTCATAGTGGTTGGTTTGGTCCAACAGTCAATAACTTCCCTTTTTGATAGGTCCATCGATATAGAAACTTTATATTATATAACCCTAAAATTCAACCTTTTGTAGCCAAAATTAACACTTTTTAGATTTTATATACAGTTTTTCCTTTCTTAGTGTCATCAGTAAAATTATAAATTTATGTTCATGTGTTTCCTTTACTTTTTTTAATAAATAATAATGTCATATATAAATACAACCACAAACTAATCAAGTAAATATATAAATACTATATTCATTAAATCCATGAAAATTATTGGGGTATTATTATGAAAAAATGGAATTGATATTACTCATATTTTCTATACCTTTTATAAAATGTTTTCCTCAATATATCCTCATTATTAAGCCTCAATTAATTAAACCCATAACAAATCTCAATCTAAAAGAAGTATTGAACTCCACACAGTTTATCCAACATGTTATCAATGTGAGGTGGAGGATACATTTTCTTGCTCGTGATATTTTCTAGCTTACAGTATTCAATGAAGAGTCACATTGAACCATATTTATTTTTAACAAAAAGAATTAGTGCACCCCATGGTGACACACTTTGATGAATAAATCCCTTATTAATATTCTTCTATAGTTTCTTCTTCAATTCCTAAAACTCAATTATGTCCTTTCTATCAGGATTCTTTCAAATAGGTGTAGCACCAGGTATGAGTTCTATTGAGAACTTGACATCCTGATTTGGTGTAATACTATAAAAAATTATATAAAGACATAAAAAAACTTCCTTAAAATATGTATTCCATCAATTTTGATTTTCTCCCCAACCATCTAGGATAATCACCCCTTTAAATTGGAATCAAAAACCATATAATGGATTTGATTTCCATCAGAAGTTCTTAATTTATCATTTCATCGATAGAAGATCTTTGGATGGTTTAGAATATAAAATTTTTCATTCAATACTTATCAATTTATATGGTATTTATGTATATAAATCCAATTTATGCCTAAGATAACATAAAATTCAACTAGAGGAATAATGACAAGATTTTCAAGAAAAAAATTCCCACAAACATCAATCAGATAGGAATCATATACTTGTGATTCTATCATCATACCATTTTGGGTTTTCACTGATAATTAAATATATAATCTTTTAGGTGGTATTTT
Source organism: Viscum album (assembly GCA_963277665.1). Lineage (NCBI taxonomy): Eukaryota > Viridiplantae > Streptophyta > Magnoliopsida > Santalales > Viscaceae > Viscum > Viscum album. Next base: position 590,720,960 of record OY728141.1, on the reverse strand, counting down.
TATACCCATAGAAAATTATTCAAATATAAAAGGGTGGGAAGATCTAGATTCAAATAATACATTAACAGTTCTAAAGTGGATGATATGTGTACCTTCAACTATGCCATTATCACACCCCTCGTCTGGAATAGTAATTGCATGAGATTTACCATTGTCCCTAGACATAAATGGTTATTGTAATTCATCATTGTCATAAATCCTTAGATTTGGGTACTTTTTATCATAATTCCCAAACTCCTTACATTTGAAAAACTAAAGTGTGGGAGATTCATTTTGTGGATATTTTTATTTATTTATATCATTAGCTAACTTCTTCCCATCACTTCATAATTCATTCAATTGACGACCTCCCATTCCATATATAAAATATTTTGTAGTCCCCTTCATAAATTTTCCTCCATGTTTCCTTCCACACTTTGAGCATGAAGGAAATTTCATCTTCTTCCCTCCATGATTTTTAGAGTTTCCCTAGAATTTCATCTTTCTTTTATTATCAAAACAATGTTATTAAAGGGTCACTCTAATCCTTATTTTCACCTTGATAGCACAAAAATATATTTATAGCTATCAAAGTACCATAGGGATAACACCCTTCGAATACTTGGTTTTAATCCACTAAAGAATTTATCAACCTTAATTTCAGTTTAGATGATAATGTGATAAGAATATCTCACAAGTCTTATAAGATTACCCTCATAGGTTGAAACATATTCATTATCCATCTTATTTAACTCAAGGAATTCCTTCTACATTTTCATTTGAAGAATACAAGAGAAGTACTTATTGAAAACTATGATCTTAAATGAATTTTACTCCATAGAGTAAATTTTTATTTTTTCTCTCATATTCTTGATAAGAGTCCAAAATTGATTCACTTCACCTTCAAACTATAAATAGCCAAAATGACTTTTTCAAACTCTGAACATTAAAAAATGGAAAATATCTTCTCAATGTTACTAATCCATTTCTTAAAAACTAGTGGATTAGTAGAAACACTAAAAGAAGTTGGATGTTACATCATGAAGGACTCAATAGAAATTTATTCCCTCCTTTTATCATTTGAAAAATCAGCATGACTTGTAGATTAATAATTTTGTGTGTTCATAGAAACAATATTTTTTATTCCAAATCACAAAAAATTTGGCTCTTTAGGAGGAAAATTATTTCATTATATGTTGTATTAAATATTAACATGGTTTGTTTGGGCTCTATCCATTGTCTAAAAAATCATAATGTTAGAAAAACTAATCATAGTGGCGAAACCACATAATCCTGAAAAATCATTAATAGGATGTTTAAATCATAAAAAACCTTTTTCAATATATAACACATTAATTTTAAATGAGGTCATTCATGGGAATCATCTCTTTAAATAATTCATGACAGTTCATAAAGAGTTTATGGATTTCTAAATCATAACCACTTGGAGTGTTAAACCAGGTGTACAGTAGGGCCCATTATCATGTACTCGGTAATGATTAAGTCTATCTCAATGCGCCTGTTTGGATTTATTACCCCAAGGTAACCTTGTGATAGATCCAAATATAATTTTAGTATCTAGAGAGATACATAATTTCTTAGAAACCACTCTCTCTATAATAAACCAAAAATTTAGGATATTTTCCTATACTTAAACTTATCCTTATGATTCTCACTAATGTTTTGTCATCGTATTTTCCAAAGGTTTAATTAAACATTTCTCTAATACCAACTGTATAGACCCAAACTTCTCAAACTTAAATAATATATCTTAATGGAAAAATATTTATTACATAATATAAAATTCTATTCTAGAATGATCTAAGAATTGTGCCTTTGGAAACATGGAAGCACAAACAATGGTTTCATAGGTGATCTAGGTCATCTCTCACAATGTAATTTACAACTAACACCCTTATTAGATATATCATATATAAAACCTTTCATCGTAACATGGGGAAAGGAAAAACAAGAAATGGTGAGCTCAGATGTTTAGTACGGGAAAATAAGGGAGATATCAATATATTTAAAGTATAAGGGAAACAGAACATGGAAACAACATTTGAAGACCATATCCTTCAAATCATAGATCATAAACTTGATTCATGGAATAAATCTTGGTAGTTCATAAGACGTGAATGATAAAGAATAAAATAACATAGGCCATGAAATCATAACATTGCAATAAGACATATATTTTGGGTAAACACATAAGAATAAAAAACCATATGTCAAGGTTGTGCACAAAGAAATTCATAACATGTTAGGATTGGGATAACCACAAATATACCTTTTTGGGATTAGTATAACCTCCCATATGCCTTATGCTTCAATTTGGTATAAACTCCCATGTACCCTCTAATCTCATGAAAAAAAATTTATATCATGGGTTTTGACCGAGTAAGAAATTCCCCAACCTATTTGAATTTCTATGTCTAGTGGTCGGACTCATTTTTACACTTGATCTTAAAAACATAATTCTAAGAGTTTGTTTGATTCAAGGCCTTGTTTTTGGAATGCTTTTAATGAACAATAATTTTCTCAGGGTTTTGGGTGAGTTTAGGGTGGTTTGGACGTTGAAAACATGATTTCCAAAATGTTTGGACTATGGAACATGGTTTGGACAAACCATGCGGTCTCCCATGAGAAACTATGTTTCCCTCTAGTAGCACTGAGCACATTTTTTCCAACTAGGAATATAGGGGCGTACACCCTTGTAATAGCTCTAAAAAATTTTATAGAGGTATCATGCACATTTTCCACATTTTTTTGAAAACCATGAGCCTAACCATGCATAGGGTGGCACTTAAGCAGAGATCATTGCATGATTGGTGCACGGTTAGCCAAATCGTGCATCAAATTAATATTTGTGAAATTCCCAGAAACCCCCTCTATTATTATACAGTTTTTCTCCTCCATTTACTCCCATTTCCACCACATGTGCAGAACAAGGAGCCTTCTTTATTTTTTCTCCTCCCTTATGAATTAATCTACCTTTGTCATCCAAACTCTGATTCAAGTTTCGTCAATCTTGTTGGAATCATATCCGTAATACCTTTAATCCACTATCATTTTTTATTCATTTATCTTGAAATATGGAATTCCAAATATATGTGATCCTTTGTTTACTATTTTTAGGGAGCTCATCTAAAATTCTGATTTCTCTCGTTTCGGATTGATTTAGAGGAAAAGTTTATATGAGTAAGCACCTACAAGTATAAGCTATGTGGTTCCTAGAATTATCCTTGATTATAAGGATGTTTTTGGAGTGTGTTATATATATTCCATGTGGTTCGACTGAAAAATACCCTATTAAATTGATGGTATATTTAAATTTGATTAAATTTATGATATGATATGCCTATGGGAATGATCATGCTACACTACAAGTGTTCATTCCTGTTAAGGGTCTTGGACTAACCTGGGATGTCTAGTCCAGGTGTACAAGTTGAATTAATTAAATTATTTATATTGAATTATTGTATTACATGGGAATGGTATGGGATTGGCCAAAGTAATGAGGTGATGTTGATCACTTGAATTGAGGCAATGTGGTCTTTCAGGTTTGGATTATCCCAAGTAATTGGGTGATGATGATCACAAGGTTGAGGTGACATGGTCATTAGTATTTTTAGAGATGAGGTATCCAGTGTGAGGGCATGGTCAATGTGACTTGATATGATGTTGAGTATCAGGATTTAGTAACATAGAAGTCAGGGAATGATATTCTATATGATTTTCCTTCATTATATTTCATGATTTACACTCATGGTTGTTAGTTTAAATTCCATTGGAGTCATGTTCACATAGATAGGACTAAAATGAGGTGGTCTTAAACACTCATTTTGGGAGGAGGCCCCCATATACTATGTTAATTAGGAGATCGTATTGACCATCAGATATGTTTGGGGGTTATCACCATAGAAAACCATTTTTATGGTGATGGACCATCAGTTGATAGTGTTGAGACCATCAGTTGGGGGATGAGGCTCACCATTATGTTTAAGTCCAATGGGACGGGATTATGGGAGGAAAAAAATAATCATTCCTCGAGACATCGGTCTTCAAGCCAATGGTGATTATTTATTATAGTAAGTACATCACCGTACCATGGGATGTCAGGATGAGAGAATATGGGGAATTTTGAGCGAAGGTGTGTGGAACCACATTCTTATTGATTGGGTGTGCCATTTGAATGTTGGATGGTTGATGAAATGAGTTGATGGTGACACTTTATAGGTGAAGCCCAAGGGTTCACCAGATAAAATATTTTATCATGGAATTCCTTGGGAGATAATCCTTGGATCCTTTCCACTATAATTATATATAAACAAAAAAGTGATGTATTCCATATATATGATTGGGGGTATGTTTTTAGGCTTATATTGATGATGGTTAAAGTATGTATGATGCTCCCTTGTGGTTGCTGATCATAGGTTGAGTGAGTAAAATATTAAATGTGTGTGAGAATTACCTTTATTTATATTTATCATACACCCTTGTATCCAAAGATGTAAGACAGTTACAATTTGGTTGTGGCCTATTGATATCATTCTCACACCCTACATGTTCCCTTTGAGATGCATGTAGATTTTATGTTTCTACAATCAGGTAAGCGATCGAGCTCCGATGCTGGCCCTTCATGATTGAGTTATACAACTTAGAATGGTATTAATGTAAAGTTGCCATGGTGTTTCTTTAATCGCCTATATTTTCCTTTTTGTATTAGCATGCTTTGTTATATGTATGTATTTATGGATGTCCATGGGATACCCAAGTTATGTACAGTTAGAATGACATATTATGGAATTTTTGTTATCTAGAAAAGGCATTGTTGATTACTATTGTAGTTTTGTTATGATTCCAAATTATTATTTATTTATTCCACTTTTTATGGTCTTTTTATATTTTTTATATACATATTTACCCTTATTATTATCACCACCTAGGTTATAATATCCAAACTATCACCTAATCGAACCCTTTCTATTAGACAAAAGTTTTCATGTACAAGAAGGAATGACTAAGGCCCAGTGGCCAAATATCCCAGAGCATTTTTGGGTGGAAAAGTGGTTTAGGTCACTAAAAATGGTATCAGAGTGGGTTATTGTTTGTGTTTCCATGTAGTATCATAGGACATGGGTATAAAATAATAACCATTTTTTGCTAGTTACGAATGGTATGAGATGATTTTTTTCCTTTTGGTCTTACTACATGGGTTATGGTAGACCGGATACTTAGATGTGTTTGGAGTTGGGTAAATAGAGAGTGTCTGGGCGCCTATATACCCATGCATATGGGATAGACCAAGTTTCCCTAGGTGGTAAATTGATGTTATGTGGTGTACTTTTATAGTTGATTTGGTTTCCACCTGAGTGTCACACTTGAATGTGTTTTCTAACTATTATGTGGATTTTGATCCTTGTCCTAGTAAGGAAAGGGAGATTTGATTATACATCATGATAGTCACTTAGGCTTATATGATTTATGAATTTTCTTGGGATTTTCATTGGGAACCTATAATTGAATAAGAGGGGTCTGTTTATTTAAAGTGCCAATAAAGGAAGATAAAAAAGTGTTTTTCTTCTTGACCTCTTTTTGTGGAATTCGACTTATCCATACCAATAATGTGGTTTCAATAAGATCTGTATGTGATTATATATTTTATGATATATTTTCCTTACCCTAATAAGGGTAGGAAGGGATGATGACAAGGGGTGATTTGTTTAATGTGTCAATAAATAAGAAAAAAAAAGTGTTTTCTTGTATAGCCTCATTGCTGGCATTCTATGAATCTACCCTATATTGATACATGATATGTGATGTATTAATATTATTTGGGTATTTAAGGGTCCATGAGGACAAATGATATGTGGTACCTGACCCTCATATGGGTAGGTAAGGGTCCTTGAGGCTAGATTTCATGTGACATGGTGTGATAGGGGAGTGTAAGGTGGGTGAGATTGCACAGCCTGTTATAGTTTTCCCTATCTATAATATATATATATATATATATATATATTCTGGTATGGTTATCTAACCATCATTATTGGTATTTAGTGGTATTCCACCTATATGGGCTTCGGTAGAGTTTCGAAAGGGCGGTGATATGGTGTCGCATGAGCATGCAAAGGATTAGGCCTTGTAGGATCGAGATGAGTCCCCAGAGGTTGGGAATGATCATGATCCATAGTTACAAACTCCAATATAGGTATAAACCCCATAGATGGTGGTATTTGGGCCATGGATAATGATCATCTTAGGGTGATCTTCATATGAGTCATACATGGTATTGACCAGGGAGCTTCGGGATCTTATCCATCTATAGAATACCGGACTCGATATTTCTAGTTGCATCAGCCACATTTGTTTTAGGGTGATTGTGGACCACAGGTGATGGAGAACTATATAGATTCGGTAAAAAATATTTTCAACCATCATGAGACACCCCCATGCTAGAGGGTGAAGCTAGATACCTATATGTGCAAGGGACCAGAAAATCATTGGTGAGGTGTATAGGTTTAGGCGGGCAGACATGAGGGACTTACGATAAAGGATTTGAAGGCCATGTTCTTCAATAATTTCTTCTTTGAGACATTGAGGGTATATCGACACCATGAGTTCAAGAATATACAAGAGGGAGACTCACCCATCAAGGATTATGAGGTGAAATTCATAGACCTCTCTTGTTTTACACATACTATGTTGGGTGATGACATCACCATTGTGTGGGGTTTCAAGGATGGGTTATGATATACCATCAGGTTCCATCTGAATATCATTATGTATACATCCTTTTCATAGGTGGTGAATTAGGTACCAATAGCTGAGTGAAACTTGACGAACTGGACTTATTCGATTCGGTTGATGACGTCAAGTGAGTTTAGCAATGATAATTTGGGTAACAGGAAGTGGGGTTATGAGGAATCTTAGTAGGGAAGTTAGGCTAGATATTCAATAATACCATCATGGAGTGGATCTAAAGTAGTGTGCTTCAAGTAAAGTCAACCGAGACATTTCTAGACTCAGTGTGAGTAGTCTCTGAAGGAGTTTTGGGCATGTGGTCAAATGTTCCATTTGGATAGGTTTTGTAGAAATCCTTCTTAGAATTCTAGAATCTAGGGACCAGAGTACACTCGAGGATTTTATTTGGAACCGAGAGTAGTACCAGGAGATGGTATCCATGTTTTAGTTATATGTGGAGGTCATGTAAGAGATTGTGGGACCCATCATTGGTATTAGTGGATGGTTTCTGGTGTATATCCACAAAGATTTCAGAGCTTCAGGATAGGTTCTCATAGTTGAGTTGTCAAGTGTAGAGTAGGCTAGGGAATCTATAACACTAGGAGTTATACCATAATTATGGGAATGATTGGGTTTCTTTTGTTTTGGAGTTTGGCTGGTATTGATACATAATTTGCATCTGTATTTTTATCGGACTAACCAGACACTGTTTAGTAGGTTGGAATAGGTTATGAAATATTATATATATATATATATATATATATATTTATATGTATGAGTTTCATAGGCACTGAGATTTATTGTGTGCATCGATGTGATATGTGTTTTTGGTGTGGTTCATGGGAATTAGTATCTTGATGGGAATGCATATATATATATTATGTGGGGTTTTTGTGGTCATTTTTTGAGATGCATGATATATGAGAACTTAATGAGCTGTCGGTATTAATGAGTTTCATGTATGGAATAGGTTCTTATAGTAATTTAATGAGATTTGGGACTTATGGGTGTCGGTTAATAAACAAGAATGAATTGAGAACCTTATGAGGTGCTAGAATGATAATGCATCATGGGAGTAACTTTAAGTCTTGGGGTGGTCGGTGGACCATCCAAAAAAATTTTGGGTCTGAATGTGATTGGGTAGGTAACTCCTAAGGTGGGTAGAACCTTGATGGGAGTTGACCTATGCCTTCATGACCGGGGTAGATCGGGTTAATATAAATAATATGTGGATGTTCATAACAATCTGAATTTAATTATTTATAGCTTGGGTATGATCTATGTCAAGGTAGGGTGACTGTAACGTCTTTGGTTTTGATAGGATCAAAAATTCTCCGACCTGTTTGAATTTTAGTGTTTGGTGGTTGGAACAACTATTATATTGATATTTAGAACCTAATTTTGAAAAAAAATTGATCCAGGGATTTTTTTTAGATTTTTTTAAGACACGGAAAGTGTATCGGGGTTTCATGTGAGTTTTGGGTGTGTTAGACACCAAAAACACCATTTTGGGAAAGTGAAGATAGGGGTTTATGGTTTTTAAAAACCATGTAGCCTCCTAGGGAAAACATTGTGTCCCTTTAGTAGAACTGATCATGGTTTTCCCAACTATTCAGGTGGGGTGAATGTCCATGCAGCACCTCTAAATTTTTTTATAGAGGCCTCACAAATATCTAATGTATGATTTGGAAAAACATTCTCCAAACTATGAATATTGTGGTTCTTATGTACATAGCACTTCATGTTTTATTCATGGTTATCCAAACCGTGTGGACAAACCAATCAGCTCATTTATTTGGGTGAAATTAACAAAATACCCCTCCCTTCTTATATGGTTCTTCTCCTCCCCTTCCTCCCATTTCCACCACACACGAAGAAAAGGGGGGCTCCTCCATTTTTCCTCATACCTTAGTATTTGAGCCTCCTTCATCAACTGAGCTCAGATTAGATCACATTTGGTATCATTGTAAAAATATCAAGAAGGAATTAAATATAATAGATTCTTTTTCATTTCTCTCACCATACAGAATGTTAAATCCATGTCATCCCATTTTTCCTATTTTCAGTTCATTTTTCGAAAATACTAATTTCTCTCATTTTGGATTGAGTTAGAGGCCTATATAAGATGAATTAGAACCTAAAATTATAAGGTAGGTGTTTTCTAGATTTATCTTTGATTCTATAGAAGTTATGGTAGTTTTTTCTATATACTCCATGTCGGCCGACCGAGAAAAACTCGGATAAATTAATGGATTCTTTAAATTTGATTAAATTGATGATATGAGAGCCTGTAGGAATGCTCCTATTGTACTAAAAGGGGTTATTCAGGGTAAGCGGGTTATACCAACATTAGCAGTTTAGGTTGTGTGTATAAATTGAATTAATTAAATTGTTTATATTGATTTCTTGTGTTCTATGGGAACATGATGATATTAGATCGATGATTGATGTGATGTTTATCACCTGGATTTAGGTGATGTAGTTCATCATTTTGTTCTTGGTATGAGGTTTGGGGTGATGATGATCACCAGGTTGAGGTGAAATGATCATTTTTATTTGTGTTAATGATGTATCTAGTATGATGGAATGGACCATGTGACTTAAGATGGTGTTTATCATTGGGATTTAGTGACATGACCATAGGGTCATGAGGTTATGAATGATGTGGATTTGGTATGTTTGGTGATTTCCACTCATAGTTATTGGTCAATACATCATTTGAGTTGTGTTAACCTAGATAGGACTCAGATGAGGTGGTGTTGACCACTCTTTGTGGGTGGAGGACCCTGAGACTATGCAGATTAGGTGATGGTGTTGACTATCGGATATGTTTGGGGGTACTCACTGTAGAATGGCTTAGGGATGGTGATGGACCATCATTTGAGGGTGTTGATACCATCGGTTGGGGTGAGGTTTCCTGTTACAATTGAGTCTAGCGATCCTAGATTATGGTAGGATGGATATTGTTATGCATTGGGATATCATGCTTTGACCCAAAGGTTATTATTTATTAGAGTATGAACATAATCACACCTTAGGAAATTGTTTTAAAATCCAATGGAGATTTTTTAGCATAGGTTAAGTAGAAAAGGTTCTTATTTATTGGGTGTTCTATTTGGGAACTGGATGATTGATGGCATAAGGTGTTGGAGACACTTTATAGGTGGAACATGAGGGTTCAACAGAGATGATCTTCTATTCTGGGATGCCTTGGGTGCTAAGCCATGGATCCTCACAGATATATTTATATATATTCATGAAAGTGTTTAATTCCATATATATATTTGAGGGTACATTTTGAAACCTATAATGGTGATGGATGAATCGGGTAGAATAATCCCTTGTAACTATTGAGCATAAGTGGGGTGGGTAAAATATTAAATGTGTGTGGGATTTTAATTTATTTATATTTAGTACACACCTAAAAGATTATTGATGTAAGACAGAAACATATTGGTGGTATCCTACAGAGATCATTCTCACCCCCTACACGGGACCTTTAGGATGTGTGTATACTTTATGTCTTTGTGATCAGGTAATGATTGAGCTCAGGAGTTGGTCCTTCATGATTGAGTTACACTACATAGCATGGGATGGATGGAAAGGGACCTTGGTGGTTCTTGCATCAGCTGGATTTTCCTTTTTGTATTAGCATTATTTATTATATGTATGTACTTGTGGTTGGTCATGGGTGACCCATATTATTTAATATTTTTGTAACCTATTATGGCATGTTTATTATTTATAAATGGTATTATTGATTACTAATTCTATTTTATTATGCTTCCATTAGATTTGTTATTTATTCCATTGTTTATGGTCCTTTTCTACTATGTATATACATATAAAACAATATTATTATCACCGCCTAAGGGTATAGTCTCCCCACTATCACCCAATCCTACCCTCATTACTAGTATACAACCATTAGTGTATGGGGAGGTATCCCTGAGGCCAAGTCCACAACTGCAATGAAGCGCTATTTTAGTGGAAAACTAGGTCGGGGTGATACAAAACTAATAATTAACTAATGCATTGGAGGTAGATAATGGTATCACCCATAACATAATGAAAATCATACATACATATTCCAAATGATTATAAAACAGAGATAATATTATAACCGTAGAAAATAAATAGGATTCATAAAACATTTCATCATATCAAAACCCATGAAAGAGAATGGGCTTCATAAACACCTTTTTATCATAAATATAAATCATCCAGAGAACAAATAAAGATGGTATCATTGGATCATATCCCTTGTAAAGATTAAGAAACATAAAATAATGTCATCTTAGATAAAAAATTATTTTTAAAGAAAAAATATTGAACATTTATTGAGGAAATAACTTTTAAATAAATATATCATTTTCAAAACTAGAAAATCATAAAATATTTTGGAAATTATTTTCTAGGAAAATAACTTTGAAAATATATAAAGGAATCATTAAAAATTATTGAAAACATTTGTTATGGAAAATATCCTTTCCAATTTGAAATCAATTTTTTAAAACATAAAGCATTTCTAAAAAAAATCTTTGAAAATAACCTTTGAATCTTATAAAGGAAGATTTAAATATTCATTGGTCATAATAGTGGAAAATTTCATACATGATCAAATGAAGATTCCTTTCACATTTTTGATGAAATATAAATGGGGCTTGTTTTGAAAACGACATGAATATTTATTTTAAAACATTTTTAAAAAGTAAAAAAATGGAAAATATTTATTTAGAAAATAATAGGGAAATATTAAAACATTTTTTAAAACATTTTTAGAAAACCTGGATATGGAAGAAAAAAGGGTTTTCGACTGAAGAGAGAAATAATGTATAATTTATTTAAAAACATTCTTTTGGAATCATGGGTATATAAAAAGAGGAAATGAAGGTAAAAAAATTATTCTCGTGAAATAACCAAATGAGAACAAAATTTATGAGTTTCTTGAGAGATTTACCATAATATTTTATCATCGAAAGCATAATCAAAAAACAATCATGATCAACAATGAGATTATAACATCAAACCCTTACCACTTTTTTAACTTTTAAATCATAAGACCAATTAAAGAATAACATAAAAATTAAAATTAAATATCATTAATATAAAGAAATTCATGATATAACATGTCAAATAGTTTTCATATACATCTCATAAAATAAGATATGTTCATAACATATCATATGTCCCAAAGAAGACAAATTGAGACAAAATTCCCTTACCTTAAGTCTCAACTTCCTTAATACATTTTAGAACCTACTTTATAATAAATAAAACTTTATTATAAATATATTATAGAACCATATTTATATATATCATACAATTTATGATTTTATTATTATCTTTTATTACCCATTTATTAACAATTCCATGTTAAAATCACATTTCGGATAATAGCTACATTGTTTTACATGTATGTTTTGATTTTTTGTTTTTAATCATACTAATTTGATCATTGTTCCATAATATAAAGATTATTAACCATGATATATATATTATATATATTCATTATAAATTTATTTATAGTAATCCATAAAAAAATTAGAGATAGAAAATGAAATACACCATTCATGGAAACGTTAGATCGTATATACAAATGAATGTTGTTTCCATTTTATCAACGGATGAAATAAAAGAAAGGTAAATAATATATTAACATTAAATAATAAATTTTATTTAATATATATCACATATATTCATTAAATTTACCATAATTCTCTTCCATGAAAATAATTAGTGAAAAATGAATCACATCACTTCGCAAGGCGGTAGCCTGCCATATACATGAACGATGTTATCGTATCCTTCAATGAATGTAAAGTAATAATTTATATGAAATATAATAATAAAATAAGTGTAATTATTTTACCAATATCATATATATTCCAAAAAATTATCCATATTTCCTTCCATATAAAATATAAATGAAAAACACATCACATCAGTTCATGAGGTGGTGGCCCGCTATACACACGAGCGATGTTATTGTTTTACAAAAGGTTATAATGTAAGAGGTTAGGCGTGATATTATAATATATAAGTATAATAATATCATAAATATATTAAATAAACATTAAATCTATCATTATATCCATCTGTTATAGGTGGTGATATAAAACTAATAACATCGGTTCGCGAGGAGATAGTCCTTCGTACCAACGAGTGATGGTTTCATTTCCCATTTGATGGAAGTGATGGTTGATATCGGTTATGATATTAAACTAATAAGATATAAATATATTTTATAAATTTTTGTTATTATATCATCATATATGAATAATAATTTAATGAGGTGGAAAAATAAATAAATAAACACAAGTTTATGAATTTTACCACTTCTTGAGAGAACCATTTTAGGTTTATACCTAAAACCCTCTTAGGAGGGTTTCAAAATAAAAATAAAGTCTCTGTTAAATGTATATATAATAACATATGATATTTTTATAAGTATTTTCTTGACCAAATGTTTTTGTAGTTGTTAATAGTGGAGGAGAGGGGTGGCCATTTTATAAGTGGGAGAGAGGAAACATTTAAAAATTTTGAAAACAATAAAGTGTAACCAAGTTTTTCACATGAAAAAGAAGATAAAAAGGGGACTGTTATAGAAACTTATAGGTTATAAGTTTAAATATAACCATATAATATGTGTTTTATATGTTTAAATGTCATTTTATCCCTTGCCTTTTTAGTTTAACCCCATGGTAAACCCATTTTGACCTTAACTACGTTAATTAATTTTTACTATTTTTAATATTATTTTTGAACAAAAAATAAGTTGAAATTATGATAATATATAAATTTTTTTGATTGAAAATATATAATAAATTTTTAAAATTCTTTTCACATATGTGGAAAATATTAATTTAAAACTAAACATGCATGCGGGACGAGAAAGTGGTTTTCCAAATAGAAAATGTTTAAAAGTTTGAAAAGTTTTTATATAAAAATTCAATATTAACTTGATTATAATGACGTAAATTTTATTATTAAGTGTATAACTCAACTAATTTTACTTTTATAACCATTTTATAACAAAACTAAACTTATATATTCTTTAAATGAAAAACATTTATCAATAAAAACCAGTATTTTAACTTTTCATCGCAAATTTAATATCTTTAGAAAATCCTAAAAATTAACCCTAAGATTATTTTGGAATATAGATTTCAAAAATTATGGTTATTTCTCTAAATAAATAATATAAAATTTTCAAAAATTAATTTTAGTATTTTTTCATAAAAATAAATAAAAACATTTTTTGAGGAAATGGTATTTTCAAAACATATAAAGACATTACCTAAAAATAATTACTTTTTTATCAATATGTTTCATTTGTATAAAACCATTTTGTAATTGATATTTAAGTTTTTTAAGTCCTATTCATCCCTCAAAAATTAATGGCTAAGTAATAACCATCAATTTTAAATAATAATATTAATAGTTTTATAGAGTTCGTTAAAAATTGGTGTTGCATGTAACGCAGTCTATCGATGAAGATAAATTTATTCATAGAAATCATATTTCATAAAATATTGGTTTGTTTCAAAATTATACTCCAAGAATCCTTAATTAGTGATTTAGGGAAGAATCCTCAATGAAAGTAAATTTTCTCATCATATTTCCAATATTTTTTATAAAGGTATTACACCGATCATACCACCTAAAAAAACTTTATTCATATGATTCCAATATTATAATTCTAATATAATTATACTACATTAATAATTTTTTTTTATTTTTCTCAAACACTACTCAGGACATAGTGGGTTTATTCAACTAATGTGAGTGATGATGTTATTCATCACTATCTGTATCTTTTAGCTTCAAACAATTATTGAAAATTTATGAAATAAATAACCAAATTAAATAATTTTTAATATTCTTGAATTATAAAATAACCATGATATTAAAAATAATAAAGATAAAAAAATTATTCTGTTTAATTTCTTAAAAATAGTTATTGATAGAGAAACATGTTACATGTTGAATCTATTTTGTGTATGGAAAGAACTATTAATACACTATATAATTAGGATGTTATGTAGATTTAATTTTACACTATTTGAACACATTTAACCAAGGTATGATCATCGATGGCTGATATTATATTTCCAATGAAAACATTGTACTATGAAACAATAATCTCTATGATTGAAAAAAATAGCATAATAAATAATAATATAAAATTTTCGGAAAAAAATGAATTTAAAAATATAAATAATCATTCAATAAGTTCAAAATAAATTAATTAATAAACATAACTTCATTCTTAATTATTATAAAAGAAGTATCAATAGCACGTTGAACTCAAGGTAAGCAGTTCTTTCTGAATCTTTAATCATTTTTAAGTATGGTTTCCCAAATATCATTTCTCTCTCATATTCTTATTACATACTCTATTTCTACCTTAATATATTTTATTTAGACTACTTTTTTTAGGTAAGTTAATTTATATTAGATTCTTTTCCATTTTCTTTAAAAATAAAGCCTATGATGTTATATGTGAAACACATCAAATTTATTTTTTCCTCTCCTCAATGATACAATGTTATTCATTAAATATTTATCCTTATATTCATGATATATAATAATTTAACGCATTTTTATTATAACTTTGAGTATTTAATTTTAAATTTTACCTCTTATTTTGTGTATTAAGTGATTCATAAGATGATTATGTTTTATGACACCATTATGTAACAGATTCTATTTATATGGGTTTATTTACTATTTATGGTTGATGATTGATTTATGTTTCTATGTGTAATAAATAATAATTTTTCATTAACATGTGATGGGTGGTCCCATAATTGTATATCCTCCCAATTTATTGATTAATGTTTCACCTCATGAGATATTATGTATGGTACATTCTGAGTTAGCCTATCGTATTATGTTATTATTTCTTGCTACAAATCCCTGACTTACATTTATGAAATGTTTTATATAGTTACATGTTTTTTTTAATTACCATGTTCTTATGATACCATTTTTTTCTATAACTTTCTTTCATGTGACTATATATTATAATCACTTTTATAATTCCAGAATTGATGATATTTAACCCTCTTGTTTACTTTGTTTACCCTTTACTAGAATTTTATATAAATCCCTAATACACCCAATACAGTGGTAAGAGAATTTTGATATCTAGAGGTGAATAATGAATATATAAATTAAATATTATGTTTTTTTTCTTTAAAATATTGTATATAATCTCTCAAAGATGCTAGATCGCTTGATTTATAAGTGTATTTTATGTAATTTATTATATAAATGTTGTAATATCATGTGTATGTGATGTAGGTTATCATAGTTTGTGTTATAACAAATATAATTATTTTTAGGTTTTAGGTTAATAATTTTAATATGAAAAAATAAATGAAACCTAGTTCAAACGAAAAAGATATATAAGTTAAATAGAAATATTTATAAGATAAAATTATGGTTTCATAGTATAAGATATATTAGGTATAATTTTCTATATTTTTATAATCATTTAGTTGTATTCTATTAAGTTGTTATTATTCATTACTCATGCTAACCGTTTTTTTAGAAAATCATGAGAAGTAGAATTAAGTAGAGATTATCATTGATGATTGATATCATCATACCTATTCAAGTGTGATATCATAAATCAAATATCTCAATGATTGATAAATATCAACATTATGACTAATAAATAAATAATTTTTATTAAAAAACAAAAAAAAATTGAAATAACCATTAAATTAGCTTAAAATCATTTAAATAATAAAAATAACTTGATTATTTAAGAGGATATATGATGTTTTTGAAGCACATCAAATAGGAGGAAGTTTTTTTCTAAATATTAATTCCTTTTCAATTATGGTTTCCCAAATTATATTTATCTATCTTATTATTATTATATACACTGTTTATACCATTATACCTTTATTTTATCCACATTATTCTCAGTATGTGTATTTATTTATAATTACCATCTTTCTTCTTAAAAACAAACCCAATAATGTTATTTGGGAAACACTTCAAATTCATCTCATCCTATCCTCAATAATTTTATTTTGTTTTTTTAATCATTACCATTCTGTCCATATTTATATTTCATTGCTCAATGCCGATTCTGAACATGAATATACAATATGAAGTGTTCCCTATTATTTTTGGTACCTATCTGATTGATCAAATGATCTTTCTTTATGACACTACTATATAACCCATTTTCATTCCATGGGTTTATTTCTTGTTTACACTTAATTATTGATTTATGCATACATGTGGAACACATAAGCATAGTATGATAGGATGTGATGGGTGGAATTGAAATTATAATTCTCCTCTAATGGATTGTGTAATACTTAATCGCATGAGATTCCATGTCTATCACATGCACAGTTACCCTAGTAAATTATATTATGATGCCTTGGTAGCAATATTGGACTTATTTATATGATAGGGATTATGTCATTCTAATTTCTTATGATTCTCATGATTACCATATTATTATGATACGATTTATTCTCTTCCTTACTACCATGTGACTACAAATGATTAATCTATTTTATGATTCCATTATTGATGATATCTCATGCTAAAGATTACTTTAATTACCCCATACAAGTATTTTACACACACCCACTCTTTATGTATGTCCCTTAGATGTCCCATGTAATGATAATAGCATGATGATTTCTATGGGTGAATAGTTAATATGGAAATGAAATATTATGTAGTTGTTTTCAAATATCATATCTAATCTTCCAAAGACACTCAACCTCTAGAGTTTTTTATTTATTTTATGATATTCCTGATATATATATATATATATATATATATATATATATATATATATAATTATGTGTATGATATGCAGGTTTTTATAACTAGGCACCAGTTTCACCCCCTCCATATACCTGGTGGCCACTAGATGTATGATTAAGATCCCCTGACCATATAGTTGATCACATGGGGATACTAACCACCATTTATCTAACAATAAGGAAACTATACTAAGACAACAGGTATTTAATGATATCTTTCTTAATTTACAACATTTTTACAACTAGCTTTATTTTATTTAAATTTAGTTCTCAGCCTCCACCAAACAGTATCATAACCCAAAGTCACTTAATAATGCACAAAATAACTAAAAATAAATCAAATTAAAACCTTGATATTCATGGTTTATTAAAAACTCATGGAAATTATGGACTATTATTTTATCATATTTTTAAAATAAATATATATTAAATTCATCACTATGAATAGATGATTACTCTTAGTAAAAGAACATTTTATCCTTGAGATTTATGATCTAAGGTTTTCCATTGTGGTGTATTCTAATTTTTTAAATGATATATTGATTATATCAGTATAATCTCTTGTCAATGTTATAAATTATTAATTTTTGAAGGTGTGTTTATTGAGGGTTTTGGATTTTTAGATTATGGCATTACTTCGGGTTTTATATTTTCTAAAAAAGTTTCATTTGTTTCTTGAATTGTCACATCATAATTGTTCTATTTTATCGATTTAATAATGTAATTCCTTGATTATATAGTACTTTGTTATATTTAAGTTCATTTATTTTATTTTATATATGGATATCCATGTTATAATTTATTTCATAATGAGTATTGGTATTTTTTACAACAGGAATCATGAAATATTTCCTAACGTTTTTGTATATACCTTGTTTTTTTAGTCCCTGGCCCTTATTTTATTAGAGGTGGGCCTGTAAAGTCACATTCAGCATTTTTATTAACTCTATAGGGGTCCTGATGGGGTTGGATTGGGGTACTTAAGATATAGATTGAGTAAAAAAGTTAGTTGACTTATAACTAGGATAATATAGTTATTAATATTTATTTAAGTCTATGCGTATTGTTTAATTTTTTTGTCTCATCCACATGTTTCATTTAAAATTGGACATATTTGATAGATATTTATTTTATAAATCCCATTGATATTTTTTAATTCCATGTTTATATTATTGGTTGGACATTTATTTTTTTATTTTGTGGTTAATAATTATTATGAGTTTTTTGGGGCACCACAACTATATTATCTTTACTAGTAAAAAAGTTTTATTATAGTATGTTATATTTTCTTCTTATGTTTTAGATATTTTATTAGGTCTAGTTATGTTTTAGAATTTTATTAGAAATGTAATAAAATTTGGGTTCTTTTGTATCGTTATAATATATTCCAAGGATAATTATATTGATATTTTAACTAATACTTGTTTATAATTATACTGTATGTATTGTCTAGGATTTAATTTATTACATTAATTAATGTTTTTTAGTTCTAGAGGCATCACAGTACTACTATATTCATTTTTTATATAAGGTAGGGATTTTAAAAAATTCTTTTCCTAATTTATCGAAAATTCCATTTCATTTTTTATTACATAAATATTTACCATTTATTACTAATTAAATTTACAATAAAAAAATTATATTTTTTTTAATTATATTTTTAAATTAGTTTTTGTTTTTTGAATTCATTTTTTTACTTTGGGGACTTTATCCCTATCGAGATAATGTCTAATAGGGCAATAACTTGGATCTTTTCTTTCTCTTCACTTCTATTTTGGGTAATCCATTTAATAAATAGATTTAATTTGATTAAATGATTAAATATTATATATATTTTTTATTTTTATCAATGTGATTTCCATTTATTTTTTATTCCAAAATTTTATTAGGATTCAAACGTTACACCTATTGTATAATTTTATTACTTCACTTGTTCACTCTTTTGTGCCTCAGTTTTTGTTTTTAAAAGTTTTATTATATTAGAAATGTTGGATGTGCATCGAGATTCATGCATTGACTATGGAAACCTTGATAATACAGGAAATAGAAAAACTCATGATTCATAAGTATTCATTATATTGATTAATTTTCATCATAGTTTTATAAATTAATTTATATAATTTTTCAATCGCAAATAGAAAAAGCTTTACTTAACTAAATTATTTTTCCAAATATTCCAAGGTTTAATATCAATTTTAAATTTCTCGACTTTATAAATTTAATTTGATAAAATTGGATTCATTTTTTAGCAAAAAAATTAATATATCATATTGTTAATTTTTTGTATTTTTCTGAAAAAATTGATTTTTGAGTGAATAGTCAAAATGCTGATTTTTGAAAAAATGACATTTATTTTCATTAAATAAAGTATTTTGAAAGTTACATTATATTTTTTAAATTTTTTAAATTAACATAAGATAAATTTTATTAAACATAATATAAATAATTTCAGGGGAGAAAACTGTATATTTTATTTTGACATAAGTTCATTTTTATGATTAAAATGAAATTTTTTGAAAATAGTTTTTCATTTTATTTTGGGTACGTCTATTAAATGTAATTTCTATTAATAGTAAAAATTAAATATTAAAAAAATGATTCCATATTTTTAATCATGGAAATCAAATTTATTAATGAGTTCTATTTTATTTTTGTTTACTATGAATAGAGACCATGATAAAAATGTGTCAACATTATAAATAGTGAATTGGGTTGATTAAGGTAAAAACTAAGTGGTGAGGCCATAAAATCTTATCTTAATTCTTATTTGATGATTTTATTTTCACCATTATCACCTTATCTATAAAATTTTATTTTTGTATCAACATGGCCATGATTAAAACTTTTATAAAAGATAAATTTTTTTAAAGAAATTCAAGTGGAAAACTCCCCTAACATTTAAAAGGGAACCTCCTCGTATCCATTCCTCGTAGATTTTTAGCACTCTAGTACAGAAACTCCATACCCAAATCTCTCCAAAACTTACCTTTCCACGTCTCAAAGTGTCTTTTCTTCTTAAAATATCATTCCTAGGAGGATTAAGT
The DNA here is from genome assembly GCA_963277665.1 of Viscum album. Classification (NCBI taxonomy): domain Eukaryota; kingdom Viridiplantae; phylum Streptophyta; class Magnoliopsida; order Santalales; family Viscaceae; genus Viscum; species Viscum album. The sequence goes on along the minus strand of OY728141.1, from coordinate 590,700,388 downwards.
TCAAATCCAAAGGGAGATATTTAAAGAGGAGGTATTAGTCCTAACCAGCCTATTTCAAGTTTATTTCTTTTTATACCTCATTAAAATATATTATAACCACTGTAAAATAAGGAAAAAATTATATAATATATACTGAAATGTTATTATATTTATGGAAAATCTTTTTTCTATCACTTTTCCAACCAATGGTAAGTGAAAACATCGCTCGTTCGTATGTGTGGACTACCACCTCCACAAAGTGATCTTTTCCTTTTCCATCACCACCTCACATGGATTTTTATAAATAAGAAATTAATATATAATATCTTTATGACATTATTATGATTTTTTAAAGTTAATATATTACTTACCTTCTCACCCTTTCTATTTTTTAGAAATAGATAACTACACTCGTGCGTACATTTGGAATACTACCACCACGAACTAATATGAGTCATTTTTCATATCCTCCTTAAAAAGATGGTCATAATGATGGAATTAATGAATAAATATGAAATTTATAACATATTTATGATTATATAAAAGTGGTATATTATATAATTTAGTTGTTTTTAACCTCTTAGGAAAAGGTAAATTTTATTCAAGTGTACATATGGGATACCATCTCCATGAAATGATGTGGTTCATTTTTCATGACCACATTACATTCTCGGATTAAAAATTTTTCTTAATATATTAATATGATAATCATATCATATTTAATATTTTTGAGGTAATGGAACCATTACCCCTTGATAATGGCCAACATGTAGACATTTTTTTGATGTTATAAACCAAATGACCCTAAAACATACAAAGTAAAATTAACCTTTTTAGTAATAAATAAGTTAAAGTAATAAAAAATTAAAATAAATAATAATAATAAAATTAATAAAAAAAATTAATAATAAAATATAAATCCAATAGAATTTTATTCTTCAGGTGTTAGATAATTTATGAAGTTATATGGGACATAAGTGGAGGGATTTTTTCATAAAAATATTAGTTATCTTATGATTCATTTTGATGTTTTTTTACTGAACTGAAAAATAATTTTTATAATGTATATATATTGATTGATTTTTAACACTACTATAGACATTAATATTTATAAATATTACTCTAAAAGTTTCCATGTTACTTTCAATGAATATTTCACTTTGAATATTCTATATATTTTTTGTTATTAAAAAAAGAGAAAATTTTTCTCATCCTTATGAGATAACTAAAACTGTTACTTATTGTGGGATTTAATGATGATTAAAATTATATTTGTGATTAGAGTGAAAAAAATATTTTTTTTAATTAATTATATGGTTATTATTATTTTTATATGAATGATGTTTGATCTCATTAAAAGTTACCCCTATGAAATATGGAAATTATATTGTTAGGTAATTATATTTTAAGGGTTCTTCCAAGGATGAATGTAAAGATAATTTACCAAGTTACCTATATAATTTTATTTCAATGGTTCATAAAATAAGTATTTTGATTTCAAAAGGTAATAAATTGAGTTTCGTTTTAAAGGGAAGTTTGTGACTTTTATTATTAAAATAAATATAAAAGGATTTATTTCAAGGAAATCTATTCATGAGTTTTATTGGTCTTCAAGAAATCCATATGATTGTTATTTTTCTTTTATGAATTCGTATGAAATGGTTTATGAAATTTATTAATAAATTAAGTTTTTTTCATATAAAATTAGATATATTTTTTAGGTAAAATGTTTATTGTAAAAAAATAAACGTTTCTTTTGGATTTTTATGGATTACAAATGGGATAACGAGTTTCCTTTAGTTAATTTTCCTTAATGAGATTTTTTTCTCAAACCAGATTTTCAAATGAATTTTCAATGTAATTATAGATGATTTAGAATGGTAATAAAGTCAGATTTCTTGATATGGGTGTCACCTTGAACAAGGAAATTATGCCTTCAAAAGAACTTGTTTTTAAGTGAAAAATGAAAACTATATAGAAATATACACTTTGTTAATTAAATATTTACCTAATTATCTAAAAATATAAAATAAAAAGATATTAGAAATGAAATAAAGTTCAATTCATGTCATAAATCAAGTATTTATGGGTTTAATAAGGTATGGTTCATTAAAGTTGGTATTAGAAAAAAGGATTATATATATATATATTTATAGGTAAGGTTGATCTTAAAAGACACTTTACATACATTATAATATACGGTTATTTTATCAAGAGATATATTTATATTGTTTCCATGTTTCTTCATTTAATCATTTCTTTTAAATGGTTTTATATAGAGGAAATAGGGAAGATGTGGTAAAAAGGCATCGGGAGGATAATATCCTTTCGAACTAGTGGCCTGGAATAGCTGGAATTGGAACAGAGTGGTTTATTATTGTGTTAACTCAATTGGAATAAGCTATCAATGGAGGAACCAATCAAATATAATGACCAAATTCTATATCAAGGAACATGTCTATAGTTGGTCATTTCATAAAACAAAACCCTCTAAATTTCAGTAGATCCATAAACCAAATGAAAGATGAATAATTGATTAATTTTTTAGAGAAGACAGTTAAAGTTATAGTATATTCATAGCATAAAAATTTAATCCTTGATATTTAACATTTTGAAGGTGAATCCGACCAAAAGAGGTATTTGATTAAGAACATAAAGTAAAAGGAAGAAATGGATACCATGGAATAGAAGATATTTAAAGATATATTCCTTGAAAATTACTTTCATAATTTTATTAATCTTATAATATAAAGAAAAATCCTAGAGTTTATGAAAAAGGAGGATGACCATTTTTCTACCTATGAAGCTAATTTTACTAGATTGGTCGGGTATGCACCAGATTCCAACTTGGTCAATGATTATAAAATTGATCAATATTAATTTGGATTGATGAAATGTTTATAAATATATCTGGTTACTCATGATTTAGAAAGTTATGAGGAAATTTCATGGTGCGCTGAGAAATTTGTGATAGAGTTTTTTAATTTTTATATAAATAATGATAAGAAGTGATATGGGTGGAATTCAATGGGAAATAATTCATCTGAGAAACCTAAAGATAAAAAATTCAATACCCTCTTGTGATAAGTGTGTAAATAACAATTTTAGAGAATTTATCACAAAATCGGGTAAGTATTAATGATGTTTATATATTGGGCACAAGTCTCGTGACTATAAATAAAATATCATTGGTAATAGTTAGAATAATAATGAAAAGTATGAAGAAATATTTTTTAATTATAATGAGTTGGGACTTTATGCTAATGCATGTATGAAGTTGGTTAATAAATTTGGCAATCATAAATATCAAAAACAGAAAGGTGTTGAAAATTCTTTTCTACAACAATGTAATATTTGGGAGCCTAAAAGGAATTGATTTTAGGAAATTATATATTTATTCAAATTATTCCAATGTATTGTATGATTCGTGATCCATGCATTCTTTTATATATAATAAATTTTCAAGATAAATAAAAATACTATCACATAAAATGGAGTAAAAAATTTTGGTAAAAATCATGGGGTAATATAGAGGAAATAATAATTTATAAAAATATTAATTTTATCATCTATGGATTGGTTTCTCTTGAAAACCTTATTTTCTTTCCCATTGAACATTTTGATGTTATTTTGGTGTGGATAGGCTTACAACTTATGATCTTAAGATAAATTTCATAGTTAAAGAAGTAATTTTCCAAGATCATTTTTTTTTGTTAGTATATAAAACTTAATTCATAAATGTGATAACCTATCAAGAATCTGAGAAACTAATAAAATATATAATTGAAATTTATCTTTAACATATTTTTGAGAAGAAATGAATTGTTCAAGTCTGTGATGTTCCTATATAAAACAAATATCTAGATGTATTTCCTAATTATTTTCCTGGTATTATTATTTACTAAGAAATTGAATTTATAATTTTTTAGTTCCTAATACTAATTCATTTTCAAAAACTCCTTATAGAATGACTTTAGTTGAGTTATTTAATTGAAAAATTCAATTACTTGAATTTATTGATAAGGGTTTCATCTATACTAGCACTTATCCTAGAGGTACTCATGTTCCATTTGTTAAAAATAAGGATGGTTCAATAAAAAAATTTATTATAGATCAATTAATAGCATCACTCTTACGAATAAGTATCATTTTATTCTTATCGATGAATTTCTTGATCAACTCTAAGAAGCACAGTATTTTTTAAAGATTGATTTTAGGCCAAGGTATCACCATCTAAAGCTAAATGAGGTATACATTTTGAGGATGAAATTCCATACTAGATATTGGCATTATAAGTTTATTCTAATTCCATTGAAGATAACAAATTAATTAGATGTATTTATAGATCTAATTAATAGATTGATCCATGATTATTTTGATGAATTTATGCTTATATATATTATTTATATTTTAGTTTATTCTAAAATTTATTTAAAATATGAGAAACACCTAAGGATTTTTTAAAAAAAATTAAAATAAAATTATTAGTTTGTAAAATTCAGAAAAAAAAGTAATTTTTGGTTAAATCTTATTTTAGTCCTTGGGTATATTATTTATAAAAATGTCAAAAAAAATTATCATGCTAAAACTAAAGTTATTAAAGAGTGTCCAAGGCCTAAAAATGTCCCAGGTTTTTGAAGTTTTCTTGGAGTAGTGTGTCACTAATGATGGCTTGTGGAAAAACTTTCTTGATTATCTAGTCCACTAACTATGTAAACATAAAGAGGAGTAAAATTAATTTAGGCAATGTAATTTTGTTAATGTTTCTAGGAATTAAAAAAAAGGATTTTTTTAATACTCCATTGTTATTCTTTCCAATACTAAATAGTAAATTTATTACTTAAATTTTTTTTATTTAAAGGGACTTACTAATTTCTAGTTGTGGAATGACTATGTAATCACATATGCATCTCATGAATTGAAGACCCATGAGAAGAATTATCCTACTCATGACCTTGAGATGGAAGTAACAGTGTTTTATTTAAAAATATATAGATATCAACTATATAGGGGGAAAGATTAAACATATATTGATCATAAAAGTTTAAAGTGTAAATTAACTCAAAAATAGTTGAATATGAGGTAGAGAAGAATAAAATAACTGATAAAGGATTATAGTTTCACAATTCACTATCATCTAGGTAAATCAAACGAGGTGGATAATGCCTTGAGTCAAAAAGTTAAGGCATCATTAACTATGTTACATATAGAACATGATACCTTAGTTAATGATTCAATAAATGATTTCCTATAAAAAAATTCAGAAACTCTTCTTTTGAATTATTTATCAGCATTGTTAGTTTTTTCAAACATAATTAAGAAATCTAAAAAGGAAGATCATGGTCTATAAGAAATAATAGAATTGGTCAAAAAATGGTATTTCTTTACATTCTTATATGGATAGAGAATGTGTTAACATGTTTAAAAAGAGTTTATGTGTTCTGAGTGATTATCAGTTCAATAAGGAATTGTTAAGTGAGGCATATAGATCTCTTATTTTATATTTATTCTAGTTTCACAATGATTTATAGAGACATTAGGGAATATTTTTGGTGGGAAGGCATGAAAAAGGATATAGATGATTTTTTTAAATGAACATTTAAGATAATTGTATCTCATAGTGGGGGGGGTTGAATAATTCATATCTTTTCTTTAATGTTTCCATAGAAAAAGAAACAACCTTCACCTACAATTAAAGATTACTTACCCTATAGAATGAAATTCAAACACGCATCCACAGGAACACAAGAATTTATAAGTTTCGATGTTCAATATGAATAACTATGTCCTTGGTATGGTTTTGAAATAATAAAATACCACACAAACCACTAGAAAACAATCCTTTTGTGTGGAATAATATGAGTAGGATATTCCCTTTCACTCATGTAGCACTATGTAAACAATCCAATAGTGTGAGTGATACTTCTAAAAAAATGATGTAATACAAATTTTTTGTAACAAAACATGTTACCTCTAATTATTTATCAACTTTCACAAAAATAAACCTTCAAGCCAATTTTTCACTATCTTACCCAGAAGATGGTAGAACTTCCTGGAATTTGTAATAAAACTCAGTCTGATTTCCTTGTTCAATTATTCCCAGTCTGATTTCTCAATATGATAATATATCTCTGCGAAATAAAATTGAGACAATTCTGAACACTTTCTGCCTCTGTTCGGAAATCCCAACACAATAATCATGCTCAATATGATAATTTTATAAATATGATAACTATTTGAATATGATTATCAACTAAATACATTGAAATATTGTCTCTTATCCTTTAAATGCTATCCAAGATGAATTCTTCAAGAAAAACAATCTGGAAACCACCTCTTATCTTTATAATTTCTTTAGTGCTCCTCCTTATCTCAACCTCTCATGAACAGTACATTATTCATAAAAGTACAATGTACTTCTCACCTTTTATACTCACCCCAAATGTGGGTTTAGTTGGATTTCTAAAAAATTTCCCTATCAACCAAATTACCCAAATTTTCATGTATCCTTAAATTTTGGGTGTATCTTGACTTCATCAACTCTTCTCATTTCTTATCGATCCTTCTTGAATCTTCTAACAAAATTATATCTATTCTAATTTTCTTCACAAACACTATACTGATTCCAATTTCTCAATCTAATTTTCTCAGTATGATTTCTTCATTATGATGCTCTATGTCAGCTGCGGTTATGAATATATAGACAATATTATGATTGCTTGATATAATTTCTTCATTATGATGATCTATAACAACTGATGAAAACAAACTTCTTCTTCTAACTTCAAGATCCCCCTTTTTCAACACGTCCAACAATATATAATTAAGATTTTTCTTCTTAATTGCATTCATTAGTCCCAATAAAATGTTCCTCCAATGATTATGATGACATACTGAATACGATGGACTGGTGTCAAAAGCCTCAACTTCAGTAACTTGTTTATCTTCTGAATAAAATACCAATGACCTTTCTACACAAACAATTATTCCTCTATTGACTCCAATGGTATACTGAATATGATGGATCAATATTCATTAACTTTGAATTCAAAAACATTATTCATAATCTTCTTCTTGTATCATTACTCCCTTCATGACTTTGAATAAGTTGAAGAACATATTTATAATTTTCTAATTTACCAAGGAAAGTATTGTAACTTCCCATCCTTTCTAGAATCTTATTAATTTAAATATGAAATATTATATCTTCGTTCTCTTCCAACACCATCTTTATTTCTTACTCAGCATGAATATGATTGAAATTATTACAATCGGGTTGAATATGATTGGTAGCATCACTTTCACTCCTCATTCTTTCATCAAGCATTCATCACAAGTTTTATAAAATACTTATGATTTATGATAACTACAAGATCAGTTAATTATCATCACATTTGTATCATATTCATGAAGACACCAATTATCCACCATTATGATCTCTTACTACAACCCAAACCCAAGGTGAATATAATGATCCTCCTCTAAAAAACAGCTTCTCAATACGATGGACTTTCTCAACCATTGTGAGCCTGATTTTCTTGAATGTGATGGCTAGTCTGATTTTCACCAAAAACAATATGATTTGATTTATTTTCTTCTTAGACATCCTTTTCTTCTAAAACAAAATTTTCAAAAAAAAGACAACATCTGAATACAATCATCCTTATCAACTTGGTCTTAGAAATTTTACCATTAAATGTTTTACTTGTAAAGGGGTTAAATCTAAACAAAATATAATAATGTGGATGCTTTATCCTTTGTTAATGCTAGAATAAAAATGTAAGATCATATCCATAGATTTCATGGTGGTATTATCAAGGAAATATCTGGATAATAATGCAACTTTGGTTATTATTGATTGATTAACTAGATCTTTGAATTTTCTTCCAATTAAATATACCATGTCTTTAAACCAACTTGCTAGATTTTATCTTGAAGAGATGGTGAGATTATATGTGGTCCTTCTCTTAATATTATATAATCATGATCCAAGTTTTACATTAAATTTTTGGAAAGGATATCAGAAGCCAATGGGTACTAATTAAAATTTAGTAAATATTTTAATCCTTAATCGGATAGAAAACCATAGCATAAAATTCAATCTTTAATGGATATTCTTTGAGAAAAATCATTATATTATCCAGGATATTGGGATCATCATCTATCTTTAGTTAAATTTTCTTATAATAATAGTTTTCATCCAAGTATACAAATAGAGAATTTTGATGAATTATATGGAAAATGATGTTAAACTTCGGTATATTGACATGAAGTTTGTGAGAGTAAATTTTTTAGACTATAATTAGTATAATTGATGGTTGATAAAGTAATAGGATTCAACATCACATGGGAGTAGTAAATTGTAACACCCTGACCCCTCTAGACCAGAGCAGGTGCATTACTTATTACATTAAAATGCTTAAAAGGAATGAAATGTTGAAGGACTGCTCAGTTTGGTATTCTTTAATAAACTAGATACATACATGAAACTCATATTACAATGAGAAAGGTAAATAGTACAATACATAACAAAAACTAAATATTGTATCCAAGAAAACTCAATAAATGATCTCTTCAAAACCTGGTGAAGGTAAACAAATGAAAGGGGTGAGCTCAAATGCTCAGTAAGGGTTACAAATAAAGTAAGCATGAATCAATACTAATTGAATCATAAACAACTTGGCATATCATTATGTCATGGTGAATAAATGAAAAACTCACGCCATTAATAAACTGAGAATGAAACTGCATCCATAGATTTTTTCATAGTGAAAAACTCATGGATGGTAATAAATGAAAATGAATAAAGAGAATGCTTAATAATTGGACATCATGTATCTGTAACATGATACCATTATACCATCGAAACAGTTTAATTTTGTGGGTAGAAACCAGTTTGATTTTGGAAACAAACTAAAAGGGTTTGTCGCCAACTGATTATCTCATGATACATGTTGATGTATTGAGGGGCTATAGAGGGCCCCTCCCATCACTGAATTTCCAGATATTTCATTATACATAGATTCAAAACAATAGAAATATTCCTTTATATTATCCATATAGAATATAGTATACGGATTCATCAACACTTCCACAGTTAAAACAACATTCAAAATAAACATCGTTTGTAAAAAGGTATACGACTTAGAGAATAATAATATCCATGATATGAGAATATGGATATTTAATAGAAATAAAATTTTAAATGAAAAATTATCTCAAATGGGAACTAGGCACGCCACATAATAATTATTAGTTGATCAATCCAAAGTAAGTCATAATGAAATGGAAAATTGAGACAAATCCCATTACCACATTGTAATCAATCATTTCGTGTGACCAAGATTTAACAATCATTAAATGAATCTTTGAATATCAAGAACATAAATAGAATCATGATATTATATGTTTAATGATAGTACATGTATGCCACATATAAGAAATAAGAGGCAAACAATGGAAATCTGACCGAATTGAATGTGATATGAAAAACCCCTTACAAACATTTCGGCATGACAATGGGTGTTCTTATGGTGGATTAATGAGAGATAATGGGGTATCCCATCATTTATATTACTTAAGGGAAGTATGTTGGAGGTTCGAAAACATTCCCCATCATTAGGAATTAAAAATAATAGGACACAACATAAGGGGTATTCTTTAATAAAAGTGAGAGAGAGGATCCCTTACCTTATGCTCGAAGGTGTTCTTGATTGTTCTTAACAACCTAAATAATAAAATTTACTTCATTAATTAATAATTCCAAAACATCATAAAATGTTCCCTATAAGATATGAACCAAACTAAATAAAAATTACTAATTCATAAGTGTGAAATTACAATAAAATCATATAAAAATAAGTATTGTATATCATGGATTATTACTCATCATATTGGAAGTACATCCATTAAATTTTCTTAAATTATTAGGTAAAAATATATAAAAAAGAGTAAAATCTTCGCAAATATGAAATATTATGGATCATATTCAAACTTGAGTATCACTAATATCTAAAAAACTATAATAAGGAAGATCACCATTAAAGTAGAAAGCATTGTGAAATATCTATATTATAAAATAAGAATTGTTCCTTGCAAAGTGATAGTGGAATGGACTAATTATTTAGTAAGTTTATATATAGGAGTAAAATCTAGCAGTTGCAAATTTATTCATTCCAAATATGGTCATTAGTCATATATCAAATAGTTATACTAAAGTTACTATTGTTAAGTAGTAAATTTATAACAATAAAACTCACAATGAAATACAAATATGATATCAAAATTTTATAAATATATATACAAATATATATTTATATATATATATGTGGGTATGTTAAATATAAATATTAATATCATTATTATTAAAAATATGATATTCTTTACATATAAAATAAAAATATATATATTAATATAAATGGAGTAGTAAAATAAAATTTTATAATATATGTAATTAATTTTAATGGTTAAAAATATTTAGTATAAAAGTAATATTTCTTTTTTCAAAGAAGAATTTTGTTAAGTATTGTATGTTTCATCCACATAGATTAAATTAAACAATTTTAAAATATTTTTATATAATAATAAACATATTAACATCTTTTAAATTATAAATTTATAGTAAATAATACTAATAACACTTAATGTTTAAAATTTTCAATTTTCAATAAAAGAGTTTTTTCTTTATATTTTCTATATTCATTTAAAAGATTAAATTTATAAATTTTATTATCTAAATTATGTAAAAATAAAGAAATTTTGGGTTTTATAATTTCATAATCATCTTATCATGATTTTTTATAATTTTTATAAAAAAATTATTTTTAGGTGAATACTACAAAATACAGTGTTTTCAAATAACATGACTTTTATGAAATTATTAAGTATTTAAGTGTCAATTAGAAATTTATGAGACCATTTTTTAAGAAACAATATGTATTATATAAGTAAATTTATAACATTAAAACTGTTTATTATATCTTATAGACCAAAATTATTAATTTAAGAATTAAATTATATTTTTCAAAAAACATTATTTTTAATACATTATATATTTAGTTTTTTAAATTAATTTTTAAAAAATATATAAATAAATTAAAAAAATTGATTTATAATTTTGAATCATTAGGTCCAAATTATATAATAATAAACTTTTTATTTTTTATAAAATATGATAATTTACTTAAGTAAAAAACTACTTACACTGGTGAAAATCGAAATGGTAAAAATGAGTAACCTAAGAGGTGAGGGGACAAATATGTTAAACTCATATCTTAATTATGTATTTTAGGTGTTAATTGACATTATCTCTTACCTTGTCTATTATTAATCAGTTTTGGATCCATTTTCTTTTATATTTACTTTCCATTATTGAAACTTTTTGGGTATTTTTAAAAATGTCACTACTTTTCACTTATAAAAGGGGATCCCATATCCTCACTTAAACTCACCCTAAAACCCATTTATTTTGGTCCAAACTATCCCCAAAACTATCCTAGTAACTCCTAGTCACCTTAATAAGGTTATTTTCTTTTCAAAATTCTATCCTAAAAATGTTTAACCACCTTCGCAAAGAAGATAACCCAAGTAGGGAGGTATAGATTTCGAACAGCTTATTCCTCTTTTCTTTTTCCTTATGTGCATTGATTAATTTTAAAATTATATTTCAAAATATAAAAAAAATAATGTAACTACCATTATTATACTCTATTTTTATTATAAATATTTATAGGTTTTCACCACCTCTCATTTTGTCCCAAAGAAAAAAAATGACTTGTGTGTGCATGGATTGTCGCCTCCACAAAATGCCATACCTTGTTTTCCTTAACCACATTACCTAGATGGTAAAATTTTAGAGTAAAATGAATAATTATTATATTTATAAGATATTTTATATTATTAATTGAAAAATTAAATGTTATTCACTTCCCTCGTTTTACGGAAAATGAAATCATCAACCATACATACATGTGGACTACTGCCTCTATGGATCAATCAACTTCCATTTTTAATTTCATCATTTACTTACAAGTATGGTAATAAGAATTATTCAAATAGATAAATATTTATTTTATGATATCATGAAGGTTTTATTATAATTAAGGGGATAACATATTATTGATATGGTCAGTAAATTATTATCGTTGATTCAATCATTTAACAGAAGCATAATAAGAAGAAAATCATTAATTCAAATTATATAACATTTTACTATCCATTAATTGTTATTATAAATCCCTACTAATTCATATGTATCACACTAATAAACACTAAGTTATATCATTATTCAACTAGTGTATTTATATTTCCAATAAATCGCCTCACAGTCACCAATAATCATGATATGTTCAAGTTTACGTTAGTTTGACCTCATAATTGAACAATGTTATGATATTATATCCTGGATGATTATGAAAACATAATTACTTGTATAATATGATATAAATATTTCGATAATATTTTTTTTGGTTCTATAAAAGATATAATAATATTTAACTCATTAATTGAAAAACACCCTTTGTATGATAACAATCACCAAAAAATATTCATTATCGATTTCATATTCTAGTATAAAAACTAAAGTACTCATGAAATAATATTTAAAATTAATAAATCATTATAAGTAATTCACTATAATAAATAAAATGAACTTTTAATAATAATAAATGGCAACATCGCTATTATGAAGCTAGTTCAAAATAATCAAGATTACCCCTACCTAACATCAAAAATAGGTAATAAATAACTAATATAAATGTAGATAATAATTATAAATAAAGGTTAGAAAATGTTATATATATGAAATTTTTTATAAAATAGTCTTCTAAGGTACTTATATTTTTTATATAATAGGTTATAGTTCATTAGACTAAGTGGGAAGCATGGTAAGGCGTTCTTTGTATCAAATTTAATTTCTTAACAATTATTTCTTAAAGTGAACCATGATAGATTTAATTTGATTTCATTAATTCATAATTAATTAATTTTACCATATTTATAGGGTTTTAAGATCCATATTTTTTACACTTTTTAAATGGTCATCATTTCCGAATAAACCAAAGTTGAAAGGGGTTTTGATAAAAATGGTACTCAACCCATAAAGGATTCGTTGCCAATCTATTTTTAAAATAAAGATTTATTTGAAATATAATACATCTAGGTAGTTTTTATTATATATAAAACATATCATAATTTACATTGTATATTCATTTGGTTTTATATGTTCCCTCAAAATTTCATTTTACCTTGACTCATATTTTATCTCAAGTGTTTCTTGTAAGTGAAACTAACCCCATCATTTATTTTCATTTGGGGACAGTCCTTTTTTCATGTCTTAATTGATTATATTATTTTGAAAATTTTATTATCTATACCTCTATATTATATTGAGGTAATTTTATACTAAATGGTATTCCTAAAAAACTTAAAGAAATATTTAATTTTTTATATATTGGTCATTTTCATCAAAGTGTAAAAAAATATTTTTAACATTTTCCATGTGAAAACCTATTTCCTGCATCTTTTTTTATATGATACATACATTAATATTTGAATGTTTTATAACATGAAATATTATTCTCCTTTATTTATAAAATACTCCTATATAAATTATGTTAAAAAATATCATTTATTTTTCTTATTTTGAAAGCATTTTTCCTAGTTCTCCTAAAAATTGTTTTCATATTAATTCATATACTTTGAAATACATTATTCTTCTTCAAGGATATTATTATAATGTAATCACACAAATTAATTCTCTTTATACAATATATAATGTCCTTATATTTCGTAGTAATGATCCATCACTTCCTTTTTCATACCTAATCATCTACTATATATGATCTTAACCTTTCACCCAAAGCCTTTCCATTATGAAACCTTATTTTTTATTCACCTAATTGAAGGGTGTTCAGAAAGATACCATTCATTTAATGATTTGGGTAAATTATTAACTTAACTATAAACCCTTTATCTATACAGTTTAAAAAAATATGATTTATTATCTTGATTGAATTTTATTTACCTAGAAAGTTACTTGATGCCATTTAGTACCCATTTATTTTCCATGGTATTATCATGTTATGATTATTTATATAATTATTAATTGCTTCCTTATGTGAATATATTAGAAACAAATTTTATTTCCATGTTTTCTCTAAGATATATTAAATTAACCCCAATTTCTTTATATGGATTCTTTATTCTATAAAAGTTAATGATTTATGTTTACAATTTTTTATGAAACCCATTTTATTTCCATTATTCCTTTATGATGTGATAATTGATTGAATCCATGTGGTACTCATAAGTATGGATGATGATGAGTGGGGTCCCATATCACCCCCTAATTAAATGGTTTCAAGTTTATATTTAATGAGATGATGTATTTTCAATTAAATTTTAGTTTCTCATAAGGGTGGATACTGATGGTGTGTATCATGAAATTATTGTTCCCTATAATACTTTTTTATTAAGGTTAAAAGAAGTTTCACAATTTTGTGTTTATTATCGTGATTGTATTAAGATATCATGAATCACGTTTATTGACTCTTGTTTCTGCATGCATTTCACTCATGTATTACGTTATGCTAATACATATGCCATTATTTAGGGTCTATGATTTGTTGGGTATCAATTTTCTTATGTATCTTGATTATACCCATATGCTCATATAAAGATCACTTATGATATTTTATTTTTATCCCATATGTTTATCCTTATTGAGAATCTGAGCTCAATCATTTCTTATGTTTTCATTTCCCCAAGTTATAAAGATAAATATAATGTATACTATGTATAGGGGTCTAGTGTGGCTAGATTATATATAAATATTAAAAAGGGTTGTAAAATAAGTTACTTATATAGATAGTCCTTAAATACAATAAACATTTCCTTCTTGGGATTGTGTTTTTATTTGTGAAATATAATATCTACCTTATGGAAATGTTATATAAGTTACTTATATAGCTAGTCCTTAAATACAATAAACCTTTCATCAGTTCTATTCAATTTATGATTTTGTTTATACAAGCTCAAATGTGTGATGAAAACCCTATATCCAATACCCATGAGTCATAATTAGAGAGATTGAATTCAATAACATTTACATACATATGATCAAAATGATTCTATTTAAGAAAATTTCTTAAACTTAGATACCAATTTATAATTACATCATTATCCACTCCTATAAGAGTTCTAAAAATGATAATCATGACGTGTTTCATAATCAGTAACAAAAATATATCTCTATCCATGTATTATGTTTTATATCTTTTAATCTAATAAATTTAATGAAAGTACTCCAACTAAAATAATGACCTAATACATCATCACCTTTAGTGTGATAATATCTATATTTCACTAAATATTGTGTCACTTTGGTGTTACTCTAAACATTTATCTTTTTAGATAGGCCATTATGAAAATCATATCACCTAGGACTCTTGGATAGTTAGAAGGAAAACTCCTCACCCAAATCATCATAAAAATTATCCTAAATTTATTAATTTGGGAGCCTAATCCAATTAAGTGTAAAACAAATATTATAATTAAATATATGAACCAAATACTTTTAGAGTCACCCACATCTAGTATTCCTTATAAAAGAAAATCCTCAGGAACCCAACTCTGGAATGACCTACCTGATTTGATGGTTGAGGTCTTGAAATGTTTTTAATTTATAATAAATATTGCAATTATAATCTGAGGGGTATTTTATTCTCACCCTTTTTCAAGTTTATCCAATGCATATTATATCTACAACTATTTAATCTCATGAAATATTTATTATCTAACTCTTTATTCTAATATGTATTCATGATTTTAATGATTTTTTTTCGTAATCAATATTCCTTTTACCAAATTAATTTTTTTTTAACAATATTAATTATTATATCTTAAAACGAATTTTTTTTACTGACACAAAAATTGACTCCAAATAAATTTATATACATCAAAATGAATCTAATGAATAAGGTATATGAATCCCTTCTATGTAATAGTTTATAATTATTTGAAACTAAAAATACATGTAAGAGAAATAATGTAACAATAACTAGCCAATATCTAATTTTCTATATAGTTCATAAGATCTTATGTGGGTGAGAATTTTAACCCCAAGTCCTACTACCAATTCTTCAATACCAAAGATAGAAATTGATTCCATCATAATTCTAACACATAATATGTGAAAAGAATAATTAACATCTAAATTCAATCTAATAACTCCATAAAAAAACAAATTCAATATAGAATGAAACTAATTCTTATATTGTCATCCCAATAATGAAACTATTATATACATGGTATGATAATTTATAAGTAGTTTAAACAATTTAAACTAAAATATAAATATTCAAATCAAATAATAAAAATATGTATATGAATATTTTAATTAGAATATCATAAAAAAATATCATAATAATTATTTAACATGATATCTATTAACTTTAGAACGAAATAATGTTAAAAAACTTGTTATATGGTCTAAATTCAATAAAAAAAATTATGTCCCTTTGGGCCTTCATTGATAGGGAATTTTGAGAAAAATAGTTTTTAAATATTTTATATAGGCTACAACATAGTTAAATTATCAAAACCATTTTTTATGGTGGATACCTCAAAGGATCCAGGAAATAATTTATATCCATATGTTGTTTTGGTTATGTGTCTTTACCAAGAAATATGACATGTTATCATCCACCATGAAGTAGTTGGTCCTCAGGGTAGATATGTTCAAGGCATAGTGTTCAGGTAGCCACATTATGGTGTTTCCAAAAATGATACTCTAATTTATAGGGTTAATATCATAGTATATTCCTATAAATGACATCATTTTTCCTATAAATATGAACATAATATGAAATGGTGACTATATAACCATGTAGTTTTGAGTAAAAACATAGTTAACCACGATGTTGTTTTAGAATCCTGGACATGATTCTAGAAAATCACTTAAAATTTATTTCCAAATATTGAATTTTTCATATTAATTCATCATTATCACTTTATTTGATCCCACTAATTGGTTTCATGGGATATATTTATACCTATAATAATTGTAAGAAAACAAAAAACTATTGTAAATATCTATTAGGAGTGTAATCAATATAATAAAATAGAAAAATCTTAAAATAAGTGTACCATATTGTCCATATTGTATATCTTCATTGGAAGTGGGTTTAATTGAGATCCCTTGGAAACAACCAATGGGTTATCAACTCTGAAGGTGTACGATAATTATTGTAATCGTTGAATGATTTGGTATGACCTATACTCTAAAATAGTGTTATATCACCTCATCCTTAAAGGAAACTGAATAGAAAAGAAATTAAGATAGATTTATATAATATAAAATTTTCTCTAGTATAAAAAATTAGATCCAAAAATATCTATTTTATTAACATACTTCATTGAATGAAATATCTTATCACTTTTCAAACATTTTATATGTTACAAATTTTGAACCTATAATGTTTTTTTATGATCACAATCATTAAATTTTTTAACCTTTATGTTAGATTATTTCTTCGTTATTATATTTAAACTTTTTACTAAGGAATATTTAGACCCAGAAAAGTCTTAAATAATTTCCCTTTAACACCTAAAAATTCTAAAAGATTAATATTTTATTCAATAGATTACGTGACATGAAGCACATAGCTTAGAAGAGAATTTAACACCCTAATACTTTACAATATATTTGTAATAACACCAACCCCAGTAGCCCAAATTCGGTGGTTATTTTATTAAAATGGAATAGATATAAGATATCACATTTCTAAGGATCAATCAGTTTAGTAGTCTTGAAGAACTAGGTACATACATGGTTCCCTTGTTACATTGGTAATTAAATAAAGAATATAACAAGGGAAAATAAACTTCTTCCTTGTCATTTATTCAAAGATTTAATATTCATAACTTGGGGAAGGAAGAAAAATAAAAGGGTGAACTGAAATTATTAGTAAGGTTTAGATATAGTATAAGCATAAATCAATAATAATTGAAGAATAATCAATAATGTATAATTAATATGGAAAGGTAAATAAATAAAAAAACACATTCCAGTTAATCAATAAAATGAGAATATATTCATCCATAGATTTTTTACATAGTTAAAATATAATGGATAGGAATAACTAAATACTGAATTAAGGAAATGATTAATTATTGGAAATCGTGTATCTGTAACATGAACCACTACTATTAAGAACTTTCATAAAAAAAATTTAATATTGTGGGTAGAAACTCATCTAATTCTGCATAGAAAAAACGTGAAGGGTTTGTCGCTAGCTATTTTGTCTCATAAGACCAGTCGATGAATCGAGGGGATATATAATATTCGGACCCACCCATCATTGAAACTCCAAATAATTATTCATAAATAGATTTAATTCAAGAATAATATGCCCTATCAAAATATTTGTATTGAGTAGAGGATACCGATTTATCAAAAAATTTCCAATTATTCAAATTACATTAAAAGTAGGCACCATATGTTAAAATGGTATACATATTAGAAAATAATAATATAAATTATACAAGAAATAATTATATTTAATTAAATATTCAATGATATATGCTTATAAATAAATGGGGTAATATACAAAGGTAATAAGTGATGAATATGGAATATGTCCCAAGGGAACTAAAGTGAGACGAAAAAACATTACCACTTTGTAATCAATTGAATTGTATTACCCATAACTTCAAATGAAACTTTAAATACCATGAATATTGGTAGATTCATGATATTATATTAAATGGGTAGTATATATTCCACAAAAAATAAATAAGTGGTGAATAAGGCATGTATCCTACAAAAGTGAAGGTGGGGTGATAAAATCCTTGCACTTGTAATCAATCAAATCCTCTAACC
This sequence comes from Viscum album, assembly GCA_963277665.1. Classification (NCBI taxonomy): domain Eukaryota; kingdom Viridiplantae; phylum Streptophyta; class Magnoliopsida; order Santalales; family Viscaceae; genus Viscum; species Viscum album. Next base: position 590,681,529 of record OY728141.1, on the reverse strand, counting down.
CATATTATTAATAATCATCAAATGAAACATTTAAAAAAATGAATATAAAGAGATTCATGATATGATTTATCAAAGGTCATTATACATACATCACTCATAATAAATAATTGGTGAATAAGGTGTATCTCACAAAAATAAAAGTGAGATGAGAAACCCCTTACCGTATGCCCAAAATCTTTCTGTACTAATACTTAATATCTTGTATAATGAAATTATATTCATTAATTACTTAATTAATAAACTCTTAAACATGTATTTTATTTATTATAATTTTATTAAGTTTCATTTATGGACATTATTATGTGTTATAATATATAATTTCATTGTTTTGGGAGCATTCGTTTTATGGTTGCAAGATTGGTTCACTTGAGTATAAATATTGGAGTTCTTGAAAAATGGAAATTACTTCTCAAAAAGTAAAATTATTTAGTATCAATAAACTAAAAAAGGTTTAAATGGTCTCATATATCATCTGTTTATATGGTATTAAGATGATTCATCTGATAAAATGCTGATGAAAATGTTTTAATTCATGTTGGTAGTTTTTACGACCATCACAAACTTGTATCATTTTATTTAAAATTATGTTTATATGTTCATTATAGAATAATATATAACTTATAATATTTATATTAAAATATTATTTAACCATAATAATTATTTTATGACCATCCTTGAAGGTAGTAATGGAAAATGAAAACTCGTAATCTACAAAAGTGATGAATCGACACATCACAAATGATGCTTTCATTTTCAAAATAAAAGGAGAATATAAGAGATTTTATGATGTATATTCCATTAATAAAATAAAATTATAGTATATATATGATATTTTAGTAATAATTACACTTTGTATAAGTGTAGGTGATGAGAGAATAAGAAAATAGAAGAGAAAGAAGGAGGATTTCGCCCCATGCATGTCATCTCCTTGGGGACCTCCATAAGACACTAGGATACGGTATTTTGGTAATACCAAAAGGTATTGGATATGGGGAATAGTATTTTTAAGAGAATTGGGTATAATTTATAAAAACTTTAAGTGTTTTAAGGTGTGATGAGAAGGGATAGTGAGGGTGGTATTTATAGGGAGAGGAGAGAGGTGTTTTTGGTTTTTTTATTCATTTCATTATTATTTTCTCTCAAGACTATCAACAGTATTGATTCTTATGGATAAGTAAAGTAAATAGTGTATATTATTTTGAACTAATGAGTTATTACATCATTATGGACCCAAAATTTCATGAATTTGAATTAAAATGTTAAATACCGTAAATTATCATATTTCACTATTCACCAAAAATTCAACTATTTTAGAAAAATCCCAAAAAATCACCCTAACCATTTTTTGATGTGTAGATTTAAAAATTTGAATCTATTTTATGAAAATAATTTTCTAAATATTAAAATATTAATTTAAATTTAAAATCATTATTTGTTCAAAAGATATTGATTTTAATATTATGACCTATTTTACGACACTTAAAAAAATTAATTATAGACACATAAAATTAACTTATAATTATAATAAAAACTAATATTAATTTATGAATCTATTTTAGGAAAATAATTTTTTTTAAAAATAATTATATTAATTCTAAAATTTTAAATAAACATTTGCGTTTCACAAAAAACAAAAACCTAATTTATCATTTCTAAAACATTTATTTACTTATTTCATAATATAAATATATCATATTTTCATTTATGATATACCTAAATTTGGTTTATAATTTCATAGGTTTGGTTATTATTTTAATGGTCACATTACCATTCCTAATAACCAGGTTAGTATTTAATATTAAATCGCTATTTTTTTAAGTTCAACATTGTATGCAACATAAGCTATCGAATAAATTATATTTATTTAAGGAGATACATACCATAAAATATTGGGGATATATATTCTTCCCTTATTAAATAATTTCATCCTCAAATTGTTTCATGAATATTTCTATCTAAATAGATGGGGGTGGTTCTTCTTCATAACATCCTCAAGTTCCCATGTAGCTTCTTTCATTTTATGGTTTCTCTAAAGAACATTTACCAATTAAGTTATCTGATTTCTCAATACTTTCTCTCTAGTTTCAAGAATCTTGATAAGATCTTTGTAGTAGGAAAAATCAGCTTCTAGTTCTATTTCTTCATAGGTGAGTACATGCAATGTTTTTGGCCTGTATTTCTTTAAGAAATTATATGTGGAACACATCATGAAATTTATAGAGACTTTATGGGATTACTAATCAGTAATCTACAACTCCGATTATATCAAAAATTTCAAATGGTCTGATGTACCTAGGTCTTATTTTCCCTTTCTTACAAAACATTATGACACCCTTCTATGGAGATACTTTCAGAAAAACATGATCTCCCAATGGACACTCCAAATTCTTCATTAAGTTTTCATCATAAATATTTTTTATACATTGATATACTTGAATATGAGCCTGAATAGTCTTTACCTTTCGTGTTGTATCTACAAAAAGTTTTGGTCTTATAAGTTTCCTCTCACAAACTTCATCCTAACTAGTTGTTTTATGACATCTCTTTCCATATAATGCTACATATAGTGCCATTTGAATACAATAATGGAAATTAATATTGTCAAAAAACTCTACCAAAGGTTAATAATGATCCCACATACCTTGAAAGTCAAGTGAGGATGATCTAAAAATGCCTTCCAATGTTTTAATAGTCCTTTCAAACTAACTGTCCTTTTAAGGGTGATAAGAAATACTCAAAAGAAGCTCAGTGTCCAAATCCCTCTAAGGACTCTTCAATAATTTTTATTTAAAATGGGGATCTTTATTAGAATAAATCTATATAATTACACAATGAATTATTACAGAATGATTAAAATAAAGTCTTTCTATGCTCTCAAGAGGTATATCTTCTCTTATAGTAAGAAAATGTGTTGATTTTGTAAGACGATCAATAATAACCCGTGTAATATCATTCTTTATATGGGTATTTGGTAATCCAATGAGGAATTTCATAGTAATTTCATCCTACTTCTTCATAGTAATTGGTATAGGTTCTATGACTCCTCTAGGATTATATCTCTCAACCTTCACTTGTTGAAAAACTAGACATCTTAACACATAGCCATCAATTTCTTCCTTCATATTATCCCATCATAAATGTTCCTTTGAATCTCTATAAATCTTGGTACTACTAGGGTGTATAGAGAAATTTGATCTATGTGAATCATATAATAGTTCCCTTTTTATCTCAGCTATTAATATAACACATATCCTCTTTTCAAATTTCAGAATTCAATCCTCATACAGGAAGTCTTCCAATTTTCCATCCTAAAAGGCTTTAATTTTCTTTTGAATATTCTCATCATCAAATTGAGATCTTTTTATATTTTCTAATAAAGATGGTTTAGAAATTATTTGAAAAAGGTGAAATTTTTCCTCTTCATTAACAATTACTATATCTATATTTACTAAATCCATGAGAATAGGATCTTTCTCAATCCTTATTCGAGTTAGAAGACCATGATATTTCATTCTTAATTAATCTTTTTCCTTGTTTTATTTTCTGATGTGGTAGTTGTTTGAGAAATAATAATATTTGTGTAACTGTATCCATCATATTTTCTTCATATTGAGTTCTTTATATGTAAATATATACTTCAAACTCTTCTTATCTTTATATATCTCACATATTTAACCATAGAGATAGTGTCCCCATGTCTTTAGAGAAATGATTATAGATTTTAACTCAATATCAGGATTTGAATAATTTTTTTCATAAATCTTCAACTCTATTGATGTATAAGAAATATCTTTATCTTTTTTTATAAGGACACAACCTAGTTCTTTCTCAGATTTATCACCATATATCACAAACCCATCATTTCCTTATGGTTGAGTAAAAATTGGATCATTGACCAATCTTATTTTCAATTATTCAAAACATTATACACATTATTTTTTCCATACAAACTTAACCCGTTTACATGTGATCTTGGTTTATGGGTTAGCCAATCAGGAAAAATTATGAAAGAAGCAGTATTAGTAACCTACTAAGATAATGAAACTATATACCTCAGTTATGTTAATTGGAGTATTCTATTCTTGGATTTCTATATTCTTTATAGGATCAACTGATATTCCATACTTAGAGACAATATAGAGAAAAAAGGAAATTTCCTAAAACCAAATTCACACTTTCTAATCTAACCATATAAATTTTTTTTCTGAGAGTCTCAAGAATGATATGAAAGTGATTCTCATGGTATTTCTGTGTTTTATAATATACCATAATATCATCAATGAATAATAGAATAAAATAATAAATATAATCCCTAAAATACTCAGTTTATTATATCCATGAAAATTAAGGGTGCATTAGTCAATCAAAATCGAATCATTGTAAACTCATAATGTTCATACCTCATCTGAAAATATTTATTTGTAATTTATTCCTTCTTTACTCATAATTAATGATACCTAGAATAAAGTTCAATATTTGGAAAATATTTATATCCATTAATTTTAGAAAATAAATCACCAATGCGATGTAGAGGATACTTGTTCTTTATTGTAATAGAATTTATTTCTCTAAATTCAATTCATAACCTCATGGATCCATATTTCTTCTACACAAAGACAACTGGATCTCCCCATGGATAAATACTAGGGAGAATAAATTTCTTATTACTCAACTACTCTTTTTTTTCAGCTCCACTAATTACATAGTTCCCATTCTATAAGGATAATTTTATATTATTCTTTAATCACAGATTAAATCAATGGTAAACTAAAATTCACTCTCTATGGGGTGTCTAGGTAATTCCTTAGAAAATACATCATTTTATTCCTATACAATTATTACATCATCAATTTTAATATTACTTTCCTCATCCCTAGATGTTTTTTTCTATTCCTCCCAAAGAATTTCACTCATTATAGCTACTAAGGGTGTATCTAGATAAGAATGAGATAATGAAGTTTCTACTCTAGATATAAGGAATTCTAAATAAGGAATTTTACATATTCCTCACAAATCATGATTTCCTTCTTCTTGTAATATATTTTTACATCATATTTAGAATTCCATACCATACCTAGGATTATATAAAAATCAATCATAGGTATGATGATACGTTCAGCAAAAAAATCATGTTTATGTATCAAAATGGGGATTTCCCAACACATTTTTATTATGATGAGACTTACCTTGGGAATTTTGACTAACAACTGCCTTATTAAATAAAAATTGAAATATATAATTTTCTTTTAAAAAATATGTATATATAAAAGTATGTGATGATCTAATATAGATGTAGTATAGTTATTTTTCATCACCTGGGTATGTTATCCTAATATATTCATGATCTGTTGAGCTCAAACCCCAACTGTGTTGACTTCCTCAGTGGGAAAACCCTTACATTGTCTATGAGTATTGATTCCCTTTATTCCATTAGGCAGCATCACTAAATAATGGCACACATTATATTAGAGTATAATCATCATGATTATTGATCCAAAAAAATAACTATAAAGAATTTTTATAATTCTCATGCTTATTTAGCATCTGGTTCTAAATATTTCTACTAAACCTTGCTATGATACCAACTATAACAACCCTGACCCCAATAGCCCAGAGTTTATGGTTATTTTATTATAATGGAATAGATAAAATAGATAGCATAACTAAGGATAAATTAGTTAATTATTATTTAATAACTATATATATACATGGTTCCCTTATTGCATTGGTAATTAAACATAAAACACATAAAAGGAAAACAAACTGCTTCTTTGACACTTATTCAAAGATTTCATCTTCATGGGGAAGGAAAAAAAATAGAAAGGTGAGATAAAATTCTTAGTAAGGGTTATATATAATAGAAACACGAATCAATAATAAGTGAATCATAATCAATAAGGCATAATCAAATGGCATGGTAAATAACTGAAAAACACATTCCATTCAATCAATAAACTGAGAATGAAAATGCATCCGTATATTTTTTCACAGTGAAAATATCATGGATAGTAATAACTATATAATAAATTAAGGAAATTATTAATTTTTGGACATAATGTATCTAGAACATGTACAGTTTTCTTCTAGAACTTCCACAAGATGGTTTAATTCTATGGGTATAAACCTAACTGATTTTTCATGGTAACAAATGTGAAGGGTATGCCGCTAAGTGTTTTGTCTCATGAGACCTATCGATATATCAAGGGGATATATAATGTTAGGTTACATCTATCACTATAAGTACAAATAATTATTCATAACTAGATTGAATTCATGAAGAATATTCCTTATCAAAATATATTTATTGAGTAGAGGATATTAATTTATCAGTATTTCCCCAGTTAATCAAATAACAATTAAAGTAAGTACTGTATGTAAAAATTATATATGAATTAGAAAATAATCATATCCATGATAAAAGAAATATTAATATTTAATTAAATCTTCAATTATTTATGATCATAAATAAAATGGAAATACATAAAGGTAATAAGTGGTGAATATGGCATATGTCCCACCAAAATTAAGGTGAGATAAAAACCCCGTACCACTTTTTAATCAGTGAAATCATATGACCAAAACTTCAAAATAAACTTTAAATACCTTGGAGAGGGTTATATTAAGGATATTATATTAAATTTTCAGTATATATGACACACAAAATAAATAAGTGGTGAATAAGTCATATACCCTATAGAAGTAAAAGTGATATGAGAAAACCCTTACCACATGTAGTCAATCGAATCATGTGCCCCATAAAATTAGTCCTCATAAAATGAAATATTTAATATCATAAAGATAAATATATTCATGATATGATATATCATAGGGAATTATACATATATAACTCATAACAAATAAGTGTTGAATAAGGCATATCTCACATAAATGAAAGTGAGATGAGAAACCCCTTACCCGATCTCTCAAAGCGCTCAGTACTTATAATTAATGTCCTATATAATAAAAATAAATTTATTAATTACTTAATTAATAACCTATTAAACATATATTTTATTTATTATAATTTTATTAAGTTTATTTTTGTACATTACGATGATTTATAATGTTTATTTATATGGTTTTGGGAGCGTTCATTTCATGGTTTCATGATCGGTTCGCTTGAGTATAAATATTAGAGTTATTGTAAAATGGGAATAAAATCTACAGAAGTGAAGTTTTTTAGTATTAATGAACTTAAATAGTTTTAACTTCTCTCATATATCATCTGGTTATATGTTATTAGTATGATTCATTAGATAAAACATTGATGAAAATATTTTAATTTATTTTGGCTATTTTTACAAACATCATGAACTTGTATCATTTTATTTAATATTATGTCACTATGTTGGATATATAACATAATATTACTTATAATATGTATATTAAAATATTATTTAACCATAATAATGGTTTTATTTCCTTCCTTTAATGTATTAATGGAAAATGAAAACTCATCATCTGCAAAAGCGATGAATCAACACATCACGGATAATGTTTTAATTTTTAAAATAAAAGGAGAAGAGAAGAGAGTTGATGATGGGTATTATATTAACACAATAAAATTACAGTATATATATGATACTAGTGTTATCATTACACTTGTATAAGGTCATGTGAGTATAGAATAAGAAAATAAATGAAAATAAAATAGAAAGAATGAGGATTTCACCTCTTGAATATCATCTCCTGGGGAACCACCAGAAGACACTTGAATATAATATTTTGGAAATACTAAAAGGTATGGTAAATGGGGTAGAGTCTAGGGAAGGTAATTAGTTAGATTTTGGACTATATTCAAGGATTATAAAGTGTGAGTAGAATGGGTGGTGATGGTGATTTTTATAGGGAGAGGAGAGGGGTGGTTTTGTTATTTTATTAATTTGTTTATTATTTTGGCCCAAAATTATCAATATTATTGATTATTGTGACTAAATATAGTAAATGGTGCATTTTATTTTGAAATAATGGGTGGATACATTATCTATATCCTAAAATTTTATATATTTGGCTTAAAATATTAAATACTTTAAATTACCGTATTTCAGTTTTCACCAAAAAATCAATTGTTTTAGAAAAATACCCAAAATTCACCCTTAACATTTTTCAATATGTAGATTTAAAAAATCCACTCCATTTTATAAAAATTATTTTTTAAAAATATTAGAAATTTATTTTCTAATTAAAATCATCATTTATTCGAAAAATACCAATTTTAATATTAAAGCCTATTTTACGACACATTGAAAAATTAATTATAGTCTCATAAAATTATCTTATAATTATAATAAAACAAAATATTAATTTATGAATCTATTTTAGGAAAACAAATTTTATTTTAAATCATTATATTAATTATAAAATTGTAAATATATATTTACATTTTACAAAAATACCAACTCTTAATTTATCATTTTTAAAACATTTATTTACTTATTCTAATATATAAATATATCATATTTTCATTTATGAGATAAAAAATTTATAAATTCAGTATTGAGGTTATTGTTCTAATGGTCACATTACTATTCCTAATGGTCATGTTAATATTTAATAGTGTACCATGGTTCGTTTAAGTTCATTGTTGTGGGAAACGTAAGCTATCGAATAAATTGAATTTATTTAAGAAGATACATACCATAAAATATTGGAGTTTTAAAATATTTATTTTATAATAAATTTAATTTTTTTTTATAGCTTGCAATGCACATGATGTCAAGTATTACCGAACTACAATATACTATTATTATTATTATTTAATATGATAGTTATAACCTAGCCTTTGAAGTGGATAATATGAATATGATTAACTAAATTATAAGAATATATAGTTTAGAAATTCGTATTATTTATATATTTATGAGTAATAAAAAAATCATTAAAAATAAAAAATATATTTTCAGAAAAAAAAATATTTTTCTTAAAGATGGATTAGTCACGCTTAGCGCACATAATTTAAAATTAATTTTTAACAATTTTAAAAAACTTATTTAAAGAAATATAATTAGTTTTTAAAATTTCAATACCAAAATTATCTTAGGGAAAATTTTTGGTTTTTTTCTAAGAAGTTTTATTTTTTGATGAATAGCGAAATGATACTGAATTTTAATTATAACCTGCATTTTAGTTTAAATTATTTATATGGTTAAATTATATTTTTAATTGTTTTTAAATTAAAATTATTTTTATTTTATATCAATTAATCCAATTTAGGTAATTGGAATCACTTTCATATTGAATTTGGATATAAAATATTTGTAAATTTTTAACATTTTTATTTTAAAAACCCGCCTTATCGTCGCATCTACAGGATTCATTTTAAATTAAATTGTTTCAATTATGTGAATAGGATTTGGAAATATGTATTAAATATTTGGAATCATAATAATTTATAATTTATAATAAGTTTAAATTAATTTTTAACCAAAATAAATAGTGAAAATATTAAAAATTAATTATTGTGGTTATGGTAAATATGGGATTACTAAGGGTTAAAATTAAAACTATAAGTGTATAAATGACTTATAAACTTATCTAAAAACTATTTTATGGAAATATTTAAACCATTAAACCTATAATATTTGATAATGGACTATTTTACCCAAATTACATTTTAAGAACATGGGAGCACTCAATTCATTTCAAAAATACCAAGTATGTCATCTACCCCACTTATAAATAGATACACACTCTCCTCCCTAATTCACACCCTCAAAACTATTTATATCAGTTGATTCTAGATAAAATCAATTCCCAAATTCCCTCACCTAATCCAAAAATCATTAGTTTAGGCAGAAACCTAACCTAATAATGCTTTAGTGAAAACTAAAGGTGGATACCCAAAGAAAAGAAAATGTTCTTAAATGAGTGTCTTTATTTTACATTTTTCTACACCCCATTAAATTTTTATTAAACCATTATGATATAATATAATTAGTATCTATAATATAATGGAATGTTTTTATAATAATTTAATTACCTAAAACTATCTCAACTTCTATAAAATGAGTTACGAAATCATTGTTGGTGTGTACAATGGACTACCACATCATGAACCGATGTCGAGCATTTTTTCATTTCCACCAATAAAGGTTGGGTATTATGATGGATTGATATATATATATATATATCATATGATATTTATAAAATATTTATTCATTTTTAGTCACTATATCATATATATATATATTTACCTACCATTCTATAGGTGATACAATAACATCACTTGTATGTACAGCGGACTACCGCCTCACAGAGCGATGTGATTCTTCTTTCACTAACGCTTCGCATGGTATGTGATTAGAAAAATTCAATTATAATATGTTATTTAAAAGAAATAATTATTATATTCATGACATATTTATCATTCTAAAAAGATGATATATATCATTTTCTTTCTTTACTTTTCAATCTAGTAAAGATATTAACCTCATTTGTGTACTTTTTGATTATCACCTTCACGAAGTGATGTGACTCTCTTTTAAACACCACCCCACATAGATGATATATATGAGTATGTAAAAATAAATAATATGGTATATTTTATATTGTTATCATTCTTTAAATATAATATATTACTTAAATTATTTATATAATGATCATTGAAAAATGGGAACGTTACGCACGTGTATGTACGACCTACCATCTCCAAGAGAATAATGTACTTTGTTTTTCATAACCATAATTCATGATTTTTTTTGAAGAAAAATTAATTTATAAATATTATATTTATTTCTTGAATATTATTCAGGAGATAATGCAACTATATCATACACACAAGAAATGGAACTTTCATAACTATGCATGAATGAGAAAACAAGTCAATTAACACCCGAAATAATGAATATAATGAAATATTATTAACAAAAAGGTGTTAAAATGTTCTAATAGGGTAATATATGACATTATAAATATTAATATGGTTCTATTATAAATTAATAAAATGATTAAAACCATTATACATGAATATAAAGAATGTTCAACTAAAGTAAATCATGAGGTAAGTGATTTCGCCTAAATTTACATTCCACTAAGACTTATTTGTTATTATGCACAAATTCAATTTTATGTTGTGTATATACTTCCCCTTTGATATATAATATCATGATTCATTAATAATTTATGGTATTTTGAGTTTCACTTTGAATCACTTAATCTGAGGGGATTTTAATTGAAAATTACCAAGTGGTAAAAGTTATTGTGTAATTTTACTTTTTTTGTGATTATTAATTGTCTCTTGAAACAATAACTTCATTGATAATTACATATCCCTTAAATATATATATTATTTTATAATGGATATTATTATTTATTAAACCATAAAAAAAATTTAAGTATGGTGTTTACTTTAAAACTTATTTGAGTAATAGGGAAAATATTAATAAATTTGTATCCTTGACTCAATACAGATTTTTATGATAAAGAATGTTTATTAATATATTAAATAGATTATTTAGTATATTAGTAATGATTTGGAACTATATTAATAGGTGGTTCCTGACATTATATAGCTCATCAACGCATCGATAGGTCTCTTGAGACAAATTAGTTGGCCAAATTAAATAGGTTTTTACCTATAGTTTAAACTATCTTATGGAAGGTCTTTACAGTAGAGGTATCATATATCCAAGACATGAAATCCAATAATTAATAGTTTCATTAATTAATATTTCCACTGTTATTATCCAATATATTTTCACAATGATATTATCTATAGATTCATTTCATTCTTGGTTTATTTTTTAAATGGCATGTGTGTTCAGTTATTCATCATGCCATGTTGATTATTCTTATTGATTCATGAGAGACTATATTATACTTAACCCTTACTGGGCATTTGATATCACCCTTATTTTGTTTCATTTCCCTAGGTTGTTAATAAGAGGCCTTTGATTGAGTTTTTAAGGATGCAGTTTATTTACTATTGTTATGTGTTATGTTTTATTTTCTTTTCCCAATGTAAAATGAGTATCATGTATGAATTTTTTTCTCCAAAACTACTAAACTAGTTAGTCCTTTTGGTTTAAATTTAACTTATTTATTCTAATGTAATAAATCATACATCATTTCCATGCTACTAGGGTTAGGGTCGCTATGTTTGGTAATTAGGAAAGTTTAGTAGAAACCTTGGGAACTAGATTTAGGAAAACATAGATTTGGAAATATAACCCTAATAAATAATTTGAGGATAAGTATATAAGAACATACTAAAGTTTTAATAAGGTATAAATTATGTGATTTTTTCTAGAAATACGCCCCTCTATGGATACTACAAGTGGATGTGGTTCTAGAATCAAGGTACCTAGGTTTAATAAGTCTAAAAAAGTTCTGTCATGCTTGACTCAAGTATTACATGTTACATGAAAATAGGCCTTACTATACACCTACTTTGACACAAAAATGTTTCTCATATATGAAGGACTATTGGATTTCAAAGCGATGTGATTCATCTTTCACTAACGCTTCACATGGAAGGAGAAAAAGATAAAGTTAATTTTTTTTAGATAAAGATAAATTTAGGTATTATATGTGGAATTCAGTAAATAATTATGATGTTAATGAAAATTTTATAATTATTTAATGATAATATATATCATTTTCTTTCTTTCCTTTTCACTCATGTAAATATGTTAACATTTTTCATGTATGTATGGACTACCGCCTTTATGAAGCGATTTGGCTCTCTTTTCATCACCACACCACATGGATGATATATATAATTATATTAAATGAAATAATATATTATATATGATATTATGATCATTATATAAATATAATATATTACTTAAATTCTTTCTTTAATTATCATTGGAAAATATGAACGTTACTTATGCATACATACGGCCTACCGCCTCCGAGATCGTAACATACTTCATTTTTCATAACCACAATTAATGATTGGTTTTAAAAGTATAATTTATGTGTAAATATGATAATTATACCATTATTTTTATTCTATATCTGATGTAACAATATAATATACATAATAACCGAAACTTTCATAACAAAGCACGAATGAGAAAAAAAAGGCAATTTACACCCAAAATAGTGAAAATAATCAAATATTATTAATAGACAGGTGATAAAATGTTATAAGATGATAATATATGATATTAATAATATGATGATAGTTCTGTTATAAATTAATAAAATTATTAAAACCATTATATAAGAGGCTAAATCACATTCATCTAAAGAAAATCATGAGGTAGGGCATTTCTTCTCAATCTACATTCTATTGAGACTTCATTGTTATTACGCACCAATTCACTTTTATTTTATATATATATTTCCCCTTTGACATGAAATGTCATTATTCATTCATACTTCATGGTATTTTAAGTCTAAATTTGAATCATTTCATCCCAGAGGATTTTAATTGAAAATTACCAAGTGGTAGAAGTTATTATACAATCTTACTTTTTTATGATATTTAAATTTATCTTGAAAAAATAACTTTATTGGTCATTACATTTCTATTAAATATCCATATTATTGTATGATATATGTGATTATTGCATAAACCATATACTAATTTTTACATAGTTGTAATGTTATTTGAGTAACTGGTGAAATATTGATAAATATTTATCTTTTACTTAATATAGATATTTAATGATAAGGCATATTGATTATTGTATTAAATATATTATTTGATATAAGAAGGATGATTTGGACCTGTAGTGATGGGTGGGACCTAGAATTATATAACCCCTTGATGCATCGTTATATCTCATTATACAAATTAGTTGGATAAATTAAATGGGTTTTTAACTAAATTTTAAACCATATTGTGAAAGTTCTTGACGATAGAGGTATAATGTACTTGAGACATTACATCCAATAATTAAGAATTTTCTACATTAAGAGTTTAGTTATCAATATCTAGGATTTTTTTCTATTATATTATCTCTGGACTAATTTCATTCATATTTTATTATTTATATGGAATGTGTGTTCAGTTATTTACCCTACCATGTTGATTATGATTATTGATTCATGATAGGTTCCATTGTAACTAAAATTTACTAATAATTTGTTCTCAACCTTATTTTATTTTGTTTACCTAGAATACAAATAAGAGATCTTTGAATGATTTTTCAAGGATATAGATTATTTACTATTGTTATGTATTATTTTTATTTTATTTTCCTAATATAAAATGGTTAGGATGTATGTATTTGGTTCTCCAAAAATACTAAACTTATCAGCCCTTTTGGATTTGACACATTGTATCTATTCCAATGTATTAAGGTGGAAACTGGCTCTAGGCAACTAGGTTTTGGGTCGCTACAGTGGGTATCAAATCAATTTTAGTTGAAACCTAGAAACTAGGTTTATTAAAAACATAGATTATATAACATTAACTTAAGATATCATTTGAGTATAAGTATAGAAGAACATCTTAATATTTTTTTGAGGTATAGATTATATGGTTTTTCCATGTAATATATCCATGTCTAGATACTACAAATGGATGTGGCACAGAGGTACCTAGGGGTAATATCTTTGAAAAAGGTTTGTGAGGCATGACTTGAGTGTCACCTAGTACAGGAAAACAGGACTTATTGTGCACCTATTTTGACACTCCTGGGGGATATTCATAGAATAATTCACAATTTCTTTACAAACCATTATGAAGGATTTAAATATATGGTGACATTGAATGATCTAGGTTAAACCTAAGGTTTATTATTTTAAATAAAAGGTGTAATGATTTATAAATCCTATACATGATGTTATGGTTAACACCTAGACCAAGGAATGATCTATGTTGAAAAAAAATTGATGAATTTTTTTGGTATTGGGATTCAAGAATTAAATTGTGAACTTATTTTTAATCATGGTACTTTCCTTACAAGAATCAAGAAACGTGTAAGGATTGTCTTAAATATTAGAAGAATATATGTATTTATTAACATAAGAGTGATAGATATCATCATGGGTTAATTAATTTAAGATTGATCATAAGTTCAAATTATTTAACACCACTATTTCGGTTTTATCTGATGAGATTCTACCAAGATTAAGGATAGTTTCGGAGAAATTTAGGGAAAGTGTATTTTTTAGTGGAAAATTAAGTTGAGGAATAATAACTTTATATTTTATAGACATAAGTTAAAAGGTATTTATAGACTTTAGGATTAATATGATCAGTAATGAAATTTTAATAATAGTAAAATAATATTATTAGACATTGTAAAAAAAGTTGTTTTTTAAAACCATAGTAAAAAAGGTTACTTGATGATTGATTTTATTTCAAGGATGTCCATCATATTATTTTGGGAAAATTATAGTAATTATATTAATATATTTTAGAAAAGGTAAAACCCATATGTTGGGGGACTACCCATCTCATCTAGTAAGGTCATGGGGCTTGAACCCATGACTAAAGGATGATAAGGGTATAGCACCTACCACTAGACAACATGAAGTCCTGGATAATATGTCATTCTTTTTAGTTAAAAAATTTTATGAATAAATATTAATAATGAACCATTGGTATTAATTATGAGGTTTAGATATTAATGTATCGTATTGGTTGACTAGTGTTAACTATATTGGTTTTTGAAAATAGTTAGAGATAGATTGAAAAACTTGTCACTCTTTTATGGGTCTTACAATCCGTTAAAAGTGAATTTTAGTGCTTTATCACTAAAAAAATTACAATATTCATCTCTTGGAGTAAATGATGAATTGGAAATATATTTAATCACAATAAAAGGATGAAATTTTACTTATGATGTATAAATTTATCAAGTAAGTATATTTCATTATATTCTTAGACTATAAAATAATTCCTCAACTTTAGGAAAAGGATCTTGAAACAAAAAAAAAATTATCCTATTATATTCATATCTAATTAATGATATGGTCTCTTAAATAATCACAAATTTATGTTTTTTAGTCCCTTAACTTTCCATTTATAATTCAATTTATTATGATAAATTACTACAATCACTCTCTCTAATTATTTATGATTTTCTTTCATGTCCATATCTTCACTTTCCACCAATGTTCTCCTATGTATAAACCTAGTTATGTGTTATTATATATTATCTTTGTACTCCCATTCCACCCTTGTTAAGAATATATTTTATTAACCCTTTTTCCTATGTGGTTCTTCATTAAATTAGTTTTCAAATATCAAACCCATTACTACCTATATCAAGTTTGAATTATGAAGATACAATTTATTTAAGGTAGGGAGAATGTAACACCCTGAAATTTTAAAAATATAACATTTTATTCAATAGAATATGTGACATGAAACACCAATATTATAAGATAATGTAACAACCCAATAATATTCAATATATTTATTTTAGAATAAATTTAGTTTTTTTGATAGCTTGCAATGCACATGACACCAAGTTTTACAAAAAAACAATATATTATTATTATTATTACTCAATACAATAGTTGTCAGATAGATATTGGAATGGTTGGTATTAATATGATTAACTAAGTTATAAAAATATATATTTTATAATTTTTTATTAATTATCTTTTTATAAGTAATAAAATAATAATCATTTAAAATAAAAAATAATTATTTTCTAAAAAATTATATTTTCTAAAAAACAGATTAGTCGCGTTTTGCGCACATAATTTAAAATTAATTTTTACCAATTATAAAAATTTTATTTTAAAAAATAAAATTAATTTTGGAAATTTTTATACCAAAATTATCTTAGGGTTAATTTGTAATATTTTTTTGATATGTTTTATTTTTTGACTAATTGTGAAAAAATACTGAATTTTAATTGAAAACTGGCTTTTTGTAGAATGATTATAAGGTAAAATTATATTTTTAATTGGTTTTAAAGTAAAATTATTTCAATTTTATATCAATTATTCTAATTTATGTCATTGTAATAATTTTAATATTGAATTATGATTTAAAAACTTTGTAAACTTTTGAACTTTCTCACTTTAAAACTCGTTTTCTCGTCACGTTGGCGGGATTAATTTTAAATTAAAATTTTATAATTATATGAATTGAATTTTTAAAAAAGGATTCTGTGTTTGGAATAATAATAATTCATAATTTATAAAATTTTCAACTTGTTTTCTTACCAAAATTATTAGTGAAACTAGTAAAAATAAATAATCCTGGCTAAGGTAAAAATATGTTTATCAGGGATTAAAAAAATGATAAGGGTAGATATAACATATAAAATTGTCTAAAAATATTTTTTGGCCATATTTATACCATTAATCCCATATTCATCTATAATTGTCCATTTTTACCCTTTTTACAATTTGAAAAACCAATGAAACTCAATTCTTTTCAAAAATACCAAGTGTGTCATCTCCCCCACTTATAAAAGGCCACCCCCTCTCCTCCATCATTGACACATTCAAACATATTTTTTTGGCCAATACCAGACCAAACCACTTACCATAACCCTCCCCTAATACTATAAGCCTTATTTTGGTCATAAATCCAACTGATAAAAAATTTATTGCAAACCTAATATAGATACCCAAAGAAGAGGTAATGTTCTTCAACGAGCATCTTTATTTTACTTTTTTATCCCCCCTATTAAATTTTTATTAAAACATGATGATATAATAACCTCAATATATTAAATATATTATTATTTTTTTATAATAATTTCATTATCTAAAACTATATCCACTCCCATAAAATGGGTTATGAAATCGTCGTCTGTGTGTACGGCGAACTACTGCCTCACGAAATGATGTTGTTCGTTTTTTCATTTCCTCCTCTCAAGGTTAGGAATAATGATGGATATAAAGTATATATATGATAATTATAACATATTTATACCTTTTTAGTCACTATATCATATATATATTTTTACCTTTCATTCCATAGGAGATATGATAATGTCGCTCGTGTGTACGGCGGACTATTGCCTTGCAAACCAATATGATTTGTCTTTCACTAACGCTTCACATGGATGGTGATAAATATAAAGATAATGGTTATATTATCTAATTATTATATTAAATAAATATTTATAATTATTTAAATATAATATATATCACTTTATTTCTTTCCTTTTTATTCACGTAAAGATGTTAGCATCGTTCATGTACACATGGACTGCAACCTTCACGAAGCGATGGGAATCTATTTTCATCACCACAACCCATGGATGATATATATAATTATATTAAAATAAATAATATATTATATATGATATTATTATCATTTTGTAAATATAATATATTACTTACCTTCTTTCCATAATGATCATAGTAAAATGGGAATGTTAATCATGCGTATGTACGGCCTACTGTCTCTATGATTACAACTTAATTAGTTTTTCATAAACATAATTCATGAATGGTTTTAAAAGTATAATTGATATATAAATATGATAATTATTTCATGATTATTATTCTGGAGATGATGGAACTATATAATATACACAATAACCAAAACTTTCATAACAAAGAACGAATAAGAAAACAAGTCAATGAACACCCAAAATAATAAAAATAATAAACTATTATTAATAAATGAGTGGGAAAATGTTATAATAGGATCATATATTATATTATAAATATGAATATGGTTCTGGAATAAATTAATAACATTCTTAAAACCATTATATTGGAGGATAAAGTGTGTTTATCTAAAGGATAGTTTGAGGTAAGAGATTTCGTCTCAATTTACATTCCATTGGGACTTATTTGTTATTATGGACAAATTAAAACCATGTGATTATTTCCATTACACTATTTATTATCATTTTCTGTTAAAAAAAGGGATTAATATAACCATATAAAGCCTTCTTTAGGGGAGGATACACAGGGCTCATTCTTGAACTATTACTAAACTCCTTTATCAAATTGTTTCTTTTTAATTTCCATAATTTATTTTATACTACGCTTAAAGTTATAATTTCTACTATGATCACTTTAATTTTATTATTTTATTCTCATACCAAATTTTTTAATTAAAATCAATTTTATTTTATAGCATTATTTAAAAAATTAAAAGGAAATTCCCCCACTTACACCCTCTTCCAATTTTATATCTAACTTACATTTAGTATCAAAGGGTGGATCTTTGTGTTTTTCTAAAATTATACTTGGTTTAAAAATTAATTTTTCTTTTTCAAATATTAAATGATTTAAAAGTTCAATATTTTTAAATTGGATATTTTTCAAAAACCCATGGTGCACTTAAAAAGGGAAATATATTGGCCACGCACCTTATTTTTATGGTTTTAACTATAGTTATTAGAAGACTCTTATGTCAGCCTTTATTAAATTCATTAGTTGTCCTATAAGAAACAATTTTAGGAATTTTCATGTTCCTACAAGTGAAAAATAATAAAAATGGATTCTCAATGATATTGTTTATTTTGAATTAGAAGATAAATCTATGAATACCTTACATTGTGGATAAGACCAAAATGAATTTCATAATATATATACATGGAAAACTTATAATAAAATATAGAAACTCTTAAAAGTAACTCATTATTGGATGAATAAATTTAAATACACAAGGATTGATATGTATAGGTAATATTTTGACATCTTTAGTATGAATCAAATTAATATATTAAAGAAATGTTTATGTATCTTTCAAATATATGAAATTGAATAAATAATATTGGTGATAATATTACTATAGAAACTTTAGTCAAGAAAATATTTTGGGTTTTACAAAATAATTGGGCACCTAATGTGATCATAATTTGAGAAGTGAAATACAAAAATAACATGATAGTATAAGAGATAATTAGATCTCTCATGACTTATGATATCACAATGAAGTGAAAATCCAATAAAGAACACAAATAATTCAAGGCAAAAAATATGATCACCTTCAAATAAATTAATGTAAACTCTTAAAATGATGATAAACTAGACCATATATCCAAGAAGTTGAACAATTTCTTAATAAATAAACCCTAACAATATTCTAAAAATGAGGATGATCAAAGAGAATAGGAATTGATGCACTTTGAATGCAAAAAAATGGATACATATGACCAAAATTCCCCTTGATCAAAAATAAGAACAAAGTTAAAAGGAAGAAAATCAAGAAATCCTTCAAGGTTTTAACTAGGAGTGTATGTGATGATTCCTTATCCTAAAGTGAATCAAGTGGATAAATCACCAAGTGTCTCATGTCTGAACTCTAGGTTAGTAACAAAAAATCCTCTTCTTATATTTCCTCAAATTCCACTTCTTATTCCAATAACCTTAGCTACAAATAACTAAAATATGCACATGATAAACTTGATGAAGGTTTTCTATAACTAAATTCAATGTATAAAGATCTTATAAATAATTAAAATCATGCTCTTAAAGGAAAATATAAAATCAAAATAAAAAATTGAATTATAAAAATAATTGAATGATCAACCAAATGATCCTGTGTTACAATTTTCTATCAATTATCTAAAAAATTATATAATAAAATTCACCTAAGGAAAAAAAATAAATAAAATATTTTTTTAAAACACCATAAAAATAATAATTTGGGAATATACTTTTCAAATTAAACCAATTCTTCCAAAAATATGATTTTTGGAGGTGTCTATTAATAAATTATTTAATTATTATCACAATTACAGGCATCTAATTTTTTAATGTAATTAAAAAAATGCTTAATATGGTATACCAAAAAAATCATCTTTCATCCTTTATCTCATCTCAAAAACCATTTTCAAGATAAATTTGGGTATCAAAATACCTTTTATTTAACATATGTATAACCAAAATCAGAGTACCAAAAATAATAATTTCATAATTTAATAGGAATCATTTCTAAAGAGTAAATCCCAAAAGAACATGTTATATGGATTATGGATTCTCTTGACACATGTGAGGTGAACCCTCTGAATTAATCAAGATTAAAAGTTTAGTAGAGGATATATGAATTTTATTGAAAATTCAAGAAGTAAAATCACTGGTATAAGTACATTAGGTTTTCTCAATTCAATGACTATAAAAGATAATTTATTCATTGATGGCTTATATATAATTTTATAAGATTTATCCAATTTTGAGATAATGGTTTTAAAATTTCTTTCAAAAATAATTCTTCTAAAGTTTTTTATTTCAATGGAATACTTTTTTATCACTTTTCATTTTCAAGATATTTATATTATCAATTTAAAATATAGTTCTTATCAAAATTTAAAATTTTTGAGTGTTCATGATAGCGATTCTTGGAGTTTATATAATCACTTCAGACAATGTTTCACATACACACTCATTAAGATCAACTGATATCAACAAGTATGAGACTTATCGAAATTGTATTTCAAATATAATGTTTTTTAATAACCTTGTAAACTTAGTAAGAAACAAAACAAATGTCACAAACCAAGCCAGGATGTCATCCAAATCTGTCCTGACCCAATCTATGGCATGGCCCAAAGTGCCTTTCTAATCCCCACGGGCTGGCAACAAGTTCTCAGGTATTGACAAAACACTTTGGGAATTATTTTACCCAATCACCACTACCACAAAAACTATTTTTCGCAGCACCCCCCTTTATCAGCGCTAATGAAAGTCGCTGATAAAGGGTCGGCTTCAAAACAAAATTTAAAAAATATATTAATATATTAATATATTAATATATAAATATAGTTATATTGTTATATAAATATAATATATAATTTTTAAACATATTTTAGATAATTATAAATGTACATTTACACTTATTATACTTAATATATAAGATATTTAGTGAAAATGACTTCTTAAAAAATTAAAAAAAATATTTTTAATTAATAATTTGATAATCATTATGGAGTAATATTCATTTAATAACAATTTGAGGACTAAAAAAATTAAAAAAAAAGATCCAAAATATGTTGAAAACGCAACTCAAACTTCAAACGGCCATAACTTTTGATCCGGGTGTCTGTTTGAGCTCTACCACATATCAAATCGAAGCCTGTGACGAGCTCTACGTCACTATGACCGGGGGACCTTAGTCAAGCATTTTTCGAGGCCAAAAGAGGCCCAGAAGGCCTCCAAAACTGAGTTTTTTGTCGGGGTACCCAGATTTTTTAACATTTTGTGGATTTTCAAACTCGTTTAAGGGGGTATTATTTGATTTTTTTGGCGGGGAATGAATTTATTCCAAGGTATTACATTCATATTGATATTATTTCTTTGAAATTTCATCCTTTTTTATAATGAAATTCTATTTATAATCAAATATATAACTATATGTACATATTTTTTATATATTCGCACCTAAAAATTAAATTTTTTAAATAAATAATTAAACATATTTACATATAAAATATATTAGCTTTATCTAAATAATAACTAATATCCATTTTATTTAAAATACCAATATATGAATATTTATATACCTATATATTAATCTAACTATATATATATATATATTAATCTAACTATATATATATATATATTAATCTAATAACTATATATATATTAATATAACTACATATATATATATTAGTATTACTATAAATATATATATTAATATCACCATAAATATATATATTAATATCACTATATATATATTAATATAACTATATAACTATAAAAATATATATTCATATAACTATATATATGTTAATATAACTATATATATGTTAATATAACTATATATATATATTAATATAAATATATATTACTATACGAATAAATACAACTAAATATATATATATATATAGATATAGATATATATTAATACAACTATATATATATATATTAATATTACTATATATATTATAATATAACTATATATATATATATTATAATATAACTATATATATATATATATTAATATAAATATATATTACTATACGAATAAATATAACTAAATATATAAATATATATATATAAAGATATCATGAATTCGAAAGCAAATCAAAATAGAGTAGTGGTAAGGGCTTAGGCGCGCAGGGGGGAGGTCTCGAGTTCAAATCCTGGTGGAGGCAGGGGTGCGCGCGCATGGGGAATATTTGAGCAAGCGCTGTTAAAGGGTGGAGGGGGGTGCGTGGGGTGCTGTATAGGGGCCGAAAAGCACTGTAAAAGGGGGGGTTCAAGCGCTATAAAAGCCCCCCCCCCCCCCCGATTGGAAGTATTTTTTAATTTTTTTTAAATTTTTTTAAATTTTTTTAAATTTTTTTAACTTTTTTAACTTTTATCAGCGCTTTTTTAAAAGCGTTGATAAAAGGGTCCTTTATTAGCGCTAAAACGAAAGCGTTGATAAAGGAAGCGCTGATATAGGACCCTTTTATCAGCGCTAAAAAAAGCGCTGATAAAGGGGTACTTTTATCAGCGCTTTTTTTAGCTCTGATAAAAGACCCCTTTTATCAGCTCTTTTTTTAGCGCTGATAAAGGGGTCCTATATGAGTGATTTTTGGAGCCCTAAAAAAGGGGACCCCCCCCCTTTATCTACGCTGGCTTTATCAGCACTTTTCTAGTGCTGATAAAGGCCATTTTTAGTGCTGATAAAGGCCGTGTTTGTAGTAGTGCACATAAACATAAAAAACAAATAATAATAAATAAGCCAAATATGAAAATACTAAACCAAACATGGCTTAACCAATTTTTAGATTTAATTTTACAACATTTAATAAAAGCCAAAATAGCTAAAACAAAAGGTAAAAACAACATGATCCCTAGAAAAACCTCAATATGACAATAGGAGCAACCTCCTCAAGCCACTGCCACCAAAAACCCACAAGTGAAGACCACTAGCAATCAGAGCCGCTATCACAGTACGACTTTCCTTTACCAGAGTAAAATATAACAAGTCCTATATACAACCAAAGGTGTATTTAGGGTGTGATCCAAATCCCAGTAAGATTCCACCCAACCAATAGGTTTCATTCTATATAATTCAAAGAAAATTTAACATACTCATTTATATGAAATCCTTCCAAGAATTTATAAGGAAAATTTCTAGAGAAAACCCATTTTCAAAGTAATATATTCAAGAAAATCCATTTATTAAAAGAAATATTTTCATCCTAACGCATTTACAAGTAGCGTTTTAAAATAAAACTTTTACTAAGATAAACTCACATAGAAATAAAATGCACTCATGGTCCACTGTATGCCAATGGATTTCACCACATAACATAAGTATCAAGAGAGCACCATGGGTAAATACATAAGGGTAATATAGCTCAATTGGGACACTATAACCTCATACCTTAATGAAAATATGGTATAGCAACCCAAACCATCATCTTTCTCAGGCACTAGCCACTTGGAGGGGACACCCTATAGGCCTAGTGGTATCCAATCATCATCATGGTTTAGTTAGTATTGTAAGAATCAATCATGATAAGTGAAAATAAGACCAGACACTTTTGTATCACTGGAATACTAGATCTAGTCAGCCAACCAAGATACCTGGGATTCCCTTATTTCCAATCCTATTTCACTTTTCACACAAATAACCACATTCCCAAATCATTTCCAAGCATTCCACCACTTTTTCATAAATAAAACACCTTTTATTTAACACATTCCAATATCATTTAAAAACACATCTTCACCACTTTCACAATTTATGAAAAACAATTTGAAAATGTCAAAAGAAATTCACATAATTAATTTGACCATTTCTATTGGCCAAGCCCCTTTCAAATCCCCACATAGATCAATTTCCCTTTAAATATGCTTCCCTCTATTAAAAAATCACAAGTAAATTTAAAATTACAAAACAAGGAATACATTTTAACATAAAACCCCATTTTCTATAAAAAAATCACCTTCAAATACATTTTCACCTTAAGTGCCTTTGAAAACACATTTTTTTCATACCTCAAACATTTAATAAAAACTATTAAGAAGCGTCACAATTAAGATCATATAAAAACGTAGTCATTTTCCTTTATATAAGCAATTTCAATCACATATTCATGAAAAAAATATTCCCAAACAAATTCACACCAAAAAATAAACCATAGAACATATTTATAAACTCAAAAAAGAAAGCTAAATTCATATAAAAATACTAAAGTGCAAAGCCACCTACCTTGTGAGTAGAAAATTACATAAATTGATGAGAAACCACAAACTCACCCCCAAAATACCATAAAAAGGAAATATTGACCAACAATAATTAGGATAGAACCCTAATAAACAAGATCCAAACCAAAAGAGACCACCCAACCCACTAAAGAAACGAAACCCAACAGAAGAAGGAAAACCTTAAAAAATAGAGAAAAACAATAGTAGAACCAATTACTTGGATAATACATATAAAAACCAAAAAAGGAAGTTATCCAATAGGATATTATAGGAATGGGAAGAGTTCCTAGGGATGGGGAGCCAAATGGGTCGAGCAAAGGGTGGATTTGGGGATAAATCTCGAGAGGAAAAAATAGTAATTTCAAATTTTTAATGACCTGGACATTGCGCATGGTTTGTCAAACCATGTAGTGACCATACTCCTCTATATACCTAAGGAGAACCTACCAAAAGGTTATCCCACATGTTCGGACTTACCATGTAAAAGCCATGCAGTAGGTTCTATCTGAAAATCTCAAACTACCAAACAGTTACCTGAAGAATGGATCATGGTTTGAAAATCCATGGTCCAACCATGCGCATCAATATTCCAACCCAAAAACTTTCATTTTTCATTAATATTTAAGGAAAAACTCATGGAAAATCCCTATTCTAAAAATAAACAATTAAAATAACTCAAAAATTAAACATGTCACACCCATAATTTGCGAGTGAAACTGAAATCCAAAAATGAACCAAAACAAAAGGGTGAAATAAAAAACCCTAGTGTCAAAAAACTTATTTTAAACTTAAAAAATAAGTATCAACCTATAAATCTCTTGATTTTATCTACCTTTATATTTTTGGACCAAATCAATTCAAAAGTTTCGAAGGAAAATTATATTCCTTTTTTATTTTTAATGATCATACAATATTCAATTGGGTATTTCTCTTGGAAAATAAATATTATGCTTTTAAATTATCTACAAGATTCACCAAAAATAATGAAAATAAAAATGTAGAAAATAATTTCCATTCAAAGTGATCATAAGGGGAGATTTATAACAAAGATTTTGATAAAATTTATTCCTTATAAGGTTATAATCATACTTTTTTCACTCCTATAACAACTCAACAAAACAAGGTTATCAAAATTTGGAATCAAAAATTTATAGAAATCTCAAAATCCCACTTAAGTGATTTAAAAATCCATCAATAATTTTGGTTCTAGGTGGTAAATACCAATTTTTATATCACAAACCATGTCCTCATAAGAACCTTCCTCAAAAATTCCCCAAATCAACTTTTGAAAAATAAAATTCTGAAATTTGTATTTTTTTAAGTGTTTTTATAGAATTATTATACTAATAACACTAAATTTATTTCTAGGGTAATTTTATCCAAAATACGACATAGGAATATTTCTTAGGTAAAAAGACTCAAGTAAATACTACTGAATCTTCAATAAAAGAACCAAAACCATTGAAGAATCCATTCATATCAAATTTGATGAAAATATTCTTAAACCTTAATTATAATTAAAATATGTGGATTACCATGAACCTTTTACATTGAATGATCTGCCTTCTACTAAAAACCTATCAAATTTTAATCTACTTCTAATCCTTTACCTAAACCATTGAAAAAATCTTGTGGCTATCCCTTGTAAAATATTATCAGTGATTGGAATTTTGGAACTCATACTAGAAGTTATATCTTGAAAGAAGTTAATAAATTTTCTTTTATTTCTTTTATGGAACCTAAAAACATTGATGATGATATTAATACTAAAAATGGGTTTTTATAAGTAAGAAGTACTAAATTAATTCCAATGGAATAATTTTTTGGAATTTTGTTCAAAGGCTTAATGATTATCATATTTTTGTCACAAAATGGGTTTTTAGAAATAAATTGTATGATAAAAGTATAATCACATGTAAACAATATTAAAACATATCCAAAGACTCTAATTAATAATAATTTATGAATTATGTTGAACCCTTCACACCCTTTACTAATCCTAAATCTATAAGAATCTTGTTTTAATTCACTCCCCATTTAAATTTCAAACTTTTACATATTTATATTAAAAAAAATTAAAAAAAATTTATTTCTAAAAAAAATTGATTAACAACCACCCATTATTTTAAATCCAAAATTTCCAAATTTTATTTTCAAGTTAAAAAAAGATTTATATTGCTTAAAATAATCCCATCAATCTAGGTATGAAAGGTTCACATGTTATCTTTTATAAAATTATTTTAAGATGAGAAAATAACATTAGAATGTATTTATAAAAAATGTTTCAAATGAACTTTTAATCGTTAAAATCTATGTCGATGAAATAGTTTTTGGATCAACAAATGAATCTCTTTGTAATGTTTATTCAAAACATATGATAAAAGAATTTTGAATTATTTTTTTGTGTGAGTTAAAATTATTTCTTAGTTTTCAAATATCTCAAAACAAGGATTGAATTTTTTTTTAACCTAAGAAAATTCAACAATGAAATTTTAAAACATTTTGGAATGGATCATGTTATAGAAATTATCACACCTATGAGTTTTTAATTTAATATAACATTGCAAAAATTAGGTAAATTGATTGATAATAAGATTTATAGAAGTATGATTTGGAGTCTTATATACAATATAGATTCCCATCCATACATTATTTTTGGAGTTTATATTTGTACTTGTTTTCTATAAAATAAAAAAGATTATCATTTAAATGATATTAAAAGGATTATTTATTTTTTAAGATGTTCTAAAATAATAGTTTATTTTATTGTAAGTGGTCCTATTTTAATATTTCAAGTCTCTCCAATTATTATTTGGTAGATTTCAACTATATGGGAAAAATTCAAGTGGGACTTGTCAAATTCTTGGAAATCACTTAATCTCCTAGAGTTATAAAAAGAAAAAATAACTTTGTCATTCTAAAGTAAAAAAAACAAAATATATAGCTACATGGATTTGTTACAAAAAACTTATACAGATGGAAAAAAATTATATTTGATTTTAGGATTACATTTATTCATATTCAAATTAAATGTGATGGTTCTAGTTCTATAATAATATTTATAAATCCTATTCAGAATTCAATCACTAATCACATTGATATTTTGAATCACTTTTTGAGGGGCCACTTTCAAAAAGAAGATATCATGTTAGAATACATTAGAATGGATCTTCAAATATATGATATATTCACAAAATCCCTTGCTTTATAATGTAATGATTTTATTAATGAGGATATAGGAATTAAATGTTTGAAATTATTTTTCTTATTTCTTCTTTCCATTATTTTATCTTTTCAAAATATTGATTATTTTTTAAAATATTTTATTTTATTTTTATTCAAAACATCTTGTTCAATTTTTTTAAAAATCATGTTTTTATGATCCATTTGATTATTTTATGTATATTTTTATCTCTTATATACCTAACCCTTTTTCTTTATTATACTTTTTTTATAATCACAGGGGTAATGGTTTAAATGATTGTTAAGGGATAAAAAATGTTTACGATGGATAATGTTTTAATGTTAAGGGGGAGAAATTTCTAAAAAAATCATAAAGGAAAAAGATCCCTAGGAGAATGATCTTTTTTCAAGGGGAAGACTTATACTTTCATGGAAGTATTATTTCTAAATCTTTTATCCTTTCCCCCTTATTATTCACATCCTTTTTATCTCTTATCTTTTAATTTGATCATAAAAGGGTGCTTTTGATCATCCAAAATGGGGATACTATTAAACCTATAAGTTGTTTTTATGATCTAATAACATAAAGTGTTTTTAATATTTATGTTTGAGTTCCACTTGGTTATATTATTGAAAAATTTCCCTTATGAATCATCAGACCAAGTGAAGGCTTAAATAGGTGTTTAGAGGACCATTTCCATGGTACTCACTACCTTGAAGCATCGGCTACCCAGGAGGGTTGCATAGTCTAGTTGGTGGTGATGGACAAAACATCTATACCTATAGGAGTACCATCAGATGCCTGGTGGTATGTCACCAGCTACTCAGTGGCATTGGATAAAAGCATATTACATCCAGGTGGATCACTAGCTATTTAGTGGAGTGCATCGGCTACCTGGGTGAGTCTGTAGTTTTCTAGGAAGCTAGATCAATGGAATCCACTATGGGGTGGAATCATTTTAGCTACCTAATTTATTCAATCCATATCTTTCAAAGTGTATCAAATGAAATCTTTAAATCATTAAATCCACTCATTAAATCCTTGTCTCAACCTAAGTCACCCTCGTCTTATATTATGGAAATAAATTGATGTCAAGGGATGTATGGATCTCATACATGACCATCTAAAACAAATACTTACCCCTAAATGATTATTTATCAATCTATAATGATATTTTTCAATGGATCTTGAAGTTACATCCTTTTATCAAAATGAAAACTAGGATTCAATTACTTCAATTCATTTTCTTATTTCCTATTTATCTTTGATTCATTATTTATCCCCTATTTTAAATTCTTATATGATCTTCCTCTTCTACCTTCTCTCTCTAACATACTTAATATTTTATTTTATTTCAAATCCTCTATATATATTTGAGTGCTTTGTAAAGGTTTTTCAAAAACAAACCTCTATATTCTTCATCTTCTTCTTTAGGTGGTCACTACCATTAAATTGTGGTTATTAGTTATTGGTTTCCATTAAAACTAAGGGTTATTTATTTGGTTCTTGGATTCTATAAAAACTAAGGGATTATATCCGTCTTAATTTTAGTTATTGTTTTTTTGTTAAAACAAAGAGATAAATATAACCCTCTCAATATTTCTTGAGGGGAGGAGATATAGGGTCTCTATATAAAGATATTTCTAAACATCTTTATGAAAGTTTGCCTTTATAATTTATATGATTTATTTTTCATTGTACTTAATGTTATAATTTCCTCTATACATATAATGTCCCAAGATTTTCATACATAAATATTTCATAATTTTAGATGAATATTCAATAT
Source organism: Viscum album (assembly GCA_963277665.1). Taxonomy (NCBI): domain Eukaryota; kingdom Viridiplantae; phylum Streptophyta; class Magnoliopsida; order Santalales; family Viscaceae; genus Viscum; species Viscum album. Next base: position 590,651,587 of record OY728141.1, on the reverse strand, counting down.
ATTTCACAAAAACACACCCACAAACCATAAAGGTTTAGTGTATTTGGAGAATAGATACAAAATCATTTTAACTTGTGAACAATATTCAATATCACCCAAAAATAATCTTTTCATTTAGTACACTTCATAGAAAAACCCTACTTAAAACCTTTTTTCATAACATCGGGAAATTAAACATAAGAAAGGCTGAGCTTAGATTTTTATTAAGGGTAAAAATGGTAGAAATCAATTGCTGATCATATGAAAGAATAATATAAGCATAAAGGTATGATATCATGACCATAACAAAAAAAATTATACCAAGTCTATTAAATATCATAAATAAGAGTCATAACATAAAGATTTATCATTTAAAAATACATGAATCAAAAAATTGATAAAACATCACAAATCAATCAAAAACTATAAGTTAACATCATAAAAGTGTGGCACCATTATAGGTATTAATACAATTTAATATGTCAAGGTTAACTAACAAGACCATCAAAATAATAATGGATTGGGCCTCAACATCAATTTACTATAATGGATTAAGCACATAAACTTGTTTTTCATAATGGATCAAGCACATCGACATGTTTCCCATAGTTATATCATGAGATATAAAACTTTACCAAATGAATTAGATGGAGATATAATTCTTGGGACACCCATAAAATAATGAAAACCACACATATGTGTTCCATAAGATCATAATAACATTCATCATATCATCACATCATAACCCATGAAAATAAAATTAGTTTCATAAAACATTCATCAATCAACATAGCATAATCCATGAAAGTATATGGTTTTCATAAACATCTCATCATCATACTAAAAAACAACCCAAAATTTTATAATGATGGTATCATTTGATTATATCCTCAGTAATGAATAAGTGACATCAAAGGCTGTTATAATAGATAAATAACTTCTTTAAAGGATTCATATAAATTTTCTCAAGGAAAATATCCTTTTCACTTTGAAATAACCCTTTTAAAACATTAAAATTTCCCAAAATATTTAGGAAAAAATTTTATTTGAAAATATATTTAGAAATTTGTAGTGTATACTTAAAATAATTGGTTGTTCATGATGACAGGAAATGTTTTTCATGTAATATACATTAAAATAAAAAATTCCATTCACACTTTGGTATAAAAATTCAAAAAGTACCTTGTTCATAAAATGACAAGAAGATTCATTTTAAACCATTTTTTAAAAATAAAAATATGGTTAAAAATTGATTTAAAAAATCATATGATAATATTGAAAACCTTGTTTAAAATATCTTTAGAAAACATAGATATAGAAGAAAAAGGATCTTTAACTGAAGAGAGAAATAAAGTTGATTTTCTTTAAAAACATATTTTTGGTCTCTTGAGTAAATAAGGTGATGGAAATGAAAGAAAAACATATATTATCAATAAATAACTAAATAAAAATAAAAATTAAAGGTTTTTACTAGATAAGGATCATATAAATTTTTAATGGAAATTAAAGAATAAACAATCCTGATTAAAATAGGATTGAAACATAAGTCCCTTACCACTTTGGTAACATTTGAATTGTAAGCCCCATGAAATAAAGAACCTAAGATAGATATATAAATCCCAATAAAATTTATAATAATCATCATAAAAATAATTCATGGTAATTATATACACCACATAAAATAAGTAAGTGTTGAATATATCATGTGTCTCATAGAAATAAAAGTGAGATGAAAATCTCTTATTTCGAGACTGACTTTCTTCTAAAGTTATTTAAACTCTAATATAATAAGTTTAAAATTATTATAATTCTATAATAGATTAGTTTAAATTATTATATCATATATATTCATTATATATATATATATATCTGTGTGAGTGATTGGATTCATCCATAAAGGTTGAGATTTAAAAATGAATTACACCATTCATAGAGATAGTATGTCGTACATACGTATGAACGTCATTTTCATTTTTCAATGGATGGAATGAAAGAAAGGTAAATTATACTTCATATTTAAATAATAATTATTATATCATATACATAATATATTTTCATCAAATCAATCCTTATTACCATCTATGTAAAGTGGATATGAAAAATGAATCGCATCGCTTCTTGGAGGTGATAGTCTACACATACGCACGATCGATGTTATCATTTTTTAGAAGTTTGTAAGGTAATAATTAAGAAATTATATTATCATTAAAAATCATATTTTGTCATAAATATAATATACAAGCTTTAAACCCATCATAATACTCATCCAAAAAATATGGTAAAGAAAAATTAATTTTATCGCAACATGGAGATGGTAAGTTGTACGTATGCATGAGCGATACTTTCACTTCCCATTTTAGGAAAGTGGGGGTGAAATAATGTTGGTTTAATAATAAAATTTCAATATATTTAGGATATTGTTTTTATTATTCAGTGAAAAAATAATAGATTTGGAGGAGGTAAATAATATTTAAAAATGAAGTGATTGGTTAAGGTGGTTAAATATTATTTGAAGAAACTTCTTTATATGTTCACTTAAGGATCCAAGGATTTTTCTTTTGAGAGGAAAATAACCTTTATAATTTTTCTAAGTAAGTTTATATGGTATTTTTTCATGGTATGGTCAATCTGTAAGTCTCAAATTAGTGTAATGAAGATAAAGGAGGGGTGCCCTTTTATAATTGATGGGGAGAATTCTTTGAATTTCTTAAAATATTAAAATATAATAAAGTAATTATCCATCTAAAATTCATAAAAAATTATAATTATTCAAATATAACATATTATTAGTCTTAAATAACATCAAAAAATAAAATTTGGACAGGTTTAAGTGGTGTTTTAAACCATATCTTTTGGTTTAACCCATTAGTTAACCTATTGTAACATTAACTATAGTAATGACTTTTTCACACTTATAGGGTTATAGTTTTAGTTATAATGTGAAAATTGACTCATAAATGTAAATGGGGTGAAATTTACATATCTTATCCACAATTTTCCCTTTCATTATTCTTATTATTTTTAAATATTTTAACAAAATGTTATTTTGATAAAATATCATTAATGTCAGTTTTGACACTATTCATTTAATTTGACTTACAATACATAAAGACAAAGTCATAATTCAAATATAATCCTGTTAAACATCACTAATATGTTTTATTTATCTAAAAAAATTATGTAACACTATAACTCATTCATATTTTAATACTTTTAATATTTTTTAAAATCATTTATTTTAGTTTTCTATTAGTTGTATAAATAATGTATTATCATTGCGAAAGAATTTAAGGTAATTATTTAATCACTAAAAATTATAAATAAATTACCATAATGAATATAATTTTATTATTAAAAAAATGTTCATTTATATATATATATAAATATTATGTGCTTTGGTGTATAATTTCATTAAACAAACACACACCACACACACAGGTCGGAAAGGCAATCCATAGCCCCACACCCCTAAGGGATAGCCCACCCATCAGGCCTTATTTATTCATTACATGGCCCAAAGTCTTAGTGGGAATGAAACACATTACATGGAATAAAGACCAAAAAACTGTTCTAAAGTTCTAGTGCAGCATCATGCCTACTTCACTCTTGCATCACCATATGCCTGTGTCACTACTAGCGTCACCACCTACATCACCACCTACTAGAAAAAATTTTCTCCCACTCAGATTTGAACTTGGGTATGATTTAGGATTATGGGGAGCCTTTAACACTCATGTAATCCCCAAAATTCACAAAATTTTCATTTTCATTCATTAATAACTTACATTTTTTCTTATGTGGACACATGATAGATATTCAAAACTAAGAGAGTAGCACTTCATAACTTTCATTCCTTTAAAAATATCATAGATTGTTTTCCTAGAAAAGTGATTTTTAAACAAATAAATTTCAATAATAAGGTGATAAGAGTTGACTTACATTCATCTAATAATAATTATGATGAAAACATATTTCTTTATCACTTAGTTTTAACCAAGATTATCATGATTTACTCTTTACCAAAGTGATAAATTTTACGAAGTTTTCTATCCATATGGACCAAAAATAAAAGATATCTATTTTAAAAAATTTAACCTAATGATTATAAATATTTAATAAATTTTATAAAATTAAATTTATATAATTGTCATAAATTAATTTTAAGATATGCGTGTGAAACATGAAGAAATCTGATTTTTTATAAAAGTATGTTTTTAAACATAAAATCAGATTTATTCTGATCTCGTGCCTATAAAAATGTAATATGAATGATAAAACATTATATTGAATATATAATATATTATTTACGTTAAAATCATTCACCAATATTTAATTATTTAATTTATTAAGATAAATATACATTTTTCTCATAAAAAATAGTTTTTCAAAAAATGTTAAGTATAAAATTATTTTTATACCAAATTTAACCATAAACATGATTAAAATTAAATTAATTGGATTATTAATAATATAATATAACTTATTTCTAATTTAAATAATTTTAAAAGAAAATTTAACTTTATGAATTCTTGAAATAAAAATACAGTTTTCAATTAAAATCAGTATTTTCACTATTCACTAGAAAATCAATCTTTTTATAAAAATACCAAAAAATAAATCTAAACTAATTTTGAAAATATAGTTTAAAAAATTAATTTCATTTTATAAAATAAATTTTCTCAAAGTTTCATTAATTAACTATAATATTCATTCACAAAAAGTAATAATAATCATTTTTGAAGAAAATGTGTTTTCAAAGTATAAAATAAATTTATTAAAAATGAGTTCCTATTTATTAATAATTAATCAATAAATTTTTATTGATTAGGAAATTTATATATATATTTCATATTATATTTTATCATATTCATACCCAGAAATTTAACAGTTGTGTTATAATGGTCATATTTAAATAGTAATATTCTATTGTTTGTTTAAGCTTAATGTTACGTGCTTATATGCTATCAAACATAGTATTATTTTAAAATCTTGGGTAGTTATATCCCCCCCACCCCACTAAATAAATTTCACCTTCATAATTTTTATTTTCCATCAAAAGTTTTAATATTTGAAAATTCCCTTCTCAAAACCCACATCATACAAATGAATAATAAAACTTCCCTTAAAAGGGGAACTGGGAAATATAAAGGTTACCTAAAATAACATAAAATCATTTTCCCATATAAGGATATCATTAGTGATAATTTAAGATATATACCTGTAATAAAAATTTATCTCCCATGGACTAATAAAGAATTATATAGAATATGGTCAAGAAAAAATTTATGATCATAAAACTATAAATTTGTGAAAGTTAAAGGGACCATAGATTTGTTATAAATTTAGGTAAATTTATAATATTTTTATTTCAAGATAATTTTCAAAATTTTTAGTAATTATTTTACTAACAATATAGATAACTTTATAAAATATACTTATTTTATTTCTTTCCATTTCATAATCACAATTTCTTCCTTTGGTTATTCTTTGATCAATTATCCACTCATATATTACCCCAATAAATAAATAATCAAGATTAATTTTTCATTATCAATGAACTAAAACTAAATTTTAATGGAGAATATCATCTATAAAATAATTAAAATTCATTCTCATAGTATTTATATTTTTACTAAAACCAAAATGATTAACACAGGTTATCCAATATGGAAAATCATAATTTAATATCTAAAACCTCATATGAAGTTCAATTTAAATCATTCCATCAATATTTAACATTAAAACCCTTCCAAAATATTTCTATCCAAAACCAAAATCAAAAATTTAGAAATAACATTACTAAATTTCCAAAGTAAACTTATTATTAATCTCCTAAATAGCATTAAGAATATTTTTTCATCAGATGCCTAATATATGAATACATTGATCATATATTCCCACAAAACATGGTAATAAACTAAATTAAAATAAAACCTTAATGAAAACATGCATACTTTAAAAAATTAACTCTCTCATCATTCCTTAAATTAAATCACATATTATTGAAAATATTCCATAAATCCAAAAATGATGTAACCTCCATAAAAGATAATATAAACCACATTTTCATAAAATCACTAATATGTTCTAAGTAATCATTATTATCCCATTTACTTTATCACAATCAAACATCTCTTTACCTCATTATTATCTCAGCATCATGCATATATTAAGGTTTATATTTCCCTTAATAGTGTATTCTCCCAAAATATCTCTTTACCACTAAATCAATTTTATCGTTCATTGGTTCCATTCAAAACAATATTGTAAATCCTTTAAGAAAAAACTCTATAGAATAATCCTTAGATGTTTCATGGAACTAATAACCCTAATATCATTATAAAAATAATTCTTAAAAATAATTATTGAATTTAAATACATAAATACTTCAATCATTCAACTTCAACAATCAGCATAATATAATTTATTCCTTAATCTATGACTTAACTCTTAGATTAGTGCATTGACTGTGATAATGCCAATATTCTCCAAACCTAATACATTGAACTATAAATGGTAACATAGGATGAAATTCATATCCCCACATCGAAATAATCATTTTTCTTTAGAAAATAATGGATCAATGCCCTTATTCTTCAAACGTAAAACATATTCTCATTCCTTCAAGACATGCCCTTGAATGCTTCTTCCCACATTCTGGATGTATTGGAAAGTGGATCCTCTTTCTTCCATGCTCACCCCCACCCAAGCTCATAGTTAACACTATCATTATCTTCGTTATTGAGTCTAAGAGTTGGTTAAGGTGAAATTTATTAATCATATATCATGATAACTAATTAGGCATAATCAAAATATTCATTATCCATTTTGGATTCTCATCAACACATTGTTCATCACATTCAATGTTAACCCAATTCATTTTGGTTCCTTCCATTGAAATAAAAACAAAAAGTAATATTTTTATCAATAATAACCACAGTGGAAAACCAAATAACCATAAAACATCATTAATAGGGTGTCTGGATCATGAAACCATGTCTATAAAACCTTAGGTTTGACAAAGGTCATCTATAATAATCATCTATTAAAATCCTTCATTGTGGTTCATAAAGGAAATGTGAATTAACCCAATAATATCCCCCAGGATCACCATTTAAGGTTCATGGTAAGGTAACACTCACAATGCACTTGAATGGTGGTGAGGAAATACTCAACCAACTCTTTTTTATGTTATTACCCCATGATGTATTTATTTCAAAATCATGTCTATAGGGATGTATTGGTAGGAAAATCACACAATATATTCCTTACCAAAACCTTTGGATGTTATCCTATACTTGGACATATCCTTTTGGTTTTCTCCAAAAGTTTTTTGATCCTAATATCTAGGGAATAACTAAACCCTACTACTATACCAACTATAATGACCCTGTATTTTTATAGATAAATATTACATATTTTTATATGAATATTCAATACATTTAACCAACATACTCCCAAGGACCATAAAGTTTTAGTGTCTTTGGAGACTAAATACACAATATTCTTATAACATGAAATATCTCAAACATCTCCCATAATGATCTTCCCATTTAGTACTCATCATAAAAAAATGTACTAGAAAAAAAATTATAATTTTGGGAAATGAAAAATAAGAAAGTGTAAGATTATATGCTTAGTAAGGGTAAACATTTTATAAATCATTTGATGATCATGTGAAAGCATAAGATACGAATAAGGGTATGATATCATGACCAAAACCTAAAAATTTTATACCTAATCTTTCAAAGATCATGAACATGATTTAGGGCATAAATATTTATTATTTCAAAATACATGAATCATAAGAGTGAAAAAACATTTAAAATCAATCAAAAACCAAAATTTCATGTCATTAAAATGTGTGCCACCATCATAGTTATAGAAACCATTTCATATGTTAAGGTTAACTACCATGTCCATCAAATAACAATGGGTTAGGACTAAACCCTTTTTACCATAGTGGATTAAACACATCGGCTTGTTTCCCATAATGTATCAAGCACATTGACATGTTTCCCATAATTAGTCAAGTACGTCGACTAGTTTCACATAATGGATCAATCACATCAACTTTTTTTCCATAGTTATCTCATAAGATATAAAACATTACCCAATGCATCGGAAGGATATATAATTTTAGGCCCACCCATAATATAACGAAAACCATACATATGTGTTTTACAAGATCATAATAACATTCATCATATCATCACATCATAACCCATGAAAATAAAATAGGTTTCATAAACATCTCATCAATTCAACATTGCATAACCCTTGGAAATAAATGGGTTTCATAAAGATATAATTATCATAATCATAAAACACTCATAGAAATATTAAGTATGGTATCATTAGATCACATCCTTAGTAAATCATGAGTAACATCAAACTATTTTATCATAGATAAAAAAACTCCTTTAAAGGATCACTAGAAAGTTTCATGAGAAAAATATCCTTTTCACATTGAAATAACCTTTTTAAAACATAAAAATTTCCTAAATATTAAGAAAAAAATTCTCTGAAAATAAACATGGAAAATTATAATGGAATATTTAAATAATTTTGTAGTTATGATGGTGGGAAATTTCATTCATTCCATATACATTAAAATAAAACATTCATTTCACCGTTTTTTAGAAAAAGTAAAAAAGTGCCTTATTCGGAAAATGACAGGAAAATTACTTTTAAAAAAATAAAAATTAAAACATGTTTAAAAATAAATTTCAAAAATCATTGGATAATATTAAAATCCTTCTATAAAATATTTTTATAAAACACGGATAAGGAAGAAAAAGTTTTTTCGACTGAAGGGATAAATAATTTCAATTTTCCATAAAAAGTATTTTCAGTATATTGGGTACTTAAGGTGAGGAAAATGAAATAAAAACATGTATTATGAATAAATAACCATATGATAATAAAAATTAAAGGGTTTTATCTGATAACTATCATCTAAATTCATCAACATAAATTAAACCATATATAATCTCAATTAAAATAAGATTAAAACATAAGTCCCTTACCACTTTGGTAACATTTGAATCGTAATCTCCATAAAATAAATAACCTTATATGGATATGTAAATACCTATAACATTAATCATAATCATTATAAGTTAAATTAATGGTAAATATATACACCCCATAAATGAAAAAAATGGTAAATATTGCATGTGTCTCACAGAAATAAAATTGAGATGAAAATATCTTACTCGAGGTCGAATTTCTCCAAAAGCTCTTTAACCTCCTATATAATAAATTTTATTTTATTATAATTATATAAAATAATAATTTATATGATTATTAAATTATATATATTAATTATTTATATATATTTGTGTGTATTTAGATTCATCCATAATGGTATAGATAAAAAATGAATTACACTGTTCATGGAGGCAGTAGGTCGTATGTACACATGAACATTGTTTTAATTTTTTTAATAGATGGAATGAAATAGAGGTGAATAATAACTCAAATTTATAGGATAATTATTATAACATATAAATCTCATATATTTATTAAATCCATATTTATTACCATCCATTTAAAGTGGATATGAAAAATTAATCACATCACTTTATAGAGGTGGTAGTCCACACATACGCACGAGGGCAGTTATAATTTTCCAATGATTTGGAAGTCAGTCAGTTAGATATGATATTATCATTTCATAAGAATAATTAGTTCATTAATATAATATATAATCTTTAAACCAATCATAATAAACATCTATAAAATATGGTAAAGAAAAATGAATTGTATCGCTACGTGGAGATGGTAAGTTGTACGTACGCATGAGTGATACATTCACTACCCATTCGATGAAAAAGAGAGTGAAATAATGGTGGTTTGATAATAATATTTCAGTATAGTGAGGATAATAAAGTTATTATTTAATTAATAATATAACATATTTATATGACGTAAATGAATAATTAAAAAGGAAGTGAACTCTTAGGGTGATTACCTCTTATTTGAAACAACTCCTTTAGATCTCTTCTTAAGGACCCTAGGGTTGGTATTTTCGGAAGAAAAGAACCTATAAAATATGTATAAGAAAACATATAAGTGTTTTTTTAGGGTATGGTTGATTTATATGTATCAAAGTGGTGTGAATAAGATAAAGGATAGGTATACTTTTATAATTGAGGGGAGGGGAATTATTGGAATTTCTTATAAGATTAAAATATAATATAGCCATTAACTAGATAAAATTCCTCCAAAAGTATAGGGATTCAAATATAATATAGGATTTTGTTAAAACCCCATAAACTAATAAAAAAATTTATAAGTTTAAGTGGTTTTCTAAACATTAACTTTTAGTTTAACTTCTTATTTAACCTATTTTAACCTTAATCGTGGTAACATCTTTTTCACTATTAAAGGGTTAAAATTTTAATTATAAGGTAAAAAATAACTCATAAATAGAAATTAATGAAATTGTAGACCATATATTATCTAAATTTTCCTATTTCAATATTTTTATGATTTTTAAATAATTGAATAAAATATTATTTTGATAAAATATCATTAATATCAATTTTCACACTATTTATTTAATTTGACTCAAAATAAAAAATAAAAATTTGTAATTATAATATAATCCTTTTACATATATATAATATGGTTTATTTATCTAAAAAAATTATGTAACACTATAATTCACTCATATTATATTACTTTTAATATTTTTCAAACTCATTTATTTTATTTTTCTTTTAATTTAATTAATATTGTATTAGAGTTGAAAAAACATTTAAGGTAATTATTTAATCACTAAAATTATAAATAAATTACCATCACGAATATTATTTCATTATTAAAAAAATATAAATTTATATTCATTCATGACTATCTTTTTTCCTATGTGGACACATAATATATATTTAAAATTAAGAGAGTGACTGATTCATGCTCAAATTTACCCAAGAGAAGAAGGTAGGACGGTTCTTGTAGTTTAGCTTGGGTTGTCGAATCCTTAGAGACCTAAGAAGAAACCTATAGACACATACATTATATGGACTGTTTTTGGCTATGAAGTGGCCAACTTGGATTGATTTTATATGGGTTTAAAGGAAATCTAATAGACTTAAGTTAATTCAATTTAAAAGAATGAGTTGATCCTAGGTTATCACTTGGGGTGGATTGGACGTATTCCCTTTTCAATTATTTCAATTTATTATATTTGAGTTTAGTTCATTTAATAAGATGAAAAAACTTCATAACTTACTTATTTTATACCAACACACCATAATACTAATCACCTATACACTTGTATGATAAAAGTTTTGAGCACTTCAAGGTAAATGGTCGTATTAGCACTTGTAGTGTGTGGCCTTAAATTCAACAAGGAAGATGAAGTTTAAAAATCATCAAATAAAAATCTCAATTAAAGAAGTGATTAGAAATTAATGGGGTGATAAATGAAATCCAATACAGCCCCTTTATACTCCCTTGGATCAACCCATAAGTGGTTTATACCTCCATTGATTCTGTAGTTTCAATGGAAGCGGAAAGTAGACTCATGAGGGAGGAAATTGAGAAGTAAAAAAACACAATAAAATAACGATCACTCCGCCATTGTGTGATTAATTTCACAAGGTTTGGTGTGAATAAATTCACACCTTGAACCAATGGTATAAAAGTGATATGAATAACAATATAATAAGAGGAAAAGAAGAACTTTTATTAAGAAACTAAAGTGAATTGAACAACTTGCATGTGAAAGACAAACTCGAGACAACAAAATCACAGCATAACATTACAATTGAACAAAGCACCCAATATGATCAACTCCTCCACCACCAATTCCTTAAATAGGTATTTTGGGATCATTGGGTCGAGCCTCCAATAGTTCAAAGCATCTCAATTAATTTTTTAGGCCATAGGTTGGTGGAAAGTTGAGGGAGAGTTGATTTTTTCACCCTTGACCCGAGATGGCATCCATATTTCATCAACTGAACATATGTGCTTGTAAGACCTTCTATATGGAAGAATCAGAGTCAAACATGAAATAAGAAAATAGATCCCCGGATGTCTCCTAACAGCCTATAAAATTTGGACCCATTTGGAGCTGTGGATTCTGAGATATTATCATATTGGTAGGATTTTTTTATGTGCCGCAGAATCTATCGCAGAATTTTATCTCCAAATTGGGCTGCCTTAATGACCACCATAGAGGCATAATAAGCATTTTATACTGAAAAGTAATTTGTTCCTAAACATGTATTCTAGCATCCCAATAAATTTGGGATTCATTGGTCTTGTATGTTGGGCCCCACATTCTTATCAGTGGGCTGATGTCCAATCTGACTTCTCCAGAATTGTTTCTTTTCATCACAAAATATCCCCATCTTCTTCCATGAATTATCCATTGATCCCTGAATCAAACATGTTCATATTGAAGTTTAGATAAATTTCCCAAAATATAAAATTAAAATATACATAATTAGATTCCTTAAAATCATATGAATCCTTGGGTACTTTAATGTTCAAAAATGTACCACATAATAGTGCATTTTAAGAAGGAATTACAATCATAATGTGAAATGATGTTCAAATTGTAAAATGAACTAAAATGGTGTTTATAAATAATAATGCATATAAATATTATATATATTAACATTGAATATTAGCCTCATTTAGTTGCTAATCAGTGACACTTTTCAACTTTCTTTGCTTTAAATATTATATAGGTCATTTTTAGGGATAAGTGTCCATTAAAAAAATAATTTAAATACTAAGGTGATAATTTTTGAATTATATTCATCCAATAATAATTATGATGAAAAATTATTTCCTTATCACTTAGTTTTACCCTAGATTGACCTAATTTACCATTTATCGATGTGATAAATTTTACCACAATTACTATTCATATTGGAAAAGAATAAAAGGGACCTATTTAGAAAATTTGAACCTAATTATTTTAAATACTGAATTCATTTAATTAAATTTAATTTTTATAATTGGCAGAAATTAATTTTAATATAAGCACGAAAAATGCGATGAAACCCATTTTTTTAGAAAAGTGAATTTTTATGCATAAAATTGGATTGATTCTTATCACATTCCTATAAAAATATTGGATGAATGTTAAAAAATGTGACTGAATATATAATATATTATTTTAATTAAAATAATTAACCATTATTAATTTATTTAATTTATTAATATAAAAATACATTGCGCACATAAAAATAGTTTTTCCAAAAAATGACTTCGTTAACTATAAAAATATTTTTATACCAAATTTATCCATATAATTCATTCCAATGACCTTAATTGGATTATTCGTAGTATAATATAAATGATTTTACTTTGAAATAATTTTAAAATAAAAAATAACTTTTTGAATTCTTGAAACAAAAATACTGTTTTCAAGGAAAATTAGTATTTTTCACTATTCATGAAAAAATATCAACCTTTTTAGAAAAATAAAAAAACTACAAAATAATTTTAACATGATAATTTAAAAAATTAAGTTAATTTTATCAAATAAATTTTTTAAAATTGTTATAAATTAATTGTAATATTCTCTCATAAAAAGTAATAAAAATCATTTTTGAAGAAAACGTATTTTTGAAGCATAAAATAACCTTACTAAAAATTGAGTTCTTATTTCCTAATAATTAATCAATGCATTTTTATTTATTAGAAATTTTTTATATATTTCATAATATGGTTGATCTTGTTCATACCTACAAATTTAATGGCTAGGTTATAACAGCCATATTTAATTAATAATATTTCGTTGTTCATTTAAGCTTAGTGTTACATGTCTTGTACGCTATCAAACGTAGTATTATTTTAAAATATCATGGTGTTACAATGCTCTCTTTAATTTGATTATTTTATTTTTATATCATATTATTGTACGATAATAACTTTTATTTTATAAGTAACTTACAAGAAATTAAGGCAATTCACCCCCCCCCCCCCCCTCTTTCCATTTTACCATCAACATACAATAAAATGAAAAAAGCTCTTTTCTTTTCACCTCATTGATTAATTTGATTTTTAAAATCCATTAAAATGAAAATTTTATCAACACATTATCATATGATGTGTCAATAAACTTAATCACCATGATAATCAATTTGGGAGAGTCAATCAAATGGTATCATATACTATTCTATATGAGTGTCATGATGTGGTTTACTAAACCATGAGAAGAAATTGACCATAGTTTGGTGAATTTTACTACATCTTATTCTATTATATAGTTCACTACATTCAACATATGGTTATATATGTTTTTTTAATGATTTATTCATTACACCATTCTTTGGAACTGAAACTTGTCTCATATAGAATTGATCATATTTTAGAGATATTCTTCTATAAATTTGACTATTATTTTTTAATGCCATGTTTTTATTGAAGTTTGGTATTTTTTTGGTTATTTATTAGTGGGTTTGTGAGTGATTTTGGTGTACCTAAATTGCATGATCTCAACTGGTAACATAATTATATAATGGTATGTTCAATACGATACTTATTCATTATAATTTTTTTCAACTTTATGAATGTTTTTGGGATATATTATAAATTTTTATGAATTACATATGGTATGTATAACTATTATACATACCAAGGTTAATTTATTTTATATTTTTGATAGGGTTCTAGGGATCGAACGACCCTTGTTCAAGGTAGCGAAAAACATTAGAAGCATCATAGCCAAGATTACTATGTTGTACAAAACTAAAACCATGTAAATATAATTTGAATTTCATGTACTATGAATCATTTTTGTACAATACACCTATCTTCATTCATAGTAATTTGATAAATAACCTTGAGGAGAAAGAAGTGGATTCCTCCATTTATGTTGAATCCATAGTATAAATTCAATCACCTAAAATTTTGGGTGGGGCCTGTGACAACTGGGCCCTAATGATAGCACAAACACCCCTCCATAACATGGTTGTTGGGTCCTAGCCTACTAGGTACCACTAGTTTCCCCCATAGACATGTGTTTCCCTTAATAGGGCCCACCCACATACCCGAACAGGTCATCTGACTAATGAGATTACAAACATTCCAACACATGCCCTTTCGAGTTTGTTTTGACCTCACTCACACACAACCTTGGAAACTTTCCAAAAGATCACCCATCCTGATCACTAATCCATGAAAACCACACTTAACTATGGAGTTCAAATCAGGTAGGCTCTCAAAAAGGAAGTTACACCTTGTTTAAATGAGTCATACCATTTATTCATTTAACCATTTATCATTCTCAGGTGTTACATTCACCCCCCCCCCCCCTCTTTAGATCACAACGTCCTCATTGTGGGTCCTACATCTCAACTCAGGTTGTTCACCTCACTTAAGGCTAGGTACCACCACTAATACCAAATGTGACAACTAATCCCTCATGATAGCACAGACACCCTTCCATAACAAGGTTGTCGGGTCCTGGCCTACCTGGTACCACCAGTTGCCCCGCATACACATGGTTCCCTTCCTGGGGCCCACCCACTTACTCGAACGGGTCATATGACTAATGAGAGTCCCCACAGGACAACAAATGTCCTTTCAAGTGTGTTTTTTCCTCACTCACACACACCCTGAGAAACTTCTCATAAGGTCACCCACCCTGATCACTACTCTATGCCAAGAATGCTTAACTGTGGAGTTCTAATCAGGTAGTCTTTCAAAAAAGAAGGAGTATGTTGTTAACATGAGTCATATAATTTAGTAATTGAACCATTTATCATTCTGGGGTGTTACATTCACACCCCCCCCTTTAGAGAACAACTTCCTCATTGTGGGCCCAACATCTCAATCCAAGAAGTGCTTCTCACATAAGGTGGGGTACCACCTCAAAGACCAAATATGAAAATCGGACTCAGTGATAGAACAAACACCCTGGCATAATATGGTCATTGGGTCTTGGCCCACCAAGTACCACCAGTTGCCCCAAAGACACGTGGTCCCCTTTCGGGGGCCACCCACATGCTCGAATGATTCATCTGAAAAATGAGAGTCCCCACAGGCCAATACAAGTCCTTTCAAGTGTGTTTTTTCCTCACTCACACACACCTTGGGAAACTTCCCAGAAGGTCACTCATTCTGATCACTACTCCAGGATAAGCACACTTAACTGTGGAGTTCTAATCAGGTAAGATCCCAAAAAAATAGTGCACCTTGTTAACATGAGTCATATCATTTAGTCATTTAACCCTTTATCATTCTAGGGTGTTACAGGGCCCTTCTTTTTTCTAAAATATTATAGTATCTTAAGTAGAAATGGAATGAGGATAAATATAAATTTTATTGGGGGGATTTATAGGGTTTTTATTAAGGATTGTACACACCCATTCTCATTGATTATGCTTCCTTATATAGGCCTCAAGTCACATCCAAGTCTCTATAAATTTACTCATATATTATGAAACATATGAGTAAATTAAATCCATTTACAACAACTTATAACCCTCGTCCATATAAATATCTTATTGTTTTTTCTTGTGAAATATTGAAGCAATGATGTCTTACATGGATAGTAAATTCAAACATTAACTATTAATATTCAGTTGATATCATCAATCATTGTGTTTAATATGAATTATACAATATTATTTATAATTCCCTATTATTTTTATATGTTTTACACTATTATTGGACAAGACACAGGTTCCTTTTGATATATCCTTATCATACCATATGATATATCCAAGTACACATCAACATTGTGAGGTATTAGGGCATATCTCTTTCACAATCCACCCCTTTCACTAAATCCTTAAAGACTTTGTGCCACTTCACCTTATATTTTACCATATATAATAACTTTTGAAATAATATCTAAAACTAGTTTTGAACATTTCTAAAATAGTTTTGTAAATATATCATCAAGTTCAATGTGTATCAAATCATATGAAATACCACATGAATAATCATCCATAACTCCTTGATAAACTCTAAAACACTTTTATATCTAGTCTAAGAGTTTCATAAAACACAATCCTCATTATGTAAACAATAAAGTGTGTCCCCCTGGGACTTTTTAGTGTTGAAAAAAAATATGAATTCTTGAATTCAAATATGTAACTAAAGATTTCCCTCTAAAAAATTATTTATTCTACTAAAACTATATATGGATCTGACATGATCTCCATTAAATAAATATATCACTATACATGTACCCACCAGGTATATCATATAAAAGAATTAATTTTCATATTACCCCTTTATCTAAGACATCAAGTAATAATAGGACACGGAGTATTTCAATATCTTAAGACACCCATACATTCACAATTGTTTGAGTATATATTGATCAGGTAAATGAATACATCACATGTCATTCATCTGAAAGAAGACCACATCACATTCCCCTCACCCAATAGATAAGCACGTCACATGCCTTTTCTAGGTATAGTTGTAAAATACTTCAATATATCTCAATCTAGGGATTATATTTCATACTCATGATGTGATAGGACAAATCCCATCTTGGTTAACCCTAAACCAATTACAATAATATGCCAAACCACCCTCTGATTAGCTAATCCTCAAGGATTTTGTAATAAAGATATCAATTTCTGAATATTATCATGCTAGGTATCCTACCAACCTAAAGTATAGAGAAATATAAATATGAAATATGAACCACTATCATACCATAGAGATAGTGTATGAAACTCCTTACGGTATACTTTACGGTTCATCCTGTAACGACCCAACTTTCATTAATGAAAATTCCTCTTGATCTAATTAAATGTCTTATTATGAAAAATAGTTATGTAAAACATATTCACTTCCTTGGTCTTATTTTTTTGTATATTAAAATACTATTAATAATTATGACTATTTCTAATATAGTCATTGAATAGTGATCACCTGATTAGTATAAATATAGGGCATTAACAAACCCAATTTACTCAGACAAATGAAGTGATGGACTCATCCAGTAGAATTGCTCCGTATGAAGCCCATTTTTCAGAGCTCAGAAAAGAGGTGGATTCATTGGGATTTTATCTTGACCAATCCTAAGATGATCTTCAACATGTTAAGATCGAATGGAACTGCCTACAGGAGAAGTAGAAGTTGACAGAGATTACCACCTGAGCGATGTAATCCGTGCCACCCCAAGAGTCTGTCACCATCACGCACCTTACCCTTAGGTCTTATATGGGTGTTATTAGGGGTTATGTAACAAGACCTTAGCTTTGTGATTATGTGTATTATTTTTTTATAGAATAAATAATATACATTAATTTTATTATTACTTTTTAAATAGTTTTTAAACCAAAAATAATATGTTTAGTTAATATTAAATTAAGAAATATATTTTTATGAATTAATGGATTTTTGAATTAAATAATATTTTAAGAAAATATAATTACTAAATTAATTTTCATTAAATATAAATGAATTTATAATTTTTATGAATACAATCGTTGTTTTTATTAAGGTTTGAAAGCTGTTTTTATCAAAACCCATGAATTTTTTATAAATGTTGGTTTTTATTTTAAAAGTAAAAAAAATCACATATTTATAAAATTATTTAGATAAAATTAATATTATTTTTGGAATCTGGATGTCGAAATTATCCAATGGTTAATATTTCATAATTTTCTAAGACAGTCGAATGTTTTGGTAAAAATTAAATATCATTTAATTATAAAATGTGTTTTATGGCATCATAATGACCAAATAGTGATGTAATAAAATACTATAAATGGAATTTTCAGACAATAAATGTTTTAAAAATAAAATAATTTGATTTTAGGTTTGTTTTACTAATCTTACAAAGCCATAGTGGACCCTCCAAGACTTATAAAACATTTTAACTTTTGAAATTGATTTCCTTGAGAGTGTGACTCACCTCCACATAAGCAAGCCTAATATTTTTATAAGTTTGGTCATTGGACTTATAAAATAATTTTTCCCACTCCCATTGGTAAAAATCATGGGCAAAAACCATGGGATGGTTTGTGGTTTTGATTAGTTTAATGTGTGGTGCCCAAAACCAAAATAATAAAGAATTCCCTCTCTTTTCCTATCTAAACCCACCCAAGCTCCCACTTCCTCTTCACTTAAATCCTTTGGAGATAAAAAACCCTCTACCCTCCTCTATCTATAATCCTCAAAAGGCACCCCAATCTCCTAATAATCCTCTATCAATCCCCTAAAAATCATTTTGGATCACACTTCCAAGTAAGGGACTTCTTCCTTTCTCATTTTAGTCCATGTTTCTTAATGTTGTAATACCCTATTAATTTAAATTAAAAATGTTGGGTTATGATTTATCACCTCCCATATACTTCCCTAATTATTTTTGAATGATTATATACCCCTTTTTTATCTCATTAATGCCTCTCATATACACCCGTTACAATGCCAAAATTACATAATTGATTTCTCTCTCCTCAATTACATTCAAGAAATTATTTTGTATTATGAATCTAAATTCCATTACATATGTTGAAAAATGTATCTATATGACCTCCTTACTTTCCATTTCATGTACATTTGATGATATACCCCTTTCTCTCTAATCAACCATTTTTATGAATTATTATGTCACGTCGTTGTGCTGCCAAAATTGCACTGCGATTTTCCAACCCAAAGTCATTGTATAGTGAATACCATGCTCATTTCTCTATCAAGGGTATTCAACTTTATGCACATTTACTTGTTGATTATATAGTTTAATTAATGAATTCCACATTCCATTATCTTGTAATAAATGATTATGTTTAATGATTCCATGTTATACACTTATGCATGAAATAAAATGATTAAGAAGGGAATTCCCTAATAGCGCTCCAATGCATTGGGTAAATACTAGTATCATGATACGTCAAGTTCAATGAGGGTTTACTCATTATAATTAAATTGAAATGGTTTTTTACTCATGATCCATGTACAATGATCTTTGGATAATGCTAAAATCATGTTAAATGTTGTTTCCACATTTTCATGTTATGATAATCATGCTATATCATGCCTTTATGTTCATGTTTCTCTTCTACTCTATTGATATGCGTATTGCCTACCATGTACTTTATTCTTCATGTTATTCCTTTTTAATCCCTTACTCTTCTTTATAGCTCACCTTTTTATTATGCATGTCCTCAAGTTATCCCATGCAATGCTAAGTACGAAGGAATGATGTGGTCATGTAAAAGATGTTTTTAATAATATGTTGTGTTTTATGTTTTAAGTTGTTATGTAATGTTCCTAATCCCCAAATAAACTAGACCTATTAATCTTATATGTTTTATCAAGTGAAGTTTTTATGTAATAAATTATGTTTATGTGTGTAATAAAGAGCAGGGTTGTTATGGTTGGTATCAGAGGATAGGTTTAGTTATTTTTTGGATTAGGATTAGAAAACCCCATTGAAAGCCTTAGGGATAAGACTAAGTATAATAAAAACATCCCTAGATTTTTGTGAGTATTGAGTAATAATTTTATCAAACAAATACATCCCTATATGGATACGAGCAGGTAGAGGCAGCTCTAGCATAGATGTATCTAGGTGTAAAACCCAAAAACACCGCTTTGTGCTAGACTCGAATGGGAACTGGTGCACGAAAATGGGCCTTGCTTCACTATTGTTTATGGAACTCTAGGGGGATATGATTTGGTAAAATCATAATATTAGTATGAACTATTATTAAGGGAATAAAAAAATTCCCCTAAGAATATATGTTGGGAAGTAGATCATGGATAACATAGATTGAATCCTATAAATTCATAAGTTAAAGAAATAAAAGTAATTTATAATTAAACCATTTTTTTTCTTTGGATTACCCTTTATGTGTTACCCCTATATTTCATTTTATTATAGCCAATGGTCGGTAATATGAGGTCTCGGGCTAACAACCAATGTGAATATCAATGTGACGATTATTCTTATGAGATTTCCAATCTGATGGGAGTGGGAATCACAAACTGTGTCATGATACTCTCACTGTTAACTCAAGTTTTGAATAGAAACATGGGTCAAGAGGAACATTGAACCCCCACCCCCCTAAGAAAGAATAAGTTTCAATAGAGAGCTTCATGAGACAAAGTCCTCCTACTTTTAATGGATCATCTGATCTTTCAATCGTCGAACAATGGATCAGCTTTATTGAAAATATCTTCTCCATCCTCTAATGTTCCCAACAAGAGAATGTTCTTCTGGCTACTTATTATATAGAAGGTGAAGTTTATCAATGGTGGACATTGATCAAAAATATGAAGCCTAAGGAAGAGGTCGAGGCATTGGAATGGAAGTATTTCCAAAAAATGTTTTTTGATAAATATTTTCCATGCACCCTCCAACTTAATATGGAAAGGGACTTCCTTGCCCTAAAGAAAAAGGACGATGAATCCATCATACCATATGAGGAAAACTTAAAAAGGCTTGTATAATATGCCTCTATCTTTGTTATTACCCCCAAATGAAAGGTTTACCACTTCTTTGGTGGGCTAAAACCTAGCCTACGGAAATCCCTAGCGATTCGTGACTTCAAGAGATATGAGGAAATTGTCTGATGTTCCGTCAAGGTAAAAATAAAGATTGAATAATCTAAGGGGTATCATGGGTATAATAATAGTAATGTAGACTTAAATTATGTTAGTCTGATGGGTAAATCCAACGGTGCTAAGAAAATCCATCACCCCATGGGCCAAAGGTGCGGAAAGAAGCACCCCAGAAATTGCTAGAGAGGATGATGAAATGCTTTAGGTGTGGAAGAGAAGGGCACATGGATATTAAATTATTACAAGGTAAACCCGCGGGTGAAATAATGGAGATAAACACTCTATTCGACCCTCAATGCATTGTTCATTTCTTTAACTACAAAAAACCAAGCCACTTTTCAAACCATTTCCCCAAGCCAAGGGTTTTCGGAGGCAACCAACAACCTCCAAGGTAGTAAGGGAGATATTTTTCTATTACTACTGCCGAAGTGAACCCCGAAAACGAAGTGGTGATAGGTACGCTAGTTATTCATTAAATAATAGAGAATTTACTTTTTGATTTTAGTTCTACGCATTCTTTTATATCCCGAAAGTTTAGTAGAACAATCCCAACACCACCACAAATCATGGAAGTAAAGATATTGGTGATTGCGACAAATGGAGAAATCATTACATCCCTTGAATATAAATCATCCCCTATCATAATTTTTGAATTGAACTTCCCAAATAACCTCTTCATACTCCCACTAGTGGAATTTGATGCAATTCTTGGCATGTATTGAATTTCTCTATATTAAGCCAACATAAATTGTTATGAGAGGGAAATCACTCTCTATAAGGAAAATCGACCCCCGATTCTGTACAGGTGCAAGGAGAAAGATGAATGTTCTTTATCACCATCATCTCGAATGTGGATATTATTTCCCTATGAGAATCCATATTTGGCTTAGATGATTGAGTATAAGGAAGAAACCATCCTTTAAGACATGTCTATTGTGATGTAATTCGCCGAAGTGTTTCCCGACGAATTTTCTGGTCTTCCTCCTTGAAAAGATGTTGAATTATCCATCAATATTATAATTGGGGCGTTTCCAATAGCCAAGACTCTATATAGAATGGATATTGTGGATCTTGAGGAGCTGAAGAAACATCTATAAGGGAATCTAGATAAAGGGTTTATATGCCCAAGTGCTTCACCATTAGGTGCACCAGTCCTCTTCGTCAAGAAGAAGGATGGGTCAATGCGCCTTTTCATTGATTATCGTGAGCTCAAAAAAATCATGATAAAGAATAAGTATCCTCTACCATGAATTTATGACTTGTTTAATCATCTAATTGGAGCACAATATTTCTATAAGGTGGATTTATGGTTGGGATATTACCAAGTAAGGGTGAAGAAGGAGGATATCCCCAAGACTACTTTTCATACAAGATACGGGCACTATGAATTCAAATTAATGCCTTTCAGACTCACTAATTCTATAGAAATATTCATGGACCAGATGAATAGAGTCTATAGAGATTACCTCAAAAAAAAATTGGTAGTATTTGTAGATGATATTCTAATATACTCCAAAACCAAGGAGGAGAATGAGGAGAATCTAAGAACTGTACTAGAGAACTTGCAAAAGGAAAATCTCTATGAAAATTACAACAAGTGTGAGTTTTGGTTGAAGGAGGTCTCATTATTAGTTCATATCATAACAAGAAATGGGATATCATTAGATCCCTCCAAGACAGCTGCAATTGAGGGATGGTCGAGTCCAACATCGGTAACTGATATCCGTATCTTCTTAGGGATAGCTGGATATTTTCTCTGATTTGTGAGAAATTTCTCACGATTATCAAACCCTTATACCAAGCTAACTCAGAATGGAGTCAATTTTTCTTAGAATGATGAATACTAAAAGATCTTCAAGAAGTTGAAAAGGATTATTATCACTACACCCATGCTCACATTGCCCAGAAGTGGAGAACTTTTTTGTGGTAGTGGTGCTTTGAAGAAGGTCCTGGGTTGTGTTGATGAAAAATGACAAAGTCATTTCCTATTCTTCAGGGAAATTAAAAGTTCATGAGAAAAAATATCCAACACATGATCTAGATTTGTCTATAGTAATCTTTGATTTAAAGATTTGGTGACATTACCTCTTTGGGAGAAGTGTGAAATATACATGGATCAAAAAATACTCAAGTATATATTCACACAGAGAGAGTTGAATATGCACCAAAGAATATGGTTAGATCCAATCAAAGACTATGACTACTCAATCCATTACCACCTTGGGAAAGTGAACAAGGTAGAAGATGCTCTAAGTAGAAAGGACCCAAAAATTCTATCATTGATGATAATTTAAAAGGATCCAATATTCTTAGATTTGATGAAGATGTACATGGGAATCATAAAGAAGGGAACATCATCTATCCTTTCACAAATGATTTCTCAATATTCTCTTTTGGAAAGTTTAAAGGATGCTCAAAAGGATGGTATGGGAATTCAGAAGAAAGTGGAAACTATCAGAAAGGAAAATCCTTAGATTTCAATGTTAATGAAGAAGGAATTGTGAGATTTGGGTCAGTACTATGTGTTCCATCAAATCTGGAGTTGAAGAAATAACTTTTGGATGATGCACATAGTTCAAATTTATCCATTCACTCAGGAAACACAAAGATGTATCAATATCTGTAAGATCTTTATTAGTGGGATAACATGAAGAAGGAGATCATTGATTATAAATAAAATATTTATTGAGATCTCCAATATTCTCTTAATCAAATTTGTTGTATTTATATACTAATTGTAACGACCCGAACATTCATGAATAAAAATTCTCTTTCTTTTATTTAATTAAATGTGTTATGGATATAGAAAACACATGAACTTTTTTTATTTTATCCAATTGGATTTAAATAACTGTTAAGTATCATTACTGTTTATAATATATCCATTGAATAGTGATAACATGAATAGTACAAATATAAGGTTTTAACAAATCCTTACGACATAGACAAAGGAGGTGATGGCCTCTACCAGTAGACTCAGGTCGTACGACGCTCATTTGTCAGAGCTTGGTAATGAGGTAGAATCTCTGGGATTTTCTCTTGACTAATACCAAGATGAGCTTCAACAAGTTAATCTTGAACTAAATCACCTACGGGAGAAGTACAAGTTAATATATATTACCACCCGAGTGATGTTATCCAAGCCACTCCAAGAATATGTCATCATCACACACCTTACCCTTAGGTCTTACAAGGGTGTTACAAGGGGTTATGTAATAAGGTATTAGTTACTTACTATGTAATCCCTCTTTATAAATAAAATTCTTATTCCATCAATTCCTTTATGAAAATAGTCTTTCTTAAAAAGTGACGGATTATATAAATTTATTTTTCAGGTAAAATAGTACTTTACATAAATATATAAATTATTATATTAAACTAAGTTTTTATTAATAATATTATTATAATAGTGTTATAAGAACACTTATTTTAATTATAAATTATGATTATATTTATTCTTTATTGTTTTTACTCTATAAATGATTATGTATTCAGTTTGATAAAAATTATACTTTTATACAATAAAATAAAAATTGTATTTTTAATTAAAGAATATATTTTGATGAATTAATGAATTTTTTATATAATTAATATTTTAATAAATATTATTATAAAATTAATTTTATGAATAATAAATTATTATATAATTTTTATGAAGTCAAATGTAATTTTTATTAAGGTTTAAAAACTGTTTTTTTTTTCAAAAACCTTCAATTTTCAATAAATGTCAGCTTTTATTTTAAAAGTTAAAATTCACATATTTAGAAAAAGTTTTGGATAATATAAATATTTTTTTTGGAATCAGGACATTGAAATTATCCAACAGTTAATTTTTCATAATTTTTTGAGATAATCAAATTTTTTGGTAAAAATTACATACCGAATAAATATATAATGTGTTTTATGATATCATAATGACCCAATAGTGATGTAATAAAATAATATAAAAGTAATATTAGTAAAATTTATGTTTTAACTTTAAAATATTGTGATTTTATATTTTTTTTAAAATTTTATAATTCCATAGTGGACCCTCCAAGACTTATAAAATATTTTAACATTTTAAAATGATTTCCTTGAGAGTGTGACTCACCTCCACATAATACAGCCTAATATTGTAATTTTTTATGCCCTTGGACTTATAAAATATTTTATAAAACTAAAATTTTGTAGAATACATGGGCAAAAACCGTGGGATGGTTTTTGGTTTTGATTAGTTTAATGTGTAGTGTCCAAAACGTAAATAATAAAGAATTATCTCTCCTTTCTTATATAAACGCACTCAATCACCCATTACTATTCACTAAAACCATTTGGATATCTACCAAACTCTGCCCCATACTCCCTAGAGTCTTCATATGGTGACCCCAAGCTCCCAAGAAGCCTCTCCCAAGCCTTTTGGATCACACTTCCAAGTAAGGGATCCCCACTTTTCTCTCCTCCTTTCAAATTCAAGCATCTTATTCGAAAGTAGTTCTTGTAATTTCAAATGGTTATAATGTAATTATTTTATAATTATTTTATTAATGTAAATTTTATGTTATTTTAATGAGGTATTATTTATCATCCCTCATTTTTTCCCTTACCTAATTCGTTACTATGCCAAAATTTTGTAAGGGGTCTTCCACCCTCCTCTTTTACCAATCATTATTTTCATGTTATGTATTTTAATTTATTTTAATAATATGTTGGTATATTTTATTAAATATCACCCCTACTTCCCATTTTATTTATAAATCATGATATCCCATTTCACTCTCATTTATCCCTCTTATGAACCCTTATGTACTCTCGTTAACATACATAATTTTCATAAGGGATTCCTTTTTTTCATTTTTATCCAAGTTTCTTCATGTTGTTATACCCTTTTATTTTCAATTAAAAATTTTGGGGTATGATTTATCACCTCCCCCATAATGACGTCCTTATTTTTTAATGATGATATGTCACTTTCTCTCTTATTAATGCCTTCTGTGTACACCTATTACAGTGCCAAAATTCTGTAAGGGATCTCTATCTTCTTATTTCCATTCAAGTATTTCTCTCATATTATGCAACTAAATTCCATTTTATATGTTGGTATATTATGTTCCATGATCCCCTTACTATATATTTCATGTATAATTATTTGAGACCCCTTTATCTCTCATCAACCCAACTCATAAATTTCCGTATGACAATGTTATGCTGCCGAAATTGCACCGCAATTATCCAAGACAAAATCATCATGTAGTGAATACCATACCAATTTCTATATCAAGGGTATTCACTATTTTACACATATACTTATTGAATGGTACTTACATGTATTTATTCATCATTCCTTAATCATTTAATAACTTATGGTGTTGAATGATTCTATGTTATATGATCCATGTATCACACTTATGCATGAAATTAAATGCATATGAAGGGTGCATCCTGATAGCGCTCTAATACATTGGGTAATGTTTAGTATCATGATACACCATGTCCAATGAGGGTTTAATCATGATAATTCATGTGAAATGAGGTTTTACTCATACTAATTCATGTGCAATGATGGTCTACTCATGTTAATCCATGTGCAATGAGCCTTGGATCATGCTAATATCAAGTTGTGTGTTGTTGCCACATTTCCATGTTATGATAATCAAGTTATATCATGCCTTTATGTTCATGTTTATCTTTTGCTCCATTGATTTTCCTATTTCCTAACATGTATTGTATTCTTCATGTTATGCCTTATTTACACCCTTACTGGCCTTTATAGCTCACCATTTTCCTATGTATGTCCTCAAGTTATCCCATGCAATGTTAAGTACGAAGGAATTTTGTGGTCATGTTAAAGAAGTTTTCAATAAAGATGTTGTATTTTATGTCTTATTTTGTCATGTAATGTTCCTAATTTCCCAAGACACTAAACCTATTGATCCTATGAGTTGTCTTAAATGCAAATTTATGTAATAAATCATTTTTAAATATGTAATAAAGAGTAGGGTTGTTATAATTGGTATAAAAGGATAGGTTTAGTTATTTTTGGGATTATGGTTAAAAATCTATAGTGAAAGCCTTAGGGATAATACTGAGAATAAGAAAATAATCCCTAAATATTTTTGAGTATATAGTAAGTGGTTTTTCAAGAAAATACATCCATGTATGGATATGAACAAGTAGAGTTTTCTCTAGAATAGATGTATCTATGGGTAAAACCCAAAAACATTGCTTTCAGCTAGACTCGAATGGGAACTGGTGCACAACAACAGGCCTTGCTGCACTCTTGGTTCGTGTAATGACCTGGACCCGAACATCCACCCAG
This sequence comes from Viscum album, assembly GCA_963277665.1. Classification (NCBI taxonomy): domain Eukaryota; kingdom Viridiplantae; phylum Streptophyta; class Magnoliopsida; order Santalales; family Viscaceae; genus Viscum; species Viscum album. The sequence continues at coordinate 590,623,809 of OY728141.1, read as the reverse complement.
ACAGTGCTAAATAGGTCGGGTGTTACTATCTTAGGCACAGCTCCCTGAACGCCAAAGGCTACCAACTAGCAACAAGGGTCTGATAGGAATAGTGAGGAGGTTATACCCTCTATAAGGAAGAAAAAATGGTACTGGTATGAGTAATAATATATAACATGCAGCAGAAATAAAAGACTCATCATACTCGAACCATACCCTCATAGCAGAAGCACAATCGATAGCAATAAACAGCATAAGCAATACATAAGCAAGTGCAGTGGAAAGTAAACACAACAGCATGATGACCACTTGAAAAAACTACTAGAACAGACAATTCATGCATCCCTAGCAAGTCAATATATAAGAGGGGAACCAATGGCTAACCAATAGTAGCTATAATAACAAGTAATCATGATGATATAGAATGGAAACTAAAAAAAGTAAACTCTAGATAGGCATGACCTCAAGGTCCATACCATCTCCATACAATAGCTAATACAGTCCAACTCCTGAAGCTGACCTCTTTTCTATATGTAAATCCATAAAGTATACACGTGTCTGGAAGGGCCCATTCAGGGTGTGAGATGAATCTCATAAGGATACCACCCAATGGTGCGTACCTAATATAAGTTTTTAAGCAGGAATGTATCTATAAGGAAATAAGTAAACAATATGATGCACAAATACACATAAACTCCCCTGGTACTTAGCAGCCACCATGGAGTGTCACCTGCTTCGGCCAACGCCAGAATCTCAGTCAAGTAACCTGGCACCATGTACCTTCTGACACTACGTGACTCATGTACCAATGTCCCAAAGGCACACCCCAAAAGTAGTAACTCGGAGGAACACTGATGTCTGTCCTCGAATAAGTAACCGTAGGGACAGCGATGCCTACCCTGAATAAAGTAACCACAGGGACAGTGATGTCTTCCCTCAAATCAGTAACCAGAGGTATAGCGATGTCTACCTTCAAACCATGGTGAGCATGTGCCCCCAACCTGATAGCCTCAATGTTATCCCTTGAAGGCTCCTCACCTTCCACATGGCTTCCTATGACAAGCACCCCCAAACCAATATTACCAAAATCGCAACCAATGGGGACCTCTACCCACACGAGTGGTCAAAACCACCTCATCATAGAGTCTATCTCTATTCACACTACTCAAAGTTTATGGGTGAGAGGTAATCACCAAAATAGTACCCAAGCCACAACATCACTGACAACTTGTGTCCCTGCGACCATATAACTCAAGTATAATGGCCTCTCCATCCAAGTAACTCGGGCCATGCCTAACCTGACAGTCACACTGCCTCAAGCCGACATCCATAACACCCAATACCTTGGCTAGAACCACCCAATGTAACTTGTGCCAATCCCAACCTGTGATCAGCATCACTCAAGGATATCTGGGCCACTCCCAACACAACCTGAAGGTTACAGCATATGCAATATCACACATCACATATATATATAATCAAAACAAATAATTAAAACAGGAAACCAAACCAAAAAGTTGAATTGCACTAGGCAAGTGTTGTCACATACCAGCATTGAGCTCTTGAAAGCCTCTAATGAGTCATATCAAGGTTTAATAAACCAAACTCAATAGTTTAAAACTATAAATTTCAATTATAAACATTTTGGAACCCCCCCCCCCATCCAAAATTCCCCATTGATCAATGGCCCCTCACTCAGCCCTACTCAAGTAAAACAGGTAAAGGGATTACCCCAAAGGCATCCCACAGGTCTCATAATCAATTTAACATATTAAAACAGGTATGAAATGGTCTTTCCCAAAATACCCAAATACAGTCCAATGGCCGCACCACCCAAAAGTCTGTAAAAAATGAAAGAAGGTATGCACCACCCACCTGAGAATCATAGACGTTGGAACATCTGATATCGAGCTCCAATTCAAAGTCAGTCTTCGTAGATCTATGTTTACATCGAATCCCAGCAATTTTGATCAGATAGAATCTATGGTGTGTGAGGCAAGGAAACTAGAGAGAAATAGGGTGTGCAGGTTTAGCCTTGGTGATGTGATCCCGTAGCCACTGACGGATTGAAGAACAGACTTTGTATGAAGAATCTAGGGCAAGGTATATTTTTCGGGGTTTCGGAATGGGACTGTTCCAAAGTTGGGGAAGAAGAAGATATTTTCCGAAATAAGAGGTGATGCTCTTTCATTTAAGAGAATAAAAATAAAAATACACGACGTGTATAAAGGACTACACTTCATGTAGTATCCTTGTTCGTACTCCAACTTAAGTGGAGGTATCCACACAGCTTGGACGCGCCACACAGGTCGGCACATGGCTAGGATTCAACTGGTATGCGGAAAAGAGAATACACGGCATGTTAAGCCACACTATACGTCGTGTAGTAGGAAATCCTTGCACCGACATCAAATGGCATGTACTCGGCGAGCATCTGTCCGGTACATGCCTAACCCATACACGGCATGTACTTTGGAGTACATAGCTTGTAATCTGGAAATTTCCAGAACTTCCCAGATTTTCCCAGTTTTCTCAGAAACAAGTCAAAAATTCAAACAGGGTTGGGATTTTGACCCGTTCCAAAAACCCAGGTTCTTACAATCTCCCCACCTTAGCATAGATCATCCCCAAGGTATCAAAAGAATCCTGGAGACATCACCGAACATACCACCCCGATCAAAGTAACTTGGACTACCTCGGTCTTAAGGTTCTAACTAAATTCTTCAAGGGGCTACCCACCTTAAGAATTTCCTAACTCCTTCTCAACCTGACAAAACTCATACCAAGAAAAGGTTCACTAACTTGTTTCCAGTATCCTAGTCCTATCAGGATGTATCATCACCCATGTGCCTCATTGGTTCTCTTGTGTCTTTTCTGACACCCAAACGTATCTCGCACCGTATCGGTGTCTACCTCCATGAGGTCCTGCATCTCATGGATTCTCAAAGCTAAACTTAGTACCATGCACCTCAAGTAAACTGTATCCTCAATACCCTGATACCCATAGCACCTCAAGTAACTCGCATCCTCAATGCCCCGATACCACACATCTCATACATATATATAAATATATCATGCACCCGATATGGCACCAATCCCACTGACCAGCATCTAGTCAGTCTACGTATATCCTATGCACCTTGTACACTCAAAATGGACAAGACTCAATAGTTCATGCCAAAAATAAAACAAGGAAGTCATAGACACACTCGCAGTGTTCCTCTAATCATCATCGGATCACCAGCTTACTCATCCCCTGGTAGCTCTATGGTGTGCACCTGGACTAAAGTACGGCTTCCTGATGCCTGACCTCCCTGTGGTGCAGCTCTATTTGCTGGCCACTGACTCCTCAGATGGGTGCCACTATCACTATCGTGTCCCCCATGTGTAGCTGAAACTCGGCTACCCTCTCCTGGTACCAAACCTGAACCAACTCTAGATTCCACGGTCTTTCATGGTCCCTAATTACTGACTGTCTGAGAAGGTTTCCTGCAGAACCTCTTGAGATTCCAAACCTGTCCACATGCCCGACACTCCTTTGGAAGCCTATCACACTGAGTCCGTACATGCCCTAGTTGTCCACACTAAAAGAAAATCACTTCTGAACTACCACGAGGTAGTCTAGCTGAGTCTTTGGCCTGACTTCCCAACTAGAACTTGTCTCTTCCTCACTTCCTACTGTCTGAACCATCACTTGAAGTTGTCGCTCGGCCAACCTGGGTCTTATCCCTCTGGTTTCTCTGCCCTATGAGCTCTAGATTCACCACCTCTGAGAATGAACCTAGCCTGAAGATATTTACCTAGATATGAATGGTGTATCGTAATCTATCCTCAAATCACCTCACCCTTTCGGAGTCATCACTTACCATACCAGGTGCAAAGCGAGACAGCTCAGTGAAAGTAGTTGCATAGTCCATGACGGACATGTCTCCCTACTGAAGGCTCAAGAACCCCCAATCTCTCTTATCTCTTAGTGTCTCTGGGTAAAAGTTCTCAAAGAACCTGTCCTTGAAGTCCTTCCATGCCAGTCCTTCATGTCTATGAGCCTGAACCTGCACATACCACCAACGCTTTTCCAGTCCTCTCAGCATGTACGTCGTCAGCTTGACCCTCCTCCCAGGAGGCATCTTGAGCTTCTCAATGATCATTTTCATGCTCTCTAATCAGTTCTCAGCTGCCTGTGGAGCACCCTCACCCTAAAAAAGCAGTGGGTGCTGCAATTGGAACTCCCACGTCAGATATTCTATAGATGGATATGTACCCGGTGTGCCTCTTTCAATCCCCTGCAAGACATGTACCATACTAGATTGGAGTTTCTCGTCGAACCAGGGCCCGAACATTGCCAAACTCGGCTGCTGCCTTGCCCGCACTGGATCTTGAACCTGATCTTGTCCCTGAGCTTGTACATGCGGCTCACACTCTGCCTACCCCCCAGGATTTTGAACCTGATCATGCTTATGTGGCACAATACCATCTCCCACATAATGCTCCATCCGATTCATCTAAGAGGAACCCACTGAATACCATAAATGGTCAGACATCCCACATATATAACAATAAATACATATATAACATAGATAATGAAAGCAGTAAAAGGAATCGCATAACTACTACCCTTACTCTCCCATGCCGCAACCATGCCCCATGGCATCCCGGCCTCATGGACTCCTTACCCGCCTTCAACAGAGCTAAGTATCAAAAGTACCCCAGGCCATGTTTGTCCTAAAAACCAACTTTTTCTCAAACCGACGACCTAGTCGCCTAATCCTGGTGACCAAAATCACCTAAACCATAGTACATTCTTTCTCATATAAGAGCTAGGACCAAATCTCCTATCACATGAAATTCACAATATATAAATCATGGCATAGTACATTGCATTAAACTAGCAATTTTATCAGCAATTTCACCTATCACATTTCAAAAACATTAAAATCATCGCATTTGATATTATTCACATGGTATTATCACTTCACAAACCAGACTTGAATTTATGAAATTGAAATACCCAAAAAATGTGTCTATCAAAACCCAAACAATCACGCCTTTCCATACTGGGATAAGGTCCAATTCTCCCTTACTACACCAGGTCAAGGGTTACATATCACAATCAATAACATCACACACCAAGTGATCCACTGAGGTGGAAATCATATAAACTATAATCTGAGAAAAAGAAAACAGCAATTCTCTCCCATGGAAACTTGGTCCATCCCTCGTACCTGGGGTTCCAGGCACCCAAGCACAAGCTATAAACCCAGTTCCACTAACAACCTATCTCTAGTCTACCATATCCCAAATAGTAAACTAGTAGAAATAAAATGATAAGCCTCAATATCATTAGTATCCATAGAAAAACTATTACTAAATCCCTATCAAGAACTCCTCTGATACCACTTTGTAACGACCCGGACTCGAAGAGCCACCTGAATAGTGCTAAACGGGTCGGGTGTTACTACCTTAGATGCACCTCCCCGAATGACAAAGGTTGCCGACTAGTAGAAAGGGTCTGATAGGTATAGTGGGGAGGCTATACCCTCTAGGAGGAGGAAAAAAATGGTACTGGTCCGAGTAATAATATATAACATGTAGTGGAAATAAACGACTCATCATACTCAAACCAGACCCGCATAGTAGAAGCACAATCAACAGCAATAAATAGAGGAATTAATACATAAGAAATTGTAGTGGAAAGTAAACACAATACCATGCTGACCACTTAAAACAACTACTATAATAGACAAGTCATGCATTCATAGCAATTTAATATATATAAGGGTCTCCAATGGCTAACCAATAGTAGCTACAATAACAAATATGCATGCTGATATAGAATGAAAAATAAACAAAGTAAACTCCAGCAATGCATGACCTCAAGGTCCATACCATCTCCATGAAACAACTAATATGGTCCATCTCCTAAAGGTAACCTATTTCCTACACATAAATCCATAAAGTCTGCACGCATTCTGAAGGGCCCATACGGGGTGTGAGATGAATCTCAGTAGGATACCACCCAATGGGGCATACTTAATATAAGTGTTTAAGTAGGCATGAATTTATAATGAAAGCAGTAAATGGTATGATGAAAAAATAAACATAATCTCTACTAGTACTCAGCAGCAACCATGGAATTTCACCTGCTTCAGCCAGTGTCGAAATCTCAGTCAAGTAACCCAGCACCATGTGCCTCCTGACACTACGTGTCTCAAGTACCAACATCTTTAAGGAACTCCCAAGAAGTAGTAACTCAGAGTAACAACAATGCATGTCCTCAAATAAGTAATTAGAGGGACAGAAATTTCTTCCCTCAATAAAGTAACTGGAGGGAGAGCGATGTCTTCCCTCAAATCAGTAACCGAACGGATAGTGATGTCTGCCCTCAAACCATGGTGAGCCTCTCCCCCAACCTGATAGCCTCAACTCTATCCCTTGAAGGCTCCTCACCTTCCACGTGCCTTACTACGGAAAGCACCCCTAAACCAATAGTACCTAAACTGCAACCAACGGGGGCCTCTACCCACACGAGTGGTCAAAAACACCTCATCATAGAGTCTCATTGTGTGCACACTACGCAAAGTTTCTGGGGGAGCGGTAATCACTAAAATAGTACCCAAGCCACGTTTTCTATGAAACCTCATGTCCTCGTGACCATGTCACTCATGTCTGATGGCGTCTCCATCCAAGTAACTCGGGTCATGCCTAACCTGACAGTCATACTACCTTAAGTTGACATCCAAAACACCCAATCTCGTGGTCATAACCACCCAACGTAACTCGGGCCAAGCCCAATCTTTGAACAGCATCACTCAAGAATATTTGGGCCACACCCAACATAGCCCTAAGGTTCCAGCATATAAAATATCACACATCACATATATATGTAGTCAAAAGAAATACTTAAAATAGGCAATCAAACAAAACGGTTGAATTGCACTAGGTAGGTGTTGTCCCATACCATCACTAAGGTCTTGAAACCCTCTAATGATTCATATCAAGGTTTAATAAACCAAACTCAATAGTTTAAAACAATACAGTTCAATTATAACTATTTTGAAACCCCTGTCCAAAATACCCCACTGAGCAACGGCCCCTCGCCTGGCCCCGCACAAGTAAAATAGGTAAAGGGCTTACCCCAAAGGCATCTCATGGGTCTCATAATCAATTTAAAATGTTAAAATAGGTATGAAATGTTCTTTTCCAAAATACCCAAATACACACTAATGGTAGCACCACCCAAAAGTCCAAAAAAACACAGAATAAGGTATGCACCACCTACCTAATACTCGTAGACATAGGCAGGTTCAATATCGAGCTCCAATTCAAAGTCGATCATCGTAGATCTACATTTATATTAAATCCTAGAAATTCATCTCAGATGGTATCTTCGGTGTGTAAGGCAAGGAAACTGGAATGAAATAGGGTGCATGGGTTTAGCCTTGCTGATGCGATCCAACATCCACTGACGGATTTAAGAATAGACTTTTTATGAAGAATATAGGGAAAGTTATGTAGTTCGGGATTTCGGAACGGGACTATTCTGAAGTTGGAGAAGAAGAAGATCTTTTCCAAAATAAGATGTGATGTTATTTCATTTAAGAGAATAAAAATAAAAATACACGGTGTGTATAAATGACTACACGTCATGTAGTGTCCTTGTCCGTAATCTTACTTAAGTGAAGGTAGACACATGGCTTAGATGCACCACACGGGTCGGCACATGGCGAGGATTCAGCCGTTACACAGAAAGGAGAATACATAGCGTGTCGAGCCACACTACACGTCGTGTAGTATTAAATTCTTACACAGTCATCACATGGCATGTACTCAGTGATCATGCGGCTGGTACATGCCTAACCCATACACGGTGTGTACTTTTTAGTACACAGCATGTAATTTGGAAATTTCCAGAACTTCCCAGATTTTCCCAATTTTCTCAGAAACAAGTCAAAAATTCAAACAGGTTTGGGATTTTGACTCGTTCCAAAAACTCGGGTTCTTACAGTTTGACACTCCCGGGGGATATACTTTGATAAATTCATAATCTTATTATGAACCATTATTAAGGGAATAAAAAAATTCTCCTAGGAATATATATTGGGAATTAGATCATGGATAATATAGATTGAATCCTAGAAATTTATAATTTAATGAGATAAATGTAATTTATAAGTTATCCCTTTAATTTCATTGGATTCCCCTTTATGAGTTAAAATGTTTAAGATACCCATCCATAATTTTCCATTTATTCTAGTCAATGGCTGGTAATATGTGGGACATGGCTAACAACTGATGCTAAGGGAAATGTGATGAATGTCCCAATGATATTTTTAATCAAATGGGAGCTCAAGTATGGCATATCGTGATTATGAAAAACTAGCTATCAAAAATCACGATTAACAATTGGAAATTTTTTGAATCCTAAGGAAATCAAGGAAGAGGAAGATGACATCTCATAAAATTCCATCTAATAAAGTTGGTAAGGGGAAGAATACCAGATTTCCTTCATGCAATAATTGTGGAAAGAGGCACCAATGGAAATTTCATAAAGGGACTAGGAGAAGTTATAAGTGCGGAAATGAAGGGAACAAAGTATCCAACTACCATGAAATAATGGATAATATGATGCATGGAAACAAAGTTTCATCTATGGAATCTTACACAGTTTTATGCTATAAATGTGGAAAAGTTGGGCATTACCCAAGACAATTCTCTATTGTAAGGGCTGAGAAGCATGATGAGCATCAAAAATCTCTGTGATCAAGGGAGAATAGAAAGTTCTATGCTAAGATGGATAATTATTACATGTAACCACTACTTAAAATTAGTTTATGTTGCAATGTATTTCAATTCATTTTCTATTAGTATATCTTTTATGTTTTCTAAGAACATTGAGTCCCCAACAGAAATGATATTAAATCATTAGGGATAACTTCTATAAGTTTTGTATCACATGTTGAGGTTTGTGGGAATTCTCTTCATGAAATTTTTAAAATTCTCTATTTGATTGAATTTGAGGTAAAATGAAGAAGTATTTTCTTATGCCTCAAGGAAGTTGAAAATTCATGAAAAACTATTCTACACCATAGTTGGCGGTAGTGATCTTTGCGTTAAAAATCAGGCATAATTATCTCTTTGGGGAAAAGTGTGCAATATATACAGATCAAAAAAGTCTCAAATATATATTCACGGATAAAGAGTTGAATATGATCCAATAACGATGGTTAAAGCTGATCGAAGACTACAACTGCTCAATCCATTACCACCTTAAGAAAGAGAACAAGGTAGAGGATGCTCTAAGTATAAAGGACTCAGTGATTCTATCATTAGTGAGAATTTAAAAGGGTCTAATCTTATTATATTTGATGAAGATGGACATAAGAATCATAAATAAGGGGAAAAAATTAATCCATTCAAAAATGATTGTTCAACTGTATCTTTTGGAAAGGTTAAAGGATGATCAAAAGGATAGTGTGGAAATTCAGAAGAAAGTGGAAACTATCAGAAAAGGTAAATCCTAATATTTCAATGTTAATGAAGACTGAATTGTGAGATTTGGGTCAAGAATATGCGTTTCATCAAATCTGGAGCTAAAAAAGAACTTTTGGATGATTCCCATAGTTCGAATTTCTCTATTCACCCAGGAAACACAAATATGTATCGAGATATCTAAGATAATTATTGGTAGAATAACATGAATAATGAGATTGTTGAGTATACATAAAAGTTCCTGGTATGTCAGAAAGTGAAGGTTGAGAGGCATAAGTTTAAGGGGTTGACGCAACCATTACCCATCCTAACAAGGAAATGGGATAACATCACTATGTACTTTGTCATTGGACTTCCAAAGACATCCAAAGGAAACAACTCTATTTGGGTTGTTGTGGACCATCTTATAAAGACTTCACACTTAATTACAATTCGGGATGATTTATCATTAGATCAAATGGCACGGATATACATCAGAGAATTGGTAAGACTGCATGGAGTACCACTATTGATTGTATCTAATAAAGATCCAATATTCACCTCTATGTTTTGGAAGAGTCTCTAACATGATCTGAAGATTGACCTGAACTTCATTACATCTTATCATCCTCAAATTGATGGCCAATTTTAGTGGACTATCCAAACACATAAAGACATGTCGAGATCCTTCTTAATAGACTTCAAATAAGGATGGGATCAACATCTTCCTCTAGTTTATTTCTCTTACAACAACAGTTTCCACTCAAGCATCCAAATGGATCCATATAAAGCCCTTTATGGGAAGAGTTTCAGAACACCGGCATGTTGGGATGAATTTGGGGAGTGAAAACTTATCGGTCCATAAATGGTTAAAGAAATGGTGGAGAATGTTATGACCATCTAGAAGTGCATCAAAGCTACTCAGAGTCGACAAAATAGCTATGCTAACAACCATCTATGAGACCTAGAGTTTGATGTTGGAGATATGGTTTTCCTCTTCATATCACCATGTAAGAGATTTATGAGATTTGGTAATAAGGGAATTCTTAGTCCAAGGTACATCGGAACTTTTTAGATCCTTGATCGCCTCAGAGTAGTGGCCTATCGACTAGAACTCTTACCAAACCTGTCTCAAGTACATGATTTATTCCATGTATCACTCTTGAGTAAGTAAATACCTCATATACTCAATCCAAAAGTGTTTTCATTGGATAATGACCTATCCAATGAAGAGAAGCCGGTCAAGATATTAGATCATAGAGAAAAAGTTCTACGAAATAAGACAATTCCTCTTGTCAAAGTGTTTTAGAGAAACCAAAAGTTTTAAGAAGCAATGTCGGAACCAGAGGAAGTGATGAGGCAAAGTTACCCTCATCTATTTTAGAGTGGGAAAATAAAATTTTGAGGGTGAAATTTCTTAAGGTGGGAAGGTTGTAACGACCCGAACATTCATGAATAAAAATTCCCTTTCTTTTATTTAATTAAATGTGTTATGGATATAGAAAACACATGAACTTTTTTTATTTTATCCAATTGGATTTAAATAACCATTAAGTATCATTACCCTTGATAATATATTTGTTGAAGAGTGATCACATGACTAGTAAAAATATAAGTTTTTAACAAATCCTTTTGACACGGACAAAGGAGGTGATGGCCTCCTCTAGTAAACTCGGGTTGTACGAAGCTCATTTTTCGAAGCTCAGGAAGGAGGTAGAATCACTGGGCTATTCTCTTGACCAATCACAAGCCTAAATTCAACACGTTCATCTTGAACGGAATCGCCTATGGGAGAAGTACAAGTTAATAGATATTACCACCTGATCGATGTTATCTGGGCTGCTCCAAGAGTTTGTCACCATCGCACACCTTACCTATAGGTATTACGTGGGTGTTATAAGGGGTTATATAATAAGGTATTAGTTACTTACTGTGTAATCACTTTTTATAAATAAAAGTCTTATTCTATCAATTCATTTTTGAAAATAGTCTTTCTTAAAAAGTGGTGAATTAGATAAATTGATTTTTTAGGTAAAACGGTACATTACATAAATATATAAATTATTATATGAAACTAAGTTTTTACTAATAATGTTATTATAATATTGTTATAAGAACACTCCTTTTAATTATAAATTATTATTATATTTATTCCTTATTTTTTTACTCTATAAATTATTAAGTGTTCAGTTTGATAAGAATTATATTTTTATACGATAAAATAGAAATTATATTTTTAATTAAAGAATATATTTTGATGAATTAGTGAATTTATGAAATAATTAATATTTTAATAAAATATTATTATCAATTTAATTTTATGAATAATAAATTATTATATAATTTTTATGGAGTCAAATGTAATTTTTATTAAGGTTTAAAAACTTTTTTTTCAAAACCCATCAATTTTCAATAAATGCCGATTTTTATTTTAAAAGTAAAAATTCAGATATTTAGAAAAATATTAAGATAAAATAAATATTCTATTTCGAATCAGGATTTCTAAATTATCTAACGGTGAATGTTTCATAATTTTCTGAGACAGTTGAATTTTTTAGTAAAAATTAAATACCGAATAAATATATAATGTGTTTTATGACATCATAATGACCCAATAGTGATATAATAAAATACTATAAAATGGATTTTAGAACAATATATGTTTTACCTTTAAAATATTTTGATTTTATATTTGTTTGATTAATTTTATAATTCCTTAGTGGACCCTCCAAGACTTACAAAATATTTTAACATTTTAAGATGATTTCTTTGAGAGTGTGACTCACCTCCACATAGTCCAGCCTAATATTTTAATTTTTTCGGCACTTTTCCTTATAAAATATTGTATACCAATACCCTTTGGAAGAATCCATGGGAAAAACCATGGTATGGTTTGTGGTTTTGATTAGTTTAATGTGTAGTATCCAAAACCTAAATAATAAAGAATTCCCTCTCCTTTCCTATATAAACCCACCCAATATCCCATTCCTCTTCACTCAAACCATTTTTATCTCTAAAAATATCTTACCCATAATCTCTAGAGTCCTCCCAAGTTTCACCCAATCTCTCAATAATCCTCTCCCAATCCTTTTGGATCACACTTCCAAGTAAGGGATCCTCACTTTCCTCTCCTCCTTTCAAATTCCAGCATCTTATTCAAAAGTAGTTCTTGTAATTTCAAATGGTTATAATTTCATTATTTTATCATCATTATATTAATTTCAATTTTATTTTCTTTGAATGAGGGATTATTTATCCTCCATCATTTTTACCCTTACCTAAGCCGTTACTATGCCAAAATTTCATAGGGGATCTTCCACCTTCCTCTTTTACCAAGCATTCTTTTCATGTTATGTCTTTTAATTTATTTTACTACTATGTTGGGATATGTTATTAAATATTATACCTACTTCTAATTTTATGTATAAATCATGATATCACCTTTCACTCTCATTTTTCCCTCTTATGAACCTTTATGTACTCTCGTTACCATGCATAATTTTCATAAGGGATTCCTTTTTTTTCATTTTTATCCAAGTTTCTTCATGTTGTTATACCATTTTATTTTCAATTAAAAATTTTATGGTATGATTTTTCAACTTCCTAATACTACTCTACTTATTTTAAAATTATTATATTCCACTTTATCTCTCATTAATACCATCATTGTACACCTGTTACCATGCCAAAATTCTGTAAGGGATTTCTCTCTTCTTATTTTCATTCAACTATTTCTCTCATATTATGCAAACAAATTCCATTTCGTATATTGGGATATTATGTTACATGATACCCTTACTATATATTTCATGTATAAATGGTGTGATACCCCTTTATCTCTCATCAACCCAACTTATTAATTTTCATATGACAATATTATGCTGCCAAAATTGCACCGTAATTTTCAAAGAAAAAATTATCATGTAGTGAATACCATACCAATTTATCTATCAAGGTTATTCACCAGTATACACATATAGTTATTTAATGGTACTTAAATTTATGTATTTCACATTCCTTAATTTTTTAATAACTTATGATGTTGGATGATTCCATGTTATATGATCCATGTGGCACACTTATGCATGAAATGAAATGTTTATGAAGGGTGAACCCCGATAGTACTCCAATGCATTGGGTACTGTTTAGTATCATGATACACCTTGTACAATAAGGTTTTACTCATGATAATTCATGTGAAATGAGGGTTTACTCATTGTAATTCATGTTCATTTAGGGTTTACTCATGCTAATCCATGTGCAATGAGCCTTAGCTCATGCTAATATCATGTTGTATGTTTTTACCACATTTCCATGTTATGAAAATCATGTTATATCATGAATTTATGTTCATATTTCTCTTGTTATCCATTAATATTCCTATTGCATAACATGTACAATATTCTTCATGTCATGCCTTGTTTACTCCCTTATTGGGATTTATATCTCACCTTTTTCTTATGTATGTCCTCAGGTTATCCCATGCAATGCTAGGTATGGAGGAATGTTGTGGTAATGTAAAATAATTTTTCAATAAAGATCTTGTTTTTTATGTCTTAAGTTGTTATGTAATTTTCCTAATTTCCCAAGACACTAGACCTCTAGATCCTTGGAGTTGTCTTAAGTGAAATTTTATGTAAAAAATCATTTTTAAATATGTAATAAAGAGAAGGGTTGTTATAATAATCTGTTGGTAATTAAATTTGATAATAGTTATAAATTGTAGAACTAAATAAAATTAATCTGGAATAAATATTCCAGATCTAAAATTGTTCTATATCAACATGATTTATCTATTAAAATACCAAATAATACCTAAAGAAATACATCATCGTTAATGATTTCAATAAGGATAGAATCCATTAAGGGGAGTTGCTTAAGAAGATTCTAGACTTTATAATTCACAAAAAAAATATGTCTTTTGGAAATTTATTGTGATCCGATCATGAAAATATATAATATTCATTTAAAACTTAATGGAAGTCATAATATGAGTTTGAATTATCTACTATTATCCTAAATATTATTTATTTCAAAAAAATGGCCAAAGAGAAACCTTGTTGAATATGATCAAGCTACCATAGTTGATCAAAAAAATTGAATTCACTATCCTTGTATGGTTTCTCAATTGGTATCCAAATAAATATGTGTTATAGAATCATATTTGATGAATTTGAAGAATATTATATCATCATTGTATATAAATTTGGGGTGATGGTCCCATCCAATATTGATCTCACAACTTAGTATTGTAAATAACATCTATTAATGAAAATAATATTTGGTGAAGATGTGGATGTTTTCAAATCCGGACTACCAAGAGAAGAATTCCATATTGGTGTACTCTCATATCAAAAAATATTGAAATAAATTACTGAAGTGATTGTAGGAGTTTCATGTTGATACTATTTTATTAGTATTTATCATTTTTTCATCCTAGAATATAGTTGAACAGCCCTCGAAGAAGATTTTGAGTTTTTCATTTCATTTGGTATCGTATACTAAATTTATAATAGACATATTTCATGTCTAAATTGGACCCTTTTTTCTACACCGAGTTAGCCCACATAGACATAGAGTTGAATAATTTATGACACATTTCATAAGAAAAAAATTATATCATCCACTCTCAGACATGTTTTATTTTTCATCAACAATGGGGAGATAATAAAAATGGAAATGTTATATAGAAAGAGGGATAAAATAAATTAAACATATATGAAAATTGGATGACTATATTGACATGTAATGTTCTATTCGTATTGAAAATAATATATAAAGGGGGTGATTGAAGATCCTACTTTGTGTTTGTGTTGTATTTTTTCAATGCTTTTATCAATATTTCCTGAAGAATAAGAACATATTATAATTTCATTGGTGTTCCCATGTATGTTTGTTGAATATTGAACTTCATCTATAGAAGATCAAAGATCATATTTTGATATGAAGTAGTGATTCTTGTAGATTTGTTATGGATTAATTTAATTTCATTATATTTTGTGATTGAACAATTATCCATATTAGAGTGTCAATCTTTGAACCACTCTTAATGATAAAGACTTGTGAAAGTGATATTATGAGAATTCATATTGTTTACAATAATAAAGAATGGAAATGATCCATCCAATGGTATTTCAAA
This sequence comes from Viscum album, assembly GCA_963277665.1. NCBI lineage: Eukaryota > Viridiplantae > Streptophyta > Magnoliopsida > Santalales > Viscaceae > Viscum > Viscum album. The sequence goes on along the minus strand of OY728141.1, from coordinate 590,608,223 downwards.
TTGGATAAAGTATTAGGAGTTATATAAATATCATGAAAATATTTATTTTCATAAGGAAATCATAAATCCCTTTCAAAAAAGATGAATGAATTTATACATTTTCATAAATATTATGTTAAATGATCTTTTGAGTTGGAAATATAATAATTAGTAAATACTAGTTTTATATATATGTGACTTTATGAAAAAATGGTCTAACCAGGGCAACCCACATGAGCTAGCTTAACCACATATGGGATCCATAACTCAACCATGTGGGAACTGGCCAAAGGATGGGCATCCATAGTGGCAAAGATATCGGTTATGCATAGATACCACCACAGATCATTCAACCTTGCAAAAGGATATATGGGAACATAGTGCCCATAGGGAGAATACATGGTGCGTAAAGTGTGCCCAGGTGGACCATGTTGGTATGGTGGGGCCTAGTGAGGGTGTTTTTGTGAGGTTTCATGGGTTTCAAATTCATATTTCAACTCAATCAGTTAACATGAGTGTTTTTAGTATAAAGAGGATCTCAATTAGAGTGAAGTCAAATGTCAGATGGGTGACACACGGTGTACTATTCACCCTTACATATAATAATGTACATTCAATCTATTTCAACTTGGTCATCTGATCAAAATAAATGATAATCTTAAACCTCTATCAACCCTATTTGATATCAAGGTTTCTGAAATCCTCACCAACTATGTTTTAGGAAAAAATAACTCACTGTAATTCCATGGAAGTTTCAATAACCAAGTCACATATTCTATTTATGTTTTGGAGGGTTATAAATTAACATAGAAAAGGGTTTAAAGTTATAGGGAACTATGATTAACTATATGATATTGCACCAAAATCATTTTTTAGTTTTACAGCTCTGAAAAATTAGAGGGTGTTTCACCGTGGAAGAATCACTGTGCCACAACGGTTTCATTGCTACATTATGGAAGAATTATTGCATCATTGTGTATAATAATGAATCATAATAATCCAAGGAAGATATATAGTTCTAGAAAATTTTTGGGTTTTGAACCTTGGGTTTAAATTTTATTCCATAATGTTTAATGACAGCGCCATAGAGAAAATGGTTACACTAAAATATCCATACATGAATAAAGGAGCGAGATTTGAGGAGATCATGAACATTTGAATACCGAGTGAATGATGTAATAATGACTGAGTCTTTAGTAGATTAATATAAAGATATGGATGAAAATTAAAATTAGTTTAAATGGGAATTAAATTTGGAAACAATTAACTAATTTGAATGACCTGATACTACTAGAGAGAATTATGGGATTTCTAAAATTTCAATTTGGAGATATTCTCTTGGACAGAGGGAAAACTTATTTACATATAGTGAATATATATTTTATGAAAATTAGAATGAGAAGAGTTTTAAACCGTGAGAAAATAGATAAAATATCTTGTATCAAGGAGATATGATATATCATCAACATCATATTTTTACATGTCAAATAGAGAGATAAAGATACAGTGCTGAAAATAGGGGAATCATCCCATTCACTTAAGAATAATAAGAGGAAAATATATAATTTTTGGCAGTCATCATTTGATAAAACACGGGCCAAATATCTACACATCCAGCCTACAATATATTCCTATAATATGGAATTGAAAATATTTTTGAGACAACACTTATAACTATTGTATTTGAGGTACCCCTTGTTATTGTTGCAATGTGAGGAAGTATATTATATTAATTAGTTTCCATCGAATATGAAATGTTCTATATTTATTGATCACTTTATAAGGATTAGGATGACATCATACATCTATTCCATGTTGAATATATTTCATTTTACCTAGTTGGTTCTAGGAGAATTAGTAAATGGTTATACCCTTGCTCGTGATTTCTTTGACAATAAAAAGGAAGGTATGTGCATGTGGGATAATAACCACCATACACTAGTGAAATAATCATCCTTAGGGAGGTAAACCTCATTAACAAACTCTGGTGTCCATTATGCCTTACTATTTCTTTATAGATTCTTTCTAATGATACAGGAAGAATATAAGACATTCATTAACTGAATAAGTGATAGAAACAAAGAAAGGGATAAAATTTTAAAGTAGCAAAAATTCATTACACACTGTTTCACCCCCCTCTTAGTGTGGTTATTCCAAAATTGATCCTAACATGCATGACCATATAATCATATCCTATTTCATATACCGCTATATAGGCCTTATGTTTATTTCACTTTTAGGGTTTTTTTAATGTAAATCCTTGAACCCATAAGCCCAGAGTCGGTTCATTATTTTAAAACATTAGCATGATTACAAGGAATCAAGTCCCAAAAGACCGATCAATTTAGCCGTCTTTAAAAATTGATTACATACATGAACATTACATTACACATTAGAAAATAAAACACAACAAAAATGATCCTTTGAGAACACTATTAATCCCCTAGATTAACCCTACTTATCAATCATAATATACTTCATGGAATCCTGGGAAAATAAAACATAAGAGAGGGGTGAGCTCAAACACTCAGTAAGGATAACAATATAGCAGAAACTTTCACAAATATGCATAAACATTTAAGGAAATGTATAAGACTAAAACAAAAGTCTTTTAAACTTAAACTTCAACATAATATGGAAAATATAAAATAAAATAATTCCATTTACTTATTCACGTGTATATTCTACTAGTCAAATAATCACATAAAATATCAATATCAACTTTCATAATGATGGAATGCATAATTTCAGACTTCATAACCACATAGTCAAGGCCTTGTTCCAAGACTAAAAATAAGAGTTTTTCAAGGCCTTATGACAAGACACTAGTTTGTCTCCTGAGACCTACCAATTCATCGAGGAGCTATAGTGGGCTCTATCCGTCACTTACTAAGTCCAATTCATTCCTCATATAAAAAGGTTTAAACATAACATAAAAATTCTTATTAAAAATATCATATGAAATGTCAATAATTTATCCATTAACCATGAATGGTATAAAAATAACACATCTAAAGTCAAATATATCACAAAAACTTCAATACAATATGGAAGATTTCTATCATAATAAACCAACCTCAATCAAGAATAATATCCCTTAAAGGATGTTGACATAGTTGAAAATGATCTGTAAAAATCTTTGAGGGAAATATCCCTTTTTCATGAAATCATTTAAAAGTCACATAATTTATAAAGGAAGTCATTTAAAATATAGTTTTGAATCAAAGAGTCCCATACCACTTTGAAACTTTTTAAAGGAATTAAAATTTTAAAACATTCATGTCCATATAAATAAATCATTAAAACCATTTTGAAAACATGGACATTAATGAGAAAGGTTTAGAAGAATAAATACTTAAAACATTTAAAATGATGTTTTAGTAAAAAATACCTTAAAAATAATCCCTTTGAAAACTCTTTTATGAAACATGGATATGGATAATAAATATGTCGCAGTATATACTTATATAAAAACAACCTTGAATAAGAAAGAGATTGTGAAATTAACCATTACAAATTTGGTAACATACAAAACATCAACCCCATGAAAGAAGTATCATACAATGAAGATTTAAATATGCATAAATTAACTTATATTACACAAAGAATAAAATTATGGGAAGTACATACACCACACAAAAGGAACTAGTGGAAATATAGCATGAATCTCACGGGAATAAGAAGTGAGATGAAAACCCGTTACCTTGTACTTTCCTTCAGTTGAGGGTACCTTTAACCTCCTTTATAAAGACTTTAGTATGTTATTAAATTACACCAGAACCATATTAATATTTATGATATCATACATTATTCATTTATGACTTTATACTACCCATTTAATAATAATTTCCATGTTAAATTAACATTTCGGGTAATAATTGTTTTCTTTATCGTACATGTTTTAACTTGTTAATCTTGATTGTATCACTTAGATCATGATATAAATACTTTCAGAATATAAAACATGATTTATATATCATATATATTTAGAATATAAATATTTATAATAGACATATATATGAAATGGAAAACACCGTTTATGGAGACGGTAGGTCGTACGTACGCATAAACGTTGTTTCCGTTTTCATATCGTATTGAACGGAACTAAGTAAATAAGATATATGTAAGTACATATATATATATATATATATATCCTGTAGAATTATTATTTCATATATTACATACTTATTAATGATATATATTTTTATAATCATCGTTGAATGGTGAACATGGAAATGAATCTCATCACGTCGTGGAGACGGAAATCCGTACGTACGCACGAGCGACAATATCATTATATTGATGGAAAACCCATATGTTATTGGATGGTATATCATATATAAAGAATCATTAACAAGTTATATTTATTATTTACTTTAGTTATACTCATTATTATACCCATCCAAATAAATAATTGTTTGAATAACAAACTACACCACAACGTGGAGACGGTAATATGTACGTACGCACGTATGGTGACTTTGTCCTTTATAGGATAGAAAGAATAATTAATATGGTTGTACCATTTTTATAATAACATCACAGTATATATAAGATACTATATTTATTATTTTAGAATGAAAACAACAAAGAAATAGGGAGTGTAAGAAGAAAAGAACTTGAAAGAGGTGATGAAATATTTACCTCTTCTTCAGGTTCTTCCTTTAGATTTGATCAAAAGGGCTCCTTAGGCTGGCTTTCTGACAAAAGGAATGCCTCTAAGATGAAGGGAGGAAAGTTGGGAGGATATCTGGGTAGGGTTTGGCCGAGCCAAAAGGCTTTGGAGGTGTGAAATTAAGAGAAGGTTAAGTTCCCTTTTATAAGAGAGGTGAGGGTCACTTTAGGAAAATCATGAAATATTATTTTATAATAAAATCATTTTCGGTTTATAATGGCTCAAAAATGAATTATTTAAAGTATAATGTGGGAATGGGTCTAAAACATCTCAAATAATAGGTTTTAGACAAGTTTATGTCACCATATTAACCTTATCTTTTATATTTAACTCTTAGTTAAAAAGTTTGACATTTATCGTGTCTCTTTTTATTTTTATATTATATTGTTAATAAACTTACTATAACAAGGAAAGAGAAACCCATATGGTTCATTATTAATATATATAACCTTATATAAATCCTTTTTCCAAACCTTATATTTTTAGGAATATTATATCAATTAATAATATAATATTTGTTTTAAAAAATCAATTATGTCAATTTTGACAATATGTAGTATTTGATTTTTTTTGAAAGTCATAAAAACATTATCACTTCAAATATAATTTATTTAACCAACCCTAAAATGTAATATTAACCTATAAAATTATTGTAATTCATCAGAAGTATCAATTTAAATTTATTTATATATTTATAATTTCAATTATTTTAATATTTCATTAATAAGTTGATTACTACATCATCATTGTGTCATAAAAAATAAAATTATTTAATGTATAAAATATATAAATAAAATACCATTATGTAGGAAATATTTTTATCTTTATAATGAATATTTATAGTTGAATTTATATTGTGTGTAACCCTATATTAAAAATAGTTTAGTTATTAAACTTTGAATTTAACTCTTTTAACTCTTCTTTAAATAAAATAATAATAAATGTCCAAATCTAATCCAAGTGAACCAAAGGGGATCATATTTTATTCCTAAAGTTGTTTTTGGTAGAATTACACTTATACAATAGAATTAGAAAATGTGTTAGGGTAATTATAATATCATATTTACCCTTAATTTCCCTATTTACTTTTAGTCGTGGTAAATAAAAGTAAAAAAGTTACTATTCATCAAAAATTATTTCCATCTTATTGAACCACATTTTACTTACTGATATTAACCATGTCTCTCTGATTTTTGAAATTAAACTCACAGAAGTGGTAAAATTAAGTTTTATACAAATTTGCAAATCCTCCTAGGAGGTGGGTAAAAGACGGTAAAAAGTTCGATAAAATTTTATATATCTAAACTTATTATAAAATGACTCCAATGAATTATGTTGAACATATATAGGTATTATGTATCTATTTTTAACCAAAATAAATTAAAATAAAATAAATAATAATTTAAATAAAAAGTCGGTTTTAACCAATAATGCGGTGTTTTTTCACTATTCATAAAAAATGGAAGTTTTCAGAAAAATACCAAAAATTCACTCTAAGATAATTTTAATATTACGAATTCATAAATTAATTCTATTTAACCAAATTAAAAACATATAAGTTTCATTTATTAATTTAAAATTAATTCCCATTGTTAAAACCAAAACGCGGGTTTTTAAAAAGTAAAACGTATCAAAAGATTGACATGTGTTTATGTCAAATTTAAATGTGAAATTACTTATAATGACCAAAATTATATTAAATGATAAAAATATAATCTAATTATACTTCAAAACCATTCAAATTTATAATTTATCACTATAAATTATTTTGATTAAAAAATTTGTTTTTAATTAAAATTTAGTAATTTTCACTATTCATCAAAATATGAAAGTTATCAGAAAAGTACCCAAAATTTATCCAAACTAAATTTTTATGTCCTGATTATAAACAATAATTTAATTTCATTAAATTGAATATATAAAGTTGTCAAATATTGGTTTTAAAAAGGGTTCTCCATTAAAAGGCGGTAAAATTGTATTTTTTGAAAAATACTTATTTTATCTGAAAAAAATGAATTTGTTCTAATATTATGTCTAAGAAACACATAATGTGGATGTTAAAATTAAATAAATTATATAATATTCAAAATGCAATAAATAATATTCATAACCTCTTTTTAAACGGTTGTTTTAGTAAGTTGTGGTGCGCTCGAACTCGGTGTTGCATGTAGCGCAAGCTTTTGAATTACTTTAGTGAGATAACTTACAATGAAATATCGGGGTGTTACATTCTCCCCTACTTCGATTAATTGTGTCCTCGCAATTTGAAATTGTTTTTCGAAAATAAATGGTTAAAAATAGAAAAATATCTTTGTGGAAAACCCACATCTGAAATTGGGTTAATAAAATTTAGTCTTAATAAGAGGGAAAGGGAAATGAAAAAGTCACCACCAAATTATGATCTCGATTAGGAGAACAGTAGTTGAAATTAGATACACATAATTGGAGGGAAAACATAAATATTTATAGGGAGTGATTGAGGTCATCAATCATAAACAAGTGTAAAATTGAGGGGCTCAAATCCATCAATCTAAGATGATGTAAAATATCATCGATTCAAAAAAAACATAAGGTATTAAGATAACACATTTTTGGTTTTAAGATCCCTTACCTAAAGTTTAAGAATTAATTTATTCATAGAATAAGAGTGAATATATATATATATATATATACTTTACAAGAAGAGTTTTATCCTTCAACAAATTCCTACCACAAACTCATCTTTCACTCCAAAAGATAATAGAATTCAAAAATATTCTATTTCACCTAATCGTATATGGTTAAAAATGAATTTATATTCATTTGTCAGACTATTTAAAAAAACTACATTATACAAACCAGGACATCACGTAGGCCAGTGGTAGGTAATTCTCCCTTGTCGCCCTTCGGTTGCGGGTTCAAGTCTCACAGCCTTGCCAGACGCGACGGGTTGTCGCTCGACCTCCAGGTTATCCTTTTTATGACAATCCAAAAATAATATCAAGAAATGATTTAACCTTAAAAATAGTATCCAATGTGAAAATTAATCTATTCCAACATTTATACTTATCCAAAATACTTCTTCCCAAACTCACAGTCCAAAATTTATAAGGAAGGTAAACACAATGAAGATCCTTTTTTCCACGTAATAACATGTGAATACCTTCATCGTGTATTCTTTTAAAACACGGTAAAACCCTGAATCATCATATAACTGTATTTATTACATTCATTCTCCATTATTCCTTATAGAATACTGGATATACTTTTTATATCCAAAAATGTTGTAAACTCCAATAATGATGGAATATACAAATCATTAATCAGTTTCAAGGTAGTCAAGAATATCCAATATAATTTATCCAAATCAATCATATCTTATTCCGAAATCACTAACTCAATATCATAATCATATTAAGGTTTATCTTTCTCTCAACCATATATTTTCCAAAAAAAAATTAACCTGCCATTGAGTCACTTTTCTTGGTTCCACACAATCTCAAGTCCTTAATGAAATAGTACTTCAGTACAATCCTTATATACTCTATAATTCTTATAACATGTACCTTATTAATACAATACTCAAATGACACAATACTTTAATAACAACATAAGAACTCTTAATCATTCCTCTTCAAATTCGGTAGTATCATAACTTGATTATTATCCAATAGTATCATTTGGGGTATACTCTGATGATTTAGACATTGATTTGTGTAGTGTCCCAACTCCTTGCAGATGAAGCATTGTACATTTGAAACCTTTTTCTTACCATTTCAATCACGTATGAGATGTCCTTTTTCTTCACAGTTATAAAAAACTCTCATTTCCTTCAATCATTTACCAAGGTAATTCTTTCCACAGTAATCACATATGGGAAAATCCTTCTTTCCCTCATTCCCTTTATCCATCTTTCTTTCTACCATCGTTTTCTTCTCTGTCTTCCCTTCAAATCCATGGGACTCGGATAATTATTTACTTATCTTATTAACACGTGATACTATTTCTTCATATGATGATAATACTTGGGAAACTATTTCGTTTCTAAATGTTGTCTTAATACCATGAAATATAAGATCCTTCTTACTCTTTGGATCATGCATATTGATGGAGTTCTCATTCCATCTATTGGGACCCATTTCTAAACAATGGAATACACTAGGTTAGTTTTATGAATCGCAATTCTTAATTCCAAACTTGAAAAATACCTAACGTAAATTGAAAATATTATGCAAATAATCTATAATCATAAAATGTTTTCTTTGAGTAAGTATTTACTCTTAAATCCTTCATAATGGATTCTAATGAAAATGTGAATTATCCTAAGCATATCCCCCAGGAGTGTCATAACCAAGAGTGCAACAACTCCTCTTTCCATGAACCAGGATACCCCGTGTCAAGCCCGAAACTCCTTATTAGAGTTTTCACTCCTAGTTACATATGTTCCAAATCCACCTCTACCTACTCGTATCCATATAGGGATGTATTTCTTGTGAAATTCACAAAATCTCTATATTACAAAAATTCTAGGATCTTCTTCTATACTAATCCTGAAAGTCAATCTTAGGGTAATGTTCTCTAATCAGAGTTTTTCTAAATCTAGTTTCCAAGGTTATTGTTAAAATTACCCTGATACCAACTATAATGCCCCGACCCCAGAAGCCCAGAGTCGATGAATTATTTTAATACATTGGCATGATCACAAGGAATCAAGTCCCAAAAGACCGATCAGTTTAGTAGTCCTAGAAAATAGTTTACATACTTGAACGTTACATTACACATTAGAAAATAAAACACAACATAAATGATCTTTTGATAACGCCATTAATCCCCTAGATTAACCCTTCTTATCAATAAGAATACACTTCTTGGAATCCTAGGGAAATAAAACATAAGAAATGGGTGAGCTAAAATGCTCAGTAAGGATAATAATATAGCGGAAACTTTCACAAATAAGCATAAACATTTAAGGCAATGTATAAGACTAAAACAAAATCCTTTTAAACTTAAACTTCATCATAATATAGAAAAGATACAATAAAATAATGTCATTTACTTATTCACATGGATATTCTACTAGTCTAATAATCACATGCAATGTTAATTGGCACTTTCATAATGATGGAATGCATAATGTCAGACTTCATAACCACATAGTCAAGGCCTTGTGCCAAGACTACAAATAAGATATTGTCAAGGCCTTATTCCAAGACACCAGTTTGTCTCATGAGACCTACCAAAGTATTGATAAGATATATAGGTCTCCACCCATCACATACTAAGTCCAATGAATTCCTCATATAAAAAGGTTTAAACATAACATAAACATTCATATTAAAACTATCATACAAAATGTCAATACTTTATCCATAAACCATGAATGGTATAAAAATAACACATCCACAGTCAAATATATCACAAAACCTTCAATACAATATGGAATAATTTTATCATAATAAATCAACCTCTATTAAGAATAATATCATGTAAAGGATGTTGACATAGTTGAAAACGATCAGTAAAAAACTTTGAGAGAAATATCACTTTTTCATGAAATCATTTAAAAGTCGCATAATTTATAAATGAATTCATTTAAAAGATATTTTTGAATCAAATATTCTCATACCACTTTAAAACTTTTGAAAGGAATTAATATTTTAAAACATTCATTTCCATATAAATAAATCCTTAAAACCGTTTTGAAAATGTGGACATTAATGAGAAAGGTTTAGAAGTATAAATCTTTAAAACATTTAAAATAATGTTTTAGTAAAAAGTACCTTAAAAATAATCCCTTTGAAAACTATTTTATGAAACATATACATGGATAATGAATATTTCCCAGTAGATACTTATGTAAAAACAACCTCAGATAATAAAGAGATTGTGAAATTAACCCTTACCAATTTGGTAACTTACGAAACATGCACCCCATGAAAGAAGTATCATACAATGAAAATTTAAATACCCAAAAATTAAAGTGTAATACACAAAGAATACAATTATTGTCAGTACATACACCACACAAAAGGAAGTAGTGACAATATAGCATGAATCGAACGGGAATAAGAAGTGAGATGAAAACCCCTTACCTTGTACTTTCCTTTAGTCGAGGGTACGTTTAACCTCCTATATAAAGACTATAGTATGTTATTAAATTATACCATAACCATATTAATATTTATGATATCACACATGATTAATTTATGACTTTATACTACTCATTTAATAATAATTTCCATGTTAAATTAACATTTCGGTTAATAATCGCTTTCTGTATCGTATGTGTTTTAACTTGTTACTCTTGATTGTTTAACTTAGATCATGATTTAAATACTTCCAGAATATAAAAAATGATTTATATATCATATATATTTAAAATATGAATATGTATAATAGACATATATATGAAATTTAAAACACCGTTTATGGATATGGTAGGCCGTACGTACGCATAAATGATGTTTCTGTTTTCATATCGTATTGAATGGAACTTAGTGAATAAGATATATGTAAGTACATAAATATATATATATATATATATCCAGTATAATTATTATTTGATATATTATATACTTATTAATTATATATATTTATATAATCATCGTTGAATGGTGAACGTGGAAATTAATCTCATCGCGTCGTGGAGATGGTAATCCGTTCGTACGCACGAGCGACAATATCATTATATTGATGGAAAATTTGTACGTAGTTGGATGGTATATCATATATAAATAATCGTTAACAAGTTATATTTATTATTTACATCATTTATACTCATTATTATACCCATCCAAATAATTAATTGTTTGAATAAAAACTACACCACAACGTGGAGACGGTAATCTGTGCATACGCACGTATGGTGACTTTGTCATTTATAGGATGGATAGATAATGAATATGGTTTTACCATTTTTATAATAACATCACAGTATATATAAGATACTGGAGTTATTATTTTAGAATAGAAACAACAAAGAAAGAGGGAGTGGAAGAAGAAAATAACTTGAAAGAGGTGATGAAATATTTACCTCTTCATTGTGTTCTTCCATTTGATTTGATCAAAAGGGCTCCTTAGGTTGGATTTTTGACAAAAGGAAGGCCTATAGGATGAAGGTAGGAAAGTTGGGAGGATATTTTGGTAGGGTTTGGCCGAGCCAAAAGGCTTTGGAGGTGTGAAATTAAGATAAGGGTAAGTGCCCTTTTATAAGAGAGGTGAGGGTCACTTTAGGAAAAGCTAGAAATATTATTTTATAATAAAATCATTTTCACTTTATAATGTCTCAAAAATGAATTATTTAAAAAATAAGGTGGGTATGGTTCAAAAAAATCTCAACAAATAGGTTTTAGACAGGTTTAGGTCACCATATTAACCTTTTCTTTTATATTTAACTCTTATTTAAAAAGTTTTACATTTACCATGTCTCTTGGTATTTTTATATTATATGGTTAATAAACTTACTATGACAATCCAAGAGAACCCCATGTTGTTAATTATTAATATATATAACCTTATATAAATCCTTTGTATGAACCATATATTTTTAGGAATATTATATCAATTAATAATATAATATTTGTTTTAAAAACTCAATTATGTTAATTTTGACACTATTTAGTATTTGATTTTTTTTGAAATCCATAAAAACTTTATCACTTCAAATAAAATTTATTTAACCAACACTAACATGTCATATTAACCTAGAAAATTATTTTAAATCATCATAAGTCTCAATTTACGTTTATTTGGATATTTATAATATCAATTATTTTAATATTTCATTAAAAAGGTAATTACTGCATTATCATTTTGTCATAAATAAATTAGTTTATTTACTGTCTAAAAATTATAAATAAAATATCATTATATAGTAAATATTTTTATATTTCTAATTAATATTTATAGTTTAATTTATATTGCGTGTAACCCTATATTAAAAATGGTTTAGTTATTAAACTTTGAATTTAACTCTTTTAACTCTTCTTTAAATAAAATAATAATAAATGTCCTAATCTAATCCAAGTGGACCAATGAGGATCATATTTTATTCCTAAGGTTGTTTTTGGTCGAATTACACTTATCCAATATAATTAGTACATGTTTTAGGGTAAATATAGTATCATTTTTACCCTTAATTACCCTATTTACTTTTAACCGTGGTAAATAAAAGTAAAAAGTTACTATTCACCAAAAATTATTTTTATCTTATTTAACCAAATTTTACTTACTAATATTAACCATGTCTCTCATAGTTTTGAAATTCAACTCACAGAAGCGGTAAAATTAAGTTTTATACAAATTTGCAAATGCTCCTAGGAGGTGGGTAAAAGACGGTAAAAAGTTCGATAAAATTTTATATATCTAAACTTATTATAAAATAACTCCAATTAATTAAGTTTAATATATATAGGTATTATGTATCTGTTTTTACCTAAAATAAATTAAAATAAAATAAGTAATTATTTAAATAAAAAGTCGGTTTTAACCAATAATGTAGTGTCTTTTCACTATTCATAAAAAATGTAAAGTTTTCAAAAAAATACCAAAAATTCACCCTAAGATAATTTTGATATTCCAAAGTCAAAAATTAAGTCCATTTTACTAAATTAAAAACATAGAAGTTTCATTTATAAATTTAAAATTAATTCCCATTGTCAAAACCAAAAAGCGGGTTTTTAAAAAGTAAAAACTATCAAAAGATTGACATGTGTTTATGTCAAATTTAAATGTCAAATTACTTATAATAAACTAAATTTTTTTAAATAATAAAAATATAATCTAATTTTACTTACAAACCATTCAAATTCATAATTTATCACTATAAATTATTTTGACTAAAAAAGTTTTTTTTAATTAAAATTTTGTAATTTTAACTATTCATCAAAATATGAAAGTTATCATAAAAGTACCAAACTAAATTTTTATGTCCTAATTCTAAATAATAATTTAATTTCATTAAATTTAATATACAAAATTTTCAAATATTGGTTTTAAAAAGGGTTCTCCATTAAAAGGCGTTAAAATTGCATTTTCTGAAAAATACTTATTTTATCTGAAAAAAATAAATTTGTTCTTATATTATGTCTCAGAAACACATCATATGGATGTTAAAATTATATATAGTATATAAGATTAAAAATGAATTTAATACTATTCATAACCACTTTTTTAACGGTTGGTTTAGTAAGTTGTGGTGTGCTCGAACTCGATGTTTCATGTAGCGCAAGCTTTTGAATTACTTTAATGAGATAGCATACTATGAAATCTTGGGGGGTTACAATTAAACTAATTTCATCACTATATAATTACTTCCACAACACTATGAGACCAATTGATAATACCCACCCACTAAACTCTTTTAGTGAGTAACATCTATAAAGAAAGTTTTCTTGAATAATGGTGAGACTTAGTAATCATATTCTTAATGTTTGAATCATTGAACATATTAATAAAATTCCTTTACTTCACATCATTTAATATTATGATTTTAGTGAATTATATTTTCTATGAATAACTTTTCTAATTTCATCCTTATTATATTATTTTCTATCAAAATTCTCCTTAAAATATTTTGGTAATAAATTTAACTCGTTATATTTTCTTTACTATAATTTCATAAAAATCCTTTAGGATATAAAGTGAAATTGACTTTGTATTTTTACTGGAATAATATTTAATCTATTTCACTTGAATTTCTATAAATCTAAATAAACTCCCTCAAACCTCTTAGAAACTATATTATATTTAAAATATATTTCTAATGTACACAAATTGATTTATTTTAGGGAATAAAACTTATGTACTTTAGTTGGAATATTTAACAACTAAAATATAATATCTATATCTTAAATGGTATTATATGTGTTTAGAGTGTTATTTTAAAAAGAGGGTTTTTTTATTTATAATATTCCACTAATAATGGTGGGAAATATTTCCCTAATATTTAAATAAAAATCTCAGTTGAAATATTTTATCCCAAATAGAACTCCATTAACTTATTTTCAAAACATGTTATAGAATTTGATGAATTATAAACAATGTGTATTAAAACCTTTATCTCATGTTGTTCATAAAAGCACTTTGTTAACAAAAAATATATTTTGTCGCATAATAGAAATGAAAAAATATATATATATATATCCTTTATTTATATTTATCTATGTTTTATATATATTCATTTTTATTCGAATTTATGATTCAATAACCTTTTTATTTATAATTTGAAAGAAAACTACAAGATCCATAAATTCTTTCCTTGATCTATATTTTATATATTTTTAAATAAATTAAATATACATTTAGTACCATATACCCTTCATAATCAAAGAGTTGATTTCAATAACAATAATATTTAATGTTTACTTTCCATCATGTTCCTCAATCCCCTTTATGTTAACCAAAAAATTTACATCCTATGGAAACATTTCCCTCGTTCCTTATGCTACCTTTAGGTTTCAATGACCAAAGATAGCTATTAGAAATATATAATTTTATTTATTTGGATTAAACCTTTACCCTCATGCACTATTAAAATAGTACTAGATATTAGACATCATATTTCATGTTCATTTATCCCCAACAATTTGAAAAAAAATTAGTTTTAACTTTTCTTAAACTCATTCACATTTTTGGAACATTTTCAACAGTGATTATAGAAGAAATTTCATAGTCAAAACATGCCTCAAAGAATATTTTTTGTCTTTCCAATTTATTATCACACTCAGTCACTTTGATTATGTGAGTGGAGACTTAAATTCCTTTGGTTGACATGAGTTTAATTATTTAAAACATTAAGTGAGTCATTTTTTTCAAATAAGAATCTATATTCAAGTGTTGACCAATTTCAATATTTCATTTATCAAATAAGGTATTTATCTAACACATAGAATTTTCTCTCTTTCTTAAGAACAATTCATATATTTTAGTACTAGATCAAAAAAAATATTATATTAAGATCCTTATTTGTCTAGGATTGATCTCAATGTAATTTTCAACGATAATTATTAATTTTATATATACTATTAACTTTTACCAGAGGGGTATCATTCTTTACATTAATTTAATAAGGACTTTTATTAAATGTACTCCCACTAAAATGATGAGAACTTTTAAATTTTATCACATCCATTAATAACATAAGATCTATATTTCACTAGAAATGAGTACACTTTACTGTTCCTCACTCCACTTGTCTATTTAGGAAGACCTTAATTCCAATCATATCATATATAACTTTTGTATGGTTAAGCAGAAAACTCTTTTCCCAATCACACATATGGATAAACTCAACATTGTTCCCTTAGAATCCTATCTCTTAGGGTTTTCCAACTAAGTTTAACCCAAATAAAATTAAAAAACATGGAACCTAACTCTTATAGACACCCCATTACATGTTTTACTTATAAAATACAATCCATATGCACTAATCTTTATCATGAATCTACCTGGTTGGATGATCGAGGTAATGATAAGTGTTTTCTTTGGAAGGAATTTGATGCATAGTATTATTTTAAAGGGATTGAATCTCAACATCTTATCTCATATATTCCCTTTATATGTATGCATGATTTTACTATTTTGTCTTGTAATCCTATTCTATCCACTAAATTAATATGATTCAATCATATTGATGAGTAACACTTTACACAACTCATAAAAAATCCAAATTCAAGGTAAAACATTTACTAAAATAATTTATCATACCTAGAATTTAACTTCGTATATTTACGTATGAAAATTAATAGAATATATTTAACATTTAAAACTAAATAATACAACTATTCATAATTTAAAAATTATATTCAATAATTAAGAAAGTAATAAACAAAATAAATGAATAATTTGTATATTTAAATATATTAAAAAAATTTGAAAAATTAAAAAAAAAATAGTTATAAATATTTTATAATTAATTCATCATTATGAAAAAACCATAATTAAATAAATATAAAAAACTATATATTTATTTCTAATATTAACTCCTTCATATTAAAATTTATGTGGAATTTTACTTAAACATTTCATATCTAAAATATAGACAATATATATGAATTAGTCATATATTATTTAAAAATTAAAATATCACATATCTAATATTATTTAAACCTTGATCATATTAATTTTTAAAACTCATTTTGTAATGGTTGAAATAATTTTTCAAATAAATTATTTTAATTTGAACATTAAAAATTAATTATTATGAATAATTCAAAATATAATATAAACTCATTTTATTTTGTTCTTATTTTCTTTATTTTTAAATACTTTATAAATTATGTTTATAATTTCTATATGGACACTTTATATCAAGATTATAAGTCAATACATATAATTTCAAATTGTATTTAATATTAAAATTTAATATTATGAATATTTATTTAATAAAAATTTCATAAATATTTAATAATTAATTATATACCTTTATAATTAATTAATTTATAAACACTTTATAAATTAAATAAATATGCCAAAATATCTTTTTATATCATTTATAAATTATCTAATTTAATTCATTATTAGAAATAATAAAAATAAACTATTTCTATGTATATTGTATTTAATGACTTCCCTATGTCCTAATTTTGTTGCAAGCCCATATTATCTATCATATTTTATGAAATATAATTAATTGTTGTGATATAACCTTCGCTGCATGGGATATCATATGTTACAATATCTAGTATTTCATATATATATATATAACATTATACTTTGTTTTGTATAGATGGTTTGGTGTTATCATCCCATATGAAATCTCCTATCTTATATTATGATATGTATATGACCAAAGGAATTGAACTATGTCACCACCAAAAATATATCATATTATAAAGTGTGGCCATATTTTAATTTTTGATATCACATGATGTATATCCAATCACAAAACATAATTTTAATCATTTTTTATGGAATATGATATGATACCTATATGATATATGATTTCATTATTTTTTAAACATGATTTAATGAATCGAGAATCATGGAAAGGATCCAACACCACAGATAGTTTTCTAAGGATTGAACAACACTTGTTCAAGACAAAGAAATACATTAGAAACATCATTCTAGTATCACCATGCTATGAAAAACCATAACCATGTAAATATAAAATAAATAATATGTATCTTAAACCATTGTTGTACAGTACATTTATTTTTAATCATAATGGTTTGATGAATACCTCTAAGGAGAAACCAATGTGTTCTTCCTGTTATGGTGTATCCATGAGTTGATCTAAAGAACTAAAAAGTTTGGGAGGGACCCTCCATTATTCCATGATATACTTGAATCTCGATTAACAAAGGAAATAGTTGTAATAGAGATTTGATTAGAATAATCAACAAGGGATTTCATAAGGATCACACAACTCCATTCTCATGGATACTTTATCCTTACATAGGCCTTCACGCACTCCTGAGCAAATATGGTTTTACTAATTATTATGAAATTTATGATTAAAATACATGAAGTTACTAAAACATTGATACCATTCACCTAAAATTTCATCTTCTATAACATTTAATCAATGATATATAACATTTATGAGAGATTTTAACATTAAATATTAACATTCAGTTTCCATTATCAATCATTTGTTGTAATATTAATCGTGCAATATGATTCATTATGTCATATAATTATTCTATGTCTTACATTATGGATGGGAAATTCATAGGTATCTTCCAATACACCTATATAATGACTCGGATTTTCTATGGTTCATTATAAATTAATTGGGAAAATTCTAAGACCAGGCATTAAGACGGTGTGAGATTCCAAGGCCCAGTGTACCTAGAAAAATATGATAAAAAATGTTAAGTTTCTAATAAAACATGCGGGTGGTTTTTCTTTAAAATGGCAGAAATATGAGGGCATTGTTGCATTCAGAGAAGCGACTTTACCTTAGGCGGGGCCAAACATTAACCAGCATGGGTCGCCTATGAAAGTTAGAATTTGGACATAATCATTCTTAAAATATTTTAATAAAAATATTTTTATTGGACACAATGGAGTTTTTCTTTTTAATGAAACCTTTGTCATAAATTCAGGTTTATCACCATAACTCTGGAATTTCTTCGAGGGGTGGAAGGAAACTCTCTCGATGACAAACGTAGGTGGATAGAGGATCGACAACAACACGGACATCAGTTCTTTGTCAATGACTGATCCAACCACGAGGTAGGGTGTTTGATCTATTAGTTATTTCCTTTCCCTTCTTATATTCAAACGATGAATGTGAACCAACCCATGAACAGGTTGATCTGTGGCTCATCCGTTCTTGCGGGATAGATAAATTTTTATGAGGTTTATAAAGGTAGATAAATATTTTTAATTATATATTATTGTTATTTTTTAAACCTTATAACATGAACGGATCAAATATGACATGAACAAGGGAAAGATATGTTCTCCAGGCATTATATGTGTTCCTCATATCCCTGTTCTTAGCGTTATTTGCCGTTGGAAACTCATGGTCATGGTGAAATTTTCCGAGAGGTTCTGAAGTTGATCAGGACCTCGGAGCGCTGTTAAGATGGATTTAATCCCAAGGCATGGAAGTTCGTCACTTTAGAATCACAGATGTGGCTCCGTTTTAAAAAACGGATCTTTGAAGCAATAGGGATGACCTATGGAACCAGGGTCACCGGCAGTTGGCACACAGCGGAGGCCGTGTACGGGTGTGGTTAAGGATGACGGTTGCCTGTAGGGGTGATCATGGGAGAAGGTGGTAATGGATGGACCATGTGGAGCCCATGGCAGTGGAAGCCATGGGAGGTGGCTGGGGGTTGCAGAAGGAGGTCATGGTGGTGAGTTGCAACACAGCTCGAAGTCGTGTCGGAGGAACCTGTGGTGGCGATGTCATGGGGAGTGCGGAGGAGGTGGGTCGGCTGCATAAAATGAAACTCTATGACATGTTGGCTGGGAAACACGGAGGATCCACATGGTTAGGGTGAACCAGATAGATCAGGGGGCGTGGCTGTGGTGGGCCACATCTAGCGGAGTAAATTGGCCCGCAGTATGGGCCGGGCTAGGGTGGTTGGGCTGCTCTAGTAGCCCAGCGGGCTAGACCCAGTGGCGCAACAGGTCGGTTTCAATAGGCCTAGTGGGCTAAGCTCAGCAATCCATGCTAGTTTAGGCTGGGCTAGGCTGGTTCGGGCTGAACCAGGTTGGGTCGGGTCGGATCTGAGTCAGACCTGGGTCAGCCTTTTTACAAAAAATGGCCATAAATTTCAAAAGGTGTGTCTATTTGAGGAGACATTTGTAGCGTTGGGACCCTTGTGATGAGATGGTCCTTTTGATATACTCTAAGTGAGTTTTTTTTGGAATTTAGAATGTGTCCTAATGGCTTGAGGAGTATTTTATCCCAGTATAAGTGTGATAGGAGTGGAATCCTATGGCTGGCTGTGACTTAGTGACTACATGACTTGGGGGTTGCATGACCCATCGATGCTCTGTGTGCCATCAACACTCCGTGCACCATTGATGCTATGTGCGCCATTGATGTTCTATGTTCCATCCATGCTCTGTGCGCCATCAAGACTTCATGTGCCATTGATGCTCCGTGTGCCCTCAACACTCCATGTGCCATCAATGTTATGTGCTCCATCGATACTCCATATGCTATTGACACTCCTTGCACCATTGAAACTTTTTGTGTTACGAAAACTGGGAGATCGATGGACTATGATTGATAATTCTTATTTTTTTCTTTAGGATTATACATGTATGAGCTGAATTTACATCGTGTGTTTCCTTTGTGGTATACCATGTATTTCTTCATGGTATACATCATGTATTTCTTAGTGGTATAATTAGTTTATTTATTTGTGGTTTACATCATTTATTTATTAGTGGTATTACTTTGTGGTTTTAGGGTGTCCAGCTAAGTATTTTTTTTACTCACCCCTACACGGGCTTTGCCTACATGCGTCGTTTCTTGTGCAGGTGATTGATGCTTTGACAGATTACTAGGTGGACCAGGACCAGGTGGTGCTTAGAGTGATCAGATGGATTTGTGGTGCTCCTATTGATTCATACAGTTTTCCTACACATACCAATCAGGTAGGGTTTTCTTCATACAAGTTTTAGGAACTTGTGTATTCAATATTGAAAACTCTTTTTTGGGCGGTCTTTTATTCTGGCCTTGTTTACTTTCCATTTTTCCTTCTATTGTACTCTGTGATTGGTATTTTAGTGTATGCATTCTTTTTCTAATTAGTGTTTTTATATTTCATCATTTAGGTCTTGCAGATGTGTGCGTGTATATAGGTACCTATGAAAATGCCTCCATTTGTGGGATATGCCTACTCAGTGCTAGTCACCAACCTCTGGCCTATAGGAGGTAGGATTGGGGTAGTCATGGTATGGGCCCCTCTGGGATGGGTTGTGACAGAGTGGTATCAGAGCGGGTCGGTTCTACTTAATGACCAGGAGTCTGTAAGGTTGGTTTGGGGGAAATAGTGTTAAGTATTCTGAGTTTGGATTTCAATCCATAGAATCTAGTGTTGGTGTGACGACTGATATATCTACACACCAGGACTCTGAATTCTTCTTTTTGACTTGATACATGAAAAAACTGGTTATAGGGAAATTAAAGTTACATGCATCATATAGGATTTGGGTGTGTTCTCATGTCCTTCTTGATCCATCTCACTAGGTATACTCTTTTGACCATGATTAATCTTGATCTGTTTTAGGATGACTCCACATAGACATCCATTCAGGATTTCTATGTGTGATCATGATGATGATCTACCCAGCGATGAGATGTCTGTACAGGGACTAGTACCAAAGATAGAACCTATGGGTGGTGTACCAGCGATACCACCACCTGTTGAGAAACAGTTAATGCCATCTCTACTAGTAGATGATGCACACAGTCTATGTGTGTTGTGTGAGTTCCATAGGTAGCGACCTCCTAGGTTTCGGGGTGATACCAACCCATGGGTAGTTGAGGATTGACTAGATGCAGTTACATGTGTCTTCCCCCTTGTGAGGATTCCTTCTGACTAGATGTTAGTTCTATCCATGAGCCTTTTTCAGGGATCAGTGGGGCGATGGTGGAGCTTAGTGATCCAATAACATGATGAGATGACTCTATCTTGGGAATAATTTGAGCACATATTCAGGGAGGAGTTCTTTCTGGTGATGTTACACTCAGTGCACATACAAGATCCCATTCATCTATCACGAGGCATTCAAACATTAGTGGAGTACTCAACGAGATTTATAGATCTTTCTTGAAACTCCACAGATATGGTGTGGGACCTGTTATTGAGGGCCTTGACCTTTGATCAGGGGCTATTCCAAAATATTAGTGCATCCATGATATCCCTTAGCATCCCAACATATTTCGGGGTACTAGAGAAAGATCGTCTAGTGGAGATCTTTCTGGCATAGCATACGCCAGCAGTGGGAGCTACTAGAAGGACCTAGGTAGTTGAGTCTTCGATGGTGGGTAGCCGAAAGCAGACACAGGGACCCAAGTAGGTCAGAAACTCTAGGGAATGACCCCAGGTCATAAGATTATCGGTGTACGGACCTTAGGGTAGAACGGTTCTATTAAAGGAAGGGATGTATTACTCGTGTGGTGGTCAGGGGAATCTGCCTAAAGATTACTTGACCCATCGTATGACTGATTAGGACATGGTTGAGGGACCGATAATATTGAGGTATAGGTAGGAGCAATGTGGTTCGTAGGGTGGCATGCATGGAAGAGGAGTAGGTTGGGTAGTAGGAGGTGGGTGGAGGTTCAAGGTATACCACCCCCAGGTGGTCCACTATGGGCTTAAGGAGCTGGTGGATAGGGATGAGGATAGTGTCAGGTAATAGAGGATTATAACCCCAAGGCTCCAAATATGATTAAAGGTGTGATCTATATCTTTTCCACCTTATCTGAATTTTTGATAGACACAAGTTCCAGTCACTCTCTTCTCACCATGACCCTTGTTCAAGACTCAGAGATCCCGGTTGAACCATTGACTCAATACCTATTATTAGAGACTCCTACAGGGGGAGATTCAATGATCACACACTGGTTCTGATAGTGTTCCCTTACTCTAGGGGGAAATTGTTTTGGTTGGGATATCTTGGTGGTGACGTCGAGTCCTTACGACATAATTCTTAGTAGGGACTGGTTGTCCGCAGTTAATGCCCAGATTGACTATTTAGGCATAGAGTGTGGTGTGTCCACACTGATGGGACCTGGTTTTCTTTTTTCATGCAAAAGGAAACACATGCAGCATAGTAAGTACTCTTACATAGGAGTTTGAAACCTATTACTCATTATTTTTCTTGTCTCACCCTCAGTGTAGTGGATGATAGGAGTCCTCAGTTTCTTGTAGTGGTGGTGGAGTATGAGGACTTTTTTCTTGAGGATGTACCCAGATTACCTCCCCATAGGGAGGTTGAATTTTTCATTGACTTATGCCCCAGGTCGATGCCGATATCTACCCCTAGTTATCAGATGGATTCCACGGAGCTTCTTGAGTTGAGGGTATAGCTAGAGGACTTGCAAAGGAAGGGCTCCGTGAGGCCCGGTGTTTCACCCTGGGTGGACTTAGTTTTATTTTCTAAGAAGGCATACGGTATTTTGAGGTTATTTTTAGACTTCTAGCACATGAACCAGGTGACCATGAATAATAATTATCTACTACCAAGGATTGAATACCTCTTCGATCAGCTAAATGGAGTTAGGTGGTTCTCGAAGATAGACCTTAGGTCTGGCTATCACAAGCTTCGAGTACGGGATGAGGACATCTTGAAGATGGCCTTCAAATGTCGGTATAGCCACTACGAGTACTTGGTGATGCCTTTTGGCATGAAGAGTTTCCCAGTAGTGTTCATGGGACTCATGAACAGGATCTTCCAACCTTACTTATACCAGTTCTTTGTGGTTTTCATTTATGACATCATAATGTACTCGGTGTATGAGGAAGAGCACGTGATACACTTGAGGATGGTCCTGGACATACTCTGAGAGCACCAAATTTACAGAAATCTCTCTAAATGTTGGTTCTAGATATGAGATGTCCACTTTCTAGGACACATCATTTCAGAGGCTGGAGTTTCAGTATATCTAGAGAATATTGAGGCGGTGCTTTCTTGGGAGCCACCAAAGAGTGTTACTTAGGTGCGGAGTTTCCTTAGGTTGGTTAGGTACTATCATATATTTTTCCTAACTTTTAAAAATTAGCAGAATCCTTGACATATTTGACATTAAAAGTGAAACCTTTCATGTTGATGGAGAAGTTCTAGGAGAGTTTTCAATAGTTGAGGCAGATATTGATGAGCACTTCTATTTTTGAGATTACTGGACGTGGGTGTTGAGTACATTGTGTTATGTGATACATCAGGTACTAGGCTTGGTTGTTTCCTAATGCAGAAATTTGAGGCCACATTATCAGAACTACATAACCCATGATCTTGAGTTGGAAGCAGTAGTCTTCACCTTGAAGATGTGGTGACACTACCTGATGGGAGAGCAGTTTACCATCTACTCTGACCACAAGAGTCTCAAGTATATATTCTTTTAGAAGGATTTGAACTTGAGACATAGGTTATGGCTAGAGTTCCTCTAAGACTATGAATTTGATATTTTCTATACTCTTGGGAAGGGGAATGTGGTGGTAAATGCTCTCAACAAGAGATCCAGCTTGTAGTTGTTGGGTGAGGTGTTGAAGTAGTTGGTTGCATTAGAGATATTTTTTTTAGATGGAGTTAGAGCACATTACCTCTATTCCATGGTATTCACCCATCCAATCTTATAGTGGGTTAGGGAGGAACATCTTAGAGACACTGACTGTGAGACTTTATGTGCTCATATGTCCACATAGTATACCCCTGATCGATATTCAAAATATAGGGAGCATATCGATCTCTTCAAAGGATGCACAGTAGTAATAGTGACATTGTGAGAGGAGTTCTTTAGGTAGTTCCATATATACCCTTTAGAGGTACATCAAAGTGTGGAGAAGATTTACCAGGACCCCTAACATTAGTTCTAGTGGTTGTGGATGAAGAAAATAGTGGAAGAGTTCATTTCTAGATGTCTCACTTTCCAGCAAGTGAAGTCTGAGCACCAAGTTCCAGAGGGTTTGACTCAACCCCTAGAGGTTCTAGAGTGGAATTGGGATGGGATATCAATGAACTTTATGATGGGTTTAACACATATTTCTAGAGGGTATGATACCATCTGGGTGATCTCTGACCGACTCACCAATTTGGCCCACTTCTTAGCGATCCATGATCATAGTTTAGTATATAGCATGGGGAACCTCTGCATGGATGAAATAGCTCGGATTCACAGAGTTCCATCAACAATAATCTCATATCGTGATGCTCGTTTCACATCCTGGTTGTGGAAGAGATTATAAGAGGTGTTTTGGACTTAGTTGCGTTTGAGCATGGCATTTCATCCCCAGACGGAGAGGACCATACAGGTTATTGAGGATATGCTACATGTTGGCATTCTAAATTTTGTCCATAGTTGGGAGGATCACCTACCACTATTGGAGTTTGCGTACAACAATATATATCACTCCACCATTGGTATGGAACCATTTTTGGCCTTGTACGGGAAACTGCATAGATCACCACTTTTCTAGACTAACCCAGGAGAGTCAGGAATCATGGGTCCAGAGTTGGTGCAGGCTACCACTGAGAAGGTGTATATTATCCAAGAGCATATGAGGATTTCATAGAGTTGGCAGAAGTTGTATTCTGATAGGATATGAAGGCCCTTGGAGTTTGAGGAGGTATACCATATGTTCCTTTGGTTCTCACCTCGATGGGGATTATGGAGATTTTGCTGGGTTGGCAAGTTATCTCTGAGATACATTGGCTCTTTTCAGATTCTAAGTAGAGTTGTAAAGGTGTCATACTGCCTAGTTCTACCCCCGCAGTTGCACTGAGTACATAATGTCTTCTATGTGTCACAGTTGAGGAGGTATGTGTATGATCCATTGTATGTCATTGACTGGGGCGAGCTGGACATTGATGATGGGGAGACTTTTGCGGAGTACCCAGTAGAGATTGAGGATTAACAAGAGAGGATCCTTCATGGGTGGTCAATTATTATGGTTCGCATTAGGTGGAAGCACGATAATCTCTAGGAGAGCACTTGGGAGAGAGAGGCTCATATTTTTACTCAGTACCCTCATCTTTTTGTCCAGTAGCCCTTGTTTTGTCTTTTGGGGATGTAAATACCTAAGGTGGGGAGAATGTAATGACTCATATTTTCTCTATTTTTTTTATATAAATTAATTAGTAAAATTCTAAGACAAGGAACTGAAACTTCGTGAGATTCTGAGGCCTGGATTTCCTGGAACAATATGATAAAAAATGTTAAGTTTCTAATAAAGTGTATGGGCAGTTTTTCTTTAAAATGAAAATTACTTCTAAATGGATTCCCAGATCTGAAATATAATGGCACCGTTGCATTTAGAGCAGCGACTTTACCTTATACGAGGCCTAACATCGATCGTTGTGGGTTGACTATAAAAGTTATAATTTATACGTAACCATCATTAAAATATTTTAACAAAAATATTTTATTGGATGCAGCGGAGTTTTTATTTTTAATTAAACCTTTTTCATGAATTTAGAGTTATCACCATAACCCTATAATTCTTATCATGTGTGGAAGGAAACTCTCTCAATGACAAATGCAGGAAGATCAAAGATCGACAATGACACAGACCTTTGTTATTTTTCAAAAACTGATCCAACCATGAGGTAGGGTGTTTAATATCTTGGTGATTTTATTTACCATCTTAGATTTAAATGATGAATGTGGACCAACCCATGAATAGGTTTATCCATAGCTCATTTATTCTTTATGGATGGATAAATTGTTTTAGGGTTTAAAAAGGGAGATATATCTTTGAGATTATATGTACTTGTTCTTTGTTAAACCTTTTAACATGAATAGATCGAGAATGACATTAAAAAAGTCAGGATCTATTATCCCAGCATTCTATGTGTTCCTCCTATCCCTGTTCTTGTATTTCTTCTCTGTTGGACCCTCATGGTCATGGTTCAATTTTCTGGGAGGCTCAGAATGTGATCGGGCCCACGGAGTGCTAGAAAGATGGATCAAAGTCTAGGGCAGTGAAGGTTGAGACCTAAGGATCACATAAGTGTCTCCTTTTAGAAAAACATATCACTGAAGCAATGGGGGTGACCTGTAGAACTAGGGCCACTGGTGGCTGGTGGCGGTGCCCGATGGTACGTAGCACCGGCCACGTGAGGGTGCAATAAAAGAAGGCGGTGGCCTACAGTGGCGACCACGGGAGCAGGTGGTGGAAGCCAGACCACATAGGAAGCATTAATTGACCGCATGGTGTCCATAGTGGTGGAAGCCAAAGGTGGTGACTGGGGGTGCGTAAGGAGGTCACGGTGGAAAGCTGGGATGCGACTTAGATCCGCACCGAAGGAACCCGTAGAAGTGATGTCGTGGGGTGTGCGTAGGAGGTGGTATGGCTACATGAAACTTGGCTTGGAACCATGTTGACCAGAATACATGGGAGATCCATGCAATTAGTGTGGACCACATTGACTAGGGTGCATAACTAGGACTGGCCGCATCCGGTGGAGTAAACTGGCCCGCAACACAAGGTGGACTAGGCTGGTTGGGCCGAACTAGTGGCCCAGTGGTCTAGATCCAGTGGCCTAGTAGGTCAGGTCCAGTTGGCCCAGAGGCCCGAGCCCAACGGGCTAGGCTATTTTGGGCTAGACCGGACCAATTCGGGTTAGGTCGGTTGGATCGGTTTGGGTCGAATCTAGGCCGGACCGAGGTCGGAAGTTTTAAAAAAACAACCATATCTTTCAAACTATGGGTATGTTTGATGATTAGTTTGTGCAGTTGGGACCCTTGCAAAGAGATGTTCATTTTGAGATACACTAAGTGAGTTTTTTTAAAATTTGGGATATTTCCTAATGGCTTGAGGTGTAGGTTCTCCTGATATAAGTTCACTACAAGAGGAATCATGCGGTTGGTTGTGACTAGGTGACAACATGACTTGGGGGCTGCACGACCCATCGATGCTCCATGAACCATTAACAATCTTTGATACATAGACTCTCTATGAACCATCAATTCTCTATGCATCATTGATGCTATGTATTCCATGCATCATCGGTTCATGCATCGTCGGTTGTGTGTGTCGTCGAAGCTCTGTCCGCTGTTGAAGCTCTGTGCACCATAGAAGCTCTGTGCGTTTTAGGTTCATGCATCATCAATTGCATGAATTTTCAGTTCTGTGCACCATGAATCATCGATGTTGTATGCACCATCGAAGATCTGTGCGCCATCGAAGATCCAAGAACCATCGACGCTGTGTGCGCCGCCGACACTGCGTGCGCCGCCGACGCTGCGTGCGCCGCCGACGCTTCGTGCGCTGCCGACGCTTCGTGCGCCGTCGACGCTCTGTGCGCCACCGACACTCCATGCGCCTTCAATTCTTCGTGTGCTCTCGACTCTTTGTGCATCAACAACACTCTGTGTACCATCGATCCTCCTTGCACCATCGACACTCTTTGTGCCACGGAAACTGGGAGATCTGCGGGCAATGACTAATAATCCTGATTTTTTTCTTTAGACTTATACCTGTGTGTGATGATTGTACTTTATGTGTTTCCTTTATGTTATACCATTTATTTATTCATGGTATAAATCATGTATTTATTAGTGGTATACTTCATTTATTTATTTATGGTTTACTTCATTTATTTATTAGTGGAATTACTTTTTGGTTTCGAGGTGTCCTACTGAGTATTGTTTTACTCACTCCTGCACGGTATTTTCCTGCATGTGTTGTGTCTTGTACAGACGATTGATGCTTTGAGGAAGTCTTAGGTGGACCAAGACCAGGTGGTTTTCATAGTGATCAGATAGACATGTGGTTCTCCTACAGCTTTATACAACTCTCATACACCTACCCTTTAGGTAGGGTTTTTTGCGGATGAGTTTCAGGAACTTGTGTATTCACTCTTGTAGACTCATTTTTGGTTGGGCTTGTATTTTGGCCCTCTTGACTTTCCATTTTCCTATTATATTACTCTTTTTTTGGTATCTTAGTGTATGCATGCTTTGTCTACTTATTTTTTTTACATTTTATCATTTTGGGCTTGGAGATGTGTGTGTGTGTATAGGTACTTAGGAAAATGCCTCCCATTTATGGGATATGCCAACTCGGTGCTAGTCTCCAACCCCTGGCCTATTAGAGGTGTGATTGGGGTAGTCACAGTATGGGCCCCTCTGGGACGGGTCATGACAACCTATATCATACCATATGATATAGCTAAGTATACATCAAATAAGTAAGTATTCAAGTCATATCTCTTTCAATTTTGACTAAGAAAAATTTATTATAATAGATATGAATTTTTAAAATTTTAATTATTCCCTAAATAAATGGTTGTTATGTATAGGAACATCATTACTCTTGGATATGCATTTATTTTCCAAGGTAGGTATTTGTGAGAATGGGTTCTAGGAATTTATTGTAAATTAAATTTAATTTTTGTGGCATTTTTACTTTTTGTTTATTACTCATTCAATTATAATTAAAATTTTAAAAAATAATAAATATATTTCTTTATGATTTATCATTCTTTATTTTATCATTTTTTTATTGGTATTTTCACTTTGGGTTGTTTTTTTCAAATCAATCCTTTGTCTATTGAGCATGTACCATAGCCCATTTTTACCCCTTTCCTTCTGTTTTGGGATATCTATTGAATGAATCGGATTTATTTCGAGTCATTTATTAACTTTTATTTACAACTATTATTCTTCCTAATGTATTTTCTATTATATTTTATTTTTATGAGTAATTTTTTCTTGATCTAGGTGTTACTTTGTTTTCCAACGTTCTGTCCTTTCATGTCCACTCTTTAGAACCTTATTTTCCATCTCTTAAAGTTTCTATTATGCTGGAATAATTCAATGAATGTAAAATTTTTCTCTTTTTACTTGCCCAATTTAATTTTCCATGTGATCATTTATTCCTTGGACACTTCCATAATTTTTGACATAGGTTACTCGAGTGTGGAATAAGGTATTTAATTAGTTAATATTCCATTGTAAATAAAGAAAAGAGAGAGGGGAGAGAGTGTGGGGGAGAGAGGGGGAGGTAAGGATTTAATGATGTTATGTTTTGGCTCTTTCCCTTGCTCTAAATTCTTAAAAAAAAGAGATCTAAAGTTCTTTTGACATTGTTGTTGATGGTTTGGATCATGTTTAATGAATCATCACTATAGAAATAGTATTTAGTGGTGGTTTTTTTATATTTATTGTTAGTTTAAAACTCCATTAAATGTTTCACGATAGTTTATATCAAACATCATGGATTTTTATGTTGGTAATAACTTAGCGGTGGCATTTTTATGACAGTTTTAACCATATTTAATTGATCAAAAGAAAATTTTTATTTAAATATTAATTTGAAAAAAAGAAATATGTATTTTTATTAAAAATAAAATTTTAAAATTTATATAATTGTTAACTATTTTAAGGATATTATTTATTTATTTTCTATTTATTTTTTATTTTTTACATTTTTTTAATATTTTTTTATGCATGGAATGGTGACTTCCCAGAAGTTCATGCACCTTTACAAAACTCTCACTCATTATTTCTTAACTCTATATGTACTAACAACTCGACCAAATGAATTTATTTTAATTTTAAAAAATAAAAATATATTTTTATACACTTTTAAAATTTATATATTTGTAAATTGTTTTAAAAATTATTTATTATTTATTATTTATTTAATAATTTTTCAAAACTTTTTTATACAAGGAACAATAACTTCCAAGAAGTTCACTCATCTTTAAATTACTTTCACCCATTCTTGCCTAACTCTATTGGTACTAAACACTGCAACAAATGAATTTAAATTTTATAATATATGAATAAATTTTATTTAACTAGATTGTTTAATTTTTTTTAAAAATTACATAATAACCTCTCAGGATATCACTCATCCTTACACTACTCCCACAATTAATTCCCATGAATGAATGGATCATGTCTTCGAGTTACATCAAAGGTGAAATTGAAAAAGGAGGTATTTCCATATATAATCCTAGTGGCTCATCAAGCAATACAATCATACATGCAATGAAAATAATTTTTGAATCATTTTCACCTGATGATCAAGTTGAATAATCACATATGATCATCATTTTTAGTATAGTAGTGATCATCATTTGTGACCATGAACCACCTTTACGGTCGAATGTTAGTTTGTGAAGGGAGACACTAATAATTCATGGTCATGTACACTTAAAGACCATGAACAACTTATGAGATGGAATATTTTGGGAAGGAATCACCTATAAATACCAATATTCACTTTAAGAAAGGATCATCTTTTTCATGGGGAATTGGTTGAGGAATGTTTTTCATCTATAGTGTATTCTTCATGAATAGAATCATGTACTTTATGAATATTTCCATTATCACAAGATCAAATAAAGATCAATTAATTCATCAAGTTTTAACCAATGAAGGGAAGGGGAGGATAATACTGAAATAGATTTGTGATAATGCTCCCCCTTCCCACACATATATAAAAATCATGAGGCCATCTGAAAAATTTCTTCATGATGGACTCCCATAAGACTCCTTCATGGAGGGATACTCATGTAAATCTCTATTCAAGAATTTTTTAACCCAAACCCTATTTGATTCATTCCCATATTATTATATAACCTTGATCATATGAAAATTTATGGTTTCCTAAGGTTCTTTTCAACCTATCCTAAATAGATCTAGTTGTAAAATATTACACCTATATTGGTTCATTTTATGAAGGAATCTGATTATAGCTAACCGAGCATCTTTCGTATTATTTATTTCACCTAGTTCATATACATAGTTTTATTTAATCCAAATAACATCATTATCTTCCTTCTTCCAAGATAAAATATTCAAAGATACCATTCCAGTAACGACTCTATCTTAACCTCCAAAGATTCCTACACACCAGTGTACACACCACCAATCATATATTCCTTTGATTACAGACCTCTATAATGTTTTCTTACCAAATATATGGGACCCACAAATTTATAATGATAATGTACCCTTTTGATAACAAGTTTCCCTTTCATGAAGATGTTGGTTAAACCTCACCTGGATCATGCTACTCATCTTGGTTACCATAAACCCAACATCTGATAGGTCAAAACATTCAGTAGACCTATTTTTTCACTCAATATTCTAGATACATTTTATAGGATTCCCACTAGGTCTATTATCTAAATATACCTTTAATTGAGTCACATACTATGTAAAGAATCACTATAAATCATATTTGTAATCCCTAAACTTATCTTTTATGCTCCCAAGACATGCATGGGCCTCCTACTAGGTGTAAGACTCGAATTATATCTCATCAGGATATATTCCCCATGAGTCTAAAAATTATATCTCAATGTGCCATATTCTTTTTAAGTCCATCCTATATCAATGGTTTATATTCCCTATGATAAAACCTCCCTCAAAGGGTTATATTACCTAAAATTCCAATCATACCTTCTCCTATTTATAGGATATTTCCTTATTATGCGATGCTAAATTGTATTGAAAAATCTTGTCACACAATCTTAAACTGTATAATTGAACTATGTGGAACTTTATTCCTATTAAATAGGATATTTAGGATGCCTGTTTGATTTTCCATCCCAACACCCCATAGGTTCTGGAAACATGATCTTAATAGGTACTTCAAATGGACATTGTTGCATAACCTTAAAAGGTACCACATTGTTCCTTTTCAAACGACCTTAATAGGTATGAAGTGTCCCTTTAAGAGTAATCAAACTAAAAGGGTTATAATTTACTTTATAGGGATACATAGGAATCTCATTTCATAATCCTGGTACCAACTCCACAATGCCTACCACCTCCCTGGATGGAAATAAATTAAATAAAATATAATTATGAAACTTTAAACTATATTATAATCACTAATTAAATGAAACATAGATAAAAATTGATAAATATAGATTCATATAAATTCATGATTTTGATCGATTACTTACATAGTGGTTATCAATTTTAAAACTATTATATATAAGGATTCAAAAAAATATTAAATCTATAAGAGTGTCCTTGATTAGGCAATAATTCCCCCCCAAAAGTTTGATATGATCCCAACCTCTCATCCTATCGACTAATGTGCAACCCAAAGTGTCAATGGTAATGTCCCAATGACCACCTAACTTTGGAAATAAGGTATGAATCAACTTAAAATTTCATGAGTGTAATGTAATGTTAGAAATAGATGAGTGAACCTGATTTAAATCCTTTACCAGTGAGAGTGATCAATCAACCATGATCCAAATTTAGATTTAACAATGACAGGTTTCTTGTTTACGGTTGTTTGTATCCGTTAGAAATTTTAGTAAACCTATCAGATTTTCCTTCAATACAAATAGTGAAATCACAGTATGTATCATCCAACATATAATTCCCTAGATAGACATATGACTTAATCATGATGAAGGATGTGTCTCCATAACCTAGTAGACTTTTTCACTAACCTAGAGACTCCAACAGCATGTGGTGAATGACCTAGATTGGGAATACCATCTCATTACTTCAATCTAAAACTTAGATGAATCTCATGAAAGAATATAGGAATTTATTCCTTGGATTCCATCCCACTAAAGATATTATGTGAAGATATAAATGGAACTGTTATCCACCTATAATAATTTCAAAATTTTATAACTGAGGTTAAACAATGATCATCTCCCTTATCTTTGGAAGGTGAAAGAGGATATTACTTACATCCCAACTACTATCCAGGAGCTTCCTATGATGGTTCTATGTAGATTCCACCATTTCCACCACTGTGCATACCCTGCCCCTTAGGAATACACTGAGGAGACTAAATTAGATATTCTAGTCCCAATCATTCCAACTAAGGAACCTATGAGGTGGTCTCACTGATATAGATAGGAAATTAAGTCCCAATAACATTATCATATTCATATTCCCACTCTTGAATCCTGTCATCGTATCTTGGTGATAGACGAAGATCAAAACCATATCTCTACTCACACCCATGAATCTTGATAGAATTTCTTGGCAGCAATAGAAGAATATTATTGGTATATCATAGTGGAAACTCAGGAGTAGTCTTATATCCTTTATCCCATAAATATGGTTCATTAGAATACCCTAATGAAGAATGAACTTCATGTTAAGGAATATATCCATGTTTTTATAATATTTCCTCAACATACCCTGATGTAAGTTCAAGTGTAGGATCTTATTCATGAACCCATTAGAGAAGGTAAACAGTATATCCAAATGACAGTGTAGGTATAGACTTGTATCCATCTATACACACATAAAGACCATCAATATATCCTAGTGGAACACAAGGATCAGTCATATGTCCCTACTCCCATATAGGAAAATTTTCATCATATTCAAATGGGAATAAAAAAGTGGGATCATATCCCTTCTTTCATCCAAAAGATCTATCATCACATTTTGGAAGATGAACAGGAGGAGGCTTATATCCCTACTTAAATCTATAAGGTTATGTAAAATATTTTGAAATATTCCTAAGGATGATATTATATCCCAACTCACCTGTATGTTAAGGAATTTTTTTGGCATGTCCCAGCAACAACCACGGGGTTGGATCATATTTCTACTCAATTTAAAGAATCCCATAGGTATACCCCATGATGATGAATTTGTGTTGTTGAAATTTGTTTCTATGAAGGTATGTTCGTTGATGATATGTTCTTTGGGTTTTGGTTAAATTGAGATAAATAGGCCATCGTATCATGGAATTTATTTGAGGATTTTATTCCTCTTAGAACTGGGAGTGTTTCAGGAGTGGCTCGAACTCTTTTGGATGATGTTACGGTTGTGGTACATTGTTTTATTAGTTTTATATTAAGATTTATAATTTAATTATATTAAATCGGACCTTATATTATTGTTGCATGATATATATTTTTCTAAAAATTAATTCGAACATATATTGTAGACCTTTAATGTATGGTTGGTTAAGGATCCGGATAAACAATGTTTTTCGATAAGTCTTTTGGTAAGTGTGCATCCTCCTTTAAATTTTAGATCTTTTTAAATATTTTAATTGATCATAATTAAGTTATAATTAATTAATTATAAATCCTTTTCTTGTGAAATTTTTTTTGGAAATCCTTAGAGTCCAAGTGGACTTGGGTGACTTGAAAAAAGATGTTGGGTCATTCCTAACTTGGAATTGACTCTATTTAAGGTGGGTGGTCCTGTGTAATATACCCTATGGTATTATGTACCCTTTGTTTCCTTGTGATATAAGGTTTTATACCTTATTCAAATAATTCTTAATTCATAATTGTAAGATTAATAACATGGAATACTCTTTAATTTATTGAACAAACCAATTAAAGTGAGATACCTAGTGTAATTATTAATTAGTTAATAAATGTTATGTATTAAATAATTAATTTAAATAATCCTAATAAATTTAAAAAGTTCTAAGGGAATTTTGGACCATGTGTGATGGCATGTTTTCTGGTCACTGATGGTTGAGTCTTGACTTGTTGTATATTATATGATGCTTTTACTTTCAATAATATGATGATATTGATAACTTGGTGTGTGTTTCTATGACTTCATTAGATGTATTCTTGATTTCTTGAATGTAGTGTGTGTGTGTAGCCCATGAAACTTGTGTTTGATGCTTGGTCACATGAGGTGTGTGTGTTTAGCCTTGAGTCTTGTGCTTGTGTTTCTTTCATATGGTTTGTGATGACTATAATACTTTATTGATTGGAATAATGTTTGATCTATCATTTGAATCATGTATTACATGTGTTTTTATCTCTATTCTATAGTTGAATATGCACGTTGATCCATATAGACTATTCACCAAAGAGGAATAGGCCATACTTTTGTCAGCATGTACATGGACTATCCAATCTAGTGGGATGTTTCAAATGTGTTATGAATTATTCCATCGAGGTGGAATGTGTTAGACAGATGGTTTTAGGTTGATCCATATGAACTATACCTCATAATAGGAATGATTCAGTAGTTTAGTCATCATATACATGAACTATTCCATCTAGTGAGATGTATCAAACATGTTTTTAGACTATCTCTTCAAGAGAGGGATGTGTTAGACATTTTTTATTTAAATTATTTCATCATGGAGCTGAAATAGGTATGATCGAGATTCATAGAATCTTGGTAGGTACATGTCTTATTGGTACATGGTTTATTATTATATATATTTTTATTGGTGATTATATTTTATGCTTTTTTAGTATATGTATTTATTTTTTACTTTCTTATGAGCACATCACATGCACAAACACTGAATTTTACTAGGTGGGTATAAGAACATGTGGGGATACCCTATTAATTTCTACTCACACATTACTTGGGTGTCCATGGACCTTTGGTACCCAAGTATAACTCACTTATTATAGGTACAAGTTGGGTTGAGGACCAGTTTGATAACATTTATGGATAGCTCATTATGAGTCTGGTGACTGGGATGATATGTGTTTGGAGTGGGACTAGATCCACTTGTACTTTTATTTTTTTTATTATATATGTGACCATCCTGGTGAGTGATTAGTTACTTGTTTCCGATTGTGACTTTCAAGTCTTTTTCTTCCACATTCATACTTAATTATGTCATGTTATTGGTTTTTTTCTTACTCTGAGTTTATATTGCTACATGTTTGGTTGTTTATTTGTTATTTTTTACTCTAATTGAGGGTATAATCTTGCCATAATTTCACATTATACCCTCACTACTTTTCATAAACCCCTGGAATATTGGGAGGCACACCTAAGGTCATGTGAAATTTTTTCTTTCACTTGCGGATTCATGTTAGGATGTCACAAAATGAAATCAAAGTATAGGTTATCTTTTTTTTTGGGGAGTTGGTAGACATGTAAAATAGGAATGTATCATACGTTTAGAGGAAACTTAGTCTGTTACGTCACAAACACCTTTTCTAATGGAATTCTAGGTTATTGAGGAATGTGATTAATCTTCATGGTTTTCACTATTATGCTTGAATATGATTTCACCTCGTGTGATGCACATGGATTTTTATATTTTTTATTTCATATATATTTTAATCTTGTATTTATTGGTAAGAGGTTTCACATTCATAATATTCAATACATAGTTTTCTCATGACATATATATTTCTTGTGTGCAATTGTATATATGACGGATAACTAATCTACTTAGTCTCAACAACTTCTACTTTGTTTTCACATATGATTTATCGGTGACATTTATTTTTATAAACCCCTATGTGTTTCTACTTTTGATATCAGTTCTTCTAATGTTGTAGTGTGGTTCACCTCGGCAACAATGATGGAAATGTTGATAGTGATGAAAATATAGTCCTTCTATTTATAGGTGGTGCAGTGTGCTTGTTAGTGATTTTCAGGCATTAATTTTCTTAAGAAATATACTTATGTTACTAGATATTGGATATGTCTAGTTGATTGATTTTCAATAGTATCCTATGTGAATATATCAATCTAGAACCCAGTGGAATTTTGTTTAACCAAACCATGAGTTTTTTGCCTTGACATGGTTGGTCTAAGGTTGAATTTATCATGGAATCTCTATATATATGTTCCTAGTTGACTTTTTAGGGATTGTAACCCTTATTGAACCTTTTTAGGGTTATGTATGAGACCTTGTAGACTTAAAAGTGTGACTCTAGTTACTACTTATCTGGTGTCTCATGTTACACAAAAGTAACCTAAGTGAGAATATTCCTTATTAAGTAATAGTCAGGGTTAATTCCTTAAAGGAATTTATTTCTTGGTGCTTTTAACCCGAAACTATAGGATACTTCGAGTACTAGTACTCGTGATGAAATGTTGGGTTTTGAAGCACTCAATTTCTTGTGGTGTTGATGGAAGGATTATGGGATTCCTATCCCATTAGTTTGGAATAAAAAATCTCATTGGATACCAATAGAATATCATATGTGGTCAAATATATAAGTTTTAAAGCATGTGTGAATGATCAGTGGATTGAAATAACACTATTTTGATTGGTGGTTTATGTGAAAACTTGGTATAAATGAGTTTCCTTTCTAAAGTGGATCACTGAGAGTGGTCATGTTGGTGTGTTGGTTCATCATTGTGTGTAAAGATGAAAAAAAATTCGAGTTTTTCCTGGGTGTCCATGAATAATGAAGAAACCACTTTTTGGAGTAAAAGAGTGGTATCTGTACGCCTTGTTAGAGAAGCTCTAATGCATGAGATCTCATGTTGTGGTTATTCATAAGGTTTTTTGAATTATTATATTAGGGTTTTGATTGCACCATTTAGAATGTTTAGGTTTTTTTATGATCCTGAGATGGGTTGGTGATGGTAGGTCACTAACATTTTTTGTTAAATGTCACCCTTATAATATGCAATCGGTGAAATTTTTATGAAGCTTATAATTATTAAAACCCTTGATGTTTGTTTGAGTGTATTTATATCCATATAATAATAGTATGTTAGTAATAGATAGTGGAACCATTTAATATAGTGAATTGTGTTTTTCGTATCCGGTTGTGTGTAGTGATAGGTGTTTTGCTTAACAATCAGGTATGAACAGAGGGTCACATATAGTTATTACTTTTGCTGATGGGCTAGTTAGGGGTTGGTCGACCAATTAAAGAATTTTGATGTGTCAATAAGGATACTCATTATATTAGAGAGCATAGACCTATTTGTGTTTGAAATAACTCTCTTATGGGAAGGGTCATGGTTTGTGCAAGACTGATCGTTGAATGATCATGAGACTCTCGAGACTGATGTGTAGGGGACCTGAAAGTATCTAGTTTTAAATTAAATTCCTAAGGTTTATTTTGGATGTAGCACTGGATAAAGACCATATGTGGTCTTTATAATCAGGATATAATCAATGTGAGCTGATAGAGAGTAAGATTGTTAGTGCATTGATGCATGTTTGAGTGGCCTAGTCGTTGGTGCAAGCAATTGATGAATCAATTAGGATATTCCTTTGATATCAATTTTAGACTTAGGTAAGGATGATGAATCAATTTAATGATACAATAGATGATTAAGGCATCAGTATCAGTGGATTTATGGAGTTTTGGTTGTTTAGGTTATGTACCTTTTGTAGGTAGATATAAAGAAATGTATTATAACAACTCTGCTCTTTATTACATACTTAAAAATGATTTATTACATAAAATCTTCACTTGATACAACATAGAAAATAGATAGGTCTAGTGTATTTGGGGATTAATAACATTACATAATGACTTAAATCATGAAACACAACATCTTTATTTAAAACTTACTTTACATGACCACTGCATTCCCTCGTACTTATCATTGCATAGGATAACCTGAGGACATGCATAAGAAAAAGGTGAGCTATAATGCCCAGTAAGAGAATAAACATGGAATAACATTAGGAAAACAATAAATGTTAGACAATAGGTATATAAATAGATCACAAGAGAAAAATTAACATAAAGGCATGATAAATCATGATAATCATAACATGGAGATGTGGAAACAACACATAACATGGAATTAGCATGAGCCAAGGCTCATTGTACATGAAGCATGAGTAAACCCTCATTGCACATGAATCACAAGTAAACCTCATTGAACTTGAATTATCATGATTCAACACCCATTTCACATGAAGTATCATGATACTATGCTTTACCCAATGCATTGGAGCGCTATCAGGGCGCACCCTTCTTAAACATTTCATTTCATCCATAAGTGTGCCACATGGATCATAAAACATGGATTCATTAAACATAATAATTTCTTCCATGATAAAGGAATGTTGAATTAATACATGAAACTCTATAATCAATAAGTAAATGTGCATAAATTTGAATACCCTTGATAGGGAAATGCGCATGGTATTCACTACACAATGACTTTGGCTTGGAAAATGTGGTGCAATTTCAGCAACATAATGGAAAGATATAAGAATTCATAAAAATGTTTGATGAGAGAGAAAGAGGTGTCTCTTTATATGTACATTAAATTGATATTAAGGGGGTAATATAGATACATGTCCCGAAAATTTTAATTGAATTTAGATAGGTAATACAAATGAATTTCTTGAATGTAAATGAGGAGAGAGAAATTCCTTACGGAATTTCGGCATGGTAACGGGTGTACATGGGAGGAATTAATGAGAGAGAAAGGGGATATCTCATTATTCAAACATTAATAGGGAAGTATGGGGGAGGTGGAAATTATACCCCAACATTTATAATTGAAAATAAAAAGGCATAACAATATCAAGAAACTTGGATAAAAAGAGAAAGGTAGGAATCCCTTAGTTGGAAGTGTGATCCCAATGGCTTGGGAGGGGACTGAGAGAGGCTTCTTGGGATCTTGGGGCGCCTTGTGAGGATTCTAGAGAGAGGAGGTCATAGTTTGGAAGAACTCCAAAGGCTTTGTGTGAAGAGGAAGTGGGGGCTTGGGTGGGTTTATATAGGAAAGGAGAAGGAATTCTTTATTATTTAGGTTTGGGACACCTCACATTAAACTAATCAAAACCACAAACTAGCCCATGTTTTTTGCCCATGGTTTTTGAAAAATGGAAGTGGAAAATAATATTTTATAAGGAAAATGGCCTAACTTCTTAAAATAATAGGGTTTCTTATGTGGAGGTGAGTCACACTCTCAAGGAAAACAATTTAAAAAGATGAAATTAATTATAATCCTTGAAGGGTCCACTAAAGCTTTGTAAAATAAATAAAACAAACCCAAAATCAAATTATTTTAATGTTAAAACATATATTGGCCTAAAATAATGTTTATAGTATTTTATTAAATCACTATTGGTTCATTATGATGTCATAAAACACATTATATATTTAAACGGTATTTAATTTTTACCCAAAAATTCGATTGTCTTAGAAAATTATGAAAAATTCACCATTGGATAATTTTTATGTCCTTATTCCAAAAATAATATTCATTTTATCTAAATAATTTTCTAAATATGTGAATTTTTACTTTTAAAATAAAAACTGACATTTATCGAAAATTCACGGGTTTTGACAAAAACAGCTTTCAAACCTTAATAAAAATTACAATTGCATTCATAAAATTATACGATCATTTATATTTAATAAAAAGTAATTTAATAATAATAATATTTTATTAAAATATTATTTAATTCAAAAATCCATTAATTCATCAAAATAGATTTCTTAGTTGAATATTAAATAAAAATACTATTTGCACTTTAAAAACTATTTACAAAGCAACAACAATAAAATGAATGTATATTCATTATTATATACAAAAATAATGCACATAATAATAGTTCTAATGTCTTGTTACATAAACTCTTATAACACCCGCATAAGACTAGAGGATAAGGTGCGCGATGGTGACAGACTCTTGGGGTGGCTCGGATAACATCGCTCGGGTGGTAATCTCTATTAAATTTCACTTCTCTTGTAGTCAGTTCTGCTCAAGCTTAACGTGTTCAAGCTCAGCTTGGGCTTGGTCAAGAGCAAAGCCCAATTTCACCACCTCCTTTCCGAGCTCTAACAAATGGGCTTTGTATGGGGCAAGTCTACTAGATGAGGTCATCGTTTCCTTTGTCTGAGTAAAATGAATTTGTTAAAGCCCTATATTTTTACTAATCATGTGATCACTGTTCAATGGATATATTAGCAATGGTAACAATTATTAATGATATTTTAAAATCCAAAAACATAAAACCAATTAATTTCACATTTTATATAAACATTTTACATAATGATACATTTAATTAGATCAAGAGGAATTTCCATTAATGAAAGTTTAGGTCGTTACAATCTTCCCCCCTTAAGAAATTTTGCCCTCAAAATTACCTTTTCATACACTAAAACAGATGTGGGTAACTCTACTTCATCACTTCTTCTGATTCCCACATCGCCTCTTCAAACTTGTGGTTTTTTTACAACACCTTGATGAGGGGCATTGTCTTATTTCGTAGAACTTTTTCTCTACGATCTAAGATCTTCACTGGTTGCTCCTCGTAAGAAAGATCATCCTCTAGTTGTACTACCTCTGAAGAGAGTACATGTGAAGGGTCTAGTATGTACTTCCTTAAGAGGGATACATGAAATACATCATGTACTTTGTCCATGGTAGGTGGAAGTACTAGTTGATAGGCCACAGCCCCGACACTATCAAGAATCTAGAAGGGGCCGATGTACCTAGGACTTAACTTCTATTTAATTCCAAACCTCATGACCTTCTTCCACAGAAATATGTGTAGAAATACCATGTCTCCAACTTTAAACTCAAGGTCTCACCGCTGGTTATCTTCATAACTCTTCTTTCAACTCTGGGCTTCCTTGATATGTTGTTGAATGGTTTTTACCTTCTCCAACATTTCTTCAACCATTTCTAGTCCTATAAGCTTATGCTCATCGACTTCATCCCAACATGTCAATGTTTTTCACCTCTTCCCATAGAGGGCTTCATAAGGTGCCATTTGGATGCTTGAGTGGAAACAGTTATTATAGGAGAATTAAACCAGTGGAAGATTTTGGTCTCATCCTCCTTTAAAGTCCATTGAGAAATCTCTCAACATGTACTCAAGTGTTTGGATAGTCCGCTCATATTGGCCATCAGTTTGATGATGATAAGCCATACTGAATTTTAGCTCAGTATCCAAAGCATGTTGAAGACTCTTCCAAAACTTAGATGTGAATCTTGGATCTCGATTAGATATAATCGATAGTGGTACCCCCATGCAGCCTTACCACATCTCTGATATATATCCATTCCAGTTGATCCAATGAGAAATCCTACCAAATTGCAATAAAGTGTGCAGAATTTATAAGACGATCCACAACAACCCAGATTGCATTGTTGCCTTTGGATTTATTCAGAATTCCGGTGACAAAGTCCATGGTGATGTTCTCATATTTCCATGCCGATATGGGCAATGGTTTCATCATCCCCTTAGACTTATACCTCTCTGCCTTCATTTGCTGACACACCAGGCACTTTGATGTATACTCAGCAATCTCTTTATTTGTATTATCCCACCAATAATGCTCTCGGAGATCTTGATACATCTTTGTGTTTCTTGGGTGAATATAGAAATTTAAACTATGTGCATCATCCAAAGGATCATTCTTCATATCTGGACATGATGGAACACAAAGTCTTTTCCCAAATCTCACAATTCCTTCTTCATTAACATTGAACTCTGAGGATTTCCCTTTTCTGATAGCTTCCAATTTCTTCTGAATTCCGACATCATCCTTTTGATAATCCTTTAACCTTTACAAAATAGATGGTTAAGAAATCATTTGTGAAAGGATTGATTATTTTCCCTTCTTTATTACTCTCATGTCCATCTTCATCAAATCTAAGAATATTGGATCCTTCTCAATTCTCATCAATGATAGAATCACTGGGTCCTTTCTACTTAGAGCATCTGCCACCTTGTTCGCTTTCCTAGGGTTGTAATGGATTGAGTAGTCATAGTCTTTGATCAGCTCTAACCATCTTCGTTGGCGCATGTTCAACTCTTTTTGTGTGAATATATACTTCAGGCTTTTGTGGTCCGTATATATTTCACACTTCTCCCCAAATAGATAATGATTCCAAATTTTTAAAGCAAAGATCACCACAGCCAACTCCAGATCATGTGTTGGATAATTCTGCTCATGAACTTTCAATTTCCTTAAATCATAGGCAATTAATTTTACATTTTTCATCAACACATAGCTGAGTCCCTTCTTCTAAGCATCATGGAATACCACAAAAAGTTATCCACTTGTGGGTAATGTGAGAACAGGCACAGTGATAAGCCTCATTTTTAACTCCTTGAAGCTTTCTTCACATCCATCACTCTAAAAAAACTTTACCCCCTTCTGAGTTAGCTTGGTAAGAGGGTTGGAAAATCATGAGAAATTTCTCACAAATCATCGATAATATCCATCTAACCCCAAGAATCTACGGATATCTGTTACCAATGTTGGCCTCATCCATCCCTCTATTGTAGTTGTCTTGGATGGATCCATGGATATCTCATTGCTTGTGATGATATAGCCCAATAATGAGACCTCCTTCAACCATAACTCACACTTGTTGTACTTTTCATAGAGTTTCTCCTTTTGTAAGGTCTCTAGTACAGTTCTTATATTATCCTCATGATCCTCCTTGGTTTTGGAGTATATTAGAATATCATCTATAAATACTACCACAAATTTTTCAAGGTAATCTCTAAAGACTCTATTCATCAATTCCATAAATATTTATAGAGAATTAGTGAGTCTGAAAGGCATTACTATGAATTCATAGTGCTCGTATCTTGTACGAAAATCGGCCTTGGAGATATCTTCCTTCTTCACCCTTACTTGATAATATCCTGACCAAAAATCTACCTTGGAGAAGTATTGTGCTTCAAGTAGCTAAATGAACAAGTCATAAATTCATGGGAGAGGATACTTTTTCTTTATTGTGATTTTGTTAAGCTCACGATAATAGATGCAAAGGAGAA
This sequence comes from Viscum album, assembly GCA_963277665.1. Classification (NCBI taxonomy): domain Eukaryota; kingdom Viridiplantae; phylum Streptophyta; class Magnoliopsida; order Santalales; family Viscaceae; genus Viscum; species Viscum album. The sequence continues at coordinate 590,564,051 of OY728141.1, read as the reverse complement.
TTGACCCATCCTTCTTCTTGACGAAGAGGATTGGTGCAGATTGTGGTAAAGCACTTGGGTGTATAAACCCTTTATCAAAATTCTCCTGTAGTTGTTTTCTCAACTCCTCAATCTCCACAATAGCCATTATATATGGAGTATTGGTTATTGGAAATTCCCTAGGTATAAGATCAATTTAGAATTCAACATCTCTTCTAGGAGGAAGACCAGGCAATTCCTCGGGAAACACTTCAGTGAATTCCCTCATAATAGGCATGTCTTCAAGGATGTTTTCCTCCTTAGACTCAATCATTTAAGCCCAATACGTGTTCTCATAGGGCATTAATATCCATGCTAGAGATGATAGAGCTAAATAAGATTCATCATACTCCTTACACTTGTATAGAATCGGGGGTCGATTCTTCATATGGAGAGTGATTTCCCTCTCACGGCAATTTATGTTATCCCTATATAGGGAAATCCAATCCATGCCAATAATTGCATCAAATTCCACTAGAGGGAGTATGATGAGTTTCTCCAGGAATTTCAATCCACCGATTATGACAGGGGGAGTTATATTCATGGGATACAATGATTTCCCCATTTTAAGTACTCACTGACAACTTTACTTTCATGATTTTTTGTGGTGTTTTGATTGTTCTACTAAACTTTCATGATATAAAAGAATGCGTAGAACCTTAATCAAAAATTATGTTCGTTGTTCTTGAATGAATAACTAGTGCACCTATCACCACTTCATTTTCGGGGTTTACTTCAGTAGTATTGATAGAAAAATATCACCCTTGCTGCCTTGGAGGTTATTGGTTTCCTCCGAAAACCCTTGGCTTTGGGAACCAATTTTCAAGGTTCCCTGGTTCTTTGTAGTAATAGAAATGAACAACGCGTTGAGGTTCGAACGGAGAATTCATCTCCTCTATTCCAGCAACGGGTTTTTCTTGCCAACAGTTAATGGCTAGGTGCCCTTCTCTTCTACACCTAAAGCATTTCCTCATCCCCTTCAGGCAATTTTCGGGGTGCTTCTTTCCACACCATTGGAAATTTTGGTGCTTTATTTTCTTAGAACCGTTGGATTTATCCATCGAATCACCATAATTGAATTCCACCTTACGCTTCTTCTCCCCATGATACCCCTAAGATTTTCCGACCTTCATTTCAACATTAAGGGAACATCGTACAATTTCCTCATAGCTGTCAAAGTCACGGATCGCTAGGGATTTCCGCAGGCTAGGTTTCAACCCACCAAAGAAGTGGTCAACCTTTCATTCAGGGGTAATGAAAAATCAGGAGGCGTACCATTCAATCCTTGTGAATTTTTCCTCGTATGCTCTGACAGATTCGTCGTCTTTTTTCTTGAGGTCAGGGAAGTCCCTTTCCATCTTAAGTCAAATGGTGCATGGAAAATATTTATCGAAAAACATCTTCCAGAAATCCTTCAATTCTAACAGCTCTATCTCCTCCTTAAGCTTTGTATTTTTTATCAATGTCCACCATTGATCAGCTTCACCCTCTATACGATAACCAGCTAGTATAACCTTCACTTGTTCGGAACATTAAAGGATGGAGAATATCTTTTCAATGGATTTTATCCATTGTTCGGCGATTGAGGGATCAGATGATCCATTAAATGTAGGAGGCCTTTGTCTCATAAAGCTCTCGATAGTGACTTATTCTTTCTTAGGGTGGGTTGATCGTTCCTCTTGACCCATGTTTCTATTCAAATCTTGAGTTAACTAAGAGAGAATCGTGACAAAGTTCATGATTCCAATTCCCATTGGATTGGGCATCTCAGTAGCATAGCCATCACATTGATCTTCACATCGGTTGTTAGCCCGAATCCTCCTATTACTGGCCATTGGCTGGAATAAAAGGAAAATTAGGGGTAACACATAAAGGGTAACCCAAATACAAAAAATGGATGACTTATAAATTACTTTTATTTACTTAACTTATGAATCTATAGGCTCTAATATATGTTGACCATGATCTAATTTCTAACATATATTCTTAGGGGAATTTTTTTTTAATTCCCTTAATAATGGTTCATACTAAGCTTGTGAATTTACCAATGCATATCCCCCAAGAGTTTCGTAACCAAGAGTGTAGCAAGGCCTATTGTCATGTACCAGGATACCCTAGGTCAAGACCAAAACTCCTTGTTGGTGTTTTCACCCCCTATGTACATTTGTGCCAGAGCTGCCTCTACCTACTCGTATCCAAACAGGGATGTATTTGTTTGATAAACCACTTAATCAATACTCACCAAAACTTAGGGATATTTTTATTATACTTATTCTTATATCTAATTATTTACTAGGGTTTTCTAATCCTAATCCCAAAAATAACTAAACCTATCCTCTGATACCAACTATAACAACTCTTCTCTTTATTACATATTTAATCATGATTTATTACATAAACTCTCACTTGATACAACATGGAATATTGAGATTTATAGTGTCTTTGGGGCTTAGTAACATTACATAATGACTTAAAACATTAAACACAATATCTTTATTGAAAACTTCCTTTACATGACCACAACATTCTCTCGTACTTACCATTGCATAGGATAACTTGAGGACATGCATAAGAAAGGGGTGATCTATAAATCCCAGTAAGGGAATAAACATGGAATAACATGAGGAAAAAAATACATGTTAGAAAATAGGCATATCAATATAGAACAAGAGAAACATGAACATAAAGGAAAGATAAAGCATGATAATCATGACATGGAGATGTGGCAACAACACTTAACATGAAATTAGAGTGAGCCAAGGCTCATTACACATGGAGCATGAGTAAACCCTCATTGCACATGAAGCATGAGTAAACCTTGTTGCACTTGAATTAGCATGATTCAACACCAATTTTACATGATGTATCATTATACTATACTTTACCCAATGCATTGGAGCGCTATCATGGCACACCCTTCTTAAACATTTCATTTTATGCATAAGAGTGCCACATGGATCATAAAACATGGATTCATTAAACATCATCATTTATTCCATGATAAAAGAATGTGGAATTCATACATGAAACTCTATAAAAAATAAGTAAATGTGCATAAAGGTGAATACCCTTGATAGAGAAATGGGCATGGTATTCACTACACAATGACTTTGGCTTGGAAAATCGTGGTGCAATTTCTACAGCATAACGGCGTGATATAAGAATTCATAAAAATTGTTGATGAGAGAGAAAGGGGTGTATCGTCAAATTTACATGAAATTGATAGTAAGGGGTAATATATATACATGTCCCAACAATTTTAATGGAATTTAGATACGTAATACAAAATAATTTCTTGAATATAAATGAGGAGAGAGAAATTTCTTATGAAATTTCAGCATGGTAACAGGTGTACATGGGAGGCATTAATGAGAGAGAAAGGGGATATATAATTATTCAAAAATGAATTTGGAAGTATGGGTTAGGTGAGAAATCATACCCCAACATTTATAACTGAAAATAAAAAAGGCATAAAAATATTAAGAAACTTGGATAAAAAGAGAAAGGTAGGAATCCCTTACTTGGAAGTGTGATCCCAACGGCTTGGGAGGGGCTTGAGAGAGGATTATTGGGATCTTGGGGAACCTTGGTAGGATTATAGAGAGAGTAGGGTAGAGATTTTACTAACTCAAAATTCTTTGAGTGAAGATAAAGTAGGATCTTGGGTGGGTTTATATAGGAAAGGAGAATGAATTCTTTATTATTTAGGTTTGGGACACCTCACATTAAACTAATCAAACCCACAAAAAAGCCCATGGTTTTTGCCCATGGTTTTTTACAAAGGGAATTTAAAAACAATATTTATAATTAAAATGTCCTAAATTCTTAAAATAATAGTGTTGCTTATGTGGAGGTGAGTCACACTCTCAAGGAAAACAATTTAAAAAGAAAAAATGTTTTATAAGCCTTGAAGGGTCCTCTAAAGCTTTTTAAAATAAATAAAACAAACCCAAAATCACGTTATTTTAATGGTAAAACATATATTGGCCAAACATAATGTTTATAGTATTTTATTACATCACTATTGGTTCATTATGATGTCATAAAACACATTATATATTTAAACAGTATTTAATTTTTACCCAAAAATTCGACTGTCTCAGAAAATTAAGAAAAATTCACCATTGTATAATTTCGACATCCTGATTCCAAAAATAATATTCATTTTATCTAAATAATTTTCTAAATATTTGAATTTTTACTTTTAAAATAAAAACTGACATTTATTGAAAATTCATGGGTTTTGACACAAACATCTTTCAAACTATAATAAAAATTACAATTGCATTAATAAAATTATATGATAATTTATATTTAATAAAAATTAATTTAATAATAATAATATTTTATTAAAATATTATTTAATACAAAAAACCATTAATTCATCAAAATAGATTTCTTAGTTGAATATTAAATAAAAATACTATTTGTGCTTTAAAAACTATTTACAAAGAAACAACAATAAAATGAATGTATATTCATTATTATATACAAAAATAATGCACATAATAATAGTGATAATGTCTTGTTACATAGACCCTTATAACACCCACATAAGATCGGAGGGTAAGGTGCATGATGGTGACAGACTCTTGGGTTGGTTCAGATAACATCGCTCAGGTGGTAATCTCTATTAACTTCTACTTCTCCCATAGTCAGTTCTGCTGAAGCTTAACATGTTCAATATTGGATTGGGCTTGGTCAAGAGTGAATCCCAATGACACCACCTCCTTTCCGAGTTCTGAAAAATCAGCTTCGTACAGGGAAAGCCTACTGGATGAGGTCATCGCTTCCTTTTTCTAAGTAAATTGGATTTTTTAAAGCCCTATATTTATACTAGTCATGTGATCAGTGTTCAATGACTATATTAGCAATGGTCACAATTCTTAATGATATTTTAAAATCCAAAACCATAAATCCAATGAAGTTCACATTTTATGTAAACATGTTAAATAATGAGACATTTAATTAGATCAAGAGGAATTTCCATTAATGAAAGTTTGGGTCGTTACATGTATCAACTATTGTTTCTATTGAACTTGACTATGGAGGGTTAGAACCATAGTGATATCATTATATTATCATGTTCAGGTTGAGTTGTTTAGTAGAGGCTCATTGGTTCATCTCAGAACCTGGTATAAGGTGTTTGTATTTACTTTAACTAGTGTCTTTAATTTTATCAAGCATAATGGAAGTTAATTGCACCAAGAATACCATTAGACTACCAGAGTCTTCTTCTATACGATGATTTCAATGGTGGGTAGAATAATGATACTTCAAAATAAATTGGTTTAAGACACAATGGTGTGTCAAGTTAGATATGTGCAATTATCGTGATCTCAATGTTTTGATAACAGTTAGCTTTTGGTTTAGATTCTTGTGTTTTAGTTTAGATTCATATAGTGAGAGTGTGATGGGAATTCAGAAGTGAGCATGGACTTGAGATGATGATTTGGTGTTTAAGTATATAATACAAATAAATCCTTTTAAGATATAATTGAGGTTGATTAGGAGGCATGTTTCACATGATACTGTGAATTATTGAGGATGATATGTGATATGTTGGTGATATTGTAATGAATCACATCATTAATATCTTTTAATTTTAGAGGGAATTTGTTTTTTCATCTTATTAATGTCTTGAATAGAGAACAAAGTGTTTAACCAATGTGTTACCAACTAAAACTCCTTGAAGAAGTTTTTTTACACTTAAACAAAAGCCTATTGGGTGGATAGAGCTTATAATTGTAGTTCTGTAAGCTCAGATCAACCAGGGATACTACTACCACCATTTGTCCAGTATCCCCCACTGGCTAGCCTATGGGGTGGGTAGAAGCCTAATTTTCCAACATGACTTACTAGCCAGCCGGTGAGACTGTACTAGGTGACCGGAGGGCCACCAGCTAGCCAGTGGTCTCAGACTGACTGACCAGTGGGGAATGCTAAAAGGAGGTTGAATAAAGGTCTTTTTAGCCTCTTTTCCACTAGATCCCCATCATGATTTAACCCCTTGTATTTAATTTTATAGGAGAAATTAATATTGAACCTCTCCTCTCCTCCATCCAAGATTCTCCTTCAATACTGGGTGAATCTAGATGCAACCTAAAAATGAATATGGGAGGAATCCTTTATTCTTCATTTAGTATGTCCTCTTTTTTCATTTTATGGAGTTGGATTGTGGTCTTGTTAATCATGGATGATCTTCATGGTATTTTATAACCCTTTTGATCCTTTTATGTATCATTCCTATTTGAATCCCCCTTATCCTTAATGATCTTAGTAATTGATTTGTCTTTGGATAAACTTCGAATATAAAATTAGATGACAATTCCACTAATGTACCTTGATGATATATTCTTTGGTTTTTCTTTAAATATAGATAAATTGGCCATTTTTTCAAGGAATTGATTTAGGTATTTTGTTTATCATAGAATTGATAGTGTTTTGGGAGTGTACCAAACTCTAAAAGATGATTTTGAAGCTAAGGTGCATCATTTGGTTGGTTTTATCCTAAGGGTTATCGTTTAATTATATTAAATTTTTCATTATCTTATTGTTGTGTGATAATGATTTTATTTTTAATGGAGTTGGATGCATGTGTTAGACTATCCATCGATGGTTGGTCGAGGTTCCGGTTGGGAAATGTTTTCTGATAAGTCTTTTGGAAAGTGTGACTTCCCCTTTTAATGTGAGTTCTTTATAAATATTTTAGTTAATTATAATTTAGTTGTAATTAATTAATTGAAATGCCTTAGCTTGGGAATAACTTTTTGGTAATTTTTGGAGGTTGAGGGACCTTAGGTGACTCAGAAAAATCTATTGGGATTTTCTTGGTTTGGAATTGAATCTATTTATGGTAGGTGGTCCTGTATACTCTACCCTATGGTGAAAGTGCCTACTCAGGGTAATGTGACACAGAGAGGGGGAGGGGTGAATCAGTGATACTCTTTTTCTTTTATGTTTCTTTTCAATTAAAACAAACTTCACCTCCTATTATATATTTCAATTCCCAACTAAAAACAAACTCAACACACATTTATAGGAACACAAATATTTACAAGGTTCACTATTAAATAAGAATAGATACGTCCTTGGTATGGTTTGGAAATTATCTAATACCATATAATCTACTATGAAAACAATACTTAGATTAAAATGAGTAGGATGTACCCTTACACTCGTGTAGCACTATGAAAAAATCCCACTAGTGCATGTGAACCCTCTTAGAACAATAGGTTAATACAATTGTTTTATAACAAATCATGTTACTTGTGCTTCTTTTCAATTCAAAAAATGTATTCAATTGAAATACATTTCATCAATTCCTTACCCAGAGGAAGGTCATAACCACCTGGACTTTCTTATAAAACACTGAGTCCATTTTTTTCTGAGTTTGATTCCTCCGAGTATGATTCTTACAAAACAATACTCTCAGTCTGATTTTATGATAGAATACAATGGAAATGAATTGGAACCACTTCAATCTCTGATTATGATGAAACTTAGTATGATACTTCCTTAGTCCTGAAATATTTAATATAGTGATACCCAGTACAAAAAATCATGTTCTCATTAATTCAGTCTGATACCAAACCCAACCAAATAAAATCCCCATCGAAATGTATTCAATACAAAACAAAACAGAACCACTTTATCTCACTAAAAACTCAGAGCTTCTCTCTCTACTGTGATGAATAGTACATTGTAGTCAAAAAGTACAATGTACTTGTTTCCCTTTTATAGGTTACCCAAAATGAGATTAGGCAAAAATTCCAAAATGTTTCCCCCTCACACAAATTCACCCACATTTGAATTTCACCTGAAATATCGGAGCAATTCTAACTTTTTCAATGCTTCTAGATTCTTATCAAAACTTCCACAATCTTCACCTAATCTTCTTCAGTATATTATTTCAATTACTAAGACCAATTACAATTGTTAAGAATACATGGGTCTGATAAACTGAGTCTGATTCCTCATGCCGATTGTTGAATACGATTCTCGGAAATCATTTGAATCAAAATCTTGTATTTGAAAGTTCATCTCCCCCTTGACAAATCATTCAGAAATATAATTATATTTTCTTTTCTCTTCAACCACTTGAGAAACCATACTTCATTCAAAAACTATTATTCTATCATGACTACCTTCATGACTTTGAAATCATTGAGGATCAGCTTTAGCATCATCTGATTTAGATTGAAAAGTATTATAACTTTTCATTCATTCTAGCAAAATCTTTTATTCACACAACTCTTGATTAAATTCAAAAACTAACTTCTTCTTATCCTATTCTATTGATGGAACTTGGCCCCATTGAAATTTCATATAAATATAACACACAAAAATTCGACTCTTTCCCCACTTTATGAAGTCATTTAAAAAAACTAGAGTATGATCCTTTCTGGATACGATCATTTCTTGTTACAATCATTTCTGTTTGCGAATATTCTAGATATGATTACTGGTTATAATTTTTGGGTACGATCATTTTTTCATACGATCATTGGGTATGATCAAATACAATCTAAAAACAATGATCTACCCAGATACGATATAATACAATCTGAAAACTATTATATTCCAGGATACAATACAATACAATCTAAAAATGATTCCTTCTTGATCTGCACTGTCACTTTTATTTTCTTCTACCTGAATATGATCAATTACATTCTGAATACGATTCCTTTTTTTATCGGTATCATCTCTTCTCTTTCACCTATATCCGATCAATTACAATATGATACTGATGATCTTTGATCGGTACCATTTTTATTCTTTCACTTTCAACCAAATATGATCATTTTGGAAAACAATCAGCACCATCTCTTACTCTTCTATCAGAACCCCTTTTCAATTGGCACCAATTTTCAATCGGCACAACTTTTCAATTGGAACCACCTTTCATCAGCACCACCTTTCATCGGCACCACTTTTTATCAGCACCACATTTAATTGGAACCACTTATTTTACTTTCACCCAGAATCCAATTTTTTTGAAATATAATTGATACTATATCTTTATCTTCTTATCATTATGGCTTCTTAAATCATCACTGCCTCTTCAAACTGGATACGATTGTTTTGAAATGAAACCAGTACCACTTATTTCTCTCTGCCATTCGGATATGATAAATCTGAATGTGATTTTTTCCAATTCACAGCATCTCTTTCACTCCCCCTTTCTTCTATCAATCTTGAATCATAAGTTATCACATCAACTCATGATTTGTATGAAATATGAATCGGAAAATCATTGTCACAATTTAAAACATATGTTTCACATCGGTTCTAGTGTGAAACTAATGACAATTCACTTCCAAAAAGATACATTTTCCATAAAACCGATTATTTATTTTAATAAACTGATCAATTCCTAATAATGATGGATAGATAGGGTGATTCCAATTATTTTAAAATCTTGAGTCCGATTATTTGGAAAATAAATCCCAAAATAATTATTTCCAAAAAAACAAAGTGAACTGATTTCCTTTCATCAAAAAAAACCTTGACAACGAAAGACAACACTTGAAAAAAAACACCTTCATCATCATCTTGGGCCTAAAAATCTCCCCTTTTGGATTTTGTTGTCAACCAAGTTTCATAAATCACTAAACTTTGTAACCTCAATAAATAGATTACATATCAAAAATTCTAACCCTAAGTGAGCTAGATTATTGTAGGAAATAAAAATCATTGATAGAAAAAACATGATGTCCAAAAAGTTATTATGACTTTATCATTCTTCTTCATTCTTCCTCGAAGAAAAAACAAATTCTTTCATACAACTGATCTAACAAACAATTAGAATAGTTCACACACAAGAAATTATGAATTCACATCTTACCCACAACTATCTCTTTTAAACAATATATTTATGAAACAGTACAATTCTCCCCCTTGAGAAAAAAATCCAAAGGTAAGAAGATAGTGGGGATAGAACAACATACCTTACCCAGGAAGAGAAAGGGTTTGGACACCTATGTTCAACCTCATTTTTTAGAATGATTCCTTTGGAAAGGGTTTTGTGAAAATACTATCCACTTGTTTTGATGTTAAAACATACTCTAGCTTTAATTCATTCTTCTCCACATGCTCTTTGATGAAATGATATTTGATATCAATATGATTCGAATGAGAGTGTTAAACTAGATTCCTGGTGAGGTTGATTGTGCTTTGATTATCACAACCCAAGAGAAAGGGTAACTTCAAATCGACAAGTAAATCTTCCAATTGTGTTTTCATCAACATGAGTTGAGTACCGGCTTGATTGGAAGCAACATACTCAGCTTCAGATATACTAAGAGTTACTGAATTTTGTTTCTTTGAATTCTAGAAAACACAATTCTTTCCCATAAATAATACCCCACCAGATGTGGATCTTCTATCATCAATATTTCCTACCCAATATTCATCTAAATACCCAAATAAATCAATATTATCTGAGCTATAATACTCGATTCTAAATTTTTTTGTGCCTTTGATGTATCTGATAATTATTGTTCCCGCAATAAGATGTGATTATCTTAGAGCACACTGAAATCTTGCACATAAGGTAACATCATAAACAATGTCATATCTTGAGGCATTTAAATACAATAGACTTCCAATCATCTTTCAATACTCTTTATGATCCACTTATTTTCCATATCCATCTTTACTCAACTTTTTTCCCACTAAAATTGGTGTAGAAATAGATTTTGAGTTTTCCATGCCGAACCTCTTGAGAAGTTCCTTAGCATACTTTTCTTGGGAGAGAAAAATATATTCTTTCTTTTGAACAATTTTTTAACCCAAGGAAGTATTTAATTTTCCCCATCATGGAAATTTCAAATACCTTCTTCATTTCTCTAGAAAATCTTTCACAACTTCTTTCATCATTCCCAGCAAAGATAATATCATCAATATAAACAATCATAATGAGAGAATAATCTTTACTTTATCTGATATACAAATTTTTATCCACTCTTCCTTTCTTGAAGTTCATCTTTCTTAAGAAAGTATCCAATTTGGAATACCAAGCCCTCGGAGCTTATTTTATCCCATACAAGGCTTTATTCAATCTACATACATAATTCTCATCTTTCCAAACAAAAAATCCACAAGGTTGTTCAATATAAACCTCCTCTTCAAGATCACCATTTAGAAATGCAGATTTAGCATCCATTTTAAAGATCTTGTAGCCTTGTTGTGCTGAAATAGCAAGAAAGATTCTAATTTTTTCTAATATGGACACTAGAGAAAAGGTTTCATCAAAATCAATTCCTTCAATCTATGAATACCCTTTGAAAACCGAACTTTATTTGTTTCTTATAACCTCACCTTCTTCATTCATCTTGTTCCGGAAAACCCATTTTGTTCCAATGATGTTTTTGTTTTTGGGATTGGGTACGAGTTCCCAAGTATTGTTCTTTTCAATTTTATCCAATTCTTCATTCATGTCTTGAACCCATTCCAGATACTCAAAATCTTCTTTTATATCATTTTGCTCTACTTTTGAATACAGATAAGTATGAGAAATTTTCTTTTCTTTTCTTCTTATTAGAACAATTTGATGTTCATCACCAATTAAATTTTGAGATTCCACTTATTTCTTCATCTTGGGGTGAGTTTTGGAGTATCATATTCATCACTTGAAATATCTGAGTCTTATTATTCTTATTGAGAAGGAATAAAATTGTCTATATCCTTATTAGAATTGTTTCCTTCAACTTTCTTAGCTTCATTGTCTGCCTGAACATGTTTCTCTTTCTCAGATACTTCATTCACTTTCACATCAACTAAATCAATAATTTTTCTTGTTTCTTTGTTATAGAATATGTATCCTCTTCCTTCCGGAGAGTAACTAACAAAGATTTCACCCTCACCTTTCGGCACAAACTTACCATAGTTTCCACCTTTCTTTTTTATAATAAAAGGACTCCTGAAAACTCTAAAGTGATTCAAACTTATATTTTTATCATAAAAAATTCATAGGTATTCATAACTGATTGATTCCTATAGAAACAATGGTTATGAATATAAATAGTATTACTCATGACTTACCTCCAAAAGTAATGAGAAATTCCATGCTCAAGTAACATGGTTCTTCGCATTTCCACCAGGCTTCTATTATTTCTTTCAGAAACCCCATTTTGTTGGGGAGTGTATGGAGAGCTATAATCATACCAAATTCTATAAATCTCAAGATGATCTTAAAACTCTTCACTTCTATATTCACCACCATTATTAGTTCTCAACTTCTTTACAGAATACTCACATTCTTTCTCAGCTTTTCTTCTAAAACTTTTAAACATTTTCAAATCAACTGATTTTTGATTCATATACATAACACAAGTAATGTGAGTAAAATAATAAATGGATGTAATAAATTAATTATCTCTATGTGTTGGTTTTTTTTTCATTGGACCATATATACCAGAATAGATCAGCTTCAGGGTTTGTTTTGAACAAATATCAACTTTCTTATGAACAACATTTGTAATCTTTTCTTTCTGGAAAATAATGCAACACCAATCTCTTCTTCATGGAAAAAAAATAATTTATCAGACACTATCACTTTTGAATAACTTTCTCATGTTTCTCTAACACATATTCCCAATCCTTTTATTCCATAACTGATTCTCTTCCACCATACTCATGTAACAAGAGTTTTGTGAATCACAAACCTGAAACAAATTTCCTTTCATACATTGGCATCTTGTAAAAATATTTCTATATTATCCACTATTTATAACAAATCCATCTTTCTTGAAGATAACCTTGTTACCCTCATCACAAAATTGTGAAACACTTAGCAGATTGTGTTTCATCCCATTAACATAAAATGTTTTCTTAGATTTCATCTTCTCTTTTCCAATTATGGCTGACCCAACACCTTTTATTTTCAATGATTATTATTGTCAAATGTCACTATTCCTTGTTTAGAATATTTCATATCCTTCAACAATTTCAATTCTCTTATCATGTGGGAGGAACACCCACTATAAAGTACCTAGGGTCATTCTCCTTTCACAACTTTCAATGTGGTTTCAACAACAAGAGTCATTTCTCCTTTCTTTTCTTTCTTCACATTCAGCTACTGAGAATTGAGAATCCTTTGTTGAGATGGTAACAAAAGAAGACATCCCTTTACAAGATTTACATGTTGATCACATCTCTCACAAATAGTTTCCTAGGTTTGGAACCTATTTTCAAACTTTAATTATTTATTTTCATATTTATTTTTACAACATTCTCATTCTTCCTTCTATAAGAATATTGACTCCCACTTAATCTTTGTCTATCATAACATGTGGGATAATATTAATGTTTTTGATTGAACCAATACATGCTTTTTGTGTGTCCAAATCCCCCAAAATACCAACAATACCCATAGAAAGAGTATTTTCCTCTGAAATATCCATACTGATTAGAATTTTGAAAACATTTTTCAATCATCTTCTTTTAAATTTCAATTGGATTGTTCTTATTCTTTTAAGACTTGATAGGATCAAAAATATTTGAAACTTTTCTAGATCCAGATTAAACCTTTTTAGACTCATGATGTTTTGTAATTTCTGAATTCTTCACTTTGACCACATACATAACTTTCCCAGTATTCTTATTTTCAGACACAGTTACATTCTTCTTCTCACCCTTTGAAGGTATATTTTGTTAAACCTTCTCAAGTTTATCATTACGGGGACATTCACCAACTTCAGTGATAGAGTTTTGGAAACTTAGACTTCTTTTCAGCTTCAGAGATTTTTTGTTGGACAAGTTCCAACTCTTCTTCTTTTTTCCTTTAGCTTCACTTCCAAATGCACATTATTATTATTTTCATCTTCAAAAGACTTCTTCAAATCATCTATCCCCTTAACCAGATTTTCTTTTTCACCAGAAAAACATTCTTGGTTGCTTGAGCATTCATCTTACAACTTTTTTTTACTTTTCAAGTCTTCTAATCTTTCTCATACATTCTTTCTACTCTTCTTTAAAATGCATTTCAAGCTACGTTTCTTCTTCTTCAGAACTACTACTTCCAAATACTTCATCATTCAATATTGAAATGAAATTATTTTCATCACCATACTCAACTAATTGTTCAGATTCAGCATCACTCTCTTCTTCTTCGTCATCTTTAGACAAGAAAATTCTTCTTTTTGTTTTGAATAATTTATTTTCCTTTCCCTTATCTCCTTTTTTCTTCCATAATCTTCTTGATTTTATTTCTTCATCATCACTATCCTCTTTATTCTTCCTTCGAGGTAAATTAGTCGCAAAGTGAACAATGCATCCACATTCAAATCATTTCAAGGTAATTTTCCCTTTGTATTTCCTTATACCTCTTTTCAAATTCTTAGAAAACAAGTATAAAATATCTTTAATATTTTTTCATACCTCATTTTCAGATTCAGGATCACCATATTCTTCTTCGATAAGAATATTTTTAGAATTTTACTTCTTCATAGCCTTAAAAGACATTTCTCTGTAAAATTTTGTCTTTCTATTCATAGATTTCTCTCTTCTCATCTCATAAGTGATAAGTTTAGTATGCAAGTCATCAAAAGATAATGACTCTGGGTCTCTATCTTCTAATGAAGAAACTTTTTCATCAAATTTGTCAAGTAGGATTCTCAAAATATTTTCAACAAATGTAGATTCATCTAGATTTTCAACAAGACATTGGATAATACTCACTGTATCATTCACCCTGGTAAATAAATCCCCAATAGATTCATGCTCACCCATATTCAATTCTTCATACTTCAATCTCCAAATTTGAAGTTTTTCCTTCTTGAATTTTATATTTCCTTTATATATGTTTTTCAATTTGTCCCATATACCTTTGGTTGTAGAAAAACCTTTTACTCTCAATAATTCACTTTTAGAAAGTGGTGATAATATAGCATTTTTGTCCCTTCCATCATTCTCAAGAAACCTCTTGTCAACAACTATAAGTGGATCTTTATCATCAATGGGAGGAAACCTAATTTTTACGGCTTCAAGAACATCATAGCTGATATACATAAGATATGGAAGCATTCTATATTTCCAGATATGATAGTTCTTTCTATCAAAGACCAAAATACCTTTACTACTCACATAGTTCACATTCTCCATTAGAAAGGA
This sequence comes from Viscum album, assembly GCA_963277665.1. Classification (NCBI taxonomy): domain Eukaryota; kingdom Viridiplantae; phylum Streptophyta; class Magnoliopsida; order Santalales; family Viscaceae; genus Viscum; species Viscum album. The sequence continues at coordinate 590,548,916 of OY728141.1, read as the reverse complement.
AAAACAAAGGGAACCTCCCTCTGATACAACTTGAAAGTGCCCAGTTAGAGTAATGTATCACTAAGAGGGGGAGGGGTGAATCAGTGATACTATTTTCCTTTTATGTTTATTTTCAATTGAAACTACCTTCACCTCCTGTTAGAGATTTCAATTCCCTGCTAAAAACAAACTCAACACACATCCACAGGAACACAAAGATTTACAAGGTTCACTATTCAATAATAATAGCTACGTACTTGGTATGGTTTTGAAATGATCCAATACCATAACATCAACTAAGAAAATAATCCTTATCTACAATGAGTAGGAAGTACCCTTACACTCATGTAGCACTATGAAACAATTTCACTAGTGCGTGTGCACCCTCTTAGCAGAACTGTACACTGTGCGGTATTTTAGCAGAATTGTACACTATACAGGTACTGTACCAGAACTGTACATTGTGCAGGTACTGTATCAGGTACTATAGCAGTTACTATAGTAGGTATTATTCGGTAATGTAGCAGTTGAAACTATTCACCTTGGGCCACCAGTTTGGGATTGGAGTCTTTAAGTCTCTTGGGCCACCTAGGCCTTCAGGTCAGTAGGGCTTTTGGGCCACCTTTAAGGCCTTAGGACCACCTCAAGGCCTTCAGGCCACATGTAGTTTCCCCAGACATACTCTACAAAAAAGGAGTAGCCCCAAAAGAGGATTCAAAGCAGGTTCACTCACCAGAGCATAGCCAAATAGATTTTTCAGAATGAGAGGGTATGTATATGCCATTAGGAACAGCCTATTCTTGCACGGGAAGCCTATCCAGACAGGCATGAGAAGGTGGAGAGCTACTATCATGATGTAGATGCTGGGGAGGGGCAGTTCCTTGTAGATAGTCTGGTTGAATTCCCTAAGACCTTCAGGTCATGTAATCTCTTAGGCCTACGGGCCATGTAATCTCTGAGCCTATGGGCCTTATAAGGGTTCCCCCTCATCCCTTGAAAGGGGGTTATCAAAAATCAATAAAAATGAAGGCCTTAGGGACATTCGGGCATGTTACCTGAGCTTCTTTTCAATTCAACAAATCTATTCAATTAAAATACAATTCATAAATTCGTTATCTAGAAGAAAGGTAAAAAACACCTAAACTTTTTTATGAAACACGGAGTCCATTTTTTTATTCTGATTCCTCCGAATCTGATTCTTATAAAATAATACTCCCAGTCTGATTTTCTGATAGAATAAAATGGAAATGAATTGATAAAACTTCAATACCTAAGTACGATGAAACTAAGTACGATACTTAATCAGTCTAGAAATCTTCAATATGGTGATACCCAGTATGGAAAATCCCATTTCAATTAATTTATATTGATACCAAACCCAGGTGAATACAATTCCCATCAAAATTTATTCAATACAAAACAAAATAGAACCTCTTTCTCTCACTAAAAACATGGAGCTTATCTCTCTACTACGATGAAGAGTACATCATAGTCAAAAAGTACAATATACTTGTTGACCTTTTATAGATGACCCAAAATGAGTTTAGGTGGGAATCCAAAAATGTTTCCCACTCTCACAAATTCACCCACATTTTAATTTCACCTGAAATCTCCGAGTAATTCTGACTTTGTCAACGCTTCTCGATTCTTCTCGAAACATCCAAAATATTCACTTGATATTCTTCGATATCTCATTTCAATTGTTGAGATTGATTACAATTATTAGTAATACATGGTTCTTATCAACTGAGTCTAATTCCTTATGCCGATTGTTGAATACAATTCTCAGAACTGATTTGAATCAAAATCTTGTATTTGAAAGTTTATCTCCCCCTTAACAAGTCATTCAACAATCTCCTTCTCTTTTATTTTATCTTGACCCACTTAAGAAACCATACTTCATTAAAAACAGTTAATTAATCATAATTACCTTCATGAATTTGAAATCATTGAGGATCAGCTTTAGAATAGTCTGATTTTGATTGGAAATTATTGTAACTTTCCATTCATTCTAGCAAACTCTTTTCTTCACACAACTCTTGATCCACTTCAAATACAAACTTCTTATTATCCTCTTATATTGATTTCACATGGCCCCTTTGAAATTTAATATGAATATAAGACAAAACAATTTGACTCTTTCCCCACTTTATGAAGTCATTTGAAAACAAACCAGAGTAAGATCCTTTTTGGATACGATCATTTTTTGTTACGATCATTTATGGTTACGATTATTCTGGATACGATTGCTGGTTACAATTATTGGGTATAATCATTTCTTCTTAAAATCACTGGGTATGATCAAATAGAATCTAAAAAAATGATCTTCCTAGATATGATAAATACAATCTAAAAACAATGATATGCCTGAATACGATACAATACAATCTGAAAACAATTCCTTCTTGGTCGGCATCATCTATTTTCTTTTCTTATACCTGAATACGATCAATTAAATTCTGAGTACAATTCATTTTTTATTGGTATGATCTCTTCTCTTTCACCTAGATCTAATCAATTATAATCTGATAATCATGATCTTTGATCAGTACCATGTCTATTGTTTCACTATCACCCAAATATGATCATTTTGAAAAACAATCATCACCATCTCTTACCTTTATATCAGAACCCCTTTTCAATTAGTGCCCCTTTTCAATTGGTGCACCTTTTAAATTGGATCCCCTTTTCAATCGGTGACCCTTTTAAATTAGCGCCCCTTTTCAATTGGCGCTCCTTTTCAATCGGTGCCCCTTTTCAATCGGCGCCCCTTTTTAATCGGCACCATTTTTTAATCGGCACTACCTTCCATTAGCACCACCTTTCATTAGCACCACTTTTCATCAACACCACTTCTTTTACTTTCACCCAAAATCCAATTATTTTGAAATAAAATTGACATTTTCTCTTTATCTTCTTGTCGGTATGGCTTCTTCAATCGGCACAGCCTCTTCAAACTGGATACAATTGTTTTGAAAAAATATCAGTACCACTTCTTTCTCTCTACCATCTAGATATGATAAATCTTAATGTGATTCTTTTTCTAATTGGTAGCATCTCTTTCACTACCCCTTTCTTCTATCAAGATTGCATCACAAGTTATCATATCAACTCATGATTTATGTGAAATACAAATCATCAAAGCATTATCACAATTTAAAACACATGTTTCACATCAGTTCTAGTGTGAAATTGATGAAAATTCACTTACAACAAGATACATTTTCCATAAAACTAATTATTTATTTTAAGAAACCGATAAATTCCTCATAACGATGGATAAACAGAGTGATTCTGATTATTTTGAAAGCGTGAGTCTGATTCTTTTGAAAAAAAATACCAGAACATTTTTTTCCGAAAAAAAACAAAGTGAATTGATTTCCTTTCATCAAAAAAAACCTTGAAAACAAAAGACAACACTTGAAAACAAAACTCCTTCATCATCAGCTTGGTCCTAACATATGGTATTATTTGTATTTTATTGTAATGTTTTATGAGGTTCTCCACCTTGGGTGATTGATCCTTAATTCATAATTGTAATATGAATAACATGGAATACACTTTAGTTGATTGACCACAACAATTAAAATGAGAGACATAATTCCATGCTAATTAGTTAATGAATGGTATGCCTTAACTAATTAATTGAAATATTACTAATAAATTGATAATGTTTTAAGGGACACATTGGACCTTATGTATTGTCTTATTTCCTAGCCATTGATAGTTGAGGCTTGACTTGTTATATATTGTTGGTCTACTTTTAGTTTTGAGCCTAGGATAATGTTGATCACTTTGTGTGTGTTAGTGTACCACTATGATACCAATGATTGATTTCTTTCATGTGTTTTGTGTGTGTATACCTTGGGACCTATGTTTAATTCTTGATCACATGAGGTTTTCATGTGTTTCCCTGAGACCTAAGATTTTGTTTCTTGTATATGGGTTGTGATGACTAGGATACTTTCTTGATTTCCAACATGTTTGATATGTAATTTTTATCATGTATTTCATGTGTTTTTCATCTATATTTTTCAATTGATCATATAGGTTGATCTATATTGATTATTCCCATGATAATAATGTGTCAAACTTTGTTTATAATATACATGGACTATCCTATATGGTGGGATGTTTCAAAAATGTTTTGGACTTTTATATCGAGGGGGACGTGTCAAGTGGACGGTTTTAGGTTGATCCCTATAAAATATCCCACCCAATATGGATTTTTTAGATTTATCTTTATAATATACATGTACATTACCATATGGATGGATGTGTCAAACATGTTTTTGGACTATCTTCTTAATATATCCTCATGTGTGGGATGCGTTAAACGTGACTAGATGAAACTCTTCTGGCATTAAGCCAAAGCAAGTACAACTGGGTTTCATGATGGCCTGGTAAGTACAGGTCCACATTTTAAATTGGTGATTATTATGAATATGTTCATTGGATATTATATGTTATGCTTGTTTAATTTATATATTTATTGTTTACCTTCTTCTAAACCTATCACATGCATGTATACTATATTTTACCGGTTGGGTATAAGACCATGTGGGTGGTTCCCTACTGAGTTGTACTCACACCCTACTCAGGAATCCATGACACTTGGGTACCTGATCATACCCCACTTCTTTTATGTATAGATTGGGTTGAGGTTTGGTTTGATCATCTAGTAGGATAAATCACCATTATTCAGGAGATTGGAATAATATATGGCTTAGAGTGGGAGTAGATCCTCCTATATTTTTATTCTTTTTATCATGTATGTGATCGGTCCAGTGGGTTATCAGTGACTTGTTTCTAGTTGTGGATATAAGGTATGTTTCTTCCACATTAATACGTATTAATGGTATGTTATTTGTTTTTTTATTACTCTGATTGTATAAAATTACATGTTTGGTGGTTTATTTGTTATTATTTACTATGATTTATGGTATAGTCTCCCCAATATTTCACATTATACACTAATTGTTCGTCAGCAACCTCTAGAGTATGGGGAGGTGTGCCTGAGGTCATGTGGAATTCCAACTCAAATTCGATGATTCAGTTTGGGGTGTTAAACAAAGGTTGAATAGTTTATGTAATATGATATCAAAATTGACCTTAATTCTCAAGAACCATTTATATTGAATCTTTATATGTCATAGAAACAAAAATATAGGGATCATTTAGATCCAATCATTTTGTAATATGAACTACCAAACATGAAGCTTTCGAGATGATGAAAAAGCATTGAAGGAAAGTCTGGCCCGACCTATAGACCATGAAAATATCTCCCAATTTTAGTCAAAGGAAGAGGTCTCTAACATAGTCAGATTCATCCCCTGAGACTCAATCTAAGGAACAGACTCAAGAAAGGAAGCGTAAAACCATTGTTTATAAATATAAAATCCTGAAGCAACTCTCTATCATTTCATCAAATCTTTATATCTTGGACACCCTTTACCTCTCTATATAATTTAGAGAAGAAAATATTGAGACATTATTAATCTCTCAAGAGTCTGAGTATAAAGTTTATATAGATAGGATATATCACAATGAAACTATTTTATGGATGTCATATGATCATTTCCTTCATAGAAAAAGACTAGGAAGATTCCATACATGGACACATTAGACCCTTGTATATATCCATAAATCATGGAGATATTGATTTCTGATGAGCCTTAATTGATAATGGATCTAGAATAAACCTTATCTCAATCCATATCCTCTACTACTTGGTTTATAGTGATGCTAACTTGTCTCATTCCAACCTAAAAATCCATGGATATGAAAAATGTGAGCATAACCCACACTTGGCTGGATCAAAATCATAGAACTATTTTGGGATCTCATTTATGACTTTGAATTCATGGTGGTTTTCTAAGATAAAACCTTAAATATCTTTATAAGAATTTTATGGCTTCATTTACATGTGGTGTGCCTTTGTTATACCATTAGTGCCTTAAATACTTGTTTAATCAGAAAGTACTAATATTATATAGTAATAACCCTCCCTTTGAGTCTTGTTAATCAAAATATATAGGCACAAGGTTCTATAAAAAGGAGGGGAAGAAACCAATGGTAGATAGCACCATTAAAATTATTGCACCCAATGATATGAAGATCACCCCCACCAATCTATGGAGAGAAATCAATGAAGATTACATGTTTCTTATCAACCAAATTGAGGTAGAAACTCCTAATTTGGGAACTCATCAGGTTATATAGGTTCCATTGGGAAATAAACTAAATCATCCAATCACATTTCATTCATATATTGGTTAGGTGGATATCACCATGTAGAAACTATTTCCAAGGAAATAAAATACTATTTCATAGTCAATGCATATCAACCTAGCCCTTGATTTTCTTTACTTACATGTAGGTATGGCCAAATTTTAGGAAACATAGTTGATACTCTATGAAAAAATGGATATGAATCCCAAAAGAATATATAAATCATGGGGTTTAGGATCATTCTCTCCTATTCTCGTGGTATTGGTTGAACCAAATGATCCCATTTGTTTAGAGAAAGGATGTTATTATAATGGTAATAACAGTACCACCATATCATCTATTAGATCTCAAAACACTTATCCATGTTCCACTTATAATAATAGAAATTTAGAAGGAAATGAAAAATAAGATCTTATTTATTCTCCTTTGGAGTTTAAGTAAGGTGTTTCAAACACCATCGATGAGCTCAAAAAAGTTAATATGGGTATGGAGTAAGATCCATGGATTAACTAATCAATGCCACTATATATCCTATGGAAAAGAAATCATACATATCCTTATTGAAATAGAACCGATATTTATTCACCTTTAATTATAAAGAGTTTTCTATGTTGGATCCTGATGTGGACACCCGTCACTTGAGTTTTCCAAGTGACCACTATAGTTACAAAAAATCAGAGATAAGAATGCATCTAACCCATACATCTAAAGTGTAATCCAAATTTGATAATATCATCAAATGTAACTTCATTATGTATGTTTAATATATGAAATGTATTTATAATATTTTCCATGTTAAGAAAAAGAATGGTCAAATTTGATTTTGTATCTATTTCAGGGATCACAACTGGCATTGTATAAAAAATGATTTCTCAATACCAATCATAGAGCTACTGATCAATCCAATGGATGAATTTAAAGACCTCTCATTTATATATTGATATTTAATAAATGACTAAATCAATAATGCCTCAAAATATAAGGAGGCCACTACCTTCAAGAAACCCCTGATGGGAATATTATTATCAGGTGATGTTTTTTATCTTGAAGAATGATGACACTCATATCATTGCGCTATGAATCATTTCATCAAACCCTTTCTTGGGAAGACCATGTAGTGTTATGGGGATGATTTATTGGTCAAGTATCAATAGTTTTGTGATCATATTACTAATATCAAGATAGTTTTTCCCAAACTATAACAACACATTCTGAATATAAACCCCCTAAAATGTTTTGTTTTTGATAACATCATGGAAATTCCCTAGTTTCATGGTACACCACCACAATATCAAAGTTAAACCTAACAAGAATAGGGATATACTTAAAATTATACTCCCTAAAACCTTAAAGAGTTAAGGAGACTCTAGGGATATCCTTTATATATCAAGTACTCCATATCCAACTTGATCAAAAAAATCTTTCCCTTTATAAAGTTAATGAAGAGGAGAGTCACATATCATTAGGATGAATATTTTCAGAAATATTTTGATGATATCAAGTAGTATCTTCTACATACACCGATTTTGATGTTTCTAGTAGAAGGAAATCCTATCATTCTCTATGTGGTGACCCTAGAGAAATCACTTGGTTCCCTCCTTTACTAGAAGATTAATGTGGGAAAGAAGAATAATATTTATTATCTTAGTAGGACAATGTTAGATGTTGGGACTCAATACTATGATATCGAGAATAACTATTTTTCACTATTTTTTAAATGTATAAGTTTTTAACACTAATTGTAGCACCATAATATACAATTGGTCTTGCATATTGGCTCACTCAAATTTATCCTAAGTCACTAGATATTATACAGGAATCTATCATGGTGGATAGTCATTTTACAGTAATTTGACTTTCAATACATTCCTCAAAGGGAGAATAAAGTAAAGGTTTTAGCGGTTTTTCTCACAATACACCCAATCTTATAGGAGTCATTGTTGAACATATAATTCATTGATGAAGAATTATTTTAAATCAATGACACTTACCAAGCATGAGAGATGCACTTATATGGTGCTTCTAAGAGCCCAATGGGGAGGATGATTGAAATCTTGAAGAAAACTAATCCATATTGATAATTTTATTCATCTCTCTGAAAAACGTGGTTCTTACTTACACCTTGCTACTTTTAGAAGGATTCGATGACAATGAGGTAGAATACCAAGATGCATTATAGGCTTAGAGTTGTCCCTACAGACACCAATGGCTAGATTGATTTTCAAGGGTGATTCAAAGTTTACAATTGAGAAAATCAATGGTTAAAATTCCAAAAAATATGGAAGATATAATTATGTTGATTTATTATGAATGATGGTTAATGGATGAATTATCCTCAAATACAACACTATATAATGTACCACATTCACAAAATGCTCAATCATATGCACAAAATAATACAACTATGGTTCTAGATGATCCATGAGATGTTCATTCAAATTGATCATCATAGGGTGGTCTCATTATTCATCAATAATGATATAAAAGAGATCAATGAAGTTAATACCATCCTTAATCAATGTGGACCTATATTCTTACCGACTAATTCCATAGTTGAATAAATGTACCCTATAGTATATTACCTCTAAAATTGAATTCTTTCACCTAATTGAGCCAAGAAAGGGAAGATCAAACGGTGGGTAGAAAAAAATTCTTCTATGATGGTATGAATTCCTAAAATGTTATCTACAATAGAAGATTTGATGGAGTACTCCTCAGATTCATTAAAGGAGGAGAGACCCTTTCTATTATATAGGAATTCCATATTAGTTCTTTCAATTTTCATTAATCAAGAGACAATATCTTCTATAAAATAAATATACTTGGTTACTTTTGTTCATCAAATATGTAAAACTATATAGAGTTCAAAAATAAATTCCATGATTTTTAAATACATGCTTACTTAATTCATCAACTCCTATAATTTTTTCATGCCACTAAATACACTTGGTCTTGTTTCACATGGGGAATTGTCATCATGGGGACATATCCCCCAACTAAAATTAAGTTGTTCGATTACATATTTACTACCACTAATTTATTATCAAAGTGATCCAATTATATATCCCTCAATGAATTCATATCAGATTATATCATAAACATCATAAATAAAAATATCACCATTGGATTTGGAATCCCTCAGGCAATATTGATGGATAAAGGAATAAATTTCTATGATTTTGAATTTTAGAGTCTATATCATGAATATAAAATCTTTTTAACTACTCATCCCATGACCATGTAGTAGAGAACATATAGTTAGATTCCTTCAATAAAAAATTATGTAATATCCTTCATATAATGGTGAAAAGTGATAATAAATCTTACCTAGATAATATTTTTTATGCTATGTGGGATTATTATACCATAAATTGTATTGGTACATAGGCAACCCCATATTTTCTACTATATAGGATAGAGGTAGTTTTTCCTATTGATGGTAAATTTCAATAACATCATATTTCAATTTTAAATCAATTTTCTAAATATGAATAATATCATATTTTGATAGATGAGTTGGAGTGAATCAATGAGAAAATGTTATGTAAATTTTATAACCTCGAGATCCATCCAAATCGAGTTAGGTTAGCATTCCAAAATAAGGTTTTTCTCTGCTCATTGATTATAATGGATGGATTTTATATAACTCCCTCCACTAATGAAAGGTTTCTCAAAATTATAAATTCGTATTGGGTTCATATATTCCATTCCTTGTGGCTTTAAACTACTTGGAAAATGTACTTGTCACTTGACATTAAATTGTATGACATCCATCGTCTCACTACATGACTATAAACCATATAGGAATACATACTTATTGCATTATGTTAAACTGAACAACATATAGTTCATACCACATGACTTTAAAATATTTAGAGTGGTCCATACTACATGACCCAAAACTACTTGGAAGGATTTTTTTCAAAGTGACATAAGTCAAAAAATAATACCCTCCCCTATGTAAGAACTTTTTCTATATAGGGGTCCTTTTTTCTTGAGAATTCAATGGTTATACTAGCCAACCATGATTTCCTAGTTCACCTAACCTATGAACAAAATTTTACCCTATTAAAACTATGTGGGTATTAGTTCTTATTAACTTATTATATATAGTGACACTAGGTTCTTATATCCCTGGACCATTCATATATTTCATTTCCATACCTGGTTCAAATTTGGTAATGAGTCCCTCACTAATCCACATCGAGATTCCTCCCCTCTCACACTAGGATAAGCATTGAATTAATTCCCATGTCCCCCTAAAAATGAGTCAAATATGTGTATATTACATATAAAATAACTATATATGACTTGATTTTATATTATTTTAAAATACATAGTGATTCCTAGATAATTATTATTGGGCCCCATCATAAATTACACCAACATCCAATCATTGTTGTAGTAGAATATACATTGAGATAACATATCATTATCAAAAATATATTTAAATTAAATTATACTAATTTAGGATACATGGTGAGGACTATATTTCTCATCCTAAGACTGGATTTATATTCCATTTACATGCCTAATTTTTCCTTGATGTTGAGACCTTTACCAATTCATATTGTTTTTCATTATTTTTTCTCTCACTAGTTCACCCATAAATTTCACCCCTCATCTCATATACATGATCCAGGTCAATAAGGAGGACTTTTAAGAACTACATGTGGATTGATTTCTATTGTCATAGGATACATAGTGATTCTCATATCACTTATCTTGGGACCAGTCACAAGTTCCAATCAAACCCCCATTTGTCTTTGTGAATAAACATTTATTCATTCATGTCAAGTTTTCTCTCCTTACTCAACATTAAGACAAGTTGTATCATTTTGGGAATGATCTTGATCTATGAAAAGAACCATATATAGATGTTTTTAGGGTATGAAACTAAATTTTAGAGAATCTGATTCCTTGTCACATGATGTTAAACTACAAGATATATGGTTTATCTTGCAATACTTTGAACTTCTTAGATTGGTTTATCCCATATGACCCAACTTTATTATATGAGATCTAGATACATGTGAGGGTATCTAGCATATGGATTCTATCCTTAAACCTATGATCATATTATACAATATTTTTTAAGGAAACCTAAATCTCTTATTCAGATTATAAGTTATGGAGCTTCTTCTGATTCTGGTCCCATGCTAAGATAAAAAAGTTCCTCTTTACTACATATAAGTTATATCTATATAGAGATCTTAAAATAAATATGTGAAACTTTATTATTGTCATTATAGGATATGTAGTAACACCAAAATACCTATTCTAGGTTAAATAATAAGTCTAACTAGATTTAATACTAGTGCTCAGGCTCTAACTCATTAATATCAAGTATCTTATAACAACATGGAACTAGAATGAAGCCACCCAATATTCCCCTAGACATAAGTTATATCTATGAGGAGACCTTAAAATAACTATGTGTGGCTTTATTATTATTTCTCTAGGATACATAGTGACATTGGAATCATATATTTTTGACCCAACCACAAATATCCATCCATTTCTACTCATTTTCAAAGATCTATTATATCCTAGAAATGGTTAGTTTAGGATATGAATGTCCCCATAACTCTTTGAATATCCCCTTAATACAAAAAAATCATGATTTGAGTGTTTTGAATCATCAAAAACCATTCATGGCTATTGGTAATGAGCACATTAGGCTCCAAAGGACACCTATTATTGGTATTGATATTCATGCAACCATATTCAGCACTACCAACCAAAGGCTTATTTTACCTAGGGGAGAGGGACATCTAAGCCCATATTCCATTGAAAATTTTATTGCGGAACCCATTATTTGAATTCTAGATAGTGTTCAAACTTGTAATTCTTGTTCCATTTCATCATTTGATAATTCAAATACCTTCAATCATGATTTATATCATAACCATTCCATATTCAAAAAAAATTGGTCACTCTTAGCTCTTGATCTCCATATAGGTTGTCATATCACACCCCTATCACTGGTCTAATCATCATGACCTTAAACTGTGTGAACTGATCTATGAAATAGTCTATACTAGCAATTGGATGTCTATTCACATCAGGATTTTCCTTTCACATGCTACATGGACTATCATAACCTTCAGTCAAAGTTGATAGTCCTTAAATTCCATCGGTTCTTGGTCCAACTTGAAATACCTTAAACTACCAAAATAAAAGAGTTGTGAATATTTTCAAGTCCAAAACCCATAAAGGGAGGACTAATAAAAATTCATTTATTTTTTCAATAATCCATCCCCTTTAAGGTTTTTTAAAAAGGTAATAGTTCCAATAGAAGGAGGCACAAGTTTTGAGGGGCCTACTATATGGCTCTTGGAAAAGTTGATATATGATCACTAGACCCACTGGTCCGAGAAAAAGTTAGGGTGGGCCTTCTACCCCCATCTCTTATAAGCAATTTTAAGTGATTTAATTTTATATCTCTTCACCCCAAAATGTATTCAATAAATGGAGGAATAACCTTTAGGGTTCTCAAAACCATATTTAATATCATGTTATCCAAAATTTTACTTCATTCCTCATGTGTTTTTAACTTTGGAAACATTTCATGGATATCAGTAATAACCACATTCATCTTTAAGGGAAACCTCTATTTGGTAATGATATTCCATCCACCATATTAAACATTGATAACCAAAGGCAATTTTTCATCATGTGGAGAAAGACCTCTAACCCTGAACACCCCTGACATCATTACTGTGGAACCCATCATTCAAATTGGATCAATTTTCTTCCCCAACATATTCGTTTCATCCTATAACTTTTTCAATTCAAACATTGTGAGTTATGATTTAAACATTATATAGTCTAACTATTCAAGTGGGTTTAGATACCAATGGTGTTACAAATTCTTGTATCATACCCATTATCAAAGAAAGAATATGGTATCATATTATTGAACATGTAATGGTCCTTATCATGTGACCCTAAATAAAATCATAATGCTCAATAATATGATCTCAAACTATATGAACCCATCCTCAAGTCTATCTACACTGGTGAAATTTGGATTCTATTCACATTGGGTTTGATACACTTGTGTTTCTATGAAAATTTCCTCATCTTTTGGTCAAATTTTTCTAAAATTAAACACTATCTTCATAGATTCAACTAGAAATACCTCAAATTATTCAAGTAAATATACATATTAATTTATTAGGTTGAATACCAACAAAGGGATACCTGGGAAAAATTGAGTCTCTACTCACTATGAATTCACCTACCATAACCTATCAAAAATTTGAGTGTTTAAAAAAATGGAACAAAACTTTTCAGATTAAAAACCAATAAAAGTGGGTATTGATAAAATTTAAAGTTCTTCTCCCTAAGTCTTTCCCCATACATGGATTAAAAAAAGTTCGGGTGAAAAAGAAAGTGACACAAAGCTTGTTGGGTCCACCATATAGCCATATAAATGGTCAACCCATGCTCTCTAGATCCCTAGGCCTATGAAAAAATTATAACACCATTATGTTTATCCCATATATTAGTTTAAATGATCTATATAAGTACATTAAGGATTAATTTTAGGGTACTCGATCCCTCTTGAAAATTGGAAAACTCATTCTAAAATAATTTTTTTTATGATCTGAGTCACTAACCTCCCATATCTGAATGGACTAACTTTAGCTTATGGTGATGGGGTATATGACACTAAATTTATCTAACCTATAAAAATATAAGAGAAAACATCCAAGGTGAAATTTTATCTTGTATCTGAGTGAGCCAAAATCATCATATAGTGATGGTGTAGATGCTATTATATCCATCCTACCTATGTCTGTCTAAGTGTACATGCCCAGGAGGGGACCAAATTTCATAATCCTTTATCTCAGAAACTCACCCCATCTTGTGATGATGGTACATATAATATCATATTCCAACCACCTATATCCATATAATGGAACATTTCCAATATATAATGAGTATATAAATATTTTATCCTTGACTAGAGCATTTATAAATTATGATTTACATAATACATATCCATATATTGTTTATATATATCTAGTTATCTTGATATTACTCTTAGATGTTTTCACTGATTGTCATGAATTAATAATCAGGGTGGCATTGGAATCAAGGAATTAAAAATTAATTTGAATAATGTTTTGAAATTCCTAGATCAAATGAAATAGGAGAATCCACACTCTGGATTCAATCTCATTATACACAAAAATATTCTTGAATATGAATGTTTTCACAATGTGCACTCAAAAGACTCTCAAAGTTAGATCAATGTTTTCTCTAAGTCATTCACAACTTAGCGTAACTCAACTAGTGTTGTATCTACTACCACTACATCGGGTTGTAGTTTCTTTTCCCTTAAAAATATCAATTCCTATATTTTCATCCTCACCAACCAACTAATAATTCTCTTCTACTTCTTTTTTTATAAGTATCCAACTCTTTATGGAGTCGGTCCAATCGAACCCACCTTTACATAGCTGTATTTTTCTTCTCTACTATTACTATCACATGTCTAGAAGCTTTTTTAAGTACCACAGTTCTGATATTGATTTCATGTGATTAGGATTTTGTAGAAGAAATATTGTAGTGGATCTCCCTTGATCACTCCTTATTGGTTATCAACACCTTTACATATGAATGGACTATGTGGTAGTCAAATGTTCCAAAGCTGAATGTGATGAAAAAATTTTAGCGGTGACACAACTAACCACTAATCTCAATAAAAAGTGTCTCACAAACTAGTTTAGAGATCTAAATATATACTAGTTACCACATACACTATTTTATCAATATATATGGTGTGTTTACATTAGATTAAATCATAGGGATTGGCATGAAATATGGGACAAAATACCATAAGGAGGGTTCAGTCATGACACCTCTCAGGTTAAATAGCACCGAAAAATCCATGACTTTATGAATTTTTCCAAATTAGGCACCTAAGTAATGAAATCATGAATGTATTTGGTCTATGATAGAGATATTGAAATTGGAAATAAGTATGTGTTAGGTAGTTTACTTGAGAAGATACCAAATAATAGGATATGTGGTACCCACCTTTATTAACTATAGCTTCAGTTTTTTTTATTGTTTCTACCCTTATAAAAAGTGTAAAATGATATTCTTCTTGTGGATGATCTCACATAGGATAGTGTGATTATTGTTCCACTTTTTAGAGCACAAAAATATAGCAACCCAAGCCTTTTACACAAATTATTACATGATTTTAAGCATAATTACAAATCAAATAAAAACCAATGATTAAAAATTATAGTTTCTTTGGAAGACTAGGTACATAATTAAAAAGCATGAAACTAGAATATAACATATTTTTATTAATCTCCATAATGATCTCATAACTCCATTTATGCTCCAAAAACTTTATAGGATAACCTGGGGAATATATAGACAAAAGGGATGAGATAAAAATACTAGTAAGGGAATAAACATGGAAAAGAATCATAGCACATGAATCAGAAGGCATAACATGATAACATAAAATGAATGGATCAAGAATAAATATATACTGTTATAACATATAGAACATGGAATAATATGATCATTGTAATGACCCAAAGTTTTTCAATGGAATTTACCTTCTTATAAATATGACATAAAATCACATGAAAACACAACATAATGAACTATTAAGTGATAAGTGACCTTTAAACATAAGTTTTTCACTTCTGTGTTTTGAATTTCGAAAATATGATATACACGGTTGTGCTCAAGATGATTTTTGGAGTCTAATAAAACAAAAATAATTTTTGGTGAATAGTAACCTACCCTTATGAATAGTGACATACCCTTATGAATAGTAATATGACCCTTATGAATAGTAAATCATCCAACATAATAGTAACCATACCCATGAATAATTAAATAAAACTTAGATATCTTAGAAAGTGACAATTTGACCTTAGTAAACGTTTTGGTATTTTGTAAGTCATAAATAATTAATTATAATTAATTAATTAATTTAAAAGAAAATTTATTTTCCTAAAATGTGTTCTTAAATTATTTAATCAATTTCTTATAGTTTTTGGATAATTTTATGAGACCCTACATAATTTTTGAAAGCACTATAAAATCAGTTTTAATTTATAAAAACTGTTTTTTAAAGTAAATTATAATTTTAATTAAATATTAAATTAATAATATTTAGAAAATTATTTTTGAAAAATGGACTTCACTTTTTGATTCTACACGTCAAAAAATGGTTGGGGAAAATTTTTGGGATTTTTCTGAAATACTTGAATTTTTTATGAATAGTGAAATACTGTAATTTAAAAAATAAGCTAAATAAGATAATTATAGAGTCATGTGTGATGTTTTGCCGATGTAAGACCACTTGGTTCGGGATCAAATGATAAAATTACTATTCTTGGTCATTCAATATTCACTATTCCTTGTCCTAGGGTAAATTAATAAACTAATGAATTTTATATTAAGGAAACCCCTCTCCCCTCCACTATAAAAACCACCCTTCACACCCTCATTTCCACACACCTCTCAATTTCCAAGACATCTCTAAACTCTGCCCAAACATCTTCCCTAGACCCTCTCCCACGTTCAAGAGCTGTTGGTATCATCAAAAGACCAATCCTAGCATCCTTAAGGAGAATCTCAAGAGGAGGATTTAAGAGGACATTAAAGAGAAGGAAGCATTCGGATACAAGGTAAGGGGGAAATCTTGAACCCAATTTTCTTTCTTCAGGTTATCCCTATTTCATTCCAATTTGGTATGTTCACTTCTTAAAAATAATTTGTTCATCATTATCTAACCTTTTCTGGGATATAAATGTTTTCTGATTAATTTTATGTCAATCCAAATGTTTTCCAAAAGAACTCTTCTTTTAAGAACTCAATTTTTACCTCTCAGTCATGCTTGATGGTTCTTGTATCAAGTATGTTGTTCCCTCTTTATTTTGGGAACCCAAAGCTTATGAATGTATTCTTATGAGATGAAACCCATTCCTTACCATGGGTTAGTTATGTTCATTATTGATATATGTTCAATGTGTCATGCATGATAATGATAATATTATGAGGTGACGGGTGCGCCAGGAATTATATAGCGCAATATGAATGTTTGAATGTGATGGGTGCTCCTAGAATTATACAGTGCTCTAATGCATTGGGTAAAGTGATTAATCTCATTATTAAATGTTAAATGATGTGTGAACAAGATGCCATCTTGGTTCACAAGTATGTGTGGTAGTTAACCACTAAGACATGATGTTTCATTTTAATGCATTGCCACATTTCAAGTCTTTTATTTATGCTCCTATCATGTTCATGATCTTTTTATAATGTAATGATTATGCTCACCCAATGCTATATTGTTCTTATCTATCCTCTTACTGGGCTTCTACCTCACCCGTTTTGATGTATATCCTCAGGTGGCTACATGTACTAAGGAGAGGACAAGTGCTAATAAGAAGATAGAGAAGAAGAAATTAAATAAATGTGTATGCTTGATGTTATAATTATTATGTATGGTCCTAGTTTTACCAAGACACTAAACCTTTGGATCCTCTATGTGTAATACTATTATTTTGTTTATCTTTAAAATGATGTAATAGTAATGTAAGAAAAGGTGGGGACACTATAGTTGGTATCAGAGGAAAGGTTTAGTTAATTTGGGAATTAGGATTAGTGAACCCTATAGAAAACCTATAGCAAGAGACTAAGTTAAAATATGCACACAAGAATACTTATATAGGTATCCCATATGATTGTTTTCGGTATAAATTTTTTAAATGACTAAGTTATTCATGACTTGTTTACTTATGTTTTGTTCTAAAATTTTATATTTTAGAAAATGGTGGGAACCAGGAGAAATCAGGCCAACAACTCGTGCAACGGCCAATGCAATGATTTCTCGAACGACATCCCCAATGATTTGGGAGGTGGAGGTCAAAACTTCATGGTGATGATTACCCAATTATCTCAGGTTATGAACAATAACCATAATAATAGGGAACTTCCTCCTTCACCAAAGAGGGAGCAACTGGCTATCGAATGTTTTATGCGGCAACGACCATTGACGTTTAGTGGATCCTCCAATCCACTAGTTGTGGAACAGTGGGTCAACTGCATGGAGAAGATCTTTTCTATTCTTCACTATTCTGAGATAGAGAAGGTGACCCTAGCCATTTATCGTCTAGATAGATAATCCGATCAATGGTGGGATTTGATTAAGAACACCAAGCCAAGGGAGGAAATTGAAAAGATGGAATGGGAAGACTTTAAGATAATGTTTCTTAACAAGTATTCCCCAATAACTCTTTGCACAAATATGGAGAGAGAATTCATAGAGCTCAAGAAAAAATAAGAAGAATCTATCACAACCTGTGAATAAAATTTCACAAGGCTTGCAAGGTATGCTTTGGGTTCTGTTATCAAACATGATATCACAATTGACAGATTCTTTAGTGGATTAAAACCACACCTTATAAAGGCTCTTACAATATGAGACTTTGGGGGTTATGAAGAAGTTGTCCGATGTTCCCCCAATGTGGACATGGAGTTTGGAGAATGGGACCATGGATATGGGGATAAGAAACGAAAGATGGAGTTTCAAGATGGAGGATCTAATGACAAAAGTGGGAAGAAAACTCAATGACCCACATGCCAAAAATGTGGGAAGTTGCACCATGGGAACTGCCTCAAAGGGATGGGGAAGTTCTTTAAGTGTGGGAAAGAAGGACACCATGCTCAAGAGTGTCGAAAAGACATGAAAATTAAGGATAATGTGGCAGAGGAAAGGAGAAAACCACTCAGGGTTCAATGCTACAACTTTAGGGAGCTAGGTCATTATGAAAGTCAGTGCACTAAACCTCAAGTTCTTAAGGGTAATCAACATCAGCAACCACCAAAGCCAAAGGAACAATGGAAGGCTTATTCCATCACTACTGCAGAGGTGGAGCATGATAATGAAGTCATACAAGGTACACTTCCTATTCACTCAAGAATGGAAAAAGTCTTATTTGATTCTGTTTCTACACATTCCTTTATATCTTCCAAGTTTGATAGAACTATAGAATCGAAGCCCCAAAACCTTGAAGTAGAGATATCTATAAAAACATCAAGCGGTGCAATCATTGCAACCCAAGTGTTTGACTCTTCTCCTATTGACGTATGTGGGAATATTCTTCTGGAAAATCTTGTAATACTTCCCTTGGTGGAATTCGACGCTATAATGGGAATGGATTGGCTCTCGTTATATAAAGAGCATATCAACTGTTGGGAAAAGGAAATATCTTTTCATATTCTGAACCATCCCATGCTTCTCTACAAATGAAAGGAAGATCATGAATCTCCTTTGAAAAATACTTCAATGATGTGGGTGTTGATTCCCTATGAAGAAGAATACCTCACCCAAATGTTTGAGTTGAAGGAAAGTGACGACCTTGAGGAAATACCCATCGTGAGGGAATACCACGATGTATTTCCCGAAGAGTTACCTGAAATTCCCCCGGATCGTGAGGTAGAGTTCTCAATTGAACTCATATCCGGAGCTACTCTTATCTCGAAGTGTCCCTATAGGACGGATCCTATTGAACTGGAGGAGTTAAAGAAGCAGCTGCAAGAGAATCTGGACAAAGGGTTCATACACCCTATTGCATCACCTTGGGGTGCGCCAGTGCTCTTTGTGAAGAAGAAGGATGGAACAATGCGGTTGTGTATCAATTATCGGGAACTCAACAAGATCACCATAAAGAACAAGTATTCTCTCCCTAGGATTGAAGACTTGTTCGATTAGTTAAGAGGAGAACAATACTTCTCAAAGGTGGATCTTCATTCTGGATATCATCAGGTAAAGGTGAAGAAGGAATATATTTAGAAGATTTCCTTCCAAACAAGGTATGGGCACTGTGATTTTTTGGTTATGCCCTTCGGAATTACTAGTGCCCTTGAAATCTTCATGGATTTGATGAATAGATTCTTTATACATTACCTAGAAAAATTTATGGTAGTGTTTATTGAGGATATTCTCATCTACTCCAAGAGAAAGGAGGAACATGAAGAACATCTAAGACTTTTTTTGCGACATTAAGAAAGGAAAAGTTGTACGCCAAGTTCATAAAGTGTGACTTTTGGATGAAGCAAGTCACATTCTTGGGACATGTGATCACAATTGAGGGAATTTCTGTGGATCCTTCAAAGAAAAAGGCGATTTAGTAATGGCCCAGGCCCTCTAGTGTCACAGAAATCTGTAGTTTTCTTGGATTAGCTGGGTACTACCAACATTTTGTGAGAAACTTTTCATGATTGTAAAACCCGCTAACTAAGTTAACAAGGAAAGGGGTAAAGTATGTCTGGACGGAAGAATGTGAGGGAAGCTTCAAGGAGCTAAAGAGAAGGCTGGTCACTGCACCTGTACTCACACTATCGAAAAGAGGATAAAGTTTTGTGATATACAATGATGCTTCAAAGAAAGTCTTGGTTTGTATACTCATGAAAAATGACAATGTAATAGCCTACGCCTCATGGCAGTTGAAGATCCATGAGCAGAACTACCCGACGCATGATCTAGAGCTGGCAGCCGTGATTTTTGCCTTGAAAATCTGGCGACACTACCTTTATGGTGAGAAGTGTGACATATACACCGACCACAAGATCCTAAAGTATATATTCACACAAAAGGATCTCAACATGCGTCAAAGGAGATGGTTAGAGCTAATCAAAGATTAGGATTGCTCTATTCACTACCATCCTAGAAATGCGAACAAGGTAGATGATGCTCTAAGCAGAAAATAACCCACTACTCTATCCATGTTATGGATTGAGAAAGACCCTATCTTCTTAGATATGCAAAGTATGGATTTGGAAATCATAAGGGTAGGGGATACATCCTAAATTTCCCAAATTATTGTGCAATTATCCATCCAGGAGAATATTAAGGAAGCACAAAGGGATGATGTGGAGATACAAAAGAGGATGAATGCAGTAAAGGAAGGGAAGTTGTAAGAGTTCCATATCAACGATGATGGTGTGATTCAATTTGGAATGTGGATTTGTGTGCCTTCATCACTTAGGATAAAGAATGAGCTATTGGATAATGCACATAGCTCAAATTTCTTTATCCATCCTGGGAGTACCAAGAGGTACCGTGATCTCTGAGAACACTTCTGGTGGGATAACATGAAGAAGGAGATTTCGGAATATATATCAAGGTGTTTGGTATGTCAGAAAGTTAAAGTTGAGTGACAAAAGTCCAAAGGTATGATGTAGTCAATGCCTATACCCATGTGGAAATAGGAAAATGTTACTATGGACTTTGTCACGGGTCTCCTGAAGACATCAAAGGGAAATAATGCGATATGGGTTGTGGTTGACCGACTCACCAAGACTGCCCATTTTATCTCTATTCGGGAAGATCTCTCGCTTGAACAACTTACAAAGATATATGTGAAGGAAGTGGTGAGACTGCACGGTGTTCCACTATCAATTGTCTCTGACCATGATCCAAGGTTCACATCTAAATTCTGGAGGAGCCTTCAACATGCTTAGAGTACTGAATTAAATTTCAGCACGACCTATCACCCCCAAACTGATGTCCAATCTGAAAGGACTATTCAGATGCTTGAAGATATGCTAAGAGCCCGCTCTCTTGAATTCAAAGGTGGTTGGGATCAGCATCTCCCATTGGTTGAGTTCTCATACAACAATAGATTCCACCCAAGTATTCAGATGGCTCCATATGAAGCTCTATATGGAAAGTGATGTAGAACTCCAACCTGTTGGGATGAATTTGGAGAAAGAAAGCTACTTGGACCCGATATTGTTCAAGAGATGACAGAGAAGGTTCAAGTCATCCAGAAACACATCAAAGCTGCTCAAAGTCGACAAAAGAGCTATGCTGACAACCGTAGAAGGGACTTGGAGTTCGACGTTAGAGATAAAGTCTTCCTTTGAATATCTCCATGGAAGAGGGTCATGCGATTTGGGGAGAAAGGGAAGCTAAGCCCAAGGTATATTGGACCCTTTGAGATCCTTGATCGCATAGGAGTCGTGGCCTATCGGCTTGCACTTCCACTAAATATGGCTCGAGTTCATGATGTTTTTCATGTATCACTCTTAAGGAAGTACATACCTGATCCCTCACATGTACTAAACTCAGAGGTGGTGCAGCTAGAAGATGATCTCTTCTATAAGGAGCAGCCAGTATAGATTCTGGATCGGAGAGATAAGGTTTTACACAACAAGACAACCCATCCTGTCAAAGTGTTGTGGAGGAACCATAAGTTTTAGGAAGCAACTTGGGAACCAAAAGAGGCGATGAAGAAGAATTAACCTCACTTGTTTATGTAAAATGAAATTTCTAGGGTGAAATTTCATACGGGGGGAAGAATGTAACGACCCAAAGTTTTTCAATGGAATTTACCTTCTTATAAATATGAAATAAAATCACATGAAAACACAACATAATGAACTACTAAGTGATAAGTGACCTTTAAACATAAGTTTGTCACTTCTGTGTTTTGAATTTTAAAAATATGATATACACGGTTGTGCTCAAGATGATTTTTTGGGTCTAATAAAACAAAAATAATTTTTGGTGAATAGTAACCTACCCTTATGAATAGTAACATACCCTTATGAATAGTAATATGACCCTTATGAATAGTAAATCATCCAACATAAGAGTAACCTTACCCATGAATAATTAAATAAAATTTAGACATCTTAGAAAGTGACAATTTGACCTTAGTAAACATTTTGGTATTTTGTAAGTCATAAATAATTAATTATAATTAATTAATTAATTTAAAAGAAAATTTATTTTGCTAAAATGTGTTCATAAATTATTGAATCAATGTATTATAGTTTTTAGATAATTTTATAAGACCCTACGTAATTTTTGAAAGCACTATAAAATCAGTTTTAATTTTTAAAAACTGTTTTTTTAAGTAAATTATGATTTTAATTAAATATTAAATTAAGAATATTTAGAAAATTATTTTTGAAAAATGGAATTCATTTTTGGATTATACACGTAAAAAAATTATTGGGGTAAATTTTTGGGATTTTTCTGAAATACTTGAATTTTTTATGAATAGTGATATACCGTAATTTACAAAAATAAGCTAAATAAGGTAATTATAGAGTCATGTGTGATGTTCTGTTGATGTAATCCCACTTGGTTTGGGGTCACATGATAAAATTACTATTCTTGGTCATTTAAGACTCACTATTCCTTGTGCTAGGGGAAATTAATAAACTAATGAATTTTATATTAAGGAAACCCCTCTCCTCTCCACTATAAAAACCACCCTTCACACCCTCATTTCCACACACCTCTCAGGCTCCAATCCTTCTCTAAACTCTATGCAAGCATCTTCCCTAGACCTTATCCCACGTTCAAGAGCTGTTGGTCTCATCAAAAGACCAATCCTAGCTTCCTTAAGGAGAATCTCGAGAGAAGGATTTAAGAGGATATTAAAGAGAAGGAAGCATTCAGATACAAGGTAAGGGGAAAATCTCAAACCCAATTTTATTTCTTCAGGTTCTCCCTCTTTCACTCCAATTTGGTATGGTCACTTCTTAAAAATCATTTTTTCATCATTATCTTACCTTTTATGGGATATACATGTTTTCTAATGAATTTTATGTCAATCCAAATGTTTTCTAAAACAACTCTTATTTTGTTCTTGGAGGATCTCTTCAAGGTATGTTTCATTTTTTTATCTAGTTTTCTCTCCTCTTCCTAGATCCCCACTTGAGATCTTTTCCCCTTGTCTCTATAGAACCTAATTAGGTTTTTATTGTCAGATCTAAGGGGATTTATTAAGAAAGGTTAATATTTTCAATGGATATGGGCTTGTGAGGACCAGATCTACTCATTTCTAATCTCTATTCTCAAAGTTGAATTGTTTCCCTCTATTCTTGAGTTATGTGTCTCTATAAAGAGTTTATAAATTGTGAATTACTTTATTTTCTTATGAATTCCTTTGGTTTGATTTATAAGATTTTATGATTTGGTATCAAAGTGAAATTTTTTCATGAGTTACATGTTTTTAAATGGGGTTTTCATTAAAAATGTATTTGTACACACTGTGTGTTCAATGAAATTCCTTGAAGCTGGTTTTGACTCTAAAATGGATTTTCAAGCATGGTAGTAGTGATGCTTCACTATGAATTTTTTTATAAATTATGATCATGGTTTTCAAATGGTTTTTGGAAAACATATAACATTGGGAACCTTGTATTCATCGAGTTATAAAAATATGCAACCTTAGTGAGTGTGGCACCACTGGGGTTATTTTTTTATATTGATAGATTGTGGAAGACCTTAATATTATTAGGACTTGCGTTATGCTAGTATTAGTGTTCATTAATGTGTCTAAGTACCTATTCCCATAGGCTAGAGCCTATTTGTTCGTGGTTGTATACACGATGGTACATTTCATGTTTAGTTTCTCACTTGTTTATCTTATGGAATATCCATGGGTAGTTTTTCTTATGATTTCATGCTATCTTACATGTACATGTGATATTTTTCATTTATCTAAATATGAAATGTTTTCATGAAAACCAAAGGATATTTTAAAAAATGATTTATCTTTTGGAATGTATTTATAAAATAGTATTTATTTAAAATTGGATAAACAGTTGTATGGTGTTAGTCTTTGTATAGATTCTTTGGTGGAATCCTACAGGACTTAATGCTCACATGCTACTTTTTCCTTTGGGTGTTTGTAGATCTAGTTTTCCTGAACTTAGGTATTGGGAAGTATGTCATATAGTTTTCCAGCTTCTCTTGTATTTCATAATCTTCATAGTGGGTTTTGATTGTGGTGATTAATGGCCACATGGAGACTAGACATTGTCTTTTCTGGTTTTACTTTAACGTTTCACCTTTTGGATTGATGTTGTGTATCTCATGGTTGTGTACACTTCTTATGCATTAAAATATAATTTTTTATTTTTATATTATTTTATTAGACATGTTGATTTATGTTTTCAAAGTGAAATTATTCCCTTGGTTGTGTGTATTGATATTCAAGTTCTTTTTTCCATCTTTTTGTGATTAGGAATGCACTTCAAGCCTTGTGGTGGGAAAACTTGGATGTCATATTAGGTCAAAACTGGTTGATTTTTTTAAAAATTGTATTAGAGAGATTACCTATCTAGAAGTGTGATGACACTTCCTGAGTTTGGTTCAAGGTATATGGTACATAGGAGTTAAGACCATCAGAATTCAGGTAGTAAGTGTGATAGGGTGTTTGGTTAGCTCATTTATGTTTCTAAACCTAAATTACCATGGGTGTTCAGGGAATTTTATCATGATTTAGCTTGGTTTATGTGGTTATTATATGAAATTGGTGTGGATTTTTTTAGATAACCTGTTTTTTTTTAATGTTTTGTCTCTCATTTATAGAATCCATGTCTGCTTTAAATTCTTATTATTTAAATATTTAAATTTGGATTCTTGAAGATAGTATTTTGATTTGGGAATTATCTCTTAGGATAATTGTTTATTCTCTTTTGAGTTTATTAGAAAATTCCTCTTAGAAGAGTTCTTCTGCGTCTGGGATAGGAAGTTGTGAGAAAAATTCCGCAGGCAAATCCTCTAATGGACCCTTCTTTGGTGGAAGCTGTTATCTACACTATTCAAACTATGGTTCATGAAATTTTTGGGAACCATGGATGAATGGTGGATCATGGATCATGATTTACTAAGAAGAATCCACCACCCATCTTCTGTGGTGAAAAAAACCCCAATAATCCAAAACTTATCTCAATCAAATTGAAAATATCTTCCATTTTCTCAAAACTCTAGAGGAATCTAAGGTGGTTTTTTCCACTTATGTGATTGAAGGACCAGGAAGAAGATGGTGGGACTCCATAATTCAAGATAAGTTATATGAATATATAAACTAGAATTCTTTAAAGAATATATTCAACCAACAGTTCTATCTTGAAAAACTGTGTGTAGAAAATACCCCATAATTTCTGACTTTAAAGAAAGGGGAGCATTTAGTTATAAAGTACGCCACATGTTTTGTTGAGTAGGTTCACCTAGAACCTAAGCCTGTTGCTAATGATTTCCTTAATTTTCATAGGATCGAGATGGTCCTGAGGGATGATATTCGGTTAATATTGATTCCCTTATGCATTCCAACCTTTATTTAGGTAGTGGATAAAGCTAATATGGTTGAGGTAAACATAACTGGGAAAACAAGCTTAAGGGGAGCTTTTATCTATGCAGGAGGTATCCAAGGTATGTCTTCTAGATATAAAAGGAAATATAAGGGTAACCAGTTTATATTGGGACTAGTTTTAGGGAATTATTCAAGGAAGCAGCGGGTTTCTTTCTATTAGTGTGGAATTCCTAGCCATACCAAGCCTAATTTTATAGAAGATCCCATGACATATCATCATTGTAGACAATATGTTCACTTTAAGAATTTTGTGGGAGAATTTCGTAAGGTAGCATAGCAGGATCAACTCTTCTAAAGGCTCACAGATTCATTTGGATGTATCAAAGGGTGGTAGATCTCATTCACATGCCAAGGGGGTACTCAAGAATTGAAGAAAGATCAGAGAGGAGCTAATATTGGACATCTCTATACAGTGGAGTATGCGCTACACTATAAAAAAAATAGTGTTTCTTGGTGGTCTTTTCATGGCGGTTTCAAAAATCGCTGCTAAATGTTTTCCCAAAAAAAATATAACGACGGTTGTGAAAAAACCAATGCTAAATTAAATGTAAATTTTTTTAAAAAATTATATATTTATTATTTATTATTTATTATTATCTGAGTGTGTTTATATATATTTATGTAAATTTTGTTACAATTATATATATTTATAGATATTTATATCCATTTATTATTTTATTATTTTATTATTTTATTATTTTATTATTTTATTATTTTATTATTTATTCTTTATTCTTTATTCTTTATTCTTTATTCTTTATTCTTTATTCTTTATTCTTTATTATTTATTCTTTATTCTTTATTCTTTATTCTTTATTATTTATTATTTATTATTTATTATTTATTATTTATTATTTATTATTTATTATTTATTATTTATTATTTATTATTTATTATTTATTATTTACTATTTAGTATTTATTATTTATTATTTATTATTTATTATTTATTATTTATTATTTATTATTTATTATTCATTATTTATTATTTATTATTTATTATTTATTATTTATTATTTATTAAATTATTAAATATTATTTTTTATTTGTTATTTATTATTTATTATTTATTATTTTAATATTTATTTATTATTGATTTATAATTTATTGATTTATTTCTATTATTAATTTACTGTTAAACGACTATTTAATATTTATTTATTATTTATTATTTATTATTTATTATTTATTATTTATTATTTATTATTTATTATTTATTATTTATTATTTATTATTTATTATTTATTATTTATTATTTATTATTTATTTATTATTTATTTATTATTTAATTATTATTTAATTATTGTTTATTATTTATTATCGTTCATTATTATTTATTATTATTTATTTATTTATTTATTATTTATTTATTATTTATTTATTTATTTATTATTTATTATTTATTTAATATTTATTTATTACATATTTATTTTTAATTTATTTTTTATTTTATTTTTTATTTTTTTATTTTTTTTGTTATTTTTTTTATTTTTTTTATTATTTATTATTTATTATTTATTTATTATTCATTTAATATTTATTTTTTATTTTTTATTTTTTACTTTTATTTATTATTTATTGTTTATGTATTATTTATTTATTATTTATTTATTATTTATTATTTATTTATTTATTATTTATTTATTATTTATTTATTATTTATTTATTATTTGTTTATTATTTATTTTTTATTTATTTTTTATTTATATATTAGTTATTTATTATTATTTATTATTTATTATTTATTATTATTTATTGTTATTTATTATTTATTATCATTTATTATTTATTATTATTTATTATTTATTATCATTTCTTATTATTTATTATTATTTATTTATTATTATTATTTATTTATTATTATTATTATTATTGATTATTCATTTATTAATCATTTACGTAATATTTAATTATTATTTATTTATTACGTATTTATTATTTATTTAATAATTATTTATAATCTTTTTATTATTTATCTATTATCTATTATTTATTAATTTATTATTTATTTATTACTACTTTATTATATATTCATTATATATTCATTATTTATTATTATTTAATATCATTATTTGTTTTTTATTTGTATATGTATAAGTATATTACATACAGTTTACTCACTAGATAAGGAGCTTGCTAGAGTGGTAAAATCTTTGTAGAATATCCAAGAGGTAAGGAGTTCAAATCTCTAAGCACATATATTTGCCAGATTTATGCATGGCATGCATGGAATATGCATGCATGGTAGGAGAAATAATAATTAATATTAATAAATAAATAATAAGTAAATAATAATGAGTAAATAATAAATAATAAATAATAAATAATAATAAATAAATAATAAATAATAATCATAAATAATAATCATAATAATAATAATAAATAATAATGATGATGATGATGATGATAAATAATAATTAATAAATTATGTGAATTAAAAAAATTAAAAAAACAAAAACAAAACAAAAAAATCGTTACTAAATATTTAGCGTGGTTTAAACCGCTGCTAAATGAAACGCCAAGAAATAAAAAACTACCACCCAAAAAGTGCAGCGAAATGATTCCTAACATGAAAATACACAATGCTTTTAGAAAACTGCACGCATCATTTAGTGGTGGTTTAAACCGCCAAGAAATGCCTTTTTGTAGTGCTAAAGGAATCTAAAGCAGGTCTTGTTACAGTTTTAGGTACAATGTTTATTTCATCCTCTATGGTTCTGTCTTTTTTGATAAAGGTATGACTCATTCTTTTATATCATCAAATTTGATTGACATTTTGGGCTTTTGTTCTAGCTTATGTCATTCATGTCGGATCTTTCCACACTGTTGGGAAAGAGGTATGAACATGGTTTTAAATGTATCATGTGTCGGGTGATGGTTTCCAACTTTGAAGTTGTGTGGGATTTCATAGTTCTTGATATTGATATATTCAACCTTATTATTGTCTTGGATTAGATGATCAATGTTAATGTCCATATTGACTATTACCATCAATGATTTTAGTTTCTATCTCTTGATGGAGTCTCTTATGTCTTTCAGGGTGAATAGGATTCAATATTAGGGAGGGTGAGGCCTATTATTCCTGATACTAGAGTGGTCTCATGTCAGTTTTCAAGGATACTCCTGGATGTCATTGGTCCTTATTTGAGAAACCCACGGTGAGTGCATCCCCTGAGGTATTTCATGATGATTTTTCTGGGTTACCACCACAAGGAGAGGTCTTGTTCACGATTGATTTCTCTCTAGTGTGATTCATATTTCTATGTCATCTTGTCGCATGCATCCTACTGAGTTAAAGTAACTTAAAGTTCAGTTTTAAGATCATAAGGCCAAGGGATTTATTCATCCTAGCATGCCACCCTAGGCTTTACCTATTCTCTTTGCTAAGAAGGTAGAGGAAATCCTCAAACCTTTCATTGATTATTAAAAGCTAAATCAAGTGACTGTTGAGAAAAAATACCCTTTACCAAGAATTGATGATTTATTTGATCAATTCAAATGGGATCGTTAGTTTTATAAAATTAAACTATGGTTTGGGTACCATCTGTTGAGAGTTCGAGAAGAGGATATACCTAAAATAGTGTTTAGGAGCCAGTATGGGAATTTCAAGTTTCTGGTTATGCCATCCAGTCTCACTAACGCTCATGTGGTATTTATGGTATTGATGAACTAAATCCTTCAATGGTTTTTGGAATCTTTTATCATCTTGTTTGTGTATGATATTTTTATGTATTCCAAGTCATAGGATGTTCAAAAGGATTATTTGGATATTATCCTTAGAATATTGAAAGAACATCGCTTGTATGGTAAGCATTCTGAAAGTGAATTTTGGATCTAAGAAATGAACTTTCTAGGGCATGTTATATATAAGAGAGACATTTCAATGGACCCTGAAAATATTCAGGTGGTAACGTCATGGTAGTATCCCAGAAGTTTTCTTGATATTTGGAGCTTCCAAGGGTTAATTATTTATTACAAGTGTTTTTTTTTTGGACTTCTCTAAGCCTGCATCTCCAATGATAGCATTAACTCATAATGGTGTTATGTTTTAGTGGAATGAAAATAATAGAGATCTTTCAAGGAACTAAAGAAGATATTGACTTCGGATGCAATTCAGATTATTTTAGAACTGAGTTTGGGTAAAGATTTTTTTTAAAATGCTTCAAGTGCAGGATTGGGGTGTGTCTTGATATAGGGAATGTTTTTAGTGGATTATGGATCTCAATAATTACAATATTATGATAAAACTTCCCTACCCATGACCTTGAGTTTGTAGTTTTATTAATGCTCTCAAAACTTAACACCGTTTTCTATTTAGGGAGGGTTTTATAGTATATTCTAATCAAAATATCCTGAAGTATATTTTTACTTAGTAGGATTTGAGTTTGCAACAAAGTGATTAGGTTGAGAATCTTTAGATTTTTTATTTTGATATAGCTTATTCTCCTGGTAAATGGAATATACTTTTCAATGTGTTGAGAAGGAAAGTACTGACTCTAGTCATCGTGGAATCTGTAGAGGAATAGTCTCTAATGAGTTTGTTCACTAAGATGAACTTGTATGAGGAATAGGATGGTAGCCAAATTTTCTTAGCTTAAATAAAGGTTTAGTCCTTATTTTATGATCATTTTAGGCTCAAATAGATGTCAAGCATTGATTTCCAACATTTTAGTAAAATACTAAATGGTGGGGAGACCTCAGGTGATTTTTCATGGTCTCTCATTGATGCTTTGTGTTTCTAAATTAGGTTAGTCATTGTTATATCATTAAGGCAATAATTGATGGACAATGGATATTGGTCTTGTTGGTATACACACCCTTGGACTATCAAGGTCCATCATGATCTCAAATGTTAGTATATGTGGTTAGGTATAATTAAGTCGATTACTAGATTTGTGTCACAATGCCTTACATGTCATATAATTAAGTTAGAGCACCAAGTACCTACTAGTTTTTTGCAACCTTTTCTCATTCTGGTATAGAAGTGGGATCATATTTCTATGGAATTCATTTTTTTTATCGTGGACTCCTAGAAAGAAGGATGTAATTTGGGTGATTATTGATAAACTTAAAAAATCAGATCATTTCTTCCCTATCAAGAAGACAACAGAGGTGGAGCGGCTCAAACACATATATTTTTAAGAGGTTGTAAGTCTTTATGGAGTTACCTTTTTAATTCTTTCTGAAAAGGACCCACATTTTACATCTAGGTTTTGGGAAAGTTTTCAAGAGGTGATGGGTTCCCAATTGAAATTATGCATGACATATCATCCGTAGATGGATGGGCAGACTAATCAAGCTATTAATAACCTTAAGGATATGCTTCAGGTATGCATTCTTTATTTCGGTGGTTCTTGGAAAAAACATCTACCTCTTGTTGAATTTTTATATAATAATAGTTATCAAGATTCAATTAAAATGAAATAATTTGAAGTGTTGTATGGGAATCCATATAGATTCCTCATGTACTGGGAAAAGTTAAGAGAGAGGTCCTTGGTTCGATTAATCCTTGTTCAAGATATGATATAGAAAGTACATATAATCTATAAGAGATTAATGACTACTTAGAATCATTAAAAATATTATGTAGACCATCATTATCTCCTGCTATATTTTCAAGTTGGTGATTGAGCCTTTCTAAAATTTTCACCTCACTTGGGACATTGCCGATTGGGTAAGTAGGGTAAGTTGGCACTAAATTTTATTGTCCCTTTTTGATATCATTGAATGACTTTGAAATGTTTCATATGAGTTGGACTTTTCATCTTTACTTATTTTGATTCAGGACATGTTTTATGTTTACCAACTGAGGAGGTATCAACCAGACCTTTCCTGTATGATTGAATGGTAAGATGTTGATCTTGATCCAAACACCTTTTTGGTTGAACAACCATCTCATATTATAGATCTCTAAGATTAGGTACTATTTGGTAAAAAAATCCCATTTTCATTATACTATGGTAGTTTAGATGTGATATCCATGACACATGGGATTAGAGATCATTGATGAGGTAGTAGTGGCCTTCTCTTTTTATGAGTTCATAATCTTGAACAATTTCTAGGGAAAGAAATATTTTATAGTGGGGAGATTTTTTACTCCCTTCAGGTCATCGGTATGCTTTATTTTGAGCTTGTTTTATCATTTGGATCATTCTAGAGGTTTTTGGGAGTCTGAGGTTGAAAGCTTGGATTTTTAGAGAAAATAGGATAGTCACATGGTTAATACTAACCGTGCAGTAACCGTGTGGTGTGGGATTGTGAGGCTCTAACGTATTTTTCATGGTTTGAGTATGGTTATCCAAAATGTGCTTCTCACCGAGGAAATTGTGTGGTAGTATGGGTGTTTTTCTAGAGTTTTCACATTGTTTGAACACATTTTTTCCAAACTATATGGCACTTCTCAAGTAGTCATGAACATCTATTTTTTCAAAGGATAGAGTCCATTCATAGTTGGTCCACAATTTTTTAAACCATGTGGCCTAACTATGTTCCCTAATAATAACCTTAAAAAATGAATTTACCTTTTTTACATTGATTTTTAATCAGTCTAATCACCACTTAATATCTAGTAGGCTCAAACTAAACTTCCCCTAGCACTCTATATGATTCTCCCATTACTTCCTTACCGATTTCCCTTTATTCTTGGTAGATCTCTTCAAGGTATATTCCATTTTTTTCTGGTTTTCTATCCTCTTCTTAGATCTTTGCTTCATCTCTTCTCCCATTATCTTTATGGTAGCTAATTGGTTTTTGGTTTCTAGATTTGAGGGACTTAATATAGAATTATTAATTTTTTCAATTGATCTAGGATTGTAAGGACTAGATCTACTCATTTATAATATATATTCTCAAAGAAAAATTGTTTCCCTCAATTCTTGAGGTAAGTGTCTCTATACAAAGGTTCCAACTCATAAATTACTTAATGTTCTTGTTAAATCCTTTGGTTTGATTTATGAAAAAAATTTATTTGATTTTAAATTGAACATTTTTCATGAGATTTATGTTATTAAAGAGTTTTTTATTTAAAAATAAATTTTTTCACACTGTGTATTTGATGAAATGCCTTAAAGGTGATTTTGATTCAAAAATAGATTTTCAAGCATGGGAGTGGTGATTCTTTATTGTGAAAGTTTTTTATAAATTGTGAGCTTGGTTTTAAAATGGATTTTTAAAAACATAACACATTGGGATCCTTGGGTGCATCTGGTTATAGTCATATGAAACATTAGTGAGTCTGACACCACTAGTGGTTATTTTGGTGATATTGATAGACTGTGGTAGGACTTAATATCAATAGGATTCACTTTCTGTCAGGATTAGTATTCCTTTGTATGTTTGAGTATGTATTCCCATAGACTGGAGCCTATTTTTTCTTGACACTAACCCAGGAATGCTTTGAACATACTATTAGAGGAATTCACATGGAGACTAGAATTTATTAACACAACCATGAAAGGAATAAAAATTCTAGAAATGACTCTCCTTCCTAAAAATATGCACCAAATGTGGTGAGCTCTAATTCATAATATTCAACCAGATTCTAGAACATTATAAGGTCATTCACAGGACTTGAATCATCTAATGTGTTAGTTAATGCATACAGGTAGAGATTTGGTTTCAATCTATTTTGGGCTTCATCAGTCACCACTCCTATAGGATCCCCTTTGAGAAGTGAAAGGATTTTTTGTTCCTAATAAGTCAAATATGAAGTCATAATAATAACTCAAATGTTAAAATATAATAACTTTCCGGTATTCTTATGTGAAGTTATATTTCTAGCAGCCTCTCCCATTCCTACCTGTTGATTTTTACTAAGGGAATCTCTATAAGAGGAGAAATTGGTGGTGTCACTAGAAGAACTCCAAAACTGTTGAAGACCAATGATTGAATTTTCTCCCTTGGGGAAAGATAACCTTATTCTTTAACCTTGTCGACCGAGTGAGTGCTTGGGTCAATCGATGTTCCTATAGCTGAATAATTCAAAGATTTTATGGGTGAATATTCCCAATTCAACTTTTATAAAATTCAAGAAAGAATATTAATGATTATATCAATGATGGAATGATAAGTATAGGTGATAATGTACATTACCTTCTCCCAAGAAGATCTTATTCCATCCACATCTTTACTAGTTGTATCCCTCACTCCCTTTAGACACTCAACATTACCTCCTTTTGAGTGGTTTAACCTGAGTTTCATCAATTTGAATACCTCATCCATATAAAAGGTTACACCCTTGATCAAGTGGAGTGTGACTTCAAGCTACTGAAGGTAAGCTTCCACCTCCTCAAGATAATCATATCATGTGATATTAGTGGGTGTATTAAAACACCTAAACCATTTCAAGAAGATCACCTACACTTGGAGTGTTTTCTATATATCATTGAGGAATGGGGTATTCCACCAAATTTCCCTCCCACTTTAAGCTTCCAGAATTAATCTTCAGTGGGGATGGAAAGTGGAAAAGATTCCATGCGCATTAATAGGGATTGATCTGAATTCCTTTTCTATTTCTTGTTCATTTGGGGAACTAGAGGCTTCCTTTATACAAGCATTTTGTGATTTATTACTACCTACACTATTTTTTTCATGATCTTTTCTACACCCTGTTTCTAAGAGACCCTTGAACTAAGTCACTTAATCAACCAATGGCCCACCAGGGTACAACTGGATCGAAGTCTCCACATATTTGGTCAACAACCCAACAAAAGAATCGATTGAACGAAGAGTGAATTGTATACCAATATACCCCAATGTAATAATTATTTAGAACTAATGTACCACTATGGGGTGTCATTAAAATTTCACAACTTTAGACAGGTCAGGTAACTTCTTCTAAATGCATCCAAATTTCCACTTGAGTCTATAAGGTGCATACCCTTCATAGATAATCAACCTATTGATTTGATCCACTAGAAAACCTTTTTTAAAATATATCTAATATGAGAATTATTGGTGGATGTTGGTTTAGTTTTTAGTGATTAACTCAGTCAAGGATTCACACATCTTGGAGATAAACCACTTATAGTAGTGTAGCATGTTTCCCATGTCTTGGTCAACAAGTGAGAGTGGTATAACTCCACCTATGATTTAGAGATATGGAATGAATCGGAAATTTGGGATTATCCAGTCATTGATGAACTCATATCCCCCAATATGGACTATGATACAACCCCATAACATGTAACACCCGAGACTTTTATGTTATATAAATCATCAAAGGAATCTTTTTCTACACACAACACTTGCTTGCCTTGCTTTACACGAAATTGCAACCTTCCTCGATAGCTTGCGTCGTACGCAATACCGAGTTTCACTAAACAATGATATGCTAATAAAATATTATTAAAACTAGCCGTTATGAATAGTAATAACCACTTTTTGAAATTTTATAAATTTTATTTTTCAAAATGGACTTCATTTTTGGATTCGGAATATCGAAATTATCCTAGGGTGAAATTTTGGAATTTTTCATAAAAATTAATTTTACCACTTCTGTGAGTGGAATTTCGAAAATCCGAGAGACACGGTTGATGTCAGTAAGTAAAATGTGGTTCAATGAGATGAAAATAATTTTTTGGTGAATAGTAACTTTTTACTTTTTTTTTACCACGGTTAAAAGTAAATAGGGTAATTAAGGATAAAAATGATATTATTATTACCCTAACACATGTCATAATTCTATTGGACAAGTATAATTAGACCAAAAACAATCTTAGGAATAAAATATGACCATTTAGGCCCACTTGGATTAGATTAGGACATTTATTATTAATTTATTTAATGAAGGGTTAAAATAGTTAAAATCAAAGTTTAATAAGTAAATAATTTTTAATATGGGGTTATACATAAGATAAATTCGACTATAAATATTCATTAGAAATATAAAAAGATTTCCCACATAATGATATTTTATTTTTAATTTTTATACATTAAATAATTTAATTTATTTATGACACAATCATGATGCAGTAATTATCTTATTAATGAAATATTGACATAATTGATGTTATAAATACCCAAATAAATGTAATTTGAGACTTTTTATGAATTCCACTAATTTTCTAGATTAATATGACATGTTAGTATTGATTTATGTAACTTTTTTCGAACTAATCATTCTGTTATGATTTTCACAAAAATTAATTACTAAATAGTGTCAAAATTGACATAAAATAGTTTTTAAAACAAATATTATATTAGTAATTGTTATTTTATTCCTAAAAATCTAAGGTTCGGCCAAATGACTTAGATAAGGTTATATATATTAATAATAAACAACTTGGGGTTCTTTTGGCTGATTATAGTAAGTTTATTAACCTTATAGTATAAGAACACAAGAAGACACGGTAAAAGTAAAATTATTTAACTTAATGTTAAATCTAAATGATAAGGTTAAAATAGGAACCTAAACTTGTCTAATTTCTATTGGATTAGAGTATTTCAACCCATCCCCACCTTAGCTTCTAAATAAATCAATTTGGAGCTATTTAAAACCGAACTTTACTTTATAATAAAATAATATTTTTAGTTTTTCCAAAGAAGCCCCTCTCCTCCCTTATAAAAGGGCACCTCCTTCCCCTCTTCCACACACCACTTTGAACCTTAAACCTCGTCCAACCCCTGTAAATTTATTCTCTCCACTTCCCTATAAACATCCTAGAGGTTATGGTCTTCTTCAAAGACCTATTTTAGTGCCCTAAAAGGAGGTCTCAAAGAAGCACTTCAAAGAAGAGGTAATGTCCGTTACCGATTCTTTCATCTTAATTTCTTCTTCCACTTCTTCTTCTTTAGTTGTTTCATTATGAAGTAATAACATCAGTATCACTCATATACTGATATGTTATTATAAGTATTAAACAACCTTATTTCACCATCTATCCATCCTACGGAAAAAGAAATCACCGCGCGTGCGTACGTACGGAATACCGTCTCCACGCCGTGGTGTAATCTATTTTCCACCACCACCTTACTTGGATGGGTATAATGGTGTAAATAATGACTATATATTACTATTATAAAGTTATACTGATTATGAAATAGTATAAATACACTCCAATACAATTCCACGATCATAGGAATGATATCATCACTCGTGCGTACGTACGGAATACCGTCTCCACGATGTGATGCGACTCGTTCTACATGATCTTCATTTCATAATGATTATATAAATGAATTTAATGAATTAATATGATATATATTACACTAATAACATTCTGGAAATGAGGTATCTATAACCTAAAGAGAATAATAAGAATTTATTCGACAAAACACGCATAAGAACAAAAAGTAATAAACACCCGAATAACAAGTAGTAATGAAATATTACTAATAAGAAGCTAAGAATATGACCATATATGATATCATAAAAATAATTATGATTCTTTAATAAGTCAATAACATTATTTAAATCATTATACAGGAGGTTCGGACACGTACAAAGCATAACGGACCTAAGTTAAGGGAAATATCACAATCTCATTTTTATCCGAGATTGTTTATACTTTAGTATTTACTGGGGTGTATTTTATTATCCAAATCCATGTTTCCTCAATATGTAATATTATTTCCATCCACCTAAAACTGTTTAAATCCAATTTTACCCTTCGGTGAGTTTTTAGTAAAGGATATGAAAGGAATCTTTTGTCATTTTTCGTACGAGGTACTTTTTGACTTTTCCAAAAAAAGTACGAAGAATGTTTTTTTTTAACTTATACGGCATGAATGGATTTTTAAAACATTATTTACAAGAATATTCCTTTACAAGTTATCAAGTTTATTTTTAATCAACTTCTTTTAGTTTATAATTGTATGACATGTTAAGAAAGGAAAAGAGTTTTTGAAGTATAAAGGATATTTTCCTCAAGAATGGAGTTCAAGTGTTTTATCAAAATTATTTTCCATCTAAGATAATAAAGGGTTCTGTTTTCATCCCTATTATTATATTTATTTGATTATGTTGTGATGGAATTATTTTTATGAATTCCTTTATCTTATAAGAATTGTTTTATGATGTCATGTTGTTTAATATTCCCATTTTTATTTCATGGGTTATGCTATGATGTATGGTTTATGATTTTGTGGCACACATAAGAATGGTATCATTATGAGATGGGTGGGACCTATAACTCCCTCCAATGCATTGGGTAAAGATTTTATATCTCATGAGATAGACATGGATGGAACAGTAGGTTATACCGGTTCAGTGAAACAGGACTGAAACGAGGAGTGAACTCGGTTCAGAAATGGACTTTGTCCACTAAGATAGTCTTGGAAATGAGTCTTTACTAATAAGAAATGATTCTCTATGATTATTTGTGTATGCCACAAAGTTTCATGTTTTAAGTTATGATTATTGGGATTATATTTCACTACTATGATTTATCTCATGTTATGAAATTATGATCTCTTTTGCAAGTTAAGATTTCCAAAAGTTATGTGTTTATGTATATGATGTGATTGATATTTCTTTTGTTTACCCTTACTGAGCATTTGAGCTCACCCTTTTGTATGTTTTATTTCCCCAGGTCAGGAAGAAGGTTATTAAGTAGAATATGCCAAAAAGGGACTCTAGATATGATGAAATAAATGGGAGGCAAAGTAGATGCTTTATGAACCAGTTGTTTATGTTTCCCAATTTCTAAAGACACTATACCTATACGGTCCTTTCTTGGTTTTGTTATATGTTGTAATAAGTGTGCTTCAATTCTGAAGTAATAACAATGTATGTAAAGTATGGGTCGTTATAGTTGGTATCAGAGGAAAGGTATAGTCAACCTTTGGAAACTAGGATGTGAAAGCCTTAGTAAGAACCCTAAGGATAATTATAAGCATATAACACAATATTAGTGTTTTAGAAATGGCCATGAATAACCTAGGATAAGACCTTAAGTGTAAAATTTTATTCTTTATTATGTGGTTTTCCTATTATAATTAGTGTTGCTCACACTATTCTTCTTGGTTTTAGTCAATGGCTGGAACCCAAAGGAACCGTGTTAATGCGGAATACGATGGGAAATGCAATGATTGTCCCCCTGAGCAACCAAACATTATGGGAGCTGGAATACAAAATCTTGTAGCCATGCTCACACAACTTTCTCAAGCTATGAATCATGCAGGACTTCCAAACGATCAAAGGAAGGAGCAATATTCTGTTGAATCCTTCATGAGACAGCGTCCACCTTCATTCAGCGGGTCTACTGATCCATTAGTTGCTGAACAATGGATTAGTACTACTGAAAAGATATTTTCAGTTCTTCAATGTTCTGAGCATGATAAAGTCATCTTATCAGTGTATCGTTTGGAAGGTGGTGCTGATCAATGGTGGAATCTTATCAATAATATGAGGCCAAGAGATGAAATTGAGTCCATGGAATGGGGCGAGTTCAAGAACTTATTTTTCAATAATTACTTCCCTCGTATTCTTAGAACAAAGATGGAGAAGGAGTTTCTTGAACTGAAGCAAAAGGATGATGAATCTGTTGGTACTTATGAAGCAAATTTTACAAGACTTGCAAGGTAATCTTCTGGTATTATTATCCAACCTGAGAGTAAGATCGATCAATTCTTTAGTGGATTAAAACCAAGTCTTCTAAGGGTGTTAGCCATAAGGGACTTCAATAGCTATGAGTAAATCGTTCGATGTGCTCTCAAAGTAGAGATGGAGATTGGAGTAACCCATCAGTCATATGGGTTTGATAAGAAGAGGAAAATGGAATTCAAAGGAAAATATAAAGAGCACACTGAAAATAAGATGAGATTTCCCTTATGCTCAAAGTGTGGAAAGAAACATGGAGGGAGTTGTCTTAAAGGGACAAGTAAATGTTTTAAATGTGTAAAGGAAGGTCATCGGGCATTTGAATGTCGCGATGATGGGAAGAAGATGTCTAATGATGCAAACAAAGGAAGGGATACACAGAATGAACCTACTACACTTCAATGTTTCAAGTGCAAGGAGATGGGACATTATGCCAATAAATTCCCTAATCCAAGGGTTTATGATGATGGTCGACGTCAACAAACTCTTAAGGCTAAAGATAAAGGAAAGTCACATGCAATTTCTATCAGCGATGTGGAGTACGATAGCGATGTGGTGAAAGGTACACTTACCATCCACTCTAAAGTATCAAATGTTTTATTTGATTCTGTATTCACCCACTCCTTTATTTCTGAATAATTTTCTAAGGGTATCACCGTATTACCTCAACAATTAGATGTTGAGTTAGCTGTGACAACACCTAATGGAACAACAGTCGCATCAAAAGTTTATAATTCTTCTTCGATTGAAGTTTGTGGGAAAGTGCTTCCTACAAACCTTGTGATCCTTCCTATAGTGGAATTTGATGTGATTCTTGGCATGGATTGGCTTTCTCTACATGGAGCTCATATCAATTTCCAAATAAGGGAAGTCACATTTCATATTTCAGATCAATCTATGATCGTCTATCGATGCAAGGATGAACATAACCTTCCAGTGGAAATTTCTTCCATTTTATGGGTATTGATTCCACTAAATGAAGGTTATTTATCTCAAATGGTTGGTGAGAAACTCATGATTAATAATATTCCCATTGTACGGGAGTTTGATGATGTCTTTCCGGGGGAATTACCGGGTCTTCCACCGAATCGTGAAGTTGAGTTTTCAATAGAACTCGTACCGGGTGCTTTGCCTATTTCAAAGACACCTTATAGAATGGCCCCAATTGAGTTGCAGGAATTGAAGAAGCAACTCCAATAGAATCTTGATAAGGGGTTCATACGCCCCAGTGCATCACCTTGGGGAGCACCTGTTCTATTTGTTAAGAAGAAAGATGGATCAATGAGACTCTGCATTTATTATCGAGAACTTAACAAGATCACTATCAAGAACAAATATCCTCTCCCGTGCATTGATGACCTATTTGACCAACTAAGCGGAGCTCAATACTTTTCCAAGATTGATCTTCGTTCAGGGTATCATCAATTAAGGGTCAAAAGGGAGGATATACCAAAGACGACTTTTCGTACAAGGTATGGACACTATGAATTTATAGTGATGCCATTTGGTCTTACTAATGCCCCTGCTATCTTCATGGATCTAATGAATAGAGTCTTTAGAGACTATCTTGATCAGTTTGTGGTAGTCTTTATAGACGATATTCTTGTCTATTCAAAGAGCAAGGAAGAACGTGAAGATCACTTGAGAATTATATTGAAGACCCTGAGAAAGGATAAGCTTTATCCAAATTTACCAAGTGTGAATTTTGGATTCAAAAAGTTTCATTTTTGGGTCACATAATCTCAAAAGAGGGGATATCTGTGGATCCAGCAAAAACAGAGGTTATCGAAAGATGGTCGAGACCAACAACAGTAATTGAGATCCGAAGTTTTCTTGGTTTGGCTGGATATTATCGAAGTTTTGTGAAAGATTTTTCACGATTATCTAATCCACTCACCAAGTTGACTCGAAAAGGAGTTAAGTTTGTTTGGACGGAAGAATGTGAAGTGAATTTCAAGGAGTTGAAAAGAAGGTTATCCAGTGTACCTGTTCTCACACTGCCTTGTAGTGGAGAAAGGTTTGTGATCTATAGTGATGCATCAAAGAAGGGATTGGGGTGTGTACTTATGCAAAATGATATGGTGATAGCTTATGCCTCACGACAGTTGAAAATACATGAGCAAAATTACCCAACTCATGATTTGGAGTTAGCTGCAGTAATCTTTGCATTAAAGATTTGGAGGCATTACCTTTATGGTGAAAGGTGTGATATTTATACCGATCATAAAAGTTTAAAGTATATTTTCACACAAAAGGAGCTGAATATGCGTCAAAGAAGATGGTTGGAGCTGATTAAGGATTATGACTGCTCAATCCATTACCACCCTAGGAAAGCAAACAAGGTGGCAGATGCATTAAGTCGACAAGACCATGCCAGTTTATCCATGATGAGGATTACAAAAGATCCAATATTTATGGATTTACAAAGGATGGATCTTGGAATTATAATGGAAGGGGAAAAATCTTATCTTTCTCAAATGAATGTTCAACCATATATACATGTAAAGATTAAAGAGGCGCAGAAAGAAGATGTCGAGTTACAAAAGAAGGTGAGAAATGTTCCTGAATTCAACCTTGATTGTGATGGGATAATAAAGTTCAGGAATCGGGTTTGTGTTCCTCCCATCCCGGAATTAAAGAAGGAACTGCTGGATGAGGCTCATAGTTCTTCATTCTCTATTCATCCTGGAAGCACGAAGATGTATAGGGACCTGAAAGAGTACTTCTGGTGGGATGGCATGAAAAGAGATGTTGTTGAATATGTCTCTCGATGCTTGGTTTGTCAACAAGTTAAAGCTGAGAGACATAAGTCTAAGGGGATGTTACAACCATTACCCATACCCGAATGGAAATGGGAAAACATCACTATGGACTTTGTCACAGGACTTCCTAAAACATCCAAAGGCAATAATGCTATCTGGGTCATAGTTGATCATCTTACAAAGTCTGCACACTTCATTTCTATTAGAGAGGATTTCTCTCTGGATCAGCTTACCAGGATATATGTAAAGAAAGTGGTAAGATTTCATGGAGTACCACTTTCTATTATATCTGATCGGGATTCGAGATTTACCTCAAAGTTCTGGCGAAGTCTTCAGCATACTCTGGATACAGAGTTGAGTTTCATCACTGCTTATCATCCTCAGACAGATGGTCAGTCTGAGATAACAATTCAAACCCTAGAAGATATGTTGAGAGCTTGCTCTATGGATTTCAAAGGTGGTTGGGATCAACACCTACCTTTGGTGGAATTTTCTTATAATAATAGCTTTCACTCCAGTATTTAGATGGCTCCTTATGAAGCTCTCTATGGAAAGAAATGCGGGAATCCAACTTGCTAGGATGAAGTTGGGGAAAGAAATCTATTAGGACCTGATCTCGTTGATGAAATGGAAGAAAAGGTCAGATCTATTCAACAACACATAAGAGAAGCTCAGAGTCGATAGAAAAGTTATGCCGACAACCGAAGAAAAGACCTAGAGTTTGAAGTGGGTGATAAAGTGTTCTTACGAATATCTCCCTGGAAGAGGGTTATGAGATTTGGAAAGAGGGGGAAATTGATCCCTAGATATATCGGTCCTTTCGAAATACTGGATCGTGTTGGGAAGGTAGCTTACCGATTGGCGCTTCCACCGAATCTCTCTCAAGTTCACAATGTGTTCCATGTATCTCTCCTGAGAAAGTACATACCTGATCCTTCACATGTACTCAGCTCAGAACTTGTACCGCTGGAGCAGGATATTTCTTATGAAGAACAACCGATAGAGATTCAGGATCGTAGCGAAAAAGTCCAACGAAACAAGACCACTCGATTGGTGAAAGTTTTATGGAGGAACCACCAATTAGAAGAAGCTACATGGGAGCTTGAGGATATGATGAGGGAGAGGTATCCTCATCTGTTTGTTACAAAGTGATGAATTTCGAAGGCAAAATTCAATTTAAGGGGGGTAGAATGTAACACCCGAGACTTTTATGTTATATAAATCATCAAAGGAATCTTTTTCTACACACAACACTTGCTTGGCTTTCTTTACACGAAATCGCAACCTTCCTCGATAGCTTGCGTCGTACGCAATACCGAGTTTCACTAAACAATGATATGCTAATAAAATATTATTAAAACTAGCTGTTATGAATAGTAATAACCACTTTTTTGAAATTTTATAAATTTTATTTTTCAAAATGGACTTCATTTTTGGATTCGGAATATCGAAATTATCCTAGGGTGAAATTTTGGAATTTTTCATAAAACTTAATTTTACCGCTTCTGTGAGTGGAATTTAGAAAATCCGAGAGACACGGTTGATGTCAATAAGTAAAATGTGGTTCAATGAGATGAAAATAATTTTTTGGTGAATAGTAACTTTTTACTTTTTTTTACCACAGTTAAAAGTAAATAGGGTAATTAAGGATAAAAATGATATTATTATTACCCTAAAACATGTCCTAATTCTATTGGAGAAGTGTAATTCGACCAAAAAAATCTTAGGAATAAAATATG
Organism: Viscum album; assembly: GCA_963277665.1. Classification (NCBI taxonomy): domain Eukaryota; kingdom Viridiplantae; phylum Streptophyta; class Magnoliopsida; order Santalales; family Viscaceae; genus Viscum; species Viscum album. The sequence goes on along the minus strand of OY728141.1, from coordinate 590,504,498 downwards.
ACCATGTAGGCCCACTTGGATTAGATTAGGACATTTATTATTAATTTATTTAATGAAGGGTTAAAATAGTTAAAATCAAAGTTTAATAAGTAAATAATTTTTAATATGGGGTTATACATAAGATAAATTCGACTATAAATATTCATTAGAAAGATAAAAATATTTCCCAAATAATGGTATTTTATTTGTAATTTTTAGACATTAAATAATTTAATTTATTTATGACACAATCATGATGCAGTAATTATCTTATTAATGAAATATTGACATAATTGATGTTATAAATACCCAAATAAATGTAATTTGAGACTTTTTATGAATTACACTAATTTTCTAGATTAATATGACATGTTATTATTGATTTAAGTAACTTTTTTTGAACTAATCATTCTGTTATGATTTTCACAAAAATTAATTACTAAATAGTGTCAAAATTGACATAAAATAGTTTTTAAAACAAATATTATATTAGTAATTGTTATTTTATTCCTAAAAATCTAAGGTTCAGCCAAATGACTTAGATAAGGTTATATATATTAATAATAAACAACTTGGGGTTCGTTTGGCTGCTTATAGTAAGTTTATTAACCTTATAGTATAAGAACACAAGAAGACACGGTAAAAGTAAATTTATTTAACTTAATGTTAAATCTAAATGATAAGGTTAAAATAGGAACCTAAACATGTATAAATTCTATTGGATGAGAGTATTTCAACCCATACCCACCTTATCTTCGAAATAAATCAATTTGAATCTATTTAAAACCGAACTTGACTTTATAATAAAATAATATTTTTAGTTTTTCCAAAGAAGCCCCTCTCCTCCCTTATAAAAGGGCACCTCCTCCCCCTCTTCCACACACTAATTTGAGCCTTCAAGCTCGGAAAACCCCTGTAAATTGCTTCTCTCCACTTCCCTAGAAACATCCTAGAGGTTCTGGTCTTCTTCAAAGACCTATTTTAGTGCCCTAAAAGGAGGTCTCAAAGAAGCACTTCAAAGAAGAGGTAATGTCTGTTACCGATTCTTTCATCTTTATTTCTTCTTCCACTTCTTCTTCTTTAGTTGTTTCATTATGAAGTAATAAAATCAGTATCACTCATATACTGATATGTTATTATAAGTATGAAACAACCCTATTTCACCATCTATCCATCCTACGGAAAAAAGAAATCACCGCGCGTGCGTGCGTACAGAATACCGTCTCCACGCCGTGGTGTAATCTATTTTCCACCACCACCTTACTTGGATGGGTATAATGGTGTCAATAATGACTATATATGACTATTATAAAGTGATAATGATTCTGAAATAGTATACATACACTCCAATACAATTCCACGATCATAGGAACGATATCATCACACGTGCGTACGTACGGAATACCGTCTCCACGATGTGATGTGACTCGTTCTACATGATATTCATTTCATAATGATTATATAAATGAATTTAATGAATGAATATGATATATATTACACTAATACCATTCTGGAAATGAGTTATCTATAACCTAAATAGAAGAATAAGAATTTATTCGACAAAACACGCATAAGAACAAAAAGTAATAAACACCTGAATAACAAGTAGTAATGAAATATTACTAATAAGAAGCTAAGAATATGACCATATATGATATCATAAAAATAATTATGATTCTGTAATAAGTAAATAAAATTATTTAAATCATTATACAGGAGGTTCGGACACGTACAAAGCATAACGGACCTAAGGTAAGGGAAATATCACAATCTCATTTTTATCCGAGATTGTTTATACTTTAGTATTTACTGGGGTGTATTTTATCATCCAAATCCATGTTTCCTCAATATGTAATATTATTTCCATCCACCTACAATTTTTTAAATCCAATTTTACCCTTCGGTGAGTTTTTAGTAAAGGATATGAAAGGAATCTTTTGTCGTTTTTCGTACGAGGTACGTTTTGACTTTTCCGACAAAAGTATGAAGAATGTTTTTTTTAACTTATACGTTATGAATGGATTTTTAAAACATTATTTTCAAGAAGCTTCCTTTACAAGTTATCAAGTTTTTTTTTAATCAACTTCTTTTAGTTTATAATTGTATGACATGTTAAGAAAGGAAAAGAGTTTTTGAAGTAGAAAGGATATTTTCCTCAAGAATGGAGTTCAAGTGTTTTATCAAAATTATTTTCCATATAAGATAATAAAGGGTTCTGTTTTCATCCCTATTATTACATTTATTTGATTATGTTGTGATGGAATTATTTTTATGAATTCCTTTATCTTATAATAATTGTTTTATGATGTCATGTTGTTTAAGATTCCCATTTTTATTTCATGGGTTATGCTATGATGTATGGTTTATGATTTTGTGGCACACATAAGAATGGTATCATTATGAGATGGGTGGGACCTATATCTCCCACCAATGCATTGGGTAAAGATTTTATATCTCATGAGATAGACATGGCTGGAACGGTAGGTTATACCGGTTCAGTGAAACAGGACTGAAACGAGGAGTGAACTCGGTTCAGAAATGGACTTTGTCCACTAAGATAGTCTTGGCAATGAGTATTGACTAATAAGAAATGATTATCTATGATTATGTGTGTATGCCACAAAGTTTCATGTTTTAAGTTATGATTATTGGGATTATATTTCACTACTATGATTTATCCCATGTTATGAAATTATGATCTCTTTTGCAGGTTAAGATTTCCAAAAGTTATGTGTTTATGTATATGATGTGATTGATATTTCTTTTGTTTACCCTTACTGAGCATTTCAGCTCACCCTTTTGTATTTTTTATTTCCCCAGGTCGGGAAGAAGGTTATTAAGTAGAATATTCCAAAAAGGGACTCTAGATATGATGAAATAAATGGGAGGCAAAGTAGATGCTTTATGAACCAGTTTTTTATGTTTCCCAGTTTCTAAAGACATTATACATATATGGTCCTTTCTTGGTTTTGTTATATGTTGTAATAAGTGTTCTTCAATTCTGAAGTAATAACAATGTATGTAAAGTATGGGTCGTTATATAACACATGAAAGGTCATAAAAATCTAGAATAGGGTCATGCAGCTGTAGATGTTACTAAATTACTGATATAGCATGGTTAATACCAGCACTTCTCGATTGATCTATCTATCACTTTCCAATTATGTTTTCATTATGAAGATTATAATCCTTACCTCGGTGTGTGAATCACACAAAAATTGAAATCACCCACTGATGGATAATTCTAGAAATTTTATTTTGTGGGCCAATAAATCAATCTAGGGGTGACCTCCCAACCTCTTTCAATGTAGTGGCCTTTCTCCAATGTTGGTTAGTAAGAATTGGGAATCCCGTGAGTCTTGAAAGTTGGGAAGGTATGAGGACTTCTTGTTCATGTCTCCCACCTGTTTTTCCTAATAAATATCTTATCCTAAATACTGAAGGGGGTATCAATTCATTGGTAAAGGTCTTCACTCATAGCATATCTTTGTATTTAAATTATCTCCCTTATAAGTGGGGGTTTCTCTCTACATTATCCCATATAGAGGTTGGGGAATAAATTAATTATACATATCCCCCTAAATCAGAGCCTCTCTATTCATATTCACATTCTAGAATCTTATCCTAACCTATCCATGCACCAAATGTAAAATATTTTCATCTAGGATCCACCTACTAATCAGGTCTAGGATGGTATTTTTATTATAATGGGATAAAAAATATGAGACCCAAATTGCATCATACAGTCCCACTACTCTAAACTCCTCGCCTATTTTTTAAATGTTCTAACACACCTATCTAAAAAAACACCAATCCATTTCAAGTCACCTATGTGGTGAAGATCTTATCTTAAGGCTTGTCATGTCCTATGATCAGTGATGGTTTTCTTTAGAATAAATAAATAGCTATGAACCTCAAGTTATGATAAGTGTTGTCATTTCTTTAGGATTAAGGGTAATTCCCAAGGATGTAACCTTATATATGGTTGGCCTCTCTGATAATTCATTCTAACATTGATATATTATCTATAGATAATTCATAATGATGGTTGATCCAGTTGATTGGTTGATTACCTATTCATGGTGTGGGAATAGGTGTATCACTCAGTAGTATAAACCCATATGTGGGAAATCTATCTGACATTAGGTAGTCATGAAGACCATATCCCATGTGTTTGAAGAGAAGGTGGTGTCCTGGAAAAATATAGTGGCACTAGTTAACCTCAACACTATCGATCATTTCTATTCACATCATGGAAGTAGCTTGGGCACATTGTTCTGGTGTAATTTCTTCCAAAAATAAGGATATTTATAATTTTGAAGGAATTGGGAAGAAAATTCAAAAAAAATGTAAAACATTTCATGTATAAGATATGTGAAGTAAATTTTGTATATAAATTATGAGGATATCATTAATTCTTAACAAAAAAGGATATTTTAAAGGAAATTTTATGCGAATACCTCAATATTGTTTGTGGTAGATTTCATTCATGAAAAAACTAGATTATATAAGCTGATTCATTTGAAAAAGAAAATTATTTTTTAGAGGATAATTTATAAAGGAATTTTTTCACAAATTAAAAATATTGTGACACATATGAAATTATCCAAAATTTTAAATGAGGGCCCCATTACCTGTTTTTAGGGGAAGGGAATCTTATGCATGTCACATAGAAATTATGTGGGCTATCTTACTTCCTCCCAATAATATCTTCTCCATTCCAATCAGGCCAAATTTTGATGTAATTTCATTTTTATATTCCTATAAAATAATGGATCGCCTATTAGAGGTAATTCATAGGTGAAATTTATAAAGGGGATATTTCCACATACGATCCCAGTTGTTCATGAAGTAATTTAATCATTCATGAAATGTAAATCATTTAGTTATGGTTATTACCTCACAATTATATAGAATCTTTTCACATGAACATTATTTTTGGTAGAGTGGTGGTAATATTTGAAACCACAGACCAGATTCATGGTAGACTATCACTTTATAGAGGTAAATGATGATCATTCATGGTCATGTAATCTTAGAAACCACAAAAAAACCTATGTGACCACATATTCTAGGAAGGAATCATCTATAAATGTCAATACATACTTCAAGAAAGGATCCTTTGTTACATCAGGAATAGCTCGTAGAATTCATCTCATCTACAGTGTGCTCTCTACAAGAAGAATCATATCCTTCATGAATCATTCCATTTCTATAATATTAAATAAAACTTAGGTAATTCCCCAAGTTTTAGCCAAGTAAGAGAAGAGTAATAGCATCATGAAAAATATTATTGATAATACCCCCCCCCCCCATGCATAAAAACCTTAGATAGCCATCAGTATAAGTCCTTAATAAAGAAATATCATGAGACCCCTTTACAAAATTCCACTCACATAAATACCTTTACAAGTGGCCTTTAACCTAAACCTCATATGATACATACCCAAAATTTATTTAGAACCATAATATTATATAAATTGATGGATCCCCAAATTGATTTTCATCCTTTTCTAAATGGCCGTTATCCTTGAAAATTAGACCTGTATAGGGTCACTTTGTGAAGGAACCATACTACTGGTAACTAAGCCTACTTAGAATTATTTTACCCACCCAAATCATCTATCTAGGTTGAATTAATACAAATGACTACACTAGCTTCTATTTTCCAAGTTAAAAGGCCCAAAAATACAATTTCAATAAGTCATTCTCCACGTTCTCTTGATATGTATAACTAGGTGACCATGCACACAATTGTGCACCCAATCAATCATGTATTACTTTGATCATAGACGAGTCATGGTTTTTTCCTCTCAAAACAATGTGACCCTTAGGGTAATTATTATTATATATTAGCTTAATAGTCATGTTCCTTGTTGTGAGAATACTAGTGAATCCTCCCCTGGCTCATACTGCTCATCCTAATTTTCCTATATCCAGCATCGGATTGACATGAAAACCCATTGGACCTCATTTTTCCACTCAATAATCTTGAGACATGTTATGGGTATCCTAATAATTTAAGCCTTGAAACCCATCTTTGACTAAGTAACCTACCAATTTAGGCATCTTTGGGTATTATATTCAAAATCATTTCATGTATTCTTTCTAAACCTAAGTAAAGAATGGGCCTCCTACAAGGTATAAGCCCAAATTAATCCATGTAAGGGCCTTTTACTATGTGAAATCACCAAATTCTCCCTCTCTAGGCTATATTCACCATGAGTCTAAAAAATATAACTAAATGGAATATATTATCCATGATTTTATCCTATCCCAATGGGTTATATTCCCAATGATCCAACCTTCCTCAACGGGCCATATTTCCTATGAGCCCAATATACCTTCTCATGTTTAAACTAACAGACCAAAAAAACCAGAAAGGTTCACTCATGTGTGGGTCCCACACAAACCATTTCTAGGAAATATGGCTGCAAAAATTTAAACTATATATCACATATCTTTACTGCATGAAATTAAACTGTTTGGATTGGTCCTATCACACAACATTAAACTATACAACCAAACTTTTTGAATTTGATTCCTTCTATATAGGATACACAAGACACCTCTTTCAAGTTCAATCTCAATACCCCATAGGTTATAGACACACAAAACTAAAATACACTTCCCATGGTCATGGATGCACAAATTTAAAAGTAACTGCATTGATTCTTGTCACACTAACTTAAAAGGTATGAACTGTCCTATTAAGTGATACATAAAATTATAGGTTATGATTACCTTCATAGGAATATGTAGAAATCTCTTTTAATGGACCCAATCCAAACTACACAACACCTTCCAACTCCCTATATGGTGATAAATTCCAAAGCACCTAATTGTGCTTTAAACCATAGTATAGTCAAAAAGTAAAATAAATATGGAGAACCTATTATATATACCGATGTACATATCAATGCATGATTTTAATCGATTACAAGAATGGTAGTAACTAGTATTAATATATTACTATAAAGGATTCATGAACATATCTTAAATATATAAGAGATTCCTGGAGTATGTAATAATCCACCCCCTCCCCCCAAGGGTGAGATGAGTCTGACCTTCCATCCTCTTAAAAAATGAATAACCTAAAGCATCACTGATAAAGTCTCAGTGATTGTTTCATGACCCATTACCCATAAAGGTAAAACACATGGGTTGTAAATGAATTAAGAGATATAACAATTCCCAAAGCCTACCTGCAATATTCCATGGGTTGGAAACTAGAATCCAGGGTATATCAATCATACGCATGGGAAGCATTGCCCTCAATATAGTTTAAGGAGTAAGTGGTAAGAAGGATAAACCACTAGAAAAGACCATGAATAAATCAAAGAGGAAATCACGATACATGTAATATAATACATAAACTAAATGGAAAACATAAAGTACCATAAATAAAACTAGGCAGTGACCATGAACTCAAGAAACTCCCGACAGCTGCTCAACAACTCCGCTGATCTAATAATGTCCATATTAGTCTCCAACTCATTCTTGCTGACATAAAAAATAGTTTCTATATACATAAGGTGATCCTAACATGTATACTCAATCATATACTTCTTTAAATATCTCATGAAAAATGTGAACGATGCATACTAAATCCAAGATAATAAATATATGAAACTAACTTGCCACCTAAATAGGTATACTATTCTTTTCCTATCCTCAGCATTGCTCACTCACCAAATAACTCGTAAGAGTAAACTATTATATAACAAAATTATATATATATATATATATATAAAGGTATCTTATCTCCACTTCTCCACTAGTTTGTCACTCTCATGCCCCAATGGTTATGTATTGTGTTTATCCCTCCTATAAATCATCCTACACCTCATGAAGTAGTATCACTACCATTTTTATCCTTTGAATCCAGATATCACATCATCATCATATCCTAGTAGTAACTATGTGTATGTTTGGAATCCATTATATGTTGTGTAAATACAATATACCTCAATTCATCATAGCTCATGCACGTACACTCATGGGAATCTAAATCCACCATGACCAAAAACAAGTATGTGTTATACCTCAATCCATTAAAACTCAAACATAAATGTATAGTAAACCATGAGTTATCATATCCTTGGTAGAAACTTCCCCTGTATTGTAATCCATTATAGCCCGGGATACACATACTCATCTAAATTTAGTGAGAGAGAAAGGAAGAGGGATAATTCATCCATATATTCTCTCTTCATCCTAGATGTTGGAGAAAACACCCCCCCCCCCAAACATTTGGGTGTTGGTTTCCCTACCAATGTGGGCAGGATAGAGTATGAAATAAAAATATACATAATATTATCATGTGCAACCACACTAAGGAAAACTACCTATCCTTAGAATCATCTATCGTTATCTTCGCACAAGACCCTCGGCTACCACTGTTAAGGAATATAAATCAAACCAACATAAAATAATCATGTTTTTTAATAATTAATTAATTAACCTTTAATTGATTTACATTAACATTTTCCAATATTAAAATTTTAATCTTATTAATCCAAGTTCTGATGGAACTATTAATTATCCTTCTTATATTCTGAAGTATGTCATTGTCTTTTGTGAACACCAAGAACCAACCTTGTTCATTTATTAGTTAATTTATCATTTATTAATTATTTGGGTACTCTATGACTCAACATAATATTCCACCTAAATTATGTACTCATGGTTCATAGCATCAATTGTATCTTATGGTTAAAAATGATAAATAAAACATCATCTTGGAATCATTCCATCAATCCAGCATCAATAAAGAATTAAGAAAGATTAATTATATATTGATGAGAAATCCCTACTCTAAGATCATCCCAACCGCCCCATTGTCCCATCATTTCTTATAGTATAATCCACCCTGACATCATCGGTATCGACCATCACTACAACCTAATCACCAAGAAAATTGCTCATCCATCAGATCAAATGTCAAAAAACATAGCCCTAATCCTCTAGCCCACCTCTCGTTAAGGTTTCCAATCATAGCAATGTCATCAGAAAAAATAATAAGTTTCTAAATCCATATTACACACACACATTTCAAAGGTATTTTTCACCCACCAGTGGGGAACTAATTCCATGGAATTAAGGCATTCGTGCCTCTAGAAATGATGAATGGATTTATTTTCCCCCAAACATTTATTATTGATTAAAAAATATATTTTAATTCTCATATTGAATTAATATTTTTATAAAGAAAATTATATTTTCACAAGGAAACTAGTGGGGGGATTTCTGCCTCCCCTAGTCTTCTCACCTTTCTGGGTCACCCGATGCTGCATCGGGTGGGCAGAAGGGTGCAACCCACCTAGCTAATGGATTTTTGTTTCAAACCATTAATGGTCAGGCTATTACCCCATGTTACACTCTGATATCTCAGTTAGAAATGGATCCTTCCTTCCTGGGGCTCTCTTTGGAGTGATCCCTTCATGGGGAGGAGGGTTCCTGGGGTGGAGGGTTCTAAAAGGCCACTCCCAAGGATTCCATTATTTGAAAGGAATAAAATCCAAAAATGAACAGTAATCACTTTTATCATGCCTCTTTCATTAATTAAAATCATTTGGATTTATATTGGTAGATTCTTTCCAATTGAACATGTTAAATGAACAACAACAAAGACATTTCCAAACATATAACACATTTTATTAATAAACATCAAGAGCCTCCATAAAAACATAAACCATGATAGATATAAAAACCCAAATATTCACTTAATTATATAAAATAAACATTAATTACATTTAACATGTAATAATTCTCTTTTCATTTCACTAACCGATAGGATTGTAATCAATTCTTATTAAAAGATAAAAAAGAAGATAACATTGCATCATGCAATGAAATCATTGGTTATTTTAAACTTCCAGTTTTAAAGAAGCTTAACCCTTTATGATATGTAATGTGATTGAATTTATAGATATATTCTTTAATTGATAAAAATAACATTATTTTATAGTAAGTGATTAATTCCAAAAAAATAAATTAAATGAGAGCATCCAATAACTACTTTTTATTCCTTACATTTTTTTTCATTTTTGATAAAAAAATTAACATGTGATTCCTTCTCCAAATAATTATCAAGTTAAGGTTAATCACACCCATTTAGACAAGGAGATAAATTATTATTAATTAAAAAATTTCATAAATTAAAGGAGAAGTAAAGATCCAATATCTATACTAGAAGCTCAATTTTCTATGAGCAACAGTAGACAAGAGAGGAACAACCGCCTTTGAAGGAATATCTACCAAAACCAAAGGAAATTACACTAAAACCTAATCATGGAAACCATCATCAAAATATTCTAAAATAATAAACTCAAAACATATAAATACTAACAAAATGTATTTTTTTAATGGAAATGAGAATAGGGGAGTGAGAAAGAGGGATGAAAGAGGAAGACACCTTGATCTGAGACTTTAATACATTGATACAAGGGGTTTAAACTCTTAATAGAATATTTTTAGGGTGGTGAGATGTGTGGGTATTATTTATTCTTCGAGGAAATAATAAAAAATCTGAAACAAAACTTCTCCATCCTTCCATTTATAGAGGAAGGTCGAAAGCCTTCACCACGGCATGGTGAACTACCAATAAGACTATAGTTCCCTCAATCAAAGTGTGATTAATTTTTCAAAGTGTTTGAACTCCATGAATCATACACCTTTAAAACCCACATTTAACCACTTTTACTTCCACTATATTCTCTACTACGGTGCAGTGACAAAAACAAATCTCTTTTACACTGATGATGCACAAAACTATGGCATGGAAATTTTAATGTTGTATATGTACAATAGTACGACTTATTGAGTTACATTCCCAAAATGCCTTCCTTTACATGTTATATCAATACATTTCTCCATCCCCATGTCTCACAGGTGAAACCCCAATCCAACGTGCCTTCTAAAATGTCTAGATAAGTCGTTTCAATCACTTTGGGGCACTCCATCACGAAATGGTCTACACCACGACCAAAATTTTTATACCCAAGTCTAAAATATTCTACCAATCACTAAATCCTATAAGTGAATGTGGAACCCTATGGGTCATAGGTATGCATTAGTTTGTGATTTTTTATCCTTTGGGTCATTCTAGAGGTTTCTGAGAGTTGAAAGTTAAAAACATAGATTTTTTTAGAAAATAGGCCAGGCACATGGTTTAGGTTCGTGATTAGTACTAACCATGTGGTAAATATTAGGTATATAAATATAAGAATCAATTGTAATTTTTCATGGTTTTACCATGGTTAGTTATACCATGTATCTCACCAAGGAAATTGTGCAGTTTTCTAGGTGTTTGTTAAGAGGTGTTGCACGGCTTGAGCATGGTTTTCCAAAACTGTGAAACTCTTACTATGTAGATGTGCACCTACATTTTTTTAAATTTCATAGGCCATACATGGTTGGATCATGGTTTTTTAAACTTTAAATCCTAACTATAAGACCTAAACCATACCACTTAAAAGTCATATTTTACAAATTTTCCCTAGATTTTTTTATATCTAACCACCTCCTAATATCCATTAGGATTGAACTAAACTTACCCCAATGTTTTATAGGCTTATCCCCTTTCTTACTTGGTGTTTTTACTTTGTTATTGGTGGATATATTCAAGGTATATTCTATTTTTTATCCATTATTATCTCCTCATCTTAGATCATGGCATGATCTCTTCTCCCCTTGTCTCGATGGAAACCGGTTGTGATGTAATTGTTGGATATAAAGAGACTCATAGATAATTGTTAATGTTTTCAATGGATATAGTCTTGTGAGGACTATATCTACTCATTTATAATCTTTATTCTTAAAGGTTAATTATTTCCCTCTGTTCTTATGGTAGTTTTCTCTGTATAATGGTTCTAACTCATGAATTACTTAATGTTCTTGTGAATTCCTTTGTTTTGATTTATGAAATTACTTTATTTAATATCAAAGTTAAATAATTTCATGAGATTCATGTTTTAAATGGTTTTTTCATTAAAAATGTATTTATTCATACTATGTGTTTGATGAAATGCATTAAAGATTATTTTGACTCTAAAGTGAATTTTCAAGCATGGGAGTGGTGATTCTTCACTGTGAAAATGTTTTATAAATTGTGAGAATGGTTTTCAAATGGTTTTTGGAAAACATAGAACATTGGGAACCTTGGGTGCATCGGGTTATGAACACATGTGACCTTAGTGAGTGTGACACCACTATGGGTTATTTTGTTGATATCAATAGACTTTGTAAGGACTCAATATCAGTATCATTCATGTTATACTGATTTTAGTTTTCCATCATGTGTTTGAGTAAATATTCCCATAGGTTATAGGCCATTTGTTCTTAGTTTTATACATGATGATATATTTCAAGTTTGGTTGCTCGCTTGTTTACCTTAGGGTGTATAATACATGGGTTGTTTTTCTTATTTTTTTCATGCTATCTTACATGTACTTATCATATTCCAAATTTATGTGAATATGAAAATTTTTATGAAAACCAAAGGATGTTTTACAAAATAATTTCTCTTTTAAAATATATTTATAAAATAGTTTTCCTTTTAATCTATAACTAATGGTTTCATGGTGTTAAACTTTGTATAGATTATTTTGTGGAATCCTAATGGGATCAGTGCTCACACACTAATTTTTCCTTTAGGAATTTGCAGATCTAGTTTCTCATAACTTAGGTAAAGGGAAGGGTGTCATGTAGTTTTATAGCTTCTCTTGGATATTTTATTCTTCATAGTGGGTTCCATCATGTGTTTGAGTAAAATTATTACATGAGATATATTTAGTTATGTTTTTAGAGTGAAATTATTACCTTGTTTTTTTGTGTTGATGGCTAGGTGTTCTTCCCTAGACCATAGAAATTATGAATGTGATTTGGACCATGTGGTAGGCCAACTTGGGTATCATGTTAGGTTGAACCTAGTTGGTTTGTTACAAAATTGTACCAAAGGGATTACCTAGAAAAAAGTGTGATGAAAATGTCTAGGCTTGGTTCAAGGTCTATGGTATATAGGAGTTAGGACCATTGAAATTCAGGTAGTAAGTATGGTAGGGTGCCTAGCCAGCTCAATTTTGTGTATAAACCTAAGTTTCCATGGGCAGTCAATGAATTTTATCAATCATGATCTTGGTTTTTGAGGTTATTAGATGAACTTGGTTTGGATTTCATTTAGATAACTTGTTCCTTTTTAATGTTTTGGAACTCATTCATTGAATCCATATTTTCTTTAAATTCTTATTCTTTAAAGATTTAAATTTGGATTATTAAAGGTGGTATTTTGATTTGGGAATTATCTCTTAGGTTAATTATTTATTTTCTATTGTTTTTATTAGACAATTCCTCCAAGAAGATATCTTCTAGGTATAGCATAGGAAGATGCTAGAAAAGTTCTATAGGTGAATCCTTCAATAGAACCTTATTTGGTGGAAGTTTTTATCCACACTATTCAAACTCTGGGTTAGGTGAGTGTTGGAAACCAGGGATAAAAGGTGGATCATGTATTGGAATTTACTAATCAGAATCCACCCATATTTTTTTGATAAAAAACCATACTGATATAAAGAGTAACTCAAGCATATTGAATGGATATTCCATTTTTTGAAAACTCTAAAGGACTCTAAGGTGGGTTTTCCAATTACATGCTTAAAGGACTGGAAAGAAGATGGTGGGACACCATCATTCAAGATAAGTTTCATAAATATCTTACTTGGGATTATTTTAAGAAGATATTCAACCAATAGTTATATTATGAAACATTATGTGTGGAAAATACTTGAGATTTTTTTACCTTAAATCAAGGGTATAATTCAATAATAGAGTATGCCACCTGTTTTATTGAGTAGGTTAACCTAGAACCCAATATTGTTACTAATGATTACCTTAAATTTTTGAGGTTATAGATGGGTCTAAGGACCAATATTTGGTCAACGTTGATTCTATTATGTATTCTAAACTTTTTTGAGGAAATTGATAAATCTATTATGTATGAGGTAGAAATATCTTGGATAATAAGCTTAGGTGGATCTTTGGTTTCCATAGGAGGTATCTAGGGTGTGTCTTCTAGAAATAAAATAAAATGTAAGGGTAACAAATTTACATTGGGACCAGGTTCAGATACTTTTTCAGGGTAGTAGTAGGTTGTTTTCTATCAATGTGGAATTCCTTGTCATACCAAGCCTAATTTTAAAGAATCTCTTAGGACCTATCCTCATTGTGGATAATATGGTCACCTTATGTGTTTTTTTTTGGATAATTTCTTATGGAAGAAGAGTAGAATATACTCTTACCAATTGATCACATGTTCATTCTAATACATCAAAGGGTGTTGGATCTCATTCTCATGCCAAGGGGGATACTCAGGCAATGAATAAAGCTCAAGGAGTTGACATCGGATGTCTCTATGAAGTAGAGTATGCATGAGGGGAATCTGAAGTAGGTCTTGATATTGTTTAATGTATGATGTATATTCCATCCTCTATGGTTCTAGGTTTGTTTAAAATATGTGTTACTCGTTCTTTTATATAATCTAAGTCTATTAACATGTTGGTCTTGTATTCCAAGATTATTCCATTCATGTTGGATCTTTCCACACCCTTGGGAAATAGGTCAGAATGAGGTTTTAAATGTTTCGTGCGTTGGGTGATGGTATCTGAATTCAAAGTGGTGTAATATTTCCTAGTTCTTGATCTTGATATATTTTAACTTATTATTGGAATAGATTGTATGATCATATTTAAGTCCTAGATCAATTGTTACCATTAAAGAGTTCAATTTCTATCTCCTGATGGAGTCTCTCATGTCTTTTCGGGTGACTGAGATTCTAGATTAGGGAGGGTGAGGCATGTTGTTCCTTATTCTGTAATGATCTCATGTCAGTTTTTGGATATGTTCTTAGGTTTTGTTGGTCCTTGTTTGAGCATCCCACTTTCATTCAGTGGTAATTTGGTACCATGTTGCTTTTTTGATGATTTTTCTAGGTTACCACTATGGAGAGAGGTCAAATTCACCATTTAAATACTCTCTGGTATGATTCCCATTTCCATGCCATTTTATCGCATGAAACCTACTAAGTTAAAGTAACTTAAATTTAATCAATTGAATCTTAAGGCTAAGGGATTTATTCATCCTATCATGGCACTTTGGGCTTCACCTGTTCTCTTTTCCAAGAAGGTAGATGAAATCCTCATACTTTTCATTGATTATCGAAAGCTAAATTAAGTGACCATTGAGAAAAAAATAACCATTACCAAGAATTGATGATCTATTTGATCAACTTAGAGGAGATCATTTGTTTTCTAAAATTGAACAGTGTTTAGGGTACCATCAGTTGAGATTCTAAGAAGTGGATATACCTAAAATAGTGTTTATGAGGTGGTATAGGAATTTTGAGTTTTTGGTTATACCATTCAATCTCACTAACACTCCTATGTTATTTATGGCATTGATTTACTATATCTTTTAGTGGTTTTTTGGACACTGTTTTCATCATTTTTATGGATGATATTTTGGTGAACTCTAAGTTAGAGGAGGTTCCCAGGGATCATTTGGATATCATCCTTAGTATCATGAAAGAACATCGCTTGTATGGTAATCTTTCTAAATCTGACTTTTGTATCCTCTAATTGAAGTTTCGGGGTACTGTTATATCTAATAGGGGCATATAAATGGACCCTAAATTATTTAGGTACTAATATCATAGGAGTAGCCCATAAATTTGTTTGAGATTCAGGTATTATTAGGCTTAGCTGGTTATTATAGGTGGTTTGTTTTTTTACTTCTCTAATATTATATCTCCAATGATATATTTCACTTTAAATGGTGCTAAGTTTGAGTGGGATGAAAAATTTCAAAGATCTCTCGATGAACTGAAGAATAGATTGACTTTATCTCCAATTTTGATTCTTCTAGTACTAAGTCCAGGTTATGATGTTTTATATGATTCTTTAGGTATGGGATTGGGATGTGTCTTGATATGGGTAATGTAGGTGGTGGATTATGTCTCTTTCCAATTATGCTCTCATGAGAAGACCTTCCTTACCCATAACCTTAAGTTTTCAATTTTTATGCACACTCTCAAAACTTGGCACTACTCTCTCTTTAGGGAGTGGTTTATGGTATATTCTAATTAAAATATCCTGACGTATATTTTTACTCAGTGGGATTTGAATTTGAAACAAATACATTAAGTTAAGTACCCTTGGACTTTTGATTTTTATATTGACTATTCTCCTGGAAAAGGGAATGTAGTCACCGATGTGTTGAGAAGTAAAGTACTGACTCTGGATATCAAGGAATTAGTGGATCAATAGTCTCTAATGATTTTGTTCACTGAGATGAACATGGGGTAGCAAGAGCCCAGTGGTCAAATTTTCTTAGCTTTGGTGAAGGATGACTCATCATTTGATGAGAGGGTTTGGCTCAATTAGATTTCAGACACTGATTTCCAGTGTTTTATTAAAATCCTAAATAGTGGGGATACCTTGAGTGATTTGTATTTGTCTCTCATTAATTCATTATGTTTCCAAGGTTGGTTGGTTATTCATATATCATTGAGTAAGTAATTTATGGATAGTGGAAATCAATATTTTTGGTCTACACACCCTGAGACTACCAAGATGTATAATGATCTGAGATATTGGTATTGGTGGTTGGGTATGAGTCAGTTAATTACTAGATTTGTGTTGAAATTCCTTACATGTCAGAGAATTATGGAATAGAACCATGGATCAACTGGTTTATTACAATATTTTCCCATTCCTATATGGAAGTGGGATGATATTTCTATGGAATTCACCATTGGTTTACCACAGACTCCTAGCATGAAGGATGTGATTTTTGTGATCATTGATCAAATTAAAAAATTGACTCATTTTCTCCATATCAATGATACAATGAAGGTTGAGAAGCTCCAATACTTGTACATCCAATAGTTTTTAAGGCTTCATGGAGTTACCCCTATAATTTTTTTTGATGGGGACCCACATTTTACATCTAGGTTTTGGAAAGGTTTGCAAGAGGTGATGGGTTCCCAGCTGAAATTAAGCATGATATATCATCTACAAATGAATTGGAAGAATGATCAAGATATTTAGATCCTTGAGGATATACTATGGGCATGCATTCTTAATTTTGTTGGTTCATGGGATAAACATATTCCTCTGGTTGAATTTTCATATAACAAGTTATTAGGATTCAATTAAAATGGAACCCTTGAAAGTTTTGTATGGGAATCCATATAGATCCCCATTGTACTTTAAATAGTTAAGAGAGTGGTACTTGGTTGGACCAAGCCTTGTTCAAGAGAAAATGTAAAAATTATAGTTGATCCATAAGATATTAGTGATTTCTCATAATCATCATAAATATTATACGGGTTGTCATCCTCACCTGCTAGAGTTTGTGGTTTGTGATTGGGTCTTTCTCAAATTCTCACCTCGCTTGGGACACCATCCATTAGGTAAGTAGGTTGAGTTAGTACTGAGGTTTTTTTTACCTTTTGAGATCATTGAATGACTTTGAAAGGTATCATATCAGTTGTAATTTTTTTCTCTCTCTTAATGTCGATTCATGACATGTTTCATGTTTCTCAGCTTATGAGGTATCAACTAGTCCCTTATCATGTGATTTAATGGGAAGATGTTGATCTTGATCCCAACACCTTCATGGTTGAACAATTTTCTTATATTATACATCACCAAGATAAGGTACTATGTGGTAAAATAACTCCCCAATTCTATGTACTATGGAAGTGCAGTCGAGATAGCCATGAGACGTGGGAGTGGAGATCATTGATGATGCCATAATTGACTTTTATTTTTTTCTAGTCCATAATCATGATCACTTTTTAGGGATATAAATATTTTATGGTGGGTGTAATTTTTACTCCATATGGGTCAAATTTATGCTTTATTTTGAGATTGGTTTATCCTTTGGGTCATTCTAGAGGTTTCTAGGAGTCGAAGGTTGAAAACTTGGATTTTTGGAGAAAATAGGCCAGGAATGCAATTAGTACTAATCATGTGGTAACCATGTAGTATAGAATTATAAGGCTCCAATGGATTTTTTTCATAGTTTTAGTATGATTATCCAATCTATTAATCTCACCAAAGAAACTGTGTGGTTGTATGGGTTTTTGTATAGATGGGTTTCTTGGCTTGAGCATGACCTTCTCAAACTATGTGTCACTTCCTAGGTATTCATTCACCTCTATTTTTTCAAAGTACAGTGGCCATGCATGGTTGGTTCGTGATTTGTTAAACCATGTGGCCTAATTGTGTTCCCTAATATAAACCTCTAAAAGTTGAAATTTAACTCTTTTCTCATTTTTATATCTAATCACCTCTTAATATTCATTAGGCTCAAACTATACTTCCCCCAGTACTCTAAATGTTTATCCCCTTTCTTCTTTACTGATATCCCTTCATTATTAGTAGATATCTTAAGGTGTGTTCTATTTTTTATTATATTTCTCTCCTCTTCTTAGATCCCTGCTTGATCTATTATCCCCTTATCTCGATGGAAGCCGATCGGGCTGTAGTTTCCATATATAAGGGGTTTGATGGAGAATTGTTAATTTTTTCAATGGATCTAGGATTTTTAGGACTAAGTCTACTCATTTATAATATATGTTTTCAAAGGAAAATTGTTTCCCTCTTCTCTTGAGAAAGGTATCTCTATACAATGGTTCTAGCTCATAAATTACTTGATGTTCATGTTAATTCCTTTGGTTTTATTTATGATTTTTTTTATTTGATATCAAAGTGAAAAAATTTCATGAGATGCATGTTTTTAAAGGGGTTTTTATTTAAAAATAGATTTATACACACTATGTATTTTATGAAATTACTCAAAGGTGATTTTGACTCTAAAATGAATTTTCAATCATAAGAGTGATGATTCTTTATTGTAAATTTTTTTTATAAATTGTGAGATTGGTTTTTGAATTTTTTTTGGAAAACATAGCACATTGGGAAACTTGAGTGCATCGAGTTATAGACATATGAAACCATAGTGATTGTGACACCACTAGTGGTTATTTTGTTGATATAGATAGACTGTAATAGGACTCAATATTAGTTGGATTCATGTTATTCCTATATTAGTATTTGTTCGTATGTTTGATTATGTATCCCCATAAGCTGGAGACCATTTGTGATTGGTTTTATACATAATGGTACATTTCATGTTTGATTTTTCTCTTGTTTATATTATGGTGTATCCATGGGTAGTTTTGTTTATGCTTTCATTATATATTACATGTACTTATCATATTCCTCATTTATGTTAATATGAATTTTTTTTATGAAAACCAAAGGATTTTTTACAGAATTATTTCTATTTTTAAAAGTATTTATAAATTGGTTTTGTTTTAAAGATATAACTAATGGCTTCAAGGCGTTAGACTTTATATAGATTCTTTGGTGTAATCCTATTAGGCTTAGTTCTCATAACCTAATTTTTCCTTTGGGTGTTTATAGATCTAGTTTTGTAGGACTCAGGTAAAGGGAAGGTCATCATGTGGTTCACTAGATTCTCTTGGATTTCGTCATCTTCATAGTGGGTTGTGGTGGTAGTGATGGATGGTCACATGGAGACTTGACTTTGTCTTTTCTTGTTTTACTTTTAATTTTAGCCTTTTGGTTTAACTTTGTATGTATCATGGAAGTGTACTCGTATTCTATGATATATATTTATTATTTATCTTATATTATTACATGATACATCTTGAGTTATGTTTTTAGGGTGAAATCATTCCCTTGGTTGTATTTGTGGATACCCAGGTGCTTGTGTCCAGCTTGTGACAATCGTTAATGCACTTTAAGACTTGTGGAGGGCTATATTTGGTGATGTGTTAGGTTGACCTGATTTGGTTCATTATAGTTAACTTCAAAAAGGTCATCACCATTCTCACCACCATAGTGTGGTGACCCTTTGAATGGATATAACTCCCCCCCACACTCTATAACACCTCCAAAATCCCCCCTCAATACCACTAATCCCTATAAAAATGTAAAAGCAGTGTTTTAAAAATTTGGTACTTTACATTAGATACCTATAAAGCAATTATTATCCTAATGAATTTAAAGAAAACCCTAGAAATAAAGTAAATGTGCCCAAACAACCACCATGGGATATGCCTATTAAGGATCTCACAAAAATAGGAATACAGCTAGACCACCAAGAGTGAAAAGCTAAAAAAACTCACAAAAAAACAGCTTACCTCAAAAAACACTCTTAATGGATACACCTCTAAAGGGAGAGTCTAGAATAAGAATAATAAAAAGTAAGAGAAATAATCTTATAAAATACCTAAGAATTTACAAAGCACCTCAAAAAGGATCAAACAAAGAATCAAAACAACTCAGGATTTCGAGCACGCTTCTATGACTCCTATTCCCAGGTGATTTCTTTTAAACAACCATGTCACTACAGGACATGAGCCAAAGGGGTTTAACACCCATGAAACACCTTCTCTTAATGAAACAAAATCTCAATAGTCTGCTCCTCAAAGGTCAAATCATCTTTAACATCCACCTCACCATAGTTGTGAAATTTTAAGGCACAACGGAAGCGTGTGATGGGTCATTCTCAACTTTTCTTTTTATCATGATCAGTTATTAATCTGAGATTTACATGATGATAAATTCCATGATCAATGGAATTAAATTCGAGAATATATAAAATGGATAAAACACTGGAAACAAAGCACTGGATCATCGCATATTATTTACAGTTAATTTAAGAAATTAAAGAACTTCCTTGTGAGAAATTATTTCTTTGTTGATGGATATGACAACGGATCTATGTCATACCATCATTGAATTATAGGAATCAAGATTATATTCCCTCTATCAGTGATCCACATGTGTTCCATAAATCTCTTAATGTCGTTGTAGGAATCTCCATGTGCTAGCATAAAGGATTTTATTGCTTGCTCTTTTTACTTTTGATCACCCTGATATTCACTTCCTAAGGATTATCTTTGATCTCTCTTGACTCAAGAGTTTAAGGGAGAGTAAAATCACTCTCCTTTATTAAGATCATTCTTAGAGAAGGGTTCTCTAGGGATTCAAGAGGATTCTCTAGATTTCATTATGCATAGAAAAATGAATTGGCTCTATTAAAAAAATAATATAATTGGGTTTATATGCCCCTAGGGTTAGAAATAAATAATTGCACAAGTATCCTTTAATATTTATTTAATCCTTGTGAAACCCCATTTCTATAATAATAATGTTGTTATTATTTCTCTACATGCACTTAACTTGCGAATTAAATTAAATATTATTTAATCAAATAATATGCAATATATATATTATTTCTCACCGTACCTATAAAATCGGTCCACAATTTCTCCACAATATTTATCGGGTCTTGAATAATGACTATTTATTTAATAAATAATATCACAACATTATTCACCAATAAATAAATAAATATTATATTCTCTAAATAGAAAATAAATATTTCTTAAATATTATTCTCACATAATATTCTCTCAAATAACTGGTGACAGAATATATATAATAAAGAAAACATTAATAATTTATAAACCACATGCAGGAATAATATTTATTAAAAAAATTAAATAATAAATAATAATATATTATTTAACTGAGATTCTAGATACACTTAGTATCCCTCTAGGCCTCTTTCTCAGTGGAATTAAGTGAAGTAGCATAAAGTCCAAGGTTCACATCTAGAAACGTTCCAAGGCAACCATAGAGAAAGAATTTAATGATGTAATGACATAATTCCTCATACAAACACTTACTTTTTAATATAATACCTTTATCATGATATCTCTAATCAAGTAGGTTTCATGCTGGTGCCATCAACCTATGTGCTCAATGTCTCTTTTTTTGACTTTATGGAAATCAAACTTGCCTATAGAACTCCATGGACATGGATTAATTTAGCCTATATCATTTCCATCAAAGGTCCTAAGATATCAACTTCCATTAAATAATAGAAGGGAAAAAATCCTTTCTTGCATTATTCATTAATTAAATATTACTCTTGACGCACCCAACATATCCTACCTCACCGCGAACATATGTCATCATGGTTTTCATTGATACATAAAAGTACATAACTCATAAAACTCATTAATAGTAATCATAAAGTCTAAGGACAAAAACAAACATTTTTAGATAGGAACATTCAATGACACCAATAAACATGGATTTCCTACTAGCGGGTCTCATTCTCATAATATTCTACACTATATATTACCAAGGGCGTGCACTATGAGAAGGTACCTCAAATTCCTATGATTCTATACCCTTGATATCCTATATCATTTGAATACCTAAAATGATATCATCTTGATAAAGAACATATATTTAAGAATACTATCATGGAACTTCTAGTTTCTCATCATATCGGGGAACTTCTATGACCTTTTAGTGTGACAACTACTCTTAGGACATTATCAAATATTGTGTTACACATAATAAAAATCATGATAGGATAATGAGTTTATTAATATTCAAAAATATAAATATATGTTATCCTAAAGTACAAACAAATGGTTCTACGGAACCAACTTTAAAATGCTCCCACTTGCACTAGAACCAACTTTTAACAACCATCAGTTTGCTAGATCTCACATGATACTCATTCTTATTATGAGATAGGCCTTCAGTCAAGGGGTTTACCATGTTTTATTATATGGGAACTTTTCTTACTGCAACTTCACTACTCTGATAAAAATCCCTCAAGAGGTAATAATTATGGAGTATATGATTTGTCTGTTGATGTGACCTTGGTGCTTTTTCAAGATCCACCACTATAGTATTATCACAATACAATGTGATAGGGTCTTTACTATTAGGTACCACATCAATATCCCGGAAAAAATTTCATATCCAAATTGATTCCTTGGCTACATCATAAGATGCTAGATACTCATTCTCCACTGTAGAATCAGTGATAGCTAGCTTCTTTGAACTCTTCCAGCTCATAGCTCCTTCATTGAGATATAAATCATATCATGAATGAAACTTCATATCATTCTAATCTATTTGAAAATAGTATCTATATAAGCCCTTTTGACTAGTTCCTCATCTCCTCTATACACTAGGAACATATCCTTAGTTCTTCTCAGATACTTAAAGATAGCCTAACAGCAGACCAATGATTTTCTCTTGGATCATCTTGATATCTAACTACCATTCTCAATGAATAGACAACATCAAGTCTGGTACATAACATGGAATACATGATTGATCATATCACTGAAGTTTATGGGATCTTACTCATTGTCTCTTTCTCTTGTTGTGTTTGAGGACACATTTTCTTAGAAAGATGTATACCATGTGACACTGGAACCAATCCACTCTTTGATTATTCCATACTAAATTTCTTTATTATTTCATCAATGCATGTACTTTGACTTAGTCCAAGTATCCTTTTGGATCGATCATGAATGATATTGATCCCTGGATTATAGGCCACTTAACCTAAGTCCTTCATGGAGAAACACTTGTTTAACAAGTCCTTAACAGACTGTAAGACTGGTATGACATTTCCAATAAGTAATATGTAATCAAAATACACTACTAGGATAATGATTTCATTCCCACTAAACTTATTTTAAACACATAGATCACATTAATTCTTAATGAAACAAAATTCTTTTATAGCTTCATTGAATCAAATCTTCCATGACCTAAATTCTTGCTTCAATCCATAAATGGATCTTTTTAACTTGAAAATATTTTTGGAATCACCTAGAGTCACAAACCCTTCTAGTTGTGTCATATAGAAATCTTCCTAAAGGTTCCCATTAAGAAAATTAATTTTGACATCTATCTATTTAATTTCATATTCATGGTAAGATGCTATAGTAAGTAGACTTTTGATGTATTTAAACATGGAAACTGGTGAAAAGGTATCATGATAGTCAATTCCTTGATGCTATTTAAACCCGTTATCCACTATCCTTATTTTATAGGTATATATTGTACCTTCCTATCCAATTTTCTCTTGAATAACCATTTTCACTTTGTGGTTTTTACATCAATCGTAGCATCGACCATAACCCAAACTTGGTTCTAATACATAGAATACATTTCATAATTCATGGATTATTTCTATCATGTAGCTTCTAATCTCTCTACTGCCTATTTATAAGAGATAGGGTCATCACTTTCAACCAATAATGAGTCACCATATTCTATGACTAGAAAACTATATTTATTTGGTTCTATTACCCCTATGGTGATCCTATGTAGTACTTGTGTTTCAAGAACTAATTTTTCCATAGGGACCTGTGGAATATGTTCTTGTACCAACTCTTGTGTATCTTGAGCATCAACTTTATCAAAGTTAATCTTCCTCCCACCATACTTTTTGAGGATGTGCTCCCTCTCAAGAAATATGGCTTGTTTGCAGACTTCCACTTTCTTATATGAGGGGTTGTGGAGTTAGTATTCCTTGGTATCCTTAGAATACCCAAAAAAGATACACTATGTACTTTAGGAGCTATTTTAGTTCCTGAGAAGGCCTTAAAAACACCTTGCAACCCTATACATGTGTATGTGAAAAAACAGGTTTCTTTCCACTCCATAACTTGAAGGGAATTCCATTTTCCACTTTAGTTAGTACTCAATTTAGTGTTTATGTCATAGTTTGTAATTCAGATCCTCAAAAGGATAATGGAATATCTTTATGAATCATCATCGACCTTACCATGTCTAACAAGATGTAGTTCATCATTTTACTAACACCATTCCACTATGGTCTGTAAGGTGGAGTGAGTTGAGATAAAATCCCAAACTCTTATAAAAATTTGATAAACTCTTGGTTGTGATATTCACCACCTCGATCCAATTGAATATTATTTATCTTATTTTCAAGTTGATTATCTACTTAATTCATTAATTATTTGAATTTATCAAAGGACACGAACTTATACCTCATCAAGTAGGCATATCCATATCTACTCAAGTCATTAATAAAAGTTATGAAGTAAGAATATTTACTTCTAGCTTCTACTAAAAATTGTCAAAACACATAAGTGTGTACTAATCCTAGAAACTATGTGGACCTTTCACCCTATCCACTGAATAGAGGTTTATTCATTTTTTCATTATAAACAATCATGAAAAATTTCAAGTGGTTTTATATTAGAATAGTTTAAATAACCATATTGACAAAGCTTTGTTAAACTCTTCTCATTTACATGACCAAGATGGTGATTCCATAACTGGGTGTTATATGAGTCATATGAACATGATTTTTTATCTATTGAAAATACTTGGTTTTCATAATTTAATACATAAATACCATTATTTAAATGTGTCATACCATAACATATGTTTTCTTTATAAAAGAAGAAACTTTTATTTCCAAACTTGAAAACAAAACCATATGTATCTAGGAATGACACATAATTTTTTTTTCTTGGTAATATTTGGTACATAATAAGAATACATTAAAACAAATATCATTAATATTGGAAATGAAAGGTGGTAGTCACCAATGGCTAGAGCATCCATCCTCATAGTATTGGCATCTCACAAATCTACCTCTCCTCTATAAATATTTAAAAATATACTTGATTACTACATTTGGATAAAAATGTGAGCATCGAAAGTTGTATCTAATACCCAATGTAAAGATATTGAAATATTTCACTCAATAAATAATTCACTTTTAGCTTCCCCTTTCTTCTGGGCGCAGTTATTCTTACAGTGGTCTTACTTTCCACATGAAAAACATATTGTATCCTTTTCTTTACCATACCTCTAGATCTTCCTCTTCTTGGAAGGATGGTTCTTGGGATCTTTAGAGTTATTTTGAGTCTTGGGACCTTTTCCCTTGTTCTTACTTCTCTTATTAACCATAAGGACCATGGTTTTTTCATTCCCCTTGTCCTTATCCACTTGGTGAATTAGTGTAAGAATTTCTAAAAGACTCTTATCATTATTTCTCATGTTATAATTAAAAATAAAGATAGATAAGGTCCTGGGTAGTGAGGAATGTATGAGATCTATGTGCAACTCATTTGGTAATTCAATCCCTAAGATGTCTAAGTGTTAAATGTAAAAAATAATCTTGACTAAATGAGGCCCATCTGGTGAAGACTCTAAAATCTTATTTGTAAACATATTATTGTAGATCTCTTATCTTTCTTGTCTTTCCTTCTATTGATAGAGACCCCAAAGGTGATACATCATGTTATATGAATCCATGTCCTCGTGTTTCTTAAAAATTTCATTGTTCATAGATGATAGTATGAAACACTGAACATTTATATCATCATTCAAATGTTTCTCATTGAGATTCAACTCTTAATCACTAGCCTTATTACCAATCACATCAATAATAGGTTCTTTGAGCATAAACAATTTCCTTTCATGGTGTGGGATAGTGCAGAAGTGCCTTTGCTACTATTTTAAATTTGTGCAGGTGAGAAGGTTATACTTCTAAAGTATGAATCATGGTGATATTTTTTAATTTATTTTATTGTTGTTTCTAAAAATAAGATGAGCAGAGTTTTAGTATTTTATCTAAAAAAAATTAGACAAATAAATAAATATTATATTTATTAATCTCCCACTATTTTATCAAAACCCAATAGTCCTCACCATTGGATTCAGAATATCCTATTTCTTAGAAATTATAGTGGAAAGGATCCATGTTCCCCTTCTCATCACCCCAAATTTGGTTGGTCAAGCAATTTTAATGGTTTTAGGTAGGCATTCCAAATTCCAATTGTATTAAATCACAGTTTCTTGATCTATTGATTGGACTCCACAATCCTTAAATCCTTAAATTGGATTTCTTCAACTCTTTCCTCTCAGTTACACGAAGTCCTACTTTGGAAGTCAACTCTTGATGTGAACTAAATTCAATTAATCCAAAACTTCAAGTTATAATTCCTCGATAATTGAAAACACCCCAACTTTGGTTGGTCAAGCACTTTTAACTATGGTTTGATTTTAAATAAAGTAGTAGAAGGCTATATTGACTTAATATATATATAATTGAGAAATTTTATATTTTATGCATAAATTTAGAATTATTATATTTATTATATGATTGTTAATATTATGTGGATTAATTTAAGTGATTAACCATGTATTAGATAATATTTTCACATAATCCGATTTATTTTAGTTTTATCTTCCATTCTTGTTAATTCATTAATTCATCTGATCATAAAAAAACATCCATAATTAAATAACCATGAAACTTGATAGAAATAAAATAATAAAATGGTATGATCATGAGATTTTACTAATGGTTATTTTATCTAGAGGATGATAAACTAATCATTGACCTAGGGGGAAAACACCTTGAACCAATTAAGGTTCATGTTTCAACTTTCCACTTATCCACAAATGTATCTCTCTTGGATTGGTTTCACATTAGATCCAAACTTGAACCACATCCACTAGCTTGGGAGATCCATCCATTACATATGATTTTACTCACACATGGGTGAAGAGAATCAAATGATTGGTTAAGGGTTTTACATAAAAGAAACCATGGGCATACAAGCCCTTACACAATGAGATGAGAGATGACATACATGCCAATAATTTGATTTAATAATAAATTATATAAAACTAATCACATACAATGGTCTATTTTAGGCTCATGATCATCCACATTAATTTAACAAATTGTACATTTAATAAAATTAACATTAAATTCTAACCGTTCTTATTTAAGATAAATCACGCTCGAATAAATTAATTATCTTCTTTAATTAATCAATTCTTTTATCTTAATTCTCATCTAAATTTCATTGATATTCTAATCCATCATAATTTAAAAAAAATATTTAAAATTAACTATGTACAAAAAAAATGTACCTTCTAGGAAACACAGTGAGTACCCGTCCGAACTAACCAACATGTATTATACTCATATATTGTTTACTCTTGCAACATGTGGAATATATGAATTATCATATATTATCATGAAATTTACTATCAGCTTAATGGTCACATGGTTTACATGGTTTTTTGTATGTAGCGTGTAATGCTTCAATGCACGTAGAGTAATAACTACAATATGACTAATACATGATATGTAGATCTGAACATTACACATAAATTTATTAAACATTTTTATATAAAAAAACATGTCACATAGCGTGTCCTGTCAACTTAATGACCACATAAAATTACATGTTGATAAGGTTTTCATGGTATAATAAATTAATTTTAATTACGCATAATTTGGTAAAATTACATGACATGTACATTTAAGAAACACGGTGTATATTATTCTCATCATCTATCCATGACACACACCTAGGGACTTAGTGTGTAATAGTACCATCGAAAATTTTGGAGTACATGGTGTGTACATGGTCTATACGGTATGTAGTCTCTGAGTTACATAACCACTATTCATGTAGGTCATGTAAAAAGATTCATGGCTCATCTATGATTAAAGGACTACATGTCATGTACGGATGTTACACAGAGTGTACTCCAGCTGACCATATTCCAGGATGGCCTGGTCAACACGTTGTGTATAATTAAACACTCCATGTGTAATAAATGCACATTACTTGAATTGATTTTGAATTAATTCTTTGTGCATTAAACACTAGTACGTAGCATGTACCTTCGGGTTACGCGGTGTGTACTCTTGTGTTATCTGGTTAGACTCCTTGTCACCTTTGTATGAGATCTTCAAATTTATTTCATTCATAAAATTAATATATTTTATTATATTTTCAATAAATTAAGAGGAAGAAAACAAATCTCTCAATTTAGATTAAAGAACAATTAAACCATAATTAAAAATAATAATAAATGTGTAAATCAATCAATGATCTTTAAATAATTATAAATAATTATGAAACCTCACTCTGACACCACTTGAAGGTTTTGGGCGCAATGGAAGCATATGATGGGTCATTCCCAACTTTTATTTTTTCCATGATCGATAATTAATCAGAAATTTACACAATGATAAACTACAAAATCAATGAAATTGAATCAAATAATATAGACAATGGATAAAATTCTATAACCATGGGGAATAATCATCATATATTATTTATAAATAATTTAATCAATTAAAGAATTACCTTGTAAGAAATTATTTCTTCATTGATGGATCTGACAATGGATCTACATCGTACCATCATTATGTTATAAGAATCAACATTAGATTCCCTCTAGAGTTGATCCACACATGTTCCAAAAATCTATGAACATCACGTAGGAATTTTTGGATGCTATCATGGAAGATCCTATCGCATGCATTATTCACCTTCGATCACCCTAAGAATCATTTCTAAAGGATTCTCTTTGATCTCCCTTAACTTTAGAGTGGAAGGTGGAGGAAAATCAATCTTTTTTCTTGAGAGAATTCTTGGAGAAGGGATCTCTCTAGGGCTTTGAGAAGATTCTCCAGATTTTTTTGTGCACAAAAAAATGAATTCTCTTTTTGGAAAAATAATATAATTGGGTTTATATACCGCTAGGGTTAAAAATAAATAATTGCACGAGTGACCTTTAATATTTATTTAATCCTTACAGAACCTCATGTATATAATAATATTATTAATATTATTTCTCAACATGTTCTTAACTTGAGAATTAAATTAAATATTATATAATCAAATAGTATTCAATATATATATTATTTATCACCTGACCTGTAAACTCAGCCCTTCATTCCTTCACAATATTTATCAGACCTTGAATAATGAATATTTATTTAATAAATAAATATCACTTCATTATTATCTAATAAATTAATAAATATTATATTCACTAAATAGTAAATAAATATTTATTAAATATTCTGCTCACATAATATTCTCTCGAATAACTAGTGATGGAGTATATGTGATCAAGAAAACATGAATAATTATTAAGCCACATGCGGGATTAATATTTATTCTACTTGTTAAATAATAAATAATAATATATTATTTAAATGATATTCTGGATTCACTTAGTGTATGACCCTCTAAACCTATTTCTCATTGGCATTTGGCGAAGTAGCTGAAATTCCAAGGTTAGCGTCTAGAAACCCAATGCTACAGTGACATAATACCTCATACGAATTCTTACTGTGTAATATAATCTCTTTATCTCAATATCTATAATCAAGAAGGTTGCATGTAGGTTCTATCAACCTATGTGCTTGATGTCTCTTTCTTTGACTTTCTGGAAATCAAACTTGCCTATAGAACACCATGGACATGGATTTATTTAGAATATATCATTTCCATAAAAGGGCATGAGATATCAAATTTCGTTAAAGAATAGAAGGTACAAATCCTTTCTTTCATTATTCATTTAATGAAATATTACTCGTGACACACTCAATGAATCCTTCCTCGACTCAAAAATATTATGTCATGGTTTTTATCAATACATCAAAGTACACAACTTATAACACTCATTACTAATAATATTAATGTATAAGGATCAAAACACACATATATAAAAAGGAACATCTAATGACACATATAAATGTGGATTTTATACTGGTGATTATCGTCCTCGTAATATCCTACACTATAAATTACCAAGGGAGTACACCATCAGAAGGTGCATCAATGTCCTATGAATCTCCACCCCTGATAACCAGTATCATTTTTTCCATCAAATGATACCATTCGACTATAGAACATATATTTAAGAATACTATTATGGAAATTTTGGGTTCTCATCATAGCGGGGAACTACTATAACCTTTTAGTGTGATAGCTACTCTTAGGATATAATCAAATACTATGTTATGAAGAATAATGACCATGATGTGATAAGGAGTTTATTAATATTCAAAACTATGAATTCAGGTTATCATAAAGTACACATAATTTGGTTCTAGCTAACCAGCTCCAACAAGTCATTGACTTGAGAATCATTATGATTATATTAGTGGAGTTGTGATGCATGGGATATTTCATGAATCCATATCATCAATAAGGGTAGTTATTATTGATAAGATAAAGATAAAACCTAAGACAAGACCTTGATGGGTCCAAAGAACCTAGGGGAAAGCATACTCCCATGATTGAACCTTCATTGTCCATGATAAGGCGACACCTTCAAGAACATGTGATCTCCGATGTCTAACTTCAAAGGACTCCTCCTATGATCATCATAGGAATTATGATGATCTTTTTCTGCCTTCATTCACTCATGGATCACTTGTTCCTTCTTTGTCATAGTCTGCACCAATTCTGGTCCAAGAATAGCTGACTCTCCGACCTTGGTTCAACTTAATAGAGATCAATAAGGTTTCCCATACAGAGCTTTGAAATATTTCATTAAAATAGTGTAGTGATAACTATTATTATAGGAAAACCCCACTAAGGTAAGGTTTCACACCCACGTACCTCTAAAATTTAGAATACATGTGCACAAGATGTTCTCTAGAGTCTGGATAGTCCACTCAATCTGACCATTCATCTATAGATGAAAAGTAATTATAAGGAATAAATGGGATCCAAAAGAATATGGGATACCTCTCCATACTATAGAGTTAAAACAAGTATCATGATCATAGATGACCATCTTTGGAACCCCATGAATCCCCACTTTATCCTCTAGATACTTCCTCGATAACACCTCAACTAAGACTGACTCCTTGATCGCTAAAAAGTGATTTGACTTTATCAAGTGGAAAATGATCACCGATATAGCATAAAAACCAACTAGATATATAGAAAAACTAGTGAAAAAATCAATAGAAACATCATATCACTTCAACTGGGGGACGCTATGTGGCTAAAGTGGGCCACCAATAACACAATGCTCAACCTTCACCTTCTGATAGACCAAACACCGAGAGATAAATTTTAAAAAAAAATCACTTCAAACTATACCACAAAAAATAATTTCTCATAGCATGATACATCATCTCCATAATAGGATATAATGCTAAGGTTGAACTATGGAACTCATAGAGAACAGATTCTCACATCACCGAAGGAATAAAAATGTTTTCCCTAGAACAACACCTATTGTTGTCCATCCTCAGACAATCCCTCAGGAAAATCATCACAAAAACTTCAATCACACCAAACCTCTACCTCATAATTCCCCAAATAAGGCTCCTTCACTTACTAAACTATGTAATAATGAACTATTATATGGTAAAGACAAACTCACTCATCGATTACTCTAATGTCAAGGTGCAATGCTGCCAATTATTGCACCACTCTCCATGATTCTCCAGACTCACGCACAGTACCACCTCATGAATTCATGATCATAGAATCTACCACAACATTAAATTTACCAAGTGTAAAGTAAATCTCAAAGTTGTAGTCTTGTAAGAACTCCATCATTTTTCGTAGTCACAGATTCGAGTTGCATTGGGAGAAGACATACTTCATAATTTTTTAATCAGTGAAGACCATAAAATATTCAGTAATATGGTAGTGTCTCCAAATATTATGAGTAAAAACTACCATAATAAGCTCAAGATCATAGGTTCCATAGTTACTTTCATGAGATCATAACTTCTAGGACCTGTAATAGATAACTTCACTCTATTTAATCAATATGTAACCCAAACCAAGACATGATGTGTCATAGTAAACCTCAAATGAAACACCCTCTTCCAGTATAGGGATAATTAGATCACTGACTATTTTTTCCTTTAAATACTCAAAATCATCTTGTAACTAGTAAGTCTACACTAACTGATGATCCTTTCTAGTCAATGCTATCATAGGAGTCACAATCCAGAATAAGTAAAGTATGAACCTCTTATAATAACTAGCTAGGCTAAGGAAGCTTCGCACCTATGAAACATTCTTAGAGATAACAAAGAAACTATTGTCTTTATCTTTGAAGGTTTAATGTATAATCTAAACTTAGATATGACATTCCCTGAGAAACAAACCTCATGGTCCCAGAAATCACACTTCCATGGCTTCCCAAATAAATAATGAAAATGAAGAGCTCCCAACATGGATTTTTGATGCTCTAACACTAAAAATAATAATTTTATTTATAAAACCAAAAACTGGTCCAAAAAATCATGGAACACTGCATTCATCAACCCCATGAACACAACTGGTGCATTCGTTACACTAAACATTATCACAATAAACTCATAATTTCCATAATGACATATAAAAGTAGTATTTAGGATATGATCATCCTTTACTCACATCTGATGATACCCAAACTACAAGTCAATCATTAAGAACTATCATAAATCCTTTAATTGATTGAATAAATCATCAATCTATGAAATAGGGTAGTGGTTCTTCACCATCACTTGATTCAAATAGAGATAATCGGCACACAACTACATACTATCATATACCTTCTTTGAAAATAGATCTAGGGACCTTGAAGGTGACACACTAAGATGAATAAATCATCTCTTCAATAGATCATCAACCTGAATTTTTAGATTACTCAACTCAAAAGGGGATATATGATATGAATACATTGATATTAGAGAAACACCTAACTACATCATTATCCCAAACTCAACCTATCATTGAGGGGGTAGTGTTATATCCTCTTTAAGAAATACATCTTGGTATTCTTTTACAAACCTGGGAAACACTACCATCTGGACCTTCAATAAACTCTACATTTAATCAACCATCAGGGAAGATAAAGACTTAATGTGCCTCCAACCAATTCAAGGGTCTTTCTCACTAATGAACACTTCCTTTTCAACATCGGTATCATAGAATATGTTGTGACTACTAAATAAATTCATGATATCCTACACTGAATATAGTAAATCCATGTCAAGGATTATATTTTATAGTTTTATCCATAAATATTGGAAATCTCACCAAGATCAGTGTTATCCTAGCACCAATTCATGGTCTCTTTACACATCAAACAAACTAGATCGACCTTTGATTGGTATAGTCAACGCCAATGGAACTGGAAGCCTCCCCACATAAAGTCCCAAATCATGGAATAAAGTGAGTGAAATATAGGAGTTCATAGATATATAATCAATTAAGGCATAAACCCAAGTAAAAAAACATGCAGATATTACCTCATACGACGTCAACTCGTTTGGTGCGGGTAGTGATAAAGCATGCATCTGAGAATTTCCTACTCCATGACATCTCTGGACCTGATGGTGACCACCTACATATTTGTGCTTTGTATTATTTCCTTAAGGATGAGAAATATACTAGGGTTTTACTCTTCCTTCCCCACCCCCATTCTAATCAAAAGTTGGAATACTCTAACTATGTTGTTACCTTAGTTAAAATTGCTAAAAAGGATGGGCCCAGATTAATTCACTAGCTACACACTGATTGCTTAAAAGGGCTAGGAACTCTCACTTATGATGTATATGAACTTATCAAGAGAAAAAAACTATTCTTGACCTATTATAAGGGGTATTAGAACTATTATATTTGATGAAAATAGTTAAACAAGGCTAAAACTTGCTCCCTACTAACTGGAGCTTCTTCTTCTTGATAGAAAACTGAGAACTCCCAGTCATGGATCTAATCCAAGGATGGTCTTAGAAACTCCCATTTCATGATGATATTATCCTATTAAACATCCTATCAATGACTTCCACCCTCTCTAGTACCTCATCATATTACTTCAACATAAACGAAGTGACCTAGCACTATATCTCTATAAATAAATCATTTTTAAAATTCTTTTCTCTAGCCTCGTCGTCTAGAAAAATGTATGAAGCATAATTTAGAAGGTTCTTATTGTAGACCTTGAACTCATGAACACTATAAATTACCTATAAAAGGGTAAGGATCTCATGTTGGTAATCCTCCTTAGTGGAAAAAGATGAAAAATTAGCCTGAAATTAATCTTTGAACTCATCCTGTAAAGTAGCTAGATCCTCATGATCCTCGAGGAACAAAAACTTCCACTACTGAGCTAGACCATTCAACATTTTCATAGCTAAATAAACCCAATGATCCTTATAAGAATATATAAAATTAAAGACTATCTCCACCTCCTCAAACCAATCCTATATCTCTATATCTTAAATGAATCCTTCATAATTTTACAGACCCTGGCACTAAAACTCTTGGAGTGTACTCCTCCAAGTGTCATCGTCTTCGACCTCCACTCTACAGTGATTTGTTGGAACATCCTACTAAATGTATTCAACACAAACCTGATATAGATGTCAAAATAGTGTCATATTTGCAAAATAAAAAATGGAAGTACTCATAAACCTAGGAAAAATAAACCTTTTAAGATTGATTAATTAATTCATTAGTTCTTTTTAACATATTTCCCATTGTATACCCTGATTCAAACACATGCACAAAATAATCATGATTCATGATCCTTACCTAGGTCTCTACCCTAAAAGTAGCATCACTTATCTTAAAATGTTTAGTAAACTTAAATTTCCTTATAGTGGATCATAGTTGGCTATAAAATTTCATTACCTAGCCATTCTACCATGTTTACAACTCTTACTATGCATAACTAATATTATTTTCCTACCAAATCATGCATAATAATCAATTACTAACTCTGAACTTCATCCTATCTCTCATTCAGGACTTTTGATATCACTCTATCATGACCCCTCCATCCAAAAGCACCCCACCTGGGTAAGAAATAAAGAAATATAGATAATTACACCTAAATCCCGCCTCCAATAGTTCATGGGTTAGTGATGAGCACTTAGGTTAACCACACACATGGGATGCATTACCCTCTATATATGTAAGAGATAAGAAAGATAAATTTCCAACTAACACCATGCATAAAGTAAAGATCCAATCTTGATACATGAAATTCCATTTATAAACTAAAATAAAAATATAAAGCACCAAAACTAAAACTAGGTAGTAACCATGACCTCGAACAACTCCCAACAATTTCTCAACAACTCCTCCAAGCTAGTAGAGTCCATCCCGATCTCTATCATATTCCTTCTAACATAAAAAATAGTTTTTATATAAGTAGGTAGAGCATAACATGTATACTAATTAGGATACTCCTTGAAACCTCTCATGAAAAAATTTGGAAGAAGCATATGAAATTCTAGTGAATAATCAAATGAAATCAAATCGTCACCTAAATAGGTATACTATTCTTTTCACATCCTCACCATAGACCACTCACCAAATAACTCATATAAGTAAACCATTCTATAATATATATATATATATATAAAGGTACCCCTCTTCCACTTCTCCACTAGTTTATCATTTTTATTCCCCAATGGTTTCGTCATATGCTCACCCCTCCTATAAATCATTTTGAACCTCATGAAATAGTATCATTGCCATTACTGCATCCTGTGCAGCCCAACATATCATCATCATATCCCAATAGTAACCAAGTGTATGCCCAAAATCTACTATAACCTATGTAAATTCATTATACCTTATGTCATCAAATCCTATGCATGTACACCCATGGGAAGTCAGATCCACCATGACCAGATACAAGTATGCACTATACCTCAATCCATTACCACACACACATAAATGTATAGTAAATTTTGATCTATCGCAACCCTGGAAAGAATGCACCCTATAATACAAGCCATTATATCCCAGGATACACCTATTCATCCATGTCTAGAGTAAGATAGGGGGATAGGGGAAAGTTATCCATCTGGGGATAAAACACACCAACCTGGATGTTGGAGAAAACACCCCCCAAAACATTTGGGTGTCAGTTTCCCTATCGATGTGGGTGGGGTAGCATATAAAATTGGAAAATATAGAATAGTATCATGAAAAACCACACTAAGTGAAGATACCTAGCCTTAGAATCATCTGTCACTATCGTCGCATAGGACTCCCAGCTACTACTGCTAAGGGATATATATTAAACAAACACACAAGAATCAAGTTTATTATTAATTAATTAATTGACCGTTGATTAATATACATTAAAATTTTACAATATTGACATTTTAATCTTCCTAAGTCAAGTGTCAATGAAATTAGTAATTCTCTTGGTTATATTCTCATTCATGTCATCATCTTTTGTGAACAACATGAACCAACCCTATTCATTTATTTTTTTCATTTATCATTTCTTAATCATTCAGGCACATTAGGAATCAACCAAAGATAAAACCTAAAGGATGCACTTATGGTGTATAACATAAACTATTTCCAACAATTGGTAATTTATCAAGCAATCGTCATTTAGAAAACAAGCCATGAAGTAGGCATTAAGAAATCATTGAGAAATTATCAAGAAAGATTAATTATGTATCGATGAGAAAATCCCACTATGAGCTCATCCTGGCTGCCTCGGTGTTCTACACTATCCCGCATAGTATAATTCCTCCCACATTCATCAGAATCGATCATATCTTCATCCTGGTATCCAAAACCATTGCCTATCCATTAGATTAAACATCAAAAAACATGGCACCAAGCCTCTGGCCCATTTCTATTCAATTTTTACAAACATAACAAAGTCATTGACAAAAGAAATAAGGTTCTAAATCCCTAGAGAACACACACACATTTTAAAATTATTTTCTACACGTAAGTGGAGGCACTAAGGCCATGGAATTGAGGCATTAATGCCTCCTGCAATAAGGAATGGGGTCATTCAGCCTCAAACATTTATTCTTAATTAAAAAACCATTTTAATTCCCATATTGAATTAAACTTTTTATAAATCAAAGTTTATCTACATAGGGAACCCTAAGGGAATTAGTGTAAATACCCCGACCCCAATAGCCTAGAGTCGATGCCTTAATTTATTACATTGGTACTATGAACAAGCGATCGTATCCTAAAGGACCAAATAGTTTAGTAGCTTCAGAAAACTAGATACAATCATGAGTATTACATTACAACTTTATGTGAAATACAACATAGAAACTCTATTGTAAACACTCTTATTCTCTTAGTTTATCCCTACATGTCATTCATAATATACATCTTGTCATCTTGGGGAAAATACAACATAATAAGGGGTTGAGATCAGATGATTAGTAAGTGTGAACAATACAGAAGAAGCTATAAACATAAACAATAAGTCAAGGTGAATATCTAACAACCCATGTCATCAAAACATAATCTCAAACAAAATAACACAGGAATAAAAGAGGAATAAATAATGCCATATAAATTATCACATGAGAATGAAACTTAACAATGGATAATCTACTAGTCATATAACCACATGTATTATCAATTACTAATATCATAATGAGGTAATTAATAATGATGGACATCATAAACAAACCACCAAGGGTCCAGCCAAGACACCATACATAAATGGTTAAAAACTCGATCTAGTTTGTCTCATGAGACCTACTGATGCATCAAGGGGATACAGAGGGCCCCACCCATCACTTACTAAGTCCAATTCATTCCTAATATGAAAGGGGTGAAACATAATCAATATACACATTCATATTGAAACTATCATATGAAATGTAAGTAATATCCCCAATCAGTAAACTATCCAGAGTAATATGGTGAATGGTATCAAGACAGTACATCCCCAGTAAAAATAATCATAAACCATTCAATAAAATATGGTAGATGGTAACATAAGAAATAAATCTCAATAAAGAATAAAATTAAATATAGGGTGTTTAAATATATGGAAATTATCTAATAAAATAATTGATAAATTCTTGAGAGAGATACCCTTTTACTTTGGAAAGAAGTGTTCTTTTGGAAAATCATTTTGTGTTTTTCATAAAAATAAGATTATAACATGTATATCCCAAAAAGAAAAGGGAATGAGATTATATTTGAGGAATATTATAATAATATTCATATGGAAATTTGGAAACTGAAGTGAAAACATGTAATAATAATGTTTAATAAACTTTAGAAATGATCCACTTCAGTGCGGTTTAAGGGAAGATATAAATGAGTCTTTAAATTAGAAACAGGTGTAATTGTTTTCATAAAACCAGAAATGAACAAAGAAGTTTTTTTATGATAAAAAAAGTGATTTTAAATATATTTTTGGCTTAAAATATATTATGTATTGTACTTGAAAATGGGTAAGAAATTTGGAAGTTTCCTTTAATTGGGCTTCCTTATAAGGAGGATTTGAAAAAGGAACCTTATAAAACATGTAATTCCCATAAAAGAAAGAAGAATTGAGATAGATAAAAATATTTGGAACATACACACAGAATGTAGTAGGAGTACATGATAATAATTATGAATTACATTGGGTTATAGAGAGAGAAATCATATCCTGAAGGAAAATGGAGGTTCTAGAAGAAACTCTTACCTTATGTCTGAAAGTGTTCCGCACTTGCACTTAATGTACTAGATAATGAAATTAGATTCATTAATAATTTAATTCAGAACCTATTATACATGTTTTTTATTTATTATAATTTTATTAAGTTCATTTATGGCCTTTTTTATGATTTATAAGATTCAATTTTGTCGTTCGGGAGTGTTTGTTTCCTTGGATTTCATGATTGGTTCGCTTGTATACAAGTATGGAATATCATGTAAAATGGGAATAGTTATCCAAAATTAAAATTATATGTTATTAATGAAATTATATAATATTTAATGGTTCTATATATCATTTTTTCAGATATTAGGATGATTCATTAGATAAAACGACAATGATGATCGTTAGATTATTTTGGCATTCTTTTTATCATCACGCACTAGTTTTGTTTTATTAATTAATATTATGTATATAAAATGGTTATAGAACATTATATAAATTATAATATGTATAATACAATATTATTTAACCATAATAATGGTTTTATGACCATCCTTGAAGGATTTATTAGAAAATGAAAAATCATAGTCCATGAAGGTGGTGAATTGACACCTCACGGACAGTGTTTTTATTTTTAGAACAAAAGGGGAAGAGAAGAGAATTAATAGAGGATATACCATTAAAATAATAAAATTATATTATATAAAATATATTTAGTTATCATTCATGTTTGGACAGAGGAGGTAATTAAATTATGAAAAGAAAAAAATTAAATAAAATTAAAAGAACGAAAGGGGATTTTACCTCTTGAATTCCTCTCCTTGAGAATATCCTAAAGGAAATTTGAAATGGAATTTTGGGTGAGACAAAAAAGACCAAAAAGTGGGGGAGAGGTTTGGGAGAGGGATTATACATAAATTGGACAAGCTTCAAATATTTGGAGGTTTGAGGAGAAGAGGTGGTGAGTGGTGTTTTTTGATTAATTTATCCATTAGTTTATTATTTTGGCTCAAGATTATCAATAGTTTCAACCTTATCACTAAATATATTAAAATAATGAATTATAGTTATAGATTATGGGATTACATTATCCATACATCATTTATGACTCAATAATTTATGTATTTGTAAAATACTATAAATTATCATATTTCACTGTTCACCAAAAATTCAACCCTTTTAGAAAAATCCCAAAAATTCACCCTAATCATTTTTAGATGTGTATAATTAAAAAATGGTCTCCATTTTATGAAAATAATTTTATAAATATGATAAATTTTATTTTTAATTAAAATAATCATTTATTCAAAAAATACCGATTTTAAAATTATAACTGATTTTATGGCACTTTGGAAAATTAATTAAGTTGTCAAAAAATTATATTATAATCATAAGACAACAAAATATTAATTTATGAACCTATTTTATGAAAATAAATTTTCTTTTAAATAATTATATTAATTATAAAATTTTAAATAAATATTTATGTTTCACAAAAATACCAACACTTAATTTATTATTTTGAAAACATTTATTTACTTATTCCATGATATAAATATACCATGTTTTCATTTATAAGATACAAAAATTTTATTTATACTTCCATGGGTTAAGTTACTATTCTATTGGTCATATTAATATTCCTAATTGTCACATTACTATTCCAATGGTCATATTTAATAGTATACTATGGTTTTAAACTCAGTATTGCTTAAAGCATAAACTATCAAAGATATAAAATTTTAAAAGAGGAATACCATAAAATCTTGGGGTGTTAGATTCTCCCCTCCTTTAAAAAGTTTCATCCAAAAAATTTCTAGAATGTTGCCTTATAAAAAGAGTCGGGTAGTTCTTCATCATAAATTTCTCTAGTTCTCACATCACCTATTCAATTTTATGATTTTTTTCAAAGTACTTTTACTAGTCGAGTCATCTGATTCCTCAACATCTATTCTCTAGTGTCCAAAATCTAGATAGGATCTTCACAATAAGAAAAATCAGGTTCTAATTCTATTCCTTCAAAAGTGAGAACATGTGTTGGGTCTGGCATGTGCTTCCTTAACAAAGTGATGTGGAACAAGTCATGTACTTTAGAAATGCTAGGTCGAATTTCTAAATGATAAGCCACAGCTCCAATTCTCTCTAGAATTTCAAAAGATCTGATGTACATGGGGCTCAGTTTCCCTTTCTTATTGAACTTTATGAAACCCTTCCATGGACATACTTTCATAAAAACATGATCTCCCACTTGAAACTCCAAATCCTTTCTTCAGTTATCAATATAGATTTTTTGTCTACTTTTAGATACTTTGATATGGGTTTGAATAGTCTTTACCTTTTTTGTTGTTTCCTCCACAATCTATGGGCCTACAAGCTTCCTTTCACCAACTTGATCTCAACAAGTTGGTGTACGACATATCTTGACATATAACTCTTTATATGGTTCCATTTTAATACTTTAATGGAAACTATAATTATAAGAAAACTTTACCAAAGGTAAATAATGATATCATATACCTTTAAAGTCAAGTGAGGATGACCTCAACATGTCTTCTAATGTTTGAATGGTCCTTTTATATTTCTCATCAGTTTGAGGGTGATAAGAAGTTCTCAAATGAAAATTAGTATCCAAATATTTCTAAAGAATTTTCCATAATTTCGATGTAAATTGGGGATCACAGTTAAACACAATTGAAAGTGGTGCACCATGAAATCTTACAACTTCATTAATATAGAGTCGTGCAAGATGATCCAGTGGAAAATCTTTCCTTATTGCAAGGAAATGTGCATAATTTGTAATTCGATCAACAATTTCCCATATTGCATCATTCTTTCTTAGAGTCCTTGGTAATCTAGTGACAAAATCCATAGTAATGTCATCCTATTTTCATTTAGGAATAGGAAGATTTTGCATTAATCCTCTAGGATGTTGTCTTTTAGCCTTCATGTGTTGAAAAACTAAACACCATGATACATAATCATCAATTTCTCAAATTTTAGAATTCCACCCTCATACATGAAGTCTACCAACATCCCATCATTCATATATTTAATTTTACTTTGAAAATTTTGATCTTTAGACTAATAAATTTTAATCATTTCTAATAAAGATGGTTGGCGAGCCAATTGAAAAAGTAGTGATGTTTTACCTTTTTTGATAATTTTCATATCCATATTTTCTAGATCCATGTGCACAAGATCTCTTTTAATCCTCATTTTGTTCATAACTCCATGATCCTTTCTAATCAATGCATCTTCTACCTTATTTTCCTTCCCTGGGTGGTAGTGTATTGAACAATCATAATCCTTGAGTAACTCGAGCCATCGACTTTGCCTCATGTTGAGTTATTTCTGTGAGAAGATATATTTTAAACTCTTGTGATATGTATATATCTCACATATTTCACCATATGGATAGTGTCTCCATATCTTTATAGAAAATATTACAGCTTCTAAATAAATATCATGAGTTGGATAGTTTTATTCCTAAGTTTTTAACTACCTTGATGCATAGGCAATAACTCTATCATTTTTCATAAGGACACAACCAAATCTTTTCTTCGATGCATCACTGTAAATCACAAATCCACCATTTCTTGATGGTAAACTAAAGATTTTATTATTCACTAATATCCTATACAATTATTCAAAACATTCTTCATGTTATTTTTTCTATACGAACTTATTCTCTTTATGAGTAAGCTTGGATAACAGGTTGGCTAATCAGGAAAAATTCTAAATGAAACGCCAATAGTAACCTGCTAAACCAATGAAACTATGTACCTCATTTATGTTC
The DNA here is from genome assembly GCA_963277665.1 of Viscum album. Classification (NCBI taxonomy): domain Eukaryota; kingdom Viridiplantae; phylum Streptophyta; class Magnoliopsida; order Santalales; family Viscaceae; genus Viscum; species Viscum album. The sequence goes on along the minus strand of OY728141.1, from coordinate 590,461,607 downwards.
ATTGGTGTGGGACATTACTGAACTGCCTTTTTATTCATATTATCAATTGAGATTCCATCTTTAGAGACAATATTTCTAATAAAAGAAACTGTTGGAAGTCATAATTCACAATTTCTAAACTTCCCATATAACTATTTTCTTCTATGAGTCTCTAGAACAACTCGTAAGTGGTTATCATAGCCCTCGTAGCTTTTGTTATATATTAATATATCATCAATGAAATATTCAAGATATTCCTTAAACACTCTTTTCATTAGATCCATAAAAATAAAGGGTACATTAGTCAATCCAAATGGAATTACTATAAACTCGTAATGTCTGCACCTAGTTAGAAATGTTGTATTTGGAATATCTTCCTTCTTCACATGAAATTGATGATATCCAGATTAAAGGTAAATCTTTCAAAAATATTGGGATTTTTAAATTTTATCATATAAATCATCAATGAGAGGTAGAGGATACTTTTTCTTTATTGTAATTGCATTGATTTATCTATAGTCGATGCACAATATCATGGATTAATATTTCTTCTTGGTAAAGAGAACAGGGGATCCCTGTGGTGAAACACTTGGGTCAATAAATTCCTTAATACTCAACTCGTCTACTTTTTTCTTCAGCTCCATTAATTCTAAAGTGTCCATTCTATAATGATTCTTTGATATTGGCATTGCGTCAGCGATCAAATCAATAGTAAACTCAACTTCACACTCTAGGGGTGTCCAGGTAATTCCTTATGAAATATATCAATGTATTCATGTACAATAGGTACATCCTCAAATTAAATATTTATTTCCTCGTCCATAGATTATGTTTTCTCTTCTTCACCAAGAATTTCATTTAGAAAAGATACTGGAGGTGGATCCAAGTATGAATCATATTATGAAGTATCTCCTCTAAAGATAATAAATTCTATATCTTCATCACGAATCATAATTTATTTCTATTTTCAATAATTTTTTACATTATATTTTTAAAGCTAGTTCATACCAAGAATTATATAAAAATAAACCACAGGTATGATGATAAAATTAGGAATTAGATCACGTTTATGTGTTATAATAGGAAATGCTTGACATGTCTTTGTTGTAATAAGGTTTCCACTAGGATTCTTTACTGATAACTGCCTTGTTAATGTGAATTGGAAATATCTAATTTTTAAAGTAAACTAGGAAGATATAAAGGAACATGATGATCCAGAATCAAATAAAGCTTTAGATAAATTTGAGGAGATAATTAAAGTACCTTTCAACACATAATTAGGAACTTCAACCTCGGTTGTTGTGACTGTATAATCATAGCCTTGTTCCCTTGGCCTTTTCTGGGGAAAGTTTCCTTGACACCCATGAAAATCATTTTCATAGTGTCCCAACTCCTTACAATTGAAGCATTGCACATTACCATCTTCTTTCTTGCCTCTATAATCACGGGTATGGTGTCCTTTTTCTCTACATTTGTAACAAACTCTCATTCTCAATAGGCATGTTCCATGATGTTTATTTCCAAGTTTATTTCAAGTCATAAATTATATCCTTCCCTTCTACCCTTTTTATTTATTTACTTTTCCAGAGTACTCAACACCCCTCTTCTTATCTTGCTTCCCTTCAAATTTTTATGGCTTGGAAAATTATTTCTCTATATTTATAGCACATGATACTATATCCTCGTATGATGATAATTTCTAGGAGACTAATTCCCTTCATAGAATTGGTTTAATACCATCAAAGAAATGGGCAATATTTCTCCTTGGATTATGTATATAGTATGCGGAATGCATTTTTAACCTTGTAAAATTGTCTTCATACTTGACAGCATTTTTATCCTCTTTATGTCTTAAACTCAAGAATTATCTCTCTATATCCTCTCATTATTCATGGGGGAAATATTTTTCCAAGAAAATTTCCTTAAAATATTTCTATTCCATATTTTTAATTTATTCCTCTTTTTTTTTGAATTAATGACCACCATTAATCTTCATCACCCGAGTGATGATAAACTTCCATGATGATTTCCCGCTTTCGTTACTTCCCAAAGTGAGAAATATATTCTCTAAGGAACTTAACAATTGATCAGCTATAAATTGTTTTGTAATCCCATTGAATAATGGATATTGTTATCACATAAAGTGGTCTAACATTGTTACATCGCATTGTGGATCAGCCTGCTCCATGCGAGTAAGGTTATTGATCATAAACTGAGTTAGTTGTCCCAATATAGTTATAAGTTATTCAGCTCCAGTTGCAGCATCATTATCTTTCATATGAGGGAAATCCCTACATGGGATACGTACATTGATATATTTTTCATTACCTCTAATAGGCATCACTTCTAAATAATGAAATGCACTAGAATAGATCATAACATTATGAAACATAATGTGTAATCTCAGAACTAGATCCTAAATTGAAAATTTAGGTATAACTAATCTCTAAACGATAATATTCATTTCTTTGGGAATATTCTCAAAGTCACTTATAGGTCTATATTTTCCTAATATAATTTTTCCTAAATCTAGTTTCTAAAGTACCTACTAAACTTTCTCTGATATCAACTGTAAATACCCCAACCCCAGTAGCTCGGAGTCATTGCCTTACTTTATTACATTGGTACTATGAACAAGTGATCACATCCCAAAGAACTGAAAAGTTCATTAACTTTAGAAAACTAGATAAAAACATAAGTATTACATTACAACTTGAAATAAACTACAACATAGCAACTCCATTGGAAACACTTTTATTCTCTTAGCTTATACTTGCACATCAGCCATAATATACATCTTAGAATCCTAGGGGGGAAATAAAATATAAGGAGGGGTGAGATCAGATGCTCAGTAAGGGTAAACAATATAGCAGAATCTATAAACATAAACAATAATTCAAGGTGAATATCTAACAAACCATGTTATTAAAACATAATCTTGAACATAATATGGGAGGAATAAAAGCTGAATAAATAATTCCATATAAATAATCACATAAGAATGAAACTTAACTATGGATATTATACTAGTAAAATAATTACATGTATTATTAATTACTAATATCATAATGAGGGAATGCATAATTTCAGACATCATAAACATATCTTCATGGCTTTGTCCAAGACACCATACATAAATGGGTAAAAACCTGGTCTAGTTTGTCTCATGAGACCTACTGATGCATCGAGGGGATATAGAGGGCCTCACCCATCACTAAGTAAGTTTAATAAATTCCTCATATAAAATAGTTGAAACATAATCACCATATACATTCATATTGAAACTATCACATGAAATGTAAATAATATTCCCAGTCAGTAAACTATCCAGAGTAATATAGTGAATGGTATCAAGACAGTACATCCCCAATCAAAATAATCATAAACCATTCAATAAAATATGGTAGATAGTAAAATGAGATATAAATATAAATAAAGCATATAATTGAATAAATGGTGTTTAAATATATGGAAATGATCTAATAAAATCTTTGAGAAATTCTTGATAGAGATACCCTTTTTCTTTGGAAAGAAGAGTTCTTTTGGAAAATCATTTGTGTTTTTCGTAAAAATAAGATTGTAAACATGTATATCCCAAAAATAAAATGGAATGAGATTATATTTTAGGATTATTAAAATAATATTTATAATAAAATTTGGAAACTAAAGTGAAAACATGTAAAAAGATTATTTATGAAACTTTAGAAATGAACCACTTTAGTGTGGTTTAAGGGAATATATAAATGAGTCTTTAAAGCAGAAAAAGGTGTAATTGTTTTTATAAAACCAGAAATAAAAAAGAAGGTTTTTCATGATAAAAATAGTGATTTTAAAAATATTTTTGTCTTAAAAGTATTATGGAGTGTACTTAAAAATGGATAATAAATTGGGAAGTCCCCTTTAATCAAGCTTTCTTATCAGGAGGAATTGAAAAATGGACCTTATAAAACATGTAATTACCATAAAAAAGAATAATTGAGATAGATAAACATATTTGAAACATATATAAAGAATTTAGTAGGATTTTTTAATAATAATTATGAATTACATTAGGGTATAGAGATATAAATTGTATCCCGAAGGAAAATGGAGGTTCTAGAAGAAACCCTTACCATATGTCCAAAAGTGTTCTGCACTTGCACTTAATGTCTTGGATAATGAAATTAGATTCATGAATAATTTAATTCAGAACATATTAAATATGATTTTTATTTAGTATAATTTTATTAAGTTCATTATGGCCTTTTTTATGAGTTATAAGATTCAATTTTTTCATTCAGGGGTGTTTGTTTCCTTGGATTTCATGATTGTTTTTCTTGTATACAAGTATGGAAGATCATATAAAATGGGAATAGTTATATAGAATTAAAATTATATGTTATTAATGAACTTAAATAATATTTAGTGGTCTTATATATCATTTTTTTAGATATTTGGATGATTCATTAGATAAAACATTAATGATAGATGTTAGATTATTTTGGCATTTTTTGATCATCACGCACCAATTTTGTTTTATTAATTAATATTATGTATATAAACTAGTTATAGAACATTATATAACTTATAATATGTATACTAAAATATTATTTAACCATAATAATGGTTTTATGGCCATACTTGAAGGATTTATTATAAAATAAAAAATCATCATCCACGAAGGTGGTGAATTGACACCTCACGGATGACATTTTCATTTTTAGAACAAAGGGGGGAGAGAAGATAATTGATGGTGAATATCCCATTAAAATAATAAAATTCTATTATGTAAAAGATAATGGATTTATTATCCATGTTTGGAAAGATTAGGTAAGTAAAGGATGAGAAAAAATGAAAGAAATTTAAAAGAACGAAAGGGGATTTTACCTCTTGAATTCCTCTCCTTGAGAACCTCCTTAAAGAACATTGAAATGGTATTTTGGGTGAGACTAGAAGGACCAGAAAATGGGGGATAGGTTTGGGAGAGTTATTTTATATAAATTGAAAAATCTTAAAGTATTTGGAGGTGTGAGGATAAGTGGTGGTGAGGCGTGTTATTTATAGTGGAGGGGAGGGGTGTTTTTTGATTATTTTATTCATTGGTTTATTATTTTGGCTCAAGAATATCAATAGTTTGAACCTTATCACTAAATATATTAAAATAATGAAATATAGTTCGATATTATGATCTTACGTCATCCATATATCATCTATGAGTCAATAATTCATGTATTTTTTAAATACCGTAAATTACTGTATTTCACTATTCACCAAAAATTCAACCATTTTAGAAAAATACCAAAAATTCACCCTAAATTTTTTTTGACATGTAGAATTAAAAATTTGATCCATTTTAAGAAAATAATTTTTTAAATATGATAAGTTTAATTTTTAATTAAAATCATCATTTATTCGAAAAATACCGATTTTAAAATTATAATTGATTTTATAACACTTTGAAATTTTAATTAAGGTCTCATAAAATTATATTATAATAATAAGACAACAAAATATTAATTTATGAATCTATTTTATGAAAATAAATTTTCTTTTAAATCAGTATATTGATTATAAAATTATAAATAAACATTTATGTTTCATAAAAATACCAACACTTAATTTATCATTTTTAAAACATTTTTTTACTTATTAAATGATGTCAATATACCAAATTTTCATTTATAAGATACCAAAATTTTATTTGTACTTTTATATGTGAAGTTACTATTTTATTGGTCATATTACTATTCTTAATGGTCACAGTGTTATTTCAACAGTCATATTTAATAGTATACTATAGTTTTGAACTTGGCGTTGCATAAAGCATAAACTATTGAAGATATTAAATTTTAAAAGAGCCAGGCATACCATAAAATCTTGGGGTGTTACAATTAGCTAACCAAAGTTAACCATATACATGATTTCAAACATTAATTCAAATAATCAAATCCAAGATGAGCAGTAATCACTATTTTCATGCCTCTTTCATTAATTAACATCATCTGAATTTACGTCATTATAGTTTCAAGAAATTAATCATTATAAATGAAAAACAATAAAAACATTTCCAAACATATAAACACTATCTTAGTAAACATCAAGGGGAATCATAAAAACATAAACCACAAGAGATCTCAAAACCCAAACATTCATTTAATTCTCCAAAAGAAACATTAATTATCTTGAACATGTAATAATTATATTTTCAATTCATTAACTGACAAGATTTTAAAAAATTATCATTATAAGACAAAAAGAAGATAACACTGCAGTATGTGAAAACATCATTGGTTATTTTAAATATTTTGTTTTAAAGAAGCTTAACCATTTAATCTATGGAATGTGATTCAAGTTCTAAATCAATTCTTGAATTAATGACAAGAACATTATTCCATGGCATGTGATTAATTCCAAAAAATAAATTAAATGAGATCATGCAATAATTTTTTTTCTTTATAATTTTCTCATTTTTTTATTAATCATTTGACATGTTATTTCTTCTCTAGATTATTATCTTGTTAAGTTAAATCGCACCCATTTATACAAGAAGTTAATTCATGATTATTTCACACAAGTACATAAAGGAAATGAGAAATAACATATCCCCTACCTTGATTATACGCTCAATAATCTTCAATAAAGAATATAAAAATGAAAAATAACCATAGTCGAAGGAAACACTACCAAAACCAATGGAAATTCCATAGGAACCTAAGAACAGAAACCACCATCAAAACTTGATTGAAACCTCAACCCAAAATATAGGAATCCTGTCAAAACATGTTTCTATAAGGAAAGAAGAAGAGGGGAATGAGAAAGAGGGAAGAAAGAGGGAGACACCATGATCAGAGATTTCAATCCATCGATCCAAGGGGTTTAGACTCTTCAAGGCGTGGCTAGTGGGTGGTGACAGTAAGGTTCAGCTAGGGTTCAATAGAATGAGTTAAAATCTAAACCAAGACTGCTCGATCCTTCTATTTATAGAGGAAGTTTGCACGCCTTCACCATACCATGGTGAACTCCCAACATGTCTGTGGTGCCCTAGTTCAAAGTGTGATCCATTTTTCAAGGCATTTGAACTTCATGGAATGCATGCCTTTAAAAACCACATTGAACCACCTTGACCACCACAATGGCCTTTATTATGGAATAGCATGAAAACCTAATCCATTTTACCCTGACCATGCCTAGCACTATGGCGTAACAAGCCTTACTCTACCCATGTTTGAATATGGGACTCATCGAGCGCCACACTAATCCCACCTTCCTCAACACGTCCTCTCAATTTTTTTTCACATCTACATGCCCCACAAGTGCAACCCTAAGGCAACACACCTTGAAAAATAGAAAAACAAGCCATTTCGCTCATCATGGTGCACTCCAGCACCAAACGGCCAGCACCACATCCAAACTCTGAGCACCCAAGACCAAAAACTACATGCCTCACACTTAATACTCCAAGAAAACTTCAAAACAGTCATCACCACAATGTGGTGACTCCCTAAATGGCCAGAACTCTCCCCTAGGATCTAAAACACCTCCAAACTCCCCCCTCAGCACCACCAACCCCTGTAAAAATGTAAAGGTAGTTTTTTAGAAATTTGGGACCTTATTAACCACTTGCCTTTGGAAAGAATATGTTTACACAAAATGCCAAGGGCACGATGGATCATCATAAACGACTCATCGTCACTTAACCCTCTAACTACTAACCACCGCACCAAATTAATTTACATGTAATAATATGTCAATAAATATTATTTAACTTATTTGATAAATAAAATACATTATATAAATAACTAATTAATATAATTACAAATTTGTAATGAATTAATCATTATTAATTATTATTAATTATTAATATTAGGTATGTAGAGACCCGAGTTTTACCTATAAGACTTTGGAATATTTTCAAGAATATTTCTGAAACTAGGAACCGAGTCGGCACAGGAATCTGGGGCCCGAGGAGCCTCAACGCAGTTATTTTAAAAATATTATATTTATTTTGTTACGCGTGCGCAATTTCTATTGAACAAACAAATAACTCCCACCTGGAGTCTCAGATTAGATTTTAGAGGCTTCGATTGAGTCCAGAACATCATGTTTACCCTAGGCACAACATAAAATTGTTTGCACTGTGAGTTTTGGATGGAGGTGAGATGATGGGGCGTTAAGTGTGGATTAATTGATTAAATGAAAATTTAATTAATTAATTAATTAAACCCTAAACCTAATATCACTCCCCTCTCTCATGTTTAGTGTGCATAACCCAAAGGAGATCCACCCCTCCTCTTCTCCCTTTGGTGACGATGAACTGACGCTGAATCATCAATGTGAGGTTCCTTCGATCTCTGTTTTTGAAGCAGATCATCATCTAATTGAGAAGTAGAATGATCCGGTCACTATTCTTCAACCGAAGATTTAGTGTTTCACCCTAGAGGTAGGTGGTTTTGTTTTTTAGTCTTGATCCCATTATTTTTGCATTTTTCTAAAGTTCTAGAGCCTTATTGCAATTGTTTATGATCCCTGCTAGGTAGATTTGTGGGTTTTTGGTTGAATCGGGGTGAATCGGGCATTTTTTCAAGTAATTCCCAACTGGAATTACCATCTACACAACGTTTAGTCCAAAGAAATGTGTCTTGTATACCTTCCTATTCGGGGAAGATGGTCTTTGGGGATTTCACACCATGTACCAGAGTTACACGCCATATATTACCCCAATTCATGTGTCTATGGGACATGTCTTTGGAAGCCATGTGAAAACACATCGTCATGTACTAACACATGTTCATGTACTAACACATGGCCAAAGTACATGTACACGGGGTCTGTTACACAAACACGGGTAAACTACATGGCTAGGGGTCGGGTGAAGCAGAACACGTCATGTACCTCTTGTACACATTGTGTACCCATACATGGGTTGGAAACCGTGTAAACCGGATACACGGCCAGGTGCGCAGGCAGGATCACATGTTGCATGTTCCCTAGTGCATGTTGTGTACTCCTGGGTGATCTCCTTGAGATCTTCCGACTTCCATATCTCCTTTTCTGTGACTCAGATTCAGGCTTATGAGTAGCCTATCCTGAGTGTTTTTTTCACGTAGAACGCGATGGTGACCTCTGTTTCGTCCCTACAAGGTACAAGGTGGCATGTTTTGATCAAGACGCTTGTGTAGCATTGTAAATCTTGGGTATTGATTAGGGTGAATCACTAGGTTGGCATCAAGGTCGGTGCCTTTCCCTTTAACTTTAGGATGTGGGTCCCTTGGACTCTTTAGACAGATAGGGTGGTGCTCCCCTATTGGAACAGAGCACAGGCCCCCTACCCATGACGGTTTTACTACATGAATTGTGATGAGCATAAATCTCCTCTTAGGGACGCTTGACCAATGCTGGAGATTGGTATGGTTCTTAAAGAGATACGTTGGGACTAGTACTCCCCCTATGGAATTAGGGCATGGGTTTCCCTTACCTCTTTTCTTTAGTAGAGACGGAACTCCCCACATCATGGGTGTGGGTTCTTTTAACTCTGGGTAGTTCTTTGGGATGATTTTTTTTTTGGATTATCCTTGGACTCACGAGGAAGAGGAACGCTTTCCCTACTGATATGCATCCTTGAGACGTGACCTAAAACCATGTGGTCAAGTTAGTGCCGAACAAAGAGAATAGTATCAATGTGTGGTGTTGAGTTCCTTAGACTTGTGTGTTTATGGTAGACACGTGAGATGTTGGGCATCGTCGATAGACTTTCGTAATTGTTGATACTCCCCTGATGGTTTAGGGTGTGGGTTCTTCGTATCATTCGTAATGTTACACAGTGCTCCCTTGCCATACCAGGGTGTGGGCCCTCCATACATGTTGGTCAGATAGAGTGGGAACTCCCTTGTTGGACCAGGGTGTGGTTCTTTTATCTATGGAGTCGGTAATCCCCTTTTGTGTCAGTGCATGGGTCCTCTATATGTGACATATAGGTAGAGTGGGTACTCCCCTACTGGGATAGGGTGCAGGTCCTCTATCATTAGAGTCAGAACTCCTCTGTCATTCTAGGGTGTGGGTCCTCCATACGTGATGTTCCAACAGAGTCGGTACTCCCCTATCGTTCCAAGGAGTGGGTCATCTAGCCTGGGTTCAGTACTCCCCTATCGTATTAGGGTGTGGGTCCCCCATAGTAAACTAGCTAGCAGAGTCAGTACTCCCCTATCATACCAGGGTGTAGGTCCTCTGGCCACAGAGTGGTACTCCCCTACTGGATTTGGGTGTGAGTCCTCGATCTACGGAGTTGTGCCCCTATTGTACCAGGGTGCGGGCCCTCTTTCCTTTGAGTAGTACTCCCCTATCGTTCCAAGGTGTGGGTCCTCACCTACAGAGTAGTACTCCCCCGTCTTCGAGTTACAGCGGAGAGAAGTTCCTCCATTAGAGTTGGATCTCCCTCATCTTTTGAGTATAGTACCAAGGATCAGGCCCATCCACTTGATAAGCATGGTACCTGGTAAGTATTTAGGGCTCCCTTGACGGACCGAGGTGTGGGCCACTCCATACAGGAGAGATAGAGGTTTCCCAAGTTAGTTAGGATCTAGTAATCCCTCGATTGTGGGGCAGTATCAAGGTGAAAGTCCCTATATTCCCTATCATAGAGAATATTCACATGGTGCATGGTTTAGAGTAATTCTCCCTCAACTATAGGGAAGTAGTGAGGAGCATGCCTCTCCACTTGGTTTCTTTAGCCTTACATAAGGTGCAGGTTAGCGATGGTAGAACCTCTAGTGTTGGGCACTAGAGTTGGACCAAGTAAGATGTTCCTGATGGAGCATGTTATCTCATACGTACCATTAGGAATGGTAGAGTTTTTCTCGATAGAGTGAATCTCTTGGAAGAGTGCCATCTGAGATAGCTGATCTCATGGAGTGTGTTCTCCTGGTTTCATGTTACGGTTAGAGAAACAAAGAGAATATTTTTTCTGGCTATGATGTAGGAACCTCATGAGATTTAGAGTCTGATATGAGTATATCTGGGTGATGTATGGAAGACCTTTCGGTGTTGTCACATTCTGGATTGACACCCCTTGAGGACTAAGTATACTTACCACTTCGGTGCCCATACCTTACCTTTGATTACTCTCCTTCTATGGGAGGTGAAGACGTACAGGGTATTCCATGTGCTTTCCGTGTTAAGATTCTCATGGTTGGATTAGTTCACTCTCCTGTTATAGGTAGTAAAGACTCGAAAAAAAGTTTATCTTCTCGTCATGTTAAGCTCCTTGTGTTTGGATGAGTTTACTTTCACTCTCTTGTTGGGTTAAGCTATGGGACAGAATCTTTTTCTTACTCTCTTATTGGGGATTCTTATTTGAATTAGCTAACTAGTCATGTATAGACAAGGATGATTTGAGATGGAGTTTATCTCTCGATGGGGTTCCCTATGGATAGGTTGAGTGGACTATCACCTTTCATTCACTCCTTTTTTTGGGTTTTTGGGGCGCCTATAGAGTATTCTTATACTCACCCCTGCACGGGCTATTCCCACACATGTTTTGTGTCTTGTGAAGACCATAGGTATTTTGATGGAGGACTCGAGGTAGGCAGAGCTTAGCAAGCTAGACTGACCAAGGTGTTTACCAGAGTAGGGCTAAGGAGCTTTCTGAAAGTTACTTTTGGTAGTGATCCCCTCCTTCTGAGTAGGTTGGACACTTTTGCAGCTTTCTTTTGGTGGGTGCTTATTTTTCCCTTTTACTTCATTACTCTTAGTGTACTCGAGTTTGGGATAAATGTATGAATTCATTTCAGTTTCATCTTTTTATATCACTGCATTGTTTCATTGAGGTGTTTGTGGGTGTGTGCGTATAGGTACTTTAGGAAAAGGCCCCCCTAAGTTTAGTTATGCCTCTGGTACTTGTTGTCAACCCCTAGCCTATAGAGGCAGGCTTGGGGTAGTCGCGGCTCGAGCCCCGACTTGGGTCGGGTCATGATAGAGTGGTATTAGAGGAATTTCTTTCCTTGAGAATTTGTTCGTACTTTTCACCTTAAAATGTTTTGGTTGGGTTTTATAGTGATAATGTTAGGATGTTTTGAGTATGGCTCTCAGGCCAGAGGTTCCGGTGTTGGTGCAGCGACCAATGTTTCCATTCACTAGGACTTTGATAAACCGCTTTTATAATTGGTACATTAGAACACTGGTCACAGGGGAAATAAATGGTATATGCATCATATAGGACTAAGTTTTATGATTTTCTTTCCTTTTCCTTCTTGAGTCATGCCCCCATATATACTATTTGAACATGGTGTGTTTTGATTTAATTTCATGATGCCTCCGCGACAACATCCAGACAGGATTCTATGGTGTGATTGTGATGACAATCTGCCCCATGACAAGGATTTAGTGCAGGGTACTAGTTCTGAGGTGTTACCTAAGGGTGTTCAATCAGATGAGTCGCCACCTATTGATCAGTTGGTTGTGTCGGTAGTTCAGGATGAGGATGCGTGCAGGCTGAGTGTGTTGCACAAGTTCCAGAGGCAGCGACCTCTAAGGTACCAGGGTGATCCATATTCCTAGGTATTAGATGACTAGTTTGAGGTAGTCACATGAGTTTTCCACTTAGTGAGGACACCTCTCGGTCAGATGTTGGTCCTAGCGGCGATCCTTCTACAAGGTTCAGTCAGGTGATAGTGGAGTTTGGTGATGCAGTCCTACAATGAGGTGATGGTCACTTGGGTAGAGTTTGAGTGAATCTTCAGGGAAGAGTTCTACCTATCCACGCTGATATCAGTACGTATCCAGAAGATTTTACAGCTTTGGTAGGGCAACATGACTGGAGCAGAGTTTTTGGTAAGGTTCAAAAACCTATCATGATACTCCCTGGATATGGTTTGGGATCTGTTTTATAGAGCATAGACCTTCAATTAGGGATTGCATTGGAAGATTAGTTCAATTATGATTTTGTTGTGCATTCCCATCTATGATGGAGTATTGGAGCAAGCTCTGGTAGTAGAGAGCTTCTTATCAGAGGAACATGTGGATGTGGCCCAAATTGGTAGTCATGAGGTTGAGCTGTTAGCAACAGCCGGTAGATGACAGGTAATAGGATCATGGTGCAGGAGGCATACCCATACCCAGACTCAGACACGTGGGCCTATAGTGTAGGAGAAGCATTGAGGATCGGATCAACCATAAATAGAGGTGGTGTTATGCTTGTGATGGATGGGGGCATCTTTCTAAGGATTGTCCAACCCATCGTGCTACTGAGAGGGGTATGGACGATGGGCCGCCCTGGCGGAGGTAGCACTTGGAGCAAGGAGTTCTGCGAGATGCCGAACAAGGCAGAGGAGCTGGGAGGGCAGTAAGAGGTGATCCATGCTAGGCTCAGGGAGATGGAGGAAGAAGGTGAGGACAGCTGCAGGCCATAGAGTCCTTCGACCCAAAAGCTCTGAGGATGAATAGAGGTACACCTTGTGTTCTTTCTACTTTATGTAGTAGCAATTTTTAGAAAATGTTGTGGGTACTCTTTTATTTCCGCTTCTTGCTTGAGGATTAAACCAGGGTGACACGTAGTTTCAGTAGAACCTTGTGTTGGTGTTGTTCAATGTAACCTCAAATTCACGAGAAGGAGAGATCCTTCCCCCACCAAGACACGTTTTTGTGACTCATCTAAAACCGTGTAAATGAGTTGGTGTCTCCCAAAGATAATGGTATCAAGGTGTGATATATGATTCTCTCTTAGTTGTGTTCAGGTCATGGTTGAGTGGTAGAGAGGTTTTCTTAGAATCATTCCTTAGTGGCAGAGTTAGACCCTACGATATTCCCATAGTATAGATTGGTCGCCTACCATTCGTACTTATATGGGATGACACTAGTGGGTGTGGAGGTGTTTCTGGTTCGGGTTACTCTCCTTCCAAGAGGTTCAAAGACATGTGGGGTATGTCATGTGCTTTTCATTCCTAACTTCTCAAGGTTGGATGATTCTACCCTCCTCTCTTGTCTGTTGGTACCCTCGCATGCTCGACGTCAACCTTGAATGCAAGATGTTTGAGGAGGTCATGAGATAGTTCATCCATGGGTGGATATAAACTGTGGGGTTCGTCAGCATCTGTGTCGGGTTAGTGAGGTGGCGTACCGCTAGACCCCATGATTGCAGATGGACCGTGGTGCTTGGTACTTTCTCACCTATCGCAGCTGAGAGAACATGTGCCCGTTTATTGCACAATGTTGGTCTAGCAGAATCTAGATGTAAGAGTGTTTTGGCCTTAGTTGTTTCCCTAAGTGTGTGCTTGGAAGCAACACGAGGACCCTTGGTGAGCTCACTGGCGTGAGTTCCAGTGTAGTGCTCAGTTCCTTTTTTCCCTATGTCAAGCCTTTTTTCTTTTTGAGGATGAAAAACTTTGAAGGTGGTAGTGATGTAGAGACCCGGGTTTTGACCTATAAGACTTTGGAATATTTTCAAGAATATTTTTAAAACTAGGCGTCGAGTCGGCAAAGGAATCTGGGGCCTGGAGAGCCTCGGTGCGGTGATTTTAAAAATATTAAATATATTTTTTCACATGCGTGTAGTTTCGCTTGAAAAGAGAAATAACTCCCACCCGGAGTCTCGGGTCAGATTTTTGAGGCCGTAGTTGAGTCCATAATGTCATGTTTACTCTAGGTGCGACATAAAATTGTCCGCACTGGGAGTTTTGGACGGAGGTGAGATGATGGGGCGTTAAGTGGTGGATTAATTGATTAAATGAAAATTTAATTAATTAATTAAACCATAAACCAAATATCCCTCCCCTTCCTCATGTTTGGTGTGCATGACCCAAAGGAGAGCCACCCCTCCTCTTCTCCCTTTGGCGACAACAAATTGATGTCAAATCATCGAAGCGAGGTGTCTTCGATCTTCATTTCTGAAGCAGATCGTCATCAGATCGAGAACCAAAATGATTCAGGCACCATTCTTCAACTGAAGCTTCGGCATTTCTCCCTCGAGGTAGGCAGTTTTAGTTTTTAGTCCCGATCTCATTCGTGTTGTGTTGTTCTGAAATTCTAGAGCCTTATTACAATTTATTATGATCTCTACTGGGTAGATCTATAGGTTTTGGGTTTAATTGGGGCGAATCGGGCATTTTTACAAGTAGTTCCCAACTGGAATTGTTGTCTACATGGTGTGTTGTCCAGAGACACACGCCGTGTAGTCCTTCCTGTTTGGGGAAGATTATATTTGAAGACTACACACCGTGTAGTACCCCAATCTGTGTGGCTATGGGACGTGGCTTGATAAGTTGTGTGAAAACACATAGTCGTGTACTAACACACTACCAAAGTACACAGAAACGGGGTCTGGTACATGGACACGGGTAAACTACACAACCAGGGGCTGGGAGAAGCAGAACACGCCATGTGCCCATACATGGGTTGGAAACTGTGTAGACTGGATACACAGCCAGGTGTACTCCTATGTGATCTCCTTGAGATCTTCCGACTTCTGTATCTCCTTTTCTGTGACTCAGATTCGGGATTATGAGTAGCATATCTTGAGTGTTTTTCTAAGTATAACGCGGTGGTGGTCTCTGTTTCGGGATACAGGGTATGAGGTGGTGCATTTAGATCAAGATTCTTGTGTAGTGGTGCAAATCTTGGGCAGTGATCAGGGTGAATCACTGGGTTGATGTTAGGGTCAGTACCTTTCCCTTCGACTTTAAACTAGTAGGGTGATGCTCCCCTTTTGGAACAGGGCGCAGGTCCCCTACCCACGACGGGGTTACTACACGAAGTGTGATAAGTGTGATGCTCCTCTTAGTGGTGCTTGACTGATGCTAGAGATCGGTATGATTCTTTAAGAGGGACGATGGGATTGGTACTCTCTTGTGGCATTAGGGCGCGGGTTTCCATGGGACTCCCCACGTCGTGGGCTTGGGTTCTTTTACCTCTGGGTAGTTTTTTGGGATGAGACGTGGTTTGGCATAGCCTTGGGCTCATAAGGAAGAGGAATGCTTTCCCCACTGAGACACGTCCTTGAGACGCGACCTAAAACCGTGCGGGTGAGTTAGTGCCGACCAAAGCGAATAGTATCAAGGTGTGGTGATTGAGTTCATTGGACTTGTGTGTTCATGGTAGACACCTGAGATGTTGGGCATCGTTAATGGACTATCGGAACTATTGGTACTCCCCTAATGGTTTAGGGAACGGGTTACCTGTATCGTTCGTAAAGTTGGACAGTGCTCCCCTATCGTACCAAGGCACGATCCCTCCATACATGTTGGTCGGATAGAGTAGGAACTCCCCTGTTGGACCAGGTTGCGGGTCCTCTATTCGTGGAGTCAGTACTCCCCTCCTGTGTCAAGGAGCAGGTCCTCTATATCTGAAGTATAGGTAGAGTGGGTACTCCCCCACCTGGATAGGGTGTAGGTCCTCTATCATTAGAGTCGGAACTCCCCTGTCATTCTAGGGTGCGGGTCCTCCATACGTGATGTTCCAGCAGAGTTGGTACTCCCCTGTCGTGTCAAGGAGCGGGCCCTCTAGTCTGGGGTCGGTACTTCTGTATCGTATCAGGGTGCGGGTCCCCAATAGTAAACTAGCTAGCAGAGTCAGTACTCCCCTTTCATACCAGGGTACGGATCCTCTAGCCATAGAGTGGTACTCCCCTACCGAGTTAGGGTGTGGGTCCTTGATCTACAAAGTTGTACCCCCTGTTGTACCAGGGTAAGGTTCCTCCTTCCTCTGAGTAGTACTCCCTTGTCATTCCAGGGTGCGGGTCCTCACCTACAGAGTAGTCTCCCCCGTCTCTGGGTTGCAGTGAGGAGCGGGTCCTCCATTAGATTTGGAGCTCCCTCAGCTTTTGAGTATAGTGCCGAGGAGTGGGCCCCTCCACTCGATAAGCATAATATCTGGTAAGAAGTCAGGGTTCCCACGACGGACTGAGGTGCGGGCCACTCCATATAGGAGTGACAGAGGTTTCACAGGTTAGTTAGGAGCTAGTACTCCCTCGATTACAGGGCAGTGTCAAGTTGTGGGTCCCTCTATTCCCTCTCATAGAGAAAATGCACACGGTGGATGGTTTAGAGCAGTGCTCCCTCAACTGCAGGGCGGTAGTGAGGAGTAGGCCTCTCCACTTGGTTTCTTTAGCCTTGCGTAGGGCGTAGGTTAGTGGTGGCAGAACCTCTGGTGTTGGGCACTGGAGCTAGATCTAGTAAGATGTTCCTGATGGAGCACGTTCTCTCGGACGTACCATTAGGAATGATAGAGGTGTTCCCGATGGAGTGCATCTCTCGGATGTGTGTCATTTGGGATAGCTGAACTCATGGAGTGTGTTCTCCTGGTTTCGTGTTACAGTTAGAGAAACGAAGAGAATCATGTTGATGACTATGAGGTCGGAACCTTATGAGACTTGGAGTCTGATACGAGTATATCTGTGTGATGTTTGGGAGCCCTTATAGTGTTGTCACATTCTGGGTTGACACCCCTTGAGGGCTGGGTATACTTATCACTCTTGTGCCCATACCTTACCTTTGGTTACTCTCCTTTCATGGGAGGCAAAGATGCACGAGGTATGCCACGTGCTTTTCATGTTTAGCTTCTCATGGTTAGATGAGTCCACTCTCCTGCTATAGGCATCAAAGACTCGACGAAAAGTTCATCTTCTCACTATGTCAAGCTCCCGGTGTTTGGACGAGTTTACTTTCACTCTCTTGTGTGGGTTGAGCTGTGGGATGAAGTCTTTTCGTTACTCGCTTATTAGGGCTTCTTCTTTGACTTAGTGAACTAGTCATGTACAGCCAATAATGATTCGAGATGAAGTTTCTCTCTTGACGGGGTTCCCTTTGGCTAGGTTGAGTGGACTGTCGTCTTTTGGAAGCTTCCTTTCTTTTGGGTTTTTGGGGCGCCTACTAAGTATTCTTATACTCACCCATGCACGGACTTTGTCTGCATATGTTTTGTGTCTTGTGCAAACCACAGACATTTCGACGGAGGACCCGAGGCAGGCAGAGCTTAACAAGTTAGACCGACCGAGGTGTTTACCGGAGCAAGGCCGAGGAGCTTTCCGATCGTTACTTTTGACAACGATCTCCTCCTTATGAATAAGTCGGACGCTTTTGCAGCTTTCTTTTGGTGGGCGCTTGTTTTTCCCCTTTTAATTCAGTGTTCCTGGTGTACTCTGGTTTGGGATAGATGTATGTATGCATTTCAGTTTCAGTTTTTTATATATCTGCACTGTTGCATTGAGGTGATTGTGGGTGCGTGCGTACAGGTACTTTAGGCAAATGACTCCCTGAGTTTAGTTATATCTTCGGCGCTTTTCGCCAACCCCTGACCTATGGAGGTGGGGTTAGGGTAGTCGTGGCTCGAGCCCCGACTTGGATCGGGTCGTGACAGGGTGGTTAAAAAGTAGTTAATTGATTAATAGTGAATTCATTAATAAATAATAACTATTAATTAAAAATTAATTAATAATAATTAATAAATAATAAATAAAAAGTTATTAAAATTTTAAATAACATATAATTAAGAATTATAAATATTTGATAATTGATAATTAATAATTAATCATTAGTAATTAATAATAATATTTAATGTTTAATATTTAATATTTAACAATTAACAATTGACAGTTACTAAATAATAATTACTAATTACTAATTAATTATGAAGAATTAAGAACGAGTGAATAATTAATAATCATAATTAATAAATAATTATAAATTATAAATTAGAAAAGGTTTTGATAATATAGAAATATAACCCAAATAATAATGAAATTGACCCACGGTTTGGCGAAGCAAAGGTAAATAAAGCGAGGTGGTAGGTGTGACTTTGAAATCATACAAAGTATGATATTTTGATTTAATATAAAATAAGTCACAGTGAATCCCAAGATCCACTTTTTTTACTTTCTAATGCGTCGAATCCATGTTTTTTATTCGCCTCTATTGTATTTTTCAAAAAGCATTGGAGGTTGACTTTTCTATCTAGAAATTTTGGCTGTAAATTTATGTAATTTAAAATAAAAAAAAATTACTTGCGATTGAAATATTTTTCCGTAATAGAATTTTCTAAGTTCTTTTAAATAGATTTGATCCATCGTACGCTGAGTATACATGCAAGGACAAATAGTTAGAAATTAGAGAAAAAATTGAATTTTAACACATCAATATTTTCCACTCCTCGATGTGGCAACAATTTGAAAAGTATTGTGAATAAATAATATTTATTTTTAGCGTAACTATTAATATGCAATTTAAAGAATAACTATTAGGTTACACTTTTTTGATAATCAATTGTGTAATAGTTGTAAAATGCTACACTGAATAATTTAAAAAAATTAAAAAATGACAAATACTAATTAAATGTGTGTCCTTGCGGGTTATAAGTCAATTGGTCATGACCTTAGCTAATATTTAGAAGTTCTTGTGTTCAAGCCATCCTTGATTTGCCTTTTAGGCCCACTGTGCAAGCTAACCGTGTGGTAAAAATAAAGCTAGAAGGGTTGATTCAATTAGTTGCACAATTAGGATAATTGTGTGTCCCCAAAGGTGAGAACAATATTTCTCACATGGTTAGATACACAATTTACCTAATCGTGCACCTAACCATGCTTGTCAAGGAAGGTGACATGAATTTATCTTTTAAAGAATATTTCCCCCTAAAACTCTCATTTATCATTCTACTTTGATCTTGGATGATTCTAGGGCTTCTTGGGGGTTAATTTGGGGCTTCTCCATTAATGAACAACCAATTTCTTTCAAGGATTGATCAAATCGACGTGAAATCAAAGGTTATGTTTTGATTGTTTCTTCGGTCCTCAAATATCTCCTTGTCTTTTTCTAATAATCTATCTATCTTCCATGGATTCAGATATGGTGGTTTCGGGTTCATGAATTTTTGGATTTAGATTGAAGATCTTCGTTCAGCGGGATAGGGATTTGAAGGATTCAATCCTGTTATGTGACTTTGGAATTGTGGAGTTTGAGAATTTTTCTAAAAGCGACGTGTCTAAGAAGGTGGCTTCGATCTCTTTAATGAACTGACTAATATCTTGTGCGTTGTTGATTGATTATGGTTTATCGAGGGATGAAATTACTTGAATCGTGTAAAATTATGAATTTATGCAAAAACAGGGATTTTTGACATAAATGGGTTTAACTAAAAATTGGGGGTTTTGTAACCATTAATGTTTTGGAAGGGAACATAGATTTTCAATTGAGTGGTTTTAATTTACCTTGGATTTGAAAACAAAGTTTTTCAAAGAAATTGGCGTGTTTATTTTTGGAATTGGAAACGAGATTTTAAATGAGGAATTTTTTAAAAATTGTAGATTTTGTGTTAAATTGATTTGCATGACATTACTTTTAGAATGGGTTGGATTGTGATATGTGATTTGATCATGGTTTTTGGGATTTATTACAATGGGTGTGTGTTTGTATTAAAAATTATTATAATGATATATTATTTTGAAAACCTCTGAGATTCATCCATAGTGATGAGTTGCTTAGAGAGCATACGTTAAGACGGGTAACAATCGGGGTAACCGGAGTTGAAAGGTGACACTCATTATGATTTGAGTTGTGTATTATGCTTGAGGATTCCTTCGCATGGGGGGATTGTTTCTGGGGAAACAAAGAGTTTCCATGGAAAACATTAATTTTCTTTCAGATTTCTAAAAATGGGGATTTTTTACTAATTAGTGAAAAGGGAATGTTTTCTTATCATTGGAATAAATGGTGTTTTTCAAGACGTGTGTTTTTGGGGAGAAAACATGGTTTTAGTGGATTGTTTGAAATCATGTTTGGATTTAATGCTTTTCTAGAAAATTATAGAATTATTTATAAAGAATAACTTGGTTTTTGGAAGGATTCAGATAAGTCAAATGTTTTGGTTTTAAAACTGTTTTTGGTTTATCATTGTTAATTAGCATTACTTAATGAAATACCTCATGCATGGAAGTGTATTTGAGTATTGGGTAAATACTAATGAGTTTATATTCACCCCTTACATATGCACTTTAGTGGACATGTAGACATGATTGAACATGATGCAGGTAAGGGGGGAACTTTGTTCTTCGTTAATGGTAGTTCCACATTTGAGATATGATGGACAAGACAATGGCTAGTGGTTGGATCATTTCATTTTGATATCAATATATGCATCAATTTTTTTATTTAAATGTAAGAACTCGGGTTTTCGTATGAGGTATGGATCTCTTATTTTTCTATTTGAATGCTTAAATATGGACTTATGTGAGTGCCCAACTTGATCACGGGTGTTTTGGAGGTGCCTGGGGCTTGTTCGAAGCCTGAAACCAGGTTTTGGGCTGAAAATGGATTGACACGTGGTCAGTAAAAACTGTGCAGGGCAAGCCGCACAGTTTGACTAAACCGTGCGAGGCTGGATAAAAGGGGCTTACAGGCTGCACGATTTGAGGAAACCGTGCGGGAGGAGGCGTACACCCGTGCAAGCAGGTCTGCAGTTTTTGCAGAACTTGACAAAGGCTTTTCACACGGGTTGTCAACAGTGTGGGTGCCCCTTTACCCTACAGGAGCCATGCATGGTTGGCACATGATTTGCCAAACCGTGCGTCTAAACCATGTGACCCATGAAATTTTGGGTTTTTATTAAATTTTAATTAAATTGATTTCCTTTTTAAAACCCAATTCACTCTAAACCTCCACACATAGCAGGGATCCCATTTTGAGCTCTCAAGGCGACTAAAGTTGGATTTGAGCCTGTTCCTCTGTCCGATCTCCGATTTGAGTGTGGTTTGTCTCATCGGATCCACATCGGTAAGGCCTTCATTCTTTTTTAGCCTTTCTCGATTCTTCTGGCTATCGATCACGCTATTTCATTTTAGGCTCATATGCCATATTTTCCTGCTCTTTGTTCGTTATTCAGATTTCTCCTAAACTGGGATGAATCAGGACTTGATACTGGACAAGCACTCCACTATTGAGCCGAGGGTGGTGGTCTATACTTTTTTTCGGCTTTTGGTGCTTTTTATAGATATTGGCCATTACGCCACCCACGAGACCTTCCGTCGTAACCCCGGTTTTGAACGGATTACTTACAATAGATGTAATCGAACCTATTAGGGATGCCCATAGGATCCTTTGTGATGCGTTGATACCCATTGCTCGAACCAAGGTCACCCATGGAGTGCACCTTATGATTTTTTTTTTGATTATGCCATGATTAAACAACCAAGGGGTGTGTTTGGGGCTTGCCTTGTTATAGGAAGCCAATTATAAATGGAATGAGTTTAGTGGGTTGGTTAGGAGATGGTTTGCCTCCCTTGCCCGAACTTGAATTGTTTAATTTTTGAATTGATTGAATGTGGTAATTGGCATAAATGGATTCAATTGAATGGGCGGGTATACCCATGGGATATGATAATTGTGAATGGATGATTATTGGGTGGGTATACCCATGTGATGTGTTAAATGGATAATGGTGATGCATGAGTGGTTATACCCATGTGACTTGATTTAATGGAATGGATTATATGAGTGGGTAGAATCATATGGAATTGATTTGTTAAATGGTATGAATGTATGATATTTTAAATAGATTCCATGGATGGCTCTCCATGGATCTAAAATGCGGGAGTGGATGCCTCGAGTAGTATTGCTTCTTGGGTATTGATTCTGTGGGATGCCTCAAGCCTTGATACCCCTTAGATCCAACTTTCCTGGACTTGCATAGGACATGCTGGTACACATGCTCCTAGGACTCCAACGGCTGCCTTTACCAAGTTTCTATTTAGATGCTCTTGGGACTCGATGAGGATGTCTTGGTCTTCGACGACATGCTTGGGTATACAGCGTGGCTGTGGGTTTGATATGTTTTCTTTATACGGAAAGGTCGTGTGGGTTAGAGATGGATGGATGTACAGAAATTCTGTGTTATGTGTTTACATTTCTTAAAGCTTCCTTATTATGAGCTATCACTTGTTGTAAGGATCCGTGAGAGGCTGTTTGGTTTACTTGTTGCAGTAGACATATGCCATGGGCTTTTACACTCATGTCACTACTTCCTCACACTTGTTAGTATACTACTTTTGCTGCTTATAACTGTATAGAATTCTGGGTGGTTACCTACTGGGATGTTTATCTCACACCCTGTTTGGGCCTCCTTTGGGACCCAAAAAGATTATATGGTTATAGGTGATAAAAGGGGAAAGCACCCTAACACTAGTTCCTGATTATTGCTTTGGAGTAGGGGAGAATGGGACCAAGTTGAGGCTTGCGATGCTACATGCACTTTTTGGTCTTTTTGTCATTTTGGATACTTTCATTGTATTTCCATGTACCTGTTCTGGCTATTTTCTAGAAACATGTATCATCTGCATCATTGAGTATATGAATTTTTTGGATTTTCTATATATATATATATATATATTCCTGTCATGTCTTAATTTATAGTTATTTGTTTATCTATCTGCTTTCTCTATTGAATGTATTTGACTTCTGTTGTGAATTACTCTGGTAATGAGGGCATAGTCTCCCCAATGACTCGCCTAGGCCCTTGTTGCTAGTCGACAACCTCTGGTGAGATGTGCTTGAGACCATGTAACCAACTGGGCTCGGGGCACTGTTGAGTGGCATCTGGGTCCAGGATGTTACAAAGTGGTATCAGAGGTGGTTCTTTTATGATTGACTTACTGTTTGGTGATAATATATAGGGATAGAAAGGGAATGGAATTTGGTAATAAGTTGTGCCCGGGAGTAGCTACCCCACATGCAGGGAAAAACCAAATTGCCTCAAATGACAGTGTTTTTTTTCAGGATTTTGACCATTACAGTTGATTTGATTTCACCATTGGGTGACACACTTGATTTATGTCATTACTATTGATATGATTGTGGTTCTACTGTTGTTTCAACCCAATGAGATGAGGGTATTCCATCTCACGCATCATATAGGTACTTGTTATAAATCACATTCCATGTATTATGCCATACCGTTTATGAAGCATTACTTGACGCATGCTATTGTGATAGGTGTTGTGATAGCTATATCTACTGTTGTGATATATTTTTTGTAATGGATAGTTAAAGTGATGCCATCTTTCAATTCATAAGTTATATAGACCCTTATAGATTGGAAAATGATTCACTTTTTAGATTCAGTTTTTAAAATGAATTTGATATGAATGGATTACATGGGCATCAAATTTTGGTTCAAGAGGTGTTATGGGACCTCGTGAATCGGAACATGGTGAACCATCAGTTAAATCATTTGAACAAAATACTATTAAATGGAAAAGTAATGGAATGTGAAATAGAGACTTGACCTAGAACCGAATTTTGAGTGGGAAAGATGCAGTGTTTTTAGTTGTGTTATGGTTGTTCTTTATACAGTCCTGGATTTAGAAGTATGATGTGGGTTATGGTTATGTTTTAGGAGGGTTTTTGACCTGTCCTACACTTTTGAGATGTGAACTTTGATGTTGTTATTTTCTGAGGTATGTGTTTGGAATTGTAGATACATGCCACCACAACGACCTCTAGTGGAATTCCGTGAGGGTGGTGACGACCATTCTCCAGAGGTGGTGGGCCATGAGCTACTGATTGATCCTCCTTTAGTGATAGCTACAACACTAGAAACTATTACCTATACAGGTGTTGAGGCATAGTTCTGTGAGGGGTTCTTTCACTATATGAAAACTTTTCAGGGAGCATCATATCCTTCCATGACTATGATTGAGCTGACATGAGTGTTCTAGCAGTAGCATCATCCCATGTTTTCAGGGGATGGTGGTCCATAAGCTACTGAGATGTGGCTTGAGACCACGCTAGTTATCTCCAAGCATCTGGAGACGCCTCCTAAGAGGAGGGTCAAGCTCACCACTTATATGGTACGTGGAGAAGCAAAGCGTTGGTGGGATGTTCTGAACCAGGATGACGGGCTCTGAGATATGGGTTGGACTAATTTCCAGACCCGCTTCTATAACTACTTTTACCCCGAGACTCTATGGGTAGAGCGGGCTAGTGAGTTCATGTGTCTGGATCAGGACACAATGACAGTTATGAAGTACTCAATATGCTTTATAGAGTTGTAGTGTTTTGTACCGATGTACCTTACTAATGAGCTGTCTAGAGTGAGATGCTTTGAGGAAGGTATCAAACATGCTATCAAATCTCAGGTCAACGTGTTTATATTGAATTCTATCACTGAGATTATGAACCAGGCACTGATTATAGAGTGAAACCTGAGGGAATACGGGGGCATAAAGCCTGATAGTGTTACTTCTCGACCCAGTGGTTCTACATCTTCAGGAAGGAAGCTCCATTTGAGGATTCCCGTCAGGTGAGCACCATTCAGGTTGTGAGTGCAAGCAACTTGGTGTTTTGCCACCATTGTGGAAAGTGAGGACACATGAAGAATCAGGGAGACTGTGAACCAGTTGAGGGTTTTTTTGACACTAGACACACCATTGGGAATTAGAATGGACGATGTGCACCGGTGTAGGGAGTTCCCCCTTGAGGTTGGTGGGTGTCACTTTGTTTGGGATATTTATGTCCTTCAGATGAAAGGGTTTGACGTCATTATCAGGATTGACTAGCTAGTATCTTATCAATCTTATGTTTACTACTGCCACCAGAGGGTGACCTTCACATCACCAAAGGGTGTAGTGTTTAGTCACAAGGGTGAATGGGATTCCCGGGAAAGTCGAGCTGGAACAGATCATTGTGGGCTGGGCGGGATGACAACCCAAATCGCTAGTTTATTTTTAGATGATCAAGGAGCAATCCAGGTGAACTTTCCTCCAATGGTTGAGTGCTTTAGGAATGTTTTCCCAATGAATTTTCTGGTTTACCTCTTAAGAGATAGGTTGAGTTCTCCATCGAGCTAGTGCTATGAGTTGTACCAATATCCATTCCTCCTTATAGGATGGCTATGGAAGAGTTGTAGTAGATCAAGAGGCAGCTAGAGGATTTGGAGGCGAAGGGGTTTATTCAACCCATCACTTCTCCATGGGGTTCGCTAGTCCTTTTTATAAAAATGGCAGATGATACTCTTAGGCTATGCATGGATTATCGAAAACTGAACCAGCTAACAGTTAAAAACTGATATCCTTTGTCATGGATAAATGATCTTTTTGATCATCTTTGAGGGACCTGAGTGTTATCAAATATCGATTTGAGGTCAGGATATCACCATGTATGTTTTTGACCAGCATACGTAACTCGTATATCCTTTCGTAGAAGGTATGGTCTATATGAGTATCTAGTTATGTTGTTCAGTCTCACAAATGCGCTAGTAATTTTCATGGCACTGATGAACTGAGTTTTCCATCCTTACCTAGACTCATTTGTGGTGGTTTTTGTGGATGATATCTTGGTGTATTCTCACAATGAATACAACCATGCCAACTATCTTTAGATCATTTTGAACACACTAATAGAGAATCAGTTATATGTTAAGCTCACAAAGTGACACTTTTGGATGGATTAGATTCACTTCCTAAGTCACATAATCTCAGAGATAGGAGTGTTATTGGACCCATAGAAGGTGAGAGTTGTAGTTTTCTGGGAACATCCCAAGAATGTTTTTGATATATGAAGTTTCTTGGGGATAGATGGTTACTACAGGTGTTTCATATAGGACTTATCATGCTTAGTAGTGTTGTTGATGGGATTTACTAAGAAGGGTGTGAAGTTTGTATGGTTAGATTCTTGCGAGATATCCTTTCAGGAGCTGAAAGGAAGGTTGACATCAGCACTAGTCCTGATACTACCAATTCAGGGAAGGAGATACACTGTGTATTGTGACACATAAGGTATTGGGATGGGAGTAGTGCTGATGCATGGAGATAGAGTCGTGGTGTATGGGTCTCGGTAGTTGAGGCCACATGAGAGGAATTACCCGATGCACGATCTCGAGTTAGCTGTTGTCGTTCACGCGTTGCGCTGTTGGAGACACTATTTATTGGAAGAGAATTTTGTGGTGTACATGGACCATAAAAGCCTCAAGTATATATTTAATCAACATGATTTGACTTTGAGGCACCGAAGGTGGGTGGAGTACCTACAATCTTTTGACTTTGAGCTTGCATACATGCCTGGTAAAGGCAACGTAGTGGCCGATGCACTGAGTAGGAGGACTCAGTCACAGGTAGTGAAGTAGGCCAATAGTGAGTGGAAACTTATGGAATTGTTCTCTAAGATGCAACTGGAGGTGAATGACAGTTAGGTACAGACATATCTATCATCCTTAGTTGTGACCTCTACCATGTTGGATAGAGTAAGGATGATTCAACTATCGGATTTAGAGGGCCTAGTCCCATGGGAGAGTTTGGAAAGTGAGGACCCACCCCCTAGTTGGATAGTAGGTGAGGATGAGATCCTGTGTATCCATGGATGTGTTTGGGTTCCAGTGGATATGTGAAAGGAGATGATGTGGGAGTTTCATTCTTTAGCTTGGGCGGTGCATCTCGGGTTCACCAAGATGTATCGTGACTTACGCCGTCAGTACTGGCGGTCGGGTATGAAAATAGAGGTAGTTGGTTTTTTTACAAGGTGTACCACATGTCATCAGGTGAAGGCAGAACATCAGCAACCGGTCTAACTTTTACAACAATTACTTATTCTGGAGTGGAAATGGATGATGTCGCGATAGATTTCGTAACTGGTTTACCGAGATCGCCTTGAGGTAACGATGCAGTGTGGGTTGTTGTTGATAGGCTCATGAAGTTTTCTCATTTCTTACTGATCAAAGAGGCCCTCAGTATTGATGATCTTGGAAGTTTGTACATCCATGAGATAGTACGACTTTACGGGATCCCACACACTATAGTTTCAGATAGGTACACCAGCTTTACGTCTCATTTCTAGTAGAGTTTTTAGAAGGTATTGGGTACATAGGTTCTTCTAATCACATCATACCACCCTCAGACTGATGGCCAGTCAGAGCATATGATACAGGTGTTAGAGGACATGCTGTAAGCATTTATCCTAGATTTTGGGGGCTCTTGGGAGATACACATTAACCTGGTTAAATTCACCTATAATAATAGTTATCAGGTGACTATAAAGATAGAACCCTACAAGGATTTATATGGTAGTCTATATCGATCACCCATGTGCTGGTTAGAGGCAG
This sequence comes from Viscum album, assembly GCA_963277665.1. Taxonomy (NCBI): domain Eukaryota; kingdom Viridiplantae; phylum Streptophyta; class Magnoliopsida; order Santalales; family Viscaceae; genus Viscum; species Viscum album. The sequence continues at coordinate 590,433,587 of OY728141.1, read as the reverse complement.
GTGGGGAAGCTTTATTAGGACTGTGTCTCATGTAGGAGACTTCTGAGCAGGTCCACTTGATTCAGAAGCAGATGGCTATAACAAAGTCTTTTAAAAAATCTTACGACGATCGCTGCAGACGACCTTTAGAGTTTGAGGTTGGGGATCGTGTTTTCTTTCGTGTTTCACCAAGGTTGGGACACAGGTGGATCAGGAGATAGGGTAAGCTTTCACCATGATATGTCAGACTATTTGAGATTCTGGAGAGAGAGTCAGGTCGGTAGCCTATCAGTTGCAATTATCTCAGAGGTACCGAGCCATGAACGGTGTATTCCATGTATCTCAGCCGCACTACTATAATTCAATCTCGTGTCATTATTTTTAGCTCGAGGAGGTTAAATTGTTGATTGATTCATCCTTTGAGTAGCATCTGATTTATATCATGGATAGGAGAATGAAGGTTCTACGAGGACGATCAGTTCCTCTAGTACGGTTGATGTGGCAGTAAATCCATTTATAAAACGAGACTTGGGAGGGTGAGGCCGACGTACGTGCTTAGTGGACAGATTTGTTCTCAGATGAATCTTAACCACCATTCAGAGATCAATTCGGGGATGAATTACTATAAAGGTGGAAGATTATAAGAACTCAAGTTTTCTTATAAGGTATAGACCCCTTATTTTTTTTGAATGCTTAAATATGGACTTATGTGAGTTCCCAACTTAATCATGAGTGTTTTGGAGGTGTTTGGGGCTTGTTTAGAGCTTAGAACTAGGTTTTGTGCTGAAAATGGTCTGATGCATGGTTAGTACAAACTGTGTGGTTCAGGTTGCACAGTTTGACTAAACCGTGAGAGGTTGGACATAAGGGTCTTATAGGCTACATGGTTTGAGGAAACTGTGCGGGATGAGGCGCACACCCGTACGAGAGGGTCTTCAGTTTTTGCGAAACTTGATAGAGGTTTTTCACATGGCTTGTGAATGGTTTGTAAACTGTGTGGGTGCCCCTTTTCCCTACAGGAACTGTGCATGGTTGACGCATGGTTTCCCAAATAGTGTGACCCCTATAATTTTGGTTTTTTATTAATTTTTAATTAAACTGATTTTATTTTTAAAACCCAATTCACTATAAACCTCCACGCATAATAGGAAGCCCATTTCTAGTTCTCAAGGTGACTAAAGTAGGATTTGAGCCTGCTCCTCTGTCTAATCTCCAATTCGAGCATGGTTTGTCTCATTGGTTCCACATCGGTAATGCATTCATTCCTTTTTAGATTTTCTCAATTCTTCTAGATATCGATTGTGCTATTTTATTTTAGTCTCATATGCCCTAGTTTCCCGTTCTTTGTCCATTATTCATATTTCTCCTACACCAGGATGAATCAGGACTTGATACTAGACAAACACTCCACTAGTGAGCCAAGGTAGGTGGTAAATACTTTTCTTTCTGTTTTTGGTGCTTTTTAGAGCTATCAGCCATTACGCCACCTGCCAAACATTCTGGTGCGACCTTGATTTTGGACGAGTTACTTTCAACAGATGTAATCAGACCTATTAGAGATGCCTATAAGATCCATTGTGATGCATTGGTACTCATTTTCCGAACCAAGGTCACCCATGGATTTCACCTTATGAAATTTCCTTGATTATTCCATGATTAAACAGCCCAAGGGGTGTGTTTGGGGATTTCCTTGTTATAGAAATCCAATTACAAATGGAATGAGTTGAGTGGGTTAGTTAAGAGATAGTTTCCATCCCTTTCCCTAATATATATATATATATATATATATATATATATATATATTATGTTGAACTTGAATTGGTTAATTTTTTAATTCATAAAATGTGGTAATTGGCATAAATGGATTCAATTGAATGGGTGGGTATACCCATGGGATATGAAAATTGTGAATGGATGATTATTGGGTGGGTATACTCATGTGATGCGTTATATGGATAATGGTGATGCATGGGTGGGTATACCCATGTGACTTGATTTAATGGAATAGAATATATGAGTGGGTATACTCATATGGAATTGATTTGTTAAATGGTATGAATGTATGATAGTTTAAATAGATGCCATGGATGACTCTCCATGGATCTGGAAGGTGGTAGTGGACACCTCAAGTAGTATTGCTTCTTGGGTATTGATTCCATGGTATTCCTTGGGACTTTCTACACCTTGGATCTGGCTTTCTTATACTTTCATAGTACATGTTGGTACACTTTCTCCTAGGACTCTAACTAGTGCCTTTATCGAGTTTCCACTGAGATGCTCTTGGGACTCGATGAGGATGCCTTATTCTTTGACATCTTAGATATGGACCTTTGTGGTCTACACTTCACTATACGATATGTCCATGGAATATGTAACATGCTTGTTTATACATAGAGGCCATGGTTTTGATATGTTTTCTTTATATGGAAAGGTCATGTGGGTTGGAGATGGATGGATGTACGAAGAGGTTGTGTTATGCATTTACATTTCTCAAAGATGCCTTGTTAGGAGATATCACTTGTTACAGAGAGCCTTGAGAGGCTGTTTGGTTTACTTGTTATAGCAGACATATGCCATGGGCTTTTACACTCACGTTACTACTTACTCATTCTTTTTGGTATACTACTTGTGCTGCTTAGAACTATATAGACTTCTGGGTTGTTACCTACCAGGATGTTTATCTCACACCCTGTTTGGGCCTCCTTGGGGACCAAAATATATTATATGGTTGCATGTGATAATAGGGGAAAGCTCCCTAACACCGGTTGTTGATTATTTCTTTGGAGCTGGGGAGCATTAGACCAAGCTGAGGCTTACGTTTCTATGGGAAATTTTTGGTCTTTTTGTCATTTTGGATACGTGTATTGTATTTCCATGTACCTATTCTGGATATTTTCTAGAAACATGTATCATCTACATCATTGAGTATGTGACTTTTTGGGTTTTTTTATATATATTCTGGTCATGTCTTACTTTCCAGTTGTCTGTTTATCTATATTCTTCTGATATAAAGTGTATTTGACTTCCACTGTGAATTACTATGGTAATGAGGGAATAGTCTCCCCAATGACTCACTTAGGCCCTCATTTCTAGTCAGAAGCCTCTCGAGTTTGGGGAGATGTGCTTGAGGCCATGTTGCCAACCAATCTTGGGGCACTATTGAGTGGCATCTTGGTTTAGAACGTTACATTAAATGGTGGTTTTTTTGTAAAACAAATGTTTTTCCACTTATTAAGTTTATTTTAAATCCATTTGAAATTATCTTATATTTTTTGTTCATGTCATCATAAGAAAATAGTTCCCTAAGTGGTTTATTTTATCCCTCAATGCTTATCGATGGCCTCTAGAGATAGGGGAATGCATTTGAGGCCATGTGGAAACCTAGATCGTGTCTTGGGATTCAAGATACCAAGTTAGGGTGTTTCATATTTAAATATTTTAATGAATTTTTCACATTTTCATGGTTCTATTATATTATTTTAATAATATCATTATTTATTGTTTTATTTATTTTTGTATGGGTAATTTGATTTTTGAAACCCAAAATTATTTGGTCATTAAGTAATTGGATACAATTTCAACACACACACACAAACTCTTTTATTTTATGTATGGGTATTTTCATTTTAAACTACACATATACTATAATAGAAATAACTTTTTATCAAAAATGGATAGATAACATATTGATTGATAATCTAATATTGAATGGTGATTTTTTTGATTTTATGGACAAGTTTATATATATATATATATATATATATATTTCATAAATAATTTCAATTTATAAAACTACCAATATTTTCTTTTATGAATACAAATGTACAATGTTCAAAGTGTTAAATGGTGTGATTATAGTTTCATTTAGAAATAAGTTTATGATAAAATGGTATTATCATCACACATTCCTAATGGTCCCCACCACAATAGTTATTCAGGCCTAACTAGCGGCACACATGACATGTATTGTCCTTTCCCCTCCAAATATTTCCCTTCTTCCCTAAAACTCAAACCTTGAGTCATAGAGGATAAATGACCATCAGAGAGCATTATGAGTACCTATATACCCAATTGTATTAATAATGCTTCTCAATAGTTATTTTTTATCAGATCCTTATTTTGAGTTGTAGAGGTTATTATTCCCAAGATAATGATGGATACAACTTTAAGAGGTGGTGAATCCGTGTTTCCCAATTTTTACAATCTCTTTGATTAACATTTATTTAATTATTAGAGTAAAATGACCCACTCTTCTTTTAATTAACTCTCACCAATATGTAATAAATTAATCAAGAACAAATAAGCACATGATATTTATAAGGTTTACACATTAATGTTTGTGAATACTTCCTTATTGTAAATGATATTATCTAAGAATAAAATAATTCAATAATATCGTAAAGTAAATTAAAGGTGTTTAGGGGAAAGCGTCATCCATAACCCAAGTTCAATGACATCTCACCAATTTACATTAATCCTTCATATTTATGGAATGAATAAAACCTCAAGAATGAAGAAAACTACCAATGTTTCTCATGATGTATTTATATTAGCAAATTGATATTTTCTAGTACTCTTCAAGGAATTTATATATAACCCTTTTAGTTTTTATTTTAAGTCATTGATCAATATATGAATCAAATAAGATAAAAAAATGTTGGGATAAATTTAAAAACTCAAAAAATTATATCTTTGAACATATCTTCAAAGGTCTTTAATTTAAAATATTATTTGATCTTCCATGAATTTTAAACAATATTTTCAGTTTTCAACTTATTTGAAATTATCTTCAAGATAAACACATAAGAAAAAATATCATGATTTATAAATATGTTCACTAGAATCTAAAGTTTTATTCACAATAATCTTCTACTACCAGTAGGAATATAAGATCTATCATAAACAATAATTTCTTTGAGATTTTTTTCTTATTCATTCACACTAAGATATTCTATTTTCTTCTTGAATTAATTCCACATACTCAAAATAATTCCAAAAATCATAAAAATAAAATAAAATATAAATGAATATACCTTAATTGATATTGATGAACCTTCTCCCACAAAATGGTCTATCTATAAAAATTGCAACATAAGACATGTTATGTGTTCAAAGTTCAATAAAATTTTATGTGTCCAAATATATCCTATGAAACTAAATACTATTTTTTAAAATGGAATCCTCGAGAGTGGTCTTTTAGAACCCTCCACTACAAGAAACCCCCCTCCCCATGAAGAGGTCATAATGCCTCAACCGTAAATTATTGGTTTCCATCTGAGATGGCAAATCATCCAACAGGGTAACACCTCGATCAGCAATGGTTCGACACATCAGTCTGTTAGCAAGGTAAAGTGTGCCCATTCTGCCCACCCGATGAGACACTGGGTGACCTGGAAAGATGAGTGGTACATGGGAGGCAGAAATTCCCCCAAGAGAGGGATCCCAGGAATTTAAAACCATACCTCACCGAACACCGTTGCTTTTTTCCCTCAACCCTGCACCACTACGCCACTGCTGAAGTGGCCTATGAAACTAAATAAAACTCATTATTCTTCCAAAATTAATCAATTTTTTTAAATATATTTTAGCACCCCTAGTTTTTGGTACATGACCCTTTATTCATTTATTTTTTGTTTATATAATGTCTGGGTTAAGTTTTCGGAGGTTTCGAGGGGTTTTGGTATGTTTTGGAGGTTTTTTTGGAGGTTCACAATTTGTGTATAGTTAATAGAAACCCTGCACCATCTCCAGAAAATCGTGTAAGGGAATACAATGGGAATTAGTTAGGTTCATAGTTGGTGCAAAGTTTGTCCATATCATGTGAATTACCATGAGAAACCATGCATCTTGAAATAGAGGGAAAATAACAGTTGGCACATGGTTTGTCTAACTATGCGATCCAACCATGTAAGGTGTGGCCTTAAGAAAGTAGCAACGCATGGTTGGTACAAATTTTTCCAAACCATGTGGAATACTATTGGAACTCATTAAATTGTGGATATAACCTAAATTAAGCCTTTTGACCCTTGTTTTCCCCTAATCCTTCCATAACATGAATTCCTTTTTCTCCCAAGGCATGAGAGATGATCCTCTTCGATCCAGGAGTGATCCTTAGGAAAATAAAAGTGTATTGGATGCCCAGATTCATCTATAAATACCCATTCTTCATATTTCTTCTTGGATAAATGGTTTTTATCTCTCTCATAACCATATATGTATCCTGTTATGGATAAATCTATGTGTTATGAATGGTTTTATGATGAAATCTTGTTGGGTTAGTGAAGGTAACATGGGTTATGATCGAATCTTGAAGTTTTGTAGTGTCGTTCTTCATTTTCTCCAATTTTTGTGAGGTATGTGGCTTCTCTATCAACTCCACTTGATTTATAAATTCAAGTATTAGTTTTAATTAAATGATTTTATTAAAATGTTTTTGAAATCCTTATGTTATTCTTGATGAAAATATCATTTTGGTGTTGGTTTAAAAATTAAGGAAAGTTGTTTGGTTTTTTGAAAGACCCTTTAATTTTAAAATGATGATTTTAAAATTATGGTTTAGTTTGATGCATTCAAATTATTTTTTTAAATGATTTAAATAAATAAATGTTTTTATTGTAATGACTTGTCATGATTTTGGAATAAATGGTTGGTCGTGTATTGAATGGTATAAATAATGGTCATGAGGTACCACTATCAAAGTGGGACGGAGTATGGATGTGATGTTCCTTCATCAATGGTAACACCGAGATTGAGTGTGTATGTGTGGTTGTGTGTGTGTACATGGAGGTGAATATTTCAAATCAAATGAGAAACGGTTTAAATGTTTTGTTTATGATTTCCTTTGAAAACTCATTTATAGTTTTGATATAAAATGTTTTTACTACTGAAATTATTTTATATAAATTGTGTTAAAAAGTTTGGTCCTGGTGGAATGAGCTGGGAAGTCATTAGGGGGAATCCTACTGAGTTTAGACTCACCCCCTTCTTGGGAACTGTTGTATGTTTTCATATGTAATCTATTAAGACACAGATAAAATCAAGGTATCTTAGTTATTTAGTGATACTTCTTGATACCATTGTCTTGGAATATAGATTTGAATCTTAGAGTGGGTTGGTTGTTTCAGATTGATGTCACTTGGGAGTTTTGAGTTTTGTGGTATTTTGGTTTTACTCGAGTATTTCCTTTGGCTTCCACTTGTACTCTGATATGTTTTATTGGTTTGGTTATATTTTGAGTTGTATTTTTTACTTATTCATCATATATAGGTTTGATTGTTTATTGTTTATATAGTTTGGATGTTTTAGCTTTCAAAGGTAAAATCATCCCCCAAATTTTCTTGAGTCCCTTAGAATTTATTGTCAGACTTAAAGTCTTTGGGATGTCACTTAAGGCCTAGTACCTCCCCCATCACTCCTCAATCCAAAAAGAATGGGTGGGATGTTACGTATATTACGTACCTTTTAATTTCATAACTCTAAATTCCATAATAATTTTTTTACTTTAATGTAATGTTTTTTTCTTATGTTTTAATTTAACCCAACTTTTGCTGGAGATAAATTCATTTAAGAAAATTATTTTTCATATTTGTATTATATATTGAATTTTATATGCAGCCTCTAAGTAAATGTTATGTTATACCTTTTAATGATGGAAACTATTCTTTATTTTTTCATCCATTAAATTTTTTTTGGTGATTTCTATCTGTCATATGTCTTGTTCATTTACTTTAACATTTTTCATTATTTGTTGCAAAAACTCTTTATCACTTACCTTTATGGGAAGCAGTAATTATTATCATGGATTATGTTATATATAAATCTATATGTTTTGTATTATAATAAACATGACCTAACCTTTTTAGGACCCCACTTAGGTTTGTGATGTGACCAAGAGTTCCCTCCCAATACTACCTCTAATAAGATTGGAATTGAAAACTAACATCAAAGTAAGCGATTCATGATACACATTAATAATAATATCCATTCTAAGGGATAATACACAAATTCCTTGATAATAATTTCTAATGACATATAAAACATGTGGAATTACAATTAGTGGGCCTATCCTCATGAACCCCCTTCTTAGAGATCACCAAGTGAAAACATCATGAGAAGAATTCTTAAATTCTTATGCTCCTCCAACACCCGATAGTCAAAAATTATTTTATCCTATTAGACATATGTTATCTAGACCATAGGACATATGTTTAGGTATATTATTATAGCATATCCAGGTTCACATTATGGAATGGAACCACTATAACATTTTAATGTGAAAAATACTCTAAGGAAATTATCACACTAATGTTACATAAAAGAATAATCATTATGTGATAAGATATTTATTAATATTATGGTAATTTAAAGTACAAAGTGATTTGATTTTGGGGAACTAACTCTAACAAATAGAGTCACTTAATGTGATTATAGTAGGGTGAGCAAAAAATTACTCAGTAAGTTAATACCAAACAATATACTCCACTTTATAATCATGAATATAATATAAAGTTACTTGAGGATAGTAAATGTTAATATAAAATAGGACTCCAATCCAATATAATAATATGTAAACATCTTAGATATAACTTAAACTTCCCATACATAGGTGAATACAACTACCTAATACAACTATCTCAAGCACATGGTCTTACCTAAACAAATACTAAGAAAATATGGTGAAATATATGTGATTATAACATTTTTAAATTCTTTATACCATGTATTGGATCAATAGTAAAAATATTCCAAGCCACCTATATCTCACCACAAACACATCTCACCAAAATAACGAGGTATAAAAGTATACAACACACACACACTTGAATATTCCCCCATAAACCACACCTGTATCCATTGGAGAATGAAAAGTAAGGTATTAGGTGTAGGAATACTATAAATCCACCATGAAGGATCACATATTGTACACCCTAATGTTTTATAGAGGAATACACAAAATCTATGCATTATTTGATGGAAGATTTAAGACCCCACCCCTAAATTAAGGTACAAACTCTTTTTATTTTGGTTAAAACCCATATGTTTTGTATTTTAAGAAGTGTCCAATGGGGTTAATGGGTCTAAAAGGTGTTCAAAAGGCTTGGGAGGAGGTTGTGGTATGAAACCTTAAGACTATAGTGCCATCGGCTAGCTAATGGGATTCCTGTAGGCTAGAAGAGCTATTGGAATCCCATCGACCGGCCAGTCGGTCCAAAACATGTGTTTGGAGGGGAATAGAAGTATTTTACATTATTTTACCCCTTTATTCTCACATGATTTTCTCCCCATCCATTTTCATAACAGCCCACGTCCAGGTTCTCCTCCTCCACTTCAATCTTGGTGGAAATCCTTTGTTTCTTATTTGTTTTGAGTTCATTATGAGGCGATTGAAGACCTAAGGAAATTATAAGAGTCCAACTTACTCCTTTATTCCTTAATTATGTTGGTGTATATGTTTTCATCACTTAAGCAATATATAACCTATTTTCAGGTATTTTTTCTGTTTTATCTGTTTCTTCTATTTCTGCTCGAATCAAAGGGCGATACTTGATGTGTGAAGCTCCTATAACCTAAGGTGGGTGGTATTTGATCTATCCCTCATGGTTTCACTATTTTTATAGTATGTTTCGTGTATTTATTCATGTTATTTTTCAGTTCATTTGTCCTAAAACCAAAAATTAATTATTTTGTTCCTTAAATTGAGTCTAGATCCCCATACAGACTATGAATTGGGACCTTGAACACCTCTTTAAGGTGATATTGGTTATTTATTATTTATTTTATACCAAATAGACATCAAATGGTTGTCTTGGACCTTGATAATGGATTATGGGCAAACTCTTTATTAATTAAAAATCAAATGACATGTTTAGAATGAAAATTGTCATGACTTTGGACATAGGCCTAAATGAATTAAAATGGGTTGCATGTTTATGTGGTGTCTTGACTAAATGAATGAGAAAGTTGGGATGAGATCCTTGGATTATTGATTATATATGGTACTAAATAAATGTTAATGTTGGGATGAGCTCCTTGGATTCCATGTGTTTTATGGTGCTGAATAAACGAGAATGCTAGAATGAGGTCCTTAGATTCCATATGAGATATGATGCTACATAAATGGGAATGTCGGGATGATATCCTTATATTCCATTCGGTACATGATTTAGGAGTGTCAGGATGATCTTTATTGATTCCACATGATACCATATGATTGGGAATGATATAATGAGTAATTTGATTTTTCATGATATATGATATTTGGAATTTTGGGATGATCACTTAGATTCTTAATGGTGGTTACTATTGGAATGGTCATCAATACATACTTAGATAAATTTGACACTAGTTAAAGTAGGTACTTCTAACACGAGTGTCACTAAGTAGACAATGGATCAAGGTTATTTTATTTTATTTATTTAATTTTTTTACTTTCCTATTTTATAACATACATCTACATACACTATATTGGATCAAACTAGATATGATTTTATACATTGTTGGTGGTGGCCTACTGAGTCATACTCACACCTTACTTGGGAAATTGGTTGGTACCCAAGATGACTTCATGGATGAAGGTTTGGATAAGGGTAAGCGCCCTATATTAGAAACTTGAATTATGCTGGGATAGATTTTGAAGACAATGAATGAGCTAGTACTTGGACCATTTGGGGTGTTCAATAGTTGTTGCCTTTTTTTATTTTTTGTTATTTTTAGGAATTGTATATATGAATTTGACATTTATAACTCTATGATGGGAATACAACACAATTTTTTATATATCATGGGTTATCTATTTTTATGCTACGTGTGTTATGCCTTATTTTATTTATTTATGTCTAGTTGGATGATATATCTTTTATTAACTTTCTTATTTTGCACTCTAATTATGAGGGAATAATCTACCCAAGGTAACCTCATGGTCCCTCACTGCTAGTCGGTAGCCTATGGTGTATGGGGAGGTGCGATTGAGTCCATGTGGTACATTGTCCTAGGGTACTTATTTAGTGACTTCTAGGGTAGAGGCATTATAAAGTGTTATCAGAGGTTTTATTTTCCATACCATTAAAGCTTGGTAGAAAATAGAATGGATGGTTTTTGGGCTTCATAATGAGATTATTCATGGGAGTAACAAACCCACATGTGGGGAAAAATTCAAGTCACCAGGGAAGGGATTCATGTTATTGATTTATTCTTTTATGTTTGATTGATTTCCACCTCGGGTGGTGCACTTAGTTTCTATTATTAGTGATTTATGGGATTTTCACTGTTGGCCTATTTTGGAATGTGGTGTGTTTTAATGAAAAATCTAGCTATATATGAATTTATGATATTAACATGCTTACATGAAATTTTCTATACTGTAATGGATCTAAGTTCAGTTATTTAAATTTTTTTCATCAATTTATATGATTTTTCTCATATATATTCATGGTGTAATTCTATTTATCTGATCCTTTATATGGGTAAAAGTTTTATTTTGAGTATTTAAATGATTTAAATAACTGTTGGTGATAGTAAAATGGGTTTAAAATCACAACTTATAATTTTTTTCCTTTATAACTTGTGGTTGACACTCCATATAACTATGCCTTGGTTGGGATAATTCTAAAACTATTAATGTAAAATTTAAAATTGTGAAATACTTAAATGGTAAAGGGACATGAAACCTATTTTTTATGACTCAATGTGTGGTGTATAAAAACATAGGGAATTATTACCTTTTCACTTTCTTCCCTAATCTATATTATTAAGAACTGTTATACTATGTTGTCTTAAGATGCGTATTTGGAATTGTAGTAGAATGTATCCATGTTGGCCCCTGATTGAGAATCAGGAGGGTGTGAATGAGCATTTCCCTAAGGGTGATAGTATCATTCCTCCCATGGAACTAGGTGTGGTTTTAGATGATTAGTTTCAAGAAGGTATGTTATGGGTAGTAAAATAGTTAGAGAGAGAAGCTCCTCACACTATTACTTTTATGTAAGAGCTAATTGGGGAATTTCATCTCTAACATCCACCAGTTTTCATAGGGGATGGTGGATCCCAAGAATCCAAGTTTTCGATTGAGTTAATTTTTACTACCTTCAAGAATCTTGGGAACCCTAAAGATAGGATGGTGAATCTGAAAACTTATATGCTAAAAGGATTAGAGAGGTGATGGCAGGATATCTTAGTCTGAGCTAAGAAGCACATGGGTATGTCCTGGAAGGACTTTGAGACCTACTTCTTTGAAATATTCTTCTTAGAGAACATTAGGACTGACTGCACCATGAACTTCATATATTTAAAGCTGGGAGTCATGTTAGTCATGGAGTATGCTGACCGCTTTATAGACTTATAATGATTTCCCCCTATGATAATAGAGGATGAGTTAGCTTGAGTAAGGTAGTTCATGGATAGGTTGAGGTATGCAATCTATGTGCAAGTGAATATATTTTGTCATATTGTATTTTCTATAGTGACGAACCAGACACTTATCTATAAGAAGAACCCGAGAGAGGGAAATGGACCATGGTAGGTAGATTCTATAGGTACTGTTAGTGGTTCAATTGGAAGTTGAAAGTTTTTTTGTGAAGGGACTCACCTAGTCAACAGTGTGTTGGAACCAAGGATTTTCTTTGATGGAAATGGGGTATGGTTTATATTTTTCATCAATACGCACATGCAAGATCAGAGAGTTTTAAAATAAATTGATCTTATAGTTCAAGTTGAAAATAGTATTGAAGGTGGAATCATTTCCCAGTGCTTGCCAAATTTTTGGGGTCCAAAATTTAGAGGATGGATTGCATCGTGAAAAGTGGATCTCCTTCAAGGCCTTATGAAAATATGGCAAAGACATGAGTTTCATGAAGATGGGCTTCATGAATTGTGTTTTTTTGAAGGATCAAAGAAATTTGATGGTGATCTATGTGACAATGAAAAGCATCGAAAATGTTGAATAATTGTAGCATCACAAATGGTGATGGTGATCTCCTCGATTATGAGAATTGGAGCATTGTGGCATGTGATGGTTTGACAAAAATCTTCATGAAAATTTCAAATCAGAATAGAGCATCGCAAATGGAGGAGTTATGCGACAATGGTTTTGAAAGATCCAAAAAATACGCTAAGAGGTGGTGGAGCATTGTGAACAGCCGAGACTATAAATATGAGGCTACCCCTTTTCACTTCACACAAATATTTCCAAGGAAAATCTAGAATAACTCTCATTTCATGAATCTTGGGGAACTTCGTGAAACTGAAATTCCATTCGAGTTTGAGAATCATGAAAATACTAGTTTAGTCTTGGATGATTCCAATGATTTTGAATAAAGAGTGCTTCATGATGATGGGGTATTCCATGTTGACTCAATGATCTTTGAAAAGGTAGTTTGATCTGTGAAGGTGGTGAGTTTTGCGAAGGCAGGAGCTTCATGAAGGATCTTTGTGAAAGGTAGTTTTGAATATTGGTTTTTCAATGAATATGGTTTTCAAAGTGCATCAACTTAGGTCTATGGTGAAAGAAAAGTCTCGTACTATATAAGGAAAAAGACTTTAATTCCAATCCATTGAAGTGACCTTCAAGTCGATAAACTGAGTAAGACTTCACCTAAGGCAGTGAGCTAGGGGATTCAACGGAAGTGTTCCAAGGTACGTAGTGAGATATCCCTAAAATATTGTAAAGGAAATGTGCTTGGAACAAAGTGACTATTTTTAAAAAAATTATATTCCACAACTAGTGAAGATTAATGTATTTAGGTACTACCAATACACTATCGGCATATTCTCCTTGGACTAGCTCTTAGTGGTGAACCAAGAAAAACTGATGTGTTGTCTTTTTGCATGTGAATGCTTGATTTTTGATCGAATCTATCATACAGGTTTAATGATTTCCTACCACCATGGGATAAAGATCCATTGATTTAAAAGAAAAAGTTGACACCCTGATTCACCCCTCCCATCTCAGGGTGTTCTAGGGTTCTACACAGTGGACATGGAATCCATGACATAAGTTCACTATAATGTCACCATTATAGTTGATAAGTACACATTCGACCTTAGTGTGATCAAGAACCAGTGGAGTGTTGATCATGATGGAAGATGAGGCACTTTCAAAGCTTTTACAGGACAAAATAACATGTACTGAGTAACTAAGGATCCATAATAGTACAATATTGTGGTGTTAGTTCAGTTATGTCAAGGTAGTTTGCTAGTTATAGTTCTATTGTCCATTCTAGGCGAGGTAGAGGCCATACAGTGAAAGGTCAATAGTAGTAGTGTTTTGGGGAATTACTAGGTAGGTAAGTCATATTGGATCCCAAGGATGAGGTTTAGGAAAAATACATGTGGTTCAACCAAGTCCCATGAATTAGGATATCGGTCCATCTATAGATCGAGGTATGATGTTAGTAGCCTACACTTTAGTAAGTGATTTGTTTGATATTGGGAATTCTCACACCTTTATATCAGGTTGGGTTTTGGAAGGATTGGTTTTGGATATGGAGTACCTATATGAAGTTATGTTTATTGACACCCTATTGGGAGTATGATCATAGGGCATCCATCGATGTCAAGAGCGTGACATTAAAATCAGATGTTATCAGTTCATGTGGGATCTCTTTTTCTTAGAGATGATGGGTTTTGACCTGATTGTAGGTATAGTCTGGATGGTTCCACATTGAGCTCACATTCACTGTTACCATAGACAGGTGATGTTTATCTCTCCTGATGGTCATCAGCACATATATTTCATAGAATGGGACATACAGTAAGATCATGCAGAACTAAATTACCAACAGCTGGGTGAGGTGACCGCCCAGGTCACCGATATGATGTTATATGATGGAGTTCTTTAGTTTTATTTCTTTCCTCATATGGTTAATAAGTTCTAGGACATGTTTTTAGAGGATCTCACATGACTACCATCTGATAGTGTAATCGAGTTCATGATTGAGCTTATGTTGGGAGAAGAGATTGTTTCCATTCCACCTTATAGAATGGATCTAAAAGAGTTACATGAACTTAAGACTCAGATAGAGGACTTAGAAACTAGAGGGTTCATTAGACTGAGTACCTCCCCTTGGGGCTCTCTAGTCATTTTTGATAAAAGTATGACGGTTCCCTATGATTGTGTGTCAATTATTGGAAGATGAATCAAATGAAAGTAAAGAAATGGTACCCATTTTATAGGATTGAAAACTTGTTTAACCAGTTAAGAGGATCTTGGGTATTTTCCAATGTTGATCTAAGGTTGGCTGTCATGACTAGACCCACCAAGACCCCACCTGGTTTGACAGTAAGTGAAGGGTGACACCCCAATCCCACCTCCAATAGGCTAGGGGTTGGCAACAAGCACTGAGTAATAAAAACAGTGAAATGGGAGGCCTTATCCTAATATACATATACACACGCACTACCATCTCCATGAAATAGTGTAGAGATATAATAAAATACTGAACCATCTAGATTGTAATCAATGCATGCAACAAAAACTAGGAAAATACATCAAAGTTCCATAAGGTATACAAAAGTATAAGGGAAAAAATATATGACCAACCATAAATACAGGGGGAAACCCAAACTAAAAAAAAACAAAAAGGGGTAAAGGAGAGCCCTTCTCAAGATCCCATAATCTAACAACTGAACATGATCAATGCCACTATATACTATTAAGCTCCACTGATACCAGGTCCACCATAGTCACTGCTAATATTTCCAATCATCTTCATAAGACATGAAACGTGTGGGAAAATCCCATGAAACGGTGAGTATATACATACCCAGTAAGACACTTTGAAAACCAAAAGGGAAGTAGTAGAATAAAAATAGTCAACTCAACCCATAAGAAAGAGGGTAAAGTAAACCCAACATGAGATGTCCTCAAAATAAACCCAAGTAAAGAGAGAAAGGGGATCTCCATCTCCATATTCATATAAGAAAAAAGAGTCTACCTATAGATCCAAAGGTCTCATACCATATCCAAGAATCATATGTAATCTCTCAAGAATGATTATAGAGGACCCTCACCTCACCACTACATAACATAACTAAGGGATCAGTACTCCGTTGGAGGACCTACTCGCCGAAAGAGCTCAATACAGGGAGTACCACTCCTTAGATAGAGGAACCACACCCTATTTAATGTGGGGGAGTTCCATATCTACCTATATAAAAGATATGGGGGACCTACACTTTAGAGAGATATGAGAGTACCAACCCCAGTAGCACTTTGATGATCACACTTGATCACTTCCATTGGCTAAGTGTTACTGAAAGAAGTGTCCTGCTAGCATCATATCACATCATATCTCTAATGAAAAAAATAATTCCAACAACACATCCCATATAAAAAAACTACACATGATAGGCTACTTGCGGGCTTGAATCTGAAACCTGAAGAATGAGATATGCAAGGTATAATTTTCTAGAAAAAAAGCACACGACATGTATATAGGGTCTATAATGACCCAAAGCTTTATCAATTAAAATTACCTTCTTATAATTATGTCATAGAGTATAAATCACATTAAATCAAATAAATAACACAATATAAAATTTATAAATGAATAATTCATTAAATAAGAAGTATTTCAATAAGTTAAGGAACCTATAGAGATGAAATAGTAAATTGGCCTTTGGAATAGTAATGTGACCATTATGAATAGTAAACCAGAAAAAAGAAAAGTAACATTACCTATGAAAGTATAAATAAAAATTAATCATTTTATAAATGGTAATATGATATATTTATATAGTAAATAAGAGTTTTAAAAATTATTAATTAAGTGTTGGTAATTTTATCGATCATAAATATTTAATTACATTTTTTGATTAATTTAATAATTTAAAAGAAAATTTATTTTCATAAAATGTATTCATAAATTAATATTTTTATATCTTATTCTTATGAGATAATTTTATGAGACCTTGATTAATTTTTCAAAGTATTAGACAACCAATTTTAATTTTTAAAATTTGTATTTTCCAAATAAATGGTGATTTAAATTAAAAAATAAATTTATAATATTTAGAAAATTATTTTCATAAAATGAAGTTTATTTTTGAATTCTAAACATCAAAAAATGGTTAAGGTTATTTTTTTGGTATTTTTCTGAAATACTTGAATTTTTGGTGAATAGTAAAATATGATAATTTACGATAAATGCTAAATACATGAATTATGGAGTCATAGGTGATATAGGGCTAATTTAAGCCCATTATCTATAAGTAACATGCTCAATTTACTATATTTAGTCTCTATAATAAACACTATTGCTTGTCTTAATCTAAATAATAAAATAATGATTAAAATATTCAAAAAACATCATCTTCCTCTACTATAAATTCCACCTATCACTACCTCTTCTCCTCACACCTCTCAAGACTTTAGACTTATCTAAATTATACTCAAATATCCTAAAAATTCCCTTCCCAATGAATAGTAGATTTTGGTCTTAACAAAATACCAAAACCAATCCCTTAAGGAGGTTCTTAAGAAGAAGGAATCAAGAGGTAAAACCCTCTTCCATTTTCTTTCAATTTCATTTAAAGTTCCTTTATTTTATTTTTCTATACACACCTCTCCTCATAAAAATGGAATGAAAACTCCATTATCTTACATATAATTTAATTTTATCATGTTTATGGAATAATTATTCATCAAATTTATACTCATCTCTTTTTTATTTTAAGAATGAAAACATCGTCTGTGAGGTGTCGACTTACCACCTTTGTAGACAACGTGATTTCATATTTAAATTATGTATTCATGTCTGGTCATGAAAAAACATTTATGGTTGAAAATGATTATAATATATGTATTATATCTTATTTAATGTTCTAGAATCATTTTTTACACATGATATTAATTTATAAAATAAAATGACTACGTTGTGATAAAAAAAATTCTAAATTAATCTAAACGGTTATTATTAATGATTTATCTAATGAATCATGCTCACTTATGGAAACAAAATATTATTTTAATATTATATAAGTTCATTAATAACATATAAGTTAATTTCTATATAATTATACTCATTCTACATGATTTTACAAATACTTATATAAGTAAACCGATCATGAAAACCAAGGAAATCAACGCTCCCAAACAATGAAATTGAATCTCTTAACCCATCAAAAAGTCCATAAATGAACTTAATAAAGTTATAATAAATTAAATACATGTATAAATTGTTCTATAGTTATTAATTGATGAATCTAATTTTTTTATTGAGGACATTAAGATCAAGTGTAGAATCGTTTTAGACATAAGGTAGGGGATTCTACACGAACCTCCATTATTCCTTTGGGTTATTCTTTCTATAATTTTAACCAAATGAAATTATATTTTGTTTTTATGTACATATTCTAAATTATGTTTATATTTTACAAAATCATGTATCAAGATCCATTCATCTTTCTTTTTCTAGGATATACATGTATTTAAAAGGTTTCCTACTCAATTCTTCCTGATAAGAAAGCCCAATTTAAGGGAACTTACCGAATTATTACCCAATTTCAAGTGTACTCTATAATATGTTTTAAGCCACCATTATTTTTATAAAATTAATATTTTTATCATTAAAAAATACCTTGGTTCAATTTTTTTTATTCAAACAATTATTCCTTTTCCATTTTAAAGAATCTTAAAAGTTTTCCCTTAAGTTGTACTAAAATGTTTTATTTCTAAAGTTTCTTAAGCACTATTTTAATTTAGTTTGACATCACTTATCATGATATATGAATTTATTCCCTTATGAATGTAAATGTATGATTTAAATACTTCCTTTTATGGACACAACTATGATATTCACTTTTGATATTCCTTTTGACATAATTACGATACCCAATTCTTTCCATAGGTAACCCTTATGTTTATGTTTGATTTCTTATGTATGATTATTTATGTGGAAAACATATTCAAGAACATGTTATTATGGGAGTTACCATATAGATCTCCAATTCATTGGGTAATTTTTAGTCTCATGAGACGTTATATGCAACGATCTTAGTGGTTATCCTTGAATCATGCTCCTCTATGTGCCGCAAGCCTTGAATCATGCTCCTATATGCTCAACAAGCCTTTAATCCTACTCCTCTATGTGAAATGATCCTTAACTCGTGATAAATTCATGTTTTATGTTTCTTCCACATTACTATGAATCCATTATTATATGATCCCATGTTATGATTCCTTATGTTTAATCACATTTCATGCCTTTATATATCATTATGTTATGCCTTATAACCCTTGTGTTAAGATTTATTCCCTTACTGGGATTTTTAGATCATACCTTTGTTCTTGTTATCCCTTGGATATCTTATATAGATGTAAGGGCTCAAAGGAAGTTAATATATCTTTATGAATATTAAATAAAATATGTTCTTATTTTGGAATTATGATGTTTAATTATGAACCTAATCTATAATACACTAGAATTTATGATCCTTATCTTGTAGTTTGATGTTTAATTATTATTAAAATCATATAATGATATGTGAAAAAGGTTAGGGTACCTATAGTTAGTATTATATGATGGTCTAGTTATTTTTGAAGACTAGGAATAGATCACCTTAGTAAAAACCTTAGGGACAAGACTAAGTCTAAGAAAACATCCCTAAATTTTGGTAAGTATATAGTAAGTGGTTTATAAAGAAAATACATCCCTCTCTAGATAATTCAAGTATATTTGGTTCTGGAACAGATGTACCTAGGAGTAAAAACTCTGACAAGGTGTTCTGGGCCTAACTCGGGGTAACCTGGTACATGAAAACAAGACTTACTATGCACCTGGTTTGACACTCATAGGGTATATTCTTTAGTAAATTCATAAGATCATTATAAACCATTATTAAGGGAATAAATAAAATTTCCATAAGAATATATGTTAGGTAACCAATCATAGATAACCTAGATTGAAACCTGGGGAATCACAAGTTAGGATATACTTTCTCTTTAATATTTTATCCTTTTATGTTTAAAGTTTATTTTTTATACTTATTAACTAAGTATTAAAGCCACCTAATTGCACTTTATTTTTCTTAGTTAATGGAGGGAAATACAATAACATGTTCCAACAATCAATGTGATAGTAAATGTGACAATTTACCTAATTATATTCCAAATATGATGGGAACAAGTGCTCAAAACTTTATGATAGTACTTGCTCAACTGGATCAAGTTATGAATAATAAATTGAATCATGTGGAACACCCTCCTTATCTAAGAAAATAGAAAGTTTCCATTGAATCCTTCATGAAGAAAAGGAATCCCATATTTAGTGGATATTTTGAAAAGATATTCTATGTACTCCAGTGCTCAGAAGAAGATAATGTCATGTTGGAGGTCTATCATTTTGATGGGGAAGATGATCAGTGATGGAAGCTGATCAAAAATACAAAGTCCAAGGAGAAAATTGATTCCATGGATTGGGAGGAATTCAAGAAAAAGTTTTTCAATAAAATTTCCCCAAACCCTTCTTCTTGAGATGGAAAGAGAGTTCCTTAGACTTAGGCATAAGGAATATGAGTCTATTGGGGAATATGAAGAAATATTTACTAGGAATGTAATATATGAATCCAGATTTGTCATAAACACTGAAAGAAAGGTGGATCACTTATTTAGCAGACTAAATATGAGTCTAAAAATAATTGATGATTTTAGACTTTGATAGTTATGAAGAGATTGTTCGTTGTGACCTCAAGGTTGAAATGGAGATCAGAGAATCTCAATGGTCTCATGGGACCGGTGAGAAAAAGTGTAAAATAGATTCTAATATGTATGGATCATAAAATAAACACCATGATGGAAAAAAGACTGAATATCTCATGTGCCAAAATTGAAGGAATAAGCATATTGAGAACTATCTAAAGGGAACCAATAAATGATTTAAATATAGAACAATAGAGCATCTGGATTAGAACTTTTGAAGGGATATGAAGAATCCCACTAATGTGGAAGAAGAAAGGAATGTTCATATAAATTATCAACTAGTAGTGTATTGTTTCATCTTCAAGGAACATGGGAATTTTTTGAACCAATTCCCTAAGCTGAGGGTTATCAGAGGAAATCAACAACAACCTCCAAGGAAACAGGGAAGGGATTATGCTATCATTACTGCTGATGTGGAGCTGGATAACGATGTGATTATAGGTGCACTGGTTATTCATTCAATAATAGAAAATGTACTATTTGATTATGGTTATATGCATTCTTTCATATCTTGAAAGTTTATTAGAACTATTAAAATACCATCTCAAAATTTAGAGGTTGAGTTATCTGTGAGAACAACTAATGCAGAAATTATTGCATCCAAAGTATATAACTCCTCCCAAGTTAATTTTTGTGGACTAAACCACCCAATGAATATTGTCATACTCCCTTTGGTAGAGTTTGATACTATTTTTGGAATGGATCGACTATCTTTATACAAAGCTAACATCAATTGTCGGGAAAGGGAAATCACTCTTCACATCCTGAAGCATCCTCAAATTCTTTACAAGTGTAAGGATTAAAATGAATCTCCTTCATAATCATCATATTGAGTTTGGATATTAATACCTTATGAGCAATCATATCTCACTCAAATTATTAAGACAAAGGAGATGATCATGCTTGAAGACATGCTCATCATGAGGTATTATACTGATGTATTCCCTAAAGAATTTCATGGTCTTCCCCCTGACCGAGAATTTGAGTTCTCAATTGAACTTATTCCAAGATATCTGCCTATATCAAAGACACCTTATATAATATCAACTATTGAGATAGAATAACTGAATAAGAAATTATAATAGAATATGTACAAGGGTTTTATATACCCGAGTGCTTCACCATGGGGTGTGCTAGTTCTCTTCGTCAAGAAGAATGGTGGCTCAATACGCATCTTCATTGATTATATTAAGATCAATAAAATCATTATAAAGAACAAGTATCATGTTCCTTAGATAGAAAAATTGTTTGATCAACTACATGGGGTTGATTATTTCTCTAGGGTGGACCTTCGGTTAGGATATCACCAATTAAAGGTGAGGAAGAAAGATATTCCCAAGACTACCTTTCAAACGAGGTAAGGACACTATGAGTTAATAGTGATTATATTTGGACTCACTAATAATCTAAAAAAATTCATGGATAGGATGAATAGAGTCTTTAGATATTACCTCGAAAAATTTGTGGTAGTCTTTATCGATGATATTCCAATATACTCCAAAAGCAAGGAGGAACACAAGGAGCATTTGAACACTGTGCTGAAGACTTTGCAAAGGGAGAAACTATATGAAAAGTATAGTAAATGTGAGTTATAGATGGAGAAAGTATCATTATTGGGGAATGTAATCACCAGAAAAGGGATATCTGTGGACCCTTCTAAGACAAGGGAAATTTAAGAGCGACTCAAACAAACATCTGTAACAGAGATCACAACTTTCTTGGTCTATTCAGGTATTATCGATGATTTGTGAAGAAATTATCATGATTTTAAAACCCAATAACCAAGATCACATGGAAGGGAGTGAAGTGTTTATGGACTCAAGAATATGAGTAAATATTTAAGGATCTCAAAAAGAGGCTTATCATTGCGTCAATACTCACACTCCCAATAAGTGGAGAACTCTTTGTGGTATAAAACGATTCTTAAAAGAAGGGATTATGATGTGTACTGATGAAAAATGATAAATTGATAGTCTATGCCTCAAGATAGCTAAAAATCCATGAGAAAAACTATCCTACACATGATATAGAGTTGGCAGCTGTGATCTTTGCATTGAAAATTTGGAAGCATTATCTCTATAGGGAGAAGTGTGAGATATATACTGATCACAAGAGTCTCAAATATATATTCATATAGAAGGATTTTAATATATACTAGAGAATATAGTTATATATCATTAGGGATTATGATTTCTCAATCCACTACCATCCTGGTAAGGTAAATAAGGTGGCAGATTCTCTACATAGAAAGGATCTTGCATCTTTATCAATGATGAGAATTTAGAAGGATCCAATCTTCTTAGAATTGCAAATTATGGACATGGGAATCATTAAGGGAGGAACATCATCAAAACTTTCTCAAATTATTGCTCAACCATACCTTATGGAGAAAATAAAGGATTCTCAAAGAAATGATGTGGAAATTCAGAAAAGGGTAGAAGCTATCCAAAATGGGAAATCCTTCAAATTCAAGATCAGTGAGGATGGAGTCATAAGATTTGGGTCGCGACTATGTGTACCATATAATCTAGAGATAAAGAAATAGTTTCTGAATGTTCACATAGCTCAACCTTCTCTATTCACCCAGGGAGAAAAAAGATGTATCGAGATCTCCAGGAGAACTTTTGGTGGGATAATATGAAAAAAAAGAGCGCTGAATATACATAAAAGTTCCTAGTATATTAGCAAGTGAATTATGATAGGAAAAAGTCTAAAGGGATGATGCAACCATTAACTATACCAACATGGAAATGGGAAAACATCACTATGGACTTTTTCACTGGACTTCTAAAGACATCTAGAGGGAACAATGCTATATGGGTTATTACGGATCATCTTATAAAGATAGATCACTTTATCAAAATTCAAGATGACTTCTCATTGGATCAACTTGCATAGATATATATCAAAGAGATGGTAAGGCTGCATGGTGTACCACTATTGATAGTATTTGATCGAGATCTGAGATTCATCTCAAAGTTTTGGAAAAGTCTCCAACATGCTTTAATCACTGAGCTGAACCTCAGTACGACCTATCATCCTCAAACTGATGGTCAATTTGAGCAAAATATTCAAACACTGGAAGACATGTTGAGAGTGTGTCCTATGTACTTAAAAGGAAGATGGAACTAACATCTGCCTATAGTTGAGTTTTCTTAAAACAATAGTTTCCAATTGAGCATCTGAATGGCTCTATATGAAGACCTTTATGGGAAAAGGTGTAGAATACTAGAATGCTGGGATGAAGTTGGTGAACGTAAGCTACTAGGACCTAAAATGGTCGAAGAAATGGTGGAGAAGGTGAAAACCATTCAACAACACATCAAGGTATCCCAAAGTCGACAAAATAACTATGTAGACAATCGTCGACGGGACCTAAAGTTTAAGGTTGGAGACATGGTATTCCTCCACATATCTCCATAAAAGAGGATCATGAGATTCAGTAAGAAAGGGAAGCTAAGTCCCAAGTACACCAGCCACTTAGAGATCTTTGATCATGTCAGAGTTGTGTCTTATTGACTAGCACTTCCACCAACCTTGTATCAAGTACACGATGTATTCCATGTAAGTACATACTGGATCCTTCATGTGTACTGACTTCAGAGGTGGTATAGTTAGAGAATGATCTTTCTTATAAGGAGCGGTCAGTCAAGATCTTGGATTGTAGAGATAAAGTTATATGCAACAAGACTAATCGCTTGGTCAAAGTACTATGGAGGAACCATAAGTACGAAGAGGCAACATAGGAACTATAAGAAGCGATGAAGGAAAAGTACTCACACCTGTTTTCACCTTAGTGTGTAAAATTAATTTTTTAAGGAAAAATTTCATTAGGGGAGAAGAATGGAATGATCCAAAGTTTTATCAATGAAAATTCCCTTCTTATAATTATATAATAAAGTATAAATCACATTAAATCACATAAATAACAAAATATAAACTTTATAAACAATGAATGAATGAAATAAGAAGTATTTCAAGAAGTTAAGGAACCTATAGCGATGAAAGAGAAACTTGACCATTGGAATAGTAATGTGAACCTTATGAATAGTAAAATGAATAATGGAATAGTAATCTTACCTATGAAAGTATAAATAAAATTTAATCATCTTATAAATGGTAATATGATATAATTATATCATAGTATAAGTAAATAAGAGTTTTAAAAATTATTAATTAAGTATTAGTAAATTTATAGGTCATAAATATTTAATTACATTTTTTGATTAATTTAATAATTTAAAAGAAAATATATTTTCACAAAATGTATTCATAAATTAATATTTTGATGTCTTATTATTATGAAATAATTTTACGAGACCCTAATTAATTTTTTAAAGTGTTAGAAAATCTTTTTTAATTTTTAAAATTTGTATTTTTTAAATAAATGATGATTTTAATTAAAAATTAAATTTATTGTATTTAAAAAATTATTTTCATAAAATATATTTCATTTTTTAATTCTACATGTTGAAAAATGGTTAGGGTGAATTTTTGGGATTTTTCTGAAATACTTTATTTTTTTGTGAATAGTAAAATACGATAATTTATGACAAATACTAAATACTTGAATTATGGATTCACAGGTGATGTAGTGATGATGTAAGCCCATTATCTCAAACTCACATGATCAATTTAATATATTTAGTCTCAATAATCAACACTATTTCTTGTATTGAGAAAAATAATAAAATAATGATCAAAATATTTAAAAAACACCCTCCTCCTCCGCTATAAATATCACCCCTCACCACCTCTTCTCCTCACACCTCTAAAGCCTTTATACTTATCCAAATTCTGCTCAAATCTCCTCCCAAGAACCATACCCATGACTAGGAGCTTTTTTTCTTAACAAAATACCAAAATCAATCCCCTAAGGAGGTTCTCAAGAAGAAGGAGTCAAGAGGCAAAACTCTCTTCTGTTTTATTTCAATTTCTTTTCAAGTTCCTTTCTTTTATTTTTCTATCCTCATCTTCCCTCATCCAAATAAAATGAAAACCACAGTATATAACATATACTTTAATTTTATCATGTTTATTGAATATTTCTTCATCAAATCTCTTCTCCTCTATTTTTTATTTTAAGAATGAAAACATCATCCATGAGGTGCTGATTTACCACCTTCGTGGAGGACGTGCTTTCATATTTCAATTATGTCTTCAATGATGGTCATGAAACCATTTTTATGGTTTAAAAAGATTATAATATATTTATTATATCTTATTTAATGTTCTTAACCATTTTTTAAACATGATATTAATTTATAAAACAAAATGAGTTCGTTGTGATAAAAAAATGCTAAATTAATCTAAATGATTATAATTAGTGATTTATCTAATGAGTCATCCTAAATTATAAAAAAAAGTGGTATTTTAATATTCTATAAGTTCATTAATAACATATAAGTTTATTTCTGGAAAACTATCCTCATTCTACATGATTTTCCATACACTTATACAAGTAAACCAATCATGAAAACCAAGGAAATCAACGCTTCCAAATGATGAAATTGAATCTCTTAACCCATAAAAAAGCAATAAATGAACTTAATAAAGTTATAAGAAATAAAATACATGTATAAATGGTTATATAATTATTAATTAATGAGTATAATTTGATTATTTAGGGCGTTAAGATCAAGTGTAGAATCGTTTCATACATAAGGTAAGGGATTCTACCCGAACCTACATTATTCCTTCGGGTTATTATTTCTCTCATTTTACCCAAATTAAATTCTCTTTTATTTTTATGTAAATATTTTAAATGATATTTATATATTCCAAAATCATTTATCAAGATCCATTCATCCTTCTTTTTTGGGGATATACATGTTTTTAAAAGGTTCCCTACTCAATTCTTCTCGATAAAAAAGCCCGATTTAAGGGAACTTCCTGAATTCTTACCCAATTTCAAGTGAAATCTATAAACTATTTTAATCCATAATTATTTTTCTAAAACCAATAATTTTATCATAAAAAAATTCCTTGGATTGATTCTGGTTTTATACAAGCAATTATGCCTTTTCCATTTTAAAGAATCTTGAAAGTTTTCCCTTAAGCCGTATGAAAATGTTTTATTTCTAAAGTTTCTTAAGAACTATTTTCATTAATTTTGAAATAAATTATCATGATATATGACTATATTACCTTATTAAATTCCATTTATGATTTAAATCCATCCTTTCATGAACACCACTATGATATTCCCTTTTTGATATTCTTTTTGACATAATTATGATACCCAATTTTCTCTATGGGTAACCCTTATGTTTATGTATGATTTATTATGTATAATTTTTTATGTGAAAAAACTATTCATGAACATGTTATGATGGGTGAACTCAGATATATATCTAATGCATTGGGTAATGTTTATTCTCATGAGATGTTATGTGAAACAGTCTTGGTGGCTATCCTTGACTCGTGCTCCTCTATGTGCAATGAGCCTTGACTCGTGATCCTCTATGTGCAATGATACTTGAATCATGATCCTCTATGTGAAATGAGACTTAACTCATGCTAAATTCATATTTTATGTTACTGTCACATTACTATGAATCCATAATTATATGATCTCATGTTATGATTCCTTATGCTTAATCATGTTCCATGCCTTTATATATCATTATGTTATGCCTTCTAAACCATGTGCTAAGATTTATTTTAATGTTTATTCACTTATTGGGTTTTTTAAATAATACCTTTGTTCATGTTATCCCCAATATATCCTATGAAGATGTAATGGATCAAAGGAATTTAGGATCTCTTTATGAAGATTAAATAAAATATGTTCTTATTTTGGAATTATGATGTTTAATTATGTACCTAATATCCAAAAAACTAGACTTTACGATCCTTGTCTTGTAATTTGATGTTTAATTATGCTTAAAATCATGTAATGATATGTGAAAAAGGTTAGGGTCACTATAGGGTCACAGAGAGTGTGACTTCTTTCGGATATATGGGAATTTCCTTGCCTGGACATGACTTTTCCATCCATGTGGCTCTATGTGGTGTGTACATAGGGTCACTTGGTGCGTAAATTAACCTGAGGTCCAGGGAATGTACTCATGGTACATGATTTGGCTAGACATGTGTATCCAAACTGTGTGTCTGTATGGGGAAATGATGTGTATATTTACTTGGATATAGGGAGTGTACCTTCAACACACATCTTGGATACCTAGGTAGGATCACATAGTTTGTGGTCCCATCCACAAGGTGTGTGATATTTAACTTGGTCCAAAACCTTAGATATCAGGTGAACCTAAGCTACATGACATGTGTTCCTATAGTATAAATGATGTGTAGTCAGGATTTCATAGAAATAAAAGTCTGCCTTCATATAGATGATGAAACATTCTGATGACATTATTCATACATTAACCAAGAATATTCTTCATAGATAGAGAAGTCTTCCTTCACATAACTGTCATGTTTTGATTTAATATCTAATTCTTGTAGATTTACACTTCATTTTCCCCAAAAATATCCATCATACATTAACCAAGGTTTATTTTTTCAAAGATATATGAAGCAAAGCTATAGGCCTGGAGAAATTTAGAACTATATAAAAAGAAATTATTGTCATATTATGTGAGTTTGAAATGTTCTTCTCGCCATCATTCTTTGATATGATGTTTCACTTGATGGTTCAATTGGTGAGAGAGATTTGACTATGTGGTCCTATACATTATAGATGGATGTACCCCATTGAATGATATATGAATATTTTGAAAGGGTATATAAAAAATAAAATTCATCCAGAGGGTTTTATTATAGAGTGACATATTATTGAAGAAGCCGTTGAATTATGTACTGAATACCTATCTAGTGTGGAAAGAATTGGTCTACCAAAATCTCATCACACTTGGAACCTTTTGGGTGAAGGAATTTCTAGAATAGATGTTGTCACAATCAATATTATATATTATGAGAAGGACCACCTTTACATTTTTTATAATATTTTATAGTTTTCCCTATATGTTGAAACCCACAAAGAAATTATTAGTCATTTGAACCCATCAAGCGCTGAAATATGTATATCAAATACACATAATCAACAGTTTATAGGATGGTTTTAAGACTATATTTTTAAGGAGTTAGATGAAAATCTAGATTCAATTTTAGAATAACTTCGATGGATATCCAGAGGACCAAATGTATATGTATTATCTTACAATGTTTATGTAATTAATGGTTATATGTTAAGGCAGTACCATGCAAAATAGTGGATTTCCACTTGTGGTTGAAGCGATGCATGTTTCTAGTACTAAGGAAAAAAATACAATTTATGAAATTATTTCATACTTTGGCATCATCAAAAAAATATGGGAGTTGGATTATACAACATTCCAAGTGTTGATTTTTCAATACAAGTGGGTTGATAACAGGAGTGCTATTAAAATAGATGAATTGAGATTCATGAAAGTGGATTTTAGTAAGGAATGGTATAAATATGAACCATTTATAATTGAATCATAAGAAGTATAAGTATTTTATGTTCCAGATCCCACAAACTAAAAGTGGTCAATTATTCTGTTATCGATCAAAACAACTAAAGGTTCAGATGAAAATTCAACTGAGGATAACCCTTTCATTAGGACATCAAAATCATTTCATAGCAATTTTAATGTAGATGGGGTTTTTTATATCATAGCATACCACAATGAAGGGATTTGGATACTCAATAGAGGGATAAAATACCTTCAAAATTTTAAAAAAGAGAGTTCAATAATCAGGTTATATATTTTTGTAATATACACTGAGTTACATCATGTTATTTTCTTTTCGCTACTGCATTTATGTGATCTAAAGTAAATCTTAAACAACTTCTGAAGATAATGACTTTTTCAGGTACTGATACTCCCAATCCCAAGGAATAATAGTTTTATCAACCTACTGCTACTTCTAGTGTATAGGAATAATAACCTTCTACACATGTAGATGCTACCAATCCATAGAAACAATAGGTTTCTCAACCTGCTGCTGCTCCCAGTGCAGAGGAACAACAAACTTTTGCACATGTCAATAATACCAAAAAAAAGAAACAATATATTGATGATGATGAACCAAATGAAATGGTAGACGATGAAGAACTGATGTCATAGAAAAAATAGGAGCATCGTAGCATGATGGTGTTATAAAAAATTATTAAGGCAAAAAGAAATGGAATCAAATTCAAGGTTGGATCTAATGCGCACGACTAGCCTGTTAACCCCAAGAAATCCATGTTCAGTAGTTTCATTGGGCACATCACTCGATAGTGCATTAAAATTAATATATATTTGTGGCACCATGTTGTACCCACACTTAAGACACTGATTTGGGAAGAGATTATGGTAACATTATGATATCCTTTATTTATTTTACTAAAAAACAAAATAATGAAACATTGACTTACTCTTCATCATCCCTTGAAAAGTTCATTTATAGTAGATGAACCTCTCAATAAATTTGTATTAATTCTTTCTAGAAATAATCACATAGGATTTAACACAATTCTAATGAAATTTCATCTTAAAGATACTGAAGGGAAAATATAACTACACCCACTGCATATGTATGCACACTTGATGATCCAATCAATGTGGGATGCATTTACTGGACATCGTGGGGAGATATCTTTTCAGGTACATTATGGATGGTAATACATTGTTTGAAAATACATGTATTAATCACTTTTATTGAGATTTTTTTATAAAATATAAACTAAGTGTTGAAAACAAGGAGTGTGAAACAAAACCAATGCACCCCTACCATAAATTAAGTATGGGGTATGCTTCACTTGAAAAAAAAATGGTATATATTTTAAATCTACCTTAATAATTTTATATGACATAAAACAAAAACATAATTATGTTCCTATATTTATATATAGATTGATGAATCCAAATCCAAATCCACTTCCATCTCACGTCATGTGCTATATAAGGAGGAATATGTAAATAAATATGGGATACTAATATATGAAAACACACAAAAAGTGTGGTAATCATGTGTAAGTATTACATGATAAAAATTTGTTTCGATTTAAACCTCTAGTACATAACAATGATTACTTATTTTCCTATATTTTCTATCCGATATAGACACAGGAATCACCAACAATTGTACAAAATTAACACCTACTATTAGTGGACTTGAAGTGTCCAAAATAGTATGGCCACATCAGAGGTGCGGGTTTTAGCATGACACCTCAAACTTATTTTGAGAAAAGAAAACATGAGGATAAATATAAAGAAATTGAAGAGATGAAAGTAATATTAGCTTCCCTTGAAGAAAATTTTCAATGTAAGTATGAGTTGCTAGAAAATTTTATGGGGGGAAGCAAAGAGAAGAAACAAATCAAGAACAACCACTACATGAAAATCCCACCCTGTCCGCACTAGCTTTGAGGCAAGACATTCCCCTAAAAAAGTTGTTTTAGATAAGGTAATCAATATTCTCATAATTGTTTCTGTGAAATGTGAATCTTAAAGACACTAATATATTTCCTGTATTAATATTGTACAGGTTGAAAATGACTATGATTCATATATATCAACACCTACCCATCACCATATTACGAGGGATACTGTGTTCAATATCCAAGAAGATAGTATACACAAAAAACCACTTCCAACAGGTCATGTGAGAGTGAGGATTACTGTAACTCATGAGCCAAGCACCGAGCTACTTTTTCCACTTTATGATGTAGATATTCATATAATCGACCAAGCTATTAGAAAATTCATAGCATGGCCATCATATATTTAAAAAAACATGTCGACAAGAAGGTATTTGTTTCCAATTAATTTTTCATGGTAAACCATAAAAAATTAATAAAAAGGGTCTAAATCGATGAATTTTATTACAAACTAATAAAGGGAAGGGGGTGAAATGAAAGGTAGAACCAAAACCATCTAAAGGATGAACCAACCAATCGAAAAGATATTTATAAATCACCTTTACTCTATCTGTTCAATATATGTATTTACTAGCATTGAAGGTTTATGTGGATATAAAGTTACAAAGTGGTAGTACTTACATAGTTGATTTTGGAGAAAAAAATTATGGTGAGGTCATTATAGGATACAATGATCTTGAGAATGTAAATTAAATCCTAATTTATGAATGTCTAGGAGTCTTAGTTGTAACTGTATACATGAGGTGTGTTTTCATGATTGGTTTTCGATAGTTGATATACTATGTTAATTATGAATTAATAAATTTCATAATTTTTTTTAGACATATATATTAATAACAATTAAAGGGATTAACCCATGAAGATAAATATGGACTCATTATTCCTCATTTAACTTCTACAGACCAAATAAAAATAGAATAAAAAATGGATGAAATAGTAGAAAAACTAGCAAAATCATTTAAAAACAGACTTACAGATGATAGACTCTTCTTAATACCAATTATAGAGGGGTAAAAATCTACAATTTAATCACATCAAATATATTTTCATTCATTTAATTTCTTATTCCTTTTTTTTGTTTTTAGGCAGCATTGGGTACTCATTACGATCAATTTGGGTACTCAAAAGATTTATTTCATGTATTCACTATATGGATACCCAACAAACTGACCACAAGTGATGATGTTTTTCAATTTCTAATACACTACATACAACATTTTAGAACTAAAATTCAAGTTATATATTTTATATTATGTTTTAACGAGAACTCTGTTTTAATAGGGTGGTGTTTAAATATCCTGAAAAATATGGGATGAGGATAGTCGATGCGCACAAGGAGCCTATTAACTTCTACAAGTGGACAAGTATCAGGGTATATATAATAAGATTTCACTATCAAAAAACATATAAAAACAAATTACTTAATTTTCTCAATGTTTATATAGTGTCCTAAACAAACAAATGGAAAAGATTATGGTTATTATGTTTATAAATTTCTGAGAGGTATCATATACCATTAACAAGCTAGTATCCCTAGAGAGGCATTTTCAAAGATAATTACTATTTCATTTAAAATATTTATTAATCCTTTGTTTATTTATATTTTTCTAGTACTAACATGATTTAAAAAAATCCTCATATTCAAATTATGAAATATATTTTTTTAGAAATGAACAGGAAACATACCTAATGGTAGAATGTACACATATATCATAAATATGCGACTTCATACTTATTATTTAGTTTATTTTCTCATCATTTTATCTAATTTTTTAGTTAATTTCCTCAGAATTTCTATCTGATATATATTTTGTTAATTTTCATAGAGATCATAAAGAAATGACCTCATGTGAGATTAGACTTTAAGGATGCAACTAAAATATTGACAAGGAAATGGGTCAAGAATGTATACAACCATTATGAAAAGTTGAATTCCTACTAACTTTAAAAAAGTAGAGTGTTCAATGACAAGGTTAAATTGTTTTTTAATACACTATATTTTTCCTCATAATATTATTTTTTCTCTACTGCATTAACATAATCTAAATTAAATTTTTGACTACTCATGCAGTCAATATCTTCTGCACATGATGATGTTACCAATCCCATAGAAGAATAGACTATAATGAACGAAACCCTTTGGGAATATGTAAAGGTAATGTTATGATATACTTTCACTATTTTACTGAAAAATTATAAAATGAAAGATTGATTTAATTTTCATTATTCCTTCTAGAGTTTGTTTATTTTATAATATTTATGTCCATATTTCATGAATTTATACACCAAAACTTCTATAGAATTTTTCTCCCTCAAAGACTTTTCACCCCTATAGTGTTTTCATTTACCACTTTCCTTCAAGTTCCCTCCATTTCCTTGGCAGGAAGAGCAACAATGTTGTCTCTGCTCAATCACAGAAGAAATCTTAATGTTTTCACACTAAAATTATTGTCCTTAGAAGTAATGTATTGTTTCATATTTATGTTTAATTTATTTATTTTTAGTATTACTCACATAAGAATTGTTTTCTCATACAGGTGGATTATTTTGTTCAAGTTGGGGTGGTTTCTTTGAAGCTACTCATGCTCGTGAGAGATTGGACTTCAAGGCCACAACTGAGATAATGAAAACAAGGAAATGGGTCAAGAATGTATACAATCATCATGAAAAGGTAAATTACTAATAATTATTTAATTATTTTTTTAATCATTTTATCTACTATTTGTAAGTTAATTTCCTTATCATTTTTATCTAATACTTATTTAGTTTTTTTCACATATCTTTTGGGAAGTCATATTTTGCTTTCAAATATCTGAAACAATCCATAAATGATAGAACATGTTCCTTTATAAAGGAAGAGAAAACTGCATGCTACCTAAAATGTAAGTGTTTTAGGGGTCATGGGGTTTCTCTTCCATTATAATAGAACATGTTCTATCTTTTCTGATTTTTTGTAGATTGTTGAAAGCAAAACACATATCGCATGCTCAATCAGCTGCACCTCAATATGATACGTGTTATCAGTATGACTTGGAGTATATGTTTTTAGTTTATAATTTATATTTTTGTTCAAAACACACATCAAATACTCAAGTGTGTGTTTTAATTTAAAATTGACATTAATTTTAGTAAAAAGAACAAGTGACATACTGAAAACCAATAAAACATGTTCAAATTATTTTGATACTATAGGAAAATAATCCATAAGTCATTGGTGACATGTAGGAATCAACCCCACCTAAATCCAACACATGGTGTGACCAATATAACTTCAACTATGTCCTTTTATTTAAAATTGAGATTAATTTTAGTAAAAAGAAGAAGTTTCATACTAAAAACCGATCAAATGAATTCAGATTGTTTCGATACTTTAGGAAAATGATCCATAAGTCATTTTTGACTTGTAAGAATTAACCAAAACTCAATATGAATCATAGTGTGACTTATATGACTCCAAGTGTATATTTTTATTTAAAATTTAAATTAATTGTAGTAAAAAGAACAAGTGACATACTTAAAATCAAGAAAATTCATTAGGTTTTTTGTGATACTTTGGGAAAATGATTCATAAGTCATTTGTGATGATTATGAATCAACTGCACCTCAATCTGATGCATGGTGCGACCCATATGACTCAAAGTGTTCATTATTAGTTTTAAATTGACATTTTAGTTCAAAACGTGTGTCACTCACTAAAAACCTACCAAATGCACTCTGATTGTCTTGATAATTTAATAAAATGATTCATAAGTCATTTGTGATGTGTAGGAAGTAGTCTCACATCAAACCGACATAGGATGTGACTATTATGACTCAAAGTGATTGTTTCCAGTTTAAAATGACATTTTAGTAAATAGAAAAAGTGGAATATTAAAAACTAAGCAGACACATTCATATTGTTTTGATACTTTAGTAAAATGATCCATATATAATTTCTAACATGTAGTAATCAACCCACCTCAATCAGACACACAGTGTGACCAATATAACTCCAAGTGTGTCTTTATTTGAAATAGACATTAATTTTAGTAAAAAGAACAATTGACATACTAAAAACCAATAAAACACATTTATATTGTTTTTATACTTTAGGTAAATGATACACAAGTAATTTTTGATGTGTAAGAATCAAATTTACCTCAATCTAACGTACAGTGTGTCTGATATGAATCAAAATTTCCATTATCAGTTTAAAATTAGCATTTAGTTCAAAACATGTCACTCACTGAAAACCAATAAAACATGATATGATTGTCTTGATAGTTTAAGAAAATAATTTATAAGTCATTTTGATGTGTAGGAAGTAGTCTCATGTCAAACTGACACATGATTTGACTGGTATGACTCAAAGTGTGTGTTTCTAGTTTCAAATGAAATTTTAATAAAAAAGCACAAGTGACATACTCAAACCTAATTAAATGAATTCAAATTGTTTTTATTGTAACACCCCGAGATTTTATGAAAAATATTCTCTTTAATGTCTTGTGTTGTGCGCTATACCAAAATTAGCTTGTGATATACGCAACACCGTATTTGCTTACAGTATACGCAACACTATTCTTGGCTTGCATTACACACAATTTCAAGTTCGTTTTGTATAAACTATTCTACGCAACATTATGTATAGATTTTGTTTAATGTATAAATGAAATAAGTTTTGATTATGTTATACGCAACACCAAACAGATATTTCACTACACGTAGCCCTGACTTGGCTTGCATTAGACGCAATAAAGACCTTCCTCTATAGCGTGTGTAGTACGCAATACCGAGTTTCACTAAACGAGATATTATTATAATACTATTATGAACTAGCCGTTATGAATAGTAATACACACTTTTTGAAATTTTATAAATTTTATATTTTAAAATGGACTTCATTTTTGGATTCGGAATATTGAAATTAGATTAGGGTGAAATTTTGGTGCTTTTCGGATAACATTCATATTCTGATGAATAGTGAAAATTACTAAATTTTAATTAAAAACAGCTTTTTTAATCGAAATAATTAATAGTGATAAATTATTAATTTGAGTGGTTTTAAAGTATATTTAGAATAAATTTTTACCATTTAATATAATTTTGGTCATTGGATGTAATTTCACATTTAAACCAGACATAAACAAGTGTCAATCTTTTGATAGTTATTATCTCTTAAAAACACGCTATTTGTTTTGACGACGGTAATTAATTTTTAAATTAATTAATGCAACTGATATGTTTTGAATTTGGTAAAATAGACATCATTTTTGAATTCATAATATCAAATATATCTTAGGCCTAATTTTTGGTATTTTTCTGGAAACTTTCATTTTTTGATGAATAGTGAAACCACTAAGTGGAAGTTAAAAAAACTGAATTTTTCATAAAAATTAATTTTACCCCTTCTGTGAGTGGAATTTCGAAAATCCGAGAGACACGGTTAATATCAAGGACTGAAATGTGGTTCAATGAGATGAAAATATTTTTTGGTGAATAGTAACTTTTTACTTTTATTTACCACGGTTAAAA
Source organism: Viscum album (assembly GCA_963277665.1). Lineage (NCBI taxonomy): Eukaryota > Viridiplantae > Streptophyta > Magnoliopsida > Santalales > Viscaceae > Viscum > Viscum album. The sequence goes on along the minus strand of OY728141.1, from coordinate 590,396,997 downwards.
GTAAATAGGATAATTAAGGGTAAAAATGATATTATTATTACCCTAACACATGTCCTAATTATATTGTATAATATTAATTAGACCAAAAACAACCTTAGGAATAAAATATGACCATTTAGGCCCACCGGGATTAGATTAGGACATTTAATATTAATTTATTTAAAGAAGGGTTAAAATAGTTAAAATCAAAGTTTAATAAGTAAATCATTTTTAATATAGGGTTATAGATAAGATAAATTCGACTATAAATATTAATTAGAAATATAAAAAGATTTCATACATAATGGTATTTTATTTATAATTTTTAGACATTAAATAATTTAATTTATTTATGACACAAAGATGATGCAGTGATTATCTTATTAATGAAATATTGACATAATTGATGTTATAAATACCAAAATAAATGTAATTTGAGACTTTTTATGAATTACACTAATTTTATAGGTTAATATGAAATGGTATTATTGATTTAGTTAACTTTTTTTGAACTAATCATTCTTTTATGATTTTCACAAAAATCAATAACCAAATAGTGTCAAAATTGACATAAAATAGTTTTTAAAACAAATATTATATTATTAATTGTTATTTTATTCATAAAAATCTAAGGTTCGGCCAAATAACTTAGATAAGGTTATATATATTAATAATAAACAACTTGGGGTTACTTTGGTTTTTTATAGTAAGTTTATTAACCTTATAGTGTAAGAAAACAAGAAGACACGGTAAAAGTTAAATTATCTAACTTAAAGTTAAATCTAACTGATAAGGTTAAAATAGAAACATAAACTTGTATAAATTCTATTTGATTAGAGGATTTCGACCCATCCCCACCTTATCTTTTAAATAACACAATTTGTAGCTATTAAAAACCAAATATGACTTTATAATAAAATAATATTTTTAGTTATTCCAAAGGTGCCCCTCTCCTCCCTTATAAAAGGGCACCTCCTCCCTCTCTTCCTCACACCACTTTGAGCCTTCAAGATCGGAAAACCCCTGAAAAATTCTCTTCTCCACTTCCCGAGAAACATCCTAGAGGTCCTGGTATTCTTCAAAGAGCAATTTTAGTGCCCTAAGAGGAGGTCTCAAAGAGGCGCTTCAAAGAAGAGGTAATGTCTGTTACCGATTCTTTCAACTTTATTTCTTCTTCCACTTATTGTTGTTTAGTTTTTTCATTATGAAGTAATAACATAAGTATCACTAATATACTGATATTTTATCATAATTATGAAACAACCATATTTCACCATCTATCCATCCTACAGAAAACGAAATCACCGCGCGTGCGTACGTACGGAATACCGTCTCCACGTCGTGGTGTAATCTATTGTCCACCGCCACCTTACCTGGATGGGTATAATGGTGAAATTAATGAATATATATGATTATTGTAAAGTGATATTGATTCTTTAATATTATACATACACTTTAATACAATTCGACGAGCATGTGAATGATATCATCGCTCGTGCGTACGTACGGAATACCGTCTCCACGACGCGATGAGATTCACTCTCCATGATAACCATTCAAGAATGATTATAAAGTATATATAATAAGTAATAATGAAATATATTACATAATAATTCTACTGGATTTATGTATATATATATTTATGTCATCTACTTAATTCCATTCAATTCAATAAGGAAACGAAAACAGTGTTCATGCGTACGTACGACCTACCGTCTCCATGAATGGTGTATTTCTTTCCATTTATCGATCCATTATATATATGTATATTCTGAATATATATTATATATAAATCATGTTTCAAATTCTGTATGTAAGTAATCATTATCTGAGTAATCATATTAATAATTACAAGTTAAAACACGAACGACAAATGAGACGATTTTACCCAAAACGCTACTTTAACATGAATTTACAAAAGAACGCGTAATATAAAGTCATAAGTGAACCATATATGATATAATAACAATTAATATGATTCTTTAATAAGTCAATGACATTATTTAAATCATTATACAGGAGGTTTGGATATGTACGAAGCATATCGGACCTAAGGTAAGGGATAACTTTTCCAATCTCATTTTTATCCGAGATTGTTTATTCGTAAGTATTCACTGGGGTTATATCTATCATCCATGTCCCTATTTTATAAAAATGGTTTCATGTATATTTAAAGTCCCTTTTACCCATTTTGACTTTTACTGCATGGTATGTAAGAAATCTTTCATTTGTTTACGTTACGAGGTACTTTTTTGACTTTTATAGAAAAAGTACGAGAAGAATGTTTTTTTAACTTATACGACATGAAAGGATTTTTACGGTTTTATAAAGACTTATTTTCATGAAGATTCATATAAAAGATTTCATGACTATTTTCAACAAAATATCTTTCTTTTAAAATTGCATGACGTTTTGTGAAAAGAAATTGATTTTGAAGAAGAAAGGATATTTTCCTCAAGAATTCATTTCAAATGTTTTATAAAAACCATTTTTTTATCTAAGATGACATTATTTCATATGTGTATGCTTCGAGTATAATGTCTCTATGATTTACATGGTTTCACTTTTCTTATTTTGAAATGATATCCATTTCTTTTATATGGATTATGTGATGATGAGATGATGTTTATGAAACCTATTTTATTCGTTGGGTTATTATGAATGATGTATGTTTATTTTGTGGAACAGGTAAGAATGATTTCATTATGAGATGGGTGGGACCTATATCTCCCTCCAATGCATTGGGTAAAGATTTATATCTCCTGAGATAGACATGGCTGGAATGGTAAGTTAATCTGGTTCAGTGTTACAGGACTGAAACGAGGAGTGAACTCGATTCAGAAAGGGACTTTTTCCAATAAGATGGTTTTGGAAGCAATGCCTTGGATACTATGGAAATCATAACAAGTGATGAATGGTTTCCACAATTACATGTTTTATTCCCATGCTATTTTACCATGATTTATGTTCCATTATGATCTATGCCTTATGTACATCCATGTTTTATGTCGTTGCTCGAGATTTTTATGTTTAAACATTATGTTCATGTTTTTAAGTTAAAATGTATATGGTATGTTTTATTTTATCCATGATTACCCTTATTGAGCATTTGAGCTCACCCTTTTTATGTTTTATTTTCCCCCAGGATTAAAATAAAGGTTTTAGGTAATGAAACAAAAAGTGGAAGATCTTTATGGGAGATGTTGAAGATCTTTCACCACGATTAGAAGATTACGTTAAAAGTTTCCAAAGAAACTAAACTATTGTGGTCCTTATGTGTCTTTATTTGTTATGTATTAAGTATTCCACAAAATTAATGTAATATCTATGTACGTCAAGCTTCGGGTCTCTTCAGTTGGTATCAGAGGAAAGGTTTTGTTGACCTTTGGAAACTAGGATGCGAAAACTTTAGTGAGATCTCTAGAGATATTTCTAAGGTATGTCTAGGGATGTCCCTAAGGTTAAGTATACGTATAGGTTATAGTCCTAGAATTGCGCGAAAGATCTTAGAATTAAACCTAAGATGTTAGATATTTAAGGTACTCCTCCTTTATTATGTTGTTTTCCCTAGCATGATTTTTGCCTCCCACACTATTCTTTTTGGGTTTTAGACGATGGATGGAACCCGAAGGAACCGTGTTGATCAATGTAATGGACAATGCAATGATTGTCCTCCTGACCAAACCAATGTCATGGGAGATGGAGTGCACAATATTATTTCTATACTTACACAAGCTATGAATCATTCTGGATTTCAAAATGAGCAAAGAAAGGAGAAAAATTATATTGAATCCTTCATGAGGCAGTGTCCACCTTCATTCAGTGGGTCTTATGATCCCTTAGTGGATGAACAATGGATCAGTACTACTAAAAAGATATTTTCAGTTCTACAATGTTCTGAGCATAATAAAGTCATCTTAGGAGTATATCGTTTGGAAGGTGATGCTAATCAATGGTGTAATCTTATCAAGAATACAAGGCAAAGAGATAAAATTGAGTCCATGGAATGGGACGAGTTCAAGAACTTGTTTTTCAGTAATTACTTCCCTCGTATTCTTTGAAAAAATATGGAAAATGAGTTTCTTGAGATTAAGAAGAAGGATGATGAATCTGTTGGTATATACGAAGTGAATTTTACAAGACTTGCAAGGTATGCATCTGGATTTATCATCCAACCTGAAACTAAAGTTGATCGATTTTTCAGTGGCTTAAAACCAAGTCTTCGAAGGGCATTAGCTATAAGAGACTTCAGTAGCTATGAAGAAATTGTGAGTTGTGCTATCAAGGTAGAACTGGAAGTTGGTGTAACATATCCATCTCATGGTTTTGACAAGAAACGAAAGATGGAGTTCAAGGAGAAATCTTAGAACAATGGTGAAAAAAATATGAATGTTTCTTTATGCTCAAAGTGTGGAAATAAGCATGGTGGATATTGCCTAAAAGGTACTAGAAAATGTTTTAAGTGTGGAAAAGAAGGTCATAGAGCAGTTGATTGTCGAATTAATGGGAAAAAGGTTGCTAATGATGTGAATAGAGAAAATACTACAGAGAACTCTCCACCAACACTTCAATGCTTCAAATTCAAGGAAATGGGGAATTATGCTAATAAATGCCCTAATCCACGGGTTAATGATGATCAACGTGAGCAACCTATTAAGGAAAAGGATAAAGGGAAGTCTCATGCGATCACTATTTGTGATGTTGAGTATGAAAATGATGTTGTGTAATGCTTAAGTTTTTATATAATGGGATTCCAAAATAGTATCATGGAATCTCATTTATGGTATTGTGGAATTTTGGAATATCTATGTATTGGTTTTCAATAATTATATGGTACTGGTAACCATGAAAAGGTGATTGAAATATTTTTAGAAATCAGATGAAATGTGCATAATGAAGGGATAAGGAGAAAATAATATGATATTAATCATGAGCTCATGACTGATACAAGGACTAAGTGATATTATGGTTTGAGTATATAGAATTTTTGGGATTTTGGTGTGTGGAAAGTTTTAAAATTTAACAACATTCATGTTTTCACTAAGGTTCAATGGGTATTCATTCTTCAAGAGAATACATGATTAAGGTATTCACATGTTTGTAATTTGACCAACAAGATATATCTTATGATATATGGGGGATAAATGATGGCATTCATGTGATTGTTATGTGACATTTCAAGTAATCATTTTCTTTATACTATGAGCTTGGACCGAAGTATTTTAGATAAGCCTAAATATTGGAATGGATTATGTTGGACATAAGTTAGTTCGATATTATTGATGGGATGTTATAGTAATGTAGTTTTAGAAAAAGGACAAACTGCAGGACAGGAGACAACCCATCGCGTCGGACAAGGCTGTGGGAATCGAACCCACAACCGAAGTGCGATTGGCCTTTATCGCCTACCACTGGCCTACAGGAAGTCCCTGGTTAGTATAAACTAGTTTTATTTTATTAAGAGGTATGATATATGAAATATAAGTTCATTTTTGGAATCGTATATGATTAACCTCACCATAGATGGACTTATGTATATTTGATAACTTTTTCTAACCTTTTGTTTGAAACAGATGAAATGACCCATAATTCTATCACATGATCTGTTAACACTTCACGAATAACAAATTCAACTTCATTTTTTTAAGATATGAAGTGGAAATTGTTCAAAGCACGAAAAATAGTGAGATTGTACCAAAATCAAGCAAGTATTTCTTCTAATTCAAAATTTTCAACTTTAGGGAAATGATATTGAAAACCAAAAATGTTGTCCTAGTGCTCTTATATCCGATGAATCAGATGGTACCTTAGATCATCACAAATTTATGGCTTTGTGATTGATGGCTTTTTCATAGCCAGGTTCTCTACCACTCTCCATCAGAACATGATGGTTATATTTTTCCTCCATATCCATATTTTCACCTATGTTCTCCTATGTGGAACCCCAGTGATGAGTTATTTGGGTATCCGTTATGTTTCTAACGTTACTTTTTTAAATGAACTTTTAGTATTCCTTTTTACGATGTGGGTTTCTATGAAAGAAACTCTCATGTAATAAACCATTTATAACCCCGAAGAATTTCGAGGGAGAAATTCATTTTAAGGGGGGGTAGAATGTAACACCTCGAGATTTTATGAAAAATATTCTTTTTAGTGTCTTGTGTTTTACGCTACACCAAAATTATCTTGTGATATACGCAAAACCGTATTTTCTTGCAGTATACGCAACACTATTCTTGGCTTGCGTTACACACAATTTCAAGTTCATTTTGTAGAAACTATTCTACGCAACATTATGTATAGATTTTGTTTAATGTATAAATGAAATAAGTTTTGATTATGTTATACGCAACACCAAACAGATATTTCACTACACGCAGCCATGACTTGGATTGCATTACACGCAATAGACCTTCCTCGATAGCGTGTGTAGTACGCAATACCAAGTTTCACTAAACGAGATATTATTATAATATTATTATGAACTAGCCGTTATGAATAGTAATACCAACTTTTTGAAATTTTATAAATTTTATCTTTCAAAATGGACTTCATTTTTGGATTTGGAATATCGAAATTATCTTAGGGTGAAATTTTGGTACTTTTCGGATAACTTTCATATTCTGATGAATAGTGAAAATTACTAAATTTTAATTAAAAACAACTTTTTTAATCAAAATAATTAATAGTGATAAATTATTAATTTGAGTTGTTTTAAAGTATATTTAGAATAAATTATTACCATTTAATACAATTTTGGTCATTGGATGTAATTTCACATTTAAACCAGACATAAACAAGTGTCAATCTTTTGATAGTTATTATCTCTTAAAAACACGCTATTTGTTTTGACGACGGGAATTAATTTTTAAATTAATTAATAAAAATGATATGTTTTGAATTTGGTAAAATAGACATCATTTTTGAATTCATAATATCAAATATAGCTTAGGCCTAATTTTTGGTATTTTTCTGGAAACTTTCATTTTTTGATGAATAGTGAAACCACTAAGTGGTAGTTAAAAAAACTGAATTTTTCATAAAACTTAATTTTACCGCTTCTGTGAGTGGAATTTCGAAAATCTGAGAGACACGGTTAATATCAAGGACTAAAATGTGGTTCAATGAGATGAAAATATTTTTTGGTGAATAGTAACTTTTTACTTTTATTTACCACGGTTAAAAGTAAATAGGATAATTAAGGGTAAAAATGATATTATTATTACCCTAACACATGTCCTAATTATATTGTATAAGATTAATTCGACCAAAAACAACCTTAGGAATAAAATATGACCATTTAGGCCCACCTGGATTAGATTAGGACATTTAATATTAATTTATTTAAAGAAGGGTTAAAATAGTTAAAATCAAAGTTTAATAAGTAAATCATTTTTAATATAGGGTTATAGATAAGATAAATTCGACTATAAATATTAATTAGAAAGATAAAAATATTTCATACATAATGGTATTTTATTTATAATTTTTAGACATTAAATAATTTAATTTATTTATGACACAAAGATGATGCAGTGATTATCTTATTAATGAAATATTGACATAATTGATGTTATAAATACCAAAATAAATGTAATTTGAGACTTTTTATGAATTACACTAATTTTATAGGTTAATATGACATGTTAGTATTGATTTAGGTAACTTTTTTTGAACTAATCATTCTTTTATGATTTTCACAAAAATCAATTACCAAATAGTGTCAAAATTGACATAAAATAGTTTTTAAAACAAATATTATATTATTAATTGTTATTTTATTCATAAAAATCTAAGGTTCGGCCAAATAACTTAGATAAGGTTATATATATTAATAATAAACAACTTGGGGTTCTTTTTGTTTGTTATAGTAAGTTTGTTAACCTTATAGTGTAAGAAAACAAGAAGACACGATAAAAGTTAAATTACCTAACTTAAAGTTAAATATAAATGATAAGGTTAAAATAGAAACATAAACTTGTATAAATTCTATTTTATTAGAGGATTTCGACCCATAACCACCTTAGATTTTAAATAACTCAATTTGGAGCTATTAAAAACTGAATATGACTTTATAATAAAATAATATTTTTAGTTATTCCAAAGGTGCCCCTCTCCTCCCTTATAAAAGGGCACCTCCTCCCTCTCTTCCTCACACCACTTTGAGCCTTCAAGATCATAAAACCCCTGAAAAATTCTATTATAAACTTCCCTAGAAACATACTAGAGGTCCTGGTCTTCTTCAAAGAGCATTTTTTATTTCCCTAAGAGGAGGTCTCAAAGAGGCGCTTCAAAGAAGAGGTAATGTCCGTTACCGATTCTTTCAACTTTATTTCTTCTTCCACTTATTCTTATTTAGTTTTTTCATTATGAAGTAATAAAATAAGTATCACTCATATATTTATATGTTATTATAAGTATGAAACAACCATATTTCACCATCTATACATCCTACAGAAAACGAAATCACCGCGCGTGCGTACGTACGGAATACCGTCTCCACGCCGTGGTGTAATCTATTTTCCACAACCACCTTACTTGGATGGGTATAATGGTGAAATTAATGAATATATATGATTATTGTAAATTGATATTGATTATTTAATATTATACATACACTTTAATGTAATTTGACGATCATGGGAATGATATCATTGCTCGTGCGTACGTACGGAATACCGTCTCCACGACGCGATGAGATTCACTCTCCATGATAACCATTCAAGAATAATTATAAAGTATATATAATAAGTAATCATGAAATATATGACATAATAATGCTACTGTATTTATGTATATATATATTTATTTCATCTACTTAATTCCATTCAATTCAATAAGGAAACGAAAACAGCGTTCATGCGTACGTACGACCTACCGTCTCCATGAACGGTGTATTTATTTCAATTTATCGATCCATTATATATATGTATATTCTGAATATATATTATATATAAATCATGTTTTACATTCTGGATGTAAGTAATCATGATCTAAGTAATCATATGAATAATTACAAGTTAAAACACGAATGACAAATGAGACGATTTTACCCAAAACGCTACTTTAACATGAATTTACAAAATAACGGGTAATATAAAGTCATAAGTGAACCATATATGATATAATAACAATTAATATGATTATATAATAAGTCAATGACATTATTTAAATCATTATACATGAGTTTTGGATATGTACGAAGCATATCAGACCTAAGGTAATGGATAACTTTTTCAATCTCATTTTTATCCGAGATTGTTTATTCGTAAGTATTCACTGGGGTTATATCTATCAACCATGTCCCTATTTTCTAAAAATGGTTTCATGTATGTTTAAAGTCCTTTTAACCCATGTTTACTTTTACTGCATGGTATGTAAGAAATCTTTCATTTTTTTACATTACGCGGTACTTTTTTGAATTTTACGGCAAAAGTACGAGAAGAATGTTTTTTAACTTATACGACATGAGGATTTTTACGGTTTTATAAAGACTTATTTTCATGAAGCTTCATCCAAAATATTTCATGACTATTTTCAACAAAATATCTTTCTTTTAAAATTGCATGACATTTTGTGAAAAGAAATTGATTTTGAAGAAGAAAGGATATTTTCCTCAAGAATTCATTTCAAATGTTTTATCAAAACCATCTTTTTTATCTAAGATGACATTATTTCATATGTGTATGCTTCGAGTATAATGTCTCTATGATTTACATGGTTTCAATTTTCTTATTTTGAAATGATATCCATTTCTTTTATATGGATTATGTGATGATGGGATGATGTTTATGAAACCCATTTTATTCGTATGGTTATTATGAATGATGTATGTTTATTTTGTGGCACAAGTAAGAATGATTTCATTATGAGATGGGTGGGACCTATATATCCCTCAAATGCATTGGGTAAATATTTATATCTCATGAGATAGACATGGCTGGAATGGTAAGTTAATCCGGTTCAGTGTTACAGGACTGAAATGAGGAGTGAACTTGATTCAGAAAGGGACTTTGTCCACTAAGATGGTCTTGGAAGCAATGCCTTGGCTACTATGGAAATCATAAAAAGTGTTGAATGGTTTCCACAATTAAATGTTTTATTCCCATTCTATTTTATCATGATTTATGTTCCATTATGATCTATTCCTTATGTACTTCCATGTTTTATGTCGTTCCTCAAGATTTTTATGTTTAAACATTATGTTCATGTTTTTAAGTTCAAATGTATATGGTATGTTTTATTTTATACATGCTTAACCTTACTGAGCATTTGAGCTCACCCTTTTTATGTTTTATTTTCCCCCAGGATTAAAATAAAGGTTTTAGGTAATGAAACAAAAAGTGGAAGATCTTTATGGGAGATGTTGAAGATCTTTCACCACGATTAGAAGATTGCGTTCTAAGTTTCCAAAGACACTAAACTATTACGGTCCTTGTGTGTCTGTATTTGTTATGTATTAAGTATTACACAAAAGTAATGTAATATCGATGTACGTCAATCTTCGGGTCTCTTCAATTGGTATCAGAGGAAAGGTTTAGTTGACCTTTGGAAACTAGGATGCGAAAAATTTATTGAGATCACTAGAGATATTTCTAAGGTATGTCTAGGTATGTCCCTAAGGTTAAGTATACGTATAGGTTATAGTCCTAGAATTATGCTAACGATCTTAGAATTAAACCTAAGATATTATATATTGAAGGTACTCCCCCTTTATTATGTTATTTTCCCTAGCATGATTTTTGCCTCTCACACTATTCTTTTTGGGTTTTAGACGATGGCTGGAACCCGAAGGAACCGTGTTGATCAATGTAATGGAAAATGCAATGATTGTCCTCCTAACCAAACCAATGTCATGGGATATGGAGTGCACAATCTTATTTCTATACTTACACAAGCTATGAATCATTATGGATTTCAAAATGAGCAAAGACAGGAGAAAAATTCTGTTGAATCCTTCATGAGGCAGCGTCCACCTTCATTCAGCGGGTCTTCTAATCCCTTAGTGTCTGAACAATGGATCAATACTACTGAAAAGATATTTTCAGTTCTACAATGTTCTGATCATGATAAAGTCATCTTAGCAGTATATCGTTTGGAAGGTGATGCTGATCAATGGTGGAATCTTATCAAGAATACGAGGCAAAGAGATGAAATTGATTCCATGGAATGGGACGTGTTCAAGAACTTGTTTTTCAGTAATTACTTCCCTTGTATTCTTTGAAAAAAGATGGAAAAGGAGTTTCTTGAGATTAAGTAGAAGGATGATGAATCTGTTGGTATATACGAAGCGAATTTTACAAGACTTGCAAGGTATACATCTGGCTTTATCATCCAACCTGAAAGTAAAGTTGATTGATTTTTCGGTGGCTTAAAACCAAGTCTTCGAAGGGCATTAGCTATAAGAGACTTTAGTAGCTATGAAGAAATTGTGCGTTGTGCTATCAAGGTAGAACTGGAAGTTGGTGTAACATATCCATCTCATGGTTTTGACAAGAAACAAAAGATGGAGTTCAAGGAGAAATCTCAAAACAATGGTGAAAAGAAGATGAATGTTTCTTTATGCTCAAAGTGTGGAAAGAAGCATGGTGGATATTGCCTAAAAGGTACTAGAAAATTTTTTAAGTGTGGAAAAGAAGGTCATCGAACAGTTGATTGTCGAATTAATGGGAAAAAGGTTGCTAATGATGTGAATAGAGAAATGACTACAGAGAAATCTCCACCAACCCTTTAATGATTCAAGTGCAAGGAAATGGGGAAATATGCTAATAAATGCCCTAATCCACGGGTTAATGATGATCAACGTGAGCAACCTATTAAGGAAAAGGATAAAGGGAAGTCTCATGCGATCACAATTTGTGATGTTGAGTATGAAAATGATGTTGTGTAATGATTAAGTGTTTATGTAATGGGATTTCAAAATAGTATCATGGATTCTCATTTATGGTATTGTGGAATTTTGGAATATCTATGTATTGGTTTTCAATAATTATATGGTACTGGTCACCATGAAAATGTGATTGAAATATTTTTAGAAAGCAGATGAAATGCGCATAATGAAGGGATAAGGAGATAATGATATGATAGTAATCATGAGATCATGACTGATACAAGGACTAAGTGATATTATGGTTTGAGTATATAGAATTTTTGGGATTTTGGTGTGTGGAAAGTGTTAAAATTTAACAACATTCATGTTTTCACTAAGGTTCAATGGGTATTCATTCTTCAAGAGAATACATGATTAAGGTATTCACATGTTTGTAATTTGACCAACAAGATATATCTTATGATATATGGGGGATAAATGATGGCATTCACGTGATTGTTATGTGACATTTCAAGTAATTATTTTCTTTATACTATGAGCTTGGACCGAAGTATTTTAGATAAGCCTAAAGATTGGAATGGATTATGTTGGACATAAGTTAGTTCGATATTATTGATGTGATGTTATAGTAATGTAGTTTTAGAAAAAGGACAACCTGCAGGACAGGCGACAGCCCATCGCATCGGATAAGGCTGTGGGAATCGAACCCACAACCAAAGTGCGACTGGCCTTTATCGCCTACCACTGGCCTACAAGAAGTCCCTGGTTAGTATAAACTAGTTTTATTTTATTAAGCGATATGATATATGAAGTATAAGTTCATTTTTGGAATCGTATATGATTAACCTCACCATAGATGGACTTATGTATATTTGATAACTTTTGCTAAACTTTTGTTTGAAACAGATGGAATGACCCATCATTCTATCACATGATCTGTTAACACTTGACGGATAACAAATTCAACTTCATTTCTTTAAGAGATGAAGTGGAAATTGTTCAAATCACGAACAATAGTGAGATTTTACCAAAATCAAGCAAGTATTTCTTCTAATTCAAAATTTTCAACTTTAGGGAAATGATATTGAAAACAAAAAATGTTGTCCTAGTGATCTTATATCCGATGAATCAAATGGTACCTTAGATCATCACAAATTTATGGCTTTGTTATTGATGGATTTTTTATAGCCATGTTCTCTACCACTCTCCATCATAACATGATGGTTAGATTTTTCCTCCATATCCATATTTTCACCTATGTTCTCCTATGTGGAAACCCAATGATGAGTTATTTGGGTATCCGTTATGTTTCTAACATTCCTTTTTTAAATGAAGTTTTAGTATTCCGTTTTATGATGTGGGTTTCTATGAAAGAAACTCTTGTGTAATAAATCATTTATAACCCTGAAGAATTTTGAGGGCGAAATTCATTTTAAGGGGGGTAGAATGTAACACCCCGAGATTTTATGAAAAATATTCTTTTTAATTTCTTGTGTTGTACACTACACCAAAATTATCTTGTGATATACGTAACACCGTATTTTCTTGCAGTATACGCAACACTATTCTTGGCTTGCGTTACACACAATTTCAAGTTCATTTTGTAGAAACTATTCTACACAACATTATATATAGATTTTGTTTAATGTATAAATGAAATAAGTTTTGATTATGTTATACGCAACACCAAACAGAGATTTTACTACACGCAACCCTCACTTGTCTTGCATTACACACAATAAAGACCTTCCTTGATAGCGTGTGTAGTACGCAATACCGAGTTTCACTAAACGAGATATTATTATAATATTATTATGAACTAGCCGTTATGAATAGTAATACCCACTTTTTGAAATTTTATAAATTTTATCTTTCAAAATGGACTTCATTTTTGGATTCGGAATATCGAAATTATCTTAGGGTGAAATTTTGGTACTTTTCGGATAACTTTCATATTCTGATGAATAGTGAAAATTACTAAATTTTAATTAAAAACAACTTTTTTAATCGAAATAATTAATAGTGATAAATTATTAATTTGAGTGGTTTTAAAGTATATTTAGAATAAATTTTTACCATTTAATACAATTTTGTTCATTGGATGTAATTTCACATTTAAACCAGACATAAACAAGTGTCAATCTTTTGATAGTTATTATCTCTTAAAAACACGCTATTTGTTTTGACGACGGGAATTAATTTTTAAATTAATTAATGAAACTGATATGTTTTGAATTTGGTAAAATAGACATCATTTTTGAATTCATAATATCAAATATATCTTAGGCCTAATTTTTGGTATTTTTCTGGAAACTTTCATTTTTTGATGAATAGTGAAACCACTAAGTGGTAGTTAAAAAAACTGAATTTTTCATAAAACTTAATTTTACCGCTTCTGTGAGTGGAATTTCAAAAATCCGAGAGACACAGTTAATATCAAGGACTAAAATGTGGTTCAATGAGATGAAAATATTTTTTGTTGAATAGTAACTTTTTACTTTTATTTACCACGGTTAAAAGTAAATAGGATAATTAAGGGTAAAAATGATATTATTAGTACCCTAACACATGTCCTAATTCTATTGGATAAGATTAATTCGACCAAAAACAACCTTAGGAATAAAATATGACCATTTAGGCCCACTTGGATTAGATTAGGACATTTAATATTAATTTATTTAAAGAAGGTTTAAAATAGTTAAAATCAAAGTTTAATAAGTAAATCATTTTTAATATAGGGTTATACATAAGATAAATTTGACTATAAATATTAATTAGAAAGCTAAAAATATTTCCTACATAATGGTATTTTATTTATAATTTTATACATTAAATAATTTAATTTATTTATGACACAAAGATAATGCAGTAATTATCTTATTAATGAAATATTGACATAATTGATGTTATAAATACCCAAATAAATGTAATTTGAGACTTTTTATGAATTACACTAATTTTATAGGTTAATATGACATGTTAGTATTGATTTATTTAACTTTGTTCGAACTAATCATTCTGTTATGATTTTCAAAAAAATCAATTACCTAATAGTGTCAAAATTGACATAAAATAGTTTTTTAAAACAATATTATATTATTAATTGTTATTTTATTCCTAAAAATCTAAGGTTCAGAAAAATGACTTATATAAGGTTATATATGTTAATAATAAACAACTTGGGGTTTTTTTGGTTTGTTATAGTAAGTTTATTAACCTTATAGTGTAAGAAAACAAGAAGACACGGTAAAAGTTAAATTATCTAACTTAAAGTTAAATCTAAATGATAAGGTTAAAATAGAAACCTAAACTTGTCTAAATTCTATTGGATTAGAGTATTTCGACCCATCCCCACCTTAGCTTCAAAATAACTCAATTTGGAGCTATTAAAAACCGTATATGACTTTATAATAAAATAATATTTTTAGTTATTCCAAAGGTGCCCCTCTCCTCCCTTATAAAAGGGCACCTCCTCCCTCTCTTCCTCACACCACTTTAAGCCTTCAAGCTCGGAAAAACCCTGAAAAATTATCTTCTCCACTTCCCTAGAAACATCCTAGAGGTCCTGGTCTTCTTCAAAGAGCAATTTTAGTGCCCTAAGAGGAGGTCTCAAAGAGGCGCTTCAAAGAAGAGGTAATGTCCGTTACCGATTCTTTCAACTTTATTTCTTCTTCCACTTATTCTTCTTTAGTTGTTTCATTATGAAGTAATAACATCATTATCACTTATATACTGATATGTTATTATAAGTATGAAACAACCATATTTCACCATCCATCCATCCTACAAAAAACGAAATCACCGCGCGTGCGTACGTACGGAATACCGTCTCCACGTCGTGGTGTAATCTATTTTCCACCACCACCTTACTTGGATGGGTATAATGGTGAAAGTATTGAATATATATGATTATTTCAAAGTGATATTGATTCTGTAATATTATACATACACTTTAATAAAATTCTACGATCATGGAAATGATATCATCGCTCGTGCGTACGTACGGAATACCGTCTCCACGACGCGATGAGATTCACTCTCCATGATAACCATTAAAGAATGATTATAAAGTATATATAATAAGTAATAATGAAATATATGACATAATAATGCTACTGGATTTATGTATATATATATTTATTTCATCTACTTTATTCTATTCAATTCAATAAGGAAACGAAAACAGTGTTCATGCGTACGTACGACCTACCGTCTCCATGAACGGTGTATTTCTTTCCATTTATCGATCCATTATATATATGTATATTCTGAATATATATTATATATAAATCATGTTTTACATTCTGTATGTAAGTAATCATGATCTAAGTAATCATATGAATAATTACAAGTTAAAACACGAACGACAAATGAGACGATTTTACACAAAACGCTACTTTAACATGAATTTACAAAAGAACGGGTAATATAAAGTCATAAGTGAACCATATATGATATAATAAAAATGAATATGATTCTGTAATAAGTCAATGATATTATTTAAATCATTATACAGGAGTTTTGGATACGTACGAAGCATATCGGACCTAAGGTAAGGGATAACTTTTCCAATCTCATTTTTATCCGAGATTGTTTATTCGTAAGTATTCACTAGGGTTATATATATCATCCATGTCCCTATTTTTAAAAAATTATTTCATGTATGTTTAAAGTCATTTTTACCCATTTTTACTTTTACTACATGTTATGTAAGAAATCTTTCGTTTGTTTATGTTACAGGGTACTTTTTTGACTTTTACGGAAAAAGTACGAGAAGAATGTTTTTTTAACTTATACGACATGGAAGGATTTTTATGGTTTTATAAAGACTTATTTTCATGAAGCTTCCTCCAAAATATTTCATGAATATTTTCAACAAAATATCTTTCTTTTAAAATTTCATGACATTTTGTGAAAAGAAATTGATTTTGAAGAAGAAAGGATATTTTCCTCAAGAATTAATTTCAAATGTTTTATCAAAACCATTTTTTCATATAAGATGACATTATTTCATATGTGTATGCTTCGTGTATAATTTCTCTATGATTTACATGGTTTCACTTTTCTTATTTTGAAATGATATCCATTTATTTTATATGGATTATGTGATGATGGGATGATGTTTATGAAACCCATTTTATTCGTTGGGTTATTATGAATGATGTATGTTTATTTTGTGGCACAAGTAAGAATGATTTCATTATGAGATGGGTGGGACCTATATATCCCTCCAATGCATTGGGTAAAGATTTATATCTCATGCGATAGATATGGCTGGAACGGTAAGTTAATCTGGTTCAGTGTTACAGGACTGAAACGAAGAGTGAACTCGATTCAGAAAGGGACTTTTTCCACTAAGATGGTCTTGGCAGCAATGCCTTGGCTACTATGGAAATCATAACAAGTGCTGAATGGTTGCCATAATTACATGTTTTATTCCCATGCTATTTTATCATGATTTATGTTCCATTATGATCTATGCCTTATGCACTTCTATGTTTTATGTCGTTGCTCAATATTTTGATGTTTAAACATTATGTTCATGTTTTTAATTTCAAATGTATATGGTATGTTTTATTTTATCCATGCTTACCCTTATTGAGAATTTGAGCTCACCCTTTTTATGTTTTATTTTCCCCCAGGATTAAAATAAAGGTTTTAGGTAAGGAAACCAAAAGTGGAAGATCTTTATGAAAGATGTTGAAGATCTTTCACCACGATTAGAAGATTATGTTCCAAGTTTCCAAAGACACTAAACTATTACGGTCCTTGTGTGTCTGTATTTTTTATGTATTAAGTATTCCGCAAAAGTAATGTAATATCTATGTATGTCAATATTTGGGTCTCTTCATTTATACTTTCAAAAAATGATACATAAGACATTTTTTACATGTAAGAAGCAGTTGCACCTCAATCTGAAGTATGGTGTGACCGGTATAATTCCAAGTGTTTCTATTTATTTAAAATTGACGTTAATTTTATTAAAAAGAATAAGTGACATACTAAAAACAAAAAAAACACATTATTATTGTTTTTTTACTTTATAAAAATGATCCATAAGTCATTTTTGACATGTATGAATCAACCTCACATCGATATGACACACGGTGTGATCGGTATAACTCCAAGTGTTTCTTTTTATTTAAAATTGACATTGATTTTAGTAAAAAGAACAAGTTATATAATGAAAAATGAGAAAACATATTCAGTTTATTTTTATACTTTATAAAAACTATCCATAAGTTATTTGTGATGTGTAGGAATCAACTGAACCTCAATATGATGTACAGTGTGACTGATATGACTCCAAGTGTGTCTTTTTATTTAAAATCGACATTAATTTTAGTAAAAAGCACAAGTGACATACTGAAACCCAATAAAATACATTTGGATTTTTTTCATACTTTAGAAAAAATATCCATAATTCATTTTTGACGTGTAATAATCAATATCACCTCAATATGACACATGGTGTGACCGGTATGACTTAGAGTGTTCGATATCAGTTTAAAATTGACATTTTAGTTCAAGACATGTGTCACTCATTGAAAACCAATAAAATATGCTCTGATTGTCTTGATAATTTAGGAAAATTATTCATAAGTCATTTTTGATGTGTAGGAAGTAGTCTAATGTTAAACTGGAACATGATGTGACTCGTACGACTCAAAGTGCATGTTTCTAGTTTGAAATGAAATTTTAGTAAAAAACACAAGTGGCATGCTCAAAATTGATAAAAACACATTTGGATTGTTTTGATGCTTAAGTAAAATTATCCATAAGTAATTTGTGACATGTAGGAATTTACTGCACCTTAATATGACTCATGGTGTGACCAGTATAACTCCAAGTGTGTCTTTTTATTTAAATTTGACATTAATTTTAGTAAAAAGTACAAGTGACATACTAAAAACTGAGAAAATGCATTTAGATTGTTTTGATAATTTAGGAAAATGATCCATAAATCATTTTTGATGCGTAGAAATCAAAATCACCTGAATATGACACATGATCTGACTGGTATAACTTAAAGTGTGTCTTTTTATTTAAAATTGACATTTTATTAATGTCGTCTTTCATATTAATGTTTAATTTATTTCTTTATAGTAATACTAACATAATATTTTTTTTCTTATATAGGTGGATTATTTTTCTTGGATTGGGGTGATTTTTTTGGCAACTAATACCATGGTCAGACTTTTTTGAGAGGGGATCGTGGGTGCCAAAGACAATGAAACATTTATGTTTTTAAATGTTTGTGTAGAGACCCAGTTTTTTCCTTGTAAGACTTTGAAATATTTCTATATATATTTACTGATCCAAGCACTAATACAGTGTGCCCAAAATTAATTTTATAAAAATATTAAAATATATTTTATATTGCACATGTGATGTTTCTTAAATAAAATGAGATAAATCTTTAAATGAAGCTTGGATCATAAATTTGATATCACATTTGAGTTTGAAACACAATGTTTACCCTAGGTGAGACCTAAGATAAGTCGGCGCGGGGTGTTCAGATATCTCATCCATTTGCGGTACTTTTAGTTGGTAATTAATTAAATTAATTAAATTATTTATTTATTTTACCCTAATTGGAATGTCTATAAATTCACTGCTATGAAGAATCCTCTAGGGTTAGCCGCATAAATCTTGGGAGGATTCCATAGCTTTCTTCCTCTCCTTCCTTCGACAAATCATTTCCGATGATGATGAACCTATGGATAAGAGAATATCATGATGCAGTGAACACAATGACATCTTCCATTAATTGGAAAGTGAATTCTTTGATGATGAATGATCCAATCTCTAGGTAGGACTCATCAATTCATGGATTTTACCCATTTTTATTAAATTGATTGAGCAGAATCATCCTGTTTATGATTTTCACCAATTATTAAACCTTGAAATGCTCCTATATACCAGATTAATTGTTTATTAAACTATTTTATAATCCCGAATATCCCCATTCTTCAAATGGACTGATGGCCTTCTATTTTTATTCATTTTTTATAATCCCCCTTTTAAGGGTTTAAGGTGAACCCTAACATGTCCCATAAGCTTCGTGACATTACATGAACCGAAGGTATTAGAGAAAATCAACTACATGAAACTTCTCCTCCCCAACATCTATATCACAATCTTAGCTCTCCACCTTCGCATGGTTGTTCAACTAGGCTTCCTATATAGGCACAGGCTTGTCCCGGTGGTAATTTCCATACCCTATCATTCTTCCAAAACTTGTTAGATCTGCTATGGTGAATGTGCCTTTCTCTGAATCCTAATCTAGAGCCTACTCCTTGTAGAGTTCACCTGGTCTATTAAAGAATAGTTTCATTTGGCCCTAAGGCCTTAAGGTGGGCCGAAAGACTTGAGGTGGCCCAAAAGCTTGACTGGACCAAAGGCCTTGGGTGGCCTGAAGGCCTTAAAGGACTCGAGGACCAAACTGGTGGCCCGAAAGCCCAAACAGATGAATATTTCTAAATGCTATAGTACTGAACAATACCTTATACAGTGCCTGCTACAATAATCCAACAGTACCCAGAAATATGTCTCCACTCGGATTTGATCTCGAGTCTCTTGGATGCACTTGTCGAGTCCTAACCAACCGGGTTAAGGATCTTGTGATAAATATATCGGTTCTTGATTGTTGTACAAGAACATTTGGTAAATATCGATTAAACATTTGTTGTGGTGATTTTATCCCTTGCTTATTCACATTCTTCATTGGTTAGACCCTGTGGTCTCGGTTTGACATTGTCGGGCAGTATCGATCCTGATCGGACCCTCGAATTCATGACATATTCACATGAAATGGATGGATTGACAAACCAGGGATGTTTTCAGATAGATTGTAGGTTTCCGATGATCATTTTGATGATAGGTATTCAAATTTTCAGTGATGGAAGAACCTGAAATGTGTGGGTTGATCAAGGAACCACCATGACGAGTGGATGCTAATTTCCAGGCTCCAGATGGCCGAAAAAAACCAAGGGTGACTAGATCCAACTTTTTTAAGAGAATATGAAGCTGGATCGGGGTGTAGAGAAATAAAATCTAGAGCCTGGATAATGGATGTGAGATTCTATAAAAATCCTGACTACACACCGTATAGTTCAAAGAATACAAGACATGTCAGGATTTGGATATGGCGGCTATGGTTTTAGGTAATTATAAGTATCACACGTTGGGTGGTACCCCCACACACTATATTACATTGTGCTGGCGTACTTAAAATATACTCTGGGAGTACATGATCATGGGCACAGCCAGGCACATTGTGTACCAAAGTACACAGACATGGGTTAAAGTACACGGGCACGACCAAGGTACACAGGTAGGGACCCTGAGTGGCTCAGACAAGCTTTTTATACCCCCTTACACATCATGTATCCCTACATGGGTGGTGATCTGTGTACCTCCAGGGACACGACTAGGTGATGGAGCGGGACCACACACTGTGTGGGTCCCTTCACACACTATGAATATAGGTTCTGGGCGTAGCAGAAGCGTTTGATGGGTAGTGCCCAAATTTTCTTTTTTCCATGATCAATGATTAATCAAAGATTTAACACGACATTAAATGTCATGATCAAAAAAATTAAATAAAATAATTAGATAATAGAAATTATGTTGGAACCAGAGGGAATATCATCACATATTATTTATAATTAATTTAATTAATTAAAGAATTACCTTTTTCGAAATTCTTTCTTCATTGATGGATTTAGTGACAGATCTGTGGTGAACCATCATTGAATTATAGGAATCAAGTGTATATTCCCTCTAGTTGTGATCCACACATATTCTAAAAATATTTAGATGTCACCGAAGGAATATCCGGGTGTTAGGATGATAGATCCTTGTGCTTTCATCGTCCTCCATTGATCGCTTCAAGAACTGCTTCCAAAGCATTGTCCTTGATCTAGTAGAGGAAGATTTCTCTCTATTCTTGGGAGCATTCTTGGAGAAGGGAACTCTCAAGGGCTTAAGAGAGTTATCCAAATCTATTGTGTACAACCAAGACAAATGAATTGGCTTATTGAGAAAATAGTATAAATGGGTTTATATATTGCTAGGTTTAAAATAAGATAATAGCACACATGCCCTTAATTATTTATTTAATCCATAAAAACCCCCTTTTCAAATAATAATATTATTATTATTATTTCTCAACATGTGCTTAACTTGCGAATTATATTAAATATTTTTTAATTAAATAATATTCAATATTTATTATTTCTCACTGGACCTAAAACGGTCCACCATTCCTCTATATTTATCAGGCCTTTAATAATGACTATTTATTTATTAAATAAATATCACTACATTATTATCTAATCAATAAATAAATATTATAGTTACTAAATAGAAAATAAATATTTATTAAATATTCCACTCACATTATATTCTCTCGAATAACTAGTGATAAAATCTATGCGATCAAGCATACATGAATAATTATTAAACCGCATTTGGGAATAATATTTATTTAAATTGTTAAGTAATAATATATTATTTAACTAAGATTCTGGATACACTTATTGTGTGGCCCTCTAGGCATCTTTCTCAGTGGCATTAGCCGAAGCAACCTAAAGTCCAAGATTAGCATCTAGTAACACACCACGACACCCATAGAGAAAGAAGTTAATGTCTCAATGAAATGATACCTCATATGGATGCTTAATTTTTAATTTAATCCCTTTATCAAAATATCTCAAATCAAGAAGGTTTCATGATAGTTCCATCAACCTATGCGTTTGATGTCTCTTTCTTTGACTTTCTGGAAATTAAAATTGCCTATAGAACACCATGGAAATTGATTTATTTAGGATATATCATTTCCATCAAAGGTATTGAGATATTAACTTCCATTATAGAACAGAAGGGATAAATCATTTATCAAATTATTCATTAATGAAATATTACCCGTGATACACCCAATTTATCCTACCTTGCCATGAACATCTATCATCACGATTTTCATCAATACATAAAATTATGTGAATCATAATAATCATTAATAATATTCTTAAAGTCTAAGGACCAATAAACATGTTTGTAGATAGGAACATCAAATGACACATATAAATGTGGATTTCCTACTGGTGGGTCTTGTTCTCATAATATCCTACTGGATATTACCAAGAGAGTACACCATGATAAGTTTCCTCAAAGTCCTATGAGTCTCCACCCTTGATATCTTATATAATTTGTGTCCCTCAAATGACATCATCTGGCTATAGAACATATATTCAAGAATAGTTTCATAACACTTCTAGGTTCTCATCATAGTAGGGAACTGAAATGATATTTTAGTGTGACAGCTACCCTTAGGATATTATCACATACTATGTTATGAAAAAAAACAATCATGATGTGATAAAGAGTTTATTAATATCCAAAACTATGAATATAAGTTATCATGAAGTACATATAAGTTGATTCTAGGGCACTAACTCCAACAAAATACCACTTTCACTAGATCTAACTACTAACAACCTTCAGTCTGTTAGCTCTCACATGATACTCGTGCTTCTGCTAAGATGGGCCTTTAGTCAAGGGGTCTAACATGTCCTCTTCTATGGGTACTCTTCTCACTACAACTTCACCCATTTGATAAAAATTCCTCAAGAGGTGATACTTCAAGAGTATGTTCTTTGTCCATTGGTGTGGCCTTGGATCTTTTTCAAGATCCACCACTGCTATATTATCACAATAAAATGTGATAAAGTATTTAATTATAGGTGCCACATCAAGATCATGGAAAAAGTTCTGAATCCAAATGGATTCCTTGGCTACATCAAAATACTCTATATACTCGAACCCCACTGTAGAATAAATGATAACTAGTTGCTTTGAACTCTTCTAGATGTAGCTCCTCCATTGATACAAAAAACATATCCTGATTGTGACTTCAGATCATTATGATCTATCTGAAAACTAGTATCATTATAACCCCTGATGACCAGATCCTCATCTCCTCCATATACTAAGAAAATATCCTTAGTTCTTCTCAAATACTTAAGGATAACCTTAACTGCATTCCAATTTTGTTCTCCTAGATCTGCTTGATATCTTCCTACCATTCTCAATGCATAGGCAACATCAAATCTGGTACATAACATGACATACATGATTTATCCTATCACTGAAGCGTATAGGATTTTTCTCATTCTCTATTTCTCTTGTTGTGTATGAGGACACATTTTATTAGATAGAAATAAACCATGTGACATTAGAACCAATTCCCTCTCAATTTTTCCATAATAAATCTATTTAGTATCTAGTCAACATATTTACTTTGACTTAGCCCAAAAAACCTCTTGTATCTACCATGAATGATCTTTATCCCTATAATATAGGTTGTTTCACCTAAGTCCTTCATGAAGAAACATTTGTTTAACCAATCCTTAACAGACTGTAAGACTGTCATGTTGTTTCCAATAAGTAATATATCATCAACATATACTACTAGGATAATGAATACATTTCCACTAAACCTTATGTAAACACATGGATCACATTCATTCTTAATGAAACCAAATTATTTTATGGCTTCATAGAATCGAATGTTCCATGACCTGGATGCTTTCTTAAATCCATAAATGGATTTATGAAACTTGAAAATCCTTTTTCAATCACCTGGAGTCACAAACCCTTCTATTTGTTTCATATATACATATTCCTAAAGGTTCCCATTAAGTAATGCAATTTTGAAATCCATCTGTCAAATTTCATAGTCATGGTAAGCTACTATAATAAGTAGAATTATAATGGATTTAAAAATGGAAACTAGATAAAAGGTTTCATCTTAGTCAATTCCTTGATGTTGTTTAAACCATTTATCCACTATCCTTTCTTTATAGGTATTTACATTAAATTTCATGTCCAGTTTCTTCTTGAATACCCATTTGTAACCAGTGGTCTTTACATTAACTGGCGCATCGACCAGAACCCAAACTTGGTTTTGATACATGGAGTCCATTTTATAATTCATGGCTTCTTGACATCTTGTAGCATCTGATCTCTCTACTACATCTTTGTAGGAAAGAGGTTCATCATTTTCAACCAATAGTGAGTCACCATATTTAGTTACTATAAAACCATATCACTCTGGTTCTCTTACCTCACTTATTCTCCTACACAGTACTTGTGTTTCAGGAACTACTTTTTCCATTGGAACCTATGGAACTTGTTCTTACTCCAAATCCTGTGTATGTTGAGCATCAACTTTATCAAAGTCAATATTTCTCCCACTATAATTTTTGAGGATGTTATCCCTCTGAATAAAGGCATCTTGTTTGGCGATAATCACTTTCTTGTCTAAAGGGTTGTATATGTAGTATCCCTTTATTTACTTGGGATACCCTATAAAGATACACTTTGTGCCTCAGGTTGCTAGTTTTTTGTCATAGAAAGACTTAATAAATTCCTCACAACCCCATACACGTGTATGCGACAAAATAGATTTCTTTCTACTCCATAACTTGAAGAGAATTTTATTTTCTGATTTAGTTGGAACTTGGTTTAATGTGCATGTTGTAGTTTATAATGCATATCCCCAAAATGATAATGGAATATCAACATGAATCATCATCAACATTACCATGTATAATAAGGTATGGTTCCTCCTTTCACTAACACTATTCCATTTTGGTTTATAAGGTGGATTGGGTTGATATAGAATCCCAAACTATCCTATAAAGTCAGTGAACTCTTGGTTAAGATATTCACCACCTCGATCTGATCGAAGCTTATTTATCTTCTTACCAAGTTGATTATCTACTTCATTCTTTAATTCCTTTAATTTTTAAAAGGAATTGGACTTATACCTCATTAAGTAGACATATCCATATCTAATTAAGTCATCAATAAAAGTTATAAAGTAAGAATATCCACATCTAGATTCTACTGGAAATGGTCCACACACATTAGTGTGTACCGATCCAAGAAGTTATGTGACTATTTCACCTTGTCCACTAAATGGTGGTTTAGTCATTTTTTCTTATAAATAAGAATGAAATCTATCAAGTGGTTTTAGGTCAGAAGAGTCTAAATAACCATCTTGATAGAGCTTTGTCAAATTCTTCTTGTTTACATGACCAATATGGTGATGCCAAAACTGGGTGTTATATGAGCCGTGTGAACATGATTAACTATCAATTTACAACACTTTGTTTTTTTAATTTAATACATAAAGTCCATTATTTAAATTTTCCACACCATAACATATTTTTTCCTTATAAAATAAATAACTTTTATTTTCAAATTTGAAAATAAACCCATATATATCTAGGAATGATACATAAATTATGTTCTTGGTAACCATAGGTACATAATAACAATCTTTTGAAACCAAAATCATTCTCATTAGAAATGAAAGTTGGTGATCACCAATGGATAGAGCAGCCATCCATGATCTATTGGTTTCTCTCAGATCCACCTCTCATCTAGAAATCTTTCAGAATCTACTTGGTTCTTTCATTTTGATATAGATGTGTTCACCACAAGCAATATATAATACACAATGTGTAGATATGGAAATATTTCACTTAATAACATCCGCACCTTTAGCTTCCCCTTTCTTCTAGGTGTAGTTCCTCTTCCAGTGGCCTGAGTTTCCATATGCAAAACATACTTCCTCATTTTCCTTGCCCTGCCTCTGGATTTTTCCCTTCTTGGAAGGATGATGCTCGGGAGCTTTAGACTGTTTATGGGTCTTGAGCCCCTTTGTTTACTTATTCCTTTTCTTATTCACCATAAGGAACACATGTTTATCACACCCCATATCCTTATCCACCTGATGAATCAAGGTCATAAGTTCTGAAAGACTCTTCTCATTATTGCTCATATCGTAATTGATAATAAAACAAGAGAAGGTATTGGGAAATGATGAAAGTATGAGATATGTACGCAAATAATCCTAGAATTTAATCCCTAAGATGTCTAAGCATTCAATGTAACTAATAAGATTGACTACACGAGGCTCGGCTAGCGCAGACTCTCCAATCTTAGTTCTGAACAAAGCATTGGAGATCTCATTCCTCTCTTATCTCACCTTCTCTTTATAGAGACCCCGAAGGTGACACGTCATTCTATATGTGTCCATGTCCTCATGTTGCTTAAAAATATCATTGGACATGGATGATAACATGAAGCAATGAACATATGTAGCATCATTTAGATGTTTCTCATAGAGAGATAACTCTTCATCACTTTCCTCATTACCAAGAACAATTGTAAAAGGTTCTTCTAGTAAATACAATTTCTTTTCATGGTGAAGGATGACATGTAGGCACCTTTTCCATTCTTTGAAATTTGTGATAGTGAGAATTTCTTCCTTATCAAGTACGGATCACAATGATATTTTTTATGTCATTTTATTGTTGTTTCTCAAAAACAAGATGAGAATAATTTTAGTGATTTATCTGATAAAATTTATACAAATAAATAAATATTTATTTAGTTTAGTCTCCCATGATTTTATCAAAACTCAATATCCCTCACCATTGGATTCAGAATATCATGTTTCTTGGATATTCTAGTGGAAAAGATCTATATTTCATTTATCATTACCCCAACTTTGGTTGGTCAAGAAACTCAAATGGTTTTACGTAGGAATTATAAATACCAACTTCATTAACTCATAGTTTTTTTGATTAGTTGAGTGGACTCCCCAATATTGAAATCCTTAATTGGATTTCCTCAACCCTTGCCTCTCAGTTACACCAAGTCATGCTTTGGTGGTCAAACCTTGATGTGAAGTAAGTTAATTTAGCCCAAAAATTCAAGTTATAATTCCCTAATAATTGAAAGCACTCCAACTTTGGCTGGTTAAGCACTTTGAACTATGGTTCAATTTTAATCGAAGTAATGGAAGATTATAACAACTTAATATTTTATTGATAGATTTTATCCTTTCATGTGTAAATTTCCAATTATTATCTTTATCAAATTATTATTAATATTGAGTGGATTTACTTAAGTGATTACCCATTTCTTAGATAATATTTATGAAAAAACCAATTTATTTTAGTTCTATATTGCATGATCACTAATTTCATTAAATTATGTGTTCACCAAAAAACATACATAATGAAATAACCATGCAGCTTGACAAAATTAAAATAATAAAGTGGTATGATCATAATATTTACTAATGTTTAGTTTATCTAGAAATTGATAAACTAATCGTTGACCTAGGGGAAAAACACCTTGAACTGATTAAGGTTTGTGTTATAACTTTCCACCTATCCACCTATGTATCTCCTAGGATTAGTTTCACCTTGTATCCAAACTTGAACCACCAATACCAGCTTGGGAGTTCCATCCTTTACATATTATTTTTACTCACACACAGGTGAGGGGAAAAGGGGTTTACATAAAAGAAACCATGGGCACACAGTCCCTACATAATAAAAGGAGAGAAGGCACGCAGACCAACAATTTAATTTAATAATAAATTAAATGAAACCAATCTCATACAAAGGTTTGGTCTACCTCATGACATGCAATAAATTACATATTTAATAAAACTAGCATTTAATTCTTAATCATTCTTATTTAAGATAAATCGTGATCAAATCAATCAATTATCATCTTTAATTAATCAATTATTTTATCTCAATTCTCATTTTAAGTTCTTTTAGATTCTCATCCATTATAATTTTAAACAAATTAAATAAATACATTTAAAATTAACTATGTACATAAATGTACTTTTGAGGTAACACAGTGAATAATCGTCCAAATCTACCCAACATGTATTATACTCATATAAAATTTATTCTTTGTGACATATAGTATACACAACTTACCATGTACTTTAATGACATGTAGTATCAAATTAATTATTACATGAATTACATGAATTTTATGTAATGTGTCATGATTTAATGCAAGTAATAAAACTCACACATGATATACAGATCTTGAACATTACACAGATATTAACTAAACATTTATATATATAAATATTAAAACTCATCTCATGATGTGTCCTATCAACTTAATGTCCACATGCAAGAATATGTCTCAAGGATTAAATAATATTATAAATAAATTTTAAATCTGCATAACTAGGTATAAGAACACGACGTATGCATCCGATATACACAACATATACATCTCTCACTGTCTATATGAGGTACATGCCTAGGGACTCGGTGTGTAAATTGTACCTTGGAAACTAGAGTATATGGCATGTCCAATGGGATACATTCTATGTGATCTCTAAATTACACGGTCACCAGTCAGGTAGGTTGTGTATGGTAATACACAGACCATATGTGACTCAAAGTGACAATACGCCGTGTACGTGGGCTACATGGTGTGTAATTAGACTAACCATGAGCCAGACTATCCCGATCAAAATGTGGTGTAAGAATTAATTATACCATGTGTCATCAATGCACACAGTTTGGGTAATTTCCTAATTAACTCTTGGTGCATTGACCATGAGTACATGATGTGTAACTCCGATTACACAGTAATTACTCCTATATTGTCTAGACAGAAACCTTGGCACCTTTGGATGAGTTCCTCGATTTTATTTTAATCATAAAATTGATAATTTAGATTAGATTTATGAGAAACAAAGGAGGAAGAAGTAGATCTCCCAATCCAGATTAAAAGAACAATTAAACTTGAATTGAAAAACTAAATTACAAATGCATAAATCACCAATGATATTTAAATAATTATAATTGATTGTGTGACCCTTTGATACCAATTTTAGGTTCTGTGTGCAAGTGAAGCATGTGATGGGTGGTGCCCAACTTTGTATTTTTTCATAATCGATGATTAATCCAAGATTTAACACAATGTTGAATGTCATGATCAATGGAATTAAATCAAAGAATAAAAAAAAATAGAATTACACCAGAACTTGAGATAGGATCATCAGATATTATTTATAATTAATTTAATTAATTTAATTAATTAAATAATTACCTTTGTGTTGGAATTCTTTCTTCTTTTATGGATCTGATGACATATCTACAGTGCACCGTCATTGCGTTGTAGGAATCAAGTGAAGATTACCTCTAAAGGTGATCCACACATGTTCTGTGAATCTACAGATGTTGCCAAAGGAATCTGTGGATGCTAGCATGGTAAATCCTTATGCCTTGAACTAGCGGAGTAAAATTTATCTCCATTCTTGGAAGCATTCTTAGATAATGGAACTCTCTAGGGTTTGAGAGAATTATCCAAATTCATTGTGCACAACCAATACGAATGAATTGGATTATTGATAAAACACAATTTTGTTGAATATTTTATTGATAATAAATGAAACAATTCCCTCAAATTGTGTTAAATATGTTTATTTATAAAATATTTGGGATTAGATCATTCATTTGAAAATTTGATGAAAATTCTAGTTTTACCCTTTAAAATTCACTATAGAATTTCAGAAATAAATATTTTGATATGTATTATTTGAACTTAAAATTTTGTAAATATGTTCCTAACTTAATTTTATACAACTTTAATTTAGGACATTGGAGCTAAATCATGCATTTGGTTGGTGAAAATGGGCCATGAAGTCAAAGTTCAGCTGGACTCGCCAGATTGGACATTGGTTCTGTATTTAGACCATAACTTCTTCATAAGTGCTTGGATTAGGCCCAAATTTTGAGATGAGATCTAGGAATAATTTTATCACAAATAATCCTTCTATAAGGACAGATGATTCATTATTTTTTGTGGTTAAATGGATGGTAAAATTTGAATTAAAATATTTGGCCGAGATTCCCCATTCACACTTGAAACCACTTTGAACCTAGCCTCCCACCACTCTATAAATTGGTGTTTTTCTCATTTGGATGGGTTGTCACGTGAATTAAGAGATTTAGAGCATAATATAAGTGGTTCTATACCATTTCAATTCAAAATTGGAGGAGGTAAGCCACCAAGCTAGGATCTCCTCCAAAATGCTCTTCTTTTCCTCTTCTTTGTTGTAATGTTGTTGTGATTTTAATAAACTCTTAGTTTCTCTTCCATTTATTATGTTATTTTCAATTTTATTATTCTATTAATATTCATATTTGGTCTTTAATTAAAGAGTAGAAACAATATTGGGTTATACCTTTTCTAAACCTTTGCACTCGCATATCGTTTCTACGATGACTACACTGCCTATGGAAGAGTAGTTTTTTTAGTAATCCATCAACCTCTATCCTTCTTCATTAATTTATTTTGAATAAATTATATAATTTAATTCACATAATATGATATATTAATTTAGATTTTAATTTAATTTAAACTAATCAAGAAATTGAACAATTAACACAAAACACACGAGGTCAGGAATTGTGTGAATTGTGAGAGCGCAACTTTAATCGGTAATACAAAACCGTACATGATCAATTTGTAGTGTTAAAATATAATACCTAAACTCAATTAATTCTAATTTCCATAAAATAAATTTTCCTTAATTTACCACTAACCATAATCTGACCTTAGAACATCAATCAAAGCAGGGTGCTATGATTGCATGTTCCGAAGTTAGCCTAGGGTTAAATTCACTTCATCTTTGTGGTAAAGTTAATTCTTGTAGGGTTAGAGATTTAACAAATTAAGATATCATAATTAAGTGGATATTAATTTTAATGATAATGATTAATAAATTATTTAAGATTTAGAGTTATATCGATTACGCCTTTTAAATATTTTCTAAAAAAACATCTTCTTGTTGTGTCATTTTAATTGAACTTCATTTCAAAAATAAAAACATAAAAAATACAATATTCTTCCAGAAAAATTATTCTAGATTTATAAATGATAAAAACCCTCATCATTTTAATTAGTATTATTATTTCCTTTTATTTTCAAAATACATTTAATATGTTGTTAAATTTACTTCCTCCTGTGAGAGACGAACTTGGTTAGCCACTCTACTGCGCCTAAAATAACCTGAAACGGAATATCATTTGAGAGAACCCATGAAAGCACCTTTCAAATTGGAACCGTTTTCGGGGAGGCAAGTAATTATTTCAACCAATTATAGGTATTTATTTTATTTTACATTTTATTCTCTTCTTCTCTTTTTTCTTCCTTCTTTACCCAATCTAATTTTTTTCTTTTTTTTTTCTTCTTCTTCTTTTTAGACCATCAACTCAAACTTCTCATTTTTATTTTACTATGGTCAACTTTTTTTCTGTTAATTTTTATTTTATTTATGACATGAACTAATCCCGAGGATCTTTTAGATCTTGACCATGAGATTGAACGTAGCCTTAGGGCTCGAATCAAACATTCTTAGTCTATGGGAAGTTTCAACATTCAACCAGTAAGAGAATTCCTCCACTCCAAGAACATTGAAATTGGAAAAACATATAAATAAAACTTAAAACAAAGAAAAATGGATGAAAATAATGTAAATGGACTTAATAGAACCATTCTATAATTGGATGCATCTGATATTAACTATCAACCAAATTGTATTGCATACCCAAATCTTGAATCGGACTTTGAACTAAAATCTGGGTTAATTAATCTTCTTCCAAAGTTTCATGGATTATCTGGTGAGGAACCAAACAAACACCTTAAATAATTTAATGTGGTTTTATCAACCCTTAAACCAAGAAATGTCTCTGAAGATCAAATCAAACTAAGGATATTCCCATTTTCACTTTGATAGAGCTGCAAAAGACTGGATGTATTATTTACAACCCGAAGACGTAACATGTTGGAACAATTTGAAACATCTTTTCTTGCAGAGATTTTTTATATCATCAAGGACCACTTACATTCGTAAGGATATCTCAGGGATCAAGCAATCCTAAGGGGAGTCAATGTATGAGTAGTGGGAGCGATTCAAGAAGTTGTGTGCAAGTTTCCCACATCACCAAATCAGTGAGAAACTCCTCATCCAATACTTATATAAAGGACTCACACCTATGGAGAGGAGCATGGTAGATGTCATTGTTGGAGGAGAATTATTGGACAAGACACCAGTGGCTTCATGTGCATTGATTTACAAGATGGCCCAAAACTCCCAACAATTTGGCGATCGAGGTACACCGCATGTTAGGGGAGTACATCAGGTAAGTCCTTCTCTTGAGAGTCATTTAATTGATAATAAGTTGGAAGAATTAACAACTATGGTGAGACAGATTACTTTGGCTCAAAATACATCCCAACCCCCTTCTTCAAGGCCTTGTGACATTTTCACTGAGACAATCCAACCAACTGATTGTTGCCCCCAACTACAAGAAAAAGAAGATTGTGCAGCAGTGTTACATAGGAGACCATATCAACAACAACAACAACCATATCCCCAAAAGAAGCTTTATTCCTTTTCTACGACATACAACCAAGGGTGTAAGGATCAATCAAACATGAGTTATGGCTCTAGACAACAACAAAGTCCCCCTTTTCAACAAAACTTCCAGCAACCTTCACCTTACCAATAGGGTTTCCAAAAACCCCAAAGGTGATTTGAAGCTCAATAATAAACAAGTAAACAAAAAGGGAATTCTCAAGAAAATGTATATTATAACACTGATGAACTTTTGAAGAAAATTGTTCTTAATCAACAGAATGATCTAAAGAGTCAAGGTTCGGATTTGAGGGAGTTGAAGACTCAAATGAGCCAGATTTCCACTGCCCTCCATGAACTGGTAAGCAAGAATTCTAGAAATCTACCTTCCCAACCTACTCCAAATCCAAAGAGGAATGTCAATGTCATAACATTGAGAAGCGGTAAGCAAACAACTGATGCTTCGCCACCTACCATTCCACTAGGATTCACCTCAAATCTGAAGAAGCCCCATTCAAGAACAACTGATGAGAAACCCAAGGAGAAAGATAAAGGTAAGAAAAAGATTAATGATATTCCTCTTAAACCCCTTCCTTTTCCAAATAGGATTGTACAAACCAAGAATATGGCTAAAGAGCCGATGCAGAAAAGAAGTTTTGGATACATTCAAGTGCGTGGAGATCAACATCCCTTTACTTGAAGCCATTAATAAAATCCCAAGGTATGCCAAATTCTTAAAATAACTTTGTACCAATCGAAGAGGGATCAAGAGAAATGAGAGGATCAATCTTGGAAGGAATGTGTTGGCACTCATTACACCAAATCTAGAAATTTCAACAAAGTGTAAGGATCCTGGGACATTCACCATATCATGCACCATAGGGGAGTTTCACTTTTCTGATGCTCTGTGATTTATAAGCTTCCATAAATGTAATTCCTCACTCTGTATTTTCTTCTTTACAGGTTAGTGAGTTGAATTTGGTGAGAGTAGTGGTGTAGCTAGAAAATAAAGCTATGACATATCCAGTAGGAGTCCTTGAGGATGTACTTGTTCGGGTAAGAGACATGATCTTTCCAGCAGATTTCTATGTGCTTAGAATGGAGGATGATCATGTAAGTTCATGTGGTCCCATTATCTTAGATAGGACCTTCCTCAAAACTGCTAAAATGGTCATAAATGTCCATGAGGGTACACTTTCCATGGAATTTGGAGATGGAGTTGTGATATTTAATGTTATGGAATCCATGAAGTACCCCTCATAAGACCATTTTTTTTTGTTATCTCCCATTTTGAACCACCAAATAAAAACCCCATGGAATTTTATTGTCCCTTGCTTAGGGAGATTATGAGTATTGGTTGTAGTTTTATGTCTAAGAGTACTTCCACACCTGTTTATAATGCACAATACTCTCTTACATTTGATTTTGAAATGGATTCATATTTTAATTTTGATCATGTTCAATCTGATTATGACATGGCTGTCGAGTATGCTAATGGATTTGATACTTTATTCTCTGATTTTGATGATGTATATCCTGATATTGATGTTCATTGTGCATATATTTTAGTTATTTCAATTTCTCCATCCATACACCACCCACCTACACTGGAACTCAATCCATTTCCACCAAATCTCAAATACTCATACTTTCTGAGTGGTAAGAAATTACCTGTTATCATTTCTAACAATCTCCCTTTTGAACATGAAGAAAAACTTTTGAATATTTTGATGGATAAAATCAGGTAAATTGGGTGGAATTTGGATGACATATCAGTTATTAGCCCCTACATTTTCATGCATATGATTCTTTTAGAGGATGGGGCTAAACCGGTTAGGCAACCACAAAGGAGACTCAATCCAACCATTCTGGAAGTTGTTAAAAAAGAGGTTGAAAAATTGCTCGAGGCAGGTATAATTTATCCCATTTTAGATTCTTAGTGGGTAAGTCCTATTTAGGTTGTGCCTAAGAAAAGTGGTGTTACTGTTGTTAAAAATGAGAAAGATGAGTTAGTTCCAATGAGGGTGCAAAAAAGTTGGCGTGTGTGTATTGATTATATGAAACTAAATCAATCTACTCACAAGGACCATTTCCCCTTCCATTTATTGATCATATGCTTGAGAGACCAACTGGGAAGACACATTATTGTTTCTTGGATGGATTTTCTAGATATTTTTAGGTTCCTATTGCTCCAGAGGATTAGGAGAATACAACATTCACTTGTCCATTTGGTACGTTTTCCTACTAGAGGATTCCATTTGGACTTTGCAATGCCCCAAGTACCTTCCAGAGATGCATGGTGAGTATTTTTTTTATTGAGACCTACATGGAGGTATTTATAGATGATTTTATAGTGTATGTATCCTCATTTGATGAATGTATAAATAGTTTGGGAAAGGTGTTGAATTATTTTATTGAGAAGAATCTGGTCTTGAACTTTGAAAAGTGTCATTTTATGGTAGAGCATGGAATTGTCTTAGGGCATGTGGTGTCAAAACATGGGATAGAGGTTGATAGATCTAAGCTAGATATTATTTCATACTTATCATATCCTTCATGTGTGCGTGATGTTAGATCTTTCCTAGGGTATGTAGGATTTTACCGGTTCTTCATCAAATATTTTAGTAAGATTTCTCTTCCTTTGTCACGATTACTTCAAAAGGATTCTGATTTTTTATTTGATGATTATTGCAGGACTTCCTTTGATGAGCTAAAAAAGTATCTGACCACTCCACCAATCATACAACTCCCACGGTGGGAGCTTCCTTTTGAGCTTATGTGTGACACCTCCAAATTTGTGGTCGAAGCTGTCTTATCTTAGAGGGTGGAGGGACATTAACATGTGATTGCATATGCATCGAGGACATTGGATTCAGCCCAATCAAACTACAAAACCAGAGAAAAGGATTTTCTTTCTATTATATTTTCTTTAGATAAATTCTGTTCATATTTATTGGGCTTTAAAGTAGTTGTTTTTTCTGACCATACAGCTCTGAGGTACCTCTTGAAGAAGACAGATGCAAAGCCCAAGCTAATATTATGGATGCTCCTTCTTCAATAATTCGATATTGAGATAAAGGAAAAGAAGGGGTCGGAAAACTTAGTGAAAGACCACATGAGTAGGCTTACTCACGCACTAGAGGGTGACACCTTGGACTAGGTACCACTTCGAGACACTTTCCCCAATGAGCATATTTATTCCATATCTGGTATGCATCCTTAGTATGTAGATTTAGTTAACTACCTTGTTTCCTCTGAAATCCCTACAAATTTAAAGAAACGTCAAGTCCAAAAATTAAAGAGTGAGTCAATATTTTACGTTTTGAATAATCCATACCTCTGGCACATGTGTAGTGATAAATTTATTAGGAGGTGTGCTCCTGATCATGAGTTTGAGTCTATTTTACATTTTTTTTGATACACTTGATTTTGGTGGACACTTTGGACCCCAACGGACAACTAGGAAAGTTTTGGACTTTGGATTGTATTGGCCTAGTTTATTCCATGTTCTCATGTGTTTTGTAAGTCGTGCTCACGTTACCAACACACAGGTAACATTTCTAGGAGACATGAGATTCCCCAACAACTCATACTATTCTATGAGATTTTTGATGTATGATGCATCGATTTTATGGGTCCTTTTCCTAGTCCATTTGGGTTTTTGTATATTTTGGTTGTTGTTGATTATGTGAGAAAATTGGTGGAGGCTAAGGCCACCAAGAATGATGATTCTCAAGTTGTTGTGGACTTTGTCAAAGCACTAATTTTTTGCAGTTTTGGAGTACCGAAGGCCATCATCAGTGACCAAGGGACACACTTTTGCAATCATAATTTGGCTTCCCTCCTTCGGAAGTATGGGGTAACACACAAAACATCAACACCATACCACCCCCAAAAAAATGCTCAAGCTGAGGTTTTAAATAGGGAGTTGAAACAAATTTTGAAGAAAATCTTACATCCAAATAGGAAGGATTGGAGCAATAACTTGGATGATGCACTATGGGCATATATGACAGCATACAAAACACCCGTCAGTATGTCCCCATTTTGGATTGTTTTTGGGAAAGCGTGTAATCTCCCTGTGGAAGTTGAGCATCGGGCTTATTGGGATATAAATAAATGCAACATGGATTTGGCCCAAGCTGGAATTCAAAGGAAGCTATAAATTCAAGAGCTTGAGGAAATTTGATTGTCTTCATATGAGAACTCAAGGATCTACAAGGAAATATCAAAAGCATATCATGATATAATGATCCAACAAAGGGAGTTTCGTGTTGGAGAGAAATTACTTCTATACAGTTCACGACTAAAGTTAATGCCTGGTAAGTTGCATTCCAAATGGTTAGGTACTTATATTATATCTAATGTTTTTCCTTATGGTGTAGTTTAGATCACACAAGAGGATACTAGAATAAGATTTATAGTCAATGGGCAACGTTTGAAGAAATACATTGAGGGACTTCTTACTGATGCAGTGGATTTCATTACACTGTATGACCCCGTCATCACTTGAGAATATCAAGTTGTTCCTAACCCTTTCACTTTTATATTTTTTTCTATTTAAAATTATACATTTCATGTGCATATATCATCTCATAGGTTCACATTGAGTAAAATGCAATATTTTAAGTGTGGGGGAGGGGACAACATTTTGGGGTAGATATTTAGGATTTTCATTTCTGTGTTTTGTGTGTATTTTCTATTGAGTTTTTGGTTAAAATTTTCAAAAAAAATCAATAAAAAAGAAACAGATATATCATATAACATTCTCATTTGGAACATATGGAAAATGCATGTTTTCAAAATTCATTGGTAGAATTATAAGCATGAGTAAGATTTCATCACCAAGGGTTGATTTTTATAAGTCATCGATGATATGAATGATTGTTTCATTATAAAACCTTTTAGATTTTGACATCACTATTTGTGATATTTGTTCATGGTAAATTGTGTCATTGATTTCTGCACACAAATTTTCACTCAACCATGACTTGTGAAATTTTTCCTACTCAATTGAAGGTATGGTCAAGTTAGGTGAAAAAATTCATTGGTTGATCCATACGTTATTTTCTATTCTGATCGGTTTTATTACTATACCTAATTGACCTATGCGTGTTTACCTGTTATCCGATAGTTGTACGCCCTCAAAAAAATATGGGTTGTATCTTGGATAGGTCAAAAATCACTCTTCATTGAACTTTGATCTTGTTATAACTATTACAGTTAGTGTTGTAAGGAGATCAAACACGAGTTGAGAGTTGAGTGTGATATTTGTTCCAAGTGCAACTTAGAAAAACAAAAAAAAATGAGGGGAGTGATGAAATGTACAACATATGTGGATATCTAGGTCAGGAGCTTAAGGTTTGACTTTCAGGAATGCTTAAGTGAGTGGGTCTTGAAATTCGATTGTAAAAGAATATAGAACATGTTCGGTGAATTAAAATAGGTCAGAAGAATTGTTTTACTTGACCTGAATATACTGAATGAAGGGTGGATTTTTGAGCTTGGAATGGTTGGCACACGCACGCGTGGAGAATTAGTGGCACGGTATACCCCAGACTTGTTTTGCTATAATTAGTGTTATGAATCTCACTAGATTTTGTTTTGACACAATTTATGAGACAATGACTTTAAAATTTATTGATATTGACTCTTTATGGAATTCTTACTCTGCCTATATTTTCACTGTGTATTGAGAAATATGAATATGCATATCTTGTCATAATTTTTTCGAATACATGATATGAGGTTTTTCCCAGAAGTGAAAAAGAGAAAGTGTGGGGGAGTTTATGATACACAATTTTGTTAAATATTTTATTGTTAATAAGTGAAAAAAATTCATCACATTGTGTTAAATATGTTTATTTATAAAATATTTGGGATTAGATCATTCATTTAAAAATTTGATGAAAATTCCAGTTTTACCTTTTAAAATTCACTGTAGCATTTTGAAAATAAATATTTTGATATGTATTATTTGAACTTAATTTTTTTTAAATATGTTTCTAACTTAATGGGATACAACTTTAATTTAGGACATTGGAGCTAAATCATGCATTTTGTTGGTGAAAATGGGTCATGAAGTTAAAGTTGGTTTGAACTCGCTAGATTAGACATTGGTTCTGTATTTGGGTCATAACTTCTTCATACGTACTTGGATTAGGCCCAAATTTTGAGAGGAGATCGAGGAGTCATTTTCTCAAAAATAATCCTGATGTAAGGACATCTTATACATGCGTTTTGGTGGTCAAATGGGTGGTGCAATTTGGATTAAAATATTTGACTGAGATTCTCCATTCACACTTGAAACCACTTTGAACCTAGCCTCCCCGCCACTCTATAAATTAGTGTTTTTCTCATTTGGAGGGGTTGAGACATGAATTAGGAGATTTAGAGAAGATAATAAGTGTTTATATACAGTTTTAATTCAAAATTGGAGGAGGGAAGCTATCAAGCTAGGATCTCCTCCAAAATGCTATTCTTTTCTTCTTCTTTGTTGTAATGTTGTTGTGATTTAAATAAACTCTTATTTTCTCTTCCATTTATTCTATTATTTTCAATTTTATTCTTCTTTTAATC
This sequence comes from Viscum album, assembly GCA_963277665.1. Classification (NCBI taxonomy): domain Eukaryota; kingdom Viridiplantae; phylum Streptophyta; class Magnoliopsida; order Santalales; family Viscaceae; genus Viscum; species Viscum album. The sequence goes on along the minus strand of OY728141.1, from coordinate 590,357,341 downwards.
TTCCTCTTTAGTATGAAAATCAAGAGTATAAACAATATTGGTTTATACCCTTTCTAAACCTTTACACTTTCATAACGTTTCTACGATGACTACACCGCCCATTGAAGAGTAGTTTTTTTAGTAATCTATCGACTTATATCCTTATTCATTCATTTATTTTGAATAAATTATATAATGTAATTAAAATAATATGATATATTAATTGAGTTTTTAATTTAATTGAAACTAAGAAAGCAATTGAACAATTAATACAAAACACGTGAGGTCAGGAATTGTGTGAATTGTGAGAGCGCAACCTAAATCGGTAATACAAAACCATACGGGATCAATTTTTAGTGTTAAAATATAATCCTTAAAATAAATTAATTCTAATTTCCATATAATAAATGTGCCTTAATTTCCGAAGTTAGCCTAGGGTAAAATTCGCTTCATCTTTGTGGTAAAGTTAATTCTCGTAGGGTTCAGGATTTAACAAATTAAGGGATCATAATTAAGTGGATATTAATCTAAATTATAATGATTAATAAATGACTGAATAGATAGAGTTAGATCGATTACGCCTTTTAAATATTTTCTAAAAAAACATCTTCTTATTGTGTCATTTTAATCGAACTTCATTTCAAAAATAAAAACAAAAAAATAGAATCTTCTTCCAACAAACTTTATATAGATTTATAAAAAATAAACAACCATCATCTTTTTAATTAGTATTCTTATTTCATTTTATTTTATTTTCAAAATACCTTTAATATGTTGTTAAATTTACTTCCTCCTATAAGAGACGACCTTGGTCAGCCACTCTACTTCACCTAAAATAACCTGAAACCGAATATCATTTGAGAGCACCCACAACAACACCTTTCACTTATTTAGAAAATAATATAAATGGGTATATACATTACTAGGGTTAGAATAAAATAATAGCACAAGTGACCTTCATTATTTATTTAATCCCTGCATAACCCTATGTCCAATAATAATAATATTATTATTATTTATCGAAATGTGCTTAACTTGAAAATTATATTAAATATTATTTAATTAAATGATATTCAATATTTATTATTTCTCACTGGACCTAAAACCTCGATCTCCCATTCCTCTATATTTATCGGGCCTTGAATGATGACTATTTATTTATTAAATAAACATCACTGCATTATTTGCCAATAAATAAATAAACATTATATTCACTAAATAACAAATAAATATTTATTAAATATTCCACTCACATTATATTCTATCGAATAACTGGTGACAGAATAAATACGATCAAGAATACATGAATAATTATTAAACCATACATGGGAATAATATTTATTCAACTTTTTAAATAATAATATATTATTTAACTGAGATTATGGATACACTTAGTTTGTGACCCACTAGGCCTCTTTCTCAGTGGCATTAGGTGAAGTGGACTAAAGTTCAAAGTTAGCATCTAGAAACACATCAAGGCACCCATAGATAAATAAGTTAATGTCTCAATGACATAATACCTCATATGGATGCTTACTGTGTAATATAATCCCTTTATCACAATATCTCAAATCAAGCAGGTCTCATGCTTATGCCATCAACCTATGTGATCGATGTATCTTTATTTGACTTTCTAGAAATAGAAATTGCCTATAAAACACCATGATCATGAATTTATTTAGGATATATCATTTTCATCAAAGGGTCTGAGATATTAACTTACTTTAAAGAATGAAAGGGAAAAAACTTTTCTCGCATTATTCATTAATGCAATATTAATCGTGACGCACCCAACATGTCCTACCTCATTGCAAACATCTGTCATCACGGTTTTCATCAATACATCAAAGTACACGAATCATAATACTCATTAATAATAATCTTAAAGTCTAAGGACTAATACATGCATCTGCATATAGGAACATTCAATGAAATATATAAATGTGAATTTCCTACCGGTGAGTCTCGTTCTCATAATGTCCTACTGGATATTACCAAGAGCGTACACCATGAGAAGGTGCCTCAAAGTCCTATGAGTATTTACCCATAACAGTCTGTATCATTTGTGTCCCTCAAATGATATCATTCGGCTATAGAACATATATTCAAGAATAGTGTCGTAGCACTTTCGGGTTCTCGTTATAATGGGGAACTACTATGACCATTTAGTGTGACACCTACCCTTAGGACATTATCACATACTATTTTATATAGAATAATAATCATGATGTGATAAGGAGTTTATTAATATTCAAAACTATGAATACAGGTTATCATAAAGTACACAGAAGTTGGTTCTAGGGCACCAACTCCAACAGTGTACCCCTTGGTTCCTTTTTAGGAAACTTCAAACTCTTGTATCTACTACATTTGAACTCATACTTTGGAACTTGATTAGCCTATACTAAGTGTTTTTTATATAGAAATTGATGGTTCCCTCTGTTGTGGATTTCGTGATATGATGTGAGATGTTCTGAGCATGGCGCTTATTGAGGAAATGCCCGATGATGGTAGTGATCAGGCATGATCACCATAGGCTTCCTATGGAGTGGAACCCCCCATCATCTTGGGTGTGGGTCCTCTATATACTGATTGGAACTCCCCTATTAGATAGGGCATAGGTCCTTGATACTTTGGATTGGAACCCCCCTATCACACGAGGGTGTGGGTCCTCGACTTATAGAATGGAGCCCCTATCATATAGGGCGCAGGTCCTTGACGACCAAAGTGGACCCCCCATCACACTAGGGTATGGCTCCTTGACCTATAGAGTGGAACATTCCATCATTTTGGGTGTGGTTCCTCTATCTACCAAGTGGAACCCCCTATTAGATTAGGCGTAGGTCCTCATGACACTAGAGTGGAGCCCCCCTGATGGATCAAGGTGCTAGTAATCTATAGATACTTATTGAGTGGAAACCCCCTAACACACTAGGGCATGAGTCCTCTACTTGGAGATTGTACCCCCTCAGTTGTGTGGCACAGTGGCGAGGTGTGGGCCTCCACCCAGTTACTTTTGGTCAAACATGTGAGATGTTGTGCATTATTGATGGACTTTCAGAATTGTTATAGATTAGAATATGGGATCTCTCAGCATTTTACTTTCCAGTTATGTAATTTTGGGACATATTTCTAGTTGTGCATGCATTTTTTCCTTTACTTTTTAGTTTTCACTATCATACTCTTGTACACCCTAGAGGTTTTTTTATTCTTGGTTTATATTCTAGTTGTTGCATATTTTTATTATTATTCCTCCACAATTCTACATTGAGATGATCAGGTTTGTGCATACAAGTACTTAGGAAAAGGCCTCCTTGTGGTAGTTATTCCTTCAGTGATGGTCATCAGCCCTTGGCCTATGGAGGTGGGCTTGAGGTAGTTGTAGCTCAAGACCTAGTTAGGGTCGGTTTGTGATAGATTGGTATTAGAGGTGGTTCAATCCTTGGGACTATGTTTGGATTGGTCCCCTTACAAAGATTTGGTTTGGATTAGGGAAATAGTGTCAAAGTGTCTCAAGTGCATCTCTTAGGCCAGGGAATTTAGTGATGGTATGTGCAACCGATGTATCCATTCACTAGTACCTTGACTACCTGCTTGTCAAATCGGCATACCGAGACATTGGTTGTAGGGATCAATGGTACATGCACCATATAGGATTGAGTTTTTGATTTCCCTTCTTAAGTCAGCTCCTCATTGTTGTTATATATATATCCTCATCTTTCCATGGTATGTCTTAATTAAATTTTCAGGATTCCTCTACAATGACAACCATCCAAGATACCAGTTCTGGATCATGATGACGATCCAATGAGTGATGATGCCTCAGTTCAGGGTCCATCTTATGAGATTCTTCCTCTAGGTGGATAGGTAGTAGCACCTCCACTTGTTGAGTAGCAGATTATCCCAGTAGAGCAGGTTGAGCATGTGTACAAGCTTAGCGCACTCCACGATTTCTAGCACCAATGGCCGCTAAGGTTCTGTGGTGAGCCAAATCCACATGCAGTAGAGGATTGGATGGAGTCAGTGGTCTGTATATTTAGACTTATTTGGACACCAACAGATCAGGTGGTTGCACTGGTAGCTATCCTTTTCCAAGGAGTAGTTGGGTGTTGGTGGAGTCTTGTTACCCAGATGCATGATGAGTCTACACTCTCATGACCTGACTTCCAACAGCTATTCCGTGAGGAGTAATACCCCTTCTATTTTCACTTAGTTTGGATTCAAGAGTTTTGGGAGCTACAGCAGTGAGGAATGATGGTGTCTGAGTGCGCAGAGAGGTTCATCGACCTTACATGGTACTCCCTCGACATGATTCGAGATGACTACTTCTAAGAACTAAAGTTTGAGTAGGGTATTTGTGGAGAGATATGTGTTAGTGTGGCTCCCTTGTTCATCCCCACCTATGTTGGGGTGTTGGAGTGGGCACTGGTGATAAAGAGACTTGAACTTGGGATAGCGGCGCTGGTTAGAGTTCTTATAAGAAAATGAATTCAAGATAGACTATACTCCAGGGAAGGGAAATGTGGTAACAGATTCCCTTATAAGCAAGTACTAGGCTCGCTTGGTGAAGGAGGCTTCATAGTAGTTGGATTACTTACAACTAACCCTCATGGAGGAGGAGGGTATAACTTTTCTGCAGTTGATGGTGTTGATTCCTCTGCTTTTCGAGTGTGTGAGAGAGTCCCAGCTGGGAGACATCGATTGTGAGGTCTTACATGACCGGATATCCACAAGGGATTCACCAGATGGATATTATGAAAAAGGGAATCATGTCATCCTTTTCTAGGTATGATTAGTAGTCCCAGTCATGATCAGGGAGGAGGTGTTGCGAGAGTTCCACACTTCTCCCCTAGCTATACATCCCAATGTGGGGAAGATGTAAAAAGACCTTCAATGGATGTTTTGGTGTGCTGACATGAGGTGGAGTGTAGCTGAGTTCATCTCTTAGTGCCTCATCTATCAGCAGGTGAAGGCTGATCATAAGGTTCTAGCAAGTTTTTTGTAGCCCCTTGATATATCAAAGCAGAGTGGGATGACATATCCAAGGACTTTGAGATAGGGATTCCATGCACAATGAATGTCCATGATGCCATCTGGGTGATAGTTGATCGACTCATGAAGTCGTCACACTTCCATAATATCAGAGAGTAGAGTTCGGTGGAGATTTTGGGGTGGTTGTACATAAAGGAGTTCGTTCACCTTCATGGGGTTCCCTTGACGATTGTATTTGATTGTGACACGTGGTTTATGTCATAATTGTAGAGAGATCTACAAGAGTCATTCGATACCCAAATGAGGATGAGTACATCCATTCACCCTCAGACAGATGGGAAGATTGAGCACACCATCCAGGCATTGGAGGATGTGCTTAGGGCTTGCGTGTTGGACTCCATTCGGAGTTGGGAGGATCGCTTTCCCTTGGTAGAGTTTGCGTACAACAATAGTCACCACTCTACTATCGGCATGACACCTTTCAAGGCTCTGTATGGGAGACCTTGTAGGTCACCCTTGTGCTGGACCAAGATTGCTGAGACATCTCTTGTGGGTTCAAAGTTGTTGCAGGCGACAATGGAGAAGGTCCAGGTCATCTGTGAGCAGATGAGGACGATCCAGAGCAGGAAGAAATCTTACGCAGATCTCCGTCATAGGTCTTTGGAGTTTTAGCAGGGAGACCAAGTTTTTCTGAGAGTCATCCCACGATGAGGATTGTGGAGGTTCGGACAGGGAGGCAAGTTATCACTGAGGTTCATTGGGCCATTTGAAATCTCACAGAGGGTTAGCGAGGTTGCTTAGCACCTTGTACTACACCTATAACTGGAGAAGGTGCATGACGTCTTCCACATGTCCCAACTGAGGAGATACGTGCATGACCCTATGCATGTTATCGAATTTGGTGAGTTGTACATCAAGGATGGATCCAATTTTGTAGAGCACCCAATGGTGATCGAGGATTGATAGGAGAGGACCCTAAGTGGACAGACCATCCACTTGGTTCATGTGTTGTGGCAGCATGAGAACGTGCAGGAGAGTTCCTGAGAATGGAAAATCCAGATGCGGGCTCAGTATCCTGAGTTATTTTTTAATCTTGCTTTTCAGGGATGAAAAACTTGAAGAAGACAATGATATAGAGACCTGGTTTTTGTCTTGTAAGACTTTGAAATATTTCTATATATATTTCCAGAGACAGACATTGAGACGACATGCGATTCTGAGTCCTGGTGTGTCCAGAATTAATTTTATAAAAATATAAAAATATATTTTATATTGTTCATGTGCGGTTTCTTAAAAAAATGAGATAACTCTTAAAAGGAAGCTCAAATTAGAAATCTGAGACCAAGGTTGAGTCCAGAACGCAACGTTTACCCTAGGTACGACCTAAGATAAGTTAGCACGAGACGTTCAGATATCTCGCTCGTTGACGGTACATTCAGTTGGTTAACTAAATAAATAAATTTAATTAATTTATTATTTTAACCTAACTAGAATGTCTATAAATTCACCGCTATAGAAAATCCTCTAGGGTTGGCCTCATAAACCATGGGAGGATTCCAGAGCTTTCTTCCTCTCCTTCCGTTGGCGAATCGTTTCCGATGATGACGAATCTCTGGATTGGAGTAAATCGGGATGCAGCGAATGAAACAACTTCTTCCATTTGTTAGAAAGCATGTTCTTCGATGAAGAATGATCCAATCTCCAAATATGATTCGTTAATTCATGGATTTCTCTTGTTCTGATTAAATTGATTGAGCAGAATCATCCCATTTATTATCTGCACCAATTTTTGAACCTTTACATGCTCATATATACCAGTTTAATTGTTTATTCAACTACTTTCAAACTCTAGATATCCCTATTCTTGATCATTGGCCAAGAACGCTTGGCAAAAATTGATTAAACATCTGTTGTGGTGTTTTTCTCCCTTGGTTTTGCGCATTCTTCACCAATTGGACCCCGCGGTCCCAGTTCGACATTGTCGGGCGGTACCGAGCCCAATCAAACCCCCAGATTCGCAATAAATTCACATATAAGGGACAGATCGACAAACCAGGGATGTTTTGAGATAGATTTCAGGTTATGGGTGATCATTTTGATGATCAATATTAAAATTTTCAGCGACGGAAGAACCCAAAGCATGTGGGTTGAGCAACGAACCACTGTGGCTAGTGGATGTCGATTTTCCGACATCTAGATGGCCGAAAACGACCAACAACAACTAGATCCACCTTTTTCGGGTGAATACAAAGTTGGATCTGAGGTCGAAGACATCAGATCTAGCACGCAGAGAACGGATATGAGATTTTGGACAAACCTCAACTACACACCATGTAGTTCGAAGAACACACGGCGTGTCGGGCCATGGGTGGGACTACTAGGGTTTTAGCGAATTATAAGTATCATACGTCGTGTGGTACCCCTCACATGATGTGTCTCATTGTCCTAGCGGACTCGGCATGTACAATGAGAGTACACGAGCACGGTCATGGCCAAACAAACCATGTACCAAAGTACACAGACACAAGGTAAAGTACACAAGCACAAACAAGGTGCATGGGCAGGGACCCCGAGTGGCTCAGACATGTTGTGCCTACCCCCTCTCCCCCCAACGCACCGTGTAGCCCTACATGGGCAGCGAGTTGTGTACCTTCAGGGACATGGTCAGGTGATGGAGCGAGACCACACATCATGTGGGTCCCCTTACACGTCGTGTACCTCTTGGTTCCTTTTTAGGAAATTTCAAACTCTCGCATCTCCTTTGTTTGAACTCAGATTTTTGACTGTCAGTAGTTTATCCTAAGTGTTTTTCTGCATATAACGCGATGGTGCGCTCTATTGTGCCTTTCAGGATATAATGTGAGATGTTCCAAGTGTGACGCTTATTGAGGCGATGTCTGATAATGGCAGTGATCATACAGGATCACCAAAGACGTCCTATAGAGTGGAACCTCCCATCAACTTGGGTGTGAGCCCTCTATCTACTGAGTGGACCCCCCTACCAGATAGGGTGTGTGTCCTCGAGACTTCAGAGTGGACCCCCTATCCCACTAGGGTGCGTGTCCTCGACCTATAGAGTGGAACCCCCCATCTGCTTAGGCGTGAGTCCTCTACTTACCAAGTGGAAGCCTCTATCGGATATGGCGCGAGTCCTTGATGACCAGAGTGGACCCCCTCTGTAGCATCAGGGTGCGGGTCCTCGACCTATAAAGCGGAACCCCCATCTGCTTGGACATGGGGCCTCTATCTATCGAGTGGAACCCCTTATTGAATAGGGTGCGGATCTTCGTGACAGTAGAGTGGAATCCCCCTAACAGATCAGGGTGTGCGTCCTCTACGGATACTTATTGAGTGACACTCCCCGGTGCACTAAGGCACATATCCTTTACTTGGAGATTGTGTCCTCTTGACTGAGCGACATAATGGCGAGGTGTGGGCCTCCACCCAGTTACTTCTGGGTAGACACGTGAGATGATGTGCATCGTTGATGGACTTTTGGAACTGTTGAAGATTAGGAGTTGGGCTCTCTTAGTGTTTTACTTTCCAGTTTTGTCGGGTCGAGACACATTTCTGGTTGAGCGCGTATTTCGCCCATTTACTTTTCAGTTTGCACTGTCGTACTCTTGTACATCCTAAAGGTTTTTCATGTTTGGTCTACATTCTACATGTTGCATTTTATAATTATTATTCCTCTGCACTTTTGCATTAAGATGGTCAAGTGTGTGCGTACATGTACTTAGACAAAGGCTTCTTCGTGTTAGTTATTCCTTCAGCGTTAGTCGCCAGTCCCTGGCCTATGGAGGTGGGTTTGGGGTAGTTGCGGATCGAGCCCCGATTAGGGTTGGATTGTGACAGTTTTCTAGATAGTAATTATACAAAACATTGTTTGAAATGTATATAGTAGTGTTTTTTTGTATCAGTGGTATAAAAATTATTTCAATTAAATTAAATATTTGCATACAGGTTACATGTATGTGTTGTAGTGTGGTGTTATTCAAACAACACACTACACCAGGTTGAGCCTTTATCAGTGCTATTTTTAGCGCCGATAAAGGAAGACATTTATCACCACTAATGAAAGCGCAGATAAAAGGAGGTATTTAACGGTGCTGAGAACAACAATGCTTTTTTAGCACTGTTAAACTCTTTTTTGCTCGTCGTTAAAGGACCTATCTGTAGTAGTGACCTCATAAGCGTTTTTGAAGGAGTTTGAAATTATTCTAATAATTCCAACAATCATTTGAGGTAGTTCCTAGATGATTTAAGGAGTTTGGAGAAGCCTTGGAGTTGGTAAGAGTTTGTTTGAAGTTAAATCCATAAACAGGCATTATGGAATTCATGAAAAAATGACCAATTCTCGAGCGTAAGGCTTTGACTACCATGATTGTAAAGCTTCTATTGAATGTAAGACTTCAGGAGTCAAACATAAGACTTTGAGTTTCATCGTACTACTTTGTCGATCGAGGTTTGCCTATTGTGATTGAACATAAAACTTTAAGATGATTGTATGACTTTACCAACTGTGTGACATCATCGTTAGACTTTGAAGTCATGCCATCCTAACATGCGCCCAGTCGGTATATCAAGTGGTTGGTTGACTTATCATGTCGTCACAATGTGCATTCAATTGGTATAAGGTGTGACCACTTTAGTATAAGATAAAATCAATTGAGTTACTTAGGTCTAGGTTTGCATTTCCATTCATGAAATTGAATGAAGACAACATGTTAACTATATCAAACTCACCACCCTTAACTATATCAAACACCCTACATTCTTTGTATTACTATTAAAAGCAGGACTTGACTTCAATATAAAATGAAGAGGAGAAAGGGAGAGGGAGCAAGACTTGACCTCAAAGGAGCATTAGAAGAATTTCCTCGGAAATGGAACCGAACAAAAAGTGCTTTCTTGGACGATACGAAGCCAGCTCCCATTTCTGGAGCCCCGAGTCTAATTGTCCAGTCCACGTCCCTGGAAAATTTGTTTAGTGCATTGGAGGGTGCAGTTCTGTTCTATATAGCCGCAACTTCACCGTGCAGAAGCCCAGTCATGGTGGTGCTACTGAGCCCTTCTCTCATAATCCACAGCACGCTAATATAACTCTCTTCACACTCATCGAAACTTCCACTGATCAAGGTATACCCCATTTCCTCGTATCACCATCTTCTTCTTCTTCTTCTCTCTGTACTCCATGCAACTTTCGTCATTCATGGCATCCCACTGATCCTCAGTCAAAGCGTGTTCCCTGGGCTTCTGTTCGATTTTTGCCCAATGGGTCTCTGTTTTCCTTTGATTGATCTCGCGTTCTTTCGATTTCACAGGTTTCTCTCCGCTGCAACAGGTTCCATCAGGATGGGGATGGCCTCTCCCTGCACATTTCCCGACGACCTGGAAAATGGCGTCGGATCCATGGTCGTCAAGTCCATCAGTTTCGGGGATAAGAAATTGAAATCCCTGGTTCGGTCCGTCAGCTCCGGCGGCCGGGGCTCGGATCCCGCCGTCGTGAAATCCCTGACCATAACCATGAGAAGGCCGGAGTCGGAGGCGATGACCACGGTCAACGCTCCTCCCACCGACAAACAACCCAATTCGATCCAGTGGGAGCTCCATGAAACGTCGCCAGAACTGGGCAAGTTCCTGAAGAAAAGGCCCCTCGGGGTGCCCGTTTCGGATCCCGCCGACTCTAAAAACGACGCAGCCCTGAGGTTGCAGAAGGTGTACAAGAGCTTCCGGACGAGGAGGAAGCTAGCAGACTGCGCCGTCTTTGTCGAGCTCGAGCTTGAGCAGACCTGGTGTGCTCCAGCTTCGCCTCTGTTCCACACTCACCCGCTCCACCGTTATTCTGATGCAAATTCCCGCGACTGTTCTATCAGGTGGAACCTGTTGGATTCTGCAGAACTCAAAGCAAGCTCCATATCGTACTTCGGAAAACAAGAGACCGTCTTTTCCAGGTGGTCGAGGGCCAGAACGAGAGCCGCCAAGGTGAACCTCTCCCCGCCACAGATACATGCTCCTGCTCGCTTTTTTCAGTCCCCGGTGGCCTGAATCTGGGTCCTCCTGCGCTCCTTGCAGGTTGGGAAAGGGTTATCGAAGAACGATAAAGCACGCAAACTGACTCTGCAGCACTGGCTGGAGGCGGTGAGTTCCATCATCATGAATCTTCCCCTGTTCTGTGTGCCTTTTGTCCTATTACTGATTTCACGTTCGTGCTCTGTTTTTCTTTTTATTTGCCCGTGCCGACAGATCGATCCGCGGCATCGTTATGGGCATAATCTCCGCTCCTATTATCAAAGCTGGCTCCAGAGTCAAAGCAGGGAACCCTTCTTCTACTGGTAACGGCCTCCCGAGCATCACCATTCGTCAAGATGGAACTTCCCCTGTTCCGAGAAACTGGTTCGGGAGATTCACCCTTGGTGGGTTTGGAATGCAGGTTGGACATAGGAGAAGGCAAGGAAGTGAACCTCCTGGAGAAGTGCCCTCGACACAAGCTTCAGCAACAGTGCATCAAGTATCTTGGTCCCGTAAGTCTCCATGGCCCCCATTTCCTTCATTTTTTTTTCCTGAAAGGAACTTTTCCTTTTGTAGATGGAAAGAAAGATTTACGAGATTGTGGTAGTGGATGGGAGGCTCTTCTACAAGCAAACGGCGGCAGTTCTGGACACGAAGGGCGGGCCCAAGGATACCAAGTGGATCTTCGTCCTCAGCACATATAACATCTTATATGTCGGGCAGAAGAAGAAGGGCGAGTTCCAGCATTCCAGCTTCCTGGCCGGAGCGGCCACCTCTGCAGCCGGAAGATTGATGGTCGAAAATGGCACCCTGAAGGTGTGCACATATAACTATATCACTGATGTTCTTTCTTCTCCACTTCATCTGTCCAGGTACGATTGTCAAGACCTTTGCCATGAACGTGGTTTTGTTTCGTTCGTTCCTTGCAGGCAGCTTGGCCTCACAGCGGCCATTACCAGCCGACCAAAGAAAATTTCCAGGAGTTCATTTCCTTCCTCCGGGAAAATAGCGTGGATCTCGCAGCTTTCAAGGTAAACAGAGGAACGCAGGAAAGGTCCTGCATTGATTTCGTGTTCATCAGATGGGCGTGAAGATACTGATGGAAACTGTTCTTGATGTTCTGGGACAGGTGCCGCCAGTGGAGGGGGGAGGCGGAGAAGACGCGTTGCTCAGCGAACGGGAAGGCACATTCCGTCTCCGGGGGAGGAACCCATCAGAGGACGACCTCACGGAGACGATTAATGGCTCGGAGATGGAGGACGAGATAGATACAGAGGAATGGGACCCATCGAACAGAGATTCCTTGCTGGGAGAGCCTGTCCATGCTTTGGCATCGCCATTGGTGAAGCAACCGAGTTACCCAGAAAGGGGAAACCTAGACGATGGAAGAGAACGCAGCTGCTATGAGGAGGAATCCCCATCAGGGGTTCATCAAGCTGCAGCAGTTTCTTCAGAAAATGGCATGGAACCAGGCGATGAAGAACACGTTGGAAAAGAAGATGGAACCAATCAGGAGGGTTCCGCTTGTCATCAGTCATGGGGCGACAAGCTGCGCCGAAATTGGACGAGTGGGGCCGGACCCCGAATCAGCAGCGTTCGGGACTACCCTTCAGAGCTCCAATTCCGAGGTCTGGAGCATATGAACTTATCTCCCAGAAACACTACCCGTAGGGGAACTGAAAGAGCCGCCATCCCGCGCTGCCCTGCGAGAGGAATTCCTTGTCAAGCCTCCGGCATGTGGGATTTCAGAGCTCAGCAGCTCTCATGGCGGGGAGGGGACTGTTGCCTGTGAAAACTGGTCGACTCATTTTTGTATTCATCATGTCCCATAACTACGGGACGAAGCATCCAGTTTGAAGATTCGAATATATATTTTTTAATTCTTCGTAGTTTTTTGAGAATGTTCCATCTCTGCGGACGGCTGAGCGTTCATGTTCTTGTACTGCTCGTTCCAGCAGAGTTTGCAGTTTTTACAGTCAACGCGTAGATTTCAGAAACTGTGTTTATCCTCATGAATTTTCGGTGGATTTTTATTTAATGTTCTTCGGGGGAAAAAGTTATGTTTTAAATTATTAATTTTGCAGGATGGATAATCGTTCGAAAAATTCGTGACTGCGGCTTGTAAATACGGCTCCACACACCCTCCCGCACCTCTCGCACCTCTCGCACAGGCACTCCATCCATTTGATGCCGGCGATGGGAGCCCTCGGATCGTCTTCTTTGCTATCGTCTCGCTTCCTTGCTCTCCAAGCGAAACCTCCCACCGAACCGTTTAACAAATACGGATCGAATCTTTCATCTAATCAATCGCGCAGTCGGTCTCTTCGATCAACATGCCGACGACGCTCTGCGATGAAATCGAGCGGCCTCTCCGCCGCAACTTCCACCGTTTCGACGGACCCTGTGCGGCCGCCTGACCGGGAGATCGAGATTCGAAGCGAAGAGGAGAAATTCGACTGGTTCGCCCAGTGGTACCCGATCATGCCGGTGTGCGATCTGGACAGGCGAGTCCCGCACGCGAAGAAGGTGATGGGCCTCGACATAGTCGTATGGTGGGATCGACACGAAGGTGCATGGAAGGTGTTCGAAGATCGTTGCCCTCACCGATTGGCTCCTTTATCGGAAGGGCGCATCGATCGCTGGGGGAGACTGCAGTGCGTGTACCATGGATGGTGCTTCGATGGCTCCGGCGGCTGTAAACTGATTCCCCAGGCACCCCCCGACGGTCCTCCGGTGCTCATTTTCACTTTGCTCGTGTGCTTCTTATTGATTTTGGCGCATGTTTATAAGCCTCTGCCATGGCAGACCAGAAAGGTGCTTCGCCATAGCAGGTCTGACATGCGCGGGGGATGGTTTTGAAGCCATTAAATGGTGAATCTGGGCGGTTTTGTGCAGGTTCATTCATCCAAGAGAGCGTGCGTAGCTGTTTATCCGAGTGCCGAGCAGCATGAGATTGTGTGGTTTTGGCCAAGCGCTGATCCGCAGTACAAAGACATTATTCTGAAGAAAAAGCCTCCTTACATTCCAGAGCTGGACGACCCATCATTCACTAAATTGAAGGGGAACAGAGATATTCCATATGGGTATTGAGCGTATAGCTTATCACATTAGCCTCCTTTCATGGTAATTATACAAAAATATTTAACATTTATATTTTTGATAAATATTTTTAAATTACTTGTTGAAAAATTGCGTTTATATAACTTACAAAAATGTTTTTCTTAAAAAATTCAAGTGATTTTCAAATGAAACAAACAATACTTTGTTGTAAACATTTTTTTTATTGGTGTTTGTCTTAGTCTAGGGCTTTAATGTTATGCTCATTCGGTTCATAGAATCATAGAAAATGAAATGAAATGCAATGTGTGATGGAATTGAATGAAAATGCATGGAATTGAACGGAATTGATAGATGGCAACAAGCGATTTGGTTGCTTTGTAAACAGTATTATTCAATGTCAATTGTACCCATGAGTTAAAACTATAAATATTTGAAGGTGAGAAGCATAATGGTCTTTTTGAGTTTTGTTCCCACTCCTAAGAAACTGGACTGACACACCTTGACACTGGAAGAGTAACGGTTCTCCATGATTAGGTTTGTTTGGAATGCAACCAAATGGGTTGTTAGTATTGCCGACCAATGCATTCAATGTTTTGTGATATCCTGCAATTAGTAAAGAAAAATGCTCACCAGTTTATTATGCTGAAATTATTTCTTTTAACCATTAATTTTATTGTTGGCAGTGCCAGTTGCTCTGCCAATCCTTTTAGGTTTTAAATATGTTTGGATTGTGAATCTTTAATTTAGTTGTCCTTAGTATTATAACGGACATATTCGATTTTTCTTAATGCCTCCAGCAATTTGTAAAACAGAATGCATGTCTCTTACCTTCTTATACTGAAACCATAATTTTGTTTCTGGGGGGATGCCAGTTTTTCAAATCTTTTGTAGGAATTGCTGAAATCTTCAATTCCTTCAACTGATCATAGTTTAGTAATCACTTATTTTTTCCTTCCTTTTGTTCAGCAATCAATCTACTGTATCGTGCTTAAAATCGGCCTTTTCAGGTATGAGGTCCTGGTTGAAAATCTCATGGACCCTGCTCATGTTCCATATGCGCATTATGGGATAATGAGAATCCCAAGGGACAAAAAGAGATAAGATCTTATCATTTCTTTCTTATTGATTGATCCACGAGTTTCCTTGCAATGCTTTACTGCCCCCATTGCTGAGAAACATGTTTCTTCCACTCCTAAGGTGGACAGGGAAGGTGGGAGGCCTATGGAAATGAGCATACAATCAGCCGACATCGGTGGATTTACCAGCAAGCAGGAGAGGGGCAGTGGCAGATTTATTGCACCATGTGTGTTTTATCTAAGTTCAAACCTCGTGCAAGATCAAGGCAATGGATCCATGCCATCTTCCAAATCCCAGAAGGTAATCCATTAGCTCGACACACTAGTTTGATAAGTTCATGTTGCTTTCATGGTTGCATTATCAATTCACTATTTGCCTTTGGGATTTGTGTCAAGTTCAGTTGATTCAAGAATCATCAGCAGGTGTGACACAACGAAACTTGCTTCTGATATTCATTTGCATCCCTGTGAGTCCGGGTAGTAGCAGATTGATATGGACGTTCCCGAGAAATTTCGGTGTTTGGATCGATCAGATTGTGCCAAGGTGGATGTTTCATGTGGGCCAAAATCTCATTCTGGATTCGGATCTGTACCTTCTACATGTGGAGGTACTAATGGTGACCCCATGACACACATTCAAATGATCATGGTCATCCTTGCAATACTCAAATCGCACTCCTAAATCATGGAACCTCATACATTGTAGGAGCGCAAGATACAGAAAATTGGTGCGTCGAATTGGCAGAAGGGTTGTTATGTGCCGACCAAGTCGGATGCGCTGGTGGTGGCTTTCAGAAGGTGGTTGAAGAAGTACTCAGGTGGGGAAGTTAATTGGGACCCAAGGTTCAATGGAGCCCTTCCTCCAACCCCTCCCAGGGAGCAGCTCCTGAACAGGTAGGGCAGTTCTATGAGAGAACAATGGAAATGACATGAAAGAAAAAATGTGAAAGAGATTGATGAGTCAATAGCTTGTTTGACATGGCATGTTGTTGCAGGTATTGGACTCATGTGGTGAACTGCAGCAGCTGTCGATCTGCTGCCAAGGGTCTGGGCGTGTTGGAGGTGGTGCTGCAGGTGGCATCCGTGGCTTTGATCGGGGTGGTCGCGGCGACAAAGCTCGGCATGGCCTCTGTGGCTGTTCGAGTATCCCTTACCTCTGCGGCCATCCTTTGCTTCGTGGCCTCAAGATGGTTGGCTCATTTTGTCTACAAAAATTTCCATTACCATGACTACAGCCATGCCCTTAGGTGAGAAGCCACAAAATCCACTTCCACTTCCTCTGTCCCATTGAAAATTTAAGCTTTAGCTTTTACTTGGGTTTGAGGTATTAGCCTTGACTGGTCATCATTTCATCACATGATTTGTCATATTATTAATAATTGTTGGGGGTTCAGGTATGAAAATTTCATCTCAAGGGTTGGGTGAGAGTTTTGGGTTAAGGTGTGAGTTTAAGAGATAACCTGATTTTTTACATTTCAGAGTTTCAAAGGGCCTATTTAAGCATGATTAACATTGATGCTCATTCAGTTGATCATGTAATTCTTCAATTGAAGAACCCTAATAATCTCAATTGTTACATGTCATGACACGTCCCCATTGAGAACCGCTGTCGAGTTGGCAGTGAAGGCGTATTTGACCTTCGAAGCCCACCTCTTGTTGGTCACGGGTTGGCGATCAACACCAAGGATATAAAACATGCAAATGGAAGACATGACCTTCATAAACCTAGAAACATGTACCGAAAACCACCAATCAACTTTGTAATAAAAAATGAAAACCGATATCTCAATCATACAAAATCAAGTCTCCAAAATAAATACCAAAAGAAAAATCCTATGACTACGACTCCGGCAACATCTCCAAGCCTTGAGCTAGTAGGTCTAATTAGGTCATCAAGTCCCTCTTAGAAACTTGAAAAATAGATTTTATATAGAGTGGTGAGCATACATGTATACTCTGTAGGATCATCAAGACCTCTTTAGTGCAAATGTGGAAGAAGCATATTAATGCTTCAATGAATAAACTATATAACCAACATGCAGGTTAACTGTTACCCAGTCTTACTAAGGCTTACTCACAAAATAACACATCCAAGTATAATAACGTAGTATCTAGGCCCGACCTGAGGGAAAGCCTAGTGGGCCCCCGGGCTAGGGCGACCAATTAAAAAGGGGCAACCCACCGCCTTCGCTATTGCCACTCTGATTTCACTAGGGACGACCCCTCCGTGCCTCGCCTCACCCTGCCATCCCTCACGTCTCCCTAGCCACCTCGACCTCCTAGCCTGCCTCCTCCCTAGTTAGTATATGGCTGCCTCTGTTCATCTCCTCTGCTCACTCCACCTTTGTCACCGCTCTTTCCAACACTCGCTTCACACGCACTAACTTCGACCACACCAGCTCCACCTTCCGGTGCACCATCTTCCGTAATCGCTCTATGCATGCCTTTTGCACTATTGTCGATTGAATATGTTCCAATGCCTCCAACCTCACCGCCAACTCCTGGGTACTGTTGCTGTGATAAAAAATCGCCAACAAGGACATGCCTGCTCCCTTCCTATCCCAGGTATTTGTTTACTATACCAGGTGTAATTTTGTTCTTCCAATTTATCACAGTTGTTTTTTTTTCATTCTGAATTCATATGACTATCACAATGACTAATTTGCTTTAGTTTTGAAGATAACTGTAATGACCTAAAATTTTATCAATGAAATTTTCCTTATTATAATTATGTCATGGTATAAACACATAAGAGAACACAATACAATCTTTATAAATGATGAATGAATGAAACAAGAAGAGTTTCTAGAAGTTAAGGAACTTATACTGATGAAATAGTAACTTGACCTTTGGAATAGTAATGCGACCCTTATGAACATTAAACCGCCAATTGAATAGAAATCTCATCAATGAAAGTTTAAATAATTAATTTAGTGTTGGTATTTTTGTAAGTCATAAATATTTAATTAAAAATTTATGACTAATTTAATAATTTAAAAGTAAATGTATTTTCATAAAATGTATTCATAAATTAATATTTTGATACCTTATGATTATGAGATAATTTTATGAGAGTTTAATTAATTTTTCAAAGTGTTAGAAAAACAGTTTTAATTTTAAAATATGTATTTTTCGAGTAAATTATTATTTTTATTAAAAATTAAAATTCTCATATTTAGAAAATTATTTTTATAAAATGGAGTTCATTTTTGAATTCTACACGTCGAAAAATGGTTAGAGTGTTTTTTTGAGATTTTTCTGAAATACTTGAATTTTTGGTGAATAGTAAACTACGGTAATTTATGGTATATATACATTATATGTTAAATACACTATTCATTGAGTTATGGCTGATGTAAACACAAATGGTTCGAACTCACATGACCTAATTACTGTATTTAATCTCAGGAATCAACACAATTGCTTGTCTTGAGTAATATAATAAAATAATGATTAAAATATTCAAAAAACACAATCATCCTTCACTATAAATACTACCCATCACCACCTCTTATCCTCACACCTCTCAAGCCTTTAGTCTTATCCAAATTCTGCTCAAATCTCCTCCCAAGCCCCTTCCCCACAATCAGGAACTTTTGGTCTTAAAAAAATACCAAACCAATCCCTTAAGGATGTTCTCAAGAAGAAGGAATCAAGAGGGAATGCCACAAACCAGGTCAGGATGCCATCCAACCCGACACCCGACCCGGTCCGAGACATGGCCTGAAGGGTGTTCCCGATCCCCACAGGTTGGCTAGAAGTTCCGGGCATCAAATATAAATTGAGTGGGAACGATTTCAGCCCAATAACCAGGATCAAATAAATAATCAAACTGGGAACACAACAATAACCAGCAACTAAACGTAAATAAATATACAAACAGATCCATATATAGATACAACTAGAGGAAAAACTGAAAATTGAACACAAAACTAGAACCGAACTACGCCAACAAGATCTCCATGTGACCTTTTGGTCACCTCCAACCACAAGACCAAACTGCTCCAATAACAAGCACGTGAACCAGAGAAACCTGAACCGGTAAAACAACTCGGGTCTACCGACACCGAGTGGTACAAGTAGGGTGTGAGCTAGACAACTCAGTAGGAAACCACTACCAATTCCATGTAATTCCTTTCCAAAAAATAATCCATTAACAGTAGTTTAAAATACATTTATAAAAACATGGTTTTCCACCTTTTATTAAGAAAACATAGTTTTTCCCATTTTAAAAGCCAACGCACGCGACATCCCAATTTCAAAACAGATTATCATTTAATACAAAAAACCAAACCAAACACCTATAAAACAATATTGGGCTATGCTGAAAATAAATACACAGTGCAAACTGAAAACTAAATTCAATAGAAAGTAAACAACCAAATACAAATAATAACCACAGGCTTCCTTAAACATCCCTAGAGCGACCCCTGGGCGTACTCGGTTTGGAACCACCTTCCGACGTATGGTGAAGATCCTAAGTCTATAACCAACTAAACGTCCTCAACTGACCAATCCAGTGACACATCCCACTTGGCCTCTCAACAAATCCAGGGGGTACCAACTCGTCTAATCAGAGTTGATCAACAACCGTCACTCGATCCTCTAAAAGACGCCCATGAGCCCATGGTAATGATATGCTGTGTAAGTGGGAGGCCCTCGCACACGTGACTCATCTTACCTGCCGTCACCGCACTTGCATACCCCAAACACAGACACCACTATAAGATATCCCATAAAGGGCAATCCCTCTTATAGAGGTGCCCCCAACACATATTTCACATCATTAAAGGTGTCAACCGGGCCGTCACATCACTTAAGCATTCAATACTTTCTTTAAAAGCATGAAAGTTGCCAAACAGGCCTTTGACTTTACACACCCAAATACCTTTCTCCAAAAACACTTCAAAATCCATTTCTAAACAATGTGAAATACCACTTTCACTACGCATTTTCCAAATGGGCCTTTACACCAACATCCCCCCCACACCACTCAAATGCCAAACAGGCTTTACCCTTTCCATTCACTCACCAAAACATGTTTCAAGTCCAACCAAACCAAACTTTAAGGAACACATAAAATTACACTTTCAAATCATTAGAAGCAGCACTTCCCCTTGCTTGGAAAACATAGAACCATTTTGAAAAAAAAGGAAGGACTGAGGAATGAGGAAATTTTAAGGGAAATGTGTTTTAGAGCGCCACCTTCATTTGAATGCACATCCATGTGTGCACCTTGTTCACCCATGGATGTGCCAACATCCAATGGCACCCTCTATATGACCAAGAACCCCTTTTTGAAATCATTTTCAAAAACACCACTTGCTTTCTAAAACAAACCCAACCATTCCATTTAGTTGCAAAAGCATAAACAACCCCTTTTAAAAGCCATGAAATTACCAAATCATACATGTAATTACAAATCAAAACCAACAATATTATCATAACATAATGGGGCCAAACCTTTCACAAAACACCCAATTTTATTCTAAAAGAACGCATGACATTTCATCAAACACCCTAGGTTCCATGAACCTAGGCATAATTCAAGAATCTCTTTAAAAACCTATTTTTAGAAAATTCTACCAACACAAAAACAACTTAATAGACTAACTATGTGTATTATGAAGGTTCAAATAATATTTAAAAATTAATTTAAAGCATCCAAGCATCAATAGGTTGCATCAGAAATGAAAAACAAGGAAACACCTACCTCAATGGTGTGTGAACGTGACGAAACTCTCAGAGAAGGGAGATTAGGGCCCCATGGATGATCCACACACCCTAGATTCGAAGAAAACACAACCCACACACAACCCTAACCATTAGGGTTTGGAAAAACGAGATCCCACCCAAGGGAAAGCAAGAAATAGTGAGGGGAAGAGAGATAAGGGAGGAAAAATGACTAAAAACCCTAAAAACATACATTAGATCTTTGAGGATCGGACCATGGAGGGAGGAGAGACAAGGGAGAAGGGGTTTTAGACCCCTTGGTGTGCCAAAACCGAGAGGGGAGGAGGAATCTTGATTTTGGGATAAAAGGGAGGGAGATAGAAAATAGGGTTTTAAGATTTTAATGACCCGGCACAACCGCACAGTTTACCAAATCGTGCGCCAACTGTGTGGTAGCCTCTGCCTGAGTAGGAACCAAATGCACAACCAACCCTCACATTTTTTGAAACCGCATGCAAACCATGCAGTAGCTTCTGGACACCTCCCAAAACTGACGCACGGGTACCTGGGCTGAACCTCATGATTTCTGCTAACTGTGCGGTGCCCGTGCGTAGGCTAAAAATCACCCAAACTTCCCAAAAACTCAAAAATTTCAACTGGGTCTCAACCTGAACCTCAACCGAAAAGATCTAAGACTAAGAAAAGAATAAAATAAGGAAGTATCTGAGGTTAGGGTGTGACAATTCTCCCCACCACAGACACTTTATACCCCTAGAAAGTCACACAGCTGAAAGATCAATTAAAACTCGAGTTCATGCCCGATCAAAACTGAGGAATACCGCGAACCTCAGGGTGACTATTCACTCCACAATTCACCCCAACCAATCCAAAAGAAACCAAAATCCAAGGATGAGGGGATAACATGATAGGGTTATCCCCACTACAAGAACTCAACTAACATGGAAACATCAAAACTCAACACCAACAACAAAACTTAAACAAGAAAATTTACTACAAGGAAATCGGTAAACAGGGACCCCAAGAACTAACTCGAGCTTTCCACATTAACCAAATAACACCCTTATCATGATCGAGAACTAGGGACAAGGGAACTCCCCACAAGAACCAAAAACCCTATACACTAGGGAGAACAACCACACCTCCAAAACTAAGAATTTTCCACACCAACCGAACCCCCAACACTAGGGGAACCCATGAAGATAAAACCAAACCAAAAAACGAACTAGATATTCCATTCATCAAATCCACACAACTCAAGAATTTCCAAATGAACACCACTAAATTTAAACTAACCCACATAAGGGTTAAAAAAACTGAAAGGAAAACAAATGATTCTAAAAACCACATTCGGATAGGCACAACTACTTGGATTACAATAGAACATGCCCATCATAAATTTACAATAAAAAGATGAACTTACAATAGTGAGAAAACAAGAATGAGGAAATTTTAAACATTTCTATCCCAACATGGAAAACAAAACTAGGACGAGGTTTCACACACCCTCAACAACTCCTGACTGTGCGTGAGCTTCACTCTGAGACCTGAGGATAGAGCTTTGATGGCCAAGAATCTCCTGCCTCACAGTCAGGCACTAGCGTCCTCCAATCACAATGTATTCTTCGAACGATGCTTCCTGCAAAAATTCTCCAAATGTACCAGAAAACCGCAATGACGACACGTCTTTAGAGGGATGCAGTAAGATGACTTCGAATACCCGAATTAACCACATTGATGACACACCAAAGAATAGTATGATGAACTATAATACAGAACTATTGAGGATGACTCCTTAAAAATAGGTTCCTATGGAATGCGCTTTTTTCCAGATGGGGAACCTCCACGAGTAATTAGATACACCGGATTGCCGATTACCTACGCTCTGGAAATCAACTCAGCTAAAACCTCTTCATCCACCAGCTTCTCAAAATGAAGGTCTTTAGAAGAAAGGACTCACTACTTGATCTCAGGACAAAGATCCTCAAGGAAAAGAGAAGCCTTCATCAGATCATGTGATGCCACTTATGGAGAAAAGGAAACCAACTCCTTAAAGTGTTCAACATAGGCCTTCATCGTCTGCTGGCCTTATTGAATACTCATGAGCTCGTCCCTCCTCTTCGTCTTCACCTCCTCAGCTATGAACCATCAGACGAAGATGGACTTAAACACTTCCCACATCATCCCAACCTATAATGATGGCAAGGTGAACAACTCCCATTCATCCAAAGCTGAACCTTTGAACAAAACTAGAATGACATGAGCTCTGACAGCTTTAGGAGTTCCCAACAACCTAAAGACACACTCGACCTATTCAAGCCACACAACTACCTCTAACGAACCTCAATCATCACGAAGAATAGGCAATAATCAAGGAGAATAAAAAACTGGGCATGGCCCCTTTGAAATTTTGGAAACTTTTTTGGGCGTCATTTTCTGAACAACATGTAAAACACAAACCAAAACTAGCATCAAATTGAAGCACAATCAAAATCAGCACCTTGAGCCAAAAGCAACTGGCTCAAAAACCAAAAAAATACAAACACAACAAAAAACAACCCTTTCAAAAACCACTATTTTCATTTAAATTTCAAGACCACCTCATTTCAAAGCTACTTGTAATGGCCCGAACCTCTCCGGTCCATTACTTTGTAAAAATGTGGTGTTAGAGATGTTCCGGAGGTCAAGGTAACTTATCCCCAACACTTTTCCAAAATCTTCCTCCTTCATGAACCGTTTCAACGGTAGGTAGTTGAGAAATTTAACATCACGTTACGTATTCAGGTACTTTTGGTGTTTCTAACTACATTTGTTTTGGAGTAGTGGCTTGGGGGTGCACTTGGGTGAACTTTTAAGGAGAACTAAAGGGCAATAGCTTTCGCACGGGCGGCGCACGGTTTATCTAAACCGTGCGGCCAAACCATGCGTAGTTAATGTTGGAGGCAGTATCTCTCGCACGGGCGGTGCACAGTTTGTCTAACCATGTGTCCAAACCGTGCGAGGAGGGTGGCCAAGGCAGTAGCTAACGCACGGTTAGCACACGATTTGTTAAACCGTGTGAACTAACCGTGCGACCACTTAAACTAGATCCTAAAATTGTGGATCTTGACCATTTTACCTCTAACTTGATTTTTTAAGCTTCTAAGCGGCCATAACTCAGTATTACCCTCCCTTGAAGATAGAAGAACCTCTCCCAAGTGTTTTGGAGGTGATCCGAAGGCTGCGCTTAGCTAATCGAAGCCGGTTTCTTGAGGTATGTGATCGTTCTTGTTTGGTTGTTAGATCTACTTAGATATACTCCTCCTCTTCTCTCGGTTTCTTAGATCTACGCCCGTTATGGGTAGATCTAAGTGTGTGGATTCCAAATATGATGAGATTTGGTCTTGGTTGTGTTAGGAGAAGATATCTAAGGAGGATTCTTGGAGAATCAGCCCATCTTTCTTGTGCGTTCTTCGTTTGTTAGGGTTTTCGTCAAAAACCTTTGAGGTAGGGATCTTACCTTCGTCTCTCTCTCTCTTTTGTATCATGCGGGGTGGGTATCCTCTTATTTCATGAGATACAATTGAACCAGTAAATAAATATAATAACTGGTTAAAGAACGGGTTTGGGGAAATTTTGTTGATATTGTTGTTTTATTCCCATCAATGCTTATCCTTTGATTATGTTGTAAATTGAATAGGCTTATGCCTACTGAAAATCACGGTCGTTGGGGGCCTTTTCTTGCACAATTAAATGTTCCCTGTTTTTCTGGATTGTTTTGTGGATGAAATTTTATAGAATGTGGAAATTGTTTAATCATGTAAAGTTGGCTGATCAAATGAATATCTGGAACCCTTGTATGATCACCCCAGTTAAACTAAATGAAAGAATGAATTTGTGGGTGCTGGTTGGGGTTTCATTATGTGAAGGGGTGTTTCGTGGGTTGTTGTGGAACGGGTGAGCAGCGGGGCTACGGTTGGCTTGGTTGTGGGTTGGCATGTATGATATGGTTATGATGGGAAGCAGAGCTGTGGGAAATGGTATCAAAGGGATGATGATGCGGTACGGGTATTGTTTCCAAGGTGTTTGTGGTTATGGTGGCTGGCAGTAGGGCTGCAGGGATGGGTTGTGCGTATGAATAAAAGTGGAAGAGTTAACTAATGAATTGTGGGGCATGGTAGTTGATTAAATATGGAAAGTCAATGGAATTGATTGGATGATAAAATAAAATGGTATTGTGTTGCTTGTGTTTTCCCTAACTTTATTTGTGGTTGGTAGGGATATGTTTTACGAACGATTGATCTGGTTTGGTTGTTGTTAGTTTCTCAGTAGTTAAGGAAATGATAAACTAAAACTGTTGAAACATGAAAATCTTAATGGGGTTTGGGGCTGTTTATTGTGTGCATACTTTCGTGGTAGCAGTGTCGAGGCATGTGCTCAGATATTTTGTGTAGAAGCCTTAGGATGAGATGAGTGGTTTATATAATTATATAAATTTGTACGTTTTATGTTTCTTTATGCACCCCACCCATGTTGAGCAATATGTGCTGAACACCCGTGGGACGGGGGGTGAGATTCTCAAACATCCAAAGGATGGCTGGTTACTGCTCTTCCTTGTGCTCCCTCTTCCAGGTTCTATAGCCCAAGATCCTTCTGGAAAGTTATGACAAATGTTTCCCAAGAGTCTTCAAGATGAGGATGTGATGTGTTCCCAAGAGTCTTTGGGATGAGGATGTGATGTGGTTCCCAGGTGTCTTCGGGATGAGATGTGGTTATGGCCGAGGATTGAGTGTCGACGAGATACTATGAGCTTCGTATGGCCAGGTTGCGGCACTAGCTCGAGCTTCGTATGGCCAGGTTACAGCACTAGCTCAGTAAGAGGGGGAAGCATCAGAGCATTAGGCGTGAGGGCCTAAGCAGTATTCAGTGGGAAGGTGGTGTGGGGTACCCATACTTTGATAATATTACTATACTACTCTATTGACTTGCGATATTTGGTGAGTGTGGCTTGTAAGGTTGGGTGGATAGATTCCTTTCTAGGCTTTGGTTCCTTCTGTTTTCTCACGGGGCATTAGGATGTCTCCCCACCTGTGCACGAGAGATTTAGGTTTTCCTAATGATTATACTTGTATGATCACCCTACTTTTACTTTCAGGTCTTCAGGAGGAATTCAGGGACCGTGCGAGACCTTGCTAGCTGGACATTGGAGTTTTGCTGGTTGTAGTTTTTACTTTCTTTTTCATATCGTACTTTGGAGATTTTCTTGTACTTTTACTTTTGTTTCAGTTTTGTATAAAACATGCATATGGGTTGGTTTTGGGTTTATTTTCATTTACTTGTTCCTTTTTATTTTGGTGTTTGACTCATCCTATTTCCCGATCTTAATTCATAAAAATGGTAATGCCTCCCATATTTGTGAAAACTCATACCCTTAGTGCTAGTTTCCACTCCGGGGCCTACTGGAGGCGGGACTTGGGGGTCATTATCTCCCTTTCACCATTGCCAGCTCAGGAGGGGCATCTTTGGTGGGAGGGGGTCGTGACATACTTCCCTAAATACAAAACCAATTTTCACCAAACAAATCCCACGTTATAAAACAAAAACCCAATTTTCAAAATCATTTCCTCATCCAAATCCATTTTAAAAAACCCAAATTAGCCCTTAAATCCCAAACACTCACCCATGGAATTTTATGAACCATCACATGTGTGTCTATCCATTTCTATCCACGTGTTCCAAAATTCACTTCCCACACATACCCACACACATGAAAACATTCATAAGGAACACCAAGGGTTGCACCAAGACACTTCTTAGAAAATCCAATCATTCACCAAACTCTCAAACCAAAGTGATTTAAATTTAAAACTCATTTTTCCAATTTAAAACCATTTGGAAGGAACCCCTTTTTTCATTTCAAAACCCGATTTCATTTTCAAAATCCACTCACACCAACCAGAATCAAAACAGAACACAACTTGCAATGAACTACTGAAATGAGGAACTAGTGTCTATGCCTAACCCAAAGACATCGTAGGGGGCCATGCACCAAATAAGAAACAAAACTAAGAGGACCTTGAACCATGCACTTGGACTCCACATGGTTCACTACTTCATGTGAGATCATAACATGACATCGACTCACCTATATTTTCATTCCTCAATCCAAATCAAAGACAAAGGACTCAATCCTGGACTACCTCTAGCAACTTGAGGATCGAAATGAGAAAGAGTTTACGATGCTCTTCCCATACCTACCTCTCGAGTCCCAACAACCCTAATCTACAATCTACCAGATACCCCAAATAATAAGAACCTACTCTAATACCATTTTGTCACGAACCAGACCAGGATGGCATCCAACCTGACAACCGACCCGATCTGAGACATGGCCTAAAGGGTGTTCCCAATCCCCACGGGCTAAAAAATAATGCCGAGAATCAAATATAAATCGAGTGGGAATGATTTAAGCCCAATAACCAGGATAAAATAAATAAACTAATCAAACTGAGCACACAAAAATAACTAATAACTAAGCATAAATAAATATACAAACGGATCAAGATACAGATACAACTGGAGGAAAAACTGAAAACTGGACACAAAACTAGAACTGGGCTACGCCAACAAGATCTCTATGTGACCTTTTGGTCACCTCCAACCATAATACCAAACTCCTCCAACAATGAGCACGTGGAAGAGAGAAACCTAAACCTACAAAAAAAATATGGTCCACCGACACTGAGTGGTACAAGTAGGGTATGATCAAGACAAATCAGTAGGAAACCACCACTGATTCCATGTAACTCCTTTCCTGAAAACAATCCATTAACACTAGTTTAAAATAAATTTATAAAAACATGGTTTTCCACCTTTTATTAAGAAAACATAGTTTTCCCATTTAAAATCCAACACACGCCACATCCCAATTTCAAAACAGATTATCATTTAATACCAAAAACCAAACCAAACACCTAAGTAAAAAAATACTGGGCTATGATGAAAATAAATAAAAAGTGCAGGTTGAAAACTAAATACAACAGAAAGTAAACAAGAAAATACAGATAATAACCATGGGATTTTCTAAACATCCCTAGAGAGACCCCTATACGTACTTGGTTTTGAACCACCTGCCGACATATGGTGAAGTTCCTAAGTCTATAACCAACTGGCCGCCCTCAACCAACCAATCCAGTGGCACATCCCACATATCCTCTTAACAAATCAAGGGGGTACCAACCCGTCTAATCAGGGTTGATCAGTAACTGTCACTCGATCCTCTAAAATATTCCCAGGAACCCATGGTAATGATATACTGTGTAAGTGGGAGGCCCTCACACGCATGACTCATATTACTTGCCATCACCACACTTGCCTACCCTAAACACGAACACCACTATATGAAATCCCATAAAGAGAAATCCCTCCTATAAAGGTGATCCATATATATATATACACACACATATATTTCACATCATTAAAGGTTCCAACCGGGCCGTCACATCACTTAAGCATTCAATCCTTTCTTTAAAAGCATGAAAGTTTCCAAATTGGACTTTTAATTTACACACCCAAATACCTTTTTTCCAAAAACACTTCAAAATCCATTTCCAAACAATGTGAAATACCACTTTCACTATGCATTTTTCAAATAGGCCTTTACACCAACATTCACCCACACACCACTCAAATGAAAAACATGCTTTACCCTTTCCATTCACTCACCAAAACACGTTTCAAGGCCAACCATACCAAAATTTAAAGAACACACTTAAAATTACACTTTCAAATCATCAGAAGGAACACTTCCCCTCATTTGGAAAATATAGAACCATTTTTGAGAAAAAGGAAGGAGGAATGGGGAACTTTTAAGGGAAAAGGTGTTTTAGAGTTCCACCTTCATTTGAATGCACATCCATGTCTGCACCTTGTTCACCCATGGATGTGCCAACATCCAATGACACCCTCTATGTGACCAAGAACCCCTTAAATAATTTTCAAAAACAAAACTTTCTTTCTAAAAAAAACCCAAGCATTCTATTTAGTTGCAAAAGCGCAAACAACCCCTTTTAAAATCCATGAAATTTCCAAATCATACATGTAATTCCAAATCAAAACCAAAAATATTATCATAACATAATGGGGATAAATCTTTCCAAAAACACCCAATTTTATTCTAAAAGAATACATGGAATTTCATCAAACACCCCAGGTGCCACGAACCTAGGCATAATTCAAGAATCTCTTTGAAAACCCATTTTTATAAAATTATACCTACAAAAAAACACCGTAATAGACTAACTATGTGTATTATAAAGGTGAAAATAATATTTAAAAATTAATTGAAAGCATCCAAGCATTAATAGGTTTCATTGGAATAGAAACATAAAGAAACACCTACCTCGATGGTGTGTGAACGTGACAAAAATCTCAAAGAAGGAAGATTAGGGCCCCATGGATGATCCGTACACCCTAGATTCAAAGAAAACACAACCCACACACAACCCTAACCATTAGGGTTTGGCCAAATGATATCCCACCCAAGGGAAAGTAAGGAATCGTGAGGGGAAGATATAAAGGGGAGGAAAAATGACTAAAAAGCCTAAAAACATACCTTAGATCTTTGAGGATCAGACTATAGAGGGAGGAGATCCAAGGGAGAAGGGGTTTTATGATGACTTGTTGTGCTAAAACTAAGAGGGGAGGAGGAATCCCGATGTAGGGATAAAAGGGAGGGAGAGAGAAAATGGGGTTTTAAGATTTTAATGACCCGATACAACTGTGCGCCAACCATGCGGTAGCCTATACCCGAGCAAGAACCGACCATACAACCAACCCACATGGTTTGTGCGATCGTGTGAAAACCATGTGGTAGCTTTTGGACACCTCACAAACCTGCCACATGGGTACCTGATCTGAACCGAACGATTTTTACTAAACATGCGGTGCCCGTGCCCAGTTAAAAATCACCAAAACTTACCAAAAAATCAAAAATTTCAACTGGATCTCAACCCAAACCTTAACCAAAAATATCCAAGACTAAGAAAAGAATAAAACAAGGAAGTATCTGAGGTTAGGGTGTGATAGGTGAAACCCTCTTTTATTTTCTTTCAATTTCTTTTCAAGTTACTTTGTTTTATTTTTCTCTTCTTACCTCCCCTCATCCAAATGACATGAAAAATATAGTATCTTATATATACTATAATGTTATCATGTTGATAGAATAATTATTCATCAATTCTATTATCCTCTCTCTTTTACTTTAAGAATGAAAACAACATCCGTGAGGTCCTGATTTACCACCTTCGTGGATGATGCGCTTTCATCTTTCAATTTCATCTTCAAGGATGATCATGAAACCATTTTTATGGTTGAACCAGATTATAATATATGTAATGTTCTTGAATCATTTTGTACAAATGATATTAATTTATAAAATAAAATGAGTTTGTTGTGATAAAAAAATGCTAAATCTATTTGAACGATCATCATTAATGATTTATCTAATGAATCATCCTCACTTATGGAAAAAATAGTATTTTAATATTCTATAAGTTCATTAATAACATATAAATTCAGTTCTTTAAAAATATCCTCATTTTACATGATTTTCTATACACATATACAAGTAAACCGATCACGAAAACCAAGGAAATCAACGCTTCCAAATGATGAAATTGAATTTCTTAACCCATCAAAAAGGCCATAAATGAACTTAATAAAGTTATAATAAATAAAATACACGTATAAATGGTTTTGTAATTATTAATTAATGAATATAATTTTATTATTCAGGTCATTAAGATCAAGTGCACAATCATTTCAGACATATGATAATGGATTCTACCCGAACCTCCATTATTTCTTCTGGTTATTCTTTCTCTATTTTTACCCAAATGAAATTATCTTTTATATTTATGTACATATTCTAAATTCTGTGAATATGTTCTAAACTCATGTATTAAGATCCATTCATCCTTATTTTTCAAGGATATAATTTTTTTTAAAAGGTTCCCTAATCAATTATTCCTGATAAGGAAGCCCAATTTAAGGGAACTTCCAGAATTCTTACCCATTTTCAAGTGTGATACATAATCTATTTTAATCCACTTTTATATTTATAAAATCACTCATTTTATCATGAAAAACTACCTTGGTTAAATTCTGGTTTTATACAAAAAATTATGCCTTTTCCATTTTAAAGAATCTTGAAAGTTTTCCCTTAAACCGTACTAAAATGTTTTATTTCTAAAGTTTCTTAAACAATCTTTTTCACTTCAGTTTGAAATAAATTATCATGATATATTACTATATTACTTTATGAATGTCCATGTATGATTTAATTCCTTTCTTTCATGGACACTTTTATGATATTCCCATTTATTATGCTTATGACATGATTATGATACCCAACTTTTTCCATGGGTAACCCTTATGTTTATGTTTGATTACTTATGTATGATTATTTATGTGGAAATAATATTCACGAACATGTTATTATGGGTGCACCTAGATAGAACTATAATTAATTGGGTAAAGTTTAGTCTCATGAAATGTTATGTGCAACGGTCTTGGTGGTAGCCTTGACTCATACTCCTCTATGTGCAACAAGCTTTGACTCGTACTCCTCTATGTGTAACAAGACTGGACTTGTGTGAAATTAATGTTTTATGTTTCTTCCACATTACTATGAATCCATGATTATATGACCCCATGTTATGATTCCTTATGTTTAATCATGTTCTGCTCCTTTTTATATCACTATGTTATGACTTCTAACCCATGTGCTAAGATTTATTTTAATGTTTTTCCTTACCGAGATTTATAGCTCATACCCTTTTTCATGTTATCCCCAGGATATCCTATGAATATGTAAGAGATCAAATGAATTTATGAGATTATAATGGATGATAAATAAATAAATTTTTTATTTAGTCCCATGTTTTCAGTTTTATGTACCTAGTCTTCCAAGACATTAGACTTTACGATCATTAGATTGTAATTTGATGTTTAATTATGCTTAAAATCATGTAATGATATGTGTAAAAGGATAGGGTCTCTATTTTTGATTCATTGAATTTACAAGTTTGATGTTTTTTTTTGAAATTAATGAAAGGGAAACATTTTGATCATAGGTCTTGGGCAGTCATATTGCCCGGGATGACCCTGATAGTATCAAAATCATACAGAAAGTAGGTATCCTATAACTACTTCCCCCTAGTTTTTTCACTCTCATAAACCAACATAAAATATTCTGGTGATACCATCCCTTCCATATCCATATAATCACATTTATGTATACCTATATGCCACATCATAACCATTACCATGACATACTCTCATTACTACATACTACATATCACATCACACCTCATCATACTCGCACATCACATGCTCTTCATAGTAGGGTATCATGAATATGAACGACATCAACCACGTTCCCTCCTACCATGTACAACCCCCTCTATGTATCACATATGTCATCATATCACCACCCCATCACCATCTCATCTCACCCCATGATATTTTTTCACTCTAGACTTTTACCATCATAGCTCATGCATCATAACCTTTGGCCATTATAGCTGATACTATACTTGGAAGGGAGATTGAGGAAGAGGGAGTAATCATACATCCATTCTCTCACCAACCTAGATGTTGGGGAAAATACCCAAACCCCAAATCATTTTGGCATCAGTAATGTTATCCAATTTAGGTGGAATGTGTAAGAAATCAAAAGAAAAATATAACATATATAATTTCCACACACAAGTCTAATATTAAGGGTTCATAACAAACAATACTAAAAAATCCTATAACAGTCACTACATCACCACTGCCACATAAAAACAACCACCACCATCATTAAAACACAAAATAACCCCCTTTTCACAAAAATAGTCATATCAACATTCATGATTTCCCATTTAATCATATTATTCATCCATTTATATATTTATTGTTTTAACAACAACAATACATTCATTATGCCATTAATTTCCATATTTAATTTCAAACTATTCATTATACATCATCGTGTCAAGTCAATGACTCACTTATTCTGTTTTGAAAATCACAGTACACTTCATATGAAATTGATTTAACTTGAAACTTTTTTTAGTTATTTTTTGTGTGTAGAACCAAATTTCCAATAAATTAATTTCCAAAGCAGTTAAAATAAAATTAAAATCTAGTGATATAAAGTTTAATGAAAAAAATACATTCATCGGATGTACGAGCACTATAGCGGTGCAAGAATAACTCCATTGAAATATGAAGAGATAAACTAAGTTCATCAATAGATAATGGAGAAGATTATAATGAAGTTACAAATGATCCTAAAGAAAGTAGTATTAAAGCATTGGAGTTTTTTACAATAAATTTTATAAATATATTTTCAACTTCATGGAGAAGAAAAAGTTACCTAATGCTTTTTGAAAGTCTCTGGTCATTTTGATGTTTTGCAAAAGATTGTTTCTTTGATAATGATTTCGATTAGTGTAACATTTATTTATAAGAATTTTAGCTAATATATACCATTTTGTGAGGTTTTCCTTGTAAAAGTACTCAGTTTTATCTTATAATCGTTGTGTTTCCAATCATTTGGATGAAGGGATTTTGTTAATGAAGACAAAGCTTTTAGTGTGTGTAGCGTGCAGCTGACCTGAGTATCAAGGGATTTCAAGGATAAGAAGTCAAAGCATCCGATCATCTAGATCGAGGGATTATGGGGATAGAAAGACATATAACTTTATGATGGGTTTAAGTCGAGGGCTTTTGGGGATAGGAAGAAATACCTTCTAATAGGTATAAAATCAGGGATACCTAAAGTCAGGTTTATGGACTTCCTTACCGCTTAAGGTTAAAGTGAGTTGGTTTTATAATATCCTTTTTAGAAGTTTTCAAATTGTAACTCAACATTACGTTCATTGTTTTTATACTTTTCTTCTATTGTGGTTATTAAATTCATCGAATGTTATTAAATTTACAATTGTATTGATTACTACTACTTTTTCATACACACTCTGATAGTTTGTAACTTAATCGGAAGATCATATTTCTAATCAATGTAAAACCCGAGGGTGCCTAAAAATTGTGATTTTAATTTTAACTACAATTTAACCCTCTTTTAGTGTTTCTACCTAACATATCATAGACCAAATTTGGTAATATATAAAGTTTTTACTAGGTTTTAAGAATCAACTCATTTTGTTTTATACCAACATTTGATGTCAAATCTAGTTTCTAATTGAAACTGAGATTGTTAATATTTTTTGTTAGTTTACTAGAAATTATCTCAGTTTTCCTTCCAACAATAACTATATTTTAAAAGAAATATTATATTATTTTTTTATGGTAGGATTCCTGATTGGAACACTTGATAATTTAAATCCAAATAGACCACCTATATTTGATGTAGCAAATTTTGAATATTGGAGTGATCTTATGAAATATTTTATCATTAATAATGGTTTTAATAATTTTCTTATGGTGAATAGAATTTATAAAGTTCTAGGGAAAGAAGATTATTTTTATCATGAAAAAAGATATAATATCAGGAAAATCATAAAGTGTGGAATACTCTGTTATGTTTGATGATTATAAATATTTGTAGTCAAATATCACCCTGTGAGATGACGAATTGAATTTGAAAGAAGTTATAGGTTATGCATTTTTTGGAACTTCTAAGGTGTTAAAAACTCATAGAGCTATGTTAAGGGCAGACTATCAGACTTTTGATTTCTAACTTGGTGAAATAGTGACCAAATTCATCAGCATTGTATGACTACTGTGAATAGTTTTCAATCTTTTGGAGAGAAAAAATTTACAGAATATCAACTTATTGAAAAATTTATTGATATTGCGTTGAAAGAGTGGAAATTAAAGAGGAAAACTATCTATGATACTTGTAAAATTTCTATTTTTTTCTTTTAAGACTTTGGAATATATTATGAAAAATTTTCAGAGTCAGACGCTAAGACAGTGAGAGATTCTGAGGCCCGGTGAGCCATGATGTTGATATAATAAAAATATTAAATATATTATATCACACATGTGAAAATTTTCTAAAATAATAGAATAAATTTCAAATGGAGTCTCAAATCATTAATATTATATCACTTATATATTCATAGTGTGGGTTTTATCCTAGGCGCGACATAATATTTGTGCGTATCAGGTGTTCTACTTGAGCACCATCATGGGTAGAATAATAATTAAATAAATAAATTTTATTTATATAATTGTTATAATTAAGCTAAAACCTAATCTCATCTATAAAATAATATTTATTTAAAATCACTATGGTTAGCGACATAACCCAATGGACTGAGAGAGAAGAGCCATTGGAGGAGAATTCTTGGAGGAATGATGGTGGATCAAGCTTTGGCAACCAGTGTGCTGACAATTATTGTGGATATCACTGATGACTGTGATGTTAAACCTTTCTTAATCAGTGATCAATCAAACCCCAAGCCAGGGAGTTTGTTTTTCATTGGATTATTTCTCGTTTGATTATCTCATGAAAAATGTAAATCAACTCCACTAACAGGTTGATTCACATTACGATCATGCTTTGTAAGCATGGGTTTATCTTCATTGGATTTGGGGATTGATGAATTTTGATTGTTGCCTATTTATTGGTTCTTTTTCTATCATTATAAAAATAATTAACTGATTCTAATCTAAATAATGGGTGAAATTCATTCCTCTCAGGCGTTTTGTGCATTTCCTCCCCTGTTCTTCACATGACTCTCATCGATGTTTTCTTTGACCGAAGATTCAAAAAATACCCATTAGGAAATTGTTACGCAATCAATTTTCAGTGCAAATAATCAATACCATAGGTTTGGGATTAGGATCAATGACATGGTAGCAGTGTGAGACAATGAAAATAGTGTTGCAATCAAATTGTATATCCCTGGTTCATGGGTGTTGATGCTTCAACAATTAATATCAATGAAAAATATATCCCTGATAAGATTTAGTGGTTAGAATCTAGTTATTAGTGACAACCAATCTCGGTCAATCCTAGATTCATGTTTAATGATGAGTCTAGTGGTGGAATCGACGGTGGTAGTGGTGCAGTCAAGACATGTAGAAAAACCTGGGGTTTCTATGAAAATACCAACTACACGACGTGTATTCCAGAAGAACACACATTGTACACTCCCTTCCTGTGGTTCTAGGGTTAAAAAACAGAGAAAAATATCACATATCACATGACATGTGTCACGTTCCATATGACTCAGTGTTGGAATCTCAGCATGTACCCTAGGGGTACATGGGCACGAACACAACCAGGTACATAGTCACATCTAGAGTACACAAGCACAACTTGATACTCAGACACATCCAGGCACACGGGCACAACTAGATTACACGGGCATGGCCTGAAGTACATGAGCATGATCTGAAGTACACAGACTCAGGAAGGCGGCACTCTGAGTGCTATAATGATTTCTACACATCATGTATCCCAAAATAACATGATGTGTATATATAGAAAGACTTTCCATGTGATACAGAAAGACACAGGCCAACCCGAGGTAGCCAAGAAATGCTATATATGCCTAGTAAACTCCATGTACTTTCTTCAGGGTGGGTTGTAGACCTCCGAATCTTCAATGTGAACAAGTTTCAGTTGGGTGCATTCCCTTCTTCCATCTCTACATGAATATAATGAGGAGTTACATCATGAGCATATGATTGTGATACCCTCTATGAGATTAGTCTTATATAGAGTTTTTAAATCCCTCTGTGTGATTTGAGGGTGATACTATATCATTTATTATGTTTCCCTAGGTGGTTTGAGGAATTATTTTGACTAACTTACATGGGCGTATGCTCCCCTACTTAGCAGGTTATTCCAAGTAGGGTTGAATATACTCTAGAGTCCATGAGTGAGATCCCCTATCCATGTATCGAGATCTTCTGAGTTCCAGTGAGTACTTATTTGGAAGGGGCCGATGAGAAAGACCTATCAGATAAGTTCTATTAGTGATAAAATGGCTTATGTAGTGAGTTCTCTTAGATGGGAATTACCTCGAGACCTTAAGTAGAACTTGTGTTTGGAAGTATTCTTGAGACCTTTTTGAGATTTTGTGTCTGTTATGAGTATATCTAGTTTATGTATTCTTCTTAAAATGTCTCACATTCCAATTGAAATATATTTATGATGATGAACTGACCACTCTCTTGATTCTTTATGTTTGGTGATTTCAGGGTGTCATACTGGGTATTTTTATACTCACCCTTACATGGGCTCCGACCGCACATGTCATGTATTATGCAGGAGACATTCCATTTTATGGAGTCCTAGGAGGACCAAAAGTAGACAGAGAATAGTGAGCTAGAAAGACCGTGGTTCATGCCAAGTTGTTTCATTTGACATCAGTACCCTCCTTCCTAGTAGATTGGACTCTTTTTTATTTTTGGTGGAATTATATTTGTACCTTTTTGATTTATGTACTTTGTGGTACTCTATTGGTTGGATTTAGATGTATTCATGCATTATGGTATTAGTTATATTGTTTTACATTTTAGTATTGTATGGGTATTTAGAGATGGGTGTGTGCATATAGATAATTTAGGCTAATGCCTCCCATTTGTATGATATTCCTAATTGATTCTTATCACTAGGCCCTATCATATTGGAGGTAGGCTTGGGGTGTCACACTCAGCTTATCACTATCCAGGTGGGTTTTGGTGGGTAGAACCATGATAAAGTGGTATCAGAGTTGTGTTCATCTTAGGATCAGAGTTTGGAGTTTTTTTAGCTATGAGTTTGGTTTGGGAACTAGGAAAATAGTGTTAGAGTGTTTCAAGTTCATATCTTAGGCCATGGACTCTGGTATTAGTGCAGAAGTCAGCGCATCTATTCATTAGTACTTTGAAAACCTTCTTGTTGTCTCGATACATGTAGGTACTGGTTGTAGGGGAAATATTAGTACATGAATCAGATAAGAATGAGTTATGATTTCCATGTCCTTCTTGAGTTAGATTACTATATATACTCTTTAACTGGGGTACATATTGATTTTATTTTAGGATTCCTCCATGATAAAAGTCATCTAGGATTCCACAACAGGATCTTGATGATGATACGCCTAGTGAAGAGGCTTTATTATAGGGTCCTATATAGAAGGTGGTACCTCAGGGTGATTTTCTAGTCATACTACCACCCATTGAGAAGTGAGTTGTGTTGGGAGTACCAACTGAGGACATACACAGGCTGAACACACTCCATAAGTTTTAAAGGCAACAAACTCCCAGGTTTTGGGGTGATCTAGAATTCCAGGTAGATGAGGACTGGATAGAGACAGTTACTTGAGTTTTTATCCATGTGAAGATAACTCTAGACTATATGGCGGTCCTAGATATGAGTCTTCTTCATGGTTCTATGGGGTAAATGGTGGAGTTTGGAGACTTGGAAACATGATGAGGAAACCATCTCTTAGATAGAGTTCAAGTATCTTTTTAGAGAGGATTTATATTCATCCATGTTGTGAGTGATGTGCATCTAATAGATTCTACAACTTTAGTAGGGAAGCCTGACCATAGAAGAGTATTCATAGAGGTTCACCAACCTCTTAGGATACTCTCTAGATATGGATTGAAATCCTTTTTTTTGAGCATGAACCTTGAAAATATCCCTATAATAATATATCAAGGACATAGTGATATCTCTTTTAATTACTATCAATGTTTGAGTTCTTGAGTGGGATTTTGTGGTGGAGAGATTTATGGATGAGCAAACACTAACAATTGGTGCTGGTACTGGGAACACAGAAGATGAGACCACAGTAGCTAGTATCCGAGGGCAGGAATATAGATCCATGTGTGTGAGAAGATTTAGGAGATTATATTAAGACATAGGGTCTATAGTTAATGTCTCTCAAGACAATTATAGTCATCCAAGAGAGTGATAGTGTTTCTCTTGAGGCGGTTAGGGATATCTTGCACGGGATTGTCCGAATCTCCACACAGCTGATAGAGATATGGTTGAAGAACTGCCCAAGAAGAGATAATGATAGGAGAAGGGAGGTCCGTAGGATAGAGGACATGGAAGAGGATAAGGGAGAGAAGAAGAAGGTGGGAGATGGTTTGACCAATTATTACCACCACCCCCAGGTGGTCCACTCCAAGCTTAAGGATTTCTTGTTCTGGGATGAGGATAGCCATAGGCCATGGAGTCCTATGACCTAGATTCTCTAGGGATTATTAGAGATGTGATCTATGTCTTCTCTACATTAACTATAGTACTGATAGAAATAGGTTTTATCCACCTTTTCTCTTTCCATTTCTCTTTCTCAGGGCTTAGATATTTCAATTGATCCCTTGGATCATCCCTTACACTTGGATACTTCATCTAGAGTGGATTTAGTGTTTACAAACTTTTTTTCAGTAGTGTGACCCAACTCTTGGAGGAGAGATAATCTTTTGGGATCTCTTTTTAGTAGCGATGAGGTATTACAACATCATCCTA
This sequence comes from Viscum album, assembly GCA_963277665.1. Classification (NCBI taxonomy): domain Eukaryota; kingdom Viridiplantae; phylum Streptophyta; class Magnoliopsida; order Santalales; family Viscaceae; genus Viscum; species Viscum album. The sequence continues at coordinate 590,318,065 of OY728141.1, read as the reverse complement.
GGTATGAACCAGCTATCCAAAGTTCATGATCAGATTGACTATTTCAGGCAGAGGATGCAGTGTGTTAGTAGTGATGAAATAAGGTTTTCCTTCATGGGTGAGAATGAAACCTAGGTAGATAAGGATAGAAGGATATAACCGATTAATCATTAGTAGGAGGATATATCCTATTACTCATAATTTTTATTGTATTACCCTTGGAGTAGTGGATGATATAGAATTTTCACTACAAGAAATAGGGGACATACCAATAGTTTTGAACTATTGGTATAGGATAGAAAACCATTGGTATAGCCTATACAAATGGTTATCCAAACCTTTGGGAGTGTTTACATGGGCATATATCCATATCAATGGTTTTATATAAACTGTTGGTATAAGTGACATTTATATACTCTATACCAAGAATTTCTTTAAACCGTTAGTATAGGTCATCCGCCTTTAAAAAATACCAATGTTTAAAAACCCATTGGTATAGAGTGATCTAAACTTCATAGCTAGTAAAACCCTCACCTTGGATCAAAACACCAGCACCTACAACCATCACCTATAAAAAACACTACACTATCACCTATAAGAAAATCACCAAAAAACACCTGAAAAAACACTACTAAACAATATACATAATTCAAAAAACTAATCAATGCATTAAAATAGTGACAAAACACATTTAAAACATCACATATATGCATTCACATCCAATCATCAGACATCATGTGTCATAAATATCAGTCAAAAATGTAAAGGATCAATCTCTCTCTCATCACAACCAATATGAATTTGATTTTAAAAAATAAAAATTATAGAAGGATGAAATATATAAAAATAATTCTTGGAATGCTCCATGTTTGGAAGAAATCATTAAAAATATTGGAGAAAACATTAGTAGTCATAAGGGTAGTGAAAATAGATATATGCATGATGAAATTTATTAAATTTAAAGAGTGATTAATGTTAACCATCATAAGTATATTTTTTCTACAAGCTCATACTATCCATATTGTATAAATAAAATTGATATGACTCTAAATAAGAAATAGGTAATAATGTAATATTAATTCACATGTTTAAAAAGTCACTCCTATGAAACAATTCATGATGTCATTATGAAAAATACCACACTAGTACTTAACCCACACCACACATGTGAATGGGGGTGAAATATTAATCCATTCATCATTTAGGGAAAAAATTTGGGTGTCAAATTAATAAACTACCCTTTTTTTAAAAGGGGTTTTCCAAGGTATCTTATATATTCCCATTACAGGGACACTGAGTACTCGGTGGTCTTAACATAACCAAACATGCCCCTGGAACCCCTTTGGGTTCCACATATACATTCCATTTCCAAATAAACATAGCCAATAATTAAATAAAACATTATTTTTATTTGGATGATGTTTTTATTTGAATACTTACTCAGAAATTATATATTTGTGGTATGCCACTTGAGCACAAAATTTATACCTATCTAGGGAATTCACTACATTATGGACACATCTATAGTTTCTAAATTTCAATTACAACATAATTTTTTATCATATTAGATTATTCACTTGTTGTAAATATATTCATTTCAAATATATATATTCATGATTTGTTTCTAGGTTAGTCTATGAGGGCTCTATCCCAATGCGGTGATGGGAATTGCACCATGAAGGATTTTCCTATAAGATTCCTTAATTCCTCTATTTTTGATATTTTTGAGTCGTGGTGGTTGTGTTACACCATGATTCTAGTTAATGTATTATCATCATTAAAGTTTAGACTGATGATTGCTCTACGATATATGGATATTCAATATTTGAGGAATGAACCTCTCAGCAGCACCGTGATGTTCCTTGGTTATATTGAATTTAAATGGTTTGATTCCCCAAGATTCAGAGACAATTGCACCATTAATTTTGGATTGGTCCACTATTTCTTTATGACAAAGAATGTCACACATTGTTATTGAATCCTTTAGGTTTAAATATAAATACAAGCATCCCTTTGTGTTCTCTCAAATTATTTAAACTCCCTTTAGATGCTAGGAATTATTTGGATCATCTTGGGTGACCTTAATCCATTGTTTGGTAGATTTTGATCATTATATAGGTATTTTTTAGATTTTATGATAAAATATTCACTTGTTTATCTTTTATTCATTCCTTCCTGATTCTACTATTCTCAATGGTTATGATAGTGGGGTTCCTTTAGTTCTCTGATTTATTAATAGAGGTTGTAATGGATTTTTGATGGTTATATATTATAGTGTATCCTTTTGGGATTGGTGGTTCTTGATCATTTATTATCTATCATTTTTTATTTTATTCCTTAAATATTTAGTTGATATAGTCAATTCAAAATTTATCTTTATTTTATAGTATAAACCATAGATTAATATTGGTTTATCTTTCAATTGATTAGTGGTTAGAATTAACCCAAAAAGATAATGAAATAGACATGAATAAATTAATGGGGAGACTTTGTTTGAGCATAATATATCTATTTTCATTTTTATTTCCATCATTTATTTATTTTGTTAAGTTTTTTGAGAAGAACATGTTGTTGTGTTTTATTGTTATTGATATGTTTTATATTTTTGTTGTTGTCTTGAGCATGTTTGTAAATGGTTAATGATATAAAAAAGGAAATTAAAGAGGAAATATAGAACTTTAAAATCTGTTATGTCTAAATTTAAGTAAAATGTTAATTATTTAACTAGGAATCATGTTTAATTGGATTGATGACTATGTTTTAATGCTATAAATTTCACACTGATATAATATTTATTATAGATTGATGTTGTCATGTTTCTATTTTTTTATTAGAGCAAGTTTTTTGGGTATGTGTGTTAGATTCCTAGGTATGGAATGAATTAAATATAAAATTAATTGGTTTAATGTGAAATGAGAATGGTTTAAATTCAGTGAATGGATATTGGTGGGTATTGGATTATGGTAATTGAAATAGAAGGGGAAAGAAGAGGTTAATGTATAACTAGAAATAAATGAATGGTTAAATGGTTGGTACTTTGAACGTGATAATGGTGAATAAAATGGGAAGTTAAATACATTGTTTTCACTATTTTGTGAGGATATATAGGGATGGTATACATTTTCGTAATGACAAAAGTTAATTTAGTGGAAGTGGTAGTTATTAGAGAGGGGTATTGATGATGAGGTGGTCATTATGGGTTTTCATAGTGTGGTTTGACTATAGACCCTTTGGAATTGGGTTGTGTGATATACTATACCCCCTTTTATTTTCTTGTTATTTCATGCACACCACCACCCAAGTTGGGGAACCTTACTGATTTCCATATGGTTTTGATTTTCAATGGTTTCCCTAACATCCAAGTTGTATAAGAAATAAATGGTTGATTAATGTCTCTTACAGGCTCTCTCTTTTGTAATAGTACATTTTCTAATGGATCAAGGTGTATATATATATACATGTATATGGGCTATAACAGATCAATCTATTTTGGTAAAATAATTTTTCACCAACCCCCATTCCATTTCAAAATTCAAATATTAATTTATTATCTTTAAAATATCAAGGTTTTCTAGGGTAGGAAATAGTATAAAATACCATCTTTAGAGGAACAAAACCTAATTTAAAAACATGTCTTCAAATCTTACTTCCATTTAAACTATATTTTAATTAGTTTATTTTATTCAAATTATAAATCATAAGGTTAAAAATTAGTTTCCTTTAACAGAAAGAACTAATAGATCATCAGAATTACTCACACTCAATAATACAACTTCCATTTGGTCATGACTAAAAAAAGAGACCACCATTATTTCAACTAAATTTTAAAAAAAAATCCATATGTTAATCACTAAATAGAGGATAATAATGTCATCTATAGTAATATATTAATGAGGACAATATCTTAGAAGCTCGGTGATATATTGAAATCTGAAAGAAATAAAAATTATCAACAGATATTAATAATAGGAAAATGGTATCATTATCTGTAACATAATATTAAATAGAAACAAATAATTAATATAAATGTTAATAAAATACAAACTGAATTCAGGGGAATAATCAACAAATAATTTTCCATTTTCAAATAACTACTACCCTGGCTATAGAAAAAAATAAAATCTATCTTAGAAGATTAAGATGACAATAAATATAGATTTTCAGAATTTATACCTAATTAAACACAAGTGTATAATAATTACAATATAAAAGACAAAAAATATTATATATATATATATATATATATAAAATCATGATATTGAATTCAATTATATCAAGGGGTTTCTTGAAATGATTTTTAGACATAAGATTTTATTATAGGATAACCAAGCCTCTTCTAAAATGTTAGTGATCTCTATTAATATTTTTCAAAAAATCACAAACTATCTAAGATCATTTCCAAAAAATAAGACTAACTAGTAATAAAAATTTAATTGTTTTTAAAATACCAACATGATTATATATTGTCACATGAAATTCATGTAATTCGACTAACTAGTGCATTGTTGGTTAACTTGTCAATTTATTGTTCAAGTGGAAACAATTTTGATTGTTTGAAAGATTGATTTTTTCACACTCTAACTATCATTTCAAAGTTGAAAGTAAAATATTATAAGCGAAAAAACATCCCAAGAGAGTAAAATTAGGTTCCACATATAAAAAATACAAGGCTGGTAATTAGAGTGAGAAACCCATCACTAATTAAATAAGTCTCCTAGAGGGATTGAGAAAATAAAACAATCCACCAAAAAAAAAAAATTAAATAGATAGAAATAATAAATTTATAAAAGAAGATAAATAAAGAGAATGAATAAGTAGATAATTAAAAAATTATCCTTAAATAGAAGTATGGAAATCCCTGGTCCTTATTTCAATAACACACAAGCAACAAAACTTCTCCAAAACCAGAGTTGATGTCACTAAAAATTTAGACCCATCCCTGAAATATAGACCACCCCATAGAGTGATATATCCTTAAAAAAATAGAAAAATACACCCTACCTACATCATTCATACATTAACCATGCCAAACCACTTCCACCACAACAAACACATCATCATTGAAATTCTAAAAATAGTTACATATATCCAAGAAAACTCTAATAAAAGTAAGGATAACTAGAAAAAAACATTGAATAAAAAATTAATCACCACAATCTATGAGTTCAATTACTAACCATTGTTAAATTAATCTAGAATAATACTTCCATAAAAAATATAGGTTAGTGTTTCTTACAGAGAAAAAAAAAATGAAAATGATTCTTGGTAGAAGATATGATAAATCTAGAACTTATTAATTTGATGTTTAAGAACAACTGAATGTAAACAAAAAATGATGTTAGATCACTATGGTTGGGAAGAAAATGGAATCCGCTCATAGGGTTCTGGATAGGATTCATAAGTGAGGAGGTGGAGGCTGCATAGATACATTTGGGTGGAACTCTATACCAATGGTTTTTAAAAACAACTGGTATAGAATATCTATACAAATGGTTTCAAAAACCGTTGGTATATATTTTAACTATACCAAGAACTATAGATAATTGTTGGTATATAGCACATAGAGACCACTCTAAACCAATAGTTTTCCATAGATGTTGGTATATCCCTCACATAAACATTCTATACCAATGGTTATAGAAAACCATTTGTATATAGAGACATATACCAACAATTTTTTAAAACTTATAGTATAAGTATGTTGGTATAAGTTTATTTTCTATTAGTTTTCAACTTCATATAGCGGTGGTATAGTGTGAGGATGTCTTTTATAAAGATGTTCTGGGCTTACATCTCCACCGAGAGATAAAATTTCACATAGATACTATCCCATTATTAGCGCCAACACATCAGATGGATCCTATAGAGATTCATGTGTTGAAGGTGTAGTTGGAGGACTTATAGGGGAAGGTATTTGAAAATCTAGCATTTCCCCCTGGGCATCCCCAGTTTTTTCCATCAAGAAGGTGGATGAGATATTGAGGTTGTGTGTGGATTACCATAACCTAAACCAGGTGATTATGAAGAATAATTTTCCACTTTTGAGGATCAATGACCTCTTCGATCAGTTGAGAGGGGTGAGATGATTCTAAAAAATTGACCTATGATTAGGATATCACTAGCTCCAAGTATGGGATGAGGATATACCAAAGGAAACATTATGATGTTTCTATGATCATTATGAGTACTTGTTAATGCCTTTTAGTGTTATGAACTCCAAAATAGTGTTCATGGGACTCATGAATTGGATCTTTCATCCTTTATTAGACCAGTTTGTGGTGGTCTTCATTGATGACATTCTAGTGTACTTGGCATCTGAGAAGCATCACACGAGAAACTTGAGGATGGTCCTGGTCATACTATAAGAGCACCAAATTTATGGGAATCTATCGAAGTGATAGTTCTGGATTTGAGAGGTCCACTTGTTGGTATATTTAATCTCATAGGTGAGAGTATCTATAGACCAAGCCAAGGTTGAGGTAGTGTTAATATGGGAGCCACCCAAGAGTGTAAATTAAGTGTGTATATTCCTTGGGTTCTTAGGATACTATCATATATTTTTTCCTAATTTATCTAGGATATCGACATCCTTGTCTACCTTGACATGAAAGGGGAATCATTTCGTGTGGATGAAGATGTGCCAGTGGGCTTTTCAAGAGTCATGGAAGGGGTTGATGAGCGCCCCCATCTCGAGATTATCAGAGGAGGGTGTGGAGTGCATAGTTTTCTTTGATTCCTTTAGGACTGATCTTGGATGTGTCTAGATAAAAAATAAAGGTAGTGATTTCCTATGGATCCTAACAGCTAAGAACCCCTAATAAGAACTACACAACCCACAATCAAGAGCTGAAAACATTGGTCTTTTCCCTAAATATGTAAAAAAACTACCTTATGGGTGAGTATTTTATCATATATTATGACTAAAAGAGTCTCAAGTATATCTTATCATAGTATGATATTAAATTTATACAGTAGTGATGACTAGATTTATTATAGTATTATGACTTAGAGATAGTCTATACTCCTAGGAAGGAGAACATGGTGACATATTCTCTCAACAAGAGATCCTTTTCATAGTTATTGGACAAGAAATCAGAGTAGTTAGCCTCATTACAGTTTTCCTTCATGGAATAGGATGGTAGATATTAACTCTATTCAATGGTAATCACCCAACCACTTCTACAACATGTTTGGAAGGATCAACATAGAGATACCAACTGTGAGATATTTCATGTTCAGATATCAACAATATGTGATCCTTATGGATTTTATGAAGGTGGGGAGCATGTCATCCTCTTATGAGGGAAGATGATGGTACTAGTGATGTTATGAGAGGGGGTACTAGGGGAGTTTCATACACCCCCTTAGTAGTGCATCCAGGTGCGGTGAAGATGTACTAGGACCTTCCGTGTCAGTTTTAGTGGCTAGGGATAAAGAAGTATGTAGAGAAGTTTGTATCTCTATGTATCACTCATCATAAGGTGAATGTTGGGCACTAGGTTTTATCAGGTTTAGATTGACCAATTGAGGTGATAGAGTGGAAGTGTAATGGTATATCTATGGACTTTTTAATAGGGTTACCATGATCATATAGAGGACACATGCCATCTGGGTGATCGTAGACTGACTCAACAAGTCATCTCACTTCCTAGATATCTGAGAGTAGAGTTACATATACATCTTGGGACATCTTTATGTGAATGAGATATCCATCTTCACGGAGTTCTCTCAATTATCATCTCATATTATGCTTCTTGATTCATGTCACAATTATGGAGAGGACTGACTTTGAAACTCAGTTGTGTTTGAGTATGGAATTTCACCACTAAAATCATGAAAAGATAGAGAAGATAATTTAGGTTCTGGAGGACATTCCATAGGTTTAAATGTTGGAATTTGGTCATCATTAGGATGATCACCCACCCTTTTTGAAGTTTTCATACAACAAAAACTACCATTCCACCATCGGCATGACACCATTTAAGGCCCTATATGAGAGACCCTACAGGTCACCACTATACTGGACTGATTCAGGGGAGTCTATACTCATGGGCCCAGAGTTAGTGTGAGTGATGAAAGAGAAGGTTTGAATAATATAGAAGCATATGAGGACTTCCCAGAGCCATCGTAAGTCTTATGAGGATTTATTATGGAGGCCTTTGGAGTTTAAGGAGGTAGATCATGTGTTCCTAAAGGTCTCTCCTTGGTGTGGATTATATATATTTGGATGGGGTGAAAAGTTATCATAGAGATTCATTGTCCATTTTTAGTTAATACTTAGGGTTGGTGATATGGGATACATCTTAGCACTACCACTATAGTTATACTAGGTACATGATGTCTTTCATGACCCATCCTGATGGGGCCCATGCCACGACTCCCTAATCCCACCTCCAATAGGACAAGGGATGGCGACTAGCACTGAGTAGGAATATCACTAACATGGGAGGCCTTAACCTAAAGTACCTACACACACACACACATATCCAATCCCATAAAATTATAAAATGTAAAACAACTAATAAACTATGAATTCATACATCTAAATCCCACAACTAGAGTATTACACCAAGTACTGTAAAGGAAAAGGGACAAATACAAGCCTGCCAAAAAGAGTCTAAAAAAAGTTCAACCTGAAAGTATATATGGGGCCTGATATTAAGATAAATTTAGGAAAAAACCTTGGTATTTATTGCTCACTAAGCACCACTTGGTCTTGGTCCTTCTAGGACTTCGTCAAAAGGTTGATCATCTTCATAAGATACACCACGTGCAGGCAAAGCCCATGTAAGTGTGGATATAACAATACCTATTAGGAAACCTCAAAATCACTAAGAATGCAACAAAAATAATAATAGTTATTACCAAACTGGTATATGTATACATCAAATATAATAAGAATATCTAGATATACTCAATAAAGACAAACGGTCTCAAAGTAAATTCACAACCATAAATGCCAGTCTAGGGATCCATCTAGAATATTCCACATAACAATTGTCCGGGAGAACATTCTCTACGAGTCAAATATCACAAATGGAATCCTCTCAAGATGTAATTATCATAGGGTATTTCCATTATAAGTATACAATAGAAGTATTAAGAGAATAATACACAGATGAAGATCACACCCAAGGCCATGAGGTATACCAACAACTCAATCTAGAATAACCCTCTAAGTAGAGGATTGAAACCTATGTAGTTTTGGTCATGATGATACCAATAACTCCACATAGGGAAAGATGATGATAGTGTATCTCACTCCAAGCCTCACAGAAGGATTAAAAAAACTATATTCAATAAGTCCCACTGAAGGGATCACTATCCTAAGTGTAGGATGTGATTCCATAGTAACACCTAGGGAATGGATCTAAGGAGAATTTTCTAATGAAACTTATCTAAGATGAAGAGGATAAGGGATCCAAACCTTATTAGAATGAGAACATGATATGAAATATAATTACATGGAATGTACCTTAGGTACATGGTACTTCTCGTGTAAAATGGACCATGCCCATTTTCATGTTTGTGCCTGAGTACACAGTGTTCCCAAACCCATGTACTCCTGGCCGTGTCCATGTATGGCTAGCCGTGTTCATGTAGGGTTATCCGTACCCATTCCTGTGTCCGTGTACCATCCCAAGTATATTCCTAGAAACTGGTTCAAGTCACACATCATGTGATAGGGGTCACATCTAGTGTGATATTTAAATTCTTTTTGGAAACACTAGCACCACATCAGGGGTCCCACACGACATATAGATCCATAATACACACCGTGTATTGTGGGATTTTCTAGAAATTCATATATGGTTCACATATATTCTCTTTCTCATTTGGTTGAAAATATGACCATGTATCATGCCATAAAACACAAATCTATAGTCAACCAAACCTTGTCGTCACCGATCACTAGGTTTTGGCCTTCAAATCCATTTGGAAATCACCCTCGTGAATCATCCATCATCACCTTTTGAAGAAAATGAATATAGGCTATCCCAAAATCCATCTGATATTCTGTCACTTTCTTCCTCATATGATTCCCACATAATAATGTGCTTGGATCTACAAAATCTAACCATAACACCAACAAACATGTGCGCGAATAATTATTTTTTAGTATTTTTCAAATCGTAGGCCAAGAGATTTACTCACAATGAATGAAGAAACATGGAATAAAATAACAATAAAAAACATGAAGAATAAACCTCATCCAATTTTCATGTTGACATCAATTTTTTTCTATTAGAATGATGAATTAAGAGATAAATAAAAAATCACAAAGAAATCCCCAATTCCCAGATAAATCTAACATGTACCCACAATATGCACGATCCGTGAATAAATCTGTTGGTCGATTGGTTCCTGTTCATCATAGGAATAATAAATCAGGGATAAATAAAATAAAAATGACCATCCTAACTTTATTTGGATTGATCAATGATAAAGAACGAATCTGCATTGTTGATGTTGGTGAGATCCTCGAGCTCCATTGCACACCGATCCTCAATCCTGATCTAGTCATCACTCTCTAATGGGAGCTCCTCCAATGCTCTCCAATGGGTATCATTGATTTTTAGGGTTATATGGATAAACCTAAAATTTTTCCACAAGTGTGTCTATATATAGATTTATTAGGTCAGGGAATTAAATAAATTAATTTACATTAAAAATCCTCCCATGACCATGCCTCAACCCGAACACCTAACAATTTCTAGGTTTATATCACGACTAGGGTAAAACCCATGATCTAAACTCAATGGTGGCCTTATATTTCTGATATGATCCTATATTTATAAGTTATTACATTTTTTCAAGAAAACTATGTATTATTTCATTTAATATTTTTTAATATATTTTAAAAATTAGTTTTGGGCACATTGGACCTCAGAATCTCACACTGTCTCTATGCCTAGCTCCGGAAATCCAAAAATAAGCCTGCACAAAGTGATGTGGGTACTGATCATGAATCTAGGTCTATTGTTACCAGGTGATAGCCTAAATATTCCCATGCTTCCACTGGACATGAACTAAAGGAATTTCTTGTCTATAAAGAATCCTCTCATGTCAGTCCTTGATATGTACTGGGTACTCAGTAAAGGTAGCTCTATTCTCAATTTCCAACTCACCCTAGTCGATAACATGTGATGTAACTTCCCAGATCTGGGTGCCACCCCATACCCGGTTGGTCACATGACCTCAAGCACATTTCCCCAAAATCCAGAGGCTGCCGACTAGCAGTGAGGGACAAGGTCTGATAATGGGGAAACTATGCCCTCATTGGAAGAGTATACACAATGGAATAACAAATACTAAAAAAAAGCAGAAGCGGTAATACCATACAACAAGAATAAACAGCGAAAGACTGATAGTAATATAAAAACTAGAGAATATATAAATGAGGAATGTAACATGTTTCTAGGAAAGAATCCAAACAATTCACAATGCTGTAAATACAATACTAAGACCAAAGTTCAAAAAAGTAGTAAACTCCAATAGCATCTTAAGCCTCAGCTTGGTCCCATGCTCTCCAGCTCCAACAACAATCAAGTACCTGATGAAGAATGAAACTTACCCTTATCTATACCTACAACCATATAATCTTTTTGGGTCCAAAAGCATGACCCAAATAGGGTGTGAGATGAATCCCAGTAGGCAACAACCAAAAGGTCTATGCCTAACTTTTAGTGAATATATATAGAAGGTAATATGAAAAATGAAGCAATAAACTAGGAAGTATTCAAAAGTAAACAATCCTACAATTTCCAATTACATTCATTTAAATTTATTAATTATTCAATCCATTGAATAACGTAACCTTAGGATCTATCCTAAGATCTATATCCCTTTGTATAATAGTGACAACATACATCTCAAAAGACCATCTAAACAAACAAGTAAGACTGAGTCCAATCTTGTTCTTTGGTTTGATAGGATCGTCACAATCATTCACAACAACCCTCTAGGAAATATATCACTGTCTAACCCCATTGGTTTAACATAGCAGTAATAAATTAAAAACAACCACTTAGGAAGCTCTCATGGCCAATACCCCTGGGTCCACATGGAAACAATAATTTATACACAACCTCCAGGTAGCTCTCACAGTCAATACCCCCTGAGTCAACATAGCATGAATAAATCATAAACAACCTCTTGGGTAGCTCTCACAGTCAATACCCCTGGATCAAATTCTACACCAAAGCTATCACAATATTGTGTAATTAAACATGGAAACCCCCAAAGTTTTCCTAGTCCAAGGCTCTCATGTTCCATTGGAAAAACAACATGCATATCACAACAAGGTAACACAAGTAATCTATAATTACTACATGGATAACATTCACATGCATAACACATGAAATTCATATAATCAATCAAACTCCATACTAAACAATTCAAGGCATGGAAACAGGGTACACTTTATAGGAAACCTAGGCCAAACGACCATAAACAATCAAACTAGGAAAACACACCCATGGGGTTCCCCGTAAACAAGGAATATAACCTTACACATATGCAACAACCCATTTTCAAACAACTAAACTATAGCAGGTAAATAATAGTGTTAAATTCCAAATCAAGAAATACCCTAATCATGGGTATGCGTCACTTCAGAATATATAATCCAAAGATAAACAATGAAAAGAACAAACCACCTACCTTGATGTTATACGATCAACACTCTTGAACGTCAGCCCTAGAATCAGCCTATAATGACGTAGATCTACAAAAGGGTAAAAAAATAATCCTTGAAATACTTACGAGAGAGGAGGAATAAAAAAGAAATGCTCTAGGGAAAGAGAGAATTCAGCAGTGGGAATCCAATGCAACTGGTGGCGTCTCAATAGGAGATCGAATGGAGAATCGAAAGGGGTTCAAAGTTCATGCCTGTATCATAGCTCTACTGTACAAAAAACGGGAAGAAGAATATGGTTCTAGATGCGAGATGCGACCCCACACCAATTTATCAAATAAAAAGAAAATTACATGGCATTTTCATTTAATGTACATTCCATGTACTAGCCTCAATCGGCCCCCGCTTTAGGTGATCTTCCAGGCCACCTACACAGCCATGTACTCTACCATTACATGACTATATGTAGAAACTGGGTACATGGTGTGTACTAAAAAATACAAGGAATGTACTTAGACAATTATAATTTCTTCCTTTCTTTTCTAAAAAACAATACAAAATAAATATCCATATCTGAAATGAAGATCCGAGTTCTTACAAACTTCCCCCCTCAAAGAAATTCATCACTGAATTACCCTTCCAAGGGTGGTGAAGAATAATCTATGAAAAACTCTAGCCACTATGATCGTAAATCGGTCTCCATCTCCCAAGTCTCGTCCTGTACTCACCCGTGCTACCATAGCTCCCATACTAGGGGAACAAAATGGCCACAGAGAACCTTTGTGTTGCGATCCACAATCAGAATAGGGTGCTCCTAGAAGGATTCATCCACCTCCAACTCAACCTCCTCAGGTTGAAAAACATGAGAGGGGTATAAAAAGTAATTCCGTAGCTGAGAAACAACCAGCCTGACTCTATCTAAAACCTCAAAAAGCCTGATGTATCTTGGTGAAATCTTCCCCTATCTCTTAATCCTCTTGTGTCCCAACCTTGGTGTGACATGTAAGAAAACCTGATCTCTGACCTCGAACTCCAGAGGTAATCTCCATCGACCAGCATAGGATTTCTACTGAGACTGTGCAATAGCTATCCTATTTCAAATCAACTTCACTTACTCAGTGGTCTCCTGAACAAGACGAAGTCCCAATATAGCTACCTCTCTTACCTCCCACCAATATAGGGGTGATTGGCATGACCTACCATACAAAGTCTCATAAGGCGCTATCTAAATCATTTCCTAAAAACTATTATTTTAGGAAAACTCCACTAGGGGTATCTGTCTCTCCCAAGAGCCCCCAAAATATAGGACGTATGCTCAAAGAATGTCCTCCAAAACCTAAATCGTGCACTCGGACTGGAAATCTATTTGGGGATGGTAAGATGTACTCAGAAGTACCTATGTACCTAAATCCCTCTGTAGTCTCTGCCAGACATGAGAATTAAACCAGGAATCCCTGTCTAAAATGATAGAGTGAGGAACCCCATGAAAATGTACAATATCTCAGATGTACAACCTTCCAAGATCATAAACATTGAATGTTTCCTTGATCAAAAAGAAATGTGAAACCTTCATGAGTCTGTCAAAAATAACCCAAACTGCATCATTCCCTCAAGACAACCTCAGTAAACCCAATATGAAATCCATCACAATATAATTCCACTTCCACTTGGGAATTGATAACTTTTGTAAAAGCCATTCTGGCTACTGATTCTCCACCTTCACCTGCTAACAGGTGGAACATATCATGACAAAACATGCTACATCCCTCTTCATACCTGACCACTAATACTGATAGTGTAGATCTCGATACATCTTGGTGACACCAAGATTAACTACCCAAACTAAGGAATGAAACTTTTGCATCAACTCCTCACGTATGTTTGCTAACACCCATATGCATCCATGAAAATGTAAGACCTCATCATCACCTACGGTCCACCCAGGAGTAGGGTCCTCACTTGACACACTCTCCCATAGGACTATGCCTTCAAAATCTGATAGTTACCTCATTTTCACTCGATCCAGTAGGGTATAGGTAACATTTATAGAAGAAAGAAACGTATGCCCCTATCTGTCATACACATCCAAATTCATCTTAGAGAACAAATCCATAAGCTTCCAATCACTGCTAGAATCCTGAACTACATGTATTTGAGTCCTCCCACTCAACACATCAGCCACTGTGTTGCCTTTACCAAGCGTTTAGACAAGCACAAATTCAAAATACTAAAGTTACTCAACCCACCTTCACTGTATCAAATTCAGATCGTGCTGAGTAAAGATATACTTGAGGCTCTTGTGGTTAGTGTATACCAAAAACTGCTCTCCCCAAATATAATGTCTCCAACAGCACAAAACATGTACAACTTAAGCTAAATCAAGATCATGCGTCAGGTAATTCCTCTCATGTGGCCACAATTTCCGAGACCCATATGCAATGACTCCTTCCCCCTACATAAGCACTGCTCCTAGCCCGATACCTAATGCATCATAGTAAATGGTGTAACTCTTTCCCATCTCTAGAAAAATCATTATCGGTGCTAAATTCAATCTCCCTTTCAGCTTCTGAAAGGATAAATCGTAGGAATCTTTCAACAAGTACTTTGCACCCTTCTTAGTCAGGCCTATCAGTGGTACTGCTAAGCATGACAATTCATGAATAAATCACTTGTAGTAACCATATATCCCTAGAAAACTTTGTACCTAAAATATGTTCTTTACCTGCTCCTAATAAACTAATTATCTCACCTTCTCTGGGTCTATTGATACTTCTGTCTCTAAGATAACATTACCCAAGAAGTGAATCTGGTCCATCCAAAAGTTGCATTTTGAAAGTTTGGCTTATAACTGATGCTCTCTCAGTGTACTCAATATGATCTCAAGATGGGTGGCATGGTCATGTCGAGTGTGAGAGTACACCAAGATATCATCCATGAAGACTACCAAAAAAAAATCCAAGTAAGGATAGAACACTCAGTTCATCAGTTCTATGAAAACTACCAGTGCATTCGTGAGACCAGACAACATAACCAAATACTCGTATAGACCATACCTACCCTGAAAGGCTATAAGAGGTATATCTGATGGTCTAATATACAACTGATGATAAATAGATCTCAAGTAAATCTTCAAGAACACATGGGATCTTTGAAGCTGATCAAAGTGATCATCAATTATTGGTAAGGGATATCAGTTCTTGACTGTTAACTGGTTCAGCTTCTGATAATCCATACAAAGTCTAAGGGTACCACCTACTTTCTTCGCAAAATGGACAGGTGAAACCCAAGGAGAAGTACTAGGTCGAATGAAACCCTTTACCTAAAACTCCTATAAATGCTTTTTGAGCTTCTATAACTCTAGTGTATCCATCCTATAAGGAGGAATGGACACCGGTGCCTCTCCTGGCACAATCTCAATAGAGAAATATACCTCTCCCTTTGGAGGCAAACCTGAAAAGTTGTCTAGAAAGAAATCTCTGAAATGATACAACACTAGAGTAAAGTACATATGTGAAGTACCCTGGTCATCTAGATATAAACTAGAAATCTAGGCTATAATTCCTCCCAACCCATGATCCTCGGGTCCCGCTCTGCTCTCTTGGACATCCCATTAACCTTTTTGTAGAAAATAACTCCCCTCTGGTGACGTGAAACTCACCCTGCTATGATAGCAGTCAAAAAAAGGCCTGGAAAAATACCAACCAGTCTATTTTGAGAGTGATATAGAAGCCTTCCATCTCTAATACATAGAGGTCTCACAATAAGTGACAACCACCAACCTCAAGAGGGAACTCCTTGCAATGATGTATAATATCCTTCCTAATCCCCAACGAAGTGTCTATCATCATAATATCCTTAGAAGTAAAGATACAGAGCTCAAGGATCTCCACAATGAAAACAAATATAAAACTATGGGAATACCCTATATCAAAAAGATCATAAGATAAAACTAAGGAAACTGGAATCGTACCTCTAACCATAGAGGGTCCAAGATCCTACTCTTGTTGGGTCTGCTCCACTGCAAAAGTCTGAACTATACCAAGACCCTGTGACCCTGCCTGACTACGCTGAGATGATCCACCCTGAAGTGACAGAAAACCTATCATCTAGCTACCAAGACCATGAACACCTCCTCGACCTGCACGGCCTGAGGAATTCCAGTTCCCTAATTGAGGAGAAACTAATGGTCCTACTCCTGAATGAGGAGTCATAACAGATCCCTGCTCACCAGCTTCTGGTGAGAAAAACTGGAAAAAAACATTGAAGATGACCCATCTTGCTGCAAGATCGACACTCAAATGGGTCTCTTAGGCACTGAGATCTCATGTGAACACTCTTCCCACAATGGTATCACCTCACATGGCTACCTATAAATACATCCATGCTACTGGAATCACCACATGAAGGATCCCTGCGGTGATTCATACTATCAAACAAAGGAGTACCAGCCCTGGATGCTGAACCTCCCTAGATCGCAGCTCCCAAATCCCTTAAATTGAACTTAGTAATCAGTGCCTGATTACTATAGCAATCACCAAAGTCAACCTAAAAACATTCACCTATGATTGAATGTCATACCAGAGACCATCCTCAAATTGATTAGCCAAAGATAACTCACCACCTCCCATAACAGGTGTGAAATTTTGAAGATCTATAAAATGAGAAGAGTAATCCATCATTGAAAGAGCTCCCTGCTCCAAGTGTATGAACTTTCAAGATCAATCGGCCCTAAAAGTATTGGGGTATAAGTAATCATATAAGGTCCTATGAAACTCTTCCCAAGCTATATCTCGATGATGTCCTGCTTGTGATACAACATCCCACCATCTCTTGGAGGAATCACATAGCATGTACGTCGCGAGATTCACCCTCTTCTCTGGAGCTGTCTTCAGATGCTTTAAGATATAAAGAATGGACTCTGACCATGACTCTACAGCCTTTGGTCCCCCATCCCATGAAAAAGTGGGATGTTACTACTGTTGGAACACTCATGTAAACTCTTCCACAGTCAGGGTAGGATGTAGTGCTCCCTATAAAGTCTGTATCATCCTTATAAAGCCTTCATAGAACTATGCATCAGCACCTAAGTTCGGTATAATAGCTGGTGCCAAGACGGGCACGACTGGAGGATCTACTGGTAGTCCCTGATCTACCATTTCTGGTGTCTAATCATCGCCTTGTACCTGGCGTACAACTGGATGATGTCTTGGTGGCATGACTCTGCAAGGTCAAGTGCACACCTCAGTTCAATATTATCAAGGACAACAACTTAGAAGAGAAAGAACATAACAGGAGAATAAAGCATTCAATTTTTTCAAAACATGGTTACACGACATGTACAATCGCTATACGGAGTGTTCCATTAATCCTATAACATGGGCATGTACCTCTGCCAGTCCTGGCCATGTAACACCCGAACACATGGCATGTTCCTCCTATTACATGGCATGTACTTGAATATTCCCTCCTTCCCAAGTTCTTCTACATGGCTAGAACTACATGGTTCTGTCCTGGTGTAACACTACACAACGTGTTCACCCTAGAAATGATGTGTAATACTTAAGATCCACCCATCTGTGTCGTTAGTCACATGTATGGATACACAGTCGACTCTACACAGTGTGTATAACCTATACACGGTGTGTATCACCTAAATTTAACCCACCTATTTCTTTAATCACATGACCAGATACATAGTCTCTTATAACATGACATGTACTCCTAGTACACGGCACATTCTACCAAACATTTATCAACCCTATGTCTTAACTCACATAGCCAGTCACACAGTCAAAGACTACATGATGTGTACATACGGTACACGGAGTATACTTAAGAAAATTTGTTTCTTTCAGAATAAAAGAACACATGGAATGTGTTATAACATTACACATCGTGTTGTATGGGTTTTTGGATATTAAGCCTCCAAAACTTCTCCGGAACCCCTAAAAACTTAAAATTTTATCCAAGGCATGAAAAATTATGACCTCTGAGATCCCATACTCCCTGAGAATCAAAGTTTGGTGTCCTTATTCATGTCCTATCATAATATAATTAAATTAAAGTTAAAAATGATCCACCAAATTCCGATCTAAGAGGGACCATAACACCTCAGGGACCAAAGTTTAGCATCCATCCAAAAAAATCTTTACATATACCAATACCCAATCAAAATAGCAGGTATTTATATCATGGAATCTATCACAATATCATGCATATCTAGAAAAACATCTATACCAACAACATGCAATCAGTATTGCATGTCACGACCCGTCCTCGGGGCCCGTGCCGTGACTACCCCAAGCCCGCCTTCCATAGGCCAGGGGCTGGCGACTAGCACCAAGGTGTAAATCCCGGTAAAAAGGGAAGGCATTGCCTTTGTAAAGTAAACAAGAACCACAGAGTAAGCAAGCGGAAAAATAAACACTAAGTAAAAACAGAGTACAACTGAAGTGCGGAAAAGTAAATGGGCCAGTATACAAACCCAAACTGAAAGTAAAGTACAACTCGAAAGGGAAAACAGCAACTGTAAAGTAAAAGCCGCTACACCGAGCTGTCCACTGGAAATCCCACCTAAAGGGTGGGTACAGATAGCTCCACTGCTCCTCGGGTCCCGCCGTCCGCTCCGAGCACGTCCCGCCCAGTGGTCCACCTCCAGGTATCGTCCTGCTCTGCAAGCCTCAACCACGATCAATGCTGTCCGTCGTCTGCAACCAACACAACGTAGTGCGGGCATAGCCCGTACAGGGGTGAGTATAATGATACTCAGTAGGGACCCCGAGACCCTCAAGGTCTCACTAAAACCAACAAGGATAACCACAAGAAGATCTCAACAGATAACCTATACTTAGATATATGCCCATACATATACCTAAGTTATCAAGTAACCCATCTCAATCATGAGGAAACACAAGGATTGTGAAATCAACGGATAACCACTACCCAGGTATATTCCCATACATATACCTAAGTTATCAAGTGACCCATCTCAATCATGAGGAAACACAAGGGTCAAAAGTCTCAGCTAAAACCAGGATTTTCATTATCGAAACCGTAACTGCTGAAGAGATCCGTCTCTGGAGTGTACAATGGTCCTGCCACGACTCCGAGGTACTTCTCACTAACCTAAGACTGCTGAGGTACTCCTCCTGTCGAGTACCGCGGGCCTGCCACCTCACACAGTAGTTCTTCCCGCAGGGGTCTGCCACCCAACACAGTAGTGCCCCCCCCTCATAGCCTACAGAGGTACTCCTCCTGTCGAGTACCGCGTGTCTTCCACCTCACATAGTAGTGCTCCTCCGCTATGGGTCTGCCACCTCACAAAGTAGTGCTCCCCACTGGGCTACGTAAGTCACTCCGAATCGAATCGGACAAGCAGTCTTCAGGTCTCTGCCGGCTACACGGTCTCCGTACTCCGTACGCTCGTCTCTGGGAGGGTCCGCTCCACAAGCTACAAGTAGATACTCCAAGTATCTCAAAGTCCCACTAAGAAGTATCTCAAAGGACCACCTCGTCATAGGGGTCTCAACGCAATAGACGACGCGTCAATCGGACGCCCGGTCTGTGAGTTGTTAGCCTTTTCGTCCCAGGGGCCCGGTTGGTTTCGTGTGCGAACCAAACCGGCCATATCTCAACTGTACCCCGAACTCTCATAGGGTAAACTCATAGGGACCGTTTCTCAAGAGATCACCAACGCCGCTGACGGTTCGTCAAACAGACGTTCTGTCAGGAAGGTATCAGCTTTTCCGTTCCAGGGGCCCGGTTGGATTTCGGTGCGATCCAACCCGGCCACTATCCATCTGCATCCAAATCTCGGGCGGAGGATGCCAAAAGTTCCGTATCATCAACAGGAACACAACGCAACAGACGGCGCGTCAATCGGACGCCCGGTCTGGAAGTTATTGGCTTTCTCGTTCCGGGGGCCCGGTTGGTTCTTAAGGCAAAACCAGTCCGACCGTACTCCACCTGCGTCCAAACCTCGGGCGGAGTATGCCAAAAGATCCGTCTCACCAAGAGGAACTCAACAAAGCTGAAGGCATGTCATTCGGACGTCCGTAACTCAAGATATGAGCGTTTCTGCTCCGAGGGCCCGGTTGGTTTCGTGTACGAACCAACCTGGCTGAACTCAAAGTATTCTGAAACCTTGAGTGCAATATACCGAAACGACCGTCTCGATCCAAAGATCGCATCGCCGCTGACGGCGCATCGTTTGGAGGTACGTAGCCCGAGTTATGGGCATTTGAATCCAAACCGCTCGGTAACGGGGGTGTCGGGCCCGGGCCGTCCCGGCCCGAGACCCCCCGGTTGGGCCGAACCGGGTCGACGCACCCCGGACAGGGTCGACCCTGCCCAGCACGGCTTGGCCTAGCCCGGCACGGCCCGGCGTGGCCCGGCGCGGCCCGGCGCAGCCCGGCGCGGCCCGGCGCGGCCCGGCGCAGCCCGGCGCGGCCCGACGCGGCCTGGCCTGGCGGACCGGCCTGGCGCGCCGGTTCGGCGCAAGGCAGCGCGCTGGGCGCGCTGCCAGCTCGGCCTTCGGCCGAGCTGATTGAGAACGGGGGGCGCCTGCCCCCCTTTTGTGAAACCGCGGCCCCCCTCATTATGGGGGACCGTTTTGCTGGCCGGGGGAATTAATTTCCCCCGGTTTTTCTCCCTTCCGGCCGGCCTGACCTGGCCGGCCGGTTCTTCCTCAACGGGACCGGCAAAGGCCGGTCCCCTTCCGGCTTTCGACACCGGCGGCCCGGCTGGCCGCCGGTCATCATGTTCTGCCGTGGCCCGGAACCGGCCGCGGCCTTCGTCGTCCGGCGCGGTGCGACGTCACCACGCCCCTCCGCCGCGGCCCCGCTCCGGCCGCGACGCCTTCGATTTTCTTCGACGCGACGCGACGGCGTCGCGTTCTTGGATTTCTTTCCACAGCGCTGCGCGACGGCGCCGCACGTATGTTCCGCATGAACCGCGTGGTGCGACGACACCACGCTCCTTCGTACCAACCACAAAGAAAACAATTATGAAATATGGAGGAGGGTCGGCCGTGTTTGTGCGGTCCGACCCCCTCGCATTATTCAATAATAAAAAGTTGAAAACCACAAAATTCGACATGCCAGAATCAAGAACGGAATCAAATAACATTAAACCCCTACCTCGGTTTCAAGTGCGGAGCTCGTCAACAATCCGCGGAAGACAAGCGTCGCGGAGGTCGGGCGTCGCGGAAATCGAACGTCGATTATGTTGACGTTGGTGGAAGAAGCGCTTGGTGAAGTCGAGTCGAGTCGAGTTGACACTCTCAGAATACTTTGTGGGCGGCGGTGCTTCCCTTGCTTTCTCCGGTTGAAGAAGGTAGAAGGTGTTGCTTCACATTCTTCGGAGACGTGGAACCTTCTTCTTCGAGAGGTTGAAGGTTTTCCAAAAGTTCTTCTCCTCTCCTTAGTTCTCCCCACAAAGTTTATGCCAACCCAAAGAGAAGAATAGAATCTCTCATTTTATTGTTGGCAAAATGATTTCAAAAGAAATCAAACACTCAAAATAATTAATTAAGTTGGTTTAATTAATTAAATGCAAAGTGTTGGCAAGAATTTCAAAAGATTGAAATTCAAATAAACAACACTTACTCACCTCATTAATTAAACAAGTTGTCAACATTAAAGTGGGAGTTGTGGGGAAGTTTAGAGGATATGAAGGAGTGGGGTTCATGTGGGCCCCACCACCCTCATAACCTCCCAAGGGAGGTTGGGTGGTTACCCAACTTCCATCAAGAGTTTACACTTAGAGTAAAATAATTAAAATTGTAGTGTCATTATATAATAAACTTCCACGATTTTTATTATTAACACTCGTGTAAACGCAACTCCGGAACAAGAGTTCCTAAGAAATTACCGGCGCTGCGAGTTCATCGGTGACCTCGGAATTTGATTCCGGGAACCGGTTCAAAAGTTAGAAAAACCCGCTCGTTTGTTCACTGAACGTACCCGAGCCAAACTTCGGAAATTGATTCTGGGCACACCGGGCCTCGGAATCAGGTGCCGTCAGAAACCGCGTTCTTGTAAAATTCCAAGGAAAATTAAGAAAAAATTTCCCTTGAATTTTACGGGTCTTTACATTACTCCCACCACAGGGCTTTACGTCCCCGTAAAGCTTCACCACAAACTTAGGGAAACAAAGGCGGTACTGAGCACGCATCTGAGCCTTCCGCTCCCATGTGCTTACCTGGAGGTTCCCGTACTGCCAAAGAAAGCTCACCCGAGGAATCGATCTTCCTCGTAGGATCCAATCCTGTCGATCCTCGATCCCCACTGGAACCTCCGTGAAAGACACCCCATCGCCATCGTCCAGCTCCTCATGGTCGTTGATATGCAGAGGGTCGAGCACGTATCTCCTTAGTTGAGATACGTGGAAAACGTCGTGCACCTAGTGCAACTGAAGTGGATGGTCCAAGCGGTAAACCACCTCGCCTACCCAGCTGAGGACCTAGAAAGGTCCATTGAACCTCGGAGATAACTTGCCTCCCTGGCCACATCTCCATAAACCTCGTCGAGGTGAGACTCGTATAAGGACGTGATGGTCATCCTCGAACTCTAGAGGCCTCCAAGTCCTGTCAGCATAAGGCTTCTGTCGGCCCTTTGCCATCCTCATCCGCTCTTGGATGACCTGGACCTTCTCTAGTCTCACAAGAGCTGCTATGATTTCTTCTTTGCCGAAAAAAAAGAAATCCGGTCTCATCCCCTGGATGAACCACATTAGTTGCCTAATACAGTCAATCCTGACATGAATGATGCATTCATGCCATGGATGACGTCATAAGGCCTCGACGTAACTACCAAGAGATCCAACTGTCACTCTCGCCTCCAAGGGTTGAGTCACACTGTCGGCATCAATGTGTGGTCACTAGGTCTCCTTCAGTAGAAAAACTCGAAAGTGAGGGTCAAGTCAACAGTCTTAACTGGAACCTCTTAGTAACAAAAAAAAAGAGGACAGGACTGAAAACATCACAAAGGTAAGCATATTTTATTATTGCAGTTCATAAAACAAAGATGCTACACAATATCAACAAGAAACTAGAAGTACAAAGGACGTATCTACTAGTTCCGCTCCTGTCCATCTACTTCAAGAGCTCCATGATCGAAGGCCTCAACTGCCTGAAGCTGAACTCTCGCATGTCCACCAACTCCCTGCGGTCAGGGCGGACCTCCTGGTGGTGGTGGTGGCAACACCTCGAAGCGTCATCCACCTCCAGCTGCCCGGACAGCTCCTCTGCCATGGCCGCCCTGATCGAACCTCTGCCTCTACCTCGGAGGTTCTTCATTTAACTGCTGGTCATCTGCATGGCGGGTCGGACAGTCACGTGCTATGTGACCAATTCCGTCACAGGAGTAACACCTCATGGAAGGTCTGGCTCTATCACTTACCTTGGTGCCCCGCACTACCGACCCTGAGTCACGCGGTCGACCACCTGTAGGTCTGGTCCTCTTGGACCCCTGCGTCATCTATCTACTACCCACTACAGAAGACTCTGCCGCATGCCGGCTAGTGGTGGGTCCTGCTGCTGGAGACTGCTCAGCAAGGAAACTCTCCACTAAGAGGGCTCGCTCCAACACTCCTGTCTGCGTCGGAATGTTGTGCGATACAACCGAAGCTCTGATCTCCCGCCTGAGCCCCTGCTCGAAGGTTCGGGCCCTAAAGAACGGGTCCCGTACCATATCTATGGAGTAGCGCGAGAGGTCTGTGAATCTCACTGAGTACAGCGCCACTGACATTCCGCCCTGCCGCAGCTGAAGTAGCTTCTGTATACGCACCACTATAAGGGTGGCTGGTACAAAATCTGCCCGGAACAGGCTCTCGAAGTCTGCCCATAGAAGTGTCGCCTCGTCATGCATCTGGAGCATCAGGCTCCACCATCTGCCTGCTACTGCCTGAAGAAGGCTGGCAGTAAGGATCACCATGAAATCTGTCGGTGTCCCCACTAGCCTGAAGACTCTCACCACATACTCCATCAAATCCTCAGCCGCCTGTAGGTCCGTCCCTCCCTGAAACCTGGGTGGCCTCTGGCGCTGGAACTCATGCAGTGCGCTCAAGCAACATGAATCCTCTGATGCTAGGGCTGGTGGCATCGGTGGCCCAATGGGTAGTAGTACCGCTGGTGCCTCCGCTGGTGCCTCAACTGGGATAGGGCCCTGTACTGAGGCCTCGTCGCTCGGTGGGCTGTCAGTACGCACCACTCTCGGGGCTCTAGCTGGTCGACCACGGGGAGGCATCCTGAAAGAAACAACGTGACACGGTCAAAAGATTATACCTGGTGAGCTGACCTGGTTTGAGCTGTTTTAAAGAAAAACCTTTGAAAACATACACGCAATCAGTGTTTTAGTGCACAAAGTCGGAAATCAGTTGTCAGGGTCCTGGTGTATGGATACGTCGGCCGCCCGCACCAACACATGACTCCCTGAACTGAAAACCACAGTCGGTACTCTTAACACTATTGCTTCACAGAAAGAAAATATCAGAGTTATAAGTTCTGTGGTAGAACCGACTCCTTTGATACCAATTTGTCACGACCCGTCCTCGGGGACCGTGCCGTGACTACCCCAAGCCCGCCTTCCATAGGCCAGGGGCTGGTGACTAGCACCAAGGCGTAAATCCCGGTAAAAAGGGAAGACATTTCCTTTGTAAAGTAAACAAGCACCACAGAGTAAGCAAGCAGAAAAGTAAACACTAAGTAAAAACAGAGTACAACTGAAGTGCGGAAAAGTAAATGGGCCAGTATACAAACCCAAACTGAAAGTAAAGTACAACTCGAAAGGGAAAAAAACAACTGTAAAGTAAAAGCCGCTACACCGAGCTGTCCACTGGAAATCCCACCTGAAGGGTGGGTACAGATAGCTCCACTGATCCTCGGGTCCCACCGTCCGCTCCGAGCACGTCCCGCCCAGTGGTCCACCTCCAGGTACCGTCCTACTCTGCAAGCCTCAACCACGATCAATGCTGTCCATCGTCTGCAACCAACACAACATAGTGCGGGCATAGACCGTGCAGGGGTGAGTATAACGATACTCAGTAGGGACCCCGAGACCCTCAAGGTCTCACTAAAACCAATAAGGATAACCACAATAAGATCTCAACAGATAACCTCTACTTAGATATATGCCCATACATATACCTAAGTTATCAAGTAACCCATCTCAATCATGAGGAAACACAAGGATTGTGAAATCAACAGATAACCACTACCCAGGTATATGCCCATACATATACCTAAGTTATCAAGTGACCCATATCAATCATGAGGAAACACAAAGGTCAAAAGTCTCAGCTCAAACCAGGATTTTCATTATCGAAACCGTAACTGCTGAAGAGCTCCGTCTCTAGAGTGTACAGTGGTCCTGCCACGACTCCGAGGTACTGCTCACTAACCTAAGACTGCTGAGGTACTCCTCCTGTCGAGTACCGCGGGCCTGCCACCTCACACAGTAGTGCTTCCCGCAGGGGTCTGCCACCCAACACAGTAGTGCTCCCCCCTCATAGCCTACAGAGGTACTCCTCATGTCGAGTACCACGGGTCTTCCACCTCACATAGTAGTGCTCCTCCGCTATGGGTCTGCCACCTCACAAAGTAGTACTCCCCACTGGGCTACGTAAGTCACTCAGAATCGAATCGGACAAGCAGTCTTCAGGTCTCTGCCGGCTACACGGTCTCCGTACTCCGTACGCTCGTCTCTGGGAGGGTCTTCTCCACGAGCTACAAGTCGATACTCCAAGTATCTCAAAGTCCCACGAAGAAGTATCTCAAAGGACCGCCTCGTCATAGGGGTCTCAACGCAACAGACGGCGCGTCAATCGGACGCCCGGTCTGTGAGTTGTTAGCCTTTTCGTTCCAGGGGCCCGGTTGGTTTCATGTGCGAACCAAACCGGCCATATCTCAACTGTACCCCGAACTCTCATAGGGTAAACTCATAGGGACCGTTTCTCAAGATATCACCAATGCCGCTGACGGTTCTTCAAACGGACGTTCTGTCAGGACGGTATCAGCTTTTCCGTTCCAGGGGCCCGGTTGGATTTCGATGCGATCCAACCCGGCCACTATCCATCTGCATCCAAATCTCGGGCGGAGGATGCCAAAAGTTCTGTATCGTCAACAGGAACGCAACGCAACAGACGGCGCGTCAATCGGACGTCCGGTCTGGAAGTTATTGGCTTTCTCGTTCCGGGGTCCCGGTTGGTTCTTAAGGCAAAACCAGCCCGACCGTACTCCACCTGCGTCCAAACCTCGGGCAGAGTATGCCAAAAGATCCGTCTCACCAAGATGAACTCAACAAAGCAGACGGCACGTCATTCGGACGTCCGTAGCTCAAGATATGAGCGTTTCTGCTCCGAGGGCCCGGTTGGTTTCATGTACGAACCAACCTGGCCGAACTCAAAGTATTTCGAAACCTTAAGTGAGATATACTGAAACGACCGTCTCGATCCAAGGATCGCATCGCCGCTGACGGCGCATCGTTTGGAGGTCCGTAGCCCGAGTTATGGGCATTTCAATCCAAACCGCTCAGTAACGGGGGTTTCAGGCCCGGACCGTCCCAGCCCGAGACCCCCCGGTTGGCCCGAACTGGGTCGACCCGCCCCGGACAGGGTCGACCCGCCCCGGCGCGGCGCGGCGCGGCCCGGCGCGGCCTGGCCCGGCCCGGCCTGGCCTGGCGGACCGGCCAGGCGCGCCGGTTCGGCACAAGGTAGCGCGCTGGGTGCGCTGGCAGCTCGGCCTTCGGCCGAGCTGATTGAGAACGGGGGGCGCCTGCCCTCCCTTTTGTGAAACCGTGGCCCCCCTCATTATGGGGGGCCGTTTTGCTGGCCGGGGGAATTAATTTCCCCCGGTTTTTCTCCCTTCCGGCCGGCCCGACCTGGCCGGCCGGTTCTTCCTCAACGGGACTGGCAAAGGCCGGTCCCCTTCCGGCTTCCGACACCGGCGGCCCGACTGGCCGCCGGTCATCATGTTCCGCCGCGGCCCGGAACCGGCCGCGGCCTTCGTCGTCCGGCGCGGTGCGACGACACCGCGCCCCTCTGCCGCGGCCCCGCTCCGGCTGCGGTGCCTTCGACTTTCTTCGACACGACGCGACGGCGTCGCGTTCTTGGATTTCTTTCCACAGCGCGGCGCGACGGCGCCGCGCATATGTTCCGCATGAACCGCGTGGTGCGACGACACCACGCTCCTTCGTACCAACCACAAAGAAAACAATTATGAAATATGGAGGAGGGTCGGCCGTGTTTGTGCGGTCCGGCCCCCTCGCATTATTCGATAATAAAAAGTCAAAAACCACAAAATTCGACATGCCAGAATCAAGAACGGAATCAAATAACATTAAACCCCTACCTCAGTTTCAAGTGCGGAGTACGTCAACAAGCTGCGGAAGACAAGCGTCGCGGAGGTCGGGCGTCGCAGAAATCGAACGTCGATTCCGTTGACGTTGGTGGAAGAAGCGCTCGGTGAAGTCGAGTTGAGTCGAGTCGACACTCTCAGAATACTTTGTGGGCGGCGGTGCTTCCCTTCCTTGCTCCGGTTGAAGAAGGTAGAAGGTGTTGCTTCACATTCTTCAGAGACGTGGAACGTTCTTCTTCGAGAGGTTGAAGGTCTTCCAAAAGTTCTTCTCCTCTCCTTAGTTCTCCCCACAAAGTTTATGCCAACCCAAAGAGAAGAATAGAATCTCTCATTTTATTATTGGCAAAATGATTTCAAAAGAAATCTAACACTCAAAATAATTAATTAAGTTGGTTTAATTAATTAAATGCAAAGTGTTGGCAAGAATTTCAAAAGATTGAAATTCAAATAAACAACACTTACTCACCTCATTAATTAAACAAGTTGTTAACATTAAAGTGGGAGTTGTGGGGGAGTTTAGAGGATATGAAGGGGTGGGGTTCGTGTGGGCCCCACCACCCTCATAACTTCCCAAGGGAGGTTGGGTGGTTACCCAACTTCCATCAATAGTTTACACTTAGAGTAAAATAATTAAAATTGTAGTGTCATTAAATAATAAACTTCCACAATTTTTATTATTAACACTCGTGTAAACACAACTCCGGAACAGGAGTTCCTAAGCAATTACCGGCGCTACGAGTTCATCGGTGCCCTCGGAATTCGATTCCGGGCACCGGTTCAAAAGTTAGAAAAACCTGCTCGTTCCTTCATTGAACGTACCCGAGCCAAACTTCGGAAATTTATTCCGGGCACACCGGGCCTCAGAATCAGGTGCCGTCAGAAACCGCGTTCTTGTAAAATTCTAAAGAAAATTAAGAAAAAATTTCCCTTGAATTTTACGGGCCTTTACATTGCATCCTAAATGGCATGACAAGAATACATGACATGTGATCTCTATAAAGTTCCTATATGATGAATGAGATGGAATACCCTAATCTCATCGGTTTGAAATATAAATAGAACCAAAATGATGTAAATCATAACAACACAAAAAAATGAATCACCCAATGGTGAAATCAAATCAACTGTAACAATTGAAAAACCGAAAAAATTGCAATATTAGAGGTAAATTGGATTTTCCCTGTACACAAGTTAGTTAATACTGGGCACAACTTATTACCAACTAGATATTACTTCCTATACCTAGCTATAGGCTCCAAATAGTAAGACAAAGAGGAAAAGAAACCTATGCTCTGATACCACTTTGTAACGTCCTGAATCCATGTTCTACCCCGTACCCAGTTGGTCACATGACCTCAGGCACATTTCCCCAAACACCAAAGGCTTCTGACTAGAAGCAAGGGATAAGGTATGATAATGGGGAAAATATTCCCTCATTATTATAGTATACATAGTAGAATAAAAAATAGTAAAAAAATTAGAAGCAATAATACTATACAACAAGATTAAATAGTGTAAGACTGATAGTAATATAACAACTAGAGAATATATAAATGATGCATGTTACATGTGTCTAGGAAATCATCCAAACAAGTCACAATGCTTGAAATACAATACTAAAACCAAAGTACAGAAAATTAGTAAACTCTAATAGCATGGCAAGCATCAGCTTGGTCTCATGCTCTCTAACTCCAATAACAATCAAATACCTGATGAAAAAGGGAGATTTCCCTTATTTATACCTACAACCATATAATCTATTTGGGTCTAAAAGTATGACACAAACTAGGTGCGAGAAAAATCCTAATAGTCAACCACCAAAAGGTCTGTGCCTAACTATCAGTGAATATATATACCAGGTAATATGAAAAATGAAGCAATAAACTAGAAAGTATTCAAAAGTAAACAATCCTATAGTTTCCAATTACATTCATTTACATTTATTAATTATTCAATCCATTGAATAATGTAACCTCAAGATCTATCCTAAACTCTATATCCCCCTATATAATAGTAACAACAGATGTGTCAGAAGACCCTCTAAACAAACAAGTAAGACCAAGTCCAAGCTTGTGCTTTGGCTTGACAGAATCATCATAATCATTCAATTATTCACAAAAACCCTCTAGGAAATCTCTCACAATCTAACCCCTTTAGTTTAACATATCACTAATCAATTACAAACAATCACCAGAGCATCTCTCACGGTCAATACCCCTAGGTCCACATGGAATCAATAATTTATACACGACCTTTGGGTATCTCTCACAGTAAATACCCCCTGGATAAACATAGCATGGATAAATCATAAACAACCTTTTGGGTAGCTCTCACAGTCAATACCCTTAAGTAAAAGTCTACACCAAGGCTCTCATAGTCCTGTGTAAATAAACATGGAAACCCCCATAGTTTTCTTGGTCCAAGGCTCTCAAGGTCCATTGGAAAAACAACACACATATCACAACAAGGCATCACATGTAATCTATAATTACTATATAGATAATATTCACAAGCATAAAACATGAAATTCATATAATCAATCAAAATCCATCCTAAACAATTCAAGGAAAGGAAATAAGATATGCCTTATAGGCAACCTAGACCAAACGACCATAAATAGTTAAACTAGGGAAACACACCCATGGGGTGTCCCATAAACAAGGCATCTAAACTTACGCATATGCAACAACCCCTTTTCAAAAAAATAAACCATATAATGTAAATAATAGGGTTAAATTCCAAATCAAGAAATACCCTGATCATGGGTATGCAACACTTCAGCATATATAATCCAAAGATGAACAAAAAAGGCACAAACCACCTACCTTGATGTTGTATGATTAACACTCTTGAACATCGACCCTTGAATCATTCTAGAATGAAGTAGATCTAAAAAAATGGTAAAAATGATCATCCTTGAAATACTCACGATATAGGAGGAATCAAGAAGAAAGTATCTAGGGAAATAGAGTACTCACTGGTGGGAATCCAATGAAACCAGTGGTGTATCAATCAGAGCTCGGATAGAGAATCGGTAGGGGTTCAAAGTTTGCAGCCATCTCATTGCTCTTCTGTACGAAACATTGGAAGAAGAAGATGATTCTAGATGTGATATGTGACCCCATACCAATTATTAAATAGAAAGAAAAGTACACAATGTGTTTATTTAATATACACACTATGTACTTACCTCAACCAGACCCCACTTTAGGCGGTCTTCCACGTCACCTACACGTCCATGTACTTGACCATCACACAACCAGTACACAAATATACATGGAAAATAGGTACATGGTGTGTAATCAAAAGTACACGATGTGTACTTAGAAAATTATCATTTCTTCATTATTTTCCTAAAAAACAACCTGAAATAAATATCCATACCTGAAATGAAGATCTGGGATCTTACATGTGACAGATCGTGTATGCACCTCCTTATTTGTGACATGTGGAAGACATAACATACTTAGTATAATTTCAGTAGTAGAGCTAAAAGGTACACCAACTTTCCAACTCTACACAATATCTGTAAAGGGATAATGAACCTCAGAGATAGCTTGATACCTCATTCAAATCTCTAAACCCACATCAGGGTGAGACCATCAAGACCACATGGCCTCCACCCACTAAATCCAAAGGCCTCTATAATTGGTCAACATAGGACTTCTGATGGATCTATGTAGTCCTCATCTGCTCATGGATGATTTCCACCTTCTCCATAGTGGCTCACACCAACTATGGGCCTATACGTGATGAATCTTCTGGGTTAATTTAACAAAGTGGTTACCTATAGGGTCACCCATACAAGGGATCAAATGTTTCCATACCAATAGAGGAATGATATCTATTGTTTTACACAAAATACATAAATGGTAGGTGATCCTACCAACTACAGACAATATCCAACATGAAATCTCAAAACATGTCATCCAGAACTTGAATGGTCTACTCAGTCTGGCCATCAGTTTGAGGGTAAAAAGCCATGCTCAAACGTAGATGATTCTCAAAATACTTCTTCAATACCTTCTATAATTGAGATATTAAGTGGGAATAAAATTCAAAAATGATCTTTGAGGTAACTCCATAGAGTCAGACTATCTCATACACATAGAGACATCCCAATCTCTATACCAAACTATGCTCTCAAATAGCTTGGAAGTGGGACTACTTGGTGAGTCAGTTTATGATCACCCAGATAGAATTGTGTCCCTTGTAAATACATGGTAATACCATAATGAAGTCTATGTATATCCCATCCCACTTACACTTTGGCACCCCAAGGGTTTGAGATAAACCTCATGGAACCTGGTTCTCAACCTTCACTTGTTGACAAGTAAGGCATAGATAGATAAAATCTAAAACTCCCTCATTCATACCTAAACACCAATACTAATGTCGGAGGTCCTGGTACATCATTTATAAACCTGAATGTACTTCCAAAGGAAATATATGAAACTCTCTTAGAAACTCCTCCTGCAATGTCACTGGTACCATTGTGAATCCTCTGAAAAGAATTACATGCTTCCCACCTTAAAAAAATCCATCAGGATCATGTCTAATGGATATCTGAGTACATAGGGTCCCACAGTCAGTATCCCCAAGCCATGTCTTACTGACTCATTGTAAAATCATAGGGGTAACAACCATCGAACGAAGGAAAACTGATCTATACCCATCCAAAAAGGATATTTGTAATGAGTCTAACTATTATAATGCCTCACTCAGTAACTATGAACATGATCTCCTACTAAGAGAATCTGCTACTACATTCCCCTTTATAGGAGTATAGAAAATCTTGAAGTCATAATCCTGGAGGAACTCTATCCATCACCTCTATCTTAAGTTAATATCCTTTTGGGAGAAGATATACTTGAGACTCTTTTTGTCAGAATAGACGATAAACCTCTTTCCCATTAGTTAGTGTCGCCACATATTCAGTGCGAAGACTACCACAACCAACTCAAGATCACGAGTCACATAGTTCTTTTCATGTGGTCTAAATTGAAATAAACCATAGGCAATCATTTCTTTCCTCTATATCAAAAAACAACCAATCCAGTCTCCCAATTCATCACAGAACACTACGTACTCAACACCCTCCTATAGAAATCTCAATATGGGAGCTCTATTCAATTTCGACCTCAAATCCTGGAAAACCTACTAGAACCTCTATTTCCACACAAAAGGATCCTTCTTTTTGGTCCAAGCTATCAAGGGAGATGATATCCTAGAGAAATCATGTATTAATCTATGATAGTAACTTTCCAACCCAATGAAACTTTGAACCTACGACATGCTCTTGGGTGGATCCCAAACTACCATTTCCTCAACCTTTGTTGGGTCCACTACTACACAATCTACTGAGATAATAATTCTATAAAGTGGACCTCCTAAATCTAGAACTGGCACTTTGAAAGATTATCATAAGTCTGGTGCTCTTGGAGTACATATAGAACCATCCTCAAGTGTCTCGTATGCTCCTCCCCAAACATTGAGTACACTAGGATATCATTGATGAATACTACCACTAACTGATCTATGAAAGGATGAAATATCCAATTCACAAGTCTTATGAACAATTATGGGGAATTATTCATGCCAAATGGAATCACTAAGTACTCATAGTGAATGTAGATACATATCAATGCTGTATTTGGTATATCCTCATCCCACACCCGCAACTGGTGATAACATGATCTGAGGCCAATCTTCAAGAACCATCATGCCCCTATCAACTGATCAAAGATGTCATCGATCCTCAGTAGTGGATATTTTTTATTTTCAGTCACATGGTTTAGGTTATTGTAATCCACAAACAACCTCAATCTCCTGTACGCCTTCTTGGTGAACAATACTGGGGATTCCTAGGGTAAAACACTATGTTTAACAATTCCCTTCCTCTGAAAGTCTTCTAACTGCACCCTCATCTCGTGAAGCTATATGGGAGACATAAAATATGATGGTGTAGATATTGGGGTCTTCTTGGGGTACAGATCAATGCAAAAGTATATCTCTTGGTGTGGATGTAATTTTGGAACTTCTTTAGGAAAGACATACTCATACTCCTCCACTGCTGCAGGGAACTGAAAACTCATAAAATCAACTAAACCAAGTGTCATTCTAGACACTTTATGAGTAATAATATGTAACCTTCTATACATGAGTCTATCCTATGCTACCTAGGATTCCTTTTCACCCACAAAAGAAAACATGGAACCGTTGTAGTGGACACACAACATCCTATTCCTCAAAAAGACTATCTGGGCATGAACTATAGATAACCAGTCCATACATATGATACAATCCTAAGGACTCATCATTGATACAAAGAGATCTCAAGAAAAACTCTCACCTCCAAGATTTAGGTCACATATTTGGAAGAAGTGTGTGATTTCTGAGTCACCTCCCTTAGGAGTCTCCAAGTGTAAGGGCCAAGCTAGGGGATCAAGCATAATTTCTAAGTATCGAACCAGATATGTGTAAATAAGGGAATAACTTACATCTATGTATATTGGTACTAAATATAAGGTATAAAAGACAAAGATCATACCTCATATCATCATTGAAGCCTCTAGGTCATAAGTCTTGACCGCCTGTAGCTTCCCTTGCCCCTATCATCCAGATACCTGAGATTTGTGTGGATCACCTGGGGGTGGTGGTGGTAAAAAGTCAAAAATTATAATACCTATAACTACTCTCCCAACTCTTATACCACGTCCTCTACCTTACAGACTTGTTTTCTCATGTTGTTTCCTCTATCTTAGTGGTCTATCCACTATCTCCATATCAGTTGAATGATGGTCCAGACAATCCCTCACGATATGTCCCCTGCCATCACATGAGTTTCACCACTTCTCCCAGGAAAAACTAGACCCATCCTATGAGACCTATACCAAAAACCCTCTATCCTAGGGTTTCCTATTGAAATGTATCTCATGTAAAATTCCTTGATACTGACATCATCTCCCTATTTTCAAAGTATATGCTCTTGAGTTCCCACCGCCGACAACAACTACCTACGTTTTCTTATCTAGGAAACCCTCAACCACTAAAGCATTCTCTAGAACCCCAACATAAGTAGGAATTAATATATGTATAACAATTTATTATATGCCTCTATGAAGTCCTCACTTGAAGGTTTGAGCCTAAAATAACTAATCCAAAACCATATCCATTGAGTACCTAGAGATGTTGGTAAACCACGATAAATACTTATACACTAAAATAATTCACTACTAAATCTGTAGAAGATCCTAAATGGGTACATACCTCAGCGTAGTTGAAGATAACTAGTCTCTAAAAGGATCTCAAACTCTGAACATGATAGAGTTTCCTCATCATATGTTTGGGTTACTAAACCCCACCATTGTCCTAATAATCCATGGAGAAGGCTCTCATATAGGACCACCATATGATCTGTTGGTGTACTAAAAAGATGGAAAACTTGAATCACCATCTCAATCTAGTCCTTAGAAACCTGTGGTTCGGGATCACCTCAAAACTTTAGGGGTCTCTATCTTTGAAACTCATGAAGCACGCTTAGAATGTGAACCTCATCTATGGCATTGAGGGTACCATTTTTTTCTCAAAAGGTGGTAGTATAACTAGTGAATCACATAAAGGTAACACCTCTAAAATAGGACCACGTATCGATTCCTCCTCACTATGGGGATAATCCTTGTGATCCTGATTCTAAATATTAGTATAAATACATCACAAAGGCATCCTGAAAATGAAAAAAATATACCATGATCTGTGAGTATATCTGGATAGATGAATCAATAAGGACATAGAAACCAAAACCCATTCATATATGATGAATATACCGATGTTTTTCCTTGGAACTAGTGCCCTCATGTACCGAGTCAAAATGCAGGTGATTAGAGTCCTATTGTATGGATATATCAGCCTCTCTACAACCATTGGAGTCCCTAACTTGAAATATAAGTTCAAAAAACTTAACAATATTTCCCCAAACCAATATAATAGACTCAGAACCTAAGGTAGAACCGGATGCCTCTAATACCACTCTATTATGACCTATCCCGATGGGGCCCATTCCACGACTCCCTAATCCCACCTCCAATAGGCCATGGGCTGGTAACTAGTTCCAAGTAGGAATATCACTAACATGGGGGGACTTAGAATAAATCACCTACACACACACACATATCTAATCCCATACAATGTTGAAATGTAAAAAAACTAATAAACCATGCATGCATGCATCTAAATTCCACAACTAGAGTATGATGACAATTACTGGAAATTAGAAAGGTCCAAATATAATTCAACCAAAAAGAGTCTAAAAACAAGTCCAACATGAAATTATATATTGGTAATGCTGTCAAGATAATTGTAGGAACACACATAGGTCTATTCAAATTACTAATCACTACTTGGTGCTGGTCCCTCTAGGACTTTGTAAAAAGGTCAATCATTTTCATAAGACACGATACGTGCGGGCAAAGCCCATGCATGGGTGAATATAACAATACCCAGTAGGACACCCCAAAATCACTAAGCATATAACAAAAAGAATAATATTTATCTCTACATAGGTATATGTATACAACATATATAATAATAATATCTAGATATACTCAAAAAAGAAACACAGTCTCAAATTAAATCCACAACCATAAATGTCAGTCTAGGGATCTAGATTAAAGATTCCACATAACAGTCATCTAGGAGAACACACTCCACAAGTCAGATATCACTGATGGAATTCATCTGTGATTTACTTCTCATCGGGTCTCTCCATTATAAGTATACGCTGGAAGTCTAAAGATAATGATACACATATGAAGATCACACCCAAGGCCATGGGGTATACCAACAATTCAATCTGGAATAACCTACTAAGTAGAGGATCAACACCCATGTAATGTTTGTTACAATGATACCAAGAACTCCACCTAGGTAAATATGATGATAGATGATCTCAATCCAGGCCTCATGGAAGGATTCAACCAACTCTATCAAAGAATTCCCACTGAAGGGATCAATATCCTAAATGTAGGACATTATTCCATATTAACCCTAGGGAATGGATATAGGGAACTGTCCTAAATGAAAATTTTCTAGGATGAAGATGAAAAGGGCTCCAAGCCTTCTCTGAAAGAGTAAAAAACATGTATTATAAGTACACGATGTGTCCCTTCGGCACTGAGTCCTGGTCATGTAACACGACCTATTCCCATATCCATGTCTGTGCCTAAGTACACGATGTGTTCAAACCCATGTACTCCTAGACATGTCCATGTAGGGATAGCCATGTCCATGTAGGGCTAGACATGTCCATGTACAACTAGATATGCCCATTCCCATTCCCATATATCATGCCAAGTACACGTCAAGCTGCTAGGTAGAGTCACACACCATGTGATAGGGGTCACACGTTGTGTGATATTTAACTTCTCCATGGAAACTCTATCACTACACTAGGGGTCCCACACTATGTATAGACCCGCAATACATGCTATGTACTATGGTATTTTCCAAAAACTCAGATTTGGTTCACACGTCTTCTCCCACTCCTCTAGATGATGATCTGACCATGCATCATACTAGGAAACAAACATCTGTATTCAACCGACCCTTTCCATCACCAATAACTGAATTCTAACCTTCAAATCTATTCAGAAATCTCCCTCGTGCATCATCCATCATCACATGTGAATAACACAAGGATCAGGTATCACCCAATTCATCCAATCTAATTCCAAATTCATCATCATACGATCACCATGTCATATATAGACCATATCTACAAAATCAAACCATTGCACGAAGAAACAAGTATGTGATGGTTGATTCATTAGTATTTGTTGAACTGTGGGCAAAGATATTTTCCTGTAATAAATGAAGAAATGGGGAATAAAATCGTAATGATAAACATGAGGAATGAACCTCAAACAATATTCATGTTAGCCTTGATTTTTATCCATTATAATGATGAATGAATAGATAAATAAACAATCATAATGAAATCCACAATTCCTGGGTAAATCTAACCCATACCCACAATACGTACGATATGAGAATCAATTTGTTGGTCAATTGGTTCAAGTTCATCATAGGAATAATAAAATGGGGATAAATCCAATAGAAATCAACACCCTAACTTGATTTGCATTGATCACTGATGAAGAACGAATCGACATCATTGATGTTGGTGAGATCCTCTAGCTCCATTGCACACTGATCCTCAATCCCGATCCAGTCATCGCTAACTAATGGGATCTCCTCCAATGCTCTCCAATGATTCTCTATTTTTAGGTTTATGTAGATAACCCTACAAATTTTACATAAGTGTGTTTATATAGAGATTTATTAGGTCAGAGTAATTAAATAAATTAATTTATTTTATACATCCATCCATGACGACACTTCAACTCAAATTCCCTACACGTTCTAATGTTATATCATTACTAGGGTAAAACCCATGATTTGAACTCAAAAAAATCCTCATATTTATGAGCTTATATTCTATTTATAATT
The DNA here is from genome assembly GCA_963277665.1 of Viscum album. Lineage (NCBI taxonomy): Eukaryota > Viridiplantae > Streptophyta > Magnoliopsida > Santalales > Viscaceae > Viscum > Viscum album. Next base: position 590,279,591 of record OY728141.1, on the reverse strand, counting down.
TCTTCCACTTTTTTAGGAAAAATATGCATGCGTGCATTTAATATTTTAAATATGTTTCAAAAATTAATTCCAGACACACCAAGCCTCAGAATCTCACATCATCTTCGTGCATAGATATAAAAATAATTCATGCAATATTCCAAAACAATATATGAAAAAATAAAGCTCCTTACAATGTCTTATATGTGTTGCAGTGGAGGAGGTATGTGCACAACCCGTCACATGTTATCGACTTGGGTGATCTGGACATTGAGGATGGAGCTACCTTTACAGAGTATGTGGTAAAGATCGATGAAAAATAAGAGAATATACTTTATGGTCAGTTGATTCCCTTGGTGTGTGTACAGTGACAACATGATAATTTTTAGGAGAGCACTTGGGAGTGGGATAACTAGATACAATCCAAGCACCCTTATCTTTTTAAGTAGGATTTTTTTTTCTCTTTTTAGGATGAAAATAACTAAGGTGGGGAGAATTTAACATCCCTATTTTTGACTTGCAAGACTGTGAAATATATTAAGTAATATTTTTTCAGCTAGTCACTGATACAGAAAGAGATTCTAAGGTCCAGTGAGCTTCAATTTTAATATAATAAAAAAAAATATATTATATTACACACAGAAAAAAAGTATTTATAAAATAATGGAATAAATCCTTAATGAAGTATTAGATTAGAAATCCAAGACCACCAATAAATCCAGAGTGTGGGTTTTACCATAGGTGTGACATAATCTTTGTGCTTTTTAGGTGTTTGGCATAAAAATAATCATGTGATGAATAATAAATAAATAAATAAATTGTATTTATTTAATTATTATAATTAAGCTAAACCATAACCCCCTTTATAAAATCCTATATATCATACATCTATAGGGTTAGCCGCATAACCCTAGGGATTGAGAGAGCGTATTTGTTGTAGGAGAATTCTTGTAGGAACAATGGTTGATCGAGGTTTAGAAATGATAAATGCATATAAAATCCACTAATAGGTTGATTTGAAGGTCAATCATGCTTTACAAGCATGGTTTTATCTTCCCAAAATTTAGGGATTGATGAATTTTGATGGTTTCCTATTTATTGGTTATTTTTTAAATGTTATAATAGAAATTAATCAATTCCAATCCAAAAAATGACCAAGATTTGTTCCTCTTATGTGTTTTGTGCATTTCCTTCCATGTTCTTTGCATGATTGCTGTTGTTTTTTATTTGAAAGTGATTCAAAAAATACCTAATAGGCAATTATTGTGAAATTATTTTTTAGAGCAATGGATTGATACTGTGGGTTTGGTCTTGGGATTGAAGACATAATAGTATGCCGATAAAAATGGTGTTGTGATCAAATTAGATATCCCTGATTCATGGGTGTTGGTGCTTTGATGATGAGGAGTGATGATAGATATTTCCATGAGTGGATTTGGTGGCCAGAATCTGGTCACCAATGACAACCAAGCTCAGTTGATCCTAGATAAATGTTTAAAGGAAAGTCTAGTGGTATAATCAATGTATGTGGCAGCATGGGTGAGATGAGAAGAACAACCTGTAGTTTCTATGAAAATCCTAACCACACAATATATACTCCAGAAGAACACATGCCTTGATATACGTTCCCATGGTTCTAGAGTTAATGCGTAGTAAAAAATATCACACACCATGTGACACATATCACATGCCATGTGACCTAGTGCTGGTGGATTGGTGTGTACCATAGGGGTAAATGTGCATGAAAGTTACCAATCACATGGGAACAACCAGAGTACATGGGCATGACCTGGTACTCAAACATGACTGGGTACATGGGCACAACCAGATTACATGGGGACAACCTAAAGTGCATGGGCATGTCCTGAAGTACACAAACTCAGGAAAGTGGTACACTAAGTACCAAACTGATATGCACATGCTGTGTATCCCAAAATAACATGCTACATATATGAAGAAAGACATTCCATGTGAGACGACTAGACACTAACCGACCTAAGGTGGACAAGACATGCCATGTACAACTAGTACATACTATGTAATTTCTTCAAGGTAGGTTGAGGCCCTCCAAATCTTTAATGTAGACTAGTTTTAGTTGGGTGTGTTCCCTCGAACCATCCTTATTAGGGTTCAATGAGGTATTTCATCTTGATCTTTGGATTTTTATCCCCTCTACGGGATTAGTCTTGGATAGAGTTTGAAAATCCCTCAATGTGACCTGGTGTTGATCCTCTATCATTTCTTATTTTTCTCTAGGCAGGTTTTCAGGAATCATCATGACCAACTTACAAGGGTATAAAATCCCCTACTTAGTGACTTATTCCAGGTAGGGTCTATTATACCCCATGGGCCATGGGTGAGATCCCCTATATGTGTATTGATATCTTTTAAGTTCCAGCGAGTTCTTCTTTATTAGGGACTAATGAGAATGACCCCTTGAATGAGTTCCATGAGTGATAACATGTATCATGGAGTGAGTTCTCCCAGATGAACATTATCCTGAAGCCTAGAGAATAATTCTATGGATAACAGTTTGGTTGATACCTATTCGAGACTTGGTGTCTATTATGAGTATTTCTAGGTTATGTATTTTTCTTACTATGTCTCATATTCTAATTGACATATCTTGTTGATGATGAGATGACTACTATCTTTATTCTTTTTGTTTGTTGATTTTGGGGTATCTTACTAGGTATTATTATACTCACCCCTATATGGGATCTGCCCACACATGCCGTATCTTATATAGATGATAGGACAATTGACTTAGTCATAGGAGGACTAGGAGAAGGTGGAGAATAGTGAGCTAGATAGACTGTGGTTTGTGCTTGGTTGTTTCATTTGAAAATAGTTCCCTCCTTAGCAGGTTGGACTCTTTTCCAGTTTTGGTGGGCTTGTATTTGGCCCTTTTTTCTTTTCATACCATGTGATACTCTAATTAATGGATTTATATGTATACATGAATTATGGTATCAATTTTATTATTTTACCTTTCATCATTATTCGGGTATTTGGATATGGGTTCATGTGTATAGGTAATTTAGGCTAAGTCCTCCCATGTGTATGATATGCCTACTTGGAACTTGTCTCTAGCCCCTAGCCTATTGGAGGTAGTCTTGTAGTGTCACACTTAGCTTATCTCTATCCAGGAGGGCCTTGGCGGGTAGAGGCATGAGAATACTAAACGTTTGACCAAGCTATGTCTATATGACTTTATTAGTGCTTTAATGTAATATGAAAGCATATTGAAGAGAGATGCTGAAAAGGAGAAAAGTAAGAATGGAGTGGATTTTTCATCTACTTCTGGTAATTCTAATTTTTATGATTTTAATTATAATTATAATGTTTCTAAATATTAGATTTCAGAGAATTAATTCAATTATTTCAATCAAAACAGTTTAGAGGAAAATGAAAATGAATATAAAAACCTATGTCATTACATGTTTTGAAAATTATTGAAAATTTTATTTTTTGTTCCCAAGTGGGTTTTGAGGGGAAAAATGTTATTTTATACTAGGATACAATATCAGAATAATTTTTTGAGTTCTCTATTGGTCTCAGAATATGGTGTTTACCCTAAGGTTAGAGTTTGGTGGGATTATGAGGTGATCACATATTCATGGAATATTTAGCATTTATTTAATTAAATAATAATTAATTTCTCTAAAACTAATGGTACTATATCTTAAATGGAGTCTAATATTGAAATTATATCTTCAAGTTTGAGTTTGGAATGAGGGGTTTTTCTAGGTGACTTGTAAACTTTCTTTGGGTTCCGGTATTCGGGTCAGGCCTTTAAGTAGGCATTTAATTCTAATTTCATTATTTTTTTATCCCCCTTATTTATTATTACATACATTGATAGGGAGTTTCTCCCTCCATTTTTGTGTGTTTGATAGAGAATAGGAATCTTGGGAGGGGGAGATAATCATCAGGTAACTCATTTAGGGTTGGATTTGGATGCGATGACTGTGTGGCACAAATCAGTTCTTAAAGCTTCAATGTTTTCACCCCTATATTGACTATATTTATGTTTTTCACCAAAAATACCAATAGAATTATTGTTTTTAGTTTTTAATAATGTTTCTGGGTTGTTGTGAGTTCCATGAGTTCCTCTATGAGGTGTTTTTTTAGAGAAAAATGGGGGTTTTGGGGGGCATCATAAGGGAATTTTTTGGGAAACCCATCTACATGGAATGAATTTTAGAGAACACAAGATGTGTGTACTTATTTTTGGGGGATATGAAGATGATAGTGACTAAAAAATATATTTGTTTGTTACACATCATGTAGGGTTACTTGGGTTGTGGATGAGTGCTCGTGTAGACACCCTGTGTGGGGGAACATGGCCATGTAGGGTACACAGTTAGTTCCTATGTGCAATACACGAATAGAGATAATGTGGATTATTTAGCCAAATTTCATGTGAGGAACATGGACATGTAACTCATGTGGGAGACATTCCATGTATGTGGGATACACACCATGTAATTAAGAAGTACACTCTAGGTTAGGTAAAGTTGCATGACCAAAGAGGGTAGTTGGGGGCATGTGTTGTGTACATGAGTTACACATCGTGTGCACTCCCCTTTGTGTTTATTATTCTAATTTTATCACCCTAGAGTTTGAATTAGACTTATTAGTATTCTATTATGAATGTTTTTCAATGTAGACTATGATAATGAGGACTTGATGGATTTAGTGGCCACCTGTTAGGTTTTTTGGGGTCAGGAGAGGTTTAGCGAGAGGTTTACCTTGAGGTTTTTATTTGAGAGATCTCCTAAGGGTGTCATTTTTTGAGAATCAAGTGAGGGTTTTGAAATTTATGGATGTTTTTTCTTTGGATATTCCAATGGTTTTAGTTTTGGGATTGTATGGAAGAACCTAGAAAATGGGACCGAGTGGTGTATTGGATGAGTGGATGAGTTTATCTGGTTGTTTCTTAATCATGGTTAAATACAAGTTGCTTGAGGTTTAGTTTAAATGGAGCATTTGGGATGGGATTAACCCATGGGATGTCAGGTATGATTGAGTGACATTGAGCATAGGCTGAGTTGGGTCTAAGAGACACTATAGGACGCCCTTAAGGATGTGGTGTTGGCTGAAGATGGTATGTGTTCCATAGAAGCTGGATAAGGTTTATTATAATGGGTTTAGGATAAGGTCTTGGTTGAGATAGAGGAGAACCTATTGGGTGTCTTGTTTATGTTGTGGATCAGAGGAAATTTAAGGATTCCTTGTGTCATGTTGACCCTGGGAGGGTCAATACTTAGTTTTAGAATTGTTGGTGATGGGTGTGAGTATTGGACAACCTGTATGTTATTCCTTATGGATTGGTTGAGAGAGGATATCCCTTTTTGAGATGTTGGAGATGAGAGGAGGCATTTGGGATATTATTATAATAGGAATTGGCCCTGAGATTCAGCAGATTCTCTCATTCATTAGATGGTGTTAGGTGGATCTAAGGAACCAATAGATGATCTATTTGAGTGCACCACCTTCTAGTTAAGATTATTCTCTACCTAGGGGTTTTTATATCATGGATATTGAGGCTCCCAAATGGTTATGTGTGTCTTGGGTATGATTTTTTACTTCCCAATGATGGATTATGACTGACTAATTCTGCAAAACTATAGGGACATGGAAAAATATTCTCCTTTTTAACCCAGAGTTTTTGTCACCAGTTTAGATCAAGATACCGGAGTGTTAGAATTTAGTAGTGGTTCATATTTTTGTATTATATTACCATGGTGATACCTTCAGGTTAAAAATTTGTGCTAGTGGTTTTGTTTGCATCTTGGAGCTACCTTATGTTTTGGAAAATGTTCATGATTCTATGTGGATAGGTAATCCACATTCTCCAAGGCTATAAACTCTGGTTGGAGTGGGTTTGGTTGATCTCAGGATGAAGATGGTTTCTTCATTCATATATTTATTTATTCATTTTAGTTATATTTTTTTATGCCAATAGTTTTTTTATAACTAGGCTGGGCATATCACATGTTCACAAACTTTTTATTATAGTATATGTTAGGAACCACCATTGAGGATGGCCTACTAAGGATTTATTTCTCACCCACCATGTAGAAAATTTGGTTCATGTGTGGACCCTTATCTTTTCTTTCAGGTTGAGCACATGATTCATCATGGATAGGGTAGATACACAATGTTTCATGATTAAGCATGAGCTCTTAGGTGGAGTATTAGGATTGGTATAAAGTAGCTTGAATGATATTGTATTATAGGTTTGAGGAACAACTCAAGGATGATAGTAGACCCTTTTGTATATTTTATTTTATTTTTTTTATTCTATATATGTGATCAACCTAGTGGGTGATAAGTTGATGTGTATTAGCATGACCATGAGTCTGTATGCTACATTCCATTCATTATAACATGTTTCAATTTTATTTATATTATGTACTATTGTGTTCATTGATGTGTATGTTTTGGATTATTTCTGTGGTTTTTTTTCTCTAATAAGAGGGTACAGTCTCCAAAAAATTATTTCTATGATTGTTTTACTCTTATTTAAGTGGTTATAGTATCCATATCATTTTATGTTGCATAAAAATTCATCAACTCTTGTGAAATACTCATCTATAGTCTCTTTATCTCTCATTTTGATACCTCTAAACTTGCTTTACTAGATTTGTAAATTTTCTTCCTTCACTTCGGTGTTTCCGTTGAAGATAATTTCAAGTTTTTACCAAGTTTATTTGGATATTTTTGAGACCCATAAAATCAATAAAAACATTTTATAACAAATATACAAGAATAACATTTCCAGCTTCCCCATCAACCTTAATGTTTCTCTTTTCATAAAAATTCATAGGATATTTTTTTTTCAATGGGTGGAAACCCAATTATTTTTGAATCAATAACCTCTAGTATAAGTGAAATAAGATAGGTCATCATTATATTTTTCTAACCATAACAATTTTTTCCATCAAATATAGGTATAACGCTACTATTGATGGAGTTGATATTTTCCATGATTAGGATTAAATAGTGGAACCTTCACTCTTATACTAATTGATTTTCCTTAGGATCATTGAATCATTGATAAGGGTGGAGGGGGGGGGGTGAATAAGTGGTGAACGTTTAAATATATTAAACTTAAAAAAATTTAACCCCAAAAAACTTATTAGATTTATTTTATCTCTCAACTTTTATAGAAATCTTACAAGCATACAATGATAATAAAGAAAACATGGAATGAAATATTTATAAGCATCGAAATCAGTATGAAAACCTAAATTATTTCCATGAACACTCTTATGGTTCCATGGAAATTAACTATTAGAAATAAGTGAATAAAACGTTGAGCGAACTCCCATTAGACCCATTCTATCTCCTGATAGGTATTATTATACTGACTCCCATCAGTTTAAAAATTTTTTCTTATAAAAAATGATCCACAAAAAAGTATGAATTTTTTTAACTTCATCTAAAAAAACTTCATATGGAAAATTCATATGGTTTCCTATATCCTAAAGTGTCCATATGGTGTGTAATTTTTACATCTGAAATATTTTATCCATTACACCTCACTTAAACTATTCCAATTATCTTACCTGTATTCTGTCCATTTAACCAAAAAACTATGCACTTCATAAAAAATACTTAGAAACTTTATCCATTTATCTCTATATAGTTTATCTAAACTGAAAACTCTATATGATAAATCTTATCAAATTTATCTATCTGAAACTTTTCTTCAACATAAAAGTGTACTTTTGTGGGAAACTTAGGTCGACATAAATTTTGTATCATTTTGGATTTTTCATATGTATGAAAAAAGTTAAATATAATAATACTTCTAACCCCTATTTATAGTCTCATCCAGAGTGGAAAATGTGGGAAACACATTTCAAACTCCCACTCACTAAAATTCCAAAAATAATCATTCCCACTTAAATGAAATTTACTTGGATGATTCTCAAATCTTCTAGAATCTGTATAAATATTCATGAATTATACATAGTTTCCAAATTTCATCAAATTTCTTTAACTTTAGACATTAATGAAATATTCAATATTCCATTAATTTGGATAGAAAATAAATAATTTAAAATATCAGTTCAACATTATCAAACTTATTGGATTTGTAATGTTATGTAAAGCATCTAAAAAATCTATGTCCAGAAAATTCTTGTCGAGAAACCTTTTAATAAAATTTATCCTAATCACAAAGAATCACTTATCCACTTTTATTCCTCCAGCTAATTTTTTCCAATTACTTTATAATAATATTTTTATCTAGCCCTGATTTTCCCAATTTCCTTCTTTTAGTAGCACATTTCATAACTTTAAAACATTGAATTTTATCTTTAAACAACTTTTTATGAATAAAAACTTCATAAATTCTACCTGTATCGAAGAAAAATCTGCCTATGTCCATTGATATTGACCCACTTAAGATGGTTGGGTACATGTTTCAACCTCTAAGGACTTTTTTCACAAGTAGCTTTCTTTGTTTGGAATGTTTGTTTGGTAAAATTTTCCTAGTGTACAAAGTCACCACTTTAGTAACTTATATTTTGAAATTTATCCATTATTTATATTTTATGAAAATAATTAAAACTTATAAAGATTTTTCTAGTTACAAAAATATTATTATTCTAGTTTATTTATCATTTGTAGATTATATGGACTTATGAAATATTCTTACAAAACTTTCATTTGAAAAACTTCAACCCCCGATCAATAGATTGTATCACGAGATTTTCTATGATGTTAGGAAATTTTATATCATCATATAATCATATAAATATATAAGAAATATTTATTAATAAAGTTAAGGATACTTTCAAACTTCCTTACTTCCTCTAAAATCTTCATAACAAAACTTTCTTTCCCATCTTTCTTAACAATGTCTCTTAAAAAAATTTCATCAGCTTTATTTCACCTATTAACAATTTTTTTTAACAAAAATGAGTTTTAAAAATAAATATTTTTGTTTTATGAAAACATAAAAAAGTATCTTCAAATATGGACCTTCTTATATGTAAAAAATCAAGGATACCCAAATTCAGGTTTACAAACTTCCTTAATAAATAAGGTTAAAGTGATTTTGTTTATATAATATTATTTTTTGGAGTTTTAAAATTGTAAATACAACCTTTGTGAATTTTTTTTTTAATTTTCTTCCACTAAAGTTATTAACTTAATCAAAAGTTATAAAATTTCTAATAGTATTGATTACTATTCCTTTTACATATACACTTTGATAGTTTATAACTTTATTAGAAGATAATATTTCTGACCAATGAAAAACTTTATCTTTTTGAAAAATTATAAGTTTTATTTTATCTAAAATTCACCCCTTCTTGTATTTTTTTTCCTAACATATATATAACCACACATACATGTTTATATCATACATTAATGATTCATTCCAATCAAAAATAGTTCAGTAACAACCCACTTTTTATTAAATTCTATCTCATTACCCATTACCAAGTTTATTATTACCATCCATATTTCATTTAGTCCAACCATGTTCTATTCCACTGGTAAACTATAGTATACCCCCACACCAACCAAGTCCATCAACCCATAAATTTCCACAAAATACATGCCACAACCACCATCATCACCACAAACCAACTTCCTTTCTATAAGACCAACCATTCCATTGCAGCCAATATCAAAAAATAACCCATCTATCACCATTATAACAAAACTACCCCATTACCCCAACCAACCGCAAGAACCATCCGTAATACCTCTAACCACAACAAGGAATACCCCAAATAAAACAACAATTAAAATAAACATAGTAGAAATTCACTTTTATGGAACCCTTATTAGTATATATTTAATATTAAATAAGAATTATGTATTTAAACATTAACACCATAAATTATAGATTCTCACACACCTGATTCATTACCAACCTTATGTGATTTATCCAACAATGAAGGTGAAAATAAGAGCAAAAATAGTATCCAAAAACCCCACAAAAGAATATAAAAATCAACCATATTTTCAACAACATCAAAAATAAACATAATAGTGAACCATGCCAAACAATTTATTTTAGGCATCCTCCCATACCCATCTAACCTTTTATTCATAATAAGAAGTTAAATAATCCCAAATTACCACTATCTATATTTTATCACCATATTTAAGTTATTAACCCATTATTCAAGGTTATTTCAATATATCAACCACAAAAGGAAATATATATATCAAAAAAAAATCTCTATAGTAACACCAAGAATTCATCTATCATAATCAATATCAGAGAATCATATAAACACATGTGAATCACCATCTTCCTTTTAATTTATTTATATTTTATTCATTATCTTTAGGTAGGTCAATCTAAAAAATTCACCCAATGAAGATAAAGGCATGATAAATCCACAATTTCACATAAATAAAAAGGATAAGTCTTGAATCCCCCAAGTCAACCATATTTTCAACAATCACCACACAAGAACAAGGAGAGGGAGATGATCACAAAGACAAGAACATGTGAGGAAAAAAATAAAAAAAACTAGAACAAAAATACCTCCTTAAAAACCATGATATAAGTCCAACAAAACCAAAGTTGCATTGTTTTCACAACCTCACCGAGAATAAGGATAAGATGAGAACCCAAAATAAGGGAATATAAACTCACCTTAGATCATAAAGTGTCTGTTCTCTTAAATATGGGGGCTAAAGAAAATAAAAGGAAACTCAACAGTATCCAAATATATAGATTTGGTCACTTGGGTTTTTTAAAAAACAAGGTAATCTAGAATAAATCAAATGGTATTTTGAATTTATACTAAAATTGAAAACTTAAGAAATCACAATGTGATAGTAAATGGTTATGCTGTGATAAGGATAAGTTATTATAAACTCCAAAAATCATGCTGTGACATCCCTTATCTCCCCCCAAATATGATGGTCAAAACCACATTAACTCTATGCACTCAATGAAGGACACAACACAACCCAAGTATTTATACCATGATGCATGATCCTTATAAACAAACTACACAAATCCAAACTAATACACAATGAAATATGATCACTATGGAATAATGAAACCCAAAATGATAGAACTAAGAAATTAGTCACTCAGGTATTTCATACCATGATATGTGTGACCACTCTATAATGGATACCTATGGAAATTTAAAAAAACTCCCCATGCTCCTTTATGTTGTGACTGAAGCCCCGTATATTGGAGTTAGTTCCCTAGAACTAACTACTTTGTACATATATATATTCATATAATTTAATATCAATAAATATCTTTTCATATATTGGTTTTTATTATACATAAGATTAATGTGACAATTTCCTTGAAAATATATCACATTGTAAAGGTCATAAAAGTTCCTTGCTATATTGAGAACATTAATTTTAATGACTATATTCTTAAACTATATGTAATATGGACATATGATGTCATATTATGGGATAAATATGATACAAAATATCAGGTGAAAGTACTCATAATTGGATGATACTTCATATAATAAAGTTTACACTTGGTAATCTCTAAGATGAGTGATTGTGAGGATAGATCCTCAAATATGAATTCCACTTGTTATGTATCATTGGATATTCTTATTTGAAATTATTTTTAATGATCCTTAGACTTTAATATTATTATTAATGTATATAATGAGTCATTTAATTTGATGTATTGATCAAAAATATGACAAAATATTCTCTTGGTGAAATAGGATACGTTGGGTGCGTCATAAGTGATATGTCATTAATGGATTTGTGAAGGAAGGATTTTACCCTTACATATTTATGAAAGATGAAATCTCGACCCTTTGATTGAAATAAAAATTTCGAACTAAAATTACATGGTTTTGGTGTATGAAAGAATTCATTTCAGGAAGTTAAAAAAATACATATCAGGCATATAGGTTGATGACATGAGTATGAAACCTGCTTGATGAGATTTCAAGACAAAGGAATTATATTACACAATGGGAATTCATATGTGTTAGTTTACATTATTAAATTAACTTCTTCCTATTGGATGCCTTTATATATTACTAGATTCTAATATTGGATTTTAAGATAACTCACCTAATGCCACCAAGGAGGAATCCTAGAGTGTCAAACACTTAGTGTTTATATTTATCTTAATTAAATTATATATAAAATTATTTATTGGAATAAATATTATTCTCTAGTCCATGGAATAATATTTATTCAAGGTTTATTGATCACATATATCCAGTCACTATTTTATGTGAGTTGGATATTAAATTAAATACATACTCACAATACTTAGAATATTACAAATACTTATTTATTTATCAAATGAATAATATTTATTATTTTAAATTTGGTAAATAATGAAGTGGAAATGTGGACAGAGTTATTGGGCCTGGTGGGAATGATATATTAAATGTAATTTAAATTAATATTAAATTATTTATTTAAGGAATGATATTTATTTATCTATGATATATAATATTGTAAATAAAACAACAACAGCAATAATAATAATATTAAACATGGGGTTCACTAAGGATTATTAGAATAATTAAAGGCCTATGTGAAATTATTTATTGTCTAACCTAGATCTATAAATACTTGACTATATCATTTCCTTGGGTTAGATATGGTTGTGCATAATACATCCTCACCAGATATTATCTCAACCCTAGATAGAAAATTATATATAATTCTCTCAAGAATATAGAGTAAGAATCCTCATCCTACCTCTCCATCCCCAAGAGAATAATAATAAATCCTTTGATTCTCAAAAGATTGTGTGGTGATCAAAATAAGTAACACATGATGATCAGTACCGCTGCATTAGCAAACGAAGTACTATGAATGGTGTTTTGAGTTCAAATGAGCATGTGTGGATCATTACTAGAGGTATTATATTCTTGGATGCTCTCGATGAAATGATAATACAACCCAAATAGTGTTCATAAGTTCAATATCTTCTTCAAATAAAGTCATCAAGATTGAGGTAATTATTTCTTTTAAATTAATTATAAATTTAATGTGAAAGATACTTTATCATGGTTCTAGTGTTTTTTATCAATTTTAATCAGATAAATTTATTGGTCATGACATTTATCAGTATACACATTATGGATTATTATTTTAATATGACAATATTTGAGTTAGTCCCAGCCCAATTATGTGGTTCAACTGTGTCTAAAACCTATAATTGGTATCAAAGTATGGTTAAATTTAAATTTATAATTATTTGTTAATAATTGATTGATTAACACATTTTTTTTATTTTTTCATTTATATTTTCATTCTTTAATCTAAAACTCAATATATATTCTTTATCCCCATTTTTATAACCAAGAAAAAATTAAGAAAAAGAAGATATTGTATTTGGAGGAAGTACATGGTTTTCATGGCTACATGCCATGTTACCCCACATGATGTAGTGGTTTTGTAGTCAACAAAAGTAGTGTGTAATTAATACATCACATGGGTAATTAATTAATACACATGTGAAAATTAATTAATTATCACATGTTGTGTAATTAATACTCATGTTGTGTGAAATTAATAGTCATTTAGTATGTAATTAATTAACACACATATAGTGTGTAATTTATTAATACACATGCGATGTGTAATTAACATGATTTTAATTTATTAATATACATAAAATTTATAATTAATGCACAAATAGTGTGTAATTAATACACACACAATGTGTAATCAATTAATACACACATGGTGTATAGTTCATACACATGCATTGTATAATTTAATAATACACAACCAATTTTTATCTAATACAGAGGCTGTTTAGTACCAGTTTACACAAATTACCCACCAAGCCGTGTTTTATACCATGTAAATTAATTTAAAAAGAAATAAAATTAATTACACCCTTAAAATAAATTGACACGTGTTCTATGTGTCATAATTTGATATTACACATAGTTTGATAATGTTTAAATAATATTAAATTCCTGATTAATTTGTGTGTTAAAGTCATAACTATAAACCATGTAAGGTTACCATTACTCATAGCATACTCCACATGCATTAAAATCACTACACACCATAAAAATTAACACGTGTCTATGTTCCATTTATCGATAGTACACACCATTTAATTACATGAAATTATATTTACACTATATACCATGTGAGTGCACAATACATGATTATAACTATGCTGGGTAGTTCAGATGGGTACAAAACTTATTTCCTCCATGTACACACCATATAAATAATTAATTTAAAATAAAATTAATTAATTTAATTTGTTTAAAATTACAATGGACGAGAATATCAAGGATTGTTTGGATGAAAATTAAGACAAATGAATGAATGAATTAATATAATTAATTAATTTTATAACATTTTATATTAATTAAAATGATTAAAATTAATGATAGATAGTTGTTTTAAATGTGTATTCATTACATGTGTGGATGATCATGAGATTAGATCAACCAATGTATTTGTTGGATTTTTTTAATTTAATTATATGAGTTTTATTATTATTAAATTAAAATTATGGCCTACATGTCATCCCTCTCCCCTATATAGGACTTATGTGTCCATGTTTTCCTTTATGTAAACCTTCTTAACTATTATAATGGTTCCCATAACCTATGTTCAAGTAAAAATATATAAAGGATAAATATTTAGGGATAAGAGATTGTTCAATACCTGAATCAAGTGAAATCAATCCAAAAGATATAATGGTTGATGGTGGAATGCTGAAACTCAAGATAACACTGGTTTGATAAGTTTATTCCCTTAGGGACATGATTTAGTTTATCATTCTCTTGATAAAAAAACCATTAGATTTCTCATGATTATGCCACATTATTTATTTTATTACCGTCAAAGTGTGTTGTTATTTTTTATGGATGCTTTATTGTAATTAAATAAATTAATGAATTAACTAGCATACAAGATAAAATTTAAATAAATTTGATTATATGTAATTTGATTTTATTAAAAAATACATAGTTAATTAATTATATAAAACCCACATAATATTAATAGGAAACATTTATGCACAATAAAAAAATCCATCAAATAAATATTATGTTATAAAATGCTTCCGTTAATTATGTTATGAACCAAACCATATTTAAAAGTAATTTTCTGAAAAAATTTAGGGTTATTTTCAATTATTGGGGAGTTCTAACTAATTATTTGTGTTGACATAAATAAGTTATTATCAATATTTGAATGAAAAATACCAACATGATATAACTTAGAAGGAAGAACTAGGGAAATATAAAATAAGATTCTAGGATTGGGGAGTCCACTCAATGGATCCAGGAACTGCTATCAAGTAGTTGGAAAGACCAACCACCTAAATAATTTTGAATAGCTTGTCAGGTCAAAGTATTAGTTATGAAAATAGATCCAAGAATTTCCATGAAATAGGACATTTCTATTCCAATGGTGAGGTCTATTAGGACTTGATAAAATTGTGGATTACTAATAAGTTAATTAAAATTATTTCAACTCACATAGTTTGATAATCAAGATAAATTACTAAATAATATGATTAACTATCATAAAAAATAAAATTGTAAGTTCATAAACTTTGATAACAATATGATCATTCCTTGACTCGGGACATTACTATGGGATTTTTTTATATGTATTGAAATACCCTATTTATGATCCACCTGTTAAAGAGGTGAGTAAGGAAGAGATCATTGTTTATAAAAAATACTTGGATAATGCATTATATTTTGAGTGTTTAACGATTTCATATATGTCTGAAAAACTCATGGAATTTCATGAGAACATGTATGAATATAGCACACTTAATCATATCTAATATATTTATCAAGAGATTGCTAAAAAAGAGTGGTTTGAGATATCCAAGGTATTATTTACATGAAATTTTAGAGAGGGAGTTTAAATTAGACCTCATGTAGTCAATATTATTCACAAAATTTAATGTTTATAAATTCTAAGGTTTAAATTACTTGATTAATTGTGCAATGATATCATTCTTGATGCACTCCCTTAGTGTTTATCCATATTTTTTGTGAATTTCACCCCGAATATAAGAACATGAATCATGAAAATATTATGTACTTATGGTGAATAAGAGGAAGGTAACATCAAAAGAACCTAATAACAACTCTAAGTCTAATGTATTTATGAAATTATTGGTCAATATAAGAAGGATCATGGGGAATGAAAATGAAAAAAAATTATATTTTCTTCTCATATGGAAAGATTGTTTATTGGAAGAAAAATTACAATCAATCAAAGTAGAAGCTGTTACTTTAGTTATAATCATCAATATAATTCATCTATATTACTTATTGGGTATTGAATACAATATTCTTTATATGTGTATTGAAAAGCCGGAATTAAGCAACTATAGAGAGATTACTAGAAGTTTTTTGTATTATTAAAATAATTTAAATAAGGTATATTCCTAAATCAATACAGATAAGTGCATGAATTCATGATTTCTTTACAGATTCAATTCAAACTATTATTTTTCATTGATTAGAATTAAAATATTTATTGTAATGTATTACTATATTTAATGAGATATTGTTTTATATATAGAATATATTTTTTATGGTATTTCATACTCCACTAATTGTTTGGAAATTCTTGAATAAAAAATATTCCAAATTGGTAATCACTGATAAATATAAATACAATATGTAGAATAACTCATTATTTCAAGATAATTAATTATTAATTAAAATCAATATTAGTTGAAAATTTTATATAGATAAGGGTGTTCTAGTCTTTTTTGATACATGACACTAGCTATACTGAGTAAATCACAATCATGTTTTTAGCAAAGAAACCTTTATAAATAAAGGTATACCAAAAATCTAATAGATTTAGTTAGGAAAAATCACATAAATTATTTTAAAGTCATAGATAAGAGATAAGTTCATATACTACATGATATTCATTTTAAATATTTTATTAGTTTTCTATAAATAAATGAATACACTTATTAAAATATATAGGATCCTTTAGGCTATATTGTGATAGTGTATCATAACTAAGTCTTCATTAATCATTAATATGTGAAGCGAAGGTAACTCCTAACTCACATAACTTTATTCATTAAATTTTTGATGGTATTAAAAGGTGATATATGAAATGTCTTATATGTTTTGAAAATATTCTAATAATATATTATGAGACATGTTTTGAAAATAAAAAATTAGTAACTAACCATGTGAGAATTGAATTTACTAAGAATATCATATTAATTAAAATATTATAATAAATATATTAGGCACAACTTATCGTGTTTGATGAGAACCATGTCTTAAAATATGGATTTAGTTAAAAAAATAAATAAATAAGACACATATTTCATCTTAGTTAATTATCCTATAATAACTAAGGATATTAACATACCTTATCAGCCTAGATAGACTATATTTTAGAGGGAAGAAAATATCATTTTGAGATAGTGGGAGAATTATAGAATTTGGTGAAATATAGGATCCATATTTATATGAGTTGACATATTAACATACATTTCACTAAGATCAGTGGGAGGAGTTGTTCCAAGAGACACATACTGTATAGGAAGGGAAAACCAATAAGTGGTTTTATATTCACCAAGACTATTGACATATTATTTTATATGAATAATGAATCATATATTTTAGTGATAAATTATAAATTGATAAGATTTAAAATTAGGTATTCCATAATGGAATCCATATATAAAAATTATAGGGCACCATATTTAGGATGTTTCTATATTTGATACCACTGATGAGAATTTAGGAGATACAATATATTGATGTTATTAGTCAGTATCAATAAAGAACAATTGATTATTAAAAGTATGTCAAATAAATATTCTATGATAAAACCATTTCTTCAATTATCATGAAAAAATATATTTTAATTTTACTTATCATAACTTTATTCTATGATCATTTTATTAGGAGGGTGGAGGTCAAGGCCAATTATGTAACATAAAATTTGTGGAAAATGTATATATGATATAAGAAAAATGATTGGTGACATCAATGAATGGAAATAAGATATGAAAAATAAACATATCCATTTATGGATATAAGAAAGAATAATTATTATAAAATATTCACTTGGAACAAGTTAATTTAATGTGTTTACAAAGGGTTTATGTTATCACTAATATTTTCCAAGATAGATATGATTATAACATATGAAAATAGATAATTAGTATTACCTACTTGTTAAGTGGTTACAAGGCTCTAAGGGAGGAGGCCCGGAGAGGGTGACCCGAGCGGTGGTGCTTCATGTGGGGTACTAGACCATCTGGTAGGCATAGAACAAATTGAAACATGAGGGGGTGGTGGTGTCAGCTCATATCATTATTTTTTGGGAGAAAAATCTGCTACTGTACCTGAAAACGACAGTGAGGAAATGGAAGGAGGATCATACTCTCCTTGGTTCCAAGTGGGCTCCAATGTGGACGTGTCACCTAGAAGCATGGAAGGAAACTGGGTTTACTGGCATCCTCCCTCGATGGGATTAAAACTCAATACAGACAACTCATGCATCCAAGGGAACCTGCACAGAGGATGAGTTATACGATACTATAATAGTTTGGTTTACTTAGCTTTCTCAGCTAGATTGGGCTAAGATTCTTCTCTTCAAGAGGAGGCGAATTCAATACTCACCAGGCTTAGTCTTTGCATGCAAAAGGATCCAGAAATCTCTAAAATTGAAATGGAATCCATCATTGTGCATAAATTTTTAAAAGGGTATGATGAATCTCCTTGTTTGATTATCTATGTCATCAGAAAATGTAGAATAATGATTAGTTCCAATGTGAGTATTATTCACACCTAGAGAGATGGGAACAAGGTCGTGGACCACTTGGCTTCGGTGGAATTCAATAGCATGGTGGAGGTGTTTATTTACACTGCGGGAAGTATCCAGGCCAATGGGATTGAATGTATCAAAGGGTATGTGCTCGGTCTTCATAATTTTAGGCCTCCCTAGGTTATTTCTTAACTGGTGGGGGGGGGGGGTCTTCCCTCGTGTCTTTCTTATTTTTATCTTGTATTTTTTTTCTGTTTTTTTCTCTTTGTTCTCTTCCCTTCATTCAATAAAAAAAATACATGATGATGATGTATAATAATGACTTATAAAGTAAACCCAATTCTATGGAATAAGGTCTACATATTTGTATTTATGGGGTTGATTAATTTAGGAATAGTATATATGTTGACAATGTATTTAAAATATTAAAGGGAATAGTTTAAAAATAAATTGTTTCCTAAGTCACATGGTATGAATTATATTCATGATAATGTGTGCGAGAACATGAGGAGATTATGAATATAATTTCACAATATTAAGTGCTAGGAATATATATAATATTCCATTATATGTGAAAATATAAAAAAACCAGTAGAAATAGATAAAATTGTATCTAAAAATATCTCACAGTACTAGAGAAAGTAGAACAAGATGATTTTCTGGCAAAAGGAGAAATGAGAATACTAGTGTTTAAGAGGATATAACACTATTTTTTCTTCAGATAATTTTGATCTAATATCATGATGAGGCTAAGGTGATATTCAAGGAAAACTTATTATAGCCTATAGTTTATATATCTATAATAACTGAGTATGTTGAGGCTTATGATGTAACTTAAAAAGATGTTTATAAATAACCTATTATAATTTAGAGTTATACCAATAGTAAAAGTATTATCATTATTATAATAATATCTGATAATGGTATTATCCAATATGTTAGGTTTATAATAAGGGAACAATAAGGTGGATCAAGAATTTTACTACTTGAGGGATTTTATCAAGTAATTAAGGTTAAATGAAGTAGATTTATCATAAATATATTTTTCAATAGAAAATATATCCATGAGATAATGTGTTAGGCCCAACAACTATAGTCATACACAACAAAATCATGTTTTACTTATGAGAAATAACTAGTTAGTTAACATCTATCTCTAGTTAAAGTGAGAGTCTATTGAAGTTAGTACCCTAGAACTAACTATTTCTTAATTTATATTTTTTTATATATTTATAGACTTGAATATCAGTAAATATGTTATCATAAATTTATTTCTCTTTTACATAAATTTAATGTGATAATTTATTAGAATATTAGTCACATTAAAATGGCTATAGAAGTTCCCCACTATGTTGAAAAACTTTAATTTAAATGATGACATTCTTAAACTATATACATGTCTATATGACACCATATAATGGTACATAGATGATACAAACTATCAAGTGTGAGTACTTGTAAGTGGATGATACTTCATCTCATGAAGTTCACACTTGATAATATCCAAGATGAGAGATTATGCAGATATAACCACCAGTAGAAATTCTATATGTTTAGTATCATTGGATATTCCTATATGAAAATGTGTGTAATTATCCTTAGTATTTAAGAATATTACTAATATATATCATGAGTCACATACTTTGGTATTGAAAAAATTGTGACAATATATTCTTGTAGTGAGGTAGGATATATTGGGTGTGTCATGAGTGTCATGTTATTAATGGATAAGTTGAGGAATGATTTCCCCCCTCCAAATTTATGGAAGTTGATATCATTACCCTTTGATTGAAATAAAATAGTCAAACTAAAATTCCATGGACATGGTTTATAGAAAATTTAATTTTAGGAATTCAAATAAATACATATCAAGCATATCGATTGATGACATGAGTGTGAAATATATTTGATTAGATATCAAGACTAATGGATTATATTACAAAATGATAATTTTTATGTGGTTGATGATATTATGACATTAATGTCATCCTCTTGGGATCTTTTACATTTTACTCGATGATGACATTGGATTTTAAGTTAACCAACCTAATACCACTGATGAAGAAGCCTAAAGGGTCACACACTTAATGTTTATATTTATCTCAATTAAATTTTATCAAAATTTAATTATTAAAATAAATATTATTCTATATTCCATGTAATAATATTTATTTAGGATTTATTGATAACATATATTCAGTCACTATTTTATGTTAGTTGAATATTCAAATAAATATTTATTCTCATGACTATGAATATTATAAATATTTATTTATTTATCTAATGAATAATATTAATTATTATAAATTCATAAAACAATGAGGTGGAAATATAGATCGATTTATCACATCTGGTGAGAATGATATATTTATTTTCATTTAAATAAATATTAATTTTTTTATTTAAGGAATTATATTTATTTATCCTTTATACATGAATGTTCCAAAAAAATAATAATACTATTATTAGACATGGGATTCTATAATGATTATGATAATGATTAAGGGCCCATGTTCTATTATTTATTCTCTAAATAAGCTATATAAATACTTGGTTATATGATTTCCTTGGATTATATGTGATTTTTCATAACACTTCATCTCTATAGATTCTATAAACCATAGAGTGAAAATTCCATAAAAATCTATTAAAAACTACAATAAATAATCATCCTCCTTCATCTCGAGTTATAATAGAACAATAATCAATACTTCTATTCTCAAAATATTGTGTGTTGGACAATTAAAGTGATGAAAGATGATTAGTACCACCGTGATAGCACCCAAAGTACCATAAAAAATTCTTCAAGATCAAAGTATCATGTTTGGATCATTTCCAGAGGGATTCTATCCATAGATCCTCTCAAATCCATGATATTATAACCTGAAAGGCATTCAGATGATCAACATCTTGTTCAAATAAATCTCTTATGACTGAGGTAATTCTCTATTTTAAATTAATTATAAATTTAATGTGAAATATAATATCACATGGTTCTAGTGTTCATTATCAATTTTCATCAAATAAATTCATTGCTCATGATGTTTATTGTCATAGACATTATGGACAAATCATTTAATCTAACAATAGTCAAGTTTGACCTAGCCCAAATAGGGTCTTCTACGTTGTACATGACCTAAACCTCACACTATGAACATAAAAGTGGAAAAGGAAATACATGAGAGTAATAAATCTATATGCAGGGATTTCCTCAAATATATAAGTGCCTTTACCAAAATCATATTAAACACCCTTCATGTAATGTCTTAATCCAGTAACATCATGACTATAATTTCTTCTTGAAATAGTGTGACACATAACTCTTATGATGTATGAACCATACCATGATTTAACCCTTCACATAATGACACATCAGAATATAAAATGACTCTCTCTTCTAACTATCCCTTTACAACATGAGACCTCCCTTCCATTTTAATTCTCAGCTCTAGCAACACCTCCCCTCCTCCAACCTCCTCCTGAAACCTATAACACCCAAAAGATGAAAAATAATGGTTTGAGAAGTATGATCTATTACATTAAATACATATCATATGATTATCATCCTTAATAATCAAAACAAAACCCATAATGAAAAGAAAACTACCAAACCCAAAATTTCCCGAGAGATATCTCACAAATAAGAACATCAATATCTAAAGGATCTACTCTCTAACCCTTATAAAATAACCATAATTTTTTAGTGAATATACTCTAAATACAAAGGATTAATACACTCAAAGAAACATCTAAAACACACTAAAAACCCTTGATTCAATAATTTCACTATTTCTTGAGATTTCCTAAAACCTCCCCACTACACGAGATACCCCTAAAACAAGAATCCTACTAGTAAAAAGGGATGAACACCACAAAAAATGAAATAATTCACAAATAATCACTTATACACAAAAATTAACTATCATATTAACCATTAATCCTTCATAATATCATTAAAAGTTTTCAAATGTTGAATCTAAAAAAATCATTTCAATAAACATGGTTTTTTAACTTCTTAAAGACATCCTACTTTTATAGAACTGTCTAAGCTCTATGATAAACCATGAAAAAACTTCTACTTTCATTTTAACTAAGTAAATTTTAGATCTAATTTCTTTTTTATTATTTAAAAGATGATAATATTGGATTTTAAAACCAAATTTAATATAATTAGAGTCATAATATTCCAATAAAAACACTTTAATTGAATTCTTAAAGATCATTTTAGAAGGGGATTGCTTATGAAAGGAATATGGTTACTAACTTAGAACATAATCTCTCTTAATTTATCAAACCAAAATCAAACCATCCTAACTAATTACCCACTAAAATCTAACCATGATACCAATAAAATTAGTAACCTTACTTAAACCAAGGATCACCATGAATTACAAGGCACTAAAATAATTAGTTCCCCATCATAACACAAGGAAAATATGTGATATTACTCAAAAAAATATTCCTAGAGCCACTCAAACCCAAGTCTAAGTCATTTAGGAACATTGAGTGACTGCCTCACTTCCTTATTTTTCTTAATACAAGACCCAAAAATCAAGGATCTATATTCAACCTTCTAAGTATCCTAGATAAAACCCCTTATTATCACCTTAAAATGACCCCTCACCAACAACCAAAGCATCAACTATGAACTCTCTCCTCCCCATTAAATATCCCATCTTAAGGTAGACTAAAAATGTAACCCATACATGCCTTAATTATCTAATAGGTATAGAAATTAGAAAATAAATATGAAAATTAAAATCTCAAGATGATAGAAAATGGCCCCCTTGCTAAAAATATATGAGATCCTTTATAATTTCACCCCTTAAAACTTGGGGAATAAACTTCTCCTTTTACATGATTATTAACTCTTCCCAAGAATCTTATTCTATCCAACCATGGTTTATCTTCCACCACACTCAAGCCACCTATAAAATTGAACCGACTATGGTAACTCAAGATTGGTCTGGAGTCCTAGTTAATTCAAAGACAACCTCAGACTCTTTCAACCACTCCTCTATTAGGGTGAGTGCCCTAAATCCCACAAATTTGTACTTTATGTTACCTGTATATTAAAATTATTGAATTTTAATAAATATTTTATCACATATTTATTATTATTCTATGTAAAATCAATATGATAATTTTATAGATCATCCATCACATTGAAAGTTCATAGTGGTCCCCACTATGATGAGAATGTTGAATTTCTATGGATATATTCTTAAACTTATCTTCTATGACCAGGATAAAATTTTATGATGGAGAACATAGTATTTTTTACATTCATGTGCTTGATACTCATAAGTATATGAGACTTTATCTTATGAATTTTAAACTCGATAATCTTCAGGATGATAGATTATGAGGAAAAACCGATAAGTTGGAATTCTATATATTTTTGTATCATTATATCCTATATGTTAATATGTATAATGATCCTTAGAATTTAAATTATTTTTAATGCATATCATGACTCGTATAATTTGATTTATTTCCCAAAACCATGATAAACAATAATCATGGATAAGTATGATGCATTGGGTGTGTCATAAGTGATATTTCATTAATGAATATCTAAATAAAGGATTTTCCCTACTAAGACCAAAAGATGATATATTAGGCCCTTTAATTAAAATGGATCTGTTGAACTAAAATTACATATCCATGGTGACTAACAAGTTGATTTCATGAATTTAAAAAAAATACACTGAGCACATAGTTTGATTACATGATTATACAACCCGATTTATTTGAGTTATTAAGAAAAATGGATTATATAATGCAATAAAAATTCATGTGTGGTAATTATCATTTAAAAATTAATTAATTTATCTATGTTTTCCTTGAACTATTTCTAGAATTTGATCTTATAATTTAGAATATCTCACCTAATAATAATGAGAAAGATTCCTAAAGGGACACACACTTACCATTATCAGTTAAATTCTTCCAGAATTCAATAATAAGAATAAATTTTATTCTCTAGATCGAGGAATAAATTTTATTATCTAGATCATGTCAAGTATTAAGGCATGTTCTTGATCACCCAATACTAGATACTAGTGAAAGGGAATTAAAACTAACCAATGGGAATGATTTCACCATCAAAAACCAGTTAACCACAATATAATTTCTACTAGGAAATCCAACATGACCCATCCATATGATGGACACCCATGCTCAAAATAAACATTTTAAAAATAATAAAAACATCTGAATAGAGTATAAACTACATAATAATAACTAACCATCACTTTATAACATAAATTAAAGTGATTATGAAAACATAGATACAAGATAAACCTAAAATAAATTAACTCCAATACATCGACTATCCAAAAAATAACCAACATAGAGGAATTCCCAAAACACTATACGAAACTCTCATTATGACCCACAATCACCATTAGAGGTCATACCAGGAAGGAAAATGAATATCAAGGAATATAAATTATGTGAGGAAAATCCTTGAAGGATATCACCGTGAATCTATATAACATATTTCATATTGTAAACCAATAGTTTTATTTTGAAAAACATTTCATTGAAATTCCCAATTTATTTCTTAAGAAAAAATATTTTGAAAACATTTTACAAATGAATTGGTTTTCAGTAAATCATTCAAGTTCTATAAGTCAATATGAACAAGGCATAAATAAGATATAATTTAGGGAAATAAGGAATAACCAACATCATAATATAAAAAAAAGGAAAATAGGAGCATAAGAAATAACATGGATAAAAGGGAACAAAATCCACCCATAGGTCTCTAACCTTATGACTAATGGTAACTTGGAATCACTTAAGGAACACTAACCGAAATATTTAGACCTAATAATTCAAGGGGATCTCATGGTATCACCGAGTCTAAAGTATCCATTCATTTCACTCTCAAGATATTTAGGCCACATTCTCTAGACAATGCACAATTTATACTAGGGAAGAACCTATCCATTCCACCCATACAAACCCAAAGTCTTTTATGTTCCACAACATACCAAAAAATCAAGATAATAAGAACAATAATTCCTTTAATCATATAATAAACATTTCCCTTTCACCAAAATATAAACCCAAATAAATTTCATTTTTAAAATATCTTTTGAAAAACCTTTTTAGGAAAAAAATATTTTAAAGACATTTTATCAAACATTTAGAGTGTACAAAAACCAGTTTTTAATGAAAACCAATTGAAACCACCATTTTTTCTAACAAACACCAACAATCATATAGAACAAGCAATATCCATCCATTAAAAACTCAAATAAAACATAATAAACCAATTAAAACCTATAACATCCCGGATATGGATTCCACACAACTGGTGCCCCGTACCCGATTGGACACATGGCCTCAATCTCATTTCTCCAAATGCCAGAGGATGTCAACTAATAGCGAGGGCTTTAGGTGTGATAGTGGGGAAACTATGCCCTCATTGGCAGAGTGTAACACAACGGAATAATAATAATAATACAATATAAAAAGTAGTAAACAACATACAACTGAAATAAATAGAAGAAGAATAATAAGATAAATAACCAAGCATTGTTCCATACAAAAGATGGTGAAACATGTTATATGTTATAAGAAATCATACAAAAAAAGTACACTAAAATAGTACACAATATATGTCTCAAAATCACAAAAGAAACAAAAGTAGACTAGGAATCATCTCAAGCCTCAGCTTGGTCCCATGCTCTCCTACTCCTAAGTAGCACATCAAGTACCTGTAGCAGGGTGCTTTCCCTGATCAACACCTACAATCATATAATCTATTTAATCCCAAAAGAATGACCCAAAGAGGGTGTGAGACTAAATCCTAGTAGGAAACCACCTAAGTTCTTTTCCAATCTTCCAGTGGATATATATAACAAGCATTGTACAATAGTGAAAACAATAAACTATTGGTACTCAAAAGCAAGTATAACAGATGTATCAGAAGACAATGTAAAAAAGTATAAGGGAATACCGAATCCAACCTTGTGATTTGGCTTGGAAGAAACGTCATAATTCATTCATTTCATTATTTAATTTCCTTGAATTAAATAAAAATCTCGAGGCCTGGACTAGGCCAGACGACCCCCTGTATAAAGGTAACCATCAACTCGTGACATATTAGTCATTTAATAATTTGCCAATAGAGCCCATCTTGGGTATCCATCAATGGATCCAAGGTTTGCTTGGAATTTTAAATAATCCGTAATGAGCCTGACCCCCCTATCATGGCTCACTCACGACCCTTATATGATTACCTCTTGAGCTTATCCATGGTCTCTAAACCAAGACCCTCATTCACCCAAGGTATACATAAGGTGTAATTAGTCACATGAGCCTGGCCTTGTTTTTTAACCGAGACTATGGATCCCTCATTACTAATTACCCATATTTTTCATAATTCAATTCTATAAGAAAAGAAACACATGTGAATTAAACTATCACATGGATTATCATTTAAACAACTCACATGGGAACAATTCATATAACAAGTATCAAATGAACATTAAACTATTACATGGATTAAGCATATAATTATCTCATGTGGGGAATTCATATCACATAAGTAGTTAATTTTAACAACCCAAGAATGGAAATTCAAGTCAAGAATCTTAATAATTCTCGTCCAAATGGACATTTGAGGGAAATTCACCCATGAGGTGGCCCTAAATCAAGGTTCAAAACCCTAAAAATGATTTCAAATCATCTAATTAATTACCTAATCATAAATAGGAAATAATATGGTTTATTATTCAATCAAACGACACCCTAAAAGTGGGAGTGCAACACTCCAACATATATAATCGGCTCAACAATCAAAGAAAGTCACAAGAACACCTACCTCATGTTAGTACAACTCTCCTTGTCCAGTGTCAATCTTCAATTCGACCTAATTAGAGTAGATATAAAAAATGAGTAAAAATTCTTAACCCTCAATAACTAGGTCAAGAGAGAAAATAATAAATAAAGGCTCAAGAGGAATCAATCACTCATAGAGTGGGTTTCAACAGATTCGACAGTGTTCGAATCAGGTTTCAGATGAAGAAACGAGAGAAGAATTCCTGTTCAGTTTTTTCCTAGGTGCATTTCTTGTCGAAATGGATTATTTTTGTCCATCTACAAAAAACGATGCTACTATCCGATTTAATAAAAAAAAAAATACATGGAATTTACTTGAAACTACACATCGTGTCCATACAATTTCTGTCCAGACCATTACATGGATGTGTACTATGATTACATGGCGTGTATCCCTCCATACACAACATGTATATAAAAATACAAGGTGTGTAGCACCCAGTCACATCTTATAACAAGCCTACATCTATCCCTTGACATTTTCCCCCCATTTTCATAAGTATAAACTGAAAAAAATATCGGTACCTTAGAGAAAGAACCAGGTTCTTACAAACTTCCCCTTAAAGCAATTTATCTCCGAATTGCCCTTCCAAGGGTGATGAAGAACTATATGAGAAAAAATTTAGTCACTATGATCATACATCAGCCTCCCTCTCCCAAGTCTCATCCTTCTCTCAGCTATGCTACCATAGAACTCGTACCAAAGGAACAAACCGACCACAGAGAACCTTCGTGCTATGATCCACAATACAAATAGGATGCTCCTCAAAGGACACATCTTCCTAAAAATATACTTCCTCGGGCTGAAAGGTGTGAGATGGGTCTGAAATTTAACATCAAAACTGAGAAACATGGAATATTTCATGCATATCCCTGTACCTATGAGGTAACTCAAATTGATAGGAAATCGGCCTGACCCTATCCAGAATTTAAAATGGTCTGATGTATCTCAATGAAAGATTATCCTATCTTCTAATCCACTTATGTCCCATCCTTAGTGCGACACATAGGAAAACTCGATCCCCAGCCTCAAACTCCAAAGATCATATGTGGTGATTAATATTTGATTTCTGAAGAGACTATGTAGTATCCATCTGCTTTCAAATCAACTGAACCTGCTCAGTGGTCTCCTGGACAAGATGAGGTCCCAACATCAATACCTATCCTACCAACAGCCAACATAGGGGTGATCAATATGGACTACCATACAAAGCCACATATAACACCATATGAATAGTATCTTAGAAGCTATTGTTGTAGGTGAACTCAACAAGGGGTATGTGTGTCTCCCAAGAACCCCTGAAATCCAGGATTCATGCCCGAAGCATGTCCTCCAGCACTTGAATCGTGCGCTCTGACTGACCATCTATCTGGGGGTGGTAA
Source organism: Viscum album (assembly GCA_963277665.1). Taxonomy (NCBI): domain Eukaryota; kingdom Viridiplantae; phylum Streptophyta; class Magnoliopsida; order Santalales; family Viscaceae; genus Viscum; species Viscum album. Next base: position 590,250,626 of record OY728141.1, on the reverse strand, counting down.
GTTGTCCTCAAAAGCACCTGTGTACCCAAATACCTTTGTATCCCTTTCTAGAAATGAGAAGTAAACCAGGCATCCTTATCTGAAACAATATAATGTGGGACCCCGTGCAGTCGTACAATCTCACGAATGTATAACCTCCCAAGCTCATAAACACAAAATGTTTACTTGATTAGTAGGAAATGTGAAACCTTTGTAAGACCATCAACCACAACCCATATTGAATAATTACCTCCGGGCGACCTCTGTAAACCCATCATGAAATCCATCGTGATGTCATTCCATTTCCACTCAGAAATGGGTAGCTACCGCAAAAGTCCTACAAGTATTTGGTGTTCTGACTTCACCTGCTAACAGGTGGAACATATCTTGAAAAAAATAGCTACATCTCCCTTCATACCTGGACACTAGTACTGACGATGTAAATCCTGATACATCTTGGTGACACCAGGATTCACTTCCCAAATTGAAGCATGAAAATCCTGCATCCTCTCCTCAAGCATGTCTGCCAAAACCCATACACAAACCCATAACCATAGAACCTCATCCTCGCCTTTGGTCCAACTATGAGGAGGGTCCTCACCTAAAATACTCTCCCACAGAACTAGGCCTTCAAAATCCGATAGATGCCTCATCTTCACTTTGTCTAGTAATTTAGAGGTAACAACTAAGGATGAAAGTAAATTCTATCCCTGACTATCGTGCACCTCAAAGTGTATCTCAGAAAAAAATGCCATAAGATACTACTCACCACTGGCCTGCTGCATTGCCTGCACCTAATTCCTCTTACTTAGTGCATCATCCACTGTATTTCCTTTTATAGGTGTGTAGGAAGGCTAAAAGTATATAGACTGAAGGTATTCCACCCAACTTTACTACCTCATATTTATATCACATTGTGTAAAGATGATATACTTTTTTGGTCCATATACACCACAAAATTCTCCCCCAATAAGTAATGTCTCCAACAACATAAGGAATGAACAAACATAGCTAACTCGAGATAATGCATCTAGTAGTTCCTTTCATGCGGCGTAAACTGTTGAGACCTATACGCAATGACTCAATCCCACTGTTTAAGAACTGCTCCAAGCCCAATACCTGATGCGTCACAGTACACAGTGTAACTTGTACCCAGCTTTGGAAAAATTAGTATTGGTGTTGACATTAATCTCCATTTCATCTATTGAAAGGCCATCTTGAAAGAATCTAATCATATGTACTTCACACCATTCTTTTTCAATACTATCAACTCTTTTAAGCATGAGAAGTCCTGCATGAAATGCCTATAGTAACCAGCCAGCCCTAGAAAACTCCACACCTCAAAGCTGCTCTTAGGTTTCTTCCAGGTGACTACTGCTCTCACCTTCTCTGGGTCCACTGATACTCCTATCTCTGAGATGATGTGAACTAGAAAATGAATCAGATCCATCCAGAAGTGTAACTTTGGTAGCTGATGCTCTCTCAGTATACTCAAAATGATCTTAATATGTGTGGCATGGTCATGTGGATTATGAGAATACACCAAGATATCATCCATGAAAACCACAATGAATGTTTCAAGATAAGGATGTAACACTCAGTTCATCAGTTCCATAAATACTACAGGTGTGTTTGTGAGACTGAACGGCATGCCCAAATACTCATACAGACCATACCTACTCTGAAAGGCTGTGTGAGGTATGTATGATGATCTAACATGAACTTCATGATAACCAGATCTCAAATCGATCTTAGATAATACCCAAGATTCTTAGGGTTGATCAAAGAGATCATCTATTCATGGTATAAGATATTGGTTCTTAATCATCAACTAGTTCAATTTCCAATAATCCATGCATAGTCTGAGGGTACCGTCTGACTTTTTGAAAAAAGGATCGGTGAACCCCAAGGAGAAGTTTTGGGTCGGATGAAACCCTTAGCCTCCAAATCCTTTAGATGCCTCTTGAGCTCTTATAACTTTATTTTATCCATCCTATAAGGAGTAATAGATATTAGTGCAGCTCCTGGTACTAGCTCGATAGAGAACTCTGCCTCTCTTACTAGTGGTAAACCTGAAAAGTTGTCTGGGAATACATCTAAAAAAATCAACCACTGAAGGAACATCCATCTGATGTGTCCCCTATTCATTCAGATATAAACTGTAAATCTTTTCTATCATCCCACTCAGCCCATGATGCTTGGGTCTAACTTGTATTTCCTAGACATCCCAATCTCCCTTGTGTAAAAAAGATCCACCCTATGGTGACGTGAAAATCACACTACAAAGATAACAATAGAAAAAGGAATAAAAGGACACTAGACAATCCATTCCAAGGATGGAATCAAATCCTGTCATCTCTAAGACATAGATATCCCAAATGAAGTGACACCCACAAATATCAAGGGGCACTCATTTTACTATCACACACCTACCATTCTAATTTATAATGGAGTTTATAGTTTCATAATGTCGCTAGAAGTAAAAAAATAGATCCCAAGGATCTTCAAAACAGGCATGAATATGAAACTATGTGAATCCCCTGCATCAAAAAGTGCAGAAACTAAAATAGAGGAGACTAGGATAGTACCCATGATAGTAGAAGGTCTGAAATCCTGATCCTACTGGGTCTGCTGCACTACAAAAGTTTGGCCTATACCGTGACCCTGCGACATAGCCTGGCTGCCCTGAGCTGATACAATCTACTATATATGAAAACCTAGACTCTGGATACCTTGTCCATCAATACAACCTTGGCCTGAGTGGCCTAACGTATTCCAGTTCCCCGATTGGTGAGAAGCTACTGGCCCTACTCTGGAACATGGAGTCAGTGTAGATCCTCCCTCACTAGCCACCAGTAGAAACATCTTGTAGCAGCATTGTAGATGGCCCATATTTCCACAATCTTGGAATTCAACTGGGTCCATAGAGAACCAAGGTTTAGTATGCCCAATTCTTCTACACTGTAATCACCTCACCTAGATACCAGAAGATACGTTCTGAGTACTAGATTCACCTTGTGTAAGCTCCAGATGACGCTTCTTGATACCGGTCAAAATAGTACCAAATCTTGGTGCTGAACCTCCCTGGATCACACTTCCATATTCTCTCTGATTCCTCTTAGTAATCAGTTCTTGGTTAACTATTACAGATACAGTAGTCAACCAGAAGATATTCACCTATGAGAAGATGTCTTACCTGATACCATCCTCTAATTGCATAGCCTTTGACATATCTTCCCCTATCAGAATAGGTATGAAGAACTAGAGCTTATTAAAGTAGTTAGAGTAATCCATAACTAATTGAGATCACTGATCCAGATGCATAAAATAAAAAGATTTTTCGGCCCTTAGTGTTTTGGGATAGAATTAGTCATAGGAGACTGTTTAAAAAATATTCCCATGCCATGTCCTTCTGACACTTTGTTTGTGTGGAAACCTCCCACCACCTCTTGGAAGAATAACATAACATATAAGTCAAAAGCTTGAACCTACTTTTAAGAGGCATCTCAAGATGCTCGAAGATTGATAACATGGACTCTAGCCATGAATCTACAGACTGTGGCCCACCTTCCACAAAAAATGTGGGTGGATGCTACTGCTGGAACACTTGTGTTAGTTATTCGATAGACTTGGTATGCTGTGGTGATCCCTGAAAGGTTTTAATGAACCTCATAAAGCCTTAAAATAAAAGTGCATCAACACCTGCGTCCGGTATAATAGCCAGTTCCCCAACTAGCATGACTGGAGGGTCCACTAGTATCCCATGGCCTACAACCTCTGTAAGAACCCGACTCTTTGTTTCAGGTATGTTTTTCATTTTTCTGGAGTTTTTAAGAAAAATGAACTTTCTAGAAATTTTCGAAGTACACGCCATGCACTTTCTGAGTACATGCCATGTACTCTTCTCTAGATCTAAGCCGTGTGCTGGCCATGCCTGGGCCACACACACGGTGTGTAGGGGTGACGCAGAGGCTGATTTTGGCGGAGTATGGAAAAGACCCAGTACACGCCGTGTACTCTAAAAGTACACGCCGTGTACTTTATTTTTTTTCACTAAATGAACCGGGGTCGCGCCTGACACACATAAACACATCCTTCTAGATCCCGTTCATCCAAGAGCAACCCATATGACTAGATCTTCGACGAGATCCTGCCTCTTGGTCCGTTCTCCGATTCTAGCACGGTCGATTGCGTTGGAATCGCAGCGGTGAGTTTTTCCTTCTGCTTGAGCCTTGTTTTCTGATTCCTCCTTGTTTTTGAGTTATCGTGGGTTGAGAGTTTTGTGAGTTTTCTCAGATCTACGACGTTCTAAGGGGAATCAATCTTCGTGGTTCACGTATATCGATCTCCTAGGATTGAGGTAGGTGGTTTTTTCCTTTCTGTAGAAAGTTGATGAATATTTTGTGCAAATTCCACCAATACCCTTGAACGGGGTATTGCGTGTTACCAGTTTTAATCTGTTGTTTTCCTACTTTTCTTGATTACTATAGTAGAGGTTTATACTTGTGAGTAGATTATTTATTTTTGTGATCAGGTTGCTTTTCCATGCTTGTTCTGCCTATTTGGCATTTTTCTAGTTGCCCTGCCTAGTCGTAGGATAGTGGAATTGCTACTTTTTATGCTGTTGAGACTTATAATGATAGCCAAGTAGTTCTTGAGGTTTACTTGGATGATGTACGCATACTAAGAATGTTTTATCTTTCACTTAGGATTGTGAGAACCTAGAGTAGTAGACCAAAGGGATAATTGACGGAAGGGCTTCTCCAGAGTGTCTTCTAATTACGATGAGAGACCACATGGGGAATTGACATTTAGTGCTTCCTCAGAGAGTCTGTAGTTCCTCGACACGGGACACAGGGGGAATAGACGTTGAGTGCTTCCACAGAGAGCCTTTAGCACGATATGAGACTATAAGGGGAATTGACAGTGAGTGCTTCCCCAGAGAGTCTGTTATTTTTCATAGATGAACCAGATGGGTGAGACTATGTGTGCCTCATAGAGGGCTGCTGGTACTTGTAGGTTGAACCATAGGGGTTAGGATATGAGAGCTACCTAGAGGGTTACCTGTTTTCTTCTTGTTGCTACTTCTTACTTGTGTACTTTATTTGTTAGAACTATGGTTTGTAGCTGCTTGTGCTTTCCTGTTTACTGCTTCTTGTTTTATTACTGCCATGTATTCATTGACTGTTAGACAAAAATCTTTGGGTGATTTCCTGTTGGGATTGTATCTCACACCCTATTTGGGCCATGCTTTTGGGCCCAAACAGACTATGTTGTCGCAGGTATAGATAAGGGAAAGCACCCTTCTACTTTAGGTTCTTGATTGCACTGAAGCTGGAGAGCATGGGACCGAGCCGTGGCTCGCGATGCTGAGGAGTTTATTTTGTTTTTCCTTTGCACTTTTTTTTCAGTTGTACTTAAGCACATTGGTTTGTTTGCTGCTTTCCATAGACATATGTACCATGTTGCATCATCATTATTTTATACTTTGCTTTCGCTGTTCAGTTCAGTTGTTGTATGCTGTTTATTGTTTCCGCTATTGTGTCTGGTTGTTTTCCACTGTATACTTTATCAAATGAGGGCATAGTTTCCCCACCGACTCAGCAAGGCCCTCACTGCTAGTCGGTAGCCTATGGCGTTTGGGGAAACACGCTTGAGGTCATGTGGTGAACCGGGTATGAGGCACCAGTGGAGGGGCTCCGGACTCGGGTCGTTACAACCTCCGGGGTATGATCATCATCACTCTGCTAGCACACAACTGGAGGTATTAATGGGGGAATGAATCTTCAAGGTCAAGCAAACACCTCAGTTGAAGATCATCGAGGTTCACAATTCAAAAGCACAGGAACTAAATAAGAGAAGAAAACCCTCAAGGTTACCAAAGGAGGAGTACACGATGTGTACACTCTAGATCCTACCCAGGTGTGTACTTCCACTAGCCTGGGCATGTAAAAAATTCCAGGTACACAATGTATCATTCTAAAACATGGCGTGTACTCAATTTCTCCTTCCTAGCCATATAATTTCACATGGCCGGAGTCACACGAGGTCCAGCTAAGTAAAACTACATAGTGTGTATCTACCATACACAACGTGCACTAACCAAAAACCAACAACCCGTGTTCTCCCTCACATGGTCAGACACAAGGTAAAAAACCACACAACATGTACTCATAGTAAACATCGTGTACTTAAAAATTTCTTTTCTTGCTGAACATAAGAACACTTGGTGTGTGTTCATATCATCACACACCGTGTTGTTTGGGTTTCTAGATAGTAAGCCTCTGAAACTTCCTCATAACCCCTATTTTTGAAAAGTAAAGAAACTGTGTGCCAAATTCTGATCCGTGGGAGCCCATACTCCCCGTGAATCAAATTTTATCATCACATATAGCACATAATAACAAAATTTCATCTCATGGTCAAAACATTATCCACCAAATTTTGATCTGAGAGGGCCCATACTCCTCATGGATCAAAGTTTGGCATCCATCCAATTTGAACCATATCACATATCAATACACCTATCACAATAGCAGGTATTTCTATTATGGTACCTTTCAAAACAACATGTATATCTAGAATGTCATATATCGCAACAGTATGCGATCAGTAATGCTCCTAAATGGCATCGTAAGAATGCTTGGAATGTGATTTCTAACAAGTGACTATATGATGCATGAGATGACATACCCTCATATCATTGGGTTTCAACAAAAATAGAACCACAATAATATCAATAATAAAATCACAAAATAAGTGCATCACCCAACGGTGAAATCTAATCAACTGTAAAATCTCAAAATAAAAAAAAATCATAAATCAATTTGAGGTAATTTGGCTTTACCCTGTACTTGAGTTAGCTACTCCCAAGAAAATCTTAGTACCAAATCTCTTTAATTCTATCTCTTTCTATCATCGCCAAAAAATAAAGAAAACCAGAAAATAAATCCTTTGATACCACTTTGTAACATCCTGGATCCGAATTCCACTCAATTGGTTCCCCGTACCCGGTTGGCCACATGACCTCAAGAACATTTCCCCAAATTCCAGAGGATACCAATTAATAGAAAAAGACTAAGGTGTGATAGTGGGGAAACTGTGACCTCATTGGAAGAGTGTAACACAAGGGAATAATAATAATACAATAGCGAAAGCAGTAAACACCATACAAATGAAATAAATAGCAAAATATTGATAAGATAAATAACCAAGCATCGTTCCATACAAAAGATGATGCAACATGTTATATGTTCTAAGAAATAATATGAAACAAGTACACTATAGTAATATATAATATATGTCTCAAAATCACAAAGGAAACAAAAAGAGACTAGGAATCATCATAAGCCTCAACTTGGTCCCATGCTCTCCTACTCCTAAGAAGCACATCAAGTACCTATAGGAAGGCGATTTCCCTAATCAACACCTATAATCATATAATCTGTTTGGTCCCAAAAGCATGATATAAATAGGGTGTGAGATTAAATACTAGTAGGAAACCACCTAAGGTCTATGCCAATCTATCAGTGGATATATATAATAAGTAGTGTATAATAGAGAAAATAGTAAACTATAGGTACTCAAAATCAAGAACAACAGATGTCTCAGAATACAATGAAAACAAGTATAAGTGAATACTGAATCCAAGTCTATGATTTGTCTTAGTAGACGCATTATAATTCATACATTTCATTATTTAAGTTACTTGAATTAAATAAAATTATCGAGGTTCAGCTTAGGCTTGGCGAACTCCTATATAAAGGTAACCATCAACTCATGACATAATAGTCATTTAATCATTTTATAATAGTGCCTGGCCTAGGTATCCCTCAATGAATACTAGGTTCACTCAAAATTTTAAATAAGACTCAATGAGCCTGACCACCCTATCATGGCTCTCCCACGACTCTTACATGATTACCTCTTGATCTCATCCATGGTATTTTAACCGAGACCCTTGTTCACCCAAGGTATATATAAGGTGAAATAGGTCTCATGAGCCCAACCATGTCTTTTAACTGAGACTGTGGCTCAAACATTACTAATTACCCCATGTTTTCATAATTAAATTCTATAACAAAACCAAGCCATGTGAATTAAACTATCACATGGCTTATCATTTAAACAACTCACATGGTCACATTTCACATAACAAGTATAACATGCAAATTAAACTATCACATGGATTAAGCATCTAATTATCTCATGTAGGGAATTCATATCACATAAGCAGTTTGTTTTAACAACCCAATAATGGAAATTCAATTCAAGCCTCTTAGGAATTCTCGGCCAAATGACCATCTGAGGGAAACATACCCATGGGGTGGCCCTAAACCATGTTTTACAACCCCGAACATGCTTTCAAATCATCCAATTAATTACCTAATGATCAATAGGAAATAACATGGTTTATTATTCAATCAATCGACACCCTAAAAGTGGGCACGTGACACTCCGACATATATAATAGAATCAAAAATCAATGAAAGGCACAATACCACCTACCTCATGTTAGTATGACTCTCCTCGTCCAGTGTTGATATTAAATTCGACCTAAATCAAATTAGATATACAAAATGAGTAAAAATGATTAGCCCCCGATAACTAGGTTGAGAGAGGAAATTAGAAAGAAAGGATGAAGAGGAATTGATCACTCACTGTGAGGGTTTCAACAGGTTCTATGGTGTTCGAATCGGGTTCTGGACCATGAAATGAGAGAAGAATTTTTATTTAGTTTTTTCCTAGGTGCATTGGTTATCGAAATGGATTATTTCTATCTATCTGCCAAAAACAACACTACTTCCCTATTTAATAAAAAAAGGAAATTACATGGCGTGTACTTGAAACTACATGCTGTGTTCGTACAATTTATGGACAGACCATTACATGGATGAGTACTCTGATTACATGGCATATAGCCCTCCATACATAGCGTATAGATAAAAGTACATGGCATGTAGGACCCAATAACATCATGTAATATGCCTGTAGCAAGCCATTAACCTCTTTCCCCCCATTTTAATAAGTATAAATTGAAAAGGAAAGATCCTTACCTTAGAGGAAGAAATGGGTTCTTATAAAACTAAAGGAAAAATAAGAACTTTGGGAAAGCTAAATGAAATATGGATTTCATAGATACACTTATCACAAAATAAAAGTTACCTCATCAAATTCACTTAAAACTATAGGAAATGATAATAAGGGATCATCATCAACCTAAAAAACTAATGATTTATACTAGAACCATAATCCTAACCCTTGGTTATCATGGGAATAAAAAATGGAACTAAGGAAGAACAAGGTTCTAGAAAAGAATAAATGAGGAAATCCAAGAGAAACCATGACTAACCCTAGATATTTACAATTAAATCAAAGAAGAACTACCAAATGAGAAAGTAAGAAGGAAGAAAGATCATTTGGGTCTTTAACATCACTTGAATGGGAAAAAATATGGAAGATAATGATTTAATTCAATAAAGATAGAGTGGTAAATTTTAATTCTTTAAAAATATGGGAATCGATATCTATGGAGTGGTCATAATGAACTCAACATGGAGCCCCCTCTATTAGGAATCCTATATTTTGACCTCTAAGGCTACAACATGGGAGGTCCCAAATAGGTAGGGGGACTATCTCCCCCACAAATCCCCTCCATGACGAAACATTTCAGGATGCAGCATGGTGTCCTATTCCCTAGAATTTTACTGGGCGTCCCTCTAGGATATGATTTAGAGGGTCTAAATATATAAGAAATGGGTTTTTTGGACTCCTAGGAATCCATGGTAAAATTACCATAAAAATTATGCAACATTTCCTAGAAACCCTCACCATGATGTGGTAGTCCTTAGTCATTACATGGTGTCCTAGAAAGAATCATATTTCCAACCCAAGATTAAAAATATTCAAAAATATCAAAGGAAAAAAATTTGGGTAGAAGAATAAGGATGAGAAAATAATAAATAGAAAATATTATACTTCAAAGTTATATACGATTGTCACAATTTCTCCCCAATATTACAATTTCTATCCCTATAAATTCCTCAAGTCTCAACTTCAAAAAATATGTGAGGTCACTACTTTATCACTAAGGCTTCCCACTACCATGTCTCATGGTTATCACTACCACACCTTCATTTCACATAGAACAAAGGGATATATTTACCATGCATTACTTGATAATCCACAATATGAAATAAAATTTCAACAAAAGTGGTGTTTGGTTCTAACTCTAAGATCTCCCACTCAACTATGCGAGATGGATCCATATGATATTTCTACAACTAAGATAGATGAAATACATCATGAATGGAGGTAAAATGATATGGAAATTCTATTTGGTATTACACCTTCCCAATATTATCCATGATCTCAAATGAACTGAAATAATACAGTATCAACTTTCCTTACTTTCCAAATCGATGATGCTTCAGTCAAGAATATATATTGAGAAACACCCAATTACCGACCAAAAACTCCAACGGATGATTATGATGAATGATATTGATTTTTTGGTGACTTTAAGCCATCCCCAACCTATTATTAATTAACTGTGCCTTCATTTTCATTTCTTGAACAAGGATAAGTCTCAATAATAAATAAACACCCAAATATAATGAATAAATAGGAGAAAAATGTCCATTTGTACAAAGCCTCAAAGGGTTTCATCCTGATAGAATATTTATAAATATTTTTATATGATAATTCAATTTTTGTTAGATGATTCTCCTAAGATCCTTTAAAATCCATTATGATCACTCGTAGTATATCCTTAGAGATCTATATATCCTGCTCAGTCTAAAAATCCATATTTGGATGATACATCATGATCAAATTCTTCTAAGAACCCTACAATTCCTCAAGTCCCTTAGAAAACTAATATGTAAAGTGTGAATCCTGATTAAAATTGATGGTTATAAGTACTCCATGAATATTTATTAACTCTTGGACATACAAGTGTATGAGTTCTTCAACTTTATACAACTAATTGATAGAAAAAAGTGGGTTAATTTAATTAATAGGTTTATAACTACCCATATCACATTATTCTCACTAGGACTCTGAGGCATTCTGATCACAAAATCTATAAAGATATTATCCTATTTACATTTCAAAATAAGAATAGGATGCAATATACCTATGGGTATCTGATGCTCATATTTGATTATATGAAAAGTGAGGTATCAAGACACAAAATATAAAATTTTCTACTTCATCCCAGGACACTGATATCATTTCTTAAGGTCACAGTACATCTTAGTATCCCTAGGATGAACAACCCATCTGGAGGTGTTCTCACCCTATAAAAAATCCCACCTCATCATCAAAAGAATTAAAATAATATTTTTGAAACAAATGAAACTATTGGGATACTGAGACGAACCGCCTGAGGTCTCCAAACTATTTATAATTCCAATAAAGTGATGATAATTGGGATCCACTAGCTTTTCAAGATAGAACCAACCATCAAAATAAGATGCTTCCTTCACACAAGAAAAAACACATGCTCATATTCCTCTTCTACACTCAACCACACCTTAGAAAACAACCCATCAAGCGATATTCCTCCCATGATTCTTCCATAGTATAGGATTGATATTTCCTACTCGACACAATATCCACTACATTACCTTTAATAATTGTGTATGATATATAAAAATAAAATTTCTATAGATACTCTATCCATTATCACTATAATAGGTTCATATCCATCTGAGTAAAGATATACCTCATAATTTTATAATCAAAACATACCATAAAACTCTCCCCAAAAAGTATTTTTCATAAAGTATTTATAGAATGCATCGCTACCACTAATTTAAGATCATGGGTGGGGTAATAATTATTATCTGGGAATAATTTAAAAGATCCATAAACCACCACATGATATTTACTCATCATTATTAAACCCGAATGTATACACAAGGCATAATAATACATAGTATAACCTCTACCAATATTATAATGAATGAAGACTGGAGTTGATGTTAACCAAATCTTCAACTCCTCAAAGGACTTATAAAACTTATTATCCCAATAAAACTTCACCCCTTTACGAGTCAAATATTTCAAGGGAGATTCTAATCTTGAGAAATCCTATAAAAATCATATATAGTACCTAGATAGACTCAAAAATATTTTGATATCAAAAACATTCTTGTTCTTTTTCCATGACCTCACAACATGAATATTTTTAGGATCCATGGAGATACTTATATCAGAAAATACATGTCCCAAAAATTTCACCTATTGGATCCAGAACTGAAACTTAGATTTCTTAACATACAGGATATACTCCTTTAAGGTTCTCAAAATAACACCACGATGGTTTCCACTATCCTCAATGATCTTAGAACATATATAGATATCATCTAAAAACACCATCGTTAAGGTGTCAAGGTAATAGAGGAATATTTGATTCATAAGGGCTGTGAAAATAACATGGGCATTAGTAAGGTCGAACCACATAACTAGGTACTCATAATTCCCATACATTCTCTTGGAATATTTATTTAGAATATCCACTTCCCTTACCCTTGATTGATGTTACCATGACTAGTGTTCACTTTTAGAAAACTACATACCTCTTATAAGCCAATAAAGTAGTTTATCAATTCATGAAAATAAGTATTTATTCTTAAATATCACCTGATTGAGCTTCCCGTAATCAATGAAAAGTTAGAGGCTACAATCTTCCTTCTTTGAAAGGATGACCAGTGACGCCCACAACAACACACTCAAGTGAATAAAACCATTGACCTAAAAATATTATAGCTAAGATTTTAATTCCTTTAACTTAGTGGTATCCATATTATAAGATTAAAAGGAAGTATTTTTAGTCCTAGTAAGTAATTAAATGGATAAATATACCTCCCATTGGCAAGGAAACCTTGGAAAATATTCCAAAAAAACCTTAAGATACCAGTCTACAACAATGGGAAGCTAACCACTTGTAATTAGTTGAAATAAATTAAAGTATGGGCTAGAAAAATGGTAAGTGATAATTCTAATATCTATCAAAATAGGTCCTACCCTAGTTGATATCGAGTCCCTCTCAGAGAACTTGAATCCCTACCTTTTCTTCTTTTATAAGGGAGTATAAATATCCATCACAAATGACATCAGTTGAACTTGAAACCACAATGCATCAATCAATGTAAAAAAGATAAATTAATGGGATACATCAATATTAAACAATTCCAAGTGCATAGAAGAAATAATAAATACCATACCTTGAACTGTCACCGTATTGAACTCAGAGTCCTTTTCCCCAAATTTATTTATATAAAGGAACCCAGATTTAAGACCAATCAGAGCCTTCTTTGATGACTAAGAATCAAACTTTTCATGAGAGTGAGAACTCGCTAGCTTTGAAGTATCAAACCACACATGTTATAGATTTCCTTAGAGATAATATAGCACTAGAAAAAGTCTATATGGTTGATTGGAGTCATTGAACTAAATATAGATGGTGGTTTTATTTTTCTTTATCGCAGTTATGTTTTAACTAGGTTGAGAATATTTCATGAGTATGAACTTATAGTAGCATATTATAGGTTCATCATTGGGGGTTTCTAGATGAGATTTATTTCTCACCCCATGTATGTGCACCTCATTATGTGTGAAGATATTATTTATTCTTTAAGGGTTGATCATAAATACATGTTGGATAGAGAAAATTCCCACCGTTTTATTATTGAGTGGAGCCTCTCATGTAGGTTCTGATGATCGGGATAGAGTATCTCGATAGGGTACCATAGAATAGCTATGTGACATGTCTTGAAGTTAGAAATAGAGCATGTTATATTTATTCTCTTATTTTTTATTTTCTATATACGATCAGACCAATGGGTGACCAATGTTTTATATATGACATGGTTTTTTGGGCCCTTATTTCATTTCATTTTATTATGTCATTATTTTGTTTCATTTTATTTATTCCTTATTCATAATATGATAAGTATGATTATTGGTTATTTATTTATTTATGGTAGTGCACTCTAATTTGGGGGTATAGTCTCTTCATAGTACCATCTTGACCCCCACTTCAAGTTGGAAACCTCTGGTGTATGAGAAGGTGTTATTGAAGTCTTATGAGGAACCAGATCAGGGTAATGGTTTTTTGACATTCAGGTTGGAATGTTACAAAGTAGTATCATAATAGTTACTTTCCTATTACACTCTTTGAAATTTGGTAGACTGAAAATATTTTAATGTATCAGTTCCTGTGATGGATGTTGTATTGGTGAATGATGAATACCTATTATGGTAGTAAGTCTAGGTTACTAGGGTCTAGGATTGATGTTCTTGGTATATGATGTTACATTTTTATATGTTTTTATCTTCTAGTGATGCACATGTGGTCTAGATTTGATGAGTTATGATGGATTATTGGTTACTGGATGATTGGAAAGAATACATTTATTTAATTTTGACTCTAATCCTATAGATTAAATAGGCGACTAATTAATCATGATTGTCACATAGGATCCACATGTTATAGTCCTACTAGAGTGGGATTTTTTAATGACAAAGGCTCAGTTTTTTGAAGTGTTCACAGCTTCTCAGAAAGAATTTTCCCATATAAGTACATAATGGAATTATATTTATCTAGTTCGACCATTATATAGATATATTTTTTATAGAAGGTTATGTGGATATGGAGTGAGACACTCAAAAATGAGAATACTGATGTGGTCCTCATTCACAATATGTTTAGTTCCCCTGGTGGGTTAGCACGATATAAGTATATGGTTGTTGGACCCTTGTGGGTGGTTGTTTGTAAAGACCCGTAAAATTCAAGGGAAATTTTTTCTTAATTTTCTTTAGAATTTTACAAGAGCGCGGTTTCAGACGACACCTGATTCCGAGGCCCGGAGTGCCCGGAATTAATTTCCGAAGTTTGGCTCGGGTACGTTCAGTGAACGAACGAGCGGGAATTCTTAACTTTTGATCCGGTGCTCAGAATTGAAATCCGAGGGCACCGATGAACTCGCAGCGCCGATATTCGCTTAAAGAGACCTTTTCGGGAGTTGCGTTTGTTGCGGGTTGAAAGTTAGTTTTGGGGTTTTTAGTTTGAGTTAAATAAAATTTGTATAGAACAAATTTTATTATAACTTGTTAAAAACCTACCAAAGGGGGTTGGAAGTGGGACCCACACCCACTTAACCTCCCTTGGGAGGATTAAGTGTGGTGGGGCCCACACGAACCCCCACCTTTTCAACTCCCCTCTCTCCCTCTTAATGGCTTGATATCTTAACTTCTATTTAATTATACAACTCATGTATATTAAATAAGTGAGTTAATTTTGGAGTTATCCATTTTGAATTTCAAACCTTTGAAATTCTTTGTTAAGTTTTTGATTAAATTAAGCTCTTCTCTCTTTTTGTTGGGTTAGAACGCTTTGGCCACCTTGAGAGCTTTTGAGAGCTTCTTCTTCATCTTCAAGCTCTAACGAAGAACGCTCAAGCTCCGACGAAGAACGACGCCTCTCTTCTTCGTCCTCCGTGTCAACGAGAGGGAACGTCGCTTCCTCCTCGGACCTTCTTCGTCGGCATACGAAGATTCGCCAACGACGTATCTCTTCGGGCATATCTCTTCGTCAACGGATTTGACGAACGACGACCGCGACGCCCGACCTCCGCGACGTTGTCTTCCGCGGGACGTTGTCAAATCTTCGATCTTTTACCCGAGGTAGGGGTTGTTGAATATTGTTAATTTATTCCATTTCTTGCTCGTGGATCGCATGTCTACATGAGGCTTTTGAATATTTTATATAAGTGTTATTGTTTAACGTGAGGGGGGGGGCCGGACCGCATGAACACGGCCGAACCCCCCTCCATCGTTCATGTTGTTTATTCTTGCGGGCGGAAGCAAGGTGGCGTGGTGCCGTCGCACCACGCGGATAATTGTACGTTTAACTTACGCAATGCCGTCGCGCGCGCACCTTGGAAGAAACAACAAAAACGCGACGCCGTCGCGCCGCGTTGAATGAATATCAAAGCACGGCGAAGGGGCGCGGTGCCGTCGCACCGCGCCGGACGACGAACACCACGGCCGGTTCCGGGCCGCGGCGGGACGAGAAGACCGCGGCCGGTTCCGGGCCGCGGCGGAAGAGAAGACCGGCGGCCGGGCCGCCGGCGTCGGAAGCCGAAGGGGGGACCGGAATTTCCGGTCCCGTTGGAGAAAACCGGCCAGCCAGCTGGCCGGCCGGAAGGCATTAAACCGGGGGAATTAATCCCCCGGCCAACACCCAAAACCCCCCTCTTTATGAGGGGGGCGGTTTTAATTAAAGGGAGGGGGCAGCCGGCCCCCCCCGGTTCCGCACCAGCAGGCCCCCCACGTGGGGGGGGGGGGGGGGCGCTTTTAAAACAACGGGCGCGGCACAAAGGCCGCGCCGCCCCTCAAAACAAACCGCGGGGGTTTGTTTCCCCGCCTGCAGCCACCTCGCGGCGCCAGGCCGCCGCGGCCCGCCGCGCCGCCCCGGGGGGGTCGGGCCGGGTCGGCCCGGACCCGGACCCCCCCGTTTTGAACCTGTTTCGGTCTTTTGGCCATAACTTGAGCCTCGGACCTTCGAATGACGAACCGTCTGCGGCAACACGATCCTTGGATTGAGACGGTCGTTTCTGTATATCGCACTCAAGGTTTCGGATTACTTTGAGTTCGGCCGGGTTGGTTCGTTCACGAAACCAACCGGGCCTTCGGAGCGGAAACGCTCATATCTTGAGCCACGAACGTCCGATTGACGCGCCGTCAGTCGCGTTGTGTTCCTCTTAGTGAGACGGATCTTTTGGCATACTCCGCCCGAGGTTTGGACGCAGGTGGAGTACGGTCGGGTTGGTTTTGCCTTAAAAACCAACCGGGCCTCGGAGACGAAAATGCCAATAACTCTCAGACCGGGCGTCCGATCGACGCGCCGTCTGTTGCGTTGAGTTCCTGTTGACGATACGGAACTTTTGGATACATCAACTCTGGACCTTGTGACAGTTGATGTATCAGCCTCTCGGCTCGTGGAGCGGACCCTCTGAACGAGCTTGCTGTGTGCGGGAACCCTAATGCTGGCTGCGAATGACTGCTACTACTACTGCTATGACAGCTACTGTGACTGCGACGACGACAGTACAAAGATCCTGTGTGGTTTCGACGACGACGACTACAGCACTCAGCGATCCTACGTGGAACAGTGCTACCGAACCTGTGTGAGCTGAATCTTCTTTTTACCTTGAGCGGTGGAGCGCTTGGGTGTAGCGGCGGACCCGTGGTACTTGACAGTGGTGGTGCGCTTGGATGCAGCAGCAGCCCCTTGGCGGTGGAGCGCTTGGTTGTAGCGGCGGACCCGCGATACTCTACGAGTGTGTGCGCTTGGTTGTAGCGACAGACCCGCGACGGTGGAGACGTGTGTGCGGAGTACGGAGACCGTGTAGATGACTGAGACCTGACGACTGCTTGACCGACTCGACTTGGAGTGAGTCGACTAGCCCAGTGGACGGAGCGCCCAGTAGTTGGCAGCAGACCCACGGCGGACGGAGCGCCTGGTAGTTGGCGGCAAACCCGCGGTATTCGACAGGAGGAGTACCTCAGTAGGCTATCTGGGTGAGCGCCCGGTATTTGGCAGCAGACCCTCAGCGGACGGAGCGCCCGGTAGTTGGCAGAAGACCCGCGGTACTCGACAGGAGGAGTACTTCAGCAGTCTTAGGTTAGTGAGCAGTACCTCGGAGTCGTGACAGGACCACTGTACACTTCAGAGTTGGGGCTCTTCAACATTTACGGTTTCGATAATGAAAATCCTGGTTTGAGCTGAGTCAATGATCTTTGTGATTCCTCATGATTGAGATGGGTCGCTTGATAACTTAGGTATATGTATGGGCATATACCTGGGTAATGGTAATCCGTTGATTTCATAAACTTGTTATAACCTGTGTGGATTTACTGTTTACTCTTCTTTGTGGATTGGGTTGTTCTTGGGCTCGGTGTTGGAGACGAACGGAAATTAGTGACATAGGTATATGTATGGGCATATACCTAATCATCGTCGGGTGTTACTTCGTGATTGTATCTTCTTGTGGTTTATCCTTTGTGAATTCGGGAGACCTTCGAGGGTATCGGGGTCCCTACTGAGTAACTTATACTCACCCCTGCACGGGCTATGCCCGCACTTCGTTGTGTTGGTTGCAGACGACAGACAGCGCTGACTGCGGTTGAGGCTAACAGAGTAGGTCGGTACCCGGAGGAGGACCACTGAGCGGGACGTGCTCGGAGCGGACAGTTGGACCCGAGGAGTTGTGGAGCTATCTGTACCTACCCTTCAGGTAGGATCCGTGGTGGACGATCCAGGAGCTGAACCATCTGTACCTACCCTTCATGTAGGAATCGAGGTGGACGTCCCAGGAGTCGCTTGTACTTTCAGTTGCTGTTTTCCCTTTCGAGTTGTACTTTACTTTACAGTTGGGCTTGTATTTCCGGCCCCTTTTCTTCAGCACAGTTGTTCTAGTTTTGTGTACTGCTTTTCTTCCGCTTGTTACTCTGAGGTGCTTGTTTACTTTATTAAGGCAATGCCTTCCCTTTTTACTGGGATTTTACGCCTTGGTGCTAGTCGCCATCCCCTGGCCTATGGAAGGCGGGCTTGGGGTAGTCACGGCACGGGCCCCGAGGGCGGGTCGTGACAAATTTGTATCAGAGGAGTTCGGTTCTACCGCGAACTCTGATCTTTTCTATGTGAAGCAATAATGTTTAGCGTATTGAGTGTGGATATCAGTCCAGGGAGTCCAGTGTTGGTGCGGCGGCCGACGTATCCATACACCAGGACCCTGACTTCTGATTTCCGACTTAATGCACGAAAACATTGATTGCGTGTGTGTTTCAAAGTTTTCTTTGTGATTACTTATATCAGCTCACCAGGTATACTGTTCTGACCGTGGCGCACCTGTTTCCTTTTCAGGATGGCCCCACGACGGCAGCCAGCTAGGGTTCCGAGAGTCGAGTGTGACGACAGCCCACCGAGCGACGAGGCCTCGGTGCAGGGCCCTTTTCCAGTAGTGGCACCGGCGGTAGCTTTACCCGCCGAGCCCCCGATGCTTCCAGCAGCATCCGCTGACGATGCACGTCGCCTCAGCGCACTGCATGAGTTTCAGCGCCAGCGACCGCCCAGGTTTCGCGGGGAGACGGATCCCCAGGCAGCAGAGGACTGGCTGGAGGCAGTAGTTCGAGTGTTTAGGCTAGTGAGGACACCAGCAGACCTCATGGTGATCCTCGCTGCGAGCCTACTACACGCAGCAGCAGGACGATGGTGGAGCTTGATGCTCCAGGTGCACGATGAGGCATCTCTACTTTGGACGGACTTTGAGAGCATCTTCCGCTCGGAGTTCGTCCCAGCCACCCTTCGTGCGGTGCGTATCCAGGAGCTTCTACAGCTGCGGCAGGGCAGCATGACGGTCGCTCAGTACGCGGCGAGGTTCACCGACCTTTCTCGGTACTCGACAGACATGGTACGGGACCCCTTCTTCCGGGCCCAGACCTTCGAGCAGGGTTTGAGACATGAGATCAGGGCATCACTGATCTCCCTCAGCATACCGACTCAGACAAGAGTACTGGAGCGGGCACTTCTGATCGAGAGTTTCCTTGCTGAGTCTACACCAGCACAACAACTCACCGCAGGGCGGCACGTGGCAGAGTCATCTGCAGCAGGTAGCCGACGGATGACTCAGGGTTCTAGGCAGACCAGACCTACCGGTGGCCGACTGCACGACTCAGGCTCAGTTGTACGGGGAAGCCGGGGTGGAGTCAGAGCCAGGCGTGCCGAGAGTGGGCAGTGTTACTCCTGTGGAGGGATTGGTCACATGGCTCGTGACTGTCCGACCCGCCATGCTGATGATCAACAGTTAAGTGAAGAACCTCCCAGGCAGAGGCAGAGGTTCGACCGTGGCGGTCCGCAGGGAGGAGGCGGACGAGGCAGAGGAGCTGGACGAGCAGCCGGTGGTGGGCGACGCTTTGAGGCTCTTCCACCACCACCACCAGGAGGTCCACCCCGACCACAGGGAGTAGGTGAACATGCGAGAGCTCAACTTCAGGCAGCCGAGGCCTTCGATCATGGAGCTCTGGGAGCCGATGGACAGGAGCTGAACTAGTGGATACATCCTTTGTACTTCTGGTTCCTTGTTGCATTTGTGTAGCGTCTTGTATTATGAGCTGCAATAATAAAAGACGCATAACTTTGTGATATTTTCGTTCCTGTCCTCTTTCGTGATGTTACTAAGAGGTTCCGGTTTTGACTATTGACTTGACCCTCACTTGTGAGACATCTACTGGAGGAGACCCAGTTACCACACACTGATGCCGACAGTGTGACTCAACCCTTGGAGGCGAGAGTAACGGTTGAATCTCTTAGTAGTAGCGTCGAGGCCTTACGACGTCATCCTTGGTATGGATTAGTATCATCCATGTTAGGATTGACTGTTTTAGTCAAAGAATGTGGTTCATCCAGGGGATGAGACCAGATTTCTCTTTTCGGCAATGAAGAAATCTTGCAGCTCTGGTGGGACCGGAGATGGTCCAGGCCACGACAGAGAAGGTCCAGGTCATCCAGGAGCGGATGAGGACAGCACAGAACCGGCAGAAGTCATATGCTGACAGGAGGCGGAGGCCACTGGAGTTCGAGGATGGCGACCACGTCTTCTTGCGGGTCTCACCTCGACGTGGTATTCGGAGATTTGGCCGAGGCGGCAAGTTATCTCCGCGCTTCATCGGACCCTTCCAGATTCTCAGCAGGATTGGCGAGGTGGCTTATCGCCTGGCTCTACCACCTCAGTTGCACCGGGTGCACGACGTCTTCCACGTGTCTCAGCTGAGGAGATACGTGCACGACCCGACGCCCATCATTGATCATGGGGAGCTTGACGTTGACGATGGGGCGACTTTTGCGGAGGTCCCGGTGGAGATAGAGGATCGACAGGAGCGGGTCCTGCGTGGGCGATCGATTCCTCTTGTGCGCATCAGATGGCAGCACGGGAATCTCCAGGAGAGCACATGGGAGCGGGAGGCTCAGATGCGTGCTCAGTACCCTCTTTTGTTTCCCTAGTTTTTGATGTATCTTTACGGGGACGTAAAGCCCTGAGGTGGGAGTAATGTAAAGACCCGTAAAATTCAAGGGAAATTTTTTCTTAATTTTCTTTAGAATTTTACAAGAGCGCGGTTTCAGACGGCACCTGATTCCGAGGCCCGGAGTGCCCGGAATTAATTTCCGAAGTTTGGCTCGGGTACGTTCAGTGAACGAACGAGCGGGAATTCCTAAATTTTGATCCGGTGCTCGGAATTGAAATCCGAGGGCACCGATGAACTCGCAGCGCCGATATTCGCTTAAAGAGACCTTTTCGGGAGTTGCGTTTGTTGCGGGTTGAAAGTTAGTTTTGGGGTTTTTAGTTTGAGTTAAATAAAATTTGTATAGAACAAATTTTATTATAACTTGTTAAAAACCTACCAAAGGGGGTTGGAAGTGGGACCCACACCCACTTAACCTCCCTTGGGAGGATTAAGTGTGGTGGGGCCCACACGAACCCCCACCTTTTCAACTCCCCTCTCTCCCTCTTAATGGCTTGATATCTTAACTTCTATTTAATTATACAACTCATGTATATTAAATAAGTGAGTTAATTTTGGAGTTATCCATTTAGAATTTCAAACCTTTGAAATTCTTTGTTAAGTTTTTGATTAAATTAAGCTCTTCCCTCTTTTTGTTGGGTTAGAACGCTTTGGCCACCTTGAGAGCTTTTGAGAGCTTCTTCTTCATCTTCAAGCTCTGACGAAGAACGCTCA
The DNA here is from genome assembly GCA_963277665.1 of Viscum album. NCBI lineage: Eukaryota > Viridiplantae > Streptophyta > Magnoliopsida > Santalales > Viscaceae > Viscum > Viscum album. Next base: position 590,228,840 of record OY728141.1, on the reverse strand, counting down.
AGCTCCGACGAAGAACGACGCCTCTCTTCTTCGTCCTCCGTGTCAACGAGAGGGAACGTCGCTTCCTCCTCGGACCTTCTTCGTCGGCATACGAAGATTCGCCAACGACGTATCTCTTCGGGCATATCTCTTCGTCAACGGATTTGACGAACGACGACCGCGACGCCCGACCTCCGCGACGTTGTCTTCCGCGGGACGTTGTCAAATCTTCGATCTTTTACCCGAGGTAGGGGTTGTTGAATATTGTTAATTTATTCCATTTCTTGCTCGTGGATCGCATGTCTACGTGAGGCTTTTGAATATTTTATATAAGTGTTATTGTTTAACGTGAGGGGGGGGGGGACCGCATGAACACGGCCGAACCCCCCTCCATCGTTCATGTTGTTTATTCTTGCGGGCGGAAGCAAGGTGGCATGGTGCCGTCACACCACGCGGATAATTGTACGTTTAACTTACGCGATGCCGTCGCGCGCGCACCTTGGAAGAAACAACAAGAACGCGACGCCGTCGCGCCGCGTTGAATGAATATCAAAGCACGGCGAAGGGGCGCGGTGCTGTCGCACCGCGCCGGACGACGAACACCGCGGCCGTTTCCGGGCCGCGGCGGGACGAGAAGACCGCGGCCGGTTCCGGGCCGCGGCGGAAGAGAAGACCGACGGCCGGGCCGCCGGCGTCGGAAGCCGAAGGGGGGACCGGAATTTCCGGTCCCGTTGAAGAAAACCGGCCGGCCAGCTGGCCGGCCGGAAGGCATTAAACCGGGGGAATTAATCCCCCGGCCAACACCCAAAACCCCCCTCTTTATGAGGGGGGCGGTTTTAATTAAAGGGAGGGGGGCAGCCGGCCCCCCCGGTTCCGCACAAGCAGGCCCCCCACGTGGGGGGGGGGGGGGGGCGCTTTTAAAACAACGGGCGCGGCACAAAGGCCGCGCCGCCCCTCAAAACAAACCGCGGGGGTTTGTTTCCCCGCGTGCAGCCACCTCGCGGTGCCAGGCCGCCGCGGCCCGCCGCGCCGCCGCCGCCGGCCACCGCGCCGCCCCGGGGGGGTCGGCCCGGGTCGGCCCGGACCCTGACCCCCCCGTTTTGAACCTGTTTCGGTCTTTTGGCCATAACTTGAGCCTCGGACCTCCGAATGACGAACCGTCTGCGGAAACGCGATCCTTGGATCGAGACGGTCGTTTCGGTATATCGCACTCAAGGTTTCGGATTACTTTGAGTTCGGCCGGGTTGGTTCGTTCACGAAACCAACCGGGCCTTCGGAGCGGAAACGCTCATATCTTGAGCCACGAACGTCCGATTGACGCGCCGTCAGTCGCGTTGTGTTCCTCTTAGTGAGACGGATCTTTTGGCATACTCCGCCCGAGGTTTGGACGCAGGTGGAGTACGGTCGGGTTGGTTTTGCCTTAAAAACCAACCGGGCCTCGGAGACGAAAATGCCAATAACTCTCAGACCGGGCGTCCGATCGACGCGCCGTCTGTTGCGTTGAGTTCCTGTTGACGATACGGAACTTTTGGATACATCAACTCTGGAACTTGTGACAGTTGATGTATCAGCCTCTCGGCTCGTGGAGCGGACCCTCTGAACGAGCTTGCTGTGTGCGGGAACCCTAATGCTGGCTGCGACTGACTGCTACTACTACTGCTACGACAGCTACTGTGACTGCGACGACGACAGTACAAAGATCCTGTGTGGTTTCGACGACGACGACTACAGCACTCAGCGATCCTACGTGGAACAGTGCTACCGAACCTGTGTGAGCTGAATCTTCTTTTTACCTTGAGCGGTGGAGCGCTTGGGTGTAGCGGCGGACCCGTGGTACTTGACAGTGGTGGTGCGCTTGGATGCAGCAGCAGACCCTTGGCGGTGGAGCGCTTGGTTGTAGCGGCGGACCCGCGATACTCTACGAGTGTGTGCGCTTGGTTGTAGCGACAGACCCGCGACGGTGGAGACGTGCGTGCGGAGTACGGAGACCGTGTAGATGACTGAGACCTGACGACTGCTTGACCGACTCGACTTGGAGTGAGTCGACTAGCCCAGTGGACGGAGCGCCCAGTAGTTGGCAGCAGACCCACGGCGGACGGAGCGCCTGGTAGTTGGCGGCAAACCCGCGGTATTCGACAGGAGGAGTACCTCAGTAGGCTATCTGGGTGAGTGCCCGGTATTTGGCAGCAGACCCTCAGCAGACGGAGCGCCCGGTAGTTGGCAGCAGACCCGCGGTACTCGACAGGAGGAGTACTTCAGCAGTCTTAGGTTAGTGAGCAGTACCTCGGAGTCGTGACAGGACCACTGTACACTTCAGAGTTGGGGCTCTTCAACATTTACGGTTTCGATAATGAAAATCCTGGTTTGAGCTGAGTCAATGATCTTTGTGATTCCTCATGATTGAGATGGGTCGCTTGATAACTTAGGTATATGTATGGGCATATACCTGGGTAATGGTAATCCGTTGATTTCATAAACTTGTTATAACCTGTGTGGATTTACTGTTTACTCTTCTTTGTGGATTGGGTTGTTCTTGGGCTCGGTGTTGGAGCCGAACGGAAATTAGTGACATAGGTATATGTATGGGCATATACCTAATCATCGTCGGGTGTTACTTCGTGATTGTATCTTCTTGTGGTTTATCCTTTGTGAATTCGGGAGACCTTCGAGGGTCTCGGGGTCCCTACTGAGTAACTTATACTCACCCCTGCACGGGCTATGCCCGCACTTCGTTGTGTTGGTTGCAGACGACAGACAGCGCTGACTGCGGTTGAGGCTAACGGAGTAGGTCGGTACCCGGAGGAGGACCACTGAGCGGGACGTGCTCGGAGCGGACAGTTGGACCCGAGGAGTTGTGGAGCTATCTGTACCTACCCTTCAGGTAGGATCCGTGGTGGACGATCCAGGAGCTGAACCATCTGTACCTACCCTTCAGGTAGGAATCGAGGTGGACGTCCCAGGAGTCGCTTGTACTTTCAGTTGCTGTTTTCCCTTTCGAGTTGTACTTTACTTTACAGTTGGGCTTGTATTTCCGGCCCCTTTTCTTCAGCACAGTTGCTCTAGTTTTGTGTACTGCTTTTCTTCCGCTTGTTACTCTGAGGTGCTTGTTTACTTTATTAAGGCAATGCCTTCCCTTTTTACTGGGATTTTACGCCTTGGTGCTAGTCGCCAGCCCCTGGCCTATGGAAGGCGGGCTTGGGGTAGTCACGGCACGGGCCCCGAGGGCGGGTCGTGACATTGTTGTTCTAGGTTAGTTGCATGGTATGGTCCTCCAGGGAGTGGTCTGATGTGAAGATTCTTTAAGAGGATGAGTTCCCTGGTTGTGGGTAGTTTTTTTGGAGTGTGACATATCTAGTATGTGAGACCCTATATATGGGCATTTTGACATGTTTATGACATGTGACATTGGGACGATAACATGTTTGATGCCCTGTGGGTTGTGAAATTCTATGAGTTAACATAGAACTTGGTGGTTGTACCTAGTGCCTTCTTATGTGATTTGGATAGTAGGGATAGGTGGGAGATCCTAGTGACCTACTTTAATGTGAATCTTTTTTAGAGAGTTGGTTCCCTATAGATTTATAGGGTGACCTGTGAGATGGGTTAACCAAGTAGTTTGTTCTTTTGGGTGTCTAAAGAATCGGTGGATATTCTAGGAATTTTGAAAACATGCACGAAGGTTGGAACCATGTATGGGGATTAGGCACATAAGATTATTATTTTTTGATATGGAGCACTTATATGCTTGTTTTTCAGGCTTTTGGTTGTCTTGTAGCGAGGTAGGATTGTTCAAGTGCATAGCCCAAGTAATTAATATAAAATTGAGATGTTCTTGATGGTTATGATCTAGACTGGGGGCACAAGAGGTTCTCAAGGGTATGTGGTTCTAGGTGTGAATGTTTCCTTTGGGTGTTGAACGTAAGTGATCAGTCAATATCTAGTTTTAATGAGAGGGGGAGGGGGTGAACTAGTGATATAGTTTTCTTTTAAGTTTACATATTTCTGAAAAAACCTTCCTCTCATGTTAAAGAGTTATCACTTTTGTTGAAAACAAAAAAATCAAACATCTACAAGAACACGAGAATTTAAAAGTTTCACTACTCAACAAGAGTAGCTATGTCCTTGGTATGGTTTTGAAACAATCTAATACCACAAAATCAACTATAAAAAAAATCCATTTTTTATGGAATAAAATAAGTAGTATATTACCTTACAGTCGTATATCACTATATTCAATACAACATTCGATGTGATTATTCTAGAAAAAATGAGCTAATACGATTTTATATAATAAGTTGAGAAACATGTTACTGTGCTACCTTGTAAACTTTCACAAATATGATCTTCAAAATAATTCTTCACTTTTTTACCCAGTAGCAAGAAAGAACTTCCTGGTCACCGTAATGATTCTCAGTACAATTTCCAAATATGATTTCCTAGTCCGATTTCTCAGTATGATTATATAACTCTATCAGAATACCTATGTAATAATTTTGAACTTATTCTACCTCAGTTTGGAAATCTCAGTTCAATTCCAAGTCTGATGATCCAACGCAATATGATGATCAACTGAATATGATCTTCTCTCTTCACCTTTACTTATCCAATTCAGAAAACTTCATTAGGTAAACACTATCAAAAATCTCTTTCTCTCTAAAATTCTCCAGTGCTCCAAATTCTCTCTTAAATAGTACATCTGTTTCAAAAAGTATAAAGTACTTCCTCCTTTTATAGGTGACCCAAAAGTTGTTCAGGTGGGATTCTAAAAAACTTTCCCGCTCAACCAAATTTCCAGAATCATAAATTTTCCTTACATTTTGGATGGATTTTTTACTTCTTTAATGCTTATAAAATATTCTAGAAACTTATCAAATATTCTCAATACTTCATCTCACTTTATAATTTCTTAACAATCTTCAGTCCAATTTTGATTTTCATTCCAATTTTTCCATTATGATGGAAGTATAAGGTCACTCTGATTATCTTGACCCTCTTGTTAAGGAAACAAGTTAGAGTTGAAGAAATATCACTACATTTATCAGCACCAATTGTAACATATGGGAAACACATGTATTATAATTATAATGCTCTGTACCAACTAATAAAACTAAAAAACTCTTCAGTTGAAAACACTCCTGATCAACACTTTAAAATTCAAAATTCACTTGATAATACTTTTGGGGCTTCTTGAAACATTTATTATTTTATTATTTTCTTCAAACTGATGATATTGAGTCTAACAATGTTTTTCTTTATTAGCCTATGTCAAATGGGTTGGTCTCGACTTCACTTTGATAATCAGTGTTAGTGCTAATCCGATGACTCTTGAACTAATTAAAATCATATTAGAGTTCTTTTTTCCTTTGAACAACTTGTTAAAGGAAAACAAAGTTCCCACTTGAAAAATAATAAAAAATTAATCTTGATGAAAACAATTGACTACATTTCTGATTGATATATGATTTTATTCTTAACACTGGTCCCAAAAAACCCCAATAAAATAATTCTTCATCTGATGATAAATGGCACACTATGTCCGATGAACATATATCTGTAGCTTTGACTTCAACAGCTTATTTCCTTCTTTGATTACGATACACCGGCTTCATTCCATAAATATTTGTTTTTTATAGATTATTGTTCTAACTAAAAACTATAATATTCATCTTCTCATTTTCTGATCAACCTTCCTAGCAATCAAAAAAATATGCATCTAGTGTTCTCACACCGATAAACTGAGATAATAAATCTTCAACTTCACCAAATTTCTTCTTCCACAAAACTTCTCCTTATATCATGAATTCCTCATGAATTTGAGAATGTTAAAGATCATCATAGAATCTTATGAATTAACTTGGTAAGTATTGTAACTTTACAGTCTTCCAGCAATATATTTATTTCCAACCAATCCTCAATACGATTTGTAACATCATCTCCCCCCTTTCCTTCATAATACTTGGACTACAAGTCTCCATTAAACTTATGAATTTTGTTAATTAAAAATTATAAAAAATCATTATATTTATATCAAATCCATGAATAATATTATTATCTTCCCCATTATGATAATAACCTCATTCCATACCCAATGTGATTTTGATAATCCTTTTCTTTTAGAAAAAATATTTCCAATCTGATGGGAATTCTTAAGCATTATTAGTCTTAAATCATGAGAATGATTGTGAGTCTGATCACTAACAAATAAAATTAAAGGTGATTTATTTTATTCTTTAACTTCTTTGATAGAAAAAGACAACACCAAACATCTTCCATCTTCTACAAACAACTTCCAGCCAACTCGGTCCCAACAATATCACCCTTTTTATTTTGTTGTTAACCAAGATTCATAAATCACTGAACTTTGTAACCTCAAGAAATGGATTAATTATCAAAAATTCTAATCCTATCCTCCAATGGCCTGATGACCTTCATTTTTTTATTGATTTTTGATAGTCCACCTTTTAAGGGGTGAGGTGGAACCCTTACAAGGCCCATAGGCGTAATTATTACATGACCCGTAGGCCTTAGAAGAATTAATTTCCCGTAGGATTAAAACATTACATACAACCTAGACTAACTACTTGGAACTTCTCCTCCCCAGCATATTTATCATGAAATCAGCTCTCCACCTTCGCATGGCTGTTCGGCTAGGCATTTCCATGCATGCACAGGCTTGTCCCAATGTCAAGTGTCATACCCTCTCATTCTTGCAATCTTTTTTAACTTTTTCTATGGTGAAAGCTCCTTGCTCATCCACCTTGTAGATATTGTTCCTTGTAGTTTGGTTTTCATCTGCACTTAAAGGTGGCCCGAAGGCCTTGAGGTGGCCCTAAGGCCTTACTGACCCGAAGGCCTGGGTGGCCCGAAGGCCTTAAAGGACTCATGGACCAAATCGGTGGCCCGAAGGCCCAAACAGGGGCATATTCCCAATTGCTACAGTGTCTAACAGTGACTACTACAGTTACCGCTACAATACTGCATAGTTCCTGCTACAGACCCTACTACAACACCTACTACAGTATTGCTATAGTATTGCTACAGTACCCTCAGAAATTCTGCCTCCGCCTGGATTTGATCCCTGGTCACTTGGATGCACTTACGAAGTCCTTAACAACCAGGATAAGGCTCATGTGAAACAATTCTAAGCCTATGTGAGCCAACTCATTGTAGGAAACAAGAATTATTGACATAAAAACCATACTATCCAAAATTAGTGACTCATGAAACATCTTCATCTTTATTTCTCAATTTCTTTCACTTATTTAATTTTACTATCAACAAAATTTTCCCATAACCACTACAAAAAATAATTATAATAGTTCACACAGCTACATGATGAGATCATATCTTACCCACAACTCCTCCTACATACATGCTTCCTTAAAAGGTTTTGCACATATCAATGGATAGATTTATGAAACAATTATCCCCATTGAAAATACTACCCAATGAATAGATGAGAGAGTTGAAAAAAATACATACCTCAACCTTGATGAGAAAGAGGTTGGATGTCCATGTTAAACCTAAGTTTATAAAAAAGTTCATTCGGTAAAGGTTTTTTTGAAAATGTCAGCAAAATGTTCCAATATAGGAACATACTCCAAATTTAATTTATTCTTCTCCACACGCTCTTTGATGAAATGATATTTTATATCAATATGTTTTAAATTATAATGTTCTACCACGTTTCTTGTAAGGTTTATTTTACTTTTATTATCATAACCCATGAGAAAGGGTAACTTTTATTCAACAAGTATTTCTTCCATCCTAGTATTCATCCACATAATTTGGGCATCATCTTGAGTGGTAGCAACATACATAGCTTAAACTATTCTAAGATTTACTGAAATCTATTTCTTTTTATAAAAAATATCACAAATGTTTCCTATAAATAAAACCCCACCAGATGTGAATGTTATATAATCAATATTTCCTACCCAACCAGTATCTGAATAACCAAAAAAATCAATACTTTATGAGCTTTAATATCGGATTTAGATTTTTTTTCTTTGATATATCTAAGAATAATTTTTTTATCTAATAAATGTGATTATTTTAGAGCACTTTGAAATATTTTAGATAAGGTGATAGGATAAACAATGTTAGGTCTTGAGGCTGTCAAATATAACAAACTTCCAATCAGATTTCAAAAATCTTTCTAATCAACTTCCTTTCATTCACCATATTTAGACAACTTAGTTCCCACTAAAATAAATGTGGAAACTAGTTTTGAGTTTTCCATGATAAACTTCTTAAGAAGTTCCTTAATATAATTTACTTGGAAAATGAAAATGTATTTCTTATTTTGTAATATTTTTAACCCAAGAAAGTATTTCATTTATCCCATCATGGACATCTCAAATAAAATTTTCATTTATTTAGTAAATCTTTCACAAGTTATTTCATCATTCTCAATAAAGATAATTTCATAAACATAAACAATTATGATGAGGGAAAACTCCTAAATTTATTTGGTATATAGATTACTATCAACTCTTACTTTATTAAAACTCATCTTCCTTAAGAAAGTATCTAATTTGGAATACTTTCCCCTCAAATATTGTTTTAGACCATACAATTATTTCTTCAGCTTGCACACATAACTTTCATTTTTTTCAACAAAAAATCCACATGGTTGTTTAATGTAATCTTATTTATCAAGATCACCATTAAAGGATTATGATTTCACATCCATTTTGAAAATTTATAACTTCATTGTGAAACAATAGTAATAAAATTTATAATTGTTTCCAACCTTTCCATGGGAGAAAAACTTTTATCAAAATCAATGCATTTAATCTGTGAGTAACCTTTGCACACTAATATTTATTTGTTTCTTATAAATTCACCTTATTCATTCAACTTGTTATATAAAAACGACTTTGTACCAACAAAATTTCTATCATTTGGTTTAGGTATGAGTTTTCACATATCATTCTTTTCTATCTGATCTAGCTTTTTATTCATATCCTATATCCATTTAGGATGCTCAAAAGATTCATTCACATCTTTTGGCTCAAATTTTGAATACAAGGAAGTATTTTTAATAACTTTGGATGTTATTATTGTTTGAACCCTTTCATTTTGATCACCAATAACGTTTTGATATTCCTCCAGTTTCCTTAGTCTAGGATGAGTTTTTTGAGATTCCTCCACATCATTATAACTAACTGAGTCTGATTCTTTTTCTTGAGTAGGATTACCATTTTTAGTATCCTTAACATAAATTTCAACAAAAATTATTTCATTATGTTTATATTCCCTATCTACAGGATCCTATTTATCTTTCTAATAATTTTTAATAACTTTCAAATCAACATATTCAACCAATCTTCATGACTCTTTCTTGAAACATATGTATCCTCTTGAATCCAGATCATAGCCAAGAAAAATTCCATCTTCACCTCTCTACTCAAACTTTATAAGGTTTCCAACTTTGTTATTTATTATTCATGGACTCCCAAAAACTCTTAAGTGTTTATAACTTGTATTTTTTCCATAAAATATTTCATATAGAGTCATGTATGAATTTGGTCTGTAGAAATATACATTTTGAATATATATAGAAATTCTCATGGATTGCATCCAAAAGTAATGAGAGTTACCTTGTTCAAGTAAAATAATTCACCCCATTTCAACTAGACTTATATTTTTTTCTTTCAGAAACACTATTTTTTAAGGAGTGTAAGGTGTACTAAACTCATAACTAATTCCATGCTTCTTAAGATAACTTTAAAATTCTTAATTTTTTTATTCACCACCATTTTCTATTATCAAATTCTTCATTTAATACTCACATTACTTCTCATAATTACTCCTAAAAATTTTAAACATTTTTAGAGAATTTGACTTATGTTTCATATAAATAACATAAGTAAATAGAGTAAAGTCATTAATAAAAGTAATAAAGTACTTATCACCACGAGTTGATTATTTTCTCATTGGCCCATAGATATCAGAGTGAATAAGTTCCAGGGGTCTCTTTGAAAAAATGTAAACTTTATTACGCACAAAATTAGTAATATTTCCATTCATAAAAATTGTGCCGCACCAATATCTTTTTCTTGACATATCAGGAATTCAACAGGCAATGTAACTCTTTGATAACTTTCTCATGTTTCTCTGACACATGTGTCCCAAATTTTTATGCCAAAAATTATTTTATTTCATGATTCCTAAGTAATAAGAGTTTTATATCTCAAAAACTTGGAACAAGTTTCCTTTTATATGTTGAACTCTTATAACAATCTTTACATGTTCCTCAATTATCACAAAAAACCCATATTTTATGAATAAAACTTGGTTGCCTTCATCAAAAATTTGTGAAATACTTAGAAAGTTATTTTTCATCCCATTAAAAAAGTACCTTTTTGATTTCAACTTTTCTTCCCTAATGATGGTTGATCCAACACCTTTTATTCTAAGAGATTCATCATTGAAAAATTTCACTATTGCTTATTTGAAGTCTTTCACATTATTCAAAATTTTTAAGTCTCCTATAATATGAGAAGAACCCACATTATCTATAATCCAAACTTGTTACCCATTTGTATCTTTGAGAGTGACTCCTATAAAAAAATATTTTTCTCTCCCTTTATATTTCTTAACATCCAGCTTCTAAGAATTGTTAACAAACTTTTGTTATTCTAGAAACAAAAAAGACAACCTTTTACAAGGTGTCTTGGTTGTTCACATATCTCAAAAATATTTTTCAGAGGTGGGAACCTATTTTCAATTTTAAGACCAACATTCTAAAGTTTCTTTAAAACATACTTCTTAGACTTCCTTATTTGAGAGGATTGAATTCCCCTTAAACTTTGACTTTTGTAATTTGTGGAATAGTGGAAATGTTGTTGGTTAAACCAACACACATTATTCGTTTGACTGAATCCACCACAATACCAGCAGTATCCATAGAAATAATATTTGTCTATGAAACTTCCATACTACCCAGAGTTGCGAGTATGTTTCTCAGCAACCTTATTATCTATATTATCACAACATTGTTAACCACAAAAATTTATATTGTCAATCGGAATCTTTATTTTTAACTTGATTTTATTTTTAGCCTTATCAAAACTAGGAGTAATAGAAAATTTTTCTAACTCATAATTTTTAGAAACCTATGACTTCTTCACTTTATTGGTCTTGGCCACATACATAACTTTCCCAAATTTCTTCTTATATGAAAAAAATTCAAATTTATTTTCAAAATTTGAAGGTAATTTTCTATATTTCTCAGGTTTATCCTTCCTATAGATTTTACCAACTTCAAAGATAGAATTATTGAAAATTTTTACCCTCTATTTATCTTTAGATATTTTTTTTGGATAAGTTACAACTCTTCTTATTTTTATTTAAACTTTATTTCAATATTTTCATTATGGTTCATTTCTTTCTCAATGGATTTTTTAAAACCATAAATATCATCTAGCATATTTACTTTCTCATCAAGAAAAAATTCTTTATTTTTTGTTGAAGAGTATTCTCTTTTCATCTTTCATATTTTTTTCTCAATCCTCCTAGTCTTTCTCAGAAATACTTTCAATTATTCTTTCAGATGAAATTCTAATTGAGTTTCTTCTTCTTCAGAACTGATGATTCTGAACTCTTAATTGTTCACTGTTTTAATGAAATTATTTTTTTGAGCCTTCTCAAAATATTTTTTAGATTCAGCCTCACTATCTTCATATTCATCATCTTTAGATAATAAAATTATTCTTTTTTATTTGAATGATTTTTTATCTTTCCCTTTGGAATAAGATTTAGCCTTATCGCCTTATTTTTTCCATGATATTCTCTATCTTCCATCATCTTTATCACTATCATCTTCTTTATTTCTTCAAGGAGAATTAGTCGAAAAATTCCCAATGGTTCCACATTCATAAAATTTAAATGTAAGATTCCATTTATATTTACCTATTCCTCTTTTCACACTTTTATAAAACAAGGATAAAAATTCATCAAGAATTTTATATACCTCATTTTTAGAATCAGAATCACCAACTACTTATTAAAAAATAATTTTATTTGACTTTTACTTCTTGTAAAACATGAAATACATTTATCTATCCACTTTTATTTTTACTTTCATAACTTATTTACCTAATCATTTAATTGGAAATGAGAGTGATATGAAAATCATCCAAAGATAATGTTTATGGATCTCTCTCTTCTAATAAGGAAACTTTATCATCAAACTTATGAGTAATAATTTACAAGATCTTTTCAACAACTATAGAATCTTATAAAATTTCACTAAGATGTCTAATAGTGGTAATAATGTCATTCACTATTGTAAATAATTCACCAATAGATTCATACTCACCCATATTGAGATATTTATACTTCAGCATCCAGATTTGTAAATTTTCCCTCTTTAAATTTATAATTCCTTCATAAACATTTTTAAACTTATCCTAGATACCTTTGATAGTGGAAACACTTATCACTCTTAAAAACTCACTTTCAAAAAGTGATGAGAGTAAATAATTATTGTCCCTTCCATTATTCTAAATATTCTTATTATCAACAGATGTAAGAGGAACTTTATCATCAATAAGAGGAAATCCATCTATTGCAGCTTAAAGAACATCATACCCAATAAACATAAGAAAAGGAAACATTATATCTTTTTAGATATGATATTTCTTACCATTGAAGACCAGAATCCTCTTACTATTCACACAATTGAGATTCTCCATCACAAATTACTCTTAAAAACTTAAGCAAAGAGTAAATGAAGGGAACCTTTGGCTCTGATACCACTTATAAGTGCCCATTCAAAAATCAAGTATCAATGAGAGGGGGAGGGTGTGAATCAGTGATACGTATTCTTAAATAGTTATCACTTTCATTGACAAAAACAATCACACATCCATAAGAACACAATAATTTACAAAGTTAACTACTCAATACAAAAGTGAATGCACTTGTGCTTGGTATGATTTTTAAATAATCCAATACCACAAAATCCACTAGAAAGAAATCCTTTTGGATGGAATACAATGAGTAGGATATTCCCTTATACTCATGTAACACTATATTCAATAAAAAAGTGCATGCACTTATTCTAACACAAATTATGTAATAAAATTTTGCATAAAAAGTTAAGAAACATGTTATTGGACTACCTTGTCAACTTTAAAAAATATGATCTTCAAAATAATTCTTCAATTTCTTACCCAATAGTAGGACTTATTAGAATTTTTAATGATACTTTGTATGATTTCCAAATTCAATTTCCCATTTCGATTACTCAGTAGGATTATAAAATTCTATCAGAATATCACTGAAACAATTATAAACTTATTCTATCTCATTCTAGAAATTTCAGTATGATTCCTAGTTTGATTATCCATTCCAATATGAATATTTTTTAATATTATCTTCTATATTCTCCTTTACTTATTCTATTCGAAAAACTTCCTCATGTAAGGATGATTCAGAAACTTCTTATCTCTATAATTATTCAATATTCATCCTTCTATCTTCAATAGTTATCTATTTTAGAAAGTAAAATTTACCTCATCCTTTTATAGAAAACTAAAATTTTTTTTAGGTGGGATTCTGAAAACCTTTCCTACTCAACCAAATTTCCTAAATCATAACTTTTCCTTACATTTTGAATGAATATTTGACTTCTTCAATGCTTATCAACTCTTCTCTAACCTCCTCAGATCTTCTCAATACTTTATTTTACTTCTATCTTTCTTAAAAATCTTTATTCCAATTATGATTTTCATTTTTATTTTCCCATTATGATGGAATAATAAGGCTAGTCTGATTCTTTTAACCCTCTTGTTAAGGAAACAGGTCAGAGATGAAGACATATCACTATTTTTATCGACACTAATTGTAATATATAAAAAAAATATGTATTATAATTATGATTCTCCATACCAACTGATAAAACCAAAAAAATATTTAGTCAAAGGAACTTTTTCTCAATAATTCAAGCTTCAATCTTCCCTTGATAATACTTTTAAGGCTGCTTGAAACATTTATTCTTTTCTTATTTTCTTCAGACATATTATCTTGAGTCAGATAATGTTTATCAATGTTAGCCTATATCAAATAGATCAATATAAACTTCACTATGATAATTGGTTTCATTTCTAGTCCAATGAATTTTGACCTAATTAAAATCATATCAGAGTTCTTCTTTCACTTGATGAAATTTTTAAAGGAAAACAAGTTACCACTTGAAAAACAATCCAAAATTCATCTTGATGAAAATGGTTGACTACATTTTTGATTGATATATGATTTTATTCTTAAAATTGGTCTAAATAAACCTTAATAAAATAATTCTACCTCCGATTATTTGTGGTACACTGCGTCCGATGAATCTCTGTCAGCAACTTTAACTTTAGAAACTTCTTTCCTTCTCTGATTACAATACACCGTATTAATTCTCCAAAGATTTTTTTCTTGTGGCTTATTGTTATGAATGAAAAAAATATTAATCTTCTCACATTCCTATCAAACTTATCAACCTTAAAACAAATATTAATATGGTGTTCTCACACTGATGAACTAAGACCGTAAATATTTGACTTCAACAACTTTCTTCTTCCAAAAAATTTCTACTTATATCATGATTTCCTCATGACCTTGAGAATGTTTAATATCAATATATCATTGTATGAATTACCTTGGGAAGTATTATAAATTCTTATTCTTCCACCAACATATTTCTTTCAAACCAATACTCAATACGATTGGCAACATCATCTATCCCCCTTTCCTTAATAAGGCTTTCATCACAAGTCACCAGAAAACTTATGATTTTTGTAAATTAAAAAGCAGAAAAGAATCATCAAATTTATATTTAATCCATGAAGAATATAATTCTATTCCTTATTATGATCAAACATCATTCTAGATCCATGGTGAGTTTGATGATCCTTTTATTCCAGAAAACAACTTTCTAAAACAATAAAATTTTTTAAGCATTGTGAGTCTGAAATCCTGAATATGGTTGTGAGTCTGATGACCAAAAAATACAAATATATGTGATTTATTTTCTTATTTAACTTATTTGACAAAAAAAGGAAATACCAAAAATATTCCATCTTTTAAAAACAAATTCCAGCCAACTTGGTCCCAACATTGACCATACAGGTGAAGTATACCTAAAATGTTCATTGTGTGAGGCACAAAAATATGTCTAGTTTCCTTAGGATAAAAATCACTTTAATTCTGATGATTTGGTGGAACATGTGGTTTTTTAGGGAATTAATGGTTAGGTTTATAGCCTGGTTAACTTTGGATACAACTTCTAGAATGCGGTGAGATCATGAATGAACTCAGTGTAACTTTTAGATCAGTGAGTTGTATCTTGTTTTTGGGAAGAACCAAGAGTGCTTTTTGTGGGATGATATGTGAATATGGGGTAGGCATAAATAATGGAAAGGGATTATGAGCTGAATTTTAGGACATGTGACTTTATAGATTCATAAACAGGGTATGTGGTTGGGTTACATAAGGGTGTTTAATAGTTAATCATTAATGGGATATTAGAGGCATGAATGTGTGATAATATGCTGTGATTTTTGGTTTTTGGATTGAGAACTGATGAAGTGTATGCCATGATTCTAGAATTTAGAAGGTAGTGATGAGGAGTATGAGAAATTTTGTGTGTGTGAGGATAGGCTTGTGGGTAGGGGGACCTGAGGCCCTCAATATATAACATTGATGTTCCAAGAATGAATGAGTTTGTGTTTCTTTTCTTCAAAAACATATTAGTGTAATCCAAATTTAAAGATAATCATATCTATTATATTAGAATAATCCTAATTATACTAAGAGAGAAATAACTATATTACAAGATATCTAAATGTCACTTCCTATTTGATGAAGGTCCTCTTGAGAGGTTGGTCTCGTGGAGCATTATAAGTGAAGTCGTATGGTGGGAAGTGAACCATTGAAAATATGTGTGTGAGATTTTCATGATGGATCAAATGTTAAAAATATTATGGGTGTTTTTCTTAGAAGATGTGAATGGGTTATAGTTGATTATTCATTTTGTTTCTTTGGTGTTAATAATATGGCTTTTATCAGTGCTAAAAACGGTCTTTATCAGTGCTAGAAAAGCGCTGATAAAGCCAGCGAAGATAAAGGGGGGGGGGGGGGGTCCCCTTTATCAGTGCTAAAAAAAGCGATGATAAAAGGGGTCTTTTATCAGCACTAAAACGAAGCGCTGATAAAAGGGTCTTTTATCAGCGCTTTCTTTTTAGCGCTGATAAAAGACCCCTTTTATCATCGCTTTTTTTAGCACTGATAAAAATAAAAAAAATTAAAAAAATACTGCCAATCTCAGGGGGGGGGGCTTTTTACAACGCTTGAGCCCCCCTTTATCAGCGCTTTCCCACACCTCCAGCGCCCGCCCGCACCGCCTACACCCTTTATCAGCGCTAGCCCTTTAAATCAACCTTACGCGCGCACCCGTGCCTCCACCCAGATTTGATCTCGAGACCTCTCCCCTGCGCACCTAAAGCCTTTACCACTACCCTATATTGATTTGTTCTCTTATTCATGATATATCTATTTATTTATATATATATATATTTAGTTATATTTATTCGTATAGTAATATATATTTATATTAATATATATAGTTATATTAATATATATATATTTATATTAATATATATATATAGTTATATTAATATATACATATAGTTATATTAATATATGTATAGTTATATTAATATATGTATAGTTATATTAATATATGTATAGTTATATTAATATATATTAGTTATATAAATATTCATATATTGGTATTTTCAATAAAATGGATATTAGTTATTATTTAGATAAATCTAATATATTTTATATGTAAATATGTTTAATTATTTATTTAAAAATTTTAATTTTTAGGTGCGAATATATAAAAAATATGTACATATAGTTATATATTTGATTATAAATAGCAGTTAATTATAAAAAAGGATGAAATTTTAAAGACATAATATCAATATGAATGTAATACCTTGGAATAAATTCAGTCCCCACCAAAAAAGACAATAATACCCCCTTAAACGAGGTTGAAAATCCACAAAATGTTAAAAAATCTGGGTACCCTGACAAAAAACTCAGTTTTGGAGGCCTTATGGCCCTCTTTTGGCCTCGAAAAATGCTTGACTGGGGTTCCCCCGGGTCACAGTGATGTAGAGCTCATCGCATGCTTCGATTTGATATGTGGTAGAGCTCAAACGGACACCCGGATCAAAAGTTATGGCCGTTTGAAGTTTGAGTTGTGTTTTCAACATATTTTGGATCTTTTTTTAATTTTTTTAGTCTTCAAATTGTTATTAAATGACTATTACTCCATAATAATTAGAAAATTATTAATTAAAAATATTTTTTAAATTTTTTAAGAATCCATTTTCACTAAGTATCTTATATATTAAGTATAATAAGTGTAAATGTCCATTTATACTTATCTAAAATGTATTTAAAAATTATATATTATATTTATATCAATATAACTATATAACTATATAACTATATTTATATATTATTTTTTTTAATTTTTTTTTGAAGTCGACCCTTTATCAGCGCTTTTAAAAAAAGCACTGATAAAGGCCTCCCATTTATCAGCGCTACTAAACAAGCGCTGATAAAGGGTGTCCCTTTATCAGCGCTAAGAAAAAGCACTGATAAAAGGGGGGGATTTATCAGCGCTAAGAAAAAGCGCTGATAAAGGGGCACTTTTATCAGCGCTTTTTTTAGCGTCGATAAAGGCACCCTTTATCAGTGCTTTTTTGAGCGCTGATAAAGGCCCCCAATTTATCAGCGCTTTTTCGTTAGCGCTGATAAAGGGGTGGCACTGGGCTTGCCCAGTTTTGTGGTAGTGAAGGATTCTACTATAATGGAGAATATCAAATCAACTACAGTGATCTAAACCTTGTGATGGTGGGGTTGAGGATGCAGTCAAAACCACATCGAACAAGTTAGTAGACTACTATGATTGTCTTTTTGATAGCCGATTACAATGGTAGGAAGTTCCATGGATCAGAATCAGTCATTGTAGGTTAAGTTTTATTTTAGGGATCAACATGTTCCTGATGATGAGTTTTGGGTGATTTCTTGATGTCTCAGGATGGAAATGTGTGGTTAGGAACTATCTTGGTAGTCTTATAATGGTGGGAAGTGATGGACTGACCTTAGAGGGGTTGCACACTTTATCTTTAGAGTTTTGCAGAGGAACTTGGTTACTTTCATAAGGTAGAACACAACAAGATTATAATGGATTGATGTCCAAAGTGGGTTGGTATGTATGGTTGGAATACCACTAAGGATTTTTGAGGATGAGAAGTTTTATGGTGGGGAGGTTGTAAGACCCCGTGTTTTCCCAAATATTTAAATTGAGAAAAAAATTGACCATTTTATTTTGGGTTCTTATGAGGGATAAAATGATAATTTTTTATATAATTTGATCTCAAATTTTTTTCCTAACCTCTCAATTAGTCCCTAAATATATAGTTTTCCCTAGGAAAAATTTTTGGTGGAATTTCGAACTGTTCAGGTTTTGGAAGGTTTTTTAATATTTAATTAAGTAAATATTAAATTATTTGTGCAGGTTCAGTTGATGATATCTTTCGAATGGAGCACCATATTGATATTATGAATTCATGGTTGAGTCTAGAATAGGGGGTTTTATTAGGTGAGGTATAAACATGTTTCATGTTCTGGGACTTGAGACAGGTGTTTTAAATAGGTAATTAATTAATTAATTAATTAATTAATTAAAAGACCCCCATTTGTCTTGCCATGTATGAAAGTAGGATGGTTGGGATTCTCCCTCATTTGGTGGATAAACCAAGAGTAAATGGGGAAATATATTCCACCAGACTCCGTCCATGGTGGAGATCGATACCTAATCCAGTTGTTGTAGCTTTTGGGAGTAGATTTGTGTCGAAGGTTTAACATTTTATCCCTAAGGTTGGATGGTTTTTGAGTTTTATTCCCCAATTATGATAAATGCATTGTTTTAAAGTTTTAAATACCTATTATGAATTATAAGGACCCCAAGGGGGTCGATATGTACCTAATCATAAAAAGGTAGTTTTGAGAGGTTTGTAGTGGTTTCCCATCTAGAAATATCGATCATATAGCATGTAGCTCATTAAAACACCCCGTGTGTTCTTATTTTTTTAGAGAATATGGAATTATTAGACTACACTCTATGTAGTCAAGGTACACACTGTGTAGTAGTGCATGGCCATGTGGCTGAGTACTTTGGAAGATGGAAATTTGGGACCATATGTCATGTAGTCTAGGTACACAAAATGTAGTGGGACATGGAAATGTGGTTGACTATATGGGAAATCACCCCCCATAGGGTGGAAATGGTCATGTGGAAGTACATGGATAGTCCCTAAATATTAAATGGTTGTGTAGTAGTACATTTCAAAACCTCTTGTACATCGTGGCCATGTAGTGGTACATGGATAGATCCTAGGTGTATCTAGGTTGCGTGGAAGTACATGGATAGGTGGAAGGTTTGGAGTACATGTTGTGTACATTGGGTACATGCTATGTACTTCGCCTTTGTTACCATTTTGAGGTATTTGAATTTTTTTCACCTCGAAGTTGGAATTGGACACATGAGGAGTCTATTTTCATTTTTATTTTCATATAACATATTGGTGGAGCCCTTGGGGTGTTTTAAAGAATTCTAAGATATGGATTGGGTTGAGTAAGTTATGATAGAGATTATTTACTCAAAAAGATAGTTTGGCTATCTACTAAGGTTGAGACATGGGATAATACCTTGTAGAGTTCCATGAGAATATTTGGGAGATGTAATATGAACTCATTGTAGACCTCAATTGGTGTTTGAATGGGACTATCCCTAGTTAGCAAGAATGAGTTGTGGCTTGAGGTGATAGATAGGTTGGGTGTTTGGAAAAACATAGGGTTATTTGGAAAAGGTTTGGTCTTGAGGCCATATCCCTTGTGAGGTTAACTCACTTTTCATCCTTTGAGGTATAATATACTAGTTTAGGGTAATGTGATGTGTAAACCCCAAGACACGAACATTTCCTCGAGAGATATTTCATGACCAAGGATTTAGAGAGGAATGTATCCACTTATATTATGACTTGGAGGATCCAACGTGGGATTCTACTGCCTTGTACTAATTATGAGGATCCCAAGAGGGATGTATTAGTTTACGTTTTGACCTATAGGTCTAATTGGGTTCCCAATTGATAGACCAACCCTGAGCGGGTGAAAGTGTTTGGGTAATAATGGTTGTGGGTGTCCCTTTGGGACCCGAATCAATGTGTAAGCTGGTGAGGATGACATATTGATGACTTGAATGGGTATTAGGACAACCCTTGATATGATTCCCCTAGTTATTTAAGTTGAAGTTTAGTTTATATCATAGTGATATTGTGATATGATATGGGTTTCCATCACTTAGAGAGTTGGACATGAGGTTCCATAGATATGATTCTAATTTAATAAGTTAATGCTCCACATATAAGATTTAGGGAGTGTACATGAGATTCCATAGATATGGAACCAAATTTTTGACCTAATGATACAAATATGAGGTTTATATAGGGGACATGAGGTTCCATATATTTGGTTTCTGATGTTTGACATAGCGTTCCACACATGAGGTTGTGAAATTTGGACATGATGCTCCACAACCATGGGTTATATTGTTATACATGATTTTACATACCAGTATAGATAGAATATTCATGATTTGTGTTCTAGACTGAGGATCCAGGCATGTTTATTTTAGATATAGTTGATATTTTGTACATGAATATTGATATATGTGGTTGAGATATTGGAATTTTGTTTGAAGAATGAGTAGTATACTATGTGGATCAGGTGTCAGACTGAGGTTCTAGGAATTGACAGTATACTCTATGGTTTATTTTCTAAAGTTAATATATAGTAAATGATGTCATACTATATGGAATAAGATGTAGAATTATGCTCCTAATATTTAGGTTGGTTTTAGAAGATCACTTAGGGCACCACCGCTATTGATGTATAGTTAGGTGATGGACCGATGCTCCAAGAACTATCATTTATAGTACATGGGTAAGTTGTTTCACTGATTCTCTATGTACTGGTGGTACTATTTCATGGTATGAGTATATATGCACGATGTTTCTCAGTATTAAGAAATACATGACAAGTAATGTTGGGTGGATTGGTTGAGGCTGTCATGGATATGACACCCACATGTTATTTGGGTAGCAAAGTCTTAGAGGCATGCTCAAGGACACTCCATCATTGGCCAAAACAGGCATGTTCGATCAAATTAATGGACCTAATGACCTAAAATGGTTTAATTTTTATTTATTTTAGTTATGTTTTAGATAGGTTGAGTATATTTCATGAGCATGCACTTATGGATGTAAGTTATAGGTTTACCATTGGGGGTGGCCTAATGAGATTTATTTATCACCCCCTATACATGCACATTGGTGTGTATGAAGACCTTATTTATTATTTCATGTTGAGAATGGATACACGATGGATAGGAAGAAGTCCCCAAGTTTCATGGATGAGCACAGATTCTTGTGTAGAGTTTGATGATCAGGTTGAAGCAGCTCAATAGGGTACTTGAGATAGTGTATGTGAAATGGCTTGGAGTTATCAGTAGAGCCTAATGTATTTATTTTTACATTAAATATTTTTTATACATAATCATCCCATTGGGTGATCAATTTTGTATGTATAGCATAGTTATTACTAAATTTTATCTTATTATAGAATGATTCTATTTTAGTTTATTTATTCCTTATACGTACTCTATTGTGTATGATTCTTGATTATTTATTTATGGTTTATCACTCTAATATGGGGGTATAGTCTCCTCACAGTACCAACTTAGACCCCCATTGCTAGTTGGAATCCTCTGGAATATAAGGAGTCACATTTGAATACTTTTGGTGAACCTAATCAAGGCTTCTGTTTAGTGGCATCATGGCCAGGATGTTACAATAGTTGTGTATGTGTGTGTACATATAGGTACATTAGGTTCAAGCTTCCCATTTCAGTTTTTTTCTACTCGGTACTTGTCACCAGACCCTGGAATATTGGAGGTGGGCTTAGGGTGTCACTCTCAGTATACTGCTATCCCAGGTGGGACCTCGGAGGGTTGGGTCATGATAAAGTTGTATCGAAGGATTATTTTCAATAAGTAAGAATTTAAAGTTTTACTTGTTTTGAGAATTGGTTTGGGAACTTAGGGAAACGATGCTGAAGTGTCTTGAGTTCAACTCTCAAGATAGGGATCCTAGTGATGGTTCCACAAAATATACGTCTATACTCCAGGACTTTGAATTCCTACTTGTCAACTCGGCATGTCCAGGTATCGGTTATAGGGAGCCAGTGGTACATGCATTATATAGGATTGGGTCATTGATTTTCATGTCTTTATTAAGTCAGATCCCTTGATATTATCAACTATCCATAGTACATATTATTTAATTTCAAGATTCCTCCATGATGAAATTCATCTAGGATACTAAAAAGGGTTATGAAAATGAATATTTAAGTGAGAAAATCTTAGTGTAGGGTCATTATAATAGTCAGTTCTATATAGAGGATCTTGTTTAGGAGCCAATTTTGTGAGGTGGTTTCACCTGTTGGGTAGTGACTAGAGTTTCCACCCATCAATAAGTGAGGGGATACACAAACAGTGGGTCAGTTTGATGTTTTTCTCCATATGTATAATCTATTAGTTCAAGATATTTATGATTATGATTCACATAGACTGAGAGTTCTACTAGAGTTATAGGATTATGGGTGACCTAAATTCTGGGGTGAGACGTACTCTTAGGAAAAATATTCTTGGATGGATTATATAGTTTGAGTTTTATGTTTTGTGTGAATTATAATCAAATAAATGGTCACACTTGAAACCAACCTCTTTTATGGGGTATTGAGAAGTAGTTGGTTTTTGGTTAAAAATAAATTTTATGAGGTGATTATCTCTTAAGAGGAGTTTGAGTACTTGTTTCGTAGTGAGTTTAATCCCCCAATAAGACCCCTAGTTTAGGTGTAGGAGATTATTAAATAGGATTTGTATATATAGAGCTTCCCATGAAGGGAGTTTTGGGAAACTAGAGTTGGAAGTGGATATCGTGGAGCTGATATGTTTACAATAATAAACAAGCATTGAATTTTAAGGTATCGATGTAGGAGGAATACTCATGATTGGACTCTGATGTAGGGATATTTAGTGCATGAATCAAATAGAGGACTCAACTATCTTGAAGGTTTATCAACTCAGAGGTCTTATAGAATATTAAGACATCATATTCATATAAAATACTATGACTATGATGAGAAAGGTCATTATGATCAGGACAGCTTAACCCATCGTTCGGTATTGGAAGGACCAACAACCGAGGCTTCTATTCCAAGGTATCTAGTCATGGTATGAGGTGCAGTTTAAATTCCTTTTTTATTTATTCTTCTATTCATTTCCTTTAGAAAAAATTCCTTCTTTTATACTTTATCCATAGTCTTGAGTTTATGTTTCTAGTGGGTTCTTTCTACCTTCCTCCATTATTGGCCAACAGTGTGGGCTGTCTCTTATTAGAGGGAGAGCTCCTGACTAGACTTCTAAGTTGTTGTTTTTTCAAAACTTATGGCATAATTATTGGTATGGAATAGTTATACGTGGGGAGTTACCAGATAGAATTACATCATATTAGAGTTATATGCCTTCATATGGATGGGTTGAGATTCTTCTTTGTAGATGAGAGGGATCTCATGTCTGAGAAAGAAAGTATCATGAGTAATAATATACAAAGTATCACTCCTTAGTTGGTGATTTTATCCCTCAGTATGGTGG
Organism: Viscum album; assembly: GCA_963277665.1. NCBI lineage: Eukaryota > Viridiplantae > Streptophyta > Magnoliopsida > Santalales > Viscaceae > Viscum > Viscum album. The sequence goes on along the minus strand of OY728141.1, from coordinate 590,205,013 downwards.
AATCTTCAGAGATCTAGTTTCTTATGGTAGTGGTGGATCACCTAGACATATTTCCTTAGGATTTTATGGGACTACCTATGAGGCATAAGATTGAAATCAACATCAACTTATACCCTAGTACTGCACTGATATCTTCCAAAACATATTAGATAGACCCTTTTGAGCTCCAAGAGCTGAGGTTGTAGTTGTAAGACCTAAAAGAGAATGGTTTTGTCATACTTAGTGTGTCCCCTTAAGTGGTTCTAATTTTTTTCATGAAAAAGTAACATGTGATCTTGAGTCTTTGTGTTGATTATCATCACCTGAACTAGATAAAGATCAAGAAAAAGTACCCATTTTTAAGGATGAACAACCTTTTCAAATAGTTTAAATGTGTGAGTTAGTTTTCAAAGATTGATCTCAGGTCCGACTACCATCTATTGAGGGTTAATTAGGATGAAATTTCAAAAACGGAATTACAATTTCACTACATGTATTATGAGTTAATTGTTATGACTTTTGGGTTGACTAATACCCCTATTGTGTTCATAGAAATTATGAACCGAATCTTTGAGCCTTACTTAGACTGTTACATAGTTTTCTTTATTGATGATATTATCATATAATATGCATATGAGGAGGGACATGTATGGTATTTGAGGATGGTCCTAAACATACTTTTAGAGAACCAGCTATATGGTAAGCTCTTGAAGTGTCAGTTTTTTATCTGATAGTATCACTTTATAGGGAATGTAATAACTAATAATAGTTCATTTGTGGATCTAGTGAAGATTGTATAGTGCTTTCTTGGGAACCACCTAAGAGTCTGTGAGAGGTGTAGAATTTTCTCATTTTAGTAGGGTACCATTGGAGGTTCATAGTATAATTTTCTAGGATAGAATCTGCTTTGAATACATTAATGGGAAAATGTAATCCATTTTCCTAGACTGATCAGAGTCATAGAGACTTCAAGGAGATGAGTAAGAGATTAACCAGTGCTTCATTTTTGTGACTACTAATGGAGGGAATCAAGTACATGGTGTTTTATTATGCATCTGGATTTTGGTTTAGAATCATGTTGATGCATAGGTAGGGAGTTATTTCTAATGGTTCAAGGTAGTTGAGACCCCATGAGTATAATTATGTGACCCATGACTTAGAGTTGGTAGCAGTAGTCTTCCCCATAAAGATATGATGGAATTATCTTCTAGGTGAACATTTTGTTCTCTACTTAAACCACTATAGTTATAAGTAAATATTCACCTAGAGAGATATTAACCTAAGGTAGAGTCATTGGTTATAGTTTCTATAATACTATGAATATTTTATTATTTACACATCATGAAAGGGAAATGTAGTTGAAGATACCCTTAATAGGAAATCTCATCCCCATTTGGTAGAGGAGGAGTCAGAGTAGTTGTCCTTGTTGTAGCTGAACTTGATGAAGGATAGGGGTTCATCTTACCTTCATTAAATGGTAGTGGTTCCACTAATTCTTTTGCATGCGATAAAATCTCAGTTGGAAGATGTAGACTACAAAGTTTTTCACGACCTTTTATCCTCAAGAGATACACCATGTGGATTTTATTGAAGGAGGGGTGAATGAAATATTTTTCCACTGATGGATGGTAGTTCCAATAATTATGTATGAGGAGGTGTTGAGGGAGTTTCATACCTATCCATTGGTTTTGAATATGGGTGTGAAAATGATGTACAAGGAAATTTGACAGTATTTTTGGTGGTTTGGAATGAGGTGGGGCATTACTAAGTTTGTTTCTTGATATCTCACATTACAGCAAGTTAATGGTAAAAATCGAGTTCCACCATGGTTGACTCAACCTCTTGAGATATATAAATCTAAGTGGGATGTAATATAGATGGATTTTATGATGGGTATTATTTAGACAGTAATATGAAAGAATTATATTTTAGTGATTATCGATTGAAATACCATGTCAGCACACTTTCTTAGCAATTGGGAGTAGAGTTTGGTCAAGATTTTGGGGCAGTTGTATATATGGGAGACTGTTTGAATTCATTGGGTACCTTGAAAATCATCACTGACCATGATTATCAGTTCACATCATTCTTTTGGAGTGGTTTTATGTAGGCTTTTGTGACCCAATTACAAATGAGCATAACATTTCACCCCAAGATAGGCTGACATAATAAGTGGATCAACTAGGTATTGGAGGATGTGTTGATTTTATGTGTGTTAGAATTTATCCGAATAAAGGAAGATCACCCACTATTGGTGGATTTTAATTATAATAAAATCTATCACCAAACTATTTTCATGGTACCTTTCAAGGTCCTATATAGGAGACTCTATATTCCACCCTTATGCTAGACTGAGATTTGTGAAATATCTCTTATTAGTCCAGAACTGGAGTAGGCAATGAGAGATAAGTTCATTTGATCAATGATCATATTAGGATATCCCATAGATGAAAAAAATCTTACATGGACCATCATCATAGGACTTTTGGAGTTTGATTTGGGAGATAATGTTTTTCTAAGAGTCTTCACATAATGAGGATAATAAAGATTTGGCTTGGGAAAAAAGCTACTCCTAAGGTTCATTGGGCCACTAAAAATCTTATGAAGGGTTGGTGAGGTTTGTTAACAATTGGACTAACCCAAACAATTTGACCGAGTACATGATTTCTTCCATGTGTTGTAGATGATGAGATGAATTCATGACCCGCTATAGGTCATTGACTGGGGAAAGCTAGACATTAAGGATGAATCCACCTTCTTCGAGTGACTGTTGAAGATTGAGGACTAATAGGATAAGATCCTGTCTGGATGGACCATTCCTTTGGTTTGAGTTATTTTGTAGTATTGGAGTGTGAATGAGAGATCCGGGGATAATGAGAGTTAGATTTCGACTCAGTACCCACACCTTTTTGTGTATATTATTCTTTTTGGGGAAAAAATCCTTAAAGTAGTGGAGAATTTAATGAATCCATTTTTTGTAGTTTGATACTTTGAATATTTATAAATATTTATCTATATTTTTTCTTTGAGTTGATGTTGTGTTTGGGGTGCCATAATATCATGTAATTAATATATTAAAAATATTAATATATATTAAATCACACACATTCATCCTTCATGTTAGGTCCACTAGGCTAGATACCCTGAAGGGGGGGGGGGGGGGGGTGAATCAGGGTATGAAAGATTAAAACAAATCCCCATTTTGATCTTATTTTGTTGTCAGATAAAAATATATTCTCTCTCCTTCCTGTTGTAGAGTATGAAAAAACCTTAAAGCATGCACAAAACACAATAATTTTACTTGGTTCACCCTCACTGGGCTACGTCCAAGGAGCATACACCAGCGATGTGCCGATTTACCAAATCCACTATAAGCGCAATACTGTTTAAAATTTCTAAGTGGACTCATTGTCCCTTCTATTTTACAACCAATAAAAATTTGAAACCTCACTGCTTCTCAACTGAAGTGTCCTCAGTGCTTCTTCAGAATATCCACTCACAGTTTATAGACTTATAGGTCCTTTAATTATCACTAATGAATGAATCCTCCACTGTATGTCAATGATATGTTGTAGTGCAATTTTTATCCACTAATGAATACACTTTTTTCCATTGAACATTGGTAAATAACATTTGAAACACTTTTTCAAATATAACTACTTCGCAAAGCTTCCTATTTTGAAAATCTCAAACAAGACTTCACAAAGTTCCCGCCTGTTTACAAAGCGCACACCTTTGAAAAGATCATTGATTCACAGAGCACATTACTTCACAGAGTTCAAACCTTTGCAGAGATCTAGACTTTGTATAGATTATGCTGTTTTAGAGCTCAAGACTTTGCGTAGTGACTTCCTTCATGAAGCTCACTGAGCCAACATGGAACACCCCTTCTTTGACAAGCTCTCAATACTTAGAGGCATTGAATTTGGTAAAGACTAGGATAGTATTTTTTCAAATCTCAATACTTTATTTGAAACGATGCTTCCTAGAGCACCCCTTTATTTTAAAAATCAAAAAGACTTTGGATTTTCTCTCTTAAGCTCATCCAGAATGAAGAGGGGTGACCTCTTATTTATAGGTACAATCAAACTCGGAGCTCTTCTTCTTCCAACATGATTTCTGGATTGGTAAAAATCATCTCTATGGTGCATCTTTCCTTCATGAATCACCTGTAGAGACCCAAATCCTGTTGTACATGGACATTAAATTACTTTTGTGGAATACTTAGTACATAACAAAAACACACACACAAGGACCGTAATAGTTTAGTGTCTTTGGAAACTCGGAATATAATCTTCTAATAATGGTGAAAGATCCTCAACATCTCCGATAAAGAACTTCTTTTTTTTACCTAAAACCTTTCTTTATATCATGGGGAAAAGAAAACATAAAAGGGTGAGCTCAAATGATCAGTAAGGGTAAACAAAATAAATGTCATTCACATCATATACATAAGAACATAACTTTTGGAAATCTTAACCTGCAAAAGAAATCATAATTTCATAACATGGGATAAATCATGGAAGTGAAATGTAATCACAATAATCATAACTTAAGACATGAAACTTTGTGTCATACACACATAATCATAGAGAATCATTTCTTGTTAGTCAAGACTCATTGCCAAGACTATCTTAGTGGACAAAGTCCCTTTCTGAACCGAGTCACCCTCGTTTTAGTCCTGTATCACTGAACCGGTATAACCTACCGTTCCATCCATGTCTATCTTATGAGATATAAAATCTTTACCCAATGCATTGGAGGGAGATATATGTCCCACTCATCTCATAGTGATACCATTCTTATGTTTGCCACAAAATCATAAATCATACATCATTGCATAACCCATGTAGTACAAATGGGAATCTTAAACATCATGACATCATAAAACAATTCATATAAGATAAAGGAATTAATAAAAATAATTCCATCACAACATAATCAAATCATTGTAATAATAGGGATAAAACAGAACCCTTTATTATCTTATATGGAAAATAATTTTGATAAAACACTTGAACTCCATTCTTGAGGAAAATATCAATTCTTCTTCAAAAACACTTTTCCTTTTTTAACATGTCATAAAATTCTAAACTAAAAGAAGTTGATTAAAAATAAACTTGAAAACTTTTAAAGGAATCTTTTTGGAGAGAATGTTTTAAAAATTCATTCATGTCGTATAAGTTAAAAAAAACATTCTTCTCGTACTTTTGTTGGAAAAGTCAAAAAGTACCTCATACAAAAAACAACAAAAGATTCCTTTCATATATTTTACTAAAAACTCAACGAAGGGTAAAATTGGATTTAAACAGTTGTAGGTGAATGGAAAAAATATTACATATTGAGGAAGCATGGATTTGGATGATAAAATACACCCCAGTAAATACCAAAGTATAAACAATCTCGGATAAAAATGAGATTGTGATATTTTCCCTTACCTTAGGTCCGATTTGCTTCGTATGTGTCCGAACCTCCTGTATAATGATTTAAATAATGTTATTTACTTATTCCAGAATCATACTCATTGTTATGATATCATATATGGTTCACTTATGTCTTTATATTACCCGTTCTTTTGTAAATTCCATGTTAAAGAGCGTTTTGGGTAAAATCGTTTCATTTGTCGTCCGTGTTTTGACTTGTAATTATTCATATGATTAATTAGATCATGATTACTTAATTCCAGAATATAAAACATGATTTATATATAATATATATTCATAATATATATATATATATATAATAGATCAGTAAATGGAAAGAAATACACCGTTCATGGAGACGGTAGACCGTACGTACGCATGAACACTGTTTTCTTTTCCTTATTGAGTTGAATGGAATTAAGTAGATGACATACATATATATACAAATAAATCCAGAATCATTATTATTCCATATATTTCATTATTAATTATTATATATACTTTATAATCATTCATGAATGGTTAACGTGGAGAATGAATTTCATCGCGTCGTGGAGACGGTAGTCCGTACGTACGCACGAGCGATGATATCGTTCTCATGATCGTGGAATTGTATTGGAGTGTATGTATACTATTTCAGAATCAATATCACTTTTCAATAATCATATATAGTTATTATGTACACCATTATACCCATCCAAGTAAGGTGGTGGTGGAAAATAGATTACACCACGGTGTGGAGACGGTATTCCGTACGTACGCACGCGCGGTGATTTCTTTTTCTGTAGGATGGATAGATGTTGAAATAGGGTTGTTTCATACTTATAATAACATATCATTATATTAGTGATACTGATGTTATTACTTCATGATGAAACAACTAAATAAGAAGAAGTGGAAGAATAAATAAAGATGAAAGAATCGGTAACGGGCATTACCTCTTCTTTGAAGCGCCTCTTTGAGACCTCCTTTTAGGGCACTAAAATTGGTCTTTGAGGAAGACCAGAACCTCTAGGATGTTTCTAGGGAAGTGGAGAGAAGAAATTGGCAGGGGTTGGCCGAGCTTGAAGGCTCAAAGTGGTGTGAGGAAGAGAGGGAGGGGGTGCCCTTTTATAAGGGAGGAGAGGGGCACCTTTGGAATAACTAAAAATATTATTTTATTATAAAGTCAAGTTTGGTTTTAAATAGCTCCAAATTAATTTATTTCGAAGCTAAGGTGGGGATGGGTTGAAATACTCTCATCCAATATAATTTATACAAGTTTAGGTTCCTATTTTAACCTTATCATGTAGATTTAACATTAAGTTAAATAATTTTACTTTTACCGTGTCTTCTTGTGTTCTTATACTATAAGGTTAATAAACTTACTATATCAAGCCAAAAGAACCCCAAGTTGTTTATTATTAATATATATAACCTTATATAAGTTATTTGGACGAACCTTAGATTTTTAGGAATAAAATAACAATTAATAATATAATATTTGTTTTAAAAACTATTTTATGTCAATTTTGACACTATTTAGTAATTGATTTTTTTGAAAATCATAACAGAATTATAAGTTCGAACAAAGTTAATTAAATCAATACTAACATGTCATATTAACCTATAAAATTAGTGTAATTCATAAAAAGTCTCAAATTATATTTATTTGGGCATTTATAACATCAATTATGTCAATATTTCATTAATAAGATAATTACTGCATCATCGTTGTATCATAAATAAATTAAATTATTTAATGTCTAAAAATTAGAAATAAAATACCATTATGTAGGAAATCTTTTTATCTTTCTAATGAATATTTATAGTCTAATTTATCTTATGTATAACCCCATATTAAAAATTATTTACTTATTAAACTTTGATTTTAACTATTTTAACCCTTCTTTAAATAAATTAATAATAAATGTCCTAATCTAATCCAAGTGGGCCTAAATGGTCATATTTTATTCCTAAGGTTTTTTTTGGTCGAATTACACTTATCCAATAGAATTAGGACATGTTTTAGGGTAATAATAATAATATTTTTACCCTTAATTACCCTATTTATTTTTAACCGTGGTAAAAAAAAGTAAAAAGTTACTATTCACCAAAAATTATTTTCATCTCATTGAACCACATTTTACTTACTAACATCAACCGTGTCTCTCGGATTTTCAAAATTCCACTCACAGAAGCGGTAAAATTAAGTTTTATGAAAAATTCAGTTTTTTAACTACCACTTAGTGGTTTCACTATTCATCAAAAATTGAAAGTTTTCAGAAAAATACCAAAAATTAGGCCTAAGCTATATTTGATATTATGAACTCAAAAATGATGTCTATTTTACCAAATTCAAAACATATTAGTTGTATTAATTACTTTAAAAATTAATTCACGTCGTCAAAACATATAGCGTGTTCTTAAGAGATAATAACTATCAAAAGATTGACACTTGTTTATGTCTGGTTTAAATGTGAAATTACATCCAATGACCAACATTGTATTAAATTGTAAAAATATATTCTAAATATACTTTAAAACCACTCAAATTAATAATTTATCACTATTAATTATTTCGATTAAAAAGGTTGTTTTTAATTAAAATTTAGTAATTTTCACTATTCATCAGAAAATGAAAGTTATCCGAAAAGTACCAAAATTTCACCTTAAGATAATTTCGATATTCTGAATCCAAAAATGAAGTCCATTTTGAAAAATAAAATTTACAAAATTTCAAAAATTTGTTATTACTATTCATAATGGCTAGTTTTTATAATATTTTAATAGCATATCGTTGTTTAGTGAAACTCGGTATTGCGTACTACACATGCTATCGAGGAAGGTCACGATTGTGTGTAATGCAAGGCAAGTCAAGGATGCGTGTTGTGAAGGATCCTTTTGGTGTAGCGTACAACAAAACACATTAATTAAATTAAAAAGAATATTTTTCATAAAATCTCGGGGTGTTACATCACCACTTAAATTTATCATTATCTAAATTCTCTCCATCAAATGCTTCGCGCCGCCACCACAATGCTCCCTCGGTAATGCTATTCACCTCTTCTGTTCACAAAGATCGTCATAATTGTAGATATCACCATCAACATTCTTCAGGTCCTTTAGAAATCCACTTCATGAATCCCATATTCAGGAAAATAATTCATTTTCCATATTTTTATGAGATTTTCAAGGAAAAACACTTTTAAAAATGCCCAGAAAACTCTAAATTTTGGACCCCAAAAATTTAGAAAACAATGGAAAACGACGCCACCTTGTATATGCTATTCTGTACCACATATACATCTTCAATTCCTTTGTCATGGTTCTTTTTAAACATGTATTTTCAATAACATCTCTAGAACTTGACAATTCACTATGAAAACCTTCTTTGTCAATAAAGACAACAAACCCATAAATGCTGCAATGTCACCTTGAGGGATTTTTTCCCAACACTTTTAGAATAAATAGTTTCCCATTGATCAAAACCTTGGATGGGAAACCCTAGAACATAATTGTTTCTAGAATATAGGTTTTTCACTAGGCATAGTATAAAGTTTGGTTGGAATTGAATGTTTTTTGGAAGGAAGATGTTGATGGGTGTGTTAAGGGAATTAAATAATTTATTTAATTAATTTACCTAAATTATCCAAAATCCTAACTCCCTATTTATAAATATGTCATTATGAAAAATCCCCAGGGTTAGACACATAACCTTGTGATATTAGAGAGGAGGAAGTGAGAGATTTATTGGAATTGATGACTCAAGAATGTGGATTAATGACGAAGATCAAGGAGAATCATGAGACGAACAGCAAACACAGAGAGATATTCATATTAATCTCTAGTTAATTCTTTACTTACCAAATTTCAATCCATTATTGAGGTAGGGTTTTTTATTTTTTGTATTTATTCTATTATTTTAATTTGATGATCATTGATTTCTTACCTTCTTATTATTTATCTATGATTTATATTATTCACATGAGCCTAATTAAATAATATTTTTTGAACCTATTTGATTATATCTTTATCACCATTGATTCACCCTTACTTTCTATAATATGTAATCATTGTTCAGGATTACCTAGACTAATGATGATCTTCACTTTGTTTTTGTGCATTTCCTACCACCGTTCTTCACATTCTTTATCATTGGACCATGGGGTTGGAAATTAATTTTTTTTTGGAAAGATTTAAGCCTAATAGAACCCAAAGATTCATGGAAGATGCATGAATGAAATAATGATAAATGTTTTGTATATTGATTGATGAAAATTATGAGTTTTGGGTGATATCTTTAAGGATTGAGACCCTGCACGATGATGGATTTCACGACCATTATTGATCAGGTAACCAAAATCCATTTTTTGACAATGGAAGATAATATAAAATTATTAAAGGAAAAATCCTTCAGATTTTATAGTTTTGGATAATTCAAATATTTGGGAAACTATCATGAATCACAATTCTGATGCTTTCATGAATACCATAGTTATTTTCTATGAAATATGTGACTACACATCATGTATCCCAGAGGAACACATGTCATGGGTCTTGGGTTCTTACAATAGCTAGTTTTTTGGCCTAAGATAAATATCACATGTCATGTGGATGGGTCCACATGTCATGTGATCCTACTCAAGAATCCAATATGTGTTATGAAGGAACACGCCCAGGAATTTGGGTAAGTATAAATTCTATGCACCTACAGATACGTTCCTTATAGTTGCACATGGTTAGACGATCTATATTCCATGAGTACATGCCTAGGAACCCGGATGTATGTACATTCCATGTTACCCTATGTGAATTACTTGTAGAGCCACATCTATGGCCAGTAAATGTTTAGTGGAGGACATACCCAAGTGTCTAGGAGATGTCTCACACTACTTGACCCAATGTACACACCATATAATTTTTATAGAAACTTATGAACTTGTGTATCTCATTCTTTGGAACTAGAATTTGTGCCTATGGGTTTCCTATCCATTTTAGTTATCCATGTAGGATAGTATGGTGGCCATTGTTTCATTTTCATAGGTACGAGATGAGATTATGTATGCATGATACTTTCTTCAATGATGCTTAGTCGGTGGTAGTGATTAGGAGTGTTCATTGGAGTGTTAGAGACATCAGTATACCCCTATCTATTTAAGGTATGAGTCCCACATATCATTTATATAGGAATATATAGAACTCACCCGCATTATAAAGGGTGTGGGTCCTCTATATATGGGCTGGTACTTCCTGTATTTAAGCTCATGAGGTGAGTGGGTCCTCTGATGGAGTTGTGATCCCTTAGTTGTGCAACACAATTGTGAGGTGTGGTTCCTCCATACTCATTCTTGAGAGGTTAAAAAATATTATTATCTAAGATATTGGACATTTGGAGCTGAAAAAAAAAATCTTTATTCTTAGATGGTTATGAGGATGGGGATCCCCTTTCTCTCTTGCCTAGGTTTCTTTTAAGCATATTTGATCTTGGGTTTTCTTCACCCTATTACCTATGTGTTGTGATGAATATTTTTTTTTATTTTTTTACCTCTTGGTTTTTAGGGTGGCCTATTAGGAATGTATATACTCACCCATACACGAGACATGCTAACACATGTTATGTCTTATGTAGATGATAGAAATATTGGTGGTGACTTTGGTGGACAAGGTTTTGGAGGATCATAGTGGTACTTGGAGGTGATGACCATGTTCTGTGGTCAGACATAGAGATTTTGAGTTAGGATATTTTCAATTTCCCCTTCCCTTAGTATTTTTTAGGTTGAGAATTAATTTTTGGATGGGAATGTGTTTCTCCCTTTTATATCTCTTATTTTACCTTATTGGTATTTTCTAGAGGTTGTTTCATGCATTGATTTCACTCTAGATGGTTCAATATTTTATTGTATATCTACATTGTTTCATAGAGATGGTTTTGTGTGTTCATTCAAGTAAATTAGGATAAGGCTCCCAATTTATATGTTTTGACTACTTAGTGCTTGTCTCTAACCCCTATCCTATTGGAGGAGAGGTTGGGGTGTCACTCTCTTCTTACTGGTGGCCCAAGAGGGGATCTGGAGGGTCAAATCATGAAACGCCAAAACTAAATCCTCTATTTTATCTTAATTATACACTGTATCCACCAACTCTCCTTCCTTAGTTGGTTATGAACCCCAAATATTTTCCTCCTCCACCTCTTCCTCGACTGGTTAAAAAACCCTTCCCTTGAACCTCTTCAGCAAATGGTTAGACATAATAATCACTAGTTATTCAACTTATTGATTTTTATCTAATATCATAAAGACCTAATTATTTAAATATTTATCCTCCATGATCATGTTTGATCGTGATTTCATGTGTAGTTATTAAAAATCATTAACCATTACTTGGATTTGATATACTATTCTAGATAATCCTTCTAGATATGGTGAAATTTGGATTCTCCACACCTTTTTTAAATACTCAAGTCTATCCCTTACATGGAATCCTGGAGCTGGATCACCTTCTTCATTCCATGAAACTGGATATATCAGGATCTCTAAACTCTAATCACACAATATATGAGATTTATCAATTTCTTCCTCTCTACTTCTCACAATATTTTGTAATAATTTAATCTTTGACTTGTGACATATATTTATAATCATGTAATAAAATTACATGAATAATTAATTTTCATTTATATTTAGAATCTTCTAAATTTTCAATAGGAATGATCTTCTTAAATTCAAATAGGTCAACTGATTTATTGATTTATTCATCACTTTAATTATGGTTTGAATCTTATTATAATCCTCATGATGAATTGGTCTTCATTTTTTCTATAATATTAAATATCGTGATGTTAACAACTCATCAAATATCACTAATTTTCAACACTCGAAGGACTCAAGCTTGTATATGTCATTCTTCACAGAATATTTAATTTTAGAGGGAATATTATCCTCAAATATCACTTCTAATAAATAATTTGAGATCACCATATGCATGGCCTCATGCATCTATGCCACATGGAACTTCCTTTTTCTAAAATTTTAGATTCTGTAAATATCACCAATTATATAATGAAATAATCCTTTATTTCATTCAAAAATGATTATGTGAATTCCATACCTAGATTTAATTATCTTACATGGTTCACTTCAACTACATCTTAGTATTCTTTTACATAGGTCCAAATTCTAATGTGAATCAAGAATTTGAATATATAGTAGAATTTAACTACATTAATTTGTTTTTGTATCTTAAATTTTGACTATGTAATAGAATCAACTATGTGGATATGCATATGTTCTATAAGTTTCATACGTGAATCTATATAATTATAGTTTTCAATCAAATAGACTAAACATCTCTTCAGTTATATTATAGGAATTCCCAATCACTTAAACAATTCTCCAAAATGTTATAGGTATTTCTCCTTCATCCCTTAAAACACATATTTTATTTATTTTAATAATAGGTAAATAATCATCACATGAAATATACACTTTTCCTTGCAATTCTCTAAATTATTTCTTCAAGAAAGTATCATCATGTAATTTTTCCATGTAACATGGAAATAACTCAATTGTCATATAGAATTATTTGAATACTTTATCAAGAATTAAATCCACTTACTAGTCATAAATCCATAAAACCCCCCAAGAATCATATCTATCTTACTAAACACATATTGAACTATTTATAATAGATGAGAAACTCACTTGGGAACTTCAATACACCCCTTTCAATTTTTTACCAATACCATAAATCCTCAATTTCAATATGTGTTTTTGGATGAATTATTTATTCTCCCCCTTATTCACATTTTAATATAAAGGAATAATTAAGGAATCCTATCATTTGATATTTTTTACTTTCATGAAACTCATACTCTTCTCCCTTTTTTCAATATTGAGTGAATTATGATACCACATTGTCATCCTAGAAAAGAGAATTAGATTATTCTTATCTAATTCTGCATAAGCTATCCTATTATAGAAAAAATGAGATATATAATCAAGGTTGTAAATGTTTTCCACTAATAACCATGAATGTGATATCGGGGTGGAAAAATTGAAAAATATAATTTTTGGGAATGTATGAAAAATAATCATTTAAAATAATCTTATAACCTTCACACATCTCAAAAAACCATCAAACTAGTTCATGTTCAAGTCATGTAACCCCCCATAATTCTCATGATTTGATCAACCAACACACCCATGTCATAGGATCATTGACTATATCCATAAATATAGGATGTAAGTGTGATTTATATTCCTTAAAAAAGTTTATAAAACTTCCTCAAAAAAATATTTTTGAAATGAAATAATGATAACTTCCCTCTCAAATTTTCTTTCTCTAAATGGTTTCACTTCTTTCTTTTTGTCATGGATAATGTTCCTCAATAGAGCTACATTGAAGAAATAATCTTCCTTGATATATAGATGTGGCTAACTCAACATTCTCTTTTTATGTATAGTATGTAAAAAACTCATTAAAATCCATCAATTCCATTTATACTATCTCATAAATAAATAAGAATAATCAAGAATAATGAGGGACCTCAAGGTTTCTAGGAAGTAACACCGATGATGAGAGCTTCCTCTAAACCTAGGACACTCATTACATCCAATCTTAACCTCCCCTTTATGTGAAAATTTATTTTCCAATATATTCCTTTGAGAACTTAAAATTTTAGGTGTTTTCTTTTTTATTTAAAAATAACTCCCAATATGTAGGTAGAATCTACTTACATTCTTGTGGATAATATCAAAATTTACCATACCATTCACAGAAGTCACTATATTTATCTAAATTTCAATTTATTGGAATTTTCCCATCTATACATAATTTATTAAGATAATTTGGATCAACTCTTCTCTTTAATTTACTTCTAATTACATTTTAATTTCCATTTCTTTAATCTTTTACTTTTCATCAACTGGTTTTATCCTTTTTTAGCTCTAATTATAATTTCTTATCTTTTTTTTTTATTTTATTGAATTGATATCTTGTGCCAAAATTTAAGATCTTGGTACCCAAATATTCAGCAACACCAAAAATAGCCTTTGAACCTTCTTCTCTTTTTTTCTTTTGTAATCTCTCTAGATTTCAAATGTTGCGTACCATGTTGTTTTTGAATGTATCCACCATTTTTTTAAATTTATTATAGAAAAAACTCTTCATATATCATCTCACATCCACCTTTAATGATATGGTTGTTTTCTTAGTAAATTTCATCATCCACATTTTCCAATATTTTTAATTTAAAACTTTACTACAAAGTAAAATGACATTAGTATATAAGATACATTTTGAGTTATGGGATATAATTTTTTTATTGTAATCATGTGGATGCATCCCCAGATGATCTCAAGGTATTTTGGCCACCATTTTGAGTCTTATTAGAAGGATATATCACTTTAGAAACTTGTGTGGAAATAATCCTTTACTCAAAAAATTTACATTCTCTAGATTTTTCTTTTTTTGGGTAATTAATTTTAATTATTAGATCTTGATAGTTTTAGGATGAGAATGTTATTATAATACTCAAATAATATCAAACTATCTCCCAAATTCTCTTTCTTATTTTAAAATACATCTTCATGTATTTTTATTTATTTATTACAACTAGATATCAAGATATTTCACTACATTTTCCTTCATTTCAAATTGGAAAGTATTGACACTCATAGAGACTTGATGTAATTTTTCAAATAAAAAGAATACCTTAATAACTTTTGTGTTGAAAAATTACTTCTAACACATTGATAAGTAATCAAAATATTCAACATACCTTTTATTAAAAAGTGAAAATATTTAATTTTTTGATATCACTAAATTTTTGAAGGTGTTTCATGTCCCTACCGTGTAGCCAATAACACATCTATTTTATTATCCTCTTCTTCCATTTTTGATTTATCATTATGAAGTACCATGATAGTTATAATAATTAAATTTAATAATTCCTTGGGAAAATTAATATGATGATCTTTATTCTTAGAATGAAGATCATTAATTGATGTATCATCATCATAGCTTAAATAAGCTTCATCAGAAGATCCAAAATCAAAAAATTTATTACGATTGGAACCACTATGATAAACTATAGTTAATGGTGTCTATACTTTCACTTTTATATTAATATTCAGTGTATTTTCCTCTATTTTCATCCTATTTTTCTATGTCATAGTGGAAATATCCTAATTTGTAACATCAAAAGTATCTTCATTTTTCTTTATCTAAGGCAGTTCAAACACTTACTAAAATTTGAACATTATAAAATACATTAAAGGAAATTAGGGAATGAATTTAGATATTTAGAGGGAACCTATTCTATAAAACAACTTTTATTTCACCATATCAATGGATTACTAAGGAGGGATGAATCAGTATTCATATTTTAATAAATTCTTCAAATTTTAAATTCAACATCTTGAACTAGTTAAAGTCCTCAATCGACTTAATGAATTATCATAGCATCACCTTATTTTCAGTAAATAATGGAATGATATTAGTAAATAGTATTTAAAAGGTTTATCCTAAAATTATCATTTTTAAATGTTTGTTATACCACCAAACATGGATTCTACACTATAATCTTGCTCAGAGGCATGATGTCTTGGGAAACAACTAGTTATACGCCCCTATACTCCTCTAGTTGATCCTAGTTCTACACTGAAACTTACAACTCTTATAATTTAGTTGGTTATATTCCCTATCTTCCCCCCTCTACCTTAGTGTTTTATACACCCAATCCATTTATACTCTTCAAAAATTGGTTAGAAACACTATTCACAATATCCCATTTATATTGATGTTGATACAGTATTAAAAAGAAATCCTATTTAGATTATCCTCCTCCATGTTCTTGGATGATCGTGCTTTCTCATGTACTTATTGAAGATCTTCAAAAAATACTTGTAATTGATCTGATGGTATTGAAACCCCTTCCAAATCTAGTGAAATATTGATTCTACCTAGCTTAATTTAATACTTCAGTATGTATTTTTCAGGGACACTTATATTTGAACCACCTTCTAATTTAATCGATGCTAGAAGTATTTGGCTCTATGAAATATCTTCTCATAATATTTACAAGATATCAATTATTTCACTTATTATCATAGTATTTTATAAAAATTACTTCTTTGAACTTTAACATAAATTTATACTCACAAAATAAAATTATGTGAATATTTAGTTTCTATTCATATTTGGAAACACCTTAATCTTTTGTAGGTGTGATCTTATTACATTCAAATTGGTAAACCAATTTCCCTATTTATTCCTCAATGGAATTATCATTCAATTATTTTTTTAAACATCCTGAAGACTCAATCATTATTATTTACATGATATTAAAAATCATGATGTTAGAATATCCTAAAATCTCACTAATTTTAAATACCTTAAGGGATCATTCTTTAGTATGTTATTATTCATAAATTATTTGATTTACAGTTTCTTATTCTCCTCAAATATTGAATCTACTAAATTATCTGATATCTCTATGTGCATAACTCATGCATGTATATAATATGAACCTTCCCTTTTCTAGAAATTCAAAATTTGAAAATATAAATAAGTACTTAAGGATATAATCCCTTAAATCATTCTCAAATACCTACAGAAATTTCATACATGGCTTGAATTATCTTACACCATTCACTTCAGCTATATCATATAATTTTCTTCTATCATCCCAAATGCCTACTTGAATCTTGAATTTGAATACATAGAAACATTTAGCTACTTCAATTTTCCTATGTCATTGGAATTTTAATTACGTCATATAATTGGTTATGTGGATTTTCATACATGTTATAGGTCTCATAAATTAATATATAAAATTATAGTTTTTAATAAAATAGACTTAGAACCTCACCAAATAACTTCTAGGACTTCTCAATATCTTTAATAATTCTAAAAAATGTTGTATACAACTATCCTTCATCCCTAAAAACATGTATTTGATTCCATTGAAGTGTAGATCAATAATCTAAATATGAAATTTCCACATTCCCTTGATCATATCATAATGATTTATTTAAGTAAGTAGCCTCATGTTCCATTTCCATGTAACATATCACTAGAAAAATCATCCAATGGACTTACATGGATGATTTATCAAGATTTACATCCTATGATAAATCATTAATATATAAAAATCCTCCAAGAATCGTCACCACCTTATTAAACATATATTTAACCAATGAAAACATATAAAATACTCACATGGAAACTTTAAAAATGCTTAGCCAGACTAGTTGAAATTACAATAAAATTTTAAGAGTTTCAACATAACCATTCCATTTTTTAAAACCTTATATAATATAACATTATATTTTAAAATTATAAAATGTTTTCTATATAGTAAAATGGAAATGGATGATATGAACACCATATATTTTACTGAGAAATAGTTATATCCTGTTAAAGAAGTTTCCTCCTAAATTTAAAGGCACTATAAGGTTTTTCATATCAAGTAGAATTAGAGAAAGTGAAATGCTAAATTGATTATGTGACTTATGTGACTATATTAACTTAATTAATTTCTACTTATTTAACTAATTGGGTTTAGGATAAATAAATTAATTATTTGTAAATCATTATTTGGATGAAAGGATAACTACCCATCTCATTTCATGTTTAGACGACCTATTAGTCAATGTGGAGATGCTTATATTTTCCACTAATGTCCTTGTTTTGGATATTAAGTGTGATATAAAAGTTCTATCATTATAGGTTTTCATTTCCAAGATTTAGGTGGGGATATTATTTATTTTTCAATGCGCAAGTTCCTCCCCAATATAATGATGAACAATAGTATTTTCATGTTTTTAAGAAATCGAAACACGAGGTTACCTAGAAGTTGATAGATGTTTCTTGAGAAGTCTTTATAGCTGAGTTAAGGAAGGATTTATATAACCCTTATAGTAAAATAATTATAAATTCAGTCAATGAATACATTCAAGTTAATTATGTTCAGTCTAGATCTATACAATATCTTAAATGAATATAAAGATATGAGATTTGACTTAGAAAAATTATTTATATGAACCATTAAGTGATGAAACTTTAAAAAGGATGTTATTTAGAATGTATCACTCAAGATTTTAGAAAGCACTATCATCCACATGATTATTAGAAAACACTATCTTAAGAGACCAATATAAAGTTTGAGTCACAAATAATTCATTTTTAGTTATATGAGAGTAAATATGAGTCTTTCACACCTGATGTTTAGTTCATCAAATTCAATAATTATAGGGAAAATTATTTCCTAAATCCTATTACTGAAAAATAAGAATTTGATTAATATAAACATGTGTTATTTATTGATAAAATATTAACTATTATGGATGATAATAAGGATGTTAATTTCAAACCTATATTTGAAAATTACACTTCATTTGAGTCAAGTAGAGACTCCAAAAATTAAATTCTTTATCTTGAATTTGATTGATTCATGTTTGAGCCTAACCTATTATGTGATATTAAAGCAGTTTTTAATCAATTTAATAAAAATGTTGAGTAGGTTGAAACTTGTATTACACATTTATTATAGTGTTTTCAAACCTATAATTTTATAATTAGATGTGAAAATGTTTTTTAGCATTTAATGGTTTCTCATGGACTGCTACCACACCTTATGGAAGCCTCAGGTGAGAATTTGAGATGTCAAGTGGAGTTAGAGAGAGGATTATGATTTTTTATTTTAGGAAATTTATAGAATATTTTTATTCCCATTGATTATAGAGAAAACCCAAGGATTAATATTACTGAATTCATTTTCAATAATAAAGGTTCACCTAATGTTAGAATACCATTTCCAAAAGATTATGGTTAAATTTGTGTGGAAATGTCTATATTAAGATTCTATATTTAGAATTTTATAGTAGGAAACACAATTTTTTATTGATTTAAATAATTTTGTTTTTATTTAATCACATTTTTTCTTTCATTATAGTTTATATGATAATTAAATACTTTTTTTTATTTTAAATAAACACACCTGATCTAGTTCTGAACCATTTTCCCCCAATCCTTGGAAATTTATTTCTATATATTGTTAATATTATTTTGTTTAATTTTCTGCAGTATTATAAAAATGGATTTAATGTTTTATTTTTTTACCCATTCAAGTGTATTCATGTCTAGGCCATGTTGAACTTGAAGTTATTTCAAAATAATAATCAAGTGGGTTGTGCATCATGATGTCAAAGAACCAGTTTATTGGAGAGTAATTTTTTGAATTCTCTAAGTATATTTTTAATTTTAAAATATGAATTAATTTTTTCACACTCCCTTATAATTAGTTCATAAATATAAAATTTTTAACTCTTTCATAACATTTTTTTTAGTATGGGGTGAATGTTTTTTTTGAACATAACACGAGTTAAAATTCTAGATTTCTATATATTCCTTAATCTACCTTATTCAAAATTAATCTACACTAAGACCAAAAATCTTTCCTAACGCTCTAATAAACATGTAACTTTTTTTTTATGATTTATTGAAAATATATATTTTTATTTTAAGTAAATTCTCATAAGGATTAAAATATTCTTGTTAAAACTGATAGAAATATGTGGTGATTGGTTGTTTTAACCTTTCATGTAACCCGTGTACAAGGTTTTACAATAATGAATTATGAATCCTTTTTAATGGAAAATGTTTTAATAGTTTTTTTCCTTATTTGGATTCAATATTTAGGATAATGTTAGAGTTTATATGTGAAGGTTGGGGGGATTTCACTATGCTTTACTATAAATTAATGGTATATATTTTTATTATTTTTATAATTACTTTTTTATAAGTCTATTTTATATGTTTTTTAAGTATTTTAATTATATATGCTTTTTTAAAATTTTCACATGTATTTAATTATCATATAAATTGAATAATTTTTCATGATCTGGAAACCAACATAATACTTCTAAGTGACATCATAAGGGTTGGTCATAGTTTCATTATAAGAATATCCAGACCATCATAAGTATTTGGGGAATCCATTTTTTCCTTATAGGGGACACCATACAACTTCTTTCCATGAATTTATGTTTTTGGGCTTTTTGATAAAATTTTCAACTAACTGTTTTAACATATGGAACACTCTAACAAGAAGGTAGGCTGAGAATGAGACAATTTTTGATCAATCACTAATGTTTAACCACTGAATATAGAACCTAATAAAATATTATAGATGAATAATCCCTTAAACCTAATCAGTGAGATGATATTTCAATGCCCCTTTAACAAATATGAGGCACTCCAAGATGAGTTAGGATGAAAGAGAGGAGTGAACCTGAGAGTCATGTGAGTCTAAGGAATATGAATCAAAGCATGAAAAAATATGAAGTTATGATTAATTGATTGAAAATTAAAAATATTATTGAATTAATTAATTTCTAATGATATTATATAGAATCTTGAAACTGGTTCTCAGAAAGGGAACTCGAAATGAGCTTGATGCCTGGGTGTGTTATTAAATGGATGAATCTATTATTATTTTTGTAGGTACAATGAGGGGTTGTTGATCATAAATTTTTTGGTTTGTTACATGTAAATTATTTATTTAAATAAGAATTATAGGGCCTCATTTGTTCCTTACATGTCAAATATGAGTGTAGAGAACATCACACAACACCAATTTGAAAAAGTTTCACTGAGGATGATATTTCACTAGTCCATAATGGTGAATAAAATTCACTAAATATGTTCAATTATATATTATGCTCGAGTTATTATATATATTGTAACTTGATCATACATATATGATTAATAGTTTAGGATATTAAACTTGATTATTATAATTATTGAAGAATATTTGACTACCAAAGGCTATATGAACCACTAATAAATTCCAAAAAAATAACTATCGATCTTTTATAAGGCCAATAAATTTATTTTTTATCTTTAAATAAGATGAAATTTTTTTATTCAATCATTATGGATAAGGATTGAAGACTAGTGTCACATGTCAATTGGAAAATTTGAAAAAAAAAATATTGAGGCGAAATTCAGACTTCAAAAGTAGAATTGAATTGATGGTGGAATTGGAAGAGTTTGTTGTAGGGTTTTTCATACATGACTTAGAAAATGACTTAAGGATACAAATATTAACTATCCCTATCATATGTAGAATATTTAATAATGTATAATAAAAATCATAATTATCATTTTAATTTAGTGATTTTCAATAAAATACGCGGATATTACTATTACATTTGGTGGTGACATTTAAATTTTTGAATGGTGGAAATGTTGAGAGGAAGTTGGACCAGAGGAAAGAGTAGTTATAAGGAAAGGCGTTCAGTGGAAATTGAGTTGATGGTAATTTTACACTTTCTAGAGAATAATTCTAAACTCTTTATCTATAATCCTTTGTTAATTTAATCTTTTAGGATGATTTAAATATGTTATGTTGTTGTTTTAAATGTGAGTAGATAAATTTTTTGGGGAGATTATATGGTCTTAATTTTTATTTACTCTCCTATTTTTTGTTTGATTTAATTCATATAATCTTATTGTTCATATTAGATGTTATCCACTACTTTATCTTCCATTTTCTGTAGTGATTTATTAACAAATGATGTTTGAGTTTGATCTGTTTTAATAATTGAAGACTAGTTCTTATTTCAATTATATTGAACAATTTGGTGAGGTTTTAGTGGAATTTCAACATTGTTTATTTTTTATAGTATTGTTTTTACCAATTCAAGATTAACATCATTTTCTACCAAATCCATGTAATGATGGGTGAAGATTAGAGGATTCCCTTTACTTTGAAAATTCAACTTATGTAATTCAATTTGAAATTGATGATGTTATATTTTATCCATCAAGAACCATACTATTCTTATGTTATTAATAGATATATCATTACTTAGAACTATTCACTGGGCTAGTTTATTCACCAAGTGAAATATATGTGTTTCAACACACACTTTTATAAATATTTTAGCATATCCATGCTTAAAATTGATGTAAGAATAGATTTAATTTTATTAATTTAATTATATCCAATATCCCTTAGTCAATATATGTCTATTATTGTCTCCCTCTCAAAATTTTTATAAATTACCTTTCACTACACAATTCCACCATCAATGCATCACTTTTCTTTTATCTATTTGTTTTTTAATTTTTTATTTCACAAAATTATATTTATTTATAGTTTAACCATTATTACCATAGTATTATTTCTAAGTAGGTTTTAAATAAATAAATTTTAGGCCTTTCAATGAATTTATTATCACCTATGATCCTTTTGGGTTTATTCATTCCCAAGCATCTACTATAGAGTACCCTTCACATAGGGACCCTTTCTGGGGTGAAACACTTGGGAACATTAGATCCTTTTGAGTTGAGTTACACCCAAGCCTCTAATAGGGAGAACCCTTCACCTAGGGACCCAATTTAGGGATACCCTCTTCACCGATATACAAACCTAGGGTGTCACTTCACTAATGGATCCATATTAGGTCAAACTCACTCACCCAAGTCTCACACCTAGGTGACCTTACTAGGTTGAAATCATTCATCCTAAAATCACACCTGAGCACCCCTACTATTGTGAACCAATTCACCTAGGTCACATGATAAGGTGAGAATTTAACCAAGAACCCTATATAAGAACCCAAGTATGCCATACATACCTTGATATTATATTATCTTCTTGGTATCCAAAATTCCTTATACTGAGATACTACTCTTGGTTTCCTTTATAAAATACCAAATTCATTTATATTTTTTACTTTATGGATTATAACATTTTAAATGGGGTTGATAGGGAACCATTACATAGATCAAAGTATCAATAGAATAAGTCCTAGTAAATTCAAAAATTCCCAAATACCATACACATAGAACCTATAATATCCCCAACCCAAGAGCCACTAATTGATGCCCCAAGATGAGATTCCACATTACCTCAAGCATGCTTCCCTGTATGCCAAAGGTTTATGACTAGAAATGAGGGTATGATAAATCACTTTGGGAGACTATAATCTATTTACTAGATTAATCCATATTATAAAACATATGAAATAATAGAAATAATAAACAATAAACTAGAAACATGAATTACTAACCATTTCCCAAATAGGGTACAAACACAACCAATGATAAATATGCCTTGTCAAAACTAACTATGAAAAAGTGAAGAAAACACAAAATAAGGACAAACAATTGAATCCCCAAAATGGGTCCTAACACAAAGTTTGTATCCTCATATATACACATACCAATACTAAATCAACTTCCTATCATAGGGCCTTTTCCATTATCCTGACCCACATCAATGAAGTCTGCTCGGGTACCCAATGTCGGCCCAGGAAGGGTGTGAGTAAAACTCAGTAGGACATCACCAACAGTCTCTACAAAATATCTAGTCTAAACTGATAGTGAATTAAAGGACTAAATAAAGAGTAACATAATAAATACAAATTGGGTTTCATTAGGAAACAATGTTTACTTCACCCATTTACCACATTAGTTCCATATTTCTCATTTAGGTCATCTTCATCACTTAACTCATTTCCATTACATATTCTATGGGTTAGGAATTTACTTTATTTACACAATGGAATAATACAATATATTACTAAGAATAAGGGTATAAATAAATTTCCATATATCTCTAGGGATAAACATTTCATAATAATCATATCACACTTACCTTGGACCCTCGGTCCATGTAGTTTCATCAAATTAATTCATTAGAGGTATAGAGCCTCAGTCCCCTTCTCTAACCCATGCATTATAGGGTGGGGTTTGAGTCTTAGTCTAACCCGCCCCATGGGTGTAGATATTTATGTCCAATACCCCAAACAAACCAAGCCATGTCCACATGCTTATTTATCAATTTACCACATATACCATATCAGGAACCTTACACTGACAATACACATAACATAAACATTTTACATGCCATTTAGCATATAAATCATCCTTATTCTTTAACTCACTAAGACCTTTACCACTTATGATAGATTATTTAACCCATATCCCTTATCACTCCTTAACCCATTTATCATAATAAACACTTTCTATATGTTAAATCATTTCACATATTCAACAATTTCCATACATTAACACATTTGGCATGTTTAACAAAATCTATACATTAACCCATTAGGCATGCTTAAAAATCTCTATATATTATCCCCTTAACATATTCATAAATTCCCTCATGTTATCCCATTAAAAACTTTTATAAACTCATAGGAATTTACCCATTTAACATATTTACCATTTTTTATACATTAATCCACTTATTCATTTCATGTAAATTTCATAAATCGCTTAGCACAATTACTTTATTATGTCCCACTCAATTCATGATAATCCAAACAATCCCACAAGACAATATCAACCACTGGAAACAACCAATAATAGTTCCAATCATAATTCAAATTGATATTTCAACACTTATATCATGGGATCTAATTCAATATAAGTCCATTTCATGCTTAACACTACCATTCTTTATGTTAGGGAATGTTGGCACACCCTATGGGTGGACCTAAACCGGTAAAATCACACTCAAAACATCCCATGAGGATCATGAGTGTTCCATTTATTTATTTAGCTGACTATTTTAAAAAATACTATCAAAGGGACCAAAAACACAACAAGAGGAAAACCAAGAACAACACTATACATGCACAAATCTATAACAAAACCATGGGATATTACTTGTATACCATCTACCACGAATCTAATAATGAACAAACTCTTAATCATAGACTTATATTTGGATTCAAACATACATTGAATCCTCAACCTATATTCCACCAAAAAAGGAGGGTTTTAGGGATTCAGAAGAAGGTGAACGAAGCTACAAGCCCTAATCCAGAAAAATGAAGCAAGAGGAGCATTAAACTTACCCAAAGCTTCAATACAAAACAAAAAACACTCCAAACAACCAATAATAGAAGTAGAACCACAGTTGGGAATATTGGGTAGATTTGGTTATTCCCTAGGGTTGATAGGGGAAGAAATGAGGGTGAAATTGGGTGGGGATCTAAAAATTCCAAGATGAAGAAAACTATAAATTTTATAACTTTTAATGGGGCACACGGTTTACCCGCATGGTTTTCCAAACTATGCGGAAACCCTGTAAAAGGAACTATTTAAGATAAGTTGGGTCACACACTTACATGGTAAACCCCTTATGATTTAAAAGATAGTGTTCTAACCATGTGTAATTCCACTGTCTAAGGTGAAATGGTTTTTTTGGGAGGCTGTACGATTTAATTAACCATGCGCCAATCATGCGCCATTCATAGGTTGGCCCAATTTTTCTTCCTTTCGTGCCTTGAACCCCCAGAACACCCTAGAGGCTCCTCATACACTAGATGAACATTTAATTAATGAATTATAAGGTATTTAAACCAAAATTTAAACAAGGAATTTCCTCCATGAATTCCGGGATCTTACAACCTCGCGACCTTATAATGGCTTATCCTCAAGATGCTCTTCTTGATAATCACTAAGAATTCAAGGTAAAAATATTGGGCCAATGAGCCCAAATATCCAATTCCATTTCCCCAAGATTCTTCCTGAAAATTACCGTGTTGCCGTACTCTCAGCCTGAAGGTACAACCTTACCATACAAAAACTTCTCATCACAGTGATACTTCCATGGAAGATTCAATGGGCACCCCATTGGTCTGATCCTCTTCGCAACTCATGACCCAAATTACTTGGTGCCATTTTAATCTATTTTCAAAACCATAAGGGTTACCAAAACTTGGAATCACTTGATGGAAACACATGAATCTTCCAACCACATTTTTTGACTTATGTTGATCCAAAACTTGGGGATCGATGGTCCCATTCCATAATTGAATGTTCAAAACACAACCACCACACTCAAAGTACTCAACTAGTCAAACCTGAGCCAACACTCACTATAATGGCCAAATCCCTTGAGTAGTAATCACTTGAGTCTATCTAACTTGAAACACTTATCACAAAATCAACCAACCACCTCCCCACTAAGGTTCCCTCCACCATACACTTTAACTCACCCTTACAATCTTATGGTGATTGGAACCCCCACTATCAAGAAGGACCACCATCAATACAACTCAACTTCACAACATACCTAATGCATTCCCAACTCACTGTGCCCAAACATTTAGAAGGAATTATACCTGTATTGGTATCTAGACTCACCATTTAAACCATCTGAGAGAACATTACTACACCATCTTTTTGAGGAATAAGATCAAATTGACCCCACTCAAGTAAAAATTTATTTCCTAAAGGTACTTGCCACTACAAACATCAAATCGAAGGTGGGTCACACTTACTGAACCCATCCCTTTTACCACATCATATCAGACCAACCCTATTGGATTTTCCTCAAACACCAACCTTACACTATTTCCATACTACTATTTACACTCACCCATGAAGATTTGTCACTTAGGCCATACCACTATTACAAAGGTACCTACTGGGTTATTCCTTGACATCTGGCAACTATACTGTCAAAGCATCTACTACCTTCCAAAACATCATCGTGCTCCACCACACCCATTAATATCTGTAACACAAATACCATCTTCATCTCTACATTAACTGAGGTTGATTAGGTTCCTTCTAAAAACCCATATCCATTATAAAATTTCACTTTTCAATCCAAAACTTCCACAGAAGGCGGTTTAAAACTCACCCCTTGTGTACCTATTTTTAACTGAATCAGGCTATCCTAGATCAAATCATCCTGAGACACCCAACTTCACTATTGGCATGTCACTACATAACTTGGCCCAGGTGACTTCACACTTCTATATATTCTGATGTCACCCAAAGACACTTACCTAAGTGAATGCTTTATTTTTAAATGAGGTTCTTTAATCCATCCTCCCTTTCCATGAATCATTTTTATGTCACACCATTCCCATTAATTAACTAATCATAGGAATACTGAATTTTATTTGGAACCACCATAAGACCAAATCCAATGCTTGGATCATTAAATCACCACATAAAAATCCCACTTGGCCTATTTGAGGAACCTAATATGCACCTCATAAGTTTCTCATTGGTATTCAGAAGTCACTACACCATCTCCACACTCTACTCCACACATCCAGGACTGAATTATCACTCCCCACCTTAAGAGTTTTATCACCCTCACTTTCCTCAAGAAATTTCAACCACCATGGATCACTTTTTTATCATAATTTGAACCCCATAACTTGGACATAGACATATAGATTTTCCTAAATCAACAAAAAAGCATCACTTGATACCTGTACCTAGCTTCTTTGAATGGAACCCACAGTGTTTGTCGACACTTGGTCCATCCTGAGGAACTCACTCGTAACCTGTCGATGGTGTACATCCCACCATATATCTCCACATATAATACTCCATGAACACAACCTTTATGACGTCCCATATTTAACCCAAACACATTCAAGTCACTTAGCGTAAAACCAGAGCTTTCTCAGCGTACCCAGGATGCCGTCAAGACATTGAACATGATATTCACTGGCTAAAATTATGCTAAGAAGTTATCAAAGAAAAATTAAAAAACTCATCCAACATTGATGACACCTCCCACTATGGGATACCATGACCTTCCAAGAGTTTTAGGCTTCCCTCCTTGCACAAATATCCTCAACACTTAACCACTACCAATCATGTGTGATTGTAAACCTATACTCACTACCACTCCACAACCCGATCATGTGTGATTGTCAACCTAGACTCACTACCACTCCACAACCATTCACCAACAGCCACGAACCAGTGTTTCCTTGGCACTACTGCCACTACATCACTCGAGTCCTTTAGGAGTGACCCTAGAAATTAACACCCAAACACAATGGTTCACTACACCAACCAAAACCAATGATATATCACATATACATGCTTCCCGCTTTGGTTTCATAGAGAACAAGATGTGCTCATCCTGAGTAACCTATTTTTCTATCTTGATAGGAATAATGCCTTTCCAGCGCTTTCCCACATCTGGACCACGTCATATTTCTCAAGGTCTCACACATTCCCAAGACCACACACTAAGACCAAATTAGATCACATGATCCAAAAATCACCAGAGCCTTGCACAATGCCCACTCACTCTCCTGACCATTCCTTCTAGTCCATTGGACAATTTAATCATCGTCCAAACAGACAGGTCAGACATCCAAATGATACAACCCTTAGAACTAACCTCTTAACCATCTACAAGCACTCAAGTTCCCTTCTAAAATAACTAGTTCACAACCATAAAATTTACCAAAATGTGATGGTACTCATTATGCATTGATTACATCTCTAAATCATATCACATGATTCCTATTTAGAAGCACCTAAAAAATTGGGCTAACATCCCTCAAGGAAACCCTTGATTTTACTAAGACTATCAACTCATTTCCATAACTCGAGATGCACCTTCCCAAACCATTGAACTTCTCACTTAGCCCTTTAGAAAAAATCCAAAACCATCCAAACTCAAAATATCCACCTATACCCTGTGTGCCTAAGAGAACTCACAAAATAGTAGACCACTCTATCACATGGCACTCTAGAGGGTTGAATGATACTAAAATTCCAACTAGGGTTAAGGGTAAAAAGTCACTAGCCCCTCTCTCAAGGATATATGCATAAAACGCCAAAAATTTAGTCACTCAAAGGTGGCTCTCCTAGACCCTGTTTTGGAACACTGTGTCCAATTCAACCCAATAAACATCCACTTTAAGTCTCATGCCAAGCGTACTCACACACCTACATCAACACCATGAGTCAAAACACCCACTTCTAGGGTCCCAAACACCACTCGAAAGGTCTGATCCCACTCAGGTCACCACACCCATTACAAAACACCCATAACTATTAAAGCCACAACCAAGACACTCATTCTTAAATCCAACATACAAACCATGCAAACACAACCCGCAAGGGTTAACACTTTCACATTATCAAGAGAAAAATCAAAAACCCAAGGTCACAACCCTACTGAAAGCATAAAAATAAACACCACTTTATCCACCCATCGAGACCCATCAAGGTCTCCCAATATATAATCTAGGTCTCATCCTATGGCACTCTCACTACCTAAATAACCAACATAAGGGGACATATGGACAACACAAGGGGTACTTAATACCACTCTTCACCGAATGTTCCATCATTAAAGATTTCCTTATAATTAACTTCACCATTTTGAGATCCCAAGTTTCACTATTTAGGACATTCTATTTACTTGAGACTTCAAGAATACCTACTTTATTTAGATTAATACTCCAAAACATTTTTATCAACAACATTTTGAGAATATATAATTGGTGGAGACCATAATGGAAAACACACTTCCTTTTATAATCGAATCACTCCACATACAATAATCCAATAGATGTAATCACATTTATAACACTACCCTCAACCATCCTTACCATGAGTCTTGGTCAATATTGGGCAAGAAAACCAACATTGATACACACCTTTCATTTGAAACCATATCTTTAAACCATTTACACTTTCACAACGCAAATCATTACCCTTCAGGAACCTTTCCCATTTTACAAATTATTACAACCAATATTTTAACTCATTCACAACCTTCATTAATCACAATTCTTTAATCATTTTACCATCACAAGGTAAATATTATTCTTTTAGTCACCATTCCATATTTTCAGTTTATCATGAATAGAAATTTTAACATGTTATTAACGTTTCTTTAAGATAACTATTCTTTGACCATTCATTTACATTCTTTCCATTTACCCATTTTCATCATCCTTATAAGACACCATTTTCTTTAAATTTTAAATAAAGTATGATGCATCCTACCCTTCATGTCGCACACACCCATCCCATGCGTTCATATCATGATGCATTCCACCCATTTCCCTAGGTGACTAAAATGATGCATGAATGCACAAAATTATGCTATCCATCCATGAGAAAAGTATCTTAAAATAGTCACATCACACAATAAGTGCATCAAAAAATGGTGAAATATCATTCAACTATATCAACACATATCAAGAACAAAAATTACCATCTTGGACACTCAGGTTTTCCCTCATACTTGGGTTAGTTGTTCCCATGAATGAGCTCATTATCAAAGCCTGACACTTTCTAATTTACTATATACCATTCCCAAATAGTAATAAAGAGAAAAGAACTCATCTAATACCACTTTGTAACATCTATAACCCAATATCCACTAACCTGTGCCCTGATATGAGTCACCACATGACCTTAAGCACACCTCCCTGTACACCAAAGGTTGCTGACTAGCATTGAGGGTCTGATAAATCACTTAGGGAGACTATAACCTCTTTATGAGAGTAATACAAAACTTACAACATATGAAATAAGGGAAAAAAATAAACAATAAACCAGAAACATGCATTACTAACTATTTCCCAAACAGGGTACAAACACAACCAATGATAAATATGCCATGTCAAAACTGACTACGCCAAAGTGAAGAAAACCCAAAATAATGACAAATAGATGAATCCCCAAACTGGGTCCTGACACAATGTATGGATCCTCATCCATTAACATCCCAATCCCAACTCAATCCAATAACATAAGGTCTTTTCCCTTGTCCTAACCAATAATAATGAAGTCTTATCAGGTACCCAATGGCAGCCCGAGCAGGGTGTGTGTAGAACTCAGTAGGTCACCACCAATGGTGTCTATAAAATATCCAGTATAAATATATAGTTCATGCAAGGAATAAATAAAGAGTAAAGTATGAAATAAAACTTAGGCTCTATTGGGTAACAATGTTTAATTAACGCATTTACCACATTACTTCCATGTTTCTCATTTAGGTAATCTTCATTACTTAACTCATTTCTATTACATGTTTCATGGGTTAGGCATTTAATTTATTTAAAAAATGGAATAAGCTAATATATTACTAAGAATAAGGTTATAAATCAAGTTATCTATATCTATAGGGATAAAAATTTCATAACAATCACATCATACTTACCTTGGAACCTCAATCCAGGCAGTTTAAACAAATGAATCTATTAGAGGTATAGAGCCAAAATCCACTTCTCTAACCCATTCATTATGGGGTGGGGTTTAGATTATCAGTCTAACTCTACCCATGGGAATAGTTCCTCAAGTCTAATATACCACAACAAGAAATCCACGCGAACATGCTTATTTATACATTTACCACATATAACATATCACGAACCTTACACAAACAATACACATAACATAAAAATTTTACATGCCATTTAACTTATATATCATCCTTAAGATTTAAATCACTAACACATTTACCACTTAATTATCATAACTTATTTAACCAATTTACCTTTTCATTCCTTAAAAAATTTATCATAATTAACACTTTCTATATATGAACTCATTTCACATATTCAACAATTTCCATACATTAACACATTGGCATGTTTAAAAATTTCGATACATTAACCCATTAGTAATGTATAAAAATCCATATACATTAGTTCTAAATGTATCGAAGGCCTTCTATTTTTATTCATTTTTTGATAACCCCCCTTTTAAGGGTTGAAGGGGAACCCTTATATGGCCCATAGGCTTCATGGAATTACATGACCCGAAGGTCTAAAAGGAAATCATCCAGACTATAACTACTTGGAATTTCTCTTCCCTAGTGTCTAAATCATGATTTTATCTCTCCACCTTCACATGGTTGTTTAGATAGGCTTCCCATGCATGCACAGGATGATCCTGATGGTAATTGACATACCCTCTCATTCTTCCAAATTTATTAGCTCTGATTTGGTGAATATGCCTTTATTTGAATCCTCATCTTGTGCCTTATCCTTGTAGAGTATGCCTGGTCCATTTAAACACAATTAAATGTGGGACAAAGCCCTTGAGGTGTCCTAAAGGCCTTTAGGTGTCCCAAGAGCCTTACTGGCCTGAAGGTCTTGAAAGACCTGAGGACCAAACCGGTGGCCTGAAATCCCAAACAAATGAATAGTTTTGGCTTATATAGTACGGAATAGTACTACTATAGTACCTTATATAATACATATAATAGTACCTAATATAGTAATTCTACAATAACCTAGAAATATCTCTCTACCTGGATTTGATCTTAGGTATCTTGGATGCACTTGCTAAGTCCTCACCAACTGGGATGAGACTCTTGTGCTCCCTATACATTATCCCCTTAACATATTCATCAATTACCTCATGTTATCCCATTAAAAAAATTTATAAAATCACAAGAATTTATCCATTTAACATATTGATCTTTTTTATGCATTAATCCACTTATTCATTTCATTCACATTTCATAAATCACTTAGGAAAATTATTTTATTATGACCCATTCAATTCATGATAAACATAAAAATCCCACATACCAATATCAACCACTAGAAACAACCAATAATGGTGCCAATAATAATTCAAATAGACATGTAAACACTTATATAATGGGATTTAATTCAATATAAGTCCATTTCATTCTTAACATTACTATGCTCTATGTTTGGGAATGTTGGCGCACCCCATGGGTGGCCCTAAACCAGTCAAATCATCCTCAATGCATCCCAAGGGGATAACGAGGATTCCATTTATTCATTTATATGACCATTTTACCAAATACTATCAAAGGTACCAAAAATTAAAGAATAGTAAAACCAAGAACACAACTATACATGCTCAAATATTTAACAAAACCATGGGATATAACTTGTAGACAACCAACCTCAAATACGATGATGAATACACTCTTAGTTGTAGACTTATATTATGATTCAAACAACTTTTGGAAAATTAACCTAGATTACATTAGAAAGAGTGGGTTTTAGGTATTCAGAAGAAGATGGATGAAGTAATAAGCCCTAATCTGGAAAAGAGAAGCAAGAGGAGCGTTAAACTTACCCGAAGCTTCAATCCGCAACCAATGGTGATCTAAATGGCCAAAAATAAAAGGAGAAACAACCTTGGAAAGATTGGGTAAATTTGGTTCATTCATAGGGTTGAGATGGGAATAAATAAGGGATAAATCAGATGGGGATCTAAAAATCCTGAGATGAAAAAATTGTAAATTTTTCAACTTTTAATGGGATTCACAGTTTACCCGCACAGTTTTCCAAATCATGCACAAACCATGTGAAAGATACTATATAAGGGAATTTGGATCACATAGTTACTTGGGAAACCCTACATGGTGTGAAAAATCATGCACTAACCATGTGTAATTCCACTTTCCAAGGTTGCATCATTTTTCTAGGGAGGCTGCACGGTTTACTTAACCGTGCGCCAACCGTGAACCTTGCATAGGTTGGCTCGAGTTTCCTTCTTTTCATGCCCCAAAACCCTATAAAACACTTGAGGTTACTCATAAACCCAGTTAAAATTTAATTAATGAATTATGATGGATTTAAACTAAAATTTAAACAATTAATTACCTCCATGAAAACTAAGATCTTACAGAACCACCCCTCCCTAGCTAGGTTTATATTTAATGCTCCACAACTCTCTTCCTTAAAAATTTGATCGACCATAATTTCCATCTAAAAAACTATACATTTCTTGGTAATGATGGAAAAATACATTTTCTAATATCCTTATTAATCTTATTAATTCTACTACTGGGTGCTTCATGCTCTAAATCCTCTTCTAGTCCAGGTACTATGAATCTAGCATATTTTTTCCTTTTGTGTCTACCGTCTCCTCTAATACCACACTACCATAAGGTATCCTCCATCACACAAGCTCATAACTGCCATGGATCCCATCAGAGACCTACAACTTCTTACTAAAAAATCCCATAACCACCATGATGATATTGAACACCATCTCTGTTTAAACTGTTGTGCCTTCCACCACTGTCTACTAAGTCTGTCGATAAACATCCAATGTTTCCGCCATCTTCAATTATTGATGAATCCACCCACTGCATACCCTCTCAATTTATGTAATCTAATTACCATCAAGATCTATATCCAATGAATTTCCACTCATATGGTCCTCATAATAGGTGTAATCACAAATCTTTGAAATCACTCATCCTCATATTTTTAATAATAAATTTGGGGTATATAACTATATACATTCCTCCTATAAGGCATATTACCAAAACCATTTTTTCACTAGCGTAATAAACATAGTTTTTGGAACCAAGGATATTAATTTCTAGAAATGAAGTATGGTTTGTGTTTGTTTTCAATCCACTTTGGGTTGATCAAGGGGTTTGCAAGTCAAGTGATCTTACAATATAGGCCGAATTAGGTGTTTAAGGTGGCACAATTTCTTGGTGTTTTCCAATTTTTTAGGCCTCAAAATTGGAAGTATGTTTTTGGAAAAGGAATATTTTCCACAAATGTAGTAAATGGAATGGGATTTATGAGAACAGTTCCCAGATCTTGAAATATGGTATGAGGAATGACGAACTACGAACCACATAACGAGAATGGCTTGTGGAATGGAAAAATTTATGGAGACAACATAGGAGGAATGGTCCATGGAGCGAAGGAGGTTCGTGGGAAGTCCACCAGTTCATGGAAGGAAAACAGTTCATGGGATGGTGTGTCATTAGTGAAAACAAGGAGAAGTTTTGAGAAGCTGAAAAGGGTGTCATTTTTGGAAACAAGGTGGTAATTTGGGCCGCCGCATAGGGAGAATAGAGGTACACATACCACATTGGGAATAGGATTTGTGGTAGATGTACGGTACATGGTAAAGGTGGTGCTATATTGAAGATTTGGTAAATCTAGGCTTAGAGGATTATATGAATATATTTTCCTACATAAGGAGAACAAATACATTACTTAGAGTGGGACATTGAGACTAAAAATATGGGGAGGAATTCAGTGAATTATAGAGTGGTTCTTGGGAAGAAAACCTCACAAAGGAGACTTTGATTAGAAATTCAGAAGGAATTTTGTGAAGTCTATAATGGTACATGAATGATGGTTTGAAAAAAACAATTTTTAGAATACAATTCATGGAAGATAGTTTGCAGAGGAGGAGTTAGTTCATGGAGAATAAGTGGTACACAAAAGTAGTATGCAGTAGCAGTACGCTGAAGGCAATACACAATCACAATTTGTGGAGGTAGTATACAGAGCAATAATAGTATGCGGTGAAGTGTGGTATGATGAGGAAGAAGACCAATTTTTTAAGTAAGTACATAGAGCACTCATAGTATGTAGTGTAGGGAAGTATGCGGTGGAAGAAGGCTAGTTCATGGAGGGAAAATTCACAAATGAGTAGTACAAGAAACAATAGATTACATTCGTAGGGGAAAAATAGTATTTAATAGAGAATCTAACTATTGTTGAGGATGTATGATTTAATTCCAACCCATTTAAGTGACCTTGAAGTTGATAAACTTAGTTCATATTCTTAAGAAAGTTGTGAGAAAGGGGGATTCAATGAAAGTGATCTGAGGGATGCAGTGTTCTATCTCTTAAACCTTGTAAAGGAAATGGGCCTAGAACAGGGTGGCTGTGCTAACTTTTTTACTCCAAAACCAGTGAATATTAGTGGACTTTGAAATAACTGAATACCTTTCAGTGTATTCTCCTTTGAAGTAGTCCTTAGTGGGGAACCAAGTAAAATTGACGTGTAATCTCTTTGCATGTGATTGTTTATTTTCTGATATTTCTCATAAGACAGGTTTAACAGATTCCTAAAAACATGGGGACAAGATACATCAGTGAAAAATAAAAATTTAACCCCTGATTCACCCCTCCCCTCTTAGGGTATTCTAGGGTCCTCCAATAGTAGGGAATATATGGTAAGTCCCATAAATAATCCCCACACAATTCCATTTTTATCTATTCTATGATAGAAATTTCCTAAACACATGACATTCAACTACATGGAATTTTCCTTCTATATGTACATAAACTATTCCACTCAAACTATGTGGATTTTGATTCATACCCCTATAAAATATGTAAGATTATTATTTAATGCTCGATCCAAACACTGACACATAACTTCTCTATTATGAAATGAGAATAAGTGGATCCAATATTCTTAATTGACCTTAAATTGAGATACTCCTCTTAGTTTCCATATATTTACCTCGGTTTGATATAATTCCCATGGTTTCCTCATATA
This sequence comes from Viscum album, assembly GCA_963277665.1. Taxonomy (NCBI): domain Eukaryota; kingdom Viridiplantae; phylum Streptophyta; class Magnoliopsida; order Santalales; family Viscaceae; genus Viscum; species Viscum album. Next base: position 590,168,567 of record OY728141.1, on the reverse strand, counting down.
TATACCTCAGGTAGAGATTATCCTTGTGGTATCTAACATACCTTGAGTTGAGAAAATCTTCTTGGTTAACTTATATAAGCCTCCTAATTTGTGAAATCCCAAATAATTATATACTTCCTTCCTTATCTAATTATTAATTTTTAGAATTTCAGAAACCATATAAATTCCTCCTACAATCTGTAATCCCTAACTATATTCTCCCATGTCTAGTTTTCAAGAGACATGATGAGGAAAAAGGAAATCCCATTTAATAATTCCCACCCATTCTCTAGTTATCACTAATTTTTTATAGTACATATGTTCTACATAGGCCTCTTAATATGTTTATTCTCCAACCATACCTTCTCTTGTTTAGTTAGTAAGAAAAAATATAAACCAGAAAAGGTTTCTCATGCACAATTCTTACACCAACCATTTTTGGGAAACATTTATCCAAAAATCCATTATTGTTGACATTAAACTACATGTATTCGGTCCTAGAAGCATGATATTAAAATAAAATTCAAGTTTTTATCATTGAAAAACCTTAACATGTTCTATTATTTTTATTCTCAAATGAACTTAAATTTTAATAAGTATAAAATTAATTGGCACCAAACTACATGTGTTCTGATTATATTATAGGGATATATTGGAATCCCTTCTTAGGGGAATGATACTAAAACCTATAACTCACTGACTTTCTAGATGTCCATTAATTATAGAGTTACTATCTAGGTGTATTTAAACCAAATAATCAAAAATTGATAATATAAATTTTGAGAACCTCTGACACATATTAATTTTTTCATCAATGAATGTTAATGACCAATCACTAGCATAGGGGTAACATACACTATGCTATGATTTGGGAATCATATTTGAATATTATTTAAATTTATAAGAAAGTCCAAGAGTAGAAAATAATCCCCCCTTAAAAGGTGTGAATGAGACTGACCTCTAACCCTATCAACCTATTCACAATCCAAGTGTATTTGTGAAGCCACAATATTGACCTACCTTTAGAAATTGGTTTATGTCAACTAAAAAAAATGAAGGCATATCATCAAAAAAAATCATTTCGTAAATAGATTTTTCACTTAAATGTTAAATTATAAATAATCACAAATTCTTAATATCTTTTCTAAATTAATACTTGTCATTCAATATAATTATTTTTAGTCACTCAAATAATTTAATTATCCTTAAAAACCTTTATAAAAAATATATTCTTTATATATTGTCTGTAGAAAATCATTCATTAATTATTGCTTTTGTATATGATTATATCACCAAATATATCCCCTTAACTTAGATACTTATTCCAACTTATTGATAAACAATATTAGGATAATAAAACATGAAGGAAATTCAAACTTCAAACTAAAAAGTGTTCTAAAATTTTCTCAACTAAGTGTATGTGGACCACCTGAATTGTGAATTTTTTTCCATCATCTCACGTACATGATTTTTTTCTTCACTTTCATTCCATGATTCCCTTTAAAACACATAATAAAATCATTTTAAATGATTTCATTCTTATTAAAAACAAATAGAACTCAACATCAAGTGGGATCAACGGTTCAATTGACTTATAAAATATTGAAAAGTCATATAACCATTATTTATATTTAAATAACTATTGATTACATATCCATTATTATGTATAAGGTTCCTTAAGGAACATTATAATATCTATATTTAAACACTCAATTAAAATGATGGTTGTATTAGACAACCTTATATCTAGATACCCAAAGTTGGTGCAATGATTAGAAATTATTTTAACACTCATAATTAGTAAAAATATCCCCTATAGATAAATTCAAGGAATATGGTATTAGATATGATAATATTATTAATATATTTGTGATGTCATCCCAGTTAGGGAAAATTCCCTCTCCCCAATGGCATAACCTGTTTCCCCTCAATAAGGAGTAACTGTATTGGGACATTTCTTAAGAAACAACCCCTTTCACTCTATGTAATGAATAATTTATTACTAGATAAAAATGAACAATGTATTTAGAGAAGATATTTCATTATTTTTGATATAATGGAATGGATAAGTTTATTTTTTTATATTATCTAAGGGGTGATGATGATTAATGTTGTCCATTGATTCAAAACACTAAAGACCAAAAAATAAAATATAAAGACTTGAATTTTTTTTCAGGGGATTATTCATGAGAAGTATTTTCATTAAGAGAAAATAGATAACATGGAAATAAAATTTATAAATTTAAGAGAAAAAGAAGAAAAAATTTATACATAGAATGAGGAAAAATTTACGATATTAGTGAGGCATCTCGCAGATTATATACACAATCATGAAAGTAGGATCAATCATTTATTTTATCTTATAATGTAGGATATTTGGAGTGAATTAGTCTACAAATAATTTTCTTTATATTATGATATAGTTATAAGTTCAATAAATGTGTGCAAGGATTTCTATAAGTCATATATTTTTGAATGATTTTATGGAAAATGGTTCTTATAATATATATCTTCCCTTTGTTTCTCAATAATTAGAGTTTCAAATAGAGTTTGAAAAGGTAAAATATTTAATGATTTCATCATTGATGATAATGTTTTATTATAATTTTATAGTGACCCATACTTTTTATACATAGATATCACATATTACTAGATGAATATTAATCACATAACATAATGATCCGTAATAGAATCTTATAGGTCCAATTCCTTTGGAAACTTGGATAAATAAAAAAATAGTACATAAGTCAACTAAACCTTCTCCCATTATGTTTTTCATAACTATCACCATTATTAGAAATATCATACATAATTCCATTCGTCATAAGTTGAAAAATGAAACATAAAAAAGGGGGACCTATGATTCTCATTAAGGATAAACAAGGGAGATATTAATGATCACATAAGCATAAAATGAGCATAAGGGTATGAGAACATGATATTAACATTTGAAAAGAATAAATTGAATATCAAATATCATAATATTGGGTTATGGAATAAATCTTGGTAGTTAATGATACACTAATCATAGAATAATCAAAGAATATTATTCATAAGATAACAACATTTAAATGAGACATGGGATTGTGGTATACACATAATAATAGAGTATCATTTAATTAGTAGTCAAGGATTGATACCAAGACTATCATAGTGTATTGGGTTCACTCCTAAACCATATTAGTTATGACAACCATGATATTTTATTACACAATTAAACATAATTTATTACATAAACTTCACTTGATACAACATAGAATATCAAGAGGTCTAGTGTATTTGGGTATTTGGATCATTAAATAACAACTTAAAACATTAAATACAATATCTTTATTGAAAACGTTCTTTACATGACCACTACATTCCCTCATACTTAGCATTGTATGGGATAACCTGAGGACATGCATAAGAAAAGAGTGAGCTATAAATCCCAATAAGGGAATAATAATGGAATAACATGAGGAATACAATACATGTTAGACAATAAAAATATCAATAGAGCACAAGAAAATCATAAACATAAAGGCATGATAAAACATGATAATCATAACAAGGAAATGTGGAAACAACACTTAACATGGAATTATCATGAGCCAAGGCTCATTGCACATAGAGCATGAGTAAACCCTCATTGCACATGAAGCACGAGTAAACCCTCATTGCACTTGAATTATAATGAGTAAACACCCATTTCACATGACATATCATGATAATATACTTTACTCATTGCATTGGAGCGCTATCAGGGCACACCCTTCTTAAACATTTCATTTCATGAATAAGTGTGCTACATGGATTATAAAACATTGAATCATTCATCATAATAATTTATTACATGATAATTTAATATATAATGCATAATTTAAACTCTTTAAAAAATAAGTAAATTTTTATAATGGTGAATACCCTTGATAGATAAATGGGAATGGTATTCACTACACAATGACTTTGGCTTGGAAAAATGCGGTGCAATTTCGGCAGCATAACCGCTTGACATAAGAACTCATAAAAATGGTTGATGAGAGAGAAAGGGGTGTATAATAATATTTAAATGACATGGATAGTAATTGGGTAATAAATATACATGTCCCAAAAAATTTAATGGAATTTAGATTCATGATACAAAAGAATTTCTTGAATGTAAATGCAGAGAGAGAAATTCCTTTCAGAATTTCGGCATAGTAACAGGTGTACATGAGAGGAATTTAATGAGAGAGAAAGGGGTATTCCATAATTCAAACATAAATAGGTCAGTATGGGGGAGGTAAAAAACTATACACCAACATTTATAATTGAAATTAAAAGGGCATACCAACTTAAAGAATATTGGACAAAAATGAGAAAGGAAGAAAAAACCCTTACTTGGAAGTGTGCTTCCAAAGGCTTGAGATAGGCTTGAGAGAGGCTTGAGAGAGGCTTCTTGGGAGATTAAGGCACCTTGGGAGGATTCTATATAGTGGAGGGAAGAGGTTGTATGAACTCAAAAGGCTTTGAGTGATGAGGAAGTGAGATCTTGGGTGGTTTTAGATAGGAAAGGAGAGGGAATTGTTTATTATTTAGGTTTGGGACACCTCACATTAAACTAATCAAAAACACAAACCATCCCATGGTTTTTGCCCATGATTTTTGCCAAAGTGGAGTGGAAAAATATATTTTATAAGTACAAAGTCATAAATTCTTAAAATAATGGGGTTTCTTATGTGGAGGTGAGTCACACTCCAAAGGAAAACAATTTAAAAAGACAAAATGTTTAATAAGTCTTGAAGGGTCCACTAAAGCTTTGTAAAATAAATCAAACAAACCTAAAATCACATTATTTTAATGATAAAACATATATTGTCCTAAAATAAAGTTTATAGTATTTTATTATATCACTATTGGGTCATTATGATGTCATAAAACATATTATATATTTAAACGGTATTTAATTTTTACCCAAAAATTTGACTGTCTCAGAAAATTATGAAAAATTCACCATTGGATAATTCTGGCATCCTTATTATAGAAATAATATTAATTTTATATAAATAATTTTATAAATATGTTAATTATTACTTTTAAAATAAAAAATGACATTTATAAAAAATTCATGGGTTTTGACAAAAATGGCTTTCAAACCTAAATAAAAATTACAATTTCATTCCTAAAATTATATGATAATTTATATATAATAAAAATTAATTTAATAAAAATAATAATATTTCATTACAATATTATTTAATTCAAAAATTCATTAATTCATAAAAATAAATTTCTTAATTGAACATTAACTAAAAATACTATTTTTTCTTTAAAAACTATTTACAAGGTAACAATAATAAAATAAAATTATATTCATTATTATATAAAAAAATAATTTACATAACCATAGTACTAAGGTCTTGTTACATAAAACCTTATAACACCAGCATAAGAATGAAGAGTAAGGTGTAAAATGGTGACAAACTCTTGGGGTGGCTCAGATGACATTTCTCAGGTGGTAATCTCTATCAACTTACACTTCCCTAGTAGGCGGTCCTGCTTGAGCTTAACATATTCAAGCTCAGATTGGGTTTGGTCTAGAGAGAAGCCCAAAGATGAAACCTCCTTTCCGAGCTTTGAAAAATGGGCTTCGTATGGGGCACATCTACTAGATGAGGCCATCACTTCCTTTGTATGAGTAAATTGGATTTGTTAAAGCCCTATATTTATACTAATCATGTGATCACTTTTCAATGACTATATTAGCAATGATAAAAATTCTTAATAGTATTTTAAAATACAAAAAAATAAAATCAATGAAGTTGACATTTTATATAACATTTTACATAAAGAGACATTTAATTAGATAAAGAGGGATTTCCATTAATGAAAGTTTCGGTCGTTACAATCTTCCCCCCTTAAGAAATTTCTCCCTCAAAATTTCCATTTCCCACCCTAAAACCGATGTGGGTAAATCTGCTTTATCATTTCCTCCAATTCCCATGTCACTTCTTCAAAATTTTTGTTTCTCCACAACACCTTGATGAGGGGCATTGCCTTATTTCCTAGAAATTTTTCTCTACAATCTACGATCTCCACTGGTTGCTCCTCATTAGAAATATCATCCTATAACTGTAACACCTCTAAAGAGAGTACATGTGGAGGTTCCGATATGTACTTCTGTAAGAGGGATAAATCAAAGACATCATGTACTTTGTCCATGGTAGGTGTAAGTTCTATTCGATAGGCCACAACCCCGACACGATCAAGAATCTCAAAGGGGACGATCTACCTTGGACTCAACTTCCCTTTCTTTCCAAACCTCATGACCTTATTCCATGGAGATATGCATAGAAATACCATGTCTCCAACTTTAAACTCAAGGTCTCGTCGATGGTTATTTGCATAAATCTTCTGTCGACTCTGGGCTACCTTGATATGCTGCTGAATGGTTTTCACCTTCTCCACCATTTCTCAGACCATTTCTGGTCCAAGCAGATTATGCTCACCAACCTCATCCCAACACACTAGTGTTCTTCACCATCTCCCATAAAGGGATTCATATGGTTCCATTTGGATTATTGAGTGGAAACTGTTGTTATAAGAGAACTAAAACAGAGGAAGATGTTGATCCCATCATCCTTTAAAGTCCATTGATCACACTCTCAACATGTCCTCAAGTGTTTGGATAGTCCTCTCGGATTGGCCATCATTTTAAGGATGATAGGCCGTACTAAAGTTCAGATCAATATTCAAAGAATGTTGAAGACTCTTCCAAAACTAAGAGGTGAATCTTGGATCTCGATCAGACATAATAGATAGTGGTACTCCATGAAGCCTTACCACTTTTTTGGTATATATCCATGCTAGTTAATCCAATGAGAAATCCTCCCGAATAGAAATGAAGTGTGTAGCCTTTGTAAGATGATCCAAAACAACCCAGATTGCATTGTTGCCTTTGGATGTCTTCGGAAGTCTAATGACAAAGTCCATGGTGATTTTCTCCCATTTCCATTCTAGTATGGGTAGTGGTTGCATCATCCTATTAGACTTCTGCCTCTCTGCTTTCACTTTCTAACACACCAGACACTTTGATGTATTTTCAGTGATATTATTCTTCATATTATCCCACAAATAATGCTCTCAGAGATCTCAATACATTTTTTGTTTCCTGGGTGAATAGAGAAATTTTAACAGTGCACATCATCCAAAAGTTCCTTCTTCAGCTCTCAACTTGATGGAACACATAGTCTTTTCAAAAATATCACAATTCCTTATTAATTAACATTAAACTCTGAGGATTTACCTTTTCCGATAGATTCCAATTTTTTATGAATTCCCACATCATCCTTTTGAACATCCTTTAACCTTTCTAAAAGTGATGGTTGAGAAATCATTTGTGAAAGGATTGATGATGTTCCCTTCTTTATGATTTCTATGTCCATCTTCATCAAATCTAAGAATATTAGATCCTTTTAAATTCTCATCAATGATAGAATCACTGGGTCCTTTATACGTAGGGCATCCGACACCTTTTTAGATTTCCCAAGGTGGTAATGGATTGAGCAGTCATAGTCTTTGATCAGCTCTAACCATCTTCATTGGCACATGTTCAACTCTTTCTATGTGAATATATATTTGAGGCTTTTGTGGTCCGTATATATTTCATACTTCTCCCCAAAGAGATAATGCCACCAAATTCTCAAAGGGAAGATCACTGTATCCAACTCGAGGTCATGTTTTGGATAGTTCTGATCATGAACTGTCAATTGCCTTGAATCATAGGCAATGACTTTGTCATTTTTCATCAACATATAGCCCATACCCTTCTTTGTAGCATCAATGAATACCACAAAAATTCCTCCACTTATGGGTAAAGTGAGCACGGGCGTAGTGATAAGCCTCCTTTTTAACTTCTTGAATATTTTTTCGCATTCATCACTCCAAGAAAACTTTACTCCCTTTTGAATTAGCTTGGTAAGAGGGTTGGAAAATCGTGAGAAATTTCTCACAAATCATCGATAATATCCAGCTAACCCCAAGAATCTATAGATATTCATTACCGATGTTGGCCTTGACCATCCCTCAATTGCATTTTTTTGGAGGGATCCATAGATATCCCATTGCTTATGATGATATGGCCCAATAATGAGACCTACTTCAACTAGAACTCACACTTTCTGTACTTTTCATAGAGCTTCTCCTTCCATAAGGTCTCTAGTACAGTTCTTAGATGCTCCTCATGATCCTATTGGTTTTGGAGTATATCAGAATATCATCTATAAAGACTACCACAAATTTGTTGAGTTAATCTCTAAAGACTCTATTCATAAAGTCCATGAATATTTCTAGATCATTAGTGAGTCCGAAAGGAATTACTATGAATTAATAGTTCCTGTATCTTGTACGAAAACCAATCTTGGGGATATCTTCCTTATTCACCCTTACTTGATAATATCCCGACTGCAAATCCACCTTGGAGAAGTATTGTGATCCACACAGCTGATCGAACAAGTCATCAATTCGTGGGAGAGGATACTTGTTCTTTATCGTGATTTTTTAAGCTCATGATAATCGATGCAAAGGCACATTGACCCATCCTTCTTCTTGACTAAGAGGGCTGGTGCACCCCATGGTGAAGGACTTGGGTGTATAAACCCTTTATCCAGATTCTCCTGTAGTTGTTTATTTAGCTCCTCAAGCTCCACAAAATCCATTCTATATAGAGTATTGGATATTTTCAATGCCCTAGGTATAAGATCAATTGAGAATTCAACATCTATTCTAGGAGGAAGACCAAGAAATTCCTCAGGAAACACTTCAGCTAATTCCCTCACAATAGGCATGTCTTCTAGGTTGGTTGCCTCCTTAAACTCAATCATTTGAGATAGATACGCATGCTCATAGGGAAGTAATATACATGCTTGAGATGATGGAGCTAAAGAAGATTCATCTTCATCCTTGTACTTGTAAAGAATAGGGGGTTGATTCTCCACATGGAGAGTGATTTCCCTCTTTCAACAATTTATGTTGGCTCTATATAAGGAAAGACAATCCATGCCAAGAATCGCATCAAATTACACTAGAGGGAGTATGTTGAGGTTCGAAGGGAAGTTTAATCCACATATTATAATATGGGATTAATATATTCATGGGATGCAATGATTTCCCCATTTACCGTACTCACCGACATCTTCACTTCCATGATTTTTTGTGGTGCTGGGATTGTTCTACTAAACTTTTGAGATATAAAAGAATGCATAGAACCTGAATCAAAAAGTAAATTCGCTATTCTTGAATGAATAACTCGCGTACCTCTCACCACTTCATTTTCGGGGTTCACTTAGGTAGTTGTGATGGAAAAAGATCTCCCTTGCTTCCTTGGAGGTTGTTGGTTGCCTCCAAAAAAACTTGGCTTAGGGAACTAATTTGCAAGATTCCCTGGTTCTTTGCAGTTTTAGTAATGAACCATGAGTTGATGTTCGAATGGAGCATTACTCTCCTCTGTCATAGCTGTAGGTCTTTCTTTCCGATAGTTAATAGCCAGGTTCCCTTCTCTTCCACACCTAAATCATTTCCTCATCCCCTTCAGGCAATTTCCAGGGTGCTTCTTTCTGCACCTTTGGCAAGTGGGGTGATGGATCTTCTTAGCAACATTGGATTTATCTATCAGAATGACAGAATTGAAGTCCACCTTATGCTTCTTATCCCCATGATACCCCTGAGATTCTCCGATCTCCATTTCGAACTTGAGGGCACATCAGACAATTTCCTCATAGCTTTCGAAGTCGCGGATCGCCAGCACTCTCCGCAGGCTAGGTTTCAGCCCGCCAAAGAAGCAATCAACCTTGAATTCAGGGGTAATGAAAAAGATGAAGGCATATCGTGCAAGCCTTATGAATGTTTCCTCGTATGCTCTAACAGATTCATCATCTTTTTTGCTCCAGGTCAAGGAAGTCCCTTTCCATCTTAAGACGGAGGGTGCGCGAAAAATATTTATCGAAAAACATCTTCTGGAAATCCTTCCATTCCAACACCTCAATATCCTCCTCAGGCTTCGTATTTTTGATCAATGTCTACCATTGATCAGATTAACCCTCCATATGATAAGAATCTAGGAGAACCTTATCTTGTTTATAACATTGAATGATGGATAAGATCTTTTCAATGGAGTTGATCCATTGTTCAGCGATTGAGGGATCAGATGATCCATTAAAAGTAAGGGGACTTTGTCTCATGAAGCTCTTGATAGGGAATTTTTCTTTCTTGGGGGGGGGGGGGGTTGAACATTCTTCTTGACCCATGTTTCTATTCAAATCTTGAGTTAGCTGAGAGAGAAGTGTGACAAAAGTTCATTATTCCCACTCCTATTGGATTGGGCATCTCATTAGTACAGTCATCACATTGATTTTCACACCGGTTGTTAGTCTGAGTCCTCATATTACCGGACCTTGGCTAGAATAAAAGGAAATTTAGGGGAGACACATAAAGGGTAATACAAGGAAAAAATTGATGACTTATAAATAACTTTTATTTCCTTAACATATGAATCTACTGGATTCAGTCTATGTTATCCATGATCTACTTTCTAACATATATTCTTAGGGAATTTATTTTAGTTCCTTAATAATGGTTCATACTAAGATTGTGTATTTACCAAAGCATATCCCCAGGAGTGTCATAAAAAAGAGTGCATCAAGGCCCACTGTTGTGCACCGGTTCCCATTTGAGTCTAGCTCAAAGCGGTGTTTTCGGGTTTTACCCCTAGGATACATCTATGCCAGAGCCTCCTCTACCTGCTCATATCCAGTCAGGGATGTATTTTCTTGATAAACCACTTAATCAATACTCACCAAAACTTAGGGATGTTTTTATTATACTTAGTCTTGTATTTAATGCTTTACTAGGGTTTTCTAATCATAATCCCAAAAATAACTAAATCTATCCTCTGATACCAACTATGACAACCGTGATATTTTATTACATAATTAAACATAATTTATTACATAAAATTCACTTGATAAAACATAGAAGATCAAGATTTCTAGTGTATTTGGGGATTAGGATAATTAATTAACAAATTAAAACATTAAATAAAATATCTTTATTGAAAAATTCTTTTACATGACCACTACATTCCCTTGTACTTAGCATTGAATGGGATAACCTGAGAACATGCATAAGAAAAGGGTGAGCTATAAAGCCCAGTAAGGGAATAATCATGGAATAAAATGAGGAATAAAATAAATGTTAGACAATAGGCATATCAATAGATAAAAAAAGAAGCATAATCATAAAGGCATGATAAAGCATGATAATCATAACAAGGAAATGTGGCAACAACACTTAACATGGAATTAGCATGAGCCAAGGCTCATTGCACATGGAGCATGAGTAAACCCTCATTGCACATGAAGAACAAGTAAAACCTCATTTAACATGAATTATCATGATTAAAAACCCATTACACAAGAGGTATCATGATACTATACTTTACCTAATGCATTGGAGCGCTATCAGGGCGCACCCTTCTTAAATATTTCATTTCATGCATAAGTGTGCCACATGGATCATAAAACATTGAATCATTAAACATAATCATTTATTATACGATAAACGAATGTGGAATACATACTTTATACTCTTTAAACAATAATTAAATTTTAATAAATGTGAATATCCTTGATAGATAAATGGGCATGGTACTCACTACACAACGACTTTGGCTTGAAAAAACACAGTGCAATTTCGGCAGCATAACGACGTGACATAAGAACTCATAAAAATGGTTTATGAGAGATAAAGGGGTATCTCATAATATTTACATGACATGGAAAGTAAGGGGTCATAAATATACATGTCCCAAAAAATGTAATGGAATTTATATCATGATACTAAAGAAACGCTTGAATGTAAATGAGGAGAGAGAAATTCCTTTTGGAATTTCAGCATAGTAATAGGTGTAAATGGGAGGAATTTAATGAGAGAGAAATGGGTATCCCATAATTAAAACATAAATAGGGCAGTATGTGGGAGGTTTAAAACCATACCCCAACATTTATAATTTAAATTAAAATGGCATAACAACTTAAAGAATATTGGACCAAAATGAGAAAGGAATAAAAAACCATTACTTGGAAGTGTGTTTCCAAAGGATTGAGAGAGGCTTGAGAGGGGATTATTTAGAGCTTGGTAAACCTTGGGAGGATTCTAGAGAGAGGAGGGAATAAGTTGAATGAACTCTGAAGGCTTTTAGTGAGGAGGAAGTGGGAGCTTGAGTGGGTTTATATAGGAAAGGAGAGGGAATTTTTTATTATTTAGGTTTGGGACACCTCACATTAAACTAATCAAAACCACAAGCCAAACCATGGGTTTTGCCCATGTTTTTTTCCAAAGGGGAGTGGAAAACAATATTTTATAAGGCCAAAGTCCTAACTTCTTAAAATAATGGGGTTGTGTATGTGGAGGTGAGTCACACTTCCCAGGAAAACAATTTAAAAAGATAAAATGTTTAATAAGTCTTGAAGGGTCCACTAAAGTTTTTTAAAATAAATAAAAAAACCAAAAATCACATTATTTTAATGGTAAAACATATATTGGAAAAAAATAAAGTTTATAGTATTTTATTAAATCACTATTGGGTCATTATGATGTCATAAAACACATTATATATTTAAATGGTATTTAATTTTTACCCAAACATTTGACTATCTCAGAAAATTATGAAAAATTTACTGTTGGATAATTTCGATGTCCTGATTCCAGAAATAATATTCATTTTATCTAAATAATTTTCTAAATATGTTAATTTTCACTTTTAAAATAAAAACTGACATTTATAAAAAATTCATGGGTTTTGACAAAAAATGGCTTTCAAACCTTAATAAAAATTACAATTGCATTCATAAAAGTATAAGATCATTTATATTTAATAAAAATTAATTTAATAACAATAATAATATTTTATTAGAATATTATTTAATTCAAAAATCCATTAATTCATCAAAATAGATTTATTAGTTGAACATTAACTAAAAATACTATTTGTGCTTTAAAAACTATTTACAAGGTAACAATAATAAAATGAAAGTATATTCATTATTATATAAAAAAATAGTGTACATAACCATAGTGCTAACATCTTGTTACATAACCCCTTATAACACCCATATAAGACCGAATAGTAAGGTGTGCAATGGTGATAGACTCTTAGGGTGGCTCAGATAACATTTCTCAGGTGGTAATCTCTATCAACTTTCACTTCTCTCGTAGGCGGTCCCACTCAAGCTTAACATATTCAAGATCTGCTTGGGCTTGGTCAAGAGTGAAGCCCAAAGACGCAACCTTATTTCCGAGCTCTGACAAATGGGATTTTTATGGGGCATGTCTACTGGATGAGGCCATCTCTTCCTTTTTCTGAGTAAATTGGATTTTTTAATGCCCTATATTTATACTAATCATGTTATCACTGTTCAATGGCTATATTATCAACAGTCACAATTATTAACAGTATTTTAAAATTAAAAAACATAAAACCAAAGAATTTGACATTTTATATAAACATTTTACATAAAGAGACATTTAATTATATCAAGATGGATTTACATTAATGAAAGTTTGGGTCGTTACATTAGTAGTAAAGGTTAACTCCCAATACTATCATAGTGAATATATTCCCTTATAGAATTGGGTTCAGTCCTAATTCCAGTCCCGTTTATCTCATGAGATATTAATCTTTACCCAATACATTGGAGGGATATATAATTTTGGTCCCACCTTTCACATAATGAAAATCATATATATATATATGTTTTATAAAAGATCTTAAAAAAATAATTATATCATAACCTATTAAAAATGGGTTTCATATTCATTTCATTATGGTATCACCCATGTAAAAGAAGAAATTTTTATAAAAATTTCATAAATTCATCACATCATAAATCATAGAAAAGAATGAGTTTTTTAAACATATTGTCATCATAATAAAAAACCATCTTGAGAAAGAATAAGGACGATATAATTATATCATATCCCTAGTAAAGAATAAGCCATATCAAAGGTGCAAGCTCGTGTGTCATTGGGAATGGGAGACATACTAAAATTTATAACCTACTTACTACATAGAACATCGGTAAGACAGGTTTGAACCACAAGGAGGCATAATGCTGTGCTTGGTGATCTAAATAAAATGAACTAAACAAAAACACACACAAAAACAAACAAAATAAGTTGGTGGTGGTGAAGTGGAGTGAGTGAAGATCAGTGTGTGTAGAAGTGAAGGTGAACTGGTGAGTGCAAGGGAGTAGACAAGCCAGTAAGAGAACTTGTGGTGAAAACAACCAATAAATGAGTAAGGGGAGAGTCCACTGGCTGATTCAGTATTTCTTAGCCTCATTCATGCACTGAAGTTTAAGAAATATGGATCTGACTTAAGGTAACTTTCCAAATTTGTCGTCTGGTCAGTTTGTGATGAAATAACCCTTATAGTCCTTCGACTGTAAAAGTCATTACATCCAATGGTGTTAAAAAGTCATATGTCACTGGGATCATCTTGTCAGTTGAGTTCAGTGCGTCTCTCTCATTTGAGAATGACTCATTTGTCAATGAATCCATCAGATTGAAACTATTTTCATTTAGATTCAAACAAGATTGGTTTTCACTCGACCTTTTTGTTTTAAAAATAAAACCGTCCCGCAAATAGTGAGAGAGATGATCCAACAAATGATGCAGTTCCTGAATCACAGTAAAAAAATCTTAACTAGCCAGCTTAATTACCCTAAAGAAATTTAGCTGGACATAATGGTCGGATTCAGTGCAAAAATAGAATAAAAATCAATGAAGTTCATTTTGAAATAAGTTAAAGAAAAATAGAGCACAAGAAAAATAAAGATTTTCGATCTCCCAAAATCTCTAATCATTGTTTCTCGATGGGGGATGTGACACTAGAGTTCGCTCAATGTCCCACCCTAGGAATCGAGGTATGAAATACTGATCTTCTACTTTGATGCATGGACTCAGCTCCCAATCGAAATGGTTAAGACTCTAGGGATTGCCTGATCCTCTAGATGGATGATTAGGAAGAATGAAATCCCTATAGAGAAGTGTCATCTAGTCTCGCTGAATGCTTGATCTCTCGATGTCTGATCACCCCTTATAATGGATCGATGATGGAATGTCATGCATCCTACCCCATAATGTATTCTATATCTCTTGCCCATGATAAATTCTAATGACCTAGTAATCCAAGTCTCTGGAATATCATCTAATGCTTTCCCGGACCTCCATGTGGAGCTTTCACAATTCCATGTCTCCCGCGCTAGTCATTGGAGTAGTTGCTCCTAACTGAATGATGAGTGTGGGCACGGTGAGCCAAAATCCTCCCTCTACAAAAAATGAATGTGGGTCAGATACAAGAATAATGAAACAAATATTTAAATAAAGATATACATCACTTCTTAAAAATACTCATTAATATATATATATACATATACATATATACTAAATAAAAATACTTATAAGAATATATATTTTGTAATAACAAATAATATTATTAATATAATAACTATTGTATTTAATTAAAAACATATATTATTATGATATATCATAAACTAATATTGTATATATAAACTTATACACTTTTATTAATATACCTATTATTATTATTATATTGTATATGATATATAACACATAATATATATATTATATTATATTTTATAATAAGATAAAATAAAAATTAAAAAAAATATGAATTGGGGGAAGGATTCGCTGCTGGGTTGAGCAAGCAGAGGGGAGCGACGGCTCGGGGAGAAGAGAGAAGCGTAGGATGAAGCAGCTCAGAAAGGCTAGTTCAGGATGGATCAGGGGGTGTGCGGCATGAAGGTAGGGTGAGCATGTAGGAGGGTGGTGGAGGCAAGGGTCCAAGGCGCTCGGTTGGTGAAAAAGGCAGATTAGGGTTCGATGTAGGGAGCATTGTTGGAAGACTCAGAGTTGGGGATGCAGATGCGGTGCGGGCTCGTGACAACAAGGCGGTGGCTGTGCTAGATGAGCAGTAAGAGGGAAAGGTTGAAAGGGGGAAGTGAGGGATGATGTAAGTTGATATTGCAGATCTACAAAGTAGTGCGGTGTCCAGAAATAGAGGCACCAGTTCAAGCTGTAGGGGGGAATGGTGGTGGATAGTGCGTGAGGTTGTGGTGAGTTTCAGAGCACAATGGAGAGGTGGAAGGAGAGGATGAGGGTTCAAATGGGGAGTGCATGAGTAAAGTAGGGTAGGAGGTGCGTGAGCTCAAGATGGGGCGTCTTCGGGTAGGTTCAGATCTGGAGAGATTTGGGTTACTTTTTAAAATTTGGATTTTGAAATTGATTCTGGTTTTTTGCTATGAAAAATTCATATTGAAGCTCTTTTGTGTTGCTGGTGGGTTGTGTTGCTGCTGTGCGATAGAGAATGAGATGAGGGCTGGGACGTTTTGCTGTGTTTCTAGAGCTGAATGGAGGAAAGACGATGGGATGGTGGCAAGATAGTGTCACCATGAGTGCTGGAATAGTGGCACAACAGATGATCGATACAGTGGGTAGAAGAAAAATAGTGAGAAAATGATTGAGGCACTATGAGTGAAGCTCATAGTGAAGCTCATAGTGAGATCATAAGGAAACGGTGGATGTGTGTGAAACAATGGGAAAACAATGGGTTACAGTGCCTGGGTTTGCTGTGGCACTGTGAGTGAAACGATGGCACAAAAAACGTGATGAAAGGGGTGGAACTTTGAGACATGCCACTATAATAGAGGAAGTGGTGCCACCATAATCTGCACAACAAAAACAAAAATTAAATTAAATAAAACTTTAATACAACTAAAAATGGATTAATAAATTAATCAATTAAATTAAATAGAATATGATTAAAAACTAAATAAATAAAACAAAGTTAAATAATAAAATTAATTATGCTTTATTTAAAAGAATGAATTTATTTGTATTAAAAATTATAAAAAAATTAATTTAAAACAACCTAAAAGTATTTAAAGTCACTTGCTTAAATTAATAAACCAATTAATTAATTAATTAATTAATTAAATTAAATAATAAAAAATATTAATTGAATAATATTAAAATGTTAAAACTAATTAAATTATTAAAAGAATTAAAAACTAAAATGAGTTATTTATTTACAAATTACCAAAAAGAATTAATTAATTAAATTAATGAATTAATAAACTAACTGGAATGAAAAATTGTAAAAATAAAATAATAAATAAATAAAAGTCAAATTCATAGGAATAATTTAATTAAAGAATTATTTAAAAAGACAATAATGAATACTAAAAACCCATGATTAAAACTAAAATTGATTATTTTACACAACAAAGTAAAAAATCACAACAATTATCAATTATTTAATAAAAAACAACATTTTGGTATAAAAAAGTTAGTAAAACTACAAAAAGGGATGTAGAAAAGAGTGTTAAAAATGAGCCACATAAAACTCCCCCCACACTTAAAACTTCATTTTTCCTCAAACAACTACATTATTTAGACTTTAAAAGAAAAATATTGTGAATTTTAGTTTTAAAAGTGCATGATTAAACTTTAATACCCAGAGGAGTAGGACCAAACAGTGGGTCGGGCTTTTCAAAGGTGTTTAAAAATAATATCCCACCTAGCTTCAAAAACCAATCAGAAGTCAAGATCATCAAAAATTCATACACTTTCAAGTATGTCATGCCTTCTATATGTAATCATTAACTGTCCTACTTCACCTTCCAATTCAAGTTCTAATTAAAGGTGTGTTGATATGTTAGATGAAGTGGACTAAAAACTTAACCAAGGGAAAATTCCATTCTCACCTCCCCCCATGTTTCTAAAAATTAAAGTCCTTTAATTTCATCACTTTATTGATTCAAATAAAATTAATTTTAACTACTTCAATTACTCCCTTATTTATCTGGGTTCAAAATTCCCCTCACTTTAATGAGTTCATTTTTGACAAGGGAACTTTATTTTCATTTTAACCAGCCATATTCCATGTGCAAAGCACTACGCATTGCACTTATTAAGATTTAAATTGGCTTTATTTATTCACAGAAATGCACCCAGTGCACCTTGTCTTAGATACTCACCGTGGGATCCCATTTTTCCAGTTTAATCCAGTTACAAATGAATTAATTAATAATCATTTGAGTTGACTTCCTAAAGTTATTGAATATTATTTAATAAAAATGTGAGTCCCATAGGTTCCCTTAAGAACATAAAGTTAGCCTAAGTCATGATCATCATCCCAAAAAATCTATCCTATCACACTCCCATCCTCAGTTCCTAAACAGAAAGGTTCATAGAGATAGTGAACAATTCCACTCAGCAATCACTCATGCTTAACGGTTTCTGAATAAATGCCACTCTCAACATCCAGTGATTAGTTATCCACTAACATGACATAATTGAAGTACTAGTGAACCTCCAATGACCATCATGTGATGAATGAATTTTGAAATATTTTTTTGAAGTAATTTTGAACCATTTTTTTGAAAAATTTGGCCATTTATGTTAAAAAAACAAAAACAGACTTTAGGTTCAAGAAGGGGGAATTTGAGATGACACTAGGATGAACCCTCTCCCCCACACTTAAACCCAACATTTTCCCCAATGTTGATTCTCAAGGTGGGAGACCGTTTATGTTCAAAATAGATTGGAATTTCTGCTGAAAATGGGTTTGGAGGGGTAGCATGAGGTTAAAAAATATGCTTTGCCACACAAAAAGAGAAGGAAAAGAAAACTTTTAAAAAATTAAAACAGAATAACCCAACCCCACCAACCATCACCAACAATAGGTTCAATGCTATTACTGAACTGTTCATTCTTTGAATCATTGTGAGAAGAAAAAATATTTTATCAATGACATTTAATTAGTAGCATGATGAACAATGATGTGCAATAGCAACATAATGAAATTAAAAGTAGTGTGTGCAAGAATGTTTCACAAATCAGCTAAAAATAATTTTCAACTCTCTAGATACTAGTAGATAAACACCCATGAAAGTGAACATATTCATTTTTCACAGGTCAGGGGGAAGTCCCCCACACTTAATTCACAGTAAAGATTAAGCAGGTAATTAAAAGTGTAAAAGGGTAGAACAACACTTCCCAAAATTACTGGACCTTTAAAACTGACTTCCATCGATAAATCCTCTTTAGTAGCACTGGGTGGTTACTACTATTCATTAACTTACAAGTTCATATAATTAAAATAATATTTTAGAGTTTTAAGTTCAAGATAAGTAACCCAAGGGAGTGAGTATAAAGAAATGTTATTCATATAATGTAGTGGATTTCTCCCTTGGGTTTTCTTTTCCAAGTTTCTGGCAGCAAAAACTCTCTATCTAAAATAAAAATAGATCATGAGGAACCATCAAGAATTTTTGAGGTAAAACTATAAATCAAGCAGCTGTGGTTAACTTTATTAAAGAAAAAAAATAAAAGGGAAACAACTAAGCAACCATGGGTTAATTCCCATGCAACATTGAGTTTATATTCCTCTGTTGTACTTGAATCAGTTCATTCTTCCAATAGAGATATGGAAACCAAGCCCTTTGGATGACCTTCAAAGAAGTGATTTTTTCTTTGACCATTGGATAAGAAAGGTTTATTTTCTTCTCCAACTAGTTCAACAACTCCATTAACCAAGACTCTAACAATGGTGAAGGGTCCTAACCACTTGGACTTCAACTTTCATGAAAAAAACTTCAATCTAGAATTTAAAAGAAGGACCCTCTCACCAACCTTGAAATTTCTATTTTGAATTATTGAGTCATGAAAATATTTTGTTCTTTGTTTGAAAATTTCAGCATTCTCATAGGAATATCTTCAAATCTCCTCCAGCTCACTCATCTCTAACAGTATCCTCTCATCAACAGACTTGAAATCAAAGTTAAGAGACTTCACCACCCAATAAGATCTCTTCTGTAACTAAATAGGTAGATTAAATGTTTTCCCAATGAGTATACTATATGGTGACATCCCTATATGAGTCTTATAAATAGTTCTATAGGCCCAAATGGCCTCATATAACTTCCTTGACCAGTCTTTTCTAGAGTTAGACACTGTTTTCTTTAAAATATATTTGAGATATCTGTTTGAAACTTCTGCTTGCCCACTAGAATATGGGTGGTAAGTGGTGCCTATCATTTGTGAGTACCCATAATTCTCCATCAAAACTTTGAACTTATAATTCTTGAAGTGATTCCCATTATCAGTGATGAATGCTCGAGGCACATTGAACCTAAAAAAGATGTTTTTCTTGATGAATTTCACAACACTAGCAGCTGAATTGTCAGGCAGAACTGCTACCTCAACCCACATGGAAACGTATTCCACAACAACCAAAATGTAATCATTCCCATAAGAGGATAGTAATGGTACCATGAAGTCCAAGCCCCACACATCAAAGATTTCAACCTCCATAATACCTTTTTAGTGTAGTTCCTGTCTTCTTCCAAAATTTCCTAACATTTTAAATTTCTCACGGCTAATAACCAGATTTATAGAATCTTTAAACAATGTTGGACAGTAGAAACCATCCTATAGGACCTTTTGAGTAGTCCTTTATCCTCCATGGTGGCCACCCCAAGGCGATGAATGGCAGCTCTCAAGTATGGGAAAAATCTCATCCTCAACCACACATCTTCTCAAAATCCCATCAGCACATATCCTAAAGAGAAGAGGGTCATCCCAAATATAATATTTTAGCTCAGATATAAAACTCCTTCTTTAGTTGTGTGAGAGATCCTTGGGCATGACTCCAGTTGCCATAAAGTTGTCATAGTCTGTGAACCAAGAAGACTGCTAAACAGAGTCAGCAAACAATTATTCATGAGGGAAGGAAGTGTTGATATCTCTTGGTTCCTTACTTTGGGTATTGGGAAATCAGGACAAGTGATTTGTAACTACATTATCATCCCATTTATTATTCTTAATAACTAAATCAAACTCCTATAACTACAAGGTTCACCTCATGAGTCTAGGTTTTGAGTCCTTTTTAGCCAGCAAGTACTTCACGGCTAAATGATTTTTAAAAATTATGATCTTTGATCCTATCAAGTATTGCCTAAACTTTTCCAAAGAAAACATCACAGCAGCCAACTCCTTTTAAGTGGTAGAATAATTATTCTGGGCATCATATAGTAGATTTCTTGCATATTAAGTAACATGAAGTTTTTTATCCTTCCTCTTTCCTAACACAACTCATACTACAAAGTCACTAGAAACACACATCACCTCAATGGGAAGCTTCCAATCAGGAGCAGTGATTACAGGTGAAGTAGTCAATTTATCCTTGAGAAGATTAAAGGCCTCTAGACATTTCTTATCAAAGACAAAGGGTGTGTCCTTAACCAGCAAGAAGCACATAGGTCTAGTAATCTTAGAAAAGTCCTTAATGAACCTCCTGTAGAACCCAACATGACCAAAAAAACTTATAATTCATTTGAAATTTTTAGGTGGGGAAACTTTTTTATGACCACAAATTTAGCATTATTAACCTCTAACCCCTTCTTAGAAACTTGGTGTCCCATAACTATGCCTTCAGTGGCCATAAATTGGCGATTTTCCTAGTTTAAGACTAAATTGGTCTCTTGACACCTTTCTAAGACTAGTTCCAGATTTTTCAGATAGTTCTCAGAGTTATTTACCACAAAAGAAAAATCATCAATGAACACTTCAATTATCCTTTCAATCATGTCTGAATTTCTTTTCATCATGCACATATGAAAAGTGTCAGAATCACCACACAAGACAAAGGGAATCTGCCAGTAATCAAATGTTCCAAATGGATAGGTGAAAGTGGTTTTATCTTGGTCCTTAGGTGAAATGGTAATCTGGTTGTAACCAGAATAACCATCAATAAAGAAGAAGAATTCATTTTCTTCCAATCTCTTTAACATTTGATCCAAAAGACGGTATGACAAAGTGATCCTTTATTGTGGTAGCATCCAACTTTCTGTAGTCTATACAGACTCTCCATTTATTCGCTACTCTTGTCTGAATTTTATCATTCTTTTCATTAGTGACCACTATCACTCCAGTCTTTTTGGGCACCGCTTGTACATGGCTTACCTAGGGGCTATCGGAAATGGGAAAAATTATTCCAGCATCAAGCAACCTAATCACTTCTTCTCTCACAACCTTCTTTATGTTTGGGTTGAGTATTATTTGGGCTTTTACTATAGTATTACACTTAGGTTCCATGGTAATTTTGTACATGTATAAGGCTGGACTAATCCCCTTGATATCAGCAATCGACCAGCCTATGACTGAATTATATTTCTTCAAAACAATAAGTAGATTTTTCTCTTTAATCACCTACAGGTTGGATGAAATGATCATAGGAAGGGTGTAAAAATATCCTAAAAAAGAGTATTTGAGATGGGTAGGGAAGGGCTTGAGTTCAAGGGTGGGTGGTGACTTTCTTGAGAGAAGACACTTGGGAATGGGTGGCCCAAGGTCTTCTTGCTGCCTCTTAAAGAAGGTAGTAAAGACAGTTTCTTCCTCATCACTAAAGCTTCCAAAAAAAAATCTCCTCAAACTTAGACTCCTCTATCAGGGTAAGAATGTGCTCCAAAATAAACTCATATATGTTCTCTAAGAATTCTTCCTCAAACTCATCAACAAATTCTCTCTCCTTACTTGAGCTTATCCCTATACTAGCGACAACAGGGATTTTAGGTTCACTATTGATTTAAACTATCATCCTCAAAAAATATTCTTCCTCTTTATCAAGACTAATCTAAACAACTAACATCTAATATTTGGGGAAAATTGGGTGGGTGGGTTCTTGGATTTTCTTAAACACATTGAATTATTCTTTCTGTTCACCCATATTGAAAATCAGTTTCCCCTTAGAGACATCTTTCACAGCTCCCCCCTGTGGCCAGGAAGGGCCTACCGGGAATGATAGGAACCTCTTGGTCACACTCCATATCAAGGATAATAAAGTTATCAGGTAAAAATAGTTTGCCTACTCCTACTAATAGATCATTGACCCTAACCACTGGATGAGTAATGGACCTATCGGCAAGCTGTAACACAACCGTGGTGGGTTGGGGAACTCCTAATCTTTGGTGCTGAAAAATTAAAAGGGGAATCTGATTAATACTAGCACCCGAATCACACAAAAAATTGAACTTACCACCTCTATCCCCAAGGGTTCAAGGGCTGAAAAATCTTCCTGGGTCCTGAAGTTTGGAGGTATACTATTCTGTAAGACTTCACTAAACTCCTCTGTTATGTTATAGGTGGAAAATTATTCTAATGTATTTTTGTTTGAACATATTTTATTGAGTTATTTTAGATATTATGGGATTTTAATCAAGTATTCCAAGAATTGGATATCGATGTTCATCTTTTTAACCACTTACAAAAATTTCAACAGTTCAGAATCATGAATTGTCTTCTTAATTCTTTGTGGGAAGGGGATTACAGGGGAAAAATTACTCACAATTGGGGGCATCTCTAAAACTTCCTCTTCAAAAATTTTATTCCCTTTAATGTATTTGTTTTTCAATCCATTTTATTTGGGTTTTTAATATGGAACAGCAGGAACTAGAGGGATTCCAATGGTGCTATCCAGTTTTCTAGATTCAAGTTCTTTCAGATTTGAGTTTCCAAATTCATCCAGTTTTTCATTTTCAGAATTTTGGGGTTCTTTCCTAAGATCTTGATGAGTTTGGAGACCACTTCTATTGGTCACAAACATGGCATTATCCCTAGTATTGGATTTAGTGGTGTCAGGCAGCCTACCCTTTTATCTATTACTTGCATCCCTAGCCAATTGCAGCATTTGAATTTCCAATTTCTTCATTCTAGAATACATTTTAACTTTATCATAATAATTTTTGGTCTTTTATTCATCAAACCTCCCTATAAACTGATGGAGCATGTCTCTCACCTCATATTTTGAGTTGGATGACTCTGCCTTAGGTTGGGGTTGGGGTTGGAATTGCTACTTAGGAAGATACTAGAATCCAGGAGGGGTAATAGGTCAAAGGACCCCATACTCCCTCCATGACAGGTTAAAACGGTTCCTATACCCTTGATTGTAGGTGTTGGAAAAAGGATATTCTCTAGGCTACATCCAAGGTCCATAGCCAACAAATCTGGCACTCTCATGAGGCTAGACAGGTATATCGAAGTTTGGACAACAGGTTTGAGAATGGTCATAAATGACACAATGGTGGAACTGTTCCTTAAGGGTGTGATGTGGGTTCCCATTAAAGAAACCAGATTCTTGGGATTCATCTTGAAGATCAGGGATAGTTTCCTTTCTTATAATAGTTCTCCTCCCATAGCATTTGTGCGTGGAGTTTTGAGTTAAGGTATTAAAGATTTTTTTGAGCTCCTCAGCATTCCTATCACTAAAGTTTCTTCCAAAATACTAATCCACCAAGGTTTGGTGGTAAGGGGTGAGACTATTTTATAAGGTTTCCATGAGTAATTGGGGGTGTACATTGATGGTTTGGAAACTAACTAAGAAAAACTCTAAAAATATCCCAGGCTTGATGAAACAGTTCTCCTTCATCCCAAATAAATCTATTATTTGGTGTCTAATTTCAGATTTCAACCTCCTAGGATAGAATTTCATTATGAAAGCATTACAAAATTGATCCATGGAGACAAATATTTCTTCTTCAAACTGTTGAAACCAATACCTAGTATTTCCCTTGAGGCAGAAGGGGAACACTCTCAGTTTAAGATTTTCTTTAGAGATACCCCTAAGTGGTAGCTACTGAACACTACAATAGAAGTCTCTAATGAAGTTAAGAGAGTCTTAACTAGGAATTCTGTTGAAGGTAGGAAGCTGACTAAGAATGTATTGCTTTATTTCATAATTCCTAGTCCTAAGAGAGAGTCTAATGCATGAAGGGTTACTAGACACTAAAGGTAGTAAGAACTCTCTCAAACTGTGCCTCTCAACTATCTCATTCCTAGGTGGGTTCATCATTCCAGGTTGGTTCAAATTTTCAAGAAGTGGGTTGTTAAAGTTTTCATTTCTATTATCTTCCATTTTGATCTTATCTTCGTTCTTTTTCACTTCCTTGAGGTTCTTATAAATTTTAGAATTATCAGGTACTGAGTATTTGGACTTAGAACTGGTTTTTATATAGCAGGTTCACATTTTTTTTGAATTTAAAATTTCCTTTTGCAGATTTTTTTAGTGATTTGTTTTTTTAGTGATTTTTTTTTGATTTTTTTAAATGTGAATTTTTGTTTTGTTTTTTTATATCACACTTAGGATCCCCAAAAATGGTGCCAAAACTTTCAAGCTTGCGTGTCATTGGGAACAAGCGACAAACTAAAATTTATAACCTACTTACTACTTAGAATAGCGGCAAGACATGGTAAAACCATAGGGAGGCCTAATGTTGTGCTTGGTGATCTAAAAAAGAAAACTAAACAAAATCAGTTAGTGGTGGTGAAGTGGAGTGAGTGATGATCAGTGTGTGAGGTAGTGAAGGTGAACAGGTGAGTGCAAGGGGGTAGACAAGGCATCAAGAGAACTTGGGGTGAAAGAAACCAATAGATGAGTAGGAAGAGAGTCCACTGACCAATTCAATATTGCTTAGCCTCGTTCATGTACTGAAGTTTAAGAAATATGAATCCGACTTAAGGTAACTGGCCAGATTTGTCGTCTGGTGAGTTTGTGATGAAAGAACCCTTATATTCCTTTGACTGTAAAAGTCATTCCATCCAATGGTGTTTAAAAGTCAGATGTCACTGGGTTGAACTTTTCAGTTGAGTTCAGTTTATCTCTCTCATTTGAACATGAATCATTTGTTAATGAATCCCTCTGATTGAAACAATTTTCATTTAGATTCAAACAAGATTGATTTTCACTCAACCTTGTTGTTTTGAAAATAAAACCATCCTGAAAATAGTGAGAGAGAGGATCCATCAAATGATACAGTGCATGAATCAGAGTAAACAAATCATAACTAGCCAGCTTACCCCCCCACAAAAATTTACCTGGACATAATGGTTGGATTCAATTAAAACATAGAATAAGAATCAATGAAGTTCATGTTAAAATATGTTTCATAAAAACATAACACAAGAAAAATAAAGATGTTTGATCTCTCGAAATCTCTAATATCTACTGCACGATGGGGGATGTGATGCTGGAGTTCGCTTGATGTCCCGCCCTGGGAATCAAGGTATGAAATACTGGTTTGCTGCTCTAATTTCTAGAATCATCTCCTGATCGAAATGGTGAAGACTCTAGGGATCGTTCGATCCTCTAGATGGATGATTAGGAAGAATGAAATCCCCATTAATAAGTGATTTCCAATCATGCTGAATTCTTGATCTCTCAATGCCCGATCACCCCCTATAATAGATCACTGATGTAATGTCCTACATCCTTCCCCATAATGGATTCTACATCTCTTTCCCATGATAAATGCTAATGACCCAGTAATCGAAGTCTTTGGAATCTCATTTGAAGTGTTCCCCGACCTTCATGTGGAGCTTTCATAGTTCCACGTCTCCCATGATGGTCACTATAATAGTTTCTCCTAACTGAATGATGAGTGCCGGTGTGGTGAGCCACAATCCTCTCTATTCAAAAAATACACTTGAGTTAGATACAAGAATAATGAAACAAATATGTAAATAAAGATATGTATCACTTCTTAAAAATACTAATTAATATATATATATACACACAGATATATATATATATACTAAATAAAGATACTTATAAGAATATATATTTTGTAACACCTAATACTATTATTAATATAATAACTATTGTATTTAATTAATAACATATATTATTATGATATATAAGAAACTAATATTTTATATTTAATATTATACACTTTTATTAATATACCTATTATTATTATTATATTTTCTATGATATATAACGAATAATATATATATTATATTATATGTTATAATAAGATAAAATAAAAACTAAAAAAAATGAATTGGGGGAAGAGTTCGGCACTGGGTTGAGCGGGCAGACGGGAGTAGTGGCTCGGGGAGAAGAGAGAAGCTTGGGTGAAGCGGCTCAGCAAGGCTGGTTCATGGTGGCTTAAGGGGTGTGCAGTAGTAAGGCGAGGTGCATATGGAGGAGGGTGGTGGAGGTGAGGTTTCTGGGGTGCTTGGTTAGAGAAAGACATAAGATTAGGGTTCGATGTAGGGAGCAGTGACGACAGACTTAGAGTAGGGGATGCAGATGCAGTGCAGGCTGACGACAACAAGGCGATGGCTGTGCTGGATAAGCGGGAAGAGGGCATGGTTGAAAGGGGGAAGCGAGGGCTGAGGGAAGTGGATCATGCAGATCTTTAAAGGAGTTCAGTGACCATAAATAGAGGCATCAGTTTGAGCTTTTGGGGGAATGGTTGTGGATGGTGAGCAAGGTTGTGGTGAGTTTCAGTGCATAATGGAGAGGTGGAAGGCGAGGACGGGGGTTCAAATGAGGAGTGTGTGAGTGAATTAGGCTAGGAGGCACGTGAGGTCAAGATGCGGTGGCTTCGGGTAGGTTTAGATCTGGTGAGATTTGGGTTACTTTTCCAAATTTGGATTTTGAAATTGATTCTGGTTTGTTGCTGTGAAAACTTGATGTTGAAGCTATTTTGTGTTGCGAGTGGGTTGTGGTGATGCTGTGCAATGGAGGATGGAGGTTTTGCTGTGTTTTTAGAGCTGGAATGGAGGAATGATGGTGGGATGGTGGCAAGATGATGGCACCGTGAGTGAAACAGTAGCACAACAAACGTGATGAAAGGGGTGGAACGGTGAGACGTGCCACCGTAATAGAGGAAGCGATGCCACCGTAATCTACACAACAAAAACAAAAATTAAATTAAATAAAACGTTAATACAACGAAAAATGGATTAATAAATTAATCAATTAAATTAAATAGAATATGATTAAAAACTAAATAAATAAAATAAAGTTAAATAATAAAATTAATTATGTTTTATTTAAAATAATTTATTTATTTGTATTAAAAATTATAAATAAATTAATTTAAAACAACCTAAAATTATTTAAAGTCACTTTCTTAAATTAATTAACCAATTAATTAATTAAATAATTAATTTAATTAAAGAATAAAAAATATTAATTTCATAATATTAAAATTTTAAAACCAATTAAATTATTAAAATAATTAAAAACTAAAATGATTTATTTATTTACAAATTACAAAAAATAAATAATTAATTAAATTAATGAATTAATAAACTAACTGAAATGAAAAATTGTAAAAATAAAAGAATAAATAAATAAAAGTCAAATTCATAGGAATAATTTAATTTAAGAATTAATTAAAAAGATAATAATTAATACTAAAAACACATGATTTAAACTAAAATTTATTATTTTACACAGCAAAGTACAAAATCACAAAAATTATCAATTATTTAATAAAAAAACATTTTGGTATAAAATTCAGTAAAACTACAAAAAGGGATGTGGAAAAGGGTGTTAAAAATGGGCCATATAAAAAGTTTTTTGTCATTGATGAATAAAAATAAAATAAAATATCATTTAAACATTCTTATGGAAAATAACCTTTCTATTTAGAAATTAATTCTTTAAATTATAAAAATTAAAAAATAATAGTGGAAAACATTTTTTTTGGAAATAAATTTGGAAAATTTTAATGAAATCTTAAAATAATATAGTGGTCTTTATTTTGGGAAATTATGTTCATTATGTATACATTAAACCAAAGATTATTTTCATGTTTTTGGTAAATAGTCACAAGTACCTCATTCATAAAATTACAAGAAGATTAATTTTATTTTTTTTAAAAAAAGTAAAAAATGGGTAAAAATGACTTTAAAAAATAATTTTGTAATAATAACTTTTTATAGAATTTTTATAGAAAACATGGAGATAGAAGATAAATTATTTTCATCAAAAGAAATAAATAAAGTTAGTTTTCCTTTAATTTTTTATCTGTAGATATTAAAGAGAAGAAAATAAAATGAAAAAATGTTTTCTATATAAATAGAAATAGAAGAAAAAATAAAATTATTTATCATATAAGGATCATGTAATTTCTTTAATGTAATTTTAAGTATAAGCAATTCCGATTAAAAATAGGATTTAAACATAAATCCCTCACCTTGATCTTTACTTAATTTAAAATTCCTCTAGCCTCAAGTATAATAAATTTAAGTTCATTATAATTCTATAAAAGAGCCATGTACATACTTATAACATCATATATGTTTTTTTATATAATTAAGAACCATATTATTAATAATATTTTATGAAAATTTTCATTTCCAGGTGTTGACAATTTAATTCTTTCATACGAATTTCGATTAAGTAGTTTTTCTCCTTGTACTTTGATCATGGTTACATCATCCACATAACATTAATAGTGATATTAATATCATATATATTCATTATATATATATATTTATATTTATCAATAAAATATAGATATATAAGAATGGATTACATCATGCATGAAGACGGTAGGCCGTAGGTACGCATAAACGTTATTTTCAATTTTTGACAGATGTAACAAAAGAAAGGTAAATAAAAAATAAAAATTAATGAATAATAATTTGATTATATATTTAATATATATTGATTAAATAAATTCATATTACCATGAAAGTAAAATAGAAATGAAAAATGAATTGCATCGCTTTGTAGAGGTTGTAGTCCACAAATACGCACGAGCGATGCTATCGTTTTACAAAGGATTAGAAGGAATGGAAGTATTTATGAATGTATCATTAAAAAATATTAATTATTTCATAAAAATTATATATAAACTTTAAACCCATCATAATAACCATTCATGAATGATGGTGATGAAAACTTAATTGTATCGCTATGCGGAGATGGTAAGCTGTACATACACACAAGTGATACTTTTAATTTCTATTTGATGGAAACATGTGAATAAAGGTGGTTTCATAATTATAATAAAATTTTAGTATATTTAAGATACTAAATTTATTATTTCATAAATAATCTAATAGATTTATAGGAGTTAAAATAAAAATTAAAAAGAAAATGATCGTTTAAGGTGATTACCTCTTCTATGAATCAAATCCTTTCGATCTATAATTAATGATCCTAGGGTTAGTATTTTGGGAAGAATATAAAATATAAAATATGGATAAGAAGATTTATAAGGAATTGTTTCAGGGTATTTCCAAGAGATATGGATCAAATGGTGTGAATAAGTGAGGTAAGGTGGTTTTCTTTTATAATTGTGGTGATGGGCCATTTTGGAATTTCTTAATAGATTAAAATATAACAAAGTAATTAATAAAAAATTATTAAAAAAGGATAATTATTATAAGATAAGATCATTTGGGTTTTAAATTACATATAAAAATAAAATTTTTATAGTTTTAGGTGGTTTTTTAAACCTCATCTTTTAGTATAACCCCTTTGTTTACCCATTTTTACATTAACCACAATAATGCTTTTTTATGCTTAAAGGGTTATAAGTTTACATATAAGGTGATAAATGGATCACAAATTTTAATTAATGTTATTATAGACCATATATTATCAACCTTTTACCCTTTAAATATTTTTATGATAGTCAAATAATTTAATAAAATATTATTTGGATAAAATATAATTAATATCTAATTTGTCACTATTCATTTAATTTGACTTAAAAGACATAAAGAAAAAGTTTGAATTAGAATATAATCCTTTTACGCAATAATAACATGTCATATATATCTATAAAATTCTTGTAACACTATAACTCACTCAAATTATATTTTTTTTAATATTTTTAAAATCATTTATTTTATTTTTTATTAATTGTATAAGCACTATATTAGCTTTGTGCAAGAGTTTAAGGAAATTATTTAATCCCAAAAAATTAGAAATAAAATACTATAATTTTTATAATTTAATTATAAACAAAATTATATTTTATATTTATTCACCACTTACCTTTTCCTAATATTAACATATAATAGACATTTAAAAGTAAGTGACTGGAATTTTTTATTTTTCTTTGATTTAAAATCTTATAGGTTATTTTCTTGTACAAGTGTCCATAAAACAAATAAATTTCATACCTAATATGATAATTATATAATTAAATTCATAATAAAATATTATGATGAAAAATTATGGCATTATCACTTAGGTTTAACCAAGATTTACCCAATTTAACCTTTACCGTGGTGATAAATTTTACCACAGTTACTATTCATATTGAATAAATATAAAAGGGGACTATTTAACAAATTTGAACCTCCTAATTTCAAATATGTAATCCATTTTATCAAATTAATTTTTTATATGTGGAATAAAATAATTCTAAAATAATCCTATAAAACGTGATGAAAATTGTTTTCTAGAAAAAACCATTTTAAGTAAAAAACTAGATTAATTATTATCTCATGTCTAGAAAAATATATATTAGATGAATGTTAACAAAATTAAATTGAATATATAATATGTAAATTTACTTAAAATAAATCACCAAAAATGTTTTATTTAATTTATTAAGTTTAAAAAAAAATTTGGGTGCATGAAAACCGTTTTTTAGAAAAATATCTCTTTTATTTTCAAATGATTTTTATTTTTATTTTTAATTAATTGATACACAATGAATTAATTTTATACATTTTTAAACCATAATTTTTTTTTCATAATATAGTTATTTCCATTCAAATCCACCAATCCATCATTTTGATGATAATAGTCACATAATAATATTTTAATAGTATATCGCTATTATTTTAAACTTAGTATTCAGTATAACACAATATATTTAAGAAATAAAATTATTTAAAGATAAATATATTCTAAAATATTCTATACTTACATTATACCCCCATTAAAATGACTATTTCCATAAAACTTCATCACTCTGATACAAAAAATGAGGATACCTCTGTTTAATTACATCATCAGGTTACCAAGTAGTTTCTTCGAATTTCTTATTCCACTAGAGAACTATCACCATGTGAGTAGTATTGTTCCATAGAAATTTATATCTACAATTAATTATTTCTATCAGTTATTATTCATTATAAATATCATGATCCATTGGTATAAAATTTTATTTTAGTACATGCGATAGATCATGTATATACTTTCTCAGGGGAGATACATAGAGCATGTTTTAAACTAGAGAGAGGTTTGGTGGAAGAGCCAAGAGATAAACTACCATACCTACTTGATAAAAAATATCAAAAGGGATAGTATACATAGGGATTATATTTACATTCTTTCTTAATCTCATAATTTTCTTCTATGTATAAATTTATTGAAAACATTTCTCACCAAATTCAAATTACAAATCATGGCGATGATTGTCATCATAACACTTCTATCAAATTTGAGCTTCTTTGATGCATTTTTGAATGGATCTTACTTTATATTCCATTTCCTCAGATTATGAGGTCCCAATAGCTTTATTTTTATAAATTTATCCAAAAAGTTTTGAGTTCTACACTTTCTTTAATAGAGGAATTCATAAGGATCCATCTAAATGATCAAGTGAAAGATTTTGTTGTAAGAAAACTCAACCAGAGCAAAGTGTTGATCCCAACATTATTTGAAATCCATAGAAAAATACCTCAACATATCCTCTAGGGTTTGAATAGTTATGTCAAACTTAACATCTCTTTGAGGATGATACATCATATTGAAACTCAACTATTTATCTATATCCTATTGAAGGATTCGCCAGAACTTTGAGGAAAACCTTGGATCTTGATTAGGTACTATAGAATATGCTGCTACAAGTAACCCTACCACTTTCTTAATTTATATTATGGAAATATGATAAAGATAGAAACATTATTTAATTTAAATGAAGTGTGATGACTTTTGAAGGTTATTGACCACAACCCAAAGAGATTTATGACCCTAAGAAGTTAGGGGAGTCAGATGACGAAGTCCATGGTGATGTTTTACCACTTCCATTATAGTATGGGCAATGATTATAAAATGCCATTAGAATTATTTATCTTAGTATTAAATTGATAAAATAATAATAATTGATATACATACTCAACAATATCTCTATTTATGTTATTCCACCATAAAAAATCTTTCAGATCTCTATTCATCTATGTACATCCAATATAAATAGAGAATGGAGAACTATAAGATTAATCCAACAGGTCATAGTTCAAATTTTGTATGGAAGATAGAAATACAGAATTAATGAATCTTATAATTCAATTAAAATAATTTTTGAACTTAGGTACTTTTATATCCTTCATATACATTTTTACACATAATTATACACCTCTTTAATATTTAATTTAATAGATAGTTGAACACTCATTTGAGAAATATAAAATTTATACCCTTACAAATGTTTTTAAGATCCGTCCTTTAAAATCAAGAAATATTATATGTTTTTTGATCCTCTTCATGGATAAGATAAAACGATCCTTTTGTCTAAAAGTATAATCCACCTTGTTCACTTTCCTTGGGTGGTAATGTATTGAGCGGTCATAATCTTTAATCACCTCCAACCATCTTCTTTGGTTCACATTCAACCCTTTCCATGTGAATATATACTTTAAAATTTTATGATTAGTATATATGTTAGACCTTTCTCTATAATGATAATTCCTCTATATCTTCAATTTAAAAACCACCATATCTAACTCTAAATAATTATTTGGGAAATATTTCTCATACATTTTTAATTTTCATGAGGCATAAGCTATAAATATACCATTCTTCATGAGAACGCATCCAAATCACTTATTTTATGCAATGATATAGATTATAAACCATTATACACTATAGGTTAATGTTATCAAGGGTGTGTTGACTAATATTCACTTTAGTTCCATGAATTTTTCCTCAAATTAATTCATATAAAGGAACTTGGATCCCTTTTGAGTTAACTTATTGAGTGTATTATAAAATCATGATAAGTTCTCCATAATTTACTGATAATATCCAACCAAATCAAGAAATATTTGTATCTCTATAATTTTTTTTGGTTTGATCCAATTTTCAATAACTTATATCTTCATTATATCCAAATATATACCCTTTATTGAGATTATGGGGCCCAAAAATAAAGCTTTTATAAACAAAATTCACAATTCATAAATTTCATATACAACTTCTCCTTCCTTAGGGTGTTTATTACCATCATTAAGTTATCTTCATGATCTCACCTTATATTTGTATATATAAGTATATAATATATAAATACTACTACAAAATGATCAAGGTAATCTATAAAGACTATATTCATTAAATCCATGAAGATAGTTGGAGCATTAGTTAGATAAAATGGAATCACTATAAATTTATAGTGTCCATACATTTTATGAAATGTTGTATTGGGTATATCCTCATTATTAAACCTGAATTGATGATATCCAGAATGAATATAAATCTTGGAAAAGTATTTATCTCCATGAAGTTTATCAAAAAAGTCATAAATATGGGGTTGCGGATATTCTTTTTTGATAATGAACTTGTTAAGTTATCAATAATCAATGAAAAGTCACATTGATCCATATTTTTTATTAAAAAAAAGAATAGGTGCAACCTAAGGTGAAACACTTGGATGAATGAATCCATTGTCAAGGTTCTAATGGATTTTCTTCTTTTATTACTACAACTCAATTTGTGACATTGTATTTAGAGTCTTTGATATAGGTTTAGAGCCATGCGTGAGTTCTATTGAGAAATAAACTTCAAAATTTAGTGAAAGACTAGGAAATTATTCTGGAAATAAATTAACAAACTCCCACACAATTGGAATATCATTGATATTGAGTTCTTCTCTGACTATATCAGATAAATAACCCCTTTGAATATGAATCAAGACCCATGAACTGAATATCATTTCTACCATAAGTTCATATTTATCATCGCCCTGATAAATGATCATAGGTTGGTTCATAATATAAAATGTGACTTCCCTTTGAAATTCATGTGGTATTTATGCTGATAAATCTAATACATTCTTCTGATAACATAAAATTCTACCATAGGAAAAGTAACAAGATTTATAGGAAGAACATTCCCAAAAACATCAAGCATATAAGAATCATAGACTTGAGATATGATCATTATACCACTATGGATTTTCACAGATAATTAAATATATAATTGGTTGGGTGTCATTTTGATACACTTATAAAATTATTTAGATATAAAAGAGTGAGTATATCCATAGAAAAATAATAAATTATTAGTTATAGAGTGTATGGTAATCATACCTTTCACTATAACCTTATCATACCCCTCATCTGAAATACCGATCACATGAGATTTCAATTTTTTGTGTGAGAAAAAGAGGTTACTAACATCGATCATATCCATTAAACTTTATATTTGAGAATTATTTATCATAGTGACCATATTATTTAAATTTTAAATACTGGAGTGTATGTGGTGTATTCTTTGGAGATTTCTCTTTATTCACATAATTTTCTGACATCATCCCTTCACTTCAACATTTGATTTCCCAATGACCTTCCATTCCACACTTAATATATTTAGTATTCCCATTAAAAAAATTCCTCCATGTTTCTATCCAAACTTATAGCATAAAATAAGGCTCATAATATTCTATCAATGGTTTTTATAGTTTCCATTGAATTCGATATTTCTTTTATTATCAAAACCATAAGATTCATGGGTAACTCCAATCTCTATTTTAACCAAGATAGCACATAAAATGATTTATTTATTGATACTAAATTAACTTATCAATAGAACCCTTTGAAAAATTGGTTTTAAGACACTTAATAATTGATAAAACTTAATTTCATGTTAGATAATAATACTAAAAGAATACCTCACAAGTCTTGTAAAAATTTCTTCATAGGTGCCAATAGATTTATCATCCGTATGTTTTTTATCAAGGAATTAGTTCTCCATTTTTGAATGAATAATAAAAAGAAAGTACTTATTGAAAAATAATATATTCAACTCATATGAATCAATGAATTCAATTTCATTCAGCTTACTCATATTCTTAATAATATTCCACCATTGGTATACTTCTCCTTTGAAATGATGGAAATCCAAAATGACCTTTTCATTATCCAAACGCTAGAGAATAGAAAATTTATTTTTTGTGGCACTGATCCTTTTCTTAGAAACTAGTATATTTTAAGAACCACTAAAAAAATGTGTATAATTCCTTATGAAGTAATCAATATAATTTTTCCCACCTTTTCTCATTTTGAAATTTCGCATGATTCATAGATTGAGAAAGCTGTATGATCATAGAAGAAAGATTTTTTATTCCATATCCCATATTTTTTTATGAGTAAAATAATTTAATTTTCCATCACATTCAGCATTAACATGATTACTTCAGGTTTTATCCGTTGAATAATACAATAAATTATAGCGTGAGAATCAATAATCATAGTGGAGGATCACATAATCCTAAAAAATAATTTATAAGGTGTCTAAATTAAGACACCTTATTTTAAACCTATAAGATCTTAGGTTTAACCTAGGTTATTCATGGTCACCATCTATTCAAATCTTTCATAATGTTTTATATCGAAAATTTGAGTCATCAAAAAATATCCCATAATAGTTTCAAACTAGGTGTGTAGTAAGGGAACACTCACTGTGCACCAGAATGATGGAAAATATATACCCGACCAACTCTTTTTTGGGTTATTTTTCCTAAATTAATCTATGTAAAAACCACTCCCAATGGTAGTATCTAGTTAGAGATATTTTTTTTGGAAAAAACACTCCTTTCATTACCATAACTCAGGATGTTCTCCTATAATTAGAATTATCCTAAGGGTTCTAACTAAAGCTTCTCATCCTAGTTTACAAAGGATAAATAAAAATTTATATAATACCAACTATAGAAATCCATAATTTTCATACATAGTTATCACATATTAATATATGAATATTCATTACATAACATAATGATCTATTCTATAATCATATGGCACTAGCGCCTTTAGAAACTTGAACACATAAACAACTAGATCATAAGTGAACTAAATCATCTTCCAGTATGTTCTTTATAACTATCACCCTTCTTAGACATATCATATATAATACATTTCTTCATAAAATTGGGAAATTATACATAAGAGAAGGTGATATATGATGATCAATAAGGGTAAATAAGACATATATAAATGACCACATAATCATAACGTGAGCATGAGGGTAGTAAAACTTGAGCTTACCATTTAAAAAGAAAAACTTTCATATCATCGATCATAATCTTGAGTCATGAAATAAATATTATTTGTTCATAAGAAATTAATCATAAAGTAATCAAATAATATAAGCAATAATATCATAAAATTGGTGTAATAGATGGAATTATGGAATGCACATAATCATAAAAAATAATTTCCTTAGTGGTTAAGGCTCACGGTTAAGACTATCATAGTGGATTGAGTTCACTCCCCAAACCATCATAGTAGTCATGGTTTACTCCCAATACTATCATAGTGGATAGGTTCCCTTACCGAAATAGGTTCACTCCCCATTCTAATAATATTTATCACAGGAGATATCAATCTTTACCCAATGCATTGGAGTGCTATATAAATCTTCATCCACTCGTCACGTAATGAAAATCATATATACATGTTCTACAAGATCCTAAAACATTAATAATATCATAAAACATTAAAAAAACTAGGTTTCATAATAATTTAATCATGTCATAACCCATGGAAAATAAATGGGTTTCTTAAACATTTCCCCAGTTCATCACATCATATCATGTGGAAAAGAAATGAGTTTCATAAATATCATGTCATCATAATCATAAACCATCCAGATAGATAATAAGGATGGAATAATTGGATTATATCCCCAGTAAATAATAAATAAATTCAAAGGTTGTTGTATTTTATGAATAGAAATACCATAATTGATTATTAAAAAATTACCTAAGGAAAATACACTTTCTATTTAGAAATTAATTCTTTAAAATAATTTTTTTTTCAAAATATCATGGAAACATTTTATTTGAAAATAAATTTAGAATCATATAAAGTAAACTATAAATAATTTAATTTTCATGATAGTTATAAATTATTATCTTGTTATATACATTAAAAGAAAGATTCCTTTCACATTTTTGTTCAATAGTCAAAGGCACCTCGTTCGGAAAATGAAAAGAAGATTACGTTCAAAGCATTTTTTAAAAATTCAAACATGGGTAAAAATAATGAGAGAATAGTAATTTTTAATTTTTTTAGAAAACATGAACATTTAATAGATAGGATTTTCATCCGAAAAGATAAATAAAGTCTATTTTAATTTAAAAACAAAATTTTCATATCTTTAGATATTAAAGAGTGGAAAATGATAGAAAAAATTTATTATCCCAAAATAAATATAGGAGAATAAAAATTAATTGTATTTTTCATATAAGTATCATATAATTTTCCTAACATAAATTCAAGCATAACCAATTCTAATAAAAATAGGATTGAAATATAAACTCCTTACATTGAGTTTGATTTTTTTGAAAGAAACCTAGACTTTTATATAATATATTTAAATTTATTATAATTATATAAAAGTTTCATGTACATAATTATAACATTATATGTGATCCATTTATAAAATTATAACACCAAATTATTAATAACTCCTTATTAAAATTGTCATTTCTGGATGTTAATCATTTCATTCATTCATATGAAGTTAGGTTAAGTAGTTCCGGTCCATATGCTTTGATCATGGTTAAATAATTTCCATAATTTTAAGAATGATATAAATATAATATATATTCATTATATATATATATATATTTATATCATCAATAAAATATAGATATATAAAAATAAATTACACCATTCTTGGATACAGTTGGTCATACGTACACATGAACCCTGTTTTCACTTTTTGATGGATGGAATGAAACAAAGGTAAATAATAACATTCATTTTAAAAATTAATTATTATATTAAATATATCATATATATTAATTAATTCCATCCTTATTACCTTCTAATTAAAACATAAATGAATAACAAATAACATCGCTTTGTGGAGGTGGTTGTCTACACATACGCAGAGACAACATTATCATTTTCCAACAGTTTGGAATTTAAGAAGGTAGATATGGTATTATCATTATAGAACCATATTTATTTAATAGAAAAAATATATAAACTTTAAACCCATCATAATAACCATCCATGAAATATGGTGATAGAAAACAAATTATATCGCCATGTAGAGATAATAGGTCGTACGTATGCATGAGTGATACTTTCATTTCTCATTTGATAGAAATAGAGTGAATAGAGGTGGTTTCATATTCATGATAACATTTTAGTATATTGAGGATATTGTATTTATTATCTTATAAATAATATAATATATTTATATGAGGTAAAAGAATAATTAAAAATAAGGTGATTAGTTATGGAATTTACCTCTTCTTTGAAACAACTCCTTCAGATATTTTCTTATGGATCCTAGGGTTTGTATTTTTGGGAATAAAAAACCAATATAATGTGGAGATTGATGTTTAGAAGTGATTTTCTTAGATAATGGTTGATTTATAAGGATCAAAAGGTGTGAATAATTGAGGGGAAGAGGTTCCCTTTACTAATTGAGATGAGGGACACTTTTAAAATTTCTAAAAAGATTAAAATATAACAAAGAAATTCTAATGAAAAATTCCCCAAAAAGGATATGGATTAAATGTTAAGATAGCATGTAATTAAAATAAAATAAATTAATAAAACTTGTATAGTTTTGTGTTTCTTTATACCTTATCATTTGGTTTAACCCCTTAGTTAACCAATTTAAAAATTGACCGTAGTAACATTTTTTCAATCTTAATGGGTTATAATTTTACATATAAGTTACAAATTGGATCATAAATGGAAAATATATGAATTTTTAGAGCATATATTATCCAAATTCACCTATTTAAATATTTTTTTTATTTTTAAATAATTTAATAAAATATCATTTTGATAAAATATCATCAATCTTAATTTTGGCACTATTAATTTTATTTTAGTTAAAATATATAAAGAAGAAGATTAAATTTGAAAAAAATAATAATTTTAAAAATATAATATTTCGTGTATATATATATAATTCCTATAACAATATAACTCACTAAAACTATATTACTTTTAATATTTTTAAGATTAATTATATTATTTTTTAATTGAGTAAACATTGTATTGGCATTGCACAAACATTTAAGGTAATTATTTAATCTAAAAAAATTATACATAAAATATCATAATGAATATAATATCATTATACACAAAATTACCATTTATATTCATTTACGAATTTATTTTGTTTCTATGTAAACATATAATAGATATTTTAAATTAAGAGAGTGGCATTTTTTATTTTTCATTGCTTTAAATATTATATAGGTTATTTTCTTGGAAAAGTGTCCATTAAACAAATAATTTTAAATAATAATATGATTAGGGTATAATTAAATTTGTGAAATGATAATTTGTATGAAATTTTATATCCTTATCACTTAGTTTTAACCTAGATTAATTCTATTTTCCCTTTACCGAGGTGATAAATTATACCATGGTTACTATTCATATTGAAAAAAATAAAGGGTCATATTTACCAAATTTTAACTTCATAACATTCAATATGGAATAAATTTTATAAAATTAAATTCCTATAAGTTTTAGAAATCAATTTTAAAATAAACGCATAGAATATGATGAATTTTTTTTTTAGAAAAAAGCATTTTTATGTATAAAACTAGATTTATTCTTTTCTCATGCCTAGAAAAAAAAAATTATATGAATGTTAAATTTTTTATTGAATATATAATATTAATAAATAATTAAAAATAATACACCAATAGTTTTTAATATAATTTATTAATATAAAAAACACATTGTGCACATAAAAACAATTTTTTATAGAAAGTTATATTTTTCCTTTCAAGTGATTTTTATTTTTATTTATATTTAATTAATACCCAATTAATTCATTTTATACATATGTAAACCATTATTTTTTCATGATTTATCTAGTCTTATTCATACCATCTAATACAATGACTATGTGATAACTCCCACATAATAATATTTTAATTTTAGATCACGATTCATTTAAACTCTATGTTGTGTGTAACACAAGATATCAAAAAAATAAAATTATTTAAAGAGAAACATATTATAAAATCTTTGGGTGTTACAAATTTATATAGGTATCCTATATT
Source organism: Viscum album (assembly GCA_963277665.1). Taxonomy (NCBI): domain Eukaryota; kingdom Viridiplantae; phylum Streptophyta; class Magnoliopsida; order Santalales; family Viscaceae; genus Viscum; species Viscum album. The sequence goes on along the minus strand of OY728141.1, from coordinate 590,127,462 downwards.
TAAACTTATAGATATTTTTTAATCTACTATAATTACTAAAAATTTTACTAAAATTATTTTATGAGATGATTTTAGAATGATTATTTAAAGACCATGGCTGGTCCCATGAGTCTAAATTTTTTATCTCTATATGTGAAAAGATGTATATATACAACTATATCCCAATTTTCTCTATTTTTATTTATCTAATTTGGGAAATAAATAATATTGGTGTTGATTTAATGGGTGATCGTTTAATGAAAGATAATGGAAATTATAGAAAAACAATCTAAACTATTCTAATTAATGGTGGTTCTGTTGAATATATCCTTGAATTATTTAAATACATATATATAATCGCATAAAAAACACCCACCAACACAAACACACACACATATATATACGTATAGTTAATTTTTGGATTTTGATTTAAGGATATTAAATATATATATAAGGTTAGAGATAAAATATTTGGAGATATATTTTTAAAAAATATTACAAGTGTTACCAACATGGAATATGACCGTGGACATAAGGTGGATATAAGAATGGTCTGAGATTTTGGATGTAAGTTAGCTAAGTCATTGGTCAATGATCCTAGCTATATAATTATTAGCATTGTATTCCCATATGGAATCAGCCCTACAAACATGGTCACTAACCATTGTTGTAGCCACCCTATGGCTCGATTCCTATCCACACAAGATACCTAATGACTCCCTATTCACCTATATTAGTCTTAGACATGAAATTATAGCACTATTAAGGGTTTTTTTACAATTGTAGATGGGAAATTATATCTGAGGAAAATATTTCCATATTATATTCTATCACACAATATCAATAATTTTCCAATCCACTCTCATTTCTCACACTGATCATGACCCACTATGACACCCCAGACCCACATTCATGATTTCAATGATAAAGATATAGTAATTTTTGTGAATTTATTTATAAAATAATCTAATCAATTGTAATAATTATTAATCACAACCTAACTCAAATAAATGATTCACTATATTCACATGATCATTTAAAGACTAGATTTAAAGAGAATTAATAATTCAATTACTAAAGAAATCCATTTTAATTAAAAATGGGAATTTTATTTTCTTCATTATTAAAAAATATTTTTAAGTGAATAAATTTGAAAGCTAAGAAAATTAAATCAATGCGGAAGCCTATAACATTGAAGGCTATATTTTTCATGACCATCACATATGGAATACAATTCCTTGAGGTTCGGGTTCACTTCCTAATCTCCATTATCAAAAAATGTTCGAATTATATTTTTTAATAAAAGAAATTTGAATCTTTCATTTTTTCATGTTGAAAATTAGATTCATAAAAGGAAAAGAATATAAATAAATGTATGATTAATAGATGGAAACATTAAAAGTGATATTTTTTTTGATAATTACATATTTTTAAAGAAATATAGACATAGGTAAGAATAAAAAAAATTGATGGAAATAAATCATTAATTATATTTCGATGAGATGAACTATTCAAAAAAAACATGGAACACTGATGATAAAAATAGCATGTAGACTTAAAATAATTTATACATTGATGAAATACATGAAGATAATATTATTCACAATAGAATACATACTTTAATAAAATAAAAAAGTTGTTTGTTTTATAATAAGATATTTTAGACAAGAAATGATAAATTTAGAATGGAGTTATAATTACTTAAATAACATCCTAATATTAATCCCTAATGAGATTCTTTATTTCAAAAATACATAAGAATAAGAAAGGTTTGTTGGAAAAAATATTGAAACAATTAAGAAACATTAGTATTTTTTTTAAAATAGTAATTTAATTTAAAAAATTTCTCTAATATGGTTTTATACGAAAATATAACCAATAAAGTTTTATAAAATTGTCCCTTAAAAATAATTTTATTATTATATTTTAAAAATAAAAAATAACTCCCCTCAAAAAATATCTTATGAAACTTTGAAATATAAATTTGAAATCTCCTGTACCTTATACTTCTAACAAGACCTCCGTGATCCCAATCAATCCATCCTTTGAGTATATATTTGTTTTATGAAAGGAATACACGTGAGGTTTGTTTTAGAAAAAATGGAAAGGAGGAACCTTTCTTATAAGACGAAACATTTCTTTGTATCCCAAATGATATTATTGAATAATTTTTGTAACAAATTAGTAAAGCAACCACTATAAAGAAACCACATTGTCTACAACTGTTCTATATACTCCATAACATATAGAATATATTAGTAAATTTATTTGATTCTATATATACTAAAAATCCCTCCTAGTCCATACAACTCCTTAATTTCACACTAACTCATTTCCAAACATGTATATTTACATTTATATAAACCCATAATAAACTAGGTAATAGTGGTATATAAGGGTGGATATGTTTATATCCTATAAATTTTATTGTTTTTAGCATTTTTTTATCATGAATTCATAACATGCATGAAGATACCACTACCATGGCTATATATACACACACACACACACACACTGCAATTACATGATACAGTTTTAGAGGAGGAGGAAGATCAATAATTAACTTTTTATTTTCACTTGGTGAGATTTTTCCTGCCCTATATCATGCAATAAAACTACCTTGACACGATATATATATATAATATAAATTTTCGAAAAAATTCGCACCGTAGATAAGAAGACAATTATTTTAAGTGATTTTAGAAGGGGACACTTACATTTATGTGAGGATAGATAATACTTATTCATTGTGAAAAAACCCTTATGAAATATCAACTAGATAGGGGGTGATTGGTTTTGTGCATATTGGTGGAGGATAAAAAATAGATGAAGAGTTATTTTATTAAAAATTTATGAGTGTGTGAGGATTTTGAAATAATGAACAACATCGATATTTAATATAACCCACATGAGTTTTACATTAGACCAAGAACTCCCTTATAACCCTAAATGAGGATTATTCCTTTATTAGAATCCAAAGGGTCATAGATTTTTTGTATGGTGCCTCCATATGACCCCTAAGTGAGGCTAACTTCCACTATCCCCCACTAAGTGCACTGAATCGCAATCATACATTTTTTCATGCTTGATATTATGTATGATATGATCTCACTATAAATCACTATTGAGAAATCCCTTGACATGGTAAACTTGGATCCTATTTTTTTGTTATACTATGTAAATATATATTTTATATTTACTTAAATAAGACCTATATATTTTTATCCTAAAAATATTATCATACTTATAGTACTAAAAGTTTATTATTTACCTATATTATATGCTAACACATTTTTTATATTCCTATATATACTGATATAAAATCCATTATATATATATATATATGAATTAGTATATTCTAATTCTAATTATATTGATTTTAAATCATCAATATTTATATTCTTTAATAGATATTTTTTACTATTTTTTCCAGTTTAATATAACCTTCTTACAATTTAATAACTAACTTTTTTTAATGAAAATTTAATTATTCAGTATATATTTATGTATTTTAGATATTTTCTCTATTTTTACGTAAATTTTAAACACAATCGATTTAATATAAAACTCACACATAAATTCTACTTTAATATATTATATACCATAATAATAAATTTATAATGAGTATTTAAAATTATTTTCATTTGTAATTCCTTAAATATTATGTCACGAGCACAATTTATAGTTATCATTAAATATATTAACATTAAATAAATATGATTCTATAATAATTATATTCATTTCAAATTAAGTATTTATTTAAAGTAACATTTATATTCCCTAGTAGATGAAAATTTACTATTATATTTATTTAAGATTATGTTTTTGTAACCTATACTATTTATATTACCATTAAAGTATATTTCAAATTAATGTACTTTGATAAATAATATATTGTTACATTAAATTAAATTAATCTACCCAAAAATATTTTTAAATTATTATTATATTTAAAATAATTTATATATTTCTAAAAAAATGTTTTACTAGTATAATTTATATATACTAAATGTTATTATCTCATGAACATATTACCCATAATATAATTTCAATTATGATCAACGTACTAATTTTGTAAAAGGAATATATTAAATATGAATTTTAATTTAACAATATATTATATATATTATTTATATATAAATATGGGAAACATAGTATTTTACCCTTTATTTGAAAGAATCCCATTATAACTATCATTAATGACTATTTTAAATGGCTATATTTATATAACTATCATATATTATCCTTTAAATACAGAAGATTACTCTTCTCTTAATTTTATTCATAATGATGTTACCAATTATTCTATTTATTAGTCTTCCAATAGTAATTGTGATCGATGTGATGATTTTCACGAGTAACCATGATGATGATGATTATAGGTTCATGGTTTTTTAAATAATTGTGAATTTATACCACTTGTAATTTTTTTATTATTGATTATACTTTCATCCTTATAATTTATTTATTTTTATTCAGGGTTGAATATATCTATCTCATTAAAATGAAACATAGATTTTCTAATATGAAAATATAATATTTTTTAAAAAATTGGTAAAAATATATTTATTTATATATACATACACACCAATACTCAGAATGTTAAATTCACCCCCTAAATAAATAGTATCATCATAATTTATATTTCTCTTACTATTCAAATAATTTTATGATACTCAAAATATCATCATTATATAATTTATAAAGAGTTATCTATATTATTATAATGGGTGGGAATCAACTTTTTTAACTAATATATTTATATTTTATTTTTCACTTCTATTTAAGACAAATATAATTCTTATATATTAATGGTGAGGCTATCTAGAAAGAAATATATTATATCATAATTTTCATGATCTTGTTCTCAACAAAAAATAATCCAAAATGTTTATTGATAAGTGTATTAAAATGGTAAATCACATACAAGTTTCTTATCCATTGAAACTTAATTTCAATCCAATAACATTAAATTATCTTAAAATAAAATCCCAAGAAAAATTATTAAATTAAATTTATTACTTGATAATAATCATTACCTATATCATTTTAATCTGTAAAGTTATATAAAGATTTTCTCTGATGCCAACTACGATGCCCCAGAACCACACTCCCAAGTCTAGTGCTAAAAACCACATGCTTTTTTATTTTTATTTATTTTAAAATGAAGTTCCTCAATTATAACAATATATAATCAAAACTTTAATATAAATAATGAGTCAAAATATTCTCAAGATCATTGTATTTATCGAGATTTTGAGAATTTTGAATTTTATTACAAAACAAACTCATATTAATTCTAAATGGTAAAATTATTTTCATCACTATTACAAACTATTCGAATGATACTCCAAATTCACTCTTTTAAAAAAAGTTAATTGCGACATTAATCCAAAATACCTCCTACTTATCCATAAAACTATGAAAAAAATAAAAAATAAGGGTGAGCACAAAATCTGAGAAAGGTGTTTTAAAATTTAAATATCCCATTTTATTTTAAATACATCAACACTTATTGAAAAAATTTCCACTAAAATATAATACCTTGAATTAACTAAATCTATTTTTTGATAATAAAAATTACATATCATTCTAATGGGAAAAAGTGTTTTTAGGAAACATATATTTTATAATGTTGAAGAAGGGGGAAATGATATTTGAATGATTTCATTAAGAATATCATTAAAAAATGCAATCATATTATTTAAAATAAATAACCTTTAAGATTTTATAAAATAAAATGTCTATTTTATAATTCCAATATGAAGATTTAAATTAGAAAATATAAAAATTATTTCCTTAAAAAATTAATTGTGTAACTTTAAATAATTTTTTTTAGAAAATCATCACAATAATCTATAAGGAAACATGGAACATTGAACAATATATAATCCCTACCCATCACTCAGTTAAAAAATTCCCTTGTGGTTTAGATTCAATCACCATTCCCCATCATCATTTATAATGCATTAGTGCCATTTTTTAAATAATGTTTTTTTGTATATTATATTTTTTAAAGTAGGAAACTATATTTTAAAAAGGAAAATAATATTAATAAATTTATTTATGACTATTGTAAACTTTAAAAATTATATATTTTTAAGAAATATACATTTTTAGAGAAATTTAGATATGGTTTATAAGAAAAAAATCATGGAAATAAACTATTAACTAGATTTTGAGGAGACGTAATTTTCAAAACAATCATGGAACATAGACTATTAAAATACTGTATAGAAAAGAAATAATTTAAACATAAAAAATATCCATGAAGATTATATTTTAATAAATATAATATATTATTTAGAAAAATATAGTTGGTATATATTTTTAAATAAAATATTTATGACATGAAATGATAAATTTTGAAGGGAGATGAAATTATTTCAATAAAATCATGATATCAATACTTTAAGAGATGTTTTATTTCTAAAATATAGAAATAGAATAGATATTTATTAAAAAAATTGGGAAAAACTTTAAAAATTGGAAAAAATATAATAATTAAGAATTTATATTAATGCTTTTCCTTCAGAGGGTTTTCTTAATATATAAAGAAACAATTTTTATGTCGCATATAACTTATAAATAATTATTTCAAACAAATTTGAAAATAGAAAATATTTTTTCTTATAGAAAATTGTTCAAAACATATTAATATAAATTTGAAATCTATCTTAACTTATCCTACTAGGTGGCCCTCCCTAATACTAATATAGCCCTGCTTTGAGTATATATATATATTACTGATTTGAATATAGTGAAAAACTATTTTAAAAACAAACAAAATAATGACTTCCTTATATAATACAAAACTGAACTATATATCCTATATTATATTATTAAATAGTTCTTATTTAACAATAATTTCAATAACCATTATAGAAAACCCAGTTTTTTTCTATAGATCTATGTCCTCTAAATTTTGTAGTATAGGTTGGTAAATTTTTTACCTCTACATGAACTGTCCATCTCCAAATGTCTATGACTCTTGATATTTTCAGAAAAAATAAATTCCAAATCTGTATATGTATATTTTGTTTACCCATTGAAGACCATGTAATATTGGTTTACAGGAGAGATAATGGTGACATCCTATGGATTCAATTATTTTTTAGAATTTTATCTTCACCAATAAATAATTTATCGAAATATCTAATTTATATACTTATAATCATATATATATATTTATATAGAAAACATATTCATGCTAAAATTGTGTAGGAGGAAGAATAAGATGAATTAATTTATTATTTTGGGTTGGTGAGATTCATCCAATCCTACATCACATGATACCACTACCTCAATACACAATATATATTTATGTATATATATATTCTAATATTTATGTAACTTGTAAATATTTTTCATCTATTTGACCATATAAATTTAGATAGAGTTTATAGGTTATTTTTAAAGGAGATGATTGCATTTGTGTGAGGATAAATATTACTTTTTGGTAGTGAAAACAAGTTCATAGAAGCTAGATTATCTAGAGATATGAATAATTTTTATTACATTAGCATAGAAAGTAGAATATTACAATGATATCTTTAAAATTTCTAAGCATATGATGTTTTTGATATGATAAATAATATATATATTTAACATGTCCCACATTATTTTTACACCCAACCTTATATTTATTTATAACCTCAAGAATGAATTAATCCACTGTTTGAATCTAAAGGGGCTTAAACTTGCCCTTTTGTCACTCATCTTGTCCCTCGAGTGATGCTAACCTACAATATTAACACCCCTAGTACACTAATATGTTCTCATACAAGATTTCATGCTTGATCATGTGCATGATCTGGCCTCTCTATGAATCTCTACCAATCTAGAACTTTAAATGGATATCTTGGCCCATATTTTTTTATAATATAAAAATATTTAATTCTAATTTTCTTAATCCATACCTATATACTTTCATCCTATAAAATTTACCATACTTATAATACTAATAATTTATTATATACTTTTATTATTTACTAGCATAATTTCTATATTAATATATATATATATATATATTAATTTAAAAATATTAAATATATACACATTAATTAATACATTCCACTTACAATAATATTTTATTTAAATGAACATTATTTATTCTCTTTAGTTGATTTTTTTACTATTCATCTATGTTTAACACAATCCTATTATAATTTATATACTAGATTTGTTTAATGATAATTAAATTTTTCACTACATATTTTTGTATTTTAAATATTTTATCTATTTTTTACAAACATTTTTAAAAAATTTTATTTCTTATATATCTTATACATAAATTCTTGTTCAATATATTATAAACCATAAGAATCATTTTACAGCTGAAGGACATCATCAAATCCATCAGTTGATACTAAATTAGAAAATTGATTATGCCCGATTAAAACTACAATGATGACTCATTGAACAGTGGAAGAATATGTTTGATTCCATAAGGAGGCTAATAATGATTAGTGAAAAATCAATTCTGATACCTAAAGGCGACTCTTCACACAATATTTAGTGAATATATTGAATTTATAATATTTTAAGAAAAATTTCAGTTGGTAAAATAAGGGTTTAGAATCAATTTCAATGTGTTTATGTATATGGTGTCATTAATACAAACCTGAGTAATTATAATGTAATTAGATAGAAAGTTGTTCAAATTTTATTAATTACTTTAAATAAACTTAATTTATTATACCTAAACCAACAACTACTCATTATTTTCAAATTATTTATCAATCAAGGTTATTTAAGTGAAATTCTCAGAGAAGAAAATAAATTGATTTTTTCCTCACTAGATATATTCCAATTAGATTAGATTTCATCCTTTTGAATTCCCCATATCAGGTTCATGTAAAAGGATTAGGTGAGATTGATCATTTAATATAATTCCTTAACAATTATATTGGCTAATTTTTATTAATGATTCATTTAAGTTCTTTCTCCCTTACTCATGATTCCACACCCCAAGAATATTAGTCATGCATGGTAAAAATATATTTTTTCATGATAAAAAAGAAGATAATAATTAGAGAGAATGAAAAGACAAATATTGAAATGAAAAGAAAAAAACCAAAAAAACTTACTTGAAAATAGTGAAAGTATAATGAAACGAAAATAGAAATTGAAATTAAACTCATATTGGAGAAAATGGAATGTAGAAAAGTCCTAAAAATTCATAATCACATTGAAAAAATAAAGTTAAGGGAAAAATAATGGTGAAATTAATTATATAAAAAGACTTATATGTTCATACATATTTATTGGAAAAATAGTTCATGATGTTAATAATACTTATTTCCATTAGTTGCAATGTGATCCTTCTTATGGGAGGTTATACATGAATTTCACATCATTAACTGATTTTTTATGTTGTGAATTGAACAGTAAAATATTAACAGCACATGCCTTACCCGATTCACAACTTTTAACTGAACATGAAAATTATAGAGGATTAAATTAAAGATTAATAGTGGATAGATGTTAGGAAATTCACATGGTGAAAAATTTTCATGTCATGAGTTTTGCTGATCTTAGGGATTCATGACAAGGATAAAGTTCATGACTTAGAATGGGGATCTGTTTGAAGCTCTTTGAATCTAACTCTGATTTTTCACATCATGAATAGATGATTCATGACATTAATTATCTCTAATTATAAGTTTTATTAGAATTTGGTCCAAATTATTTTATTTTCAATAATCTAAAAAACTGAATCACAAATCAAGGAATCACAGCCTAAAAGATAAAATAAATTCAACAAACTCAACCCAAAATTTATATATAAATTCAACACATCAATAGTGGTCCTTTTTCTATTAAAATATACATGAAGACATTTTATTTCTTGTCATATGATGTTAAACTATATGAAAAATGGTCCACCTGATATTACCTTAACCCACTTAGTGAGTTTTATCATATACAACCAAATTCCCCTACATGATATAAAGATCCATTTATTGGTACCCAATATATTGAAACCATCCATAAACCTATGAAATATTTGAATTTACTAATCCTAAAGAAACCAAAATCTCATATTCTATGTATTATCCATAGACCTTCTTTAATTTACAATCCCATACTAGAATAAGTAAAATTTTCACTCTATGTATATAAACTTTATCCATGCAGTGACTATATTTTAAAGAATTATTTATGGATTATTTCTAGGTACATTTGGATATATAGTGACTCCTGGATCTCTTATCCTAGTCCTAACCATAAGCACAAGAGCCTCAGCCCGGTTGGTGATGACTTGGTAGGTGCATCCAAGAGACCTGGGATCAAATCCGGGTGTAGGCGTATTTTCAGGTACTGTAGCAGTACTATAGTAGTACTATAGAGGTTAATGTTTGGTACTATAGAAGGCAATATAGCAGTTACTGTTCGGTACTATAGTATCCAAAACTATTCATCCATATGTGCCTTTGGTCCACCGGTTTGGTCCTCAGGCCCTTCAAGGCTTTTGGGACACCCAAGGCCTTCAGGCCAGTTGATTCTCAAGGCTTTAGGGCCACCTTAAGTCCTTAGGGCCACCCTAAGGCCTTCGGGCCACATGAATGCAGATGTATCTGTTAGACTACAAGGGAAAAGGCTTCAGATAAGGACTCAGGGTAGACACATTCACTTGAGAAGAGCTAACTAGATTTAGAAGAATGAGAGGGTATGACTTTGCCATCGGTACCAGGCATGTGCAGCTTTGCATAGGACAGCTAGCCGACCAACCCTGTGAAGGTGGAGTGCTGATATCATAAAATATTCTTGCGAGGAGAAGTTCCAAGTGTCTTGTCTGGATGATTCTCTATATGACCTACGGGTCATGTAATTGTCTCTAAGCCTTCGAGCCTTGTAAGGGTTCCACCTCACCCCTTAAAAGGTGGATTATCAAAATAATAAAAAAATAAAGGCCTTCAGGCCATTTCGATAGTCCAAACCATAAAAATACAAATCATTCTTCAATATAATACCCATAACCATAAACTATATTTACCTATTTCTAAGATGGTTTATAGCAGTTTTCGGGCCCATCATTCATGTTTATTTTTTCTATCCCTTTTCCTATATTTACTATCTCACATTTTTGTCCAAGTTGTGTTATATTAATCCCTAATAGTAGTGACCCAATTTTGTACAAACATAAAATCTATATCTAAATAGTCTAAATTGTAATACCTTAAACTAAAAATCAAAAGTTCCATAAAGGATTATAAGGATAAAAACTCACATAGGGTGGCATGAGAAAAATTCAATGTTTCACTTGCTAAGCCTTTTAATTTAATAAAATAGGAAAAATTTAGATTTTAAATTGAAAAATATCTAATTTTTTAGTGAAAAAAATTAATCATTATAAGAAGTCAAGGTTTGTTCTAGAATCCCTATTATAAGAAAGAAATTAGAGCCAATCTTCCTTTACCTATAAAATTGATATTATGTTGTTTCATCAATACAATTACATTTATGAAAATTCCATTTCATCCCATTGAGTTGAACATCCTTCAAATGAACTTATACTTAAATAATTTCATGTCATATCCCTTCACATTGAGAATATGTTAAATACATGGTAGTATAACCTTTTGGGTGATAAATTCCTTCTTGAATGTACTCTTCCCCATAAAAATTATTCATAAATTTGATGTATGAATAGACAACAATATTTTTTGAGTTGAGATACTCGACCAAGACACCCACAACCTTGAGTATATTATTTCACCTGATTCCCACTTTAATAAAAAAATGTTAATAGGGTTTTTGAATAATTTGAACAGACCCCACAATTAATTTATGGTGAAAAATATAGTTTTCATTGACCTACTATGTAACCCCTACTGGATGTTTAATTTTCTAAAGAAAGGTCCCCATTAACACCACATGATTTTTCATGGTAGAATAAAATTAATTTCTACCATTATAAATGGGAAACTTACTACCACCAATTTCTATTTCCCATTAACTCATACATTATTTTTTAATTATTTATACCTTCTATAACCCTACTATTAAAGTGGATTCAAATACCCTATATTTTCCCCATTCATTCATTGTATCCATTTTTAAAAAATTATTTTGAAATCCTATTCTTGTAGTTTTTCACATATGTGTGTGAATATATTGTGATATTCTAAATTCCATGTATCAAAATACACCTCTAAGTATCCTGTGCCTTGGGTTAAGTTTATACTCTTGTAAAATTTATTTTAACCATATGATGCTATTTACGTGACCCTAAACAACTTGAAATAATAGTTTGAGCATTGTGAACTTAAATTATGTACACCCACCCATGAGATTGTTTATAAAAGTATTAGGTCCTCCATTCATTCTATGTATACTATTCCCTTTCCATATAGATTATCTAACCCTTTGGTCAATTTTTTACAAACCTAAACAATATCTCCCTTTGGTCATACCACTATGACAATAAAATTTGTGCACCTATCCCCCAAGGTGGTCTATGGTGGTACTGTGTTCTCATTAAAATTGAGTTTGCCTCACCGATGTTGTTATATAGAATGCTGCAATTTTTTTTTCAAATTTTATAAATTTAATCCGTAGCTACATTGGACAATATTTAAATACCTTAAACATCCAAAATAAATAAACATAATCTTACCAAGATGAAAATTAAAAATTTGAATCATTGAAAAAAGTCAAGTTTATGTTCTCTAGGAATGAATCTTGAATATCCTAGACAAAATTCTGCGTGTTTGAAATAGGAAAAATGACATGAATCTTATTAGTTTAAAATCCTATAAAGGGATATTAGAGAAATATATCAGGGAAAAGATAGGGAAAAATAATAAAATATTTAACACTTATAGTGATCACCATTCAACACTACTAAAAATAGAGCTATACTGATTATGTTTTTCAAATTAGAAAATTATAGAGAAACACATTGTTTGGAGGGTACACAAACCGTAACTTCCCAAATTTTTTTAGCATTAATAACTGTTTATTAATTTAATTGTTTAATAATTTTAAAAAATTAAGTTATGAATTATATTTTATAAAAAAAAAGTGATTTTATTTAATCAAAATTAAATTTTATTTTAATTGGAGTATTTTACTTTGAATTATTTTAAAAAAATGAATAAGAAATTTTATTTATGTCTAAATGTCATTTAAAAAAATATTTAAATTGAATAAAAATATTTAATTGATAAATTTTAAAGGCAATATATCTCATACAAAACAATCACTAATATAATTATTATGATTTATGAATATATTAAAATACTAAATTATGTTAATTATGAATTATGACTATATCCAATTTGAATATTAAGATTTTGTAATATTAAATTTAATCTTATCAATATTCTAATTATGATAATAATTATTAAAATTTTATTTATAAAATTTGAAATATGAATAATCATATTAATATATGAAAATAATTATATGAAGAAATTAATAAAAAAAATAAATAAATAAAAGAAGTTATCTGAATGAGGTGTTTATGCCTTCGTGAGTTTCATTTAGAGACCCATCTTGGTAGAAAGAGAGACTAAGTGCTCTGGGGTTGAAGTTGAGTAGAGTTAAAACACAAAAAGAAGTATTCAACCTCTGATGAAGGCTCAAGCATAGATTGAGCATGTTAGAGTAGGTTTGAGCTCAGATCAAGTAAAGACGAAGGGTTTCATTTATTAGGGTGTTGAGAAAGGGTTCTCGGGAGGCTCTAAATGAAGATGGGGGTTTCAACAATGAATAAGTTCAAGTGAGGATAATAGGAAATTGTTTGCAGATATACCATCTTCTTCCTCTTGCTTCATGATTCACAGAACTAATAGGTAGTTGTTTAACATTTATTTTAGCTATCCCAATCATTTTAGTTAGTCATTATTTTTCCTCATTTGATATTAATAGTACCTATCATTTTCTATATCTCACAAAACCTGCTATGATTAAGGGATATATGTGTATATTATACTTATTTTTGTTGTGAGTATATTCAATTTATTTATTAAATTTTCAATGATTTGGTTTAGCATTGGGTAGTTTTAATTCCTTTATTTGATCGGTATTAATATCACCCTGACATCATTAATGTGATTGTTTTTCCATGATTCATTCAATTGTATAAACTAATTTTTGACTAATATGTAGACTGAAACCATAAAAAAATTTCATTTATTTTTATTTTACAGTTTTGGTTTTCAGAATTATTTATCATTGGTAGAGTGGTTTGAAACAAAGGATATATATTATTTTGAGGAAAATAAATTTTATCCTTAATCTATATTTATTTGTTTTATTAAATGTATAAATAAGGGTGTTCTGATAGGTTGGAGAAGAGGCCGATGAGGAAAAGGTTTTTGTGTTGATCATGGAATACTATTTAAGAAGGATCCATATTATTACTTTCCTTCATTTTGTTATGTGTTTTCCTATTTAGGAATAATAAGAGGGAGAGAGAGAGGGTTAGAAAAAGAATCATCTGCTTGGTTTATCTTCTATTTGGATCTTATTGTGGGATACCCAAGTTTTTTCTTTTTATGAATGTAAGGTAAGGGGAATTTTTATTAATTTTAAAAATTTATTAATTTTTTTTCAAAATTATATTATTGTAAGGGTTATAAATTTTTAAAATTCTATTATATATTTATATTAATTTTATAGAAAATTAGAGTTAATATTTTCAAGGTTATTCTTTAAATTTGTAAAGGATTATCTTTTCCAAATTCGGTTATGAATATATGTTAGGGATTTTATTTTCATATTTTATATTTATAATTTTGTTATTATGTTTTTAGAAAACCCTTATTAATGGAATTATTTTTTATAGAAAAATATTCTATGATATCATATAAGCTATTATATTTTTAATGTTATTTCAAGAATTTCTATTTTTGAACTATGAGAAAAAACAATAACAAATATATTCTTGTTATTATTTAAATTTTAATTATAAAGGGTATTTGATTTTATCAAAATATATATGATAAAATTTATAGTAAGAAAAGTTATTATTTTATATGAAAGAATAATAATAGTATTATTACTATTATTAAAGAAAATATATTATTTTATGATTATAATTTTATAAGTATTATTTTAAAATGAATATTCATGTTATAAAAGTAGATTAAAGCATATTATCATCTCATTTGAATTGAAATTATGAATATTTCATATGCATATAGAATGACCATGAAATTTGTATATCGTTAAAATCCTATGAATTGAAATAAAACATTTGTTTTTAATTTAGTTATATGGTTTGTTTTAATTCAGTCTTTGAATTTATTAAAATCATTGATTTCTCCAAATTCTAAAACTGTTTTTTTGAAAAAACCAGTTTTGAAAAAGTATTAATATTGTAAAATTATTTTATTATTTGAAAAAAATTGAAGATGTTTTTAAAAGGGTTTTTAATGGGTTATGATTGAGAAATAAATATCTTCAAAATGTTTTCTTAAAAATTAAATTCATCACTTGGGTATCAAATGAGTTGTTGAGGAATGTGGAGTGAACCCATGACCTCATGGGACGTTTTATTTTGAGTTATATTTCATTTGAAGTCATGGTTTTCATAAAATCTTCAAAGTTTCAAAATAATATAAAAATGAATTATTATTTTTCAAATCATTTAAAAGGAAAATAAAAGTATTTTCTATGTATTATTTTTGAAATAAATTATCAAAATAATATGTATTTTTGAAAATTATTTTTTATATTAAATATTTATATTTTATATAATTTTTTTTAAAATATTTTTCAAAATAATGTTTTATTAGATTGTTTTATAGGTTTTAAAACCCCTCACTAGAAAATTTAAGGATCATACCATGTTTTAAAAAAATTCATAGGTATTTTAGAAATTCTAAGATGGATGAATTATCTTAAAACGTTATCATACATGAAGTGAATTAGTTGTTTTATTTTTGTTCAAATCTGACTAATTGTAAATTTTTGTCAAATTCTTCAGAACCTAGAGTGAAAAAATGTCCTCAGTTGTATAAATCCCTGTGAATTTTTATGTTATATTTTATAAAAAAATACATAGTATATTTTTATCATTGAATCTATAAGTGTGAGTTCTGGTCTTTACATTTAGTATGGGAGGAATAGTCTTGACAACTTTTAATATTAGGAATTGTCATTTGAGTGGGGAAAAAAATTCTACTTGATAGTATATTCTTTAAAACTTTGAGATAATTATGTTCCCATATAAGTTTTAGTTTTTCTTAATTATGAAGATATAAATTCATAATTTTCTTAAGTCCGAAAACAATTTGTGTGGGTGCAATTATTTTAAGTGCGGGGGATATAACATTCCAGAAATTTTAAAAAATAATAAGTGTTTATTAAATGAATTATTTTATAATTTAAATAAATAAATTAATGAAATTTATTTTATAAAACTAAGTGATTTTATTTAATCACAACAATATTTGTTTATAGCAGGCAAGTCTAGTCAAAAGAAGAAGCTTATGACCATTTATTAATAAAAAATTTGTTAACAAACAACAATGGTGTGGAAAAAAAGCCCACCTCTACTAGAAACAAAGTTACATATCAATGTATGAAAACTCATTCGTATACCTAGACTCATATTCAGAATCCAATTCAGATTGAGAGGTACTTGGATCAAAGATCTTGAGAATATCATTATTAACTCTCCTTTACACCTTAATTGAAGATCTAGTAGATATAGTCTTTGACATGTTGTAATAATCCTTTCCCAGAATTCTATTTTGGGGAGAAGATGTAATACCCCTAATAACAGCCTTTAAATGTGTGACAATGTCCTTAAATGAGATTTTACCCCCACCCAAGGGTTTTATAGAGCAATTTTCTCTACCCCTTTCATCATAAGTAGCATATTCCCATTTATTATGAATTAACAAGGCTTTATAAATATCTTAAATTTTATTCAAAAGAATAATGTTATGAGCACCAGAATTGAAATAACCATTATTTGGATTTGAATCTAACAATTTAGTACTACACATATATTTAAATCCTCTCCCCATAAACTGGGTTTGTGTGTTTGTATCCTCCAAGACCAGCCCATCAGAAGCATCTTCATCCATCCCAACATTTCTAGAAAGAGAGAGTGATCCATTTTGCATATCCCAATCATCTTATTTCTCTCTAATTGGAGAAAAATCAACCAGAGTTCCCCCCATCTAGGTTCATTTTTATTAGTATTAGTAGTTTTCTTACTAAAAGCAGAAAGACCTTTAAGATCATGCCTTAATATGCCAAAAATATCACTAATTTTTGGATTAGGAGGTATAGCCTTTTCTTGCTTTGGCAATCCATTAACAACTTCACTCATACACACATGAGAAATATCATACCTATCTATGCTATCCGGGTTAACCAATGCACAAAATTTAGTTGGACCATTTTCATGCATAGTTAGGGTAAGCTACAAATCAATACGCCTATTTACATTTTATAGAGGAAGATCAAAACCAGATCCTTTTCAGCCCTCCGGCTCCACTTCTTGAACTGAACAGATAACCATACTCAACTGGGGAGAATTTATCCCTTTCCTGACTCCATGGAAATAGTGGTAGGTCAAGTGACCCAAAATCTTACATAGTGAATAATGATCAACCCAAGACTCAAAGAAAATAGCCTGTTTACATCTGAAATCTTTTCCAACTATGATCTAGACCCACTCAACCGACAGTTTTGAGATATCCACTACAAAACAAACCTATGGATTAATTATATGAATCAAAGTAGATGTCCAACTATTCAAGCATATGAATCGACCCACAAGATTTCACAACATACGGATAATTGTTGGATTTTGAAATGGTATGGGAAGCTGAAGAAAACATACCCAGGTTATGATGAAGGATGTATCCCGATTCATGTAAAGGTAATACAACCATCAAAAGAGAATGAACTTGAATCGGTTTCATCAATGAGGAGAACTTGACTATGAACATATCAGATATTCTTCTCAGTCAAAGCGAATCATCAAATGGTGATTATTAAGGAGACACAAAACCGTGTGATCCTGTAATCCCCAATGAGAAATTATGAACCTATAAAAGTCATCCAAAAAGGGAATTAAATGTTTAAAATAGGCCACAAGTGTTATATCTAATATACTCGAGGCTTCATTTATCTCTCATGAAGAAATTGATATGTGGAGAGCACCAAAATGGGGATTTGGAACCTTAGGGCTTAAAGAAATAGCCTAGAAATTGGGGAGAATGTTTGGATTAGATAAATGGACAAAAGGGTGTTTTTATAGAGCCAGAGGTGGCAGAGCCAAACCATCCTCACCCATCCCACCAGCAGGAGGGGGGTGGAGATCATCTTTCACCATCAAAATTTGGGATAAGTGGAATATTTTAATTTGTTTTTTTTGTAAAAAAAAATTGAATAACAAAAAACATTTTTATCAAAATAACACTTAATAAAATATTTTAAATAACTGAAAATATTAAATTTATAAATTTTAAAGGCAATATATTTCATATAAAATAATGACTATTATAATTATTAGAATTTATAAATATATTAAAATACTAAACTATACTAATTATGAGTTATGATTATATACAATATGGATTTTCATATTTTGTAATATTAAATGTAATCTAATTAATATACTAATTATGATAATAATTATTAAAATTTTATTTTTAAAATATAAAATATATATAATTATTTTAATATATGAATATTATTATATTAGAAACAAAATGAATAAAAAAAGAAGAAAAAGAAAAAAGAAGATATCTGATTGAGGGATGACGATTTTGAGGGTTTCATTTTGAGACCCATCTTGACAGAAGGAGAGGCTAAGGTCTCTATACTTGAATCCGAGTAGAGTTCGAATGAGGAAGGGAATATTTGACCTCAGATGTAGGCTTGATTATAAATATAGTGTGTAAGAGGAGGTTCAAGCTTGGATTGAGTAAAGATGAAGGGTTTCGTTTCTCGGTGTATCGAGCAAGTTTTATCGAGAGGTCTTGAACATAGATGTGGGTTTCAACCATGAAGAAGTTAGAGTGAGGATTTGAGGAAATTGATCATGGAGATCACTTCTTCTTCCTCTTACTTCGAGATTAATAGTTCTATAAGGTGGGGGTTTTTCATTTATTTTAGGTGTCCCAATAATTTTTAGCTCATCATTGTTTTTCATCCTTTAATGCCAGTAGTACCTATCGTTATCTATATCTCAAAAAACCTTCTATGAATAAGGGTTATCTATGTATAGTATACTAATTTTAGTTCTAATGATACTCAATATGTATATAAAATTTTCAATGATTTGGTTTAGCGTTGAATAATTTTAATTCCTTCATTTTTTCATTCCTTTAACTAGTATCAACATCACAATGAAATCATCAGTGTGATTATTTTTCCATAATTCATTTAATTCTATAAACTATTTTTTCAGTTGGGATGTATACTTGAACCATAAAAAAATTTGATTTTATTTTTCTTTATCTATTTTGGTCTTTATAATTATTTCTCATTGGCTGATTAGTTTAGAATATTGATTCCATATTCTTCTAAGGCCGATAAATTTCACCTATCTACTCTATTTATTTGTTTTATTTTTCTTATAAATAAGGTTGTGCTAATAGGCTGGTGAAGAGACCGGTGCGGAAAATGATTTTCTGTTGGGAAAGGAATTCTTCTTAAGTAGGTTCCATAGCCTTACTTTCCTTTATTTTGTTATTTTTTTCCTGTTTGAGAAGAATAAAAGAGAGAGTGGGGTAGTGAAATGAATTATTTTCTTGTTTCATCTATTATTTAGCTATGGTAGTAGGATTCCTAAGTTTTTCATTTTCCTGCAAATAAGGTAAGCGGAATAATTATTGTTTTCAAACATTTATTTATTGTTTTTCAAAATTATATTATCATAAGGGTTATAAATTTTGAAAATTATATTATGTATTTCTATTAATTTAATGGAAAGTGGGGTGTTAATATTTTAAAGGTTATTATTTAAATTTTTAAGGGATTATGTTTTCCAAATTTGGTTATGAATTTAGATGAGGGTTTTATTTTCAAGATTTATATTTTTAATTGTGTTACTATATTTCTAGAAAATACTTATTAAAGGAATTAAATTTTATAAAAAATTATTCTATGATATCATATAAGCCATTATATTTTCAATGTTATTTCAAGAATTTCTATTTTTGAACCATGACATTAAACATTAACCAATATTTTCTTATTATTATTTAACTTTTAATTATAAAGGATATTTAATTCTATCAAAATTTATATGTTTATATTTATAATAAGAAAATTTAATATTTTATGTGTAATAATAATAATAATATTATTAATATTTTTAAAGAAAATATATTATTTTCTAATTATAATTTTATTAGTATTATTTTAAAATAAATATTCATGTTAGAAAAGTATATTAAATCATATTATCATCTCTTGTGAATTGGAATTGTGGATATTTCATACGCATATAAAATTACCATGAATTATATAGATCGTTAACATCCCATTCATTCGAATAAAACATATGTTTTTAATTCAGTTATATGGTTTGTTTTAATTCTATCTTTGAATTTGATAAATTCATGGATTTATACAAATTCTAGAAGTGTTTTATGTTTTTTTTGAAAAAGAATTGAGAATGTAAAATTATCTGATGATTTGAAAATAATTTAAGATTTTTTGTAAGGTTTTTAATGGGTTGTTATTGAGAAAGTAAGATCTTGAAAATGTTTTATTCAACAAAAAATTCAGCACTTGGGTATCAAATGAGTTGACGAGTAATGGAGAGTGACCTCACAATCTCATGGGATATTATCCTACCAATGATATTTATTTCTTCCACATGATTATCATAGGATCTTCCAAGTATCAAAATAATCCATAAATAAATTATTATTTTTCAAATTATTTCAAAGGATAAATAATGTTTTGTAAAGAAGTATTTTTGAAATAAATTTTCAAAATAATAAGTATTTTTGAAAATATTTGTAAAGTATTATATATATATATATATATGAAATATTTATATTTTATATAAAGTGTTTTAAAATACTTCTAAAAATATTTTTTATTAAAGATTTTTTAACTGGTTTTATAACTACTTACAAGGAAATTTAATACTTATCCTATATTTAAAAAAAAATTCATAGGTATTTTTGAAATTCTGAGACAAATGACTTTGTTTAAAGAGATAGAGCACATAAAGAAAATTAGTTATTTTATTTTTATACAACTCAAATTAATTTTATAGTTTGTTATAATTCTCCAGAACCTATATTAAAAGAAGGTCCCCAGTTGTATAAATCACTATGTATATTTTTGTTATATTTTATGAAAAAACACACTAAATGTTTTTAGTACAGAATTAAGAAGTGCAGGTTCAGATCTTTACATGAACCTTATTGAATGAATTAAAACTGTAAAAAATATTTTATATTATTCTTGACTCTTAAACTAATTAACATGGTTTTTTATATAACCTAAGCCTATTACATGAGATACAGATCAATGTTAAATTTTTATAGTGTATGGACCCCTTTCTATGGTCCTACCTTATTTGAAAAATTTCTATTGCTCTGACACTATTATAATACTATATCTTACACACAAAAAATGGGTTAAATCTATGTCAATATCATTTTAGAACTATTTGTGGCTTAATTATTTATTTTATAGGGTATTTATTTATTCCTAGATCTCCTATTCTGGATCTAATTAAAAACTCCAATTTCATTTAATTTCTTGAACTTTCCTAGAAGTTGGTTTTATAAATTAACCTTTAGTTTCCATACATTAACATTTTTATAGAATTTAAAAATACATGATTTGATTATTCTACCTAGTATAACTATAAAGGGATTTATCTGAGATAATCCTTTTGGTAAGCATAGTCTCAGTTCTGTGTCATCTCAATAATCCCACCAAATGTTCATGTAATGAGGAAATGTTGGATATATTTACCTTAGAATAATATTACACTCATTCCAAATGAATCTAATTCTAGAGGAGGGAGGGGTGGATTTTTTATGTCATATAGAAATTGGTTTCATATACTTTTTAGAAGGATCCATAACATAGTACTCACTCAAAGAACTCAAGTAGAGATTGAGTAGAAAAGTATATCCTTTCCCATAGAGGAAAAAAATTAGATCTCCATTTTATTTATTATTTATCATACACCAAGGGATGGAGATTCCTCAAAAAAATTTCACTATCAAATGGTGTAATGGTGAAAATATAGGTCTTAGTATAGGTATTGGATTTCAGTTATTGTTGATGAAAAGGGCATAAATTCCGCAAAACCAAATTTTTAGGGTTTCGAGCACTTGTTACAGGGAAAAAATACCAAGGGGATAAATAACCAAACAAGATTTAATTTTACTACTCATGGAACCCAAAATGGATTAAAAATTAAAATTTATGTCCGTTTGAAGTTATGCATTGGTCAAGATGAAATTATCATTCATGATTAGGGTTACACACCCATTTCCCATGAACCCAGGTCTCCTTTAACTAGCTTTATCACCTATCTTAGTCACCCAGATCATCTATTAACCCAAGTATTAAAACCCATTTATATGTTCCCAGGCCCCATTTATTATATTAATATACACCAACACCTCTATTTTTTTACACACATAAAAATACTTGGAAGATGAATCGAGGTGAGTGATTCATTCTCCCTACCCATTTTTGGGCCCTTCACAAAGGGAACCATATATTATATTAATCTCAAGGATTTTATACTAGGGTTGTAATTTACCTATTTATATTCTAAGACTCATAAATAATGATTTTTTTTCTTTGGGCCACTCTCATAGAAAAAACACTTGGGAACATATTCTATTTCTACGTTGGGTTGGGCCCAAGCCTCCATAAGGGTAAATCCTTCATCTGGGGACCTATAGTAATGAAAAAAAATCATAAAGTTGTTTTTTATTAATATATGGGTTTTTTACCTAGGTAGTATTGATTTGAATAAGAATTATGTGGCCTCATTTTTTTATTTAATTATAATAATGCGGAAAATAAACATCGCACGCCACCAATTCAAAAGATATTCCCTGAGGAAAAAGTTGTACCAGTATAAGATGGAGACCAAGATTAACTAAAGTTCTTTGATTATTGATTATGAATGATAAATATTCCCTATTGGAATTGGTTAATATATAAATTATTGATAGTTAAGGATTTTGAACAAGAATATTGGATCTATTAAAGAATAGTTTACTACCAATGTCTATATGATCCACTAATAAAATACAAATAAATATATATTGATCTGTTGCAAGGTTGAGAACTCGATTTTTATGTTAGGAAGAAGATGAATTTTTTTTATTTGTTATGGATAGGTTTTGAATACCATTGTCACATTTTATTAGGTTGATTTTAAAATAAAATTTTTTGGAGTAATTTTAATGTTAGTAGATGAATATAATTGATAGTGAAAGTAGAATTTTTTTTAAATAGTCTTTATTTAAGTGACATAGAGTGTGAATAAAGGACCCAAAAATTTACAATCCCTATCACATGCTCAAAATGTTGAAAATTAATGTTGATAGTGAAATTAGTATTTTATGTCTTTGAATTTAAATAAAATAAGGGAAAATTACTATAGAATATGTGGGGGGGATTTAATTTTTTTACGGTGGTAGTGGATGATAAAGTCTAAACTAGAGTAAAGAATAATGCTCAAAAAAGGAATTCAGGAAAACTAGAGATGAAGTAAAGATCAAACTTTCTAAATAATAATTATCCTCCCTTCCTCTAATTTCTCTTTTTAGTTTATCATTTTGAGATGATTTCAATGTGTCTTATTGCTAATATGAACATCTGTAGCCAAATTGTTTTAGGGGATGGTATAAGTTTAATTTTTATTTTTCTATATTTTTTTAATTAATAAAATTATGTTTTTTATTGGATGTTATTCACTACCCTCACTTCAATTTTATATATTTATGTGTTGAAAAATGAAGTTCTAGATTGATTTGTTTTGGCAGATGAAAATTGGTTCATATTTCTATAAAATTGAAAGATTAGGTGAGGTTTTATACAAAGTTCAATGATGTGTCTTTGTTTCTAGTTTTTCATTCCCAATTCCTCAATTTCAAATTTATTTCCTTACTCTATATACTGATGAGTTAATATTAGAGGACTACCTTGCCTTGGTAATTTAAACTGAAGTACCTCAATTAAAAAAAGGTTTATGCTATCTTTTCTCTTTAATGAAATATTTTTGTGTTGTTATTTATATAAATAGGAATAATTAGGATAATTTAATGGGCTTGTTTTTCACAAAGTGATAGTTAGATCATTTAAAAAATTCTCCTACACAATTTATAAAACTTTTATAATTAAACATAATGAAATAGTAGAGTCACTTTTATCAATTCAGTTCTATCCTATCTATCCCAATCTATTTTAGTTTGGTCTTATAACCCCCTTTCTATTGTGTTTCATCAACTTTTACTAAACAATTTCACCATCACTCCCTTACATTTCTTTTTTGTTTCTGTTTTTTGTTTTTTCCTTTTGTTGAATCACACAACCTTAGTATTCTCTATGGTTCTACCCTTTATAACACAGTTTTAGTTCTATATAGGTTTTAATTAAATAAATTTAAGGTGTGTAAATGAGCAAACTTTTTAAATTTTTTTCACCATTTATATGGATGAAATTTGTGAGTATAAAAAAACATTTTCAAAAAATAATTAATAAAAAAACAAAAAAAAAACATAAAATTTATTCTATTTCAAACATATTTTTTTTAAAAAATACTTCTTATAAAATATTATTTTTTCCTTATATTGTGTGATTAATTTGAGATGTTAATTTTTTTATTATATACTATGGAAATATTCACTACTTAACATGATTATTTAATACCCAAGATAAACAAAAAATTTCAAACCCTTAGAATAAAAAAAACTAAAAATAGATAATCTATAAATTTAAAGCGATTAAAATATAAATGAAAGTAACCTTTTTTTCTCTCCCTCAACCTAGAAAAAAATATTAAAAGACCTAGTCTTAGTGATTTAAAGTATCTCAAGGTTTTATATTACCCATCTTTCGTATGGTTATCCCTTAGGTCTAGAAATTATGAGATAAAACTGAAAAACATCACCATGTTATACACATTTAATGGTCATCTCAGTAGGGATAAAAAAGATTTTTTAATTTAATTTTTAATGTTTTTCAATAGTAACCTATACATGAATTGTGAGAGAATGATTGAATGTTGATAGAGTTTCATTTTTTCTTCTTAAGTAATGTTAAAAGGTGGTTATGAAATATAGATGAGGAAAGTTTTGACCATTGGTACCAAGTTCTCAATTCCTTTTCCATGGGATTTTATCCTAGGATCCCCACCATTGATGTGAGGCAAAAACTCATGGGGTTTTTTAGGATAGGGAAAAATATTTCATGACAAAATGGGATAAATTCAAAGCTCCACATAGGTAGTTTCCCAATCTCCAACTAGGAACACACCTTTTAATATACATATTCTATAATAGTATCACCCCATATAATCAAAACTGAGTAAAACAGTCCTTAGGTGGTGATTTATCAAATATAATAGTTTATAATCTTAATTAAATATTTTATAAAACTGATCAAAATTCAAAACATAATAGTTATAGGCATAGAACTATCAATAAGAGTGATACCCTCTCCCAGGATGTTGTAGTTAATAAAAATTATCTAAGAGAACAATACTAACATTGTAACATATTTAGTAAATCTAAAACCAAATGTTGAAGTTTATATTTCCCATCAAATCCCATTGAAAATGATTTTTTGGGTATAGTCCTATAATGAAATATATAGATAAACCATTTTAAAAAAATTTAAACCAAGGCTCCAAAAATCATCATAATATTTCATGGAAGGAATAATGAGTATTTAGATATGTTGCTACCCAAAGTTCCCCCACCCAAAAACCTAATAAATAATTTTATAACCAATATGGGGAAGATTATTGACTTTCTAAATAGAAATTAAAGGGTGTAATATGAAAAATTTCAGGTAAACTAGCTACATAAAAAAAATCAGATTATTGGGTTCAAAATCTAGAATAAAAAAGGATAACTTACTAAATTCATCAGTTTGAAGGAATAGGCAAAGCTACTGGTACTATCATGGTCAATAAAAAAGAAAAATAAATTATTTTTACCACTATACCACACTTTAAATATCAAGAAAATGATAGGGTTTAACATAGAGAAAATGAGTTAGATGAATTAAATTAATAGAAACTACAAAATATAGAAAACAATAAATATAGAAAACTACACAACATGGTATAAATACAATATAATTAAATTTTTTCAGTTAAAAAAATTTAAAAAAGAGAAATAAAATAGGAAATAATCAAGGAAGGTAAGAAAAATATTTGGATTGAGGAGAAGGAGAAAAATCCACCTGTTTTAAAACATTATGTCCCTCCAAATACATTTCCATAAAGATAAAAATAATAAAATTATATTTTCCTAGGATAGAGATAACACTTAGAGGGGTGGGGTGAATCAGTGGTATTAATTTTATTAATTCAATAAATTTTAAATTCAAACTCTTAAATAGGTTAATGTTCTCGATCCACTAAATAAATTCCTATAACCTCACATAGCGTGTAGTAAAGAAATGAATAATATTAGCAAACAATATTTAAAAGGTTATTCCAAAAAGCATAATTCTCTATATGATATTTTTACCCCATGATAAGGATTTTACACTATAATCTCATCATGTGGTACAATGACTTAGGAAAAAACTAGTGATACACCCTATTAATTGATCCTCTCATTGATATTAATTACAAACCCCAACTACCAAATCATATTTCTTAGTTTCATATATACCACACCTATCCTCCCCCACCCCATCTTCTTGAATCGTTATACACCACTACACTTGATATTCTTTAGAAAATGGTTAGAAACCCCAGTTATAAGATCTTCTTCATATTATTTTTTTATCATGTTGTAAAAAGACCAAATTTTTTCAATATTCCTCCTCTATGATCCCATATGATTAATATATATCATGAAATTATTCAAAATCATAAAAATTTTCTCAGAAGAAATCTATTGTTCTAAAAAATACTTCCAGATCTAGTGTGATCTGGGTTTTCTTCATCTTCTTCAAATACACAGGTATATCTCTTATAAAGAATCTTGAATTTCACTCACATTTTTATTCCTTGATATTAGATATATCAGGTACTCATAACTATATTCACATAATATATACAAGTTATCAATCATTTATACTTCTCTAATAATATGTTCTTAATTTTTTTCCTTTGAACAATTGAATATATTTATACTCATGTAATAAATTTATATGAATATTTAATTTTAAATAATATTTAGAAACTTATAACCCTTACACCAAAATTATATTCTTCTATTGAAATTGGTTAATAGATTTCCCAATTTATTTCTTAGTTTAATTCTTGTTTTAATTTTATTTTATTCCTCATATCGACTCAGTCTTTATTCTCTCTATGATATTAAATATCTCAATGTTTGGATCTCATCAAATCTTAGTAATTTTTAATAACCATAGGAATTGAGATCTTATATTTTTTATTAGCATGGTATTTAATTTACCATGAAATATTCTCCTCAAATATCAATTCTTCTAAATCATCTAACACCTCCAAGTATATAGAATTAGGAATATAAACCATTATTACCATCTATTTTTTAAAATTTCAGATTCTAAAAATCTCACCCAATATGTAAATATATAATCCCTTACATATTTTTCAAATTCTTATGTTAATTCCATGCATGGATTGAATTATCCTACATGGTTCACTTCAACTACATCTTAGTATTATATTAAATCGGCCCAAAAACCTACATGAATCTTGAATTCAAATACATTGTATAATTTAGCTACCTAAACTTTATTAGATCATAGAATTTTTTTATATTTAATAGAATCATCTATATAGATCTGTATATGTGTTAGATGTCACTTATGTGAATCTATAGAATTTAGTTTTCACTCAAACAGAGTCAGAACCTATTTAACCAACTTCCAGGCCCTTCAAATCACTTAATTACTTCTCAAAAATATTTACATAGTACTGATTCATTCATCAAAACATGTCATAGATCCTTTTGAAGAATATCTCTACAATATTCATATGAAGTTTCCAGTTTTCCTTAAACTTCACCAAATGATTTCTTCTAGTAACCACCCTCATGTTCCTTTTCTATGTACATGAAACTACCTTAATAATTCTATTGACATACATGGATGCTATAAAAATTATGAAATCCAATGACTAGTCATGAATCCATGAAAATCCTCCAAAAATCATCATAATATTACTAAACTCATATTGAAAAAATGACATTAAATTCAATGATCAATTGATACCTTTAATCTTCCCCATTGATTTTTTTAAAATACTACAATACTCAATTTAAATATGCGTTATTAGATGAATTACTTTATATACCCATTATTTACAATAAAAATTGAACGAATAATATAGGTATCTTATAATATATTTTGATTTAATTTAATGATATGCATACTCTTATCTACTTTTTTTTAGTTTTTAGAGATAGATGATACCACACAGTCTTCTTGGAAAAGAGAATTAGAATGTTATTCTCTAATTCTACATGGGTTATTCTTTTTTAAAATAATATTTATAATAAATGTTGTACATTATTACCATCAATTACCATTAATGTGTTACCATTATTATAAAACAGTTCAAATAACATTTTAGGGGCTGTATGAAAAATATTATTTTAAAAAATCTTACAACCTATACACCTTTCAAAAAAATTTAAAAATAATTTATATACAAGTCATATAACTCCACCTATTTATCATTATTTTAACAATAAAAAAATCCCCATAAAAATATCATTGAATACATTTATCATAATAATAAGGAAATTTTATTTATATACCTTGAAACTAAATTCAATAAATCTTCCCCAAAATTATATATTTTCAGGAAATGGAGAAATGATAGCTTTATTCTCAGTCTTTATCTTCCAAAAGGGACACACTTATTTACTTCTTTTCATGGATAAATTTTCTAAAAAAAACTCCATGGTATAAATCATATTCATTGGTAAGCAAATGTTACAACCTCAAACTTCTCCTTTGAATTATAGTGTGTACAACACTTTATATACTCCATCAATTCTTTATATAATAGATCACAAATAAATTAGAATAATTAGGAATAAGGAGGGAATAATTGGGGTCTAAGAAGTAACACTAGTGACGAGATCTTACTATAAATCTAGTACACTCTTTACCTATAATTTTAAACTTACCTTTGTGTAGAAACATATATTACACTATATTCATTTGAGAAAATGTAGTTATATGTGATTTACTTTTATTTAAAATCAACTCCCATAATTAAGGTAGAATCTTGTTATTATTGGGTGGAGCATCTATAGATTTACCAAAACATTAATTAAAGTCTAAATGTTTATTTAAATTTTTATTTAGTGGAATGATTCATTATTTATTTAATATCTTGGTATTATTTGAATCAACTATTCCCTTTTGGTTTACTCCTCAAGGAATACTCATGTTTATTTTCTTTTAGCATCTTCTTTCGATCAACAGGTTTTATCCTTTCATTATCTTTGATCTAAAATGTCATAAAATATTTTATTTTATTGAATTTATATATCACTAAAATATTCTATATCTTTATTCCAAAATATCTAGTATCACTAATAAATTCCCTTTTGCATTGTTCTCTTCATTTATTGTATAATATTTTAAGATTTTACATGGTGTGTACCATAATATTTTTGAGTAGATCCACCAAATTCTTCTACACTTCCTATGGAACCATATTTCTTAAATCTTATCACACCATCCTTTTATAATATCATTAGTTTCTCAGTAAATTTTCCATCCATATTTTCCAATAATTTTAATTTAAACTTGTACTAGAAAGTGAAATAACATTTGTACATAATAATTTTTTTGTCTTATGGGATAAATGTTTTTATGAATATCACATAGATTAATATATATATGATATCATGGTATTTGGATCACCATTATGAGAAATATTATAGAGGGAAATATCACTTTAGAAAACTATATGTAATTATTTATTTACCTGATAGATTTTTATTATGTTTATTTTTCTTCTTCTGGATCATTCATTTTAATTATTATCTCTTGAAACTTCAAGATGAGAATTTTCTTATCTTAATAAAATAGTATCATCATTTTATAAAAATTATATTTAATATTTTTAACATTATTTTAGTGAATTTTTTTACTTATTTCAACTAAATATCAATCTATTTCACTATATTTTCCATGATTTGAAATTGGCTAGTCTTGAAACTATTGGAGAGTTGATGTAACTTTTTAAATGAATGGAATTCATCCCTAATTTTATTCTAGAAAAAATCCATCTCACACAATTATCTATTTAAGTCTTAAATAGATTCAAAATAACTTTCCTTAACATGGGATAATATTTCATCCTTTTATCTCACTAGATTTATGAGTGTGTTTCATATTCCAAATGTATTATCCAATTAAACATACATTGAGTTAGCCTCTTCTTAATGTTGGGATTTCTTATTATAATGTCCCTTGATAGTTATAATAATATAATTTACTAATTATTTAGGAACTTTTATTAGATGATATTTAATCATAGAATTAATATCATTAATTGATGAATCATCATAATATCTTAAATAATATTCATTAGAATATGTAAAATTAAGAACATTATTACAATCTGCACCATTCTAATTACCCTTAGTTAATGGTGTATCTCCCTTTAATTTTAGAGTTTTATTCATCTTTCTTTTCTCATTTTTTTATTATTTATCTATGTTCAGGTAAAAATATCCAAATTCTTAACCTAATGAGTATCTTCATTTTTATCAATTTAAGGTATCCCAAATAGTTCTTGAAAACTTATAGTACATAAAAGATATTAAAATAAAATAGTTAAAAAATTGAATATTTAGAGGGAATCTATGGTCTAATACCACATTTAGTGACCCAAGTTAATGAAACTTTAATGAAAGTTAAATCAACTATATTCTTATTATGAATTTAAATTTTAAATTCTCCCACATAAATTGGTTAAAGTTCTCAATACACTCAATGGATTATCACAAGCTCACATAATTTGGAGTAAATAAAGGATATTAGTACATAGTATTTTAAAGGATATGCCTTTAATACTACTCATTATATGTTATATATAATACCAAACATAGATTCTGTGATATAATATTGTTTAAAGGTATGATATATTTGGCAGTAACTAGTTATACACCCCAGTAATCAATTATCAATTTGATCCTAGTTCTAGACCCCATCCACCAAATATTCTTCGCTTTGTTAGTTATAAAACCCAACTATCATCCTCTTCCTTGATGGGTTACACACCCTTTCCCTTGAGAATCTTCAAAAAACTATTTAGAAACACAAGTCACAAGACCTTATTCTTATTTTTGTCGATCTAATAGTAAAATGATAAACTTTTTAAATTATCCTCTTCTATATGACTATAAGATCTGGATTCGTTATATAAAAATTCACGATCTTTAGTAGCTATATGGAATAAATATGTTGGTATTAAATATCCCCCTAATCTAGTATGATCTATATCCCCCTTAGATTATTCAAATACTCAAGTGTGTATCCTTCATGGACTCTTATCTTTGAATCACATTATAATTTCCACAACATTAGAATTATCCAGATCTATGAACTCTCATCATATAATATATGTCAGTTATCAATTATTATACTTCTTATTAGGATATTTTCTTATACTTACTTCTTTAACCATTACCATATATCTATACTCATAAAATAAAATTATATAGATATTTAGTATCTATTCATATTAGGAATAACCTAAATCTTCATTAATAATATCTTCTTCCATTCAAAATGGGAAACCGATTTCCTAATCTATTCCAAATTTTAATTATCATTCAAATATTCTTTAAAACCTTAGGAAGACTTAATTTTCATTCTTTCCATGATATTAATTATCATGATGTTATTATATCATCAAAATAACCAATTTTAAATAGTTTAAAGACTCATGATCTAATATGTTCTTCACAAATTATTTGATTTATAATTATTTCTTTTACTCAAATATTCATTCTAATAAATCATCTAAGTTCTCTACATATATGGTCTCATACATATCTACCATATAGACCTTGATTTTTATAGAATTTAAAAATTTTAAAATCTCACTAAGTATATAAGAATATAATCCATTATGTAATTATAAAACACATACATGGATTTAATACAAGAGTTGAATTCTCTAACACAGTTCAATTTTTCTATATTGTATCATTTTCTAATGTCATCCCAAATTTCTACATGAATATTGAATTTAAATACATAGAAAAATTTCATATATGTTAGTTTCACTATGTTATGGGGATTTCATCTATGTAAAATAATTGAATAATTGGATCTGTATACATTTTAGAAGTCCCTAAAATGAATACAAATTATCCAAATTTTCACTAAAATAGACTCAATACCTCTCCGAATATTTTCTATGATATCTTAATCTCTTAAACACTAATATAAAAAGTTTGTATACACTAATTTTTTATCTATAAAAAAATTTATTTGATTCCATTGAAGAACATATCAATAATCATTAAATTAAATTCAACATTCCCTTGAAGTTATCATAATGAGTTTTTCAACCAAGTATCCTCTTGTTCTTATTCCATGTAACATGGAACTAGAAATACGATCTTAAGGATTTAAATTGATTTTTTATCAAGAATTAAATCTTATTCGCATTCCTGAATCCATAAAAATACTCCAAGTATAAACATAATCTTAATAAATACATATTGATCCATTGAAAACAAATGAAAAACCTTCTTTAGAATTTAAAATATTTGGATCCTGAATACTTGAAATTATTATTAAATATTAAAACTATTAACATTTCCATTCCCTTCTATAAATACTTTTATAAAATCTCATAATATTTTAAATTTATCAAAATGTTTTTTGGATAAAAAAGGGGTTTGGATGATATAAACACTATAAATTTAACTAAGAAATGTAATTATTTATTATAAAAGAACATTACAACTAAATTAAAAGACCCTAAAAGCTTTTCCATATCTTTTAGAATTATAGAAAGTGTAGAGATAAATTTATTTTGTGTCTTAGGTGCTTGTATAAAATTAATACTGTCTTATTTATTTATATAATTTGGTTTATGAGAACTAAAATATGTATTTTTATCTAACCTGTTGTATAAAAGGAAAATTACTCATCCCAATGGAAGGTTAGATAACCTCTTAGGCAATGTGATGAAGCTCATACTTACCACTAATTTCCTTATTGTGTACATGAAGTATGACAAAAAATTTCCTATCATTATAGATTTTCGTTTTTTGTCTTTGGATGGGGATATTATTTATGTTTGAAAGTGTAAAATAACCCTTCAACATTATGACGATTAATTGGATTTTCATGCCTTTGATAAATAAAAATTTAAGGATACCTAAAATTTGATATTTATTTCTCATAAGTTATTTAGAGCCGAGTTAAAGATAGATTTTTATGACCTTAGGATGAAATAATGAATAATTAATTGAATGATCACTTTCTAGTTAATCATGTAAAATTTGAATCTAAAAAATATATTGAATATGGATATATAATAGTGGACATAAAAAAATTATTGTTAAAAACTATATAGTGATGAAAATTGAAAATAGATATTATTTAGAAACTAAAACTCAATATTTTGGATAACACTTTCAACTATCTATTTATGAGAAAACCCTTTCATAAGAGACTAACATGGAGTCTAAGTAACAAAGCATTCATTTTGAGTTTTGTGAACTAGAAAATGAGTATTTCACACATAATTTTTAGTGTTTAATAGTCTATAAATTTAGGGAAAATTATTTTTTAAATCATATTTCTAAAAAAATATTTTTTTAATATAAACAAGATTTATTTAATAATAAATTCTTACCTAAATTGATTGATTATAAAGATATTAATTTATAACTTGTATTTAAAAATTTCACTACATTTGAGTCTAGTAAAGAACCATAAAATTACATGGTTTATCATAAATTTTATTTCTTCATGCGAGAGACAAATATGTCACATGATATTATAGAGGTATTTGGTATATTTACTAAAAATATTGAGTAGGTTGCATCTAGTTTTACGTATGTTTTGGAGTGCTTCAAAACCAATAAATGTAGGGTTAGTTGTGAGAATGTTTATCAACATTTAATATATTTTACTAGGCTTATTCTACCCCACTTGATATTGTTTTCTGAGGTTTTTAGAAGTCATTTATAAGTGGATAGAATATTATTTATTTATATTTTGGAAGATTTATTGAATAATTTTTTTCCCATTGAATCCAGACAACATGTATGTATTATTATTATTTATTTCCTAGTCAATAATAAGATTTCACCCAATGTTTGAAGAACCTTTCTTTAAGATTAAGGTTTATTTTAAGGGTAAAATTCTGGATAAAGACACTAAATTTATCATTTTATAAGAGGAAACACAAGTATTTCTTGATTTAAATAATGTTTTTTATATTTAATGTTGTGTTTTTTTTCATTTTAGTTTACCTAATACTTTTTTTTCTTGTTTCTATTTTGAATAAACACACCCAATACACTCCTGAACCATTTTCACTAAAGCCTTGGATATTTATTCCCATATCCTCATAATTTTACTTCATTTTATATTTTTTGGTATTTTATGATTATATTTTATGATTTAATTATATTACCCTTTTAGGTACATTCATATAGAGGCCTTGTTAAACTCGAAGTACTTTCAAGATATTGATCAAATGGGTTATGCATCATGATCTCGAAGAACTCATTTCTAGGTTAGTAACATTATGAATTTTCTTATTCTATTTTTAATTTTTAAAGTCGTTTTATTTGTTCCATGATCCCTTGGAATTAGATCATCAATTTAAAAAAATTCTTCTTAACTTCATCAATACATAGTTTTTTATTTGGGTGTGAATGATGATTATTTTGAACTAAACATGAGGTAAATTTTTAAGTGTATATTCTTGCATTAATATTCCTTATTGAAAATAAATTTACAATAGGATTGAAATATTATCTAGAAAACTAATTAATATGATACTTTCAAAATCATTGTTGAAAATATTTTTTGTGTGTTTAATGGAAATTTATATAAATTTTAAAATTTTCTTGATAAAACAACTTTAAATGTGTGCTGATAGGTTATCTTGAGCATTCATGTGACCTATGTACGTGTTTTCTCTATATTGGATCATGAATCCTTTAAAATTGAAACTATTTTAATTGGTTTCTCCACTTATGGATTTAATATTGAGGAAAATGTTGTTTTTATATATAGAGGGGGACTTTAAATATGCTGGAATATACATTAATGGTATAAAAAACAAAATGATATACAATTTTTCAAAAGTGATTATTCTTGAACTTTTGTTTACCACTTTCAGCGAGTGAACTTTTTTATTAAATTAAATATTATTTTTACACCTTTATAAGGTTAATTTCTGTTACCCCATGGGTTTAATTATGCTAATAAATTTAGTACCTATTTAAAATAATTATTTTGTTAAATGTTTTTATAGTTTCCTATAATTATCACTGGATTTGAATATTATAATTAAAATTAAACTCAGAATATATAAATTTAAAAAGGCTTTTGAAATTAGAATTGTAATTCAGGATGTAACTTTCATTCATTATTCTTTTACAGTCTCATGGATTATTTATTCATTCTTTTTAATTATCATTATCACCGAAATGTTATTTTATGTATATTTATAATCTTTAAAATTATGTCATTCAGTTCAAATGGAGTTAAAGAAAAGTGTGGAAGTTCTATTTAGATTCCAATTAAAGTATGTTTGATTTTTTTAAAAATATCAACGTTATTTATTTATGTAATACAAGAAACTATATTTTTACTAAAATAATTTTATTCTTTAAGGGAAATTGCATTTGTGACATGTAAGGGTTCATGGGGGAAATTATTTATGAGAACCATTTCTTCATGAAATTTTAGTTTTTTCACTCCAGATATTTATTTCCTTTAATTAATTTTGATATATTTATTTCTTAAGGGTAATAAATATTTTATCTATAGGGTAAGTTTATATATCCTTTATGGGATATTTTTTTTCTATATCAATATGGTGAATTTTTTTAATGTGAAAATGATATTTAATTTAATAAATATCGAATATTCTTAAATTTAATTACAAATTTTTATTAGTTGAAATTTATAATGAAAATTGGTTTTTTATCTTTATCAATTAAAATTATTTTTGGCTTAATTTAATTTTACTTTAAGAAACATTATTCAGTTTCATTTCATATTTAATTATAATATTTTATTTTCATTTGTTTTTGAGGATTTATTTTAACAATCATTGTTCCACAATTTTAATATAAATTTTCATTTTGTGTAATTTAATATTTTTTAAGTCCTAATTTATTGAGAATATATTTAATAAATAATATTTCTTTTTAAGTTTCATGTTATTTATTTTCTATAAGTATTTTTTATTTTTCCATGAGTCATTTTATTATTTTCATAATTAATTTTTTAGTAAGTTTAATTTATATATTTATCTTTGGATTTTAATTTCATAAGTTTTTTTAAAAATATTTAGAAGTTTTTTTATATATATTGTTTGAGTTTATTCATTTTTCATGAGATGGAAACCATCATAATACTTAAAATTGAAATCTTAAGACTTTTTATTGGTGTAATTTTAAAACTCTTTATACTATCATATGTCTTTGGAGAAACCACTGTAAGGATTATAGGGGAAATCATAAGACTTCCACCCATGAAAGTATGGCTTATGGACTTTGTGAATTATTTCAATTGATAATTTGACCATGATAAGCACTCTAAGAACCAAGTTCAGCTGATACTAAGACACTTTGAGAATAATCACTAATGTTTACCGAATAAAGTGAGAATGAAAATAATGTTTGTAGATAATGAATACATTAAACCTAATCAATGGGATGATGTTTAAATGATCACTTACCAAATATTAAGAACTTCAAGAGGAGATGGAATGAAGTACACGAGTTAACCTGAGAACTGTGTGAGTATATGGTACCCGAATTAATGCATAAGCACAAATGAAGCAATGAATAACCAAGTAAAGATAATAAGTCTGGTTTAAGTAAATGGTTTGATTTGAAATTATTTAGAATCATGACTTTGATTCTTAGCATGGGAATCTAAATTGACATCGTCACCAGGGTGTTTCATTGAAGAAATAAATCTATTTTTATTTTAATTTGGTCCTATGAGAGGTTGTTAATCATCAATATAAGGATTTATTCCCTATATAGGGATGATTTGAAGAGGAATTATAAGGACTGATTTATTCCTTATGTGTCATATGTGAGTATGAATAACATCACACACTATTTATTTGATAAATTTAAACTGAGTATAATGATATAATAATCTAGTATTGTTGATAAGATTCCTGGAAGATGTTTGATTATTTATTATATTAAATTTATACTCCTTATTAGAACTGGATAGTCCATAGTGTATTGATAATTAAGGATGTTGAACTTTATTATAAGACCCATTAAAGAAGATCTGACTATAACATTCTTTGAGAGACATTGATGAATTCCATATGAACAACTACTAACCTGTTGTAAGGATGAGAACCTTATTTATTGGTATCAAATAAGAGGAATAATAATGATTTCATCATTATGGATAATTATTTAAGACAAAAGTCACATGTCTTTAAGAAAATTTTATAAAAAAACATTGAGGTGTCATTTGGACATCAATAAGATAATTTAATTAATGCTAAATGTAGAAGAGTTTGTTTAAGGTATTTTATTATGTGAAATGGACAATGACTGAAGGACATAGAAATTAAATATCCCTATCATGTGTAGAAATTTGAGGCAAGGACAATTGAAAGTGAAATTAATAGTTTAATATATAGATTTTAAACAAAATAAGTAGATATTACTATGGAAGTTTGGGGAGAAATTCCCATTTTGGATGGTGGAAATATAGAATGAAGGATAGAACAGAGGAAATTTTATATATTAGGATAGGAGTTCAAAATATCCGGGAGAGATACCACTCACAAGAGAATAATTTTCCATTATTTCTTTAATATACATTTTTTAATTTTGTCTTTCAAGATGATTTCAATGTGTTTTATTATTACTATGAACATGAGTAGCTAAATTGATTGGGGAGATCATATGAACCAGATTAATATTTTATCTCATTTATTTTATCTAGTTAATTAATATAAGTTTATTTTTATTATTGGATTTTATTCATGACCTTATATTCTATTTTATAGAGTGATATATTGAAAAATGAAGTTGGAGTTTGATCTTTTTTGACTATTGAAAATCATTTCTTATTTCAGTGATATTGACTTATTAGGTGGGGTTTTACATGAATTTCAATGGTTTGTATTTTTTATGATGTTCTCACTCTTAATTTCTAATTAGAATCATTTTTTCATAACTCCATGTGTCAATGAGTGAAGTGTAGAAGATTCCATTTCCTTGATAATTTAAATTGAAGTAATATAATTTGAAATATTTTATGTTATAATTTCTCCTCTAAGAATCATAAATTTCTTAAGTTATTGATAAATATATCAATACTTAATAAAATTTACAAGGAGAGGTTCTTCACCAAGTGAAAGAAAGGCTCTTCAACACACACTTTTATACAAATATTTTTTCACTTCCATGCTTAATATGATTCAAGAATAGAGTTACTTTGATCTGTTTAGTTATGTCAAATATCCATAAATCTTTCTATATATATTATTATTTCCTTATTGAAACTATCAATAATTACTTTTTACTTAATAATTATACCTTTAATATATCACTTTTATTTTTTATTGATGTTTCTTTTTTGGATCACACAACCCTAGATTTCTCTATAGTTCAACCATACTTACCTTAGTATTATTATAAATTAGGTTTTAAATCACTAAATTTGAGTTGTTCCAATGAATTTAATTTCACCTAGTATCATTATTAGATTATTAATTATCAAGCATATAATATAGGTAACCCTTTACCTTGGGGCCCTAACTAGGGTAAAACACTTGGGAACTTTGTCTCTTTTAGAGTTAAGTCATGCTGAAGCCTCTAATAGGGAGAAATCTTCACCCAGGGACCCTCCCTAGGAGACCCTCATCTCCCATATCCAAACCTAGGGTGTCACTACACCAATGGATCCCTACTATGGTGAACTCACTCAACCAAATCTCATACTTAGGTTCCACTACAAGGTGAACACATTCATCCCAGACTCACACCTAGGTTCACCTAGTAGTGTGAACCAATTCACCTTTGTCTCCTTCCTAAGTGAAAATCGTAAAAATATTGGTAATGTATTTTTTTCAGGTCTTATTAATATTAATTATTTTTTTTTTCAAAGTGATATATTCACTATATGAATATAATTTAATTTTCTAGCCAAAAAAATAGTTATATTCTTAAAACATTTGTTTACATATATTATATGGTTTTATTTGAAGGATATATTTTCAAATTTTAGAATATAAATTTGGAAAAATGAATTTTATTTTTGAAATTATCATATCAAAATTATCTTAGGGTAATTTTATTAATTTTCTAAAAAGTTTTATTTTCAACGAAAAATGAAAGATAATAATTTTTATTTGAAACTGTATTTTATTTTCAAGTATTTAAAAATTAAAATTATATTTTGGATTATTTTCATATTCAATTAGTTCTTTATTGTTAAAAATAATCCAATAATTGTTGTTCTAATTAATTTTATAATTGAATTTGGAATATTATTTTATTCTTAAAAGGCAACTTTCTAAAAAATTGTTTTTCATCACATTTTAAGGGTTTAATTTTTAATAAATTTTTTAAAATTATAGAAATTGAATTTTGAAAAATATATTCAAAATTTAGAATTAATATGTCTAAATATTTTAATAGCACCCTTTTATTTTTTGTCAATATGAATAGTTACCATATTAATTTTTTTACCCCAATAAAAGTTAGATAAGTTAATTATTATTAAAACTAATGTGATAAGAATTAAAATTAAGTAAAAACATGCCTTTATTTAATTGGATGAGTATATTTCATCCATAATTATCCAATATTAAAAAATATAACATTTTTTCCATTTATCTGTGATTTTGGCCATTATAATATTTAAGTAATAGACAAAGTCCAATGTGTCACTCTCTTACTTTTATTATCTATAATATTTTTTGATGGGGATAAAAACAAATTATGTTCAGTTATAAATATTTATTTTTAATTTCAATGAACTATTTTTATCATTTTTTTTATTTTTTAGTGATTAAATAATTACTTTAAGCACTTATAGAACACCAACTTAGTGCATGTGCACGCAGTATAAAAATCATGCAAATGACTTTAAAAACTCTAAAAGTAATATTGTATGGGAGAGTTATAGTGAACCAACAATTTGATAGATAAAAATCACATTTTATGGATTTTTTAATGGATTATATTATTATATTATTTTTTTAATTTTGTTTTCAAATCCAAATTAATTTAATGGTTCAAAAAATGATAATAAATTTATATATAATTAAATATATTTTATTAGATTATTTAAAATACGTAAAAACCTATCTTTGATGAAGTGAATGAGAAATGGTTGAAAATATAAACCATGGACCATTTATTTTTCACTTTTCATTTTAAAGTTACTTTATTGATCCCAAAAGAGTAAAAAAACTTTGACATCAATATAATTGTCAAAAGGGTTTCTTGGGGGTTAAAATAAAGAGATAAGGATGAGAAAATCACATAAACTTGTAAAAATTTTATTTTATGAGTTTATTTTGACCCATAATCATCCTATATTATAAATATATCAGTTTGAATTCATAATTTCATGAAAAATATTTTATATTAATATAATACTTTAAGAAAATCTAAGAGTACCCCTCCCCTCACTTATAAAAGGAAAATACATATCCTATATTCCTCATAATATTTGATCCCTTTATTTTGGACAATACCTACCCAAATATCTCCCCAAAACCAATCCCATTCACCTAGATATACATATATATATTTTTATCATAAAATCAACCTAGGAAAGCTTTAAATATAAACCTAATGAGGTAATCTGAAGAAGAGGTATAATTCTTAACCAAGAATTTTCATTTTATTTATTATTATACCTCCCTAAAATATTCTTCAAACATGATAAAATAATAAAATTAGAATATTTAATATTAGAATATTTTATTATGGTAATAGAATAATATTTACCCATATCCTCTCCCATCAAATTGGGAATAAAAGCCTCATTTTTGTGTGTGGCGGACTACCACGTCATGAACTGATGTAATCTATTTTCCATCACCACATCTACCAGACGGTTATAATTATGGATTTGATATATATATATATATATGATATAATTGAAATATATATAATTATGGAAAGATAATATATCATCTAATTTCTTATATTTCCATATATTGAAAAATTATAATTTCATTTGTGTGTACGTGTGGATTTCCACATCCACGAAGCGATGTGATTCATTTTTCCTGACCACATCACAAAGTTACTATAATGACTTGACCCCAGTTACCCAGAGTCAGAGATTCATT
The DNA here is from genome assembly GCA_963277665.1 of Viscum album. Classification (NCBI taxonomy): domain Eukaryota; kingdom Viridiplantae; phylum Streptophyta; class Magnoliopsida; order Santalales; family Viscaceae; genus Viscum; species Viscum album. Next base: position 590,085,818 of record OY728141.1, on the reverse strand, counting down.
ACATAACTTTTTCATGATACTAGTAATCATGTCCAGAAAGACCGATTAGTTTAGTAGCCTTGTAAGTACTAGATACATTCATAAGTTTTACATTACACCATGAAATAAAAACATCAATAACATTTTTTCCTATTTTTAAAACAATTATATCCTTAGCCTATACTTTCAAGTCAACCATAAAATACTTCTTTACATCCTGGGAAAAATAAAACATATAAAGGGGTGAGCTCAGATGTTCAGTAAGGATAACAATATAATGAAAACTTTCATAAATAAGCATAAACATTTAAGGAAATGTATAAGGATAAAACAAAAGCCTTTGAAACTTAAACTTCAACGTAATATGGAAAAGATAAAATCAAATAATTCCATTTACTTAATCACATGGATATACTAATAGTTGAATAATCACATGCAATATCAACAACCACTTTTATAATGATGGAATTCATAATGCGAGACTTCATAACCACATAGTCGAGGCCTTGTGACAAGACTACAAATAAGATTTTTTCAAGGCCTTTTTCCAAGACATTATATTGTCTCATGAGACCTACCAATGCATCTAGGAGCTATAGCGGGCTACACCCATCACTTACTAAGTCCAATGAAATCCTCATATGAAAAGGTTTAAACATAATATAAACAATTGTATTAAAACTAACATAAGAAAAGTCAATAATTTATCCATAAAACACGAATGGTGTAAAAATAACTCATCCAAAGTCAAACATATCACAAAACATTCAATAAAATATAGAAGTTTTTTATCATAATAAATCAACTTCAAACAAGTTTAAAATCAATCAAATAATGTTGACATAGATGAAATAAAAACTTTTTTTAGAGAAATATCTCTTTCTATTTTGAAATAATTAAAAAGTCACATATTTATAAAAGAAATAATTTATTTTGAAAATATTCTTATAATAATGTATGGGAAGCTTCGATGATGATATAATGGCGGAAAATATCCACACCCACCGTATAAGTTAAAAAAGACATTCTTACCTTAATTTTGTCGAAAAGGTCATAAAGTAACTTGTTTGGAAAATGACAGAAATATTCCTTTCAAAACATATATGGTCAACTAAAGGTATAAATGACTTTAAACCATATTATAGTAAATATTTCAAATTATTTGAATTACATTTTTAAGAAAACACAGATGTGGATAATAAAGAGGTCCCAGTAGATACTTACGTAAAAACAATCTCAGATAATAAAGAGATTGTGAAATTAACCCTTACCTTGTATTTTTCCTTGGTCTAGGATAAGTTAAACTCCTTTATAATAGTTAAATCACTGTTATTAAATTATACAAGAACCATATAAATAAATATTATATCATATATGATCTTCTAATATTTCTTTGTTAATAATATTTTAGTAGTATCATCGTTTCAGGTGTTAACTGATTTGTTTTCCCTTATATGCTTGGTTAAGTAAGCCATGTTTGTTATGAATAGGATGTATTTGATTAATATATAGAATTATATTATGTTCATAAATGTTATTTTTAATCATAAAATGATAATTATTCTTGAATGATTACGATGGAGAATGAATCTCATCGTGTTCGTGGAGACGGTAATCCGTACGTGGGCACGAGCGAAAATATCATTATATTGATGGTGAAATAGTATGTAATTGGATGGTATATCATATATACATAATCATTAAAATTTTTTATTTATTATTTACATTATTTTTAATCATTATTATACCCATCCAAATAATTAAGTGTTTGAATAACAAACTACACCACAACGTGGAGACGGTAAGCCGTACGTACGCATGTAAGGTGACTTTGTCATTCATATGATGGATAGAATTACGAATATGGTTGTAAAATATTTATAATAACATAAAATTATATATAATATACTGGATTTATTATTTTATAATGGAAACAACAAAGAAAGATGAATTGGAAGATGAAAAGAACTTGAAAGAGGTGATGAAATATTCACCTCTTCTACGGGTTCTTCCTTTTGATTTGATCAAAATGGATCCATAGGTTGGCTTTATGACCAAAGGAATTCCTCTAGAATTATGTGAGTATATTTGGAAGGATATTTGGGAAGGGTTTGGCCGAGCCAAATGGATTTGGAGGTGTTAAATTAAGAGAAGGGGAAGTTCCCTTTTATAAGAGAGGCGAGGGTCACTTTAGGAAGATCTTGAAATATTATTTTATAATAAAATAATTTTTGGTTTCTAATGTCTCAAAAATGAATTATTTCGAGGATAATCTTTGGATGGTTCAAAAACCTCTCAAACAATAGGTTTTATATAGTCTTAGGTCATCATATTGACCTTATCGTTTAGATTTAACTCTTAGTTAAATAGTTTGACATTTACCATGTCTCTTTATTTTTCTATATTATATGGTTAATAAACCTACTATAACAAGACAAAAGAATCCCATGTGGTTCATTATTAATATATATAACCTTATCTAAATTATTTGGCTGATCCTTATATTTTTTGGAATATTATATCAATAAATAATATAGTATTTGTTTTTAAAGATCAATTATGTCAATTTTGACACTATTTAGTATTTGATTTTTTTTAAAATCCATAAAAACATTATCACTTCGAATAAAATTTATTTAACAGACCCTAACATGTCATATTAACCTATAAAATTATATTAATTCATCATAAGTCTCAATTTACATTTATTTGGATATTAATAATATCAATTATTTTAATATTTCATTAATAAGGTAATTACTGCATCATCATCGTGTCATAAATAAATTAAATTATTTAATGTCTAAAAATTATAAATAAAATACCATTATGTAGGAAATATTTTTATCTTTCAAATTAATTTTTATTTTTGAATTTATATTGTGTGTAACCCTATATTAAAAATGGTTTAGTTATTAAACTTTGAATTTATATCTTTAAACTCATCTTTAAATAAAATAATAATAAATGTCCTAATCTAATCCAAGTGGACCAAGGAGGATCATATTTTATTACTAAAGTTTTTTTTGGTCAAATTATACTTATCCAAAAGAATTAGGACATGTGTTACGGTAATTATGATATCATTTTTACCCTTAATTACCCTATTTACTTTTAACCGTGGTAAATAAAAGTCAAAAGTTACTATTAAAAAAATTATTTTCATCTTATTGAACCAAAATGTACATACTAATATTAACCGTGTCTCTCATATTTTTGAAATTTAACTCACATAAGTGGTAAAATTATGTTTTATGCAAATTTTCAAATACTTCTAGGTGGTGGGTAAAAGACGGTAAAAAGTTCAATAATTTTTTTTAAATCTAAACTCATTATAAAATGACTCCAATTAATTAAAATGAACTTATATAGGTATTATATATCTATTTTGAATTAAAATAAATTTAAATAAAATAAATAATTATTTAAATTAAAATTCGGTTTTAAACAGTAACTCAATGTTTTTCACTATTCATCAAAAATTGAATGTTTTCAGAAAAATACCAAAAATTAACCCTAATATAATTTCGATATTTAAAATAAAAAAATAAAGTACATTTTGAAAGATAAAATTTATAGAATTTCAAGAAGTGCGTATTAATATTCATAATGGCTAGTTTGATTGGTTGTGGTGTGTTTGAACTCGAAGTTGCATAAAACACAAGCTATTGTAATATTCAAAGGGAAACGTACCGTGGAAGCTTGGGGTGTTACATTATCCCCTCCTTAAAATTCTTTTGTCCTAGAAATATCTAGAATATTACTACATAAAAAGATTCGGGTGGTTCTTCATCATAAGTTCCTCGGGTTCCCACATTACCTCTTCCATCTTATGGTTTCTCCCTAGAACTTTTTGCCAGAAATGTTGTTAGGTTTCTCTGCATTTGTTCTCCTGTATCAAGAATCTTGAAAGGATATTCACAATAAGACATATCAACTCATAGATAAGTACATGCGTTGGGTCAGACATGCATTTTCTCAACAGTGATATATGGAACACATCGTGAACTTTAGAGAGACTTGGTGGCATTTTCAAATAGTAAGCTATAACCCAAATTCATTCTTGAATTTCAAAAGGTCTGATGTACCTAGGACTTAGTTTAACCTTCTTACTGAATCGTATAACTCCCTTCCATGGATATACCTTCAAGAAAACATGATCTCCTACCTGAAATTCCAAATCCTTCCTTCGGTTATCAGCATAGCTCTTCTGCCTCCTTTGAGCTTCTTTGATGTGGGTTTGGATAAACTTAACCTTTTCTATTATTTCCTCAACAAGTTCTTGGCCTATTCGTTTTCTTTCACAAAAATCATCTCAACAAGTTGGTGTGCGATATCTCTTTCTGTATAATGCTTCATATGGTGCCATCTAAATACTTGAATGAAAACTATTATTATAGGAAAATTCTACCAAAGATAAATATTGATCCCTCATACCTTGTAAGTCATGTGATCATGATCTCAACATATCTTCCAAGGTTTTAATAGTCCATTCTGATTTTCCATCCGTTTGAGGGTGGTAGGCAGTGCTCAAACAAAGTTTAGTATCCCAGGATTTCTGAATAATTTTCTAGAATCTTGATGTAAAACTGGGATCACGATCAGAAACAATCAATAGGGGTACTCCATGAAGTCTTACAAATTCATTAATATATAGTCTTTTTATACGTTCAAGTGGTAAATCTTCTCTTATATCAGGGAAATGTGCTGACTTGGTAAGATGATTAATAATGACCCATATTTCATCATTCCTTCTAAGAGTCTTTGGTATCCCCATGACATATTCCATTGTAATATTATCCTATTTCCACTCAAGTACAGGAAGAGGTTTCATGACTCCTCCAGGTTTCTTCCTTCTAGATTTCACTTGTTGAAAAACCATAAATCTTGACACAAAATCAGAAATCTCCCTCCTCATATTGTCCCACCAGAAATATTCTTTCAAATATCTAGACATCTTGGTGCTCCTAGAGTGTATAGAGAAATTGGAACTACGAGAATCATCCAAAAATTCCCTTTTTAGATCAGGTATGTTAAGAACACAAAGTCTTTTCCCAAATTTCCAAATTCCATATTCATATATGAAGTCACTCATTATCCTATCATTCATAGCTTTAATGTTCTTTTGAAAATATTCATCATCAATTTGATAAATCTTTATCCTTTCCAGTAAAGATGGTTTGGCCACCATTTGAAAAACTATTGATGTTTCACCTTCCATGGTTATTCCCATATCCATATTTACTAGATACATGAAAATAAGACCCCTTTCAACTCTAATATTATTCAAAAATTCATGATCCTTTCTAATAAAATCATATACCACCTTATTTGCCTTCCCCAGGTGGTAGTGTATAGTGAAATCATAATCCTTGAGTAGTTCAAGCCAATGTATTTGCCTCATGTTGAGTTCTTTCTATGAGAAAATATATTTCAGACTCTTGTGATCAGTATAAATCTCAAAATTTTCACCATAGAGATAGTGTCTCCAAATATTTAGAGAAACTATTACAACTGCTAACTCAAGATCATGAGTAGGATAGTTTGTCTCATAATTTTTAGCTGCCGTGATGCATAGGCAATAACTCTCTCATTCTGCATATGGAAACAACCAAGTCCTTTCTTTGAAGCATAACTATAAATAACAAACCCATCGTTCCCTAATGGTAGAGTCAAGATAATATCATTGACTAATTGTCTTTTCAGTTTTTCAAAACATTCTGCACACTCTTTTGTCCAAAAAAATTTGAACCCTTTATGTGTGAGCTTGGTTAATGGGTTATCCAACTGGGAAAAACTTTGGACGAAGCGTTGATAATAACCTGCAAAACCAATAAAACTACATAACTCAATTATACTTGTTAGTTCTAGACATTCTTTGATTGCCTTGGTCTTTGAAGGATCAATAGAGATTCCATCTTTAGAGACAATATGGCCAAGAAAAGAAATTTCTAGAAGTCAGAATTCACACTTTCTAAATTTCCCATATAATTTATTTCTTCTAAGAGTCATTAGGATAATGCGCAAGTGATTTTCATAATCTTCGTATCTTTTTGAGTATAACAAAATATCATCAATAAATACCACTACAAAGTCATCAAGATATTCCTTGAAAACTCTATTCATTAGATCTTTGAAGACATAGGGTTCATTAGTCAATCCAAAAGGCATTACTGTTAACTCCAAATGTACTTACCTGTTTCGAAATGATGTTTTCATAATGTCTTCCTTATTCAAAGACAACTGATGATATCTATATCGAAGTTCAATCTTTGAAAAATATTGAGTTCCATTAAGTTGGTCAAATAAATCATCAATGCAAAGTATGGGATACTTGTTCTTTATTGTTATAGCATTGATCTCTCCATAGTTAATGCACAACCTCATAGATCCATCTTTCTAATTAACAAAAAGAATAGGGTCTCCCCATAGAGAAACACTAGGGTGTATAAACCCCTTATTACTCAATTCCTCTAGCTATTTATTTAGTTCCACTAATTCCCCAATGTCCATTCTATAAGGGGTCTTCGATATGGGCCTTGAACTAGGAATTAAATCAATGTAAAACTCAATTTATCATTCTGAAGGATGTCCAGGTAAATCCTCTGGAAACACATCAATATATTCTTGCACAATAGGTACATACTCTATTTGAACATTCCTTTCCTCACCCATAGTTATTTCATTTTCTTCCTCTCCAATAATTTAATTTAGTTGAGCTATTGGGGGTGGATCTAGATAAGAATTAGGTGGTGAAATTTCTACTCTAAAAATAAGGTACTCCCTATTATAATAGAGAATTGTAACCTCCTTCTTCTTACAATAAATTTTCACATCATGGTATGAAATCCAATCTATACTAATGATTATATCAAATTCAATAATGGGTATGACAATGAGATTAGAAGATAAAGAACATTTATATGCCATAATGGGAACTAATTCACAAAACATTGTTGAAATAATACTTCTCTTAGGAGTTTTGACCGACAACTACCTTGATAAATCAAATTTGAAATATCTAATTTTCTCAGAAAACTGGGAAGATATGAAACAATGTGATTATCCAAAATCAAATAAATCATTGGCTAAACTTTAGGAAACCATTAAATAACCCGCCACAACGTCTTTCGGAGCTTCAACCTCAACATTACTGATCGCATAAGCTTAGCCTTGTTCCCTTGTACTTTTCTATGGTATGTTTTCTGGTCACTTAGGACATTCATTTTCATAATGCTCATTTTCTATACAAGTTTATCATTCAATATTGACAACCTCCTTCTTCCCCTTGCAATCATGATCTTTTTGGCCTTTTTCACCACACTTATAACAGACTCCCATTACCTTAAGGCATGCACTGGGGAATTTCTTCCCACATTTACCAGAGGATGGATATTCAAATTTTCCCTTCTTCCCCTTATTTTAATTTCTAGAGTGTTCAAAAAAACTCTTCTTCTCATGCTTTTCTTTAAAGTCATAAGACTTAGAGAATTATTTTTCTGTCTTGATAGCACATGAGAAAATATCTTCATATGATAATAAGGATTGTGAGACTCATGCTCGCTATAGAAATGGTTTTAACCCAGCAAAGAATTGATAAATCTTACTCCTTGGGTTAATTATATAATCTGCAGTATTCCTTGATATCCTTGTAAAGTTAGCCTTGTATTTTTCAACATTCTCATACTCCTTTTGTCATAGACTCAAAAATTTCCTTTCCATATCCGCTCGATGGTCACGAGGAAAATATTTTTCTAAGAAAATATCTTTAAACCACATCCATTCCATATTTAATAATTCATCACCTTCCTTTGTGTTTTGAATCAATGAACACCGTTGATCTATATCTCCTGTGAGGTGATAAAATACCATGGAAACTTTTTTCCCTTTCTCTACTCCCCAAACAGTGAAATATTTTTCTCTAAGTAACTTATCCATTGTTTGGATAAAAATGGATTTTTAGTCCTATTTAATGTTGGTGGTTTTACCTCATGAATCTATCTAACATTGATCCTCCACGTTTTGGATCAGGATGCTCTATATGGGTAAGGTTATTATTCATAACCTGAGTGAGTTGTCCTAGTATGGTGATAAGATGATCAGCACCAGTTGCATCACCAGCTGCACTATAATTATCTGGAGTAGGAGGGAAATACCTACATGGATTACGTGTGTTGATACAGTTTCCACTCCTTCCACTAGGTACCATTTCTAAATAACGGCATACAATAGATTAGTTTATGAACCGCAATACATAATTACAAACTTGTAAAACACTTAGCATAAATTGAAAAATTTATGGATATAATTTCTAATCATAAATTTTTTTTATTTGAGGAATTATATACTCATAAATTCTTTATAATGGTTTGTAAATAAAATTTTAATTATCCTAAGAATATCCCCCAGGAGTTTCATAACCAAGAGTGTAGCAAGGCCCGTTGTCGTGCACCAGTTTCCGTTCAAGTGTAGATCAAAGTAGTGTTTTTGGGTTTTACCCCTAGGTACATCTATGCCAAATCCACCTCTAACTGCTCATATCCAGATAGGGATATATTTCTTGGAAAACTCATAAAATACTTACAGTACCAAAATTCTAGGATGTTCTTCTACACTAATCCTTAAATTCTATCTTAGGGTAGTGTTCTCTAATAAGAGTTTTTCTAAATCTGGTTTCCACGGTTTGAAATAAAATTCCTCTGATAACAAATATAACACCCCATCCCCAGTTACCTAGAGTCGGTGATTTATTACATAACATTGGAACGATACAAGTAATCATGTCCCAAAAGTTTGATAAGTTTAGTAGCCTTGGAAGTACTAGATACATTCATAAGTTTTACATTACATCATGAAATAAAAATGTCAACAAAATTTTGTCCCATTTAGAACACACTTATATCCTTAGACTATTATTTAAGTTCAACCATAAAATACTTATTCACATACTAGAAAAAATAAAACATAGAAATGGGTGAGCTAAGATGCTCAGTAAGGATAACAATATAGAAAAAAATTTCATAAATAAGCATAAACATTTAAGGCTATGTATAAGACTAAAAAAAGACTTTTAAACTTAAACTTAAGCATAATATGTAAAAGATAAAATCAAATAATTCCATTTACTTAATCACATGGATATTCTAGTAGTCAAATAATCATATTAAATATCAATAACCACTTTCATAATGATGGAATTCATAATGCCAAACTTCATAACCACATAGTCAAGGCCTTATGCCAAGACTAAAAATAAGATTTTGTCAAGGCCTTATGCCAAGAAACTAGTTTGTCTCATGAGAACTACCGATTCATCGAGGAGCTATAGCAGGCTCCACCCTTCACTTACTAAGTCCAATTCATTCCACATATGAAAAGTTTTAAACATAACATAAACATTCATATTAAAACTAGCATAAGAAATGTCAATACTTTATCAATAAACCATGAATGGTGTAAAAATAACACATCCATAGTCAAACATATCACAAAAACTTCAATACAATATAGAAGTTTTTTATCATAATAAATCAACTTCAAACAACCTTAAAATCCATCAAAGGATGTTGACATAAATGAAATAATTTTTTTAAAGAAATATCTATTTCTATTTTGAAATAATTTATTAGTCATATAATTAAAAAAGAAAACATTTATTTTGAAAATATTCTTATAATATTTTATGGGAAGATTTGGCGATGATATAATGGCCTAAAATATCCACACCCACTTTATAAGTTAAAAACAATACATTCTTACCTTAATTCTGTCAAAAAGGTCATAAAGTACCTTGTTTGGAAAACGATGGAAAGATTCCTTTCAAAACATATATGGACAAATAAGGGTATAAATGAGTTTAACCCATAATATAGTGAATAGTAATTTTTTTTGAATTATATTTTTAAGAAAACACGAATGTGGATGATAAAGAGGACCTAGTAGATACTTACGTAAAAACAACCTCAGATAATAAAGAGATTGTGAAATTAACCCTTAACTTGTACTTTTACTTGGTCAAGGGTACGTTAACATCCTGTATAATAGTTAAATCATTGTTATTAAATTATAAAATAACCATATATGTAAATATGATATCATATATGATCTTCTAATATTTTTTTGTTAATAATATTTTAGAAGTATCACCGTTTTGGGTGTTAACTGATTCATTTTCCCTTATATGCTCAGATACGTAAGCCATGTTTGTTATGAATATGATGTATTTGATTCATATATAGAATTATATTATGTTCATAACTATTATTTTTAACAATAAAATAAAAATTATTCTTGAATTATTACGATGGGGAATGAATCTCATCGCGTTCGTGGAGACGGTAATCCGTACGTACGCACGAGCGACAATATCATTATATTGATGGTGAAATAGTATGTAATTGGATGGTATATAATATATAAAGAATAATTAACATTTTATATTTATTATTTACATTATTTATACGCATTATTATATGCATCCAAATAATAAAGTGTTTGAATAACAAACTACACCACGACGTGGAGAAGGTATGCCGTACACACACACGTATGGTGACTTTGTCATTCATATGATTGATTGAATAATGAATATGGTTGTAAAATTTTTATAATAACATCACAGTATATATAATATTCTATATTTATTATTTTATAATGGAAACAAAAAATAAAGAGGAAGTGGAAGAGGAAAAGAACGTGAAAGAGGTGATGAAATATTTACCTCTTCTTTGGGTTCTTCCTTTTAATTTGATCAAAAGGGCTTCTTAGGTTGGATTTCTGACCAAAGAAAGGCTTCTAGGATTATGTGATGGTAGTTGGGTGGATATTTGGGCAGGGTTTGGCAGATCCAAATGGCTTTTCAGGTGTGAAATTAAGAGAAGGGGAGGTTTTCTTTTTTAAGAGAGGTGAGGGTCACTTTAAGAAAAGCTTGAAATATTATTTTATAATAAAATCATTTTCAGTTTCTAATGAATCCAAAAAATGAATTATTTCAAATATAATGTGGGTATGGGTCTAAAACATCTCAAAAATAGGTTTTAGATAGGTTTAAGTAATTATATTAACCTTATCCTTTAGATTAACTCTTAGTTAAATAGTTTGACATTTATCATGTCTCTTTGTATTTTTATGTTATATGGGTAATAAACTTACCATAACAAGCCAAGAGAACCCCATGTGGTTCATTATTAATATATATAACCTTATCTATGTACTTTTTCTAAGCCTTATATTTTTAGGAGTATTATATCAATTAATAATATAGTATTTGTTTTAAAAACTCAATTATGTCAATTTTGACACTATTTAGTATTTGATTTTTTTTGAAAGCCATAAAAATTTTATCACTTAGAATAAAATTTATTTAACCAACCATAAAATGTCATATTAACCTATAAAATTAGTGGAATTTATCAGATGTCTCAATTTACATTTATTTAGATATTTATAATATCAATTATTTTAATATTTCATTAATAAGGTAATTACTGCATCATCATCGTGTCAAAAATAAATTAAATTATTTAATGTCTAAAAATTATAAATAAAATACCATTATGTAGGAAATATTTTTACCTTTATAATAAATATTCATAGTTTAATTTATATTGTGTGTAACTCTATATTTAAAATGGTTTAGTTATTAAACTTCGAATTTAACTCTTTTAACTCTTCTTTAAATAAAATAATAATAAATGTCCTAATCTAATCCAAGTAGACCAAAGAGGATAATATTTTATTACTAAGGTTGTTTTTGGTCTAATTATACTTATCCAATAGAATTAGGACATATGTTAGGGTAATTATGATATTATTTTTACCCTGAATTACCCTATTTACTTTTAACCATGGTAAATAAAAGTCAAAAGTTACTATTCACCAAAAATTATTTTCATCTTATTGAACCACATTTTACTTACTGGTATCAACCGTGTCTCTCAGATTTTTTAAATTCAACTCACATAAGTGATAAAATTAAGTTTTATGAAAATTTTAAATGCTCTTAGGATGTGGGTAAAAGACGGTAAACAGTTCAATAAAATTTCTATATATCTAAAATCATTATAAAACGACTTCAATGAATTACATTTAACTTATATCGGTATTATGTATCTATTTTGACCTAAAATAAATTGAAATAAAATAACTAATTATTTAAATAAAAATTCGGTTTTAAACAATAACTCAGTGTTTTCACTATTTATCAAAAATTGAAATACCAAAAATTCAACCTAAGCTAATTTTGATATCCAGAATCAAAAAATGAAGTTCATTTTGAAAGATAAAATTTATAAAATTTTAGAAAGTGGGTATTACTATTCACAACGGCTAGTTTGATTGGTTGTGGTGTGTTTGAACTCGAAGTTGCGTACAACACAAACTATTGTATTATTCAAAGGGAAACATACCGCAGAAGCTTGGGGTGTTACAGTTACTATATATAAGTATATTTTTTAAAAATTAAGATATTTATGATATAATCATCATTATGTATAGATAAAATGATACTTACTTTCCATTACGTGCATTGAAAATTAGAAACATTATTCATGCAAATGTATAACCTACTGTCTCCATGATTGTAACACCATTGATGGTTCATAACCATATTTCATGGTTGACTTTAAAAATTATAGTTAATGAATAAAAATGATAATTATATCATGATTATTATTCTACATATGATGTAATAATGTAACAAACGATGCATTTATAGAATAATAAATTTTCATTTAAATTGATATTTATGAATAATATATTATTTTTACATTAAACAGGATTCTTTTTCTGACAGTGTAATAAACATGCAACAATGGGTTTCTTTTAAATATAACGGTGCACACAACTCTGAGTTATAACGAAAAATAATATAATAATAATATAATTTTAAATGGTAGTTAACACCTAGCCGTTGTATTGCTCGGACTAAAAAGAACTAACTATAATATGATTATACATGTTTTTTAAATGTATTTATATTTATTTCATAAATTTTAGAGGCTTAAAATAAGAATGAATCTGATTTTAAGCAGGAAATACTCTAATATTTTTAAAAGGTCATTTTACCACCTTTAGATTAAGAACCCCTTTTAAATACAGTTCTTGTCATATTTATATTTTATATTTTAAAAAATAAACTTCTTTTATAAAATCAAGACATAAAAATTTACTTTGGATAAATTTATGGAAATTTTTTGATAAAGATCATTTTTAATGAATAGTGAAAAATACCGCTTTTTAAAGTCAAAACTGTATTTTCATCTAATTTATTTATATAGTTATACTGTAATTTTAATTGGTTTAAAGTATAATTGGATTATATTTTTATCATTTAATCCAATATTGTTCTTTGAGTGTAATTTCAATTTGAAATTTAACATAAACACTTGTTAATCATTTGGTAGTTTTTAATTCTTAAAAACACACTTTTTGGTTTTGATAACTAGAATTAATTTTAAATTTATTTATGAAAATTATATATTTTGAATTTTGAAAAATAGATTCCATATTTTGAATCAGGAGGTCCAAATTGTGTAAATTTGGGCCTTTTATTTTTAGACATTATGAATAGTAACTTCAGTAAGTATTTTATTTACCACGGTTAAAGGTTAAATTTGGTAAATAAGGGTAATAAATAGAATTAAAATAATATTAAACTACCCTAATGGATGTACTAATACTATTGTATTATATATGTACATCCATGGGAATCCTTGGGTCGATTTTTGGACCCCATGAATCCACTTTTATGTGAAAATGACATTTTATAAGAATTAATTTGTAATAATGAAAAATAAAATATAAAAATTTCTTTTTTACTAAAACAATTTTTATATGGGGTCATATAAGTGATCACATTGACTATAAATAGTAATTAGAAAGGTGAAAATATTTCCTATATCATGGAATTTTATTTATAATTTTTAGACATCAAATAAATAAATATATTTATGACACAATGATGATGTAGGGATTACCTTATTAATGAATGATTTAAATAAATGATATTATAAATGATAAAATAAATTTATTTTTAAACTTTTTATGACATAAAATAATTTTATGGATGATTATGACTTGTTATATTTTAATTGATGAAGTTTTTTTTAAATAATATAGTTTTTATGGATTTTTAAAAAGTCAAGATATGAATAGTATAAAAATTTACATAAATGAGTTTTCAAAACAAATACTATTTTATTAAATGATATAATATTCAGAAAAATTACTTAGATAATGTTGAAAATGTCATTAATGATCCACTTGAGGTTTTATTATCATTTTCTAGTCACTATATTAACCATATAGTTTGAATATATAAGAACACATGGTAAGAGTTAAATTAGTTAACTAAGGATTAAAGCTAAAAGATAAGGTTAAATTTGTGACCTAGACTTGTATAAAACCTATTGGTTGAGAGTTTTTAGACCTAAAAACAAATTATATTTTAAATAAATGATTTTGTGATCTTTTAAAACTGGAAATCAGAAAATAATAAAATAATACTTCAAAACTTTCCTAAAGTGCCCCTCCTCCCTCTTATAAAAGGCATCACCCCTACCCATTTAATAAAAACTCTCAAGACACTTGGATCATCGAAAATATTCGCAAATATGCTCCAAACATCCCATTATTACTAATATAATCTTTACCTTGCGCATAAGGGAATTCAATAATGTTTTTTGGCTTAAATCAAAGAGAGTTACACGTTTTAAGAGGTAACATCTTCTCTAAAGTTCTTTTCCATTATTTTACTTCTTCACTAACTATTCTATTCTTATTATTTGATTAAATAACAACACCCGTATCCTAAATATACTAGGATTTTTTTCTGATAAGTATTAGAACTAAACTTAGGCACACTTCCATCTAATGGATACGAACATATTGTTTATGTGGACGACGAACTATTGACTCACGAAACGATGATTGTTCAATTTTCCCTTACCACCTCTCATGGTGTCCATTATGATGGAAATATATTTATATATGATATATATAATATTTATGTTGTCTCTATGCTTCTTCTTTTTATTTAAATCATACCTCTATGCTTTCCATAATGTTTAAATACGATAATTTCAATTGAGGAAGTGCGGACTACCGCCCCCTCAAAGTGATATGACTCGTTCATTCCATACATGGAATGTATAAAGGATGAATTTAATTAACTTATGTAACATATATAAAATATTATATTATATTTTAATTATAATATACCTATGTATCATTTAGTTTTCATTCTTTTAAGTATGATAAAGAAATGAAATTAGTGTTCATGCGTACGTACGACTTACCGTCTCCATTAACAGTGCATTTTATTTCTTATCTCCAAATGTTATATACTATTATAAATACATATATATACTAGATATATATGATATTTAAATCATTAATATCATTCTTCAGATAATTTAATTTTTACCACATGGAAAATTTGTAATTATAAGAAGTTCACTTTTGACTCAAGTACCGAATATCGACAAAACGACCTTTATTAAATTAAATAATTATTTAATTTATATAACATGGTTATAAGTGATATAAAAGGAATAATATACTTGAAAAATATTCTTAATCAAGTATAAATTAACTTAAGTTTATTCTTCAGGAAGAACAAGGAACATACGTGATGAGTTGGGCTCAAGGTAAGAAAACTTCTTAACCCAATTTCCATTCTTTGGGTTATACATCTACTTCTTGATTATATCGTGCTATGATTTTGTGAGAAAATAACTTTTGATATCTTATCTTTTATTTATAATTTCTTTATTTTTAATTATTGTGAAAACACATAATTTATCTATTTTATTTACAAAATTATCTTTGTAAGGGACTTCATCTCAATATCCTTTCATTGAGGCATAATTTATCTATTTTGTTTAAGGTACGCAGGGATAACAACCTTTTCGCCACCATAAGTATTATTTAATTTTTGGTTTCCTTAACTAGCTGTAATGTTTTAAAAAAGGAAAATAAATACCATATAACTTTTTTATGTATTTTGGTATTGAAAATTGTTTTGATAAATCATTGATTATGTCAATATCTTAAAATTATATATTGTGATTATAATGTGGAAATGTTATCTTTCCTCAATGATTGTTTTACGTGTTATGAATATATTATGGTTCTTGGGCATTGTTTCCGTATACGGGTGGTTCCAGGATAAACCAAGTGTCGGTGATCTCAAGATATCTATTTAATGTATTGAGTAACATGTCAGAGGTAAAATTTAATTTTTCTCCAAAGATATTTAGGGATTATACTGTGATGGTTATTCCAAACATAAATCCTTATGTAGCCATGAATTCTACAATATAAGTATGTTATAGATGCCACAAGTCACATTTATGTTTTTTGATTTCAATGTTTTGTTCACAAATATTATAAATTCATGAGGTATGTTAAAGAACTTATGTTTTATGATTTAAAAGTATGGTTTCATTGTTTTTTATGTATTTATGGACTAATGTTTTCTTTCCTTATTTTGTTATGCATTACTGAGATTTTTATGCTCATCCCATTTTTTTTGAAATGTTTTTCATTGTGTATAAAAAAGATTAATAGAAATGAATAGTTCAAGAAGTTTTTTATTAGGAAGAGAATTTTTGTTTTATTTAATGAGTTTTATTTTTGTGAAAAAATGGTTAGAGTAGAAGTGTCTATTTTATAATATTTGAGATGCAATGTAATAGTTTTGGCCTAATTCTTTAAAACTATAAACCTGAAAAGATCCTTAATGTGAATTCTTGACTTAACTCAAGATTATATAATGTTTAAAAATGGGGCTTTATAGTTTTATAAGAGGTTAGTTTAGAAAACTTTAAGAGTTAGGATATTATTAAATTAATATCCATAAAATAATTTATGGAAATATTGAAATGATATATCATTTGAAAATTACCATGTTGCTTCACATAAGATATTTCTGTGTTCAGAATGGTTTTCCACAAAGTAAACATGGTAGCTATGATGGGATGAAATCAAGAGGAAAAAAAACTTCCAAATCAGAAACTTGAGATCGTCAGAATCAAAGATGAATAATTTGGTATAGTGATGGCATAGTTGAATTGGGTTATAAATGGTGGTGGTATCCATGAACAAGATCAGCTAGATCAAGCACAAAGGAACATGTTAGTAGTGGATAATTTCATGAGGTAACAACCCCCATCATTTAGAGTATCATCTAACCCTATGCAAGTTGAAGGGTGGATTAAAACACTGGAAAATATTTTTGATGTCATGGGGTGTTCAGATGATCCGAAGGATAGTCTTTATGTTTACTGTTTTGAAGGTAAAGTTGATCAGTGGTGGTCGATGGTTAAAAATATCAAGGATAGTGAGAATATTGATACTATTTATTAGGATGAATTAAAAGGTATGTTTCTTGAGAAATATTTTCCTAAGGAGATTCCAATTAGGATTAAAAAATAATTCTTGGAATTGAGGTAGGAGGATGAATCAATGGCTTTATATGAATCAAAATTCACTAGACTGACAAGGTATGCTCCAAATTTCATACACAATCTTAATTTTAAAATCAACCATTTTTACTCAAAATTAAATCCAAAGTATCTAATGGATTTAGATTTTCATGAGTTCAAAATTTAAGAAAAAATTGTTTTGTGTGTAGATATGGTGGAAATGGAGTTTTCCAATGATCATGTGTTCTTTGAAAAACAACAGAATAAGAGGTCATGGGGGCAGACGAAAGGGACGCACTCTTCAAAAAAGTCTGATGGTAAGAAACTTAAGTTTATAGTTTTTGAAAATTGTGGTAAAACACACACTGGGGAATGCCTTTTGAATTATGGTAAGTGCTTCCAATGTGGTAAATTTGGATATAAGGCTCGTAATTGCATTGAAAAAGATTAGGGTAATTTTAAGAAAAAATTTGATTTACAGTTAGTGAATTTTTTTAAGTTCAATGAAACGAGTCATTATACAAATGAGTGTCCAATAAAGAACTCAAATGAAGGAAAGTAGCCAGATTACAAGTATAAAGGGGTGGTGAAATCCTTTGCAACTACTTCAGCAGATTTTGGGCCATCAAATGACGTAGTATTATGTACATTTTTTGTTTATTGAGATTATGGGAATGTGTTATTTTCTTTAGGGTCTACACATTCTTTCATTTATGATAATTTTTTTAGTAAATTGGGAATTAAATCTCAAGATATGAATCCTAAACTTGTGGTAAAAACAATTGGAAAAAATGTTGAGGCAAAAAGAAATTATAAGAACCTTCCTATACTTGTGTGCGGAAAGAATCTACCTGTAAAACTTATTGTTTTTTCATCTATTAGTGTTTGATTTTATTTTGGGTATGGATTGTCTTTTTATTTATCATTATATGATTTAATGTAGTGATAAATAGGTTTAATTTTAGAAAGAATTTCAGTTTGTGTACAAGAATGAACCCTTAATTTTGATACCATATTAGGAAGATGAGAAACTAGTAAAAGATGGAAATTAATGTTACCTTGCACATATTGTTGAAAACAAGGGAACTGTTCAGATTAATGAAGTGCCAGTGGTAAATGAGTATCTTTATGTTTTTATTGATGAATTTCCTGGTATAATACCTAATCAAGAAGTTGAATTTATAGTGGACTTAGTTCCTGATGCTATTCCAATTTCAAAACCCCTTATCGAATGGCTCAAATTGAACATTTAGAGTTAAAGAAGCAATTGAAGGAGTTATTATATAAAGTTTTTATTCAACCTATAACATCACCATGGGGTGCTCTAATATTGTCTGTTAAAACTAAATATGGTTCAATGAGACTTTCAATTTATTATAGAACCTTGAATAATATCACTATTAGGAACAAGTATCCTTTGCCTCATATCAACAATTTATTTGATCAGATAAAAGGAGCTAAGTATTTTTCAAAGATTAAATTGAGGTTGGGGTACCATCAGTTGAAAGTAAAGGAAGAAGATATTATGAAGAATGCATTTCATACTAGATATTTCCATTATGAATTTTTAGTTATGAATTTTCGGTTAACCAATGCACATTCTGTATTAATGGACATAATGAATAGAATTTTCTGTGAGTTCTTGGATAAGTTTGTGGTTGTGTTTATTGATGATATTTTGGTTTATTATAAAAGTAAATAGAAGCATGAAATTCATTTAAGGGTTATCTTAAAAACCTTAAAAGAAAAGAAACTGTACATGAAATTTAGCAAGTATGAGTTTTGGTTATAGAAAATTTTATTCCTTGGTCACATTGTTTCTAAAGATAACATAAATTTTGATCCTTCTAAAATAAAAGTTGTTAAAGAATGTCCAATACCCACAAATATAACCGAGATTCATAGTTTTCTTGGTTTAGTAGGTTATTACAAGAGGTGTTTTGAAAATATTTCACGGTTATATAGTTGAATGACTAAGTTAACTTGAATAGGTGTTAAGTTCATCTGGACAAAAGAATGTGATGAATGTTTTCTGGAATTGAAAAGAATATTGGTGGATGCTTCAGTTTTGGCACTACCTTTTAGAAATAGTTATTTTTATCTACGATGATGCTTCGTTGAAAGGACTTGGTTGTATCCTAACACAGAATGATTTGGTAATTTCTTATGTTTAACATCAGTTGAAACCTCATTAGTTAAATTACCCTACACATGATTTGGAATTAGATATTGTTGTTTATGATTTAAAAATTTGGAGGCATCATCTTTATGGAGTAAAATGTGAAATATATAATGACCATAAAATTTGAAGTATATATTCACTCAGAATGAATTTAACACAAGATATAGGATATGGATAAAATTAATCAAGGATTATGATTGCATGATCCATTACCACCTGGGAAAGGAAAATAAAGAATCTGACACATTGAGTTGAAATAGTAATACTATATTAACCATTTTACATTTGGAACAAGATCTTTTGGGTTTTGATTTGATGAATTTTGGATGGGAAGTTGTTAGTGCAGGGAATTCCTCTGTTTTGTTTCAGGTGGCAGTGAAATCATCTCTAGCAGAAAGAATAAAGTAAGTGTAGAAAGAGGACAATGAGTTGTAGAAAAAGGTAGAATTTGTTCAGAAGGGTAAATTAACTTAATTTAAAGCTGATAAAGATTGTGTTTTGAGGTTTGGATGGAGGTTATGTGAGCCTTGTGATTCACAGTTGAAGAAAGAGTTGTTATGTGAAGCTCAAAGTTCTCTATTTTTTGTTTATCCGTATAGTACTAAAATTTACAGAGATATTCGGGAGTATTACTGGTGGGATGGAATGAAAAGAGATATTGATGACTTTATCTTGATATTTTTGATTTTTCAACCGGTTAAAATAGAGAGGCAGTTACCGAAAGGGATGCTTTAGACTTTTCCAATTCCAAAGTGGAAATGGGAAAATGTGTCCATGTATTTCATATTGGGATTACCAAAGAATTCTTGAGGTAATAATGCAATCTGGGTTATTGTTGACCGATCGACTAAATCTACTCATTTACTTCCTATTCGAGATACTCTATCTCTAGAACAACTTTCTCAATTGTATATTAATGAGATAGTCCGGTTACATAGAGTTTCTCTCTACATTATATCTGATTATGATCCTAAGTTCACTTCTAACTTTTGGAAGGGCCCTTAAAAGTCGTTGGCTACTGAATTAAATTTTAGTACATCTTTTCATCTGCAATCAGATGGGCAGTCAGAATGAACAATTTAGACATTGGAAGATATGCTACATGCTTCTTCCATGGATTACCAGGGAAGTTGGGACCAACATATTTCATTGGTTTAGTTTTCTTATAATAATATTTTCTATTCTAGTGTATAGATGGAACCATTTGAGGCATTATATGAAAAGCGGTGTTGATCTTCTTATTTTTGGGATGAAGTAGGTGAACAGAAGATGATGGGACTAGGATTGTTATAATAGACAGTAAAAAAAGTTTGGTTGATTCAAAAGCACCTAAGAATATCTCAAAACTGGTAGAGAATTTTTGCAGATAATTGATGTAAGGATATTTCTTTTGAGGTAGGTGGTTATTTTTTCTCAAAGTTTATCCATTGAAAAATGTGATACTTTTTGGTAAGTAGGGAAAGCTGAATCCAAGGTTCATTAGACCCTATGAAATCCTGGAGAAAATTAGATCAGTTTCCTACATAGTGGATTTACCTCCAAGTTTATCCTAGGTACACAATTTGTTCATGTTTCAATGTTGAGAAAGTATATGCCAGATCCATCTCATGTTTTGAGTCCATAGGTTGTTCGGTTGGAAGAGAATCTTTCTTATGAGGAACAACCAGTCTAAATTCTTGACTGAAGAGAGAAAGTCTTGAGGAATAAGGTAATTCATTAGGTAAAGTTTTTGTGGAAAAAACTATATGGTTGAAGATGAAACATGAGAATTTGAAAATTCTATGAGGGATAAATACCCCCACTTATTTGACAAGTGAATATAATTATTGGGGTAAAATTCTAGAAAGGCGTAAGGATGCAACAACACATGTATTTATAGAATAATAAATTTTCATTTATATTAATATTTATGAATAAGATATTTTTTTACATTAAAAGGGATTCTTTGTCTGATAGCGTACTCAACACGCAACAACGCGTTTCATTGAAGTCTTACGTTGCACACAACTTTGAGTTATACTAAAAAATAATATAATAATAATATTATTTTAAATGGTAGTTAACGCCAACACATTGTATTGGAGGGAATAAATATAAATAAATAAAATATTATTATACATGTTTGTTAAATGTATTTACATTTATCTGATAAATTTTTGAGGCTTAAAATAAGAATAAACTTGATTTTAAGCATGAAATACTCTAATATTTTTAAAAGTACGTTTTACCACCTTTTGATGGAGAATCATTTTTAAATATAGTTTTTTCACATTTATATGTTATATTTTAGAAAATAAACATCTTCTATTGAATCGGGACATCAAAATTTTCTTTGGATAATTTTTTGGTAATTTTATGATAAAGGTAATTTTTAATTAGTAGTAAAAAATACCACATTTTAAGTCAAAACTGCATTTTCATCTAATTTATTTATATATCTAGATTGAAGTTTTAATAAGTTTTAAACTATAATTGGATTATATTTTTATCATTTATTCCAATTTTAGTAATTATAAGTAATTTATTTTTTAAATTTTACATAAACACATATCAATCTTTTGGTAGTTTTTACTTCTTAAAAACATCGTTTAAGGTTTTGACAATGAGAATTAATTTTAAATTAATTTATGAAACTTCTATGTTTTTAATTTTTAAAAATGGATTCTATATTTGGAATCAGGAGGTCCAAATTGTGTAAATATATACCTTTTATTTTTAGACATTATGAATAGTTACTTTAGTAATTATTTTATTTACCATGGTTAATGGGTAAATATGGTAAATAATCATAAAAAAACATTATTATAATAATTTTAGTCTAACATAACACATGTAATAATACTATTGGATGAGTTATGTTTGACCATGGAAATATTGGGGTAAATTTTGGGACCCCATAGAGCCACTTTGATGTGAAAATGACATTTTATAAGAATCAATTTAAAGTAAAGAATAATATAACATAAAAATGTATTTTTTATTAATTTTTTTTATATGGGGGTATATAAGTTATATTTTGGACTATAAATAGTAATTATAAAGATAAAAATATTTCCTACATCATGTTATTTGATTTATATTTTTATACATCAAATAAATAAATATATTTTTGACACAATGATGATGTCTGATTACCATATTAATGAATGATTTAAATAAATGAGATTATAAATATTAAAATAAATTTATTTTGAAACTTTTTATGCTATACAAGAATTTCATGGATGATTATGACTTGTTATATTTTAATTAATTATGTGTTTTTTAAATATTAAAGTTTTTATATATTTTTAAAAAGTCATTATATGAAAAGTATAAAAATAGACTTAAATGAGTTTTGAAAACAAATACAATTTTATTAGATGATATAATAGTACCAAAAATATAATATTTGGCTAAATGACTTAGATAATGTTGAAAATTTCCCTAATTAACCACTTGTGGTTCTATTGGTAGTTTATAGTAACTATATTAACCATATAGTATGCATATACAAATAGACATGGTAAGAGTTAAATTAGTTAACTAAGGATTAAAGCTAAAAGATAAGGATAAATTTGTGCCCTAGACTTTTCTAAAACATATTGGTTGAGATTATTTCAACTCAAAAGAATCTTATATTTTTTATAAATTACTTTGGGACCTTTTGAAACTGAAAGTCATTTTATAATAAAATAATACTTCAAAACTTTCCTAAAGTGCCCCTCCTCCCTCTTATAAAAGGGCATCACACCTACCCATTTAATCCCACCTCTCAAGTCCCTTGGATCATCCAAATGCTTCCCAAAAAATCTACCAAAATCACTTTATTTCTCATATAATCCTTAACTTGGGAATAATTCATTTCAATAAATCCTTTTGGCTCAAATCAAAGGGTGTTACATGTTTTAAGAGGTAGTGTCTTCTCTAAAGTTCCTTTCAATTATTTTACTTCTTCACTCCCTATTATAATAATATTATTTGATAAAATAAAAAATATCCTCAATATAATAGGATTTTTTATGAGAATTATTCAAACCACACTTACACAAACCTCCATCTAATGGATACGAACATACTGTTTTTGTGGATGGCGAACTACTATCTCATGAAACGATGATTGTTCAATTTTCCCCTACCACCTCTCATGATGGACATTATGATGGAAATATATTTATATATGATATATATGATATTTATATTTTCTATATTCTTCTGTTTGTTATTTAAATCACACCTATATTCTTTTCATAATGTGTAAATATGATAATTTCCTTTGAGGAAGTGCGGACTACCACAGCCTCAAAGTGATATGACTCATTAATGACACACATGGAACGTGTAAAGGATGGATTTATTGAAATTATGTAAATTATATAAAATATGATATTATACAAGAATTATAATATAACTATTTATCATTTAGGTTTCATTCCTTTAAATATGAAAAAGAAATGAAAGTACTGTTCATGCATACGTACGACTTATCGTCTCCATAAACGGTGTATTTCATTTATTATCTTAAAATTTTATGTACTATTATAAATAAATATATATACTGGATATATATGATATTTAAATCATTAATATCATTATGGTGATAATGGAATTTTGACCACATGGAAAATTTGTAATTATAACAAGTTTATTTTTGACTCAAGTACCGAATATTGACAAAATGACCGATATTAACTTAAATAATTATGTAATTTTTATAACATGCTAATAAGTGATATAAATGGAATAATAAAATTGAAAATTTTTATTAATAAATTATAAATTAAATTAAGTCTATTATTCTGGAAGAACAAGGAACATACGTGATGATTCAGACTCTTTGTAAGGGAACTTCTTAATCCAATTTCCGTTTATTGGGTTATACATCTACTTCTTGATTATGTTGTGCTATGATTATGTGAGAAAATAAATTGTTATATAATATCTTTTATTTATACTTTATTTATGTGTACTTATATTGAATACACATAATCAATCAATTTTATTTACAAAATGATCTTTGTAAGGGAATTCATCTCAATCTCCTTTAATTGAGGAATATTTTGATTTATACACAACTTTCTTTTGTACAGTGTATAAAACCATTTGGATTTTAATTTATTTAAAAAATAATATTTTGTTTTAAAAATCATTTTACTAAATGAAAAAGTGAATTTTTCTATTTAACTTACACAGTGACAAGGAAATTTCCACTGCCGCGGGTATTATTTGATATTTGGCTTCCTTAACAAGCCGTAATGTTTTTAAAAGAAAAATAAATACCATATACCTTTTTTATAAATTTTGGTATTGAAAATGGGTCTAATAAAGAATGTATTATGTTAATATCTTGAAATGATATATTGTTATTAAAATTTGGAAATTTTGTATTTCTTTTATGCTTGTTTGATGTGTTATGTATATGTTATGGTTCTTGGGCATTTTTACGTATACGGGTGGTTCCATGATAAAACAGGGTCCGGTTAGCCCGATATTGCACTCCAATGAAATGGATAACTTGACGGAGGTAAACTTTAATGGTTCTTGAAACGCACGACCGACTTTCACCTATCGACCGGTCAAAGTTCCGGTGCTCTGCTAATGTGTATAGCAGCACTCGGGTCAAATCCTCGGCGATGATACTTTGAAATAGTTGTTTGTTTTTAGTTGATTGTATTTTGATTAGGGGGGTTTGTTTGCAGAGCTTAATTGAAATGATTGATTGTATATAATTGATTTAAAAAATTGATAAATATTGGGGTGGGTTCATCATTATGTAGTTAATCTTGTGATATCCTTGAGCTTTGCTTTATATTGCATTTAAATTAACACCCACTTCACAAGTTGACGTTGATTAGAATTCCTAAGTGTTAAAGCTTTAATCCAAGCCTTAACTTAATTAGGATTATAATATCAATCATTAAATGTTTATGGTAGTGTATTTTTTGTTCCAATAATCCATGGAAACCACATTCTAAACAAAATATTTCATTAATCCATGACATATTAAGTCCAACATACACAATGTTAAATTAACAAATACTCATTGAGAAAATACTCTCAATCACTTAACATCCCTAAATTATAACTCACCCCAATGAGATATTTACCCATCCATTTGGGTTTTTAATATTCTGGTTATAATAATTATGATGATAAATTAAGAATAGAAGAAAAAGAAAGGGATTAGAAAAGAGTGGTACGTCGAACACACACACACACGAACAATTATGATAATTAAAAACGGATTTTCGATTGAATGAGGAAGCAAAATAAGGGAAGGGGATTCAACTAAATTTAAAATATTTTAATAAAATTAATATTAAACTATAGAAGGTGGAGAAGAATAAGATATATTTAAGAAGAAACTTTCATTAAAACATAATTACAAACAGAGAGACTTACAAAATTACAAAAACGAAGAAAACGAAAGTAAGTGAAAACAAAGAGAGGAGGAAATGTCTCTCAAGTAAAAACCTGTGTATGGAAGGTCCTCCCAAGACTTTTTCAAGGCTTTGGTCATGCCAATATGTTATCCTCTCTTCTGAAATGCCAACCCCTCTCAAAGAGAGAAGGGGAGAGTATTTATAGCCCAAGGAGTGAACTGTTTTTATTCCCAATCTGTCCTTCCACTTACATCGCCAAGTTGGATATACAGACATCCGAATATCCAAATATTTACTTCTTCAAAGTTGTAGATAATAAAGTTTTACGACTAATGTAAACATTTGGAGGCATTTGGACAAGTGGATCCAAAGTTATGGCGGTTTTATTAAACAAAGGTAAACTGTCCATTTCTATCCATGATTTTTCGATGGCCAAAATGTGAATGGATTTTGGATCAGGAAGATGCCTTCAAATCCGAATATCTTCTTCAACAAAGTATTCCGCCTATATTTCCTATTTCACACTGAAAAATATCAGCTCTATTTGATGCTTACATCATGAGATATGTCATGAATACTATAGTGACTTTATTTCTCATCCAGAATGGTGGGCTGAACTTCAAAGCTTCATTTTGACCCCTTGTGCTTGGATTTGGGCCTTGAAATTTTTATCCAAGATGACATGTAGTGTCCCACAAATTATGGTGGAGATTGAATGTTTTTGGACTTCTGGAATGAGCCCAGTAAATCAATCTTCAAGGCTGGTCTAGTTTGTTCACAGATTCTATAGGTCATCTTGTGTGGTAAATGTGATCCTTCAAATGGAAGAATTTGCCCATGATCCCTTATAATGAAATGTTGTATATGGAATTAGGAATCCTAAAAAACAGTAACCACACAATTAGGATCCATAGGGTGAGATTTATAAATAAAATGGTAAACTAACTCAATTGGACTACTTATAAAAATGCTGAAAAATTATACTTAATATTAAAACATTAATATTTCACACAAATTATGCACATTTCATATAAATTCATTAAAGGGAGTATATAATAAGACATGAAAATATTAACAACATCAACTCCCCCACACTTAGTATTTTTCATGTCCTCATGTTCAACAAATATAAAAACATAACAAAATCATTTTTACTCACCAACAAATATTAAAATTTTGTTTTCTCCAATCAGGGGAGGTTTAGACTATTTCACTCATCCATTTCGAATTCCACCACAAGTTGTTAAAGAAAAAATGTTCCAAAACTAATTTATTTTTTCATGCTCAAATTTAGAAATGGAAAATGTGGACACTCAAAACTCACACCTCTCAAGATGATAAAATTCATTTGTGGAGGTTCACTCTTTCACCAACCAAAAGTGAAAATCATAGAGTTTGTAAGAGCTCTCAGCTTCCAATACCTATCCAAAGTGCAAAATAATAAATAGGTATTTTTAAGGGGTTTTTATGTGGCTATGGGATGATAGGAATATAATGTCCAAGAGAGAAGAAGAGGGGTAAAACACCAACATAGAAAAATAATGCACATTTTTTTTGAAATAAAACGTGGAAGGGAATGAAAATACGTATTTACAAGGGAATAATTGTGTGAAGAAATACACAATAGAGGATGAGAATTTGAAGGGGATGGGAAGATGAAATATTTAAAAACCACAAAACTTCTCCCAATAATAATATAATTTATGTTTTTTCTTTTTTTTCTCTTTGTTTTTTCAAAAGTTGACCTTGAAACAGATCTCACACTCATATCCTAACCCATGTTTGATATCCTCACAACACTAATTGTAATAGTTATAACAAGATCAAAGGCTAAGAAATAGTTATTTTTGACCTACCCAAGACACAACCCATTTTTTCATTTTTTTGATTTTTTTTCATCATTTTTGATTTTTTTGAACACTTATCAATAACATTTAAAAAATTACATAAATGGGAGTACATTACATTTCCCAAAAAAAAACTGAATGATAACATCTCCCCCACACTAAAGTGGATGCTTTCCCTCAAGCATATGATAACATGGTGAAATAAACAAAGGGTACCCAAAATTAAATCCACCCCCCACACTTAAATTTCAAAAAATTATGCAATGAAAATCCATGTTGATATTTGGTGGGGAAATGTATTGGGCTTGTAATGTGGCTATCAAAGAAAAGGTTTTCATAGGCTCGAAGGGGCTTTCAAAAGGGGGATTAATGTATGGTTAATGGGAGGCTATTTGGCTATTATAATTCTCATGTGGTTCAAAAAAATACCCCTATCATATTATTGCACACTAAGGTAGGAAATTCAGCTCGAAGGCCCACAAACTCAAGACTCACAAATGGGGGTGAAAACATACATTTTGAAAAGATGGACATCGGTGGCCTTGACATGAAATCAAATGTTGTTCCTCACAGTTCGGGAAAAGCAATTTCCAAATCAAAAATTGAGTATTCAAAATTTGTTAATTTTGAAAAAAAATTCTTTATCCAATGTCATGATGAAAATAAAAAATTTTTGAGATCAAAATATGTCTGTTTACTCCCCAAAATGGTTGGACAAAATTTCAAAACTCGATGGTGAGTAAGCATGACTCTTTAATTTTTTGTATTTTTTTTAAGTGATTGTTTTCTTGGTTTTTTTAGGTTTTTAGGTTTTAATATTTTTTTATTTTTTTTATAAAGATACACCCACACAAAATAGAAAGTGAAAAAGAAAGGTTTTTATAAATAAAGTGGTAAAAAAAATTAAAGAGAGAGGAAAAAGAAGAAAGAGGTAGAGAGAGGAAGAGATAGAGAGAGAGTTAAAGGGAAAGAGGTGCCCCCTGGTTTAGATTTGGTGGGTCGTCATCTCCATCCGGTGGTGGGTTGACTGGAGAAGTTGGGTATCCAATGGAAGTAGATGATGATCCAAGACTGTGTGTCCTCTCATAGTGATGCTTTAACCGATGTCCATTAACCGCGAATGTCCTTTTGGAAGAGGGGTCTTGGACTTGCACTACACCAAATGGGTAAACATTAGTAATAACAAAAGGACCTTACCAACGAAAATTAAGCTTACCTGGGTGAAGTTGGAATCGATAATTGAAGAGAATTACCTTTTCAACTTTTTGAAATACATGTCTCAGGATGTGTCTATCATGGATTACCTTAGCATTCTCTTTGTACAGATTGGAATTCTCATAGGATTCAAGTCGAAGCTCCTTCAGTTCAGCCAATTGCAACAATCTTTCTTCACCAGATTTTTCACAATCAAAATTACAGGTTTTCACAGCTCAAAAAGACTTATATTGGATTTCAAATGGTAGATGACATGCTTTACCAAAAACTATCCTAAAAGGATACATCCCAATAGGTGTTTTATAGGCAGTTCGATAAGCCCAAAGTGCTTCACCAAGTCTTTCAGGCCAGTCTTTTCTGGTGGGTTTTACAATTCTCTCAAGCACTCTTTTCACTTATCTATTAGAAAGTTCAGCCATGCCATTTGTTTGGGGGCGATATGCAGTTGATGTTTTATGAACAACCCCATTCTTTTTCAAAAGATATTCCATGGTTTTATTACAAAAATGGGTTCCTAAGTAACTTATCAAGGCATGAGGTGTGCCAAATCTATGGAAGATGTGTGTCTTTAGGAACTCACTAATAGTATGTGAATCATCCTTTCTAGTGGGTTTGGCCTCGAACCACCTAGAAACATAATCAACCGCAAGAATGATGTATGAGAATCCATTGGAAGGGGAAATGGTCCCATGAAATCGATGCCCCAAACATCGAAGATTTTACAAAAGATTAAGGGCTTTTGGGGAATTTCATTTCTTTTGGAGATTATGATAAACTTTTGGCAAGTGGGACATGATTGACAGAACTCATGTGAGTCCTTGAAGAGTGAAGGCCAGAAGAATCTAGAGTCTAGGACCTTTTGGGAGGTCCTTTGTGGTCCAAAGTGGCCACCTCCGGGAAGTGAGTGACAGAATTCTAAGATGGAAGAATTCTCATTTTCATCAACACATATCCTAATTACCATGTCTGCCCCAGTTTTCCAAAGTTTTTTTTCTTCCCAAAATTAGTATTCTGGATCACTTTTCAACTTCATTTTTTTTCTTTTGAAAACTTTTCAGGAAAAACACTAGAAACCAAATAATTTAAAATTGGGGCATACCATGGTAACTTTGGAGTGAGAGACGAAAGGTTCTCAATGGGGAATTAAGGATTAATAATTTATAAATGAGAAGAATTAGAAATTCTACTCAAGTGATCAGCCACAAGGTTTTATTTTCCAGGTATATATTTGATTTTAAGGTCAAACTATTGGAGCATTAGGATCCATATTATTAGCCTAGTTTTGGAATCACTTCTATTGAATAATAACTTAATAGTAGAATGGTCTGTGAAGATGATGATTTTGGCACATAAGAGATAGGACCAGAATTTATCTAAGGCAAAAACCACTGCTAAAAGTTCTTTTTCAGTGACAGTGTATTGAGATTGAGTTTCATCCAATGTTTTTGAGGCATAATAGATGACATCAGGAATCTTTTATCTTCTTTGACCAAGAACAACTCCAACAGCTCTATCAGAAGCATCACACATCAACTCAAAGGGTAAGGACCAATCTGGGGGTTGGATTATTGGGGCAGATGTAAGAGAAGTTTTGAGTTCAAAAAAGACTCTCTTTCAAAACTCATCGAAATGGAAAGTGACATCATTTTGGAGTAACCTAGTGAGTGGGAGGGAAATCCTACTGAAGTTATGGATGAATCGCTGATAGAAACCGGCATGACCGAGAAATGAACGAATGTCTCGAACAGAAGTGGTTGGAGGAAGTGATTGGATCACTTCATTTTTTGTAGGATCGACTTCAATACCATATTTTGAAACTATGTGCCCTAGAATAATCCCATTTGCAACCATGAAGTGACATTTTTCAAAATTTAACACAAGGTTACACTTGAAACACTTTTGAAGGACTAGAGAGAGTGAATTCAAGCACGATTCAAATGAATCACCATAAATGGTAAAGTCATCCATGAAGACTTCCATTCAGTGTTCAATGAATTCAGAAAAGATAATCATCATACACCTCTGGAATTTTGCAGGAGAATTGAAAAGGCCAAAAGGCATTCTTCTATATGAATATGTTCCAAAGGGGCATGAGAAAGTAGTCTTTTCTTAGTCCTGAGGTGATATTGGGATTTGAAAATAGCCGGTGTATCCATCAAGAAAGCAATAGTGTGACTTTCCGGCTAATCTTTCTATCATTTGATCAAGGAATGGAAGAGGGTAGTGATCTTTTCGTGTTTCAGCATTCAATTTTTGATAATCGATGCATACACACCATTTGTTCTTCACTCGAGTTGTGACTACATCCCCATGTTCATTTGTGACAATAGTTATCCCACCCTTCTTAGGTAAAACTTGAATTGGACTAACCCATTCACTATTAGAAATTGGGTAGATAATACCAGCTTGAAGAAGCTTGGTGATCTCTTCCCTAACTACCTCAAGGATGAGTGGATTGAGTCTTCTTTGTGGTTGTCTAAATGGTTTGGATGACTCCTCAAGATGGATGTGATGCATGTAAAGGTCATGGTTGATTCATGGTATGTCATCTAGGGTCCACCCTAAGGCCTTTTTGTTTTCCTCTAACACTTGAACAATTTTGGACTCTTTGGTTTCAGTAAGTTAAAGAGAGATAATGACAGGATACGAGTGATCATGGAAGAGGAATGCATATTTCAGGTGTGCAGGAAGAGGTTTTAGATCAGTCTCATCTTTCACTTTTGGGATAGACAACTCAAGAATGGAAGAAGGGACTTCATTTGATTCAGGTTCATTTTCCTTAATACACTCCAAGGTGTAGCAGTTTTGACTAGTGTTGAGATGGGATTCAAGAGAGTTCTCAAGATCCTCTAAATTGATGGAGTCTATGAATGAAAGGTCCACATCAACTTCACCATTTATGACTTGGTTAATCCTAGTGCATATTTCACAAGATCCTATCTCTTCAGAACATGATGAACATGATGGAATGGGGTTCAATTGACTCTTAGAAGTGTCCTCAGAAACATGGATTGAGAATGCAGAGTGATCCTCAGATGGGTCTCGCATGGCTTGGAAAATGTTGAACTTGACTAGTTGGTCACCGAATTCCATGGATAGGATGCCTGAATGGACATCAATCTTGGTTCTCGTAGTCATGAGGAATGATCTTCCTAGAATTAGGGGAGATCGAGAAGAGTTCATCTCACCTTCCATGTCAAGGACATAGAAATCAGAAGGGAATATAAGATCATTGACTTGGATAAGGACATCCTCAATTATTCCCTCAGGACTGGCTGTGCTTCGATTGAATAATTGAATGACAACACCCGTTGGATGTAAGGGACCTAGACCAAGGTTGGAGAAGATGGATTTGGGCATGACATTAATTGAGGCTCCTAGGTCTTTGAGTGCCTCATCAAAGTTGGAACTTCCAATTTGGCATGGAACCGTAAAGGTCCCTGGATCTTTTCACTTTACGGGAATAGACTGCTGGGTGGAAACATTTTCATAGGTCCTAAGTTTCCTCTTGTGGGTGAACAATTCCTTAAGAAACTTGGCATACTTAGGAATTTGTTTTATGGAATCTAAGAGGGGAATGTTGACTTCAACACGACTAAACATGTCAAGTATTTCAGGATCAGGTTCAAAGGACTTCATTGGCTTAAAAACAGCTCGAGGAAAAGGAATTGGGTTCCAAAGTGGAATTGAAAGAGGTGAGGAGATGGTTTCAGGTTCCTTTTCAAGTTTCTTTTTCTTTTCATTTTCTAGGTCAACATTCAAAGGAGGGTTTGAGGATTTATCTTGAGGCATTGCAAGTTGCTTTCCTGATCTAAGTGCAATTGCACTTACATTACCCTTGGGGTTGGGTAATAGTTGAGATGGGAGTTGGGAAGAATTTGATTGTTGTTGCTGGATCAGGTGGGATGCAAGTTGACCTATTTGAGTTTCAATGTTTTTAAGGATAGAATGGGTGAAGGAGGCAAGATCTTACACTACACTTTCCCATGGTTTCTTGGAAGAATAGGCTTGTCCCGAATTGGGATTACCTTGATTTTGGTTCTTGGGAAAGCGATTTTATTGGTTTTGGAATTGGGAAGGCTCACTAGGATAATGGAATCGAGGAGGATGATTGTTCCTTTGAGGTTGAGGAAGAAAAGGATAAGGTTGTTGGAAGTTACCAACACCTTGACCATATTGGAACTGGTTTGGGTTTTGAGGAGGGAATTGAGGGGAATGAGATATGGGATTACCATACCTAAGGACTTGGTTATAGGAAGAAGAGAAGGGATCATAGTGATGTTGGTTGAAGTTTCTAAAAAACTGACCTGATAGTTGAGGATTGGTGTTTTGCTGAGCATATGCTGCATTGAGCTCCATTGGTCTAGATGAATCAGATTGATCCTCTTGAAGTTGTGGACATGTGTTAGTTGGATGAGATGGAGAGTTGGAGATTCCATAGTTTTTGACAGGTCCAGGAAACATTGATTTTGGAGAAGACGAGGTTGGGGATTTGGTGGCCACAGCTAGCTATCGCACAAGACCTGTAAGTTCACTCATCCACTCGGTCATCTTGTTCGGCTCAATTGATTGATTATCTTGGGCTTGTTTAACTTGATCATGTTCTCTAGTATAGAATTTTTGTGTGTTTGCAGCCATGTTACTTATTAGATCTCTTGCTGCTGGAGGAGTTTTATCAAAAAGAGCACCGCTACTTGTGGCATCTATGAGAGTTCTCTCCATAGTCAATAACCCCTCATAGAAGTATTGAATCAAGAGTTGGTCAGGGATTTGGTGGTGTGGGTAGGTTGCAACAAGATTTTTGAACCTCTCCCAGTATTCATGGAGTGATTCACTTGGGAACTAACGGATACCCCTTATTTCCTTTCAGATAGAAGCAGTACTAGAAGCAGGAAAGAATTTTTCTAAGAAAAGTCGCTTCATGTCATTCCATGTGGTTATAGAACCAGGAGGAAGGTAGTAGAGCCATGACATAGCAGTGTCAGCTAGGGAGAAAAGGAATTCTCATAGTTTTATTTGTTCCTCAGAAACCCCTTGAGGCTTCATGGTAGAGCACACTACTTGGAACTCTTTAAGGTGGAGATGTAGATCCTCACCGACTAGCCCATGAAAATGAGGGAGAAGATGAATCAAACCCGATTTGAGTTCGAAGTCAGCTTCTATGTTTTGAATATTGAATACCAAGAGGTTGGTAATTCATATTAGGGGTATAAAGTTCTTTAAGTGTTTTTTCCCTAGGATTGGCCATTTCAAATTCAACTGGTTGGATGAGGACTAGTTCTTGAATGAGTTGATTATCTCCTATGTTCCTCCTAAGTTGGCGAAGTGTTCTCCAAATTTCAAGGTCAAACAAATTAGTGGGATTTTTTGGAAGGCTACGAGGCATTCAGAGAGATTTTTGAATAAAGTGGAAGAGGGGTTTTTCTTTGTATTTTTTTTCCGTTTATGATTTTTATGAGAAGACGGGATTTTCTTTGTGTTTTTTTTTTCAATTTTTATTAAATTTGTTTTTTTGTGTTTTTTTTACAATGGCCAGAAACTAATGACTAATTAAACCACCATCACCAGAAATGGCGCTATTTGAAACGTATGGCCGACTGTCGCCTATCGACCGGTCAAAGTTCTAGTGCTCTTCTAATGTGTATAGCAGCACTCGGGTCGAATCCTCGACGATGATACTTTGAAATAGTCGTTTGTTTTTAGTTGATTGTATTTTTATTAGGGGTGTTTGTTTGCAGAGCTTAATTGAAATGATTTATTGTATATAATTGATTTAATAAATTGATAAATATTGGGGTGAGTTCATCATTAGGTAGTTAATCTTGTGATATCCTTGAGCTTTGCTTTATATTGCATTTAAATTAACACCCATTTCACAAGTTTACGTTGATTAGAATTCCTAACTGTTAAAGCTTTAATCCAAGCCTTAACTTAATTAGGATTATAATCTCAATTAGTACATGTTTATGGTAGTGTATTTGTGGTTCCAATAATCCATGGAAACCACATGCTAAACAAAATATGTCATTAATCCATGACATATTAAGTCCAACAAACACAATGTTAAATTAACGAATACTCATCAAGCAAATACTCTCAATCAATTAACATACCTAAATTATAAATAACCACAATGAGATATTTACTCATCCATTTGGGTTTTTAATATTCTGGTTATAATAATTATTATGATAAACTAAGAATAGAAGAAAAAGAAAGGGATTAGAAAAGAGTGGTACGTCGAACACACACACACGAACAATGATGATAATTAAAAACGGATTTTCGATTGAATGAGGAAGAAAAATAAGGGAAGGGGATTCAAATGAGTTTAAAATATTTTAAGAACATTAATATTAAACTATAGAAGGTGGATAAGAATAAGATATATTTAAGAATAAACTTTCATTAAAACAAAATTACAAACAAAGAGACTTACAAGATTACAAAAACGAAGAAAACGAAAGTAAGTGAAAACAAAGAGAGGAGGAAAGGTCTCTCAAGTGAAAACTTGAGTATGGTAGGCCCTACCAATCCTTTGGAAAGGCTTTGGTCATGCCAATATGTTATACTCTCTTCTGAAATTCCAACCCCTCTCAAGGAGAGAAGGGGAGAGTATTTATAGCCCAAGGAGTGGACTGTTTTTATTCCCAATCTGTTCTTCCACTTGCATCGCCAAGTTGGATATACAGAGATCCTAATCACCAAATATTTACTTCTTAAAAGTTTTAAATAATGAATTTTTCCGACTAATGTAAAAATTTGGAGGTAGTTGGACAAGTGGATCCAAAGTTATGGCGGTTTTATTAAACAAAGGTAAACTGTCCATTTCTATCGATGATTTTTTGATGGCAAAAATGTGCGTGGATTTTGGAACAAAAAGATGCCTTCAAATCCGAATGTATTCTTCAACAAAGTCGGCCAAATATATCTCCTATTTCACACTGAAAAATCTCAGCTCTATTTGATGCTTAAATCATGATATATTTCATGAATACTATACTGAGTTTATTTCTCAGGAAGAATGGTGCGTTGGACTTCAAAGCTTCATTTGGGCCCCTTGTACTTGGATTTGGGCCTTGAAATTTTTATCCAAGATGACATGTAGTGTCCCCAGAATTATGGTGGAGATGTAATGTTTTTATACTTTTGGATTGAGCCCAGTAAATCAATCTTTAAGGCTGGTCTAGTTTGTTCACAGATTCTGTAAGTCATCTTGTGTGGTAAATGTGATCCTTAAAATGGCAGAATTGGCCCATGATCCCTTCTAATGAAATGTTTTATATTGAATTAGGAATCCTAAAAAATAGGAACCAAACAATTCGGATCATTAGGGTGAGATTTATAAAAAAATGGTAAACTGACTCAATTGGACTACTTCTAACAATGTTCAAAAATTATACTTAATATTAAAACATTAATATTTCACACAAATTATGAACATTTCATATAAATTCAGTAAAGGGATTATATAATAAGACAAGAAAATATTAACAACATCAGTTCTCCAAAGAGATTTATGGAATATACTATGATGGATATTTCAAATGTAACTCCCTATGTAGTTGTGAAGGCTACAATGTAATTATTTTACAGATGCCACAACTCACCTTTCTGATTTATGATTTCTATGTGTTATTGATAAGTCTTATTATTTCTTAAGGTATGTTAAAGAACTTATGTTTTATGATTGAAAAGTATGGTTTTATTGATTTTTATGTATTGATGGACTAATGTTTTGTTTCTTTATTTTATATCTCTTACTCAGCTTTTTATGTTCATACCAAGTTTTTCAAATATTATTCACAAGGTATAAGGAAGGGTAAGAGAAGGGAAGAATTAAAGAATATTTTTATGAAGAAGAGAATTATTGTTTTATTTAATGAGTTTTATTTTTTGTAAAAAAATTGTTTAGAGTAGAAGTGTCTAATTTGTAATATTTGAGATGTAATGTAATAGTTATGGCCTAATTCTATAAAACTATAAACCTGAAAATACCCTCAATTTGAATTCTTGAATGAAATCAATATTATGTATTGTTTAAGGATATGACCTTATAAATAATTACCACTTTTACCATACTCAATTTACCAAATTCATTCTGAACATATAAGGAGAATATAGTAAAAATATCAAACATGAACTTAAATGATTAAGTAATTTTATATAACATGCTAGTAGATAAAATATAAGGAATAATAAACTTGAAAAGGGTTATTAATAAATTAAAAATTAATATAATTTTATTATTTAGGATGACAAAGAATGTACGTGAGGATTTAGGTTCAAGGTAAGGGACAATTTTCTTTAAAAACCCCATATTAAATATTTTAAAGGTTTATTGTCGAAATATCTTTATCACATTTAAATATTATTAAAATTATTTTATTTATGTATTTATTTGGAAATAAATGAATTTTAAATAATATTTTAATTCATGTTTTAATTTCTTTTAAAGGTTTTCAAATGGAATCATTTTATGTATTTTATAAGAAACATTTTGGAAAAAAGAGAAAGGGATTATTTTATTTTAAATTATACAGAATCAATAGTTTTTTTACACACCATCGAAACAATTATTTTATGATTGGTTTACTTTAAAATCATTAATGGTTTCTCAAAATAAAATCTCTTTACCCATTGTTCTGATTATTTTAAAATAGGGGTTTAAATGGAATGGATAGTTTGATATTCAAAATTGTTTTTCTTATTGGTTAAATGGTTATTTTGTAGAAATACAAGATTTTATATTTTAAAATTAGGTTATTGTTATTTTGAATTATTTATAATGAAGTGTGGTTCTATTATAAACTAAGGATGGATGGTTTTTTTATAGACCATAAATGGGTGAGCCATATATAAATCTCTATTACATTGGGTATTTGAAAGAGTGATTGTAAGAGTGATATGAAAATGATGTCTGAAGCTACCTTTAGGTTTTATCTATTATTTATATGTTTTTTAAATAAATATTATGATTTCACAAGGTAATATATTGATCTTCTGTTTAAATTAAATTATATATTATATATTAAATGTTAAATATAAATTTTTTTTAAAATGATTTTATGTGTTTTTCATGATGAAAAATGACCATTATTATTTTTATTTTGAATTTAATAAT
Organism: Viscum album; assembly: GCA_963277665.1. Lineage (NCBI taxonomy): Eukaryota > Viridiplantae > Streptophyta > Magnoliopsida > Santalales > Viscaceae > Viscum > Viscum album. The sequence continues at coordinate 590,047,683 of OY728141.1, read as the reverse complement.
TATTATACAATGTTTGAGGAATTTTCTTGTAGAGAATATGATTTATTGTGTAAGATAATGTTTTTAGTACAATTTTTACTTTGAAAAAGGAAAATTCTTATGAGTATTCATGGACTAAAAGATTATTTATTTATTTACTTATTTTTATATGTCCTATAATAATATTTTTATGATAATACCACGTTTTCATATGGTTTTAACTAGTTTATAATAATGATTATGGAAAATGATGAGGTTAAGATGAAAATTGTGAATATATTTAATGAAAATAAAACATGTAATATATTAAAAGTTTTGTATTGTGAAAAAAATGGATATTGATTGGATAGGTTCACATTGTGGTGCATCATTAATTTATGTAAGAGTGAAAGACTTATTACCTAAAAATATGAAACTAAAATATATTCGAGAAGGAAATAAAATGAATTATTAGATAAAGATACAATTTATAAATTATTTATGGTTGAGTCCTTATAGTTGGTATCAGATATAAGTTTTTCATAGGTTAGGATAATGTTTCTAAATACCCTTAAGATAATATAATTTTTAGATACCATCCTATTGAATTTTAAGAACACCATATCACTTTGTCAAAACTATTTCTGTTCAAAAGGGTTTTCTATAGAGGAAATTGGAAAAATAAATCCAAAAGGCATTAGAGGAAAAAATATTTCCAAATCAGAAACATATACTTGTTGGAATTATAACTAAGTAGTTTATTATTATCATGGATCAATTGACATAATATATAAATAGTCAGGGTATCCATGATAAAGAGTAACCATATATACCATAGAAGAACATGTCAACAATGGATCATTTTATTAGGAAAAATGCTCAAGAATTTAGTGGATCTTCTGGCCTAGTTGTAGTTGAGGGATGGATTAAATCACTAAAAAAGTTATTTGAGGTCATTCTTTTTTCAGATCATCAAAAGGTATCTCTTTATTTTACCATTTTAAAGGTGAATCTAATCAATGTTGGTCAATGGCCAAGAATACTAGAGAAAGAGAAGATATTGATGCCTTGGAATTGGATAAATTTATGAATATTTTTCTTGAAAAATATTATATTGAGGTTTTTTTAACATCAAATAAAAAATAAATTATTGTAATTGGGGTAAAAATAAGAAGATTCAGTGGTTTTCTATAAAGTAGACTTCACATGATAAGAAAGGTATGTACCAACATTTATCTTGGATCTTTATAGTAAAACTAATTGGTTTTACAAAGGATTTATTCCTATACATTAAAGTTAATTGACAACTTAGTGATTAAAAAGTTACAAGAAACGTGTTTGATATGCTGATAATGTAGAAATATAGTATTATATTGATGAGGTTTTCTATGAAAACAATAAAAAAACCAGTTTGAATAACATGTAATCGTAAAGAATTCATAAAATAAATAATAAGGTAATAAAAATCAATATTCTAGTTTGGTATAGGTATGCTAAAAAACACCATGGGAATGTATTATAAAATCTGGTTAGTTATTCTTCATGTTTACATTTCATGAATACTTTTTTAAATATAAAATAGAATAATTTTTTAGTTTAAATTCTTAATAAATTGGGACATTCATTGTTTTATTTATTTAATTATAGGTTACATGTGAAAAGTATTAAAAGGATAAAATCACTAGAATAGAGATGTAATTATTGAAAAAATAACAGCACGAGATTAGGGATAATTCAAGAAATAATTATAAAGCTCACAACTAAATAATCAAGAAGAAATTGGTGAAAATGATGTAATATTATTATTCATGTTGTGAATATATTATTAATGGTGAAAACACTTTATAATTGAGTGATAGAAGATGAAAACGATGATAAATATTTTTCAAACATGACACACAAAAAATCCAGGATGTGAAACTTTGTGTCATACCATGACATGTGCTAACTAGAACTAGTAACTTCAAATTATCATCCAATAAAGATTGGGATTGAAACCTTAATATTCTGTAACTCCCATAGTAGACTTGGACTCATGTATTAGCCTAATTTATATAATTTATGAGCCTCAAGGTGACATATTTTCTAAAAATACAAGGCTTTGGTATGTTTTAAATATATATTAGATTGGAAACCAAGGATCTATAGATAGGTTCTAATAAAAGAGTATTCCTTCAATAAGAAAAAGGTTTTTTTTTTCATATAAATTATGTTAATTAATTGATAATTTTAATAAATAAATGGTTTATTCATTTTAACTTAAAAATTGGTTTTCATTTTCTCATCATTTCATCCAAATTTCATCTTTTTTATTTCACTATGCATGACCAATGTTTTCTAAGATAAGAGATAAATAATTTTTTAAATAAAGTGATAAATATGATTGGTTTTCTCCTTGAACATTTTATTTTATGATTTCTATATTTAAAAACTGTTTTATGTTATATATTTAATTAATTAAGTAAAGTACAATGACCATTGATAAAAGGGATGGTCAGTGAGATAGAGTGTAGTTACCATAACCATTAGAATTAATTTTATATAATTCTAAAAAAATTTTAGAGGAATCACGAGATTTACAATTTTATATGTACCTAGATATTTAATATTTTATGTATTTTATTTTTATGTTTTCTCCCATATTATCTATAAATCATTATGATATGTAGTTTACAATTTTCATTCATTAATCATTAATTAATTTAAGCATATTTTATTAATTTAATTCTTTTATTCAACCAGTATCTATGTGATCAAACTCAGATCCATGGATACTATACTACTTAAGTATAGAGTTAGTGATTATAGTATAAAATTTTATAAATTTATAAATTTAGTATCCTAGTTGGAATTAATGGAAACATTAGGGATATCAATTTTTTTTACTGTTGATAGGGACAGATACATAAATTATTTTTAATTTAATAATTTTATACAAGTATATTCATATCTATTTCTATTTCCTTATTTTACTTTGGTTTCTTCTTTTACTATTATTTTTATTAATTTTATGCACTGGTATTTTCAATTTCAATGGAAGGAATTTAATTTTTCTTAACTATTAACTATATATTCTTCATTATTTTGTCTGATTTAATACAACAATTCCATGAACTTAAAAAATGAATATTCAAGTAGAAAATCATTTAAAGCTATACCCAATCCTGGAAAAAGCTTTACCCCTGAAATGGAACCATATTTAGAAGAGCTTTGTGAAGAGTGTCAATGCACTAATAATGAAGATATGATAATAATTATTCCCATAATTTATTTCTTTTAATGAAGCCCTCAACACTGTAGGTTAAGAGGAGGAAGATGAACTGGAATAAATAACATCAGTTTCCAAGTGTTTATAAGGATTTGTTAAAAATATCTTATCACAATAAAAGGTAGAATAAAAATAAGGGAAGAATATGGATATCATGTGTACAATTTTTTTATAAGACCTAAGGGTGACATAAGAAGAATAAGTAGCTATACTCTACCTCAACTATAGAGAAAATGAAGAAGTAGTAGAAGAAGAAAAAGTTGAGGGGAAGGCTATAGAAATCAAAGTGATCATTGCAGAATATGAACTACTATAGCCAAAAATTGAATAAGAACAATACCACATCTGGAAAAATTCTGAATTCATTATTCTTTCTTTCAAACAATAAAAACTATGGTAACCCCCTAGAAATTTTATCTGAATCACAATGAATAGGAAACAAGTTTTGTAATATGGAATTCAAATTCATAATTAGGTGAATCTGATAAAGATATACTTGTATCATATTCCCATTAAGAAACCCAGGTAAATTCAAGAAAAATGATTGTAAAAAATAAAAAACTTTTGGGAGTAAACCCATGTTTTTATTTCTTTCTATGATATTAGATTTATTTTTTCTAAGAAATTATTTTTATATTAAGAATTATAGTTTCAATTCCCATTTATATTTTTGATATTTATTTAATAGACCTCATGCATTGATGAATTGTTTTTTTCTAGGTCTAAATTGAAGGAACATGAAAGAAAATTAATAATAATAATAATGTAAAAAATTAAAAAATTGAGAAAACCATGAAATATGAGTGTAAAAGTTTTAATATTAAAATTTTCTTCTACACCCTGATAATTCTGATTAAAAAATGATAACAAAATAAAAAAAAATAAGAAAAAGGAGGACTCTGAATTTAAAATTAATTCCCCATGTTTTATTTTTTAATTGTCGACTGAGGAGACAAAAAATTATTAATGATAATCACCATTAAATTTTTTAAATTTATTTATCAAAAAATTTAATGAGTAAAATGGAAGAATGAATGATCATAAATAAACATGAAGAATATTGTTTCGACAATTTATGATTTTGGAGAGTAGTTAATTTTTTTAAATGATTTTTTTCTCAGATTTTTTCACCCCTTGAAAGCTCATATTTGGGTTAATTAATTTAAGTTATATATATATATATATGTAATTATCCCAACCACATATCCCTACTTTTAAATTTTTTGTAGAAAACAAAATTTTCTATTATTTTGTTGATCAAATTTTTTTAGTGAATTGCTGGAATATTTTCTTAATAGAACTTTCGTTTCATATTATCAAATCTATGATTTTACAATTTTACACTTAAAATGACTGAGAAATGTTTTTATTAGGCATTATCCTGATACCATCCATTATAATAATCCTTTATAATCCTATAAAATCCATGAACATCCTTGTTTGTAAAGATCAATATGACAGACCTATTTTATCATTCCCTATGTCCCTCTAAATATTTTTTCATGATTTTCAAATAAATAGTGTGGGGGAGACTATAATGTTGTGGAAGGAATGAAATATTTCAATGAATAAGTGTGAGGAGATTTTTTTGGGATATTTTGAAGGCTCACATTTTTTCATTCAATAAAATGTATTTAACAATAATAAAAAATAAAATAAAATAATTTGTTTCATTTTGGAGGGTTAAATTTTTTTATTTAATTTACTAATGATTTTTATCATTTGGGATGGGTGGTGGATATGGAAATTTTCCAAAATAAAGTTTCAAAAAAATAAAAGAAAACACTAAAAAAATAAATTTAAATAACTAATATAGAGTGTAATTCATTTATTTTCATTGATTTATAAATATTCTTTGAGATTTTGGAAAAGTAGAGATGTTATTGAAAAAAGAGAAAAACTTGCATTGATCCTTTATAGATTATCATGGAACATACTTTAGAGAATAAACTCCCTTTTGATCTTTATAGACTTTTAGATCTTTTCCCAATTACCATTAAGCCTCAAAGTCATTTTAATTGAATGATGAAGTTCTCAGGATTACATGTCATTTTTGTCTCTATGGTACCGAGATCGTGGATTCATTTATAGAATATGGTAATGATTATTATTTGAGGTATGTGAAAAATAATTTTTACATTTATACCTTCATGATGAGTGAAAAAAACTAAAATTGAGGTAAATTAAAATTTTAATTCATATAAAAAAGATATTTAAGATTATTTATGGAAGAATAAATTAGCATGGTTAATTGAAAATAGAAAAAGTAAAATACATGGTTGAATTGTTTCCTTTATAATTAAGGAGTTGATAAAATTTTTACATGTGATGATTGAATATTTAATTCCACATACAATAAATTGATTTTATTGAAATTATTTTTTAAATCATAGTAAAGTATCCATACTTTGTAATGTGTTGAACTTTCATTATTGAGGATAAGTAAGAGTTATATATGGTGAGATTTTATGCTTTTATTTCCTATATAAATGTCTGAATATAAAATATAATGTTTTTTTAAATTTAATTATTTAATATTTCCATATATTTATTATTTTATTTATTTTATGGTAAGTTGTATGTGATAAATATTCAATGGAGATAATGAGATGAGCATATATGAAGTTCATGAAAAATTAGTTCTATGGGATGTGGGATAAGTCAAGGTTGAATTATGATGCTCAAAATTGAAAAATAAAGTGGAAAATAGGGTGAAAATGTTAGAATAAAAATTTTAATGTCATTAATGTCTTATTGAGAGGGTGAAAATATTTAGAATTTAGTTAAGAAATAAGAAAAGGGTGAAAAATTAAGTCCATAGGTTACATTCGAATAGTCATAGAATGACCCCTTGTGTCATGCCGTGGCACATGTCAGCTAGGCCCAATAACTTCAAATTTTTATTAAATAATGACCATAATTTTCACCTTGATTTTATATAACTCCAAGGGTTTACTTGGAAAAGTGCATTAGGATAATTTATGAAATTTATGAGCCTGGGTATGCTATCCTGCCTATAAATATAGGGCTTGGGGATGTACTGAAAACATATCGGATCGGAGACCGGTGCTAATGGGATAGGTGATGTGAACAATAGAGTACCCCACTAGGCCTTCTCCATCATTTTCTTTTACCATTTTATTTTAGTAAATTTTTATCTCCCTCTCTTAGCTTGTATGAGGGGTGTTTTTTATTTCCTTCCAAGTATGTAAATTTAATGGGAATTTTAATAAATAAATGGTTTGTTAATTTTTATCTTAAATTTTTTTCCCATAAATTCTTCTAAATTTATTCTTTTTTATTTCACTATGAATTATGTTGAGATCATAGAGAAATAATATTTAAAAAAAATATATAACTAGAATTATGCTCCCCCAATAACCACTGGGTTGTCCTATTCATCATTTAAAAATTGATTTAGGTTACCTATTTTATTAATTAACTGAAATATTATAACCATTGATAAAAGGTATAGTTAGTGGGAGAGAGTAACTTCAATGACCATTAAAATTAATTAAATATGATATTGATCAAAATTTTATAGGAATCAAGGCCTTTCCAATTTAGTAATTTTCTGAACCTGTATCTTTTAAACTTAGTGTGTTTTATTTTTTTTCTCCCACCTTCTTGAAAATTCATCGCACTCCCCAATTTAAATTTAAAATCTTTTATTTTTCCTAATTTGTATTGTATTTATTATTAAACTAATTATTTTCACTAACTAGTCTTCATGAAATCAAAATATAGACTTGAAAATACCATACTACATAATATTAAATTTAGTGATTGTAGTTTTGTGTTCTATAAATTATTATAGTGGGTATACCTATGGAAGGTATATTAATATTATAATAGATGTGTGTGTTTTTGTGTGTGTGTGTGTGGGGGGGTATTTTTCATGGGATATTTGGAAATTATTTATTTTTCATTCTTTGTAATTTATTGCACACCCCATTGTAAAAAAATTAGAAATAAAATATAAAAATAATGGGTTGTGTTTGGGAGGGTAAAAAATCACAATTTACACGTATATTGTTTTTTATCATTTGGTATTAGGTGGTGGATATGAGAATTTCCCAAACTAAACTTATGAAAAAAATAAAGAGCGTGAATCATTAATTGGTTTTTATTTCCTCAAAACCTTTCTTTGAGTTATGGGAAAATAAAGGATGTCATTAAAAAAAGTTATAATTATTCGTTAATCCTTTATTAATCATCATATTTTGTAATTTATAAAATAACTCCCTTTTTGAGGTTTATTTTTTTTACATCATTATGCACCTACCGTTAATCCTCTATTTCATTTAAACCATATAAAGAATCCCAGATTATTACTTATATATTTTATCTCTATGAGGTAGAGAATATAGATGCATTTGGATTCTATGATAAGGACCATGATTAGAGGAATGTGTAAAATTATTTTTACATGTTTACCTTGATTATTAGTGAAAAAAGTGAGTTAAATTTCAAGTTTCATTCATATTAAAAATAAATTAATGAATATGGATGGAAGAATTAATAGGTATGGTTAATTCAAAAGAGGAAAATTAAAATACATTATCGACTGGTTTCTTTGAAAACTAACGAGATGATTAAAATTTTATATATGATTCTTGAATATTTAATTCCCATTCCAATAATTTATTTTATTAACATTAATTTTTAAATAATAGCAAAGTCGTATTCCTTTATAATTGGTTGATATTTCATTCTTAAGGAAAAAAACAAGTTTAAGTGTGGGGGGATTTAATATTTCCATTTTATTAATACATTTTAAATATAAAATATAATGATTTTTTAATTTAATTATTTAATTATACTAGATATTTATTGTTTTATTTATTTTATAGCTGGTTTCATGTGAGAAATATTTTATATAGAAAATGAGTGGAATAAAGATTCAATTTATAATGAAAATAATGGTTCAACATGAGGGATATGTTAAGGCTAAATTCATAAGCTAAAAATTAAATAATTAAGCCAAAACAAAAGAGAAAATTCTAGAATTCAATTATTCACATCATGAAACTTTGTATCTACACTTGTTAATATCCAATTTTATATAAACTAATGACCATGAAGCACATATTTATGCTTTGTAACTCCTCTAGTTTCCTCAGATACATGTATTGGCCTAATTTTTAACATTTATGAGATTTGGGGTTCTATAATTCCTATAAATATAGGGATTGGGAAGGGAGAAACACATTAGATCAGAGACTAGAGTTTTAGGGTGAGGTTATGTGTATATCAGAGTCTTCCATCAGGCGTCCTACACCATTTTACTTTTGGATTTTATTTTGTTTATTTTTGTTATCCCTATCATGAATAATATGGGGTGATTTTATTTTTGTTCCTATTATGTAAATTGAAGGTAATTATTATAAATAAATGGTTCGTTCATTTTTAATTTAAATTGGGTTTTTATTTTCTGATACATTCTTCCAATTTTTTTCTTTAATTTTGCTATGCATAACCATTTTTTACTGATATGAGAGATAAATAATATTTTAATGAAATTGAAAAATAGAATTTGGTTTTCAAAATGACCATTGGGTATATGGATTTATACATTTTAATTTTTTTTTGGCTAGCTATTTAATTAACCAAATCTCCATGAACATTAGGAAAATGGATGGTTAGAGAGAGATAAATTAATTACCATGACTGTAATAATTACATAAACCCAATTCTAATGACAATTTAGAGAAATAATGGGAATTATAATTTATTAATTATATAGACCTAACTCTTTAATTATTCATGCATTTAATTTTCATTTTATATTCCCACCTTCTCTAAAAATAATTAAGCTATACAATTTAAAATTTAAGATCTTTAATAATTAACTAATTTATCTTTATTTAATTTAATTAATTATTTTCTACAACATATATCTATGGTATTTACCTTATATTCACAAATCATATACAACTTATGTTTATAGGTAGTGATTATAGTACCATGTTTTATAAATTTATAAACATGGTATCCATATTGGAATTAATAACACTTTTGGGGAAATCAATTATAATGTGGTAAGTTTGGGTATATAGAATGTGAGTGGAGAAAAGGATCTTAGTAGTTTTAAAAACAATGTTGATAAACATATATTATGAATTTTTAAATGTATTGTGATGGATTATTATAATAATTCATATATGAAGAAGAGCATGGCTGATGAAAAACAGTGAGACTATTAGTAGAAGGGTTTGATGAAATCATTTTAAACTATTTTAGTATATTTTTGGCCCTAAAAAATTTGTAACATATAAATTAATTATATAATTATATTATTATAATGTGTTGTTTTATTTATGGTCTACAAATTATTTCATTTCTAAGAAATTTTATGGTAAAGTGAAAACTTCCCCAAAATAAATCACATCATGAATTTTCTTAAAAATACATACCGGTAGTATTAAAGGTGGAAGAATTTAAAAATATATTCCTATTTACACATGTTTTATGATTTTCCCTAAAACCTTAATTTTTTTTCTATTTTAAAATTTTATATTATTCTAGGTATAGATTGGAATTTAGTTTATCATTATTAAGTACATTGTACTTCCAAAGAATTTATTTTCTAAAATGCATTTTATTTTTTATATAAGAATCAATTCAAATTTTTGATAACATATCAAGAAGCTGAGAAACAATTGAGATATGGAAATTAATGTTACCTTTCTCATACTGTTGAAAATAAGGGAACTATTCAAATTATTGATCTGTTTATATTAAAATAATACCTTGTTGTTTTTTATGACGAGTTACATGTTGTTATACCTAATTGAGAATCTAAATTTACTATTGAATTAGTGCTTGATTCTAATATAATTTAAAAATACCCATATTTATGATAACAAATAGAACTTCTATAATTGAAAAATTAGTTGTAGGAGTTTTTTTGGTAAAGGTTTCATTGATACTAGAACTTCACCATGGGGTGGTACTATTTTTTTAAAAATAATATGGTTCCATAAGGAATTTCATTTATTGTAAAGCTTTGAATAACATTGGTGTTAATAATTAGTATTCATTTCCTCATATTGATGACTTGTATGATTAACTCTAGGGAGCTTATAATTTTTCAAAGGTTGATTTAATGTTCGGGTACCATCAACTGAAGGTGATGAAAGATAAATTATTAAAATAGTGTTTCATAATATATTTTTTACATTATGATTTTTGGTTATTCTATTTGGGTTTAAAAATACTACAAATGTATTTATATATCTTATGAATAGAGTTTTCTATAAATATTTATATAATATTGTGGTTATGTTTATTTATTATATTTTGGTTTATTATAAATGATATTATTTTCACAAAAAACATCGAAGGGTTTTTCTAAGAACCATGAAAGAAATTAATTTATATAAAAAATTTATAAAATATGAATTTTGGTAATAATATATTTAATTCCTCAAATATATCATAAATAAATATGGTATAACTATTGTTCCTACTAAAAATAAAATGTTTGATGAAAGGAAAATACCTCTAAATGTCATCGAGATTAGTAATTTTCTTCTATTTATAGGATATTATTTATGGATAGTTTAAAACTTTACATTCTTTTCTAGAAAACATACCAAGTTTACATGAAGAGTATTTAGGTTTATCTGGAAAATAGAATGTGATGAATGTTCCCTGGAATTGAAAAGAAGATTAGTAAATGCTTATATTATTTCCCTACCATCCTAAAATGACCGATTTGATATCTATTGCGATAATTATTTGAGGGTTATGTATTGTGTTTTAATGTAAAATTATTATGTAATTTCATATTCATCATATAAACTAAAACCCATTAGTAAAATTAACTTACGCATGAATTTCAACTAGAAGCTATAATGTTTGATCAAAAAATTTAGGGACATCATTTTATGGAGTAAAGTGTTAAATATATACAAATCATAAGCGTTTAAAGTATACATTTACTCATAATGATTTAAACATGTGATATAGGATATGGTTGTAATTGAAAAAATATTGAGACTATAAAATTCATTATAATCAATGTAAAGTAAATGGATTTTATGAAACTTTGATTTGTAAAGATAATGAATCATTAACTATGATATATTAGGAACATTATCCATTAGTTATTTATTTTATGGATGTTATCTTATAAATTATGTATGCAATAACTCCCTATATTTTTTTAGGGTTTAGTGAAATTATTATTATTATATAGGATTAAGAAATATCAGAAGGAAGATAGTGTTTTATATAAAATTTTTTAATTTTTTTTGGAAAATTAATTTAATTGAATTTACTATTGAAAATGAAGGTGTTTTTATATTAATAAAAAGTTTATGTGATTCATGTAACCCCTAGTTGAGGAAATAACTACTAAGTGAGGCACTAACTCTGCATTTTCATTTCATCCTGGTAGCACAAAAATGTAAAGAGACCTTCAAGAACATTTCTTGTGGGATGAGATGAATAAAGATATTTTAGATTTTACTTGTTAATAGGTTAATTTAGAAAGAAAATTAAAAAAGGGTATGATTCAACATTTTCCATTTACAAAATGAAAATAGGATAATATATCCATGGATTGTTTGGTGGGATTACCAAATATATATGGAGGTAATAATGTGATTCAAGTAATTATTGTTCGAATAACTAAATCTACTAATTTTATTCCCATTCGAGATAACATGTATTTGGATAAAATTTCTTGATAATTTAATTAACATGTTATTAGATTTCATTGATTACCTATTTCTATTATATCTGATCATGATCCCAAAGTTCCTCTAATTTCTATAAAGGACTTCAGAAGTCTTTGGGTATTAAATTATATTTCAGTATAACCTATCATCCACAATTTGATAGATAGATAAAATGAATGATTCAATATTTAGAGGATATTTTTCAAGCCTATTAAATGGATTATCATAGATGTTAGGATCAACATCAAACTTTGATTTAGTTTTCTTATAATAAAAAATTTCATTCTAGTATATAGATGGAACCTTTTTAGGATTTATATGGAAAGTGGTGTCAGGCTCTAGCTTGTTGTGAATACGTATAGGGAAACAATTATTGAGACTAATATTGGTAGTTAAAATGGTTGAATGGTGAATATGAATCAGTAGTTCATGAGGATAACCCTGAGTAGGAAAAATAATTATGTGGATAACTAGAGGAAATTTCTTTCTTTCTAGTTGAGAGATCATGTTTTTCTTAAAGTTTATACATGAATAAGTGTTATGAATTTTTATTAGAAGGGAAAGTTAAGTTTTTAGTTCATTATAACATATAAAATTAAAGATAAATATGGATCAATTTCCTATCAACTTTCCTTTCCTTATAGTTTATCTGAGGCAAATGATTTCTTTAATGTTTCATTTTTATGAAAACATATTTCATATGTATCAAATGATTTGATAACTGAATTATTTCAGTTGGAATAAAACCTTTATTATGAGGAAAAAAATTATAGATTCTTTAATATAGATATATATTTTTATACAATAATATAATTAAAGTATTATTAATTTTAATTATTTATATTTTTATAGATATATTCAATATAAGAATATTAAGTAATTTCCTAGTCAAAAAGGAAATAGTTTTATTCTTAATAAATTTGTTTGTATATATTTTATGGTTTTATTTAAAGGTTTTAGTTTAAAATTTTATAATTTGAATTTTTAAAAAATAATTTTATTTTTGAAATTATCATATCATAATTAGCTTATAATGAATTTTTTATAATTTTCTGAAAATATTCATTTTTTATGAATATTGTAAAATACTGATTTTTGTTGGAAACTATATTTTATTTCAACTATTTACAATGAAAAATTATATTTTTTTAGTAATTTAAAATTTAATTAGTTCAGTTTTATAAAACAAAATCCAATTATGGTCTCTCGAATGATTTTTTAAATGAATTGGAAAAAAACATTTTTATACTTAATTTTTTTTGAAATGAATTTCCATCATGTTTTATATATTTAATTATAATTCAATTTATAATAATGCTAGAAACTTAATTTTAAAAAACTTATTCTAAAATTGGAATTAAGAGTTCCAATTTTTTTAAATATGTGCCTTTTATTTTTTTTTCATTTTGAATAGAAACCATGGTAAAAATTTGTCACAATTGTAAAGGTAAATTGGGTTAAATAGGGTTAAAACTAATGTGATAAGAATTAAAATTAATTCATAAACATCTATTTATTTCATTTAATGATTATATTTCATCCAAAATCCTCCATAAATCGAAAATATAACCATTTATTTCCATTTATACTTGATTTTGACCTTTATAATATTTAAGTAAAGGATAGAGTCAAAAGTGTTACTCTCTTACTTTTAATAGATATAATATTTTGTAATAGGGATAAAAAAAATATTTGAATATTTTTTAAATATTTATTTTAAATATTAATGAATTTATTTTATAATGGTAATTTAATTTTAGTTTTTAGTGAATAAATAATTAGCTTAAACACTTATACAATGTTGACTTGGTGTTTTTGCAAGCATCATAAAGATTATGTAAATGATTTTAAAAAATCAAAAAGATTTTTTTTGTGATTTATAGTTTTTCATGAATTTAATAGATAAAAGTAACATATTATGGATTTTTAATTTATTATATTTTAATTCCATTGTATTCAGGTTGTTTTCAATGTAAAATTAATTGAATAATTCCAAAATTACATTAATGATATTTTATAATAAACAAAATATTTCGTAAAATGATTTAGAATTATTAAAAATAAATTATTCAGCCAATTAAATGGGTTATGTTAAAAAATATGAACCATGAACCATTTATTGGTCACTTTTTTCCTTTTATAGTGACTTTCTTGACCCCTAAATAGTAAATAAATTATTATATCATTGTAATTGTAAAAAGGGTTAACGAGGGTTAAAACAAAGATATAAGGGTAAAAACCTCAACAAAAATTGTTCAAATTTTATTACATGTTATAATATAGACCCATATTAATATTATATTTTAAATACATCTATTTTACTCCATTCATAATTTAAAATTAGTTTATATAAATTTAATACTTCAAGAAATTCAAAAAGTTCCCCTCCATTCACATATTAAAGGGAACCTCATATCCGCTCTTTATAAAACCTTTTAAGAACATTAATTCACAAAATACCTACCCAAATCACTCCCCATTTCCTATATTCCTCTAAGTGATAAAAAAACCAACCTATGAATGATTTAGGTATAATCCTAAAGAGGTTGTCACAAGAATTGGTATAGTTCTTAACCAAGCATTTTCATTTTATTTCATATTATAACACCTTAAAATCTTCTTTAACAATGAAAAAATAATATCATAAGTATTTTAAATATTATTTTATGTTATTATGTTAATTTCATAATCTATATCCATATCCTCTTCCATGAAATGGAAAATGAATCCCATTGTCTGTGTGTTTGGAAGACTACAACCTCATGAACTAATGTAACACGTTTACATAAAAAACTATCATATATGGTTATAAATATGGATTTAAATTTTATATATGATATTAATGATATATTTATCATTATTTAAGGATAATATATAATATATTTTCTTACATTTCCATCCATTGGAAAGTGATAATATAGTTCGTGCATTTGTGTTAGTTACCACCTCTAGGAAGCGATGTGATCCATTTTTCCTTACCACATCACATGGATACTATATATAAGTATATTAAAATAAATAATATTATATTTATGATATAATCATAATTTCTTAACGATAAAACTATACTTAATTTCTATAATGTTCTTTGAAAAAATGGAAATATTTCTCATAGAAACGTATGGCCTACCATCTCCATGATTATAACACAGTTCAATTTCCATATCCATTTTTAGGGTTGGTTTTAAAAAGTATAATTAATATATAAAAATTATAAGTATATCATTATTATTATTCTTGATATGATTGAATAATTACCTCTTTGACTGTATTCAATTTTCCAAAGTCATTCATAACATATAAAGTGATTATCATCAAAATATAAAACATGAACAAAATTGAATAAGTAATTTAATATTACATAGTAATAGATAAAAAAAGAACACTAAATATGAAAAATGTTCTAAAAAAAGTAAATAGTTAACAAAATTTTATTATTTGGGAAGATAAGGAATGTATATGATGAGTCACACTCAAGATAAGGGACACTTTGCTTTTAAAACATGATTTTAAATGTTTTAAAGATTTATTTTATAAATATTTTTCTCTAATGTACATATTATTAAAATTATTTTAATTATATATTTATATATACATAAATAAATTATAAATTAAATTATATATATCTTTTTAATTTCTTTCAAGTTTTTCTTTTGGAATTGGTTTAAGTATTTTATACGAAACATTTTGAAAAAAAGGAAAATGGAATGTTCTAACTTTACATACATGACATCGATATTTTCTTCCCATCATCATAACCATCATTTAATGTTTGTATTAATTTAAAATATTATATATTTTTTACAAATAAAACCCATATTTTTCATTATTTGTGAGTATTTTAAAAAATGGTTTTAAATAGAATAGATATTTTGATATTCAAAAATGTTTTCTTATGAGTGAAAGGAATATTTGAATGGAAATGAAATATTTAATATGTTAAGATTATGATACGATACTTGGGAATTATTTATGTTAAATTTTGGATCTATTATAAATAATGGATGTTTATTTTTATTATAAACCAAGGACTATTAGTTTCATTATAAACCAAGGATGAGTGGTTCTGTTATAAATCAAGAATGTGTGAGATTTATAAAGCTCTCCAATGCATTGGTTATTTATAAAAGTGATTATAAGAGTGATAAAAATAATTTCCCAATTTAACTATATTATTTATCTATGATATATATTGGTTTTAATAAAATATTATGTTTTCACAAGTTATTCTATTAATATTATGTTCAAAGGAAAGTACATGGTATTTATTAGGGGTGAAATATATTAATTTTTGAAAAAGTTTTCATGTTTTTCTCATGATTGAAAATAAACCTTTATGTGATTTATTTTTACTTTAATATTTCATAAGAATTTTTTTATTAAAATATCTAAGAAGAGGATATTATTTCTTCAGTATGAAAATGTTTTTTTGAGATCAAAGTTTATTTTGAAAACTTATAATTCTTATAAGTATTCATGGAATAACATGTTCCTTTCTTTATTTATCTATTTTTTACATACCACTTACTAAGTTTTTTGTTCCCATATGAATTTTTCAAATGTTTTTCATTGGGTTTTAAGAATTATTATAGACAAGGATATGGTTAGGATGAAATTGTGAAGATATGTCAGGAAAATAAAAGTTGTTATATATTAGAAGTTCTATATTGTGGAAAAAATGGATATTGAGTGGAGGTGTTCACTCTGTGATGTAATATTTATTTATTTAATAGTAATAAACTAATTTTCCAAAAATATAAACCTAAAATATCTTTAGTAATTTGAGAAAATTAATTCTTATCTAAGAAAACAATTTATGGATTTTTAAGCAGAGTTCCATATACCAATTTAACCAAGACCCCTATACGAGAACCCAACCCTTCCACACATTCCTCAATTTTATATTCTCCTCTTGATCTCTAAAATTTGTCGAGTTAAGATAATCCCCTTGTTTTTCAAAGAGGGTCCTCTTAATAAGATTATTCCTATATCATTACAACCACCCTTTCTCATATTTTTACTAATAGATAGGGGGTAGACAACTATATCTTCCCTCCTATTAGGTGTATTTCCAAAACCCCTACTTAAACATATTCATATAATAAGTATGGAATCTCTAGGAAACCCCATTTATAATTCCAAATAATTTACTTATTTTTATCACTTTCAAGAAACAAATTTAATTAAAACATGACATTAAAATACATTGATATTTCCTTTATTATGAATATAAAACATGTCACCTAAACTACATGGGTTTTGATCCATACCCCTATAGGACACATCAAAATTCTCTTTTTGGATCAATCCAAACATTTAAACATACATTATCTATTATGTAATGAGCATAAGAGGATACAATTATCTAATTTACCATGATTTGAGATAATCCTCTAGGTTTTCTCATATTTACCTTAGGTAGAGATACTTATCCTAGTTTCATTATATATACATTGAGTTGATATTATCCTCATGGTCTCTAAAATTCCTTGAGATGAGTGACTTTTATTAGTTAACATATTTTTTCATCCTACTAGGTGTAATCCCTAATTATTCATATATTCCTTTATCATCTAGTTACTTATTAAAATAAGTTCAGAAACCATATACATCCCCCTAATAGGGGTAAACCCCAACCATATTCCCCCATGTCAAGTTATCGATGGACATGATGTGGAATAAATTATACCAATTAACAATCCCCAAAAAATCTCTATTTTCACCCTTTTTTTGAACATATGTTATATATGGGCCTCTTACTAGGTTTAATCCCAAACCACACCTTGTCATGTTTTGTTACTAATAAAAAATATGATCCATAAAGGATCACTTTTTCATTAGTCTCACACAAACCATTATTAGGAAAAAATTACCTAGAAGTGAATTCTTCTTAATATTATAATAATTATATTAGGTCTTATAAGAATGATCATAAAAGATATTACACATTGATATGGTCACACAATATTAAAATGTGTCATGATGGTTCTTTTCACATGACCTTAAATAGTATGACATAACATGTTAAGTGGAAACAAACTATATGGGTTTTGATTTTATTCATAGGAATACATAGGAAAACCTTCTCAGGGGATTGATACTAACACCAATTAAACTTTCCACCTTCTTAGATGGAAATGAATTCCAGATTTCCTAGTCAGGTGGATATAAACCATACCATGAAAAATTAATAGGAAAAATATTTAAATCCATTGATACATATGAATGTTCGCATTGAATAATTTCAAAAACTAGTCAAAATATAGGGGTAAAAAACCCCATGATATGATATTAGAATAATATATTAACATTAGTTAAATTTATATGATATTACTAGAGTAGGAAATACGCCCCCTTAAAATATTTGTGGATGATCCAAACCTCTAACCCTCTTGACTAATTCACAATATAAGTATCACAGTAAATCCCAAGAAACCACTTTCCCTTATAAAGTAGGTATATGTTGAATCATAACAAAAGGAATGAATATTTTCAAATAAGAAACACTTCCTAAATAGTTTTTTCACCCAAACATTCAAGAAAAAATAAGATCAAATTCTTAAAAACATTTCGAAATGAATATTCTTCCTGAAATAAAATCATTTGTAGTTACTCAAATAATTTAATGATCTTTAAAAACCTTTTAAAAAATATATTCCTTATATAATGTTGGTAAACACTAACCCCTTCCTTTGTTTCCTTTTCCATATGAATAGATATCTAATGGGTTCCCCTTACATCAGTTAATTATTTTCCCTTATTGATAAACTAAATTAGGATAATCAAACATAATGGAACTCTAAACATCGTGATTAAAGGTGTTCTCTAATTTTCTCAATTAAGTGTTTTTGGACCACATGGAATAGTAAATTAATTCAATCATCTCATCTAAATGTTTTTGTGGTTCACCTTCCTTCTATGATTCCATTTAAATGCATAATTAATCATTTATATTGACTTCATTCTTATTGAAAACAAATATATCTCAACTTAAAGTGGGTTCATCTATTCAATTGACATGGAAAATATTGAAAATTAATATAACCATTATTTTTATATGGATAACTATTCATTATATATCCATGATTATGTATAAGGATCCTTAAGGGAAATTATTTTATATTACATTAATCACTCTATTAATATAATGGATTTAGAGAAAAAATAATATAGTGAGTGGGCCCCAGAAGTATATAGTCCTTCAACTAATCATTATGTAAAACGAGAAAGTATATATTAGGTATTTGGTGTATGATATCCAACTTATGTATCATTTATTAGACAATGACTTGACGACATGATTATGATGGGAATAATTATGCATTTATTCACTATAAGATTACTTAAAGTTATCTCTGATATTATTTTATTGTGTTTTCATTTTATACACAAATATATTTTTCTCATGTTATAAGTTATATAAAATTATTTGAATATTATCTTCTGGTGTATTATGTCTATATTGTTTTCCTAATGATATATTCCATTGAATTTTACCCATTATGAAGAATCTAATAACACCCCTTTATTTCATTTCTTAATTTCCCTCATAATCTATGAAGATTACTACATGATCCTTAATGACAATAGAGGAGAATAAATATTGTTTTATGTACTATAATAATTTAATTTTAATTTCCAATGTAGGGTATTGATCATGTAAGTATATTATCTAACGATACTACAAAAAAAATAAATCTTGTGTATTATCATCTACACATTCTATCTAATTCTAATAAAATATCAAATGGATCTTTTTTTAGAGTTAAGGTTTTTATAGTTTGTATCAAATCATTTTGTGTAGAATCTTTAGGAACTAGATTTAGTATAACATAGTTATAAAATATTTCTCTATGAAAAAACATATGGAAATTCTATAAAATTTTCTTAACTAGATAGATTACTTGACATTAATTATAATAAATTAATTGGAATTATACATAACAACTCATAATTATTCATGTTAGTTGTGATATGATTAAGTATGTGAAATTATTCTGAAATGGTTCTTAATGTAATGATTGGAAACTCTGTTAACAGTTATAATTAATGATGATATTTACCTCTTGATCAAGTCAAGAAATCATATATTAGGGTTGAGAAAATTATTAATATATTTTGGTTGTTAGCCCTGATTTGGGAATATACCCTCACCCCTATGGCATAACCTGTTTCTCCTCAACAAGGTGTAACAAAATTGGGACATTTCTTATAGTAACATAGCTTTAATTCTATAGAGTAACTCATTTATAAATATCTGAACAATGTATAATGTATTTAGATAATATATTCTATTCCATGTGATATATTGAAAGGGATAAGGTTTTTATTTTTTATATCATCTAAGGGGAGATGATGATCAATATTGATCTTTGTTTCAAAACACTAAAATGAACAAATAAAATAAAATGACTTGAATTTTTTTAACTGTATTTTCTATGTGAAGTATTTTCCTAGAGAGAAAAGAGAAAAGATGGAAATATAATTTACATATTTAAGATAAAAATAAGGTAACAAATATATATGGTATGAGGGTAACTTTAATATATAATAAATGAATGTCATAGCTTATATACATAATCTTGAAATTATAATCAATCATTTAATTTATGGAGTAATTATATACCTTTATAGTGAATTAGTATCCCAATAATTTTTCTTATATGAGGAGGTAGTACTGAATGCAATCAATATGGATTATAATTTATTCAAGTCATATATTTTTAAAGTAATTTAAGAAAATTAATTCTTATAAGATATATCTTCCCTTTATTTCTCAAGCCTATGAGATACAAAGATAGTTTGAAAAGATCAAATATTTAATGATTCCATCAATGATATAGTGTTTTAAAAACATCTATATAGGTATCCTATATTTAAACTTATTGATATTTATGAATCTAATATAATGACTAAAAAGATTTCCAAAATTATTTTTTAAGAAGATTTTACAATGATTCATTAAGGACATTGTCTTGTCACATGAGTCTAAATTTCATATTTATTTATGTGAAAATATGTATAAATATAATTATATTCAAAGAATTTGTTTATTAAATTGATTTTGAAAATAAATAATATTAGTGTTGTATTAATGGGTGATCATTTAATTCTATAAAAAGGAAGTTTTATAAAGGCAATAGAAACTATTCCAACATATAGTGGGTTTTTTGAATATATTCCTGAATTAATTTGAGACATAAATCAAATCTCATAGAAAAAAACATGAAATTTCACACACACACACACACATAGATATATATACATATAGTGAATTATAGGTTAGTGATTATTTTATATTAAATACATTTTTAAGTTCTTAAGATCAAATATTTGTCAATATATTTTTTTAAAAATATTACAAGTGTTAATTCCATGAAATTCGACCCTGGCTATAAGGTGGATATGAGAAAATTTAGAAACCATTGGTATAATTGGATATGGATTTGGTCAAATATCCTTGATATATACCTATTTACACCACATGTCTACATGTAAAAAAATTATGGAAATGGTCACTAAACATTGTTGCAGCCACTATATAGACATGGTACCACTATGAAGATGGTTATAATAAATATAAATAGCCAAATTTTCCATTGGAAACTAGACCGTTGGCATAGGATATGACCCTATCATGTGGGCCTATTTCTATTATTCTATAGGATAGAAATAATATCATTTTCTAGTAATGAAATATTCTATACTTCTAGAGAGAACTCCTAGAGAGTTTTGAAAGTTAATGTGACCTTGGGATGATAAAAATATTTTTTAAATTGAAAAAATATGCCACAATTTCCTTACCCTCAACATAGTTCTCCAATAATGAAAATAATTAAAATTTATATCGATAATAATATTCTATATACTTTTAGTAATGTTTAGATTAAATTTTCTTTATTATATGTACTAAAATATATTCTAAAAAATAAAATATTCTTTATTGAAGACTTCACTAGTACAAAAATTTTTAACAGATGATAGAAAGTAAATATTTAGAGAAATATATCTAACAATTCATTATGTTCTCCTAATAATGTAAAATGATACTAAAACATTTATAATTACATGAAATTTATAGGAGTTTCAGTTTTAGGATATTTTTTTGACTCAGGAGATTAAATTAATATATGTACTCATATTCCTATTCCATACTATATGTGGGAGAACATAAACTATAATGTTATGGGATTTTAGTTGAGATTTTTTGGATATAACATTGACTTAACCAGGTGTATTTAGGAACTTCTTTTTGTTGGAGTGGATGGTATAGGTATAATGTTGGAATTTTAAAAAATGGCTTAGAAATAGAGGAATATATAAATAATCTAATTATGACTGAAGCCCCACTCTAAGGCCACAATAGTTCCAATGGGAAAGGTAATTTCCACTATCTAGGCCATCAGAATCCCTATTGTGGGGTATCAGGACCCTGGTGGGTTCTATGAGACTTTTGGTGGGGGAAAACATAGTTCTTATGAGATCCTAAATTTTTTCTTAAATTTTTATGAATTAGTTAAATAATTAATATAAAAAATTTGGGATAGGGGTTTTATTTTACCTATAACAGGATGATGCTCCCACTTATGTTTATTCTCTCCACTTAGAGGGGTTCTTGCTAGTTTTCATCCATTCTTGATCTTTCTGTTACAATGATTCATTATTGGTAAGAATTGATGTAATCTTTTTCATATTTCTAGTTTTATTATGGTTGCATAATGTTTTGATGAAAAATTTATTTAGATGATTTTATAAAGTTTTAGTATTTAATCCACATCTTATAAAATAATAATATAGAATAAAATGAGTAGGATTATTTATATACCAAGTAGTTTGTTCATAGATATTATTGTTGTAATAAGTTTTTTATGGATAATGAGATTTATAGAAATGGGTAGGGTATAGTGTTTCCATTAATAAAAAAATATAGTTTTAGGGTTTTTTGGGGAATGTATCCAGGTAGTATTATGTTTATAATGACTATGTTATGTCATGTATGTGTCATTGGTGGTTGATTACTTTGAGTTTTCCTTGGAAAGTGTTTGTGCATGCTAAAGTGATGGTTCTTATGGTTTTTTGTTTGCTGTGGTTTTTTAAAAGTATATTGGTTAAAGGATGTTGAAATGATAAAATTTGGTTTGAAGTTATAGTGTGATTGTGATGTATTATACACCTGTTTTATGTCGACTGATTTTCTCAAGTTTGTGGCCATTGGATAATGGTGATGTCACTGACCATGGGACAACGAATGTTAGGATCATGCATAAAAGGAGAAGGCCCTATTATGTGATGTTGACAAATGTATGTTTGGATATATCATATATAGATGAGTAACTTAATTTAAGGATATATATTATCAAACAAGAGGATGAATATTACATAGGTGGCCATTAAAACTGTGTGGTAATTGAGATCACTATTTAGGAGCATGAATATCACCATGCATGGAATTGTTTTTGGTGTTTTGAGATAAAAATTATAGAGGATTCTTTTATAATGCTATTAAATGATGCCTCATTAACCATGTTTCCATGGGTATGGATAATGAATTTTTTCTGGTTTATGGTGTGAGGAGTGTTGCATCGTTCTTTTTCATGGTGTAAATAGGTTATGGGTGTATCGTCCCACTTCAGCATTATCCAAAGTATGTAGGGTTCTCAGTCATGGATTAATGAGCATAGTATAGAGTGTGTTATTTGTATAGTATTTATTATTAATAATTTCATTTTTAGTATACTCTTAAAAATGTGGATAGTATTATATTTTCCACATCCCATTTTACTCTATTATAATTAGAGAAATTTTCTAGATGACCTCAAGAACGACTCCTAATATTCCATAGGTAACCAAAAAGAAGAGATGGTCTAAGGTGAAATTATGGAGAGACTATGCACTCACAATAGATAAGTAAAATTGGGGAAATAACTAAAAACATTCATAATGAATGATCATAATAAATAGAATGAAGTAATATCATTCATGCTATAATAAATATATACAGAAGAATAAGTCCCAACTAGTTTCCCACCAGGACTATGACATATAAAAAATTAAAAAATTAAATAAAATGCAATGATTCTCAACTTCAATTCACAAGACACAAATATAGACTCCATAGTAGATATCCGTATTAACCTCACAATAATGGGCCTCTTCATTTCATGTACTAGTGAACATGAAGCCTACTGGGTTTCAGAAGTTCCAAGGTGTCCCAACTAGAGTGTGAGTAAAACTCAGTAGGACACCACCAATGATTTACCTTATACAAAAATATTATATAATGTTTAAATTATGTGATATTTTCAATATAATAAAACTAATTAATGAAGAACAAAAATTGATATAAATATTTATGTTCTAAGGTGACACACAAGCTCGACCATTCCTGCTTTGTCTAGTGTTAGAAGTCTCTAAGAAATTCACACATATATTAAGAGAAAACCATGTATTATTCAAGAATTAGTAGGAATATATCTTATTAAGGAATAACATTAAACCCTATAAATAGTAGGAATATATCATTTAAGGGGAACAATACCCTTCCCAAGAAACATAATAAATAATATCAATAGAGGAGAATGGAATCCTACATTGGAAATATATACCATATCTTTATCAAGGGTATACTTACTCCTAAAAATATTATATATTAGACAATATATTTCATGTATCATAATAAGTGGGAAGGGAACCAGCCTCACAAAACCCTATGTCATTCTCACGTGGGTTTGTCACTCAACTGAACCCATAACTCATCTCTTAGGTTGGACTCTCAAGAACAAAAACTAAAATTATAATGAAATCTAACTAGGATATCATCGAACTATCCTCTTTTCACAAACCGTATCTAGGTTCAACATAAGTGTTAAGAAACTTCTATGGTCCTCTAAGCCACATGATTTCCTGGAAACTCATATTTAAGTACCTTTCTTTATTACAAATTCTAGATACAAATCTCATTATTCAAAGGGCATAGAATCACTAAACATAACCATACACATATCATTGACTAAGTGGATACTATAGTAATAAATCATATGTATTACAATATAGAGGTTGCATAAATTCTATTTCACTTCCAAATTAAACTAGGTTAGTTATATTTAACCCAATATATAAATAATTCCTTTAAAAATAATCCTTAATCAGATACACATAAGTATAACATAGGAGGAAAACTCACCCCACACATAACCACCTAGACAAAATTCTCTAAGGAAACTCATGACTTCATGTTGAATACACCTAGGACCATTATTTCTACACTATAACCATCCCTTGGAGGGAAATCAATGGTGCATGTCTCAAGGTTAACTATATCGATTATTTTCATTTTTAACCCCTTGAGTATTTATATGTCATAACATATATGTATTGTTTTCCGATCATCCATCAATAATAAAGGCATCAAAATTGTATGTAAGGGAATATCAAAGACCAAGACACTCCCATTCTATGCATTGGATTTTAAAGGAACAAATTAATTTATGATAATTTCAAATCAAAAAAATATGGAGAGATAATATGTCACTTTTAGAATAACAAATACATACACCATAGGGTAATATTTAAGGACTACATACCCCATTAACTAATTTATTCCAATTTACAATCTCCACCACCCTTTCCTATGATCATCAAAATCCAAATGTCCATTTACCACTAGATTGTGGCCCTAAATCCATCAATAAAAATTTAATTTAACATAAAAAACTTATAATTTATCTCACAATTTATTCTATATTTAATTTTGTAATTAATATATAGGTAGTATATAATAATTACTCATTGGGTGATCTCCCAAGGCTAAATCATAGAGAAAAGGGGTACAAAATACCCATAATATCTATCCATACCTTTAATACAAAAAACACCAAAAATCACATCTAAATCTATAGATCAATTTCACTAAAATAAATGGAAAATATTAAATAAATCAATGAATTGATATTCCATTATAAATATATACAAAAAAGTGTGAAACACCTTTTGAGATCCTCCTTATTGAGGATTAAAAAAATCCCCATCTTATTGAGGTTATTACACTATGATCTAGTGAAATGATGATAAAAAATAGAACACAAGTTATAATAAACCAGAAGCTAGTAGAAGGGGAATAAACTAAGGATGAATAAAATAGAAGTGATATATTTATCACAAGCTATCAACACGATCAAACAATTATCAAATTCAATAAGAATTTATGAAGATACAACTCTTTGATGAAGATACAAATGAGAGGGAGGTCTAGAATGTTCATTTTATTAGGAGTGGTCAAAAACTAATTTTTATATATATTTTTTATTTTAGTAATATTTTATAAAAATCATAAAAATTTCATCAAACTCAAAATTTTCAAACTCCGGGTTTTATAAATTTTTTTTAATTCTCTAGGAGAAGAAAAAAATTATGTATCCCATAAATAATATTTTTCATCTCTCTGTAATATATTTTACCAATACATAAGGTCTTTCCCTTAACTAAATTTTCATGCATATATCCTTTCTAGGACATATAATATTTAACTCCCTTTATAAGGTTTTTTACATATAAAATTCCCATATGCAAAATTTTATCACTTGTGTATGGTTTTCCCTTAAGTAAAAATTCATAGATAACATATTTTCCCTAATGTGTAATATATTTTAGTAAAGAATATTTCTTAAGTAATATATTTAAATGTTGTTTAAGGTTTCTACATTTCCATAAAATCCAATGTGTAAAATTTTATATAATGCATAAGGTTTTTTCTTAGTTAAATACCTGATATGTAATTTTTTTCTCCATGGTTTTATATTTTGTCTCTATACCTAATCTTTTATTTTTATTTATCATATATTTTCCATAGAATTTTTTTTCATTGGTAAAAAATTCTATATATAATATATCTTCCTTTGGAAATTTTTTCAATGTAATATAGTTTTACTATTATTAATATATTTATATCTATACATAATTTTTTTCCATAGTTATCTATTTGTTGAATTTGTATATTTTTCTAATTAAATAGAAAATCCAAAATGTAATATAACCCCTAATGGGGTATAGGTTTTTATACTTATAGATTTTTTAAAATACTAGGTGTAAAAAATACCCAAAATCAATTAAAAAATCCTCTTGATTTCAACACCAACACAACCTCTATAAACATTCATTTTTTTTGAAATTTAGTAGTATACTAGACTCTACCACAATTTATTAAGACTCAATTCCTAAACTATTCTAATAATTGTAACACCCTCCACAGGTTCCACTTGAAAAATAAATATTCGATATAAAATATAATTTATGAATTAAAAATAATAGATAATATCTCAAACATATAAATATTAAAAATTTATTCAAAAAATTTAATATAATTGGATTTTTGATAAAAATTCAAACTGATAAAAACCTTTAGCTAGTATAGGGTGTTACAATTATTTCGGGACACCTTTAGTGGTGGCGTATAGTATTTATACTCAAAACCTATATCGATCCCCTTGTATAGGTGATGTCATAAAAATTTCTATGATAGGAAAGATAAAGGGACCTATGGTAATGGAATATCTTTTTAGAGGTGCAGTGGATTTATGGAGGGTTATTGATGGATCCTTGTGTTAGTCTACATTTGGGTTGTTTTCCTGTACTTTTGTATATGTCTTTATGTGATCGGCCTATGAGATAATTAGTTTTATATTTTTTTCTTCATTTTATTATGTGGACATTTATTTTTCATGCCATATGTTATATTTATGGATTTAATCTTAATATTTTATAGTGCTAAGTATTGATGCATTTAACTTCAACTTTCATTTTAAATCTTTTATATCAAAGAATATAGTATTCCTACTATTTACTCCCAGACCCTCACTGCTAGTCAACAAGACAATAACATATGGAGTAAAATATTTATGGTAAATCTCTCTCTATCTTAGGTTATATTTAGAAAATATATATTGGGGAACTGTAAGACCTTATTATTCTAAATGGTAAAAAGTGAGATTTTATGTTTTATATAAGGTATAGTTGAAAAAATATAAGAATTTTTGGAGATATGGTATGGATGTCGTATTATGTTATTGGATGGATAAAGTAAATAGCAAGGTCTATATTTTAAGGAAAATTGGGATTACTATTTATTTATTCAATGATTATAGTTTAGTTATTAGATATTTATAGAGATGGTGGTTAGTTTTCTTGATTTATGGTTTTTTATTCTTGGAACATAGATGAAATAGGTGATATCCATGCACCATTGTAGGCACAAAAGACTCACAAGACATGTATGTAGCTGCTTGTGATAGATATCAGGCCTTTAGAAAGGGGTTTAATTATTTGAAGTGCCAATAATAAGATATAAAGTATTTAGTGTTATTATTCTAAGATAAATATGATTCACAATTCCATGAGTTATTAAGTTTGTGGATCATGCATTCATGTGGTTCATATAGAGTGATAGATAATGGAATAGGGTAGGCGAGGCTATTAGGATGGATGGAATAATATTTGGTTAATGATAGGGAAGGATATGGACTAGTTAGATGATGATCCTGTTATATATTTTTATATATGTGATATATGTATTGTTATATATGTATTCAGCATGGAATAAGATTCTTAGAGATATGCTGCCAGAGTGTAATCGATTGGATGGTCGAGAGGGTGGGGATGTGGTGACATGAAGGCATGAACTAGTTTGGGACATTAATGAAAGAGATGATAAAGGGACACATGAGGAGGTGTCAAGGAATCAAGTGTAGTTTATTGATCTAATGAATTTTTTAATGATAATATAGTAAATATTATGATAAGGGTCTTTCTAAGTATAGAACAATGGGATTATAGAGTTTATCCATCAATGGAGAATTTTAAAAAGTGTATCAATCTTAGATAAGATGAACAAAATGATAGTGTAGAAACCAGAGGGGGGAGGGGGGTGAATTTGGTATAACCTCTTTTTTACAAAATTGAAACTATCCTAAAACCCATTTGAAATACCATATTTTTTGTTTATTTAAAAAATATATTTACATGTTTCAACTAGAAGAAATCAACTATATTTATGGAATTAAAGAAATAAAGGAACAAAGTATTTTTATGAGGATTAGTATAAAGGTATAATAATTTACTTGATTTTTTATTCATACCAATCAAGGATTATATACTATTATCAAGGTTAATATAATGGGATTTTTGTTTCACACACCAATAATTCCATAGTTTCATTGGAATTATAAATCCCCTAACCAAAAATAGCTTCCTTCTATGGCATCATTGTTTTCACCATGTCTCACTTTGATCTCCTTATATTCTTAGAGTCACACAGGTTCTATGGAGTCCCACTATATATATTTTAGTGTTCCTTTGATTTTTTAGATATAGATTAACAAATAAACAAACTATATTTTTACATAATTAATATTAATATACTTTTTATCACAAGTATCTTCTTTTAATGTTGATAGGTCTTTTAGAATACACATTAACTCAGTCAATACTCAAAGATCAACTTCATATTACTTATACTAAATCTGGTAACCTAGTTATCTCACCCAATGAGATCCTATGATATTCAATATGAGAATCTATTTAGTATTATTTAAGTGATTTGATACTAATATATAAAATAGTACACATTATTTAGGCTGTGACATATTTTATTCTTATCAATCTTCAATAAAAATGGATGTCATAGGGATATCTTATTTTTATTTATGATTCAATACCAAGATAATTAAAATCCCCAAAATAGGTTCAGATGATTCTTTCTTATTCTTCTTCTTATTCAGCGATCTTTCTAATCTTTACACTTTACAACTCTGAGATAATCAATTATAAAAATCTCATAATACTTCCCTTTACTCATTTTTCCCCTCTATATAATGTTCACCAATAATTAATGTTTTCTGTTTTTGAATGAATATTTTCCCCATATAATTTTGTCCCATAATCCTAATTTATTTGTCCTCAATTTTCATATGTTGTATTCCTCCAAAGATCTATATATTTCTTTTTTTCCTTTGATGTGCATCTTAAATGATATTACAAGAATACCCATAATTTTTCTTTTCCTTTTGTTTATCATTTTTCTGTCATCTAAACTAAACTATTATAGTGTATTTCAGGTAGAATGACTTATCCTCAGTTTCATCTCAAAATATCACTAAAATATATAGATTAAATTTTTTACATAGCTATAGATAAATCATATAGTAAATAGAGACAATATTTTAACCTATATTAACTGTTGGAAATAAAAATACTTATTACTTATAAGTCATACACTTCATTCTCACTATAACAACTCAAATTTTTTTTTATTGAAACTATTTAAATATTTTTCCCAGAATAACATCATAGATATTTCACATTCTATAATAGTAGGATCAAACTACTATTTCTTCATGAAATATATCTCTATAAATCCACCTATAACATAACCCCTAACTATATAATAAATACAATAATTCATATAAAAATTAACTCATTTCACTCTATCTTGAAAGCTTCAATAAAATACAATTTTGATATTAAAGTGATTTCACATTGGGGTAGTAACACATATTTACCCACCTTTCAATATATCAAGCTTAAATAAAATTATTCATTGTGATATTTATAAAAATAAAAACCATACCTAACATCATCATAATTTTTTTATTAATTTATATCAAAAAAATATTTTTTGAAATATTCTTATCCAAAAATACTCTACCCACATGAATAGTGATCTCATCATACTTATCTTACCTAATGATCATAAAATCAAGGATTAGACCACTTATCTTTATAGTGTCATGATATATTATTTCCTAGTAATAGTATCTCCATAAATAAATATAATTTCTAATAAATTTTAGAAATTATTCATTAAGATGGATATAACATGCTTCAAAATATCACTTTCTTTAATGTTCATTGAATCACCTTGAAGATCAGTACTCAAAATTTCCAAGAATTTATCACACTATGTTGTGATATTTTAATAAATGAAAATATGATCATGAATCATACCATTTTAATCTAATCTTTAGATGTTAAATTTGTAATTACCACTATTATAAGTCTGTCACATCCTCCAAATTTTCAAAAGTTTCAGATCAGTCAATTGATTAGGTAGACAAGAGACAATTAGTATATCGATCAAATTAGTATGAATATAATTTTAATGACCATTCTACCAACTAATAAGTTGAGGCAAAAAATAGACCACAAATGCTAATCCACCACTTGAACAAAGTACATATAATGTGGAAGTGAATCGATCACAAAAGTTATAGGATTGACAACAGTACTTAATGAATGAACACATTTTTTAAAGATATTTTAGTCATTTGATCAACTATAATAATTAAAAATTTATGGTATAAATATAAAATTCCATTATTAGGTAAATTTCAAAAAAAAAATCATTAAACTTCTATGATTATTTATACTACCATTGACTACTTAGTCACTTAGTAATATTTCAAAAAACCACTTCAGTTTTAATTAAAATTACTCAAATCAATTCAAAATAATATGAATTATGTATACAAAACCTTGAGAATGAATGAGATATCACTTAAATTAAATATTTAGATAACCTAAAACATCATATATTTTTCAGTTCATGCTGTTTATAATAATAATAGACACTAAAACACAAGGATAAAATTCTACCATATCAGGAGTCTTCGATACCTATACTCAATTTTTTCATTTAAAAATAAATAAACCACTCATCAAGATATTCAATGTAACCATTAATAATTATATTCAAATGTAGTGTACACAAGGATACAATCAACCCTTAAGAACTAGTATTTGTCATCTATAAAGGTCATCTCAAAAAATCATTTGATTCAATAGGCTGCTACTCAAATCTTTTTAGTTAGATGTTTTAGCAGTGAAAACTCTTTTCTTTTTCCACTTCTAGTATATGAGACTCCATCTATATTTTGAATGGTGGAATAGTCTATTATAATTTTCCCATAGTTCATATAAATCACTTTATCCTTGTAATGGGTGGATACTCAATCCATCACCATCATTTCTTTCACATCTACTAATATGTAAATTGATAGAAAACACAAACACAATCTGAATAGAAATTTAATTTCCCTTTTATATTTTTTTTCAATAATTTTAACATTGATACTCAAAAGATGTATATGAACGTGTAACCTCTTTCCATATCTCCCATAATGAAAATAAATATAAAAGTGATGATTTTTTTTCTCCTCAGTGTAAAGGTGTTCTCGTCTAATTGAGATAACAACTTTATCTCCACTTTGATTAGCCACTATTTTTTTGAGAACATGAGAACCACATATTTATTAGAAATGTTCCATTAGTAAATCACTCTATTTAAACTTGGGTTGGTCCAATGTAGAAAAAAGTGGTGATAACATTGACACCAAATCTTTCCATTGCAATTATCAGTATAGTGCTATTAGAAAATATCATTTCTCTAAAGATGTACAAATCATTGTTTCAAAAATGTTTTAAGAATTTCACTCACCATAAAAAAAAATCATTGAATTGAAGTTAATTTTGTCTTAATTTACCATTTATTAGACAAGCATACAATTAACTTGTAAAAAATATACAATGTAATAAATAAGGGAGAGTGAATATTGTACATTTAATTTAAAATATAATGAATATGCCCAGATTCTAGGTTCATGTGCAAATAATAAATTTTTTGGTACCCATGAAATCAGTCTTATCTACACCTCAAGGGAATATTTCATAATTCATTACTATAGTAATCTTATTCTAGAAATAAGCTCTATGAAATTACGATTCTAGTTGAAAATTAATTCCAAATAGAATTTAAGTCCATTATTTTTTGAATTTATTTTAAATTCACTATGAATTACTGATTTAAATAAAAATCATCTGAATATGGGAAGGATGTGGACTTCATAACCTCCTAAAATGTTTTACTGGGGTGCATAATTATTTCCCAAACCAGTTTTGTTTTTTATTTAATCATGTTAATTTCTAACATTATTCATGGTTGCATGATTATCTAATTTCCAAACATGAACGTAACTAGGAATCATAGTCTTATTTTAATTCACATATTAATTCATATAAGGAGTATCTTTTTTTACTTAAGATAGCATGAAAATTTCAGTTTTTGTATATTGATCTAGCCCCATTATTATTCTAGATGATCAATTTATGTTATAAAAATATCATTTTCCTCAAGAAATTCCTCTACCATTTGTATGTAATTACACATTGTAGAAATAGATTTAAAAAATTGAACACAAATTTTTTTCCACATTGTTTATTTTCATCTAATTTTAACAAGGTAGGATTGTTATATTCTTGTTGGGTGTGTGCCCTAGAAAATTTCACCTCTCACACATGTTGTCATTAGCATTTGAATTTCTTTTATTTAGATTCCTCTCAATCATATCATTAGGGATGTCCCCCACCATTACAATATTATTTTACATATCCTTGATTGAATTCTTGTTAATTTTAAGATATATTCTTTTATATTTTATTTAAATTATTATTTACAAGAGTTAATGGTGTGGTATCTCTTAACACAATATAATTAACTTCATTCTGTATGTTTGATATCTTGTATTTCCATCTTCATTGACTTCATGGGAGTCACACTTTTAGTTGCTTTATTCACTTGATTACCCCTTAGGGTGGTATTTGCTTCAGTCTTATTTTTTATCGATATATTACTTTAAAATATTATTTACATTAGTACAAGAGTTATTGTTAAATGAAACATACCAGAATATATCAAATGCATGGCCATATGTGTTGAAAGAATTAGAGAACCTCTCTAAATTATCAAATGTATTATTTAATGATAAAATATTCTATTTCCATAAATCCTACATATACTATATTATATGAGTGTTTTAACCTTTTGTTCCCCTTAATTATAGGTATTATTTGGATTTCATGTGTTTAATAGTTTTTCCACTAATCTCTGGCCTTATACAGAATCCTCCAATAACTCCAACAGTATCTAACAATCCTATTTCTATTTCTTATAGGCTTAATCTTTGTAGATTATTATGCACATTTTTTTTCATATTTTGACCACACATTTGGACTCATGCAGGAAAAAATATCATCCCACACTTTCTCACATCTTTCATTATTGTTGTGGTATACTTATAAGAATTTTTCCACACCCCTATATATATATATACGTTTTTATTTTTCCAGACATACTTGAAAAAATAGATGAAAAAAACTAATTCAAGTATCCCAAAATGAGTGGTTACTTTATTAAATTGGAATAGATATAATCATTCAAGCCTCAAATAACTAAATAGTTTAATAGTCTTGGAAAGCTAGATAAATAATTGAATTAAACATTACATTAAAAATCTTAAAATACGACATAGTACTTTATTCAAGACCACCATTATTCCATTTAGAATATACCTTCATATTAACAATAAAATACTTCCTAGAGCATAGGTAAAAGGAAACATAATAAAGGGGTGATCTTTGATTCTTGGTAAGGGTATACATGTAAAGGAAGATAAACAAGTCATGAATAATATAGAAAGGATAAATGGTGATCAAATAATACAATATAAATAATCCAATGAGCTAGAAAATTATCCATGGATATCATAAAAAAATTAAATAGTCACATGGAAATTAATAACCTATTTCATATTATGGTAATAAATAATTATAAACATATGAAATGTTCCATCAAGGCATTATTCCAAGACATCTAAAAAACTGTCAAGTCATTATGTAAAGACATCTAAATAAATGGGTAATTCCTCATCTATAACCCAATCTAGTTTGTCACATAAGACATAAGAATGAATAAAGAGGAAATTATGGGTTTTTCCAATCAATTACCAAGTCCAATGAATTTATTGTATTAATAAACAATATAAATTCATCAAAAATACATAAAAATCAATAACTATATGTATTAAAAGAACTAGCATATAGAATATAAATAATTCCACCAATCAATATAATCAGAAACCATAGAAATAAATACTATAGATGGAATCATAAGAATATAACCTCATTATAGAATAATATTCAATAAAGGATGTTTAAATAGAGGAAAATACTTTTAAAAGATCACTAGATGATTTTTTGAGTAAAATTCCATCTTCACTTTGAAAACAAATGTTTAAAATCTATTTTTTTCCAAATATTAAGGAAAATATTTTCTTTGAAATGAAACATTTAAATTTATAAAGGAATTTCAAGTAAATGAGAAATCATGAAAGAATGAAATTATGTTCATTCCATATAAGTTCAAAAACATTCATTTCACACTTTTTAAAAAATGTCAAAAAGTACCTCATTCAAAAAAAAACAAGAATATTCCTTTAAAAACATTTTATAAAAAGTAAAATATGGGTAAAAATAACCATTGATTATTTTTTAAATAGTAAAAACATTTTTTTTACTTTTTATTAATAAAACATGGACATATAAGAGGAAATATTTTTTGACCAAAGAGATAAATAAAGTCAATTTTTCTTATAAATATTTTTCTCAATTATTTATGTATAAAAAGTGGAAAATTTTATTTTTACATGAAAATTTAAAGAATAACCATAGGATAATAACATATATTGGGTTTAATATATAAATGTAAAACAATTTTCCCAAGTGGTACTTAAATATAAAAAATCCCAAATAATGATTAGATCATTAAATAAACCTTTACCTCAGATCCATTTTCTTTCACACATCTATGATCCTCATTTATAATAAATATTTATTTATTATAAAAATATTACAGAACCATAATCATATATATAATACTATATATGATATAATTATAACCTTTTATCACCCATTTATTAATAATTATTTTTTAAATATTTATTCTAGGTGATTACTACATCGTTTTTCATGAATGTTTTTGTTTGGTAGTTTTGGTCCTTGTACTTTTATCATGGTTTAATGATATTAAGAATTTTAATAATTATATAAATAAACTATATATTAGTAATTTAAACATTCATAGTCATCCATAAAAGTTGTTTTATATAAATATTTCTTACACCATTCATGGAGATAATAGGTCATATATACACATGAACACTATTTTCTTTTTTCGAAGGATGAAACAACATAAAGATAAATAATAATTAGAATTTATAGAATAATTATTATATCTTATATATCATATATATTCATTAAATATATCCTTATCACCATCCATGTAAAATGGAAATAAATAACAAATCACACCGCTTCGTGGAGGTGGTAGTCCACACATACACATGAGCGACGTTATCGTTTTCCAATGGATTGGATAGTAAGAAGGTATATATGATATTCTAATTAAAGAGGAATAATTATGTGTTAAATATAATATATAAATTTTAATGTTATCATAATACCCATTAATAAAATATGGTGATGAAAAATGAATGTTATCCGTACATTGAGATGATAATTCGTGTATACACACGAGCGATACTTTCACTTTTTATATGATGGAAAATAGGGTGGATAATAGGGGTTTCACAACCATAAAACAATTTAATTAAATTTATTATACTTAATTTATTATTTTATTATAAATAATATATATTTTTAGGTGTTAAAATAAAAAATAAAAAATAAAGTGGTCAATTAAGGTGATTAAATCTTCTTTGAAAGAGACTATTTAGATCTCATCTTAAGGACTCTAGGGTTGGAATTTTGGGAAGAACAGAAGCTATATAATATTTCAATAGGATTTGGGAAGATAACATGGTATGTTTTGTTCAGGATACATGTTTAAATGTGGTACAAATAAGTGAAAGGAGAGGAGCTATTTTATAACTGAGGTGAGGGACAATTTTAGAATTTCCTACAATATTAAATTATAATAAAGTCAATATTTTCCACAAATGAATCCAAATGAAAATATATTGGTATATAAGGTAGGATATGGTTGAAATATAATCAATAAATTAATTTTTATGGTTTATGTGGTATTTTAAACCTTTTATTATGATTTAACCCATTAGCTAACCTATCTTAACATTAACCAAAATAACATATTTTTACCTCTTAAATGGTTATAATTCTACATATAAGGTAACTATTGGGTCATAAATGAAAAATGAATGAATTTATAGAGCACATTCTATAATAATTTTCCATTTTAAATATTTTAACTATTTTAAATTTTTTTTATAAATTGTAATTTTTAAAAAATATCATTAATGTCAATTTTGACACTATTCATTTAAGTTGACATATTTTTTTAAACATTCATTATTAGAATATAATATTTTAATAAAACACTAATATATCACATTTATCTATAAAATTAATTTAAACCTATAAATCACTCAAATTATATGACTTTTATTTTTTTTAAATCATTTATTTTATATTTCTATTAATGGAAAAAAACTATGCCGATGTTGTGTATGAATTTATGGTAACTATATAATACCTAAAAATAAGAAATAAATTTATATAATAAAAATAATTTCATCAATATAAAAATATACATTTATATTCATCATAACTTTATTTTTTCATTATATGAACACATGAGATATATATAAAACTAAGAGAGTGACATTTTGTAAATTTCTTTGATTTAAATATTATATTAGTATTTTTCATGGAAAAGTGTCCATGAAAAAAATAAATTTTAGAATATAGTGATAATTTTAATGTTAAATTCATCCAATAACAATTAATGTGAAATATAATGACATCATAACATAGTTATAACCTAAATTAACCCGATTTACCCTTAACTGTGGTGATAAAGTTTATCAAGTTTTCTTGAGAAAAATGCATTATATGTATAAAAATGTTTTTATACTAAATTTTAAAATGAAATTAATTCCAAATAACTTAATTAGTTTGTTAAAAATATAATAGAACTATTTTTTACTTCAAAATAATTTTAAAAGAAAATTTGAATTTGTAAAATCCTGAAAAAAAATATTTTTCAATAAACAATGATGTTTTCACTATTCATTTGAAAATCATTTTTTTCAGAAAAATAAACAAATTTAACCCTAATATAATTTTTATTTTATAATTTAAAAAATGATATTTTTTTTATAAAATACAATTTATACAATTTCTAGTGATTAATTATAATATTTCCTCAGAAAAATTAATTAAAATCATTTTTGATGAAAACATATTTCTAAAAAATAAAATAACTTTTCTAAAAATTCAGTAACTATTTCCTAAGAATTAATAAATGAATTTTTATTGAGTATTTAATTTATATATATTTAATAATTTAGTTAATACTATTCATACTCATTAATTCAATGGCTCGGTTATAATAGTCATATTTAAATAATAATATTTCATGATTATTTTAGGATTGATATTGTGTGTTGTGTACACCATCGAATCTAATTTTCTTCTTTTAAAATATAATTTTTTTACAAAATATTCTGGTCATGCATACTTTTTAGGAATTTTGGTTCCCTTATTTTATGTTCCAATAATTTCCCAACACTTTTTAAACCCTCTTTACTACCAATTAGTGTCCCTCGAAAGGGATAATACTTCTCTAAAACCATAGTGGAAGTAATTCTATTCTCAGAAAATTGGGATGTTTTAGGGTTAATTTTATCTTGCATCTTTGTTGCATCCACCGAGTGATGTTCTATCATTTTCACTCTCATGAATCTAAAATATATTTATGCATCCTTTATATTCAATATGACTTCATATACCATATCAAATACATGAAATACCTAAAATATAATATCATTTAATACATTATTCTCAATAATTATTCTATGGAATATTTCATCTACTAGAGACATGATATCATTTCAAGGTGAATTAGTTTCTCCTTTATCATTCACCATTATTAATAGGTTATTAAATCATCAATTTCATTTAGACAATGAATATTAAATTTCAGTAAATAATACCTTGATATGATATAATATTTATTTATCAACTTTATTAAGAAATATCATTAAATAAATATTGACCTCAGGATAAAAATCATGATGATATTTATCCTCTCATTCTATTAAAATTCTTCAAAGATTGAATTAACATTAAATAATAAATCTCAATAACTAGGTTTTATAGAAAAAATACCAATTTGACTACAATTAGTTATTCCGTGACCATCTATTTCTATTGATTTCTTCATTTTCATGCCCATATTCTTCATCCCATTTCTTTGAGTCTTGGAAGAATCATCATTTTGAACCACAATAGGAATAGAATCTATATTTTCCATGTGTGTTTGTTATTTAATCA
Source organism: Viscum album (assembly GCA_963277665.1). Lineage (NCBI taxonomy): Eukaryota > Viridiplantae > Streptophyta > Magnoliopsida > Santalales > Viscaceae > Viscum > Viscum album. The sequence goes on along the minus strand of OY728141.1, from coordinate 590,008,575 downwards.
TCTAAAATATAAAATTATATCGAAAAATATAAAATCAACGGGTCTTAAAAATATATCTAACCAGTAGTGACTATTTATTTTTTACTAATGATATTCCAAATAGGACCAGTACATACACATGAGAGGGGGGGTGAATCCTATGTTACCTATTTTTTTTTAAAAAAATTTCAAAATATCCTTAAAGGGCCTTTGGAATTTAATTATTATTACTGATGAAAGAAAATAGATATATTAATGTTTTACCAATAAAAATTCATGTTTTTGTATACATGTAAAGAAATAAAGAGGCAGACAATATTATTAAACTGTTTAGTATAATGAAACTTTTCCGTAGTTAGTTGTCCAACCCAGTCAAGGATTCAAAAAGATAATTAAGATAACTATAATGAGTTTTTTATTTCACAAAATTATAATGCTTATGTCTAACTAGACATTAAAATACATGCTTCACTCAAAAATTCCTTCAATATATTCTCATTATATTCAAAGAGTCACACTATTATCTGACTACATACCCTAATCCACACAGGTTTTAGGATGTCCCACCATATATATACAAGTGTTAAATTGACATTATTATTTTAAGTAGATCAGAAAACATACACAAGATGATTCTTTATCAATAATATAGATATTATTCTTCTCAAAATAAGATTATTTGAATTACAATATGAATTAAAGAATACTATTTAACTCAATCAATACACATATCTCAAATCTATATAAATTATATTAAATCTTCTAAACATGATTTCTCACATAATGAGTTCTATGACTTTTAAACCCAGAATCACCTCATCGATATTCAATTTCCTTGACACCAATAGATGAAACTATTGATAGAATATTGGAATTTATATGTTTTATTCTTATCAAACCTCTATGAAAATGGTTTTCATAGGAATCACTTATTCTTATATTGGATTTTATACCTAGATAATCTAACTCCTCAATGTAGGTTTAGATCCTTATTCTTATTCTTCTTCAAGAGACTCCTTCAAAATATTCATATAGAATAAATCCCAAATACTCACATATCAAACTCTCAAGATACTTCTCTTTCCTCATCAATTTCCTTATATACATAGTTCATTAGGAAATAATATTTTATATTTTTAAATAATTAATATTACCATATAATTATTTTCCAATCAACATCATTTAATTATTCTCACTTTTAATTTTTGGATTTCCTCTCTCAATCTCTATGTTACTTTTTACTCCAATTGTTATATCCTTTAAAATTACTGGAATGCCATTATTTTTTCTTTAATTTTTTTTTCTTATTTTTCTCTTGTCATAAATAAATTATTATAAATTATTATAGGTACCTCAATTATTCATCATATTCTTCTAAAACACTCACTAAATTCCGTATCATGTTTTTTTACATGGATACTGATAAATTATACAAAAAATATCCATCCATCCAAAGTTAGTAATTTTTTATTTCAAAAAATGGGGGGGGGGGGTTCAAGGCCTAAACAAGTAATGGGGTTATAAAATTGTGCAGTTTGAGGTCATTATCCCAAACATGAGTATAATACTCTAGGGGAAGAGAACTAATGCTAGAAAAATAATGCTCAGTGAATATGGTGAGGCCCCAGAAGCCAAAAAATCCACAACCGTGTCACCCTATCTCCAAGTACGGGTGAGATCGATATCATTATTAAAAAACATCCTACACTTACAAATAATATATGTGATGTCCTAGGGGATGGTACTCACACATTTTATTGAGTTGATAAGAAGGAATGAATCAGTTTCTACTCTTTAGAGAATAATACCATGAGAGAGACATAAAGACAACCCATTAATCATGGTAGCGTCTTCTATTAGAAGGGATTCACCTGGACTAAGTAAAATACTAACAGTAAGGAAGAATGAACCATTATATTCATGCACCTTCCCAAATACACACATTAAACCATTCTTTCATGAGCCGTCGATGTTTAGAATAAGACCTCTCTCAGGAGGAGTCCACATCACTCAATTTCCTTGAGGAGGCCACTTTGATTTTGTGTCAATTATGATGATACCAACCAAGAGCCAACATAGAGAGGGAGAAGGTTCCACTTCCTGATTAAAGGAGAAAGATCCATCACCAAATCCCTTTCATAGACTTTCTATTCTAACCAAGAGTTATTTAAAAAATCACGTATGGCCTTATTATAAGCAATCCAGAGAGTTCAACAACCATCTAAAAAAAAGATCAGGATATAAGTTCTTGAGAAAAATCATACGAGCTAGGAAATAGTGATTCTATGAAGGAATCACTTGAGCGCCCCTGAATATTACTTCTAGTGAAGTCACCAAAGTCCAGGCAGATGGTACTCTCCCAATCACTATGGATGAAAAAGTGATCGGTTGTATCAATATGTGGAGTGAAAAAACTTGCACATTTATAAGCTATGTAAACACCTTTGTGCCAAACAACCTCATTAGCTGTAAAGTATGATTGCAGATTCTCTAAATGAGAAGGTTAAATTTAGAATTTATGTATTTTCACCACAAGACATCACCCTAAGAATCCAAATTATTTTCAGTATACATAGAAAGTCGATATGAATTTGAGGAGAACATACCAAATGAGTATCCATTAGAAAATATTTGGTCTAGTTAAGTAGAGGATGATACTCCTTGGAGAACCTCCTACCATTGAGAGTTGAGAAGATCTTGAGTAAAGTCAGGGAAGCTGGTAGCCTTATAGAAAGTGATGTTTTGTGCTGGGCATCCAAAAAATATAAGAAACTTTCCCATACATTTTTTTTCTAGAAGATGAGTGATCCAATGCCTACAAACCATTCTAAATAGAGTTTAAGGTCAATAATGGGTTGATGAGTAAGCTCCCACAATTTTTTATATATATATTCATAATCATTGAAAAAAGATCTATATTTGTGTCTAGATAAACTAGACCAGAGAGATTTCCCTTCCATCACATCCCAAGATAGCTTAGCTCAGAGAAAAGACATTGTGTACTTGGAATTCCTGATATTGATACCACAAACCACAGTATCCCATGTCATTATATCCCTTGAATCCCAGTGGCATATCCCCTTATATTGATCATCCCATATAAAACTAACCATGTTGTTCTAAATGTTGTGGATAACCGTATTGGGTTTGATAATGGATGATAGAACATGCATATGGATTGAGGTTTAAACACTTTTGACAGGGGTGATATGGCACCTAAATGAGAAAAATAAATTTTTCCAGTTGGGAATATGAGAAGAAATGTTATTGAAAATGCCTTAAAAATGGGGAATATGAATTATTCTTGGGGAGATAGGCCCCCCTAAATAATTCATTGGAAACTGTCTTATGGAGATCTCCATCATATTTTAAATTTTATTCCCTCTTCTACTTGAGAATAACTTTGAGATATATATAATAATTTTTACATAGTTAATGATCTATTCACTTCAAGTGTAATAAGTATCATGAATCTGATTCAGTATATGCATGTGTTTCTGCTGGTGCCATTGATAAAATGAGGAGATAGTCATACAAAAGTTGAGTAATCTCATTGAGGTTCATTTTGAACCTGAACAGTAGAACATATCCATAACTATTACATTTATTAAGGTGCTTTCTGAAGGTGTCTTGTATCATAATGAAAACACTAGGGGAGAGGGGATCCCCTTGTCTGAGACCTCATGTTGATTTGAAGAAGCCATAATTTTTAGCATAAAAGATGATAGAAAACCACAGAGATCTAATAAATCAAAGTAAAATATAAACCACATTTTATAAGAAACCCATGAACCTCATGACTTTAATGATGTATCTCCACTCAAATATATCATCTTATTTATCCATTTAAATGTTAATGGCTATGATTGATCCTGGGTTATTTTTTATGAATGTCACTAATCATTTCGTGGGCCAAGAAAATGTCCATTTGAGTGGATCTACCATGTTTGAAACCTTGTTTCTCATTTGATATCTAATTGTGAATATTCCTTGCAATCCTTAAGTTGATCATAACTATGAGGAATTTATAGGGTAAGTTTTGCATACTGATATTATTGAATTTATTTAAAGAATAAGGTTTTTTGAAATTGGGAATAAAAATCAGTGTGGTGGAACATGCTCCTCTGGGAAATCCCCCTCCCAAAAAAACTCCTAGATCATACCCACCAAATCATCCTTCAGAAGATTACAAAATGAAATATAGAATGAGTCCGAGAAGCCATCCAGACTGAGGTAACTCCCATGGTTGAGAGAAGACACTTCCCCCCGTATCTACTATTCATTAGGTAGATTCTTGAATCCATAATTAATATCAGAGGAAACCACATGATGGATAGAGTCAAACAAAACACTATGACCACTATGGTATCCATCCTGCATGAGGGGGTTATATTCTGTAAAATAGAGTGAAAATGAGACAAGGCCATACCTCCAATAACTTGGGGGTCATTAGTAAAGGATCCATCCTCTATGATGATATTTGGACCATTGCACCATTTCCTCTCCCTGATAAAATCCTTGAATATAGTATTATTTCAATATCCCTATATTTTCTACTTCAACCAGGATCTCTCATGGGAAATTATTTCTTATTCAAGGAGTATATAAATGAGATGATTATTCAAGATAAGCATCTTATTAAAAACACCATCATCCCATCGAGATTTGAGGTTTTCATCAGCATGTTCAATAGCACGTTTGAGTAAATCCAAGTCAAGAAACATGGAGGGATTAGAGTTGGCCCACGTGCGATGGTTTTCGTTAAAACACTAGAGTTTATTATTCAACCACTCTTAAGAGACAATATGAATTAATTTCTCCTAGGAAGTATGAAACATAGAAGAAAAATTAGGATCAACCTTCCATAATCTTGATTTATAAAAACGATCACTATAGGATAAAATATCCTTTAATATGACCAGGAGAAGGAAGTGATTAGATAGTACATTCAGTAAGTGCACCACATTTTCATTTGAGAAGGAATAGATAAAATAAATATTATCAAAGAAGTGATCAAGCTGACTCCACACCTGGTGGTTTCCTTTTTTATTACTACACCATGTGAGCTTGCTACCAGAGTCTTCCAAATCAACCAGTTCATTTTGAGATGAAAATAATGTAAATTACTATCTATCCTTCAAAGGGAAGACCCATACTCCTTTATTTTATGAATAATCTTTAATGAAATTGAAATCTCCTTCAACTATCCAATAGCTCCCCCCAGATTAAATTTTCTCAAGTCATACCAAATATCTTCGTTATCCATCACATCACATTTAGCATAAACAATAGATAAGAATTATGAAAAACTAAAAAGCATAATCTTATCCAAAATAGGTCAACTTGATGCAATAATATTCTACACAAAAATACCTTTACTTTAAATAATCTAAATATGGCGACTCTTTAGTTCCCCATGCATTAATTTTTTAAGGCCAAGCTTGAAAGAAAAGTCTTATATTTTAGATGGGCATTGTTTTTTCTCCAAAATAACCACCATCGACACTTTTTAATTAATAAGATCATAGATAGTGAAATAAGTCTTCACCCACACCACCATGCCCTAGGAATTCTAGATGAGAAGATATATCATTAAAGGGAGGGGTGTCTAGCTTTAGTCCCCGATGCCAACTAGCACTTAAAATTAATGGAAGAAGAAGCTTGATCTAGTTTGATCTATGCATGAGTATGAACAATTTTTATAGGAGTGGAAAAACCCACTATGATCCATAAAGGGGTCCACATTAGATAAAACATTGAAACCATTAGTGCAGGGTATGGAGACAAAGGCTTATGGGAAGCAGCTGATTGGAAAGATGCATGATGTTTTTATATATGATGAGTAGATGGTTGAGACGCCTTATCAAGAGCCACAAAAAAGGGTTGATTCTCCTTCTTGGGGGCTACTAGACCCAATTCCCCATATTCCAGATCGATATTCAACAAATCAAATAAGTGAGCCCCCATACAAGATCCACATGATCAGATATCAGGGTCACCTACTCAGGAAGCACTGAAATGGAAAAGAGAGCTACTTGGTCATGAGACACTAGATCCTATAACATGGACACCTACTAAGGAACTATTGAATCAAAAACATAAACCACTAGTTTGGAAGACACTTAGTCCTAGGGGATATAAGGAAAAATTCTAATAGAATAACCCAAGTTAGATCATCATGAGATATCGAAGAGGGATGAAAGACCACCAAGTCCGTGTAATGATTAATTGCTTCGATAGAGAAATACACACTATTCATAACTAATGAAGAAAGAAATGCATGAAACATAGGATTGGTATAAGTTGAAGGAACCAACGAGATAGGGGATCTTATCTTCATAGAAGAGAAAAGGGGATCATCCAAGGAAGATGTATCTTTATGCTGAACTGAAAGGCCTAAATTAGGAGGGGGATCAGTGGAAACACCAAATATTTGGGAGAATAACTTACAAAAGACAAGGAGGTTGTGTCCCTATAAACAAAAAGCAGTGAAAAATCTTGCAGGGGAGCGGTAGACCATAGATTTAGACCAATAGACAACAACACCACATTTTAAAAGAATACACCCAAGTAAGGAATGAGAAATATCTAACCCAACACCAATCCTAGCCATCCCTTCAGCCTGATGTTACAAGGTATACTCATCCACTTATAGAAAATCTTCAAGGGTATCACTAATGCATCGCAGGATAGTACCATTGAAAAAGGGAATACGAATCTCCAAGATATTTATAAAAACCGTAGTGAGAGGCGAGTCCCTACCAAAGTGGGCTTCCATTGACCACCCGAAGAGAAAAAACTGCCATTGTCCATCTAAGTGCAGACTGTGAGACTAGGCATTCAAAAAATAATTATGGGATGGTAAAATAATAAAAAATGATTTACGGTTGATGATAGAGACTTTATCTGGTCTTTTAACCCCCATGACAGAATAAATTTTTTAAATAGGGGAAGATGGGGTTTCTTCACACCAAACCACACAATCCACACCGACTGATGAGAAACCACATTCAATTTGGAAGACTCTAAATGAAAGTCAATTGATATAGAGATATCCACAATGGTTGTTAGAACATCACCTAGGAAAATATTAACAAGTAGAGAGAGAAGATCTAACCTTGATTAAGCCAGACACAGAAGCACATCTCTTAGGGATGGTCCCTTCAAGAAGATCGAAGGCTGCTGAGCTACAAAATCTAGATTCTGAAGGATATGAGAAGAAATATGACTAGGGGAGGACTAAGAGGGTCCATATGAAATAAGTAAGGGCAATGTCAAGGAATCCAAAAAGGGTGGAAGATGAGGCATGGGTTGAGGAATTTGAAATCTTAGAGGCACGTGAGGAGTATTCTCTATGAGAAACAAAGCCATACCTCTTCTTCTTTCTTACAATATATATATATATATACCTTATCTTTATTATAGAAACACACAATAGTTATTCCACATAACTCACACTCTTCTTTTCCACTACAAAAACTTAATAACATCATTTTCAACCTAATTTTTTTTAACTCTACAAAAATTTATAGATATTTCATATTCTACAACACCAGGTTGGAGATTATAATTCTTATTAAAATATAGCAATATAATATGCATATATCATTACCCACTATGGTATAATAAATACAAAAAGTTATATGGAGATTAAATCATATCATTCCATCTTAAGAGTTTCAATTTAAATTAGTGTAGACATTAAAGTGATCTGCACATCTGGATAGTAGCTCATAATGACTCAACATTCACAATATCAAAATTAGATTACATTTTTTATTATTAAATTCAGAAAAATTCAAACCATATCTATAACTTTTATATATTTTCATCACTTTTTATAACCATAAATGATTTTCAGATATTATTATTTGAAAATATTCAACCAACTCAAATAGTCAAATCCTCAAAATTATCTTCCCTCTTGTTTATAAATTTAAGGATTGGATATTGGATCTTATCCATGATGTTTGGATCTATTGGGGATGACATCAACATAAATAAATATAATTTCCATTTAATTTTTTAATTTCATCAATAAATATAATTTAAAATGTTCTATAATATATCATGATTTAATATTCCTTGAATCACCTTGAAGATCAGTGTAGGATCAAAATGAATATATAGATGCTGAATTATAAGATTAGGGTGAATTTTAGGATTGAAAACATTAATTTTTATCCTTAAGAAAATCTATGTTTAACAAAGTTAAACAAGATGGATTCATAAACTCTCTTTAGTTATTAACTTAGAAACTAACATGCTTAGGATCCAATATGATAGATTTGATGAAAAAACTTAAGACAAGTTTACTTAGGGAAATATTCCTCCTTAAAGAATATAGAATCTTTTTTATCCGAGAGCATACATGTATAATAAAGTATAATAAAATTATTCTTTCTTTCTTTAACAAAATTACGCGGAATTAAAAACTTGTAACAAAATAAGTAAAAAAGTATAATAAATATTTTAACCCAAAGACAAGGGTATCAAAAAACCTCAAATAAAGGTAACTTGATTTATAAATTCAAGAAATTCTATCTTACCGACACCAGGATATGCCCTCCATACAAAGATCAAAATTTTTCTTGTTATCCCTGCAAGACCTAGATCTTTATGGCGATCGACACCTCTGTCTTCCTATCCCTAGAAGACCTTGGTTGATCAGTAATAATTGGAATCACACTAAGAAGGATGAAAAAGTTATTCACAACTTGAACAACTTGTTCACAAAATTCTCACAAGGTAAGTTGAGAAGAGATTTAACAATATCAACATAGAGATCCAAGAAATATCCTGTTTATTCGTAGATCATAGATTAAAATCAAGCACCATATCATTCAAATGGCTAGGTACTTATAGACACAGATTCCAATAGTCATATCCTCCTCCAATGGTCATATTTTTACTCAAATTTTGGATGGAACTGTACACATGTCACTCATCTAGTGGTTAGTTAAAAATATATTGTATGACATCGTTTCATGTAAGAAAACATGAGAAATATTATAAATTTTAAGAAACAAAAATATGTAAGAAAAAAATTCTTAGCATAATAGGATCAAATAAAATTGTAAAAATATGTTAAGAAAGAAATGAAAAATTAAAAAATATACATTATCAGATTATAAGGATAATGAAAAATAGAGTCTAAAAATATTAACAATCGGATTCTAAAAATATAGAGAATTGGTTTTTTATTTCTAATAAATTCGAATTATAATTTATGAAGAGTTCATAATTGGATTTCAGAATAAATTAGAGTTTGATTATTGAAGAAATAAAAGTCTTATTTCAAAATAAATTGGAGTCTGATTTAAAAAGAAATTGGAGTATGATTTCAGAAGAAATTGGTGTCAAATTTTAGAAGAAATCAGAGTCGGATTTCAAAATAAACCAGAGACTGATTTACAGAGAAATCAGATTCACAATTCTAGAGAAATTGGATTCAAAGAAACTCTATGGTTCTAAGTTAGATAAGGATCCAATTTTTTGACTTCAGAAAAATATGGTTAGTCTTGGTTTAATAAAACATTAGATAAGACATTTAAAACTATGGGTATGGTAAAGAGAAAGAAAATTTTCCTTAAAAGAAAGTTTCTTAGAGAAAGATAATTTTCCTTAAGAAAACTCGTTAGTGATTTTCAAAATATATTGGAATGGAAAAGTCATAAGGGAAATTATTGACTAAAAAATCTCCCCGTTTTAGAAAGCACAATTTTTTTTTCATAAAAGAATATAAGGACTAAGGTTTTTATTTTTATGTTTAAAAGAAATACTTACCTCTATTTTTTATATCCCGTGATGAGTATGAATGACTCCCCCTTAGGTTTTTAAATCCATAAGGATCGTATTCTTGAATTTCTTAGAGAAATAATTCTTCTTTAATTAAGAATTTATTCTATAAGTAATCTCACCCTTAGGTTTAATATTGCTTTAACATAGTATTCATTTTGATCATTCTCCATCTTTGTGATATTCAAAATGGAATGGAGATAAAAAAATTATACCTGAAATGTTAGGAATATAAAAATAAAAAGAATCGATGAATAAATTTTTTATTAAGATGTCAAAATTTGTTAAAAATAGAAATAATAAAAAAGATCAGAGTTTAACAAAAACATCCATCCTTCCTTTTATACTTTGGAATTAGCTTTCTTAGGGTAGCCTTAAACTTCTTCAATTACTTCTGATCATATTTAAACCTCTGGATCAACTGATCATGATTCTAATTTTTCTTTTTGAGATATTTAATTCTTTTTCCTCCCAGGATTTAAGAATTTCACCTTGAGACTTTATCACCTCTTCATGATATATTTTTTCTACCATCTCTTCCCTGAGTTCCCATTCCCTTTTCAAATAGAGAGAAATTGAATTCAATATTCCATTAAAATGTTTATCTTCTTAAAGGAGGCTATCTTTTTTTTCCTTTAGATTTTCTGAAATACTTGTTGACAAATTCTTGATTCCTTTATCAAACTTATCATATCCATCTTTAATTAAATCATTGAAATTATCCATAATTTTAACCGATTTGAATATGAATTTTGATCGATTGATTTTTTAAGAAGTTGAAATATGGAATCACTAGAAGGAAATAAAGGAATGGTATTAATAAGATTCTTTAAGGTCTGAACCAAAAAATCATGTCCTAATGAAGATAAAGATTCTGAGATAGATTATTTTGTTGGAGATGAAACTTTATCTTTCTCATATTCTTTCCTCTTATAAAATCCAACAACACAATCCTTTGATTTTTAAGCAACAACCTTCTTAGGTGTTTAAAAAACGCTTTACTTTCCTTTACCTTTCTTAGAAAATTTATTATCATGATTCTCAGCCTCTTGATCTCCATTAGAAACTTGAATAATTTTATCATCATCATCATCAAATTCTTAATTAACACCTTTATCAGCAACATTTTGAGTGTTTTCAATAACATACTTCTCATAATCTTCTTGAACATTTTTAACAAAATCATCATTAATAATCTCAACATATGAAGTAGCTTTATTAACCTAATATTGAGCATCATTACCTTTTTGAATAGATTGTCTTTCTAAAAAAATCTTTGTGGATTTGGCTTCAAATGTTCTGATTGACAATTTTTCAGAAGGACTTTCCTTCTCTTGATATTATTATACCATTCTTATAACATCATTGCTTTAATCCTCCTCCTCTTCTTCTTCTTGATAAAAGTATTATTCTTCGACAATGGGGTTCAGTATTGAAATATCATTCTTTCCCTTCACTTCTACCAGAGTCTCTGTTGGTACAAATTCATTCAGAAAATATTTTGGTACCTCAAATTATTCAAACACCTTCTTGGTATCTCTAAGTATGTCTTGGAAAATCTTGTCTTCCAACATCTTCTTCTTTATCTTCTTTTATTTAAATTTTTTCCCAATATCTTATACTACTTGAATATTTAAGACCTTATCCTTAGAAGTGTCTAACCCAAAAAATGAATCTCCTTCCTTCTTTTTCCTATTATGCTCTCTCTATTTTGAAACTACTTCATTAGAGAATTTATTTTTCTTTTTTATCTTTGGTGGAGCAGACAATGACTCAGGTTCTAATGATAGTGATTTCTATTTCTATTCCATCTCTTTACCATTTCTTTTCTTAGGGGTTTGTTAGGATCTTTCTCCAAATTCACCTTTCTTAGAAATATCCTGATCATCCTTTTCAAGAAGTTCAAAGAAATATCCTATCTTAATAATGAAATCGATATTCATTATTCTCAAAGTATCATTACTTTAAAACATTATCCCGAAGACCTTGGCCTTTTAGATGAAAGTTATTTTGAAATATTCTAAGCATTAGACAGTTATCTTCAAAAGATCATAGGATAAATTATAATCTGAGACTTGATGGTTCCATTATTGATATTTCTTATTTTCAGAATAATGTACTTTATGAGGTTTATCTTCCTTAGATTCCCCATGAAATCCATCATGAAGATATCCCAAATCTTAAGGGAATCTTTGTATACCTTTCTCGAAAGAAGAAAACATTGAGTCTAGAGTTCTATCAATATGTGATTGGTTGAAAGATGAGAAATATTCAGTGATTTTAAATTCTTTAAGTTTATCACACTATATTTCATTAACCTTATAAAAAAATCTTCCTTTTCTAGAAATCTATGTGAGAAAAGTATTTATTCTCCATCGTAAGGAATATCCAAGATACTTTCAGCCTTGTTGAAAGGCAGGGAATAAGCCTTTCCATAACTCTTGATAAAAACCATTTCTCTTCCTCCTTATTCATAAAGTGAACTATATCATAGAATTTTATAACCAACTTGGTATATAACAGATCCAAATTCTTATATTTAGGTAAGAAAAGGCTTTCCCATCCATTATTTTTATGATTTTTGAAATCAAAGAATCATACTCAACAAAGAAATTCTTATCCTACAATCTTTCTCTAAAAAAAATCCAATCCTTTAGTTTCTTGTTTGTGGCCATCAGAGTTTGTCAAGAAACTTTTAGAGAAATTGAAAGCTTAATAGAAAAAGGAAAACTAAATGGGAAATTTGAAGGTAAGTAGGGTTTCATTATAAAAACACTAAAAAAACTGACGTGGGACGTTAATATAGGGGTCCTTTACATAGGATTTGTGGGGACTATTTATATTATCGATCCAATACAACAATTGATATTTTCTTGATCTGATCTGACAGTTGAGATCAACTACGAAGAATAATTTATAGGTTCCGATCTTTTTAGGTTTTTAGGAAAACATTGATTTAAGGAAAGTGAATCTGATAAGGTTTTCTAAAAAATTAAAAATACCAAGAAAAACAATTCCCATTATAATTATATAATTAGAGAAACATATTTTCCAGATATCTCAGAAGGATTTTTCAGTATTGATAAGGTTACTCTTGTAAGAATTATGTTCTGAAAAGTTTTATTAGGGAAAGAAAAACTTTTTACGTTCTAAATTTTTTTGGTTTTGGAAATTTTAGGCTTTGAAAAAATTTTGAGAAGAAAATTTAAATTATTAAACATATATACTCCACCTATAAAAAGGAGTAACATAATGTTAGGATTTGGTTTTAAAAAGAAGTTAATATTTATGATTACCTTATGGTTATCATTCATAATTTTTTTTTAATGTAGTCAAATCTATCTGATTGTAATGATTTTGTAAATATGTTCTTTAGTTGATCTTTCATTATAATAAATTGAAGAATGATGTATCCTTTAAGTCTGTGATCCCTAAGAAAGTGATTACTAACATCTATATTCTTTGTACATGAGTGATATGAAGGGTTTTTTCTTAGGTAAATGGAACTAGTATTATCACACATTATTTGTGTTTTGATAAAACTCATGCCATAGTTTGTGAGTTTGTGTTGCATCCACAAGACTTGAGCACAACAACTTCCAACTGGTACATATTCAACTTTAACAGTTGAAATTGAAACAAATTTTTGTTTTTTTCATGACCAAGAAACTAATGAATCTATTAAGAAATGAAATGTTATATATGTAATTTTTATATCAATTCTATAACCACAAAATTCATAATCCAAAAAACTTATTAAAACAAAATCATTCCTAGAATAATAGAAAAGTCTATAGTACATGGTTCCCTTTAAATAGGGAAAAATTTTTTAAACCAATTTTAAATTAGATTTATTTAGATTATATTGATATCTTGAACATAATAGTATTGAAAACATTAAGTCTGGATGGATATATATTAAGTATAATAAAATTCTTATCATACCTGTAAAAGATGCTTGATCTACTGGTTTTCAAGATTCATTAAGATCAAGAGAGTTTGAGGTATCAATTGGAGTAGTTATACTTTTAGTGTATTAATATCCATAATTTTTAAAAATATATATATTATACTTATGTTGAGATATATAATTTCTTTATGGTTTTTAAGAAATTTGAAAACTATTAAAAAATGTTAACTCACACATCATACTCATTTCAAACTCAGATTTCCTAATATTCACAAATGAATCGGTTAGGTATTCTTGAGTTGATCTAAATATAATTTCCTCTACATAAATATAAACAATGAAAACATTTTTATTATCTTTATTTATAAAAAGAGTTAGATTATTATTTCCCTTAACATAATTTTTTTTGTAACAAAATTCCCCTAAGTTTGTCATACCAGGCTCTAGGGGCTTGTTTAAGTCCATATAAAGCTTTGGAAAGTTTTTAAACTTGTTTAGGATGTTTTGTGTCTTCGAAAGTAGGATGTTGTTCAATATAAACTTATTCTTGAACATTTAAATTAAGGAAAACAAAATTTACGTCCACTTGAAAACATGTAAATTAAAGAATGCTGCAAAGGTTAGTAGAATACGAATAGATTCAAGTACTTCTACTAGAGTATATGATTCTTTATAGTCTATTCCTTCTTGTTGATTATATCCATGAGAAACTAATATTGATTTTATTTCATAAAATTATTCCATTTTCATCATACTTATTTACGAAGACCCACTTTACTCCAATTACAGAAGTTTCCTTAGGTCTTCTAACCAAGGTCCATACTTTGTTCCTTTCGAATTTATTTATTTCATCTTACATAACTTTAATCCAATCATCATCTCATGAAGCTTCATTAGTGATTTTAGGTTCTAATTAGGAAAAAAAATCTAGATTCTCTACTTCATTTCTTAAATAATTTCTAGTCCTTAGAGGTTTATTTACATCACCAATGATATTGTCATTGGGATGATTCTTAAGAAAAAAAAAATTTGGATTTTGTAAAACCTCTTTATCAATAAAAAGTAAAACATCAGCTGGGGTAAATCCATCATAAAAATTTTCTTGAGTATTTTCCTTATTAGACAAATCTTCCATCAAATCTTGATAATTAGTTTTTGAAAACACATCTGAAGATGTTTGTTGGGATTGTTTAAAAAAAAGGATCAATTCCATAAAATTTTATATTTACTCTTTCTTCAACAGTACATGAATTTTTGTAAAAAAATCTATAAAATTTAGAGGTTTTGAAATAGCCTAAGAAAATCCCTTCATCATATTTGGGTGCAAATTTATGTAAGTTATCTTTATCAGTCAAGATGAAAACTTTGAATCCAAATACTTTGAGGTAAGAAACATTAGGTTCTTGACCAGTCCATAACTCTTAAGGTGTTTTATTAAGAAAAGGTCTCATTAAAACTTAATTTATAGTATAACAAGAAGTACTTACATCTTCTTCCCAAACGTTTTTGGCAATATAACATTAACTAAAAATGATTCTAGTTATATTTTAATAATTTAATTTATTTATTCAATAACACCATTTTGTTGAGGAGTTCATGGGGCTGTGAAGTTATTAGTAATTAATTTCTAACTAAAAAATGATTCAAAATATGAATTTTAAAATTCAATTCTATGATCACTATGAATAGTTATCAATGTTAATTTTTTCTAATTTTTAACTTTGGCTAAAAAGGATTTAAAATAAGAAAATTATTCATATTTATTTTCTAGAAAGTAGACCCACGTAAATCTTGTGTAATCATAAACAAAAACAAAAATAGAGTATTTTCCTACAATATTTATAGTTGGTGTTGGATCGAAAATATCCATATGCACTAGCTAAAATGAATCAAATGTTGATACTTCATTAATTGATTTAAATCTTGACTTATGTTTCTTTCTATATTGAAAAGGATCACATAATTTTGAGTAACCAAATCTAAACTCTAGTAGATCCTTAAAAAGTATTTTATTTGAGATTTTATAGATGTTTCTAAGGTTATAGTGTCATATTATTATATTCTATAACAAAGATTGATCTTGTATTTCACTAAGGTAAGATAGGTCTTAGCTCCTATGGTCATATAAGTTAAGTGTTTAAACATTATCATGCCTATGGGAAGAGAGAATAAAATCTTCCTTAGAATTGTAAACTAGGCATTTAACATTCCTAAAATTCATAAGGAAACCTTCATTACATAATTGTATTATGCTTATAAGGTTGTTCTTAATACCTTTAAAAAATAAAATGTTTGAATTTAAAGCTTTCCCAAGAAGAACAATGTTACCTATACCAACAATTTCTCCCCAAGAATTGTCTCCAAAAGAAACTTTTCCACCTTTGGTATTGATAATATTTTCAAAGAAATTTTTGTTACTAGTCATGTACTAGTAACATCCACTATCCATGTACTATATATTATTGTCTTTACTTCCTTTGTTTTCTTGAAAATAAAATAGTTATACTTTCAGAATCCAAAATTTCTTGGATCCAGAAATGTTATAA
Source organism: Viscum album (assembly GCA_963277665.1). NCBI lineage: Eukaryota > Viridiplantae > Streptophyta > Magnoliopsida > Santalales > Viscaceae > Viscum > Viscum album. The sequence continues at coordinate 589,992,342 of OY728141.1, read as the reverse complement.
AGTAAAATATTAGGTATCCAAATTTTCTTAGGAAAACAAGGTTTATGAAAACCTAAGGATTGTGTTTTATTCAAAGAACAATGTTTCTCCCAATTTCCACTGCATTTAAACTTATTTCAAAAAGGATTACTTTGGGGAAAAAGTAGTTATGAATAAAAATTGGTTTTAAATTAGAATAACCAAATCCAGAACTATTTATTAAAGAATAAAGTTTTAAATATATTTTATTAAAGCCCTTTTTTACATCATTAATTATGAAAAAAGTTTCTTTAAATAAAATATTTTAGATATTAGTATGAGGACTAAATTATTATCCTCATAGTCATTAGTTTTAGAACCTGAGTGAGTCTCTAAAATATTTTTTCTTAAAAATAACATTTTTAAGATCTTTAGAAAGTTTATCCTTTTCAGAATTTACTTATTTAAGGTTATTTTAAAAAACTTTAAAATCACATAATTTCTCATCTAGATCTTTTAAAAGATACGATACTTATTTTGTTAAAATATAAATTCTATAATCTTCCTTATCAACTTTGTTTTTGATATTATTTTCATTCTTAAGTAACTTAGAAAACCTATATAATTCTTCAAATGATGGTAAAGTGTTATATTCGGATGAGGAAGATTCTTCATCCGAATATTCATAATATTATTCATTAAGAAAATGTTCATTTAATTAAATATTATTTAAAGATTCATTAGTTTTTACCTTATCTGTGAGACATTGATTTTCAGTAGGAATTCTGGATATAAGACCAATATTCTTCTGTCCAGAAGATTCAATATCCAAAATATTCATCATAATAATCACCACCACTATCACTCTAGGTGTCATTAGCTTTCAACACTTTATTTTACTTATACTTGTATTTATTCTTCTTGTCTCCTTTTAAATGCATATCCTTTATTTCTTTCCTTTTGATCATAGGATAGTCTATTCTAATATGACCTTTCATCTTGAAGTTATAACAAGTCACTTCTAGATCTTTATTATTCTTTCCGTATTTATTCCTGAATATATATTGGAAATATTTTTTTCCCACAATCTTGTTCATTCTTCTAGTATGATTAGAATGTTTATTCTCATAATGATTACAATATCTTGATTCAAATATAATAGTAGCTTTCTTGGATTTTGATCTACTAACTCTTTAAAGTGTCTTGGATTTCATATGATTTTATGTAGTAGTGAAATAAATACATCCATTACCGTTTATTTTCTTATTGATCTCTATATCTCTCTTTATTCCTATTTCATGTTGTAGAAGAGTCCCAAATAACTCATTAAGAGTAATATTTAAAAATTTCCTATTCTCATCAATTGCAGTTCTTTTAGATTCAAACTCATTAGGCATAATATCTATTATATTATCCACAAGAATTTCATCATCAAGTCCTCTCTCACCCATAGAATTGAGGTTGTTAACAATAGTCATAAACCTTTATTGGACATTGCATACAAGTTCTCCATAAGCAAACAGAAAACCATGATATCCAGATCTAATCATAGCTCTTCTTATTTCAATGACCTTGGATTTTCCAAAATGTGTAACTTATAATTTATTCAAGATTCTATTAGAAAATTCACAAGATAAAATTTGGCTATAGATATTTTTAGTCATAGAACATAAATAATTATTTTGTATCATAAAGTTAATCTCATGCTCTTATCTTTATTGATTGGGGAATTTTATTATTTCTTTCTCAGGGATCTTGTATTCACTGGTTAACATAAAAAAGTTATCAACACTTTTATTGATAATAAAATTGTTTTTCCTATATCTCTATTACTCATAATAATTTCTATCAAAGATAGGAGGTCTCATAGGATTTAGATTGTCTATAGAACCGATGATCATTCTTGTTATTCTATAGGAAAATACAAAAAATATTTTCCACAAAAACATGATAGTAGTAAAATTTTATAAACAAATAAAATCTTAAAAACAATTGATCAATTGAAGTTAATCAAGAAAAATGAGCAATAAAATTTATATGTAGGTATAAGTATTTTATAAGAATGCTCTGCTACCAATTGTAGGATCGAAATGAATATGTAGATGCTCAACTAAGGGGGGGGGGTGAATTTAGGTTTAAAAACATTCATTTTTATCCATAAGAAAATATATGTTTAACAAAGTTAAACAAGATGGATTCACAAACCCCCTTCAGTTCTTAAATAAGAAAAAAACTTGATTAGGATCCGATAATATGGATCTAATAAAGAAACTTATGATAATTATAATTAGATAAATATTCTACATTAAAGTGTATTGAATCTTGTTTATATTAGAGTATTCAAGTATAATAAAGTATAATAAAATTACACTTTTGTTCTTTAACAAAATGCAGTGGAATTAAAAACATGTAAGAAAACAAGTAAACATGTATAAGAAATATTTTAATCCAAAGAGAAGGTTATCCAAAAACTTTGGATAAAGGTCCCATGATTTATACTTTAAAGAAAGTCTATCTTACCCACACAAAGGTAAGCCTTTGATACAAAGATCAGAATCTATATTTCTATCATCGTAATCCCTTGATCTCTAAGGTGATTGAAACATCTATATTCCTATCACTAAAATCCCTAGATTGATTAGAAACAATAAAAATCTGACTAATTAGTCTGAAAAAGTTGTTCATATCTTGAAAAAGTTGTGCACAACATTCACACATGGCTAGTTGAGTAGGTATTTTTTATAATCAACATAGAGGTCCAAGAAATCAACTCGTGATTCGTTGATCATATAAAAAACTCTAGAATCATCTCATTCAAATGGATATGTATTTATAGTCATGGATTCCAATAGTATGTGCTTTCTCTAATGACCATATTTTCCTTAAATTTCATATGGACCTGTACACTTATCACTCAGCCGATGAGTAGTTAAAAACAGATTGTACGAGATCATTTCTTAGAAGAAAACATGAGAAAAATTATTAAGTTTAAGAAACAATAATATGTAAGAAGTTTTTTTAAGCATAATTGGATCTGAGAGAATTGTCAAAATATTTTAATAAAGAAATTAAACTTTAAAAAATATGAATAATTGGATTCTAAGGATAATGAAAAATAAAGTCTAAAAAATTAACAATTGGATTCTAAAAATATAGAGAAATAGATTATGATTTCTGATTAATTCAGTGTCTTATTTATGAAGTGTTCAAAATATGATTTTATAAGAAATCAGAGTCTGATTTAATAAAAAATATGATTCTAATTTCTAAAGGAATGGGATTATAATTTTAGAAGTAATCATAGTACGACTTCAAAAGAATTTGGAGTCTGATTTCAGAAGAAATCAGAGTTAGATTTCTATAGAAATCGAATTCACAATTCTAGAGAAATCAGATTCAAAGGAACTGTATGGTTTTGATTTAGATAAGGATCCAATTTTATGACTTAAGAAAAATATGTTTAGTCTTTTTTAAGAAAAAATTATCTAAGACATTTAAAACCATGGGTAAGGTCAAAACCATTCTTTGATAAAGAAAAATTTCGTTAAGATAAATTTTCTTAGAGAAAGATAATTTTCCTTAAAAAAATATGTTTCTGATTTTTAAAACATAAAGGAACAGAAAATTCATAAGGAAAGTTATTGATGGAATAATTAGAAAATTCCATTTCCAACCAAGTATCACACGATTTTATTATATTTTTATAAATAAAAACCCTCTCAATCATCACCCCATTTGAATTTAGTCTTCAAATATTAAATATGAAATATTAAATTTTTACTATTTATAGTCTCCTATATCCTCTAAATTTTCATTGGTTTTGGATTGAATCCATGATTGGGAAAATAAGGGACCATGAGTTGATCGATTCTGTGACTTGTAGGATTGACCATATTAAAATTCTATTAGACACAAGGTTGTGGTAAAAAATCAACCGTTAATGTTTTTCAATTACATGTATAATGTACAAACTCTGTCAATCAACCATGTGGTAGTGGATCAATCACATGAGTTTGTAGATAAATTGTAAGAATTAATGATGGGAAACATGATTTAATGATGTTACATTAAGTGGATTGACCATATAATGAGATGATTGATGGATTAACCACAAGCTTCCAATTTTAGCAAGATTTTATAATTTCTTAAATAAAATATTTGTATATTTTATATAACCTATAACTACACTAAATCACTTATAAACACTCTAAAACATATTAGGGATTTAATAAACATACTTATATCATTCATAATAACCTACATCCATTATAATAAAGCTTGATCATGAATGAGATTTTAATTCACTTCAATATTCATCCAACCCATAACTTTATCCAAATGTCACTCCACATAGATTAAAAAAATTCTTATATATCACCACAAAAGGATGACAATATCCCATCTCATGGGTCTTTAAAACCAAAAATAAACTGACCCTTAAACATTGAATATTACATCTATTTAACAATTCATTATAGCCCGGACACCTTTAATTAAAATTGATTATATTCATGGATAGAATCAATCCATCGGTAGAATCCATGTTTATCCATGATGTCTCATACAATAATATTATTTAATAGGCTCTGAATTAAAGATATCTAGTTATCTATTTAAGCATCTTAAACTCTTTATTTATTATTTCCATCATATTAGACTCCATTTATTTTTCTAGTGGTATTATACACCACTCATCATTACCCATAGTATATAGTTATCTCAATCTACATTTAATGGGTGGGTACCCAATCCATCACCCTTACCTCCTCGAAAAATTTTATATTCACATTGATAAAAAAATAAAACACAATCAAAATGGAACATCATTCGAATCCTACATTATACAAGGGAGAATGATGGTCATCGGTAGTCAAGTTAGATAATAATTTGGTTCAAAATATTTTTGATTAAATCAAGATACTATGAAAATGGTGTTGAGAATGTATTTTCTCAGAAATACTATATAATATATAATGATTTTGATGCTCACAAATATCCTTATTTGTTTTCTAATGAAGTTTTTTAAGAGAGTTTTAGGTATTTATATGTCATAATTTTATCTTGGTTAAATGACATTAATTCTACAAGATATGATATGGATACACTATTTCAAACCCAACATTTAGTAAATGAATGTATGGTTCATTATTCCTATGTTATGATGGATAGTTAATGATTTCATATGGTATCAAACCTATGCTACGCTAAACAGTTTGCATTTTTATCGATATCCATACATTTAGAGAATTGACAAGCATATTGATCAACCACCCTACATTGGAAGTTGGAGTCTAGAATTACTATTCATACCCTACATTCAAAAAATTGAACATATTGTTAATCAATGCTATGTTCGGGATTTTTATACTGAAAAGTATGAATGCATATATCATTATCCCTATGTTACTTTTATTCCCTAAGTTATATGAATATGAAAGTATGGTTAAGGAACCATATGTTGGTAGGAACCCTACACTATATAAAGGAACCCTATGATATGTGTATCAACCCTACGTTATCTATAAATAAATGGAGTTTTAAATTCCAAATTTTATAAAAGTTTCATGAAATAGTCCAAAAAGAAAATTAGAATGATTCAAATATCATTTTGATCAATTCAAAGAATTGTTTTTATCATAGGAAATCAATAATATTCTTAAGGGAAGTTATGACTCCCCTGGTCATTTTAGATTTTAATTTATGCGATCTTTCAGGCTATTTTCATGGATCTAGAATGTCGAAGAAAACCTTTTGTTCTATATATTTTACTAGTGTATCATTTAAAAATACTTGATATTAAAGTTATATATTTTTATATATGATTACTTTCTAGTGAATATATTTTCATAGTGTTTCTACAAAGAATGACTGACTCTGTAGAAGAGACTACACTTTGGAGACATACATGTTATACCTCATACTGCTGTACGATTACTACCGTTATTCTTTACTATTATTATTGTAGAAAATTTGAAACTGGGATCTCATCAGAGATATAACTTCTTGAAGTCTTTCATTTCTGGAGAATAAGATACATATACTATTAGTTATTGTTGCTGTAAATGTGAAGAACAACCCAAATAAAGAAATCAAACTCTTTTTATTGATTAGAGTATCAACTGCTCATACTCAGTTGTGGTGGAGTACCATCTTCTCGATATAAGCTATGGATAATTGGTTATCTGTTAAAGAAATAGAAAGATTTATTTTTAGTATTTTTTTAAAGTTGTCAATTGCCTATACTTAGTTGTGGTTTTGTGGTCTTATAATAATAGGTCCATTCTAGTAAAATTTACCAATATCACAGAGAGAGTGATTGGTAGAGTGGAATATGGGATCTTTGTGCCCTGAACCACTATAAAAAATCCATTTTCCTTATTTCGGTCTATCCACTGCTTATAATCATTAGAGAATTAAATACTTCATATCTATGTTAATCACAGAGGGATTCATAATCCAGAATTATGGAAGATCTTTTGAAAATACAAAATTTCCCCCCCTCTTGTGTTAATTTGTATTATTCTAACATAAAAATTGGTATCAAAGGTGAGGTTTTTAGATAAATCTATAGAAAGATAAAATTATAAGGTCTATCCAAATATGTAAATGGATGATCCTAATGAATTAATGTCTATGATACATGCTTCATACTTTAATAGTGAAAATTATGGGTGATGGAAATCATGGAATATTATTTATCTGAAAAACCATGGATTCAAATTATACTAAAAAATCATTACTACTTATAAGATTATTGAGACACTAGAAACTTGGACTGGTGATATAGAAGCCAAGTATGATATCAATTATAAAACAATGAATGATATTATCTACGGTCTTGAATCTGGTGAGTTTAATCATGTATCACAATGTCTAACTACATATGTGATGTTGAAAAACTATTGCAGTTACTTATGAAGGAACATACAATGTTATACAAATGAAGTATGCAACAAAAAGCTAAATTTTTACACCTTTAGAATATTTTATGGTGAAAGAATCACATTGATAAATGGAAGGCTTATAGAAATTGTCAAAAAAATATTATTGCCTTATGAGAACCCATTAAACAATCTGATCAAGATTTTAAATTACCCAGAGTATTACCTTCAAAATGAAATGGAATATCTGCTTCTATTCACCAGTCATCACCTGTCAAAGATCTGATAATGATAGAACGAATTGGAACAATGATGATGTAAGAAGAAGAGATGCAAGCTAAATATAATGATACCAATATAGTAGTGAAAAAGGAAAATACTACTCTATTGGTGAAATCTCAGAAGCATATAATAAAAATATAACAAGAAGTCAGAGAAAAAAAATTCAGATTCCTTATATTCTAAAATAGAGCTTGCTCAGCAAGCCAGAAAGTTTAACTTTTTTTATAAAATTAAGAGAGGCTTCAGAAAATCCTTCAAGATGGTGATAAATAACTGAGATAAGTATAAATTCTAGAAAATAAGTATAAAAAACAGTTGATTGTGAGAACAAAGGAAAAAATAACAATGAAAGATACATAGAGTGTATTTAAAGACTCTAACATCTCTTTAAAGTCTAATTTAGAAATGGATCCATTAAATCTAAAATCCAAAATGTGATTTATTTCTTAAGAAGAAAAGGTACACACTTATTACTCTTTTCATTCTAATTCTGGTAGTTTCTCAAATGAAAAAATAGTTACCTACTGCTCTATTTTAAAAGAAAAATATGATTTTATAAGGAAGCACAAGTCATTGAAAAACATTCATAATTCCTTTTTAGGTAAAACTGATATCATTATAAAACAAAATCAAGATCTACTTGAAAAAATAAATTCCTCTATATCAAAAAATATCAATTATGAAAAGAAAATCCAATAATTTCAAGATGAAGTGGAATTTTATAAAAGTTATTATATTGTTTTCACTTAAGGATAAAAATGGTTAAATGAAATTCTTGGAAATAATGTCATTAAAATTGAAATATTTTTAGTAGTAGGAAATAGTGATAAATCAAAATTGTAAAAAAAATATTTTGTGTCAAATTTGAAAACTACTACATGTTATTTTATTGGAATAAAAGTTCTTGTCACTAATAATTTTTATTTTCGAAATCCAAAATTAGTGTCACTAAAAGATAATTTATTTCTAATAGTTTTTATAAATAATTTAATATGAATTATGAAAAAATAAAGTAAATTTGGATTCCCAGATCATTGATAGCTAACACTACAGGACCCAAGAAGATATGTGTACCAAAAAAACACATATTTAATTACCATTGCATAAAATTGGTCATAAGAATAGAGAAACCATATGATATATAGATAGTTTATGTTCTAGGAACATGAGTAGAGTGTCAAAAAAATTTCATACGTTGACTTAAATATATAGAGGACTAATCACTTTTGGTGAAATTTTTAATGGAAAAATTGTTTCATTTGGAACTTTTAGAGATCTTAAGACTATCTCAATCACCAAAGTACTATATGTGCACGACTTAAAGAAAAATATGATAAGTATCACTCAATTTTGTGATGATATATTTTATGTTTATTTTTCTAACAATTAGTAGTATGTTTTTAAAGATAATTTGATTTTATTTAGAGCACCAAGATTCATAAATATTTATATTTTGGATTTAAACTCCCTACGTAAACATAAAGTAAATTGTTTTAATACCAAGAAAAATTAGTCATGGATTTGGAATAGAAGACTCAAAGATTGTAAAATATATTATTTAAATAAATTATTTAAGAAACAATAAGTTTTTGATTTTTCTAGTCTTAGGTTTGACATTGAAAATTTTTGCGATGCATGTCAGATTGGATAACATCACAAATATTATTTCAAATATATTAAAAAAATTGATAAATATAAATCTTTATAACTTATCCACATGTATTTGTTTGTACCATCTAGAGTAGAAAGTTTGGTCGGTAAATTATATGTCAACATTTTAGTTGATGATTATTCTATATTTACTTGGTTTTATTTTCTAAAAGACAAAAGTGAAGTATTCACTATTTATGAAAGTTTTTGTATTATTTTTAAAATTAAAAGGGTTTTAAAATAATTTCATTGAGAAGTGGTCATGTTAGAGAATTTTATAATCAATAATTTAATACCTTTTTCTCAAATTTGGGAATTAAACACACCTTCTCTTCACCAAGAACACCTCAAAAAAATGGAATTGTTGGAAGAAAAATAGAACTATACAAGAAATGGTAAGGACTATGCTAAATTAATATATATATTCCTCTCTATTTTTTGATAGAATCTATAATAACAACTTTCTATATCATGAATAATGTTTTAATAAGGCTTTTTTCCAAATAACACCCTATGTACTTTGGAATAATAGAAAACCAAAAGTATGTACTTTAAAGTTTTTAGATGCAAGGTTTATATCTTGAATATTAAGTACAACCTCGATATTTTTGATCCAAAAGATAATGAAGGAATATTTGTAGGATATTATTCTACTTCTAAAGATTATAGAGTTTTTTAAAAAAATTCAAATATTTTTGAATAATTAGTTCATGTAAAGTTTGATGAAACTAACCCTTTTAGTAATTTACTATTTCATTTGATAACATGAAACTAGAAACCCCAAAAATAGATTTTGAAAATGATAATAATAAAATTTAGTCTATTTCGAAAGAACATGATACCAGAGAACCTTAAAGTGTCTTGCCTAGACAGTCTATAACTTTAAATAACCATCCTTTAAAACTATAAAAGAGACTTTGACACATGAATAAGAACTGGAAGAAATTTAAGAAACCTAGAAGATTTTTCTAGCCTTTTTATCTTAGTTAAAATTTAATTCTATTAAATAAGCCTTAAGATATGAGAGTTGTATGCTTTAAATGTAAGAATAACTAAACGAGTTTTAAAGAAATGAAGTTTGAGATCTAGTAGAAAGACCAACCAATTTTCCCATTATAGGAACTTAGTGGGTCTTTAGAAATAAACAGGATGATCAAGGGTTCATAACCATAAATAAAGCTATATTAGTAGAAAAAATATATAATTAGTAATAAGGAATAGATTATAATGATACCTTTTACTATGTAACTATATTTGAATCCATTATATTTCTTTTAGCCTATGCATCTCATATGAATTTCAAACTATATCATATGGATGTTAAATCTGCATTTTTAAATGGTTATTTAATGGAAGAATTTTATGTTGAACAACCAAATGGTTTTGAAAATTATAAAAAACAAAACAATATTTATATGGCCTTAAACAAGCACCTAGAGTTTGTTATAAAATATTGATTTTTTTTTATTTTAAAAAATGGATTTACTATTGTATTGGAAGATCCAACAGTTTTTAAGAAAACTATTTGTTCTAATATTCTATTAGTACTAATTTATATTGATTATGTTATTTTTGGTTCAACTAATAAAAATATATTTAATTATTTTCCAAAATTAATAAAAAAAGAATTTGAAATGCACATAATGGAAAAATTTAATTTCTTTTTAGGATTTAATATTTATCAAAAAGATTATGGAAATGTTTTAAATAAAAGTAAATATATTATTAATTTATTGAAATATTTTGGACTTGAAAACAACAACACATATACAACTCCTTTTTGAACTAATATAAAACTTGATTTATATGAAGCTAGAAAACCAGTTGACAATAAGTTATATACATGTATGATTGAAAGTTTGTTATATCTTACTACTAGAACACCAGATGTTATGTTTTCTATATTTTTACATGCCAGATTTCAAAAAAATTCCAAAGAGTTCCATCTTAATGCTATAATGATTTTAGATATTTAAAAGTAACTATTTTTTAATATATTCTTTACCACAAAACTTCTGATTTTATTTTAATTTCATCTTTAGATGCTGATTTTGGAATTTTTTGGTTAGATAGAAAAAGAACTTCAGGAACTGGTCACTTTTTAGGAAAATATTTAATATCATTGTTTTGTATGAAACAATAATCAGTTGATCTATCAACCACTATAGAATAATATGTTTCTACTCAGAGTTTCTATGAAAAGGTTTTGTGGATGAAAAACACCCTACTATACTTTAGACTAAATTTTTAGAATATACCTATTTTATGTGATAATACTAGTGCTATAAATATTTCAAAAATCCGATATGTCATTATAGGACTCAGAACATGTATATAAAACATAATGTTTTGAGATTCACATCTTTAAAAAGGATATATATTTAGAATTTGTTAACACAAAATACCAATTAATTGATATTTTTACTAAACCACTTTTCTATGAATGTTTTTATTTTATTAATGTGGATTTAAGAATATTTAATTTTAAATAAATGTTTGTTAATTTATTTTAAATATTTTTTTATATTAGTGAACTTTATTTAATATGTATAATTATTTTAATTTTTTTGGGTTACGTGTTAATTTTTTTGGAAAATAATTCTTATAATTTTTTATTAGTATTTTCAAAATTAAAAAGTAATGAGTGCATTCTCAATCAGCATGGGAAATCCAATTTTCTTCTACTACTCTCCTTATCATCTCCTATACATCCTTTTAGTTTACTGAGTATCTCTCTATTACCATTTTACAAAACCTAAACCTACACTCCCTTCAAACTAGAAACCTTAAGAGATGGAAAATTCTCAAAGATATAAAGATGTTGAGTTGGAAGTGTCTACTAACCTGTAAAGGTTTTATCAAAAAGTGATCCAAGTTCAGGTAATCAATCAAGAATATTTAGATACAAAAAATCTTTTACTCAAAGAATCCATAATATTCCAATGACTATGTTATGATTTTGGGGAAGAAAACATGCCTATTGTTTATGAAATTGAAGTAAAAAAATTCTGTAGAAATTCTTTGTTCAGTTTTGGTTTCGATGAAGATTCTTGTGTCTCTTGAATTGAAGATACTAAATTTTATTTTTTTGAAATGGCTAAGTTGTTTAATTGTTCTCACGAGAGAGAGTTTAATTTTAATATGAGGAATATATGTGATGGAAAATATTTGTCAGAGGAAATTTTGTTTTCATTGTTTGGAACAATAACTATCAAGAAATTAATTTCAAAATAACTTACTCTTAATCACTGAGTTCTGCTGAAATTAATTCAATCTAGAAATTTTCTACGGATTTATGAGCTAGAGAAAGTTCTTTATATAGAAATGTATATCCTATTTTTTTTAAACCAAATAAAGTTAAATTTATTTTGGTTTATGATAAGGTATTTAAACCATTACTTCTATAAGGATGTCAATGTGGGATTTTATTCATATGAAAGGATAATATATATTTTTTGTTGCAAAGAATAGGAAAAATTGTAAACATGTTTTTTGGTAAAAATTTTCATTGAAACAATGTTTTTAGTACTGGGACTATTAAGAAGTTAGGTTTTTTGGAGAAACACTTGAAACTGTATTGTGCTAGTTGGAGTGAAGAAATAATAGAGGTTGTTGATAACTATATAGGGGGAGTAGGGGATGATTTATTTGGTTAGTTTTTTCAGACACATGAATGATAAAGAAGGAGAATATAGGATAGAAGAAAATATTGTTCATAGAAGAATAATAACAGTTGACATTATAGAGATTTTGAATGAAGCTATTATTGGAGATAAGTGTGAGACTCCAGGGGATGAGTATAATGAAAATTATCCTCAGAGTTAAGAACATTATTGGGAAGAAGTCCCTAATTTTAAAAACATTTCTCTCACTATTCTTGATTCTGATGCTATGGGTGGATCTGCCTTAGGAGATATATCAGAAGGAAATGAAGAGGCATGTTTGTATTTTATAGGAGTTGGTCAAGCTAGAGATCAATATAAATAGTATTGTGACTCTCATTATGATGTTTTGGTAAGAAAGATGAATATGTTGGATACTCAGAACATATCTCTACAATAAGAATTAGAAGCTAAGAAAAAGAAGTTTGAAGACCTGTAATGTTCATCAGTGCCAAGATTAGAGTTTGAGTATCTGAAGCTCCATCTAATACAATTCAAATACAATATTATTTCTATTAGAGACCTTCAAGAGTTTATCTGAAAAATGTATACACAATTTAGTTTGTTGAAAGATGAATCTATTAAGAAGTCATATTTTGATGATTTTAAGATTATAATAGGAAGATAATTTCGGTCTCTTAGAGAAAAAAATTAGGCCTCAACCTCCTCTAAACAAACTCCTCCAAACCCGATCGGATGATTTGAAGAAGAAACCTCAATACTGGATGATTTCAATGATAGACTACACACTCTTCAGTGTGATAGTAAATCTCTAAGTGTTTTTTTGGAGAATCAAAATCATTTGATTAATCAACTAAATTCATGTAAATCCTAGTTGGGACCAGTGCTTCATCATGTCATAGATAAGTTTACTAAATTCATTTAGTCAGAAGAGGCTCTTATTGAGTTTGTGAAGGTTAATTTGGTGGAAATCTGAATATTGGATAAGATTCAAAGAATATTTTTCAACAATGGAAATAAGTCTTCGACAATAATTTTCAAAGATTTCTACTAAATCTCTTTGATATAAATGGTGTTTTCCAAGCGATTCACCATCATACTTCACCCATTTTCTCTAGAGATTCTAATCATAGCCCCTTATTTTAAAAAATCCTTTCATTGGATATGGATTTTACTCTATTTCAAAACTTTTGAATTCTGTTTAACTTAAATTTACATTATTTAGATTTATTTTCCTTTTTTTAAGTTCAACATTTAACTACTAATCCTAAGTTAATTTATCTTATACTAGTGTTTATAAATATTCATTTATAGTTTAGTGCTACATTAAATGTGGTTTATATAATTTATTCTTTTAAAAAATCTTTTATATATCAAAAAGAGGGTGAGAATATCTGTAGGGGAGAATATTTGAAAACCACAACATTTTAATTGGATAAAATATTTTTTTCCAATTAAAAAATATTATCTTATAAGTTTTTTAATCAAATTAATTATCTACAGTCAAAATATATTAACTATGTTTACAATTCCTGTATTTTCTTTTGATTATGTTATAGGTTTTCTGATCATCATAAAGGGGGAGATTGTTGGGCATGTATTTTCTCAAAAATACTATATAATATATAACAATTTTCTTGCTAAAAAATAACCTTTTTTTCTAATTATGTTTTATTAAGTGAGTTTAAGGTATTTCTATGGAATAATTTTATCTTGGTTTGAAGAGTTTAACACAATAGGATATTATTTGGATACACTGTTTCAAACCCTACGTTCAATAAAAGAATGTATAATTCATTATTCCTACATTTCTCTGGAAAGTAAATAATTATGTATTGTACCAAACATACTCTACAGTAAACTATTTTCATTTTGATCAACACCCTTATGTTCATAGAATTGAAAAGTGTATGGATCAACAACCCTACATTGGAAGTTAGAGTCTGGAATTACTATTCATATCCTACATTCAAGAAATTGAACATTTTGTTAATCAATGTTATGTTTGGGATTTTATGACGAGAATGATGAAAATATGGATCATTATACCTACATCACTTTTATTCCCTATTTTATGTGATGATTAAAGCATAGTTAAGGAACCATACATTGGTAGGAACCCTACACTATACAAAATAACGATAAGGTACGAGGATCAACCCTATATTGTCTACTCAACATCAGAGTTTTATATTCCAAATTTTATTCAAGATTCATGAAAATATCCTAATAGAATATTATAATGATTAAAATATTATTATGATAAATTCAATTAACAATTTTTATTTAAGTAAATCACTCATATTATTAAGCGAATTTACGAATCCCATAGTCCATTAAGATTTGAATTTCTATGATATTTTAGGATAATTTCTTAGATCTAGAATATCAACAAAAACCTTCTACTCTATATATTTTACCTACGTAATGTTTAAAAATATAAGATATTATAGTTATATATTTTATATATAATTAATTTCTAGTTAATATATTTTCATAGGGTTCTACGATGAATGATCGACTTTTCTGTAGAGACTACACTTTAGAAACATACATTTTATACCTCATACTACTATAAGATTATTGCTACTATTTGTTACTGTTATTATTGTAGATCATTTAAAACCAATTCCACTTCATAAATATACCTTCTTGAGGACTTTAATTTATGAATAAGAATACCTATCTACTGTCAGTTTCTATTGCTACAACTGTGAAGAACAATATAAATCAACAAATCAAACTCTTTTGATTTATTGGAGTATCAACTGCTTGTACTCAGTTGTGGTAGAGTATCTACTTACCGATCTAAATTGTGGATAATAAGTTCACTATTAAGGAAGCGTATGGATTTGTTATTAGTATTATTATAAAGGTGTCAACTACTAGCACTCAGTTGTGAATTTGTGGTCTTGTGATAAGAGGACCATTCTAGTGAAATTTACAAAGATCACAGAGAGAGTGATTGGTAGTGTGGACTAGGGGATCTTTGGGACCTGAACCACTATAAAAATCAGTGTTATTTACTTATATTTATCTAATAATTATACTCATTATAGAAGTAAACACTTTATATACATATTAATCATAGAGGGATTCTAAATCCCGAGTTGTGGATGATATTTTGAAAATACACAATTCACCCCCTCTTGTGTTACATTATATTATTCTAACCTAACAGATGGACTACGAAGTTGGAAACACTCACACTCAGGGGATCAATGAAAAACTAGTAGGACATATATATGTTAGAAAGTAGACATAAAGGGATTTCTTTGAAAGTATTTTAGGTATAGTATTTTTAGAATTTTTTTATAAGATACCAAGGTAATAGTGAGCCTGTGATTCCCATCATTTAAAAATAAAGAGATCCCTATTATAGTATATTCTTCCTAATTAATCAATCTATTATTTTTTATCCTAGCACTAGAGGATGATGAGATCACTAAGGTGAGGTTATTTGAGGATAATATCTGACATACTAATAGGGAATAGGTGAATATCATTCACTTAATCTCATTTTCTAATGTTAAAACCGTGCATTGATTATAGACAGAAATATGATTGATGGTAGTATACCTATTCAAATAGTGTTGAAACATGAGGGTGGTAGTGGGGATTCAGGTATCTCGAAGTTATGGTATGGGGATCCCTAATTAAGAGGATAGATTAGGGGATTATATTTTCCACCCCTGAGTGAATCATTATCTAGGTGTTATAACTATGGATATAAATTTTATATTCAGACTCAATGTGATAAATTATAAAAGAAGTGTTTGTATTACAATTAGATAGGGATTTTTGTAAGTTATTGATGGGTAGTTTTATAAGTGTCTGGTAGTCAAACAAGTAGTGAAACTTAGGAAACTAAGGTGTTACTGACAATATGATTTAAGGAAATTGTTATAGTTCCTCTTAGTAATTGATTCATAATATTGGATAATGTGATAAGAAGTGTGGAAAAAAGAAAACAGAGGGTGTGGCATGGTATGGATGTTTTTCATCAAAAGTTAGGGCTCGAGTCAGTTGCATGTGATCAATTAATTTTTTTATAATCATGCTATAGAGAAATTGATGGTTACAAGTATGTCATGATTATGTGATTTTGGGTTTTCATGATGGTTACTAGTTTATTTAGTGTGTATGTGGAAAAATGGTTGACCATTTTCTGGTTTAGGTTTGGGTATCAGATAAGATATTTCGTAACAGTACGTTAAGAGAAATGTGACCATTAATTAATTTAGAGTACATGTTGAACTCAACATGATGGTCTGGTATTACACAATCATTAGTCATGTTTATTTTATAATACGAGATCAAGTAGGTGAATCCTATGGTGGACGATAAAAAATGATAAAAAGATTTTTTTAATTTTTAGTTGTTTTAATTTGGAATGGTTTAATATATGTTGCCCAATTTCGGTATTTTAGGAATTTGATTACTAGAAAATCTAGTATTCACTTCGGTAATAAAAGTATTACAGTTGGAAATATCTTGAGGATGATAAATTATTTATCATGTGTGTTGTGATGTTCTATGTGTATATAAAATAAACTTCAAGAATAAATATTGCCTAACTATTTTTATTTAGGCTCGTTTATGGTGTTTTTATTATTGGAAGGGGCCTAGTGTTGAATTTTTGGAAAGGTGTTTAGAAATAGGGGAATAAAAAAATGATTTAATTCCTACAGTAACCCCACTGGAATTATATAATAGTTACAATGAGAGATTATTTTTCCACTTAGCCTTATATAATATCCCAAATACTATGGAAACAAACGCTAGTGGGTGCATTTTATAATTCTTAGGGTATCCACCAGAGTATTGATGAGCTCCAATAGGATTTTACTTTAAATTTTATAATTAATTAATTAAAAAATAATGGTGGGGGGGGGGGTTCCATTATACATAGAATAGGTTATACCTACATATTGTGTGTCACATTTCCTATAATTATATATTATCTGTAGTTTTCATCCATTATCTAAATTTTCAATCGATGGGAGTTAGCGATTATAATAATTAATGTGTTTTGTTGTTAATTTATAGTTTTTTCACCATTATAAAATGATTTGATCAAGATAGTTATTATTTGTATTTTTATATGGGTTCCTAATTTCATCCTCATTTGGTTGAATTAGTTCATGGAATATAATGAGAAATATATTACATATACCGGGTATTTGGTTCATATATAGGTCTATTTATAAATTCATGTTTATGCACCTTGTTATTTATTTTTTTGTGTTGGGTCATGTATGAAACCAGTTACTAAAACACTTTCATTTTTCATGTTTGTGGGTGATTATATTGAGGTAGTATTATGTGCTAAATAAAACCAATTTTTAATTTATGTATCATACTTGGTTTATGGATTCTAGGGTTTCTTTTCATGTTTTCATGTGGGATGAAGTGATGGTTCATGTGGTGTATTTCATAATGTGGTTCCTATGGAATGTAATCGATGTAAATTGTGTGGATATAAGTTAATGTGTTCCACTGGATTTTTATGATAGGTATATCTTATTATAAATGTTTATAGTGATGGTGGTTCAAAATGATGTAGCTATATGATAATGGTCTTTTCTCTCACCATAGATAAGAGGCCATTTGGGTCATGTACACATGGAGAAGGGCCCATGAGATTGTTTTGGACCCTGGATGTTTATAGGAATCCTCTATATATGAGTGTGTTAATTTAATGATAAATATCTTTTAAACATTGGATGGATGCATTAAATATGTCTATGAGAATATTGGTGTGATTAAGATCACCAGTAGGGAGTGGGAGTATCATCATATAGGGAATTGTTTTGGGGTTCTGAGCTAAAATATATAGAGAATGGTTTCAAATCATGGTTTAATGATGCCATATTCACTAGGTGTCCTTGGGGATTGTCAATGTCTTATTAATTTCTTATGAAAATTAGGTTGATTCCTTATTCTCCCTTAGTATGTTTATAGTACTTGGGATTATCATCCCACTTTGGTATTGTTTGAATAAGGTTGCATTCTCACTAGAGGTTTGATGGGTATAGTGTGGAGAAATTTTCACAAATAGTATTGGGTTTTTTATTTTTCACTTTTCATACGCTCATATATGTTTGTATATCATCTAGGTACACCATTATTCATCATTTACTGATTTTATACTCACACCCTTCACTGGCCCACTAGGATGCCTATAGAATTTTTGATTTATGACACCAGAAAGGGAATGTTGCCTATTGTTTTGGTTTAGTGATCTTGATGATTAGTGGAGGTGATATAAAATGTTAATTTAAATTAGATATGTAAAATGTTGTTTTTTTATTTTTTAGATTCTTATTTGTGTTTGACCTATGAGAAATCCAATTTTCTTTTTTGTGGATCGCATTACAGTACATATATTTATTTCATATATCACGTGTTATCTTACATATTATACTATTGATATTGTGATGTGTTTACTGTTGATATATTTTAATTTTTATGTTTTTTTCATATATATCATATAGTATATACTCCCCACTATTAAATCATATACCCTCACTACTTATTAGTAGCATATGGAATATGTGGAGGAACAAATGTGATCGGTGTCCCCTTAACTCAATTATTGTTTAGAAAATCTTGTTTGTGGATGCTTAAACATGGTATCAAGGTGTATTATTCCCAATGATGTAGAGTGAGGATTTTTTTAATTAATTATATTATACGGTTGATTAAAATGATTCTATCCCTAGAAAGAAATCCATATTGTATGCCTAGAGAGAAAATGTACAGGATGAAATTAATATTTTCAATGGAAACAAGATTTCTGTTTCTAATTTTCATGATTATAGATGCTTTGTTTGATCTATATAGATATTATTTGTGAAAATATTTTTTTTTATTATTATACCAAAGGGGAAGGAGGTAGAATATATGCATCATTATAAGAACATAGCACTCAAATGAAATGTTGTTTTCTTATTGAGAGAAATATATTCATTCTAGAATGGTGTTTTGCTTTTTAAGGTTCCAATAAAATCTACATTTTTTTTCAATCATATATTTTTATTTAAATTCAATGTAGAAAAATTAGGTACATTATTCTTGGTGTTATTGAGTATATGGATCCCTTATAGGTGTAGTTCCTATGTGGTTCGTGACATTGGAAGGGGGTGCATAGAGAAATATGGCTAGATGGTATGGGATATGGGTACATATGAGTAATGATATAGGATAGTGGGATGGGATGAATATGATATATTTCCCTAATTTTATTAAAAATAACACTATATTTGTAATGATAATGGTATTTGTTTCTAATAGATTTTACACTTTGATTAAATTACATAGAGAATCATGTGGGAGGATATTTTATACCATTAAAGCATGAAATGATTGGTTTCCCTATAAGATAATATGTTCATGATACCTCTATGGAGGTGTTGAGGCTACTAGAGATTCCATATGCATTTGGGAAGTATTTTGATGACCTATATAGGGTGATTCTAATGTAGGTCATTGAGAGTATTAACTAGGGGTTTTAGTGAGTCAATCTATTTTTAATGTAGCTAACAATAAAGATTATATTTCTGTATACTTCCCTATTATAGGGAGGGGAATGATTTTAGGAATTTGAGTTCTAGATTGATTCAGTTCATTCAATATTTAATGATATTAAATCACCACCAGTGAAGATGATAAAGTTGGGGACTATCATGATCATGGGGCCAGTAAAACTCTAGTGGGATGTGTAGTTACACATGAGGGGTTGAATTTGAATGAATTTTAGGTGAGGTTCTTTGATTAGTTTTCCATAAAATTATAAGGGAACTTCCGGCCTATGAGTTCATACATTTTATTTTAAGGGAGATGACTATTTTCGAATTGGTTTCTCAAATAACCAATGTCATAAACTTTGTATCGACACTAGAATATGATGATATCTATAAAGAGTAGTTATTTAAGAACAATTTTCCTTATGTTATTAGTGTACTCGTGAAAATCATAAGGTTAAAATAATATTCTAAATAGGTTATCTTGGTGTTGATCGTAGATTAAATCTTG
This sequence comes from Viscum album, assembly GCA_963277665.1. Lineage (NCBI taxonomy): Eukaryota > Viridiplantae > Streptophyta > Magnoliopsida > Santalales > Viscaceae > Viscum > Viscum album. The sequence continues at coordinate 589,971,911 of OY728141.1, read as the reverse complement.
ATCAATGGTAGTATACCTAGCTAGAAAATAGTGTCAGGAGAGGCTGTTTGGGGAGATTATAATTTATACAAGTTAGTGTGTAAGGATAATCAATAGGGAGGATAGGGTTAGTGATAATTATTTCAACCACAAAGTGAGGAATCATTCAGTTGTAGTAATTGTAGATTGATAGGTTATATTTGACTATGTGTGATCAAATACATAAAAAGAGTAGATTATATTGGTAAATGGGTAATTTAGATTATTTTTTGATGAAGTTTCAAAGGTAGATAAAAGTTGAGGATATTTTCAAACATAATAAAAATGATGATGGGCTTGAAAAATATCTACGTTGTAGTGAATTTATTTTTACTAAATAGTCATATCATGATAGTAGAACAAGTGGTTAGATATGGGGGTAGGGGGTAACATAGGGTGTGACTCCACATGGAGTTGATATATTAGAAAATTGTGGCTTAGATATTTCCATGAGATTGATATGAAATTTTCTAAGAGGTTATGAGTTCCAATAATGGTTATATGAATTACAGGATTATGTTATTTTATTTTGGCATGATGGTCATTGGTGAAAACTATTCTTAAGTGGAAATAGGATATACCATGACCTTATTAACATATGAGAATTTGTTACAATGTATGTAAATAGTATGGTTAATGGTAATGCACCATGTGCTGATGGATAATATGAATGGATCTCATGGTGATTTTTTGGTACATCACTGTTATTATATCTGGCCTTTTGGTTGTGGGGATACTGGGAAAGAGATTTCTATAGTGGGGAGTAACCATAGATAGAATATGTTTTTATGTCTGTTAGTTGTAGAAATTGGGAATATACAGATGTTTTTAGTTCCATCTTATTATTTCATAATTAAGATAAGAAGGATGATCATATTTTTACAAGGTTTTATTATTAGTTTAGTCTGATATAGATTGAGGATATGTTCTTTAATGAAATAGAGGTTATAACATTTTGGGTGTTTATATTAGAATTTTTTCATTCAAACATCAAAGTAATTATTTGAATTTATAGAATTTGGTGTGTTAGTGTCGTCAAAAGTTTCATGGAATCCGTCTTTATGAATTTTATTTTACAATGTAGGAATATGAAAGTTATAAAATTCCTATTAGAACCCTACTAGGAGGCCCCTATATTGTGTGAGGTAGGGAACACTATCTCTACCACCAAAACCCTTTTGAAGGGGTAAAAACCTTTAGTCAATGAAAATAAATTTATAATGGGAGACACTAGAGTTTCAATGCTCTCCTAGTGGGTTTTTTAAAATTTAGTTTTTATTTATTAATGTAAGAATTAAAATATAAATGTGGGGAGAAGTGACATATGTCCCAGGAGAGGCCAACCCACCCTATCACGTATCTTTTATTCTCCTATCTGGTTTTAATTTTTTTTGTCTATTCATCACAAGGATTATCCATGTGTAAGGCTCAATGTGTATTGTCTTCAGTTTGTGGTTTTGTTGTTGTTGTTGTTGTGATTTTCGACTGAAATCATGATTTTATGATTTTTTTCTCTAGTTTCTTAGTTTTTTTCCTTTAGTCATATTGGGCCATAAAATCAGATTAATAGGATCTTGTATTTACTATATAAGTGGTTGATAGAAATTTCAATTTTTATATGTGTTTTTATGTATTTTTTGATATATGGGAAAGGGTAGGGTCAAGTGTGATACAGAGAATTCAATCACTCATGGTGTGCATTATTCATTGGGAATTTTTATTGGTAGTTCTCTATGATTAATGACTTTTTTATTCCATTTTTGTGTTCTTGTTTGATGGATATAGGTAATGCTTGAAAAATTTCTATTTAAGGTAAAGTGATATTTTATTTTTAGATATGGTTCATTTGTAATGTCATGAGTATAAATAATATGGCTGTATTGTGATGCAGTTCATTATAATAGAGTGATGGTGACTTATCATTCACATGTGTTTTGGTGATAAACATTTAAAATCTTTTATTCATAGGATGATAGTGATTCTTCCAAATATTTGGTCAAATATTATGGGGTCAGGTTCACATAGAGAAGGGACCATGTGTTTATGTTTAAATATGAATGTTTTCTAGCATAATCCATATATGGGTAAATTAATATCATGATATAGATCAATAAACATGATGAGGGATAAGCGTTATATTTCTATTAGAACTATCAGGTGGTTAAGGTAATTAGTTTTGAGGTGGATTCTCTTAGTGTGTGGAATTTTTTGGGGATATTAATTAGAAAAGTGTGGCGGATGGTTGTAAAATGTGGTTCAATGATGACACATTAAACAGGGGTCCATAGTGATTATAGATTACTCGGTTCTTAGTTATTGGAAAAAGTGTGATTCATCGTTAACCCCTAGGTTATGGATAGACCTTAGCTTTATCATCCCACTTTGGTGTTTTCTAGTGTAGGTAGGGTTCCACTACTACAAAATCTGAATTTAAAAACACTGGTATTCATCAGTACTAGAAAAAATGTTGATAAATGGCCTTTTAATCAGTGCTAAGGAAATCATAGAAAAATTTAACCTTTTATCAGTGTTTTTAGTGCTGATTAAGGGTACTATTTATGAGTGATTAATTTTTTTGCACTGATAATGGATACCCTTTATCAATGATTTATTTTTAACACTTATAAAGGTTCTATTTATCAGTTCTTTAATTTTAGTGATAACAAATATTTATTTCATCGGTACTTTTTAGCACTGATAATGGTATGAATAAATAAAATAAAATAAAAAAAAATAAAAAAATAAAAAAAATAAAAAAATGAGTTCTTTTAAAAAAAATTAAATTTTATTAATTAAATAATTATTGATAAAAATGAATAAATTGATTATGCATTATTAAATATTAAACATTTTATTAATTAGATAATGATGATAATGAATGCTATTAAATTTTATATATTAAATATATAGATATATATTAATGTATATAACTATGATTTATATATTATAAAATATTTATATGATTTACATTAAATAGTCATATATTTATTTAATAATGGTTTATAATTAAAAAATAATATGAATTAAAAATATTGGCAAATTTCATAGTACACGAAATATAATTTAATGTCGTTTAACTTTTTATTTTAACATAGATCATACATTTGTTACATTTATTTCACATATACTTAATTAATGTATTTTTATATAGAATTCACACACATAAAACTTATCTATTTTTTCAATATTTTTCAAGTGTGATTATTCTTAATTTATTCAATTTCACTGATTTTTAACATTTATGCATGAACTTAAAATTCGATATTCATTAATAACGCTACAAAAATATTTGTAAAAAAATATTCATAAACAAAAATATTTATAAATGTATATTTTCTATATTTATACAATTATATATTTATGAATGAATGAATAAATAAATAAATATATATATATATTAAAAGTATTTATATATTATAAATAAATAAGTATTTATATCTAAATAATTATTAAATTTATAACAATTTTTCTTAAATAATGAATATATTTAATATATTTATTAAATACATATATATATATAAGTATAATTATATAAATATATATAATGATATAAATATTAATTTTTAAATATATTTATTTCATTATAAATAAATAGTTATAAAATTATAATAAATATATTTAAAAAGGAATATGTTTACTATATTTATATCTATATATATTTATTAAGTATACATATATATATATTTAAAATTTATAATTATAATTATAAATAATTTATCAGTTATTAAGTAATAAGCACTGATAAAAGCATATTTATCAATACTTTTTTCATGTTGATAAAGATGAGGCTTTATCAGTGCTAAAAAAAGCTGATAAAATAAATATTTATCAGCATAATAATTTTAGCACTGATAAATAGTTTTTTTATCAGAATTTTTTAGCGCTTATAAAGATGTAACTTTATCATCACTAAAAAATCGCTGATAAAGAGTCCTTTTATTGGTGTTTATGTAATAAGTGCTAGTAAAAGGACTCCTTATCAGCGCTTATTTTTAAGAACTGATTAATGATTCCCAATATAATTAAAAAACCATAACAATTTACAAATCTATCACGATATCAGTAGCTTTTCATGGAATACGTATACTTCCAGTGATCCTCTTCAATGAATCGAACCATGAATCACACCACTAGAATGCCTCTCTAACATCTCATCTGACATCTAGTGTTCGATGGAAGTTAGGGTTTCTAAAGAGGGTTTCATATTTTCTTTAACCTGGTGAGGTAGGTATTCAGATTTTCTTTTTTTATTTTTGGTTTTGTTTTTGATTTCTTCTTTGATGATGTCATTATTTGTGGTTCATTGATTGTATACTAGCAAGGTTGCTTCTGATATTCTCAGTTTTACATTTTGATTCAACTCTTGATTTCTTATGGAGTGTTTATTGTTTCTGGACTCGATGGAAACACATGGACTTTAGTTGGTTGTTTAATTTTTTTTAAATTTCCCAATCTGATCACCCAAATATATCAAATGTATTTTTTATTCTCTATTTTATCAATGGTATTCCATACATGTGAAGTTTTAGAAATTGAAACTGTGGATTTTGTGTGTGAGGGAGTTAAAGGTATGGTTAGGGATTTATTTTATATTATACCGATTCATGTATTATTTTTTCTACTTATCTGGGTTGGTGAGGGAATCTAATGTATGGATTCATCATGGTCATTTTTATTTAAATTTTCTTTCTACTTGTTTTTTGGGCCAAATAATTCCCATTGTGTAGTTTTTCATGCCATGGTGCTTGTTTCTAGCCCAAGGGGGTTCAAGAATTTTACTTGGAGACTATCATTTCCTAGATTGGGTGTTTGATATGTGGTTGACTTGGGTTCGTTTTGAAAACTATATCTAATTGTTAATTATATTATAACCTTTCTCAATAATCCAATTTCCTAAGTCTCTACACTTTAAAAAAAACCTATTTTATTTTTCTCCCTTTTTAGATTGGTCGAACATTATTTATAAATACTTTTAATAATAATATATGAAATATTATACCTTGATTATATGTACTATATTTCAACTATATTAATATTTTTCATCACCATACTACTTCTCCACACTTAATAATTTACCAAACAATATCCTTTTAAGATTACCCATTCTAGTTATACCACTTTTTTGAGACCTATATACAACTATAAGACATTATAATTTCTTTCTAGGAAATATTGATTTTCAATAATTTCACCCCCGTTTTGTGTATTTATTTATCTAAAAATAAGTATACTTCTATTGAATCACTTTAATACCTAGCTATATGACATGTTAATAAATAGTATGTAAAACATTTTTACTATAATTTTTCTTGGCATATAACAAATATCCCACACTACATGATATAGATTATCATTCCATCCCCAACATTTGAAAATTTTATTCAATTTTCAATGAGTGTCAACATGGGTTTTCAATATTCCTTTTGAAATCTATAAAACACTTCCCTCACATACAAGGATTAGGAAATTAATATCCCACAAATTCCATGAGTCTCCAATAAACTAAGGAAATTGTCCACTCACTAATCCTAAACATTGGTCATTGTTAATGTAGAAAATTATTATCATTGTTCATCTCTTGGACCCCTAAATATTATGTCATCCAAATTGATAAACTCTTCCAATCTATCCATAAAATTATTTTTTATGTAATGATTATGATCAATTCCCTATTTTTTAAATTAAAGTTTCTTTAATAATTCATTTAACCTTCAATACCAAGATCTTTGTTCTTATTTGAATTCATACATCACCTTTTTAAATTTAAAAACATTATTCTCATATTAAAGAATGAAAACATTATCTATTTGTTTGATGTAAGATTTCTATTTTTTAGTACATTAGTAAATACTAATTTTATATCTAGTTAGAGTATGTTGAATTTTTTTAGGATGGGTCAGTGTGGTGATATGACTTCCCTAGAGTCTTGATATGTTTTCAAATATTTATATAACATTAATTTTAAATGTAATAAATCCTTAGGTTTCTACATCACTTGTTCCAATAAATCTTTATACCTTCTAGTTGATTGAATGGGAGTTTATTATTCTTTTTTATCATATTTTAGTTTCTTATTAATCCTTAATTGACTATGTTATATTTTTATTTGTTTAGGGGATTTAAGAAATATTTTATGTGGAGTAATTCTTTAATTAAATTCAGTTACCCATTTTCTTTGACATACTAAAATTATTTGAAACAATAAAATGTTGCGTTTCTCTTATTAGAATTGTATATAACTTTCACTTTTGATAATGAATATATTATGTGTATTTATTTATATATTGTTTAAAATTAATATTTTATGAACCCAATAGGATTTATATGAAACTAAAATGGATGTATTATAACCATTTGACACATGAATATGAAGATATAGTTAAATATTTCATTAAGTTTGCAATAGAGAATGAAAAAGACCCTTCTAAAATCCTCTGTCCATGTTTAAATTGTTGTTATTAAATAAAAATTATTCTGGATTAGTAAGAAGAACATTTTATTTGTCATAAAATATATCAAAGATATAAATGTTTGACTAAACATAGGGAAAAATGAATTTGGATATCAATTGGTATAATACAACGGTTTATGAATCATTTGATATGAATACCCTTGTAGAAGATGATGGATATCTCATGTAAGAAATGACAATTAAAATTGAAGATGACTTTAATGATTGTTCAAAGTTTTTTGAGGAGTTAAGTAGTTGGTCCAAGAAACCATTATATATCAGTTGTTCAAAATACACAACATTTCCACTATATTGAATTTATATAATTCCAAATCTAGAAGCGGATGGAGTGACATGAACTTTAAAGAACTACTCGGTGTTATGAAAGATATGATACCAAAAGAAAATGAACTAGAATTTTGAACATATGATTCTAAATGAATGTTATTTTTAATGATAATGATCTCTAAAAAACATTCTTTTCCATATTATTTCATATTTTTTCTCGAGGACCATGAATCACTCATAAAATTCCCTAGGTGTCGCACAAATCGATATAAGAAAAATGAATCACGCCCTTTGAAATATGTATTGTAATTTACTATCATTAAATGGTTTAAGAGACTGTATGGATTTCAAAAAACCATGATACAATTATTATAGAATGAATATAAAATAATTAAATATGCGAACCTACGTCATTCGGTAGATTCTCCTTAGAGGAAGAAAATTGAGTATGAGTTTCTTGGATTTAGAGATGAGATGAGAAACTTTCATCTTAAATTATCTACATATGGAATAAATAATTTTTTTGTACCTGTTAGTACTCATATTACATGGCCCTCCATGTTGGTAAATTATTACTTTCCTCCATGGTTATTCATGAAGTGAAAATACATTATGTTTTATCTACTTATATTTGGACCAAAGAAAACCTGTAATGATATTAACGTATATTTGGCTTCATTAATTGAAGATCTAAAACTGATGCGGGATACGTGTGTTACAATGTATGATGGTCCTAGAAGTGAATAATTCACATTGAGGCCCATGTTTTATGGAATGATAAATGACTTCCTGACTTATGTAAATTTACCAAGCTCTATAATTAAAGTAATATTGGGGTGTCCCATTTTTGAATAATTTATATACTATGTTTGGTCGAAACATTCCTTGAATACTGTGTTTTTAGGAAATCATATTTTTTTACCTCGATGATAGACATACTGATCCTTGAATATTGTGTTTTTGGTAAACAATTTTCGAAAAACCTTACTAAATCCAGGTTGAATAAGAGATCAAGTTTCTTTGAATTACCATATTGTAATTGTTTGTTTGTCAGCCATTTTCTTGATGTCATGCATGTATAAAAAATTTATTTGAAAGTGTTATTGGCTTGTTACTAGATGTTCCTTGAAAAATTAAATTTGGAATCAAGGCTAGGTTGGACTTGATTGAAATGAGGATAAGGTAAGAGTTGACACTATTAAAGGGTAAAAGGTGGAATTCTCTTCCTCTAGTAGGTTACATTCTATCCAAACATGAAGAATTTCAATTTTTACTTTTTCTTAACCATGTAAAAGTTCCAAAAGGGTATTCAAAAAATATCAAGAATGTTGTGTCAATGACTAATTTGAAGTTACAAGGATTAAAATCACACGACATTCATTTTTTTATTCAAGATTTAATTCTAATTTATTTCCATAGTATTCTGCCTCAAAATTTACGACATACATTAACCATACTATACTTCTTTTCCAAATCCATATGTTGTAAAGTTATAGACCCGACTAAGTTTTCCATCATGAATAAAGAGATTGAAATCATATTATATGAATTCTAGATGTTATTACCACCATCATTATTTTATATAATGGTCTAGTTGATGGTTCAGTTGGCAAGAGAGTTTCAACTTTTTGGTCCTATCCATTACATATGGATGTACCCCATTGAATGGTATATGAATATTTTGAAAGGGTTTGTTAGGAATAAAAGTAGACCAGAAGGTTTTATTGGATAATAATATATATTTTTCTAGAATCTATTGAATTCTATACTAATTACCTATTAGATGTTGAAATTATCGGTCTCCCAAAGTCTCTTCACATCGAACGCCTTATGGGTGAAGGGATTTCTGGAAGAGAAGTTGCAATAATTTCCTTGAGAGAGAAAGAGCAAGCACATCTTGACATATTACATAATAGTGAAGATGTTGATGCATATATTGAAGTCCAAAAATAAATTCTTAGGGATTTGAATCCATCAAGGGATGAAGGATGGATATCAAATACACATAATTAACAGTTTATAAGATGGTTTAGAAATCAAATTTATAAGGAGTTATCTAAAAATATGTATTCAGTGGCCGAACGAATTCAATGGATATCCAGATGAATGAATGAAAATGTTATATCTTGCAATGGCTTTGTAATCAATAGTTATATGTTCTATATAAAATAACATGATGAATTTAGTATGATTAAAAATAGTGTTGTTAAACTTGTGTCTAAAGCAATGAAAATATCTGGTTCTAAGGATAGAAATCCAATTTAGGAAAATATGTCATATTTTGGAATTAATGAACAAATATTCAAATTGGATTATATAAAATTTCAAGCTACTATTTTTTGTTTCAAATGGGTTGACAATATAAATGGAGTGCAAGTTGATGAAATAGGATTTTTGAAGGTGAATTGTTGTGTGTAAGTGGAAAAAGACGATCTCTTCATAATGGAATCACAAACCATGTGAGTATTTTATGTATCTGATCCAAAAAATAAGAATTGGTCAATTTTCTTACTGATGACTAAAACAAATTTTGAGTTAGATATAAATTCAATCAATGATAACCCTTTCATTGGGTCATCACAATCAGTTCATGTTAGTCCCAAGGTAGACAATGTATTGTATGTTAGAGAGGACCACAAAGAGGGGATTTTTTATTCTTGATAGAGGATCCAAATATTTGAGACCTTTAAAAATATAAAGAGGGTTCAATGAGAATGTAAACTCAATTTTTAATATATTATGTTTTCCCCATAATATTACTTGTTCTCTATTACATTAACATAATATAAATTAAATGTTTGACTACTCATGAAGATAATGTCTTATGAACATGGTGGAAGAACAAACTATAATAAATAAAACCCTTTGGAAATATGAAAAGGTAATGTTATGTTATAATTATATCTATTTTGTTGAAAACTTATATAATTAAACATTGATTATTTTTAATTATTCCTTGAAGAGTTCATTTACTTTAGAATATTTCTATCCATGTGTCATGCCTTTGCAGGAAGAGAAACAATACTATCTCTATCTAATCAAAGAGGTAATAATGATGTTTTCATAGTAAAATAATTTTCTATAGAATTAATATATTGTTTCATATTTATTTATAATTTATTTCTTTTTAGTATTACTCATATAATAATTATTTTCTTATGCAGGTGGATTCTTTTGTTCGAGTTGGGGTGATATATCCAACTTTTGTGGTTGTTCTCTCTCAAAACCTTTTCACCCATGCAATGTTCTATTTATCACTTTCTTCCATGTTCTCTCCACTATCTTCGTAGGAAGATAAAACAACTACCTATACTTAATTATATAGGTAATATTTATGTTTTTATAATAAAATAATTGTCTATATAATTAATGTATTGTTTTATATTGATGTTTAATTTATTTATTTTAAGTATTACTCACATAATAATTTTTTTCTTATACATGTATATTATTTTTTTGAGATAGGGTGATATTTATAACTTTCTTGCTTATTCTCCCTCAAAACTTTTCACTACAACAATGTTGAATTTATCACTTTCTTTCAAGTTCTCTCCACTACCTTTGCAGGAAGAGAAACGACTCTGACTTTGCTCAATTACTGAGGAAATCTTGATGATTTCACTGTAAAATCATTTTCCATAGAATTAATATATTTTTTCATATTTATATTTAATTTATTTATTTTTGGTATTACTCACATAATAATTGATTTCTTATGTAGGTGGATTCTTTTGTTCGATTTGGGATTCCCTATGCATCTTTCATCCCTTTCTACACCAAAACATCCACAAACTTCTTCTCCCTCAAAACGTTTCACCCCTGTAGTGTCTAAATTTATCAATTTAGTTAAAGTTCCCTCCAATTCTGAATCATAGAGGTAATATTGATATTTTTCACAGTAAAATCAATTTCCATAGAATTAATTTATTATTTCATATTTTTGTTTTATTTATTTATTTTTAGTATTAATCATAATAATTGTTTTCTTATACAATTAGTTTAGTTTTTAGAGTCGATGTGGTTTGTTCAAAGCTAGTCATGCAGTGATGGTAGTTCAACAAAGAAATTTAATTGAAATCATGGTAACCATGACATTTAGATTTTTTTTGAGACTTTGGGACATGTACTAATCAATCGAACCTTAATCTGACACACGATTTGACCGATATGACTATAATTAATTATTTAAATTTTAATTTGTGATAAATTTATTAAAAAATAATTGTAACTCAATGTGTGTATTATCAATTTAAATTTGACATTTAACTTTAAAAAGTATCACTCACTGAAAACTGAGCAAACATGCCCCGATTTTATTGACAATTTAGGGTATCGATTCATGAATCATTTGTGATGTGTAGGAATCATTCTTACATCAATCCAATAAATAATTTCATTTGTATGAGTTAAAGTGTGTGTTATAAGTTTAAAATGAAATTTTAGTAAAAACGAAAAGTGACATACACAAAACTAAGAAAACACATTCAGATTGTTTTTACACTTCATAAAAACAATTCGTAAGTGATTTGGAACTTATATGAACTAGCTTCACCTCAATCCGATGCACAGTGTGACTAGTATGACTATATGTGCATATTTATTTAAAATTGACATTAATTTTAGTAAAAGAACTACCCGACCTTCTAAAAAAAGAACAAAAACATTCATAATGTTTTTTATACATTAGGAAAATTATCCATTAGTGATTTGAGATTTGAATGAATTATTTTCACCTCAATATGATGCACGATGTGGCAGATGTGACTCCAAGTGCATGTTTTTATTTTAAATTGACATAAATTTTAGTAAAAAGGATAACTGGCCTACTAAAAACCAATAAAACAAATTAAAACTTCATAAATAATTTAGTAAAATTATCCATAATTCATTTATGATGTATATGAATCATCCACACCTTGATCAGATGCACAATGTGACCGATATAACTCCAAGGGAATTTTTTTAATTAAAATTGACATCAATTTTAGTAAAATTAACACTTTTTGTTAATTTATTTCTATATATTTTTACTAACATAAGAATTATTTTCTTATAAATTTGTGTTATTTTTCATAATCATGGGTTGTTTTTTCAAAAATATCATGATTCGGGTCAGGATTAAAAGGTAATGGAACATTGATGTTTTTGATTATATGTAATAATTTTTATTTATGTAATTGTATGACCCAATATCTGGAATTTCAATATTATAGTTTTTTTACTTTTTTTTTGTGTTTTAAATTTAATTTTATTTAAATCATGTATCAAAACTTATTTTTCTTGATATTCGGTGTGTTTTTGGTGCTATGGTATGTTGTTACAACACATTGCAGTATGGACCTTTATCATTGCTCATAGAAGTGCTGATTAAAGGTATATTTTATCATCACTCATAAAAGTGTTGTTAAAAGCTCTTTTATTATTTCCTCAACAAGAACTAATAAATGAGCCTTTATGAGCATTTTTAAGCACTGATAAATGGTTCCTTTAGTGATTCTAAATTAAAGCGATGATAAATGGTCCCTTTATCAACATTTTTAAAAGCACTGATAAAGGTCACATTTATCGGTGGTTTTTTTAGCCCCAATAAAGGAACCATTTATCATTTATTTTTAGTGATGATAAAATATGTCACGACCCGTCCTCGGGGCCCGTGCCATGACTACCCCAAGCCCACCTTCCATAGGCCTGAGGCTGGCGACTAGCACCAAAGACGTAAATCCTAATAAAAAGGGAAGACATTGCCTTTATAAAAGTAAACAAAAACAACAGAGTACGCAAAAAAAGAAAGCACTAAGTAATACTGAGTACAAAAGTATGTGCTAAAAATTAAATGGTCCTATATACAAACCCAACTGTAATGTACAATACAACTGTAGTAAAGTAAAACAACAACCACTGATGTAACAGCCTGAGATTTTATGAGAAATATTATTTTTACTTTGATGCCTTGTGTTGTACGCTACACCAAGATTAGCTTGCGCTACACACAACACTGTGTTAGATTACAGTATACGCAAACACTATTCTAGGCTTGTGTGGCATGCCAGAACAACCTTCCTCGATAGCGTGTGTTGTACGCAATACCGAGTTTCACTAAACGAGATATTATTATAATATTATTATGAACTAGCCGGTATGAATAGTAATACCCACTTTTTGAAATTTTATTTTTCAAAATGGACTTCATTTTTGTATTCGGAATATCGAAATTAGCCTAGGGTAAATTTTTGGTATTTTTCAGAAAATTTTCAATTTTTGATGAATAGTGGAAACACTAGGTTACTATTTAAAACCCGACTTTTTATTTAAATAATTTTTTATTTTATATAAATTTATTTTAGGTCAAAATAGATACATAATACCTATATAAGTTCAATTTAATTCATTGGAGTCATTTTATAAAAATTTTAGATATATAAAAATTTTATTGAGCTTTTGACTGTCTTTTACCCATCTCATAGGAGAATTTGCAAATTTACGTAAAACTTAATTTTACCACTTTTGTGAGTGGAATTTCAGAAAACCTAGAGAAATGGTTGATTTCAGTAATTAAAATGTCGTTCAATAAGATAAAAATAATTTTTGGTGAATAGTAAATTTTTACTTTTATTTACCACGGTTAAAAGTAAATAGGGTAATTAAGGGTAAAAATGATATTAATATTACCCTAACACATGTACTAATTCTATTGGATAAGTTTAATTCGACTAAAAACAACCATAGGAATAAAATATTACCCTTTAGGTCCACTTGGATTAGATTAGGACATTTATTATTATTTTATTTAAAGAAGAGTTAAAATAGTTAAAATATAAGTTTAATAACTAAAAAATTTATAATATAGGGTTATACATAAGATAAATTGGACTATAAATATTCATTAGAAAGATAAAAATATTTCCAACATAACTTTATTTTATTTATAATTTTTAGACATTAAATAATGTAATTTACTTATGAAACAATGATGATGCAGTAATTACCTTATTAATGAAATATTAACATAATTGATGTTATAAATACCCAAATAAATGTAATTTTAGACTTTTTATGAATTCCACTAATTTTATAGGTTAATATGACATTTTATTATTGATTAAATTAAATTTATCGAATTAATCATGCTGTTATGAGTTTCACAAATATCAATTACCAAATAGTGTCAAAATTGAAAAAAAATTGTTTTTAAAACAAATATTATATTATTAATTGTTATTTTATTATTAAAAATATAAGGTACGGACAAATGAATTATATAAGGCTATATATATTAATTATGAACCACTTAAGGTTAGTTTGTCTTGTTATAGTAAGTTTATTAACCATATAGTGTAATCAAACAAGAAGACAAGGTAAAAGTTAAATTATTTAACATAGAGTTAAATCTAAATGATAAGGTTGAAATAGTAACCTAAACATTTCAAAAAACCTATTAGTTGAGAGGATTGAGACCCATATACACTTTATCTTCTAAATAAATCAACTTGGAGCTATTATAAACTGAATATGACTTTATTATACTATAATATTTTAAGTTTTGCCTAAGGTGCCCCTCTCCTCCCTTATAAAAAGGGAACCCCTTCCCACTTCTCTTCACACCCTTTTGAGCCTTGAAGCTCCGCCAACCACTGACAATTACTCTTCTCAACCTCTTTAGTTATATCAGAGAGTTTCTTGTCTTTTCAAAAGACCAAATCTAGTGCCCTAAGAAGAAGTTTAAAAGAGGTGCGTCGAAGAAGAGGTAATCTCTTCTACCGATTCTTTCAAGTTTTCTTTCTTCTTCAACTTCGTCTTCTTTAGTTGTTTTATTATAAAGTAATAACATAAGTATCACTAATATACTTATATGTTATTATAAATATGAAACAACCCCATTTCACCTTCTATCCATCCTACGGAAAATAAAATCACCGCTTGTGCGTACGTACAGAATACCATCTCCACGCCGTGGTGTAATATGTTTTTCCACCACCACTTACTTTGGATGAGTATAATGGTGTAAATAATAACTATATATGATTATTATAATTTCATAATGATTCTAAGATATTATATCATCCACTCCAATTCCATTCAATAAGTATGGTAATTATATCATCGCTCATGCGTACGTACGGATTACCATCTCCACAACGCGATGAGATTCATTTTCCCTGTTAATAATTCAAGAATGATTATAAAGTATATATAATAAGTAATCATGAAATAAATGACCTAATAATGCTACTATATTTATGTATATATATATATATATATTTCATCTACTTACTTCCATTCAAGTCAATAAAGAAAGGAAAACAACATTCATGCATATGTACGGCCTACCGTCTCCAAGATTTACATTCTAGAAGTAAGTAAATCATGATATAAGTAATAATAATATCAAGAAAAACAAGTCCAAACATGTACGATAAATAAAAATATTTTACCCAAAACATAGCTTTAATATTGAATTTACAAAAGAACGGGTAATATAAAGTCATAAGTGAACCATATATGATATAATAACAATGAATATGATTCTGTAATAAGTCAAGGACATTATTTAAATTATTATAAAGGAGGTTAGGATACGTACGAAGCATATCAGACCTAAGGTAAGGGATAATTTTGCAAATCTCATGTTTATCCGATATTGCTTATACGTAAGTATTTACTGGGGTTATATTTTTTTCCATGTCCAGAAAAATGTTTTTCATAAAGTGTTTAATATTACTCCATGTATTTTTAAAGTCATGTTTAACCCTCTTTGATTTTTAATTTGTGTTATGGAAGGAATCTTTCTTTTGTTTACCATACGTGGTACTTTTTGACTTTTCTGAAAAAAGCATGAGAAGAATGTTTTTTTAACTTATACGGCATGAACGGATTTTTATGGTTTCACATCACCTTATTTTAATGAAAATTACTCTACAATATTTCATCTTTATTTTCAACAAAATCCTTTTCTTTTAAAATTGTGTGGCATTTTGTGAAAATAAAATGATTTTTAAGAAGAAAGGATATTTTCGTCAAGAATTCATTTCAAGTGTTTTATCAAAACTATTTTCCATCTAAGATGACATTATTTATCATGTTTATGTTTCAAGTATAATGTCTCTATTATTTACATGGTGTGTTTTTTCTTATGATGAAATGATATCCATTTATTTTATATGGATTATGTTATGGTGGGATGATGTTTATGAAACCCATTTTATTATGTGGGTTATTATGAATGATGTATGTTTATTTTGTGGCATAAGTAAGAATGATTTCATTATGAGATGAGTGGTACATATATCTCCCTCTAATGAATTAGGTAAAGATTTATATCTCATGAGATAAATATGTCTGGAATGGAAAGTTAATCTGGTTTAGTGATACAGGACTGGAACGAGGAGTGAACTCGATTCAGAAAGGGACTTTGTCCACTAAGATGGTCTTGGAAACAATGCCTTGGCTACTGTGGAAATCATAACATATAATTAATGGTTTCCACAATTACATGTTTTATTCCCATTCTATTTTATCATGATTAATGTTTCTTTATAATCTATGCCTTATGTACTGCCAAGATTTATTTCACAACTCAAGATTTTGACGTTAAAACCTTATGTTCATGTTTTGAAGTTCAAATGTATATGGTTTGTTTTATTTTCTCCATTCTTACCCTTAATGAGAATTTGATCTCACCATTTTTATGTTTTCTTTTCCCCAGGATATAAAGAAAGGTTTTAGTTAAGAAAACAAAAGGGGAAGATCTTTATGGGAGATGTTGAAGATCTTTCACCATGATTAGAAGATTATGTTCCAAGTTTCCAAAGACACTAAACTATTACGGTCCTTTGGTGTCTGTTTTTGTTATGTATTAAGTATTTTGCAAAAGTAATGTAATGTCCATGTACGTCAAGCTTTGGGTCTCTACAATTGGTATCAGAGTGAGGTTTAGTAAACCTTTGGAGACTAGGATGCGAAAACTTTAGTGAGATCCCTAGAGATATTTCTAAGGTATGTCTAGGGATGTCCCTAAGGAAAAGTATACATATAGTTTAGAGTCCTAGAATTATGTTGACGATCATGAATAACCTACGGTGAACTTAAGGTGTCATGGATTAAAGAAATTTTGATAAGTTAGACATCCCATAAGTGAATTTTTATGATTACGTGGTTCCTCATTATTTTAACTATTTCTTATATTATGGTTTCTGGTCTTAGTCAATGGAGGAAACGAGAAAGAATTCAGTTAACATTGATTCCAATGGAAAAATTGGTGACTGTGATCAACGAAATTTTGTAACGTCCGGAGAGAATGATAATGTGATTATGCCAAATCGGTCATCTTGATATATGATTACCAAGGTGAACTTTAGTTGTATTCCTAAGTCATCAAATAAGAGGAATATGGAATTTTATGCATGTTCTCACGGTGAGGAGAATAGAGAAAGGAAGATTGATATTTCTAAAGAAGGGAAGAAGAACCTTGAGGAATACCTCAAATGGAGGGGAATATGTTATCTATGTGGAGAAAAGGGTCATAGAGTGACAGACTGTTATGGAGTCCAATGTCTTATCTGTGGAGAACATGGGCATTACCCAACTCAATGCCCTGACATAAGTGGTTACTTCTAAATCAAGGAATGACTTATTCCATGGAAATCATTTAATAGGATGTATTAAAGTGTTTATGTATTGCTATTAAAGAATAATGTTGTTGAGGTAATTTTATGGTATATTGGAATATCTATGTATTAGTCCATTGTTGTTTTCTATAAGAATATGGCATCGGTAACCATGAAAAGTGATTGAAATATTTTTGGAAAGAAGATGATATGTGCATAATAAAGGGATAAAGAAAAAAAAATGAAATCATCTCATGACTGATATAAGGAAAAAGTTATATCATAGTTTGAGTGTATTGAAATTTTGGGATTTTGGTATGTGGAAAGTGGTAAATTTTGATAGCATTCATGTTTTCACTAAGGTTCAATGGGTATTAATTTTTCAAGAGAATACATGATTATGGTATTCAAATGTTTGGAATGTGACCAACAAGATATATCGTATGATAAATGATGGTATTCACATGTTCGGCAGATGACATTTATAGTAATTGTTTTCTTTATACTATGAGCTTGGATAGAAGTATTTTGGATTAGTCTAAAGATTGGAATGGATTATGTTGGACATAAGTATGTGTTGTTTAAGGCTAGAACTTATTTCGATATTATTTATGGAATGTTATCATAATGTAGTTTTAAAAAAAGGACAACCTGCAGGACGGGCGACAACCCATCGCGTCAGACAAGGTTGTGGGAATTGAACCCACAACTGAAGAGTGACAGGCCTCTATCGCCTACCATTGGCCTACATAAAGTCCCTGGTTAGTAGAAACTAGTTTTATTATATTAAGCGGTATTATATATGAAGTATAAGTCCATTTGAGGAGCCATATACGTTTAATATCGCCATATATGGACTTTTGTATATTGAATAACTTTTTCTAACCTTTCGTTTGAGAAAGATGGAATGACCCGTCATTCTATCACATGATCTGATAACACTTCACGAAAGACAAATTCAACTTCATTTCTTTAAGAGTTGAAGTGGAAATTGTTCAAGGCACAAACAACAGTAAGATTGTACCAAAATCAAGTAAGTATTTATTTTAATTCAACAATTCTTCAACTTTAGGGAAATGATCTTGAAAACCAAAAATGTTGTCCAAGTTTCCTCATATCCAATGAATTTGATGGTCCCTTAGACCATAACAAATTTATGGATTTGTGATTTTTGTCTTTTTCATAGCCATTTCCTCTACCACTCTCCATCAGAACTTGATGGTTAATGTTTTCTTCCATATCCATATTTCCACGTATGTTCTCCTATGTGGAAACCCAGTGATGAGTTAATCTGGGTAACCATTACATTTCTAAATTTCCATTTTAAAATGATGTTTTAGTATTCCATTTTATGATGTGGGTTTTTATGAAAGAAAATTTTAAGTAGTAAAAAATTTATAACTCTAACAAATTTTGAGGGTGAAATTCATTTTAAGGGGGGTAGAATGTAACAGCCCGAGATTTTAAGAGAAATATTATTTTTACTTTGATGTCTTGTGTTGTACGCTACACCAAGATTAGCTTGTGCTATACGCAACAACATGTTATCTTACTATATACGCAAACACTATTCTAGGCTTGTGTTGCATGCCAGAGAAACCTTCCTCGATAGCGTGTGTTGTACGCAATACCGAGTTTCACTAAACGAGAAATTATTATAATATTATTATGAACTAGCCGTTATGAATAGTAATACCCACTTTTTGAAATTTTATTTTTCAAAATGGGCTTAATTTTTGGATTCAGAATATCGAAATTAACCTAGGGTGAATTTTTGGTATTTTTCTGAAAACTTTCAATTTTTGATGAATAGTGAAAACACTAGGTTGCTATTTAAAAACCAAATTTTTATTTAAATTACTATTTATTTTATTTAAATTTATTTTAGGTAAAAATAGATACATAATACCTATATAAGTTAAATTTAATTCATTGGAGTCATTTTATAATAGTTTTAGATATATAAAAATTTTATTGAACTTTTGACCGTCTTTTACCCACCTCCTAGGAGAATTTGAAAATTTACAGAAAACTTAATTTTACCACTTCTGTGAGTGGAATTTAAAAAATCCGAGAGACACGGTTGATATCATTATGTAAAAATTGGTTCAATAAGATAAAAATAGTTTTTGGTGAATAGTAACTTTTTACTTTTATTTACCATGGTTAAAAGTAAATAGGGCAATTAAGGGTAAAAATGAAATTACTATTACCCTAACACTTGTCCTAATTCTATTGGATAAGTGTAATTTGACCAAAAAAACCTTAGGAATAAAATATTACTCTTTAGGTCCACTTGGATTAGATTAGAACTTTTATTATTATTTTATTTAAAGAAGAGTTAAAATAGTTAAAATCAATGATTAATAACTAATTTTTTTTATATAGGGTTATAGATATGATAAATTAGACTATAAATATTCATTATAAAGATAAAAAGATTTTCTACATAATGGTATTTTATTTATAATATTTAGACATTAAATTAGTTAATTTATTTATGACACAATGATGATGCAGTAATTACCTTATTAATGAAATATTAACATAATTGATGTTATAAATACCCAAATAAATGTAATTTTAGACTTTTTATGAATTACACTAATTTTATAGGTTAATATGACATGTTAATATTGATTCAATTAACTTTTTTCGAATTAATCATGCTTTTATGAGTTTCACAAATATCAATTACCAAATAGGGTCAAAATTGACATAAAATTATTTTTAAAACAAATATTATATTATTAATTGTTATTTTATTCATGAAAATATAAGGTTCAGATAAATGACTTATATAAGGTTATATATATTAATAATGAACCACTTGGGGTTAGTTTGTCTTGTTATAGTAAGTTTATTAACCATATAGTGTAAAAAACAAGAAGACATGGTAAAAGTTCAATTATTTAACTTAGAGTTAAATCTAAATGATAAGGTTAAAATAGCAACCTAAACTTTCCTAAAACCTATTGGTTGAGATTATTTCGACCCATCCCCACTTTATCTTAGATATAAATCAATTTGGAGCTATTATAAACCGAATATAACTTTATTATAAAATAATATTTTAAGTTTTTCCTAAGGTGCCCCTCTCCTCCCTTATAAAAAGGGCACCCCTTCCCTCTTCTCTTCACAACCTTTTAAGCCTTGAAGCTCAGAAAACCCCTGAAAATTACTCCTCTAAAACTCTATAGTTATATCATAGAGATTCTGGTCTTTTCAAAAGACCAACTCTAGTGCCCTAAGAAGAAGTTTAAAAGAGGTGCATCGAAGAAGAGGTAATCTCTTCTACCGATTCTTTCAAGTTTTCTTTCTTCTTAAACTTATTATTATTTAGTTGTTTCATTATAAAGTAATAACATCAGTATAAATAATATACTGATATGTTATTATAAATATGAAACAACCCCATTTCACCTTCTATCCATCCTATGGAAAATGAAATCACCGCTCGTGCGTACGTACGAAATACCGTCTCCACGCCGTGGTGTAATCTGTTTTTCCACCACCACCTTATTTGGATGGGTATAATGGTGTTAAGAATAACTATATATGATTATTATAATTTAATACAGATTATAAGATATTATATCATCCACTCCAATTCCATTCAATAAATATGGGAATGATATCGTCACTTGTGCATACGTACGGATTACCGTCTGCACGACGCGATGAGATTCATTTTACATGTTAATAACTCAAGAATGATTATAAAGTATATATAATAAGTAATTATAAAATATATGACCTAATAATTCTACTGGATTTATTTATATATATATTTCATTTACTTACTTCCATTCAAGTCAATAAGGAAAGGAAAACAACGTTCACGCGTACGTACGACATACCGTCTCCATGAATGGTGTATTTCATTTCATTTATCTGTCTATTATATATATATATGTACTGAATATATATATGATCTATAAATCATGATTTACATTCTTGAATTAAGTAAATCAAGATATAAGTAATAATAATATCAAGAACAACAAGTCCAAACATGTACGATAAATAAAACGATTTTACCCAAAACGCTGCTTTAACATGGAATTTACAAAAGAACGGGTAATATAATGTCATAAGTGAACCATATATGATATCATAAAAATTAATATGATTCTTTAATAAGTAAATGAAATTATTTAAATTATTATACATGAGGTTTGGATATGTACAAATCATATCAGACCTAAGGTAAGGGATACTTTTTCAAATCACTTTTTTATCCGAGATTGCTTATACGTAAGTATTTATTGGGGTTATATTTTCTCCCATGTCCATAAAAATGTTTTTCATAAAGTGTTTAATATTCTTCCATGTATTGTTAAATTCATTTTCACCCCTATTTGACTTTTACTTTGTGTTATGGAAGGAATCTTTCTTTTGTTTAGCATACATGGTACTTTTTTACTTTTCTGGCAAAAGTATGAGGAGAATTTTTTTTTAACTTATACGGCATGAACGGATTTTTATGGTTTTATATTGCCTTATTTTCATGAAGATTACTCTATAAGACATCATGGTTATTTTCAAAAAAATCCTTTTCTTTTAAAATTGTGTGGAATTTTGTGAAAAGAAAATTATTTTGAAGGAGAAAGGATATTTTCCTCAAGAATTAATTTCAAGTGTTTTTATCAAAACTATTTTACATCTAAGATGACATTATTTATCATGTTTATGTTTCAAGTATAATGTCTCTATTATTTACATGGTGTGATTTTTCATATGATGAAATGATATCCATTTGTTTTATATGGATTATGTTATGATGGGATGATGTTTATGAAACCCATTTTATTCTTTGGGTTATTATGAATGATGTATGTTTATTTTGTGGCACAAGTAAGAATGATTTCATTATGAGATGGGTGGGACCTATATCTCCCTCTAATGAATTGGGTAAATATTTATATATCATGAGATAGACATTGATGGAATGGAAAGTTAATCCGGTTTAGTGATACCGGACTGGAACGAGGAGTGAACTCGATTTAGAATGGGACTTTGTCCACTAAGATGGTCTTGGAAGCAATGCTTTGGATACTATGGAAATCATTACATGTGATTGATGGTTTCCACAATTACAGTTTTTATTTACATGATATCTTATCATGATTAATGTATCTTTATAATCAATTCCTAACGTACTTCCAAGATTTATTTCACAACTCATGATTTTGACGTTAAGACTTTATGTTCATGTTTTGAAGTTCAAATGTATATGGTTTGCTTTATTTTCTCCATGCTTACCCTTACTGATAATTTGAGATCACCATTTTTATGTTTTCTTTTCCCCAGGATATAAAGAAAGGTTTTAGGTAGGAAAAAAAGGGGAAGATCTTTATGGGAGATGTTGAAGATCTTTCACCATGATTAGAAGATTATGTTCCAAGTTTCCAAAGACACTAAACTATTACGGTCCTTTGGTGTCTGTTTTTTGTTATGTATTAAGTATTCCGAAAAGTAATGTAATGTCCATGTACGCCAAGTTTTGGGTCTCTACAACTGAGTCATCCTCCAGGAATCTCAACTGAAGGTGGGTACAGATGGACTCCTCATCACCTCGGGTCCAACCATCCTCTCCGTGTACGTCTCGCCAAGTGGTCCACCTCCGGGTACCGTCCACCTCTACAAGCCTCCACCTCGATCAATGCTGTCCGTCATCTGTATCCAACACAACATAGTGCGGGCATGGCCCGTGCAGGGGTGAGTATATGATACTCAGTAGGGACCCCGAGACCCTTGAAGGTCTCCCAGAATCCATGAAGGATAAACCACAAAAGAAAAGATACAATCACAAAGTTGGACCGATGAGCAGGACTGTTCACCCACCGAAGCGGCCCGCGAAACACGGGTTACGGTCCTCCGAAGCGCGGAACCCATTGTGGAACCATGGTCTCTTCGTTCTTGCCAGTTTTAGCCAGCCAGTTCTTCATCGGCCGAGCGGCCCGCGGATGCGGGACGCAGTTCGTCTCCACGCGGTCGGTATACGGCCGCCGATTCTTCCAATCACTACCACCAATTCCATCACCACCACCATTGAAATAAATCAAGGTTCAATGGAGGGTCGTTGGGCCATGTTCGTTCAGCCCACACCCTCCACATTAGGTGGTATCATATGGCCAAAGATAAAACTTGGTTTCAACGAATAACGAAGAACAATTTCATTCAATTAAAATTGAAATAAACCCCCTACCTCATAATAATGTTCATTTGTAGACTGATTCGTGGGGAGGCGGCGTCAAATCATTAACGTCGGGGAAGAAGGGGTCGAGGATGGCGCGTTGTCAGCGTTCCTTGCGAGTGGATCCTTCTCCTTTGGCTTGGCCGAAGATCGAAGGAGATGATCGTCGTTCTTCAGCGGTTCTTCGTCGAAAGAAGAACTCTATTCTTCTATTTCTCAAGATCTCTCCCAAAATTCTCTCAACACCACGAGTGCGAAAATAAAATAATAGCTCAGGCTATTATTTTATCCACACATGAATTTTCAAAATTCAAACACTTTAATTAATAAATTGTAGGGTTCAATTCATTAATCAAAAGTGTTGGCAAAAATTAATGGGAGATAAGGAGATGAAGAGATCACATTAATTAAGGGGAGAGTTTTCAAATTAATTATGGGGGGATTAATGGGGAGTTTATGGGAGTTGAAAGGTTAGGGGTTTGTGTGGGACCCACCAACCTTAGTTATATCCTCCCACGGAAAGTTAGGTGGGGTGTGGGCCCCACCTCCAACTTCCCTTTGGAGGAATTAACTTCTACTTAAAATAAAATTGTAACACAACAATTTTATTTAATTCTTAATGAATCCCAAAATTTTAACTACCACATACAAAAAAGGCAACTACAGTAAAGGTCCCCTTAAGCGAATACTGGCACTGTGAGTTCATCGGTGCCCTCAAATTTCAATTCTGAGCACCGGTTTAAAATATAGAAAAACCTGCACATACGTTTACTGAACGTACCCGAACAAAACATCAGAAATTGATTCTGGGCACACCGGGCCTCAGAATCAAGGGCCGTTAGAAACCACAGAGTTGTAAAATTCCATAGAATTTAAGAAAAAAATTTCCTTTAAATTTATGAGTCTTTGCATTACTTCCACCTTAGGGATTTTGGACCCTGTAAAGCTATAACACACCTTAGGGGAACAAATGAGGGTACTGAGCTCACATATGAGCCTCCCGCTCCCATGTGCTCTCATGGAGGTTCCCGTGCTGCCAAAAAATGCAAACCAGAGGAATCAAACATCCACGTAGGACCCACTCCTGTCGATCCTCGATCTCCACCGGGACCTCTGTGAATGTCACCATGTCATTGATGTCCAGCTCCCCGTGATCAATGATTTTGGTCGGGTCGTGAATGTATCTCCTTAGCGAAGATACGTGGAAGATGTCGTTCACCCTGTCCAACTGAGGTGGTAGATCCAGGAAGAAAGCTACTTCACCTACTTTGCTGAGTACCTGTAAGGGTCCGATGAATCAAGGAGACAACTTGCTGCCTCTGCCAAATCTCCACAGACCTCGTCGAGGTGAGACTCGTAGGAAGACGTGATCACCGTCCTAGAACTCTAGTGGTCTCCATATACTATCAGCATAAGACTTATGTCTACTATGTGAAATATTCATCCACTCCTAGATGATCTACACCTTCTCCGTCATAGCCTGAACCATCTCTGGTCCTACAAGTACTGACTCCCCTAGGTCAGTCCAGCACAAATTTGATCTACAAGGTCAGCCGTACAATGCCTCGTAAGGAGTCATCCCGATGGTGGAGTGGTAGCTGTTGTTGTACACATACTCCACCAAGGTAAGTGATCCTACCAGCTACGACCAAAGTCAAGGAAACATGCACGGAGCAATTCCTTGAGAGTCTGAATGGTCCTCTCTGTTTGACCATCTTTCTGAGGATGGAGGGTGGTGCTCAGACGTAGCTGCATCCCAAAATCCTCTTGTAACCCCTTCCAAAGCTAGGAAGTGAAACAAGCATCTTGATTGAAGATGATAGTCGATGGAACACCATGAAGACGTACGATCTCATGAATTTAGCGGTGTCCCAAGCTCTCTACCAAGCCCTGCTCTCTAATCAGTAGGAAGTGGGACGACTTGGTGAGTCGGTCTATGATCACCCAGATAGAGTCATTTTCTTTGGATGTACGTGGAAACCCTATCATAAAATCCATGGATATCCTATCCCACTTCCACTCTAGGACCTCTAAGGGATTTACCGAGCCTACTGGTACCAGGTGCTCCACCTTCACTTGATGACAAGTGAGGCATTGTGAAACAAACTCTACTACTTCCTTCTTCATACCCGGCCACCAGTGCTGTCGTCTAATGTTCTAATAAATCTTCACCACTCTTGGATGTACTGCTAGAGGGGAAGTGTGAAACTCCCTCATCATCTCATCATGTAGTGGAACTGTTACCAAAGTACATCCCCTGAAGAGTATGACGTTCTCTCATTCTTCAGAAAATCCATCAGGTGCCTGCCCTAAGGATATCTGAGCACGTCACGTCTTACCGTCAACGTCCCCATGTTGTGCCTCTCTGACTCGTTGAAGGAGTGGAGGAGTGACTATGAGAGACTGAAGAAATTCTTCTCCAAATATATCCACAAAGGATATCTACAAAGTGGGTAGCTGCTCCGTCATGTCTCCTAGCAGATGAATGACCGATATCCTACAGAGAGCATCAGCTACAACATTCCCCTTCCTAGGAGTATAGACTATCTCAAAGTCATAGTACTGGAGGAACTCGAGCCATCATCGCTATCTCAGGTTCAGATCATTCTGCGAGAAGATGTACCTGAGACTCTGGTGGTCATAGTAGACTGTAAAGCACTCACCCATCAGATAGTGTCGCTACATCTTCGAGGCGAAGACCACTACTTCTAACTCTAGGTCATGGATAGCGTAGTTCTGATCGTGCTGTCTCAAATGCCACGAACCATATGATATCATCGCTCGATCCTGCATCAGGACACACCTGTGTCCGGTCCCTGATGCGTCATAGTAAACTACATACTCAACGCCCTCCTCCGGTAGCCTCAAGATGGGAACACTGGTCAATCTCTGTCTTAGCTTCTGAAAGCTTTGCTAACATCTATCTGACCACATGATGGGTTTCCCTTTCTTTGTCAAAGCCGAAAGTGGTGCTGCAACTTTGGAGATGTCTGGAATAAATCTCCGATAGTACCTAGCCAGACCCAGGAAACTCTGCACATCTGTCACACTCCTGGGTGGCGCCCAAGCAAGTACTGCCTCGATCTTTGCTGGATCCACTGCAAATCCAGCCTTCGAGATGACATGTCCCAAGAAGTGAACCTCTCAAATCCAGAACTGGAACTTCGAGAGCTTACCATAATGCTGGTGCTCTCGGAGTGTAACCAGTACAACCAGAAGTGGTAGGTGTGATCCTCTTTAGTAGTTGTGTAAATCAGTATGTCATCGATGAAAACTATGACAAATAAATCGATGTAATGCTGGAAGATCCTCTTCATGAAACTCATAAACATAGATGGTGCGTTGGTTATGCCAAAGGGAATAACCAAGAACTCGTAGTGGCCATATTGACACCTGAAGGCTGTCATCTGCACATCCTCATATTGAACTCTGAGCTGTTGATAGCCTTACCTGAGGTCTATCTTCGAGAAACATCGTGCTCCCTTGAGCTGACCAAAGAGGTCGTCAATCCTCAGGAGTGGGTATTTGTTCTTCACGGTCATCTGATTCAGGCGATGGTAGTCAACACATAGTCGCAAGATCCCATCCGCCTTATTGGAGAACAAAATTGGAGATGCCCAGGGTGAAAGACTGGGTTGGATAAATCCTTTCCCCTGCAAGTCCTCCAGCTGTACCCACAGCTCATGAAGCTCGGTGGGAGCTATCTGATATGTTGGATAAGATATCAGTGTTATCCCGGGGTACAAGTCTATGTAGAATTCTACCTCTTTGTGAGGCGGTAGTCCTGGAACACGGTCAAGAAAAACATCCGCATACTGATCCACCACAATAGGAAAACTCGGACTCCGCACATCAACTGATCCTATCATGAGACTAGCCAACTGATGTGTGATCGGATGCCCCCTCCTCTGCGTAAGTCCATCCTGCACTGCAAAGGCTCCCTTCTCACTGGTGAAGGTGAACCTCGTCCCATCCGTGCGAACACACCACACTTTTCACCTAATATAGTCAATCTGATCATGGACTGTAGACAACCAATCCATACCCAAGATGATGTCGTAAGGCCTCGACGCCGCTACAAGAAGATCCCAGCCGAAGCTCTCGACTCCTAGAGTAAGCTCACACTGCCGACACCAATGCGTAATCATCGATTCTGCTCCTATAGGAGACTCTAGCCTAAAGGATAGAGCCAACGGCTCCTTCAGAATCTCCGAGCTCTGAAAAAGATAAATAGCAATAAAAGAATGACTCACACTTGTGTCTATAAGCACTATAAAAATGGTGGAGTAGAAATAGATAGTACCTCGAATCATCTCAGGTGCGCCGTGTTCATAGGCCTCAACTGCCTAGAGCTGAGCCCACCTCTATCTGCCAACTCCCTATGGTCGGGGTGGACCTCCTGGTGGTGGTGGTGGTAGAGCCTCAAAATGTCATCCATGACCCGCTGCTCGGCCACCTCCTCTGCCTCGTCCTCCTACTCCCGACAGACTACCACGGTTGAACCTATACCTCTGCCTAGGAGGTCCCTCTACTATCTGCTTCTTGTCCGCATGGAGGTTCAGATATTCTAGAGCCATGTGACCCTGCCCTCCGCATGCATAGAACTACCTGCTCCTCATATAGCTGGCTCGGTTTCGTGTGACCCGCACAACCGAACCTTTATCTTGGGGTCGCCCACCTGATGGCCTGGTCCTATTGGACATCTGCGTCAACTGTCTACTGCTGGATGTAGAATACTCTTCTATGTGTCGTCTTACGGTGGGTCTCGTAGCTGATGTCTGCTCAGTGAGAAAGCTCTCTACTAGAAGGGCTCGCTCTAGCACCCCCACCTGTGTCGGAATACTAAGAGAGATCATAGAAGCCTTGATCTCATGTCTGAGTCCCTGCTCAAAGGTCCAGGCCCTGAAGAATGGATCCCATACCATGTCCGTGGAGTAGCATGAGAGGTCGGTGAACATCGCAGAATACTGAGCTACTGTCATGCTGCCCTGCTACAGATGAAGTAACTCTTAAATCCACATCACACGAAGGGTGGCTGGAATGAACTCTGAGTAGAAGAGACTCTCGAAGTCCATCTAGAGTAAAGATTCCTCGTCATGCACCTGGAGCATCAGGCTCCACAATCTACCTGCTTCTGCGTGCAAGAGACTCGCGACAAGGATCACCATAAGGTCAGCTGGTGTCCCTACCAATCTGAAAACCCTGAAGACAGCCTCCATCCAATCCTCAGCTACCTGTGGGTCCATCTCTCCGTGGAACCGGGGCGGCCTCTGTCACTGAATCTTGTGCAACGCACTCAAGCAGCATGCACTCTCTGCTTTTAGAGCTGGTGGTATCGGTGTCCCAGTGGGTAGTGGTACCGCTGGTGCCTCCACTGTGATGGGGCCTTGTACCGAGGCCTCGTCCCTCAGTGGGCTTCCATCTCGTACATAACTCGGAACCCTAGCTGGCTGCCTTCATAGGGCCATCCTGAAAAGAAATAGGTGCGCCATGGTAAAAAAAATATACCTGGTGAGCTGACTCAAAGTAATCACAAATAAATCTTTTGAAACACACATGAAATCAGTGTTTTCGTGCACTGAGTCGGAAAATCTGAGGTCAGGGTCCTGGTGTATGGATACATTGGCCGCCACACCAATAATGGACTCCCTGGACTGAAATCCACACTAAATACCCTTAACACTATTGCTTCACATAAAAGAATTCAGAGTCTAAGTTCTGTGGTAGAACCGACTCCTCTGATTCCAATTTTTCACGACCCATCATCAGGGCCCAAGCTGTGACTACCCCAAGACCGCCTTCCATAGGCCAGGGGCTGGCGAATAGCACCAAAGGCATAAATCCCAATAAAAAGAGAAGGCATTGCCTTTATAAATGTAAAAAAACAAAACAGAGTACGCAACAGAAGAAATCACTAAGTAAGACTGAGTACAAAAGTATGTGCTGAAAAGTAAATGGTCCAGTATACAAACCCAACTGTAAAGTACAATACAACTGCAGTAATGTAAAACAGTAACCACTGAGTCTTCCTTCGGGAATCCCGCCTAAAGGGTGGGTACAGATGACCTCCTCAGCACCTTGGTTCCGGCCGTCCGATCCGTGTACGTCTCGCCAAGTGGTCCACCTCCGTGTACCATCCAGCTCCACAAGCATCCACCTCGATCAGTGTTGTCCGTCATCTGCATCCAACACAACGTATTGCGGGCATAGCCCATGCAGGGGTGAGTATACGATACTCAGTAGGGACCCCGAGACACTTGAAGGTCTCCAAGAATCCATGAAGGATAAACCACCAAAGGAAATATACAATCACTAAGTATCAATAACCCTACTTAGGTATATGCCCATACATATACCTATGTTATCAATCATAGTTCGGCTCCCACTCTCGATCCCAAGCACAACCCAGTCCACACAGGAAAGAAGTCAATCACATCGATGATTATGATTGAAAGTCAATACTCAGCTCACACAGGTATACATCTTTCGTTTAGTGATAGAGATGATCAGATGTATTCACTGATTCATCTAAGTTGTCGGATCCACATAGGATACTAGACCAGCTAAGCTATCGGACCCACGTAGGATACTAGACCAGCTACTCTTTCGGACCCACGTAGGATACTAGAACAGAAGTCAAACTGTCAAACCCACGTAGGATACAAGTACAGTAGTCATCACTATCAAACCCATGGAGGATTCCAGTATAGTTTTCATCATCGTAGAACCCACAAAATATTCAAATACGGTAGTCATCGTCGTCGAACCCACAGAGGATTCTAGTACGGAAGTCATCACAGTCGCAACCAGCTCTTGGGTTCCCACACACAACACGCTCGTTTCTGGGAGGGTATGCTCTTTGAGCCAAGGGGTCGATACATCAACTATCGTGGATTCTAGAGTTGATGTATCCCAAAGTTCCATCTCGTCAAAAGGAACCCAACTCGACAGACGGCGTGTCAATCGGACGCCTGGTTTGAGAGATATTGGATTTTCTATTCCAGGGGCCCGGTTGGAATTATGCTCGTTCCAAACCTATCTATTTTCCAATGCCATCCAAAACTCACTTAGAGTATCGTAAAAGGACCACCTCGTCATGAGGATCCCAGTTCCGTAGATGGCGCATCGATCAGACGCACGTTCGTGAAGTTATTCGCATTTAAGCGCAACGGGCCCGACCCGTTAAGCCTAGTGGGCTGGCTGGTCTGGTTGACCCGGTTTTGGAGGGTCTGACCTGGCTGGTGTTGGACCGACCTGGTGAAGTGCGCCGCCCGGCCCGGTGCAGCGCTAAGTGGCCCAGCGGGGCTCGGTCCGGCCCGGCGTGGCATGGCCTGGCCTGGATGGTCGTGGCTCAGCACGACCTGGCTGGCCATGACTCGACCCGGGTTGCCGAGCAAGGTGGGGGGAGCACGGCCCCCCGAATTTCTGAATCGGTGGTGCTAGTGCCGCCTTCCTCTTGTCCAGTCGGCCGAAGCCGACCGGTCTTCCCGAAGCTAGCGGCCCGCATGGGCGGGCCACAGTCCTCCTGCGTGGCACCTGCGGGTGCCGCAACCTTCATCAACCCGACCGATGGACGAGCCGTCCGGTTCACCAACCAAAGTGGCCCGTGGAATGCGTGCTGCGGTCCTCCACAGTGCGGCGTCCCTTGTGGCGCCACAATCTATTCGGTCCGGTTGGCTTTTGTTGGCCGTTTCTTCATCGGCTGAGGAGCCCATGAATGGGGGATGTGGTTTCTCTCCATGCGGCCAGCATACGGCCGCCGCTTCTTCCGGTCACCGCCACCTCTTCCGTCACCGCTACCATCGAAATAAATCAAAATCAACAGAGGGTCGTCGGGCCATGTTCGTTTGGACCGCACCCTACATGTTAGGCGGTATCATATGGCCGAAGATAAAACATGGTTTCAATGAAGAACGAAGAACAATTTTATTCAATTAAAATTGAATCAAACCCCCTACCTCGTAATAATGTTCATTCGCAGACGGAGTCGCGGGGAGGTGGCGTCAACTCATTGACGTTGGGGAAGAAGAGGCCGAGTAAGGCACGTTGTCGGCATTCCTTGTAGGTGGCTCCTTCTCTTTTGGCTTGGCTGAAGATCGAAGGAGATGATCGTCTTTCTTTGGTGGTTTTTCATCGAAAGAATATCTATATTCTTCTATTTCTCAAGAGCTCTCGCAAAATTCTCTAAACACAATGAGTGCCAAAATAAAATAATATCTAAGGCTATTATTTTATTCACACATGAATTTTAAAAATTCAAACACTTTAATTAATTAATTTTAGGGTTCAATTCATTAATCAAAAGGGTTGGAAAAAATTAATGGGAGAGAGGGAGGTGAAGAGATCACATTAATAAAGGGGAGAGTTTTCAAATTAATTAAGGGGGGATTAATGGGGAGTTAAAGGGAGTTGAAAGGTTACGGGTTCTTGTGGAGCCCACCACCCTTAGTTATATCCTCCCATGGGAAGTTAGGTGGGGTTTGGGCCCCACCTCCAACTTTCCTTTGGACGAATTAACTTCCACATAAAATAAAATTGTAACACAACAATTTTATTTAATTCTTAATGAATCCCCAGATTTTAACTTCAACATACGACAGAACACAACTACGGTAATGGCCCCCTTAAAAAAATACCGGTGCTGCGAGTTCATCGGTGCCCTCAGATTCTAATTCTGATCCCCGGTTTAAAAGATAGAAAAACTCACATGTACGTTTACTGAATGTACCTGAAAAAAACTTCAAAAATTGATTCTGGGAACACCGGGACTCGGAATCAAGTGCCATGAGAAACCTCAAACTCGTAAAATTCCAAAGTATTTATGAAAAAATTTCCTTAAAATTTATGAGTCTTTACATTACTCCCACCTCAGGGATTTAAGTCCCCGTAAAGCTACAACACACCCTAGGGGAACAAATGGGGGTACTGATCTCGCATCTAAGGCTCCCTCTCCCATGTTCTCTCCTGGAGGTTCCCATGCTGCCAACGAATGCGCACCATAGGAATCGATCATCCATGTAGGACCCTCTCCTGTCGATCCTAGATCTCCACTGGGACCTCTGTGAATGTCGCCCTGTCATCGATGTCCAACTTCCCGTGATCGATGATGTGGGTTGGGTCGTGAACGTATCTCCTCAGATGAGATACGTGGAAGACTTCATGCACCCGGTGCAACTGAGGTGGTAGAGCTAGGCGGTAAGCCACCTCGCCTACTCTGCTGAGGACCTGTAATGGTCCGATGAATTGAGGAGACAACTTTCCGCCTCGGTCAAATCTCCACAGACCTCATCAATTTGAGACTCGTAGGAAGACGTGGTCACCATCCTCAAACTCTAGTGGTCTCTGTCTCCTATTATCATAGGAATTCTCTCTCTGCTCTGTGTAGTCTTCATCCGCTCCTAGATGATCTGCACCTTCTCCGTCGTAGCCTGAACCATCTCTGGTCCTACAAGTGATGACTCCCCTAGGCAGGTCCAGTACAGAGGTGATCTGCAAGGTTGGTCGTAAAGTGCCTCGTAAGGTTCCATCCTGATGGTGGAGTGGTAGCTGTTGTTGTATGAAAACTCCACCAAGGGTAATTGAGCCTCCCAGCTACAACGCAAGTCGATGACACATGCAGAGAGCATGTCCTCTAGAGTCTAAATGGTCCTCTCTATCTGGTTGTCTGTTTGAGGATGGAAGGCGGTGCTTAGACGTAGCTGCATCCCAAAAGCCTCCTGTAACTCCTTCCAAAGCCGGGAAGTTAAACGAGAATCTCGATCAGAGACGATAGTTGATGGCACACCATGAAGCCGTATGATCTCTTGAATATAGAGGCATACAAGATCTCTACCAAGCCCTTCTCTCTGATCGGTAGGAAGTGGGCCGACTTGGTGAGTCAGTCTATGATCACCCAGATAGAGTCATGTCCTATGGATGTATGTGGAAACTGTAGAGACTCGAAGCTTGATGTACATGGACATTACATTACATTTTCTAAATACTTAGCACATAACAAAAACACACACATAAGGATCGTAATAGTTTAGTATCTTCGGAAACTCGGAATATAATCCTCTAATCCTGGTGAAAGATCTTCAACATCTCCCATAAATATCTTCCTTTTTATTATACCCAAAACCTTTCCTTATATCCTGGGGAAAAGAAAACATGAAAGGGTGAGCTCAAATGCTCAGTGAGGATAAACAAAAGAAATATCAATCACATCATATACATAAGCACATAACTTTTGGAAATATTAACCTGTAAAAGAGATCATAATTTCATAACATGGGATAAATCATGGCAGTGAAACGTAATCAAAATAATCATAACTTAAAACATGAAACTTTGTGGCATACACAAATAATCATAGAGAATCATTTCTTGTTAGTCAAGACTCATTTCCAAGACTATCTTAGTGGACAAAGTCCCTTTCTGAACCGAGTCACCCTCGTTTCAGTCCTGTTTCACTGAACCGGTATAACCTACCATTCCAGCCATGTCTATCTCATGAGATATAAAATCTTTACCCAATGCGTTGGAGGGAGATATAGGTCCCACCCATCTCATAATGAAACCATTCTTATGTGTGCCACAAAATCGTAAATCATACATCATTGCATAACCCATGAAATAAAATGGGATTCTTAAACATCATGCCATCATAACATAATCCATAAACAATTGATATCATTTCATCATAAGAAAATTGAATCCATTTAAATCATAGAGAAATTTTACTTTAAACATAAACATATGAAATAATTTCATCTTAGATGTAAAATAGTTTTGACAAAACACTTGAAATGAATTCTTGAGCAAAATATCCTTTCTTCTTTAAAATCATGTTCTTTTCACAAAATTCCATGCAATTTTAAAAGATAAGGGTTTTATTGAAAATAATCATGCAATCTTGTAGAGGAAGCTTCTTGAAAATGAGGCGTTATGAAACCGTAAAAATCCGTTCACGCCGTATAAGTTAAAAATAACATTCTCCTCGTACTTTTGTCAGAAAAGTCAAAAGTACCTTATATGGCAACCAAACGAAAGATTCCATTCATACAATGTGGTGAAAAGTAAATAAAGGGTGAAAATGACTTTAAACATCCATGGAAGAATGGTAAACATTTTATGAAATCATTTTTAGAAATCATGGTCATGGATGATAAACGTAACCCCAGTAAATACTTACGTATAAGCAATCTCGGATAAAAATGAGATTGAAAATTTATCCCTTACCTTAGGTCCGATTTGCTTCGTAAGTGTCCGAACCTCCTCTTCTTTGAAGCACCTCTTTGATACCTCCTCTTAGGGCACTAAAATTGGTCTTTGAGGAAGACCAGAACCTCTAGGATGTTTCTAGGGAAGTGTAGAAGATATTTTGTCAGGGGTTGGCCGAGCTTGAAGGCTCAAAGTTGTGTGAGGAAGAGAGTTAGGAGGTGTCCTTATATAAGGGAGGAAAGGGGCACCTTTGGAATAACTAAAAATATTATTTTATTATAAAGTCATGTTCGGTTTTAAATAGATCCAAATTGATTTATTTAGAGGCTAAGGTGGGGATGGGTCGAAATCCTCTCATCCAATAGAATTTAGACAAGTTTAGGTTCCTATTTTAACCTTATCATTTAGATTTAACATTAAGTTAAATAATTTTACTTTTACCGTGTCTTATTGTGTTCTTACACTATAAGGTTAATAAACTTACAATAAGAAGCCAAACGAATCCCAAATTGTTTATTATTAATATATATAACCTTATCTAAGTCATTTGGCCGAACCTTAGATTTTTAGGAATAACATAACAATTAATAATATAATATTTGTTTTAAATACTATTTTATGTCAATTTTGACACTATTTAGTAATTGATTTTTGTGAAAATCCTAACAGAATGATAAGTTCGAAAAAAGTTAATTAAATCAATACTAACATGTCATACTGACCTAGAAAATTAGTTGAATTCATAAAAAGTCTCAAATTATATTTATTTTAGTATTTATAACATCAATTATGTCAATATTTTTTTAATAAGATAATTACTGAATCATCGTTGTGTCATAAATAAATTAAATTATTTAATGTCTAAAAATTACAAAAAAATACCATTATGTAGGAAATCGTTTTATCTTTCTAATGAATATTTATAGTCGAATTTATCTTATGTATAACCCTATATTAAAAATGTTTTATTAAATAAACATTGATTTTAACTCTTTTAACTCTTCGTTGAATTAAATAATAATAAATGTCCTAATCTAATTCAAGTGGGCCTAAATGGTCATATTTTATTCCTAAGTTTGATTTTGGTCGAATTACACTTATCCAATAGAATTAGGACATGTGTTAGGGTAATAATAATATCATTTTTACCCTTAATTACCCTATTTACTTTTAACCGTGGTAAATAAAAGTAAAAAGTTACTATTCACCAAAAATTATTTTCATCTCATTGAACCACATTTTACTTACTGACATCAACCGTGTCTCTCGGATTTTTGAAATTCCACTCACAGAAGCAGTAAAATTATGTTTTATGAAAAATTCAGTTTTTTTAACTACCACATAGTGGTTTCACTATTCATCAAAAATTGAAAGTTTTCAGAAAAATACCAAAAATTAGGCCTAAGATATATTTGATATTATGAACTCAAAAATTATTTCTATTTTACCAAATTAAAAACATATCAGTTGCATTAATTAATTTAAAAATTAATTCTCGTCGTCAAAACAAAAGGCGTGTTTTTAAGAGATAATAACTATCAAAAGATTGACACTTGTTTATAACTGGTTTAAATGTGAAATTACATCCAATGACCAACATTGTATTAAATTGTAAAAATATATTCTAAATATACTTTAAAACCACTCAAATTAAAAATTTATCACTATTAATTATTTCAATTAAAAAAGTTGTTTTTAATTAAAATTTAGTAATTTTCACTATTCATCAGAATATGAAAGTTACCCGAAAAGTACCAAAATTTCACCCTAAGATAATTTCGATATTCTGATTCCAAAAATGAAGTCCATTTTGAAAAATAAAATTTAAAAAATTTCAAAAAGTGGTTAATACTATTCATAACGGCTAGTTTTAATAATATTTTAATAGCATATCGTTGTTTAGTGAAACTCGGTATTGCCTACTACACACGCTATCGAGGAAGGTCGCAATTGCGTGTAATGCAAGGCAAGTCAAGGATACGTGTTGTGCAAGCTTTTTTTGGTGTAGCGTACAACACAAGACATTAATGAAAAGAATATTTTTCATAAAATCTCGGGGTGTTACATTCTACCCCCCCTTAAAATGAATTTCGCCCTCGAAATTCGTCGGGGTTATAAATGGTTTGCTACTTGAAAGTTTCTTTAATAGAAACCCACAT
Source organism: Viscum album (assembly GCA_963277665.1). Classification (NCBI taxonomy): domain Eukaryota; kingdom Viridiplantae; phylum Streptophyta; class Magnoliopsida; order Santalales; family Viscaceae; genus Viscum; species Viscum album. The sequence goes on along the minus strand of OY728141.1, from coordinate 589,934,990 downwards.
CGTAAAAATGAATACCAAAACCATTCTTTTAAAACAAAAGTATGAACCGTAACGATTGCCCAAATAAACTAATCACTGGGTTTCCACATAGGTGAAAATATGGATATGGAAGAGAAATCTAGCCATCATGTTCTGATGGAGAGTAGTAGAGAACATGGCTATGGAAAAGCCAACAATCACAAATCCATAAATTTGTGATGATCTAAGGTACCATCTGATTAATCAGATATAAGAGCACTAGGCCAACATTTTTGGTTTTCAAGATCATTTCCCTAAAGTTGAAGAATTTTAATTAGAATAAATACTTACTTTATTTTGGTACAATCTCACTGTTGTTTGTGCCTTGAACAATTTCCACTTCATCTCTTAAATAAATGAAGTTGAATTTTTCATTCGTGATGTGTTAGCAGATCATGTGATAGAATGATGGGTCATTCCATCTGTCTCAAACAAAAGGTTAGAAAAGTTATCAAAAAATACATAAGTCCATCTATAGTGAGATTAATCATATATGGTTCCTAAAATGGACTTATACATCATATATCATACTGCTTAATATAATAAAACTAGTTTCTACTAAATAGGGACTTCCTGTAGGCTAGTGGTTGGCGATAAAGGCCAGTCGCACTTCGGTTGTGGGTTCGATTCCTATGACCTTGTCCGACGCGATGGGTTGTCGCCCGTCCTGCAGGTTGTCTTTTTTTCTAAAACTATATTACTATAACATCCCATAAATAATATCGAAAAAAACATCTATCCTTAAACAATACTAACTTATGTCCAAGATAATCCATTCTAGTCTTTAGGCATATCCATAATACTGCAGTCCACTCTCATAATATAGTGAAAACAATTACCAGAGATTTAATACCATCGTTGATCCCCATATATCATAAGATATGTCTTGTTGGTCACATTCCAAACATTTAAAGGCCTTAATCATGTATTCTCTTGAATACCCATTGAAACTTAGTGAAAACATGAATGCTGTTAAAAGTTAACTCTTTCCACATTCCAAAATCCTCAAAATTCTATATACTCTAACCATGATATCAATAGTCCTTATGTCAATCATGAGCTCATGAATACTGTCAAACATTTCATTTTCTCCTTATCCCTTCATTATGCACATATCATTTACTTTCCAAAGTATTTGAACCACTTTTCATGGTTACTGGTACCTTAAAATTATTGAAAACCACAATAGACCATTACATAAATATTTCAATACACCATAAAAGTACCTCAACAAAATTATTCTTGAATACCAATACATAAACACTTCAGTCCATCCACTTCAATGATTGTCCTGGAATAAGTCCTTCCTTGATTTAGAAGTAACTTTTTAGGTCAGGGCATTGAGTTGGGTAATGCCCATATTCTCCACAAATAAGACATTGAACTCCATAACAGTCTGTCACTCTATGACCCATTTCTCCACACAGATAACATCGGTCCCTCCATTTGAGATATTACTCAAGGTTCTTCTTCCCTTCTTTAGAAATCTCAATCTTCCTTTCTTTATGCCCCTCAACATGCGAACATGCATAATAGTTTATCTTCCTCTTCTTTTATGGATTAGGGATACCACTAAATTTCACCTTGTTAATCATATATCGAGATGACTGATTCGGCATAGTCACAATATCTTTCTCTCTAGGAATTACACAATTTTGTTGCTCATAGTCACCAATTTTTCCATTGGATTCAATGTTAACCGAATTCCTTCTAGTTTGCTCCATTAACTAAAACACAAAAAGAATCTTGTGAGAGGTGAAAATCATGCTAGAGAAAACAACATAGTAAAGGGGGAGTATCCTCAATATCTAACATCTTAGGTTAAAATATATGATCGTTACCGTAGTTCTAGAACTGTATCCTATATGTATACTTATCCTTAGGGACATCCCTAGACATACCTTAGAAATATCTCTAGGGATCTCACTAATGTTTACACATCCTAGTTTCCAAAGGTTGAATAAACCTTTCCTCTGATACCAAATGTAGCGGTCTGGAATTACTTCCAGTAAACTACAATTGATACCTATCAGGGCACTCCATGGGCGGCTACACCCCCTGGGCGGGACACACCACCATCCCCAGTGGCAGCCATTTCCTCATGAAGCCCTTGGGCGGAGAGCCATGCTTCGTCCAACGCTCACAAGTGAGAGTTCCCAAGGATCGTATACATTTCTACCTCCTTTGCCTCTGATACCAACTGTAGAGACCCGAAGCTTGATGTACATGGAAGTTACATTACATTTGCAGAATACTTAGCAAATAAAAAAAACACACACATAAGGATAATAATAGTTTAGTGTCTTTGGAAACTCGGAATATAATCCTCTAATCCTGGTGAAAGATCTTCAACATCTCCCATAAAGATCTTCCTTTTTATTATACCTAAAACTTTTCCTTATATCCTGGGGAAAAGAAAACATGAAAGGGTGAGCTCAAATGCTCAGTGAGGGTAAACAAAAGAAATATCAATCACATCATATACATAAGCACATAACTTTTGGAAATCTTAACCTGTAAAAGAGATCATAATTTCATAACATGGGATAAATTATGGCAGTGAAATGTAATCACAATAATCATAACTTAAAACATGAAACTTTGTGTCATACACACATAATCATAGAGAATCATTTCTTATTAGTCAAGACTCATTTCCAAGACTCTCTTAGTGTACAAAGTCCCTTTCTTAACCGAGTCACCCTCGTTTCAGTCATATTTCACTGAACCGGTATAACCTACCATTCCAGCCATGTCTATCTCATGAGATATAAAATATTTACCCAATGCATTGGAGGGAGATATAGGTCCCACCCATCTCATAATGAAACCATTCTTATGTGTGCCACAAAATCATAAATCATACATCATTGCATAACCCATGAAATAAAATGGGATTCTTAAACATCATGCCATCATAACATAATCCATAAACAATTGATATCATTTCATCATAAGAAAATTGAATCCATTTAAATCATAGAGAAATTTTACTTGAAACATAAACATATGAAATAATGTCATCATAGATGTAAAATAGTTTTGACAAAACACTTGAAATGAATTCTTGAGAAAAATATCCTTTCTTCTTTAAAATCATGTTCTTTTCACAAAGTTCCATGCAATTTTAAAAGATAAGGGTTTTATTGAAAATAATCATGCAATATTGTAGAGGAAGCTTCTTGAAAATGAGGCGTTATGAAACTGTAAAAATCCGTTCACGCTGTATAAGTTAAAAATAACATTCTCCTCGTACTTTTGTCGGAAAAGTCAAAAGTATCTTATATGGTAACCAAACGAAAGATTCCATTCATACAATGTGGTAAAAAGTAAATAAAGGGTGAAAATGACTTTAATCATCCATGGAAGAATGGTAAACATTTTATGAAATAATTTTTAGAAATCATGGTCATGGATGATAAACGTAACCCCAGTAAATACTTACATATAAGCAATCTCGGATAAAAATGAGATTGATAATTTATCCCTTACCTTAGGTCCGATTTGCTTCGTAAGTGTCCGAACCTCCTCTTATTTGAAGCGCCTCTTTCAGACCTCGTCTTAGGGCACTAAAATTAGTCTTTGAGGAAGACCAGAACCTCTAGGATGTTTCTAGGGAAGTGGAGAAGAGATTTTTTCAGGGGTTGGCTGAGCTTGAAGGCTCAAAGTTGTGTGAGGAAGAGAGGGAGGAGGTGTCCTTATATAAGGGAGGAGAGGGGCACCTTTGGAATAACTAAAAATATTATTTTATTATAAAGTCAAGTTCGGTTTTAAATAGATCCAAATTGATTTATTTCGAGGCTAAGGTGGGGATGGGTCGAAATCCTCTCATCCAATAGAATTTAGACAAGTTTAGGTTCCTATTTTAACCTTATCATTTAGATTTAACATTAAGTTAAATAATTTTACTTTTACCGTGTCTTCTTGTGTTCTTACACTATAAGGTTAATAAACTTACTATAAGAAGCCAAAAGAACCCCAAATTGTTTATTATTAATATATATAACCTTATCTAAGTCATTTGGCCGAACCTTAGATTTTTAGGAATAACATAACAATTAATAATATAATATTTGTTTTAAAAACTATTTTATGTCAATTTTGACACTATTTAGTAATTGATTTTTAGGAAAATACTAACAGAATGATAAGTTCGAAAACAGTTAATTAAATCAATACTAACATGTCATATTAACCTGGAAAATTAGTTGAATTCATAAAAAGTCTCAAATTATATTTATTTGAGTATTTATAACATCAATTATGTCAATATTTCATTAATAAGATAATTACTGCATCATCGTTGTGTCATATATAAATTAAATTATTTAATGACTAAAAATTACAAATAAAATACCATTATGCAGGAAATCTTTTTATCTTTCTAATGAATATTTATAGTAGAATTTATCTTATGTATGACCCTATATTAAAAATATTTTATTAAATAAACTTTGATTTTAACTCTTTTAACTCTTCTTTGAATTAAATAATAATAAATGTCCTAATCTAATTCAAGTGGGCCTAAATGGTCATATTTTATTCCTAAGTTTGTTTTTGGTCGAATTACACTTATCCAATAGAATTAGGACATGTTTTATGGTAATAATAATATTATTTTTACCCTTAATTACCCTATTTACTTTTAACCGTGGTAAATAAAAGTAAAAAGTTACTATTCACCAAAAATTATTTTCAGCTCATTGAACCACATTTTACTTACTGACATCAACCGTGTCTCTCGGATTTTTGAAATTCCACTCACAAAAGCGGTAAAATTATGTTTTATGAAAAATTTAGTTTTTTTAACTACCACTTAGTGGTTTCACTATTCATCAAAAATTGAAAGTTTTCAGAAAAATACCAAAAATTAGGCCTAAGATATATTTGATATTATGAACTCAAAAATGATTTCTATTTTACCAAATTAAAAACATATCAGTTGCATTAATTAATTTAAAAATTAATTCCGGTCATCAAAACAAAAGGCATGTTTTTAAGAGATAATAACTATCAAAAGATTGACACTTGTTTATAACTGGTTTAAATGTGAAATTACATCCAATGACCTACATTGTATTAAATTGTAAAAATATATTCTAAATATACTTTAAAACCACTCAAATTAAAAATTTATCACTATTAATTATTTCAATTAAAAAAGTTGTTTTTAATTAAAATTTAGTAATTTTCACTATTCATCAGAATATGAAAGTTACCCGAAAAGTACCAAAATTTCGCCCTATGCTAATTTCGATATTCTGATTCCAAAAATGAAGTCCATTTTGAAAAATAAAATTTACAAAATTTCAAAAAGTGGTTATTACTATTCATAACGGCTAGTTTTAATAATATTTTAATAGCATATCGTTGTTTAGTGAAACTCGGTATTGCGTACTACACACGCTATCGAGGCAGGTCGCGATTGCATGTAATGCAAGGCAAGTCAAGGATGCGTGTTGTGAAAGCTCCTTTTGGTGTAGCGTACAACACAAGACATTAATGAAAAGAATATTTTTCATAAAATCTTGGGGTGTTACAGAAACCCTATCACGAAATCCATAGATATACCATCCCACTTCCACTCTTGGACCTCTAAGGGTTGTACCAAGACTGATGGTACCTAGTGCTCCGCCTTCACTTGCTGACGAGTGAGGCATCGTGAAATGAAATATGCTACTGCCTTGTTTATACCGGACCTCCAGTGTTGTCCTCTGAGGTCCTGATACATCTTCACCACTCCTAGATGTACCGCTAGAGGGGAAGTGTGGAACTCGCTCAATACCTACTCCTGTAATGAAAATGGTACCGTTGTACGTCCCCTGAAGAGGATGACGTTCTCCCCTTCTTCAGAAAATCCATCAGGTGCCTTCCCTGAGGATATCTGAGCACGTCGCGTCTCACAGTCAACATCCCCATGTTTTTCCTCTCTGACTCGTTGAAGAAGTGGAGCAGTGACTGTGAGAGACTGAAGAAAGGCTGCTCTATCTATATCCACAATCTATATCTGCAACGCGGCTAGCTGCTCTGTCGCCTCTCCTAGTAGCTGAATGCCCGATCTTCTGATGAGAGCATCAGCTACAACATTCCCCTTCCCATGAGTATAGACTATCTCAAAGTCATAGTCTTGGAGGGACTTGACCAATCTTCACTGTCTCGGGTTCAGGTCCTTCTGCGAGAAGATGTACCTAAGACTCTGGTGGCCAGAGTAGACTATAAAGTGCTCGCCCATTAGATAGTGTCGCTACATATTCAAGGTGAAGACCACTGCTTCTAACTCCAGGTCATGGGTAGCATAGTTCTTCTCATGCTGTCTCAAATGCCACAAACCGTATGCGATCATAGATCGCTCCTACATCAATACACACCCGAGTCCCATCCCTGATGCATCGCAGTAAACAACGTACCCAACACCCTCCTCCAGTAGCCTCAATATGGGAGCACTAGTCAATCTCTGTATTATCTTCTGAAAGTTCTTCTCACATCTATATGAACCCACTAAGGGTTTCCCTTTATTTTTCAATGCTGAAAGTGGTGTTGAAACTCTAGATAAATCTGGCACAAATCTCCGATAGTAGCCAACCAGACCCAGGAAACTCCACACCTCTGTCACACTCCTGGGTGGCTCCCAAGAAAGTACTACCTTGATCTTCGTTGGACACACTACAAATTCAGCCTCTGAGATGACGTGTCCCAAGAATTGAACCTCTCGAATCCAGAACTAGAACTTCAAGAGCTTACCATAAAGCTGGTTCTCTCGGAGTGTATCTAGTACAACCCAGAAGTGGTAGGCATGCTCCTCCTCAATAGTCGAGTAAATCAGTATGTCATCGATCAAAACTACGAAAAATCGATCGAGGTAAGGCTAGAAGATACTATCAACTAGTCTCATGAACACAGCTGGTGTGTTGGTTATGCTAAAGGGCATAACCAAGAACTCATTGTGGCCATATCGACAACTGAAGGCCGTCTTCTGCACATCATCGTCTCAAACTCTAAGATAGTGATATCTTGACCTGAGGTCTATCTTCGAGAACCATCGTGATCCCTTAAGCTGATCAAAGTGGTCGTCAATACTCGGGTGTGGGTACTTATTCTTCATGGTCACCTGATTTAGGTGACGGTAGTCGACTCACAGTCACAAGCTCCCATCCTCCTTCTTGGCGAACAAAATTGGAGATGCCTAGGGTGAAAAACTGGGTCAGATAAATCCCTTCCCCTGTTAGTTCTCCAGCTGTACCCGCACCTCACAAAGCTCGGTAGGATCCATTCGATATGCTGGAGAAGATATCAGTACTGTCCCGGGGTACAAGTCCATGTAGAAGTATACCTCTCTGCGAGGAGGTAGTCCTGGAAAGACATCAGGAAAAACGTCCACATACTAATCCAAAACAATAGAAAAACTCGGACTCCACACATCAACTTCTCTTAGGATGAGACTCGCCAACTAATGTGTGATCGGCTACCCTCTCCTCTGAAAAAGTCCATCCTGCGCTGCAAAGGCTCCATTCTCTCCTGTGAAGGTGAACCTGGTCCCATTTGTGCAGACACACCACAATTTGTGCCTAATGCAATAAATATGATCATGGACTATAGATAACCAGTCCATACCCAAGATGACATCTTAATGACTCGATGCCGTTACAAGAAGATCCCATCCAAAGCTCTCGCCTCCTAGAGTAAGATCACACTTCCAGCACCAATGCATAATCATTGAGTCTGCTTTGTAGGAGTCTCTAGCTGAAAGGATCGAGCCAAAAGCTCCATTCGAATCTCCGAGCTCGGAACAAGGGCGGCGACAATAAAATAATGACTCGCACCTATGTCTATAAGCACTGTAGAAATGGTGTAGTAGACATAGATAGTACCTCGAATCATCTCAGGTGCACCGTGGTCGTAGGCCTTGACTTCCTGGAGCTGAGCCTGCCTCTTTCTGCCAGCTCCCTATGGTCGGGGTGGACCTCCTAGTGGTGGTGATGATAGAGACTCAAAACATCTTCCACCACCAACTACTCGGCCAGCTCCTCTGCCTCTTCCACCTGCTCCCGATGGAACACCATAGTAGAACCTCTTCCTCTTCCTGGGAGGTCCCTATACTTTTTTCTGCTCGTCCGCATGGCGGGTCAGACAGTCTCGAGCCATGTGACCCTGCCCGCTGCATGCATAGCACTGCCTGCTCCTCGTATAGATTGCTCGGTTTCGTGTTCCCCGCACAACCGAACCTGTATCCTGGGGTCGCCCACCTAAGGGCCTGGTCTGCTTGGACCTCTACGTCAACTGTCTACTGTCAGCTGCAGAAGACTCCGCTGTGTATCATCCCGCGGTGGGACTCGTAGTTGATGTCTGCTCAGTGAGAAATCTCTCCACTAGAAGGGCTTGCTCTAGCACCCCCTCTTGTATCGGAATATTGAGGGAGATCATCAAATCCATGATCTCATGTATGAGTCCCTGCTCCAATGTTCAGGCCCTGAAGAATGGAACCCGTACCATGTACGGGTAGTAGCGTGAGAGGTCGGTGAACCTCACTGAGTACTGAGATACTGTCAAGATGCCCTACTACAGATGAAGTAACTCATGAATCCGAACTGCATGAAGGGTGGATGGAACAAACTATGAGCAGAAGAGACTGTAGAAGTCCACCCGGATTAAAGATGCCTCATCATGTAGCTAGAGCATCAGGCTCCACCGTCTACCTGCTTCTGTATGCAGAAGACTCACGGGAAGGATCACCATAAGGTTGGCTAGTGTCCTTTCCAATCTGAAAACCATGACAACAGCCTCCATCCAATCCTCGGCTGCCTGTGGGTCCGTCTCTCCGTGGAACCTGGGCGGCCCTTGTCACTGAAACTCGTGCAATGCACTCAAGAAGCGTGCACTCTCTGCTGCTGGAGCTGGTGGTATCGGTGGCCCGGCGGGTAGTTGTACTGCTGGTGACTCCACTGTGATGGGGCCCTACACTGAGGCCTCATCGTCGGTGTGCTGCCATCTCATACGTTACTCAAAACCCTAGCTGGCTAAATTCGTGGGGCCATCCTGAAAATAAACAGGTGCTCCATGTTCAAAACAATATACTTAGTGAGCTGACTCAAAGTAATCACAAAGAAAACTTTTTAAACACACATGCAATCAGTGTTTTCGTGCACTAAGTCAGAAATCAGAGGTCAGGGTCCTGGTGTATGGATACATTGGCCACCGCACCAACACTGGACTCCCTGGTCTAAAAACCACATTCAATACCCCTAACACTATTGATTCACAGAAAAGAATTCAGAGTCTATGTTCTGTGGTAGAACTGACTCCTCTGATACCAATTTTTCACGACCCGTCCTCGGGGCCCATGTCATGACTACCCCAAGCCCACCTTCCATAATCCAGGGGCTGGTGACTAGAACCAAAGGCGTAAATCCCAATAAAAAGGGAAGGCATTTCCATTATAGAAGTAAACAAACACAATAGAGTAAGAAACAGAAGAATGCACTAAGTAATACTGAGTATAAAAGTATGTGATGAAAAGTATATGGGCAAGTATAAAAACCCAACAGTAAAGTATAATAAAACTATAGTAAATTAAAACAACAACCACTGAGTCATACTCCGGGAATCCCACCTGAAGGGTGGGTACAGATGGCCTCCTCAGCACCTCGGGTCTGGCCGTCTGCTCCGTGCACGTCTCACAAAGTGGTCCACCACTGGGTAATGTCCAGCTCCACAAGCCTCCACCTCGATCAATGATATCCATCATCTGCATCCAACACAATGTAGTGCGGGCATAGCCCCTGAAGGGGTGAGTATATGATACTCAGTAGGGACCCCAATACCCTTGAAGGTCTCCCAGAATCCATGAAGGATAAAAAAAAAGGAAAGATACAATCACGAAGTATCAACAACCCTACTTAGGTATATGCCCATACATATACCTAAGTTATCAATCATAGTTCGGCTCCAACTCTCGAGCCCAAGCAAAACCCAGTCCACACAGGAAAGAAGTCAATCACATCGATGATTATGACTGAAAGTCAAGACTCAGCTCACACAAGTATACAACTTTCATTTATTGATAGAGATGATTAGATGTAGTCACTGATTCATCTAAGCTATTGGACCCACGTAGGATACTAGACCAGCTAAGCTGTCGGACCCACATAGGATACTAGACCAGTGACTCTGTCAAACACATGTAGGATACTAGAACAGAAGCCAAACTGTGGAACCCACTTCGGATACAAGTATAGTAGGCATCACTGTCAAACCCACGAAAGATTCCAGTACAGCTGTCATTGTCGTCGAACCCATGGAGGATTCCAGTACGGTAGTCATCGTCATCAAACCCATGTAGGATTCTAGTACGGAATCCGTCATAGTGGAAGCTAGCTCTTGGGTACCCGGACACAGCACGCTCGATTCTGGGAGTGTCCGCTCCTCGATCCAAGGGGTCGATACATCAACTACTGTGAAGTCCAGAGTTGAGGTATCCTGAAGTTCCGTCTCATCAAAAAGAACCCAACGTGAAAGACGGCGCGTCAATCGAATTCCTGGTCTGAGAGATATTGGCTTTTCCGTTCCATGGGCCCGGTTGGAATTACCCTCATTCAAAACCCGACCATTTTCCAATGTTGAACAAAACTCATTTAGAGTATCTCAAAAGGAATGCCTCGTCATGAGGATCCCACTGCCATAGATGGCACATCGATTAGATGCACCTTCATGAAGTTATTCGCATTTAAGCGTAACGGGCCCGACCCGTTAAGCCCAGTGGGCTGGCGGGTTGGGTCGACTCGGTTTTGGCGGGTCTGACCCGGCTGGTGTCGGACTGGCCCGATGAAGCATGTGGCCTGTCCCGACAGGGCATGGCCCAGCCTAGTGTGGCACGGCACGGCCTGGCTGGCTGCGGCTTGGCCCAGGTGGCCGAGCGAGGCGGGGGGAGCATGGCCCCCCGACTATCTGAACCGGCGGCTCCGAGCGGCGCCACCCTCTTGTTTGGACAGCTGAAGCTAGCCTATCTTCCCGGCGCGAGTGGCCCGCATGGGCGGGCCGCAATCCTCTTGCACGACAACTGTGGGTGTTGCGGCCATCATCAACCCGGCTGGCCGATGAGCCGGCCGGTTCACCCATTGAAGCGGCCCGCAGAACGCGGGCTGCGGTCTTCCGCAGCGTGGCACCCCTTGTGGTGCTGCGGTCTCTTCTGTCCGGTCAGCTTTAGCTGGCCGGTTCTTCATGGGCCGATCGGCCCACGGATGCGGGCCGCAGTCCCTTTCCATGCGGCCCGCATACCGCTGCCGCTTCTTTCGGTCACCGCCACCTCTTCCGTCACCGCCACCATCGAAATAAATCAAGGATCAACGGAGGGTCATCAGGCCATGTTCATTCGGCCCACACCCTCCGCGTTGGGCGATATCATTTGGACGAAGATAAAACATGGTTTGAACGAAGAAAGAAGAACAATTTTATTCAATTAAAATTGAAACAAACCGCCTACCTCATAATAAGGTTTGTTCGTAGACGGAGTCGCAGAGAGGCGGCGTCAACTCGTTGATGTTGGGGAAGAAGGGCCTGAGGAAGGCGCGTCGTTAGTGTTCCTTGCGGGTGGATCCTTATCCTTTGTCTTGGCTGAAGATCGAAGTAGATGATCGTCATACTTCTGTGGTTCTTCATCGAAAGAAGAGCTCTATTCTTCTATTTATCAAGAGCTCTCCCAAAATTCTCTCAACACAATGAGTGCCAAACTAAAATAATAGCTAAGGATATTATTTTAATCAGACATGAATTTTCAAAATTCAAACACTTTAATTAAATAATTGTAGGGTTCAATTCATTAATCAGAAGTGTTGGAAAAAATTAATGGGACAGAGGGAGGTGAAGAGATAAAAATAATTAAGGGGAGAGTTGTCAAATTAATTAAGGGGGGATTAATGGGTAGTTTAAGGGAGTTGAAAGGTTAGGGGTTTGTGTGGGCCCCTCCACCCTTAGTTATATCATCCAATGGGAAGTTAGGTGGGGTGTGGGCCCCACCTCCAACTTTCCTTTAGAGGAATTAACTTCCACTTAAAATAAAATTGTAACACAACAATTTTATTTAATTCTTAATGAATCCCCAAATTTTAACTACCACATACGACAAAACAAAACTGCGATAAATGTCCCCTTAAGCGAATACTAGCACTGCGAGTTCATTGGTGCCCTCATATTTCAATTCTGAGCACTGGTTCAAAAGATAGAAAAACCCACATGTACGTTTACGGAACGCACTAGAACAAAACTTCAGAAATTGATACCGAGCACACCGGGCCTTGGAATCAAGTGCCGTCAGAAACAACAGACTCATAAAATTCGCAAGTATTTAAGAAAAACAATTTCCTTGAAATTTTCGGGTCTTTACAAAAGACGATGGATTTTAACCTTGCTCATTTATTTGGTTCCTTTTTAGCACTGATAAAGGTAATTTCTAGCACTGTTAAAGTCCGATTTTATAGTAGTGTGCACACTCATGGTTTAATGAGAAGGTGTCGAGAGATTAGTTTATATGGTATAGTTTTTCATACATTATACATTTTATACAATAATATATATATATATATATATATTATCCAAGGACTCTGTTGGTGGCGGCCAATTTAGTTCATACTCTCACCATGCTTGGGCCGTCTAAGATGTGTGTATATTTTATGATTCTTGGGATGGGAAATGGTAAGGTCCCCATGGATAGTACATAATTAGATAGAGGTACAATTGATTTATAGTGGAACATCAATGGATATTTTTGATCGACCATGAAGGTGTCATTTTTTTACCTTTGTACATGTTTTAATGTGATTGGCCTTCAAGATTTTTTTGCTTTTAATTTTCTTTAATTAAAATGAAGATTTTTTTTGTTATACCATGTGTCATATTTCTATATTTACTATAGATATTGTGCAGTATTGAATCATTATATATTATAATTTAAAATTCAAATTTGTTCTTTTTTAATGAAGTGTATTGTCTCCCAAATATTTCTACATTGACCCTTACTGCTAACTACGAGCCTCTACAACATGGAGTGATGTGGCTTATTTGAATGGAAATCTAGGTTGAGTATTGTTTGGGTGATCCAAATCATGGATGTTATATAAACCATCTATTTTTTGATATAGTTTTCTAATATAAGTATATCTAAAATAGGTGGAGTAATTAAGGATTGTAAAGGTAATAATGAGGGGTATACTATTTCATATGGTTTTTTATTTTTTGAAATGGAATAAAATAGATTTAGAACATATAAATAATTTATTTTTGGGAGATATCACCATAAAACAAAAAAACTAATTAGTTTTTTACCATAGTATACTATTATTAAATTTGATGGAAAATGGTTTAATTTATCATATTATATTCAGTGATGTTTTCCATGGGAGACCACTTGTATCATAAGTTAATAATAATCATTGACTCTCCACTATCTAATTTTAGATATTATATGAACTGAAGAACCATTTAAAAAATTTTAAAATGATTTTTTTCGGTTACTGAACATGGTTGGAAGAAACTATTATGTTATTTCCTTGGATAATGGTTTAACCGATGATTTTTTTTGTTTGTGAATCTTTAATAAATAATGTTTTTCCTATAGATTTCTTTGAAAATGGTGAGTATTTTGAATGTTATTCACCTATTAATTGATCAATTATAGGAGTTAATAATTATATATTTAATTCAATTATTGGTCTCTTAGAAACTATATGAAATGAATCATGCCTGTAATATTTTAACTATTTTATAAAAGATAATTAGTTTAATAAACATGACACATATACATAGATTTCTGGATGGTTAATTTATCTTGTTGGAAAAAATAATTCTACTTGACTAGGGATATTTTATAAGACTAATTGAATGTAATTGAGTAAACAAAACCAAACTTATCAGTTTTTGATATCCCAATATACCTAAACTAGAAACCTAATCTAAAAAATCCTATTTATTTATTCTTAAAAGGTAATGAAAAACACATTATTGTCACTGTAAAAGGTTTTTACATGGGTTAAGAAAGTCGACTTTATAGAAGATTATTGATATTAATAAATAATTTTGATGCATAATAGAATATTTATAGAGAAATAGTTCCTTAGTTAGAGTTCATAGTATGTTTTGGGAAGAAAACATAAAACATGTTAGATAATTTCAAATTAAGACCAATCGGACTCCCTTATATGTTTATAAAAAGTATGTGGCCAACTTATTAGCTTCTGGAATAAATTTTATAATTATTTACAGCTAGTAGGTCATTTTTTATATATAATTCCAAAAAACTTTTGATTCTTAAATGAATTATAAAAGACTTGGTGATATAAATCTATTTAGAGTATCAAATAAATGGATGTTCTATATAGAATATTGGAAATATATCTTAGTGACAAAGGAAAAAACACTTCCTTCCTTTATTCCATGTCCAAATTCATAAGAATTTTTTTCAATAGATATAATTCTAGTAATATATTTTTAAATGTTTATGGCGTTTCCTCAAAAATTGTATTGATAAAAACCTTGTAATCAATATTGAAAAATGAAATTTCATTGTTTATATTGGTATTGTGCATAGAAATTATATTTCTAAAGATGAAATTCATATTATTTATTCCATTATTAATTTCATATCTTCACTTCCTTACAAAATGAGATTTTAGGATAAATAATATTTCCTTTTTTATAGTGGTGTTTATAGGATGCGAATCAAGTAAATAAAAAAAATAAAAATCTATTATTTAGACTCCTCCAAAAAGGGACACTAATTTTCTTTAATTGGAGTTTTAAGTAATATTTTAAGGAGGTAAAACAAATTATTATGTCCCTTCACATTATCCAGAAACCAGGATGGGATATTGGATTTAAATTGTTAAAGGATGAATATGATTTAATTCTTGGGTGTGTGTTGATTAAAAGGGTAGAAAAGAGATCTCATGTCATATATCTTTTATATATAACGTGGGATTATACACAAGATAATTACCCAACCATTTTGAATGATTTTTTAGTCATTTCCTTTTACTTAGACATGTTTTAGTTTTAAATATTGGGATCCAAATTTATTGTGTTCACTAACCATTTTGATATTAGATATTTGAAATGGAAACATGAAGTAAAACTAAGACAATTTAGGTGGATTCAATTTCTATATGAATTTTATGTTGTGGTAAAGGATAAAATTAATAGAGAGAATTTATTGGCTGGATATTTGAATAAAAAATGATTTTTAGGAAAATAACCACAATCCAATCAACCTATTAGGGAAAACTTCATTGATGAATAATTTTATGTTGATAAAAGTGTAAGACCTAGTATTCTAAAATTCTTAATTACATGGAATAAAGTTAAAAATCTTAGTAGTTTACAATAAAATAGTCATCCAATTTAGTTTTTGTATCATGGAAGTACATGTTGGATGATTCCTACACATGACACCTTGGAAAAGAACAAATCGTTAGGATATAAATTCCATATTTAGAAAGATAATAAATTCCAAAATTCTTCCACATTTGTAGTTGGTGTGGAAATATTTAACTATAATGAACTGCTAGGAATGTCCAAGATTTAAGGCCATTTTGGGAAACCAATTATTAAGACTCATTTGAGTGTTTTAAAATATATTAAACCTATCATTGTTGAGGGAATATTACCAAGAGAATGGAATGGAATAGCATCATCTCTTATCCTATAATGAATCTAATGTTTTATAGATGGAATCAATAAATATTTTTAATATTTTTTGATTCCATTACATATTACATGCTATAAAATATGTAATCGATCTATTAAAATTTATTATAATCAGGACAGGAAATTATATGGTAGTTACTCAGTTTATGATAAAGAATTTTTTTAATTGGTTCATAATACCTTAGTTTATCATAACTGGAAAAGGATCCTAATTCTATAATGAAACCTTATATGTGGTGTTAAGTAAGTATAGATTTTACTATAAGGTGTGCATATAATACCATCCTCATACCAATAGAATGTACAGTGGTTCAAATAGAAAAATAAAATCAATTCTATAAAAAATAATCTACCCTCATATAATTTTTTTGATTTTGATAATAAATAATGTTATTTAGGTATAAAATATATATTTTAAAAAACTAATATAGATCTTAAGGTAGAGACTTGTGTATTGGAGAGCCATTAATTATCAAGTTGAGTTATAACATAAGATTTATTGGGATATAAAGGGTTGTAACATGAATATAGTTAAGGCTATAATGAAAATAAAGTTCTATTTATTGGAGTAAGGGGAATCCAGAAACAATAATAATTAAAACATGATACATTATAAACATAAAATCAATGTTTTTTTAATGGTTTGATCTATATTATAACTTCCAAAGAGGGAGAAAATTGTTGTTTTATTATTACATATAGAAGCATTAACCTAATATATTTTACTTGAAATAAATTAAACATATTATATTGAAACATTTTTTCTTTTAGTGTTGTACAAATAAAGGAACTAGTTAATAATTATACATTTAGATTCGATGGACACAGGTTAATGTTTTAGTGAGTGTTTATAATATCCTATAGTGTTGTGGTACTTCAAGTTATTAAGAATAAATAATTTTAGATAATACACTTCCTTCCCATTTTTTCTATGATTTCAATTAAATTAATAATATCTTTAGTCATATACACTATTTTATAATGAGAATATTACATTAAATATTAGAGTGACACGAAAAATTTTACCCATTATGTTTTTTTGTTTTTTTGCATTGTTTTTTATATTAAAATATTTAGGTATATAGATTTATTTCTATTTCTTAATAAATTATTTAGACAATATTTCTATAAATCTTGGTGAAATTTAAGTATATAGAACCATCTTTTAATGTTGTGATTGAGTTAAAAGACTATTATTTAAGGGAAAATAAATTATTTTTCAAACTTTGAAGTAACCCTTATATTTGATTTTAATATCTGTAAATTTAAAATTCTTTAAAAATTTAATTGTGAAAAATAATTTTCAACATTAGGATTCAAAATGAAGGATAATATTGTATTTTAAGTTCATGGAATGTATATATAATATTTTATAAGATATAAATCTTTGAAATTCACATAAAAATTTCATTGAAAATGGATTTAATTGTCATGTTTTTAAGCAATAGATTTCTTGATATTTTCAGTAAATTTTTTCATTTTTGATAAGTTATAAATTTATAATTTTATATCAAAAAGCATTTTTTATTCAACCAGAAAAGTGTTTATTATATATTGTATATCTTACAATTCAAAAATTATTCATGAAAAAAATTTAAAAGTCTGTTTTTCATATCAATTGGATATGGTAATTTTTATTTGAATTAAAGTTTTAAATTTCAGTATCATGTTGTATTGAAAATAAACCTTTAATACCCTAATGATTTGTATGGTATTTGAGGTTTTTGGACATATTTTATTTAAATATACTAAGCTATTATTTATTTCTTGAACTAACTCATCCATTTAACTTTTTTGGCATTTATTTTAATAATTTATATTTGTGATTATTTATAAATTATTATTGTGTTCTATGTGTATTATCTATAGAGGAAAAGTGATATTTTACAAAAATAACGAAAAGTTAGAATGATATTGCTTAAATTAAATTCATAAATTCTAGATTTTATCATATTTTAAAATATAGAAACATGATATTATAAAATTTTTATCTTGATAAACTGATAATTTTTTTATTCCAGGGAAATGTAATATATGAAAGTTCATTTTTGAAACATTTTTATTGTATGCATTATTTCAGAAATTGATTAGATTGATTTCAGTTACTATATTTCGTATTTATTAATTACATAAATATATAAATTTATTATTTTTGTAGAAATGTTTTTTGTAATTTTTTTTGTTACATTCATTTTCTTGTGAATTTATAATAATTACATTATTAAAATATATTGTTATCAATTAATTATTTTTAATCGAAGTAATTGAGAACAAATTTAATATTCCTTTAAATTTTCATATAAATGATAATTTTTATTTTAAAATTACTTAATTATTTTTTAACTTTGAAATATTTTTTGAAGAATATTTTTTAATTTTTTAATGTATGAATACCTTTTAATGCAGTTCATTTTCAAGCGGTAAAAAAATAGAGTCAATTAATTTAGAGACGTTATAATTAATTTTTTTGGATGAATTATGGTGGTCTATTAATTTAATGTAAATTACTAATGTATAAGTGATTTTTAAAATTTTTATATATTATTTACATTAGTATCTAGATTCTATTAGTGTCAAAATATGTGAATAGTCATGGAAATGACTTAAAATGAAATTTAATGTGTAAAAATAATTATTATATAATTATAAAATCATTAAAAAATTTATATTTACTCAATTTTATGGAAAAGTTTTGATATTGTCTTGTATTATTTAAGTATTTCCCCTTTTAATTTTTAAAAATATATTTTGGACACTTAAATATGTGTTTATGAAAACTCCATCAATTTGTTTCTTATAAAAGGTACTTAATATGACCCTTTCAAAGACCCATATTAATTTGGTTTTCTACAAAAAATAATCATATGTATCTCTCAACACTTCCCATACCACATTATGAGTCCCCTGATGTGACCATAAACCTATCCTCCAAAGGACATATGTTTTATTGAAAGAAGGATACCCGAAGAAGAGGTAATTGTATTTACTATTCTATTTAAAGTCTATTTATTCTTTCACCAATATAAATAAACTATAAAAATAATATCATAATGAAATATGTATCCTTACTATAATTAAATGTTTTTATGTTAATGTGTTAATAATTTTTATATAATTTTTATCTAATGTAAAATGAAAAAATATATCATGTATATGTATAGACTACATCTCAAAGAAGTGATGCATTTTATTTTTTATAGCCACATAACATGGATGTTTATAAAGATGTATATATTGGATATATATTTTTTTAATATTATAATTTTTTTCTTTAGTGATAAAATATTATCCCCCTTCTTACCCTACCATGCATTAGAAAATGAAAATGTCAGTCAACTGTGTTTGTGCTACCACATCCAAAAAATGATGCGATTTGTTTCTACTTTACAAGAATTATCATAAGGATAAATTTAATGAATATATATAATAACAATGATATATTTATGATTTTGGAAATATAGATAATTTTTTACATTCATTTTTTCCATCAATTTAAAAAATGGAAACATCCTCCCATGTGTATATAATGACTATCGTCTCTAAGAAGTGATATAATTTATTTTTCACAACCAATTTTCATGGAAGGTTTTAAAAGTATATTGATTTTTTAAATATTATAATTATAAAACGTTTATAATTATAGAGATTATAGATATCATATAAGTGTGAGATCACTGAGAGGGGGAGGTGATGAATCAATGATCCATTTTATTTTTACAAATCATTCTTTTTCAATTAAACCTTTATAGATGGTAAAATCCTCAATAAACTATTATGGTGTTTCTCAGCCTCACCTCAAGTGATGATGTAAATCAAAGGCATAGAATAAAATCTTGCAAAATATTTGGTTTAAAGACCTACAAATTTCAATGTTGGTAATTCTCTCAAACATAAATTCTCCAATATATCAAAATGTTATTAAAAATTGTAATTGGTTATACCTCTAATTATAAAATGGTTATACCCCTAGCTCTAATCCACCTTCAAAAAATGGTTGTTCTACCCAAATTTTCTTTCTTCTCTTGTGATTGGTTATACCCCAATAACATTCTTACAAAACTTTTTTATAACCCCAGCTACAAACTTCTTTTTCATATCGCATAATCACTATTGAAATATCATATTGATAATCCTCCTCTATGAGCTTACTAGATCACACTTTATCATGTTCAATACAAGTACCTTTACACACATGAATTATATTCTCATAGATGTTTGTCTTGTTCAATTTTTTTAATCCTAGTGTAATATTATCTTCTTTTGTATTATAATGTGCCATAGAATGGATTATTTCTTCTGATTAATTAAGACCCTACCTCATTTATATGTGTACAAGTTGGGAAAAAATATATTCAATATTTATTATGTAAGATAAGAAATTTTAAAATATAAATCCACTTATTTTTTAAACCTCAACATGATTAGATCCTATGAACCTAATTCATGATGTATAACATGTGTAACATTAGTACATTAATTAGTTTTTAACATTATCTATGTGATATCTCATTCTTATGTTTCAGGTATTTCCACAATTGATTCACATCTATAGGCATGCTTGTATGCACTATTCGTTATCCTATTAGAGTAACTATGTATCTAGCCTTATCAAACATAATATTTATGCTAATGAGTTAATATTCTCATTCTGTGCTTTTTGTAAATATTTTACACAATAAGGTTTTCCAATTCCTAAGTTATCATTTGATATCTACTATTTATTCATCATGTATCATAGTAATGTTATAAGCACTCGTTTGTGGGTTATCAATACATTTTGTGAAAACTAGGAATATATTTTTGGAATTAATTATTTATGAATCTATCTAAGTATTTTAAATACAAGTTAAATTCCCATTATACTTATTCCTTTTGATAATAGAGTGCTATGATAAACCTCTTTAAAAAATAGAATATTTCTTGATATTTTGTATTCTTAAAATAATGAGAGATATTCTTAAATGATGGGAATAAAATATTTAGAACCTGACACTATATATATAGGTGAGTTAAACTATCACATATTTAAGAATTATGTCACATTGTTTCTTTGAAAAATAATTCACATTTAGGATTAAATTGAAACTATGAAGATCTCCATAGAGAATTATTCTAATGATGGTTTCTAAAATATTATAACAACTAAATTCATGGAATATTTATTCTATAGCCCATCTTTTGGATTTTATGATGATCACATGCATCTTTAAATAATTTACTAATCCATGTTTATTAGTTTCTCAAAATTATTCTTGTAACTCCATTTTCATTTGTCAGTGGCATGTTCCTCAAACTCTTGTATGCATGAAAATCATAGCAAGCACAGATGAAGGTTTTTCATCTCATCAAATTGAAATATTAGAAATAAAAAAATCATAATATCCTTATTATTTATCCTAAGAGTATTATTCTTAAACATTGATTAATAGTATCCCATGATGTGGTAGGAGGATGTAGACAATGTCCCATAATGATCAGATGGATCATATTTCTTAGATCTAACGAGGGATGAAATGTACATATATTTTAATGAAATAGATATAGTATAGAGCATACCACACCCCACATCAAATGTTCAGATTGTCTGGTGATCCTTAATAAGTATATTAATGTTTTATATATCTTAATCTGTCACCTGGGTTGCCATCCAGATACATTGTACACATATAAACGGGGCATGACCGACACAATCACACCTACGTGTCCTTGTGTGCACCCTGTGGATGCTATGCATACACCCACACTCCTATGCTGTCAGAAAGGATCCCTGGGTTAAATCTCCAATTTAATAGACCCTTTATTCCCACATGTGTGGTTGATGGAATGAAACTTTAGTTTGTTGTAATAGTAGGCCCTATTTTTTGTGTAAGGACCACAAAAATTGACTTAGTATTCTAGGAAAAGGATGGTTAAAATGAAGAAATTCCTAGGGTATTCTTTTAATTATTCTTATTCTAAAAGGTTCTTAATAAAAAAAATATTTTCATAGTTTTCACTTCCTCAAAACTTCTCATATAATTAATTTTATATTCCATTACCTTCTTCAAATATTCTTCTTATTATTGTTTTAAAAATGGTATTATCCTTAGAAAATGTTATTAAAAGTTTCAACGAGCATATAAAATTGTAATGTTTGATCACAAATAATTTTTCAAGAATGAAATATAATCCCATTAAATGAATGAATACCAATTTTGTAAAAATAATCACCTCACATATTGACCCATTTATAATAAATTCAACTTGGAATAAATAATCTTTCCCATTTTAGTTTTTTTAACATTATAATATAAAATTCGACATGTCATGTATAATTATTTTCTCCCCCTTATTGAAAATTAAATTAAATGAATTATATAGTGGTTATCATATCAAGTTCTCATTTTTAATTTATTTATTTTAGGATTATCTCTCCTTAAGTAATGGAACCGAATTATTTCTTAAATAAATGATCTTTTAGTTAGTAAAATATATGTATATGTGGGCCAATTTGATATAGAAAACAAGATTCATGTTACTAAATAATAAAATATGTCCCTAAATAACATTTATCTGTTATACCAAATAAAATCCCCTTCAAATCCTTCATTCTAGGGGGTATCTGATCATGATTTTCAAGATATATCCTTCACATAACTTAAAAAACACATAAAAAATTTCTAGTTAATAAAATATTAACCCCGATAAATTTCATATTTTTCATGATTCATCAATCCCCTTTTAGAAGTAGCCTGAAATAATTAACGAATATGTTCAAGTGTGATGAATATACCTCAAATTTAGTGTTTCTCCCCCAAAAGGGATACACTTCCTTCATCATTATGGAAATAAATGATATCCTTGATGAAATAAATATTCTTATTCAATTATATATATGTTAATTCAAATAAAAAATGTACAATAATAACAAGGGATGTTAAAATTAATTAGAAGTAGAATTCAAACTGAGAGTCCCCTCTCAATATTTACTTCTTCTTATTCTTAAATTTCATGAATGTGTGATTAATATTTCCTCTTTAGATGAAACTTCTTATGCGGAAATATTTTTCACTTAATTATTAGAATCATTTTCTTATACTTTACACATATTGTTCAAGTTCTCTTATTGGGTTGGAAAGGTATTCATGTAATGTATTATGATATTCCCATTTTTTTCACTACATAGAATTCTTGATTTATCATATGTAGATTATTTATCATAAACATTAAATTTTTTATTTTTCACCACCTTCTGTACTTTTTACCCTGAAAGTATATGATTTTTAACTATTTGTTTGATCTTATTATATAATTCACTAGGGATTGTATTATTCTTTACTATACAACTTCTTTTCTAATTTACATTGTGAGAAATCACACTTGTTAAGATGACTCTGCATTTATTAAATTTGTGTCCTTCTTGAACATATCTAACACAAAAATTAATTCATGCATTAAAATTTGTTTAGTGTTGATAGTTTAGATGATGTATTAGTCATTGTATTATCTTTATGATAATCTGTTCTCATTTTTTAGACTGTCCCCTTGATTCACACCTCTTCCCTAATAATGGAATGTTATACGAATACGGATAAGATTTATTAACAAAACTCCATAAAACAAACAGTTTCATCTAAACATTTATCTTGTAGTATGATAGTAGATTTTCTATATTGATTTTTATCACTATATTTTCACAGACTATAGGTGTTTCTTCTTGGGAGGATTCCTTCTAGTTGAATTACTCCACTATTCTTTTATGGAAGATGTTTTTTTATTTATTACATTAATCTTGACTTGTTTAGTCTTTCTTCAGTATCCTATATTATATAGATAATATATATATATATAGTGATACTAATTAGTAGTTGAAACAACATGTCTCAATTAAACCTTCTTCCCAACAGCTTGAGATGATTCACATTTATGTTCAATTTCTATAATAAAGTGTTTTTTTCATATTTTTAACATATTTATTTTTCTGAAAGTTACATTTAGTTTATCTCATATAATTATTAATATTTATTAGCAAGAGTTTCACCTTGATCATTCACCATATTTGAAAATTAAGATAAAATAAATCAATTTCATATTTTTTCTTGAATAATTTGTTATTCTTCCCTATATTGCACTTACATTCTAGCTTTTTTTCATCAATAGTTTTAAGATTTCCTACTAAATTATATATCTTAATATTATTATTTATTATTTAATTAATATGTGCTAAATATTTCTTGAAAAATTCTTTATTATGAAAGTATATTTTATCATTTTCGTTCTTTATCCATTTCAATTCCTTGTTTAGACTTATATTTTTCATAGGTTTATCTTCTAGATTTTATTCTAACACACAATATAGTTTAATTATCTCATCATATTTATCACTTTTAAATGAGAAATTACATATATTTTATTTTACCATAAGAAATATATGATTATTAGTAGATATTCTATCTTCTAACATACAACTTGTCAATGAGAAGTCATCCATATAACTTCTCATAATATTTTTATTCTTTGAAGTAAACCTATTATTATGATTATTCCACTTAGTTTTCTATGACTTATTATATTATTCATATGAGTCAATGTCAATATCTATATTCATTAAAAAAATTACCTAAAAAATTACAATTAATTTATAAATTCCATCATTTGAGTAACTTTTTACTTACACATTTTAAAAATTATTATAAACAAGGCCACCGTTTTGTTGATGCCTTTTTCAAATTCCTCAAACTTAGAGTCACTTAATTATGGTCTTTTTTAACCTTCACTTAACCCCTTGTTACATATTTAAAGGCCATATCATCTCTTGACTTATTCTTGAATGATTTGTTTTTTCATTTCATATTCTATGAGAATATTTTGAAGTTCATCTAGAGATATATCTTCTAAGTATTATAGTCTAAAAACCTTTGGATCAAATATATCTAGAAAGTTTCCTATTAGGTTATTCACTATGGTTGAGTCATCCAAATTCTCCTTGAAAATATTGATGATACTAAAAATCTCATTTAATCTTGTGAAGTGATCGTCATCACCTTCACCATCACCCATATTAATATATTTAAATCTTATTATCCATATTTGTAACATTGCTTTTTTGAATTTAAGATTTATTTTATAATATCTACTCACTTTATCCCAGATGTCCTTGACATTTTAGAGACCCATCAATTTAGTGTGTACATTTTCTCATAAATCCATCAAGATTTTATTTTTATCCTTTCCATCCATCTCTAAGTTCCACATATCTGTAAAATTCATAGGATTGTTATCATAGTGAGATAAAAATATCACATTAACTTTATCTCTCACTTATACCCCAACTAACAAGAGATAAAATATCATCATATTTATCTAACAATGGTAGTTATGACCATTGAAAATGGGAATACCGTACTATTTAATAAATTAGTGTTCTCTATCTTTAGTAATCGATTCAATCATTCAGAGGGGACATTATCTTTGATACAACATGTGGAGCCAAGATTGATGTGAGATTACTCAGAGTGGGAGGGTTAAATGAGTGATCTCTTTTCTTTCTATTTTTTTTAAATTCCACACGTATAGCAATTTAAATCCTCTATGCACTCTTCCTGTGTCTCTCAGTATCACCCCAAATGATGTAATAAATTATAGTAAGAGAACATAAGGATTTTTAAGGTTAATTAAAAATACCTACTCTTTATTTTGGTGGTTATTCCCCTCATAATATGGATTCTTATATATGTCAGAAGGTTATTTCAAATATTAATTGGATATAACCCTAATTATAATCATGTTAAACCCCTATCTCTAATACACATTCAATAATTGGTTATTCTCTCAGCTGTACCTACTTCTTCATTGATTTTTATATGCCCCAATGATAATCATATAGTAACTACTTATAAACCCTAGTTGTAGCCTTCCTTATCAGATGTTCCGACCACTATGGAAATATCCTTTTTTATAATCCTCCCCTATGATCTTTATAGACTACACTTTCTCATATAAAATTAAAGTACCTTTTCACATATGAAGTACCCTTTCATGGATGCTAGTCTTGTTCAAAAAACGTCCTATCATAGTATATAATCAGCTTCCCTATTATTGTCAAATGATCAGGAATGGATTATTTATTCTGATTGATGAAGAAATAGCCTCACATACATGTGACCTAGGGGGAAAAATATCTTCAATATTATTTTATTAAAGATTATGAATTTAAAAATCTCAATCCAATTATTATTAAAACCTCAATTTAATTTTATCATATTCACTTTCTGCTTGGTGAATAACATATGGAACATTAGCACATTCATTTATTTTAATTATTATTTTATGTGTTATCTCATTGTTATATTTTGGGAAATTCCTCAAGTGATTCACATATGAATGTATGCATGTGGTCACTGTTCACTATATTCTTCACATAACTATGTATTCATCCTTTTAAAACAAAACCTTTACGATAAGAAGTTATTCTTCAAACTCACAAATTTTACATACACTATGCATGAAACTTTCTTCATGAATGTGTAAGAAAGAACATCTTATATCCTATTTCTTCTTTAAATAACATAATGTAGTAATAATAAATGGTTCATGGTGTACCAAAGAGTATTTTTTAAACTAGGAAGGGATTTATAGAACTGGTTATTCATGAATATATTCGAGTATATTATATATAAGTCGAATGGACATAATATTTATTCTTCATGACAATATAGTGCTACAAAGAACCTCTTTATGAAATAAAAGGTTTCATGATGATCTATTTTATTTATAAAATTATAGATCTTCTCAAATAATGGGAATTCAATCTCTTGAAACTACCTCTGTTTATATAATAAAGTTCCACCACCTCTCCTTTAAGAATTATTCCATGTTGATTCTATAAAAAATAAGTCATATTAAGACTCAAATTGAAACCATAAAGATATTAGTAGATAATTACTCTCACACAAGTTTCTCAAATATTCTTATACTAAAAATCGTGGCATATTTGTGATGGATACTCTAAATAGAAGATGATGAAGATCATATTTTTTCTTTAAATGTTGTACTCATCAATGTTTATAATCTACTTGAACTGATTCCAAAATCTCTCTTTTCTTTTGACAGTACAATTTTCCTAAATATTTTGAATCCATGAAAAAGTAAAATATGCATGCATGAAGGTTTTTAATCATATAATCTATAAATAGCAGCTATTGATTGATCTTGGAATCCTCATGATTGATATTATAAAGTTTTTCCATGAACTCCAATGAACATTCATCCATGGAAATAATGGAGGAAGATATTTTTATACCATGAAAATATGATCACTCATATTTCTTGGATTAGATATTGGAGGAAATATTTATATGTTTTAATGATGAATATATTATGTAGCTCCTTTCATGTCTCACATTGAATCTTTATAAAATCTAGTGCACCTTAATAAGTAAATTCATTTCATAGGTCTCTCAAGTTGTAACTGGGGTCAACACCTGGATATATTACAAATATATAAATGGGGCACGACCAACATGATTTTCCCCATGTGAACCACCGTGTTCACCTTGTGGGTGCTATGCATCCAACGACACTCCTCCACCATGCAGTCTCCTTGGACCAACTCTCCCTTACAGTTCACCCTTCGGTCCCACATGTGTGGTTAATGTCTTGTCTCATGTGTGTATTGAAAAGGTTGTTCTAATTTTTTATGTAAGGACAACCAAAAATTACTTACATTTCAAGTATATATTTGATAAAACCAAGATTTTCTCCTGGTACTATTTTAATTGTTCTTATTCTAAACTCTTCTTCATTAATATCACTATTGATATGAATCCATATCAATTCTATAAACATTTTTACCTCATATATTAACTCATTGACAATAAATGAAACTTGAGATAAACAGAGACAATGGAACCTATACCCCATTTTACCATGCTTAACCTACCAAATCCATTTTGGAAATTAATAACTAAACATCTATAAAATAACCAACATGAACTATACTGATATAGTAAATAAATGAAATAAGAAAATAAAAATAGAAAAAATAATAAAATCAATGGATTAAAGATGAAAAATATTATTAATTAAGTAAATAATTAATATAATTTTATTATTCAGGAGGATATAGAATGTATGAACCAAGTTGGGACACAAGGCATGAGATTTAAATCTAAATTTTTATTTAAAATATTTAAACTATTTCACTCCATTCCCATGTTACTTTTAACGTTTCAGGAATGTTTCATTTATAATTCAATGATATATAATGTTAATTTTCAAATTCTATTTACACTCTTTATAAATTTATAAATATAAATATTATCAATGATTCTTGAATGGGTTATTTTGAATTTTTTTATAGAAGTTACAAAGAGATTTTTTTAAAATTTACCACTTGAACAACATTTCCCACCATCACAACCATTATTCATTACCAAGTGTCTGAAAAAAAATCATTGTTTTTCAAGGGAAATCCAATTCCAATTGTTCTAAGAATTTATATTTTTTTTAAAATTCTGCAGGAAAATATATATTTTTTAAAGATACATTCTAATACCTTTATAAAGTGTTTTTAAATATATATCAATTTCCATCAAGTATTATCTTGTTTTACTTGGAAATATTCCAATTATACCATCTACACTGTTTCTCTAAAAGGTTTATGATCATGTTATTCTATTTATTGAATAGAGATAATATAGACATTCTATATTATAGTCTTAAAATTTGTATATTTTTGTTGATTGTGTAATATATTATTAATTCACTCCTTTTACATGATGAATGAATTAACTTAGTATCTGATGGGCAGAGACTGATATTACTTATAAATTTTATGAATCAGTGAGTCTCATAAGAAACACTAGCCTAGCTATTTGATGCTTTCTTACTCAATTATTTATTATGTCTTAGAATGAAACCTTGATATCCTATTTATAATGTATTGGAAGAATAATTTAATGGTAATATTATAATTTTTTATAAATTATTAATTCCATCATTATCAAATCAATTATTTTTTTTCATTTGATTATTTATATCTCCCTTGGATATATATCATGTTTAGGTAGTTGATGGGGTATTATTGAAATCTTATGATTTCATAAGATAAAAATTGGAATTGTGATTTAGAATTATTTTATGATCATATAATCAAGAAAGTTTTGTTTTTAATGAATTTTTTTTCAATGAAATCCTCTTGAATTATGTTTTTTAATTTATTTTTTATGCAATGTTTTATGAAAAATTATGGGGAAAAAGTTTATTTTTGTAAAATATAAGTGATTATATTGAAACCAAAAGTTATTATTTTAAAAATAAAAAATTATTTATTAGTTTTAAGAAATTAAAAATGAATCAAATGGTTTTTATTATTTTTATTTCAGTTATAGATATTTTTTTCTCACACCACATCTTAAAATATTTTCATAGGTCCTAAGAATGTGTAATTATAATAAAAAGTCTAATGATGTACATCTTTAATAAAGAAAAAATGCAATAAATTATAATATCTCGTAAACATAAGAACCTTAATTTTCGAAAAAAGTGTACACTATGTAAAAGTATTCCAAATATTATTATATTAGTTTTCCAAACTCTCAAAAAATATTAATTAAAAAATACATGAAATTGAAATTATAGAATTTTTAATTTGTGTCACTTCAGTTGGTATCTTATGCACTGTTTAAAGATTATCATTATAGCACAAGATCTGAGTGTATTTGTCTAAGGAATTCTAGATGGTATCAAATAAAAGGTTAAGATAAAATTAAAGGATAAAATGTTGTTCAATTGGAAAACACTAGTGGTGAATATTATGGTTTGGGATCATAGTTAAAAAGAATTATATATCCTAAATATTTAGTATTTTATGAAGAAATTTATTTTTTTTGGGACAAGTCAAATAGAGTTGAATAGAATATTATATTGTTATGGTTATTTTGGTTTTTTCTTTTTTATAATATTTGTTATTATGATTTTATTTTATATTTTCATATTAACTGTTTTTTTGTTTAATAAATGGTTGAAACCAACATAAACCAATTTAAAAATGGGGATATAGCCTTAAATTATTTCAAACAAATTCTTCAATTTCATTTAGGGAGTTTATTTTTACCAGCATCATCCTATATTTAAAATTATGGAAATTTAGAGTCATTTTCATTTGATAATGACTATTATATTATTTTAAGTTAAGAATAAGTAAAAAATGTCACTCTCTTTATTTTAATATATCTAATATATTATCATAGGGATAAAGAGAAGTTATAAATAGTTATAAATGATTATATTGACAATAAATATATATTTGAATATATATATTTTTATATTTTAATGATTTCATAATTACATTGAATGCTTATAAAAGGCCAAAAAATCACTTGTTCAAGCAATATAATAATAAAGTAAATATTTTTAAAATAATTTAAATTATTATTTATTAGATAAATTATGGTTTTACATGAATTTAATGGATAATTATAAAGTTTTTTTATGGAAAAAAATTTAGATTCAACTTTCATTATTATCTTGGTGCCTTTAATGTCAAAATATATGAATAATAAAGAAAATGACTTTAAATGATATTTGAAGTTTAAAAATAATTCTTAAATCTTTATAAAATCATAAAAAATATTCTATTACTCAATAATATGGTAATGTTTTTTAATAATTAATATTTTCTGAATGTTCCACTTTTCAAATTATAATTGTATTTTGGTCACCAAAAGACTAAGTAATTATAAAACCTTATTTTTTTCATATAAAAATGTAATGAATAATACCCTTTAAAGGAAAAAAATCTAAAATACCACTTCATATAACACATAAAACATTAAAAATCCATTATTGTGATTATAAACCTATCATTCATAGGCCTTAAGTTTAATTGAAAGGCATATATCCAAAGAAGAAGTAATTTTCCTTATAATTAATTTTATGTTTATATGTTCTTCCTACTACAAAAAATATTCTATAAACATCGTATAATTATGAAATTATTATCATTAATATAAAACAAATTATCATGTTAATGGTAAAACCATTTTATATATCCTTTCAATCTTATGGAAAATGAAAACATTGCTCATATGTAGTATAAAATACTATCTCCATTAAGTGATGTATTTTAATTTTTACCAACAAATCACACTAATGGTTATAAATATGGATATATTTTATACATATGACATTTATAATATAATTTTTATTCTAAATATTTAGAATATTATCTACTTTATTACCATATAATCTGTTAGAAAGTGATAACTTCACTCATGCATATGTGTGGTCTACCACTTCGATGAAGTGATGTGATTCATTTATGTTTAAAATTACTAATCATAATGATATATTCAAATAATTTATATTATAATTATTAAATTTATATGATTTTATATAGATTTATAAATTTTTAACTTATTTCTATCTATCTATTTGAAAAATGGAAACATCACCCATGTGTATTACATAATACTGTCTCCTTGAAATGATGTAATTCATTTTTCATGAATACTTATCATGGATGGTTTTAAAATTTAATTTAATTTATAAAAAATATAATTATATCATGTTTAATATTCAATATATTAATGAACAAAGAATCATTTTTATCATGGTTAACCTCTGAAATCCATTTTATAAATTAAGAACTGATGGACTTCAAAATGACCAATATTACCTATAAAAATATAGTAAATAAAAGAAAAAAGATAATAAATGAATTAAAATGAATAAAAAATGGTATTAAAGACTAAAAAGATAATATAAAAATAAAATAATTAATTTTATTTTATTCTTTATGAGGTTTGATAATGTAAGGAATGAGTTGGGACTCAAGGTAATGTATTTTTTTAAAAAACATTATTTAAAATGATTTAAATTTTTATTCATTTATGTACATGTTCTTTTAAATGTTTCAATAATGTTCTTACCTATGTATAAAATAATATTAAAGTAAATTTTCAACTATTTTTTTATTTATGATTTTTTAAAAATTAATATTTTCAATGTTTCTCAAATGGGTATTTTACATTTTTTACTAATGTACAAAATGACTATTTTTTTAATGTTTACCACATGAGTGGTTTTTTTCATAATCATAGTTGTTATTAATTATAAATCATACAAAAAAAATTTAGATTTTTTTTTCAATTGAAACCATATTCCCATTATTCTATAATTTCTTTAAAATGATTTCAAAAGAAAATTACTTATCTTCTAAAAAATAATTTCAAATGTTTTTATAATATTTTTTATCATCTATGTCAATATAATTTAAAGAGTCTTGTAATTCACTAGTGATATAATCTTATAATAACAATCACACTATTCATCTAGATAGATTGTGAAAATTTGTATTTATTTATTTATTAAAGAAAATATTAACATTTTTCATACTGGTTTTCAAATATGTAATATATTTTTTATTAGGTATGGTATTGTTTATTAATTCCATTCACATGTAGAATGTTTTAGGATTTTTATGTGATTGCTGGGGCCTGGTATTAGAAATCCCATTGATGCTTTAGTTAGATCATTAGAAAAACTATCCTAGTTATTCACTGTATGCCTACCCAATTATAAATTACAAATTGGTAAAAGGCCTTGATAGTCTGTTTAGGATGTCTTGGCATAATGCCTTTATAGTAAGATTATGATGTATGACATCTTTAATTCCATCATTATGAATTAAAATTTTCTTATTAATTTTATTATTTATATTTTTCTTAGATATATTTCTTTTTTATGTATTTGATAAAATTTTATAGAAATCTAATTATTTCATAAGATAATAAAACGAGAATATGATTTAAAAGAATGTTTTTGATCTCCTGAGTGTGGAAGTTTTTTTAAAAATATTTTTTTGATGTTTTTCAAAGAAAACCTAATGAATTATAATTTTTACTTAATTATTGTTTATGATATTTTTTAAAAAATTATTTTTGAATAATGTTTATTTCAAGAGTATGAAAGTGATTATTTTTATCTCACAGTTTATTATGTGAAAGTGAAAACTTTATTATGAGTTTTATTGAATTTAAAATATATTAAAGGTATTATTTTTATTATTATTTCCATAAATGTGTTTCATTTTTTTTATCCCATATTTTTTAAAAAAATTCATAGGTCCTAAGGTTGTTAATAATTATATAATTATCAATGTTGAAATGTCTTAAATTAAGTTAAAGAGTCACGACTGAAAATAGAGTATAAACATAAGAACCTTTTTTTGTGAAAATTATACACATTGTGTAATAGTGTTACATATGTAATTATAAATTTTTTCATAATTCTATAAATCATTTAAATGAAAATCCACCGGATAATGTAATAATTCATGTTAAATTTTGGGTATCTTCATTTATTTTTAAGTCCACTATGTAAGGAGTATGATTAAAGCATATGATCTTATTGTGAAAGATTGGGATGTTATACATATGATATAATCCCTTTTAATAATTAACACCATGAAATATATAAAAATATCATAAAAATATCACTTTTCTCTCACATTTTTTGAACATTAAACCTTTTGTGCCTCATTAGGAACTCACAATAATAGGATCTATTAGCCATGATAAGGCCAAAATAAAAGTCTTTAATCAAACCAACATTCAAAAACCAATGATCACTTAAAGGTTAACACATGGAAACCTTCCCATGCATGTGACTGAAAATATATAATACACTCATATGTGACCCCTATATAGAATAAATAATTTCATTATAATTTAATTGAATACCTGGAATAAAATCAACTTGTAAATCATACCCATTACCTACTAATATATAATTTCCTAAACCTATACCCACCCAACTCTCTATAAGTAAAATAATTTTCCTATAGTCATGAAATAATTTGAAAAACCCTCTATAATTCCCAATAAATCACCAAAATATTCTCTAGAAGGTTTTGTACCAAGATAAACAATAATTAAACTATTATAGGGACACACTTTTAGGTTTAATCCATTTAAAAACATGAACCTAATTATATAACATTTTTATCCAAGATTCCACATAATTCAAGGATTACAAACTTTTTATGTTAATTATATGATAATTTTTTAAAAAAAATCTCTACATGTTAATCCTATAACAACACATGATTTTGTTAAATTCATGTCATAACTCTAAAAAATCTGTAGCACTCATTTTCCAAAAAATAGTAAAAATTATATATGTATAATAACACTAAAACCAATTTTTAATATTATACCACACATACCAAAATTTAAATATAATATTTCATTGAAACTGATTTCAACCCATCGAAATAATAAATTAAATTCTTACCTAAACTGAACATGGAACCATAAAATCCAAAATATAAAATCAAATAATAATTAAATTTTTAAATAAATATTTTCTACACAAATCTCTCAAGATAACATACTTTTCAAAATCAAAATTAGTAGTTTAAACATCAAACTACTTTCCCCTAATTTATTCATAAAAGAAAATATGATTCCAATTATTTATTAAAAACAATTTTTAAAGATCAATTGTTAATTAAAATTATATAACTAGTAAAAAAACAACTAATAAAACCCACTTAGTAAACAAACTCATAAAACCAGGTATAAAAAAATTTATAAATTAATTTATAATTACACTATTTAATATTTCTAAATGAATATTAAATCCATTTATCGAATCATAAATTTTTTTTAGAATAAAATAATTGAAATTTATTTTATTTTAAAATTTCTTTGAAAATATTGTTTTAAAAAATTTATAAAATTTATAATTCATATAAAATAGTAATAATAATAATAATAATAAATAGTATACCCATCATAATACTAAATAATATAAATTTCTAAAAAAATCCTAAACAATTAGAAAATGTCTAAAAAATACTAAAAAATTAAATCATCACCTAAAAAATTAAAACAATATTATATAACTCTTTAGTGAATTTTGATTGGTCAAAAACCCATTCACATTTCAGGAATCAAAAATACCACACAATAAACATCATGTTCTTAAAATTAAATACTTTCCCCAGTGAAAAATCACATTCAAAAGACTTTATAAAAAACCATCAATGAGACCGATAAAATTTGTAGAGACCTGAACTTCTTATACATAAGTATTAAATATTAATATATGAATATTAATTATATGAAACAACAATCCACACGAGAATCATTTAGGTCTAATACCTTTCAAAACATGGAAACATAAACAATTGGTCCAAAATTGATATACATCATCTCCCACTATTTTATTCATAATAATCACACTTTTTAAACACATCGTACATAATATATTTCTTCATAATCTAGGGAAAGGAAACATAAGAAAGGTTGATCTCATATTTTTACTAAGTGTAATCAAGGGATATACATAAAAATAACATTAGAAAAAGTGTATAAAAAAACAAGAATAGAATTTAAAAAACATACCCTGCATATAAAAGATCATAATTTTGAGTCATGGAATAAATATTGATAGTCCATAATACATGATTTATAAGGGAATCAAAGAACATGAACCATATTAGGATAAAATCAGAATAAGACATGCAATTCTGGCATAAACATAAACATAAAAAAATCATTTCATTAGTAGTCAAGGTTCATTTACATGGATATAAAAGTGAAATGGGTTCACTCCCTAAACCATTGTAGTAGTTAATGTTCACTCCCAAGACTATCATAGTGGAAAAAGTATCTTACTAAACTGGGTTCACTCCCCATACCAATCTTGTTTATCTCCTGAGATATAAATCAAAACCCAATGATTTCGAGAGAGATATAGGTCCTAAACACCATATAATGAAAATCATACATATGTGTTACACAAGATCATAAGAAATTCATTATATTAGTACCTATGAAAATAAATGGGTTTCATAACCATTTTACCATAACCTAACATATTGAAATGAAATAGGTTCCATAGTCATTTCCTAATTTCATCAAAGCATATCCAAAGTAAAAATATGCAAGTCTTATAATTATTTTATCATGGTATAACCAGAAAAAAGGAAGTGGGTTTCATATGAATTTTATCATTGTGTAACCCTTGGAAAACAAAGTATGTTTCATAAGCATTTTTTCATGGTATAACCCGTAGGAGAGAAACTGGTTTCATAAACATCTTTTAATCATAAAAATAAACTATCTAGATAAGGAATATGTATTTTATCCTTATATAATATCTATAGAAAAGATTAAGTAACATAATATATTTTCATCATTGATGGAAAATTATTTTGAAATATCACTTGTGATTTTTTAGGAAAATGCCATTTTCAATTTGAAAATAAATTTTTAAAAGAGAAAATTAATTATTTTTTTGAAATACTATTATTTGAAAGTTACAATGAAACTTTAAAGGAATATTTAAATAAAATAATGGTCATGACATAAAGAAATTCTATTTATGATATAGAAATTAAAACAAATATTCACTTCACATTATTGGTAAAATCCAAATGGACTTTTCTTTGAAAATGACATGAAGATTCCTTTCAATTTTTTCAGAAATGTAAAAAATGGATAAAAATGCATTCAATAAATTATTTTTATAATTTTGAAAACATTATTTAAAACATTTTCAGAAAACAATGTTTTAGAATAAAAAGGGTTTTCAACCGAAGAGAGAAATAAAGATTTTTTTTAAAACATTTTTCTATACTCTTGAGTAAATAAAGAGAGGAAGATGAATGGAAAAAATTTATTCTCATAAAATAACTATAATATAATAAAATTAATGATTTTATTGAGGTATATATCATAATAATTTATCATTGGAAAAATAATTGTAAACAATCAAAATAAATGATGAGATTTTTACATAAAACTATTACCACTTTGTTAACTTGGAAAATAAGTACCATGAAAGAATAAACTTACATTAAAATTTTAATTTCATAAGAATAATTTAATTCATGGAATTAAATTTAAAATTTGATGTATATACTCCTCATATAAGAATATAGGTGCATAACATTACACTTGTCCCAAATAAGACAAAGTGAGACACAAATCTCTTATCGCTTTAGTAATATTTTGAATAATAATCCCCAACATAGAATGAAATCAAACGAAACATTAAATATCCTAAAAATTTTGAGATTAATTATATATTATTTCATGGTTTCAGTATATACACTAGAAAAAATAAACATGTGATGAATTTTTGTATGTCTCCCATAAATAAAAGAGAGATTAAAAAGCCCTTACCTTAAGTCTCGAATTCTTTAATAAAAATTAAAAAGTAAATTATAATAAATATAATTTTATTATAAATATATTATAAAACCATAATTATATATATCAGACCATATATTATTTTTTGGACCTTTCATTACCTGTTTATTAACAATTCTATGTTAAAATCACGTTATGGGCGATAATTGCATTGTTTTTCGTGTATGTTTTGATTTTTTATTTTACATAAACTAACATTGAACATTGTTACATAATATAAAAAAATTTAAAAATTATATAAATATCATAAATATCTATTTTATATGTATTTATATTAATCCATAAAAGTTGGAGACATAAATTGAAATACATATTTAATGGAGATGGTGGGTTGTACGTACAGATGAATGCTATTTCCATTTTCTAGATGTGTTGAAAGAATGAAAGGTAAATAACATATTAAAATTAGAGAATAATTTTCATTTCACATATATGAAATATTTTCATTAAACCCAACCGTATTACCTTCAATGTAAATCATGAATGAACCATATTGCTTCCCAAAGTGGTAGTCCGTCCTATACACTCGAGAAGTTATCGTATTCCCAAAAAAATAATGTAATAAGTAATATGTGATATAATAATTATATAAGTATAATAATATCATAAATATATTATATAAAATTTTAATATATCATTATATTGATCTGTGAGAGGTGGTTATAGAAAATTAATAACATCGGTTTGTGAGGTGACAATCCTCCTTACGAAAGAATGATGATTTTGTATCCAATTTTATGGAGGTAGAGATGGATAAATATTATTAAATTAACATAATAACATCTAAATATTTTTTATATAATCGTTTTATTAAATAAGGATAATTCAAGAAAATTTTAATGAGTTATAATAAGAATAAAAATGAAAATACATTGTAAAAATATTTACCCTTTCTTTAGAAAACCTCTTTATGTTTAGCCTAAATAATTCCTAGATTGAATTTATGATCTAAAAAAAGGAATATATGATGTGGGGACGGATATAATAAAAATATTTGGATAGTTATTGGATGAAAAAATTTGTTTTTTATTTGTTAATAGGAGAGGATAGGGGTGACCTTTTATAAGTGAGGTGAGTGGTAAACTTATAATTTATGACCAAAAGGTATACCTATTGTTTTCACATATCCAAAGGGTAAAAAATGGGACATTATATAACCATATAAGTTATAAGGTCTAAATATTTCCATCTAATGTGTTTTGGATAAGTTTTTACTTTATTTTAACCCTTATCTATTTAGTTTAACTCCCTGGTAAACCCATTTTAACCTTATCCGCAATAATTAAATTTTTCTACCTTTTTATATTAATAATGGTAAATTTTTTTGTTTATTTTATTTTATAATATAAATTATTTTATTTCAAAATATAGAAAACATTTTTCTATATTACGTTCACAAAAGTGGGAAAATTTAACTTAGAATTAACCCATAGACAGAACAAAAAACCTGTTTTCTGAATAGAAAATATTCAATCTTTTTAAAAGTTTTTTATATAGAACATAAATACAGATTTGATTCAAATTAAATAAATTTGATTAATAGAAATATAATTGAATGAATTTTACTTTTAAAACATATTTTTTGAAAGCATTAAAAAAATGAGAATTCTTGATAGAATAAGTATTTTTTACAATCTATCAAAAAATTACCTTCTAAGAAAATTTTCAAAAACTCACTCAAATAAAATTATAAAATGATGATTTAAAAAATTAATTTCGTTTTTTCAATTTTTTTAAAATTATAAAAAAATTAATTTTAAAAATAATTCTGTAAAAGGAAACAAAACCGCTTTTTTGAATAATACTGTTTTAAGTGTTAAAGTGGGTTAATTCATGTTTATTATATATTTTACATATAAGATTGATTTTAAACATTTGACTAAATATATTATATATAAATTTCAATAAAATAATTCACAAAATGTTTTCTTAAAATTTATTGAGGTAAAACGTGTTTGTATGCATAAAATTAGTTTTTAATAAATTTTTTTCTCTGTTTTCAAATGGTTTTTATTTTTATTTATAATTAATTTTTCACTACAGAGTTCAATATATATACATGTGTAAACCATATATTTTAAAAATTTAGTTAATACTATTCATAATCTATATTCAAACATCTAGGTGAAAACTATCATATTAAATAATAATATTTTTATAATATGTGACATTAAGTTTAAACTTCGTATTATGTGTAACACAATCTAAACTCAGTGTTGTGAATAACTAAAAATATAAAATTTATAAAATTTATTGGGAAAAAATATTTCACAAAAATTTTATTGTGTTACATTCTACCCCATTAAATAAATCATGTCCTTATAATTTTAAATTATTCTTGGTAAAAAAGGGTTTATCATTTGAAAATACCTTTGTAGGAAACCCACATCATAAAAAGGGTTGATAAAAATTCCTCTTAAAAGGAGAGAAAGGGATGTGCGAAGTTCATCTGAAATAAATAAAATTATGTTTCCAAATAGGATAACATAGGTGTTAAGTAAAGATTTGGACATGGAATAAAATCATATGTCCAAATAATGATGGAGAGTGACAATGATCATTGATCATATGAAAGTGAATATTCATTTGAAAATCTAGATCCACAAAATCAAAAAACCAAAATGGTGTGAAAAATGTTATTTATATCATAAGAAATGATTTTATTAGGTTAATAATTTATTTCAATATCATTTTACTAAGGTTGGGGAATTTTTTCAAGAAGATATACTATAAGAACCCGACCTTATTACATAAATAATCTTGAATTTAGTCAAGAAAACAATTACTTTTACATTTATAATCTTTTCAAGTTTATAACTTTAGAGAATTGGGACAATACATTCATAACATTACACATTATTATAGAGTGGATACCATAAAAAACAGTTTCCATTTTTTTTCAAAATATAAAACATTAAAACTTAAAAAAGACTCCATGACAATTATTCAACATTTAACATGGCTTACTTCCTTTTATTACACATCCATTAACCTTTGAAAATCATTTAAAAACTTTGTATGAGCAAAAAAGCTTAGGAAGGGATGGAAAAGAAGGAAAGATCACATTAGTCAATGAAGACTCAAAACGTATGAAAGCATTTTAAAAAGACATTCTTGTCACCCATATATACATAATTTGTGTTACACATGATCCAAAAAAAAACATGAGAACATAAATATAATCATAAAGGTATATTGGGGCATTATTTACATAATCTTGTAACCATTCTTGGCTACCTTATAATTTCTAACCCTCACAGCTACCTTACTTTGTGTAACCATCACAGTTACACTTGGAGTAACCATACGACTGACCTACAACATATTTCATACCCAATGAAATAGAGGAAAATATTTATCCCACCATTCATCATAAACAATTCCCAAGAACCAAAACATAACCAAACAACATTAATAATATCATAAAGAAATTAATTTTGAATTTTGTAAAAAAGAATTTTAAAAGAGGATTTTTAATAAAAATCCCCTTGTAAATATCATAAAATTTAAAAGATACTTAACATAGTGGATGGAGTGTGTATAAATACTATAAATACACATAATAAAACATAATATAAACAAAACCCATCACACAAACAATTTAAATATCACATAAATAATGAAGTAGAAGGTTAACCCAAAGAATGGAAATCAGGTTAAGAATTTCCTTACCTCGGGTTTGTCTTACTTCCAACTTGTTTAAACCCCATGTATAATGGTTAAAAGAGTGTTATTAATATTTTACAGAAACATTTTCATGTTTATAGAATTTTATATGATAATTTCATAACATCATTTCACCCTTTAATTGTCAGTATTTGGCCCCTTTCACTGTTTTTGGGCGATTTCTTTACATGATTTCCAAGATTGGTTCATGATGGATGTTTTTTTTGATTGCAAGTGAAACTACAGAATTGGATTTTAATGATATTTAAATTTTTCAAGTACCATATTTTATACCATTTATCACTTTGATTTTTAATATTAGGATGATTCATAAGTTAAAACATTAATGATGTTCGTTTAGATCATTTTAGTGGTTCTTTGATAATAACAACCTCATTTTGTCTTATAAATTAGAACCATGAGTACAAAAGAGTTACAGAACCATGGGTGAGTCATAAAACATATATTATAACCTATTTCAACCATATAAATGGTTTCATGACCATACTTGAAAGAATTAATGGAAATTGAAACCACATCGTCTACGATGTCGGTAATTCAACACATCACAGACAATGTTTATATTTCTTAAATAAGTTGGAGAAGAGAATAATAATGATGATGAATTTTCCATAAACATGATAACATCCAAAATATACATTATTCTAGAGATATAATGCCTCTTTGATAATAGGGGGTGAGGAAAGAAGAAAAATGAATCATGAAATAAAAGAAGACTTAAGAAATTTCTCACGAAAATTCCGCAGTCTAACGACATCTCTTAAAATTTCATAAAAAAATAGTTTGATGAGAGAAAAGGAATATCTCATCACTCATACATAATATGGATAGTAATGGGGATATGGAATTAAATATCCAAACATAATTCAAAATGGAAAGGAAGAGAATAATAATAAATTAAAGAAAAGAAAGAAAAATAAAAGAGGATGTTTACCTCTTGATCTCTTCTCCTTGAGATCCTTCTTAAGGGCTTTGATTTTTGTATTTTGGTGAGACCAGAAGCTCTAGGACATGGGGAAGAGCCTTGGGAGGAGTTTTTGGAAGAACTTAGTAATGTATTAAGGCTTGAGAGGTGTGGGAATAATAACGGAGTGGGGGTGGTATTTATAGTGGATGAGAGGGGGTATTTTTCATTATTTTAATCATTATAATAATATGTTTTCCAATGATTATGAATAATCTTAGTTCATGTGACCTCAAATAGTAATAATGGAATGTGTGTTCAAACCAAATGGCCTTTCATCACTTATGATGTCATAAATAATGTATTTTACTGATAATTTGATTATACAGTATTTTACGTATTTCACTATTCATCGAAAATTAAAGAATTTTAGAAAAATCCCAAAAATTTACCCTAACCATTTTTTGACAAGAAGAATTCAAAAATGAAGTCCATTTTTTTGAAAATTATTTTCTAAATATTAATAATTTAATTTTTTTTAAAAAGCATACTTAATTCAAAAATTAACAACTCTAATTCTGTAACAACTTCTATATCACGATGAAAAATTAACCAAGATGTTATTATCTTAAAGGCTTAAGAAAATTAAATATAAATAAAATTTACTATTCATTAGGGTCAATTTACTATTCACATTATTATTCATTAGGGTATGTTACTATTCCCAAAAAAACAAGTTGGTTTCATCATACTCCAAATAACATACTAAACACAATTATAGATGACAATTCATTGAAATTCAAAACATAGAAGTGGATAAGTTAGGTTTTAAAGGCTAGTTAAAAATATCTACTTAAAACAAAGTTCCGTGCATTTATATTTATTTTTAGAAAAACATAGGGTGTTAAATTATCCCCACCTTCTGTAAATTTTGTCCTCGCAATTTTATTTACTTATTAAACAACTGAGGGTAATTTTTCCCCATAACATTTTCAGACTCCCATGTTTCTTCTTCAACCATGTGGTTTTTCCACAAAACCTTTACCCGGTGGATTAACTTATTCCGCAATACCTGTTCCCTTCGATCAAG
Source organism: Viscum album (assembly GCA_963277665.1). Lineage (NCBI taxonomy): Eukaryota > Viridiplantae > Streptophyta > Magnoliopsida > Santalales > Viscaceae > Viscum > Viscum album. Next base: position 589,892,398 of record OY728141.1, on the reverse strand, counting down.
AATATGAACTGGTTTCTCATCATAAGAAAGGTTCCTTTCCAGCTGAACTGCTTCTGGGCTCAAGACATTTGAGGAATCTGGCATATACTTTCTCAACATCGAAACATGAAAAACATTGTGTACCTGAAACAAACTCAGAGGGAAATCTATGCAGTATGCCACTGTTCCAAATTTGTCCAAGATTTCAAAAGGACTAATGAATCATTGACTTATCTTCCCTTTCTTACCAAAACACATCACACTTTTCCAAGGAGAGATTTTGAGGAAAACATGGTCACCTACATTGAAAGATAAGTCTTTCCTTCTATAATCTGCATAAAGTTTCTGCCTCCTCTGAGATGTCCTCATGTGCTGCTGGATCATCATTACTTTCTCAGCCACTTCTTCTATAAATTCTGGCCTCATTAACTTTCTTTCACTAACTTCATCCCAAAATGCTGGAGTCCAACACCACTTCCCATACAAGGCCTCAAAAGGTTCAATCTAAATACTTGAATGAAAACTGTTTTTATAAGAAAACTCAACTAAAGAAATATGGTAATCCCAACTTTCCTGATAGTCCATCGAACAAGCTTGAAGCATATCCTCCAAAGTTTGAATAGTTCGTTCTGACTTCCCATCTAATTGAGGATGAAAAGCTATACTAAAATTTAACTATGTAGCAAATGACTTCTGAAGTCTCCTCCAAAAGTTAGAAGTGAACCCGTGATCTCGGTCAGATGTAATGTTAAGAGGAACTCAATGTAACAAGACAATCTCCTCGAGGTACAATCTAGAAATCTTATCCAAACTCATTGTATCTCAAATAGAAAGAAAATGTGAAGACTTTGTTAGCCGATCATCAATAACCCAAATCACATTGTTACCTTGAGAAGTCTTTGGTAGTCCCACCACAAAGTCCATGTATACATTTTACCATTTCCACTCTATCACTGGAAAAGGCTTAAGCATCCCCTTCGGTAACTTCTGCTCTGCTTTAAACTGTTGACACATCAAACATTTCATGGTAAAATCAGAAATATCTATTTTCATTCCATCCCACCAATAATACTCCCAAAGGTCTCTATACATCTTAGTACTGCCAGGATAAACAGAAAATGGAGAACTATGTGCTTCTAACAACAAATATTTCTTCAACTGAGAATCACTAGGCACACACAAGCCTTTTCCAAATCTTAAAACACAATCTTTTTCAAGGTTAAATTCTTGAAACTTACACATTTTAACCAATTATACCTTTTTCTGTAGCTCACAGTCTTCCTTCTATGCTTACTTAATTCTGTCTTACAATGAAGACTACACTGAAACCTGAAACAAAACAAAGGTATCCCCTGCATCAACAACTTCTAAGACAAAATTCATCAAATCACTAATCAAGGTATCATGTTCCAAATGTAACATGGTTAATGATGCATGATGTTTCCGACTCAAGGCATCTGATACTTTGTTTTATTTTCGAGGATGGTAATTGATCTTGTAGTCATAATCCTTTATCAGTTCGAGCCATCTTCTATGCCTAATGTTTAATTCCTTCTGAGTGAATATATACTTTATAATTTTATGGTCAGTATATATTTGTCATTTGGTTCTGTATAGATGATGCCTCCAAATTTTCAATGAAAAAACCACAGCTGCCAATTACAAATCATGTGTGGGATAATTTATCTCACGAGGTTTACGTTTTCTTGAAGCATAGGCAATTACCTAATCATTCTGCATCAAAACACAACCAAGTCCCTTCAAAGAAGAATAAATGTAGATGAAAAACTCACCATTTTGGGAAGGTAAGGCCAAAACTGGAGCATTCACCAATATATTTTCAGTTCTTGAAAACAAAAATCACATTCCTCTGTCCAAACAAATTTAACCCCTTTCTATGTTAACTTAGTTATCGGGTAGATAACCGTGAAAAGTTCTTAACAAACCATCTGTAATAACCTGCTAACCCAAGAAAACTACGAATCTCTATAACATTTGTGGGTCTTGTACATTCATTAACTACTTATGTTTTGGTAGGATCAACTGTTATTCCATCCTTATTTACAATGTTCCCAAGAAAAGAGATCTATTGCAAAAAAAAACATACTTTCTGTATTTTCCATATAGTTTCCTTTTCTTTTAATGTTTTCAAAACAACCCTGAGATGTTTTTAACGAACTGATTTATTTTTATAAAATACCAGAATGTCATTAATAAATAAAACCACAAACTTATCCAAGAACTCATGAAATAATCTATTCATAAGACTCATGAATACATCAGGTGCATTAGTTAATCCAAACGGCATAACAATAAATTCGTAATGCCCATATCTAGTACGAAAGGCTTTTTTCAAGATGTCATCCTCCTTCACCTTCAGCTGATGGTATCCGGATCTCAAGTCAATCTTGGAAAAGTACTGAGCTCCCTGGAGCTGATCAAACAAGTCATCAATATGAGGGAAAGGATACTTGTTTTTAACAGTGATGTTATTCAAAGCTCTATAATCAATTAAAAGTCTCATGGAACCATCTTTCTTTTTAACAAACAAAACAGGGGCTCCCCATGGTGAAGTGCTAGGATGAATGAAGCCTTTTTCAAGAAAATCCTACAACTGATTTTTCAATTCAAGAAGTTCTATTGGAGACATACGATATAGGGGTTTTGAAATTGGATTAGCATTAGGAACTAAGTCAATTGTGAATTCTACTTCTCGATCAGGTATGACACCGGGTAACTCATCAAAAAAAACATCAAGGTATTCATTTACCACTGTAACATCATTAATTTGAATAGTTCCCTTTTTTTCAACAATATTAGCAAGATAACTTTCATTCACATCTTTCAATAGTTTCTCAGCTTCCTGATATGTTATCAATTGTATGGGTTCATTCTTGTATACAAACTAAAACTCTTTCTGAAAAACAACTTCTTTGGCCCTATAGTCAATCTTAGCATGATAATCAGAAATCCAGTCCATCCCCAGAATAACATCAAACTCAACTAAGGGTAAAACAACAAGGTTTTCAGGTAATTTCATTCCACATACCATAATAGAAAGATTCTTATAATTAATCTTTTCTATGACATTCCCACCTGGTGTTTTAACAAAATGTTTGGGTCTCATTTGTTTAGGTAATATTTCTAATTTACCAAAAAATTTCTCAGAGATAAAGGAATGTGTATACCCAATATCAAACAAAACTTTAGAAAAATCTGAGTGAACAAACAAAGTACCTGATACAACTTCATTGGATGGCCTGACATCTGCTGACGTAGTCGCAAAGGATCTCACCACACCTTTCTGCTTGTATTCTGGCTTCTTTGCACCATTCAGATCTCTCTTTGGGAAAAAATTTGCAAAATTATCCATCTCACCACATTTAAAACACTTTACGATCTAATTTTAATGATTTTTCTTAGGATCATTTTCATTGATATCTCATGCTATATGTCCAAACTTACCACATTTAAAACACTTCCTAGTTTTTCTAAGACATTCCCTAGGGTGTTTCTTGCCACACTTTTTACACACTAAAAATTGAATTTTTTTACCATCAGATTTATTTGGCTGATTCTTACCCATTTCTTACCAACTATACCTCTTCATATCTTTGTTTCCAAAATGCACATGATCATCAGCATACTCCATCTCTAACCTCTCAGTACATCGGACAAGTTTCTCATAACATTTGAATTCATGGGAGGCCAACTCCATTCGATACCTTGGCTTCAGTCCTAAGTAAAAGCGGTTTATTTTGCTATCAAGATCCAGAATAAGATTTGGAGCATACCTCACAAGTTGGGTGAAGTTCGCTTCATACACAACCACTAAATATTCTTCCCTCTGTTTCAATTCAAGGAATTGCTTCTCCATTCTAAGTCGCACCAACTTAGGAAAAAACTTTTTAAGGAAAAGACTTTTAAATTAATCCCACTCTAAGGCATCAACATACTCTATACCCCTAATATTCCTTACCATAGACCACCACTGATCAGCTTACCCTTCAAAATGATAAATGGAAAGACTTACCTTTTGATTGTTTGAATATCCCATAACATCGAATATCTTTTCAAGGGAATTGATCCATCCATCATATGCTTCTAGGTCAGAAGATCCATTGAATGCATGAGGATGTTGTATCATAAAATGTTCCACTACTATCATGTTCCGTTTTTTTACCTCTATTGGTTCTCTTGCATGGATGCCACCACCATTTATTTCTTGTGTTAGTTGAGCCATTACTGTCACAAACTACTCAGTTTCGATCCCTACCATTTCGGGTTCTAGTTCCAGAAGGATATCATTCGGACGGTGCCTCTCCTCTTCAGCATCCCTATTCCTTCTGCGGACAACCATTCTGAAAAAACATGTCTTATAGGAATCAACGTGGTAATATTTAAATTCTAAAACATTTCAAATTAAACACAGAGTGAAAATCATTTATGGTATTATATTAACAACACCTTAACCCCTAATGTTATCTAAACCATCCTCTGATACCAAATATAAGAACCCGGCCATATTACATAAATAATCTTGAATTTAGTCAAGAAAATATATCCTTTTACATTGAGGATCTTTTCAAGTTTAGAGAATTATAGAATTAGGACAATACATTCATAACATTACACAATTATTATAGAGTGGATACCATAAAAACAGTTTCCATTATTTTCCAAAATATAAAACATTAAAACTTAAACAAGACTCCGTGACAATTATTCTAAATTTAACATGGATTCATTCCTTGTCTTACACACACATTAACCTATAAAAATCATTTAAAAACTTGGGATGAGCACAAAATCTCAGTAATGGACGGAAAAGAAGGAAATATCACATTATTCCATGAATACTCGTAACGTATGAAATCATTTTCAAAAGACATTCTTGTCACCCATATATACCTACTTTGTGTTACACAAGATCCACATAAAACATGAGAACATAAATATAATAATTAAGGTATCTTGGGTCATTAATTACATAATCTTGTAACCATTCTTGGCTACCTTATAGTTTGTAACCCTCACAGCTACCTTACATTGTGTAACCACCACAGTTACACTTGGAGTAACCATATAGCCGAACTCCAACTTACTCATACCCAGTGCATTGGAGGGAAATATAGGTCCCACCCTTCATCATAAAAAATTCCAAAGAATCAAAATATAACCATACAACATGAATAATAACATAAATGATATTACTTTTGAATTTTGTAAAACAGAATTTTAAAAGAGGATTTTTAATGAAAATACCCTTATAAATATCATACAATTGAAGTGATACTTAATAGAGTTTATGAAGTATGTATATATACTGTAAATAAACATAATAAAATATAATATAAACAAAACCCATCACACAAACAATTTAAATACCACATAAATAATGAAGTAGAAGGTTAACCCAATGAATGGAAATCGGGTTAAGAATTCCCTTACCTCAGATTTGTATTACTTACAACTTGTTTAAACCTCCTGTATAATGGTTAAAAGAGTTTTATTAATATTTTAAAGAAACATTTTAATGTTTATAACATCTTATATGATAATTTAATAACATCATTTCACCCTTTAATTGTTTGTATTTTTCCCCTTGAACTGTTTTTGGGTGAGTTCTTTACATGATTTCCAAGATTTGTTCATGATGGATGTTTTTTTTGATTGAAAGTGAAACTCCAGAATTGGATTGGAATGGTATTTAAATATTTCCAATAAAATAATTTATGCCATTTATCATTTTGATATATAATATGAGGATGAGTCATAAGTTAAAGCATTAATGATGTTCGTTTAGATCATTTTAGTGGTTCTTTGATAATAACAACCTCATTTTGTCTTATAAATTATAAACATGAGTAAAAAAGAGTTACAGAACCATGGGTGAGTCATAAAACATATATTATAACCTATTTCAACCATATAAATGGTTTCATGACCATAATTGAAAGAATTAATGGAAATTGAAACCACATCGTCTACGATGTCGGTAATTCAACACATCACGGACAATGTTTATATTTCTTAAATAAGTTGGAGAAGAGAATAATAATGATGATTAATTTTCCATAAACATGATAACATCCAAAATATACATTATTCTAGAGATATAATGCCTCTTGTATAATAGGGGTTAAGGAAAGAAGAAAAATGAATCATGAAATAAAAGAAGACTTGAGAAATTTCTCACGAAAATTCCGCAGCCTAACGACATCTCTTTAAATTTCATAAAAAAATAGTTTGATGAGAGAAAGGGAATATATCATCACTAATAAATAATATGTATAGTAATGGGGATATTGAATTAAATATTCAAACATAATTTAAAATGGAAAGGAATATAATAACAAAAAATGAAAGAAAAAAAAGAAAAATAAAAGAGGATGTATACCTCTTGATCTCTTCTCCTTGAGATCCTTCTTAAGGGCTTTGATTTTGGTATTTTGGTGAGACCAGAAGCTCTAGGACATGGGGAAGATCCTTGGGAGGTGTATTTGGAAGAACTTAGGAATGTATTAAGTCTTGACAGGTGTGGGAAGAATAAGGGAGTGGGGGTGGTATTTATAGTGGATGAGAGGGGTCATTTTTCATTATTTTAATCATTATTATAATATTTTTGCCCAAGATTATGAATAGTATTAGTTCATGTGACATAATATAGTAATAATGGCATGTGAGTTCAAAAAACGTTTCCTTGAATCACTTATTATGTCATAAATAGTGTATTTTATTGATAATTTTATTATACGGTATTTTATCGTATTTTACTATTCACCGAAAATTAAAGAATTTCAAAAAAATCCTGAAATTTTACCCCAACCATTTTTCAATGTGTAGAATTCAAAAATGAAGTTCATTTTTCTTAAAATAATTTTCTTAATATTGTTAATTTAATTTTTTTTAAAAAGCATACTTAATTCAAAAATTAATAACTCTAATTCTATAATAACTTCTACATCACGATGAAAAATTATCAAAAATGTTATTGTCTTAAAGGCTGAAGAAAATAAAATAAAAATAAAAGTTACTATTCATTAGGGTCCTATTACTATTCATATTACTATTCATATTACTATTCATTAGGGTATGTTACTATTCCCAAAAAAACAAGTTGGTTTCATCATACTCCAAATAACATACTGAACACAATTATAGATGATAGTTTATTGAACTTAAAAACATAAAAGTTGATAAGTTATGTTTTAAAGGCTAGTTAAAAATATCTACTTAAAAAAAAGTTCCATGCATTTATATTTATTTTTAGAAAAACTTGGGTTGTTAAATTATCCCAACCTTCTGGAAATTATGTTCTCACAATTTTATTTACTTATTAAACAACTGAGGGTACTTTTTTCCTCATAGCATTTTCAGAATCCCATGTTGCTTCTTCAACCATGTGGTTTCACCACAAAACCTTTAGCTGGTGGATTACCTTATTCCGCAATACCTGTTCCCTTTGATCACGAATCTAAACTGGTTTCTCTTCATAAGAAAGGTTCTCTTCCAGCTGAACTGCTTCTAGGCTCAAAACATTTGAGGAATCTGGCACATAATTTGTCAACATCGAAACATGAAAAATATTGTGTACCTGAAACAAACTCAGAGGCAAAGCTACGCGGTATGCCACTGTTCCAAATTTCTCCAAGATTTAAAAAGGACCAATGAATCATGGACTTAGCTTCCACTTCTTACCAAAATGCATCACACTTTTCCAAAGAGTGATTTTGAGGAAAACATTGTCACCTACCTTGAAAGATAAGTCTTTCCTTCTGTTATCTGTATAAATTTTCTGCCTGCTCTGAGCTATCCTCATGTGCTGCTGGATCATCCTCACTTTCTCAGTGACTTCTTCTATAAATTCTAGCCCCATCAACTTTCTTTCACTGACTTCATCTCAAAAATCTAGAGTCCGAAACTAATTCCAATACAAGGCCTCAAAAGGTGCCATCTGAATACTGGAATGAAAACTGTTATTATAAGAAAACTCAACTATAGAAAGATTCTAATACCAACTTCCCTGATAGTCCATTGAAAAAGATCGAAGCATATCCTCCAAAGTTTGAATCTTTCGTTCTGACTGCCCATCTGATTGAGGATAAAAAGCTATACTGATATTTAACTTTGTACCCAATGACGTCTGAAGTCCCCTCCAAAAGTTAGAAGTGAACCAGGGATCTCAATCAGATACAATGGAAAGAGGAACTCAATGTAACCTGACAATATCCTTGAGGTACAATCGATAAAGCTTATCCAAATTCATTATATCTCGAATAGAAATAAAATGTGCAGACTTTGTTAGCCTATCAACAATAACCCAAATCACATTTTTACCTTGAGAAGTATTTGGTAGTCCCACTACAAATTCCATGGATACATTATCCCATTTCCTCTATAGCACTGGAAAAGGATGAAGCATCCCCTTCAGTAACTGCTACTCTGCTTTAACCTGTTGAAACATCAAACATTTCACGGTAAAACGTCCGCATACTGATCCACCACTACAGGAAAACCAGGACTCCGCACGTCAACTGCTCCTAGGATGAGACTAGACAACTGATGAGTGATGGGCTATCCTCTCCTCTACGGAAGTATATCATGTGCTGCGAAGGCTCCCTTCTCGCCGGTGAAGGTGAACCTTCTCCCGTCGGTGCATACACATCGCACCTTGTGCCTAATAAAATCGATCTGAGCATGGACTGTAGATAAACAATACATGCCCAAGATGACGTCTTAAGGCCTCGACGCCGCTACAAGAAGATCCCAGCCGAAGCTCTCGCCTCCTAGAGTAAGCTCATAATGCCGGCACCAGTGTGTAATCGTCGAGTCTTCTCCTGTAGGAGTCTCTAGCCGTAAGGATCGAGCCAACGACTTTGTCAGAATCTCTGAGCTCCGAAGAAGGGCAGCGACTACGAAATAATGACTCACTCATGTGTCTATAAGAACTGCAACAAGGGTAAAATAGACACAGATAGTACCTCGAATCAACTGGGGCGTGCCGTGGTCGTAGGCCTCCGCTACCTGAAGCTATGCCTGTCTCTGCCCGCCAAATCCCTGTGGTCTGGGTGGACCTCTTGGTGGTGGTGGTGGTGGTAGATCCTCAAAGCGTCGTCCACCACCTACTGCTCGGCCAGCTCCTCTTCCTCGTCCGCCTGCTCCCGGCGGACCGCCACAGTCGACCCTCTGCCTCTTCCTAGGTGGTCCCTCAACCGTCTGCTGCTCCTCTGCATGGTGGGTCGGGCAGTCACGATCCATGTGACCATGCCCGCCGCATGCGTAGCACTGTCTGCCTCTAGAAAGACTGGCTCCGCGCTGTGTGCCCCGCACTGCTGAGCCAGTTGTCCTGAGGTCGTTTGCCTGAGGGTCCGGTCTGCCTGGACCCATGAGTCGTCTGTCGACTGCCTGCTGTAGAAGACTCTGCTACGTGCCGCCCTGCGGTAGGTCTCACTGCTGATGCAGGCTCAGCAAGGAAGGTCTCGATCAGAAGGGCTCGCTCCAGTACTCCTGCCTGTGTCAGAATGCTGAGGGAGATTATCGATGCCCTGATCTCCTGCCTCAACCCATGCTCGAAGGTCCGGGCCTGGAAGAATGGGTCTCGTACCATGTCTTTCGAGTAGCGCGAGAGATCAGTAAATCTCGCTGAGTACTGGGCGACCGTCAAGATGCCCTGCAGCAGCTGAAGAAGCTCCTGGATGCGCACCGCACGGTGGGTGGCTAGGACGAACTCCGTGAAAAAGAGGCTCTCAAAGTCCATCCAGAGGAGAGATGCCTCATCGTGCACCTGGAGCATCAAGCTCCACCATCTGCCTGCTGCCGCGTGCAGTAGGCTCGCTGCGAGGATCACCATGAGGTCTGCTGGTGTCCTCACTAACCTGAAAACCCGTACAACTGCCTCCAGCCAATCCTCGGCTTCCTGAGGGTCCGTCTCCCCACGGAACCTAGGCAGTCGCTGGCGCTAATACTCGTGCAGTGCACTAAGGAGACGTGCATCGTCAGCGGCTGGGGCTGGAAGCATCAGTGGCTCGACGGGTAGAGGTACCGCCAGTGCCTCAGCTGTCAAAGGGCCCTGTACCGAGGCCTCATCGCTCGGTGGGCTGTCATCACGCACAAGTCTTGGAACCCTAGCTGGTTGCCATCGTGTGGCCATCCTAAAAAGAAACAGGTGCACCACGGTCAAACAGTATACCTGGTGAGCTGACACAAAGTAATCACAAAGAAAACTTGAAACACACATGCAATCAATGTTTTCGTGCATTAATTCAGAAATCAGAAGTCAGAGACCTGGTGTACGGATACGTCGACGGCTACACCAACACTGGACTCCCTGGACTGATAACCACACCCAATACACTTAACAGTATTGCTTCACATAGAAATATATCAGTGTCCATAGTTCTGTGGTAGAACCGAACTCCTCTGATACCAATTTGTCACGACCCGTCCTCGAGGCCCGTGTCGTGACTACCCCAAGCCTTCCTTCCATAGGCCAGGGGCTGGCGACTAGAACCAAGGCATAATTCCTGGTAAAAAGGAAAGGCATTGCCTTTTTAAAATAAACAAACACCACAGAGAAAGCAAGAAGTAGAAGTAAACACTAAGTAAAACTGGGTACAACTGAAAGTGAGGAAAAGTAAGTGGTCCAGAATACAAACCCAAACTGAAAGTAAAGTACCACTGGAAAGGGAAAACCTCAACTGAAAGTAAAGCCGCAACCTCGAGCCATCCACTGGAAGTCCCACCTAAAGGATGGGTACAGATAGCCTCCAAAGGTCCTCAGGTCTAGCCGTCCGCTCCGAGTACGCCCCGCCCAGTGATCCACCTCCCGGTACCGACCTGCTCCTCGTGGCTCAACCACAATCAGTGTTGTCCGTCATCTGCAACCAACACAACGTAGTGCGGGCATAACCAGTGCAAAGGTGATTATAAGCTACTCAGTAGGGACCCTGAGACTCCCATAGGTCTCCCAGAATCCACAAAGGATACTCCACAAAGGAAGATACAATCACGAAGTAACATCCGACTCTACTTTGGTATATGCCCATACATATACCTAAGTCATCAATTCCAGTTCAGCTCCAACATCCGAGCCCAAGTACAACCCAGTCCACACAAGAAAACGTAACCCGTTCCACATAGGAAATCAAAACCCAATCCACATAAGAAAGCATAACTTAATCCACACAGGATATCAAGTCAATCTTATCGAAGATAAAGATTGAAAGTCAAGATTCAGCTCACCCAGGTATACTTCTTCGTAAGACGATAGATATGATCAAATATTACTACTGATTCATCTAAGCTGTCAGACCCACACAGGATCGATAGGTACTAACCCCCGTAGTGTCCCACAAAAGATTGAAAGGTATCTAACCCCCGCAATGACCCACACAGGATCCGACCCACACAGGATCGATAGGTACTAACCCCCGCAGTGTCCCACAAAAGATTGAAAGGTAACTAACCCCCGCAATGACCCACACAGGATCCGACCCACACAGGATCTGTAGGCCTGGCCCACACATGACCGCTGAGCACTGCCCCACACAGGATCAGACCCACACAGGATCGGTAGCACTGATCCACGTAGGATCACTGAGTGCTGTAGTCGTCGCCGTCGAATCCAAAGAGGATTTCTGTACAGTCGTCCTCGTCATCGTAGTCGCAGCCAGTTCTAGGGTTCAAAGACACATCAAGCTCCTTCGAGAGGGTCCGCCCCACGAGCCGAGGGGCTGATACATCAATTGACACATAGTCTGGAGTTGATGTATCCAAAAGTTCTGTATCGTCAACAGGAACTCAACGTCACAGACAACGCGTCAATCGGACGCCCGGTCTGAGAGTTATTGGCTTTTTTGTCCAAGGGACCCGATTGGTTTTTAAGTAAAAACCAACCCGAACATACTCCACCTGTGTCCAAACATCGAGCGGAGTAAGCCAAAAGGTTGGTCTCACTTATAAGAATCGAACAAAGTCAACGACATGTCAATCGGACGTCCGGAACTCAAGTTATAAGAGTTTCCGCTCCGAGGGCCAGGTTGGTTTCGTGTACGAACCAACCCGGCCAAACACAAAGTTCTCCGAAACCTTGAGTGTAATAGATCAAAACGACCATCTCGATATAAGGATCGTATCTCAGCTGACGGTGCATCAATCGGAGGTCCGCAACTCAAGTTATGGGCAACAAACCGAAAGAGGTTCGGTATTAGGGGGTTCGGGCCCGGTCCGACCTGGCCCGATACCCCTAGGGTCGGCCCGAACCAGGTCGGACCAAACCAGGTCCAGATCCGCCCATTTGGGCATGGCCCGACTCAGCTGGCGTGGCCCGACCCGGCCTAGGCGCGGCCGGCCAGGCCTGGGCGGCCCCGCCCGACCTGTGCGCTGGCGGTCCGGCGCACTGGCCAGGTGGCTCGGCCGAACGACCAAGCCGTTCGGATGCGAGGGGGGGGGGGGGGGGTGATGTCCCCCTCTTGTAGTAACCGCGACCCCTTAATGGGGCTGCTCACGTCCGGCCAGCCGAGGGTTTTGAGCCCCCGGTTCTTCCCTGTCCGGCCGGCCCGCTCTGGCCGGCCGGCTTCTGCCGCCACGGGACCGGCAAGGCCGGTCCCCCCTGCTCCGTCGCCGGTGGCCTGATTTCGGCCGCCGGTTCCCCTGATCCGCCGCGGATTAAGCTGTGGCCTTGGTCCGTCCGGCGCCGCGCGACGGCGCCGCGCCCCTCCGCCGCGCCCCTGCTCTGGCCGCGGTGTCTTCGGGTTTTTCCGGCGCGGTGCGACATCGCCGTGACTTGGTTCAATTTTCAAATGCGCGGCGCGACGGTGCCGCGCATCCTCTTCGCTCGTTCCCACGGAGTGCGATGGCACCTTTTCACTTTCCTTCGAACCGCAACAACAAAAATAAAAAGGGAGGAGGGTCGGCCGTGTTTGTGCGGTCCGACCCCCTCCCTTTAAACGATATCAAGTGGTCCAAATGAACGAGGATAGATGACGGAAGAATTCCCAAATAAAAACACATAAACCCCTACCTCAACGTCATCGTCGAACGAGACTTCGTCGCAGAATTAACCATCACGGAAGGAGACATCGCGGAAGGAGATGTCGCGGAAGGAACGTCGTTGGCGTTAGGTGATCTCCAAGGAAGGCGTCCCTTGCTGTCGTCCGCCGTCGGAGGTCGGCGTTCTTCGTCGGCGGTGGTGCGTTCTTCGCATTCTTCGCCGAAGAACAAAGAATCCTCAAGACCTCTCTTTTTCTCCCAAAGACTTCCACAACCAGAATTCCAACAAAATAAAATAAGTTCCACACTTATTTTATTAACATAACCTACGCATTTGAAATTCAAACATTCACATTTAACTCACATAATTAATTATCATAAGTTGTCAAAAATTAATGGTGAGTTGAGGGGGGTTAGAGAATATTAATGGGTGGGGTTCGTGTGGGCCCCACCAACTTCATAACCTCTCATGGGAAGTTGGGTGGTTTTCCCCAACTTCCACCCAAAGGTTTTAACCACTTAAAAAATAAAAAATGTAGTTAAATGTTTATTTTAACTTCCACAATTTTTATCAACTTCTCTCGTGAAAACACAACTCAGGAAAAGGTGTTCCTAAGCAATTATCGGCGCTGCGAATCCATTGGAGCCCTCAGAATTCGATTCCGAGCACCGGTTCAAAAGTTAGAAAAACCCACGCGTTCGTTCACTGAAGGTACCCGAGATAAACTTCGGATAGAAATTCTGGGCACACTGGGCCTCAGAATCAAGTGCCGTCAGAAACCGCGTTCTTGTAAAATTCCCCAGAAAATTAAGAAAAAATTTCCCTTGAATTTTACGGGTCTTTACAAAACGTTTTAAAAGTTTTTATATGAAAATTAAACACGAATTTGATTCAAATGAAATAAATTTGATTAATATAAATATAATTGAACTAATTTTAATTTTAAAACAACTTAATTTTTTAAAGCATTAAACAATGAGAATTCTTGATAGAATAAGTATTTTTTACTATTTATCAAAAAATTATCTTCTCAGAAAATTTTCAAAAACTCAACCAAATAAAATTATAAAATGATGATTGAAAAAATTAATTTAATTTTTTTCAATTTTTTTTTGTAAAATTTTCAAAAAATTAATTTTAAAATGAATTCCATAAAAAGCAAAAAAACTAATTTTTTGAAAAATACTATTTTGAGCATTAAAGTGGTTTTATTCATATATATTGTATATATTACATATAATATTAGATTTAAACTTTTTACTGAATATATAATATATAAATTTCATTAATATAATTCACAAAATGTTTTTCTTAAAATTTATTGTTGTAAAACATGTTTTTTGCATAAAATTAGTTTTTTATAAAAAAATCTCTTTGTTTTAAAATGGTTTTTATTTTTATTTATACTTAATTGGCCACTAGAGAGTTCAATATATATACATGTGTAAACCATATATTTTAAAATTTTAGTTAATATTATTCATACTCTCTATTCAAATATCTAGGTGATAACTATCATATTAAATAATAATATTTTTATAATATGTGACGTTATGTTTAAACTTTGTATTATGTGTAAGACAATCTAAACTCTGTGTTGTGAATAACTATAAATATCAAAATTATTAAAGTTATTTGGAAAAAATGTTTCACAAAATTTTTATTGTGTTATATTCTAACCCATTAAATAAATCTTGTCCTTGGAATTTAAAATTATTCTTGGTAAAAAAGGGTTTATCATTTGAAAGTAACATTTTGGGAAACCCACATCATAAAAAGGGTTGATAAAAATTCTTCTTAAATGGAGAGAAAAGGATGTGCGAAGTTCATCTGAAATAAAAAAAATTATGTTTCAAAATAGGATAACATAGGTGTTACGTGAAGATTTGGACATGGAATAAAATCATATGTCCAAATAATGATGGAGAGTGACAATGATCATTGATCATAGGAAAGTGAAAAATCATTTAAAAATCAAGAACCACAAAATTATAAACCAAAATTGTGTGAAAAATGTTATTTATATCATAAGAAATGATTTTATTAGGTTAATATTTTATTTCAATATCATTTTACTAAGGTTGTGGAATTTTTTCAAGAAGATATACTATTAGAACCCAAACTTATTACATAAATAATCTTGAATTTAATCAAGAACATAACTACTTTTACATTTCGAATCCTTTCATGTTTAGAGCATTATATAATTAGGACAATACATTAATAAAATTACACATTATTACATAGTGGATACCATAAAAATAGTTTCCATTTTTTTCAAAATATAAAACATTAAAACTTAAACAAGACTCCGTGAAAATTATTCAACATTTAACATGGCTTCCTTCCTTGTCTTACACATCCATTAACTAGTGAAAATCATTTAAAAACTTGGGATGAGCACAAAAGCTCAATAAGGGATGTAAAAGAAGGAAAGTTCACATTAGTCCATGAATACTAGTAACATATGAAAGAATTTTCAAAAGAAATTATTGTCACCCATATATACCTAATTTGTGTTACACTCGATCCAAAAAAACATGATAACATAAATATAATCATAAAGGTATCTTGGGACATTACTTACTTTATCTTGTAACCATTCTCGGTAACCTTATAATTTCTAACCCTCACAACTACCTTACTTTGTGTAAACATCACAGTTACACATGGAGTAACCATATGGCCGACCTCCAACTTAGTCATACCCAATGCATTAGAGGGAAATATATGTCCCACCCTTCATCCTAAACAATTCCGAATAACCAAAACATAACCAAACAACATGAATAACAACATAAAGAAATTATTTTTGAATTTTGTAAAACATAATTTTAAAAGAGGATTTTTAATGAAAATCCCCGTATAAATAGCGTACAATTGAAGAGATACTTAATAGAGTGGATGGAGTATGTATATATACTATAAATACACATAATAAAAAATAATATAAACAAAACCCATCACATAAACAATTTAAATAGAACATAAATAATGAAGTAGAAGTTTAACCCAAAGAATGGAAATCGGGTTAAGGATTCCCTTACCTCAGGTTTGTCTTACTTCCAACTTGTTTAAACCATCTGTAAAATGGTTAAAATAGTGTTATTAATATTTTAAAGAGAAATTTTCATGTTTATAACATCTTATATGATAATTTCATAACATCATTTCACCCTTTAATTGTTAGTATTTTTCCCCTTGCACTGTTTTTAGGCGAGTTCTTTACATGATTTCCATGATTGGTTCATGATGGATGTTTTTGTTGATTGCAAGTGAAACTAAATAATTGGATTGAAATGGTATTTAAATATTTAAAGTACCATAATTTATACCATTTATCATTTTGATGTTTAATATGAGGTTGATTCATAAGTTAAAACATTAATGATGTTCGTTTAGATCATTTTAGTGGTTCTTTGATAATAACAACCTCATTTTGTCTTATAAATTAGAACCATGAGTAAAAAAGATTTACAGAACAATGGGTGAGTCAAAAAAATATATATTATAACCTAGTTCAACCATATAAATGGTTTCATGACCATACTTGAAAGAATTAATGGAAATTGAAATCACATCGTCCACGATGTCGGTAATTCAACACATCACATACAATGTTTTTATTTCTTAAATAAGTGGGAGAAGAGAAGAATAATTTTGAGAAATTTTCCATAATCATGATAAAATACAAAATATACATGATTATAGAGATATAATTCCTCTTGTATAATAGGGGGTGAGGAAAGAAGAAAAATGAATCATGAAATAAAAGAAACTTGAGAAATTGGTCACGAAAATTGCACAACATAACGACGTCTCTTAAAATTTCATAAAAAAATAGTTTGATGAGAGAAAGGGATTATCTCATCACTCATACATAATATGGAAAGTAAGAGGGATATGTAATGAAATATCCAAACATAATTCAAAAGGTAAAGGAAGATAATAACATAAAATGAAAGAAAAGAAAGAAAAATAAAAGAGGATGTTTACCTCTTGATCTCTTCTCCTTGAGATCCTTCTTAAGGGCTTTGGTTTTGGTATTTTGGGGATACCAGAAGCTCTAGGACGTGGGGAAGAGCCTTGGGAGGAGTATTGGGAAGAACTGTGGCATGTCTCAAGGCTTGAGAGGTGTGGGAAGAATAGGGGAGTGAGGGTGGTATTTATAGTATAGGAGAGGGGGTATTTTTCATTATTTTAATCATTATTATAATATTTTTGCCCAAGATTATGAATAGTATTAATTCATGTGACCTAAAATAGTAATAATGGAATGTGAGTTCGAAAAAAGTGGCGTTTAATCACTTATGATGTCATAAATTGTTTATTTTATTGATAATTTGATTATACGGTATTTTATCGCATTTCACTATTTACCGAAAATTAAATAATTTCAGAAAAATCCCAAAAATTTTCCCCAACCATTTTTTGACGTGTAGAATTCAAAAATGAAGTCCATTTTTTCTAAAATAATTTTCTAAATATTATTAGTTTAATTTTTTTTAACAATCATACTTAATTCAAAAATTAACAACTCTAATTCTATAACAACTTCTATATCATGATGAAAAATTAACCACAATGTTATTATCTTAAAGGCTTAAAAAAGAAAATAAAAATAAAATTTACTATTCATTAGGGTCATATGACTATTCATATTACTATTCACTAGGGTATGCTACTATTCAAAAAAAAACAAGTTGGTTTCATCATACTCCAAATAACATACTGAACACAATTACAGATGACAATTTCTTGAAATTCAAAACATAGAAGTGGATAAGTTATGTTTTAAAGGCTAGTTAAAAATATCTAATTAAAACAAAGGGCCATGAATTTCTATTTAATTTTAGAAAAACTTGGGGTGTCACATATACTTACTTGATTTAATTAAATTTAATAAGAAACATATTGTCTTTTGGTTGTGCTTAGATCAATTTTAACCTCATATCTTACTTTAATAAATGACGATGATTTTTATGCCTAAATTACCAGTAGACCATAATATCTATAATTTAATGATAATTCATTCTATATTTCCCTAGTTATTAGAAAAATGGAATTGTTAGAACAAGTTATCTAATAAC
Source organism: Viscum album (assembly GCA_963277665.1). Lineage (NCBI taxonomy): Eukaryota > Viridiplantae > Streptophyta > Magnoliopsida > Santalales > Viscaceae > Viscum > Viscum album. The sequence continues at coordinate 589,874,335 of OY728141.1, read as the reverse complement.
ATGCAAAGTTCAACTAAATAAATTTCATGAATAGTTAACCTTAAGGATCGTCCATTCCTGACCAAAATTGAAATCCAAAAAATTATAAAGATGGAAATTAAACATCCCAAAATAAACATTACTTCAATATTCTAAAAATAAATATTTATATATTAATGGTAACATACCAAATATGTTAATACCTTGATCATATATTCTGTTGAATCATGATAATAACCAAAATTACCATAAAACCTAACTGAAAAAAATACATGATCCAAAATTCCATAGATAAAGCTAAAAATTATTGATGATATACTAAAAATCAATTTTTTTTTGTAAAATCCATAATATATAACATATTTCATTTTAAAAAAAAATCATTAATCAACTATGGGGTCATGAATACTATCCAGTTTACTTTATCCACATCAATCTTCTCTTTATCCAAAATGATCACCATTTTCTCAACATCAGAAACATATTATAGATTATACAAGCTTAATAATGTGTTTTTTTTAAAATATAACATTTCCATTAAATAAATTTTCTATGTCATCAGTACCATTAAATATATTCTTACAAATCCATTATTAAAAACTTCTATAAACAAAACATTATATATTTCATGATTTGTGTAACATAATTCTTAAATTCCCATATAAAAACACATCAATCATTACACTTCATTATTAACTATTAACTATGCTTGATCATATTATTGCTTAATAACTTTTTCATTTTATATCATTCGTGTTATCTTCATTATCAATGGAGTGATAATTACTCATACCACATTATTGATTCTCTTCAAAGACTTTCCCTTAGGACATGAATTCGTGTAATTCCCATTCTTTAAAAATTTATAACATTCAACCATTAATGAAAAATTTGGGAAACCATTATTATCATCCATTTAATTAAATAAACTATTAATTTTCATAGGAAAATGTTTATTTTTTCTCTTATTTTCATTATATAAAACATATTCTCATTTCTTTAAGACATTCCCTAGAGTGCTTCTTCCAAAAATCTAAAAATATAGAAAACTGGATATTCTTTTCTCCATAGTATCCACTACTTGAACTCTAATCTAAATATATAATTATTTTAAATGGTTATTTTGAGAGTTTATTAATCTAAAAGTTGTTAATCATATATTGTGATAACTGATTAGGAAAAAAATAACATCCTTCACTCCATTCAACATCCCATTTTTTTCTCATCAACACATTTTCTATCACATTCAACATTAATATACTTCCTTATAGTTCCCACCATTGAATAAAACAAAATAAATCATATTGTGAGTTATAATACTCATTATGGGTAACCACATAATCAATAAAAATCACTTATCATGTAAGGACCCGACCTTAAGCATTATATATTCTAGTGTCTTTGAACAATAATTCATATTCTTACAATCTTTAGAATCTTTTTAGTTTAGAGTTTTCGATACTTAGGTCATAAATCATACATAAAAACTCTTATATTTAAATTTAGACACTTATAATCTATATCCATATTTTCATAATATGAATATTTTGAAAAAAACATGATTTATTTTCTGAAAAAATATCATGACTTTAAACTTGAATTCTTCATTTCATTTATATATCCGTAAACGCTGTGAAAAAAATTTAAAACTAGGGTTGAGTAAAAAAATCATAGTAAGGGATATAAAAATAAATAAAACCATTAGTACAATAAAAAACATGAAAATCCATGTAACATTTTACATTATATTCAAAATTCTTTGATCATAATAAAACATTTCCACATGAAAATTACACACACTTTTTTCTGAAAGAAAAAAATTAATAAAATATTAGAAGTCATAAATAAATCATATTGGTAACTTGGGTCCTCATTTTATTATCATAATTACACATAGTGTAACCATCATTTCTATAACTAGATTAACCCTCATTGTAATACATAAAATAACCGTTATAGCTATACTTGAAATAATTCTCATAGTTTTTCATAAAGTAGCCATCATAACTACACTTGGAATAACCATAACAGTCCCCTTCCAACATAACCAATTGATTTTGTGGATATAATGGGGATCAACTTTTATATAATCTATATTGGGATCTCCTATTATATATAATGTTTATCAATCCTTCTAATAAGATTTATCAGGCTCCCCTGTTTCTCATATATTATAATCAAATATCACGAATAAAGCAGTTTATAAAAACTTTTATAAATTTTTTTAAAACCATATAGAAAAACCTTTGGATATTAGAAATAAAATTATTTTTAAAATTATTTATTCAAAAATATAATACCTATAAAAAATTAAGGATAGGTTTTGTTGAATAAATGATCATTAGAAACATTCTTGAGGAAAATAACCTTTCTATTTTGAAATAAATTATTTTAAAAAGCTATAAAGGTACAAAGGAAGAAATTTTCTCTGAAAGAAACCATATAAAATTGTAAAGTGAGATTAAAAATATTAAGGCATTATTAAGGTGGAAATTTATGTTAATTTTTTTATTAAAAAAACACATTCCTTTTTACCTTTGAAAAAATAGTTGAAAGAGGAACTTCACAAAATGATTTTAACAAGAAAGACCATAACCTTGAGTTTTATTTTCCACATACATTATTCATCATTATGAATAGTAAACTTAGGTTAATTATTTAATTTATTAAGAACCCTTTTAATGTTTATTAATAATTTTATATAACTTATTTTATAATTATATACCATTACATAATTATTTAGGTTCATGTCAGATGTTTTTACGATATTCGATTTGTTAGTCCAAAATGACTAAGATATGTGGACTATGGTCAAAGAGAAAATTATTAAACCATATATAGAATAATAATATGGAAATAAATATCATTTTTATATATTAATTACACTTTTAAATCCATCAATTAAATATGGTTATGAAAAATTAATTATGTTAAAATCATGGGGATGGTAAGCAATATGTACACCTGAGTAACATTTCAATTTTTCAATGATAATTATAGAAAAATGGTAAGTATAATTTTAAATTTAAGTAATTATAATAATATCATAATAATAATATTAATTCATTAAATATTATTATATATATCATCCATGTTATGTGGTGATGAAAAATGAATCACGTAGCTTTGTTGAGGAGGTAGTCCACACATACACATGAATGACATTATAATTTTTAAGTGAACAGAAAGGAAATAATTTAAATGATATATTATCCATTTATAATGAAAAATAAATAATTAATATTATATATAAATATTAATTCCAATATTATAATCTATTCTTGAGAGATGGTTATGGAAAATGAATTACATCGATTCGCGTGGTGGTAGGCCTCCGTACACCTGAACGATGAATTATTTTCCAATTTAAAATAAGTGTAGATGGATATAGTTTATTAAAATAAAAAAATAAAATAAAATAATATTTTGGATTATATGTTTGATATTTTATAATTGTTGAATATGTTTTTATGGATGAGGAAGAAAAAGAAAAACTAAAACATGCAAATAAAACTATACCCTTTCTTTGGAACACATACTTTTCTTAATTCCTTAAGACCTCCAATATAGGTATTATTACAAAATAATTGACCTCTATAATGAGTTGAGGAATTATAATAAGTTATTTCTATAAGGATTGGTCAAACTAAATTTGTTTTTATGTGTGAAGGATTGGGAAGAAGATGTTCCCTTTTATAGGAGAGGGGAGGGGCACTCCTATAATTTCTAAAATTATTAGAACATAATAAGGCTATTATAGAGAAAAATGCTTCAAAATTTCCTATAAATGAAAATTGTATGAAATTTTGACAACACATTATCTAATTTTCACTTATTTAAGATTTTTAATATTTTTAAATAAATTAATAAAATATCAATCTCATAAAGTATCTTTATTGTCAATTTTTGATACTATTCATTCCTTTGTCCATAAAAACCTAAAAAACAAGTACATTTCAAAAAAAAATATTATTGTATAATAATATTCTCATTTTGATATATATAATTCCTATATCACATTAAATATCCCAAATTATATTTATTTTAATATTTTTAATATTATTTATATGAGTTTTATAATAATTGAATAATTACTATATCATTGTAGTTCAAGATTTTAAAGTAATTATTTATTCACTAAAGAATATACAAAATTATCCTCGTGAATATAAATCTATTATATTTTTTTAAAAATATTTATAAATTAACATATCCCTTATATGGAACCATATTAAAAATATTACTCTTATTAAAAACAAGAGAGTGATAAGTTTGACTTTTCTTTAAATAAAATACTATAAAAAGTGGCCAAAAAAGGTCATAAATTATACTAATGTATGATTATGGTCTATATATACTAATAAAATAATATTTAGGTAAGTTTTCAATTCATTTAATATTTATTATCATTTTATTTTTAACCTAAATGACCAGATTTACCCCTTACCGTTGAAATACAAATAACAAAGGTTACAATTCATACTATACAAAAATAAATGGGATATATTTAATATATGTTGAACAATTTATTCAAAATATGGAGTCCATTTTTAAGAATTCAAAACACAATATTTAAATAATATAATTTAACAATAATCCAGAAAAAGTAATGAAAAACTATTTTTATGAAAAATTCCCATTTAAAATATAAAATGTTTTATACTAAATTTAGTTATAAAATCCATTTTTAAAACCATAATCCTAATGTTTTAGATCCATATGAACTTAAAAAGATTTAAAACAAATAAAAACATAATTTTACCCCATAAAAACATTAAAATAAAATAGAGTTTTTAATAAAAATTTTCATTTTTCTCTTTGCTTTGAAAAATAAATATATTCAAAAAATTATAAGAAATAAATCCTAATATAATTTTACATGATGAATTAGCAAATTAAATAAAATTTTAAAATAAAATTTTGAAATTTTAATGAAATTAATTACCTTAACCACCCATAAAAAGATATAAATATCATTTTTGAAGAAGATATGTTTTCTAAAGAATAAAAGAACTTTACTAAAAATATAATAATTATTTAAAAAGAATTAATTAATAAACTAAAAATGAGTAGGACCATAATATATTTCATAATGAATATAATATTTTTCATTACCTCCAATTTAATGTCTATTTTTTAATGGTCACATTTAAATAATAATTTTTAATTATCTGATTAAGCTCGATGGTGTGTATCTTGTATGCTATCAAACATAGTTTTTTTAAAAAAATTGGGATGTTACACTATCACCCCATTTAATAAATTTTTTCCTTATAAATTTTACATAGGATCACAATATATGGGTATGATTTTAAAAATATATTTGTTTAAATCCCTCATTATTAAAAGGATTAATAAATATTTTTCTTGGAAAGAGATAAAAGGGAAGTACAAAGATCATCTAGAGTGTTGCATACTAATTTTCTAAGTAGGAAAACATATGTGTGGAGAAGAAACATAGATATTGAAGAGAAAATAACTCCCAATTATTGATATAAAGTGATATAGAACATGGTCATGAGAAATTTAACTATAAAAAAATTGTTATTATGTGATGGGTTAAAAGGCATTTGATTATTAGATAAGAAAAGTAAATAAATAAAATTTTTATTTAAAGGTCATGTTCCTAAATTATATTAATTTTATTTCCACATATAATAATAAAATAAGTAATAAAAATTACTTGAAAGTGATAATTTCATCCTTTAATAAATTTCCACCACAATCTCAACTTTTTCTCTAATTAATGAGTATTCAAGATGCATTTTTCATGCCTAAAGTATCAGAATCGACATCTACTTATCATAAAATAAACAATAATAAATTTTTATTCCTCCTATATTTAGGAATGAACTAAAACCAAAAATGGATTGTACAATATATGTTAATTCTCCATTAAGAATTATCCTTTATAATATGAAAATCTATTTTAATCTCCAAAATTCAATAGTAATGCCCAAAGTTAAACATTAATCTTTCAATAAATAATTACCCTTAAAAGTATTCAAAAATAATCTAGAATAATATTAAAACCCAAAAAGTTATAAGGATTTTAACACACATTATTCCAAGATAAATTTAACATTTATTTCCAAATCATATCAATAACTCTGAATGCTTCATACCAAAAATAGTTTTCCCTAATAACCTAATCTTAAAAATATTCTAATTATTTCCATAAATCATTGGAAACACCACAAAGACACATTATGATCATTTATTATTCCTAATGATAATTCAACATTTATTTCTCAAATAAAGCACATAGTATCATATATGGTTCCCAAAATTATATTGATATTATTATAAAATGACACTAATCACTTATTCACTAAATAAATTTACCATAAAACATATCTTATCAAATTTAAACAACCCACAATTAACTCAAAATCAAGGATCTTATGATCCCAAAAGGATACCAATAACTTTGAACATATTTACACCAAGATAAAATGAAATATTACTCAAATAACATTTTCAATAAAAACTATACTAAATCTAAGGGTTGTATTACTATAAATGTCTCTGAAAATACTGTTAATAATATTACTCATCCATCACTTAGAACCTAAAAAGCAGTGTCTATGATATTAAAATTATGATAAAACTTAAAATTATAAACTGACGATGATATCCATTACTCTTAAGAAAAACTCACATGAAAATACATTAAACTCCAAACATTTATAAATAATTATCTAATACCAACTAAAAGGAATTGACCTTAATAATTACATATTTTAGTTTCTTTGAATTAGAATTTAAATTCTTACAATCCTAAAGATATTTTTGATTTAGAGTTTTATATAATTATGTCATAACTCATACATAAAAAACCAAATAGTGCAATGTATAAACTTTTACTAAATATCTATTTTTTTAAAATGTGAACATCTTAAAACCTAACGTGACTTCTTTTCATAATAAATATTCTTGAATTTAAACTTGACTTGTTTTTTTACCCATACTTAAACAATGTGAAAAACATTTTAAAATTTGGAATGAGAACAAAATGATTAGTAAGAGACATTAAAATAAAGAAAATTATTATTCTAGTGAAGGAAATAAAAATACATGTAATTTTTATTTTATCTTTAATGTTCTTATAATGTAGTAAAATATTTCCTCAGGAAAATAATATACATTTTTTTAAAGAAATATTTTAAAAAATCCATAGAAAGAATAAAAAATTCATATAGGTAACTTAGTGTCATGACCAATCCCCCGGGTCCCGTGCTATGACTATCCAAAGCCCCCCTTCCATAGGCATGGGGTTAACAACTAGCACTAGAAAGGAATATCCCTAAAAGGGAAGACATTTCCTCAAAACCTATACACACACAGACAGGGAACACTTCACACAAGTATAACACAACACAAGAAGAAAGGTACAACCAAAACTAAAAACCTCAACTGAGTGTAAAAGTAAGTACTGAAAATAAAAGGGTCCAAGATACAAGATCAACTGAAATTGAAGTACAGGTAAAAGGAAAACAACTCGTGAGGTCACCCACTAAGGAAAACAACTCCCCCTAGCTCACTGCCTTTGGTAAAGTCATAATCAGTTTATAGATGTGAAGGTCTCTTCAATAGATTTGCATTGAAGTCTTTGCCTCTACTTAGCACGCGACTCTTCCTACATCAAAGTTCAGAAATGATGCACTTGAATGCCTTGAGCCACTGAACTAGATAATCAGACATGCACAAATAGGTTATACTGACGATTTCACGCAACTCTTACCCTTTGCATGAACTATCTGACTTTGGCGCGAAATAATTGATTTTGGCACAAAAAATATTTCACGCAACAACCTCTTTTACGAGCCACCCCTTTTTCACACAAATTTTCCTTTTTCGCAGAGCTCAATGTTTTTCGCGCAACCTCAAATTTTCCGTGCAATGTCTGTGTTTTCGTGCACCTGAACCCTTTTTGCACAACTCAAAATTTTTCACGCAACACCCTTTATGCGAACCATTTACGTGCATCAGACCTTAGATCATATCAAAGTCTTCAATAGTACCTAATGAGGGGGGACACCTCTTATTTATAGGCGTCTTAGACCCCCACGCATAAAACCCCATATGGCGTGAAAAACATCTCATTGGGCGCATAATATTCCACGCAAGTATCGTTTTTTCGCGCACATTTCCATGTTTTTCACGCAGCCCATGCCTTTTCCATTTTCTGACGTTTTGATTCCAAAACACCTCTTGCGTGAAAAATATCTCTCCACTATTTCATGCTCCACTCTGTTTTTCGCACACGCCGCAATTTTTAATGCATCCAGCTATTTTTCACACATCCCACTATTTTTCACACACGCCCCTTTTATTTTTCGCGCATCCCACTATTTTTCATGCATCCCTCTATTTCACGTTCCACTCTATTTTTCATGCATCCTGCTGTTGTCTGCTTGAACTGTATGATCACTTTACTGGCACACATTCTGAACTTCCACTAAGGATTACCAGCAAACACAAACCATACTCCAATTAATGAAAAGAACAACCATGGTTCTTACAATTTCCCCCTTTGGGTTTTTTGGAAATCACAAGAAAAATTTATTAGAGCACCATCCACATGTAATCCAAAAATACAAGAATCAACTCAGCCAACACTCTATGTCTACATGAGCAATTCTCGGTGTAAAAAACAAGAGGGGAAGCATGAATTTGGATCCCGTGTTTTGGAGTTCTCAATGACACCCAAGAAATTCTCTTAAAATTTCCCAGAATCATTACATGACTAATGTATTCCTTCTATCCTATCACCAAAATCTCATTGTGATACAGAACCTGAATTTATTTTTTCTCTCCCATTGGAAATAAACCCAATGATCAGTATTTGTTCTTAGAACATCTCAATACACCCTCGGGATAGTATCTCCACCATAAACCTTCATGACATCCATAAAAAAATAAAATCAGTTAACATAACTAGAGATATGGGCATTGCGTAACCTCTTTAAGCACCGGGAGGTGGCTGAACACCGAGGTTCAACCGATGCTTCTCAAACATAGCCATTGTCAGGGGCTTGGTTAGGATATCAGTCACTTGCTCATTAGTTCCCACATGATCCATATTAATCACACCTTGTTAAACTATTTCATTGATAAAGTGATATCTAATTTCAATATGTTTTGTACGAGAATGCTGAACACGATTCTTCGTAAGATCAATTGAGCTCTTGTTATCACAGTAAATCACTATTGGTTGCTTCACCTCATCACCAATATCTGTTAGTTATTGCTTCATCCATAAAAGTTGAGTCCATGCCTTTGTGGTGGCGATATACTCACCTTCTGCAATACTAAGAGAAGTAATTTATTGTTTCTTGATCAACCAGCCAACACATTTATTTCCAATATAGAATGCTTCACCACTAGTAGAATTTCTATCCACTACATCGCAAGCCCAATCAGCATTAGAAAATGCTGATAATTCACTGTCCCTTCCTGCAGTAAAGTATAAGACACAATTGTGAGTACCTTGAATATACCTCATGATTCTTTTTACTGCTGCCATATGTTCCTCCTTTGGATTAATCTGAATGCGGGATGCTAGACATGTTGTAAAGAAAATATCTGTTCGTGTCATTGTCGGGTATAGTAGGCTCCCAATTATCCTCCTATACATGGTGGGATCTACAGAGGTCACATCCTCATGCTTTCCACGTTTGGTTCCAACCGCAATCGGAGTTGAAATCGATTTGGAGTTATGCATATTAAACTTCTTCAGCAGCTCTCTTTCATACTTTTCCTGAGAAATGAAAGTGTAAACCTTCTTTTGAATCACCTACAACCCCACGAAATATGTGAGCTCTCCAATCATAGACATTTCAAATTTTGATCTCATGTGATTAGAAAATTCATCCACTGATTTCTGTCCGCTGCCACCAAATATAATGTAATCAACATAGACTAGAACCCTGAACTGATATTTTGGAGAATTATTCACATATATATTGTGATATACTCCCCCTCTTTTAAATTCCAGATTCTTGAGATAAGAGTCCAGCTGGGAATACCACGCTCGTGGTTCCTGTTTCAAGCCATAGAGTGATTTCTTTAGTTTTCAAACCTTTGTTTCATCAGTACCAAGAAGAAAACCAATTAGTTGATCTTTGCAGACTTCTTCTTTGAGTACACTATTCAAGAATGTTGTCTTTACATCCATTCGATATAATTTATATCCTCTTTTGAGTGCCATGACAAGGGAAAGCCTGATTGACTCTAGTCTAGCCACTGGTGCAATGGTTTCTTCAACATCAACACCTTCAATCTGTGAATATCCTTTACATACCAATCGTGCCTTATTTATAATAACACTTCCATTCTCATCAAAATTGTTCTTGAAGATCCATTTTGTACCAATCACATTGTGATCTTCGGGTCTCTTAACTAGATCCCATGTCTGGTTCTCGTCAATCTGATCTAACTCTTCATTCATGGCTTTTCCCCAAGATTCATCCTTTGCAGCTTATTCAAATGAGGATGGCTCCACAAATAATAGAAATACAAATTGTGTGTTATTCCCCATCCTCCTTGTTTGTGTGGGTGCACTCTTGTCCCCAATTATGTTAGATGGATCAATCTCAGCTCTTTGATTTCTCCTGTGAAGTTCAGTTTCATTTTCTACAGCTAAGGTTTCCTCTTCAGATTGTTCTTCTGAGTCAATATCATGATGTGACTGATGAGGGTTTTTTCCACCTTCCTCTATTCTTGTATTTGTATTTACTCAATGTTCATTTTCTTCCTCACTTTATATCACATCATTATATGAAATCCTTGAAGAATTTGTGGTTTTCTCTTCAATGATCTTAACATCACTTATTTCCATGATCATTCTTAATCGCTTTTTGAAACACTTATAGGCTTTGCTGTTCATTGAGTATCCAATGAAAATTCATTCATCTACATTGTCACCATACTTCCCTTGATTTCCTTCTTTGTTTCTGAGGAAGTATTTACTTCTAAAAACACGAAAGTATTTCAAAGAGGGATTCCTTTCATGACACAATTCATATGGTGTCTTCCTATCACCCTGTTGACACTCCTTTCGTCACAGAATATAAAGATCGGAAAAGGGGAATATCTAAGCAAAAAGTGATTCATCCTTTGAAGAAACATCAAAAATCAACAAAGGGATGAACAAGGAGAACATTTCCCATAGGTCGCGCAAGTTCCCTCATGGTCGCGCAAGTACACTTGCGCGCCGCCTAGTGGTTGTGCAAGTACTTGCGCGACGCCTTATGGTCGTGCAAGTGACTTGCGCGACCTAAGTGATAACCGCCCGGTAACCACCCTGTAACTGCCCAGGGTCTTCTTTTGCATATAAATAGACCCTGTGGGCCCCCCATTCGAGAGGAGATTTTTTTCAGAAACTCGGATTGAAGCTCCCGACGCCCAAGTCTCTTCTCAAGGCTTCCGGAGCACTTCTAAGGTAATTTATTACCTAGAACGGAAGATCTAAAGAGAAGAAGGAAGGCCTAAGTGTTGAAACTTATCAGACAATTGCGCGCCGACTTATTTCCTTCAATATAACTTGCGCGTCCCTTTTCTGGAAGAACCTCAAGAGGATTCTAAAGGGTTTAAAAAAGAGTCGCTCAAGTATTTCAATGCTGGTTGAAAATCGCGCAAGTACACCATGTATCGTGTAGGTATACCTGCGCGACCAATACTTGCGCGCCCACGGAAGACTTGCGCGCCTTTCAAGACTTGCGCGCCCCTATATTTTTGGGTGCCCATCTAGCCCATTATACCCCTCTTAAGCCATTTCACCTTTCCTTTTCAAGATTCAGTCTTCAAGACACTCTTCAAAGCCATTTATGGCATGATTTCTTGATTTGACTTCCTTATCTGAAAGGAATTCTGTGGAATATCTCTCAAAACCTAGTGATTTAAATATCCTTATGTCACTAATTGTGGAGAGTTAATTCATTTAACCTCATCCTTTAAGATGAGAGAATCCTTTAACTTGGGCATCCTTCTTTAGGAGTAAGCCCCAAATTCTTAAAGTTACCAAACTTGGGCATCCTCCTCAGGAGTAAGCCCCAAACCTTAATCCCTAACCTGGGTCTCCTTTTCAGGAATAAGACTCAGTCATAATCTTGGGCTTCCTTTTCAGGAGTAAGCCCCAAGTCCCCTAACCTGGGCCTCCTTTTTAGGAGTAAGTCCCAGTCATAATCTTGGGTTTCCTTTTCAGGAGTAAACCCCAAGCCCCCTTCAATTTCTCTTAACCAGTCCTAATTTACCCTTGATTTGGGTTTCCTTTTCAGGAGTAAAACCCAATCATAAGTCCCCTCCTAACTTGGGCATCCTCCTTAGGAGTAAGCCCCAAGATTAGAGTATTCAAATCTCCATGAAGCACAAATAACTTTATTGACCCTGTTCATGGATTTTCTCCCTAAAATTAAATCCTAAACCTTTATCTATCTGGGCAGTCATACATACATAAGCCCCAAACAAATTCTTATGATTTCATCTTTCATGGCACAATTGTCTAATTTTTACCAATACCTCTTGTTTCTCACACCGAGCATGACTCACGTGAGCTTAGAGTGTAAAAGTAATTATGACATTCTTCTTTGAGCCATCAATCATAAACATCATACTCCATTACTCAAACTACGTGGGTTCGGATTCCTTTTCCAAAACAAAGGATACGTAGGTAGCCCATTTTTTGGGTTCGATCCAAACTTTGAAATAATCCCTATCCTTCTGAATGACGATAAACTTCAAGTGCCCCACTGAGTGGCTTTAAAACCAGCCTGGTCATCATAATGACCAAGATACTTTTATATAAATGTTTTGAAGGATACCATTGACCAAGAATCTCTAAACAGATATAGATGATTCTCTATTGATGAAGAACCACGAATACATATAAAAGATTCTCTAAATTTCTTGCATATTTAATCATTGATTGTTAAAACTAAAGGAAAGCGCATTTTATACTTGGTAATGTAATAAGGATTCACAAACATAACTTAAATCTATAAAGAGAGTCCCAGAGTAGACAATAATTCCCCTCAAAAAGGTGTGATGAGTCCGACCTCCCATCCTCTCGACCAATGCAAATTCCTAAGCCTCATCAGTCTACAAGCTAATGAGCGCCTTCCTTTGGAAAGTAGGTCCAAACGGATGTGGAATCATTGGATGTTTCCGGTTCTACGAACAAACCCGCTAGAAACCGATCGGAATGTTTGAATCTCCCGTCGAGGAGGTCATCCCCGAAATCTGTGAGGAAACAAAAATGGTGAACCCGACGTGAATCCTTAACCAAGTTAAAGTGATGTTCTTCTTATTTGTTAGGCCCCTTTGGCCAACAAAGCAATCATTGACATATGATCATCCAAAAGATGCAGTGGCCGGATTCATCTTGATTATGTCTGTTATATGGAACATGCACTCTTTTCTCAAGATCTTCTGCAAAATGGCTTTCCTTAAATTCACCTCTGTGAATGCTGCTGCTGTGAACACCTCTACTGTGAGGTCTACTGCTGTGAAAACCAATGCTGCTACTCCTGCTGGAACGTCGTCCGCTCTGAGGATGACATCACCAACTCAGCGTCTTCAACCCTGGGTTTCTAATGCACTGGTTAAGGAGTACCGTCGCAATGGTACTATCCCAACTCTGGAGGCCGCTCGTCAAGACCTCCAAGTTAACAACTCTACCTGGTCGTCCGGACAACGGCGGCCATCGATCAAGAAGAAGGCGGTGCTGACTACCGTCTCCAACCGTTTCGGGTCGTTATCCCCGGAACGCAATTTCCATTCACTCCCTTACTCTGAGGAAGTGAATGAGCAGGTCCTGCAGGACCTTAATTCAAAAAGACAGGAGTCCTTCCCAAGGGCTCCCATCAACAATCGCCGCCAGAATCGTGCGGTAGTGCACCCTCAACATGATGAGGGTACCGACTCCAGGAATTCAGATCAGGTTCCTCGAACCCGAGCAGGCAAGATGAACCGCCAGAGACGAAATCCGGTTAACAATAGGAAGGTTGTCATCCCTGCCATCTCCGGAGAAGTCCACCAACCTAACTTGGTGGCAAACAACGAGCAGGCATACACACCTGTCCGTTTTAATTCCGCTGTCCAGCAGACTCGTCTGGCAGCATCACGCCAATCCCGCCAGGCAATTCTGGCGGAGTACCATAGGCAGGAACATACACCTGCTTATACATCACCAGTTAGTCAGCAGGCTCGTCTGACTACATATGATGGATCTCGTCAACCGCGTTTGGTGAAGTGTAATCAGTAGGCACATACACCTGCTAATACTAATCATGACTACCAACAGTCTCGCTTGGTAGCGCACGGAGAAGTCAGTCGGAAAGCCCCGACGACAAACAGGTGGCAGACTCAACACTCTGCCTCCACACTTGAGTACTGTCAGGATTCAATGATAGGAAAAGGAGGACAGGAGCAGGCACATACACCTACTCCAAGCCCGGAATGGACGTATATCCCCGTTCCGGCGGCTGAAGTCACCAAACATATTTTGTCAATGGTGAAAGAGCATAAGCAAATTCCGGCTCATATTCTGGATGCTTGCTAGGATATCATATCAGCTTCAGCATCATCTCAGGGACAGACACATAAATCTATCCCTAGCAATGGAGTGACACATCAATGATTCACTCCGGAACAGACACACACATCTGTTCCAGTCCAAGAGGGTTATGGGGCATACTCCCCCATATCAAACGGACAACCAATTCAGGCACATACACCTAATTTGAGTGGAGATCGTCAGCCTAACCTGACCATCTTTCCTGATTAGGCACATACACCTGCTCAGAGTAACCACTTTCGTCAACAAGTGGTTTCTAAAGTGAGTAAGAAGGCATCTAAGAAAAATATCCGCCCAGCACAGTCAGGAGATCAAAAACCAATCTGAAACAAGGCCTTGCTCGATGCTGGAGTTCTTGAAGCCCTCAGACATTTATCTGTCGGAATTCAAGATTCTACTCCCTCAGTTCTCAATAACGGGAACATTAATTTTGAAGGTCTTCAACAGACACTTCCTCATGAAGGCTTGCTTCATGAAAGTTCAGTCAATCTTGAAGTTTCTTCTTCAGATGAGAGCCACAGGAACCCTCTGTGTGGTCAGAAGACCAAGGAGCAAGAGATTTCATCTTTTGCTATAACCCATCATGACGGTCCTCCTCATGGTGATGAACTTCGCTGCGAAAGTCCTCTCCGTAGTAGTGATTCACGTTGTCTCGAAAATTATTCAGAAGGCAATGTAGTGACGAGAAAGCCCTCCTATCTCGAGGCACTTGAAAACGTAAAACCAGTCATGTCTGATGCTTTACTATCGGCAGGTGAAACTCTTTCTCCATCAGAAGATAGCCTGGGGATCAGGTTATTCTCCGAACCATCCCTGGGTCATTCATCTTCCAGCATGAATAGTGATCTCTCTACCAATCTTGTTGAATACGATGAAGCAACAAGGAAACACCAACTATGATCCAGACAGGTAGAAAAATCTTCATTTAATGATAAAGAGGAAATGATGAACATGAGGAAAAAACTGGAAAAAGGTGAAGTACCAGTCATGTTTTGGCCTTTGGCTGACTCCCAGTATGACATTCCAAAGATGTTGACAGATGATGGAATCCATGATATTCGTCTCAACATATGGAAGACTCTTTGTCAATTGAAGAAGAAAGTATTATCTTATGGTGATTATGAAAATCATATTAAGATAATAGAAGGGTTACAATGCCAGATTGATTTGGCATCTCTATCAGTCTATCGGTATCCGAAGGCTGAAAAGAAACAAAGAACCCTTCAACGTTCATGCCTTGGCGCACTAAGAAAATTGCGTCAGTTAATTTCCAATGCTCCATTTGATGTTCATATCAGAGGATGGGGTGTTCACGGAGCACTACATTTCACAGTGCTTTCCAGTCAGCAAAGCCCGCCGAAAATGGTCTCATGCAATGTTATTGCCCATGGCCGGCCACAGTCAATGGGATTTGTTCATAATCAAAAGCTTGCTCAAGAACAGACTTCAACTAGTTCCTCTAAAAATCAAGTATATAGAGAACAAGTTGTTGAATTACTCCTACATCGAGCAGGCGAGAATATTGCACAAGCCTCTCGTCTGGAGAAAACACGTCATCAAATGACAGAAGTTTCGGAAATCATCCAACGGTCTGTTGAACCAGGTGATAAAAGTGGATACAGGTTAATGAATCCAGCTTATTTCCGAACTAAGATTCGCAAGATCAAGAGAGATTTTAAGAAGATCTCAGACATAGCATGTCAAGAGACACCCCAGCTTGTCAGACTGGGGACTTCTCTAACCCAACCCTCCGAGTCAACAAATGGGATTCGAGAAGTTGAGCGGAAGCAGCAGAAACATCCCCAGTCCACCGGACTGGGGACTTTTTCAAATCCTCAATCCCTCCCTCAGAGAAAGTCAATATTCTCTCGATTAGGGAATAAGCCTCAAGAGGAACGAAGAGACAAGCTATCAGGAGATTCTCTCTAAGTGACGGTTCTCCAAGAAGTTCCTGAGGGATCAAGTCAACGGAATGCCATGTCTCATCATGGACATGGAAGAAGACAATATCACAGAAATGCTGATAGAAAGGATTCAATGCAATATGCATCCATTAATGTCATCAATGCCGTTGCTGCTGATTCACTAGATGAAGCTCAACCAGAGGGATCAGACGAAGAGGTTCCCGCTCAAGAAGTTGCGCACACAGACCTAAATGAAGAAGGTGTGCGCACACGTAATCAAAGGCTTACCCAAAATCTGAGTATTCCATCAAGTAACCCACTTCCCCCTCTCCGAAAAGGATCCAATAAGGGGAAAGGAAAGAATCAGGTTACTTCTCACCCTTCCTCTGAAGGAGGTCAATCGCTCTCATTAGAGCAAAGGTTTGCACAACAGGAGGAAGAAATGAAAGAATTAAGAAGGTTGAATGCAGAACTACTTCAGATTAGTGTTCTTCTTAAGGATGCTGAAGTCCGACAGCCAAAGTAATTTGTTGTAACTACTGAGATGGATCAGGAATATCCTCCTTTATCAGTACACCCTCAGAGGTCTAATCCTACGGGTCAAATGCAACAACGGTTGGAAGCAATACCATAAGTTGCAGCACCAACCACCACGTCTGTCCAAGATCCATTCATCGCACCTACCCAAAACCAAGTTCAACCTGATGTTTTTCAAAAGTTAATAACTACTATTGAGTCATTAACAGCTCGGTTAGAAACTATGGAAGGGAAACGGGCGCAAGTTCAACCTGAAAAGAAAGTTTAACCTGAATGGGTAGATTCAATTTCTCCTCCATCTAGTTTTGGAAACCCTGTTTTCCCTACTTTCAATGGATCATGCGACCCCAAACAACATTTGACGCATTACGTGTCTTGTTGTGATCCTATGATGGGAACTCCAGAGCAGCAAGAAGTAGTGAAACTCAGATGCTTCGTGCGAACCTTGCAAGGACCAGCTTTTGTCTGGTATACAAGCTTGCAATCCCGGTCAGTCATCATATGGGAGGGTCTTCGTCAAAAATTCCTTCTTCAGTTTAGCTCAACTTTGCCAAAAACGACAGTTTTCGATCTTAAAAACTGCAAGCAAAGGGAGAATGAAAGAGTCTATGATTTCATTGCTCGTTGGAAGGGATTAACGTATTCCCTGAGTTTAGCACTCCCTCAGGAGGAATTGTTGCCAATCTGTGTGGAAAATTTACGTGACGAATTACGCACGCCATTGATCCCTGTGAAATACACAGGAGGGTTTCGAGACCTTACTTCAATCGCTCAACAGATTGAAGATTCCCTTATACAGGCTAAGGTTAAATCTCGTATAATTCCATCAGCTCCAGGAAGGAGAATGGGTAAAGCGGAAACTGCTACATTTATGCTTAAACAAGCACCTGTACCTATTTCTACTTCAAAACCTTCATCTTCTCGAAGATATCTACCTCCTTAACGCCAACAACAAAGGCTGTTTCGTCCAAATGATCAAAAAGATCAACGACGAAAACAATTTGAGGATATGAAGAGTAAAACATACTCTTTCCGAAGTGAGAAAGTTCCTGGTTACTTCATTTCAGCTCTGGAAAATAATTTGGTTCAATTACCAATGCCCAAGAGGCCAAACAAGGAGGGAGATGAAGACCGTCCCAATTATTGTCCCTTTCATCAAATGTTGGGGCATCCCATCCAGGAGTGTTTTTTCTTTAAAGACCTCCTGAAAAAGATGGTCGACTTGGGACAAGTCAAATTGAAGGGTTCTTCAGCTCATGTAGTGTGTATTACTGCTACAGATCCAGAGGAAGGAGGCGAGTGGCAGGAAGTCAAAAGCAAAACTGCGAAAAAATATGATGATTGGATGGTCAGAATGACAATCAATCGGACCCATTCCATTTTGAGAACACAATTGAAGAAGCCAATTGTGTCTCCTACAAAAGCTGCAGTAAAGCCTCCATCAAAAGATAAATCCTCAAAAGGGAAGCGCAATTAAAAGAAGAAAGAGGAATCAGGAGAAGATGAGTATGTATCAAAGCCTAAATTGTCTTTGACTCTGGCAGATTTCATGCCATCTACTTCAAAGCCATGGGCACCATCCCACCAAATGGCACAGCCTAAACAGGCTAACCAGGCAGAGTCTTTATCAGATGAAGAGTTAATCTTTGGTTTTGTTAATATGATTCAATTAACAGATCCATATTCCAGTCTTGATGAGCCTGAATTCCCTATATCAAATAAGGGAATCTGAGGAGGTTCTAGAGGTTCAGGATACAGGGGAATACGTGGATCTTTCCGAAGCCACTACTCTAATTTTACCCCTGCTAGCACTGTATATGCAGCAGAAACCCATGGTAGAGACCTTCAGCAAGCTAAAAAAGAACAAGCAATTTCTTCTACCAATGGCCAACTCAGTTTTGGCACAGTTATTTTGGAAGACCGATTAAAGGTTCCATCTTCTTTATATCAGCAAGTAAATGGATCTAATCAGTCTAATCTTCCAAAACCAAGGATGTTGCCAACTTCAATACAAGATGCATCAGCTTCCAAAGCATCTTCTTCCAAGGTACCTGCTAAACCACATATTTCTATTGGGAAACACAGACCTCTAGATCAAAAGTATGATATATTGAAACACTTGGCCCAAGTACCATCCAAGTTATCAATTTTGGATGCTTTGAATCTGTCAAAAGATCTTCGGGAAGCACTCATCGAAGCTTTGTCAAGTCCTCAGGAGTTTGAAGCTGAAATTGCTACAGCTGAAATCTATCACATAGAGAATAATCCTGCAGAATGCCATGCAGTGATATCTTTTACTGATAAAGAGGAAGATGATGTTGTGCATGGGCACATAAAACCTTTGTACTTATCTGGCAAAGTCAATGGTGTAGATGTTCGAAGAGCTTTCATTGAAAATGGTTCAGGAGTCAACCTCATGCCCATTCGTACACTTCGTCGATTGGGCCTCACAGAATCTGATTTATCTCCTTCTACCATGATGTTACAAGGATATGATAAAAATGAATAAGAACCACTGGGAGAAGTTACACTCAGAACTCAGTTTGGAGATCTTGTATCCAATTCGGATTTCATGATTATTGATCAAGACTCAGCTTTCAATATCTTTCTTGGAAGACCCTGGCTACATCAGCATGCAGCTATTCCTTCATCATACCATCAATGTATCAAATACTGTTTTGATGGTCAAGTTGGAACATTGTATGGTGATAAGGCCCCGTTCAAGACATGTGAGTCTCAATACATTGAGGCGGAATTTTATCACATGAATGGAAGAGAAAAATCTACAATGAAGGAAGTTACCAAAGTTAATGCTCCATATGGTTTGGAGAAAATTTCAATAAATCCATTTTTACATGTGAGTACAGATTATGTATTACCTATCAGTCAAATTGACAAAATAGGCCCAAATCAAAATACTCTTATGGAAAGATCCATAATGTCAATTACGACGATCGAGCCAGACAACATGGGAGAAATTGGTAACCTACCAAGCAGTGATGAAAGCATAAATGGTGATGAAGTCCAACAAGTCTATACTTCGCTAATCAGGCCGGAAGAAGTTATAGCAACACCAGAGGTGAATAATTATGTCGATTCTCAATCCATCATCTCCTCTTTATTTCCCAAAGAAGACCCTTTATCATCAATAGGGTCGGAAATGGAAGCTTCTTCTTCAAAATGTGAAAATTTTGACATCTCTTATGATCATGAGAATTTTGTTTTTTCATCTACTTTGCAAGTAGAAATGGAAGAAATAACACATGATGAAGAGGAAGAGGAATATCTTAGAGATGCTCCTCCAGCATTTGAAGATGGTATCTCTACCACTGTGGATGAACTCAGAGAAGTAAATCTGGGTACAGAGAAAGATCCACGCCCCACGTTAATTAGTCCGGCCATGACCCTTGAAGAGCAAGAGATGTATATTTCTTTTCTAAAGAAAAATAAAGATATTTTTTATTGGAATTATACAGAAATTCCTGGGCTTGATCCTGATGTTGCTACTCATCATTTGGGTTTACCAAAAGAACATCGAGGTTTTAAACAAGCAGCGAGAAGAACACACCCAACCTATGCTTCCAAAATTGAAGCTGAAGTGGATAAGCTGATCAAATCCAACTTCATCAGAGAAGTTCAATATCCCAAGTGGTTGGCTAATATTGTCCCTGTAAAGAAGAAGAACGGACAAATTAGGGTTTGCATCGATTTCAGAGATCTTAATCGGTATTGTCCTAAAGATGATTTCCCAATTCCGATTACAAAACTCTTAATTGATGCGACGAATATCTATGAAGTACTTTATTTCATGGATGGATATTATGGATATAATCAGATTCGAATGGCCCCAAAAGATGAGGAATATACAGCCTTCAGAGCTCCTCAAGGTGTGTTTTGTTACCGGGTGATGCCCTTTGGTTTAAAGAATGCAGGTGCAACATATCAACGCGCCATGCATCATATCTTCAAACCTCTTTTAGGGAAGTTTGTTGAATGCTATGTAGATGATTTGGTGGTTAAATCCAAACAACGTTCTAATCACTTGGCTGATTTGGAAGTCATATTCCACAATCTTCGACAACATAATTTGAAGATGAACCCCTTAAAATGTGCTTTTGGGGTAACCTCAGGAAAATTCCTCGGATTGGTTGTACGCCATAGTGGTATTGAAGTCGATCCTGAGAAGACCAAATCAATCCTTGGTATGTCACCTCCTCAAAATTTGAATGAATTAAGAGGACTTCAAGGACACTTAGCCTACATTCGGCGTTTCATCGCTAATTTGGCAGGAAAAAGTTTACCCTTTACAAAATTATTGAAGAAAGGAGTCACTTACCAGTGGACTGAAGAATGTCAAGAAGCATTTGATGTTCTCAAGAAATACCTCTTGAGTCCACCAGTACTCATGCCACCTGTTTAGGGTAGACCGCTTATCCTCTATGTGACAGCTTTAGAGCGATCATTGGGTGCCTTTCTCGCTCAAAAGAATGATGCTGGGAATGTAAATAGTCTCTACTATTTCAGTAGAACTATGCTTGAAGCAGAAACCCGGTATTCAAATATTGAAAAATGCTGCCTAGAATTAATCTTTGCAGTTCAGAAACTGAGACACTACCTACAAAATCACGAGGTCCAATTGGTATCTCGTAATAATCCTCTCAAATTCATCCTTAGTCGTCCAATGCTTACAGGACGTCTGGCAAGGTGGGCGGTTATTCTACAGCAGTTCGACATTCAGTATATGTCTCAAAAGGCAATTAAGGGCCAATATCTGGCTGATTTCCTGGCTGAACATCCTTCAGTGGAAGACACGTATTCAGATATCGAACTCCCTGATGAGGAAGTTTTCTCTATTCAAGAGAGTCCTCAAACATGGGAAATGTATTTTGATGGTGCTTCTAGAAGTCCAACAGGGAAGAAAATGGAAAATCCTAAATTTAACAAAGTTGGTTTAGGAATTGTGCTCATTTCTCTAGATAAGGCAGTGTTACCTTATTCATTTTTGTTGTGGGAAGGTGGTACCAATAATGAAGCTGAATACCAAGCTCTCATTACAGTCTTGGAATTAGCACTTCAAGCACAAGTGAATCACTTAAAGGTAAAAGGTGATTCAGACCTGGTAATCAAACAAGTCAATGGGGATTATGCCATCAGAAAAGAAGAATTAATCCCTTTGTATGATTACGTCAGAGAGTTAATGTCGGAATTCCCTTCAGAACTGACATTTTCTTATGTCCCAAGATCACAAAATGCTCAAGCTGATGCACTGGCTAATATAGCCACAGTTTTAGCAGATCCAAATCGGGACGAGACAACCATCTGTAT
The DNA here is from genome assembly GCA_963277665.1 of Viscum album. Classification (NCBI taxonomy): domain Eukaryota; kingdom Viridiplantae; phylum Streptophyta; class Magnoliopsida; order Santalales; family Viscaceae; genus Viscum; species Viscum album. The sequence continues at coordinate 589,852,012 of OY728141.1, read as the reverse complement.
TGCCCACCGTCGTGCAATTTCACCTTATGTTCAAGTCAGAACAGAGGAAATTAATGATATTAGTCCCATTCCTTAACCGTATGGTCATAATACAGGATGGATGTCACCTATTAGGGAATACCTTCAAAATGGAACACTTCCACCTGATAGAGCCGAGAAAGAACAAATTCGGCGACGTGTTGTCAATTTTACTCTTTATGATAGCCCAAACCACCTCGAGAAAATTCTCTACAAACGTGGTTTTGATGGAGTTCTCTTCAGATGTATTGATGGTGAAGAGACAATGGCTGTCATAAAAGAAGTGCATGCAGGAGTCTGTGGTGCCCACCAGTCTGGACATAGACTGTCTGATCAAATTCGAAGGCTTGGATACTTTTGGCCTTCAATGATACAAGATTGTGTTAATTTTACAAAGAAGTGTCATTCATGCCAAGTATATGCCAACTTCATTCATAAACCTCCAGAGTTGCTTCATACAGCTAAATACTCATGGCCATTTTACACATGGGGAATGGATGTGGTGGGACCTTACCCTTCAGCTACGGCCAAGCAGTTTAAGTACATTCTTACTGCTACTGATTTCTTTTCCAAATGGGCAGAGGCAGTACCTTTCAAAGAAGTCAGTTCTAAATGCATTATTAGCTTCATCAAGTCTAACATCATTACTAGATTTGGTGTCTCTCATACCATATTGACGGACAACGGCACCAACTTCTGTTCTTCTGAGGTAAAGAAATTGTATCAAGAATACAAAATTTAGTCCAACCATTCATCTCGATATCATGCGGTGGCTAATGGCTAGATAGAAGCCTTCAACAAGACTCTTTCAAATATACTGCAAAATATGGTGGATAAAGATAAGAGGTCATGGCCTGATAAACTCTTTCATTCTTTATGGGATTATCGGACTACCACTCGCAATACAACGCGGTCAACTCCATATTCATTGGTATATGGAACAGAAGCAGTCTTGCCAATTGAAGTTCAATTGCCCTCACTCATAATAGACATTTGTGATCAGTTATCTATAGATGAGCAATCCCAAAAGTGGTTGAATGAATTGGAACAGTTAGATGAGAAAAGATTGTGCACTTTGCACCACTTGGAAATCTATCAGAATCGAATAGCACGAGCTTTTAACAAAAAAGTTCGTCTTCGTTCATTCATTCAGGGAGAATTGGTATTGGTTCTCAGAGCACCAATGATACCAGGAAAGAAGCCTCCCATGCTTGAACCAAAATGGGAAGGACCTTATTCAATACATAAGGTCTACTCCAATGGAGCGTATTCTCTAATCTCAATGGATGGAGAACACATCACGACTCCAACTAATGCCCGATTTCTGAAGAAGTATTTTGTATAAACACAAGATATTGTTCCCAGATCCAAAACAATCACATTAGTTCCTTATTTTTCCTAAAAGACACTAAACTGTATTAAGTCCTATCTACATGACATTAAACTGTAGAGATGTTCCTTATTTTTCCTACAAGACACTAAACTGTATTATGTCCTATCTACATGACATTAAACTGTAGAGAAGTTCCTTATTTGTCCTACAAGACACTAAACTATATTATATCTTATCTACATGACATTAAACTGTAGAGAAGTTCCTTATTTTTCCTACAAGACACTAAACTGTATTATGTCCTATCTACATGACATTAAACTGTAGAGAAGTTCTTTATTTGTCCTACAAGACACTAAACTGTATTATGTCCTATCTACATGACATTAAACTGTAGAGAAGTTCCTTATTTGTCCTACAAGACACTAAACTGTATTATGTCCTATCTACATGACATTAAACTATAGAGAAGTTCCTTATTTGTCCTACAAGACACTAAACTGTATTATGTCCTATCTACATGACATTAAACTGTAGAGAAGTTCCTTATTTGTCCGAGATGACATTAAACTATATTGTGTCCTAGAAACATGACATTAAACTGTGTGGCTCTTTCATCGTCCAGCATGACGTTAAACTGTAAAAAGTCCCCAGAACTGATATCCTCATATTGGTTCACCTTAGTCCTAGCTACATGACTTTAAACTATACAGCACTAGTTCGTCCTTGCTATATGACGTTAAACTATACAACAATGGTCCAGTATGACTTTAAACTACAACTTCGTCCCACACGACATTAAACTGTGAAAAAGTTCCCTAAACCATCCAGCATGACCTTAAACTACATCATCCCTGGTCTATGTATATGACCATAAACTATTTGCAAATCCCTTATGTCCAGCAAGACGTTAAACTATGACGTCCTAACTACATGACGCTAAACTGTATAAAAGTCCCTCACGTTCGGAAAGACGTTAAACTATATAATCATCAAAGGTCCAGCATGACATTAAACTTCACCATCCATGGTCCATGCATATGACCTTAAACTATTCGCACTTTTGTCCGACATGACGTTAAAATGGTACACTCTTTTGTCCTTACTGCATGACAATAAACTGCACAATCACCCTTTTGTCCAATATGACGTTAAACTGTATTGTCCCCATCGTCCTAACTACATGACGCTAAACTGTACAGAAAGTCCTTGATATGTCCTACATGACATTAAACTATTATTTTGTCCCTGCTACATGACACTAAACTGTGAATCACCAATAGTCCTAACTGCAAGACTTTAAACTGCATAGTCCCTTTTTTATGTCCTACATGACATTAAACTATGCATCGTTAAGGTTGTTATTACCTCTTGTTTCTCACACCGAGTATGACTCATGTGAGCTTAGAGCGAACATCAACCATAACACTCCCTTTGGGCCACTAACCATGTGTAAGTCCCAACAACATTTTTTATTAGATCATTTTCCACAAGAACAACTTGATCATTAATTCATTCTTTAATTGAACTACACGGACTTTGATCCTTGCCCTCCAGGCTGGGTATGTAGGCAACCTCCCAAGGTTCAAGCCCAAAAACAATCTCTTCACATCGGTTCACCACCATCTCATATGATGTTGATTCGTGAAACCGCCCCTGGAATCAATATCTTTACATTGATTCACTTTGGTCCTTGTTATATGACGTTAAACTATACAACACTTTTGTCCGGTACGACAATATATTACAATATTATTTGATTTCCTCACTTGAGAGAGAACTATTATTGACATTGATTTTTCAATCATGGTTTTCATTTTCAAAAGACTACATGCATACATGGTAATGCCTAAACTTTTTATCTTAGGTTAAACCATCATTTCACTAAAGTCCCCTTTCACCCTTCACATGTACGAACCAAATTTGTACAAAGGGTAGTTCTAGAACTACGTGGGCTTGATTCCCATCCTTATGGGATATGTAGGAACATTCGAGTATCCCTCGAATCCAGCCCCAAGTCTTTTGGGCCTAACCCCAAATTTCACTTTCAGTCCCTTAGCTGAAAAGTCCTCATGAAAACACACAATGTGTATTCATTATTATGGTCCGAATTCTATGACCCTAAACTAAGATTTCTCATACTTTCGTCCTGCACGACGTTAAACTGCATTTCAAGAACTACGTATGGCTTGATTCTCATTCTTATGAGATACGTAGTGAAGTCCAAGTTTCAATTCAGGACCCAGCCACAACATGATTATGGTTTTCATTGACCTATGTATATCTATATACATTGGACAATACCCATCTTTATGTGTTATAATCCTAACCTTAAATATTTTCAGATCTTCATAACCCTTTTCATGACTTCTAATCACAAAATGTCAAACTTCTGAGAATTCTTTTTCCTGACTATGCAACACGTGCCCATAGGTGGCCTTGCATAAACAGTCCACATAACAGACTTGTCAGCCGAAAGATGCTATTTATTTGACCATGCAGCCAATGCCCTTAGGTGGCCCTGCATATTTCAACCCCCTAACGGGTTTTGTTAAATAATAGTAACTTCATTCTTGGGAAGAATTCCTCTTTTGTCCTTATTTGTCTTAAACGACAGTATGTAGGGATCCACAAAAAATAGCCATCCTTAACATATTTGTCCCATATCCTTTTTCATGATCTGAAAGTATTCAAGTCTATGGTTTATTCTTCTTCCCTACGTTTGGGTCAGACCTTCATAGGAGTGATATTTATCCAGTTCTTCAATATTCTTGTTTGGAAATATCTTCTCCATATTCAAGTACCTCTTTCCATACAAAAAACTCTATACTTTAGAAAATTTGAATCTCCATAAACTTTCACTGGCTTTTAGCACCAGGAAAGTAAATTTCTGAGAGTTCTTTTGCCTGACTATGCAGCACGTTCCCATAGGTGGCCTTGCATAAACAGTCCACATAACAGACTTGTCAGCCGAAAGATGCTATTTATTTGACCGTGCAGCCAATGCCCATAGGTGGCCCTGCATATTTCAACCCCCTAACGGGTTTTGTTAAATAATAGTAACTACATTCTTGAAAACTACTTCTTCTAACGCCTTTTAGCTCTTTTTCATATCATTCCCCAGATTCAAATATTCTTAAGCCATAGTTTACATATTTTCTATCATACTTGAGTATGGTAATATGTTTTCAGATAAATTGTCAAGGAATTGAATCCATTTTAATCCATTTTGGTCAAAGCTATTTCGACCTTAAACATTAGCCGCTTTATGTCTGGCATGCATGACTTTAAACTGCCCACAGAAGACAAAGGAACTCTGAATAAAAGTCAAGTTCCAACACACTTGCGCGCTGCCTTCTGCGCACTGAAGACTTGAAAACCACCTTTTCCTTTGGATGTCTTGGATTTCTTCAGAGTCAAATCCTTATTTCTATCCGGATCCAACTCTGAGGGGGGACTTTTGTTGACACTCCTTTCTTCACAGAATATAAAGATCGGAAAAGGGGAATATCTAAGCAAAAAGTGATTCATCCTTTGAAGAAACATCAAAAATCGACAAAGGGATGAACAAGGAGAACATTGCCCATAGGTCGCGCAAGTACACTTGCGCGCCGCCTAGTGGTCGTGCAAGTACTTGCGCGACGCCTTATGGTCGTGCAAGTGACTTGCGCGACCTAAGTGATAACCGCCCAGTAACCGCCCGGTAACCGCCCAGGGTCTTCTTTTGCCTATAAATAGACCCTGTGGGCCCCCCATTCGAGAGGAGCTTTTTTCCAGAAACTCGGATTGAAGCTCCCGACGCCCAAGTCTGTTCTCAAAGCTTCCGGAACACTTCTACGGTAATTTCATACCTAGAACGGAAGATCTAAAGAGAAGAAGGAAGGCCTAAGTGTTGAAACTTATCGGACACTTGCGCGCCGACTTATTTCCTTCAATATAACTTGCGCGTCCCTTTTCTGGAAGAACCTCAAGAGGATTCTAAAGGGTTTAAAAAAGAGTCGCTCAAGTATTTCAATGCTGGTTGAAAATCGCGCAAGTACACCATGTATCGTGCAGGTATACCTGCGCGACCAATACTTGCACGCCCACAGAAGACTTTCGCGCCATTCAAGACTTGCGCGCCCCTATCTTTTTGGGTGCCCATCTTGCCCATTATACCCCTCTTAAGCCATTTCACCTTTCCTTTTCAAGATTCAGTCTCCAAGACACTCTTCAAAGCCATTTATGGCATGATTTCTTGATTTGACTTCCTTATCTGAAAGGAATTCTGTGGAATATCTCTCAAAACCTAGTGATTTAAATATCCTTATGTCACTAATTATGGAGATTTCATTCATTTAACCTCATCCTTTAAGATGAGAGAATCCTTTATCTTGGGCATCCTTCTTTAGGAGTAAGCCCCAAATTCTTAAAGTTCCCAAACTTGGGAATCCTCCTCAGGAGTAAGACCCAAACCTTAATCACTAACCTAGGTCTCCTTTTTAGGAATAAGACTCAGTCATAATATTGGGCTTCCTTTTTAGGAGTAAGACCCAAGTCCCCTAACCTGGGCCTCCTTTTTAGGAGTAAGTCCCAGTCATAATCTTGGGTTTCCTTTTCAGGAGTAAACCCCAAGCCCCCTTAAATTTCTCTTAACCAGCCCTAATTTACCCTTGATTTGGGTTTCCTTTTCAGGAGTAAAACCCAATCATAAGTCCCCTCCTAACTTGGGCATCCTCCTTAGGAGTAAGCCCCAAGATTAGAGTATTCAAATCTCCATGAAGCACATATAACTTTATGGACCTTGTTCATGGATTTTCTCCCTAAAAGTAAATCCTAAACCTTCATCTATCTGGGCAGTCATACATACATAAGCCCCAAACAAATTCTTATGATTGCATCTTTCATGGAACAATTTTCTAATTTTTACCAATACCTCTTGTTTCTCACACCGAGCATGACTCACGTGAGCTTAGAGTGTAAAAGTAATTATGACATTCTTCTTTGAGCCATCAATCATAAACATCATACTCCATTACTCGAACTACGTGGGTTCTGATTCCTTTTCCAAAACAAAGGATACGTAGGTAGCCCATTTTTTGGGTTCGATCCCAACTTTGAAATAATCCCCGTCCTTCTGAATGACGATAAACTTCAAGTGCCCCACTGAGTGGATTTAAAACCAGCCTGGTCATCATAATGACCAAGAGACTTTTATATAAATGTTTTGAAGGATACCATTGACCAAGAATCTCTAAACAGATATAGATGATTCTCTATTGATGAAGAACCTCGAATACATATAAAAGATTCTCTAAATTTCTTGCATATTTAATCATTGATTGTTAAAACTAAAGGAAAGCGCATTTTATACTTGGTAATGTAATAAGGATTCACGAACATAACTTAAATCTATAAAGAGAGTCCCGGAGTAGACAATAATTCCCCTAAAAAAGGTGTGATGAGTCCGACCTCCCATCCTCTCGACCAATGAAAATTCCTAAGCCTCATCATTCCACAAGCTAATGAGCTCCTGCCTTTGGAAAGTAGGTCCAAACGGATGTGGAATCATTGGATGTTTCCGGTTCTATGAACAAACCCGCTAGAAACCGATAGGAATGTTTGAATCTCCCCTCCAGGAGGTCATCCCCGAAATCCTTGAGGAAACACACCCATATAAAGCCCGGTTCAATTTTGAATATACATTGTAGCTTGAACAACCTCTTTCCAGTAATGTCGTGGAATATGACTCTCATTCAGCATAGTTCGTGCCATGCTGTTCACCTGTCGATTCCTACGTTCAATAAATCCATTTTGTTGTGGAGTTCTCATAGTAGCTACCTCATGTTGTATCCCATGATTCTCCAGGTAATTTTCAAATTCAATGGACGTGTATTCACCTCTATTATGAGATCACAACACTTTGATTGTTCATCTAGTATCATTCTCTGCAATTTGAAAATATGTTTTCATGCAGTCAAGCACTTGACATTTTCTGTGAATAACCATTACACATGCCATTCTACTGTAATCATCTATGAAAAGAAAAAGTACCTTTTTAAATGAGTTCCTACCACATTTATCGGCCCGCATACATCTGTATGAATTAGATCAAGAAGATGAGATGACCTTCTCTTCTTTGGTTGATATGAACTGCAGACCAACTTCCCACGAATGCAAGCATCACAAGAATTTTCACGAACATGCTTTAGGTTGGGAATTTCTATGACAAGAATCAAATTTGATATTTTCTTCGTGTCTTGTTGATTGATGGTTTCCAGCCTCTGATGCTACAAAATGTTTTCTTCTTCAATAGTCATGTAACAAAAATTTTCTTTACTATCAACCTGATACAACTTGCCTTCTGTTATGCATCCCTTCATAAGTGAATTTCCTGTCTTTCCCTTGATAGAGCAGCCTTTCTGATTAAAAATAACTATAAGTCCTGAGTCACTGAGTTGACTCACACTGAGTAGATTATGACGTAAGCCATCAACATAAAGGACTTCAGTCTTCTTTAGCTCTCCATTAGCTAATTCAGTACTTCCACTACATTTGATTTTTAGAGCTCCATCATTACCAAATCGTACTATACCATCAACCTTCTTTTTTATGTCCATTAACATGCCTGCATTACCTATCATATGAGACGAAAAAATGCTATCCAGAATCTAGGTGCTGTTTCTTTTTGTTGCTTTGAGGGAAACCTCTGCAAGATTGGATTTCTCAATATTCTTATTTTCTTTCCAAGAGATATTGGATTGAGTATAAGATATTGATGGCCTTATAATTATTTATTCCATATAATCAGATTATTCATACCTATAATCTTCTTCCATAGGAGAAAACCTGTTTGTGAGATCAACACCATCTAGTGGGTGAATATTGAAATGTCTATGAGATTTGTATAAATCTATCCTATCAAATCTCTTCATGCAATACATAGGCTTATGGCCAAATTTAGAACAATGAAAACATCATCCTTAGAAACTATTTCTTCTATAAGATAGAGGATATGAAGTCAGTCTTTTTTGTTGGCGTCCCAGATCTTCCCCATTCATGTAGCTCCTTTCCTCTTCGCAATATGACATGGTATGGCCCAGATAGCCACATAACTGACACTTTATGAGTGAAAATGTCTTGTCACATGAATTTCTATTCATGCGTTCCTACATGGGTGAAAATTTGGACTTAATATCATTTCATAAAGTTTGAGGATAATTTTCAATTCTTATTTTAGTTTGGATTGAGGGTTTCTTTTTCAACACATCATGCAACGTTTAAACATGTCCAACTTTGATCTTGTCTTTATTTTGGCTCTCTTCACTTCCAACAGTTGATGTCTCCACTTCACAAGAAATTCCACTCTTTCCTATCCAAGCAGGTCATTGATCACTCAAGATTTTTCCAACCCCATCTGAACCACACTTGGATCTTACCAGTACTTATGCATATGAGAATCTTCCAAAATGAATTTTTTTCATACCCTCATTTGTGGTTGATTGACATTCAATTTTACTCCTAATAGTAACAACTTCTTCCTCGAGTCCCTCAATAGTCTTGGACTTCTCTTCCAGTCTAGATGAAAGGTCATTTATGACCTTTTCTTGTTCTTCAATTCTATGCTTTAGTTCTATAACGTCATCTGTGCTATCAAGGATTGAAGACTGAACTCTCACTTGTTCTTCTATTCATTCAATTTCTGCTTCAAGCCCATCAACATATTCTGATGATTCTTCCACCATTTCCTTCCACTTATTGCATCTCTTACATTTATTCTCAAGCTTGGAAAGGCATCCTTAATTTGAATCTTTGTATCATCATTAGGATTAACCTGATTATCTATGCCTTTATTGATCATGGGATCTGACTTTTCAATGGTAACCATCACCGAATCATGGTGTCCTATTTTAAATTCAGATTCTTCTTATTCACAAAATTCAGTATCATCATCTTCCTCTTCACAGAACACACTCTTCCCCTGTATTTTCTTTCCAAATTTGAATTCTCCATTTTTGAAAAACCTTTTCCGAGGCTTCTCGATGATTTCATCTTCACTATCTTAATCATTGATCTTTCTTAAACACTGAGAGACAATGTGCCAAACTTTTCCACAATGAAAACATCTGAGAGGTAACTTCCTTTTGAATTTACCTTTTCCCTTATAAAACTTCTTTGCAATGAGAGAAATAATTTATTTTTCCTTGTCATCTTCACCACTACTATATTTTGAAATTTTCAGTTTCTCCATGGCCTTGAATGCCATTTCCTTTCTCACATGAGACGTAGCATCTTCTGGTTTGACTACCATTTCATATGCTACCAAGCTGCTCAGTAGATCATCTAGAGAATGTTTGGAAAGATCTCCTTCCCCAAGGGCTTACAAATTTTCATTGTATAGGGGTGGAAGTCTTCTCAATATTTTATTTACAATATCAATTTATTTGATTTCTTTTCCTAGACCCCGAATTGCTCCAACCACTTCAGTAATTCAATTGAAGAATGAGTCTGCATTATCGTCTGGATGCATCTTCAAAATCAAACCGATTGTGTAAGAATTGTAATTTTTCCTCCTTAACTTTTCTATCTCCTTCATAAATATTTTTGAGTTTATCCCACATGGATTTTACTGAGGTTCTACTCATCACTTTTATATAGATCTGATTAGAAAGGGATGTTGTGAGTGCATTTTGTGCTTTAGCATCTGTATCAAGAATTTTCCTATCTCCGTCAGTCATAGCCAGGCCTGTTGGATCAGTGACTTATATTCCTTGAACATTAGAAAAAAAGGACTTCCATTCCAAGAGATCTTAGATGAGATCTCATTATATTCTTCCAGATCTGGAAATTACTTCCATTGAAGAGAGGAACTCCCCTGACATTGGATGAATTTTCCATAATAGAAAATGACAGATCAAACACCAGTCAACCTCTCTCTGATACCACTTGAAGGACCCCAGAACACCTTAAGAGGGGAGGGGTGAATCAGGGTGTGAACTTTTTCTTTTTAGAGTTATGGATCATGTTCCCACGTTGGTAGGAACTTGTTATAATTTTCAAACAAAAGAAAGCAGGAAGTTGACACAACACTTTTACTTGGTTCACCACAAAGGGATACGTCCAAGGAGCATATGCCGACAGGTTTTCGGTCGTACCAAATTCCACTGAACTTCACTAGCTATGGATTAAAATGTTTAGGTACAGTCACTCTGTCCTAGGCACACTGCCTTTACAAAAGTTCAGGGATAGCTCACAGTGTCCCTCCAATCACTCCCGTTGACTCCCCCTGGCTCATTGCCTTTGGGGAAGTCCGAGTTAGTTTATAGACGTGAATGTAACTTCAATATATTTTCATTGAAGTCATTACCTCTACTTAGCACAAGAATCTTCTTGCATCGAATTCTGGAAATGATGCACTTGAATGCACTGAGCCATTGAACAGGATAATCTGAAATGTGCAAACAGGTTATACTGAAGATTTCACGGAACTCTCACCCTTTGCGTGAAATATCTTACTTTGGCGCGAAATACATGATTTTGGCATGGAAAATATTTCACGCAACAACCTCTTTTACGTGCAGCTTTACGCTCCATAACTTTTTCGCACAGCTTTTCCTTTTTCACATTGCTCAGAGTTTTTTCATGAAACTTCAAATTTTCTGCGCAATGTCCGCATTTTTGCACTGTTGAACCCTTTTCGTGCAACTCAAACTTTTTTGGGAAACACCCTTTATGCGAACTGTTTACGCACGTCAGACCTCGGATCACCTCAAAGTATTCAAATGTACCTAATGAGGGGGGGGGGACCTCTTATTTATAGGCATCTCAGACCCCCGTGCGCAAAACCCCCTATGGTGAAAAAAACTTCTCATTGGGCGCGTAATATTTTGTGAAAGTACCGGTTTTTGCACACATTTCCATGTTTTTCGCGCTGCCCATGCCTTTACTATTTTCTGACGTTCTGATTCCGAAACACCTCTTGTGCGAAAAATCCCTCTCCACTATTTCACACACCACTCTGTTTTTTTGTGCATGCTGCAATTTTTCACACATCCCGCTGTTTTTCGTGCATCCCACTGTTTTTCGTGCACGCCTCCTTTATTTTGCACACCACTCCCTTTTTGCGTGAACCTCCTATTTCCAAAAACCTATGTCTTCATTTCCGAATTTTCATGCCCAAAAATTTGGAAAACACTAGGAAATGATGACACCTTCAATACTGTTGTCTGCTTGAACTGTATGATCACTTTACTAGAACACATTCTAAACTTCCACTAAGGATTGAAAACAAACATAAACCATACTCCAATTAATGCAAAGAACATCCATGGTTCCAACAATTTCAACTAGAAGAAATTCCGATGAATAATTAACCTGATGAACTACTACATCATAAGGGTTCCAATGCAATAGGCGGCGCGTCAATCAGACGTTCAGTCTGAAGTTATAGGAATTTTAGTGTTGGGGGCCCAGTTGGATTCGAGTCCGATCCAAACCGGACGTACTCAAACATTATCCCAAAACCCCAGTGGAGTATCAAAAAAGTTTTTCCTCATCTTAAGGGTTCCAACGCTAGATACGGTTTGTCAAACAGATGTCAGGTTTAGGAGTTATACCCATTTAAGTGAAACTGGGACCAAAAAGGGTTTGAATCATGTCTGACCCAACCCAGTCCGATGGGCCCGGCCCGATGGGGCTGGGCTCGACCTAGTTTGGCTGGGCCTAGTCCAACATACTGTGTCGTGGGCTAGGCTCACTAGGTCATGGGTTCGGCCCGACCCACCCGGTTGGGAGCTACCCATCGGGCCGTAGAACTGGTCGGCCCACCAGCTGGACGCGGCCCACCAGCTGGGTGCGGGTCGACTCCCTTTCAGAATGGAAAAACTATTCAAGTTTCATCAATCAGTGGAAACTGTTATCACTACTCTACCTGGATGGTCCGCTTGACTGGTCCCTTGTGGAACCTGCAGACCGCGGGTCGGCCCTCCGCCGTGGCTCGAAGTCGCAACCATCCTCTGCGGCGCGCTTCCCAGCTCCATCATGGCCATTTCTTGTCGGCCTCCCCCTTAAACCTTCGTAGAACCATCAGGCGCCACCACTAACTCACGGCCGATGGTTTTTAGCTGCTGCCTCCTCTGGTTGCTGGCAATGCTGCGCCGATGATGCTTCCACAGGCCACCGCTGAAGATCTAGTGGTCTTATTTTTTCCCATATGTGTCTACGGGATTCCTGAGACAACTACACTGTGAGGCTCTTGGTTTCACCTTTCCACTATATTTTATGGTCACCCATGAAGAACTGAAGCAATACTGAGATCAGCAAATGGCATGAACGTTGTTCGTTCGGCCTGCACCCTCCGCGTTAGCATTATAACACGGAAGTAATTCAATCATCAACAAGAGTAGAAGAATGATAAAACTCTTTGAATAAAACCCCTAGCTCGAACATATTGGTAGAAGGTGCGAATTATAAATATGGGTCCACATTCTTAGAATGTTAGTTGGTGTTCTTCGAACTCCAGATTGAGTCCTCTAAGGCGTCGAAGATCCGTTCTACGTTGGATGAATTCATCGTCGACACTTTATTAGAGGATCCTCTCATGAGTGCACAAGACCCATGCCAAAGCATTGTTTAAATAGATGAATATAGGAGTTTAACTCACTGAAAAATTAATGAGGTTCATTAATGAATTCAATTAACGAACCAATTTATCTCCCGATGGGGAAATTACACAACCAAGTGTAACTAGTCATTAAATGGTCTGACAACCCAGCGGTCCCGCCACCATTTCTGATCAGCTATAAAGAAAGAAATAAAATAACTCATTGAGTTATTTTATTATTTTTTTGTAAAGTTCAAAAATTAACTTTTCCATACGACCCTTGATGTTCAATGTTATGCTTTTCCTAAGTGAATCCTGGCACTGCGAATTCAACGGTGCCCTCATATTTTTTATCTGAGCACCGAATCAAAAGATAAAAATCCCTGCCTACACATTTACTAAATGTACCATAAAAAAGTTCAAAAATTATTAATAGTCACCCTCGACCCATGCCAAATGAGGTTAGGCTCTTCCTAAGAGGAACATAGCCTCACGAGATCAACGGTACTCTCATATTTATAATCCGAGTTACATTTTAGGAGTTAAATAATTTAATAATAAAGTAATTATTACTTAATTATTTTATTTACGACCAAAAACTATGTTCCACTATGGGCCTGTGCCGACCAATGTTAGGATCTACCTAAGAAAAGAATACTCTCATAGGCTTAGCAGTGGTATTATATTTTTAATCCGAGTCACCATTCGTGAGTTATAAGCATTTGAAAAACAAAATAATTTTATTTAATTATTTTATTTAGGGTTATGCCATTTTTAGGATTTCTAACCAGAGGCCTGAACTAACCAAAATTAAGTCTTACACAGGGTAAACCTTCAATCCTGAATGCAATGGTTCCCTTAGATTTCTGAACGGGGCACCCATTTAAGAGTTATTACACTTTTTCAGGAAACCTGCTCACACGAACTATTTAAATCTTAACATTTTGGATCATTCTGGGCACTCCAAGCATCAAAATTACGTGTTTTCAATTTTCAAAATCTCATAATAATCCCATATAATTAAAAAAACATGGAAATTCTGGGTCTTTACATTATCCACACCTCAGGGATTTACGTCCCTGAAAACCACAACAAAACTAGGGAAACAAATGGGGGTACTGAGCATGTATATGAGCCTCTCGCTCCCATGTGATCTCTTAGAGGTTCACATGATACCAATAAAGTCTCACCAGAGGTATAAAATATTCACAAAGGGCCCACTCCTGTTGATCCTCTATCTCCATTGGGAACTTTGTGAATGTTTCCCCATCATCAATGTCCAGCTCACCCCTATCGATAACATGTGACAGATCATGCACATACATCCTCAGCTGCAAAACATAGAAAACATTAGGCACACTGTGCTTCTGTGGGGGAAGATCTAGATGGTACACCACTTCACCTACTCTACTGAGGATTTGGAATGATCTGATGAACCCCGAAGATAGCTTTCCGCCCCGACCAAATCTCCACAATCCTTGTCGGGGTGAGACCCGTAGGAAGACATGGTCTCCCTCCTAGAAATACAAGGGCCTCCATATGATGTTAGAATAATAATTCTTCCAAATATATGCAGTCTTCATCAACTCTTGGATGACCTTCACCTTTTCAGTAGTAGCCTATAATAACTCTAGACCCATAAGTGCTGACTCCCCTAGGTCTATCTATCATAGAGGTGATCTTCGCGGTTTCCTGTACAAGGAATCAAACCGCACCATGACAATAGTGGATTGATAACTATTGTTGTATGAAAACTTCACCAGAGGAATTTCATCCTCCCAACTGTGACCAAAATCAAGGACACAAGCATGAAGCATGTCCTCAAGTGTCTGTATGGTCCACTCTGTCAGACCATCTATCTGAGGATGAGAGGCGGTGCTCAAGTGTATTTTAGTCTCGAACACATCCTGTAATCCCATCCACAACTGATATATAAAATGAGTGTCACGATATGAAACAATTGTCGATGGATCCCTATAAATCTATACAATATACTGTACTTAGAGGCATTCCAAGCCCTCTACTAATTCATTCCCTCAGATGGGTAGGAAATGGGTTGAATTGGGGAGTCGGTCAATGATAAACCAGATGGAATTGTGGACCATAGATGTAAGTGTTATCCCTGTCACAAAGTCTATGGAGATTCCATCTCACTTCCATTCTGGTACCTCAAGTGTTTGAGTCAAGCCTGCTATAACCTGGTGATCGGCCTTCACTTGCTGACAAGTGAGGCATCTTGAAACAAACTCTTCCACTTATTTTTTCATCACTAGCCACCATAAATGACACTGAAGGTCTTGGTACTTCTTTTCCACACCAAGATATAGCACCAAAGGGGATGTGTGGAACTCCCAAAACACCTCCTCCCATAGTTTCACTGGTGTCATGGTTCATCCTCTAAAGGGGATGAAGTGATCCCCACCTTTAGAAAATCCTCCAGGACCCTATCCTAAGTATATCTGAGAATTTCATGTTTCAAAGTCAATGTACCCAAGTCGTGCCTTCCTAACTCACTAAAGAAGTGGGGGAGTGACTGTCATAGACTGAAGGTAAGATTCTCCATCGCTATCCATGAAGGATAACTACAATGTGTCCAATTTATATGTCACCTCACACCCCAGTTGTAGACCCAACCTCTTGTTGAGTTCCTATTATACCACATTTCCCTTCCCATGAGTTTAGACCATATCAAAGTCATAGTCCTAGAGGAACTCCAACCATCTCTCTTATCTCAGGTTCCTATCATTCTGTAAGAAGATATACCTAAGACTCTTATGATTGGATTAGATAGTAAACCGTTCTCCCAACTATAATCTCAGCTCCCAGTGCTCCGTGGGATCCATATGATATGCAGTTGTAGATATTGGCATTTTCCTTGGGTATAATCCAATGTAGAGGACCCTCTCACTATGGGGAGGTAATCCTAGAAACATCATTTGAAATTATTTTCCCAAACTCTTCCAATACTATTGGGAACTGGAAACTCAAAACACCTACTACCATAATGGTAAGGACGGTTGAATCAAGAGTGATCAGCTGCACCCTACTATGTAAGATTTTATCCGTGCTGTTTGGGTTTCCTTTTTAACCGACAAGGGAAAACCCTATTCCAATGTTGTAAATATAAAACAACCTTTTTTCTTAAACCAGTCAATCTGAGCATGAACTGTGGATGACCAGTCAATACATAAACTAACATCGTAAGGCCTCGACGCTGCCACCAAGTGGTGATAACCCAAAATCTCACCTCAAGGGTCAGATAAAACATGAAACATAAGTGTGATTATTGATTATATTCTCAAAGGTATCTCCAGACGTAAGGGTCAAGTCCAAGGTTTAACCTAAAACTCTAGGTCTTGAACAAGATTTGTGACTAGAAGGAATGATTAGTACCTATTTATATTAAATATGACAGCTATTAATAGTCAAATACCATACCTCGAATCATTCATGGAGCCCTTAGGTCACACTCCTTGACCGCATGCAGCAACTCCCTTCCCCTGTCGTATGGATCCCTAAGTCTGGCGGGGACCACATTAGGGTGGTTGTTATAACATGTCGAAATTTACACCACCTCCTTCTCCTCTCATAGCTCCCCTTCCATGTCTGCTACCCTGCATATTCTTCTTTCCCTATCACTGCCTCTTCCCAAATCATTTAAACATCCAAGTCTCTAAGATTGACATTGATTTCCTACTTTCCCACTACCAACATTCACTGGAAGTATCTGCTCTACCAAAACTTTTTTTACCAAAAAGGTTCTCTCTAGCATCCTAACATAAGTAGGAATGTATAGAGGAATAGTGATAGCTCAGATGTCCCAAAGCACATCTTTCTTGGAGGTCCAAGCCCTGAAGCACTGGTCGTATCATATTCATCAAGTACCTGGAATGGTTGGTACGCCTCAATGAATACTCAGATACCGATATGTCATCCCGCCGAAGTTGTAGAAGATCTTGAAAACACATACCCCTTAGATTTTTATAGAAAGGGACCTCCTTCTTTGAGGAAGGTTATCAAGCTCTGTATATGGAAAACGTCACCTCATCATAAGATAGGGGTGATATAAACCCTACCATTTCCCTACTGAGTGACATATAATGCTCACTACTAGGACCCCCATCTGATCTAATGGTTCCATGCATAGATGGAAACTCAGTCACCACCTCGAGCCAGTCCTTAGTCGCCTATGAGTTGGGCTCACCTAAAAACCCAAGGGTTTTCTGTCACTGAAAATCGTGTACGGAACTGAGCCTACATGTGTCCTCTACTAGTAGATGTATTAGTAACTTATGACCATAAGGTAGTGGTATCACTCGGACACCTCCCAAAGGTATCATCTCGGGAAAAATTCTATGTACTAGAGCCTCATCACACTATGGAACATCCTCATGGTCACGTATTGGATTCCTAGATGGCTATCTACATGGAGTCATCTTGAAATAGAATCAAGATAAACCATGGTTAAAACGTTATACCTGGTGAGGTTAATCAAAGGATATCAATAAAAAAACATTTTCAAAAACACATGTAATCAGTGTTTTCATGTATCAAGTCGGAAATCAGAACTCAGGGTCCTGGTGTATGGATACGTCAGCTGCCACAACAACACTGGACTCCCCAAACTGAAAATCATACTCAAAACACTTAACACAATTTACAATATAAAATATTATAGTGTTATTTATTTGGTAGGACTGACTCCTTTGATAACACTTTTTCATGACCCGTCCCCCGAGGCCTGTGCCATGACTATCCTAGGACCACCTTCCATATGCCAGGAGTTGGTGACTAGAACTAGAAAGACATATCCCTAAAAGGGAAAGAATTTCCTCAAAACCTATACACACAAAAATAGGGAACACTGAACACAAGTATACCACAACTGAAGAAGAAAGGTACAACCACAACCAAAAACATCAATCGAGTATAAAAGTAAGTACTGAAAGTAAAAGGGACCAGAATTCAATCTCAACTCAAAAGGAAGTAAAAGTAAAAGGAAAAGATCTCCTGAGGTCACCCACCAAGGATCCTACCTGAAAGGTAGGTAGAAATCGTTAGTGCGGTCTTCACATCAACTAGTCACCTCCGTACTTCGTCATGTCCTAGATCCCTGAGTCCTAATTATAGCTGCCCGTCTTCTATACAAGACATAACAAGGTGCAGTCAAAAACCATGTAGGGGTGAGTATAACAATACTCAGTAAGAAAACCGAGACCCCTGAAGGCCTCTTAGAATTAAACAAAGGAATAACCACAACCCTTGATCTCAAACACAAATTAAAAGGAAAAATACTCAGCTCAAACCAGGAATATAACATAAATAATAGGAATAAAGATGATTCCTCATAAAGATAGATCATCTTATTATGTCTAGAGGCTTTTGATGCTAGAACCCATAAGGTCTCCATAGGTGCTGACCCACAAAGGATCGATGGGTTCTTACCCAAACATGATCGTCAAGTGCTAACCCACACATGATCACTAGGTGATGACCCATATGGGATCACTAGGTGCTGACCCACACAAGATACCTTGGTGTTGAACCACAGAGGATCACTAGGTGATGACCTACAAAAGATTACTAGGTGTTGACCCACACACAATTGAAAGGTTCTGACCCACACATGATCGCTAGGTGCTGATCGAAACAAGATCACTTGGTGCTAACCCACACATGATCACTATTCTTTCTTCACGTCACGGTCATCCACTAGATTCCTGCAATTAACATACTTGATTCCAAGAGGATATTCTCCTTAATAAATTTTTCATATTTCAACCAGAATAAAGTGCCACAAATAAGTAACCTGATGAACCTCTACATCCAAGAGTTCCAACACAACAGGCAGCATGTTAATCAGACGCCTGATCTGTAAGTTATAGGCATTTTATTGTCAGTGGACCATTTGGATTCAAGTATGATCCAAACCATCCATAATCCAAATTTCTCCCAAAATCCATGTGTGGTATATCAAAAGGTACAACCCACCCTAAGGGTTCTAGTGCAGTAGACGGTTCGTCAAACGAACGTCTGGTTTAGGAGTTATTCCCATTTATACGAAACTGGGCCCAAAATGGGTTTGGGTTCGGTCCGACCCGGTCATACTGACTTGACCCGGCCTAATGGGCCTAGACCGAAGGGGTTGGGACATGGGCTAGGCCTGCTAGCCATGGGCTAGGCCCGCTGGCCATAGGACATGACCACTGGGCTCTGGAACCACCCAACCCACTGTCTGGGCACGGGCTGCTAGCTGGGCACAAGACTGCTCCCCTCGCGAATGGCTAAACCGTTCAAGTATTATCAATCAACGGTGTCAGTTTGCGCTGATCCACCTAGATGGTCCACTGGACTGGTTCCCTGTAGAATCTATGAACCATAGGTCAGTCCTATGCCACGGTGCACCATCCAGCTCCAACGCGGTCTGCATTGGCTGTCCGTCCCTTCTTCCGTCGTGGCGCCTTCAGGCACCACCACCTACTCATGACCAGGGGTTTATTGTCGCTGTCTACTCAAGTAACCAGTTCCTCCATGCCGACGATTCTTTCACGGGCCACCGGTGATGTTTTTTTGGTCCAATTTATTTCTTGTCTGTGCCTATGGGTCTCCCAGGATGACACCTACATTGCAAAGCTATCGTTGTCACCTTTCCTTCATATTTTTGGTTTCCCATGAAGAACACAACCAATACCAAGATCAGCAGAGGGTTCGGGCCTTATTTGATCAGCCTGTGCCCTCCTCATTAGCATTATTACATGGAAGCAATTCAATCATCAACAAGAGTAGAGGAATTATAAATCTCTTTGAATAAAACCCCTACCTCAAACACATTGGTAGATGGTGTAAATGAGGAAGATGGATCTGCGTTCATAGCATGTTCAATGGTATTATTCAAACTCCATATTGAATCCTATAAGGTTTGAAAGCTCCAACCTACATCATAGGAATTCATTGTCGACACTTCATCAAAGGCCCCTTTATTAGTGCACACGACCCATGCCCAAGCATTGTTTAAATAGATGAGGAGATGATTTTCTCGCACTACAAAATTAATGAGGTTCATTAATGAATTAAATTAATGAACTCAATAATCTCATGATGGTGTGGTTACACAAGAAAGTGTAACCAACCCTTAAATTGTCTGACAACCCAACGGTTCTTCCACCTTCACTCATTGGTTACAATGAAAGAAATAAAATAACTCGTTGAGTAATATTATTATTTGTTTGTAAAGTCCAAAAATAAAATTTTTTGTCCGACCATTATTGGTCGAAGTTAAGATTCACCTAAGAGAATCCCGGCGCATTGAATTCAATGGTTCCGTCATATTTTTAATCTGAGCATCAGATCAAAATATAGAAATCAAAACCCGCACATTTACTGAACGTACCATAAAAAAGATCAAATATTATTAAGAGTCTCCCTTGACCCAAACGGATTGAGGTCATGATCTTCTTAATGGGAAAACTCCCTCACGAGCTCAACTATACTCTCATATTTCCAATATGAGTTACCATTTAGGAGTTAAATAATTTAATAATAAAATAAGTTTTACTTAATTATTTTATTTTGGACAAAAAAACAACTTATGATGTTGGCTGGTGGCGGCCAATGTTGGGATCCTCTTAAGAAAGGAATACCCTCACGAGCTTAGTGGTGGTCTTGAGTTTTTAATCCCAATCACCATTCATGAGTTATAAGAATTTGAAAAATAACAAAATTTTATTTATTAATTTTATTTACAGCTATTCCATTTTTGGGTTTTTTCACTAGAACGCCACACTAACTAATCATAAGTCGCATCTAGGGTAAACCCGACATCCTGAATGCAATAGTGCCCCCATATTTCTGATCCCGACATCCATTTAAAAGTTATTCAACTTTTTCAATAAAACTTCTCACATGTACTATTTAAAGCTTAAATTTTTTTGACAAATCATTCCACGCACTCCGGGGCTCAAAATCACGTGCCGTCAATTTTCACAATCTTGTAATAATCCCATATAATTATAAAATATTATATGGAAAATACGGGTCTTTACACTTGGGGAATCAATTTGTTATCATTAATTCACATGGAGTAACCATCAGGACTACCAATAGAGTAACCCTCATGGTTACACATGGAATATCCATCACAATTATACTTGATATAACCCCAATGGTTATTCTGGGAGTAACCATTATATTTACTCTCGGAATAACCATCACGATCATTTTCCAACATACCCACTGCATTAAAGAGATATTATGGAGATCAACATATGTATTATCTATACTGGGGACACCTATGAACTATAAAGAGGCTTAAACATTCATATAAGTGGTCTCAAGATCTCCGGTTCCTTTTATAAAATGATTAAGTATTATGAATAAAATGTTTTATAAAATATTTGAAATACTTTTTTAAAACCATATGCTAATCAAATTTGGATATCAAAAATAAATTTCCCTTTAAAAACCCATTTTCAAAACTATAATATACAGAAATAAAGAATGTTTGTTTTACTATGAATAAATAATTTTTAAAAATATTTTTCAGAAAATAACCTTTTTATTTTGAAATAAATTATTTCAAAAAAATATGCATGTATAAAGATTTTTTTTATTTGAAAGTAACCATATAAACTTGTAAATTAAGCTTAAAAATATTAAGGCCTCATGAAAAAGGGAAATTAAATTCATTTAATATATGTAAAAAAATACATCCCTTTTGACTTATGTAAAAAGAGTTGAAAGAGGAACATTAATATATGAATTTTAAAATAAAGTCCCTCAACTTGAGTTTTATTTGTCATGTAAATTATTTATATTCATGAATAATAAATATAGGATAATTATTTATTTTCTTAATAACATTTTCCATGTTTATTATTAATTTTATATCCCTTATTTAGTTGTTTTATACAATTACTTAGTCAATTAATTTCATGTCAGATGTTTTGATGACATTCGATTCATAAGTCCAAAATGACTTAGTTATGTAGACTATGGTCAAAAGGGTCACTATTAAAATATATCAATATTAATAATCATGAAATAATTATCATTTTTATTGATCAATTATAATTTTAAATCAATCCATTAAATATGGTTATGAAAGATGAACTTCATTACAATCATGGAGATGATAGACCGTGCGCACACATGAGTAACATTTCTGTTTTTTAACGATCGTTATGGAATGATGGTAAGTATA
This sequence comes from Viscum album, assembly GCA_963277665.1. Classification (NCBI taxonomy): domain Eukaryota; kingdom Viridiplantae; phylum Streptophyta; class Magnoliopsida; order Santalales; family Viscaceae; genus Viscum; species Viscum album. The sequence continues at coordinate 589,829,881 of OY728141.1, read as the reverse complement.
ATTATATGTCTTATTAAGTATAATAATATCATAATTATCATATTAATTATTTAAATATACCTATAAATATCATCCATGTGATGCGGTGATGAAAAATGAATCACATCACATCGTAGAGGTGCTAGTCAACAGGTACACACGAACGTCGATATCATTTTGTAGTGAATAGAAAGGTATGAAGTTAAATGATATATTATGAATTTTTATTGATAAAATATTTATTAATATCATAAATAAATACTAATTATATAATTATTATATATTATTGATAGACTTTGAGGAAAATAAATTACATCAGTTTGTTTGGTGGTAGTCTGCTGTACACACAAACGATGAGTGATTTTACCATTTGATTTAAGGGGAGATAGATAAATGTTATTGAAATAACATAATATAATATAAGTATATAAATTATAATTAATTTATTATTTTATCATGGTCTATGAAGTGTTATGGATGTGGAAGAATAAACAAAACTAAAACGTCAAAATAAAAACTATACACTTTCTTTGGAAAACTTCCTTTTTTTAATGCCTTAAGACCAGTAATATTGGTATTATGGATATAAAATTACCTATATAATTAGGTGATGTATTAAAATAAATGATTTATCAAATAATAATATAAAAAAAGGAGGTTTAAAGTGTGAACTATTGAGAAGAAGGTACCATTTATAAGATAGGGGAGGGACACTCTTAAAACATCATAAAATATAAAAATATAATAAGATAACTCTATAGAAAAATAATTACAAATTTCATATGAATGAAAATGGAATAAAATGTATACTATATACAATAAATTTTATTATTATTTAATATTTTCATGGTTTTTGAAAAACTTAATAAAATAATAATTATATAAAATTTCATTATTTTCAATTTTGATATTATTTATTTCTTTGACTTTAAATCATAAAAATAGTAAGTAAAATTAGAAAAAACTCTTTTATAATATCTTAAACATGTCATATAAATATATATAATTTTATTATCACTTTAAATATCTCTAATTATATTTATTTTAGTACTTTCATTATCATTTATTTTATTCTAACAATAATTGAATAATTACTATATCAGCGTTGTAAAAAAATTAAGGTAATTATTTTTCACTAAAAAGTTAAAAAAATATCATGATTAATATAAATGTATTAGGTTTAAAAATATTATTTATATTATAACATTTCCTCTAGATGACATCATATTAAAAATATTACTCTTATTAGAAATAAGAGTGTGACATGTTTGACTTTTCTTTAAATAAAATATTATAAAGGTCTTAATATCATCCAAGGGGCCCTAAACGGTTATAAGTTATACCCATGGATGATAAAATCTATTTATAATCATAATTTTTTTTATGTTTTTGGGTCATCCAATAGTTCTTATCATTTTATTTTTATCATAAATTACCCGATTTACCCATTACTAAGGTAATAAAAAATGCTACAATTATTATTATCAACAAATAAAAGGGACATATTATTTAATTTTTACCCACATATTATAAATATGGAATCAATTTTACCAAATTTAAAAACACATAAACTAATGAATTTAATATAAAATTAAATCAAAAAATTCAATGAAAAATAGTTTTTTGGAAAAAATCTCTTTTAAAATATAGAATCTGTATATACTAAATTCAAGTATAAAATGAATTTTAAAAACCATAATTTTATTATTTTAAATAAAAATAAACTTATTAATATTTAAAACTAATAAAAAACATAATTTTACCTTGTATGTTTTATAATAAAATTCATTTTTCAATAAATATTAGTATTTTTACAATTCCTTGAAAAATAAATACATTCAGAAAATTCAAAAAAACTCATTCTAAGATATTTTTGAATTGATGAATTAAAAACTGAAATTAATATAAATAATAAAATTTCTAAAATATCCTGAAATTAATTATAATAGTCACCGATAAAAATATATATAAATCATTTTTGATGAAAACATATTTTTTACAATAAAATGTCTTTACAAAAAATATAGTACATAATTTTAAAAAATTAATTCATGTATTATAAATGAGTAGTAAAATTATATATTTAATAATTAATTTAATACTATTTATTATCACCAATTTAATATCTAGGTTATAATGATCACATTTAAATAATAACATTTATTTGATTGTTTATGCTCAGTGTTGTTTATCTTGTTTACTATCAAAAGAAGTTTAAAACAACTCAGGATGTTACATATAGGATTTCTAAATAATGATACCTTATTTATAATCAATGAAAAATTTGGATTAAACTTGGTCATTGATGATCATTATTTAAATCCTTCACGATGGTTCATAAATAATTTATGAATTTCTATAGAATATCCCGAGGGTGTGTTAAACCAATTGTTCCCCAAGGCCCATTGTTGTGCACTAGGGGAAAATAAAATCCATTTCAATGTTACCTTTTCAGATTTATTACCCCAAGGTACTTATATTCTAGATCGACATATATTTTTAGTAACCAGAGAGGGATGTAATTTCATGAAAACCATTCTCTCCATCCTCTACAAAACAACCTAGAAATTTTCTAATAGTTTGACTCATCCTTAGACATATACTTAGACATTACATTTGGAATATCCTTATAAATATCTCTAGGTATCTAACTAATATTTTCTCATCCTAGATTCCAAAGGTTAACTAAACCTTTCTAGGATACCAACTGTAGAGACATGAACTTCTCATACATAAGTATTACATCTTGATATATGAATACTCATTACTTAACTTAATGATCCACTCCATAATCATCTAGGTCTGCTGTCTATGGAAACTTAGACACATAATAAATAAGTCCATAAGTGATCTATGTCATCTCCCACTAGCTTCTTCATAACAAGAACACTTATTAGACATATCATACATATTATAATTATTAATAATCTTGGAAAGGAAAAATAATAATAGGTGAGCTCAAATGACCAATAAATGTAAAAAAATGAAGATATATAAACACAACTCGATAATAAGGGTATGAAACCAAGATAATAAAATTTTAACAACACGAATTCTTATCAAATAAAATTTTTTTATTACTGGAATAAATATTAGCAGTTCATAATACGTAATCGTAAGGATCTCAAAGAACACAAACCATAAGGCTATAAAATTTGTATAAGACATTAAATTATGTCGTATATATAATCATAATCAATAATATCCTTAGTATTCAAGTATAATTTTCTTGTATATTTTAGTATAATGGTTTCATTCTCTAAGCCATAATTGTAATCAAGGATTAATCCCAAAACTACCATTATGGATAATGTTCCTTAACAAACTGGGTTCACCCCCATTCAAGTCCAATTTATCTTATGCGATATAAATCATTTCAAAATTAAATCAAGGGTTACATAGTACAAACATTAAAATAAATTAAAACATATATATGTGGTCTATAATATCATAAAATATTCATCATATTAGAACCCATGAAATGAAATGGGCCACACAAACATATCATGATAATATAACCTATTAAAAACAAACAGGTTTCATAATCTTTTCATAATTTAATTAAAGAATAACCAATAAAAAAGGTGTGTGTTTAATAAGAAATTTTTCATGGTATAAACCATGAAAAAATATATGGTTTTTATAATAAATTTATCATGGAATAACCCATGAAAAAAATAAGCCAGTTTCATAATCACTTTACCACTGTATAACCCAGGGGAGAGAAATGGGTTTCATAAAAATATTTTCATTATAAAAGTAAAGTATAAATAGAAAGAAAAAATATGGTATAATTTGATCACATCACTTATAAATATCATGTAACATCATAGGATTTAATCATAGAAGGAAAAATATTTTGAAATATTACTTGTAACATTTCTTGAGGAAAATACCCTTTTCACTTTGAAAATACTTTTGTACAACTAAAAAATAATAAAAAAATTTATATATACTTTTATTTGAAAATAAAATTTTAAAATTATAAAGGATTATTAAAATAAAATAATTTCCATGATTTCAAGAAATCCCATTCATGTTATACAAGTTAAAACAATGATTCCTTTCACAATTTGTGTAAAATCCAAATGGGGCTTGTTTGGAAAAGACACAAAATATCCTTTTATTTTTTAAAAGTAAAACAAGGGTAAAATTAATTTAATAAATAATATTTATGATTTTCAAAACATTTTTGAAAACATTTTTTGAAAATGTGGTTTTGGAAGAAAAATATTTTTTGACCGAAGAGAGAAATTTAGACAATTTTTCTTAAAAAAATTATTTTGAAAAATTGAGTATATAAAGAGAGAAAACTTAAGGGAAAAAATGTATTCTCATGAAATAAACATATAATAAGAAAATAAATGATTTTATTGAGGGATATATATTATGATATCATCATTGGATGCATAATCATAAACAATTTTGATAAAAAATGTGGTTGTAACATAAAACTCTTACCACTTTGGTAACTTGAATAGTAATATACAATGAAAAATAAAATTAAATAAAAAAATAAATTAATTACTATAAATAAATTCATTAAATTACATGTCAAATTGTCTTTATATACAACTTATAATATGAGATAGGTTCATAACATAACATATGTCTCGAAGAAGACAAATTGAGACAAAAATCCCCCATCACTTAGAAATATTTTGAGCCTTAAGCCCCAATAAAGCATATTATCAAATTAAAGATTAAATATTATAAAAATATGGATAATAAAGATACAAAATGATAAATTTTATGTATATAAAACACTAAAAACAAATGAGTAGTGAATTTTCATATGTATACTAGAAATAAAAGAGAGACTAAAAATGCATTACATTAAGTCTTGACTTCCTTTTAACACGTTAAAAATTATTATATACTAAATATAAGTTTATTATATATATATAAAAGAAAGATAATTATATATAAAATACTATATATTATTTTATTGTGGCCTTTTATTACATATTTATTTAAAATTCTATGTTAAAATCACATTTTGGGAAATAAGTGCTTTGTTTTTCTTATATGTTTTGATTTTAATTTTCGGTCCTTGTTATTTGATCATGGTTTCATAGTATCTAAGGTATTTTAAATTAAATAAAATAATATATATTCATTATATATGTGTTTTTTTAATCCATAAAAATTATATATAGAAAGTGAAATACAACCTTCACGTACACGGTAGGCTGTACATACACATGAATGATGTTTCCATTTTTTCAATATATTCAACGAAATAAAGGTAAATAATATATTAATGTTATAGAATCATTTTTATGTCATATATATCGCATAAGTTCATTAAAACCTTTCTTATTACTTTATAGGTAAAGTGTGAATGAATCACATTACTTCGTGTGGTGGTAGTCCGCCGTACACATGGGCAATGTAATCGTATTCCCAAAGAATGGAAAGTAAGAATTTATATGTGATATAATAAACCAATAAGTGTAATGATATAATTAATATCATATATAAATATTTCATATATCATTATATCTATCTTTGATAGGTGGTGATAGAAAACGAATAGTATCGATTCTTGAGGTGGTTGTTCACCATACACATGAGTGATGATTTCATATCCCATTTCATAGAGGTGGAAAATGATATATGTTAAGAAATTAACATAATAGAATATAAATATATGGTATATAATCATTTTATCATATCTTCAAAATTGAATAATATTTTAAGGAGTTATAAGAAGATGTAAAACAAAAAAACATAGTTAAAAACATTACCTCTTTTTCAGACAACCTCTTTATGATTAACCAAAATCATTCCTAGATTTAATTTTTGATCTCAAAAAGTACAATAGGATGTGGGTATGGATTTAAAAAATATATTTGGACAATTTTTGGCCTAAAAAATGGGGTTTTATGTGTGAATAGAAGAGAAGAGTGGGTGACATTTTATAAGTGAGGCGAGTGGAAAACTTGTAATTTTCAGAATGAAAAAAGTGTACAAACGTTTTTTACATGAAACAGGGATACAAATTGGAAAATTATAGATCCTTATAGCTTATACGGTCTAAATATGTCCATAAAATGGGTTTTTAAATGTTTCTTAGTCATTTTACCCCTTAACTTTTTAGTTTAACCCCCGGTAAACCCATTTTAACATTAACCACGATAATTAATTTTTACTACTGTTATTATTCCTAATGGTTAGAAATTAATTCAACTATATTAGAAAATATAAATTATTTTTATTCCAAATATGAAATAAATTTCTATAAATTCAATTAAAATATGATAAAAAAATTAGTTAAAAATTCATCCAATAGACGTCATGAAAAAGCGGGTTTCCAAAGATAAAATCATCAAAAGGTTAAAAGGTTTCTATTTATAAATTAAACATTAAATTTATTGAAATTAAATAGATTATAATAATAGATATATAATTTTACTAATTTCAAATCTGAAACCATATTAGAGAAATTTTTAATTTTTTAAAAGCTTTAATAGAAATGACAATTCTTAATAAAAAAAATTATTTTCAATATTAATTGATAAATTTATCTTCTCTGAAAATTTTAAAAACCCCACCCAAAATATTTTTAAAATTGTGATTTAAAAAATAAGTTTCCTTGTTTCTAATAAAATATCTAATATTTTTAAAAACATAACTAAAAAATAAGTGTTCAAATAGGGAGAAAACTTCTTATTTGAAAAATATATTTTTAAAGCATAAAATTGGTTTTATTCATATCTCTTGTATAGAAAACATATAAGATAATTTTTAAATATTTTATTGAATATATTTTATGTAAATTTTATTAAAATCATTCACCAAAAGTTATTTGTTTAATTTATTGAGTAAAAATATGTTAGTGTGCATAAAAATAGTTTTTCTTAAAAATATTTCATTTGTTTTAAAATGGTTTTTATTTTTATTTATAAATAATTGGTAAAAAATAATTAATTATATATATATGTTTTAAAATTTTAATTTCATAATTTAGTTAATAATATTAATACCCTATATTCAAATTTCCAGGTGATAACTATCATATAAAATAAAAATATTTTAATTGCATATCACGTTTCGTTTTGAAATAGTATTGCATGGAACAAAAGATAAAATCACTGTTGTGTGTAACTAAAAATATCCAAAAGAAAAAATTTATTTGAAACTAATATTTTGAAAAATATCCGGGTGTTACATTATACCCCCTTAAATTAATTGTGTCCTCACAATTTAAACAAGTTCTAAGTAAACAATGGTTTATCATTTGAAAATACGTTTGTGGGAAACCCACATTATAAAAAGGGTTAATAAAAATTGTACTTGAAAGGAGAAAAAGAAATGCATGAAGGTTATCTGGAATAAAACAAATTAGGTTTAAAACTTGGAGAAAATACTTGGGAAGTGAATATTTTGGCATGAAATAAAATAATAATTTCCAAATAATGATGGAGAGTGATAAAGATCATTGATCACAAGAAAGTGAATGAATATACGAAATCAACAACCAAAAAACTATAAAACAAATAGTTTTCAAAAAATTCATTGATATAATCATAAATAATGATTATATGATAATGTTTTATTTCAATATCATTTTCCTAAAATAGGGGAATTTTCCAAAGAAGATATACTTAATTGTTTTCATTCTATTTCATAACCCCAATCTCATCTTTTGTTTGTTCTTCAATCAATTTCCACATATTTACATAATTTATGAAATGAAGATTATTTTTTATTCCTAAATAATGAGTGGATCATAATATCCATAAAATAATAATAATCCATTATTCATTTCTTTTTTTATTATCAAAAACAAAATTGTTATCATAGGTTATCCAATAACATATAATTTTCAACTTAATCCATTTGATGAATAGGTAACATTAATTTTACTCCATGTATGGATATAATTGAAATAAAAAAAATTATAAATAAGGAGAATAAATTAAAAAAATCAACATAACATTAATCACCAAAATATCAATAATTATCTCTTAATTGTACAATAACATAAATGTGAATGCCTTGATCATTTATTCTTCCAAATCATTGTAATGAAAAGGTTTACCAAACAATCACAATTAAAAAAATACATTTTTCCTCATTAATGAAATAAAACCATAGATTATTGAATATATTCTATAAATAAATAATGTCATAAACTCCATCATTGATAATGTATAACACGTTTTCAATAAATCACTAATCAGTTCTGGGGTAATCAATATTATCTATATTACATTAACCATATCGATCATATCTTTATCGAAACTAAATACAATTTCTCAATATTAGGAAAATATTAAGTGTTATCTTCCCTTAATCACATGTTTTACAAAAAATATCACCTTTATATAAAATCACTTTTTGAGTATATCACTTTAATTCAACATATTCTTGCAAATACATGTTGAAAACCTTCTATAAATCAATACTTGTATCTTTCATGATTCATATAACATAATTATTTAATTCCCACACACACACATCTCAACAATTATACCTCATTCTTAAACCATTAACTAAGATTCATCATCTTATTCCTTAACACCTATTTCCTTTTAGATATCATTCATGGTCTCTTCATCATCAGAAATATAACCTTTACTCATACTACCTTGTAATTCGATTCATGAACTTCCCCTAGAACATTATTTCTAATAATTATATTTTTTCCACATTTATAACATTTAAACCTTGATTATGACTTAAAGAAACCATTATTCTTATCCATTTAGTCAACTAAAATTTTCATTTTTTCTGGGGAATATCTTAATCTATTCCCTCCTTATCCACGCACAAAACATCTTCTTATTCCATTGAGACAATCCATAGAGTTCATATTCCCACATTTTCAACATATAGGAAACTTTATCTTCATTCTTCTATTGTCTTTACCACCTGAACTCTCAATGAATTCTATTATTCTATTCTTTGGTGAGTTCAAGAGTTTGTTAAGGTTCATTTTGTTAATCATAAATATTGATAACTGATTAGGTATAATAAAATATCATTCACTCCCATAATCATCCCATTTGGTTTCTCATAAACATATTTTCTATCATATTCAATGTTAATTTAGTTCGTTCTGGTTCCCACTATTCACTAAAACTAAAAAATCATAGTGTAAATAATAATATTTATAGTGTAAAACCATAATCATAAAAAATAACTTATAGGATATGTAAACCCTGACACCTTTTTTTTCAATTTATAACACCTTTGTCTTAGACTATGTCATTCATGGTCATTATTTAAATCCTTCTTAATGGTTCCTAAAGAGTTTGTGAATTTATAAAGCATATCCCTTGGGTGTGTCAAACCAAGTGTGATAAAAGGCTCGTTTTCATGCACCATGTGATGATCGAGTCTAGTTTAATGCACCTTTTTTAAGTTATTACCCCTAGGTACCTCTTTTCTATATATAAATCCTTTAATAGTATCTGGGAAGGGACATAATTTCTTGGAAATTTCTCACTCTATCCTTTACCAAAATTCTAGGACATTTTTATTTACATTGAAACACCCTTAGGATTATTCTTATACATAACTTTAAGTATATAATTATAAATATTCTTTGGTATATCACTAATGTTTTCTCATATTAGTAACCAAAAGGTTACTAAATCATGACCTGATACCGACTATAAAGACCTAAAATTATCATACATAAGTATTACATCTTATGATAAAAATATTCATTACATAACATAATGATCTATGCTAGAATATTTGAGGTATAGTGACTTTGGAAACATAGAAACATAAAAAACTAGTCCATAAATTAAATTCATCATACCTCACTAAGTTCTAAACTACTATATCCTTTCTTAAAAATATCATACATAATAAATTTCATTATAACCCAAGGAAAGGTAAAAAAAGAAATGGTAAGCTCAGTTTCTCAGTATGTTTAGACAATGGGGATACATAATCATAATGTAAGAATACAGGTATGATAACATTAGTATAACACTTAAAAACCATACCCAACATATCAATGATCATAATTTTTTGTCATGGAATAATTATTGGCAGTTCATAAAACATGAATCATATGAGAATGATAGAACATGAGCCATAAGATCATAACATTGAAAAAATACATGGAATTTTTGAAAAAACATTAAAATAAATAGAATAATTTATATATTAGTAAGGGATTATTCTTGAGGCTATAATAGGTGAATGGTTTTACTCACCAAACTATCATAGTAGTCAAGGTTCACTCCCAAGACTATTAGAGTTAAAAACATCCCATACTGAACTGGGTTCACTCCCTACTGTAGTCCTGTTTATACCATGAGATCTAAATATTTACTGAATGAATTGGAATTAAATATATTTCCCACCAATTACATAATGAAAATAATTCATATTTTTACCATAATATAATAAAACTGTCATCATATCAGAACACATGAAAAGAAATGGGTTTCATAAACATTTCATTATAACATAACATGTAGAAGAGAAATAGGTTTCATAATATTTTAATCATTCAATCAAGGAATAGGATGTGAAAAAATAAGTATGTTTAATTAGTGTATTATCATTTTATAACCACTATAAAAATAAGTGGGTTTCCTAATCATTTTAGCATGTTATAACTCATGGAAAATAAAGTGAGACTGATACACATATTATCATGGTATGACCTGTGGGAGAGAAATTATTTATAAAAATTCCTTTTCATCACAAACATAAACTATCTCGATAATGAATAAATATGGAATTATTGGATAATACTAGTAGTAATGATCAATTAACATCAAATGATGTCATATTATATGGAAAATTAAATTGGAAAAATCAATTTTAACATTTCATGATGAAAATTACCTTTTCACTTTGATAATCTATTTTTTAAAAAAAAATTTATAAAACAATTTTGAAATCCTTTTAGTTTAAAATAAATTTTAAAACATATAAGGTAATATTGAAACAGAATAATGGTTTTGAAATTGTGAAATTTCATTCATTCTCTACATTTTAAAACAGTGATTCCTTTCAAATTTTTAATACAATCCAAATGGCCCTTGAATGAAACATGACTTGAAGATTACTTCCAAAAAAATTTGTAAAAATTCAAACATGGGGAAAATTATCCTCAAAAAATTATTTGGATAATTTTAGAATCATTTTTGAATTTTATTTTTGAAAACATGGCTTTGGAAGATAAAGGTTTTCCGACCGAATAGAGTAATAGACAAATTTTTTCCTAAATACATTAATTTGAACTCCTGAGTACATAAAAGTGGAAAATGAATTGAAAACAGGTATTCTAATGAAATAAATATAGGATAAAAAAATAAATGTGTTTATTTAGGGATATATTACAATATTTCATAATTGGAAGCATAATCATAAAAAACCATGATAAACAATGAGATTATAACATTAAACTCTTACAACTTATGTATCTTGAATCAGAAGCCGCATAAAAGAATAAAATTAACTAAAAAATATAATATCATGAGAATAAATAAATAAATTATATTAAATTTCAAAGGGAATGTATTTACACATTATAAAAAAATATAGGTTCTTAACATAACATATGTCCCAAAGAAGACAAATTGATACAAAAATCACTTATTGCTGTAGAAATATTTTGAATAGTAAGCCAAAATAAATAATAACATAAAATTTAAATTTAAATGTAATTAAAATAGTGATATTAGTTATATAAAATGACAAATGTGGAGTATATATACCCCAAAAAATATATGAGTGGTGAATTTTCATATGTCTCCCAGAAATAAAATAGCCACAAAAAAACCCTTAGCTTAAGTCTCAAATTCCTACATACAAATTTAAAAATTTTGTATAATAAATAAAAGTTTTTTATAAATATATCAAAGAACCATAATATATATATCAAACCATATATTATTTTTATATGACCATTTATTACTCATTTATTAACAATTATATGTAAAAATTACGCTTCAGACAATAACTAATTTTTTCTGGTATATTTTGATATTTTATATTCATTCCTATTACTATAATCATGGTTTAACCATATAAATAATGTTAAAATTTATATTAATATCATATATATTAGTTATATATTTATTTATAACAATCTATAAAATTTAGAGATAAATAAATAAAATATACCTTTAATGGAGACGACAGGCCCTACGTAGGCTTGATCTCTATTTCCATTTTATGAAAGGATTGAAAAAAATATAGTTAAATAATATATTTCCATTATATAATAGTTTTTTAATATATTTAAAATATTTTCATTAAAAATCATATTTATTACCATCCATGTAAAGCGTGAATGAATAATATCTCTTCGTAACGCGGTAGTCAACTGTACAGACCAACAACAATATCATATTCCCACAAAATAGAAAGTAAGAAGGTATATGGGATATAAAAATTAAAGAATAATAATAATATAATAAAATATTATATATAAAAATTGAATGAATCATTATATCTAGCTGTGATAGGTGTCGATGAAAACTAATAACATCAGTTAGCAAGGTTAGAGTTCGACGTACACATGAATGATGATTTCATATCCACTTTGACAGAGGTGGAGATGTATATAGGTTACTAAATTTTAAAAAATTTCATTATATGATTGATAATACTTTTATTATATCATCATAATTGAATATTATTTTAACGAGTTGTATGAAGAAGTAAAAAAACACATATTTAAAAACTATATCTCTTCATCAGAAAACCTATTTAGATTTAACATAAACCATCAATGATTAGCTTTACGATATAAAAAAGGACTCTAGGAGGTGGGGGGGGGGATATAAGTAAGATATCTAGAGATGTATTGGATAAACCAAATGGTTTTTACGTGTGAAGAGGAGAGGTGACGGGATAGCCTTTTATAAGAAAGGTGAGCAGCACACTTAAAATATTTGGAAAGAAAAAGGTGTACCCATGTTTTTTTAATTCCAAAAGGATCCAAAATAGTACATTATATAAACATAGAGCTTAATTTTTTTAAATATATCCTTAAAATGGGTTTGAAAAGTTTCTAGTTTATTTTAATCCTTATCTTTTTAAGTTAATACCTCAGTAATCCTATTTTAACCTTAACCATGATAACAGATTTTTACTTATTTAACTATTCATCATAGAAAAAATGCAGTTGAAATTATAAAAAAATAAATTATTTTTGTTCCAAATTTTTAATACATTTTTAATAACTTAATTCACATAAGTGGAGTTTGTTTTATAAAAGTATACCTATAGACGTGATGAAAAAGCATTTTTTCCAAAGAGGAAATATTCAAAAGTTTAAAAACTATTTAGATCAAACTTAAATATATAAATTTATTAAAATAAACAAAATTAGATTAATATATATATAATTAAATTAATTTAACTTTTAAAATATTATTAAAATAATTTTGATGCCTTCAAATTCTTTAAAATAAATTCTAATTCTTAAATAAAACTTTTATTTTTCATTAATCATTGAAAAATTTCTCTTCTGAGAAAATTATCAAATTTTTACCCTATGTTAATTATAATATGCTGATTTAAGAATTTAATTTAATTTCCTAAAATAAATTTTTTATGGTTTAAAAAACTAATCTTAAAAATAAGTATTCTAAACGTAATAAATCTATTTAAAAAAATAACATTTTTATGTATAAAAAAGTTTTTATTCTTATTGGTTATCTATAAAATAGATATTATTAATGTTAATTTTTTAATTGAATATATAATATTAAAATTTTATTAAAATCATTCCCCAAAATTTATTTTTTATTTTATTTTGGTAAAACGTGTTTGTGCACATAAAAATAGTTTTTTCAGAAAAAGTTTTCCTTGGTTTTAAAATGGTTTTTTTAATTAATAATTAATTGGTCACTAATATACATGTGTCAACAATATATTTTAATAATTTAGTTAATTATATTCATACAATAAATTCCAATGGTTAGTTATAAACTACTATATTAGATAATAATATTTTAATAGTACATCATGTTTAATTTAAACTCGGTGTTGTGTGTAACACAAGAGAAACTCTATGTTGTGTGCAGTGAAAATATTAAAAAGAATAAATTTATTTGAAAAATGTAGTTCACAAAATCCATGAGTTTTACAACCATCATTAATGGTATCTATAAATTAAAACATTTTATGTTCCAATAATTTAATTCTTTAGAAAAAACCAAAACAAAAAATCACATTTACATTATCTAAAAAATCTACTAAAAATAGATTGAATAGGAAAAAGGGAAACATGAATTCAGTGGAGTAATAGTTCTAAATGATGATAAAATTTGGTTTTTTCTTTTATCTAACTACTCTAGAATTCATGATCAAAATAGCTCATAAACATTAGGGGTTCACTCTGCCTGTAAAAGAAATATTATTTTAAATCTCTAAATCACGACATCAATTTTTTTTACAATAGCATGAAAATAAAGGTTATGATGAAATTATAATTATACTATTGATACTGATATATATTTAAAAAACAATAAATGTGAAACAAATAGAATAAGGGATGTAAATTCTTTGAGGATTATTAGATCATGATTTAATTGGTGTTGTGATAATACAATGGAAATAACGAGAGACCTAAATTAAAAATAATTTTTTTGATGTTCTAAAACTTTTCATTATAGGGAAAACAAACTTTTTTGAATTATTTTCCTACAAAACATGACATATTTGACTTTTAAATTCTTTTAAATCAGGCTAGTAAACCTTTTAATCCATGAAACATCAAATTTATATCAATTTTACCTCAATTTTTTTTGAGGACATCCTTACCTTTCAAAACTCAATCCCCTGGGCCTTTTTAGGATTTTATGAGCTTTGAATTCCATAAAAATAATGATTGTTTTCATCTTTAAAAAATTTGAAAAAATTATCTTTATTTTCCAATGCATAAATTCATTTAAAAAATAAACCACGAATTTTATTTAATAAGAAAAAACCCAGTTCATCATACTTTATGAAAAAATTAGGTATCTTATGTAATATATTATTTTGTAAAAATTTTTTTTGGGACTATTTAACTTTTTCTATATATTTTTATAGAATATTCAACACTTTATTCCATACTATAATGCCTTTCAATGTATTTTTGATGAATATAATGTTGTTGAACAAAAGTTGTAAATTCTTTTTCTGTTAATTCATATAAATAAATTATATAAATAATTTTTATATATCATTTAAAAAAACCATTAATTTTTATGTTAATAAGTTTCAGGAATTTTAAAAATATGTTTTATGAATTTATATAATTTTTATTTCTAAATAATATTGTTTATTTTACTAAATAATGTTACAATTACTAAGATATTACACTTGTATTTTATTGTATAACATTGACTGGCCTTATATTATTTTTTGTATGAAGTAATAAAACATTATTTTATTATTGATAGAAAATAATTTTAATCATATTATTTTAATGATAATGATGTAATTTATTTATTTATTATAATAATATAAAAAAATATTACAATTGGATTTTTTTTTGTTTCAAATAATTATATAAATATGATTAATGAAAAAATACCAAAAAACATATATAATTTTGTTAATTAATAGAAATAAATTTGTTAATTATTGCCTAATAATTTTTTAATGTGAAAATATTAGTGATTTATAATCTAGGGAGAGAAGAAAATGTGGTACACCATAGAGTAAAACTTACCACCACTTGAAAATTCTCATGTTTGATAATGATGAAAAAATTCTGTGATATTAGAGACCAGGAATGCTCATATTCCATTAGAAAGGGGTAATCACCATAAATACCTTCTTCTTCTATCAATACTATATTTATTTATGTTTTATTATCACTGATACCATTTATCTGTCACGAACTAATTCTAGAGTCCAATATAATATTGGTGATCCTAAAGGTTTTCTGAGTATTTAATGGGTAGTATTCGATGCCGTTGTCATCTACATATTTATTTGAGGAATTATCACCACTTGATTCATCAATTTTCTCTATTTTTACAATATAAAAACACAATTGAAATTTTCAAAAGCGTATTAACTAATATTTGGATTTGATACCTCATGTAATAGTTGGACTTCTCAATTAATTTCTTATCTATTTTTTATAGAACATAATAATTTATAAGTACATTATATAGATATTTTTAGTTATCCATCTAGTTTTATTATCATCTCATTTTGAGGTAATTCTATACCTATATTAATTATTACCTTCCTTAAATATCTATCTAGGTACATACTCCAGGGATTAGACTACCTTTCTAAAATCAAGTAATCCTTATGATTTTAGATAACTCCCTCAACCTTTATCTATATATTTATAGAAGAACTATAATATTTAATCACTCCATTATCACCAGTATAAATATATATATTGATGTGAGAAACTCAAAGAAACCCCCTAAATTTTCCCAGATCAGAATTTATTCTTTGCATCGCTACAAATAACAAATCATGTTTTAATCATGGATTAATTGTTTCATTATCTTTAAAATTGAAGGTAATAAAATGAATAATTTCTATTGGAGGAAATATTTTATTTAATTAAATACTATCTTTATTCCTTTAATTGTAAGGGAATCTAAGTAATGAAAAATTATTAACTTTTCTATTTAAGAAATAAAGATGTTATAGAGTGGAGACAATGATAGTATCATTGCATTAATGATTTTTTTCGAAATAAAATACTATGATTTTAAATAATATAGGGGATCCTATTTTATATATAAGTTTAATTAATCATGTTGTGATACCAAAGTATTTTATCATTCTATAATACTTTTTAATAACAATTCATGCAATGTTGAAGTTATGGAAATGATCCCAGAAGGGTATCACTAAGATGATAGTAAATATAAGGATTTTTGAAATACTAGTTTCTTGAATAATTCAAAATAGATTTATTTGGATTATTCTGTGTATCAAAATCTAATCATTTAAAGAAAACTTTGTTTCTATTAAGGGTGATATTGATGTACTAATTTGTGTCCCAACAATGTTAGCTGGTGCTCCTTGATGAACTATAGTATTTATGATGAAATTTAATATAGTGGCATGAAACGTATGTAGTTGTACCCACCCTAGTGAGGTATATAAACTAAAAGTATCTAAAGGAAGGTTATAATAAGTGAAAATTTATAGATGGAATATATAATTTTTGAGTTAGTGTTTGTGTGTAGGATAATACAAAACGTCCTCTAGGGTAATATGGGATAATTTTTAGGGATGTATAATTAGAGGTTTGGGATTAAAAATTTACTAAATGGATATCATTAGTTATTTCACAGAAAAATTCTATAAACCTATATTCCAGTTCTGTTACATTTAATCCTTTGAAATATTTTTTTCATGTGGTTCATGTTTGTCATAGTTTATTTTCAGTGTTTGAGGTGATTATTTGAGTGTATATTTTTTATGAAGTTTTAGGTATCAACATAATACACTTATTAATATTAGTTTGTACAAAATAATTTATCCTCCCACCTAGTCTCTCACTACACTGTTCCACATTTGGCTTACTTTAATGAGGTGTTGCGTGGTATTTTCAACATACACTATATACTTAAAATAGATCTAGAAGACCCTAAATCACATCACATCATCAAAAAGTAGTTTTATATTATTTTAGATAAGATATATTATGGATAGTGTAATGTGGATTTTACAAAGATCATGGCTTAGAAGAAGTGGATTTTGATTACTAAGGATGAGTAAGAATAGATCAGAAATTCTGTTCATACATGATCAATTTCTCATAAGGTAAAAATGGTCCTACATTCTCTACGACTTTATAAAGTAGTGAATAATTTATGATAAAGGATTATTTATCATCTTGGATCGTCTATTTTTTTATCAATTTTAATTGTACTAACATTTTTAATCAATTTAATTTGAATCAATTTTAAAACATATTTGAACACAATATTGTTGCACACATAATACAGATCCACCATCATGAATTTAGAATGATTAAAATGTAATGGATATAAAAAAATGTCAAAATTGGGGTGTCGAACCAATCCATCATCAACTATCTTGACTAAACACCAGACAATAATAATAAAATAAATTATAATATATGAAATAAAAATAAAAAATCAGATAAATGTGAAAATATAATAAATGAAATTTATTGTTAATTGGGATGAGAAGATTCCTATATTAACTAATAAACATTAAAATCCACTAGATGATAGAGTTATCACAATAATGACATAAAATTTATATTTTAGAAAAATAGGATAAACCTATTACCTTCACCCCAAAAAGACTGACAATATTTTTTACACAGAGATTGATTTTCAGATTTACCATTGATAGATAATACTATAATGAACCAACCATGATAATGAAATTGAGTAATCCCGTCATTTATAAGGATATGAGTGAATATCGATTTATATTATAGGACCATATTCTAGAAAAGTAGAATATGGTGGCTATTGACCATAAGATGATTTTTAATGACACGTGTTAGTGGGAAAAAATATATTTAACATAATAATACTATGAAATTGGTTAAAAATATAATAGTTACTTTCATCATACACATAATGTTTTTCAATTGAATAAAAAAATGGGAAAAATATTGATGAAGCCCAAATGTCTTCATTGGATCAAACAAAGAAGGATTTGAGTTAATTTACATAATTATTTCATCCTTGATGGAATAAATGGATTGATTCCTGGTATCACATGGAAAGTAAATTCACTATTTTTTTATTTATAGGGACTAAAATTAGTGGAAAATATATGACTAGGTATAATTAAACAATATCCTTCTCTGTCAAAAATCCATTATGAATTTCCATGACCAGTGAATTTCACAAACTAACAAAGTCTATCCTAGAATTGTTCACTAATCTAATTCTCAACATATCTGGTGTGAATTATTGATCCCCATAGGATAGAAACTATATTCAGGGAATTTAAAAAATTTCACTTTGATAAATTTCACCCAACGATGAAATATAACACAAAACTTCCACTCAGAAGTCCAATATAACCAGTCCAATAATCAGAGTTCCATGCACAATAAAAATAAGTAGATAAAAAATAATAATACCCAAATTAATCATAGCCATAATAAATATCTATAATAAACTCTATATTAACATACAACAGAAAAAAAAAACAACATCCAAAATATAGAAGGTAAATATATCCTCTAAAAGTAAGACTCAAATTGAAAACCAAGAAACCTGACATAATATCCATGTGACCTTAAGGTCACAAGCCATCATCCCAAAAACCAAATCTCAACATGAGTGACCAATAACCAAACCTAAACCTAAAATAAAAATCTCTGTCTACTAATATCATGTCACGACCCGTCCTCGGGTCCCGTGCGGTGACTACCCCAAGCCCGCCTTCTATAGTCCAGGGGCTGGAGACTCGCACCAAAGGCGTAAATCCTGATAACTGGGAAGGCATTGCCTTTATAAAAGTAAACAAAACACCTCAGAGTACAATCGGATGTAATACACTAAGTACAACAGAAAGTGATGAAAAGTAAATTGGCCAGAATACAAACCCAACTGAAAGTACAACTACAACTGAATGAAAGTACAACATAAAAGACAAGCAGCTGGAAGAATAGAAGCATCTCCTAGGTTGTCCACCTCGGATACTACCTGAAGGGTAGGTATAGATAGCGCAGCTCCTGGATCGTCCACCACGGATCCTACCTGAAGGGTAGGTACAGATAGCCTCCACAATGCTCTCGCCTATCAACCTCCACCGAATATCGTCTCATCATTAAGTCCACCTCCGGATACTGAATCGTTGTGAGGTCCACCTCAGGGTACCGTCTGGTCCATGAACACTCGGCCTCTGTCAGCGCTGCCCGTCGTCTGCAACCAACACAACGAGGTGCGGCATAACCCGTGCAGGGGTGAGTATACGATACTCAGTAGGGACCCCTAGACCCTCAAGGTCTCACTAAATCCAATAAAGATAAACACAAAGAAGGATCTCAACAGATAACCCTTACTTAGGTATAACCCCTACTTATACCAAAGTTATCAAGTAACCCATCTCAATCATGAGGAAACACAAAGGTTATGAAATCAACGGATAACCAGTACCTAGGTATATGCCCATACATATACCCAAGTTATAAAGTGACCCATCTCAATCATGAGGTAAACACAAAGGTCATAGACTCAGCTCAAACATGGATTTTCATTAACGAAACTGTAACTGCTGAAGAGCTCCGTATCTGAAGAGTACAATGATCATGTCACGTCTCTGAGGTACAAATCACTAACCTAAGACTGCTGAGGTACTCCTCCTGTCGAGTACCGCGGGTTAGCCACCCTAACACAGTAGTGCTTACCGCCGGGGTCTGCCTCCCAAACACAGTAGTACACCCCCCTAATAGCCTACAGAGGTACTCTTTCTGTTGGGTACCACGGGTCTACACCCAAACACAGCAGTGCTCCATCCGCCATGAGTCTGCACCCAAACACAGTAGTGCTCCGTCCACTGGGCTAGTCGACTCACTCCTAGTCGAGTCGGTCAAACAGCCGTCAGGTCTCAGCTGGCTACAAGGTCTCAGTAATCCGTATGCTCATCTTTGAGAGGGTCCGCTCCACGAGATACAGGTCGATACTCCATGTATCACAAAGTCCCACAAAGAAGTATCTCAAAGGACAGCCATGTCATAGGGGTCTCAACGCAGCAGACTACACGTCAACCAGACCCCCGATCTGTGAGTTTTTAGCCTTTTCGTCCCAGGGGCCCGGTTGGTTTCGTGTACGAACCAACCCGGCCGCATCTCAACTGTACCCCGAACTCTCATAGGGTATACTCATAGAAAATGTTTCTCAATGTGATTACCAACGCCGCTGACGGTTCGTCAAACGGTCGTCCGGTCTGAAAGTTATCGGCTTTTCCGTTCCTGGGGCCCGGTTGGATTTTGGGTATAATACAACCCGGCCTTACTCCAACTGCATCCAAACCTTAGGTGAAGTATGAAAAAAGTTCCATCTCATCAAGAGGAATCCAACAAAGTCGAAGGCACGTCAATCAGACATCCGGAGCTCAAGTTATAAGCGTTTCCGCTCCGCGGGCCCGGTTGGTTTCAGGTTCGAACCAACCCGGACATACACAAAGTTCTCCGAAACCTTGAGTGTAATATGCTGAGACAAACGTATCACTCCAAGGATCCCATCGCAACTTATGGTGCGTCGTTCAGAAATCCATAGCCCATGTTATGGGTGTTTGAACGAAACGGCCTGAGAATAGGGGGTTCGGGCCTGGTCCGACCCGGCCCGATACCCCATGGGTTGGCCCGAACCAGGTGAACCGACCCAGGTATAGGTCTGGCCCATAAGGGAGTGGCCCATCTCGGCTGGCGCGGCCTGGCCCAGCCGGCGCGGCCCGGCCCAGCGCGGGGGTCCGGCCGAGCGCGGGCGGCCCTGCGCGTCCAGTCCAGATGGCGCAGCTGGTTGGCCTGGCGTGGGCACGGCCGGCATGGCCAGCGAAGAGAGGAGGTGGGGGGGGGGGGGGGTGTTGTCCCCCCCGGTTGACCGAAACGGTGCAGAAATTAACCCGCACCTCCCCCTAAATCCGGAACGGCTTAGCCATTCCGGTCCGTCGTGGCTCAGCCGCGACGGTCTCCTCCGGCGATGCACCGCCGCCGCCGGTCGCCAGCACCGCAGCGCCGGTGTGGCGCGTCGCCACCGCTTTCCATGGACCACCGGACGCACTCCGTTGGTCCGTTTCGCCCGCCGTCTTCGCAAGTGGTCATCTCGGTTCCCGTACATTATTGCGAAGACCTCAAATTGTCTTGGCGGCCCGTTCTGTCATCGCCCGTCGATTAACGCACCAACAACAATCTGCGAAGGGTTTTCGGGCCGTGTTTGTTTGGCCCATACCCTCAGCATTAGGTTTTATCAAATGGAAAACATTTGAACACATGATTTTAATCATTGATGAGGGTATAATTCACATAAACACAAAATATGAAAACCCCGTAACTTGTGTCATTCGCCATTTGTTGAAGATATCACAAGAGGGTGGACGTCGGCTCGTTGTCGTTGTCCCAATGGAGGAGATGAAGATGATGATGGTCACTGGCGTTTGTCACTTCTGTCTCCGTCGGTGTGAACCTGAGGAAGTGTCGTATCCTCTCTTGTTGCGAAGGAAGAATATAAGGTGAGTCATTTTTGGCAAGTTCCCCACGTTGGTGTCTCCTCCCTTGCCATGGAGGATGAAGAGGATGAAGAACCGTGATCGCCGAGTCATTCTATGTTGAGGGGTAAATGTTCTTCATCGGAGAAGAACCGTTCTTCACGGAGAGGATGATGTTCTTCCACCCAAGAGGAACTTCCTCCTTCTTTTACACAAGATCTCTTCCCCTTTTCTCCCAACATAAAATGTGTCAAAGTAAAATAATAGGTTCATGCTATTATTTTTTTAACACAAGTAATTTCAATTTTTCAAATTTCAAACACTTAGTTAATTAATTGAATAGGTTCAATTAATTAATTAAGGTTTGTGTTGGCGAGAGTTAAGAGGGAGAGAGAGAGGAAGTGGAAGGTTACTCAATTTAAGATGAGTTTACAAAATTAAATAGGGAGGTGAGGAGTTATGGAAAAAGTGAAGGGGTGGGGCTCATGTAGGCCCCACCTATCATTTATTCTCCCAAGGGAAGTTAGAAACCCAACGGGTCCCACTACAACTCCCACACCTAGGAGATAAACCACATAAGAGAGGGAAAAAGTGTTGTGACACAACACTTAAACCACTTAGCAAGAAATAAAAATAAAACTGTAAAACAATGATATTTTTATTCCTCACTCTTTTTTTAACAACTCTTCCTGAGAAAATGAAACTCCAGAAAGGGTCTTCTTAAGAAATTACCAGTACTGCGAGTTCATCGGTGCCCTTGGATTTCAATTCCGAGCACCGGTTCAAATGTTAGAAAAACCCACTCGTTCGTTCACTGAACGTACCCGAGCTAAACTTCAAAAATTGATTCCGGGCACACCGGACCTCAGAATCAGGTGCCGTCAGAAACAGCATACTTGTAAAATTTCAAAGAAATTATGAAAAAAATTTCCTTGAAATTTTTGGGTCTTTACATTTCTCCCACCTCATGGCTTTTCGTCCCTGTAAATCTATAACACAAACTAGGAAAACCAAAGTGGTACTGAGCACGCATCTGAGCCTTCCACTCCCATGTGATCACCTGGAGGTTCCCGTACTCCCAATGAAAGTGCACATGAGGAATCGACCATCTACGTAGGATCCGCTCCTGTCAATCCTTGATCTCCACTGGAACCTCTGTGAATGTCGCCCTGCCATCGACATCCTACTTCCTGAGGTCGATGATGTGTGAAGGATCATGAACCTGGTGCAACTAAGGTGGAAAGGTCAAGTGGTAAACCACCTTGCCTACCCTACTAAGGACCTAGAAAGTCTGTTGAACCTCGGAGATAACTTGTCGCCTCGGCCACATCTCCGTAAACCTCATCGAGGTGAGACCCGTATAAGGACGTGATCACCATCCTCGAACTCTAGAGACCTCCATTTCTTGATTAGGACTGAAACTCAAAACTCCTGCTTCCATGAGGGTATGGTTGGTTGACCTAAGAGTGATCGGACAAACCCTACTATGCATGAGTTTATCCTATGCTGCCTGGGGTTTCCTTTTTGCCGACCAAGGAAAACCCATCCCGGCGTTGTAGATAGACCACAAACTTTTTTCCTAATACAATAAATTTGTGTATGTACTTTAGATCCAATCCATACTCAGACCAACGTCGTAAGGCCTTGACGCTGCCACCAAGAGACTCCAACCGAAACTCTCGCCTCAAGGGTCAGATCACACTGTCGGCGTAAGTGTGATTATCGAGTCTCCTCCCAAAGGTATCTCTAGACATGAGGGTCAAGTCTACATCTTACCGGAAAATCCTGGTTTAGGACAAGATTCATGGAAGGAAGGAATGATTCGTATCAACGTCTGCTACTACGACAGCTAGTAGTGGACACCGACTATCCCTTGAATCATTCTTGGAGCCATTGGGTCACTCTCCTTGACCACATGCAACTAATCTCTTCTCCTGCCCTCCAGCTCCCTAAGCCTGGTGGGGACAACAAAGGCGGGTGGTTGTAACATGTCGAATTGTACACCACCTCATGCTACTCTCATAGCTTTTCTTTCTACGTCTGCTCTGCAGATTCATCTGTCCTTATCACTCTTTCATCTTGAAACATTTTACACGCCCGAGTCCCTGAGACTGGCGCCAGTTTCAGGTTTCTTACTGCACTGTGCAGTCTTCATCCACTCCTGAATGATGTGAACTTTCCCCGTCGTAACTCCTACCATCTCTAGTCGGTAGGATGTTTGCCGACGTGGAAAGTCGGTCAACAACCACACTTCTTTGCCTACGATCTGTAACAGCTTCTAAGATTTATCCTTTGCTGAAATGAGAAACTCGGTCTCATCCCATGGATGAACCACACCCAATGCCTAATACAGTAAATCTGGACATAAATGATGCATTCATGTAATGGATGACGTCGTAAGGCCTCGACGTTACTACCAAGAGATCCAACCGTCACTCTCACCTCTAAGGGTTGAGTCACACTATCGACATCAGTGTGAGGTAACTGGGTCTCCTCCAGTAGAAATCTCGAAAGTGAGGGTAAAGTCAACTATTTTAACCGGGACCTCTCAGTATCAACCAAACAAAAGGACAGGAAAGCATGTGTCACTAAGATAAGTGTATTTTATTATTGCAGCTCATAGTACAAAGACACAAATACAACAACAACATGGAACTAGAAGTACCAAGAACAAAAGGAATCCACTAGTTATGCTCCTGTACACCTGCTTTCAGAGCTCTACTGCCTTGTCCACCGCTCGGTTGTTTCTCAAACACCCGTCGCTACTTTCATCTCGGTGGATCCTCCAATGCCTGTGGATCAAATGTGCGGGAAGTAGGACAGTCACGTGCCATGTGACCCTTCCTGCTGCATGTATAACACTTCCTACTCCTCCTATCGCTGGCTCTGTTTCGTGTGACTCACAAAACCAAACCTATATCCCGAGGTCTCCCATCTACTGGTCTGGTCCTCCTAGACCTCTGCATCATCAGTCTACTGCCTACAGATGAATCAGATTCTGATGGAAAATCATGCGGCAAAGGCAGAAGCCCTTGAACACGCTCAAAGTGTAGAGTCACTGGTATACACTCCACCCTTAAAAAGGTCTCGAATTCTACCCATGTGAAGGTCATCTCTTCACAAAACTTGAGCATCCGTCTCCACCATCTTCCCGCTGCTGCCTGAAGAAGGTTGGCATCAAAGATCACCAAGAAGTCCGCTGGTGTACCCACTATCCTGAAATCTCTCACCACAACCTCCAGCCAATCCTCATCCGCCTGTGGGTCCATCTCTCCCCGGAACCTGGGTGGCCTCTGGTGCTGGAACTCATGTAGCATGCTCAAGCGGCGTGCATCTCCTGCTGCTGGGGCTAGTGGAATCGGTGGCTCAACGTATGGTAGTACTGCTGGTGCCTCCACTGGTTCCTCAACTGTAAGAGGGCCCTGTACCGAAGCCTCAACGCTCGGTAGGCTATCAGTACGTATATATTTCGGAGATCTAGCTGGTCGTTCGTGATAAGGAATCCTGAAACAAATAGACGTGACACGGTCAAATGATTTATACCTGGTAAGCTGACCAGGTTTGAGCTGTTTTAAGGGAAAACCTTTGGAAACACACACACAACTAGTGTTTTCATGCACTGAGTCAGAAATCAGAAGTCAGGGTCCTGGTGTATGGATACGTCGGCCGCCCGCACCAACACTAGACTCCCTGAACTGAAAACCACACCCGGTACCCTTAACAATATTGCTTCATAGAAAAGGAATATCAGAGTTATAAGTTCTGCGGTAGAACTGACACCTCTGATAAAAATGTTTCACGACCCGTCCTCGGGGCCCGTGCCGTGACTACCCCAAGCCCACCTTCCATAGGCCAGGGGCTGGCGACTTGCACCAAAGGCGTAAATCCGGATAACTGGGAAGGCATTGACTTTATAAAAGTAAACAAAACACCATAGAGTACAAGCGGAAGAAATACACTAAGTACAAAATAAAGTGCTGAAAAGTAAATGGTCCAGAATACAAACCCAATTGAAAGTACACCCACAACTGAATGAAAGTACAACAAAAAAGACAAGTATCTGGAAGAATTGAAGCAGCTCCTAGGCTGTCCACCTCGGATACTACCTGAAGGGAAGGTACAGATAGCGCAACTCCTGGATCGTCCACCACGGATCCTACTTGAAGGGTAGGTAAAGATTGCCTCCACAACGCTCTCTCCCATCAACCTCCTCCGAGTATCGTCTCGTCGTGAAGTCCACCTACGGATACTGACTCGTCGTGAGGTCCACCTCTAGGTACCGTCCAGTCCTCGAACACTCGGCCTCTGTCAGCGCTGCCGGTCATCTGAAACCAACATAACGAGGTGCGGGCATACCCCGTGCAGGGGTGAGTATACAATACTCAGTAGGGACCCCGAGACCCTCAAGGTCTCACTAAATCCAACAAGTATAACCACAAAGAAGGATCTCAATAGATAACCCTTACTTAGGTATAAGCCCATACTTATACCTAAGTTGTCAAGTAACCCATATCAATCATGTGGAAACACAAAGGTTTTGAAATCAACAGATAACCACTACCGAGGTATATGCCCATACATATACCTATGTTATCAAGTGACCCATCTCAATCATGAGGTAAACACAAAGGTCATAGACTCAGCTCAAATCGATATTTTCCTTAATGAAACTGTAACTGCTGAAGAGCTCCGTCTCTGATGAGTACAGTGATCCTATCACATCTCCGAGGTACTGCTCACTAACCTTAGACTGCTGAGGTACTGCTCCTGTCGAGTACCGCGGGTCATCCACCCAAACACAGTAGTGCTTCCCGTCAGGGTCTGCCACCCAAACACAGTAGTGCACCCCCCCTAATAGCCTGCAGAGGTACTCCTTCTGTTGAGTACCGCGAGTCTGCACCCAAACACATAAGTGCTCCATCCTCCATGGGTCTGCACGCAAACACAGTAGTTCTCCATCCACTGGGCTAGTCGACTCACTCCATGTCGAGTCCGTCAAACAGTCGTCAGGTCTCAGCCGGCTACACGGTCTCCGTACTCCATATGCTCATCTCCGGGAGGGTCTGCTCCACGATCTACAGGTCGATACTCCATGTATAAAAAATTTCCACGAAGAAGTATCTCAAAGGACCACCTCATCATAGGGGTCTCAACGCAGCAGAATACACGTCAATCAAACGCCCAGTCTGTGATTTATTAGCATTTTCGTCCAAGGGGCCCGGTTGGTTTCGTGTACGAACCAACCCGGCCACATCTCAACTGTACCTCGAACTCTCATAGGGTATTCTCATAGGGAACTTTTCTCAACGTGATTACCAAAGACGCTGACGGTTCGTCAAACAATCGTCCGGTCTGAAAGTTATCGGCTTTTCCGTTCTAGGGGCCGGGTTGGATTTCGGGTACAATCCAACCCGACCTTACTCCAACTACATCCAAACCTTAGATGAAGTATTCCAAAAGTTCCGTTTCATCATGATAAATCCAAAAAAGTCAACGGCACGTCAATTGGACATCCGGAGATCAAGTTATAAGCGTTTCTGTTCTGCGGGCCCGGTCGGTTTCGGGTTTGAACCAACCCGGAGGTACAAAAAGTTCTCTTAAACATTGAGTGTAATATACTGAAACAACCGTCTCGATTCAAGGATCCCATTGCAACTGACGGTGCATCATTCGGAAGTCCGTACCCCAAGTTATGGGCGTTTTAACGAAATTGCCCGAGAATAGGGGGTTCAGGCCCGGTCCGACCCGGCCCGATTCCCCCTGGGTCAGCCCGAACCGGGTCGACCTGACCCGGGTCCGGGTCTGTCCCATAATGGCGTGGCCTGACTTGGCTGGCGCAGCCCAGCCCAGCTTGCGCGGTATGGCCCAGCACGGGCGGTCCGGCCCGGCGCGACCGGTTGGCCTGCCGCGGGCGCGACCCGCGTGGCCAACGAAGAGCGGAGGGGGCGGGGGTTATGTCCCCCCCAGTTGACCGAAAGGGCCCAACATTTAAGTCGTTCCTCCACCTAAACCCGGAACGGATTAGCCGTTCCGGTCCGCCACAGCTCATCCGCGGCGGTCTCCTCCAGCGGCGCACCGCCGCCGCCGGTCTCCAGCACCGCCGCGCCGGTGTGTCGCGCCGCCGCCGCCGGTCGCCGGCACCGCCGCGCCATTGTGTCGCGCTGCTGCTGCTTTACACGGACCATCAGACGCTCTCCTGTGGTCCGTTTCTCCCACCGCCTTTGCCAGTGGTCATCTCGTGTCCCGTACTTTACTGCGAAGACCTCAAATTGTCTTGGCGGCCCGTTTCATCATCGCCTGTCGATTCGCGCACCAACAACAATCTGCGGAGGGTTGTCGTGCCATGTTTGTTCGGCCCGCGCCCTCCGTGTTTGGTGTTATAAAATAGAAAACATTTAAACACATGCTTTTAATCATTGACAAGGGTATAATTCACATAAACACAAAATACGAAAACCCCCTACCTTGTGTCATTCGTCGTTTGTTGACGATATCACAAGAGGGTGGACGTCGGCTCGTCGTCGTCGTCCCAAGGGAGGAGATGAAGATGACGATGTTCGCTGGAGTTCATCGCTTCCTTCACTATCGGTGTGCACCCGAGGAAGTGTCGTCTCCTATCTTGTTGCAATGGAAGAATATAAGGTGAGTCGTTGTTGGCGAGTTCCCCACGTCGGTGTCTCCTCCCTTGCCGTGGAGGAAGAAGAGGATGAAGAACTGTGATCGCCGAGTCATTCTATGTTGAGGGGTCAATGTTCTTCATCGGAGAAGAACCGTTCTTCACGGAGAGGATGATGTTCTTCCACCCAAGAGGAGCTTCCTCTTTCTTTTACACAAGCGCTCTTTCCCTTTTCTCCCAAAAAAATGTGTCAAAGTAAAATAATAGGTTCATGCTATTATTTTATTAACATACGTAATTTCAATTTTTCAAATATCAAACACTTAGTTAATTAATTGAATAGATTCAATTAATTAATTAAGGTATGTATTGGCGAGAGTTAAGAGGGAGAGAGAGAGGAAGTGGAAGGTTACCCAATTTAAGATTAGTTTACAAAATTAAAGAGGGAGGTGGGGAGTTATGAAAAAAGTGAAGGGGTGGGGCTCGTGTGGGCCCCACGTCTCCTTTATTCTCCCAACGGAATTTAGCAACCCAACGGGTCCCACTCCAACTCCCACACCTAAGAGTTAAACCACATAAGAGAGGTAAAATGTTTTGTGACACAACACTTAAACCACTTAGCAAGAAATAAAAATAAAATGGTAAAACAACTATATTTTTATTCATCACTATTTTTTTAACAAATCCTCCCAAGAAAATGCAACTCTAGAAAGGGTCTTCCTAAGCAATTACCGGCCCTGTGAGTTCATCGATGCCATCAGATTTCAATTCCGAGCACCGGTTCAGAAGTTAGAAAAACCTGCTCGTTCGTTCACTGAACGTACCCAAGATAAACTTTGGAAATTGATTCTAGGCACACCAGACCTCAGAATCAGGCACCGTCAGAAACAACATACTCGTAAAATTCCAAAGAAATTAGGAAAAAATATTTCCTTGAAATTTCCAGGCCATTACACATCGAGTGGCGCAAGTAGGGATTATGACAACCCGTATCTTTAATGTACCATTATTCATTATTTATTACATAAAGAAAAAATAATAAATCCCAGAAGATCAAGATGAATATTTTATTTAGGAAATAAGTTATATTGAACATTAACTTGTAACATAGAAATAAAAAAAATATTTTAAAACTCAAAAACATTCCCTTATAATCCATCTATTTTCAAATACTGTAAGGGATAACATGGTAACATACCTAAGAAAATGGAGAGCTATAAAGCCATGTAAGATAATAATCAAAGCATAATATGATAAAAGTGATACATGTTACTCAAGAGGCATATCATGGTGACCTAAAATGGGTGATAATAATAAAAATGATAATCAAATCATGATATAAGATGATAATATCAAGTTAATGTTGTAATGAAAAAACAACATAAAACATGAAATAATAAAAATAATTCAAGGTTAACGACCAATAAAACATAACATAGTGTGTTTAAGATTTTATCCCATGAACCATATATGGAATTACATGAGATAAAAATATTATCCAACGAAATTTAGGGATATATAATATTGGGAACACCCATCACATTCATATCATGTAAATTCATTTGCGTTCCATATAGATCATACAACATAAAAAAAAATTAATCACTTTTAATATCACAATTATGGATTATGGGTTATATACAAACAATTCCACAATAAATTAGGGACAGGTATATCTTGGTGAATTCCCTTATTAGGGAATGGGGATGTGCATTCACTACACAAATATTTGTAATAGAAAATTACTAGGATAATTTCGAAAGCCCGAGGGGTATACATTAAGATTAATGGAAGGGTTTAATGATACAAATAGAAGGTAAATTACTAATTGGAAATCATAGAGACCATAAAATATATGTGTAAAAACATATTCTAACATGAAAAATTTGAAATAAAATGGAATAGTACAATGAAAGATAAATAAATAGAGGGGTATGAGAGAATCCCCTTACCTTGAGAGGATGCATCTGAAACATTGGGAGGAGATTTTAGTATCTTGTGAATACATTGGGAGGGTTTTAGAGAGGTAAATTGAGACTAAATTTATGTTCAATGGTGTTTGAGTTAAGGGGAGTGGGAGGGTGGGTGTGTATTTATTGAAATGGAGGAGTAATTATTTGTTAATCTCTAAACCTAGTTTTTAGACTATATATTATAATATAATAATAAAAACCTTCTAATGGTTTCTACCAATTAGGAGTTGTTTTCAATTTTTTATAAAGACAGTTACTGAACTGCTTAAAATAATACCCTTGGTGATGTGGAAGTGAGTCATGTTTATAATGAATTGATTTAGAAATCATAAAATATAAGATATGTTTGGGGGAATTCATTAATGGTATATAAAATTAAAAAAATAACTTATAAAAACAAATAATTTTATAGGGGAAACATATTTTTGGTCATGTATTCACTTTATATTATTTATTACATTACTTTTGGGCTATTATAATCTCAAAATATAGACCTTATATTTATACCATATTTAATTTTTACCAAATAATTAAACTACATCATAAAATTAATAATAATTAAAAATTGGATAATTTTGGCATTTTTATTTCAATAAAAATATTTATTTTTTCAAAATAAATATATAAATATGATAATTTAAACATTTAAATAAAAACTAAAATTTATTTAAAAATTCTATTTTCTTACAATAATAGTTATCTATCCCTTATAAGGATTATATTGAACTTTTATAAACTACATTATAATTTGTATGTAAATATTATTTAATATGAGTATTATATGAGAATAAAATTTATTTCAATTTTTTTTAATTTATAAAAAAGAGTGTTTTAATTAAAACCACATATTTTTCAAAAATATAATTTTAGTTTCTCGATTTAAAAATATAATTTTTATCAGCCGGTATAAAATTTAAAAATTGAAAATATATAAATATAAAAATTATTTTATTAAAAATAAAAATATATAAATTCATCATATAGGTGTCTGAATTAACAAATATTTATTACACCAGCATATGCCATATGTTTGTGGTGTGTGATGGTGAGGCTTTCTTAGGGTGGTTCAGTAAACATTGTTTGAGTCATGATCTCAATAATACTGAAATTATATCATAAATGTTTTTACTCGTGATCCAATTTTTTAATTTCAGATTGGGTTTAGTCTAGAGAAAATCTCAGTGATTCCATGTAAAGTTCCGACCCGGCTCACCCCTGAACCAGTGATTGGACCGGTCACCACATGTCCTCAAGCGCGTCTCCCCGTACACCAGAGGCTGCCGACTAGCAGCGAGGATCTAAGGATAGTCATTAGAAATACTGTACTCTTTTATTAGAGTAAAAATTGTGGACAATATTAGAAAATGGCAGAAGTAGTGTGAATAACTATAAAGCTGCTGAAGACATAATTTTATAAATATTGTATAAAACAAAATGGCCGATGAAAATGTTATAAAATTCATGCAAGTTATGATGGTACAACTATGAAAGTGATAAAAAATACAACATGATATACATATAATTAATGAAATATATAAATAGTGACTCAAACCCCTGAGGGTGATCTCCTCAAGGATCATGCACTTTAACTCGATCCTCTACTTCTATCTCACAAGTGTATGCAACCAAAATAATCATGAAACCAAATAGAGTCTACTTAGGTACCCCAGTGCAATGGAATCCTGAGTAGAGTGTGAGATATAAATCTCAGTAGGCCAGGACCACTAGTTCCTTCTCCATATCCATACATTCAATAAATAATTTAAACAGTGTGAAAGCATTCACAAATAAAGTAAGCTATACCATGTAACTATATACCCAAGTACCTGCTTTAGCCCTCAATTGGTGTTTGAACCTGCATTATACATTTTTCATGATTACACAACAGTCATCAAACATTCATTTTAATTTATCAAATATTCAAACCTCATTAAAATATATATGTCTCAAGATCCAGCCTAAACCCAATATTCCCTATAAAAGCCAATCACAACAGATGTCTTTAAAGACCATCTATGCAATCAATGTAATGACTAAATCCAAACATATTATTTGGCTATGATAACATGTTATAAAATATTTCATTTAATCTTTAATATACTATGTCCAAGCCCATCCACTATAAATAGAGATTTGCCTAACAAATACCAAAATCCAATCCCGTTCACTATACATAGTGGTTCTCTCTCAGATTCCCCTGGACACCCATATCTCAATACCTTCCTGAGTTGTGCTGTGGTCTGAACCATTTCCCATATTCAATCACAAATAATTACATCACACCAGATTTCATTAACCATTTCATTCAGTTCACGTATGACCAATTGGACCCACAATCCAATGTTAATTAATGGGTGTAGAAAGTCATGTCTAACACCCTCATGAGTATTTGGAGCATCAGTCCTTGTCTCACAACCTATGAGTATTTGGAGCATCAGTACCTATCCCATAAAAGAATATTTTCATGCAAGATGGATATTGAATGCCATGTATAGCACCCTATGAGTATTTGGAGCATCGGTCCCCATATCACAACCTAATTATCAATCATACATATATATTTATCATTGGTGCAGAACGTTATGTATAACACCCAAAAACTATCCATTAATTAATTCATAAATTAAGTAATCAGATATGTTAATTAATTCAAAAACTAATTAACAACTTAAATCTCTAATAAAATAACTATATAAATAATTAACCATTAAACATCTCAATAGTTAATAATTAATTGAGAATTAATTATTCTCAACCATAGGAAAGTCAACTAGATAATTAATTCAACGTTTAATTATCCCAATTCCTTTACTGAAAACATGATAACTAATTCACCAATCAACTATACTAATTCCCTTACTATTCCAATCGATTTGTTAAATATAATAAATCTATTAGTTAACTCAAAAATTAACTAAGTACCCATTACCATTAATTAATCCTTCAATTAATTAGGCTGCAAAAGAAATACCATCCCATAATAAAATTCAAAAAAATTAATTATCTCATTCTAAATCTCAACTCTCCATATTTATTTTTCACAGTTAATTATATAAATCAATTACTATAAAAGAACATAATTAAATCCCCATTAATTACATCAATTAATCCAAAATGACTTATCACATTAATTAATTTTTTTAAATAATAATTTATCACATCTTTTAATTATTTGATATTATCAGTTTACCCAATTCAGCAATACATGCTTAAAACCAACACATGGTCATGTCCTCATTTATCTCACATGAGAAGCATAATTTAATAACATCAATTGTCATGCATTAGTACGCCCCATATCAAATTTAGCAATTTAATCAAACTTACTAAATTCACATTTGAATGGAATTAAATATAAATACTTCACTGCATAATTTAAATACCAAAAATAGGGAATCAATAATTTTATTAATGCATTTATTAAATTTAAGGACTTGAAAAATGATCCTTCCTCAGGGTGGAACCATATTGAATACACAACCATTTGATTTACAAAACAGAGCCGAGTTACTATTGTAATGCAGTCTCACATACACACAATCAACTAGAACCAATAAATAGTACGGTGAAAACCAACGCACACCTAAAATATTCACCGCAACACAAAAACACCATAAGTATACAAAACATATGTAGACAGACTCACCATAATGAGGTAGACAAGACTCGTGAAGACACTAGAAGGTTTCGATGCGTGGAGATGAGCTTGGTTGAAGTTGTGTAGCGTGCCTCATAGGAGGCCTCGTATGGGTCGTGCTCCTCATGTGGTGCACCTACTCCTTTCAATCACATCCCTCAATCATCTAATTAATTCCCTATTAATCCAATATATTTAATATAATAATAATATTAAAAATAATGATAATTATATTACCCTTATCATTAATTATTTTAAACCCCTATTAAGTAAAACCCAATACTTCATTAACACATCAAAATAATTAAATTCTATCGAATAGAATTTAATTAAATAAAAACTCTATCTCACTTAATTAATTAATTATCTCAACATGAATTAATTAAAGAAACACTTCACAATGATTAACTAAATTCTTTTAACCATCAATTTAATTTAAAAACATCCATTTCTTCTTAATTAATTAAATTCCTAATTACCTTGAATTTAATTAAATTAAACCCAACTCCACATTTATTCCTCATTTAATATTACCACTTAATGTTACCATTCTCTAATAACCTCCAAATCATCATTTACACATCATTTAATATTACCGTTTACTATTACCATTATTTGATAACACCAAACTCCTCCTTTAGATGTTATTTACTTATTTTATCACTACTTTAATTTCATTAAATGAAACCCCCAACAACTCATTTAATTAAATTCATATCAACCTCAAATTAAATAAATGAAACCTCCATAATAATAACTATCATTATTATTATCATATAATAAAACACTACTTTGATAAAACCCAAAAAATCACACAACACATCATTGAATTAAATATCGTTTAACTCAATTTAATTAAATGAAACCACTATTTCGAAAAAATTAATAAAATACCACTTATCCTTGAATTTAATTAAAAAAACACAAATTCCATTTTTATTATTCTTCATTATAATAATAACAACCATAATTAATAATAATTATTATACTCATTAAACCATAATAATAATAATTACATTATTATTATTATTATTCAGCATTAGATAAAACTCAACAACTGTATTAAATAAAAACACTTATTTATTAATTCTAAAACTCCTTATATAATTAAACACATCTTCATTAAATCTAAAACTACCCATTAAAAGGAAAACTTTTCTTTGTGATACCCAAAGGACTCAATAATTCCACATAACTATTACACCTCATTAATCATCCAAATAAAATATTTTAACATATAAATAATTTGTGACACCATAATAATAATAATAACATTATTATTATTAACACATTCTTATATTTAAACACAAATCTTCAATTTAATATTATTTAATTAAAATAAATTAAATATTAAACTGGGTAAGCTGTACGGGTTGGATTGCAATCGTGCATACCCCGTTTAGATTCATTAAAGTGTAATTTTCCAAATACGGTGTTCCTGAGACTTATTGGGACACCCTTTAAAATTATCAGGTATTCACCCAAGTCCAGAAACAATATCTTTAAGTGTTCCAACACTAAGAATAATGTTCTAATGCTCGGTTTAAAAACCGACCTGTCGATAAATATGAAAAATATTTTAAAAACCTTCATATTTAAACCAAGTTCGAAAAACTGATACTTTACAGTCTACCCACCTTAAAAAAATATCATCCCTGAGAATCCATCAAAAACTATTAAAAAATCTTTTGAGCTACCAAGGTCGATAATATTTTTCATTTGAAAACCTCATTATGTTTCTAAATGCCTAACTTTCTTTTAACTAAAACATAAGTCCAATCAATAAATTATTTAAAACCCATTCCAAATATTATTTTACCATTTAAGAAATAAAACAGAGCCTATAGACGAGGTCATTTCATGGACCTCATTGAATTAAAATGCCAAATATCAATTGAACTATAGAAACTGGTTACACATGATTTCATAGAAAGACATTACGGTCCCAAAACACACAATCACCCTTAAACTAGCGAGATACCTTTTAAAATTATTACATCACCAACCACATGTACACTGAAGTCCTTACCCAACCTCTGGTGACATTCTCAAGTTAATCCATCACAATGGTATTTAAAAAAACTAACATGCCCTAACATGAATAAAGGCATAGCCCAAGGAAATCACGAATCCCATGTACAACCTAGATAACAACCACTCATCAAGCCCAACAACATTTAAAACATTAGATAGACGTAATACCGACACTATTTTAGTGTCTCCATGATGAGGTCAAGATAGGGTACATTATTATCTCATTCAAAAGAGAACACTAAGAGAAAACCAGGTCTCTCAAATATCAGTCGTACTATCACTGATTTACTATTTACACAAAAAGCTCAGCTTCTCCTAATGACGCATCATAAACCTAACCTTGATGTATATGTCATTAACAGTATTCATGTTCTTTCAAATATTAGCAGTGCGTCACTACCCACCTTATAGTTGTCCAAGTCATCTAATGAAAATATGATCTACTCACCAGCGTGCTATTTCAAAACACCTTAACGCATGCGTGTGATGTTCCTTAAACCATGATCACTATGTAAAACATTGATCATGAAATCTGTAACGTAAATATATTAGCAAGTCCAAACAATCAAGTCCCAAAAAGTCACCCTGAGGAGTGAAACTAACTTACCTTAATGCCCAAAAAATTCTAAGGGTACTACTAACCATGAGTTATCCCATTATGAAACATAAACGTTGACCCTCTCTATTGGTCACAAAATACTGAAATCACAAGGTTAAAAATCCATTTTTTTGATTTTATCCATTTAATTAATTCTTTTAAAGCTTTAGACATTTGAATAGATTTCAACAAACCCACATATACTTTTTCATAACAAGTCACTTGGTTTTCAAAACAACTCCCTACAGAAAAATTGGTATGCTATCACAAACAAACTCTTTAATAATTTAACATTCAGTGTTTTCAAAATATGTATAAGGAATTTATCATCTAAATTAATTTTACAAAAAAAAAAGACCTCCGAGGATCCCATTTATTCAATCTGATTTATTCAAGAAGAAACCCAACAAGAGTTCATTTTAATCAAAACTCAACAGTTTTACATTTATAACTATTTTTCAACCATAATATGGATATATAAGGTTCAAACACATGGGTGGACATATACCAATCGATAAGTCACCCATACCCCTTATCATTGGCATTTGTATCCCTTTTATCACAATCAACATTAATTTAACATTTTAACTTTAGAAGCACATTCACACATTAAATAATCTCTAGCATGTTATCAAAAACAGTAACACAATATCATGTTATAACACAGAAGCATGGCACAATTATAAATCATGCTATTTTAGAGGAATCATGGAATATAAACACCAAAGTAGGTTAAATATGTCAGCAAAACATTCCATTTAAAAAGGCATGCTAATTAAGTTCAAGGAATGAAACATATTCAAGGAACACAATCTATATTAGCAGGTATCCTACTAATGAAATTCTGTGGCATGAAATTTATTCATGGAATGTGAATCCCTAAGTGTCTATGATAATGTATGTATGCAACTTTATTTTCTTATCAGGACAAGAAAATTGTTTTTCAAATTTATCAAAATCAATATGTAGTGGAAAATACACCTGTCACTCAATGTGAAATCATATCAACTGTAACCTCAAATACTAAAAAAATCATTTCCCATCCATGGACACTTGGTGATTTACCATGCATGGGCTGATCATTCCCAGGCACGACTGTTAACCCAAGCACCGACACATTCTATGTCTGCTTTTTATGAACCCTAAAACAGAAAGACAAAAGAAAATAAATATTACCTGAACCTTTGATACAACATTGTAATGTCCCGACCCCACGCACCCCTAAACCGGTGGCCGGATTGGTCACCACATGTCCTCAACCCCATACCCCCGTATTCCAGAGGCTACCAACTAGAAGTGAGAGTCTGAGGATAGTCAGTGGGGAGACTATAACCACTTATCAGAGTAAAAATAGAAGACAATATCATCAAATTGAAGATGTAGTGCGAATAATGAAAAAGCAACAGATGACTTAATTTTATAAGTCTTGTATAAAACAAAATGGCCAAAACTAATGTTATACAATGCATTCATGTTATGATGGAACAAATATGAAAGCAATTAAAAATACAACATACATTGAATATAATTAAATAAATAAATAAACAATGACTCAAATCCCCAGTGGTGATCTTATCAAGCACCCTGAACATCTGTTTAGTACAATGATCCTATCTTCCAAGTGTATGCAAACATCATAATCCAACAACCAAATAAAGTCTACTCGGGTAACCCAGTGCAATAGAGGGCCAAGTAGGGTGTGAGATTTAAATCTCAGTAGTCCGGGAAAACTAGTGTCTACCCAAAATCCAGAAATACAATAAATAATTTAAATAGTGTGAAATCATGAACAAATAAAGTAAGCATTACCATGTAACCATATACCCAATTACCTGCTTCATCCCACAATGGGTGTTTGAACCTGAATTATACAACTTTCATTCTTACAAACAATCATAACATAGTTATTTTCATTTATCAAATATTCAAACCTAATTATATTATATATGTCTTGAGATCTGTCCTAAGTCTGACATTCTCTATATAAGTCACTCACAAAAGTTGCCTCTAAGGTCCATCTAGGAAATTAAAGTAAATAACGAATCCAAACTTACACTTTGGCTTGGATAACGTGTCATAAAATATTTCATTTAATCTTTCATATACTATGTCTCAACCCATACAATAAAAATAGTGATTTTCCCAACCAATAATAAAATCCGAGCTCGTCCACTATACATAGTGATTCGCTCCTGGGTTCCCCTAAACACCCATTTTTCAATACCTGCCTCAGCTGTGCTGGGGTCTGATCCATTTCCCGTATTCAATCACAAATCATTACATCACACGAGCTTCCATTAACCATTTCATTCAGTCCATGTATGACCAATTGGACCCACAGTTCAATGTTAATTAAAGAATGTAGAACGTCATGTCTAACACCCTCGTGAGTATTTGGAGCATCAGTTCGTGTCTCACAACCCAGATGTATTTAGAGCATCAGTTCCTATCCCATAAATGAATATTTTTCATGAAAGATGGATATAGAACACCATGTATAGAACCCCATGAATATTAGGAGAATTAGTGCTTATCTCACAACCCATTTATCAATCGTACATATATATTTATCATTGGTGTAGAATGTAATCTCTATCACCCCAAAACCATCCATTAATTAATTCATAAATTAATTAATCAAATCCGTTAATTAATTATACACCAAATTAATAACATAAATCAATAATCAAATAATTCTATAATAAAATAACCATTCAATATATCAACAGTTAATAATTAATTAAAAATTAATTATTCTTAACCACAAGTATGTCAACTAGATAATTAACTCAATATTTAATTATACCATTTCTTTGACAGAAAAAATATAACTAATTCACCAATAAACCATCCTAATTCCCTTACTAATCCAATTTATTAGTTAAATATAAAAAATCTATTAGTTAACGAAGAAATTAACTAAGTACACATTACCATTAAATAATCCTTCAATATATAAATATACAAAACAAATCACATCCCATAATTAATTTTCCAAAAATTAATTATTTCATTCAAAATCTCAACTCTCTATATTTAATTTCCAAAATTAATTATTTAAATAAATCATTATAAATGCACATAATTAATTCCCCATTAATTATTTTAGTTAAGCCAAAATGACTTATCATGTTAATTATTTTTTTAAAAAATTAATTTATCACATCATTTAATTATTTAATCATATCACTTTAACCAATTCAACAATACATTATTAAAACCAACACATGGTCATGTCCTCATTTATCTCATGTGGTAAGCATCAATTAATAACATCAAAAGTCATGCATCAACATATCACATATCACATTTAGAAATTTAGTCAAACTTACTAAATTCACATTTGAATGACATTAAATATAAATACTTCACTACATAATTTAAATACAAAAAAAATGCAGTATGCATTTTATTAATGAATTTATTAATGTTGAGGACCTAAAAAATTATCCTAACTTAGGATGGAACTATATTGAATACACAACCATTTGATTTACTCGAAAGAAACCATTTTCTATTGTCACACTCTCGCGTATACACACCATTAACTGGAACCCATAAACAGTGTGGAAGGAACCAAAGCACACCCAAAATATTCACCGTTACACAAAAACACTATAAGCATCCCAACCATGGGGTGTGAGACCAAATAAAAAGTTTAAAACCTTACCCAAATATGGTAGGGATGAGCCTAAACTGAGCCTAAACACTTTTCCCTTGGTGGCGGTATTCGAAAAATGGACCAACGGGTCTAGAGGAACCCATTGCATAACCCTAGAACCGAAGAAAGAAGAAAAACAAAATAATACCGATCCTTAGGGTTTTAGTTGAGCAAACAGGGCATGGGAGGAGCCAAAAGGTTGATGGGAATCATGAAACATACATAGAAATAATCACCTTAACAAGACAGACAAGACTCGTGAGGACACCAGAAGGATTTAACGTCTGGAGAGCAGCCCATTTGAAGTTGTGTAGCGCACCTCATAGGAGGCCTAATGTGGGTCACACTGCTAAGGAAGTGCACCTCCTCCATTTAATAACCTCCCTAAATCATCTAATTAATACCCTATAAATCTAATAGATTTAATATAATAATAATAATAATAACAATAATAAAAATTATGTTATAGTTATCATTAATTTTTTTACACCCCTATTAGGTAAAACCCAATACTTCATTAACACATCAAAATAAATAAATTCTATCTAATGGAATTTAATTAAATAAAAACATTAACTCGTTTATTTAATTAATTATCTCAAAATTAATTAATTATAAAACCTTGAATTCACATTGATTAATTAAATTCTTTTTAACCATCAATTTATTTAAAAAAATAATTATCCTTAATTAATTAAATTCCTCATTACGTTAAATTTAATAAAATTAAACCCAACTTCATATTTATTCCCCATTTAATATTAACATTTAATATTATCATTCTATAATAACCTCCATGTCCTCATTTACACAACATTTAATATCACGATTTACTATTACCATTATTTGATGTCACCCAACTCCTCATTTAGATTTCATTTAATTAATTTATCACAACATTAATTTAATTAAACGAAACCCCCAACAACTCATTTAATTAAATTCATTTCAACCTCAAATTAAATAAATGAAACTTCCATAATAATAACCATCTATATTATTATCATATAATAAAACACTTCTTCAATAAAACCCAAAAAATCCACACTAAAAATAATTTATTTAAATTTTGTTTAACTCAATTTAATTAAATGAAACCACTATTTCAAAATAATTAATTAAATACCCCTTCCTTGGATTTAATTAAAAAAACACCAAATTTCATTATTATGTTTCTTTATAATAAAAATAAAAACCATAATTAATAATAATTATTATACTCATTAATCCATAATAATGATCATATTATTATTATCATTATTCAACCTAAGATAAAACCAAACACCACTATTAAATAAAAAAACTTATTTATTAATTCCAAATCTCTTTATTCAATTAAACTTATATTCATTAAATCTGAAAATCATCATTTAAAAAAACGTTTCTTTGAGATACACAAAGGCCTCATTAATTTCACATAACTATTACACCTCATTAATCATCCAATTAAAATATGTTAACATCTAAATAATGTAAGACACCATAATTATAATAATAAAATTATTATTATTAAAATATTATTCTATTAAACATAAATATCCAATTTAATTTTATTTGATAAAAATAATTAAAATATCAAACAGGGTAGGTTGCACGGGTTGGACCGCAACTGCACACAGACCATGCAGATCCATTAAGGTGGAATTTTCCAAATCTGGTGCTCCCGAGACTTATAGGGACACCCCTGAAAATTATCAGGTATTCATCCAAGTCCAAAAAAAACATCTTTAGGGGTTACAAAACTCAGAATAATATTTCGGATATCGGTATATAAACAGACCCATCGATAAACAGGGAAAAATAATTGTAAAGCGTTTGTATTTAAACTCGATTAAAAAACACGAGACTTTACATTATATATCCTTTATAAGCTCAAATAAATGACATTCATAGAGTATGATCTTACTAGTCATGGCCATCAGCCCTTCCATCTATGAAAATTAGACTTTATCATAACTCTAGATATATAATTTTTTTACATCACGTTACAATGCGTATGTTATCAACAGTTAAAATGATTAATTGTCCTTTAAATTTGATATGATATAATTTATTGTAATGCCCCCACCCCAGAAGCCTAGAGTCGGTGCATTATTATGTATCATTGGCATGATAACAAAAGATCAAGTCTTGAAAGACCGATTAGTTTAGTAGCATTGGAAGAACTAGATACATTCATAAGTTTTACATTACATTATAAAATGAAAAGTTTCAACAATATTTTTTCCATAGACCAAACTCATATCCTCTCAGACAATCCCTACAGGTCAGTTATAAAATAATTCTTCACATCTTGGAAAAAATAAACCATAGAAAGGGGTGAGCTCAGATTCTCAGTAAGGATAACAATATAGTGGAATGATTCATAAATAAGCATAAACATTTAAGGCAATGCATAAGACTAAAACAAAAGCCCTTCAGACATGAAATTCAGCTTAATATGGAAAAGTTAAAATCAAATAATTCCATTTACTTATTCACATGGATATTCTATTATTCTAATAATTACATGCAATATCAATAGCCACTTTCATAATGATGGAATTCATAATGCCAGACTTCATAACCATATAGTCAAGGCCTTGTGCCAAGACTACAAATAAGATTTTGTCAAATCCTTGTGCCAAAACACTAGTTTGTCTCATGATACCTATCGATGCGTCAATGAGATATATTGGGCTCCACCCATCACTTACTAAGTCCAATGAATTCTTCATATGAAAAGGTTTAAACATAACATAAACATTCGTATTAAAACTAGCATAAAAATGTCAATACTTTATCCAAAAACCATGAATGGTATAAAAATAACACATCCACAGTCAAACATAACTCTTTAAATTCAATATATAAGAATGAATTATAAAAAATCAACCTGAATCAATAATAATGAAGGATATTGACATAGATGAAGTTAATCGTCAGAACTATTTGAGAGGAATATCCCCCCTTTTCTTTAAAAAAATTAATAGTCTAACTATTTATCAAGAAGCTGTTTAAAATAGAATTTTGAATCAAAGTGTCCCATACCACTTTGAAACGTTTAAAAGGAATTCTAATTTTGCAACATTAGTGTCCATATAAATAAAACCTTAAACCCATTTTTTACACATGGACATTAATGAGAATGATCTATAAGAATAAATTTTTAAAAAATTTAAGATGATATTTTAGTTAGAGTTACTAACCAAATGAGAGATGCTTGAATAAAAATAATTGAGGTACTAAAAAATTTATAATATCATGAGAATAAAGGGATTCATGATATAATATTTTATAGTGTAGTATATACACCAAATAAAAGTGGATTGGCGCATAACAACAAAGAAGTCTCAACGGAATGTAAGATGGGACGAATTCCTTTATAAAGAATGTATCCTTAGGTTAAGGATAAATCAATGAAATAATTATGTGTGAAAAATATAAATACACTAGATATTATCGGATTTTTAGTGTAAATAAATCATAGTACATTCACACATATTCTTATAAAAACAACACCAATGACTTGGATGTTTAACTCAATGAATAGAAATTGAGTTAAAATTACTCCTATCAAGTTTATATCGATGACTTGAGAATTTATAAATGGAGTTATTATGTGTATCAAAAGTATATACATTCAAAAGGGATTAGAAATTACTAGATATGTAAATAATTAGTGATTTCACACATAATCTTGGTGTAAAGTAATCAATGATTGCGTAAAACTGAATGATTGGAAATTGAAATTTGAAATTCCCTTATCAATTTGGTAACACTCAAAACATACACCCCATGAAAGAAGGATCATCCAATGATGATGTAAATAACCATAAATTGAAGTATATTACACAAAAAATACAATCATTGGTAGTACATACACCACACAAAAGGTACCAGTGGAAAATATAGCATGAATA
Organism: Viscum album; assembly: GCA_963277665.1. NCBI lineage: Eukaryota > Viridiplantae > Streptophyta > Magnoliopsida > Santalales > Viscaceae > Viscum > Viscum album. The sequence goes on along the minus strand of OY728141.1, from coordinate 589,785,383 downwards.
TCACAGGAATAAAAGTGAAATGGAAACCCCTTACATTGTACTTTTCCTTGTTTAAGCGTATGTTAAAGTCCTCTATAATAGTTAAATAATTGTTATTAAATTATACAAGAACTATATAAATATGATATCATATATAATCCTCTAATATTGCATTGTTAACAATATTTTAGTAGTATCATCGTTTCGAGTGTTAACTGATTCATTTTCTTTTATATTCATTGTTATGCTAGTTATATTTGTTATGGATGAGATGTATCTTATTAATATACATAATTATAACAAGTCTTTAAACATTATTTCTAATCATAAAATAAAAATTAATCTTGAATGGATATGATGGGGATTGAATCTCATCGCGTTTGTAGAGACTGTAATCCGTACATACGCACAAGCGACAATATCATTTTTTTGATATTAAAATCATATATAATTGGATTCTATGTCATATATACAGAATAATTATAATTTTATATTTATTATTTATACAAATTATATGTAATTATTATACCCGTCCAAATAAATATGTATTGAATAACCACTACACCATGACGTGGAGACGGTAAGCCGTACGTACGCACGTATGGTGACATGTCATTTAAAGGATGGATAGAATAATGAATATGGTTGTACCATATTTATAATAACATCACAGTGTATAGAAAATACTGGAGTTATTATTTTATAATGGAAACAACAAATAAATAGGAAGTGGAAGAAGAAAGGAACTTGAAAGAGGTGATGAGATATTTACCTCTTGTTCGGGTTCTTCCATTTGATTTGATCAAAATGAATCCTTAAGTTGAATTTATGACTAAAGTAAGGCCTCTAATATGAATGGAGGAGAGTTGGGAGAATATTTGGGTAGGGGATGAATGATAATAATGTATTTTAAGGTGTGAATTAGTGAGAAGGGGGAGTGCCCTTTTATAAGAGGGGTGAGGGGCACCTTAGGAAAAGATAGAAATATTATTTTATAATACAATAATTTTAGGTTTATACTGGATAATAAATGAATTATTTAAATTCTAAGGTGGGTATGGGTCTAGAACCACTCATCTAATAGTTTCTAGATAGGTTTGGGTCACTATATTAACTATATCTTCTAGATTTAACTCTCAGTTAAATAGTTTGACATTTACCACGTCTTTTTGTATTTTTATTTTATATGGTTAATAAACATACTATAAAATTAAAAGAGAACCCTAAGTGGTTCAGTAATGATACAACTATTATTATATATTTTTTTGGACAAACCCATGATTTTTAAGAATATAATTTCAATTAATAATATAATATTTTTTTAAAAACAGTTTTATGTCTATTTTGACACTATTTGGTGTTTTTTTCTAAATTCACAACAACATTATTACTTTGAAAAAAATTCATATAACCAACCCTTACATATAATATTAAATTTTAAAATTATTGGAATTCATAAAAAGTCTCAAATTACATTTATTTGGATATTTATAATATCAATTATTGTAATATTTTATTAATTAGGTAATTTCTGCATCATCATTGCGTCATAAATAAATTTAATTATTCAATATCTAAAAATTATAAATAAAATACCATTATGTAGGAAATATTATTATCTTTCTAATTAATATTTATAGTGGAATTTATATTATGTGTAACTATATATTAAAAATTGTTTATTTATTAAACTTTGGATTTAACTCTTTTAACTCTTCTTTAAATAAAATAATAATAAATGTCCTAATCTAATCCAGGTGGAACTAAAGGATCTTATTATATTACAAGGCTGTTTTTGGTAGAATTACACTTATCCAATAGAATTAGGACATGTGTTAGGGTAATTATGAAATCATTTTTACACTTAATTACCCTATTTACTTTTAACCATGGTAAAGAAAAGTAAAAAATTAATATTCACCAAAAATTATTTTCATCTTATTGAAACAAATTATTCTTAATAATATATACCATGTGTCTCATATTTTTTAAATTTCGCTCCCAGAAGTGGTAAATTTATGTTTTATGCGAATTTGCAAATGCTTCTAGGAGGTGGGTAAAAGACTGTAAAAAGTTTAATAAAATTTTATACATCTAATTTTTATATAAAATGACTCCAATGAATTATATTGAAATTATATAGATATTATAAATCAATTTTTACTTAAAATAAATTTAAATAAAATAAATAATTATTTAAATAAAATGTCAGTTTAAAACTATAACACAATGTTTTCACAATTAATCAAAAATTGAATGTTTTCAGAAAAATACCCAAACTTTACCTTAAGATAATTTTGATATTTCAAATTAAAAAATGAATTATATTTTTCCAAATTAAAAACATAGAAGTTTCATTAATTAATTTAAAAATAATTCCCATTGTCAAAACTGAAAAACATGTTTTTTCTAAAAAGTAAAAAGTGTCAAAAGATTGACATGTGTTTATGTCAAATTTAAATGTGAAATTACTTATAATCACCTGAATAGTATTAAATGATAAAAATATAATCTAATTATACTTCCAAACAATTCAAATACATAATTTAACTTATAAAATATTTTGATTAAAAAAATTGTTTTCAATTAAATTTTTTTATTTTTCAGTATTCATCAAAATATAAAAGTTATTTGAAAAGTACAGAAAATTTAGCCAAAATAAATTTTTATGTCCCGATTATAAAGAATAATTTAATTTCATTAAATATAATATATAAATGTGTCAAATATTGGTTTTAAACAGGGTATTCCATTAAAAGGTGGTAAAATTTCATTTTTTTTTAAAAATATTTCTTTTATCTGAAAAATGAATTTGTTCCTATATAATTTCTAAGAAACACATAATATGGACACTAAAATTATATGGATTATAAAAAATTAAAAATTTAGTTAATACTATTCATAACTACTTTTGAACGGCTAGTTTGGTAAGTCATGGTGTGCTCGAACTCAGTGTTGCGTGTAGCGAAAGCTATTGAATTAAAGAAAATAACTTACTATGAAATATTGGGGTGTTACATTCTTCCACCCTTTTGGAAATTGCGTCCTCAAAATTTTAAAATTGGGCTTGGAAACTTTATTGAATATCCCACATTGGAAAAAGAGTCAATATAACTATCTCTTTAAAAGAAAGAAAGATAAGTACAAAGGTCACCTGAGGTTACCAAAACTAGGATTCAATGTAAGAAAACATGGATATGAAAGATAAAATAAGTGTCATGTTCTGGTGGAGAGTGATCGAAAACATGATAAGGATAAAGTTAACCACAAGAAAACCACCAACTTGAGATGAGATAAACGTTCATTAGTTTCCTAGTTGCAAAAGTAAATAGATAACGTTTTTGTTTTAATTTCCATTTCATAAAGTTTAGGAATTTATTTATGAGATTGACTAAGAACATAAAGATATATACTTAAATTTTAAGAAGAGTTTCATCCTTTAATAAATTTCTACCACTAACTCATCTTTTTTTTAAATGATGAGTATTCAAGATGACTTGGTCACACCTGAAGTGCTAGAATCAACTTATAGAGATTCACATAATACACCAAGGATAAACTATATATATTTACCTTGTCTTTAGAGATTAACCAAAACCAAAATGGTTAGTACAAGATCAGATGACCCCCATAAAGGATAATCCTTTATAGAAATAAATACTTATCTTATGTTCTAAAATTAAACCATTAATACCAAAAGTTCAATAAATACCATTCAATGAACAATTGTCCTTAAAATATATAAATATAATTCAAACAAATATTGAAACCCAAAACATATAAGAATTTGATTACACAGTCTTCCACATTAAATTGTATTTCCAAATAACATCGACTACTCTTAAAGTCACATACTTAAAATTAATTAACCAAATCACATATTCTCATTGATAGGTTAATCATTTCCATAAGTAACCCAAATCGCAATAAATCCACATTAAAAACATAGATAAAATTCCACCATTAATCCCCAAATGAAATCTCAAAGTATTCTATTTTCCTTAGGCATATAGTATTCCCAAAAGAGTGAACGTCTTCCAAAATAACATTTATCACTTAATACCCAAATCATTTCCTACACTAAGGATAACCATTTGATAAAACATAAGATCCCAAATCAACTTATTATTGATCAGTAAAATCATTTAACTAAAAAAAATTAGTCACACTAACCAGGTACTTAACGTAGTCCAGTGGTAGGCGACAAATCCCAATTTCACTATGGTTGTGGGTTCAATTCCCGCAGCTTTGTCTGACACGACGGGTTGTCACCCGGTCTGCATGTTGTCCTTTTTTAAAAACTATATTTTATAACATTCCAAAAATGATATAAATTCATCAAAATAACTATAACATAATTTCACTACAAATGTTGTCTCACACCTCTCATTTTCATCCCAAGATTTAATAACATTTAATTGCCTCAAATTAAAGTATCATAAAAACCCAAATGGTTATTTATAAGTATATAAATAATAGAAAACACAATTCTTCCTAAAATAGCATTCTCACATAATAAACTGCAGGGTTACACATAAGAGAAAAGTCTTCCAAAGTAATCCCATAAAAAAAGAGCACTAATACTTTTAAACATTTCACCATCCATTTTTTCCACATAGGTTCTTCCTTGACCATGGGGTTATCCTATAGAATAGGTCATTCACTCGGGTTATTCCCAGGTCTCCTACATTTAACAAAAATGACTGTAAAAGGATTCTTGAGGTCATTTTTATTTTCTTCCTTGGTACTCTTCATTTTTCCTCGAAAATTCATTACATTATGCACTTCATTCCCACACATAATGGATTTATTTGTTCTATTGAGACACTTCTATAGGTGTCCCCTTCCAAATTTCCATCATGATGTAAATTGAGCTTTATTTTCTCTATGGTATCCATTGCTAGAAAACTTATCATTCACCTCCTTTCTCTTCTTTGATGAGTCCAAGAGTTGGTCAATATATATTTTCTAGATCATATTTTTGGAAAAATGATTCAGCATGAACATGATATCTTTTAAACCTATCAACATTACATTCTGTTGCTCATTTCCTCCACCATTCCCACCTTGTTACTATGACTTCCTTGGAATCTAGCCATTGACTAACACAAAAAAGCATAGTGTGATTCATAAAAACATTTAAAGAATATCATAACACCTTATTTTCAATCTAAAAAACCTTAGGATTAACAGATATTATTTATTCTCATCTTATATTAAAATCCTTCAACTCAGTTTGTAAAAAAATGTGAATTATCCTAAGCATATCCACCAGGAGTGTAATAACAAAGAGTGAAACAAGGCCCATTGTCGTGCACCAATCCCCGTTCGATCTCAAAGTAGTTTTTTGGGTTTTAACCCTAGGTACATTTGTGCCAGAGCCTCATCTACCCGCTCGTATCCAGACAGGGATGTATTGCATGGGAAACTCACAAAATATTTACATTAGAAAAATTCTAGGAAGTTCTTCTATATTAATACTCAATGTCTATCTCAGGGTAATGTGCTCTAATCAGAGTTTATCTCAATCTAGTTTCCAAGATTTTTACTAAACTTCCTCTGATAGCAACTATAATTCCCCGACCCCATAATCCTAGATTTGGTTCATTTTACATTTCATTGGCATGATCACAAAATATCATGTCTCGAAAGACCAATTATTTACGTAGGCTTGGAAGTACTAGATACATTCATAAGTTTTACATTACATTATAAAATGAAAAGTTACAACAACATTTTATCCATATCCCAAAATCATATCCCCTTAGACTATCCTTTTAGGCCAGTCATAAAATACTTCTTCGCATCCTGGGAAAAATAAAACATAGAAAGGGGTGAGCTCAGATGCTCAGTAAGGATAACAATATAGTGGAAATTTTCATAAATAAGCATAAACATTTAAGGCAATGTATAAGAGTAAAACAAAATGCTTTTAAAATTGAACTTTAGTATAATATGGAAAAGATAAAATCAAATAATTCCATTTACTTATTCACATGGATATTCTACTAGTCTAATAATCACATGCAATATCTATAACCACTTTCATAATGATGGAATGCATAAATCCAGACTTCATAACCACATAGTCAAGGCCTTGTGCCAAGACTAAAAATAAGATTATGTCAAAGCCTTGTGCCAAGATAGTAGTTTGTCTCATGAGACCTACCAAAGCAACGAGGAGCTATAGTGGGCCCCACCCATCTCTAACTAAGTCCAATCCATTTCTCATATGAATGGTTTAAACAAACATAAACATTCGTATTAAACCTAGCATATGAAATATCAATAATTTATCCATAAACCATGAATGGTATAAAAATAACACAAAATATAACTCATTCAATACAATATGGAAGATTTTATTATAATAAATCAACCTCAATCGAGAATAATGAAGGATATTGACATATATGAAGTTAATCATCAAAACTATTTGAGATAAATATCCCCCTTTTTCATTAAAACATTTAAAATATAATTATTTATCAAGAAGCTATTTAAAATAGATTTTTTGAATCAAAGTGACCAAACCCAATTTGAAAATTTTCAAAGGAATTTTAATTTTAAAACATTAACATCCATATAAATAAAACCATAAAACCACTTTTAAAACATGGACATTAATGAGAATGATTTAAGAGAATAAATTTTTAAAACATTTAAAGTGATATTTTTGTTATAGTTCCTAACCAAATGAGAGATTCTTGAATATAAATAATTGAGGTAATCAAAACTTTATAATATCATTAGAATAAATGGATTCAAGATATACTATGTTAAAGTACATTATATACACCAAATAAAATTGGATTGGTGCATAAGAACAAAGAAGTCTCAATGGAATGTAAGATGGGATGAATTCATTTATAAAGACCGTATCCTTAGGTTAAGGATAAATCAATGAAATAATTATGTGTGATAAATATAAATACACTCAATATGATTATATTTTCAGTCTAAATCAATCATAGGACATTCACACATATTCTTTTAAGAACCACACCAATGACTTGGATGCTTAACTCAATCAACAGAAATTGAGTTAAAATTACACTTATCAAGTTTATATCGATGCCTTGAGAATTTTTCAATGGAGTGATTATGTGAATAAAAATTATATCCATGAAAAGGGGATTGTAAATTACTAGATAAGTAAATAAATAGTGATTTCATACATAATCACAGGGTAAAGTAATCAATGAAGTTTGTGTAAAACCGAATGAGTGGAAATTGAAATTTAAAATTCCCGTATCGATTTGTTAACTTACGAATCATACACCTAATGAAAGAAGGATCATCCAATGATGATTTTAATACCCATAAATTAAATTATATTACACACACAATAGAATCAGGGGTAGTACATACTCCACACAAAAGGTAGTAGTGGCAAATATAGCATGAATCTCACGAGAATAAAAGTGAGATGAAAACCCCTTACCTTGTACTTTTCCTTATTTGAGGGTATGTTAACATCTTGTATAATAGTTAAATCATTTTTATTAAATTATAAAAGAACTATATACATAAATATGATATCATATATAATCCTCTAATATTTCTTTGTTAATAATATTTTAGTAGTATCATTGTTTCGGGTGTTAAGAGATTCGTTTTTATTTATATTCATTGTTATGTGAGTCATATTTTTTATGGATGGGATGTATCATTTTCATATCCATAATTATATCAAATCATTAAACATTATTTTTATTCATCAAATGAAAATTATTCTTGAATGGATACGACGAGGAATGAATCTCATCGTGTTTGTGGAGATGGTAATCCGTATGTACGCACGTGCAAAAATATCATTCTTTTGATATTAAATTTCATATATAATTGGATGTTATATAATATATACAGAATAATTATCAAGTAATATTTATTATTTAAACCAATTATAAATCATTATTATACCCATACAAATAATAATGTATTGAATAACAACTACACCACGACGTGGGGATGGTAAGCCGTACGTACGCACATATGGTGACATGTCATTCAAAGTATGGATAGAATAATGAGTATGGTTGTAACATATTTAAAATAAAATCACACTATATATAAGACACTGGAGGTATTATTTTAGAATTGAAACAACAAATAAAGAGGAAGTGGAAGAAGAAAGAAACTTGAAAGAGGTGATGAAATATTTACCTCTTCTTCAGGTTCTTCCTTTTGATTTGATCAGAAGGGATCCTTAGGATAGATTTAGGACTAAGGTAAGGACTCAAGGATGAAGGTAGGAAAGTTGGGAGTATATTTGGGTAGGGTTAGGATGAGAATAATGGCTTTGAAGGTGTTAATTAGAGAGAAGGGGGAGTTCCCTTTTATAAGAGGGGTGATGGGCACCTTAGAAAAAACTAGAAATATTATATTATAATAAAATAATTCTCGGTTTCTAATGTCTCCATAATTAATTAATTAATGTATAAGGTGGGGTTGGGTCTAAAAACACTCATATAATAGGTTTTAGACATGTTTGGGTCACTATATTAACTTATCTTTTACATTTAACCGTTACTTAAATAGTTTGACATTTACCATGTCTCTTTGTATTTTTATATTATATGGTTTATAAACATAATATATACTTCCAAGAGAACCCCAAGTGGTTAAGTAATTATACACCTATCATTATATAAGTCTTTTGGCCGAACCCTAGACTTTTAGGAGAATAATTTCAATTAATAATATAATTTTTGTTTGAAAAACTCTTTTATGTCAATTTTGACACTATTTGGTATTTTGTTTTATCTAAATTCATAACAACATTATTACTTAGAAAAAAGTTAATCTAACCAACCATAACATGTAATATTAAACTATAAAAGTATTTAAATTCATAAAAAGTTTCAAATTACATTTATTTGTATATTTATAATATCAATTATTTTTATATTTCATTAATTAGGTAATTACTGCATTATCATTGTGTTATAAATAAATTTAATTATTTAATGTCTAAAAAGGATAAATGAAATACCATTATGTAGTAAATTATTTTATCTTTCTAATTAATAGTTATAGTCTAATTTATATTTTGTGTAACCCTATATTAAAAATGGTTTAGTTATTAAACTTTGAATTTAACTCTTTTAACTGTTCTTTAATTAAAATAATAATAAATGTTATAATCTAATAAAATTGAACCTAAAGGATCATATTCTATTCCTAAGGTTTTTTTTGGGTCTAATTAATCTTATCCAATATAATAACGACATGTTTTAGGGTAATTATTATGTCATTTTTACCCTTAATTACCCGATTTACTTTTAACCGTGGTAAGTAAAAGTAAAAGTTACTATTTACCAAAAATTATTTTCATCTTATTGAACCATAATTTTATTACTTATATAAATTGTGTGTCCTAGATTTTTGAAATTCCACTCATCGAAGCAGTAAAATTATGTTTTATGTGAATTTGCAAATGCTCCTAGGAGGTGGGTAAAAGACGGTGAAAAGTTCAATAAAATTTTATACATCTAATTTTATTATAAAATGACTCCAATGAATTACATTGAACATATATAAGTATTATAAATCAATATTTACTTAAAATAAATTTAAATAAAATAAATAATTATTTAAATAAAAAGTCGGTTTAAAACTATAACACAATGTTTTTCGCCATTCATCAAAAATTGAATGTTTTTAGAAAAATTCCAAAAATTTACCCTAAGATAATTTTGATATTCAGAATTCAATGATTAATTATATTTTACCGACTTAAAAACATTGAAGTTTCATTAATTAATTTAAAATTAATTCTTTTTTTCAAAACCGAAAAGCGGTTTTTTTAAAAAAAATAAAAACTATCGAAAGATTGACATGTGTTTTGGTCAATTTTAAGTTTGAAATTACTTATAATCACCAAAACATTATTAGATTATAAAAATATAATCTAATTATACATCCAAACAATTAAAATACATAGTATAAATTATAAATTATTTCAATTAAAAAAGTTGTTTTCAATTAAAATTTAGTATTTTCAATATGCATCAAAATATAAAAGTTATTAGAAAAGTACTAAAAATTTATCCAAAATAACTTTTTATGTCCCAATTATAAATAATAATTTAATTTCATTAAATTGAATATATAAAAGTTTCAAATATTGGTTTTAAAAAGGGGTTTCCCCAAAAAGGTTGTAAAATTGCATTTTTTTTTGAAAAATAATTCTTTTATCTGAAAGAATGTATTTGTTATTATATTATGTCTAAGAAACACATAATATGGATTGTAAAATTATATAGATTATATTAAATTAAAAATTCAGTTAATACTATTCATAACTTCTTTTGAACGGCTAGTTTGGTAAGTCATGGTGCGCTCGAACTCGGTGTTGTGTGTAGAGAAGGCTATTGAATTAAATAAAATATCTTACTATGAACTATTGGGGTGTAAAATTTGTAATTGGTCAGAAATAGCTTAAGTAGTGTATGTGTTTTCTATAACCACATTACTCAATAATGAATTTATTAATTCAAAAGGGAATTTTATTTTAAAAAGTTTGGTTCCTTAACTTATTCCTGCATTCAAAAATTTCACCCTTGAAATTTCATATCATACACTAAAATAGATGAGTGAAATTCCATTTCAATACCTCTTTTGGATCCCATATTGCTTCCTCAATCTTTTGGTTCCTCCATGTAATGTCTCTTAATTTTGATGTATTATTTTAAAATATTATATCGAATTATTATGGGACTAGGATTTGAGACAGCCTGTGATTCTAACGTCCAGAGTGCCTGGAATTAATAATTGAAGTAAATTAATCTTTTATATAGAGAACACTAGTGGTTTTATTGAAAAATTGAAATAATGTTTAAATGGGTTCCCAGATTATAAATTTGAGGGCACCATTATCTTTATAGTAGTGAATTTACCTTAAGGGAGACCTAACATTGATAGACACAGGTCAGTAGTAGAAGTTAGTTTTCGGACAATTTAAATGAAATAAAATAAATCAATAATTTTTTTATTTTAAACGTTTCCATAACTTAGCAATGCATTAATTGTTCTTAAATGATCAGGATCCCAAGTTTAGGCTTATAACCCTATAAAAATTTCCTGGAATCTTCTGGATCTTGGGGAGGAGCCACCCTAGAGAATTCTCGATGAACGACGATGAACGACGACACATGGATTATTGCGCCACAAGATTGAATCCTGACTGGGGATGGATCAACCTCTCCATTGAAGATTGAGGTATGTGTTGTTATTTCAATTATTCTTTCCCTATTCTTGGATTCAAATGATGAACGAGGATCAACCAGTGGACTGGTTGACCCGTGGATCATTGTTCTTACGAGAGGGTATTTTATCAAGTTTATTTTGGGGAATTAATTCATGTTTCATTTGATTTATGTTTTGATTTGATTTTTTTGATCCCTCTAATAGGGGAGGATCAACACTGTAATGAACAATGGAAGAGGTTCATCCCTTGGTTCTTTATTTGATTTTTCTTCTCCATTTTTTACCCCGCGTTCTTTGCATTCTTCATGGGGTAATGAACAATGGATCAATGCTCATATGTTTTGCAACACAACGATCCCAAATTAGATATCCGACATCATGATGACCTAGAAGAGGTGCAATGACTATGGAGGTGGATGAATCAACATGGTTTATGAGAAATATGCCTTCATGTTTTCTTCATGAAGATAATAGAAATAGGTTTTTGGGCACGATTGAACACCTAAAACCTACTGATTCAGTGTTACCATGGAGGGGTAACTCTAGATATTATATTTTGAGATGATCAGATAGGCATATAGAAAATTGGAGAATCACCTAAGTCACAATAGTAAAGAAATTGGTTTCTATAAAATCGCAAATAACACGACATGTAGTTTAAACTATATGGCATGTGGGCCTCGTTGAGCAACGACTGGGGTTTCAACTGACAGAAAGTGATGAAATGGAATGCGAAATATGTAACAATGGAATATGGGTTGTGGGATGCAGTGGGTATCTCAAATGATAAATAGAAACGGGGTAGAGTACATGACATGTACTCCACCACATGAACAGGCCATACTGTTACACGGTTTACCTCGTGCCCTGGTACACGGGTTGGTAGACATGGGTTGAAGCTGTGTATGGCCACACGACCATCATACCTGAAGTGATCCCCATATGTTAGGACACAACATGTTAATCTTCAACATATTGTGTATACCTTTTCTACATGACACGTTCTTCTAACTCGGGCCATTGCACATGGGCAGTACCCTTAGTCAAGAGACATGGTGTGTGACTCTTCTACATACAGTGTACTTTCTTGTACATGGATTGATATCCTTATCCACCGTTCCTTGCAAAATATTCATCTGGGATATTTTAAATTTTACATTCCCCTATAGTTTAGGTATTGTTTCTATCCACAAGAGTATGATCCATTTTGTAGGACTTTCAATATAGAGTTAGAATCCCTCAAAGAGGCCCAAAGAAAGATCCTCTACCCATTATTCTCCCTAGGTAGAATCAGTTATCGATGTTACCAATCCTATAGAAAGTTGATCTTATACTTAGTAGGTTAATCTAGATGATTCTTGGTATATTCCAAAGCCCTTCCAGTGATCCTCATCTGTGTATCGTGATCTTTCTCCACTTCGGAGTGATTTCTCTCAAAATGAGTGAATTTGTTCCCTCTTCATATCTATTAGTGCATTTGTCTCTCTTATGACACTTACTGATGAATGTACTTCTCAGATGGACATCATTAGAGCTACCAAAATTATGGAGTGAGTTCTTTTAGATGATTTCTACAAGGAATCTTTGAACCAAATCCCCAGCATGAGTATGTAGTCATTGAAACTTACCTCAATAGTATGGGTCTAGGTTTCGAGCATATATGTATATGTTTCTCTTGTTATATGTTATACAGACATATATTGTGAAGGGATAACTGCACATTTACTTTTTGTATTTCTTTGTTGTTTTTTGGGGTCCTCTACTGAGTATTTTTATACTCATCCCTATATGAGATTTGCCCACACGTGTTGTGTGTTATGCCGACGAGTATCCTTTTGACGAAGTTCATGGCGAACTAGGACCATAATGAGCTTTGTGAGCTTCCCTACTATATGAGGTGTTCCACAAGAAGCAATCCCAGTACCAATTTATTTCTTACAGGTTGGAATTTTTAGTATTTAAACTTTTTATTTTGTTGGGCTTGTGTTCTAGCCTAGTTTACATTTTTTACTTTACTTTTCATTGTATTCTGTTTGTTGGGTTTATTAGTATGCATGAATTTGGTTCCTTAGTGGTTATTAAATTTCATCATTTGTGGGCTTTGAAATGTGTGTGTGTACAGGTACTTAGTAAATTCCTCCAATGTTAGAGATATTCTTACTTGGTGCTAGTCACCACCCCCTAGCGTATTGAAGGTGGGCTTGTGGAGTCGTGACACAGGCCCCACCAGGATGGGTCGTGATAGACTAGTATAAAAAAACAGTGGTCGATTCTACCTTATGATCAAAAGTCAATGAGATAGGTTTGGAGAAATAATGTTAAGTGTTTAAAGTGCAGATTTTAGGCTAGGGACTCTAGTGTTGGTGCGGGCAGACGACATATCAATACACCAGGACTTTGATAACCTACTTTTCGACTCAGTACATGAGAACACTAGTTTAATAGAAACAATGGAATGATTCATGAATCATATAGGAATGTGTTTTTCCATTTCCTTTTGTGTCAGCTATCCAGATATACTCTTTGACCATGATACATCTTGTTTCCTTAAAGGATGCCTCCACAACAAATTCCCGCAAGGATTAAGTGACTTGATCATGAGGATGACCCCCTCAATGACGAGGCTTTGATTTAGAGACCAGTTCCTCAAGAATTAACTCCAACTAGTGAACCTTCTATAGAACCACTAGTGGAGAAACACGTGGTACCAGTAGTACCGACAGAAGAGGAGTGTAGGCTGAGCGTGCTCCTTGAGTTTAGGAGACAGAGACTCCTTAGGTTCTGAGGAAAGCACGACTCTAAGGCGAATGATGAGTATATTGAGGTGGTGACCAGAGTTTTTCATCTAATCAGGACACTAGTGGACTAAATGGTGATCCTTAGAGCGAGCCTTATTCAGGGATTGGTGAGATGGTGGTAGAGTTTGTCCATGAAGACTCATGATGAAGAGACTCTTTTATGGATGGAGTTCAAGAAACTCTTTATGGAGGAGTTCTATCTGGTTACGCTGAGATCAGTGCATATCCAGGAACTTCTTCAGCTCCATCAAGGCAGTTTAATGGATGATGAATATTCATCGAGGTTCAACAACCTCCTGAGGTAATTTATAGATATGGTTATGGATTATTACTTTATATCATGGACCTTCAAGGGAGGTCTGCGATGAGACATCTGAGCTGGGGTTGTGCCTCTATGCATTTCGACTTCTGTAGGGGTTATTGAGTGTGCTTTGGTGGTCAAGAGATTCTTGGCTAAGTAGAGATAACTAGTAGCTGTCAGCAGAAGGAAAACCAGTTCAAAGACCTTGGTAGCAGAAAGACAACTTCAGTCATCTGGACCAGGATGTGGGAGATGTCATAGAATGACCCAAGATAGGCGATCTTCGGTCCTTGGATCTCAAGCTAGATCCAGTCAGCTTAAGGAGAGGCGATGCTACTCATGAGGCAACAAAAGACATATCACTAGATATTTCCCAACCTTTCAAACTACTGACATGGAGGCGATGGTTGATCCACTGAGGCAGAGACAAAGAGTGGAGAAAGAAGACTCACCTGGTGGCAGACATGTAATAGGAGTAGAGAGAGCTGTAGGAGGTGGGAGATGCTTTGACCTACTTCCACTACCACCCCTTGGTGGTCCGCACCATGCTCAGGGAGCTAGGGTATAGGGGAAAAGAAAGATAAATGCTTCCAAGGCATACAACCCAGGGACACCAGGGATGATCTGAGGTACCATATAATTCTTCTCTATCTTAGATATCTTACTTATATACACTAGTGGCAGTATTTATTTCCTCGCCACATGTCTTGTGAGAAACTTTGAGACACCAACAGGAGGATACTTGATGATCATGCATATCTACTGATCATGTTATATTTATAATAGAGTAAAGATCTTCTGATGGAACCTCTTGGTGACAGAATCGAGTCCTTAAAACATCATTCTTAGAATGGAATGGTTATCTTTGATCCATGCCAATATTTACTACTTTAGGTGAAGAGTGTGATGTGTCCATATATATAGAACGAGGTTTTCCTTTGTTGGTGATTAGGAATCCTAGGTAGAACTGAATGGGATCATGCTTAGGAGGGTGTAACTGATCACTCATGATTTGGCTAGCCTTACCCACTGAACAAAAAATGTTGTGAGCTACCAGTTCCTAGTAGTAGTGGTGGAGTACAAGGGCATCATTCTAGAAGATGTTCTTGAATTACCTACCTATTCTGAGATGGAATTATACATCAACTTACACCATAATATGACACTGGTATACTCATCTGTGTATTATATTTCTCCTGTAGATCTTGAAAAGTTGAGTGTGCAGCTGAAGGATCTGCCGAGGAAGGGCTTCATAAGACCCAATGTTTCACCATGTGGAGACCTGGTTTTTTTCCAAGACGGCAGAAGAGAGTTTCAGTTTGTACGTGGATTACCAGTGCCAGAACCAGGTAACGGTGAAGAAAAAGTATCCACTATTAAGGATCAATGACATCTTCGATCAACTAATTGTAGAACGATGATTTCCAAAGGTTGAACTTTGATTGGGTTACCACCAGTTACGAGTACATGATGATGATCTTCCAAAGAAAACTTTTAAATGTCGCTACAGTCATTACGAGTACTTTATGATGCATTTCGGCATGAGGAATTCCCTTTTAGTGTTTATGGGACTTATGAACCAGATCTTCGAGCCATACTTATACCAGTTTGTAGTGGTCTTCATCGATGGTATCCTTGTGTATTCAACGTCATAGGAGGAGCACCCGAGACACCTGCAGATGGTTCTAGACATACTCTATGAGCACTTGATTTGAGGAAAGTTCTCAAAGTGATAGTTCTGGATATAGAAGGTCACTTCTTAGGACATGTTATCTCAACAGATGGAGTATCAGTGGACCCATCCAAGGTCGAGGCCATGTTAGCATGGGACCCACCCCAGAGTGTGATAGAGGTGCACTACTTCCCTGGGTTTTTAGGATAATACCAAATATTTATCCCTAATTTCTATGGAATATCAGCACTGATGAAAACCCTGACCTAGAAGAATAAGACATTCATATGGACAAAGAAGTACTAGAAGGATTTCCAACAGTTGAGGTGGATGTTTGCGAGCACAATAATCTTGAGATTACTAGAAGAGGGTGTCGAGTAAATAGTTTTCTGTGACACATCTGGGATCGGGCATGGCAGTGTCCTGATGTAGAGATATATGGTGATTGTTTATGGTTCACACCATCTATGTCTTCATGCGAAAAACTACACAAAAAATTCTCTTGAGTTGAAGTCGTAGTCTTCATGTTGAATATTTTCAGACACTACCTGATGGGAGAAAAATTTATCATCTACTCTGACCACATGAGGATCATGTAAATCCTCTCAAAAAAGGATCTGAATCTAAGGAAGAGGCGATGGCTAGAGTTTCTATAGAATTATGACTTTGTGATCGTTTATAATCCTTGGAAGGGGGACATGGTAGCTAATACTCTTAGTCAGAGATCAGGTTCACATATGCTGAATGGGGAATCTAAGTATTTGGCTTGATACTATTATCCTTGACTAATGTAGATGATGCATCTTATCTTCAGTTTATGGTTATCACCCCTACACTATTACTATGAGTCAGGGAGTCACGCATTGGGGATGTAGACTGTGAGAATTAACATTCTCAGTTATCCATAGAACAAGATCCTGATGGATATTATCAATGTGGGGAACATGTCATCCTTTTAAAAGAATGCATGGTTGTTATAGTGGCATTTCAGTATGAGGTTATGAGGGAGTTTCATATATCACCCTTGATGATACATCATAGAGTGGGATAAATGTACTAAGACCTCCAATGTCAGTTCCAGGGGACAAGTATGAAGAAGGAAGTAACTGAGTTCATTTCTTGACGCCTTACATGCCAGTTGGTGAACGATAAGCACCAGGTTCCAGTGGGGTTATCTCACCCCTAGAAGTGCCAGAGTGGAAGTGGGATTGATTATCAATGGAATTATATACGGGCTTACAATGAACATCCATGGGACATGATTCCATCTGGGTGATTGTTGACAGACTCACCATGTTGTCCCACATCCTAGATATTAGGGAGCAGTGTTTTGTAGAGATATTAAGACACCTATATGTTCATGAGATTGTTTGACTTAATGGTGTCCCTTTGATTATAGTCTCAAATTTCAATGATCATTTCACATCCTAATTGTGTAAAAGATTATAGGAGTTGTTTGGGACCCTAGTACGCTTGAGTAAATCGTTCTTTCCCTGGACAGATGGTTAGGCAGAGATAACCATACAGTTTTTGGAGGATATGTTACAGTCCATTATCATGGATTTTGGTTTCCATTGGGAGGACCACCTACCACTGGTAGAGTTTTCAGATAATAATATCTACCACTCCACCATCAGTATGGCACCATTTGAGGCTTTATATGGGAGACCCTGTTGGTCAATGATTTGCTTCACCGACCCGAGAGAGTCAAAACTCATGGGTCCAGAGTTGGTATGAGCTTACACTGAGAACTTATAGATCATACAAGAGTAGTTGGAGACTGCACTGAGCAAGTAGAAGTCTTATACTGACAGATGATGGAGACCTCTGGAGTTTGAGGAAGAAGACTATGTCTTCCTTCGGGTCTCATCTTGGTAAGGGTTTCAGAGATTTGGAAAGGAAGTAAAGTTGTGTCTGAGGTTTATCATCCCTTTTTAAATAATATGCAATGCTAATGAGGTGGAATAAATCCACAGTTGTGGTGGGTTCATGATGTCTTCCACGTGTCATAGTTGAGCAGATATGTTCATGACTCATCACACGTCATCGATTAGGGTGAGCTGGACATTGAGGATGGACCAAGCTTCACCAAGTACCCAGAGGAGATCGAGGATCTACATGAAAGGATCCTTTAAGGGTGATATATTCTCTTGGTGCATGTTTGGTGACCACATGAGTACCTTAGGGAGAGCACATGGGAGCGCCAGGCTCAAATTCATGCGCCGTACCCACATCTGTTTGATTAGCCTTTTGTTTTCTCCTTTCTGGACATAAATCCATATGTCTGGGAGAATGTAGTGTCGCATATTTTCTATGTATTATTATTAAGTATTATATTAAATTATTACAGGACTAGAATTTATGACG
The DNA here is from genome assembly GCA_963277665.1 of Viscum album. Lineage (NCBI taxonomy): Eukaryota > Viridiplantae > Streptophyta > Magnoliopsida > Santalales > Viscaceae > Viscum > Viscum album. Next base: position 589,767,055 of record OY728141.1, on the reverse strand, counting down.
ACATTTGATTCCAAGGCTCAAAGTGGCCAAAATAAATGTTTGAAATAATTTAAATATTTTTATAGAGCATAGAAGCAGTTTTCCTAAAAAAGTAGAGAAAATTTTAAATGGGTGACCATATCATAAATATGAGGGAACCTTTGAATTCAGAGCAATTAATTTACCTTAGGTGAGACCTAACATCAGCCGGTACAGGTTGACAATATAAGATTGTTTTTGAATGTTTTAAAGAAAAGAAAAGAAAAGAATAATTTATTTATTTTAAAATTTTCCATAACTCAGGGACGTGTTAATTGGTTTTAAATGACTAGGATCCTATGGTTAGGCTCATAACCTTAAACAATTTCCCTATAATCCTCTGTAAATTATAGTGTTAACCCCTAGAGAATTCATGATGAACGACGAAGAATGACGACACCAAGATCGTTGCGCTGCAAGATCGAATCCGTACCAACCACTGATCTCCCTCTACATCGAAGATTAAGGTAGGGGTTGTTATTTTGTTTCTTATTTCCATGTTCTTGGATTCAAATGAAGAACGTGGATAAATCCATGAATGGGTTGACCAGCAAATCATTGTTCTTGGGGGTGGATCATTTAACGGGTTTATTTTAGGGAATTAGTCCATGTTTGATTTGATTTATATTATGATTTGCTCTGTTTTATCCCTCTAACGGGTGAGGATCAACACCCTAATGAATGATAGAGGAGGATCGTTCCTCAGTTCATTAATTTATTTTTCTTCCCCCTTTTAACCCTGCGTTCTTTGCATTCTTCATGGGGTTATGAACAATGGATCATTGCGTATACATTTCACAATGAAACGATCCAAAATTAGAGATCCAACAATGTGATGACCCAAAAGAGTTGATATGACGATGAAGGTGGATTAATCAACGTGGTTCGTGACAATTATTCTTTCGATAGTTCTTCATGCGGATAATATAAATAAATTTTCGGGGCAGATCGAACACCCTAAACTTACCGATTTGGTGTTACCATGATGGGGATACTGTAGATATTAAATTTAGAGATGATTATATAGTCAAATCAAAGATTAGAGAATCACATTAGGTGCCCCGATGAAGAATTGGTTTTTTGGAAAATCGCGATGAACACAATGTGTAGTTTGGACTACATGGTGTGTGGGTCCTGTTTAGCAGCATCTAGGGTTTTGGGTGATATAAAGCGATGTCACGGCGTGTGATATATGTAACATGATGTGTGGTTTATTATACGGGACTCGATGTGTATCTCATACGATACACATACATGGGTTAGAGTACACAGAATGTACTCCACCACATTTCTAGGCATGACCATTACCTGGGGTACCCCATGTACTGGTACATGGGTTACCCTATGTACTGGTACATGGGTTACCTCGTTTATGGGTACACGGGTTGGAAGACACAAGTTGAAGCCATGTACAGACCCAACACCAGCATATACAGAGTGAACTTTGTATGGTAGGACACAACATGTTACTCTTTTACACACCGCATATACCTTTTCTACACGACTTGTTCTTCTGACTCGGGTCATTGCACACAGGAAGTACCCGGATTCTAGATACACAATGTGTGAATCTTCTAAAATCTAATTACTTTCTTATACATGGATTAATCTCCTTTTCCATTGTTCCTTGGACATGTTTCATTTGGGATATGACCCCTTTTCTATTCCCCGAAGGTCAGGTATCGTTTCCATCAACATGAGTATGATACCTTCTACAGAACTTTTTGGATAGAGTTAGAATCCCTCCAAGAGGCCTAGAGGAAGATACCATACCATTTATTGTTGTAGGTAGAGTCAAGTATCAATGTGACCAATACAATAGGATTATGATCTTCTACTTAGTATGTGAATGTGGATGAGTTGTGGTATACTAGAAGGATCTGATAGTGATCCACATCTATGTATCATGATCTTTCCCCACTCAAGAGTGAGTTCTCATGAAATGAGTGCATTTGATACCTATTTAGATCTATCAGTACATATATCTCTGTTGTGACACTTCCCGACGAACGCACTTCTCAAACAGATGTCATCAGAGCTACCAAACTCGTTGAGTGAGTTCTCCTAGATGAGAGCTTCGTGGAATCTTGAAACTGAATCCCTAGCATGCGTATGTGGTCGTTGTGAAATACCTCTAGACAACAGGTCTGAGTTTTGAGCTGGTCTAGATACGTTTATATTGTTATATGTTATGTAGAAATTTATTATGTAGATATGAAAGTATTATTACCATTTTCATTGATTTGTAGTTTTCGGGTCATCTTCTAAGTATTTTTGTACTCATTTATGAATGGGATATTCCCGCATGTGTTGTGTCTTGTGAAGACAAGTTGACTTTTGATAGAGTCCAGGGCAGACCTGGACCAGACCAAGCTTTATGATATTCCCTACAAGATGAGGAGTTCCTATGGAAATGAGAAACATTCCCAATACCTATTTCTTTCTTACATGTTGGAATTTGTAGTTTGAAGACTCTTTCTTCAGTCGAATTGTATTCTGTTTCAGTTTACATTCCGCAATTTACTTTCTGTTGTATTCTTTTTGTTGGGTGTAGTCGTATGCTTGCCTTTTTTTTCTTAGTAGTTTTTAAATTTTAGCTTATGTGGGCTTGGGGATGTGTGCATGTGTAAAGAAACTTAGAAAATGTATCCCATTTTAGTGATATACTTACTCGGTGCTAGTCACCATCCCCTGGACTATTGGTTTCAGGCATGGACAGTCGCGGCACGGGCCCCACTGGGACGGGTTGTGACATGCCAAAATAATTTGAATAGATGATTTGTATTATTTAATTGTCTCTATGATCTAAAATTTTCATTGGATTATACTTGTATGAATGATCACTCTCTAAGGGTACTACCTCTAGATTCAGAACATGTGAGGTGTATGGTATGTACTTCTTCAATATGGATACTAGGAACACATCATATACCTGAGATAGGTTATGTGGGAGTAAAAGTTGATAGGCCACAACTCTAATGCAATCAAGGATCTCAAAGGGGTTGATGTATATTGGACTAATATTTCCATTTTTTGAAACCTCATGAATATATTCCATAATGATATATAAAAGAAGAAATTATATCCAACCATAAAATCTATGTCTCTGAGATGATTTGGTCCATAGGTTTTTTATTGAAATTTAATAGATTTCATGTGACACTATAAGTTTTGAACATTATTTCTCATATCTTGGTTAAGATTTGATCCCATAAGCTTCCTCTCTCAAACTTCATCCAAGTATGTTTGAGTCTAATATCTATTCCCAACCAAAGACTTATAAGGTTCCATTTGAATTCTAGAATGGAAGTTGTTGTTATATGAAAACTAAACTAGGGTAAGATGTTAATCCCAATATCCTTGTAAATTAATTAATCATGATATCAATATATCTTATAGAGTTTGAATGGTTCTCTCAGATTTACCATGTTAGGGCCCATTCCTAAACATTTAATAATATTGAGATAAGTCAATAATTCACAAGGAGGATCTTTTTAGGTTTAGAGTTTTATAGAATTAGGCCATAACTATTACATTACATCTAAAATATTAAAAAGTTGACACTTCTAATCTAACCAATTTTTTCACAAAAATAAAAATCATTTAATAAAACATAAATTCATTTCTTGATAAAAATCATCTTGAATTATTACTTTCTCTTAAACTTCCTTATACCTTATGAAAAATATTTCAAAAACTTGGGATGAGCATAACAATCTCAGTAAGGGATTTCAAATAAGGGAAGAAAACATTAGTCCATGAATACATACAAATCAATAAATCATACTTTTTCAATCATAATCTCTTTAACATACCTCATGAAATCATATGATTTATGAATAACACCAAGAAATCAGAAATCTTAAAGGTAACTTATGGCATCCATAAAATACATACATTGTATCTTTCGTAGATACATTGGGAGTTACGTTTGGAATACCCATCACAGTATATTATCTAAATCTTTTAGGATAAAAATTAACATTTACCTCCATCATAGTACCCAATGCATAGAAGAGCTATATTAGGATCATAGACCCATAGTCTATCAATAAACAAACCGTATATATAAAAAATGCTGAAGAACCAAAACGAAATCATAACACATAAAACAATAATAAAGGAAAGATAACATTTCGACATTGAAATCACAACATATCATTTCAAAATATATACATAATCAATGATTTATCAAAACTATTTTCAATACTAAAATATGAAAAAGGGTATATAGTATTTATTTTCCTTTTAAGAACATTGTGGCATGTTAAGGAATACAAATATCAAATAATGCTCGTGGTGGCAGAAAGGTCGTTGTCACCACATACATTAAAAAACATTCCCTTTTTCATATAGTAAAATGCTTTGTAAAAAAATATTCCTTATAAAAAATGATGAATTAAATTAAAAGAAAAATGGTATAGTTATAAAATTTATAAAAGAAGGTCTTGTATAAAAAAATATGCCTCAATAAAATAAGACTGAGATAAAGTCCCTCACCATGAGTCCTAATTTTCTTGTTTATTCTTTATCTCCCAGAATAATAAAAATAAGTTAATTTATACTTGATTCAGAACCTTTATCATGTTTAAACGACATAAAAAATATAAAGGTATGTTGTAAATAAAAATTAAATAAGAATAAGTACAATATAAATATAATATATATCATATAAAAATAAAGTTCCATTATAATATCCACGGTGAGAGGTTGTAGGGGAAATTTGAACAATCAACGTTTCGTGAGGTAGTAGTTTTCCAACCACAGAAACATTATGTTCGTATACATTAGATGGAGGTGAGTGTAAGTGTAGTTAGAATAATTCTCATAACAAAATATTAGTTTATTTAGGATACCATTTTAGTTATGTAATAAATGAATAAAAAGACTATAGGGAGTGGAGAATGAATATAAAGGAAAGGAACTTGAGAGAAGATGTTACCTCTAAATCGGGTAACTGCTTTTGATTTGAGCCAAAAGGCTTTCTTGAATTTTCTTATTACTAGGGTAAGGATTCTAGGAGTAGGGGGGATGCTGGGAGATTATTGGAGTAGATTTTGGATGAGAAAAGGGGCTTGATATGTGTAGTAAATGTATAGAGGTGGTGGCCTTTTATAAGAGGGTGGAGGGGCACTTTAGGAATATCATGAAATATTATTTTATTATAAAATGATTTTCGATATCAAATGGTCCCAAAAGAATTTATTTCAATGGTAAGATGATTTGTATCTAAAAAACTCAACCATAGGTCATAGACAAGTTTAGTTCACAAATGTAACATTATCTTTTTTTCTTTAACCCTTAGTTAAAAACATTAACTCTTACCATGTCTTCATTAATTTTCATAATTTCTTGTTACTATAGTTACTATAAAATGAAAATAGAACCAAAAGTGGATCATTAATAACATTTTTAACATTATATAAGTCAGTTGGACTAATATTATTGTCGAATAGATCACTTACATTACCCCATATATATATTTTTAGTAAAAGATACATGTTTATGTTATATTTTTCATTACATTAAATTAATTATTATAAAATGTCATTTTCACATCCAAGTTTCTCTACAGGTCCCAAAACCAATACAAGGATTCCCATAGTTGAATATATCTCATACAATTGGATTATCAAATGTGTTAGGGTATTTTAATATTATTATAATATTATTTTTACCCTTATTTACCAGATTTACCCATTAACCATGGTAAATAAAATAATAACTGTAGTTATTATTCATAATTTAAAAAATTAAAAGGTAACTATTAATAATATTTGGGAGTTTTTATTCCAAATAAGGAATCTATTTTTTGAAATTAAAAACAATGAATTTTTAGTAGTTAATTTAAAATTAATTCCAATTGTCATAACCAGAAAGCGTGTTATTATGAAATAAAATCTATCACAAGATTGACATGTGTTTATATAAAATTTAAATGTGAAATTAAATCTAATGACCATACTTGGATTAAAATATAAAAATATAATCAAAATACACTCTAAATCCAACTAAAAGGATGATCTAACTATATAAATATATTAGATGAAAAGGCATTTTTGAATTGAAATGTAGTATTTTTCACTATTCATTAAAATAAAAATTTCATCAGGATACCAATATTTGAACCTAAGTTAATTTTAATTTTTTTCTTCTAAAGAATAAGTTTATTCCATAAAATAGAACATATAAACTTGTCAAAAACTATATTTAAAAAGGATTCTCCATTAAAAGGCAGTAAAAAGACCTTTTAAAAATATTAGAATATTTCATGATTAAAATTGGATTCATTATCATTTTATGCCTCTAATATTCCATTAATAAATGTAAAAATATTTAAAAACATGTAAAATCATAGTATAGTTAATTCAGTTCATTCCCGCCAATACAAAGACTAAGATTTTACTTCCATTTAAAATTATTGTATTATTTTTCGGTACACCTCATCATTGTGTGCAACGTTAGATTTCGGAGAAACTCATTGTTGCGTGTGGAGTATGAAATTGAAAAAAATTTCCCCTTTAACTTAAAATTAACATATAATTCACAAATATTAATATAAATGAAAATTTATTATTTTATAAATACCTGGGTGGTTACATCATTCCTCCCTTTTGTAAATTGTGTCCTCGCAATTTTAAAATTAGGCTCCGAAACTTCATTGAAAATCCCAAATTAGAAAAATATTCAATAAATCTATCACATTAAAAGAAATACAAGTACAAAGGTCACCCAAGATAACACATAATAGGATTGTATGTAGGAAAAAATGGATATGGAAGAAAAAATAACCATCATGTTTTTATGGAGAGTGATATAAAACTTGATCAAGATAATGTTAACTACTGAAAAACCATAAACTCGTGATAGGTTAAGCAGTCTCTGATTCCCCTGTAGGAAAAGTAAACAGAAAACATTTTTTTTGTTCCTTTTCATAATTTTGAGAAATTTATTTATTATCATGGCTATTAATATAAGGAAACATACTTACTTATCAAGTATAGTATCATTCTTTAATAAATATCTAAGATAAACTCATCTTTTCTCCAAATTATGAGTATTTAAAATGACATGGTCACACCTGCTGTGCTAGAATAAACTTCTTGAGAATAAAATAACCCATAAAAGATAAACCAAATATTTCCCTATATATTAGATATTAAAAAAATCTAAATGGTTACTACTAGATCAGATAATCACCCAAAAAGAATAATCTTTTATAAATAGAAATACTATTCTTAATCTCGAAACAATACCCCAATGTTCAATAAAAAACATTCAAAAAAAATTGTGCTTAAAAATTTTCAAAATAAACCAAACTAATATTGAAATCCAAAATTTATATGGATTTTATCACATAGTCTTCCATGATAAATCTTAACATTTATCTCCAAATAACATCAACTACTCTAAAAGTATCATACTGAAAAGAAATTAACCTCATAAAAAATTCTCTATGACAGTTTAGTCACTTAGATAAATTACTCAAATTTATATATGTCTAAAATAAAAACATATATTCTTAAATAATAAAAATAAACAATTACTACTGAAATAAAATTTCATAGGGTTGTATTTTCCTTACGCATATAGTGTTCCCAAAAGAGAAAATTACTTCCAAAACAACATTTATCACTTAATCAACAAATCATTTTCTTATATTAAAGATATCAATTTGATAAAAATATAAGTTCCAAAAATAAACTTGTTATTGATCCATAAAATCATTTAACTAAAAATTATAATTCATACCACCCAGGGACTTCATGTAGGCTAGTGGTAAGTGAAAAATCCTAGTCGCACTTTTGTTGTGGGTTCGATTCCCGAAGATTTGTCCGACACAATGGGGTGTCACACGATCTATGTGTTGTCCTTTTTAGAAAATTATATAATTTTAAAAAAATTCCCAAAATGAGATAAAATCTTCAGAAATAACCATTACATATTTTAACTTCATCAGTTATCTTATACCTTGTATTTTTCATCCCAAAAAGTAATAACCCGTAATTTCCTCAAATTCAATGATCATATAAACCCTAATAGTTCATTATAACTATATCCAATAAAGAAAAGATAATTATTTCTAAATTAACATTTATTTATATAAAAAAAATAAGGGTTAAAAATATTTTATGTCTTCCAACACAATCCCATCATTAAAACAACATCAATACTTTTAAACATTTCATCATCCAACAATCTACCATAACTCTTGAATCCCATATAGGCAGACTTATTAATCATTCAGAGTTATTCCTAATACCCTAACTTGTATTTTACATTTTATTACTTAATACATATTTACTAAAAATATAAAACATGAATCATGTCATAATATTCAATAATTTTAAAATATGAGACAATAAATAATCCATACCTTTTATAGGTCATTTTCAGTTTCCTCATCTTCAATTAGAATGGAATTAGGTATCTTTAAACATATATTTTTATGGTTCTGATGATTCTATTCTAAAACATTATTTTTAGGACATCCATTTGGATAATAACATTGCGAACTATATTTAAAACATTCAATTGATCCCTCAGAAAGAACTTCTTTCCCTTTCCCGGAGTAAACTAAACACTTCCTTTTTCTAAGACATGTTATTATTTTAGTATCCACATTACCATATCTATAATATCTTCTCATCCCTTTGAATCATTTTCCTAGGTGTTTCTTACCACATCCTTCACACATAGGTTTTGGAATCCATAACATACTTACATTATATCTTCTACAACTACAGAAGAAGTAAAATTTGGAATACCTATCACAGTATATCCTATAAATATATTAGAAGAAACTTTAATGTTTAACTCAGCCACGTTATCCAATGCATTGGAGATCTATCTCAAGCTCACCCAAGCTTGGTTTATCATGGAACCACCCATATACATAAACAATTCCCAAGAACCATAACATAATCATAACATATAAAACAATCATAAATGAAAGAAATCATTTCCACATCACAATCAAAATATATCATTTCAATATATTGACATAATAAATAGTTTATCAAAACCATTTCTAATACCATAATAAATAAAAAGGGCATATGGTATTTAGTTTACTTTCAAAAACATTATGTCTTTTTAAGAAATCCAAATATCCAATAATGCTTGCGGTGGCAGAAACGTCATTGTCACCGCATTTGTTAAAAAAACCCATTTTCAATTATTAAAATGATTTGTAAAAAAATATTCATTTTGAAAACTATTGAATTATATTAAAATAAAAAGGGTATAATTATAAAAAATATAAACGAAGGCCATTTGTAAACGAAAAATATGCCTCAATGAAAGGATATTGAGATGTAGTCCCTTAATTTGAGTCTGAATTGTCATGTTCGTTCTTTACCTCCCTAAATAATAAACTTAAGTTAATTTATAATTTCATTAGAAACTTTTTCATTTTTATTATTTCTTTTATATCACTTATTTTATTGTAATAAAAATCATATAATTATTCATGTTTATATCTGTCGTTTTGTAGATGTTTGGTACTTGAGTAAAAAATGAACTTATTATAATTACAAATTTTTCCAGGTGGTCAAAATTCCATTATCTCTAGAATAGTATCAATAATTTAAATACCATATATATATAGTATATATATGTATTTATAATATTCTTTAATTTTTGGAGATAATAAATGAAATGCACTATTCTTGGAAAAGGTAGTCCGTACAGACGCATGGGCGCTACTTTTAATTTTTTACATATTTAAAGGAAGGAAAAATAAATGATACATAGGTATATTATAATTTTAGTATAATATAATATTTTATATACATTACATAAGTTTATTAACTCCATCCTTTATACATTCCATGTATGGTACAAGTGATTCATATCACTTTGAGGGGGCGGTAGTTCGCATTACCTCAAATGAAATTATCGTGTTTATACATCATGAGAAGCATAAAGGTATGTTTTCAATAAAAAATACAGAATAATAGAGAAAATATAAATATTATATATATCATATAAAAATATAGTTCCATCATAATGGCCACTATGATAGGTGGTTGGTGAAATTTGAACAATCATCATTTCGTGAGGCAGTAGTTCACTGTCTACAGAAACATTATATTCCTATCCATTTGATGGAGGTGTGTGTGAGTGTAGTATGAATCCTTATCATAACAATATCCTTGTATATTTCGGATACTATCATTTTTATTTAATCCAATAATAAGAAGATCATGTGGAGTGGAGAAGGAATATAAAGGAAAGGAACTTGAGAGAAGACATTACCTCTAAATCGGGTAGCGATTTTTGATTTGAGCCAAAAGACTTTATTTAATTGCCTTCTTCCAAAGGTAAGGCATCTCAGAGTATGTTATGGATGTTGGGAGATTATTTGAGAAGCACTTGGACAAGAAAATGGGCATGATATGTGTGGGTAAATGGGTAGAGGTGGTGTCATTTTATAATAGGGAGGAGGGGTACATTAGGAATATCTTGAAATATTATTTTATTGTAAAATAATTTTCTATTTAAAATGGTCCCAAACTCATTTATTTCAAAAATAAGATGTTGTAACGTCAAAAAACTCTTAACTAATATTTTTTAGAGAAGTCAAGTTCACAAATGAAACCTTACCTTTTTTTCTTTAACCCTTAGTTAAGAAACATTAACTCTTACCATGTCTTCTTACATTTTCAAAGTATGTGGTTAATATAGTTACTATAAAATTCCAAGAGAACCATAAGATGAAAATTAATGAAAATTTTAACATTATATAATTCAGTTGTCTAAATATTATATTTTTAGGACTATTATATCATTTAATAAAATATAATTTGTTTTAAAAAATCATTAATGTCAATTTTGACACAACATAGTAATTAATTTTCTTTAAAGTCATAGAAACATCATTCCTTAAAAAGATGCATTAAATCAATGATAAGAAGTCAATAAAATCTATAAAATTCATGGATGGCATACAAACAATCAAATTACATTTATCTTAATATTGATAATATCATTTATTTGAGTTAATTATTAATAAAGCAGTCACTTCATCATCATTGTATCATAATTAAATTTATTTCTTTAATTTTAGAAATTATAAATAAAATATCAAGATGTATGAAATATTTTTATATTTATAATTAATATTTATATTTTAAGATATAAATTATATAACCCCATATAATTTTTTTAGTTAAATATATATGTTTATTTTACTTTGAATTAATTCTTATAAAATGACATTTTTACCCTCAAGTGGCTCTGTGGGGTCTAAAAACAGACCCAAGCATTACCATGGTAGGAAATATTTTATCCTATATTATTAAAACATGTGTTATGGTAGATTAATATTATGTTTTACCCTTATTTACCAGATTTACTATTTAACCATGGTAAATAAAATAATTACTGAAGTTACTATTCATAATATCCAAAAATAAAAGGTACCTATTCACACAATTTTGAACATCTGATTCAAAATAAGGATTCAATTTTTTCTAAATTAAATATACATAAGTTTCAGTAATTAATTTAATATGAATTAATGTTTTCAAAACCAAAAACCTTGTTTTTAAGAAATAAACTCTATCAAATGATTGACATATATTTATATGAAATTTAAATGTGGCATTACATACAATGAAATGAATTGGATTAATTCATAAAAATATAAACCAATTACACTTTAAAATCAATTAGAAAGACAATATATCTAAGTAAATAAATTATATGAAAAGGCAATTTTGAATTAAAATGTTGTATTTTCACTTTTCATTAAAATATGAATTTCTACAAAAAATACCAAAATTTCAACTAAAGTAAATTTTGTTGTTTTTATTTTAAATAAAAATTTTATTTTTTCAAATAGAACATATAATAGTGTCATAGATATTTTTAAAAAGGCTTCTCCATTAGAAAGCAGTAAACCTACATTTTAAAAATATTAGAATATTTAATTCTCAAAATTGAATTAATTCTCATTTTATGAATCTCACATTCATTGGTTAAATGTAAAAAATTTAAAAAACTTGTAAAATTATAATATAATAAATTCTTTTAATTATCACTAATAAATGACTAGGCATTAACTACCATTTTAAATTATTGTATTATTATTTTTGTTTATTTCAACATTGTGTGCAATGTAAGATTTTTGAGAAACTCATTGTTTTTTTTCAAGAAATCTATTGAAAAGAATGTCCCATTTAATGTAAAAATAACATCTTATTCATAAATATTTATAGAAATGAAAAATTATTATTCTATAAATATTTGGGATGTTACATACCATCCATCCAATGGTGATAAATTGTATTAAAACTCAGCTCTATATCCTACTCTTACTGAGGTATTATCTAAAATCTCAAGGTATACGTCATATCTTAATCAGATATAATTAATAGGGTCACTCTAAGTAATCTTACCACATCCATTTTTATATATCATGGTGAGTTTTTTAGAGGATAAATCTTACAAGATACCAATTAATTATATTGAGTTTGTATGGTGATCAACTACCACCATGATTAAATTATTCTCTTTAGATGTCATAAGGAATCGTACAATGAAATACGTGGTTTTGTTTTCATATTTCCAAACTGATTTGGGATATTTTTGTATCATATCCTTTGATTTATTTCATTCATACTTGACTTATTGGTATACCAAAAATTGATATAAAAATTCTGTAACCACCCTCTTCATGTTATCCAACCAGAATTTTTGTTTAAGGTCTCTATACATCTTAGTGATTCTTGGGTTAACAGAGAAGGATGAAAAATGCACATTATCCAGTGGTTTTATCTTCTAATATAGTTTTTATGGGAAACATATATGGGTTCCAAAACATATAACTCCATCATTTATAAAGTTTAACTATGGAATATCTACTAACTTTTTTGCAACTTTACATCATATTTTTGGTAAATTTGATCCTATCAATAACTGATGTTTGATAATTTATTCGATAATGATAGGATAAAGATCCTTTTATTATTCCCATCTTCATCCATAACATAAAAAAAAGATTAAAGACCATTAAATCCTCATAATGGATAGTTTTTTGGGATCCTTTATACTTAAAGAATATACCACTTTGATTAACTTCTAAAGATAGCAATGTATTAAACAATCATAATCCATAATAATCTCTAATAACCTTTATTTAATTATATTCAGATCCTTCTATTTGAATATTTTCTTGAGGATTTTATGATTCGTATATATATATTACATTTAACCCCATAGATATAACATTTCAATATATTCAAAGTGAAGATCACTACATCCAATTAAGGACCTTATGTTGGGTAGTTCTTCTAAAAGATCTTTAATCTGTTGGGGGAATAAGATATGAATTTTTTATCTTGTATGAGTACACAACCCAATTTTCTTGGATGCATCACTATAGATAATAAATTCTTCCCCACTAGTGGGTATTATGGGAATATTTCAGTGATTAACCTCTTATTTAACTCTTTAAAAGTTTACTCACATTCTTAAGTCCCATAAATCTTCGGTCCCTTCCAAGTAAGCTTAGTTAGTCGGCTTGAAGATCATGAGAAGTTTCTCAAAAACCAGTGATAGAGTATAGTTAGTCTATGAAAAATATTTATATCTATCACATCAGTTAGAATATGACATCATTCAATTGCCTTGGTTTTCCAAGTATCCCCATATATCATTTTTATAGTTAAAACATGCCATATTAATAATACTTTCTTCATCCAAAACTCATAATTTTTATAAAAATTTTCCTTTAATAAGGTCTTTGTTACAACATTCAAATGATCCAAATGTTCCACGTTGCTTTTGGAGTATATAACAATATCAATAATAAATGATACCATAAATTTATTGAGGTAATAACTAACGAATATATTAATTATGTCCACGAATATTGGAGGAGAATTAGTCAGTCAAATGATATCATTTTGAACTCATAGTTCCCGTGGATTGTATGAGAAGTATCCTTGGATATATCCTCCTTCTTTAACATTAAATGATAATATAATCACTAAATATATTCCTTATAATAGTAATAGGGTATATATATTTAATCCAAAAATTCATAAATCTATGGTAGGGGATAATTATTATTTTTCATGATGATTTTTTATCTCATGATAATCATTGTAGAGGTGCATCGACCCATCCCTCTTCTTGAAGAAGATTACTAGTGCACCCCAGTATAGATTACATGGGAATATAAACCATTTATCTAGATTATCTTATTGTTAATTCTTCAGATATTCATGTTCAACGTTGGCCATTATATATTAAGTCTTATATATTTTAAAACTTTTGGGTATAATCTTGATTGAATACTCAACCTCATTGCTTGGAATAATACTATAAAATGTTTTAGGAAATGCATTAGAGAATTCCCTTACAATGTTAATTTCATCAGGGATGATATTTTTCTTACTATCAATAATTTGATCTAGATTTTAATTCATATAAGGTAATAATATCAATGTTGGAGATTATTATTTCAATGGATATTTAATCTACTATTTTCATCAAATTCTGCTAAAGGGAGTATCGTTAGGTTTTCAAGGATATTTATCCCACAAATATGAATTGGGGAGAAGTTATATACTTGAGTTTAAATTTTTTTTTCCATTTACTATTTTCAGATATAGATTAAATTTAATATTTTGAGGTGGTGTTTGAATAGTTATACTAATGTTTGATGAAATGAAATAATACATAGAGTTAGAATTAAATAGTACATTCGTTATTCTTGAATGAATAACTAACATACCTGTTACCACATCATTGTTGAGATACACCTAAGTTGTTGTGATTCTATAAGAATATCCTTTATCTTTAGGCATTAGAGGTTAGCTTAATTAGTTATCATCAACAACCCTTGTCCTATTTCAATGATTTACATAGTGTCTTTATTCCTTGTAGTTAAGACATTAGACTGCAGGTCAAGGGTTGATCATAGTATAGCTTTCTTCCAACATATTAAAGGGTTTATACCATCATAATATTATATAAATGTTCCCTTCTTTATAATTCCCAAATAATTTCCTTGTCCCCATCAAGAAATTTATTATATGGTTCTTCCCAATCTATCAAAAAGCGGGGTTTTGGAATTTCGCATTTTCCTGAGATTTCTCTATTCCACTACCAGAATTAAAATATATCATTTAAATCATATCTAGAGAATTTTATGGCCTTCAATATTTTTATATCTCTATTTTTAATTTTAGGGAACATAAAAAAATTTCCTTATTGATGTAAAAGTCTCAAATCACAAAATCTTTTCATAGTCTCAGCATTAGCCCACCAAAGAAGCATCCATGTTTTAATTAATTGGAAATCACAATGATAAAATCAAATCATTAAATTCCTAGAATGTTTTTCATGTACTCCATGATGGTTTCTTTATTATTTTTAGGACAAGGAAATACCCTTCAATTTTTATACATAGTGTTCAAGGAAAATATTTATTGATTTTTTTCCCAAAATTCTTACCACTCAATCACTTTGATCACTTCCTCAAGATTGATATATTTAATAATCATAAACCATTGATCATATTTTCATTAAATACATTAAATAGACAAATTAGAATTGTATTTATCATAACACTAAATTATAGAGAATATATTTTTAATGGATTTGATCCACTAATCATTCATTAAGGTATTAAAATATTCATTGAAAGTTAGAGGCCTTTATCACATAAAGGTATAAATTAAAACTTGACCTTTATTTTAATATCTAGGTTTTAACGTGATTCATACTTATGTTCATAACTTGAGTTAATTTAGAAATTATTTTCATGAATTTCTCTACTCCTTCTCCCATATGTTTGAGCATATCATTTGAGAAACCATTACATTTTTCATCACATTATTTGTTTACTCAGTTCAACATATTCCCTACCAGAGACTAAAATAAATTTATAATTTGGGATGAGAATTTAAAAACAAATAATAACATAAAATGGAAACTAATAACATTAAATAGACAACTAAAAAATTTCAAACATTCTTTAACCTAAAAATTTCTAGGTTTCAATTAATGTTTCGCATGGTCTATTTACTAACGAAAAATGTTAGGGTCATATTTATTCTCTTTATCATGTTTCATAGAGGGATTGTGAATTTAATAAATTATATCCACCGAGATTTCCAAACCATGTATTAAAAACTCCTTTTTGTGCATTAGGTGATGATTGAGTCAAATCCCAATGCAGCCTTTTCAGGTTTATTTCCAAGAGGTATAATTATACTAGACAAAAATCCAATTGTAATATCTAAAAAAAGATATAATTTTATGGAAACCATATGATCAACAATTTACTATAATTTTGGGATGTTTTACTATTTTTTTATTATCCCTATGATTTTCACTAATATTTTATAAAATTAATCCTCCAAAATAACTATACCTTTTTATGATAACCACTATAAAAATCCATATCATTAATAAAACATAATTCAATATCTATTACAAAAATATGCACATAATACATTCTTAAAATATCAAGAGTACTCGTGTATATGAGAATCTAGGTACATTGTACATTAAAATTAAACATGTGTACAACTGAATTATTCAAAAACTCTAAAACATAACTTTTAATCCATCGATCTTTTAAGATTTCATGGGATATATTGGGGATGCACATAAGAAAAGGGTGATCTATGAAGATCAGTAAAGGAATAATAAAATAATAACATGATGAACGTATTATATGTTATTCAAGAAAAATATCAAGGTGACATAAAATTCACAATAAAAAAAATGATCATCAAAGAATGGTATTATATGATAACAACACGACAACATATGAATGTGTAAACAACAAAAAACATGACATTATAGACATAATTATTGGATCACATCTGAGATATCATAACTTAATGTTCTTAGTATAACCAAACATCCATCATAAATTGTATATCATTAGATAAAAACATTTCCCAATTTATTGGAGGGATATATAATTCAAGTCCCACTATCACATTCATATCATGTAAATTCATTTTTGTGCCACATTTATTGTACAACATAAGAAAAACATTCATAAATTTTAATCCCATGATTAAGGAGTGTAGGTTAAATACATAGAATTGACTATTCAGTGAAGGGAAAGTACATGGTTAATACCCCTGAGTGGGAATGTGGATGGGTAGTCACTACATATATGTTTGACATTGAAAAATCACATGATAATTTCAACAAAATAAAGGGTGTACATAAAGAATCATGGAAAGGTTTAATGAGATTGATAATGGTATATCATTAATTGGAAATCATATGTAACATAAAAGGGTTGGGTAAAAATATATTCCAACATAAAAAATTGGAAATAAAGTTACATAATAAAAATAAATTTCTTGAATAAATATGAGGATATAATCTACTTACCTTTAGAGGGATATTCTAAGATCATGCGAGGAGATTGTTAAAAGATTGGGAACACCTTGAGAGGGATTTTAGAGAGGGATATAAAGAATAAATTCATGATAAATGGGATTCTATTGAAGAGGATTGGGGTGATGGGTGGAAATCTATATCAAATGGGGTATTCTTTAATAATTTATAAACATAGGTTTTGAAATCTATACGATTAAATAATAAAAACCAGAAAAACCTTAAAATGGGGTTTTATCTTGGTTTCTACCAATGATTAGATTTTTTAATATTTTATAATACCATGAATGGAAATCCATAAAATAATACCCTTGGTGATGTGGATGTGATTCATGTTTATAAATAATTTATTTTAAAATCTTAAAATATATTACAATTTTAGAGGATTCATTAAGGGTTTATAAAATAAATAAAATAACTTAAGAAACAAATACTGATGGGGTAACAGATCCACACGGAGTGGTGATGGAGTCTGGTGTGGTTATTACGATCCATTTCACTACTTCAGCTGGTGTAGGCGGTGTTATTGATGAAGCTGTAATAGTGGCCTCTGGAAAGGGTGACATAAGGGTGGTGGGGCCTGATGTGGGTTGTGAAGTTCTCCAAGAGAGAAGTGGTGCCCCTACGATGGGTATATTTTCTAAACTATCCTTTGAGAGTATCAAAAGTGGGATTGATTCTTCTATTCGAAGAAAAGGAAACATATAGCACATCAAATATCATCCTGCTACGGTTTTAGAACAACTCAAAATGGGTGAGTTCCCAATTATTGCTCGACATTTTCTTCCTAATGGTTCTCAACCTCTGAAAATTGATGAACTCAAGGAACTAATTTCATTGATTTTGGGTTTCTCATCATGGAGGTTTGTCTCACTTGGTTGGGGATACTTCCATATGCTTTTCCCCACTGATAATTTGAAAATCCGATCATGGAGTTTTGGATCCATCGCGCTCAAACCTAGGACTATTCACTTGCATGAATGGGATAAAGAAATTTAACCCCTTAGAGGTTGGTAACACTACTACTCAGATTTTTGTAAGAGTTTATGGGTTAAATTGGATACTCAGGAATCCAAAAATATTGTATAATATTGCTTTATCCGTCGTAATTCTAATTAAAATTGACAAGGAAACGGAGGTATCACGATTTGGTCACTTTTCTAGGTTCTTGAATGAGGTTGAGCTGGGATTGACTCTTGTTGACAAGGTAATTCTCGCAAATAACTATGATATTATTGAGTTGAAGATATTTTATGAAGAAATTCCTAAATTTTACAAAGATTGCAATGTTATTGTTCACGAATCATCTTCTTGTCGGCGCTCCATGGTTTGAACCTTATGTGATTTTCATGGTCTTAATGTGAGTAATTTTCTCAAGAAGAGAAAAAATGCCTTTGCTCAAAAACTGATATTCCTCAGTTGTATCATGAGAATGGAAAATATCATGGTAGGATAATTGATAGTCTAGGCATTTTTGTTGACTTTTTTGTGTAGAAGAAAGAGGCACAGGGTGCTGCTCGTTAGGAGACAACTAATCAGCTGGTTGATGGGAAGGGTGATCACCCAAGTGAGGTGGATCATCAAAGGATGGTCACCTCAGGTAATCGAAAAGGTATTCATTTTTTAGATTCTGACACTCTAGTCATATCTAAACCTTATCATACTACTTCAAAGACAGTAGTGGATGATGAAAGATTCTAGCTTGTCTCATACAAGAAGACAGAATCCTTGATTGTTAACCCAACAGTGGTTATGATTTCCATTGTAGGTAATAATGATTCTTCCTATAATAAGAATATCCATGATTCCAGTGAGATTAAGGACTCAATTTTGAGCTCTCATGATGAGAAAAAGAATCATGATACTTTAGATTAGGCTAATTCAACAGTGGTAGAAGGAATGATGATGCTAGTGACAAATAATGACTCTCCTGAAAAATGAAAAGAAAGATAAGAGGATTGCTCTGACTCTAAACGCACTAATTATAAGACGCTTTATGAAAGTCTTCAATCTCTCTCATGTAGGGGGGGTTCATGTAGGGGAAGATCGAGAGACTGAGGCTAAGGTCATGGAAGAGCAGAGCTAAATTCACTTTAAGAAGAAGAAAGGAGGCTAAGCGAGTGACTAGTGAAAAAGTTAAACAAATAGTTTTTGATTTGGGCTTTTCATTGTTTCCTCATTTTCCCTTTTCAGTTCATTTATTTTACCTACTTTTAGTAAAAGAGGCCTAACCTCCAAATTTTCTAAAAAATACCATATTTAAATTTTACCCAAAAAATCCGTTGTCTCAAAAAATTATGAAAATTAAACATTGGATAATTATTGAATTATAATTTCCAAAATAATATTTATTTTATCAGAATAAATCTCCAATATAATAATATACAATTTTAAATCAAAATTCTCTTTTATTAAAAAATATTTATTTTTATGACACTAACAGTTTTCTACCCCCAATAAAGATCATATTGGACTTCACTAAACTATATTATCATTTATATGTACATATTATTTAACAAGAATATTATATAAAAATTAAATTTATTTCAAAATTATTTAATTTATCAATAATAATGTTTTAATCTAAAACCTATATTTTCCACAAATACTGTTTTGGTTTCTTTATATAAAAATATATTTTTTATCAACTCATATTAAATTTCAATAATGAAAAGTGATTAATATAATCATTATATTATTAAAAACGAAAATATAAAAAATCCCAATACTTAGGTATAGACACATAACTTCTTATTACACCCGAATAAAACCTAATGGTAACGTATGTGATAATGTGACTTTCTTGAGGTTGTTTAATGAACATGGTTTGGTATGTGATATAGATAAGACTGAAATTCTCCCACAAATGGTTTCATTCCAAATTTAGTTGTTGAATTTCCCAATAGGATTGGTTGAGTTCAAAGAAAAATTATGCCATCTCCCTCAAAATATATTATAAATGGGCTTTATAGGGTATGAAACTATTGGTAAAGGCTATCACTAATTCTCTCTGTGTGAATTAGACTTTATCGTGAACCCCAATATATACTAATATTATTTTTCACTATAAATTGGATATATTATCAATATTTAATATGCTTAAATATCTCTTAAATCCAACAAGATATAATTTATAATTGGCCCAAAATAACCAATGTAGTGAATGAATTTTCTATTACTACATTACTTATTGAGAAATTTATTCATTCAAAACAGAGATTTATTCATAAAAGTTTAGTTCATTACATTCTTCCCCCACTAAAAATTTTACCATTTAAATTTCATCTCATTCACAAAAATTTATTAGGGTACTTCTGTGTCATTGCCTTTTATGATTCTCATGTTTCTTCCACAAACTTGTGGTTCCACCATAGCACTTTGACCTGGTGGGTTTTTTTTGTTTTGTAGAACTTTAACTATGTGAAATAATATCATAACCAATATCTCCTCATATGAAATATCATTCTCTAAAGGTACCACCTTTGAATTCACTATATGTGAGGGGTATGATATGTACTTTCTTAATACTGATACTTGGAACACATCATGTACTTGAGATTGGTTATGTGAGAGTGAAATTTGATAGGACATAACTCTGATGTGACCAAGTATCTATAAGGTTTATCTTCATCAACGTATAATATTTCTCTTATTCCCAAACCTAATGAATTTCTTCCTTGGTGATATATGATGTAATACCTTATATATGACATAAAAAATTAGGTCTCTTCGAAGATTGTATGTAATCTATTTCTGTTGAAATTACATGTATTTAATATGATGATGAATGGTTTGAACCTTTTCTATCATCTCTTATATAAGATTATATCCCATCATCTTTCACTCTCCAACCTTATCCTAGCGTGTTGGTGTCTGAAACCTCTTCCCATACAGAGCCTCATAAGGTTTTATTTGAATGCTATAATGGAAGTTGTTTTTATATGAGAAGTCCACTAGATGAATTTGTTGATCCCAAAATTCTAATACATCCATTGAACATGATATTGGAATATCCTCTAGAGTTTTAATGTATCTCTCAGACTAACCATTCTTCTAAGGGTGATAAAAATTATATAAACAAAGCTCTATATCCAACACTTATTGAAGGCTTCTCCATAACCTCAAGGAAAACCGAAGATCTTGATCAGATACAATGGATATTCACTCTCAATGTAATCTTACCACTTAAAATATTTTTATCTTGTTTATTTGGTCATGGGAGAAACCTTCCGTCATAATAATGAAATTCACCAACTTAATAGGTTGATCAACTACCACCCAAATGGAGTTATTTCCTTTAAATTCATACAAATTACTATGATGAAATCAATGATCAAGTTTTCCCATAACCATACTAGTATATGAAATTATTTCACCATACCCATTGAATTATATCATTCAGCCTTAAAATATTGGTATTGCATGCATCAAGATACTAATTCTACAATCAACATATTCATATTATCCAACTAGAATTTCCCCCCCAGATCTCTATACATCTCAGTGATACGTAGATGACTAAATAAGCATGAGTTATGTGGAAAACATAGAATTTCTTTATTTAACTCTATTTTTATGAGATTCATGTATAAGTTCTGAACATTATAACCAAATTTTTAGAAACAAATTACTCTGTAATATTCTCTACCTTTTTTAGCTCCACATAATATTTTTGGGCCTCTATGATCCTCTCAATAATGGATGGTTGAGAAGTTATTTGATAAAGGTAATACGAAGATCCATGTATTATCATGTCATTCTTACCTTGAATGTATTTATATATTGGATCCATTTTAATCCTAATCTTGGATAGAGTTACGAGATAATTTCTGCTCATAGTATCTATCACTTTTCCCTCCATCCTAGGATGGTAATAGATTAAGAAATAAAAATACTTGATCAACTCTAACCACCTTAATTAGAGCATATTGATATCCTCTTGTGTCAATATTTTTAGTGTTTATTATAATTTCTTTTTTACGATAACAAAAAAATTTGTGGGTTTTGAAAAAGTGTTGGGTAGTTTTTCTCATGGATCATTAATTGGTGTAGGAAAAGGCTATCACTTATTAATCTTGCACTAGTTCCCAACCCAAGACCTTTTTTGATGCATCATTGTATATCATGAATTATTCCCCATTATTAGGTAATGTGAGCACATGCAAAATGATTATACTCTTCTATAACACTTTAAATATTTCCTTACATTCATAAATATATAAAAACTTCATTCCCTTATGAGTTAGCTTCATTAGTACAATTTCCAATCATGAGATTTTTATTATAAATTGAAGATAGTACTCAAATAATTTGAGGAAGCTAAGGACATCCAACATAGATTTTGGCCTTAGACATCCTTGGCCAATTTTTTTGATGGATCCAAATATATCCCTTTTATAGTGATAAAAAACCCAAGGAAAGTTATTTTCTTTATCCAAAACTCACATTTACTATACTTGACATGCACAATTTCCTTATGTAGGGCCACCAATACAACATTAAAATTCTCCTATTATTCCTCCTTGATTTTGTTCTAGATAAGAATATCATCGATAAAGCATACCACAAATTTATCAAGGTAATCCATGAAGACACTATTTAGTAAGTCCATAAAGATTACAGTATAATTTGTGAGTCCACAAGAAATCAATATTAATTCATAGTCCTTATACCATGTACAAAATGAATTCCTAGGGATATCCTCCTTCACCATTACTTGATATTAACTTGACTGAATATTTTCCTTAGATAAGTACTAATATCTATGTAGCTGATTGAATAAGTCATCAATCTATTTTAGGGAATTATTTATCTTTATTATAATCTTTTTATAGTCATGATAATCAATTAATAGGTTCATTGAGCCATCCTTCTTTCTGAGGAGGAGGACTGGCTAACCCCATGGTAGAACACCTGGGAATATATAACCTTTATATAGAGTCTCCTGTAGTTTATTATTCAACTCTTGAAGTTCAGCACACTACTACAAAATAAACCTTTAATAGTGTTGGCCTTTATGAGCACAAAAAAATCACTGATAAAGGTTCACTTTATCAGTGTTTTTTATAGGGATAATAAAGCTACCCTTAATTAGTGATTTATTTTTAGAGCTGATAAAGGGTACGCTTTATCAACGAATTTCGTATCACTGATTAAGGTACTAAATAAAATGAAATAATTAAACTAATAGAAACTAAAAATGAGTATTTTTTTTAAAAAAAATTAATTAAATTATTATTAACAAAAATAAATAAATTTAATATAAACATATATATTATAAATATTAATACCTGATATATATTAAATATATATATATTTTAAATAAATAAAATTAAATATAAAAATAAGTGATTTGACAAATGTGAAAATTAAGAAAAATATTAAACAATTTATTAATTAAATAATTATTGATAAAAATGAATAAATTTAATATACATATATATAGTTTATTAATATTAATAAATAGTATATATTAAATATAGATAAATAAAATGAATAAATTGTAATAATTAAAAAGATAAAACAAAAATAAATTAAAAAATTAATAAAAGAATATGAATGAAACAATCATTAAGAAAAATGAATAAATTTAATATATATATATATATATTAAATATAAATTATAATAAAAAATATATTTTTAATATGAATATTTAAAATGAATAAAATTTAATAATTAAAAACACATTAATGTCTTATTCATTTTTAGAGGTTTTTATAAATAATTATCCATTAATAAATTTAATATGTAAATATATTCATATATATATATATATAATAATATATATAATTTTTCCTAAAATATTATTTATATAATAAAAAATATTTATGCTTCAATTAAATAAGTCATATATTATTGAAGAATGGTTTATAATTAAAAATTAATATCAATTAAAAATAATGACTAATTGCATCGAGTAATAGATATAATTGAATATCATTAGATTTTTCAATTTAACATATATCAAACGCATGTTACATTGATTTCAAATATACATATACATAATTAATGAATTTTTTATATACAACACATGCACTCTAATATTTACGTAATTAATGAAATATTATATAGAAACACATACACCTAATATTTATGTAATTTATCCAAATTTTATTATTAATTTTAGTATTTTATTATAAAATGATATATAAAATATATTATTTTTTTAATCGGTAAATTATATTTATTTATTTTTAATGTTATTACAGTTAGGTATTATTTATTAATTTTAAATATTTTTTATTTTTTATTTTTTATTTTTTTAAAATTTAATCAATTTCAAATATTTATTTATTATGTTTTAATATTTTTAATATTTATTCATCTTTATTTAAATAGATATCCATATTTTGTTAATAATGTATATTTAATTAATAAAACTTATCCATTTTTTCAATATATTTAATGTGGACCCATTTTTAATTATTCAAGTTTACTCCTTTGTAACATGTAATCATTTATGATTATATATTCATTTATAATGTTAAAAATATATTTTTAAATAAATATTTATCAGTAAATATATTTAAAAATATATATATTTATAATTATAAATAAATAAATATTAAATTTTAAAAAAGTATTTATATGATTTTAAATAAATAATTATATATGTTCAAATTATCATAAAATTATAATTAATTTATTTAAATAAGTAATATATTTAAAATAATTATAATTATAATTATATATATTTTTTAAATAAATAAATAAATAAATATATATAGTTATATAAATATATATATTTTTTATATTTTTTTATATAATTTGGAATAAATAATTATATACTTAAAAAATTATAAAATTATAATAAATATATTTAAATAATGAATATATTTAATATAGATAGATTTATATATATTTATTTATTTATAAAATATGTATACATAATGAAAAATAAATAATTACAAATTTTCATAAAAATATATTTATTTATAAATATATTTATAAGTTTATATTTAATATATTTATAAATTTATAAATTTATAATTACAAGTAAGTAAATTAATAAAATTAAAAATTATTTATATAATTATAAATAAAAAATTATATAAATATATATAAAAAATTATATAATTAACTAATTATAAGAATATAATAAATAAATTTAAATAGTGAATATTTTTAATATATATATATATAAATTCTAATGGAGTGTATGTTAGTTGTTGACTAGCACCTGACTGCGGCATTTTACAGGAAAGGGGTCATGTGTTTGACCCCTGCTCGCAGGTGATTTACACCCCAAATATTTGGTGGGCGTGACCTCTTTCCATATTCTTGGGGAGGCGACAGACCAAAGGATATTTATGGGTTTAGATGTAGATGATTTGGGTAGGCAATATTTGGGCAAATTCTAGTAGCAGCAACGAGCCGTGCTCCAGCTACTTGTGTAGGTGGCCTTCGGTGGCTAGGGGCCCTGTCCATCAGGGACGGTTTCCGACATGGGATCTGTATAGGTGATCACCAACAGTAGCAACCAGATGCGGGGTATGTCCATTTCATTTTCCCATTAACTACATTAGTGGGACACACCTCTAGTGCATGTGTGGGAAGAGGTGTCAATAGGTTGATCTTTGAGTGACTTGTGCAAGCAGTCTTCGACGGGTAATAGCCATGGGCTTCAGGTCAGCTACTAGTGTGGGAATTCTTACAGGTGGGCTATATAGGATGCCTTAGCCAATTGGGGCAAGTTTTTGTGCAAGGGAATGTGAAGGCTTCCAAATCATGGGACTATAGGTCATGGGTTGTGTAATGGGTTTTATGTCTAATATGCTTCTGGACCATCAATTAAAAAATAAATAAGGCCTCATGGGTGGGTTATCCCCTTGGGGGAGTTGGATATGGTCTTCCTTTCCTCCCTATGTGTGATGTGTGTGTGCGCTTGATGAAATTGTACCCCAAACACCGAATATATATAATTATATAAACATATATAATGATATAAATACATTTATTATAATATTATAATATTTATGAAAATATTTACAATTTTATTTATTTATAATTATAATCATAATTAATTTATCCCTGCTAATGTTTTAGCACTGATAACGAC
The DNA here is from genome assembly GCA_963277665.1 of Viscum album. Lineage (NCBI taxonomy): Eukaryota > Viridiplantae > Streptophyta > Magnoliopsida > Santalales > Viscaceae > Viscum > Viscum album. The sequence continues at coordinate 589,740,599 of OY728141.1, read as the reverse complement.
ATAGCTTTATACACTCTAATGAAATGTTGATAAAATGTATCTTTATGAATGCTAAAACATTAGGTCTAACAAAGATGACTCTTATCAGTGCTTATTTAGTACTTATAAACATATAACTTGTTAGCGCTTATTAATTTAGTATTAATACAAGTTATCTTTATCAGTTATTTTTTGGAAGAACTAATAAAACTCCCCCTAATCTATTTAAAATAACCCTAAGTGAGATTGATTCAGTCATGATTCTCAAGATTTCACAGAAGTCCCTTGATACCAGTAATCTTCTTTTACTCTCACTAATATGAATCAAGGCTCCAATTCAATGTATGTTTTTTTATCCTCCTCCTCAATAATAGATTTCTTTATCAGGTTCTGTTTAAGGTTATGTTTCTTATATATTTCTCAATAGTGGGGATATTTAGGAGTTTTATTGTTTTTGTTTATTTTTGTGTTCTTTTTTTCATACACCCTTTCTATACATTACATTTCTTTTCACTTTGGATACAATTTATGAAATCTAAATTCCATTTGATTACTTCAATGTGTGCTATTATTTACCTTCTTCTTCAACAGATGCATCTGATTTCTTCCACCCGATTTAACTCAATTTAGATCTCCTATAAACCCTATATCACATGACCATTGTATAAAAAATCTCTTATATATTCCTCCATTTTGATTCATTTTTATATTTATTCCTACCATGTATTTAAATGGATTCTTGAAGGTAAATAATTATATTTTTTTATTCTCATTCTCTTATCCTCTAAACCTATTTTTTTTCTATCAGTTTTTATTTCACTTAAAAAACTATTTTCTTATGAGGGTCGGATATATGGTTTGGGTTTGTCAATTTTTTTTTCATTTTTTCATTTCCTCATAGAGGTTATTTCTAGCGGTGGTTTTCTTTCTCCCCAAAATAAATTTGTTTCATCTTGATTAAAGTTTAGGTTTTATTGAAAATAATTTATTGAACCGGTCATGAAAAGAATAATCTATATAAATTATCTTCTTATCAACAGATTCATATATTTGATTCCCATAATAGGTTTATAATTTTTTTTATGTTTCTTATGTCAATTATAAAGGGTTTTTTATGGGGATTAGAAACTTATTTATAAAACTGTTGATTTATGGTTTTTAAGTTTTTTATAAACAATAAGAAAATATTTTAAATGAATAAGAATAATGAAAAAATTGTCATTATTTTGAGTTTCAAAGGATATAAGTATTGGTTTAAGGGTTTAAAAAAAATAATTTTTCTGATTATTACTTTACTCCATTGATAGGAATGATTTTTTTTCAATGTGTTGATACCTATTATGTTTAAAAGAATATTTATGACATGGTTTTACAAGATGACTTTTTTTCCCTTTGGTAATTGATAAATGGTATCCTTAGTTTATAACAAAGATGGTTCTGTAATAATATTTTCACCTATCTCGTTATTAAAGGCCCATTTTCACTTTATTTAAAAAAGTTTCATCATTATTTTTTTACCCTAATTAAAAAACCAATGGGTTAGTTTTTTCTATAGGATATTTCCATTTTTTACATGTGTGTTTATTATAATTATGTGATGATTATATGACGTGACATGTAGATATTTCTTGAAAGGGAGTTGGAGGTGAGATGGGTTTTAGTACTTATGTTTTATTATTGACTTGTAAATTGATTTTCCCATTTGGTTAGTGATGTAATATCCATGTAGCTTCACATATAGTGATGGGAACATGATAGCCTTATTTATTTATTGATGGTGTTATTACATATGGGAACCCTTGTGTTGTTGATTTTACTCGTATATATTTAAAATTTTCACACCCTAGGATCTAGTGAGATTCCCATGATGATTTTTCATATGATGATATTATCATAGAGATCCCTACTGCACATGTTGTTTTCATCTATTATTACCTTTCATGGAAATATTGTAGTAATTTATTTTTGTTTACTGTTATTATAAATTGTTTTTATAATAGACATCATTTGAAATATATTCCATATTTAATATATGTTTGGGTTTACATTTTTTATAATTTATTTGAGAAAATTTTTGAATGAATGAAATTGATTTTGATTTATTTTAATAATATTTGATGTACATATTTTTTTATATTTTACTATGTTTTCATTTTTAAATGTACCATTACATCCCTTGGTTGGTAAAATTGTATTTTGAAAGAATTTTTTCAATAGAATTTTTTTATCTAGATGAGTATAAATGTATCAATCTTAAACACTATAGTATTTTCTTTTACAAAAACTTATTAACTCAGGTTTTTTAAACGAGATAAATTTATGATATTTCATTCGTTTATAATTTTTTTGAAATGTCTTTCAAATGGTATTAAAACTATTGTATATTAATTTTTTTATAAATGAAATTTAAATTTCTATTTGGTGAGATATTTTAATGAAATCAAGAACAACTCTATATCCCTCCATGATTTATAGTGTTAACCACTTTTGATTTTGAGAATATCACAATTTGTTATTCTTTTTTTCGATGGAAAAGAGAGTGTTTTTAATGTACCATTTTATTATATCTTGGTTATTTAGAAGCTAGTTTTTTTTTATAAAAACTCAATTATAAGAATTTTTTTGTTTTAAATTTGTTTTGGTTCATCACATCAAAGAATAATTTTATTGAAATTTCATATTTTAAAACTACTTGTTATGGTTTTTTGTAAATGATTTTCACAATCATGTGTGGTCTCAAAAGTGGTGTATTTCAAAAATCTAATTCAGGAGGAGTTTTGAAATGAAATTTTATTTTTATTAAAATGTTATCAATTAAATAATATATGGGTATGTGTTTTAGACTCAAGGGTTTTTAGATATGTTTTATTATTTGTTTGAAATGTTTTCACATGTATTAATTGAATGATTAATTTTTAAAAATAATATATAGGAATTTTTTCAAATGATGGCGATTCAAAATAAAATAAAATTTTCGGAGGAGTGCTTTAATTTTGTGATTTTTCATTTGATGTTTGTTCCCATGGTTATGTGGGGAATTTTCATTTAATTTTTTATGTATGAATCTATCAAGTTCACATTTAATGTTATTTTGAATATTCCTCCCATCCAATTATTAATTGAATGTGGAAATTCATCTCAAATAATTATTCTCATGGATATTATTCATAACATTTAAATGCATTTTTTTGGTGAATTTTTTACTTGATTTTGATTTTTTTTATAGAAAACTAGGTTCATATCCCATTACGTGTTTTGAAAAAAATGATCTATTTTCATGTGCAATTAAAAAAACTGATTTCAAGATGGGTTTCAAAAATTAAAAAATAATCCTTTTGAATTTTGAAATTGTTTTTGAGATGAGATTTGAAATTTTAAATTAAGACGTGGTAATTTAATTGGTTTTTTAACTTTTTAGAATTGTTTTTTTAAGTAGTTGGTTTCAATTTAAAATTTTGTGAATGATCATGATCAAAATATCATTAATTTATTATACATTAATATCTTTCCCTAAACATATTTTTTTGAATCATCCACTTATTCTTTAATTCATTCTAGGGTGGATGATATCTATGTTTTATTACTTTTATACTAAATAGGAGTCTCTCCATAGTTTCTAAAATAAGTGAGGCTAGAAAATCATACATCTGTTTAACATATGAGAGCATATTTTAGTCTTGTTGCAATAATTTTTTATTCAAGCGATAACAATTATTTTATAATCAATACAAGGTGATCATGTATCTCAACCCATTTTGAATGTATAAATAGATATAAAAGAGTAGTGTAATTGTGAAAATGTATTGTATGATCATCACATTTTTCAAACCATTGTGTGAGTGGGAAACATTATAGATTTAGGAAACAAACCAAGACACATTGTTTGTTTCTTCTCCAACACTCAACCTGAGAACATTTTGATTTAAGGAGAAAAATTTCAACCTCATCAGTTTTATCTCTTGAGAAGTTATTATTTCATTTTGTTGTTTTAGAATCATCCCCCATATCTTCTGAACATGAAACTATACTGCTTGAAATTCTCTAAGCAGTAGTAATCCCATACCAGGAACCAGTGATCATTTTGGATGAATTAATAGGGTAACACATACCATTTTGAGGTAATTATTTTATTAAATTAAAATACTAATTTCATTAAAAGAGTAATGAAAGTATTTGAAACAATTAAATGTTGTATTCCCCTTATTAGAATTATCTATAACTTTCACTATGGAACCCCATAATTTTATGAGATAGATTCTCTTTAATTTCATTAATGTCTTGTGTTTTATGCAACACCAATATTATATTGTGCTATATATAACACCATAATATATTTTAGTATAAAAACACTATTCTTGGCTTGTGTTCCATGCAAGAGAGACCTTCCTCAAGAGATTGCATTGTACACAATACCAAGTATCACTAAACAACGATATATTAATATTATTACCTAATAGGATATAAACTAGCTGTTATGAATATTATTAACAAAATTTTTAATTTTATATAACATTAAAATTCATCTTATTTATTTTCTAGACATGATATAAAAACAAATTCAATTTTTGGAATAAAAAAGTATTTGTAAAAAAATGTTGTTTTGCTGCATTTGATGGCACACAAATTTTAAATTTAGTTTTTAAAACTTTTACATTTTCTATTTGGAAAAATAAACTTTTTATTTGGAAAAGGAACATAAATAATTTATTTTTATGAATTTTTGGTATTTTTATGATAAAATTTGTATTTTAAGGAATAGTGAAAAATACTGCATTTTAATTCAAAACTGCCTTTTCATATAAATTATTTATATAGTTATATTTTATTTTTAATTGTATTTATAGTGATTTTGGATTAATGTTTTTTTTTATTTAATTCAATTTTGGTCATTTGAAATAATTTCACATATAAATTGGGCATAAACACATGACAATCTTTTGATAAAATTTTACTTCTTAAAAACCCATTTTTTGGATTTAACAATGGGTATTAATTTTAAATGAATTTATTCTAATGTTGTGCTTTGAATTATGAAAAATGGACTCCATATTTGTAATCAGTGGGTCCGAATTATTTTAATAGGTTTTTTTTTGGGAATATTGAATAGTAACTTTAGTAACTATTTTTTTTACTATGGTTAAAGGTAAATTGGAAAATTAAAGGTAAAATTAATATTATAAAATTACATTAACACCTATAAAAATTATATTGGATAAATAAATTCAACCCTTATCATATATGGGTATAAATGGAATCCCTTAATGACCACATTCCCATGAATATGACAAGAATATAAAAAGTTTAATGAATGTGACAAAATGTCACACTCTCATTTTATATAAGTATATTAATTTTAAATTAGGGATTACCTAAGAATAAAATATACTATAGGTAGTATCTAAAAGTCTAATAGAATTACCTAAATCAGATACATTTATTTATAATTTTTAGATAATAAATAATTATCATTAATGATGACTCAATACTGGTGAAGAAAGTATTTTCTTAATAGAAATATCAAATAAATGATATAAATAATATTAAAATAAATATAATTTGAGTGAATTATTGTCATGAACGAATTTTATGGATGGATTTGACATGTTATTGATTTTTAAATGAGTTTTTACGAACATATCCTTATGTAATGATATTTCTAAAATGTGAACTAATGAATAGTAGAAAAATTGACACTATTGATATTTTCAATAAATATTATTTTATTAAATTATATAAAATTCATAAAAATATAAATATGGGAAAAATAATTGGAATGGAGTTAAATATGTCAACTATGGTCTATTTATGGATCCTTTGTAATTTTAGAGTGACTATATTATCCCTTAGTTAATAAAAAGACAAGTTGCCCTGGAAAGAGTTAAAATAATTAATTATGGGTAAATCAAAATTATAAGGTTTAAAATAATACCAAAACATGTGAAAAAATTCATTGGATGACTAATATTCAATAATTATCACAATAAGATCAATTTTGAGTAGTTTAATGGACAAATTTACATGAAAATAAATTATATATTATTTAAATCAAAGATAGTTACAAAATATCACTATCTTGTATTTTAATATTTTTTTGTATCCACATAGGGCCAGAATCTAGTTATTAATGAATATAAATATATATTTTAATAAAAATGAAACTATTTTCATTATATATGTTTATTTTGATTTTTTAGAAGTTATATAATTACCTTAAAAGTCTCTTCAATTCTAAAACAATATTTATTCAATTAACAAAAAAGAGAATAAATGATTTTAATAATATTAATATTGTTATATTTTGGATTATATAATGTGTCTAATAAATTTGAAAGATATATTTGATATATTATAGACTCATTAAATAATTATATTCTAATTCCCAATTTTTTATTGTATTTTAAGTCAAATTAAATGAATAGTATTAAATTTAGAAATAATAATATCTTATTGAATTAATTTATTATTAAATTATTTAAAAATCCAAAAATGGTAAATAATAAGAAGGAGATAATATATGGCTTAAAAAGTATTATAAAATTCATGTATGGTCCATTTGTAATTATTTAGATCTAGAATATTCAAATTATATTTTAATATTTTGAGAGTTTCTTAAAGTACCCCTCACATCTCTTATGAAAAAAACATCTCTTCACACCTCCTTGAGCCTTATATCTCAAAAAACCCTTCCCCAATCCTCCTATAAAAATTTTTAGTTAACTTATTGAGGTCCTGGTTTTCCAAATTGTCCACCCCTAGTGTCCCAAGAAGATATCTAATGGAAGTCCAACGAAGAAGAGGTAATTGCTTTACCAATTCCATTCAATTTATTTTCTTCTTCTACTTCATATTTCTATGTTGATTCCATAATAAATTAATTAATACAATATATTATATCTACTTATATGTTATTATAATTATGGGACAGTTTTATACCTCAATGTATCCATCCTTTGAATAATAATATCACCCAGCGTGTGTATGTATGGCTTGCCATCTCCACACCATGGTGTAATTTGTTATAAAAAAATTAATTTTTTAGGATGGGTATAAGGATTAGTATAATATATGTAAATAATTAATATTAAATGATAATTATTCTTTATAATTAATATACCATCCAATTACCTATCATTTAACCATCAAGAGAATGATACCATCGCTCATGCGTACATATGACCTACCATCTCCATGATGCGGTGAGGTTCGTTATCCATGTTAACAATTTAATATTGATTATAAAATTTATATGATGAGTGAAAATAAAAATTATTAACTTAATTTCATGAATAAAATACATCGTATGCTTAAAAAAATGACTTACACAGAAAAATAGGAAGGGGAAAATGAAGATGTTAACACCCGAAAAAATGGTAATATTGAAATACTATAAACAAAATGATATAATAGGATTATATATGATATCATAAATATAGATATGGTCTAGGTATAATTTAATGAAAAGATTTAACCATTATACAGGAGGTTACCCACCCTCTACTAACAAAAAGTACAAGGTAAGGGATAATTTTTCAATCTCATTATTATCCGAGAGTGTTTATTAATTTGTATTTACTATGGTATATTTATCACTAATTTCCATGTTTACTAAATATATAATATTATTTATATTCTTATACAATTTTTTAAAGTCAATTTTACTCATTGGTGAATTTTTTATTAAGCGTTAAGGAAGGAATATTTCGTTTGTTTTCCATATGAGGTACCTTTATACTTTTCCATTTTTTAACTTATACAACATGCATGGATTTTTACGTATTCATAACGCCTTATTTACAATAAGATTCCTATAAATTATTTCATGTTTATTTTCAACTATATAATTTTATTTTAAAATTTCATGGAATTTTGAGAAATAAAATGTTTTTGTAGAAGAAATGATATTTTACTTAAGAATAATGTTCAAATGTTATATCAAAATTATTTTCCATTTAAGATGATATTATTTAAATACAGTTATGATTCAATACCTATTATCACAATGATTTGAGTTGTGTTTAGGATGGAATGATATCAATGAACACCATTTGTTTTATATGGATTATTATGGATTGATGTTTAAGAAACTCATTTTATTTCATGGGCTATGCTATGATGAATGATTTATGTTTTTGTGGAACATGTAAGAATGATTTCATTATGAGATGGGTGAGACCTATATATCCCTCCAATGAATTGGGTAAAGACTTATATCTCATGATATTTACATGACTAAAGCGAAAATTAAATATAGTTCAGTAATACATGGCTAGAATGACATTAAACCCAGTCCAGTAATGGAATTTGTCCACTATGATGGTCATAGCGAAAATGACATGGCTAATATGGAAATCATATTATGCGCTTAATTGTTTTATAAAATTCCATGTTTTATGACATTGCTATTTTATCATGGTTAATGTTCCTTTATGATCTATTCCTTACGAACTGCAAAGATTTATTTCATGACTCATGATTTTGATTTTTAAGATTTATGTTCACGTTTTTACATTCTTATGTTTATGGTTAGTTTTATGTTCTATATATTTAAAATAAATAAGCATTTGAGGTCACAATTTTTATGTTTTATTATCCAAAAGATATAAAGAAAAGTTTTAGGTAGGAAAAACGATGATCTTTATGGGAGAAGTTGAAGATATTTTCCTCATTTATAAGATTATTTTCCACGTTTCCAAAGGCACTAAACTAACATGGTCTTGGGCGTCGGTTTGGGTCATGTATTAAGTGTTCCGCAAAATAAATGTAATTTCCATTTATATCGAGATTGGGTAGTTATATTCACCTTTGTTAGTGAATATCTTAGGGGTATTTATTTATATTTTTTTTAAAAATAAAATATTTTATAAACCTGATAGGATGAATATGAATCAAAAATGGTTGCCGAATAATAGTTTGACAAAATAGTATGAATATGGTGTTAAAGAGTTCATCAATTTTTCAATAGAGCATGTATAAGACGCTTATAAATTGATTTATCTATGTTTATGTTGTTTTAATTCAAGACAAAGTATTCTAGAAGAGGTGTAATAATATTTTATTTGTCATAGAATATGTCATAGCTATAAATCTTGAATAAACATGTGGGAAAACAGAACATTCACACCAAATGAGATGATACTTCATTTTATAGATCATTTCAAATGAATATTAGTGAAAATGATGATGGATATCACATGGAATAAATGAGAATGGAAACTAAATATGAACTTTGTGATTGTATAATATTTTTTGAGAAGTTAAATAGCTATTATAAGAGACCATTGTATACTGGAGGTAATAAATTCAATAAATTTTTGGTTGTATTGATGTTATATAATTTGAAATATAGCAACAGATAGAGAGACACAATCTTTACATAACTACATGGTCTCTTAAATTATATTCTACTAGAAAAAATAATATTATATTTAAAATATATAGTGCCAAAAGAATTATACATTCAGAGGGAATTATCTTCCAAATAGTTGCATATTTTTTCACATGGACCATGAATCACTCATAAAATTCCCTAAGTTTGGTTTAGATTGATACAAGAAAAATGAATCAAGTACTTTGAAATAATTATGGAAATTTCCTATCATTCGGTGGTTTTGAATAATATATGTATGCTAGGAAACCATTAGAAAATTTTCATGGAATAAAAATACAATAATTAAATATAGAACCTACATCATCTATAAAATTCTCCTCAGTAGAATAACATTGATTATGAGTACCCTAAATTTTCAAATGAGCAGAAAAGATTTCATCTTTCCTGATATGTAGATAGAATTTACTCTTTTGGTGTACAAAGTAGTACACATAGTATATGACCCATCATGTGGCTAAATTATATCTTTCCACCATGGTTATGAATTAAGCACAAATACATTATGTTTTCAATACTTATATATTGACCAAAGTAACCAGATAATGATATTTATGTCTATATGGATCCATTGATTGAAGATATGAAATTAACATGGGATACATGTGTGACATATTATAATGCTAATACAATTGAAGAATTAAAATTAAGGGCTATGTTATATGGGAAAATAAATTAATTTCCTACATATGAAAAATTTTCAGGCTATAAAATTAACCAAATGTTGGGTTTTTCCATTTTTCAATAGTACACACCATCAGTTTGGTAGAAACATCCCCCAAAGAATGAATTTTTATATCATCCTAAATGTTTACCTTAATGAAATAAATACCAATCCTAGATAACAACTTTATATGAGAATACCACACAAGGTATAACACTATCTCCACTAACATGTGACAATTAATTGATAAAGTAAAATTTAGTAACCATATTTTTGGTAAAAAAATAAAAAAAACATTATGAAATCAGGTTGAAAAAGGAGATCAATATTCATTGAATTAATATATTTTATTTGTTTTTATTTTATACATTTTATTAATGTCATGTATGTAGAAAAAATATATTTGATAATGTTATTATGATGTTACTAAATGTTCCTAGTAAAAAATATATGGTATTAAGGCTAGGTTATAAAATGATTGACATGTGGATAAGGGAAGAGTCAGAATCAGTGAAGGGTAAAGGGAAGTATTTTCTTCAACCAGCTGCTTATACTCTATAAAGATTTGAGGAATTGAAAATTTTCATTTTCTTTAATGGTTTAAAGTTTCTATAGGAGTATTCATTGAATATAAAGAATTTCATATCAATGAATAATTTGAAGTTAAAAATACTATAATCACATGACTGTCATGTTTGGACGCAAGATTTGGTACCCATTTATTTACAATTAATAATACCTAAATATTTTGGACAAACATTAACAAGACTATGCTTATTTTCAAAGCCATATATATTAAATTTATAGACTTGGTGAGGTTTATAATCATGAATAAGGAGGATTCCATCACATTATGTTAATTATTGTTGTTCTTCCCATCACCATTCTTTGATATAATGGTCTAACTAATAGTTTAATTGGTTAGTGAGGTTCAAATAAATGGTCCAATCCACTATATATGGATATACCCCCATTGAATAACAAACGAATATTTTGAAAGGGTATATAAAGAATCAATTTTAGATAGATGTTTGTATTAAAGAATGATATATTGTTGAATAAGTGGTTGAATTATGTACTGATCACTTATCAGATGCTGAAATCATCAATCTACAAAATTTTCATCATAGTGAATTCTTTATAGGAGAAGTGATTTATGGATGAGATGTTTTCATAATTACCATCATCGAGAAAGAGTAATAATACCTTTATATTTTATATAATAGTGAAGATTTTTATCCATACATTTAATCCCACCAAGTAATTTTTAGAGATATAAATCCAACATGGACTGAAGGATGGATATCAAATACACATAATATACATTTTATATGATGGTTACATGATAAAATTTATAAAGAGTTCTCTAAAAATCTAATTTTAATTGATTAATGACTTCGATAGATACCCAAGGGACCAAATGAAAATGTTATATCTAACAATATTTTTGTAATCAATGGTAAGATGTTCTATACAAAAGAACATGATGACTATAATATGATGTAAAATTATGGATTTATTATTATGTAATAAGTGATGCATATATATATGGTTCTATGTATGGAAATAATATTTATGAGAATATGTCATATTTTTTCATTATCAAAAACATATAAAGGTTATATTATATAATAGTTATAGTGATGAATTTCCATTAAAAATGGGTTGAAAATAGGATTTCAATGAATTTTGATGAAATGAGATTTGTGATGGTGAAAATCAGTGTGGAAGGGGAAAATGGTGACCTTTTCATAATGGTATCATAAGCAGTGAAAGTATTTTATATCTTAGATCCATCTAACAATAATTGGTCATTTTGTCATTACTGACTAAAACAATATTTGTGCTAGATAAAAATTCAATCAAGGATAAACTTTTTAGTGGAAGAACACAATCAATGCATGAAGGTCCCAATGTAGACAATGTCTTATACATTATAGGGGATCACAAATAGGGGATTTGGATTCTCAATAGAAGATCCAAATATCATTATAATTTAAAATAATAGAGAGAGTTAAATGTGACAGATAAATTGCTTTTTAATACACTATAATATTCCATATATTATTATTTTGTCTCTTGTTCATTAACATAATATAAATTAATGTTTTTACTAATCAGGAAAAAATATATTCTACACATGATGATGTTACAAATCTTGTGAAAAAATTGGTGGTAGAAGCTAAAACTACAGAATTATTTGGGGATCCCGAACATGTAATAGAAAAAAATAAGAAGGATGAAATATCATAATGTTGAATAAACTTTTCAAGGAAATATGGTTATAAAACATGAGTTTGGGTTATATCAACAAGGCCAAACTGTTGGACCAAAAAATTCCATGTTCATTAGTTATGTTGGTGTCACAATGGGGATGGATATTCTAATTTATATAGATTCATGGTGCCACGTCCAGATTGTTATGATGAAAACCCTTTGTGAAGATAAAAAAGAAATGTCACGATATAATTTCTATATTTTATTGAAAAATTATACAATGAAATGTGGATTCAGTTTTCATTATTACATATAGAGTTCATTTATTTTAAGATATTTAAAAAACAATTTTTTTCTAAATGGACACTAGAAAGTACCATAGATCATTCAAGATTCTTCTTACTAGGTTACATCTCGGGGATGGTGAGGGGAATGAAAAACCCTATACACCAGTTAGTTATGAACACATTATAAAGAAGGACCCATGGAATTATTTCATCTTTATACCTAGTGAGAAATAATTTAAGGTCCATTGTAGTCAATAATATATTATTTTATATTATTTATTTTATAAAAATTGATTCAAAATTAATAATTTATGAAATAGAAATAGACATCTGGAAATGAAGATCGTTCATCCAAACCAATGTACCCCTACTACAAAGAAAACATGGGGTACAATTCACTAGATAAAATATTTTCAGATATTTTGAATCAAAAATAAATGTTTTATGTTATATGAAACAACATAAGTTCCTGTTTTTTATATGAATATTGATGAATGAAAATCTTAATCCACTCCTATCCCATGTCACGTTCTATGGAAGGATGCTCATATAAATAAAGAGGGTAAACTAGTTGATGAAAAAAATATTATGGGAAACATGTGTAAGTATGAAATAATAGTAATTAATTATGATTTATAATAGTATTACATAAAAATATCTGTTTATGTTTATATGTTTTTTATATGGTTTGGATAAAATAATTTTTAGTGATCATACTAGAAAAAAAATACTTTTAGTAGCTTTGAAGTGGTGAGAAAAATGTAACTGTGTTAAAGAAGTAGGTATTGGAGTGTATCCTTAAACAGATTTCGAGAAAATAATATAAAAAAATAAGATACAAATAAGATTATGAAAGGATTTCAAGCATAAATAAATTCTTTGTAATATATTATTTTTTGTTCTGGTTTAAAAGACAATATATGAGAAATGATCACAGAAAACCAGTGGTGTAAAAAATATCTGTACATGAAAAACCCAAATACCCCACTATATTTGAGTGTAGTCATTCTCTCAACCTCATACCTTACTCAAGGTAATAAATTTTAACATTACTCTTTGTTTAAATTGTGAATCAAACAACTTATGATAACATTACATTACTATTTCTCCTAACTGTGATTTCTATATATTGACACCAACTCACCACCATGGTTCTAAGGTTATGGTGTATAATATCATTGTATAAAAGAAAAATAAAAGAAATCCCAAAATATCACATGATAATAGGGATTGAATTGGCTTCAAATCTGACAACCGAGTTGCCTATTCCTCTTATTGATAAAAATATTACAATAGTCAATGATGCTATTGGAACTTTCATAGAATGACCATATAATATTATAAATATACATGAGGTATGTCTTTATGAAATTTTTTATTATGAAAAACATGTAACAGTTGATTAAAAAAGGACTCATGTGATGTATGGAATTATAAAAAGATAAAGAAATGGGGAAACAAAATCTCAGATCAGGATAATATAATGAATCGACCAAGAAAAAAAGGACTTTCTTGGAGTAACTTATCCCAACCAGTCCCATAGAAATATTTATTATCATTGAAACATTATACATAAACCACATTTATATATGAAAAGATGTATTTTATTCTATATGAATAATAAATATTTGGAACTTTCATTATAGAAGTAGTTGGTATCAAGAGTATAAAATAAATTCTCAAATTTTAATGGTTGGGTGTCTCAGTTGTGAATACATATATAAGGTACATTTTTATAATATTTCTATCCAAATAGTGTTATAATATATTTGTTAAAGTTAATAACTATTCATATTTTCTATAGGTTTTTATGTTACTAAAATATAAATGAATAACTATTGAAAGAACTATTTGGATTCACTAATCCCTATATTATTTTTATACAAGAAACTAATTTGGAGAATAAAGAATTAAATTGAATAATGATGAGCTATATAATGTTTCTGAGAAAAAAATAACAGACTAACAATTCTTTTTGATTATTATAATGTAGGGGTAAAACTCTTAACTCTAATCACATAAAAAATAGTATTATTTTCTTTACCACTTAATTTTTTCTTATGAAACACTGGATGCTGATTGCAGTAGATATGGATACCCTAAATATTTATTTTTTAGATCCAAGGCCTGGAAATCCGAAAAACTTACTAGAAATGATGTGTATTGTGGAGTTTTAATGCACTATAATAAATATTTTATAGATAAAGTTCGACTTATATATATCAATATGTGTTTCAACGAAAAAATTTTATGGTATGGTGGACACATAATATAGGATAAATCATGGCATGGAGTTGTTGAATAAACATAAAAAGCCTATGGATTACTTAAATTAGAAAAAAATTAAGATATATATATATATATTAATATTTAACTATAAAAACATATTTAAAAATAATTTACTTATTTTTTCAATATCCCTATAGTTTTCTTAGTAAGATAATAGAAACAATTGTGAATATTATGTTTACAAATTTATGAGAGAGATCAAAAACCAGTAAAATACCAGCATCCTCGAACGAGTAATTTACAAAGTTAATTAAAATTTCATTAAAAATTTATATTAATCATTTGGTTGTCTACATTTTTATAGTACTATTGAGATTTATGAAAACTTTCATAATACAAAAAAGAATTAAATTTTAATAGAGATTAGTGGGAATCATAAATGGTGTTGGATTTTTTTCCAATAAAAAATAGAGGTGATTACATTTTTTGTTTTTGATCTAGTACATGCATTGAAATTATAAATATATTTGGGGTGTGAAGAATTAATATAATAATGATTATATATTTTTTATCTATTTAAAAAGGTGAAGTATAATAGAGGAAATCAATTTGTTTAGAAATTAGAAAAACCATGGTGTTAGAATGTATATAGGCATCATGAAGAGGTGAATTTCAACTAATTATTTATTTAATTTTCTCACCATTTTTTTTAGTTAATTACCTTATCATTTTGGGAATAAAATTAGACAAATTATCTATCCGGGGTTCCATCATGGGTGGTGGTAAATGTTATAAGAAAAGAGCAATACGGTGGTGTCACTTTCATGGGTCGTGGAATTATTTTGTCTATTCTATCATCCATTATATGCATGATATAATATCACAAATTGTTTTGAAATCCATACAAGTAACACATCATGTTTACATTGGAGAAATATATTGAATAAAATTAATTCTTTTGAATGCACTTGATTGGAAATTAAATCATCCCACCATTATATCACATAGAATCTCACAATACTTAATTGATTATAGGTGTTTAACCTATCCTTATTATGCATATATATACTTTTTCACTATATCACCATTAAAATATGTGTCCAATAGTTTTTCATTAATATTAATGTGGAATTTAATTATGCTCATAATATCATTAAAAAAACTTTTCATAATTCTCAATAAAAATACCTGAGAATAAGTTTTTTCCCATTTTGATGAATAAAAAATGATACTGTTATGTTATATTTTATTATTACCCAGAATATTGAAAAGTATATACTAATATATTCCACAATCCATGATGAAAGAATGAATTTTACAGATCATAGTTTCATATGGTTTCTATAAAGGGCTATATTGATGTTTAATACCACCATCAACTACTAGCGAATCAATGTTAGGAAGCCTTGCGAGGAAGAAAAGTGGCTAATATGTCATGTGTGTTCATGAACTCTTTAGGTGAGGATACTAAGAATAAATCCTCTTTTTTTAAGAACTCTCTACCATCTCATACCATCTCTAAAGCTTTATCTTCTAGTGATATTACATTGAAAAATGTTTATGAAGGTACGTCTAAAGATCTCAATCAAATGCTTTTGAAATCTCTAGATGATGTCCAATCAAGTTGGATTTTCAAAAAAGTTGATAATTATTGGGTTATTACAAGGAAAGATGTTTAATCAAAAAGAATTTATCTATGTATTCATTCTATTTTCGGGCAATTGGTGATCCTAAAGGGGAAGAAACCATGGAAACATGATGATATGGTAAAGAGGTGGCCTTCGATTTGGGGTTTCTTGAAATAGAAATACATCCTTGCGGGGTATGGATTTTTTTCAAATGTTTTTTCTTAATTTAAGTCTAATGAAGAGGGTTTGTGGATTTTTTTCAATATATCTAAATCCAGGTGCTCTGATAATTCAAGAATTAAACTCAGGCTTCAATAATTTTGAGGATATTAAATACCTTTTCTGATCATGGGTAATATTTTTTTGATTAAATTGGATCTATTACAACCATAAGATCTTGTTTGATTTTGATTATTCAATTGAAACTCAAATTTAATTGGACATGGATAGTAATAAAGACTATTTTGGCTTATTTTCCAGGGTCTTAGTGAATGTTGATCCGAATTTAACTCCAACTAGGAAAGTGGTTATTTCCACACATAATGTTTACTTCAATATAAATGTTGTTTATAAAAAACCTATTCTCTATTATTATTATTACAAGGCACTTGGCTACTGTAGAAGCTCATAAAAGAAATTTCCAACATGTTAAACTTATTATAATAGTATTCATGATGCCCCAAAGAGAAATAATGAGTTTTTTAATCAAGACAATAACGTTTCCAATGAGCCTTGTCAAAATAATAACGTGTTTAATATTGATAGGAATGAAAAGGAATTTCAGAAGATGTTTGCTGATTCTTTTTCCAATTAATTTTTTTATTAGTAAGAACTAATTGATTCTATAGATGATGTTAATGGTCATTCCCCTTATTTAGAAAAGAGGACAGATGAGGCATAATGTTTACGAGCTAATTCACATTAATTATGTTATATTTTTGAAGGTTCAGATAGAGCTGGAAAAATTGAATTTTTTATCTCTTGTATATGATAATTTTCTGTTTAATACTACTCCCCTTCAAAATAAGAAAACTAACTGTGAAGATGGTGAAACAATAGAAAATGGTCTTGAATTACTTTTTTTCCTTCAGTTACTAGAGAGGATGGTTCTCATCATGGGACTGGGATAATGGCTGTTAATGAGGTAACCCTACCTATGGGTTGATCCTTCTAAAATCAATGTGAGGGTACTCAGTTGGGGGATGCATTTCAGGTTGTTATCTCTGATGTAGTGCCCATTGAAGTTGATATTTATTTTTTACAAATGAATTGGGAAAATAATTTCCAGTAGTCCTTTAAGGAGGCTTAGTACACTTAGGGAATCATAGGTAAATAGGGAGATATAGACTTTATAAAAGATGATAAAATTCAAGGGATCAAGTTTTTTATAAATATATAGTGATAAATGGAAGGGAGATGGATGGTGAAGAAGTATCCCACAATACTATGAATAATAGTAGGCCTAGAAAAGACTAATCCAATATCATGACGATGATGAGAACCAGGAGAACTCCATTGGAAATAAAGATTATATAGCACTCCAATAGGTTAATATCTTTGAGTGATGACTCTGACTTGTATGAAGATGGCATTGATTATTATGCTGAATATGATTTCTAGTGTTGAATTTTATTGAAAAAAATTTGTGATTATTTTTTCTTTGGCTATGGGTAGGAATAATATGTATGATCCCCTTTATCCCCTTTCTTATTGCTTCTATTTTTTGGTTTTATTTCTCTTAAATAAAATGGTATTTGACCCCAACCACTTTGATAATGAATGTTATTAGGTTCACAGTAATGATTAATGTTTTCTAGGAATAAATAAATGTATAAACTAATGATTAGTATAATCCAGAAATATATAATGTGTTATATTATTTTTTGTAGTAAATAATAAGGAAAATGTTTATATTTGAGTTTTAAACCAACCTAAAAGGGTAAATGTTTTTTATGGAAGTTTTGTGTAATACATGAATGTAATGTTATTTTAAAGTATTTAAATATATCATGTTTTTGGGATTGATCTTATAAAATATATGATATGTAACCGTAGTGGGTGAATAAAAAACATTATTTTTTGGAACCACAGTTTAAAATAATAGGACAAAGAATGCCAATTTTCATTAATAAATGAGAGATATAATTATAGGCCATGATGGAGGAAAAAATATTTTAATTTAAAAAATTTAGTGTGAAAAAAATCCTTTATGATTAATTTATAGTTTAGGGATTTTAATAAAGAAATATCATATAGGTAATCATAATCTATGTAGGATAGTATTTCATATAGTTTAAGGTCCTGGGGTATGGACCACATAAAGAATTTTAATTTCATATTAGATGGTCCACTGTATTTTCTTTAAGGGTTATGTAATATTGGATAATTTCATTTTATTTTATTTCAATATGATCAAGAATACTTATATAATAGTTTAGTGATATATCACTAGAAAAAATTTCCTTTTAGCTGATTTTATGATCATTATATCTACTTTATTAGTTATTTTGCTCATTATTTTTATATAATAATTACTTTTTTAATCATTAAAGATATCACAAAGAAATGAATTAACAAAAACTTATGATTTAATCATATACAATGATTATGCACTTAACAAGGATGATTCATTCAAGATGATGAAACTTTATCTTCATTCTCAAATAAATTCAATATTTTGGGTTATCAAACTAAAATATTATTAGATAACGCATAGTTTTGAATGCACTGTGGGATAAAAAGACATAGTAGAATCAACCATACCTTAGAGAGATACATGGTGTACCTAGTATGACTCAAATTGTGTGGTTTCAGTTTAGAATTGAAATTTTATTATTGTATCATTTCATATTTATGTTTAATTTTTTTATAGTATTATTAACTTAAGAATTTCTTTCTTATATAGGTGGATTATTTTTATTGAGTTTCAGTTTTTTTATTGATTCTTCTTGTGCTCATGAGAAACTGGATTTTGAAGAAAATAATTGAGAAAATGAAGATAAAAAAATTCGGCCAGAATGTATATAACCATCCTGAAAAGTTGAATTACTAATACGTATTTAATCAATTTTGTCAACCTTTTATCTACTATTTTTAAGTTAATTTAATTAGATTTTTATTTCAAATACATATTTATTTTTTTCACTGATATTTTGAGAATTCATATTTTTCTTTCTACTATCTACAATAATGTAGAAAAGGAAGAACATGTTCCATTCTGATAAAGATGAAACCCCATGCTGCCTACGACATGAAGTGTTTGAGGTAGTTTGAGGTTTACTCTTACATTATAATGGAACATGTTATCTCTTATACTTATTTTTACAGAAATTTTAAAGAAAACCAATTATCACATATAAATTAAGTCGTACATCAATATGATACATAATGTTCTTTGTATGACTCTTACTATTTTTTTAGTTTAAGATTTATATTTTAGTTTAAAACACACACTATATAATAAAAACAAATAAAACACATTAATATTGATTTGATACTTTTGTAAAATAATCCATTAGTCATTTTTTATGTGTAAGAATGATCTTCACCTCAAATTGATGTATGGTGTGGCTGGTATGACTCCGAGTGTGCCTTTTTTTAAAATTAACATTTTATTAAAAAATAAAAGTGACATAATCAAAACCCAAAAAACAAATTTAGATTTTTTTGATACTTTAGAAAAAAGATACATAAGTAATTTTTCACATGTAGGAATCAACCACACCTTAATTTGATACGTGATGTTCCTGGTTTGACACAAAGAGTGAATTATCAGTTTAAACATGACAATTTAGTTCAAAACGTGTGCCACGTAAAAAAACCAAGAAAAACACTCATATTATCTTTATAATTAAGTAAAATGGTACATAAGTGAATTTTTACATGTATTAATTAGTCTCATGCCAAACTGGCATATGATGTGAACGATATGACTCAATGTGCTTGTTTCCAGTTCAAAATGACATTTATGGAAAAAACACAAGTTACTTACTACAAAATGACAAAAATAATTCTTATTGTTTATATAATTTAGGGAAAATTTCCATAAATCATTTGAGACATATAGTAATCAAATTCACCTCAATCCTACTCACAATGTGACCGGTATTACTCCAAGTGTGTTTTTATTTAAAATTGACATTAATTTTGGGGAAAAATACAATTTACATAATGAAAACTAAGAATAATATTTATATTATTTTGGTACTATAGTAAAATGATCAATAAGACATTTTTTATGTGTAGGAATCAGTCTCACATTAGTCTAATACACGATGTGGTCAATATGACTCAAAGTGTCCATTATCAATTTAAAATTGAAATTTTAGGTCAAAAAGTTTCACTCATAGAAAACTAAGAAAACATTTTTTTATTGTATTACTAAATTGGGATAATGATTAATAATTAATTTACGATCTATAGGAATTATTCTAACACAAAACTGACACATGATGTGATATGTATGACTCAAATTGCATGTTTCATGTTTAGAATTATATTTTTGTAAAAAAGAAAAGTGACATACTCAAAACGAAGAAAAAAATTTATATTATTTTAAAATTTTAGTAAAATGATCCCTAATTGTTTTATGTGTAAGAATTAGACACACCTCAATATGATGTACAATGTGACTGTTATGAATCCAAGTGTGTATTTTTATTAAAAATTAACATTAATTTTATTAAGAAAGGAAAAGTGATATACTCAAAACTGATAAAAAATTATTATTATTATGATACATTAGAAAAATGACCCATAAGTCATTTTTATGTGTAGTAATCATCCACTCCTCAATTTGATACATGATATTCCTGGTATTACTCAAAGTGTTTGTTATCAGTTTTAAATCAACATTTTTGTTCAAAAAGCTTCACTCACTAAAAACCAAGAAAACACACATACTTTCTTAATACTTTTAGAAAATGATTTATAAGTCATTTTTATGTGTAGGAATAACTCTCACATCAAACTACCACATGATGTGACTTGTTTGACTCAATGTGTGTGTTTGTAGTTTGAAATTACATTTTATTAGAAAACCTAAGTGACAAAACTCAAAACCAAGAAAACAAATATGGATTGTTTTTATACATAATTAAAATGATCTATATATAATTTTTGATGTGTAGGAATCATAAGAAGATCAGTTTGATACACAGTGTGTCCAGTATGACTCCAACTGTGTCTTTTTATTTAAAATTTAAAACCAAGAAAAAAAACTCAAATTGTATTGATAATATAGGACAATGATTCATAATTATTTTTATGTGTATAAATTAGTCTCTTTTAAAACTAATAGATGATTTGACTGATATGACTCAAAGTGTGTGTTTCCATCTTCAAGAGCAGAGGAATTTCCCTGACATCCAGAGAAGCAACCATGACGTCGGATGAGATAATCTCTAAAAATGGCCACACATCATGCAGGACCCGGGATGATACATCTTTCCTGGACTCTCACTGCCCATTGGATGAACCACCTCAATTCTTTTATTGAAATCAGATACATTTCCCCCCATACGTATCATGAAGAAAACATGGATGCAGATGTCCTTGCCAATAAAGGAGTCAACCAAGCCATGACATGGAGTGATACTTTGTTGGTTGATCTTATCCCCCACATCGTAAGAGATTGTAATAGGATACCGTATTTCCACAATATATAACCTTTATCTATATTTTCCTTTAAATAAGTTTTTATTGTCCTTTAAATTTTAATTTTTTACATATAATAATCTTACACACTTTAATTTGAGTCACAATGTGCCCGGTATGACTCAAATTGGGACTTTTTATTTAAAAATGACCTTAATTTTAGTAAAAAAGATACGTGACACACTCAAAACCTATAAAAACTCATTTAGATGTATTTTATACTTTAGGAAAACATTCCATAAGTCATTCTTGATTTGTATGAGTCATCTCTACACATAAATATGATACATGATGTTCCTAGTATGACTCAATGTGTCAGTTATCAGTTTAAAATTAACTTTTTAGTTTAAAAATTATCACTCACGTAAAACCATGAAACCTTGCTCGAATTGTATTTGTTATTTTGGAAAATGATTCATTAGTAATTTGTGATGTGTATGAATCAATATCACATTAATATGACACATGATATGACCACTATGAATCAAAGTGTGTGTTTTCAATTTAGAATGACATTTTAATAAAAATAATTAGTGGCATACTCAAAATCGAGAAAATTCATTCAAATATTTTTAGTACATAAGGAAAATTATCTATAATTCTTTTTTTATGTGTATTAATTAACCAGAACTCAATCTGACACATGGTTTGATATTTATGACTCAAAATGTATCTTTTTATTTAAAATTGGCATTAGTTTTAGTAAAAAGACAATTGACATACTCAAAACTGAGAAAATACATTTTTTGATACTTTAAAAAAATGATCCATTTTTCATTTTTGTGGTGTAGTAATCATCTACACCACAATATTACACATGGTGTGACCTAAATTACCCAATGTATGTATTTTTATTTAAAATTTAAATTAAACTCAATAAAAAAGATAACGAACACACTAAAAACTAAGAAAAAATTTCTTATTGTTTTAATACGTTATAAAAACACTACATAATTAATTTTATATGTGTTGGAATAAAGTAAACCTTAATCCAATACATGATGATCCCAATATGAATATAAGTGGGTTTTATCAGTCTTAAATTGTTATTTTAGCTCAAAAAGATTCACTCATTGAAAAGAATGAAAATGTGCCCGAGTTGTCTTGATAATTTAAGAAACAGATTTATAAGTCATTTTTTATGTTTAGGAATTAGTCTCATATTAAACTGACTTAAAATGTCACTAATAAGACTCAAAGTGCACATTTTTAATTTAAAATGACTTTTTAAAAAAACATAGGTGAAATACTTTAAACCAAGAAAATTCATTCATATTGTTTTGATAATTTTGAAAAATGGTCTATAAGTAATTTTTTACATTTTAGAATATACTAAACCAAAATATGAGTCATTTTCTTACAGGTATGACTATTGGTGTGTCTTTTTATTTTAAATTAACTTTAATTTTAGTAAAAAAGTAAAGTGATATAATAAAAACCTTGGAAAAATCATTTATATTGTTTTTATACATTTGGAAAACAATCCATAATTCATTTGTGATGTGTAGTATTCATCAAAACCTAAATATGAAACATTATAAGCCTGATATGATTCAAAGTGTCAGTTATCAGTTTAAAATAGAAATTTTAGTTCAAAAATGTTTCACTAACTGAAAGCCACGAAATCATGTTTGGATTATCTTTATAATTTTGGAAAGAAAATTTTCAGTCATTTGTGATGTGTAGGAATCAGTTTCACATTAGATTGATACATGATATGAAAGATTTGACTTAAAGTGTGTGTTTCATGTTTAAAATGACATTTTAGTAAAAAATACCCGGGACATACTCAAAACTGAGAAAATTCATTTAAATTATTATGATACATTAGTAAAATTTTCTATAAGTCATTTTTGATCTGTATGAATTAGACTCTCCTAAATCCGACTCATGGTTTTACCATTATGACTCAAAGTGTAAATTTTTTTTTAAAATTGGCATAAATTTTAGTAAAAAAGACAACTAGCGTACTCATAATTGAGAAAACACATTTTTTTTGATACTTTAGGAAACCAATCTATATGTTATTTATGATGTGTAAGAATCATCCTCACCTCAATATTATATATGGTGTGACTAGTGTGACTCCAAGTGTGTTTTTTTATTTAAAATTGGCATTAATTTTAGTAAAAAAAACTAGCATACTCAGAACAGACCAAACTCATTTGTATTATTTTTATAATTTAGTAAAATTATTAATAATGGATTTTTAGGTTTAGGAATTAAGTAAACCCAAATTTAATTCACGAGGCTCCCAGTATGAATCCAAATTCCCTTTATCAGTTTAAAATTGTCATTTTAGATTAAAAATATTTATGAAGTGATAATCATGATAACATGTTCCAGTTGTCTTGATAAATTAATAAATGATTTTTAAATAATTTTTTTTATTAATTAGTCTCTCATAAATCTAAGACACGATGTGACTGATATGACTCAAATTTCTTATTCCAAGTATAAAATGTCATTTTAGTAAAAAGACACAAGTGATATAACTAAATCCAATAAAACAATTTCATATTATCTTGATAATTTAGTAAAATGACCCATACTTAATTTTTGACATGTTATAATTATCAAAACCACAATATGATAGATTTTATGACCAGTATTACTCAAAGTGTGACTTATTAATTAGAATTGATATTAATTTTAGTAAAACATACAAGTAACATACTCAAAATTGGGAAAACACACTCAAATTGTTGTGATAATTTTAAAAAAAGATCTAAATGTCATTTTTGATGCGTAATAATCATCCTCGTCTCAATCAGGTACAAGATGTGCCTAGTATGACTCAAAGTGTCCATTACCAGTTTAAAATTTACATTTTAGTTTAAAAAGTGTCACTCACTAAAAGAAAAGAAGAAAATTTGGATTATCTTAATAAATTTATAAAATGATTCATAAGTAATTTGTGATGTGTAGGAATAATTCTCATATAAAACCAACACATGATTTGAAAAGTATGACTCAAAGTACATGTTTCTAGTTTAGAGTAACATTTTAGTAAAAAAACAAGTGACATAATCAACATCGAGAAAATTCTTTCAGATTATTTTTATACTCTCGAAAAATGAACTATAAGACATTTGGGGCATGTATAATCATCCTCACCACAATCTGATAGATAGTGTGACCAAAATTAATCCTAGTAAATGTTTTCAATATATAAGTGTCTTTTTAGTTTAAAACACACATCACATCTCCAAAACCAAGAAAACAATCATATATTTTCTTATCAACATCCTATCTACTATTAATAAATTAATTTCCTTAAAATATTTATCTTATAACTATTAAGTTGATTTTCATAGATATAATACTTAAAGACAAACAAGAAATGGTGTAATGTGTAAGAATCATACGTAACTCCATCTGATACCCAGTGTTCCTGGCATGACATAATATTTGGTTTAAAATTAACAGTTTCTATTTAGTTTATTTATTTATAGTATTACTGACATAATATTCATTTTCTTATACATGGGTATTATTTTTATCAAACATGGGTGGTTTGTTTTGAAATTTCATGATTTAGGTCTAGGTGCCAAATACTATGAAAAATTGATGTTTTTGAATGTCTTTCAGAATTTGTTCTTACTTATTCAATTTTATAAGCCATTGCTTGAAATTTCTATAATATAATGCTTTATTCTTGTATTTTATTGTATTTTTTTATTTAAAATATGTATTTTTACTTTTTTTCCTTATGTTTTTGATGATGTAGTGTGTTGTAAATTTAATAGAATAGTACAATATACCCCTTTATCAGTGATAGAAAATGTTTTAATAAAGGTATCCATTATCAGTTCATCTAAAAGAATTAATGAAGGCTCTATTTATCAGCATTTTTTAGTGACGATAAAGAGACACCTTTTCACCAGTATTTAAAGCATTGAAAAAGGACACGTTTATTAGTGATTTTAAAGAACTAATAAAATCTCAAGTCTTTTAATCACTGTTTTCTAAAAAGAACATTTTTTTGCATTAACAAAGTAAAATTTTACTACAATTAACTGATTATTTGGTATTTGAGATAGTGTCCACTCTATATGGGTTTGTTCCTTTTTTTAAATATCTAGGTATAAGATTGGTTGATAACTCAACCTCATGACTTGGAGAATGACCAGTCGATTCTTGGGGAAACACCTCAGTATATTCCCTTACAATGGGAAAGTCATCAAGGATGATAGTTTTATTAGTATCAATAATTTGAGCTAGATATTGTTACTCGTAATGCAGTAATAACCATTATTTAGATAATAATACTAAAGTATATTCATTATCCTTCTTTCACTTGAATATAATCATAGTTTGATTCGTTATATAGAAGGTGTCTTCCTTCTCTTAAAAATTTATGTTATAATTATACATGGAAGCCAATCTATACCCATAATTTCTTCCAATTTTACTATACGAAGTATCACAAGGTATTATGGGATGATCAGCCTGAAAATGTAGACTGTTGAGAAGTTATATACTTGGGATGAAATAATTTCCCATTTTTAATTTTCAATGATATCTCCACATCCATGTTTTGAGGTGGTGTTTGAATAATTTTACTAAAATTTCATGATATGAAAAATTGAAATGAACTAGAATCAATATCCCAATTTCTATTATTTAATGAATAATCAGTATACTTGTAATCATGTCATTTTTATGATCCACCTTAGTAGTTGTGACGGTATAAGCTCCCCTAACTCTCCTGTCCTTGAAGGTTATTATAATTAGTTATTGTCAACAACCCTTGGCTTAGTTCACTGATTCACGTTGTGTCCTTGTTCCTTGTAGTTTAAGAATTTCTTAGTTGGTAGAGAGTTTATTGAAAAATTATTTTCTTTTATAAAATTAGTGGGTTCTTCCCATTAATATTTACTAGATATTTGCACTTTGTTTTTTCACCTAAATCATCTCCTTCTCCCCTTCAAGAAATTTCCAAGATGCATCTTCTCATTCTTTTTACGTGGGGGTGTTGGAATTTCTTACCCCTATTAGATTTCTCTATTATGCTACAATAATTAGAATCCATTATCAAATTCATATCTCTAGACCCATGAGTTCTTTGATAATTATATATCTCTACATTTACTTTGAGAAAACATCATAAAATTTCTTCATTGCTATAAATGTCTTGAATCAGCAATTATTTTCAAAGACTCAACATTAGTTCTACAATGAAGTAGGAAAATTTACTTTTAGGGGAAGTGATAAAACTGAAATAATATATTTAAATTTAAATAAATTTATCCTTGAAATCCCGAAAGGATTCATCATCCCTTTTTGAGTCCAAGTAAATCACTCTCCATTTTATGTTTGAGAGTGTGAGGAATATATTTATTCAAAAAAACTGAAATTCTTTCCACTCCATCAAGGAGATCTCATCATCAAGCTTCATATTTTTAATCAATTTCATGCATTATCCAAATTCACATTTTGTACAACTAATACATAACATGATCTCATATTTATCAAGGAATTAAAGGTCACATAAGATAATATCAATAGAGTTAATCCATTATTCCTTGATAAAGGTATCATTAGATATACTGAAAGTCAGATCCTTTTTCACCTAAATGTATAAATTAGAACATTTTATTTCTTATTGAGATGTGGGTTTACCCTAATTCATTTTTTTTATTTGGAATGTGATTGAATTGAGAAAGTATGGTGAGAATGTTCTAAAATTTTAATCCCATTAGGTTGGGCACCTCATTTGGGTAGCCATTACATTTCTTATCACATTGGTTGTTGACTTAGTTCCTCCTATTACCATCAATTGAATAACATATAGGTAAAACATGGGTTGATAATTATAAAACTACTAAACACATACAATAGAAACAACAAATGTTTAATGGAGAAATCATGAATGAAATACATTACTTAACCTATGAATTTTATGGTTTCAATCTAAGTGGTCCATGATTTATTTCCTAACATAAATATTTAGGGTAATTTTTGTTCCCTTCCTAATGGTTCATATAGAGAATGTTAATTTACCAAATAATATTATATTGGAGTAAAAAAATTGGTCTGTATAATGGAATTGTTTTCAGGCACCAGGTGACGAATGAGTCAAAGCCCAAAGTTCCCATTTAGAGGTCATTACCTCTAAGTACAACTACGTTGGACCCACATCCACATGTAGTACACTAAAAGGGATTTTATTTCTTGAAAATCACATACTCTACGCTTTACAATATTTTAGATATTTTTTCCAATGTTTAGTATTATCCTTAATGATTTAACTAAATTTATTCAACCCTAATCGCCCAAAATAACTTTTCTTTCCTTTAATTACAACTATTACAACCCATATTTTTAATTCATCCTAATTATATATTTCTTTTATAAACATAAAAATAATACAATCAATAAATATCACGATGACTAGTTTATTTTGGAAATTAGTTACATAGAAAATTAACTTTAAAATGGGTAAAAAGTATTTAAATACTCTGAAACATTCCTTTATAACACATCAATCATCTAATCCTACATGATGTAGAATGGGTACATACTTAAGATAAATGTGAGATATAAATAAAAGTAATCAAGTAATCAAATAATATCATGATTTAATTTATACATGTTAGTGAGGAGGCATTTCAAGATGACATAAAATGGGTGAGAATTATAAACATGATCAGAAAAGAATGATATAAAATGTTAATGTCAATGCAACATATGATTGTTTCAACAATAAAAAAACAAGATATCATAAACATTAATCAAAGATAATCACCAAGTCATCCTTACATATGTTTATTAGGATTACCTATCAATAAATATACTTGGTATCTCATTCGATAAAAACATTACCCAATTCAGTAGAGGGATATATAATTTTGGTCACTCCCGTCACATTCATATCATGTACATGTAATTGTGTTCCTCAAAGATCATATAACATAAGAACACATTTAATAAAATTTATTCACTTGAATAAATATTATGAGTTAAATAAAAATAATTACCTAAAAAATTAATTATGGGGACATCTAATTGAATACCATTGAGTGAGAATGGGGACGATTAATCACTACAAAAAATTCTAGCCTGAAAAAATCACAGGTTAAATTTTTCAACATAATTGGTGTACAAAAATACTCATGGAAGGATTTAATGAAAGTGATATTAGGTCTCCCATTAGTTTTAAATCATAAGGAACATGATAGATATGTGTGAAAATATTTTCCAAAATGAACAATTGGATATCAAATGGTATAATATAAAGGAAGTTCTTGAATAAATAAAATGAGGATGAGAGAATCCCCTTAGCTAGAGAGGGATACTCTAAAATCATAGGAGGGTCTTTTTAAGATATTAAGAACACCATGATAGGGTTTAAGAGAGTTATATGAAGATAAAATTTATTCCAAATGGGTTTTTAGTGAGAAATTTTGGGATGGTGTGAGGGTATATATATTAAAAGAGGGGGATTCATTATTAATTTCTAAACATTGTGTTTGAACTATATATAACAAAATATAAAAAAAAACAAACCTGTGAATTTTTTTCTTCACATTTTCTCTACTAAAGAGGAGTGTTTTGAAATATTTTATAATTATATGAACAGTTTTTTTAAAATAATACCTTTGGTGATATGGAAGTGAGTTGTGTTTATAAAGAATTTATTTTTAAACCTTAACATAAAACTTTTGGTTTAAATGATTCATTAAGAGTTTATAAAATTAATAAAATAACATCAAAAATACATTTTTAGATGGAAATAATATTTTTTTTATTCTATACAATTTATAAAATTTATTACATAAACTTAATGGTATTATTATTTCATAATACATACTGTATATTTGTAACATATATAATTTTTAACACAAAAATTGAATGTATCAAAAAATTATTAAAATATCACAAGTTAATAATTCTTACATGATTATTTCAAAAAAAATATTTTATCAAAATAGCCCTCTAAATATGATAATTTATATCTTTAAAAAAGAATTATTATTTATTGATAAATACTAATTTTTAGGAAAATAACAACTTTCTAACACTTATATAGACTATATTGAGATTCAATAAACTATATTATCATTTGTATATAAATATTATTTAATAATAAAATAATATGAAAATAAAATTTATTTCAAAATTCTATAATTAATAAAAAAAATCTTTTAATGAAAACCCTATATTTCCCAAAAATACATTTTTGGTTACTTAATATTAAAATCTATTTTTTATCAACTCATATAAAATTAAAATAATTAAAGGGGATAAATATGATAATGGTTTTATTAAAAAGTAAAATATGAAACATTCATACTATTATGAGGACTATATATAAATTATAATTACAACCACATATGACCTAAGGGTAAGGTATGTGATTGTCTGGCTTTCATAGGGTGGTTTGGGGAACATGGTTTGGGTTGTGATCATAAGAAGCTTGAACTAGTCCTGGTAACCATTTTTTTCTTGCTTCATTTGTTGATTTCATCTTGGTATTGGTCAATATAAAAACCTGATGATTCCATATCCATCAAAAGCTCCTATAAATGAGCTTTGTAGGGGATGTTCCTATGGATTAAAACCATTACTACATCAATTTTTAAAAATTATAATTTATCATAATCCTTGATATATACTAATCTTACCTTTTAATGATCAATTACTACATTATCAATGGTTAAGATTCTTAACATGATTTTCAATCCAAAATTCTATATTTTTTAATTTTTCCAAAATAAATAATGTAGTGTATGTGTTTTTACAACTATATTATTATTATGGAATTTATTCATTATAAAGGGGGTTTTATTTAAAAAATATAGGTTCTTTGAATTTTAGATAAGCTTAGAGGTTAATATATTGTCACAATAAGATAATGAAAGAGTTATGGTAACCATAATGGGTTAATATGTTTAAATATGATCATTAGTTTAAAGGAAAAGACACTATTTTTAGGTAATCTATGATTCTATTTTGTGGTGAATAAAGAGATTTTTGGTAATTTTTTAGTTCAATGAAGGGTACATGATTAAGGAATAGATTAACCTTTTGGTTAGAATGTGATTTTATTTTGAGTTAATTATAGTTTATTATGAAAAATGGTAAATTTATTTCTGGAATATATGTGAAATAACAATGGGTATTGAAATTTAGTTTGATGTCAAAAAAATTCATGCTATTTTTGAAAAAGAAAAATATATTTTTGGGAGAATATATGATTAATATATAATATTATTTAACTGGGATTAATTTTATTTTTTGAAAAGGATAAGTTGAATTCTAGGATCATGGGTTTCCATGAATCTTGAGTTTAGAATATAGTAATAATGTTCATAATTGTTTGGGTTTAGTTATTTTAGGGGACTAGGTTTTTGATATTAATATGAAAAAACTTATGGAAATATAATTTATGCTAAACGATTAATAGTTTGAAACAATATTTGAATAAAATGAATTTTTTGTTGAAATGGATGTGTCAAAGGACAAGTCTCTTATGAGTGATTTTCAAATTTATATGTTTATAGATTATTATCATTACCATTTTAGTTTTAGTATTTGGATGATTATTGGGTAATGAAAATTAATTTTTGTATGACATTTCTATAGAAACACTTTATTTATTTAACTAACTAATAATGTATAATTATAAAAAATGGTTATACCTAATAAAAACGTAAACATATCCCTATTTTGAAAGAAATATAAGTTTTTATTCTTACCTAAGTTTGTTGGGTTGATATATCCTTAGAATATATATCTTTATTCATGTCTATAAATACTATTTACTATTCTAATTCATGAGCGAAATTAATAATATGAGAGTGAAGTTTATAAAGGGCGTGAGTGTAACAACCTTGGAATTGATAATAAAAATAAATTTAATTAATATTCATGTTGATAATTTATATTTCTTCGGAAAATATTTATTTTAAAAATAATTTGTTGTCACAAAAATATTTTATTTAATCAGTCAGATACCAATGATATATTTAAAATCATTTTGTTTACTCAATGAAATTCAATATTTTTTAGAAATGGTTAAATTTATTATATAAACATGATTTCTTATTTTGATCATTTTAAATAGTTTAAATTTATTAGATATATTATAAATATATATTTTTTAAATTATATGAATTCATCTTGATATTTTTTATGAGTTGGAAAAATAATTTTATTAAGGAATGAAACATGAATATTTTTTTCATTTGAAAATTAAATTATTTTCATTCGAAATAAGTTGTTTCTCACGCAATTTTTAAATTAAAATTTAAAATTATATATTTTATAATTTAAATTTAATAATTTGAATTTAATTTTTTAATTAATCCTTCAAAAATCATTTTAGGGTGTTTTGTATTTTATTTTTCAAATTTTTTTTGATTATTTAGTGAATAGTAAAAAAAAAATACAATTTTTAAAAATATCATAACTTTTATGACATCAACCTGATATAACAGTGATTTTAATTTATATGAGACATTTTTATCAACCAAATTTGTATATAGAGAGCAAAAAAATTCATTTAATAATTATATGTTGAATTTAGAAACCTTTGTTTGACATTTTAGAATCGAGGTTTTCTTTAATAAATTCTTATCCAGAGCATTATTTTAATTATGTAATCACAAGATTAAATTTGGTTTTAAATTTTTTTAAAGTCACATAAATTTCATTTTATTTAATATAAATTAGAAAATATCTTTTAACTAAATATAATTCATAATATTTGGATTAAATTCATTTTTATTCTTATAAATGTATTTTTTAAACTATTTTTTGGGGTCATACATTTATTATCTTAGATTTATTTATTATTAATTTTATAAAATGAATATTATAAAATTTATTTCATATTTCTAATTACCATGTTCAAATTTGGTAAAAATCATTTCTTTTTCAAAAAAATAACTTACCATGGTATAAGTTACTACATAAAATGATAAAATAATGTAAATCTATTAAATAGAGGGATAAAGACCTAAAATATAAAAATTTATATCTTTAAATGAGTTTATTATAGATTTATCAACCTAAGATCATTTTATATAGCTGATTAGTAAATTTTGTTTTTCCATTTTCCTTAAAAATAATTTATTTATATTTAATAATATGTATTTTAATAAAATTTGACTACTATCACCTATAAAAGAACATATTTAAAATATATTAAAAGAAACACATAAAAATTATAATTACATGCTATAGTATTCCATATTTATTTTTTAATAACCTTATACTACATTGGGTATCATTCTACCTCAAGTGATTTCCCAAATTCCATCAAAACCAATAAGGTTTCCAAGAGGGGATATAGTTTCTTCTTCATAAGTTAAATTCTTATAATTCTATTTCATTTATATTATTTATACATATATTCAAAAAGTTTATTTCTCCATTTAATAAAATATAAATAATATCATTATTCTTATGGAATGATAATATTATAGTTCAATTACTTCATAATCACACTCATCCATTTATTATTGCATGCTCTGTTTGGGTTTTCTTTACCACATACAATAACGATTCTATAAATTTTTATCATTGATAGATATGGAAACAAAATTACTAGTATCATATAATTTTATTGAGGAATTATTTTTTTCATTTGATTATTTTAACATTAATATTTATACTCATTATTAATGTACCACCTTTATTTTCTTAAAAATTACTCAAACAAACATGTTTTAGATTTCATTTTATAGAACTGTACCTAAAACTCCATTGTAAAGAAATTAGAAATTCATAAATCATTATGGAAAAATTATTTCAGTACGTTGACTAATATGGGGATGGACAACTCAATAAAATGAGATGATTAATGAAACCATTATACCAAAAAAATAAGAAATGATTGAAACTACTAACAACCGATAATCAATACCAATAGAAAATAAGTAATATTTACATAAAAAATGTATATATCATATTTATGTTTTAATTAAAATACATTATTAATTTTAAGAATGAAATGATTAATTATACATATATGATTATACTGAAAGTTAAAGTATGTTTTGTTTTGATTGAATCCATGTTTTGGTTTATTTATCTCAATATTAATTATTTAAGGAATGATTCACATTGTACACCATTTTTACTTTTATAAGGTTTAATAAATAAAATATATTATTCATTTTTAAAAAATATTTTTTATTTCATGATATTTTTATTTCCATTTGTTGAAAAAAAATTCATTTTATATTGATTCAAACGATACAAATTTATAACAATTGTTGTAAGAATAATATACTTTAATAATGTTGTAAGGTTTATACTTGAACTAAATCCTTATATGTTTTATTTCATCCACCAAATGAATTCATTATATTTTATTTGATATTTTATTTCTAGTTGTTTACATTTCTTTCTCATAAATTTTTTCCATAGTATTCATACTCTAAAAATTATAATGTTTGTAAGTGTTTTGTCAATTAAATTTACTTTTCATTATGTCCTAAAATCTATTCCATGAAAATAAACATGTAATTTTATTTTATTATAACATTTATCTTTTATATATATTATTTTATATTTCTCTCTAAGAAATTATATATTATCATCACAATATTCTTCTTCGATGGATTTTATTCTCTATAAATATATGATGTTATTAAGAATAATTGTCATAATTTTTAAAGGATATTTTACCTTCATTTCTACATTATTTATTTTATATTATGAATTTTTTTATATATACATTAATTATTTTCTATGTTCATTTTATATCTCCACTAAATTTCTTCACAAAGTAGGTAAAGAAAATATTTTTTATGTTTTCCGCACATGTTATTTTTAAATTTATTTTATTAAAGTGTGAAAAAAAAATATTTTTTATGGCTTCAACATAAATTATTATTTTTTCATTTTATAACGATTTTTACTACTAAATTTCTTATACATGCATTTATGGATTTTCAATTTATTTTTTAATCCATTTTTTGTGAATTTTTCATTTTAAAAATAATACTTATTTCTTTTTAAGAATAACTAATAGGATTTACTTCTTATTGTGTATATTTTAATCATATATAAAAATTTACTATATTTAATTTATTTTATTTTAATGTTTTAGTCATTTTTAATTATTTTATAATTAATATTTTCAATTTCCTCTTTTCATCACCTTGAAATGAATTTTTGAAATCACTTATAAGTTTTTTTACAAACTTGATACAAAAGATTTATAAAAAATATTTCACTTCCATTTTACACTAAAATCTTAAATGATTTATCTCCATTGGAGTTCTGTTTAATAATTTACCATATAAATAAATTTATAATGTTTTTAATTTTTTAAATTGAAATAACCATCTGAATGTTTTAAGTAAAATCTCTTCATATAAAATTAATTTTCATCTATTAAAAAATAATATATTATTTCAAATAATTTATAAGGTACATGATATAAAAATACCATCCACTTATTTCTATGTATATA
This sequence comes from Viscum album, assembly GCA_963277665.1. Lineage (NCBI taxonomy): Eukaryota > Viridiplantae > Streptophyta > Magnoliopsida > Santalales > Viscaceae > Viscum > Viscum album. The sequence goes on along the minus strand of OY728141.1, from coordinate 589,705,123 downwards.
TTATCATCCTTTTTTTTAAAAATTCATTAAAGAAACAATTTTCTTCTTCATTGGTAAACTTATCTATAATATAATTGTCAATGTTTTCAAGTTATTGTGTACAACATATGTATAGAAAATAGTTATGTGAGTGGTGGGTTTTTTATAAACCTCTAATGAATCAGCTAATGTTTTATATCTCTTTATATACTGATGTTGTGTTTGGACATGATTATGGGTATCTTTGTTAGTAATTTTATGAATTTATAGGATTTCAAGTAGCATTGTTCACAAGATTAGGAATATACATGATTTTGATAGCTTTTTACTGAATCCTTCGATGTATTATTATTTTGTTTATGTCAAATTTATATGGTATTATACTTTAAAATTATATGATAAATGGCTCAGGATTGAATCATGATTCCACACCCCTATTTCTATTGATTTACATTATACCAAACATTTATTCCATGAACCATGTTTTTTGATTTATTATTTATTTAGTATGATTATATTATGTTATATATAAGTTTTTTTGTCATGTGATAATATTTATATGCTTATTTTATTCTCTCATATAATATTCAATTGTTTTATCTTATGTTTACCCTTAGTTTTCTTTTGAGTTCACCGTTTCTATGAATTTATTTCTATGTGTTTTGAAGAAGATTATTATGTATGATACATTTATTTGGGTAAATAGTTTGATGGATTTTTTAGAGATGTATAAATTTTTTTATTATATTAAATATTTATATTAGAAAAAAATTATTCATTTTAAGGGAAATATATTTCTTGTATTAGTTAATTTTTTTTCTTAATTATCTAATTTTTTCACCAAAATGTTATTGGGTATGTATAAAACTCAATATTTATATTAATATTTTAAACTAGTATGGTTACATTTGGGTTCATTAAGTAGTTATAAAATTTAGTGTGTAAGAGATATGTTTTTAGAACCAGATCCAGGAGTGTAGTTTCATGAAATCTCTATTAGTTTCAAAGATAGTGTGTAAAGGATATATTTTTAGAACCAGACCTGGGAGAGAATTTATGTACCATCAATGTTTTTATTTTTTATGGAAGTAATTTAAAATTATATAATAATCAAATGAAAAAAATTCTGATAATTAGGTATGTATTTTTATACTTGTTCCACACATAAAATTATAGTTAACATATAAATAGAAGCTATATATAAAAGATAACACAACTAGTTTAATATGAATCCTAAAGGAATTGACATGATGGGGGGGGGGGGTGTTTCAAACATAATAAACATGATATTTATGTCATAAAAATGATTTCATTACTTATGGGGAATGTTATATAATATATAAGAAGGCTACTCAAAGGTGATTGAAGACTAATTCCTAGTTATATTGAATAAGTTGAGTACATGAGGACATACCAGAATAAAATATTGTATAGATTATTTATTAAATTAAACATGACTACAAATAAAATTATTATAATTGAATAAATATTAAATTATATCATGATCATAATAAGAATTATGAAAAGATTTACACCTCAATTCAACCAGATGTTTTTGGTTCTTGAAAACAATTTTCCAAAAATGGTACATTGAATTGAATTTATAGCACAATAATTACATATGAGATGATTAATAATGAAAATTATTTTATAGAAATGGATATATCATATGAATTTTACTTCTTGGTAATGAAGAAAATCATGGTGTATGATGTTCCCAATGAAAAATGGTTTAAAAAATTCATGTTATTTCTTCATTCAAATTTTAAATGGATAAAATGAAAGATGAAAGGAAAAAGTCCACTTTTTTTAAATGTATAATAGTTTGAAACCTCACTTATATTTGTCCCATGAATTTCAATAATAATGAAGTTAATATGAAATTTATGAAGAAATAATCAAATGATATTAAAGGAAGTAAAAGTTCACAAGAGAAATTTTTCAAGAAAAAGAACATGATTTAATAAGAAGAATATATCTTAGAAAAAACTAAAGTATATTTCATTGAGGTCAAAAAAACTCAAAAAATAAGCTTGTGTGCCTATCATTGAAAGGGAATCATTTGGGATTAAAGTGCTAAAAAGTATTTTAAGTTGAGTGAAGAGTTTACCTCAATTTAGAGATTTAATTTTACTTGAATAAATAGAATTTTGGAGATCCTAAACAAATAAGGTAAATGGGGTGGTCTATAATTCTAAAATCTATATATAGTAGTAAAATAGAGAAAAGTCTTAGTTAAAGGTGAAAATTGGAAAACCCAAACCAAAGAAATCGTAAAAATTATAAAAATTTTATGAGTTTAAACACCAAATTGAAGAGAAGACTTGGATTATCGATGGTTTGGTTAACTAATGGAAATTTCAAGTCAAATTAATTGAAGTTCATGAAAGAGAAAAAATTTGTCTTGGAAAAAAATAATGACCAAGAAAGACTCTTAGATCTCAATATTACATATAAATATTTGATCATATCAGTTACTGTGAAAGTAAATAATAAAATTTGTGAAAAAATATAAATGGTATTAGATTATATTTGATGATTTACTAAAATTAAGTGGTAGTACTAGTTGATGTTAATTCATATTCACCAACTCCATGAAAAATTATTGACTCTGGTGATACAAAAAACATACTAGACAATGTCAGAACAGTAATTAGGAAAGACAAAAATAAACCAAAATAAAGGTTTCTTGTTTTTGAATGATGATTTGTACACAATATATGTGTTTCTTATCAAATATTTATGGCAAGGCACAAGAGAAACCACGATAGATGGAAACAAAGTCATATAATTGATATGTTTTTTATAGATAATTTTTTTCATAATTTATATAGACAAATAAGCCATATATTTATATTTATGGTGGAATTTAGCATGATAATATAGTATTAGAGTAGAAATTATTATTATAAAAAATGTATCATCTTGCAGTATAAAAAATTAAAATCAATTTATCGCCATTAAAAATGATGTTTATCTATCGTATCCATAAGAGGAAAATGTATACTCACTCCCAATAGAGTAAATATATTGGACATGAATTAAAAGTAAAACCATTGTGAAGGTGACTATGGCATAGAATTATTCTATAGTGAAATTTTAAGATATATTATAGATTTTTGGGAGTAACTATACTTCCCAAATGATGTGGAACAATATTATTTTTATAAGAAGTAATTTGAAAAATGTATCTGTAATAAGAAATAGAAATTATAAAGGCTTAAATATCATTATATCTATTAAACCTAATAGTATAGGTAAAGACATGAGTCTCAACTTCTTGGTAGTTAAATTACATATAGATAACTTTTTAAGTGTCATACAAATTTTGCACACTGTCTATAAATTCAATTTCCCCTAGAATACCTGTATCACCAAAGTGTGAGAAGATTCCAGGATAATGAAACTTAATCACATAAAAATGAATTTATACCATATTATTAGAGAATAAGACATGTTTTTTCTATCCAAATAAGATAAATATAGGTTGAATTATAAAACCCTGGTTACATAATCCAGAAACACTTAGAGTATTTGTTCTATAATAATATAGATCATTTTATCCTAAATATAAAATTTGATCATACTCATACATGTTATTTATTACAAAATTGGGATATTATATTGAAAAACACTAATCTTAATGAAAATGAGTGAACAATAATGATTATGATGGAGTATGTGGATGTGTGTAGCATCATATATTTTAAGGCCTTAAAGATTAAATTTTATTCATTTTTAAATTTTATTTATGGGGTTGAATGGTAACCTAAATAATCATGAAATTAGACTTTAATGTTAAATTTAGAACCATTCCAATTAAATCTTAAATTATTGTGGGTTCACATCACATAAAGTCCCCAAAACGTAAGAAATTTACACCACTTGTTCTTCTTTTGGATGATATCCTTGAATAGAGTCTCCATGTTATACCCTGTATGGATTTACTCCTCCATGTTGATTATACATTTATTTAATCCCTAAATAAAGATGAGAATATGAAAATAAATCCATTTTTTTGATCATTTTTCATAAAAACATTAATATATCTAGTCATCAAAATAATATTTTAATCCAATGATATAAATTTAATAGGAAATCCCTTTCCCATCATAGACTTCTTACAATAAATGAGGATAAAAATAAGATGTTCTGGATTAAATAAAACCCATAAAGAAGAATGTGCTTATTTTTATTCTTTCCCTCTATAATTTACCCCTCCAATTTCAATCAATATATAATACCTTAAATATTATACTGAGATGCATAGAAATTGTTGACCTTGGGGGTCTAATTCTTACACCTAAAGATTTTAAAACTTGAACACTAATCCACACTCTTGAATCCTTAGGGTTGGGATTCAATATAACCAAATATTAGGACCAATGGACTTACCAATTGATCTAGTGATCATTAGTTTTAGTATGATTGAATAATCCTTGCATTGCATGGTTATTTTATCATTTTTAACCGGATAATCCCTAGAATTAATTTTATTTTTTCTATTTTTCTCATTCTTTAAACTAGATACATAGATAACCTCCATGTTTTTTTTCAATATCATTGTTAGACGATATCCGAGAATTAGCTAACATTACAACAAGTTCATGTTTCTCAGATTATAATTTAGTTATGTGATGATCCAGGGGTTTTACCCCACCAACATGTTTCTTTTTCATCTTTGGTATATTAGTTTTACAATAATCATAGTCAATGTTAGCCAAAAAATATTCATCAAAAATATTAAAAATGTTCTATAATTGGAATAAAATAGAGGGAACCTATAACTCACATCTCGGGGATGATAAGTTCCCAGATATACCTACCACTTTCGCACTTCTTTCCATAGTGAAAGTTTCACTGTGTTCCAATATTGTTCCATAAAATTAATTATAATAATACCTATATTTTAATACATTTAGAACACTAGTTTCCACTATAGAACTCACATATTAATAGAGTAGAACCTATAGATATGTGTTTCCAAAATAAATCATATGTGATTTACCCTATGGAAATATTACATTATTAGTGGGATACATGTCATCCCTGTTTCCCTGAAATTAGTTCCTGTAGATGGGGAGATTTGATGTGAATTCAATGAATCTATCCTCACAGATTGAATGAAAGTTGGCATTCCAGGTTGGTTTCTTGGTATTACCTCACTAGACACAAATTTTCTTTTATGAATTGGGAAATTGGAAACCTAATAATTATATTATCTTCAAGACCCTAAATGGTGGAACATAAAAATTGATTTATATTCTTATCAAGTCCAAGTTGGAAAGATAGATGAACATATCCTAGTTTGTTACATGAATAATATAAATCAACCCAAGATTCGAATTTATCCTTATAAAGACAAGGAAACTCCTATAAAAATTCAATCCACACTATATATATAAGATGCTTAAATACATCTACTTCGACACAGATATGAGGTTCAATCAGTTGAAACAATGTCTTTGACCTATGATCAAATTTCAAGAATCTACACACCATGTTCCCTTATACTTTAACTATAAAGTTTTTTTAAATGAGATGGAATTTCATGTAATATTACTAATATAGTTGATTATGAGAGATATAAAATAATATGAATACTATAATCCCATTTAAAATGTTAAAAGAAAACTCCATTAGAAAATTTATTACCTTAGGACCAAGAAAGAGCCATTTAATCTTTAGATGATATTTGAACAATAAAGTGATGGGTTTCAAATTAACCTATTATATTATGGTATTTTAACCCCCAATTTTATTTTATGAATATATCGAATACATTGAATTTTTATAATCTCTAAAAAAAGAGAGAAATAAGTGAAAGATCACTAATATATGGGGCCTTAGTAAAGTTTTGAATAGAAAGATGGAGTTTTGGTTCTCATGAGCAGTGTGAGGGGAAATTCAGTTTGATATTATAACAAAAAAATATGAAATATATTTTAGGTTAGTGAAAGGGGTGAATTAAGAATGAAAATATAATAAATAAGAGTTTTATCTCCCTCACCCATTTAAAGGGGGTAGTACAGGTGTCATGACGATTATCACCGCCTTTAGAAGATCCATAAAGATTAAAAATGATTGATGATTCTTATTACCTAGTATATAAATTATATACATTAAAATAAAATGATATTATGTGTTTATGATTGAAAAATATTGTATTCTTTAATGGTTAATAGTGATCTAACACAAGTATGAAATGATTAATTTCATTGCACATTAATAATCGAATAAAGAAAATACACTTTGGTAAATGATTCTAGATCTGGGGACCAATAATATAAATTTTATTACCAATACCCATGTGGTGGGTTATCTCAACAAAGAAAGGATAAAGAAATGCGTTTCAATAGTAAAGAATCCACACACAATTTATGTAGTTAAAATGTGAAAATGTAGTATTAATAACATGTATTGATAGATGTTAATTATTCAAAATCTATTAGATAAATTTCATATAGAAGTGGTATAAACATCCTTCTATATTAAATATAGTACTTTTTTTTATTCGGGTGAAGGAATAACTCCATATGAGATTTGGTAAAGTAATAATCCAACTCTAAAATACTTTTGAATCATTAAAAGTAAGGTATTTGTTTTCTAAATAAATATTAACCAATATAAGTTTTAATTTCAAAGTGGAATAGTAATATTTATTAGAAACTCATAGAAAATAATGGTGTAAATATTATTCAATATAAGGTGTGAAAATAAATTTTAAATTCATGAAATCACTCTCATAGAAAATGATCAAAATAGGGGGAAAATTCAAGAGTATAGTGATGAAAATTTAAGACACTTAAGGGGAGGATAAATAGATGATATTGATTTTCAATAATAAAAAAATAATTACTATGTTGAAACATGTTAAATAATTATAAGTAAGTCAAGAAGAAATTATGAAATTAATTTAGAGGATTGAATTGGTGTCTGAAGAGCCACAATGTAAACAAGGATGATAGAACCTACACAACAATTATCAATTTTACCTTGAGTAATAACAAAGTGATTTTATGAGTCTAATAAGGAAGAGTAGTAGGATAAATTGATTATTGAGTGGATTTGAAAAATTGAGAATAATCATACCAAGGAAGTCATTTCAGGGTTGCATAAAAAGAATTGTATTTGAACTAAAATTATTTTTCCAAGAAAAATTATCGTTGAAGGAAAATTGGTTAAAAATAAGGAATGAATTTTATTTTAGTGATATTACTAGATTAAAGAAATCAATAAGGGTAAAAAATTTACTCTCATGGGTAATTTTCATGTGATTCCACTTTTCTTTTCCATAGAGCATTAAAGGGGACTAATGTTATTCCAAATGGACATCAAATTAAAATCCTATAATGTATTTCATGAGGATGATGTATATTTTTAAAAACCAAATTGATTTTATATAAATTATTAGAAATAATAGTTTTATTATTGAATAATATTATTTATGGTATTAAAAAAGAACCAAGATATTGGTATTCTAGACATAATCAACACTATAGTGAAAGTAGTGTCTATTGAGCAGGTTTTTATTATAATCTCATTTTGAAAATGATAATTATGTAACGATATTGATGCAATATTATAATTATGATATAATATTTGGAGGATGAACAAAAACAAAATTTGTTCATTTGGAAGAATTTTAGAGATGTGATTTTGAAATTCCTTGATTTGAGAGTTTGAGATTTTTCTTAGTTTTTATGAGGTAAAAATAAGACATGGATATATTATCTCTCAATAAAAATGTTATTAGAAGTTATTGAGTATATTTTTAATCATTAATTCCATGGTAATGAAAAATATAGGTTCAACCCATTTTAAATTATTAAGGGAATATAATTTAAACAATGTCAATGGGAAAAATTATAGGAAAATAATTGAGAGCCTATTGTACATGGTATTGATAATATCCAATATTATTTCCACTTTTCAGTCAATAATACTCCAATTATATCCTAAAGAAACTCACTTATATACAATGAAGAGGATATTATGTTATGTTATATGTAAATAATTTTTTTTATAATGTTATATCATAGAATAAGTTGTTAGGATTTAGAGATATATATTGGGCCAATGTAGTGGATGATAGGAAGTCAGCATCCTGAAATTTATTTTATCATTGTGTTTTTTTACATTTATTAGTTAATAAATAATCAAATTATATCTTGTTGAATAATATAAAATATGAATACATCATGGAATCTCAAGTGTGTACTAAATTTCTATAGGTCGAGCAACAACATGAGGATATCTAAGTGGAAGAGAAATAAATCATTTTAATCAAGTGTAATAACTCACGTGATATTAAAATTAGAAATATGATATAAATCATTCTATTATAAAGATAATCAAGATAAAATATCACGTTATTAAGGTGATATATGGGAAGGGGTAACTTTTTTGACTACGTGTTTATAAAATGTTTACTTCTGGATCTCATTACTAGGGAACTTCCAAAAGAAGAGTTTGAAAGGAATTAGTTTTCTCTTGGTTTTCATCCATCTTTATCCACCACAATGGTTTGTAGAATGTTACCTCAGTCCCCTTAAGTGTTTTTATTCCACTAGTATGCTCATTAAATGGTATTAATGATAAGTGGTTCATGTCAAGGTATGATATCTCTCATGGTATAATGCAGTGATGTTAATATTTAACCCTTTAAAACATAAAAATTATTTCCGATTTGGTTAAATAAAAGGGGAGATATAACATTATTTTCCATCAAAGGGTAGATATATATCAAGAAATTTAGATTATATGTTCTTAATCTATTGTGAAAAAAAATGATATATATCCCATGCTTCCAATATAGGAAAAAAATCTATGATATTTTTTATAGTAGAATTCATAAATTCTCATTTAGGGGATGTTTTTAGAGTTATATTGGAATTAAACTAATACAAAAAATTTAGACTATTTTTCCCAAAACCAAGTTGTGTCAAGGATCATTGAGGTAAAAAATGCGTTTTCCTGAGAAAATAATCATTTTTCACCTGTTTATCACACTAATAATGACTATCGGGAGTTTAGATTGAATGGTTAGTGAATCGTTGTATATATTATCAATGTATTAAAGTTATAACTAGTAGGGTGGTGATTTATAAAAATGATTTTCATTGAAATCCTGATGAAGTTTTTTTTCAATAAACATGGAGGCTTATATTGTTATAGAAAATATTTGGAAGAATTTTATGGTTATGTTTACTGAAAAAGATTTATTGAAATCCTGTATATGAAACATGGAATTATGGTGAATTTTTTCGTGTTGTTTTAAGGAATATTGTAGATGTTGTATCCTGAAAGACAAAAATCATGTCACATTAATTTATTCTATTCCATGTATCTGAATCTCATTTTATAAGGGGAATCTCATTAAAATTTAGTATGGGGTTACTTATATTTATAGGATTGATTTATCTATTTAAGAAATATCATTTCATAAGGAATTATTATATAAATAAAATCATGACTTGTTAGAATAATGGTAAAAGTACCACACCATTAGAGGGAACCCATTATTTTTTGATGAATCTCTATTTTTAGAAACATACAAAATTGTGTTATAATGGAATAAATTCATGACATAATAAATTTGTGTAAGATTATTGTATTTTTTTGATGACATGATATATTAGTTATGATTTTTTTTTCATCATGGGAAAGAGATAGTTGCACTATCAGACATGGAATAGACCATGAGTTGTAAAATATAGATAAAAACTAAAAGAATTAACATTACAGAAATATCATATTATAATCAATTATTCTCAAAAAAATGTAGACTTTACACCATTATTTTGACATTAATTATTATATAGGGTCAAGTTTTATACTATATCTAATACATGATCTTCAATTATAGTAAGTAATCTTTTTCATCCTAACGAAACAATAACATAATTCACATCACTTTATTCAATAATGAGATTGAAAGAAAAATTAATAAATTTTATAAATTGAATTGTAATATATTAATTTAATTTTATAATTTATCAGGTCAATATTATATTAGGGTTAATTTTCTATAAGTTTTAGAAATAGTTGATCTAGGGTGAGTAGTGAGCAATCCCAATTTTAAAAAAACTATCTATTTTTTGAAATTATAATTATATAAGAATAACATGAATGTTTATAAAACCAATTTTATAAAAAAAATATTATATAAGTAATATAATCCATATGAAAATATACTATTGTACTTATAAATGTATTCTTAATATTTTTAAAATCCCAGCAATATTTTTGATTAAATTAAAATTGTTTTAAGTTATTTCGTATGAATCAAATATTTATTGGGTTACATTATTTTTTGGTTATATTTTAATGAAAAATATGTCTCATTTTTTAATAATCGAATTGATTCAATTTGAAGCATTATTATACAAGATTTTGTTGTAAAATAACTTTTTTACAAATTTTTTTTTTTTTCCTAAAAATGGATTTCATTGCATTCTATGAACATATATTAAAAGTAATTTTTACCCCTATTTAGAATCTAATACTATAAATTGGGATTAATGTATAGAATCATCACAATTAAAATTGTTCAATTATTTTATATTAATTTTTTCCTCTAATGAATAATAATAATAGAAAAATTTTAAAACATTGATTTAGGGTAAAATGATTTAAAAGGGATGAGATAAAGTGATGAGGTTTCAATATAATACAAAATACTTGATTAAACCTAATTTACTAGTTTTATTTCAATATTTTCTATAATATTTAAATTTAATTATATTTGGATCCACCTTACTTGAGTAAGATATATGTTATATTATAAAGATTAAAGTATCTATATGTCTGAAAACCACATCACTTATAAAAGTGCACCCATTATCCACTCTTATGAACACTACTTGAACCACATATATTGAAAAATACCTACCCAAATACCTTTAAAACATTATTTTTCTCAACCTAGAGGTATTTTCCTCACTAAAACACCAATTGAAATAGGATTAAGGTGTATGCCAAAAAAGGTTACCCAAAGAATAGGTATTTGTTCTCATTGAGATTTTTCATGTTCCTTTCTTATTAAAACACATAAAAATATCCAATAAACATATGAAAATAATTAAATATTTATATTAACTATATTTATATTTTATTATAGTAGTTTTATATCAATTTCAATCTCCATTCTACCCCCTATAAAATAAAAATATCCCTTGTGTGTACATGTGATATAATATCTCTACATAGAGGTGATATATTTTTTCATTAATGATTTACTTGGATGGTTATAAAGGTGAAATAAATGAATATATATCATATTTATGTAATAATTAAGATTCTAAAAAAGTAATATATCTAAATTCTTACCTTCCCATCCTTTGAAAAAATGACTACACCACTCTTGTGTACGTGTGGACTATCACCTCAACGAGGAGATGCAACACATTTTTTTATCACCACTAAGAATGAATGATTCTAAAACTTTATATAATTAATAAATATTATATTATTTAAATTATTATTATTCTGTATTTGAGAGAGACATTTAATTACTTCTTTTACCATAGATAATATACGGAAGTAATTTTGGAAAAAATGACCGAAAAACCTAAAGTTGTCGATGTAAGAAATATCTATCCATTTAATGTATTTAAACTTTTTATTAAAGGACCATAAAAAATTAATATAAATAAAAAATGTATTCAATAGAGTATTCAATAAGCTTACATTCACTATATATGAGGATCATACATGTACAACATAACAGAGACCCAATGTAAGGAATTTCGTTAAGAAACTCATTTTAATTTTTTATTGATTATGTTCATATTTCCTTGGGGAAAATCATTTAATAATTAATTCTTAAACCCCATTTATTTTATTCTCATTTTATTGTTTTTTCTAAAATTTTACTTTTCCATTTCACCTCTATTCATATCAATAATCAACATGTACATTACATGTAAGAGATATGCACCTAATTTCTTATTTTTAGTTGACAATGTTTATCTTCCATATCCATGTTCTCAAAATTGTTTATAAATATTTTTACATATACATGAAATTATTTTATATTTTTATTTTCAATACCTTTTAATTTTTTAAGATGTTTTATATAGAATATTTTTAAAATTCTGTAAATAAGTAATTTTTTTTAATTTTTACAAAATTTTGAAAATAATTTTCTTCCTTTACATATGTGACAATGAAAGGATTTACCTAACAAAATGATTATAAATTAATTTTAAAATTTCATTATATGTTTTTATAGTTATTATAGAATAAATTATTATTCACAAAACACTCTTAATTTTTATTAAATGTTTTTTTAAAAGATATTGAAATTATTTTCTTAAAGGAATAAAAATAATTTTGGATGTGATTTATGACTTTGGGAAAACATAATATTACGAGGACTTTATTTTTAATGTTTTTATTATATGTTAAATCATTATAGGCCTAATGTTTCTATAAAATATTAATTTATAATGAATTGATATCCTTTTAGCATCCTTTACTAATTTATATATTAAACTTTACTTTATTTTTGGATCATTCACAATCTAGTGATCAAGTTCTCTTTCACTCTCCATTATTCATTCGACATTATTATCCTCTATAGTGACCATATTTTTAATATCATGGAAGGATTCATTATCTTATTTATTTATTTAATTATGTTTTATTAATTAAAAATTTTCTATAAATTTTATTAATTAAAGAAATATTATTAAGAAAGTTATTTCATTAACTAAAGAAATATTTCTTATTCATGATTCAATATGGATAAATTTTGATTCATAAAGAATTTTTAGAATTAATTTTATTAAAAACTATGTATATAATAAATTAATAAGGTATTAAATTGATTGGTGTTTCTAGTTATAAATAAACCATTAACACATCGATATATGTAATGATACAAATCGACAGGAATATCATATTATATGGGTTTCTGGCATCACACTTACCAATTTTTTAAGAATTCATTGGATGAAATATTAATGGTTTGATTCATGATATCTTTTCTAAGGACATTATGGTTAGATCGTGAATGTAAATATTTATTCATTTCATTTATTATGAATTCAATTCATATTATCGATGTTACATATACAATTATATTATCCATTGGTGAACATTAAACACATTTTGCTGATTGAGTGACATGTGTTTTTATTACCCACTATAATATATTTTTGATTCCTTATTTTCTTAGGATATATTTCACTATATATAACCCTTATTGAGAATCTAAGCTGACCCTTTATTTTTTTCCCTAGAATTTGAAGAAGTATTTTTAAATGACTTCAAGGATGCAATAATGTTTCCTTTTCTATTTTTTTATAATTATAATGAAATATGTGAATCAGGTATGTATCTATTTTTCCAAGGTTGATAAACTAATTGATCATGTTTTGTGTGATCCATTTTGGATAAAATTAATTAGTTAAACACCAGTTTTGTGTTACTGGTGTCATGGTTTTTTATAGATGGTATCAACAAAAGTTTTGTAGGATATTTTCAAAATATGTCTTAAATGAGAACATATTAATTGAAAACTTTGATAACATCATAGGATATTTGAGAAATTTTACATTTTTATGGATTTTTAACTCTATATATCAATTCTCATGATGATAATGGGACAACTCAGTGTGCGCGTGTGTGTGCATGTTTTAATGTTTAGAGATAGAGAATAGTGTAAAAAAGATAATCAACACCCATAGTTAATGAAGTAATTTCATTACGGAAGAAGAATATATAGTTGTTGCTAGGGATATGTAAATCATGTCCATATTAGTGAACCTAACTCATGTTTTGATGAATAAACATAACCATATGGATAAAATTATTTTTCCGCATCATAATCCACCTATGTTGGATCACTTCATGTGACAAAACCATCAATATTTTAATGTAACTACTAATCCATTGGTGGAAGAATAATAGATTACATCCCTTAAGAAGTTATTTGTAAATTTATAATTGATGAAAGGGAAAAGTTTATTTGGGAAATTTATTGTATTAAGGGAGAGGATAATGAATGGTGGTTGTTGATTCAGAACACAAAATAAGTAGATGAAATAAAATTCATGAAAAAACCACTTTTAAAGAGAATTTATTTTAGAAATTATTTACTTGATAGAAATGAGATGAATGGGGAAGAAGTTACTCAATTTAATAAATAAGGAAAAATTATGTATTAAATATTATGATTAAAACCTTATATGTCAGGACCCGTCCTCGGGGCCCGTGCCGTGACTACCGTAAGCCCGCCTTCCACAGGCTAGGGGCTGGTGACTAGCACCAAAGGGTCCACTCCACGAGCTACGGGTCGATACTCCAAGTATCACATGTCCCATGAAGAATTATCTCACAGGACCGCCTCATCATAGGGTTCTCAATGCAACAGATGGCGCGTCAATCGGACGCCCGGTCTGTGAATTATTAGCCTTTTCGTCTCAGGGGCCCGGTTGGTTTCGTGTACGAACCAACCCGACCGAATCTCAACTATACCCCGAACTCTTCTAGGGTATACTCATAAAGACCGTTTCCCAACGTGATCACCAATGCTGCTAACGGTTCGTCAAACGGACGTCCGGTCTGAAAGTTATCAGCTTTTCCGTCCTAGGGGCCCGGTTGGATTTTGGGTACAATCCAACCCGGCCATAATCCAACTGCATCGAAAATTCAGGCTAAGCATGCCAAAAGTTTCTTCTCATCAAGAGGAATCCAACAAAGTTGACGACACGTCAATTGGACGTCCGGAGCTCAAGGTATAAGCGTTTCTACTCCAAGGGCCCAGTTGGTTTCGAGTTCGAACCAACCCAACCGTAACCAAGTTCTCTGAAACCTTTAGTGTAATATACCAAAACGACCATCTCGATCCAAGGATCACATCACAGTTGACGGTGCGTCGATTTGAGGTCCGCAGCCCAAGATATGGGAAAAATACTATAAGAAGTCTGCGAATAGGGGGTTCGGGCCCGGTCCGACCCGGCCTGATACCCCCTGGGTCGGCCCAAACCGGGGCGACCCGACCCGGGTCCGGGTCCGACCCCCTGGGGCACGGCCCCGCCGGCGCGGCCGGTCCGGGCCGGCACGGGCGCCGCATGAGCGTAGAAGGGGGGAACCACCACCCCTTCAGACTAAACGGCGGACCCACGGGGGTCCGCCCTGCCACATTGACCGGGGGTCAAACCCCCCGTTTTTCCAGAATTTGACCGGCAGTAACGGCCGACCAGCTCATCGCAGGACTGGTTGGTCCCGCCCTCCAGTGCACCGGTGGCCGGCAGTCTAGCCCTCCTCCCTTGCTCCGCCGCGGCCAAATGCCGCGACCTTGGTCCGACCAGCGTGGCACGATGGCTTCGCGTCCCTCCGCCATGACCCCGCTCCGGCCGCGGTCTCTTCCAGGTTCTCCGGTACGGCGCGACGGCGCCACGGCTTGTTCGACTACAACGGTGTGGCGCAATGGCGCCACGCTTCTTCACCCAATCTTTATTATTTTCCGCACGGTGCACCGGCACTGCGCTGCCTTGTTCGTGCCACAAAAAATCAACAATCTAGGGGGGAGGAGGATCGACCATGTTTGTGTGGTCCGACCTCCTCCCGTTATTGCGATATCAGGCGACTCAATTTGAAATGAATAATTGCGACAGAAGTAATCACGAACAAACAATTAAAATAATGCCCTACCTCGAGCGTAGTTGAACGAAGGCTCGTCGCGGAATTGCACGTCATGGAAGAAGGCGTCGCGGAAGGAGGATCGTCACGTCGTGGAGAAAAGATTTTTTGGCGTCGCGTCGTCGATCTCTGAGGATTCGGCGTTCTTGACGACCTTCGTCAGAGGTCGGCATTCTTCGCGTTCATCGCGTTCTTCGTCGAGGAAGGAGTGCTCCAAGGCTTTGAGTAATTTCTCCCAAGCCCTCTCGCACAACGAACCCCTTAATAAAATAAGACTTGTATTATTTTATTAACACACAATCCAAACATTTAGGAAATTCAAAAATTGAATCAATCAATTATTTGAATTAATTGAGAAGGTTAAACTTCCCAATTAATGAGAAGTTTAAACATTAAGTTAAACGCAAGAGTTGACTCTCATTTAAGTGGGGGGTGCGGGTGAATTACCTAGATAAAGGTGGGGGTTTCGAAGAAGTTGAAAATATGAGGCTCATGTGGGCCCCACTTCAAAAATATCCTACCTAGTGGGTAGGATATTGTGGGTCCCACTTCATCCACATAGTTTAGGTTAAACAGAAGAAAATAAAATTGGTTGCACCACTTTTATTTTATTCCTTTACTTAACCCAAAAATTTAAAAACCACACCCGAGCAAACGCAACTCTAGAAGAGGTGTTTCTAAGCAATTACTGGCGCTGTGATTCCATCAGTGCCCTCGGAATTCAATTCCGAGCACCGGTTCAAAACTTAGAAAAACCCACTCGTTCGTTCACTGAACATACCCGAGCTAAACTTCGGAAAATGATTTCGGGCACACTTGGAATTAGGTTCCGTTAGAAACTGCGTTCTTGTAAAATTCCAAAGAAAGTCAAGAAAAAAATTTCCTTGAAATTTTCGTGTCTTTACATTACTCCCACCTCAGGGATTTACATCCCCGTAATGCTTTAACCCAAACTATGGATACAAAAGCGGTACTGAGCACGCATCTGAGCCTTCCGCTCCCATGTGCTCACCTGGAGGTTCCTGTATTACCAGTGAAAGCGCACTCGAGGAATCGACCATCCTCGCAGGATCCACTCCTGTCGTTCCTCGATCCCCACTGGAACCTCAGTGAGGGGCACCCCATCTCCCATGTCCAGCTCCTCATGGTCGATGAAATGTGAAGGGTCAAGTTCGTATCTCCTCAGTTGAGATACATGGAAGTCGTTGTGCACCTGGTGCAACTGAGGTGGGTGGGTCAACCGGTAAACCACCTCTCCTACCCTACTAAGGACCTAGAAGGGTCCGTTGATCCTCAGAGATAACTTGTCGCCTCGGCCACATCTCCGTAACTCACGTTGAGGTGAGACCCGTAGGGGAAACATGGTCTCATTCCTCAAACACTAGTGGTCTCCGCCTCCTTTCAACACAAGACTTTTGCCGGCTCTGAGCTGTCCTCATCCGTTCATGGATGACTTGGACCTTTCTGGTCCTACAAGAGTTGCTGAGATTTCTTCTTTGCCGATAAGTGAAATCCGGTCTCATCCCCTGGATGAACCACATTTTTCGCCTAATACAGTCAATCCAGACATGGACGATATTAATCCATACCAAGGATGATGTCTTAAGGCCTCAAAGGTACTACCAAGAGATCTAACCATTTCTCTCGCCTCCAAGGGATGAGTCACACTGCCGGCATCAGTGTGTTGTCACTGGGTCTCCTCTAGTAGGTATCTCAAAGTGAGGGTCAAGTCAACAGTTTTTAAACCGAAACCTCTTAGTAACAACATAAAAAGAGGACAGGAAGGTAAAATCTACAAGAAAGGTGTCTTTTATTACTGAAGATCAATGTACAAAGACAAAAAGAATATACAAAAAAACATCAACTAAGCTAGAAGAAAAATGAACAAAAGTATCCAGGTCTGGAGCTAGTCCCGCTTCTATCCATTTGCACCCGAAGCTCCATGATCATAGGCCTCAGCTGCCTGAAGCTGAGCTCTCCCCTGTCCACTTGTTCCCTGCAGTCGGGGTGGACCTCCTGGTGGTGGTGGTAGTGGAAACACCTCGATGCGTCGTCCACCTCCAGCTGCACGGCCAGCTCCCCTGCCACGGTCTCCTACTCCTTGCGGTCCGCCTCGATCGAACCTCTACCTCTGCCTTGGTGGTCCTTCGTTTATCTACTGATCATCTGTATGGCGGGTCGGACTGTCACGATCCATGTGACCAACACTGCCGTATGAGTAACACTGTCCTCTCATGGAAAGTCTCTCTCCACCTCGGGTGCCACACATACACGATCCTGTGTCATGCGGTCGACCACCTGTAAGTCTGGTCCTCTTGGACCTCTGCATCATCTGTCTACTGCCCGCTGCAGAAGACTCTGTCGCATGCCGGCTAGTAGTGGGTCCTGCTGCTGGAGACTGCTCAGTAAGGAAACTCTCCACTAAGAGGGCTCACTCCAACACCCCTGTCTGCGTCGGGATGCTGTGAGAAACAACAGAAGCTCTAATCTCTCGCCCGAGCCCCTGATCGAAGGTTCGGGCCCTGAAGAACGGGTCCCGTACCATATCTGTGGAGTAGCATGAGAGGTCTGTAAACCTCGCTGAGTACTGTGCCACCATCATGCTACCCTGCTGTAGATGCAACAGCTTTTGTATACGCACCGCTAGAAGGGTGGCTGGTACAAACTCTGCCCGGAAGAGGATCTTGAAGTCTGCCCACAGAAGTGTCGCCACATCATGCATCTAGAGCATCAGGATTCACCATCTTCCTGCTGCTTCCTGAAAAAGGATGGAAAAAAGGATCACCATGAAGTCTGCTGGCATCCCCACTAGCCTGAAGACTCTCACCACAGCCTCCAGCCAATCCTCAGCCACCTGCGGGTCCGTTTCTCCCCTGAACCTGGGTGGCCTCTGGTGCTGGAACTCATGCAGTGTGCTCAAGCGATGTGCACCCTCTGCTACTGGGGCTGGTGGCATTGGTGGCCCAACAGGTATTAGTACCGCTGGTGCCTCCGCTGGTGCCTCAACTGGGATAGGGCCCTATACTGAGGCCACGTCTCTCAACGAGCTGTCAGTACGTACAACTCTCCAGGATCTAGCTGGTCATCCGTGGGGAGGCATCCTGAAAGAAACCAACATGACATGGTCAAACATTTTATACCAGGTGAACTGACCTGGTTTGAGCTGACTTCTAAAACTTTTGAAAAAACAAACGCAATCAGTTTTTTCATGCAAAAAGTCAGAAATCAGCTGTCAGGGTCCTGGTGTTTGGATACGTTGGCTGCCCGCACCAACACTGGATTCCCTGAACTGAAAACCACACTTGGTACCCTTATCACTATTGATTCACAGAAAAGAAATATCATAGTTACAAGTTCTATGGTAGAACCGACTCCTCTGATACCAATTTT
Organism: Viscum album; assembly: GCA_963277665.1. NCBI lineage: Eukaryota > Viridiplantae > Streptophyta > Magnoliopsida > Santalales > Viscaceae > Viscum > Viscum album. The sequence continues at coordinate 589,686,103 of OY728141.1, read as the reverse complement.
TCATGACCCTTCCTCGAGGCCTGTGCCGTGACTACCCCAATCCCGCCTTCCATAGGCCAGGGGCTGGAGACTAGCACCAAAGGCGTAAATACCGATAAAATGGGAAGGGTTTTCCTTATTAAAGGTAAAAAAACACCACAGAGTACATGCAAAAGTAAAACACTAAGTACAAAATGAAGTACTGAAAGAAAGTGGGCCAGAATACAAACCCATCTGAAAAGTGCAGCTACAACTGAAAGGAAGTACAACAGAAAAGACAAACAGCTGGAAGGAAAGTAGCAGCTCCTGGGTCATCCACATCGGATCCTACCTGAAGGGTAGGTACAGATAGCACAGCTCCAGGATCATCCACCGCTGATCCTACCTGAAGGGTAGGTATAGATATCATCCTCAACGCTCTCGCCCTTCAACCTCCTCCGAGTATCGTCTTGTCGTGAAATCCACCACTGGGTACCATCCAGTCCTCGAACACTCGGCCACCGTCAGCGCTTCCTGTCATCTGCAACCAACACAACGAGGTGTGGGCATATCCCATGCATGGGTGAGTATACGATACTAATTAGGGATGCCGAGACCCTCGAGGTCTCACTAAATCCAACAAGGATAACCAAAAGAAGGATCTCAACAGATTACCCTTACTTAGGTATAAGCTCATACTTATACCTAAGTTATCAAGAAACCCATATCAATCATGAAGAAACAAAAAGGTTATGAAATCAATTGATAAACACTACCTAGGTATATTCCCATACATATACCTAAGTTATCAAGTGACCCATCTCAATCATGGGGTAAACACAAAGGTCATAGACTCAGCTCAAACCAGGATTTTATTTATGATGTCAAAACCACGGCTGCTGGAGAACTCCTCCTCTGTCGAGTACAGTGGTCCTGCCCCTACAACCAGGCGCGTCCCACTAACCTGGACTGCTGAAGTACTCCACCTGTCGAGTACTGTGGGCCTACTGCTTCAACAAAGCGCATCCCACTATGGGTCTGCCACTACAACCAAGCGCACCCCCTAATAGCCTACAGAGGTACTTCTTCTGTCGAGTACCGCCGGTCTGCCACTACAACCAAGCGCTCCTCCACCGTGGGTCTGCCACAACAACCAAGCGCACCCCACTGGGCTATCCGAATCACTCCGAGTCGATCGATCAACAGTCATCCGGTCTCAGTCAGCTAATAGGTCTCTGCACTCTGCTAGCTCATCTCCAGGAGGGTCCGCTCCATGAGCTATGGGTCAATACTCCAAGTATTACAAGTCCCATGAATAAGTATCTCAAAGGACCGCCTCGTCATAGGGTTCTCAACAAAACAGACGGCGCGTCAATCGGACGCCCGGTCTGTGAATTATTAGCCTTTTCGTCCCAGGGGCCCGGTTGGTTTCATGTACGAACCAACCCAACCGCATCTCAACTGTACCCCGAACTCTCCTAGGGTATACTCATACGAACTGTTTCCCAACGTGATCACCAACGCCACTGACGGTTCGTCAAACGGACGTCCGGTCTGAAAGTTATCAGCTTTTCCGTCCTAGGGGCTCGGTTGGAATTCGGGTACAATCCAACCCGGCCATTATCCAACTGCATCCAAAAATCAGGTGAAGCATTCCAAAAGTTTAGCCTCATTAAGAGGAATCCAACAAAGTTGACGACACATCAATCAGACGTCCGGAGCTCAAGATATAAGCGTTTCCGCTCCAAGGGCCCAGTTGGTTTCGGGTTCGAACCAACCAGGTTGTACCCAAGTTCTCCGAAACCTTGAGTGTAATATAAAAAAACGGCCTTCTCAATCCAATGATCACGTCACAGCTGAACGTGCATCGATCGGAGGTCCGCAGCCCAAGATATGGGAAAAAGACTGTAAGAGGTCCCCGAATAGGGGGTTCGGGCCCGGTCCGACCCGGACCGATACCCCCTGGGTCGGCCTGAAATGGGTCGACCTGACCCGGGTCTGGGTCCGGTCCTCTGGGGCGCGGCTCGGCCCGACTCGCGCAGCCCGGCTCGCGCAGCCCGGCTTGGCCCGCGCGGCGCGTCTCGGCCCCGCCAGCGCGGCGCGGCCCAGCCGGCGCGGCCCGGTGCGGCCGGTCCGGCCGACGCGGCTGGTCCTGGCCGGCACGGGCGCCGCGCGCGCCACGTGAGTGCGGAAGGGGGGAACCACCACCCCTTCAGACCAAGCGGCAGACCTGCGGGGGTCCGCCCTGCCACTTTGACTGGGTGTCAAACCCCCGGTTTTTCCAGAATTTGGCTGGCCGTAACGACCGGCCAGCTCACCGTGGGACAGGTTGGTCCCGCCCTCCAGGGAACCGGCGGCCGGTGGTCCGACCACCCTCCCTTGCCCCGCCGCGGACAAAGGCCGCGACCTTGGTCCGACCGGCGCGACGCGATGGCGTTGCGTCCCTCCGCCATGGCCCCGCTCCGGCCGCGGTCTCTTCCAGGTTCTCCGGTGCGGCGCGACTATGCCACGTCTTGTTCGGCTTCAACAGCGCTATGCGACGGCGCCGCGCTTCTTCGCCCAATCTTTATTATTTTCTGCGCGGTGCACGGGCACCGCACTGCCTTGTTCGTGCTGCAAACAATCAACAATCAAGGGGGGAGAAGGGTCGGCCGTGTTTGTGCGGTCTGACCTCCTCCCGTTATTGCGATATCAGGCGGCTCAATTTGAAATGAAGAATGGCGATGGAAGTAATCACGAACAAACAATTAAAATAATCACATACCACGAGCGTAGTTGAACGAAGGCTCGTCGCGGAATTGCACGTCGCGGAAGAATGCGTCGTGGAAGGAGGATCGTCGCATCACAGAGAAAAGATTTGTCGGCGTCACGTCGTCGATCTTCGAGGATCCGACATTCTTTTCGACCTTCGTTGGAGGCCGGCGTTCTTCACGTTCTTCGCGTTCTTCATTGAGTAAGGGGTGCTTTAAGGCATTGATTAATTTCTCCCAAGCCCTCTCGCAAAACGAACCCCTTAATAAAATAAGACTTTTCTTGTTTTATTAACACACAAGCCAAACATTTAGGAAATTCAAAAATTGAATCAATCATTTATTTGAATTATTTGAGAAGGTTAAACTACCCAATTAATGAGGCGTTTAAACATTAAGTTAAACGCAAGAGTTGAATCTCATTTAATTCAGGGGTGTGGGTGCATTACCTAAATAAAGGTAGGGGTTTCAAGGAAGTTGAAAAGGTAGGGCTCCTATGGCCCCCACCTCACAAATATCCTACCTAGTGGGTAGGATATTGTGGGTCCCACTTCATCCACTTAGTTTAGGTTAAAAAAATAAAATAAAATTGGTTGCACCACTTTTATTTTATTCCTTTACTTAAACAAAAAATTTAAAAACTACACCCGAGAAAACGCAACTCCGGAAGTGGTGTTTCTAAGCAATTACCGGCACTACGCTTCCATCGGTGCCCTCAAAATTCGATTCCATACACCAGTTCAAAAGTTAGAAAAACCTGCTCATTCGTTCACTGAACATACCCGAGCTAAACTTCGGAAAATGATTTCGGGCACACTGGGACTCAGAATTAGGTGCCGTCAGAAACTGCGTTCTTGTAAAATTCCAAATAAAATCAAGAAAAAATTTTCCTTCAAATTTCCAGGTCTTTACATTATAAGATTAAAAAATCTGGTTGTGGAATACATATGTAATCTAGATAGAATGATAGACCATTTCTTTGATAATATTAAGTCATGTTCTTAAAGGTCACTAGTTTCTACAACATTATCATCATATGTTGATATAAAATCAAGATACTTGAAAACATAGGAAGAGTTCTCTAGATATTATATCTTTACAATAAATCAATAAAATAAGATTTTGGATGAGAAGCTATAAAATATAAATGTGTTCATGATGAATAATGGTAATATGGGATTTCAAACATGTGATAGTTATTGAATAAAACACCTTGGTACTTTCTTAATGGTAACTTGAGTCTTTTTCAAGTTTGGAGAAAATGGTCATAAGGCTCATGAATTAAAGGGAATGAATGAAACCATTGTTATCTTATGAATTAGTTGTAAGGAGTTGTGGAAATTATTCAATATAATGTCATATGAATCAAGGGAACCTACCATAGAAGAGGAAAAAGGTGCAAGGATAAGCTTATTCAATTACTAGAGTTAAGATCAATGTTCCTAGAGATGTGGGGCATGTACTTTGATCATAGAATTAAATTTATCTAATTATTTATTTGATTCTAGATATTTACAATATTTTGAAAATTAAATGTATTCTTATAAAATTAGATATTACCCTTGAAATTCAAGAAGGGATTTTTCAATTAATATTGCTTAGGGAAATAATTATGAAACAAGAATATATGAGTTAGTTCCCCATATGACACATAGTCTTACCCTATTTAAAAACCTGATCATTATAACAATGATTTAGTTTGATGTAATCCTTGGAATGTATTGGGATTTAAATTATAATGTGAATATATTCTTCCAATATAAGTACACTATGATTATTGATGGAGATATGGAATACCTTATCATAAGAGAGGATTCTACATAATCTGAATGATTTCTAGGTCAATATAACATAGCTCTCCTAAATGATATTTGTGGAGAAAAAGAGAAGACACAAGCGATTAATGGAAAAAGTATCCTTATAAAACTAGATGTTCCCTTATTGAAATAACACATTGATATGTTTCTTGAATAACTAACTAGGAATCAACTTGAGTGTGATATGAAGTTATCCATTAATCTTATCCACAATATAAAACCAATTTCTAAGACTCCCTATAGGATGACTATAGTTTAATTAGTGGAATTAATGAAAAAATAATAGGACTTATGTGAGAGGTTATTTAGATACCATAGAATTTAAACATGAAGTTTGAGATGTATTGTATTTGTAATAAAACATGTAATAATACAACAAATCCTTGTTTTTAGTCCCAGTAGAAATGTTTTTTGGTGGGGGATTTACCCAGTGTGGGATGGCCTAGTAAATGAGGCTCAGGCGCGCATCGGAATAGAGGTGGGGTTGTTTGGAATTAATGGGTGAAAATGGTAGCTGGTACCGGCATTGGGATACTAGATTTTAGTTAGGGGCTCTCGATGATGATTATGTCACTAGTAGTGGGTTTTACTAGTAGGTGGGAAGGAATTATATGTAGTAGTCTATGATGTAAGACAACTTCATTGGGAGACTCACGAATCAGAAATTATCGAGTGACCTTCAGTAGTGGAATGAATGATGGGGAAATATCTCCCGCATTGAATCACTATCAGCAATAATTGATGTTTTAGGCGGTATAGGTAAATCCCATGATGGGGGTTGATCAATGGTATTCTGGGGGAAGCCTTGGCGTGGGGAAGTTCCAATGGGAAAAAACGTTTTAAAAGGGGTTCAGATCCTAGTTGCAATCTAAGATGAGGTCAAATAATTAGATCTACCACCAAAAAATGAAATCATATTGTCATAATTATAGTTTATGGATTTCAATTAGTACTAGGACCCATGAATTCCTACATGGGAATTCTTACATAGAAGCATTTGCAGGTCGGATGCTTTAGAAAATAAGTTAAACATCTACTAGGTGAGGATTTCTGTTGGGTGTATAGACTTCGTGCCATCATGGCCATGTATTTGACATAGTGCATATAGGCCATAGGTCCATTTAATATTACACCTTAACCAAATTTTAAAAGGGTTCTATCCAAAATTAATAAAAAAATCACAACTTTTCGATTTTAGGCTACTATTTCCCCATGGTATGTTGGTGTTCTTTTTGTTAAAATGGAATATGGGTCTTTGAGTATATGCATCAATCATTGTGAAATCAATTTCATTACTATAATGAATAAGTATACTCTACCCTATATTGATAACATGTTTGATCAAATTTAAGGAGCTCAATATTTTTCAAACATTGATATTACCTTAAGGAATCATCAATTGTGGGTAAAGAACAAGTATATTTTAAAGACACCATTTCATATGAGGTATGAACATTACCAATTTAGAATAATTCCACTATAATTAAATATTTAACCCTATATTTTTACAAATATGATGAATTGAGTATTCATGGATTGTCTTGATAATTTCATTTTGTTATTTAATAATAATATATTGGAATTCTAAAAAAATACATGATGAGAAAAAGAGTCATTTTTGAATCATTCTAAAGTGTCCAATAGAAAATAAGTTATATATAAAATTTATCAAATGAGAATTCTATATTTATTAGGTTTTATTTATTTTATATATTGTCTCTAAGTAAGGACTTTATATTATCCTTCAAATATAAAGGCATTGTTAGGTTGGTAAATTCCAATGAATTTAATCACGGTATGTTGTTTCGTTAATTTATAGTTTACTATCAACAATCTATTAAAAAAATTCCTCTATTATCAAACCCATTATAAATGTTTACACATAAATGGGTTATGTTCATATGGTTACATGAATGTAAAAATATGTTTTAAATAATTAAATTGGAGATTGGTCAATGTGATAATATTATCTTTACCATCGAGAAGGGATGGATTTTTATCAATAGTGATACATCAAAAAGGGATTTGAATGTTTCCGTATGTAGAATAATATATTTGTTTCATATTAATCAAGGTTATTAATTATTCATGAATATAATTATCCAACCCATGATCTTGATTCAGAAGCCATAATAGTTACATTGAATATATGGAGACATTACCATTATGGTGGAAAATATGAAATATATTCAAATCATAAACGTTTGTAATAAATATTCTCATAGAAGGATCTCATAATGACACAAAGGTAATTTATATAACAACTCAAGGATTATGATTTCTCAATACACCACCATAATGGGAAGTTAAATAAGGTGGATAATGTAATGAGTGGAAAATATCATATAGTTTTTTCTAAAATGAGGACTGAAAAAGATTCTATATTCATGTATTAATTAAATTTGGATATTAATACTATGAAGGATGGAGAACCATCATATATATTCTAAGTAGTTTCCAATATATCCTTTCTAGATTAAATAATAAAGTGTTATATTTTTTTTAAGAATATTAAAAATAAAATTAAATTAATTAATGATATAAAGTTATTGGTGTTGTACTCTGAAGATTTTATATTAAAATTTAGAAATAGGCTTTTTGTTCCATATATTCATGACCTAAGAAGATAATTATTAATGAAGCTAAAAACTCAAATTTCTCTACACACCTCAGGGGAACCAAAATTTATTAGGTTTTTAAGGAAATGTCTTGGTGGAAAATTATATAATTGGAAATAGTATACTACATTTCAAGATTCTTTTTTTTAAATAGGTAAATGATGATATAAAACATCCTAATGGAGTCATGAAACCTTTACCTATTTCTATGTAGAAATGGTATGGTATTACTATATAATTTTTCACCATATTACCAAATTCTTTGAGAAATAATTATGTAATATGTGTTATTATTGATTGACGAACCAATATAAAAATTTAATTACTATAATGGAAGATACACCTCTTCATCACCTAACATATCTATACATTAATAAATTTTTGAGACTTCATGGAAAATCCTTTTGATAGTATTTGATCTGGAAAAATAGTTTATATCGAAATTAAACAGGTGTCTTCAAAAGGATCTTAACATTGAGAAATATTTGATAAATTCCTATCATAAATAGATAAATAAATAATCCAAAATGATTATTCAAACACTAATATACATGTTGAGGTCATTCTTACATAACATTGAAGGTATATTGGATTACATTTCATTTTTGGTAGAATTTTTTTTATAATTAATGCTTTAATTGAAGAATTCAAATAATATTAGAAGAAGTATTTTATGAGAAAATATTTTTTACATCGACTATTTGGGTTGAAATTAGTGAATGGAACCTCTTTTTTCTAATAAATTGTTGAGGAGACCATAGTGATAGTAAATAATATTCAAAATCATATCCAGGTAGCTCAAAGAAAGGAAAATATATATGTGGAGAAGTAAAGGAAGACATATAATTTCAATTTTAAGATTATGTTTTCTCAACGATGAATCCATGGAAGGGTGTTATAAAATTAAAAAATAAAGGGAAACTATGTCTAATGTACATTTGGACTTTTGAAATTTTTTTAATGACTTGGAGTTCTGGCATACCATTTAGAAATTCCACCCAGCCTCTTGAAAGGTCATGTTGTGTTACATATCTCTCTGATAAAAAAGTTAAATCCAAAACCAATATAATTTATCACCATTGAGTAAATATAATAGGAATATTATTTATCTTATACGAAATATCTTATCAATTTTCTTGACATTATTGAATAATTATTGTGGAATCTGACACTTTGATTGGTGAAGATACTTTAAAGAAATCATAAAATAAAAGATATGACATGGGAACCTAATTAATTTATAATTAATAACTACCCACACAATTTCAGGAGGCAATAATATATAAATGTTGAGGATGAAGTTTTTTAGGGTAGAATATAACACCCGTGCTTCAATTATTTTGAGTACGATTTTCTTACTAAAGAAAAAAATATAATAATGCACGTAGACTTAATCAAGAATATGATTGAACACTAAATTCCCAAATATTATAAAATCAATTTTATTAAATAATTTTAATATTTTTATTCATTATTTTAAAATTATATTTGGGTTAATTTTTGATATTTTTCAAAAATAGTTTATTTTTGAGTGATTAGTGAAGAATACTGATTTTATAAAAACTATATCTTTTATGATATTGTAGTGATATAATAAAAACATGAATGTTTATAAAAAAATTTAATTGAAAAAAATATATTAAATAATTAATATAATTATATAAAAAATTTAATAGTGAACATAAAAATCAATTCTTGAAAATTCTAAAATCTATATTATGTTTTTGTTCAAATAAAAATATTATTTATTTCATGTCTCATAATAAAGTATTTAAAAGTTTTATTTAATTCTTGTTTAATTTGGAATATAAATATATATCCTTTTATTTACCATAATTCATTTAATTCCACATGAAGTAGCATGAAACTTTATTTTTCTTTAAAATAATTTTTATGTTTGAAAAATGAATTTTCCCAAAAAATAGGTTTCCGAATATTTTATGAACACATATTAAAAGTAGTTTTTACCACATATATAAATTGATTTTTTTAAAATAAATTCTTTATTTATAATCATTAAATCTAATACTAGAAATTATGTTCAATTTCATATCATAACAAATAGTACTCGTGGTACATATTTGGTAATTAGGATAAGGATAAAATGTGATAAAAGTGTTAAAATAATGGGATAAGGGTTCAATTTAACCTGAATTTTTTTTTTCAAAACTCATTAATTGGTTTTATTTTTTTCATTAACATCATCATATTCAAATATATGAAATTTTTTAGCCACATGAATTGAGTAATACATATATTGTATAATATATTTTTAAGTAATTTCACTTTTTCCAAGTACCTCACTCATAAAAGGGAACAACACACACTTAAGGTGACCAATAACTAACTTAAAACCTTGCAAAATTTATTTTTATCATTCTAGAGATCCTAGTCTCACAAAACTACCACTTAAAAAATGATTAAGAAGTAATCTAGAGATGGTTACCTTATAAATATGTATATGTTCTTACTAAAAATTTCGAAGAAAATTTATTATTAAACTTCATATAAATATTATATAAAAATCTTATAATAATTGCATCATTTTATTCACTATAATGAGATGATTTTATATTAATGGTATATCCATTTTCTATCATTTTCTAACCCATAACAAATGAAAACATGACATGTACATACATATGGCCTACCATCTCCACATAGTGGTGTAATTTGTTTCCATCACCATTATTATTAAATGTATATAAAAATATAGTTAATTAATATATATGATACATTTCAATTAATTATGACTCTATAAATTTAATGTATTATCTATTTTCTTATCTTTTATCCATGGGAAAATGATAACGTCGATCATGAATACATGTGAACTACCGCCTCCATGAAGCAATCCTATACTTTTTTGTATTACCACCATGATTGGATGATTATATAATTTTTTATAATGAATAAATATTGTATTGAGGATATTATTAACTTTATGGTGATTTAATAAACATTTAATATAACCTTTGACAATGAAAAATATACTGAAGTAATTTGTGAGAAATTCAATGAGTGACATAAATTGGTCCACATATGTAAGAACTATTCACTAAATGGATTTAAATATTAATACAAAAGGACCTTAAAAATGAAATATAAATGAAAAATGACTTTAGGAATGTATTTAATTAATTTAAATTCATTATACTGGAGTATGAAACATATACAACTAAGATAAGAACCAATGTAAGGGATTTATTTTATAATCAAATTTTATTTTGGGATTGATCACGTTCATAATTTCTTTGGGAAAATTATAGGATCCTAATATATTAAACCAAATTTATTTCATCCTTATAGAGTTCCAAATTTTATAACAATACTATTACATAATTTAAAAATAAATAATATAATAGTGTTAGAAAACCAGGAACCAAAGTTTTAGTGTCTTAGGAAATTAGGACCAGACATTACTTTTACATAATAAAACTTGACATTATTTAATTAATTATTTTCTATATTATTAGTGTTGATTATTTCCTACTTATTAAAAACAAGGACCTGAAGATATAAATTAAATAAAGGGGTGATCTAAAATATTAGTAATAGGATATATATGAACATAAATAAATATGAAATGCTTATGAAAAATCATTATCATCATAAAATAATCGGGGAATATTATTCACAATCATGATAGGAATCATTAGATAAAGACATGGAATATGGAAATTCATAAAAATAAAATGACTTTTATTTGTGGTTAACTACCATGTATAGTTTTGAACAAATCTAACATCATGTTCACACATAACATATGTGCATCATAATAATGTCATCTTTATGAACAGAGATAACATCATGTTCATGAATAGTGCAAATTATATCATGAGGTACATCACATTACCAAATTAATTTTAGCACTATATTATTCTAGGGACACCCATCACATCATAACAATTACATAATCATGAATTCTACATAGAAACTATATCAATCTTAGACATAAAATAACATATGAAATAGAAGTGGGATTCATGAGAATTTCATAAAGAATACATTCATGAATAAACTTTTTTATTCTCAAAATAAAAATGGAATAACATACATGGTATAATAATTATCAATCTTGAGTTAAGAAGAAGTAATCTCAAGATAAATAAAACACCTTTTTTTAGAAAGAATAATTATTTGGAAAAATCTTTTCATTTTTCATAAAATTATATTGGAAGAATATATATACAATAAATTAAAAGGGAATTAAAATGAAATTATATTTGAGGAATATTAAAGAACATCTATACTGATATGTGGAACAAAAAAGGGTTAACCAAAATAAATGAACTTGGGTTTGATAATCCCATTACATAATGTTTGGATTATTTCTTCACATTAATTTCCTGGATTATCAAATTAGATTCATTAATTAATAAATAAAATCATATTATACATGTATTTGATTTATTGTAATTTTAATATTTTTTATGGCCATTTTGATGAGTTAGAGTGTTTGATTTAATCCTTTTGTAGTGTTTGTTTTCATGATTTTCATGATTGGTTCACTTGTATACAAGTATGGAAGATTCTAAAAATGGAAACATCATCATTCCAAAGTGTTTATTTTCTTGGTTTTCCTGATCGATTCACTTGATTTAATGGTATTTAAACTATGTGGAATAATTATCAGAAGGGAATTTACATTATTTAAATATTGGTTCCTTACATTATTCCCCCTTATAAAATAACTTCCTCTAAATTTTATTTTATAAACTATGGTGAAAAAAACATAGAGTACTTATGCTTAATAAAAGCATATGGTTTCTATGTTTCCTCACCATGATTATGGTTTTTCCATAGTATATTGACCAAGTGAGGAGTATTGATGTGTATAACTTTATCTATTTGGTCTAATATCATTAATGGATATTCCTCTTAAGAGAGATTATTTTCCAACTATACCACCTCTGGATTCAGTACAAGTGAGGGATTAGGTATGTACTTCCTCAAGAGGGATTCATGGAATTTACTATATTCTTGAGACATATTAGGTGTAAGTTATGGTTGATAGGGAACATCTCCAACATGATAAAGAATATCGAATGGGCTAATGTACCTAGGACTTAACTTTTACTTCTTACTAAATCTAAGGATCCAATTCCATGGAGATATGCAGAAGAATAATATGTCTCCAACCTCAAACTCTAGGTCTCATTTATTATTGTCTACATAGATATTGTATTGACACGTGGCTTCCTTGATCTGTTGTTGAATTATTTTCACCTTTTCCACTATTTCATTGATCATTTCAGGTCCAAACAGCTTATATTCACTGACTTCATCCCAGTATCACGATGTTATTCATCTTTTCCAATAATGGGATTCATATGGATCTTTTTGGATGCTGGAGTGAAAAAATTCATAACAGAACTTAACCAGAGGAATATGTTGGTCGAGTCCTCCTAATTCCATAGAATATTCTCTCAACATGTCTTAAAGTGTATGAATATTCCACTTATATTGGCCACTAGTTTTGGATTATATGCCATACTGAAGTTCAGTTAAGTGTTTAGAGCATGTTTTAAACTTTTATAAAAACGGGATGTGAATCTCAAATCTCAATCAAATACAATTGATAGTGGTACTATATGCATCCTTACCACTTCTCAAATGTATATCCATGCAATTTGATCTAGTGAGAAGAATTGTTGAATTGTGATAAATTGATATTTATTTATCAGATGTTCCAAAAAAACCCATATACAATTGTTTCCTCTGGATGTCTTCATAAGTAAAGTGACAAAGTACATGGTTATTTTTTCCCATTTCTATGTTGGTATGGCTAATGGTTACATAATCTGCTTATAATTTTGTCTTTCAACCTTAAATTTCTGACATACTATGAATTTTGATGTATATTCAATGATCACTTTTTTAATATTATCCCACCAATAGTTCCTCGGATATCTTGATACATATTTCTACTTCTTGGATGGATATAAAAGGTTGATCTATGTGCATAATTGAGAATCTAATTATTTATCTCTATATTATATGGTACACATAATAATGACCTAAATGTTACAGATCTTTCCTCATTAATTTTGAACTCTGATGATTTCCCCTTTCTTATGGCTTCCTCCGTCTTATGAAGTTTTATATTATTTCTTTAAGAATATTTTATTTTATACACGAGGGATGGTTGAAATGTAAATTGAGAAAGGATTGATGTTTTTACTTCCTTAATGATTCCCATGTTCAACCTTTAAAAAATTAAGAATATTGGATCCTTCTTAATTATAATCATTTATTATGTTTATGCATCTTTTCTAGTTAGAGTATCTTCTACATTTTTTGCTTTTCCAAGATGGTAGTGGATTGATAAGTAATAGTCCATTATGAGGTCTAACCCTCTTCCCTGGTACATATTAAGATCCTTCTATTTGAATATATATTTTAGCATCTTATGATCAATATATATTTCACAATTCTCCCCATTGATATAATGCTTCTAGATTTTCATCATGAAGAATGGAGATGAAAACTCCAGATCAGGTGTGGGATCATGTTTCCCATAGATTATCAACTTCCTTGAGGGATAGGCCATCGATTTACCAATTTAAATTACTATAAAACCTAATACCTTCTCTGAAGCATCAATTTATACATCAAATGGTTCCCCACTTGTCGGTAGTGTGAGTATCAGTGCTATGAAAAGCCTCTTTTTCAACTCTTTGAAGTAATCTTCACATTTACTGGTCTAGAAACAAATTTATCCCTTTCATGTTAGCTTGGTAATTTGGTTCAAAAATAATTATAATTTATTAAAAAATCACTGGTAATACCCAGTTAGAACAATGGAAATATAGATATTCATTACAAATGTTTTCTAGGTCCAATATTCGAATGCCTTTGTCTTAGAAGGGTGGACAGATATTGTTTTATTTTTGGTTACATGCCTCAAGAATGATACTTTCTCCATCCCAAAATTCAATTTACTTTACTTTTCATAAAATTTCCCCATTTTAAGATCCATTAGAACAATATTAAAATGATCCTCTTATCCCCCCTTACTCTTTATTATATGAATAAAGTTTCAATAAAGACCACAAAAAATTTGTTGAGGTCATCTCTAAAGACTCAATTCATTTAGTACATGAATATTTTTTGAAGAATTAGTGAGTTTTAAGGCAATAAATCCGAACTCATTGTTTCCATTACTCAATCAAAAGGTAGTATTGGGAATAAATTTCTTCATTACCTTTAATTGGTGATATCCTAACTAAAGGTCCACCTTAGAGAAAAACCCGTCCCCATATAGTTTATTGAAAAAGTCATATATCTGTGGAAGGGGATTCATGCTCTTTATCATGATTTTTTTGAGACCTTGATAATCAATGTAGCGGTGCATCAATCCATCATTATTCTTGAAAAAGAGGACTAGTGCACCCCCCAGTGAAGCACTCAGGCGTATGAAACCCTTATTGAGGTTCTCTTGTAACTACTTCTTTAGTTCCTCTAACTCAATGGTTATTATTCTATAAGGTGTCTTTGATATAGGCAAATATCAAGAAATAAGTTTAATTGAGGACTCAACCTCTCAGTTTGGAGGAAGACTAGGTAATTATTTATGGAACACATCCTTATAGTCCATCAATAACGGGAATGTATTCGATCATGATTCTTTCATTTGTCTCAATAATTTGAGCCAGATATGATTACTCATAAGGAAATAATATCCAAACTTTAGATGGTAATTATGAAGTACATTTTTCCTCTTTATTACACTTTTACAGAATTGAAATATTCCTCGAGATGTCAAGAGTACTGTCCCGTTATTAATAGTTGGTGTTGGATTAGTACAACAATAGCTAATCAATGCCCAATAGGGCGTGTAACTCTACCAAAGGATGTAAGGAAATATTTTATTGTAGTTTCATTACAAAAACATTAATCGTAGGAGTTATAAACATTGGATGCAATAATTTATCTTTTTATTATTCTCACAGATAAATCAACATCTATATTTTGAGGCGGTGTTTGTATCATTCTACTAAACATGAATGTTATGAAATAATGTGTAGAACCAGAATCAAATAGTACATTCCCTATTCATGAATGAATTACCAACATACATATCTCCTCATAATTTTTGGGCTCCACCTTAGTAGTAGTGATGGCATATTATTTCCATTTCTCCTTTTTATTTTTTGGTTCCTGACATTGATTACCTTCAATGACTTGGGGTTTAGTTCACTAGCTTGCATGTTTCCCTTTCACCCAATGGTTTAAGTATTAAACCTTGGGTTGTTCAATCTTTCCTCTATCACATTTTCCTTCATAATCATGTATCATCTATATTCATGAGCTTGGAGGACTTCTCTCCCACACTTGAATCATTTTCCTACCCCTTTAAGGAAATTAACATGATGCTTCTTTCCACATTTCAACATGTGAATTCTTGAGTTTTACTTCCACCATTTTCACTTGATTATCCAGCTTGAAAATACATATTTCATTTATTTTCTCCACAGTTAGGGGACCATTATCCAAAATCCATATCCACTTTGAGATCACAACTGAAAAATCTTCCATAACTACCAAATTTTCAAATTGTCATAGCATTTCATAGGGTTCATATTAAAGCACTAATGAATCTATCTATTGTTTTTATAATTTTTTATAACAAAAAACAAGGAGTACCTTGAAATACTTGTGAAATTTTCTTTATAATCCATGAATGATTCATCTTCCTTTAATTTAATCTCTCTTAATTCTCTCTCTAATGTTTTCTCAATAGTTTTAATGAAATACTTGTTAAGAAATAATTTTATAAAGTATTCCCAATCTATCTCTTCAATTTCATCCTTTGTCTTGGTTTTTTTAAAAAAACACACGCCATTGATCGGCCTTCCCATCTAAAAGATAAATAACCAGAGTCACCTTCTCCACATTAGAACACTAAAGAATAGAAAATATATTCAATATTGAGTTAATCCATAATTCCATGACCAATGGATCAGGATATCCACTAAATATCGGTGGTCATTTTTGCAAAAACGACTAGATAGATAGTTTATACCTCTTCGGTGAAGGAGGATATTCTACATTATTCAGTTTATTGTTCCTAGCCTGAGACATATAGCTAAGAATCACCATGAAATTTTGTACTCCACCTCCCAAGGCACTGGGAATATTCTTTAGAAATTTTCTGTGTTGTCCCTCACAAGTGTTATTAGCCAAATCTTCCAAGGTTCCCACCATTTTCTAAAATAGAAGCGGTTTTATCAAACCCTAAGTAGAAATTAATGATTACAAAATTTATTCCTTTATGAAATTAACTCTAAAAAATAAATTTTGGGATACCTATGTTTAATATTTTTATGAAATGAATATTATTGGGTTATTACATATTATTAGTCACATACTAAGGGTTTACATTAAAGTTCTCTGATCCAAATTCTCTAATTAAAGAAATCGTTTTCTAATGCCAACTATACCTACACTAAAATTCTAACATTACTATTTTATCATTTTAAAGATAAAAAAGTTAATAGTGTTACAAAACTAGGATCAAAAGGATTAGTTTTTTGGGAAAATTAGTACAAAACGTATCATTTAAAAAATGAAACATAATAATTATTTAATTATTTTTCTCTAGATTCTTATTGTCCCTTGTTTTATCCTTAGTAAAAGTAATCACCTGAGGGTAAAATCAAAGAAAGGGGTGAGCTGAAATCTATGTAAGAGGATAGATAAGAAATTGAATCAATATAACATGGGTGAGAATAATCATCATAATAATAAAATAATCATGGGATAAGAATCATAATAATGAGATTAAGAATTAGATAAATACAAGGAATGTGTCCATGAATTAAAATGAAACATCATGTCTTAGTGGTTAAAAAAACACATAGTTGTGAAAAAAACTACCATAATGTCCACACATGACATATCTAAATAATCATACAGTCATATTGGTGAACATAGATATCATTTTTTTCATGAATATTGAACATTATCTCATGAGATACATCACATTACCCAATGCATAGAAGTGATATATAATTCTGGGTGCACCTTTCACATCATAACATTTAAATAATCATGATCACCACATAGAACACATATCAACCTTACAGATACAATAACCCATGGAAAGGAAATGGGTGTAAAGAAAATTTCATAAAGCATACATTTATTAATAAACATTTTGGTTAGAAACATAAAAGGGAAATAACATACCTAGTATAAGAATCGTTAATCTTGAGTGAAGAAGAAGAAATCACAAGAGAAGTAAAACATGTGTTTTTAGTAAGAAGATTTATTTTGGAAAAATATTTACATTTTTAATAAAATAATATAGAAAACATGTCTATCAAAGAAACAAATTTTGAGGTAAAATTAAATTATATTTTATTAATAGTAAAGAAAAATATATGCTGAAATTTGGAATTAAAAAGGGATAACCAAAAAAAAAGAAATTATGTTCGAGAATCCCCTTACCTTAAGTATGAATTCTTTGTTCACATTAATGTTTGGGATAATAAAATTAGACTAATTAATTAAGAAATAAAGAACTTATTCTACAAGTATTTGATTCATTCTAATTATATTAAATTTGTTACTGGTTATTCTGAATAGTATCAATTTCTTCATTTGGGGGTATTCTTTTTCTTGATTCCCATGATCAGTTCACTTGTATACATGTATGGAAAATCCTATAAAATGACGATAATTATCCAGAATTTATATTATATCTTATTAATGAATATAATAAATTTTAATTTGACTTATATTTTTTTCTTAATATGAAAACGATTCATTAGATAAAATTACAATGTTAATAATTTATATTATTTTTTCTATTTTTCGATCACAATGAACTCATTTTGTTTTATTATTTAATATTATTTATATAAGTTTGTTATAGAACATTAAAAAAATATAACATAAATTTTAAAATCTATTTAAATAATTATAATGGTTTTAATCCATCCTTGAAGGTGGTAATGGAAAATTAAAACTTGTCATCCTAGAAGGTGATAAAACAACACCTCACAGACAAAATTTCCATTTTTAGAATAATAGGGAGAGGAGAAGAGTCTTGAAGATATATTTTTCCATTAAAATAATCAAATTATAGTATATATAAGATAATTTAGTTATAATTAAACTTTCATAAGGGGATACAAGTAGATAAAAAGAAAAAAATGAAAATGAAAAGAAAATAATAGAAAAGAAATAGAATTTTACCTCTTGAAATTTTCTCCTTGGGAACCTCCTTAAGTAGATTGGTTTTGCTATTTTGTTGAGACTAAAGGCTCTTAGAAATGGGAAATAGGAATGGTATGACTATTGGGTAGAAATTGGATAGGATTCATGACTTGAAAATGTGTGATAATAAGAGGTGGTGAGAGGTGGAATTTATAGTGGTGGAGAGTGGTATTTTTTGATTATTTTATTCATTAGTTTGTTATTTTGGCTCAATAAAATGAATAGTTTGATCATTATCACTAAATATATTAAAATAATTAATGAAATTTTTATATAATGGTTATTACATTATCTATTACTCAAGGAATAGTGTATTTAATCTATATTGTATATATACGACAAATTAGCATATTAACTCCTCACAAAAAACTCAACTAATTTAGAAAAATATAAAAAATTCACCATAACTATTTTTAGATGTTTATAATTAAATAATTAACTCTATTTTATGAAAATAATTTTCTAAATTTAAGAAAATTATATTTAAATTATATCCATTATTTATTATAAATTTTATGTTATAAAATTATAACCCATTTTACGACACTTTGAAAAATTACTTAAGGTCTCATACAATTATCCTATAATAATAAGAAAATAAAATTATAATTTATGAATATATTTTATGAAAATAATTTTTTCATTAAATAATTATATAAATTATAAAATTCTAATTAAATATTTATAACTAACCAATAATACCAATTCTTAATTTATCGTATCTAATATATTTACTTTATTATACCATAAAATAAATATACTATTTTTTGATTTATAAGATACCTAAATTTTATTTATAGTCTCATAGGTGAGTTTACTATTCTACTGGTTGGATTAATATTCCTAATGGTCACATTACTTTTCCAGAGGTCAAGTTAATATTGTTTTGGTAAATATTTTTAGATTTTTAGAAATACCTCTTCTTCTATTAATTATTCATTTATAAAGATCATATTTTGTCCTATATGTGATTTTAGGTGATTTATTCTCTATGGAATGGTTATAAGAAATTTATTTCTATTGATAAAATTTTGGGACCTTAAATCATACTCTGGCTGTGTTTGGAGTTTAAATGTATATTTTACATTTCTTATTTTGGTGGATCAATAATTAGTAAGTACCATACATATAAGTGACACTAAAATTGTTTATTCATTTGGTTAGGATTCATTATCTTCCTAATCCACTTTATTAAAATAACATTCAATGTTTTTATCTATAAATAAATGTTTTTAAAAGGTCGTTTTACAACCTTTTACTTTATTTACAATGTTTTAAAAATAATCTTTTTAATTTATTTTGAACTAATCACTTTTTTGTACTTTTTAAAAAAGTGTGAAAAATGTTATCTTTTACCATATACAACATGAATGGATTTTCCATCAATCATGACCTTTGTTTACTTTACATATTTTTATATATGTTTCTGTGTGTTTTTTTCAAATAAATTATTTTTCTCAATATTCTATGAATTTTTTAAATGCTACAATAATGAAAGGATATTATATTTTAATGGAATGAAAAAATTTATAAAATTATTTATAACTTAATTCATACACAATGTAACAAGGAGGTTATTTTTAATATCTTACATCTATTTTAATTTATAAAGGAATATTTTACTATAAAACAATAATTTGTAATGAATATATGGTATTCTATCATCCTTGACTAATTTATGGATTTTAAACTATTTGGAGATCATTAACTTTATTTCAACCAAGTTATCTATCACAATACATTATTCATTAGTAATTATTTAAAAACTACGTGTCTATATTTTCAATATCATTGATGAATTTTTTATAATTTATATTAATTTTATGGTTCTAAATTGAACACCATTTTTATATATGATATTAGTTGAAGAAATATTATCAATAAATTTACTTCATTGAATAGGGAAATATTTTGAATTATAGATTCCATACGGATAAATATTGATTTATATGGAAATTAGATAATTAATTTTCATAATTATTCAATATACGAGGAATTAAATGGATATGAAAGTAATGTGTTGGGAATGATTATATATAAAACCTTGATTAATCGATAGGTCCCTTGGTATAAAATAGATATAATACCAAATTATACGGGTATTTGGTATTACACATAAGCATTTATTAATATTTCTTTGGTTGAGGCCTAGATGATAAGATTCATGATAACTTGGTCGATGCCTTGATGTAAAAATAATTAATTTAAAGATTTATTCTTTTCATTTATTATGAGTCTAGATTTTATTATTCACATCATTGTTATATTGATATTAACTATAGATATACAGATAACTCATGTTTTTTAAATAATGACATGAGTTTTGATTATACACTTTTTCATATTTCTTACACTTTATTTATTGATTATAGTTTCCACAATATATAACACTTACTGAGTATCTGATATCACCCTTATTTTTTTTCCATTTCATATGATATGAAGAATAATATTTTGAATGATTTTAAGTATTTAATATTTTTTTTATGTTTTGTTTTTTTATTTCCAAAGTAATATGAAAATAAATAATATATCTAGTTTTCCATGATTTATAAGGATATCAATATAGTGTTGTGTATTCACTTATATATTATAATAATTTAATAAAGTACGATCTAGTTGTGGGTTATTTGATTTAGGTTTATTATAAATTTCCTTTTATTAAAGTTCATATCTATTAATTATTTTTATGATATCTAAATTCAATAAGTTTTAATCATATTTAAATGATGATTTTTTATTAAAATTCCTATAATAATCAAGGAAAAATAAAGATCTTCCAAATGGGTAACTATGGTGATTTTATTTTATGACAAAAAAATTCATGACACCCACCCCACCCGACCCATCACACTTCACTAGTACCCCTCCAAGGATTATAATAAAGAAGAGTGATCCCCCATAGTCATTCCTTTGGTAGCCCTAGTTTGGAAACTAGCATTGTGGGAATATAAATGACACTCATGGGAGGGGGGTGGGCTATAATCAATTATAGTTAAGTATGGTCGATAGATATGATAAAAAATCACCATGAAACCCCATCACTTAATATAAAAGAAAACATAAACCATTAGACCCACAACTCATTTTAAATGATAAAATAAAAGTTTCCAAAATAGAGCACCAAAAAAAAATTATTAAGGGGGTGAATTCTCAAAAAATATATCCTATGTCTTAATAATGGAAAGATCAATCTATAAAATCCTAAAAGAATAATGGAACATAGTTTATATATACATATAGTGATAATAACATGTATAAATAGTAGTATCCTACATAAATTCTCTCAATAAGATATGAAAAGATCATACTATTGAACTAGTGAATAAATAGTAGAACTAATAGGCACCTAGATAGTTTGACTAGACATACCAACCTCACCAAGGCTCACTCATGAAGTAACACATCTAATGTAGTAGAATAATAATTATTAAATATTGATCAAGTCAAGATGGAGCGAATTCCCCCATTATGTTTCCAGTATCATGCACCATTTTTAATTGTCTTGTTATCACATTACTTCTATAATGCATTAAATTGAGAAAAATACTGGTCTAGACTCATCAATACCTACTCTAACATCACAAGGTCCGACATCTATTGTTTAAATAGTTTAAATACACATGTTCATACATGTATCCCATATGTGGTTTGGGTTATAACCCTACCTATCTCAACCTCTTGTAGAGAGCTTCTTCTATATTGGATTCAAGGGAAATCCATCATCCACAATACAACATCATAACTAGGTATGAATGATTTAATGAACATGAATGATATTAACCAGATTATCAATTATTACCATGAACTACCAAAACTTATTTTCATATCTTAGTCACACTATGATTAAACATTAATTTTGAAATCATCATCAATTTTTCCCCAACTAGGTATCACCACTATGTACTGCTACTAATGGAAGAGTGAGGAAAATAGAGAAATCATCCATTCATTCTCTAACCAACCTATATGTTTGAAAAAAAAATCCCCCAAAACATTTGCATTTTAGTACATATTAATTGAAATGGGTGGGGTAAATATAAAAGTAATATTAAAATTAAATACAAGATAATCACTCATAGTACTTATCCTAGGGGTTCACATCAAATGAAACTAACATAGCCCACCCAACTGGAACATTATCTCAAAAAATCCAAAAAAAAAATGATTCCATCACTTTATGAAACTCACCATTAAAACTTCCATAGATAATAAAAATTACCTCCTTCAATTTTTAATTTCAACCATTTCCAAATTTTACAAATTACTAATCTATCCCCATTTAATTCCATATTTAATGAAAACCCACTCTAATCATCACCCACATTATTTCAAATTCAAAATCATCCCATTAATTAAATTTCAATTCATTAGATAATTAATTTACATTAATTTCATGCCAACATTTATTTATTTTCCAACTTGTTACATTTTTATATCATTATAATAAAATTTCATATTCCATCACCACTGAGAAGCTACCAAAAAAAACATACCACTTCTTATAATAATAACTAAAAACAATATCACTACTTTAATGCACAATTAATTTGATCTATTAAATCCCATCACTATAAATGTAAGATTGTAATTTTTTATGAGGTAAGAACTATTTGATATAAATAAAAATATAATTTTTCTAAAGGAATTTATTAATGTTTTAAGAGTTTTAGGGGTTAGTTCAGAGCATAAATATGTAGTTTTTATAGAGATTGTGTGATGCTAAATTTCGGTTCATAGTTATGAGTAGTTGTTTGGTTAAACCATGAAGCCTTATAAAAGGAGAGGAAATGTTAGTTTAACCATGAAAAATAGTTCACATGGCTATGTGAGGAGATATAAAGAAAAAAGGTTATTACAAATACCTACTCCTTATTTTGTTGGTTATTATCCCCATAATATAAATTCTTCTATATGTCATAAGGTTATTAGAAATATTAATTGGATATAACCCTAATTATAATCATGTTAAACCCCTTTCTCTAATACACATTCAATAATTGGTTATTCTACCAACTGTACCTACTTCTTCATTCATTTTTTATATTCCCCAATGATAATAATCAAGTAACTACTTATAAACCCTAGTTTCAGCCTTCCTTATCAGATGTTCCAACCACAATGAAATATCCTTTTTTATAATCCTTTCCTTTGAGATTTATAGACCACACTTTCTCATGTACAATTAAACTAACTTTTCACATATGAAGTACCCTTTCATGGATGCTAGTCTTGTTCAAAAAATTTCTGATAATAGTATATAATCAGCTTCCCTATTATTGTCAAATGATCAGGAATAGAATATTTATTCTGATTGATGAAGACATAGCCTCACATAGATGTGTTCTAGGGGAAAAAATATCTTCAATATTATTTTAAAAAAGAATATGAATTTAAAAATCTCAATCCAATAATTATTAAAACCTCAATTTAATTTTATCATATGAACTTCAAGCTTGGTTCATAACATATGGAACATTAGCAGATTCATTTATTTTAATTATTATTTTATGTTATATCTCATTGTCATATTTTGGGAATTTCCTAAAGTGATTCACATATGAATGTATGAATGTTTTCATTGTTCACTATATTCTTCACGTAACTATGTATTCATCCTTATAAAACAAAACCTTTATGATAAGAAGTTATTCTTCACACTCACTTATTTTACATACACTATACATGAAACTTTCTTCATGAATGTGTGAGAAAGAACATGTTATATTCTATTTCTTCTTTAAATAACATAATTTAGTAATAATAAATGGTTTATGGTGTATCAAAAAATATTTTTCAAACTAGGAAGGGATTTATAGATCTGGTTATTCATGAATATATTTGAGTATATTAGATATAATTCGAATGGACATAAGATTTATTCTTCATGACAATATAGTGCTACAAAGAACCTCTTTATGAAATAAAAGGTTTCCTGATGATCATTTTTATTCAAAAAATTATAGATCTTATCAAATAATGGGAGTTAAATCTCTTGAAACTACCTTTGTTCATATAAGAAAGTTCCACAACCTCTACTTTGAGAATTATTCCACGTTGATTCTCTATAAAATAAGTCATATTAAGACTAAAATTAAAACCCTAAAGATATTAGTAGATAATTACTCTCACACAAGTTTCTCAAATATTATTTTTCAAAAATCATGGAATCTTTGTGATGGATACTCTAAAGAGAAGATGATGAAGATCATATTTTTTCTTTAAATCTTGTACTCATCAATGTTTATTATCTACTTGAACTGACTCCAAAAACTCTATTTTCTTTTAACAGTGCAATTTTCCTCAATATTTTGAATCCATGAAAAAGTAAATATATGCATGCTTGAAGGTTTTTAATATTATAATATATAAATACTAGCTAATTATTGATCTTGGAATCCTGATGATTGATATTATAATGTTTTTCCATGAACTCCAATGAACATTCATCCTTGGAAATACTGGAGGAAGATATTTTTATACCATGAAAATATGATCTCTCATATTTCTTCGATTAGATATGGGAGGAAATATTTCTATGTTTTAATGATGAATATATTATGTAGCTCCTTTCATGTCCCACATTGAATCTTTCTATAATCTAGTGCACCTTAATAAGTAAATTCATTTCATAGATCTCTCAAGTTATAACTAGGTTCAACACCTGTATACATTAAAAATATATAAATGGGGCATGACCAATATGCTTTTCCCCATGTGAACCACCGTGTTCACCTTGTGGGTGATATGAATCCAACGATACTCCAACTCCACCATGCAGTCTTCTTGGACCAACTCTCCCTTAAGGTTGACCCTTCGGTCCCACATGTGTGGTTAATGTCTTAGCTCTTCTGTGTCTTGAAAAGGTTGTTCTAAATTTTTATGTAAGGCCCACCAAAAATTACTTAACATTTCAAGTAAATATTTTATAAAACCAAGACTTTCTCCTAGCACTCTTTTAATTGTTCTTATTCTAAACTCTTCTTCATTAATATCATTATTGATATGAATCTATATCAATTCTACAATCATTGTTACCTCACATATTAACTCATTGACAACAAATGAAACTTGAGATAAATAGAGAAAATGGAACCTATACCTCGTTTTACCATGCTTAACCTACCAAATTCATTTTGGTAATTGAGAACTAAACTTCTATAAAATAACCAACATGAACTATATTGATATTGAAAATAAATTAAATAAGAAAATAAAAATAGAGAAAAGAATAAAATAAATGTATTAAAGATGGAAAATATTATTAATGAAGTAAATAATTAATATAATTTTATTATTCAGGAGGATATAGAATTTATGAACCAAGTTGGGACACAAGGAATGAGATTTTAATGTAAATTTTTATTTAAAATATTTAAACTATTTCACTCCATGCCAATGTTACTTTTAATGTTTCATGAATGTTTCATTTATAATTAAATTATATATAAAGTTAATTTTCAAATTATATTTACTTTATTTATAAATTTATAAATAGAAATATTGTCAATGATTCTTGAATGGGTTATTTTGAATTTTTTTACAAAAGTTACAAAGAGTTTTTTCAAAATTTACCACTTGACCAACATTTTCCACCATCATAGCCATTATTCATTACCAAGTGTCTGAAAACAAATAATTGCTTTTAAAAGGAAATCCAATTCCGATTGTTCTAGGAATTTATATTTTTTAGAAAAATTTTCAGGAAAATATATATTTTTAAAGATAAATTCTAATACATTTTTAAATGGTTTTTAAATATATACCAATTTACTTCAAGGATTATCATGTTTAACTAGGAAATATTCCAATTATAACCTCTACACTATTTCTATAAAAGGTTTATGATCATGTTGTTCTATTTATTGAATAGGGAAAATATTAAAATTCTATATTATAGTCTTCAAATATGTTTATTTTTGTTGATTGTATAATATATTATTAATTCACTCCATTCACGTGATGAATGAATTAACTTAGTATCTGATGGGTGGATACTGATATTACTTATAAATATTATGAATCAATGAGTCTCATAAGAAACACTATCCTAGGTATTTAATGCTTTATTACTTAAATATTTATGATTTCTTAGCATAAAACCTTGATATCCTATTTATAATGTATTGAAAGAATAATTTAATGGTAATATTATAATTTTTTAGAAATTATTCATTCCATAATTATGAAATCAATAATTTTTTTGTCATTTGATTATTTATATTTCCCTTGGATATATATCATGTTCAGGTAGTTGATTGGGTGTTATTGAAATATTTTGATTTCTTAAGATAAAAATTGTAATTGTGATTTAGAATTATTTTATGATCATATAATCATGAAAGTTTTGTTTTTAATGAATTTTTTTAATGAAATCCTCTTGAATTATGTTTTTTAATTTATTTTTTATGCAATGTTTTATGAAAAATTATGGGGAAAAAGTTTATTTTTTGGAAAAAATAAGTAATTATATTGAAACCAATTTTTATTATGTAAAAAAAATTATTTTTTAGTTTTAGTAAAATAAAAATAGATCAAATGGTTTCTATTATTTTTATTTCAGTTATGGATATTTGTTTCTCACCCCACATCTTAAAATATTTTTATATGGCCTAAGAATGTGTTATAATAATAGAAAGTCTAATGATGTACATCTTTAATAAATGAAAAAATGCAATGAATAATAAAAACACTTAAACATAAGAACCTTAATTTTCTAAAAAAGTGTACACTATGTAAAAGTATTCCCTATATTATTATATGAGTTTTCCAAACTCTCAAAAGCTAATAACTAAAAAATACATGAAATTGAAATTATATAATTTTTAATTTGTTTCACTTCAATTGGTATCTTATCCACTGTGTAAAGATTATGATTCTAGCACCAGATCTGAGTGTATTTGTCTAAGGAATTCTATATGGTATCAAATAAAAGGTTAATATAAAATTAAAGGATAGAATGTTGTTCCTTTAGAAAACACTTGTGGTTAATATTATGGTTTGGGATCATAATTAAAAAGTATTATATATCCACAATATTTTGTATGGTATGAAGAAATTTATTTTTTTGGGATGAGTCAAATAGAGTTGAATAGAATATTATATGGTTAAGGTTATTTAGATATTTTCCTTTTTATAATATTTGTTATTATTATTTTATTTTATATTGTCATATTAACTGTTTTTTGTTTAATAAATAGTTGAAACCAACATAAACCAATTTAACAATGGGGATATAGCCTTAAATTATTTCAAAAAGATTCCTCAATTTCATTTAGGGAGTTTATTTTTACCAGCATCATCCTATATTTAAAATTATAGAAATTTAGAGTCATTTTCCTTTTATAAAGACCATTATATTATTTTAAGTTAAGAATAAGTAAAAAATGTCACTCTCTTTATTTTAATATATCTAATATATTATCATATGGATAAATAGAAGTTATAAATAGATATAAATGATTATTTTGACAAATAATATATATTTTAAAATATATATTTTTATGTTTTAAGGATTGAATAATTACATTGAATGCTTACATAAGGCCAACACATCACTTGTTCAAGCAATATAATAATAAAGTAAATATTTTTAAAAGAATTGAAATTATTATTTCTTAGATAAATTATGTTTTTCCATGAATTTAATGGATAATTATAAATTGTTTTTATGGAAAAAAGTTTTAGATTCAACAATTATTATTATCCTCGTGCCTTTAAATTCAAAATATATGAATAATAAAGAAAATGACTTTAAATGATATTTGATGTTTAAAAATAATTCTTAAATATTTATAAAATCATAAAAAATATACCATTACTCAATAATATGGAATTTGTTTTAATAATTAATAGTTTCTGAATGTTCCACTTTTCAATTTATAATTGTATTCTGGTCACCAAAAGACTAAGTAATTATAAAACTTTATTTTTCTTCATATAAAAATGTACTGAATAAAACCCTTTAAAGGGGAAAAAAATCCAAAATACTACTTCATATAATACATAAAACATTACCAATCCATTATTGTGATTATAAACCTATCATCTAGAGGCCATAAATTTAATTCAAAGGCACATATCCAAAGAGAAGTTAATTTTTCATATAATTCATTTTATGTTTATATGTTCTTCCACCTACAAAACATATTCTATAAACATATTAGAATAATGAAATTATTATCATTAATATAAAACAAATTTTCTTGTTAATGGTAAAACCATTTTATATCTCATTTCAATCTTATGGAAAATGAAAACGTTGCTCATGTGTAGTATAAACTACTATTTCCATAAAGTGATGTATTTTAATTTTTGTCACCAAATCACACCAATGGTTATAAATATGGATATATTTTATACATATAAAATTTATAATATAATTATTATTTTAAATACTTAGAATATTATCTACTTTATTACCATATAATCTATTGGAAAGCGATAACGTCACTCATGCATATGTGTAGTCTACCACTTCCCTGAAGTGATGTGATTCATTTATTCTTTAAATTACTAATCATAATTATATATTCAAATAATTTATATGATAATTATAAAATGTATATGATTTTATATAGATTTAAATTTTTTTAAATTCATTCCAGCTATCTATTTGAAAAATGGAAACATCACCCATGTGTATTACAGAATACTGTCTCCATGAAATGATGTAATTCATTTTTCATGAACAATTTTCATGGATGGTTTTAAAATTCAATTTAATTTATAAAAATTTTAATTATTTCATATTTAATATTCAATATATTAATGAACAAAGAATCATTTTTATCATGGTTTGCCTATCAAATCCATTTTAGAAATTCAGAACTGATGGACTCCAAAATGAACAATATTACCTATAACAATATAATAAATAAAAGAAAAAAGATAATAAATGAAGTAAATTGAATAAAACAATGAAATTAAAGACTAAAAAGATAATATAAAAAGAAAATAAATAATTTTATTTTATTCTTTCTAAGGATTTATAATGTAAGGAATGAGTTGGGACTCAAGGTAATGGATTTTTTTAGAAAATATTATTTAAAATGATTTGAAATTTTATTAATTTATGTAAATGTTATTTCAAATGTTTCAATAATGTTCTTACTTATTTATAAAAAAATATTAATGTTAATTTTAAACAATTTTTTTTATTTATGATTTTTTTGAATTAATATTTTCAATATTTCTCAAATAGGTTTTTTACATTTTTTACTAATGTAAAAAATGCCTATTTTTTTAATGTTTACCACATGATTGAGTTTCTTTATAATCATAGTTGCTATTAATTATAAATAATACACAAAAATTTTAGATATTTTTCAAATGAAATCATATTCCCATTATTCCATGATTTCTTTAAAATGATTTCAAAAAAAAATTATTTTTCTTCTCAAAGATAATTTCAAATGTTTTTATAATAGCTTTTATCATATATGTCAACATAATTTAAAGAGTCTTATAATTAACTAGAGATATAATCTAATAATACCATTCACACTATTCATATAGATAGATTGTGATCCTTTGTTTTTATTTATTTATTAAAAAAAATATTAACATTTTTCATATTGGTTTTCAGATATGAAATATATTTTTTATTAGGTATTGTATTGCTTATTAATTCCTTTGACACGCAGAATGTTTTAGGATTTTTATGTGATGGCTGGGGCCTGGTATTAGAAATCCCATTGATGCTGTAGTTAGATCATTAGAAAAACTAGCCTAGTTATTCACTGTATGCCTACCCAATTATAAATTACAAATTGGTAAAAGGGCTTGATAGTTTTTTTAGGATGTCTTGGTATACTTCATTTATTGTATGATTATGATGTATTACATCCTGAATTTCATCATTATGAAATAAAATTTTGTTATTAATTTTATTATTTATATTTTCCTTGGATATATTTATTTTTTATGCATTTGATAAAATTTTATAGAAATCAAATGATTTCATAAGATAATAAAACAAGAATATGATTTAGAAGAATGTTTTTGATATCCTGAGTGTGAAAGTTTTGTTTTAAATATTTTTTTGATGTTTATCAAATAAAACCTAATGAATTATAATTTTTACTTAATTCTTGTTTATGATATTTTTTAAGAAATTATTTTTGAATAATGTTTATTTCAAGAGTATGCAAGTGATTATTTTTATCTCAAAGTTTATAATATGAAAGTGAAAACTTCATTATGAGTTTTAATGAATTTAAAATAGATTAATTGTATTATTTTTATTATTTTTTCTATAAATGTGTTTCGTTTTTATTATCCCACAATTTAAAAAAAAAAATCGTAGGGCCTAAGGTTGTTAATAATTATATAATTATCAATGTTGAAATGTCTTAAATTAAGTTAAAGAGTCGCGATGGAAAATATAGTGTAAACATAAGAACCTTATTTTATGAAACTTCTGAACATTGTGTAATAGTGTTCCATATGTAATTATAATTTTTTTCCTAATTCTATAAATCATTTAAATGAAAATCCACTGGATAATGTAATAATTCATGTTAAATTTTGGTTATATTCATTTATTTTTAGCACCATGAAATATATAAAAATATCATAACTATATCACTTTTCTCTAAAATTTTTGAACATTAAACCTTTTATGCCTCATCAGGAACTCGTAAAAATAGGGTCTATTAGCCATGATTATGCCAAAATAAAAGTCTATAATCAAACCAACATTCCAAAACCAATGATCACTTAATGGTTAAAACATGGAAACCTTCCCGTGCATGTGACTGAAAATAGATGATACACTCATATATGACCCCTATACAATATAAATAATTTCATTATAATTTAATGGAATATTCGAAAGAAAATCAACTTGTAAATCATACCCATTACCCACTCATATATAATTTCCCAAACATAGACCCCCCAACACTCTATAATAAAATCAATATTACTATAGTCATGTAAAAATTTTAAAAACCCTCCATAATTCCCAATAAATCCCCAAAATATTCTCTAGAAGGTTTTGTACCAAAATAAAAAAAATTAAATTATTATAGGGACACACTTTTAGGTTTCATCCATTCAAAACCATGAACCTAATTATATAACATTTTTATCCAATATTCCACATAATGAAAGGATTACAAACATTTTATGTTATTTATATGATAATTTTTTTAAAAAAAATCTCTACTTGTTAATCTTATAAAAACACATTATTTAGTTAATTTCATGTCATAACTCCTCTAAAAATTCCGTAGCACTCATTTTCCCAAAAATAGTAAAAATTATATATTTATAATAACACTAAAACCAATTTTTAATATTATACCACACATACTAAAATTAAAATTTTATCTTTCATTGAAACTGATTTCAACCCATCGAAATAATAAATTAAATTATTACCTAAACCAAACATGGAACCATAAAATCCAAAATATAAAATCAAATAATAATTATACTCCTCAATAAATATTGTCTACACAAATCACTCAAGATAACGAACTTTTAAAAATAAAAATTAATAGTTTAAACATCAAACTACCTTCTCCTAATTTATTCATAAAAGAAAATATGATTCCAATTATTTACTAAAAACAATTTATAAAGATCAATTGTTAATTAAAATTATATAACTTGTAAAAAATAGCTAATAAAACCCACTTAGTAAAAAAACTCTTAAAATCAAGTATAAACCAATTTATAAATTAAATTATAATTACACTATTTAATATTTCTAAATGAATATTAAATCCATTTATCAAATCATAAATATTTTTTAGAATCAAATAATTGAAATTTATTTTATTTTATATTTTCTTTGAAAATATTGTTTTAAAGAAATTATAAAATCTATAATTCATAGAAAATAGTAATAATAATAATAATAATAAAGAGTATACCCATTATAATACTAAATAATATAAATTTCTAAAAAAATCCTAAATAATTAGAAAATGTATAAAAAATCCTAAAAATTTAGATCATCAACTAAAAAAACTAAAACTATATTATATAACTCTTTAGTGATTTTTTACTGGTCCAAAACCCATTCAAATTTTAGGAATCACAAATACCACACAAAAAATATCATGTTCTTAAAATAAAATACTTTCACCAGTGAAAAATCACATTCAGAACAATTTATAAAAAACCATCAATGAGACCAATAAAATTTGTAGAGACCTGAACTTCTCATACATAAGTATTAAATATTAATATATGAATATTCATTATATGAAACAACAATCCACACCAGAATCATTTAGGTCTAGTTCCTTTCAAAACATAGAAACATAAACAATTGGTCCATAATTGATATACATCATCTCCCACTATTTTATTCATAATAATCACACTTCTTAAACACATCGTACATAATAAATTTCTTCATAATATGGGAAAAGGAAAAATAATTAAGTTTGAGATTAGATTTTTATTAAGTGTAATCAAGGGAGATACATAAAAATAACATAAGAAAAAGTGTATAAAAACTCAAGAATAGAATTTAAAAAAAATACCCTGCATATAAAAGATCATAATTTTGAGTCATGGAATAAATATTGATAGTCTATAATACATGATTCATAAGGGAATCAAAAAACATGAACCATATTAGGATAAAATCAAAATAAGACATGCAATTGTGGCATAAACATAAACATAAAAAAATCATTTCATTAGTAGTCTAGGTTCATTTACATGGATATAAAATTGAAATGGGTTCATTACCCAAACCAATATAGTAGTTAATGTTCACTCCCAAGACTATCATAGTGGAAGAAGTATCTTTCTAAACTGGTTTCACTCCCCATACCAATCTTGTTTATCTCTTGAGATATAAATCAAAACCCAATGCTTTGGAGAGAGATATAGGTCCTAAACACCATATAATGAAAATCATACATATGTGTTACACAAGATCATAAAACATTCATCATATCAGTACCTATGAAAATAAATGGGTTTCATAACCATTTTATTATAACCTAATATATTTAAAAGAAATGGGTTCCATAGTCATTTCCTAATTTAATCAAAGCATATCTCAAGTAAAAATATGCAAGTCTTATAATTATTTTATCATGGTATAACCAGAAAAAAGGAAGTGGGTTTCATATGAATTTTATCTTGTTGTAACCCATGGAAAACAAAGTAGGTTTCATAAGAATTTTTTCATGGTATAACCCTGGGAGAGAAATTGGTTTCATAAAAATATTTAAATCATAAAAATAAACCATCTTGATAAAGAATTTTCATTTTATCCTTAGATAAAATCTATAGAAAAGATTATGTAACATCATATATTTTCATCATTGATGGAAAATGATTTTGAAACATCACTTGTGATTGTTTTAAGAAAATGCCCTTTTCAATTGGAAAATCAATTTTTAAAATAGAAAATTAATTATTTTTTTGAAATACTATTATTTGAAAGTTACAATGAAATTTTAAAAGAGTATTTAAATAAAATAATCGCAATGAAATCAAGAAATTCTATTTATGATATAGAAATTAAAACAAATATTTACTAAACATTATTGGTAAAATCTAAATGGGATTTTCTTTGAAAATGACATGAAGATTCCTTTCAATTTTTTCAGAAATATAAAAATGCATAAAAATGAATTCAATAAATAATTTTTATAATTTTGAAAACATTACCTAAATTGTTTTTCCAGAAAACAAGGTTTTATAATAAAAAGGGTTTTCAACCGAAGAGAGAAATAAAGATTTTTTTAAAAAATATTTTTTATAATCTTGAGTAAATAAATAGAGGAAGATGAATGGGAAAAATTTATTCTCATAAAATAACTAAAATATAATAAAATTAAAGATTTTATTGAGGTATATATCATAATAAATTATCATTGGAAGAATAATCCTAAACAATCAAAATAAATGATGAGATTTAAACATAAAACTATTACCACTTTGTTAATCTATAAAATAAGTCCCATGAAAGAATAAACTTATATAAAAATTAAAATTTCATAAGAATAATTTAATTCATGAAATTACATGTAAAATGTTCCGTATATACACCTCATATAAGAATATAGGTTCATAACATTACACTTTTCCCAAATAAGACAATCTGAGACACAAATATCTCATCGCTTTAGTAATATTTTGAATAATAATCCCCAATAAAGAATGAAATTAAATGAAAAATTAATTATCCTAAAATTTTTGAGATTAATTATATATAATTTCAAAGTTTGAGTATATATACAAGACAAAATAAACATGTGGTAAATTTTTGTATGTCTCCCACAAATAAAAGAGAGATTAAAAAACCCTTACCTTAAGTCTCGACTTCTTTAATAAAAATGAAAAAGTAAATTATAATAAACATAATTTTATTATAAATATATTATAAAACCATAATTATATATATATTAGTCCATATATGATTTTTGTGACCTTTAATTACCGGTTTATTATCAATTTTATGTTAAAATCACGTTATGGGTGATAATTGCATTGTTTTTCGTGTATGTTTTGATTTTTTATTTTACATAAAATAACATTGAACATTGTTACATACTCTATTTTTTTTAAAATTATATAAATATCATATATATCTATTTTATATGTATTTATATTAATCCATAAAAGTTGGAGACATAAAATGAAATACATCGTTAATGGAGATGTTGGGTTGTACATACAGATGAATGTTATTTCCAATTTCTAGATGTATTGAAAGAATGAAAGGTAAATAATATATTAAAATTAGAGAATAATTTTTATTTCACATATATGATATATTTTCATTAAACCTAACTGTATTAACTTCCATGTAAATCATGAATGAACCATATCGCTTCCCAAAGCAGTAGTCCGCCGTATACACTCGAGACGTTATCGTATTCCCAATAAATAGAAAGTAATAAGTAATATGTGATATAAAATTTATATAAGTATAATAATATCATAAATATATTATATAAAATTTTATTATATCATTATATCGATCTGTGAGAAGTGGTTATAGAAATTTAATAACATCGGTTTGTGTGGTGACAATCCTACATACAAAAGAACGATGATTTTGTATCCCATTTTATGGAGGTAGAGATGGATACAGATTATTAAATTAACATAATAACATCTAAATATTTTTTATATAATTTTTTTATTAAATCAGGATAATTTAATAATATTTTAATGAGTTATAATAAGAAGAAAAATGAAAATACATTGTAAAAAACTTTACCATTTTTTATAAAACCTCTTTATGTTTAGCCTAAATCATTCCTAGATTGAATTTATGATCTAAAAAAGGAATATATGATGTGGGGATGGATATAATTAATATATTTGGATATTTATTGGATGAAAAAGGTTGTTTTTTATGTGTTAGTAAGAGATGAGAGAGGTGACCTTTTATAAGTGAGGTGACTGGTACACTTATAATTTATTAGAAAAAGGTATAACTATAGTTTTAACAAATCCAAAGGGTAAAAAACGGGACATTATATAACCATATAGGTTATAGGGTATAAATATTTCCATATAATGTGTTTTGGATAAGTTTTTAGTTCATTTTAACCCTTATCTATTTAGTTTAACTCCCCAGTAAACCCATTTTAACCTTATCTGCAATAATTAAATTTTACTACCTTTTTATATTAATAATGGTAAAAATTTTTGTTTATTTTATTTCATAATATAAATTATTTTAATTAAAAATATGGAATACATTTTTATATATTACGTTCTCAAAAGTGGGAAAATTTAACATAGAATTAACCCATGGACCGAACAAAAAACCTGTTTTCCGAATAAAAAATCTTCAAATGTTTTACAAGTTTTTATATAAAACTTAAATACCGATTTTATTCAAATGAAATAAATTTGATTAATAGAAATATAATTGAATTAATTTTACTTTTAAAACATCTTAATTATTTTAAAGAATTAAAAAATGAGAAATCATGAAAGAATAAGTATTTTTTTACTATTCATCAAAAAATTATCTTCTCATAAAATTTTCAAAAACTCAATCAAATTAAAGTTTAAAATGATTATTTAAAACATTATTTTCATTTTTTCAATTTTTTTTGTAAAAATTTTTAAAAAATAATTTTAAAAAGAATTCCGTAAAAGGCAACAAAACTGCGGTTTTGAATAATACTATTTTAAGTGTTAAATTGGTTTTATTAATATTTATTGTATATATTACATATAATATTAATTTTAAACATTTTACTGAATATATTATATATAAATTTCATTAAAATAATTCACAAAATGTTTTTTCAAAATTTATTGAGGTAAAACGTGTTTGTATGAATAAAATTAGTTTTTAATAAACTTTTTTCTTTGTTTTCAAATGGTTTTTATTTTTGTTTATAATTAATTGGTCACTAAAGAGTTTAATATATATACATGTGTAAACCATATATTTTAAAATTTTAGTTAATACTATTCATAATCTCTATTCAAACATCTAGGTGATAACTATCATATTAAATAATAATATTTTTATAATATGCGATGTTATGTTTAAACTTTGTATTATGTGTAAAACAATCTAAACTCAGTGTTGTGCATAAATAAAAACATAAAATTTATAAAATTTATTTGGAAAAAATATTTCACAATATTTTTTTGTGTTACATTCTACCCCATTAAATAAATCTCATCCTTATAATTTAAAATTATTCTTGGTAAAAAAGGGTTTATCATTTGAAAATACCTTTGTAGGAAACACACATCATAAAAAGGGTTGATAAAAAATCCTCTTAAAAGGAGAGAAAGGGATGTGTGAAGTTCATCTGAAATTAAAAAATTATGTTTTCAAATAAGAAAACATAGGTGTTATGTGAAGATTTGGATATAGAATAAAATCATATTTCCAAATAATGATTGAGAGTGATAATGATCATTGATCATATGAAAGTGAAGAATCATTTGAAACTCAAGAACCACAAAATAATAAACCAAAATGGTGTGAAAAGTTTTATTTATATTATAAGAAATTATTTTTTAGGTTAATATTTTATTTTAATATCATTTAACTAAGGTTGGGAAATTTTTTCAAGAAGATATACTATAATAACCCGACCTTAGTACATAAATAATCTTGAATTTAGTCAATAAAAAAATTCCTTTTACATTGAGAATATTTTCAACTTTATAGATTTAAATATTTAAGACAATACATTCATAACATTACACATTATTACAGAGTGGATACCATAATAACAGTTTTCATTTTTTTCAAAATATAAAACATTAAAACTTAAACAAGACTCCATGAAAATTCTTAAAAATTTAACATGGATTACTTCCTTGTATTAAACATCTATTGACCTTTGAAAATCATTTAAAAACTTAGGATGAGCACAAAATTTCAATAAGGGATGGGAAAGAAGGAAAGATGACATTAGTCCATGAAAACTCATAACGTATGCAAGCATTTTAAAAAGACATTCTTGTCACCCATATATACCTAATTTGTGTTACAAAAGATCCAAACAAAACATGAAAACATAAATATAATAATAAAGGTATATTGGGGCATTAGTTACATAATATTGTAACCATTCTTGGCTACTTTATAATTTCTAACCCTCACAGCTACCTTACTTTGTGTAACCATCGCAGTTACACTTGGAGTAACCATACGGCCAAACTACAACATAATTAATACCCAATTAATCAGAGGGAAATATTGGTCCTGACATTAATCATAAAGAACTCCCAAGAAGCAAAACATAACCAAAATAAAAGACTAATAGCATAAATTAATTACTTTTGAATTTTGTAAAAGAGAATTTTAAAAGAGGATTTTTAATGAAGATCCCCATATAAATATCATAAAATTGAAGAGATACTTAATAGAGTTGATGGAGTATGTATATATACTATAAATACACACAATAAAACATAATATAAACAAAATCCATCACACAAACAATTTAAATAGAACATAAATAATTAAGTAGAAGGTTAACCCAAAGAATGAAAATCATGTTAAGAATTCTCTTACCTCGGGTTTTTCTTACTTAAAACTTGTTACACCTCTTGTATAATGGTTAAAATAGTGTTATTAACATTTTACAGAAAAATTTTCATGTTTATGACATATTATATGATAATTTCATAACATCATTTCACCCTTAAATTGTTAGTATTTTTCCCCTTGCATTGGTTTTGGTGAAGTTCTTTACATGATTTCCATGATTGGTTCATGATGGATGTTTTTGTTGATTGAAAATTAAACTCTAAAATTGGATTGGAATGGTATTTAAATATTTCCACTACCATAATTTATACCATTTATCACTTTGATGTTTAATATGAGGATGATTCATAAGTTAAAACATTAATGATGTTCGTTTAGATCATTTTAGTGGTTCTTTGATAATAACAACCTCATTTTGTCTTATAAATTAGAACCATGAGTACAAAAGAATTACAGAACCATGGTTGATTAATAACACATATATTATAACCTGTTTCAACCATATAAACAGCTTCATGACCAGATTTAAATAATTAATGGAAATTGAAATCACATCGTCCACGATGTCGGTAATTCAACACATCACGGACAATGTTTTTATTTCTTAAATAAGTGGGAGAAGGGAATAATAATGATGATGAATTTTATATAAACATGATAAAATCCGAAATATAAATGATTCTAGAGATATCATTCCTCTTAGATAATAGGGGGTCAGGAATGACAAAAAATGAATCATGAAATAAAAGAAGACTTGAGAAATTTCTCACAAAAATTCCGCAGCCTAACATCGTCTCTTAAAATTTCATAAAAAAATTGTTCGATGAGATAAAGGGAATATCCCAACACTCATAAATAATATGGAAATTAATGGGGATATGAAATTAAATATCCAAATATAATTTAAAAGGGAAAGGAAGAGAATAACATAAAATGAAAGAAAAAAAGAAAAATAAAAGAGGATGTTTACCTCTTGATGTATTCTCCTTGAGATCCTTCTTAAGCGCTTTGATTTTGGTATTTTGGTGAGACTAGAAGCTCTAGGAAGTGGGTAAGAGCCTTGGGAAGAGTATTGGGCGGAACTTAGGCAAGGATAAATGCTTGAGAGGTGTGTGAAGAAGACGAGAGTGAGGGTGGTATTTATAGTGAAGGAGAGGGGTTATTTTTCATTATTTAAATCATTATTATAAAATTTTTGCCCATGATTATGAATATTCTTAGTTCATGTGACCTCAGATAGTAATAATGGCATGTGAGTTGAAACCAAATGGCCTCTAATCACTTAAGATTGTCATAAATAGTGTATTTTACGGATAATTTGATTATACGGTATTTTATCATATTTCACTATTCACCGAAAATTAAAGAATTTCAGAAAAATCCCAAAACATTACACCAACAAATTTTCGACATGTATAATTCAAACATGAATTCCCTTTTTTTAAAAAAAATTTATAAATATTATTATTTTAATTATTTAAAAAAATCATACTTTATTAAAAAATTAACAACTCTAATTCTATAAAAACATTAATATAGCGATGAAAAAAATAAAAAAGATGTTATTATCTTAAAAGATTAAGAAAATAAAATAAAAAAAATAAAATTTACTATTCATTAGGGTCATATTACAATTCTTATTACAATTAATTAGGGTATGTTACTCTTCCCAAAAAAACAAGTTGGTTTCATCATATTGCAAATAACATACTAAACACAATTTTAGGTGACCATTTATTGAAATTAAAAACATAGAATTAGATAAGATATGTTTTAAAGGCTAGTTAAAAATATCTACTTAAAACAAAGTTCCATCCATTTCTATTTATTTTTACAAAAACATGGGGTGTTACATTATCCTCACCTTCTATAAATTGTGTCCTTGCAATTTTATTTACTTATTAAACAACTGAGGGTAATTTTTTTATCATAGCATTTTCAGACTCCCATGTTGCTTCTTCAACCATTTAGTTTCTCCACAAAACCTTTTCATGGTGGATTACATTATTCTGTAATACCTATTCCCTTCGATCCAGAATCTGAACTGGTTTCTCTTCATAAGAAAGGTTCTCTTCCAGCTGAACTGCTTCTGGGCTCAAGACATGTGAGGAATCTGTCACATAATTTCTCAACATCGAAACATGAAAAACATTTTTTACCTAAAACAAACTTAGAGGCAAGGATACACAGTATGCCACTATTCCACCTTTCTCCAAGATTTCAAATGGACTGATCAATCGTTGAATTAGCTTCCCTTTCTTACCGAAACACATCACACTTTTCTAAGGAGAGATTTTGAGGGAAACATGGTAACATACTTTGAAAGATAAGTCTTTCCTTATGTTATCTACATAAATTATCTTCCTGCTCTGAGATTTCCTCATGTACTGTTAGATCATCATCACATTCTCAGCCACTTCTTCTATAAATTCTGGCCTCATCAACTTTCTTTCACCGAATTCATCCCAAAAAGCCGAAGTTTGACATTGCTTCCCATATAAGGCCTCAAAAGGTTCCATTTGAATACTGGAATGAAAACTGTTATTATAAGAAAACTCAACTAAATAAATATACTGATCCCAACTTCCCTAAGAGTCCACCGAACAAGCTCGAAGCATATATTCTAATGTTTAAAATGTTCGTTCTGACTGCCCATCTGATTGAGGATGAAAAGATGTACTAAAATTTAACTCTGTACCCAACGAATTCTGAAGTCCCCTCCAAAAGTTTGAAGTAATCCTGGGATGTCGGTCAGATACAATGTTAAGAGGAACTCAATGTAACCTGAAAATATCCTTGAGGTACAATCGAGAAAGCTGATCCAAAGTCATTGTATCTTGAATAGAAAGAAAATGTGCAGACTTTGTTACCTGATCAACAATAACCCAAATCACATTTTTACCTCTATAAGTCTATGGTAGTCCCACCAAAAAGTCCATGGATACATTCTCCCATTTCCATTCTATAACTAGAAAAGGCTGAAGCATCCCCTTTGGTAACTTCTGCTCTGCTTTAACCTGTTGACACGTCAAACAGTTCATGGTAAAATCAGAAATGTCTCTTTTCATTCCATCCCACCAACAATACTTCGGAATGTCTCTGCACATCATTGTACTTCCAGGATGAACAAAAAATGGAGAACTATGAGCTTCTCACAACAAATATTTCTTCAACTGAGAATCACTAGGAACACACAACCTTTTTCCAAATCTTAAAACACAATATTTTTCGAGGTTAAATTCTGGAAACTTACACATTTTAGTCAATTATAACTTTTTCTGTAGCTCACGGTCTTCCTTCTGCGCTTACTTAATTCTATCTGACAACGAAGACTACATTAAAACCTGAAGCAAAATAGAGGTATTCCCTGCACCAACAACTTCTAATCCAAAATTCATCAAATCACTAATCAAGGTATCATGTTCCAAATGGAACATGGTTAATGATGCATGATGTTTCCGACTCAAGGCATCTGCTACTTTGTTTGATTTTCCATGATGGTAATTGATCTTTCGGTCATAATACTTTATCATTTCAAGCCATCTCCTTTGCCTAATGTTTAATTCCTTTTGAGTGAAAATATACTTTAGAATTTTATGGTAAGTATATATTTGGCATTTGGTTCTTTATAGATGATGCCTCCAAATTTTCAATGAAAAAACCATAGCTTCCAATTCCAAATCATGTGTGGGATAATTTAAATCATGGGGTTTAAGTTGTCTTGAAGCATATGCAATTACTTGATCATTCTACATCAAAACAAAACCAATTCCCTTCAAAGATGCATAAATTTAGATGACAAACTCACCATTTTAGGAAGGTAAGGCCAAAACTGGAGCATTCACCAATCTCTTCTTCAGTTCCTTAAAACAAACATCACATTAATCTATCCAAACGAATTTAACCCCTTTCTGTGTTAACTTAGTTATTGGGCTAGATAACTGTGAAAATTTCTTAACAAACCATCTGTAATAACCTACTAACCCAAGAAAACTACGAATCTCTATAACATTTGTGGGTATTGTAAATTCATCAACTACTTTTGTTTTGGTAGGATCAACTATTATTCCATCCTTATTTACAATGTTCACAAGAAAATAAATATGTTGCAACAAAAAATCAAACTTGCTGAATTTTCCATATAGTTTCTTTTTTATTTTAATTTTTGAAAAACAACCCTGAGATGTTTTTCATGCCCCGCTTTATTTTTAGAAAAATACCAGAATTTCATCAATAAATATAACCAAAAACTTATCCAAGAACTCATGAAATAATCTATTCATAAGATTTATGAATACAGCAGCTGCATTAGTTAATCCAAATGGCATAACAACAAATTCTTAATGCCCATATCTAGTACGAAATGTTGTTTTCGAGATGTCATCCTCCTTTAACTTCAGCTGATGGTATCCGGATCTCAAGTCAATATTGGAAAAGTACTGAGCTCCATGGAGGTGATCAAACAAGTCATCAAAAGAGGCAAAGGATAATTGTTTTTAACAGTGACGTTATTCAAAGATCTATAATCAATGCAAAGTCTCATGGAACCATCTTTCTTTTTAACAAACAAAAAAGGGGCCCCGCATGGTGAAGTGCTATGACGAATGAAGCCTTTGTTAAGAAAATAATACAACTGATTTTTCAATTCAAGAAGTTTTATTGGAGCCATACGATATGGGGGTTTTGAAATTGGCTTAGAATTAGGAAATAAGTCAATTTTAAATTCTAATTCTCGATTAGGTATGACACTAGGTAACTCATCAAGAAAAACATCAAGGTATTCATTTACCATTGGAACATCATTAATTTGAATAGTTCCCTTGTTTTCAAAAATATTAGCAAGATACCTTTCATTCCCATATTTCAATAGTTTCTCAGCTTCATGATATGTTATCAATTGTATGGGTTCATTATTGTATACAAACAGAAACTCTTTCTGAAAAACAACTTCTTTAGCTCAATAGTTAATATTGTAATGATAATCAGAAATCCAGTCCATCCCCAGAATAACATCAAACTCAACTAAGGGTAAAACAACAAGGTTTGCAGGTAATGTCTTTCTACAGACCACAATAGAATGATTCTTATAATTCCTCTTTGCTATAACATTTCCCCTGGTGTTTCAACAACAAGTTAGGGTCTCATTTGTTGAGGTAAAATTTCTAATTTAACAAAAAATTTCTCAGAGATGATGGAATGTGTATACCTCATATCAAACAAAACATTAGAAAAATCTGAGTGAACAATCAAAGTACCTGATACAACTTCATTGGATGGCCTGACATCTGCTGACGTAGTCGCAAAGGATCTCTCTACACCATTTTTCTTGTATTATGGCTTCTTTTCACCATTCAGATCTCTCTTTGGGAAGAAATTTTCATAATGACCCATCTCACCACATTTAAAACACTTTACAGTCTGATTTTCAGAATTAGTCTTAGGATCATTTTAATTAAAATATCAAGCCATATGTCCAAACTTATCACATTTAAAACAATTCCTAGTTTTTCTAAGACATTCCCCAGGGTGTTTCTTTCCACACTTTTCATAAACTGGAAATTGGATTTTTTTACCATCAGATTTCTTTGGCTGATTTTTACCCATTTCATTCCAACTGGACCTCTTATTATCTTTGTTTCCAAAATGCACATGATCATTAGCATACTCCATCTCTACCCTCTCATCACATCAGAAAAGTTTCTCATATATTTTGAATTCATGGGAGGCCAACACCCTTCGATACCTTGTCTTCAGTCCTAAGTAAAAGTGGTTTATTTTTCTATCAAGATCTA
This sequence comes from Viscum album, assembly GCA_963277665.1. Taxonomy (NCBI): domain Eukaryota; kingdom Viridiplantae; phylum Streptophyta; class Magnoliopsida; order Santalales; family Viscaceae; genus Viscum; species Viscum album. The sequence continues at coordinate 589,641,982 of OY728141.1, read as the reverse complement.
GAATAAGTTTTGGAGCATACCTTGCAAGTCGGGTGATGTTCTCTTCATACACAACCCCTGAATCTTCCTCCTTCTGTTACAATTCAAGGAATTTCTTCTCTATTTTAAGTCTCACCACCTTAGGAAAATATTTTTCAAGGAAAAGACTTTTAAATTTCTCCCACTCTAAGGCATCAAAATCCTCTCTACTCCTGATATTCCTTATAATAGACCACCACTGATCAGCTTCCCCATAAAAATGATAAATGGAAAGACTTACCTTTTAATTGTCTGAACATCCCATAACATCGAATATCTTTTCAAGTGAATTGATCCATCCTCCAAGTGCTACTGGGTCAGAAGATCCATTGAATGCGGGAAGATGTTGTCTCATAAAATGTTCCACTAATGTCATGTCCCATTGTGGTACCTCTACTGATTCGCTTTCATGGATTCCACCACCATTTGTTGCCTATGTTAGCTAAGCCATTACTGTCACAAACTGCTCAGTTCCAATCCATACCATTTCGGGTTGTATTTCTGGAAGGATATCATTCTGACGGTGCCTCTCTGCTTCAGCATACCTATTCCTTCGGTGGTCAACCATTCTGAACAAACATGTCTTACATGAATTAATGTGGTAATATTTAAATTCTAAAACATTTCAAAATAAACACAGAGTGAAAATAATTTTTGGTATTCTATTAACAACCCCTTAACACCAAAAGTTGTCTACACCATCCTCGGATACCAACTATAAGAATCCAGCCATATTAAATACATAATCTTGAATTTAGTCAAGAAAACAATTCCTTTAACATTGAGGATATTTTAATGTTTATATCTTTAGAGAATTAGGAAAATACATTCATAACATTACACATTATTACAGAGTGGATACCATAAAAACAGTTTCCATTATTTTTCAAAATATAAAACATTAAAACTTAAACGAGACTCCGTGACAATTATTCAACATTTTACATGGATTCCTTCCTTGTCATACACATCAATTAATCTATGAAAATAATTTAAAAACATTGGATGAGCACAAAAGCTCAGTAAGGGATGGAAAAGAAGGAAATATCACATTATACCATGAATACTCGTAACGTATGATAGCATTTTGAAAAGACATTATTGTAACCCATATATTCCTAATTTGTGTTACAAAAGATCCAAATAGAACATGAGAACATAAATATATTCATTAAGGTATCTTGGGGCATTACTTAAATAATATTGTATCCATTCTTGGCTACCTTATAATTTGTAACCCTCACAGCTACCTTAGTTTGTGTAACCACTACAGTTACACTTGGAGTAACCATATGGACGAACTCCAACTTACTCAAACCCAATTCATTGGAGGGAAATATAGGTCCTACCCTTCATCATAAACAATTCCCAATAACCAAAACATAACCATACAACATGAATAATATCATAAATGAAATTACATTTGAATTTTGTAAAACAGAATTTTAAAAGAGGATTTTTAATGGAAATCCCCTTATAAATATCATACAATTGAAGAGATACTTAATTGAGTGGACATAGTATGTATATATACTGTAAATAAACATAATAAAATATAATATAAACAAAATCCATCACAAAAACAATTTAAATATCACATAAATAATGAAGTACAAGGTTAACCCAAAGAATGGAAATCGGCTTAAGAATTCCCTTACCTCGGGTTTGTATTACTTCCAACTTGTTTAAGTATCCTGTATAATGGTTAAAAGAGTGTAATTAATATTTTACAGAAACATTTTAATGTTTATAACATATTATATGATAGTTTCATAACATCATTTCACCCTTCAATTGTTAGTATTTTTCACCTTGATCTGTTTTTGGGTGAGTTCTTTACATGATTTCCAAGATTGGTTCATGATGGATGTTTTTGTTGATTGTAAGTGAAACCCCAAAATTGGATTAGAAAGGTATTTACATATTTCCAGGACCATAATTTATACCATTTATCATTTTGATGTATAATATGAGGATGATTCATAAGTTAAAACATTAATGATGTTCATTTAGATCATTTTAGTGGTTCTTTGATAATAACATTCTCATTTTCTCTTATAAAATTGAACCATGAGTAAAAAAGAATTATAGAACCCTGGGTGAGTCATAAAACATATATTATAACCATTTTCATCCATATAAATGGTTTCATGACCAGACTTGAAATAAATAATGTAAATTTAAATCACATCATCCATGATGTCTGTAATTCAACACATCACAGACAATGTTTTTATTTCTTAAATAAGTGAGAGAAGAGAAGAATAATGATGCCGAATTTTCAATAAACATGATAAAATCTAAAATATACATTATTATAAATATATCATTCTTTTTTGATAAGAGGGAGTGAGGAAAGAAGAAAAAGGAATCATTAAATAAAAGTAAACTTGAGAAATTTCTCACAAAAATTCAGCAGCCTAACAGCGTCTCTTAAAATTTCATAAAAAATAGTTTGATGAGAGAAAGAGAATATATCATCACTCATATATAATGTGGACAGTAATGGGGATATGTAATGAAATATTCCAACATAATTAAAAAGGTAAAGTAAGAGAATAACATAAAATAAAGAAAACAAAGAAAAATAAAAGAGGATGTTTACCTCTTGATCTCTTCTCCTTGAGATCCTTCTTAAGGGCTTTGGTTTTGGTATTTTGGTGATATAAAAAGCTATAGAAAGTGGGGAAGAGACTTGGGAGGAGTATTGGGTAGAAAATATGCATGTCTCAAGGCTTGATAGTTGTGGGAAGAAGAGGGGAGTGAGGGTGGTATTTATAGGGGAGGAGAGGGGTTATTTTTCATTATTTTAAACATTATTATAATATTTTTGCCCAAGATTATGAATAGTCTTAGTTCAGGTGACCTAAAATAGTAATAATGGCATGTGAGTTCAAACCAAGTGGCCTTGAATCACTTATGATGTCATAAATAGTGTATTTTACTGATAATTTGATAATATAATATTTTATCGCATTTAACTATTCATTGAAAATTAATGAATTTCAGAAAAATCCCAAAAATTTACCCCAACCATTTTTCGACGTGTAGAATTCAAAAATGAATTCCATTTTTTAAAAATAATTTTCTAAATATTATTAGTCTAATTTTTTTATAAGGCATACTTAATTCAAAAATTAACAACTCTAATTCTATAACAACTTCTATATCATGATGAAAAATTAACAAAAATGTTATTATCTTAAAGGCTTAAGAAAAAAAAATTAGTATTCATTAGGTTCATATTACTATTCATATTACTATTCATTAGGGTATGTTACTATTCCCAAAAAAACAAATTGGTTTCATCATACTCCAAATAACATACTGAACACAATTGTAGATGACAATTTATTGAAATTCAAAACATATAAGTGGATAAGTTATGTTTTAAAGGCTAGTTAAAAATATCTACATAAAACAAAGTTCCATGCATTTCTATTTATTTTTAGAAAAACTTGGGGTGTTACATTATCCCCACCTTCTAGAAATTGTGTTCTCGCAGTTTTATTTACTTATTAAACAAGTGAGGGTAATTTTTATAGCATTTTCAGACTCCCATGTTGCTTCTTCAACTATGTGGTTTCTCCACAAAACCTTTAGATGGTGGATTACCTTATTCTGCAATACCTATTCCTTTTGATCAAGAATCTAAACTGGTTTCTCTTCATAAGAAAGGTTCCCTTCCAGATGAACTGCTTCTAGGCTCAAGACATGTGAGGAATCTGGCACATAGTTTCTCAACATCGAAACATGAAAAACATTGTGTACCTGAAACAAACTCGGAGGAAAAGATATGTGGTATGCCACTATTCCAACTTTCTCTAGGATTTCAAAAGGACCGATGAATTCTGGACTTATCTTCCCTTTTTTACCAAAACGCATCACACTTTTCCAAAGAGATATTTTGAGGAAAAAATGGTCACCTACCTCAAAAGAGAATTCTTTCCTTCTGTTATCTGCATAACATTTATGCCTACTCTAAGATATCCTCATGTTCTGCTGGATCATCCTCACTTTATCAGCCACTTCTTCTATAAATTCTGGCCTCATCAACATTCTTTCACTTACTTCATCCCAAAACACTAGAGTCAAACACTACTTCCCATACAAGGCCTCAAAAGGTTCCATCTGAATACTGGAATGAAAACTGTTATTATAAGAGAACTCAACTAAAAAAAGATATTTATCCCAAATTACCTGATAGTCCATTGGACAAGCTCAAAGAATATCCTCCAAAGTTTTAATATTTCGTTCTGACTGCCCATCTGATTGAGGATGAAAAGCTGTTCTGAAATTTACCTCTATACCAAACTACTTCTGAAGTCCCCTAGAAATGTTAGAAGTGAATCTGAGATCACGATCAGATACAATGGAAAGAGGAACTCAATGTAACCTTACAATCTTCTTGAGCTACAATCAAGAAGTATGATCCAAAGTCATTGTATCTCGAATAGAAAGAAAATGTTCAGACTTTGTTAGCTGATCAACAATAACCTAAATCACATTGTTACCTCGAGAAGTATTTGGTAGTCCCACGACAAAGTCCATGGATACATTCTCCCATTTCCACTATAGCACTGGAAAAGGCTGATGCATCCCCTTCGGTATCTGCCGCTCTGCTTTAACCTATTTACACATCAAACATTTCATGGTAAAATCAAAAATATCACTTTTCATTCCATCCCACCAATAATAATCTCGAAGGACTCAGTACATCTTAGTACTGCTAGGATGAACCGAAAATGGAGAACTATGATCTTCGCAAAAAAAATCATTCTTCAACTGAGAATCACTAGGCACACACAAACTTTTTCCAAATCTTAAAACATAATCTTTGTTGAGATTAAATTCTGGTAACTTACCCATTTTAACCAATTCTACCTTTTTCTGTAGCTCACGGTCTTCCTTTTGCGCTTGCTTAATTATGTTTTGATTTGTTATTTTACATAAAAAAACATTGAACATTGTTACAGACTCTAGATAATTTTAAAAATTATATAAATATCATATAAATTAATTTTATATGTTTTTATATTAATCTATAAACGTTGGAGACATAAAATGAAATACATCATTAATGGAGATGGTTGGCTGTACATAAAGGTGAATGCTATTTCTATTTTCTAGATGTGTTGAAATAATGAAAGGTAAATAATATATTAAAATTAGGGAATAACTTTTATTTCACATATATGAAATATTTTCATTAAACCCTACCATATTACCTTCCATATAAATCATGAATGAACAATATCGCTCCCCAAAGCAGTAGTCCGCCGTATACACTCGAGACGTTATTGTATTCCCAAAAAATAGAAAGTAATAAGTAATATATGATATAATAATTATATAAGTATAATAATATCATAAATATTTTATATAAACTTTTAATATATCATTATATTGATCTCTTAGAGGAGGTTATAGAAAATTAATAATATCGGTTTGTGAGGCGAAAATCCTCCATACAAAAGAATGATGATTTTGTATCCCATTTTATGGAGGTAGAGATAGATACAGATTATTAAGTTAACATAATAACATATAAATATTTTTTATATAATTTTTATATTAAATAAGGATAATTTAAGAATATTTTAATGAGTTATAATAAGAAGAAAAATGAAAATACATTGTAAAAAACTTTATCTTTTCTTTAGAAAACCTCTATATGTTTAGCCTAAAACATTCCTAGATTGAATTTATGACCTAAAAAAAGGAATATATGATGTGGGGACGGATATAATTAATATATTTGGATAGTTATTGGATGAAAAAAAATGTTTTTTATGTGTTAATAGGAGAGGTTAGGGGTGACCTTTTATAAGTGAGGTGAGTGGTACACTTATAATTTATGAAAAAAGGTATACCTATAGTTTTCACATACAAAAAGGGTAAAAATGAGACATTATATAACCATATAGATTATAAGGTCTAACTATTTCCATATAATTTGTTTTGGAAAAATTTTTAGTTAATTTTAACCCTTATCTATTTAGTTTAACTCTCTGGTAAACCCATTTAAACATTATCATCAATAAATAAATTTTAGTACCTTTTTATATTAATAATGGTAAAATTTTATGTTTATTTTATTTTATAATATAAATTATTTTAATTCCAAATATGGAATAAATTTTTCTATATTATGTTCATAAAAGTGGGAAAATTTAACTTAGAATTAACCCACAGACAGAACAAAAAACCTGTTTTTTGAATAGAAAATCGTCAAATGTTTTAAAAGTTTTCATATAAAAATTTAATATGGATTTGATTAAAATGAAATAAATTTGATTAATAGAAATATAATTGAACTAATATTACTTTTAAAATATCTTAATTTTTAAATTCATTAAAAAATGATAATTCTTGATAGAATAAGTATTTTGTACTATTTATCAAAAAATTATCTTCTCAGAAAATTTCCAAAAACACACCCAAATAAAATTATAAAATGATGATTTAAAAAATTAATTTCACCTTTTCAATTTTATTTGTAAAATTGTAAAAATATTAATTTTAAAAAGATTTCCATAAAAGGAAACAAAACTAATTTTTTGAATAATACTCTTTTAAGCGTTAAATTGGTTTTATTCACATATATTGTATATATTACATGTAAGATTAATTTTAAACATTTTACTAAATATATAATATATAGATTTCATTAAAATAATTCAGAAAATGTGTTTTTGAAATTTATTGAGGTAAAACATGTTTTTACGCATAAAATTTGTTTTTCATAAATTTTTTTCTTTATTTGCAAATGGTTTTTATTTTTATTTATACTTAATTGGTCACTACAGAGTTCAATATATATACATTTGTAAACCATATATTTTAAAATTTTAGTTAATACTATTCATACTCTCTATTCAAACATCTAGGTGATAACTATCATATTAAATAATAATTTTTTTATAATATGTGAGGATAAGATTAAACTTTTTATTATGTGCAACACAATCTAAACTCAGTGTTGTGCATAACTATAAATATCAAAATTATAAAAAATATTTGGAAAAAATATTTGACAAAATTTTTATTCTGTTACATTCTACCCCATTAAATAAATCTTGTCCTTAGAATTTAAAATTATTCTTGGTAAAAAAAGGGTTTATCATTTGATGGTACCTTTGTGGGAAACCCATATCATAAAAAGGGTTGATAAAAATTCTTCTTAAAAGGAGAGAAATGGATGTACAAAGTTCATCTAAAATAAAAAAAATTATGTTTCCAAATAGGATAACATAGGTGTTAAGTGAAGATTTGGACATGGAATAGAATCATGTGTCCAAATAATTATGGAGAGTGACAATGATCATTGATCATAGGAAAGTTAACAATCATTTTAAAATCAAGAACCACAAAATTATAAACCAAAATGGTGTAAAAATGTTATTTATATCAGAAGAAATGATTTTATTAGTTTAATATTTTATTTCAATATCATTTTACTAAGGTTGGGGAATTTTTTCAAGAAGATATACTATAAGAACCCAACCTTATTACATACATAATATTGACTTTATTCAAGAAAACAATTCCTTATACATTTAGAATCTTTTCAAGTTTATAGCTTTAGATAATTAGGACAATACATTCATAACATTACACATTATTACAGAGTGGATACCATAAATACTGTTTCCATTTTTTTTCAAAATATAAAACATTAAAACTTAAAAAAGACTCCGTGAAAATTCTTCAACATTTAACATGGATTCCTTCCTTGTCTTACACATCCATTAACGTTTGAAAATCATTTAAAAACTTGGGATGAGCACAAAAGATCAATAAGGGATGGAAAAGAAGGAAAGATCACATTAGTCCATGAATACTCGTAACGTATGAAAGCATTTTCAAAAAACATTATTGTCACCCATATATAACTAATTTGTGTTACAATAGATCCAAAAAAAACATTAGAACATAAATATAATCATAAAGGTATCTTGGGGGATTTCTTACTTTATCTTGTAACCATTCTTGGCTACCTTATAATTTCTAACGCTCACGACTACCTTACATTGTGTAACCATCGCAGTTACACTTGGAGTAACCATATGGATGACCTCCAAATTACTTATACCCAATGCATTAGAGGTAAATATATGTCCCACCCGTCATCATAAAAAATTTCTAATAATCAAAAAATAACCAAAAAACATGAATAATAGCATAAAGAAATTACTTTTGAATTTTGTAAAACAGAATTTTAAAAGAGGATTTTTAAGGAAAAGCCCCTTAAAAATATTGTAAAATTGAAGTGATACTTAATAGAGTGGATGGATTATGTAAATATAATATATATACACATAATAAAAAATAATATAAACAAAACCCATCAGACAAACAATTTAAAAAGCACATAAATAATGAAGTAGAAGGTTAACCCAATGAATTGAAATCGGGTTAAGAATTCCCTTACCTCAGGTTTGTATTACTTCTAACCTGTTTAAACCTCATGTATAATGGTTAAAAGAGTGTTATTAATATTTCAAAGAAACATTTTCATTTTTATAAAATCTTATATGATAATTTCATAACATCATTTCACCCGATAATTGTTAGTATTTTCCCCCTTGCACTGTTTTTGGGTGAGTTCTTTACATGATTTCCAAGATTAGTTCATGATGGATGTTTTTGTTGATTATAAGTGAAACTCCAGAATTGGATTGGAATGGTATATAAATATTTCCAGTACCATAATTTATCCCATTTATCATTTATATGTTTAATATGAGGATGATTTATAAGTTAAAACATCAATGATGTCCGTTTAGATCATTTTTGTGGTTCTTTGATAATAACAACCTCATTTTGTCATATAAATTATAACCATGAGTAAAAAAGATTTACAGAACCATGGGTGAGTCATAAAAAATATAGTATAACCTAGTTCAACCATATAAATGGTTTCATGACCAGAATTGAAAGAATTAATGGAAATTGAAATCACATTGTCCATGATGTCGGGAATTCAACACATCACAGAAAATTATTTTATTTCTTAAATAAGTGAGATAAGAGAAGAATAATTTTGAGGAATTTTCCATAATCATGATAACATAAAAAATATACATTATTCTAGAGATATCATGCCTCTTGGATAAGAGGGGGAGAGGAAATAATAAAAAGTAATAATGAAATAAAATAAAACTTGAGAAATTTATCACGAAAATTGCACAGCTTAACGACGTCTCTTAAAATTTCATAAAAAAATAGTTTGATGATAGAAAGGGTATATCTCATCACTTATAAATAATATGGAATGTAAGGGGGATATTTAATTAAATATCCAAACATAATTGAAAATGGAAAGGAAGAGAATAACATAAAATGAATGAAAAGAAAGAAAAATAAAAGAGGATGTTTACCTCTTGATCTATTCTCCTTGAGATCCTTCTTAAGGGCATTGGTATTGGTATTTTTGTGATACCAGAAGCTATAGAACGTGTGGAAGATCCTTGGGAGGAGTATTGTGCAGAACATAGGCATGGATCAAGTCTTGAGAGGTGTGGGAAGAAGAGGGGAGTGAGGGTTGTATTTATAGTGGAGGAGAGGGGGAATTTTTCATTATTTTAATCATTATTATAATATTTTTTCCCAAGATTATTAATAGACTTCGTTCATGTGACCTAAAATAGTAATAATGGAATTTGATTTCGAAAAAAGTGGCCATAAATCACTTATGATGTCATAAATAGTGTATTTTATGGATAATTTAATTATACAGTATTTTATCGTATTTTACTATTCACCGAAAATTATAGAATTTCAAAAAAATCCCAAAACATTACCCCAACCATTTTTTACGTGTAGAATTCAAAAATGATGTCCATTTTTAAAAAAATAATTTTATAAATATTATTAATTTAATTTTTTAAAAAATCATACTTAATTCAAAAATTAACAACTCTAATTCTATAACAACTTCTATATCACGATGAAAAATTAACCAAGATGTTATTATCTTAAAGGATTAAGAAAATAAATTAAAATTAAAATGTACTATTCATTAGGGTCATATTAATATTCATATTCCTATTCATTAGGGTATGTTACTATTCCCAAAAAACAACTTGGTTTCATCAAACTAACAATAACATAATGAACACAATTGTAGATGAAAGTTTCTAGAAATTCAAAACATAGAAGTGGATAAGTTATGTTCTAAAGGATAGTTAAAAATATCTACTTAAAAAAAAGTTCCATGAATTTGTATTTATTTTTAGAAAAACTTGGGGTGTTACATATACTTATTTGATATAATTCAATTTAATAAGAAACATATTGTCGTTTGGTTGTGCTTAGATCAATTTTAACATCATATCTTACTTTAATAAATGATGATTATTTTTTATACCTAAATTACTAGTAGATCATAATATCAATAAAATAATGATAATTAATCCTATATTTCTCTAGTTATTAGAAAAATTTAATTGTTAGAACAGGTTATCAAATAACATGCAAAGTTCAACTAAATAAATTTCATGAATAGATAACCTTAAGGATTGTCCATGTCTGACCAAAATTGAAATCCAAAAAATTATAAAGATGGAAATTAAACATCCCAAAATAAACATAAATTCAATATTATAAAAATCAATATGTACCTATTAATGGTAACATACTAAATATGTGAATACCTTGATCATATATTCTCTTGAATCATGATAATAATGAAAATTACCATAAAACCTAACTGAAAAAAATACAAGATCCAAAATTCCTTATATAAAGCTAAAAATTATTTAATATATACTACAAATAATATTTTTTGTAAAATACATCATTTATAACATATAACACTTTTTAAAAATATCATTTATCAGCTCTGGGGTCATGAATAATATCCAGTTTACTTTATCCATATCAATCTTCACTTTATCCAAAATAAACACCATTTTCTCAACATCAGAATCATATTATGGATTATATAAGAATAATAATGTGTTTTTAATAAAATATAACATTTACATTAAATAAAGTTTCTAGGTCATCAGTACCATTAAAAATATTCTTGCAAATCGATAATGAAAAACTTCTATAAACAAAAAATTATATATTTCATGATTTGTGTAACATAATTCTTAAATTAAAATATAAAAACACATCAATCATTACACTTCATTATTAAACTGTTAACTAGGATTCATCATATTATTCCTTAATACCTTTTTCATTTTATGTCATTCATGTTCTCTTCATCATTAGTGGCGTGATAATTACTCATACCACCTTATTGATTCTCCTCAAAGACTTTCCCCTAGGACATCGATTCGTTTAATTCCCATTCTTTACAAATTTATAACATTCGACCATTAATGAATAATTTGGGAAACCATTATTCTCATCCATTTCATTAACTAAACTATTTATTTTCATTGGAAAATGATTATTTTAATCCCTTATTCTCATCATATATAACATATTCTCATTTCTTTAAGACATTCCCTAGAGTGTTTCTTCAAAAAATCTAAAAATATAGGAAACTAAATCATCTTTTCTTCATAGTATCCACTACTTGAACTCTAAGATAACTATATCATTATTGCCAATTTTTATTTTGAGATTTGGTTAAACTAAAAGTTGTTAATCATATATCATGATAAATGATTAGGCAAAGAAATAACATCCTTCACTCCATTCAACATCCCATTTTTTCTAATCAACACATTTTCTATCATATTCAACATTAATATACTTCCTCCTAGTTCCGACCATTGAATAAAAAAAATCATATTTTTAGTTTTAATATTCATTATGGGTAACCACGTAATCATGAAAAATCAATTATCATGTAAGGACCTGACCTCAAGCATTATATATTCTAGTGTCTTTGAACAATAATTCATATTCTTAAAATATTTAGAATCTTTTCAGTTTAGGGTTTTTGAGAATTCAGCCATAAATCATACATAAAAACTCATATATTTAAATGAATACACTTATAATCTATATCCATTTTTTCATAATATGAATCTTCTGAAAAAAACACGATTTATTTTCTAAAAAAATATCATGACATTAAACTTTACTTCTTCATTTCATTTATATATCCTTAAACAATGTGAAAAACATTTAAAACTAGGGTTGAGTAAAAAAATAATTTTATGGTATATAAAAATAAATAAAACCATTAGTCCAATAAAAAACATGAAAATCCATGTAACATTTAACATTATATTCAAAATTATTCGAGCATAATAAAACATTTCCACATGAAAATTACACACAATTTTTTCTCAAAAAAAAAATTAAAAAAATCATAGAAGTCATAAATAAATAATATAGTTAACTTGGGTCCTCATTTTATTATAATAATTATACATAAAGTAACCATAATTTCATTAACTAGAGTAACCGTCATTTTAATACATAAAATAACCCTTATAGTTATACTTGAAACAATCCTCACAGTTTTACATAAAGTAGCCATCATAACTACACTTGGAATAACCATAACAGTCACCTTCCAACATAACCAATGGATTTTGCGAATATAATGGGGATCAACCTTCCTATAATCTATATTGGGATATACTATTATATATAATGTGCCTCAATCCTTCAAATAATATTTATCGGGCTCACTCGTTTCTTAAATATAATAAACAAATATCACGAATAAAGTAGTTTATAAAACCTTTAATATTTTAAAACCATATAGAAAAACCTTTGGATATTAGAAATACTATTATATTTAAAAATATTAATTCAAAACTATAATACTTATAAAAAATGAAGGATGAGTTTTGTTGAATAAATGATCATTAAAAACATTCTTGAGGAAAATAACCTTTCTATTTGGAAATAAATTATTTTGAAAAACGGTAAGGGTACAAAGTAAAAACTTTTTCTGAAAGAAACCATATAAAATTGTAAAGTAAAATTAAAAATATTAAGGCATCATTAAGTTGTAAAGTTATGTTCATTGTGTTTATTAAAAAAACACATTCCTTTTTCCTATGATAAAATATTTGAAAGCGGAACTTCACAAAAGGATTTTTAAAAGAAAGACCATAACATTGAGTTTCATTTGCCACATACATTCTTCATCATTATGAATACTAACATAGGTAAATTATTTAATTTATTATGAACCATTTTACTATTTATTACTCATTTTATATAACTTATTTTATAATTATATACCATTACATAATTATTTAAGTTCATGTCAGATGCTTTTACGATATTCGATTTGTTAGTCCAAAATGACAAAGATATGTGGTGTATGGAAAAAGAGAAAATTATTAAACCATATATAGAATAATAATATGGAAATAAATATCATATTTATATATTAATTACACTTTTAAATCCATCTACTAAATATGGTTATGAAAAATTAACTATGTTAATATCATGGGGATGGTAAGCAATATGTATACATCAGTAACATTTCAATTTTTCAATGATAATTATAGAAAAATGTTATGTATAACTTTAGATTTAAATAATTATAATAATATCATAATAATAATATTAATTCATTTAATATTCTTATATATATCATCAATGTTTTGTGGTGATGAAAAATGAATCACGTAGCTTTGTTAAGGAGGTAGTCCACGCATACACATGAAAGACATTATAATTTTTAAGTGAACAGAAAGGACAGAATTAAAATGATATATTAGCCATTTATAATGAAAAATAATAATTAATATTATATATAAATATTAATTCCATCATTATAATCTATTCTTGAGAGATGGTGATGGAAAATGAATTACATCGGTTCGCGAGGCGGTAGGCCTCCACACACCCGAATGATGAATTATTTTCCAATATAAAATAAGTGTAGATGGATATAGTTTATTAAAATAAAAAAATAAAATAAAATAATATTTTGGATTATATTTTTGATATTTTATAATTGTTGAATATGTTTTGATGGATGTGGAAGAAGAAGAAAAACTAAAATATGCAAATAAAACTATACCCTTTCTTTGGAACACATCCTTTTTCTTAATGCCTTAAGACCTCCAATATAGGTATTATTACAAAATAATTGACCTCTATAATGAGTTTAGGAATTATAATAAGTTATTTCTATATAGATTGTTCAAACTAAATTGGTTTTTAGGTGTGATGGATCAGGAAGAAGATGTGTCCTTTTATAAGAGAGGGGAGGGGCACTCCTAGAATTTCTAAAATTATTAGAACATAATAAGGCTATTATAGAGAAAAATGATTCAAAATTTCCAATAAATAAAAATTGAATGAATTTCAGACCACACATTATCTAATTTTCACTAATTTAATATTTTTAATATTTTTAAATAAATCAATAAAATATCAATCTCATAAAGTATATTTATTATCAATTTTTGATAATATTCATTCATTTGTCTTTAAAAACCAAAAAAACAAGTACATTTCAAAAAAAATTATTATATACTAATATTATCATTTTAATATATATAATTATTATATCACATTAAATATCCCAAATTAGATTTATTTTTATATTTTTAATATAATTTATATGAGTTTTATAATAATTAAAAAATTACTATATCATTGTAGTGCAAGATTTTAAGGTAATTATTTTTCACTAAAAAATTAACAAAATTAACCTCATGAATATAAATATATTATATTTTAAAAAAATATTTATAGATTAACATATCCTCTATGTGGAACTATATTAAAAATATTACTCTTATTAAAATCAAGTGAGTGACAAGTTTGACTTTTATTTAAATAAAATACTATAAAAAGAGGCCAAAAAAGGTGATAAATTATACTGATGTATGATTATGGTATATATATACTCATAAAATAATATTTAGGTAAGTGTTCAATTCATTTAATATTTCTTATCATTTTATTTTTAACGTAAATGACCAGATTTACCCATTACCGTTGAAATACAAATAACAAAGGTTACAATTCATATTATAAAAAAATGAATGGGACATATTTAATATATGTTTAACAATTTATTCAAAATATGTATTCCATTTTATGAATTAAAAACAAAAAATTTAAATAATATAATATAACAATAATCCAGAAAAAAGTAATGAAAAACTATTTTACTGAAAAATTCCCATTTAAAATATAAAATGTATTAAACTAAATTTAGCTATAAAATCCATTTTAAATACCATAATCCTATTGTTTTATATACATATGAACTAATAAAAAATTTAAAACAAATAAAAACATAATTTTACCCTGTAAAAACATTATAATAAAATATAGTTTTTAATAAAAATCAGTAATTTTCTTTTTTTCTTTTAAAAATAAATATATTCAAAAAATTATAAAAAATAAATCCTAATATAATATTGACATGATGAATTAGAAAATTAAATAAAATTTTTAAATAATTTTTTTAAATTTTAATGAAATTAATTACCTTAATCACCCAAAAAAAGATATAAACATCATTTTGTAGAAGATATGTTTTCTGAAGAATAAAAGAAATTTACTAAAAATATCATAATTATTTAAAAAGAATTAATTAATAAACTAAAATTGAGTTGGAACATAATATATTTCATAATTAATATAATATTATTCATTCCCTCTAATTTAATGTCTAGTTTATAATGGTCACATTTAAATAATAATTTATAATTATCTGATTAATCTCGATGTTGTGTATCTTTTATGCTATCAAACATAGTTTTTTTTAAAAAAAATTGGGATGTTACACTATCACCCCATTTAATAAATTTTTTCCTTGTAAATTTAACCAATGATCAAAATCTATGGGTATGATTTTCAAAATATCTTTGTTTAAATCCCTCATCATTAAAAGGATTAATAAAGATTTTTCTTGGAAATAGATAAAAGGGAAGTACAAAGATTATCTAGAGTGATGCATACTAATTTTCCAAGTAGGAAAACATATGTGGGGATAGAAAACATGGATATGGAAGAGAAAATAACTCCCAATGATTAATATAAAGTGATATAGAACATGGTCATGAGAAATTTAACTATCCCAAAATTGTAATATGTGATGAGTTAAAAGGCATTTGATCTGTCGATAAGAAAATTAAATTGATAAAAATTTTATTTAAAGGTCATGTTCCTTAAGTATATTAATTCTATTTCTACATTTAATAATAAAATAAGTAATAAAACTTACTTGAATGTGATAATTTCATACTTTATTAAATTTCCTCCACAATCTCAACTTTTTCTCTAATTAATGAGTATTCAAGATGCATTTTTCATGCCTAATGTATCAGAATCGACATCTACTTATCATAAAATAAAAAAATAATAACATTTTATTCCTCATATATTTAAGAATTAACTAAAACCAAAAATGGCTTGTACAATATATGTTAATTCTCCATAAAGAATAATCCTTTATAATATGAAAATCTATTTTAATCTCCCAAATTCAATAGTAATACCCAAAGTTCAACAATAATCTTTCAATAAATAATTACCCTTAAAAGTATTCAAAAATAATCAAGAATAATATTAAAACCCAAACAATTATAAGGATTTTATCACACATTATTACAAGATAAATTGAAAATTTATTTCCAAATCATATCAATGAATCTCAATGATTCATACCAAAAATATTTTCCCTAATAACCCAATCTTCAAAATATTCTAGTCATTTCCATAAATCATTGGAAACACCACAAAGACACATTAGGATCATTTATTATTCCTAATGATAATTCAACATATATTTCTCAAATAAATCTCATAGTATCATATATGGTTCCCAAAATTATATTGATATTATTATAAAATAACATTAATCACTTATTCACTAAATAAATTTACAATAAAACATATCTTATCAAATTTAAACAACCCACAATTGCCTCAAAATCAAGGATATTATAAAACATAAAGGATACCAATAACTTTGAACATATTTACACCAATATTAAATGAAATATTACTCAAATAACATTTTCAATAAAAACTATACTAAATATAATGGTTGTATTACTATAAATGTCTCTGAAAATACAGTTAATAATATTACTCATCCATCACTTAAAACCTAAAAATCAGTGTCTATGATATTAAAATTATGATAAAATAGAAAATTATAAACTGACGATGATATCTATAACTCTTAAGAAAAAATCACATGAAAATACATTAAACTCCAAGCATTTATAAATAATTATCTGATACCAACTAAATGGAACTGACCTAAATAATTACATATTTTAGTGTCTTTGAACTAGAATTAAAATTCATACAATCCTAAAGATATTTTTGATTTAGAGTTTTATAAAATTATGTCATAACTCATACATAACAAACCAAATATTACATTGTATAAACTTTTACTAAATATCTATTTTTTTAAAATGTGAACAATTTAAAACCGAACGTGACCTCTTTTCATAATAAATGATCTTGAGTTTAAACTTGACTTATTTTTTTACCCATACTTAAACCATGTGAAAAACATTTTAAAACATGGGATGAGAATAAAATGATTATTAATATATGTTAAAATAAAGAAAATTATTATTCTAGTGAAGAAAATGAAAATACATGTAATTTTCATTTTATCTTTAATGTTATTATAATGTAGTAAAATATTTCCTCAGGAGAATAATACACATTTTTTAAATAAATATTTAAAAAATCCATAGAAAGAATAAATAATTCATATAGGTATCTTGGTGTCATGACCAATCCCCCAGGTCCCGTGCCTTGACTATACCTAGCCCCCCTTCCATAGGCTTGGGGTTGGTAACTAGAACTAGAAAGGAATATCCCTAAAAGGGAATACATTGCCTCAAAACCTGTACATACACAGACAGGGAACACTTCACACAAGTATAACACAACAGAAGAAGAAAGATACAATCACAACTAAAAACCGCAACTGAGTGTAAAAGTAAGTACTGAAAATAAAAGGGTCTAATATACAAGCTCGACTTAAATGGAAGTATAGGTAAAAGGAAAACAAATCCTAAGGTCACCCACCAAGGATACTACCTGAAAGATAGGTACAAATCATCAATGCAGCTCTCCACATCAACTGGTCACCTCCGTACTTTTTCATGTACTGGCTCCCCGAGTCTCAGTCAAAGCTTCCCATCGTCTTCAGAAGACAAAATATGGTGTGGGAAAAGCCCGTGCATGGGTGAGTATAACAATTCTTATTAGGGACCCTGAGACCTTCAAAAGTCTCTCAGAATTACACAAAGAAATAAACACAATGTATGATCTCAAACACAAAGTACAAAGCAACAGACTCTGATCAAACCACGTATATAACATAAATAATAGGAATAAATATGATTAGTCATAAA
The DNA here is from genome assembly GCA_963277665.1 of Viscum album. Lineage (NCBI taxonomy): Eukaryota > Viridiplantae > Streptophyta > Magnoliopsida > Santalales > Viscaceae > Viscum > Viscum album. Next base: position 589,623,680 of record OY728141.1, on the reverse strand, counting down.
GATAGATCATCTTATTCTATAGAGAGTCTTTTACTACTAGAACTCACAAGGTATCTAGAGGTGTAGACCCACAGAGAATCGCTAGGTGCTGACCCACACATGATCGCTAGGTGATGACCCACAAAGGACTCCTAGGTGCTGCCCCATAGAGGATCGCTAGGTACTAACCAACATAGGATCGCTAGGTGCTGTCCCACACAGGGTCGCTAGGTGCTGACCCACACAGGGTCACTAGGTGCTGACCGATATAGGATCACTAGGTTCTGACCCACACATGATCACTATTATTTAATCACATCACATCCTTCCACTGGATTCATGCACTTAACATGCTTGATTCTGGGAGGATCCGCTTCTCAAGCCATCAGTCATATTTCTGAAGGACCCCGAAACACCCTGAGAGGTGAGGGGTGAATAATGGTGTCAACTTTTTCTTTTTAATGTTATGGATCTTGTTCCCATGTTGGTAGGAACTTGTTAAACCTCTCCAACAAAATAAATCAGGAAGTTGACATAGCACATTTACATGGTTCACCACAAAGGGCTATGTCCAAGGAGTATACGCCGACAGGTTGTCGGTCATACCTAATTCCACTAAACTTCACTAGTTACAGATTACATTGTTTAGGTATAGTCACTATGTCCCAAGCACACTGCCTTTACAAAATTTTAGGGATAGCTCACAGATTCCCTTTGGTCACTCTTGTCGACTCCCCTTGGCTCAATGCCTTTGGTGAAGTCCCATTCAATTTATATATGTGAAGGGCTCTTCAATAGATTTGCATTGAATTCGTTGTCTCTACATAGCACGAGATTCTTTTTGCATCGAAGTCTGGAAATGATGAACTTGAATGCACTGAGCCACAAAACTAGATAATCAGACATGCACAAATAGGTTATACTGATGATTTCACGCAAATCTTACCCTTTGCATGAAATATCTGACTTTGGCATGAAATACTTGATTTTTGCGCAAAAAATATTTCACACAACAAACTCCTTTACACGCCACCCCTTTTTTGCACAGATTTTCCTTTCTCGCACAACTCAGAGTTTTTCGGGCAACCTCAAATTTTCCGCACAATGTCTTTGTTTTTGTGCACCTGAACCCTTTTTGCGCAACTCGAACTATTTCACGCACCACCCTTTATGTGAACCGTTTACGCATGTCAGACCTCATATCATCTCAAAGTCTTCAACCATACCTAATGAGGGGGGAAACCTCATATTTATAATCATCTCAAGCCCCCATGCGTAAAACCCCATATGGTGAGAAAACAATCTCATTAGGCGCGTAATATTCAACGCAAGTACCATTTTTTGCGCACATTTCCATTTTTTTCACATAGCCCATACCTTTTCCATTTTCTGATGTTTTGATTCCAAAACACCTCTTGCATGAAAAATCTCTCTCCACTACTTCATGTTCTAGTCTATTTTTTGCGCATGCCGCAATTTTTCATGCATCCCGCAGTTTTTCGCACAAACCGCTGTTTTTTGCACACACCTCCTTTATTTCGTGCACCACTCCATTTTTTTGTGCACCTCCTCTTGACAAAGATCAGTATTTGTTCTTTGAACATATCAATACACCCCTTGGATAGTATCTCCACCATAAACCTTCATGACATCCATAAACAAATTAAAAGAAGTTAACATAACTGGGGAGAGGGGTATTTCGTAACCTCTTTAAGAACTGGGAGGTGGCTGAACACCGAGGTTCAACCGATGATTCTCAAACACAGCCGTTGACAGGGTCTTGGTTAGGATATCATCCAATTGCTCATCAGTTCCCACATGATCCGTTTTAATCACGCCTTGTTCAACTTTTTCTTTGATAAAGTGACATCTGATTTCGATATGTTTTGTATGAGAATACTGAACAGGATTCTTCGTAAGATCAATTGCGCTCTGGTTATCACAATAAATCACTATTTGTTACTTCACCTCATCACCAATATCTGTTAGTTGTTTCTTCATCCATATCAATTGAGTGCATGCCTTTGTAGTGGAGATATACTCAGCTTCAACAATACTAAGAGAATTACTCTCTTGCTTCTTGCTCAACCAGCCAACACATTTATTTCTAATATAGAATGCTCCACCACCGGTGGAATTTATATCCACTACATCACCATCCCAATCAGCATTAAAAAATGCTAATAATTCACTGTCCCTTCCTACAGAAAAGTAAAATCCACAATTGTGAGTACCTTGACTATACCTCATGATTATTTTTCTACTGCCATATATTCCTCTTTGGATTACTATGAAAGTGAGTAGCTAGACATGTTGCAAATACAATATCTGGTCGTGTCAATATCAGGTATAATAGGCTCCAAATTATCCTCCTATACATGGTGGGATCTACAGAGGTCCCATCCTCATGCTTTCCAAGTTTGGTTCCAACCATAATCGGAGTTGAAATCAGTTTGGAGTTATTCATATTAAACTTCTTCAGCAGCTCTCTTGCATACTTTTCCTGAGAAATGAATGTGTAATCCTTCTTTTGAATCACCTGCATCCCCAAAAATATGTGATCTCCCCAATCATAGACATTTCAAATTCTGATTTCATGTGATTGGAATATTCATCCACTGATTTCTCTCTAATTCCACCAAATATAATGTTATCAACATAGACTAGAACCATGAACTGATCTTTTGGAGAATTATTCACATATATATTGTGATATACTCCTCCTCTTTTGAATTCCAGCTTCTTGAGATAAGATTCCAGCCAGGAATACCACGCTCGTGCTGCCTATTTCAACCCATAGAGTGATTTCTTTATTTTTCAAACCGTTGTTTCATTAGTACCAAGAAGAAAACGCACTGGTTGATCTTTTTAGACTTCTTCTTCGAGTACACTATTCAAGGATATTGTCTTGACATCCATTTGATATACTTTATATTCCCTTTTGGAGTTCCATGGTAAGGAAAATTTTGATTGACTCTAGTCTAGCCACTAGTGAAATGGTTTCTTCAACATCAACACCTTCAATCTGTGACTATCCTTTACATACCAGTCATGACTTGTTTCTAATAACACTTCCATGATCATAAAACTTGTTCTTGATAATCCATTTTTTACCAATAACATTGGGATCTTCAGGTCTCTTAACTAGATCCCATGTCTGGTTCTTGTCAATCTGATCTAACTCTTCATTCATGGCTTTTACCCAAGATGCATCCTTTATAGATTCATCAAATGAGGATGGCTCCACAACTGATAGAAATGCAGATTGTGTGTTATTCCTCATCCTCCTTGTTTGTGTGGGTTCACTATTGTCCCCGATTATATTAGATGGATCAATCTCAGCTCTTTGATTTCTCTTGTGAAGTTCTGTCGCATTTTATCTAGCCAAGGTTTCCTCTTCAGATTGTTCTTCTGAGTCAATATCATGATGTGACTGATGAGGGTTTTTTTCCACCTTCCTCTATTCTTGTATTTTTATTTAATCAATGTTCATTTTCTTCCTTACTTTCTATCACATTAGCATATGAAATCCTTGAAGCATTTGTGGTTTTATCTTTAATGATCTTAACATCAATTATTTCCATTATCCTTCCTAATCTCTTGTTTAAACACTTGTAGCCTTTGCTGTTCATTGAGTATCCAAGGAAAATTCATTCATCTGCATTGTCACCATACTTCCCTTGATTTCCTTCTTTGTTCCAGATGAATCATTTACTTCCAAAAACATGAAAGTCTTTAAAATATGGATTCCTTCCATGACACAATTTATATGGTGTCTTCGTCTCACCCATATAAAGTCTTGTTCGATTTTGAATATACACTGCAGCTTGAACAACCTCTTTCTAGTAATGTCATGGAATGCGACTCTCAATTAGCATAGTTCATGCCATGTTTTTCACCTGTAGATTCCTACATTCAACAAATCCATTTTTTGTAGAGTTCTTATAGTAGCTACCTCATGTTGTATCCCATGCTTCTACAATTAGTTTTCAAATTCAATGGACGTGTATTCCCCTCCATTGTGAGATCACAACACTTTGATTGTTTATCCATTATCATTCTCGGCAATTCACCGATATGTTTTCATGCAGTCAAGCACTTGTCATTTTCTGTGAATAACCATTACACATGCCATTCTACTGTAATCATCTATGAAAAGGAAAATGTACCTTTCTCCATAAGTTCCTGCAACATTTATCGGCCCACATACATCTGTATGAATTAGATCAAGAAGATGAGATGGCCTTTTCTTCTTTGTCCGATATGAACTACAGACCATCTTCCCACGAATGCAAGCATCCCAAGACCTTTCACGCTCATGATTTAGGATGGGAATGTCCATGAAAATCATCAACATTGATATTTTCTCCATGTCTTGTTGATTGATGTGTCCTAGTCTCCGATGCCACAAACCGTTTTCTTCTTCAACAGTCATGTAACAAACATTTTCTTTACTATAAACCTGATACAAGTTACCTTCTATTATGCATCCCTTCATAAGTGAATTTCATGTCATTGCCTTGATAGAGAATCCTTTCTGATTAAAAGTAAATATAAGTCCTGAGTCACAGAGTTGACTCACGCTAAGTAGATTATGACGTAAGAAATCCACATAAAGGACTTTAGTCTCCTTTAGCTCCCCATTAGTAAATTCAGTACTTCCACTACCTATGATTTTCAGAGCTCCACCATTACCAAATCATACTGTACCATCAACCTTCCTTTTTTATATCCATTAACAGGCCTGCATTACCTGTCATATGAGACAAACAATCGCTATCCAGAATTTAGGTGTTTTTTCTTTCTATAGCATTGAGGGAAACCTCTGCAAGATTGGATTTCTTGATATTCTCCTTTTCGTTCCAAGAGATATTGAATTGAGTATAATATATTGATAGCCTTATAATTATTTCTTCCATATAATCATATTATTCATACCCATAATCATCTTCCCTAGGAGAAAAACTATTTGTGAGATCAACACCATCTAGCGGGTGAATATTGAAATGACTCTAAGAGTTGTATGAATCTCTCCTATCAAATCTCTACGTGCAATACATAGACTTATGGCCAAAGGTAGAACAATTAAAACAGTATCCATAGAAACTATTTATTCTATAAGATAAAGGATATGAAGTCAGTCTATTTTGTTGGCATCCAATATCTTCCCCATTCAAGTAGCTCCTTTCCTATTCACAATATGACACGGAACGGTCCAGATAGGCACAAAACTGACACTTTATGAGAGGAAATGTCTTCTCAGTTGAATTTATCCTCATGCCTTCTTCCTTGGGTGAATAATTGTACTGCCTATCATTTCTGAATGTTTGAGGATAATTTTCCTTTCTTCTTTTAGTTTTGATTGAGGGTTTCTTTTTCAGAACTTCAGGAAATGTTTAAACATGTCCAACATTCATCTTGTATTTTTTAGGCTCTCTTGACTTCCAGTAGTTTATGTCCCCACTTCACAGGAAATTCTTCTCTTTTCCATGAAAGCAAGTCTTTGATCACTCAAGATATTTCCATCCGCATCTGAACCACACTTGGCTCTTTCCAGTAATTCTGCATCTAGGAATCTTCCAAAATGAATTTTCTTCGTACCCTCATTTATGTTTGATTGAAATTGAATTTTACTCCTTAGAGTTACAACTTCTTCCTTAATTACGTCAATAGTCTTGGACTTATCTTCTAGTCTATATGAAAGGTTATTTATGACCTTTTCTTGTTCTTCAATTCTAAGAATTAGTTCTACAACGTCATCTGTAATTTCAAGGATTGAAGACTGAACTCTCACTTGTTATTCTATTCATTCAACTTCTGATTCATGCCCATCAACATATTCTGATGATTCTTCCACCATTTCCTTCCAATTATTGCATCTCTTACATTTATTCTCAACCTTGGAAAGGAATCCTTAATTTGAATCTTCGGATCACCATTATGACTAATGTGATTATCTCTGCCTTTATTGATTGTGGGATCTGACTTTTCAATGGTAGCCATCGTGGAAGCATGGTTTCCTGTTTTAAATTCAGGTTCTTCTAATTCACAAAATTCAGTATCATCATATCCCTCTTCACTGGAAAAACTATTCCTTTGTATTTTCTTTCTAGGTTTGAAGTCTCCCTTTTTGAAAAACCTTTTCCTAGGCTTCTAGAAGTTTTCATCTTCACTATCTTCATCATTAATGTTTCTTAAACATTGAGAGGCAATGTGGCCAACTTTTCCACAGTGAAAACATGCGAGAGGTAACTTCTCTTTGAATTTCCCTGTTCCCTTATGGAACATCTTTTCAATGAGAGAAATAATTTATTTTTCCTCGTCATCTTCACCACTACTATCTTTTGAAATTTTCAGTTTCTCCATTGCCTGGAATGCCATTTCCTTTCTCACATGAGTCGTAGCATCTTCTGGTTTGACTCTCATATGATATGCAACCAAGCTGCTCAGTAGATTATCCAGAAAAAGTTTGGAAAGATCTCCTTCCTCAAGGGAAGTCCCCTTTTCATTGTACAGGGGTGGAAGTCTTCTCAATATTTTATTTACAATATCAATGTCATTGATTTCTTCGCATAGAACCCGAATTTCTCCAACCACTTTAGTAACTTGATTGAACAATGAGTCTGCATTCTCGTATGGATGCATATTCAAAATCAATTAGATTTTGTAGGACTTGTAATTTTGCCTCCTTCTCTTTTCTATCTCCTTCATAAATATTTTTGAGTTTATCCCACATGGATTTCTCTGAGGTTCTTCTCATAACCTTTAGATAGATCTGATCATAAAGGGCTGCAGTGAGTGCATTTTGTGCTTTAGCATCTGCATCAAGAATTTTCCTGTCTACGTCAGTCATAGCTAGGCCTGTTGGATCAGTGAATTGTATTCCTTGAACAGTAGGAAAAAAGGACTTCCATTCCAAGAGATCTTAGATGAGATCTCATTCTATTCTTCCAGATCTGGAAATTAATTCCATCAAAGAGAGGGAATCTCCTGACATTGGTTGAATTGTCCAAAATAGAAAAGGACAGATAAAACACCAGTAAACCTCCCTCTGATACCACTTGATGGACCCCAGAACACCATAATAGGTGAGGGGTGAATTAGGGTGTCAAATTTTTCTTTTTAATGTTTTGGATCTTGTTCCCACGTTGGTAGGAACTTATTAAACCTGTAAAACAAAAGAAAGAAGGAAGTTGACACAACACTTTTACTTGGTTCACCACAAAGGGTTACGTCCAAGGAGCATACTCCAATAGGTTGTCGGTCATACCTAATTCAACTAAACTTCACTAGATGTGGATTACAATGTTCAGGTATAGTCACTCTGTCCCAAGCAGACTGCCTTTACAAAAGTTCAAGGATAGCTCACATCTTCCCTCCAGTCACTCATGTTGACTCTCCCTGGCTCACATCCTTTGGTGAAGTCCCAATCAGTTTATAGATGTGAAGTCCTTTTCAATATATTTGAATTGAAGTCATTTCCTCTGCTTAGCATGAGACTCTTCTTACATCAAAGTCTGGAAATGATACACTTGAATGCACTGATCCACTAGAACGGATAATCTGAAACGGGAAAAAATTTTATACTGGAGATTTCGTGCAACACTCACCCTTTGTGCGAAATATCTTACTTTGGCACAAAATACTTGATTTTGGAAAGGAAAATATTTCATGGAACAAACTCCTTTACATGAAGCTTTATGAACCACCCCTTTTTCGCACAACTTGTCCTTTTTCGCACAGCTTAGAGTTTTTCACGCAACCTCAAATTTTCCATGCAATGTCTGCGTTTTCGCGCAGCTCAACCCTTTTTTCTCAACTTGAACTTTTTCGCACAACACCCTTTACACAAACCATTTACGCATGTTAGACCTCAGATCATCTCAAAGTCTTCAAGTGTACCTAATGAGGGGGGACACCTCTTATTTATAGGCATCTCAGACCTTCACGTGCAAAACCCCCTATGGCGTGAAAAACTTCTCATTATGCGCGTAATATTCTATGAAAGTACCAAATTTTGCACACATTTCCATGTTTTTTGCACATCCCATACCTTTGCCATTTTCCGACGTTCTGATTCTGAAACACCTCTTGTGCGAGAAATACCTCTCCACTATTTCGCACACCTCTCTATTTTTCGTGCACGCCGCAATTTCTCCCGCATCCCGCTGTTTTTCTCGCATCCCACTATTTTTCATGCACACCTACTTTATTTCTCACACCACTCCCTTTTTTCAGGAGCCTCTTATTGCGAACAACCTTTTATCACTTTACTAGAACACATTCTGAACTTCTACTAAGGATTGACATCAAACACAAACCATACTCCAATTAATTCGAAGAACATACAAGGTTCCAACAATTTCAACTAGCACGAAGTCTAACAAATAATTAACCTGATGAACTGCTACATCAAAAGGGTTCCAATGCAATAGGCGGCACATCAATCAGATGCCCAGTCTATAAGTTATATGCATTTTAGTGTTGGGGGCCCGGTTGGATTCGAGTCCGATCCAACCCGGACATACTCAAACATTATCCAAAACCACAGTGGAGTATCTCAAAAGGATTTCCTCATCTTAAGGGTTCCAACGCCAGATACTATTTGTCAAACAGATGTCTGGTTTAGGAGTTATGCCCATTTAAGTGAAACTGGGACAAAAAGGGTTTGAGTCATGTCTGACCCAACCCAGTCTGCTGGGCCCGGCCCGATGGGGCTGGGCTCGGCCCAGTTTGGCTGGGCCTAGTCCAACATACTATGTCATGGGCTAGGCTCACTAGGTCATGGGTTTGGCCTGGCACACCCGGTTGGGCTCGGCCCATCGGTCCACAGAACTCGCCGGCCCACCAGCTAGATGTGGCCCACCAGCTGGGTGTGGGTCGACACCCTTCCAGAACAGACAAACTATTCATGTTTCATCAATCAGCGGAAACTGTTGGAGCTACTCCACCTAAATTGTCTTCTTGAATGGTCCCTTGTGGAACCTGCAGACCGTGAGTTAGCCCTCTACCACGGCTCGAAGTCGCAACCATCCTCTATGGTGCACTGCCCATCTCCATCATGGCCATTTCTGGTCGATCGCCCCCTTCAACCTTCGCAGCACCATCAGGCGCCACCACTAACTCGCGACTGGTGGTTTTTAGCCGCTGCCTCCTCTGGTCATCGGTGCCGCCGCGCCGACGATGCTTCCGCGGGCCACCATTGAAGCTCTAGTGGTCTGATTTTTTCCCATATGTGACTACGGGCCTCCTGAGACGGCTCCTACACTGTGCGGCTCTTGGTTTCACCTTTCCACCATATTTTCTGGTCACCCTTGAAGAACACAAACAATAATGAGAAAGGCAGATGTTATGAGCATTGTTCGTTCGGACCACACCCTCCGCATTAGCATTATAACATTGAAACAATTCAATCATCAACAAGAGTAGAAGAATGATAAAACTCTTTGAATAAAACCCCTACCTCGAAAACATTGGTAGACGGTGCGGATGAGGAAGATGGGTCCACATTCTTAGCATGTTCTTTGGTTTTTGTCGAACTCCAGATTGAATCCTCTAATGTGTCGAATCTCCGTTCTATGTTGGTTGAAGTCGTCGTCGACACTTGATTAGTGGATCCTCTCATGAGTGCACAAGACCCATGCCCAAGCTTTGTTTAAATAGATGAATATAGGAGTTTAACTAACTGCACAATTAATGAGGTTCATTAATGAATTCAATTAACGAACCAATTTTTCACTCAATGGTGCAATTACACAAACAAGTGTAACCAGTCATTAAATGGTCTGACAACCCAGTGGTCCCGCCACCATTTCCCATCGGCTATAAAGAAAAAAATAAAGTAACTCGTTGAGTTATTTTTTTATGTTTTTGTAAATTTCAAAAATTAACTTTTCCATATGACCCTTGATGTTCAATGTTATGCTTTGCATAAGTGAATCCTGGAACTGTGAATTCAACAGTGCACTCAGATTTTTAATCTGAGCACCGAATCAAAAGATAGAAATCCCTGCCGGCACATTTAATGAACGTACCATAAAAAAAGTTCAAAAATTATTAACAGTCACCCTCGACCCATGACGATTGGGTTTAGGATCTGCCTAAGAGGAACACACCCTCACGAGCTCAATGGTACTCTCATATTTACAATCCGAGTTACATTTTAGATGTTAAAAAATTTAAAAATTTAATAATTATTACTTAATTATTTTATTTACAACCAAAAATTATGTTCGACTATGGGCTTGCGCCGACCAATGTTAGGATTTTCATAAGAAAAGAATACTCTCATTAGCTTAGCGGTGGTATTATAATTTTAGTTTGAGTCACCATTCATGATTTATAAGCATTTGAAAAATAAAAAAATTTATTTAATAATTTTATTTACGGTTATGCCATTTCTGGGTTTTCTCACCAAAGGCCCGTGCTGTCTAAAATTAAGTCTTACATAGGGTAAACCTGCCATCCTGAATGAAACAGTGCCCTTATATTTCTGAACGGGGCACCCGTTTAAGAGTTATTACACTTTTTTTTAGGAAACCTACTCACACGAACTATTTAAAGCATAATTTTTTTTGACGGATCATTACGGGCACTCCAAGTATCGAAATTACATGTCGTCAATTTTCACATTCTCGTAATATTCCCATATAATTAAACAAAATATGGAAAATCTGGGTCTTTAAATTATCCAAACCTTAGGGGTTTACGTCCCTAAAGACCACAACAAAACTAGGGAATCAAATGGGGGTATTGAGCATGTATCTGAGCCTCTCACTCCCATGTGCTCTCCTAGAGGTTCCCATGATACTAGTAAACTCACACCAGAGGTATCAACTACTCACAAATGGCCCACTCCTGTTGTTCCTCTATCTCCATTGGGAACTTTGTGAATGTTTCCCCATTATCAATGTCTAGCTCACCCTTATCGATAACATGCGACAGATCATGCATATACATCCTTAGTTGCAACACATAGAAAACATTATGCACACTGTGCATTTGTGGGGGAAGAGCTAGATGGTACACCACTTCACCTAATCTACTGAGGATTTGGAATGATCTAAGGAACCCTGAAGATAGCTTGCCGCCCCGATCAAATCTCCACAATCCTTGTCGGGGTGAGACCCGTAGGAAGACATGGTCTCCCTCGTATAAATACAAGGGACTCCATCTGATGTCAGAATAAGAATTATGCCAAACCTATATAGTCTTCATCATCTATTGGATGAACTTCACCTTCTCAGTGGTAGCCTATACTATCTCTAGACGCATAAGTGCTGACTCCCCAAGGTCTGTCTAGCATAGAGGTGATCTTCACGGTTTCTCGTTCAAGGCATCAAATGGTACCATGAAAATAGTGGATTGATAACTATTGTAGTATGAAAACTTCACCAGAAGGAATGTGGTCCTCCCAACTACAACCAAAATCAACGACACAAGCAAGAAGCATGTCCTCAAGTTTCTGTATAGTCCACTCTATCTGACCATCTATATAAGGATGATAGGCGGTGCTCAAGTGTATTTGAGTCTCAGACACATCCTATAATCCCATCCACAAACGATATGTAAAACGAGTGTCACGATCTGAAACGATTTTTGATGGATCCCCATAAATCTATTCAACATATTACACGTAGAGGAATCCCAATCCCTCTACTAATTCCTTCCCTCAGATGGGTAGGAAGTGGGTTGACTTGGGGAGTCGGTCAATGATCAACCAGATGGAATCGTGGCCCCTGGATGTAAGTGTTAGCCCGGTCACAAATTCTATGGAGATGCCATCCCACATCCATTCTGGCACCTCAAGTGGCTGAGTCAAGCCTTCTGTAACCTAGTGATCAGACTTCACTTACTAACAAGTGAGGCATAATGAAACAAACTCTTCCACTTATTTAGTCATTACTAGCCACCATAAATGACACCAGAGGTCTTGGTACATCTTTTCCACACCATGATGTACCACCAAATGGGATGTGTGGAACTCCCAAAACACCTCCTCCTGTATTGTCACTAGTACCATGTTTCATCCTCTAAATGGGATGAAGTGCGCCCCACCATTAGAAAATACTCCAAGAGCCTGTCTTAAGGATATTTGAGAATGTCATGTTTCATAGTCAATGTCCCCAAGTCGTGCCACCCTAACTCACTGAAGAAGTGTGGGAGTGACTGTCATAGACTGATGGTAAGCTGCTGCATCACTATCCAAGAAGGATAACTACAATGTTTCTAATATCTATGTCACCACACTCCCCAGGTGTAGACCCAACCTCTTCTTGATTTCCTATTCTACCACGTTTCCCTTCCCATGAGTTTAGACCATATCAAAGTCATAGTCCTGGAGGAACTCCAGCCATCACCACTGTCTCCGGTTCCTCTCATTCTATAAGAAGATATACCTAAGACTCTTGTGCTTGGAGTAGATAGTAAACCATTCTCTCAACTATACTCTCAGCTCCCAGAGCTCCGCGGGAGCCATATGATATGCAGTTGTAGATATTGGCATTGTCATTGGCTATAATCCAATGTAGAAGACCCTCTCACTATGGGGAGATAATCCTAGAAACATCTTTTGAAAGGATTTTCCTAAACTCTGCCAATACTATTGGGAACTGGAAAATCAAAACAACTACTACGATGAGGGTAAGGATGGTCGAATCAAGAGTGATCGGTTTCACACAACTATGTAAGAGTTTATCCGTGCTGTTTGGGTTTCATTTTTAACCAATCAAGGAAAACCCCATTCCAATGTTGTAGATATAAAACAAAATTTTTTCTTAAATTAGTCAATGTGAGCATTAAATTTGGATTAATAGTCAATACATAAACTGACATCGTAAGGCCTCGACGCTGCCACCAAGAGGTGACTACCCAAACTCTCACCTCAATGTTCAGATAAAACCAGCAATATAAGTGTGATTATTGATTCTATTCTCTTAGGTATCTCCATACGTAAGGGTCAAGTACAAGGTTTGACCTAAAACTCTAGGTCTTGAACAAGATTTGTGACTAGAAGGAATGATTAGTACCTTTGTATATTAATTATGATAGCTAGTAATAGTCAAATACCGTACCTCGAATCATTCATGGATCCCTTAGGTCACACTCCTTGACCGCATGCAGTAACTCCATTCCCCTGTCCTCTAGCTCCCTAAGTCTGGTGGGGACCACATTGGGGTGGTTGTTATAGCATGTCGAAATTTACACCACCTCTTGCTACTTTCAAAGCTCCCCTTCCATGTCTGCTACCCTACATATTCTTCTTTCCATGTAACTGCCTCTTCCTGAAACATTTAAACATCCAAGTCTCTAAGATTGACATTGATTTCTTACTTTCCCAATACCAACATTCACTCTAAGTATATTCTCTAGAAAATAATTTTTTACCACAAAGGTTTTCTCTAGCACCCTAACATAAGTAGGAATGTATAGAAGAATAGTTCTAGCTTAGATGTCCCAAATCACATCTTGCTCAGAGGTCCAAGCCCCGAAGCACTGGTCATATCATATTCATTAAGTACCTGGAATGGTTGGTACGCCCCGATGCATACTCAGCTACCGATATGTCATCCCGCTAAAGTTGTAGAAGCTCTTGAAAACACATACCCCTTAGATTTTTATAGAAAGAGACCCCCTTCTTGGAGAAAGGTTATCAAGCTCTATCTATGGAAAACATCACCTCATCATAATATAGTGGTAATATAAACCCTGCCATTTCCAAACTGAGTGACAGATAATGCTCACTACTAGGACCCCCATCTGATCTAATGGTGTCATGATTAAATGGAAACTCAGTCACCACCTCAATCTAGTCCTTAGTCGCCTATGAGTTGGGCTCACCTCAAAACCTGAGGATTATCTGTGACTGAAAGTCGTGTAAGGAACTGAGCCTACATGTGTCCTCTACTAGTAGATCTAGTAGTAACTGCTGAACATAAGGTAGTGGTATCACTGGGACACCTTTCAAAGGTACCATCTCGGGAAAAATTCCTTGTACTGGAGCCTCATCACACTGTGGACCATCCTAATGATCACGCATTGGATTACTAGATGGCTATCTATGTGGAGTCATCTTGAAATAGAATCAAGATGAACCATGGTTAAAAAATTTATACCTGGTGAGCTTATTAAAAATATATCAATAAAAAAATTTTCAAAAACACATGTAATCAGTGTTTTCATGTATCGAGTCAAAAATCAGAACTCAGGGTCTTGGTGTATGGATATTTCAGCTGCCACAACAACACTGGACACCCCAAACTGAAAATCATACTCAAAACACCTAACAAAATTTCCAATTGAAAATATTATAGTCTCATTAATTTGGTAGGACCGACTTGTTTGATAACACTTTTTCATGACCCGTCCCCCAAGGCCTGTGCCATGACTACCCCATGACCACCTTCCATATGCCATAGGTTGGCGACTAGAACTGGAAAGAAATATCCCAAAAAGGGATATAATTTTCTCAAAACCTATACACACACAGACAGGGAACACTGCACACAAGTATACCACAACTGTAGATGAAAGGTACAACCACAACCAGAAACCGCAATGAAGTGTAAAAGTAAGTACTTAAAGTTAAAGGGACCAGAATTCAAGATGAACTCAAAAAGAAGTACAAGTTAAAGGAAAAAATCTCCTATGGTCACCCACCAAGGGTCCTACCTGAAAGGTAGGTACAAATCATTAGTGTGGTCTTCACATCAACCAGTCACCTCCGTATTTCTTCATGACCTAGATCCCCGAGTCCCATTTATAGCTGCCCATCTTCTATACAAGACATAACAAGGTTCAGGTGAATCCCATGTAGGGGTGAGTATAAAAATACTCAGTAAGGACCCCGAGACCCCCGAGGGTCTCTTAGAATTCAACAAAGGAATAACCAGAACCCTTGATCTCAAACACAGATTAAAAATCAAAAGACTCAGCTCAAACCAGGCATATAACATAAATAATAGGAATAAATATGATTAGTCATAAAGGTAGATCATCTTATTATGTCTAGAGGCATTTGATGCTAGACCCCATAAGGTATCCAAAGGTGCTGACCCACAAAGTTTTGATTGGTGCTTACCCAAACATGATCGCCAGGTGCTGACCCACACATGATCACTAGGTGCTGACCCACAGGGGATCACTAGGTGCTGACCCACACAAGATCCCTTGGTGATGACCCATAGTGGATCTCTAGGTGATGACATACACAAGATTGCTAGGTGCTGACCCACACACAATTTCAAGGTGCTGACCCACACATGATCACTAGGTTCTGATCGAAACTGGATCACTCGGTGCTGACCCACACATGATCACTTTTTTTCTTCATGTCACGATCAGCCACTAGATTCCTGCACTTAACATGCTTGATTCTGAGAGGATCTTCTCCTAAATACATTTTTCATATTTCAACTCGAAAAAAGTTCCACAAAAAAGTAACCCGATGAACCTCTATGTTACAAGGGTTCCAACGCAACATGCAACATGTCAATCAGACTCCTGCTCTGTAAGTTATATGCATTTTAGTTTTAGTGGACCATTTGGATAAAAGTATAATCCAACCCGTCCATACCCAAAATTTCTCCCAAAATCTATGTGTGGTATATCAAAAGGTACGCCCCACCCTAAGGGTTCCTGTGTCGTAGACGGTTCGTCAAAAAAACGTCTAGTTTAGGAGTTATTCCCATTTATATGAAACTGGTCCCAAAAAGGTTTTGGGTTTGGTCCGACCAAGTCAGACTAACCCAACCCGGCCTACTGGGCCTGGACCAAAGGGGTTGGGCCGTGGGATAGGCCTTCTGGCCATTGGCTAGGCCCGTAGCCAATAGGACAGGACCGCTGAGCTGTGGAACCGCCCGACCCACTGTCTGGGCACGAGCCGCCAGCTGGGCACGGGTCTGCTCCCATCGCAAATGGCCAAACCGTTCAAGTATTATCAATCAGTGGTTCCATTTGGTGGTAATCCACCTGGCTGGTCCACTGGACAGGTCCCCTGTAGAATATAAAAACCATAGGTCTGTCCCCTACCATGGCTCGCCACCCATCTCCAACGCGGTCAGCGTTGGCTGGCTGCCCCTTCTTCCACCAGGGCACCTTTGGGCACCGACACCTACTCACGACTAGTGGTTTCTTGTCACTGCCTCCATCGGTAACTAGTGTCGCCACACCAACGATATTTTCATGGGCCACCGATGATGCTTTGTTGGTTCGATTTCATTCTTGTCTGTGCCTATGGGCCTCCCAGGATTATACCTATATTGCATAGCTCTCAGTGCCACATTTCCACCATATTTTTTGGTTTCCCATGAAGAACACAACCAATACCATGATCAGCAAAGGGTTCAGGACTTATTTGTTAATCCTATGCTCTCCGCAGTAGCATTATTACATGGAATCAATTCCATCATGAACAATAGTAGAATAATTATAAAACTATTTGAATAAAACCCTTACCTCAAACACATTGGTAGATGGTGCAAATGCAGAAGATGGGTCTGCGTTCGTATCGTGTTCAATGGCGTTCGTCGAACTCCATATTGAATCTTATAAGGTGTCAAAGCTCCAACCTATATTAGAGGAAGTCATTGTAGAAACTTCATTAAAGGTCCCTTTCTTAGTGCACATGACCCATGCCCAAGCATTGTTTAAATATATGTGGAGATGATTTTCTCTCACTGAAAAATTAATGAGGTTCATTAATGAATTAAATTAATGAACTCATTAATCTCCTGATGGTGTGGTTAAACAAGCAAGTGTAACCAACCCTTAAATTGTCTGAAAACCCAATGGTTCTTCAACCATCACTCATTGGTTACAAAGAAAGAAATAAAATAAATCATTGAGTTATTTTATTATTTGTTTGTAAAGTCAAAAAAAAAACTATTTTGTCGGACCCCTGTCGGTCAAAGATAAGCTTCACCTAAGCAAATCCCGGTGTAGTGAATTCAATGGTGCCCTCATATTTTTAATCTGGGCAATGGATCAAAATATAGAAATCAAAACTAGCACATTTATTGAACGTACCTTAAAAAAAGATCAAATATTATTAAGATTATCCCTTGACCCACACTAATTGAGGTTATGATCTTCCTAATGGGAAAACTCCCTCACGAGCTCAATGGTACTATCATATTTTCTATCCGAGTTACCATTTAGGAGTTAAATAATTTAACAATAAAATAATTTTTACTTAATTATTTTATTTTGGACAAAAAACCAACTTCTTATGTTGGCTGGTGGCAGCCAATGTTAGGATCTTATTAAGAAAGGAATACCCTAATGAGCTCAGTGGTGGTCTCGAGTTTTTAATCCCAATTACATTTCATGAGTTATATGAATTTGAAAAATAAAATAAGTTTTTTTATTAATTTTATTTACGGTTATTCCATTTTGGGTTTTCTCACTAGAACCTGACACTATATAATCTTAAGTCACATCTAGGGTAAGCCCAACATCCTGAATGGAACAGTGCCCTCATATTTCTAATCCCGACACCCATTTAAAAGTTATTCAAATTATTCAATAAAACTTATCACATGTACTATTTAAAGCTTATTATTTTTTGAAAAATCATTCCATGCACTCTGAGCCTCAAAATCATGTGCGTTTACTTTTCACAATCTTGTAATAATCCTATATATTTAAAAACAATTATATGGAAAATACGGGTCTTTACACTTGGGGTATCAATTTTCTATCATTAATTAACATGGAGTAACCATTATGAATACCACTAGGGTAACCCTCATGGTTACACATGGAATAGCCATCAAAATTATAATTGAAATAACCCCCATGGTTATTCTGGGAGTAACCATCATATTTACTCTTGGCATACCCATCACGATCATTTTCCAACATACCCACTACATTAAAGAGATATTATGGAGATCAACATATGTATTATCTATACCAGGGACACCTACGAGCTATAATTATCCTTAAAAATTCATATAAGTGGTATCGAGATCTCCAGTTTTTTTTATATAATGAATAACTATCAGGGATAAAAAATTTTATAAAATATTTGAGATAACTTTTTAAAACCATATACTAATAAAATTTTGATATGAAAAATAAATTTCCCTTTAAAAAAACCATTTTCAAAACTATAATATAAAGAAATAATTAATGTTGGTTTTTCTATGAATAAAAATTTTTAAAAATATTTTGAGGAAAATAATCTTTCTATTTTGAAATAAATTATTTCGAAAAAATATGCATGTATAAAGAAATTTTTTTATTTGAAAGAAACCATATAAACTTTTAAATTAAGCTTAAAAATATTAAGGCCTCATGAAAAAGGAAAATTAAATTCATGTCATATATGTAAAAAAATACATCTCTTTTGACTTATGTAAAAAGAGTTGAAAGAGGAACATTAATAGATGATTTTTAAAAGAAAGTCTCTTAACTTGAGTTTAATTTTCCATGTAAATTATTTATATTAATGAATAATAAAAATAGGATAATTATTTACTTTATTAATAATATTTTTCATGTTTATTATTAATTTTATATCCTTTATTTACTTGTTTTATACAATTACTTAGTCAATTAAGTTCATGTCAGATGTTTTGATGACATTCGATTCATAAGTCCAAAATGAATTAGTTAAGTAGACTATGGTCAAAGAGGTCACTATTAAAACATATCAATATTAATAATCATGAAATAATTATCATTTTTATTGATCAATTATAATATTAAATTTAACCATTAAATATGGTCATGAAAAATTAACTTCATTACAATCATGGAGATGATAGACCGTGCACACACATGAGTAACATTTCCATTTTTTAACGATAGTTATGGAAAGATGGTAAGTATAATTTTATGATTTATTAAGTATAATAATATCATAATTATCATATTATTTATTTAAATATACTTATAAATATCATCCATGTGATGTGGTTATGAAAAATGAATCACATCGCTTTGTGGAGGTGCTAGTCCACAGGTACGCACGAACGACAATATCATTTTTTAGTGAATAGAATGGTATAAAGTTAAATTATATACTATCAATTTGTAATGATAAATATTTTATTAGTTTCATAAATAAAGACTAATTATATAATTATTATATATTCTTGATAGACTTTGAGGAAAATAAATTACATCAGTTTGTTTGGTGGTAGTCTGTTGTACACACAAACGATGAGTGATTTTCCCATTTGATTGAAGTGGAGATTGATATATTTTATTGCACGAACATAATATAATATAAGTATATAAATTATAATTAATTTATTATTTTATCATGGTCTATAAAGTGTTATGGAAGTGGAATAATAAACAAAACTAAAACATCAAAATAAAAACTATACATTTTCTTTGGAAAACTTCCTTTTTTAATTCCTTAAGACCAGTAATATTGGTATTATGGATATAAAATTACCTATATAATTATGTGATTTATTAAAATAAAGGATTTATCTTGTTATCATATAAAAATGAAGGTTTAAAGTGTGAATGACTGAGAATAAAGTACCATTTATATGATAGGGGAGGGACACTCTTAAAACTTCATAAAATATAAAAATATAATAAGACAATTCTATAGAAACATAATTACAAATTTCATAGAAATGAAAATGGAATAAAATGTATACTATGTAATATAAAATTTATTATTTATTATTATTTTTATATTTTTTTAATAATTTAATAAAATAATAATTCTATAAAATTTCATTTTTTCAATTTTGATATTATTTATATCTTTGACTTTAAATCATAAAAATAGTAAGTAAAATTTGAAAAAACTCTTTTATAATATCTTAATCATGTCATGGAAATATATATAATTTTCCTAGCACTTTAAATATCTCTAATTATATTTATTTTAATACTTTTATTATCATTTATTTTATTCTATCAATAACTGAATAATTACTCCATCAGCGTTGTAAAAAAATTTAAGGTAATTATTTTTCACTAAAAAGATAAACAAATATCATTCTTAATATAAATCTATTAGGTTTAAAAATATTATTTATACTATAACATGTCCTTTAGATGACATCATATTAAAAATATTACTCTAATTAGAAACAAGAGTGTGACATGTTTGACTTTTCTTTAAATAGAATATTATGAAGATCCTAATATCATCCAAGTGGCCCTAAAAGGTTATAAGTTATACGCATGGATGATACAACCTATTTATAATCATATTTTTTTATGTTTTTAGGTCATTCAATAGTTTTTATCATTTTATTTTTAACATAAATTACTCGATTTACACATTACTAAGGTAATAAAAAAATGCAACAATTATTATTATCAACAAATAAAAAGGGACATATTTATTAATTTTTTACCCACATATTATAAATATGGAATCATTTTTTCAAAATATAAAAACACATAATCTGATGAATTTAATATAATATTAAATCCAAAAACTCAAGGAAAAATAGTTTTTTTCGGAAAAATTCTCTTTTAAAATATAAAATCCGTTTATACTAAATTCAAGTATAAAATCAATTTTAAAAACCATAATTGTATTATTTTAAATAAAAATCAACTTATTAATATTTATCAATAATAAAAAACATAATTTTACCTTGTAATTTTTATAATTAAATTCATATTTCAATAAATATTAGTATTTTTAATATTCCTTGAAAAATAAATATTTTCAGAAAATTAAAAAAAAAAATTCTAATATAATTTTGAAATGATGAATTAAAAATTGAAATTATTATAAAAAATAAAATTTTTAAAATTTCCTGAAATTAATTATAATAGTCACCGATAAAAATATATATATATCATTTTTGAAGAAAACATATTTTTTTACAATAAAACGACTTTACAAAAATCTAGTACATAATTCAAAATAATTAATTAATGTATTATAAATGAGAAGTACAATTATATATTTAATAATTCATTTAATACTATTTATTATCACCAATTTAATGTATAGGTTATAATGATCACATTTAAATAATAACATTTATTTGATTGTTTATGCTCAGTGTTGTTTATCTTGTTTACTATCAAAAATAGTTTAAAACAACTCAAGATGTTATATATATGATTTCTAAATAATGAGACGATATTTATAATCAATGAAAAATTTGGATTAGACTTGGTCATTCATGATCATTATTTAAATCCTACGCGATGGTTCATATATAATTTGTGAATTTCTAAAGAATATCCTGAGGGTGTGTTAAACCAATTGTTCCCCAAGGCCCATTGTTGTGCACTGGGGGAAAATAAAATCCATTTCAATGTGACCTTTTCAGATTTATTACCACAAGGTACTTATATTATATATCCACATATATTTTTTGTAACCAAAGAGGGATATAATTTCATAAAAACCATTGTCTCTATCCTTTACAAAAAAACATGTACATTTTCTAATAGTTTGACTCATCAGTAGACATATACTTAGACATAACATTTGGAATATCCTTATGAATATCCCTCGGTATCTAAATAATATTTTCGCATCCTAGATTCCAAATGTTAACTAAACCTTCCTAAGATTCCAGCTAAAGAGACCTGAACTTCTCATACATAAGTATCACATCTTGATAGATGAATACTCATTACCTATCTTAATGATCCACTCCATAATCATCTAGGTGTACTGCCTATGGAAACTTAGACACATAATAAATGAGTCCATAAGTGTTCTATGTCATCTCCCACTAATTTCTTCATAACAAGAACACTTATTAGTCATACCATACATACTATAATTCTTAATAATCTTGGAAAGGAAAAATAATAATAGGTGATCTCAAATGACCAATAAATGTAAAAAATGAATATATATAAACATAACTCGATAATAAGGGTATGAAAACAAGATAATAACATTTTAAAACCATGAATTCATATCAAATAAATAGTTTTTATTCCTGGAATAAATATTACCAATTTATAAGACATGAATCTTAAGGATCTCAAAGAACAAAAACTGTAAGGCTATAACATTTGTATAAGACATGAAATTATAGTGTATATATAATCATAAAAAATAATTTCCTTATTATTCAAGTCTAATTTTCTTGTATATTTTAGTATAATGGTTTCATTCACTAAGCCATCATAGTAATCAATGTTTAATCCCAAGAATATCATTATAGATAAAGTTCCTTAACAAACTGGGTTCACCCCCATTCAAATCCTATTTATCTTATGCGATATAAATCTTTTCAAAATTAACTAGAGGGTTAAATAGTTCAAACTTTATAATAATTAAAACATATATATGTGTTTTATAATATCACAAAACATTCATCACGTTAGAACCCATGAAATGAAAAGGGCCCCACAAACATATCATGATAATATAACCTATTAAAAACAAACAGGTTTCATAATCATTTTATAATTTAATTAAAGAATAAGCCACAAAAAAGGTGTGTGTTTAATAATAAATTTTTCGTGGTATAACCCATGAAAAAATAAGTGGGATTCATAATCAATTTATCATAGTATAACCCATGAAAAAAGAATCTGGTTTCACAATCACTTTAACACTGTATAACCCAGGGGAGAGAAATGGGTTTCATAAAAATATTTTCAATATAAAAGTAAAATATAAATAGAAATAATAAATATGGTATAATTGGATCATATCACTTGTAAAAATAAAGTAACACCATATTATTCAATCATAGATAGAAAATGATTCTAAAAAATTACATGTAACATTTCTTGAGTAAAATACCATTTTGACTTTGAAAATACTTTTTTACAACTAAAAATTAATAAAAAAAATTAAAAATAATTTTATTTGAAAATAAAATTTTAATATTATAAAGGATTATTCAAAAAAATTAATGGACATGATTTCAATAAATCCCATTCATGTTATACATGTTAAAAAAATGATTCCTTTCATATTTTTGGTAAAATCCAAACAGGCCCTGTTTAGAAAAGACATAAAATATCATTTTATTTTTTAAAAGTAAAACATGGGTAAAATTTATTTAATAAATAATATTTATGATTTTCAAAACATTTTTGAATTTTTTTTTCGAAAATGTGCTTTTGGAATAAAAATAGTTTTTGACTGAAGAGAGAAACTTAGACAATTTTTCATTAAAAAAATTAATTTGAAAAATTTAGTATATAAAGAGAGAAAATTTAAGGGAAAACATGTATTATCATAAAACAAACATATAATAAAGAAATAAATGATTTTATTGAGGGATATATATTATTATATAATCATTGGATGCATAATCAAAAACAATTTTGATAAATAATGTGGTTGTAACATAAAACTATCACCACTTTGGTAACTTGAATAGTAATATACAGTGAAAAATAAAATTAAAAATATAAATAAATTAATTACTATAAATAATTTCATGAAATTACATGTCAAATTTTCTTTATATAAAACTTAAAAAATGAGATAGGTTCATAACATAACATATGTCTCAAAGAAGACAAATTGAGACAAAAATCCCCCATCGCTTAGAAATATTTTGAGCCTTAAACCCTAATAAATAAAAATTATCAAATTAAACATTAAATAATATAAAAATATGGATAAAAAAGATACAAAATTAAAAAGTTTATGTATATAAAACACTAAAAACAAATGAGTAGTGAATTTTCATATGTCTACTAGAAATAAAAGGGAGACTAGAAATCCATTACATTATGTCTTGAATTCCTTTTGACACGATAAAAACTACTATATAATAAATATATGTTCATTATAGATACACTAAAGAAAGATAATTATATATAAAATACAATATATGATTTTATTATGGACTTTTATTACATATTTATTAACAATTCATTGTTAAAATCACATTTTGGGCAATAAGTGCTTTGTTTTTCTTATATGTTTTGATTTTAATTTTCAGTCCTTATTATTTGATCATGGTTTCATAGTATCTAGAGTATTAGAAATTATATAAAAATAATATATATTCATTATATATGTGTTTATTGTAATCCATAAACATTATATATAGAAAGTGAAATACAACCTTCATGTAGACGGTAGGTTGTACAGACGCATAAATGATGTTTCCATTTTTTCAATGGATTCAAATAAATAAAGGTAAATAATATATTAATGTTATAAAATAATTTTTATGTCATATATATTACATATTTTCATTATACCCTTTCTTATTACTTTATAGGTAATGTGTGAATGAATCACATTACTTCGTGTGGTGGTAGTCCATCATACACATGAGCAATGTAATCGTATTCCCAAAGAATGGAAAGTAAAAATTTATATGTGATATAATAAACCAATAAGTGTAATGATATAATTAATATCATATATTAAAATTTAATTCTCATTATATTTATCTTTGATAGGTGGTGATAGAAAACAAATTGTATCGATTCTTGAGGTGGTTGTTCAGCATACACATGAGTGATGATTTCATAACCCATTTCATAGAGGTGAAAAAGGATATATGTTAAGAAATTAACATAATAGAATATAAATATATGGTATATAACCATTTTATCATATCATCAAAATTGTATAATATTTTAAGGAGTTATAAGAAGATGTAAAACAATAAAAAAACATAGTTAAAAACATTACCTCTTCTTCAGACAACCTCTTTATGATTAACCAAAATAAATCATTGATTGGATTTTTGACCTCAGAAAGTACAATAGGATGTGGGGATGGATTTCAAAAATATATTTGGACAATTATTAGCCTAAAAATTGGTTTTTATGTGTGAATAGAAGAGAAGAGTGGGTGACATTTTATAAGTGAGGCGAGTGGAGGACTTGTAATTTTCAGAAAGAAAAATGTGTACCAATGATTTTTACATGAAACAAGGATCCAAATTGGAAAATTATAGATCCTTATAGGTTATACAGTCTAAATATGCACATAAAATGGGTCTTTTAAATTTTTCTTAGTCATTTTACCCCTTACCTTTTTAGTTTAACCCATGGTAAACCCATTTTAACATTAACCATGATAATTAATTTTTACTACTGTTACTATTCCAAATAGTCAAAGATTAAGTTAACTATATTAGAAAATATAAATTATTTTTATTCTAAATATGAAATAAATTTCTATAAATTTAATTAAAATAAGTTAAAAAAATTAGTTAAAAATTCATCCAATAGACGTGATGAAAATGAGGGTTTCCAAAGATAAAATCTTTCAAAAGGATAAAATATTTTTATTTCTAAATTAAAAATTAAATTTATTAAAATTAAATAAATTATACTAATAGATATAGACTTTTAATAATTTAAAATCTGAAACCGTATAAAAGAAATTTATAATTTTTTAAAAACATTAATAGAAATCACAATTCTTAATAAAAACAATTGTTTTCAATATTCATTGATAAATTTATCTTCTCTGAAAATTTTAAAAACTGCACCCTAAATATTTTTAAAATTGTGATTTACAAAATAAATTTTCTTTTTTCTAATAAAATATCTGAGATTTTTAAAAACATAATTAAAAAATTATTGTGAAAATGGGGAGAAAACTTCTTATTTGGAAAATATATTTTTAAGAATAAAATTGGTTTTATTCATATATCTTGTCTAGAAAACATATAAGATAATTTTTAAATTTTTTATTGAATATGTTTTATGTAAATTTTATTAAACTCATTCACAAAAAGTTATTTTTTAATTTATTGAGTAAAAATATGTAAGTGTGCATAAAAATATTTTTTCTTAAAAATATTTCCTTTGTTTTCAAATGGTTCTTATTTTAATTTATAATTAATTTGTAAAAAAATAATTAATTATATATACATGTTTTAAAATTTTAATTTCATAATTTAGTTAATTATATTAATACCCTCTATTAAAATTTCTAGGTGATAACTATCATATAAAATAATAATATTTTAATTGCATATCATGTTTCGTTTAGAAATAGTATTGCATGGAACACAAGATAAAATCAATGTTGTGTGTAACTAAAAATATCCAAAAGAAAAAAATTATTGGAAAAAATTATTTTGAAATATATTAGGGTGTTACATTCTTCCCCCTTAAATAAATTGTGTCCTCACAATTTAAACAGGTTCCAAGTAAACAAGGGTTTATCATTTGAAAACACATTTTTGGGAAACCCACATCATAAAAATGGTTAATAAAAATTTCCACTTGAAAGGATAAAAAGAAATGCATGAAGGTTATCTAGAATGAAACAAATTAGGGATAAAACTTGGAGAAAATACTTGGTAAGTGAATATTTTGGCATGAAATAAAAGAATAATTTCCAAATAATGATGGAGAGTGATAAAGATCATTGATGATAAGAAAGTAAATGATTATATGAAATCAACAACCACAAATATATAAAACAAATAGTTTTCAAAATTGTCATTGATATAATCATAAATAATGATAATATGATAATATTTTATTTCAATATCTTTTTCCAAACATTGGGGAATTTTTAAAAGAATATATACTTAATTGGTTTCATTCCATTTCATAACCCCAATTTCATCTTTTGTTTATTATTCAATAAATTTCCTCATCTTTAAATAATATATGAAATGAAGATTTTTTTTTATTCTTAAAGAATGAGTGGATCATAATATCCATAAAATAATAATAATCCATTCTTCATTTTGTTTTTTATTATCAAATTTTTTTTATCATAGGTTATCCAAAAACATATAAATTTCAACATAATACATTTTATGAATAGGTAACCTTAAGGATCCTCCATGTATGACTATAATTGAAATAAAAAAATTTATAAGTAAGGTCAGTAGATTTCAAAAAATCAACATAACATTAATCACCACAATATCAATAATTATATCTTAATTGTAAAATAACATAAATGTGAATGCCTTGATGATTTATTCTTCCAAATCATTTTAAGGACAAGGATTACCATACAATCACAGTTAAAAAATACATGCTTCTTCATTAAAGAAATAAAACCATAGATTATTGAATATATTTTATAAATAAAAAATGTCGTAAACTCCATCATTGATAACATATAACACTTTTTCAACAAATCACTAATCTGTTTTGGGGTAATCAATACTATCTATATTACATTAACCATATCAATCATATCTTTATCGAAACTAAATACCATTTTTTCAATATAAGTAAAATATTAAGGGTTATCTTCCCTTAATCACGTGTTTTACAAAAAAATATCACCTTTATATAATATCAATTTTTGAGTCTATCACATTAATTCAACATATTCTTGCAAATACATGTTGAAAAGCTTCTATAAATCAATCCTTGTATATTTCATGATTTATAAAATATAATTATTTAATTCCCACACACACACATCTCAATAATTATACCTCATTTTCAAACCATTAACTAAGATTTATCATCTTATTCCTTAACTCCTCTTTTCTTTCATATATCATTCATGGTCTCTTCATCATCAAAAATATAACCATAACTCATACTACCTTGTAATTCAATTCATGAACTTCCCCTAGAACATTATTTCTTATAATTATATTTTTTTCCACATTTATAACATTCAAACCTTGATGATTCCGTAAGGAAACCATTATTCTAATCCATTTAGTCAATTGAAATTTTAATTTTTCCTGGGGAATATCTTATTATATTCCCTTCTTATCCACGCATAAAACATCTTCTCATTCCTTTGAGACAATTCATAGAGTTCATCTTCACACATTTCCCACATATAGGAAACTTTATCTTCATTCTTCTATTGTCTATACCACCTTAACTCTCAATGAATTCTATTATTCTATTATTTGGGGAGTTCACGAGTAGTTAAGGTTCATGTTGTTAATCATATATATTTATAACTGATTAGGTATAAAAACATATCATTCACTCCCATCATCATCCCATTTGGTTTCTCATAGACATTTTTTCTATCATATTCAATGATAATTTAGTTCGTTCTGGTTACCACTATTGACTAAAACTAAAACATCATAGTGTGAGTAATAATATTTATAGTGGAAAACCATAATCATAAAAAATAACTTATAGGATATCTAATCCCTGACACCGTTTATTCAATTTATAACACCTTTCTCTTAGACTATGTCAGTCACGGTCATTATTTAAATCCTTCTTAATGGTTCCTAAAGAGCTTGTGAATTTATAAAACATATCCCTTGGGAGTTTCAAACCAAGTGTGATAAAAGGCTCGTTTTCAGGAACCATGTGATGATCGAGTCTAGTTCAATACAAATTTTTTATGTTATTACCCCTAGGTACCTCTTTTCCATATACAAATCCTTTAATAGTATCCGGGAAGAGACATAATTTCTTTGAAATTTCTCACTCTATCCTTTACCAAAATTCCAGGACATTTTTATTTACATTGAAACACCCTTTGTATTATTATTATACATACATTTAATTATATAATTCGAAATATTCCTTGTTATGTCTCTAATGTTTTCTCGTATTAGTAACAAAAAAGTAACTAAATCATGACCTGCTGCCAACTATAGAGACCTAAAAGTTTCATACATAAGTATTACATCGTAATAGAAAAATATTCATTACATAACATAATGATCTATGCTATAATATTTGAGGTATAGTGACGTTGGAAACACAAAAACATAAAAAACTAGTCCATAAGTTAGTTTCATCATCTCTCACTAAGTTAGAGACTATTATATCTTTTCTTAAACATATCATACATAATAAATTTCTTTATAACCCAGGGAAAGGTTAAATAAGAAATGGTAAGATTAGTTTCTCAGTATGTTTAGATAAGGGGGATATATAATCACAATGTAAGAATACTGGTATGATAACATTAGTATAACACTTATAAACCATACCCAACATATCAATGATCATAATTTTTTGTCATGGAATAATTATTGGTGGTTCATAAAACATTAATCATATAATAATGATAGAACATGAGCCATAAGATCATAACATTGGAAAAATAAATGTAATTTTTTAAAAAACATAAGAATAATGAGAATCATTTCCATATTAGTAAGGGATTATTTTTGTGGGTATAAGAGTGGAATGTTTTTACTCACCAAACCATTATAGTAGTCAAGGTTCACTCCCAAGACTATTAGAGTTAAAAAAGTCCCATAATGAACTGGGTTCACTCCCTACTATAGTCCTATTTATACAATGAGATCTAAATATTTACTTAATGAATTGGCATAAAATATAGTTCCTACCAATTAAATAATGAAATTAATTCATATTTTTACCACAATATAATAAAAATGTCATCATATCAGAACACATGAAAAGAAATGGGTTTCATAAACATTTCATTATATCATAACATGTGGAAGAGAAATATGTTTTATAATCATTTAATCATTCCATCAAGGCATAGGATATGAAAAAATAAGTAGGTTTAATTAGTGTATTATAATTTTATAACCACTATAGAAATAAGTGGTATGCATAATCATTTTATCAAGGTATAACTCGTGGAAAAAGAAGTGAGGCTGATACACATATTATCATGGTATAACACGTGAGAGAGAAATGAGTTACAAAAATGTCTTTTCATCACAAACATAAACTATCTCGATAATAAATAAATATGGTATTCTTGGAGAATACTAGTAGTAATTATCAATTAACATTAAATGATGTCATATTATATAGAAAATTATTTTGAAAAATCAATTTTAAAATTTCATGATGAAAATAACATTTTCACTTTGATAATTTATTTTTAAAACAAAAAATTCGTAAAACATTTTTGAAATCCTTTTAGTGGAAAATAAATTTTAAAACATATAAGGTAATATTGAAACAGAATAATGGTTATGAAATTGTGAAATTCTATTCATTCTATACATTTTAAAA
This sequence comes from Viscum album, assembly GCA_963277665.1. Lineage (NCBI taxonomy): Eukaryota > Viridiplantae > Streptophyta > Magnoliopsida > Santalales > Viscaceae > Viscum > Viscum album. Next base: position 589,593,908 of record OY728141.1, on the reverse strand, counting down.
CAGTGATTCCTTTCATATTTTCAATACAATCCAAATGGCCATTGAATAAAAATTGACTTCAAGATTACTTCCAAAAAAATATGTAAAAATTCAAACATGGGGAAAAATATCTTCAAAAAATTATCTGGATAATTTTAGAATCATTTTTGAAAACGTTTTTTGAAAAAATGGCTTTAGAATAGAAAGGTTTTCCGACCGAATAGAGTAATAATTGTTTTTCCTAAATACATTAATTTTAACTCCTAAGTACATAAAAGTTAAAAATGAATGGAAAATAGGTATTCTAATGAAATAAATATAGGATAAAAAATACATGTTTTTATTTAGGGATATATTATAATATTTCATAATTGGAAGCATAATCATAAAAAATCATGATAAACAATGTAATTATAACATAAAACTCTTACAGCTTATATATCTTGAATCATAAGCCGCATGAAAGAATAAAATTAAATAAGACTTATAATATCATGAGAATAAATAAAAAAATTATATTAAATGTGAAAGGGAATGTATATACACCTTATAAAATAATATAGGTTCTTAACATAACATATGTCCCAAAGAAGACAAATTGATACAAAAATCTCTTATCGTTGTAGAAATCTTTTGAATAGTAAGCCAAAATAAATAATAATAGAAAATTAAAATTTAAATGTAATTAAAATATTGATATTAGTTATATAAAATGTCAAATGTGGAGTATATATACCCTAAAAAATATATGAGTGGTGAATTTTCATATGTCTCCCAGAAATAAAATAGCGACAAAAAACCCTTACCTTAAGTCTAAAATTCCTACATACAAATTTAGAAATTATTTATAATAAATAAAAGTTTTTTAAACATATATTAAAGAACCATAATATATATATCAAACCATATATTATTTTCATATGATCATTTATTACTCATTTATTAACAATTATATGTAAAAATTACACTTCAGACAATAACTACTTTTTTTCATGTATATTTTGATATTTTATATTCATATCTATTACTATAATCATGGTTTAACCATATAAATAATGTTAAAATGTATATTAATATCATATATATTAATTATATATTTATTTATAACAATTTATAAAATTTAGAGATAAAAAAAATAAAATATACCTTTAATGGACACGGTAGGCCCTACGTAGGGTTGATCTCTACTTCCATTTTATGAAAGGATTGAAAAAAAGAAATGTAAATAATATATTTCTATTATAGAATAGTTTTTATAATATATTTAAAACATATTCATTAAAAATCATATTTATTACCATCCATGTAAAGAGTGAATGAATCATATCACTTCGCAAAGCGGTAGTCCACTGTACAGACCAAGAACGATATCATATTCCCACAAAATAGAAAGTAAGAAGGTATATCAGATATAATAATTACATAATAATAATAATATAAAATATATTATATATAAAAATTGAATGAATAATTATATCTAGCTGTGATAGGTGTTGATGGAAAACTAATAACATCAGTTAACGAGGTTAGAGTTTGACGTACACACGAATGATGATTTCATATCCACTTTGACATATGTGGAGATGTATATAGGTTATTAAATATTTAAAAATTTCATTATATGGTTGATAATACTTTTTTTATACCATCATAATTGAATATTTTTTTAAAGAGTTATATGAATATGTAAAAAAATATATATTTAAAAACTATATCTCTTCATCAAGAAAACCTGTTTAGATTTAACATAAACCTTCCATTATTAGCTTTATGATATAAAAACAGACTCTAGGGTGTGGGGGGGATATAAGTAAGATATATGGAGATGTATTTGATAAACCAAATGGTTTTTAAGTGTGAAGAGGAGAGGTGATGTGATAGCCTTTTAAAAGCAAGATGAGCGGAACACTTAAAATATTTGGAATGAAAAAGGTGTACCCATATTTTTTTAATCCCAAAAGGATCCAAAATAATACATTATATAAACTTAGAGATTAAGTTTTTTAAATATATCCTTAAAATGTTTTTTTAAAAGTTTCTAGGTCATTTTAATCCTTATCTGTTTAGTTTAATACCTCAGTAATCCTATTTTAACCTTAACCATGATAACATATTTTTACTTATTATCTATTCATCATATAAAAAATTCAGTTGAAATTATAAAAAAATAAATAAATTTTGTTCCAAAATTTTAATACATTCTTACTAACTTAATTCACATAAGTGCAGTTTTTTATAAAATTATACATATATATGTGATGGAAAAGCGTTTTTCCAAAGAGGAAATCTTCAAAAGCTTGAAAACTATTTTGATCAAACTGAAATATATAAATTTATTAAAATAAACTAAATTGGATTAATATATATATATATATATATAATTGATCTAATTTAACTTTTAAAATATTATTAAAACAATCTGGCTGACTTCAAATTCTTTAAAATAAATTCCAATTCTTAATTAAAACCATTATTTTTCATTAATCATTGAAAAATTTATCTTCTGAGAAAATTATCAAAATTTTAACCTATGTTCATTCTAATATACTGATTTAAAAATTTAACTTAATTTCCTAAAATAAAATTTTTATAGTTTCAAAAACTAATCTTAAAAATAAGTATTCTAAACGTAATATATCTATTTAAAAAAATGACATTTTTAAACCTAAAAAAGTTTTTATTCTTATTGGTTCTCTAGAAAAAAGATATTATTAATGTAAACTTTTTAATTGAATATATAATATTAAAATTTCATTATAAATAATTCCCCAAAATTTATTTTTTATTTTATTTTGGTAAAACATGTTTGTGCACATAAAAATAGTTTTTGAGAAAAAGTTTTCTTTGTTTTTAAAATGGGTTTTATTTTAATTAATAAGTAATTGGTCACTAATATACATGTGTCAAAAATATATTTTAATAATTTAGTTAATTATATTCATACACAAAATTCCAATGGTTAGTTAGAAACTACCATATTACAAAATAATATTTTAATAGTAAATCATGTTGAATTTAAACTTGGTGTTATGTGTAACACAAGAGAAACTCTATGTTGTGTGAAATGAAAATATTGAAAAGATTAAATTTAGTTGAAAAAACTATTTCACAAAATTCAAGGCTTTTAAAACCACCATTAATTGTATCTATAAATTAAAAGATTTTATGTTCAAATAATTTAATTCTTTAGAAAAAATCAAAATAAAAAATCACATTTACATTATCTATAATATCTACTAAAAAATACTTTGAATAGTAAAAAGGGAAACATGAATTCAGTGGAGTAATACATATAAATTATGATAAAATTTGGTTTTTTCTTTTGTCTAACTACTCTAGAATTCATGATCAAAATACCTCATAAACATCAAGGGTTCAATCTTCTTGTAAAAAAATATTTTTTTAAATCTCTAATTCACGACATCAAATTTTTTTACAATAGAATGAAAATAATGGTTATAAAGAAATTATAATTATACTATTGATATTGATATATATTTAAAAAATAATAAATGTGAAATAAATTGAAGAAGGGATGTCAATTCTATGAGGTTTATTAGATCATGATTTAATTGGTGTTGTAATAATACAATGGAAATAAAGAGAGACCTAAATTAAATTTTTTTTTTGATGTTCTAAAACTTTTCATCATGGGGAAAAAACTTTTTTGAGCTATTTTTCTACAAAATATGACATATTTGACATTTAAATTCTTTTAAATCAGGGCACTAAAACTTTTACTCCATGAAACATCAAATTATTAACAATTTTACCTCAATTTTTTTGAGGACATCCTTACCTTTTAAAACTCAATCCCATGGCACTTTTTTGGATTTTATGAGCTCTAAATTCCATAAAAATAATTATTATTCTCATCTTTAAGAAATTTAAAAAAAATTATCTTGATTTTACAATGCATAGTTTCATTTAAAAAAATTTATTTAATTATAAAAAACACACTTCATCATACCATATAAAGAAATTAGGTAACTTTTGTAATAGAATTTTTTGTAAAAAAAAATTTGTGGGGCTATTTATCTTTTTGTATATCTATTTATAGAATATTCCACTCTTTATTCCATATTGTAATGCCTTTCAATGTATTTTTTATGAATATATTATTGTTGAACACAAGATGTACATTATTTTTCTATCAATTAATATAAATAAATTATATAAATATTTTTTTATCTCATTTAAAAAAACCATCAATTTTTAAATTAATAAGTTGCAGGAATTTTAAAAATATGTTTTTTGAATTTATATAATTTTTATTTCGAAATAAAATTCTTTATTTTATGAAATAATGTTACAATTACTAAGATATTACACTTGTATTTTATTGTATAACAATGAGTGGCCTTATATTATTTTTTGTATGAAGTAATAAAACATTATTTTATCATTGATAGAAATTAATTTCAATCATATTATTTTAATGATGATGATATAATTTACTTATTTATTATAATAACATAAAAAAATATTACAATTTGATTATGTTTTATTTTAAATAATTATATAAATATGATTAATGAAAACAATACCAAAAAACATATATAATTTAGTTAATTAATATGAATAAATATGTTAATTATTGCCTAATATTTTTTTAATGTGAAAAATATTAGTGATTTATAGTCTAGGGAGAGATGAAAATGTGGTACACCTTAGAGTAAAACTTACCACCACTTGACAATGCTCATGTTTGATGATGATGAAATAAATTAGTGATATTAGAGACCAAGAATGCTCATATTCCTTTAATAAGGTGTTATCACCATAAATACCTTCTTCTTCTATCAATAATATATTTATTTATGTTTTATTATCATTGATACCATTTATCTATCACGAACTAATTCTAGATTCCCCTATAATATTGGTGATCCTAAAGGTTTTGTGAGTATTCAATGGGTTGTATTCAATGCCGATTTCATCTACATATTTATTTGAGGAATTATCACTACTTGATTCATCAATTTTCTCTATTTTTACAATATAAAAACACCATTAAAATTTTCAAAATAATATTAACTAATATTTGGATTTCATACCTCATGTAATAGTTGGACTTCTCAATTAATTTCTTTTCTATTTTTTATTGCACAGAATAATTTATTAAGACATTGTATAGATATTTTTAGTTATCCATCTAGTTTTATTTTCATCTCATTATGAGGTTATTCTAAACCTATATTAATTATTACCTTCCTTAAATATCTATCTAGGTACATACTCTAGGGATTCGAATACCATTCTAAAATCTAGTAATCATTAATATTTTAGATAACTCCCTCAAACTTTAACTATATATTTATAGAAGAACTATCATCTTAGTGTAATCCATTATCACCAATATAAATACATATATTTTTGTGAGAAACTCAAAGAAACCCCTATATTTTCCTAGATTAGAATTTATTTTTTGTATCGATACAAATAACTAATTATATTTTAATCATGGATTAATTGTTTCATTATCTTTAAAATTAAAGTTAATAAAATGAAAAATTTCTATTGGAGGAAAAAATTTATTAAATTAAATACTATCATTATTCATTTAATAGTAAGAGAATCTATGTAATAAATAATTATTAACTTTTCTATTTAAGAAATAAAGATGTTATAGAGTGGAGACATTGATAGTCTCATTGCATAAACGATTTTTTTCGAAATAAAATACAATGATTTCAAATAATATTGGGGATACTATTTTATATATAGGTTTAATTAATCATGTTGTGATACAAAAGTAGTTTCTCATTCTATAATAATTTTTAATAATAAGTCATGCAATGTTGATGTTGTGGAAATGATCCCATAAGGGTATCTACAAGATGATAGTAAATATAAGGATTTTATAAATACTAGTTTCATGAATAATTCAAAATAGAATTCTATAGATTATTCTTGTATATCTAAATCTAATCATTTCAAGAGAACTTTTTTTTCCATTAGGGGTGATATTGATGTACTAATTTGTGTCCCAATAATGTTAGCTGGTGTTCCTTGATCAACTAAAGTATTTATGATGAAATTTACTATAGTGGCATCAAGAGTATGTAGTTGTACCCACCCTAGTGAGGTATATAAACTAAAAGTATCTAGAGGATGTTATAATAAGGGAAAATTTATAGAGAGCATATATAAATTTTGAGTCAGCATTTGTATGTAGGATAATTCCAAATTTCCTCTAGGGTAATATGGGATAATTTTTACGGATGTATAATTAGAGGTTTGGGATTAAAAATTTATTAAATGGATAGCATTAGTTATTTTATAGACAAATTTTATAAACCTATATTCCAGTTCTGTTACATTTAATCCTTTGGAATATTTTTTTCATGTGGTTCATGTGTGTCATACATTATTTTCATTGTTTGAGGTGATTATTTGAGTGCATTTTTTTTAAGTAGTAGGTATCAACATAATACACTTATTACTATATGTTTGTACAAAATACATTATCCTCCCACCTGGTCTCTCATTACAGTCTTCCACATTTGGCTTACATTAATGAGATATTGCGTGGTATTTTCAACATACACTATATACTTAAAATAGATCTAAAAGACCCTAAATCACATTACATCATCAAAAAGTAGTTTTATCTTATTTTAGATAAGATATATTATGGTTAGTGTAATATAGATTTTCCAATGATCATGGCTTAGAAGAACTGGATTTTGATTAATAAGGATGAGTAAGAATAGATCATAAATTGTGTTCATACATGATCAATTTCTCATAAGTTAAAAATGGTCCTAAATTTTTCTACAAATTTATAAATTAGTGAATAATTTATGATAAAGTATTATTTATCATCTTGGATTGTTTATTTTTTATCCATTTTAATTGTACAAACGTTTTTAATCAATTTAATTTGAATCATTTTTAAAAGATATTTGAACACAATATTGTTGTACACATAATACAGATCCACCATCATGAATTCAGAATGATGAAAATGCAATGGATATAAAAAAATGTTAAAATTAGGGTATCCAACCAATCCATCATCAACTATCTTGACTAAACACAAGAAAATTATACTAAAATAAATGATAATAGATAAAATAAAAATAACAAATCAGAAAAATGTGAAAATAGAATAAATGAAATTTATTGTGAATTGGGATGAGAAGATTCATATATTAACTAAGAAACAGTAAAATCTACTAGATGACAGTGTTATCACAATAATTACATAAAATTTCTTTTTTAGAAAAAAAGGATAAACCTATTACCTTCACCCCAAAAAGACTGACAATATTTTTTACACAGAGATTGCTTTTCAGATTTACCATTGATAGATACTACTATAATGAACCAACGATGATAATGAAATTGAGTAATCCCATCATATATAAGGATATTAGTGAATATTGATTTATATTATAGGACCATATTCTAAAAAAGTAAAATATGGTGGCTATTGACCATAAGATGATTTGTAATGACACGTGTTAGTTGGAAATAAATATATTTAACAAAATAATACTAAGAAATTGGTTAAAAATATAATGGTTACTTTAATCATACACATAATTTTTTACAATTGAATAAAAAAATGGCAAAAATATTGATGAAGCCCAAATAGCTTTATTGGATCAAACAAAGAAGGATTCGAGTTAATTTCCATAATTATTTCATCCTTGATGGAATAAATGGATTGATTCCAGGTATCATATGGAATGTAAATTCACTATTTTTTTTATTTATGGGGACTAAAAATAATGGAACATATATGAATAGGTATTATTAAACAATATCATTCTCTATCTCAAATCCATTATGAATTTCCAGGACCAGGGAATTTCACAAACTAACAAAGTGTATCCTAGAATTGGTCACCTAATATAACTCTCAACATATCTGTTGTGAATTTTTGATCACCATAGGAGAGGAAATATGTTCAGGGAATTGAAAAAAGTTCACTAGGATAAATTTCACCCAACGATGAAATATAACACAAAACATCCACTCAGAAGTCCAACATAACCACTCCAATAATCAGACATTCATGCACAATAAAAATAAATTGATAAAAAATAATAATAACCAAATAAATCATATCCATCATACATATCTATAATAAATTTTATATTGACATACAATATAAGAAAACAAAACAACATCCAAAATATAAATGTTAAATATATCCTTTACATGTAAGACTCAAATTGAAAACCACGAAACCAGACATAATATCCATGTGACCTAAAGGTCACAAACCATCATCACAAAAACCAAATCACAACATGAGTGACCAATAACCAAACCTAAACCTACAATAAAAATCTCTGTCTACTGACATCGAGTGGCGCAAGTAGGGTTTATGGCAACCCATATCTTTTATGCACAATTATTCATTATTTATTATATAAAAAAAATAATAAATCCTAGAAGATCATGAGGAATATTTTTTTTAGGAAATAAGTTATATTGAACATTAACTTGTAACATAGAAATAAAAAAAATTTAAAAACTCAAAAACATTCCCTTATAATCCATCTATTTTAAAATACTGTAAGGGATAACATGGTAACATACCTAGGAAAATGGAGAGCTATAAAGCCAAGAAAGATAATAATCAAAGCATAATATGATAAAAGTGATACATGTTACTAAATAGGAATATCATGGTGACCTAAAATGGGTGATAATAATAAACATGATAATCGAATCATGATATAAGATGATAATATCAAGTTAATATTGTAACAAAAAAACAACATAAAACATGAAATAATAAAAACAATTCAAGGTTAACCACCAATAAAACATAACATAGTGTGTTTAAGATTTTATCCCATGAACCATATATGGAATTAGATGAGATAAAAATATTATCCAATGAATTTTAGGGATATATAATATTTGGAAAACCCATAACATTCATATCATGTAAATTCATTTGCGTTCTATATAGATCACACAACATAATAAAAAATTTAATCACTTTTAATATCACAATTATGGATTATGGGTTATATACAAATAATTCCACAATAAATGAAGGAGAGGTATATCTTGGTGATTTCCATTATTAGGGAATGAGTATGTGTATTCACTACACAAATATTTGTTATAGAGAAATACTAGGATAATTTCTAAATCCTGAGGGGTATTCATTAAGATTAATGGAAGGGTTTAATGACACAAATAGAAGGTAAATTTCTAATAAGAAATCATAAAGACCAAAAAAGATATGTTTAAAAACATATTCTATCTTGAAAAATTTGAAATCAAATGGGATAGTACAATGAATGATAAATAAATAGAGGGGTAGGAGAGAATCCCCTTACCTTGAGAGGATGTCTCTGAAATATTGGGAGGATATTTTAGTATCTTGTGAAAACATAGGGAGGGTTTTAGAGAGGTAAATTGAGACTAAATTTATGTTCAATGGGTTTTGCATTAAGGGGAGTGGGAGTGTGGGTGTGTATTTATTGAAATGGAGGGGGGATTATTTATTATTTTCTAAACCTAGGTTTTTGACTATATATTATAATATAATAAAAAAAACATCTAATGGTTTCTATCAATTAGGAGTTTTTTTCAATTTGTTATAAAGACCGGAACTGAACTGCTTAAAATAATACCCTAGGTGATTTGGAAGTGAGTCGTGTTTATAATGAATTGATTTAAAAATCAAAAAAATAAGATATGTTTGGGAGAATTCATTAAGGGTGTATAAAATTAACAGAATAACTTATAAAAACATATAATTTTTTAGGGGAAACATATTTTTGGTCATGTATTCACTTTATAATATTTTTTACATTACTTTTGGGATATTATAATCTCAAAATATTGACCTTATATTTATACCATATTTAATTTTTACCAAATAATTAAACTACATCAAAAAATTATTAAAAATTAATAATTGGATAATTTTGGCATTTTTAATTCAATAAAAATATTTTTTTTTCAAAATAAATATATAAATTTGATAATTTAAACTTTTAAATCAAAACTACCATTTATTTAAAAATACGTTTTTTACAATAATAGTTCTATATCCCTTATAAGGATTATATTGGACTTTGTTAAACTACATTATAATTTGTATATAAATATTATTTAATATGAGTATTATATGAGAATAAAATTTATTTCAATTTTTTTTAATTTATCCAAAATAGTGTTTTTAAAACCATATATTTTTCAAAAATATAGTTTTAGTTTCTTGATTTAAAAATATAATTTTTATCAACTTGTATAAAATTTAAAAATTGAAAATATATAAATATAAAAATTATTTTATTAAAAAAAATATATAAATTCATCATATAGGGGTCTGAATTAACAAATCTTTATTACACCAGCATATGCCATATGTTTTTGGTGTGTGATGGTGAGGATTTCTTAGGGTGGTTCAGTAAACATTGTTTGGGTAATGATCTCGATAAGACTGAAATTATATCATAAATGTTTTTACTCATGATCTAATTTTTTAATTTCATATTGTGTTTAGTCTAGAGAAAATCTCAGTGATTCCATGTAACGTTCCGACCCGGCTCACCCCTGAACCAGTGATTAGACCGGTCGCCACATGTCCTCAAGAACTTCTCCTTGTACACCAGAGGCTACCGACTAGTAGTGTGGGTCTAAGGATAGTCAGTAGGGATATTGTACCCTTTTATCAGAGTAAAAATAGTGGAAAATATCAGAAAATGGAAGAAGTAGTGTAAATAACGATAAAGAAGTAGAAGACATAATTTTAAAAAAATTGTATAAAAAAAATGGCTAATGCCAATGTTATAAAATGAATGCATGTTATGATGGTAAAAATATGAAAGTGATAAAAAATACAACATGATTTACATATAATTAATGAAATATATAAATGGTGACTCGAATCCCTCAGGGTGATCTCCTCAATCATCATGTGCTTTCACTCGATCCTATACTTCTATCTCACAAGTGTATGCATAAAAAATAATCAATAAACCAAATAGATTCTACTCAGGTACCCTAGTGCAATGTCAGCCTGAGTAGGGTGTGAGATATAAATCTCAGTAGGCTAGGACAACTAGTGTCTACCCCAAATCCATACATTCAATAAATAATTTAAACAGTGTGAAAGAATTCACAAATAAAGTAAGTCATACCATGTAACTATAGACCCAAGTACATGCTTCAGCCCTAAACTGGTGTTTGAACATGCATTATACATTTTTCATGATTACACAACAGTCATCACACATTCATTTTAATTTATAAAATATTCAACCTCATTAAATTATATAAGTCTCAAGATCTATCCTAAGCCCAAAATTCCCCATAAAAGTCACTCACAACAGATGTCTTTAAAGACCATCTAAGAAATCAATGTAATGACTGAATCCAAACATATGATTTGGCTAAGATAACACGTTATAAGATATTTCATTTAATCTTTAATATACTATGTCCAAGCCCGTCCACTATAAATAGTGATTTTCCTAACCAATACCAAAATCCGAGCCTGTTCACTATACATAGTGATTTGCTCTCGGATTCCCATGGACACCCATATCTCAATACCTTCCTCGATTATGCTATGGTCTGAACTATTTCCCATATTCAACCACAAATCATTATATCACACTGAATTTCATTAACCATTTAATTTAGTTCACGTATGACCAATTCGACCCACAATCCCATGTTAATTAATGGGTGTAGTAGGTCATGTCTAACACCCTCGTGTGTATTTAGAGCATCAGTCCATCTCTCACAACCTATGAGTATTTGGAGCATCAGTCCCTATCCCATAAAAGAATATTTCCATGCATGATGGATCTTGAATGCCATGTCTAGAACCCCTTGAGTATTTGGAGCATCAGTCCCCATCTCACAACCCAATTATCAATCATACATATATATTTATCATTGGTGTAGAAAGTTATGTATAAAACCCCAAAACCATCCATTAATTAATTCATCAATTAAGTAATCAGTTATGTTAATTAATTCAAAAAATAATTAACAACAAAAATCTCTAATAAAATAACTATTTAATTAATTAACCATTAAACATCTCAATAGTTAATAATTAATTGATAATTAATAAATCTCAACCACAGGAAAGTCAACTAGATAATTAATTCAACGTTTAATTACCCCAATTACTTGACTAAAAACATGATAATTAATTCACCAATGAACTATACTAATTCACTTACTATTCCAATTGATTTGTTAAATATACTAAATCTATTAGTTAACTCAAAAATTAACTAATTACACATTACAATTAATTAATCCTTCAATTAATTAGGCTGGAAAACAAATAACACCCCATAATAAAATTCACAAAAATTAATTTTCTCATTCTAAATCTCAACTGTCCATATTTATTTTTCACAATTAATTATTTAAATCAATTACTATAAAATAAAATAATTAAATCCCCATTAATTATATCAATTAAGACAAAATGACTTATCACAATAATTAATTTTTTAAAAAATAAAAATTTATCATATCTTTTAATCATTTGATCTTATCAGTTTAACCAATTCAACAATACATGCTTAAAACCAACACGTGGTCATGTACTCATTTATCTCAAGTGTGAAGCATAATTTAATAACATCAATTGTCATGCATTAGTACGCCCAATATCAAATTAAGAATTAAATGAAACTTACTAAATTCACATTTTAATGGAATTCAATATAAATACTTCACTGCATAATTTAAATGCCAAAAAAAGTGAAGCAAGAATTTTATTAAGGAATTTATTAAATTTTAGGACTTGAAAAATGATCCTTCCTCAGGGTGGAACCAGATTGAATATGAAACCGTTTGATTTACTTGGAAGAGCCCGGTTACTATTATAACACAATCTCACATACACACTATCAACTAGAACCAATAAATAGTGCGCTGAGAACCAACGCACACCCAAAATATTCACCACAATACAAAAACACCATAAGTATCCAAATATTGGGGTGTAAAACCAAATATCAGGTTTAAATCCTTAACTGAATATGGAGACAATGAACCAAAACTAAGCCAAAATGCTTCTCCCTTAGTATTTTTATTCTAAAAATGGACCAACGGGTCTAGAGGAGCCCAGTGCACAGCCCAATAACTGAAGAAACCAGGAAACCCAAATTATCCCGAGACTTAGGGTGTCAGCTGAGAAAATAGGGTGTGGGGGGATCAAAAAGGTTAATTTGAATCACGGAACATATATAGACATACTCACCTTAATGAGGAAGACAAGACTCATGAAGAAACTGGAAGGTTTCGCTGCGCGGAGAGGATCCTGGTTGAAGTTGTGTAGCGTGCCTCATAGGAGGCCTGGCCTGGGTCACTCTCCTCATGCAGTGCACCTCCTCCTTTCAATAACCTCCCTCAATCATCTAATTAATGCCCAATTAAACCAATATATTTAATATAATAATAATAATAATAATGAGAATTATATTATCCATATCATTAATTATTTTAAACCCCTATTAAGTAAAAACAAATACTTCATTAACACATCAAAATAATTAAATTCTATCGAATAGAATTTAATTAAAGAAAAACTCCATCTCACTAAATTAATTAATTATCTCAACATGAATTAATTAAAGAAACACTTCACAATGATTAATTAAATTATTTTAACCATCAATTTAATTTAAAAACCCTCCATTTAACTTTAATTAATTAAATTCATAATGACATTGAATTTAATTAAATTAAACAAAAAATACACATTTATTCATCATTTAATATTATCACTTAATGTTACCATTCTTTAATAACTTTCAAATCATCATTTAAACGTCATTTAATATTACCATTTACTATTACCATTATTTGATAACACCAAACTCCTCATTTAGATGTTATTTAATTAATTTATGACAACTTTAATTTCATTAAATGAAACCCCCAACAACCCATTTAATTAAATTCATATCAACCTCAAATTAAATAAATGAAACCTCCATAATAATAATCATCATTATTATTATCATATTATAAAACACTACTTTGATAAAAACCAAAAAAATCCAACATAACATCATTTAATTAAATATCGGTTAACTAAATTTAATTAAATGAAACCACTATTTAGAAAAAATTAATTAAATACCACTTATCCTTGAATTTAATTAAGAAAACACAAATTCCATTATTATTATTCTTCATAATAATGATAACAACCATAATTAATAATAATTATTATACTCATTAAACCATAATAATAATAATTGCATTATTATTATTATTATTCATTAGATAAAACTCAACAACTCTATTAAATAGAAACACTTCATTATTAATTCTAAAACTCCTTATTTAATTAAACACATCTACATTAAATCTAAAACTCTCCATTAGAAGATAAACTTTTATTTGAGATACCCAATGGCCTCAATAATTCAACATAACTATTAAACCTCATTAATCATCCAAATGAAATATTTTAATATCAAAATAATTTGTGACACCATAATAATAATAATAAAATTATTATTATTAACACATTATTATATTTAAACACAAATCTTCAATTTAATATTATTTAATTAAAATAAATAAAATATTAAACTGGGTAAGTTGTACGGGTTGGACTGCAACCGTGCATAGCCCATGTAGATTCATTAAAGTGAAATTTTCCAAATACGGTGATCCTGAGACTTATCGGGACACCCTTTAAATTTATCAGGTATTCACCCAAGTCCAAAAACAACATCTTTAAGTGTTCCAACACTAAGAATAATGTTCTGGACCTCGGTTTAAAAACCGTCCTATCGATATATAGGAAAAAATATTTTGAAAACCTTCATATTTAATCCTAGTAAAAAAACATGAGACTTTACAGTCTACCCACCTTAAAAACATATCATCCCTAAGAATCTATCAGAAACTATTACAACATCTTTTGAGCTACCAAGGTCGATAATATTTTTCATTTGAACAACCTCGTTACATTTCTAAATGCCTAAATTTCTTTTAACTAAAACATAAGTCCAATCACTAAATTATTTAAAACCCATGCCAATGATAATTTTACCATTTAAAAAATAAAACATAGATTATAGATGGGGTCATTACAGGGACTTCATTGAATAAAAATGTCGAATATCAATTCAACAATAGAAACTGGTTACACATGATTTCATAGAAAGACATTACTATCCCAAAACAAAAACTCACCTTTAAACTGGCGATATACCTTTTAAAATTATTACATCCCCAAACACATGTACACTGAAGTCCTTACCCAACCTCTGGTGACATTCCCAAGTCAATCCATCACTATGCTATTTAAAAAAACTAACATGCCCCAACATGAATGAAGGCATAGCCCAAAGAAATCACAAATTCCGCGTACAACCCAGATAACAACCACTCATCATTCCCAACAACATTTAGAACATTATATTGACGTAAGACCGACACTATTTTAGTGTCTCCATGATGAGGTCAAGATAGGGTACATTATTATCTCATTAAAAAGAGAACACTAAGAGAAAACTAGGTGTCTAAAAGATCATTCGGACTATCAATGATTTACTATTTACACAAAATCCTCATTTCCCTTACTGATGCATCATAAACCCAACCTTGATGCCTATTTCATCAACAGTATTCGTGTTCTTACAAATATTAGCAGTGCATCACTACCCACCTTATAATTTTCCAAGTCATCGAATTAAAATACAAGCTGCTCACCAACATGCTATTTCAGAACCCCTTAACCCATGCGTGTGATGTTACTTGAACCATGATCACTATGTAAAACATTGATCATAAAATCTGTAACTTAAACCTATCATCATGTCAAAACAATCAAGTCCCAAAAAGTCACCCTGAGGAGTGAAACTAACTTACAATAATTCCCAAAAAATTCTAAGGGTACTACTAACCACGAGTTATTCCATTATGAAACATAAACTTCGACCCTATCTATTGTTCACGAAAAACTGAAATCACAAGGTTCAAAATCCATTTTTTCATTTTATCCATTTAATTAATTCTTTTCAACCTTTAGACATTTGAATAGATTTCAACAATCCCACATTTAATTTTTCATAACAAGTCACTCGGTTTTCAAAACAACTCCCTACAGAAAAATTGTTATGCTATCAGAAACATCCTCATTAATCATTTAAAATTTAGTGTTTTCCAAATATAAATAGGAAATTTAACATCTAAATTAATTTTAAAAAAAAATAGACCTCCGAGGATCCCATTTATTCAATATGATTTATTCAAAAAGAAACCCAACAAGAGTTCATTTTAATCAAAACTCAACAGTTTCACATTTATAACTATTTTCGACCATAATATGGATATATAAGGTTCAAACAGATTGGTGGACATATACCAACAGATAAGGTGACCATACCCCTTATTATTGGCCTTTGGATCCCTTTCATCACAATCAACATTCATTTAACAT
The DNA here is from genome assembly GCA_963277665.1 of Viscum album. Classification (NCBI taxonomy): domain Eukaryota; kingdom Viridiplantae; phylum Streptophyta; class Magnoliopsida; order Santalales; family Viscaceae; genus Viscum; species Viscum album. Next base: position 589,577,515 of record OY728141.1, on the reverse strand, counting down.
TTTAACTTTAGAAGCCCTTTCACACATTAAAACATCTCTAGCATGTTATCATAAACAGTAACACAATAGCATGTTTTAACAAAAAATCATTGCACAATTATAAAACATGCTATTCAAGAGGAATCATGGAATATAACAGCAAAGTAGGTAAAATATGTCACCAAAACATGCCATTTAAAAAGGCATGCTAAATAAGTACAAGGAATGAAACATATTCAAGGAACACAATCCATATTAGCAGGTATCCTACTAATGAAACTATGTGGCACGCCATTTTTTCATGGAATAGGAATCCCTAATTGTCTAAGATAATGTATTTATGCAAATTTATTTTCTTTTCAGGTCAAGAAAATTGTTTTTCAAATTTATCAAAATCAATATGTAGTGGAAAATACACCTGTCACTCAATGTGAAATCATATCAACTGTAACCTCAATTACTACAAAAATCAATTCCCACCCATGGACACTTGGTCATTTACCATACATGGGTGGATCATTCCCAAGCACTAATTTTAACCCAAGCACCAAAACATTCCTTGTCTACTTTTTACGAACCCTAAAACAGAAAGACAAAAGAAAATAAAGACTACCAGAACCTTTGATACAACTTTGTAATGGCCCGACCCCACGCACCCCTAAACCGGTTACCAGACCGATCACCGCATTACCTCAATCCCATGTCCCCATATGCCAGAGGCTAATGACTATAAGTGAGAGTCTGAGGATAGACAGTGGGGAGATTGTAAACTCTTATCTGAGTAAAAATAGAAAACAATATCATCAAATGGAAGATGTAGTGTGAATAATGAAAAAGCAACAAATGACTTAATTTTATAAGTCTTGTATAAAAAAATGGCCAATAACAATGTTATACATTGCATTCATGTTATGATGGCACAAATATGAAAGCAATAAAAAATAAAACATCCTTTGAATATAATTAAAGAAATAAATAAACAATGACTCAAATTCCCAGTGGTGTTCTTCTCGAGCACCCTGAGCATCTGTTTAGTCCACTGATACTATCTCCCAAGTGTACGCCAACATCACAATCTAACAACCAAATAGAGTATACTCGGGTAACCTAGTGCAATAGAGGGCCAAGCAGGGTTTGAGATTTAAATCTCAGTAGTCCGGGACCACTAGTGTCTACCCAAAATTTAGAAAATAAATAAATAATTTAAATAGTGTGAAATCATGAAAAAATATGGTAAGCATTAACATGTAACCATATACCCAATTACCCATTTCATCCCACAAGGGGTGTCTGAACCTGAATTATACAACTTTCATTCTTAAAAATAGTCATCACATAGTTATTTTCATTTATCCAATATTCAAACCTAATTAAATTATATAAGTCTTGATATCTAGCCTAAGTACGACATTCCCTATATAGATCACTGAGAATAGATGTCTCTAAGGACCATCTAAGCAATCAATGTAAAGACCGAATCCAAACTTATACTTTGGCTTGGATTGCGTGTCATAAGATATTTCATTTAATCTTTCATATACTATGTCTCATCCCATACAATAAAAATAGTTATTTTCCTAACCAATAACAAAAACCGAGCTTGTCCACTATACATAGTGATTCGCTCCGAGGTTCCCCTAGACACCCATTTTTCAATACCTGTCTCGGCTGTGCTGGGGTCTGATCCATTTCCCGTATTTAGTCACAAATCATTACATCACAATAGCTTCCATTAACCATTTAATTCGGTCCATGTACGAAAAATTGGACCCACAATTCAATGTTAATTAATGAATGTATAATGTCATGTCTAACACCCTCGTGAGTATTTGGAGCATCGGTCCTTGTCTCACAAGCCATAGGTATTTAGAACATCAGTTCCTATCCCATAAATGAATATTTTCATGCAAGATGGATCTAGAACACTATGTCTAGCACCCCATAAATATTAGGAGAATTAGTGGTTATCTCACAACTCGTTTATCAGTCGTACATATATATTTATCATTGGTGTAGAATGTCATATCTTTCACCCAAAAAACCATCCATTAATTAATTCATAAATTAATAAATCAAATCTGTTAATTAATTATACAACTAATTAATAACATAAATCAATAATCAAATAATTCTATAATCAATTAACCATTAAACATATCAATAGTTAATAATTAATTAAAAATTAATTATTCTTAACCACAAGTAAGTCAACTTGATAATTAACTCAACGTTTAATTATACCAATTCTTTGACAAAAAAATATAACTAATTCACCAATCATCCATCCTAATAACCTTACTAATCCAATTGATTAGTTAAATATAAAAAATCTATTAGTTAAAGAAACAATTAACTAAGTACACATTACCATTAAATAATCCTTCAATATATTAATATACGAAATAAATCACATCCCATAATTAATTTTCCAAAAATTAATTATCTCATTCAAAATATCAACTCTCCATATTTAATTTCCACAATTAATTATTTAAATAAATAATTATAAATTCACATAATTAATTCTCCATTAATTATTTTAATTAGTCCAAAATGACTTATCATTTTAATTATTTTTTTTAAAAAATTAATTTATCACATCATTTAATTATTTAATCATATCACTTTAACCAATTCAACAATACATGCTTAAAACCAACACAAGGTCATGTCCTCATTTATCTCACGTGGGAAGAATCATTTAATAACATCAAAAGTCATGCATCAACATATCACATATCACATTTAGAAATTTAATCAAACTTACAAAATTCACATTTTAATGACATTAAATATATGTACTTCACTACATAATTTAAATACAAAAAAATGCAGTATGAATTTTATTAATGCATTTATTAAAGATAGGGACTTAAAAAATTGTCCTAACTTAGGATGGAACTAGATTGAATACAAAACCCTTTGATTTACTTGGAAGCAACCATTTTCTATTGTCACACTATCGCGCATACACACCATTAACTAGAACCCATAAATAGTGTGGAAGGAACCAACACACACCCAAAATATTCACCGTTACACAAAAAGACTATAAGAATACCAATCATGGGGGGAAAGACCAAATAAAAAGCTTAAAACCTTACCCAAATATGGTGGGGATGAACCGAAGCTGAGCCTAAATAATTTTCCCTTGGTGGCGGTATTCGAAAAATGGACCAACGGGTCTAGAGGAGCCCATTGCATAACCCTAGAACCGAAGGAAGAAGGAAACCCAAATAATACTGAGCCTTAGGGTTTCAGCTGAGCAAAAAGGGTGTGGGAGGAGCCAAAAGGTTTATTTGAATCATGAAACATACATAGAAAGACTCACTTTAACAAGGAAGACAAGACTCATGAAGACACTAGAAAGATTTAACATGTGGAGAGGAGCCCGCTTGAAGGTGTGTAGCGCACCTCATAGAAGGCCTAGTGCTGGTCGCACTGCTCAGGCAGTGCACCTCCTCCTTCCAATTACCTCCCTAAATCATCTAATTAATACCCTATGAATGTAATAGATTTTATATAATAACAATAATAATCATAACAATAATAAAAATTATGTTATCCTCATCATTAATTTTTTTACACCCCTATTAAGTTAAACCCAATACTTCATTAACACATCAAAATAAATAAATTCTTTCTAATGGAATTTAATAAAATAAAAACTTTAACTTGTTTCTTTAATTAATTATCTCAAAATGAATTAATTATAAAACCTCCACTTCACAATTATTAATTAAATTATTTTTAACCATCAATTTAATTAAAAAAACATCAATTCTCTTTAATTAATTAAATTCCTCATTACCTTGATTTTAATAAAATTAAACCCAACTACATATTTATTCCCCATTAAATATTAACATTTAATATTATAATTCTATAATAACCTCCAACTCCTCACTTACAAATCATTTAATATCACCATTTACTATTACCATTATTTGATATCATCCAAATCCTCATTTAGATTTCATTTAATTAATTTATCACAACTTTAATTTAATTAAACAAAACCCCCAACAACTCATTTAATTAAATTCATTTCATCCTAAAATTAAATAAATGAAACTACCATAATAATAACCATGAATATTATTTTTATATAATAAAATACTTCTTCAATAAAACCCAAAAAATCCACACTAAAAATCATTCAATTAAATTTTTCCTAACTCAATTTAATTAAATGAAACCACTATTTTAAAATAATTAATTAAATAACCCTTTTTTGGATTTAAATAAAAAATCACCAAATTTCATTATTATAATTCTTTATAATAATAATAAAAACCATAATTAATAATTATTATTATACTCGTTAAACCATAATACTGATCATATTATTATTATTATTATTCAACATAAGATAAAACCAAAAACCACTATTAAATAAAAAATCTTCTTTATTAATTCCAAATATCCTTATTTAATTAAACATATATTCATTAAATATGAAAATCATCATTTAAGAAACAATTATTTGAGATACGCAAAGGCCTCATTAATTTCACATAATTATTAAACCTCGTTAATCATCCAATTAAAATAATTTAACATCTAAATAATTTAAGACACCATAATTATAATAATAACATTATTATTAATAACATATTATTCTCTTAAACATAAATATCCAATTTAATATTATTTAATTAAAATAATTAAAATATTAAACAAGGTAGGTTGCATGGGTTGGACCGCAACTATACACAGACCATGCAGATCCATTAAGGTGGAATTTTCCAGATCTGGTGCTCCCAAGACATATAGGGACACCCTTGAAAATTATCAAGTATTCATCCAAGTCCAAAAAACATCTTTAGGTGTTCCAACACTCGGAATAATTTTTTGGATATTGGTTTAAAAACAGACCCACCGATAAATAGGGAAAAATAATTTGAAAGCCTTTGTATTTAAACTCAATTAAAAAACATGAGACCTTAAATTCTATCTCATTTAGAAGCTCAAATAAATGACATTCATAGAGTATGATCTTATTAGTCATGGCCATTAGCCCTTCCATCTATAAAAATTATACTTTTTTATAACTCTAGGTATATAATTTTTTTATACATCACGTTACAATGCATATATTATCAATAGTTAGGATGATTAATGGTCCTTTAAATTTGATATGATATAATTTATTGTAACGCACCGACCCTAGAAACCTAGATTCAGTGCATTATTATGTATCAATGGAATGATAAAAAAAGATCAAGTCTCGAAAGACTGATTAGTTTAGTAGCCTTGGAAGAAATAGATACATTCATAAGTTTTGCATTATATTAAAAAATGAAAAGTTTCAACATAATTTTTTCCATAGACCAAACTCATATCCCCTTAAACAATCCCTTCAGGTCAGTCATAAAATAATTCTTTGCATCCTAGGAAAAATAAAACATAGAAAGGGGTGAGATCAGATTCTCAGTAAGGATAATACTATAGCGGAAACTTTCATAAATAAGAATAAACATTTAATGAAATGTATAAGACTAAAATAAAATCCCTTCAAACTTGAACTTCATCTTAATATGGAAAAGTTAAAATCAAATAATGTCATTTACTTATTCATATGGATATTCTATTAGTGTAATAATTAAATGCAATATCAATAGCCACTTTCATAAGGATGGAATGCATAATGCCAGACTTCATAACCACATAGTCAAGGCCTTGTGCCAAGAATACAAATAAGATTTTGTCAAAGACTTGTTCCAAAAAACTAGTTTTTCTCATAAGACCTACCAATGAATCAAGGAGCTATATCAGGCTCCACCCGTCACTTACTAAGTCTAATGCATTCTTCATATGAAATGGTTTAAACACAACATAAACAATTGTATAAAAAATAGCATAAAAAAAGTCAATACCGTATCCATAAACCATGAATGATATAAAAATAACAAATCTATAGTCAAACATAACTCATTCAATACAATATGGAAGATTGTATTATAAAAAATCATCCTAAATCGAGAATAATGAAGGATATTGACATTGATGAAGTTAATCATCATAACTATTTGAGAGAAATATCTCCATTTTTCTTTAAATCAATTAAAAGTCTAACTATTTATCAAGAAGCTGTTTAAAATAGAATTTTGAATCAAAGAGTCCCATACCACTTTGAAACTTTTAAAAGGAATTTAAATTTTAAAAAAATAATTTCCATATAAATAAAAACATAAAATCATTTTTAAAACATGGACATTAATGAGAATGATTTAGAAGAATAAAATTTTAAAACATTTAAGATGATATTTTAGTTAGAGTTCCTAACCAAATGAAAGATGCTTGAATACAAAAAATTCAGGTAATCAAAACAATATAATATCATGAGAATAAATGGATTCATGATATACTATGTCAAAGTACAACATATACACCAAATAAAAGTGGATTGGTGCATAACAACAAAGAATTCTCAATGGAATGTAAGATGGGATGAATTCCTTTATAAAGACCGTATACTTAGGTTAAGGGTAATCAATGAAATAATTATGTGTGAAAAATATAAATACACTAAATATGATTAGATTTTTAGTGTAAATAAATTATAGGACATTCAAACATATTCTTGTAAAAACAACACTAATGACTTGGATGTTTAACTCAATGAATAGAAATTGAGTTAAAATTACACTTATCATGTTTATATCGATGAATTGAGAATTTATTAATGGAGTTATTACGTGTATCAAAAGTATATCCATGAGAAGGGGAGTATAAATTACAATATAAGTAAATAAATTGTGATTTCACACATAATCATTGGGTAAAGTAATCAATGATTGCGTAAAAACGAGTGAGTGGAAATTGAAATTTTAAATTCCCTTATTAATTTTATAACTTTCAAAAAATACACCCAATGAAAGACAAATCATCTAATGATTATGTAAATACCCATAAATTAAAGTATATTACACAAACAATACAATCATTGGTAGTATATGCACCACAAAAAAGGTAGAAGTGGCAAATACAGCCAGAATATCACGGGAATAAAAGTGAGATGAAAACCCCTTACATTGTACTTTTTCTTGTTTGAGGGTATGTTAACATCCTGTATAATAGTTAAATCATTGTTATTAAATTATACAAGAACTATGTACATAATGATATCCTATATAATCCCCTAATATTGATTTGTTAATAATATTTTAGTAGTATCATCGTTTCGGGTGTTAACTGATTCATTTTCCTTTATATTAGTTGTTATGTGAGTCATATTTGTTATGGATGGGATGTATATTATTCATATACATAATGATATCAAGTCTTTAAAATTATTTATAATCATAAAATGAAAATTAATCTTTAATGGATACGATGGGGATTGAATCTCATCACGTTTGTGGAGACGGAAATCCGTACATACGCACGAGCGACAACATCATTCTTTTGATATTAATATCATATATAATTGGATGGTATATGATATATACAGAATAATTATCATGTTATATTTACTATTTATACCAATTATATGTCATTATTATACCCATCCAAATAAATATGTATTGAATAACAACTACACCACGACGTGGAGACGGTAAGCCATACGTACGCACGTCTGGTGACATGTCATTTAAAGGATGGACAGAATAATTAATATGGTTGTACCATATATATAATAACATCATATTATATATAAAATACTGGAGTTATTTTTTTATAATGGAAACAAAAAATAAATAGTAAGTGGAAGAAGAAAGGAACTTGAATGCGTTGATGAAATATTTACCTTTTCTTCGAGTTCTTCCTTTTTATTTGATCAAAATGAATCCATAGGTTGAATTTATGACTAAATTAAGGCCTCTATTATTAAGGTAGGAGAGTTGGGAGAATATTTGGGTAGTGTTTGGACGAGAATAATGGCTTTGAAGGTGTTAATTAGTGAGAAGGGTGAGTTCCCTTTTATAAGAGTGGTGAGGGGCACCTTAAGAAAAGCTAAAAATATTATTTTATAAAAAAATCAATTTAGGTTAATAATGGATAAAAAATGAATTAATTAAATGATAATATGTGTATGGGTCTAAAACCACTCATTAAATAGGTTTTAGATAGGTTTGGGTCACAATATTAACTATATCTTCTAGATTTAACTCTTAGTTAAATAGTTTGACATTTACCATGTCTCTTTGTATTTTTATATTATATGGTTAATAAAAATACAATAAAATTCGAAGAGAACCCCTAGTGGTTCATTAATGATATAACTATCATTATATAATTTTTTTGGCCGAACCCAAGATTTTTAGGAATAGAATTTCAATTAATAATATAATATTTGTTTTAAAAACTCTTTTATGGCAATTTTGACACTATTGGATGTTATTTTTCTAAATTCATAACAAAATTATTAATTAGAAAAAAAATCAAATAAACAACCCTAAAAAATAATATTAAACTAGAAAATTATTGTAATTCATAAAAAGTCTCAAATTATATTTATTTGGATATTTATAATATCAATTATTTTAATATTTTATTAATTAGGTAATTTCTACATCATCATTTCATCATAAATAAATTTAATTATTTAATGTCTAAAAATTATAAATAAAATACCATTATGTAGGAAATTTTTTTATCTTCTTAATGAATATTTATAGTCGAATTTATATTGTCTGTAACTTTATATTATAAATGGTTTATTTATTAAACTTTGGATTAAACTCTTTTAACTCTTCTTTAAATAAAATAATAATAAATGTCCTAATATAATCCAAGTGGACCTAAATGATCATATTCTATTAATAAGGATATTTTTGGTCTAATTAGTCTTATCTAATAGAATTAGTACATGTGTTAGGGTAATTATGATATCATTTTTACCCTTAATTACCCTAGTTTCTTTTAACCGTGGTAAATAAAAGTAAAAAGTTAGTATTAACCCAAAATTATTTTCATCTTATTGAACCACATTTTTCTTACTAATATCAACCATGTCCCTCGTATTTTTGAAATTTTTTTCACTGAAGTGGTAAAATTATGTTTTATGCGAATTTGCAAATGCTCCTAAGAGGTGGGTAAAAGACGGCAAGGTTCAATAAACATTTATACATCTAATTTTATTATAAAATGACTCAAATGAATTAAATTTAACTTATATAGGTATTATAAATCTATTTTTACTTTAAATAAATTTAAATAATACAAATAATTATTTAAATAAAAAGTCGGTTTAAAACTATAACACAGTGTTTTCACTATTCATCAAAAATTGAATGTTTTCAGACAAATACCAAAAATTTACCCTATGATAATTTTTATATCCCAAATTCCAAAATGAATTATATTTTTTCAAATTAAAAACATTGAAGTTTCATTAATTAATTTAAAATTAATTCCCGTTGTGAAAACCGAAAAGCGGGTTTTTCTAAAAAGTAAAAAGTGTCAAAAGATTGACATGTGTTTATATCAAATTTAAATGTGAAATTATTTATAATCACCTAAGTTGTATTAAATAATAAAACTATAATCTAATTATACTTCCAAAAAATTCAAATACACAATTTAACTTATAAATTATTTCGATTAAAAAAGTTGTTTTCAATTAAAATTTAGTATTTTTTAGTATTCATCAAAATATACAAGTTATTAGAAAAGTACAAAAAAATTATCCAAAATAAATTTTTATGTCCCGATTATAAATAATAATTTAATTTAATTAAATATAATATATAAAAGTGTCAAATATTGGTTTTGAAAAGGGTATTCCATTAAAAGGTTGTAAAATTGAATTTTTTTGAAAAAATACTTCCTTTATCTGAAAAAATGAATTTGTTCTTATATTATGTATAAGAAACACATAATATGGATTCTAAAATTATATGGAGTATATAAAATTCAAAATTCAGTAAATAATATTCATAAATGCCTTTGAATGACTAGTTTGGTAAGTCATGGTGCGCTCGAACTTGGTATTGCGTGTAGTGCAAGCTATTGAATTAAAGAAAATAACTTACTATGAAATATTGGGGTGTTACATTCTTCCTCCCTTTTGGAAATTGTGTCCTCAAAATTTTAAAATTGGGCTTGGAAACTTTATTGAAAGTCCCACATTGGAAAAAGAGTCAATATAACTATCTCTTTAAAAAAAATAAAGATAAGTACAAAGGTCACCTGAGATAACCAAAACTATGATTCCATGTAAGAAAACATGAATATGGAAGATAAAATAAGTTTCATATTCTGGTGGAGAGTGATAGAAAACATGATTAGGAGAATGTTGACCAGAAGAAAACCACAAACTTGTGATGAGATAAACGTTCATTAGTTTCCTAGTAGAAAAAGTAAACAGATAATGTTTTTTGTTTTAATTTCCATTTTACAAATTTGAGGAATTTATTTATGAGATTGACTAAGAACATAAAGAGATATACTTAATTTTTAAGTAGAGTTTCATCCTTTAATAAATTTCTACCACTAACTGATCATTTTTTTTTCAAATGATGAGTATTCAAGATGACTTGATCACACCTGAAGTGCTAGAATAAACATCTAGATATTCACATAATATACAAAGGATAAACTATATATATTTACCTTGTCTTTAGAGATTAAACAAAACCAAAATGGTTAGTACATGATCAGATGATCCCCAAAAAGGATAATCCTTTAGAGAAAGAAATACTTATCTTAATTTCTAAAATTAAACCATTAATACCAAAAGTTTAATAAATACCATTCAATAAACAACTGTCCTTAAAATATATAAATATAATCCAAACTAATATCGAAACCCAAAAAATATAAGAATTTGATTACACAGTCTTCCACATTAAATTGTATTTCCAAATAACATCGACTACTCTTAAAGTCACATACTTCAAAGTAATTAACCAAATCACATATTCTCTATGATAGGTTAATCATTTCCATAAATAACCCAAATATATACAAATCCACATTAACAACATAGACAAAAATCCACCATTACTCCTCAAATAAAATCTCACAATATTATATTTTCCTTAGGCATATATTATTCCCAACAGAGCGAACGTCTTCCAAAATAACATTTATCACTTAATCCCCAAATCATTTTCCTATACTAAGGATAACCATTTTATAAAAAATAAGATCCCAAATCAACTTATTATTTATCAATAAAATCATTTAACTAAAAGTAATTAGTTACACTAACCAGGGATTTCACGTAGTCCAGTGGTAGGAAATAAATCCCAATTGCACTATGGTTGTGGGTTCAATTCCTGCATCTTTGTTCGACATGACGGGTTGTCACCCGGGATGCATGTTTTCCTTTTTCAAAAACTATATTTTATAACGTTCCAAAAATGATATAATTTCCTCAAATAACTATAACATAATTTCACTATAAATGTTGTCTCATACCTCTCATTTTCATCCCAAGATTTAATAATATGTAATTGCCTCAAATTCAAGGATCATAAAAACCTAAATGGTTATTTATAACTATATCAACAATTGAAAACACAATTATTCCTAAAATATCATTTTTACATAATAAACTGCAGGGTTACACATAAGAGAAAAGTCTTCCAAAGTAATCCCATCAAAAAGAGCACTAATAATTTTAAACATCTCACCATCCATTTATTTCCACATAGGTTCTTCCTTGACCAAGGAATTATACTATAGAATAGGTCATTCACTTGGGTAATTCCCAGGTCCCTTACATTTACAAAATATGACTGTAAAAGGATTGTTGAGATCATTTTTATTTTCTTCCATGGTACTCTTCATTTTTCCTCGAATATTCTTTACTTTGTGTCCTTTCCCACACATAAATAATTTCTTTGTTCCATTGAGACACTTCCATAGGTGTCCTCTTCCACATTTCCTGCACGATGGAAATTGAGCTTTTTTTCTCTACGGTATCCATTGCTGGAACTCTTATCATTCACCGCTTTTCTCTTATTTGATGATTCCAAGAGTTGGCTAATATATATGTTGTTGATCATTTTTTTGAAAACTGATTCGTCTTGAACATGATATCTTTTACACCTATCAACATTCCATTCTGTTGCTCATTTCTTCCACCATTCCCACCTTGTACATCACGTTCAATGTTACTCTAACTTCCTTGGAATCCAGCCATTGACTAATACACAAAAGCATAGTGTGATTCATAAAATCATTTAGAGAATATCATAATACCTTATTTTCAATCTAAACACCTTAGGATTAATAGAGATTATTTATTCTCATCTTATATTAAAATCCTTAAAATTGTTTGTAAAAAAATATGAATTATCCTAAGAATATCCCCTTGGAGTGTCATAACAAAGAGTGCATCTAGACCCGTTGTCATGCACCAGTTCCCATTCGAGTCTATCTCAAAGCAGTGTTTTTGGGTTTTACCCCTAGGTACATATGCGCTAGAGCCTCATCTACCACCTCGTATCCAAACAGGGATGTATTTCATGGAAAACTCACAAAATCATTACATTACCAAAATTTTAGGAAGTCCTTATATACTAATCCTCAATTTCTATCTTAGGGTAATGTTCTCTAATTAGAGTTTATCTCAATCTAGTTTATAAGTTTTTTTACTAAACTTCCTCTCATACCAAATGTGATGCCCTGAACCCATAATCCTAGAGTTGGTGCATTATTATATATCATTGGCATGATAAAAAAGATCAAGTCTCGAAAGACCAATTAGTTTCGTATCCTTGGAAGTAATAGATACATTCATAAGTTTTACATTACATTATAAAATGAAAATTTACAACAAAATTGTAGGTCATTCATCAAATACTTCTTCACATCCTGGAAAAAAGAAAACATAAAAAGGGGTGAGCTCAGATGCTCAGTAAGGATAACAATATATTGGAAACTTTCATAAATAAGCATAAACATTTAAGGCAATGTATAAGACTAAAACAAAATTATTTTAAACTTGAACTTCAGTATAATATGGAAAATATAAAATCAAATAATGTCATTTACTTATTCACATGGATATTCTACTAGTCGAATAATCACATGAAATATCTATAACCACTTTTATAATGATGTAATGCATAATGCAAGACTTAATAACCACATAGTCAAGGCCTTGTGCCAAGACTAAAAATAAGATTATGTCAAGGCCTTGTGCCAAGACACTAGTTTGTCTCATGAGACCTACCGATGCAACAAGGAGCTATAGCGAGCTCCACCCATCTCTAACTAAGTCCAATGAATTTCACATATGAAAGGTTTAAATATAACATAAACATTCTTATTAAAACTAGCATATGAAATGTCAATACTTTATCCATATACCATGAATGGTATAAAAATAAAACATCAACAGTCAAACATAACTCATTCAATACAATATGGAATATTTTATTATAATAAATCAACCTCAATCGAGAATAATGAAGGATAATGACATAGATGAAGTTAATCATCAAAACTATTTGAGAGAAATATCCCTGTTTTTCTTTAAAACATTTAAAATATAACTATTTATCAAGAAGCTGTTTAAAATAGATTTTTTAATCAAAGTGTCCCATACCACTTTGAATCTTTAAAAAAAATTAATTTTAAAACATTAATGTCCATATAAATAAAAACATAAAACCATTTTTAAAACATGGACATTAATGAGAATGATTTAAGAGAATAAATTTTTAAAATATTTAAAAATATATTTTAGTTAGAGTTCCTAACCAAATGAGAGACGCTTGAATAGAAATAATTGAGGTAATTATAACTTAATAATATCATGATAATAAAGGTATTCATGATATACTATGTCAAAGTAAATTATATACACAAAAAAATTGGATTCGTGCATAACAACAAAGAAATCTCAATGGAATGTAAGATGGGATGAATTCCTTTATAAAGACCGTATCCATTGGTTAAGGATAAATCAATAAAATAATTATCTATGAAAAATATAAATACACTCAATATGATTGGATTTTCAGTCTAAATAAATCAGGGGACGTTCACAAATATTCTTGTAAGAGCCACACCAATGACTTGGATGTTTAACTCAATGAATAGAAATTGAGTTCAAATTACTCTTATCACGTTTATATCGATGACATGAGAATTTATCAATGGAGTGATTATGTGAATAAAAAGTATATCCATGAAAAGGGGAGTTGAAATTACTAGATAAGTAAATAAATAGTGATTTTATACATAATCATGTGGTAAAGTAATCAATGAAGTTTGCGTAAAACAGAATGAGTGGAAATTGAAATTTGAAATTCCCGTATCGATTTGTTAACTTAAGAATCATACACCTCATGAAAGAAGGATCATAAAATGACGATTTAAATACCCATAAATTAAATTATATTACACACACAATACAATCATGGGTATTACATACCCCACACAAAAGGTAGTAGTGGCAAATATAGAATGAACCTCACGGGAATAAAAGTGAGATGAAAACCCCTTACCTTGTACTTTTTCTTGTTCAAGGGTATGTTAAACTATTGTATAATAGTTAAATATTTGTTATTAAATTATAAAAGAACTATATACATAAATATGATATCATATATAATCCTCTAATATTTCTTTGTTAATAATATTTTAGTAGTATCATCGTTTCAGGTGTTAACTGATTAGTTTTCCTTCATATTCATTGTTATGTGAGTCATATTTGTTACGTATGGGATGTATCTGATTCATATACAGAATGATATCAAATATTTAAACATTATATTTATTCATCAAATGAACATTATTCTTGAATGCATATGACGGGGAATGAATCTCATTGTGTTTGTGGAGACGGTAATCCGTACATACACACGAGCGACAATATCATTATTTTGATATTAAAATAATATATAATTGGATGGTATATAATATATAAAGAATAATTATGATGCTATATTTATTATTTAAACCAATTATATATCATTATTATACCCATCCAAATAATAATGTGTTGAATAACAACTACACCACGACGTGGGGACGGTAAGCCGTACGTACGCACGTATGGTGACTTGTAATTCAAAGGATGGATAGAATAATGAATATGGTTGTAACATATTTATTATAAAATCATATTATATAGAATATACTTGATTTATTATTTTAGAATGGATACAACAAAGAAAGAGGAAGTGGAAGAAAAAAGGAACTTGAAAGAGGTGATGAAATATTTACCTCTTTTACGGGTTCTTCCTTTTGATTTGATCAGAAGGGCTCCTTAGGTTGGATTTATGACTAAATTAAGGCCTTAAGGATGAGGGGAAGAGAGTTGGGAGAATATTTGTGCAGGATTTGGGCGAGAATAATGGAATTGAAGGTGTGAATTAGAGAGAAGGGCGATTTCCATTTTATAATAGGGGTGAGGGGCACCTTAGGAAAAACTAGAAATATTATTTTATAATTAAATACTTTTCGGTATATAATGTCTCAAAAATGAATTAATTAATGGATAAGGTGGGCTGGGGTCTAAAACCACTCATCCAATAGGTTTTAGACATCTTTGGGTCACTATATTAACTTTATCTTTTTCATTTAACTCTTAGTTAAATAGTTTGACATTTACCATGTCTCTTTGTATTTTTATATTACATGGTTAATAAACATACTATATACTTCTATAAGAACCACAAGTGGTTCAATAATTATACACCTATCATTATATATGTCTTTTTTCCAAACCCTAGACTTTTAACAATATAATTTAAATTAATAATATAATTTTTGTTTTAAAAACACTTTTATGTCAATTTTGACACTGTTTGGTATTTTGTTTTTTCTAAATTTATAAAAACATTATTACTTCGAAAAAAATCATCTAAACAACCCTAACATATCATATTTAACTATAAAATTAGTTAAATTCATAAAAAGTCTCAAATTTCATTTATTTGGATATTTATAATATCAATTATTTTAATATTTCATTAATTAGGTAATTACTGCATTATCATTGTGGCATAAATAAATTTAATTATTTAATGTCTAAAAATTATAAATAAAATACCATTATATAGGAAATTAATTTATATTTCTAATTTATAGTTATATTCCAACTTATATTATGTGTAACCCTATATTAAAAATGGTTTAGTTATTAAACATTGAATTTAACTCTTTTAACTGTTCTTTAAATAAAATAATAATAAATTTTCTAATCTAATCCAAGTGGAACTAAAGGAACATATTCTATTCATAAAGTTTTTTTTGGATAATTACACTTATTAAATAGAATTAGGACATGTGTTAGGGTAATTATAATATCATTTTACCCTTCATTACCCTATTTACTTTTAACCATGGTAAATAAAAGTAAAAAGTTTCTATTTACCAAAAATAATTTTAATCTTATTAAACCATATTTTTCTTACTGGTATCAACTGTGTCTCCTAGATTTTTGAAATTCCACTCACCGAAGAATTAGAATTATGTTTTATGTGAATTTGTACATGCTCCTAGGAGGTGGGTAAAAGACGGTGAAAAGTTCAATAAAATTTTATACATCTAATTTTATTATAAAATGACTCCAATGAATTAAATTGAACATATATAGGTATTATAAATCTATTTTTACTTAAAATAAATTTAAATATAATAAATAATTATTTAAATAAAAAGTTGGTTTAAGAATATAACGCAATGTTTTTCACTATTCATAAAAAATAGAATGTTTTCCAAAAAATACCACAACATCACACTAAGCTAATTTTGATATTCCAAATTCAAAAATTAATTCTATTTTACCAAATTATAACCATTTAGGTTTCATTACTTAATTTAAAATTAACTCATGTTGTCAAAACCGAAAAGCAGTTTTGTAAAAAAAGTAAAAACTGGAATAAGATTGACATGTGTTTATGTCAATTTTAAGTTTGAAATTAATTTTAATCACATAAATTTTATTATAAGATAAAAATATAATCTAATTATACTTCCAAAAAATTAAAATACATATTATAACTTATAAATTATTTCAATTAAAAAATTTCTTTTCAAATAAAATTTAGTATTTTTCAGTATTCATCAAAATATACAATTTATTAGAAAAGTACCAAAAATTTATCCAAAATAATTTTTTTATGTCCCGAATCTAAATAATAATTTTATTTCATTATATTGAATGTATAAAAGTTTCAAATATTGTTTTTAAAAAGGGGTTTCCCTTAAAAGGTGGTAAAATTGATTTTTTTTGAAAAATACATCTTTTATCTGAATGAATGAATTTGTTCTTATATTATGTCTAAGAAACACATAATATGGATTGTAAAATTATATGGAGTATATAAAATTCAAAATTCTATTAATACTATTCATAAATGCTTTTTAACGGCTAGTTTGGTAAGTCGTGGTGCGCTCGAACTCGGTGTTGCGTGTAGAGCAAGCTATTGAATTAAAAAAAATAACTTACTATGAAATATTGGGGTGTTACATTTATAATTGTTCTAAAATAGCTTAAGTAGTGTATGTTTTTTCTACAACCACATTACTTAATAATGAATTTATTAATTCAAAAGGTAATTTTATTTTAAAAGGTTTGGTTCCTTAAATTCTTCCTGCATTCAAAAATTTTACCCTTGAAATGTAATATCATACACTAAAATAGATGATTGCAATTATATTTCATTGCCTATTTTGGTTCCCATATTTCTTCCTCAATCTTGCGGTTCCTCCATGTAATGTCTCTTGATTTTTATGTATTATTTTAAAATATTATATGGATTTATTATGGGACTACGATTTGCGACGGCCTGTGATTCTGACGTCTAGAGTGCTTGGAATAAATAATGGAAATAAATTAATCTTTTATATAGATCACACTAGCGGTTTTATTGAAAAATTGTAATAATGTTTAAATGGTTTCCCAGATTATAAATTTGAGGGCACCATTATGTTTAGAGTAGTGAATTCACCTTAGAGGATACCTAACATTGATCGACACAGGTCGGTAGTAGAAGTTAGTTTTTGGACAATTTAAATGAAATAAAATAAATCAATAATTTATTTATTTTAAAATATTCCATAACTTTGCAATGCATTAATTGGTTTTAAATGACCAGGAGAACATGTTTAGGCTTATAACCCTATAAATGTTTCCTGGAATCTTCTGGATCATGGGGAGGAGCCACCCTAGATATTTCCCAATGAACGAAGATGAACGACGAAACATGGATTGTTATTCCTCAAGATTGAATCCTGACTTGGGATGGATCAACCTCTTCAATGATGATTGAGGTATGGGTTGTTATTTCAATTATTCTTTCCCTATTCCTAGATTCAAATGATGAACATGGATCAACCAATGGACTAGTTGACCCATGGATCATTGTTCTTACGAGAGGGTCTTTTATCAGGTTTATTTTGGGGAATTAATTCATGTTTCATTTGATTTATGTTTTTTTTTGATCTGTTTGATCCCTCTAATAGGGGATGATCAACGCTTTAATGAACAATGGAAGAGGTTCATCCCTTGGTTATTTATTTTCTTTTTCTTCTCCATTTAGACCCCGTGTTCTTCATGTTCTTCATGGGGTAATGAACAATGGATCTATGGTCATCTGTTTTGTAACAAAATGATACCAAATTAGAGATCCAACATCATGATAACCTAGAGTAGGTACAACAACTATGGCGGAAGATGAATGAACATGGTTTATGAGAAATATGACTTTATGTTTTCTTTAGGCAGATAATAGAAATAGGTTTTTGGGCCCAATTGAACACCCAAAATCTACTGATTCAGTGTTACCATGGAGGGGTGACTCTAGATCGTCAATTTTGTGATGATCAGATAGTCAGATCTAAGATTGTAGAATCACACGAGGCACAATAGTAAAGAAATTGGTATCTGTAAAATCGCAAAGAACATGACGTGTAGTTTAGACTACATGGCATGTTGGCCTCGTTGAGCAAAGACTAAGGTTTTGAATGACAAAAAGTGATGAAATGGCATGAGAAATATTTAACAATGGCATGTGGGTTTTGGGATGCAGCGAGTATCTCAAATGATACCCTGACACGGGGTAGAGTACATGACATGTACTCCACCACATGAACAGACCACACCATTACACGGGTTACCTTGTGGACTGGTACACAGTTTGGTAGACATGGGTTGAAGCTGTGTATGGGCCCACGACCAGCATACCCGAAGTGATCCCCATATGGTAGGACACAACATGCTACTCTTCAAAATATTGTGTATACCTTTTCTACATGACACGTTCTTCTAACTCAGTCCGTTACACTTGGGTAGTACCCGGAGTCAAGAGACACGGTGTGTGACTCTTCTACATGATGTGTACTTTCTTGTACATGGATTGATATCCTTATCCACCATTCCATGGAAAATATTCATCTCGGATATTTCCAATTTTACATTCCCCTATAGTTTAGGTATCGTTTCCATCCACAAGAGTATGATCCATTTTGTAGGACATTCTATATAGGGTTAGAATCCCTCAAAGAGGCCCGAAGTAAGATCCTCTACCCATTATTATCCCAAGGTAGAATCAGGTATCGATGTTACCAATACTACATGAAGTTGATCTTATACTTAGTAGGTGAATCTAGATGAGTCTTGGTATATTCCAAAGCACTGGAAGTCATCCCCATCTGTGTATCGTGATCTTTCCCCACTCAAGAGTGATTTCTCTCATAATGAGTGAATTTGTTCCCTCTTTAGATCTATCAGTGCATTTGTCTCTCTTATGAAACTTCCTGATGAATGTACTTCTCAGATGGACATCATTAGAGCTACCAAACTCATGTAGTGAGTTCTTTTAGATGATTGCTACATGGAATCTTTGAACTGAATCCCCAGCGTGGGTATGCAGTCATTTCAACTTACCTCAAGAGTATGGGTCTAGGTTTCGAGCATATATGTATATTTTTCTCTTGTTATATGTTATGTAAACATATATTGTGTAGGGATAACTGCACATTTAATTTTTGTATTTCTTTGTAGTTTTTGTGGTCCTCTACTGAGTATTGTTATACTAACCCCTGCATGAGCTTTGCCCACACATGTTGAGTCTTATGCAGACGAGTAGCCTTTTGACAGAGTTCATGGCGGACCAGGACCGTAATGAGATTTGTCAGCTCCCCTACTAGATGAGGTGTTCCTATAGCTACAAGAAGAATTCCCAATACCAATTTATTTCTTATAGGTTGGACTTTGTAGTTTGTAGGCTCTTTCTTTTGTTGGGATTGTATTCTATCCCAGTTTACATTTTGTACTTTACTTTTCGTTGTATTCTGTTTGTTGTATTTATTGGTATTAATGAATTTTGTTCCTTAGTGGTTATTAAATTTCATCATTTGTGGGCCTTGAAATGTGTGTGTGTACATGTACTTAAGAAATTCCTCCAATGTTAGTGATATTCATACTTGGTGGTAGTCAACAACCCGTAGCCTATTGAAGGCGGGGTTGGGGAGTTGCGTCACATGCCCCACCGGGATGGGTCATGATAGACTGGTATAAAACAACAGTGGTCGATTCTACCTTATGATCAAAAGTCTATGAGATAGGTTTTGGAGAAATAATGTTAAGTGTTTCAAGTGAAGATTTTAGGCTAGGGACTCCAGTGTTGGTGTGGGCGGCCGACGTATCCATACACTAGGACTTTGATAACCTACTTTTTGACTCGGTAAATGAGAACACAAGTTTAATGGAAACAATGAAATGGTAAAAGAATCATATAGGAATGGTTTTTTCCCTTTCATTTTGTGTTAGCTATCCAGATATAATCTTTGACCATGATACATCTTGTTTCATCATAGGATGCCTCCATGACAAATTCTCTCATGGATTTAGTGACTTTATCATGAGGATGACCCCCTCAATGACGGGGCTTCGATTCAAGGACCAGTTCCTCGGGAATTACCTCCAACTGGTGAACCTTCTATAGAAGCACTAGTGGAATAACATGTGGTACCTGTAGTACCGACAGAAGAGGAGTGAAAGATGAGCATGCTCCCTGAGTTTCGGAGATAGATGCACCTTAGGTTCTGAGGCAAGCCCGACCTTAAGGTGGATGATGAGTAGATTGAGGTGGTGAACAGAGTTTTTCATCTAATGAAGACACTAGTGGACTAGATGGTGATCCTAAGAGAGAGCCTTATTTAGGGTTTGGTGAGACGATGGTAGAGTTTGTCCATGCATACTCATTATGAAGAGACTCTTTTGTGGATGGTGTTAAAGAAACTCTTTATGGAGGAGTTCTATCTGGTTACGATGAGAGCAGTGCATATCCAGGAACTTCTTCAGCTCCATCAAGGCAGTTTAATGGATGATGACTATTCACTGAGGTTCAACAACCCCCTAAGGTAATTTATGGATGTGGTTATGGATTAGTACTTTAGATCATGGACCTTCAAGGGAGGTCTGCAATAGGACATTCGAGCATGGGTTTTGCCTCTATGAATTTCGACTTCTGTAGGGGTTCTCGAGTGATCTTTGGTGGTCAAGAGATTCTTGACTGAGTAGAGATAACTAGTGGCTATTAGCAGAAGGAAAACTGCTTCAAAGACCTTGGTAGCAGAAATCCGACTTTAGTCATATGGACCAGGATGATGGAGACATCATAGAAGGACCCATGATAGGGGATCTTTGGTCTTTGGCTCTCAGGCTAGATCCGGTCTTCTTAGGGAGAGGCGATGCTACTCATGTGGCAATAGAAGACATCTCACTATAGATTTACCAACCTATTAAACTACTGACATGGAGGTGATGGTTGATCCACTGAGGCAGAGGCAGAGAGTGGAGAAAGAAGACCCGCCTGGTGGAAGACATGTAAGAGGAGTAGGGAGAGCTGTAGGAGGTGGAAGATGCTTTTACCTACTTCCACCACCACCCCTAGGAGGTCTGCACCATGCTCAGGGAGCTGGGGTATAGGGGCGGAGAAAGCTAAATGCTATCAAGGCATACAACCCTGGGACACCAGAGATGATTTGAGGTACAATATAAGTCTTCTCTAGCTTAGATATCATACATATATAAACTAGTTCCAGTCTTTCTTTCCTCACCACATGTCATGTGAGAATCCTTGAGACACCGATGGGAGGAGACATGATGATCATGCATATCTACTGATAGTGTGATATTTTTGTTTGAGGAATTATCTTCTGATGGAACCTCTTGGTGGAAGTGTTGAGGCCTTAAAAAATTATTCTTAGAATGGAATGGTTATCATTGATCCATGCCAATATTTACTACTTTAGGGGAAGAGTGTGATGTGTCCACATATATGGAATGAGGGTTTACTTTGTTTGTGATTGGGAAACCTAGGTAGTGCAGAATGGGATCATGCTTAGGAGGGTGTAACTGATCACTCATGAGTTGGCTAGCCTTACCCATTGAACATAAAATTTTGTGAGCTACCAGTTCCCAGTAGTAGTGGTGGAGTTCTAGGACATCATTCTAGAATATGTTCTTGAATTACCTACCTACTGTGAGATGGAATTCTGCATCAACTTACACTACAAGATGACAATGGTATAATCATAGGTGTATCAGATCACTCATGTAGAGATTGAAAAAATGAGTGTGTAGCTGGAGGATCTTCCAAGGAAGGGATTCATAAGACCCAATGTTTCACCATGGGTAGACCAAGTTTTTTTCAAAGAAGGCATAAGAGAGTTTGAGTTTGTGTGTGGATTACTGGTGCCGGATCCAGGTAACAGTGAAGAAAAAGTATCCACTATTAAGGATCAATGACATCTTCGATCAACTAAAAGAAGAACGATGATTTCCGAAGGTTGAACTTTGATTGGGTTACCACCAGTTACAAGTACAAGATGAGGATCTAACAAATACATATTTTAAATTTCGCTACAATCACTACGAGTATTTGCTGATGCCTTTCAGCATGACGAATTCCCCTACTGTGTTTATGTGACTTATAAACCGGATCTTCAAGCCATACTTATACCAGTTTGTAGTGGTCTTCATCGATGGTATCGTTGTGTACTCAACGTCATAGGAGGAGCACCCGAGACACCTGCGGATGGTTCTAGACATACTCTATGAGCACTTGATTTGAGGGAAGATATCAAAGTGATAGTTCTATATATAGAGGGTCACTTCTTAGGACATGTTATCTCAACAGATGGACTAGCAGTGGACCCATCCAAGGTTGAGGCCACGTTAGCATGGGATCCACCCTAGAGTGTGATAGAGGTGCACAACTTACTTGGGTTTTTAGGATAATACCGAATATTTATCCTTAATTTCTGCCGAATATCAGCACTGATGACAACCTTGACTGAGAAGAAGAATATTTTCATATGGACAGAGAAGTACTAGAAGGATTTCCAATAGTTGAGGTATATTTTGGCGAGCGCACTAATCTTGAGATTACTAGAAAAGGGTGTCAAGTACATAGTTTTCTGCGACACATCAGGGATCAGGCATGGCTGTGTCCTGATGTAGAGATATATGGTGATTGTTTATGGTTCCCACAATCTAAGGCTTCATGAGAAAAACTACACAAAACATGATTCTGAGTTTGTAGTGGTCGTCTTCTTGTTGAATATTTTCAAACACTACCTGATGGGAGAAAAATTTATCATCTACTCTGACCACATAAGGCTCATGTAAATCTTCTCAAAAAAAGATCTAAATCTAAGGAAGAGGTGATGGCATGAGTTTCTCTAGAATATGACTTTTTGATTATCTATAATCCTAGGAAGAGGGACATGGTAGCTAATACTCTTAGTCATAGATCAGGTTCACATATGCTGAATGGGTAATCTAAGTATTTGTCCTGAAACTATTATCCTTGATTGATGGAGATGATGTATCTTATCTTCAGTTTATGGTTGTCACCCCTCCACTCCTAATGTGAGTCCAGGAAAAACACATAGGGGATGTAGACTATGAGAATTAAAATTCTTAGTTATCCATAGGACAAGATCCTGATTGATATTCTCAATGTGGGGAACATTTCGTCCTTTTAAAATGATGCATGGTTGTTCTAGTGGCATTGCAGGAGGATTTTCTGAGGGATTTTCATACTTCCACCTTGACGATACATCCTAGAGTGGGATAAATGTACCAAGACATGAAATGTTAGTTTTGGTAGATAGGTATGATGAAGGAAGTAACTGAGTTCATTTCTTGATTCCTTACATGCTAGTTGGTGAAGGATAAGCCCTAGGTTCCAGTGGGTTTATCTCACCCCTAGAAGTGACAGAGTGGAAGTGGGATTGATTGTCAATGGAATTCTATACGGGCTTACAATGAACATCCAGGGGACATGATTCCATCTGGGTGATTGTTGACAGACTCACCATGTTGGCCCACATCCTAGCTATTGGGGAGCAGTGTTTTGTCGAGATATTAAGAAACCTCTACGTTCATGAGATAGTTCGAATTAATGGTGTACCTTTGATTATAGTCTCAAATTACCGTGATCATTTCACATCCTGATTGTTGAAAAGATTACAGGAGTTGTTTGGGACCCATGTACGCTTGAGTACATCGTTCTTTCCTTCAGACAGATGGTCAGACAGAGATAACCTTATAGTTTTTGGAGGATATGTTACAGTCCATTATCACGGATTTTGGTTGCTTTTTGGAGGACCACCTACCACTAGTAGAGTTTTCATACAACAATTGCTACCACTCCACCATCAGTATGGCACTATTTGAGGCTTTATATGGGAGACCCTATTGGTCAATGATTTGATGGACCGACCCCAGAGAGTCAAAACTCATGGGACCAGAGTTGGTATGAGCTACCACTGAGAACGTGTAGATCATCCAAGAGCAGTTGAAGATTTCACAGAGCCAGTTGAAGTCTTATACTGACAGTTGATGGAGACCTCTGGTGTTTGAGGAAGAAGACTATGTATTCCTTCAGGTCTCATCTTGTTAAGGGTTTCAGAGATTTGGTCGGGGAGTGACGTTGTCTCTGAGGTTTATCATCCATTTTAACGTAATATGAAATGCTGATGAGGTGGAATACTACCACAGTTGTGAGAGGTTCATGGTGTCTTCCACGTGTAACAGCTGAGGAGGTACGTTCATGACTCATCACACGTCATCGATTATGGTGAGCTGGAAATTGTGGATGGACCAAAATTCACCAAGTACCCAATGGAGATTGAGGATCTACATTAAAGGATCCTTTGAGGGTCATATATTTTATTGGTGTGTGTTAGCTGACTGCATGAGAACCTTCAGGAGAGCACGTGGGAGCGCCAGGCTCAAATTCGTGCGCAGTACAAACATCTGTTTGAGTAGCCTTTTGTTTTCTCTTTTCCAGACATAAATCCATATGTTTGGGAGAATGTAGTGTCACATATTTTCTATGTATTATTATTAAGTATTATATGAAATTATTACAGGACTAGACTTTATGGTGACATTTGATTCCAAGGCTTTGAGTGGCCGAAATAAATGTTTGAAATCATTTAAATATTTATATAGAGCGTACAAGCGGTTTTCCTAAAAAAGTGGAATAAATTTTAAATGTGTGACCAGATCATAAATTTACGGGAACCTTTGCATTCAGAGAAATGACTTTATGGTAGGCGAGACCTAACATCAACCGGTGCAGGTTGACAACATAGGTTAGTTTTTGAATGTTTTAAAGAAATGAAAAAAATAATAATAATTTATTTATTCTAAAATTCTCCATAACTCAGGGAAGTGTTAATTGGTTTTAAATGGCTAGGATCCTTTGGTTAGGCTCATAACCTTATAAAATTTCTATATAATCTTCTGGAACATGTAGTGGCACCCCTAGAGAATTCCTGATGAATGACGAAGAATGACGACACCTAGATCATTTCACTACAAGATCAAATCCTGAACAACCACCGATCTCCCTCTGCATATATGATTAAGGTAGTGGTTGTTATTTTGTTTCTTATTTCCCTATTCTTTGATTAAAATGAAGAACGTGGATAAATCCATGAATTGGTTGACCCAAGAATCATTGTTCTTGTGGGAGGATCATTTAACTGGTTTTTTTTAGGGAATTAATCCATGTTTGATTTGATTTATATTATGATTTTCTCTATTTTATCCCTCTAATGGGCAAGGATCAACACCCTAATGAATGATAGAGGAGGTTTGTTCCTCAGTTCGTTAATTTATTTTTCCTCCCCCATTTTAACACTGTTTTCTTTACATTCTTCACGTGGTTATGAACAATGGATCGTTGCATATATATTTCAAAATTCAATGATCCAAAATTAGAGATCCGACAATGTTATGACCCAACAGAGGTGAGATGATGATGAAGGTGTATTAATCAATGTGGTTTGTGTGAATTCTTCATTCGATAGTTCTTCATACTGATAATATATATAGGTTTTCAGGGCAGATCTAACACCCTAAACCTACCGATTTGGTGTTACCATGATGGGGATACTATAGATCTTAAATTTAGAGATGATCAAATTGTAAAATAAATGATTAGAGAATCACCTAAGGTGCCCCGGTGAAGAATTGGGTTTTTGGGAAATCACGATGAACACAATGTATAGTTCGGACTACATGGTCTGTGGGTCCTGTTTAACAGCATCTAGGGTTTTGGGTGACAAAAAGCGATGTCACAACATGTGATAGATGTAACATGCTGTGTGGTTTCTTATGTGGGACTCGATGTGTATCTCATAAAATACACATACATGGGTTGTAGTACATGACATGTACTCTACCACATTTCCAGACATGACCATTACCCGAGTTACCTCATGTACTAGTACATGGGTTACCCTATATACTGGTACACGAGTTACCTCGTTTATGGGTACACGGGTCGGAAGAAACAAGTTAAATCCATTTACGGACCGAACACCAGCATATACAGAGTGACCCCTGTATGGTAGGACACAACATGTTACTCTTTTACACACCGCATATACCTTTTCTAGACGACTTGTTCTTCTGACTCGGGTCGTTGCACACATGCAGTACCCGGATTCAAGATACACAACGTGTGAATATTCTATAAGACAATTACTTTCTTATACATGGATTTATCTTCTTTTCCATTGTTCCTTGGACATGATTCATTTAGGATATGGCCCCTTTTCTATTCCCCTGAAGTTCAGGTATCCTTTTCATCCACATGAGTATGATACCTTCTATAGAAATTTTTGTATAGAGTCAGAATCCCTCCGAGAGGCCTAGAGGGAGATCCCATACCATTTATTGTTGTAGGTATAGTCATGTATCAATGTGACCAATCCAGTAGGAATATGATCTTCTACTTAGAAGGTGATTGTGGATGATTTGTGGTATACTAGAAGGCTCTGAAAGTGATCCTCATCTATGTATCATGATCCTTCATCACTCAAGAGTTAGTTCTCATGAAATGAGTGCATTTGTTACCTATTCAGATCTATCAGTGCTTATATCTCTCTTGTGACACTTCCCAACGAACAGACTTCTCAAATAGATGTCATTAGAGCTACCAAACTTGTTGAGTGAGTTCTCCTGGATGAGCGCTTTGTGTAATCTTCAAACTGAATCCCTAGCATGTGTATGTGGTATTTGTTAATTACCTCTAGACTACAGGTCTGAGTTTCAATCATGTCTAGATATGTTTCTATTGTTATATGTTCTATAGACATTTATTGTGGAGATCTTAATGTGTCATTAATTTTTGTATTGCTTTGTGGTTTTGGGGTCCTCTACTAAGTATTGTTATACTCATCCATGAATGGGCTATGCCCGCATGTGTTGTTTCTTGTGCAGACAAGTTGCCTTTTGATAGAGTCTAGGGAGGACCAGGACCAGACCAAGCTTTATGAGATTCTCTACAAGCCGAGGAGTTCCTATGGATACGAGAAAAATTCCCAATACCTATTTCTTTCTTACAGGTTGGAATTTGTAGTTTTAAGACCCCTTCTTCAATCTAATTGTATTCTGTTTCAGTTTACATTCCACACTTTACTTTCTGTTGTATTATGTTTGTTGGGTGTTGTTGTATGCGTGCATTTTGTTAGTGGTTTTTATATTTTAGGATATGTGGGCTTGGAGATGTGTGTATGTGTATAGAAACTTATAAAATGTATACCATGTTAGTGATATTACTAGTCAGTGCTAGTCACCATCCCCTGGCCTATTTGAGGGGGTCTTGGAGTGTCGCAGCACGGGACCTCCTGGGAAGGGTTGTGACATGCCAAAATACTTTGAATAGATTATTTTTATTATTTAATTGTCTCTATGATCTAAAATTTTCATTGGATTATCCTTATATGAATGATCACTCTCTAAGGTTACTACCTCTATATTCAGAACATGTGAGGTGTATGGTATGTACTTTTTCTATATGGATACTAGGAAGACATCATATACCTGAGATATGTTATGTGGGAGTAAAATTCGATAGGCCACAACTCTAATGCAATCAAGGATCTCAAAGTTGTTGATGTATATTGGACTAATATTTCCATTTTTTGAAACCTCATGAATATATTCCATAATGATATATAAAAAAATAACTTATATCCAACTATAAAATCTAAGTCTATGAGATGATTTGGTCTATATATTTTCTATTGAAATTTCATAGATTTCATGTGACACTATAAGTTTTGAACATTATTTCTCATATCTTGGTTAAGATTTGATCCCATAAGTTTCCTCTCTCCAACTTCATCCAAGTATGTTTGAGTCTAATATCTATTCCCAAACAAATCCTTATAAGGTTCCATTTGAATTCTAGAATGGATGTTGTTGTTATATGAGAACTAAACTAGGGTAAGATGTTAATCCCAATATCCTTGTAAATAAAATAAGCAGTATATAAAAATATCTTATAGAGTTTGAATGGTTCTCTTAGATTTATCATGTCAGGACCCATTATTAAACATTACATAATATTGAGATAAGTCAATAATTCACAAGGAGGATCTTTGTATGTTTAGAGTTTTATAAAATTAGGCCATAACTATTACATTACATCTAAAATATTAAAAAGTAGACACTTCTAATCTATCCAATTTTTTCACACAAAAAATCCGTAATTAAAAAAAATTCATTTATTGATAAAAATCTTCTTGAATTCTTCCATTCACTTAAAAATCCTTATACCTTATGAAAAATATTTCAAAAACCTGGGATGAGCATAACAATCTTTGTAAGGGATATCAAATAATGGAAGAAAACATAAGTCCATGAATACATAAAAATCAATAAATCATACTTTTCAATAATAATATCTTTAACATACCTCCTGAAATCAAATGATTTATGAAAAACACCTAGAAATCATAAATCATTAAGGTAACTTATGGCATCCATAAAATAATTACATTGTATCTTTCACAGATACATAGGGAGTTATGTTTGGAATACCCATCATAGTAAATTACCTAAATCTGTTAGGATAAAAATTAACATTTACCTCCATCATAGTACCCAATTAAAAGAAGAGATATCTCAGGCTCACCCACCCCTGGTTTATCACTAAACCACCCGTATACGTAAACAATGATGAAGAACCAAAACAAAATCATAACACATAAAAAATACTAAAGGAAAGATAACATTTCCACATTGAAATCACAACATATCAATTCAAAATATTTACATAATCAATAATTTCTCAAAACTATTTTCATCACTAAAATATTCAAAAAGGGTCTATAGTATTTATTTTCCTTTTAAAAACATTTTGGCGTGTTAAGGAATCCAAATATCAAATAATGTTCGTGGCGACAGAAACGTCGTTGTCACCACATACATTAAAAAAATTTCCTTTTTCCTATAGTAGAATGATTTGTAAAAAAAATATTCCTTTTGAAAAATGATGAATTAAATTAAAAGAAAAATGGTATAATTATAAAATGTATAAAATAAGTTATTGTATAAACCAAAATATTCTTCAATAAAAGAAGATTGAGATAAAGTCCCTCACCTTTAGTCCTAATTTTCTTGTTCATTATTTATCTTCCTGAATAAAAAACATAAGTTAATTTATACTTGATTCAGAATCTTTACATGTTTATTATTAATTTTATATCACTTATTTCCTTATTATAACAACAATATACTTATTTATGTTCATATCGGTCATTTTGACTATGTTCGGTAATTGTGTCAAAAACAAACTTGTTATAATTAAAAATTGTCCATGTGGTCAAAATTCCATTTCATCCATAATAGTATTCATAATTTGAAAATCATATATATATATATATTATAAATATATATTTATAATAGTCCATAAAATTTGGAAATAATAAATGAAATGTAATTTTCATGGAGACGGTAGGCCGTATGTACGCATAAATGCTACATTCATTTCTTTTTCATATTTAATAGAATCAAAAATACATGATACGTAAGTATATTATAATTCCATTATAATATAATATTTTATATATGTTACATAATTTAATTAATTCCATCCTTTATATGTTCTATTTATGGCATGAATGAGTCATATCACATTGAAGGGGAGGTAGTCCACACTTCCTCAAAGGAAATTATCATGTTTACACGACATGAAAAACATAAAGGTATATTGTAAATAAAAATTAAATAAGAATAGAGTAAATATATATAATATATATCATATAAAAATATTGTTCCATCATAATGTCCTCTATGAGAGGTGGTAGGGGAAATTTGAACAATCATCATTTCGTGAGGTTGTAGTTTTTCATCCATAGAAACATTATGTTCGTATCCATTAGATGAAGGTGAGTGTAAGTGTAGTTAGAATAATTCTCATAACAACATCTTATTATATTTAGGATACCGTTTTTTATGTGATAAATGAATAAAAAAACCATAGGTAGTGGAGAAGGAATATAATGGAAAGGAACTTGAGAGAAGACGTTACCTCTAAATCGGGTAACTTTTTTTGATTTGAGCCAAAAGGCTTTCTTGAATTTCCTTATTTCCAGGGTAAGGATTTTAGTAGTAGGGGGGATGATGGGAGATTATTTGAGTAGATTTTGGATGAGAAAAGGGGCTTGATAGGTGTGAGTAAATGTATAGAGGTGGTGGCCTTTTATACGTGGGAGGAGGGGCACTTTAAGAATATCATGAAATATTATTTTATTATAAAAATATTTTTGGTATCAAATGGTCCCAAAATAATTTATTTCAATAATAAGATGATTTGTATCTAAAAAATATTAACCATAGGTTTTAGACAAGTTTAGTTCACAAATGTAACCTTCTCTTTTTTTCTTTAACCCTTAGTTAAAAACATTAACTCTTACCATGTCTTCTTGCATTTTCATAATTTATGGTTACTATAGTTGCTATAAAATGCCAATAAAACCATAAGTGGATCATTAATAACATTGGTAAAATTATATAAGTTAGTTATACTAAACTTATTTTCGAATAGATCACTTATATAACCCAATATATATATTTTTAGTAAAAGATACATGATTATGTTATATATATCTTTACATTAAATTAATTATTACAAAATGTCATTTTCACACCCAAGTTGCTCTACAGGTCCCAAAATAAATCCAAGGATTACCATAGTCAGACATATCTCATAAAATTAGATTATTACATGTGTTAGGGTAGTTTAATATTATTATAATATTTTTCTACCGTTATTTACAATATTTACATTTTAACCATGGTAAATAAATTAATAACTGAAGTTATTATTCATAATTTAAAAAATTAAAATGTAACTATTAAAAATATTTGGGACTTTTTATTCCAAATATGGAATCTATTTTTCAAAATTCAAAACACTGAATTTTCAGTAGTTAATGTAATATTAATTCCCATTGTCATAACCAAAAAGTTTGTTTTTACGAAATAAAATCTATCAAATGACTGACAAGTTTTTATATCAAATTTATATGTGAAATTAAATCCAATGACCATAAATGGATTAAATAATAAAAATATGATCAAAATACACTCTATGTCCAATTAAAAGGATAATATAACTATATAAATATATTAGATGAAAAGTTAATTTTGAATTGAAATGTAGTATTTTTCACTATTCGTTAAAATATGAATTTCATCAGAATACCAATATTTAAACCTAAGTAAATTTTAATTTTTTTCTTCTAAATAAGAATTTTATTCCATAAAATAGAACATATAATGTTGTCAAAAACTATATTTAAAAAGGATTATCCATTAAAAGGCAGTAAAAAGTCATTTTAAAAATATAAGAGTATTTCATGATTAAAATTGGATTCATTCTCATTTTATGCCTCTAATATTCATTGAATAAATGTAAAAACTTTTAAAATCATGTAAAGTCATAGTATAGTTAATTCAGTTCATTCCCACCCATACAAATACTAAGAGTTTACTACCATTTAAAATTATTGTATTATTTTTCAGTACAACTCATCATTGTGTGAAATGTTATATTTTAGTGAAACTCGTTGTTGCATGTGGAGTACGCAATTGAAAAAAATGTCCCATTTAACTTAAAATTAACATATAATTCATAAATATTAATAGAAATAAAAATTTACAATTTTATAAATACCTGGGTGGTTACCTCATTCCCCCCTTTTGTAAATTGTGTCCTCGCAATTTTAAAATTAGGCTGGAAATCTTCATTGAAAATCCCACATTACAAAAAGAGTCAATAAATCTATCACATTAAAAGAAATAAAAGTACAAAGGTGACCCAAGATAACACATACTAGGATTAAATGTACGAAAAAATGGATATGGAAGAAAAACTGACCATCATGTTTTGATGGAGAGTGCTAGAAAACATGATCAAGATAATGTTAACTACCGAAAAACCATAAACTTGTGATAGGTTAAGCAGTCTTTGATTCCCTAGTAGGAAAAGTAAACAGACAAAATCTAATAATCCATAATTGCATCAAATTCAAGGATCATATGAACCCTAATAGTTCATTATAACTATATCTAATAAACAAAAGATAATTATTTATAAATTAACATTTATTTATATAATAAACTTAAGGGTTACAAATATTAGAAGTCTTCCAACATAATCCCATTACTAAAACAACATCAACACTTTTAAACATTTCATCATCCAATAATCTACCATAACTCTTGAATCCCATATATGCAGACTTATTAATCATTCAGAATTATTCTTAATACCCTAACTAGGATTTTACATTTTACCCCTTAATATATATTTCCTAAAAATAGAAAACTTGAATCATGTCATAATATTCAATATTTTTAAAATATGAGACACGAAATAATCCATACCATTCATAGATCATTTATATTTTTTTCATCTTCAATTGGAATAGAATTAGATATTGGTAAACATATATTTTTATGGTTATAATGATTCTATTCTCTAAACTTTTTTTAGGACATCCATTTTCATAATAACTTTGCACACTATATTTAAAACATTAATTGATACCTTAGAAAGAACTTCGTTCCCTTTCCTGGAGTCAACTGAACACTTCCTTTTTCTAGAACATGTTATTATTTTAGGACCCTAATTACCACATCTATGACATCTTATTGTACCTTTGAATTAGTTTCCTAGATGTTTCTTACCAAATCCTTCACACATTGGTTTTGGAATCCAATACATACTTAAATTATATCTTCCACAACTACACAATGAGTAACATTTGGAATACCCATCACAGTATATCCTCTAAATATATTAGAAGAAACATTAACATTTAGCTTAGCCACATTACCCAATGCATTGGAGATCGATCTCAGGCTCACCCAAACTTGGTTTATCATGGAACCACCAATATACATAAACAATTCCCAAGAACCATAACATAATCATAACATATAAAACAATCATAAATGAATGATAACATTTCTACATCACAATAAAATTATATCATTTCAATATATTGACATAATAAATGATTTATCAAAACCATTTTAATACCATAATAAATAAAAAGGGTATATGGTATTTAGTTTACTTTCAAAAACATTATGTCTTTTAAAGGAAGCCAAATATCAAATAATGCTTGTGGTGGCAGAAGGGTCATTGTCACCGCATTTGTTAAAAAAACCCCATTGTCAATTATTAAAATGATTTGTAAAAAAATATTCATTTTGAAAAATATTTAATTAGATTAAAATAAAATGGGTATAATTATAAACCCAATAAACAAAGGTCATTTTAAACAAAAAATATGCCTCAATGAAAGGATATTGAGATGTAGTCCCTTAACTTGAGTCTAAATTGTCCTGTTCGTTGTTTACCTCCCTACATAATAAACTTAAGTTAATTTATAATTTTTCAGAACCTTTTTAATTTTTATTATTTCTTTTATATCAATGATTTTATGGTAATAAAAATCATATAATTATTCGTGTTTATATCTGTTGTTTGGTTGATGTTTGGTACTTGAGTAAAAAATGAACTTATTATAATTACAAATTTTTCCATGTGGTCAAACTTTCATTATCTCCATAATCGTATCAATAATTTAAATACCACATATATATAGTATATATATGTATTTATAATATTCTTTAATTTTTGGAGATAATAAATGAATTGTACTATTCAAGGAGAAGGTAGGTCGTACAGATTCATGGACACTACTTTTATTTTTTTATATATTTAATGGAAGGAGAACTAAATGATACATTGGTAGATTATAATTTTAGTATAATATAATATTTTATATACATTACATAAGTTCACTAACTCCATCCTTTATAAATTCCATGTATGGTAAGAACAATTCAAATCACTTTGAGGGGGCGGTAGTTCACATTACCTCAAATGAAATTATCGTGTTTATACATCATGAGAAGCATAAAGGTATGTTTTAAATAAAACATACAGAATAATAGAGACAATATAAATATAATATATATCATATAAAAATATTGTTCCATCATAATGGCCACCATGACAGGTGGTAGGTGAAATTTGAACAATCATCATTTGGTGAGGCAGTAGTTCGCTATCCATAGAAACATTATGTTTATATTCATTTGATGGAGGTGTGTGTAAGTGTAGTATGAATCCTTATCATAAAAATATACTTGTATATTTAGGATACTATAATTTTTATGTAATAAAATATTAATAAGATCATGGGGAGTGGATAAGGAATATAAAGGAAAGGAACTTAAGAGAAGACATTACCTCTAAATCGGGCAACAATTTTTGATTTGAGCCAAAAGACATTCTGGAATTGCATTCTGCCCAAGGTAAGGAATCTAATAGTATGGAATGGATTTTGGGAGATTATTTGAAAATAATTTGGACAAGAAAATAGGCATGAGATGTGTGAGTAAATGGTAGAGTTGGTGTCCTTTTATAAGAGGGAGGAGGTGTAGTTTAGGAATATCTTGAAATATTATTTTATTGTAAAATAATTTTCGATTTAAAATGGTCCCAAAAAAGTTTATTTCAATAATAAAATGTTTTTATATCAAAAAAATCTTAACTAATGTGTTTTAGAGAAGTTTTGTTCACTAATGTAACCTTATCTTTTTGGTTTAACCATTAGTTAAGAAACATTAACTCTTACCATGTCTTCATACATTTTTATAGTATATGGTTAATATTGTTACTATAAAATTTCACGAGAACCATAAGTGGAAAAATAATGAAAATTTTAACATTATATAATTCAGATGTCTATATATTATATATTTCGGACTATTATATCATTTAATAAAATAGTATTTGTTTTAAAAAATCATTAATGTCAATTTTGACACTACACATTAATTAATTTTCTTTAAAGTCATAGAAACTTCATTCCATAAAAAGATGTTTTAAATCAATGATAAGATGTCAATAGAATATATAAAATTCATGTATGGCATAAAAATAATCAAATTACATTTATCCTAATATTTATAATATTATTTATTTGAATCAATTATTAATGAAGCAGTCACTTCATCATCATTGTATCATAATAAAATGTATTTCTTTAATTTTTAGAAATTATAAATAAAATATCATGATGTATGAAATATTTTATATTTATAATTAATATTTATATTTTAAGATATCAATTATATAACCCCATAAATTTTTTTAGTAAAAGATATATGTTTATTTTACTTTGAATTAATTATAATAAAATGATATTTTTACCCTCAAGTGGCTCCATAGGGTCTAAAAACAGACCCAAGGATGCCCATGGATGGAAATATCTCATCCTATATGATTAAAACAAGTGTTATGGTAGATTAACATTATGTTTTACCCTTATTTACCAGATTTACCATTTAACCATAGTAAATTAAATTATTACTGAAGTTACTATTCATAATATCCAAAAATAAAAGGTACCTATTCACACAATTTTGAACTTCTGATTCAAAATATGGAATCAATTTTTCCAAATTAAAAACACATAAGTTTCAGTAATTAATTTAAAATTAATTACCGTTTTCAAAACTGAAAAGTGTGTTTTTAAGAAATAAAATCTATCAAAGGATTGACACATGTTTATATGAAATTTAAATGTGGAATTACATACAATGAAAATAATTAGATTAATTTCTAAAAATATAAACCAATTAAACTTTAAAATCAATTAAAACGACAATCTAACTATATAAATAAATTATTTGAAAAGGCAATTTTGAATTAAAATGCTGTATTTTCACTTTTCATTAAAATATGAATATCTTCAGAAAATACCAAAATTTTAACTAAAGTAAATTTTGATGTTTTTATTTTAAATAAATTTTTTTTTCAAATCGAACATATAATAGATTCAAAAATATATTTAAAAATGGTTCTCCATTAAAAAGCGGTAAACCTATATTTTAAAAATATTAGAGCATTTAATGCTCAAAATTGAATTAATTCTCATTTTATGAATCTCACATTCATTGGTTAAATGTAAAAAATTTAAAAAACATGTAAAATTAAAATATAGTATGTTTTTTTCATTATAACTAA
Source organism: Viscum album (assembly GCA_963277665.1). Lineage (NCBI taxonomy): Eukaryota > Viridiplantae > Streptophyta > Magnoliopsida > Santalales > Viscaceae > Viscum > Viscum album. The sequence continues at coordinate 589,540,754 of OY728141.1, read as the reverse complement.
TAAATGACTAGGCATTAACTACCATTTAAAATTATTATAGTATTATTTTGGTATATTTCAACATTGTGTGGAATGCAATATTTTAAAGAAAATCATTGTTTTTTGTCAAGAATGCTATCGAAAAGAATGTCCCATTTAATGTAAAAATAACATCTTATTCATAAATATTTATAAAAATTCAAAATTTTTATTCTATAAATATTTGGTCTGTTACATACCATCCATCTAAGGGTGATAAACTGTACTAAAACTCAGCTCTGTATCTTACTCTTACTGAGGGATTTTCTAAAATCTCAAGTTATACATAATATCTTAATAAGATACAATTCATAGAGTCAATCTATGTACTCTTACCACTTCCATTTTTATATATCATTGTGAGTTTTTCAGAGGATAAGTCTTCCATGATAACAATTAATTATGTTGACTTTGTAGGGTAATCAACTACCACCATGAATAAATTATTCGCTTTAGATTTCATAAGGAATCGTACAATGAAATAAATGGTTTTGTTTTCCTATTTACGAACTGATTTGGGAAATTTTTGAATCATATACTTTGATTTATTTAATTCATACTTGACTTATTGGTATACCTAGAATTAAGATACAAATTATGTAACCACCCACTCCATGTTATCCAACCAGAATATTTGTTTAAGGTCCCTATAAAACTTAGTGATTCTTGGGTAAATAGAGAAGGATGAAAAATGCACATTATCCAGCGGTTTCCTCTTCTATTATAGTTTTTATGGGACACATATCTGGGTTCCAAAACATATAACTCCATCATTTATAAGGTTTATCTATGGAATATTTACAAAATATTTTGTAACATTAAATCATCTTTTTGGTCAATTTGATCCTATCAATAATTGATGTTTGATAAGTTATTCGATAATGTTAGGATAAGGATCCTTTTATTATTCCCATCTTCATCCAAAACATTTAAAAGAATATTAATTCCCTTTAAATCCTCATAATGGATAGTTTTCTGGGATCCTTTATACTTAAAGAATATACCACTTTGTTCAATTTCCCAAGATAGTAATGGACTGAACAATAATAATCCTTAACAATCTCTAATATCATTTATTGGATTATATTTAGATACTTCTATTTGAATATTTACTTGAGTAATTTATGATTCGTATATATATTACAGTCTTCCCTATATAGATAAAATTTCAAAATAACCAATGTAACGATCACTACATCCAATTAAGGACCTTGTGTTAGGCAGTTCTTCTAATAGATCTTTAATCTATTAGAGGAATATGATATCAATTTTTCATCTTGAATGAGTACACAACCAAATTTTTTTGACTCATCACTGTAGACCATAAATTCTTACCCACTAGTGGGTATTATGGGAACATGTCAGTGATTAACCTCTTATTTAACTCCTTAGAAGTTTAATCACATTCATAAGTCCCATAAAACTTTGGTCCCTTACAAGAAATCTTATTTAGTAGGCTAGAAAATCATGAGAAGTTTCTCAAAAAAAAGATAGATTATAGTTAGTCTATGAAACATTATAGATATCTATCATAGAAGTCACTCTACGCCATCATTCTATTGACTTAGTTTTCAAAGGATCCCCATTTATCACTTTTATAGTTAAAACATGCCATATTAATAATACTTTATTCATCCAAAAATCATAATTTTCATAGAAATTTTCCTTTCAAAGGGTCTTTGTTACAACATTCAAATGATCCAAATGTTCCACGTTGCTATTGCAGTAGATAACGATATCAATTATAAATGTTACTATAAATATATTTAGGTAATAACTAAAGAATATATTAATTTTGTCCATGAATATTGGAGGTTAATTAGTTAGTCAAATGATATCATTATGAACTCATAGTGCCTGTGGATTGTATGAGAATTATACTTGGAGATATCCTGCTTATTTAACATTACATGATAATATCATCACTAAATATATTCCTTATAATAGTACTAGGGTATATGTATTTAATCCAAAAAGTCATAAATCTATGGTAGGGGATAATTATTATTTTTCATGATTATTTTTTAGCTAATGATAATCAATGTAGATGTGCATCGACCCATCCCTCTTTTTGATGAAGATTAATGGTGCACCCCAATGTAGACTACATTAGAATATAAACCATTTATCTAGATTATCTTATACTTTATTATTCAGATATTAATGTTCAACATTGTCCATTATATATAGAGACTTGAATATTTTAAAACCATTGGGTATAATCTTGATTGTAAACTCAACCTCATTGCATGGAATAATACTAGAAAATGCTTTTGGAAATGCATTAGAGAATTCCTTTACAATATTAATTTCATGAGGGATGATATTTCCCTTACTATAAATAATTTTATCTAGATTTTAATTCTTATAATGAAATAATATCAATTATGGAGATTATTATTTCAATGGATATTTAATCTACTATTTTCATCGAATTTTGCTAAAGGGAGTATTGTAAGGTTTTCTAGGATATTTATCCCACAAATATGGATAGGGGAGAAGTTATATACTTGCGTTTAATTTTTTTTCCATTTAATATTTTCACATATAGATAATATATAATGTTTTTAGGTGGTGTTTTAATAGTTATACTAATGTTTCATGAAATGATTTAATACATAAAGCTATAATTAAATAGTACATTCATTATTCTTTAATGAATAACTAACATACCCGTTACCACATAATTGTTGAGATACACCTAAGTTGTTGTGATTCTATAATATTATCCTTTATCTCTAGGCCCTGGAGGTTAGTTGAATTAGTTATCATCAATAACCCTTGTCCTAGTTCACTGATTCACAAAGTTTCTTTATTCCTTGTAGTTAAAACATTAGACTGTAGGTCAAGGGTTGATCATAGTATAGCTTTCTTCGAACACGTTAGTGGGTTTCTACCATCATAATATTATATAAATGTTCCCTTCCTTATAATTACCAAATAATTTCCTTGTCCCCTTCAAGAAATTTATTATATGATTCTTCTTAATCTATCAAAAAGCGAGGTTTTGGAATTTTGCATTCGTATGAGATTTATCTATTCCACTACCAGAATTGAAATATATCATTTAAATCCTATCTAGAGACTTTTATGGCCTTTGATATGTTCATATCTCTATTTTTAATTTTAGGGTACATAAAAATTTTCCATATTGATGTCAAAGTCTCAAATCACAAAATCTTTTCATAGTCTCAGCTTTATCCCACTATAGAAGCATTCATGTTTTCATTTAGTAGAAATCACAATGATAAACTCAAATCATTAAATTCTTGGAATGTTTTCCATATACTCCAAGATGGTTTCTTAATCATTTTTAGGACAATAAAATACCCTCCAATTTTTATACGTAGTGTTCACGGAAAATATTTATTGATTTTTTTCCAAAATTCCTCCCACTCAATCACATTGATCACTTACTCAAGATTGATATATTTAATCATCATAAAACATTGATCATATTATCATTCAATACATTAAATATACAAATTAGAATTCTATTTATCATAGCACAAAATTATAGAGAATATCTTTTTAATGGATTTGATCCACTAATCATTCATTATGGTATTAAAAGAATCACTGAAAGATAGAGGCCTTTATCACATAATGGTTTAAATTAAAACTTGACCATTATTTTTAATATCTATGTTTTAACGTGATTCATACTTATATTCATAACTTGAGTTAATTTAGATATTATTTTCGTGAATTTCTCTACTCCTTCTCCCATAAGTTTGAGCATATCATTTGAGAAACCATTACATTTTTCATCACATTTGTTGTTGACTCAGTTCCACATATTCCATACCACTGAATAAAATAAATTTAAAATTAGGGATGAGAATATAAAAAATATTAATAAAATAAAATGGAAACTAATAACATTAAATGGATGACTCAAAAATTTCAAATATTATTTAACCTATGAATTTCTAGGTTTAAATCAATGTTTTCCATGGTCTATTTACTAACGAAAAATATTAGGGTCATATTTATTCCCATTATCATGGTTCATAGAGAGATTATTAATTTAATAAATTATATCCACTGATATTTCCAAAACCATGTATGGAAAACTCCTTTTTGTGCACTAGGTGATGATCGAGTCAAATACCAATGCAACCTTTTCAGGTTTATTTCCAACATGTATAATTATACTAGATAAAAATCCACTTGTAATATCTAAAAAAAGATATAATTTATGGAAATAATATACTCACTAATTTACTATAATTTTGGGATGTTTTACTATTTTTTTATTATCCCTATGGATTTCACTAATATTTTATAATCTTAATCCCCCAAAATATCTATTCCTTTTTATAATAACCACTATAAAAACCAATATCTTTAATAAACATTAATTCATGATATATTACAAAAATATTCACAGAATACATTCCCAAAATATCAATAGTACTCGTGTATTTGAGAAAATAGGTACATTATACATTAACATTAAACATGTGTACAACCAAATAATTCAAAAACTCTAAAACATGCCCTTTAATCCATCGATCTTTTAAGACTTCATGGGATATATTGGGGATGCACATAAGAAAAGGGTGATCTATAAAGACCAGTAAAGGAATAATAAAATAATAACATGATGAACGTAATATATGTTATTCAATAAGAATATAAAGGTGACATAAAATCACAATAATAAAAAATTATCATCAAATAATGATATTAGATGATAACAGCATGACAACATATGAATGTGAAAACAATATAAAACATGACATTATAGATATATGTAAAGGATCACGGCTGAGATATCATTACTTAATGTGCTTAGTATAACCAAACATACATCATAAATGGTATATAATTAGATACAAACATTTCCCAATGTATTGGAGAGATATATAATTCAAGTCCCACATATCACATTCATATCATGTAGATTCATTTTTATGCCAGATAGATCGTACAACATAAGAAAAACTTTCATAAATATTAATCCCATGATTAAGGAGTGTGGGTTAAATACATGTAATTGACTTTTCAGTGAAGGAAAAGTACACGGTTAATACCCTTGAGTGGGAATGTGGATGGGTAGTCACTACATAAATGTTTGTCATGGAAAAATCACATGATAATTTCAACAAAATAAAGGGTGTACATAAATAATCATGGAAAGGTTTAATGAGATTGATAATAGTATATCAGTAATTATAAATCATAAGTAAAAAAGGGTTGGGTAAAAATATATTACAACATAAACAATTGGAAATAAAGTCTCATAATAAAAATAAATTTCTTGAATAAAGATGAGGATATAATATACTTACCTTTAGAGGGAGCTTCTAAAATCATGCGAGGAGACTATTAAAGAGATTGGGAACACCTTGGGAGGGATTTTGAGAGGGATATAAAGAATAATTTCATGATAAATGGGATTCTAGTGAAGAGGATTGGGGTTATGGGTGTAAATCTATAGAAAATGGGGGATTCATTAATAATTTATAAACATATGTTTTGAACTCTATACGATTAAATAATAAAAACCAGAAAAACCATAAAATGGGTTTTTATCATGGTTTCTACCAATGATTAGTTTTTTTAATATTTTATAATACCATGAATGCAAATCCTTAAAATAAAACCCTTGGTGATGTGGATGTGATTCATGTTTATATAGAATTTGTTGTAAAATCTGAAAATATATTACAGTTTTTGGAGGATTCATTAAGGATTTATAAAATAAATAAAATAACTTAAGAAATAAATACTAATGGTGTAACAGATCCACACGGAGTTGTGATGGAGTCTAGTGTGGTTGGTGCGATCCATTTCTCTATTTCCGCAGGTGTAGTCGGTGTTATCGCTGAAGCTGTAATAGTTGCCTCTGGCAAGGGTGACACAATAGTGGTGGGGCTTGATGTGGGTTGTGAAGTTCCCCAAGAGAGAAGTGGTTCCCCTATGATGGGTATATTTTCTAAACTATCCTTTGCGCATCTCAAAAGTGGGATTGATTCTTCCATTCGAAGAAAAGGAAACATAGCGCACATCAAAGCTGATCCTGCTGTGGTTTCAGAACGGCTCAAAATGGGTGAGTTCTCAGTTATTTCTCGACTTCTTCTTCCTAATGGTTCTCAACCTCTGAAAATTGATGAACACAAAGAACGAATTTCATTGATTTTGGGTTTCTCATCATGGAGGTGTGTGTCTCTTGGTCGGGGCTACTTCCATATGCTTCTCCCCACTGGAGATTTAAAAATACGATCATCGAGTTTTTGTTCCATCGCACTCAAACCAGGGATTATTCGCTTGCATGAATGGGATAAGAAATTAAATCCCTTGGAGGTTGGTAACACTAATAATCAAATTTGGGTAAGAGTTTATGGGTCAAATTGGATACTTTGGAATCACAAAATATTTTATAATATTTCTTTATCCATCAGCATTCTAATTAAAATTTACAAGAAAAAGGAGGTAGCTCGATTTGGTCACTTTTCCTGGTTCTTGGATGAGTTTTTGATGGGATTGACTCTTGTTGACAGGGTAATGCTTGCAACTGACTATGATATTATTGAGTTGAAGATATTTTATGAATAAATTCCTAAATTTTACAAATATTACAATGTTATTCTTCACGACTCATCTTCTTGTCGGTGCTCAATTGTTTGAACCTTTTGTGCTTTGCGTGGTTCTAATATGAGTAATTGTCTCAAGAAGAGGAAGAATGACTCTTCTCGAAAAACTGATATTCCTTAGTTGTAGCATAAAAATGGAAAAGATCTTGGCAAGATAATTGACAGTCTAGGCATTTCTGTTGACTTTGTTGTGCAGAAGAAAGAGGCATAGGGCGATGCTCATGAGGAGACGACTAATCTGCTAGTTGATGGGAAGGCTGATCACCCAAGTGACTCACCTTATGTCTATGCCTCAATCTCTGAAAATAAGATGAAGTCTTGGCCTGAAATTTGTGTGGATGGGGAGAAAGTTTACAATGTTGATGCTTCTAGCAAAGGAAAATGTGTGGATTCGCTGCAATCTTTCTTGACTCCTAAATATGATGACTCATCAGCTAAGAAAGTTAGAGAAGAAGAAGTACAACTTGAGGTGGATCATCAAAGGATGGTCACCTCAAGTAATCAAAAAGGTATTAATTTTTTATATTCTGATGCTCGAGTTATATCTAAATCCTATCATACTACATCAAAGACAGTAGTGGATAAGGAAGGATTCTATCTTGTCTCATACAAGAAGACAAAATCCCTAATTGTTACCCAACGGTGGTTGGGATTTCCATTGCAGGTAATAATGATTCTCCATATAATAATAATATCCATGATACCAGTGAGATTAAGGACTCAATTTTGAGCTCTCACGATGAGAAAAAGAATCATGAGACTTTAGATTAGGCTAATTAAACAGTGTTAGAAGGAATGGTGAAGCTAGTGACAAAAAAATGACTCTCCTGACAAATGCAAAGAACGAAAAGAGGAGAGCTCTGACTCTGAAAGCACTAATTCTAATACGCTTAATGAATTCAATATCTCTCAAGTATGGGGGTTCAAGTAGGGTAAGATCGAGAGGCTGAGGCTGAGTTCGTGGAAGAGCAGAGCTAAATACACATCAAGAAGAAGAAAGGAGGCTAAGCGAGCGACTAGTGAAAAACTTAAACAAATAGTTTTTGTTTTGGGCTTTTCCTTGTTTCCTCATTTTCCCTCTTAAGTTCCTTTATTTTACCTACTTTTAATAAAAGAGGCCTAGCCTCCAAATTTTCTAAAAAATACCTTATTTAAATTTAACCCAAAAAATTGGTTATCATAGAAAATTATTAAAAATTCAACATTGGATAATTTTTGAATTCTAATTTCCAAAATAATATTTATTATATTGGAATAAATCTCCAATATAATAATATAAAATTTTAAATCAAAATTATCATTTATTAACAAATATTGATTTTTATGACAACAACAGTTTTCTACCCCTGATAAAGATCATATTGGACTTCACTAAACTATATTATCATTTATATGTAAATATTATTTAACAAGAATATTATATAAAAATTAATTTTTTTTAAAAAAATTATTTAATTTATCAATAATATTGTCTAAATTTAAAACCAATATTTTCCAAAAATACCTTTTTGGTTTCTTTATATAAAAATATAATTTTTATCAACCCATATTAAATTTCAATAATGAAAAGTGATTAATGTAATTGTTATATTTTTAAAAACGAAAATATAAAAATTCACAGTACTTAGGTATAAACACATTACTTTTTATTACACCCGAATGCGGCCTAATGATAATGTTTGAGATGGTGGGGCTTTCTTGAGGTGGTTCAACGAACATGGTTTGGTATGTGATATAGATGAGCCTGAAATTCTCCCATAAATGGTTTAATTCCAAATTTAGTTTTTGATTTTCCCAATAAGATTGGTTGAGTTCAAAGAAAAATGATTCCCTCTCCCTAAAAATCTATTATAAATGGGCTTTATAGGGTATGAAACTATTGGTAAAGGATATCACTCATTTTCTGTGTGAATTAGACTCTATCATGAACCCCAATATATACTAATATTATTTTTCACTATAAATTGGATATATTATCAATAGTTTATATGATTAACTGTCTCTTAAATCCAACATGATATATTTTATAATTGGTACAAATAACCAATTTAGTGAATGAATTTTATATTACTACATTACTTATTGAGAAATTTATTCATTCAAAACACAGATTTCTTCATAAAAGTATAGTTCATTACATTCTTCCCCCACTAAAAATTTTACCATTTAAATTTCAACTCATTCAATAAAATTGTATAGGGTTCTTATGTGTCATTACCTTTTATGATTCTCATGTTTCTTCCACAAACTTCTGGTTCCACCATAGGACTTTGACCTGGTGGGGGTTTTTTTTGTTTGGTATAACTTTAACTATGTGATATAAGATCATAACTAATATCTCCTCGTATGAAATATCATTCTTTAAAGGTACCACCTTTGAATTCACTATATGTGAGGGGTATGATAAGTACTTTCTTAATACTGATACCTAGAACACATCATGTAATTGAGATAGGTTATGTGAGAGTGAAATTTGATAGGACATAACTCTGATGTGACCAAGGATCTATAAGGTTTATCTTTATCAAAGTATAATATTTATCTTATTCCCAAACCTAATGAATTTCTTCCATGGTGATATATGATGTAATACATTATATCTGACATCAAACATTTGGTCTCATTGAATATTGAATGTAATCTATTTCTGTTAAAATTCCATGTATTTCATATGATGATGAATGGTTTGAACCTTTTCTATCATCTCTTATATAAGATTATATCTCATCATCTTCCACACTCCAACTTTACCCTAGCGTGTTGGTATCTAAAACCTCTTCCCATACAGATCCTCATAAGTTTTTATTTTAATGTTGTAATGGATGTTGTCTTTATATGAGAAGTCCACTAGAAAAATTTGTTGACCCCAAAATTCTAATAAGTCCATTGAAAATGAGATTGGAATATCCTCTAGAGTTTTAATAGTTCTCTCAGCCGAACTATTCTTCTAAGGGTGATAAGAAGTATACAAACAAAGATCTATATCCAACACTTATTGAAGGCTTCTCTAGAACGTCAAGGTAAACCTAAGATCTTGATCAGATACAATAGATATTCACTCTTAATGTAATATTACCACTTAAATTATTTTTATCTTGTTTATATGGTCAAGGGAGAAACCTTCTTTCATAATAATGAAATTCACCAACTTAATAGGGTGATCAACTACCACCCAAATGGAGTTATTTCCTTTAAAATCATACAAATTAATATGATGAAATCAATGATCAAGCCTTCCCATTTCCATACTGGTATATGAAAATATTTAACCATACCTATTAAATTATATCATTCAGCCTTAACTTATTAGTATTCCCTGCATCGAGATTCTAATTCTACAATCAACCTCTTCATATTATCCTACTGGAATTTCCCCCCTAGATCTCTATACATCTCAGTGATACCTAGATGAATAAATAAGCATGACCTATGCGAAAACATAGAATTTCCTTATTTAATTCTATTTTTATGAGATTCATGTATATGTTTCGAATATTATAACTCAATTATTAGAAAAAATTAATCTATAATATTCTCTACCTTTTTTTAGCTCCAGATAATATTTTTGGGCCTCCAAGATCCTCTCAATAATGGATGGTTGAGAAGTTATTTGAGAAAGGTAACACGAAGATCCATGTATTATCCTGTCATCCTTACCTTGCATTTATTTAAATATTGGATCCATTTTAATCCTGATTTGGATAGAGTTACGAAATCATTTCTGCTCATAGTATCTATCACTTTTTCCTCCATCCTAGGCTGGTAATAGATTAAAAAGTCAAAATTCTTGATCAACTCTAACCACCTTCATTGGAGCATATTGATATCCTCCTGTGTCAATATTTTGTGTGTTTATTGTAATTATTCTTTAAGATAGCAAAAAAATATGTTGGTTTTGAAAAAGTTTTCGGTAGTTCTTCTCATGGATCCTTAATTGGTGGTTGAAAAAGGCTATAACTTATTAATATTGTACTAGTACCCAACCCAAGTCCTTTTTTGATGCATCATTGTATATCATGAATCCTTACCAATTATTAGGTAATGTGAGCGCATGTGAAATGATTATAATCTTCTATAACGCTTTAAATATTTACTTACATTCATCAATCTACAAAAACATCATTCCCTTATGTGTCAGCTTCATTAGTACAATTTCCAATCATGAGATTTTTATTATAAATTGAAGATAGTACACAAATAGTCTGAGGAAGCTAAGGACATCCAACACAGATTTTGGTCTTGGACATCCTTTGATTGCTAATTTTTTTGACAGATCCAAATATATCCCTTTTCTAGTGATAAACATCCGATGGAATGTTATTTTCTCCATCCAAAATTCACATTACTATACTTGACTTGAAAATTTTTCTTATGTATGGTGTTCAATACAGCATTAAAATTATCTTATTATTGCTCATTGATTTTGTTCTAGATAAGAATATCATCGATAAAAAAAAAAAAACTTATCACGGTAACTCATGAAGACACTATTCATTAAGTCTATAAAGATTACAATATAATTTGTGAGTCCACAAGAAATAAATATGAACTCATAGTGCTCATACTATGTACAAAACTAATTCCTAGGGATATCCTCCTTCACCATTACTTGATATTTAACCTGACTGAATATTTTCCTTAGATAAGTACTAATATCCATGTAGTTGATTGAATAATTCATCAATCTATGGAAGGGAATTATTGATCTTTATTATAATCTTCTTATGGTCATGATAATCAATTAATAGGCCCATTGACCCATCCTTCTTTCTGTGGAGGAGGACCGGATAACCCCGTGGTAGAGCACCTGGGAATATATATGCTTTATATTGAGTCTACTGTAGTTTATTATTCAACTCTTAAATTTCAGCACACTACTACAAAATAATCCTTTAATAGTGTTGGCCTTGATGAGCACAAAAAAATCACTGATAAAGGATCACTTTATCAGTGTTTTTTTATAGGACTAATAAAGCTACCCTTCATTAGTGATTTATTTTTAGAGCTGATAAAGGGTACCTTTTATCAACGGTTTTTGTAGCACTAATAAAGGTACCAAATAAAATGAAATAATTAAACTAATAGAAACCAAAAATGAGTATTTTTATAGAAAAATTAATTAAATAATGATTAACAAAAATAAATAAATTTAATATAAACATATATATTATAAATATTAATACCTAATATATATTAAATATTTATATATTTATATTTAATAAATAAAATTAAATAACTAAATAAGTGATTTGAAAAATGTGAAAATTTAGAAAAATATTAAACATTTTCTTAATTAAATAATTATTGATAAAAAAGAATAAATTTAATATACATATATATAGTATATTAATATTAATAAATAGTATATATTAAATATAGATATATAAAATGAATAAATTTTAATAATTAAAAAAATAAAAAATGAATAAATTAAAAAATTAATAAAAGAATATGAATGAAACAATCATTAAGAAAAATGAATAAATTTTGTATATATATATATATTAAATATAAATTATAATAAATAATATATATTAAATATTAATATTTAAAATGAATAAAATTTAATAATTAAAAACACATTAATGTCTTATTCTTTTTTAATGGTTTTTATAAATAAGTATCCATTAATACATTTAATATGTAAATATATTCATATATATATATATATTAATATATATAATATTTCCTAAAATATTATTTATATAATAAATAATATTTATACTTCAATTAAATAAGTCTAATATTATTGAAGATTGGTTTATAATTAAAAATTAATATTAATTAAAAATACTGAATAATTGCATCGAGTAATAGACATAATTGAATATTGTTAGATTTTTCAATTTAACATATATCAAACGCATGTTACATTGTTTTCAAATATACATATACATAATTAATGCATTTTTTATATACAACGCACACACACTAATATTTACGTAATTAATGAAATCTTATATTGAAACACATACACCTAATATTTATGTAATTTATCCAAATTTTATTATTAATTTTAACATTTTATTATAACATGATATATATAATATTGTATGTTTTTAGTCGGTAAATTATATTTATTTATTTTTAATGTTATTGCAGTTAGGTATTATTTATTAATTTTAAATATTTTCTATTTTTTATTTTTTAAAAATTTCGTCAATTTCAAATATTTATTTATATTTATTTATTTATTATGATTTAATATTTGTAATATTTATTCATATTTATTTAAATATATATCCATATATTTTTAATAATGTATATTTAATTAATAAAACTTATCCATTTTGTCATTATATTTATTGTACACCAATTTTTAATTATTCAAGTTTACTCATTTGTAATATGCAAGCATTTATGATTATATATTCATTTATAATGTTAAAAATATATTTTTAAATAAATATTTATTTGTAAATATATTTAAAAATTTCATTATTTATAATTATAAATAAATAAATATTAATTTCTAAAAAAGTATTTATATTATTTTAAATAAATAATTATATATGTTCAAATTATCATAAAATTATAATTAATTTATTTAAATAATTAATATATTTAAAATAATTGTAATTATAATTATAATTGTAATTATAAATATATATTTATTTTAAATATATATATATATATATATATATATATATTTATATAAATATATATATTTTAAATTTATTTATATAATTTTGAATAAATAATTATATACTTAAAAAATTATAAAATTATAAAAAATATATTTAAATAATGAATATATTTACTATATTTTTATTTATATATATATATATATATTTATAAAAAATATATACATAATTAAAAATATATAATTACAAATTTTCATAAAAATATATTTATTTATAAATATATTTATAAATTTATATTTAGTATATTTATAAATTTATATATTTATAATTACAAGTAAATAAATTAAATTTTTAAAAAAATTATAGATATAATTATAAATAAAAAATTATATAAATAGAAATAAAAAATTATATAATTAACTAATTATAAAAATATATTAAATAAATTTAAATAGTGAATATATTTAATATATATATATATATATATATATATATAATTTTCTAATGGGGTGTATGTTAGTTGTTGACTAGCACCTTACTACGACATTCCACAGGAAAGGGGTCATGTGTTTGACCCCTGCTCACAGCTAATTTACACCCCAAATATTTGGTTGGCGGGACCTCTTTCCATCGCACCTGGTGGATTCTTGGGGCGACGACAGACCGAAGGATATTGATGGGTGTTGATGTAGATGATTTGGGTAGGCAATCTTTGGGAAAACTCTGGTAGCAGCAACGAGCAGTGCTCTAGCTACTTGTGTAGGTGGCCTTCAGTGGCTAGGGGCCCTGGCCATCGGGGACGGTTTCTGACATGGGATCTGTATAAGAGATCACCGACAGTAGCAACCAGATGCGGGGTATGTCTATTTCGTTATCCCATTGACAACAGTAGTAGGACACCCCTCTAGTGAATGTGTGGGAAGAGGTGTCAATAGGTTGATCTTTGAGTGACTTGTGCAAGAGGTCTTTGGTGGATAATACCCATGGCGTTCAAGTCACCTACCAGAGTGGGAATTATTATTTGTGGGCTATATTGGAATCTTTAGCCAATTGGTGTGAGTTTTTGTGCAAGGGAATGTGAAGGCTTCCAAATCAAGGGACTATAGTTCATGGGTTGTGTAATGGTATTTATGTCTAATAGGCTTATGGGCCATCAATTAAAAAATAAATATAGCCTCATGGGTGGGTTATCCCCTTGGGGGTGATGGCTATGGTCTTCCTTTCCACCCTATGTGTGATGTGTGTGTGCGTTATATGAAATTGTACCCCCAACACAAAATATATATAAATATATATAATGATATAAATACATTTATTATAATATTCTAATATTTAAAAAAATATTTATAATATTTTTTATTTATAATTATAATCATAATTAATTTATCCATGCTAACGTTTTAGCACTCATAACGACAGAGCTTTATCAACTCTAAATAAATGTTGATAAAATGTATCTTTATGAATGCTAAAACTTTAGGGCTAACAAAGATGACTCTTATTAGTGCTTATTTAGTGCTTATAAACATATAACTTATCAGCGCTTATTAATTATGTATTGATACAAGGTATCTTTATCAATTCTTTTTTGGAAGCACTAATAAAACTCTCCCTAATATATTTAAAATAACCCTAAGTGAGATTGATTCAGTCATGATTCTCAAGCTTTCGCAGAAGTCCCTTGATACCAGTAATCTTCTTTTGCTTTCACTAAGATGAATCAAGGATCGAATTCAATGTATGTTTTTTTATCCTCCTCGTCACTAATTGATTTCTTTATCAGGTTCCGTGTAAGGTTATGTTTCCTATATATTTCTCAATTATGGGGAGATTTATGAGTTTTATTGTTTTTGTTTCTTTTTGAGTTATTTTTTTCATTCACCCATTATATTCATTACATTTCTTTCACTTTGGTTACATTTTATGAAATCTAAATTCGATTTTATTACTTCAATGTGTGCTCTTATTTACCTTATTCTTCAATAGATGCGTCTGATTTCTTCCACCCGATTTAACTCAATTTATATCTCCAATAAACTCTATATCACATGACCATTGTAGAAGAAATCTATTATATATTCCTCTATTTTGATTCATTTTTATATGTATTCCTCCCAGGTATTTAAATGGATTCTTGAAGGTAAATAATATATTTTCTCTATTCTCATTTGTATATCCTCCAAACCTCTTTTTTTTCTCTCAGATTTTATTTCACTTAAAAAACCATTTTCTTATGAGGGTCGGATATATGGTTTGGGTTTGTTATTTTTTTTTCATTTTTCGTTTCCTTATAGAGGTTATTTCTAGCAGTGGTTTGCTTTCTCCCCAAAATAAATTTGTTTCTTCTGGATTAAATTTGCGGTTTTATTGAAAATAATTTATTGAACTGGTCATGAAAAAAATAATCTATATAAATTATCTTCTTATCAATATATTCATATATTAGATTCCCATAATAGGTTCATAATTTTTTTGATGTCTCCTATGTCAATTATAAGTGGTTTTTTTGGGATTAGAAACTTATTTATAAAACTGTTGATTTATAATTTTGATGTTTTTTATAAAAAATAAGAAAATACTTTAAGTGAATAAGAATAATGAAAAAATTGGCATTATTTTGAGTTTTAATGGATCTAAATAATGGTTTAAGGGGTTTTAAAAAATAATTTTCCTGATTATTAGTTGACTCCATTGATAGGAATGATTATTCTTCAATGTGTTAATACCTATTATGTTTAAGAGAATATTTCTGACATGGTTTTACAAAATGACATTTTTTTTCTTTTGGTAGTTGATAAATGGTATCCTTAGTTTATAACAAATTCGGTTCTGTAACAATATTTTCACCTATCTAGTTATTAAAGGCCCATTTTCACTTTATTAAAAAAAATCATTATTATTTTTTCACCGTAATTAAAAAACCAATTGGTTAGTGTTTTCTATAGGATATTTCCATTTTATACATGTGTGTTTATTATTATTATGTTATGATTATATGACAAGACTTGTAGGTATTTCTAGAAAGGGATTTGGAGGTGAGATGGTTTTTAGTACTTATGTTTTATTATCGACTTGTAAAATGATTTTTTCTATTTTGTTACTGAAGTAATATCCATGTAGCTTCACATATAGTTCTGGGAACATGATAGCCTTATTTCGTTATCGATGGTGTTTTTATATATGGGAACCCTTGTGTTGTTGATTATACTAGTATATATTTAAAATTTTCACACCTTAGGATCTAGTGAGATTCCTATTATGATTTCTCATTTGATGATATTATCTTAGAGATCCCTACTGCACACATTGTTTTCATCTATTTCTACCTCTCATGGACATATTGTAGTAATTTAGTTTTGTTTAATATTATTATAAATAATTTTTATAATAGATATCATTTGAAATATATTCCATATTTAATATATGTTTGGGTATAGATTTTTTTATAATTTTTTTGAGAAAGTTTTTGAATGAAGAAAATTTATTTTGATTTATTTGAATAAGTTTTGATGTACATATTTCTTATATTTTAATGTGTTTTCATTTTTAAATGTACCATTACATACATTGGTTAGTAAAATTGTATTTTGAAATAATTATTTCAATAGAATGTTTTTATCTAGATGAGTATAAATGTATCATTCTTAATCACGGTAGTATTTTATTTTACAAAAATTTATTAACTAGGCTTTTTTAAAAGAGATAAATTTATAATATTTCATTCGTTTATAATTTTTTTGAAATGTTTTTGAAATAGTGTTAAAGCTATTGTATATTATTATTTTTAAAATAAAATTTAAATTTCTATTTGGTGAGATAATTCAATGAAATCAAGAACAAGTCCATATCCCTCCATGATTTGTAGTGTTAACCTCTTTTGATTTCGAGAATATCACAATTTGTTATTTCTTTTTTAGATGGATAAAAGAGTGTTTTTAATGTACCGTTTTTGTATATATTGGTGATTTAAAAGCTAGTTTTTTTTATAAAAACTCAATTGTATGATTTTTTTTGTTTTAAATTTGTATTGGTTCATCACTTCAAAGAATAATTTAATTGAAATTTCATATTTTAAAACTATGTTTTATAGTTTTTGTAAATGATTTTGACAATCATGTGTGGTCTCAAAAGTGGTGGGTTTCAAAAGTCTAATTCAGGAGTAGTTTTGAAATGAAAGTTGATTTTTATTAAAATTTTATCAATTAAATAGTATAGAGGTATTTGTTTTAGACTCAAGGGTTGTTAGATATGTTTTATTATTTGTTTGAAATGTTTTCACATGTATTCATTAAATGATTACTTTTTAAAAATAATATAAAGGAAGTTTTTTGAATGATGGTGACTCAAAAGAAAATAAATTTTTCAGAGGAGTGCAGAATTTTGTGAATTTTCCTTTGATGTTTGTTCCCATGGTTATGTAAGGAATTTTCAGTTAATGTTTTATGTATGAATCTATCAAGTTCACATTTAATGTTATTTTGAATATTCCTCCAATCAAGTTATTAATGGAATTTAGAAATTCATCTCAAAGAATTATACTCATGGATATTCATCATAACATTTAAATGCATTTTTTTGGTGACTTTTTTACTTGATGTTGATAGTTTTTATTGAAAACTGGTTTTATATCCCATTAAGTGTTTTGAAAAAAATGGTCGATTTTAATTATGGAATTAAAAAACCAGATTTCAAGATGGGTTTTAAAAATTAAAAAACAATCATTTTGAATTTTGAAATTGGTTTTGAGAAGAGATTTGAAATTTTTAATTAAGAAGTGGTAATTTAATAGGTTTTCATCTCTATATAATTGTTTTTTAAAGTGGTTGGTTTCAATGTGGAATTTAGAAAATGATCATGATCATAATATTATTAATTTATTAAACATTAATATCTTTCCCTAAACTTATTTTCTTGAATCATCCACTTATTCTTTAATTAATTCTATGGAGGATGATATCTATGTTTTATTAACTTTATACTAAATAGGAGTCTCTCTGTAGTGTCTAAAATAAGTGAGGCTAGAAAATCATGCATCTGTTTAACATATGAGAGCATATTGTAGTCTTGTTGCATTATTTTATTATTCAAGGGATAACAATTATTGTATACTGTATCAAAGGTGATCATGTATCTCAGCCCATTTTGAATGTATAAATGGATATAAAAGAGTAGGGGAACTGTGAAAATGTATTGTATGGTAAGCTCATTTGTCAAACCATTGTGTGAGTCCGAAACATTCTATTTTTAGGAAACAAACTAAGAAACATTGTTTGTTTCTTCTCCAACACTCATCCTGAGAACATGTTGATTTAAGGAGAAAAATTCCAACCACATCAATTTTATATCTTGAGAAGTTATTATTTCATTTTTTTGTTTTAGACTCATCCTGCTTCTCTTATGAACATGCAACTATACTGCTTGAAATTCACTGAGCAGTAGTAATCCCATACCATGAACCAGTGATCATTTTGGATGAATTCTTAGTGTAACACATACCATTTTGAGGTAATTATTTTATTAAAATAAAATAAATATTTCTTTCAAAGAGTACTAAAAGTATTTGAAACAATCAAATGTAGTTTTTCCCTTATTATAACTATATATAACATTCACTATGGAACCCCATAATTTTATGAGATAGATTCTCTTTAATTTCATTGATGTCTTGTGTTTTACGCAACACCAATATTATATTGTGCTATATATAACACCATATTATATTGTAGTATACAAAACACTATTTCTGGCTTGCATTTCATGCAAGAGAGACCTTCCTCGAGAGCTTGCGTTGTACACAATACCGAGTATCACTAAATAATGATATATTAATATTATAATCTAATAGGATATAAACTATCCGTTATGAATATTATTAACCACATTTTGAATTTTATATAACATTAAAATTCATCGTATGTATTTTCTAGACATGGTTAATAAAAATTCAATTTTTTGAATAAAAGAAGTATTTTTTTTGAAAATGAAGTTTTTCCGCATTTGATGGCACACAAATTTAAAATTTAGTTTTTAGAAATTTTACATATTTTATTTCGAAAAATAAACTTCTTATTTGGAAGAGGAACATAAATAATTTTTTTATTAATTTATGCTATTTTTCTGATAAAATTTGTATTTTAATGAATAGTGAAAAATAATGCATTTTAATTCAAAACTACCTTTTCATCTAATTTATTTATATAGTTAGATTGTATTTTTAATTTTTTTATAGTGATGTTGGATTAATTTTTTTTTCATTTAATTCAATTTTGGTCATTTGAAATAATTTCACATTTAAATTGGGTGTAAACACATGACAATCTTTTGATAAGATTTTACTTCTTAAAAACTCATTTTTTGGATTTAACAATGGGAATTAATTTTAAATTAACTTCTTATAATGTTGTGTTTAGAATTATATAAAATATACTCCATATTTGTAATCAGTGGGTCCAAATTATGTTAATAGGGTTGTTTTATTTTTGGGAATTATGAATAGTAACTTTAGTAACTATTTTTATTACCATGGTTAAAGGTAAATTGGGAAATTAAAGGTAAAATTAATATTATAAAATAACATTAACACCTATTAAAATCCTATTGGATAACTAAATTCACCCTTATCATATATGGGTCTAAATGGAATCCCTTAGTGACCACATTCCCATGAATATTACAAGAATATAAAAAAATTAATGATTGTGACAAAATGACACACTCGCATTTTATATAAGTATATTAATATTAAATTAGGGATTACCTAAGAATAAAATATACTATAGGTAGTATCTAGAAAGATAATTTAACTACATACATCATATAAATTTATTTATATATTTTAGATAATAAATAATTATCATTAATGATGACTCAATAGTGCTGAAGAAAGTATTTTATTAATAGAAATATCTAATAAATGATATTAATAAAATTAAAATAAATATAATTTGCGTGAATTAATGTAATAAACTAATTTTATGGATGAATTTTACATGTTATATATGGTTTAAATGAGTTTTTCCGAACATATATTTATGTTATGATATTTCTAAAATGTCAACTAATGAAGAGTAGAAAAATCGGCACTATTGATATTTTCAATTAATATTATTTTATTAAATTATATAAAATTCATAAAAATATAAATATGGGAAAAATAATTGGAATGGTGTTAAATATGTCAACTATGGTCTATTTATGGATCCTTTTTAATTTTAGAGTGACTATATTATCCCTCAGATAATAAAAAGACAAGTGGCCATGGAAAGAGTTAAAGGAATTAATTAAGTGTAAATCAAAATTATAAGGTTTAAAATAATACCAAAACATGTACAAAAATTCATTGGTTGACTAATATTCAATAAATATTACAAAAATATATATTTTTAGTAGTTTAATGGTCAATTTTACCTGAAAATAAATTATATATTATTTAAATCAAAGATAGTTACAAAATATCACTATCTTGTATTTTAATATTTTTTATGTGTCCACATATGGCCAAAATCAATTTATTAATGAATATAAATGTCTTTTTTAATAAAAATTAAACTATTTTCATTATATAAGTTTATTTTTATTTTTTAGAAGTTATATAATTACCTTAAAAGTCTCTTCAATTCTAAAACAATATTTATTCAGTTGAAAAATATTAGAATAAATTATTTTAATAATATTAATATTTTCATATTTTGGATTATTTAATGTCTCTATCAAATTTAAGAGATATATTAAATATATTATATCCTCTTTAAATCATTATATTCTAATTCCCGCTTTTTTTATTGTATTTTAAGTCAAATTAAATGAATAGTATTAAATATAGAAATAATAATATCTTATTGAATTAATTTATTATTAAATTATTTAAAAATCAGAAAATGGTAAATAATAAAAAGGTGATAATATATGGATTAAAAAGCATTATAAAATTAATTTATGGTCCATTTTTAATTATTTATATCTAGAATAGTCTAATTATATTTTAATATTTAGAGAGTTTCTTAAAGTCCCCCTCACATCTCTTATGAAAAAAACATCTCTTCACACCTCTTTAAGCCTTATATATCAAAAAAACCTTCTCTAATACTCCTATAAACAATTTTAGTTACCTTCTAGAGGTCTTGGTTTTCCAAATTGTCCATCCCTAGTGTCCCAAGAAGAGATCCAAAGGAAGTCCAACGAAGTAGAGGTAATTGCTTTACCATTTCAATTCAATTTATTTTCTTCTTCTACTTAATCATTCTATGTTGATTCCATAATAAATTAATGAATACAATATATTATATATAATTATATGTTCTCATAAATATGGTACAGTGTTATACCTCATTGTATCCATCCTACGAATAATAATATCCCCAAGCATGTGAACGTATGACTTGTCATCTCCACGCCATGGTGTAATTTGTTATTAAAAAAATACTCTATTAGGATGGGTATACTGATTATTATAACATATTTTAATAATTAATATTAAATGATAATTATTATTTATAATTAATATACCATCTAATTACGTATCATTTAACCATCAAGAGAATGATACCATCACTCATGCGTACATATGACCTACCATCTCCATGACGCGGTGAGGTTCGTTCTCCATGTTAACAATTTAATATTGATTATAAAATTCATACTATGAGTGAAAATAATAAGTATTAACTTAATTTCATGAATAAAATACATCTTATGCTTAAAAAACATGACTTACACAGAAAAATCGGAAGGGGAAAATGAAGATTTTAACACCCGAAAAAAATAGTAATATTGAAATAATATAAAAAAATTATATAATATGATCATATATGATATCATAAATATGAATATGGTCTAGGTATAATTTAATCAAGTACTTTTAAATCCTTATGGTAATTTCCTATAATTCCATGGTTTAGAATATTTTATGTATGTTAGGAAACTATGAGATAATTTTCATTGAATAAAAATAAAATAATTAAATATAGAACATACATCATCTATCAAATTCTCCTCAGTATAATAAAATTGATTATGTGTACCGTAAATTTTAAAATGAGAAAAAAATATTTCATCTTGCATGATATGTAGAGAGAATTTACTCTTTTGGTGTACAGAGTAGTACACACAGTATATGACCCATCATGTTTCTAAATTTTATCTTTCCACCATGGTTATGAATTAAGAAAAAATACATTATGTTTCTAATACTTATATATTGACCAAAGTAACCAGATAACGAAATTTATGTATATATGGATCTATTAATTGATGATATGAAATTAACGTGGGATACATTTGTTACATAGTATGATGTTAATATAATTGAATAATTCAAATTAAGGGCCATGTTGTATGGTAAAATAAATGAATTTCTTACTTATGGAAAATTTTTAGGCTATAAAATTAACCGAATGTTGGGTCTTCCCATTTGTCAATAGTACACACACTTAGTTTGGTGGAAACATCCCCCAAAGAATGAATTTTGAAGTCATCCTAAATTTTTACCTCAATGAAATAAATACAAATCCAAGATAAAAACTTTATATGGTAATACCAAATAAGGTATAACACCATCTGCACTAACATGTGATTAATTATTTGATAAGGTAAAAGTTATTAACAATATTTTCTGTAAAAAAATTCAAAAAAACTTTTTAAATCATGTTGGAAAAAAGGGACCGATTTTCATTGAATTACCATATTTTATTTGTTTTTATTTTATACATTTTATTGACGTCATGTATATGGAAAAACTATATTTGATAGTGTTATTATCACGTTACTAAATGTTTCTAGTAATAAAATATGGTATCAAGGCTAGGTTATAAATGATTGACATGTTTATAAGGAAAGAGTCAGAATTAGTGAAGGGTAAAGGGAAGTATTTTTATCAACCAGCTGCTTACGCTCTATCAAGATTGGAAGAATTGAACAATTTAATTTTCCTTAATGGTTTAAAGTTTCTATAGGGGTATTCATAGAATATCAAGAATGCCATATCAATGTCCAATTTGAAGTAACAAATACTATAATGACATGACTGTCATGTTTGGATGCAAGATTTGGTGCCCGTTGCATTACATTTCATTATACGTAAAATTTTTGGACAAAAATTAACAACACTATGCTTATTTTCAAAGCCACATATATTAAATTTATAGACTTGGTGAGGTTTATAATCATGAATAAGGAAGATTCAATCATATTATGTTAATTATTATTGTTCTTCCCATCACCATTCCTTGATATAATGGTTTAACTAATAGTTTAATTGGTTAGAGAGGTTCAACTAAATTGTCAAATCCACTATATATGGATATACCCCCATTTAATAACAAACAAATATTTTGAAAGGGTAGAACAAGAATCAAATTTAGATAGATGTTCGTATTGAAGAATGATACATTGTTGAAGATGTAGTTGAATTATGTTCTGATTACCTATCAGATGGTGAAATCATCAATCTCCAAAATTATTATTATAGTGAATTATTTATGGGAGAGGTGATTTATGGAAGAGATGTTTTCATAATTACCATCATCAATAAAGAGTAAGAACACCTTTATATTTTACATAATAGTGAATATTATTATCCATACGTTTAATCCCACAATGTAATTGTTAGAGATATGAATCCAGTATGGACTGAAGGATGGATGTCAAATACACATAATATTTATTTTATATGATGTTTATGTGATAAAATTTAAAAAGAGTTTTCTAAAATTCTAAATTTAATTGATTAATGACTTCAATAGATACCCAAGGGACCAAATGAAATTGTTATATCTAACACTATTTTTGTAATCAATCGTTAGATGTTCTATAAAAAATAATATGATGACTATAATATGATGTAAAATTATGGATTTATGATTATGGAATTAGTGATGCATATATATATGGTTCTATGTAGGGAAATAAAATTTATGAGAATATGACATATTTATGAATTATCAAAAACATATAAAAGTTAGATTATATAATAGTTATAGTGATGAATTTCCATTGTAAATGGGTTGAAAATAGGATTTCAATGAATGTTGATGAAATGAGATTTGTGATGGTGAAAATAAGTGTGTAAGGGGAAAAGGGTGGCCTTTTCATAATGGTATCATAAGATGTGAAAGTATTTTATGTCTTAGATCCATCAGACAAGAATTGGTCATTTTTTATTAGTGACTAAAATAATATTTGTGTTAGATAAAAATTCAATCAAGGATGAACTTTTTAGTGGGAGACCACAATCAGTTCATGAAGGTCCCAATGTAGACAATGTCTTATACATTATAGAGGACCACAAATAGGGGATTTGGTTTCTCCATAGAAGATCCAAATATCATTATAATTGAAAATAATAGAGAGAGATAAATGTGACGGCTAAATTGTTTTTTAATACACTATAATTTTTCATAAAATATTATTTTTTCTCTTTTTCATTAACATAATCTAAATTAAATGTTTTACTAATCATGAAAAAATATACTCTACACATGATAATTTTACTAATCCTGGGAAAAAATTGGTGGTTGATGCTAAAACTATAGAATTATTAGAGGATCCATAACATGTTGTAGAAACAAATATGAAGGATGCAATATCGTAGTGTTGAATAAAATTATCAAGGAAATAAGTAAGGTTATAAAACATGAGTTTTTTTTGAGTCAACAAGGCTAAACTGTTGGGCCAAAAAATTCCATGTTCATTAGTTATGTTGGGGTCAAAATGGGGATGAATGTTCTAATTTATATATATTCATGGTGTCACATCCATCTTTTTGTGATGAAAACCCTTTGTGAAGATATAAAGGTAATGTTACGATATACTTTTTCTATTTTATTAAAAAATTATACAATGAAATGTGGATTCAATTTTCATTATTACATATAGTGTTCATTTATTTTAAGATATTTCAATAATATTTTTTGCTAAATGGACACTAGAAAGTACCATAAATCATTAAAGATTATTATTACCATGTTACATCTGGGGGATGCTGAGGGGAATGTAAAACCCCATCCATCAGTTTGTTATGAACACATTATAAAGAAGGACCCGTGGAATTATTTCATCTTTATACATGGTGAGAAATAATTTAAGGTTCATTGTAGTAAATAATATATTAGTTTATACAACTTGATTCAAAATTAATAATTTATGAAATAGAAATAGACTTTTGAAAATGAAGATCCTGCATCCAAACCAATGTACCCCTATTTCAAAGAAAAGATGGGGCACAATTCACTAGATAAAATATTTTCAGATATATTAAACCAAAATAAATGTTTTATGTTATTTGAAACAAAATAAGTTACTATTTTTTATATTAATATTGATGAATCAAAATCATAATCCACTCCTATCCCTTGCCACATTCTATGGAAGGAAGATCATATAAATAAAGAGGGTAAACTAGTTGATGAAAAAATAGCATGGGAAACATGTGTAAGTATGAAATAATAGTAATTAATTATTCTTTATAATAGTATTACATAAAATATACATTTATGTTTATATGTTTTCTATATCGTTTTGATAAAATAATTGTTAGTGATCATACTAGAAGAAAAAAATACTTTTAGTAGCTTTAAATTAGTGAGAAAAACATAACTGTGTTAAAGAAGTAGGTATTTGAGTGTATCCATAAACATATTTTGAGAAAATAATATAAAAAAATAAGACACAAATAAGATTATGAAATGATTTCAGGCATAAATGGATTCTTTGTAATATATTATTTTCTATTCTGGTATAAAAGACAATATATGAGAAATGATCCAAAAAAACTAGTGGTGTAAAAAATATCTGTACATGAAAAACCAAAACACCCCACTATATTTGAGTGTAGTCATCCACTCAACCACATACCTTACCCAAGATAATAAATTTTTACATTACTCTTTGTCTAAATTGTGAATCAAAGAACTTATGATAACTTTACATTATTGTTTCTCCTAAATGTGATTTCTATATATTGACACCCACTCACCACCATGGTTCTAAGGTTTTGGTGTATAATATCATGGTATAAAAGATAAATAAAATAAATCCCAAAATATCACTTGATAGTAGGGATTGATGTGGCTTAAAATCCGACAACTGAGTTGCCTATTCCTCTTGATGTTACAAATATTACAATAATCAATGATTCTATTGGATCTTTCATAGCACGACCATATAATATTATAAATATACATGAGCTATGTCTTTATGATGTTATTTATTATGAAAAAACTGTAACGGTTGATTAAAAAATGACTGATATGATGTATGGAATTATAAATAGATAAATAAAAGGGGAAAAAATATCAGATCAGGACAATATAATGAATCGACCAAGAAAAAAAGGACTTTCTAGGAGTAACTTACCCCCACCAGTCCCATTGAAATAATTATTATTATTAAAAATTTATACATAAACCACATTTATATATGAAAATATGTATTTTAGTCTATTTGAATAATAAATATTTGGAACATTCATCATAGATGTAGTTGGTATCAAGAGTATAAAATAAATTCTCAAATTTTAATGGTTGGGTGTCTCAGTTGTGAATACATACATAAGGTTTATTTTTATAATATGTCTATTCAAAGAGTGTTAAGACATATTTGTTAAAGTTAATATCTATTCATATTTTCTATAGGTTTTTATGTTACTAAAATATAAATGAATAACTCTTCAATGAACTATTTTGATTCACTAATCCTAATATCATTTATATAAAAGAAACTTATTTGGAGAATAAATAATTAAATTGAATAATGATGAGCTATATAATGTTTCTGAGAAAACAAGTAACAGACAAACAAATATTTTTGATTCTTATATTGTAGGGGAAGAACTCTTCATTCTAATCACATAAATAATAATATTATTTTCTTTTCCACTTAGTTTTATCTTATGAAACACTAGATGCTAATCACAGTAGATATGGATACCCCAAATATTTATTTTTCAGATCCAAGCCATGGAAATATAAAAAACCTACTAGAAATGATATGTATTTTGAATTTTTAATGCACTATAATAAATATTTTATAGATAAAATTCGAATTATATATATCAATATGTGTTTGAACAGGAATTTATTTATGGAATGGTAGACACTTAATATAGGATAAATCATGGCATGGAGTTGTTTAATAAACATATAAAGTCTATGGATTACTTAAATTAGACAAAAATAAAGATATATATATATATATATTAATATTTAACTATAAATACATATTTAAAAATAATTTACTTATTTTTTCAATATTCCTATATTTTCCTTAGTAAGATAATAGAAACAATTATGGATATTAGGTTTAAAAATTTATGAGAGAGATCAAAAACCAAGAAAATACCAGCATCCTCGAATGGGTAGTTTCCAAACGTAATTAAAATTTCATTAAAAATATATATTAATCATTTGGTTGTCTAAATTTTCTTAGTACTATTGAGATTTATGAAATCTTTCATAATAAAAAAAGAATTAAATATGTATAGTGATTAGTGGGAATCATAAATGGTGTTGGAATTTTTTCCAATAAAAAATTTAGGTTATTACCTTATATGTTTTTGATCTAGTACATGATTTAACTTTATAAATATATTTGTGGTGTGAATAATTAGTATAATAATGATTATATATTTTTTTATCTGTTTCAAAAGGTGAAAGATAACAGAGGAAATCAATTTGTTTAGAAATGTGAAAAAACATGGTGTTAGAATGTATATAGTCATAATGAAGTGGTAAATTTCAACTAATTATTTATTTAATTTTATCACAATTTTATTTTCATTTTTAGTTAATTCCCTTATCATTTTTGGAATAAAATTAGACAAATTCTCTATCTGGGGTTCCATTATGGGTGGTGGTGTCCCTTTCATGGGTGGTGGGATTATTTGGTCTATTCTATCATCCATTATATGCAGATATAATATAAAAAATTCTTTTGAAATCCATACAAGTAACACATCATGTTTACATTGGAGAAATAGATTGAAAAAAAATAATTCTTTTGAATGCACTTGATGGGAAATTAAATCATCCCACCATTTTATCACATAGAATCTCAGAATACTTAATTGATTAGAGGTGTTTAACCAATTCTTATTATTCATATAGATACTTGTTCACTATATCACCATTAAAATATGTGTCCACTAGTTTTTCAATAATTTGAATGTGGAATTAAATTATGATCACAATATCATTAAAAAAACTTTTCATAATTCTCAATAAAAAATACCCGAGAATAGGTTTGTTCCCATTTTGATGAATAAAAAATGATACTACTATGTTATATTTTATCATTATCTAGAATATTGAAAAGTATATACTAATATATTCCAAAATCCATGAATACATAATGGATGCTCCAGGTCATAGTGTCATATGGTTGATATAAAGGGCTATATTTATGTTTAATTCCACTATCCACTGCTAGCGAATCAATGTTAGGAAGCCTTGTGAGGAAGAAAAGTTTCTAATATGTCATGTGTGTTCGTTAACTCTTTAGGTGAGGACACTAAGAATCAATCCTATTTTTTTTAAGAACTCTCTGCCATCTCAGACCATCTCTAAAGCTTTATCTTCTAGTGATATTACACTGCAAAATGTTTATGAAGGTAAGTCTAAAGATCTCAATCAAAGGATTTTGAAATCTCTACATGATGTCCAATCAAGTTGGATTTTCAAAAAAGTTGATAATTCTAGTGATATTACAAGGAAATATGTTAAATCAAAAATAATTTATCTATGTATTCATTCTATTTTCGGGAAAGTGGTGATTCTAAAGGGGAAGAAACCACGAAAACATGATGATATGGTAAAGAGGTGGCCTTCAATTTGGGGTTTCTCGAAAAATAAATACATCCTAGTGGGATATGGATTCTTTTTTCACATGTTGTTTCTTAATTCAGGTCGAATGAAAAGGGTTTTTGGATTTGTTTGATCTATCTGAATCCATGTGCTCTGAGAATTCAATAATATAACTCATGGTTCAATTATTTTGGGGATATAAAATACCTTTTCTGAGCATAGGTAATATTTTTTTGATTAATTTGGATCTATTAAAACCATAAGATCTTGTTTGACTTTTCTTATTCAATTTAAACCCCAATTTAATTGTTCAGGGACAGTAATAAAGACAATTTTGGCTTATTTTCCAAGGTCTTAGTGTATGTTGATCTGAATTCAACTCCAAATAGGAAAGTGGTTCTTTCCACACAGAATATTTACTTGAATATTAATGTTGTTTATGAAAAACTACTTCTCTATTATTATGATTGCAAGGCACTTGGCTACTCTAGAAGCTCATATAAGAAATTTACAACATGTTAATCATATTATAATAGTGTTCATGATGCCGCAAAGAAAAATAACGAGTGTTTCAATCAAGACAATAACGTTGCCAATGAGCCTTGTCAAAATAACAATGTGTTTAATAGTGATAGGAATGAAAAGGAATTTCCGAAGATGTCTGCTGATTCTTTTTCTCATGACTTTTTTTATTAGCAGGAACTAATTGGTTCTGCAGATGATCTCAAAGGCCATTCTGCTTATTTAGAAAAGAGGATAGATGAGGCAGAGTGTTCATGGTCTAATTGACATTAATTATGTTATATTTTGGAAGGTTTAGATAGATCTGGAAAAACTGAATTTTCATCTCATGTATTTGATAATTTTTTGTTTAATACTACTCCACATCAGAAGAATAAACCTAACTGTGAAGATGGTGAAACAATGGAAAAAGTTCTTGAATTAATTTTTTCCTTAAGGTACTTGAGAGGATGGTTCTCATCACGGGACTGGGATAATGGCTGTTAAAGAGGTAACCGTACCTACGGTTTGATCCTTCCAAAATCAATTTGGGGGTACTCAGTTGGGGGATGCATTTCAGGTTTTTATCTCCAATTTATATCCCATTGAAGTTGATATTTATTTTTCACAAATGAATCGGGAAATGAATTTCTAGTAGTCCATTAAAGATGCTTAGTACTCTTAGGGAATCATAGATAAATAGGGAGATAATGACTCTAGAAAAGATGATAAAATTCAAGGGATAAATGTTTTTTATAAATATATAGTGATAAATGGAAGGGATATGGATGATAAAGAAGTATCCCATAATACTGTGAAGAATAATAGGCCTAGAAGGGACTAATCCAATATCATGACGATGATGAGCACCGGGTGAACTCCTTTGGAAATAAAGATTATATAGCACTGTAATAGGTTAATATATTTGAGTGATGACTCTGACTGGTATGAATATGGCATTGATTATTATGCTGAATATTATTTCTAGTGTTGAATTATATTGAAAAAATATGTGATAATTTTTTCTTTGGCTGAGGGTAGGAATAATATGTATGATCCCCTTTATCCGCTTTATTATTGCTTCTCTTTTTTGGTTTTCTTTTACTTAAATAAAATGGTCTTTGACCTCAACCACATTAATAATGAATGTCATTAGGTTCACAGTAATGGTTAATGTTTTTTACGAATAAATAAGTGGATACACTAATGTTTAGTATAATCCAGAAATATATAATGTGTTATGATATTTTTTGTAGTAAATAGTATTGAAAATTTATATATTTGATTTTTAAACCAACCTAAAAGGGTAAATGTTTTTATGGATGTTTTGTGTAATACATGAGTGTTATTTTATTTTAAAGTGTTTAAATATATCATGTTGTTGGGATTGAGCTTCTAAAATATATGATATGTAACCGTAGTGGGTGAATAAAAAATATAATTTTTTTGAATAATAGTTTAAAATAATGGGACAAGGAAGTCCAATTTTCCTTGATAAATGCGAGATAGAATTATAAGCCATGATGGAGGAAAACATATTTTAATTTAAAAACTGTAGTGAGAAAAAAATCATTTATGATTAATTTATACTTTAGGGATTTTAATAAAGAAATATCATATAGGTAATCATAATCTATGTAGGATAGTATTTCATATAGTTTAAGGTCATGGGGTATGGACCACAGAAAGAAGTTTAACTTAATATTATATGGTCCATTGTATTTTCCTTAAGGGTTACATAAGATTGGATAATTTCATTTTATTTTATTTCAATATGATCAAGAATAGTTATATAATATTTTAATGATATATCATTAGAAAAAATTTACTTTTAGCTGATTTTATCATTATTTTATCTACATTTTTAGTTATTTTCCTCATTATTTTTATATAACACTTACATTTTTAATCATTAAAGATATCACAAAGAAATGAATTTATAAAAAATGATTATTTAATCATATAAAATGATCATTCACTTAACAAGGATGATTCATTAATGATGTTGATACTTTGTCTTCATTCTCAAATAAATTTAATATTTTGGGTTATCCAATTGAAATATTATTAGATAAACCATAGTTTTGAATGCACTGTGGGATAAAAAGACATATTGGAATCAACCATACCATAGAGTGATACACAGTGTACCTAGTATGACTCAAATTTTGTGGTTTCAATTTCGAATTGAAATTTGATTATTGTATCATTTCATATTTATGTTTAATTTATTTCATTATAGTATTAAAAACATAAGAATTTCTTTCTTATATAGGTGGATTCTTTTTATTGAGTTTCAGTTGTTTTATTGATGCTTCTTGTGCTCATGAAAAACTGGAATTTGAGGACACAACTGTGATAATGAAGATAAAAAAATTGATCAAGAATGTATATAACCATCCGGAAAAGTTGAATTCCTAATACATATTTAATTAATTCGGTCAAAATTTTATCTACTATTTTTAAGTTATTTTCATAAGATTTTTTTTCAAATACTTATTTTTTTCACTGATATTTTGGGAATTCATATTTTTCTTTCAACTATCTACAATAATGTAGAAAAAGAAGAACATGTTTCTTTCTGATAAAGATGAAACCCCATGCTTCCTATGACATGAAGTGTTTGAGGCAGTTTGAGGTTTACTCTTCCAATATAATGGAACATGTTTTCCCTTATATTTATTTTTACAAACATTTGAAAGAAAAAAATATAACATATAAATTAAGTCGTACATCAATATGATACATCGTGTTCTTAGTATGACTCATACTGTTTTTTAGTTTAAAATTTATATTTTAGTTCAAAAAAAACATTATATAATCAAAACCAATAAAAGTCATTAATAAATCTTTGATACTTTAGTAAAATAATCCATTAGTCATTTTTTATGTGTAAGAATGATCTTTAACTCAATCTGATGTATGGTGTGGCTGGAATGGCTTCAAGTTTGCCTTTTTTTAAAATTTACATTTTAGTAAAAAATAAAAGTGACATACTAAAAACCAAGAAAAAAAATTTGGATTGTTTTGATACTTTATAAAAAATATACGTAAGTATTTTTTCACATGTTGGAATCAACCACACCTTAATTTGATATGCGATGTTCCTAGTTTGACACAAAGATTCAATTATCAGTCTGAAATTTACATTTTAGTTCAAAACATGTGTCACTTAAAAAAACCAAGAAAAACACTCATATTATATTTATAATTTAGTAAAATGGTTCAGAAGTCAATTTTAACATGTATTAATTAGTCTCATTCCAAATTGGCCCATGATGTGACTGATATGACTCAAAGTTCTTGTTTCCAGTTCAAAATGAAATTTATGGAAAAAACACAAGTGACTTATTCCAAAATGACAAAAATAATTCTTATTGTTTGGATAATTTAGGAAAAAATTCCATTAATCATTTGAGACATATAGTAGTCAAATTCACCTCAATCCTACTCACAAAGTGACTGATATTACTCCAAGGGCGTTTTTTTATTTAAAATCGACATTAATTTTGGTAAAAAATACAATTTACCTAATCAAAACTAAGAAAAACATTCATATTGTTTTAGTAATATAGTAAATTGATCAATAAGACATTTTTGATGTGTTGGAATCAACCTCACATCAGTCCAATATGCGATGTGCTCAATATGACTCAAATTTTCCATTATCAATTAAAAATTGAAATTTTGGGTCAACAAGTTTCACTCATAAAAAACTAAGAAAACATTATTGTATTGTATTGATAAATTGGGATAATGATTCATAATTAATTTATGATCTGTAGGAATTATTCTAACACAAAACTAACACATGATGTGATAGGTATGGCTCAAAGTGCATGTTTCATGTTTAGAATTATATTTTTGTAAAAAAGAAAAGTGACATACTCACAACTAAGAAAAAAATTTATATTGTTTTAAAAATTTAGTAAAATTATCACTAATTTTTTATGTGTAAGAATCAGAAACACCTCAATATAATGCACAATGTGACTGTTATGACTCCAAGTGTGTTTTTTATTAAAAATTAACATTAATTTTAGTAAGAAATGAAAAGTGATATACTCAAAACAGATAAAAACATTATTATTATTATGATACTTTAGGAAAATGACCCATTAGTCATTTTTATGTGTAGTAATCAGCCGCTCCTTAATTTGAGACATGATCTTCCTGGTATTACTCAAAGTGTTTGTTATCAGTTTAAAATCAACATTTTTGTTCAAAAAGCTTCACTCACTAAAAACCAATAAAACACACATAATTTCTTAATAATTTTGGGAAATGATTTATAATTCATTTTTATGTGTATGAATCACTCTCACATCAAACCACCACATGATGTGACTGGTTTGACTCAATGTGTGTGTTTGCAGTTTTAAATGACGTTTTATTAAAAAACCTATGTGACAGAACTCAAAACCAAGAAAACAAATATGGATTGATTTTTTACATAATTAAAATGATCTATATATAATTTTTGATGCGTAGGAATCATAAGAAGATCAGTTTGATACACAGTGTGTCCAGTATGACTCAAAGTGTGTCTTTTTATTTAAAATTAAAAGCCAAAAAAATAAACTCAAATTGTCTTGATAATGTAAGACAATGATTCATAATTATTTTATGTGTATAAATTAGTCTCTTTTCAAACAAACTTATGATTTGAACGATATGAATCAAAGTTTCTATTTTCATCTTCAAGAGCAAAGTCATTGCCATGACTTCCAGAGAAGAAACCATGACATCGATTGAGACAATCTCTGAAAATGGCTAGACATCCCGTAGGACCCGGGATGACACACCTTGCATGGCATCTCACTGCCTACTGGATGAACCTCCTCAATTCTCTTCATGAAATTAGAAACATTTCCACCCATACGTATCATGAAGAGAACATGGTTGTGGATGGCCTTTCCATTAAAGGAGTCTACCAATCCATGACATGGGGTGATACTTTTCCGGGTGATATTCTCCCCCACATCATAATAGATTGTAATAGGATACCATGTTTCCACATCATGTAAAATTTCTCTATATTTTCTTTTTAATAAATTTTTCTTTTCCTTTAAATTTTAATTTTTTGACATATAATAACCATACACACTTTAATGTGAGTCACAATGTGCCCAGTATGACTCCAATTGGAACGTTTAATTTAAAAATTTCCTTAATTTTAGTAAAAAAGATATGTGACACACTAAAAACCTATAAAAACTCATTTAGATTTATTTTAATATTTATGAAAGAATTCCATAAGTCATTTTTGATTTTTATGAGTCATATACACATCAATCTGATACATGATGTTCCCGGTATGAATCAATGTGTCTGTTATCAATTTAAAATTAAAATTTTAGTTTAAAAAGTATCACTAACGTAAAACCATGAAACCTGGCTCGAATTGTATTTTTTATTTTGGAAAATGACTCATCGGTAATTTGTGACATGTATGAATCAATATCATATTAATCTGACACTTGATATGACCATTATGACTCAAAGTGTATGTTTTCAATTTAAAATGACATTTTAATAAAAATAATTAGTGGCATGCTCAAAATCAAGAAAATTCATTCAAATATTTTTCATACATAAGGAAAATTATCTATAATTCATTTTTTATGTGCATGAATTAGCCAAAACTCAATTTGACACATGGTTTGATCTTTATGACTCAATGTTTATCTTTTTATTTAAAATTGGAATTAGTTATAGTATAAAAGACAATTGACATACTCAAAACTGAGAAAATAATTTTTTTTGATACTTTAGAAAAATGATCCATTTGTCATTTTTGTGGTGTAGTAATCATATGAACCACAGTATTATACACAATATGACCTATATAACCCCATGTAGGTCTTTTTATTTAAAATTGAAATTAAATTTAATAAAAAATATAACTAACATACTCAAAACTAATAAAAACAGTCTTATTGTTTTAATACTTTATAAAAACAATAAATAATTCATTTTATATGTGTAGGAATAAAGTAAAACTTAATCCAATACATGATGAGCCCAATATGAATATAAGTGGTTGTTATCAGTTTAAAATTGAAATTTTAGTTCAAAAAGTTTCCGTCATTGAAAATAATGAAAATGTTCTTGAGTTGTCTTGATAATTTAAGAACCATATATAGAAGTCATTTTTGATGTTTAGGAATTAGTCTCTCATTAAACTGACTTACAATGTGACTAATAAGACTCAAAGTGCACGTTTTTAGTCTAAAATGACTTTTTAGTAAAAAAACACAGTTTAAATACTTTAAACCAAGAAACATCATTCGTATTGTTTTGATACTTTTGAAAAATGGCCTATAAGTAATTTTTTACATGTTAGAATCAACTATACCAAAATATGAATCATTGTCTAACAGATATGACTATTATTGTGTCTTTTTATTTTAAATTAATTTTAATTTTAGAAAAAAAGTAAAGTGATATAATAAAAACCACGGAAAAATCATTTATATTGTTTTTATACATTAGGAAAACAATCCATGATTCTTTTGTGACGTGTTGTATCCATCCAAACCTCAATATGATACATTATAAGCCAGATATGAGTCAAAGTGTCAGTTATCAGTTTAAAATTGACATTTTAGTTCAAAAATGTTTCACTAACTAAAAGCCAAGAAATCATGATTGGATTATCTTTATAATTTAAGAAAACAAATTTTCCACCATTTGTGATTTGTATGAATTAGTTTCACATTAAATCGATACATGGAATGAATGATATGACTTAAAGTGCGTGTTTCATGTTTGAAATGGCATTTTAGTAAAAAATACAAGGGACATACTAAAAAATGAGAAAATTCATTTAAATTATTATGATACATTAGTAAAATTTTCTATAAGTCATTTTTGATCTGTATGAATTAGCCTCACCTAAATCTGACTCATGGTTTTACCGTTATGACTCCAAGTATGAATTTTTATTTAAAATTGGAATAAATTTTAGTAATAAAGACAACTTGCATACTCATAACTGAAAAAACACAATTATATTTTTTTGATACTTTAGGAAACTGATCTATATGTTATTTATGACGTGTAAGAATCATTCACCTCAATATTATGCATGGTTTGACTAGTATGACTCCAAGTGTGGTTTTTATTTAAAATTGGCATTAATTTTAGTTAAAAAACTAGCATACTCAGAACAGAGAAAACTCATTTGAATTATTTTTATAATTTAGTAAAAATATTCATAATAGATTTTTAGGTGTTGGAATTAAGTGAACCCCAATTTAATTCATGATGCTCCCAATATGACTCTAAATGCCCTTTAAGTGTTTAAAATTGTCATTTTAGTTTAAAAAGTTTTACACAGTGATAATCATGAAAACGTGTTCCAGTTGTATTGATAAATTAATAAATTATTTTTAATTCATTTTTTTATTAATTAGGCTCTCATCAAACTGAGACACGATGTTACTGATATTACTTAAATTTTATGTTCCATGTATAAAATGTCATTTTAGTAAAAACACACAAGTGGCATAACTAAAACCAATCAAACACTTTCATATTGTCTTGATAATTTTGTAAAATGACCCATAACTAATTTTTGATATGTTATAATTATATGAAACTCAATATGACACATTTTGTGACCAGTATTACTCAAAGTGAGACTTATTAATTAGAATGACATTAATTTTAAAAAAAAATACAAGTGACATACTCAAAATTGGAAAACACACTCAAATTGTTTTGATACTTTTAAAAAAAGACCTAAATATCATTTTTGATGCGTAATAATCATCCTCGTCTCAATCTGATACAAGATGTTCCTGGTATAACTCAAAGTTTCCATTACCAGTTTAAAATATAAATTTTAGTTCAAAAAGTGTCACTCACTAAAATCAAAGAAAAAAATTTGGAATATCTTAATAATTTTGTAAAATGATTCATAAGTAATTTGTCATGTGTAGGAATAATTATCATATAAAACTGACACATGATCTGAAGAGTATGACTCAAAGTGCATGTTTGTAGTTTAGAGTAACATTTTAGTAAAAAACACAAGTGACATAATCAATATCAAGAAAATTCTTTCAGATTGTTTTTATACTCTAGAAAAATTAACTATAAGACATTTGGGGCATGTATAATCATACTCACCACAATCTGACACATATTTTGACCAATATGAATCTTAGTAAATGTTTTCAATATATAAGTGTATTTTTAATTTAAAACACACATCACATATCCAAAACCAAGAAAACGATCCTATATTTTCTTATCATCATCCTATCTGCTATTAATTAATTAATTTCCTTATAATATTAATCTTATAATTATTAAGTTGATTTTCATAGAGATAATACTTAAAGACGAATAAGAAATGGTGTAATGTGTAAGAATCATCCATAACTCCATCTGATACATAGTGTTATAGGAATGACATGATATTTGGTTTAAAATTAACAGTTTCTATTTAATTTGTTTATTTATAGTAATACTAACATAATATTCGTTTTCTTATACATGGGTATTCTTTTTATCGAACATGGGTGGTTTGTTTGGAAATTTCATGATTCAGGTCTAGGTGCCAAATACTATGAAAAATTGATGTTTTTGAATGTCTGTCCTAATTTGTTCTTACTTATTCAGTTTTATAAGCCATCGTTTGAAATTTCTATAATATAGTGTTTTATTCTTGTATTTCATTGTATGTTTTTTACTTGAAATATGTATTTTTACTTGTTTTCCTTCTATTTTTGGTGATGTAGTGTGTTGTAAATTTAATAGAATAGTACAATATACCCCTTTATCAGTGATACAAAATGTTTTAATAAAGGTATCCATTATCAGTGCTTCTAAAAGAATTAATGAAGGGTCCATTTATCAGAATTTTTTAGTGACGATAAAGAGCCACCTTTTCATCACTTTTTGAAGAATTGACAAAGGAAACATTTATTAGTGCTTTCCAAGAACTAATAAAATCTCAGGTCTTTTAATCACTCTTTTCTAAACAGCACCTTTTTTTCATTAACAAAGTAAAATTTTACTCCTATTAGATGATTATTTTTTTATTTGTGATAGTGTCCATTCTATATGGTTTTTTTCATTTTTTAAATATCTAGGTATAAGATCGATTGATATATCAACCTCATGCCTTGGAGAATGACCAGTCAATTCTTGGGAAATCACATCAGTATATTCCCTTATAATGGGAAAGTCATCAAGGATGATAGTTTTATCAGTATCAATAATTTGAGGTAGATATTGTTACTGATAAGGCAGTAATAACCATTATTTAGATAATAATACTAAAGTATATTCATTATCCAACTTGGACTTGAATATAATCATAGTTTGATTCGTTATATAGAAGGTGACTTTCTTCTCTTAGCAATTAATGTTGGAATTATACACGGAAATCCGATCCATACCCATAATTTGTTCTAATTTTACTATAGGAAGTATCACAATGTTTTATGGGATCTTCAGCCTGAAAATATAGACTGTTGAGAAGTTATATACTTGGGATGAAATAATTTCCCATTTTTAATTTTCAAATATATCTATACAACCATGTTTTGAGGTGGTGTTTGAATAATTTTACTAAAATTTCATGATATGAAAAATTGAAATGAACTAGAATCAATAGCCCAATTTCTATTATTTAATAACTAACCAGTATACTTGTAATCATATCACTCTTAGGGCCCACATTATTAGTTGTGATGGTATAAGCTCCCCCATACTCTTAAGGACTTAAAGGTTATTATAATTAATTATTATCAACAACCCTTGGCTTAGTTCACTGATTGACATTGTGTCCTTGTTCCTTGTAGTTGAAACATTTCTTAGTTGGTAGAGGGTTTATTGAAAAATTATTTTCTTTAATAAAATTATTGGGTTCTTCCCATCAATATTTACTAGCTATGTGTACTTCGTTTTTTAACCTAAATCATCTCATTGTCCCCTTCAAGAAATTTCCAAGATGCATCTTATCATACTTTTTACGTGGGGGTGTTTGAATTTCTTACCCCCATTAGATTTCTCTATTATGCTACAAGAATTATAATCCATTATCAAATTCACATCTCTAAACCCATGAGTTCTTTGATAAATATAGATCTCTAAATTTACTTTGAGAAAACATCATAAAATTTCTTCTTTTCTATAAATGTGTTGAATCACCAATTATTTTCATAGACTCGACATTAGTCCTACAAATAAGTAGGAAAATTTACTTTTAGGGGAAGTGACAAAACTAAAAGAATATATTTAAATTTATATAAATTTATCCTTGAAATCTCCAAAGGATTCATCATCCCTTTTTGAGTCCAAGTAAATCACACTCCATTTTATGTTTGAGAGTGTGAGGAATATATTTATTCAAAAAATCTGAAATTCAGTCCACTTCATCCAGGAGATCTCATCATCAAGCTTCATATTTTTAATCAATGTCATGCATTGACCAAATTAACATTTCGGACAATAAATATATAACATGATTTGATATTTATCAGGGAATTAAAGGATACATAAGATAATATCAATAGAGTTTATCCATTATTCCTTGATAAAGGTACCATTAGATATGCTAAAATTCAGATCCTTTATCACATAAAGGTATAAATTAAAACATTTTATTTCTTATAGAGATGTTGGTTTCCCCTAATTCATGTTTCTTTTTGGAATGTGATTTAATTGAGAAAGTCTGGTTAGGATGTTCTAAACTTCTACTCCTATCAGGTTGGGCACCTCATTTGGGTAGCCGTTATATTTATTATCATATTAGTTTTTGACTTAGTTCCTCCTATTACCATCCATTGAATAACATATAGGGAAAACTCGGGTTGAAAATTATAAAACTACTAAACACATAAAATAGAAAAAACAAATGTTTACGGGAGAAATCATGAATGGAATACATTACTTAACCTATGAATTTTATGGTTTCAATCTAAGTGGTCCACCATTTATTTCCTAACATAAAAATTTATGGTAATTTTTCCCCCTTCCACTACCACAAAATAGGGCAAGGCAGGCACCTGCCTTTATCAGCACAAATGAAAAAGCACTGATAAAGGGAACATTTGTTAGTGCTTTTATTAGCACTAATAAATTTTACATTTATCAACGCTTTGCTTAACGCTGATAATATTTATTGTATACATTAAATAAAAAACACATGTTATAACTATATATATATAATTAAATAATTATAAGATTAATAATAAATATATTTATTAGATTTATTAATTCATTATATATTTATTAGATTTATTAAATAATTATATTTATTAGATTTATTAATTCATTATATTTAATATCTATACTTATTATATTTCATTATATTTAATGTATTTTTTTTATTTATAAATATATAATACGTTTTAATATATATATGTATAATTAAAATTATTGAATATATACGTGTTTTCCAATGAATTGCGGTCAATGAATATATCATACATGCGTATATATATGTGCATATAGAATAATGTTCATTTAGAGATTATAATTCATTATATTACCTATATAATATATATGTTATAAAAATGTACACTTATAATAAAAATTAAATTATATTTAAAAAATAAATATATATTTTATTATATTTTCAATGATATATATATAAATATACCTTTCAAATAATTTTATAAGTATAAATAGAGAAATATATATATTTAGAGTTAAACAAATATATAATAATATAAAGAAATTCTTAATTTTATACATTTATCAGCTCTTTTATTAGTGCTGATAAACTACATATTTATTAGCGCTACAAAATCACTGATAAAGAGTGTCTTTATCCGCGCTAAAATGAAAAGCGCTGATAAAGTCACTCTTTATGAGTGTTTTTCATTTTAGCACTGATAAATTCCCCCCTTATCAGTGGTTTTTAATAGCGCTGATAAAGGTCCACACAGGATTTATAAAATCCACCAGGTCCTCCTCCTCCTCCCCGCACCCTATCAAGCTTTTACGGAAGCCCTCCACTGCGCCACTGCCCCCTCTCCACCGCTGTCGCCATCTCCTTCTCCTCCTCCTCCGCCGCAGCTGCCTCCTCCTCCTCCTCCTCCTCTGGAAACTACATCTCCTCCTCCTCGTACTTCACCGCGGCTCCTCCTCTTCCTCCTCCTCCTGCGTCGCGACCTCCTCTCCGCCGCTACTCCTCCTCCTCATCCTCCTACACCGCGAACTCCTCCTCATCCTCCTCCATTGTCACCTCCTCCTCCTCCTTCTCCACCTAATCCATTTTCCCCTCTCCACCTCGGCTCCTCCTGCTCCTCCTCCTCCACCGCGACCTCCTCCTCCTCCATATCCTCCTCCTCCTCCTCCACTGCCTCCGCTGCCTCCGAGATGCCTCCACGGCCTCTACTGGCTCTGCACTGCCTCTGTGCTACCTATGCGCTGACTCTGTGCTGCCTCCACTCCCTCTACTACCTCTGGTGCCTCCACTGTCGACGCCTCCTTCTCCTCCACCACCGGGTCCTCCTCCTTAAGGTGAGTAAAATTGAATTTTCATGAATTAATTATGTTTTTATTTATTGTCAATATTGAGATTAATTATGATTTGGCATGATTTTTGTGTGTGATTCTTATGTGTGTGACACATGTATATGTGGTTGGTTACTTGTTTGATCTTGATCAGCTCTCCCCACTTACTATTGGTTTACATGTGAATTGAACTTCTTGAGTGGGTTTTGGTGCCTTTTATGCTTTGGTTCATTGTGTGAACCCTTGTGGTTAATTATAATTCCCCTTATTTTTATTTAATTAGAATATTTTGTATTATTTTGGGCTCTATTAGTGAACTATTGGATGTAGTCATATTCATATGTGCACAAGGTGCAAATATGGATTGGTACAAAAATTATAATGGCTTTATAAAATGATGTTCACATTCAACCCTGGATTTCGAAACAATTTCCCTCATTTCATTCTTATTTTCCTAATCTCTCGTCCTTTCAAATGGTTCTTATAAAACACCAATGTTTCAAAAATGGATCCTTGGTTCCCAAATATCACATTTAGTTTCAAATGTTTTTCCTAAATATAGGTATGTTTGTCTTCTTGAGTTTTGGTTTTGTTTCTAAATGGCATAAAGCCCCGTTTGGAATATTTAGAGCTTATATGGTGTTTTCCCCTTGGTTTTGAAAATGGAATTTGATTTGTACATTTTAAAGATATATTGGTATTTTGTGGTGTTTTGGAAATTGGTTTTGAAAATCCTATGATGTATAGGCCCGGTTGGCACTTGTGTGTGACTTGATATGTCATGGGAACCTCTATGGTTGTCCCTCTATGGAGAGGATTTCCAAATAGTTGGTATTGGAGCTTGAGAAAGACATGCATAGAGTCATCTATGTGTTATTGTTTTATACAGTGCATGTGATGGCCTCTTCATTCTCTGGTATACTACTATAATAAAGCATCAATGTTGGTTGTTTACTATGGAGGTACACCATATTTCGGCAGGTGATTCTAAACCTAGTAAATCTAGGGATTTCTTCTAGGCATGTTTAGGTAATTCTAATGATTACCTATCTATATGTTGTTCTTTATTTTTTCTGCACTTTGGTTATCTAATTTTCTAGTATTTCTCTACTTTTATTATTTCAATTAATTTCTTCATGTATCTATGATCACCTTGTTTGGATTCTTATATTGAATTTTGAATTCATTTTTTAAACAAGATATCTATTTTAAAAATAACAGAAGTTGTGATTTGTTTTGAAAATGGATTTTCTAAAAAATATGTGTTGGTTCTTTAAATGATAAAAACCTATTTTGTAAATGTATTTCAAACGAGCGTCTTTGTATTATTTCTGGAAAGATAATTTATGGATTTTGTGGTGCTTACCTACTAAGATGTTTTATGATCACAACTTACATGTGACACTCAACATCTGTAGACCCCAGTTATTTTTAGGTTTGGGTTTCTTGTTTAGGTTTTTTTAAATCAGGTTGGTCTTATAGTTAGTGTTAACCCAAAGGTCATGAGGATATCTGGTCGGGTTCTGATTTATTCTATCTCTGTTTTTAGTTTCTATTTTGTTCAGTTGACAATGTATATGGATCATGTTTATGTATTCTTTACGTTCTATGATTATGGACCATCATGGTTTTTGTGTGTGCTCTATTTGGTTTATATATATCCCTATTTCTATATCTCCCATCAAATTATCACACCATGACTCTTATATATCCTTAAGAGGGTT
This sequence comes from Viscum album, assembly GCA_963277665.1. Lineage (NCBI taxonomy): Eukaryota > Viridiplantae > Streptophyta > Magnoliopsida > Santalales > Viscaceae > Viscum > Viscum album. Next base: position 589,497,051 of record OY728141.1, on the reverse strand, counting down.
TTCCTCATCTTACGTGAGTTATAAAACTATTTGACCCATCTTGGTTACGCCGAAGACACTAATACCTACTCAAAAAGCCTTAGAAAACCTAACTAGGCTACACAAATCTCATACCAAACCTGATCATCCCATAAACACAACTACTCCATGGAGACATAATCTCTGGATGATCACAAAATCACAAACATTCAATATAACCCTCACTCTATCTCTTGGTGGATCAAAAACACCCTATTTATTTACCTTGGTTGCTCTTGATTTCTATCCCTTTCACCAGAACACATATACTCATGCATCAATGCACCATCAAGCATAAATTGGATCATGGGTTTGTAATATAGGGTCCACATACCTCAAAAAATGGAGTAACACCCTCACCAAGATCAACGCATCCTCAACCGAGACTATACATGACTTATCTAATCTTGTACCAATGATTGAGACCCAATCTCAAGTCACAATTCCCAAATAAATAATTATAGAAACATATAATTAATTATTCACTTAATATAATTAGGAGTAATATTTTAAAATCTCACTAGGAAACACAACACCACCTAAACCACAGAAAACATGCTGCGTTCATCATACGAGGATAACCTCTTTCCAATACAATCAAAATCTACACCATCTGAATTGATTTGAAGATGATATAGTGAAATCATCACACAAATCCAAGTTAAAATCATCCCAAATCATAGGAAAATAATGGATAATAGTAATTGAGGAAGTATGCGGGAAGAAATCACTATGAAACTATAAAAAACTTCAAAGAACCACCCCTCATCAGGGGGGATCGAAGAGAGGAAGAGATTGGATGAATCCGAAGAACCACCCAAGATTTTCTATTAATGAGCACGCCCCCACCATTTTTAAAGTATCTATATTTTTATCTAAATTATACTCATATTCCTTCTCCCCTAACATATATACCCATCCTATGGATTTCAAATAGGATGAATATAAATAATTAGTGGATGAATGCCAATCAATTGACAAAAGAGTATGAAGAAGGCGTGAAAGAGTTTATCAAGTTTGAAAAAGTTCATGCATGTGAACCTTCTCAAATCCTTTTTCTGTGTTTACACTATTTTTATTCAAAACAAATTAGTTCAGAGGAGTTGGAAGAACATTTTATCTTTCACAGAATAGATCAGAGTTATACATGTTGGAATAAATATGGGGAAACAACAAATGAAGGTAGTGGCCGGGATGACACTGCGTTTTACGGATCATCTAATATGATTACAATCATGAAAAATAAAGATGACCATATGAAGGATTTGATTACAGATGTGAATGATGATGAAGATCGTATTTAAGAAATGAAAAGGTCCATAGAAGATGAACTTCGTGATTTCCCAAAATTGTTTGAGAAGTTAAAAAGTTGTGCAAAGACGCCATTGTATGCTAGTTTCACTAAATATAAAACATTGTTAGCCATACTAAAGCTGTATAATTTGAAAGCAGACAATGGGTTGAGTGATTCCAGTTTTACGAAACTACTTTCTCTCATGAATGACATGATCCCAGAAGACAATGAGCTCTCGAGCCGAACATACTATGCCTAAAGAATGCTACGCTCGATGGGTATGATCTTAGAATAAATACACACCTAATCGAATGATTGTATACTGTTTCACAAGGACCAAGAATCACTTAATGAATTCCCAAAGTGAGGTGCTTCTTGATACAAGAAAGATTAATCTAGTCCTACTAATGTTTTATGGTACTTTCTAATCATTCCAAGGTTTATGAGACTATATGGAAGTGAGGAGACTGCAGAACAATTATCATGGCATGAAGATACAAGAATTAATGATGGGATACTACGTCACCCAACATAATCTCCTTAGTGGAAGATAATTGATCATGAGTATCCTGAATTTGGAAATGAGTCGAGAAACCTTCATCTTGCGTTATCTACAGATAGAGTTAATCCTTTTTGTTTTCAAATTAATAGTCACAGTACATGGCCGGTTATGTTGATAAATTATAACTTGCCACCGTGTTTATGCATGAAACCAAAATACATCATGTTATCTATGCTTATATCAGGACAAAAACAACCGGGTAATGATATTGATGTTTATTTATCTCCATTGATCGAATATTTGAAATTATTTTGGGATTCAAGTGTTACATTGTATGCTTCTTACAGAAATGAAGATTTCAATTTGAGAGCCATGTTGTATGGGATGATAAATAACTTAACTGCTTATGGAAAATTTTCAAGATATAGCATTAAAGGAACTCAATCGTGTCCCATTTTCGAACAAGGTACACAATCAATTAGGTTGAAACAGTCATCGAAAACTATGTTTCTAGGACATCATAGATTTCTACCATGAAGACTGAAGTACCGTTCTTGGACGGCATCATTCGATGGAAGCTTAGAATAATGTACAACACCATCTCCACTAACAGGCGATCAATTGTTATAGAAAGTTAAAAATGTGGACACTACTTTAGGTAAATGGGCTTCGAAAAAACTTATGAGAATCGGTTGAAAAAAGGGATCCGTTTTTTTTGAATTACAATACTGGAATTGTCTTTATGTCAGACATTTTCTTGATGTTATGAATGTAGAAAAAAATGTATTTGATAGTGTCATCGACACGTTTCTAAATACATCTGGAAAAACAAAAGATGAAATTAAGGCTAGGTTGGATATGGTAGAGATGGGAATACGAGAAGAGTTGGCACCAGTGAAGGGTGAAAATGAACATTTCTTCCTCTTACTGCTTACACTCTTTCCAGGTAGGAGAGATATTAGTTTTTCAACTTCTTGAATGACGTAAAGGTTCTAGATGGGTATTGGTCAAATATCAGTAACCTCATGTCACTGAGCGACTTGAAGTTAAAAGGTCTGAAATCACATGGCTATCATGTTTTGATGCAAGATCTCATTCCAATTGCCTTACATTGAATTTTTCCCATGAATTCCAACCATACATTAATGAAACTATGTTTCTTCTTCAAAGCTATATGCAGCAAAGTTATAGACCTGACGAAATTGAAAACTATGGACTGAGAAATTTCCGTCACATTATGTTAATTAGAAATGTTCTTCTCGCATTCATTTTTTGATATGATGGTTCATTTGATGATCTACTTGGTGAGAGAGATTCGACTATGTGGTCCTGTACATTACAGATGGATGTACCCCATTGAATGGTATATGATGATTTGGAAAGGGTATATCAAAAATTGAAGTCGACCAGAGGGTTGTATTGCAGAGTGATATATTGTTGAGGTAGCCGTTGAATTCTGTACCGAATACTTGTCTGGTGTGGAAAGAATTGGCCTACTGAAATCTTGTCACACTGGGCGGCTTGGGGGTGATGGAATTTCTGGATGACAGGTTGTCACAATCAATATTAAAAATCAGGAGTAGGCTCACCTTTATGTTTTTCATAATAGTTTCAATGTTGACCCATATGTTGAAATCCACAAAGAAATTATTAGGCATTTGAATCCATCTAGGGCTGAAAAATGGATATCAGATACACATAATTGATAGTTTATAGGATGGTTTCGAGATCATATTTTTAAGAAGTTAGATGAAAATCTAGAGTAAATTTCAGAATGACTTCGATGTCTAGCCAGAGGACCAAGTGTGTATGCATTATCTTACAATGCCTATGTAGTTAATGGTTATAGATTTTATAATAATGAACATGATGAAGATAGTACCATGCAGAATAGTGGGGTTACAATTTTGGATGAAGTGATGCATGTTTCCAGTTCTAAGGAAAGAAATCAAATTTATTCGAATATGTCATACATAGGCATCATCAAACAAATATGAGAGTTGTATTATACGGAATTGCAGGTTCTGATATTTCAATGCAAGTGGGTTCATAACAGAAGTGCTATTAAAATAGATGATTTGGGATTCATGAAAGTTGATTTTATTAAATAAGGGGAGAAAGACAAACCATTTATAATGGCATCACAGGTAGTGCAAGTATTTTATGTTTCAGATCCCGCAAATATAAATTGGTTAATCGTTCTGTTATCGACCAAAATAGATGAAGGGTCAGATGAAAATTCAACGGAAGATAAACCTTTCATTGGGACTTCACAATCATTTCGCAGTGGTCCCAATGTAGACGACGCTTTGTATGTCATAGGAGACCACAATGAAGGGATATGGATAGTTGATTTCTTCCTTTAAAAAAAAGAGAGTTCAACAATTAGGTTATTTTTTGTTGTAATATACATTATGTTACATTATGTTATTATATGTTCACTGCTCATTTTATGTGATCTCAATTAAATGTTAAACCAGTTATGTAGATAATGACTTCTGCACCTGCTGATGCACCCAATCCCGAGACACAACAGGTCTCTCAACCTGTTGCAGCTGGTCCCAGTACTGAGGTACAACAAGTCTCTCAACCTGTGGCAGCTAGTCCCACTGCTGAGGTACAACAGGTTTCTCAACCTGTTTCTTCTAGTCCCATTGCCGATGATAGTGCTTCGTAGAAACATAATGATACAGAAACCAAGGAAATGGTAGGCGATGAAACCTCGGCGACACAAAACAAAAAATGTGCACCGTATTTTTACATTTTTAGCCAAAATCCTTAATGAAAAAGAAAAAGGCATCAAATATGAGGTGGGATGGAATAAACGAGTCCAGCATGTAAACCCCAACAAAGCCACATTTTGTAGCTAAATTGGAATCGTCACTCGGAAATACGTGCCGATTGATGTATAGTCATGGAACCATGTTGTTGGTGGGCTGAATACATTAATGTGGGAAGATATTACAGTAACATTACGATATCATTTATTTAATTTAATAAAAGAAAAGTAAGGAAAATAATTAAATATTGACTAACTCTTCATCATCTCTTACAGAGAGCATTTATAGTAAATGCTTCACACAAAGAATATGTGTTAAGACATAAAGGAAGGGATCATAGAGGCTTTCAAACAATTTTAATGAAACATCATCTGAAAGATGTTGAAGGGAAAATCAAGCCACACCCACCTCCTCTTTATGCACACTTGATATCCCAAGGACTATGGGATGTGTTTTGAAACGGTCGTGCGAAACAGACTTTTCAAGTACATTGTGGTTTTTACATGTTGTTTAACGTTTCTTGTATTCATCACATTGATTGACAATTTTTTATTTATTAAATAGCAAGTGCGTGCTGAAACTAATGAACGGGCAACAAAACCAGCGTACCCCTACGGTAAGGCAAGTCTGGGGTATGCTTCAATTGAAAAACAATTGGTACGTATTTTAAAAGTACCGTAATACTTTTGTGTGACATAATACAACACTGTAACCATGTTTCCCTGTTTATACGAAGATTGATGAATCGAATTACCAAGCCACATCCATTCCATGCCATGTGCTATGGAAGGAGGCTCATGTTAATAATGAGGGGAAACTGGTAGATGAAAACACACAAAAAGTGTGTGAAACATGTGTAAGTATGACATAATAAAAACATGTTTTGATTTAAATCACTATTACATAATGATGATTACTTATTTTTCCATATTTTCTATTTGAAATAGTCACAATAATCAACAACACCCGCACCGGATGCAGGCATACTTTCAGCAACCTTGAAACAGCCAGAATAGTATGGCCGCATCATAGGTGTGGGTTTTGGGGTGACACCCCGGGCATATTTTCAGAAAAAAACAAGAGGATGAACAAACTAAATAATTTAAAGTAATGAGAGATAGAGTAGCTACCCTTGAAGAAAAATTCCAAAGTTAGGGATATATGCTAGAAACTTTTATGGAGAATAGGCAAAGAGAACAAACAACTCATGAACAACCCGTGCGAGAGGATCCTTCCCCACCCCCACCAGCTTTGAGGTGAGCCATTTCCCTTAAAGACCTAACATAACCGTGGTAATCAATGTTATAATATTCATTTCTGTGAAATGTGAATCACATAGACATTGATACCTTTCTTGTAATGATATTCTACAGGGTGAAAATGGATGTGATTTATATCTGTCAACTCCCACCCATCGCCTTATAGCGAGGGCTACAATGTTCAATATGCAGAATGACACGCTGCACTCCAGACCACTTCCAACCGGTCATGTCAAAGTGTTGATTAACATAGATCATGAGACGATCACTGAGCTACATGTTCCAAATAAATATGATTACATTCATACAGTGGAAAAATCTATTTAAAAATTCTTTATATGGAAGTCAAATATTGTAAAAAAACATGTCGACCAGGAGGTATTCATTTCAAATTCATTTTTCAAGCAGAACCTTTAAAATTTAATTCGAAAATTGCTGAACCAATGAATTTTATTACAGAAGGACAAAATGGAGGAGCTAAAATTAAAGAGTGGCTCAAAAGGATCAACCAACCGAGAAAAATGATCTACTGAGAGCAGATTCACCCCACCTGTTCTATATCCACATTTAATATCATTGCATGCAAATGTGGATACGAAAATGATAGGCGGAAAGAGTCACATAATTTTTTGTGAAAAAGATATGTACGGAAAGGAAACATTATATTTCGTTAGTGCTGATGATGTTGCTGAAATCATCACATACGACTGGCTAGGAACCTCAGTTATAAATGTATACATGAGGTATGTTTTTATGATTTGATTTTACAGAAGCTGATATACTATGATAATTATGGCTAAATACATTTCATATTTTTCAGAGGCGTATATATGAAAAACAATTGAAGGGATTTTCCCATGAATACAAATTTGGACTCATTAGTCCTCACACCATTTCTACACAATGAGAAGAAATAGATTCTGATTTTCAGGCTGAATAAATGTAAAATCTGCTCAGAACATTTCAAAGAAGAATTATGACTGACAGACTCTTTTTGATACCAACGTTGCAGGGGTAAAACTATAAATTTTAATCATATAAATTATATTTTCATTTCTATTAGTATTTATTCCATTTTGTGTTTTTAGGGAACATTGGATGCTCATTGCAGTCAATTTGGAGACTCTAATGATTTATTTTCTGGATTCACTGCATGGATATCCAACAAACCGACCACACATGATGGCGATTGTCAATTCGTAATACACTAGATCCAACATTTTAGAACTAAATATCTATTTATATAATTTATTTTATTTTTAATGAGGATTCTGTTATGATAGGGAAACATAGGAATATCGTCTAAAGGCTGGAATGAATCCAGGGCCTAAGGACAAAAATGCACACACGATCTAAAAATAGAGAAGTATCAGGGTATATATAATTATATTTCACTATCCAAACACATATCAAAACAAATTACTTATTTTTCTCGATGTTTCTGCAGTTCCTGAAACAAACAAACGACAAGGAATATGATTATTATTTTTATAAATTTATGAAAGAGATCATATTTCATGAACAAAATAGAATCCCTGAAGAGGTATTTTGGAAAATAATTACTACTTCATTTATAATAATTATTAATCCTTTTTGTATTTATATTTTTTCAGTACTACTATGACTATCGCAAAAACTCTTATTCAGAAGATGATATAAATGTGTTTAGAAATGAATGGGCAACGTACCTGATGGAAGAATGTAAACAAATAGGACAATGAAGGTGAATTCCTTATACATATGTTATATTTAAATGGTCATAGATATCTCCCTTGTTTACACTTACTGAGCATCTATGATCACCCTTTCTTATGTATCATATCCTTAGATTAGTGAATCCCTACTACTCAGTTTGAAATTGACAATAACTGTAGAAAAAACACAAGTGAAATACGGAAAACCGAGCAAACATGTTTGGATTGTTTTGAAACATTAGGAAAATGATTTAGTAGTCATTTGTGACGTGTTTGAATTGACCACACCACAATCTGACGCATGGTGTGACTGACATGATTAAAAGTGTATGATATCAGTTTCAAATTGACATTAACTTTAGAAAACAACACAAATGACATATAGAATACCAAGGAAATGTGTTCAGATTGTATTTATACTTTAGGAAAACGATCCATGAGTCATTTTTGATGTGTACGAATCGACCAGACCTCAATCCGACGCACGATGTGACCGGTATGGATAAAAGTGTCTGATATTAGTTTCAAATTGACATAAACTTTAGAAAACAACACAAGTGAAAAATAGAATACCGAGAAAATGCATTCAGATTGTTTTGATAATTTAGGACAATGATCCATAAGTCATTTTTGAGGTGTAAGAATCGACCACACCTCAATCTGACACACAGTGTGACCGTCATGGCTAAAAGTGTCTGATATCATTTTGAAATTGATATTAACTTTAGAAAACAACACAAGTGACAAATGGAATGCTGAGAAAATGCATTTGGATTGTTTTGATACTTTAGGAAGATGATCCATGAGTCATTTCTGACATTTAGAATCAACCGCATCTCAATCCGATGCACTATGTGACCGGTATGGATAAAAGTGTATGATTTCAGTTTGAAATTGACATAAACATTAGAAAACAACACTACTTACATACCAAATACTGATAAAAAACACATGGATTGTTCTGATTATTTAGGACAACAATCGATGAGTCTTTTGTGACGTGTACGAATTGACCTCACCTCAATTCGACGCATGGTGGGATCGGTATGGATAAAAGTGTCTAATATCGGTTTCAAATTTACATAAACTTTAGAAAACAACACATGTGACATAAGGAAAACCGAGAAAACACATTCAAATTGTATTTATACTTTAGTACAACGATCCATGAGTCATTTTTGATATGTGTGAATTGGCCACACCTCAATCCGATGCACTATGGGACTGGTATAACTAATAGTGTCTGATATCAGTTTCAAATTTACATAAACTTTAGAAAACAACACAAGTGACATATTTCAAACCAAGAAAACATGTTCAGATTGTTTTTATACTTTAGGAAAACGATCCAAGAGTCATTTGTGATGTGTACGAATCGACCACACCTCAATCTGACGCACGGTGTGACCGACATGGCTAAAAGTGTCAGATATCAGTTTGAAATTGACATTAACTTTATAAAACAACACAAATGACATACGGAATATCGAGAAAACGCGTTCAGATTGTTTTGATACTTTAGGAAAACGATCCATGAGTCATTTTTGACGTGTAAGAATTGATCACACCTCAATCCGACACACGGTGTGACCGGTATGACTAAAAGAGTCTGATATCATTTTCAAATTGACATATACTTTAGAAAACAACACTACTGACATACAGAATACTCAAAAAACATGTTAGGATTGTTTTCATAATATAGGATAACGATCCATGAGTCATTTGTGATGTGTACGAATTGAATTCACCTCAATCCGTCACACGGTGTGACCGGTATGGCTAAAATTGTCTGAAATTAGTTTGAAATTGACATAAACTTTAGAAAACAACACAAGTGACATATGGAAAACTTAGCAAACATGTTCGAATTGTTTTGATACTTGAGTACAACGATCCATGAGTCATTTGTGACGTGTAATAATCGACCGCACCTCAATCCAATGCACGGTGTGATCGTCATGGCTAAAAGTATCTGATATCAGTTTGAAATTGACATAAACCTTAAAAAACAACATGAGTGACATACGACAAACCGATCAAATGCGTTAGGATTGTTTTGATACTTTAGAAAAAATATCCATGAGTCATTGGTGAAATTTACGAATCAACCTCACCTCAATACGATGCACGGTGTGACCGTTAGGGCTAAAGGCGTCTGATATCAGTTTGAAATTGATATTAACTTTAGAAAACAACAAAAATGTCATACGAAATACCATGAAAACGCATTCGGATTGTTTTTATACTTTAGGAAAACAATCCATGAGTTATTTGTGATGTGTACGAATCAAACACACCTCATTCCGACGCATGGTGTGGCCGATATGGTTAAATTTTTTGATATCAGTTTGAAATTGACATAAACATTAGCAAACAACACTACTGACAAATGGAATACTAAGCAAACACATTCAGATTGTTTTGATACTTTTGAAAAATGATCCATGAGTCATTTTTGATGTGTACGAATTGACCACACCTCAATCTGATGCATGGTGTGACCGGTATGGATAAAAGTGTCTGATATTAGTTTCAAATTGACATAAATTTTAGAAAACAACACAAGTGACATACAGAAAAATGATCAAACGCGTTCAGATTGTTTTGATACTTTAGTAAAATGATCCATGAGTCATTTTTGATGTGTACGAATCGACCGCACCTCAATCTGACGCACGGTGTGAACAGTATGGCTAAAAGTGTCTGATATCAGTTTCAAATTGACATAAACTTAGAAAACAACACAAGTGACATACGACAAACCGAGCAAACACGTTTGGATTGTTTTGATACATTAAGAAAATGATCCATTAGTCATTTGTGACATGTACAAAATGACCACACCTCAATCCGAATAATGGTGTGACTGGTAAATCTTTTCATTAGATAAATAATATGTATTTATTAAATGAGATAAATCATCCAAAAACATATTGATTTTACATTATTCCATTTCATTGTTATTAGAATGAAAAAATTTGAGTTTAAAATTTCATATTTTAGTTTCACATTTCCATATTAATGTATTATTTCATATTAATGTTTTAATTTATTTCATTATTGTATTAATAATAGAATATTTTTTTTCTTATATAGGTGATTTTTTTTCCATGAGTTCGGATGCTTTGTTCGGCAAGAAATACCATGGACGACAATTTTTAAGAGCGGATCATGGATATCAAAGGATGAAACATGAATTTTTAAAACTATTGTTGAATAATTGTAATTGTAACCATGTAAAACAATGTTTCAAATGTATATAACATTGTTTTTTTGTATTCGTGATGTTAAGTAAATGTATGTAACATTTTCTGTCAAAATATTGTGTGCACGTGCTATTTTGTGCAGGTGTGCATGTGCTATTTTGTAGAGGTATACTGGTTTGTGTAGGTGTAAAGGTGTGCATGTGTGTAGGTTTTTTTTGTTGGTGCAGGGGAAGGTGCCTTTATCAGCGCTTTTTTGAGCACTGATAAAGGACACCTTTAACATCGCTAAAACAGTGCTGATAAAGGACCCCATTTATCAGCGCTCCTAAAAGCACTGATATAAGCTACCTTTATCGTCGCTAAAAATAGCACTGATAATGGGGGTCCTTTATCAGCACTTTTCGGAGCGCTGATAAAGGGGATCCCCCTATATCTATGCCGGCATTAACAGCGCTTTTCTAGCGATTTTAATGTCGGTTTTTAGAGCTAATAAAAGGCCAAGTTGTAGTAGTGTTCATAGTGGTTCATATAGAGAATGTTAATTTACCAATGAATATTATATAGGAGTAAAAAAATAGGTATGTATCAAGGCCTTGTTTTCATGCACCAGGTGAAGAACAAGTAAAAGCCCAATGTTCCCATTTAGAGGTCATTACCCCTAAGTACAACTGCACTGGAGCCACATCCACATATAGTAAAATAAAATGGATTTTATTTCTTGAAAAGAACATACTCTACACTTTACATTATTTTAGGGTTTTTTTCCAATGTTTAGTATTATCCTTAATGATTTAACTAAATTTATTCAACCCTAATCCCCCAAAATAACTTGTCTTTCCTTTAATTCCAACTATTACAACCCATATCATTAATTAATCTTAATTATATATTTATTTTATAAACATAAAAATAATAAAATCAATAAATATCATGATCACTAGTTTATTTGGAAAATTAGTTACACAGAAAATTAACATGAAAATGGGTAAAAAAGTATTTAAATACTAAGAATCATTCCTTTATAACACATCAATCATATAATCCTACATGAGATAGACTAGGTACATACCTAAGAAAAACGTTAGATATAAACACTAGTAATCGAATAATCAAATAATAACATGATTTAATTAATACATGTCAGTCAGGAGGCATTTCAAGGTGACATAAAATGGGTGAGAATTATAAACATGAAAAGAAAATAATGATATAAAATGTTAACGTCACTGCAACATAGGAATGTTTCAACAATAAAAAAATATGATATCATAAAAATTAATCAAAGATAATCACAGAGTCATCATTACATATTGTTATTAGGATTAAATATCAATAAATATACATGGTATCTCATGAGATAAAAACATTACCCAATTCATTAGAGGGATATATAATTTTGGTCACTCCCGTCACATTCATATCATGAACATGTAATTGTGTGCCTCAAAGATCATACAACATAAGAACACATTTAATAACATTTAATCACATGAATAAATATTATGAGTTAAATAAAAATAATTAGCTAAAAAAATAATTATGTGGACATCTAATTAAATACCGTTGAGTGAGAATGGGGATGGGTATTCACTAAACAAATTTTTAGCATGAAAAAATAACAGGAGATATTTTTTCAACATAACTGGTGTACAAAAATACTCATGGAAGGATATAATGAAAGTGATATTAGGTCTCCCATTAGTTTTAAATCATAAGGAACATGAGAGGTATGTGTGAAAATATTTTCCAAAATGAACAATTGGATATCAAATGGTATAATATAAAGGAAGTTCTTGAATAAAGAGGATGTGGATGAGAGAATCCCCTTAGCTTGAGAGGGATACTCTAAAATAATAGGAGGATATTCTTAAGATATTAGGAACACAATGAGAGGGTTTTAGAGAGTTATAAGAAGATAGAATTTATTCTAAAAGGGTTTTTAGTGATGATTAGTGGGATGGTGTGAGGGTTTATATATAAAAAGAGGGAGATTCTTTATTAATTTCTAAACATTGGTTTTGAACTCTATATAAAAAAATATAAAAAAACACAAAAATGCAAAAGTTTTTCTTCACATTTTCTCTACTAAAGAGAAGTGTTTTTAAATATTTTATAATTATAAGAACAATTTTTTTTTAAAATAATATATTTGGTGATATGGAAGTGGGTTGTTTTTATAAAGAATTTATTTTTAAACCATAACATAAAACTTCAGGTTTAAAGGTTCTATTAAGTATTTATAAAATTAATAAAATAACATCAAAAATACATTTTTAGATGGAAATAATATTTTTGGTATTTTATACAATTTATAAAATTTATTACATTACTTTCATGGTATTATTGTTTCATAATAAATAACGTATATTTTTAACATATATAATTTTTAACCCAAAAAGTGAATATATGAAAAAATTATGAAAAATTCACCAGTGAATAATTATTAAATTATTATTTCCAAAAAATATTTTATCAAAATAGCCCTCTAAATTTGATAATTTATATCTTTAAATAATAATAATTATTTACTGATAAATACTAATTTTTAGGGAAATAACAACTTTATAACACTTATATTGAAAATATTGAGATTCAATAAACTATATTATCATTTGTATATAAATATTATTTAATAATAATATAATATGAAAATAAAATTTATTTCAAAATTATATAATTCATAAAAAATATCTTTTATTTAAAACCCTATATTTCCCAAAAATACATTTTCGTTACTTAACATTAAAATCTATTTTTTATCAACTCATATAAAATTATAATAATGAATATGGATAAATATGATAATGGTTTTATTCAAAAGTAAAATATGACACATTCATACTACTATGTTGAGTATATATTACCTCTAATTACAACCACATATGACTTAAGGTTAAGGTGTGTGATTGTGTGGCTTTCTTAGGGTGGTTTGGTGAACATGGTTTGGGTTGTGATCATAAGAATCTTGAACTAGTCCTGGTAACCATTTTTTTCTTGCTTCATTTGTTGATTTAATCTTGGGATTGGTCAATAGAAAAACCTGATTATTCCATCTCCATCAAAAGATCCTATAAATGAGCTTCGTAGGGGATTATCCTATAGACTAAAATCATTAATACATCCATTTTTTAAAATAATACTTTATCATAATCTTTGATATATACTAATCTTATCTGTTAATGTTCAATTCATACAATATAAATGGTCAAGATGCTTAACATGCTTTTAAATCCAAAATTATATATTTTTTAATTTTTCCAAAATAAATAAGGTAGTGTATGTGTTTTTATAACTATATTATTATTGAGGAATTTATTTATTATAAATGGGGTTTTATTTATAAAATATAGGTTCTTTTAATTTTAGATAAGCTTAGAGGTTAATATATTGTCACAATAAGATAATGAAAGAGTTATGGTATCCATAATGGGTTAATATATTTAAATATGATCAATAGTTTAAAGGAAAAGATACCCTTTTTTGGTAATCTATGATTCTATTTTGTGGTGAATAAAGATATTTTTGGTAATTTTTTAGTTCTATGAAGAGTACATGACTAAGGAAAAGATAATTTTTTTGGTTAGAATGTGATTTGTTTTTGAGTTAATTATGTTTTATTAAGAAATATGGTAAATTTATTTTGGGAATATATTTGAGATAACAATGGGGATTGAAAATTAGTTTGATGTCAAAACAATTCATGCTATTTTTGAAAAACATAAATATATTTTTGGGAGAATATATTATTAATATATAAATTTATTTACCTGGGATTAATTTTATTTTTTGAAAAGGATTTGTTGAATTCTAGGAGAATGGGTTTCCATTAATCTTGAGTTTAGAGTATAGTTATAATGTTCATGATTGTTTGGGTTTATTTAATTTAGGGGACTAGGTTTTTGATATTAATATGAAAAAACTTATGGAAATATAATTTATGCTAAACGATTAATAGTTTGAAACAATAGTTGAATCAAATGTATTTTTTGTTGAAATGGATGTGTCAAAGGACAAGTCTCTTATGAGTTATTTTCAAATTTCTATGTTTAAAGATTATTATCATTACCATTTTAGTTTTAGTATTTTGATGATTATTGGGTAATTAAAATTAATCTGGGTATGGCATTTCTCTAGAAACACTTGATTTATATGAATAACTAATAATGTATAATTGCAAAAAATGGTAGTACCTAATGCAAATGTAAACATATCCCTATTATGAGGGAAATATATGTTTTTATTCTTACTTATGTTTTTTGGGTTGATATATCCTTAGAATGTATATCTTAATTCATGTCTATAAATACTGTTAACTATTCTAATTCTTGATTGAAATTAAAAATATGAGAGTGACGTTTATTAAAGGGAGTGAGTGTAACAACCTTGGAATTGATTATAAAAATAAATTTTATTAATATTCATGTTGAGAATTTATATTTCTTCAGAAAATATTTATTTTAAAAATAATTTATTGTCAAAAAAATATTTTATTTAATTAGTTAGATACTAATGATATATTTAAAATCATTATGTTTACTCAATGAAATTCAATATTTTTTAAAATGCTTAAATTTATTATATAAACATGATTTTTTATTTTGATCATTTTAAATAGTTTTAATTAATTAGATATATTATAAATATAATTTTTTTAATTATTTGAATTCATCTTGCTATTTTTTTATATGATTTGGGAAAATAATTTTATCAAGGAATGAAACATGAATACTGTTTTTCATTTGAAAACTAAATTATTTTCATTCAAAATAAGTTGTTTTCTCCCGCGATTTTTAAATTAAAAATTAAAAATAAATATTTTATAATTTAAATTTAATAAGATGAATTTAATTTTTTAATTTATCCTTCAAAAATCAGTTTAGGATGATTTTTATTTTATTTTGAAAAAATGGTTGATTATTTAGTGAATAGTTATAAAATACAATTTTTAAAAATATCATAACTTTTATGACATCAACCTGATATAATAGTGATTTTAATTTATATGAGACATTTTTATCAACCATATTTATATATAGAGAGTAAAAAAATTCATTTAATAATTATATGTTGAATTTAGAAACCTATGTTTAACATTTTGGAACCGAATTGTTTTAATATATTTTTACCCAGAGCATTCTTTTAATTATGTAATCACAAGATTAAATTTGGTATTAAATTTTTTTAAATTCACTTAAATTTTAGTTTATTTAAAATAAATTAGAAAATAGCTCATAAATAAATATAATTCATAATATTTGGATTAAATTCATTTTTATTCATATAAATTTATTTTTTAAAACTATTTTTTTGGGGTCGTACATTTATTATTTTAGAATTATTTATTATTAATTTTATAAAATGAATATTACAAATTTTATTTCATATTTTTATTTACAATGTTCAAATTTGGTAAAAATCATTTTTTTTCAAAAAAATAACTTAGCATGGTATAAATTACTATAGAAAAGGCTAAAATAATGTAAATATATTAAATAGAGGGATACGTACCTAAAATATAAACATTCATATATTTAAATGAGTTTATTAGAGATTTATCATCCTAAGATCATTTTATATAGCTGATTAGTCAATTTTTTTCCATTTTCCTTATAAATGACTTTTTTATATATTAAGTAATATGTATTTTAAGAAAATTCGTCTACTCTCACCTATAAAAGAGAATATTTAATATATATTAAAAAAACAAATAAAAATTATAATTACATGCTATAATATTCTATATTTATTTTTTAATAACCTTCTACTACACTGGGTATCATTCTACCTCAAGTGATTTCCAAAATTCCATCAAATCCAATAATGTTCCCAAGAGGGGATATAGTTTCTTCTTCACAAGTAAACTTCTTATAATTCTATTTCATTTATATTATTTATACATATATTCAAAAAATTTATTTATCCATTTAATAAAATATAAATAATATCATTATTCTTATGGAATGATAATATTATAGTTTATTTACTTCATAATCACACTCATCCATTTATTATAGCATCCTCTTTTTGGGTTTTCTTTACCACATAAAATAATGATTCTATAAATTTTTATCATTGATGGTTATGGAAACAAAATTACTGGTATGATATAATTTTACTGAGGAAATATTTTTTTCATCTGATAATTTTAACATTAATATTTAATCTTATTTTTAATTTCCCACCTTTATTTTCATAAAAATTACTCAAAAAAACATGTTTTAGATTTCATTTTATAGAACCATTCCTGAAAGTACCTTGTAAAGAAATTAGAAATTCATAAATCAATATGGAAAAATTATTTCAACCTTGACTAATATGGGGATGGACAACTTAATAAAATGAGATTATTAATGAAACCGTTACACCAAAAAATAAGAAATGATTGAAACTACTAACAAATGATAATCAATACCAATATAAAATAAGTAATAATTATATAAAAATGTATATATAATATTTATGTTGTAATTAAAATACATTATTAAGGTTAAGAAAGAAATGATTAATTACAAATATTTTATTATACTGAAAGTTAAAGTAAGTATGGTTTTGATGGAATCCATGTTTTTTGTTTCCTTATCTCAATATTAATTATTTGAGGAATGATTCACATTTCACACCATTTTTACTTTTCTATGTTTTAACTAAAAAATATATTATTTATTTGTAAAAAATATTTTTTATTTCATGAAATTTTATTTCCATTTCATGAAAAAAAATTCATTTTATATTGATTCAAAAGTTACAAATTTTAAACTGTTGTTGGAAAAATAATCTTCTTTAATTAAGTTAAAAGGTTTATACTTGAACTAAATCCTTATATGTTTTATTTCATCCACCAAATTAATTCATTATATTTTATTTGATATTTCATTTCTAGTTATTTACATTTCTTTCTCATAAACCTTTTTCCAAAGTATTCATTCTTTAAAAATTATAATGCGTGTATGTGTTTTTTCAATTAAAATTACTTTTCATTATGTCCTAAAATATATTCCATGAAAATGAAAATGTAATTTTATTTTATTATAACATATATCTATTATATATATTATTTTATATTTCACTCTATGAAATTAGATACTAACATGGAAATATTTTTCTTCAATGGATTTTATTATCTATAAATATATGATGTTATTAAGAATAATTGTCATAATATTTAAAGGATATTTTACCTTAATTTATATATTAATTATTTTATATTATGTATGTTTTTATATATAATTTAATTATTTTCTATGTTCATTTTATATCTCCACTAAATTTCTTCACAAAGTATGTAAAAAAATTATTTTTTATGTTTTCCACACATGTTATTTTTTAATTTTATTATTAATGTATGAAAAAAAAATATTTTTTATAGCTTCAAAAAGAATTATTTTCTTTATTTTATAACAATTTTTACTACTAAATTTATTATACATGCATTTATGGATTTTCAATTTATTTTTTAATCCATTTTTTTGTGAATTTTTCATTTTAAAAATTATAATTATTTCTTTTGAAGAATAAATAATAGGATTTACATATTATTGTGTATATTTTAATCATATATATAAATTTACTCTATTTGATTTAGTTTATTTTAAAGTTTTATTTATTTTTAATTATTTTGTAATTAATATTTTCAATGTCCTCTATTCATCACCGTGAAATGGATTTTTGGAATGACTTATATGTTTTTTTTTAAAAACATGATACAAAAGATTTATAAAAAATATTTCACTTCCATTTTCAACTAAAATCATAAATGATTTATCTCCATTTTAGTTGTGTTTATTAATTTACCCTATAAATAAATTTATTATGTTTTTAATTTTTTAAATTGAGATAACATTTTCAGATGATCTAATTATTTATCGCTTTTTATGTGATACCATTTCAATGTTTTAAGTAAAATCTCTTCATATAAAATTAATTTACATCTATGAAAAAATCATTTGTTGTTTCCAATAATTTATATGGTATTTGATATAACAATACCATCAACTTATTTATATGTATATATTATAATAATTTTTTTATAAAATTCAGTAAAGAAACAATTTTCTTCTTCATTAGTTAACTTATCTATAATAGAATTGTCAATGTTTTCAAGTTCTTGTGTAAAACATATTTATGGAAAATAGTAATGTGAGTGGTGGGGTTTTTATAATCCTCAAATGAATCAACTAATGTTTTATATCTCTTGATATACTGATGTTGTTGTTGGACATGATTATGGGTATCTTTGTTAGTAATTTTATGTATTTATATGATTTTAAGTAGCTTTGTTTGCAAAATTGGGAAAAGACATGATTATGATAGATTTGTATTGAATCCTTCGATGAATTTTTAATTTTTTATGTCAAATTTATAGGTTATTATACATTAAAATTATATGATAAATGGATCAAGATGGACTCATGATTGCACACCCCTATTTCTCTTGATTTACATTATTCCAACCATTTATTCCGTGAACCATGATTTTTTATTTATTATTTATTTAGTGTGATTATATTATGTTATATATAATATTTTTTGTCGTGTGATAATAGTCATATTCTCATTTTATTCTCTCATATAATATTCAATTGTATTATCTTATGTTTACCCTTACTTTTCTTTTGAGTTCACCCTTTCTATGAATTTAATTCTATGTGTTTTGAAGAAGTTTATTATGTATGATAAATTTATTTGGGTAAATAGTATGATGGATTTTTGAGATATGTATACCTTTTTTTATATATTAAAAATTTATATTAGAAGAAAAATTATTCATTTTAAGGTAAATATATTTGTTGAATTAGTTAATTTTTTTTCTTAATTAGCATATTTTTTCACTAAAATGTTATCGAGTATGTATAAAACTCAATATTTATATTAATATTGTAATTATGTATGTTTAACTTAGGGTTTATTGAGTAATTATAAAAATTAGCGTGTAAGGGATATGTTTTTAGAACCAGATCCAGGAGTGTAATTTTATGACATCTCTATTTGTATCAAAGATAGTGTGTAAAGGATATATTTTTAGAACTAGACCTGGGAGAGAATTTATGTGTCATCAAATTTTTCAATTTTTATTGAAGTAATTTAAAATTATATAAAAATAAAATGAAAAAATTCAGATAAGTAGGTATGTATTTTTATACTTATCCCACACATAAAATTATAGTTAACATATAAAGAAAATCTATATATAAAAGATAACACAACTAGTTTAATATGAATCATAAAGGAATTAACATGTTGGGGGAGAGGGGATATTTCAAACATAGTAAACATGATATTTATGTCATAAAAATAATTTCATTCCTTATGGGGAAAGTTATTGAATATGTAAGAAGGATACTCAAAGGTGATTGAAGACTAATTCTTAGTTCTACTGAATTTGTTGAGTACATGAGGACATACCATAATAAATTATTATATAGATTAGTTAATAGATTAAACATGACGATAAATAAAATTATATACTTGAATAAATCTTAAATTATATCATGATCATAATAAGAATTCTGATAATATTTAACCCTCAATTCAACCAGATGTTTTTGGTTATTGAAAATAATTATCCAAAGAATTTTACATTGAATTGAATTTATAGCACAATAATTTCCTATGAGATGAGTAATAATGAAAATTATTTTATGGAAATGGATATATCATTTGAATTTGAATTCCTGTTAATGAAGAAAATCATCGTGTATGGCGTTCCCAATGAAAAAGGGGTTAAAAAATTCATGTTATTTCTTCATTCAAATTTAAAATGAAAAAAAAGAAAGATCAAAGGAAAAATTCCAATTTTTTTAAATGTATTATAGTTTGAAACCTCACTTAAATTTTTCACATGAATTTATAGAATAATAAAGATAATATAAAATTCATGAAGAAATAATCAAATTATATTAAAGGAAGTAAAAGTTCACAAGAGAAATTGTTCAAGAAAAATAATATGATTTAATAAGAAGAATATATCGTAGAAAAAACTAAAGTAAATATCATTGAGGTAAAAAATCCTCAAAAAATAATCTCATGTGCCTCTCATTGAAAGGGAATCATATGGGATGAAAGTGCTAAAAATGATTTTAAGTTGAGTGAAGATTTGACCTCAATTTAGAGATGTATTTTTACTTGAATAAATAAAATTTGGGAGAGCCTAAAAAAATAAGGTCAATGGGGTGGTCTACAATTCTAAATTATATATATAGTAGTAAGATAGAGATAATTATTATTTAAAGGTGAAAATTGGAAAACCCAAACCAAATAAATCATAAAAAATATAAAAAGTTGATGAATTTAGACACCAAATTGAAGAGAAGACTAGGATTATCGATGGTTTGGTTAAATAAGGGAAATTTCATGTAAAATTAATTGAAGTTATTGAATGAGAAATCATTTGTCTAGGAAAAAATATTAATGTCCAAGAAATACTCTTATCTCTCAAGATTACATAAAAACATTTGATCATATCAGTTACTGAGAAAGTAAAGTATAAAATTTGTGAAAAAATATAAAAGGTATTAGATTATATTTAAAGATTTATGATAATTAAGTGGTAGTACTAGTTTATGTTATTTCATATTCACTAACTCCATGGAAAATGATTAACTCTAGTGATAAAAAAAAAACTAGATAATGTCATAACAGTAATGAGAAAAGACTAAAATAAACCAAAATAAAGGTTTCTTGTTTTTGAAAGATGATTTTTACACAATATATATTCTTCTTATCAAATATTTATGGCAAGGCAGAAGAGAAACCAAGATAGATGGGAACAAAGTCATATAATTGATATGTTTTTATATAGATAACACTTTTGTTATAAATATATAGACACATAAGACTTGTAT
The DNA here is from genome assembly GCA_963277665.1 of Viscum album. Classification (NCBI taxonomy): domain Eukaryota; kingdom Viridiplantae; phylum Streptophyta; class Magnoliopsida; order Santalales; family Viscaceae; genus Viscum; species Viscum album. The sequence continues at coordinate 589,475,454 of OY728141.1, read as the reverse complement.
TTATATTTATGGTGAAATTTAGCATGATAATATAGTATTAGAGTATAAATTATTATTATAAAAAATCTATTATCTTGCCGGATAAAAATTTAAAATCAACTTATAGCCATTAAAAATTATGTTTATCTATCATATTCATAAGAGGAAAATGTATACTCACTCCCAATAGAGTAAATATATTGGACATGAATTAAAAGTAAAACCATTGTGAATGTGACTATGACATAGAATTAGTCTATAGTGAAATATGAAGATATATTATATATTTTTGGGAGTAATTATACTTCCCATATGATGTGAAACAATATTATTTTTATAAGAATCAATTTGATAAATATATCTGTAATAAGAAATAGAAATTATAAAGGTTTAACGATCATTATATCTATTAAACCAAATAGTATAGGTAAATACATGAGTCTCAACTTCTTGGTAGTTAAAGGACATATATATATATTTTTAAGTGTCATACAATTTCTGAACACTGTCTATAAAGTCAATTTCCCCCCCAGAAAACCTGTATGACCAATGTTAGTGAAGATTCTAGGATTATGAAACTTAATCACATAAATAGGAATTTATACTATATTATTAGAGAATACGACATGTGTTTTCTATCAAAATAAGATAAATATTTGTTGAATTATAAAATCCTTGGTTACATGATCTAGAAACACTTAGAATATTTGTTCTATAATAATACAGATCATTATATCCTTAATATAAAATTTGATCTTACTCATACATGTGTTTTATTACAAAATTGGGATATTATATAGAAAAATGATAATCTTAATGAAAATGAGTAAACAATAATGATTATGATGGAGTATGTGGATGTGTGTAGAATAATATAATCTAATGGCCTTAAATATTAAATTTTATTCATTTTTAAATTTCATTTATGGGGTTTAATGGTAACCTAAAGAATCATGAAATTAGACTTTAATGATAAATTTAGAACAATTCCAATTAAATCTTAATTTATTGATGGTTCACATCACATGGAGACCCCAAAAGGTAAGAAATTTACTCCACATGTTATTCTTGTGGATAATATCCTTGAATAGAGTATCCATGTTATACCCTGTATTGATGTACACCTCCATGTTAATAATACATTTATTTAAACCCTAAATCAAGATGAAAATATGAAAATAAATCCATTATTCTTGATCATTTTTCATAAAAACATTAATATATATAGTCATAAAAATAATATTTTAATCCAATGATTTAAATTTAATATGAAATACATTTCCCATCATAGACTTCTTACAATTAATGAGGATCAAAATAAGAGGCTATGGATTAAATAAAACCCATAAAGGCGAAGGTGCTTATCTTTCTTCTCTCCCTCTATAATTTACCCCTCCAATTTCAAGCACTATATAATCCCTTAAATATTATACTGAGATGTATATAAATTGATGATCTTGGGGGTCAAATTATTACACCAAAATATTTTAATACTCGAACACTAATTCACACTCTAAAATCCTTAGGGTTGGGATTCAATATAACTGAATATTAGGACCAATGACCTTAACGATTGATCTAGTGACCATTGGTTTTAGTATGATGGAATAATCCTCGCACTGCATGGTTATTTTATCATTGTTAACTAGATAATCCCTAGAATCTAATTTTATTTTTTCCATATTTCTCATTCTTTAAACTAGATACATATATAACCTCCATATTTTTTTTCAATATCATTGTTAAACGATGTTCCAGAATTATTTAACATTACAACAATTTCATGTTTCTCAGATTCTAATTCAGTCATGTGAAGATCCATGGGTTTTACACCAACAACATGGTTCTTTTTCATCTTTGGTATATTAGTCTTCCAATAATCATACTCAATGATAGCAAAAAAATATTCATCAAAAATATTAAAATTGTTCTCTAATTGGTATAAAGTATAGGGAACCTATAACTCACTACTCGGGGATGATATCTTCCAAGATATACCTACCACTTTCGCACTTCTTTCCATAGTGAACGTTTCACTGTGTTCCTATATTGTTCCATAAAATTAAGTATTATAATACCTATATTTTAATACATTTAGAACACTAGTTTCCACTATAAATCTCACATATTAATATATTTTAACCTATAGATATGTGTTTCCAAAATAAAGCCTATGCGATTTACCCAATTTAAATTCACATTATTAGTGGGATACATGTCATCCCGTTGTCCCTGAAATTAGTTCCCATCGATGGGCAGATTTGATGTGAATTCAATGAATCTATCCTCACAGATTGAATGTAGGTTGGAACACCAGGTTGGTTTATTGGTATTACCTCACTAGACACAAATTTTCCTTTAAGAATGGGGAAATGGAATCCTTAATAATTATAATATCGTTAAGGCCCAAAATGGTGGAACATTAAAATTGATTTATATTCTTATCAAGTCCAAGTTGGAAAGATAGATAAACATATCCCAGTTTTTTACAGGAATAATAGAAATTATCCCATGATTCGAATTTTTCCTCATAAAATCAAGGTATCTCCTATACAAATTCAATACACACTACATCTATAAGATCTTTAAATATATCTACTTCGACACAGATATGAGGTTCAATCAGTTGAAACAATGTCTTTTACCTACTATCAAATCTCAATAATCTACACACCATATTCCCTTGTACTTTAACTAAATGGTTTTTTTAAATGAGATGGAATTTCATGTAAGATTACTAATATAGTTGATTATGAGAGATATAAAAGAATATGAAAACCATAAGCCCATCTAAAATGTTAAAAGAAAACTCCATCATAAAATTTATTTCCTTTGGACCAAGAAAGATCCATTTAATCTTTAGATTATATTTGAACAGTAAAGTGATGGGTTGTAATTAACCTTTTATATTATAGTATTTCAATCCCCAATTGCATTTAATGAATATATCAAATACATTTAATATGTATAATCTATGAAAAAAGAGAGAAATAAGTGAAAGATCACTAATATCAGAGGCCTTAGTAATGTTTTGAAGAGAAAGATGGAGTTTTGGTTCTTGTGAGTAGTGGGAGGGGAAATTCAGTTTGATAGTATTACAAAAATGTATGAAATATATTTTAGGTTATTGAAAGGGGTGAATTAAGAATGAAAATATAAAAAATAAGAGGTTTATTTCCCTCACCCATTTAAAGGGGGTAGTGCAGGTGTCATGATGATTATCATAGCCTTTAGAAAATCCATTAAGATTAAAAATGACTGATGATTCTTATTACCTAGTATATAAATTATATAATTTAAAATAAAAGGATATTATTTGTTTATAATTGAAAATTATAGTATTCTTTAATGGTTAATAGTGATCTCACACACGTATAAAATGTTTAATTTCATTACACATTAATAATGTAATAAAAAAAATACACTTTGGTAAATGATTCTAAATCTTGGGACCAATAATAGAAAATTTATTACCAATACCCATGTGGTGGGTTATCTCAACAAAAAAAGTATAATGAAACACATTTCAATGGTAAAGAATACACACACAATTTATTTAGTTAAAATGTAAAAATGGAGTATTAATAACATAGATTGATAGATGTTAATTATGTCCAATCTATTAGATAAATTTCATATAGAAGTGGTATAAAAATCCCTCTATATTAAATATAGTACTTTTTTCTATTCAGGTGAAGGAACAACTCCAGATGAGATATGGTAAAGTAATAATCCAACTCTAAAATACTTTTGAATCATTAAAAGTAAGGGATTTGTTATCAAAAGAAATATTAAACAATATATGTTTTAATTTCAAAGTGGAAAACGAATATTTATTAGAAACTCATAGAAAATAATGGTGTTAATATTATTCAATTGAAGGTGTGAAAATAAATTTTAAGTTCATGACATCACTCTCATAGAAAATGATCAAAATAGTGTGAAAATTCATGAGTATAGTGATGAAAATTTAAGACACTTAAGGGGAGGATAAATAGATGATATTTAGTTTCAATAAGAATAAAATAATGACTAAGTTGAAACATTTTTAATAAATACAAGTAAGTCAAGAAGAAATTATGAAATTAATTTAGTGGATTGAATTGGTGTCTGAAGATCCCCAATGTAAACAAGGAGGATAGAACCTATACAAAAATCATCAATTTTAACTTGATTACTAACAAAGTGTTTTTATGAGTCTAATAAGGATGAGTATTATGATAAATTTATTATTTAGGGGATTTGTAAATTTGAGAATAATCATACCTAAGAAGTCATTTCCGGGTTGAATAAAAAGAATTTTATTTAAACTAGAATGATTTTTTCCTAGAAAAATTATCATTGAAGAAAAATTGGTTAAAAATGAGGAATGAATTTTATTTTAGCGATATTATTTTATTAAAGAAATCAATAAGGGTTAAAAATTTACTCTCATGGGTAATTTCTAAGTGATTCAAATTTTCTTGTCCACATATTTTCAAAGGGGACTAATGTTATTCCAAATGGACATCAAATTAAAATCCTCTAATGTATTTCATGAGGATGAAGTATATTTTTAAAAACCAAATTGATTTTATATAAATGATTATGAAAAAATGGTTTTCTTATTGAAGAATATTCTTTATGGCGTTAAACAAGAACTAAGATAATAGTATTCTAAACTTAATCAACAATAAAGTAAAATTAGGGTCTAATGAGTAGGTTTTTATTATACTCTCATTTTGAAAATTATAATTATTTAACTATATTGATGCAATTTTATGATTATGATATAATATTTGGAGGATCAAACAAAACAAAATTTGATCAGTTGGAAGAATTTCAGAGATGTGATTTTGAAATTCCGTGTTTTGAGAGTTTTGGTTTTTTCTTAGTTTTGTTGTGATAAAAATAAGACATGGATATATTGTCTCTCAATAAAAATGTTATTAGATGTTATTGATTGTATTTTTAATCATTAATTCCATGGTAATGAAAAATATAGGTTCAACCAATTTTAAATTATTAAGGGAATATAATGCAAACAATGTCAATGTGAAAAATTATAGGAAAATAATTGAGAGCCTATTGTATATGGTATTGATAATATCCAATATTATTTCCACTTTTCAGTCAATAATATTCCAAATATATACTGAAGAAAGTCACTTACATACAATGAAGAGGATATTATGTTATGTCAAATGTAAATATATATTTTCTTATAATTCTATATCATAGAAGAAGTTGTTGGGATTTAGAGATATATTTTGGGCAAGTGTAGTGGATGATAGGAATTCAGCATCATGAAATTTATTTTACCATTGAGTTTTGTTAAAATTTATTAGTTAATAAATAATCAAATTATATCTCGTTGAATAATATAAAAGATGAATACATCATGGAATCTCAAGTGTGTACTCAATTTCAATAGGTGGAGCAACAAAATGAGGATATCTAAGTCAAAGAGAAATAAATCATTATAATGAAGTGTAATAACTCACGTGATATAAAAATTAGAAAAATGATATAAATCACTCAAGTATGAAGAGAATCAAGAAAAAGTATCACGTTATTAAGGTGATGTATGGGAATGGGTAAATTTTTTGACTACGTGTTTACAAAATGTCTACTTATGTATCTCATTACTACGGAACTTTCCAAAGAAGAGTTTGAAAGGAATTAGTTTTATCTTGGTTTTCATCAATATTTATCCACCATAATGGTTTTTAGAATGTTACCTCACTCCCCTTAAGTGTTTTTATTTCATTAGTATTCTCATTAAATGGAATTAATGATAAGTGGTTCATTTCAAGGTATGATATCTCTCATGGGATAATACAATGATCTTAATATTTAACCCTTTAAAACATAAAAATTATTTCGGATTTTTTTAATTGAAAGGGGGGATATAACATTATTTTCCTTCAAAGGGTAGATATATATCAAGAAATTTAGATTATATGTTCTTAATATATTGTGATAAAAATGGTAGATATCAAATGCTTCGAATATAGGAAATAAATATATGAGAATTTTTATAGTAGAATTCATAAATATTCATTAAGGGGATGTTTTTAGGGTTAGATTGGAATTAAACTAATACAAAAAAATTCGACTATTTTTCATAAAAACTAGTTGTGTCAAGGATCATAGAGGTCAAAAATGTGTTTTCATGTGAAAATAATCATTTTACACTTGTTTATCACACTAATAATGACTATCTTGAGTTTAGATTGAATGGTTAGTGAATCATTGTATATATTATCAATGTATTAATGTTTTAACTAGTAGGGTGGTGATTTATGAAAATGATTTTCATTGAAATCCTGATGAAGGGGTTATTCAATAAACATGGAGGGTTATATTTGTAATAGAAAATACATGGATGAATTTTAAGGTTATGTTTACTGAAAAAGATTTATTGAAATCCTTTATATGAAACCTAGAATTATGGTTATTTTTTTCCTGATGTTTGAAGGAATATTGGAGATATTATATTATGAAAGACAAAAATCATGTCATATTAATTTATTCTATTCCATGTAGCCAAATCTCACATTATAAGGGGAATATAATTAAAATTTATTATGGGATTACTTATATTTATAAGATTTATTTATCCATTTAAGAAATATAATTTCATAATGAATTTTTATATAAATAATATCATGACATGGTAGAATAATGTTAAAAGTGCCACACCATAAGAGGGGACCTATTATTTTTTTATGAATATCTATTTCTAGAAACATATATAATTGTGTTGTTATAAAATAAATTCATCACAAAATTAATCTATGTAAGATTTTTGTATTATTGTGATGACATGATATATTAGTTGTGAATTTATTTTCATCATCGGAAATAGATAGTTGCACTATCAGACATAAAATAGACCCTGAGTTATAAAATAGAGATAAAAACTAAAAGAATTAACATTACATAAATATCACATTATAATCAATTATTATCAGCAAAATGTAGACATTACACCATTGTTTTGACATTATTTATAAGATAGGGTCATGTTTTATACTATATCTAATACATGACTGAAAGTTATTTTTTATTATTACCTTACAAACCAGGGTTACACGTCACGGAGGAAGAAAATAATGAAGGCCAAGTGAATCCTTCTGAACCACATTAACACACTCAACATAATGTGAATTGAGACTATCATAAACCACCAGAGTCTCTTCTGGTCTGCCCCAACGAGCCAACGTGTCAGCCTCAAAGTTGGACTCCCTCAGACTATGATGAACCATCCTTCCCGGATTAGTCTCTGGTTTGCACCTATGATAAACATACACAAAATCCCAAGAGATGTCGTGATTGCCCTGCCGAGATCTGACCAGAACCTCTGAATCCGATTCCACTTCCATCACCGGAAGGCCTTTCCTCCTGCAAACAATCAGACCCGATAGAAGAGCTCTAAACTCCGCACCCATAGAGTTACCAGGTCTATAATAAGCACTGAAAGCAATAAGAACTGAACCCCAACAATCCTGAAGCAAACCACCTCCCCTCATGATTCCTCCCAAGCATGAACCATCCACATTCAGCTTCAACCCAATAGCTGGAGGCTGCCACCTTACCCACCGCCCTCTGTCCAAATTCTGTATGCGTCTGTGACCGAGGTTCCCCAGTATAACTGAATGAACTCCATTCCTGAAAAGAGAGGACAATTCAACAATGGTAGATCTCATCCGGACCTGTAGAGTTAACGAATACCTCCTTCAACCCAACCACACCTGATTGAGAGCCTCCCATATTGTCCAACAGATGGAGACCAGAATGATAATATGGGTTATTCGCTCCCCTGTCCTACAACCAAAACCAGAAAACCATAGCAGAAGATAATCCTGAACCGAATGACAATCCCCATATGGAAACCTGTATTGGGATATCTGAGACCAGAGGAAACCAGCCCATCGTCCCTGAAAAAATAAATGCAATGTTGACTACGAACACCGACTCTCACAACAGTAGCATCTCGATGCCATGCAAACCCCTCTTCTCTGGATATTTTCCTCAGTGGGCAGGGCTCGGTTTTGGATCCTCCACACCAGAAAGTTCATTCTCGATGGGATCACATTACACCATGTAACCTCATCCCCTACCACCACTGCACAACCCCTATGAAGAATCCTCCTATAACCATTCATATTAAAACGCCCCGAGCTAACCTCTATAAAACAGCATCTGTCTGGATCATCACTCATAACAATAATGATAAATTGTTTCAGTTGTGAAAGTTTAAGGATTTCATGTATAAACTCATACCTTCCACATGCCTCCTTAAAAGGGATGTCAAGATGAGGACAGTCTTCAAACAGAAGCCTCTCCTCCGTCCATGTATCCTCCAAAAAGTTAATCTCCCCATGACCAATCACCCATCTGGTGTGATCATGCAGCACCTCCATATGAGAAAACCTGCACATGGAGAGACACATCACTCCAAGCATGAAAAAATTCCCATGCCAACCATATCGTGCTCTAAAAAATTTAGCCCACAGAGACTTACCAACAATCACCTCCCAAGCTAGTCTGGCTTGCATCCCCAGAATGGGTTCGTGAATATCTCGAATTCCAACCCCTCCCTCGTCCACTGGTCAGGCCAACCTCTTCCAATAGGCCCAATGACATATCCCTTCTCTCTTCGCGTCCCACAAAAAAGACGTGAGAATGTGTTCAATCCTATCCACAGTGCCCTTCTGGGGGTTGATGATGGAAAAAACATGCATAGATATAGATAATAGAACACTATTGATAAGAATGATCCGACCTCCAAACGAAAGCACCTTGTTCTTCGAGTTTAAAATCCTCCCCAAGATATAGTCAAAAATCCAATTGAAATGATTCTTCAGAATCCTTCCACTGGATAATGGAAATACCAGATAAAGAATAGGGTGTTGTCTCTATCCACAACAGAGAATAGCCTGGATAATCCTACACCTTCCTCCTGTGCATTTGTTGGATATGAACAAGTGAATTTTCAAATGATTGATCGACTGCCCACTCAGCTTCCCATATCTGGCCAAAATTCCTTTAAGAGTTTTTAAATTTCTACACCCGCCATTCAAAAATAATAATATATCATCGGCAAACATCATGTGGGATATACTCCCTGAATTCCTTCTACCATGGAAAAGCCTCAATCTACCCTATGCCATACTCTTCTTCAGATTTCTGGACAAAGAATCTTGAGAAAGGACAAAGATGATAGTAGAAAGCGGGTCCCCCTGTCTAACTCCTCTCACAGATTTTCAGAAACCAAAACATTTCCCTAATAAAGAAATAGAGTTCCATGGAGATGCAAAGCACCGGAAACAGAGTTCACAAAACTTCTCATGAAACCCAAAACTCCTCATGACCCGTAATATGAAGCTCTACTCCAAATTATCCTAGGCCTTATTCATATCCACTTGAAAGATGATATTGGATCCAACAGTCCGTTTATTCATATCATGAACCATCTCACTCTCGATTCCCAATTCTCCTTGAATGCTCTTACCTTAAATAAAACAATGTTGTTCCTCTGATATAATCCTGGGTATATCATTGGATAGTCTCCTTGTAACATCTCAGGTAAATAAAGAATAATAAATTTTCATATTTATTAATATTTGTGAATTAAATATTAATTTTACTTTAAAGGGGTTGCTATGTTCGATAGCGTACCCGATACACAACAATGAGTTTCTTTGAAATCTTACGTTGTAGACTAGTAATAAAATAATATTATTTTAAATGGAAGTTAACACGTAGTCGTTGTACTATCGGGAATGAATATAAATAACTAAAATATGATTATATATGTTTTTTAAATGTTTTTACATTTATCCAATAAAATATAATGGCTTAAAATAAGAAATGAATTGAATTTTAGGCATAGATACTCTATTATTCACTAAAAGGTCGAACTATCACCTTTTGATGGAGAACCCTCTTTAAACATAGTTTTTCACACTCTAAGAAATTTTATTGGACCAAATAAAACCCTTCTTTAGAATCGGGACATCAAAATTTACTTCGTGTAAATTTTTGGTATTTTTCCGATAAAGTTCATTTTTAATGAATAGTGAAAAATGTTGTTTTTTAATTACAAACCACTTTTTAATATAATTTATTTACATGATCAGATTATAATTTGAATTGGTTTTTAAGTGAAATTAGAATATATTTTTACCATTTAATCTAATAGTGGTCGTTGGAATTAATTCCACTTTGAAATTGGACTTAAACTAGTGTCAATCTTTTGATACATATTGTTTCATAAAAACACGCTATTTGTTTTGACAGCGGGAATTAATTAATAAATTAATTAATGTAACTTATATGTTTTTAATTTTGTAAAATAGACATCATTTTTGAATTAGGAATATCAAATATACATTAGGGTGATGTTTTGGTATTTTACTAAAAAACTTCAATTTTTGATTAATAGTGAAACCACTATGTGGTACTTAAAAAAACTTATTTTTCGTTTAAATGAAATTTTACCACATCTGTGTTTTGAATTTCAAAAGTCCCAAATACATGGTTCTCATTATAAAGTAAAGTGTGGTTCAATGGGATTAAAATACTTTTTTGTTGAATAGTAACTATTATGTTTTTAATCGCAATTAGAGGTAATTAGTGTAGTTTAAGGTAAAAATAAAGTTTTAAGAATATGAAATGACCTAGATAATTGTCCTACCCTTATTGGATGTGTCATGGCAGACCAAAAAAATTCATGGGTCAGATTGGGGACCCCATGGAGCCACTTTAGTAGGAAAATTACATTAATAAATTTTTATTTAATGTTAAAATTAAAATGTCACAAACCTGAGTTGTTTTACTAAAAAAATTTAAATGGGGTTATACAAGTCATGTTTTTGACTATAAAAATTCATTAGAAAGATAAAAAGATTTCCTACATCATAATATTTGTTTTATAATTTTTAGAAATTAAATAAATTAAATTATTTATGACACCATGATGATGCAGCGATTACCTCATTATTTTACGATTTAAATAAAATGAAAAGATATTGTAAAATCTAAGACCTACACATGTAAAAAACCTATTGGATGGGTGTATTTCAAACTATTATCACCGTATCCTAGAAATATATAATTTTTGGACCTTTTAAATCCGAAAATAATTTTATAATAAAGTAACCTATTATAACTTTCCAAGAGTGCCCCTCCTCTCCTCTTATAAAAGGCCCCCACCTCTACCACCTTACCCACACCTCTCAAGACTTTGGCTCGGCCAAAACCATTCAATTTTGTCTCTCCACATCCCTCTATTACTCCTAGAAGCCTCAATTTTGCCATAAGTCTTCACAAGGAAGCCTTTGATCTCAAATCAAAAAGAGTTACCCGTTTTAAAGGTAGTGTCTTCTCTTGTGTTCTTATGTTTTATTTTGTTTCTCCAACCCCCTGAACTCTTTTTATTCATTTATTTTGTAACAAAAACAGTATCCTCAATATACTAGGATGTTTTTATAATAAGTATTCGAGCTACACTTACACACAAATTTATCTAATGGTTAAAGAGCATACTGTTTCAGTGAATGGCGAATTTCTGCCTCACGAAACGATGATTGTTCAATATTCTTCTAACACCTTCAAAGGTGGACATTAAGATGGCACTATATTTATATATTATATATAATATGTTTATGTTTTAATTAATATTCTGTATTTTCCATTTATGGCATACCTTTATGGTTTCCATTATGGGTAAACGCGATATCTTCATTTTAGGAAGTGCGGACTACCGCCCCCTCAAAGTGATTTGATTCGTTAATACCATATGTGGTACGTATAAAGGATAGATTCAATGATATTATATATGAAATTATACTGGAATTATAATATACCTTTAATTCATTATGATTCCATTCCATAAAATATGAAATAAAAATGAAAGTAGCGTTCATGCGTACGTATGGCTTACCGTCTCCATGAACGGTGCATTTCATTTCTTATCCCCAAATGTAATGTACTATTATAAGTACATATATATAATGGATATATATGATGTATGTTACATCTAAATTATGAATATAATTCTGGAATTAAAATATACATATCTCTCATTTAGTTTTAATTCCATTATTATGACATAGAAATGAATGTAGCGTTCATGCCTACGTACGGCTTACCGTCTCCATGAACGGTGCATTTTATTTCTCACCTCCAAATGATTATGTAATATTATAAATTCATGTATATAATAGATATATATGATATATATGGCCTCTACCTCATGAATATCATTCTTGAGATAATGGATATTTGACTACATGAACAACATGTAAATATAAGAAGATCACTGTAGACTCAAGTACCAAATATCGACAAAACGAACGTTATTAACTTAAATGATTACATAATGTTCATAACATGGTAATAAGTGATATTAAAGGAATAATTAACTTGAAAAAGGTTCTTAATCAAGTATAAAATAACTCAAGTTTATTATTCCGGAAATTAAAGAATGATCGAGTCAAGTCGGACCCGGGGTAAGGGACTTCGTCTCAATCTCCATTCATTGAGGCATATTTTGTTTTATACACAACATTCTTTTATACAGTGTATAAACCCCTTTGACTTTTAATTTTATTCAAAAGTAATATTTTTATACGAAGCGTTTTACTAAATTACAAAAAGGAATGTTTCTTTTAACGTACGCGGTGACAATGGCCTTTTCCGTCGCCGTGATTATTATTTGGTCTTTGGCTTCCTCAACAAGACGTAATGTTTTTTAAAATGAAATAAATACCATATACTATTTTATGTATTTTGGTATTGAAAAGGGTTTTTATAATGGATTTATTATGTCAATATATTTAAGTGATATATTGTGATCAAAGTTTGGAAATGTTTTCTTTCCATTATATTTGTTTTATGTCTTATGATTTTATAATGGTACTTGAACATTTGACGGGTGGTTACATGATAAACCATATGAAGGGTGGTGCCGTGAATACCAGGATGGGTGGTTACGTTATAACCCCCAATGCATTGGGTATGGAAGTCGGCCGTATTTCCATTTCATTAAGTGATATTTGTGGAAGTCGACCGTATGGTAATTCCATTTAAGTATGTTTATGTCCCAAGTTACCTTTATATGTTATGTGTTCTTTAAATGGGTTTTATGGTAATCTTTTGGTTACAAAAGGGTAAGTAATTATATTTTATTCAGTGTGGAGTATTTACTACTCCATAAAGGTGAAAAGTATTACTTTGATAAAGTATTCATGGTTTAATTGTTGTTTTGAAAAAACTAACAGTTTTCCTTCTTTGTGTATCCCTTACTGAGCTTTTTATGCTCACCCCATGTTTTTTTTCAAATGTTTTTCATAGGACATTAATGTGGAATAGGGTCAAGGATGGGATCAAGGAAAAGTCATGCTATCTAAAACATGGAACTAGACATGTTTCTTTTTAAGAGTTTTTATTTTATGGAAACTTAGTAGAAGTGTCTACTTTGTAATCTTTTGAGATGTAATAGTTATGTCCTAATTCTCTAAAACTCTAAACCTGAAAAGATCCTCAATTTGAATTATTCATTTAATTCAATATTAAGTAAGGTTTATGGACATTGCCTGATAGTTGGTATCAAATGTCGGTTTAGACAACTTTAGGAGTAAGAAAAGTGTTAAATAATAAGTTAACTTATGGTATGATTGAAATGATATAGCATTTAAAGATTACCATGTTGCTTCGCTTAAGATATTTCTGTGTTCAGAATGGTTTTCCACAGAGGAAACAAAGCAGCTATGTTGGGAAAACATCAATAGGAAGACAACCTTCCAAATCAGCAACCTGAGATGGTCGGAATCGGAACTGAATAGTTTGTTATAGTGATGGCATAGTTGACTCAGGATATAAATGGTGGTGGTATCCATGCACGAGATCAGCCAGATCAACCACAGAGGAACATGTTAGTGGTGGAACATTTCATGAGGCAACATCCCCCATCATTCAGAGGATCATCTAACCCCGTTCTAGCTGAAGGGTTGATTAAAGCACTGGAGAATATTTTTGATGTCATGGGGTGTTTAGAACATCAAAAGGTTAGTCTTGTTGTTTACCGTTTTGAAGGAGAAGCTGATCAGTGGTGGTTGATGGTGAAAAATATCAGGGATAGTGATAAGATTTATGATCTTCACGGGGATGAATTCAAAGGTATGTTTCTCGAGAAATATTTTCCTAAGGTGGTTCGTCTTAGGATGGAAAAATATTCCTAGAATTGACGCAGGAGGATGATTCAGTGTCCACTTATGAAGTAAAGTTCACTCGATTGGCAAGGTATGCTTTAAACTTCATACGAGATCTTGATAGTAAAATCAACCATTTTTACTTAGGGTTAATGCCAAATTATTGAAGGGATTTAGCTTCTCTTGAGTTCAAAAGTTATGAAAAACTTGTTCGATGTGCGGAGAAGGTGGAAATGGAGTTTGCCGATGATCAGGTGCACTTTGACAAACAACAGAATAAGAGGTTCAGTTGGCAGTCAAAAGGGAAGAATTCATCAAAGAAGCAAGGAGGTAAGAAAAACAAATATCCATCCCATGATCAAGTGGGCAATGAAAATCCAACGGTAAGATGTTATAAGTGTAATGAAATGAGTCATTATGAAAATGAGTGTCTAATGAAGTACTCAACTGAGGGAAATCAGCCAGACTACAAGCAGAAAGGGGTGGTAAAATCCTTTGCAACTACTTCAGCAGATGTTGGGAAATTGAATGAAGTAGTATCAGGTATACTGTTTGTTTGTTCAGATTATGCCAATGTGTTGTTTGATTCAGGGTCTACACATTCTTTCATTTCTGAGGAGTTTTCTAGTAAATTGGGAATTCCATCTCAAGATATGAATCATGAACTTATGTTAAAAACACCCGGAGGGAACGTTGAGACTAAAAGAAATTATAAGAACCTTCCTATCCATGTGTGCGGAAAGAATATACCAGAAACCTTTATTGATTTTCCTCTAGTAGAGTTTGATGTTATTTGGGCATGTATTGGCTTTCTGTTTATCATGCTAAGATTGACTGCAGAGCTAAAATGGTTTCTTTTCACAAAGATTTTCAGTTTGTGTACAAGAATGAACCCTTTCTTTTGATAACATATCAGGATGTTGAGAAACTAGTAAAAGATGGAAATGAATTTTACCTTTCACATGTTGTTGAAAATAAAGGAACTATTTAGATTAATGATGTTCCAGTGGTAAATGAGTATCTTGATGTTTTTCCTGATGAGTTGCCTGGTATTATTCATGATCGAGAACTTGAATTTACTGTTGACTTAGTTCCTTATTCTACAACAATTTCCAAACCACCTTATCGAATGGCTCAAGTTGAAATTTTAGAGTTAAAGAAGCAATTGAAGGAGTTATTAGATAATGGTTTCATTTGACCTAGCACATCACCATAGGGTGCTCCTGTCATGTTTGTTAAAAAGAAATATGGTTCAATGAGACTTTGCATTGATTATAGAGCCTTGAATAATATCACTATTAAGAACAAGTATACTTTGCCTCATAATTGATGATTTGTTTGATCAGCTCCAGGGAGCTCAGTATTTTTCAAAGATTGAATTGAGGTCAGGGCACCATCAGTTGAAAGTAAAAGAAGCAGACGTTTCGAAGACTGCGTTATGTACTAGATATGGCCATTATGAATTTGCAGTTATGCCTTTTGGGTTAACCAATTCACCAGCTTTATTCATGGACCTTATGAATAGAATTTTCCATGAGTTCTTGGATAAGTTTGCATTTGTTTTCATTGATGATATTTTTGTGTTTTTTAAAAGTAAAGAGGAGCATGGAAGTCATTTAAGGGTTATCTTGCAAACCTTAAAGGAAAAAAAACTGTATGGAAAATTCAGCAAGTTTGAGTTCTGGTTACAACAAATTTCTTTCCATGGTCACATTATTTCAAAAAATGGCATAACTGTTGATCCTTCTAAAACAAAAGTTGTTGAATAATGTCCAAGACCCACAAATGTAACCGTGATCCGTAGTTTTCTTGGTTTGGCAGGTTACTACCGAAGGTTTGTTGAAAATTTTTCACGATTATCTAGTCCAATGACTAAGCTAACTCGGAAGGTTGTTAAGTTTATCTGGACAAAATAATGTGATGATTGTTTTCAGGAGTTGAAAAGAAGATTGGTGAATGCTCTAGTTTTGGCACTTCCTTCCAATAATGGTGAGTTTGTTATATACAGTGATGCTTCGTTGAAGGGAATTGGATGTGTCCTTATGCATAATGATCAGGTAATTGCATATGATTCACGTCAGTTGAAAAATCATGAGGTAATTACCTAACACATGATTTGGAATTAGCTACTGTTGTTTTTTCTCTAAAAATTTGGATGCATCATTTGTATGGAGTAAAGTTTGAAATATATACTGATCACAAATGTTTAAAGTATATATTCACTCAGAATGAATTGAACATGAGATAGAGGAGATGGCTGGAATTAATCAAGGATTATGATTGTACAATTCATTACCATCTGGGAAAAGCAAAGAAAGTGGCTGATGCTTTGAGTCAAAAAAGTAATGCTTTATTAACCATGCTACGTTTGGAACGAGATCCTTTGGTTTTTGATTTGATGAACATTGGCATGGAAGTTGTTTGTGCATGAAGTCCTTCTGTTTTGTTTTAGGAATCAGTGAAATCTTCTCTATCAGACAGAATCAAGCAAGCACAGAAGCAAGACAGGGAGTTGCAAAAAAAGGTAGAGCTGGTTCAGAAGGGTATGTTGCTTGAATTCAACATTGATAATGATTGTGTTCTGAGGTTTGGGAAGATATTATGTGTGCCTTGTGATTCACAGTTTAAGGGCGAGTTGTTATGTGAGGCTCATAGTTCCCCATTTTCAGTTTATCCTGGTAGTACTATGATGTACAAAGATCTCTGGGAGTATTACTGGTAGGATGGAATGAAAAGAGATATTGCCGATTTTACTGTGAAGTGTTTGACTTGTCAGCAGGTTAAGGCAGAGTGGAAGTTACCGAAAGGGATGCTTCAGCCTTTACCGGTGCCAGTGTGGAAATGGGAAAATGTATCCATGGACTTTGTTGTGGGATTACTGAGGACACCTCGAGGTTATAATGCAATTTGTGTTATTGTTGATCGCTTGACTAAATCTGCTCATTTCCTTCCTATTCGAGATACATTCCCTCTAGATAAACATTCTCAATTGTATCTTAAAGATATAGACAGGTTGCATTGATTTTCCCTCTCCATTGTATCTGATCGTGATCCCAGGTTTACTTTTAACTTTTGGAAAGGCCTTCAGAAGTCGTTGGGTACTTAATTAAATTTTAGTACGAATTTTCATCCTCAATCAGATGGGAAGTAAGAACAAATAATTCATACTTTGGAGGATATTCTACGTGCTTGTTCGATGGACTAACAGGGATGTTGGGACCAACATCTTTCTTTGGTTGAATTTTCATATAATAACAGTTTTCATTCCAGTATACAGATGGCTCCGTTTGAAGCATTATATGGGAAGCAGTGTCGAACTCCGGCTTTTTGGGATGAAGTAGGTGAAAGGAAGCTGATGGGACCAAAATTGGTAGAAGAGATGGTAGAAAAAGTTCAGTTGATTCAGAAACACATGAGAACAGCTCAGAGCAGTCAGAAAAGTTATGCGGATAACCGGGGGAAGGATCTCTTTTTCGAGGTAGGTGATCATGTTTTTCTCAAAGTTTCACCGTGGAAAAGTGTGATTCTATTTGGTAAGAAAGGAAAGCTGAGTCCAAGGTTCATTGGACCATATGAAATTATGGAGAAAGTTGGATCAGTTACTTACCGAGTGGCTTTACCTCCGATTTTATCTTAGGTACACAATGTTTTTCATGTTTCGATGTTGAGAAAGTATATGCCAGATCCATCTCATGTTTTGAGCCCATAGGTAGTTCAGTTGGAAGAGAATCTCTCTTATGAAGAACAACCAGTCCAGATTCTTGATCATAGAGAGCAAGTGTTGCATAATAAGGTAATTCACCAGGTAAAGGTTTTGTGGAAAAACCATATGGTTGGAGAGGCAACATGGGAATATGAAAATGCTATGAGGGATAAATACCCCCACTTATTTTGATAAGTGAATAAAATTGCGAGGATGCAATTTCCAAAAGGGGGGAAGGATGTAACATCCCATGTAAATAAAGAATAATACATTTTCATATTTATTAATATTTGTGAATTAAATATTAATTTTACTTTAAAGGGGTTTCTATGTTCAATAGCATACCCGATACGCAACAATGAGTTTCTTTGAAATCTTACGTTGCACACTAGTAATAAAATAATATTATTTTAAATGGTAGTTCACACGTAGCCATTGTATTGGAGGGAATGAATAGAAATAAATAAAATATGATTATATATGTTTTCTAAATGTTTTTACATTTATCCAATAAAATATAAAGGCTTAAAATAAGAAAAGAATTCAATTTTAGGCATAGATACTATAATATTTACTAAAAGGTCAAACTATCGCCTATTGATGGCGAACCCTCTTTAGACATAGTTTTGGTCACTCTTATACATTATATTGGACGAAATAATACTCTTATTTAGAATCAGGACACCAAAATTTACTTTGTGTAAATTATTGGTATTTTTCCGATAAAGTTCATTTTTTAATGAATAGTGAAAATTGTTGTATTTTAATTCCAAACCACTTTTTAATATAATTTATTTACATGATTATATTATATTTTGAATTTGTTTTTTAGTGAAATTAGAATATATTTTTACCATTTAATCCAATAGTGGTTGTTGGAATAAATCCACTTTGAAATTGGACTTAAACTAGTGTCAATCTTTTGATACATATTATTTCATAAAAACACGCTATTTATTTTGACAACAGGAATTAATTAATTAATTAATTAATGTAACTTATATGTTTTGAATTTTTTAAAATAGAAATAATTTTTGAATTTGGAATATCAAATATTCCTCAGGGTTAAGTTTTGGTATTTTTCTAAAAAACTTCAATTTTTTGATGAATAGTGAAACCGCTTCGTGGTACTTAAAAAAACTGATTTTTCATATAAATGATATTTTACCCCCTCTGTGTTATGAATTTCACAAATCTGACATACATGGTTGTCATCAGGAAGTAAAATGTGGTTCAATGGTATTAAAATAATTTTTTGGTGAATAGTGACTTTTAAGTTTTTAATCGCGATTAGATGTAATTAGTAGGTAAAAATAATGATTTAATAAATGAAATGACCTAGACACTTGTTCTACCATTATTGGATTTGTCATGACCGACCAAGAAAATCCATGGGTCAACTTGGGGACTCCATGGAGCTACTTTGGTAGGAAAATGACATTAATAACTTTTTATTTAATGTTAAAATTAAAATTTCACAAACATGAGTTGTTTTACTAACACAATTTTTAAATGGGGTTATACAAGTCATATTTTTGACTATAAATATTAATTATAAAGCAAAGAAGATTTCCTACATCATGATATTTGTTTTATAATTTTTAGACATTAAATAAATTAAATTATTTATGACACCATGATGATGCAGTGATTACCTCATTATTTAACGATTTAAATAAAATTAAAAGACAATGTAACATCTAAGACCTAAACATGTCAAAAACCAATTGGATGGGTTTATTTCAAACTATTATCACCTTATCCTCGAAATGAATAATTTTTGGGACCTTTTAAATCCGAAAATAATTTTATAATGAAGTATCCTTTTATAACTTTCCAAGAGTGCCCCTCCTCTCCTCTTATAAAAGGCCCCCACCTCTACCACCTTAACCACACCTCTCACGCCTTTGGCTCGGCCAAACCCTTCCCATTTTGTCTCTACACATCCCTATATTACTCCTAGAAGACCCACTTTGGGAAAAAGTCTTCCCAAGGAATCCTTTGAACTCAAATAAAAAAGAGTTACCCGTTTTAAAGGTAGTGTCTTCTCTTGTGTTCTTATGTTTTATTTTGCGTCTCCAACCCCATAAACTCTTTTTATTCATTTATTTTGTAACAACACCAGTATCCTCAATATACTAGGATGTTTTTATAAGAAGTATTAGGGATAAACTTACACACACCTTCATCTAATGGTTAAAGAGCATACTGTTTCTGTGGATGGCGAATTTCTGCCTCATGAAACGATGATTGTTCAATATTTTTCTAACACCTTCAAAGGTGGCCATTAAGATGTAACTATATTTATATATGAATAATATGTTTATGTTTTACTTAAGCTTCTGTATTTTCCATTTATGGCATACCTTTATCGTTTCCATTATGGGTAAACGCGATATCTTCATTTTAGGAAGTGTGGACTACCACCCCCTCAAAGTGATTTGATTCGCTAATACCATATGTGGTACATATAAAGGATAGATTTAATGATATTATATATGAAATTATACTGTAATTATAATATACCTTTAAGTCATTATTATTCCATTCCATAAAATACAAAATAGAAATGAAAGTAGCGTTCATGCGTACGTACGGCTTACCGTCTCCATGAACGGTGCATTTCATTTCTTATCCCCAAATGTAATGTACTATTATAAGTACATATATATAATGGATATATATGATTTATGTTACATATAAATTATGAATATAATTTGGGAATTAAAATATACATATATCTCATTTAGTTTTAATTCCATTAATATGACATAGAAATGAAAGTAGCGTTCATGCGTACATACGGCTTACCGTCTCCATGAATAGTGCATTTCATTTCTTACCTCTAAATGATTATGTAATATTATAAATGCATTTATATACTGGAAATATATGATATATATGGCATCTAAATCATTAATATCATAATTGAGATAATGAATATTTTACTACGTGAAGAACTTGTAAATATAAGAAGTTTACTTTTGACTCAAGTACCAAATATCGACAAAATGACTGTTATAAATTTAAATGATTACATAATGTTCATAAAAAGGTAATAAGTGATATAAAAGGAATAATGAACTTGAAAAAGGTTCTTAAGATAGTATAAATTAACTCAAGTTTATTATTCAGGACATTAAAGAACGATCGAGTCAAGTCGGACCCGAGGTAAGGGGCTTCGTCTCAATCTCCTTTCATTGAGGAATATTTTGTTTTATAAACAAACTTCTTTTATACATTGTATAATCCCCTTTTACAATTAATTTTATTAAAAAAGAATCTTTTTATGCGAAGCGTTTTACTAAACGATAAAAATGAATGTTTCTTTTAACGTACGTGGTGACAATGACCTTTTCCGCCACCGTGAGTATTATTTGGTCTTTGGATTCCTCAACAAGTCGTAATGTTTTTTAAAATGAAATAAGTATCATATACTGTTTTATGTATTTTGGTATTGAAAAGTATTTTTATAAAGGATTTGTTATGTCAATATATTTAAGTGATATATTGTGATCAAAGTGTGGAAATGTTTTCTTTCCATTATATTTTTTTTATGTCTTATTATTTTATAATGGTACTTGGAAATTTGATGGGTGGTTACGTGATAAACCATATGATGGGTGGTTCCATGAATACTAGGACAGGTGGTTACATTATAACCTCCAATGCATTGGGTATGGAAGTTGGCCGTATGGCTATTACATTAAGTGATATGTGTGGATGTCGACCGTATGGTTATTCCATTTAAGTATGTTTATGTCCCAAGTTACCTTTATAGGGTATGTGTTCTTTAAATGGGTTTTATGGTAATCTTTTGATTAAAAAAGGGTAAGTAATGATATTTTATTCAGTGAGGAGTATTTACTACTCCATAAAGGTGAAAATTATTACTTTGATAAAGTATTCATGGTTTACTTGTTGTTTTGAAAAAACTAACAGTTTTCCTTCTTTGTGTATCTGTTACTAAGCTTTTTATGCTCACCCCAAGTTTATTTTTGAAATGTTTTTCACAAGACTTAATGTGGAATAGGGTCAAGGATGGGATCAAGGAAAATTCATGCTATCTAAAACATGGAACTAGACTTGTTTCTTTTTAATAATTATTATTTTAAGGAAACTTAGTAGAAGTTTATACTTTGTAATCTTTTGAGATGTAATAGTTATGTACTAATTCTCTAAAACTCTAAACCTGAAAAATTCCTCAATGTGAATTATTCATTTAATTCAATATTAAGTAAGGTTTAAGGTCGGGGCCTGATACTCATGCCAATAACTGTCGCAAGAATTTTGTAAGAAACATTACAAAGGCATATCGGTCTAAAGTGGTTAATAAGAAAGGTGTATTTGATCTTCGGCACAAGCACCACCCTTGAAGAAGATACCCCCTTAATCAAGCCCCCCCCCCCTAAAGAAGTATTGAATAGCCTCCACCACACACGGCCCAACAAACTCCCACGCAGCACTGTAGAAGGAGGCCAAAAATCCATCCGGACCTGGTGCACTCTCATGTGGCATACTCCCCAGAGCCTCTCTAATCTCCCTCTCATGTGGGATAGTGGAGATGCGATCAATCTCGGTTTGAGTTATCATCAATGTTAAATAGTTCAATAAATTATAACCCTCTAAAGATTCTCTATCGAAACCAGAAGTATTCTCCCCCACCCACAAACCCTCAAAGTGTTCCAATGCAAGCTTGCTGACCACATTCACGTCTAACGTATAAGATCCATCCCCCCTTTATATTAATCTTCATGTTCCTCCTCTCTTTGATGCATTTCTGAAAGAATGCGTTGTTGCGGTCCCACTCTGTAAGCCATCTCACTCGAGAACGCTGTATCAAGACCCTCTCCATCTCTAAAAACTTCTCAGCCAGGACCACTCTTTTATCACATAGAGTAGAAAAATTATTCTCATCCCAAGATACCTGGAGAGCCTCCTCCAATATTCCCAACTCATCCAGTAAACAGGTCACCCCGTTATTCAAGTCTGGTTGCACCACCATCCATTGTCTAATCTATTTTTTGAGCCTTTTAAGATGATTCAGCAGCCCTCCCCAAGATTTCTACCTCTCCTCCTACAACCAAGACTTCCTCACAACCTGCATGAAACTAGTATCCTTATGCCATTCACTAGAGTAATTAAATCTCTTTCCAATGACCACTTCACATTTAATATCTAGTAAAAGTGGAGCATGGTCCAAGAGAATACGAGTATGATGAGTAACCAATGTTTTTGAGAAGAGGTTCATCCCATGCATGTTGGTAAGCCACATGTCCGGCCGGGTCCATATACGATTATGGACTTTACGATTATTACACCACGTAAACTTCGCCCCTCTAAAGCATAAGTCCAATAGACCGGCTTGCAACAAGCACTCCTTGAAATCCACCATACCATTCTAGTTACAACCCATTCCTTCGTGCTTCTCCGAGACATCCACAATTGAGATAAAATCTCCTCCCACGAACCACACCATAGAATCAGTTCGAACAGACTTTAAGTGTGTCCAGAGCTCCCTGCTTTTCACCACCTTATTGCTCGCGTATAAAAACGAAAAGAGAAGATGGAAACAACCCACTTCAATATTCATGACAGTAAACTGAGGCATCAGACCTACAGTCGCTACCAATATATCATTATTCCATCCAACCCAGATCTGTGAATTGTTAGGTCCACCATGAAAATAGTTTGAAAAACCCATTTTCTTTTCTAACCAAGGAAGCTTTCATGCATCCTATTTCAGTTCTAAAATCTCAACCATGGAAACTTTGTCCTTCCTACCTTCCAGAGATAAAAAAGTGCGCTTAGCTTGAGCACCCATACCACGTGAATTCCAAATAATAATGGAGAACATCCCTATAAAACATTACGGGTTTTCTAGCCTGATGTAAGAGCTTGAATGGGGTGCACAAACACACCCTTACCCTTATCTTTCGAACGAGTGATTGGCCCCAAAAATCCATCCTTTCCACTACTCTGTTTTGCTGATAAAAATCCATCATTACTCAGTACATCTAATTCTTCCAACAGAGGTTTCCTCCCTGACGGGCCATAAGGGAGAGACTCCGCTCCCAACTCTCCCTGGAACAAATATAACAGAATTCTTCTCTGAGGAGACCAATGCGAAGACTTCACCTCCTTATCCACGCACCTGTTCAAGTTAACAATCTCCATATTCTTATCAAAGGAAGCCAAAATATTGATCACAAGACAGTTCTGAATAACCCATGGTTAAAGTTGCGAAGAAAACCTGATGGGAGAAGAAGGGGGAGACAATGGTCTGGCCGGGCTCCCTAGCGAAAAAGACATGTGAACCTCCACCTCTTTCTGAGGCACATCCTTTCCCCCACGTAAAGAAGACGTACTCTGCGGAACCGGACCCGTGGACCAAGAGATTAGATCCATATTCCCAGAGGGGAAATCCGACAAATGTCTCGCATTGTCAGAAGATGTTTCCCCAGTTTCCCCAGTTGTCTTTCCCAACTCACTAACCCTGTTGGACAAATTCAAATTTGAAACCTCCCGAGAAAAAACAGTCGCATCCGCTACCCCACACCCACCCGAATCATGTGGGTCCTAACTTGGTTCCCCAACCAGATCTCGACCGGAGGGCTTCGCCACCTCCCTCCATCTCCGAAAACCCTTCACATCATAGACATGCAGGCCATAGAACACACAGAAATGAGGGAACTGCCGATAAAACAACTTCTGTTTCCACCAAAACCATCCTCGAATTCAAGTTGCACCATGGAAGGTCTCTTCAAAGCTAAGTCCATTTCAACATAGATTCGAGGGTTCGCCGCCACCTTGAGCACCTTAGTATCATCATCCGCACATAAAATGGATCCAAAATAATTCCCAACTTCCTTCAGAATCGTCGGGTTCTGAAAAGGAAGAGGGAGGCCTGGTAAAGAAAACCACACCACATCTGAGGAGGATTCGTGACCACGATGGCTGTCCCAAGACCATCTGGATAGCGAGTAATGCCAAGAGTCACACCTTATATCTTCCCTCAACCACGCTTTCACAAAGTCCTTCCTGGATGCAAGATGAACACATAAGGCTATCATCGACAGGTCGAAAACCGCCACCGGGAGAGACAACCCCCATAAATCAACAAAGTCTCGGAAGAAACCAAGAGACGGCTTGGAGTGGCCAAAACGAGCCACAAGAGTGAGCTCATGAAAGGCATCCCCCTCTTGATGCTCCCGAGACGATAACATCACCACAGGTATCTCCCCGACCTTCTTAGGAACACTTTGTTCCACCACAATCAGAGGAACCTCCGAACACGCCAAGTGAACCGGAGAAGGTTGCACACTGACGCCATACCTAGAGGTACCCTTGCACAACACGTCCTTGAATGAAGCCCTAGGAGAAACTCCAACCCCAACCCTCTCAACAGCACCTCCCGAAGCCTCCGGTGAAACCGCCGAAGAACCCTCGCCGCCAGGGAGCAGAGCAGGAGCCATTTCCCACAAATATAAAACATTCGTGTCTCAAGAGACCATTCACACAAACCTTCATGATTCAGATTCTCTATCTAATACATGATCTTAAATTATAGTAAGTAATATTTTTCATCATAAATAAACAATAACATAATTTACATCACTTTATTCAATAATGTGATTAAACGAAAAATTACTAAATTTTATAAATTGAATTAAAATATATTAAATTAATTTTTTAATTTATCATGTCAAAATTATATTAGGGTTAATTTTTTTATACTTTTTAGAAATAGTTGATTTGTGGTGAATAGTGAGAAATCCCGATTTTAAAAAAACTGTCTCTTTTTTGAAATTTTAATTATATAAGAATAACATGAATGTTTATAAAACCAATTTTTTAAAAAATATATATTATATAAGTAATATAATCTATATGAAAATATACTATTGTACTTGTAAATGTATGATTAATATTTGTAAAATCCCAATAATATTTTTGATTAAATGAAAATTGTTTTATGTTATTCCCTATGAATCCAAAATTTATTGGGTTAAATTAGTTTTTTGTTTTATTTTAATGAAAAAAGCCTCTTTTTTTTAATAATCGAATTGATTGAATTTTAAGAAATATTATACAAGATTTTGTTTTGTAAAATATCATTTTTACAAAAAACAAAAATTATCCTAAAAATGGATTTCATTGCATTCTATGAACATATATTAAAATTAATTTTTACCCCTTTTGAAAATTTTTAACTATAAAATGGGATTAATGTATAGAATCACCACAATTAATATTGTTCAATTATGTTTTCTTAATTTTTTCTTATAATGAATAATAACAACATAAATCTTTTAAAACATCGATTTAGGGTAAAATGATTTAAAAGGGATGAGATAAAGTTATGAGGTTTCAAGATAATACAAAATACATGATTAAACATAATTTACTAATCTTATTTCAATTTTTTTATAATATTTAAATTTATGTAAACTTGGATCCACCTTACCTGAGTAAGATATATGTTATATTATAAAGATTCAAGTATCTATATGTCTGAAAACCACCTCACTTATAAAATTGCACCCATTATCCTCTCTTATGAACACTACTTGAACCAAATATATTGAACAATAACTACCCAAATACCTTTCCAACTTTATTTTTCTCAACCTATAGGTATTTCCATCACTAAAACACCACTTAGAATAGTATTAAGGTGTACGCCAAAAGAAAGTTACCCAAAGAACATGTATATGTTCTTACTGATATTTTTTATGTTCTTTTCGTATTAAAACACATAAAAATATCCAATAACCATATTAAAATAATTAAATATTTATATTAACTACGTTGATATTTTATTATAGTAGTTTTATATCAATTTTACTCCCCATTTCATTCTCTGGAAAAAAAAATATCACTTGTGCGTAAGTGTGATGTACTATCTATACATAGAGGTTATATATGATTTCATTAATGATTTCCTTGGATGGTTATAAAGGTGAAATAAACGAATATATATCATATTTATGAAATAATTAAGATTCTAAAAATGTAATATATCTTCTAAATTATTACCTTCCTATCCTTTGAAAAAATGACTACACCACTCTTGTGTATGTGTGGTCTATCACCTAAAAGAGGATATGCAACAAATTTTTATCACCAATAAGAATGTATGATTCTAAAACATTATATAATTAATAAATATTATATTATTTAAATTATTATTATTCTGTATTTGAGGGAAAAATTTAATTAATTCTTTTACCATAAGAAATATACTGATGTAATTTTGGAAAAAATGACCGAAAAACCTTAAGCTGTTAACGTAAGAAATAAATAATCAATTAATGTTTTTAAAATGTTTAATAAAGGACCATAAAAACTGAATATAAATAAAAATGTATTTAATAGAGTATTGAATAAATTAAATTCACTATACATGAGGATCATACATGTAAGACATAATAGAGACCTAGTGTAAGGAATTTTATTAAGAAACTAATTTTAAATTTTTATTGATTATATTCATATTTCCTTGGGAAAAATCATTTAATAATTAATTATTAAACCCCATTTATTTTATTCTACTTTTATTATTTTTTGAAAATGTTTATCTTTCCATTTCATCTCTTTTCATATCAATAATCAACATGTATGTTACATGTAAGATATATCCACCTAATTTCTTAATTTTAATTGTCAATCTTTATCTTCCATATCCATGTTCATAAAATTGTTTATAAATTTTTTTACATATACATGAAATAATGTTATAAGTTTATTTTCAATACCTTTTAATTTTTTAAGATGTTTTATATAGAATATTTTTAAATTTTCTAAATAAGTTATATTTTTTTAATTTTTACAAAATTTTGAAAATAACTTTTTTTCTTTACATATGTAACAATGAAAGAATTTACCTAAAAAAATGACTATAAATTAATTTTAAAATTTCATTATATGTTTTTATAGTTATTAAGGAATAAAATATTTTTCACAAAACTATTTTAATTTTTTTTAATTTTTTTATAAAAGAGATTGGAATTATTTTTTTAAAGGAATAAAAATAGTTTTCGAAGTGATTTATGACTTTGGGAAAACAAAATATTATGAGGACTTTTTTTTATTTATTTTATTATATTTTAAATTTTTATAGGACTAATGTTTCTATAAAATATTAATTTATAATGAATTGATATCCTTCTATCATCCTTTACTAATTTATATATTAAACTTTACTTTATTTTTGGATCATTCACATTCTAGTGATCATGTTCTCTATCACTCTCCATTATTCATTCGATATTATTATCCTCTATAGTGACCGTATTTTTAATATCATGGAAGGATTCATTATTTTTTTTATTTATATAATTATGATTAATTAGATAAAAATTTTATATAAATGTTATTAATTATTGATATATTATTAAGAATGTTATTTCATTGACTCAAGAAATATTTCATATTCATGATTCAATATGGATAAATTTTGATTCATAATGAATTTTTTGAATTAATTTTATTAAAAACTCTATATATTAGAAATTAATAAGATATTTGATTGATTGGTATTTCTAGTTATAAATAACCCATCAACACATCGATATATACCATGATTCAAATTGACAGGAATACCAAATTAGAAGGGTTTTTGGCATCACACTTACTAATTTATTAAGAATGTCGTGGATGAAATATTAATGGTTGGATTCATGATATCTTTTCTAAGGACATTATGGTAAGATCATGAATTTAAGTATTTATTAATTTCATTTATTATCAATTCAGTACATATTATCAATGTTATTTATACAATGATATTATCCATTGGTGAACTTTAAACCCATGTTGTTGATTGAGTGACATGTGTTTTTAATACCCACTATACAATATTTTTGATTCCTTATTTTCTCAGGATATATTACACTATATATAACCCTTATTGAGAATCTATGCTAACCCATTATTTTCTCCCAAGAATTGGAAGAATTATTTCTTAAATGACTTCAAGGATGCAATAATATTTCATTTTCTATTTATTTTATAATTACAATGAAATATGTGAACCAGGTATGTATCTATTTTTCCATGGATGATAAACTAAATGAGCATGTGTTGTGTGATCAATTTTGGATTAAATTAATAAGTTAAACACCATTTTTGTATTAATGGAGTCATGTTTTTTTATAGTAGGTATCAAAAAATGTTTTGTAGGATCCCTGGAAAATAAGCCTTAAATGAGAATATATTACCTGAATGTTCTGATAACCCCATAAGATATTTGATATGTTTTACATTTTAATGGATTTTTAAATATATATATCAATTCTCACGATGATAATGGTATAACTCATTGTGTGTGTGTGTGTGAATGTTTCGATGTTTAGAGATAGATAATTGTGTAAAGAAGACAATCAACACCCATAGTTAATGAAGTAATTTCATTATGGAGAAATAAAATGTAGTTGTTGATAGGGATATGTAAATCATGGCCATATTAGTGAACCTAACTCATGTTTTGATGAATAAACAAAACCATATAGATAAATTTATTTTCCACATCATAATCCATCGATGTTGGATCACTTCATGTGATAAAACCATCCATATTTTAATGTAACTACTAATCCATTGGTGGAAGAATAATGGATTACATCCCTTAAAAAGTTATTTGTAAATTTATAAGTGATGAAAGGGAAAAGTTTATTTAGGAAATTTATTGAATTAAGGGAGTGGATAATGAATGGTGGTTGTTGATTCAGAACACAAAATAAGTATATAAAATTAAATTTATGTAAAAAATGACTTTTAAAGATATTTTATATTAGAAATTATTTACTTGATAGGAATGAGATGAATGGGGAATAAGTTACTCAATTAAATAAATAAGGAAAAATGATGTATTAAAGATTATGATTAAAACCTTATAATATTAAAAAATCATGTTGTGGAATACATATGTAATCTAGATAGAATGATAGACTATTTCTTTTATAGTTTTAAGTCATGTTCCTAAAGGTCAGTAGTTTCTACAACATTATCATCATATGTTTATATAACATCAAGATACTTGAAAACATAGGAAGAGTTCTCTATATATTATATCTTTATAATAAATCAATAAAAGAATATTTTGAATGAGAACCTATAAAATATAAATGTCTCAATGATGAATAATGGTAATATGTGATTTAAAACAAGTGATAGTTATAGAATAAAACACCTTGGTACATTATTAATGGAAATATGAGTCTTTTTCAAGTGTGCAGAAAATGTTCATAAGGATCATGAATTCCAGGGAATGATTGAAACCATTGTTATCTTGTGATTAAGTTGTAAGGAGTTGTGGAAATTATTCAATATAATGTTAGAAGAATATAGAGAACCTACCATAGAAGAGGAAAAATGGGTAAGGATAAGCTTATTCAATTACTAGAGATAAGATCAATCTTCCTAGAGATGTGGGGCATGTAATTTGATCATAGAATAAAATTTAGCTAATTATTTATTTGATTCTAGATCTTTATACTCTTTTAAAAATTAAATGTATTCCATGAAAAATAGATATTACCCTTGAAATTCAAGAATGGATTTTTCAATTAAGATTCCTTAGGGAAATAATTATGAAACAAGAATATATGTGTCGGTTCCCCATATGACACATAGTCTTACACTATTTAAAAACCTAATAATTATACCAATGATTTAGTTTGATGTAATCCTTGGTATGTATTGGGATTTAAATTATAATGTGAATATATTCTTCCAATATAAGTACATTGTGATTATTGATGGAGATATGGAATACCTTATCTTAAGAGAGGATTCTACATAATCTTAATGATCTCTAGGTCAATATCACATAGCTCTCCTAAAAGATATTTGTGGAGAAAAAGATAAGACACAACCAATTAATGGAAAAAGTGTCTTTATAATACTAGATTTTCTTGTATTAAAATAATACATTGATATGTTTCTTGAATAACTACCTAGGAATCCACTTGAGTGCAATGTGGAGATTTCCATTAATCTTATCCCCAATATAAAACCAATTTATAAGACTCTCTATAGGATAACCATAGTTTAATTAGTGGAATTAATGAAACAATAATAGGACTTATGTGAGAAGTTATTTAGATACCATAGTGTTTCAACATGAAGTGTGAGTTATATTGAAGTTGTAATAAACCATGTAATAATACATAAAACCCTAGTTTTTAGTCCTAGTAGAAAGGTTTTTTAGGGGTGGATTTACCCAGTGTTGGATGGCCTAGGAAATGAGGCTTAGGTGTGCATCAGAACAGAGGTGGGATTGTCAAGAATTAATGGGTGAAAAAGGTAGGTGGTTCCGGCATTGGGATACTAGATGTTATTAGGGGGCTCTCGATGATGATTAAGTCACTAGTAGTGGGTTGTAATAGTAAGTGGGAAGGAATTATATTTAGTAGTCTATGATTTAAGACATCTTTAGTGGGAGACTCACAAATCATAAATTATTGAGTGACATTCGGTAGTGGAATGAACAATGGGGAAATATCTGTCGCATGGAATCGCTATCAGCATCAATTGATGGTTTAGGCGGTATAAGAAAATCCCATGGTGGGGGGTGATCAATGGTATTCTGGGGGAAGCCTTGGTGTGGGGAAGTTCCGATGGGAAAAAAGGTTTAAAAGGGGGTTCATATCCCAGTTGCAATCCAAGATGAGGTCAAATAATTAGATCTAATACCAAAAAATAAAATCATATTGTCATAATGATGGGTTATGGCATGCCATCAGTACTAGGACCCATGCATTCCTATATGGGGATTCTTACTTACAAGCATTTGCAGGTCGGATACTTTAAAAAATAAATTAAACATCTACTGGGTGGTGATTTCTGTTGGGTTTATAGACTTCATTCCATCATGTCCATGTATTGGAATTAGTGCATATGGGCCTTAGGTCCATTTAATATTACACCTCAACTAAATTTTAAAAGGGTTCTATCAAAAATTTTAAAAAAATCAGGACTTTTTTCTTTCAGGATAGTGTTTCACCATGGTATGTTGGTGTTATTTTTGTTAAAATGAAATATGGGTCTTTGAGTATATGAATCAATAATTGTGAAATAAATTTCATTAATATAATGAATAAGTATACTCTACCCATATTGATAACTTGTTTTATCAAATCCAGGGAGTTCAATATTTTTCCAACATTGATATTTCATTGAGGTATCATCATTTTGGGTAAAGAACAAGTATGTTTTAAAGACACCATTTCATATGAGGTATGAACATTACCAATTTATAATAATTTAAATTTGATTAAATATTTCACCGTATATTTTTACAAATATGAAAAAATGAGTATTCATAGATTGTATTGATAATTTCATTATGTTTTTTAATAATAATATATTGGAATACTAAAAAATACATGATGAAAAAAAGAGTCATTTGTGAATCATTATTAAGTATCCAATATAAAATAAGTTACATATAAAATTTATCAAATGATAATTCTATATTTATTAGGTTTTATTTATTTTCTATATTGTCTCTAAGTAAGGAATTTTTGTTATCCTTAAAATATAGAGACAACTATAGGTTGGGAAATTCTAATGAATTTAATAAAGGTATGTTTTTCTATTAATTTTTAGTTTACTATCAAAAATCTATTCAAAAAAGTCCTTGATTATCTAACCCATTATAAATGTTTACACATAATTGGGTTAAGTTCATATGGTTACATGAATGTAAAATATGTTTTAAATAATTAAATTGGAGATGGGTCGATGTGATAATATTAACTTTACCATCGAGAAGGGATGGATTTGTTATCAATAGTGATACATCAAAAAATGGATTTGTATGTTTCCATATATATAATAATATATTTGTTTTACATTAATCATGGTTATTAATTATTCATGAATAGAATTATCCAACCATTGATCTTGATTCATAAGCCACAATATTTACATTGAATATTTGGAGACTTTACCATTAGGTTGGAAAATATGAAATATATACAAATAAAAAATGTTTGTAAAAAATATTCTCATAGAAAGATCTCATAATGACATAAAGGTAGTTTATATAACAACTCAAGGATTGTGATATCTCAATACACCACCATAAATAGAAGTTAAATAAGGTGGATTATGTAATTAGTGGAAAATATCATATAGTTTTTTCTAAAATGAGGACTAAAAAAGATTCTATATTCATGTATTCATTAAACTGGGATATGAATATTAGAAAGTAAGGAGAACCATCATATATATTCTAAGTAGTTTCAAATATATCCTTTCTATATAAAATAACAAATACCGATTTTTTTTTAAATAATATTCAAAATCAAATTAAATTCCTTAATGATAGAATGTTATTTGTGGTATACTCTGAAGATTATTTTATAAAATTTAGAAATAGGCTTTGTGTTCCATATATTCATGACCTAGGAAGAGAATTATTAATGAAGCTCAAAACTCAAATTTCCCTACACACCTCAAGAGAACCAAAATTTATTTGGCTTTGAAGGAAATTTCTTGGTGGAATAATATGTAATGGGAAATAGTATACTACATTTCAAGATTCTTGTTTTTTAAATATGTAAATGATGATATAAAACATCCTAATGGAGTCATGCAACCTATACCTATTCCTATATGGAAATGGGATGATATTAATTTAGAATATTTCAATATATTACCAAATTCTTTGAGAAATAATTATGTAATATGTGTTATTATTGATTGATGAAATAGATATAAAAATTTAATCACTATAATGGAATATCTACCTTGTGATTTAACATATCTCTACATTAATAAATTTTTGAGACTTCATGGAAAATCCTTTTGATTGTATTTGATCCGAAAAAATATTTTATATCAAAATTAAATAGGTGTCTTCAAAAGGATATTGAAATTGAGAAATATTTGATAAATTCCTATCAAACATAGATAAATAAATAATCCAAAATGACTATTCAAACACTAAAATACATGTTGAGGTCATTCTTACATAACATTAAAGATATGTTGGATTACATTTCATATTTGGTAGAATTTTATTATAATTAATGATTTAATTTGAGAATTAAAATAATATCTTAAGAAGCATTTTATGAGAAAATATTTTTTACATCGACAATTTGGGTTGACATTAGTGATTGGAACATATTTTTTCCCATAAATTGTTGAGGAGACCATAGTGGTAGTAAATACTATTCAAAATCATTTCAAGGTAGCTCAAAGAAAGGAAAGTATCCATGTGGAGAACCAAAGGAAGACATAGAATTTCAATTTTGGGATTATTATTTCTCTACGATGTCTCCAGGGAAGGGTGTTATAAAACTAAAAAATAAAGGGAAACTAAGTCTAATTTACATCTGGACTTTTGAATTTTTTTGAATGACTTGGAGTTATGGCATACCATTTGGAAATTCCACCCAGCCTCTTGAAAGGCCATATTGTGTTACATATCTCTTTGATAAGAAAGTTCTATCCAAAACCAATATAATTTCTCACCATTGAGTAAATATAATTCGAAAATTATTTATCTTATAAGAAATATCTTATCAATATTCTTGACACAAGGGAATAATTAATGTGGAATTCAAAACCTCGATTGGTGAAGATACTTTGAAGAAATCACAAAATAAAAGAGATTACATGGGATCCTAATGAATTTATAATTAATAACCACCCACACAATTTCAGGAGGCTATATTTTATAAATGTTGAGGATGGAGTTTTTAGGGTAGAATATAACACTCAAGCTTCAATTATATTGAGTACGATTTTCTTTCTAAAGAATAAAATATAATAATGCATGTATCCTTAATCATGAATGTGATTGAACAATAAATTCTCAAATATTATAAAATCAATTGTATGAAATAATTTTAATATTTATATTCATCATTTTAAAATTATATTTGGGTTAATTTTTGATATTTTTCAAAAATAGTTTATTTTTGAGTGATTACTGAAGAATACTGATTTTTTAAAAACAATAAATTTTATGATATTATAGTGATATAATAAAAACTTGAATGTTTATAAAAAAAATTAATAGAAAAAAATATATTAAATAATTAATTTAATTATATAATATATTTAATAGTGAACATAAAAATCGGTTCGTGAAAATTTTAAAATTTATATTATACTTTTGATCAAATAAAAATAATATTTATTTCATGTCTTAGAATAATGTATTTAAAAGTTTAATTTAATTTCTTTTGGTTTGGAATATAAATAAGTATCCTTGTATTTACCATAATTTAATTAATTCCACATGAAGTAGAATGAAAATTTATTTTTCTTTAAAATATTTTTTATGCTTGAAAAATGAATTTTCCCAAAAAATAGGTTTCAGAATGTTTTACGAACACATATTAAAAGTAGTTTTTACTACATATATAAATTTAATTTTTTAAAATAAATTCTATATTTATAATCATTAAATTTAATACTAGAAATTAAGTTCAAATTTTTTATCATAACAAATAGTACACATGGTTAATATTTGTTTCATAGGATACGGATAAAATGTGATAAAAGTACTAAAATAAAGGGATAAGGGTTCAATTTAACCTGAATTTTTTTTTCAAACCTCATTAATTGGATTTATTTTTATCCTTAACATCATCATATTCAAATATATGAAATTTTTTAGCCACATGAATTGAGTAATACATATATTATATAATAAATTTTTAAGGATTTACACTTTTTCCAAGTACCTCACTCACAAAAGGGAACAACACACACTTAACATGACCAATAACTAACATAAAACCCTATAAAATTTATTTTTCTCATCCTAGAGATCCTAGTATCACAAAAATACAACTTACAAATTGATTAAGGAGTAATCTACAGATAGTCACCATAAGAATGTGTATATGATATTACTATGAATTTTCAAAAAAATTTATTATTAAACCTCATAATAATATTCTTTAAAAATCTTATAATAATAGAATCATTTTATTCACT
Organism: Viscum album; assembly: GCA_963277665.1. Lineage (NCBI taxonomy): Eukaryota > Viridiplantae > Streptophyta > Magnoliopsida > Santalales > Viscaceae > Viscum > Viscum album. Next base: position 589,439,607 of record OY728141.1, on the reverse strand, counting down.
ATAATTAGATGCTATTATGTTAATGGTATATCCATTTTCTATCACTTTCCAACCCATAATAAATGAAAACATCATTTGTGAATACATATGGCCTACCGTCTCTACATATTGGTGTAATTTGTTTTCATCACCATTATTATTAAATGTACATAAAAATAGAGTTAATGAATATATATTATACATTTCAATTAATTATGATTCTATAAATTTAATGTATTATCTATTTTCTTATCTTTTATCCACTGGAAAATGATAACGTCGATCATGCATATATGTGAACTACCGCCTCCATGAAGCAATCCTATACTTTTTTATGTTATCACTATGATTGAATGATTATATACTTTTTTATAATGAATAAATATTTTATTGATGATATTATTAACATTATGGGGATTTAAGAAACAGTTAATATCTCCTTTAACAGTGGAATATATACTGAAGTAATTTTTGAGAAATTGAATGAGTGACATTAATTGGTCATCATATTTAAGAACTATTCAATTAATGGATTTAAAAATTAATAAAAAAGGAACTTAAAAATGAAATATAAATTAAAAAGGACTTTAGGAATGTATTTATTAAATTTAAATTCATTATACAGGAGTATCAAACATATACAACTAAGCGAAGAACCAATGTAAGGTATTTATTTTATAATCAAATTTTATTTTGGGATTGATCACGTTCATAATTTCTTTGGGAAAATTATAGGATCCTAATATATTAAAGAAAATTTATTTAATCCTTATAGAGTTCCTACTTTTATACCAATACTATTACGTAATTTAAAAATAAAAAATATAACAGTGTTACAAAATGAGGATCCAAAGTATTAGTGTCTTAGGAAATTAGGACCAAACCTTACTTTTACATAATAAAACTTGACATTATTTAATTAATTATTTTTTATATTCTTAGTGTCGCCTATTTTCTCTTTATTACAAGTAAGTACCTAAAGATATACATTAATGAAAGGGGTTATCTAAAATCCTAGTAATAGGATATATATGAAGATGAATAAATATAAAATAGGTGAGAAAAATCATCATCATCATAAAATAATCTGGGAATATTATTCACAATCATTATAGGAATCATTAGATAAAGACATGGAAATTGGAAATGCATAAAAATAAAATGTATTTTATTAGTGGTTAACTACCATGTATAGTTTTGAACAAATCTAGCATCATGTTCACACATAATATATGTGCATCATAATAATGTCATCCTTATGAACAAAGATAACATCATGTTCATGAATAGTTCACTTTATATCAAGAGGTACATCAAATTACCCTATTCATTTTAGCACTATATAGTTCTAGGCACACCCATCACATCATAACAATTACATAATCATGAGTTCCACATAGAAACTATATCAATCATAGACATAAAATAACCTATGAAATGTAAGTGGGATTAATGAGAATTTCATAAATAATACATTCATGAATAAACTTATTTGATCTCAAAATAAAAAGTGAATAACATACTTGGTATAATAATTATCAATCATGAGTTAAGGAGAAGTAATCTCAAGATAATTAAAACAGGATGTTTTAGAAATAGTAATTATTTGGAAGAATCTTTTCATTTTTCACAAAATTATATTGGAATAATATATATACAATAATTTAAAAGGGAATTAAAATTAAATTATATTTGAGGAATATTAAATAACATCTATACTGATATATGGAACAAAAAAGGGTTAACCTAAATAAATGAACATGGGTTTTAGAATACCATTACCTTATGTTTGGATTATTTCTTCACATTAATTTCCTGGATTATCATATTAGATTCATTAATTAATAAATAAAAAACATATTATATATGTATTTGATTTATTGTAATTTTAATATATTTTATGGGCATTTTGATGAGTTATAGAGTTTGATTTTATCATTTGGGAGTATTTGTTTTCATGGTTTTCATGATTGGTTCACTTGTATACAAGTATGGAAAATTCTAAAAATTACAACATCATCATTCAAAAGTGTTCATTTTCTTGGTTTTCCTAATCGATTCACTTGATTTAATGTGATTTAAACTATACGGAATAATTATTAGAAGGGAATTTACATTATTAAAATTTTGGGTCCTTATATTCTTCCCCCTTAAAAAATATCTCCCTCTAAATTTTATATTACATATTTTGGTGAAAAAAACTTAGAGTACTTATGCTTAATAAAAGAATATGGTTTTATGTTTCCTCACCATGATTATGGTTTTTCTATAGTGCATAGACCAAGTGAGAAGTATTGATGTGTATAACTTTATCTATTTGGTCCAATATCTTTATTGGATATTCCTCGTAAGAGAGATAATTTTCAAACTATACCACCTCTAGATTTAGTTCATGTGAGGGATTAGGTATGCACTTCCTGAAGAGGGATGCATGGAATACACTGTGTACTTGAGACATATTAGGTGTATGTTCTGGTCAATAGGGAACATCTCCAACATGATAAATAATATCAAATGTGCTAATGTACCTAGGACTTATCTTTCAATTCTTCTTAAATCTAAGGATCCAATTCCATGGAGATATGCAGAAGAATACTATGTCTCCAACCTGAGACTCTATGTCTCATTGATTATTGTCAAAATCGATCTTCTATTGACATGTGCCTTCCTTGATGTGCTATTGAATTTTTGTCACCTTTTCCACCATTTTATTGATCATTTCAGGCCCTAACAGCTTATATTCACTGACTTCATCCCAGTATAACGATGTTCTTAATATTTTCCAATAAAGGGATTCATATGGATCTTTTTGGATGCAGGAGTGAAAAATGATTTTGTAAGAGAACTTAACCAAAGGAAGATGTTGGTCAGATCCTCTTTTTAATTCCACAGAATATGATCTCGACATGTCTTCCAGTGTATGAATAGTCCACTCATATTGGCCACTTGTTTTGGGTTATAAGCCATACTGAAGTTTAGTTCAGTGTTTAGAGCATGTTAGAAACTTTTCTAAAACCTATATTTGATTCTCAAATCTCAATCAAATACAATTGATAGTGGTACTATATGCATCCTTACCACTTATTAAATGTATATCCATTCAAGTTGATCTACTGAGAAGTATTGTTGAATTGTGATAAATTGATATTTATTTATCTGATGATCCAAAAAAACCCATATATAATTTTTTCCTCTGGATGTATTCATAAGTACAATGACAAAGTATGTGGTTATGTTTTCCAATTTATATGTTGGTATGGCTAATGGTTACATAATCTTCTTTTAATTTTGTCTTTCAGCCTTATATTTCTGACATACTAATAATTTTTATGTATATTCAGTGATCACTTTTTTCATATTATCCCACCAATAGTTCCTCAGATATCTTGATACATCTTTGTGCTTCTTGGATGGATATAAAAGGTTCATATATGTGCGTAATTGAGAAGCTACTTATTTATCTCTGGATTATATGGTACACATAATAATGACCCAAATGTTACAGCTCTTTCCTCATTAATTTTGAACTCTGATGATTTCCCTTTTCTTATGGCTTCCACTATCTTCTAAAGTTTTACATCATTTATTTAAGAATATTTTATTTTATACATGAGGAATAGTTTAAAAGTCAATTGAGGAAGGATTGATGTTTTTCCTTCCTTAATGATTCCCATTTTCATGCTTTAAAAATTTAAGAAGATTGGATGCTTCTTAATTCTCATCATTTATTATGTTTATGCATCCTTTCTAGTTAGAGTATATTCTATATTTTTTGATTTTACAAGATGAAAGTGGATTGATAAGTCATAGTCCTTTATGAGTTATAACCATATTCACTGGTTCATATTAATATCCTTCCATTTGAATATATATTTTAGGATCTCATGATCAGTATATATTTCACAATTCTCCCCATTGATATAATGCTTCTATATATTCAACATGAAGATCAGAGATGAAAAAAACAAATTAGGTGTGGGATCATGTTTCCCATAAATTTTCAACTTCCTTGAGGTATAGGCCATAGATTTACCATTTTAAATTACTAAAAAACCTAATACCTTCTCTAAAGCATCAGTTTATACATCAAATAGTTCCCCAATTGTCGGTAGTGTGAGTATCAATGCAATGATAAGCCTCTTTTTCAACTCTTTGATGCAGTCTTCACATTTACTGGTCTAGAAACAAATTTCTCCCTTCCATGTTAGCCTGGTAATTTGGTTTTAAAATAACTATAATTTATTAAAAATTCACTGGTAATACCCAGTTAGACCAAGGGAAATATGGATATCCATTAAAGATGTTTTCTAGGTCTAATATTTGAATGCCTTTGTATTAGAAGGATGCACATATATTGTTTTGTTAGTGGTTACATGACTCAAGAATGATACTTTCTCCATCCTGAAATCCAATTTACTTTACTTTTCATAAAATTTCTCCATTTTAAAATCCATTAGAACAATATTCAAATGCTCCTCTTATCCACCCTTACTCTTGATTATATGAAGATATTTTCAATAAAGACCACAAATTTTTTTTGATGTCATCTCTAAAGACTCAATTCATTTAGTACATGAATATTTTTATATAATTAGTGAGTTTTAAGGGAATAACTATGAACTCATTGTGTCCATTACTCATTCAAAAGGAAGTATTGGAAATATTTTTCTTCATTACCTTTAATTGGTGATATCCTAACCAAAGGTCCACCTTAGAGATAAACTTGTCCCCATAGAGTTGATTGAACAAGTTATTTATCTGTGGAAGGGGATACATGTGCTTTATCGTGATTTTTTTATCTCTTGATAATCAATGTAGTAGTGCATCAATCCATACATATTCTTGAAAAAGAGGACGAGTGCACCCCACAGTGAAGCACTCAGGCGTATGAAACCCTTATTAATGTAATCTTGTAACTACTTCTTTAGTTCCTCTAACTCAACAGTGATTATTCAACACGGATTCTTTGATATAGGAAAATATCCTGAAATAAGGTCAATTTAAGACTCAACCTCTCAGTTTGGAGGAATACCAGGTAATTATTTATGGAACACATCCTTGTAGTCCATCAATAATAGGAATTCATTTGATCTTGATTCTTTCATTTGTCTCTATAATTTGAGCCAGATATACTTACTCAAAAGGAAATAATATCCACACATTATATGGTGATTATGAAGTACATTCTTTCTCTTTATTACACTTTTACAGAATTGAAGGATTCCTCAAGATGTCAAGAGTACTGTCCATTTATTAATAGTTGGTGTTGGATTTGTACAACGATAGCTAATCAACGCCCAATAGAGCATGAAACTCTACCAAAGGAGGTAAGAAATTATTTTATAGTAGTTTCATTCCAAAAAAAAAATTAATCGGAGGAGTTATAAACTTTGGATGCAATAATTTATATATTTATTATTCTCACAGGTAACTCAACCTCTGTATATTTAGGTGGTGTTTGTATCATTCTACTAAACATGAAAGTTATTAAATAATGTGTAGAACCAGGATCAAATAGTATATTCCCTATTCTTTAATAAATTACCAGCACACGTGTCTCCACATCATTTTTGGGCTCCACCTTAGTAGTAGTGATGGCATATTATTTCCATTTCTCCTTTTTATTTTTTGGTTCTTAACATTGATTACCTTCAATGACTTGGGGTTTAGTTCACTAGCATGCATGTTTCCCTTTCACCCAATGGGGTATGTATTAAACCTTGGGTTGTGCACTTTTTCTTCTATCACATTGTCCTTCATACACATGTCTCATCTATATTCATGAGCTTGGAGGCCTTCTCTCCCACACTTGAAGAATTTCCCTACCGCTTTAAGTAAATTCCCATGATTATTCTTTCCACATTTCAACATGTGAGTGAATTAGTTTTCCTTCCACCTTCTTCACTTGATTATCCAGCTTGAAACTCCATATTTCATTTCTTTTCTCCATAGTCAGGGGACCATTCTCCAAAATCATTCTCCAATTTGAGATCACAACTGACAAATCCTCAATAAATTCCAAATTTTCAAATTGTCATAGTGTTTCAGAGGGGTCGTTTTAAACCACTAATGAATCGATCTATTTTTTTATAATTGTTGATAACAAAACCCAAGGTGTACCTTGAAATGCATGTGAAATTTTCTTTATAATCCATGAATGATTCACCTTCCATTAATTTAATCACTCTTAATTCTCTCTCTAATGTTTTTTCAATAGTTTTAATGAAATAATTGTTAAGAAATAATTTTATAAAGTATTCCCAATATATCTCTTCAATTTCATCCTTTGTCACGGTTTTATTAAAAAACACACACCTTTGATCAGATTTCCCATCTAAAAGATAAATAAATAGAGTCACCTTCTCCACATTATAACACTAAAGCATAGAAAATATACTCTCCATTGATTTAATCCACAATTACATGACCAATGGATATGGATTTCAACTAAATATCGGTGGTCATTTTTTCATAAAAGACAAGATAGGCAGTTTTTCTCTCTTCGGTGAAGGTTGAAATTCTACATTATTCAGTTTATTGTTCCTAGCCTGAGAAATGTAGCTAAGAATCACCACAAAATTTTGTACTCCACCTCCCATGTAATTAGGAATGTTATTAAGAAATTTTCTTTGTTGTCCCTCACATGGGTTATTATCGTAATATTCCATGGTTCCCACCATTTCCTAAAATAGAAAAGGTTTTATCAAAACCTAAGTAGAAATTAATGATTACACAATTTAATCCTCTATGAAATTAACTCTAAAGAATATATTTTGGGATAACTATGTTTAATATTTTTATAAAATAAATATTATTGGGTTATTACATATTTTTACTCACATACTAAGGGTTTATATTAAAGTTCAATGATCCAAATTCCATAAATAAAGAAATCATTTTCCAATTCCAATTATATCTACCCTACAATTCTAACATTACTATTTTATCATTTTAAAGATAAAAAATATAATAGTGTTACAAAACCAGGATCCAAAGGATTAGTTTCATGGGAAAATTAGTACTAAACATATCATTTACAAAATGAAACATAATAATTATTTAATTCCGTTTTCTCTAGATTCTTATTGTCCCTTGTATTATCCTTAGTAAAAGTAATCACCTGAGGGTATAAATCAAAGAAAGGGGTGAGCTGAAATATATGTAACATGATAGATAAAAACTTGATTCAAAAATATAACATGGGTGAGAATAATTATAATAATAATAAAATAATCATGGGATAAGAATCATAATCATGAGAGTAAGAATTAGATAAATACAATAAATGTGGCCATGAATAAAAATGAAACATCATGTCTTAGTTATTAACAAAAACACATAGTTGTGAGCAAAGATACTGTAATGTCCACACATAACATATGTAAATAATCATACAATCATATTGGTGAATAGAAATATAATTTTTTTTCATGAATATTGAACATTATCTAATGAGATACATCACATTACCCAATTCATAGAAGTGATATATAATTCTGGGTGCACCTTTCACATCAAAACATTTAAATAATCATAATCGCCACATAGAACACATATCAACCATACATATAAAATAACCCATGGAAAGGAAATTGGTGTAAGGATAATTTCATAATTCTTGCATTCATTAATAAACATTTTGGTTAGAAATATAAAAGGGAAATAACATACCAAGTATAAGAATCGTTAATATTGAGTGAAGAAGAAGAAATCAAAAGAGAAGTGAAACATGTGTTTTGAGAAAGAAGATTTATTTTGGAAAAATATTTACATTTTTAATCAAATAAAATAGAAGACATGTCTACCAATGAAATAAAAATTGAGGTAAAATTAAATTATATTTTAGTAATATTAAAGGAAAATATATTCTAAAATTTTTAATGAAAAAGGGATAACCCAAAAAAAAGAAATTATGTTTGAGAATCCCCTTACATTTATTATGAATTATTTATTCACTTTAATGTTTGGGATAATAAAATTAGAATAATTAATTAAGAAATAAAGAACCTATTCTACAAGTATTTTATTCTTTCTAATTATATTAAATTTGTTACTGGTTATTATGATTAGTTTCAATTACTTCATTTGGGGATGTTCTTTTCCTTGGATCCCATGATCAATTCACTTGTATACATGAATGGAAAATACTATAAAATGATGATAAATATCCAGAATTTATATTATATTTTATTAATGAATATAATGAATTTTAATTTGACTAATATTTTTTTCTTGATATGAAAACGATTCATTAGATAAAATTATAATGAAAATCATTTAGATTATTTTTTCTATTTATAGATCACAATGAACTCATTTTGATTTATTATTTAATATTATTTATATAAGTTAGTTCTAGAACATTAAAAAAATATAACATAAATTTGAAAATATATTTAAATAACTATAATTTTTTTAACCCATCCTTGAATGTGGTAAAGGAAAATTAAAACTTGTCATCCTAGAAGGTGATAAAACAACACCTCAAAGGAGAAGTTTCCATTTTTAGAATAAAAGGGGGAAAAGAAGAGTCTTGAAGATATATTTTTCCTTTAAAATAATAAAATTATAGTATATATAAGATAATTTAGTTATAATTAAACTTGTATAAGGGGATAAAAGTAGAGAAAAAAATGAAAATAAAAATAAAATAATCGAAAAGAAATATGATTTTACCTCTTGAAATTTTCTCCTTGAGAACCTCCTTAAGTAGATTGGTTTTTCTATTTTGTTAAGACCAAAGGCTCTTAGACATGGGGAATAGGCATGGTATGAGTATTGGGTAGAAATTGGATAGGATTCAGGACTTGAAAGGTGAGAGAAGATGAGGTGGTGAGAGGTGGAATTTATAGTGATGGAGAGTGGTATTTTTTAACTGTTTTATTCATTAGTTTATTATTTTGGCTCAATAATATGAATATTTTGATCATTATCACTACATATATAAAAATAATGAATTAAATTTTTATATTATGGTTATTACATTATCTATTACTCACGGAATAGTGTATTTAACCTATATTGTATATATACTGCAAATTACCATATTAACTAACAAAAAAACTCAACTATTTTAAAAAAATACAAAAAATTCACCATAAATATTTTTAGATGTGTAGAATTAAATAATGAACTCTATTTTATAAAAATAATTTTTTAAATTGGAGAAAATTATATTTTAATTATAACCATTATTTATTAGAAAATTATTGTTTTAAAATTATAACCAATTTTACAACACATTGAAAAATTACTGAAGGTCTCATAAAATTATCCTATAATCACAAGAAAATAAAATTATAATTTATGAATAGATTTTATGAAAATAAATTTTCCTTTAACTCGTTATATAAATTATAAAATTATAATTAAATATTTATAACTAACCAACAATACAAATTCTTATTTTATCATTTCTAAAATATTTACTTAATTATACCATAAAATAAATATACCATTTTATGATTCATAAGAGACCTGAATTTTATTTATTTTCTCATAGGTGTGGTTCTTATTCTACTGGTTGGATTAATATTCCTAATGGTCACATTACTTTTCCAAATGTCAATTTGATATTGTCTTGGTATATGTTTTTAAATTTTTAGAATTACCTCTTATTCCATTAATTATTCATTTATAATGCGCATATTGTGTCCTATATGTGATTTTATGTGATTTATACTATATGGAATGGTTATAATAAGGTTATTTCCATTTATAAAATTTTGGGCCCTTACAATCCTACAATGGCTGTGTTTTGAGTTTAAATGTATATCTTTCATTTCTTTTTTTGGTGGATAAAGAATTAGTAAGTACCATACATATAAGTGACACCAACATTATTTATTCATTTGGTTAGGATTCATTATCTTCCTGATACACATTATTAAAAAAACATTCAAAGTTTTTATCTATAAATAAATTTTTTTTAAAGGTCATTTCACTACCTTTTACTTTATTTACAAAAGTTTTAAAAATAATATTTTGAATTTATTTTGAACTAATCACTTTTTTGTACTTTTAAAAAAGTGTGAAAAGATGTTATCTTTTACCATATAAAACGTGAATGGATTTTCCATCTTTCATGACCTTTATTTACTTAAATATTTCTATATATGTTTCTATGGGTTTTTTTTCAAATAAATTATTTTTCTCATTATTCTATGAATTTTTTAAATGCTTCCAAAATTAAAGGATATTATTTTTTAATATAATGAAAAGAATTTAGAAAATTATTTATAACTTAATTCATACACAATGTAATAAGGAAGTTATTTTTAATATCATACTTCTATATTAATTTATAAATTATTGTTTTACTATAAAATAATAATTTGTAACGAATATATGGTATTCTATCATCCTTGAATAATTTATGGATTTTAACCTATTTGGAGATCATTCACTTTCTTATGACCAAGTTATCTATCCCAATATATTATTCATTAGTAATTATTTAAAAACTACGTGTCCATATTTTCAATATCATGGATGAAATTTTTATAATTTCTTTGAATTTTATGGTTATAAATGGCACACCATTTTTATATATGATATTATTTGAAGAAATATTATCAATAAATTTACTTCATTGACCAGGGAAATATTTCAAATTATATATTCCATACGGATAAATTATTATTTATATGAAAATTAGAGAATTAATTTTCATAATTATTCAATATACGATGAATTAAAAGGATATAAAAGTGATATGTGGGGAATGATTATTTATATAACCTTGATTAATCAATAGTTACCATGGTATAAAATAGATATAATGCCAAATTATATGTGTATCTGGTATTACACATAAGCATTTATTAATATTTCACTGGTTGAGGCCCAGATGATAAAATTCATGATAACTTGGTCGATGCCTTGATGTAAAAATAATTAATTTAAAGATTTATTATTTTCATTTATTATGAATTTAGTTTTTATTATCCACATCATTGTTATATTGACATTATCTATAGATATACACAGAACTCATGTTTTTTATTTAATGACATGAGTTTTGATTATCCACTTTTTCATATTGCTTATACTTTATTTATTGATTATAGTTTCCACAATATATAACACTTACTGAGTATCTGATATCACACTTAATTTTTTTCATTTCATATGATATAAAGAATAATATTTTGAATGATTTTATGTATTTAAGATTTTTTTTGTGTTTTGTTGTTTTATTTCCAATGTAATATAAAAATAAAGAATATATCTAGTTTACCAAGATTTCTAATGAGATCAATCTTGTGTTGTGTATACACTTATATATTATAATAATTTAATAAAGTATGATCTAGTTCTGGGTTATTTGATTTATGTTTATTATATATTACCTTTTTTAAAGTTCACATCTATTAATTATTTTTATGATATCTAAATTCAATATGTTTTAATCATATTTAAATGATGATTTTTTATTAAAATTTCCATTAAACTCTATGAAAAATAAAGATCTTCCAAATGGGTAACTATTATGATTTTATTTTATGACTAAACAATTCATGACCCCCACCCCACCCCACCCCTCACACTTCAATACTACCCCTCAAAGGAATATAATAAAGAATAGGGAGCCCCCTAGTCATGCCTTTGGTAGCCCTAGTTTGGAAACTAGCATCGAGGGAATATAAATCACACACATGGGAGGGGGGGATACACTCAATTATAGTTAAATATGGTCGATAGATATGATAAAAAATCATCATGGAACCCCATCACATAATATAAAAGAAAACATAAACCATAAGACCCATAATTCATTTCAAATGATACAATAAAAGTATCCAAAATTGATCACCAATACGAAAATTACCAAGGGAGTGAATTCTCAAAAAATATATCCTTCATCTCAATAATGGAATGATCAATATCTAAATTCCTAGAAGAAGCATGGAACATAGTTTATATATACATATAGTGAGAATAACATGTAAAATTAGTAGTATCATACATAAAGTCTCTAAAAAAATGTGAAAATATCATACTATTGCACTAGTGAATAAATAGTAGAACTTATAGGCACATAGATTTTTCAACTAGATATACCAACCTCACCAAGGCTCACTCATGAAATAACATATCTAATGTTTTATAATAATAGTTATTAAATATTTATCAAGTCATGTAGCATAAAATTCTCCCATTATGTTTCCACTTTCATGCACCATTTTTAATTGTCTTGTTCTACCATTCCTTCTATAATGCATTCAATTGAGAAAAAAGTTGGTCTAGACTCATCAATAACTGCTATAACATCACAAGGTCCAACATCTCTTATTGAAATAGTTTAAATACACGTGTTCATCCATGTATTCCATATGTGGTTTGGGTCATAACCCAACCTATCTTAACCTCTTGTAGTGAGATTCTTCTGTATTGGATTCATGGGAAATCCATCATCCACAACACATCATCATAGCTAGGTATGTATGATTTAATGAACATGAATGATATTAACTAGATTACCTACTATTACAATGAACTACCAAAACTTATTTTCATATCTTAGTTACACTATGATTAACAATTATTTTGAAATCATCATCAATTTTCCCCAACTAGGTATCACAACTATGTACTGCTACTAAAGGATGAGTGAGGAAAATTGATAAATCATCCATTCATTCTCTAACCAACCTATATGTTTGTAAAAAAATCCCCCAAAAAAGTTTCATTTCAGTAAATATTAATTGAAATAGGAGGGGTGAATATATGATTAATATTAAAATAAAATACAAGATAATCACTCATAGTACTTATCCAAGGGGTTCACATCAAATAACATTAACATAGCCCACACAACTGGAACATCACCTCAATAAATCAAAATAAACATTGATTCCACCACTTCATGAAACTCACCAAGAAAACATCCATAGATAATAATAATTACCTCCTTCAATTTTTAATTTCATCTATTTTCAAATGTTACAAATTACTAATCAGTCCCCATTTAACTCCTTATTTAATGAAAATGCACTCTATTTATCACCCACATTATTTTAAATTCAAAAACATCCCATTAATTAGCTTTCAATTCATTATCTAATTAATGTATATTAATATAATGCCTACATTTAATTATTTTACAACTTGTTACATTTTCATTTCATTATAATTAAATTTCATATTCCATCACCAGTGAGAAGCTACCAAAAACAACTTACCACTTCTAAAAATATGAGCTAAACACAATCTCACCACTTTAATGCATAATAAATTTTATCTATTCAATCCCATCACTATAGATGTAAGATTGTATATTTTCTTATGAGGTAAGAACTATTTTATATGAATATATATTATTTTTCTAAAGTAAGTTATTAATGTAATATCTAATGTTTTAAGAGTTTTAGGGGCTAGTTCAGATCATAAATATGTAGATTTTATAGATATTGTGTGAGGAAAAATTTCGGTTCATAGATATGAGTAGTTGTTTGGATGAACCATGAAGCCTCATAAAAGGAGAGGAAATTTTAGTTTAACGATGAAAAATAGTTAACACGGTTGTGTGAGGATATATAGAGAAACTATTTAGGGAAACCAAATGGGATGAACATGGTTTTAAAACCCATGTGCTTTGACACATGGGTAGTGTCACTTAGGTAGTGACCTTGCATGGGTGGTGCATGGTTTGGGCCAACTGTGTGGAAATAAATTGTACCTATTAAAAATTGTTATATTATTAAGATTCACCACCATTATTTTAACTATTTTACTGTTCTTTTCCTCCTCACATGCTCAATTAACTCCACCGCTTGTTCAGAGCTCCACATCTCATTCTATGATTTTTCATAAATTTTTCATTTGACCTTCAATTCATAAAATATTTATCATGTTTGATATGTAATAATAATGTCTATAATACTCATTATTCCTTCCATCATTTCACCCTCAAAATGGAATGTTAAATATATGTGATCTCTTTTTCCATATTTTAATGGTTTTTATCTATTTCTTAAATTTCTCCCGAGCTCGACTGTATTAGAAACTGATATCGAATAAGGATTCAACTTACAAGATATTGTAGGATATATAAACATTTTAATTAATGTTTGGGTGTTTTTTATCTTCTTCTGTAGTGAAAAACTCCTGACATTCTTGGAGTTTCTCCTAAAATTAATTAACCCTTAATTGGATTGTTTAAATTATGATTTAAATAAGTTGTGACACCCATATGAAAGGTAGTAGGTTTTCAACCTCAACCTGAACGACCCTTTTGGTGAGCTCATTTTATTGAACCTGTTTAAATCTCCCATGGGGTGAGTTGATATCTCCATTTATTTAAGGGATATGTATGTAAATTAAGTGAATTTTCAAATATTGAGTACCTTGGTTAACACCTTGTCATTAATAAATGAATGGAATAATAAATGAGAGTTTTTTTTAATTAAATGGAAAATCCATTTTCTATTTCTTAATTATTTTATTTCTTAGTGAAGTGGCATAGACACTAACATAACCCTCACTATTATAAACTATACATGAATTGGTTAATGAATTGAATTTGGTGAGTTTAATTGTTAAAATGTATCTACAGTAACATGGACTGCTGATTATTTTTAGAATCCATTAAATGAAAATTTTTAATTTAATGGAGATTAATATTTCCATATTTCTTTTCACCTGTTTGTGAAATAATAATGAAATGATTATGATGTAATAAAATGATAAATTTCAGGGTCACTAACATGTACCCTTAAATACATATATGAAATAAATTGATAATTGATGACTCAGTATGACACCGATCTGAGGTATCATGGTATAAAATAGATGAACAACTTGTACACTTTTTATTGGATTCATTTGAGTGTAATGTTGGATTTGTCCAGTTTGGACTGCCTCAGATACAAACCTTGGGAACCACCTAAATTATTAATGGGTTTTCTATGTATGAGATATTTAGACTCAAATATGATTCTGTGGCCATGTTCCCCATCTTATTAACCCATATAGGTCAACATGAAACTAAATTTACTATAGATGAGCTCTGTGGACTCATAGAGGATTCCTTAGTCAATTTCAATGTGTCATAGCCCTCTTAGGTATGATAAATGATGGTCTGGTGTCTTCCATAGTTGTTTAATACTTTATATGATAGCATAGTTCATATAATATGACTTACACTATTATACAATTATTCAAAATTTATAGAATTATTTTTATATAGTGTGATTATATACTATATTACATCACTAATCATTACAAATTTGTTCCTATTATATCTGTAAACTATTAAAATTTGTATTTATGGAACATATTTTTTATAGAGTCCATTATTTGGGGGATTTTTGGTATATATCATGCCCATTTTAAGCCTATAATTGGTACTCATATAGATTTCATGATTCTAGGTATGGCAAAGAGAATGGTCTAGTTCTGGATGTCAAATTTGTTATACTAGGATGTTGGATGGGAGAAGATAATCGATCTTATTCTTGAGTTTATAATTGAGATAGATTGGGTATCTCTATTAATTTTTTATTAGATTTTTGTATATAACTTCTTTGATGATTTCCCATCCACATTTCATTCTTTCATCACTATTACATGATCATCATTTTGTATATGAATGAATATTTTTCATGCATGTATTTTAGTTGGACAATTTACTTATCCTAATTATTGTTATTTATTATGATTCCATTGAGTATTAATATCATTTTACCACTATTAAATACTCTAATCACAAGTATATAGTCTCCCTACCATACTTCTATAAACCCCACAATTTTATTTAGAATCCTTTAAAACATTGGGAGACACGATTGAGGTCATATGGCCACTGCTTTGTCTATTGTAATCATGTGAGCTGGGATGGGATGTCCCAATGTGGTATTAGAGAATTAGTTTCCTTTTTTGTATAATTTTTTTGTGTTATTATAGTAGATAGTATTAATTTTTTGTAGTTTTTCAAAGAGACTATTCCTGGGATTAGCTTTCCCATGTACATGGAAATTCCAAATTACCGAGGAAGGGAATTTTTGTTCTAGATTATGCATATTATAGTTGTATTGATTTGACATTTGGGTAACACACATGATATGTGGTATTGTTTTTTTGGATATGGATTCAATTTTTCCCTTTTTCGGGTATGCTAAGGATGTATTGTACTCATGCATCATTGTACGCACAAATTAATATTCAATTCACACATAAGTCATTCCATATAGATTTATTTATTTGACTTCCTAATTATGTGCCATTTTTTGTATACCTTGTTAAGGTAAATATTTAGCATGCTTAATTTTATAGCATGATAATATGGGTATTTTCCATATATTTTGGTATTATTCATTTTTGATAACATGCCTTGTTTTAGTTATGATAAAAGATTGGTTATTAATGTTTCTACATCAACATTAAAATTTTTCCCTTATATCATTATGAGAACACATTAATTTACCAATTATGACATGTTTGAGGCATGAAACTGTAGTTTCTGGGCGCAACGGAAGCATGTTGGTGGGTTTTCCCAACATTAATTTTAATTTTAAGCAACTTTCAATCCGAGATCTATCACTATTTAAAATACCGAATCTTCAGAATTGAACTAAGAATGAAATAAAAGCATAAGAGGGAATCCCAGAACCATAGAGATAGGATCATCATATATTGGTTATAAATAATTTAATTAATTCACAAGAATTACCTTGGTGGAATTCTTTCTTCGTTGATTTCTCCGGTCACGATCTTGTGATCCATCGTTGCGTCGTAGAATCCAAGTATTGGATTCCTATAACGGTGATCCACACGTGTTCCACATATCTCCAGACATCGTCGAAGTTATCTCCGGGTGCTAGCGTGGAAGAACCATCGCCTGCGATGTCCGCCTTCAATTTCCATGGTCTCTCAGTCTTAAGAGCATTCTTGGAGGAAGGAGTTCTTTCGGTCTTGAAAGAATTCTCTAGAATTTTTGTGCACAATGATTCGTTGAAAAAGTGTTGGGGTTGTGAGGATATTTATAATCATTTTCGAGGATATAGATTTATGACAATAAATTAATGTGTTATGCGTTATATTTATTTCATTAACTCTTATTGGAACCCCAATGTTGAATTATTAATTCCTTGACATGCGCCCACACTGATTATAATTAATATCATTTAATAAAACAATATTATATCCTCAAAATCCCGCCTGAAAAAACTACAAGTCGTTTAATCATTAATACACGATGTGTAATTGTTTTCCATAAAACTACACGGTGTGTATATTAAATATACACGACATGTACTTTTATTTTCAAGTTTTCATTATCTCCTCCTCCAAATTTATTAGACCTTGATAAATGGCTATTTATTTCTTAAATAAATGTAACTACATTAATCACTAATATATATATTATTTCACCCACAATATATTCTCTCGAATAACTACTGTCGAAATAAATACGATCAGGAATCCTTAAATAAATATTAAACCACATTCAGGAATAATATTTATTTAACTTGTTAAATTAATATTTAGCTGAGATACATGGACACCCTTTAGTGCGTGACCCTCTAGGCCTCTTTCTCAGTGGCATTAGGCAGAGCCTTCCTAAAGTCCAAGGTTAGCGTCTAACAACACGCCAAGACATCCATAGAGAAAGAAGTTAACGACACAATGACGTGTCACCTCATACAAATGCTTACTGTGTAATATAGCCCCTTTGTCTCGATATCTCTAATCAAGCGAGTTTCATGCTAGTGCCATCAACCCATGTGATCGATTATTCTTTCTTTGACTTTCCGGAATTGAACTTGCCCATTCCTCACCATGTCCATGGATTTTACTTAGGCTATATCAATTCTATCAAAGGGCCTGAGATATCTACTTCTGTTTTGGAACAGAAGGGACAAATCCTTTCTTGCATTATCTATTAATGCAATATTACTCGTGGCGCACCCAACGTATCCTACCTCGCTGCGAACAGTGTGTCGTCACAGTTTTCTTCAATACATCTAAGTGTGCGAGTTGTAATACCCATTAATAATAATCTTAAAGTCTAAGGACCAATACACATGTCTGCAGGTAGGAACATCCAATGACACTATGAAATTTGGATTTCCTACTGGCGGGACTCATTCTCATAATATTTTCCTAGATATTACCAAGGGCACACACTATGAGAAGGTTCCTCAATGATTTATGAGACCTCACCCCTAATGGCTTGTATTATTTGTGTCCCTCAAATAACATCATCCGGCCATAGAAAATATATTCAAGAATAGTGTTATGGAACTCCCAGGTTCTCATCATAGTAGGGATATACTATGACCCATCAATGAAATATCTGTCATTAGGACATTATCACATGCATTATTACGCAGAAGAACAATCAAGATGTGATAAGGCATTTATTAATGAATAAAGTAAAAAGTTGTTGGTTCTAGGACACAAACTCCAATAGACTCCCACTTGGACTAGAGCCAACTACTATCAAACTTTAACCCGCTGGCTATCACATGATATTCATGTTTCTGCTAAGATAGGCCTTTAGTCATGGGGTCAGCCACGTTCTCCTCCGTGGACACTCGGCTCACAGCAACTTCACCCCTCTGATAGAAATCTCTCAAGAGGTGATACATTGAAGGTATGTTCTTTACCCACTGATGAGACATTGGTTCTTTTTCAAGATCCAACGTTTTAGTATTATCACAGTATAATGTAATGGGATCTTTACTTCTAGGCAATACATCATGCTCCTGAAAAAAGTTCCGAATCCAGAATACTTCTTCAGCTGAATCAGAAGCCACTATATATTCGGACTCCCCTATAGAATCAGCGACAACTTGCTTCTTTGAACTCTTCCAGCTCACAGCTCCTCCATTGAGACAGAGAACATATCATGATTGCGACTTCAGATCATTCTGATCTATTTGAAATCCAGCCTCAACATACCCTCTGATTACAAGCTCCTCGTCTCTTCCATACACCAGGAACATATCATTAATTATTCTCAGATAATTAAAGATAGTCTTAACAACTGTCCAATGCAGTTCTCCTAGATCTTCTTGATATCTGCCTACCATGCTCAGTGAATAGGAAACATCATGCCTGGTACATAAAATGTCATAAATGATGGTTCCTATAGCCAAAGCGTATGTGATCTTACTCATTCTATCTTTCTCTTGTTGTGTCTGAGGACATATTTTCTTATAATTATGTAGGCCATGTGACACTGGAAATAATCCCCTCTTGGAATGTTCTATACTAAATCTCATTAGTATCTGGTCAATATATGTACTCTGACTTAGTCCAAGCAGCCTCTTGGATCTATCACGAATGATTTTGATCCCTAGAATGTAGGCTGCTTCACCCAAGTCCTTCATGGAGAAAAACTTGTTCAACCAGTCCTTAACTGACTGTAAGGCTGGTACATCGTTTCCAATAAGAAATATATCATCAACATATACTACTAGGATAACGACCACATTCCCATTAAACCGCTTATAAACACATGGCTCACATTCATTCTTAATGAAACTAAATTCCTCTATGGATTTATCAAATCGAATGTTCCATGACCTGGATGGTTGCTTCAATCCATAAAAAGATTTCTGCAACTTGCAAACCAGTTTCACTTTAACTGGTATCACAAACCATTCTGGTTGTTTCATATAGACATCTTCCAGAAGGTTCCCGTTAAGTAATTTTGTTTTGAAATCCATCTTCCAAGACTCGTAGTCATGGTAAGATGGAAAGTATGATTCATATGGATTTAAACATGGCAACTTGCGAGAAGGTTTCATCATAGTCAATTCCTTGACGCTGTCTGAACCCTTTAGCCACTAGCCTTGCTTTATAGGTTTTAACTTGACCTTCCATGTCCCGCTTTCTCTTGAATACCCATTTTCATCCAATAGGACTTACATTAACTGGATCATCGACCAGAACCCAAAATTGGTTCTGATACATGGAATACATCTCAGAATTTATAGCTTCTAGCCATCTTGCAGCTTCTGAGCTTTGTACTTCTTCCTGGTAGGATAGAGGTTCATCATTGTCCAACAATAATGATTCACCATCCTTGGTGACTAGGAAACCAAATATCTCTGGTTCCCTTACCTCTCTTGAGCTCCTACACAGTACTTATGTTTCCAGAACCTCTTCCAC
Organism: Viscum album; assembly: GCA_963277665.1. NCBI lineage: Eukaryota > Viridiplantae > Streptophyta > Magnoliopsida > Santalales > Viscaceae > Viscum > Viscum album. The sequence goes on along the minus strand of OY728141.1, from coordinate 589,419,507 downwards.
GGGGACCTGTGGAACTTGTTCCTATACCAACTCCTATGTATATTGAGCATCAACTTCGTCAAAGCCAATCTTTCTCCCACTATCCTTCTTGAGGATGTGCTCCCTCTCAAGAAAGACGGCTTGTCTGGAGACAATCACTTTCTTTTCTGAAGGGTTATATAAGTAATATCATTTCGTTTCCTTGGGATATCCTATAAAGATAAACCTCATTCCCTGGGGTGATAGTTTGTTGTCTGAGAAGGCATTAACAAATGCCTTGCATCCCCATACACGTTTGTGCAACAAAGTGTGTTTCCTTACATTCCATAAATCGGAGGGAATACCATTTTCCGCCTTAGTTGGTACTCGGTTTAATGTGTATGCTTCAGTTTGTAATGCATATCCCCAAAAGGATAATAAGAGATCCGCATGACTCATCATTGAACTCACCATGTCCAACAAGGTGCAGTTTATCCTTTGACTAACACCATTCCACTCTGGTGTATAAGGAGGAGTCAGCTGAGATAGAATCCCAGACTCCCATAGAAGATAAATGATCTCTTGGTTCAGATATTCTACACCTCAATCTGATCGAAGTTTCATTATCTTCTTACCAACCTGATTCTCTACTTCATTCCTGAATACCTTAAATTTCTCTAAGTCATCTAACTAATACCTCATTATGTAGACATAGCCATATCTACTCAAATCATTAGTAAAAGTAATGAAGTAAGAATATCCACCTCTAGCTTCTATTAGAAATGGTCCACACACATCAGTGTATACCAATCCTAGAATCTATGTGGCCATTTCACCCTGTCCACCAAAAGGTGGCTTGGTCATTTTTTCTTGTAAACAAGAATGACATCTATCAAGTGGTTTTAGCTCAGTAGAGTCCAAATAGCCATCTTGGAAGATCTTTTTCAAGCGCGTCTAGTTAACATGACCAAGACGGTGATGTCACAATTGGGTGATGTATGAGTCATGTGAGTTGGTTTCGTTATCGATTTCCAACACTTGGTTTTCATAATTTAATACATGAAAAACATTATTTAAATGTGCCATACCATAACATAAATTGTTCTTATAAAAGAGACAACCCTTATTTCCAAACATGAAAATAAATCCAGCCATATCCAAACAAGATACAGAAATTGTGTTCTTAGTAACACTAGGAACATAATAACAGTTATATATAACCAAAATCATTCCAGTCGGCAATGAGAGGTGGTAATCGCCAATAGCCAACGCAGCCAGCCTTGCGCCATTGGTAGCTCGAAGATCCACCTCTCCTCTAACAATATTTCTAAATCTGCTTTGTTCCTACATTTGAATACAGATGTGAGCCGCACAAGCTGTATCTAATACCCAATGTGTAGAAATAGAAATATTACACTCGATAACGAATGCACCTTTAGCATCCCCACACTTCTGGGTGCGGTTCCTCTTCCTGTGGCTTTTCTCTCCACATGAAAAACACACTGCCTCTCATTCCTTTTCCTTCCTTTAGATCTTCCCCTTCTTGGAGGGATAGTGCTCAGGGGATTCAGAACGTTTATAAGTCTTTGGCCCGTTTGCCTTGTACTTCCTTTTCCTATTCACCATAAGGACTGCAGGTTTTTCATGCCCCATGTCCTTATCTACCTGGTGAATCAAGGTCATAAGTTCCGATAGACTCTTCTCATTGTTTCTCATGTTGTATTTGACAGTAATTCTAGATAAGGTCTTGGGTAGTGATGATAGTATGAGATATGTACGCAACTCATCCGAGAATTTATTCCCTAAGAAGTACAGGTGTTCAATTTAGCCAATAAGGTTGAATACATGAGTCCCAGCTAGTGCAGACTCTCCATGCTTAGTTGTAAAAAAAGCATTGGAGATCTCATACCTCTCATATATCGACTACTCTTGGTAGAGATTCTTAAGGTGAGACATCATGCTATACACGTCCAAGTTTTCATGTTGCTTCAAGAGCTCATTGGACATGGCTGATAGGATGAAACACTGGACATATGTGGCATCATCCAAGGGTTTCATATAGAGATATAATTCCTCATCACTGGCCTCTTTCCCAGGTGCAACTGGAATAGGATCTTACAGCACATACAATTTCCTTTGGTGGTGAAGGATGACGCGTAAACGCCTATGCCACGATTGGAAATTGGTGCCGGTGAGAAGGTTTTATTTCTCGAGTATGGTTCACAATGATACGTTTGAATTCATTTTATTGTCGTTTCTACAAATTAAGATGAGAAAAGGTTTAGTAATTTATTACAAAACTGAGAAAAATAGATATATTAATACTTATTAGTCTCCCACTATTTTATTGAAATCCAATAGTCCTCACCATTGACTTCGGAATATTCTATTGCCTGGATATTCTAGTGCAAGGATCCATATAGCCCTTCGCATTACCCCAACTAGGGTTGGTTAAGCAACTTGAAGGGATTTAGGTAGGAATTCCAAATGACAACTGTATTAACTCACAGCTCCTTGATCCACTGAGTGGACTCCCCAATCCTGAAATCCTTTTATTTTGTATTTCCTCAACCTTTGACTCATGGTCACACCAAGTCCTGCTGTGGAAGTCAACCCTTGATACGAACCAAGTCAAGTCAACCCAAAACCTTGAATTAGAATTCCATCATAATTGAAAGCACCCCAACTAGGGTTGGTCAAGCACTTTAAACTATGATTCGATTCTAACCAAGATTATGGAAGGCTATACCAACTTAATATTTATTTAGAGGGATTTTATCCTTATACGTAAATTTCCAATTTATTATCTTTTATTACATGCTTGTTAATATTTAGTGGGATTTACTTACATGATTAACCATGTCATAGATAATATTCATGTATAAGACGGCTTTATTTTAGTTCCATCTTGCATGATCGTTTAATTCATTAATTGTGTGATCGTGACAACACACCCACAATAAATATACCATACAACTTACAGAAATAATATAAATAGTATGATCATGAGCTTTTCTATTGGTTAGTTTATCTATCTGTTGATAAACTAACCCAAGATATAGGGGAGAAACACCTTGAACATTTCGGGTTCGTGTTTATAACTTTCCACATATCCACCTTTGTATCTCCTTGGATTGGTTTCACATTAGATCCAGACTTGAGCCAACTCCACTAGATTGGGAGCTCCATCCAATACATATGCATTTATCTCACATGTAGGTGAGGGGTAAAAGGGGTTTTTACATAAAATAATCATTTGGTCCGCAGAACCTACATATTAATGAAGTGATGGCTCGTAGGCTAACAAATTTAATTTAAATTAATAAATTAAAAGAAACTATTCACATACAAAGGTCTCGGTCTAGCTCATGATCATCCATACATGAAACTATATTTATGCATAAATAAAACTAGCATTCAATTCTTTAATAATTCTTGTTTAAGATAAATCATGCTCGAATCAATTAATTATCTTTAATTAATCAATCATTTTATCTTAAACCCTTTTCTGAACTTCCTTGAGATTTTCATCCAGCATAATTTTAAACAAATAAATTCATTTAAAATTATCCTCGTACGTAACTTGTACCTTGGAGGGAACCCGATAAATTCCCATTTATTATGCAGATGTTAAATTAAACACATATATATAAAACACCTATCACGTGTTGTGCCTCAGCTTTAATCCTGCACTATGGTACACATCTCAAGGGTTTGTATAATATAATAATATATTATAATAAATCTACGAAATTTGGGTGGGTACACGTCATGTAGTTCGACTACATGGCGTGTACTTTTTTTCACCGTCCATCCGAAGTACACACCCAGGGACATGGTGTGTTAATGTACTTCAGAAATTTTCCGAGTACACAACGTGTACAGTGGGACACAAGTTGTGTAGTTTCTGCGTTACACAGTTTCCAGCCGGACAGGCCGTGTATGGGGTATACGGTCCAACCCTAACCAAAGGGACTACATGTCGTGTTCTGTTGGACCACACGGCATGTAATCTGGAAACCATGTGCCACCTGTTCCTGGTCAACACACGGTGTCATAAATGATTTATATAGGATCAATACACGACCTGATTTGGCAGACCAGTCTGATGTATGAACCTAGACTACAAGGCGTGTACTTCCGAATACACGCTGTGTATTCTGGTGTTGTACGGACAGAAACGTTTTCCTCCTCCGAATGAGTTCCTCTATTTTATTTTAATCAAAATTAAAAGAAAAATTCATTTCTGTGAGGTGAACGAGAAACTAAGGAGGAGGAACAGATATCGAGATTCATATTTCTAGAACGATTAAACTTGAATTGAAACAACTAAATTATTAAATGCGTAAAACATCAATTAAAAAATAAATAATTATAATCAACGACATGACCGCTCTGATACCACTTGTAGGTTCTGGGTGCAGAGGAAGCACATTCATCGGTTTTTCCAACTTTAATTTTAACGTTAAGAAACATTCAATTCGAGATCCATCACGATTTAAAACGCCGAATCATTGGAATAGAATGAAGAATGAAAAAAAATTAAGAGGGAATTCCGGAACCATAGAGATAGGATCATCATATGTTTGTTATAATTAATTTAATTAATTCACAAGAATTACCTTGCAGGAATTCTTTCTTCGTTGATGTCTCTGGTCATGATCCCGTGATCCGTCGCTACGTCATAGAATACAAGTATATGATTCCTCTAGCGGTGATCCACACATGTGCCACGTATCTCCGGACATCGCCGAAGGTATCTCTGTGTTCTAGCACAGAAGAAACTTCTCTTGCGATGTCCGCATTTGATCGCCTTGGTCTCTCGGTCTTGAGAGCATTCATAGAGGAACGAATTCTTTCGTTCTTGAAATAATTCTCGAAAATTGTTGTGCACAATGATTGGTTGAAAAAGTGTTGGGGTTGTGAGGATATTTATAATCATGTTTGAGGATATAGAGTTATAAAAATAAATAAATGTGTTACGTGTTATATTTATTTCATTAACTCTTATTGGAACCCCCATGTCGAATTATTAATTCCTTGACATACACCCACACTGATTATAATTAATATCATTTAATAAAAAAAATATTATATCCTCAAAAGAAACAGTGGTTTAAAGGGCTGAAACATTTTCGGTTGTGATTAAATGGGTGCCAATAAAAGCATATAAATTGTATGGTACTTTATAAATTGTCAAAAGTGTACTATATAATCAAACCATCATATATGAATATATTTCATTTTGATGAATAATGTACAAATATTGTCGCAATTACATGAAGTTCCAAGTAAAACTTATAATGTGCAGCACATTATAACATGGTAATAGTAACTCATCTAACAAGACCCTTATAAGAATAAATGAATATGATATGTTGATTTTTAAAACATAAATAAAATTGTTTTCATAAAATAGTGATGAAAATTGCAATGTAAAGGGTATTTTAATATATAAATTGTAATTACAACACTGTATACTGGAATAGTAGATATGAAATAGGGAACTTGACCCAAAACCAACATTAGTAGTGGGTAGTATGTAGTGTCTCTTGTGATTGTTCTTGGTATTTACATCACCCAGACATAAATTTAGGAGATGGGTTTGATTCTTTTATAGGAACACTTATACCTATTCTATTATTATATATGTTACCAATATTGTAATAAATTCTACTCTTAGTTGTGTTCTTGGACTTTTTTAGAGATATTCCTCCATGAAAACTCATGTTATGCATTTTTTGGGTGGTGATGACCATGATCCAGAGGTGGTGGCCCCTAATCCACAAGTACTACCTCCTATAATGCCACTTATGAAACATACTATTATAATCGATTAGAGAAGGACACCTAATTTAGATTGGGATTATTAAAAATCATGATGAAAATATAGGGGGAAATGATACATACCCCTAATATAGAAGAGTTGTCACAAGAATTTCAGCAGTAGCATACGCCCAAAATCTCCGAGGATGGCTGTCCATAGGATATGTAGTCATTGATGGAAGTCATGAAATATATTTTTGAGTAGTAATAGAAGAATATTAAGAGTATGGTAAGTCTCATAGATTAAATTATATATGATTTATACAAGATATGGTTTAGTGTGTTGGCCCATGTTGATTAGGACCAGGATCTGGTATGAAGAGTTTTCTAGATATCTGTCTAAAATTATTTCATTCTCGAGACACTGAGGGATGATAAAACTAGACTATTATTCCACCTGGAGTTGGTAAATTTATTATTTATTTTCTTTATATTCTCATTTCATATATATCCATAATTTTTCATTTATCTTTCTAGGTGATGTGTTATCTACGACTAGGATGGTCGAGGACGATCTGAAGTATGAAATACGATCATAGGTAAACAAATTTTGTAAAAAAATCATCACCAAGATAGTAAAACATTACCTAATTACTCATTGTAACATGAGGGAGGTTGTGGGTGTGATATATGGTAGTTTATCTCTAATAACCTTAACTACATTGACTAGGGGCATTAAGTGTCACATGAAGCTTTCATTAGGAGGGATAAGTAGTTAGAGAATGCACCAGGTTAGTCACACGACCTATCATCAATATTGTATGTAAGGAAATATGAATCCCTAGTGTTATAGATCCCCATTTGAGTGTAGGGATTGTAGAAGAATGGAGAATATTCAAATATTCTATAGTAAATTTCCACATATGTCTAGTGGAAGATGATCTATATCAATTTTTCTTTTACAGTTGAGACCGACAACTTCATGTGAGACAGGGAGACATATCCCTTACTGTGGTACAATATTATAGGTCTTCATGTCCAATATATCTAGATCCAATATATAAATCTTCAGTATATTGGTACAAACTTGGGTAATTAGGTTGTATTTTAGGGTCGTGAACAAGTCCATATATAGTTAGTGTAGCTAAAACCTAAGTATGAGAGTTCAAATCCATCTACCGTTAGAAGAAACATCTTAGTAGCCTCTAATAAAATTTATACTGTCTTTGAAACAGGTTCTTCTCACTCCTTTATATCTATGTTGACTAATAAAATTATTTTCCTTGAGATAGATAATTTATGTGGCATGATGAAACTCAATACCACATCCGGAATTCAATCAGACAGTGTACACCGTTGTAAGGAATTCCCACTTGAGGTAGTTGGTTATCTTTTACAAGGGGGTATCCTTTTACAATATATTAAAGGTTTGGAAATTATTTTTGGGATGAAGTAGTTGGTCCCCTATCATTTTTATAATGATTTTTATCACCATAGGGTATACTCTACATCACGAGAGGGTGATAGTTATATTCAAAATGGTGTGTGGGATATATAGTAAAGTCAAACTCGACCCAAGCATCATGGGTTAAGAGAGTGATAATATAGATTGCTGGACATTATATGAATGATCAAGGTACACATCATGTGGATTCATCTCATATGGTAGATCATTTTAGGAATGCATTCTCAGATAAATTTTCTAGACCACCCCTAGAGAGATAGGTGGTGTTTACTATTGATCTATTTTTAAGAGTACTATCGGTATGCATTACTCCTCACAAGATGACTAATAGTGAGTTATAGGAGCTTAATAGGTAGTTAGAGGACTTAAAATATAAGGTTTTTATATGGCCCCGTACTTCCCCATTGGGTTCACTGGTCCTTTTCACTAATACGGTGGATGGTACCCTCAAGATTTTCATGCATTACAGTCATTTGAACAATCTTATAGCTAGAAATAGTATCCACTAACACTTATAGAAGACCTATTCGACATATTTTGATGAGAGATAGTATCATCTATGAATAATTTGAGGTTTTACTACCATCAGGTGCATGTTAGAGTATCATACATACCTCACACAAAATTACATATTATATGCGTCTTGTATGAGTATTTGGTCATTCCATCGAGTCTTACGAAGATTCTATAAATACTATTGGATTTGAAGAATAATATTTTCAAACTGTATATAGATTAATTAGTTTTATTCTTAATGGAAAACATCTTTCTGTAGTCATGTATTTGAAATAAATGCACAACATCTTGATATCATTTTGATAACATTGAGAAAAAACTATATGTACACTATGCTTGCCAAATTCTACTTTTATATTGATAAATTCAACTTTTGGGGTATCATTATCTTAGAGATTGGGGTAGTTGTTTACCTAGATAAGGTGAGAGAAATAGTTTTTTGGGATAATCCAAGAACATATTTTACATTAGGACTTTCTCGACACTAGTGGGATATTACAAGAACTTTATAAATAATTTCTCATAACTTGAATCACCAATTAAAAACCTGACCGAGAGAAGTGATAAGTTTACATGGTCTAAATCATTCATGAAATCCTTTCAAGAGCTAAAATGGAGACTGGATTCAACTCTGATACTAATTTTACATGATCCTAGCAAAGGATACATGGTTTATTTTGATACATCGGGCATCGATCTAGGAGGCGTTATGATGAAGGCATATCGGGTTTAGGTGCATGGATATTTATAGTTGAGTCCTCAAGAGTTTAGTTACCTAATAAAAGATATTAACCTAGGAGTAATGGTTCATTTCTTGTGTTGTAGGAAGAATTACTTTATTCGGGAGAATTTTTTTTGTGTATACGGACCACAAATCCTCAAGCATGTATTTAAATACAATGACTTGAATCTTAGACATAAAAGATTATTTGAATACCTAATATCCTATGACGTAGAGCTTACTAATATACCTAGTAATGGAAATGTTTTTTTTGATTCTATGGGAGAAAAGACCTATGAACATGTAGTTAAAGAATAAAATAGTGAGTGGATTTTGATGGTCCTATGTTCTGAGATGAATTTTAAGTCTTAGGGTTATCATGGAAAACCTATACTCACATCGTTATAATTGACCTCTTTACTTCCTTATAAATTTAAGACGAGACATCTTTCTAAACTTGAGAGCTTGGTTTTATGAGAGATAGTTTCTGGTGAGGACCAACCACCTAGTTGACTTATTGACAAGTATAAGATCTTATGCATATATGGGAATCCTTGGGTGTTAATAGATATCCAGGAGAAACTAATACAGGAATCACATACCTCTGCTTGGGTGGTACATCTTTCCCATATTAATATGTACCATGATCCACATTTCCAATACTGGTGGCTTAGTAATAAAATGGAGATATCTAGTTTCATTACTTGGCGTTCCACCTATTAGTAGGTTAAAGAGAAAAAATGGTGAGTATAAGGGAATAAATAGAAGTTACACATTCTAGATTGGAAATGACATGATTTCACAATAGATAATGTGACCGGATTACCTAGGTTACCTTAAGGTTGTGACTTATTAATGGTGATCACAGACAGATTGACAAAGGACACTAATTTTCTTCCTTCCAGAGAGACATTTTTAGTGGATGTTCTAGGAAGGATATATTCTAGAGAGATAATATTCCTTAATATTGTTTCCCATAGTATCGTATTGGTTAATGATTCTTATATTAAATCCAGTTTTTGGAAGGGGTTATAAAGGGAACTTGGTTCACAGGTACTGTTGTATACAACCTATCACCCACAGATTAATGGTTAGTCTAATTGTATGATATATGTGTTATAGGTTATTCTATAGGCATGCATCCAATAAATCATAGGTTTTGGGTAGAAAAACAGAACCCTAACTTATTTATCTAACAATAATAGTTTCTAGGAGACAATAGATATGGATCCTTGTGCATCTTTATATGGTAGGTCTTGTTCTTCACCCCAATTCTAGTTATAGGTTTGATAGGTAGTGATACTGGGACATTATTTTTTCTAGGAGACATCAGATCATGTACAAATTATGATGAAGAATATAGCTATAAGTAAGTATATGAAAAAAAATATTATTATGATTTCCATAGGTGTCCTCTAGATTTTGAGGTTAGGGAATGAGTAATCTTGTGTATTTCACATAGAATATGGAATAGACAGATTCCAAAACAAGGGAATTTATAACCTCATTATGTCTGGCCCCTCATGATTATGGATTGTGTTGGGATAGTAGCCTATCAGATGTAGTTACCTCAGAGGTATCAATCGATCAATGATGTATTACATATATCATAGCATCATAGTTATCACTCAGACCCATCCCATATTTTTCATCCATATGAGGATGAGTTGGATATAGATAAATCCTTTAGGGTAATCCTTTACATATCATTGGTTAGATAATGATGGATCTATGAGGTAGGTTAGTTTATCTAGGATGTGTTCTATGGAAACAAAATCACAAATATATGATACTTGGGAGCGAGAGGCCGATGTATGTGCTTGGTGGTTAGTGTTAATTTTATAAAAAGAATTACCATCCTCAGAAGGAAAACACAGGGATGAATTGTTTTATAGTGAAGATATTGTAAGATCTTGGATTTTACTATCAGGTACAAACCCTTATATTTCTGTAAAAATATTTTAGATTTTTATAGTGGAAGTTATTAAAGGTTTATGAAATGATTTTGGAGCATTTGGTTTTAGATCGGATCTCAAAGCTATGGGTTTTATGGAAAATACCCCAGGAGAATGATTGGCGAACTGTTAATTTTAATCATGATTTTTTGGATCAGTAAAAGGAGGAGAAAAGTTAGTTTAGATGTTCATATGAGGCTCTCCTTTCATGGGAAGAGTTCTAGATAAACTGTAGAGGTGATCCACAAGGGTTATGTATGGTTTTAAAAACTGTCCACCTATACACAAAAGTAGTTTCACTTCTGCAGTTACCCCACATGGGTGAGACACTATATATACAAACCATGTAGCCAAAATATGCACCTACTATAGATGATGAACTTATTGAAGTACCCACTCTCCTCCTAATTATTATCCACCTATTTTATTCCCCCCACATGAAACCACCCCTCTCCTTCTGAGCCCCACACTACCTCTTATGATTCAGGATAACTTCATCATTTTTCCTATGATTCAAGAACAATTTGTCACATTGTTTCTATACCGATATAATCTCTAATCATCATGATTCTGTGAATTGTTTATCTCACCATATTGAATGAAAAATCCTAGAGAGAACTGTTTCCCTATTTTTAGGATGATCGTAAATTTATTCCATTTATCCCTATTTCGACCAAATTAGAAGTAGATATTATAGGGGGAGTCTACTACCAAGATAATGTAGGCGGTCTATACCTTATCCATAACCATTGGGTGTTTAATTGATGGTGCCGTAGTGCTCCATGCCAAAAAATTTAGGCATTTGTCTTTATATTAATTATCCTTTATGTTGATTGTTTAAACTATGATTTATATATTTAATTACACCCATATAAAATTTTAGAGGATTTCAAACTCAACATGAACCACCCTTGAGGTGGGTTAGTTTTATTGATCATACTTACATCCCCGATGGGGTGAATTGATCTCGCCATTTATATATGGGATCTTAACATAAATGAAATTAATTTTCAAAGGTTGTGTAACTTAGTTAGAACATTTTCATTTATAAATGAAAGGAATAATAAATATGAGTTGTGAAATGAAATGGAAAATCCCTTGGATAACACTTAATTATGTAATAACTCAGTGAAATGGAATGTAATGTAACATGACCCCCTTTATAATCAATTATACATGAAATGGATAATGAATTTAATATGATGAATTCAATCGATAAAGGGAATAGACACTAACATGGCCTCTTGATCCTTTTTAAAATTTAATGAATAAGAATTCCAAAAATTCATTGATTCTAACATGGCTGCCTTCCTTGTCACTTATAAGTGAAATTATAATGAAATGATTATGTTGGATTAAACTGATTAATGGCTTGGACACTAAAATGGAACCTAATGTTATTATATTAATTATGTTTATAATCAATGAAATTGTATGAAAATGATATTATGTATAAAAATATGACACTAAAGACCACTGTATATACTATATATTATATGCATTAGACCGCTTCCCTGGATAGGGCCTATTTGGACTACCTCAGAAATACTCCTTGGGATCAACCGAAGTCTTTACAGAGTTTTCTATAGACAATATTTGTGGACACAACAAGGATTCCACATCCATTGGCCCTGAGTTTCGAGACCATGTACTTATAAATGATAATATGTTTTTATGGATGAGCTCTATGGAATCAAAGAGGATTCCTTGGTTAGTGGACTTAGGTCATGGCCCTTATATTTATGATACACGAGTCTATGAAATTATTGTATCTTCTTGACACTTGATATAAAAGCATATTTCATATCATATGTATTAATCTTTTATATAGTAGTTCATAATTTATAAACTAATTGTTATATAATGTTCTTATAGGCTGTATTTCATCACTTATCCTTACAACTTTACTCTTGTTAGATAGGTACATGATTACAACTTGTATGTACATACTGTATTTTTGATAGACACCATTGTTTTTTGCCTAATGAGTATATATCACTCCCTATTCATGTCACTGATTGATACCCATAGAAAATTTATAATTTTAGGTAGGGAAAATGGAAGGGTTCTATTATGAGTTTCTAATTTTTTATACTAGTATGGGGGATGGGAGCTGATGATAGAGCTTACTTATACAATTCTCTTGGAGATAAATTGGGACCTTTTCTTCATTTTTTGATTACATGTTGTTTTACGTACTCATATTTTTCTTGTGTATTTTTATTTTTTTCATCACCATGACATGATCTTCATTTTTTATATGACATTGGATATTTTTAATTATGTTCTTTCTATTTTACTTGGATAATTTACTTATTCCATTGTTATTTATTTATCATTATTTCAATAATTATTTCTATTAAGTTACCATTTTTCCACACTATGATCATGAGGGTATACAATTCCTCACATTACTATAGAACCTCACTGGTAGTCAGCAACCCTTGGCATGTGGGAAGATGAACTTAAGGTCATATAGCCACCGGTTTTACCACTATTATCAAGTGATCCGGGTCAAGATGTCACAATATCATGTGAAGGCATACAATTATAATAATAATAAAGTAAGAAAGTGACATTAATAAGATTATATTACCAACTCATACAACTACAATTATTTTTTTAAATGGTATTTCACAAACTTTATAATCTTTTGTATGGGTATTTTAAAATAATTTCTAGATTCCCACACAACTAATTTGTTTTCCACATATAATTTATTATACTTTTATGAAAGGTTTCCTTATTAACAACCAAAAAAAGTTTCTTAATTCACATTTTTCACAATATGTTCATCACAAAAGGAGTTATATTCAAAGCAAGGGGTATCAATATAAATAGAAAAATAAATAGTAACCACTCATTAATACAACCCATCCCATTTCAATTTCATAAAACCCTATTATATATATTATTACTTTAATTCATTTATCCACCCAAAGGAAAGGAATTTTATTATAATTTCATAGTTTTAAAAAATTAGAGAGGGAGTTTAGATCCTCTTCCCTAACCAAATCTTAATGAATCAATGTGAAAGAATAAAGTAGAAAAAAGAAGACCCCAATCCAAATAATGCATGAAATACCCTAGTTAATTTTATTCATAGCGACACACCATAGAAATACTAGACCAACATATCCCCAATTACCATGAAATAGCCACTAAAAATCTACAAGAGTAGAATGAGAAGAAAAACAAGAGTGAAAGGAAAAACTTTCCTCTAAACAAAAAATATCCATCATTAAAAGATAATTATCAAAAATGATGTAAATGGGATTTTCACGAACCAGGCCGGGTCTCCAATCGACCCGGCTCCCGACTCGGTCTACGACATTGCCCGAAGGGCGTTCCCAATCCCCACAGGCTAGAAAAAGTGCCTAGGTATCAAAATAACACTTGGGGATGATTTACATGGAAAAAAGACTAAAAAAATAAAAAGATAAATAAACTGAAACTGGAAACAAACAAAAAAAGCCTTTGAACTATAAATAGGTTTAAGACTACAATTCAACTAAAAACCCAAAATGAACAACAACAAAGATAGAGAACTAAAACTCTAATACCAACCTCCAGGAGAAGAAAGTAAACAAGCAGAACCACCATCGCTATTCACAATGCCTAGATCTAGGATACCCAAAGAACTAGATCTGCATACACCCAAAGGTGTATGTAGGGTGTGAGCCAAATGACCAGTATGATTCCTCCAATTAAAAAGGTTACATGTATAAACATTAAATGAAAAATACATTTTCAGGCTAAATAAATTAAAGGCCACCAAATCTTGAATAAATTTAAAGAAAAATTTTCTATAAAAAATATAATTTCAAAGAAAACATCTTAAATAGAAATACACCCTTACAGTTATGAAAAACCAAACCTTCTAGAAAACCCAAATGAAACACCGTATGATGAATGTTAGTGTATAGTAGTCCAGGAGAATCAAAAGTGGGAGAGGCCCTATAGGTACTAGAAAAAAGAATGGGACCGTAGAACATCACGTCTCAGTGAACAGTAGTATAGGAAACACAACAAAATACGTTCTCATGCATGATCCACTTGTAGGAAAAAACATCTATAACCTATTGGTCTCCAATCATCATCCAATGTTTAGTTAGTGTTGTAATCGTCAAACTAGCTAAGTGAAATCGGTCCAAAGCTGCTTTCCTATCACTAGAACAATAGATATAGTCGGCCCACTAAGTACCCAGGCTTCCCTTTTTGTGCTCAAGATGTTCCAATTTCACTTTTCATGTCAAAATCAAATGAAAAAAACAAACAGGATGTTACCTAAATCTAATGCCACACTTGCACACGCACACACAAACCATTTGTAATAGTCCGCACACAAAAGACATTACATAACTCAATTAAACCATTTTCTTACTCCGTTAATATTTGTTTACTAAAACATATTAAATTTTGTAAAAAAGTTCGTTAAAAAAAAGGCATGGAATGAAATAACACACAAAACCAACCTATCCCTCCTTTATGACCAAATACACACAATGCTATATCGAGAACACAACCTGAACCACTTACATCGATTAATAATCCAGCCACACAGTTAAAAGGCATTTTTATGATTAAACAAAACACTAGAAATTTAATTAAGAAATTTCAGAAGATAAAACATGACTTTAAACACCAAATACCCACCCAAAACCTCTTTTTGGAAAAAAACTCACATGAACGAGATATCAGAATAACAACCATGCACTTTGCGCATATTCAAAAAAGAAAGACAAAATTTATAAAACACTAGTAGACCGTTCAATGTGGGTTTTCACAGCAACAACCCATTCATCCCACACAACCCCTTCCTTTATGACCAAACACATTCAACAAGGCTTCAAAAACACACTTAACACCACTTACACAAATGAAAAACTAAATGCACATATTATTAAACAATATCAATACACTAAAACAAGTTTCCAATCAAATAAAACACCCAAACAACATAAACATACAACCAGACAAATAAAACACATGGAAAACATCAAAAAAACCAAATCCGCACCCAAAATAAATTATCAAGAGTATTATACATTAACTTATCAAGAAAATTAATTTATTAAATAATTTTTATACACTGAACCACCTACCTTGGTGTAGAAGTTTTCCCAAACATGGTGCCCAAAGATCGCCTCACGCCATCCGAACCTCAAATGATCCCAAAGGAAAACCCTAAACAATAAATTGAACCAAAAATATGAAAAAATAATACCCTAATTAACACACTAAAAGAAAAAAACACCAAAACCCCAACCGAGCATAACTAAAACCCTAGCAGAGTGGTGGAAATGATTACCCAGGTGGACTGCACTTGTGGAGAAGGGAGGGGACGGCTGCTGTAAGCGTTTTTGAGGTTGTCCGAGCACATTGGAGAGGTGCCAGAGGTACGGAACGTGGAAAATATATGACCAATAAGGGTTGTATAGCCCAGGAACTATGCACATAGGATTTTTAGAGGGAGTTTGGGTTGGAGTGCTGCTGTCGTCAAGGTGGAGGGCGTCGATCAGAATGAATGGGAGGTGGCAGCTGGCCGAGGAGGGGCCCACAAGGGTTTCAGGGAGTAGTGGGGAAACACAAGGGCCTGGACGAGGGTCGAGGTGACTATGTGAGCAAGGAAGGAAGAACAAAATAAGATGATCCCGTCAGATAGTAGTGGTCGAGAAATGAAGGTGGGGAGTCAGATAGTCATCATAGCCGATGAAGAGAGGGTTCAAACAGGTGGGTGACATGACCAGAAATGGGAGAGGGGTCTTAGCTGGAGGGGGGTCATGGGGTGACGATGTGAGAGAGGGAAAGTAGGTCAGAAGGGAGACTGGTCTGACATCTAGCCAAGGATCAAGGGAATTCGGTTTGATGATAACCAACAGGATAGGTCAGGGGGGGTTACTACGCTGAATAGGGGGCATTGGCCAGCCCTAGGGGAGATAAAAAACACACAAAATAAAATGGAAAAGAAAATAATAATAATAATAATAATAATAATAATAAAAATTATTATTATTATAACATTGATATTAGTATATTTATAATAAAGATGTATTAACATGACACAGTATTAAGAATAATAACAATCATAGTCATTGGTAATAATATTAATTATAATGACAAGCTGGAAAAAATAACAATAACAATAATAATAATGTTATTAGTAATAATAATCATAGTAATAAAAATAATTGAAATGGTAATTATAATATTAATAACTTAATAAAATTTATATTCCCAATTATATCAATAAAAACAATAATAATATTCTCAAATAATATTATTTTTATCATCATTAAAATAATTATTCAAATTTTACCACACTCGTTTTTATTTTATCTACATTCTATTATTCATTACATTTCATTTATATGCCTTAAAAACTGGGTAGGGCATGTGGTGAACTGGGAGAGGTCTCTCGACAACCCAGGTGAGGCCGTGTGGCTTCAACCGCGGTGCGCTGCACACAGTCAATGCAAAAAAATTCCTTTTTAAATAAGAACTCAGAAATTTTTAAGTCAAGTCTCAACTCGTACTACCTAATGCCTAGTAAAAATAATAAAATAAATAATTTAAACACAACTGGTGTGGCAATTCTCCTCAGCATAGTGCTTTTCATCCCCAGAATTCCACAACTATGGCTGAACTCTGAATTAGAAACTGATACCCAATTAGTGTTCAAAAAGGATCCCTATGAAGAGCAAGTGAAAAGTGGAAAACACACCGTGCTCAGAGAAAGTGACTCACAAGATAACATAAGAAACTTTTAAAAAGACTTTTTGATATGTGTCATCTTCCCCACAGAGCTAGAACACCTGCAATTGATTAATTTAGAAAAGGAACTCTTGAACCCACAGAAACCAACCTTACAGGACGAGATACCTCAAGCACCATTGAATGAAAACCATGTCGTTTTACTGGAACATGAAAACAAGACCAACCACACCCATGAACTACCCTTATCACCTACCACCAATTTATCTCTAGAAACAGAGTTAAAATCCCAATAGTGGAAATCCAAAAGAAGATACCCACCATTAGAAACATAATGACGCCCAAGACAAGACTAAAAAAATGACACGAGGAGGCCCGGGAAGACTCCCCACTAGTATGAAAAAGGCCAACACTGGTTCATTCCAGAGACATTTGTGCGAGACCCACCATGTGTCTCCCCACCATTGAAACTAACAGAAGATATTGAACATTGAAAATTTTCCTGATGGTGACCAAACATCCCACCATAAGGGGCGGAGAGGGAGGGGCCCGACCACCAGGTGTCAAAACCCTGACCTAATACCAACCAGCTTCTCCACTTACCTGGATGAGAACTATTAAAATCTGAGGCCGATTTATCTAATAGACCTCATAAGGACCAATAAAATTGATTTCATCTGTTGGGACGCAACCACTGGGACATTAAGGTAACATGATGATCACAAATCTACATAGTCACAGAATCCTTATGCACCCAAATGGTTTTCTTGGAACTGAATAACCACATAAAACAATTTAAACTGCATTTATTTTCAGCACCGAAGAAAGAAATAAAGTTATGGTCTCATAAAATCTTAGGGTTCTTGACTATGTGTCAACTTCACTCCGAGGCCTATGGCTGGAGCCCCGATGTTTGAAGCATCTCTTACATCGTTGTTAGGTATTGAATACTCCCAAATGGAGTATCTCCTTTCTAGTTCCACCAGCATAAACTCCGCAATCAAGACAATGCCAATAACCACAACACACCACGACTTACAACTACTCACTCACGGTATATCCACCAAAATAGGGGTTTAGATGGTGCACATGCCTCACCTATTCACCTTAACCAAGAAATTTAAAAAGGGAATGATGCATGAAAACCATAACCCATTTAATAGAAAAATAATAAGAACTACCCCAGAGGAGGACAGACACCTATGAAAACCTTGATTTCCCAAAAGATTATATGAAATACACTCTTTCTCTTCAAAGAGAACTAACACTGCGAGACATCAACAAACAATACCATTTCTACCGATGAAAGCACTATAATCCTTTCAAGATGTCACTCAACACTGATAACTTTGAACCGCCTTCACTCTTCCTTGTTGTAATTTCTTTCACCATTTCCAGGGGAACCTTCAAACACGACATTGTCAAACATTATACCCAACGAGTCAAACAAATCAAAAAAGAAAAAAACTCCCTTCAAATACCCTTGCATATTTCATCCCACTACAAGAGGATCCGCTTAACCAATAGGGGTTAAGGACAGACTTATCACTATCACTAAAAATGGAATGTCCATACTTTAATCAACTGGAGGACCGGCCAACGAAAAATTGTCTGTGGATGCAATTTAATAACATGTTAACAATTTTTGGGGTTGTACACTTGTTAAGAAATAAAACCATGGGCCCAATCCAACTGGTCCAATGGACAAGACATACTGTAAATGAACACTAAACGTGCAAAGGGAACAAATTCAAGGGATTCTCAAATCACTTTTTAAAAGAAACCACTAACCACACACTTTCACACCATCTAACAAATAAGAATTTAAAATTAGGACATAAATCTGTCATAAAGGATTATCGGCTCAAAACGCCTCCCATCCAACACTTCCCAAAACACAAGTTCAAATCACACAATCCCTTGTTATTAAAACACCACTTTTTTTATTAGCTAATTTTTTTGATAATAAACAAAGCTGATGGGTTTCCAAAACAACAATGGGGTCCCATGGGCCTCACAAATACATGTTCCCATGCCACACCTGCACCCACCTCATGTCCATCCTGTCACTCATCCACTCAGTCTGTTAACCATTTCTCTTTCCATATACATTCATACATCTGGTTTCCCATGAGAACACCAAGAATCAAAACCAGACCTTTCCATATTTCAACACCAACCATTCAACCCACACTTTTCAAACCATACACATCATTTCATATTGAAAGAACATTATTTCAAAACATTTTTCAAGACAAAATCCTTTTCTCCAAAAAAAAAGATATCCATGAATCTAAAACAAAGAGATGATGAACGATTTAAGATGGAACCAGTGTTAGTGGGTGACTGGGACATATGGTTAGAGGCCATACGCCAATTACATCACCTCTACTGAGGGTATTCCAGGACAGCGTCCCTAGCTCTACATGGCTTGCCAGACCTTTCAAGCTCACTGGGACCACTGACCCTGCTCCCTTTTAATTTCCCATAAACAAGATTACCCACATGAACAAAAAAATTGCACAAATGTCAACTTAATTTGGTAACTTGAGCCCCACCACGAGGTGTGCATGCCATGAACCTTACTCGTAGCTAGGACATTGAGTTATAACACCCTTAACTATAGTCTACCAGACTCTATCCTAAAATAACATGAACCAAGTGGACAAACCTTATCTAATACGAAATGTAACAATTGTGCCCTAGTGACAACAAAAACACCCCGCCATAACATGGTCATCAGGTCCTGGCCCACCAGGTACCACCAGTTGCCCCACAGACACACGGTCCCCACCTTGGGCCCTACCCTTGTGCCTAAATGGGTCATCTGACTAATTATAGTCCTCATAGGCCAACACATGTCCTTTCCAGTTTGTGTTTTCCTCAGTCACACACACCCTGAGAAACATCACATAAGGTTCACCTTTCTTTTCATGATATTATCTAATTAGAACTCCACAATTAAGCGTTCTTGGCCTAGAGTAGTGATCAATATGGGTGACGTTCTGGGATGTTTCTCAAGGTGTGTGTGAGTGAAGAAAAAACACACTGGAAAGGACATGCTTTGGCCTGTGAGGACTATCATTAGTCAGATGACCCGTTAAGGCACGGGGTTGGGCCCCAAGGTGGGGAACACATGTTTGTGTGGAAACTGGTGGTACCTGGTGGGCCAGGACCCGAAGACAATGTTATGGAGGGGTGTCTGTGCTCTAACTTGAAAACCATGTGTTGGCCTCTGATACCATTTTCTCACGATCCAGGCCGGGTCGCTATCCGACCTGGTGCCTGACCCAGTCCACGACATGGTCCGAAGGGAATCCTCGATCCCAACAAGCTGGCACAAGTGCACGTGTATCAAAAAAAAATGTGGGAATGATTTTCTTGAAAAAAGATACAGAAAAAACAACTAAAAAGATAGATAAACTAAAACTAGAAACAGACAAACAAACATGCCTTTAAACTATAAATAGGATTAAGACTACAATTCAACTAAAAACCCAAAATGAACAACTACAATGTTATAGAACTAAAACACCAGTACCAACCTCTAGGTGATGACCATCAAAAACCAGAACCACCATCGCTGAGCATGATCCCTCGACCTGGGATACACAAAAAACAATATCTACATGAACCCAATGGTGTTTGTAGGGTGTGATCCAAATGCCCAGTAATATGCCACCAAACAAAAAGGATCCACGTATAAACATTAGATGATAAATAAATTTGTAGGATAAATAAATGAAAGGACACCAATGTTTTAACAACTTTAAAGAAACCATTTCTATAAATAAAATACTTTCAATGAAAACAACTTGAAAAAAAAACACCCTTATAGTTTTGAAAACCCAAAACTTCAAGAAAACCTAATGCAACACCGTATGCTGACAGTTAGTGTATATTAGGCCAAGAGAACCATAAGTGAGAGATGTCCTATAGGTACTAGTAAAAAATGGGACCCTAGAACATCACGTCTCGGTGAACAATAGTTCATGAAACACAAAAACGAAATGCATTCTCATGCACGATCCACCAGTAGGGAAACACATCCATAACCTAGTGGTCTTGAATCATCACCCAATGTTTATTTAGTGTTTTAACCGTCAAACCAGCTAAGTGAAACTGGGCGAGATCCGCTTTAGAATCACTAACATGCTAGATCTCGTCCTCCCACCTAGTACCCAGGCTTTCCCTTTTGTGCTCAAGATATTCCAATTTCACATTTCATGTCAAAATCAAATGAACAAAACATAAAGTACGTTACCTAAAGACAATTCCACACTTTCACACACAAAAAAACCATTTGTAATAGTCCAAACACAAAAGACATTACATAACTCAATTAAACCATTTTTTACACTGTTAATAATTAATTACTGAAACATATTATATATTGTAAAAAGTTCACTAAAAAGATACATGACATGGCTTGACACAGAAAACCAACCAATCCCTACTTCATGACCAAATACAGTCAATGACATATCAAGAACACAATCTGTATGACTTACATCGATTAATAAACCAACTACATTGTTAGAAGACATTTTCCCAATTAAACAAAAATATAGAAATTTTATTATGCAATTCCAAAAGATAAAACATGACATTAAACACAAAATACCCACCCAAACCCTCTTTTTGGAAAAAACACGCATGAACGCTACAAAAGAACAACTTTCACGCACTTTTAATGTTTTATCAAAACAAACACAAAATTTATAAAACACTGGTAGACCGTTCAATGTGTGTTTTCACTGCAACAACCTATTCAACCCACACAATCCCTTCCCTTATGACCAAACACATGAAACAACATGTTGAAAACACACTTAACACCACTTTTACAATCAAAACACTAACTAAACATATTATTAAACACAGACGATAGTCCAAAAACAAATTTTCAATCAAAGAATGCACACACATCACATAAACCTACTCATGGACAAATATAACACATGGAAAACTTCTAGAGAAACAAATCCGCACCCAAAAGTAATAATCAAGAGTATTATAAGTTATCTAAGCTAGAAAATTAATTTATTAAATAATTTTTAAATACGGATCCACCTACCTTGGTGTATAAGGCTTCACAAACATGTTGCACAAAGGCCGTCGCACAAAAACCACAACATAAAAAACCCAAAGGTGATCCCTAACCAGAAATAGAACAATAACTATTCAAAAATAAGACCCTAATTAACACCCTAAAATACGGAAACACCAAAACCTCAGATGATAATGAATAAAATCCAAGAAATACAGCGGAAAGGATTACCTGGGTGGCCCACACTTTTGGTGAAGGGAGAGGATGAACGCTACAAGGGTTCAGATGGATGTCTAAGCTCATTGGAGAGGTGCTAGAGGTACGTTTCATGGGAAAAATCCATTCTTGAAGGGTTGTGCGGACAAGGGGTTGTGCACATAGGGTTTTCGATGGAGGTAGGGGTCGGTGTGCTGTTGCCGTCAAGGTGGATGGAATTGTTCAAGATGAATGGGAGGTGGTGGCTGACCGAGGAGGGAACACAAGGGTTTTGGGGAGCAGCGGGGCGATGCAAGGGCCTGAAAAGGGGTCAGGGTGATGACGCGACTAGGGAAGGATAGCTAGAAAAGGATGAGGCTAGCAGACAGAAGTAGTCACGATAGGAAGGTGGGGAGTTGGGCTATCATTGTAGCCGATGAAGAGAGGAATCAAATATGTGGGCGGTGTGACCAGAAATAGGATAGGGGTGCCGGCTTGAGGGGGGGTCACTGGGTTTCAGCAAGAGCGTGGGAAAGTAGGCTATAAGGGATACTGGTTTTTCATGTAGACATGGAGAAAGGGCATGCATCGCAATGACAACCGGGATGAGAGACCAGGGGGGGTTGATGTGCCCAATAGAGGGTGCTTTCCAGCCCTAGGGGATGGAAAAAACACACAAAATAAAAAAAAGAAAATAATAATAATAATAATAATAATAATAATAATAATAATTATTATTATTATTATTATTTTAATAACATTGATATTAGTATATTTATAATAAAAAAAGTATTAACATGTCATAATATTAAAAATAATAATAATCATAGTTAATGGTAATAATATTAATATTAATTATAAGATTATTAATAATAATATTAATAATAATGTACTTAGTAATAATAACAAAAATAATATCAATAATTAAAATGGAAATGATAATATTAAATACTTAATAAAATTTATATTCCCAATGCTCTCAATAATACCAATAATAATATTCTCAAATGATAATAATATTATCATCATTAAAATAATATGGTTAATTTTTCCATAGTTGTTTTTATTTTATCTACATTTTAGTATTCATAGTATTTAATTTATCTACCTTAAACACTGGACAGGGTGTGCGGTGAACCGGGCGAGGACGTCCGGTGACCCTGGCTAGGTCACACGACGTCTATCATTGTGCGCTGGACAGATTCATGGAAAAAACATTCATTTATAAATAAGAACTCAAAAAATTTTAAGTCGGTTCTCGACCTGAACTACCTGATTCAAAATAAAAATAATAAAATAAATAATTTAAACACGACAGGTGTGATAGGGATGGAATATATTCTTAAATTACCCAAGTATATACCAATAATAAAAGGAAATAAATAATGATATGTAAAGTTTATGCATGACTGTAATTTATAGCCAGGGCTAGAAAAAACACGATTCATAGTGTGATGAGGTCTTTTTGAAATCTTCAAGTTAAACCTCTATTAATAATCAATGCACCTAAAACCATAAAAAATATTAAACTATTCACACCATAAATTAAAATTTTCATTAGAAATAATAAATATTTAATTTCACGAAAGAAATAGTGAAAGACATCTCCAAGATGTGAATGACCCCTCACATCAGGAATGATTTTTCACATTTTCAGCCACACCTACTGAATAATTTCTAGCCCCAAACTCCACTAAAGCTCCCCCAATTTGGTCTAAAAACCTATGACACCAAAACTCACAAAGGCAAATGTTTTGATTACAATGACCATTACATCAGATACCACTAAAATAACTCCCATCACTAATAATAAAACCAAACATAGATCAATAAAATAACCATAAAACCATTTCCAAACCCCTAGTATAATAAATGGATGGAAACAATCGTAATAAAACCCATGAAGATACCTCCCAAGGATCAATTTTCTACCAAAACATGATAACCAAAATCAAAAAATTGAAATTTGAAAAGTAAGATTTAACAAATTTTAAAAAATTAAATAATTACATCACTAAATCAGAATAAAAAAACAAAAAAAGTTATAAAAAACTAAGTGTATTTGGAACACATTTCTGTCACATGGTCCAAATTAATATTCTCCAAACCACAATTTCTCTGCAAAAAATGATCTAGGGGAATACAATGACCATATAACCCCTTAGTATAATGATCTTGGATCTAAAACAACCACCACATGAATATCAAGGAATCCTAGATATCAAACTCTCCTGAGTAAATAATATGTGAGTCATCATGATGATAGTATCAATGTTTGGACATGTGAAAGAAGTCATGAACCCTATTCATCCAAGGTGGATGTTCCAACCTATAATCCACCTTACCAATGTTCTCCGACACCTTGATAATCTAGAAAAATTAGGGAAAAATATTAATCCCTCGACCAAACCTATGATGCCAACAATGAGGGCAAACAATTAGGAATATAAAACCTCTAAACAGAAACTCTATGGTCCTCTACAATGACCAACATAAGACTTTTAATGCACTTGATCCACCTTTATCTGATCTAAATCCATTTGGATCTTGTTTTTTATTCTTTGAACTATATCAGGACCATGAAATGCTAACTCCCAAATATGATTTCTGCATAACTAAGATTGACACAACCACCCATACAATCTATGAAATGGAATATATCTATGGATGAGTGATATCTATTAATATATAAAAAAACTAAAAAGGTAGATACTTCACCCATAGTCCACCAATATCCATGATGTAATATCAAATCATATTCTATAGTGTATGGATGGTCTTCCCTATCTACCCTACTATCTACGTATGGAAAGAAGTTAATAATTCTAAATGAGTTCTAAAATCATATTGTAATCATCTAAAGACTCACAAGGATAAAATGGGTGGACCTCATTCCTTTATCTATGATCAACTAAATGAAATCATAAATTCCCTAAACATGTCGTTACTTGGTGATTCAATCCATTGAAATGTGCTCCCACATACACATGGGGACATACAAGGGCTTCAAAATACCTTGGGGAAAATGATGATATGATTTCACATGCTAAAAAATCGAATACTCTGCCAAAAAGTACTCCATCAATTTCATTATGACAGACAAAAAAAAACCTCCTCCATCCAAAATAGATCGTATATACACCCAAATACACTGATAATGTGAAGAAGTGAACCAAATATACAACCCCATCAGGCATAGTTAATATAATAAAAAACCTCCCTTGAAACCATATCTATTCTTGATCATCCTCTAGTCATACCTATGGAGCATCGTCGTGATTGACAGAAACTCATATTACCTCTTCCCCTAAGTCATTCCAAAATGGATCGTCCATACATTATATCAGGTGGGATTCCATTATCATATGACAAATGAAACATTTTATACTAACTTCATCTACATAATGCTATATCTTTTCAAGTACTTTATTCCATCTAAAAATATCCTTTAAATCCTAAACAAAATATCTTGATGGCTTCTTTATCATCTCATAATCCAAATATATTACCCTTTCCCCTAGTTTAGGATATCCCCAAATCATAATCCGAGTAAAACACCATCAAACTACACTAATTTAGATCTATATTCCACTGAGAGAGCATAGCTCGTACTCTTGTGGTCTGGGAATACCACTTTGTACTCGCCCAATATGTAATGTGACCCTAAAATCTGAGAAAACAAACCATAACCAAATCCAAATAATATGTGGAATGTTTTAATAAATGGATATGTAACTACAGTTACCTATAATAAATAACCACACATTACTACATCAAAACACTTATTAAACCTAGATAGAATGTGTCATAAAAGATATCAAACATTACCCTTCTTCCAAATTTATGAACACTATGTCATATATCAATGAACTCATCAAGTAACTAAAAACTAAAAGACACTAGTAAGTTTAGATAAAATTTGGTTTTTTTATAGATTGAATCTATCAGAAATTATATAATATGAGTAAAATTACAAATAAACTTATAATAATTTTCCATAAAATCAAGGGAACTGTGAATCTCTTCCACGTTCTTTGGTTCCACGTAATAAATAAAAACCTCACATTTTTAAAGAGAAATGGAAAAACTTTACTGGTACATAACATAATAATGTAAATTCACCTATCACATACAAAACTTATACTTAAGAAAATTCACATATAGGTGATGGTGTTGAAGAACATACAGGACAACTCTAAGATGATTGAAATGATCCACCCCTAGAATCAAGAATACTAATATTTCATTGATGAAAAAGTCTAAGAGATGGTCCATGAAAACACATAATATAGAGTTCATGATGCCCATGAGAACAAGAAGGGTTTTTTTTTCCCGAACAACATGACCGAAAACTCAATGTGTATATACCTACAGTAGAATGCAGCCTTTGGGATATCCTCCACCTTCACACTAATTTGGTGGTATCCTAACATCTAATTTGTCAATAAGAACAAAATAAAATTCTTCATATTGTCAAATAGATCTTCTATCCTCAAAAGGTGGAAACCATTCTTGACTATCACTTGATTTAAACTATATTAGTCTAGACACAACCTCAAAATACCATATTCCTTCTTGAAAAAAAAAATCAGAGCACCCCAAGGTGACACACTATGCTATATGAAGTTTTTCTACATGAGATCATCAATTTTAAGTCTCAAATACCACCAAAATATGGGTTCTATTCGTTAAATATCCATTAAAATTGGAGAGGCATATGGTTGTAACTATATCCCAAACTCAATATTTTAAGGGGTTAGTGTAACAAACTCATCCAAAAAGATATCCAAGAACTCCTACACAGCTCTAAAAACCTCCACTACCTTAGCCACCACTAATAAATCTTACAACTATTATAGAAGAGGCTATTTCAACCTATCACCCATCTAGTAAATCAATTTTTTAATGAATACCAGTAACTAGACCTCCACATCAGAAAATGTGATTTTCCACTGGAAGAAATGAATGGTTGTAGAAACAAAGTTTAAAAAATCTATACGAAGGATTAAATAATTTTGTTGAACCTAAAATATAAAAAATTCTCCCATGGCTTATTTTTTCACCATTATCAGTATTCTTTTTTATTACACATCCATGAATAAAATCTAATCTCCAACTGGAATCGATAATACCAAGGTAACTAGAAGCCTCTCTACTTACAACCTTAATACATGTACCAGGATAGTTGAAATAAATGTGTGAGAAGATCAAGAATCACAAAAGGTAGAAACTACATAATATTATAACGTAATCATATCTTGGAAAACAATTGGGTACATTAGCACTAAATCCTCCATAATGTGTGCAAATCTATGGAAAATTCCACTGAATCACTAAAAATGGACACTAAAATGACGAGAAATGTCTCTAGGTCCCTTAGGATAAGAACTATAAGAACATAGACCTTTTCCATTTTAACATCCCCTCAGGAAAGCATTACCCTAGTGACATAGCTATTGAATGAATATTGGGGCCTCTGTTGCTAATACGGCCTCAGGGGCACTAGATTCTGATGATTTTGGAACGGGAATTTAGTACCTTACCATATCTACCTCCCCAAGTGGCCAGAAACTAGGTTTTATGAAAACCACATCCCATACCTATATATAATGAAAATAGAAAGGCATTGGTAGAATTTTGAGAACTACCAACCCCATAAAAGAGTGAAGTAGATAGTTGTAACTAAATTATTGCTGATCAGACCCTTGATAGATCTAAAATCCATGAAACCTTGATAAAATAATCGGTCCCTTTAAATCTATATTGACCTCCCTATTAGGTCACTACTCCCTCTGAATGTATATATTTGTTTACTTTTTCAATATCTTTCCATCAAAAATATATAGGAAGTACATATTGGGTGACTGTATTTCTGATTGTTGGATGAAGTTCTTCTTTAAGGATTTATTCTTTTGACATCTTAATAGAGAATATACTAGGATCCAAATACATATATTCATTATACATGATCGTGATATCTCATATTCTCAATAACCCTTACTAATGGTATGGGAACACCTACTACTTTTCCACCTTCATCATCAATGATATGATCTCCATATGAATATTCTAATAAAATTCCTTATAAAAAACATATGAATATTTATACTAATCAGGAAATATATTTCATGATTGATATGTTTTACCTCGTATATGAATGATTTACAAATAAATATAGTACTCATCTCAGAATAGAATAATACTAAAGGTAATCTGAAGCTCCACTATCCAATCATCCATATATATATTTGAAACACTCCCCTCTAATTTTCTAAGTCAAGTCTATGGAAATCATGAAATTACCTCAACCATATCTTGTCATTATCTATCAGATCAATATTTTGATTATCTACTAGATTATCCTATTTAAATAATCCTTCCTAAATAACATGTGAGAAATAACTAGGCACCATTTTAAAAAATAAAACACAAGAGATGCACTAATCTTGGTATCATGGAATTCAATTACATTCACTCAGGTAAAATATTTTTTATTTTCCAAAATATCTATGTTCAATAATAATATTCAACAAAAACCATTAATTTAACAATCCTATGTATCTAAACCAAAAGTATCATCACATCACATTCCAAATTAAAAAGTCATAAGGTACTTGTGTCAGATCACAAGTCCATACAATCAGACTTTCTAACTAGTATCTATAGATTTTTTTCATTATATAATCCAAATTGATGACATTTCCTTACAAACCCATGTAATAATCATGAGTCCCTAACCATGATATTCATTACATCTCTAATAAAAATCCTCTCACACCAATTTTTTCTTAACCCCCACCCCTACTATTAACGTCATGAGCTAGTAGTGAGGTTGTAGAGTGACCCCTCGAGTTCCATATCTAGTAGTACTCAGGTTGGTGACTAGAACAAAAGGTATATAAATCACAAAAATTTGTGGAATTACCATCAATAATAGATAAATAGGTTCTTAAGATAGGTTAAATAATCACCAAAAAAATCCATCACATAATTTTAAAGAAAATAGAATCCATAATACCTACAATTCACACATAAAAAAACTACAGTAATATTCTCTAAAATATAACAAAAAAATTACTAAGTAAAAGGTTCTATAGAAACTGCTAATCAAAGATAGTAATTCATAATATAATCCCAAGAACCCTCTTAAAAACGTGAAAAATAGTTTATATGTATAGGGTGAGAATAACTTGTGTAATTATTAGGATAATACCGAAATTCTCTCATGAAAATGTGAAAAGAATATTACTAATTAAAAAAAAATCAACAAACATCAGAATTAACCGTTACCTACAAATGCCAACTATCCATCCCAATCTCACTAAGGCTCACTAAACAAATAGTGAATCAAATATAATAAAATAATAATAATATCATATAGTATAATTTTCCTCACATAAACTTCCCCACTATGGTTTTACTGTCACACCCCAAAGTCATAAATATTGTTCTCTTATTCCTTCCATCGTGCATCTAGTTGAGATTAATGTGGGATATGAATCTTTCATCCATACATTATCCTAAAAAGTTTCAACATCTCATTTTACCATTATTTAAATATGTTTGTCTATCCATGTCTGCTTAATACCTCTTGAGTTATAACCCTAACTACCCAATCCTCTCCCTGGGCACAAAATTTGGTGGTGGTATAAAGAAAAAATCCACCATCCAAATCACCACCTCCAAAATATCTTTGTAGGGTGTCATTAACTTGAATGGAATCAAAATTCTACCCTCTCCCATACATTCATGATACCCATTATATGTTATAAACTCTCCTTAATTTGAATCACCACCAACTATTCCATCATTAGTTCATACTTTCCAAAAAAGGGGTACCACTACCACATAATTCTACCGAATGAAAAAATGGAAGAACGGTAATCATCCATTTGATCCATCACCAACAAGGATTTTTGGGAAAAAACCCCTACAAGAATTTTCCAATGATAAGTAGTACTCAGTGTTTTTGGGGGTGTACATAAAATTAACAAGAAAATAAAATAAAATTTCATCTCATAGAATACATATTCTTGGGATTAACATAAAGTAACACTAAAATACCCACACTAGTAAAACATTAATCCATGAAATCCACTTCCTAATGTTTCCTCTACTAAATTATACTCAAAACATAATAAACATCCCTTTACTTATTTAATTAATGATTTTAACCATTTAATCATTTTTCTATGGAATAAACAGGCCTTAATTAATTCTATATTTAATGAAAACCCACTCTAATCATAACCTACATTATTTCTCATTCAAAAATAGCCCATTTGTTAACTTTGAACTTATTGTCCCATTTAATGACATTAATTACAATACCAAATTTCTTAATTTTCCAAATGGGTCCATTGAAATTTCATTATAATTAATTTTTTACCCCATAAATACTAGTAATAATATAAAAAATAACCTAATTCTTGATTTGATCCAAATAGTACATATCACTTGTACCTAAATGCATACAAAATTTTATATTTACAATACCATCACCGTATAATCCCCATAAAGGTAAAATAATCAACAGATTAAAACAAAAATACACCAAATATCATAGAATAAGATTCACAACACATAGAAATTCAATAAATAAATTTAAGGGGGTTTTACATACTTCATTTCCTCTCACATGTATATTTTTACCAAATTTCTATCTTCACGCACAACCATTTCAATATCTCTATATATGTTATTAACCTTTAATAAGGGGTGTGTTTATAAACTACCAACTTAGAAAGTGATCTCAATTTAGTGTGACCATAGGATGTTCATCACAATAATATTTATGTTCGTAGTATAAAAAATAAATAGATATAGAAGTGTGAACTGTAATTACTTATTAATATCCCCAATTCCCTTAAAATTTCATTAAATTCAATCTTTATCTTATATCATTAATTATTATATCGACCCAAATGAAGTAAAATATATAATAATATCATATTTTTATAATAATAAGGAAAGTTTTTGGATCTAGTACCTATACCATAGCATTCTATATCACCACATGAGAATAAAGTTGGATAAAGATGTTCACCATGGAAAAAAATTAATGGAATACCCCAATAAACCTAAATCATAATGATCCCTCATCAAAATCAAATCACAACACATCCCAAATTGACCAAGCATAACTACTCTGAATCTTCCTGATATGAAATGGAATAATACAAATAATGAAATATAATACTCACTTAATATCACTGAATATCAATCTACCAAAAATTATTTAAAAGATAATGGAAAGGTGGTGAAATGTCTCCTAAAATAACCAATGAATATCCAATAAATCATTAAGAAATAATAAAAGAGAATGAAACTAAAAATGGTTTAGTAATTTATAGCTTCTGTGAGAAATATATCATTCACATCTAGATAACATATTTCATTCCATGAAATAATTAAACTAAATATCCTCAAAAAATCACGGAACCTTGACCCTTGACATCCCAGAAACTATTCATGCAACAAATAGGAATTCACATTGAGAATCATTAAGCCTCCAATACATAAATGGAACAGAAAAACACATTTCAATGCCATGAAAGACCATTATTGTCATGAATAAAGTTTCACAACATGATCCACCCCCTGTAGCTAAATTTCTAGCATCATGCTTCATTGAACATATAATAGACTAGTCAGAACAAGTATGACACAAAAAAATCACAAATTAGTAGGCTAAGAAGACACTATCCATTTCCTGAGATAAATTTATTTATAAAAAAAGTAATCATATCAGTTCTTGATCATGTACAAAAGAGATATCAAATTCCCTATATATTTGAAATGATTAAGAGAGATACAAGAGTTCATCTCACTTGATGATCATGTCATTTCATCATGATGATAAAGTAGGAGTATATTATTTTTCCATCATTATTGTAATTATTATTTTCTATAAGTTGAATATTGAAGCATCTATTGTAGGATAAATGTGATTTATATGTGAAGAGAACATTGAGTTCTCTATCATTGTGAGGGTTATAATCCTAATTAGTCAATGTGGTCACTTTGAAATTGTTACAAACAATAACTGTGATTAATAGATTATGGTGAATTATTAAATTAATTAGTGTAGGATCCTTTTATATTCCCAAGTGTCAGTGAACCAATTAAAAAGTCCCTTGTGTCTCACATTTATCGTTTATTGATTCCTTATTATATTTTGAGGGCTTGAAATGGTCTTCTAAAAACTATAAAATAATATTATTAAAATGGCCTTCTGAAAATTTTATTCCATAATTAACCTCTCCCTGCGGTATATTTCTTTTGTGGGAACAATAATTTTAATTATATTGTATATTTATTTACTAATTAAATAAAACAAAATATTTAATATTTAATTTTATTTCAAAATGTCGTTTCATCATCAAGGTCAATCATAGAGTATGGTTGTTATGTTGCTTTATTTATATATAAAATGAACACAACATGAATAGATAAACATTTTAAATGGTTAGTTTCGCCAAAATTATTGTATTTTTTAAAACATGTCACATTTTTTTAACATTATAATTTTTCTATTAATAGGTGTTGTTTTTTATAACACTTACTCATATTATACAAATTATTTAAACAATATAAGAGGATTATGAGATAATTATTTCAATATATTAATTCAATTTTAATTATTTTATTTCAATTTATTTTATAAAAAGTTCACTGTAAAAATTTGATGAATTTTATAAGCTACATATGTAATTTATACTTCAATTAATACATAATTTTTAATTAAAATAATTATATAATTTTGGGGGACATGTGTTGAATATAAGAACAAAGAATTGTTGAAAAATGAATTTAATGATATATCCCCTGATCATGGACTTATCACCATCCAAATTGGTTATGTTTTCTCTTAAATATTGTGTTCAATGGAATTTAAAAAATGTATCTCAAGGATATGAAGATATTCAAATTAATATGAAAAATAACTTAAATAATAGATTCAATATAGACATTGGATATTGAATTTTTTGGGATAATATTAAAATGATTTGGATAGACATATTATTTATATACATAAATAAATGTTCTTCAAATGATGTCAATATCAAATAACTGGTTAATGTAGTCTAAATTTTAGCTACAAGTAATAATGTTTAATTTTAAATCTTATAAATTTGTTATTCTTTTTACCAATTCTATTTTTTAAAAAAATTGGGTCCAAGGTATCTTATTTATTATTAAATCAAATGCCTATTTCAATATAGGTATAGGGAGACACATTACATAATCTATAGTCCTAAGGCCATGTTGTGCATGAACATGGCTCGAAGGCCCAGAGCAGAATCATGTCTGCATCATTCTTCCTTTGTCACTATGTATGTGTCATGCCTACCTCATCGCATGCCCTGGGTCACACATGTTTCACTACCATCATTATAAATCCCCAAATGGATTTACTTGATTTGAACCTTGGTCACTTGGATATAGGATTATGGGGTATATCACTCAAAAACCACCCCAACTTCACATTTTAAAAATTCAATTTAAAACAAAAAACCTTCAAAAATATAAAATAAAAAATCCATAATAAATCAATTTAATTGATTTTTTGTACATGTGTGTAAAAAATTTATATAAATATATATTCAAATAAATTTAAAATATATTTCATAAAACGTATATTTTTTTATGAAAAAATATATTTTGAAGGCCCTTATTTATAAATGATTGTCCTTGGGATGTTTTTCCATTTTTTCATTATTGGATTACTCACACTATCATTTTAATAAAAATACCACATCTACCTCATTATTACACATTCGATGTGTGAGACCTTTTTATTTTTAATTAATAAAATTATATATAAAATCTCAAATTCCATAAAATTAATTAATTAAACATTTTCTATTAATAATATAATTAAAATAATTACACATAATATAGTTATATTTAATTTTAATCCATCAATAATTACCAATATTTCAAATTATTACGATATTTACATGTTTTTAAAACATGTAACATCTTTATTATTTTAAAGAAACCAATATAATATATATATATATATAACAATTTATTCATTAAAAGTTTCATTTTTATAAAACATTTATGATCATGTGATTTTAGCATTTTAATAAAAACATTATGGGGAAAATAAAATATCTCTTATAAGAAGGAGAAAACCTATATGTTCATAAAGATTAAATATTACAATGTATTTCCATTATTAGAACAGAAAACTCATTGTGTATTAATACGTTATTAATATTTTATAACTCATCATATAATCATAATAAATAATCCTTACTCCATGTAATCAAGGCTATTATAGAAAAATACAATTATCATTATTGTAACATGTTATTACCCATTAAACACAGTAATTTTGACATCTTAAAATCAATTGGCTAGTTTATATTACTAATGTATTTGTTATATAAGGATTAACAATGTTAATTTTTTAGTCACTTGTATAATCTGTCATGTTAGATATTTTATAATGGGATCTATTGAAACTTACATTAATTTTTATATACAATTTTTACAGTATCATCTTATAATAATTATCACTAATTTTCACATATGAAACTAATGTTTATATACTATCCATTGTAAATGAAACTATATTCCTTTAATATTATTTCTCTATTATAACAATTTATTGAAATGCAAGTAATTATATTAATATATATATATATATATTAATTATTTTATTAAATTTATAAACCATTTTGATTCCTTTCAACATTACACTAAGGGGAAGGTGTCTCACTCATTATCGAATTCCAGGACATGCTAATCAACCTCTTCATTTATAGTATCTACAATATATCCCTTTAACTTATCTTTTCTAACTCTTCACTCCTCAATAATTATTTTTATGGATTTAATCCCATAATATATTTCATTACATATATAGTCAATGATTATAGAGGGATGATTGTAAGAAATATTGAGATCCTTAAAAAATTGCATGAGGTAAATTAGGATGTTGTACATTTCCATCCAAACATAATGAAAATGGAACTCTTTAAATATTTTTAAATAATGGATAAATACACTTGATTTTAGTAGTATTTGATATTGAAATACCTTCAGGATCCACCAATTTGGGGAATCATTACTTTGGTGTTATCACACCTAATAAAAATTTATATTGTGTGTGACTAAGGTAAAAAAAATTCTCCATATTTAAAAATTAAATACAAGTTTTTTTCTTACTTGGACAAAAAAACATAACCTAAAATTGTAAATAACCATTAATATATTAATTAATTATATGCCACATTATTAATCCTAAATGAATTGGTGTATTATTCAATTATTTCCCATTAGTCAATAAAAATAAACATAGATTTTGGTCTTATTTATTTATCTATATTGTATAGTTATGGATTTAAAATAATCTATACTATGATTACTAGTATATAAACATATTTTACTAAAAAAATATTACTTCTTATGGAATACATCACATACATTAAAAATATAATTTTACATGCATATTCAAGATATTATATGACCCTGAATATATTAATAAATATTTTAAAACAAGAGTGAAATAGAGTATTTTAAACCATTAATCCAATATGATCTGATTTATTCAAAATTATATCAATATAACAAGACATGAATAAAGAATATCCTAACCATGTTTACAAAATTCAATAACCAAAATAATATTTACTATTATATGATCAGTCATTTTGAACATAAGATATTCATATTTATTCATCTCAACAATACATGGTAAAAGGTGTGTCTTCAGCCTCAAATCACAATAAATATTTATTTATAGATTAAAGAATAATAGCTAACCATATTCATCTATCATGAATATTTTTCTAATCACCCAATGTAAATTTTTATATTTTTAAATATGTTGGAAATAAAGGGAAGTGATGGGATTTATTTTGTGAAATGAAAATTGTTAATGGAAAAATTCAAATTAAAAATCAAGGAAAACTCATTTAAAAAAAAGAAATAATCCAAAATATATTCAAATATATGAACTTTAATTTTGTATTTTGGTATCCTAACATCAACTAAATGATAACTGTAAATCTATTATGAAATTATCCTATTATACTCAAATGCTAGGGATGTACATTACACTCAACAATTTCTCAGTAGACATTAAAGCTACCTCCTCCTTATTGAGAAATATAAGGAAGTACATAATCAATAAAACATCATTAATCATTGTTTTGGAATAAAATCATGCCCATTGAAAACTCAATCATTGTGGATTAATCATATACTAAAACAACCATGTTTTGGGGAGGATAATAATCTGATGATGATGAAGAATACCTCAGAGAAACATTTGTGAGGGAAATTTAACCAATATCACTACAACTTATATAAATGTCTTTAATTTGATTAGAAATGTAAAAATTAAACATAATTTAGTAAGGAATATGAATCATAAAATGACCATCCACTATTATTTATTACATGTTATTTCTCCACCATAATAGAGTTGTCTATATCACTATGATAATGGGGGTAAGATAGGGTGAGAACAAGAACAAATAATAATGAATAATACTTAACATGTATTAATTTAAAATGAATCTAAGTAAAAAATAATAAAAGCATGATGCTACTCCTAGGAATAAAAATTGTGAATCTTTGTAGGGAACACTTATTACATTGGAAATCCATTGTTATTTATAAGCTCTAATGAAATATCTTGAATCATTCTCCACAAATTTTAAGGGCTTGCACATGGATTTATTCCAATAAATAATTTTTGGGGTACGACACCCATGATTATCTATTCTGTTGATCACCCTCTCTATCACCAGTTTTTCACTTGGTTACCAGATTTCTTTTGAAATTTACTACAGAGATCCCAGAATGTCCCATCGGGACTTGCATGGATACCTTGTGGATCACTTATTCATTAATAGAAAAGGTGAACTGAGGGTTATACATTTTTATAAATTTTATTTTTTAGATTTTAGAGTTTTTAATGGTGTAAAAATAATTTTTATCCTAATGTAGTCATGTGTTGGAGGATGAAAGTGTCATGTAGTAAAATTGTAATCTCATTATGTGGATCAGAAATACACGACTGGGTTAATAGAACATATATCATAGCTTGATGTATCATTAACCATTGATGTTGTTTTTTGGATGAATGTGACATTATGTTGGGCTTCAAAAAGATCCATTTTTGGGATAATCTAGATTCCCCTAGGTCAATATATATAAATGAGAATGGAATTAGATTAAATTTACAAAATATGTTGGGGGAATATGTATTGTCAGAAAAGTTTTATAAGATCTATTAGAGTTTGAGACACTGTTGATAGCTAATAGATGATATATTGTTAAGCCTTAATTTTATGTTGCTGGTTAAATATTCTCATTAGAATGTGACATTACATTGGTCATTGAACAATGACTAGGTTTTGTGCATTGGATACCATCATCATAAGGATATATAAAAGGGATGGGTTTGAATATTATTACATTGGATGACCGATGAAGCATCAGGTGTCCCTTTAAGAGGGAGTTGGTGATATGATGCAATCTAAGGGTTTTATTTGACGTTACACTAGAAGAGGATATGTAATCAATATCTAATATATAATATATTTACTTATTAAAGTATCCTTATGTGAAAATATATAGAATCATTCAGGGGATACTAATTAAAAATCCCCTCAATGAATTATTATATAGTATATTTTTACCATTGATCCCTTCATGGCCATAAATGGATATCTTAATCTAAAAAAATAAAATTTGATAATTTAACATATAACCATGTAAATAATATATTCAATAAAAAATAAAACATTAAATTCATTATTCTAGAATATCTTTTTCATAAGCTAAAAATTATTCTTTACTACTAAAAATATCAAAAATTCCCATGTGTTGTAAATTTTTAGGGGTATTAATAATCAATTAAAATGTAAAAATATGGAAATTATATTTTCATACAATTACTTACACTTATATTTTTTTACATCATGGAAAATACATGTATAAAAAATCATTATCACTTCAAAGTCCATAGAAATAGTTTACTTCACCCAAAGTTAATAGCTAGATCAATAAATAATAACTGAAAACAGATTAATTGAATCATGAACTAACATTCTTAAA
Source organism: Viscum album (assembly GCA_963277665.1). Classification (NCBI taxonomy): domain Eukaryota; kingdom Viridiplantae; phylum Streptophyta; class Magnoliopsida; order Santalales; family Viscaceae; genus Viscum; species Viscum album. Next base: position 589,381,084 of record OY728141.1, on the reverse strand, counting down.
CTTCTTAAATATATATCCCTTGAGTTTCACCCCAAAAAATAAGTTTTAAACATTTGGGATAAAAATTATGAAATAATATGTTACATCATCTGCCACTATTTCATCTAAATTTAGAATTCCCATTAATATCATTTTCAATTTTCATCCAGGAACTTATTGATTTTTTCCGAAGAAATGTACAAGAATAGTATTTATTCTATGAGTAAATGTAATAATGAAACAAAATTATTTCAAATATTAATAAATGATTTATTATAATTTTGGTAATTTAGGAATGTAAGTAATATTTGGATAACTGATACTCATATTTCCCTTTTAGCTCTTACTAGTAGATTTTATTTTCACACGCACAAAAAATATTCCATGATGATTATAAAAATTTTCAATAGAAAATGGATCACAGAAATTTGATTTAAAAATATAATTTATTAATATTTATAATTAATTCAATATATTTAGAATAATAATTTTATTACATAAGATTATTTTTGAATATTTTAACTTAATTATATAATTTTTATCATATTAAACGCCTGTATTATTCTTTAGTGGAATTTTGAGAAAAAAAGAAATGAAAAAAATATGAAAAATGTGGTTTTTATGTAAAATTTTGGAAAATGAATAAATAATACTTCTTTTACCCAAAAAATAGGGCCACCTCCAATGTGGGATTAGAGGATATGTGATTACTAAAAAATTAATATAAAGGTTTTTAGGATTTTAAATATAAGAATATTGTATTATTTATTCTTATCTATGAGTTAGGGTGTCACTTCCAAGAACTGATTCCACACATTCCAATGTAATGTTTCTCATAAATTCATTGAAAACACCATGGAACACTACTAGATATCAAATTTTTATGGTTCATGGAAACATTTTTATGGAATGAAATACCATGAATAATTTCATCGAAAAACTATAAATATGATACTTCCATAGGAGATCGAGGATAAATCTAGAGATAGGTATCTGTGATAGAAGAACATTTTAGTCCTATTGAGAATTCATGCTCAATAATATTAGACTCTATAAGGGAATTTTTTATGAAGTATATCTATGAATAGTGTTCTACTAGATTGTGTTACAAAATTGAATGTTTTTCAAGAGATGATTCTGCTATATTTAATCTTCATGATATGTTTAAATAATTTTTATTGGGATTATAGATCAAGCAAACATCATATATGTGAGGGTGTGTATGATGGTTACCTTTCTCATATATGTGCATAGAGGGTTCTAATGGGTTTTTTAGTTCCACACTCATGTATCTTTAGATATAGTATAAATTTTTTTTATAGGCATGTTGTGTAAGGGTTGTGATAGCATGAGGTATAATACATGATGTTTGTGTTGTGTTGGATCTAGAAAAATACTCGGTTGCTATCTAGAGATGTGGATATTGATAAAGAGATGATGTGATGCATAGGGTGAATAACATTTTATTGTTTCCCAAGTGTTTTTAGGTAGTCTAATGTTTACAAAGAGAGTTCTCAAGATGTGATATGTTAAGGTAATGGAAAAAATGTATGGGAAACTAGTAATGTAGTACTTTCATTTGATAATATGTTGGAAATCACATTATTACAGGTATTTAATACTTTTCAAGAGATCCATAGTGAGGCTTATAACATAGATGATCCTATTAGGTGAAAATATGTCTTCACTTGTGTATTCATTAGTATTTAGTACGCTCTATCTACATTTTTCATGAGAGGCTCTAGGGAGGATCCTACTAAGTATGCCAATTATGATCATCCTAAATCTTTATATACTTTTTAAAAATTCTATAGTATCAACTTTGTGATTGAGATGTACATTAATAGATCATAGTGTTGTTCAGGATTTGGTTTCACTATATGGTCACTACTGAGGATTTACCTTATTATACTTACAGTATCTTTTGTAGTTGTTTTAGTTTGTATGAAATTTCATGCATATACAGAGATATTTTACATTTTTTATGATCAATATTTTTTGTGGGTTTTTTCTAATCTCTCATTACTCATGTTTTTATTAGATGGTAATGCCTCCCATTTTTTATGGAGGTCTTACCCTCTGTTCTTTTCTCTAACCCATGGCCTATTTGAGGGGGACTTTAGGTGTCATTATCTCCCATATCTCATTTCTGACTCAAGAGGGGTACTATTGTGCATAGAGGGTTGTGATAGAGTGGTATCAAAAAGGTATATTATAGATTTTAGAGGGTATAATTAGTGAGTAAATCATGGGTTGGTAGGTCAATGGTGTTAGTTGTGCTTAGTTAGAAATACAGATAAGGAAGATAGGCCAGGAAATGAGCATTTAGCCCCCCTATCATCATATTTTTGGACCATAAAATTCATTCATTCTTTTAAAAGAAGTGATATTATTGTAGGGTGGAGACCAAGGAAATGATAACACGTCATTTATTTTTTCATTCATTTGTAATCGGTAGAATATGGAGGTAGGTGAAGGTTATGGGAATAGTATAATTTTCTATTGAACATGGATAACTAACTTTTTACTCACAATCAAGGAATTATCTGAGCTGTAAATGATGAATGACATCATGAAAAGGGATTTAAATTGAATATTAATTAACTTATCTAATCATCAGAACCAAATGATTATAATCATATGTATCTTATAATTATTATATAAGAAGACAAATATTTACATCAACATGTAATTTTTTTCACTAATGAATCAGTTGTCTTGATATCATTGTACCATAATTTCATCATAACATCCAAGAGTATAATCCCTCTAATAGTGATCCATACCTGAATGGAATATCAGAATGATATTGTAGAATAATCGAGTGTTAGGACATCTAATCCAGATTGATTTTTTGTTTTTTGTTGATCTGAGTAGGAACATAGTCATGGATGAGGAACTATTTTCTCTCTCTTGATCACATGAGAGGTGTTGATGATGCACATTATAGATCCTTTTTTCTGATGGTGTTTGATCCTGGTCCTCCACTAACTTCATTCTACTCTTCACTACAATCTATATCCCCCATGCCATCTTCCCTGGTTCCACGCCTAGAAATCAACTTCAATGATTCTCTATGTCTCCTCCCTTAAGGCCCTATGTCCTTGTGTTTCCCAGAGAATCATTTGGTGCTTTGAGCTATGGAGAGATATAGCACCTGTCCAATTTTGAATATCCCATCCGTAAAATTTTCTGAAGCTTCTGTGTATTTTAAATGGACATTAGTTGAAAAGTTGGGCATTGATAGACCACCACTTCATGTTTTCTAGAGGTTTGTGGATTCTTGGGCTCTATAAGTGTAGGATCAAATCTCATTAGTTCATCGAAAATATTTTTTATTGGTCCTAGATTTGGATTTGGACGTCGTCTAGGCTTGGTGTAAGTCCCCAAGATCCTCGGATCTATGGAGATTCAATATGAATCTGTGTTTGATAGATATTAATCATATTATAGAAGATTTTCGGGTCACGGTGTGGGAAAAACACCCTGGACTCATGTTCTGCTTTCAAAATGGATCTTTACACAGAGTGATTGAAGACTCCTTAGGATGATTTATTGGTGCGGGTGACCACAACCTTCATCTTGAAGAAGTCTTAGTAGCTCAGATATGTGTGGATATGGAAATTTTTATCTTGAACCCAATACAAATTTTCCTTCATGTTCAGGATTCTTTTTTTTGAGTAATCAAGAGATAGTTTACCCCTACTTTGTAAGTATTGTTAATTTTTTCATTTATAGGGCCACTATTATCTAAAGTGGAGGAAGATGATTTTATGTGATATGGGAAGAGAAAATAAGGTTGATCCGAGGGGGGAGAGTATTTTTCTCTATCAGGCTTTAGTTTAAGGGTTCCTAGTCAGGTGTTAGATCATTAAGATGAATTGTTTGTAGCTGAGATTTCACATCCTTAGGATGAATTGTTTGTTATTAAATCTAATATCCTTCCCCCAGTTTTACCTTTCAGTTCATTACCCTCTTTCCTATCCATGGTTTATTTTAAGCATCCTACCTTTCCCTTCTCACAGTGAGAACCCAAGCTATCCTGGTGAATATATTTGGTCTTTATGAGGAAAGTTTATTGTTGAAAATCCCTCAGGGTGGATCCCCCCCCCCCTCAGTGATCTAGGTCTTTCCATCTATATTTACTTCTCCCCAAGAACCTCACACTGTGCATTTAATATTTCACATTATTATTTAGGTGCCATGGTATGCCTCTTAACCCAAGACTCATGAGTGGATTCATCTTGTAAGTAAGTCATCGAGACCCTTCATGTTGAAGGTGTTTTCTCCTTCATCGAATCTAGACTTGAACATACAGACTTGTCTCTGATGAAGATTTCTAATTGTTTTCCATCACTTTTTTAAATGAGGATGGTGCACTAAATCCACCTACTATATTTGGTGGTAGCTATGGGAGAAGTCCATGGTAGGTGGGGGGGGTAAGTTGGAGTTGCGTAAAACATGACAACTCCCACCATGACTATATAAGGATGCCTTGGGGAGATTCCTTACATCATCTATCCAATCCAAGAAAGATTAGTGCATCCCATAGAGAGATCCAAGATGGATTTATCTTATAGAGGGAGAGGTGTAGAGAGAGACTTTGTTCATATTTAAATAAAGTCTGATTTTCCCTCCATTATTCTCTATTAATGATCAAAGAATAACAACAAGTTGTATTAGAGGGATTTTTTGTGCAATGGTGGTGAGTAGTTTAGTTTTTTCTATGATCAAAAAAATCAAGTTTCTTAGAATACTATTTAGATGAAATATTTTGAATGTTCATTGGAAGCTAATTCCAATGACGTAAATGATGTCACAAATGGTGGTAAAACGAGATTCTTGGGCTTTGTCAATGTCTAATCAAACCTCAAATTCTAGAGTAACCCCATGCCAGAGAGGAAGGTAATATTCCAGAAACAGTGACTTTTTTGGAGAGTTTTTGTAGATGATCCGGCATGCCACATCATTACCACATTATTACCATGTTAGTGCCACATCACTGGTTGATCTTTTTTGTTGATACTGTTTAGATCATATCTTGATCAATAGGTGTCCAATTTTGACAATTCAGGAGCTGATTCCACCATTTTTGACCATTCTGGACGCAACGACCAGCTCCATTTTTCGAAATTCTTCACTAAATATTTGAGAATTAAAATTCAATAGAGGTATCAACCATTGGAGGGATAATCATGTTGAATTCTTCAAACTAATCGATTTGGAAGTCTAGAATGAAATATATACTCAATGGTAAGGATCTTTTTCACACCATTGAGAATAATGGATTCAAACCTGATAACACCAAGTAAGATGAGTGAAAAAATCTAAACACGAAGACAATTGGTAAAATCTTCCTATAGATTGATCACAAAATTTACCACGATGATCCTTCATAGATTGTTTCCTATGATATTTGGATGAAGTTGGAAAAAATTTATGAATCAAAGATCACTCAAAACAAGATCCTCTTGTTGAAGAGGTTGATGAATCATAGAATACAATGTGAAAGCTCTATAGTCAAACACACTAGTGAGTTACAAAGTATGGTGAACCAGTTGGTGGCTGCCAGTAAGATTCTAAATGATGCAGATTAGGAAAACCACTTACTCTACCCACATCTGGATAACTGGGAAACACTCATCACCTTACTCATCAAATTTTCACCCGAAAGAAAACATTCCATAATGATCGTAATGGATGGAATATTCAATGAGGAGGTCTGAATGAAGGATGCACGTTATAACCAGACACACACTAATTCTAGAGAAGTAGGGGAGACAATAAGGAGGAGGTCATGCATCAGGAACTAGAGGCCGAAGATAGAATAATGGAAGTTCCATAGATGGCTAGATGCTAGCATACAGATGCTATTATTGTGTCATGGTTGTACATATGATGAATAACTGTTGAAAGTTGATATAAGAAAAGGTTCAAAATATCAACTGGTAAATAATAAATGGAGACCCACATGTGAGCATCACTAGAGAAGTTTTTCTTTTCTCAAAAGACAAAGAAAAGAAAATATTTCATACATCAGAGAAAGACATCGAATTAGTGGTTTATACTACAAAATTGTACAATTTCACTCCACATCTTGAGTATTTATTGACTTATAAAACTAGTTACTTTGGTTTAACAAAGATGTGGGATACCAGTTCGGTGGATATTTTTGGAATGGGTGATATCCATGTAAAGAAAATTGTTGGATACAAAATCACCCTAAAGGATGTTCGGTATGTTCTAATCCTTTTAATCAACATCTTATTAAGTATAGCCTTGGATAGACAAGGCAATTCCAACATCTTCAGCAATGGATCATGGTGGATGACAAAAGGTTCCATCATCATTTCCCAAGGAAATATATGTGGTACGTTTTACAAAACTCATGTGAAGTTATGTGTATATACACTCAATATGATTTAAGTATAGACATCTAATATGTGGAATAAGAGAATCATCCCCATGAGTGAATGAGGTTTATCTACCATGAGTATGAAGAAATTCATTTGTATTGATAAGGATGAATCAATTGATCCTTGTAAATACTACATGTATATGAATCAACATAGAGTCTTATTCAATAATACTTCATCAAGGATATCAGACTTTCTAGATCATGTGATCTTTGAAGTATGTAGACCCATGTATGTGGATTCACTCATAGATGAAAAATATTTCCTATCCTTTATTGATTATGCATCTCAAATGGTGTCAGTGTTCTTCTGGAGGACAAAGTACCGAGTACAGGACTACATCAAGACATTTCACACCATGGTGGAGTGTGTAACTGGAAGGAAGATGAAGTGTCTTCATTCATATAATGGATGAGAGTAAACATCTAGGGAATTTGATGCCTATTGGAAGAGTTAAAGAATCATACATGAGAGGACGGTCCCACACACCCCAAAAAACAGTCGTTTTTAAAAAAAAAGACCCATCATGGAGAAGGTCAGAATGATGACGAGTTTGGCTAAGCTCTCTAAGACATTATGGGGTGAAGCGGTTCAGTTTTCTTGCTACCTCATCAACAAATTATCATTAGTCCCACTGAATTTTAAAATTTCATAGAAGATACGGTCTGGTAAATATCCCTCTTACTCCCATGTATGAGTATTTGGATGTTTGGAATTTTCACATGTATCTAAGGATCTCATGAAAAACCTAAATGGGTGATCTACTCCATGCATCTTCATTATCTATGTAGAAGAGGAGTTTGGATTCAACATTTGGAACCTGAAGGAGAATATTGTGGTAAAAAGAAGATATGTCATGTTCCATTAGAACCATATGGTATAGGACATTAAAAATAGTAGAATGTCTCGAAGGGAATGTGTTAATGATTCAATTAATGATCCAACACCTTTACCAGAACCACCTATCAATTAATAGGAGGAGGTTCAATAAGACTCATCAGTAGTGGACTAGGAGGTAGTGGAGGAGGATATTGAGTTGGGGGAGACTCAGTCGTCTCCATAAAAATTTGAAATACCATCACCAGAGATATGTGATGTTGCGCCTCCCAAAACTAACATTTCACATGTTTGAAAATATTAACGAGGAATGACTCCATCAAAAAAATATTCAGACTCATATTACCAATTGTTGACTGATGAGGTAGATCTAGATGGATACCATGATGTAGTGTCTCATCCCAAAAAACTCATGTGGCTATATACAATTGAGGATGATATGGAGTCTTTAACAAAGAACAAGACATACAATTTTGTGTAATTACCCAATGGTAAGAATGCACTAATGAAAAAATGGGTGTTCTAACTGAAGAAGGAAGGAATAAAAAATGAGGTCAATCTCAAAGTTCAATTAGTTGACAAGGGATTCATTTTGAAGAAATGTGTTTACATTGATGATTTATTTTCACCCTTCATAAATATGACTTCAATCCAAGTCATTTTCGGATAGGTAGAAAGATTTGACATGGAGCATGAACAAATGGATGTGAAGATAGATTTTCTTCATGGTGACCTCTCAAATGAGATATATATGAATAAGCCTATAGGTTTTGAGGTTTTTTATAAGAAAAACTCATTAGAAAATTGAATAAGTGCTTTTTTGGACCGAAAAAATCTCTCATGAAGTGGTACATGAAGTTTGACTCATTCATGGTGAGTCATGGAAATAAGTGGATATAAGAAGAACAATGTGTTTACATCTAGATATTTTAGGATAGGAACTTTTCTGTTCTTCTACATTATATTGATGAAATGTTGATCATTGGGAAGGATGCAACAAAGATTATTCAATTGATGAAAGATAAATATATGTATTTAGATATGAAAGACTTGGGTGCCTCTCAACATATTTTGGGCATATAAATCATTCATGACAGAAGGATGAAGTTGTTATGGTTATCTCAAGAGAAGTTTGTTGAACATATTCTGAAACATTTCGGAATGGACCAAGCCAAACAAATGAGAATTCTTCCTCCTGACCATTTGAAGTTTATAAAGAGTTCATTCTCGTCATCCAAGAATGAAATCGGGGTGGTGAAGATGATACCATACCTCTAATTATTTTGAATCTTGATGTTCACTATAGTTAGTACAAGACCAAGCATTTCCCATGCAGTGGCGATCATGAGCCGATTCCCTTGCAATCATTCGAAACAACCCTGAGATGCATTCAAGTGGGTTTTGAGGTATCTGAAAGGTACTATAAAGATTTGGTTGTGCTATGGTGGAGTTGATCCTCTCTTGGAGGTCTATAAAGATGCACATATGGTCAGAGATCTTAATAGCTGGAATTATACAATTGGATACATCTATACTTTTGTAGGAGAAGTAGTATCATGGTAGTAAATGTTGCAGAAGTGTGTTGCTTTATCCATTGAAAAAGTAGAGTAAATTACTGCTTTAGAAGCTAGATGGGAGGTGATGTGGCTAAAGAGTTTTATCCAGGAGCCCAAATTCATCAAGAAAGAGTACATGGTTTATTGTGATAGTGAAAGTGATTTGAAATTGAGCCAGAACTCCATGTCCCATTCTCTGACAAAGCACATCGACATTCACTATCATTGGATATGTGAAGTGATGGATCGAAGGTTACAATGACATGTAAAGATCCACAGAACGGAGAACTCAGAAGATATGTTGACAAAGGAGGTTGCTCAGGATAAGCAAGACCCTTACAGATGATCCAAAATAGTGTAGATGGAGGGGGGATAATTTATTGATATTTCCAGTTGTTTCCCAAAACTTCTTCAAAGGAGGCTGGTGAACCAAATCCACCTACTGTGGTTGGTGGTAGCCATGGGATAAGTCCATGGTAAGTGGGGGGGGGATTGATAGGAGTTGTGTCAAACATGACACCTCCCACAATGTCTATATAAGATGGCCTTTGGGTGGTACCTTCCATCCTCAGTCTGATCCAAGAGAGCTCACTACATCTACTAGAGAGATCCAAGAGAGATTCATGTTTGATAGAGAGAGGCGTAGAGATATAATTTTTTAAATATTTATTCATGTTGAAATAATGGATGGTTTCTCCCTCCATTCTTCTCTATTTAGGATCAGTGAATTACAATAGTCACTACAACAAAATGGGGGTGGGTGGGGTTCAATTATATCTGTAGGTTTTTTCGACTCCTCCAGTAATGATATCATTAAATAATAATTCTCGAGAATGTATGAGATGACAGTCTAAACTAAATCAGTAACATTTTTCTTCTCATTTGAAAGTAGAAATTCTTCCTGAGGGAAAAATTGAGATACCAACATGGGAAATTATTCCATTTCTCAACTGGAATGCACAAGGGCTGGGAACCTAGTTAAAAATAGATTTTATCTATAAAAAAAATTCAGAATAGTATGTATTCTATAATTGTTGTACTCGAACCTATTCAAGTCCCTTCAAAAATCAGAGAGTATACGATCCGAATAAGAATGAATGCATGTATGCATTCCAACCAAGAAAACCTTCACATTTGGATCTTTTGTTATTCTAATATCTCAGTAGAAATAATTCAAATGGATGACCAATTTCTCACTACAATGGTCATTATAGGTACCGATAGTTTTTTTGTTTCATTCATCTATGAATGTTGGGATTTTGAAAAAAAAGAGGCATTATAGTATGTTCTTGTAACCTTTGATCCTGGAGAATCCCTGAGGATTTAAGTTGGGTATTTAAATTTCATAGAAGACCTAAATAAGAAGAATAAATGGGGGACCATCCCTCAGAATTCCAACATAGTCATTGTGTAATTTATGTCCAGTAATGGAATTATGGATATGGGATACTATGGTGATTAATTTACATGGTGTAATAATAAAAAACAGGGCTACCAAACTTGGTGTCAGCTTGATAGATGACTTAAAAAATTATATGCTATATATACATATCCTAACAAGACAGTATATCACATGATACCCAAAATATATAATTAATATCTTTATTTGGTATCTTTTGTCTTCTAGGAAGGTGAGAAGTGAATGTTTTTCCTTCTCCCGTCTATGGAAAAACAACCCATGTTATCATCAGGTTGTATGTGACTCTTAGAACATTTTCATTCAGGGAGATGGATGGGTCAGGCTTCATATCAAGTTGAGATTCCAAAAAATAGTCTCTATGTATGGGTTAGGAAGAAACCTCCATGACCTCTTGATATGTAAATAGTGAATATGGAGATTGACTGATGGGAATTTATCATGGATGGTTTAAATGCCAATTTGTTTTATGAACTCAATAACAATGAAAACATTTTGTCTGAAGTGATCTAGATATAGGAATGTTTGGCACATTAGCAATCAATTATAAAGTGAATCCATGACGATGAAAGGAATGCAACTTATTTTCCTGCAACTATGAAGGAGATATGATGCATCATCAGGCCCAAAATACTACCGGAGGATAGAACCCAATCATATGATAGGGATGTGGTTGGTGGATTGGAGGATTCCCAATTCAAATCTCTTCTATCAAGGCCTAATTCTTGTAGGCCTGAGGTGTATCTAGGGGAGAATGATGAGTTTCTAGATGTGGATCTGATTATTATTTCCCGCCAAGACAATGAGCTTTTTGAATCTATCCTAGATGAGAAAGAAATTTATGAGGTGAAGATGGTCCTTAATCACGAAGGTGCCCCAGGTCGAGATGAATTCTAAGGCTCCTTCTATAAGGAGTCTTGGAATATAGTTAGATGAGATATGTTTGTGGTTATTCAATACGTCTACCAAAGGGGCATCCATCCATAGGTTTTATTTTCCACTACAATAGTTCTCATACAAAAATTAAGGACCCACATTTCCGTTAATAGTATTAGCCGAAGATCATGTGTAATTATCCTTATAAATTGTGGGAGAGTATCATCAATAGAATTATTTTGATACAACTTCCATGTTGGATCTCTATTTAACAAAATGGACTTGGGAAAGGGTGCACTATTGAAGGGGAAATAGAATTGGCTCAAGAGGTGGAAATGGATATCAATCCCAAACATGACGGTTCAAATATGACTATTAAACTTGACATGGATAAAGCACACGAAAGAGTTTAATAGAGTTTTATTAATATGGTGTTGGCACAATTGGGATTTTTCCCCTGTGTAGTTGATTCCATATTTAGGTGTTATAGTTCCTTGTGGATGGATGTTTCATTTATGGGAAGGACTTATGAAATTTTTATGGCAACTTGCGGGTTGAGGTAAGGAGATCCTAGTCCCTGAGTATATTCATAATCACCTAGGATGTTTTTAGTCATTGTATTACCAAGATATATTCAAAGGGGAATATCCGTCTTTACCAAAGTAGGTTGGGCGCACATTGCGTCTCCCACCTCTTGTTTTCTACTGAAAATATAATTTTCATGAATTATATAAAAATTTATTCCCATGGAATCAATATGGTTCTCTAGGAGTATTGTAATTAGAGAAATAAAATTATCAATAGTGTGTTGATAAGTATCAATATCTCAAAAAAATGATCTCATTCATGAGTTTACTACTTTTATAACAGTATCTATATGAAGAGATAGATATTTACAATGGATTACCTCAGCAACTCAGCGTCATCTAGTAGGCTGTATATCGAACATTTTGACTACATTGTTAGCAGGATTGTGGTTTATGCCTTGAATTTGAAAGATCATTACTTATCCTTCAAAAGTTAGATAGAGTTAGTTATTAGCATCCTATCATTTGTACAATTCCATGCTATTGAAATGGTTAAATTTATAACGTGTTTTATATCTAATATTTTTAGGGTTCTTTCTGTGTAAATTTGGGATTCCATTTAAGAGGGAAGAAGGTACTGGGTTTCCTGGGCTAGGATGGGTAGGCCTATTCAAGAAGAGTTTATGAATGTGTGGAACATCTCTGATACTATCCACTTTATATAGTCATAGTTGGGGTCAAAATCCTTAGAGGAGAGAACCATATGTGTAGTAAAATGGAAACTAAATTCATAGGGGAGGAGGATGTGGTGGGTGGGGATTCTTTCAATTTGTAGACTGTGATTCATCTTTTAATGTCAACTCTACAACCTCTTAACTTCTAGATTATGGGGAAAGGTGATATTCTTTTCTGGAATCACAGTTAGGTTGGCTCTAAAATTAATTTTATAGTATTTTTAGTGCCAAGAATATCTTTGATGGAGGCCAATATATACCGAACGTTCATCAAGGATATCTTGGACATGAATCAATAGGAATTCATTGACCTTACTGAATTGAATATTGAACCAGATAGGTGCTTTTTTATATCATATAATCATGGTGGGTTTCTTATGTGGTAATTTAGCAGGAAAATCATCACCCATGATTAGAATGATAGCTAGAATGAACTATTTTAGTGCAACACAATACATGAAAAATATTATTTCCTTGTATAGATAATAAGGAATAATGCTGTACTTACAGATGATAATATCAAGTGAACTTGAGCCTTTATTAATTCAAGGTGGTCATTATTTAGGGAGAATGAAGTGGATAATCTATATTATATTTTAATTTAATGTGAATGGGATTGAGAAATATGGTTTTATTTTGGTGAATTTACTAGTTTTGTCTCACAGAAGCCCTCGAGAGCTTCATTTAGGAAGTAGTCGTTTCACTATATATGTGTTGTGGGTCCAAAAAAGAAAAGAATGAGCCATTGTGATAATCACTGGATGTATGCGAATATAGAAAGCGAGGAAAATGGCCCGCCCTTCACTACACACTTGGATGTGGTCATTTACTAAAGGCTAAAACCATAGCTATGATGACTTGTGTCCATTTATGTTGACAAATCAACATTGAAATCACATCCATGGAAAGGAATTCTATTATTATATATATATATAGGGAATCACCATGGTCCCATGATCAATCACTTATGTTGTTAGACATTGTAGGAGATTAGGGAAATAAGTCTATAAACCATTTTGTATCTGTGGGTGAAAAGGGACCTTGAGTTACATGATTTAAAATCATAAGTGGGGGGGGGGATTTGGTATTAGGGGATGTGCTCGGTCTCCACCATTTCAGGCCTCTATATTCCGATGATTTGTTGTTGTTTTCATTTGATTATATTCTTTGTTCTTTATCAGTTGTATGTTCTCACTAAATTTTTGGATTAAATAAATAATTATATGATGATGATAATGATGATGATTCCATAATTATCATTCACTTGACATGTGCATCAATTAATAATAAATATAACTTCTAATGTTTATAATATGATCATTAAAATGATTCTAATTATCCTACATGGCATTAATTGAATCTATAATCTTGACTATTAAATTAAAAAATAAATAAATATGAATATATTATTTATAAATAAATATAATAAAAAATCTATTTTCTAAATATTTAAAATAAATATTTATTACTATTTAACTCACACATTCTTTAAAATAACTTGTTATTAAATATTTGTGATAATGAAAACTAGAATAATTATTTATCCAATAGGTAAAAATAATATTTATTCTATCATGATAAATTAAACATTTAATTTGACTATGATTTCAAATACACATAGTGTGGGCCCCTCTATACCTCTTTCTCAATGGAATTAGGTAGAACCACATAAAGTACAATGTTTACATCAAGAAAAATGTTAAGGCAACCATCGTGAAAGAATTTAATGTCACAAAGATATAGAACCCCATATTAATGATCATCGTGTTATATAATCCCTTTATATCAATATCTCCAATCAAAAAGTTATCATGTCAGTGTTATCAACCTACATACCCCACGTCTCATTATTTGACTTTTCAGAAATGAACATGACTGCAGAACACCATGGTCATTGATTTATATATGCGGTTGAATTCTCATCAAAGGGTTTGGTATATCATCTTCTACAAAAGAAGATAATTTATAAATCATTTCTCACATTGTATACAAATGAAATGTCACTCAAGAACTTATCATAATTCACAGGAAGAAAATTTTATCAATGTTTTCGTCAATACATAAAAGTACGTGACTTTTGATATTCATTAACAGTAATGTTAAAGTTTTAGGATCAATAAAAAATAAAAATATAGGAACATCCAATGAGACATATAAATTTTTATTTCATATTAGCATGTCTATTTATCATAATCTCATACTCCGAAAATTACTATGTGTGCTCACTATGAGAGGGTACCTCAAACGACTATGAGTCTCTCCCAATAACATCCTATATCATATTTTTTTTCAAACAATATCATTGAGATAATATATATATATATATATATCCATGAATATTATCACAGAACCTATTGATTTTCACTATAGTGGGTAATTTTTATGAACATTTGGTATAAATGATATTTTTAGTAAATTATCACATACTATATCATGTAAAGGGACAATCATGACGTGATAAGAAAAATAATTACTATTTTAAACAATGAATACATTTAATCATTAAGTACATAAAAGTTGGTTCTATAACAAAAACTCCAATATAATTCATCTTTCATAAGATTCAACTGCTAATAACCTTTAGTCCATAGGCTATCTCATAAAACTAATGCCTCTGCTATGATGGATCCTTAATCAAGCAGTCTTCCTCGATTTTTTATATCTATAATATACTCAAAAAAATTTCACCTCATTCATAAAAATACATATAGGGAAAAAAATGAAAACTATATAACTTGACCATTGATGTATCATTAGCTATTAAAAAAATTCACCAATGTTATGTTATAATAGTAAATTTTCATAAGATCTTGACTGCTCAAACCACATCCCTAAATTTTGAAAAGTTTTAAATATAAACTACATATATAGATATATTTTAAGACATTATATACTCAAGCTATGATTTTGTTTTTTATAAAACTGACTGCATTGAAGTATTATAGGTCATGACTCCTCTATTGAGACTGAAGACATATCGTTACTATGAATTTAGATCATTTCAGTCTATCTGAAATCTATCACCAGTATAACCCTTGATGACTTTTTCTTGATCTCCTCCACACACTAGGAACGTATATTTATTTCACCTAAGGTACTTAAGGATAAACTAAATAGAGTCCAATTTTTTTCACATAGATCTGCTTGATATATGCCTACTACGCTAAAAGAAAAGCCAATATCAAGACTTGTACATAAAATATAATAAATCATATATCCTATCGTGAAATTTTATGGTGTCATACTAATTTTATATCTTTAGCACCATGTATAATGAAACATATTTAGGGAAATATGTATACCGTATGCCACTGGAACCAATCCCCTCTTGGAATGTTCCATATTGAACGTATTCAATATCAAGAAAATTCATGTATCCTGAATTTGTCCTAGTATCCACTTTAAACTATCAAATATGACATTGATTACGAGAATTTTTGTTTCCTGACATAGTTCCTTTAGGGAGAGGTGAATTATTATACATATCATAACCTTTTATAAGGAAGGCATCTCATTTCAATTAGTAATATTTCATCAAATACAATACTAAGAAAATGACCATATTCCCACAAAACAACATGAAAACACATGGATCACATTCAATATTAATGAAAAAAGTTTTTTTATAGCTTTATTAAACTAAATTTTCCATGAAATAAATTATTGTTTTAATCCATAAATGGATCTCTATAGTATTCATAGGCTTGTAGAATTTCCTGCTGTAACAAAACCGTTTAATTGTGTCATATAAAAATCTTCCTAATTTTTCTTATTAAGGAATCCATTTTTTATGTAAATCTTACAAATCAAAAAGTCATGGAAATCTATTAGGGAAAGAAAATTTATGAAGGATTTAATCATAAAAAATGAAGACAATGTTTCTTCATAGTCAATTTCTTGATATTATTTAAACCCTTCAGTCACTAGTCCTGGTTTATAGGTACTAACATAACCTTCCATGTATAAAATTCTCTTGAATACCCATTATCACGCAATGGGATTTGAATCTTATATAGGATCTACTAAAAACCACACATGGTCATTTTACTCAGAATCCATCTTATATTTCATAGATTATTTCCATTTTTTAGCTTCGAGTCTTTCTAACGCCTACTTAAAAGATAAAGATTCAGTATTTTCTACCAATATTGTGTAACCATTCTCAATCACTATAAAACTATATCTTTTCAGTTCTCTAGACTCTATGGTTTTCTTAAGTAGTACATCTATTTTAGAATAAAAATATTCCACAACAACTTGTGGAGTTTATTCTTTTTCCAGATCTTTTGTATCTTGATATTATACTTCTAAGAATTCAATATTTATCACACTATAATTCATGAATATGTGTTCCATCACGAGGAATATTGATTTCCATGTAACTATAACCCTTTTATATAAGGTATTATATAGTTAGTATCCACTCATTTCCTTAGGGTAACATATAAAGATCCACTTCATGCCTCCGATTTTTAGTTTTTTTATATAGCCTTAGAAAACACCTGGCACCCCCATGGATGAATATGTGAAAAAACTGGTTTCATTTCTCTCCATAACTCAAGGTAAAACCATTTTACAATTTAGTTAGTTCTTGGTTTGGAATGTATAGTTTTCAGACTAATGAATATTCCTAAAATAATAATAGAAGGGGTTGATGACTCATCATCAACCTTTACATGTCCAAAAATGTGAAGTTCCTAAGATCACCAAAACCATTCTATTGAAGTGTATAAGGAGGAGGGTGTTGAGATAAAATCCCATACTCCCATATGAAATTGAGAAACTCTTGGTTAAAATATTCACTAAATCAATACAAATAATGTTGATTTATCTTATTTTCAATCTAATTATAATCATCATTTATGAAATCCTTGATCTTCTCAAAGGATTCATACTTTCAGTTCATTAATTAGACACAATCATAACTACGAAATTCATTTTAAATATTAACAATGTTTGAAAATTGAACTCTAAATTATACTTGATAAGTTTGGAAGACATCACTATATACTGTTTATAGAATCATTGTGTCCCATTAACCATGAAGACTATATGGGGGTTTGGACATCATGGCTTGTGAACAAGAATGGAATCTCTCAATTGGTTTAAGATAAAAAGAGTCTAAGTTACTATTTGATAGAGATTTTTCAAATATGTATCATTTACCTGAAAAAGATAGTGATTTCATATCTATGTGTGAAATGATTCAGGTGAATTTTATTCATTATAAATTTAAAATATTTATATTTTATAATTTAATAAAAAATTCAATTATTAAACTATGTTACACTATAACATGTTCTATATGAATAAAAATAGAAACACATACTTTTAAAACAGAAAATAAATCCATCCATGTCAAAAATGAGAAGTACATATAATGTTCTTATAAAATTAGGCACATAGTAACAGATATTTAAAACAAGAATCGTTCATGATGGAGATATTATGTGGAGTTATGAAATGGTTAGAGTAGCCAACCTCACCCCATTGTAATCTTATTGATCAACCTTAACTCTGAAAGCCTTTTGAAATCTATTTTTTTATATGAATAAAAATGTTATAACCCCATGAAGTATATAATTCCCTATTTATATGTATGGAAATATTTTACTCATTAATTAAATCACTTTAATATTACCATTACTTATTTTACTAGGTGTAGATTCTTTTATAGCGGCCTTTATTTCTACAATAAAATCATACCACATTTATCTCTTTTTCTTTCCACAAGATCTTATTTTTCTTTTAAGGGAAGTGATCTAGAGCCTTATACTAGGAATGATTCTTTATAAACTTTTCCTTTTTCATTTTTCTTATTAATCATAATTTCTATATCTATTTCATTCCCTCTTACTCAACAGAGAGAATAAGGGTAAGAAGTTCCGAAGGAGTCTTCTCACTTTTTCTCATATTATAATTCACAATGAATATTAAGAAGTATTTAGCTAGTGAAGAATATATTAGACTAAGTGAAACTCAAATGGGATCATCAACCCCAATATATTAAAGAATTATATATATCAATTCTTCTTGATAATAGGATTATAAGCTAGTACCAAATCTGAAATCAAGCATGTGAATGTTACATTGGAGATATCATATCTCTCTTATCTCACCTTCTCTAGATAAAAATCACAGG
Organism: Viscum album; assembly: GCA_963277665.1. Lineage (NCBI taxonomy): Eukaryota > Viridiplantae > Streptophyta > Magnoliopsida > Santalales > Viscaceae > Viscum > Viscum album. The sequence continues at coordinate 589,362,600 of OY728141.1, read as the reverse complement.
GGTGAGAAATTGCACAATATAAATCCATATCTCCATATTTATTTAGAATCTCACTAAACATGGATGCATTAATGGGAACCTATAAATATATTTTATCATCCATATGTTTTAGGTTGAGGGATATTTCATCCTCATTAACTTCTTTAGCAAGAAACTCAAGAAGTACGATCTTCAGCATATATATTTTCTATTCATGGAATAATAAAACATGTAAGAATATATACCATTCTTGGAGACTCGATCCCCTAAAAATTTTATCCTCCCCTATTATGGGTTTTTTTGATATGGCTAGAGTCATGTGGATTTATATCTCTACAAAAATTAAGAGTATATTTTTACAATTTCCTTAACTACCAAATTAGATTAATAAATTTTTAATTTCCAATATTATTAATATCATGTTGTTTTCCAAAACCAAATACCCCTCACCATTATTTTTGGAATATCTTATTTCATGATAATTATAGTCTCAAGGACCCATATTACCCTTCTAATTAACTATAGTTGGGACTAACATGCAATTTTAAGGGTTTTAAGTGGGAGTAACTTTCCAACTTCAATAAATCATAGTTCCATGAACTGTTGAGTTGACTATGCATTCATAAAATAATGAATAAATATTTCCACAACCCTTTACTCTCAGTTACACAATGTATAACTTGGGATGTCAACACTTAATGTGATCTAATTTAAACCAAACAAACACTTCAAGCTAAAAGGTCCTGGATAATTGAAGTCACACCAACTTGTGCCTGTAAAGCACTTTAAACTACGTGTTCATTTCCAACTTTTGTAGATGAAGGCTATAATAAATTATTATTTTAGTTGAGGGATTTTAATCCATATGCATAAATTGCCAGTTTTATCTTATCAGATGCCCTGTTAATATTATGTGGATTTTAACATATGTAATTAACCGTGTCTGTTAATATTTGCCAATAATCTAGTATTGTTTTATTATATCATTAATTCATGTTAATTAATTAAATTATTGGATTTCATCTACATAAATATTCCACTATTCAACTAATAGAAAAGTAAATGTAATTTTCATGAGATTATCTAATGGTTAGTTTATCTAGAGGACCATAATATAATCCTCAACAATATGAAAAACACATTGAACAACATGTTGGTTCATGTTTCATCATTATCCGTATACTCCTATGTATTACCTTGATTAGTTTTGCATCAGCTCTGGGACCCAGAACACCTCCTATCTCCTTTGATATCCATCCTTACATAATATTTTACTCATAAACATGTAATGGTATCAAATGGATTGGATAAGGGGTTATATAAGAGAACTTTCAGGAACACATTTCCTTACATAGTAAGAAGGAGGGGATTAATCACATTTCATAATTTTAATTTAATAAAAATAAATTAAAAGTAAATCGGTCACATACAAAGGTTGGGTCTAAGCTCATGATCATCAACATTGCATACAACAAACTCAAATTTTCATTTAATTATCTATCAATATAATTTGTTATTAAATTAAGATAAACAACCCATGAATTAATTTATATAACTAAATTTATACTAATTCCAACCAATAACCTTTGAATTACCATTATAAATTTCTTTTAAAAAAATTAAATTAATTACAAAAAAATTAATAAAGTACATAAGTGTTATTGGAGGAAAAAACATGTACAATCCAAATGATACGACATGAGCCATGTACTATGTATTTACATGGAATATATTAAATGTTTTGTGATATGTATTTATATTGTGTGTACTAACAAATAACTAAAAACCCGACACATTTAAATTACACTACATGTAACACTATTAATGTTAGTAGAAGACACTATAAGAAAAGTCCAAGTGAAACTTATAGTTTATAATTTAACATGAAAATTAATTCAAAATATTATTAATAATCTAACAAAATTACATGAATTGTCAAATAAATATCACATGAAACACATGTGAATAGGTTTAACTATAAAATTAATTGTTCTATCTTCATTTAATTAAGAACATAGTTTACAACAGACTACATGGTGTGTTTTTAGGTTACATTGTATGTTCTCTCTTTAGCCCATGTTTGCACCATAGTCCTTGGGACTGGGTGTATTTACCTACAACATATGTGTTGGAGATACACATGGATTAATCTTTCCTAGTGACATGTTACCTAAATATTTCATAGTGGTTCAGTGCTCATTTCCTATAAAAAATGCATGACATTAATAGACCCCCATGTTCTCCACCATAAGAACTAGAACATTAAAATTCAGGTAAACGAGTTAATGGTGTGTAGTTCTTTAAAATATTTAACTTGTAGCCCAGATTTGTGTAGATACACTTTCATTTATTCTCATTCAATGTCATCAGACCAATCTTATTACCTTTAAAGATACACAAGTTTGATCGTAATTGATTGAAATAATGAGTAGAGTGGGGGTGGTGAATAGTAAATTATGAAATTGAACATAAAAAATTAGAATTTTATTAATTAAATATTCTGTACTGAGTGTTGTGTTCATGTAATGAAATAAAGTATAAATAAATCAAATGAAAATAGTATTTTTGTAATGGTTCAGATAAAAAATATCCTAGTCCACTAATCAACCTTTTATACATAGTGAGATGATTCGTAACCACTATGAAACTCACTTTTAGTGGTGTGAGATACTATTATAGACTTTCAATTTAACAGATAAGCAGATAAATAACCCATATTTCTTACAGGATCCTTATCCTAGTTTGTGGAATAAATTTTTTTAGGGAGTCACAACCCAAAGAAACTTTTATTTGGGAGGTAGAATAACCAAAATACAAGAATTTATTTTGATTTGGAAAAGAATAAATGAGACGCAAATGATTAAAAAAAATTAAAGATAATAAAAAAAATTACAATGAAACCCTATAGAAATATTTTTTGATGAGGAAAATGATGTTAAATGATCTTAATCACCTCAAAAGAATAGGATGAAATAGATGAAGTACTATAATGGTCATGGAAAGAAAACAAAATTGGAATAAGTTCTCGATCAAATGTATAGAAAGAAAGTGTATCACTGGTAAGTTGTAAAATTTGTTTTTGAATAAACAATATGTGTTTACTTCAATCACTTAAACACATGCCAAAGGACAAATATTCCTTTATTAACTCAACTCTATGATTAGAGAATCAAGTGATTCAGTCACTGCATGCCATGATTTAGAAAATAAAAAAAAATATTATACTATAATTTCATTTTTTGGAACAACTGTGTAGAATATAAAAGATGCTTGGTGATATTTTCATTCTACACAAAATAATAATATAAAACATCCAAAAATATAATTAGAACAAACATATGTAATACACATTTATAAAAATATTAAAAATCAAATAAATAAATATGTCATTTAATAAATTATTAAAAACTCCAAAAATATATTATTGTATACCCCATGTTTGCAATATACTTGATATGTTTAATATAGTATAAAATGGAAAATATATTATCAAAATTAATTTGTAGATCATGTAATTATATTTTTAGTAAAAATAGTGTAATAATAATTAAAATATGTATTTCAATTATAAAAATTAAAATTATAAAACTATCTATTTTGAAAAAATATTTGAACTAATGGTACATAGAAATACATGAAGTTATCAACATATTTCTAATACTACTGTTTCATAGAGTGTTACCATTATAGATACTGTTAATCCTTGGTACACCATATTTCTAAATCGACTACATTCACATGATTCTATAGTGAAAAACTGATGATTAATACTTATGGGGAAGTGAATGCTACCATATTTAGTAGGGTTTAGTACAACCATCATTGGATTTATGTGATGATACTTCAACCGCTTCAAAAATGGGGTGCTTAAATGATGTTACTCACACTACAATCACATATATCTTCTACCATGGGAATAAAGTGGTGGAGTGGTGGATTAATATATATTTTTAGAAATATCATCATAAGGGGTGATGAGTGGAAGCACTACGATGTGGTTCAGGTGGTACTACCTCCACTGTAGTTAGCGATTCTACCATCGCTAAGCCAGGTTCACTATTTCTAGGAATTTTACTAATACCATCATAAAGGTGGTACCGTTCCATGGAATAGATATCATGTAGAAAAATTAATTGATAATTGAAAGTAATTCCAACAGTTCCGCTTCTATAGAGATAGAGGTTGTTTTCAATTAATGTTTCATTAACCAGAGACAGAGCCACCGATGTTGTATGATGAAAACTACACATGCTTAGAAATTCATGACACAATTATACAATGTTGGGTGTTCATTAAACTGAATGAAGGTAATTTAATGGTTACATAGGTATTATATATGATGTATATGATGTGATACTATGATCGAGTTGTAGAGGCGATGAAGTGAAGTTGTGCTGCTTAGGAGAATGAAGGTGCACACATATAACAGAAGTAACTGCCATGAAACTATGATTTCATACACGAGCATGTCATGTGATGTCACCATAAATAGAGAAGTAGAAGGATGCCCCTAGGGTAGGTAAACCAATTATATTTATAATCTACATGTACTGTACATGCACTTTAGCATCTTGGATGGAGAATAATTTCTACTTCTAGTCGTGGGAAACAAAATTTCTTTGGGCATTCTAGGCTGGTCCTTCATGGAGAAGCCCCCTGGTTTCTATCATGGATGTACTAATTTGCATAAGAAAAGAGGAGGTTGAGTTGGAATGAACTAGGGGTGACCCTATAGAAGAAAAAGGTGTGAGAGAAGAGGAGTATTGGTGTTGAATATGTGGTTTTCTAGAGTGGTGGAGGGATTCTACAATAGAGGTGCACAATAGGTAAATTCATGAAAATACCTTCTTAAAAGGTATTTTAATGATTTTTTTTTTCAAAAAAATCCTACTTCAAAATATTTTTTAATAAGGCACTTTGTGGAGAGACGCGTTCTTCATTAGTGGGTTTAAGAAAGAGGTATCCTTTGATAAATTCTTTTTCAAATAGTGCCCTCCAAATTTTTATTTTTTATTTTTGTGTTATGTATTTGTTATGTTTTGTTTTTGTGTTTATATATACATATATTAATAATAATATTATTAAATATAGATAATAATCTATTTATTAAAATAATTGATATTTCTTTTTTAATTTCAAACAAAATTAAATTTATATTATAATTAAATATTTTTATTACTAAATAATAATTACACACACACAATCATTTCGAATTAATGATTATCTATAATTAATAATATTATTAATTATGTTATAATTCATTATTTTTAAACAAAATAATAATAATATTAGATATTTTTTTTAAAATTAATATTTTTTTTTATTTTTTATGTTTAATATTTTAATTATATTTCTACTAACATTATTCGAAATGAGTAACAATTATACTAAAAATTTTTAATAATAAAATTGTTGTGAATAATTATATTTTCTATATTAAAATTTTATTTAATATCCTTTTTAAATTATATTATTAACTAATCTATTAGTTAAATAAGGAATTATATTATTTATAACATAATTGATAATTATTTTCATAATTCGGGTAAATATTTTAAAATATAATTATTATTTATTAAATATACAATTAATAATATTTAACAATAATAACATAATTAATAATTAATATTTATTAATTTATTCTACGTTTCTTTTATTGACAATTAATTTTTATTTTCATGATCGATGTTCTAAATTTTATACAGATTGTTTAAACTATTTTTTGTGCGCATAATTTGTTTAAAGTGTACATGTTGTTTTTAAATCATTAAATTTTGTGTCATATAAATTATTTTTAGTTTTTTATATTTATAATTATTTTTATTTTCAACTATTTTTTATATGTCTAATCAATGTTTCAAGTTTCATTTAGATTGATCTTATCATTTATATTTTATAGACATTCAAAGTAACTCACTTGAAATGTAAAAATGTTTCAAGTAAGTGACTTTGGAAGACTATACTATACAAAATATAAGTCCAATATAAATGAAATGTAAAACTTTGATCAAACATATTAAAAATAGTTGAAAATAAAAAAATCATAAAAAATATTGTTGACCAATAATTTCAACGACACAAAATATTGTTGTCTAAAAACATAATATTTGTAATTATAAATTATTTTTACTGGAAATTTTTTTATATAAATTAATTCTTTTTAAATTTTAATATTTATTTTGTTTTGAATTTAATTTTATTCTCAGAGTCAATGTTTTAAATTTCATATAGATTTTATTTCTACTATATATTAGAACATAATTTTTTTGAAGTGTAAATGTTTGGTTTTCAATCAGTAAAGTTTGTGTTGTTTAAATTATTCTTGGTTTCTCATATTTATTAATTTTACTTATTTTCAACTATTTCTTATATGCTCAATCAAATTTTTACGTTTCATTTAAATTTATCTTATAGTTGATATTTTATTGGATTCTAAAATCACCTTCTTGACATATAATAATGCTTCAAGTATATAATTTTGAAATACAATAACATATAAAGAAGAAAACTAATCTAAATGAAGCATAAAACTTGGATTAAAAATACAATAAGTAGATGAAAAAAACATAAAAACTATTGATGAAAACTGATTTCCATGACACAAAATATTGTTTTTTCGAAAAATAACATTTATATTTATAAATTATTTTTACATTAAATATTTTTTGTGTATATTATTTTTTTAAATTTTCAATTTTAACATTCATTTTAAAGTCAATTATTTTTTACTTTCTCAGTTAATTTTTTAACAATATTATATTTTTTATTTATAATATATTTTTTGCAGAATTATTTTTGGAAGTGTAAATGTTACATTTGTAATCAATAAATTTTGTGTTGTGTAAATTATTTATAGTTATTCTGCTTTTGAAATTTATATATTTTCAAATATTTCTAATATATTTAATCTATATATTATTTTTCATTTAGATTTGTCTTAAAATTAATATTTTATAGGTTTCCAAAGTCACCATCTTGAAACCTAATAATGTTTCAAGTAGGAGACTTTGAAAGCCAATAACATATCAATTATAAAATCAATATAAATGAATTTTAAAAGTATAATTAAGCATATAAAAAATATTTTAAAATAAAAAAAATCTAACAAAAACTATTAATGAAAAAAAATTTAAATGGAAAAAAATATTGGAGTTTCAAAAAATATTATCTGTACCTATAAATTATTTTTAAAGAAACCTATTTTCTTTCAAAAATAGTAATTTCTATCAATGAAATTATTTATCAATATAATTTTTTACAATTTTTTTTTATTTTCAACTTTTTATTATATGTTTAATCAGTGTTTTAATTTTCATTTAAATTGGTCTTATTGTTTATATGATTTATACTTATAAAGTCACATACATGAAACATTAATACGTTTCAAGTTGGTGACATTGAATGGATATGATATATAAATTATGAGACAAATCAAAATAAAACTTAATACATGAATTAACTATATAATAAATAATGGAAATAAGGGAAAACATTAAATATGACATACCACAACAAAATTACACGACACAAACTTTTTTGATTTAAAAAATTCCATTTACAATTAAAAACAATAATGAGCATAACATATAGTACAAATAAAATATATATGCATTTAAAACATTACATTTTAAAATAAAAAAATTATAATAAAAGGAATGTCAAAAATTAACAAAAAATAAATATTTTTTATGTAATTTTTATTAAATATTAAGAATTACATTTTTAATAAATAATATTAATATTTTAAAACGTATATAATAATTACAACAATAATTATGAGTATTGATATAATCCAATTAATTCATTATGTAACTAATAAATTATATAAATATATAATTTCAAATAAATATTTATTAAAATTTTAATATATAAAATATAATTTTTCATAATAATGTTATTATTAACAATTTGTAATAAGAATATTAATTATTAAGAATAACCATAATAGTAATATAATTAATATTGTCATGACCCATCCCCCGGGGACCGTGTCGTGACTACCCCAAGACCCCCTTCCATAGGGAATGGGCTGGAGACTAGAACCAAAGGTGTAATTTCCTAAAACATGGAAGGAAATGCCTTTATATCCTAAAAATGCACACAACAGAGTACAAGGTGGAAGCAAAAAACTATGTAAAATCTCTATAACAAAATAGTGCTGAAAAGTAAAAGGGGCCGAAAGTACAATCCCATCTATAAATTACAAGAAACTAAAAGTACAAGTACTAAAAAAAGGGAAAACAGCTCCTGGATCGTCCACCGGGAAATCCTACCTAAAGGGTAGGTTCAGATAGTCTATTCAGAACTCCACATCTGTCTGTCACCTCTCTGTATCGTCACGTCATGTGGTCCACCACTGAGTACCGTCCAGTCCTTGTACACTCAACCTCGGTCAGTGATGTCCATCATCAGCATCCAACACAACGAGATGCGACCATAGCCCGTACAGGGGTGAGTATAACAATACTAAATTGGGACCCCAAGACCCTCAAGGTCTCACAAAATATAACAAGAATAAACCACAAGTATGAAATCAAGAGATAACCCCACTTAGGTATATTCCCATACATATACCTAATTTATCAAGTAAAACATCTCAATCATGAGGAAAACACAAAAGTTACTTACTCTGCTCAACTAGGATTTTTATTCACATTATCAAAACCACGACTGATAGAGAAATCCTCTTCTATCGAGAACAATGGACCTGCTGTGAATCTGAGGCGCTTCCCACTAACGTTGGACTGCAGAGGTACTCATCCATTCGAGTATCGTGGGTTTGCTACATCACCAAGGCCCTCCCCATTGTGGGTCTGTTGCATCACCAAGGTGCACCCTCACATAGCCTGTAGAGGTAATCTTCCTGTCGAGTACCATGGGTCTTCTGCGACACCATGGTGCTCCCCACTGTGGGTCTGTCATGGCACCAAGTTTCTCCCCACTAGGCTAGTCGAGTCACTTCGAGTCAAAACGGTCAGCAGTCCTCAGGTCTCAGCTGGCTACTTGGTCTCCGTACTATGCTCTCTCGTCTGTAGGGGGATCCACTCCATGAGCTACAGGTCGACACTCCATCTCTCATGAAGTCCCACGTAGAAGTATCTCAAAGTTCTGCCACGACATACATGTGTCATCATAAGAGGCGACGGGTTAATCGGATGCTCGGTTTGTGAGTTATTAGACTTTTAGTCTTATGGATCCAGTTGGATTCATGCCCGATCCAACCTGACTGTATCTCAACTTTACCCAGAACTCTACGGGGGTATACTCAAAGGGATTGTCCTGCTCGAAAAAAACCAACAACACTGATGATTTGTCAAACAGTCGTCTGGTGCCAAATATATGGCCTAAGAAAGTAAAGGGTCAGTAGTGGGCCTGGGTTCGGTCCAAACCGGTTGGACCAACCTGGTCTGGGTCGACCTGGTCAGATCTGTTGGGTCTGGTCCGGCCCATTGGGTAGGCTAGCCTGTTAGGTTTGGCCCAGCCCAGCAGGCCGCATGGGCGGTTCGGCCTGGGATCGGGGCCAGTTCGGCCCGGAGAAACACGAGGTTGTGACCCTCGGGAGGCATGGGACATGCAGGGCATGGTGGCCGGGCATGCCGGGAGGTAGCCAGGTAGGCCGGTAGGGCACGGCCAGGCTGACAGGTTTTCCATCGGGCAGTCGGGTAGGCCGGTGGGGCGGGGCCGACTCGGGGCAGTGGCTTGGCATTGCGAGCGACGTGGCCAGAAGGGTCTCAGCCGGGGCCAGGTCAACCGATAGCGGTGCGGGATGCCATAGGGGTAGTGCAGATCACTGAGGTCGTGGGTAGTTCATTCTTTTTCTTCACTGCCTTTGTGCCTCATTTCTTCATCACCATGCCGAAGAATATCACAAAATAGATTGACCGAGGGTGTCAGACCATGTTAGTTTGGCCCATACAATCCGTGATTATGGTGACAACAATCAGTTCATCATGGAAGGAGAACGATGAAAAAAAACTCAGCCATCAAAGGAAACATATCCTCATTCTTTGGTATGAAAGAAAAGTGGAACATGACACATAAAATAAAACAACCCCTACATTTTTTCATTGATCTTCGATGAAGTCACGGGAAGAAGACAAAGGTGATCGTTATTCGTCACGTCTGCCACACACTTCCAATCCCAATTTCGTTTGTTGGATTGTTGATGGTGATGCTGAGGTAAGGTCGGTTGAAGACGTCCCATGATGGTATAAGCTCTGAGGAAGAAGTCAAAGAAGGTCGACATTCTTCGTCGGGAGCTTTCTCCCAATAATCCTCCTCTCAAAGCTACCACCAAAATGAACAATGCCAACCAAAATAATAATAGATTGTTTTAATATATTATTTAATTTGTTGGCCCAAAATTAAAAATGGTGAATTAATTAACTTGGATCCCCTAAATTAATGGGGAGGATTTGGCACCATTAAATTATGGGAGTTGGGACCAATAAAAGAGGGGCTTCTAGAGAGACTCTCCCTCATTAATGATGGGAGTTGAGAGGTTTTCCTCTCCCACCATTAATATGGTGGTTTAGTCTCATGTGGTCCCCATGTCGTAACCTCTCGCGAGAGGTTAGGTTTGGGTGGGTCCCACCACCGTGACCTCTCATTGGAGGTTTAGGTCTAGTGGTACCACCTCCAACTTCCATGAGGAGGTTTAACCAACAAATAAAAATTAAACCACACACTTTGTTTTTATTTAATACATTTTTAAAAAACCCAAAAACTATCTTTTAACCCTGAACCACTGCCATCGAGGTCATAGTTTTCGTAAGCGAATACCGGCGCTTCGTGTTCAATAGTGTCCTCAGATTTTAATTCCAAGAACCGGTTGAAAATTTATAAAAACTCACTCATACATTTACTGAACATACCCAAAAAAACATCATAAATTAATTCTGGGCACATCGGTCCTCTGAATCATGCACCGTCAATTTTCATGGACTTGTAAAATTCTAATGTATATAAGAAAAAAATTTCCACAGAATTTCCGGGTCTTTAAATTCTCCCCACCTCAGGGCTTTACATCCTTGTAAGCTACAAATTGAAATAAGGGAACAAGTTGAGGTACTGAGCATGCATCTGAGCGACCCGCTCCTATGTGCTCTCCTAGAGGATCTCATGCTGCCAGCAAACATGCACCAGAGGTATCGACCATACATATAGGACCCACTCCTATCGATCATCAATCTCCACTTGAACCTCCGTGAAAGTCACCCCATCATCAACGTCCAACTCTCGATGGTTGATATGTGAGAAGGGTCATGCACGTATCTACCTAGCTGAGATACGTGGAAGACGTCGTGCACTCGGTGCAACTAAGGTGGAGGTGATAAGTGGTAAGCCACCTCACCTATTCTGTTGAGGACATAGAATGGTCAGATGAATATCGAAGATTACTTTCCGCCTCGGCCAAATCTCCATAGACATCATCAAGGTGAGACCCATAGAATGATGTGGTTGTTATCCTTGAACTCTAGAGGTCTCTGTCTCTTATCAACATATTACTTCATTCTGCTCTGTATAGTCTTCATCCACTCCTGGATGATCTTCACCTTCTTCATGGTAGCTCGTACCATCTTTGGTCCCACTAGTTCTAACTCCCCAGGGTCAGTCCAGCACAAGGGTGATATTTATGGTCGTCTTTATAACACCTCAAAAGGTTCCATCCATATGGTGGAGTGATAGCTATTGTTGTACACAAACTCCAAAAAAGGAAAGTGATCCTCCCACTAGCGACAGAAGTCGAGGACACATGCACAAAGAAAGTCCTTTAGATTCTGACTGGTTCACTCAGTCTGGTTATCCGTCTGAGGATGGAAGGAGGTGCTCAGATGAATATGCGTCCCGAAAGCCTCCTCCAGCCCCATCCATAGCCGTGAAGTAAACCGTGTGTCACGATCTGAGACAATAGAAGAAGGTACTCCATGTAGTCATACAATCTCTTTCACATAGAGGCATCCCAATCTCTCTATTGTACCATGTTCTCTGATCGGTAAGAAGTGGGCCGACTTTGTGAGTCAGTCGACAATCACCCAGATCAAGTCATGACCCCTGGATATATGTGGAAGTCCTGTCACTAATTCCATGTATATCCCATCCCACATCCACTATGGGACCTCTAATGGTTGAACCAAGCCTGCTGGTAGCTGGTGATGTTCCTTCACTTGCAGACAAGTGAGGCACTGAGAGACAAACTTTGTAACTTCCTTCATCATACCTGGACACCAGTGCTATCACCGGAGATCCTGGTACATATTTTTCACACATGGATGTATCGCTAGATGGGATGTATGGAACTCCCTCAACACTTATTTCTAAAGTGAAAATAGTACAATAACATTTCCTCTGAAGAAGATGACGTGCTCTCCACCTTCAAAAAATCCATCATGTGCCAGCCCTGTGGATATCTGAGCACGTCGTGTCTCGCAGTCAACGTCCCCATGCAGTGCCTCCATGACTTGCTGAAGAAGTGAGGGAGTGACTGTAAGGGACTAAAGGAAAGATAATCCATCTCTATCCATAAGGGATATCTGTAAAGCGGCCAACTGCTCTGTCACCTCACCTAACAGCTGTATACCAGATCTCCTGCTGAGTGCATCAGCTAAAAAGTTCCCATTTACATGAGTATAGACTATCTCAAAGCCATAGTCCTGGAGGAACTCAATCCATCGTCATTGTCTCAAGTTTAACTCCTTTTGAATGAAGATATACCTAAGACTCTTGTGATAAGAGTAAAAAGTAAAATGTTCGCCAATCAGATAGAGTCACCACATATTGAAGGAGAACACCACTACTGATAACTTCAGATCATGGGTAGCATAGTTCTACTCATGTTGTCTTAGTTGCCGAGAACCATACGCGATCACTGCCCGCTCTTGTATCAAGACACACTCGAGTCTGGTCCCTGATGCGTCACAGTAGACTACGTACCCTATGCCTTCCTTTTGATGCCTAAAGATGGGGGAACTAGCCATCCTCAGCCTCAACTCCTGAAAGCTCTGCTGGAATCTCTCCAACCACAAGAAGGGTTTCCCCTTCCACGTCAAGAATGATAACTGTGTTGCAACTTTGGAGAAGTATGGAATGAATCTCTGGGAGTATCCTGCCAAACCCAAGAAACTTCGTACCTCCGTCACACTCCTGGGTGGCTCTCATGAAGGAACCGCCTAAATCTTCGCTGGATCCACTGTAACTCCAGCCTCCGAGATGACATGCCCCAAAAAAGTGTATCTATCTGATCCAGAACTGGAAATTCGATAACATACCATAAAGCTGGTGCTCTCGGAGTGTGTCCAGTAATACCTGAAAATGGAAGGCATGCTCCTCCTCAGTAGTTGAGTAGATCAAAATGTCATCAATTAATACTATGACAAAGTGATCGAGGTACAACTGAAATATCATATTCATGAATCCCATGAACAATTCTGGAGCATTGGGTACGCCGAACGGAATAACCAAGAACTCATAGTGGCTTTACTGACATCTGAAGGACATCTTCTGTACACCCTCATCTTGAACTCTGAGCTAGTGATAGCCTGGTCTGAGGTCCATTTTCCAGAACCACTGATCTCCCTTCAACTGATCAAAGAGGTCATTAATCCTCGGGAGTGGGTACTTTTTCTTCACAGTCATTTGGTTTAGGTGACGGTAGTGGATACAAAGCCTAAATCTTCCACCCACCTTATTGGTGAATAGAATCGAGGCTGCATAGGGAGAAACACTAGGCCAGATGAATCCATTCCCCTGAAAGTCCTCTAGCTGTACCCATAGATCAAAAAGCTCAGCGGGAGCCATATGATATCCAGGTGTAGATATTGGTTCCATCTCAGGGTAAAGTTCAACGTATTGGCCCACCACTTTGCGAGGAGGTTATCCTGGAACATCTTCAGGGAAAACAACCAAGTACCAGTCCACCACTATAGGGTAGATCGGACTCTCCACATTAACTTCTATGGGGTCAACGCATGCCAACTGATGAGTGATCGGCTACACCCTCCTTTGAGTAAGTCCAACCTGTGCTTAAATGAATCCCTTTTCACCGGTGAGGGTCAACCTAGTCCCATATATGTGGACACACCTCACTTTGTGCCTAATACAGTCGATCTGAGCATGTACTGTAGATAACCAGTCTATACCCAAGTTAACATCGTAAGGCCTCGACCCCATTACTAGGAGATTCCAGTCAAAGCACTTTCCTCCTAGAGTAAGATCACACTGCCATCACCAGTGTGTAATCATCGAGTCTGCTCCCGTTAGAGTCTCTAGCCATAATGATCGAGCCAACGGCTCTGTCGGAATCTCTGAGCTTCGAACAAGGGTACTGGAAATGAAATAGTTACTGACACCTGTTTCTATATGAAATTAAGCTATGGTGGAGTAGACATAGATCATACCTCTAATAATCTCCGGAGAATTGTGATCATAAGCCTCAGCTGCATGGAGCTAAGCTCTCCCATGTCCACCTACTCCCTACAGTCGGGGTGGACCTCCTGCTGGTGGTGGAAGTAACAACTCGAAATGTAGACCACCTGTAGCTATACGACCAGCTCCTCTTCCATGTCCGCCTGAACCCTGGGGACCGCCTTGATTGAATCTCTGTCTCTACCTGGGCGGTACTTCAGCCGTCTAATGATCACTCGAACGGCGGGTCAGACAGTCACGTGCCATGTGATCGTGCTCATCATATGAGTAACACTGCCCACTCCTGGCATGTATGGCTCTGTCTCCAGTTCCCTGAATAACCGATCCTGAGTCATGTGGTCGTCCACCTATAGGTCTAGTACTCTTAGAACTCGGGGAAATCTGTCTACTCCCAGCTATAGAAAACTATGCAACTTGTCGACTAGTGGTGGATCTCACTGCTGGAGACTACTCAACAAGGAAACTCTCCACTAGGAGGGCTCGCTCCAACACCCATTCCTGCCTTAGGATGTTTAGGGAGATCATAAAATCCCTGATCTCTCGTCAAAGCTCCTGCTCGAAGGTTCGGGCCATGATGAATTGGTCTCATACCATATCTATGTAGTATCTCAAGAGGTCGGTGAACCTCACTGAGTTTTGTGCCACCGTCATACTGCCCTGCTACAGTTGAAGTAGCTCTTATATCCACACTTTACGTAGGGTGGCTGGGAAAAACTCTGCCCGAAACAGACTCCCGAAGTCTGCCCAGAGAAGTGTCATCTTGTTATGGACCTAGAGCTTCAAGATCCATCATCTTCCCACTGCTACATGTAGAAGCATGGCATCAAGAATCTCCATGGAGTCGGCTGGTGTCCCTACATGTCTGAAGATTCTCACCATAGCCTACATCCAATCCTCAACTGCTTGCAGATTCATCTCTCCCCTGAACCTGGGCAGCCTCTTGCACTGGAACTCGTGCAACGCACTCAATTGGTGTGCATTGTCTGATGCTGGAGAAGGTGGCATCGGTGACCCAACAGGAAGTGGTACCTCTGGTGCCTCCACTGGATAAGGGACCTTCACCATGGCCTCGTCACTCGGTGGGCTATATGTGAGTACTACTCCTGGGACACTCACTGGTAATCCATGGGGAGGCATCCTGAAAGAAATAGATGTGACACAGTCAAAGATTATACCTGGTGAGCTGACCTGGTTGAGCTGACATAGAGAAAAATTTTGAAAACAGAAATACAATTAGTGTTTTCATGCACTGATTCAGAAATCAGTAGTCATGGTCTTGGTGTATGGATACCTTGGTCGCCACACCAACACTGGACTCCCTGAACTAAAAACCACACTCAGTACCCTTAAAACCATTACTTTAAAGAAAATATAAGAGTCCAAATTTCTATAGAAGTACCGAATCCTCTGATACCAATTTGTCACGACCCGTCCCCCAGGGCCCGTTCCGTGACTACCCCATGCCCGCCTTTCTTACGCTAGGGTCTGGCGACTAGCACCAAAGGAAAAATTCCCTAAAACTAGGAAGGCATTGCCTTTATATCATAAAAACACACACAACAGAGAACAAGATTGAAGAAAAACACTATGTAAAAACTGTAAAACAAAAGAGTCCTAGAAATTAAAAGGGGCCAGAAATACAAGTCAAACTCTAATGTACAAGAAACTAAAGGTACAAGTACTGGAAAACGGAAAAACAGATCTGGGATCGTCCAACGGGAAATCCCACCTGAAAGGTAGGTATAGGTAGTCTCCGCAACACTCTACGTCCATCCATCACCTCTGTGTACCGTAACGTCATGTAGTACACCTCCGGGTACCGTCCAGTCCTGGTACACTTAGCCTCGGTCAACGTTGTCCATCGTTTGCATCCAACACAATGAGGTGTGGGCATAGAATATGCACATGTTAGTATAACAATACTCAATTGGGACCTTGATACCCTCAATGTCTCACAAAATCCAACAAGAATAAACAACAAGTATGAAATCAACAAATAACCCCACTTAGGTATATGCACATACATACACCTAAGTTATCAAGTATTCTATCTCTATCATGAGGAAAACAAAAAAGTTACTGACTCAGCTCAATCGGGATTTTTTTTCACATTATCGAAGCCACAATCGCTGGAGAACTCTTCCTCTATCGAGTATAGTGGGCATGCCGCGACACCAAGGCCATTCCCACTAACCTTGGACTGCTGAGGTATTCCTCTTGTCGAGTACTGTCGGTCTACTACATCACCAAGGTGCTCCCCATCGAAGGTCTTCCATGTCACAAAGGTGCCCCCCCCCCTCGTAGCCTGCTGAGGTACTCCTCCTGCTCAGTACCATGGGTCTGCCACAACACTAAGGTTCTCCCCACTATGGGTCTTCCGCGAGATCAAGGCGCTCCCCACTAAGCTAGTTGAGTAACTTCGAGTCGAAATGGTCAGAATTCATCATGTTTCAGCCAGCTACTAGGTCTCTGCACTATACTCGCTCGTCTCCGGGAGGATCCATACCATGGGATACAGGTCAAGAATCCAACTTTCACGAAGTCCCGCGTAGAAGTCTCTCAAAGGTCCGCCACGTCATAGGGGTCTCAATGCAATAGACGACGGGTCAATTGGAAACCTGGTCTGTGAGTTATTAGCCTTTTAGTCCTGGGGGCCCGGTTGGATTCGTTCACGTTCCAACGTGACCATATCTCATATTTACCCAGAAATCCCATGGGGTATACTGAAAGGGACTGTCACGCTCGAAGAAAACCATCACTGGTAATGTTTCGTCAAACGGTAATGCGGTGCCAAAGATATGGCCAAAGACAGTAAAGGGTCGTTAGTGGGCCCGGGTCCGGTTCAACCCGGTCAGACCGACTCGGTCCGACCCGGTCTGGGCTGACCCCATGTTGGTTGGCCCGGTCAGACCTATTATGTCTAGCCTGGCCCATTGGGCAGGCCATCCTGTTAGGTTCGGCCTAGCCCAGCATGCACGTGGGCGGTTCGGCTCGGGCTCGGGTCCGGTTCGGCGTGAAGTAGAATGATGGTGTGGCTCTCAGGCGGCACAGGGCACGCGAACTGGTGAAGCTCGACCCTATTGGCGTGTGGGGCACACATGGTGCACAAGCCGACATGGTTCAGCCAGGCGCACAAGATATGGTTGTGCAGTCTTGGAGGCGGCCAGGTAGGCCGCTGGGGCACGGCCATGCTGAGAGGCAGCCTGGCAGGGTGCCAAGTAGGCCGGTGGGTGGGCTGGCGGGTAGCTATGCAGGCCGGTTGGTGGTTCAGAAGTCTGACGGGGTGTGGTCCGGCTTGGGGTAGTGGCTCGGCTTTACGAGTGGTGCGACCAGTGGGGGCTCGGCTGGTGCCGGTTCGGCCGGTAGCGGTGCGGGACGCTGTAGGGGCGGCGCAGATCATGGAGTTCGCGGGTAGTGTGAACTATGTCTTTGCCACCTTATTCGCCTTCTTTCATTATCTCCATGCTAAATAATATAAAAAAAGATATCGATGGAGGGATTCGGTCCATGTTAGTTTGGCCCACACCCTCCGCGATTAGGGTGATAACAATCAGTTCATCGAGGTAGGAGAATGATGAACAACAAATCACCCGTCAAAGAAAACATATCCTCATTATTTGTTTTGAATGAAAATATGAATATGGCACATAAAAGTAAACAACCCCTACCTTTGTTCGTTGATCACCAATGAAGTCGCGGGAAGAAGACATAGGCTATTGTTGTTCGTCGCATCCGCCACACACTTCCAATCCTGAGATCATGCTTCAGCACTTTGATGATTATGCAGAGGGAAGGTCAGTTGAAGATGTCCCATGCCATTAGAAGGTCTTTGGAAGATGTTGAAGAAGGTTGGCGTTCTTCGTAGTCAAAGGCGTTCTTCGTTGGGAGCTTTCTCCCAATAATCCTCCACTCAAAGATTCCACCAAAATGAAGAATTCCAATAAAAATAATAACAAATTGTGTTAATCTATTATTTAATTTGTTGGAAGAAAATTCAAAATGGTGAATTAATTAACTTGGCTCCCCCTTAATTAATGGGGAGGATTTGGAACCATTAAATTAGGGGAGTTGGCAACAATAACAGAGTGGGTGTGGAGAGACTCTCCCTTATTAATGTGGGTAGTTGAGAGGTTTTCTCCTCCCACTATTAATAGGGGTACAGTCCCTTGTGGTCCCCATATTGTAACCTCTCATATGAGGTTAGGTTCAGGTGGATCCCACCACCATAACCTCTCATGAGAGGTTAAGGTGTGGTGGTCCCACCTCCAACTTCCAGGAGGAGTTTTTAACAAAAAAATAAAAATTAATCCACACACTTTATTTTTATTTCATTTATTCTCTAAAAACCCCAAAACTATCTTTTAGCCTTGACCCACTGCCATCAAGATGATAGTCTTATTATGTAAATACTAGCATTTTGAGTTCAACGGTGTCCTCAGATTTCAATTTTGAGCACCGGTTCAAAATTTTAAAAAACATAATCGTACGTTTAATGAACGCACCCAATCCAAACATCAGAAATTGATTCCGGGCACACCGGGCCTCAAAATTATGCACCGTAAATTTTCATGGACTAATAAAATTTACATGTATTTATGAAAAGAATTTACATGGAATTTCCGAGATTTAAAAATATTTTAAAAATAAAAAAAATAAAAAATTACTAATTTTAACTATTATATATAATCTTATAATTTTATTAATAATACAAGTTAATAATATAATTTGTAATGTTACAAATTATGAATAATCATTAAGTAGAAATTATTATGTGTGCAAAATTATTATTTTTCAATAAAAATATTTAATAATAATATTGATGTAATTTATTTGAATATAAAAAGTAAATATTAATTATTTTAATCTATAAATTATTTTTATATTTAATAATAATATTTTTAATATTTATATATATATATATATATATATAAACTTATAAAACATAAAAAATAATGGGAAGGCGATGTTTTAAACATAGACTTCTTAAACACCTTAATGAAGAATACATCTATTCAAAAAGAGACTTCTTCAAATATATTTAAAAGAGGGATCTGTTTGAAAATGAGCCTCATTTAAAATACATATGAAGAATGCACTTTTTGGTTCAATTCCTTCTTCTAAGATATGTTAAAGGAGGTGATTTTTAGTATGGAATTCATTATTCAAATCTATCCCCAACAACAACACTTCTCTTGGAATTAGTTTTACCCAACCTCTATATGAGGAATTTTTTTTATTATTTCCCACATATCCAAAAAATTTCCAATAAATTCATGTTGGTGTTTTCCCATGGAATCTGAACTGGTAAAATCTATATAAATGTAGATGCAAACAACTAGATGGATATGGTTGGGTGATACCATAAAGAATATGAATAGTGATATCTGAATATATATATATATATGATCTTATTAATATGTATATATATATAAACTGATATAAATATATATAAATATATATGTATAGAACCCATTAAATTATTATAAACTAAATATTTAAAAATTTTAAAATTGGAAAGAAGTAAAATATATTTTTAAAACCATAACATAAAAAAAATAAAACAAAAAACATATGATAAGAGATATAATAATATAAATAATATTTGTATTTAAATTTATCAGCACATAGGGTGATGTGGTGGCAGGAGTATTAGGGGTTTGGGACGGAGGTTGTGGGGTCGAGTCTCCAAGCTGGTTTATCTTATCGCATGCATAGTAATATTTTTTATATATGTACTTAAGTTTTTATTTATATGAATGAAAAAATTACGGGCATAACAATTGTAAGGAAGGGTTTTTAAAAAATTGAAAAAATAATACATGAAATAGAAAGAAAATGATTACATTGACAAGTTGAAACAATTAAAATTTATCATTTAATAAATATCACATGTAATAGAAAAAAAGGATTACATAATGAAATAATTTGAATTAAATTAAATGAGATGTATTTGAATTTTTACAAAATATAAAAAATTAAGGCACTGAAAAATAAAATCCTAAAAAATGTGGAATATAAATTAAATGAGATTTAAATAATTTAATTTTCAACTAATGAAAATAATACAACACAAATGTTATTCTCAACACTTACAATAGTCTAGATACATGGTTACATGGCATGAAAGTATGTACAAGGAGAGCAATCATGTGTTATCCGACTAGAATGTTTGGAATATCCAGATGGTTTTTTTGAAAGATTCATCATTTTAATTTAACCACTTTATTGATTTTGTGAGTTATAATAAATTAAGTGAATAGAATGTGATATTATTACTCTAATAAATTTTATATCTAATGTAATTTAAATTTTAAATAAATAAAAATCATTAAAAAAGTAATAATAAATTCTAAATTATTCATGTGACACCTAAGATACCACTTGAAGGTTCTGGGCATTGTTAAAGTTCATATTGGGCATGACCAACTCATGTTTCAGTCGCAATAGATTAATAACTCAAGCTGTATATAACGAATGAAATTTTGACCAACAAATTTAAATTAAAAATTAATTAACTTATTTAATCATTGGAACCAAAGGTCGATCATCACATGTAAAATAAAATTAATTTATATGCATATATATAATTACCTAAACTTATAATTAATTTCATTGAAGAATCAGTTTACATGGTCTCGTGATACTATCATTGAATCATAGGATTCATGATTATAAATCATCTAAAAATGATCTGCATGGAAACAAAATTCTCAGAAATCTACCATAGAATCATTGGGATATGGTATTTCCAAACTTGATCTCTTTTATAATAAATTCTTAATTAGAGTATGAATTTCTTCATGGGTGATAAACTGTTTTCTCACTATTTGTCACTTGAAAGGTGGGAAAGATGCACACTCCATATCTTCAGTGCATTCTTAATGATTCTATCATCAGACTTGTGGGATATTATCTCTATCCATTGCACATATGCCATTTTATATTATAAAATTTATATAATTATATATATTTTAATCCATGTCTCGTGTTGGAAATTATCACATTATCCCCTTCCAAATTTTTTATTTCTAAGTAAACCTCAATTATAATAATAAAAAAGTAATTATTATTCACTTTAACTATGCACAACTTATAAATAGATATCATTTCTAACTAGACTATTATACTGGGTCTGCATATCCTCCTTTACATTTATCGAATCCTGAATACTATCTGTGCATGTAATAAATAATTAATGTACCTGCACTATTTATTGATAAATAGAATAAATAATATACTTCATAAATCTTGAAAATAAATTTGTTTTATTATTTAACTATCATATTCTTATAAATAACTTATGATTAAATATTTGTGATCATCCAAACCAATACAATTATTAAACCACTGTCTAGAAATAATATTTATTCTAAATTATTAAATAAAAAACCAAACTTAACTACGGTTTTTTATAAACATAGTGTGTGACCCTATATATCATTTTTTGTGGCATTTGGTGAAACTACCAAAAGTCCATGTTTAGCACCCACGAAACACATTAAGGTGCACATGGAGAAAGAATATACTATCACAATGAAATACAACTTCCTATTAATTTTCATTATATAATATCATTATCATTATCATTATATCTCTAACCAAATAGGTTTCATGTTAGTGTTATCAACTTATGTGTTATATGCCTCTTTCATTGAATATTTGTAAATAAACATGCCTATGGAACATCATGGTCATGGATTTATCTAGGAAGTACCATTAAAATCAATGGTAATGAGATATAAACTTATTATAGTGAATATAGTGGATAAATTATTTCTCTTATAATATTTTAATGCAGTATTACTTGTGATGTACCAAATTTATACTACTTCACTGCAAGATTGTGTCAACATGGTTTTATTCAATACATCAAATTTCCTAACTTGTGATATTAATTAATAATAATATTAAACTTTATGGTACAATACACACATCCACAAAAAGGAACATCTAATAAAACATATAAATGTAGATTTTCAATTTGAGGGTGAGATTCTCATAATCCCATTCATTGGAAATCAACAAGTTTGCACACTATGATAGGGTTACACAATGTCCTATTAGTCTCCACCCCTGATAGATTCTTTCATTTTTATCATGTAAAATGATATCCACTATCTTCCTAACATATATATTCAACAATAATGTCTCGGTGCATCAAAATTATTATCATATTAGGGAAATGATATAACATTTCTGTGTGAATAATATTCATAGGACAATCTCAGTTACTATTTAATGTAGATGAATAATTATGATGTAATTGGAAACATTATTTATATTCAATAAAATGAATAACTGTAATCATAAAGTACATAAAATCTGGTTCTAGGGAACCAATTCCAACATTAGGTTTAACCAAAAACCATTAATATTAAATATTCTATATTTCAGGTTTAAGAGTCTTGAACTATTTATTACTTCATATATATTTATCCAAATTGATGTCTTCATCAGGTTCCTTCCATGGATTTTTAGTAGGATATGCCAATATATCATTAAAAAGTAGTGAATTACTAAAATAGTACCTATATAGGAATAATATGAGAGTTTCATCACTAGATTACGCAAGTACTAGGGATCCATTTCATTCATAGTGAAAAAATATTGGTTAGAGGAGGTGAACATAACCTTTAGTTCAATCTGTGCCTAGAAGGAGCACTGGGTTTAATTGGAGGTGATTATGTTTCTTGGGGAAACTAGGGAGTGGTTTTATTTTTCTCTCAAGGATCAAACTAATTCAATTAGTTCATGTGATTAGTTCCATGATTATTTTTGAGATGAGTTTCATTCCTTAATTGAAAATTCAAGTTGGAGTCTGGCGTTTCTTACACTTCGATAGGGGAGTTCCAACATGCGTGAGTTTGGGACTCATTTTAGGTATCTTATCTAACATACTTCAATCCTTCTATAATATAAGGAGGATAGGGTGAGGTATATTTAGGAGGCTTTATGACTAGAGATCTGAAACCAGGTCACCATATTCCTGGTTCCAGCATATCTCAAATTACAAGTGATAGTAGAGGTTGTTGAGAGGGAATTGGATAGAACTATATCATCATGAAAGGGGATTAATTAATATTCTGCACATATAATTTCTATTATTTGGGGTTCCCATTTTTCTAGAAATAACAGTTTTCAAATAGTATGGGGTAGGTCCCGACACCCTTCATATCCATTCACTAAGGGTTGTGGCTCTCAGGTCCCTGCCAAGAGAGTAGAGTTCTATTTTCATTATATAGGCCACAAAAATCATCTGTGAGAGTGCTATAAATTTTTAATAAGGATGTGTAAAAATGGTTTTCAACTTTATTTTCCTCTATTAAAATATTTTTATCATAGAAATAATAATAAGGGTGATCGAACCTTCGATTAGCATAGCCAATATGGGGTTAGAAAAGGGTAGACCCATGATGCTCCTCATTCCCAAAGAGTACAGTGTGATCATGGAGGTAGTAATCATCATGGTCAAAGAGGATATATAATATATCATATATAGATACATGCTCTAGAGTTTCCAACACTAGGTGTGTTGAACAATAATCAAGGTACCATTTTATTTTTTTACTTGGTTATATGTTTAGTTAGATTCAAAAGACGTATACTCCATCATTTCACCATCTAGGGTCCATACTTTAGGACTTGAGGTGGGGTGACTTATAGATCTTCTGGTGTTGACTAATCTAGTTTTAGGTCCATCCTATTGGTATAATGTGTGTAGAGGTGATGAAATAATTTTTGGGAAACACATCTCTTGGGGAGAGTTCTTATGTTTATGGATACATCCATATGAAATCATCTGTAGAATGTATTCGATGTAGTCAATATAGGATATCATGGAATTATTCAGGAGACATATTTTGTTTTATGATGAGGATAAATAGTTATCCATGTTCATTTTCATGTCAAACCCTCATATAGGTCATAAAAATATTCCAAATTGAACTTCTCTGATGGGAAAGTTGATTCTAAGATCATCTAAGGTTAAATAAGTGGTATTTTCCATGGTTTTAGTAGTGTACCCTGATGAATTTTTGGATGAGTTTCTGGTGATACCGTCTAGATGGGGGATCATGTTTGGGATTATTATATATTTTGGTGCTTCTATGATCTTGATTTATCCATATAGCTTTCCACCTTATGAGTTGTGGGACTTGTGGATACAAATCAATGACCTCTTATAGTAAAGTTGTGTTCGTTTGATCATTTCACATTAGTGTGATCTATTTTTTAAATACAGGAAGATGAAAGTATATGACTATGTATTGATAATCATTACTTTAATTAGGAAACATTGAACAAATATTATTCTCTTCAACATATTGATGATTTATTCGATAAGTTGAGTCGAGTTAGAAGGATCTCAATGATGACCTATGATCGTGATATCATCAAATGTGGGAGATGGATTGGGATATACCTAACACTTTTTGATATCAATATAAGAATAATGTGTTTTATTTAATGTAGATTGATGTGAAAAACTCCACTATCATGTTCATGGGATGGATGAATGCGGTATTTGGAGAGTTTCTTGACAAGTTCATTGTAGCTTTCATCAAAGAAATCCATGTGTACTCTACATCCGAGGAGGGGTGCATAGAGTATCTATAGGAATTTTTTGGATTTCTTCTATGCCATAAGTTTTTAAGAAGTTTTTGAAGTAACTACCACAAATCAGATCAAGGGATGTGAATTCTTTTATTACTGCTAAACAAAAAGTGTTGATAAAAGGGGGGCCTTTATTATCCTTAACTAAAAGTGCTGATAAATTTACCATTTATCGGCGCTAAAAAGAGCGATGATAAATGTGCACCCTTTATCAGTGTTTTTTAGCATTGATTAAGGGTAGATTTATCAGTGCTATAATTAGCATTGATAAATGTTTTTATTAAAAATATTATTAATTTATATAAAATTATTATATATATATTGAAAAATAATTTTTATTTGTATACATTAAATTAAGAACTAATTTTTATAATCAATATATATTTTATAATAATTCAAATATATATATAATGTGTAAAAAAATTATTTCTATGATTATAATTAAATAAATATATTTTTAAATAATTATAAGATTATAATAAATTTGATTAAATATTAAATATATTTATTAGATTTATTAGATTTATTAGATTTATTGTATTTTTAAATAATTTTTAAATATATATATATATATATATAATTATAAATATAAATAAATAAAAATATGTTTCCAATGAATTTTTTCAATAAATATTTTGACGCATGAGAATAATTGACGTGTATATATGCTATATATTCATCATGAATGATCATTTATACATTACACATTTCTTATTATTCATGTTGTCTATATGTGATGACTCGTTTTTTATTATCTATAAGTAGGTATATGATTCATTAATGTTATACCCACGAATCTATTATTCCCCAAAAAATACTTATAAAATTACAATAAATATATTTACATAATAAAAATATTTATTATATTAATAATTATAAAATTTTAATTATATACAAATAATTTTTACATATATTTATCTGTAATTATAATTATAACGAAATATATATATTTAAAAAATTATAGAATTATAATAAATAAATATATTATAATTATATATATGTATATATATATTTATAATTATATAAAAATATTTGTAAATATATGTATTTATAGTTTTAATTATAATTATATATAAATTTTATATATATGTAAATAATTATAAAATTATAAAAAATATATTTCTTATATTTATAAAGTTATAAAAATATATAACTAAATAAATATATTTATAAATATATGCAAATATTTATAGATAAATACAAATAGTTAAAATTATAATTCTAAATAAATATAGATATGTTTAAATAATTATAAAATTATAATAAATATATTTAATATATATAAATTTATATGAAAATATTAATAAATAAATAAAAATAGTTCTATTTATAAAACATTATAAATATAGTTATATTTAAATAATTATGAAATTGTAATAAATATATTAATTAAATATATTTATAAAATTATAAATACATTACTTATAATTTTATAATTATTTAAATATATAAATATATATATATATATTTATAATTAGAGTTATAAATAAATATATATTGATTATAATTTATAATTATAAATAAATAAATATTTATTTATAGTTATAAAAAAATATATATTTATTAGAATTTATAATTATAAATAAATAAATATTTATTTATATTTATAAATATAACTAAATATATATTTATTTCAAAAATTATAAATTGTTTCAAAAAATATTTAGTATTCTTATATAATGTTTTATATAATTAAATAAATATATTTCGAAATAGATAGCAATATTGACAAATAAATACCAATATCTATAATTATAATTATAAATAAATAAATATATATTTAAATAATTATAAAATAATTATAAATATTTTAATTATATATATTAAAAATTATAAATATAATAAATATATTTTTTATAATTTATAAATATTTAAATAAAAATATATATATTTATTAATAATTATACTTAAAAATAAATATATATTTATTTAAATAATTATAAAATTAGAAGAAGTATATTTACATATATTTATAAACTTATAAATATATATAATTAATATATTTATTATATATATTTCTATGATTATAAATATAATAAATATATTTCTTCTTATTTTATAATTATTTATTAAATATATATAATAAATATATTTATTATAAATATTTCATATATCATAAATATAATAAGTGTATTTCTTATATTTATTATCTTAGAAATATATAGAACAAATATATTAATTATATATATTTATAAGATTATAGATATAATAAATATATTTATTATAACTTTATAATTATTTTAATGAAAATATATATTTATTTATATATATTAGGTGTTTGGGGGTAGAATTACATTAAACACACACACACACACCTCACACACACACAAGCCTGAAAGATAGGTCATATTCCCCCAAGGGATAACCCACCCAACTAGCTAATTTATTACATTTTTTTTTCCGAAGGCCCAATGGGCATGAAGCCCATTACATGGCCCCTAAGACTAGTATTTTTTCCAAAGTCCCATTATGTGAATAATAACCCATATGATATATTACTTCTACAATACCGCCACCGCTACAACACTTGATACAACACCGTCACAGAAATAGTGTCGCCCGCCACCGCTACAGTGTCATCGTTCTAATGTTTTTCTGCTTCTACTGTATATTGTAGTATCTACGCCCAATAGGTATTGAACTTCTATTTTTGATGTATTATTACAGGGTGGTCACCACTAAACCAAAACCACTACTACTATATAAAAGTACACCGGGTTTTCAGGCCCCAAGAGGTTACAAGGTATAGGTGGGCTGTCACCCAACATGAACCACCTTTATGTACTTCCCCAACCATAGGCCCAGGTGTAATGAAACCTGTTCTTTCACGCCAGTTCCCCATAGGGTAGAGGGGTCCACAAGTGATTTATTCAGACATCTCAAACGATTCTATAGTGATAAATCAAACCTATAAACTCGATAACAGACTCCATTTTATATCTTTATTAGTTATTTTTAACTAGAATTGATGAAAACATCACCCAATTTTATAAATGACCACTAATTTTCCCATACACCTCTCAGACACCTCAACCTCAAATAGAAGCTGCCCTTTTCACCGCTGACCCCTCCTCTGCCCTGACCTCACCTCTACCACTGTTGAACCCCCCTCCACTATGAACCCTCCTCCACCAGGAACACTCCTCCACTGCGAACCCTCCTCCACCACGAACCCACCTCCACCGCGAACCCCTCCGCGGACTCCCATGCCACTTCCACCACCACCTTCCCTGACTCCACCACTGTCGGACCCTACTACTACTACATGTATTCCATTTTATCCACATTATTATTAATTACTAATATTTAGATAAAATTTGTTTTTAATTATTTTTTGGTTTGTTCGTAATTACTTTTAAAATTTTAATATGTCCCTATTCGGGAAACCCAGCTTCCCCAAACATCAGTATCAGGCCCACCACACCTAATGATAGTTCATATCGAGGTTATAGTTTTGGAATTACATTTATCTCTACATTTCCCCTACTATATAATGATTCTATAGGTTTACAAATCAAATATTCCACCTTGTTTGCACTCAAACCCCTCACTCATCCCATGTTCGAGAAGATTACTACTCCTAGATCCTACTGATCCTCCCTTACATGAATTAGTTGTGGTTGGTGAACATCACTGAACATCAGGTTTCACTATCTCTTTGGTTCAACTGATTTCATGGAATCAATGGATTAGAATTTGATAGATGGATCCCCATACCAATCAATAATGGAGGGGTGAATTTTCTAGACTTCTCACATTCAATGTTTGTCTCTGATTTTTATATTTGGGGTTGATCATAATTAATTAGAGATTCTCGATTATAATTCACTTGATTGACCTATATGGAATGGATACAACTTCAATCATGAACATGAAATCATTTTTCAAACATATTTTATTAGATATAGATCTCATATGGATCTTTCTTTGGATAGCCATAGTTGTAAGTATAATAGATTTATCCTTCTTTGAGGGACCTTATATTCTAAACAAGGAAAATATTCATCTCTACAATAATTAATACTTCATCTTCCTAATATCCCTATCATGAACCGTCCCCTGTGGCACATGCAGTGACTACCCCAAACCTACCTTGGGAAGGCCAGGGGCTAGTGACTAGTGCCGAAGGCATCGACCTTCTAGTGGGAGGCATTTTCTTGAGTACCTGTATGCACGCACACGCCCAAAAAAGTCCCAAATACTAAAAGAAGACAATTATCACTAAAACAACGCTGAGTAATGGTACAACTAATACATGTGTACAAGAATAAAAACCAAAAAAAACTGAAAATAGAAAATTACATAAATGAAAACTCTGATGGCCATCTACAGAAACCTCCACCAGATCGTAAGAGTAATGTAGCTACTGGATGCCAAAATAGAATGTATTGTCCGTCTAATCCTACTAGGCCAATCCTGGTCATAGGCCACCAAGTCCACAGTCATTGTATCCATCACTCCAATATCATTGAGAACCTATAGGTCCTTGTCCACCAATGTCTCTTCCGAAACATCAATCATCTGCACAAGACACATCATCTACTAGGGAAGACGTTGTAGGGGTGAGTAACAAAATACACAGTAGGGACCCCAAAAAAAGGAAAGACCACATATAAATCCTCAAATTAAATCATGAATAATGGGATATATCACATCGGGTATACATTTAGGGTAATTATAGAATAATAATTAGTCACATTATCGAACACCTCAGATGCTAGAGAACACACCCTCTATTAAGTAAATTTGGTTCAACCAAGTCACATAGAAGTGCTTCTTCCAACAATCCATGGAATTCTTAGGTACACCTCCTCATTGTGTACTGTGGGACATCGTAGTCACACTGAAGTTATTCCCACTAATCTTTTCCAACTGAGGTACTCATTTTCATCGAATACCATGGGTCTAAAAAGTCAAAAATAAGTACTTCCCACCGTGGTCCTACAATTTCACATTGTAGTGCTTCCTACTAGGACATAGTTGAGTCTGAGAGAGTCAAAAGTCCGTAGTATTTGAGACTCCACCAACTACAGGGGTCCATACATTGCGTGCCTGGGAGAACTAATTCCCATGTCATTTATCACATCTCAACATCCATGAAGGCCACCTCATGGAATTCAAAATGATCCACCTCGTCGAGAGGGTCCCAACTCTGGAAACTGCTTGTCAATCAGGCACTAGATTTTCAAGTAATAATAATTTTAGTAAATAGGGGCCAACTGCCTCTCGGTCCTATCTAACTCGGTTGGACCGACACAACCAACCAAAACTAGGGGACCCAAATCACATCCGGCCCAACACAAAGGGTAAGGGTCTGGCCTGCTGACATGGGTCTGGGCTGCTAGGAACGGGTCTAGTGTGCCAGCATTGGTCCAACCCACCAGTGTGGGTCTGGCTCTCCGAGCACGGGACCTGCCCACTAGGTGCGGGAACGGCCTGACATGCTAGCTGGGGGCGCGGTGTCACGAACCAGCCCGGGTCGACCCTGAACCGGTCACCCGAGCCGGTCCGAGGCAAGTCCCGAGGGGCGTTCCCGATCCCCCCGGGATGGCAACAAGTGCCGGGCATCAAAATTAAGCAGGTGGGAACGATTTGAGCCCAAAAAAAAGTAAATAGAACAGAACAAATAAACACTAACAACGGAAAAGAAATAAAAGCCACACAACCACGTACCTCCATGTGACCTCTCAGGTCACCACCCAACTAGAGAGTAACCTCGCTCCAACACTGAGCGACTCAAAATAGAAGACCTGCGACTGAAATGGTAAAAGATAGGCGTGAGCACAAAAGTACTCAGTAGGTGAGCCCCACAACAAATCCCAATGCACCGCCAGGAAATAAAGAATCTACATAATCCAGGTTTGAACTATAATGTATAAAAGTAATTTTTCATAATGTTTTACTTGAAAATCAAACACGAGACATTTCCCTTATTCTTTTTCGAAAGTTAGTTCCATTTCATTAGTTTTAAACTCATTCTGAAAAGCAAAGTGTTACATTTTCAAATCTAACCCAAAGAAAGTAAAGCATTTTCATTTGAAAACCATTTTTCTCAAAGTCTAACAGTATAGGCTGTGTAATATGACTGAAAGAAAACAAGCAGGGAAAACAAGTGCAAGTAAAGGTAAACAGGCAAGGAAAACCAAGTGCAAGTAAAAATAAACCAGAAGTTATCAGCAATAACCATGGGCGATCCTGAACATCCCTAGAAAACCCCTGGACGTACTCGGGTTCAGACTACCTGCCGGCATGGTACTCCACAGTCAATAACCAACTGGCCGCCCTAATAGCCAACCAGTGGCACATCCCACCTGGCCTGTCCACAACTCCAGAGGGTACCAACCCATCTAATCAGGGTTAGCAAGCAACCGTCACTCGATAATCTATAAGACGCCTAGGAACCCATAGTAGTTTTTGTAACACTGTGTAAGTGGGAGACCCGCGCACGCGTGACTCATCTCACCGCACTTGCCAACCCCTTACACGGACATCGCTACACGGCAACCCTCGAAGGGAAGTCCCCCTGTAGAAATGCCCTCACAAGTACATATATATATATATAATCACTTCACATTCAATAAAGTGCCAACCGGGCCGTCATGTCACTTACATTTTGATCATTTAAGACCAAAGCATTTTTAAAGAGGGATGACACACGCCATTTCATTGAAAACCAGAAACGCACTTAGAAATTTATTTAAGAAACTCAAATCAACATCTTAAACCTGGAACACATTTGTTTCACAAGTAGAGTCACTTTCCAATCACCAAACGCACCCCACTTTTATCAAGAGCCAAATGGGCCTTTAATCATTTTTTTTTGAAGGAACACCATTTCCCAAATGAAAACCAAACTTTTGTTCGCGTAACGAAGGAAAACATCTTTCATCAACCAAGAGACACACATAAGGTTTCCAAAACGAGTTCAAAGGTCAGACGACGTTTTCTCTAATCAAGGTTCTAAGAAAACACCATTTTCCATAAACAATACATTTACAAATTTACACACGCCAAAAACATTTCAAAACACAATCTAACATGACTTTCATTATTCAGGAAGAACCATCTAGAAAAACTACCATGGAAGCACATAATTAAATCCAAGAAAACGCTTTTAATGAAACGCTAGAATTAAAACAACTTTTATCATCAGCGGATCACCAAACTATAGATAACTACTTAATAATACTTTTGAATTTGCTGAAACTTAAATAAAAGTCAAGGAATAAATAAATTCTAAATTTAAAGGCGAGTGCAAAGGGAGACCTACCTCAAAATCCAAGCGCGATGGTAAAAAGATCTTGGAACCAAGGCGTGATGACCCGACGTGTGTCCGAAGCCACGTGATAAAATCCAACACTCTCGAAACTGAGGCGCGGAGACGGCAGAACCTCGGAAACAAGGCGCAGCGATGACGCTTCCTCGGAAACGCCCTGCGCGGGTCCTAAAACAGTAGACCGTTAAACGGTCTCAACGATATTAGTAACAGAATAATATTAATAATAATAACAATAATAATATAATTAGCATAATTATAATATATCAATACTAACAATAATAATAATATCATAACATTAACACAATAATAATAATAGGAACAATGCCAATTTAACAAAATCATAATATATTAATAATATAATAATGATAATAATATAAAATAATGTTAACATAATAATATTAATGATAATAATATAATGACAATAGCATAATAATAATAATAATTTAATAATAATAACAAGAATATCATAACATAATAATAATAATAAAAATAATACGATAAAAAATTAAAATAATAATAATTATATTAGTATTAATAATAATAGTAATAATAACATTAATAATATGTTAATAATCATCATAAAAATAATAATGATAATATGAAATGTTAATATCAATAATAATAATCATAAAAATAATAATAATAATAATATAATAATAATAATAAAGTAATATTAACATAATAATAATAATAATAACAAAATAACATTAACATAATAATAATAATAAAGCAATAACAATAATATAAATATTAACATAATAATAATATAATTATTTACATAATAATAATAGTAATAATAATAATAAAATAATAATAATGATAACCATGACATAAAAATAATAATGTAATTATATTACTATTAATATAATAAAAATGATAAACATTATATAAGATTAACCAAAAAAAAAGAAAAAAGAAATAAAAATAAAAATAAAAGCAACTTACAGGAGGGGGAGGGAGTGCGCGCGGGAGGTGGCGGAGCCGGGAGGCCGGGACGGCGGCGAGAGGGTCGCCGGGGTGCTGCGCCTGGGCCGAACGGGACGACAGGGAGCAGGAGGGGTCGCGACGGGGCTCCGGCTTGGGCGAGGGCGGGCGAAGGCCGAGGTACGCGGGAGTCCGGAGCGGGGAAACGAGGCGAGGCCTGGGCAGGTCGGCGTCGCTGCGCAGGGGGGGTCCCGGGCTGGCCGAGGGCGAGCAGGGGTTCGGGCTAGCTGAGGGCGGATGGGGAGGGCCGGCGGAGGCCGGGACAGGGGGGAGCGAGCAGGGAGGGCGGCGTCAGAGGAGGTGGTGCGGGTCGGCCGAACCAGTAGGAGGCCGGAGGTGCGGAGCAAGGCCGGGACGAGGCGAGGCGGAGGTCCGGAGGGGGAGCGGAACGGTGGGCTGTTCGCCGGCGGTCTGGTCGAGGGAAGGCGGAGCGCCGGACGGAGGAGAGGCCGGAGGCCGGGCGGAGCAGGGCGGCGTTCGGGCCGCCGGACGCTGGAGCAGGGGCGGGTAGCGGTGGTCGGCTGGCAACGGAGGGAGCATGGGTGAGTCGCGGGTGAAGCGGGACGAGGGGCGGCTGGGCGCGGCGGCTGGGCGAGAGCAGGCCCAGGATGGAGGAGAGCGGAGATCCGCCGGACGGGAGGGGACGAGCGGGACGGCGAGCAGAGGAGAGGGGAGGGGAGGGCTGCGGGAAGAGGAGAGAAGGAAGAGGGGTAGGCGGCTACGGGAGAAAGAGAGAGCTAGGGTTAGGGTAGGTTTTAGGTATATATATATATGTGATAAAAATAATAATAATAATTATAATAATAATAATAAAACATGTAATCTTAATAACAATAAAACTTATATAATAAAAATAAAACTTATAATAATAATAATAATAAATCTTATAATAATAACAAATAATAAAATGTTATGATAATAATAATTGTTTTATAATAATAACAAACCTTCATAATAATATTAATAATACTTTATAATAATAATCATAACAATAAAATAATTAAAGTAAATAAAAGTTAGTTAATTATAATAATAACGCAACTCAAATAATAATAATAATAAAAGGTCAATGTAAAAACTTTAATATTTAAAACGCCGGGTGGACACATCGTCCCCCGGGCCGAACGCACGACCATCGGTAGCGACGCGATGACCGCGCACCGGCGCGAAACCACCAATCACAATTAATCTTCGAAAAATTCAAACCGGGACCAAGAAAAGAGAAAAAATTACGGACGTCCGCGGTCGGGGTGTGACAATTCTCCCCACCACAGACACTTTCTGCCCCCAGAAAGTCACCAGGCCGCAAGTCAACCAAAAACCAAGTCTATGCCCAAACATAACTAAAGGAACCAGAGAGGATTGAGAATCTCGGGGATGACCTTACTCTACACAGGTCACACCCGACCGATTCAAGAGAAAACTAGGGTCTGAGATTTAGGGGAGAACACGAAGGGGTTCTCCCCACCACAAGAACTTAACTAGTGCAGAAGAGTTGACCATCTAAATAGAAAACCCTGGGAAAAAGGGGGGTCGACGCGGGAACTCCCAACCGGTTTAAACCAACTCTTATAGCACGATTACTACATCGCCTCCGTCGAGACATTAAATCCTCGACCAGAGTCAACAACCTTCAACACCAGGGAAAACCTATAGAAAAACATTTAACCGACATCAAATTAGAGGCATGATCCACCGAATTCCACAAAACATAATTACATCGACAACATAACTAAAACGAGGTCAACCCACACGAGAGTCAAACACACTTTTAAGAAGGACACACGATTCGGAATATTACATTCTCACGACAAGTCCGCTTAGATTTATCATAGAACAAGTCCATTGCCACTCTTTAGAAAAACAACACATTTACATAAACCAGACTACTTGGATTATAATAGAACAAGTTCATGATAACCCCATGGTAAAACAATGAACGTACAACAACGTCAAGACTTAACAGCAGAAAAACAAGTACTAGAAGATCTTGATTGTTCCACTGCTAATATAGAACACCAAGCCTGGACCAAGGCTTCACACCCCTGGGGACTCCTGACTGTGCGCGAGCTTCACCCCGAGACTTGTGGCTGGGGCTCTGATGGCTGAAGCATCTTCTGCCTCACAGTCAGGTACTGACATTCTCCAATCACAGCTTCCTCTTCAAGCAACGCTTCTTGCAAAACTTCTCCAGATGACCCAGACAACCACAGCGATGACATGTCTTCGGAGGGTTGCGACAAGACGGCTTTAAATGCCCGAAACGACCACACTGAAAGCATACCATCGAACGATCTGATGAACTGGAAGCTGGGACCAAAGGGGATAACTCATTAGGAACAGGTATCTCTGGCGCCTTTTCCTCACCCGAGGGGGAACTCTTACGAACAACCACAGGGGACGCTGAAGTATTAACCACCCGCACACCGGAAACCAGCTCAGCCAAGAAAGCTTCCTCCACCAGCTTCTCGAAACAAAGGTCTTTATAAGGGAGGACTTGCCCCTTGATCTCTGGACGAAGACCCCCAATGAAAAGAGAGACCTTCATGAGCTCATGCGACGCTACCTCTGGAGAAAAGGGAATCAGTTCCTTGAAATGGTCAACATATGTCTTCACCGTCCGTTGACCTTGTTGAATATGCACAAGCTCTCTCTTTTTCTCCAGCTTCACTTCCTCAGGTACAAACCATTGGATGAAAACAATTCGAAAGACATCCCACGTCATTTCAACCTGCGTCGATGGTGGGGCAACCACCTTCCACTGGTCCAGAGCTGGGCCCTCGAACAACTTCATAATTGCACGAACCTTAACATTATCGGGAGTTCCCAACATTCTAAAGACACGCTCCACTTCCTCGAGCCATTCCACTGCCTCTAACGGACCTTGATCACCATGGAGAATAGGCAAAGTCTGAGAAGGACCAAAAACTGGGCCTGACTTATCTGAATCCTTAGAGACCTTTCTGGGCGGCATTTTCTGAGCGACATATAAAACACAAGGCCAAAACCAATATCAACCCGAAGAAACCTCAATAAAAGCGCTTCATCAAAAACAGTCAGCACAAAGACCAAACAAATACGAACACAATCCAAAATAAAATCTCCTCCTTAAAATTTCCTTTTCATTTTTGATTTCAAAACCACCCTTTCTCAAAATCACTTTCCAAAAACCAATCCACTTTCAAACCAAAAACTTTCCAAAACCATTTTCCCCTTTAAAACCAGTTTAGAAAACAAGGTCAAGCCCTTAATTTCAAATACATACCTAGGTAATCTCATGAACCGTTGCACATGTCTTTATCCACATTATATTCATACGTGCATCAACACACACTTTCCATGCATTCTCACACATGTGAAAACGTTCATAAAGAGGAACCGAGGTTTCAACCCAAATCATTCTTATCCAATTCCAAGCAAACAACAGATTTTCAAATCAAGAGATTTCAGTTTTAAAACCCATTTCATATATTTAAAGTCCTTTAAAAGAAACCCGTCCAATTTTCAAAAACCTTTTTCATTCCCAACAACGCACTCACACAAACCAAAACAAAAGCAGGATCCAAATTTGCATCAACCACTGAAATGAGGGACTAGTAGTCACACTCAACCTGGAGACATGGTAGTGAGCCATGTCCCAAGTCAGTGTCGACCACTAGGAGGAATTCAAACCGTGTACTCAGACTCCACATGGGTCACTACTCCATGTGAAATCATGACGTAACATCGGCTTGCCTCCATTGTCATCTCTCAATCCAAGACAAACCAGAAAAGACAAGGACACAATTCCCGAACTACCCCTGGTAACTCAAAGATCAGTGCGAGCAAGAGTTCGCGACGCTCTTCCCGTACCTACCCCTCGAGTTCCGACAGTCCTAATCTCCTTCTACCGGACAACCTGAATAACAAGACCACCTCTGATACCATTTTGTCACGAACCAGCCCGGGTCGACCCTGAACCGGTCACCCGAGCCGGTCCGCGACAAGTCCCGAGGGGCGTTCCCGATCCCCCCGGGATGGCAACAAGTGCCGGGCATCAAAATTAAGCAGGTGGGAACGATTTGAGCCCAAACAAAAGTAAATAGAACAGAACAAATAAACACTAACAACGGAAAAGAAATAAAAGCCACACAACCACGTACCTCCATGTGACCTCTCAGGTCACCACCCAACTAGAGAGTAACCTCGCTCCAACACTGAGCGACTCAAAACAGAATACCTGCGACTGAAATGGTAAAAGATAGGCGTGAGCACAAAAGTACTCAGTAGGTGAGCCCCACAACAAATCCCAATGCACCGCCATGAAATAAAGAATCTACATAATACAGGTTTGAACTATAATGTATAAAAGTAATTTTTCATAATGTTTTACTTGAAAATCAAACACGAGACATTTCCCTTATTCTTTTTCGAAAGTTAGTTCCATTTCATTAGTTTTAAACTCATTTTGAAAAGCAAAGTGTTACATTTTCAAATCTAACCCAAAGCAAGTAAAGCATTTTCATTTGAAAACCATTTTTCTCAAAGTCTAACAGTATAGGCTGTGTAATATGACTGAAAGAAAACAAGCAGGGAAAACAAGTTCAAGTAAAGGTAAACAGGCAAGGAAAACCAAGTGCAAGTAAAAATAAACCAGAAGTTATCAGCAATAACCATGGGCGACCCTGAACATCCCTAGAAAACCCCTGGACGTACTCGGGTTCAGACTACCTGCCGGCATGGTACTCCACAGTCAATAACCAACTGGCCGCCCTAATAGCCAACCAGTGGCACATCCCACCTGGCCTGTCCACAACTCCAGAGGGTACCAACCCGTCTAATCAGGGTTAGAAAGCAACCGTCACTCGATAATCTATAAGACGCCCAGGAACCCATAGTAGTTTTTGTAACACTGTGTAAGTGGGAGACCCGCGCACGCGTGACTCATCTCACCGCACTTGCCAACCCCTTACACGGACATCGCTACACGACAACCCTCGAAGGGAAGTCCCCCTGTAGAAATGCCCTCACAAGTACATATATATATATATATATAATCACTTCACATTCAATAAAGTGCCAACCGGGCCGTCATGTCACTTACATTTTGATCATTTAAGACCAAAGCATTTTTAAAGAGGGATGACACACGCCATTTCATTGAAAACAAGAAACGCACTTTGAAATTTATTTAAGAAACTCAAATCAGCATCTTAAACCTGGAACACATTTGTTTCACAAGTAGAGTCACTTTCCAATCACCAAACGCACCCCACTTTTATCAAGAGCCAAACGGGCCTTTAATCATTTTTTTTGAAGGAACACCATTTCCCAAATGAAAACCAAACTTTTGTTCGCGTAACGAAGGAAAACATCTTTCATCAACCAAGAGCCACACATAAGGTTTCCAAAACGAGTTCAAAGGTCACACGACGTTTTCTCTAATCAAGGTTCTAAGAAAACACCATTTTCCATAAAAAATACATCTACAAATTTACACACGCCAAAAACATTTCAAAACACAATCTAACATGACTTTCATTATTCAGGAAGAACCATCTAGCAAAACTACCATGGAAGCACATAATTAAATCCAAGAAAACGCTTTTAATGAAACGCTAGAATTAAAACAACTTTTTTCATCAGCGGATCACCAAACTATAGATAACTACTTAATAATACTTTTGAATTTGCTGAAACTTAAATAAAAGTCAAGGAATAAATAAATTCTAAATTTAAAGGCGAGTGCAAAGGGAGACCTACCTCAAAATCCAAGCGCGACGGTAAAAAGATCTTGGAACCAAGGCGCGATGACCCGACGTGTGTCTGAAGCCACGTGATAAAATCCAACACTCTCGAAACTGAGGCGCGGAGACGGCAGAACCTCGGAAACAAGGCGCAGCGATGACGCTTCCTCGGAAACGCCCTGCGCGGGTCCTAAAACAGTAGACCGTCAAACGGTCTCAACGATATTAGTAACAGAATAATATTAATAATAATAACAATAATAATATAATTAGCATAATTATAATATATCAATACTAACAATAATAATAATATCATAACATTAACACAA
Source organism: Viscum album (assembly GCA_963277665.1). Taxonomy (NCBI): domain Eukaryota; kingdom Viridiplantae; phylum Streptophyta; class Magnoliopsida; order Santalales; family Viscaceae; genus Viscum; species Viscum album. Next base: position 589,323,268 of record OY728141.1, on the reverse strand, counting down.
TAATAATAATAGGAACAATGCCAATTTAACAAAATCATAATATATTAATAATATAATAATGATAATAATATAAAATAATGTTAACATAATAATATTAATGATAATAATATAATGACAATAGCATAATAATAATAATAATTTAATAATAATAACAAGAATATCATAACATAATAATAATAATAAAAATAATACGATAAAAAATTAAAATAATAATAATTATATTAGTATTAATAATAATAGTAATAATAACATTAATAATATGTTAATAATCATCATAATAATAATAATGATAATATGAAATGTTAATATCAATAATAATAATCATAAAAATAATAATAATAATATAATAATAATAATAAAGTAATATTAACATAATAATAATAATAATAACAAAATAACATTAACATAATAATAATAATAAAGCAATAATAATAATATAAATATTAACATAATAATAATATAATTATTTACATAATAATAATAGTAATAATAATAATAAAATAATAATAATGATAACCATGACATAAAAATAATAATGTAATTATATTACTATTAATATAATAAAAATGATAAACATTATATAAGATTAACCAAAAAAAAAGAAATAAGAAATAAAAATAAAAATAAAAGCAACTTACAGGAGGGGGAGGGAGTGCGCGCGGGAGGTGGCGGAGCCGGGAGGCCGGGACGGCGGCGAGAGGGTCGCCGGGGTGCTGCGCCTGGGCCGAGCGGGACGACAGGGAGCAGGAGGGGTCGCGACGGGGCTCCGGCTTGGGCGAGGGAGGGCGAAGGCCGAGGTACGCGGGAGGCCGGAGCGGGGAAACGAGGCGAGGCCTGGGCAGGTCGGCGTCGCTGCGCAGGGGGGGTGCCGGGCTGGCCGAGGGAGAGCAGGGGTTCGGGCTAGCCGAGGGCGGATGGGGAGGGCCGGCGGAGGCCGGGACAGGGGGGAGCGAGCAGGGAGGGCGGCGTCGGAGGAGGTGGTGCGGGTCGGCCGAACCAGTAGGAGGCCGGAGGTGCGGAGCAAGGCCGAGACGAGGCGAGGCGGAGGTCCGGAGGGGGAGCGGAACGGTGGGCTGTTCGCCGGCGGTCGGGTCGAGGGAAGGCGGAGCGCCGGACGGAGGAGAGGCCGGAGGCCGGGCGGAGCAGGGCGGCGTTCGGGCCGCCGGACGCTGGAGCAGGGGCGGGTAGCGGTGGTCGGCTGGCAACGGAGGGAGCAGGGGTGAGTCGCGGGTGAAACGGGACGAGGGGCGGCTGGGCGCGGCGGCTGGGCGAGAGCAGGGCCAGGATGGAGGAGAGCGGAGATCCACCGGACGGGAGGGGACGAGCGGGACGGCGAGCAGAGGAGAGGAGAGGGGAGGGCTGCGGGAAGAGGAGAGAAGGAAGAGGGGTAGGCGGCTACGGGAGAAAGAGAGAGCTAGGGTTAGGGTAGGTTTTAGGTATATATATATATGTGATAAAAATAATAATTATAATTATAATAATAATAATAAAACATGTAATCTTAATAACAATAAAACTTATATAATAAAAATAAAACTTATAATAATAATAATAATAAAACTTATAATAATAACAAATAATAAAATGTTATGATAATAATAATTGTTTTATAATAATAACAAACCTTCATAATAATATTAATAATACTTTATAATAATAATCATAACAATAAAATAATTAAAGTAAATAAAAGTTAGTTAATTATAATAATAACGCAACTCAAATAATAATAATAATAAAAGGTCAATGTAAAAACTTTAATATTTAAAACGCCGGGTGGACACATCGTCCCCCGGGCCGAACGCACGACCATCGCTAGCGACGCGATGACCGCGCACCGGCGCGAAACCACCAATCACAATTAATCTTCGAAAAATTCAAACCGGGACCAAGAAAAGAGAAAAAATTACGGACGTCCGCGGTCGGGGTGTGACACGCGGCCTGCAGGTAGGGGGTGTGGCCCACCAACCTGACGACCAACCACCTGGGAATCCAGTGTTGCACGCCTGTGATGTAATAGCCAACTGCGTCTCCTCCCGGATGGCTCTACGGACACGGGCCCTCCTCCTACCGTTGTTAAACAATCGCGATTTCCAGCTCATCTAAGTGGCCCGTATATGGGCCACCCCTCGACATGATGCCTGCATGGCACAATATCACTATGATTCTACTGTGGCTAGCTGACCGTGACCTCCTATCGCTGAGGTGTGTCGACGGGCACACCACCGTCCACATCACATGCCCGATAGCCCCCATCGGCTGCCACTATGGGCCACTGTCGGCCCCCACCATGGGCCACTGTCGGCCCCCACCATGGGCCCCCACAGGCCGCCACATCGGGCAACCACCGACCCCCATCACAGGCCCCATGCCTGCCTCCGCCATGGGTCACCACAGACTATTCCTTCAAGGGGATCTTGAAGTTGCTCCAATGGTCCGTTATCCATTATTTCAAATCCTATAGTCTCCAAGGAATGTTCTCTTTACTGAAAAGGTCTCAAACCTAGCTTGTCTTCGATTTGGATGTTTAGACCCAAAGAACACACACGATAGAGGGGATCCGGCCTTGTTAGGTCGGCCTACACCCTCCATGTTAGAATTTTATAATCATTGGAGGTCTGGGGATTTTAGTCCAATCAACAAATGATTATTTCAAACCAAGTTATGAAATATCCCAAAAAAGTTACATTCGCACATAAACACATGATTCGAAGATCAACCTTTTCATAGGTTGATATGCGTTTTTCCTTTCTAGATTAGGAATGGGAAATAAATTGAAAAATTAGACCCCTAACTCTTTGACGTTGGTTGCCATAGTGTTAGGTCCTTGGGGTTTCAAGATGTCGACGTTGTTCGTCGCTTCCGGCTCTATTCTTCGAGGTACGTCGAAGATGATTGACATTCATCAACATTTTTTATTCTTAATTTGAGAGGAATTTCATCATAGGTTTGTTAAATAATACTTTTAGTTTAATTCCCCCACTCTCCAACATGTTCATGTAATATAAAGAAACACGCTACCACATTTCTGTTACACTGTGACATTGCGTTTTTATGGTGTTTCATTTATGAAACAGCATAGCGGGTTGGATTTCACAATGAGCTATTAAGGAGATTCCTTATTTTCACCCAATCATCACCTCATAGTCGCATTGTATCATCACCATCTGCAACCCAATGGTGGGAATGAAAAATAAAACAACCTTTTAAAGTTATTTTATTATTTTTCCAAAATGTACCAAAAATTATCTTTTTCTGTCTGACCCAAGCCAGTCGATGTTTAGTCCATTATAAGAGAATATCGACATTCTAAATTCAATAGTTCCATCCGATTTTTGATCTGAGCATTGGTTCAAAACATAGAAAACCATGCTTTCACATTTACATAAGTGAATTAAAAAAAGATCAAAATTCTATTCCAGGCTCACCAAGCCTCGGAATCACATGCTGTCAAAGCGTGTTGTCTCAAAATAACTCCATATAATAAAAAAAATTACATGGGATTTTTGAGATATTAAATTCTTACCACCTTAGGGATTTACATCCCCAAAATCAGAAATAGAAACTAATCAAACAGATGGGGGGTACTGAGCATGAATTTAATCCTTCTCCTCCCATGTGCTCTCTTGGAGATTACTATGCTACCACCAAACTTGAACCAAAGGAATCAACCACCAACATGAGACCTGCTATTGTAGACCCTCTATCTCTACTAATAACATGAAATATTTCTCCCCATTTTCAATGTCCTTATCTCCCCAATAGATGATGTGTGATGCATCATGCATGTATCTCCTCAGCTGCAACACGTGGAAAACACCATGTTCCTGGTGCATCTGTGGGGGAAAAGATAGGCAGTACACCACCTAACCAACTCTACTCCGGATATGAAAGGTCTGATGAACCTCAGAGATAGGTTTCCACCCCAACCAAATATCTTCACTCTTAATCGGGGCAATACCTGAAGGAATACAAGATCACCCTCCTCGAAATCCAAGTATCATTATCTCATTTCGTCATAAGTCATAGTCATGCTCTGTGTAGTCCTCATCTATTCTAGGATAATTTCCACCTTCTTGATGGTAGACCGTACTAAATTTGGACCCATGAGTTCCGACTCTTCTAGGTCTGTCCAACATTGGGTGATCTGTAAGCCACCCATACATGTCCTCAAATGGTTCCATACCAATGGTGGAGTGATAAATGTTATTTTATGAAAACCCCACCAGTGGTAGGTGGTCCTTGCAACTATGACCAAATCTAGGATGCACGCACGTATTATGTCCTCTATGGTATATATGGTCTACTCTATATGACCATCCATCTGGCGATGAAAAACTGTGATCAAGCACAGGTGAGTCCCAAATGCCTCTTATAAACCCCTCCATAGATGGGATGTAAAGCGAGCATCAGGATATGAGATGATCGTCGAAGGCACCTCATGAAGCCACACTATATTCTGGATGTAGAGGCACCCCAATCCATCTAGCTGTCCATACTCCCAGATGTGTAGGAAGTGAGTAAACTTGGTGAGTCATTCAACGATCGCCCATATAGAGTCGTGGCACCTGGATTTACATGTTTACCCTCTTAGAACGTCTATCGAGACACCATCCCATTTTCTCTCTGGTACCTCGAGAGGTTGGGCCAAGCCTACTAGAAGATGATTCTCTACCTTAACATGCTGACAAGTGAGACATTGTGAAACAAAATTGGCCACCACATTCATTATCCCTAGCCACCAGCACTGATGTCGAAGGTCCTGGTACTTCTTCGCCACTCTAGGATGTACTTCCAAAGGGATGTTTGGAAATCCCTTAATAAAACCTCCTACAACATCATGGGAACAATGGTGCACCATATAAAAAAGATGACATGATCCCCACCTATTGAAAATCCATTAAGATCCCGTACTGAAGATAACTGAGGACATCGGGCCTCACAGTCAACATCCAACAGCTATACTTCCCTAACTCACTATTATAGTGGGGGAGTAACAGTCATTAATTGAAGGTAAGAAGCTCCACCATCATATATAACAAATATCTATATCATGTACAACGGTTATGTTACCTCACTCACCAGATGAAAACTAGTCATACTGATTAATGCATCTGACACCATTCTCCCGCTTCCAAGAGTATAGAGAATATCAATGTCATAGTTCTAGAGGAAATCTAGACATTTTCATTGAATTAGGTTCAGTTAATAATGGGAGAAGATATACCTGAGACTCTTTTGGTCGGAGTGAACCATAAAACATTTGCCCATCATGTAGTTCCATCATATCTTTGTGGAAAAGACTAGTGCTGCTAACTCCAGGTCATGGGTCGTGTAGTTCTGCTCATTTTTTCTCAATTATAATGAGCCTTAAGCAATCACTGATCAATCTTACATCAAGACATAACCCAGTCCGTTCCCTAATGCATCACATTAATCTATATAACCAGTACCATACATTGGTAGTCTAAAGATGGGGGAACTAGTCTATCTCAGCTTTAGCTCCTGGAAACTCTGCTGACATTTCAATATAAATACAAAGGGTTTTCCCTTCCATATCAAAGACGATAAGGGTGCTTCTACATTAGAAAAGTTGGGCACGATACTCTGATAGAAATCAGCCAACCCCAAGAATCTCATCACCTTATTCAAGCTCCTGGGAAACTCCCAAGAAATAACGACCTCTATCTTCACTAGATCCACTACTACTCCAGCCTCTAAGATTACATGTCCCAGAATGTGGACTTCTCGAATCCAAAATTGACACTTCAAGAGCTTACTATAATTTTGGTGATCTCGGAGTGTATATAAGACTATCTGAAGTTGTGTAGAGTGTTCCTCCTCTGATGGTGTGTAACCCAAGATGTCATCAAGGAAGACTAGAACAAACCAGTCAACGTACGGTTGGAATATCATGTTCTTGAGTCCCGTAAAACACTACTAAGGCATTGGTAATGACGAAAAGCATCACTAGAAATTTATAGTGGCCGAACGGGAACCCGAAGGATTTATTTGTTATATCATCATCTATATCTGAAGCTGGTGATAGCCTGATTTGAGGTCCATCTTTGAGAACCACTTCTCCCCTTTCATCTAGTCACATAGATCATTGATTCTCGACAGATGATACTTTTTTTCCCAGTAACCTAGTTCAGGCACTAGAATCCCACACACAACATAAAACATTCGTATTTATTCTTTGAAAAAAACATTGGGGCTTCCCATAGTGAAACACTGGGCCTTATGAACCCCTTCTTCTGCATGTCCTCCAGTTGTACCCTCAACTTATGAAGATCCTTGAGATCCATCACATATGATGGTGTGGATATTGGTTTCATCCTGAGGTAAAGGTCAATGCATAAGTCTACCTCCCTGTGTGGAGGTAGTACAAGAACATCCTCATGAAAAACAACTTCATACTCATCCACCACTACAATAATACATGGACTCCTCTCATCCACTACACCCAGGGTGAGTCTATCCAACTAGTGGGTGATCAGCGGCACCCTCCTCTGATAAAGTCTGTCATATACTGCATGGAATTCCTTCTCACTGGTGAAGGAAAAATTGGTCCCATATCTATGGACACAATGCACTATATGCCTAAAACTGTCGATATGAGCATAGACGTTGGATAACCAGTCCATACCAAAGATGACATCTTAATGCCTTGATGCTTCTACTCAGAGATCATAGATGAAGCTCTCTCCTCCTAAAGCATGATCAAACTTCAAGTATCAGTGTTTAATCATTGAATACCCTCTTGTATGAGTCTCTATCCATTAGGATCGAGCCACACCTCAACCGAAATCTCCAAACGCCAAATGAGAGCTATGTAAATAAAGGAGTGACTAGAATCTGTGTCTATAAGAACTGAATCTAGAGTAGAGAATACATAGAATGTATCTCAGATCATCTCTAAAGCTTCATGGTCATAACCCTTCACTGCCTGAAGCTGTGCTCGTTCCCTCTTCACCTACTCTTTGAGGTTGAGGTAGAGCACCTAGGGGTGGTGGCAGTAACACCCCAACTGCCTTTCAACACATGCTGCTCAGCCATCTCCCCTGTCACGCCTTCCACCCTATGGACCTCATTTCTTGAACTTATACCTTTGATTCGGAAGCCCCTCGACCGTATGCTAGTTATTTTTACGGTGGGTCAGGCAGTCTCGTCCAATGTGTCCCTGCTCAATGCAGGAAAAGAAGTGCATGGTTTCTAGATAACTCTTTATATTCTAGGAGCCCCACACTATCGACCCTGAGTCCTGGGTTCATACTACGAATGACCTAGCTCTATAGGGCCCCAGCATCTACTATCCACTTCCTGCCAAAGACTTCTCCACTTGGGGTCTAATGGTAGCTCTAGCTATGGGTGCTTGATCCACCAAGAAGTTCTATACCATAATGGCTCACTCCAGCACCCCATCCTAAGTAGAGGTGCTGAGAGAAAAAATCGACACTTTGATATTATGTCTGAGTGCATGATAAAAGGCTCAATACTTGATGAATGGGCGTCATACCATATCTGTTGAGTAACGAGATATCTCAGTGAACATTGTTGATTATTCGGCTACCATCATGTTTTCATGATTTTGGTGAAGCATCTCATGAATGAGAATAGAATACAAGGTGATAGGGAAAAAATACTCCAAAAAAATCTTCTTGAAGTCTGCATAGGTTAGGGTCACCCCATCCTGCGTTTGGGTGGTCAAGATCCACCATTTCCCTGCCCATCACTGTAAAAGGCTCGCTAAAATGATCACCACATGGTCAGGTGATGTCCTCGCTAAGTGGAATACCCATTTAATTGCCTCTATCCAATCATCAGTGACTTGAGGATATAACTTTACCTTGAACCAGGGAAGTCTCTGTCTCCAAAACTCATAAAGGGCACTGAGTCTACACACGTCCTCTACCGGAACTTCTAGTAGTGGATAATGACCATCGGGTGGTGGTAGCATGGGGGCACCACTCAGTAGGGCCATATTTAGAAGTTCTCTCTAAATGGACACATCCTTTCTAGGGGGGATATCCTTACGACCTCGTATAGGGATTCTAGCTGGTCTTCCATTAAGAGGAATCCTGAAATAGGTCAAGATGGACCATGATCAAAACAATTTACCTGGTGAGTTGATTATTATTCAAAATAACATGTGGAGACCCTTATCTAACCAATGTTATCATGTATTGAGTCAAAACGTATAATTCATGGTCCTGGTTTATGGATACGTCAGCCGTCGCACCAACACTAGACTCCCAGAATTTGAAAGACAAACTCACAACACATAACACTATTTCCTCAAAAAAAATACTTCCACTGTTTGGGGATGGGCTAAACGCCCTCTGATACCACTTTTTCATGACTTATTCCCCATGGCGCATGGAATGACTAACCAAAGCCCACCTATCGAAGGTCAGGGGCTAGATACTATCACCGAAGGCATCAACCTTCATGTGGGAGGCATTTTCATGAGTACCTCTACGCATACACAAGCACAAAAAATTACTACACACTAAAAGGAAACAAGTATCACTAAAATAAATATGAGTACAAGTAAAACTAATAAAAGTGGTCTAGAATAAAGACCCAAAAAAATAACTAAAAACAACATAGTACAAAAAGGAAACTCTGATGAACATCTGAGGAAAACCCCACCTAATCTTGAGAGTAGTGTAGATGTTAGAATTTGAAGCATAAAATCTTTTCCAATCAAACCTATTGGTCCCCTCTTGGTCATAGGCCACAAAGTCCACCATGGTTTCATCAGTCGGTCCCATCTCCCTAAGCACCTATAGGTCCTAGAATACCAACATCTCTGTCGAAACATTGATCATCTTCACCGGACACAGCAAATGCGGGTGAATCCTAGGTAGAGGTGAGTAATAAAATAATCATTAAGGACCCCAAAACAAAAAGGAAATAACACACAACAATCCTCAACATAAGGAATGTTGAATGAGATAGTTGAAACCATGTATACATTTAGGATAGTGATACAAGAATAATCAGTCACATTATCGAACACCTCATCTATTGAAGAAATCATACTCTATCGAGTACATTGGGCCGACCAAGTCACAAAAATTTTCTTCCCACTATCCTTGAACTTCTTCGGTACAACTCCTCCTCGCATATCATGGGCCTACTAAGTCACACATATGTGCTTCCCACTAATCATATCCAACTGAGGTACTCCTCCTCATCACATAACCTAGGCCTACAAAATCACACAAAAGTGATTCCCACCATGGGACTACAAAGTCACAAATATGTGATTCTTATTGGGCTATAGTTGAGTCACATAGAGTTGAAAGTCAACAGTCTTTAGGTCTTAGTGAACTACAGGGTTCTGTATGTTGCAGGACTGAGAGAACCATTCCTCAAGCCATTATTTGTATTTAAAAATCTAGGAATGACTCCTTAGGGAATTCCAAAATATTCTCCTCATTGAGAGTGTCCCAAAGCCACAAACCTCTCATCAATATTAAACACAATTTGCATGTTATAAGCGTTTTAGTAAACAGGGGCCAGTTGCGTTTGGGTCTGGTCCGACCCAACCAACCCGGCCAAGGGGTCCCACATACACCGGTTTAGTTCTGACTAACTCAAACTAACATTGATAAAGTATGGGTTGGTATGGTCTAAAAGATATAGTGGGCTAGGCCCAAAGGGCTTCGCTGGGCTAGACCCAATTTGGACACGGGTACAGCCAGCTGGGTCGCCCGACGACCCGATCTAGTCCTGCCCTGCCCAAAGGGCACATGTATGACATGCCCACAATTCTTCATCACACCGGTAATGATACTGGACCGCTGGTTGGGGGTGTGGCCCACTGGCTGGGGGCGCAACCTGCTGGCTGGGGGCACGGTCTGCTGGCTGGGGGAGCAGCCCACTGGCTGGGAGCATAGCTCGTCATCCTAAAGACTGGGCGCATAAGCGGCCGGTGCTGCGTGCTTGGCTCGTGGTAGACCGCCATGTTCCCAACATATTTCATTCAAACAACCATTGATTCCATATCTTCTGGGTGGCCAAGATGTGGGCCACCCCTCCATGTGGTGCTCACCTGGAACTGCTTCACCCTAGTGCTGTCGTGGCCCACCTATCATGGCCTCTTGCCGCCACATCAGCACCGATGATCGCTCCACCATCCTCTTCTCATAGACTCCGCAATAATCCACCTCCGGTCACCACCAATGCACCATAAAATACTTTAGCGGGCCACCAGAGTTTCTCTGGGGGTGCCTTTTCCATTATATTAGTGACTACGGTCTTCGGGGAATGGTCTCTTTACCGCGAAGGTCTCAAACCTGTATTTCAGTCGATTCAGATGTTTGGCCATGAAGAACACATGCAGTAGAGGGGATCAGGTGTTTTTCGTGTCAGCTCACACCCTATGCATTAGATTTTTATAATCATGGGAGGTCCGGGGATTTCTGTCCAATTGAAAAATGATGATTTCATCCTCGGTTAAAGAATATCCAAAAAAATGTTACCATCACACAGAAAAAAATGATTAACAGATCAACATCTTTGTGTGTTGATCTGTGTTCATTGTTTCTAGAATAATAACGGGGACTAAATTTAAGAAATTAAACCCCCACCTCTTTGACATTTTTTCCACATCGTTACGTCCTAGAGGTTTCAAGACGTCGACATCATTCATCGCTTCCATCTCTATTGTTCGACGTACATCAACAATGTTTTAGGTTCATCAACATTTTTCATTCTTCAATAGAGTGGAATTTTATAATATGTTTGTTATATAATAATCATAGTTTAATTGCCCCACTCTCGAATGCATTCGTTTAATAAGAAAAACATGCCATAGTGTTTCTGTTACACTACAAATGTGAATCATTACACTTGCACAATGAGCAATTAAGGGGATTCATTAATTCCACATCATCATCACCTCATCTCCACACATGACCATTGCCCTATTCTGCCCAATAATACAAAATAAAAATAAAACAACTATTTAATTTTATTTAATTATTTTTCTGAAAATTCCAAAAAATTAACTTTTTCATCCGACCCTTTTCGATTGAAGTTAATTAATTTCTAGGAAAAACTCACAATTCTGAATTCAACAGTGACCTTATGTTTTTATGCTGAACCCTAATTAAAAATTTAGAAAAACCCATTTTTAGATTTACTTAAGTGAACTAAAAAAAGTTCAAAATTCTGTTCTGGGCTCACCGGGCCTTGGAATAATGTTCCGTCCAATAATGTGGTCTCAGAATAATTCCATATAGTTAAACAAATTATACATAATTTTTAATACATTACTCCCCCTAGAGCATATTATATTACTAATATTCTATAATAAATTTGGAATTCATTAATACCTTTTCTATATGCCAAAAAAAGCACACTCTCTATATGTAGCACAATATAGTGGACATAATCTATATGGATCATGATTTAGACTCACCTTTAAATGTCAACATAGTTGTGGCATGTCTGTATTCCCTCTTGGATCAATATTTTATTATTAAACTATAATTCCCCTATTATTAGGTTCTTTTTCCCTTGATTTACCGAAATTTTATTTGATACTTATCTTTGTTATGGTTGTAGTGTAATTCTTATCTTTACTTATATAATTCTACTAACCGTGTTCATTTGGTCTGGACATTTTCTCTATCTCCACCATTAAACCTTTATTCATCTCATAATCAGATAGTACAGTTAGTCGAATCAACAAACACATTATAATTCATGAATCTATTTAATACAATCACCCTTAACCTCTCAATAAATGAAATAAGAAGAAGAAAAAAATGTTTTTCCCATAATCCATTATGTATGATCACTCGATCAATGTATAGTTACAAAATAAATTCTGATATCCACCTTAATTATGTATAAAGAACACAAGACTCTACTATGTCATTTTGATGACCTATACAATGATATGAAATTATAAAGGGATTTGATCCCCCTTAAATATTAAATACCAGTTCAATTTAACTGGCAGTAATGTCATTTCACTACATAAATTTATACATCCCATCTACTAATATTGATTATTTGGGATTTTTTCTCAAAAAAGTCATTTAAATAATATATTATTTTCTTTTCTATAGATATAACTGAAAGTGTAATTTCAATTTTCAGAATATATATATATATTTATATCACATAGTGATTGTTATTCTGTTTTACAATATTTTCTTAATGTCCTTGGAATATAATTCACATTTATATGTTATAATGGTTTACCAATATAATGAGAAAATATATATTCCATAAAGATATGATTAAATCAATATATCATATTTTCTAGATATATCTATCGTACATGACATATATTGTGGATGAACATCAGGTGATAGAGTCTCATAGGAAATTGATACACATTCTCATGAAGTTCATATTTGGTGATCTCTAAGACTAATGGTCCTATGGAAGGACTGACTAATAGTAATTCCACATGTTTGTATGTTTCAGTTGATATTATTATATGAAAAAATGTTTATTTTCCCAAAAACTTTATTTTTTTGGTTTGTCATATAGATTTATGTTTTATAAAATCCAGGTTATTTTTGATTCATGCATTTTTTATAAAGTTACTATATTGGGATTTATGTCTTCGTGAAAATTTTTAAGGGCTTCTTTTAAAATAATTCAAGGTTTTTTAAATGATTCTTAAAAAAATACATGTCCTCTAAATACGATTTATTTGTTTTAAATAGCTTTAAAAATGATTTAAACAATTTTCATGGATCTAGGATACCTGAAGACTATTTATCAGCTCTCATAATTAGTTTTTATATAGGGTTTTGAATGTTTTTAATGCTTGTTTTTTTATACAAAATAAGAAGAATCCATTAATGATGGAGATCAGCAGAAATACAGTCACATAACCACGATGGGAAATGATTAAACCAGAGCAAATCCTCGTAAGGAGGGCCAACGGCTGCCATCTTGTGAGCGTCTTCATTCACTTCCCTTTTAATAAATGAGAAATTGCAGGATGTGAAGCCTTGTCTCAGAGAGTGAATACACCGAGTAATGGAGCCGAAAGGTTGAAGCCCGCCGTCAGTGAGATTGATGGCATTGATTATGGTGAGGCAATCAGATTCGATGTGAATGGAATCCCAACCACAGTCTTTTGCGAAGTTTAACCCAGTAAGGATGACGGCGGCCTCCGCGACTGAGGACTCCCAAAGTGCGTAGCGTGCTTCGTATTTGGCTGCGATAAGATTTCCTTGGTTGTCTCAGGCCAGCAAACCTAGTCCAACTGGGCCATACTTAGGGAGAGAGGCATCCACATTGATCTTAATAATCCCTTCTGGTGGGGGGCACCAATGTTGGGAATGAGGAGAGGGGGTGAAATGTCTTTGCTGCTCCGGGTGGTTCTGCCAAACCGCAATCCATGATGATGCCCGGTCAATCCAAAATCTGGGGGGCCTCCGAAAAAGATTGAAAATGGCCTCGTTCCGCCTATCCCAAATAATCCAAGTCAGAATGCACAGGGCGCCTGCTTTAGCCGGTGAAAAGGAGGAGCACCATCGCATCAGGAGAGAGGTAAGACCAGAGGCGACGTCTAGGGATAGCTCCGTAGTAGATCCCCAGCCTTTCCAAACCTCCTGAGCCCCGGGGCATTGAATGAGAGCATGGAGAGGGGATTCAGGCACAGAAGGGCAGAAGGGGCATGAGTTGTCATTTGAAAAGTGTATGTAGGCTAAGAGGCTCTTAGTAGGAAGTATACTGGTGCACACCTGCCACCAGAAAAAGCGTACTTTAGGGGGAACATTAAGCTTCTAAATTGATGTCCAGGTCCTCGCATATCCTTCTGTAATTCGAGCAGTGAGAGGTCGTCGGTAGCCAGCTTTCACCGTTTACTCTCCTGAGGTATCGTTTGTCCAGTAGAGATGATCTGGCCCTGCGTCTGGCACACAAGGGATACTCAGAATAATTCTCCTGTCCCTCTCATTAAACCACGAAAAGAGTTTTTACAGACAACATCCCGCCCCTTGATTATCAAAAAGACAACAGAATGTGGTGTGTTCGGTGCCTGGATAAATAGGTTATGATGCCTTCGTGCCTGCCTAATCAATAAGCCAGGGATCAGTCCAAATCTTGACTGTTAAACCATTCCCAATCCTCGAGCCTAGTCCTTTCCTTAGAAGATTGCGAGCACCACAAATGATTTTCGAGAGAAAACTGGGTCGATAGCCAAGATGGGAATCCAAGAAATCCTTATGTGGGAAATATTTATCCCAGAGAACTTGCGTGCATAGGGATGATGGTTTATTAATCATACGCCACCCTTGTTTAGCCAGCAAAGCATCATTAAAAAGAGAATGGTCCTGGAAGCCCATTTCGCCTTCAGATTTTTGTTGGCAGAGAGGAGACCAGGCGATCCAATTGACTTTACTTTTTCCGTCCTTTCGAACCCACCAAAAGATAGATGTGCCTGATTGAATCTGTGAAAGCACCACGTCAGGAAGTTTAAAAATAGACATCAAATAGCTAGGGACAGATTGAAGTGCCGCCTTGATGAGTGTTTCGTTCCCGGCATTGGTGATTTTTTTGGGGTTCCAACCTCGAATTTTTCATTCAATGTGATCCACAATAGCTGAAAAGATTTATTTCTTTGACCGTCTAACCACTGTCGGGAGCCCAAGATAGTTCTGGTGCTTATCGAACCCAGGGATTCTTGCTATAGAGCAGAGTTCTTCTCTTTTCGGCTGAGGGACTCCAGAGCTGAAAGAAATTTCTGATTTACTCTGGTTGATCATTTTTCCTGAAGCCCGTTCTTACTGTTGAATCGCCTAGCAGATTGCAGTACACTCATTAGGGGTAGCTCGGGAAAAAAGAATGCAATCATCGGTGAAGAAGAGGTGGGAGATCGGAGGGCCCGTGCGGCTCACTTTTGCCCCATGAATTCTGGAAGACAAAGTTGCCCTGGAAAGGAGGTTAGAAAACACATCAGCCACTAAAATAAAGATGAAAGGTGTAAGAGGATCTCCCTGGAGAAGCCCACGGGACGGGGAAAAGCCTCAGGTAAGAACCCCGTTGACATTAATACAGAAGGACACTGACGAGATGCATTGCATGATCATGTCAATCCATTTGGTGTAGAAACCCATCTTGAGCATCAAAAATCTGAGGAAGTTCCATTCCACTCTATCATAGGCCATAGCCATATCCAATTTCCAAGCCATGATCCCTCTCTTTGCTCTTGTTCGTGTTTTCATGGAATAAAAAATTTCATGAGCAATAATGGCATTATCAGTGATTAACCTTTTTGCCACAAAAGAGCTTTGGTTCTCTGAAATGACATCGGGTAACCATGGACGCAACCGATTCGCCAGGATCTTCGAAAAGATCTTATACGAAACATTGCACATACTAAAAGGTAGAAAGTCCGAAACCCCTTGCGGATTTTTCATCTTGGGGATGAGGGTATGAATAGTTTCGTTAATAGTAGACAGGTCCGTTTTCCCTGCCCAAATATCCCTCATCAGGTTGCAGATGTCTGGACCAATGATGTGCCAGTAATTCTTGAAAAAGAGGGCATGGAAACCGTCTGGTCCCGGGGCCTTCGTAGGGTGGATTTGCTTTAAAGACTAGAGAGTCTCATCATTCATCACATCTTTAGAAAGATGTCTATTCATATCGTCAGATATCACGGGTGTGATGCAGTCCTCAATCTCAGGAGAAATGTTAGATTGGCCTGCAGAGCAGAGCTTCTGAAAATAGCTCAAGAATACTTCTTGGATTCCACCTGTGTCAGACACTTTACTACCATCTGATTTTTAAATGCCAGAAATAATGTTTTTTCGGCGTCTTGCTGAAGCCTTCTGGTGGAAATAACGGGTATTAGCGTCCCCTTCTGCAATATGAATATCACACACTCGCATAGCCCAGAAACCCTCCTTATTGCGCAGAGCAACATCCAGCTCTCGTTGGGTTTCACTAATTTTGGAGAGAATGCTGCTAGAAGGGGGTTTGCTAAGAAGATATCCAAGCTTCCTTTCAAGAAAACTGCAGTGCCGATCCGGGTGAAAGAATATAGAGTAGCTCCATGTCTTCAGATCAGACGCCACTCGGTGAAGGTTGGTTCTCAGATCAGCTTGCCAATTCTTCCAGCCTGAACGGATAACCTCCTCGCACTCGGGATCTTTTGACCAGAATCTTTCGAATATGAATGGATTCCTGAAACTAGTAGCGTTCTCATGATGGGTGTAGTTAATGACAATTGGGCAGTGATCCGAGCAGTTGAGCGTGAGGTGTCTGATATGGTACATTTTGAAGAGGTTCATCCAATCCATTGAGCCAAGGAATCTATCCAGACGTTCAGCGATTCGGTTCCCATATGAACTGCCTCGGAACCATGTGATAGGATTACCCGTATAACCCAGGTCCATCAGCTCTGCCTTAAGGATAACATCATTAAAATCAGACATAGATGTGGAGGAGCGCACATCTCCACCTTTTTTCTCCTTCTGAAAAAGGATCTTGTTAAAATCCCCTCCAAACAGAATGGGGCTTGGCAGATCACGACAGAGTTTACAAAGGAGGTCCCAAGATTTCCACTTTTCAGACTGGGAGGGCCAGCCATAGAAGCCCACAAAAGTCAAGGGGGGGGGGGGTTGTGGGAATCATAAATGAATGTTTAATTTTAAAAAGGTGTGTGTGATGTTTTAAATGAAATTTTGTAAAATATAGAGGGTTTTCATTCATTTGAAATGATTATGACTATTAGGTCATGTTGTTTTTATGAATTATTTTAAAAAGGAATGTTGGTTTTCTGAACGAGTTCTCAAAATTGTTTGGTTTATTTTTAAAAGGGTGTGTTATTTTAAAGAGGAATTTGTTTAAATGATTTGTTATTTTTATTGTATTTTAAATGTGATTTTATAAATAGTTTTCAAAGACATATAAAATTTAGTATTTCCATAATATTTTATGATTAATTTTTTTAAAATTCAGAAAACCAATATATTATATAGGTAAGACAAGTAGATTGATAATAACACCCTAGTAAGGGAATCCCATTAACTGTATCTAACCCATAGGATATCCATAATGACCTCACAACCACAAAAGGTTAATTAATGTTTAAACCCATTGAAACTCATAATCCTACTTGTCATCCAACATATCCAACATAGTTCAAATTATGGGGCCCCTTGTTTGATATTTTTTAAGGCCATTTACCACATAGGATGCGATTGATTAATAATATGAAATTCTAAATGCATATCCATGGATGTGAAAATGGTATCTTTCTTGTGAGGGTGTTAGAGTTAAATTGTGATTTTGTACATATGTTATATTTATTCATGTGATGATCCTTTGATTAATATATCTAACTTCCTCTTGTTTGGCTACATGGGAGCCCTATGAATTAATAAATATGTCCATATGTATACTACACTAGTCAACTCTTGCACTAGCTAGTTTACCCTAAGTGTATGGTTTTCTTAGTCTATATAATCGTCCCTAATGAGGAATGTTTGGGTAACTTAGGTATACATTATATTTTTTAGGATTCAACATAGACCGACTATTGGCCCCATTGTAGTGTGAGTACAAAATAAAGGAATAATTGAATTCCATCTATGTTTTTGATACATTACATATAATTGAATTCGAATAAAGATAGAGGGATCTATATAATAATTAGATTTATCATTTAAAGGAGAAGGTGGATGATATGAAATAATGTAATATGTCTCTAATTTTAGATGTATTTCAATAATTAGAAAGATTATATATCAGTTATATTTTATCTCCTACTGTAATGTGTATAATAATTCATATGGTTATTTTCTTGGGTTCCATTAAAGTTTTATTTCTAAATAAAATGGTTGTCATGATTATATTCCTTCACGGAGATGCGGAGGAAGATATCTACATAGATAAACTATAATGTTTCATGTTAAATGGAATAAATGGTTTAGTTCTTGTATCAAATGGAGTTCTTGTGGGCTTAGGTAGGCAACAAGAAAATGTAACTGGAATTTCAATGCTTTCATTGTATAATTAATGTTCATGCAGTGTAATTGATATAATTTCTATTATATGAAGGTGTATTAAAATGGTACTTTTGTCATTTTACTTCTTTATGTGGATTAATTTCTCTTACTTGTGCCAATGAAGGAAAGGGCGGAAGAGCTCAAGATTGATTTATCAAGAAGATCCAAAATGAAAGACCTGGTCCAAAAAAGTGGATATTGTGGATAAATATTGAAGGAGACTTAATGCATATAGATTATTTATCCTTTGTTAATTTTTATATCAATTTTTTTTGCATTTATTTTGTTAAATATTAAAATTATCGAATCAAAAAAGATTGATAACTATAATGAATTGATGGATTCCCGTCATCTGAAAAAAGAGTATGCAGATGTGGTTAAAGAGTTCCTCATGTTTTCAAAAGATCGTGTATGTGACCCTTCTCAAATTCTTTATCCATGTTGATGATATTGTTATTCAAAAAAATTAGTCTAGATGATTTGAAATAACACTTGATCTGTCACAGAATAGATTGAAATTATAAATTTATTAATAAAAATGGGGAAAAAGAGAATATAGCTAGTGGTTGGGATAACACTATGTTTTATGGATCATACGATATGATTACAATAGTGGAAAATGAATAATACAATTTTAAGGATGTGATTACTGATATGAATGATGACGAAGATCTTATGGGGGAAATGACAAAGTCTGTTGAAGATGAAATTCAAGATTTCCCAAAATTGTCTGAGAAGTTATAGAGTTGTGAACAAATAGCATTGTATGCTGGTTGAACTAAATATTCAACATTGTCATCCATAAAAAATTTGTATAATTATAAAATATGAAATGGATGGATTGACACTAGTTTTATAGAGCTACTTGCTATATTGAATTACATTCTCCCAGAATATAGTGATCTACCAAGTTTAACATAAGATTCCCAATGATTGCTACACTCGATGGGTATGATCTCTAAAAGAATACACAAATACCTGAATGATTTTATACAATTTTTCAAGGACCAAAAATCCTTACATAATTCCAATGGTTTGTAACTTCAATATATAAGAAAGATGAATGTGGTCATATGAAATATCTATGGCACTTTCTAATCATTACATGGTTTGGGAGCATATATGGAAGTGAGAATACTGTAGGTCAATTGATGTGGCATGAAAATAGAAGATTTACATATGGAAAACTAAATCACCCATTAATGTGTCCTCAATGTAAGATAATTCATCATTAGTATCATTAATTTTTAAATGATATGAGAAACCATCTTCTGGTGTTATCTATAGATGGACTGAATTTCTTTGGTTTTCAAAGAAGCACTCACATTACATGACTGATTATGTCAGTAAAATATATATTTCCACCTTTTTTATTCACCAAATTAAAACACATCATGTTATCTTTGATTATATGAGGACCAAAGTATCTAGGTAATAATATTGATGTTTATTTAGCTCTATTAATTGAGGATTTGAAATAATTGTGGGATTGAGGTGTTAGGTTGTATGATGATTACAGAAATGAAGACTTCAGGTTGAGATCCATATTGTACAAGATGATAAATGACTTTTATTATTATAGTAATTTTTCAGAATATAGAATGGAACTTAATGGTGTCCCATTTGTAAACTTGTTACATAATAAATTATGTTGAAACATTCATATAAAACCGTGTTTCTCAGTCATCAAATATTTCTACCACGATGACATAAGTACCAATCGTGAATGACATCATTTGATAGAATTTTAGAAGAATGTACATCATCGTCTCCACTAATATCTGATCAATTATTTGAGAAATTAAAATTTGTGGACACTGATTTCGGTAAACCATTTTTGAAAAACCTTATGAAAACCTGTTGAAAAAAGTGATCAAATTTTTTTAATCACCATACTATAATTGTCTATATGTAATAAATTTTCTTGATGTTATGCATGCTAAAAAATATGTATGTGTTAAAATCATCAACAATTTTCTAAATGCACATAGAAAAATAAGGTATGTAATTAAATCTAGTTTTGACAAGGTTGAAATGGGATTGCAAGAAGAGTTTCCACCCGTAAAGGGTGAAAAATGAACTTTTCTTCCTCTAGATACACAGAATCATTCCAATCAGGAGAGAAATATGTATTGAAACATCTTAAATGATGTAATGGTTTTAGAGGGGTATTCATCGAAGATCATGAACATCATGTCAATGACCTATTAAAATTTAAAGTGTTTGAAATCAAATGACTACTATGTTTTTATGCAAGATAAAATTCATATAGTTTATATTTTATTTTTCCTATGAATTTAAGTTAAACAATATTTATTTCTTCTTCAAAGATATTTGAAACAATGTTATAGACCCATCCAAATTGCTGACTATTAAAAGAGAATTTTGTTTCATATTTTGTGAAGTAAAAATGTTCTTCCCACCAATATTATTTGATATGATGGTTCATTTTATGGTTAAATTTGTGAAAGATATGTGACTGTGGTCCTCTACACTATATATGGATGTACCCCATAGAACGATATATGTATATTTTGAGTGGGTATGTCAAAAAACTGATGTTATCTAGAGGGTTGTATTGTAGAGAGATATGTTGATGATGATGTAATGTAATTATGCACCGAATACTTTTCTAGTGTGAAAATATTTGGTCTACCAATATATTGTCGCACTGGGGCGGCTTGTGGGTGGAGGATTTTGTGGAAGATATGGTGTCATAATCAATACTATAGATTAAGAGCAGGCCAACAGTTATGTTTTTCATACCATTTTGGATGTTTCCCTATATTTAGAAACTCACAAAGAAATTTTTAGGCATTTGAATCCATCATAGGATAAAATATGGGTATCAATTATTCATAATAGATAGTTTATTGGATGTTTTAATGACCACATTTTAAGGAATCAGATTAAAATATGGACTCAATTTCAGAACCAATTCGATGTCTAGCTAGAGGACCAAGTGTTTATGTATTATATAACAATGGTGATATAATTAATGGTTATACATTCGATACAAAAGAGCATGATAAAGGCAGTACGATGCAAAATAGTGGAGTTACACTTGTGGCTGAAGAGATGCATGTTTTGGTACTAAGGAATGTAATAAATTTTTTTTGAATATGTCGTACTTTGGCATCATAAAACAAATATGGGAGTTAAACTATACAAAATTCCAATTTCTATTTTTTAAATACAATTGAGTAGATAATGGGAGTGTTGTTAAAATAGATGAATTGGGAGTTGTGAATGTTTATTTCAATAAAAAAGTGTGCAAAGAATAATTATTTATAATGGAATCATAAGTAGTACAAGTATTTTATGTTACAGTTCCATCAAACCAAAAGTGGTCAATTGATTTGTTATCGACCAAAACCACTGAAGGGTTGTATGAGAATTCCACAGAGGGTGACCCTTTCATTGGGATGTCACAATAATTTCATAGTGGTCCCAATGTAGATAGTGTTTTTTATGTCAGAAGAGACCACAATGAAGGTATTTGGATAGTCGATAGAGGGGTAAAATCCCTACAGTCATAAAAAATAGAGTTCAATAATTAGGTTATATTTATTTTTGTAATATACAATTTTTCTCTCGTGTTATTATCTATTTTATTCTGCATATATATACTCTAAATTAAATATTAAACCACTTCTATTGATAATGACTTTTGTACGTACTAGTTATCATAATCAAAAGGAAGAATAGGTGTATCAACCTAATACTTTTTTATATTTTGATATAAACTATTTTTAGAAATTGTTTTATATAATCAATTTCATTTAAATGTGGATAACTTTTCTATACTAGTTGGATGAGTAGATAAGTCATTTGGGAAATCCTATTGACTGTTAACCTAGCCCTTGCTTTGGAATATTGGTTATTTTGTAGATTCTATCTCCCATGACATGAGAAAATGTAATGTATCACACATATCTCTCACCACCTTGTGATAGTTGGATTGTTTGGTGATGCTGGAGCATGGATCTTGTGGAGCGAAGAGTCTTGTGGTCATCGTTGGGTTATTATTTATTCTCCTGATGTTTACTATGATTTTTTGATTTGTCTTCTGCTGTAGTACACATTGGTGTTGTGTCATTATAAAGTTGATGGTTGAGTTTCCTTGTTCTTATCATGCATAATATAATAGTTGTTTGGTTATTGGATTAATTATTAAAGGGTACATCATACATCACATTCATTTGAAACCCTTCGACATTTATTTCCAGCCATTTTCAACTTGGGGATGTCAGTTAAGACCATGTAATGATTCATTGTATTCTCAATCCAATGAGAATAATTGGGTCATAAAAAAGGTATTAGATTATTAGATCCAAAATATTGTTTGAGGTAAGTGGTATCAGCTTGTTCCTTTCCTTAGGAAATAAGTAGTCGTTAGTTTTATTGGTCTTTGAGTTTAAATTCATTCTTGTCTATTCCTTGGGCTGTGACCTAATAAATGAGTATGATTTTCAAGAAATTAAATTTAGAGAAAAATGACGTATCTAACCTTTTTATGCAGAATTTCTAGTTACTAGGGAGTTGGGTGCATAATTGTTTTGAAGAAACTTATAGGATCTTGTAATCTCATTGTCATAGGTTTAGACAATGAGATGAGCATGACATGAATTTAAGAAGAATAAATTACCACTATGATTGAATATTTAATTTGGTGTAATGATTTATGATTTTTGGAAAAGATGAAAATAATTGAAAAATGTTGTAATTGTTTTGAAATGAATTATTTTGAAAAGTGCATGGTTGTTTCATTTTTTAAATTTTTTAATTTTCAAAAGAAAGAATAGAATTTATTAAAAATCAATTGAAACTAGAAATGGAAGTTTTAGAAAGAAATGATATGATAGTTGATATGATAGAATTTGAAATTCTGAGACATAAGTATCTTGCAAGTGACACTTATTGAGTTTGTTGTCTGTTTAGAAAATGGCACCTTGTAAGCATTGTATAAACCAACTTGAAGAAGTTATAGAGAAACTGGTTTCAACTGAGCTACAAGTGAAACAAGATCTAGTTCAGAGTATCTTTAAAGAATTCCAAGCCATTGACACAGGGAACCAAATGGATGATCCAAGGAATGACGATCATTCTATCCAGTTCATGAAGAAGAATCCACCATATTCCAAGGTGATTCCAAACCCAAAATGGTAGAGGTGTGGATGAATTGGATGAACTGTATATTCGATTTCATCGGCACAGAAATGAAGATAAATGTCAAGGTGGAGACTTATATTCTTGAGGATCTTACAATCCATTGGTGGGATATAGCGGTAAAATCAATACTAGATCAAGTCCTTACTTGGGATAATTTTGAGGATTTTCTAAACAAACTATTCTATTCTCACACATTCAGTATCCAAAAAATGGTATACTTCTTCATCCTGAAGAAGGAAAATATCTCTCTCATAGAATAGTCATAAAAATTCATACATTTAGTGTGCTTTTCGCCAGAGGTTGCAGTTGGTGCATCCTCAAAGGCATGTATCTTCGAATCCTGGATAGGGTAGGAGATTTGATTAAAGATTAGAGTGTTATGTATCTTGGATTATACAGAGATTGTAAATAGAAGGATAGTAGTTGAACGTGAAATCATAGGATCTGCTAGAGGTTGAAGTATGATGATACCAATGGTAAATCGTGGGAACTATAATGGAGGGAACAAGTGGAAGAGAAATAAATATTTCAAATGTGGAATTGGGAATAAAAATTAGAAGGCTCGATCAGTGAACCTTTTTCCATAACAAAATAGAGAAGTGGGTTGTTTTTAGTGTTGTTCATTTGACCGCATAAAGTGAGATTTTACAACACCACCAAGAGATTTACAAAAATGCAAGAATATGGGGTATCTTTAGTGATATTTTCGCAGTACTATGAGGTCAGGTGATCGAGACACTTCTAAAGTGTCTCAAATATATGATGCTTTGATAGGGTGAGGATAGTGGGCTCAGTCTCACCAGTAGAGTAGGGATATCTATGGTGATACTAAGAACACCATGAATCCTCAGCAAGTGAAATATTAGTATGGAAGTATGGCAGATACTCCAATGACAATTTAGTTTTGAAGAGATAAAAATATGATTAAAGATGATCAGGTTAGACCATATATGGTGAGTGGTATGACTATATTTAATTTTACTCTTATGAAAGTACTGTTTGGTACTGGTTCATCACATTCCTTCATTTCTTCTCATACTATTTATTTTCTATGTTTAAAACATGATATAATGCCTCACTTATTAAAAATTTAATCCCCTATTGGTGAAAGAGAGTGTCGAGGCTTTATATGTAGATCTTGTTCTATAATATCTGATGGAGATGAGCTGGAATGGAATTTCTCAGTATTGGAGATAGATATCTTGGATATAATCCTTGTTATAGATTAGTTGACAACATTCAATGATCACATCTACTATTATGGAATAAAAACAATATTCTCAAATGTGGATGGTGTCTAACAACTATTCAGAGGAAAAAGGTTTGTAATGATAGGGGGAACATACTTGTTGGCACTACCAATGGAAAAAATCTCTTACAAGTTTGTGATGTTGACTATAGAATCGATAGAAGAGATCAATGATAATAGTTTTCTAGTAGTTGTGGATCAATTTCTTAATGTGTTTCCTGAAAACATATCAGGGTTATAACCTAGACTAGATGTGGAGTTTACGATTGATCTCATTCCAAAAACCAGTCTTATTTTCATTCTATCTTATAGAATGGAACCAACAGAGTTGAGGGAACTAAATGTACAGTTGGAAGAGATAGAAAGAAAAGGTCTCATTCATCTAAGAATGTATCTATGGGATGCACCGGTATTGTTCTTAATGATATAATATGGAACTATAAGGTTTCTTGTGGATAATCGTAAGATTAAACAAGTTAAAATAAAAAATGGATATCAACTTCCATGCATTGATGATATTTTTGATCATTTTAGGTGTGCTTAATTGTTCTTTAAAATTTACTTGTGATCCATATATCATCAATGTTGAGTTTAGAAGGAAGATATTCCAATTAAAACTACCATAAGTAGATATAGACAATACGAATATGCAGTCATGCCTTTTGGTATTATGAACTAAGCAACGATATTTATGGAATTGATGAATCAGATATTTCAGAGATATCTGGATTCTTTTATTTTTGTGTGTGCGAATGACATATTTGTGTATTCAAGGAAAAAGGATCAACATGATAAATAGTTGATGAAAATGTTGGAAACCATAAGAGATCATTATTTTATGCCAAATTGTCATAATGTGATTTTTGGATACAAGAGGTATGCTTTCTCAGCTTTGTAATTTCTAAACAAATTTTTTAAGTCAATCCATAAAAGATATAAGTTTTTATCTCTTAGAAACCTATGATGAATGTCTTTGAGATACAATTTTTTTGGGTCTAACTTTTTGTTTTCATCACTTTGTGATTGAATTCTCATGATTACCCTCATTATTGATAGATTTGAAAAAGAATAATACTCCATTAAAATGGAGTGTATAATGTGATATGTGTATTCAAGATTTGAATGTTCGTATTACATCAGCACCTATCATGATTTTTATAGAATTAGGATAGGGTTATATGCTGTACTTTGATGCATTGAGAGCTGGCATGTGATTTTTTCACATACAAGGAGACCTTGTCATTTATTTTGGTTCAAGTTAGTTGAGAGTGCATGAGAAGAATTACGCAAAGAACAATTTTTAGTTAGACAAAGTTTTCTATAAATTGATGACCTGACATCATTATCTCTTTGGTGATAAATTTATAGTGTCCATAGACCAAAAAATCATGAAACATATTTTATCACAAAGAGATTTTTGTTTGAGGAAAAGGAGATGGAAGATGTATCATCATATGTTTGACTTTGACATGATGTATACACTAGGTAAAGGAAATCTGATGGTAGATGCATTAAGAAAGAAAGCATATACAAATTTGGAAAAATAAGATTCAGATGAATGGAAATTGATGTCAGTTATTTCCAACATGGATGTGGAATGTGAAGACAAAGGTGATGTTGCAGTTTCCTTTTCATTTTCCATGGTTCCCGATTTGGTGATGATGTTTAAAGAGCTACACACATCTGATTTATAATTATTGGTTATGAGTTAAAAACTCAATGGTGGGGATACAATTGAGGGATTGAAACTAGATGAGATTTTAGTGTTGTGGTTCACACGTCAGATGGTTGTACCCATGGCTTCTCAAGAACAATATCTACATGGACACCAGCATTCAATACGGGCTATTCATCTGAGTATAAGGAAGATGTATGAGGCATTAAAGGCACAGTTTTGGTGGATCATTATGATAATGAATGTGGGTATGTTTTTTTGAAGGTGATTAACTTGTCATTAAGTTAAGGAACATAATCAAAGACCAGTGGATATGTTGATGTATTCACATATTCTAGTGTGGAAATGGAAGCATGTAACGATTTATTTTGTTATAGGAATACCAATAATGGTTTTTAAACACAATTCCATTTGGGTCATAGTGGATCAATATACCATGTTATCCCATTTTACCCATATTCTTGAAACTCATATAGTGGAGAATTTTTCCAAAATCTATATCCAAAAAGTAATAAAGAGACATGGAATTCCGGTTTCAATCTTCTCAGAAAAAGATCTGTAGTTGATATCCCATTTATAGAAATCCTTACAGAATTCCCTTGGGACTCAATTGAATATGAGTATAATGTATCATCCTCTTATGGATGGGAAATATAAGAGGATGATAAAACCTTGTAAGACATGTTGTGGGCTAGTATAATGTATTTTGGTGGTACATGTGAAGAGAACAAGCCCTTAGTAGAGTTCTCTTATAATAACATCTACTGAGACTCAATACATATGGATCATTTTGAACCATTGTATTGGAATCCTTGTCATTCTATACATTGTTGGGTGGAAACAGGTGAAACTTCACAGGTTGGGATGAACCTTTTTCATGAAACATCAAAGAATATTTAGTTGATCAGAAAGAGGATATAGATGGTTCATAGTCTAAATAAATTGTATGAGTATCATCACCGAGATAGTTGTCGTTCATGGTGAATAATCATGAGTTCATGAGGTTCTCTCTAAGGCATGTACATCATCGTTTTCAGAAACATGGAATGTCTTACCTTCAATATATTGGCACTTTCTAGATAATAGAATTAATTGGAGAGGTGGAATATCGATAAAATTTCCACCACAGTTTATATCAGTACATAATGAATTCCTCATATCTCAATTGAAAAAGTATCAGCCTGATCCTAACTATGTGATTATATGGGATCATGTTGACCTAGAGACGAATGATTCATTGGTACATATACTAGAGTGGATTGGGGATACAAAATAGAATTTCTTGCAAGAAAAAAATAATTGGTATAGTGAGGGTTTTATAGAAACATGTTCAGATTCAGGAAGACACATTGGAAAAGAGAAGGAAATGAAAGAGAAATTTCCATTACTCTTTTTGGGTTGAGAGTGTTTTCTACTTTCTAAGGACATAAATACCAATGGTGGGGAGAATTTTGTATCCCTGGTTTCTCGTATGTACCCCTTCATTTTTTCATTTTTTGTTTATAAACTGTAAGGGTGAAGGATGATAGAGTTTGGAGAACATTCAATAAGTTTTTGGATCCCATGGAGAGGCACACAATCTATACATGGTTTTTCCAAACAGTGTAGAGAGCTTAGTAGAAACCATGTGATGTTATAATTATTGGACAATAGCATCAGCATAGTGTTACCATGGTTAGTCTATCCAAGTGAGGATTCCATGTTGGGTGATTTTTGAGGTAGTAGATAAAACATAGTTAGCACACAGTTTGCCTAACCGTGCGGACTAACTATGTGTGGGTTAAAACCCACCTCCTCAAAAAGGTGGATCTACATCAGCATTGCCTTTAATCCAAACTTTTTTCCCCAAAGCAGCTCAAACACAGTATTTTGCTTCTATAAAGGCCAAATAAGTTTCTACAATCAATTTTAAGGCAATACTAAGGATTTCGTTGGTGATTCGAAGATGGATTCTTGAGGAATGTGATTGTTCTACATCGGTCCTGATTTGTATCTTAAATATTATAAGATCTAATTCTCCTCCCTTCTTGGTTTCATAGAACTACTCCTGTTATAAGTAGATATAGTATTTTGGATTCCAAATATGTTGACATTTGGGTTTGTTCATTATATGAGAGGATATCTGAGACAGTTTTGAGGTGAATTGACAAGGTTTCTTGAGCATTCTTAGTCCGTTCTCTGTTTTCATCAAAACAACTGAGGTAGGTGGCTTCAATCTCAAATCATCTTAGTATAAATGAATTTAGTGGTTTCAAATTTATGTATTTTTGTGGATTTTTTTGAATTTTCTACTTTAGGATTGATTGAAACCCTTTTTAGTGATGGTTATAGAAATTTGGTAAATTACGGCTTCTGAATAAAGTGTTTGATTATTGATTTTAAATAGATGATTTGAAATGTTATTTTACTGGAATTATGAAAAATAGATTTTTTGAAATGGTTATAAATTAATTTAATGGTTTTATTAAAATGTAATGGGTGTTTGGAATTGTTTTGTTTAATGGTTTTAAATTAAAGGATGATTTTATTAAAAATGTGTAAAATTGATCATTTGAATGGTTTTTGTAATATATGGGTTGTTTGGGTTTATGTTTGATGTTCCCTTGAATAAGGGACATATACCATTGGAGTACATGGTTTGTGAACCTAGATATAGGGTGTGTTTCATTGGGACACAAGGTTATTGGACGAGAAACCACTTAGGAATATAGAACTTTGAAATGGATCATGAATGTGTGTGTTTGTTGTAAACTATGGATTGGCTATGCCAACATGATATTTAGAAATTATTTTAAATAATTTTTAGGTTAATTTTATTAAAGTGATACTTTTTAAGATTTTTTTGAATGTAGCACTTGTTTACTCTTGGTTTCAAATAATTTTGGAACTTGTTAATATTTTGATAATTTTTTTAGAAATTGTGTTATATAAATTGTTTTATATAAATGTAACAAACATTTCTATCAAAGTTTCAAGAGTAGGAAAGTCATTGGGGAAATATTACTAATTGTTATACACACCCCTGATTTGGGATTTTTGTGATTTTTCAGATTCTATATTCGAGGACATTTGGAAAGGTAACTTATGACACATATTTAGCAGAACCTCAGGATACTTGGACTATTTGGTGATGTTGGGGCATGAAGCTTATAGAGCATGGAGTCTTGTGGTAAATATTGATTAAAGAGTTTTTATCTCACAATTTACATTAATATTTGCTTTTTATTCCACTATAGTACACTTTTACAAGGTTTTGTTATAATGTTTATGGATGATTTGGATTTTTTTTATCATCCATCATATAATTGTAGTTTGATTAGTGGTTTATTACTTAAAAAATAAATCATCCCCACTTGAATTTGAACCCCATAAGAATTTATTACCAGAATTTAGAATCTTTGGGATGTCACTTAAGGTAATGTAACGATTCATTGTATTATCAGGAAAATGAGAATAAGTGAATCATTACAATGTGACCCCATGGGTCATCGAAAATCACTGAATGAAGCACGCTTCATGAGAGATGTAAAACAGGGATAAAATGAAACTGAAAACATAATGTAGATGTGAACACAAAATTTCTTAGTAGGAAATAACCAAATAATCCATGAATTATCCTTTTTAAAAACATTCCATTATCACTATTTTGATAATACTGTTACAAAAAATATGTTTTTTGTGTTTTACTTAGGAAACATAATCATTTCCATTTTAAAAACCAACACACACAACATTTAATTTTCATAATAGATTATTATTTGGATACCAAAAAATAGACTAGATAGCTAATCAAAACAAAATAGGGTCATTCTAAAAGTAAATAAATAAATAAGCATAGCATGATAAAAACTAAAAGAAACTAAAAGTGAAAAAGTAGATAAAAATTGTAACCATGGGTTATCCAGAACACCCCTAAAATAATTTTCTATGTACTTGGTTCGGAACCACCTATCGACATCTGGTGAATCCCCCAAGTCTATAACCAACTGATCTCCCTCAATAATCCAATCTAGTGGCACATCCCACATAGACAATCCATAATCATGGGGTTACGAACCCATCTAATTTGGGTTAATCAAAAACCATAAAATGATCCTCTAAAAGGTACACATGTATCCATGATGAATATATATAAATTGTGAAAGTAGGATGTCCTCGCACTCGTGACTCACCTTACTTACCCTCGTTGCACTTTCCTACCCAAATCATGGGCACTCTATATGATAATTCATAAAAGGATATCTCTCATATAGAGGTTCCATATATATATATATATACATTACTTAATCGAATGTTACAATCATGCCATCACAACATATAAATATCCAAACCATTTCATAAATCATTATACAATTCCCAATGGGTGCTCACATTTACGAAACCATATTACATTCTAAAATCAACACAAAATATCACTTTTAAAAGACCAATGGAAAACTGTCCATTAAGTTTACCCACCCAATTACATTTACCATAAAGAATTTCAAAAAAGATAGTAAAATCAAAAGGAACACCATTTTTCCAAGGACATACCCAAAAAACCTTTTAATATTTTTATGGAAAACATGCAACTTTGCAAAATGTTCCAAATGGTACCTTATGTCAAACCATTAAAAAAACATACTACAAGTTCCAAACATGCTTAGTTGTTAGGATTACATTTGAATTTTTTTTTTGAAATTTTACTAGGGAGCCAAAACCATTTGAGAAACCAAGTTTGAAGGAAAACACTATTTTAAAGTGCTATCTTCATTTGAATTCACATCTATGTGTGCACTCTGTGCACCAATGGATGTGTCAACATCTAATAGAACTTCCCAAGATTCCATTAAAACAACCAAAACTAATTTTAAATAAAGAACACATATTTTACAACGAAAACAATAGGCAAAATAAATTACTAATTCACACACGAAATGCCCAATCTACAATCCAAACATTTTAAATAAATATTTCTAATTTAAAAAACCACCCAAAACATCCATTTTCTTATAAAAACTCTATTTACATTTTATCAAACACATTCCAGATGAAATCACAAATACATAAATGAAGAACCGCTTAAAAATCTATTTTTTATAAATTCTATTAGCACATAATCACCATTATTAACTAATTACATCAATCATGGTGGTGAAAAACAAATTTACAAATTAATTTAAAGAATCAAAATTCCACATTAACCCAAATTTATAAATTAAAACTATGTTAACAAAACATTTCAAATTCCAAATATAACAACAAGGAGTTATTTTATCCTATGAAAATACTAGGCATTTAAGAAAATCTATTTAGCCTAGACACAAAAATTCATAAACCCAAAATCAATTTAAAACCTAATTTAAACAAGTTATGACATTTTTAAAACACAATAGTAAACTAATTATGTATATTATAATGGTACATATCACATTTTAAAATTTATTAAAGCATCCATGCATCAAATGTTTTCATTGGAAAAGAAAAAGAGGGAAACGCCTGCCTCGTTGGTGTAAAAACTCAACGAAATATCAATGAATGGAATAATAAGGCACCAAGGAACAGCAAAACACCATGTATTTGAAGAAAACTGAGACAGACACCAAACCTAACATATATGATTTGACCAGTGGAAGAAAAACCCCAAAATAAATGGAAAACTCCCCGAAGGGGGGAGCCACTCCTGGAGGAGGAGGGAAGTGCCATGGAGGTCATGTGCTAGAGATGAGACTGGTGTCGGTGGGGCACATGTTCGGGTGGAGGATGACTAGTTAGGGGGAGGGGTGCCCCGAAGAATAGGGTGACTAGAGGGGTGGTCACTGGATAAAGGTGCGCTTGACGTTGGGGCACCAGGCGGAGGGGAGGTGCGGGGGGGGGGGGGGGTTTATTATGCATAGAGAGGGGTAAGGAAAGGGTGGGGGAGGGTGTTTTTAGTGAGGGTAGGGGAAGGGGGATATTTAGGGTTTCTAAAAAATTAAAACAAATAAAATAATAATAATAGTAATAATAATAATATTATTAAATCATCCTTTAATTTTTATTTCTCCTTTATTATTTTTTTCATTTTATATTTCTTTTAATTTTATTTTTTGGAATACAGGGAATCCACATTGTCACCTGGTCTGAATTTATGGTTACCAGTAACCGTGCGGTTCCCATTAACCAACTTGAAACTGACCTGAATTTCCAAAATTGAAAATTTTAAACCAGCACTCAACCCAAACCTCAAAATGAATATTAAAATCAAATAAAAAACAATATAATTTTAAAGGTTGGGTTGTGACATAAGCACACCTGATTACCCAAGAAGCATGGGAGGATTTTAAGGCCGATCATATAGATGTGTCTTTTCAGGTACATTATGGCTAGTTATATGTTGTTTAATGATATTTGTATTAGTCACATTGATTTAAAATATTTTATTTATGAAACAGATACTATATTTTAGAAATAATGAATTCATAGAAGAACCATCATACCCAAACCTTAAAGCAATTATGGGGTTCAATTCACTTGATAAAAATTGGTACATATTTTAAATCTATCATACTACTTTTATGTGACTTGAAACAACACCATAATTATGTTCTTCTATTTTTTTGAAGATTGATGACTCTAAATTCAAATCAATTTCCATCCCACATATTGTTCTATGGAAGGAGGAATGTGAAAATAAATATGGGATACTAACAGATGAAAGAACACTAATAGTATTGAAAACATGTGTATGTATCACATAATACAAATTTGTTTTTCTTTAAAACTATATTAAATGACCATGATCACTTATTTTCCTAAATTTTATAATAGACATTTTCATAGGAATCAGAAACATTTGTACCAGATGAAAACATTATATTGATGGCCTTGAAGCATCCAAAGGTGCATGGTCATTTCCAAGGTGCGGGTTTTGGGGTGACACCCCTAACATATTTTTGAGAAAAAAACAATAGTATCAAAGAAAATAAATAAAATAGATGATAGAAAGAAAAAATAACCTTTATTAAGAATTCCAATGACATATATTGATTTAGAAACATTAATGGGGGGTATGTAAATAAAATAAGCAGCTTAATAAAAACCTCCACGTAGAGATCCCACCCTACCCCCACCATATATGAGGCAATCCATTACCCTCAAAGAGATTTCCAAGATGAGGTAATCAATTCTACAATAAATGTTTCTATGAAATAAAAATTAGATAGCCACTACCACCTTTCCTATACAGATATTTTATTAGGTGATAATAACAGTTTTTAATATATATCAACACCCACCCATCACCTTATAGTGAGGGATGTAGTGTTCAATATCGGAAACGATATTATACAGAGTAGAACACATTAAATAGGTCATGTACGAGTGTTGATTAGAATATCCCATGAGATGAGTGTCGAGGTACTTGTTCCAATTCCTGAAGAAGACATTCCTATGGTCGAAAAAGGTGTTGGAAAATTCATCACCTGGCTGTCACATCTAGTAAAAAAACATATCGATAAAGATATATTCATTTAAAATATATTTTTCAAGATAAACCTTTAACAATTAATGAAAAAGGTTTCAACCAATAAATGTTATTACATATATACCATGGTAAGGGGATGAAACTAAATGCCCACTCAAGAACATATAAAGATTCAATCAATTGATCTAAAACATATATCAAAACCACCATTACCCCACTCATTCTATATAACCATTTTATATTATTGAAGGTTCATGTGGATAAAAAGTTAAAAAAATATCTGTAATCAGATAGTTTATTTTGAGGAAAATATGTATGGAGAGAATGATCAATACTTCATTCGTGTTCAATGTGTAATTGAAATCCTTTGAATATTATTGGCTAGGAATCTCAGTTGTAAATGTATAAACGAGGTATGTTTTCATGAATTAATTTTACCAAATATGATAAATTATGATAATTGTGACTAAATAAATTCCATATTTTTTGCAAAAGTATTTATGAAAAAAACATGAATGGATTTTCCCATAAAATAAAATTTGGATGTGTTATTCCTCACATCACCTCAACCAAACAATAAAAAATAAATACAAAAAAGGATGAAATTGTGGTAGGTATGATCAAATCAATTTAAAGAAGAATTTGATATTATAGACTATATTTAATTATAACTATACAGGTGTAAAATTATAAAATTTAATCATATGAAATATATTTAAATTTCTTTCATTTTTGAATCTTTGTTGTGTTTTAAGCAGCATTGGATGATTATTGATGTGAATTTGGAAACTCCAATGATTTATTTCTTGGATTCAATGCATGGATATCAAAAAAACTATGCACACATAATGGTGATATACTACATAAAATTTTTTAGAACTAAACATCAAGTTATATAGTTTATATTATCTTTTAATGAGAATTTTATTATGTTAGGGTTGTGCATAAATATAATGGAAAACATAGAATGTGGACATGGTCTAAGCACAAGAAAGAATACACTTTCTACAAATGGACAATTATCATGGTATATATAATAGTATTTCACTATCTGAACACATATAAAAAAATTAATTACTCCCATATATGTTTTTATAGTGTTAAAACAAACCAATAAAAAATATTTTGGTTATAATGTTTGTAAATATATGAGAGATACCATATTCCTTGAAAAAATGTGCATCCCTGAAGAGTTTTTTTGAAACATAATTACCATTTCATTGAAAATATTTATTAATCCATTGTGTATTTATATTCTTCTAGTACTACTATAACTATAAAAAAGAATCAGATTCAAAAGACGATATAGATGTGCTCAGAAAATAATGGGAATAAAACCTGATAGAAGAATGTACAAAAATAACATGAAGATGTGACTTCCACATAAGTTTTGTATTATTTAATATTTTTATTAAATTTACATATTTTTAGTATTACTCACATAAGAATATTTTTATTGATGGTTTCCTTTTTCTAGTTAGGGATGTATGTTCGAAACTAATCATGCTCGTAAGATAATAGATATTGAGGCTAAAAGTGAGAAAATGAACAAAAATAAATGTGTTAAGAATATATAAATGTGAATTAATACTTATTATGTAATCAATTAAATTTCTCATCATTTTACCTACTCAAAGTATTGAAAAAATAACAGGTGACCGGTATCAGTCAATGTGTATTTTTTTTAATTGGTATTACATTTAGTAAAATGAACATGTAACATATTAAAAACTAAGAAATGAATTAATATTGGTTTGATACATATAGAATATGATCCCAAAGTAATTTTTTGTGTGTATAAGTCAACCACACCTCTAACCTATGCACAGTGAAGCCAATATAAATTTAATTGTGTACTTTTATATTAAATTGACATTAAATTCAGCAAAAAGAAAATGTGACATACTAAAAATTGAGATAA
Source organism: Viscum album (assembly GCA_963277665.1). Classification (NCBI taxonomy): domain Eukaryota; kingdom Viridiplantae; phylum Streptophyta; class Magnoliopsida; order Santalales; family Viscaceae; genus Viscum; species Viscum album. The sequence continues at coordinate 589,287,811 of OY728141.1, read as the reverse complement.
TTAATTTGATATGTTTTGATACTTTATGAAATCAAACCATAATTAATTTGTGATGTGTTGGAATAAACCACACCTCAATCCGACTCATGGTGTGATAGGTAATACTATAAGTGTCTCTTATTTATTTAAAATTTAAACAATTATTAAAAGCATACCACTCACTAAATAAATTAAACACAGTCCGATTGTAATCATAATTTAGGGAATAGATTCATAAGACATTTTGGAGTTGTATGAATCTGTCCCACATAAAACTGCTGCATGATGCGATCTGTATGACTCAAAATGCGTTTTTCTAGTTTGAAATGACAATTTAGTAAAAAAACAGAAATGAAACACTGAAAACAAGGAAAAATTTTTACATAGTTTTTATACATTATGAAATTGATCTATATGTCATTTATGAAATTTAAGAATCAACCATACCTCAATTTTATGCACAATGTTGCCGGTATAACTCAATGTGTCTCTTATTATTTAAAATTTACATAAATTTAAGTAAAAACAACAAGTTACAAACTCAATACTGAGAAAAAACATTTAAATTACTTTAATATTTTTTGAAAATGATCCATGAGTCATTTGTGACATGTAAGAGTCGAACTCACCTCAAAACAATGCACAATGTGACTAGTATGACTCAATGTGTGTCTCTTTTTCTTAAATTGACATTAATTTATTTGAATAAAAAGTGATATACTAAAAACCAAGAAAAAACATTCGGATTGTTTTGGTATTTTAGGAAAGTTATCCATGAGTAATTTGTATCATATATGAGTCAACCTCAATTCAATACGATGCACTTTGTGACTAGTATGATTCCAATTGTGTCTTTTTATTTAAAATTTACATTAATTTATGTGAAAAGAACAATTATCATAATGAAAACAGAGAAAATGAAATCAGAATGTTTTTATACTTTAGGAAAATGAATCATGCATAATTTTTGACATTTATAATCCCACGCCACCTCAATATGACACACGGTGTGACTGGTATGACTTAAATTGATTTTTATCAGTTTAAAATTGACATTTTAGAAAAAAATGTGTCACTCGCTGAAAAATAAGAAAAAACATTCCAATTATATTGATAATTTATTAAAGTGATTAATAAGTAATCTTTAATGTGTTTGAAGCAATATCATGGCAAAATGATTCACAATGTGACAAGTATGACTCATAATACATGTTTTTAGTGTGGAAGGACATTTTAGTAAAAAAAATTTACTCGAATGTTGAAAACCATGAAAACTTATTCATATTGTTTTTATAATATAGTAATATGATCTACAAGTCATTTTTGATTTATATGTATCATCCAATACTCAATATGACGTAAGGTGTGGCCAGTATAACTCAAAGTGTCTTTTTTAATTTAAAATTGAAATAAATTTATGTAAAAACAAGTGACATACTGAAAACTACGTAAATACATTCAGATTATTTTGATATTTTTGGAAAATTATCCATGAGTCATTTTTGATGCATAGTATTCAACCAAGCATCAATATGACCCACAATGTGACTGTTATGAATCAAAATTTATCTTTTTATATAAAGATTGCATTATTTTAAGTAAAAAATAAAATGTGGCATACTAAAAATTGAGAAAATACATTCACATTGATTTTACAATTTTTGAAAAATACAAATAATTCATTTTTGGCCTGTAATAATCAACCACACCTCAATCCAACGCACGGTGTGACCAGTATGGCTAAAAGTGTATGTTATCAGTTTAATATTGAGATTTTTGTTCAAAACATTTCTCTCAATGAAAAAATTCACTCGGATTGTCTTGATAATTTAGGATAGTGATTTATAATTCTTTTTTGATGTGTATGAAGAAATATCACATCAAAATGTTGCATGATGTGACTAATATAACTCATAATGCGTGTATCTAATTTGAAATGACATTTTAGTAACAAAAAAAATTGGAATACTAAAATTGACCACACATATTTGGATTTATTTGATAATTTAGTAAAATGATCAATAAGTCATTTCTAACACGTAAGAACTAGGATCACATAAATAAGATATACAGTGTGGTTGGTATAACTCAAAGTGTATCTTTTTATATAATATTGACATTAATTTAAGTAAAACCAACAAGTGTCAAATTGAAAAATGAGAAAACAAATTCGGATTGTTTTGATATTTTATGAAGATGATATATATATAACTTATAATGATTAATAGTCATCCCCATCTCAATTCGATGCATGGTGTGGCTAATATCACTCTAAGTGTCAGTTTTTATTTAAAATTGACATTAGTTGAAGTAAGAACAACAAGTGAAATACTAAAAAATTAGTAAAATAATTAGGATTGTTTTTGTACCTTATGAAAATGATACATGAGTCATTTTTGTCATATATGAATCAACTAAAACTCAAGATGATGCATGGTGTGACCGATATGACTGAAAGTATATGTCATAAGTTTAAAATTGATATTTTAGTTCAAAATGTGTCAGTCATTGAAAACCAATAAAACACACTCCAACTTTCATAACAATTTAGGACAGTAATTCATAAGTCATTTTTGATGTGTATGAATTATAATCATGTCAAACTGATGCATGATGTGATCATTATAACTCATAATGTGAGTTTCTTTTTTGAAAATACATTTTAGTAAAAAAACACAACAGGTATGCTGAAAACCAAGAAAAAAATCATATTGTTTTGATACATTATGAAAATGATCTATAAGTCATTTTTGACAAGTAAGAATCAACCACACCTCAATATGATGCATGATGTGGCTATTATAACTCAATGTGTCTATTATTATTTAAAATTTACATTAATTTAAGTAAAAACAACAAGTGACATACTTAAAATTGAAAAAACACATTCGTATTTCTTTAATATTTTTGAAAAATGATCCTTGAGTCATATGTGATATGTAGTTGTCAACATCACCTCAATAAAACACACAATGTGATCTATATGACTCAAATTGTGTCTCTTTATTTAAAATGAACATTAATTTAAGTGAAAAGACAAAGTGGCATACTGAAAACCAAGAAAACACATTCTGATTTTTTTGATATATTAGAAAAATGATCCTTGAGTCATTTATGACATGTAAGAGTTAACCACACCTCAATACAATTCATGGTGTGATCAGTATGATTCCATGTGTGTATTTTAATTTAAAATTGACATTAATTTAATTAAAAGGAACTAGTGACATACTAAAAAACAAGAAAATGCATTCAGATTGTTTCAATAATTTAGGAAAATGATCCATTCATCATTTGTGACATTTAGAAACTAACCCCACCTCAATATGACACATGGTGTTACTGGTATGGCTAAAATTTTTCATTATTAGTTTAAAATTGACATTTTAGCCCGAAACATGTCACTCACTAAAAAAATAAGAAAACACATTCTTATTGTTTTGATAACATAGTAAAGTTATTAATAAGTAATTTTTAATTTTTATGAAGCTAAATCACATAAAAAAGATATATAATGTGACCTATATGACTCATAATGCCTGTTTCAAGCATAGAATGACATTTTAGTAAAAAAACAAAACTGGCAGGTTGAAAACCATGAAAACATTTTCATATTCTTTTGATACTCCAGAAAAATGATCTATATGTAATTTTTGATGTTTATGTATCATATGAACCTCAATATGACACACTATGTGGCCGGTATAACTCAAAGTGTATCTTTTTTATAAATTTGACATAAATTTAGATAAAAAAAAGTGACAGACTGAAAACTGAGTAAAGGAATTCAAATTGTTTTGATATTTTAGAAAAATGATCCATGAGCCATTTTTGATGGGTACGATTCTACCACACCTCAATATGACACACAATGTAACCGTTATGACTCGAAATCTACCTTTTTTTTAAAATTGACATTAATTAAGTAAATAGAAAAAGTGATGTACTAAAAAATGAGAAAACATATTCAGATTGTTTTTATAATTTAAAAAAAAATTTATGAGTCATTTTTGACCTTTTGGAATCATCAACACAATCTGACACATGGTGTGACCAGTACAGATAAAAGTGTCTTTTATCTGTATAAAATCAACTTTTTAGTTCAAAATAAATCACTTAATGAAAACCAATAAAATGCACTCAAACTATCTTGATAATTTATTAAAGATATTCATATGTAAATTTTGATGTGTATGAAGTAGTATCACATTAATAGGATTCACTATGTGAATGATATGACACATAATGCATGTTTCGAGTTTGAAATGACATTTTAGTAAAAAAAACACAATTGGCATACTAAAAATCAATTACACGTATTTTGATTTTTTTAATACTCAAATAAAAAAAAATCTATAAGTCATTTATGTCATATAGGAACTTGGATCACATCAATAACACACACGGTGTGGATGGTATAAGTAAAAGTGTCTCTTTTTATTTAGAATTGACATTAATTTAAGTAAAACAATAAAAGTGACATACTGAAGACTTAGTAAACAAATTCGGATTATTTTTATATTCTATAAGAATTATATATATTTCATTTGTGATGTGTAGGAATCATGATCATCTCAATACAATGCACGTTGTGTCTTGTATCACTCAAAGGGTCTCTTTTAATTTAAAATTGACATTAATTTATGTAAAAACAAAAAGTGACATACTGAAAACTATGTAATAGAATTAGGATTGTTATTTTCTATTGGAAAATTATCCATGAGTCATTTTTGACATGTATGAATCAAAAAAACCTCGGTCCTATGCATGGTGTGACCGATATGATTAAACGTGTCTGTTATCAGTTTAAAATTGACATTTTAGTTCAAAATGTGTCACACACTGAAATCCAAGAAAACATACTCTGAATGTATTAATAATATAGGATAGTGATTCATAAGTCATTTTTGATGTTTATGAAGTATTCTCATGTCAAACTAATTCACGATGCGATCAGTATGACTCATAATGTGGGTTTTTAGTTTAAAATTTCATTTTTGTAAAAAAAACCCAATAGGCATACTAAAAACAGATAAAACACATTCAGATTGTTTTATTATTCTAATAAAATGATACATATGTCATTTTTGACATCTAAGAATAAAAAAACCCACAATATGATGAATGATTTTGTTTCTGTAACTCAAAAAGTTCCATTATTTAAAATGCAGATTAATTTTATTAATAAAATTTGTGACATACTCAAAACTAATCGAACACATTTTGATTGTTTTGATATGTTTGAAAAATGATCCATAACTCATTTTTGACAAGTATGAATAAACTCCACCACAATAGAAACCACAATGTGACCGATATAACTCCAAATGTATATTTTTTATTAAATATTAAAAAATTTATTAATGTATTTTTTCATATTAATGTTTAATTTATTTCTTTACAGTATTACTAACATAATTTTTTCTTTCTTATATAGGCTGAACATTTTACTTGGGTTGATATTATTTATTAAAATACTGATACCATGAGTGGATATATTTGATAGTGGATCAAGATCCTTAAAATATGAAATATTATTTTTTTAACTGTTTATTGGATACGTTTATATTTAATTATATAAAACATTTTTTTAAATGTATATCGAATTGTTTTTTGTACATACCATGGGTGGACATTTTTTTACTCTTGGTTTCATAATAAATGTATATAGAATTTTTTGAAATTATAGAGTTTTTTACATTTTTTATGGTTGTGTTATTATATTAACAACACATTGATGCCATCAAGTCCTTTATTAGTGCTTTTTTAGTATAGATAAAGGACCCCCTTTATTATATATGTGATTAACAATGATTTTTAGAACTGTTAAAACCCATTTTTTCATGATTCTAAAGGTAATATGTATATTAGAGAGTTTCAGTTCTATTCTAATGAAATATTTCTTAGGGCATGTCTTTTATTGTGGTGTGGATTGGTCCAAGATTCATAGATGATCAAGAAGCATGTTTCTTGGGAAGCCCCTGTTGTCAATGTGTAGAGTCCCCTTGGTGTTTAATTTTATTAATAGAGGGTTATAATAGAGTTATATTATAATTGAGTACTATAACTACATTTAAAAAGTAGTGTCATATATTATTTCAGACTGGCCAAGGCCTGAAACCTTTCGAGTATCTGAAGAAGAAGTTGGCATGTGCTCATTTTTTTGATTTTACAGAAGAAGGGGATTATCTTAAGTTAATCTATTATTATTAATTTTATATATTAGATATTGTGTTTATGTAGAACATATAGGTTTCTCTTGTGTATATTGATAGTTATGACCCCATAAAAATAACCATACCACCCATGATCTTGATGTAGAAGAGAATGTGTTTTCTATGATGTTTTAGAAACACTTTCACAATAGTGAACACTTTTTGGTTTTCATAGATCAAAAAAACCTAAGGAATGTATTTTACCAACATGACCACAACACGTGATAGTGGTAAGGGATGGAATTATTTTAGGATTAAATCGTTGATATTTCTTATACACCATAAGAATGTAATTTTATAGTTGATGCCCTAAGTAGAAAGTCATGTTGTGATATTGTTCAGGAGTCTAGAAATTCTCATAGAGTTATAGCAGAGTTCACCATGATTAATCATGTTATAGTAAATTGTTTAATGTTTTCTACTTGTTTATATAGGTTATATTGGTGTTACTCTCTAATTTCAATATACTATAGAGTTTTCTTGTGCAGGGTGGTTGTTCAAGAAACAATTTTCCTTCCCTTCTTTCTAGGTTTGGATTTAAATTATCATGAATAAGAAATATTTTATAGGTATATGATGTAATGGTATTGACCTTCCAGGAGTTTATTTTTTGGTTTCTCAAGACATGGTGGTGCTTATAGGGTGTTTAGAGGTTTTTTGGGTGATATAGAGGCTTTTTATACAATCAAAGGGCCAGCATGCCCCGATGGATGATGTGGTGTTGATGTTTTCACTATAGTGAGTCATTGTTCAAAATAGGCTGTCTGAAATGTTCAAGAGAGGGTTTGAATCCATGCATGAAACCTCGAGGGACCTATTATTCTATATGGGTAAGAATATATCACTATATCATGGCCTTGGTCATGGTGATGATAAAATGTACAAGGATATGGAAACACATTATGGTGGAAGAAATGTTAGGATGAATAGATCAAAAAACACCGCAAACTATGGTGATTGTCAATCTATAATTTTCTTGGCCAAAATAGGTATCATTCTCCCCATGTCATGAATGATTAAAATAGAGAAAAATGGTAGAGTATATTAGAGTTATCAAGTGTCAATATAATTTAATATTTCATTTCTTAACTAATCCAATCTCCTCTTCTTGGCATACCATCGAATTCTAGATGCTATAGATGAACCTAGGGTGTGTTTGGGTAACATTATAACATTTAGTATATGTTTAATTTTTTACTAGTTATGTGTTAGTTATACCCCATTGAATCACTTTAATTGATTCTTTTAGGATCTAATCCTTGAAACATGGATATTTGATCACTCTTAGGTCAAGGTACCTTTTTCCTACAGTTTATTATTCACTATTCCATTCCTTTTTTTGTGTGGATATTTTTTGATCCAGAACATCTATTTTGGTATGAGATATTATCATATTTGAATGTATATTGTGTATCCAATTTTTTAGTGAATCTTCCTTCAGTTTTGGTGGTGGTTTACCCTTGATTGTCCATTCATTTTTAGATAAAAATGAACTTATAAATCTATGTATTTGATTCATTGATTATCCGTGGTTTAAGTAATGTTTTAAATCTATCATGCTTTATCTCATTGGTAAATGGTGTAATTAACCTTAATGTATATTAAACAAGAATTAGTGGATGAATTGGTTTTTGGTTGTAGCGATCTCATGTGATTCTGTTGTGTTAATGGTTTACCTATTATTTTTATAGAGATCAATTTATCTATTTTTATACTATGTATTATCATGTTTTGTGTTTATAAATTTTTTAAAGAACATAAAACTGGTAATGGTTTTTGGCTAAATAATAATGACTTGTGTTTAATAAAAAATATTATTCTTGTAATAGATGATACTGAATGTTATTATTGAGGAATGTTTACATAATTTTCATAGTTGTTGATAGTTGATGTCATAGGAATCCTATGGTCGGAACCTACGATAAAAGAATTATTTAAATAAGGATAAAAAATAATTTATTGTTTGATAAAGTTAATATTATGGGGTTGGGTGAGAGCGTTGGATTATGAATGATAAATTCCATGGTTATAGGGTATATTTTCCCTATTAAATATTTTATGTTTACTTAATTCCTTGTGTGTTTTCTCTAGATGTCATACTTACTATATGATTGGATGTGATCCTATGATGGAGGATGGTTTGAAGATAATGGGTGGGGATTTTTTAGTTTTTATGTTAGTTAGTGCCTATGATGGTGAAATGGATGGTGATATGAATAGAGGAGGCATGGGTTGAACTGAGACATAGGAAAAGGGTTGATGATGAAATTTCCAATTTATTTTTGTGGAGAATGTTGGGATTTTTGAATGATAATGAATTTTATTTAAAGGAAATATGGTCGGGTTTCTTGTTTCTTAACTCTATTCCCAACTAATTAATATTGATAATTGTAATTTTTTATGCATCTTTTAGGGTATATTAGGATGAATTCAAGAGTAACTAAAATTATGGAATGAATATGAATGATAAATAATTTAACACACATGGGTTGGTTTCCTGTAAGTGAAAAAATGATGATAAATTTTGAGTAACATTTGAAGATGTTGGTTTATACATAGTGGAAGTATAATTTTGTGAGTAATAAATGTAGAAATAAAATGTTTAATGGGATGAATTAAATGAAGAGTATCTTAAATAATTTATGGGATTATTGTATATATAGTCCTTTGCGTTGGCAATCAGGTTGTAGATAGATGATAACATCAGTAGAGGTCACGTCTAGGTTGTTTCCTATAATGTGGTCTGTGTGCTATATATATTATATATGTTATATTATTTGATATGATACCTCATCCATACCATTAAGGTGACTAACACAAGTAAATGATGAAGGGTGTTTTCCCAAACATTAATGTTAAAACAGAATTGAGGGATGAATGCCCTCTCTTTACCCACTCAATTATCCTAGTAGTATATTGTGTTGGTATGCACAATGGTTTCCTTTAAATATATGTTTGTAGAGGTCTCTAATGGATTGTATTTATTTTCACATGCATGTATATCTAAATATAGTATCCTAAGGATTATTTTTTCTATGTTGTGTATGGGTTGTGATGGATTGAGGTCTAATACAAGAGGTACAAGATATATTAGATCATATAAACCACTATGTTACTATCGTGATACTTAGATATTGATGATGTGATATTGTTATTCATATAGTAAATGATATATTATAGGTTTCCAAATGTTTTCAGGTAGGCTTATATTTGGAAAGAGATGGATCAGGATGTGAAAAGTTGGGGTACATAAGTAAACTAATATAAATGTAGTAGTAGGGTACATTAATTTTATTTTTTATTATAAATTACATCATTAATTGTTTTTCATACTTGGTGAGAGATCAACATTTAGTTTGGGAACATAGTATACATAATTATGTGATGAGTTAGCTTCACTTGTTTATTCACGGGGATTCAGTATTCTTTAATTAAATTTTCCATGAGAGGATATAAAAAGGATCCCAAAAGTATACTTTTTATGATCACTCTACCTTTATATAAACTAATTTCAGGTCTATGGGAGATTCTTTTCTAATTGGGATAAACATTAGTAGCTCATGGTTTTGTTCATGAGATTTATTATGATTGAGTATTCCACTATGGATTTTCCCTTATATTCTTGTAATATCTTTACAGTTGTTTAAGTTTTCATGACATTACATTTATGTATTGGTATCATTTACCTTTTTTATATTCAAGTGTAGTTGGGTGTTTTAATCTCATCTCTCATTTCTCATGTTGTTCTTAGAGAGAAATTCCACCCATTTGTGTGAGTGATATAACATTGGTTCTTTTCCCCAACCCATGGCCTATTTGAGGTAGGATTCATTTGTCATTATATACCTTATCTCATTGTCTATCTAGGAGAGGTGCCTTTATGGAGAGGGGTTTAGGACATGCAATATTAATGATTTTAAAATATGATTAATTGTTAAAGTTTTTAAACAAAAAAATTTGGTTTATTATTTGAATAATTATAATCATGTAACACAAATTAATTCAAAAAATATATTGTTTTGTTTATATTTAATAAATCATTTTTGTATACATTAAATTTATGTTGAAAATTATTTTTGAATGTGGATTTAAATAAAGAAATTTATAAGGAAAATCCTCATGGTTTTATTTTACAAGGTAATGAAAATAAATCATGTATAATAATTAAGTCTCATTAGAGTCTTAAATATTATCCTAAACACTTGAATTAGAATATGAAATATATTATTTTATGTAATCGGTTTACACATAATAGTGTCGATTTATATATTTATTCATTTTTTGTTGAAGAATATATGGATATTATTTGTCTATGTTGATGCGATGTTAATTTTTTGTACCAATATTATTTGAGTTAAGGAGATAAATTAATATCAATCACATATGTAAAAAATGAAGAACCGTGGAATAATATATACTATTTTGGTATTATAGTTGAAAATAGAGTGGGGTTTCATATATATATATATATATATAAATATCAATATATTAATATGATTTTTAAGTAAATTTAATCATCTTGGATTCAATAATTTAAATACACTATTTTATAATAGTATAAAACTTTTTATCTATATAAAAAGTGTTATAGAATAATTTTAACATTCTAGTACAATTGTTTCTTTAATGTAAGTGATACATTATACTAGATATGATGTACCTTTTTATGGTAAAATCCATATTAATATTTGTAATACTAATATGTATCATTGTAAATGTATGAAAAAATATTTGGATAATGTAAAAAATTGAAAAATGTTTCATTTTATTTTACAATGATTATTTATTAATATTTGGATAATATACAGATACATGTTGTATTTTTAACATAGTAGATAATAATTTCATATTTTAAAGGTTATTTAATCTTCTAGGTAGTGTTGTTTATTGGAAGAGAAGAAAAAATACATATATTTAACATTTGACTATTGATTGAAATTTATTTCCTTAGCATATTGTGTAAATATAGTAAATTATATTAAGAATTTATTATTTTATAGTAATTTATGACATATAATAATGCTTAAAATTTCTATCAACTGTAATAGTGAAACAAAATCTTATAATATTATTAATAATGAAAAATTTTCACATATTATATTGGGTATGGTAATGTGACACAATTATTAGAAAATGATAATTTAATAATCATTTATGTATGATATTGTAAAAATATTTTACACTAATTTAAAAAATATTTATTGAGAGGGACTGTGTGTGTATATAAAAAATAAATGTAGTTAAAACCAATAAAGATATAATTTAATAATGAAAACTGAAAAAATTATTTAATATGATCCTATTGATGTTTTTAGCAGTCAATAATATATTGATAAAATAATGAATAATATTTGATATAATAGCCTCAACTATATGGAGTCTGTATGATCTTTTATAATAACATGACACGTTATAAAATATTAATGAAATATTAGTAGTCGATGAGTTTTGTTTTATTTAAATATGAATACATTGTGATGTTTATCTTATATGATTTTATATGTATTTCAGTTTTCTAAAAGAGATATCGGGTCTCATCCTTTGAGATTTCCTGAAAACAATATAAACACATGGTTTTAAAAGTGTTATAAAATGAGAAAACTAATGGATAAATTAGTATCTGTGTAACACATATGGGTTTTTAGAAAAATTAACTAGCTTAATATTTTAACTTGTAAATCATATAATAAGTCAAGATATTCATACTATGCAATGTTTTAAATTTAAAGATCGATTTATTAAATATATTGATTTTAATTATTTTATTAAAGGATAAATATATATTGAATAAAATTTAATTTTTTTAAAATAATATATATTTATAGACTTTTTTCATTAAATATTTAGTGTCTTTATATGGGTCACCTTGAGATAGTGATTGGTGGAGAATCTTAAATCTTGGGTTGGATCCCATATTGATATTGGATTGAAAACCCCAAAGGAAACTCATCAATATATTAATGGTCTTGGGAATTGTTATCATATACATGTAGTAAATTTTAAAAGTATGTATATTTATATATAAGTGTAACAATTTTTATTATGGTTTCCCAAAATAATATTATATATATATAAAAAATTAAAAATTAAAAATAACTAAATATGTCAATAACATCTTTAATTATTTCATTGAATATAGATTAATTTCAACTATGAAGTGTTTCATTGTTTTTAATTAGTGTTCCACTTATACTGATTCGGTATAGCTTATTGAGATTCAATGTGATGAAACCGATGAAATTAATTTGGTTTTAAAGACTATATATGGGTATTATAAACCATTTCAGAATAATGAAATTATCCTCCATCAACACTTATTGAAATTTCCATCCAATTTCTTACAAAAGAAAAAATTGTATTTTTATATGATTTTCTTCATTATTTTTAATGTATCCTAAAATTTAACATTAATTTATACCCTTAAAAAACATAGTTTGAAAAATAAATCCATATTGGAATGTGATTTCTTAATACTTCAGGGTATTCCATTTCCAAGCCCTCTTAAATTATTCTTCCTTATACTTCATAAACAAATATTTTCTTAGCATCCAATATCATACAATTAAGATAACATTTAATAATAAATTTATCAATGGAATTCTACTTTATTTTATTTGAATTTTTTTTATATCATATCTTATCTATGAACTTCATTTATCAATGTTACTCTTAAATGAAAATGAAAGAGATATTAAGTGTATATTTTCATCATAGTATTTAATTATATTAACATTTTCTCATTAAGAATGAGATTTGATACACTATCATTACTTTAATCAGAGTTCAATTGGGATTTGAAATGGAGACTTTTAGAATAGTTTGTGGGTTTGGTTCTATGATATATAGTATTTTTATAATAGACTGAAGCAACATTATATTATATTTTCTTTTAGGAACATTTTTTATAATGAACTAGTTTTTATATCATCATTCAATTCATCGCCATATAATGGTTTAAGTAAAAAATTAATATATTTGTTTTCATTTTTTTGTGTTGGTATGATATAAAAATATAATTAAGATATATATTTATATAAATTATATTATCAACTGTATATTTTTTATGTATATAAATTTTATTAATACCCTTTTAATGGAATAATATAGGAATTTATTTTCTAGTTCCTATATGGGATACCAACTATACTCCCTTTATGATTTTATATTTGTCACCTATTTATCCCAGTTTTAATGTGTTACACGTTTTAATATTTAATGAATAAAATTATATGTAAAATATGAAAGGATTTTTGTTATGGGTGTTCCCTAATCGTAATGTATTTGTTTGAAATTAAATAAAGAATTGAGTCTGATGAATATTATAGTAGTAAATAAAATAAAAAATAAAAAATTTGTGTTTATTGAATTGGTTTTTTCACTCATAAAACTATTTAAAAAATGGTAATTTAGGAAAACCAAGAACCTATAAATTATCAGTGTAAATAAAATATCTAGTATGACAATAATAGTTATGATACAAATATGAAAACATCTTTCAGAGTATTTAAATAGAAAAAATATAATGATGATAATGATTCTTATAAAAAATTTAACTAATAATTTAAAAGGAACTATAATTTTTTATTTATAGGAAATAATCATTACAGATTAATAAAAAATAAAGGCTTTATTATAAAAAAATAAAAACTAAAATAAACATGTTCACAGTAAAAAAATAACCTGTAACTAAAACAATACACCAAAAATACAACATTATTAGTATACAATTGGATGAAACAAAAATAGAAATATTAAAAAAACTACAAAAACCAAAAAAATCATGAAATAAAATAATAATCAAATAAAATTTGTTTTACAACATTAAAAACACTAGAATAGTAAATAAAAGAAAACATTGATATTATTATGTGATTTAATTCAAATTAAATATACATTCAAGGGTTAAGGAAATTTTTATCTTTTAGTATATGAAGTAGGAACATGATATAACATAGAGGCTTAATGGAGTAAAAAAAGCTATCCAATAATGAAGATCTTATCATTATATAAACCCATATTTAGATAAATATAGAGGATGAAATATATTCCTATAATAAATATGTATTACCTTAATAAAAGAAGGATATATACCAATTATTATAGAAAGTTAAAATAATTTAAAAAACAAAACAACATGCTTATATTGATATTTATACCAAAGACTGATAATACCTCATTGAGTGAATATTAAATACGGAATAATGTATATAAAACAATCCAATTTAAAATTCATATTCCCATATTTCTTTTTTAATAGAGATTTGGAGATTTACTATTTATATTTTTAATAATTGTCCAAAACTCTATCTTCCCAAGAATAATAATGTATAAAACAAACATTTAACCCTTCTAATGAAACATCTTACCTCTTAGTCTCTAGATATATAGTCTATTTCAATATAAAATTTAAACAAAAAACCACAAATTAAAAATTTAATTCATAAAGGAACCAGTAAAGTGACACCCAAAATTTCACTAGGATTCATTTAATTTAATAAAGAGTTATTTTCTTCAAATTTTATTATTTTGGAATCAAATATACGAAATTTTATAACATTTAAATATAAAATGTCAACATGAATGGTCTCTGGGATAGTGAATGCTAATATTACATGATAAAATATTCGAACCAACATCATGGATTCTTGAATGGTCATGGAGACCTTGGTTTTGGACTATTTATTATCATAATAAGTGGATATTTTTAAAGGCATGTCCTCTTTTTCTACGTCTTTCCACCTTGATCAATTTTTATAGGCATGTCATATAATGTGAGTCTTGGTTGTTTATCCCTATTTAAATTTTTTACCATTAATTATTTATCATCAAATTTTTTTGAGAACCCATAAAGAGGGACTCAATCCTCTTCATATCTCCCTGCTTCATCATCTTCTTCTATAATGATGCAGCACTATGAATATAGTGGTATAGGGTTTCTTCTAGGATTGACATATTTTGGGGATTTGAGATTTTCGGTACTTTCAACCTCTAATAAAGCTCTAATTTTATTATTTGTTTACATCATTGAATTTTTTATCAACTTTTAGTAGGTGATTCTATCCACTCTTTACTTTAATCCAATAACCATGATTCATTCATATTTCTATTAACCTTTCAGATTTCTTTGTAACTATTGTTGTATTTTAACAATTTTTAAGTAAACCCATAATTTACAAAGATACTATATGTTTTTTAGGTCAAATTCCAAGATACATCTTTCATGTTTCATCAAATTATGAATAATTTTATTTAAAATGAAAAATTAATTTTTTTGGTGGGTTATACTCACGAAATATTTCTATTAATGTTTTTATGATATTAAAATTACTTTAAAATTGGTTTTATTAAACATTAATGCTTTAAAACTCATTTTAATGATTTTTTTGGATGGAAATAATCTATTATCATTTAATTTATATATCATAGTACTTTTTCTTTTATATTAATGAAATATATATAATGTAAGACGTGAGATTACACTATAGTAAATAAATGTTTCACCATAATAACCTTTTCACAATGACCACTATATTATTTCATCAATATAGTATGACAAAAAGTATATAATTACACTCACAATAACAACTGAAACTAATGATATACATCATAAGAAAATATAGGTTAGCAAAATAATCCTAAACTATGATGGTTTATACTGTAAAAAAATTTATAATATAAAAATTAATTTTTTAGTTACAGAGAAAATAAAAAAATAAAAGTACATAAATGATATTGAAAATCATAAAATAATATAAATTATTTTATAATTTATAATATGCTGAAATTTTAAGGGAAAATATAACCATTTTAAGGGTAAGGTGACCATTGGGCAAGTAACTTACAAATATAACTATTTTAAAATTTACACAATAATTATACATGCAAGAGTCTAGAAAAATATAAAAATTAATCTTGAAAAACTATAATCAATAATAAAAAAATTTATATTAATAAAACAATAATAACATTGCTACTTGAATATGTCTTATCAAAAAAATAAAATTTTAAAAAAATAAATTTCAAATTTATGGAGCTAAAAACATGATTTTAAAATTGACCTCGAGATTTATTTAATATTAATATTTTTATATAAAAAAAATATTTTCCTTGAAATAAAGTTAAATTAAAAAATCAGCGCATCAAAATTATGAAATAAATAATTTTTAATAATTTTTTAAGGTAATCATATTTTTGAGTAAATTGTAAAATATTGTGTGAATATATGGTATGTATGATGAATTCACTATTATGTAATTGTGTTTTAATAATTAATATATTTTAATCCTTAGAAAAAAATTATGTTAATTTATTAAAATATTTTATTTTATTATATTAAAAACAAATTTCAAACCGATAATGAGCATTCTGAATTCTAAAATGGAAATCAAGGTTTTGAAAACAATTCTGTATGAAAAAACATATTTTCCACATAAAAAGTAATGTTAAAAAATAATATTGGTTATTTAATGAATATATGTGATAAAATATGTTAGAAATGTAAAAAACCATGGGCAATAAAATAGTTATAAATTTCCCACAACCTTTATTTACCAAGCCTATTTCCCAAAGTTAATAAACAATTATTCCGAATTTAAAATAAATGCCTACATCTCCTGTCATTCAACAACACTCCAAAATTATTGAATATGTTCATACTCTAAAATAATATCCCAAGAGTCCCTACATGAAATTCAATAAGAACTAAGATGTTCTTGATCATTATTTAAGATTTTACATTGCATTGTAAGGCTTCTTAATCACGTCTCCTCTAATTATTGTAGTCCTTTCCAATTCAATTATTTTATAATGTGAAATACTTATATGTTTCATTTTTATAAATTCAGCTTTGTAGTATCAATAATATATCAATACTCTATATCTTTATACCACTATCATAGGTTATTATATTCCTAAACCATTTAAATAACCACAAACTCAGTATCAAAATGAAAACATAATCCCTGTATTTATTGTATTATTGATGTGTTATTTTGAAAAGGTGGATTTTCAAAGAAATGATGAAACATTTTTATCTGGGGAACCCTATATCTGGTCCCATAATGAGTTAAACTAGAATTTAGGACAATTTCACCTATATTGGTGAAATTATACTTACATGGAATATTATCATTAAGGAAATGTTATATCTATAATGCATATCAAATATGTGAGTCACATACTCCAAATTTTTATAGAGTACTTTTTCATTTATTTAGTCTCTTACTATTGAAATATATTACAACAATTAGTTAATCATTATTAACATACTTATTAGATAAAATATAATACCCTAGTACTCCATTATCATCCCATTAATGAGAATAATATTCTTAATATTGTCAAAAATTTGTAGATTGTAGTTTTATTTATGGAGATTCCCCTTGAAATTCGTATTATTATATTTCTGGAAAAATATTATTAATTTGTAAAACCCTTATTTATATAAGTATATTCCATTATGATAAATTAATTATAAGTTTTGATGTTTTTTATGAATAAAATATTATAAGTATAATGACCTAGGATTTATGTGCCTTTATTTTAAAAAATTACCATAATGTAGACATCACTTTTCACAAATAATCACACATTACCAAGAATGAAATATTTAGTGTATTTGAGGACTAGTTATATGAGAAAATTATTTAACTTTCATTATGAAAATTTCTCAATAATTATTCAACACTAGACAACCTATTATACTTATTTTATGTTATACTCATCTTCATAACATGAGGAAATTAAATCTTATGAAATGGGTGAGCTGAAATTCATAACGGGTTTGAACATAAGTAATAAAAATCAATGATCATAAGTGAACATAATATTAAAATATTAAAATAATCAAAATACATAATAATATTCATATAGAACAAATCATAATTATATATCATGGTATATTAAATTACATAACATAATATATGAATTAAAAGTGTGAAAACCTAAGTCAATGAACCCAATGAATTAAATATTAACATAGTCATGAAAATAAGAAAAAAATTGTGAAACCTCATTCAACAATGGAGAAAACATTAGCAAAAGGAATATTACATTAAAAAGACACAAAATCACTCCCACTTATAAGAATGTACCCATGAATTTATTAGATCATGATATAAAAACATTAAAACAATGCATTAGAGGATAATATTGGATCTAATCAATTAGTATTCATATTTATGAGTGCCAATTTAAATTATTCACTTATCACATTATAAATAGTTAATTCAAACAAAATTGGATTTATAAATCCTTAAAAATGAAAATAATTCTATTTTATAGAATAAATAACCAATGAAAAGAAAATGGGTTTCAAATGGATTCATAAAATGAATGAATTAATAATTGTATCAATAATAATAACATGATAACTTGTAAAAAATTAATATGTATCCAATGACACTGTTAGCCTTCTAGTTAAATACTATTTAATAATGAGAATAAATTATATAATATTTACATTGTATTGATAATGGGTATAAATTTAATTCAATAGGATTACCAAATAAGTTAATATATGGAATTTAGGTGAACAGTCTTCAAAAAAATTAAGGAAAAATTGGGTATTCACTAAGGAAGAACATTCGGTGAAATGATAGGATCATAATCAATGCATGATTAGGCATTAAAAACGTAGTGACGGTTCATTACTCTAAAATATAAGGAAATTACATAGGTAATATTGATTAATAAGATGTATGGTTACATTAGTATAATATCCTTGATCAAGTATAAATTATATTAAAGGAGTTGCTTCAGTTGAAAACCATTTTTAGGGCATTAAGAAAAATTAAAATGGAAATAAGAGACATCCACGATCTTTTTGAAAAAAAAATTAGATAAAAATATTTTATAAATAAAGGAGACTAATATCTTCTTTTAGAACATCCCTAAATATTATAAATGATGTATCTTAAAAATTAAAAATGATGTAAATAGTTACTCAAATGGTAAATATTTTAAAGAGATTATTCTTACACTTTGATGAAAATAATCCATATGGAGAATGATAAATTTTTGTTTATTTATTTTTGAATAAGATCTAGTCATAAAATATTACATCAATAAATTATATAGGTATATATTCGAAAAAAATTAAAAATTAGGTGATGAATAAGGACATGAAAAAATGGTGGTTTCTGAAGAAAAAGAAGATATGGGGTGGGTTCCACTTACAAGAAACGCATCAGGTAAAATATGGGTTATGGGGAAATGAAATATCAAGGAAAAATATAAAACCCATGGAATATAAAAGGAAAATTATGATAAGTTTCATAAATAATAATAATTCCAAAGATTTATTATCTTTCTAAAAAAATGTTTATTTGAAAATTAAATTTGTAATGAAACACTTAAAGTTTGAGTTACATTTTTATTAAATGTACATTCAAATTGGGTACATTTTAAATAAATGTTCTTTAAAATAAAGTACAAGATATAGATCTTGAAAGCCCATAAATATGGTAAAATAAATTAATTATAAATTAATCACACTAAATTAGATGTCGCATAGTTCACATTTAGAAATAAGTGTCAAGAAATTAAATTTGATAAAAAGAACCCATTTCCTTGTTTACCTATATAGTTGAATACACTATATCGTACTATATAAGAACAATTAATTTATTAATAACCTATAATTAATTTTTAATATAAATGAAATTTAAAAAAAAATATAATTATTATCTACATTTAGATTAGTTATTTATTACATTATTTCGATATCAGGTATGGGTAATATTGACCATTTTGAAATAGTTTCTTATTAGCAGTGTTGTTATTAATTCATATCCCAATGTTACTCAATATATTTTCATTAAGGATAATATAATGGATGAAACATAAGTATTATTTATGTTTAAGTATCCTTCAATAAGTAATTTAGTCTTTACTTGAGAAAATGAAATCTACAACACTAATTTTGGGGTGATTTTAACCCATGAAGAATGATATATTAATTAATGAATTAAATATTGATGTTAAATTTCAAGGAAAAATATGTTTATATTTTTTTGATAGTACATAATTAATTATGTTTTCCTAAAATTCCATTATATTATTTCATAGCATTGTTCAATTAAGTGGTTAAACCGACAAAAACATAAACATACCATAATTATTGACGATTATGAGGTGATTTATTTATAATATTATTAAACCAGAAGAGTAATGATAATTTTTTTTATTAGTGTGATATATCACTATTATATGGGATTTATAAGTGGATATAATTGATATTAAAGTATTATGTGATTTTAGTTAAATATTTTGTTCTTAGTACACTGGTTTAAAATTATTGAATTAATGATAATAGTTTATCAACCATAAAATTATTTGGTTATATAATTTTTCATAACATAACCCAAATGAAATCATAATAATAAAATTTATCTATTAGGAATATTCTCATGACCATCCATGTAAGTCAGTGATGATATTAAAAACGTAAATTGATTGTTCCACGGAGGCGGTACTCCACACATATGCATGGTTGGAAATTTCATTTTCTTTCGTCCAAGAGAAATAAATAAGATGTTTTATAATTTAAAAATATAACATACACTATAAATATAAAAGATATTTGTTATATTAAAAATTATAATAATTCATTTAATGAGGTTATGAAAAATGATACATGATGTTTTGTATATGTTATAGTCCGCTCACACAATAATTTAACTTTATTTATTGATTAAATAAAAGGGTGGTTAATTCTTATGCCACCATTATTATAAAATAACTATATAATATGGAAACAAATTTTATAATTTTATTATGATAAAATTAAATTTGATAATGATCACATGAACATAACAAAAAATAAAAGATAAATAAGTTATTGGAATTATATACCTCACTAATTGGGTTGTCTCTTTTTCAAAGGGGGTTAAATATTAAAAGGAATATTTATTTAGAATATTAGAAGCTCATTATGGTGTATAAGTAAGTTTAGAAGAGGGTTGGGAATATTTTATTCTGAACTATTGAGGAATATGTGTGATGGGAAGTGAGTAAATATGATTCCCTTTTATATGTGAAAATAGGAAGTGTTTTTGTAATCACCAAAACATTTCAAAAAATATAAATTAACTCTCAAGGAAAATGGAACCAAAATTAAGAATTAATGTGGTGAGAAGAGATAACAATGATCCACACCTTAACCACCCAATTATAACATATTTCTCATTCAACTTATTTGGTTACTACTTTTTTTCATTTTGGTTTTCCACAAAACTCTTTAATATCTCCCAAGCTATTATCGTGGATCTACTATACAATATATGACATAGATAAGATTACCTTCTCCTTTATAATCCATTCTTAATTCATTAATTTATCCTTGAAATAAATATGTTCTCGATTAAGGAGGCTATTTACATTCAAAGTGATCACTTCACCTACTTTATTCAGAATTTATAAATATAAAAATTATATTGAATTTCTAGATACTATCATCCACTAGCTAGCTTCTTAGAATCCTTATTGAAGCCTCTAAAAAAAGAGGATAAAAAAAGAATAAAAATGCTTCTTACTTGGTAAAATTTGGTTCTTTTGTTTGTGGTGGTATATTTCATGACCACAATATAAAGGTTATTAGATGTTTCTATGTAACATATGACATCATTTCCTCTCACAAAGCTAAAATTATAGGTGTGATCAGTGTTGTCACCTATAAAAAAAAGGTATGGACCAATCATAGGATTGAAAGTTATTCTACTACTATTTTGAAATAAATTATAAATGGTTTCATTCGTATGTCCTAGAGTATTATAGCTTGGTGTATGGAGTTCATGATCTTCTTCTCCAGATTGAAACTTTTCATCACTCATGTTTATAGTGAGGAAAAATTTATAGCTGATGAGCATTCTAAAAATGTGGTCACCAATGAGGACACTTGGTTAGATGATCTCCTATAGGATTTATGCACTTCTCTCTAGATATATATTCCTGAAAATTAACAATTTTAAACTCTTGTAATCCTATTCATTTTCATTAAAATAGCCGCAAACACATTATCTAAGGTGGAATCATATTATAAAAAAAATATTTTGAAAATAATAATAATTCTTTATAAGATGATTTTGCAATCCTATATCCAAAAAAGAAGTTATTTTTAATTAATATATATAACAAAATTTTAAAAATTATTTTACAAATGAATATATAAAATATAATGAAAAACTCCTTTTTATTGAAAAATAAAATTCATAAACATTAAGTGTTATCAATATTATTTCATATAAATTTTAGTTTTAAAGTATGTTTATATATTAGTTCATATATAAAAATATTTTAAATTTTTTCAATTTAATTTATTAGGAAAATATATATAATTATTAATAAAATATTTATTTGAAAAAAAAATATTAGTTTTATATTAAATATGATTTAAATATTACAATTTATTAATTATATTGAAGAATTTAATTTTACATTTTCATTGAAAATAAAATATTTATTTAAATTTTATATATATATCATACAACATTTTGGCTGTAATTAGTTTAATATTTAAACGTAACCATTATATAAATTTGTATTTATAATATGTTAGCGTCATAATTTTTTTCATTTTGAGTTATATTATTTTAAATTTACATCATCAAAATATTTGAAATCATTATTACCATTAAATTTATTACCAATGAACACATTTACAATTAAAATACTTATAGAAATATATTTATAATGGGTATATTTGTTAATATATAAAAACATACTAAACCATTTTTTCATTCCACTCACACATCGGACGAAACATATCTTATTTCACATTACGTATTTTGTATAATTATTTTTTCTTTCATGGTTTTCATCATCATTATAGGCTTCGTTTGAGTATTAGTGATCCTTATGGTTGAATATGATGAATGATTTTTCATAGTCAAGAATATTTTATTCCTTTATACCAACATTACATTATTGATTTATACAGTTTTTAATGATGAACATAACCCATGGTGAGTAATAATCTATAGTGTAAATTACTTAGGTATGATTTCTTTTATTGTAATGTCACACTTATGTATGAATAAAGTCACTTTATTTTTTTTAATATCATTATGGACTAATTTTCTAGTTAGGTTTTAATCCTTTTGAATTAATAGGGAAATGTTAATTAAAATTATACACATAAATAACAATGATAATAATAACAATAATAAAAATGATAATAATGGATCTGAAAACATGAGGCTTTACATTATCCCCCTTTAACAAATTCCATACAGAAAATTGTAATTACTACATAACAATAAAAATATATAAGGGAATATAAATTATTGATATAGTTCGGGGTAAAATTTCTTGTGTTATGTCAACATTACAAACTAGGGAAACACATTTCTTTAAATAGAATAGTGTTATCCCTAAAATTGTGTTTTTATTTAACTAATTGTGCCATGTGACTAACATTATTTTATATCAAGACCCACATTATATAATTTTCTCTAGTGCGGTTTAATTATTATCCTTTTTTTGATATAATATAAAATGTTTCTAAAACATGATTTTTCCTTAATAAATATAAACTTTCCACTAGAAACTTTCATTGAAAATTCAATCATTGGGGTGGCGGTTTAATGATCCTATAAAACTTATTAAAACACCATATTTATAGAATAAAATTAAAACAAGGCATATATAACTACGGATTTGAGGGTAAATGTAACTTAAATATTAATATCGTCATTACGAGTAGTTCTTACACAGGTATTTCATTTTCCTCATGGTATTAAAGGTTGGAAATTATCATCTCTTTGGTTATTCCATAGATTATGGAATTAATTTGGATAATTCCAAAGTCCCCCACACATATCACATTGAATTATTAGTGGAAACATTGGATGAAATATATTTCTTCTAATCTTATTAAATAGACTCTTCATTTTTCTATTTAATGCATCATCCAAACCCCTTTAATAAATACCCTTAGCACTTTATTTGATATGGTTTACATATAAGTAATTGTTCATTTATTACTTTATCACATTTTGACAAAATATTTTATGAAAATCCGTACTTATTATTTTTGTGGTGTTTGTGAGTTCTACTATATTCTCATTATTACTCATATTTTATAAAACATGGTTTTGTAAAATCACAGGGTTTCTCATTCCATCTATTATCATGATGATATTTTTAATGGGGAAAACCTTAGATTATTCATTTCAAAAAATGTTATCCTCGTTTATTATGGTTCTATACATTTCTAAAACTAAAAATGAGTTACCATGAGTGATAAAAAATTAACATCATAAGGGAAAAATATCAAAAATGGAGCATAACCTTAAAATGTCTTATTTTTGAACTATATATTAATAGTCTATAATTCGTTTATTTGAACCTAAATAATTATTGGTTAAACATATGGTTGGTTTTTTAATACTAATTATCATAATCTCTAAAAGTAACGGATAAATGAATTCTTCAACTGGGTTCATAAAGAGAACGCGATCATCCAAAGAATATCCCCCACGAGTGTCAAGCTCGATGTGTTTTTTAACACCTTTTCATACATTAGGTCAGTATTGATTTAATACCCAACATGACCTCTTCATGTTTATTATCATAAGGAGGAAATTTTATAGATTTTCAATCCACTTGTCAATATCCAAATAAAGATTAATTTTTTAGGAAGACCACCAACTCCACAGAATTCTAATATTTCATGATATTATCCTATATAGAGACTCATCTATATTGATTTCACTAAGGACACTTCAACCAAATCCGAAAAATAACTAAAAAAATATATGATACAAATAATACTGACCAATTTTTAGAATGTATTTAATTTAAATTATTTACATAAGTTACACATTACATTTCAAAAATAATAACACAATCCCAATAATTAATGGTTTAGTGTCTTTGAGGACTATCTATAAATGGAAATTATTTTACAATACTTATGAATATTTCTTTATAATTATTCCACACTGGAATCCCTACTATAAATCTTACATATTATACTCATATTTATAACTAGGGGAAATGAAAACATAAGAAATGGGAGACCTCAAATTCTCAATAATATGAACATAATAGATAATTATCAATGATAATAAGTGAACATAAGATGATCATATAAGAATAATAATGATACACAAGAAAATTCATATTCAAAAA
Source organism: Viscum album (assembly GCA_963277665.1). Classification (NCBI taxonomy): domain Eukaryota; kingdom Viridiplantae; phylum Streptophyta; class Magnoliopsida; order Santalales; family Viscaceae; genus Viscum; species Viscum album. The sequence continues at coordinate 589,262,486 of OY728141.1, read as the reverse complement.
ATAATAGATCATAAATCATAGAATTTAACTTTGCCCAATATAATACATGAATAAAATGAGTGAGAAACCATTATTAAATAAACAAGAACCATAAGGTTTTATCATATTTATGAGAATAAGTATAAAACTATAAATATCATTCAATATAAGTATAAACATTTTTATAGGGAAATTTACTTTCATGTGCCACATTGTCAGTGCTCATTATTATGATAAACTAAAATTTACTCCTTAATACATTATCTTATGAGACAAAAAATTTAAACCAATTCATTAGAGGGGGATGTAGGACCCTGCCCATCATCATTAATACTAATGAGTTACACTTGAAAAAAAATACTTACCACATAATACAGAAACCATTGAAATAAAATGGGTTACATAAAACATTCCTAAAAAAATAATTCACTTTTATATCATAAAGAACCTATGTAAATAAAATGTGTTTAATTAAATACATCATTAATAACCCTTGAAAATAAAATTCATGTAAAATAGATTCAAATAATAAAGTTATTAATAATTCTATCGAAAATCATATCATGATAAACGTAAGGAAAATAAATGGGTATCGAATGATATGGAGTAATATTCTAGGTAAATGACATTATATAAAGATAATAAAGAATATTGTCTTTTTACTATAAAGAAAAATTGTATATATTTGATTCTATAATTTCTCCAAATCATTCAATTCTTGGAATCAAGGTGAACACATTTAAATCAAATGAATCAAAAAATAGGGTATTCGCAATGGATGAACATTGGGAGAAAATTTAGGATCTTACATATTGTATGATTACACATAAAATATGTATGGTCGAATCATTCCTAAAGAAATAGGTCATTACACAGATCATCCTGGGAAATAAGGTGGATGGTACATTATATTAATATTTTTATCAAGAATAATTTATGTTTAAGAATTTTGATTTTGATGAAAACCCTTTTTGGAGTATTTAGAAAATTTTATTTGTAAATAATAAACATCTATGATATTTTTAGAAAAAATTTATATATATGTACTTTATAAAAAAAGAGAATAATCTTTTCTATAGGAAAACAATTAAATATTATAATCGAAATATCATGGAAAATTGAAATGATAGAGTAAAGGGGTTTTCATACGAATTGTTTTAAAAAAATATTCTTTTTACACTTGGATGGTAAAAACATATACAAAAAAGATAAAAATTTATTTAAATATTTTTGAAAAAGTCCAATAAAATAGAAATTTGATTAATAAATTATATAGTAATTGATAAGAAATTTATTAAAATCCAAAAAAATCATTTATGACATGGAAAAATAAAGGTTCACGATTGAAAAGAAGAGACCGAGTCAGTTTCATATACAAGGAACGCTTAGGGTAAAATAAAAGTAATGAGAAAATGAAAATTTGACGGAACATATAAAACCACATGAATATACAATGGATACGATAATTTTTTTAATGAATAAAAATATTTATATGAATTATCATAAAAAAATCATGATTAGAAAAATAGATTGGTAACAAAATTTTAAAAGTTTGATGTACATTTCTTGTCATACCCAATTTTATGTTGGATATATTTTGAATTGATATATATTTAAAAAAATTACATTACATGGATCATCATACAATAAAAATATGGTAAAATAAATCCATTAGTATTAAATAAAAAATATTAAAGGTATCATGGTTCACATTAGGAAATGAATCATTAGAAATTAAATTTGAGAATAAGACACCCTTTTCATGTTTCCCCGCTTAGTCGAATGAACATTATGCTACTGTATAACAAACATAAATATATTAATAACCTATTTCAGAACCATTTTAATATACCTAAAGATTTATGAAAATCATTTATAATTATTCACTGCATTTATATTAGTTAGTTATCAACTATTTTTGATTATGGGTATGGGTGATTCTTCCAATTTTGAAATTGTTTCATAACAGAAGTATTTATATTAGTTCGTATATAAATTTTCATCATTAAAAGTTCATTAAAATTAATAAAATAGATTAATTATAATGATTAATTATTTTTTTCATTATTATGTTATTCTTTAATCGTGTATATGAAATTTCTAAAAAACATTTTTTTTTGATAATTTTTAACCTATTAAAGGTTTTTTATTAATTATGATGTTAAATATTGATTTATCTTTTGTATAAACAAAAATATTATTATTTAAAATTTTATATCCTTTAATACCAATTAATTTTTCATAATAATATTTGATATAATTTTACAGTATTTTTTAAGTAGGTGGTCAAACCAACCCAAACCGCAATATACCATGATTATTGAACATTAGAAGGTATCTTATTTATAATATCTTTACAGACGTATAATAATAATATAATTTAGTGGTTATTATTTTGAAATATCATAATTCGAATGGATATTTCGAAACATGTAATGGATATGAAAATATTACAAAATATGAATTAAATATTTCCCTCATAGTATGCTTGTTTTAAATGATTGAATTGAATTGAATTTTTATGTTAATAATATCATTAATAGATTCTAAAATGTTTCATCAAAAATGAAAATTATATTGTAAAAATTATGTTTATCCTTTAATATCAATCTTTATACAATCCATGTAAGCTGGTTATGAAATGAAAAACCAAAATTGATCATTCCATGGAGGGGATAGTCCACACATATGGAATCATGATTATTTTATTTTGTAGAATATAAATTATGTTATAAATTTTAAAATTATTTATTAAATACATAATTAGGATAATATGTGTATGTTTGTTAAGGAAAATGAGACATTGCATTTTGTGGAGGTGGTAATATGCCCACACATAAATACCGTTTAATTTTCTTGGGGGGAAAAGGAAATGCAATTAAATATTTTAAAATAATTATAATAACATACCGATATAATTAGGATAGTAATGTGATTGTTTTTAAATGGTGAAAAATAATTTATGAATGAATAAATGAATATGAGGTTAACAAAAAGAGGAAAAATTTGCTAAAAATTTAAACCTCACTATTTGGGTTATCTTCGTTGCAAAGGGGGTTAAAAATATTAATGATTTCATCTTGAGAATAAAGCCCCTAATTAATGTGTATTAGATTTTTTATGATCAGGTTGGGTAGATTTTTGTCCAATATAAGGGGTTTAAATGTTAGAGGATGTGAGGATAGAAGAGCCCATTTTATAAGTTAAAAAGTATTGCATTTTTTAATACATGAAAAGATTTTCAATAAATGTAATTCCCAATAATTAAAAACGACTCCAATATTGATAAATAATAGAGAGAATAAAAGACATGTTCTACCCACACCTCAACCACTGTGTTTAAAAAATTAACTTGTTTCTCACTTTACATCAAATGTTGTTGAATTTTAACATTTTGTATTGCACCACGATAACTATTTTTGACCTTGGTAATTTATCATTTATGTTCAAAATGAAAGGGTTATTATTATATAATTTGGACCTGGTTATTCAAAAATTTAAATCCAATTTATTGACTCAATTTATAAAAGGGATCAAAATTAATTTTTAAATACTATAATTATAATGCATTAAAAATAATTTTCTTGAAAAATATAACATAAACTATAAAATATGAATTATGAGCATATAAATTAATTTTTTTTAAATTATAAACTCACATATATATGACATATTTAGCCTAAAAAGGTTTCCTAAAATTTTAAATCACATTTATATACTTATAAAAAGAACATTTTGTTTTTCAAAATGTAATTTTATTAAATTCACTGAGAAATCACTATTTTTAAAAGAATAAAAAATAAAAATTCATACTAATATAATTTTAAATTTATAAATCTAGAAATAAATTTATTTACATATAATTAAAATTATAAAATTATAAAATTTATTTTATAATAAAATTTTAAAATATAAATTAAAAAACATTTATTAAAAACTAGTGTTTTTAAAAATTATGTATGCTTAATGTTATTTCATATCATTTTAAATAAAAATATATCAATTCACTCATTCATATAAAATAGTATTTTAAATTTTCAGAATTTAATATATTTTGATAAAATATAGGATAAATAACACAACGTCTCATTGAAAAATGAAATACAACTTTTATATTAAATATTATTTAACAATTAAAATTAATTAATTATATTCTAAAATTTAATTTTACTTCTCAATTGATAATAAATTCATTATTTCAAATATATATATACATTATATCAAATTTTAATAGTAATGATAAAATATTTATATAACACAACCCCCCCTCACACAGATATATAAATATATATATAATTTTTTGATGTCATATTATTATTTCATTGGTAGTTATATTAATCCAAAATTTATAATTAAGAATTGAAAACTTCAGTACACCAATTTTATTTATAAAAAATGATCATATTTTTAATGAACATATTTTCAATGGCCATATTTGAAACGACCATATTTATAATGGGAAATTGTCATTCATATATATTTAATTAATCGTCAGTCATTTCACTCTAATTTAACAAGGAAAAATTTTTATTTCATATTCTACTTTTTTCAAAATGATTTCTCTTTTCATGTTACTCTACCTAATTATTGGTATTTTTGGTTATTGGTGATCCTCAAGGATTATTATATTCTAAGATATTTCCTCATCATGAAGATTATATTCTTTTCTATTTACTGTCCCATATTTATTTATGAACTATTAATGTATAAACTTCCACTAGGTAGGGCAATAACCCTTTTTGTGAAGTACTTATATTTTTTTCATTTTCTACTATTGAAACAATTATGAACGAAAAAGATCATTTACCTTGGTTCATGTCTTATAGGAAACATTTTATAATCTTCTTTCAATCCTTTTGAATGAATATGGAAATGCTCATTAAAATTATAGAAATAATAACAATATTATTATTATTAAGAATATGAATATAAATAATAATATAAATAATATAATTAATAATTGATTCCAAAAACTATGAAGTAACAATATATATATTTATCAACTCTATTCACATGATAGATACAATTGAATTATTATGTGAAGAGTGGAGACCAAAACTATCCATCCCCCCAATAAATTGGTAGTTATCATGAGACAAATAATCTCAATTATTTGGTGTATTCCAATAAATCTATGTATGATGTCTTCATTGAGGCCTTGATGGTATGTTCATGATTTCATGAATTAGGAATTCATCACTATCATTTATGTTATTTAAATTATTTTGGTTATTTAATTCAATTTTTATATTACCCATGGAATGTTCCTGTTATCAGTTATATGAAATTATTTTATTATTTATTCTTACTGTAATATGTATGGATAATTTATCTAAAGATATATTTTATTATACACAACCCTCTATAAATAATTTGAGATCGAACCATTACTTTTTTCCACAATTCTCAAGAAAACCTGAATATTATCACAAGTGACTTAATAATTAGAGGGGAGAATTAACAAATTTTGATGTATTATTATAAAGAATAATGAATTTATAATGTGACGTATTGATCATGTTTTTATATAGTCACATATTATTACTTAAATTTTAGATATTTTTATTATGATCTATTTATTAATTGAATTTATAATAATAAAATTATTTTACATATGTTTCTAATATTATGGGGTTTATAATTTGTATCAGAGAATGTTTAGTAGAAGAATTAGGAATAAGATTTAGAAGAACACTGTTAGAAAGCATAACTGTAACATCCCCAAATGATAATGGGTTAAATGACTAAATGATATGGCTCATGTCAACAAGGTCCACCTTCCTTTTCGGGAGCCTGTCTGATTAAAACTCCACAGTTAAGCGTGCTTGGCATGGAGTAATGATCGGGATGAGTGACCTTCTAGGAAGTTTCCCAGGGTGTGTGTGAGGGAGGACAAAGCACACTGGAAAGGACAAGTGTTAGCCTGTGGGGACTGTCATTAGTCAGATAACCCGTTCAGGCACGTGGGTGGACCCTAGGGTGGGCCCCACGTGTCTGCTGGACAACTGGGGGTACCTGGTGGGCAAGGACCCGACGACCATGTTAAGGCGGGGTGTATGTGCTGTCACTAGGACCCGGTTGTCACATTTGGTATCAGAGGAGGAACCCAGCCTTAAGTGCGCGGTGAACTGCCTGGGTTGAGATGTAGGGCCCACAACGAGGGCGTTGTGCTCTAAAGGGGGGGTGATTGTAACATCCCCAAATGATAATGGGTTAAATGACTAAATGATATGACTCATGTCAACAAGGTCCACCTTCCTTTTCGGGAGCCTGTCTGATTAGAACTCCACAGTTAAGCGTGCTTGGCATGGAGTAAGGATCAGGATGGGTGACCTTCTGGGAAGTTTCTCAGGGTGTGTGTGAGTGAGGACAAAGCACACTGGAAAGGACAAGTGTTGGCCTGTGAGGACTGTCATTAGTCAGATAACCCGTTCAGGCACGCGGGTGGACCCTAGGGTGGGCCCCACGTGTCTGCGGGGCAACTGGGGGTACCTGGTGGGCAAGGACCCGACGGCCATGTTAAGGCGGGGTGTATGTGCTGTCACCGGGACCCGGTTGTCACAATAACCATATGAAAAAATATAAATAATTATATAAAATTTCCTAAATTAGATAGAATAACATAATTTTATTTGTAATAAATGAATTTTAATAATATAAAATGACTCATAATTAATAATTTAATTCCTGATATAATTATATTTATTCCATTCTTTGTAAATAGTTCCTAATAGATGGAACAAAAACAATGTCAACACTGAAAATCATTTTAGATATGTCCCTCCTGAGATTGTCAATATGGTAGGTATTAGATATGAGAATATTAATACTATATTTAGGAAGTTTACTCTATCTATGTTAAGTACCCTATCATGTATAGAACTATTAGATTTCAATTAATAAAGTTTAACAACATTGGATTGTTCATATGGTAATAAATCCCCTCTTTGAATGGAAGTTCTAATATATCAGGGGTAGACCAAGGGATAATGTTTTTTGAGAAGATATTTATTGTTTTGGGTTATATAAAATCTAATAAGTTTATTAAGGATGTATACCATATAATGGGGAAACTAACCAATGGTGGTCACTGATTAAAAAAACCGAAGATGAAATAAGTAACACGAAGTAGAGTTATTTTCAAGATATTTTTATTTGGAGTAAATTGTGGATAAGGAAAGAATTTTTTTAAATTTTTTAAAAAATAAATAGAAAAATTAAATTGGATATGATGATAAAATTACAAGCGTTTTTATACATTTTATGGATAATGTACACAATTCCTTAAGAAATATTTATCATTTTTCTATTAGACTAAATCCATATCTTTGAGGCGAATCCATATCTCAAAGTTAATCCTCAAATAAAATGATAGTTACAAGTATAATAAATATTGATAAGGACTTAAATATGTATTATATTTTCCATGGAATGAAATATAATTGTATGATGGTTGAGTGCTATGTTGAAATAAATTTTATAGAAGAGATGTAGTGAAGGGTAGAATTTACAAGAAAAAATAATTGGTGAAAGAAACACCCATGTTATTTAATTATTGGATCAGAATGTATATTATAAGATTGGAAATAAAATACCTAAATATAATCAGTTAATTAGTAAGTGGTAATCTTTCAATGCACTATTTTTTATTATAAGGAGATGTGGAACCATTCTAATCAATTCCCCAAGCATTAAGGTAATCAATATTACAAGAGGCAAAGTCAGTAAGGATGGAGTTATCTAATTATTTTGGTGGATTTTGAGGTTCATAATGATGTGATATACAATACTTTAATTATAAATTCAATTTTAGTAATTACATTAATTGACTGTGTATCTATGCACTATTTTATGGATTTTATATTTTTATGAACATTGAATAATCCCTAAATACATTAAAGAATTAGCATGAATTTAAAATTAGTAGTTGATATATTATTACAGAAAATACATTTGGATTTATATATAAAAATTCTTGGAGGTTGTTTTTTTAAAAACCGTGTTATTAAAAAAATTGTTGGATTTGACAGTATTTTTTGTCGTGAACTGGATGGGTTCAACCTAACCCTTCACCTGATATAGATCTTGATTGGACATAAAGTGTTCCTCCCCAAACACTAGATTCCACCAAAAAGTAGTGATGACATAAAGGGGTATAGCGTGAGATATAAATTTATATTATAATAAAATAAAATTATAAAAAAATAGACCCATCAATGGACATAAGATTACAAAATATTCAATAATAAAAGAGAAAGCATGATATAATAAATATAATGAGACATAAAGACAATTGAACATTCTATAAAATAATTGATCACCAACATTGACAACCACATGTATTGATAAAATATATAAATAAATAATATAAAATACCCAAGGGTCTACTACCACCCCCAAGAAGTACCACATACCCTAACACTAACAATATTTGAACTACTCCAATGAAAACCACTAAATCCACTCAAGAACATTCTTGGGATTACGAAATTATGGGCCTTTTACTAATTAAAAAAGTTTCCTATGGTTACCATAAATATAGACCTATGGTCTATACATGCACCAATTTGAACATTGAGGACTTATTATACACCAAATCAGGTGAAGTGTTTGGTTGAAGGAGTATAGTTAATGACATAAAACAATGTTAAATTTTATGTGATATTGAGGTCCAATTTTAATATTAATCAAAATTATAAATAAAATAATATTTATAAAGAAAAAGTTATGAATAAGAAAAAAACAAAATTAAACTATGAAGCTCAGGTTCTGTGGTGACACCCATGATTGATCTAACAATGCCCTTTCTTCATCTGAATTATTTATTCCATGTGAATAACATAAAAATAAAACATTAATCATGTTTAATGGATAAAAAATGATCTCTATATGACTAACATATCAACATTCATGAAGTGGGAACCTATGATATCACCCTAAGAATCCAAGACACTACATGATCCTCTATTAGGCACTACAAAACTAATAGCATGATTTGAAATGGTAACAATAACTCTATTTAAACTACAAGAAACATATATGGTCTCTAAAGACCTATATAACTTTACAAGATCATATATAATCCATAGGACATAGAGAAAATATCTTGGGAACTTAACAACCTCCTCATTAATTAAACACCTCTAACAAGGGAGTACTATTAATCTATAGGGGCTATACTCATATTAGTCATTCATTAGCACTTCTAACTCTGTAAATACCAAACTACTAATTAATAAAATTATTTTATTCAAAATATAGGCCGACACATTGTCCAATAATATCCCAATGGTCACCTCCCACATCCAAAACATTATTATAACTTTTCTTAATATTATGTCCAATCCCCAATACTTATGAATAATGGTTGTATTAGTGTATAATCTCTCACCACCAATGTATAACCCTCATCACCAACCCTCTAGGGTTCATATTCTAATGATGCACCCTCATAGGACCTATGATTCTTGGAAAGAATAAGGCTTCATAATAGAGGTTACTCCAGTACATGTAAAAACATTACACCAAGATTATCATAGGAAACCTTAATAACCATACTGTAACAAAACCTAACCTAAAAAACACAATCATATCATTGAATATGAAATAGTTAATTTAGATATATATCAATGTCACTTTATAGAACACAGAAATATCTGACACCCAAGGAAATCACCTTAACCTAAAGGATCTGCACGAACTAAACCTAAATATAGTTGTTAAGAAAACCTATCCAAGAGATAATATATATTTACTCTAATGAACTAATGGAAGATACTATAAATAAAATTATTAGTGACCTAAATGTATGGAGAACAATTATATCTTAAACCTCACTCGTTCCTCAAGAAATAGCCCAGCCCTCAGGAGGATTCAAAATGAAGACCTTAAGGAAATCCTCCCACCAAAGCCATCCCAATCCAAGGAACCTCCTAAATTGCCTCCAAACATTGAATAGATATCACCATTGTTATATATATGGTAATACACTAAAAATGGACTATTCAAAAGTAACATTTCATTTCTAGGTTGAGAAAATAAGAAAAAGAAAATCATTTTGAAGAAAACAATTCTTAACTCATGTACAAGGCATATAACCCATAAAAATATCCCATGGCCATGTTAACAAACTCACTTAGTGTGAAATTTACAAGAATAAATTCATTATACACAATATATTTGGAATTTAATTCATATTGGGTAACTGTAGATATAACCTAAATGAGCTCAGACCATGTACCCTTCATGGACTCTAGTGGTGTACTTCACATAGGGTACAGTTATGTACCCTGCATGATCATTCAACCTTCCATAGAATGTGAGGTCAAGTACCTGACTACACCTTGAGTAATCCATAAAATAAATTTCCATGTATAATACATGTTTTTTAGTATCTTCATATTGACATCACCAAAAATTAATAACATGTAGTGCATGTTCTCTAAACAACTCATAATGTAATCAGAATGTCTTGAATTAAAACCCCATCAAACTACCTAAACCCCTTGTTTATCACTAAACTCAATTAATAAAAAACTAATAAGGTCCCTAGAAATATGAAAATAAGAAAAAAACTAAAAAATTACTATAAAAAGGTAAATAGTAGAAAAAATAATAATTTCCCACCTAGGGAATAATTTTGATGCCTTGGTCTAGATCATCAACCCATAATCACCAAAGTATGATCTCGAACTCCTACAATTCTACATGGAACCACCTCCCTCTCCCTCCCCCTTATAGATTATACACATGTCACCCACATGGGGGATGATCTCATACATGTGAATCTAAATTGGATAAGGGTAAAAAAGGTAAAAAAATGAAAAGAATAAGAAAAGAAAAATAAAATGGGGGTCCTGGCCTAACTACGATGCTCAAGATAGGTTTACTCCTTTTGTAGAAGAAACGTTAAATTTATAACTCATCCACATAGTCATAATTTCAAAAATATACTCCATTTAATTCATATCACCATTGTCTCACTCATGAATAATTTTTATTTAAATATTAAAATATCAAATATTCATTGAAAACATGAATGATAAGAAATCCCACTAGACTCATACTTTATGGAAAACATCATATTCTTGGAACACTTGAGTGGTAAAAAAATTATATAACATCCTATGATAGAAAGTATTACCATTACCCCACTTTTAAACCACTTTATAATAAAATAATCAAATTTATATTGATTTTATCATCATGAATTGATGTAATCATTAAAAATTCCGCACCATAATTCTTCTCATCCTTGAGAACCAACAGTTTCTTCCATATTCTATGATACACCAAGAGCACATATGAATCCATTTCAAGGTGATATTTCAATTGATCAGTCTTAAAATCGTCACTGATCTCCCAAAATAAGGGACACTCATCCTTGAGTACTATGATTCTTCCCACCATAGGAGTATCATATCATCACCTAAAAACTAGAACTATAAAAACCATGGACCTTGTTAATATATTACTGATGGAAACCACTATATGTGGATGACTTTTCATGAAACATGAACCATCCTTCATTATCATATAAATAGTAATGACTCTCTATATTCTCTATAGTGCATTTAATGTATGGATAATGACCCCCAATTTCTAATGGTGTTCTCACCCCTATATGGCTTCCCTCAAACCACTCCAGTAAAGATGATCTCAATAGGACCATGTAAAAAACACCACATAGGATTCTCTAAGATCTTATCAACTCTAAAATGATCATAATGGTATCACACATAACAAAAAACTGATTTTAAAACCTGAGTCATGTCCACATGACCAAAGTCCAATTAAACCATTGCTAACAAAAGTGGATATACTAAATATGCTTATAAGGCTGAAAAACTCCCCTATGTCGAAGAATCAAAACTACTATTTTTTAAAATAACAAATATCCATTATGGAATAAATAATTACATAACCACTAGCCACCCGTGGTAACTCTATAACTATGAGAATTAAACTATATAAACCCCATGACACCTGAAGGGAAACCGAAAACAAATATGGTGGGCATCCGAAATGACCTACCCACTAAGCCTATCAAAAAATAAAGAGCACTACCATCTCTCAATAAATGGATCCTATCATAGAAGAATGTCCTAATGGGGTATTCTCATCTTATATCTTTCTATAAATTTATGATTAATCTGAGATTTATGTGATGATAAATTCCATGATCAATGGAATTGAATCAAATATTAATTAATTATTGAACACCCGAGCTTAGATATAGGCTAATAAAATATTATTTATAATTAATTTAAACAATTAAATAATCATCTAGCATAGAATTTTTTCTTCATTGATGGATTTGACAATGTATCTACATCATAAAATCATTGGATTATATGAATAAAGGGCAGATGCACTCCAATGATGATCCAAACATGTTCTAAAATCCTCTAAACAGGGTCATGGGAATCACTGAGTACTAGAACTGTAGATCCTAATGCTTGTGTCTCTGACCATTGATCGCCTATATAATCACTTCATGGAATGTTTCTCTTTGATCTCCCTAGACTTGAGTGTGGTGGTTGATGAGGGTTGCTCTGATTTCTTGAGTAAGTTCTTTAGGAATGACATCTCTAGGGATTTGATAAAATTCTCTATGAATGTCATTGTGCACAACAAAATAAAATGAAAATCCATAAGAAAATAAAATAATTCTATTTATATACCTCTAGGGTTAGAAAATAATAATTTTCAAATTTTACCTTTATTATTTCTGTAATCCCTATAGAATCCCATGTCTATATTAATAATAATAATATTATTAGTTCTTAACATGCACTGATCCAGTGAATTGTATTAAATTTTATATATTTAAATGATATTTAATATATATTATTTCCAACTATTCTATTAAACATGGTCTTCCATTTCTCTACAATTTTTATCGCACTCTGAATAATGACAGTTAATTTATTAAATAAATTTAACTATATTATTCAAATATAAATAAATAAATATTATATTCACTATATAGATAATAAATATTTATTAAATATTCTCTTTATAATATTTTCTATCAAATTACTGGTGAAAATATATTATTAGTGAATAAAATATCAATATCTAATAATACATGTTGGGGAATAATATTTCTTCAAATTATTAAAAAATAAATAATATTATTATTTAACTGATGTTCAGGACACACTTAGCGTGTGACCGTATAGGCCATTTTATCTGTGGCTTTAGGTGAAGCAACCTAAAGTTGAAATAAACCATCTAGAAAAACAGAATGGGATCCATTTGGAGGAGAGGTAATTTAATAATGATATAAAACATCATAATAAATCTTAATGGGTAGCATAATCTCTTTATCAAGATATCTCTAATCAAGAAAGTAGTATAGTGTTTTCATCTACCTATATTCTCAATGAATCTCTATTTTAAATTATGGAAATTGAACTTTTCGATAGAACACTATGTCCATGAATTTATTTAGGATATATCTTTTCCACCGAAGGGCCTGAGATATCAACATTCATTAAAGAACAAAAAGGGAAAATCCTTTCCTCATTATTCATTAATGAAGTATTACTCATGACACACCAAACATATCCAACTTAACCATGAATATCTATTATCATGGTTTTCCTAAATACATAAACGTAAATTACTCACAATATCAATTAATAAGAATATTAATTTCTAATGAATAATACACATGTATACTAGAAGAAACATCCAATTAAACATATTAATGTGGATTTCCTACTACTGGGCCATCTCTTATAATCACTTACAATGGAAATTACCATGGTCGTACACCACAATAAGGTTTCTCAAATTCTTATCAGTCTCCACCCCTGATATACTATAGATTTTTTATCCCCAAAATTATTTCTTTTATCTATATAATAAATATTTAAGATTTCTATCTTTGAACTTATAGGTTCTCATAATAGCAGGGAGCTTCTATGACTATTTCGTGGGACATATACTCCCAGGGAATTATCACATGATATGCTATAAAGAAGAAAAATAATGATTTGATAATGTGTTTATTAATATTTAAAAACATGAATACATTTATTCATAATGAAATCATAAGATGGTTCTAGGGAACAAAGTCAAACAGTCTCCCACTTGCACTACATCCAGTTGCAAAAAACCTTTAGTTTTCTTACTCTTACATGATTCACATGATTCTAGTCAGATAATTATTTACATAACAGATCCACCTATTTTTATTTCATGGAAACATACTTACTTCAACATTAACCCTCTATGAAAATCCCTCAAGATATGATACATTTAGAGTATGGGATTTTTCTGATGGCGTGACCTTGGAACTTTTGCAGGAGCCATAAATATTGTGTTATCATAATAAAATGTGATAGGATATTTAATTCTAGGAACCAAATAATGGTCCTACAAAATGTTTCATATATAGATGGATTATTTGACTACATTATAATTTTATATATACTTGAAATCCACTATAGAATTGGTGATAAACGAAGATTTTGTACTATTCCAGCCGATATCTCTTCTATTAAAGATGAAAACATATCCTAACTAGGAATATAGATCATTATAATATTAATAAAATAAAAAATCAATGTAACCCCTAATGACTATCTCCTTCTCACCTCCAGACAGTACAAAAACATCCTTATTTCTTCTTAAATACTTAAGGATAGCTTTAATAGAAAACTAATGTGGTTCACTTTGATTGGATTGAAATATACCTTCCATGATCAATGCATATGTAATATCAATACTATTATGTAACATGACAATCATTATTGATCATGTCACTAAAGTGAATTGGATATTTCTCAAACTCCCTTTCTTATTTTTTATTTGAGGACACATTTTATTAGAAATATTTATACTTGTGAAACTATAACCAATCCCATTTTGGATTGGTCTATACTAAATATCATTAATATCTATTCATTTATCTTGATATAGTCCAAGAAAAATCTTGGATTTATCATCAATGATGATGATCCCTATAATATAGGAATTTTCACCTATGTCTTTCATAGAGAAACAATATTTTAACTAGTCCATAATAGGTTATAGGATAGAAGTTTTATTTAAAATAATTAATATTTCATTAACATATAGTATTAAGATAACAAAAACACTAAATCACTTATAAATACATGGATCACATTCACTCTTAATGAGAGAAAATTATTTTATACACTCTTTGATATGAATTTTCCGTGACCTATATTCTTTGTTAAATCAATAAATGGATATCTAAAACTATTATATTCTCTTAGATTCACATCGAGCTACAAATCCTTCTAGTTATGTCATATAGACATATTACTAAATATTCTTGTTAAGGAATTTTATTTTTTACATCCATCTAAAATATTAATAATCAAGGTATGATGCTATAGAGATTATAATTAGTATATATTTAAACCAGGAAACTAGAGAAAAGGTTTCATTGTAGCCAATTCCTTGATTGTGTTTAAACCCTTTGGACATTATCTTTTCTTTAGTGGTATATACTTTACCCTCCATGTACAGTTTTATCTAGAATTTTTATTTGAAAGAAATATGTTTTACACCCGTAGGAGGATCAAGAAGAATCCATACAAGTTTTTTATACATGAAAAACATGTTATAATTCATGGATTATTTCCATATTTTAGATTTTGATATGTATTCTACCTTTTTTAATTCGTAGGATCATGATTGTCAAACAATAATGAGCCATCATCATTAGTGGTGAGAAATACATATATCATTGCTTCCATTTCCAGTCTAGATATCCTAAATAGTACTAGAGTTTTAGGACCAAAATATTCCATGGGAAAATATTGAATCAGTTCCTACAACAAATTTCATGCATAATGATCATTATCTTCATTGAATTGAATCATGAACCCATGATCCCCTAGGAAGATGTACTCTTTATCAAGAAAAACAGTTTTTCTGAACATATCCACTTTCTTGTTTGAGGGATTTTATTGGATGTATCCATTTAATTCCCTTGTATACACTAAGATGATACACTTTGTTCCTTTAAATGATGGTTTTTTTCTTGATAGTAACATAAAAACTTCCCCATAACCCCATACACCTATCTGGGAAAAATATTTTTTCTTCCATTATATATCTTCAAGGGAATTCCATTTTCCAATTTAGTTGGTACTCAGTTTAGTGTATATTCCACAATTTATAATGCATATATAGAAGAGGATAATAAAATATATGCATGAATCACCATAGACCATATGATCCCTAGAAATGCATGTTTCCTCTTTTCACTAACATCATTCTATTGTGGTGTGTAATGTGGATTTTTTTGAGATAGAATCCAAAGATCACATAGAATGTTTATAAACTATTAGTTAATATAATCCCCACCATGATCTTATGAAACCTTATTTAACTTATTTCTAACTCAATTATCTTTTTCATTCATGATTTATTTTAATTTATTAAAGGAATCAAACTTATACCTTATCAAATATAAATCAAGTCAAGTCATCATTTGATGTTATGATGTATGAACAATCACCTATATCTTCTACTAGAAATGGTCCACACTCATTAGTATGTACCAGTCCTAGAAGTTATATGGGTCATTAACCCTATTCCCTAAATGGTAATTTATTCATTTTCCTTGTAAACAAGGAGGTCATCATTCATGTGGATTTATATTAAAATGAGTCTAAATAGCAATATTGGAAGGGAAATTTCAAATTATTCTCTTTTACTAAACCAAGATGGTGATTCTATAACTGAGTGTTATATGAGTTGTACGAATTTTATTCTTAATCAATTAAATGTAATTATTTGTTACATTTTAATAAATAAAGACAGTTATTTAAATTTTTTATTCCATAACATGTGTTTTACTTAAAAAAAATTAAAATTTTATTTCCAAATTTTAAAGTAAAACTGTTTTCATCTTATAAGGATATAGAAATTGTGTTCTTATTATTATTTATTGTATGAACTAGCTTCTGTAGAAGTTAAAAATACTTTTAATTTTCTAATTTATGCTCTTTTAATGTTATATTTTTGGATTAGACCCCAAATTGAGGATGTGATCTAGTTGGGTAGTTTTGGAAAAGAAGTGGCACAAGGGTTATAGGTTGGATTAATTCTAATCACATTCCATTTCAACAGAATATATGATGTGTATCAATTACATGACATGTAATGGTATGGACAAAACCATTCACATATTTTAATGGGGTTTCTCCCTAGGGGGAATACCATGATATTTAATTTACTTGTAAATCATTTACATGTCATGTAACTTCTCTAATTTAGTTTTTATAATAAGTGGATGGTCCTAATTTTTCTTAGATTAAATGACATCCCATACTTCCTCTCATATAGGAGCCCCCTTATAAACATAGTCCTTGGGTTTTGGATGAATTTGTGGTCCGAACTCAAATTCTTCTTCTACAAGTCTCTTTAGAAGAGCATTGGTAATATCTCTATTTATCCTACACCATTCATCATTTATATTCTTTTTGACAGATTTATTTTGTAATTGGATATTTTTCCCTATTTCTAGTGAATTTATCCATTATATATATTTCTTCTAATCCAGGACAAACTAATGTCTTAAACAAGATCAGGAGAGTGCTACATGCATAATTTGGGTGGTATGTAACTAACCCCTCAAGGCTCTCAATTTTATAAACTATCATTGTTATATGAATGATGATTTCCTCAAGAATTTCCTATTAAATTCATATAACATGATTATAATCATCATCCTCATATTCTAGAGCCTTGTTCATAATTATTCCTTATGCTATAATAGGTTATAACCATATCACCATCCAATCCATGTATGGTGTGTTATCTATTATTCCATTCCTGGGTTTTCATGATTACGTATGCCCCCATTTGGATGAGCTATACATGGCCTCTTTAAAGGTAAGTGTTTCAATCTAATAAATGAATTGTTAATTAATAGTACATGTATAGTAACACCTTACCCTTTTAATGTAACCGTTTCATATTAATCATTGAATCTTTAAATTGTAATGTAAAGTATATTTATGTGATTATATAAATATATAGATATATATCAGTTTTCATTGTAATATATGGAATTATAATTGGTTTCATGTAATTACCTTTTCATTATTAAAAAAGGAAAAGGAATGAACATCATAATTGAATATGGAATTAATGTAATAATGGTTGAATGTCATTTAGACTTGTTACTTAATACGAAAGGAAACTGAATAAACCATTTTTGTTATTAAATGTCATGAGTATTACATGACCTAAATAAAATAATTTATTAAATATAAGTTTTCCATTAAATAAGGATCTTTTTATATATATAGTAGTGGTCATACATGATCCAGCCTTGAATTCTTGAGGTAATGCCTTGATCACTGATAGGATGAAATTCTGAGTCAAGGATCAAGTTTCCAAGGGGGATTCTGTCCTTAGATCAAATTACATATGTACTAAAGGGCTACCTAAATGATATTTTTTGATCCATTCACTATATTCTAGATATTTTGATGCCTTATATACACTACTTAGATCCATATTTATTTATTTGGATATGTGACACCATAGATTCACCCCAATGGGTCCAGTCATACTTAGCCTTTTTTACCTTGGATGAAATCCATTGAATCAATTAAAACTATTATTGTGTAATTATTTGGGATTTTCCCCTTTGATTACACTCAGACCCCTTATACCAAGGATGTATGTTATTATTTAGTTGGATCAACCCCTAAGGTCAAGGATTCTTTGGTTTTTTCCTTGTACCCTCTTTCAATTTTATAATCATTACATGATGCTTTATTACACCTTGGATACTTCATTATTATTACTATCTGGATATATAGTCAAGGATTTTATATCTGATGTGACTTATTTATATAAAATTAACTCAAAATAAATAAATATATGATTACATGTTCAAAAAATTAATAGTTGATGTAGAAGAAGGTATTTTTGGTCTATAAATTATTTATTTACTTTTATATATACATTCACTCTGTTTCAGTTTATATTCATATGCTGGATGGTATAGACATCATTGGTAGTGGCCTCATGAGAGTTATCTCAGACCTTATCTAGGCCGTCGATGGTACCCAAGAGGATAATATCTATGCATGTGTTGATAAAGAGAAGCATCACACCTTGGAAACCTAATATTTATTACTTTCTTTGGATAGAGATTGGTAGAATATGACTAAGCTATCTATCTAGATGGTTGGATATTTTTTGGCATCTTTTTGATTATTTTTTATAGCATGTATTTCTTACTTTTATAAATATCTATTTTTACATTTTTTAGAGACATGAATTACATTATCATCAAATTTTGGGTATAATGAATTTCTAGATCTGAGTATTATTATCAGTTACTTGATTTTTAATTGAATATTCCACTAAGTAATTAATTGGTATCATGATTCCACATTTGATATGTTATTACTTGTCCACTATGATCCACTCTCACATGGGGGGAAAAGTATTCCACAAAACACCATAGTCCCTCATTTCTAGTCAGCATCCTATGGAATATGGGTAGGAATTCTTTGAGGCCATATGGACCACTTGGGTTAGGAACCTTCAATTATCACCTGGGTTGGGATGCCATAGTTTGTAAAAAATAAATATCTCTGAAAAAAATCATTCTTTATTGGTAATGAAAGATGACAGTCTCTAAAGGATAGAGAAATCATCCTCCCACCATTGTCAACTAGAAAAGCCACCTATCCTCTAGAAATCTTTCAGAATCCACATTGTTCTTTTATTTGGATGTATATTTTTTCACTGAAAATCTATATCTAATACCCAATGAATTCATATTTAAATATCTCACTCAATAAAAAATATACCGTTAGCTTTTATATGCTTCTAGGTGTTGTTCTTCTTCTATTAGAATTTCGTGACACATGAAAAAAAATTACAAATTCCTTTCCATTTCTTTTCATATAGAGTTTCATCTTTATCGAAGGAGGATTCTCAGGAAATTTGTACTTATTATGATTCTTTGGCCCATTTTACCTTTTATTCCATTCCTTATTCACCATAAAATCTTCGATTTTATGTGGCCCCATGTCCATTTCCACTTGGTGAATCAGAGAAAGATGTTTATAAACAATCTTATTATCTTTTATCATGCTATAATTAATAATAATTCTAGATAAAGGATTCAGTAGTAATGAATTTGTGAAATATGGGCAGAACTAAGTGGTAAATTTAATCCCTAATATTCTGATGATTTTAATTTATCCAAAAATATTGACTACTTGAGGCCCTGTTGGAACCAAATCTCTCAAATTGGTGGTAAAAATAGTGTTTGAGAACTCATATCTCTCTTTTCTTGTATTCTATTTATAGAGATGCCAAAGGTGAGACATCATTCTATACACATGTAGGTCCTCATATAGCTTTAGAGGATAATTTTTAATAGATTACGTAATGAAACATTGATCATATATGTCATCATTTATATTTTTTTCATAGACAAAAAGCAATTCCTCACTAGCCTCTTTACCAGGTGCTTTAGAAATATGTTATTCCAAGACATACAACTTTATTTCATATAACATGATAATGGGTAAGTACATTTTTCACTCTAAGAAATTGTTTCTAGTGAGAAGGCTATAATTATCATGTATGGATCACAATGGAATCTATAAATTCAGGTTTAATTTTTTTTTTTCTATATATTAGTTGGGAAAAATTTTAGAAATTTATCTGATAAGATATTGATAAATAAATTTTATATTACATTTATTAATTTCCCACTATTTTATAAAAACCCAATATCTCATACCATTATCTTTAGAACATCTTATTTCTTAGAAATTCTAGTGGTAGAGTCTCATATTCACTTCTCATCTCCCCAACATTGGCTAGTGATGAAATTTTATGAGGTTTAGATAATAATTCCAAATTCCAATTATATTGATTCTTTGTTCCGTGATCTTTTGATTGGTCTCCCTAGTACCAAAACAATTAAATTTTATATCCTCAAACATATCAACTTAGTTACACCAAGTCCATATTTTTCAGTAAACCAATGATGTAAATTATGTTAATTCAACATCAAAATTCAATGTAAAAGTCCATGATAATTTAGAGCACCCTGAATTTGTCTGTTTAAGAACTTTGAACTATGTTTTTATTTAAACTTACGCATCAGATGACCACACTTAATATATATAATTGAGGGATTTTATCATTAATAATTAACATCCAATTTTATAATTATTACATTATTTCTAATATTAAGTGGATTTACTTAATTTATTAACTATGTATTAGATAAAGTTTACACATAATCCCATTAATTTTAGTTCCATATTACATTTTGATTAATTTATTAATTCACGTGGTCATGAAAAAACATCAATAATTAAATTTACCATGAACGTGATAAAAATAATAATAATGTGGTATAATCATGAGATTTTAGTAATGGTTATTTTATCTAGAAGATGATAAACTAACTGGTCACCTTGGGAAAAAACACCCTGAACCATGTAATTGTTCAGGTAATAGCTTCAACATATCCACCTATTTATTTCTATTGGAGTAGTTTTTTCTTGTATGAAAACCTGGAGAACATCTTCTAGATCAGGAGCTCCATTAATTATAAATTATTTTACTCACATGTAGGTGATAAGAAGCAAATGATATTTTAAGAGGCTTATAAAAAAAGAGATTATGGGTTCACATGTCTGTACATAATGAGAAGAGGCATGTTTCACTGACCATCAATTAAAATCTACAACAAATTAAAATGAAACCAATCACATACAATGATTTAGTCAATCCTCACATTCATCCACATACATGTAATGAATTTCACATTTAATAAAAATAGAATTCAATTCAAATAATTCTTATTTACAAAAAATAACACTAAAAGAAATTAATTATCATTTTTAATAATTTAATTATTTATCTTAATTCTCATCAAAACTTTATTGGGATCCCATACATCTTTATTTTAATGAAATTAATTAAATTTATTAAAAATTAACTATGTAGAATGTGTGTACTGTGGGGGAAACATGATGATCAGCCCTCCATACTACCAAATTGGTATTATATTCATATATATTGTTTACTCACATGGAATACAGAATACATGACTTAACACATGACATCATGGAATGTACAATGAACTTAATGACCAAATAGAACACATGGTATTTACATTACATGTTTTGTTTCAATGCATGTAGAGTAAGGACTAAATTACCACTTTTACATGATATGTTGTTTCAAACATTACATATAAATTAATTAAAAATTTAATATATATATATATATAACCCATTACAAGAAATAAACTTTCAACATAAAGACCATATGAAACACATGTTGATAATGTTTGAGATGTATGATGACTTAATTTTAAATTCTACATAATTCTTTAACATACACAGCATGTACAATCCATATACATAACATGTATATCTCTCAAAATCTATCTGAACCACACAATTTTGGACTAGGTGTGTAATAATACCAAAAAAATAATATAGGACCTGTACTGTACATGAGATATACAACATGTGGTCTATGAGTTGTATAGTCATAATATATTTAAGGTGTGTTGGATAATACATGGCACATCTTTGTCCAATGGAATACAAATTGTGTAAGGATTTTATACACCATGTAGTTTGGTTACCCATGCGTCAGCCTGACCCAGTCAACATGTGATATATTAAAAAACACACCATGTGTAATATATTCATATTAATATAATTAATAAAAAATATAGTTTTTTTTTCATTGAACATGGGTACACAACATTTACAAACTGGTTATACATCATGTGATCCTATGTTAACTGGATATAATCCTCAACACCTTTAGATTAGTTTATCAAAGTCCTTTTATTCATAATGTTAATCATATTGATTATATTTCTGAGAAAATAAAGGCATAAGATAATATATCACAATTCAAAATAAAGATTGATTATAATGAAATTTGAATCTAATAATGAATGTGTAAATCAATCAATGGTATTCAATTAATTATAAATAATTATGTGACTACATGGATAAAACACGATGGATCTTGGTGCAGCAGAAGCACTGGATAGAGCATACCCAAAATTGATTTTTATTGTAATCAGTGATTAATTCAAGATTTACATGATGATAAATGGAATGATAAGTTGAATTGAATAAAATTTTCATTAAAATTTTCATACTAGAACCAAGATGACTGATCATCACATATTATTTATAACTAATTGTAATAGTTAAATAATTAACTTATGATGAATTAGTTCTTCTTTAATGGATCTAAAAAAATTTCTATATCATACCATCATTGTGGCGTTAGGTAAAGAAACCCAAATCCCATGTCAGTATCTAAAAACATACCAATGAACCCATAATGAAATAATTTAATATCATAATGACATAAAACATTATAAAAATTATTACCGTGTAATATAATCCCTTTATCATGTTATCTTAAATCAATTAGGTTTCATGCTGGTACCATCAACCAATGTTCTCAATGTCTCTTTCCATGAATTTTTAGAAATTAAAATTTCCTAAAAAATACCATAGAAATGGATTTATTTTTGATATATCATTTCCATCAAACTGCATCAGATATAAAATTTCTTTAAAGAACATAATGAGAAAATAATTTCTCACATTTTTTAATAATGAATTATTACTTCTGATGAACCAAGCATATCCTACTTCACCACAAACACATATTTCCATGGGTTTCATCAATACATCAGTGTATTTCAATTATAATATCCATTACAAATAATCTAAAAGAATAGGGATGAATAACCATGTATACATATTGGAAAATCCAATGACACATATCAATGTAAATTTTCTACTGGCATGTATTGTTCTCATAATCATCTATATTGAAAATTAATATGGGTGTACACACTGAAAAGGTGTCTCAATGTCTTATGAGTATCCACAGATGATGGATTGTATCATTAGTGTCCCTAAATTTATTTATTTCCACTATATAAAATATATTTGGGAATAATGTCGTGGCACTTATGGGTTTTCATCATAGGGGAAAACTAGTATGACCTTTCATTGTGGCAACTACCCTTAAAAAACTATAAGAGTATCTATTATAAAGAAGACCAATCAGGATGGGATAAATAGTTTATTAACATTAAAAACTATGAATACAATAAATCATAAATTATAAAAAATTTGTCTTAAGGGAACAAACTCCAACATCTACCTTATAAGCCCATGGAAACTTCATGCATAACCAAAAAAATATTGGGGAAATCACATTCTCAGGGAATATTGTTCTTGATCTAAAAAAAACCCTTAGGTATCATTTCCTTCATCGATATAACAATATAAATTTCGATTTTGAATCCTTCACCAACCAACTAGGATCTCAAGACATCACTTAATTAAGGGTTTGAATTATTATTACAAAAGAACACCCCACTACAAGATACATATGTCTAGTCATCATGAAAAAATATGTATTTTTGGGTTAGTAAAAATACCCCCAAGAATATATATATATAGGGAAATTAGATATTGTTATTTCTTGTTACTTATAATAATTGACCTTCATCATTAATTAAACGACCGGAAAAATGTATCATGTCATGTGAATATTATGTAGATATAGTGCTGCATAAACATAATACTCTTTCTAATGGGATAATCGAAAAAACACATAAATCATAATTCAAAATCTCAAGAGTATCAACCATGGTATAATTATAAAATTTTTACAACTAAACAAAGATAAAAAACTACATCATTCTAGTAACATGGTACACCCATTAAAAATTTGTTCATGAGACCCTAATATGTGGTAAATCACAAGCTAAGACATATTCTTAAACAGCTTGTCTACCATCCCACCAAATCATAAAAAATATAGATTTGATACAAATTTATCAAAAAATAGGATGGGTAATTCACATCTTATCAAGGATAATGGGAAAAAACAAATTATTATGTATAATATAGAGGTTAACATAAATATTCTCCTAAAGAGGAGTGCATGAAGAAACCTTTTAATTTTTTAGTTGTTTTATGAATATTTATTATGGTTTAGATTGATAATTTATAATTTATAATGAATTTTAACTTGTTTATTTATAAAATTTTATGAAAATGGTGATCATGTTAGATTGGGATAGAACTATCTCAATGAAATTATCATTCTCAATATTTACCAATTATTTCATACTAATCTGGTAAATGAGACATTCCATAATTTCTTTCTGTATCTCCTTTAAACAGGTGGTGATATGAAGAATATCTTTAATTGAAATATCATATGTTTATACCATCATTATTTATGGGTAAAATATTTTTATATATACAAGTTGATTAATTAAGTAAATCCCTTATTGGGTATTATTGTTCCCTAATAGTGAATTTATCAATCCCCAATTCCACACTAATACTGGTAATTATAGAACACACACTACCCGACCATAGCATGTTTCAATGTATAAATACTAGAATTAGATGGAGGTAGATATTTAGCTTTGTCCCAAGAAATAATTATTAACATAATCTAAACCTAATACAATAATATTCAGTAATAGAAAATTAAAATAGAGAATTAAAAGCCGTTGGAAAAAGAAAGAAAATATTTTTTTGGAATTATGCACAAAAACTTAATCATAGTAATTTTACCATCATAGCCATATCCAATCAATAAATTTTTTACCCCTATATATAAATGGTAACAAAGAAGATGTAAGGAAAGGAAGATATCAAATGAATAAAAAGAAAATATACTCAGCATGAAATTAGTAGCTGGTTGTCATCCCAAACTCCTTATAAATAATTGATTTTTAATCCACCTAGGGACTTATATTTATATAACTATGTCTCACTATTGTTGGAATTAATCCTATATAATTGTGATTATAAATCCATTACTAGTCAATCCTAGCGAGTATAGAGATTTCTGGGTAGGAGTCACCATGGAATATCATAATTTATAATAAAAAATTTCATATATAGGTCTATAAACCAGGGTTTGTGGTGTGACACATAGTGTCATGCTTTGAAAATTCATGTTATCCCTTTCCATGTGGGTTTTCACATTCTAAATATAATTTCATGAATTTTTTCATGTTTCATATCATGAATAATCCTTTCACCATGTCAGTGTGGATTTTCTAGCATCTTTGAAACTAATTTTTCTTCATTCTGTAGTTATGAGCATGGGAATAGGTCCTTTACTTTTCATATGTCATGGGATATCATTTTCATCATGAATTATTATGTGTTTATATCATTTTCAAACATTTTTTGTATACATCAATAAAACAATGAAAAATTCATAACCATTATTTTTAATCAATGAGTTTACACAAACAATACATTTTACATCAAAACAACTGATCAAAAAATGGTTATATAAATTCCCCCACACTTATAACATAATTTTTTCAATCTTGTAATCTTATCAACATCACAATAGAACTTCATTATACCATTATTTAAATTTCAATAGAAGTATAACTAAATGTTTTTCAGTAGAAAATAAACATTAAAATGTTTTACAAAATAATTTATTTATCTTCTCACTCTCCAATGAAACAAAATCAATCATTTATGTAACTTTTTATGTTTTTAAAATAATAGTAAATATCTTTCCTTTAAATATTACTCTTTAATTTATCATTAATGATCAAACCACTCATAATATGCCTACAATTGAATTATTATTAATCATATCTCAAAGTTATAAATGTAATGGAGGAGTGATCATACTACCAGTAAATGTCACATACCATAGGCTTGAAAGGGATCTAACATATCCACCATAAAAATACATAACAAAAAAATACTTATGAGGATTTTGCATATAGTTTCCAATGTATCTGAAGAATAAGGTAGGTATGCGATGTGTAAAAATAAAGATACAAATGTGTTTTGAAACATTAGCATAAAACATGATATAAAAAGATAATACCTAATAAAATTATCCTATAATGGTGAATATGTCATCCCCCCTTCCCCAAAGCTCAAAGTAGGAACACGAAATAAGTTAGAAAAATGAATGAACCACCCACTCTTTATTTTTTATATAACTTTAATTTTTTCATTTGAATGTTTTTATTAAGAAGAATATCACATCCACCACCTAACCGCATACCATATTTAGATCATCAGTATGATAATGGTGATTTTTGATACTCCAAGGACATAGTCCAAATATTTTTTATTTTTCTTATTTTCTTAGTTTTATTACAAGAGAGGTAAATAATTAATTATAATGAAAGAAAAAATGCCACCACTAATGTATCATGAAATCCCACAACAAAATCCCCTCAATGAAGTACATCATCATTAACCATATTAAAACTCTCCCCTACACTTATACTTTGGAATATAATGCATAAATTATAGAGTATTATAGGAAATGATATAATAATATTTAAATGAGACACGTAAAAAAATAATTTCAAGTATTATATGGGAAAAAATATGATTTATTGTTATGTTGTGTTCATGGATAAATGTGTTAATTTATAAATTTTTTAAATCATATTAAAACTAACAACATAAAATCATAGAATTGATAATATACCAGGAAAGTTCTAGAACAAAACAATTACCTAGTCTCTCAAGAAATATCTTATAGAAAGTATTGGAAATATTGGTTCTTAAATCCTCTCAAGAATGAGGGAATATTATTTGGGATAACTACCAAAGGAGTGAAATATAATAATTAACTAGTCTATATATATTTAAAAATTCAAAACATTAAAAGTATAAGTGGTATTTCATATACAAATATCGAATTATTCCAAAAAATCTGGATTTTTAAAGTTCATACACCTATGCTTAAATCTACTCATCCAATTATCATTTTACATATCTAATCATTTCAATAATGAAATTTAAAATAATCCATAATTGTTATCCTAATAAACATATGTTTCTAAGATCGTTACTAGAGAACAATAGTTCAAAGTGGGGCATAAAATTTTCTTTTTAAATCCCACAAGTCTATTAATATTATGGGGGTGAAATAAAAATAAAATAAGGAAATAAAACTCATATTCCCTTTCCTGTAATTTTGTATTTTTGGTTTCCTAGGTTCTCTTTATACTTGTTGTATTCTGCAGTATTTTTCAATGTGAATTCTACTTTAATGACGAGAATTATTTTTTTCAAATAATGAAATCCCTTCTCATAATGTGAAGATTCTATAATTAATTTAGTTTATTAATGTTTTCTTGTTCCATGTTGATGGACTGTGAAATAAGAATAAATACCAATGATAATGTATTCATTCCCAATTATTATCAAAATAAGAATTATAGGAAGAGTAAACTAATGATTATTTTTGTAAAAAATAAGGTTTCCTCCTTGTAGAGATTTTGGATAACATCATTGGCCCAACACAAAATGAAAAATTCAAATGAATTACTAGAATAATGGGCATATATTTAAGATTACCTCCTCCAAACATAATTAATGTAGTGTGTGAAATGAATTCATGTTGATTATTCAGGTATGTAAATTTTAAATGGAACAACTACACATAATAAAATATTTAGGAAAGGAACAACCTTGTGGGTTATCATTAATAATCAGGTTAATTGAGTGTAATCAACTCCAATAGGTCATAAGGTAGTTTCCCATGGCATGTATTTAGACACATATATTTTTTTTAATGGGCTTTCATATCATTATAAATCCATCCTTTTGTTTTATAAATATTTTCAACTTCCTCCAATTGTTATGCCAATTTCAATTGTTTTCTCCAAAAAACTATCCACCCTTTAAAGAAATTTATATTCATATCAGAAACATTATAAGACCCTTAACTAGGATTTATTTGAATCATATTCCCTTTCACATCATATGTAACCTATCCTTTTACCCTTTTAATGAATACCTCATCCTTATGGAATTCTATACTGCACCTCTCGAAATATTATACGAAACACTATATTTTTATTTTCATATATGTAACTATGCTCTAAATTTGGGCATAAGTTTTTTATGGGACTCTGTGATCAAATAAAAAACCTTCCAGTTCATGCCTCATTCATAAAAAATATATGTTAATCCAAAATATAATTGGTTTTGTATCCAAGTATACCACTGCACCAGAAAAACCCTTATTTTTTCATTGATATTAGTTCTCAGTCTTCCTAGATTTGTGCTGTTATATTCTACTGGAAAACTAAACCACACATTTTTTAATGTGTTTTGGCCTTTTTGGAATATTTTTACCTTCCCATGTTGTGGATGGTTCCCCAAATTATCATGGACCACATATCTAAATGTTTTGTTTTAACATATTCAATGTTAAATAAAAATGGTATATTTTTAAATTGATTTAGTACAATCTTACCATAGTGATGTTAACATCTCCTCTTATTTATCTTCGAAGATTCTTTAATTAAAATTGAATTATTAGTTAAGTCATCTCTAAAATTTTTAAACATTTGTTTCACCTTAATACAAATAGATTTCTTCTCATCTAGTCCATCTTCTTTTATAAGCGGGTATTTTCTATGATATATTAAAATCTATTCATGTTCATATTTTTAATCATGTACATCATGGTCTCATAAAATGGTTCTGATTTTGATTCTATAAACATTTCTTTTGGATAAGAGGTTTAATTTAGGTGACCCACTTCAAAATCTTGAATCTCCCATTAAAAATAAATATTGTTAGATGATTATAATAAAAAATCAACAAAATAAAATTTTCTATCTACTTATAACATTGAATTAAAGTTTCTAGAATTTTGGGTACTTACCTATTCTATAGAATCATCATTGGAAAAGTGATATCCCATGGATAAGAAATCATGTATAATTACTAAATCTTTAATTGGTTTACTACATTCTTCCTAGGTAATTTTAGAGTGGAATTGGCTATATAAAAGATGATTCCTGGAGTTCCGAATGCTAAAGAAAATTATTATGTCTCCAATATCCATGGAAGGTGTTCCACCATCCACGTTGAAAATCTTTTTTTGGTTTCTTGAACAATCCTTCTAGAATAATGGGTGAATAATATAGTTCTCTATCTTCTTCTAAGGAATGAACATATAAGTTAACTAAAAAAACCATCCCTCTTACTTCTAGGAATTCATATTCTACAACTCGTATTGGTAAAATGATTGATATATTTTACAATTAGACCACCAATCTGATAGGATTCAATTATATGGTTCGAAAATATTAAAATACGGAGTGATACATGACATTTATCAGAGCACCAATATCATATATCATATTAGTTAAATTTTATTTACTGATAGTTTATATAATAGAGATGTTACTTTATTAAAATTTTCATATATAGAATTTTTTATATGGATTCTAGGAAAGAGATATTTATTTCATCTTCTTGAAAGGTCTCTTGAATCTCTTATTTAATTTTATACTATTCAATCTTCATTGCTTGAATAAACAAAGAAGTGAATGAGGTGGACATACCATTTTTTCTATTTATTACATTTTCATAGTAATTTTTTCGTCATTACATCCTAAGACTTGTCATAATATAATTTTTTATTAATATCTTATCCTCTTTTCTAAATATATTGTGTTGAAAAATTATTCTCAGAATTTTTATGCTTTAGTTTTTTAGGTTGAACATAATATTTCATTGGTTTAACATGTTGGATCTCTTTGAAATTCAATGTTCTAATTATGTTTACATTATTATATAAATTTAAATTATTTGGGATATGATTTTCTCTATATTATTAGTTAGTATGTCTATATGTGTGTCAGAAATTATAGGTAAAACTTTTTTGTTTTCGTTTGACCATTCAAACTTGTACTGTAGTTTTATATTCTCTTATTATGATACACTTTTTGGGGGATGATCAGATGTATTTTACTAGAAAGGGGGTGGTTAATAGGATTTATAGTGGATGGGTTGTTAAAATAGTAGAGGGTTATGGTATTTGTTATCAGAGAAATGGATTGTTTGGTTATTATCATGAATAGAAATGTTTATCTTGATTCTATCTATATTTTTATTTTTATTTAGATTTATCTTTATATGGTTTATTTTGTTATAATTTCCATAGTTAAATGAATGCTGCACAAATTGTAGTCCATATGCTTTAGTGAATGGGTTAGTAAAATGGTTAGGTGATTAATACAATCCACATATATTGTGTGGGGAAAATGTCCCATTTACAATATATTTTTATCAATAAACATGTTATTTATTCAACTGTAGTTATGAGTAAAGGTGATGAATTAAAAGTTCACACCTTTTGAATTCCTCTGGTGCATGTAACTCTAATGCAGAATTTTGGCTAGAATAGGGAAAAATTTTCAATTAATCTTATGGATAATACCAGTTATTTATCTATTAAGGATCATCAATATGAAGCATCATGTGTTTTTTTCATCTTCAAGAAATCCCTGGTACAATAAATTGAGAAAGTTATTTTCCTCCAAAAAATGAGGAGGGAAACTTGAAATGATCATCTTTAATTGTACTTAGAACTCATAGTGAGTTTCTCCAATTGATTAGAGGATGAGGTGTATCCTTTTTTGATTATTTTAATCTTATAGTTGGGGAATAATACTTTCATAAAACATCATTTTTGATCCTCATAATCATTTAATTGTCCTAATTTTACGTTGTACAACGATTCCATGGTGGTTATTCCTTCTTACTATATAGGACCGCCGAAAATGAAATTGTTAAAGTATCAAATGGATGAACTTTTTGAGAAAGTATTCATATGTCTGAGTTTTTATCCTTGGTATGTGCATATGCTCTTTTCTAAGAATTTTTATTGGCCACTTTACCTCTGCATTTATTATTGAAAAATATATATAGTTAGATTAATGTAAAAGTATTAGTTTCCATGGATTGATGATATGTTTAACTAGTTTAAAGGGGTAAAGTGGGTTTTTAAGAATGATCATCGATCTAGTTACCAACATTTGAGAATAAATATATTTGACATTCTTAGAAAAACCATTCGAAGCGGGTACAAACATTATGGGTAACTTTCCATTCCATTCAGAATAACTAATGCTCTTATTCTCTTTATGGATTTAATGAAATGGATATTCTATGAGTCTAGATTCTTTTGTGGTGGCATTTGTGAAAGAAATCATTGTTTAATATATGTATGAGTATGATCACGTTCATCATCATATAATAGTATTGGTATTGTTGAGAAGTCACAAAATTTATGCCAAGCTGTCGAAATGTGATTTTTACATTCATAAAGTGAATTTATTGGGATACATAGTGTCAGAACATGTTATATCAGTTTATACTATGATGGTAAATGATGTTATGAAATGGGAGAAAGAAAAAAAATTCTGATATTTTGAGCATTTTTGGTTTATCTAGACCTTATCACCTGTTTGTAAAAGATTTCTAAAATTTGGCTTATTTAATGACTACTCTAACTAATAAGGGAGAAAAGTTTTCTAGGGATGAGAAATGTTAATTTTTTTGAGATAAATTTTTTTTGACAGGTACACCATGGTTGACTCTTAATGAGGATAGACATGCAAATGTGTCCATCTATGATGCATCTGGTTCAAGTTTGTTTTGGGTTATTATCCATTGTGATCACGTTGTTGCTTTTAGATCTTGTAGGATGAGGCCACCTAAGAAGCATTATCTGACCCATGACCTTGAACTTGAAATTGTGATGTGTAAGATTAATATTTGGTTGAATTAATTTTATAGAGAATGGTTTACTATGTATTCTAACCACAAGATTTTGAGTTACATTTTCTCTGAAAAATATTTGAATATCAACTAGAGGCCTTTGGTGGAATACCTATAATATTGTATTTTGAAATCACCTATTCCATGTGAAAATTGCATTTCATCAAATATGATTTGAGTAAGAAATGTCCAACCCATGATGTCAAATAGTCAATGAAATAGTTGAACTTGGTTTATATTTTTTCATAGATACATATAAGAGTCTGGGAATTAGATTTTGATGTTTCCTTGGACAGTGTTCGGTTGACATCCTCTTGTCTTGGTTAGTTCATCTAGAATAACAACTCGATGATGAGTTCCACAGATTTAGAGACTCTCTTAATGGTGGGGAGACCATATGTGATGATTATTTCTCTATAGAGGGAATTATATGTTTTGAAAATCATATTTTTGTTCCATTATAGTAATGTAAAGGTGTGATAGGGGGTTTTCATAAATTCTAGTGGGAAGTGAACCCAGGAACCATGAATATTTTGTATGATAGGATGCGATGATTCTGGTGTACAAGTATTAGATGGGGAAATTTTATATTTTCCCCTCATTGTTATATGTGCTAGTAGGTCAAGGAAGAGCACCAAAGACCTCCAAGATTTCTTCCTCCACTTCTAGTTCTGATATGGAAGTGGAATGAGAACTCTATAGACTTTTTGTTTTGGTTTCCATATACCATGAGAAGAAAAATGGGATACAATTTATGATTGATAAGATGACTAAATTAGTTAACTTTATATCTATTCATGATAAAACCAATGTTGAAGAGTTGGGAAATCAATATGTTGAAGAGATTTTTCATTTTCACATATTTTCTTTTGATATATGCTCTAACAGGGAAACTTAGATCACTTATCTCTTTTGGGGAGGCCTTCAGGAGGTACTGGGATCTCCGATTTATTTGAGAACGACATACCATTCATATCGAGATGAACATACAAAAACATCTATATTGATTTTTGAGGATATTAATTGCACCTTTTTTTGATATAATTGGATCTTGGGATGACGGTCTAGGGATGGTTGAGTTTTTATATAAAAATAGTTAATATCCCCTTATCAAAATTACTCCATTTTGAGGACTTTTATTGATGTAATTGTAAATAATCATTGTGTTTCTTGGATATTGGTGAGAGTTATTTCATTGGAATGATCTTTTTTCATGAGATGGTAGGAAATATTTTATATATTTATCACATAATTTTGACTACATGAATCTGGTATTAGTCTCATGTTGATCATCTTCATAGACCATTGGAATTTTCTGATGGTGATCAAGTTTACTTGAAATTTTCACCTTGGATGGGTCATTCATGACATGGGGGGTAGGGAAACTTCCTCCTTATTTTGTGGTACATTTTGAAGATGTTGATAAAGTGGGGAATTGGTATTAGCATTGAGAAATTCCACCATAAACAATGTCGATTGATGACATATTTTATATAACTTATCTTAGAAATTATTTTTCATTTCTATCTCATGTGTTGAGATAGAGTGACATTGAAGTAGAACATGTGTTCTCCTTGTATGAGCATTCAATTAAGATAGTTCATTTCGAATCCATGGTATATCATGCATGGTTAATACCGTTGGTTTGAGTTCTATGGACACACGATTCTGATACCAATGAGACATGGGGGAGTGATCTAAAACTAAGAGAGAATTGAATTCAACTATTAGGAATGGAAAACTCTTAACATGATTTTTGGAGATATGAATTTTCTATAGAGGGGAGGTTGTAACACCATTTTACTATTTTAGGTACTCTTACACACATATTTTGAATATTCATTGGTTAGATCTGGTGTATGTGTGATTTGGGTAAAATTTTGGAAATTTTTAAGGGATTGTGGGCTATGAAAATTTATCACACATATTTCCCAAAATATGAATACTACTATTGAAAACTGTAAAAACTATGTAGTGTGGGTTTTCATGTTTAGTGTAAGGTTTTTCAAAACAGGTTCTCACTTTGGAGGAACTATGAAACCCCACCAATAGGGGCACATGAAAATGAGGAACAATTTTTATACAGTGGGGCCCTTACTAGATAATAGTGAGGAAAGCATTTTAATTAATGTGAAATTTATTTAAAACTTCCCAAACCCTCTACATGGATGTAACCCATCCAAGAATTTTTCCCTAGGTTTTGGAGCTCTCAAGGACCTATTTTTGCCCCTCCAAAGCCCTTCTACGGTTGTTTGAAGATAGCCTATCTTCATTTGGTCCTTTCTGGGTATGTTTCTTCTCCATGCTTATTCTCTCCCACTCTCATATCCTACATTAATTTGGGATTGATATATCTATGTGTTTTTAAAGAATCTAATCATATTCTATTTAGATCTAGAATATAGGTTTGATTATCAAATATCTTTTTCCAATGTTCTTCATTGGAGTTCCCCATTTTAGGCCTTGTGATTCGTGATCCCATGATCCTGAGGTAGGTGGTTCCATTTAATATTTTCCTTTTGGATAACCCACAATTTCATGATTTAAATTTATTTTTATTTAACTGGATATTTACAAACACAATTCTATTTATTTGGAGATTTAAATCACATTTTACATGAAATTTCAAAAATCCCCCAAATCAATTGAATTGAGGTGTG
Source organism: Viscum album (assembly GCA_963277665.1). NCBI lineage: Eukaryota > Viridiplantae > Streptophyta > Magnoliopsida > Santalales > Viscaceae > Viscum > Viscum album. The sequence goes on along the minus strand of OY728141.1, from coordinate 589,227,214 downwards.
ATTTGTATTTGATGGACAATTGTTGAAATATAAATTGTGGAATTTAATTTATGAAATTTAATAGTGAAATTAATTTAAATAAATGACATAATTTTGTTTTTGACAAAAATGGAATAATTGTTTTTGATACAAACCTGGCGGGTTTATCTAGAAAATATGTATGATTTGATTAAAACCCATTTTGGGTTTTAAATGGAAATTGGTGTGTGGAAATTAAAAAATGGGTTGAATTTTATTTTAAAATGTTTTGAAATAAATTTCACATTATGTATTTTTTTGGGCACATGAAATCCTAGGTAGTTATTGATTATGTTGGGACAAACAAGGTATACTAGAATTTACCTTGTGATGGATTGATGATTTATAACTCTAAAATAATCATATTTTCCGATCTTCTCCTTAGTGGTATGTTGGTTAGTCTTCTATGGATAGTGTATGAGAGATGTGTTTTCACATTTATATTATCATCAAATTAGTGTGTGAGGATACCATAACCTGGAACTATCTTACCTCATGGTAGATGAACATGTTTCTCATTATTATGTTAATGATATATATATGAAATTTCATGTTAACTATTTTACATTCCTAATGAATTAATATAAATTGATTTATATAAAATATTTACTAAGAAATTGGATTAAGTATTTACATCATCTTAAATGTAAATAATTATTTTTATTAAATATTATTTTGGAATTACATGTTTGTTTATTAATAATTAAATGTTGTATTTAGTTAATTAATTATGGCATCTTATTATGGAATCCATGGAGAGACACTACTGGTATTTCAGCTTACACAATACATGTTCCTTTGATAATTTTTAGATTTCATCATGCTAGTTTTTAGCAAGGGGAGAGAACCACATAGAGGTTGTAATGTCTTTTGATCTTTAGGATTTGAGTTGTTATGTATATTGAGACTTATCAAGTTATCCTATTTGTTGGGTTCTTGGTGGTTTTATGTTGGGTTTCTTATACCGTTTTTAATCCCAGTAAATTACTCCGTGTAAAATATTTCTTGTTTTCATAATGACTTATATCTCGTGATTCAATTGTGTTTTTGGAAAATTAATTCGCACTTTTATATTATGTGATTACAGGGCTAGTCCCTGACCCCTGGTGATTAGGAACACCCCTCAGGATATGTTAAGACTATACTGGTTATTAGGGTCCAAGATTATCTAGCATGTTTCATGAAAATAGACATCTAACAAGTCATATTCTCTCTACAAGGATAGAAGTCATGAAAAAAACAACCACAGAGAGATTAAAAGATGTGTGATTCCTATACATGATATGTACCCCTAAACATATCATCTGACTGATATCCCATTTCAATATATTGTGAAATTTTAATAACTACTCATCATATACCAAACAAGTATGGTGTTTATGTAACATATGGTACAATATATAATAAATGGGGTTAGTTCTAGTAATATACGCATCCATTGGATGTGTACATCACACATTTTCTGGCTATGTGCCATTTTAATTCATATGTCCCGACACAGAGTTTCTGGATGAGTACCCGACCAAAACATGAGTCACCCATATATGGAGTTTCCACACCAAATATATTTCATTTAGTCCCATCCTCATCACGTCTCTTGAATAGAAGATCACATGGAATATTTTCTCTGAACTACACACCGTGTGATCAGGAATTTCTAACAAAAACACTCAAAACACCTTAAAACCCCTATTTCTCAACAAAAAACACTCAAATATTACATTGAAGTGGTCTCCAATAAGTCAAAACAAGCTAAAAACAAAAAAAAATATCGACTAAAAAATGAAAAATGGTAAAAATAAAATAAACAAAACCTACATTAGGGAATAAAACATTGAAACTTCAATTTATATTTACAACCACGATCCACCACACTCAAATCAAAGCATTAGAATAAAGACTAGAATAAAAACCTCCCTCTCAATATCCGTATTTACCCATGATTGTGTGATACCCATATTGGGGAGACCACTAAAATATAAACCCAAAGGGTTAGGGGGGAAATAAAAGGGAAAAATAAAATAAAAACATAAATAATAAATTATAAATGAAAAAGGGATTGGGAATATCTCTAACAACCGAAATGAGTTTAAAAACCAGATATGTAAAACCCCTTAGTATATACTCATCCAAGGAGGTAGTATTTAAATCTAGAGATCTTTTTTAAAGATATCAACATTCAACCATGCATTAATAATTAATTTTTGAAAATTTGCATTTTTTGTGAGAACATGAACGACTTGGAATACAACAAAAATACTACTCTTGTGTTGATACAACATTCTCCTCCCAATAGGGTGATAATAAAATTTTCCAAGACCCTATGAATAGAGTTATTACTATTTTTTTCAATTAAAACCTCCTATGAAAAAATAAAATAAAATTTAATATGATTTTTTCATTATGACATTGTTCATTTGATAATTGGATGTGTTATTTCCCAAAGTGTGACATAATAATTTATTATCAAGAAAGTGATATATTAATCCTTAAGGAAATAATTAAATAACTACTTTTTAGATAGGGATTAATAAATAATTTAATCACGTCTGGAACTACCACTTGGGGTTCACCTCATTGAAAAAATTAGAGAATAAAAATACCAAATATAATCAATGAATGAGAAAGATACTATAATAATAAAGGATTTATCAGTTTTGTAAACATGTATTCATATGTTTTCTAAGGAATTACTTGGATATCCAAAAATTTATGATGTAGAATTATCTATTTAACATACCCAAATTTTTCAACCCATATTTAATCCCTATTATATAATTCCACTAATCAAATTGTTATTATTAATAATGAAACTAAAAGATTTATGTGATAAGTGATTCATAAAAACTAGTTCTTCATCATAGGTAGAATACATTAAATTTTTGAAGAATAATGATGGATATATGAGGTTTTATATCAATTACAGGGATTAATTATAGTAATATTAACAATAATACCATTTACCATGCATTAAAAACATTTTTGATCAAATCCAAGAATCTCAATACTTTTTTAAAATTAGATTCATTTTATTGGTCATAAATTAAATTTAAAAAATATATGAATACAAAAGAAGGATTTCCCATAAGGTATATGAATTATTAGTTTACAGTAATTAAATTTAGATTAATAAATTAACCTTCTATTTTTAATATCCAATAAATACAATATTTAATGGATATATTGATAATTTGTTTGGTATTTATTTAAGATACCTTAATTAACCCTAAAAAATTATGATTATGAATACCATTTATCAATTATTATTGACAATCCAATTATGAAAAAATTATATTATAATTATCTTATGTGTTAATTTGGCATCAACAAGTTAAATATATTGGCCATATTATATCCATATATGGATTATTTTTTTCCCTTTAAAAGAAAATTGTTGTCACACACAAGAGTAGAACTAAAAATATAACAGAGATATTTAGTTTAATGTTTTTATCTGGTTACTATAAGTTATTTGTTTAAATATTTTCATGATTAATTAACTCAATAAAATAATTTCTAAAAAAATTGGTCAAATTATCATGGGAAAAATATTGGGAAGAATTTTTTAGGAACAAAATAAGATATTAATAAAATTACTATTATTACCATTTTTATTAGGAAATTAAGGATTTTTATACATAGGATGCATCAAAAAAAAGAAAAGGGTTTGTTACTATAAAAAATTATAGAGAGTTTTCTTATGAATCAAATAAATTAAATTACCCTAAAAAACAATCGAACTCATGATATTGAGTTGTCATTTTTAATATTTTTATTTCAAACATATTTAAACATTATATTTATGGTGAATGATGTTCTATATATTCATATCATATGAGTTTGAAGTATGTATTCTAAAATTAATAGCTCATAAAGAGACAATAGAGATGGATGAAACTACTCAATGACTATGATTATGAAATACACTACCAATATAATAAGAAAAAATGGTGGAAAATTACTGAGTACAAATTACCATGAATTGTTTTAGACAATAAGGATATAAATGATCCAATGTTCATGGAGATAATTATATAAGTATGAAATTTTTTTTATTGAGAAACATCCTAAATATTCCACGTATTTTCCAAAAAAGCAACATATAAGTTAAATAAATCATAAAAAGATGAAAATGATCTTTAAAATATGATTAGAATTATAAGAAATGGGAATTTAAAGGATATAGACTATGAAGTTATATTTTTGAAATATAGAAAGAGGTTATGTGTAACATCAATACCTAAGATGAAGTGGGAAGTGTAATATAAATCTAATAGATCTAAATAATCAATTAATATTGGTATCACCATGGTGTATATATATTTAAGATAAAATTTCTAGTGGGAAAATGAATTCGGAAATTGTAGAAAGTGTTCCAAGATGCTTGATGTTAAAATAAGTAAGGACTAAAAGAAAAACATGAATTTGTTTCATTAAATAGTTTTCTATACCAATATGTACGTGTTATAATATTATAATGGATTTTATTATTAGTATTACTTTTAAATATAATACTAAGGACAGAATATATTTTTTTAATTAGATTTTTTTGAATTTATAGAAATAAGGGACGATCAACACCAATGAAACTTTTACACGTATCTATGTTAATAAAATTGTGATGATTAATGTTCCACCTCTATCAATTGTATTTAATCAAGGAATTTTATTAACATAAATTTTTCATGGGTCATCATAAGTCTCTAAACACTAATATCCATTTGGAACTTGTTATTATTCTCAAACTAATTGGTAGTATTAAATTACATTCTCGATATTATATGATATGTTTATTTCATAATAATATTGCTTATATAAATCATGGGAAAATTACATTCCTCTTGTACAATTTCTCATAATATTATATTTCTTTCAATCATAAAAAAATCACTATAAAAATCCTTGTTTAGAAAAAAATTCAAAACATTAACCCATAGGGATGAAGTTTGGGCAAGGAGGTCAATAGGTTCCAAGCCTATTAAGGATGTAATTGAGAAAGGATTATCCATCCAAAATAATATCAAGATGGATGAAAAAATAAAAAAATGTTATATTTATAAATTTAGGAAATAATTGTAACTTAATGTACGAGATCACATATTCTTGAATGAATCACTGTGGAAGGGAGTTATAAGGTTTGTTAATAAGGGGTGGTTAATCAAAAGGTACATTGTTCCTTTTGCTGTTTTAGAGAGATTTGGAATGGTGTATTATCACTTGGATCTCCCTCCTAAACTCTTTATGGATAATGACATCATTTATGTCTCTCATTGTTATGCAATTAAATTCTATACCCAATACACATACTCACCATAGAAAATATTATGTAAAAACCAAAATTATCAAATAATGAGAAAATTTACCAGATTTTTAATACTAGAGTTAATGTGTTATAGAATTGGAAAACATCTGTAGTGAAGTTAATTTGGAGGAATATCATGTTGAATAAAGAAATTTAGTAGGCTAATGAAACTTTGACTTTGGAATACACACATTTGTCATGGTTTGATGCATACCCCAAATTTAATAGATAAAATTATTTTAAGGGGGAGAATGTAAAACACTAGATACTATTATAGTAAATAAATATTTCATTAAAAAAACATTTCAATGTGAAAATTATAGTATTTTATCATAAAAATAAAATAAAATATTATAAATTTACTGTAAAGACTCAAAAATTCCATGTACAATGTTTTTAATTATTTGGTATTTTATGAGTTTTTGAAAATTGACGATGCATGATTATGAGGACTAGTGTGCTCAAAAAGAATATATGAACTTTTTTTCTCAAGATCATTCGGTAAATGTGTGAGCGGGTTTTTGTAACTTTTGAATCAGTGCTCAGAATCAAAATCTCATGGCATCATTGAACTCGCAGCACCAGTATTCTCTTAAGGAGACATTCACCTCGACTGCAGTAGGTCGAGGTTGAAAGATTTATTTTGGGTTTTTCATGGAAATGAATATAAAATAAAATTAAACATTATTTTATTTCTAATAAAACCTCTTTATATAGGGTATATAGGAGGGGACCACACGAACTAAAACCCCCTTTTGTAATTAAAAGGTGGAGACCACCCGACCCCCTAAAAACTCCTTCTTTATTGTGGAAAAGTCTCTTGAACATACTCTACCATAATTGTTCCACCCTACATTAATTAATGATGAAAATTAATTGTGCTAACAAATTAAATTGATAGACATAATTTAATTTGGTGTTGGCTCCACACATGTTTTTGTTTGTGAGAAATTTTTGGCAAAGGAGGAAGATTGATGGAATTTGGAGAAAATCATATCCAAAAAAGAAAGGGCTATCTCCAATGAAGAACGCGCCATCTCCATTGTAGAACCACAACAAAGGATCATCAAACAAGTAGTGTTGTTGGAAGAGGCTTACTTTGGGATTGACAAATGCCAATCCATCTTCAACCGCGGGGGATCTCCAATAGAACCATCTAGGTAGGGTTTTTTATTTTAAATATTCCCTTACCGTTCTTAATGTTCTTCAAGATTCGAGTTTTGTTTAGCCGCTTTCTATCACTCTATCGCGGACGGTGCAGGCCAAACGAACATGGCCTGACCACTCCAACAATCTTGTTGATAGTTTTGTTGTGTTCTTAAAAATGTAGGAGGATAGAAATCGACACCGGTGGGGCATGAGAACGGCGGATAACACCACAACCGGCCATGACGAAGGTGATGACACGACTGCATCACCCGATAGAAGAGAACAACAACCATGTGCCAAATCCGCGAGGGAAGGGTGGTCGGATCCCTACCATCCACCAACGAAGGTGAGGCACATGGACGCACCGTGTGGAGAGAATGGCTGGCCATCCATCCAGCTATGGTAGACCGTCGCATATCTGCTTCCCCCCAATCCGCAGTTCCCCACCGCACCGCGGCCGACCCGCTACACTGCGGCTGCCCCGCCACACATCGACCACCCCGCAGCCCCGCAATGCCCCGCCACACCGCATCGCGGATGCACCAACGCACCATGGTCACCCATTAAATTGCATCCACCTCGTGTTGTGGGCCTCCTAGTGCGGTCCAGACCGCCCAACACGGGCCGGGTCGGATCAGACACATACTTGTTTCAACCCTATATGTTCTTTTGGTCGTAACTTTGGCACCAAGCATTTGTTTGATGAACTGTCTACGACATCAAAAACCGTGGAGTGAGAAAGACCTTTTGTTATACACCAATAAGGATTTGGATAAATATGGGTTATGGTTGGGTTGGATCGAGAACAAATCCAACCTAGCCCTTGGGACTAAAAGGCTAATAACATATAGATCAGGCATCTGATTGAAGCACCGTCTATTGCGTTGAGACCCCTATAATGTGGTGGTCCTTTGAGATACATATTTGTGGGACTTCATCACAATTTGATTATCGGCCATTGGATTAAGTATCAGAATCTCCCTGAGACAAGAGAGCTTAGTGTGGGTACCCTGTAGCTAGCTCTAATGATGTACTAGGATCCTGTGTGGGTATAATGACGTAATGACGATGTACTAAGATCTTGTGTGTGTCTGATGACGTACTAACGATGTACTAGGATATTGTGTGGGTCTAACAATGTATTGATGATGTACTAGGATCCTGTGTGGGTCAGACGATGTACTGACGATGTACTAGGATCTTGAGTGGGTCTGAAGATGGACTGACGATGTACTATAATCATGTGTGGGTCTGACGACGTACTGACAATATACATGGATCCTATGTGGGTCTGATAATGTAATGACGTTGTACTAGGATCCTTTGTGGGTCTAATAATGTACTAAGATCCTGTATGGGTCTAACGAGGTAGTAAAATAGTTTGTGGTTCTGACGATGTGCTACGATCATCTGTGGGTCTAATGATGATTTAGTATTCTACATGTGTCTGCTTCTTAACAAAGTAAGATGCTTTAGTAGTTAAATCTAATCATATGTACTACTGTACCTAAAACATCCCTAGTGTGAGATGAGTCCATACCTGTGTGGTACATTCCTTTTTGGTAATACCATGGTGGTATTCTTCTATGTGGCATACCTGTGTGGTACTTACCTTCAAGGTACTTCTTCATTTGTGGAACAGTTGAGCATGAGGTTTTGAGCCGGACTATGTGTTTTTTCATGATTGAGATGGGCATACTTGATAAATTTGGTATATATATGGGCATATACCTAAGTAGGGTTGTTAGTTGATTTCTTTCTTTAGGGATTATCCTTTTTGTATTTTGTGAGACCATGAGGGTCATGGGGTCCCTGCTGAGTATCCTTATACTGACCCCTGCATGGGATAATCCCGCACCTTATTATGTTTGGTGCAGACGATGGAAAGTGATGAATGAAGTCGAGGGTACCAAGACTAGAGGTATCTTGGAAGTGGATATTATACGATTCCTACCGTAGTGACGACCATTTGAGAGATGTACCTACCCTTTAGGAAGGATCCTTGATGGGTTTTCATCGAAGCTGTTACAGTTTAGTTTTACTTTTTAGTTTTCTTGTAATTTCTTGTTGGGATTGATTTCTGGCCCCTTTTGCTTACTGTACTCACACTTTTACTATTTATTTTACTCGTGTTCATAATTTTCTATGTGATTGGTTGAGTTTGTTTAAAGGATATAAAGGAAATTACTTCTTAGTTTTAGAGAATACACCTTCAGTGCTAGTCACCAGCCCCTGGCTTGTGGAAGGCAGGCTTGGGGTAGTTATGGAATGGACCCCGGGGGATGGGTCATGAAAAATTGGTATCACAGGAGTCAGTTTTACTATAGAACATTGAAATATGATCTTTTTAATTGTAATAGTGTTAAGTGTTATGTGTGTGGTTCTCAGTTTAGGGAATCTAGTGGTTGAGCAGCGGACGATATATCCATACACCAGGACCCCGACATCTAATTTTTGACTCAGTACATGAAAACACTAATTACGTGTGTGTTTTATAGATTTTTCTTTTGATCTCTTTGAGTCAACTTGCCAAGTATAACGTAATGACCATGGAGCACCTGTTTCTTTTTTGGATGCCTCCACGCAGACAGCTAGCTAGGTTTCCGGGTATAGAATGCACTGATAGCCCACCGAGCAATGAGGCCTCGGTGCAGGGCCCTCTTCCGATAGATGCACCAGCGGGGGCACCAGTGGTTCCATTACCCATTGGGACATTAATTTCACCATCCCCAATATTAGAGGGTGCATGCCTCTTGAGCACGTTGCATGAGTTTCAATACCAGATGCTACCCATGTTCAGGGGAGAGACGGATCCACAGGCAGATGAGGATAGGTTGGAGGCAGTAGTGAGTGTCTTCTGACTGGTAGGGGAACCATCTGATCTCATGATGATCCTTACCACTAGTTTTCTACAGGTAGCATCAGAAAAATGGTGGAGCATGATGATCACGCTTCATGACGAGGTGACGATTCTCTGGGAAGACATCAAGAGCCTATTTTGGGTAGAGTTTTCCCTAGTGAATCTTCATGTAGTGTATATTCAGGAGCTTCTTCATCTGTAGAAGGGTAGTATGACGGGGGATCTATACTCAGAAACGTTCACTGACCTCTCATGAAACTTCACTGATATGTTGCAGGACCTTTTCTTCAAGGCCCTAACATTGGATCAGTGAATCAAGTGGGAGATCAGGGAATTGATAATTGCACTCAGATTCCTGACACAGGCAGGGGTGTTAGAGCGAGTCCTATTATTGGGGAGTTTTCTTGCTGAGCAGTCACTAGTATTGAGACCCACCACCGGACATCACATAGCAAAGTTTTCTGCAGCTGGCAGCAGAAAAACGTCACAGAGGTCCAAGAGGGCCATACCTATAGGTGGACGACAGCATGACTCAGGATCGGTTGTGCGGGGTACTGGAGACAGAGTCAGTCATGCGAGGAACATGTAGTGATTCACATGCGGTGGGCAGGGTCACATGGGTCGTGAGTGTCCGACCCACCATAAAAATGAGCATCAGATGGTCGAGGGACCACCTAGGTAGAGATAGAGGTCTGACCGAGGAGGTCCGTAGGGAGAAGGTAGGTGTGGAAGAGGAGCTGGCCATGTAGCTGGCGATGGGAGAAAATTCAGGATGTTACTGCCACCACCATAGTGTGGTCCACCCCAACCATAGGGAGTTGGTGGATATCGGTGATCTCAGATCCAGGTAGCTAAGGCATTTGACTATGGTGCTCCAGAGATGATATGCGGTACGATATGTGTCTACTCCACCTTAGTTGTAGCACTTATAGACAAAGGTCCCAGTCATTCTTTTATTACTACTTCGCTCATTCAGAGATCATATATTCCAACGGAGCCTTTTGCTCGATCCTTATGACTAGAGACTTCTACGAGAGAGGATTCGATGATTACACACTAGTTCCGGCAGTGTGATCTTACACTAGGAGGTGAGTGCTTCAGATGGGATCTCCTAGTAACAGTGTCAAGTCCTTATGACATCATCTTAGGTATGGACTGGTTATCTATAGTCAATGTTCAGATAGACTGTATTAGGTGAAATGTGCAGTGTTTCTGCATGGATGGTACCAGGTTTACCATCACTGGTGAGAAGGGATCCTTTGCAGCACATGATGGAATTACCCGAAGGAGAGTTCAGCTGATCACTTATCAGATGGCTATCCTTACCCTCAGAGTGGTTGATATGGAGAGTTCGAGTTATCTTGTAGTGGTGGACCGATATGCGAATGTCTTCCCTGATGATGTTCTCGATCTACCTCATCAATGATAAGTGGACTTTTACATTGACTTGTATCCCGTGAAGACACTAATATCTACACCATCATATCGGACGACTCCCATGGAGGTTTGTAAGCTGTGGGTACAGCTGGAGGACTTATAGGGGAAGTGATTCATTCGGCCCAATGTTTCTCCTTGGGAAGTCCAGATATTTTTTCCATGAAGGCGGATGTGAGCTTGTGGTTTTGTGTTGACTATCGGCACCTTAACTAGTTGACCGTGAAGAACAAGTACCCAATCATGAGGATTGAAAACCTCATTTGTTGGTTGAACGGAGAATAATGGTTCTCGAAGATAATCCTCAGATCATTCTATCACCATCTCAGAGTGTGAGACGAGGACGTGCAGAAGACGAATTTAGATGTCGGTATGGACATTATGAGTTCTTGGTTATGCCTTTTGGTGTGACCAACACCCCAGAATTGTTCATGGGACTCATGAATAGGATATTTCAGCCATAACTTGATCAATTTTTGGTGGTCTTCATTGATGAAATTCTGATCTACTCGGCTACCAAGGAGGAGCATGCTTATCCTTTGCATGTAGTACTGGACACAGTCCGAGAGCACTAGCTTTATGGTAAGATCTTGAAGTGCCAGTTCTAGATACGAGAGGTTCACTTTCTAGGACATTTCATATCATAGGATGGAGTTGTTGTGGATCCAATAGATGATTCAGATGGTACTTGTTTGGGAGCCACCCAAGAGTGTGACAGAGGTACAATGCTTCCTAGGTTTTGCTGGATAATACCATAGATTTGTACCAGATTTCTACAAATTTGCAGCACCTTTATCAGCATTGACAAAGAAGGGGAAACCATTTGTGTGTTTGGAGAGATGCCAATGGTGTTTTCCAGAGCTAAGGCAGAGGCTACCTAGTGCTCCTATATTGAGGCTTCCAGAGGCGGGTTTTGGATACATAGTCTACTGTGACGCATCCGGAACCGAGCTCAGATGTTTCATGACGTAGGAGTGAGCAGTGATCACATATGGTTCTCAACATCTGAGAATTCCTGAGCATAAATACGCTACCCATGACCTAGGGTTATTAGTAGTGGTCTTCACCTTGAATTTGTGGCAACAATACTTGATTGGAAAGTGTTTTACTGGATACTTGGCTCACAAGAGTCTCAGGTATATATTCTCTCAGAAGGTTCTGAACCTGAGACATCCATGTAGGATTGAGTTCCTCTAGGACTATGTCTTAGATATAGTCTACACTATAAGGAAGGGGAACATTGTATCAGATGCACTCTACATGAGATCTAGTATACTGCTGTTAGGTGAGGCGATGGAGCAGTTGTCCGCTTTGCTGATATCCTTTGTGGATCGAGATGGAGGATCTATTCTTTAGTATCTCATAGTCACTCCCCAACTTCTTTAATGAGTCAGGGAGGCTCAGTGTGGGGACACTGACTGATATAATCAATATGCTCAGATATCCACAAGACAGACACCTGATGGATTTTATGAAGGTGGAGAGCACATCATTATTTTAGAATAGGTATCATGGTACCAGTGTCTCTTCGAGAGGAAGTGTTGAGGGAGTTCTACACATCCTATCAAGTAGTACATCCAGAAGTGGCGAAGATGTACTAGGATCTCCGATGAAATCACTCATGGATGGGAATGAAGAAATCACTAGTAGAGTTTGTCTCTCGGTGCCTCACATGTCAGCAAGAGAAGGCGGATCATCATGTACCAGAAGGCTTAGTTCAGCCTTTAGAGGTCCCATATTGGACGTGGGATGGGATATCTATGGACTTCGTGACAAGAGGTCCATGTAAATCCAGAGTTCTTGATTCTATATGGGTGATCATCGACCGACACACCAAGTTGGACCACTTCCTACTGATCAGAGCAGGGTTCAGTAGAGATTTTGGGATGCCTCTATGTGCAGGATATTGTGCGGCTACCTGGAGTACCCTCAACGATTGTCTCCGATTGTGATACATGTTTTACATCATGGCTACGGAAGTTGTTGCAGGAGTCTTTTGTGATAAAGATTCATTTTTGAACCTTCTCCCATCCTCAGATGGATGGCTAGACTGAGTGGACCATTCAGACCCTCAAGGACATGCTGCGTGCTTTCGTCCTCGACTCCAGTCGCATTTGGGAGGATCACTTTCTTTTTGTGGAGTTTGCGTACAAAAATAGCTATCCCTCCACCATTGGGATGACATATTTTGGGGCATTGTATGAGAGACATTGTAGATCACATTTGTACTAAATTGACCCAGGGGTGTCAGAACTTGTGGGACCATAGATGTTACGGGTTACCACAAAGACAGTGCAGATCATCCAGGAGTGGATAAAGACTATACAGAGTAGGCAGATGTCTTATGATAATAGGAGATAGTGACCTCTGGAGTTCGAGGATGGCGACTACGTCTTTTTACGAGTCTCAACCTGATGCAGTCTAGAGAGATTTGTACATGGAGGCAAGTTATCTCTAAGGTTCATTGGGCCTTTTCAGGTCCTTAGTTGAGTTGGTGAGGTGGCTTAAAGCCTAGCACATCCCCCTTAGTTTCTCCAGGTGCACGATTTTTTCGAAATATCCCAGCTAAGGAGATATGTGCACGACCATTATCACATCATCAACCATGGTGATCTGGTCCTTGATGATGGGGAATAGATTAAAATGTTTCCAGTGGATATTGAGGATTGAAAGGAGCGGGTCCTTTGTGGGTAGTCGATACCTCTGGTGCATGTTCACTGGTAGCACGGGAACCTCTAGGAGAGCACATGGGAGAGGGATGTTCAGTTACGTTCTCCGTACCCCCACTAACTTTCCTTGTTTTGTGTTGTGGATTTCGGGGATGCAAAGCCCCAATGAGGGGAGAATGTTTTGACCCGGAAATTCCATTTAATTTGTTTTAATTATATGGTAATTCTACGAGTCCTTGAAAATTGACAGCCCATAATTCCTAGGCCCGGTGTTCCCAGAATGAATTTCGAAAAAAATTTTAGGTACATTCAATAAATGTGTGAGCTGGTTTTTGTAACTTTTGATCCAATGCTCGGAACTGAAATCTGAGGGTGCCGATGAACTCGTAGAACCGGTATTATCTTAAGGAGACCGTCACCTCGACCGTAGTTGGTCAAGGGTGAAAGTTATATTTTTGGTTTTTTCATGGAAGTGAAAATAAAATAAAATAAATGGTTATATTATTTCTAATAAAAAATATCTACATGGGTTATGCAGGTGGGAACCACCCAAAATAAAACCCCCATTTTAAATTCAAAGGTGGGGACCACCCAACCCCCCCCCCCCCAAATATGTCTTTAATGTGGAGATGTCTCTTGAACTTCCTCCACCATAATTGTGCCACCCTCCTTTAAATAATGATGCCAATTAATTGTGCTAATCAATTAAATTGATAGACTTAATTTAATTTTTTGTTTGATCCACACTTGATTTTGGTTCGGAGAAATCGTTGTAAAAGGTAGAGGCTTGGGAGAAATTGGAGAAACTCATATGAAAAAATGAAAACATTATCTCCAACTAAGAACGCTTCATATCCAATGAAGAACAAGAACAGAAGATCATCATACAAGTGGTGTAGTTGTAAGAGGCTTGATTCGGGATCGATATATGCCAATCCGTCTTCATACATGAGAAATCTCCAACATAACATTCAAGGTAGGGGTTTTCATTTTAAATATTCCCCTATAATTCTTAATTTTCTTCGAGATTATAGTTTTTTTGAGCCGCTTGCTACTGCTCTAACATGGATGGTGTAGGCCAAACAAACATGGACCGACCTCTCCACAAATCATTGTGATTGTTTTGTTGAGTTCTTCGTGATGGAGGAGGACGTCAACTGACACGGGTGGGCAATAAGACTAGCGGCCAGCCGCGATGAAGGCGACATCATGAACACAATGACCGATATTAGAGAATTGTTGTCTTGTGCCACGTTGGTGAGGGAAGGGCGGCCGGCTCGCTTCCGGCTTCCGGGAAAGGTGCGGCGCGCGACCATGCAGTTCGAAGAGGATGACTGGCCATTCGGTCTTCCGCGGCTGACCTCCCCACCGAAACCACCTCGCCGCACCCTGGCCACCCTGCGGTGCCCCGCTGCACCGCGGCCACCCCACCATCCCCCAGTTCCCCACCGCATCACGACCTCCCCACGGCCCCGCGGCCGCCCCGCCGCACCTCGGGTGCCCCGCTTAACCGCAACCACCCTGCGTCGCAAGCCACCCAGTGCGGGGCAGACTACCCAGTGTGGGCTGGTCTGGCCAACATAGGCTAGGATAGACCTAGTTGGCCGGGCCGGATCCAGTGGGCCGGGATAGAACCAGCGGTCCGGGTCGGTCAGACAGGGTCAGACTGGACCCGTACCAGTTTCGACCCCTATACATTGTTTTTTCCATAACATTGGCACATGTCGTCCGTTTTATGAACCATCTATAGATTCAAAAACCATGGAGAAAGACAGACCTTTTTGTATACCCCACTTGATATTTGGATAATGTTTTGGTACGGCCTGGTTGGATCGAGCACGAATCGAAGAGGGCCCCCAAGACTAAAAGGCTAATAACTTACAGACCGGGCATCCGATTGACGCACCGTCTATTGCGTTGAGACCCCTATGATGTGGCGGTACTTTGAGATAATTTTTCGTGGGACATTGTGAAAATTGTAGTATCGACCAGTGGCTTGAAAAGAGGACCCTCTCGATGACAAGCGAGCTTAGTGCGAGGACCCTGTAGCTGGCTCTGATGATGTACTAGGATCCTGTGTGGGTCTGACGACGTACTAATGATGTACTAGGATCTTTTGTGGGTATGACGATGTACTGAAGATGTAATAAGGTCCTGGTTGGGTCTGACGGAGTACTAACAATGTACCAGAATCATGTGTGGGTCTGAAGATGTATTGACAATGTACTAGGATCTGGTAGCGGTCTGACGATGTACTGACGATGTACTAGGAATTTTTGTGGGCCTGGTGACGTACAAACAATGTTTTAGTATCCTTTGTGGGTCTGACGATGTACTTGGATCCTATGTGGGTCTGACGAGGTACTAGGATCCTATGTGGATCTGACGATGTACTATGATCCTCTGTGGGTCTGATGATGATTTAGGCTCCTACGTGGGTCAGCCTCTTAACAAGGTAAGATGATTCAATAGTTACATATAATCTTCTCTTCTATTGTACCTATGATATACCTAATCTGAGATGATTTCGTACATATGTGGTACTTTTCTTTTGTGGTAATTCCTTGGTGGTATTCTTTTCTGTGGCGTACCTATGTGGTAATTACCTTCGAGGTACTGCTTCTTTTGTGAAAAAATTGAGCTTTGGATTTTGAGTTGGACTCAGAGTTTCTTCATGTCTGAGATGTGAATACTTGATAAGTTAGGTATATGTATGGGCATATACCTATTTAGGATTGTCAGTTGATTTCATGCTTTGTGGTATATCCTTTGTGTATTTTTTACGACCTTGAGGGTCTCGAGGTCCCTACTGAGTATCGTTATACTCACTCCTATATGGGCTATGCCCGCACCGCATTATGTTTGGTGTAGACGACAGACATCTCTGATTGAGGGAGAGGGTACTAGGACTGGAGGTGGCTTGTAGGTGGACATTAGATGAGGTGTACCTCAGAGATGACTGTTCGAGAGTCATGCCTACCCTTTAGGTATGATCTTTGGCGGGTGTTCACAGGAGCTGTCTAGTTTACTTGTACATTTCAGTTTTTCTGTACTTTCTAGTTGGTCTTGTATTATGGCCCCTTTTTCTTACTGTACTCACACTTTTACTAAACAGTTTACCCTTTTTTGTAATTTTTCTGTGCTTGGT
Source organism: Viscum album (assembly GCA_963277665.1). Taxonomy (NCBI): domain Eukaryota; kingdom Viridiplantae; phylum Streptophyta; class Magnoliopsida; order Santalales; family Viscaceae; genus Viscum; species Viscum album. The sequence goes on along the minus strand of OY728141.1, from coordinate 589,210,634 downwards.
TGCGTGTGTTTAATGGATATAAAGGCAATGCCTTTCTAGTTTTAGGGAGTATGCCTTCGGTGCTAGTTTCCAGCCCCTGGCATATAGAAGGCGGACATGGGGTAGTCACAGCATAAGCCCCTGGGGATGGGTCGTGACATTTACATTCAGAATAATAGTTTTAATTGGTTTCATAGAACATATAACATTATATGTCGAACCCATAATATATATCTCTAGAGGAGTATACTATAAAATGAAATAATAATAATAAATTTATATTGATATTATAGTTAAAACAATAAGAAAATAAATTCACATGATATAGAAACTTATACATTAATATGAATTATTTTAGAAGTTATATTGTGGAGTATTTATAAGGGGGAACATGACCATTTGAAGCGCTAGGTGACTATTGGAATAGTAACTTCACAAAATGATCATTTTGATTTTAATTTGACCATTATAAATATAATAATATGATAAAACAATTAAAAAAATCATGAAATAATATAATATATAATTAAAAATGTTTCTTATTAATCAATTAATAATAATATAATTAATTGTATATATGTAAAGATGAAAAACAAATTATTAAAAAATAAATCTTGTTTTTTACACCAAAATAATGTTTTGAATTACGTCATTTTTTTATTTAATAATAAAATTATATATATATATAAATTCACAAATGTTGATTCAATTTTTTAATTATATATCTAAATTTTTCATTAATGAAATTATCATATTTTTCTAACAGAGTTATTTTTTAGTAAATAATAAAATATGGAACTAAAATACGGTAATTATTATATCTTCATTGTGATTTGAAAATATTTAATGAATTATATAGTTGAATACTTGAGTTTTTTTAATTAAACAGAATAATGTTTTAATGTATTAATATCAATTTTCAAACCTATAATTGAATTTTTAATGTCTAAAATGGAATATATGAAAAATTATTTTTTATTAAAAGTTTTTCTCATGGACAATGTATGTTTGTAAAATGGATTTTGTAATAAAATTGATAGATTTAAAAAGGAATGGATTAAAAACAAGAGTAAGCCAATGGTTTTTTAGTTTCTGAACTTATAGTTCCAAATCATATGTCCCAAAATAAATAAATAAAATTCATTATTTTTATAAATACAAACACTTCATCCTATTTTTATTCCATAAAAAATATTTGTGCATGGTTCTCCTCTAAAATTCTCTTAATAGAGTCCCTCTGAAGTGATTTTAAGGATTTAAGGTGTTGTTTCTGAAGCTTTATTAATCTACTATTCAAGGTAAGGGTTCATTTTATCTTCTATTACTTTATTTTTTTAATCCTATCAATTTCATTTTATATGAAAAAAAATTTTATACATCATTATGAAAATATCATAACTATAGTATCAATTTAATGTTGCTATTCTATCCCATAGTACAATATATATACGTTGTTATAATGGAAATGTACTTCAATAATCATAAACCCCATTATAAAAATCTCCATGTATGCCATGTTTTTGTGATATTATGGATGTATTATATCTTTGAGGGAGGATCTCTGTATTGAAGGATATCTACAATGTATCTAAGGAATCCTTTTTATGTCGAGAGTAAATAAAAATATATTTTAAAATAATTGAACCTTTTTTGATCAAATAATACAGACATATATGGTTATCCTTAAGAAAGTGTTGTATCCCAAATTCATATCAAATATGCAAGACAAATGTTCCTGATTTTTAAAGGGTATTTATATTATTTATTTGATATCCTTAAATTTTAGTCTATTATAATAATATCTAAATATTTATTGAACTCATTATTTACTGAAAGTATCTTACCACAGTATTCCCTTATAATCCTTTTTATAGGAATACTATATTTTTTATATTTAATAACATATATTTTATAATTTCATAGATGGAAACTCTCATATATATCCATATTATTCCATGGACTTGGGAAATATTAAAAATCTACATAATCATTATTTATTTATAGATAAATATTAATTATTTTTGAATGATTATGTATGAGGTTCTTTAGGGAACATTATAGTTTGTATTTTTATCCATTATATTCATAAGATAGATGCATTATATTTATTTTATAACAGATGAAACATAAGGTAATATACCCCCTAATGAATTACTAGGTTTCATGAGATAGAATAATTAGTGTATTTAGTGTTTTAATTCCCATTTATGTATGGTTTTTTAGTTGAGGCCTAAATTTTTTGGTTATGATATATGGTTATATATTTTTTATCACTCTAAGATAAGTTATTATTAACCTTATTATTACTTAATTCCATTTTTATATTAACAATTAGTATAATTTCATTTTGTTATCAGTTATAGGGTATTATTTGATTTTTTCCATGCATATTATTTATGTCTAGTTTGAATTGTGATATATTCCCTAATAAGCTACCCCTTACCGAGTATCTAATCTAATCCATTTACATAATTTTTCCATTTACATGGGAAACCATAAAGAATTATACATTTAACATTAAAATAAACATGGAGATTTAAGAATTAATGATGTGTTATTATAATGTACTTTGAATATAAATTATACTATATTTATCAGGTATGTATATGGTATCTTGATACTACAGAACAACTGGATCCTATATATTTTTATCTACATATTTGATACAACTATATTAAAATAACCATCTACTCAAGGTTTCTAGAGTCTAGGTTGTTACATGTAATAACCATTATTTATAGTATATATTTCGGATTGTAAATTATTATTGTTGTTTTGTGAAATTATTTTAATTAATGATACAGATTTTATTTTGGTGCATGGAGTTTGGAGATTTGAGATTTTTAATTTTATATAGAATCTTATAAGTGATCTTTTTGTTTTAAAATATAATGGATAGGTTAGAATATGGTTACCTTATATATATATCCATATCTGTAAGGGAAAGGGTGTTTATTCCCAGAGAAATTCCCTAATATGGTCTAATGTGAGCAAGGATGGTGTGAATAAAGTATTGAATCACTATTAGAAGGGTAGTTCAATTAGTTGAATTACATTTTATGTCCTTTGGAGAAGATTATCCCATAACATGATTATTTTATATAAGTTATTTTTTAAGTGGAATTTGAATATTTTATATTTCATATTATATTGTATAAAGAATTAAATTAATAAAATTATAAATTTTTTTATGTAAATTATTTTTACCATTAAAAATATATAAGTTAAAAAAGTGTTATTTTTTCAATTCTTCTAATTTAAAAACTGTTTGATTAGTTATTAATTTTATGGTGGTGTGTATAACCTTTTGTGGTATCCCATTGGGATATATAACCAAAACTTATGTACATATATTAGTGAATATTTAAAAATTCGTTTTTATAAATAAAATAATGTAATATTTCCGCCTTGAATTGGTTGAGTAACAATGCAGGGATGAGGATATAAAATAGGCAGTGGGTGTTGGATGTTCATTTCTAATAGGGAAATGGGTTGTTTTTTTGTTTATTTTTTATTATATACTTTTGTTTTTATATACTCATGATTTTTAGTCCTCCATTTCTAATGTATTTATTTTTTAATCTTTTATTATTTTATATGGATGATTTATACATCATTGGTATATATTATGTTTATATTTTATGTCTTATATCTTTTTATTTTAGTTCAATATGTGTTTCTAACTTTGTTTGGACATTGTTTATTTATAAAAAAGATTAATTATAAGTGAAATTTTCCTAATATATGTATTTTTCATGTGGTATATCATTTAGGAAACCATCATTTCTTTATTTTTTGTATTTATAAATCATTCTCAATGAATATTGTTTTATTCCCTTTCAATATGTTTCCAACATCCAGTGACTTGGAAAACAATTTCATCCTTATGATGGCTCAACTCAAGTTTCTGGATAGGGTAACTTAGGTTGGTACAACAGTAAATGGTATCATACCACTTAATTTAAATTTTTTATTTATGAAATAATGTATATAGGTGATAAGAACAACATAAGTCAAGGTGAAAATTGTAACGAAAATTTTTGTCAATTTTTTTTCTGTATGATCTTTGAGTTTCCTTGATATTTTTGGTGAATATATTTTGGTTTAATATTTACTTTTAAATTTTTTTCTTATATTTTTTATGTTATAGTATTTTATTTTTATATTATATAGTATATTATTGAATATTATTCGGTTCATCATGAATATAGAAGAATGTTCTTAATGAAAAATTATTAATCATCTATTATAGACTAAATAAGTCACTCTAGAGAATCTAGAAGGGATTACATGACTACAGACAGAGTCCCGGGTCAATCCATACCTATCTATAAGTTTCTTAAATGAATACATTTATTGTGGTTATTCTACTTATGATTTTATATGACCTTTTTATGGTATATTTGGAATGGTTTAAAATATTTAATCATATTTTTGTTAAATTGGGATGATTTTTTTACATGATTTGATTACTGTTATATTGTATGATTGTGTTCATTCATGATTATGTTTTTATAAAGTTTCATTTATTTTATGGATTAATGAATAAATGAAACAAAAATAGATCTATTGAGCCCTCGTGAGGGAATAATAGATAATTATGACATGTTTTTTCCTTAGTTAATCAAATATTAATAAAGATAGTTTTGTGGACATTCAAAGATATGAAAAATAATATGATCATAGTTTAACACAAGTTATAGATCATGAATGATTATTTAATATACATAATCTATGTACCATTGAAAGTGATAATGACCCACAAGAAGTAGATTAATGGAAAGATAAGATCTATGGTATTCTAAAATTACATTAAACAATTAATACTTTGATAGTAAAATGAACCACCTTTAGCCCTGAGGGTCCAAATTAAAAATGATGGGAGTCCACTGTCTTAGAAAAAATTTCTGATATTAAATAACTATAGTAATTGATAACTAGGTATCCTTAATATTTAGACCTTATGAAGATTAAATTGGTCATGTAAAGGGAGTTATTATATCTATAATATTATAATCAAATAATTATATTGTGTGTAGCTCAAATTAATTAATTTTTTTATTTTTCACTAGATCATTTAAGATAATACTTATAAAAGGATTCAGAAATTAAGATAAATCTTTACCCTAATATATAGACAATGGTATTAATATTTTACTTTAATTTATATGTGTATGTTTTTAATAAATCTATGATGAAATAAATATATTATGAAGTACAATCTGTAATGGGTGGTGCTTCTTATAATCCTATTAGTATATGTGATGGATTTTGGGAACATAATTGGAAACATGATTATTTCAAATTGGGATATAGTAGTAATTCTAAAAGACCATCTTATTATACTTAATTAGTACGAAATGGTAATAAATGACTCAAATATTATCAATAGGGAAAGACTATGTATTCTAAGAAAGTTTTATAAAATGAAAAATAGTTTTCATATATATATATATATATGATATCATCAATTTTACTAAATGTCATACCTTAGCATAAGAGTGGTGTTGGAGCTATGGCTCTATTGGGAACCCAATTACAGTAAAATACATTCAAATTAATTTGGATTCATTTCAAAAAATATATGAGAATATATGGTTATCTTTTATTGCAGGATTAGTTACTAAATGAGAATTTTTTTTATTGAAATCCTTAGACAAAACCTAAATATAAGATATTATTTATAGAAATGTATAAACCCACAATGTCTGAAGCTAGATTGGACACTTATTAATGTATCATTATAATTGCATCATATATGGTTATTTTATTATTTGATATAGGTTCCTCACATAATTTTCGGTCATATATATTTTTGGATATTTTAGAATTTCATTTAAACAAATGTAATAATTCATAAATATTTATAATTATATTTATGAAATTAAAATGATAGGATTAAGATTTTCCCTATGTTTTATAATGATCTATGAAGTTGTATTGATGTGGAGATTCCATGTAATTAATATTGACATTTCTTACCTAATTATGTGAATAAAATAAATAATTAAAATCATGTACCCAATTTATATAAACCATTGAAGGTTGAATTTTGTTTCATATAAAGGAAATTATAATTTGATTCATGGGGAATGAGATCCAAGATCATTTCTGGCTAGACTAGTTCATCCAGAGGTTAGTGAATTCTCATGTTATTAGCAATATATTCTTCTAAAATGATGAGGCATATTCATATAATGAACATATATAACGGGTAAAAATATTTCTGAATATTTTTCTGATGATATATTTATATTACTAAATGAGTTGGAAGATCAATTTTTAGTTGATATTATTCCAAAGGGGAGACCAATATCCTTACATTCATGCTATATGAATCATTTATAATTAAATTATTTCACATTTTTGTTTGATAAAATTGAGGGAAATTGATTCATTCATCTATGTGTATCACCACAGGATGCTCCAATATCACTTTCTAGGAATATTAGTGGGGGATTATATCTTTTTGTTGATTATAGTAAAATTTATCATGTTACTATAAGAAAATTTATAAGTTTTACTTTACTGATTAAATCTACAGTTAATTCAAGAGGGAAAGGTTGTTTAAAAATATTTAAATTAGTTTTGGGTCCTATAATCTATGGGTGCATTAATTAGGATCCCAATGATAGGTTTGTATAGAAGCTATAGATATTTTTAATATATTATCATTTTAATTTATATAAAAAATTCTCGCATTGTCTTTGTAAGAAACATAAATTTCATATTATATAGGTATCTAAACTTTTTTAAGGATATTTTTGTATTAAATTAATATATATTCAAATTAAAAATAGATATATTAGAACCATTTAAATATTGTGTTTTGGAATTCCCAAAGATAACTATTTTGTTTTAAATTATCTAAGTGAAATTTAGGAAAATAGAAAGTGATATTATTTTATAAAGTTTTCTCTAAACAAGGTATATTAGTTTATTTTAAAATGATTAAAGTTGATGTCCTGAGAGACTCCAAAATGTTTTCTGATATATAATGATTCCCAAATTTATGAGGATATTATAAATGGTTTTTGAAATATTTCCCTATGTTGTCATTGACATTGTTTCATATTACATAAAAATGTGTGAAATTCATAAAGAACATAAGATATAAAGATTCATATAATGATCTTAAATACATATTGACATTTCATCTTATTTTAATATTTTTTAATCATAGAGATGGCCAGGTTATATACTGTGATATATTATATATGAGATTTTATTATATTCCAAATAATAATAAACACATTGTGGCATATAGTTATCATCAGTTGAATCCTAAGGAGAACAACTACAGAATCCAATATATATTTAATTGATAGGGTTAATTAATTTCATGAATTTTACATGGCATTAATTTTTTTAGAGGCCCATGGTTTATAGTAATAATTAGAGTCCTTGTTATATCTATTCATATAATTTTTCAGATATCAGATAGATGTTATTCGAATTATACCATCATAAATTCCATTTTCATCTCACATGTACTCTCGATAAGGTTAAATTTTCCATTAGTTTTCATAGTAGGATGCTTCTAGAATATATATTATATTATTATAGTGAAAGAATTTAGTTAAGGATTTTATTTGATGATTTCTATTTAGAGGTGGAAGTGGAGAAAGGTATTATGTTCTTTTTGAATTTGGATATTTCATTTATCATAGATTTAATTTATAAGGGATAAGAATTTTATCTTGATCATCAGAATAATATTTTTATTTAAAACTTTTTGGGGTTAAAGGGTGAATAGTTTCCTTCATTGGATTGTTTTGAATTCTTATGGAACCAATTTTTTTATCTCTTTATTTCATACATGTGGTGATTAAGGACAATAACCATTCTCATTGGATTAATCATCCAGTGGAACCCAAGATGTATTATGAAATTGAACATCAATATTAGTTGAAAATGTTGAAAAGAGATTTCATCTAACATATTTTATGATGCCTCAATTTTCTACAAGTGAAGGATAATCATAAAAGGTTGTAAGAATTATTCATCCATTTCCCATTTCTACATATGAATGGGAAGAGGTGTCCTTAAATTTCATCATTGTAATGACTGGAACCACTCATAAATGGAATGTGACTTATATTATCGTTCTAGATAATAAAATTATTTCATTTTCCCCCATCCAAATAAATTATGATATTTAATGAACCTAGAAAGTCATACATTCAACAGATTATGATGATTCATAGTGAAACTTTAACTTCTCTCTCTAATATGGATCCTCACTTTACAAATAAGTTTTGGAAGGGTCTTCAATATTCCATGGGAACCTAATTTAATTTTAGAATAACATATCATCCTCAAATTTATGGTCATATAAAAATGGATATATAGATTAAAAATATTTTTCTTCGGAAAATTTTATTAGATTTCAGGGGATCGTAGAAGTACCATTAATCCTTAGTTGACTTATTATACAATAATAGTGATTAATTTTCATTAAATTTAAGTACCATTTAATATATATACTGTTGGTAATTTCTTCTACTTTTATGTTACTCTAATATTGGCGAAGACACTTTAATAGAATTGAGTATTTTTATGAGTAAAACTTGTAAGATTCCCCAAATTTAAAAGTACTTTACAATAGTTTAGAGTTTCTATAATTTGTATGTGAATAGTTATTAATGACCATTAGTGTTTTTAGGAAGAGATCAGATGTTTTTGGAGTTATATACTAGATTGGGACATAAAAGGTTATGGAAATAAGTTAATCCTATATCAAAATAAATAGAACCACTCTATGTTGTGTAAAATAATTAATAGTTTTTGTTCAATATTGATTTACCTCCTTATATGAATTCAATTAATAAATATTTTACATATTTCAATTGATGAAATATTATCCTGATTAATCACATGTTCATTATCAAGGTTTCTTGGATTTAAATTATTATGATTCATTAATGAAGAAACCAATAATTTTTCTTGATCATATGTATAAAAAACTCAATAATTTAAAACATAATTTTAAATTATTTTTAACATAAATATCCAATCAATACATCCCAAATATCATGACACCTATTGTGTTTGGGAAAATAGGATAATAATATATAAAAATAAAACTAAAACATTGAAATTTATTTTATTCTCTATTATGTGCTCCTAAATCCTGTTAATCTCTAATAAATTCATGCAATAACTAGGAGAAAATATAGGCAAAAGGGGTGATCTATAAAACCATTGTACGACATTAATCATGATAAACAACATAACATGTGAGTCAAAGTTATGATATGTTATTATAAATGATAATTATTGTGAGAAATCATTTGGGAGAATAACATAATGAACATGAAATCCAAAATTCAGGAAACAATATGAAATATGGTAGCAAGAAAAAATAATGAATAATCATAATTCAAGGCTAACTACCAAGAAAACATCACATGGTGGACATAGTCCCATAGTATATTAAGTTTACTCCCTAATCCAATACATAGTGTCTCACGAGACACCAGAATTACCTAATAAATTGGAGGACTAATAGAACCCATACTAACATGTTCATTACTATATATTCACAAAATTAAATAAATCATAGAAAATAATCATAATAATTTCCCACGGAAAGAAATATATTTCATAATCTTTGCTAATATCATAATCAATGGAAATTTTAGAATGTTGTCGGCTGAGAAATGAACTTAAGGCATATATTACCCCATTAATGGGAGGAAAAATAATATAGGAATATATTTTAGATACATATATATCATATAGAATTATTCTATAAATTTATGTTGAGTGATCAATTTATTTAGAGTGAGAAAAATCTTAACCTGAAGAAAAAGGGTGGTTTATATAGACCCCTTTCTGCAAACCTTTTCTTTATTTGTACGGATCAAAAAATTAAATATTATAAATATATATTTATTATGAATATATTACATAAACATAATGACATATTCTATACCATATATTATTTTCTTAGAACTTTTTAAAAACTATTTATTATCATTTTTTTAAAAAATAATTTTTTGAGGTGATAATTGCATTAATTTTCATGCATGTCATGGTTCAAAAATCTCGGTCATTATTCATTGATCATGGTTCCACAATATTATAAATATAAAAATTATATTAAAAAAATTATGTTCAATATATATATATATATAAATACATTCATCTGAAAAATTATATTTAGAAACATGAATTACCCCATTCCTAGAGATGGTAGGTCATATGTACGCATGGATACTGTTTTCATTTTTGATTGATGAAAAAAAGGAAAAGTAAATAAATTTAAAATTTATAGAATAATAATTATATCATTATTAAGATAAATATTCATTAAACCTATAATTATAACCCATCTTTAGAGGTTGTTAAGAAAAAAAATCACATCATTTCGCGAGGCAGTAGTCTACCGTACACATGAAGGGTGATTTAGTTTCCCATTTAATGGAAGATGAGATCGATGTAAGAAATACCAATAACATAATAACATCTTATTTTGTGTAATAATGTTTTATTACTATTTTATCATCTTTTAATAATATTTTAAGGTGGTAGAACAATAAATTAAACTAAAACATTTGGATAAGGAATATTGCTCTTCTTCGGATAACTTCCTTTTTTACACCTGAATACCTATAAGGTTGTTATTATTCCCAAAATAATACTACTAAAACATGGAGAGATATTTTATAAGATATTTGGGTAGGTATTTTCCAAACTAAAATACTTTAAATGTGTGAATAAAATAGGAGAAGAGACTCCCTTTTATTATTGGGTGAAGAGTCACTGTTGGAATTATATAAAATATTAAATTAATATAAATTAATTTTCTACAGTAAAACACTTAAATATTATATAAATTTAATATAATATGATTATGGGTGTATGTAATATCATAAAATATAGTGATGTTAAGTTTATACAATGTTTTAACACATCTCTCATTGTTTTAACCCACGTTAACCCTTTTGACAATTATCATGATAATAATGTATTTAATCTTTAAGGGTCAAGAAAATTATAATAAATTGATTTTTTTTCCATAAATGGTGCATATATTATATCTTTAAATTTATACAAATAATTGGGATGGATATAGTATTTTTTTTTAATTTTAAATCATTTAATAAAATATAATTTTTTTATAAACTAACATTAATGTTATTTATGATACAATTTATTAAATTTTAAATTAATTAAATAAATAAAAATAGGGAATTCAAATTTAGACTTAAAAAAATCTCTAATATTACACAGACACAAACACACACATATATATAATTATTGGTTGACATTAAATCACTATATATAATATTAGTTTTAGAGTTTAAAAAAAATTATTTATTTTTATATTAATAGAATAATACTATATTGGTGTTGCTTAAGAATATAAAGTAATTAGTTAATAAATGAAAAAATAGTTAATTCAAAATTATAAATAATGATAATTTATTTTCCAAATAACCATTTTAAAATCAATCATTGCTTATTTTTATCCCAATTTGTCAAATTTTGAGATAACAAAACAAAGAGAATCACATTTTGACTTTTCTTTTATTAAAATACTATAATAGTCAAAATCAATGAAATATGGAAATTATTTACCATTATTTAAAAACATGGATGGAAATAAAAAAATACACTCATAAAAAAGGATTATGTAATTTTTAGGTAATTTTTTAGGTCTTTCCATATTTTGTATAACTTTGAAATCCTGATTTACCCTTACCATGGTTACAATTATTTACTATGGTTAATATTAAAAATTAAAAAAACTAAGAGGTAAATATTTAAAAAAATTGGAACTAATAATTTAAAATATTTAATTAATTTATCAGATTTTTATTTATTGTAGATGCAAATATTAAATTAATATTAAATTAAAAAATTAAATGAAAATAGTTGTTTTTAGAAAAATAACTTTTTATGTATAAAGATGTATTTATAATAAATTATACCATATAATTAATTCCAATAAATAGTTGTATTATTAATATTATAATGAATTTTTTTTATTTTTAAACCATTTTTAAAAGTGATACTTTTAAATATTTGAAACAAACATAATATTTTCAATGAAAATATGTATATTTCACCTTTCACTGGAAAATAATTCTTTTTCAAAAAAGAAAAAAATAAATCTATGTTAATTATTACAATATAATTGATAAAATTATATCATTTTATTGAAAAATAATTCCATGAGTTTCATATATTAATCATAATATTTTATAATAAGAATTTTTTTTTTAAGAAAACTTATATTTGAAAAATAAAATGAATTTACTAAAATAAATTGTGTGACTATTTAAAAATTATCTATCAATAAATTTATATTTAATAGATATTTTATATATAATTAATAGATATGTTTATCATATTCATACCCACCAATTTAACTACTAGGTTATAAGGACTATATTTAAATAGTAATATTTTGTGGGTCACATAAACTCAGTGTTGAGTGTCATATAAGTTATCTATATTTTTTATTCTTATAATATATGAAGTTGTTAAATTATCCCCAATTTAATAAATATCTTCCTAAATTTTTTTAATTAATCTCAAAAATCAAGGATTCAACATTTGAAAATATCCTTTTTTGAAATACCATTTCAGAAAAATTGTTAAAAAACGTCCTCTTGAAAAGTGAGAAAAAGAAAATATGAACGTTGTCTACAATGAAAAATAATCGACATTCATAATTGGGGAACATTAATTTGAATAGAAAATATGGACATGGAGGAAAATTATTATATCCAGATAATTAAGGATAGTGACAAAAATCTTTTATAAAAATAAATTTAATGATCTTTAAGGACCATAAAACCATAAACCAATGAGGTGTGAAAAAGACTATGTATTAATAAAAAATTAATGAAATACAATATTTTTTTGATTTAATATCCTTTTCATAGATTTTATTTATTTTGTACCATCTATATTATAAAAATATTTAAATATACTTACATGAAATGTGTAATTTCATCCTTTAATCACATTCCACAATAACTTCATCTTATTCTCCAAATGATTAGTATTCAAGTTGAAATTGTCTTAATGGAGGCACTAAAAAAATAATCTAACCGAACATATAATCCAAAAAATGATAACATGTTATTCCTCATGTATTTATATTTTAAAAAAATAAAATTTTTTATCATAGGTTAAGATAATTCCCTAAATTAATAAAACTTCATAAAAATAAATAAAACATTAATATCCAAAGCCTCAACAATAACACCAACAGTTTAACTTAGATAATTTTATAGATAAGAAACCTTAAAATTCATCAAAATACTCCTGACTAATATATGAAACCAATGATTATAATTATTTGATTACAATTCATTTCAAGATGAATTTAACAATGATATTCAAATAATATCAGACTATCATAAAATATTATACCCAAAATGAATATGCCATATAATTATAATATCCAAGATATGATAATCACTTCCATAAATAACGTGAATCACCATAAAGACACAATAAAAGTATACATTTAATCAAAATATAGTTCAACATTTATTCACTTAATAAAATAACATTATATTCAATTTACCTTAATAATAAAATATTCACCAAAATTATGGGGATCTTATTCCGAAATAACATTAATCTCATAATCACTAAACAAATTTTCGATCCCAGGTTTATCTATATGGTAAAACATATGTTCCCAATATGAACTAAATATATATATATTTCAAATTATTTAATTTAAAAACAATTTCATACTAACCAGGTAATCTTGTATGCTAGTTGTAGGCGATGAAAATTTATATTCCTTCCATTATGGATTCAAGCCTCACAGCCTTTTCGAATACTATGGGTTGTCACATATCCTATATTTTTTCCTTCTACTAAAATAATAAAATTACATTAACACTCCAATGAAAATGATAATCATCCTAAAAAATGATCTTCATATATTCAATAATAAAGAATGGTTAACCTTAAAGGTTATCTCATATAATTCAACTTTCATCCAGAAAATTAAAATGGTATTCTTCTGAAATAATCCTGTTAATTAAATATATGGGTTAAACAAACCCCAACCTAATTAAAAACCTTGAAAATATAATTATTCATATTAAAATCCAATAATTTATAAAATCAAAATGGGTATTTAGTCCTTTCAAAGCATGATCAATCTTAAAGATAAAAATTCATTATTGTGTCCGTAAATCTGAATTTAACCTCACATAAAGAAAAATATTATTACAAAAAGTTACACAATCCTTATTAGTCACTATTTTTTTAATATATTCCATAAATAAAAAAAATTATATAAACTTAATCAAAGATAAACTAAATCAATTTTTTATCAATTCACTACCCAATTTCATGGTTACCAATACTTTTCCACTTACTTCATCAATTTCAATCATACATTTACCCCAAATAGACATTATTAACACCACAAAATGAATATATTAAGGGTTATCTTACCATAATCATGTGTTTTCTAGAAATATATCATAAACACTAAATTAATTCTCATGGATATCAAGTACCATTGAATTTTTTTTTAAATCCTTTAAGAAATAAATTTTGTAATGATCCTTAGATGATCCATCAATATTATAACAAAAATACCATTGATAAAAATAACCATACAACATATTTTTCAAATCCAAATACATAAATTCTTCAATTTGTTTACTTAAATGAGCTGTAAAATATATGTCCTTCATTAGTTTAAGAGATCACCTTTATTAGAGGGAATTGAATCAGTTAATGCTTAAGTTCCCCACATTTAATACAACAAACCATAAATGTATCTCTAGTATGAAATTTATTTCTCTCTCTTGAACTACTCATTTTCAATGAAAATTAGTTTCTCTATGAACTTATTTTCCAAAAATTAAATTTTTTTCTATTACATTGTCAAATTATCATGGCTGTTTATTTTTACATTGATGTAATAAAGGATATTGAGCCTTATTTTCTTCATAGTCTCCACTACCAATGGTCTTAGTGGATTGTATCCTTATCTTGTTTAGCTTGTCATAGAGTCGGTTACGGAATAGGATGTTAATCATATATCATGATAACTAATAAGGAATACTCAAAATATATTTCACTTTAGTGATAAACGCATTTTGTTTCTATGAATAAATTCTAACTCCATCACATTCAGTGTTGACATCATTACTCATAGTTCCAGTTATTATGTAAAAACTAAAAATAATGGAGTAAGAAAAAATAAACATTATCATGAAATACCATTTATTTTAGGCCTAAATCATGATTTTATTTAAATATATGAAATATTAGGTTTATCCTATGTTATCTATGATCATAATCTTTTTAAATACCTTATGATGGTTCATAAATAAAATGTGAATTAACTGAATAATATTCTTTAAGAGTGTGAAACCAGGTGTGCAGTAAGGGTATAATCATTTTGTAATAGAATGATGGTAAATATATACTGAACCAAATATTTACATGTTTATTAACCAGGTTTCATTTGTTCTAAACCCACATCCAGTTTTAGTATCCAGAGGGGGGAGTATTTCTATGAAAAATACATAGTCTATATCTTTCAAAAACATTTTTATGTTATCCTATACATAGGGTTATCCATAGCATTTTCACCAAAAGTCTCTATTTTCAAGAAAAATTTTAATACACTCAAATATTTTATCAAAAATAGAATCCCAATCCTTCCACACATATTGTTAAATAATATTTAACATTAATATCTAATAAATTAATCCCAAATATTTTTAGTCCTAGGGTCTTGGAATGACTTGGTTCATAATATATCAAAAGGAATAGAAAATATAACATATTTATTTTATTCTCCTAGAACTACATGGCATATCCTGCAGAATTCATATAAAAAATGGGTGATCTTAAAATCTCAGTAAGGGAGTAAACATGATAAGAAAGAATAACGTGTGAGTCAAAGGTATAACATGATATCTTAAAAGAGAAGGCTCAAGCGTAATCACATGAGATAATAACATATAGAACATGGTATCATAATATCATGAAATTATTGGAATTGTGGAATAAACAAAAAACAAAACATAATCATAATTCAAGGATAACTTATATGACAATATCACATTGTGGAAATAGTCCCATAGTTGATTAGTTTTACTCATTAATCCCATAAATAATGTGTAATTAGACAAAAAAATATACCCAATGCATTGGATAACTATTTGGGTTCACCAATTATAAAATTTTAATAATTATATGTGAAAAAAATAAAAAAATCATAGAGTATAATCACAATATTTACCAATGGCATGAAATAGGATTCATAATCTTATCTCATTTCACAACCAAATGATATTTCATAAAGATGGAATTTTATAAATGAACATAAGGAATGTATTACCTAAAACAATAATGTATATAAAGCTTGTCATATTTTTTATAGGCCTATATATAGAACATATAATTATTATTTAACATTAAATAGATTGAAAAAGTGAGTTTGACAGATTAAGGTGTTATCCTAAATTAAAAGGGTTATTTAGGGGGATCCCTTACCATAAATCGTGTCTTTATTCGTACACATTAGAAACTGTTTGATAATAAATATATATTAATTATATATATATTCTATAATTATTATCATATTTATTAGACCATATATGATTTATAATATCATCTCTCCATACTTTTGTTATTTTGTTTAATTAAAAGCACTCTCTCAAGTGACAAATACGTCATTTTTCATGCATTCCTTGTTTTAGAAGTCTTGATCATTATATATTTATAATGTTTCAATCATTTTATTTTTTAACAATGATATTAATGTAATAAATATTAGTTATATTTATTTATTTATTTCCATCCATAAAAGGCTGATTTTCAAAAATGAATTACACCGTTCATTGATACGGAAAACCATACATACATATGAACATTGTTTCCATTTTTGAATAATGAAAAAAAAATTAAAATTATAATTCACCTTTATAAAATCATAATAATATCATAAATAATATATCTTTATTAAATCTATCATTATAACCACTCTTGATAATAGGTGATAGAAAAAAATTACATCGGTTCATGAGGTGGTACTCCATCATACAAACAAACAACAAATTCACTTCCCATTTCATGGTAGTGGAGATGGATATAAGTGATTCAATTAACATAATAAAATATGATAATATATAATATAGAACTTTTTTTATTTCACCATGGTTGATGAATATTTTAATGAGGTAGAATAATAGATATAACTAAAATAATCAGTTAAAGACAACACCTCTTCCTCAGACACCATATTTTTATTTACACTTTATTACCTAAAAAGTTAGTATTATTCTAAAGTAATACCTCTAATATGTGGGGAGAAATTTTAGGAATGTATTTGAGGAAGTATGGGACAAAATAAAAGGATTTTTAAGTGTGAATATAAATTTAGTGGAGAAAACCTATTACAATTGAGTGTAGTGTCACTCTTGGAATCACTTAAAAAGTAAATTTAATATAAATAATGTTTTAGGGGAAAATAATCCAAAAATGATAAAATTTGAAAACATGAAGATGATGGGTCAAAATAGTTTCATCTAATTTTTTTTAAAAGTTTGTATTTTGTTTTTACCCATATAGTTTTCTTTTAATATATATTAACCATTTTGGATAATTACCCTCATAATGAATTTGATAATATTTAAGGGTTAATATAGTTAATATAAAAGAATAATTGACACATAAATCGAAACTACATGATATTTTTTTATATATAAGAATACCGTGAATGAAAATAGTATTTTTATGAATTATAAATCATTTTATAAAATATTATTTATTATAAAATAACATTAATGTCTTTTTGGAAACTATTTATTTTATTATGAATTTAAATAAATCAATACAATTAGGAAATTTGAATTTATCCTTTTAAAACTTATCTAATATGTAATATATATCTATGAATTTTTGGGTTCACTATGTATCAATAAAAAATATATTAGTGTTATTGTTTTTAAATTGATTTATTTTATTTTTATTTTAATTGTGTAAATACTATAGCGGAGTAACCTATAAATTAATGTTAGTTATATAATCAATAAATATAAAAAATATATTACCATGATGAAGTATCATTTATATTAAAAATTTTAGAGACATGGTGTTTTTATGTAATACTTTCAAATATTTCTAAATAAATTTCTCGAGTTAAGTGATAAGGCCCAGTGTTCCTGGAAATATTTTTATAGAAATATTGAATATATTTTATTTGTAGGCATATAGTTAATTAAATAAGATGGGATAAATCTTAGATGGATGATTAGATTATAAATCTGAGACCATTGTTGGGTCAATAACGTGGTGTTTATCATAGGAACAACATAAAATAAGTCGACACGATATGTTCAGATCCCTATCTCATTGGATGTTTGTTTAAAAAATTTAACTAATTTTTCAATTAAATGATTAATTTACCTTTAAACTAATTAAAATACAATAGGTATGTATTTATTGGTAATTGGATAGGGTTGGACTAATAATTCATGTAATTTACTGGCAAGAGCATCCTCCTCCAATGGATAATTCATTCGATGAATGACAAACCCCTAGATCAAGGTGGATTAAATGAAACAGATCATCTTCCTCTATTGGGGAATGCCTTCTTCACGAGATATTGATCCAAACAAGAGGCATGCCTCGTATTTTGGTGTTTTACTCCCTAGATTAAAAGTATAGAGAATATATATATATTCTTTTCATAGATATTAACTCCTTGAAATTTTTTTATGACCCTAGGTATTGAAATTCATTTTGTATCTGTTATTTAATGTTTTCAATAATTTGAATTTCCCATTATTTTTTGTTCAAATAAAAATGCTTGGCCAATGATTGTCAAAACCTTTGTTATTTTCCATTAATCCCTCCATTCTTTGTAATCTTAACCATTGGACCACATAGATTCCTGAATCAATAGTTTTTGGGAGACACTATCTTGGTCAGGTTCCCAGACTCAAGGCAGATTGATGAAATGATGAATTTTAATTGATACAAGAACATATTTGGAGTCTCTATGATGAGTGGATGCTACATCTAAAGGTTTTACACCGGATCCTCAACAAACAGAGGTGTGTTAGGGAGTGGTGTTAAGAATTTAACCATTGTTCTTTCTAGTGGCTGATTCTTAGTAAGTGATGACCAAAGACAGTGAATCTCAGTTAGATAAATGATATTCGGAAGGAACTGAGTCCAGATTTATTGCGTTGGGACCGTATTCTAAGTACAAACAATGACTTAGAAAATATGAGTGTTATGTTGAAATCATGACTACATTCCATGTTTAATGAATAATACATGACATGTAGCCTCCCTCAGAGATGATGCTAGGGTTGTGAAAAATTTAAGGTTAACATGATGTATAATACTCTTGTTCAAACCATATACCCCTTCTATGATTGAAAAATCCATGTGATGGGTCACATGGATGGAGATTCTGTGTATAACTACACATAGATCGGTTGGCCATACTGATAATATTCTATGGGGGCCAAAATATCTAGTACCAAAGTACATGGACACAAGGTATATGTTCATGGACACGACCACCAGATGTGGCCCAATTTTCAGATAGGTGGGAAACGCCTTGTAGTCCCCATACATGTCTTGTACCCCCACATAGACCAGACCTGTGTACTGAATAGAGACACATCCATAAATTAATGAGGCTCCACACATCATGTGGGTTTCCTCCCATGTCATTTACCACTTGATCTCTTCTAACCAATCTTTAAATTTCAATATCTACTTTATTTGAAAATAGATTTTGGCCCATGAGATGATCATACTGAGTGTTTTTTCCAGCAGAATGTAATAGTTCTCTCTAAAGTAGCTTTAGAGATACCATATTAATGTCCCATGTTTGGAATGTTCTGAGTTGAAAATTGATGATGTCATCAATCATACAGAACCACAAGAGAAGTATCGGGCTTACCCTCCAACTAGGCTAGGTAGTGGAATTCCCTGATGCGAGTTCCAGGCATACCATCTAGTAGAAATGTGAAGTGGCATTACATGGTGATATTTATGAGATATCATCTAGTAGGATTGTGCGGTGGAGTTCCTATATGTTCTGTGATTTCCCTCTATCTAGGCTAGGCTGTGGAATTTCTTGATGACATCTTCCAGGCATAACACATTAGCTGGGATAGGGATAAATGTTTCCCAAATGATCCACCGATCTTACCCTCTAGTAGGACATGGTATTGGAGTTCCCGAGTAACCTTCCTGAGTAGTACCCTCCATCTGGGCTAGGGAATGATGTTCTTCAGAGGATAGTAGTGTTGGACCCTCCTATTGTACCATGTTATAGGATTCTTTCCTAAAACTGCAGACCCGACGACTCTGTGTCACAATGACTAGACATGGTTTGATGTACCATTGGACTCAGAATAAAGAGGGACACTTTCCACACCAAGACATATTATTATAATCGGACATAAAAAAATACGAGTGAGTTAGTGACACACAAAGAGGATAAAATTAAAGAGTGGTGATTGAGTCCCATTGACTTATTTTTCATGGGTAAAAACATGAGGTTCTGGGCACTGTAGATAGAATTACCTTGGAATAGTTGGTAAATATTCTTCTTGGCCTATGTTGTGTGACAGGGGTACCCTTAATCTCTAATTTGGGCTTCTTTGGATGAGGATACATTTATATACTAATTCAACAAGCACACCTTTCAAATAGCCACTCTCCATTTAGGGGAGGTGAAGATGCATGAGGAATTCAATGTTTTTCTATGTTTATATTTTCATGGTTGGATAAGTCCACTCTCCTACTATAGGTACCGAAGAATCGACAAGAATTTAGTATTCTCACTGTGTTGAGATTATTGTGGTTAGTTGAGTTTACTTTCACTCTCTTGTTGGGTTAAGCTATATTATTTAACCATAAATTGTTCTATACCCTACCTTTTATCTTTAGTTGTATCTATTAATTCACCCTTCTCCCTTTTTCAGGGAATTATATTGGATAACTATATACTCACTCCAACATATTATTTTTCCAAAACGTCTTATGTCTTCTTTAGATGGTAGACAGGATGGTTAGGACTTCAGAGGAGCTTTGGGATACAGATTTCTTGGACTACGTGTAGTTTTTATAGCTTTGGATACAGGATATGGGCTCTCCATTTATTACTTTTTCTAGTTCTATCAGGTTAGGACATATTTTAGTTGCGCTTGTATTTTTCCTCTTTTATCCTCTTTGTTTACACTACCGTACCTTTTTATGTTTAGAGGTCCATGCTTGTTTCGTTTATTTATAGTAGTGTTTCATATTTTATTTATTTCTCTCTACATTTTTTGAAATTAGTGTGATTTGTGAATTTGTATAGGTTTCTAGAAAAATTCCTCCCAATGTTTACAGTGCCTTAAGTGATTACCTCCATCCATAGCCTATGTAGGAGGTCTTGGGGTAGTTGTGGCTTGAGCCATATCTTTGTTGGGGTCGTGACTGATTGATATCAAAGAATGATCATTCCTTGGAATGTAGTTCAGATGTTTCCTCTTAAAAGAATTGGCAGGGATTAGGGAAATGGTGTTAAAGAGTCTCGAGAGTGGATCTATGGCCATGGAGTCTAGTGATGGTGGAGGGAGATGACCTATCCACTCACTAAGATACTGATTACCTCAACGTTTAATCAGAACCCTAAAAAAAAATTTGTAGGGAAAATGGAACATGCATAATATAGAATTTAGTATTTTAATTCCCTTGTTGAGTTAGCTCCCCATTGGTGTTATCAATATATATATGCTCATCTGACCACAGTACTCCTTAAAAAGTATCAGGATGCCTCTGTGATGTTAGACAACCCTGATATCAGATCTTGTTCAAGAAAATGACCTTATGAGTGATGATGCCTTAGTTTAGGCTCCATCTTGTGATCCCCTTCCCCTTGGTGGACAAGTAGTAGCACCTCTACCAATTGGGAAGAATATCATTCCAATAGTGCAAGATGAGGACATTCATAGGCTAAGCATACACCATGGGTTCCAACATCAATGACCATTGAGGATCTATGGTGAACAAAAAACACATACAGTGAAGGAATTGATAGATTCTTTGGTCCACCTTCTTAGGATTATCTGGATAATGATTTACCAGATGGTGGATTTGGAAGCCATTCATTTCTATAGATTAGCCAGGCATTAGTGGATCCTGGGTTTCCATATGCATGATTATTCGACACTCTCAGGGGAAAACTTACAACATCTATTTCGTGATGAGTACAACCCATACTGCTTATGATGCATCCAAATTCAGGATCTCATTGAGCTTAAATAATAAGGGTTAAAAAATTTCGTCTATATAGCGACACTCATATATCTTATGTACTACTCTCCAAACATGATAAATGTTGGATACTTCCAAGAACAATTATTTGAGAAGAGGATATCCAGAGAGATTCGTCCAAACACAATGACCTTGTGAATCCCGACTTATGTTGGGGTGCTGTAGAAGGAACATATGACATGGATATTTCTTTCGAAGGGAAGACAAATATCTGGATCTGGTGGTGGTCATGATAAGAATGAGTCATCTACAGATGTTGGCTAGCAGTAACGATCTCGTAATAGGAGGCCCTTCCATGAGTAAGCTCAAGGATGTGGTTGTACAGTGTAGTGATAACATAGATCACCAATAAATCATGTGGAGGTTCAGTGATATTCTTGTAATGGGTGTGGACACATGGAGTGGAATTTCTCGTCTAGAAGTGTTGAGTATCCCAACCATATAGTTTATGTACTACCACGATAGAGACAATTCTGTGAAAAAGGATCTCCCTTGCCTAGAGAAGGTGGTCCCTAGGGATATAAAGCTGGAAGAGGATTCTGAGGAGGTGTATGTGGGGGACCACATTATGAGGTTCTTCGACCACTACCATTTGGCGGCCCATGTCATGCTAAGGGATCTAGTGGCCAAGTCCGTGACAGATGTAGGCTTTGGATGTCTACAACCCAACAATGCATTAGATGATTCAAGGAATGATATATGTTTATTATACTCTTCCCTCATTATTAGTTGACACAAGTTCTAGTCATTATATCATCTCTCACTTCTTGGTGAGGGAGTTATATATTCATATAGAGATTCTAGCAACACATTTTTGTCTTGATGTTCCTACATGGAACACATCCTATGTGAATTCCATATGATGTTAGTTAGAGGTATCACTTGGGGGAGAGTTTGTGTGGGACCAACTAGTCATCATGATGGGACCCTATGATGTCAATATTGGTCTTTGATTCACTTTATATGGTCCGAAACTATATTTACTATCACTACAGACTAGTCAGATGTATGTGTACTAATGAGAAGAGGTTCTCATATTCCAGTGAGAGAGAAATCATAGTAGGAAAAAAAGATTTTTTGACCACGAGATTACAACATATTACCCATAATCTAGAAAAGTGTGATTCTTTATATAGTGGTCTCTTTAAGAATATAGATTCATTCAGTTGTGGAGGAATATATGGACGTTTTTCCTGAGGACCTTCTTAGACAACCTCCGAGGTGGGAGTTAGAATTTTTCATTGACTTGATACCAGGGACTATCCTGATATATTTTTTAAAATAACAGATGAAACAAACCTAGATCTTGGAGATATAGTTATAGTTGGATCACCATCACAAGAATGGATTTATTAGACATAGTGTGTCCCACGAGGCAGTTATGTTCACAGTGAAGGCAGACAGGAGCCTATGACTTTGTGTGAATTATTATAGCCTAAACCAAGCCACGATAAAGAAAAAGTATCCATTTCCACGTATGGATGACCTCTTTGATCAGTTTTTTGGGTGATATAGTTCTTAAAGATCGATATGTGGTCCATATCACCCAAGTTTCTCATTTGCGAGGCAGATATTCCAAATATGGATTTCCAATGTCTATACGGTCACTAAATGTTCATAGTGATGCCCTTTAGTTTCAAATACTCTAAACCATTTTTATGAATTCGATAAAATTGATATTTCAACCATAATTGGATCAGTTTGTTGTTTTCTTCATTGAAAACATACTCTTATACTCTACGACGGAGGAGGAACATGCATAACCCATGAGGCTGGTTCTTAATTTACTCTGAGAGCACCAGCTTTACAAGAATATTTCATAATTTCTATTCGGGATGCACATGGTTCACTTTTTGGGGAATGCCATTTCTGAATAAGTTTTATTCACGGATTCAGCAGAGATCGAGGTAGTGCTCTCTTGGGAGCCACCTAATAATGTGTCTGAGGTGTGAAGATTCCTTATCATGGAAGGGTACTATAAGATATTTTTGGTGGAATTCCCTAGAATTGCATCCCCTTTGAACATCCTAACTAGGAAGGGATAGATGTTTACCTAGAATGACCAGTCACATAGGGTCTTTTTGGAGTTGAGGTAAAGGCTGAATATTTCTCCAATGTTGTTGCTACTAGAGGAAGGCATTGAGTTCAAAGTGTATTGCGATTCCATAGGAGCTGGACTCAGTTGAATCTTGATACATCATCAAAAAATCCATACATATGGGTCAAAATATTTTATAAACCATGAGAAGAACTATTTCGCTCATAACCTATTGTTGGGAGTGGTAGTATTAACCTTAAGTATGTGGTGAAACTACCTTCTATGAGAGAACATTATGATTTACTCACACCATTAGTGTCTCAGGTATATATTCATTCAGAGGGACATGAACCTGAGGAAGCGATGCTAGTTGGAGTTCCTACATGACTATGACTTCAGGATAGTTGACACATTTGGAAAGGGAATTCTGGTAGCAGCTTCCATTATTAGTAAGTCTTCTGGTTTCTTTGTGAAAAAAGATTTAAAGCAGTTGGATTCTCTACAGTTGACCCTGGTAGAGCAAGAGTGTATAACATTTCTTTAGTCGAAGATGTTGACCACTTTTCTTCTCAAGCGTGTGATAGAATTTTAGTTTGGAGACATTGATATTGATGTTATACATGATCATATATCCAAATTCAATGCACCATATGGATATTATGAAGGATGGAATCATAAGATCTAGTTCTAGGGGAGAACAGTGGTTTTAGTCTCTATGTGGGTAGATGTGATGTAGGAGTTCCACATTTCTACGTTAGTTGTACATCCTTGTGTGGGAAAGATGTACATAGATCATAAATTTTAGTTTTGATGGTATAACATGATATAAAGTGTATATTGGTTCATCTTAGGGTTTCTCACATCTTTGTATGAGAAAGATGAGCACTACGTTATAGATGGTTGGTTTTAGCCTCTTGAGATTCCAGAGTAGAAATGGGATGACATATCCATGTACTTCATCATAGGGATTTTGCGAATAGTGAATGTCCATGATACCATCAGAATGATAGTAGACTGACTCGTGAAGTTGAAAAACATCATTTTGATCAGGGAGATGATTTCGGTGGAGATTTTTTTTAAGTTTTATGTACGGGACATAGTCTGGCATCATGGGGCACCCTTGAAGGTAATCTCTTATCATGATGTTCGGTTTACATCACAATTGTGGGGAGTCCTTAAAAACACATTCCAGAGCCAGTTGTGGTAGAGTAAAACCTTTAACCCCAGACAGATGGACATAATGGGTGCACTATCCAGTTTCTAGAAGACAAGATGAGGGCTTACATATTGTATTTCATACAAATCTAGGAGGATCTCAATCCTTTCATATAGTTTTTGTGAAACAATATTTACCACTCTACCATTATAATGGACCATCTTGAGGCCTTATATGGGAGACCCTATAGGTCAACCTTCTACTATATAAAGATTAGAGAATCAAATATTATTGGTCCAGATTTGGTACATGTGATAATGGAGAAAGTGATGGTCATATGTGAATAGATGAAGTAGGACCAGATCAGACACAAGTCCTATGATGATTTCCCTCATTGGTCGTTGGTGTTCGAGGAGACAAACCACTTATTCTTGAGAGTATCCCCATGATGTGGAATGAAGTTGTTTAGACAATTAGAAAAACTATCCATGTGGTTCATTTGGCTATTAGAGATCATACCGATGGTTGGCGATGTTTCCTAGCACATCACCTTACCCACAATGCTTGGGAAGGTGCACAACGTCTTCCACATGTCACAGTTGAGGAGATATGTGCATGACCCCATGTACGTCATTGACTAGGGAGAGCTGGACATCATGGATGTAGTAACATTTTTAGAGCACCCAATGGCAATTGAGGACTATAAATAATATAACATGATAGGATGGACTATCCCCTAGGGTTTCATGTTATGGTAGCATAGAAATGTGTAGGAGAGTTCATGGGAGCATGAGAGCTATATGCATGCTTAGTATCGTATGTTTATCGCTTAGATTTTATTTCCACGGATGAAAATAATGAAGGATGGATTGATGTATAGACCCATTTTTGGTTGTGTATGACTTTGAAATATTTTTAAATATATTTATAGAGATATGAACTAAAACTTTGTGTGATTCCAAGGCCCGATGTTCGTAGAATTAATTTTATAGAAATATTAAATATATTTTATTATTGCGCATGTATGTTTAATTAAAGAAAATGGGATAAATATTAAATGGTTTATTAGGTAAAAAATATGAAACCATGGTTGGGTCTATAACATGGTGCTTACCCTAGGCATGACATAAAATGAGCCGGCAAAGAATTTTCAGACTCCTCATTCGTTGGTGGTGTTTTTAAGATATTTAATTAATTAATCAATTAAATGATTAATTTACCTTTCAACTATCTAGAATCCTATAATTAGGCCTTTAGAAGGAATTTTCAATGGAATTCCTCATAATTCATATGATTCTCTGGTGAGAGAATCATCCACCTATGGATAATTCATTCGAGTAATGATAGACCCATGGATTAAGGCATATCAAATGCAATAAATAATCCTCCCATGTTGGTGAATTATCTTCATCAGGGATCATTCAAAAAATGATTTCAGACACATACTTTTATGTTTTACACTATAATTTAAAAATTATTGAGATAAACTATATTATTTTCATAGATCTGTTCTCCTTTAAAAATCTAATGATCCAAAGTATTGAAACTCATTTTTTATCGGTTCTTAACTATTTATCCTGATATTAATTTCCCATTCTTGGATGGTTAGATAATAAATGTTGGAAAATTATCCTCAAAAAATTTATCTTGTAAATTAGTCCCTCCGTTCTTTTCATTATTCCTTATTAGAACCCCACGGTTCCTCGATCAAATGTTTTCTGGTGACCAGAACTCAATAGAGCACTCGAACTCAAGGTGGATCGACAAAAATAAGATGGTTCTTTAAAAAAAGCATTTATATGAAGTCATTGTGATTAATGGATTCAATATCCAAATGTTTTATTCCGGATCATACAAAAAATAGAGGCATGATATTAAGAGGTGTGAATAACACAACCCTTGTTATTTTCTGTGGGCGATTCTCGGTAAACAATGACTGAAGAGCTAGAATCATTGTCAGATCCATGATTTTTCGGAGAAACTGAGGTGGGATTTGTGGAATTGGGATCATATTTGAAGAATGTACTTAGATATGTAAAATATGAGTTTTTTATTGATATCTTGGCTACACACCATTTTCAATGAATAAAACACTATGTGTAGCCTCCCATAGCGGTGATGCAATAGTTTGATAAATTTAAGTGTAACATGGAGTTTAGTACTCCCTTACACCCCATGAAACCCTTCTCCCATTGGAAAATATGTTTGATCAGTCACACGAATGGAGATTCCTTTTAGAAATACACAAACATAGGTTTTCCACACTGATAATATTCTTGTGTGGGGGAAAAACCATGTACTAAAGGACACAAACACAATGTTTGAGTACAATAACACAACCAACAAACACGGTTCAGTCCCTAGATAGGTGAGAAATATCATGTAGTCCACCTACTCACCTTCTATCCCCAAACATACAAGACCTGTTCATCAACTAGAGAAACAACCATGTAGTAATAAGGGACCACACACCTAGTGGGTCCCCTCACACACTGTTTACTACTTGGGATCTTCCAATAAACATTCTAACATTAATATCTCCTCTTCTTGAACTCGAATTTTTCTCCAAGAGAATCCCTTCCTAAGTGTTTATTCTTGTAAAATGTGTTGATTCCATTAGAATTGGATTTTGATATATGATGATAATGTTCTGGGATTGGAACATGCTGAGGTGACAGGTGATGTAAAAAAATCATACAAAACCACCAGAGCAGTACTGTGCTTACCATCTAGCTGGGATGGGTAGTAGAATTACGCAATGGATGTTTCAAATTTACACTCTAGAAGGACTGGGAAGTGTCATTCCACAATGATCTTTCTGAGTTACCCACCAGAATGACTAGGTGGTATATTTCCACGATGATCGGATCTTATCGTAAAGTTAGGAAGGACAATGGAATTTCCGGATAAAAGTTTCAAGGCATAACTGTCCACTTGGGCTAGGAAGCGGTGTTTTCTGAATGTACCACTGAGATTACCCTTTTGTAGGACTGGGTAGTGGTTTTCCCTGGGGACCACCCCTAGTAGTACCCTCCAACTGTGCTAGACAATGGAATTCTTTAGTGGCTATGAGGGTGGGTCCCTCCTGTCAAACTGGGTCACATGACTCCTTTCAAAACTGGTGACCCCTCAAATATGGGGCATAGTGATAAGGAATGGATTGATGTAAATTTGGACTCAAGATAAAGATGGACACGTGCCCCACAAATATGCATTCTTGTGACACAACCTAAAACTATGGAGACGATTTAGTCTTGTTTAAAGCAGATAATATCAGAGTGTGGGGATTTAGTCCCTTTCACTAGTGTGTCTTGTTTAAACGAATGAGGTGTTGGGAATTATAGATGGAATAAATAGGGAACTATTGTTTAATATTATTCATTGGATGAGCAATTAGATGGATATCTCCTTACTCTCTCATTTTTGATTCTTTGAATAAGAGTATATATATATATATATATCCAAATTTAGTACCTACTCCTTGTGAATATCACCTATCCTTCTAAGAGACACGATGACACACAAGGTATTCCCTGTGATTTAAGAGCATAAAATTTTGTGGTTAGATGAGTCCCATCACATGTTATGGGTAGCGAAGACTTTAGTAGAAGTTCATCTTCTCACCATGTCAAGATCTTTGTGTTTGGATGAGTATAATTTCACTCTCTTATTGAGAAGACTGTATTCTTTTATCATACCTTATTCTATCTATAGATTTTCTATTTATTTATATCACTTAATTATACACCTTCACCCTTTTAATGGTGTTCTACTAGTTATGTACATACTCCCACCTCCATGAGATTTTCACAACACATGTCGTTTATTTTGCAGATGGCGGACAAGTCAATCCTGAATTTTGAGTAGCTTATGGATAAGGACTTCTTGGACTATGTGTAGTGATCTTAAACTGGGATACAAGATATGGGCTCTATGTTTTTTAGTTTTTCTTGTTCTATTAGGTTGAGATGTATATTTGGTTAAAAATTTATTTTTCCCTTTATTCCTTTCAGTTTACACTACCGTACATTGTAATGTTTAAAGGTCCATAAATTTTTTGTTTTTTTATAGTAGTGTATTATATTTTATTTCATTCACTGTTAATTTTCTTATAGAGTGGGATATGTGTGTGTTTATAGGTTTTTAGTCAACGTCCTCGATGAGATTAGTGTTCCCTCAAAACATATCACAACCCCTGGCCTATTGAGGAAGGATTGAGGTAGTTGTGACTTGAGCCCTAACCTGGGTGGGTTTGGGACAAAAATATACCTTTTAAATAAGAATACATCCTCTGTTGATCCCTATGTAATAAATTTAGAGATATTAATACAAAGAGAATGACAGTTTTGGCATTCATTAAACAAAATATTATAAAGGAAAAAATCTAGGAAATATAGAACATAGTTTTCATATATTAGCAACATAGATGTACTTGTCTAAATTAAAATTATAATATAGGATAAATGAAATTTTTATGGTAATTATTTAGTCCTCATCATTTTATTGATTTCATTAATTTCCTGATTTACCCATACCGTGGTGACAATTATTTACTATGGTTACTATTCCTAATGAAAAAACTAAAAGGTAACTATTTTTAAAATTTAGACCTAATGATTCTAAATTTGGAGTCCATTTTTGAAGATTCAATTCCTAGAAGTGAAAGAGATTAACATAATATTAAAATGATAAATTAAATGGAAAAATAATTTTTCCAAATAATTATTTCCTCATATAAAAATTATTTTATACCAAATTTAGTAATAAAATTGTATATATTTTATAAATTAGCTTTTATTATTCATAAACTCTAATTTTAAAAATAGTTTATTATAGTATTATTTAAATATTAATATTTCATGTGTTATTTAATCTTGATTTTTAGTTATTTTTATGCTATCACACATAATGTTCATATTTTAAAATATGAGGGTGTTAAAATAAGATAAATTTTTATAAAGGAAATCCATTCAATTTATTCACATTCTAGGATAGAAAGGTACTAATTTTAATGAAACACGAGAGATAATCTCATACTAAGGATCAATGGCCTCACATTTTGAATAATCGAGGGATATGAAGACTTTATAAGGGAATAATGTTGAATAATAGTGACAATTAGAACATAAAACAAATATCTAAGAAGTATTTATTTTAATTATTATATATTGTTTTTGGGTTATATTTAGTTTTGAGTAGGGTTTTAGAATTGTTTAAAATAAACTATACTTCATGGTAGAAATTCCATCCCAAAGGGACTATGTTAGGAGAACTTGAATATTAGAAAATCTCTACTATTAGGGTTTTTATTGTCCCATGAATGGTCTTGATGACCATGCAGTCAAGATATTGATTTTTGTAAAGAGTGGATAACTATTAAAATTTTACATTGAATTTATAATATCCTCAGACTTATTTCCATTATTTTTATGGGGTTTCATCTTGAGTAGGCCTTAGATGTTTCAAAATAATTCTTATTTTCCATATTGATGTTCCTTCATATAATAATGTTTAAAACGGAAATTTAGATCTTCAATCATACTCTAATATATTTTGTTATTCATTTTATTTTTCCTGTAATGACCTGGAATTTCCGTGTAACTGTTTTTAATTAAATGGGAATTTTTGGTGTCGGAAAAAATTGACGGCACATGATTCCGAGGCCTGGCGTGCCCAGAATGAATTTCGGAACTTCTATTCAGGTACGTTTAGTAAACATGTGAGCAGGTTTTTCTAAATTTTACGGTTCTCGGAATTGAAATGTGAAGGCACCGTTGAACTCACAGAACCAGTATTTGCTTAATAAGACTTTCACCTCGATGACAAATGGTCAAGGATGACAGTTAGTTTTTGGGTTTTTTGTGTTTGAATAAAATAAAAATAAAAGTGTGTGACATTTTCTTTTTTTTATTTGCATCACCCATGTGGGTGTTGGGAGGTGGGGTCCACAGGAAGTAAACCTCCATGTGGAAGTTGAGAAGTGGGGACCACCAGACTTGAACTTCCCACGAGAGGTTATGGTGGTGGGGACCACCTGAACCAAACCTCCCATGAGAGGTTATGGTGGTGGGGACCACCCAAGGCCAAAACCTCTCGAACTCCCATCATTATAGTGAAAAAATTTCTCTACCCCCCTCATTAATGTGGAGGAGCCTCTTGACATCCTCCACATTAATTGTTCCCACACAGATACCATTAATATGCCAAACTATTTAATTGGTTAGGCTATTTTGATTTTGTTCCAATGAACTAAATATATAACATAATAAATTATCCTTGGCATCATTGGTGTAATTGGGAGGAAGGAGCTTTTGGGAGAATGCTCTTCAGTGAAGAACATTTTCTTCCATGAAGAACGCTCCACCGACAAAGAAGGCTCCGCCAACGAAGTATACTGACCTCCATAGACCTTCATCTTTGGGACTTCTCCCAATGTGGTACATCCTCATCTATGGAAAATCAATGACCGTAATACCTTCTTGCGTTAATGTCATCAAACGAACAAGTTAGGGGTTTATTTCTATTTTATTATCACTTCCCATTTTCTCCCCTTCTAATTCTTTTGCGGGTTTGGGAATAGAGATTGATGAGGATTGTTGGAAATGATTTTTTAAAATATCTTCCTTACATGTTCATTCTTCGTTCTTTGTGAACAGCTCGTTATAACACTAAACGTGAAGGGTGTGGGCTAAACAAACAAGGTCTGACCCATCTTCTATTCTTATTTGATGTGTTCTTCAAAATGGAGAAAGGCGATGTAGGCAACGACGCCGCCAGCCATGGCCTCCGCGACCCGTGTCACCCCATGGCGCATCGCCCTCCCGGCCGAACTAGCCCCGTGCCTGACTGGGACACCTGTTTCTTGACCGAGTCACCGCGCCGCCTTGGGCTGAACCCCCTCGTCGTGCCGCCACCATACCGAGCCCCTACGCCGCCGCCACTACCGTGCCGAGCCACTGTGCCACCTCCATCTGTCATGCCACGCCGTCGCGCCGTAGTCGTGCTGAGCCGCTGCACCGCTGACATCCACCATGGCGAGCTACCGCGCTGCAGTTTGGTTAGAGCCGAGCCGCCACATTGCCGTCGTCCACCGATCCGAGCTGTCATGGTACTGTCGTCTGCCACGCCGAGCTGTCGTGCCACCGTCTGTCGAGCTGCGCCATTGTCTGGGCCGAGCTGATTCCATTGTGCCCTCGTCGCGGCCCTCCGAGCTTCTTAAGCCACATGTCTCTTTGGCCTTGAGAGCCACCATGAGCTGATCCGACCCGCGACAGAGCCGTTCTGTGGCCAATGCATGCTCGTGGCACCTTCCGATGACGAGTCACCTCCGCAGCCGTCAGGCCATGCCACCCCGCGGGCCAGACCCCGCGGGTCAGGTTGGGGAGAGCCAAACCAGGTTGGTCCAGGTCAGGTAAGGCCAAGTCAGCCCGACAGGGTCGGACCAGACCTAGGCCCACTATGACTCATTTACATTATTTTGGCCATAACATTGGCACTAAATGTCTGTTTGACGAACCATCAGCGATGATGGGAATCATTGAGCGAGACAGACTCCTTGAGTATACCCCACTCGAGTTTTAGATTATGAAGGGAAACATTCAGATTTGATTGTGGATGAATCCAGCTAGGCCCCCTTGACTAAAAGGCTAATAACTCACAGACCGGGCGTCCGATTTACGTGCCCAGTGGGGAGCGCCTTGGGGACGCGACATAAAAACTATGGGAAGCACCTTGGTGATGCGGCAGACCCATGATACTTTACAGGAGGAGTACCTCAGCAAGTTACGAGGGGCAAGGAATCTATGTGACGCGGTAGACCCACGGTGGGGAGCACCTCTATGTGACGCGGCAGACCCACAGTTCTCGACAGGAGGACTATCTCTATAGTATATGGTTAGTGGGAAGTGCCTATGTGTGACGTGACATGCCCATTGTACTAGATAGAGAAGTAGTTCTAATGCAGTTGAGGTGTATGATGTTGTGTTAAGAATGTTACTTGATGCTACCCCCTAGAATAAATCATGGTGTAATATGAGTTAGAACCTCTTTGTTTCCCTCATGATAGGGATGTATTACATGATAACATAGGTGTATTTATGGGAATATACCTAATTAAGGATATTTATTGATTTCATACCATTTGTTTTATCCTTGTTGGATTTTGTGAGACCTAGAGGTTCGTGGAATGCCTACTGAGTATCATTATACTCACCCATGCATGGGCTATGAACACCCCGTGTTGTGTTGGATGTAGATGACAGAAAGTTCAGACTAAGGCCGAGAGTACCAGCACTGGATGGTACATGGAGGTGGAACATACGATGAGCCAGTACACAGATGAGATGAATAGATGAGGAGTGTTGAGGAGGTGATCTGTACGTACCCTTCTAGTATGAACCTCATAGGATAACCCATCAGATGACTTTCCCTTTTCTTCAGATGAACTTGTACTTTCCAGTTGGGCTTGTATTATGGCCCCTTTTAATTTCAGCACTCTTTTGTTATATAATTTACTTTGTGTTTCATATCCAGTTTTGTTCTTGCTTGTGTGTGTTTTTACAGGTTATAAGGGCAATTCCATCCCGGTTTTAGGGAATTACACCTTTGGTGATAGTCGCCAACCCCTGGCCAATGGAAGGCAGGCTTGGGGTAGTCACTGCATGGGCCCCGGGAGACGGGTTGTGAAAAATTGGCGTTAAAGGAGTCGTTTCTACTGCAGAACTAGAACTATGAACTTTTTTGTGAAGCAATAGGGTTTATGGTAATGAGTGTGGTTCTGATCTTAGGGAGTCCATTGTTGGTGCGGCAGCCAAAATATTCATACACCAGGACCCAAACATCTAATTTCTGACTCAGTGCATGAAAACACTGATTGTGTGTGTGTTTTCAAATGTTTTCTTGGTGATATTTTGATATATATCAAGAGATATAAATTTCAGCTCACCAGGTATAAATTTTGACCATGGCACACCTATTTCTTTTTAGGATGACTCCACACAAACATCCATCTAGTGTTTTGAGAGTTGTACACACTGATATCCCACTGACCGATGAGGCCTTAGTGCAGGGCCCTTTACCAATAGAGGTACCAGTGGAGGCAGCAGCGGTACCAATCCCCGTTGGGCCACTGTGCAGCTAGCCCCAGCAGTAGATGGTGCACACAACTTGAGCATGTTGCAGAAGTTCTAGTGCCAGAGGACACCCAGGTTCAAGAAAGAGGCAGACCCACAGGTGGCTGAGGATTGGCTGGAGGATGTGGTTAGAGTCTTCCAACTCATAGGGACACCAACCGATCTCATGGTGATCCTTTCCACCATCCTTCTAGAGATAAAAGTAGGCAGATGGTGGATCATGATGCTCCAGGTTCACTATGAGGTGAGGCTTCTCTAGAAGGACTTTATGAGCCTGTTTTGGGAAGATTTTGTCCCAGTGACTCTTTGCGTAGTGAGTATATAAGAGCTCCTTCATCTGTAGCATGGTAGCATAATTGTGGCCCAGTACTCAGCAAGTTTCACAAACCTCTCTCGTTACCCCACAGATATAGTGCATGACCCATTTTTCTGGGACCAAACATTCGAGTAGGGACTTAGGTGGGAGATTAGGGCATTGGTGATCTCACTCGGTATCACAACGTAGGCGGTTGTGTTAGAGAGAGCCCTGTTGGTGGAGTGTTTCCTTGCTGAGAAGTCAACAGCAAAGAGACCCACTACAAGTCATCATGTAGTGGAGTCTTCTATAGCTGGTAGAATATAGACGTCACATGGGTCTAAGAGGACCAGAACAATAGGAGGATGACCGCATGACTCAATATCGGTTGTGCGGGGCACCCGAATCAGATCCAAGAATGCTAGCAGTGGGTAGTGTTACTCATGCAGTGAGCAGGGTCACATGGATCGTGACTGTCTGACACGTCATATGGATGATCCTTAGATGGTCGATGGACCACCCGGGCAGAGACATAGGTTCGACCGAGGAGGTCCGCAGGGAGTAGGAGAACGTTCCAGAGGAGATGGTCGTGCAGCTAGTGGTGGGTGAAGATTTGAGATGTTACCGCCACCACCACCAGGAGGTCCACCCTGACCATAGAGAGTTGGAGGACAGGGGAGAGCTTAGCTGCAGGCAGCTGAGGTCTATGATCACGGTTCTCTATAAATGATATGAGGTACGTTCTATGTCCACTCCACCTTAGCTACTTGAATTTTAGACACATGTGCCTATCATTATTTTATTTCCACTACCCTTGTTCGGAGCTCGGAGATTATGTGGGAGCTGTTGGATCGATCCTTACAGCTAGAGACTTTTACGGGAGTGTATTTTACAATTACGCACTGGTGCCGACAGTGTGAGCTTACTCTAGGAGGCGAGGGCTTCAACTGGGATCTCTTAGTAGTGGTGTCGAGGTCTTATGACATCATCTTGGGTTTGGAATGGTTATCTACAGTCTATTATCAGATTGACTGTATTAGGCGCAAGATGCGGTGTGTCCGTGTAGATGGGACCGGGTTTAACTTCACCGGCGAGAAAGGAGACTTTATAGAACATGAATGACTTACCTAGAAGAGAGTATACCTGATCACTCATTAGTTGGATAGTCATACCCTCGGAGTTGATGATGTGGAGAGATTGATCTCTCCTTTAGTGGTGGACCAGTACACAGATGTTTTCCCTGATGATGTTCTGGGTCTACCTCCTTTTAAAGAGGTGGAATTTTACATTGGATTGTACATTGGGATGAAATTTATATCTACACCAGCATATCGGATGGCTCTTGCGGAGCTTCGTGAGCTACAGGTACAGTTAGAGGACTTGCAAGGGAAGGGATTCATCATGTATAGTGTTTCTCCTAGGGTAGCAACAATTCTGTTCAATGAGAAGGCGGATGAGATCTTTAGGCTTTGTGTCAACTACTGGAACCAAAACCAATTGACCGTAAACATCAAGTACCCACTTATAAGGATTGATGACCTCTTTAACTAGTTGAAGGGAGAATGATGGTTCTCAAAGATTTTCCTCAGATCCAGCTATCACCAGCTCAGAGTTTGAGATGAATATTTGCAGAAGACATCATTCAGATGTCAGTATGGCCATTACGAGTTCATGGATATTACATTCCGCCTGAACAACACTATAAGAGTGTTCATGGGACTCATGAACATGTTATTTCAGTCATTACATGATCGCTTTGTAGTGGTATTCATCTACTACATTCTGATCTACTCGGCTACTGAGGAGGAGCATGCCTATCATTTGCAAGTAGTACTGGACACACTCTGAGAGAAACAACATTATGGTAAGCTCCTGAAGTACCAGTTTTGGATCCAAGAGGTTCACATTCTAGGACATTTCATATCAGAGGCTGGAGTTGTAGTAGATCCAGCGAATATTGAGGAGGTACTTTCTTGGGATCCACCCATGAGTGTGACGGAGGATCGAAGTTTCCCAGGTTTTTCTTGATACTACTGGAGGATTGTGCCAGACATCTCCAAAATTGCATCACCAATATCATCCTTGAAAAATAAGGGCAAACCTTCGTGTGGACGGAGAGATACCAGCTGAGTTTTCAAGAGTTGTGAAGTGGCAGACTAGTGCACCCATCTGGAGGCTTCCAGAGGAGGGCGTAGGGTGGGTAGTCTACTGCGACGCATCAGAGACCAGACTCAGATGTGTTCTAATGCAGGAGAGAGCAGTGATCACATATGGTTCTTGAAAGCTGAGACAACACAAACATAACTACAATACCCATGTCTTGGATTTTGCAGCAGTGGTGTTCGCCATGAAGATTTGGCAACATAATCTGATGGGAAAATGTTTTGCAGTGTACTCGAATCACAAGATTCTCTGGTATATCTTCAATCAGAAGGACCTGAACCTAAGACAGTGACGTTGTCTTGAGTTCCACTAGGACTATGCATTTCTGATAG
Organism: Viscum album; assembly: GCA_963277665.1. Classification (NCBI taxonomy): domain Eukaryota; kingdom Viridiplantae; phylum Streptophyta; class Magnoliopsida; order Santalales; family Viscaceae; genus Viscum; species Viscum album. The sequence goes on along the minus strand of OY728141.1, from coordinate 589,173,247 downwards.
TCTATACTCTAGGGAAGGGGAACATTTTTGCAGATGCACTCCGAAGGAGGTCTTGTATAAAGATTCTAGGTGAGGCGTTGGAGCAGCTGGGCCCTTTGTAGATGTCCTTCATAGAACATGATGAAGAAAATTTTATTCAGTCCCTTATAGTCACTCCCCCAATACATCAGCGAGTTAGGGAGGAGTATCATGGGGACACTGACTGTGAGGATCGACATGCTCAGATATCCAGAGGGCCGACACGTGATGGATTTTATGAAGGTAGGGATCACTTCATCTTCTTGGGAGGACGTACCATGGTACCTGTGTAACTTCAAGAGGAATTATTGATGGATTTCCACACATCCCCTATAGAGTTACATACAAGAGTGGAAAAGATGTACCATTATCTTCGATGACAATACTGGTGGGTGGGAATTAAGAAAACAGTTGCAGAATTTTTCTCTCGGTGCCTCACTTGTCAACAAGTGAAGGCGGAGCATCAGGTACCATCTATCTTGGTTCATACCTTAGAGGTCCTATAGTGGAAGTGGTATGGGATATCCATCGAATTTGTGATAGGACATCCACGTAAATCTAGGGGACATGAATCGATTTGGGTGATCGTTGACTGACTCACCAAGTTGGCCCACTTCCTACTGATCAGAAAGCAGGGATCAAAAGAGAGCTTGGGATGCCTCTATGTGAAGGAGATTGTGTGGCTACATGGATTACCTTTGATGATTATCTCCGATCGTGAAAAATGTTTTACTTCTCAGCTATGGAAGGGGTGCAGGAGGATTTCAGGGCACAAATTCGTTTTAGCACCGCCTTCCAGTCTCAGACGGATGGGTAGAGTGAAAAGACCATTCAGACCCTCGAGGACATGTTGTGTGCATGTGTCCTCAACTTCGGTCGTAGTTGGGAGGATCAGTTACCTTTGGTGGAGTTTTCACACAACAACAAAAATCACTCCACCATAGTGATGGTACCATTTAAGGTGTTGTACGGGAGACCTTGTTGTTCACCCTTTTTTTAGACTAACCTAGGGGAGTCAGCAGTTGTGGAACTAGAGATGGTTTGGGCTACCATAGAGAAGGTTCAGATCATCCTGGAGTGGATGAAGACCGCACAGAGTAGGTAGAAGTCGTATGCCGATAGGAGACGGAGGCCTCTGGAGTTCTAGGATGGAAACCATGTCTCCCTATGGGTCTCACACTGATGAGGTATACAAAGATTTAGACAAGGCGACAAGTTATCTTCGAGGTTCATTGGACCATTTCGGTTCCTCAGCAGAGTTGGCAAGATGGCATACTACTTAGCTCTTCCACCTCAGTTGCATTGGGTGCATGCCGTCTTCCACGTATCCTGGATGAGGAGATACATGCATGACCCATCTCACATCATTGAACATGGAAAGCAGGATGTTGATGATGGGGAATATTTTACTTAGGTTCCAGTAAAGATTGAGGATCGACAGGTGCAGGTCCTTCATGGATGGTCGATATCTCTTGTGAGCTTTTGCTGGCAGCATGTGAACCTCCATGAGAACACATGGGAGTGGGAGGCTCAGATTCGTGCTCAGTACCCCCACTTGTTCCCTTAGTTAGAGTTGTGGCATATGGGGATGTAAATCATGAGGTGGGTAGAATAGAAAGACCTGTAATTTACATGTACTTTTTTTAAATAAATGGGAATTTTATGAGTCTAAAAAAATTTATGGCACATGATTCCAAGGCTCAGAGTGCCAAGATTTAATTAATGAACTTTTGTTCAGGTATGTTCAGTAAACGTGTCAGCAGGTTTTTATAAATTTTTAAAAGGAGCATAGAATTGAAATCTGAGGGAACCATTGAACTCGCAACGTCGGTATTCGCTTAAGGAGACTTTCACCTTGACGACAGATGATCAAGGGTGAATATTAGTTTTTGGGTTTTTCGTGTAAGAATAAAAAAATGTGACATTTTTTTTATTTTCAAAAATTGTGTGGGTGTTGGGTGGCGGGGTCCACCGAAAGTAAACCTCTATATGGAAGTTCAGAAGTGGGGACCTCTAGACATTAACCTCCCATGAGAGGTTATGGTGGTAGGGACCAACCAAACCTAACCTCCCATGACAGGTTATGGAGGTGGGGAACACTCGAGGCCTAAACCTCTTGAACTCCCATCATTAGAGAGAAAAAACCCTTCATCCCCCCTCATTAATGTTGAGGAGCCTCTTGAATTCCTCCACATTAATTGTGCCAACACACATACCTTTAATATTCCAAACTAGTTAAATGATTAGGCTATTTTGAATTTGTGCCAACAAACTAAATAGAAAACATAATCTATTATCCTTATCATCTTTGGGGGAATTGGGAGGAAAATGCTCTTGGGAGAAGGATCATCAATGAAGAATGCGTTTTTCCATGAAGATTGCTCCACCGATAAAGAATGCTCCACCAATGAAGAATGCCAACCCCCTTCGACCTTATTCCTCAATACGTCTTCCGACGTAAGACATCCTCATCTACGGAGAATCGATGGCCGTACTACCTTCTGGCACCAACGTCATCAAGTGAACAAGGTAGGGGTTTATTTCTATTTTATTATCGCTTCCCATGTTCTCCCCTTCTAATACTTTTGAGGGTTTGAGAATTGAGATTGACGAGGATTCTGGGAAATGTTTTTTTAAAATATCTTCCTTAGATGTTCATTCTTCGTACTTTGTGAACCGCTTGCTATCACTCTAAACGCGGAGGGTGCGTGCCAATCAAACATGGCCCAACCCCTCCACAGTTCCTCTTTCATTTCTTCTTCAAAATGGAGGAAGGCATTGAAGGAAATGATGCCGTCACTTGTGAATTCCGCGACATGCACCTCCCCGAAGTGTTTCGCCCTCCCGGTCGAACCAGCCTCCACCCGACTGAGCCACCCGCAATTGGACTGAGTCATCGTGTTGCACCGAGTCGAACCCCCTCGTCGTGCCACCAATGTTCCGAGCTGCCGCGCTGCTGCCGTCATGCCGAGCTGCCAAGCCGCTGCCGCCTACCGTGCTTAGCTTTCGCACCCCTAACATGTCAAGCCGACGCGCCGCCAATGTCCACCATGCCGAACCACCACACTGACTCTATCCATCGTGCCGCCGCCATCCGCCGTGCCCAACCGCCGTGCTGTAGCCGCCCGCCGTGATGAGCCACCGTGCTGCCTCCTCCCGAGCCCCGCCGTTATCCCGGCTGAGCTGAGCCGCCAGACCGCCCCCATCCACCGAGCTGAGCCGTCACTCTGCTTCCATCCACCATACCGAGTTGTCGTGCTATCAGGATCTGAGTCACTCCACTGTTTGGGCTGAGCCACCGCCACCACCAACGATCCCTTACCGCAGCCCTCTGAGCCGCTCGATCTACCCTTTCTGCATCCATGCTAGTCACCCGGATCTGAGCCGGCCTGCGTCCAAGCCATCATCGTGACACCCTCCAAGGTCGTGCCACCTCCACAGCCCCTCGCGGCCCTCGGGCGGATCCCATCGGTCCAGGCCATACCCATTGGGTAAGGCCGAGTCGACCCAAACCGGGCCGGCCCAGTCCGGGTCTGGCCAAGTCGGTCCAACCGGGTGGGACCGGACTCAGGCCCACTACGACTCATTTACTTTCTTTTGGCCCTAACATTGGCACCAGACGTCCGTCTGATGAACCATCAGCGGAGCTCGAAATCTTGGAGTGATACCGTCCCTTTGAGTATACCATAATGGTTTTTTTGTATTATGAAGGTAAATGGTCAGATTCTATCCTGTACAAATCTAACCAGGCTTCCAGGACTAAAAGGAAAATAACTCACAGATCAGGTGTCTGATTGAAGCACTTTCAGTTACGTTGAGACCTCTATGATGCGGCGGACCATCGATATACATCTTCATGGGACATTGTGACAGTTGAAGTATCAACCAGTAGCTTTTTGACTGGATCCTCCCGGATGACGAGGGAGCACAGCGAAATGACCTAGTGGCTACCAGAGACTTGATGACTACTGGCCGTTTCGACTCGGAGTGACTCGACTGGCCTAGTGGGGAGCACCTTAGTGACATGAAAGACCCACAGTGGGGGGTGGTTTGGTGACGTGGGAAACCCACGGTAATCGATAGGAGGAATACCTCAGCAGGCTCTGAGGGAAAGCACCTCTGTGTGACGTAGCAGTCCAACAGTGGGGAGCACCACTATGTGACGCAGGAGACCCATGGTACTTTACAGGAGAAGTACCTTAGCTGTTAAAGGTTAGTGGGAAGTGCCTCTATGTGATGCGGCATACCCACTGTACACAATAGATGAGTAATTATTCAGCTTCCAAGGTGTTCGACGTTGTGTTCGGAATGTTACATGATAGTACCCCCTTATAATAAATCATGGTGTGAGCTGAGTTAGAACCGCTGTGTTTTCCTCATGATTGTGATGGATTACCTGATAACATTAGGTATATGTATGGGCATATTTCTATGTAAGGATATATGTTGATTTCATACCTTGTGTGTTATCCTTGTTGGATTTTGTGATACCTAGAGGGTCTTAGGGTCCCTACTGAGTATCGTTATATTCACCTTTATGTAGGCTATGCCCGCACCTTTTGGTGTTGGATACAGATGACAGACAACGCTGAATGAGGGTTGGAGTACTAGGACTGGAAGGTACCTAGAGGTAGACCTTACGATGAGTCAGTACTTGGAGGAGACGGATGAACAAGGAGGGCTGAGTAGGTGATCTGTCCTACCCTTCTGGTAGGAACCTCAGAGGATGACTCGACAAATTTCATTCCCTTTTCTTCAGTTGTACTTGTACTTTCTAGTTGTTCTTGTATTCTGGACCCTTTTACTTTTATCACTATTTTGTTATACAATTTACTTGGTGTTTCGTATCCATCTGTGTGCTTTATTGTGTGCGTGTTTATAGGTTATAAAGGCAATGTCTTCCAAATTTTAGGTAATTATTCCATTGGTGCTAGTCGCCAGCCCCTAGCCTATGAAAGTTGGGCATAGTGTAGTCACGAAACAGGCCCCGGGGGACAGGGTGTGACATTTTCTCTCAGGACATAGTTTTTCTCAGAGGACATAGGGTTTTTACTAGATTGAAATATTTCTTTGTTTTGTGATATTAACTCATGTAATATTCTACAAAGTCTCTAATAATTTATATCTCGTGGTTTGAAATTTTTGAAACTAATTTTATCAACTTTTCATATGTTATTCTATCCTCTATAAGGGTTTATGAAGATAAAATTGATACTTTTATCTTTTTATTCACATTTTGGTGGGATTTGGGTCTATTTTTTTCCAAACCATGTTTTCAGATGAATTTGGGAGTTACTGAGAAATTATATTTGTTTTCATTTCAAATTCAAAATTATGACTTATATATGTCATCAACATATGGATGATTTTTTATTAGATGATCAATTTTTTTGGGTGGTTTATACCCAGTTTTTATTTATATGAATTCTGATATTATTTTTAATTGACATTAGAAATGTTTCTGTTTACCCATGAGGATGTTTCACTTGATTTAAAGAGTTTTATAGTTAATAAATTTTATTTTATTTTATCTACTTATTATTCATCTCCCACTATTATATTTATGAAATATTTGTGATTACCCATGATTTATTTTGTTGTTATGATTATTTATTATTATTATTTTTAGATTTTTTGGTGATATTATGAAGGGTTTATTTCTATTAAAACATTAGAGAAGAAAGATGTTTGTTTTTATATAAAAAATATGTTTTATATTTTTTATTTTAAAACCATGTGGGTTATATATGTTACATGGTACCTTAGATAAATTTTTCTATCAGTTAGTAATAGAGTATACAAACATAGTGGGTTCCCCCAATCATGCCTATAGTGGGCGATTCATATGTGTGGGTAGTATTGCATTTCAAATTCCAGGGTAATGATATTAGTAGAATTATAGTTTAGGTACCATAGAGTCAGTTTTCCGATGATGGATTATTTTATTATAAAAATTTCAGTCTTGGACTATAATCAATTTAAATTTATATTTTTCCTTAACACATTAAATTAAAAAAATTATTAAAGGTTTCTATTCATCTAAATATTTTATCTATATAAAGAATAAATTTTAAACAATGGTAATTGTTCTGCTCATCTCATTTAAAAACTAATATTTTTGTTTTAGTATTTATTTATGGGTGTATAGAATCTATGATGGTACCCTACTATGAATTATGATATTAGTATTCATACACACCTTGGTGTGGTTATATAATTGTTTTTACGCAATACATGTAAATGGAAAACATTACTTTATTATGGTGGAGGATCATAACCAAGTTCTAGTTATTTATTATGTGATAAGTGTCGGATTATCACTTTTCACATAGAGATGGTTAGGTTTTTGTTTGTTGATTATTTATTTTAGTGCTTATTTACTCAACAAATATCACTTTCAGCTTAATTATATATTCATAGTATTGAGTTTTATAAGAATGATTTATACTTGATAAGTATGTATGAAATTAATAGTATATATTTTATATATGTGTATTATAGTATATTATAGATCTTATTATTTTTTTGGATGTAGTTTACAATCAAAATTATTCATTACATTTTCAATTAATCAAATATATGAAATTTTCATGCTGGATTCACAGTAAGAATTAATCCCATAATTTATTCTAAATATGAAAATATTTTACCAATGGAAATTGTTTTATTCCATTTTAATAGGTTTCATGCATATGATGATAAAAAGAAACTATTTGACTTATTGTAGGATATATTCATATTCTTTATATGATGATATAAGGTTGTAAATTATAAGAATACCTCTTTTTTCGCTTATTATAAAAAAAATAAAAAACAATGGCTTTGATAAAAAAATGAATCACCACTAGTTAAGAAAGATCCTATGAGGTGAGGTGATAATAGTGTAGAAAGGTAGTGCATAGGGTTTGAGGAAATTCTATGAATGAACAAGGTTAAAATATTTTTATTATATTATATATAACATTAATGTGATGTGTCATAAAGCTCAAGGAGGAAGTATCTAAATAAAATATGCGGTGGTTGATGGATGGGTAACAGGAAGTGACTCAGGTTTGATTAAAAAATGGTCAAGAAGCACATTAATGAAACAATAGTAGGAGAAATAAAATCATCAAGATAAAGGATATCAATGGATCATATAAAAAACTATATAATTAAAATTTGTAGGCACTAAGGAAAATTGGATAGTGAAAAAACATTAGGGCATGACCTAAAGGATGTATCCCAATTGGAATATGTAAAAACCCATCAACATTTAAAATTATAATTGAATAATATGTCGACATCGACTAAAGTTAAACATCTATAAGAAATAAATCATTAGAAATTTAGAAATATTTACTTTAAAATAGAAATTTTTAAACCTACCTCATTATGTTTCAATAAAACATATCAATTGCTTTGGAAATCAATATAAAACCATAACCATAACTAAGTTTTATATTAAAAATTCATATTATAACTATGATATGTAAAATTATTCATCATGTATCAAATTTATTCACACCTTCCCACATAAATTATAAATAATTGGACCACTAAAATGATTATATAAAGAAATAAATTATAAATATAAATTCACAACCAGAACTTATCCACCATACGTGTACTATTACCTCATGATAATAATGTTGAGGTCCTTAAGAAATTCCACCCTCTCCTTAAAAACAATATAATGTAAAGAAATATCAAACCACTATAAACATAGAGGAAAATACTCAAATATTTTAAAAAACAACATTGACATATAAAAATTTCATTTAAAAATAATAATAATAAAAGATAAAAAACATACACATCCATTACAATGTTTCTCATAGTAAAGAAACCAAACTCTCCACCTAAATATAAACTAAATTTAATAAGACTCTACCTATATATAAATTAATAATCATCATTATATTAGATTTAATAGACACTTTAAATTATGTTTTTATTGATTTTAAACACTCTCCATCTATGGGGTTCATGGTGCATGAATTTATATTACAAGATGATATTTATTCTACGAATACCCACTATAAATACCTTACAACCCATATATATAAGAAAGTTATTATTATCATGTGAACAAATAATAAATTATAAGGAAAACCACATAAAAACCCAAACAATACCCTTTAATTGGGAAAATTTATGGCATCACATGAATATTTTTCTTATACCTTTAAAACCTTTTTAAAGTGTTACAAGAAATCTATCATTACGTTGGAGAGTTATTAGACACCTAACCAAATCCTAGATACTCTATACACATCCAAGTACATCATAATTTTCAAACTCTCTTATATATTAAGAATTAAGCCATCTGAAAATACATAAATATGGAATAATAACTAGGGATGCACCCTAATTATACACTTTAATGAACATTAAATAGTCCCTAAAGGAAATGAAAACCATCAAAACTAAACTCATTCATATTATAATGGACCATCAATTCCATACTGTAATACACTAAATTATGCTTCATGAACCAATAAAGGGTACTCCTAAACTGGGTACTCGAGCTATCTTGTTCCATAGACTAAAAAACATTCATAATCACCGAGGGCCAGAAAACAGCTCCAGGGGCTCAAAATATATACCAATGTGTATGATTTCCTCTAATAAGTAAATAATCAAAGGGTACACCCACACAGAGGCCTGTAATGACCATTAAATATTTCATATATATATATATATAATTACTAGTTCCACAGAAAAAAGAAAATCAATCAAATAATAAGAATATAAACATATCCCATAAAACTATAAATAAGCTAATAAATAGATCCAAAAATCATAACATAATAAAAATGAAACATCAATTATAAATATTAAAATAAATATTAAAACACCATATTAGGAATTCTAATTTGGTAGGATACAGAAAAATTAATATAGACAAGAATATAAAAATGAAAAACCATAGCTACATACAAAATACACAACAATGTAACAGGTGAACTACTTCATCCTCCACCTATAAAACAGTAATACATCAAATAAATTAATATTCCGCCAAATTCAAGTGAAATGTTTATTTAATTAGTAATATGATATGAATGAGAAAATAATTTCTAATAGGTAGTCTCCCCATACCCCCATGCATAACCTTTAAAATTATTTTCTTTTTATGCCAGGTTTTTATATAGTTATAAATATAATCTTTAATTATTAAATAAAATAAATACCATGATACAGTAAAATAAGATAGTTCCTCCAAATGTACTTTAGTTATAGTTTCCAACATAAAGATTCATTTTATATTTTATTCAAATCATATCAGTATGAATAATGGAAATAGTATTTAAAATATCCTTTTGAAATAACCATATTGGGGTAATATTAAAAATCACCCAAGAAAGAAACCATAATAAAAAATAAAAAAATCAAGGGAAATAAAATCTGACATAGAAAACACAGGAAATGATAAATAATCATTATAAATAATCATATAATATTCAAACAATTATCGTCATAGGAACAACTTGGATCCCTAGAAAAAACCTAAGAAAAAATAACTAAAATCAAATTGGTTCAGGATACAATTCAACAACTAAAATCAGTGTTTTACCTTAACTATCCTAACCAAAGGTGGAAAATAATATAATAAGGGTGTTATCCTAACATGACTCTACTATACAATTAAATTACATAATTAAATATAATAGTAATATATTGATTTATAACAAAGAAACCCATGGTTTCCCTTGATAAAAAATATAGGATATGTGTACCTAACATGTGATATAAATAAATAATTATATTGAATAATGATCAGAAACTACCTCATATTCAATCTCTTATTATAAAATTATCCCAATTTGTAAATAATTACATATAACATAATCATTTGACTGGGATAGGTTCAACAATTTCATATATTAATATTTTAATATATAATTTATTCTAAACAAATAATGGTACCACTTTAAGGATATTCATTCATTAATGGATTCTTTTTATGTATTTTCAAATTTTCCTTTATAATGTGTTTATAAATACCATTTTATAGTTTTGTCTCTTGAAATCCAAAAAAATCATTAGAATTTGAAAATAACATAAAATAAATGACATACTTAAAAAAAATAAAGTTTTTATATATTGATTATGTATTAAAACACCCCTTTAATTATCAAATTAATTTTAAAATGGAATCATAAATTATTAAATGAATACCCATTTTTCATAGTATATGAAATAATATATTTTGATAACTTTTACATCAGATTTCCCATTTATGAAAACATGAAATTTTTGAGTATACATAATGTTGTTAATAATGAATCACTATATATACATACGATAACTTCTAAAACATTCAAAATTATTATTAAAAATAATAAAACCTTGCATAGATTTAAATTTAATTAGTAATTCATTGAGAAAACTACCTCATGTAAATAAATTTATAAGAACCAATGTTAATCCACAAGAGGGGGCTAAATATACACTTATAAGGCTATTTATGACCTAAATCAAGAAAATCCCAAGTCAAAATCAGGTAAAAAATAATCCCTAGACACCCTGACCATGGGGAATAGTGAAAATATGTGATAAATTAAGAAATGGAATGGAGGTAATAAGTTTAGATGTGTATACCATAAATAATCTTCCTCAATAGAAGGATAAATCCGTATGTGTTGTTCAAAAACCTGTAAGGAATGAGTGATATAGTAATTCATAATTCCGAATATTAATGGGAGGAGATATGGGAACCAATGGTATTAGTTTTATAAAGGTAAATATAATAATTACACAAATTTAACAAATTTTCTGATCATATTTTAACAACTTTGAATATAGTCACACAATGATGGTGTGGTCCTTATTAAATTGGTATCAGATAAAAGGGACCGCATACCAAAGAGATGATCCATTTATTATTCTTAATGAACTACATCTATACTTGATTCCCATTATACATTGGAAATAATATATAAAACATAATAATAGAATGTTACAAGAATAATTTAATATTATTTAAATATTTACCTTCATATCATGTGGAATTGAAATAGAATAAGGGTGGGATCAAATTCACAATAATTTTTAAGTATAATGGAATCTATTATGATTAAAAAATAAAAAATAAATATATAAAGGTAAATAACTGAAAAAAATTTCATTTAATCAACACTTGAGTTCAATGACAATCCAAGGCCAATATCAACATAGAAAATACATGGATAATAAAAACTAAATTCTAAATGATGGAAATATATAATATTGGAAGTAACAATATTTTAAATCATGTTATCATTATAGCCATGGACTTTAAAAAATAGATTTTAAACTATGGGTAGGAATAAAAATAAAATATATTTAATTAGCATAGCCAACCGGTTTGTCTTAACAGACTATTTGATGCATCGAGGGACTATATAATTCATATTTCTACCCATAACTACTGGTCCAATTAATTCATCAAATATGTAATGATAAATTTAATTCCAATAAAATATTACATATCAATGAATTTATTTATTATGTAAAAAATAAATAATATAAATATTTACCCAATAAATAAAATAACATTCTATGTAAAAAACTATATGTTGAAATGGTATACAATTAAAGTTATAATAATTTAAATGATATAAATAATATGGAATTTTTTTTATGTTTATGTTCTGATTATATCAATAATGTTAATGTTTCCACATAAATTTAAATTCATTAAAATTAGTAATAGATAATAAATGATCATCAATTGATTTGAAAAGTATATTTTTCTACAAAATCATGTACTTTGGAAAATATAGAAAAAGAAAGTGAAATATTAAAATAATAAATCATTGAATTACTATTTTTTAAAACACATGAAATATTATAAAATAATATAAATAGTTAAAAATTGTTTTTGTAGTGGGAAAATCTATTAACACCATATACAATAAAAAACATTCCTTTTGAATTTTTTTACATAATTAAAAAATACTACCATTAAGAGAAATGTTTATATATTACTTTCAAACCATATATAATGATAATTATAAAATAATTTTTTTTTTGTAAATAGAATGTTTTTTCACAATTTTTTAAAAAAATATTGAAAATTAAGAAATATATAACAAATAAAAAGAGAAACAAGATCAACTTTTCTTTTAAATATTTATTTTATTGATTCAACTAAAAAATGGAGAAAAATATGAAATATAATATTAAAAATACATGAATATGAAAATTATATGAATATTATTAGAGATTATGAAATATTAATTACAACATTTCTTTAATGAAAATAAAGGCAATCCCAAAAATGAGATTGTTAAAATAAATCCTTAACTCTATGGTAACTATTAAATTGTAACCCCTTGACATAGTAAACATGAATTGAAACATTAATCATCATGGATAAGTATATATACATATAAAATGACTCAAATGTATATTATTTACACAAAATAGTAAAAAAATTGAATAATTCCAAATATTATTCAATGAAGTGGAAATTGAGATAAAATCTCTTACCTGGCATTCCCAATTTGTTGAACATGATTTTAAAAATATTAAAATAGTTTATACATTATATTAATGTGTATAAGAACCATATTAATATATATAATATCATATATCATCCTGTTATAATATCTTGTAGGGAATTCATTAACAAACATTCATTATTTACATTATTTTGGGGGTTAACTGCTTTATTTTCACATGCATGACATGTCATGGATGTTATAGACATCATAAATTTATTATGGTTATATAAAATACATAAAACTAATAATTATATAAATATCATATATATTCTTTAAATATATCCTTATTACCATCTATGTAAATCGTAATTTAAAAACAGATCACATCACTTCATGGAGGTGGGTTTTCACATGTTCTAATGAGAGATATTTTCACTTCCTAATGGATTGGAAGGTATGAAGGTAGATACAGTATTATAATTAAAAAAATAATTTCACAAATTTAATATATAAATAGTATTTCCATATTTATAACATCCATGTAGTGGGGTGATGAAAAATTAATTACACTTCTATATGGTGATGGTAAGCCAAACATACACACTATTAATGATTTCAATTTCCATAGGATAGAAAATGGTGGGAAATTGTTTCAAAAAAATGATATTAAAATATCAGTATAATATGAAACTATACTAATTATTTAAATATACATACAATGGATATTGAGGAAGTATAAGAAGAAATATATTTGAAAGAGATGGTAAAGATGATTACCTCTTCCTCAGAAGAATTATTTTAGATCAAATCCTAAGATACATAGGATTAGTCTTTCTGAAGGAAAAAATGGTATAAATTCTATAAGGATGTATATAAGTTAATTATGAAGGTTACTTTGGTCAAAATAGGATACTCAATTTTTTTGAAACAGAAGAGAGGGGGTTCCCTTTTATATAGGAGTGGATGGACACTCTTGTAATTGCAAATATTATTAAGTTAATATAAATTAATTTTCCTAAACAATGGATCCAAATTTATTAAATTAAAATTTAATATTATTAATAGTGTAAATAATCTCATGAAATATTGTTTGGAAAAATTTTGGTTATGTTTTAACCCTTACCTCTTATTTTAAATCCCCTTAAACCATTTTCACAATCACTATAATATAAATGTTTTTTACGCTTTAATTGTAAATAATGTTATCGTAAAATGAAAACCAACCCATAAATGGACCCGGGATGATTTGTTCGACCATATCCCATTCACTTTAAAGAATATAATACTTTTATAAATTTATAATCATTTAATGAAATATTATTTACGATAAAATGTCATTAATATACCTCTCACAGCTAGTAATTTAATTTGACTTTCAAAATATCATGAAAACAAATTAATTAGAATATTAAAAATTTAAAAATTCAATAATATCCATTATATTTCTATATTATTTATGGGATACCATAATTCATGAAAATTTTATTACATATAATATTTTTAAATTTTATTCTTCTATTAATTGAATAAATATTATGTCAATATTAAGCTAGCTATTCTATCACTATAGATTAGAAATAAATTACCATGATAAAAATTAATAAATTATTTTCAAAATAATCATATATAATCATTGATAATATATTATTATACTCATGTGAAAATATAAATGAATTTAAAATCAAGAGTGACATTTTGTAATTTTCATTACTTAATATAATATAAAGATCATTACCAATGTCAAATGGCATAAAAAATAAATATATATTATATTTTGTGGCATATATGAATGAATTAATTAGATCAAATAAAATAAAGTCAGGTGTTGGGTTTTTTAAATGCCTAATCACATTATTTTGAACCTTAATTAAATAATTACAATTTACTGATGTGATAAATATTGAAATGATTACTATTCACAAAGCCCAAAACTAATGATGGAATATTCACCAAATTTGGACCTCATGATTCAAATATGGTATAACCAAGACAATATTCATTTTTTATAAGTGCATTAAATTAAATTTAATATGAAATATTAAAATTAAATGAAAAACTACTTAAAAAAACTTAGTAAAAGATATATAAAATATTTCAAAATCATGAAAAGGGTTGATAAAATATTTTATTATTTAAAATAAAATGGATGGTATTTTATATTTAGAACAAATCTAAATTATGATGGGACTTTTAAATTACTCTATTTTATTAAAATAATTGACACTATTATAAAAATCATTATTTTCAATGTTCAGTAAAAAATAAATCATTTTTGAAAAACAAAAAATTTCACAATATGTTAGTTATGATATAATAATTTATAAAATGTAATTAATTTTAAAAAAATAATTTATTAATTTTTTGAATTTAGGTTTTAAAAATAAATTTGAATTAAACTATGTGTATTGTGATTTTTAGTATTTAAAATGTAAAGCATATTATAATTGATTCTCAGGTGTTACCATATTCCCTATACAAAAAATTCATATATGAATGTATTAGAATGTATCCTACTAAATTGATTTTGGTAGTTATTCAACATAATTTCTTTAAATTCCCCTGTAACCTCTTCTATTTTATGATTTCTCAAAATTACCTTTCCCAACCATGTCATATAATTCCCTAACAATTATTCTCTAGTGTTAATGATATATATAGGCTCTTCATAGTGAGATAAATATGGTTTCAACTCTATTTCCACAAAGTTTGTCACATGTGTCGACTTTATCATGTAATTCTTTAAAAATGAAAAATGTAACACACCATTTAATTTATATAGTCTTAGTGGTATTTCCAAATGGTAATCCATAGATATAATTCATTATAAAATTACAAATGTCCAGATCTTCTGAGGGTTATATTTTAATTACGTATTTAACCTTATAATAGCCTTCCAAGGAGAAAATTTCAATAAAAAATGATCTCCCACTTGAAATAAAAAATATTTAAATTATTTATTAACATAGATCTATTTTCGGAATTGGGATGCTTTAATATGGATATGAATATTCTTTATGATTATTATTGTATCCTCAACAAGTTATGGGTCCAAAAAACAGTCCATCACTTCCTTCATCCCAACATGTTTGAGTATGACATCTATTTCCTTATAATGCATCTTAAAATCCCATTTTAATACTTTAGTAGTAGAAATTTTTATAGGAAAAATAAAGCTAAGCAATTTAATAATCTCACAAACCTTTAATGATATGTGATAATGACCTCTACATGTCTTATAAGGTGTGAATAGTTCTTTTATACTCTCCATCGGTTTGAGGGTGATATGAAGTAATCATAGGATTCTCAGTATCAAGAATCTTATAAATAATTTTTGTAAAATTATGATGTAAATGGTGGATCAGGATGAGAAAAAGTTAGTATAGGTACACCATGAATTATAACAACGTCATTAATATAGAGTCGAGTTAATAAATATAGAGGTAAATCATCCCTCACAGTGTGAAAATCTACAGCTTTGGTAAGATGATAAAAAGTAATCCATATATCATCATTCATTCAAGGATTATTTTATAAATAAATGAAAAAGTTAAACATAATTTCAATCCATTTCCATATATAAATAGATAGAGGATTCATAACTTATATAGGATACTATTTCTAAACATTTGCCTATTGAAAAACCAATCTTATTGACCCGTAATTTTAAATTTACCACTACATATTATAACACCAACAAAATCCATAAAATATATATAAATCTTGGTGATACTAGGGTGTAGAAAGAATTTCATACACTGAGAATATTCTAATAATTCCATTTCCATTTTAGGTATAGATGGGACACATAGCCTCTTTCCAAATTTCAAAATTCCTTCATCATATAAGAAGTTTTCCAATTTCCCAAAATTTAAGGGTTTGATTTTCATTTGAATATTTTCATTACTAGCTTAATAATATTTTACCTTTCCTAATATAGTTGGTTTTACAATCATATAAAAATTGGTGATGTTTTCCCTTGCATAACAACCCTCATTTCCATATTTATAAAATCCATAAACACAAGATCCCTGTCAATCATCATTTTTGTGAGGACTCCATGATATTTCCTACTTAATGCATCAACTACATTATTTTTCTTTCCTAAGTGGTTTTATTTATTAAAATCAGAATAATTAACTATCATGATCCATTTAATTTTCTATATATTGACCCCTTTCTTTTAAAAGATTTATTTTAGTCTCTTATGGTTTGTGTATATCTCACATGTTTCACCATATAGAAAATGTATCTATATCTTCAATGTAACAATAATGGATTCCAACTCAAGTTGTTGAGTTTTATTGTTATGTTCACGAGTCATTAATTTCCTTTATGCATTATAAATAACTTCATCCTTCTATATAAGGAATATACTAATTTCCATCCTTAATGCATCAATATATATCAATAACACACCAATTACTGATTCATGAGTCAATATCAGATTATTCAAAAATAACCTCTTAATTTAGTTTAAAAAATATTCATATTAGTTTACAAATGCAAACCTAATACCTTTACATGAATTCTTTGTTAAAAAAATATCTAATCGTTATTTTTTTGATCAAATTATTGGTAGTAACCTGCTAATATAATGAAACAATGTACCTCAGTTATGTTTACTATTATAAGAAATTCGTTTACTACCTCTATTTTATAGTATAAAATGATACTCCATACATGGAGACAATATGGATAAGGAAGGAAACTTTCTGAAGTTATCGTTCATGCATGCTAAATATACCATATAAATCCTTTCCTCTAAGAGTTCAAACAATTACCTGAAAGTGACTCTCATCGACTGAAAACCATTTAGAATAGCACAAGATATCATATAAAAATAAAAAAAATAAAAATATCATGATATTAATTTAATACTATATTTATTTGATCCATAAAATATAGGGTCCATTTCTCATTTTAAATAGTGTTTTTGTAAACTCATAATTTCCTTACTTCGTATGAAATATTTCCTTTAGAATATTTTCCTTATTTATTCAGAATTACTGACACCCAGAAAAATTTTCAATATTTGATAAGTATTGAGATATTTAAATTTTAAAACAAGTCATTAATTCATGGAAGATGATACTTATTATTTACATTAATAACATTTATTTCCCTATAATCTATTCACATCCTCATAGATCCATATTTATTCATGAAAAAAATAACATGGGATAAGAAAGTTGAAACATAGTGGAATATAATCCCCTTATCACAAAATTAGAATAGTAATTTATTTAGCTCCAATAATTCCACACTTGACATTATATTGGGGTATTTAATATTGGTATGTCATTATAGATTAAATCAAAATAAAACCCAACTTAACATTCTGGTGGATGTATAGAAAACTCATCAATAAAGATGATAATGTTTTCACATACAATAAATTAATCCCTAATTTAAATATTTATCTTTCCAATCACATGTTATTTATTATATAATTCTCTAATAATATCATTCATATGATCTATTGGTGGTTGATCTAGACATGACCTAGATGATAGTAACCCATCTAAGTATAATCAATTCTATAAAATCATTATGAATCATAATTTCATTCTATTGGAAATAATTTTTTTATTATATTATAAAATATTATCAGTAACTATTATTATATCAAATGAAACCATCAATATTATAATTAATTTTATAAACATGGAATCTTTAGTTTTTATAATTGGAAATGACTGACACATCCATGTTTTAGTGATATTTATATAAGGAGTTTTAAATGAAAACTACGTTATTAAGGTGCTAGGGAAATATCAAAATTTATTAGGAAATATGAAAGATATAAAAGGTAGTGAATATTTATAATTAAATAAATAATTACCCAATTTGAGGTTATGATTAATTTACATGCCACCATATATTTTACAAATTCAACCTCAGCTATAGTCATTGGAAAATATTATCTTTATTCCCTTAGCCTATTTGGTGATAGGTTTCCTTGATTCCTAGGATATTGCTATGAATAAAACTACATTTCTCTATAGTTGTAGCACTGAAAAACATTTTTTAAAATTACTATATATCTATAATCCTTGTGAACCCTATCATTAAAGTTATAACAAACACCCATCCCCTTAAAACGTTTTCCAAGATATCTCTCTCAACAATTTTCACATGTTGGAAATTAATTTTTTCATTTATTTTACAATGATGATTTATATTTTTTAGTGCTCAATTAACCTCTAAATATATCAAATTCATTTGAATAAACATGATTTGAAAAACTCTTTCTACAATTTATGACACAAATTACTATTTCAAAATATAAAAAAGGATTTAAATACTAATTCCATTAAAAGGTTGGTCATAAGGACATAAAATAAATGGTCAATATTTCACTTTGGATTACATATATAATCTATTTCATTCCTGGATATTCCTGTAATGTAAACCTCATTATCTATAATTCTTTCCACCTCATTTTTATTTATGTCATAGAAGCATATATTTATTCCATTTCATTGATAATGTGTGAAATATTTGTTAAACTGTTCATCTTTAAAAGATCTCAATTATTTATGTTTATTTTTCTCAACATCTATAGTATCAAAATCAATGACCTCCATTGATCTGTAACACCTCATAGAAAATACACTTCAAAAATATCCTTTTCCCTTTAATTTTACCCCAAGTCAATAAATATATATTTTAAGACACATAATCCATTACTCAGTTAAATGTGGATTTGTTGTTCCACTAAATCCCAAAGGACTATGTCACATAAAATGATCCAATATAGGTGTATAATGTTTTAGAACAACATGTTTCTCTATATATTCAAGGTTATTAGAGATAAAATTGGTCATCCTCCCTAATATAGAAATTAAATTATGATCTCCAATATGTATTTCATTTTCTTTATCAGTAGAGTAATAAATATATTGACCCTAGTGTTATTTCAAATTCTTCCATTAGGAACCATAAAGAAATAATACAACATATTGAGGTACATTATAATAATCCTAAATATTTAACCATAAAATAAAAATAACTTTAAAAGTATAGTGTTTGAAATACTATAAGGAGGCTACCATAATTCTCATGTTATCTACGTTAATTGAAAATCTATTTCCCAAGGATTCTACTAAAGTTAATCTGATACAAACTATTATATCCCAATCTCAAATAACCTAGATCTAGTGTTGAATTTATTATATTAGAATAAGATACAAGAGATCTCTTCCTATTGATATTATTCGTTTAACAGTCTTGAAGAACTACAAAATTATTCGATACCGATTTTACATTAGAAATAAAATATAATACCGAAAAGAAATAAAATGTTAAGATTCCTTAAAACACATGAAAAAGTTTATTCTTTATATACAGTGTAATGGAAAGAAAATAAGGGTGGTCTAGAATAGTTTATAGGGGTTATGTGTAATGGAATCTAATATTATTAAATAGATAATAATCAATATGTCATGTCAAATAATTGAAAATACACATTGTTTAATCAACATATGAGTTTAATGAGTATCCATGGATAATAAAAACATATTAAAAATAATGATAATAATAAGTTTAATCTCAATGAATTAAATTTATAATGGTGTATTTCATGATATAATATATCATGACATGTTTATATCCATGTTAATGAACCAAAATATTATATGCTATAGGTAAACATACACTAAAAACCCATTTAATACGGTTACCCGACTGCTATGTCTCATGATCCCTATCAATGCATTGGTGGGATGTATAATTATGGGCCCCACATTCAAAATATTTTCAATTCATATATCATATGTTTAGTAATCAATTGAATTCATAAAAAATATTTCTTATAAAAAAATATTCATATGGAGTTAATTATATAAAATATCAATTTTTATAGAGTCAATAAAATAAAATTCTAAGTAAAACACAAAATATATAAATGGTATATGTTTTAATTTATAATTATACCCATTATAAAAATAATATCTATATTTAATAAAAAATTAATGTCAAATGGTCAGAATAATGTTAATGTTTTAAGATAATGTTAATGATTATAAAATTATTAAGTTCTAAATGATGACAACCAATTCATCAAAAAAGTATATTTCGTAATAAAATCAAGTCCTTAATAGAAATAAATAAAATGGGAGAAAAATAATAAATTAAAATTTATTTAATGTTTTTTCATTTTAAAACCATTGAAAACATGAATAGGATGATAAATAGTGTAAAAATGTTATGGAAGTTGGAAAATATGTTAATTCCATATATATGAGAAAATATCCTTTTGAGATTTTTAAAGAATGTAAGAAAATGAATCTTATATTAAAATATATAAAAAATCCGTTCGAACCATTTTAATGTCCAAGGATCACAATAAAAATCCTTTGAGTCAATAAAAATGAATCTTGTTGAAGAATTTTAGAAAATATAGACATGGAATAAAAATATACCCAATCCAAATTAAAATAAGCCTAATGTTCATTTATATATTTAGTTTTTTGATTCAAGTTAAAAAGAGATAAAAATTTGTAATATACAATATAAAATCATAAAATATAGAGTATCAAAATAATTTTGGAGATTATAAAGGATCAATTATAATATTTTATCCTTGAAAATAAAGGCATGCCAAAAAATGATATTATTAAAATAAATGATTACCTATTTTGTAACTTTTAAATTATTACCACCTGAAAGAGTAAATACTAATTTAGTATTTAATAATTAGGAAACAATTAATATTTATTTTAAATACTTGAAAGGGGAAATATATAACCATATAAAAATAAATAGTTTCATAATAACAAATATGGCTCAAATGAGTGTAAATTGATATGAAATCACATACATCGCGTTTACCATTAGTTTAATTTTCATTATGTTCATTTATAATGGTTTTAAACAAGTTATAAATTTATAAAATAACCATATTAATATTTATAATGTCTTATTTTTTTATATTTTATCATATTATCATCTGTTTATT
Source organism: Viscum album (assembly GCA_963277665.1). Taxonomy (NCBI): domain Eukaryota; kingdom Viridiplantae; phylum Streptophyta; class Magnoliopsida; order Santalales; family Viscaceae; genus Viscum; species Viscum album. The sequence goes on along the minus strand of OY728141.1, from coordinate 589,151,857 downwards.
AACAATCATTTATTGTTTTCATCCTTTTAGGTGTTAACAACTTTATTTTTTCATGTATCTAATAAAGAATATATTATTGTCCATTTATACTGATTATTTCCCCATAATATCATTAATTTTAATAATGATATAAATATGGTATTTATTAATTAAATCATTTTTTATTACCAACCCTGAAAATCATAAATGAAAAATGAATGAAATCACTTTGTGGAGTTGGTAGTCCACACGTACGCATGAGCAGCGTAAACATTTCCCAATTGATTAGAGGGTAGAAATACAAGTTTGTTATTAGAATTATATAAAATATATATTTTAGTAATATAATATATAAAAATTAGTTCCATTTTTATAACCGTCCATGTAAAATTGTGATAAAAAATGAACTACACTACTATGTGGAGACGGTGAGTCATATATACCCATGGATAATGTTTTTGCTTTATATGAGATGGAAAATAGGTGGAAAATGGTTACAACATAATCATAATAAAATATTATTATATTTATTATACTGTATTAATTATTCTATAATGTGTAAAATAGATTTAAATGATGTATGAGAAGAAATAAATTAGAAAACGTTAGAAAACATGGTTACATCTTCTTCAGCAGACTTTCTTTAAATCGAATCTTAAGGGACCAAGGGTTTGTCTTTCCGAAGAATAAAACCCTCTATAAATTTAAAATGGCTATTTATAAGGCAAATTGGTAGAGTTTTTTTATGATAGGATTCCCAATGTGGTGTAACGAAGAGAGAAAAAGTGCGTCCTTTTATAAGTGAGAGTAGGGGCACTCATGGAATTACATTTAGAATAAATTAAGAAAAATAATTTTAATTTAAAACTAGCTCCAATTGGATATAATTTGAATATAAGATGTTTATAAGTCTAAAACCTCTCATAAAATACAATGTTGTCAAATTTTGAGTACTCTGGAACCCTTATCTCTTAGTTTTAACCTCGTTTTACACTTATTAGAATTACTACTATATAAAAGTTTTATACACATAATAATAAAGAATGTTTAGATAAAAGAAAAATAAAACAATATATATAATATGGTTGACATGTTAAACCAAATAAAATTCACTTTTCCAAATATAATATTATTATGAATTTTATATCATTTAATAAAATATTATTTGTTATAAAAATTACATTAATGTAATTCTTGGAATAATCCATTTAATATAATATTGAAAAACATAATAATAATGAAATAACAATATAAAAATTTAAAAAATACCTATAATGTTTTATGTTTATATTAAATTCATGGGGACTGATAATTCACCCATATTGTATTATAATTAATATTTTATACATAATTTTTTTTAATGTTTATTAATTAAAAAAATATTTTCTCAATGATGAAAAATAATTCAAGAAAATTATTGAGTTACTAAAATTTATAATTAAATTTAAATTAAAATAATAAAATAGTTAGGTAAAAAATTTATATTAATTAATAGAATATTCATATATATATGTGAACATATAAAAAATTTTAAATAAAATACAGTGTCATTTTGAAATTTTCTATACATAAAATAATACAAATGTAATTTCCAAGGTCAAACGAAACCAAAAATCCATATATTATAATTTGTTATGTTCATGGATATATTAATAATACATAGTGAATCAAAGGAAAATGGTGGGTTGATTTACAATGTCATATCACATTTTTACACTTAATTACTCGATATTCCCTTTTCCGATGTGAAGGTTACTATTTAAAATGCATAAAAAATTGGAACTATTCAAAAAATATGAACATCAGGATCCCAAATATGATATCAATTTTTTGAGAAACATATTCTATAAGTGGATGAAATTAATTTTACTATATATTCTAAAAACATAATGAAAAACATTTTCTATATAAAATACGTTTTGAAGCATAAAAAGATATATATATATATATATATAACAAAATCGTGATTTTTTAATCAAATTACATGATTCCAAATTAAATGGATAATATAATATGTAATTTTTATATAAAAAATACAATCTAAATTTTAGATTCTTTTTTTCAAATTATAAAAAATCATAGTATTTGAAAAATTATAATTTTTCACTTCACACAGAAAAATAAAACATTTCAAAAAAAAATATAAATTTAACCCTAATTTAATTTTAAAATGATTATTTAAAAAATTAAATTATATTCTTCAATTATAATTTATACAATTTAAAAAATTAGTTTTTAATCATAATCTTGAATAAAAATATATGTTCTGTGCTTTTGTTTCCTTGAAAAGAAAATATTACTATAATTGAATCTTGGTCGTTACATTCATTCCTCCAAAAAAATCACCTCATAAATAGTTTTGAGTAATAACTCATCATAATTTATTTAGGTTCTTAGGTTGCCTCTTATATCTTATGATTTCTCCATAGTAACTTTACAAACCGTGTCATATAATTCCTAAACACTTGTTCTCTATTTTCCAGAATCATGGTAGGATCTTTATAGTAAGACAAACTTGGTTCTAATTATATATCATTATTTTTGAGAACAATTGTTCTGTATAACATGTAATTAATTAACAATGAGATATGGAACATGTCATATATCTTAGAATGTATTGTTGTTATTTCAAAAAAATATGACACATATCAAATTGTTTCCAAAACATCAAAAGGTTCAATCTACATGGGGTTAATTTTATTTTCTTAAAAAACCATATAACACCTTCTCATGGAGATAAATTCATGAAAAAGTGATCCCCAACTTGAAATTAAAAATCATTCCTTTGGTCATCAACATATATCGTTTTCCTACTCTGGGATATATTAATATATATTTGAATAGTCTTTACCTTCATTATTGTCTACTAAAAAAGTTTTGGGCCCATAAGAATTAATTCCCCAAAGCTAAATATGTCTTGTAATGTTTGAATGATCCTTTCCTATTTTCCATCACTCTGAGGGTGATAAGAAGCACTTCAATGAATCTCATTATCTAGATGCATTTAAAGACTTTTCCAATATATCACTGAAAATCATGGACCATGATAAGATATAATTAAAAGTGATGAATCAATATGTCATAAAAATTCATTAATATAGAGTTATACAAGTCACAAGAGAGGTAAATTTTCTCTTATAGTGAGTTTATTATCATATTTGGTAAGGTGATCAACAATCACCCATATTTCCTCATTTATTCTTCGATTATTTTGTAATCTAGTGAAAAATTCCATTATAGTGTCATCATATTTCCATATATAAATATGTAGAGGTTTCATGACTCCTCTAATATGTTTTATATAAACCTTAACCTATTTAATAAAAAACATATTCATATATAATTATCATTTTATAACATAATATTTTCCTACAAAAAAATTCATTTAAATATCTATAAATCAAAGCGCTAACATAGTGTATGGACAAATTAAAGCTAATTTAATAATATAATTATTATAATTTGATCTCATGTATAATTGGAAAAAATATTCCCTTTCAAAATTTTATAATGAAATCTTCAAATATGATGTCTTCTAAATTCCTATCATTCAAGGATTTATTTTTATTTCGAAAGGTCACATCCTCAAGTTGATAATTTTATATATTTTCAACTAATTTTTTAAAACCATTTGAAAAAGGAGTGATGTTTCCTTATCCTTAATAATTATTATATCCATCTATACTAAATACATGAACACAAGATCCTTACTAACACACATTTATCTCATGACTCCACTATCTTTTATAATCAATAAAACTAGTACCTTATTTTCCTTCCATATGAAGTAGTTTATTTGGAAATAGTAATTCTTGAGTTTTTAAACCATGTTCATTGCGTCATATATTTATATTTCTGAGAAAAGTTTTATTTTAGGATATTTTTGTTCTTTTATATCTCACATCATAAACTATAGGGATAATGTCTCTCTATATTCATTGAAAAAATTAATGATTTAAAATCAAGATCATGATTTGGATAATTTTATTCATTAGAGTTTAACTTTATTAATGTATATAAAATAAAATTTTCCTTCTACATAAGTAGGGAACCATGTCCCCACTTCGATGGATCACTGTATATAAAAAATCCATTATTTTTGAATGGTTTCATCAAAATCAGATAAGTCACCTATATCAACTTAAATTGTTCAAAAAATTCTTAGTCCCTGAGAACTTATCCCCAATACATGAATTATTGGTTAATATTTTATTCACTTGGAGAAAATTTTGAACAAATTATTGATAGTAACATTCCAATCCAATGAAACAACATACATCAGTTATTATAGTTGGTATAAGATATTCATTGATGGATTCTATCATTATAGGATCAACTAATATTTTATCCTTAAGTACAAAATGTACATGAATAGAATCGTTCTAAATATAAAGTTCACTCTCTCAAAATTTCCCATTTAAAAACATTTATTTATGTGCCATACGAATGATCCACAAGTTATTCTTATGGTCTTAATTCCTTTTAGATTAAAGAATTATATCATTAGTAAATACCATAAAAATTACCTTTTTATTCTTTGAATACTCTATTCAATAGATCCATAAAAGTACAATCTTTATTAATAAATTCAAATTTAAATTATGTTAACATTTAATACCCATACCTTATCAATATTATTTCATCAGAATATAATACTTATTTATTTGTAATTGATGATACCCTAAAAATAGAGAATTTTGGAAAAATATTGTGATCCATTAATTTGATAGAAAAAAGTCATCAATGTGAGGAAGATGATAAATTTTCATTATATTTATATCCTTGAATTCCCTATAATTAATACACATAATATAGATCAACCATTCTTATTATTGAAAAGAACATGGAACCCCCAAAGTGAAACAATAGGGTATATAAATTTTTGGTCACACAATTCCCAGAGTTATTTATTCAAATATACTAATTTCATAGTTTAGTTATATATGTTGTATTAATTATTCACCTCAAATTGATTATTAAATAATAAGAAAAATGAACCTCATATTCTGTAGAGTGACAAGGTAATTCCTCAAAAAATAAATAATTGTATTCCCATAAAATTGGTATAACCTCAATTTAAACATTACCCTTTCCATTCAAACATTCAGTATGATATTTATCCATAAGAATCTCTTTTAAAAAAGGTACTAGTTATGGATCTAGAAATGACTTAATTGATGAAGTAACTACTCTAATGATAATGAATTCTATATCTTCAGGAGGAATTATAATTTCTATATCATGGAAAAAAATAAATTTAATATGGAATGCTAATATATATGAATGATCATATAAAAAATAAACTATCTATAGGATAAAAATATATGAAAATAGGGTATATTTATGTGCCATAATTGGAAATAACAGACACATCCTTGATGTGGTGGGATTTTTACGAGATGTTCTGAATGAAAACATCGTTTTTAAGTTGCGAGGAAATATATAATTTTCTTTGAAAATATGGAATATATAAAAGGTAGTGAAGATATTGAATAATATGAAGAATTAGAAAAATTTTAAGATATAATTAATGTACCTTCCACCCCATTTTATTAACATTAAACTTATCTATAGTGATCACATAACATTGGCCTTCTCTAGTCAGCCTCTTCTGTGGTAGGATCCCTTGATGCATGGAATTTATTTTTTGAATAATTCTTCATTCCCATATTTTTTAATCACTGTATATAACTTTTTTTCTTCCATACAAATACATTAAATATCCATTTGATCATTATCTATAAATTTGTAAAAACTATCATGCCCATTAAATATTTTCTATGATGATTCTTTCCATAATTTGACATGATGGTAATTAATTTCTCCATAATTATTTATTGAATTTTTACCTTTATATTTTTTCTTAACAAAACTTTAATTATATTAATTTCTCTTGAATATATAGTATATTTAAAATTACTTCTATTTTTAATAGCAGATAATATTATTTCATCATATGATAAACAATTAAGAGAAACCTATTTTTTTAGGTGATTGGTTTAAGAAGATTAAATAAATAGTCAATATTTCTATTTGGATTACATATCTATTCAATATAATACATGGATAGCCTTCTAAAGGTAGCATCATACTCGACAACACTTTTCTATTCCTTTTTTTCTGAATTTTATTTCTATATTTCAGTTCATTTATTATGGGGGAAAATGTTTTTGAATAATATTACATTAAAATGTATTCATTCCATAATTATATTTCTCTCATCCTCCATACCTGTCAAGATCAATTACCACCATTGATCAGTATCACATCTAGTACAATACACTTCTAGTATACAATTTTCCCTTTCATTACGTCCTAAATCCATAAATATCATTTAAGAGGCTTTGTCCACTACTAAGCTACCATTTGATTATTAGTTCTACAAAATGAGGTTTATTTATCAAAAAATGGTTGAATATAGAGGAATCATTCCATGAAACATAATGTTTTCTATATTTGTAAGGATATTAATCTTAAAATGGGAAGATACACTAATCTATTCATGATCTTATCAGTTCCAACATTAATTCTATTGGGTTTATCAATAGGGAAATCCAAACATGGACCATAAGTATTTGTTCCCATTTTTCTCCCAGGACCCATCATTTGATAATGGAAAATAATAAGTTGTCTCAAAATCCTCATGAATAACGAGAAATAAAATATTAATCACTCTAAAACCAAAATATTCAATTACTATAAGTGATTATCATTATTCACATTATAGCAATATTCATTTAAAATATATTTCCTTAGGTTTAGATAAAAATTCCTCTGATACCAACTATAACAAACAAAATACCAATAAACCGAATATTGTGTATACTCTATTACATTATTATAATATAAAATATATTTCATTATAAATTATTTATAAATTTAATATTATTGATGTATAATATACATACTTGATTTAGATTTTACAAACAATATAAAATATAAAACATAATAAAATTCAATATTCAGTATCCATGACACTCATTAAAATATTTCGTCTTTATGTCATATAGAAAGTGAAAAAATAATGGGCATATCAAACACTAAGTTAGGGTAAAGTAAAACAAAATATATTATGAGTAAGTAAGGTGTAACTCATATGGAATGGTAAATTACTAACACACATTCCTTTTAATTAGTTCATGAGTTTAATGAATATCCACGGATAATACCAACATATAAAAAACAAAGATATTAAAAAATAAATCTCTAATAAAGGAAATACCCAATTATAAGTGTCATGATATTTTAAATCATTATATATTTAATATTTAGGATTTTCACTAAGATAGTTTAAACTATGGGTAGGAATACACAAAAACCAATTTAATATGGCTAGCCAACTAGTTTGTCCCCTAAGACCATTCCATACATTGAAGGGATGTATAATCATGGTCCCCACCCATCACTGTATATCCAATTCATTCCTCATATATTGAATGATGAATTTAATTTATTTATAATAATCCTTATCAATATATGTTTATATTGATTAATGAATACATATTATTTATATTTCTCTAGTCAATCAAATAACATTTAATGTAAAAAACTATATATAAAAGTGGTATATGGTTTAAGAAATAATAATATAATTGATAAAAATTATAGGAATATTTATAAAATATTTAATGTCCAATGATCATAATAAAGTTAATGTTTAAAGAGAAAGTTGATAAACCCAAAATTAGAAAGAGATAAAAGATGACCATAAATTCATCATATAAATAGATTTTATAACAAAATATTGTCCTTTGAATAAGTAATGAAAATGAAAGATGAATATTAAATTAATTAATCATTAAACATTTTTCTTTGAATATAGTTTAAATTTTTTATAATAATCTAAATCTTGTAAAATATTTATGCTGCTGTGAAAATCTGTTATCTCCATATACATTAAAAAGACATTCATTTTAACTTTTTATAAAGAATATCAAAAAATTCAATATTATAGAAAACATTATAAATATAATTTTAAAACCTCTAAGAATTGATGGATAATATAAAAGTTTCTTCAAGTTAGTAAATAGAACAATTTTTACCTAATTTTGAGGAACAAGGACTTGGAGGAAAATATACCCAATCAATAGAGTAATATAATCAAATTTTATTTTATTTTTTTTGCTAATTCATGTGAAAAGGAGGAAAACATTATGATGATATTATTGAATATACTTATATATATTGAGTATAATAATAATATTATATATTCTTAAGGATAATTCATAAGATATATTACTTTTAAATAAATAAAATCCTAAAAATGTGATTGTTTAAATGAATCCATACCCATTCTGTATCTTTTAAATTGTTACCCCACAAAAGAGTAAAAATGAAATGATAATTTAATAATAATAAATAATAATTTTTTCATTTTAAATACCTAATTAAGGTAGTATATATTCCAAATAAAATTAAATAGGTGAAAAATACTAAATATGTCTCAATAAAGTATAAACTAAGAATAAATCCCTTACCCCACATTTACCCTTATTTAAAAATGTTTTGAAATAATTTATATTGGTTTTAATATTGTTATCAATTTATAAAAGAACTATAATAATATTTATAATATCATATATGATCATATTATAATATATTATCACATTCTTGTTTACAATATTTAATTATTATCACTGTTCTGATTGTTAACTACACTATTTTCTCATGCATGTTTTAACATGGATGTTCTGAGAATTATGATTTTATTATGGTTAAATCATATAAATAATGTTAATAATGAAAATATATTATATATATATTCATATAATATATCCTTATTTATATCCATATAAATCATAAAATAAAATCAGATCACTTCACTTCATGGAGGTGGTAGTTCACACATATATATAAACGATGTTATCTTTTCCCAACGGGATGGAAGTTATTAATTTTGATACGATATTTCAATTATATAATCATAATTATTTCATAAATATCCTATATAAAAATCACAAAAATATTTATAACCAATCAAGTAAAAAGGAGTTAAAAAAGAAATACACCATAACATGGAGATCGTAAGGTGTACAAATGAAAAAGTGATGTTTTCACCATCCATGGGATGTAAAAGTGGTGGAAAATGGTTGTACGATAATCAAAATGAAATATAATTATATTAAAGATAATTTATTAATTATTTTATAATGGTTATAATGTATTTAGTTGAATTACAAAAAGAAAGAAATGTTAATGGTTCTGTAAAGGTGATTACCACTTCTTTGTTAGACTACCTATAGATCTACTCTTAAGGGTCCCATGGTTGATATTTGAGAAGGAAATGTTATAATAAAAATTGTATGTATATTTATAATAGATATGGTTAGTGTTTTTTTGAGTTATTATTCTCAATGTGATGTAAATAAAATAGAGGCTAAGTGGCATTTTAAGAGTTAGGGGAGGGATTCTCTTGAAATGACTTAATGTATTAAATTAAAATAAATTATTTTTTAATAAAAATTGGTTTCAAATTTTTATAAATATGAAAGAATATTAGTCAGAGTATAAATAATCTCTTATAATAATATTTTAATATGTTTTTGTTTGGTTATCACCCTTATTTCTTAGTATTAACCCCACGTTAAACCTTTCCACAATTACAATAATATAAAAGTTTTCAACCATTTAAAAGCCAAGAATTTTTCCATAATAGGAACGTATACCCATAAATAGACCATGGTTGATATTATGAATCATATATAATTCTTGTTCCAAGATATAATAATTTTATGAATTTCAAATGATTTAATATAATATTATTTATTATAAAATATCTTTAATGTTATTTCAGGAACTATTCTTTTAATTTCAATTTGAGAAAAAATCCATCAGAGAGTAATTGAAATGTATGCATTTAAAAAATCCACAATATTGAATAATTATATATAATTTGTTTAAGACATAATAATCCACAAAAAATTTATTACATTATATATTTTTAAAATCATTTATTTTATTTTTCTATTAATTAAACAAATAATACGTTAGAGTTGTGTTAGAATTTAAGATAATTATTTAATCAGTAAAAATTATAAATAAATTACCATGATAAAAATAAATAAATTATATTCAAAATAAGAATTTATATTTCTCTTCTTAATATATAATTATCCTTATTTTATAATATTAATGATTTTAAAAGATTGATATTAACATTTTTGAATTTTCTTTCTTTAAAATATTCGGAAACACATTTCCAAGGTTAAATTTAAAAAATTACGTATTTTTAAATTTGGTATGGATATGGATGGAATATTCTCATAAAATAAAGTAATTTCATGTTTTGGGTTTATTTTTAATTCCTTATAATGTTATTTTTATCTTTAATTACCAGATTTACCATTTACTGATGTCATAAATTTAATAATGGTTATTATTTATAATGCCTAAATATAACAGGGGCCTATTCACCAAAATATGAAATGAATTAATCTGAGAAATATATCCAATTTCCAAGATTAATATTCAAGAAGTGGAATAAATTAATTTTTATATATATTCTTAAAACACAATAAAAATGTTTTTTAAAATAATGTGGTTTTAAGAACACAAAATAACTTATATCAAAATCAATAATTTTTTACTCAAATTAAATTATTATAAATAATATATATCATACGTAACTTTGAAACAAATTCTAAAATATAATTTTTCTCCTTAATTATATAATTTAATGATGATAAATAACAATATTTAAAATTTTGTATTTTAACTATTCACTAAAAAAATCATTCATTTTAGTAAAATCTTAAATTTATCACTGTGTTAATGTTATCTGATTAATTAAAAAATTAATTTATTTTAAGAAAATTAAATTTATTAAATTTTTAGAATTGAGGTTTTGATCACATTTTTGAAAAAAAAACTGGGTGTATTATGCTATTGTTTCTCAAAAAAATAAAATCTTACTGTAATTAAAGCTCAATTGTAATGTGCATGGTTAGGCCAAATATTTTTAAAAACTTTTTGAAAACCATGTTATATGAATTGTCTTTAATATGAGTGACATTCATGGTTGAAATTAAAAGTTACTCCAAACCATGCACATCTCATGAAATCATTACTAAATAATATACCCAATGTTTGATTTATGTCACAACATTTCTCCTAAATGTTTTCAAGACATTTAAACCCATTGAAAGGAAAATATGATTTTGAAGATTAAATCAGATGGATTCTACCAATCAAAATTGTTGGGAATATATTGTTTGAATAAAACCCAATATATCATATTGATTTTTATTCTCTAAAATACCATTTTTTTCTTATAAGGTTTCTTTATGTATATTTTAATAATATATATGATTAAAATATATATCCTTTTGACAGAATAAAAAGCTACAGAATATTCTCTGGAAAAACTATACATACCCTCAGCTCGAGGAATTAATGTATGGATTAGAAACCATACATTTATATAAACATATGGATTAGAAACATTTCATTTGAATAAACATATGGAATAACAATCCAATATTAAATATTGAAATCACTATTCATACCCTACACTAGAAAGATGATTGTATGAATTATCATCCCAATATTGCTTTGTAACCCTACTCAATGCAAAGGGACCCTACCCTATGGAAAGTAACCATACTCTAAAAAAAGAACCCTACACTACACAAAGGAACCGTACTCTACAAAAAATAACACCATACTATGAAAAGGAACCACACTCTACATAGTTGAACCCTACATTTAGATATTAAATGTTGGAGATTTATATCCATGATTTTATTTTAGATTTATACAATTTTCTTGAAAATAATAAATATCAATTAAAATCTATTTTATGGCCAATAAAATGTTTCATTATGATCGATTTAAAGAACAATATTCAGTGGACTAAATCATTCATATATTTTAAGAAATTTCCAACCCTTCTGTATCTTACGAATTTGAGTATCAAGGGTTTAGAAGGTGAGTTTCTTGGATATTCTTAACATAAAAAAGATATATATATGATCCAAATATTTTCACTATCAATAATATTTATACAAAATTCAACAATTTTTTCCTTGTGAATTTTTTCTCTATAGAACAACTATAAAATATGAAGAACTCTGTTGGTTTCTAAGAGAGGATATACTTTGAAGTTCTACATTTCATCCTTGAACATCAGAAACTGATACTGTCTATTTATTGAAATTATTTTTTATGTTCATTACAAACTAGTATCTCTTAATAGAAATTCTATATTAAATACTTTTTTTATTGAAAAATAATATCTATATTTTTTTGTATCTACTACAACAACAATTTTCAACATGAACGAATCAAAAAATCCTAACTCTTTTGATTTATTGGAATTTCAACTCCTTATACTTACTTTTGGATTAAGATCCAGCTTCATCCACAAATATGTGGATAAAAAGTTCCCATAAAAGAACAAGAATGATCTATTTATCCTTATTGTGTAGGTGTAATATATTTATACTCAGTTATAAATTTTAAGGTCATATGATAATACTATCTTTTTAGTGAATATCAAACAGCTCACGAAGAGAGCATTGGTGGAGTGGAGTAGTGTATCTTTTTTCCACAAACAATAAAAAAATCTCTATGTTCATCTTTTCTATATTTTCCACACTCAATCAATTACGGAATATAAAATTATATATCTGCATTATTTGCAATTAAATTCAAAAGCATGAATTTTTCACGATTATTGAAAAGACACCATTCACTCCACATGTTCTCGATTGTATAATTTTGAAATAAAAATTTGTATGAAAGGTGAAATTTATGATAATATAGATAAATATCTAGAAATATAAATTGAATATGTTCAATACAAAACACATATCAATGACAGAACTAAAAAAGGTATGTCTAGGAATCAAGCTCTATATTTTAATGGAGACAACTAAGGATGTTGGAAATCATACATGATCATATACCTGAATAATCTGGGATTCCGATTCTATTTTATGTTCATCATTCTTTAGTTAATTCTTGAGAAACCAAATACTTGGGATGTTATAATGAAATATGAATTTAATATCAACTCAAGGGAAATGAATTATATCATATGTGTACCTAGACCTGATGAATTATATCACGTTTAAAAATTCCTTACTACCTATAAAATGTGGTATAAAATCAATGTCACATATGAAAGAACGTATAAAATTAGATATATGGGAAATTATTCTGAAAAACGAAATCATGAATCTTTTATATTGTTTAATATTGAACGACTAAAAATAGTTTCAAAAATATTACTTCATTAGGAGATATAATTTCACAATTAGATCCCGAACTAAATGCTCTTAGATACTCCCCCCTAAATGGAATGTAATATTTGAATCAACATTACAATCATCACCTATCAATAATTTTATTATTAAAGGATATATTTGAACATTGATGATTTATAAGGTAGAAATTAAAGCTAATTTTGAAGATCAAAAGGGTTTAGTAAAAATGTAAAACAATACCCCAGTGGTGAAATCTTAGTAGAACGAAATAACATCAAAAGAAGATGTAAAAATGATAAATAATTAATATTCCGTATACACTGAAATAGAACTAGCTCAGCTAGCCAAACATTTTAGAATATTCTACAAGAAGAAAATAAGTTTTTATATGATCCTTTAAGAATGACGAAGATGTACTATGAGAATTAAAAAGTTATGAATGAAAAAAGATGGGTCACATTAGACAACATTTCCCCCAATTTATAGTGTAAATAATAAGAATAAAACATAAATATCAGATTAAATATTATTATAAAAATAAATAAAATAGATATATTAAGGCTATGTAGAGTGTGTCAAAAGAATCCAGAAACTATTACAAATAAAATTCATAAAAAGTATAACAAAATTTGAAAGAACATATGTTATTTATGGATAAAAAAGGAGTATATGTACAAACTTATTACTCTTCAACCACTAAATATAATAAATTCTATATAAATAAATTATTTTCTTATTGTTAAATGCTATAATAGAAATATGATTCTTTGTTAAAGAAGCATGGATCATTAAAAAATATTCAAAATTCTATTTTAGATGAAAAAAGAAATATACTAAAACAACATGAAGAACTAATTGAAAAATTCAACTCATCTATATAAAACATTATTTTTCATTAATGAAATATAAAAGAATATAAGGATGAAGTAGAATATTATAAAATTTCTTCTTTTGTTTTAACTATAGGGAAAACAATGAATTATATTATTGAACAGAATGTTTTTAAAAACTAAATTTATGGAATAATAAGCATGGGTGAAAAATAAAAATTATATAAAAATTATTTTTCCCAATTCAAAAATAACTATAAGCTATTATTTTGGAATATATGTTCATTTCACATGATAATATTATTTAATATATCCTTATATAAGTGGTATTAAAAAAGATTTTATTTCCAAAAAAATTGAATAATGAAAGTAATTTTTTTTAAAGATAAAGAAGATCTTTATTCTTAGATCTTTTCTTGTGGACACAACTAGAAACAATAAAATATGGGTACTAAAAAAACTTGTGTTTAAATTTTTCTATAGGAGAAAAATCATAGGAATACAAATTATATAAGGTAAATGGATAGTGACTTCTCATGGAATATTAGAAAATACTCTTCCAACATCTATACTCTAAAAAAATGGAAGTAGACTTAGTCACTTTTGGATATAACACAAATGGAAAGATTATTAGAATTGGATTAGTTAGAGATCGATAGACAATATAAATAAAAAATTACCGTATTTATAAGGTCCAAAGAACAACTTGAAATTTATTTGTCAAATTTTTGATGATTCCTTTTATTTTGATTTCACTCAGAATTCTTGATCATTCATTATTGAAAAAATTCATAAATTAAACCAATAAGAACTAAAAATGTTTATAATTTGGATCTCAATTCATTGGGTAAAGGAAAAGTGAATTGTTTAACTGGTAACATAAATGAGTCTTGGATCTAGCATATGAGACTTTGAAATTTCAATATATATTATTTCGATAAATTATCTTAGAAAAAATTAATTTCTTAATTTTCTAGTCTTATTTATGATAATGATAGATTTTGTGAATTTTTTCAAATTGTTGAACATAATAAATCGAATTTCAAACCAATTAACAAAATTGATACATATAAACCATTAGAACCAATACATTTGGATTGGTTTGGACCATTAAGTGTATCAAGTTTGGCTAGTAAAATATATGATTTTGTTTTAGTTGATGATTCTTCAAGATTTACCTGGGATTATATTATAAAACTCAGAAGTGAGGTATTCACTATGTTCAAAAACATTTAAAAAATTGTTCAAAATGAAAAGTATTTTAAAATAATTTCATTGATAGTTGATCATGGTGGAGAATTTGAGAATAAAGAATTTAATTATTTTTTATATAATATATGTATTAAGACACATTCTATATACGAAGAAAAAATCAACAAAATGGAATTGTTGTCAGAAAAAAATATATTAATGAAATGTTGTGATCTTTAATGAATGAATAATGTATTCCTACCCATTTTATAGAATAATATATAAATACATATTTTTATATTGTTAATACATTTTTTATAATACCCTATATTAAATGGATACTGTAAGAAATTTGGAATAATATAAAAAGTAAAGCCATGTACTTTAATGTTTTCAAATGCAAGGTATATATCTTGAATGAAAAAGATAACCTTGGTAAATTTGATCCAAAAGGTGATAGATAATATTTGTAAGATATTATGATATTTTAAATCCTATAGTGTGTTTAATGAAAATTCTAGTATTGTTGAAGAGTTATTTAATGTGATGTTTGATGAAACTAACCCTTGCATTAAAGGGAAAGATCAAATTGATGGAAACAGATACTATATTTAGGAATACTGGGCTTTATTCATATAGTACTAATTTTAAAAATAAATATATTTAAATTCAATCTAGTTCATAAGAACTTGAAAATGAATAACTTGAAAGAATATCCCCTAGATAGAAAAGATATCAAAGAACATTCTTTTAGAAATAGTTATAGGAGACCTGGACACATTAGATAGAAATAAAAGAAATGTGGAAAATTTATTCGAATTATCCACCATTCTATATTTTTTAGAACATAATATTAATGAATAATCATTAGAATATGAGATTTTGTTGTTAGCCATGTAAGAATAACTAAACCAATTCAGAAAAAATGAATTTTCAGAATTAGTTTAATCACTATCCAATTATCTAGTAAGAAGAACTAAATGGATCTATATAAACAAACATTATAATCAATAAATAATAACCCAAAACAAATCTAAATTAGTAGAAAAATGATATAATCTGGAATATCGAATATGTTATGATTTAACATTTACACCTATTTATAGATTAGAATCTATCAGAACCCTCTCAGATTATATATCTCATAGGAATTTATAAATTATATATTTTTTATGTCAAATATTCTTTTTTAAATGGATATTTAATGGAGGATGTTTATGTTAGAAAACTCCATAGTTTTTATAACCCTCTCAAACCAAATTCTATTTTTATGTTTACAAAAACTCTTTATGTCCTAAGCAAGAACCTTGATTTTGGTTTGAAAGATGACGCCCACTTTTGTTTGAAAATATATTTTCTAAAGGATTATAATATCCTACTATTTTTAAGAAAACTATTTCTTTTAACATATTATTAGTAAAAATTTATGTTGATGATGTTATTTTTGGTTCAATAAAAAAATATATTAGTAATGATTTTTCAAATCTAATAAGAAAATAATATGAAATCATTATGATGTGAGAGTTTATTTATTTTCTCAAATTAAAATCTATCAAAATGATTATGGAAATGTTTTAATTCAACATAAATATATTATTGATTTATTGAAAAAATTTGGACTTGAAATTAATAAAACCTACAAAACACCAATGTGTACTAATATAATACATTATTTTGATGAATCTGTAAAACTAGTTGACATTTATTTATATATAGGTGTGATTGGTAGTTTACTATATCTTACTTATATAAAACAAGACATAATGTTTTCTTTATGTCTTTATGCTATATTTCAGTCAAATCCAAATGAATCCCATCTTATGGAAATAAAATAATTCTATATTAAAATATAACTATTTTTTAATCTCTTATTTATCCAAAAGAAGACTATTTTTAATTTGATTTTATATTTAGCTTATTTAATTGGAGGATGTATATTTGATAGAAAAAATAAATCATGAACCTGTAAATTGTTAAAGAAATATTTTGTATATTGGTTGATTAAGAAATAATATTTAGTTTCCATATCGACAACTAATTTAGAATATATATCTGCTGAATGATGATGTGCACAAGTGTTATGGATGAAAAAAACCTTCTTGAACTTCAGACTAAATGTTAATAACATTCATATTTTCTATGATTATACTAGTGATATAAATATTTCATAAAAATATATAAGACACTTTAGTAGTAAGAATATTTATATAATGAATGATTTTATAAGATAAAATGATTATAAAATGGATATATTTTTAGAACTCATAAATACTGAATATCAATGAGATAATATTTTTACTAAAACATTTCCCACTGTAAGTTTTAAATTCATTAAGGGGAGTAAGGGATATTTAATTTTAAATAAATTTTTATACAATTATTTTAATTTCCTGATCAATTATTATTATTTATCAATTGTTAATTTTTTTTAAATTAAATATTTTTATCTCATTTTGTTTAATGTAAATCTTTTAAAAATTAATAATTTTGATTATTACCCCATGTAATCAACATGAAAAACGAGACCACATAACAAAACCATCATACTTCTTCCCTAATCATTATTAATCCTTCATGAACCTTTGGACTAAATAGAATATCATGTTCATGTTTTATAAAACACTAACCTTTGATACATTAATCCTCAAGCCTTTGACCATGGAAACATTTAGCAGGGTTGACAAAGTTGATCCGAGTGATCCTATCTACCCACATGTGAAGTATAAAAAAATTCATTAATGAATGGTAATATATTTCGAATGATGAAATGAAGAAACATATTGTTGAAGAATGTAATTATATTTCAAGGATTGCAGTTTATTTTTGGAGATAGAAATATGCATTTTGGGTTTGAAATTGAAGTGAAAGAGTTTTGCAGAAATACATCATATAGTTTCAGATATCATGAAGATAATATTGTTTCTAAGATTCACATTAATGAATTCACTTTTTTCTTCATTGTAAATAGCCACACTGTTAGTATATACCCCTGAGGGTAATATAATTTTGTTTTAAGAAATATAGGATATGAAAAAAAAATCATGGTATATAATTTCATCACTATTTGGATCAAAAACATTAAAAAAAGATGATGAAAAAAATACCTACATGGTGATAAAAATGTCTTAATAAAGTCAATTTAGTCCAAAATTGTGCCAATAACTATTGAGATGGAAAAATTATTGTATCAAGCTCTGTTTAATCTATTTTTTCGGAATAATATCATGCAGAATTTCGTTGGGTATGTTTTGTGATACATTCATCATTACTATCATAAAGAAGAAAAAATAGTTTTTTCTCCCTATGTAAGGATTATTTATCTGTTGTTACTCAGAATAGAAAAGTAGTTCAAATCTCATTGGGTATGAAATTACATGAAAATAATATTTTTAATACTCGAGTAGTGAAAAAATAGGATGCATATGGATAAAAAAATTTATGTTCTATTACATGTATGAATTGTAGAATAAGAAAAGATAATGGTTGCTACTCCGGGGGAGCAATGATTGTTTCAAATTGTTGGTTATATTAGATCTAGTTCTGATTAAAAATATGATATAAGAATTGATTAGGTTGGTCTTCCAAAAAGAAGAATAATTTTAGTAAACATTTATGAGTCTATGAATGTGGGTGTAGAAGTGATTAGAGATATAGATGATCAAGAGGCTCGAGTGGATGAGGATGTCGAGAAAGCACCTCACAAGGAAGATCAACTTATGGAAGTTGTGCCTTTTTATTATAGAGAAACCCCGATTAATCAATTTATATTTTTGGATTATATATATGTATAAGAGTCATTATTAAGATAAATTATGGAATGGATTTAAACTAATGTTTCTGAGGAAGATTCATGGTTTTTTTTGCAAGGGATGGTTAACCTTCAAGAAAACATTATATTATGTAATTTGATTCCCTAAGTAGAAATAAAGATGCTCTCATGCATTAATACAATCAATTAAATTAATAGAACATTTCCCTGAGACATGAATAAGATGATAAAAAGATGAATTGGAATAAATCAGGAGATAAAATGTGTCTCAAAATGAGTTATAAGCACTTCAGACTCAATTTAGGGATATTAAAAAACACTTTCTTCAATGGGGGCTATAGAATAGTTTATCAGGACAATAACTGGATAGTTTGGAATGATAAAATAATAATCTATTATAAAATATGATTTTTTTGGGATGAATCATTTTTTGGGGAGAAGGTTTTAGTCTCTCATATAAATCCTTCATGCATCAACATCTACATAAAAAATTTCCCAAGATCATATTAGATGAATAGAGGCAATAAATCATGTTTTATCTGATCTAAATAATATAATGGAAACTATATAGTGTTACAACACTCCCATGAATGTTCTTTTGGATAATAAAACAAGTATGACATTTCAACAAACTTCTAGTGAATCTTAGTTATCTTTAGTTCTTCATCACATGGAATATCTACTATCTAAATTCATTCACATTGAAGAATTGAATAAAGAAAATGTAATAGTTAATTTGGTTGAAAGTATGAGGATATATTAGAACTCATGGATGATTTTAAAAATATGTTACAAAGTATTCAATAATCATTTTTATTGTTTTTGGTAAAGTTACATGATAGCGATGGTGTTTTCCTGTCAACTGATCATCATGCTACACCATATCCCATTAGATATTTAGATACTTTCCACCGATCAAACCAAATCGAATATTTTTTAAAAAATTCTTATGTTGATGGTTGATTTTGATAATATTTTAGCAACTCAATTTTTCTTTTACATGATCTTTATTATTATTATTTTCTCATCTGTACTACAAGCTAACATGTCATATTTTCCTACATAGTATATTATAAAATCCATTTATTTTTATATGAATAATAAAATGTGTTTCAATAGTTTTCTTATAATATCTATTTTATATCATAAAAATGGTGAAAAAATTTGGTAAAAAAACCATTATAAATTTACAAATATCTATTAATTAGCATTGAAATACTACTTTCGAATCAGAATAATACTGTGAGAAAATAATTATCAAAATATCTATTATTTTTAAATATTATTTTCAAAGTATTTATAATTCATATATTTTTAAATAAATTATTATGGGGGTTTTGATCATTATAAAGGGGGATATTATTTTGAATGTTTTGACTCAACAATACTCTCTAAATATTATTCATTTTGATTCTCACATATACACTAGATTGTTTTATAATATTGTTTCATTATGTATATTTATAGAATATATATATATGAATCTATGTATCCTTTTCATGGAATACAATTTTATGTGATATGTCGTGGAAACAATGTTCAAACCCTATCTTTGGCGAATAAACATATGGATCTAAAACCCTACATTTGAATAAATTTATGGATCAAAATCCCTATGTTTGAATAAATGAATGATATTAAAATCCATCAGTGAAGACTAGAATCATTGTTCATACCCTACGATTGAAATATGAATGTATGAATTTTCATCTCAATGTTTCCTTAGAACCCTAACTTTATGCAATAGAAGAAAACGATATGAAAAAGAATCCTAAGATTCAAAAAGGAACCATACACCACATAGTTAAACGCTGTGTTTAACTACTCAACGATAAATAATGAAATCCATGATTTTATTTGAGATTTATAGAATAGTGTTGACAGAAATAAAAATCATTTCAAACCTATTTAATTAATTATTAAAAGTCTTATTATGATAGATTCTAAGAACCATTTTATGGGTGTAAATCATTCCTATTTCTTAAGAAAGTTATGAATCTTCAGAATGATTTAAATTTGAGTATTAGTGGTATTTCAGGGGACTTTATTAGACTTTCTAATATATATATATATATAAATAATCAGAATATTTTCACAATCAATAATATTCCTATGAAATTCCACAATATTTTTCTTGTGAATATATTCTCTAAATAACTGCTATAATGAACGAAGGAATCTGATTTATTCTATGAGAGTCTATAATTTGATGTTCTACATTCCAAACTCACATTACTAAAAAAAAATTCAATTTTTCGTTATTCACATTGAAAATAATTTTCAACGAGGATCTCTTCAGAGCAATTATATCTTGAATACTTTCATCATTGAAGAATAATATCCATATTTTGTCAGTTTCTACTAAAACATTGAAGTTATCCTCAACCAAAAAAAACTGTTTTGATTTATTATAGTTTCAACTACTTGTACTCAGTTTTGGAATCAATGTTAGCTTCTTACACTAAGTTGTGGATAACTGATTTCCTATAAAAGAACCAGAACACTCTATATATCCCTATTTTAAAGGTTTAAACTACATATACTTAGTTGGTGATTTTACGACCTTGTGATAAGAGGCAATTTCTTATGAAAATCACCACGCAAAAAGATAGAGAATTGGTAGTGTGGAGTAGGAGATATTTAGGCCCTAAACCACTATATAAATCATTGTTATCATCTTTAATATTTATCCACTGCTCAATATCTTATAGTATAGAACACTATATATCTATATTAACCACAATGAAAGTCAAAATCCAAAATCTGTGAAGATTATTGACATGACACAATTTACCCCCTTTTGAGGATATTTGTATTATTCTGACTAAAAAACCCTATAAATGAATCATTCTCTTAGTTTTTCCTTAACTCTCTTCCAACCACTCATCTCTAATAAACTATAAATATATTATATTTTATTAAACTCCATGGTTTTTACTAAACCATGTATTGTATCAACCAATATAATTAGTCATAGACACATATGATTAATTCTAAAAATTTCTCTAAATTGTGTGATTATCTAGCATTACCAAAAAAAATTGAAGGTAGCCACATCTATTTATAAGACATGATCACTACTAGTTGTTATCAAACTAGGAAATGATTATGTGGAAAAAAATAAATTAAAAAAGAAAGAAAAATTCAATCCCAGATTCAATGTATAAGTAAATAAATAAATAAATATATTTATATGGAAAAAACAAGGTTTATGTATGATAATTATCATCATCCTATCACTTTCTTCCCCTGTAAAGTAAAATAGATATTTTTATCAAATAAAATTTGGTATTATCATTCCTATTTTGAGACACATCTCCAGAAATTGGGGATTTCCATTACACTTACTAGAGATTGATAGAATATATGACCTCATAAATATTATCATGAAAACATTAATAGTTACAGAAATCTGGATATTACTCTCCCTCATTTATCATTAACCATAAAATTATATTGATAAAATTACTCTAAAAGACTCTTAGAGAATATAATCCTGGTTAATATTAGGATATTTTTGGGGGATTAAATACCTTCATCTAGAATTGTGGCATTATTTCCTTATCAATTATTCAAATAAATGTAATGAAATGTACCCTTACTATAAAACACGCTAAAATGGTGTTACACACACCATATTATGGATTCTTCTAATATTGTGATTTCCAAAATCAATAATTATTCTCAATGACTCAGCAAAAAAAGAAATAGTATTAGTATATGTCCTACTATTATATTTCTCTATCACCCATGTGTGAAACCAATATCCTACCATCTGTTGGGACCAAGTTGGATGATGATGTTTAGGGAAGCATGAAGTATTATATTTTGTTGTCAAGGATGTTTGAGAGTAAATGAAATCACATCACTTTGTATAAGTGGGATATGAAAGAAAAAAAGTTACTATAATTTCCCCTGAAAATCATATGATGATGTCCGGTTTTGTATTTCAAAAATATCATATGTTTTTTAGTGAACTTTTGATTCATTTTTTTTGAATTAAAGGGGAAGTAAAGATGAAGTCAATCATCTTGGTTGGTTTTGCAGAAGTATGTTTCTAAGATGGCGTATCTTTCCAATGTTTTCCAAATTTTGGGGGTAAAAATTTAGAGTGTCTCTAGAATTGTGTAAAGTAGATTTCATGGAAGATCTCATCAAAAAATGGAAAAGGAATGAATTTTGAGAATATTTGATTCATGAAGAATTTTTCACAAAGACTTAAGAATGATGATGGTGTTCTCTACAAATATATTGAGATTCATGAATGGAAGAGGTAAAGAACATTACTAGTGAGCATCGCAGTGGAAAAGAGCATTGTGGTTGGTGCATTGTGGCAGAGAAAAGGATGAAGGAGAATTGTAGTGGCACAATGTATTTTATGTAACACTTAAATATTATGATGTTCTTTGAGAATATGGAAGATAGCCATTATGATTCCGAAAAATGAGATTTGTTCCTGAAATTTCATAGCAATACATTTTGGTGTTGACATAAAAATGAGGTGGCTAGAATGATATAGATTCGGTGGGAATCACCAAAAAATAGGCCCCTACCTCATAGAGAAGTGTAGTGGAACTTAAGAAGAACTTTAGAGATCTCGAATTATGAATAAGGTTTGCGGAGAAAGTGAGCTATGCAAGGGAAGAAAGTTCCACCAAGTAAAGGGGCTTCACAACAAGACATTGAACATTTCCAAAGAAGTAAATTTCGCAAAGACCAATCTGTGCTCAACAAAATAGTGAGCTCTAAAATATAGTGAGCTCTGTGGACTAGAGATCTTTGTGAACTAGATTACTCCGAAAAAGAGATCTGTGTGGTGAATATTTAAGTACCCAAATTAAGTGATAACTACTTTCAAGTGGATCAAGATATGACACGGGTATAGTATTATTTATTGTTACGAAGTCCAAGTAGTTACTATCATCTTTTGGGTAGAAAATAGAAGATTAGTTTTCAATGATCATATTTGTGAATGTTTTTCAGGAAGTAAAGAGACATTTTATTACCCTATTGGTTCTAAGAGGGTGTACAGACACTTGAGGATTATCTCCCAAGTACTAAATGTGTGAATGGTTATATACTACTCATTTTATTTCATATTCAAGGATTATCTCTTCAGTGTATTTGGTGTTATTGGATTATATCTGTACCGTACCAAGGACTAGATACTCTTATCGAGTAGTGAAACTTTTAATTATAAAACCATATGCTTATATCACAAAGACCTATTTCTAAATGTTTCAATTAATAAATGTGGTACTGACATGTCTTTGTAAAATTACATAATCATGGTTATTTAATATGAAAAGTAAAATATTAAACCTTTTAATCGTCATGACTAGTGAATAACTTCTTCATTGAATTTCCTAGAATATTATTGAAACCTTAGATAACCTCTTATTATTTATAGGTATCAAAATTGAAATCCTTGTAAAATTTATTCTTGAATCACACAAAAAATGTTACATCAAATAGGAAACCACCAAAATTAAAAACAAGATATTGGTTCATGGATTTAGATTATGAGTACTCAGAATATTTAAGTATTATCATATATCCATGTAAAAATTATTTAATGGATTCATTATACTAACTAAAAAATATATCACCTATCATCGTTGTTTACGAT
Source organism: Viscum album (assembly GCA_963277665.1). Taxonomy (NCBI): domain Eukaryota; kingdom Viridiplantae; phylum Streptophyta; class Magnoliopsida; order Santalales; family Viscaceae; genus Viscum; species Viscum album. The sequence goes on along the minus strand of OY728141.1, from coordinate 589,127,254 downwards.
TCTTTGGTCAGGTAGTGCCACTTCACATCATTTTTAATGACAACGACCACATCTTTTTCCCTGCATTACTTCTTTCCAAGGGATGGGGACATTCAAAACATTTCATAGAAGTATTCTCCTTGATTGAAATGGGATGATGGGATTCTGGTCCCCCCCTTCTGTGGATTCGTCCTTAAAATTTGTCACCTTGTCTGATTATCCCTTATAGATTAAGACATTGTTTGTAAAACACGTTCCTGGTGCTATATCTTTGTGGAAATAAATTAATTACACTTATTATATCAGAACATTATATAGTGTAATGTTAGGTAAGCATCCTTTAGTTGGGGGAGTAGTCATGTTGAGGAATCTATGGCATGTCTTGATACGGGAAAAATGAAACATCATTATTCTTCCCTAGGAGAGATCTTCTCAAGGGTTCATAAACCTGAGGATTCCCACATCAATCGTGAAGTATCGTAGTCAAGAGGCATTTATCTATAGTTTTCCTCATCTTACCAAGTGTATCATGGGTTACTTCAAGATTTTAGCATCAAACAGAGATGGATCAGACTAATCAGAACAATAATGAGAGTAGATCTGATAGGTACAACTGGTGGAGGGAGAACATGGTAGGTTTACCAGATGGGTGGATCAAAATACCCAATGAGGGATTACCTGAGGAGTGGTGTGTCCTACAAAGGGAAGATTTCACACCATGATGGCTGGTCTAGGAAACAATGATAGTATAGCAGATAGTTTACACACATAAGAGGTGGAACCAATATTTATCATTGATTGTGATTAAATATTAATGTGGCTTCCTATGCACCCTGTATTGAATCCATAGATCCAAACCCACATAGCTAGAAGGGGTGATTTTGGGCTTACACATGGTTAGCTGCCTCAATGCCACAAAAATAATCAATGATGTAGTTGACCAAACCATGATAGGGTTAATGTGGTGGAATGGATGGATGAGGCTTATACAATGTAGCTTCCCCAGTGAATAGCATGATGCTAGTGGGATGTGGTGTTTTTGGTAGGAATTAAGATGGATAATTTATGATTTAATGAAGTGGATGATATTAATTGGATGGAACTAATGTAGAGATGATAATGGTGTTTAGCTTGAACCTCAAGGGGGCTTCCTGCCTATCCCCATGGTTGGGGATCAATGTCCACGTATTATGGTGGGGGTGATGGGACACATAAGGATGCGTCCTAAATGGAGAACATGGATGGGGACCTGAAATATGTAGAACCTCTGGGTTAGGTCATTATATTCCCAAAACACAATGGATCATGGGAGAGACTGGTATGGGACGTGGACGTTGGGCTTGAACCTTAAAGAGGCTTCCTACATATAATGTTTAGAATACAAGGTTCAATGTCTATGTAGTTCAATATGGGGAATGAAATTGTGGTGTACACAAAGGAAAACAACATGGATACATGTTGGGTCCTATACATGGTTACCTACCAAAATGGGTTGATTAGAACACCGCAAGGAGGAAGAACTAGAGAATGTGTCTTGAAAAGGAATGATGTGACAACAGTATGGTACATCACTAGAAGGGTGCCTAGAATTTACCATTTATCGAGTTTGATACTCATGGGGAGTCCAACATACACTATATTCAATAAAGGGATAAGAAACCATGTAGTTATAGTAACGAAAGGAGCCCATAGTTTAACAACATAGAGAATAAAAATGTATTGATGTGAAGTGGTCGGGATAGATGGATGTTGGGTTTGAACCTTGGGGAGTCTTTCTATGTACATTGTGGAAAAAAGTATCAAAGTCCACATAGATTCGGATTGAAATGGGTATTACAAAGGTTTGGCATCCAAAATAGAATGTCATGATATACTCCTTATGCAATTTCAATTGAGTCATGCTTAGTGTGAGAAACAAGAGGCAGTAGAGGACCTAACGATTATGTCACAAAAGATTAAACCATGAGGAATGGTGAATATTGGGACTTAATATAGGAGGGAAACATAAAGAAGGTGTCCTGATGCATGAGGAGTATATGGCCATCATATAGGAAACACCCTATAATGGTATGTCAAGGATTATTTGGAGACAACTCGAGGCACACATGGAGACAAATTGAAAATGAAAACAGAAGGAATAATGAACAGGTGGGAAGAAAAAAGGCTCGAAGACACATCCTATCCTTCTTCCTCCCTATACTTTCACATATCTGGTGTCACAATTAAATTTTATCTGTTGATGATAAGTGGTTCTTGGTAGTTTAATATACTGCAAGTCGGATGATAGGGACTCACTCCTAACCCCTTGGGCTTATATAACCTATATTGATCCTCACATGGGGAAGGTATGGAATAAGAAGTGATAGGTGTTAACAAGGTGGAGGATTGGTCTATAGAGGGGTCTATGTTTGCCAAACCATATGAAGAAGAAATAGCTGGTAGAGTACCTGTGGAAAAAAAGAATGTGGTTGGGAAACACAACATGGGGCAGCGCTCGAGGTACATGGAAATCACTACACACAAGCTGGGTGGGCCGCATTGGCTAGGTGTGCACATAATAGGGTTGTTGTATCCAAGGGACCCTGAACATAGTTCCTCAGAATGAAGAAAAAAGTAAGATAAAAAAGAAAGTGGCACAACATAAGTTTGATGGCTTACACACCAAGTCAAAGGTTTCACTACTGTTTGGAGTCAAGCACGTAATGGGAAGGGATCTGAGATAAATATTTGTTTCACAAGGGTAAGACATGTGAACAAGTTGAATATTTTGTGCGCAAATGGAAATATTAGAGGGTCAAGCCCTAGTGGGTCTGCCCGAAGGATTAACCATGTGAGTCATTTCATGCAAGATCCAGTACCTTGACCTGATTACTTTTGTACAGTCACAAAATGAGTCTTCTTGTGCTCACATGATCGATGGTTTGACGTTCAGAGAATTTTTTTTCTAAGGGAGGTAGTAAACCTCTATTTATAGGCAAAAATCATGGTGGTGGAATCCATGGTGTTCTATGTGAAAGAGGACATTTGATGGAATATTATGCGCACTAGATGTTTTCATGAAGATCTGTACTATTGTGGACCGACATGGATTCATCAGTTCACATGACATGGTAATTTTTTGTGATCTCATAGTGAAAGGGACCATTTGAAATCATATCATTCCTGCAAGTGGTTTCTTCATAGTTTCCACTCTAGCCATGTATTAAAGGGGAAACTAGGTTCATAATGGGTGTTCCTCAAATCATGTGAATAGAAATCATGGGGCTTTAGTGTTATTAAAATCTGGGACCTATATGTACGATACACTAGGTTACATACCACCTTCTTGAGTGGGTGGCAGCTTCCAGTGGGGGACACAGTGATGGGGGTCTATCTTGGGATATTGGTGGTTTTTGAGATCATGGAATCCAACAATAGGGTCAAATTGGGATTTCCTGTGTTATCTAGGTTTTCCAAAATTATTGGGTGCATCTGAAGGGGAAGAATGCTTAGGAGAATCTGTATAAAATTTCAAATTATCAATGGCTTGGTCAGAGCTCACCGTGGAAGGTATGATTTACTTAATATCATATGTCCCTAAATAAATGGTCTATGACAATCTCAACTAAATATCACTAGGTTTCAGCTACATATTCTTATGGATGAGGGGAATATGCTCATGATCATTAAAGATGAAAACTTCAACTTCCACCCATTAAAAATACTGATTGGTAAAATGGTTGATGAAATAAAAATCCCATTAGAGTAGAGGTATTACCTCAAGAGTGTCAGGGGTGGAGTTCGGGTGGCCCAAATTAATGGGAAAATCATCTGTGAACACAACATTCCATCACGATTTTCTATATAGTTTGGTTTCGTACACATAAATCCAAAAACTGTGTATACATAGGTTCGTTAAGAGAAGACCCCCCCCCCACACATCCAACACAATATCAAGATCATGTTTAAAACATATAGATTCGGTGATATAATTACCTTCCCATAATGGATGTTGATGTCAGCCTATCAATAGAATATGTTAAACACCTGGTGGCGACATATCCAGAGACAATTTTGTGGAGATTTATTTCGAATATCATGGAAGCGATCATTGTGTCTCTATGGAGAGAGGAAAGACAAGGTTTTACTGAGGATGCAAGTCTATAAGTGAGTGGGAAGCTGGTATAAAACATGTTGGAACAACACTGGTAGGATAATCACAAATTGCAATTCTGCCTCTTCCCTTTTAAGAGAGGTAGTCCCATAGGCGACCTCAGGGACCAGATATAGAACTCCATTGGAATCATCAGAGATACCTCATGTAGTTGACTGCTGATTCCATTTTCTCATCCTTATGGTCTGCATGAAGAAATCTTTGAAAAATGCTATTTTAGAAAGCTCTGTGGTAAAAACTAGTTCGTATGGGAGTTATCCTGCTAGAATTTGGGAGTATTCAGGTGGTGGAAAAAGGAGGAATTTCATCACAGACACTTGTACATGACATCCATGGATGTTTATTCATGCTAACATGGGTGGTATGAATAATAATATCTCGTGGTGAATGTGGTGCTTATCCAGGAGCATGACCGAGAGGAGCTGACAGTGGAGAATGATGGTGATGGTGAAGAAGTTGAAGAAGATGAGGAGGAAGAGGAAGTATAAGAGGAAGAAGAGGGGGTTGATAAAGAGGGACTTGGAGGTGAGGATCCTCAGGGAACAATGACCCATAATATAATCCCACATGATAGTGGAGAAATTATAGGCCCTGACACATAATTGGAAGAACATATCGATGTAAGACGTAATTACCATATCTCTTGGTTACTTGTCTTTCAAAAAAATGGATCCACTGGACAAACTCTATCCTATTTAGGAACACATTAATAGTGGTGGTTAAGAATCTTCCACTGCAAGGGGTAGAAATATACTGATGGATGTGGAAAGACATATCCCTGACCTTGAATCTGGGGCTATGGAAGTTAGAGGACCAACCACAACTGAGTCGATCAGCAGTGAAACAACAAGTGATGTTATGGTGAAGACCTCAAAGACCCATGACATTGATACTATAAATAAGGATCTTGTGTCAATAATTGAGTTGAAAAGCACTGAGGGATATCCTATGGTGGAAGATCCAATAGTGACACATGCACTTGACGCTATTGTGCATAGATCTTGTAAGTATCAATCAATATAGAACCACATATATTATATACAAACTCGATATATCTAAGTATCCATTCTCCATGTTGTGATGACAAGACTGGAGGCTTGAAAAAACATTGAGTCCAAGACATCTACAGGGGGTCCACCTTATATTTTACCCAGTCATGAAGAACATTCCATTTAGACATATCTAGTCTTTTCATCTAGTGGGAAAGAGGTTGTTGTCATCTGTGATCCCACTACTAGGGAAGAGTTTGAATTTTGAGAGGGAAACGTTTCTGAAATATAAATGATTTATTATGGTCACACACATATCATAGAGTGTAGTTCATAAGAAAGGATGATAGAGGAGGACCATGTCATTGAACTTCTAGCCACCTTTCTTGAATACATACCCGAAGATCCTGAAGTGCTGGATGATTCTGACCCTAACATGGATGATGATAGTTTCACGGAGTGACAAAAGTAATTGAAATGTATAAAATGCTTCCTCAAGCAAACAGAAGTGGAAAATATCAGCTAGATGGGATCACATCTCATATAGATTCTCTTTCTTTTTAGAGTAGGGGTGGATTACCACCATCTTCATGCAATGATCCATAACTATCTTGATGAGAGGCTACGGATAATCATACGATACTTATATTCGACCTAGTTTAGGATGAAATCTATGAATATCAATAACTTCCATGAAGCTGATAAAGTAATCCAACGCCTTGACAAGAAAACAATTGAACATGCCAAATTCATTGAAAACCAATCCGAGCTTATTGAATTACTAAAATCCCATCCATCAGAATCCCTTGGGAAAAAGTTATTGGATATCTATTATATGGAAGAACTCCAAGATTCTTAGGAGTAAATGAATATTAGGTCTAATGAGCTATCCTCCATAGCTTCTGAAAATGAAAGTGTGCTTTGGGAGTCAGAAACAACTCAAGAGTCTATACGCCATTAAGTGGAGGTACTAGATGATTTAATTCAAGGGGATGATACATAAAGGGAAGTGTTTTGAAAAAACTCATGAAAATATATTTAATTTTATTTTCTTATCCGGAGCTGCGTACATGGATTTATTATTTTCTCATTTTTTTAATAACATTATTTCATTCAAAAATACTAAGTAACTAATGATCAATCCCTAAACTAATATGGTTCATTCTAAGTTTGAGAAACAAGTTACTACCACATAATCATTCTCTTTTTGTATGAGAGTTCCATTTGACCATTGTATACTCGGGGTCTACTATAGTTGACTGACCACCTAAAGTATTCAGGTTGAGAGAGGTTGTGACTAGTTAATAGAGTTCCAAAAAATCCAACTCACCTTTCTTAGAGTGATTTTTCACATGACTAGTGGGACACCATGGGAATAAGAATCAATAAAGACACTGAATAATGGGGGTGTGAATAAAGATGCACAAAATTAGGAACACAGTGATGGATGAGAGGCAATATTAGGTGACTATAGACCCTATTCAAAATGCAGTATCTATATCGCTAGCATGAAATGAGGATAATCAAATGATGGAAAACCACTAAATATATTTTCAAATCATGGTCTAACATGAATTTTGATCAAAAAACATTAAGAATGTTATAACACATTGATAATCGAGCTGAAAGTCCAAGCATACATTCCATTTGGTGTCCCTTCAGATGTGAAGGAGGATGATGATTTGAATAAGGGGAACTCATAGCATGTGTTAGAGAGATTGACCAATCAAATGGAGTCTAACACTCATCAAAATATGCCACAATGACGAAAACACAATGGGTGAGTGTATCAATCAGACTCAAGATCAAAAATATTTATAGAAAAGACCTCACTGGCGAGGTCTAAGGAAAATATATTGTTTTACGTCATTCAAATGAGGATGATAGACACATAGTTTAGCCTCATATAGTTAGGGAAATACATTTAATAGGTTTAACATCATATGATCATGATGTTACACATAGATTAAGGTCGTACTTCTTAGACCATGGACTATATTTTACCGACATGTTACTTGGAATGGGTGTTCCTAGTTTATGTTCATAGATTTTGGACCACAATTTGGGGAAAAGGTCTAGGAGGGTTGATGAACCTATGGATGGGCGCAAGTTGAATTCTAGAGCGTCACTACGTATCCCATAAGTATAGGAGTAAAGATGAACATAGTTATTGAAGAACAGTGTGATTAGATACCAACACATGTGCTCAAAATCCGATATGACAGTGTTGAAGCCGAAGATTACTGGAATAATCTTGGGAAATCATAAATTTGGTAAGTGTGTGGTTACAATGTAATGTCATTCACTAAGGAACAATAAAAAGTGTAAATAATACTGAGTTTTGGCCAATGATCGATTATTATAGTGTTCCTACATATCATTCTAGGGCAGAAATAAAGCCACACATAGTTCTTGATGCTAGGAGTGGAATGTGGCCAATGATAGAGGGGGATACAGCCTCCAAATTGACAAAAATAAATTTAGTTATGTAGTATAATTTAATGCAATATTGGACACCAAAGTTCTTACTTTAAAGTCACAGAGATCAGACTGTATGGTGTGTGACTTATCTATGAATGTATAAACCTTATCAAGGACCTCTAAGACCACGTGAGCCATGCTCGGTGTGGGAAATATTGGGTGGAAAATATCGTTTCAACACAAAAAGCACACAATAGGGGAACAGAGGTGTGGAGTAAAAGAAAACCCCATGAAACTGGTGCTCCCACATAATTTGTAAAGGTGAATAAATGGATGGTACTTAGAGTGTTGAAGTTCCATATAGATATTAGGATGTGATATGTAATGTGAATTATGAAACCAGTATTTGAGGTGCAATGAATTTGGTGTAATGGTGAAGGATAACTCATGACCATATTCAAGACATAGTATCAATATCATGTTTCCTATGAGGGGAACAAACAAAGGAGGGTCGACCATGACCATATTAAAAACACAGAACCTGGACCATAATGTCATTCAATATCCTATAGGATGTTAGACCAAAATGGTAGGAGAGTCTAAACCCAATCATCAATACAATTAGGTGGTCCATTCTTACATTAAATATGATGGAGACATAATCAAATGGGTCATGTAATGCATGAAAATGAAATTAAATCATGTCCATATAGAATCCAACATTGTAAGAACTATGCCACCTCACACATGAGCACATTAATGAGGCTTAAAAGTGGTCAAGGGACCGAATCAAGAAAAAATAACAAGAAAAAAATAAAGGAAAGAGGAAGTTTTGGTTTATGATCTCGGGGCGGGACCTGAGGACAAAATGTATATGTGTTCCTATATATCCTATAAGGGGAGGAATCAAGCCAAACATATTTCTAGAGTGTCATGCAGTTTAGCATTACACATTAAAGAGGAATATTGGAGGGGTATATGAAAGGGTAAATGCATATGGAATTGTAATGTAACTAGACATGATTGAGGGCTAATGATGTCTCGCACCACACCATTCCTAATCCCAAAAGAGAATTCGGGCCAATGGGCTAGAAGAGAAATTGGAGGACTTGGGGCTGGACCTAAAGACAAAATTTCTAGGACTTCCTATGTATCCCATAACGATGGGAATCAATACATATGTATTTTTCGAATATCTTTTAGTTTAACATAACGTGATAATGACATGTGGTAAATAGAAGATCATTGATGGGATATATGAGATGTAGAAGTTGTATATCCAATGTGAATGAGGAAAATAGATACCCACACTGCTCAACGTGACCTATAGAAACTCAGGTCAATATGCTGAAAAGATGACATGATTTGTGGTACCTAGGGATGGAACCAAGGTCAAAATGTCAGAGTGATCCTCTATATCCTGTGAGTGTAGGAATGATGCCATTTTTATTTCTGGAGTGTCACTCAATTTAACGCCCTCTGGTAAAGACAAGGGTTTTAAAGTAAGTCTTCGCAAGGTAGGTTCATAAGGAATCTATTGGAAACTCGACATGAGTGAGGAATATAGAGGTATCATACACACCAAGATTTCCTGATTATACATCAGGCCGTGAGTTAAAAAATATAGAAACATGATGTTGGACCCGAATATGAAATGTTTAAAAATTGTTACGTTTCCTGGAAGGTAAGGAATCAAGACACTTGTAGTTCTGAAATTCCTTTTAGTTTAACGTTATGAGATATGGATGGGGGTAACAGTTTAACATTGTGTAGGATGAACTAATGGAAATGGGTCTTGCAGTGTAATGTCATTCATGTCATCCGATGCAACTTACCATCACACGAGATTATGATGCTATGAAATATTATGTATTACAGCCTAGAATAACCAGTTTAACGACACGAAGGATGGATTTGTTGGACATTCTTACATATTTTTGTATGGATAGAGAAGTTTAGAATCATGTGGTATGGTGATGTCGAGTATTTTTACATCTTACAGTCGAGATAATGTTTTTAAAACCCATTCCATATGGTAGAGATCCTCATGTGAAGTAACACTTGAGGAATTTAACATTGGGGGAGGATTGATACGCTCTCTATCCATGGTGATCAAAGAGTACCCACTGTTGGCGTAATCATTGCGAATTATAAAAATTTCCTCCCACATGGGATCCAACATGGGTGCTTCTCTTTCAAGTATCATTATATTTTTAGGGATGATACCATGTCTCCTTTAAGGAATGAGAAGAGGTGAACATTCTTATTTAAATGCATGAGTATCTTTTTCTATTGTCTCTCCAATTTTTTTTGATTAGTGTCGATTCTCATCAAGGGATTCAAGATATATCATACAATGTTCCTCTTTATTTATTGTTGTCTACTAATCAGAATGTTCCATTTAGTGTGATGGTAGATGAATCTTGATGGGTATGACTACCTCTATCCCATGCACAAGGGAATGTGGCATCACCTGTATGGAATTGGGAGTTGTCATCCGATAATCCTAGAGATATTTGGGGATATATTTTGGCCAATATTTTTATTTTGACCAACAATACATAGTAAAATGTTATAGAGATTCTTTTTGAATGTCTTAATCTACCAATTTTTTTATTAATGATAGTGACATGTGTGATTTGACTAGATGTTGTACAAATAATACAATTTCATTTGCTCAACTGCTTTAAAGTTTGTTTCATTATGAGTGAGAAATATTTGAGGGAATAAAAATGGATGGATGATATTGGATACCATGAAATCAACAATAGAGTGGGCTTTAAATTCCTTGAGCGGAATTTCTTCTTCCCACTTTGAGAAGAAATCCATGGTAGTCAAAATGAATCTTCATTGGTAAGCTGTTGCCTGTGGATATGGCCCCACAATATTGGGCCCCCATACCGCTATGGAAAAATAGTACATAGTAGTGTGGAGGGAATTTAGTGGTCGAGACACAAAGTCTCCATGATTTTAACAGACATAACACCTCTTGGAGAACTCAATACAATTATAGACCATGGTGGGACAGATGTATCCCAACCGTCAGATCTGGTGGCTAAGCCTATATAAATATTTCCATGATGTAGGTGTTCAAAAAATTGAGTCATTGATCCAAGGGTTTATTTTTTCATGGATAGGATATCTAGATTTTTCGATGTGGGGTAATCAGTGATAAGATATCCCACGTGATAATTGTTATCATCACCAAGTGTGAAAAGAGTGATGACTCTATAATGCACCACACGGATAAATAGGTCATTCTGGTAAGGCTCTACAAGAGAAAATGAAAATCCTGCCACGACACCATCTTAAAAATTTTTAATCATTGATTGAATCTAACATTATAATAATAAGGGATTAGGGCCATCATCTAGAAATATTTCTATAACAAGGGAACCAGCTATGGCTTTATGAAAACATTATAACCATTGATTTTCATGATGAATAGCTAAAGTCCCCCTCACAAGTTGGTGGGGGACATAAATCTTGAGGGCCAACTCCATACTGGTGATGAGAGACTACTATTTTGACTCATTTTTGGTGTATCATTAGGACAACAAGATGAAATATGGAAAGACATACCGTGTGGGTTTAATGAAGATGATACCCATTCCTACTCTATTGAGTGTGGGATCACTGATACCTTAGCCAGTAGGGATTTGTGAAGCACCATCGATTTAAATATGCCATCATGGAACAACCTGATCCACTGAGGATGTCATTATCTATGATTTCATGAACTAGTGAATGCTCTGCAAGGGCTGGATAGGCAATTGCTAACGTCTAACCCTTGATAGATTTCTGTAGAACAAATCTGATTTAGAACTGCTGAATCATCATCACCCACTAATCTAGACAGCCTATCAACATATAGGTGTTAATAATATACATCATTGGGTCCATACAAGACACCAGATTCATCTAATGGTGGTGTAGGTACTTCCATAACTTCTCCACTAAAAAATCCAGCATGGGGAAACTCTTCTCGATAGAGGAATATCTAGTCTTGTTTAAAAGGTTCATGCGACTGGAGTAGTACAAAATATTCTATGTCCCTTTAATATTATTCTACATGAGAAGGGTACCGAGGGTCAATTCTAAGGTGGCCACATAAGGGAACAACAACTTACCATAGATGGGTAAAATAAAAACTACATGCTGGAGAAGGTACTACATTATATCCATAATGGTTGTTTGACATTTTTCATCCCACTAGTAGATGACACCTTTTTTAGGAGCATGGAAATGTCTTAGAATTTCCATAAAAATCCTCAATTAATCAAGATATGTAGTCTATGTAGACTAGAATGCCTCAGAGATCCCAATTATATATTGGAGGAGGTATCTGATTGAAGGCCTAGATCTTCTCTGGATCGATCTCGATGCCTCTATATCTAATGGAAAATACGACAATCCTTTCTTAGGTAAACATGAATGAACACATCAAGGGTTTCATCTTAATTTGGAAAGAAAAGAGGAATCTGAACACATTATCATGATTTCTCATATGGTCATGATGTTGGTGGGATTTGACCACATATTATCCATGTAGAATTCCACTAATGTCCTAATAATAAGTTTGAATATGCAGTGCATATCGAACTAATAGGTGTTCCAACATTCTTTAGACCAAAAGACATTTCTGAATAACATAAGGTAACTTTCAGTTCTATAAAGGTGATGGGATATTCATCATCAAGTGCCATTCAGATCTTACTATATCTGGAATACCCATCCACGAAGGAGAGAAAATATAATCTTGTGGTGGAGTCAATCAACAGCTTCGTCAAAGGAATGGAAAATCATCGATTGGAAAATGATAGTTAATATACCAAATGTCAATGGATACACTGATATATTTGATATAATTACTGACAAGAACGATATTGCACAACCATTTTGGGGTACTGGAGTTCCTTCATGATGTTGAATTTAATATCTTATCAACTTTCACCTCAACCATGGAACCATTAGAAGGGTATATATTTCTTGGAGGCTGTTTGACCCCGTAATAACTTATGGGGAGATCAAGATGGTTGAAGCCAACATAAGGATCTTTTCATGGAATCTTCTCAAAGCTCTAGGAGAATACATCCCAATGATACATCATGAAATCCACATATTTTCTTTTGTCTTCTACATACATTATTGCGCTAATCAATATTGTCATCGTATCTACCTCGACACTGAGATTCACTTGTACCAACTCATCGATGATGGTGGAGACACCTTCCTCGAATGTAGGAGGAGCATCCACCAAATCCCCTACATCATCCAAAATATAAGGATCATCTGAAAGGTGATAGTCAATAGGATAAAATGTACATAATGGAATTATGGTTCCAACCTATGTGGTTGTGACATCTTCATCAGAGGACTACTGCATTGCTGAAACCATAATGACAAAAGATATGGACCTGATTCTATCGAGCCTTCAACCTAGTGGGAAATGGATGGTGATATCAAAGAAGTAATGGGTAATGAGTTGGATTTGGTTCAACCCATCTCAGAGGAACATGTAGGTATGGTTTATAGTTGTTTCCATGGTGGTGGAAATCCTAATACCATATAATGGCAGGGAGTTATTGTATCAGCCAATCATAATTCATATAGGAATATGATGTGATCCTATATAATTCAATGTATATGAGAATGTGTCTTCCCCTTGTATCAGAAATGACAAAGTAGTGTCCTGAGTATTGGGTTGTGGCTTCTAACTGATGAATTTGGAGGATGAATTAATTATCCATGTCTATCAATGAGTTGTTTGAATGATTAGTGTGCTCAATATAATTGGTTCGAACTGAATTGTCATTGTTGTTGTAATAGTTGGAATATAAATATATGATTTTACCAGTGGTAAAGGGATCTCCATCACCTTTAAGTACACCCAGTAAACCTATTAGGGATTACTTGTAGCACTGGTGATATGAGGAGGCAACTACCGCAAGGAGATGGAGTCAGGGCCTACCCATAATTGATTATATGCAGTTTCGTATGAGATGGCCATGAATTTATTACTAGAAGAAAGGACAAAAAACTGAGTCATTATAAGAATATTACAACATTACATCTATTCGGTCCTGTCATAACACTGAATGTTTAGGTCCGAGGGGTCCAGATCTTCTTCAGACTACCCTAGCGTGCAGAGTGACTGGGTCAAGATAAGATTGATCCCAGAACTAATGTTGACAACGAAGCGGTGGAATTACAAGACAATAATTTTTCCTTTGATATATAATGTATGGATGTTCCCCAATACTAGGGAGCATCATTCTACTCCAATTAATTATATGATGTCATGACATTATTTATCCTCAACTTCCTTGGTATGGAATTATTCTACATCTACCACCTCTATTTCAAAATTGAGGGAGATTCTCAAAGCGTTTGAGAAGGCTTCAGGCATATATTTCTATTGGTGGAGAAACGTGGGGATCACAAGATTTGTAGGAATTTTAGAAAGGTTCCTAATCACATCATACATCAATGTTAGTTGAACATTTATACAGGAAAAAGGCATGAAAAACATTGATTATCGAAATTTAGATTCTATTTGGCAGTGGTAATGTCCAATTCCTCTCTAGATGAACCATAAAAGACAAATACTGATTGATTACTAGAAAATTTATATTTTTCCATAGCTAAACACAACTGAACATGATGTGGACATGGAGGCTTCACCTGATCAAGGATGGAAAATAGAGATGAACACAAATCTGATGAGACATGATGGGAGGATATCCCTTACTAAGGTAAGTAATGAACCTTCTTTATAGTCATGGTAACATGCACATGTTAGCTAGAGAAACGGTACAAATAATTGTAACGATTCATTTATCTATGGTAACATTGAATATAACATCGATTGGGAACATTATGAGGATCTTCCTAGCGCTCTTCGTCATCAAAAATCATTAATGGGTACACTAGTTAATTGTTATTTACTAATCCATATGCCCGATAATCACATTAGGGATCCTACATTTCAGGGTGAATCCCTAATCAAATCCCCATTTCAAGGGGAATGAAGTCAACATGAATACGAGAACACATCGGCACTAGTGGGTGGATTTTATTTCCCTTGTGTCTCCAACATCTTCTCTTTCAAGATGTAAAAGGATGAGATTAGGTTGCAATAGTGAAAGTTGGGGATGGTGTATTGACATAGAGAGGACCAAGATGATTCAGTCTGACTCAGATGATGTTGTGGGCATAAGAGAATTCCCTAGGAGTTATCTAGTCAACATATTTCTGAGACCCATGGCCAAAGACTTGTTTTTATTCACCCTCATTGTCGTTTTCTAGCATTGTAGATACAAACACCACCTACACTATGGCGGAAATCAACCTAACCACACTACTTTGGACATGGTCCTAAAGATAGTCCTAGAATACATACAATATATTGAGAGTATGTCAATGGAATCAATGATATGGGAAAAAGTTGGGGCGATCAGTTATATTATCATCTTTGGGTCTACAGCATTCTGGAAACTACAAGATTCCAGAATCCAAAACACCATAAAAATATCCATGGAAATTACATTCTTCAAACATGTATTTTTGGTTACCCTTATTTTAAAAAGGGGATCCTAGAAGCCTCGATCTGATTGGGGGTGGATCCTAATGAAGAGTTGGAAACTGATTGTCTCTGAATGGATGAAATGGTCGATTATATAGCAGTGATTGAAAATTCTAAGGAATGTGATGCTAAACCTGATCCTAACCTTATACTGGGGCCCTTAGTGGTGTTGAAGTGGAGGCTCCACTAGAGGAAACTCAACTGGACTAGGGGACTATACCTGTGCAATGGAAGTAGTCTCAACCTTTGCTACTCTTCATATAGGGGCTATATGAGACAATGAGCATGCATATATTCAATGTTTCAAAGATCTCTCTCAGTAACGAGCCTTATCATAGAAATAATGAAATCCACATGGGATGGTCTGAGTGATGAGAGAAAGAATGAGTCCAGTCTTGATTTTTCCCAGACATAAATTTATGAAATTATATTGAATCACCATCATATCAAGTAAACATGTGAGACCCTCCCACCATGAAACAAATTCGGTGACATGCCCATATGACCATTTCATTCACTTGAAGATCCATAAATACAATTCATAATAGTGGTAGAGATATAATGATTTAGAAAATGCATTCAATGATCCAACAATCCAACTACAAACCTGATGGGTTGTTAGTTGTACCTGATGAATGAGGGCCCTTCATGTGTTAGAACGAAGCACCAGAGTTTAGCGAACTCTTACTATGATAAAGTCCCTAGTATTGGTCCACACCTAGAGATGATGGGGTCTAGATGATGTAGGGTGTCACCCATCCCATTGAATGGTTATAAGGCAGGATTCTCAAAGCCTAGGGGCAAGGGAAAATCACCCACCCATGCCAGATATGGCTTTCCATCATGTTGGATCAACTACTATTGGGTTACAAGGGCCTCAGAAGTGAAATAATACATGCTATTAGACAATCCATGCATGGATTACTATCCTAAATAGGATCTTTGACCACTAGTTTGTTGGAGGGTTCCTCAAAATAATAAGAAGTCACAATAGCTTACAGAGTGGCTGGTGGAATGATCTGAGGAGCTAGTGTAGGGAAGAATTACAAAATAGTTGGGGGACTGACCTGAATTTAAACTAGAGGTGTTCTTGGGTAAATTAATCGTGGATATAGGGAAGGATCTCATGTAGCACGAGCAGATTTTGGAGATGTACACCGTGGCCATTTTTCGTAAGATCCGACCTCTACCATGAATGGATATATAGGGATGTTGACTTCTCTGGGAGGAAAGTCACTTGTGGGAGAATGTACCTACCCATACTACCCACGTTTATGATGATTGATATCTTATTGGGGATCAACATATTCATGGAATCATTCTTCGACACACTTGAAAATAATATCATAAATTAATTTCTTCTATTTTTAGTGATTCTAGATAAACATGGCCTAGATGGGATCATCCTCCATTTTTAACTAAACTTGAGGGGCCACATGCCTTAGTAGTCCAAGTGTTCCTTTCTCCCTTACTATGATCCTTTCCAAGGGTAAATAAATCAGCAGGGTCTAAAAGTCCATGTATGTTTCCAGGATTGTTAATGAAAAATCCTATAGTATCCAAGAGTTGTGGTACTATCCTCAAAGGTAGGGTTTGATTGATGATTCCAACCTCACATTCCTTCTCTATGAGATCTGACAAGATTATGGAAACAAGTCTTAGAGAAATATCCTTGATATCACCAAGAAGGTCAATTTTTCACTGAATATGGATAAAGTGGACGAAAGGATACTATCCCCAGCAACAGATCTGGGAATGAGGGGGTGCCTCCTTAACGACTCTATAAATAACTTTGAACCTATAAATTCATATTTTCTAAAGATCCCAGTGATGATTCGACGATGTATTGTACTGATCCACAAGAAACACGAATAATTCAATAATGATTCATTTCCAGATGATGTCATCATAATGCTCCTCAATTTTTGGATATTCGATTTAATGATGACAAAGAAAATTGTTCGTCATCCTCAGGGTTTGACATAAACCCATGACCTCATCTTGGGTTAGTGGACCTCCAATGCATATATCTAAAGTAGCAGTTGGACCAAAAATATCAAGAATATGGTCCACAATGAGAATGTCCCCTAAAATCATTCATTTATAATTAATAACCAACCCTTGGTTTCCCTATTCTTCACCTGGTGAATCTTAGGAACTAATAATGAGATTGATATAGACTGTTGTGGTGGCAGGTTTGTCAGTGGAGAGTACAGTGCATGGGCCGACAAACCACTGCATACTAAGATGTCACCCGATGGATTTATTGATTTCATTACCAAAACACTACAGGATGGGGTATCAACAATGCCTTATTTTATAATGTAGGTGATCGCTTTTGGAGAATATGGGCGGTTCTCAAAATCCAACATTCCCTAGAAAAACTATATATATTCTCTAGTCGAGGTACCGAGTAATCCATGTGATGATAGAGCAGAGTGCATGACCAAACCCTGAAGGGGAACCAAATCTCCCTCCTCATACATATATCTATAAAGGGACTTAGGGATTTGGTGCATCTCACTTTCCGAAGGTATTATGCTTTCAGGCCTAGTTCCTTCCCCAGAAACTGATAAAGAGGATATGGGCAATGGATCCATCATCAATTCACACTCTTCTTCAGAGTCTGAAAAAAGTAATGTATTGAAAGTTATATGGAGTTTTGAAGGATCATTAATTCAGTGGTGAAAGATAAACCTTATTCATAGGATGGTTCTTCAGGATAGGGTAAATCCTTGACCCATGGATTACCTCTATGAGGGATGGAGTTGGTGCAGGGAGGGCCACCCCTAGAGCAATTAGGAACATGGAAGAAACATCCATTCATGATATCCTTTAAGTGGTAAGGAACTCTACTCATGGTGCTTATAAAGACATGGAGTGGGCCTCCATGTTGGATGAGATATTGGGGTGAACATTCACTTGGATGTGAAGGTTTGTGAGAGGCAACTGACAAGATATCAAACGTAAAAAGGGGATGACCCCCATGCTAAGTGTGGTACACATAGGGAATACGTTCATAATAAGTAGTGTTGGAGAGGGGATCTCCACAGTAGGAGATGATTAGAACATGGGGAATCCTCTAAGATGGTTGGAAGTGGTGGTATGATGAGGGAATTCATACTGATTAAGATAAACATGGGGAATACCACTATGAAGATGGGTTGCGGGGTGAGGAGGAACTTTGAATTTATAACATAAAATATTGGGAAAATATCCATACATGGGATCATGGGAATGGGGATGACCTTCATGATAAACATAAAATGGATGGGGAGGACCTCTACCTAGTAAATAAAAGGCAGAATGGGGAGAACTACAACACTGGGTGCGAGAGTGGAGATGAATCCTATCCTGGTAAGAGAATGTATGGGGAGTGACGTTGTAAAGAGTCTGGACATCATAGGATGGCCCACAACTACCGGTACATGCTATTGCAATAAGAAGAGTTATCCTAGCCTTCCCATGGGTAGGTTGTGGACCCAATCCCAGTCATGCACGGAGGTACCCCTGATCTAAAATAATATGGAGATGGAAGTATTCCTCTATGGTGTAATGGGACACCTAAGCTCATGAAGATGAAGTCCCATTAAAAGCGTGTTTCTGAGCTTTCACTCTTCATTGGTGTCGGGTTAGTTGAGTTGGGATACTAACAATGGGGAATCGATCAACTATTTCTTGGCCTGAGATATAGGTTGGTGGTGGTAACATTGCCTAGTGGGAGCCCTTCTTGGAACCTCGTAGGTGATGGTACTCGATAAGAAAAGTAAATCAGTCGTCCAAGGTTAGTGGGAAGTGCCTCTGTTTGACACAGCATGCCCACTATACTCGATAGAGAAGGAGTTCTCCAGTTGCTGAGGTGTACGACGTTGTCTTCAGTGTGTTACTTGATACTACCCCCCTAGAATAAATCCTATTGTGAGTTGAGTCAGAACCTCTATGTTTTCCTCATGATTGGGATGGATTACTTGAAAACGTAGGTATATGTATGGGAATATACCTAAATAAGGATATCTGTTGATTTCATACCTTGTGTTTTATCCTTGTTGGATTTTGTGAGACCTGGAGGGTCTTGGAGTACCTACTGTGTATCGTTATACTCACCTCTACATGAGATATGCCCGAACATTGTTGTGTTGGAAGAAAATGACAAACAACGCTGATTATTCCCGAGAGTACTAGGACAAGACGATACACGGAGGTGGACCTTACGACAAGTTAGTACATGGAGGAGATGGATAGACGAGGAGTGCTGATGAGGAAATATGTACCTACCCTTCAGGTATGAACCTCGGAGGATGACCCAAAAGATGACTTTACCTTTTATTCAGTTGCACTTGTACTTTCCAATTGGTATTGTATTTTGGACTCTTTTACTTTCAGCACTGTTTTGTTATACAGTTTACTTGGTGTTTTGTATCCAGCTTTGTGCTTGATAATATGCGTGCCTATAGGTTAAAAAGCCAATTCCTTCACAGTTTTAAGGAATTAAACCTTCTGTGCTATTCGCCTGCCCTTATCCTAGGGATGGCGTCCATGGTGTAGTCACTGCACAGGCCCTGGGGGACGGGTTGTGACAAATTGGTATCAGAGGAGTCGGTTCTCTGGCAGAACTAGGACTCTAATCTTTTATATGAAATAATAGTGTGAATGGTAATTAGTGTGGTTCTCAGTTCAAGGAGTCCAGTGTTGGTGCGGGGGTCAACGTATCAATACACCAGGATCTTGACTTCTAATTTCCGACTCAGCACATGAAAACACTGATTGTGTGTGTGTTTTCAAATGTTTTCTTTGTGATCTTTTGAGTCAGCTCACCAGGTATAAATTTCATCTAACCAGTTATAACTTTTGACCATGGAGAACCTTTTTCTTTTCAGGATGGCTCCACACAGACATCCAGCTAGAGTTCTGAGAGTTGTACACACTGATTACCCACCGAGCGACGAGGCCTTGATGTAGGGCCCTTTATCTAGTAGAGGCACGACCTGAGGAACCAAAGGTACCAGTGCACGTTGGGCCAGCAATGCCACCATAACCAACAGTAGACGATGAACACCGCTTGAGCGTGTTTCAAGAGTTCTAGCGCCGGAGTCCACTGTGGTTTAGGGGATAGATGGACCCAAATGCGGATGAGGATTTACTGGAGTATGTGTTGATAGTCTTCCAACTCATAGGGTCACCATCTGATATCATGGTGATCCTTTCTGTCAGCCTTATACAGGGAGCAGTAGGCAGATGGTGGATCATGATGAACTAGGTTCACGATGAGGAAATGATTCTCTGGGTAGACTTAGAGATCCTGTTTTGGCCAGAGATTATCCCTATGACTCTTCGCGCATGTAACATATAGGAGGTACTTCATCTACAGTAGGGTCGAATGACTATGGATCAGTACATAGAAAGGTTCACTAACCTCTCTCGTTACTCCATAGATATAGTGTATGACCAATTTTTCTAGGCCTAGACCTTCGAGAAGGGACTCAAGAAAGAGATCACGGCTTCGGTGATCTCACTCAGTATCCTGATGCAGGCGGTGGTCTGAGAGAGATCCCTCTTGGTGGAGAGTTTCCTTACTGATCAGTCACCAGAAGAAAGTCCCACTACCAGTCATCATGTAGTAGAGTCTTCTTTAGTTGGCAGAAGACAGACATCACAGAGGTCTAAGAGGACTAGAACACCAGGAGTACTACCGCATGACTCATGATCAGTTGTGAAGGGCACCCAAAGTCGATCTAGTAATGCCAGGAACATGCATTGTTACTCATGCGGCAGGTAGGGTCACATGGCTCGTGTCTATCTGACCCGTCGTACGGATGATCAAAAGATGGTCAAAGGACTGCCCAACCAGAGATAGAGGTTCGATCGAGGAGGTTTGTAGGGAGAATGAGGACATTCCAGAGAATATGATCATGTAGCTGGTGGTGGGAGACGATTTGAGATGTTACGGCCACCACCACCAAGAGGTCCATCATGACCGTAGGGAGTAGGAGGACATGGGAGATCCTAGCTCTCGGCAGCTGAGGTCTATGATCAAGGAACTCCGGAGATGATACGAGGTATGATCTATGTCCACTCCACCATATCTGTAGTACATATAGACATAGGTTCTAGTCATTCTTTTATTTCCATTTCCCTCGTTCAAAGCCGATAGATTCTAACGGAGATGTTGGCTTGATCCATACAGCTAGAGGCTCCTACGGGAGTGGATTTGACAATTACGCACTGGTGACGACATTGTGAGCCTACTCTAGGAGGTGAGAGATTCAGTTGGGATCACCTAGTAGCGACATTGAGGTCTTACGATGTAATATTGGGTATGGACATGTTATCTACAGTCCATGTTCAGATTGACTGTATTAGTCACAAGGTGTGGTGTGTCTGCACGGATGGGACTAGGTTTACCTTCACCGACGAGAAGGGAGCCTTTGTAGCATAGGATGTAATTACCCATAGGAGAGTGCAGTCGATCACTAATCAGTTGGCTAGACATAACCTTAGAGCTGTTGATTTTGAGAGTTTGAGCTATCATGTAGTGGTGGACCAGTACGCAGATGTTTTCCCTGATGATGTTCAGGGTCTACCTCCTCGCAGAGAGGTTGAATTTTACATTGAATTGTACACCAAGACAAAATAGATATCTACACCAGCATATCAATTGGATCCTATAGAGCTTCATGATCCATAGGTACAGTTATAGGACTTGCAAGGGAAGGGATTCATCTGGCCCAGTGATTCTCCTTGGGTAGCCATGATTCTGTCACCAAGAAGACAGATGGGAGACTGAGGATTTGTGTCAAATACATGCACCAAAACCACATGGACGTAAAGATAAACTACCCACTCTTGAGGATTGATTACCTCTTTGACCAGCTGAAGGGAGCACGACGGTTCTCAAAGATTTACCTTAGATCTGGCAATCACAAGATCAGAGTTTGAGATGAATATGTGCAGAAGAGAGATTTCAGATGTCGGAAGGGCCATTAAAGGTTCATGGTTATGCCATTAGGCCTAACCAATGCTCAAGCAGTGTTCATGGGACTCATGAATAGGATCATTCAGCCATACCTTGATCGCTTTTTAGTGGTCTTAATCGACGACATTCTTATCTAGTCGGATACTAAGGAGGAGCATGCCTATCATTTAAAGGTAGTACATGACACACTCAGATAGAAACAGTTATATGGTAAGCTCTCAGTGTGCTATTTTTTTATCTGAGAGGTTCACTCTCTGGTACATGTCATATCGGAGGATAGAGTTCCAGTAGATCCAGTGAATATTGAGGGGGTACTAGCTTGGGATCCACCCAAGAGTGTGAAGAAGGTTCTATGTTTTCTAGGATTGGAGAGACACTACTGGAGGTTTTTTCCAGACATCTCCAGAATTGCAGCACCACTACCAGCCTTGATGAAGAATGGGAAAACCTTCATGGGGATGGAGAGATTCCAACAGAGTTTTCAAGATTTGAGGAAGATGCTGACTAGTTCCCCCATCTTGAAGCTTCTAGACGAGGGTGTAGGGTACATAGTCTACTGCGACGTATCAGAGACCAGACTCAGATGTGTTCAGATGCAGGAGCGAGCAGTGATCGCATACAGTTCTTGAAAACTAAGACAAAACGAGCTGAACTATTCTACCCATGACCTGGAGTTTGCAGTAGTGGTCTTCGCCTTGAAGATGTGGTGACACAATCTGATTGGAGAATGTTTTACAGTGTACTCAGATCACAAGAGTCTCAGGTATATATTCTATCAGAAGGAAAAGAAGTTTAGACAACAACATTTTCTTGAGTTCCTCTAGGTCTATGACTTAGTGATAGTCAATACTCTTGGGAAGGCGAACGTTGTAGCGGATGCACTCAGTAGGAGGTCTGGTATACAACTACTAGGTGAGGCGACAGAGCAGCCGGCTGCTTTGCAGATATCCTTCTAGGAATGTGATAGAGAATATTTTATTCAGTCTCTTACATTCACTCCCCGACTTCATTAGTGAGTTAGGGAGGTGCATCATGGGGACACTGACTGTGAGGCTCTAAATGCTCATATATCCACAGGGTGGGCACCTGAAAGATTTTATGAAGGTGGGGAGCACATCATCCACTTCAAAGGACATACCATGGTACCCGTGTCACTTAAGGAGGAAGTGTTGAAGGAGTTCCACACATCCCCTCTAGTAGTATATCCAGGAGTGGAGAAGATGTACCAGGATCTCTGACAAGAGCACTGCTGCCTGAGAATGGAGAAAACATTTGTAGATTTTGTCTCTTGGTGCCTCGCTTATCAGTAAGAGAAGGCATAGCATCAGGTACCAGCATGCTTGGTTCGGCCCTTAAAGTTCCCAGAGTGGAAGTGAGATGGGATATCTATGGACTTAATGACAGGACATCCATGTAAATCCAGGGGACATGACTCAATTTGTGTGATCATCAACTGACTCACCAAGTCGGAACACTTTTTACCAATTGGAAAGCAGGGTTCAGTAGAGTTCTTGGGATGCCTCTATGTGCAAGATATTTTGTGGCTACATGGAGTTCCTTCAACGATTGTATCTGATCGTGACACACATTTTACTTCCTGGCAATGGAAGGGGTTTTAGGAGGCTTTTTGGAAGAATAATCATTTGAGAACCACATTCCATCCTCAGACGGATGGGAAAACTGAACAGACCATTGATACCCTCAAGGACATGTTGTGTGCTTGTTTCCTCGACTTCGGTTGAAATTGGGAGGATCACTTACCTTTGGTGGAGTATTCATACAATAACAAAAATCACTCCACCATATGGATTGAACATTTTTAGGCATTGTACGGGAAACCTTGCAGATCACCATTGTGCTGGATTTACCTAGGGGAGTTAGCACTCATGGGATCAGAGATGGTTGTGCTACCACAGAGAAGATGCAGATCATCTAGGAGAAGATCAAGACTGTACAGAGAACGAAGAAGTCTTATTCCGACAGGAGAAATAGGCCTCTGGAGTTTGAGGATCGCAACCATGTCTTTCTATGGCCCTCACCCTGACGAGGTATACACATATTTGGTCGAGGGGAAAAGTTATCTTTGTGGTTCATTGGATATTTCGGGTCCTCAATAGATTTGGCTTGGTGGCATACAACTTAGCTCTTCCACCTTAGTTTCACTGGGTGCATGATGTATTCCACGTATCCCGGCTGAGGAGATACATGCATGACCTTTATCACATCATCGACCATAGAGGGATTGATGTTGATGATGTGGAAACTTTTACAAAGGTTCCAGTAGAAATTGAGGATCGACAGGAGCGGGTCTCTCATGGATGATCGATACCTCTAGTGAGCGTTAACTGGAATCACGAGAACCTCCAGGAGAGCATATGGGAGTGAGAGGATCAGATATGTGTTTAGTACCCCCACTTGTTCAGTTAGTTTGAGTTTTGGCTTATGTGGATTTAAAGCCTAAGGTGGGGAGAATTTAAAAACCCTGAATTCCGAGTAATTTTTTTTAATTAAATAGGAATTTTACGAGTCCGTAAAAATTGACTGCACGTGATTCTGAGTCTCGGAGTGCCAAGAATGAATTTCTGATATTTATTTTTTGGTACGTTCAGTAAATGTGTGAGAAGGATTTTATAACATTTCAACAGGTTCATAGAATTGAAACTTGAGGGCAATGTTGAACGGGTAGAATCAATATTCTCTTAAGGAGAATTTCACCTCGATGACAGACGGTCGTGGGTGAATGTTAGTTTTTGGGATTTTCGTGTATGAATATAATAAAATTAAAAGTGTGCGAAATTTTATTTTTGTTATTTTAGACATCCATGTGGGTGTTCGGAGGAGGGATCCACCAGAACTAAACATCCATGTCGAAGATGAGAAGTGGGGACCTTCAGACCTTAACATCCCTTTAAAGGTTAGGGTGGTGGAGACCACCCGAACGTAACCTCCCATGAGAGGTTATGGTGATGGGGCGCACCTGAGGCCTAAACCTCTTGAACTCCTCTCATTATGGAGAAAAAACCTCTCAACCCCCCTCATTAATTTGGAAGAGCCTCTTCAATTCCTTCACATTAATTGTTTTAATGCACATACCTCTAATATGCCAACCTAGTTAATTGATTAGGCTATTTTGAATTTGTTCCAATGAACTAAATAGTGACCTTAATCTATTATCCTCAGCATCTTTGGTGTAATTGGGAGGAAGGATCCCTTGGGAGAAAGCCCTTCGACGAAGAACACATTTTTTCATGAAGAATGCTCCACCAATGAAGAATGTTCCACCAATAAAGAACGCTGGCCCCCTTTGACCTTCTTCCTCAAGACTTCTTCCGACGTTGGATGTCCTCATCTACGGCGAATCAATGACCGCACTACCTTCTGGAACCAACGCCATCAAGAGAATGGGGTAGGGGTTTATTTCTATTTTATTATCACTTAACATGTTCTCCCCTTCTAATTATTTTGCGGCTTTAGGAATTGAGATTGACGAGGATTGTGGGAAATGTTGTTTTAAAATATAATCCTTACATGTTCATGCTTCTTTTTTGGTGAACCTATTACTATCACTCTAAACACAGAGGGTGCGTGCCAAAAAAACATGGCCTGAACCCTCTACTGTTCTTATTTGGTGTGTTTTTTTTAAGTGGAGGAAGGCGACCAAGGATAAAAAGGCAACAACGCCGCAACGTACGACATCCACGACCTGCGCCACCCCACGATGCTTCCCCCTTTCGGTCGAATCAGCCACGTACCCGACCGAGCCACCCTCAGCCGGACTGAGTCAATGTGCCAACCCGGGCCAAACCCCCTCGCTATGCCGCCATCGTGCCAAGCCACTACGCCACCGCCGCCTTGCCTGGCCGCCGATGTCCGTCGTGTCGAGCCGCTGCGCCACCGCCGCCGTCTGCTGGGCCGAGCCGCCGCCCCGCCGCCATCTGCCATGCCGAGCCACAGTTCCACCACCACCTGCCCTGCTGAGAAGCCACACCGCCGCCATTCGCCGTGCGGAGCTGCCACACCGCTGTCCACCAAGCCATGCCGCTATCCAGGCTGAGCTGAGCAGCCGTGCCGCTGCAATCCGCAAAGACGAGTCGTCGTGCCGCCACCGTCCACCGCTCCACTATCCGCAGAGCCGCGCCAAATTCTAGGCCAAGCCACTACCACTGCCTTCGTGCCCTTTCTATGGCCCTCCAAGCCACCTGATCCACCCTTGATGCGGCCATACGAGCTACCCCGAGCTGAGCCAGCCTGAGGCTGAGCTGTTCCACGACCGAGCCATCTTAGCGACACCCTCCGAGGATGAGCCGCCTCTGCGTCCCCTCACGAACGTTGGGCCGATCCCAATGGGCATGGCTAGACCTAGCGAGTAAGGCTAGGTCAACCCAAACAGGGTTATTCCAGGTCAGGTCTAGCCAAGTCAGTCCGAACGGGTTCGACCGGACCTGGGCCCACTATGACACATTTACTTTCTTTTGGCCATAACTCTGGCACGATACGTCTGTTTGACGAACCGTCAGCAGAAATCAAAATATTGGTGCAAGATGGTCCCGTGGAGTATACCCTAATGGAGTTTTGGATTATGAAGGGAAATGGTCAGATTTGATCAAGCACGAATCCAACCGGGCCCCCGGGACTAAAAGACTAATAACTCAAAGATCGAGCGTCTGATTGACGCATTGTCGGTTACGTTGAGACCCCTATGACATGGTGGACCATTGAGATACTTATTCATGGGACATAATTAAACTTTGAGTATCAACCTGTATCTTGTAGAGTGGATCCTCATAGATGACGAGAGAGCATAGTGCAGTGACCGAGTTCCTAGTTGAGACTTGACGAATACTGGCTATTTCAACTCAGAGTGACTCGACTATCCTGGTGGGGAGTGCCTTGGTGATGCAGAAGACCCACTTTGTTGAGCTCCATGGTGATGTGGGAGACCCACAATACTTGAAAAGAGGAGTAACACATCAGTCTACGAGGGGTAGTGCCTTTGTGTGATGCGATAAACCCACATTGGGGAGTGCCTATGTGTGACGTGGCACACCCACAATACTCGACAGGAGGAGTACCTCAGCAGTCCAAGGTTTGTGGGAAGACCCTCTGTGTGACGCGGTGGGAACTACTATACTCGATAGAGGAGTAATTCTCCAGCATTAGAGGTGTTCGACATTGTGTTTGGAATGTTACTTGATAAAAACCCCAGAATTGGAGTATCCTTCACCACTACATTGTATAAAATAAAAATCAACATCCTCAGACATTACCACCAAGACTTCATTAGTATTTAAAACCTACATTATTATCTCTATATAATATGCTAGGTTAATCAATGATATTAATAATTCAAGATCAAAATGAATAGCCTATTTGAAATAGTGATCTTTAAGAAATTCATCCAAGGTAGATCAAGTTGATATGGTATGAGTTCAATATAGTGAAGAGAGTAATCTAAAATCTTCTAGTCACTCTATTAAAGGAAATGACATTTTAATGACTTAGTTACATTATTGTTTTAGAGGATTATTTTTCAATAAACAATGTCTTGAATGCATCCCATGAATATCACATGTGTGAATTTGTATAAATTATGGACTTAAAGAACTTATTACATATATATTCAACTATAAAGGTAGTGAAAAATAGATTATGAGGCTCAGAGAGTTCAATAATGTTAAGGATATTCTCAACATACTAAAAACACTTTCATATAATGGGAATATAACATCCCATGGAAGAGGGGAGGCCGTATGTTTGAATATCTTTATTTTAGTCTCTATATTGATACAATATTTGAAGAACCCTTTGATCCATAAATGAAGCATATATAATAACATACTCATATAGATTAGGATTATTCATAATGATTACTTGTGATGTACCTCCTGAATCCCTCTCTTGACATTCCTTAAGGACGTGTTGGGGTTTACCTAAAACGAGTAAAAAACACAAAATATAATCAAAATTGGCCTCAAGATTCAATTTTTTTTAAACTAAATATCAAACAAAAACATAAATATCAAAAAATCAATATAAATTCATTTACATAAAAAAATATTTTTTAATACTCATCAAAATTAAAAATTTAATAAAACCCTCTATTTCTATTTAAAATTCATATTATCCACTTTTTAAAGCATAACATATAATATATTATAAAACCATTTTTACTGCTAAAAATATAAACTAGAAGGTTTGATGAAAATTTATTTTAAGATATTAATATATGATCCCCAATCAAATAAAAATATTTCCAAATATTTGAAATTTGACACTAGAATCATTGGATATCATCACTTGAAAATTATCGAAAACACCCCCTCAAAAGATAACACCAAAATTACCTCAAGAAAAAAAAAATTATGAAATGATAAATAAAATCAATAATCCAGAAATAAAAATATAATTAAACATCAATACAAAATGAATGTGAATAATTATTATTTATAATCATAAAGAAAAAAATTTTAAAATGATTGAAAATTTTAATATGTTGTATGGTATGGCTACATGGTCTTCAAAACTATTTGTTAACAATAATAAAACAGAAAGTTATTTTCTATATTAGGCTGATGTTTCTTTATATGGTTTTTTATTCTACTCATAGTATTCATGTGACCTTGGGATTATTTTAATTTTAGAATCTAGAACATGGGGTATCTGAAAAAAGTTCATGAACATTTAATATAAAATAATATTTAAATACATAAAAAAATCTATAAAATAATATTTTTAGAAGATTAAATTTTATACACACTCATCCCGAACACCACTAGTAACTGATGTATTAGTATAAAAATTATTACCGTATACATACTCATAACTACCCATTGATATCCACTTATTTTGATATAAATCTTTGATACTATTCTATCAGGAATTTACATACGATTCCTCTAATATGGGTAACTGAGTGGAACTGTGACTTTCTTGAATAATATTCCCAATCACCATTGGATGAGAACTAGTTCCTATAAATAAAAATGTACACCAGTGGGAAAAATTTATCACTATAATGAAATATTCGTAAGAAAAAATCACCAAGAACATTATCATGGCCATTATATAATTCGAAGACAGACACAAAAAAAATAAATATTTCTATAAATTAAAAAAACACAAAAATGCATAATAATGTAAACACAACACATAAAACATTAATCAATACAATAAACACATCAATGAATCCTTAAATCGTAACAAATAAACAAGAATTAAAAATATAAAAAATTGATTTGGAATACTTATGTGGAATAATACATAATATGAATTAACATACAAAAATAAAAATAAAATACTATATCTACACTTCATATTCCCCACTATGTGTTAGGAGAATTACTTCACCCATCACACAAAAAACATCCAGAACTAGAACAAAAGAATATTTTACCACATATGAGAATATATTATACTAGATCTATAAAATTATAAGAATGAGAAAAAAACTCCCATTAAGAATCCTCCCCACTCTATATAAATATGCAATAAATATAAATCTATTTTATAATTGTTTTGAACCCATGTTATATAAGAAATTTTTTTATTTTAAACAATATATAAAACTGCAGACTAACACATAATAATTTTCCTCCCAATGTATGCATGTTTCAATTTTTATCAAAAACATGCTTTAAATATTTTCCCAAAAAATGTATAATTTGGTATAAATGAAAAAAATTTGAACATTATTTTAGAAATTCCAATCATTGATAAGTTAAAAAAAATTACTCAGAAAAAAGATGTATTATTTATAGAAGCTACAAAGAAAAATAAGAATTCATATAATAATAAATATAGAAAAATGTTTGGGAACAGTCATAACATTATCAATGAATTATAAAATATTGATTATATTGGGAACACCTAGTATCCATAGTATAAATTTAAGATAAAATAAAAGTATAATCTATCAAATATGTACATGTTGTGATTCAAATACCAAAAAATTGGTTTTACCTTACCAAAGAAGACCTAGAAGATATATCCCCTAAACAAGACCAGATCCTTACTTGGTTCCTTAGGCAAGAGAAGAATAATGAACTCATACACTACTCATACATAAATGTTACACTTAAATACCCATTTTTTTAATGAAAAAAATCAATAAAGTGGGTAATCAATATGTGACATAAAGTTATAAACATAATAAACAATGACTGTAAAAAACTATCACCTTTAATAACGCTTTGATAAGAAACCAACTTTTCAAAAAATAACATATAATAAATCTATCTTCAAACTAGTATTGGTTTATTAATTACATATAAAAATATTATAATATTTAAAATATTCATTAATATAAATAGGTATTATTTAAATAGTGTACATTCATCAAATGATCCCTCCTATAAAGTTTCAATCGGGTCTTTGGAACATCATTAGAAATATTTAGTAATGGATTTATCTCTTGAAGTCTAATCTATAAAAAAATATTTATAAATCATATGAAGAAATTTAATTCCATGAAAACAAGAAATTACTCATATAGAAATTTATTTTTAATTAAAACCCCTCTTTATCTATGAATTATTTTATGATTACAATATTTTGTATTTACACCACCAAAACACACGTATCTCAATGATTATGATATGAACTATTAAAATATTTTAATATAATAATTTCTTGATCCTAAAATTAAATGATAATGTTAAACATGATCAAATCATGTAAAATTTTCATGAATTCCTCAATATGACCTCATACCATAGTGTTGGGAAATCTTTTAAAATAATAATGGTCATAAATTATTATAAAAACTACTAAATTTTGATTTAGTATTGTAAATATTAATAGTTATTTCTATATATTAGTTTCATTGTGTCTCATTTGTGAACACATATATCACTTTATAATATAATTCTAATAGAAAAAAACTATCAGTCTTTTCTGAAACATCAATCGGCCTATCCTTGAAAAAATACATGATTATCCATCAATAGAAAACATGGTTTTATACTTATTAAGACCACATATAGACTCAATATGGTCATGTTAACAATAAATTCAAAACTATAAATACAACCAAAAATAAAATCATTTTCACCATGAAATAATTATATTTTATTATTACTATATTCAATTTGAATCTAACATTAATTAGTATGGTGGGATTATATTTTTAATTTAATTAACTCCATATTAAAAATATAATTAAATAATATTAAATAAAATAAAGGTTCGTAAAATTAAAAAATATGAACTATTGAAATTATCTTTATTAAATTATTTTCAAGATACATAATAAAAAGTAAAAAAATTAGAAATGTTCAAAAGGAGGGGAGAAATGATGATCAGGAATATAATATACAATATTTAAACTCAATTTGTTATAATACAATAGCATTAGTATATAGGTTATTAAAAAATGAATACAAAAAATGATAATGACTTTTAGAATAATGGATTCAACTATAAATTTAAATATAAACAATAGTGTGTAATTAAAAAGATAGAATCAATAAATTATTATTCTATAATTTTTGTTGTATCTTATCTAAAAAAAAACAATAAAAAATAAGTTTATGTTATGAAAATATCATATAATAAATAACCATCAACCAATCATATGACATGATCAATAAGAAATAAAATGAAAAATAAATATATTTAATAAGTAAAATTGAAGTAAATAAGAAATATCTTGAGAAGTGAAAGAAATTAAAAATATAAATTATCATCAAGTACCGAAGTCATGAAAATATTAAATAAAGTAGAAAAAAACAAAATTATTTTTAAATAATTTGATCTAATTTAAATCTAAATGAAAAATTTATGGGTATCAAAATGACTTACTGTGTAAAATAGACACAAGTAATAATGTAAGGAATTTTATTTATTAGATAAACTAATGAAGATATGAAATATTTAATAAATTTTATCATGAATTTATTATATTTTTATATTCACATTATCATTATTTCATTAAATGAAAATATTTTTTATAGTAATATAGTGTAGTGGGACCTTGTACTATCTCAAATTGAGGGCGATATTTCATTTTTCTCAAAGTGTTTAGAGTTAAATGGTATAATCATTTGAATTGTGTGAAATTAATAGAATTAAATAATATTAGATAGGAAACAAAAATCAAATGATATGTTATTGATTGATCAATGTGTGGGAGATCCAATATAATATTATCAAACTTTCTTACTCTTGATTCATTTTTTTGAAATTTATTAAATTATGGAGTTCTTGATCACAATCCTCAATTATCTGGTCACTAATGATTGTGATTTTCATAAAAAATTATCCCTGTGAACTAAAACTACTTCATCTATAAATTGGATAGTTTTAAAAAATACCCATTCCTCCAGTAGAGGACATACATTTAAATATTATGGAAGATACCAATCAATATATTTTGATCTCAATCACTTATATTTCATTATATAAAATATTTATTAAGTGTAGGGAGATATTTTTAAACAACCAATGGATAAAAAATAAATGAAATATTTAATAATTATAATTTAAAACATTCAATCCTATCACAATTGAATTAAAACCAATAGAAGATGAAAAATTATAAATCTTATTTTAAATCAAGAAAACAATTGACTCTCACTAACTTGTCCAATAATCATTGAGAGGTTTATTCATCCATTTGAATGATCACATCCATATACTTCATGATCTATAAAAGAATTTATAAGAACAAATGAACAAAAACAGTGGTAAATAATCACCCCTCAAATAAGAGTTTTCTTCCACTTTGATACAATTTATAATCATCCGGGATCATTCCATGTACCATTTGGATAACTCTCATTTACTCCATATGTATAATTAGATTCTTTGTTGATTTATTAGGTGAAGTTCACACTCCCATGAATTAGCTGAATCTCTTTCTCTCTTAAATCATTTCATAAATATCTAATTTTAATCCCCATTTACTGGTTTAGTTAGTTAAAATCTATATAATTTTTCTTCAATAGAAAAATATATTATATTCTATATCTTTTGTAAATCATAATTATAAAAGGATCTATTAGAATTGTTTTTCCCTTTTATAATATTTTATGGTGTCTAATGGTGAATTCTTCATGCATTAAATTATTAACTCTATGTTTGATGACAAAAAAATGGTTAGTGGGGATAATTATTTCAATGGATGACTGAAAGACACAATGTTGGATCTCATGAGATATTTTTTGTTTTAGTGTATCATGAAGAGTGGATGAGAAAATACTATATAGACTTCACATGGGGTAATAAGACTTAAGGTGTCATTAATAATGACATATCTTTTACTAGACAATTCATTATCAATTTTACATCGATGTAATTTTGGGAGTGGATGTGAGATTTAATTTATCATATAATAAATATTGGGGGGATAACATGAGATATTGTTGAGTAACTTACAGACACATAATTCTATAACCATTCATTTTCCCAAAATCTAGAGTATCATAATGCTCATCAAATTCTCAATTTAATATCACCTTGGGTATTAATTATAATGTTTGTTTTCATGAGATTATATCAATAACAAAGTGTGATTAATTATTTTTAGTGTATTGATTTTTTTTGAGTTCTCACAAGTTGTGATAGTGGAAATAATAGCCTCACATTTCACCACCACATTATGTTAGTCTTGACATGGCACTAAAAAGTTGATGCAATATTCACTGTGGATCTAGAATGTTATTGAGTAGAAATAAGGGGATCCATTTGTAAGGGATTTAGTTTCAAGGGTTTATGGGTAATATTATATTTACATTGGGATTTATTCATAATACCAACACCTCAGTATTAGAGTTCTAAAGTTATGTGAGTTTCTCTAAAAAGTCTCATCATCCTTCATGGATCCATAACTTTCTTCTTCTCCCATATCTTCCCATGATCCATTTTATTTAAATATTAAAAAATTAAATAATTTTTCACAATTAACCATTTAATTTATTCTTAAAACATGATTGATGAATTATTCCCACAAATTGGTTGAGTTAATCTATATTCATCAAAACTATAGAAATGTGGTGTTAAACTAAAAACATTAACAAATGATCATGAAAAAAAGTACTTAGAAATAAAATTATTTTATTATATATTAAAAGTGATGATTTATTTTCATTATTCACTTCCTCAACAATTTCAATATTCTATGTCCTTAATTAATTAAATTAAAAAATGTCTAGAAAGGATCAATTTCCTCAAAAATCATAAATTCAAGTAAATACAAATTAATTCAATATAAATCAGCACAATAAAATTCCAAAAAATAAATACCTATAAAAATCGATATTTTTCAGGATCCTATATAATTTTATTATTCTAAATGTGATTGATACATCCAATATTACATTGATATAAATCCTCAACCCCTTCTTAATTTGAGTTCAGAACTCCCCAAATCAATCCATCCCATTAGAAAAAGATGTACATATTTTATTTTCCCAAAAATATATGGGCATAGAACTTAATTGATGAATTTTTATAATTTTACACAAGGTAATTCAATGAAACAGATATCACACAAGGTTATTTGTGGTAACCAGGTCTTAGATATAGTTTCTAGATAACCATCTCATAGATCTATGTACCTCTAACTTATGGTTTTTACATACACACCAGATTACATGTTATATCCTGGTAATTTTCATATCAGTTATTATCTGTTTATTCTAATCATGTATATATAGTGTATTATAATGTTATTTAGTTAGGATACCTAATATGTTTCTTTATTTAAGTTGGTGAATTACCTAAAATTGGGTTTGAATTCCCAGTATGTCATGTCAAAATTTTGGTAAACCCAAATCCTTTCTAATTAGACTCACTATTCCGAGTGTTAATAATTAATATTTCATGTTTCCATGAAAAATTATTTACATTTCTTATAGTGTATTTCATTTTAGCTCAATATGGTTTTAAAACAAAAATAAACAAATAAAAATAACTAAAAACACACAAAAATGAAAAATAAAACACAAAAATCTTAAACTACTAAAATTTACTCCCCCAACACATGATTCATCCAGTGTTATCCATACACACAAAAATCCGAAAGATATATTCATGTTTAATTGATTATAACATAGGATAACAATACACTATTTATAGGATAGGGTTGACATAATGGGTTCACATATAGAATTGCTGGAGGATTTAAGTGTCCTTTAGGGGCTCATTTGGATAACACTCATAATATTACTTCACTCTCTAATCATTCATAGTGAAAAGATTATTTATCATCCTATAATATTAACTATAACTAATATTACAGTTATAATAATTATTATCATTCCTTCCATATTTAATTTACTTTACCTAGCTTGAATTTTAATTTAGATTTATCGACTAAAAATGATTCATAAATAAAAGTGTCTCCTATAAATCATGTTTTTATTTATAAATTATTTTTTCTCCATGATAATTTTGTGATTCTAAAATTATTCTATTAAAATTTCCTATGTTTCTACCATTTATATATTTTTTGTATCCATCTTCCATTATGTTCACATTCATCTTCATAATTACCTGGTAATATTTTTTTCCAATTCAACAGGAATTCCATTTCTCTTCCCATAAACTTGTATTTATTAACTTCTTATAATGGGTTTATTATAATGTATTATACAATACTATAATGTATATTACTTCCTTTAGCTCAAATCCTTCCAATTGGGGTGGTAAATCCTTTAATAAATTACATTTTTTCCATTGGTTACCATTGTAAGACCATTGGTCTAGGTAAGGTATGATATTGATTTTTAGTGGTTAACTTGATATATCATCATCAAATATTATATTACATAGTTATATATATATATATCTGTGTGTGTGTGTGTGTGTGTCTGTTCGGTTTCAATTTATGATGTCCCTTTGTAAACCAAATCTATAGAATATGAAAATTCAAATAAATCCACCTAAAAATATGGTTCATCGATCATTATGGTTTTTCATTCCACCCACATATAATCCAAATACATAGTAATTAATATTTAAAAAGAAACTTAAATGGAATTTGGAAGGGTCCCATAAATTCTATTCCTTATATATTAAATTATTCATAAAATTTCATTGTTATTTGTGGTGTCTCTTATTTTTTGAGATGTTACAAATAAATTTCTATTAATGAAACCTTTTAAAAAATTCATGGGACTCCTTGAAAATGTTTTTATAGTCTAATAAAGATTCTAATACAATCCTAGAAATTATATGAGGTCCTAAATGTGATATACATGGTAGGATTTGAAAAAATATGATGATAGAGGGTATTTATGTTTTAATAAATAATATTATAATCATTAAATTACTCTAAAAGTTGATTCTTATCTTTTTTGAGATAAAGTTAATTAGGAATTCTCTATATTATTTGAAAACAGGGATTGAATCATTGAACATCCCAATTTAAGTTTTAACTACCAATATCATTGTTTATATTATTCATTTTAGATTTACCAATATTTTATCATCATTTAATTTTTTTTTTCAGGAATATATATTTTGGGTATATGTAAGGATATGTCACATATACTATATCTTATGGATTTTATATTTCCTCATTAATATAATTTCATTTTAATTTCATAGTCAGTTGATAAGTCAATTCAAATGATCCCTAGAAACAAATATCCCCCATTAAGTATACATACATAATTTTATGTGGAAGTTGTTATAAAAACTCATAATTTCTGTGGAAATTTATTTCTTAAATACATGGAAAATTTTCAAGCCCTTGAAAACTGATGGAGCATGATTCATAGGCCTGGTGTGCCCTGAATCAATTTCTGATGTTTTGTTCGGGTGTGTTCAGTAAACGTATGAGCAAGATTTCATAAATTTTGAACCGGTGCATGGAATTGAAATCTGAGTGAATCGTTGATCACACAACGCTGATATTTGCTTAAAAAGACTTTCACCTGGATGAAAGATGTTCAGGAATAAAATTTTGATTTTGGGTTTTACGTGGAATAAAAAAAATAAGTTCATGTCTTATTTTATTTTATTTTTTATAACCACCATGTAGAGGTCGGAGGTGGGGAACGCCACACCTTAACATCCCATGAGTGGTTATAGTAGTGGGTACCATCCGAGTTGGAAGCCTCTTGAAATTTACATAAAGTGGGGAGAGCCTCTTGAGCTCCCCAGTTTATGGTTCCAATTCACTTAAATTAATTAATTGGGCATTAATTAATTATTTTGAATCTTTTTGAATTTTTGGGCCAACAATTATATAATGGATAAACATAATCCATTATTTTTGGGTGGAATTTTCATTTGGGTGGAACTTGGGAGAAAATTAATTCTCCATCGAAGAATAATTCTTCTGCTGACGAAAAACGATCTTCAACAGGAACAAGGGAGGAAGATCCGTCCTTGAAGAACACCGACGATGTCATCCTCGACTTCATCATCTTCCTTCCGGATGTCAACGAATTGATGTACGCCTTTCCATGACATCATCAATGAACAACGAATCTGAGGTAGGGGTTTGAAATTTGTTTTCTTCCTCGTTCTTTGTTTTCCATAATGGTTTAGAATTCGAAGTCGCATGATATCCCCCTAACGCAGAGGGTGCAGGCCGAACAAACAAGGCCCGATCCCTCCGCCTATCTTATGGATTTTGATTCCCAACGTGGTATAAGTACAGGTTGAGCGTCTCTCGTCAACTTTGTTTGTAGATCGAAGGTGAAATCTCGAGGAGTTCTCAACTTCTCCAGAAATGATAATCAGGCTACTAGAACTCATCTGGAGACCCACAAAATGTTTGCGGCGAATGGAACAGGAATCGAAACCACATGGATGGCAGCGGCACAACCACGCCGCCGAAGGAGTATCCTGGAGCCTACATACTACAGTGGACCGGCAACGGCCGGCGGAAGGCTGACCTCGAAGGAAGCAGCGGCCCGAGCCACCGGGTTGCTGGAGAAGGCACGGCACAACCGCGCCGCGTGGTGGAGAAGAAGGGGGACACGATGATGCAGTGACGGCTGGTGCTAGGCCGGCCCTGATGAAGACTAGCGGCCCGAGTCGCCAGGTCGCCAGAGGGGGCGCCGCACAATGGTGCCGAGTAGGAGGAGGCTGGCCGCTTTCCCAGCCGGGTGGAGCGGGACCCAGCAGGTCCCGCGTAACGCTGATCGGTGCCATGTGGCGTCGATTTGATTCCCACAAGAACGTCTAAGCCATTCATGATCGAGGGGGAAAAGTTTCCTCCCTGGATGCGGCGATGGCGGACCCATCACGGGCTGCCGGACCTGACCCAGTATGGGCCGGGCCACCTCACGGACCGAGACGGATCCGTAGACCAGGTCGGACCCGCGGACCGGGTTGGACCCCTTTCCGGACCTGTTTGACCCGATTTCACCTTTTCACCCATAACTTGGGCTACGAGTGTCCAATTGACTAACCGCCTACAATGAAGGAAATATTGGAATAAGGTGGTTCTTTTGGCATACCCAAGTTAAGGTTTGGATGATGTTGGGGTATAGATGGTTTGGATTGAATATAAATCCAACCAGGCCCTCGAAACAGAAATGCCAATAACTCTCAGACAGGGCGTCCGATTGACGCACCGTTTGTCACATTGGGTTTCTTTTAGAAAGAAATATCTTTTGGATACATCGACTTTGGACTTCATGGAAGTTGAATGATTTAAAGTTGGATTGAAGATATGACCCTCCCAGAATCAAGCATGCTTTGAGCGGAACCCTATGGCTGGCTGTGAACTGACTACTGTTCCTGGATCATGTGTTGGTCTGACAGTTCTGACTTCTGTTCCTAGATCCAATGTGGATCTGACTGAATATGTAGTCTTGGATCATGTGTGGGTCTGATATCTCCAAATTCTGTTCCTGGATCCTGTGTGGGTCTGACAGAATAGATGGTCCTGGATCCTGTGTGGTTCCAACAACTCCAACTAGTTTTCATAATCCGATGTGGGTCTGACAGTTCTATCTTTTGGACCTGGATCTTGTGTGGGTCTGACATCTTAGATGATTTAGTGGCTATATCTGATCATCTCTATCTCTCTACATATGTTGCATACCTGTGGGAGATGAGTATGTTATTCTGGTGTTTTCATCATGATTGATATGGGTTACTTGATAACTTAGGTATATGTTTGGGAATATACCTATGTAATGGCTATCTGTTTATTTCATACTCTATGGTTTATCCTTGGTGGATTTTGAGAGACCTTGGTGGCCTCAGGGTCCCTACTGAGTATCATTATACACACCCCTGCACAAGCTATTCACATATCTCATTGTGTTGGTTGCAGACGACAGACAACGTTGACTGAGGAGCATAGTAGTAGAACTAGACGGTACCTGGAGGTGGAACTTATGACGAGTCAGTACCCAGAGGAGACAGACATAAGTGGAGTTATTTGGAGGATATATGTACCTACCCTTAAGTTAGGATCCGTGGTGGATGATCCAAGAGCTGCTCTTTAACTTTTAGCTTTTTTTGTCACTTTTCTTCCCCCTTTACTTTTCATCTCTATTTTTTTACAGTTTTACTTAGTGTATTTGCTTCCAACATGTTCTCTGTTGAGTGTGTTTATAGTTATAAAGGCAATATCTTCCCTGTTTTAGGGATTTACGCCTTTGGTGTTAGTCTTCATCCCCTGACCTATGGAAGGCGGGCTTGGGGTAGTCACAACACGGGCCCTGGGGGACGGGTCGTGAAAAATAGGCATCAAAGGAGTTGGTTCTACCACATAACATAGGACTATGATATTTCTTTTTTTTGTGATGCAATAGTGTTAAGAGTACTGAGTGTGGTTTTTAGTCTAGGAAATCCAGTGTTTGTGCGATGACTGATGTATCCATACACCAGGACCATGACATCTGATTTCTGACTCAGTGCACGATAACACTGATTATGTCTATGTTTCAAGAGTTTTCTTTGTGATCTCATTGAGTGAGCTCAACAGGTATAAATAATTGATCGTGGAGAAACTGTATCTTTTTTGTATAGCCCCACCCAAACAGCCAGCCAGGTTTATGAGTGTTGTATAAGATGACAGCCCACCGAGTGACGAGGCCTCAGTGCAGGGCCCTATCACATCGGAGGCACTAGCGTTACCAATACCCATTGGTCCACCGATACCACCAGCCCTAGTAGCAGAGGGTGAACGCTGCTTGAGTGCGTTGAACGAGTTCTAGCGCCAAAGGCCAGCCAGGTTTAGGGGTGCGTCAAAACCACATGCAGCTTATGAATGGATGGAGGTTCTGGTGTGAGTCTTCTGACTAGTAGGAACACCGACTGACCTTATGGTGATCTTTGACGGGTGTCTTCTTCAGGAAGTAGTAGGCAGATGGTGGAGCCTGATGCTCCGGGTGCATAACGTGGCGACACTTCTCTAGGTAGACATTGAGATCCTATTTTGTGTAGGGTTTTTCTCAGCCACCCTACATGTGGTGAGGATATAGGAGCTACTGCATCTATATTAGGGTATCATGACAGCGACACAATAATCAGTGTGGTTCACTGAACTGTCACGCTTCTCCACATATATGGTACGGGACCCATTCTTCAGGGCCTGGTCCATTGAGGAGGGGCTCATGCAATAAATCAGGGCTTCAATGATATCCCTCAACATCCCGACACAGGAAAGGGTGTTGGAGAGACCCCTCTTAGTGGAGAGTTTCCTTGCTAAGTAGTCACCAGCAGCGAGAACCACATACGGGCATCACGTAGCGGGGTCTTCTCTGGGTGGCATTAGATAGATTTCACAAAGGTCCAAGCAGACCAGACCATCTGGTGGACGATCTCAGGACACAGGTTATGTTTTGAGAGGCACACAAGATAGAGCCAGTCATGTGAGGAACATACAGTGTTTGACATGCGGTGGGAGGGTCATATATCTGGTAA
This sequence comes from Viscum album, assembly GCA_963277665.1. Lineage (NCBI taxonomy): Eukaryota > Viridiplantae > Streptophyta > Magnoliopsida > Santalales > Viscaceae > Viscum > Viscum album. The sequence continues at coordinate 589,086,320 of OY728141.1, read as the reverse complement.
CTGTTTGACCCACCATTTGGATGATCATAAGACAGTTGGGGGACCTCCTTGGCAGAGGTAGAGGTTCAATCAAGGCGGTCCGTTAGGAGAAGGAAGACGTGGAAGTAGAGTTGGTCATGCAGCTGGTAGTGGATGATGTTATGAGGTGTTACCACCACCACCAAGAGGTCCACCTTGACTACAGGGAGCAGGTGGATAGGGGAGAGCTCAGCTCTAGATAGCTAAGGCTTACGACCATGGAGCTCTAGAGATGATTCAAGGTATGATCTGTGTTTACTCCACATTATCATTAGTTCTTATAGACACAGGTGTCGGTCAGTCTTTCATTTACAATTCCCTCGTTCGGAGCTCAGAGATTTCGATGGAGCAATTGGCTCGATCCTTATGGATAGAGACTCTTACGAGAGCAGAATCAACGATTACGGACTAGTGTCTGCTGTGTGATCTTACTATAGGATGCTATAGCATCGGCTGGGATCTCCTAGTGGCGATGTCGAGGCCTTACGACGTCATCTTGGGTATGGAATGGTTATCTACAGTCTATGATCAGATAGACTGTATTAGGTGCAAAGTGTTGTGTGTCCGCACGGATGGGACCAGGTTCACCTTCACCGGTGAGAAGGGATCCTTTTCATCATAGGATAGAATTACTTAGTGGAGGGTACAGTCGATCAATCATCAGTTATCCTGCCTTCCCCTCAGAGAAGTAGATGTGGAGAGTCCAAACTATCCTGTAGTGGTGGACCGATACATGGATATTTTCTCGAACGATGTTCCTAGACTACCTCCTCACTGAGAGGTGGACTTATACATTGACCTATACCCTGGGACGACACTGATATCTACACCAGCATACTGGATGGCTCCTGAGGAGCTTCGCGAGCTGCGGGTACAGTTAGAGGACTTACAAGAGAAGGGATTCATCTGGCCCAGTGTTTCTCTCTGGGTAGCCACAATTCGGTTTACAATGAAGGCGGATTGGAGCTTGAGTCTTTGTGTAGACTACCATTTCCTGAATCAGGTGACTGTGAAGAAAAAGTACCCACTCCTGAGGATCGAAGTCCTCTTTGATCTGCTAAAGGGAGCACGGTGGTTCTCGAAGATAGACTTCAGATCGGGCTATCACCTACTCAGATTTCAAGACGAGGATGTGCAGAAGACGGTCCTTAGATATCGGTACGGCCACAAGAAGTTCTTGGTTTTTTCCTTTCGGTGTAACCAATGCTTCATTAGTGTTCATGGGTCTCACGAACAAGATTTTATACCCATACCTTGATCACTTTGTCATATAATTCATTGACGACATTCTGATCTACACGACTACTGAGGAGGAGCATGCCTACCATTTACGGGTAGTACTGGACACACTCTGAGTGCACTAGATTTATGGTATGCTCTCCAAGTGCCAATTTTGGACTCAAGGGGTTCACTTCTTGTGACACGTCATCTCAGAGGCTGGTGTTGCAGTGGATCCAGCGAAGATTGAAGCAGTAATTTCTTGGGAGCCACCCAGGAGTGTGACAGAGGTACAATGTTTTCTGGGTTTGGCTGGGTACTACTGGAGGTTCGTACCAGACTTCTCCAGAGTTGCAGCACCACAATCAGACTTATAGAAGAAGGGTTAACCCTTTGTGTGTTCGGAGAAATGCCAGCAGAGCTTTCAAGAGCCGATGCAGAGGCTGACTAGTGCCCCAATCTTGAGGCTTACAGAGAAGGGCGTAGGGTACGTAGTTTACAACGATGCATCAGGGACCAGACTCGAGTGTGTCCTGATGCAGGAGCAAGGAGTGATCACTTATGGTTCTTGGCAGCTAAGACATCATGAGCATAACTACACTACCCAAGACCTAGATTTAGAATCAGTGGTCTTTCCCTTGAAGATGTGGTGACAATATTTTATGGGAAACCGTTTTATCGTATATTGTGATCACATGAGTCTCAGGTACATCTTTTCTCAGAAAGACATGAACATGAGAAATAGGCCTTGGATTATGATCCTCCAAGACTATGACTTCAAGATAGTCTATACTCTTGGGAACGGGAACATTGTAGCAGATGCACTCAGTAGGAGATATGGTATACAACTGTTAGGCGTGGTGATAGAGTAGCTGCCTGCTTTACAGATATCTTTTGTATATAAAGATGGACCATCCTTCCTTCAGTCTCTTATAGTCACTCCCCCACTTCTTCAGTGAGATAGGGAGGCACAGTGTGGGGACACTGACTGCGAGACACGACGTTCTCATATATCTACAAGATAGGCATCTGATGGATTTTATAAAGGTGGGGAGCACGTCATCCTCTATAGAGGACGTAAAATAGTGCTAGTGTCACGTCACGAGGTAGTGTTGAGGGAGTTTCACACATCCCCTCTAGCTGTACATCTAGGAGTGGTGAAGATGTACTAGGACCATCGATGAGAGCACTAGTGGCCAGGTGTGAAGAAGGCAGTAGTGGAGTTTGTCTCTCGATGCCTCACTTGTCAGCATGTGAAGGTGGAGCATCAGGTACCGACAGGCTTGGTTCAGCCTTTAGAGGTCCCAATATAGAAGTGGGATGGGATATAAATGATCTTTGTGATGGGTATTCCATATATGTCTAGTGGACATGACTCTATATCGGTGATCATTGACCGACTAACCAAGTCGTCACACTTCCCACTGATCAGAGAGCAGGGTTCAGTAAAGAGCGTGGGATGCCTCTATGTGCAAGAGATTGTGTGGATACATGGAGTACCGTCTTCCATTGTCTCTAATCGTGATGCACGGTTTACTTCACAGCTATAGAAGGGGTTGCAGGAGGCTTTCCAGATGTAGCATCATCTGAGCACCACCTTCCATCCTCAGACGGATGGCTAGACCGAGTGGACCCTTCAGACCGTCAAAGTCATGTTTCATGGATGTGTCCTCAACTTCGGTCATATCTGGGAGGATCACATACCTTTGGTGGAGTTGGCATACAACAATAGATATCCTTCCACCATCGGGATGGCACCTTTTGAGGCCTTGTATGGTGGACCATGCAGATCAGCACCGTGCTGGATAGACCCCGGGGAGTCAGCACTAGTGGGACCATAGATGGTACGTGATACCACAGAGATGGTGAAAATCATCCAGGAGCGGATAAAGACTTCACAGAGCAGGCATAAGTCATATTCCTAATGGAGACGAAGACCTCTGGAGTTCGAGGATGGTGTTCACATCATTCTACGGGTCTCACCTCGACAAGGATTACAAAGATTTGGAAGAGGTGGAAAGTTATCTCCGCGATTCATCAGACCTTTCTAGGTCCACAGAAGATTTTGGGAGGTGGCTTACCACCTGTCTCTTCCACCTCAGTTTCACCGGGTGCACGATGTCTTCCACGTATCGCAGCAGAGGAGATATGTGCACGATCCTTCTCACATCATCGATGATAGGGAGCTAGACATCCACAATGGGGTGACTTTTACAGAGGTTCCATTGGATATTGAGGATCTATAGGAGTGGGTCCTCCGTGGATGATTGATACTTCTAGTGTGCATACGTTGGTAGCACTGGATCCTCTAGGAGAGGAGATGGGAGCGGGATGCTCTGATGCATGCTCAGTACCCCCATTTGTTCCCTTAGTTTGAGTTGTAGCTTACGGGGATGTAAAGCAATGAGGTACGGAGAATTTAATGGCCCATAATTTCTAGTGAAATTATTTTTTCATAAATTCATGGGAATTTTAAAAGTTCGTGAAAACTAACGACGTGTGATTCTGAGGCCCAGTGTGCTCGGAATCAATTTTTGAAGTTTTTTTCAGGTATGTTTAGTTATCGTATGATCGGGATTTCATAAATTTTGAACTGGTTCTAGGAATTTAAATATGAGGGAACCATTGGTCTCAAAACACCGATATTCCCTTAAAAGGACTTTCACCACGATGTCAGATAGTCGAGAATAAAATATAGTTTTTCTGTATTACGTGGAATAATAAAATAAAATAATTTCATGTCTTATTTTATATTCTTTGTTATAAATAGAATGTGGAGGTTGGAGGTATGGACCACCACACCTAAACCTCCAACGAGAGGTTAAGGTGGTGGGGGAAACCCGAACCCAACCTCCCATGAGGGAAATAATTTGGGGGGGACCACCTGAGTTGGAAGCCTCTTGAACTTCCCATTAAGTGGGGAGAACCTCTTGAGCTCCCCCCTTTATGGTGCCAATTCACTCAAATTAATTAATAGGGAATTAATTAATTATTTTTAATATTTTTGAATTTTTGGGATGACAATTAAATAATTGGTTAACTAAATCTATTATTTTTGTGTTGTCATTTTCATTTGAGTGGAGATTGGGAGAATAAGATTTCTCCCTCAAAGAACACTTCTTCAACCGACGAAGAATGATCTTCAACCGGAACAAGGGAGGAAGCTCCATCCTTGAAGAATGACAAGGACGTCATCCTCGACTTCTTCTTCTTCTTTCCTGACATTAATGAATCGACATCCTCCTTTCCGTGACATCACCAACGAACAAAGAATATGATTTAGGGGTTCAATTTTTGTTCATCCACATTTATCGCTTTCCATCGTGGTTTAGAATTTGAAGCCTCATGATAACACCCTAACGTGGAGGCTGCTGGCCTAAAACACACGTTCCGACCCCTCTACCTTTCATATGGATTTTTACTCCCAACATGTCATGAGTCCTGGTTGAGCGTATCTGGTCGGCTTTGTTTGCGGATCGAAGGTGACGTCCTGGGGAGTGTGTGACTTCTTTCGGAACGTGAATCGGGCCACCAGAACTCGTCTGGTGACCGGTGGAAAGCTTGCGGCGAATGGTACGACAATCGATACCACATGGATGATGGTGGTGAAACCATGACAACAGAGGTGTAACATTCGGTCGATGGACCATGGACGCACAGTGGCAGCTGGTGCAAGGCCGACCATGAAAGAAGCCGGCGGCCCGAGCCATCGGGTCGCTGGAAAAGGCGCAGCACAACCACGTCACGCGGTGGAGATGAAAGGGTTTGTGTCCACTGGCCACAGTGATACAGCGGCAGCCGGTGCATGGATGACCATGATGACGACCGGTGGCCCGAGCTACGGGGTCGTCGGACAGGGCGCGCGGGAGACAACTGGCCGCTCGGCCAGCCGGGAGGAGCGGAACCCCGTTGGTCTTGTGTGACATGGACCAGCACCATGTGGCACTGGATTGATTCCCACCCAAATTGCTAATCCGTTCACGATCCAGGGGGTGTGGCTTCCCCCTGGATGCAGTTAGGGTGGACCCAGCATGGTCCACTGGGCCGAACCCAGCGCGGGCTGCCAGGCCAGACCCAGCATGGGTCTTCAGGTCGGGCCCATTGCGGGCCGCCGGGCCAGACCCAGCGTAGGTCGGGTCGGATTCGAAGACAGGTTCAGACCCGCGGACTGGGTCAGACCCCAGTCCGGACCATTTGACTCGATTTCATCTTTTTGATCATAAAATGGGATACGTGTGTCCGATTGACGAACCGTCTGTGGTGAAAAAACGTTTTGGGTGAGATTGTTCTTTTGGAATACTACACTTAAGGTTTGGATGAATTTGGGGTACGGTTAGGGTGGATTGAACCTAAATCCAACAGGGCCCTCGGAAAAAATGCCAATAACTCTCAGACTGGGTGTCCGATTGGAATGTCTTCTGTCGCATTGGGTTTTTTTGGCAAGACGGATCTTTTGAATACATCAACTTGAGACTTCTTGGTAGTTTATGTATTGACAATTGGCTTGAGGAGAAGACCCTCCCGGAATCAAGCTTTCTTTGAGCGGAACCCTGTGGCTCGCTCTGCGCTGTCTAATGTTCCTGGATCTTGTGTGGGGCTGACAGTTGTGACTTCTGTTCCTTGATACTATGTGGTTCCGACAGAATAACTAGTCTTGGATACTATGTGGGTCTGACAGCTCCAACTTATATTCCTGGATCCTATGTGGGTTCGACACAATAGCTAGTCTTGGATCCTGTGTGGGTCTGACAGCTCCAACTACTATTCCTGGATCATGTTTGAGTCCGACAGTTCTAACTACTAGTCCTGGATCTTGTGTGGGTCCGACAGATTAGATGATTCAGTGGCTATATCTTATCATCTCTATCTATCTAAAAAGTAGTATACCTGTGTGACCTGAGTCATTGATTCCTGTGTTTTCCTCATGATTGAGATGGGTCAATTAATAACTTTGGTATATGAATGGGCATATATCTATGTAATGGATATCTGTTGATTTCATACTTTGTGGTTTATCGTTGGTAGATTTGAGATAATTTTGTTATCTCGAGGTCCCAAATGTGTATCGTTATACTCACCCATGCACAGGCTATGCCCGCACCTCATTGTGTTGGTTGCAGATGATAGACATCGTTGAATGAGGACCAATGTTGCAGGACTGGATGTTACCCGGAGGTGGACCTTACGGCGAGTTGGTACCTGAAGGAGACTGATGAACAAGGAGTGCTGTGGAGGCTATCTGTACCTACCATTTAGGTAAGATCTGTGGCGGATGATCCCGGAGTTACTCTTCACATTTTAGCTATTTTGTCTCTTTTCAGTTGTACTTGTACTTTATAGTTGGGCTTGTATTTCAGGCCCCCTTTACATTTCATCACTCTTTGTATATAGTTTTAATTAGTGTTTTTGCTTCCAACTTTTTCTATGTTGTTTGTGTTTACAACTATAAAGGAAGTGCCTTCCCTGTTTTAGGGATTTATGCCTTTGGTTCTAGTCGCCAGCCCCTGGTCTACGATAGGCGGGCTTGGGGTAGTCACGGCATGGGCCCTGAGGGGTGGGTCGTGATAGTGGTTTCAATTCTAGATTATCTGGAAATATTAGAGAAGAAATTAGTTTTAGTACACTTGATACTTCCATTTTCACAATATTCAATAATTTCATTATATTATTTACTATTTTCTTATATTAATTTCCACCTAATTATTAAATATAATTATATTAAATACATTTAAACATTCAATTCACTTATTAATTTACTCATGTGCAATATTTTAATGATATTTTATAATTTTTTAAAATGAATGTTTTTCTTAAGCATACTTCATAGAATAAAAAATATTGATATACACTTTGATTTCTCTAAATTACATTATTAAATTACCTTTATGGACATTATGGATGATGTTATATATCTTCATGAATGTATTTCCTATGATGATTGGTGATTTGGTAGGTATCGTATATTCCTCTATATTGGGGAAATATATGTTCACTATAATAATGATGTTATGGACTCTCACCAGTACATATTTATCACTCCAATAAGAAATGTATTATTTTAATTTTAATGATAAACTAATATATATATATATATTTGTTTTCTTTAACTCTATAATATCAAAGGATGTAAACATAGAATATGGAAGAAAAGTATGTAAGATCTTAAATAATAAAAATTATATATAATTAAAATGTATCTAATGGTGGAAATAATCAACGATGTTCTTATATCATGTCATTTAGTGTTGAATTTTGTTGTTATCAATTATAACACATTTCTTCATAATATTACTCTATCATTCACTAGAAGTATCATTTTCTTGTTTTATAGTTTCATAAGGAAAATAGTATAATTTTGATTATATTTAAGGTATTCCATTAGTTTAATATTGATTAATAAAATTTTGAATAAGTCTAGAATTTATCTTTGAATTTACTCTTCGTGAAATTTTATAGATTTATTCACCCTTGATGGAAGTATATGTATATTTTTTCTTTCGTTTTTTATTATTATGTGAATTTAGATTTGGATTCTTTACCATTTTTATATAATTTCATTGTTTTTTTCATTGGTATCAGTTGAAAATTTCTAGTTAGGTTTTTATTTAGGGTGAATTTACCTTTAACTCCTTATAATTACCAATATCACATTTCTTTTGGGATTTGGTTGTGTTTGAGAAGGAATTTTCCTAGGGTTCTTTGAAATCATTCCCATTATACATTATAAAAACTTTTTTGAATGCCTTGATTCAATTATTAATTTACTCTATATTCTCCACTAGTCACTTATGAGCTTTTGTTCAGTAAGTAAAAGATGTTTGGTCATCTGTACTAATCTGTTGAATGGCGATGGTCAGATAGTATGTTTGCATTATATATTGAAATTATTGTTTAATAGAATATGTTTATGATATTATTTTTTGAATAATAGACTTTTTTTGTTATATTAAATTAAAAATCCATATTGTATATGGGATTTTTTATACATCAACGATTAGGCTTTTGGATTGGTCTTTATTGATAAGAATTAATATAGTACTCAATATACTACACTTCAACAGATTGGTTAATAATGTTATTTGGTCGACAACAAAGGCCATATACCTAATCATATGGTTGGTTATAATTGGATTACTTAATAAACAATTTTTATTAAATATTTTTTATATTATTCATTATTAGATTCAAATAGTGTATATTTTAATGATTTTACCTCATGGAATCCTCTCGTGGTAGTACCTTCAGTTTAAAATTATTATGAATTTTTTATAGATTTCTTTATTAGTATGTTGGCTTCCATTATTGACTTTTTATTTGAATATACATTTTAATATGGATCTATTTAATCCATGTCACTATCTAATTGAATTTTTTAATAACACAATTTAATGATCTATCCCTATGACTTGGTTTGGACAAATACCACAAAAATTCTTGAATATTTCTCAATAATAATATAATGTATCCTCTATGGATTTTTTTATTTAATAGATTTTTATATTTAAGGTATTAGTTAATTAGGATAGGAATAATATCTCAATTAAATTCATCTGATATTTTTCCCTTGTTGTGACTCCCCCTTAGATACTCTTTCAAGTGAGAAGGGAGATTTTCCCCACCTCAATTTATCCTATACTACACCTTTATGATTCAATGTACCAAACACCAATATAAACTTCTTGATGTTATTGTTTTTAACCTCATATAAAATTACATTGAACATAGAAATTCATTTTATTTGTCTATATTTTAATTGAAATTAATTTTATAATGAAAGGGATGTAATCTCATTGTTTGGATTCCAAAAATGGGGTAAAATAAGTATTGAATTTTTCAATCACTTTTTATGCACTAGTTCAGGTTCTGATAAAGATTGATAAAATTTATTTCTATTTGACTGTGTTGATGATATATTCTCATGGTTAATTTATAAATTATTACAGTTTCATAGTTATTTAAATTTTTATATCTCGGTTCTCACAATCATTAGATCATGATTGAAATAGTGTCTATTGTATGGTCTGGTCATGCACTTTATAGGGTTGGTTAGGTGTTTGGATTTTGGTTCCACATCGTAGGAATTTGAACTAGTTTATTAAATGTAATTTTAATCTTATACCTTTCCTTTAGTGGTGTAAATTTTTTTTATAAAAAGTTATATAGTATAGTGAGACCCTAGAAAGACTCCATGTAAGGGTAAAAGATTATGTTTTTTATAGTGTTAAGTGTATAAAGAGATGTGTTTTTTGAATTATATAAAATTAATAGGATGAAAGTATAATAGAATATAGAAACTATTCGACGATGAATCAATTTTTTCATATGCTAGTAAGAGTCCCAATGTTATGTTATAATGTTTTCTTAATGATGAATAAATACTATAGTGGTGGTTGAATGAGCGGTTTCATGATCATGAACATCACATATATAGTCCATAGTGATGGTGAGTTGTAAAAAATTATCACTATGAAATAGAAGTCATTAATTTTTGTATGAGTGATTTATGAGTAATCTCTCAATCCAACAATAAATAATTTTCATTCAACTAATATTAAACATTCTTATTTGGAGCTATTGATACAATGAAAATATGTATGTAATTATATTTTGTAAAAAATTCTAAAAATATCAAACACATAACTACTCAATCACTACTATTATATACTATGCAGGATTGATAGGGTAGAGGGAGAGCATTTTTAACAACCAAAGTAGAAACAAAAAATCATATATAGAGTTATTATAATAGGAAACAAGAACTAATAACACCATTAAATCTATTATTAACAGTAGATAAAGATTTATAAATATTATTAAAAATAAGAAAATAATTTTTTCTCTTCCACTAGATCAATTAATAATGATCACTTTATCTATCTATGTGAAGGATTAATTTCATGTAAATAATGATCTATATAATACAAATAATGAAAGTACTATATTATAGAAAAAAATAGATACCTCGAGTATAAATTTTGTTCCCATTTTATAACCTTATTTATTTTCATAGAATGTTTGATATATTATATAGATGATCATAATATAATCTTTTTAAATTTTACAATTATTCATGAATTCTCATGTGAAGGAATCAGTCACAGAACTCAATTGATTCTATTTATATCTCAGATTTTTTATTACCTATCTATTTTGTTTCCCCATTTTAGTATATAGTTATATGCGATGAATTAAATATTATAATTTTTCTGATATAAATTCCGTTCTTTAAAAATGAAAAACATGAATATATAATTCATACTTAGCATCATGTTCATCTTTCTCTTTCTTTTCAGATCAAATGACGTCATTTTGGGAACACTTCCCATATTGAGTTACAATCACTATATAATAATATAAAATTTATGGTTTATTGGGGATTTAAATTTCATTGAAATCATGAAAAACCTAAATAAGAGATCATATGATATCATTAAGTCTAATATATCATTGGTAAGAGGACGTGACATATTTTTTTTGTGTGGATGTAATAAGGTATAGTAAGATTTGAGGTGTCGTTGGGAGTTAAATAATCTCAAATAGTCGACATGTGGTCCATTGGACTTGGATGTAATGTTAGGAGTAAAAATAATTTGAAATTTATCATCTAAAATATTATTTGAGGCTATCATGGGATACTTTGGAGAATCCAATAGATACTTAAATATATATTTTATTTTATTTTTCATAATATATAGACCTTCACAACATTCTATAAATTCTCACTTAAAAATAACATTGAATGTCGATTCCACAGTACATTCATGTGATTTCATATATTGGAAGATGAATGTGATGTTATATTATTAGAATTATTTCTTATATTGGAGATTATACAATCTTAATTGGTGGAGAATGTAGCTTCATTCTTGTATACCAAACTATAATGGCCCAAATTTGTGTTCAAAAGTTGGCATATGATCTATTATAACTCTTGATTACTCTTTAGTGGAAATATAATGAACAATTGGCTCATGTTATAGCATCAAGGGTTCATGTGATAGAATATACATCTCTTGTGATATATTCCCCTTCCCATACACAACCCGTAATAGCTTGGATTCATAATGTCTATCATTGAGTAACATCCCAACATTATTCACATATCTAAAAAAATAATTATTCTCTTATAGCTTTCAGAGATTAAATATATTCTAGAATATAAATATATCATATCATTATATATATTAAACAATTCAAACTATTCCTTATAATTTATCGTTCAATTATATTAACTAATTAGTTTAATTAAGCTATAGTCATCAAAATCCATTGAAATGTTGTGTTACACAAAAAACAAAAATACATGAAAAAAATATATTACTGAATAAAATGAATATTTTATGAATAAAATAAGATGAATTATAATCATAAATAAGTACTCCATGAACCTACAGTCAGATTGATCTTAGGGAAGAAATATATTATTCTAACTTTGGTAGACTAGCTTGTTCAGCAATTATATGTAACTCTACGATGATAAAGATATATTAGTTTAAATTTAATATAAAATTCTTACCAATTGATCCTCATTCCATGGAATAATAATACATTATATAATGGATGTATAATACTTATTCCTCCACATATTTATTTCCATTCCCAATTTCCCATTTCTATTTTGGTCCATCAATTATAAGCTAACGATTCACCATTTCCATTATTATTAGAGGACCTAACACCACCATTACATTAAATAGAAATCTTGTTTCCAAATTCATCCCTTATATCTGATCTTACTCCCTCTCTACATACACTCTCTTTATATTTTTCACCTTAAAGAGAAAATAAATAACTATTTATTAATATTCATAATTTGTTATGTTTTATTAATGATATCGAAAATAGACATACGGTGGAAGTAATAGTAAAACCCACCCATGATTATAATGAATAAATAAAAAAAATTATAATAAATTAATAAAATTGAAAATAATATTTTAGAGTGTTATAGAGTATTTATATAAAACATTAGTTGGTGTATTCCAGCCTTCTTAGATATCTGCTTAAAATTCCAATCACCAATTCCCTGGTGGGACTGTGTTTTTATACAAGTATAACATACCACATTGATAGGGGAAGATACTTAAGGTCCTAAAGTTTAAGATCCATTATTGTTATTATTATTATTATTACTATTATTATTATCGCTTCTTCTATTATTATTCATATCTATAATTTAAAAGATAATTTATCTATTCTTTCATTATGATTGAATTATGATTAGAAACTTTTCCCAATAAGACATGAAATAATTTAAAGACACATTATTTATTCATAAATTTGTTATTTATAAAATGAATATAAAAATAAGTACTAGATTACATGGATTATTAGTCACCCGGGATGAATTAACTCAATTAAAAGTGAATGAATTAATATGGGATAATAGATATAAAATAATGGAATACATATGACATGGAAATATATTGGATCTTCTTCAACTTTGAGGAACACCAATAGCCAAACTAAAAATATAATAAATAATATCACTATGGAAGGATAAAAATATATATAAAATATATAATATGAAATAAGATTTGTTCCTTGTAATGATAGCGTGGAATGACTGAGTGATTATGTATATATATATATATAAATATATATATATATTAAATTTTATCATTATAAGTATGGTCATCATAAATATGGCCATTTCAAATGTGGTTATTGGTTATTTATCCAATGAGTAATATATTTTTGTACTATTAATTTGTAAATTTAAAATGATAAAACCCACAACAAAGTAAAACTATGATATCAAAATATTATATATAAATATGAATGTGTTACATATAAATATTAATATCAACATTATTTAAAAATGATATTTTATATTGATACAATTAAAATAATGATTTTAATATCAATGGAGTAGAAAAATTATATATCAGAATATAAATAATTATTTTTAATTGTTAATGAACAGTTATTATAATAGTAATATTTTAGCATTTTCAATGAAATCCATTGTTAAGTATTGTAATGTTTTTCTTATAAAATTTAATTAAATAAATTTAAAATAGTAACATATTAACTAACTCATTAATATCTTTTAAATTAAAAATTGACCTTAATTAATATTAATAACACTTAATGTATAAAAACTACATTTTTCATTAAAATTAGTTTTTCTTTATATATTTTTAATTCATTTAAAAAAAATATAAAAAAATAAGAATCTATATTAGATAAAAAATTTATATTTTTGGTTTTTAATTTAAAAAATTTCTTTTCTAGGTTTTTTGGGGATTAAAAAATGGTTTTTATGTGAAAAGTGTAAAATATTGTTTTTAAAAATAACAGGCATTTATTAATTAATTAATATATAAGTGTGAATTGAAAATTTATGCACCCATTTTCTAATACTAAATATTAATTATATAATTGAATTAATGATTTAAAAAAATTAGTTTATAATTACATTTATGATATTTTTAAATTTTAAATTATATTTTTGAATTGTTTTTAATATAATATACATTTAGTATTTTAAAATTAAAATTTTCAGATTTAAATTGATAAAAAATTTGTTTAAAATTAAAAATAATTAGGTATATAATTTATGATAAAATTATTTTCTTGGGAAAAATGATAAATTACCTTTGTAAAAATTACCTACCATTGTGAAAATCAAAATAGAATAGGATTTACAAAAGAGGCAAGGTCCCATACATGATATAAAAATGTTTTGATTTAGTTATTTAGGTGATATAGACATTTTATTTTCTAATACCTTTTATTTCTAAATTTTGGATACATTTTCCCTGACACAGTATTTCATTAATTGAATTGTTTTTTGTATTTAGAAAAACACCACATTCTTCACTAATAAAATTGGCTCTTCCCACCTCACATTCCATCACACAAAAAAACACTTAGTTAAGACTATACTCTAGCCAAAATTATCATAAATACTCTTAGAAACCATAAGGAGGTTCTGGTCTTCTCAAAATATCATCTTTAAATGATTTAACACCATTCACAAAGAAGATAACCTAAGTAATGAGCAATCAATTTCTAACTTATTTTTCGACATTTCTTTTTTCCATTGGTGCATTTATAATTTATAAAAATTAATTTAACCAAATGAAAATTATATCATCAGTATCTATATTATATGGTAATATTTCTGATAATTATGGTAATAGATTTAACATTACTTTATTTTTTTTAGTAAGAAGAGTGAAAACGACATCTGTGTGTGGACAAACTACAACATCCATTATTATTTATGTCTAATTTTAATTATAAAAGATACATGGATGATCCTAAGTTTTAATTTAACAAATTAGTATTATATTTATTATATATTTTATATTAAAAATGATAAAAAAATTATTATTCAGTTCTCCAATTCTATAGAAATTGAAATCATTAACCATTCATATGTGTGGATTGTCGCCTCAATGGAACGATCAGTTTTAATTTTTCAATAAATTATAGACATAATTGGCTAGTAATGAGAATGTATTTAATGGATATATTTAACGTTATGATATCATTATTGTTATATTATGAAAAATTATAGAACATATTAATGATATGATCAGAAAATGATTTTTTAATTCACTAGTGTAAAACAAGCATTCTAAGAGAGAAATATTGAATTCAAATAATGTAATATTTTCATATACATTACTTATTATTATTAATCTATTATAATTATTATATATAACACTAATAATCCATAATTTTATCACTATTATGCTGATTTTATGATATTGTAAGTGAATTACCTCATAATCATCAATAATCATGCTATGTTAATATCAAGATTGTTTTGACAACCTACTGCAATAATGCTATGAAATTATATCATTGATGATTATGAAACCCCAATTAATTTTATAATATGATATAAATATGTATATAATTATTATTTTTTTAAAATATAAATTTATATTTAAATCACTAATTAATGAAACAGTCTTCATAGGATAAAAATCACTAAAAACATTTCTTTATCTGTTTTAAATACCTATACAATGTCTAAAGTACTCATAAAAGGATTTTTAATCTTAATAAATAATAACAATTAATCCATTATAGTATTTTTATTTAAATTTTAATCAATAAATTTGTGATAATAATGAATAAGAACACCTCTATACAAAAAATTGTTCAAAAAGGAATTATGATTACCCATACGTGACATCGAGAATAGGTATTAAATTACTATTGCATAAATATAATAATTTTAATAGATGATTATAAAATGTAATATATGAAAAATGTTTTAATATATTTTATTAATATATTTATGTTTTTTATACATTATCTAATGGTTCATTCAAGTAATAGGTGATAAAAAGTATAGAATAAGATCTTGTGCCCATACAAGTTATAATTTTGAGAAGTAATTTTAGTTTTTAATTATAGTATGGAATGTGTTTTTATTCGAAAATCAGAATAAAATTACAAGATTATTAACACATAAATGTGATGTTATTTGACATAGAATGATTAATGGTTGGTGTCTTTGGTGTTAGTGTGAGCCTTAGGTGCTTCGAGTGAAGCTATAATAGTTTTGGAGAATACTGGCTAGAGAGAATGGTTTTGGTGCTTGGTTTAGGGGAAGCCTTATGCTATAATAATTATTAATTAAATTTAAGTTAATTTTTATAATACAAAATTCATATAAACATCATGGAACATGGTTAAATCCAAACCATGTATTATTTTATAGAAAATTGTGAATGGATTTTTGGTGTAGAAAAACATCGTACGACTGCTTTAGGGTCCGGAAAACTCTGCAGTCGTACTGTGTAAGGTTGAAGAGAAGGGGGAGGGGGTTTGATGATGATACAACCACAGGTTTAGGAAACTTTTTGTAAGAAAATGTTTTCAACCCTTGTAACACATTAAAGGAAAAAAATTACCACCCCAAACCTTAAGATTTTTATGTTTCGTGCCACTATCTCTCACCTTTTTGACTATCAGGGGAGCCTAGACACCTTACCATCCCTTCTCCTCTCCCATCCCATCAAGGGAGTAATATATTGGGATTTTTCTTCAATGAGAAAAGTTAAATTGTATTATTTATTCTCTAATATCTCATCCTACCCTCCCCACTGATTTTGGAATTGTTCTAGTTTAGGTCGGATGTAGTTATATCCCCAGTAACCGGTGAAATTTCATTCATTTTAAAGGGGATTTGAAAAAATTTGGCTGAGGAGATCCTAGTATAATTTTATATTGTGTACTCTAATTATATAATAAAAGGTACAACATCTTATGTTTTTTATTTTTTTTATCATAATTTAAAATTTTAAATGATGGTTTTGGTGGCATTGGTTGGGAAATTTTATTTTCTTGAATTAACGGATGTGTTTGTGGTAGAATACACCCCATTCCTTAATGAACTAGTGGTAATTGGACACCAATTGAGATATTTAACACTATTAATCCTTCCATTTTATTTATTTAATTAATTATATATGTTTTAATTTATTATTTATGAATATTTGGTTTGAGTTAGAGGCCTAGGTTATGAAGACATGATCAGTTGATCAAGGAAGAGGAACAATGAAGTTATATGGGATTTGGAATCTAATGTTGAACCATATAAAATGTCGAAATATATTCATATGTGGTAGGTGTCCTATCGTAATTTACTTTTATGTAAACTGATCTTACATATTTTAAGCATGATGTTCTTAGATCCAACCACTATTGGTGAGGGACCAATTTTTAAATAAATTTTTAATGTGAATTAATAAAACTACATAAATAAATAGATTAAATTATTTAAGTAAATCTAGTTACTTGGATAATATATTGATAAAAGTCTTACATTACACTATATTCACCTAGGAATCATCTTAATTCATTTTCCCTTGTAGGATTTTATTATCCATAATCAGTGACTTAGACTAAAATAGACCACAGATGGGGATCTGTAAATTGGGAATGGGTGTGAGAAACCTCCTATACTGTGACCAAGATAGCCTTGGGACCTTTTTTTAAGATTATGGTGAACATGAACTAGTATGGTTGGCCATACTATACATTTATGTATTGAATACCATCTTCTAAAATTCATTAAGTCCATATGGTCTTAGTGTATTTGCGGGTACATATTACGACATTATTCCTCTTCGAAATTGTCTTCTTCATTAGGTAAGAAATTAGAGGGACCCCATGTAGGGTTCCCCCATCACGTTAATACCCATTAAATGGACCAATGGGAATAGAAATTGATGACCTATGGTGTCCCCATAAAGTATATGTTAACTACTATCCACTAAATTCTGTGACAAAACATGATAGGTTTTAGAATTTAGCCAAACCAATGAAATTAAGATAAGTATTAAATAATTTAGTGGATAAATAGAAACATATTTGACTTAGATAATTATAAATTAATGGATATTTATTAATGGTCATGCCTCCATTAACTACTTTTATCATTGGGTTCCATCGTCAATTATGACCCAACCATACCAATCTATTACAGTGAATATATGTTTCATCAAAATCCATAATTGGAAAATAATATGATATATATATATATATATTTATAATCATATCTATATTATTATTTGTATATTTTTATTTTTGATATAAATTAATTATTAAGTTGGATGGCCGACTTATTGAGATCCATCTGTTAATGAACCCCTGTAAAACCTTTGATACCTAGTTAACATGGGATCCAATATTTGATGTTACCTTTTCCAAAATGATAAGTTTTTCCAGGATTCCAAATTATACCACAAACACAATGGAATTTTTTAAGTGAATTTGAAAATCTCTATTAGATAGTGTATCACCCAGGATGCTAATCCCACTGTGATCCAAATCATAACATAGCTTTCTAGGTGAAACAATTTCTCCCAAGAACTAGATTTTTGAGGCATCCTTGAGGTTTATGATGATCACCTTGAGTGATTCCGTAGATACTCCTTAGGATTGGATGAACACACCATGATTTCATTTCCCAATGATATCAAGGAATTAAATATTGAGCCAATGATTGATGGAGGATTAGGTATTATATATTATAATAAAAGTATTGATTTTATATTCCCTATGGGTCATACCATTTTAATTTCATTAAGATTTATAATTTATTGAATTCTTATAGACCAAGACCAAAGAACATAACATCATACTAGAATAGGGAAAACCCAGATATCATCTACATTCCTCTAATTACTTAGGGCCTGAGTTGTATGCCTATGAAATTTTAGATCCAATTTTATTCATTATTTATAGAATATATAGATAGTACCTAGATTTATAGATTATATTTAGTGGATAAAATATTGGAAATCCAACTCCTAAGATGTGCAATACCATATGGTGATGTATCTTGCTCATATATATTTTGGACCTTTTTGAAGCAGGTATGGTTAAACCAAGGTAGTCCCCTAGCTTTAAGTACATCATTGGTTATTTAAATTATTTCTTGAAGATATATATTTTCATTATTATATAGATAATTATATTACACACAAATATAATTCTTTTACTATCTCTATATGGGACTACATTGGTGGTTCCCTTTTGTGTTTTTACATACTCCCCGCTCATGCTGCAATTACATTGTGGTACTCAATAAGTAATTCGATCAGTTGTAGATATAATTTGGATGAGGGACTGTAGTGATCATGAAATATGGATTAAATGTGTACATATATCTTGGGATGTTGTATAGTTCTGAATGTTATAAATCCATGGTTTTTATTTTCTTATTATGTTTTTAATATAATTGGACCATTTTGTGGTTAGTGAATATATGTTATGGATGTTCAATCCCTTGCTACAATTAATTTGGTACCACATTTTTATATATAACTACCTTTTATTGTTTATTGGTATTAAGTATTATTATTAGTTATTTTCAATTCTTTTTATTACCTTGACATGAGGGAATAGTCTCCACAAGGTTACACCATTGGATGTCACTACTAGTTGGTCACCTCTCACATATAGGGTGGTACGTTGAGGACATGTGGTGAGAAAACCTGGTTAGTGTTTATAGGATCCCTAGAGGCATATTGAATAGTCATATTAAAATAGCTAATTTCCAACTATATTTTTATTTGAGATATTTTAAATAAGAGTATAAGAATGTGTTAGATGCTGTGATGGATATTGGACTAGTGCATTAAAAACTATTTTTCTTATAGGAAGTCTAGGATTCCATGGGTGGGTTTTATGTTTTGGTTTACAATGTTACGATTGTATTTTATATTCATCTTGATTATGGGAAAATGATTTTTGTTGATTATGGGTTAATATTGTATTCAAGATATTGGCCTTTGGGCCTAAGGCCTATGATTTGATTTTGAATCATTGTCTACTAAGGCAAGTGGAATTAGATCATGCATCATATTTTGAATATAGGATCACAAAATATATGACTATTTATTAGTGTATTATATTATTGATGAAAATGAAAAAAAAAGTTATGTTTCAAGAAAGACCTTAATGGTGTATTTATATTTTAGTTCTTGGGGTAATTTTACTCAGTTATACATCCTTTTTTGCATTATTAGATTATTGTCCATGAATAATACCCATTGATGAGATTTGTTAATGGAGTTGTTGGTGCATTACATTCCTCACAGGATGTTTAGAAACCCTTATAATTTTTGAATTTTTACTAATTGCATCATTAAAAACTCTGTAAGATCTCCAATGGAATGTGATGCCTTATAAAGAGAGCTTTTGGAGAACCATATAAGAACTCAATTCTCAATTATTTACCCCAATAGACTAGACATGGTACTGAGTTCCTTTATCTTGACCCTCATGTGATGTGACCATAGAAAAAAGAGTAAAATATTACATCATTTTATATGGATATTCAATGGATTTCTCTATAATAAATGACTGAGGATAGTAAATGTTTTTCACGGAGACTAGAGAGATAAACATTATAGTAAAGTACAATCCTTATCATCTCAAACATTGTTCTTATATACATAATGTGACCCTCTTGAATAAATACTTTTATAACCATGAAACAAAATGTTAGAAGGATAATAAAATAAATGGGAGATTATATTATTAGTAAGGGTAAACACTGTATATATCAATCACTAATGCGTTATATGATCACGAGCCTAATTTGTTGTATTCAAGTGCATATTCTCAATGTAAAATAATCTTACCCAACAAAAACATAGATCATATGTTCTAAATAAATAAATTAAAATATTTATGATCAATAATGATGTCAAATAATAAATAATCATTAAAAAATAATAACATAGGAACGTCTCATCATAAACATAGATATCATAAACTCAGGAACATAGGTAAATGAAATGATTTCCAAGAATAATAGTGCTAGTATATTGAAAAATAGATCATCCTCATGAATAAATATATTATATATTATATTTTAATCCATTTCCATGTATATTACTATGATAATAGTTATAATAAATCATACTCACACATCAATATAAAAACTAAGCTATTGACAATCATGACCACACATATTCATGTGATAATTTATCTAATAAACCTTAGTAATAAAACAATATATGAATAAATCAATTTTCATCCATCTAAATGACTATCATCATGATATCATGAGATAAGAATATCTTTTTACCTAATAAAGTTTATGATATTATGGGCCGAATCATCATATAATCATAATATATTCATATAAATGTTAAAAGGTTATAAAACATTCATTATATCATCATAGAAAAACCCATGGAAAATAAATGGGTTAAATAAAAATATCATAACAACAATGATAAATATTAAATGAATTTATATGGTTGGTTTCATTGGAAAATATTCATAGTTCATAAAAATTAATATCAAATGATATTATCATAGATGAAAATTTTCTTTAAAATATATGTTGAATTATCTATAAAGAATATAATCAGTCATTTTAAAATAATTTATTTCAGATGAAATTAGTTCAAAATCAGTAATGAAATAATTTTAATTTAATATGACCTTGGAATATTTTAATGTAAGAAAAAATTAATTGAGTGGTCATGATGGTGGGGATTCCTTTTATTCCATGCACATTAAAAAACCATTTAACATTTTTTGGTCAACAGCCAAAAGTGCCACCATATAAAAATTTCTAGAATATTACTTTTAAACCATTTTATAAAAAATTATACATGGAGAAATGAATTTTAACTATAAATTTATAATATTTAATAACATTAATGGGAAATTTTTAAGAAAACGTGGATGCGGAATAAAAGGGGCATCCGACCAAAATATGAGAAATATGGCTATATTTTCATAAAAACATAATCTGATCATTTTTGTGTACCAAATAGTGGAAAATGAACTAAAAAAAAAATTTAAAAAATAACATAATGATAATATTAATTGATGAGTTTTATCATATATTTGTCATATAATATTGTTTTTGTAAATTCAAGCATAAAAAATCCCAATTAAAATGCAATTGGAACATAAATCACTTAACTCAAGCCTCTTATTTCAACATGTGTGATGTAATATAATGTATAATAAATATAGATTTATTACAATATTATAATATAGAAATATGAATAAATATAATATAATTATTTATAATATCTTATCACCAATTTTTTTTATAATGTTTTGTTAAAATAATTATTTCGGTTGATGACCGCATTGTTTTTTCTCAAATTTTCAGTTCCAAAGTTTTGGTACATAAACATTGATCAAGTTTAATCCTCCAAAAATGTTATTAATGTTATAAGTATTATATATATTCAATATATAAATATTTATAATCATTAATAAAATATAGATATAGATAAATTATTTACACCATTTATGAAGACTATACGCCGTACATACATATTAATGTTGCCTTCATTTTCAAAAGAAAAAATTGGATAAAGATAAATATTAGTATATATTTACATAAATGTGATTATATAAAAAATAAAATATTTTTAAATTTATACTCTACCTATTACCATCGAGGAAAAAATGTGAATGAAAAATAATCACATGGCTTCATGGAGGTGGTTTTCGACATGTACGAATGAGCGATGTTATCGTTTTCCGATGAAATGGAAGATAAGAAGTTATATATGATATTATTATTAATATATAAAAATGATTATTCTATAAATATTATAAATAAACATTATAACCACAATAATAAACATTCAGGAAATATGGTGATGGAAAATGGTTTGTATCGGTATGTGGAGGCGGTAATCCACACGTACACACAAACGATACTATGAAATCCCATTTGATGGGAAATGGAGTAAATGTTTATAGTTCCATAATAATAATAAAATTTAAATATATATATTATAAAAAAATATTATTTTATTAGTAATGCCATATATTTATAGTAGGTTTAAATATAAATAAATTGAAAGATGTTTTGAAAGGTGTTTAGCTCTTCTTTTGAATGCCAAATTTTGAACCCCTATTAAAGAAACTTGTAACTACATTTTAAGAATTAAAATACATTTAATTGATCAAAATGAATGTTTTAAAGATAATTATGATGGGTTTTCGAGATATATAGATCAAATTGGTGTAAGGAAAAGAAAAGATGGGTGTCCTTTTATAAGCGGGGGAGAGGGAACACATGGACATTCATAAATGATTAAATAATATATATACCATTATCATGTAATGTGAAACCAAAGAACCATGAATTTAAAAATAATATCTAATAATTATTAAATATAATTAATAAATCACATTTTAACTTGTTTCAGATGCATTTTAGTCCTTATCTACTTGTTAAAACACTTTAAACTCATTTTAACATTAACCGTGATAACTCTATTTTTTACAATGATAACAAAATTGTAAGAACACAAATAAAAGGGCAATTTTAAAAAATATTGGAAAAAATAATTATAAAATATTAATCCGTTTTAATATATTTTATTTTCATTGGAGGTATAATTTAGTTTTAATACGAAGAAAAAAAACATGAATAATAGTTTTTTAGGAAAATACCTTATTTAAAAGTAGAAATCATTTTACCTTGATATGGATTATTAAATTGGTTTCCAAGAATTTAATTGATTTAATTATAAACTAAGTATATGATTATTATATTTTTATCATGTAAAATCAAAATTTAATGTTCCAACAATTCTATTAAATTCAAAGACCCCAAAATAGTTTTTAGTTTGAATAAAAAATAACTTATATTCACAAAAGTCAATCATGGGTCCCCCATTAATTTTTTAAAATATATTATTTATCATATTAATGATTTATTATATAAAAAACACATAAAATGGGATAAATGTATTTTTAGATGGATTTTAATGTTTTAACATAACGTTTTAACACAATTTTACCTCTTTTTTGGAGGTAACAAATATTTGCTTTGGTTACTATTACTAATGACCAAATATTAAGATAAACCTATAAAATTATATTCATTATGTTGATTTAAAATATTTAATATATTTTATAAAATTTTATTTATATAAGTTTAGTAAATTATTTTAAAATTAAACCAGTATAACAGGACATAAAACTACTTTCTAGAAAACAACTATTTTCATAAGAAGAAACAACTTTTGTACAAAAATAAGAAATAAAATTAATTATAATGAAATTAATTTGATTATTAACAATATAAATGAACTAATTTTCAATTTAAATGCTTTTAAAATATCATGAAACATTTTAAATTCTTTAAATAAATAGACAGTGTTTACCAAAAATATTATATTTTCAGTACTCCTTATAAAATAATTTTATTTTAAAAATATAATAATTTCACCCAAAATAAAGTTGGAAAGTATTATTCAAAAAACGTATTATCTTTCTCATATAACATTTCTAAAATTGGAATAAATTATTTATAATATTTTATCATAAAAATCACTAAAAATATTTTGGAAGTATTGTATCTTTACTGTAATCAAATAATTTTACATAAAATTTATCACTTATTTATCAATTAATTTATATTATATATAAAATTTACAAATATTTTATTAATTAGATTTTTCATATCCCTAAAAATAATTTTAATATTTAGATTATTATGGTAATGTTTAAATAATATTATTTTTTTCAAGATTGGTTTAAAATTAGGTCATCTTGTACCAAAAAAAATAAATGAAATTATATTTATTTGAAAGGAAATATTTCATAAATTATTGGGGTATTACATTTTATTTGATGTTAGTAGATTATTCATTTCTATTATACTTTTCTTTGGTGTATCCTATTAATGCATAGTTGACTAAAAATTCATAACATCCTATATAGTTATGTTTCATCTAGATTATAATGAAATTTTATGTAAAAAGACATCATTATAGTTATATAGTCTAATCATTCAGTGTGATTCTAATAGGTCCCTATATCCCCCTTGTTGAACTAGAACCTCAAGCAGAAACATCTAATTTGGATTCCTTTTGAGGGTCAGTTCGTTATATTTTCTATGTCAACATCCAGACATTATGGGGTGACATCCCTTATAAGGAAACTCAAAGTGGATCATGGAATGATACGTTGATTCTTTGATGGTGATAACCTAAATGACTACAGAATTAGAATACTCCCTTAATTAATTGATTATTATTGGGATTTAGTTAAATAGGATACCAATTATAACTTATCTCATGTTTTACCATATTACATGGAATGAAAACTCAATTAAATAAACCATGTAAGAATATTTTGACCCCCATAGGTCAATCTTATCTTTACATTACTTCAAATTAACCAATTATAGAGTGAGTTTTAATAGTGTTAGATTCTGTGTATAATAGTCAAGGATGGCACTTGGATGTTTCCCATGTGTTGTAATAAAAATATGAAAAAAACATTATGTGGGTTCCAAAGTTATTTGTGTGTTCAACATGTGAGACCATTGATTATGAGATCCTGTGTGTGGGTGTTTGGAAATGTTGATTCCATGTGCTAGATATTGCAGTGTGGATTTCATACCATGAAATGCAACCTTAGTGATACGGTTTTCCTATGGTCTAGATGGATGGGACTAGTGGAAAACAAATGTGACACAACTGTTAGGAAAAAATAGGATACATAGAGGCCCTTAGTTTTGACTCAGACTCTAGTGAGTTGAAAAATAGTACGATAGCAGGAAACCCATGAGAGGGATTAGCCTAGACAATTTGTGTTCATTAAGGAAAATAATAGTTACATGATTTTTCATTTGAAATTGATAAACATGGCGTGATCATGATTTTTGTTATTGGAATGATATTTCATTTGGGTTCTAAAGTGGTGCCAAGGGTTCTCAAATATGAAGACTAGATTTGAGGGAATGGATTTTTAGAATATCTATCCTTTTTTACCAGTGGTTGTGTCATTAAAAGTTTGGTCGGTATTTAGGTGATTATCATCACTCAAATTACATTGTTGATAATTTAATCATGTGGTTGTGTCTAACCCAATTTCGATCTAGTATGATTACATGTGATGTCTGAATGACACTAAAAGGTGTGTAGTCGTTGATGAATCATGACACAAGTAACATGCCCGATTTTGAATATGACTTCATATGATGATTTTGGAGTGTCTATACTGATATTACATGGAAACAAATCATCATGGAATTGGTGGAATGCAACTCAAAAGAGAATGACTTGGGTTTTAGAATTAACAAAATCCATGAGAAGGACAAGGGTTTTAGCTAATTGGTTAGATGCATGTGGGAATGGTGACTAAGAGTTTAGGTGAAATAAAGAAAGTGCATCATGATGAGTAATATTGTAAAAGTGAATCAATTGTTGTGGGATGGTTAACCCAAGGTTGGACCATGACATATATTGTTGGGATACATGGTGTCATAGTTTAGTTAGAGGATAGTATGTACTCGTTGGATGTTTTCATGGCATTATGATAATGACATACAACTATTGACATTAATATTTAGTGAATTCCATGGATTATTTTCATGTGGGTAATTAATAAGAGATATGTAACTTTTGAGTTTACAAGAATTTTTTTTGAGTTTTAGTAATTCCATTTATCATATACGATGATGGATGGGGTGTTGGATGTAGTTATTGGGAATGTTATCTCTAGTGTGGTGACGAGGATGTTTCAAAGGTGTAGAGTGGGACATTATTCACATGTGACAAAAACTCATGATAAGGTTTATGGGAAAGGTAAATTTAATTCATTTTCCATTTTTTATTTTTTATTCCAATTTGTGAATACAACTAGGAATAACTATATTAAATGGGAAATACTATGTTAAGTATCAAATATGGTACTAGATAAATTTTGAGGATGAGCGTCAGGCTCGGGACAACATTGTGATGATTCTAGCGTGATTAGATTAGTGGTGTATTTTTTGGTATGGAACAATAATGAAAATAGAAGTTGGATTGTTCAAGACATAAATGTCAATTGAATTTGATTATAGACATTGACAATCATCCTTTCATGATGTCATGATGACTCTGGGGATGAAAGAATTAGGATTGGGTTTTGGTAACACATCAGTGGCAAGTGACAATAATTTTTAGAAAATTATTATAGATGTGTGTTGCATTGTGTTCTCACATGTCAGTAAATTATATATCTAAGGAACTATATCATGCACATTAGTTAGGACACAATAAGAGTGATTTGGGAATTGTCTTGACAGTTGTGAAAAAATTGACATTATTGTTTTGTAAATGGGTGATGGGGAGACATTAATTCTAACAAGGATTCTAGAAAATATAATGGATCTAATATTTTGTTGATTTTATCAATTATAAGTGAGTTTTTTAAGTTGTAAATGATGTTAGGGGAATCATGGGAATGTCTGAGGCATGTTTTTATTGTTTGTTCAGAAGATGGTTATTCTTTTTGTATTATAAATGGATGTCATGTACTAGGTCCTATCGTGGGGAGAACCATAGGCTGGTTGGATAATGAGACAAAATTATGGTCATGTTAAGGGTTAAAAAATATTGGGTGAGTTTCATATTTGTTTTTTGATGGATATACCAGTCTTTGGACCATGGTTTCGTGGCTTAGACACACTAGATGGAAAGTATCACATTTAATATGTGTTTTGAATTTAGATATGGATAATGGAAATTTGACAAAGAATTAAAAATAGTGGTAGGTTGGAATTTTAATTTTTGTGACCATTGAGGCTTATTATCGATGATAATTACTAAGGTGGGTAAAATATATGATATCATATCTATATTAGTTGGAAATTTTCTAAGGAATTTTAATTTCCAATTACTGGTTCGGTGGAAGTTTGATAAGTTATTACAAATTGAATTCTTAGAGTATTAATAGATAAAAGTGAAGTTTTAGACCACTAATGAGGCTATATAGGTGGCATAGATATTAATTTGACCCTTATGGGTGTTGTATGATCCATATATAGTTTTGGAGATTCTAGGATATGGAGCACTGTTTGGCTTCCCAATTTAGCAGAAACTATAGGGGAACCTTATGATCTATGAAATTTCAATTCATTTTTAATATAAGAGTATTATTTAAAAACTATTTCATTTTTATTATCAAACAATTAAATATTTTAAAGGAAATAGTGTGAGGGTTTTAGGTGTTTCACATCTACCACGTGGGTGGTGAACATATTCGAAAACCATGTCACCAAACTATGGGAAGTGGTATCTTTGAGGCCGTGAAAACCATAATGTTTATTCAAAACTTGGAAAATAATGTTGTTAAACCATAAGTCTCATTAATTTTTTGGATATTACCATCCCCACCCATATGATTTTAAGAGTAATCCCCCTATTTCCCCCTATTCCCCCCTCATGGAATTCTACACACCCCCTTCCCTCATTACACTAAGGCCCATCAAGAGGGTGTTTTCTTGGGTGATTTCAGTTATTATAGAGGCTACGAGATCCTATAAATCCTACCACATCTTTTTATCCAATATAAATCGATTATGGAATTGTTATAGTTTAGATCAGAAGTATAAATTTCACAAGAGAATGAAAAAATAAGACATCCCTTGAAGGGGATTCATACAACATAGGTTGAGGAAGTCACTGGATGATGTTCAGTTGTGTCTGATCATCAAATCATCAAAGTTAAATAGGTGTGTGGGATTATATTTTTTTTCATAAATAAAATTTCATTTTTAATAGAGGACTTTTTATCATAGTTTAGGGATTTTTATTGGATTGAGTTATGTGAGTTCTAGGAGTAGATGAAACCTTTATACTCAATGAACTGGTGGTCATTGGATACCTGGTGTGATGTTCAACCGTATGAAGCACTCAAATTTATTTATTTATTTAACTAAAAAATTTATTATTGATAAATAATTAATAGATTTCTTGAGTTAGGAGACCAGGTTTTGTAGATGTGATCATTTGACTAAGGATGTGGCTAGTTGAGGATAGATGGGCCTTGGTAGAAGCAGCTTGCCATTGAAAAATGTTGTAAAGGATTCATATGAGGTATGAGGTCTATAATGATTAATATTTAAGTAAATTTCTAATGAATATGGGAAGAATGATGTGATAAATCCATTCCACAATAAAAGAGGGACCCAAAATAAAGTTTATTGTTAAATTTAATTAATTAATGAAATTAAATAATTAGATTAAACTATTTAAAATAAATTTAGTTCCATGAACTATATATAGAGACAAATTCGAAGGGGAAATTTCATTTCTTTTTCACTGGATTAATTATTAATCCTTTATAGGCTGTTATTATCAATAACCATTTATTTTTATTAAAATAGGCTCCTGATGGGGATCATTAAATTGTGAACTGGTGAGAGTGACCAACCAAAACTAGATCTCGATTACATTGTGACCTTATTTAGGAAAGTGGTTCACCATAACCGGTATGGTTGGCCTTTGACATTTTTCATTACCTAAAGACCAAATTCATAAATTCATTAATTACTTATGGTACTAATGTATTAGATGGTAAATATTATGGAAATATTCCTATTGTTAATGAGATTTGTCCTTGAGTAAGAACTTGTAGGGGACACTGAGAAGAGTTCCCCAATAATATTGAGACCCTCGTATGGGAATGATGGGAAAGGGATGTGATGACCAAATGTATCCACCTAAATTATAAATTAACCAGTTGACACTGATTCATGTGACGAAATAATACGTATTTAGGAATTCATCCAACCCTATCCCTTTAAGATAATTATAAAATATTTTAGTTGTAGGATTTTAAATAACTAGACTTAAATAACTATAAATAAACTAGTATTACTTGAGGGTTGTTTCTACCTCAACTACTCACATGGTGGGGTTCCATGGTAACATGGGACCCAACCCTAGATATCTATTTCAATAGATGTTGATTTTACTCAAATGTTGAATGATATTATTAAAATTATTTATATAGTTATAATATAATCTATATACATATATATAATGTTTATTTAGATGTAGGAAATAAAGAATGTAATAATTTGGATTCCCCAATGATTGGGATCATTTTATTAATTAATTATTTTAATGTGTTGAATGTCCAGGGTGATCAAGAAATAATTTTTCATGTTACCAATACTAGAATTCCTTGTGTGCCTGGGATTCCTCTATGTTTAGGGAAATATAAGAGCTTTACAAGTGAATTTAAAAAAAAAATTAGATAGTGTATCCTCTAGGGAACCAACTTATATAAGAGTCATATTTTTTCTTAGGTTGTCAGGTATCCATACCCCTCATGTGATATGTATGTTCGTTACATCCTTGAGATTTATGATGATCTCCTTGATTGATTCATAATATACTACCTAGTACTGTGTGGATTCACAATGATCACATTTCATAGAGATGTATGGGAATAGTTTTTAAGGAAATTAATTGATGGATGTTGAGTTATCATCTCAAATTGAGAGATTTTTCATTTTATATTAAGTAAGGATAATCCCCTTAATAATTCATTCATGTTAATAATGTCATTATTGCATATGGTCCAAGATCTATAAATTTAATATCAGACTAGAATATGAAATACTAAGACATATTATAGGTTACAGTAATTACCCATGTATTGATTTTTATACATAGGATATCTAAGATCTTACTTGATTTCTTATTTACAAAATGTCTAATGGATTATTAGAATTATATCTTATATTTAGTCGAGGTGAGTACAACTGATCGTGAGGATATCAATTTCATTCCTTTTTAGTGAAGTAGATTCCATAGGAATATTTTGAAATTTGAAAAATTAGGTATGATCAAACTATGGAATCCCTCTCCCTAAAAGTAAAATATGATTTTTTTGAATTATTTCCATCAAGTAAATGTTATAAATTTTATTCAAATAAGTACTTCACATACACATAAAATAATTTTACTAATGAGATACTAGACTGAATTGGTTGTACAGTAATGAGTTTTATAATCAAACACTTCTTAAGCCACCATTTTAATTAGGTACCTGATCTGACGTTCAATTGGATGTTAGTCAAATTTACGTCATTAACTAGTTCTGATTAAGAATGATGGATCACATGTTTACTTGGATCATGGGATGTTGTACAGTTCGATATATTTTGGATCTAATGTTTCAATTTTTTATTATAGTTTTTATATGTTACTATACTATTGGGTGGTTTATATATGTACATCATATCTTCTTTTAGAGGTGGAGCCTCTATCAAATACCAAGGCAATATTTATTTCTCATAAAAAGGAGTTACAAAAGTCTGAAAGACGGAATCTTATTGAAATCCTTATCATAAAAGGGGAGCGAAACACCATGCAACTCATGAAGCCAGATAACATCCTGATTGACCTTTTTGTTGGCAAGACTATCATCAAAAATGTTTTCTTCACAGAACACATGTGTGGAAATGTAATCGAGGTCCATGAGCAAAGAAAGGCATTTAATCTATTGAAGTGTAAGCGGCCATGCGATGTGCACCACCCCCTTCCAAATAGCTTGAAAGACAGTGGTTGAATCACATTCAATCCATAACTTGTGCCCACAATTTTGTTTGGAAAAGTCCACCACATGAATAACACCCATCATTTCTTCTTCCAAGGCTGAGGTGGTGTCACATCCACCGAAGAAGATTCCAAGGAATCTACCAAGGGAGTCTCTAGAAATGGCACCACAACCTGCCGGACCCGGGTTTCCTCTAGAGGCGCTGTCGACATTCACTTTGATCCATCCTGGAAGTGGAGATTGCAATAAGAACTCAAAGGTGCGTCAAGGTTTTCTATAAAATCTCGCAATCTGAAGACGGAAAAGAATCTCAAAATCTCTAACAGATTTTTCACAATGATCTTTCTGAAGAGAAGCAGCATCCTTGATGGCAATGAGAATACGTGTTTTACCTGTATTGAGATTGAAAGAGAAATTATTATGAATGAAGTTATTTCTATCATACCAGATCACATGTAGGAGTTCCGCCACTACAGTCAGAAAAATATTCTTGATTTTCGTCGAAGAGTCCCAATTAACACAGAGCTGAAATTGGGAGTTGATAGTAGCGGGAATATACCATCTGCAACCAAAAATGTCAAAAGTGAAATTCCAAAGAGTTGCAGCTGTATCACAAGACAAAAACAAATGTTTAGAATCCTCGTGATGTTGATTTCACATAAGACATCTAGAGAAAAAAGGAATCCAAAAGGATTGATGGCACACATCGGTGGGGACCCTATTATGGGCAACACTCCAAATAAGAGTATGTCTCGAGGGCTTGTTCCAAATTATTGCTTGGACTGAAATGTCTTCATAATGAGCCACAACACTTTTGAGGTTTTGGATGTTCTTTCTATCACCCTTTAAAAATAATATAATATCATCATCCTATAAAATATGGGTAGGAACATTTAAATTTCTAGAAGCCTAAATGGGATCAATCTACTGTTCAGTTAAATATTATTTTTAAAAGATTATTCATCTAGGTAATTTTTATTCTTTTAAAAACCTCTCCAAATGTTCATTTTATATTCCTAGGTGTTTTTATGTTCCATATTTATTTAATTTCCATTTAACTCATATTTTACCCAATGTGTTTCTTGTATGTCAAACTGACATCGCCTCCTCATTTCAATTCGGAATAAACCTTTTTCAAATTCTAATTAATTGGATGATTTTTAAAATATCTGTATCTATACCTCTAAAATTTATTAATATCATTTTATATATGTTATATTTTTATAATGGGTTTAATTTTTTTAAACATTTTCCATACGGGTCATTTTCATAAAATTGTAAATAGAATCTCTTTTTAACATTTTCCATGTGACCACATATTTCCACTATATTTTCTATTTTATATGATACTTCCTATATAATCCTTAATTACATTATAAAATATACTACTACACTTCTTTATTTATGAAATATTATTATCTTAAATGTTTTAAAAAATATCATACATGTTTCTAATTTTCAAGTTAATTATTATTAATTCTCTTAAAAACGGTTGTTATCTAAATCCACATATTTTGACAATCACTATACTTAACCAAGGATATTCATATAATGTATAAAGTTACCTTATTTATCAATATTACCTATGGAATTTACTTTTATTTTAAAGGTAACACCGATCACTACAATTATCATTCCAAATAATTAAAATTTATGATCTTATTTATTCATGAAAAGCCATTCCTTTATAAAAACACAACTTTTTATTTCATTGATTGAATTGTATTCACCCAAATAATATACTTCAATTTATTTGGAGAAATTATTGATAGAATTATATACTATATATTTATATGGTGTAAATAAAATATTCTTTATTTTATTGATTTAATTTTATTTAAATATAAATTTACTTTATTACATAAGAGACCCATTTACTTTTTATAAGTTTGACATGCTATGATTGTTGATGTAATCCTTAATGACATCCTTATGTGAATACATTTGCAACCCATTTTTCTCCTTGTTTTCTTTATGATATGTTGAATGAAACCCGTATTCCTTCCATGGGTTCTTTATTCTATAAAATTGAATTATTGTAATTTAGAAAATGGAATGAAATCTATATTATTTAAATGCTCTATTTAGGGTGTAATTTGTGATTTATTTAATGTGTAAATAATAATTATGTATGATGATAGATGGAGTCCTATATCTCCCTCCAATTCATTGGCCTAAACTCTCTATCTCACAATAAAATGTTCATGAATAAATTTTAGTTTCTCATAAACCTAGAAAATAATGTTTTGGAACATTAATGTAATTTTTCTAATAATAATGTTTGTTCCAATTTTGAAATATGTTTCATTGTTTTATGCTTACTCTCAAGACTATGTTAAGATCTAATGTCACAAGTTTCTTGACTCATGTTTCTACACTCTTTAGATTCATGTATTATGTTATTACAAGCCATATTACCATATTTATGAGCTATAAATTTTTGGGTTTGGATTTTATTATATGTATTGATTATATCTATATAACTATATTATATTCATTGATTATATTTGATTGATATCACTTATGTTCACCCTCACTATGAATATGTGACCACAAATATCTTTTATTTAAATTTCCTTTTGTTAGAAAGATAAGAAAAATAAATAAGATGTATTGTAGGGAGTCTAGTGCAGCTTAATTATAGTGAAATATTCACAAGGGTTGTGAAATATACTTTATATGTAGTTGGTCCAAAAAGACTCTAATCCTTTAATTATTGTTATTATTTGATTATTTATGAAATGTAATTACAAACACAAGGAAAATATTTAAAATAATGGAATTTCAAGAATGGAACTCTATATGATGAATTTAGATAAAACCTTAATATTTAGTCTAAGAGTTAGTGTGTTTTAAAATATGGAGTTTTTATTTGATTTTGTTGGATTTAATACATCTCTATGTGTGTTTTTACACATGTTTGGGTATTTCAATTTTTATGGGACTGTAATGTTAATATTGAAGGATTTGGTCTTAGTATGGGGTGAGAAATCATCAAAAGGAGGAAGGCTACCCTACAATAGGGGAATATTATGGTGTGGTATATATGTGGAGTAAGATTATGTTCTAGAGTAAGTTAGTATATTCCCCAAACAAAAGAATTTCACAAGGGTGTGTGAAATTATTAGTAATAGTTTGGATCATAAATGATCTCAACAGAAGTAGCATCACATTACACCCCAGTTGAGGGTTATGTTATGAGGCACCTGGTCATAGTAGAATTCATGGTATCGATTTTCTGGGGAAATAATAGATATTGTTGTTGAAATATGAACCTTATAGTCATACTATAATATTGTAAACCAGGCTTACTATAAATGGATATTAAATCATTTTAGATGAATATTAAGTACATCATAAAATTGAATTCATGGGGACCATAATATTTTAGCTTCTTTGTAAACATGGAATAAAAATATTTTATCCTGGTGAAATATCTTCATCATGTCCCATAAATATCTCCACCTTTATTAATTCTACTAAAAAAATATCATCATAACCTAGTGTAAAGAAAACAAAATTAAGGGTTGTTGTTAGATGCTCAGTAAGGTTAAATAAAGAAAAAAGAATAAGAATAATATAAAAAAGTGTATGGAACTTTATCATAACATTTGAAGATTATAAATTTCATATTAGAGACCCTATTAAATATTTGTAGTTGATAAGACATGAATAATTAGGAAATAATGTACATAATCAAAAAATCCTAAGAAATAAAACAAGTAATTGTGGAAAACACATATAAAAGAACGATGTCAATGTTACCTACCAAGCCTTTAGTAACATGGCAATCATGTGTTAATCAACAATGTACCTATTTCAGACTTGGGATTCCCCCCATATAACATCTAATTTATGGATTTGGATGTCCTCCCATGTACCCAATTATATTGGGATTGGGATGTCCAACCATTTACCCTCTTGTTTTGGGCATGGGTTTTCCTGCTATTAACCCAATTATTTTGGGACTACGATGTCCTCCAATTTACACTCTTATTTCTGGAGTGAGATGTCTTTATATGTACCCATTGATCTCCTTAATCATTTACCATTAATAAATTAATTTAAGGGATATATAAGTCTCACCCATCTCATTAAGAATTAATGAAAAAATGTTCTAAAAGAATCATATACAATCAGATCACCATTGATGAAATGAAATGGGTATCATAAACATATAATAATTTCATAACCAATTGAAAAGATACAAATTTCATAGAAATTTCATCAAAAACATTACCAACGAAATAAAAGCACATTTCATGAACCTATAAATAGTGAAAGAATGTGGGTTTAATAAAGACCATGAAATTAAAAATAATCTATTAAGATAAATAATATGAATGGAAACTTTAGATAATTTCCATTAAGGTCATGATTAACATCAATGGATTCCATCTTACATGGAAAATAATTTTGAAATATCTTATAAAAATTATTCTTGCATAAAATATTAGTTTTTCTATGGAAAATGATTTTTAAAAACAAAAAAAACATCTGAAAACTATTTTCATTTTAATAAAACTTATAATAAATATTCGAAACATTTTTACAAGAATTTTAATGGAAAAATTATAATATATTATTGAAAATATTTGGAAAACCATTTTCCTTGAAAATATATAAAAGAACAGAAAAACTTTTTATAAACCTTTTTAATTGAAAATAACGTGAAATAGTTAATATCAATAATGTTGGGTAAAAAATTTATTCATTAAATGAATTAATTTTTTTTATTTAGAAAAGGATTCCTCAAGGGAATTTCGGTCATGACGGCAGATAAACCCTAACACACAGAATATTTGTTTTACATCTTAAAAAGTTTAGAAAGGTTCCTTGACCAGAAAACTGTGAAAAGAATCCATATTAAAAATATTTTTCTGTTAAAAAAGACAAAAATTGGGCAAAAATTTCTTTTAAATATCATAGGATAATAATAGAACATTTCTGGAAAACATTTTAGAGGACATGGTTTTTAATGAACATAGATTTCCAACTAAAGAGATAGGTAAAGACAAACGTTATTAAAAATCTACTTATATACTGATGATTGGATAAATGGATCCAATAAATTAATATATCCTAAATAAATAGAGTATAAAAAAATTCATGAGTTTTCTGGGTATAGGGATCATATTATTTCACCAAATA
The DNA here is from genome assembly GCA_963277665.1 of Viscum album. Taxonomy (NCBI): domain Eukaryota; kingdom Viridiplantae; phylum Streptophyta; class Magnoliopsida; order Santalales; family Viscaceae; genus Viscum; species Viscum album. The sequence goes on along the minus strand of OY728141.1, from coordinate 589,050,119 downwards.
AATCATAATCGTAAACAATATTGAAAAGTTGTGAGATTATTTCAGTAAACTCTTTTAACTTGTTAACATTGAACCATAATCCCAATATATAATAATTATATTACATAAAGAATAAAATATAATGAAACAAAGTAGATTAATGATAAAACATTTTAATATTATTATATACACATCATATTAAAATATCGGGGCATAACATGACATGTGTTTGAATGAAGGAAAATTGAGACAAAAGGTACATTGAAATTTTGGTAAGTTTTGAAACAAAAACCCTATGATAGGATGCTCATAATTAGATTATGTAAATACGAATATTTTTAATTATAAGAGTCATATTATACATTAATGGGTACTATATACACAACACAATATAAGGGAGTGGTGAATAAGGCATGTATCTCACGGAAATAAAAAGTGAGATGAAATTCCATTTCCTTATATCTTGACTCTCTTTGTACCCATTCTTAAATCCTTTTTAATAAATCTAAATTTATTTTAAATCTATCAAGGAACAATATTTTCACTTATATTACAATATATTATTTTATTTTGGCTTTATATCACATGATGGATAATAATTCTATGTTAAGGATTCACTTTGGGTAATATCCACTTTGTTTTTCGCATGTGTTTCAATTGGTAATATATTTGGTCCTAATAATTATATCCTGATTTCTAGAATTTAAAAAATTATTTTAATATAATTTATATTCAGTATATTCTTATTATAATAGTCCTTAGAATATATAATTATCAAATGGAATATACCATTCATGGAGATGGTAAGCCATACGTACACATGAATGATATTTGTGTTAAATTATCATGTTGAAAGAATGAAATTGAAATACATATATATATATATATTAAATTAAATTTATTATATCACATATATCAACTATATTTATTAAACCATATTAAATACAGTCCATGTAGTGTATGAATGAATCACATCGCGTTGAGGGGGCGACAGTCCACACTTCCCAAATGAAATTATCATATTAACACCAAAAAAATGTATAACAATATTTGTTGTAAGAGAATTAAAGAAGTGTAAACACATAGTAAATATTATATACTACATTTATAAATAGTCTTTCTATCATGATGTCTATCATTATAGTCAGTAAATTAAAAATAAATATTCAATTTTTTTGGGGCAGTAGTCTTTCATTAACATAAATAATATATTTGTTACCCATCAGATTGAAATGTTTGTAAGTATAGGTTTAATCCTTATTATAACAACATACTAGTACATTAAAGATAATCAATTTTTGTAAAATCTCGGAATAATAATATTTTAGATATTGGTTAAATAATATAAAAGAAATGAGTTTGAGGGAGGGTGTTACCTCTTAATTGGGTTACTCCTTTTGGTTTGCACCAAAGGGATTCCTTTGAAGGTTTTGTTCCAAAAGAAGGACTCATGGAACAATTGATGTATGTCAGTTGTTTTTTGTAGAATTCTCAAGAAAATGTGTCTTCAGAGGTGTGAGGAAATGGGAGGAGTGGAGGCCTTCTATAATGGAGGAGGAGTGGCAATTTTGTAATATTTTAAATGAAAATAAACCCACCTGCATTTTTTTAAAGATAGTAAATAGTGGTATAAGTTAGATAAAAGAGAGGATATGGTGTACATATTTCCTAAAAATTGAATTTGGATAATTTTATTGGTATTTTTAGGCCTTAAGGTAATGGTTTAGTCTCTAGTTAATCATAAATTAACTATAATCGTTATAATTAATTTTAATTAATTTCACCAATCATTTGGGTAAAAAAATAATTTGACATATTTATAAATTATAAATTATTTTGATTAAAATTGTGGAATCCATTTTTCAAAAATAAATGTATATAAGTGGAATAAATTATTTAAAATTTAATCCTATAGTCGGGTCGACAATGCATGTTTTTAAATTAAAAACATTGCAAAGTTTGCAACAATTTTTAAATTATATTTCTATGTGGAAGTGCTTATAATGACCTAAATTTAATTGATTGGTAAAATATTATCAAATTAAACTATTAAAATAATTTAAAATGTAATTTAATTTTATAAATAAATTAGACGAAAATATGTTTTGAATTAAAATCCAATATTTTTGACAATTCATTAAAAAATAAAATTGTATTGGAAAATACCCAATATTTATACTATACTAATTTTTATTTTTTGATATAAAAAATGAAGTTTAGTTTTTTATATTAAGTCTATTAAAGATCCAAATATTTTATTTAAAATGGGTTCACCATTAAAAAGAGGTAAACTACTTTATTGAAAATATTCGGTTTTATGTGTTAAAATAGTTTTATTATTATCTTGTACTTATAAAATACTTTGGATGAATATAAAAAATATGGGATTGAATATATAATATATATATTACTATAATATCAATTAGTAGTTGTAATTAATTAAATTTATTAAGGAAAAAATCCTTTGGTATCATAAAAATAAAAATATATCCTTTATATTAAATTATTTAGAATATTTTCCTTTCTAATTAATTGGTAACATATTAATTAATGTTATACTTTTCAGGAATAATATATTATTAATAAGTTAATTAATAATATTTATGAACACTAATTTAATTTCTAGGATATATCTTATTATATTAAATAATCATATTTTAATAATATATTATATTCAGTAAACATCGCTCATGCATGTCCTGTAAGCCATTGAGGATGGTCATTATTGCATATAACACATGATATAATTGGTGTTCTATGTATAGAAAGATTAAAATTACAATTTTTTAGTTCATTTAACCTTAACATAGTGATTTAATATAAAATAAACTATTTTTAATGTTTCATGAAATGAAAAAAATCAAAATAATTAAATTAATTTAAAATAGAATGACTAAAAAATCATAGGGTGTTACATTTTACCCATTTAAAATTAATTTTTCCATAGAAATTAATCTGGGATATCAATGGTATAATACATGAATGTTCTATTTATATAATCCCTTGAAAAAAATATATACGAATGAATCCCTTAAAAAGGTAATTTTAGAATCATAATGGTTATATAATGTAACATATAAGAGGATTCGAACATATGGGAATTTATGTGTGATGTTGAAACATAGACATTGAAGAGAAATCAAACCATCGAGTTATATTTTAGAGTGATTAAGAAAAAGGTTCAAATAAAGTTAACAATAAAAAATCCATAAATCTACGATGACCTAAGGTACCTTATGAATCATCAGAAGAGAATGTACTAGGACATCATTCTCGGCTTGGAGAAACTTTTTCCTATTGTCAAATAATTCTATTGAAAATATATAATTGAATTATTTCAGGAAAATGTCACCCCGTGGTATTTTATTGATCAACATTACCACTTCCTCTAAAAAGGAAAGTGACCTTTTTATTCCCGATGTACAAACCTATCAGGAGACCCATGATATGACATCACATCAGTTATCATCAACACAAAGTTGATTGAACATTCTGTGGAATATGAATAATACTCATATAAATATATAACACTTTAATATTACTAAAATAATTTGAATTTTGACATAAACATTCCATTAATGGTTATCCATGAAACCCTTCCAATATATAATTCACCCTTTATTCCTTAAATAATATCTTATCATAATGAACATTTTTATTACAAACATGGTTACAACCTTGCACTGATATAATTTAAAATGTGATTTTATTATTCTATAAAACATTTATATAATGATAATAATGTGATATCTCACAAAATATAGAATAATAATATTTTAGTTGGTATTATTAAGAAAAATAAATCATAAAATTCTAAAATAAAGAGGGAAGGATAAGTATATCATTATTATCTTGGTTCAATTAATCCATTATGATAACATAAAATTTCACTTTTATCCTATATATTCATAGTTTTTTTGGATTGTCATTCACATTAATCATTGGATTGGGGAACATGTTTGCGTAATGGGAAAATTCCATGAAATTGAGTCAATGAATTTTGGGAGGTACATTCTATGGAGATTTCTCATTATTTGAATCATCATTTGTCCCCCCCCCCCTTTAGTTTTATATTCAGCTAATTGATGACCTTACCATCAAAAATTAAAAAATTTCTCATTAACATGAAGACAATTCCCTATATATTTCTTCCCTTTTTTTATAAATAATCCTCATTTTCTTTTCTCCATGGTTTTTAGATTTTCCATTTAAATCCATCTTACTTTTCTTATCAAAACCATGGGATTGATAAACAAATCATACAAATATTTCGACTTTTATAGCACATCTAACCACTTCTTGATAGCTGTTAATGTCTCTTATAGCAAAGGACTTTTGAAGACTATGTTTTATACTAGCAATTAATTGATTAGAATTTCATTTGGGTTGAATGATAATTCCCGAAGAGTACCTTGGAAGACTTATAATTTTTTTTCCTAAGCATGAAAATATTCAACATCTTTCTTATTAAGCTACATGGATTCCTTTTCTATCTTCATATGAATAATTAATGGAATGTTTTTATAAAATAATTTTTTTAAGTAATCACAATCCATTGAGTAAATTTCATCTTGTTGCCTTATAATCTTGATTAGATTCTAACACTGATCTGCTTCAACTTCTTAATAATAAATATATAGAAATAATTAATCATGTTTTGAATATTTGAGAGAAGATAATATCTTTTCAGTGGAACTAATCCATTGTTCCACAACAAGTGGATTATAAGACCCACTGAATGAAGATGGATGTTGCCTCATAAAGGAATCAACATAATATTATTCCCTCCTTTTCTCATTAGTGAATCCATCCTTTTTCATATGTTGATAAATTTGGGTGAGTATATTAAGGATACATTTCATTCCTTATACCAAATCATTTGATTATAAGGAGTAAAATAACATCATTTTCCATTACAATAACCATTGACAGAGTTCCTTGGGCATCCTTTCATTGACTAAAACCAAAATCATATAGTAATAAATTGTTATTAGGGTGAGGAACCACATAATCATGAAAAACACTTATATGATGTATAAATTATGACACCATTAATAAACTTTGACACTTATGTTTATCCTATGTTATTCATATCCAACTTATACTTAAATCCTTTATGATGATTTGTGAAGAGTTTGTGAATTCCCAAATAATATCCCATAAGAGTGTCAAACCGGGTGTGAAATAATGCCCACTTTCATATAGAAGATTACCTCGAGTCAAACCTGAATCCTATTGTTAGAGTTTTTACCCCTAGGTAAATATATTCTAGATCCACCTCCACTTGTAGTATCCAGACATGGATGTGTTTCTGGGAAACCACTCACTCTATCCTTTACCAAAATTCTAAGTCATTTTTCTAAACATTACCACATCCTTATATATATCCTTAGAGAATTATCTTGACAAATCCAAAGAAATATACCTTACGATATCACTAATGTTCTCTCATCAAATTTTCTAAGGTTTGACTAAACCATTTCTCTAGTACCAACTATAGAAACATTGGATTCACATACCTAGATATTATATCATTTTAGATGAATCTTTAGTACATTAAAAAAATAATGGTTCATGGACTATTATAGTTTAGTATCTTTGGAAATATGGGAACAAAATATTCTATCCTGTTGAAATATATTCAACATATCCCAAAAATACCTCCACCTTTAAAACTTATACCTAAAACCATTAATCATAATATAGTGAAAGGAATCATATGAAAGGGCTGTGATCAGATGCACTATAAGGGTAAATAAAGGAAATGCATATATATAAGATGAAAAAAAGAATATGGAAAATGGGAAAAACATTTGAAGATTATATCCTGAATATTAGAGATCGTGATAAATATTGGAATTTCATAATATTTGAATCAAAATAAATAAGGAAAATAAGCCATTAGAGCATAACATAGAAATAAAACAAGTAATTATAGAAAACACATATAAAAACATTCTGTCAAACAGGCCTACAAAGTCCATTGTAATATGTTAGGCTTGGGTTAATCACTCATCCACCTGCTTCAGGCTTAGGATGACCTCGCATATACCCTGTTTTTTCAGGCTTGGGATGTCATCTCGTATAACCTTTTATTTTAGGCTTACAATGTCCTCTAATTTACACTCTTATTTCTATATTGGGATGACCTCCGGTTTACCCTCTTATTTCGGGCTTAGGATTTCCTATCACTTACCCTCTTATTTCAGGCATTGGAGGTCCTACCATGTACCCATTGATCTCATAGAACATTTATCATTACCTAATGAATTGGAAGGGGAAATAGGTTGCACCCATCTCATAATGAAATCATATATACATGTTCCACAAAATAATAAAAAATTATATCATAAAATATAAAAGGAAATAGGTATCATAAACATTTAATCATATCAAAACAAGTAGAAAAGAAATAATTTTCATAAAAATTTCATCAAAATGATAACACGGGAAATAATTTTTTTAATAAACATATAACATGTGAAAGAGACATGTGTTTCATAAAGTCCATTAAATAAACTATTAAATATTTAGATAAATATTATGAATGAAACCTTAAAATAATTTCCTTGAAATTAATGAGTAACATAAAAATATTTCATATTATATAGAAAATAATTTTGAAATATATTTCAAAAAATAGTTCATGAAAAATATATCCCCGTTTCCTTGAGAAAATATTTTTTAATAAGTGAAACCTTTTCAAAACCTTTTTTGGGAATAAATCATATAATAAATCTTCATGAAATTATGACAACCATTTTACTTGAAAACTTATAAAATAATCCTGAAAATATTTTCAAATTAATTTTCCATACAAACATATAAAATAGATTGAAAATGGTTTTAAAACCTTTTTCGTTGAAATTAATTTGAAATAATTAATTTATCTAATATTTGGGAAAAAAGATTTAGAAATAAAATAACTTTTTAATTTTATTGTATGTTTTAGGGGATTGTTGGTAATGATGGTAGATAATCCCGAACATGCTAAACATTCCTTTTACACTGAAGTAATTTAAAAATGTGGCTCTACCAAAAAGGGAAAAGAATATTTATTTTTAAAAAAAATTCATAAAATTAATAAACTTGGGTAAAAATATTTTTTAAATATTATAAGAGAATAATATAAAAATTCTTGGAAACATTATAGAAGAAAAGGGTTTGATGAACTCAAATTTCTGACCAAAGAGAGAGGTAATGTCATAATTTATTAAAAAAACAATATTATGTACCAAAGAGTAAAAAATGGTAAAAAAACAAGAATAAATTATGAGTAAAAAGTGGAAAATAAATTTCACGAGTTTTCTTTTGATATAGATAATAATATTTCATTAAATAAATAATAATCATAAATAATCTTGAAATGTGTTTATATTATTTCAATAAACTTTTATATCTTGGTAACATTGAACCATACTCCCCGTGTAAGAAAATGAAATAACATGAATATTAAAATATCAATAAAATAAATATATTCGTTATATGACATGTGAATTTATTATATACATCTCATATAAAAATATAGGTTCATAACATGGCTTGTGTCTTAAATAAAGAAAAATTGAGACAAAAATGACATTACTGATTTCATAACTTTTGAAACATATACCCCATGATAGAAAGATCATAAAATGGTTATGTAAAAACCCATATATATAATTATAGTAGCCCTAGAATGACATAATGGTTAGTATATACACCACAAAGAATAAATGAGTTGTTAAAAAGGCATGTATCTCATGTAAATAAGGAGTAAGATAAAATTCGTTTACCTTGTGTCTTAGATGTCATTATACCCTTTCAAAACTATTGTATAATAAATATAATTTTGTTATACCTAAATCAAAAAACCATGTTTTTTACTTTTAACATCATACATGTTTTGATTATGTCTTTATATCACACTCCTCTTGACAATTCTATGTCAAGGTTTCACATAGGGTGATATCATCTTTGTTTTTTGTATCTTATTTAATTGGCTATATATCGGGTCAATATATTTATATAATTATTGAAAAAATGTAAAACATGATTTAAATTTGATTTATACTCATTATATTTTATTTATAATAAATCTTAGAATATATAAGTATCAAAAATAATATACTTTTCATGTGGTGGTAAGTTGTACGTACACATGAACACTATTTCTGTTTAATTATCGTGTTGAAAGACAGAAAGAAAAAAACACACACACACATAGACACATATATATCATTATTAAATTAGATTTATTATATCTTATATAGCATACATATTCACTAAAACCATCCATACTACATTCCATGTAGTGTATAAAATAATCACATCGCATTGAGGTGTGGTAGTCCACACATCCTCAAAAGAAATTATTATATATACAACAATGGAATGTATATAGATATGTGTTTCAAAATATTTACAGAAGATTAATTACATAATTAATATAATATATATATATATATATATATATATATATTATATATACATATTTCTTATCATAATTTTGACCATGAGAGGTGTTAAAGAAAACATAACCAGTCATAGTGTAGTGAGGCGATAGTCCTACGTACACGTAAAAAGTACGTTTGTTACCCATTAGATGGAAATTTGTGTTAGTTCAGGTCAAATAATAAACCTAAAATCATATTATAGTTTTTAGTAAAATGGATTTTTATAATAACATATAATAATAACATTTTATGGAGTGTAGAATGAAAATAAAATAAAAGATTTTGAGGAAGGGTGTTATCTCTTAATCAGGTAACTCCTTTTGGTTTTCACTAAAGGGATTACTTGGAAGGATTTATTACCAAATTAGGATTCAATTATGAAGTTAGGGATGATATAGATTTTTTTTGTAGAGTTTGGGTGGTCCAATGTGTCTAGATACCTATATGGAAGTTGGGGGATATGAGGCCTTTTATATTGTAGGAGGAGTGGTACTCTTGTAATATTTTAAAATAACGGACCCCACACACATTTAATTCATTGAAAGTGGATATATAATGGTAAAATGTTGATAAAATGGAGGATAGGTTATAAATATTTCTGTACAATGGATTTATGTCAATATTATAGGTATTTCGGGTCCTTAAGGTTACATTTTAGTCTTTTATTAGGCCTAACTCAACCTTAATCGTTATAAATAATTTTAATTTTATTCACTAATATTTTGTGCCAAAAACTAATTTGACCTTATTATAAATTATAAATTATGTATTTTACTAATATTTATCCATTTTTATAAATTAAAATAATATAATTGGCAGAAATTAATTTATATTTAATCCTGTAGTCAGGTTCACAATGCGGGTTATTAAACTAAAAATGTTCAAAAGTATGCTATGTTTTTATAATCAATTTAAAAATTAAAGAGATTATAATGAGCTAAATTATATTTATTGATAAAAATAAAATATAATTAAACATTTAAATCAATATATAATATAATTAATTCTTATAAAAATATTATATGAAAAAAAAATATTTGAATTAAAATCCTGTATTTGAAGAAATTCATTAAAAAATGAAACCTAAAAAAAACCTATTTTTTTACCTAACATAATTTTAATGTTTTACTCTAAAATTAATTTTATTTTTACATAATAAATCTATAAAATTTCCTAACATTTTATTTAAGAGGTTTCTCCATTAAAATGTGGTAAAATATCCATAATGAAAATATTGAGTTTTCTGTGTTAAATTTGTTTTATTCTTATATTATACTTATAAAATATATTGTATGAATATAAAAAAGTATTATATTGAATATATAACATTTAAATTACAATAATATTAATTAATATCTATATTTATTTAAATTATCAAGACAAAACTCCTTTAAGGGCATTAAACATAAGAATATATTTTTTATATTCAATTATTTATTTTATTTTCATTTCTAATTAATTGGAAATCTATGAATTAATATTATATTTGTGGGAAAATATTATTATTAATATGTTTTTTAATAATATTAAGACACCATAATTTAATATTTAAGTTATATCTTATTATATTAAATAATCACATTTTAATAATTTATTTTTGTTCAATAAAACTCTGTCATGCATGTTATACAACCCATCGAGGAAATTCATTGTTTTGTGTAACTAATGTTAAACTCATTTTTCCATGAAGATTAAGAAAAGATTTATGTTTTCCATAGTTTATGAAAGAAAACATTGTTATTTTTTATTAAATGAATCATTTTCAATGATTCATAAATTGAAAAATAACAAAAAAAATTAAATTAATTTGAAACAAATAATTCACAAAATATCAGGATGTTACATATAATATGTCCCCATAAAAGGGTCTTTATATTAAGACCCATATTTAATTGACGAATTCACACCTACCTATTATAAAATTATTTTATGACGAATCTTTTTATATAAACCCCGCCTCTTCAGAAATTCATGACGCAAACCCTATTATCCCTTTTGATTTTCCTATGTCTCTATCAACATACATGGGAGCTAGGGGTTGTTTCATGTTATATTGAAATTCTGAATAAATCATTATGTTTATATTATAAATTCTATAGTAACCCTTTGTATCTATCTAACTCTTTCATTAATTTCAATTATATTTCAAAATAAAAATTATTTGAGGACCTATTTGTCTTATTTATCAATTTTAAGAAAACAATGTTAATCTAATATGAATATATAAAATGTGTTGACTCATATTAGAACAATGTAGGTAGTCCATTTCATTTATAACTATATAAATGTGAATTGATGTTTATTTTATTCATATCCCCTCTAGTTTAAGGTGTTTGTATTATACAAGGAGGTTAGGTGAGTCTACAACGGTCTTTTAGGTTAGAGTGAAGGCTTCTATAAGTGATTTGGATATTTTTCACATGATTTTTAAATTTTATAGATTCTTAATTGATACAAAATAAATTGGTTCAACCTATAGTTAAATAAATATAATATACAGTTATATTGGAATGTGGATTAAATTATTAGTGTCATAGTGAGTTCCCTACTATGTAGGTTAAGATATTAAAAGTAGTTAGACCTTGTATAATAGTCCTATTCTATGTAGAGAAAGTTTATTAGATTATACTTTGAACCTAGAAAAATCTTCAACTCAATGTTTCAGATAAATTGAATTGCTTCAGTGGTCATTGGAAAGATTTTAGGCTTGGGATGTAAATGTTTTTTGGGTTTTGCAAAGACCAATAATTTTTTTAAAAGGATACAAATGGAATCATGTGAATGTAATGTGGGAAATAGATATATCTGAATCCTGGATATACATAGATTTTAAAACATAGTGCGAGATATATAATACACAATATAATAATCAACCAAAAATTTCATGATATATAAAAGGTGGATCACCTTCTTACACTTTTAGGATCATTTAACATTATATTTTTATACAATTAGAAAAAAACTACATAAAAATGTGGGAAATTTAATAAAGTGTACATTATTTTGACAAAAAACAAGGATTAATGTTTATAATAATTTTTCATTCAATACACATTATTTTCATTTAATATGAAACAGAAAAAAAATTATTTTCATTTCTATAATTTCTAATCATATTTAGATCACGTGTAAATTATTTGAAAATTTGGGATAAGAAAATAAAAGCATAGTAAGGGATATACAAATAATGGTAAAATTTTAGTCTAATGAAAAATATGAAATCTCATGAAATTTTTCCCTTCTTTACAATAAATCTTTGATCACATAAATAAAAAGTATCATCATGATAATATAAAACATCTTTTCATGAAAAACATTGAAATACATAATAAAAAATAATGAGACCATAAATTCATTATAAGGTACATGAGAACTCATGAATAAAATTATTTTAATAGAAACCATTATCCATTAAAAGATTATAAAATTCCCCTACCAAATAAAATAAAAATATTTCCATTAACACCCTTATAAAGAATAAAATAAGTATCTTTTAGAATCAAAATCATAACCTATGTTCACTTTTCTCTAACACGTGTCAAAATAATTATTTCACAATAAATTATATAGGATTATCCCACACTATTATCACCATAATGTTTCATCTTCGACAATTAAACTATTACCCAGTTTATTAGAGATCCACACAAGTATCACACATCCTCATGAGATATATGGATCATCCCAGTAATCTTATATAATTCTGAAGTACTATATTCTATAAAAACTTTCATAAGATTACAATTTTAATAATAATTACCTCAATAAACTCATGTTAATCCATAAGAAAAATCCATTTAAATGTTTAGAGAGTTGTCCACTTATTTTAAAAACTATAACAATTTAAATTTTGTAAAATAATGGGGAAATGATATTATTCAAAAAATATGATAACTTATATAATAATAATGATATCAAAAAATAACTATACTAGTTGTAAATGGAAATCTAGTAGGAAATGGTAAAAAACATCCTTATTACAATGTTATAAACACAGTTATAATGAAAAATATATAAAATATAAAGAAGAATTTTTTTAATAAACTTTAAAATTAATTACAAAAGGGATATAATGAAAATTAATAATATTTCAATTATATATATAATATTCTAGTAATATTTTATGGAACATTCATCTATACACCCATGATTAATGTACATAGAAATTGAAATAAATTTTTGGAATTTTGAATACATTACACAGAAAAATACCTAAGGATTGTAATTGTTTAGTGTCTTTGTAAAACATGACAAAATTCTCCTAACTTAGTGAAACATCATCAACATATCCATAAATATTTTCTTCTTTGTTTTTACTACCCAAAACCATTTTTTATATCTAAGGGAAAAGAAAACATATAAAATTAGTGAGATAAAGTTACAAATAATTGTAAGAAAATTAAATATCTTACAAAACATAAATATATGAATTTAAAAACAGAAAATAACTTCTTAAACCCTACCACATTTAACATATATCAAAATATTAATTCATGAGATAAACCACGGTAGTTCATAAGGAATTAATAATAATTGAATCATGAGTCATGAGGTAATATAATTGGCATAAATCATGAAACTTTGGAAAAAAACATAAGCAAAAAAGAATAATTTACATATTATCCAAGTCACATGGACATGATAATTATACAGGATGAATCTATTACTAAACAAGGTTATCTTGTTGTTCCATCCCTGTATAACTGAACTGGATTTAGATACTGTTCCATTCATGTCTATAAAATGAGATATAAATATTTATCCAATTAATTAAAGGGATATATAGTTCCCACCCATCTCATAATGAAATCATTTCTATGTTTTCCACAAAAGCATAAATGATATCATAACCTATGAAATAAAATGGGTATATTTAATAATTATTCCACCATAACCTAACCCAGTAAAGACAATGTATTTTATAAAAATAATTTCATCATACACACAATAAAACCATAGGAAAAACAAGGTTTTTATACTTGAAACATAAACCAATTAAATAATTCCATCATAGAGGAAGATAATTTTCTTATAACACTTGAAATTAATTGTTATTGAAAATAACCATTCTTCTTCAAAAAAAATTTCTTCTCCCAAAAGGATATGAATTTTAAAAATTAAATAATTTCATTGAAAATAAACTTGAAATATTATAATGGATTATTCATTGAAATAAGTCATTATAAAATCATAAAAATCTATTAATTTTGTATAAGTTAAAACAAAAACATTCTTCTCGTACCTTTTTCAGAATGTCAAAAAGTTCCTCATATAGAAAACAAAAGAAACATTACATTATAACCATGTAGTAAATGTGAATAAATTGTTAAAAATAAATTAAATCATTCAAATAGTATATTAAAATAATCTATAAAGGAACATTTAGAAAACATGGACATAGATGAAAAATATACCATAATAAATACTTATGTATAAAAAAACTCGAATAATAATGAGATTTTAAAATCATCCCTTAACAAATTATAATTTGTATAATAGTATTACTTGTAGAATATAGAAGATATATTCATGTGTAAATATCATATACTTCATAGAAATAATTCTAAAAACATCACTGGTCATCATAAACACCAAAAAAAAAATAAGTGGTGGATAAATAATATATCTTACAGAAATAAAAGTGAGACAAAATAATCCCTTACCTTATGTTTGGGTTCCTTCAAAAATATCTATTCCTAATATATCAGGGTTTAAAAAATGTTATTATCTTATTAAAAATTTATATTAACAATTTATAAAATATCATAAGTGATCATGTTATTGGATTTTTGTAAATAACATTATTACTCCTATATCAGGTATCAACTGCTTCATTTTCTTACGCTTGTTTCATTGGATATGTTCTTCTTCATATTCTTATATTATCTATATATCATTTTAATAATGAATTTAATATAATATATATTATATTTTTTCATTAAATATATTAATATAATCATGATTTAATGGATATCAAGTAGAATTAACCACATCGCATCGTGGACACGGTATGTCGTACGTACACATCTGCGCCGATATGATTCACATTACTTTTGAATGATATTGAATTGGATGGTTTAAATATTATTTAATAATAAATATAATTTTTTAGTAATAATATATAGATAATATTTCCATCATTATACTAAACCATGTAAATTGGTGATGAAAAAATAGATTACACCACTACGTGGAGACGGTAAGGCATATGTACGCACAAGTGGTGATTTTATTTTTTGTAAGAAAAATATAAGGTTGAATATGGTTTTTACATAACCATAATTAAATCTTAGAATATAATTTATATTGTATTTATTACTTTTTGATGGAAAAAATTAATGAAGACGAAGAAGAAGAAGAAATAATTTGAATGAATCGGTAAAAGGATTTTACCTCTTCTTCAACTGGATTCCTCTAAATCTCCACTTAAAGAACAATAATTTGTAATTAATGAAGAAAATATGCTGTATAATTTATCTTGGGTAGTATATAATAGATATTCATAGGGTATGTCTAAGATTTAAGGAACACAGTGACACTAAGAGGTGTGGTAGGAGGTTCCCTTTTATAATTATGTTGATGGGCACTTTTAGAATATCCATATATATTAATTTGTAATATAATTCAAAGCCTTAAAAAACATCAAAATGTACTTATTTATAATATTATAAGATATATTTTTTTAATATCATCAATTAAAAAAATTTATACATGTTGTTATTTCATTTTAAACCTTATCATATCTTTTTTCCATTAATAATTCTCTTTAATTATAACTAAGATAACAAATTATTCAATAATAAAATAGTGTATATTTTACATATTTGATGTCAATAAGACCATAAATGGAAAATATAAAAAAATTTCTGAGCAAAAAAATTTATTTTATATATTTGAAAAGATTTTATGATTTTTAAATAAATTAATAAAACATTATTTTTACAAAATTACAATAGTGTCAACTTTGACACTATTCATTTTATGGATTTTCAAAATTTTAATATAAGATGTTAACCTAGAGAAAAATATTTTATTTTATACTTATGAAGTCGAGGTCGTAAATAAATTTATTTAGATATATTAATTATACAAAATCATATGTATTTTAACATTTTTAGTAACATTAATTTTCAATTTCCATTATTAAATTTATTACTAATTTTATATTATATATTTATTTAATATAAATATATGTTAAATAAAAACTGAAACTAAAATACTGTAATGAATATAATTCTTTTATATTTTAAATTAATATTTTTAGTTGAATATATATTCTGGAAAATCCAGCATTAAAAATTTTACATTTATTAAAACATGATTTTGAAAACCTTAATGTCACTTTAAATAAAATATTATAAGTTTCGTAATACTTTCCATATGACTCAAAATATAAAATTACTATACTATTAGATATTTATGGTTTAGATAAACTCAAAAAATAAAATTTGGTCAATTGTTATTGTCTTTTAATGGTTATTATCATTTTAATAAAAATTATTTTATTTATTTTCCATCAATTAAATAAATTCTATCTCATCAACATATAATCCTATAAGGTAATTAATTATTTTATAAAAACTGTGAATAAACAATCATGTTAAATAAAATCATATTTTCTTTCAAATAATTATTCATAATTAAATTTATCTTCTATATAACCTTATACTAAAAATTATTTTCTTATTAAATTTTTGTAAGACATATTTAGATTTTCCTTAAATATAATATATTAAATGTCTTAATCACATCCAAGTGGCTTCCAATGGGTATTCTTTCAACCAAAAGATTTTTTAGGTCTAAAATCACTCAAAAAATAACATTATGAAAAGTGTTATAGTAATTTTATAATATTATATTTAGCTATAATTACCCGATTCAGGTTTTTCCAGTATTAATAAAAATAATTATTGTTTCTATTTATATATCCAAAAATAATGATATTTAAATAATTTCTATACACTAATTAAAAATATATAATCCATTTTTGAAAATCCTAAAAATATAATATGTAGTTTTTAATTTAAATGTAATCATGTTGTAAGAATGAAAACGAGTATTGAATGATAAAAAATTGCAAAATATAGAAATGTATTGACATAAAAATTCAATGTTAAATGAATGAAAATAACATAAATTATATTGAATGATAAAAATATATTCCATTTTTTATTTAAAACCATTTAATAATATAATTTAACTCAATAAATTATTTTGATGAAAAAGTTGTTTTCAATTAAAACTTAGTGTATTGTTAGTATTCATAAAACGTGAATGTTATCAGAAAAATATTAAAAATTAATCCAAATTAAAATTTAATATACCATCTATAAATAAGTATTTTATTTTTGAAATAAAATATATAAATGTGTCAAAAAATAGATTTAAAATTTGTTTTCTATTAAAAGGCTGTAAAACAATATTTTTTGAGGCATATTTATTTAATTAGAAAAATTGAATTTGTTCTTATATAATGTCTAAAAAACATATAAAATGAATTGTAAAAATTATATTTACTATAGTACAAATATCTTATATTAATAAAGTCCATCAAGGGTGATTTTGTTATTTAATAAACTAAATTATTTTCATTTAAATAGTTTTCCAGAATAATGTTAATATATTTCACACCCACCATTATAATAAATATGTTCTAAGGTAACATAATTATATTTTTTTGTTCATTTAAAATTGGACTTTAGTGAAATAAATTCTATCATAATTACATTAAATTTTTTGTAACCTAATCTATGCATATTTTTGTATAGAATGCTAGTTAATTCGATTTTTCTTATAGTGCTAGATTACCTTTGTGTAACATTAAACACAAGACATAAAAGAAAAAAAAATATATCTAAAAAATATTGGTGGGTTACATTGTAACCCTTTAATATGAATTTACCCCTCAAAATTAATATGGTTTATAAAAGGATTTATAGATTAAAAGATATTTTATAGAAACCCACATAGAAAAAAATAGATACTAAAACATCCTTTTTAAAACAATGTGTGAACATTACAGTTACACAAGGTCACTCATAATGTAGAGACCCGAAGCTTAATGTACATGGAAATTACATTACTTTTGCGGAATACTTAGTACATAACAGAAACACACACACAAGGATCGTAATAGTTTAGTGTCTTTGGAAACTCGGAATATAATCTTCTAATCGTGGTGAAAGATCTTCAACATCTCCCATAAAGATATTCCTTTTTTTTCATACCTAAAACCTTTCTTTATATCCTGGGGAAAAGAAAACATAAAAGGGTGAGCTAAAATGCTCAGTAAGGGTAAACAAAAGGAATATCAATCACATCATATTCATAAGAACATAAAATTTTGGAAATATTAACCTGCAAAACAGATCATAATATCATAACATGGGATAAATCATAGTAGTGAAATGTAATCCCAATAATCATAACTTAAAACATGAAACTTTTTGGAGTACACACATAATCATAGATAATTATTTATTATTAGTCAAGACTCATTGCCAAGACTATCTTAGTGGAAAAAGACCCTTTCTGAACCGAGTCATCCTCGTTTCAGTCCTATTTCACTGAACCGGTATAACCTACCATTCCATCCATGTATATCTCATGAGATATAAAATCTTTACCCAATGCATTGGAGGGAGATATAGGTCCCACCCATCTCATAATGATGCCATTCTTATGTGTGCCACAAAATCATAAATCATACATCATTGCATAACCCAAGTAATAAAAATGGGATTCTTAAACAACATGACATCATGAAACAATTCATATAAGATAAAGAAATTCATAAAAATAATTCCATCACAACATAATCAAATCAATGTAATAATAGGGATAGAAAGAGAACCTTTTATTGTCTTATATGGAAAATAATTTTGATAAAACACTTGAACTCCATTCTTGAGGAAAATATCCTTTCTACTTAAAAAACATTTTCCTTTCTTAACATGTCATAAAATTTTAAACTAAAATAAGTTGATTAAAATTAAACTTGAAAACTTTTAAAGGAAGCTTCTTGGAAATAATGTTCTAAAAATCCATTCATGCCGTATAAGTTAAAAAAACATTCTTCTCGTACTTTTTTCGGAAAGTCAAAAAGTACCTCGTATGAAAAATGACAAAAGATTCCTTTCATATCATTTACTATAAAATCAAAAAAGGGTAAAAATGGATTTAAACCATTTTAGGTGGATGGAAATAATATTACATATTGAGGAAACATGGATTTGGATGATAAAATACACCCCAGTAAATGCCAAAGTATAAACAATCTCGGATAAACATGAGATTGTGATATTTCCCCTTACCTTAGGTCCAATTTGCTTCGTATGTGTCCGAACCACCTGTATAATGATTTAAATAATGTTTTTTACTTATTCCAGAATCATACTCATTGTTATGATATCATATATGGTTCACTTATGACTTTATATTACCCGTTCTTTTGTAAATTCCATGTTAAAGAGCATTTTGGGTAAAATCGTTTCATTTGTCGTCCGTGTTTTGACTTGTAATTATTCATATGATTACTTAGATCATGATTAATTAATTACAGAATATAAAACATGATTTATATATAATATATATTCAGAATATATATATATAGTAGATCAGTAAATGGAAAGAAATACACCGTTCTTGGAGACAGTAGACCGTACGTACGCATGAACGCTGTTTTCTTTTCGTTATTGAGTTGAATGGAATTAAGTAGATGACATAAATATATATACACATAAATCCAGAATCATTATTATGTCATATATTTCATTATTAATTATTATATATACTTTATAATCATTCATTAATGGTTAACGTGGAGAATGAATCTCATCGCGTCGTGGAGACGGTAGTCCGTACGTACGCACAAGCGATGATATCGTTCTCATGATCGTGGAATTGTATTGGAGTGTATGTATACTATTTCAGAATCAATATCACTTTAAAATAATCATATATAGTTATTATTTACATCATTATACCCATCCAAGTAAGATGGTTGTTGAAAATAGATTACACCACGGCGTGGAGACGGTATTCCGTACGTATGCACGCGCGATGATTTCTTTTTCCGTAGGATGTATAGATGGTGAAATAGGTTTGTTTCATACTTATAATAACAAATCAGTATATAAGTTATACTGATGTTATTACTTCATGATGAAACAACTAAAGAAGAAGAATTGGAAGAAGAAATAAAGATGAAAGAATCGGTAACGGGCATTATCTCTTCTTTGAAGCGCCTCTTTGAGACCTCCATTTAGGGAAATACAATTGGTCTTTGAGGAAAACCAGAACCTCTAGGATGTTTCTAGGGAAGTGGTGAGAAGAAATTTTCAGGGGTTGGCCGAGCATGAAGGCTCAAAGTGGTGTGAGGATGAGAGGGAGGGGGTGCCCTTTTATAAGGGAGGATAGGGGCACCTTTGGAATAAATAAAGATATTATTTTATTATAAAGTCACTTTCGGTATTAAATAGCTCCAAATTGATTTATTTCGAGTCTAAGGTGGGGATGGGTCGAAATACTCTCATAAAATAGAATTTAGACAAGTTTAGGTTCCTATTTTAACCTTATCATGTAGATTTAACATTAAGTTAAATAATTTTACTTTTACCCTGTCTTCTTGTGTTCTTATACTATAAGGTTAATAAACTTACTATATCAAGCCTAAAGAACCCCAAGTTTATTATTATTAATATATATAACCTTATATATGTTATTTGTCTGAAAATTATATTTTTATAAATAAAATAACAATTAATAATATAATATGTTTTTTAAAAACTATTTTATTTCAATTTTGAAACTATTTAGTAATTGATTTTTGTGAAAATCATAACAGAATGATAAGTTAAAACAAAGTTAATTAAATCAATAATAACATGCCATATTAACCTATAAAATTAGTTTTATTCATAAAAAGTCTCAAATTATATTTATTTGGGCATTTATAACATCAATTATGTCAATATTTCATTAATAAGATAATTGTTGCATCATCGTTGTATCATAAATAAATTAAATTATATAATTTCTAAAATTATAAATAAAAACCCATTATGTAGGAAATTTTTTTAGCTTTATAATAAATATTTATAGTCGAATTTATCTTATGTATAACCCCATATTAAAAATGATTTACTTATTAGACTTTGATTTTAACTATTTTAACCCTTCTTTAAATAAATTAATAATAAATGTCCTAATCTAATCCTTGTGGGCCTAAATGGTCATATTTTATTCCTAAGGTTGTTTTTGGTCTAATTACACTTATCCAATAGAATTAGGACATGTTTTAGGGTAATAATAATAATATTTTTACCCTTAATTACCCTATTTATTTTTAACCGTGGTAAAAAAAGTAAAAAGTTACTATTCACCAAAAAATTATTTTCATCTCATTGAACCACATTTTACATACTGAAATCAACCGTGTCTCTCGGATTTTCGAAATTCCACTCACAGAAGCGGTAAAATTAAGTTTTATGGAAAATTCAGTTTTTTTAACTACCACTTAGTGGTTTCACTATTAATCAAAAATTGAAAGTTTTCAGAAAAATACAAAAAATTAGGCCTAAGCTATATTTGATATTATGAACTCAAAAATGATGTCTATTTTACCAAATTCAATACATATCAGTTGTATTAATTAATTTAAAAATTAATTCTCATCGTCAAAACAATTAGCGTGTTCTTAAGAGATAATAACTATCAAAAGATTGACAGTTGTTTATGTCTGGTCTAAATGTGAAATTACATCCAATAAACAACATTGTATTAAATTGTAAAATTATATTCTAAATATACTTTAAAACCAATCAAATTAATTATTTATCACTATTAATTATTTTGATTAAAAAATTTGTTTTTAATTAAAATTTAGTAATTTTCACTATTCATCAGAAAATGAAAGTTATCCGAAAAGTACCAAAATTTCACCCTAAGCTAATTTCGATATTCCGAATCCAGAAATGAAGTCCATTTTGAAAAATAAAAATTAAAAAATTTCAAAAAGTGGTTATTACTATTCATAACGGCTAGTTTTAATAATATTTTAATACCATATCGTTGTTAGTGAATCTCGGTATTGCGTACTACACACGCTATCGAGGAAGGTCGTGATTGCGTGTAATACAAGGCAAGTCAAGGATGCGTGTTGAGAAAGATCCTTTTGGTGTAGCGTACAACACAATACATTAATTAAATTAAAAAGAATATTTTTCATAAAATATCGGGGTGTTACATTCTACCCCCCTTAAAATGAATATCACCCTCGAAATTCGTCGGGGTTATAAATGGTTTAGTATTAAAAATTTTCTATAATAGAAACCCACATCGTAAAAAGGAATACCAAAACCAATCTTTAAAAACAAAAGTATGATATGTAACAGTTATCTAAATAAACTAATCACTTGGTTTCCACATAGGTGAAAATATGGATATGGAAAAAAATCTAACCATCATGTTCTGATGGAGAGTGGTAGAGAACATGGCTATGGAAAATCCAGCAATCACAAAGCCATAAATTTGTGACGATCTAAGGTACCATATTATTTATCATATATAAGAGCACTAGGACAACATTTTTGGTTTTCAAGATCATTTCCCTAAAGTTTATGAAATTGGAATTAGAAGAAATAATTTCGTGATTTTGGTATTGTCTCACCGTTGGTCGTTCTTTGGAAAATTTACACTTCATCTCTTAAAGAAATGAAGTTGAATTTGTCATTCGTGATGTGTTAGCAAATCATGAGATAGAATGATGGGTCATTCCATCTGTCTCAAACCATGATATCACTTAGTCCTTATATCAATCATGAGCTCATGAATACTATCAAACATATTAGATTATTTTTATCCCTTCATTATGTTCATATCATCTGCTTTCCAAAAATATTTCAATCACTTTTAATGGTTACCGATGCCATAAAATTATTGGAAACCATAATAGACCAAAACATAAATATTCCAATATTCCACGATACTATATACAACATTACTCGAGAATCCCATTACATAAACACTTAATCATCCCACCACATCATTGTCATATTCAACATCGCCAATAGTGATCGCATGTGACTTCCCTTTATCCTTTTCCTTAAGTGGTTGCTCATGTCGATCATCACTAACCCTTGGATTAGGGAATTTATTACCATAATTCCCAATTTCCTTGCACTTGAAGCATTGAAGTGTTGTTGGTGCGTTCTCTGCAGTCTTTTCTTTATTCACATCATTAGAAACCATTTTTCCATTACTTAGACCCTCACCTGCTCGATGACCTTCTTTTCCACACTTAAAACATTTTCTAGTCCCTTTAAGACAATCTCCACCACGCTTCTTTCCACACTTTGAGCATAAGAAAACATTCATCTTCTTTTCACCATTAATCTGAGATTTCTCCTTGAACACCATCTTTCGTTTCATGTCAAAACCATGAGATGGATATGTAACACCAACTTCCATTTCTACATTGATAGCAAAACGCACAATTTCTTCATAGCTACTGAAGTCTCTTATATCTAATTCCCTTCGAAGACTTGGTTTTAAGCCACTGAAAAATCGATCAACTTTACTTTCAGGTTAGATGATTATTCCAGATGCATACCTTGCAAGTCTTGTAAAATTAACTTCGTATATACCAACAGATTCATCATCCTTCTGCTTCAGCTCAAGAAACTCATTTTCCATCATTGTTCGAGGAATATGAGGGAAGTACTTACTGAAAAACAAGTTCTTGAACTCGTCCCATTCCATAGACTCAATTTCATCTCTTGGCCTCGTATTCTTGATAAGATTCCACCATTGATTAGCTTCACCTTCCAAATGATATACTACTAAGATGACTTTATCATGTTCAGAACATTGAAGAACTGAAAATATATTTTCAGTGGTCCTGATCCATTATTCAGCAACAAGTGGATCGGAAGACCCACTGAAAGAATCTGGAAGTTGCCTCATGAAGGACTCAACAGAATATTGTTCCCTTCTCTGTTCATTTGGAAGTCCAGAATGATTCATATCTTGTGTAAGTATAGCAATAAGATTTTGCACTCCATCTCCCATAACACTTGTTTGTTCAGGAGGAAAATCTTTGCATTGTCCATTACAGTGATCAACACGGTTCCTTCGGGTTCCAGCCATCGTCTAAAACCCAAAAAGAATACTGTGAGAGGAAAAAATAATGCTAGAGAAAACAACATAGTAAAAGGGGAAGTACCCTTAATATCTAACATCTTAGGTTAAATTCTATGATTGTTACCGTAGTTCTAGGACTATATCCTATACGTATACTTATCCTTAGGGACATCCCTAGACATACCTTAGAAATATCTCTAGGGATCTCACTAACGTTTTTTCATCCTAGTTTCCAAAGGTTGTCTAAACCTTTCCTCTGATACCAACTGTAGAGACCCGAAGCTTAATGTACATGGACATTACATTACTTTTGCGGAATACTAAGTACATAACAGAAACACACACACAAGGATCGTAATATTTTAGTGTCTTTGGAAACTCGGAATATAATATTCTAATCGTGGTGAAAGATCTTCAACATCTCCCATAAAGATCTTCCATTTTTTTACCTAAAACCTTTCTTTATATCCTGGGGAAAAGAAAACATAAAAGGGTGAGCTCAAATGCTCATTAAGGGTAAACAAAAGAAATATCAATCACATCATATTCATAAGAACATAACATTTTGGAAATCTTAACCTGCAAAATAGATCATAATATCATAACATGGAATAAATCATAGTAGTGAAATGTAATCCCAATAATCATAACATAAAACATGAAACTTTGTGGAATACACACATAATCATAGAGAATCATTTCTTATTAGTCAAGACTCATTTCCAGGACTATCTTAGTGGAAAAAGTCCCTTTCTGAACCGAGTCACCCTCTTTTCAGTCCTGTTTCACTGAACCGGTATAACCTACCATTCCAGCCATGTCTATCTCATGAGATATAAAATCTTTACCCAATGCATTGGAGGGAGATATAGGTCCCACCCATCTCATAATGATGCCATTCTTATGAGTGCCACAAAATCATAAATCATACATCATTGCATAACCCATGTAATAAAAATAGGATTCTTAAACAACATGACATCATAAAACAATTCATATAAGATAAAGAAATTCATAAAAATAATTCCATCACAACATAATAAAATCAATGTAATAATAGGGATATAAATAGAACCCTTTATTATCTTATATGGAAAATAATTTTGATAAAACACTTGAACTCCATTCTTGAGGAAAATATCCTTTCTACTTCAAAAACATTTTCCTTTCTTAACATGTCATACAATTTTAAACTAAAAGAAGTTGATTAAAAATAATCATGAAAACTTTAAAAGGAAGCTTCTTGGAAATAATGTTCTAAAAATCCATTCCTGCCGTATAAGATAAAAAAACAATCTTCTCGTACTTTTTTCGGAAATTCAAAAAGTACCTCGTACGAAAAACGACAAGAGATTCCTTTCATACCTTTTACTATAAACTCACCAAAGGGTAAAAATTTATTTAAACAATTGTAGGTGTATGGAAATAATATTACATATTGAAGAAGCATGGATGTGGATGGTAAAATACACCCCAGTAAATGCCAAAGTATAAGCAATCTCGGATAAAAATGAGATTGTGTTATTTCCCCTTACCTTAGGTCCGATTTGCTTTGTATGTGTCCGAACCTCCAGTATAATGATTTAAATAATGTTATTTACTTATTCCAAAATCATACTCATTGTTATGATATCATATATGGTTCACTTATGGCTTTATATTACCCGTTCTTTGGTAAATTCCATGTTAAAGAGCGTTTTGGGTAAAATCGTTTCATTTGTTGTCCGTGTTTTGACTTGTAATTATTCATATGATTACTTAGTTCATGATTACATAATTCCAGAATATAAAACATGATTTATATATAATATATATTCAGAATATATATATATATAATAGATCAGTAAATGGAATGAAATACACCGTTCATGGAGACGGTAGACCGTACGTACGCATGAACGCTGTTTTCTTTTCCTTATTGAGTTGAATGGAATTAAGTAGATGACATACATATATATACACATAAATCCAGAATCATTATTATGTCATATATTTAATTATTAATTATTATATATACATTATAATCATTCATGAATGGTTAACGTGGAGAATGAATCTCATCGCGTCGTGGAGACGGTAGTCCGTACGTACGCACGAGCGATGATATCGTTCTCATGATCGTGGAATTGTATTGGAGTGTATGTATACTATTTCACAATCAATATCACTTTACAATAATCATATATAGTTATTATGTACACCATTATACCCATCCAAGTAAGGTGGTGGTGGAAAATAGATTACACCACGACATGGAGACGGTATTCCGTGCGTACGCACGCGCGGTGATTTCTTTTTCCGTAGGATGGATAGATGGTGAAATAGGCCTGTTTCATACTTATAATAAAATATCAGTATATGAGTGATACTGATGTTATTACTTCATGATGAAACAACTAAATAAGAATAAGTGGAAGAGGAAATAAAGATGAAAGAATCGGTAACGGGCATTACATCTTCTTTGAGGCGCCTCTTTGAGACCTCCTTTTAGGGCACTAAAATTGGTCTTTGAGGAAAACCAGAACCTCTAGGATGTT
Organism: Viscum album; assembly: GCA_963277665.1. Taxonomy (NCBI): domain Eukaryota; kingdom Viridiplantae; phylum Streptophyta; class Magnoliopsida; order Santalales; family Viscaceae; genus Viscum; species Viscum album. The sequence continues at coordinate 589,024,027 of OY728141.1, read as the reverse complement.
TCTAGGGAAGTGGAGAGAAGAAATTGGCATGGGTTGGCCGAGTATGAAGGATAATAGTTGTGTGAGGAAAAGAGGGAGGGGGTGCCCTTTTATAAGGGAGGAGAGGGGCACCTTTGGAATAACTAAAACTATTATTTTATTATATAGTCAAGTTCGGTTTTAAATAGCTCAAAAATGATTTATTTAGTGGATAATGTGGGGATGGGTCGAAATCCTCTCATCCAATAGAATTTAGACAAGTTTAGGTTCCTATTTTAACCTTATCATGTTGATTTAACATTAAGTTAAATAATTTTACTTTTACCGTCTCTTCTTGTGTTCTTATACTATAAGGTTAAACATACTATATCAAGCCAAACGAACCCCAAGTTGATTATTATTAATATATATAACCATATCTAAGTTAGTTGGCCGAACCTTAGATTTTGTGGAATAAAATAACAATTAATAATATAATATTTTTTTTAAAACAATTTTATGTCAATTTTGACACTATTTAGTAATTGGTTTTTATGAAAATCATAACAGAATGATAAGTTCTAACAAAGTTAATTAAATCAATACTAACATGTCATATTAACCTATAAAATTAGTTGAATTCATAAAAAGTCTCAAATTATATTTATTTGGGCATTTATAACATCAATTATGTCAATATTTCATTAATAAGATAATTACTGCATCATCGTTATATCATAAATAAATTAAATTATTTAATGTCTAAAATTTATAAATAAAATAACATTATGTAGGAAATCTTTTTAGCTTTCTAATTAATATTTATAGTTGAATTTATCGTATGTATAACCCCATATTAAAAATTATTTACTTATTAAACTTTGATTTTAACTATTTTAACCCTTCATTAAATAAATTAATAATAAATGTGCTAATTTAATCCAAGTGGGCCTAAATGGTCATATTTTATTTCTAAGGTTGTTTTTGGTCGAATTAAACTTATCCAATAGAATTAGGACATGTGTTAGGGTAATAATAATAATATTTTTACCCTTAATTACCCTATTTATTTTTAACCGTGGTAAAAAAAGTAAAAAGTTACTATTCACCAAAATAATTATTTTCATCTCATTGAAACACATTTTACTTACTGACATCAACCGTGTCTCTCAGATTTTTGAAATTCCACTCACAGAAGCGGTAAAATTAAGTTTTATTAAAAATTCAGTTATTTTAACTACCACTTAGTGGTTTCACTATTCATCAAAAATTTAATGTTTTCAGAAAAATACCAAAAATTAGGCCTAAGCAATATTTGATATTATGAACTCAAAAATGATGTCTATTTTACCAAATTCAATACATATCAGTTTCATTAATTAATTTAAAAAATAATTCCTGTCGTCAAAACAAATAGCGTGTTCTTAAGAGATAATAACTATCAAAAGATTGACAGTTGATTATGTCTGGTTTAAATGTGAAATTACATCCAATAACAAACATTGTATTAAATTGTAAAAATATATTCTAAATATAATTTATAACCAATCAAATTAATAATTTATCACTATTAATTATTTCGATTAAAAAAATTGTTTTTAATTAAAATTTAGTAATTTTCACTATTCATCAGAAAATGAAAGTTATCCGAAAAGTACCAAAATTTCACCCTAAGATAATTTTGATATTCTGAATCCAGAAATGAATTCCATTTTGAAAAATAAAAATTACAAAATTTCAAAAAGTGGTCATTATTATTCATAACGGGTAGTTTTAATAATATTTTAATAGCATATCGTTGTTTAGTGAAACTCTGTATTGCGTACTACACACGCTATCGAGGAAGGTCACGATTGCTTGTAATACAAGGCAAGTCAAGGATGCGTGTTGGGAAAGCTCTTTTTGGTGTAGCGTACAACACAAGACATTAATTAAATTAAAAAGAATATTTTTCATAAAATCTCGGGGTGTTACACATAACATGGTTTCCACATTGGAGAACATAGGTGGAATGTGAAAACATGGATATGCAATAGAAATCAAACCATTGATCTCTGATGGAGAGTTATTGAGAATAAGGTTAAGAGAGGGTTAACAATCTTAAAGCCATAAGTCTAGGATTTTTTATGGGATCAAATGATTTATCATAAATTAATGTATTGGGTAAATTATTTTTTTAAGATCCTTTCCCATGGGTTTAATATGGAAAATAATTCAATAGTTATTAAGTATAATATTATCATTTCCTTATGCCTCGATCAATTTCTACGTCATCTGTATTCCATGAAATAATGTTATTATTTGACATTCCTGAAGCGTTAGTAGATCATGATATTCATTGATAAAATTATAGTGCATTCTATCAGGATTTATCAGAACAAAAAGGTTAAAAAATGTTTTAAAATATTCTTAATTCCACCTATAGTGAGATAACAAATTAATCAATCAAAGTTCATTCAAGGTTTAACTTATAGTTCTCATAAATGGATAACTATAAAATCCGTATAAAATCTTAAAATACAGAAAATTAGAAAGAGGTGAACATTATTAGTTTAAAATTTATCTTATATCAATCATAAGGTATCTATTATTGGCCACATTCCAAACATGTGAACCACTTCGTCATGTCTTCTTTTGATAATTACCCGATCTACCAAAAATCCATATTGAAAACTTGCATGTTTCCTTATTCATAATTCAAAAAATCTATAAACATCATTCATGATAGCATAAACCACTTTCCAATAAATCCATTATAAAATATAAGGAAGTAATTACTATAAAATTTTCGTATTCATAAAAAATATAAAAAATATCACATCATCATGATCATATTAAGGGTCATCTATACATTAATCATGTATTTTTAAAATTATTACCCAAATCACTTTTCATTGTTACCAATACCATTCAACATATACTTTAAAAATCCTAAGTAAAAACAATAGTGTGACAAATCTTTAGAGGATTATTTATTCCATAATACCATAAAAATTATTATATAACAATATTCTTGATAAAACTGAAATAATTCCACTATCTTATTCAAACATTGACCATGATTAATCATTTAACACTTTAATGCATATTTTGTCTCATATTTCGTTTATAGTCTCTTCAAAATCTGATAAATATATACCACACATATGACCATGATCATTCCCTTCATGATATTCTCTCATAGGGCATCGATTTATATAATTCCCATAAATTATACATTTAAAATTTTTTACCATTGTTGACTTATTAGAAATACCATTATCCTTCTCCATTGTGTTAACTGAACCTTTTCCAATTCAGTAACTGGGTTTTTTTACTTTTAAACACCCAAAAAATATTCTAGTTCCTTTGAAACGTTCTCCATGATGCCTCTTCCCACATTATTTACATGAAGAAAATTGAACATTATTTCCTCTATGATAACCATGAAACTCTATCATTCTCTTATTAGGTGGGTTAGGGAAGTCACTATATTTGAGATTATTGTTCATAATATAATATTTATGAATATGCAATATATTGATGGTTCACATTACAATTACAATTTCATTTGGTTTCCCATGAGTAATATCATTCTATTGTCCACCATATTATCCCTTAAGACGAGTCCTATAGTTTCTATCCATTTTATATAAACCAAACAAGAAAATTGTGTTAAAATAATCATTATTGAAAAACCATATAATCAAGTAAAATTACTCTCAATCTAAAACATCTTAGATTTAATCCTATGTTATTCATGATAATTACCAAAATTATAGTGTTATAACCTATAGTTAGCCTTATCATTAGGATATCTCTCCACCTACCTTAGAACAATATAACGAGATCTCACTAAAGTTTTATCATCCATGTTTTCCAAGGATAACTAATCCTTCAATCTAACACTGACTATTGAGACACCTCCTTGATGTACAAGTACATTACATTACTTTTCAATAATAATTAATTCATTACACAAAAATAATCCCAAAGTCCATTTTAGTTTAGTGTCTTTGGAAATTGGAAACACACTTAGCTAACGTGGGGAAAGATAGTCAACATCTCCTATAATGATCTTATCCTTTATTTTTCCAACATAAAACCCTTCTTTATATCGTAGATAAAAGAAAACATATCAAATGAGAGAGCTCATATTCTCAAAAATGGTAACCATGGGAAATATCTAAGAAAACATAAACATAATAATGTAAAAACATGAACATAACTTTTGAAAACCATACAACTATTAACATATAACAAAATCTTGATATGTGAAATAATCCTTGGAATTTAATAAGATATAAATCATATTGGAATCAAGAACCATAAGGAAATAACAGTGACATAAAACATAGAAATTTGGAAAACACAATAATATTTAAAATCATTTCCATATTATTCACGACTCATTTTCAAGACCATCATAGTGGAAAATTTCCATCACTGAACTGTTTTTACCAAAAGTTCTGACCCAGTGTTAATAAACCAGATTTACTTTTCATTCCCTCCCTGTATTACTGAAATATATTTACATGATGTGCTATTAATGTCTATATCATGAGTTATAAATCTTTACCCAATGAATTAGAGGGGGATATAAGTCCCACCAAAATCATAATCAAATCATTGTTATCTATTCCACAAAAACATAAATCATGGCATAACCAAAATAATACAGTTGGTTTTTTTAAGAATTATTCCACCATAACGTAATCCGTGTGAAACAAATGGATTTGATAAATATAATTCCATCATAAACACAATAAAACCATATAAACAATATGTATATTATACATGAAACATTACCCAACTATATAAATCCATCTTATATAGAAAATAATTTTGATATAACACATCAAATTAATTATTGGGGAAAATATACTTACTTCTTTAAAAAATGTTTTATTTTCTCAAAAATTCCACAAAAAATTTAAAAGGAAATAATTTCTTTGAAAATTAACTTGAAATATTTTAAAGGAAGCTACATTGAATAAATAGTTATGAAAGAATAAAAATAATTTCATTCAATATAAGTTAAAAAATCATGTTTCTCATTTAATTTTCAGAAATTAAAAAAGTACCTCATATGGAAAATGAAAGAATTATTCCATTCAAACCATGTATTAAAAGTAACAAATGTGTACAAATTACATTAATCATAAATATAATAATTGTAACATACCAGGTAAATAAAGAATAAGACATATTTCATATTTCTTAAAATTTGTGATTTAAATACTAATTTTACCTTAAAGGGGTTTCTATGTATGATAGCGTACCTGATATGCAACAACTAGGTTTTTCTGAAATCTTACGTTGCACACTAACAATATCATATTATTATTTTAAATGGTAGTTAACTCGTAGTCATTGTATTGGAATGAATGAAAAGAACTAAGTAAGATATGATTATACATGTTTGTTAAATGTATTTACATTTATCCAATCAATGTTGGAGGCTTAAAATGTGAATGAATCTAATTTTAAGCATAATTAACATTAAAAGGTCGATTTACCGCCTTTTAATGGAGAAACCTATTTAAATATAGTTTTGGTCACTTTAATAAATTCTATTTGACCAAATAAAATCATTCTTTAGAATAGGGACATCAAAAATTACTGTGTAATTTTTTGGAATTTTTCCGATAAAGTTTATTTTTTTAATGAATAGTGAAAATATTGTATTTTAATTCAAAATTGCATTTTAATATAATTTATTTATATAGTTAGATAATATTTTTAATTGTTTTTAAATTGTAATTAGAATATATTTTTACCTTATAATCCAATTTTGTTTTTGGAATTAATTTCACTTTGAAATTGGACATAAATAAGTGTTAATATTTTGATAGTTATTGTTTCTTAAAAACACGCTATTTGTTTTTTAACAACATGAATTAATTTTAAATTAATTAATGAAACTTCTATATTTAGAATTTTGAAAAATAGATATCATTTTTGAATTTAGAATATCATATAATGCTTAGTCTGAATTTTTTGTTATTTTTCATAAAAACATCAATTTTTGATGAATAGTGAAACCACTTAGTAACAGAAAAAAATGAATTTTTCATTTAAATGAAATTTTAGCACATTTTTGAGTTGAATTTCATAAATAAGACATAAATGATTGTTATTATTATGTAAAATGTGGTTCAATAAGATGAATAAATTTTTTATTGAATAGTAACTTTTGACGTTTATTTACCGGGGTTAAAGGTAAATAGGGTAATTCAAGGTAAAAAGAATATTATAATAATTAAAAATTACCATAACACATGTAGAAACCTTATTGGTTTAGTAATTTAAAACTGTGTTCATATTTGGGTTGATTTTGGGTCACCTTTGAGCCACTTGGGAGTGATAATGAAACTTTAGTTTAATTAACTTTAAGTAATGACAAAAATGAAATAAACAAAAATATTTTAGTAAATAAATTTTTATAGGGTGTTATATATGTTATATTTTAAGGCCCCAGCCTTAGAAATTAATTAATCTTGAGTTATTACAATATTTAACATTGAGGATCTTTTCAATTTTAGAGTTTTAGAGAATTATATCATAAAACATGCATTACATTCTACTTGTAAACAAGGTGGTTACAACAAAGACCAAATTAACTCTTCTTATTAAAGGAAACATATTTAAAATAAATCATGGATTATTTCTTGACACTTATTTGACACTATCATCACATCATGTAATTTTCCCTTGACTTGTGAAAATTATTTCAAAAACTTGGGATGAGCATAAAAAGCTTAGTAAGGGATATGAATGTACGGAATGAAAACATTAGTCCATGTACACATAAGAAATGATGAAATCATACATTACTTATAAAACATAATCACTTTATCATACCTCATGAAATCATAATATTTATGAATAACTCATAGAAAACATAAGACATAAAGGCGACTTGAGGCATTCATAACATTCTTATGCAGGGAGTAACCCTCGTGGTTATGTTTGGAATACCCATCATAGTATATTCCCTAAATCTCTTATGAGAAACATTAGTGTTTAACCCCTTCACATTACCCAATGAATTATAGAGCTATATCGGGCTCACACTCCCTTAGTTTATCACAGAACCACCCATCTTCATAAACAATGCCAAAGAACCATAACATTATCATATCACATAAAACATGCATAAAGGAAAGATAACATTCTACATTTCAATCACAAGATATCAATAATACATTGATATAATAAAAACACTATCAAAACCATTTTCAATACAAAAATAAATGAAAATTAAAACAGGATATTTATTTTTCATTTTGAAAAAAGTTGTTGCTTGTAGAGGAATCTGAAACTCAAATAATGGACACGGCGGCAGAGAAGTTGTTGTCGCCGCTTATGTAAGAAAAAAACATTCCCTTTTTTCGTTTTGTAAAACGATTCTCATAAAAAATATTCCTTTTGAATAAACATAAAATTCAACGGGTTTTATACATTGTATAAAAGAATTTTGTGTATAAAAAAATATGCCTCAATGAAAGGGGATTTGAGACGAAGTCCCTTACCTCGTCTCCGACTTGAATCTATCATTCTTTAATCTCCTGAATAATAAACCTGAAATAATTTATACTTGCTTAAGAACCTTTTTCAAGTTCATTATTCCTTTTATATCACTTATTACCATGTTAAGAACACTATGTAATTATTTAAATTAATAACGGTCGTTTTGTCGATTATTGGTACTTGAGTCAAAAATGAACTCCTTATAATTACAAGTTGTTCATGTGGTAAAATATACATTATATACATAATTATATTCATGATGTAGATATCATATATATCATATATATCCAGTATATACATTCATTTATAATATTACATAACATTTAGTGGTAATAAATGAAAAGCACCGTTCATGGAGACGGTAAGCCGTACGTACGCATGAAAGCTACTTTCATTTATATTTCGTATTTAATGGAGTGAAATAATAATTATATAAAGGTAAATTATAATTCCAGTATAATATAATATATAATATCATTAACTCCATCCTTTATACATCCCACATATGGCATTAACGAATCGAATCACTTTGAGGGGGCGGTAGTCCGCACTACCAAAAAATGAAATTATCGCGTTTATTCATAATGGAAACCATAAAGGTATTCCATAAATGAAAAATAAAGAATCAAAAGGAAAACATAAACATAATATATATCATATATAAAAATATTTACATCTTAATGGCCACCATTAATGGTGCTAAATGAATATTGAACAATCATCGTTTCGTGAGGCAGTAATTCATCATCCACAGAAACAGTATGTTCTTTAACCATTAGATCGAGGTGTGTGCAAGTGTATCTCGAATCATTCTTATAAAAACAGCCTATTAAGTTTTATATACCTGTTTTGTTACAAATTAAAGGAATAAAAAGAGTTTAGTGGGTTGTAGAAGCAAAATAAAACAAAAGGACACAAGTTAAGACATTACCTTTAAATCAGGTAACTCCTCTTGGTTTGAACCAAAATGGGTTTTCGAAGAGAATTATGCCTAAGGTAAGGCATCTATGATGAAAATAGGAATTTTTAGAGATAAAATGTGCAGAGCTTGGCCGAGCCAATGGCTTGAGAGTTTTGGGTAAGGAGGTAGAGGTGGGGGCCTTTTATAAGAGGGAGGAGGGGCATTCTTGGAAAGTCATGAAATGTTACTTTATATTAAAATATGTTTCAGATTTTAATGGTCCCACATTGATATATTTTGAGGATAAGGCGATAAGGGTTATAAATATACTCATCCAGTAGGTTTTTTACATGTTTAAGTCTTATATTTTACATTATCTTTGCATTTTATTTAAAACGTTCATTAATGAGGTAATCGCTGCATCATCACGGTGTCATAAAAAAATTAATTTATTTAATGTCTAAAAATTATAAAGAAAAACTATATGATGTAGGAAATATTTTTACATTTAAAATGACTATTTATAGTTCGAGAGATCATTTATTTAGACAAAATTAAGATTTTTTTACTTAGGTGTTACATTCTTTTGTGATATTCTCTTTTCTTAAAAAATAAAATGATAAAGTGTCACTATCACCCAAAAGTGATTCCATAGGGTCCATAGGTTTGGCACAAGGCATCCCATGGTCGGAAAATGACACAAACAGTCGAATTTGGACACATGTTGGGGACATTTTTTATTATTATGATATTATTTTATCACCCTTAACTACCCGATTACTAATTAATCACGATAATTAAAGATAATTACTGTCATTACTATTCATAATGTCCAAAAACAAAAGAGTATTAATTACATAATATGAAACTTCTGATTTCAAATCTGGAATCTATTTTAACAAATTCAAAACACAAAAATTGAAATAATTAATTTAAAAATAATTCCAGTTGTCAAAACAAATAGCGGGTTTTTTAGAAATAATTTCTATCAAAAGTTTGACAATTGTCTATGTCCAATTTTAATGTGAAACTAATTCTAATTACAACTATTGAATTAAATGGTAAAAATATATTATTATTACACTTTAAAACCAATTATAAAGATAATCTAACCGTAAACTTAAATTATATGAAAAATCACTTTTGAAGTAAAGTGCAGTATTTTTCACTATTCATTAAAAATGAAAATTGTCAGAAAAATACCAAAAATTTATCCAAAGTAAATTTCAATATCCCAATACTAATGAATAATATTATTTTGAAAAATAGATATTATCAAATTGTCAAAATATATATTTAAAAATGGTTCTCCATCAAAAGGTGGTACAACAATCTTTTAAAAATATTAAAGAATTCTATGCTTAAGATTGGATTTATTCTCATTTTAAACCTCTTAAAACACTATCTAATTCATAAATATCCATAGATAAGAAAATATATTATTTATTACATACATGGGATGTTACATCCTTCCCCCCTTTAGAAAATTGTGTCCCCGAAATTTATTTACTTATCGAATAAGTGGGGGTATTTATCTCTCATTGCATTTTCAGAATCCCATGTGGCCTCTTCAATCATGTGGTTTTTCCACAGAACCTTTACTTAGTGAATCACCTTATTCCGTAACACTTTCTCCCTGTAGTCAAGAATCTAGATAGGTTGTTCCTCATAACATAGGTTCTCTTCCAACTGAACTACCTCTGGACTCAAAACATGAGATGGATCTGGCATGTACTTCCTTAACATTGAAACATGAAAAACATTATGTACCTGAGATAAACTCAGAGGTAAAGCCACTAAGTATGGAACTGATCCAACTCTCTCCAAAATTTCATATGGCCTAATGAACCATGGAATCAACTTTCCTTTCTTACCAAATCACATCACACTTTTCAATGGTGAAACTTTGAGAAAGACATGATCACCTACCTCAAAAGAGAGATCCTTCCTCCTGTTATCTGCTTAACTTTTCTGCCTGGTCTGAGCTGTTCTCATGTGCTTCTGAACAAGATGAACTTTTTTCCCAACTCTTCTACCAATTCTGGTCCCATCAACTTCCTTTCAGCCACTTTGTCCCGAAAAGATGGAGTTCGACACCGCTTCCCATATAATGCCTCAAATGGTGCCATCTGTATACTTGAATGAAAACTGTTATTATAAGAAAATGCAACAAAATAAAGATGTTGGTCACAACTTCCCTGATAATCCATCAAAGAAGTACGTATCATATACTCTAAAGTCTGAATTGTTCGTTTTGACTGCCAATATGATTGAGGATGAAAAGCTGTACTAAAATTTAATTCAGTACCCAATGACTTCTGAAGGAATTTCCAAAAGATAGAAGTAAACCTGGGATCACGATCAGATTCAATGGAGAGGGGAACTCCATGTAACCTGACTATCTCTTTAAGATACAAATGAGAAAGTTGATCTAGGAAAAAATTATCTCGTATAGCATGGAAATGAGCAGATTTAGTCAAGCGATCAACAATAACCCAGATTTCATTATTACCTCGAGGTGTCATTGGGAACCCCACAACGAAGTCCATGGATATATTCTCCCATTTCCACTATGGTACTGGTAAAGGGTGAAGCATCTCATTCGGTAACTGCCGCTCTGCTTTAACCTGATGAAAAGTCAAACACTTCACAGTAAAATCAGCAATATCACTTTTCATTACATCCCACCAGTAATACTCCCGAAGATCTCTATACATATTAGTACTTCCTAGATGAACTAAAAACGGAGAACAATGAGCTTCACTTAAAAAATATATCTTAAACTGTGAATCACACGGCACACACAACCTCTTACCAAATCTCAAAACAAAATCATTATCAATGTTGAATTCAGGCAACTTACCCTTCTGAACCAGATCTACCTTTTTTTGTAACTCACTCTCTTGCTTCTGTGCTTTCTTAATTCTGTCTGATAGAGAAGATTTCACTGATACCTGAAACCAAAGAAAATAACATCCTGCACCAACAACTTCTATTTCAAATTCCATAAAATCCTTAACCAAAGGATCATGTTCAAAACGCAACATTATTAATGAAGCATTACTTTTTCGACTCAAATCATCAGCCACTATATTTGCTTTTCCCAGATGGTAATGAATTGTACAATCATAATCCTTGATCAATTCTAGCCATCTATTCTGTCTAATGTTCAATTCTTTCTGAGTGAATATATACTTTAAACTTTTGTGATCAGTATATATTTCAGACTTTACACCATACAAAGGATGCCTCGATATTTTTGAAGCGAAAACAACAGCAGCTAATTCCAAATCATGTGTAGTGTAATTTACCTCATGAGTTTTCAACTGACGTGAAACATAATCAATTACCTGATCATTCAGCATTAGGACGCATCCAAGTCCTTTCAATTAAGCATCATTGTAGATAACAAACTCAACATTCATAGAAGGTAGTTCCAAAATTGGAGCATTCACCAATCTTCTTTTCATCTTCTGAAAACAATCATCACATTATTTTTTCTAGATAAACTTAACACCCTTTCGAGCTAGATTAGTCATTGGACTAGTTAACTGGGAAAAATTTCTAACAAACCTTCGGTAATAGCCTTCCAAACCAAGAAAACTACAAATCTCAGTTACATTTGTGGGTCTTTTCCATTCTTCAACAACCTTTGTTTTTGCTTGATCAACAGTTATTCCATCTTTAGAAACAATGTGACCAAGGAAATAAATTTTTTACAACCAAAACTCACACTAGATGAATTTCCAATAAAATTTATTTTCTTTTATGGTTTGCAAAATAACTCTTAAATGAATTTCATGCTCCTCTTTACTATTAGAAAACACCAAAATATCATCAATGAAAACAACCACAAACTTATCCAAGAACTCATGGAAAATTCTATTCGTAAGGTCCATGAATACAGTAGGTGCACTGGTTATCCCAAAAGGAATTACTATAAATTCATAATGACCATATATTATATGAAATGTGGTCTACAGAACATCTTCTTCCTTTACCTTCAACTGATGGTACCCCGATCTCAGGTCAATCTTTGAAAAATACTGAGCTCCCTGGAGCTGATCAAACAAATCATCTATATGAGAAAAAGGATATTTTTTCTTTACAGTGATGTTATTCAAGGCTCTATAATCAATGAAAAGTCTAATAGAACAATCTTTATTTTTAAAAAATAAGACAGGAGCACCCCATGGTGATGTGTTAGGTCTAATGAAACCATTCTCTAATAAATCTTGCAATTTCTCCTTCAACTCTAAGTGTTCAATTTGAGCCATTCGATAAGGGGGATTTGAAATTGGCTTAGCATCAGGAACTAAGTCAAAAGAAAATTCAACTTCATGATTAGGTATTATTCCAGGAAAATCATTAGGAAAAACATCAGGATACTCATTTACCACTGGAACATAATTAATCTGAACGACTCCTTTGTTTTCAACAATATGTGCATGGTAACATTCATTTCCATCTCTTACATGTTTCTAAGCCTCTTGATATGATATCGACAATAAGGGTTCATTCTTGTACACAAACTGATGTCTTTATGAAAATAAATTTTTTAGATCTACAATCAATCTTAGCATGGAAAACAGAGAGCCAATCCATACCCTGGATAACATCAAACTCTACTAGAGGTAAAACAATAAGTTTTGCGAATATGTTCTTTCCCAAGATAAAGATAGGAAGATTCTTATAAATTCTTTTTTGCCTCATCATTTCTCCTAGGTGTTTTTACCACAAGTTCAGGAGTCATTTTTCGAGATGGAATTCACAATTTACAAGAAAATTTTTCAGAGATGAAAGAATTTGTAGGCCCTGAATCAAACAAAAAATTGGCATAATCTGAGAAAACAAACAAAGTACCGGATACCACTTCATTTTCTAGCCCAATATCTACTGAAATAGTTGCAAAGGATTTCACCACTCCTTTTTGCTTGTAGTGTGACTGCTTCCTATCATTTGTGCTCTTTGTCAAACACTCGTTTGCACAATGACCGATATCATTTCACTTGAAACATTTCAATAAATGTAAATAAAATTTGGTCTTACCATCACCCTGATATTTTTTAGTGCAATCACGAGCCTTATGTCCCTTCTTACCACATCAGTAGAACTTTCCAGAATTCAGAAGACATTCCCCAGCATTCCTTTTACCACATTTATCACAAACTGAAAACATAGTTTTCTTACCATCAGTCCTTTTTGAATAATTCTACCCTTTCTCCTGCCACCTCGGTCTCTTCTTCTGTTGGTTGTTATAGAAAACTTGATCATCGGAAAACTCCATATCCATTTCTCAGCACATCGAACAAGCTTTTCATAACTCTTGAACTCGGGAGAAGCTAAAGACCTTCGATATTTTGGCTTTAATACTGAGTAAAATTGAGATATTTTACTACCAAGGTCTCAGATAAAATTTGGAGGATACCTTGCCAATAGAGTGAACCTTTCTTCATAAGCAGCCACAGAGTTGTCCTCTTGCCTCAATTCTAATAATTTTTTTCCATCCTATGTCGAACAACCTTATGAAAATATTTTTCAAGAAACATATCTTTGAATTCATCCTAGTCTACAACATCAATCTCATCAGTATCCCTAATATTTTTAACCATCGACCACCACTGATCTGCTTCCCCATCCAAATAGTAAACAATAAGACTAACCTTTTTATTGTCTGAACACCCCATGACATCAAAAATATTCTCCAGTTCTTTAATCCACCCTTCAGCTAGCACATGGTCAGATGATCCTCTGAATTATGGTGGATTTTGCCTCATGAAATTTTCCACCACTAACATATTCCTCTGTGGTTGATCTGGAAAATCTCGTGCATGGATACCACCACCATTTATCGCTTGAGTCAACTATGCCATTACTACAACAAAATGTTCAGTTCCAATTCTAGCCCTCTCAGGATGATGATTCGGAAGGTTATTTCCTTCTATATGCATTCCAAGCTCTGCTTCCCTATTTTCTCTTCGGAAAACCATTTTGAACAAACATGTCTTAGATAAAGCAACATGTTTATCTTCAAATGCTATATCATTTCAATTTGACCATAAAAAAATATTTTTGGATAATAATTTAATATAATTCTAACTCTTAATGTTATCTAAATCGACCTCGGATACCAACTATAAGGCCCCAGCCTTAATCATTACTTAATCTTGAGTTATTACATGATTACACATTGTGGATCTTTTTAGGATTATAGTTTTAGAGAATTAGATCCTAAAACATGCATTACATTCCAATTGTAAACAATGTGGTTAAAACAAAGACAAAATTCACTCTTTTTATTAAAGGAATCATATTTAAAATAAAACATGGATTCTTTCATGACACTTCCTTGACACTACCATCACATCATGTACTTTTCCCTTCACCTGTGAAAAACATTTCAAAAACTTGGGGTGAGCATAAAAAGCTCAGAAAGGGATATGAAAGTACGGAATGAAAACATTAGTCCTTGTATACATAAGAATTGATTAAATCATACTTTACTCATAAAACATAATCACTTTATCATACCTCAGGAAATCATAAGATTTATGTATAACTCAATGAAAACGTATTACATAAAGGTAACTTGAGTCATTCATAACATTCTTACATAGGGAGTAACCCTCATGGTTACATTTCGAATACCCATCATAGTATATTCCCTAAATCCCTTCGAAGAAACCATAGCGTTTAACCCCTTCGTGTTACCCAATGCATTGTAGAGCTATATCGGGATCATCCACCCTTAGATTATCATGGAAACACCCGTATTCATAAACAATTCCCAAGAACCATAACATAATCATATCACATAAAACATGCATAAATGAAACATAACATTTCCACATTTCAATCATAAGATATCAATCACACATTGATATAATAAAAAAACTATCAAAACCATTTTCAATACCAAAAATAAATGAAAATTAAAACAAGGTATTTAATTTTCATTTAAAAAAATGTTATGGCTTGTAGAGGAATCTGAAACTCAAATAATAGCCACGACGGTGGAGAAGTCATTGTCACCACATACGTACGAGAAAAACATTCCATTTTGTCATTTAGTAAAACAATTCATATAAAAAAGATCCCTTTTGAATAAACGTAAAAGTCAACGGGGTTTATACACAGTATAAAAGAAAGTTGTGTATAAAATAAAAAAGGCCTCAATGAAAGGGGATTTGAGACGTAGTCCCTTACCTCGTGTCCAACTTGACTCGATCGTTCTTTAATATCAAGAATAATAAACTTGAGTTAATTTCTACATTATTAAGAACCTTTTTCAAGTTCATTATTCATTTTATTTCACTTATTACCATGTTATGAACACTATGTAATTATTTAAGTAAATAACGGTTGTTTTGTCGATCATTGGTACTTGTGTCAAAAATAAACTCCTTATAATTACATGTTGTTCGTGTGATAAAATATCCATTATATATAGAATTATATTCATGATGTAGATATCATATATATCATATATATCCCGTATATACATGCATTTATAATATTACATAACATTTAGAGGTATGAAATGAAATGCACCGTTCATGGAGACGGTAAGCCGTATGTACGCATGAACGCTACTTTTATTTATATTTCATAATTAATGGAGTGAATTAATAATGATATAAATGTATATTATAATTCCAGTATAATATAATATATAATTTCATTAACTCCATCCTTTATCCTTCCCACATATGGCATTAACGAATCAAATTACTTTGAGGGGCGGTAGTCCGCACATACAAAAAATAAAATTATCGCGTTTATCCATAATGGAAACCATAAAGGTATGGAATAAATGAAAAATATAGAATCATAAGGAAAACAAAATCATAATATATTTCATATATAAAAATAGTGACATCTTAATGGACCACTTTAATGGTTTCAAAAGAATATTGAACAATCATCGTTTCGTGAGGCAGTAATTCGCCATCCACAGAAATAGTATGTTTTTTAACCATTAGACAGAGGTGTGTGTAAGTGTATCTAAAATCCTTCTTATATCAACATCGTAGAATATTTAATATACTGGTTTTGTTGCAAATTAAATAAAAAGAAATAGTTTAGGGGGTTGGAGAAGAAAAATAAAACAAAAGAACGCAAGTGAAGACATTACCTTTAAATCGGGTAACTCCTCTTGGTTTGAACCAAAAGGGTTTCTTGAAGAGCTTTCGGCCTAAAGTAAGGCTTCTAGGATGAAAAGAGAGAAGTGGAGAGATAAAATGAGTAGATCTTGACCGATACAATGGCTTGAGAGGTGTGGGTAAGGAGGTAGAGGTGGGGGCCGTTTATAGAGGGAGGAGGGGAACTCTTGGAAAGTTATGAAATGTTACTTTATATTAAAATGATTTTCAGATTTTAAACGTCCCAGAATGATATATTTCTATGATAAGGTGATAAGGGTTCTAAATAAACTCATACAATAGGTTTTTTACAAGTGTAGGTCTTAGATTTTACATTATATTTTTATTTTATTTAAATCGTTCGTTAATGAGGTAATCGCTGCATCATCATGGTGTCATAAAAAATTTAATTTATTTATTGTCTGAAAATTATAAAGAAAAATTCAATGATGTAGGAAATATTTTTATCTTTCCACAAAATATTTATTTTCTGATAGATCATTTATGTAGGAAAAATTAAATTTTTTTTAATTAGGCGTTACATACTTTTGTGATATTCTCCTTTCATTAAAATTAAAATGATAAAGTGTCACTATCACCAAAAAGTGATTCCATGGGGTCCCTAATATTGGCCCAAAGAATCCCATGGCCGGCCATCACACAAAAAGTATAATTAAGACACATTTTGGGGTCATTTTTTATAATTATGATATTATTTTATTATGCTTAACTACCCGATTACTAATTAATCACGATAATTAAAGACAATTACCATCGTTACTATTCATAATACCCAAAAACAAAAGAGTCCTAATTACATAATTTTGACCTTATAATTCCAAATATTTAATCAATTTTACCAAAATCCAAACACAGAAATTGAAATAATTAATTTAAAATTAATTCCTATTGTCAAAACAAATAGCGGGTTTTTTAGAAATAATTTTTATCAAAAGTTTGACAATTGTTTATGTCCAATTTCATAGTGAAACTAATTATAATGGAAACCATTGGATTAAATGGTAAAAATATATTATAATTACACTTTAAACCCAATTATAAAGATAATCTAACCATATAATTAAATTATATGACAAAGCAGTTTTGAAGTAAAATGCAGTATTTTTCACTATTCATTAAAAAATGAATATTGTTAGAAAAATACCAAAAATTTATCCAAAGTAAATTTCAATGTCCCAATACTAATGAATAAATTAATATTGACAAATACAACTTATGAATTTTCAAAATATAGATTTAAAAATAGTTCTCCCACAAAAGTTAGTAAAACAATCTTTTAAAAATATTTGAGAATTATATGTTTAAGATTGGATTTATTATCATTTTATTCCTCCTAAAACACTATCTAATTAATAAATAGAAATAGATAAGAAAATATATTATTTATTAATTACTTGGGATGTTACATATATTTTTGACTATAAATAATTTTTATAAATCTAAAATGATTTTATAGATCCGGGTTTTTATTTTATAATTTTTAGGCATCAAATAAATTAAATTATTTATGACACAATAATGATGCAGTATTTATCTCATTAATAAATGATTTAAATAAATAAGATTATAATGATTAAAATATTATCTAAAACCAATCCAATTCGTATTGGATGATTATATTTTGACCATGAATCATCTTTTCTTCGACTATAATGATTTTTGGACCTTTAGAAACCGAATATCATTATATAATAAAATAATATGTTCACACTTTCCTAAAGAGCCCCTCCTCTCCATTATGAAAGGGGACCACTTCTAACCAATTTCTCACACCTCTCAAGAATTTAGGCTCATCCAAAATCTTCCAAATTGAACTCCCTACATTCCTATCCTCCTCTTAGAATCCTTAACATAGGAAGAAGGAACTTCAAGAAGTTCTTTTGGTTCAAACCAATGGAAGTTACCAAAATTAAAGAAAACAATTTCTCTTAACTTCTTTTCTTTTATTTTACTCATCCAACCCCTAAACTCTATTTATTAACTTATTTTATAACCACACCAGTATCCTCAATATACAAGGATGTTTTTATGAGATGTATTCAAACTACACTTACACACATCTCCATCTAATGGGTGAAGAACATACTGTATCTGTTGATGGAGAACTAACGCTTTATGAGATGATGATTGTTCGATTACCTCCTACCTCCTCTCATGGTGGCCATTATGATAGAAATGTATTTATATATGATATATATTATGTTTATGTTTTCTTCAGGATTTAATATTTTCCATTTATATCACACCATTATGGTTTTCATTATGGCTAAATGCGATAATTTCATTTGAGGAAGTGCGGATTGCCGCCCCATCCAAGTGATATGACCCGTTAATTACATATGTGGGATGTATAAAGGATGGATTTAATGATATTATATACATTACATTATATTGTAATTAGAATATACCTATGTATCATTATGTTTTAATTCCATTAAAATTATAAATATAAATGGAAGTAGTGTTCATGCGTACATATGGCTTACCGTCTCCATGAACGGTGCATTTCATTTCTTACCTCCAAATATATGTACTTTTGTAAATACATGTATATACTGGAAAATATGATATATATTATATCTAAATTATTAATATCATTCTAGATATAATGGACCATTGACCATATGGACTACTTGTAAATATATGGTGTTCATTTTTGACTAAAGTACGAAATATCGACAAAACGACCATTATTAACTTGAAATGATCACATAATGTTTATAACATAGTAATAAGTTATATAAAAGTAATAATAAACATGAAAAAGGTTCTTAAGAAAGTATAAATTAACTTTAGTTTATAATTCAGGAGGTTAAAGAACGATTGATTCATGTGGTACACAAGGTAAGGGACGTCGTCTCAATATCCTTTCATTAAGGCATATTTTTTCTAACACACGACTTTCTTTTATACACTGTATAAACACCTTTTACTTTTCATTTCATTCAAAGGGAATCTTTGTATACAAATTGTTTTAATAAATGTAAATGAGGGATGTTTTTTTATCATAAGTGATGAAAGCGACCTTTCCAACGCTGCAAGTATTATTTGATCTTTGGCTTCGTAAACTTTCCAGAATGTTTTTAAAAGGAAAAATAAATACCATATACTATTTTTATGTATTTTGGTATTGAAAGAGAACAGATTTATTATTTCAGTATCTTGAAATGATATTTTGTTATTGCAATATGGAAATTTTATCTTTCCTTTATTCATATGTTAGGTACTATGATCATGTTATGGTTCTTGGGCATTATTTACATATACGGGTTGTTCTATGATAAATCTAGGAAAGCTGATCCCAAGATATATATCCAATGCATTGGGTAAGGTGACAAAGGTAAACATGATGTTTCTCCTTAGAGATTTTAGGGAATATTCTTTGAGGGGTATTCCAAGTGTAACTCCCTACATAGCTGTGATAGCTACAATGTAAGTTTGATATGGATTACATAAGTAACCTTTATGATTTTGGATTTGTTTGTGTTATTCATAAATATTATGATTTCTTCAGGTATGTTATGATTGAAAAGTATGGTTTAATTGATTTTTATTTATTGATGGGATAATGTTTTCCTTCTTTATTTTATAACCCTTACAGGGCTTTTTATTCTCATCCCATGTTTTTTAATTATTTTTCATATGATATAAAGATGAATACGGTCAAGGATGGGATCAATGAAAAGTCATTCTATCTAATTCATGGAACTAGACATGTTTCTTTTTAAGAGTTTTGATTTTATAAAAAAAATGGATACTGATTAGTAGAGTCTTCATGTAATATTCAAGTTGTAATGTAATTGTTATGTCTAATTTTCTAAAACTCTAAACCTGAAATATTTATCAATGTGAATTATTCGTTTAATTCAATATTATGTAATTTTTTAAGGTCGGGTCCTTATAGTTGGTATCATAGGTCTGATTAGATTACATTAGGAGTCAGGGTATTGTTAAATTAATATCCATAAAGTAATTTATTTTAATATTGAAATCATATATCATTTATATATTACCATGTTACTTCACCAAAGATATTTATCTGTTCATAATGGTTTTTGATAGAGGAAACATATCATATTTTTTGGAACGTCATATAGAGGGAAATGACCTTCCAAATCAGCATCCTGAGATGGTTGAAATCAGAATTGAATTGTTCACTACATTGTGGGCTCAGTTGATTGAGGTTATTACCAGAGGATTGTTGAAATGTTTGCACATTTATCTAGTCCAATGACTAAGTAAACTCGAAAAGTTATTTAAGTTAATAGGGAAAAAATAATGTGATGATTGTTTTCAAGAAATGAATTGTAGATTGTCGAATTCTCTAGTTTTGGCACTCCTATATAGAAATGGTGAGTTTTTTATCTACACTGATGCTTTGTTGAAAGGAATCGGATGTGTCCTTATGCAGAATGATCAGGTAATTGCTTATGCTTCACGTTAGTTGAGACCTCATGATTTAAATTACCCTACACCTGATTAGGAATTAGCAGCTATATTTTTTGTTTTAAAAATTTTGAGGCATCATTTTTATGGAGTAAAATGTGAAATATATACTAACTAAAAAAGATTAAAGTATATATTCAGAAAAAAATAATTAAACATGAGACAGAGGAGATTCCTAGAATTAATTATGGATTATGATTGCATTATCCAATACCATCTTGGAAAAGCAAATAAAGTGTCTGATGCTTTGAGTCGAAAAATAAATGATGCATTAACCATGTTACATTTAGAACAAGATCTTTTGGTTTTTGATTTGATAAAATTTGACATAGAAGTTATTGGTACAGAATATTCTGCTATTTTGTATCAGGTGTCAGTGAGATCATCTCTATTAGATATAATTAAGCAAGCATAAAAGGATGACAGTGAGTTACAGAAAAAGGTAGAGTAAGTTAAGAAGGGTAAATTACCTGAATTTAATATTGATAATGATTGTGTTTTGAGATTTGGAAAGAGATTATGGGTGCCTTGTGATTCACAGTTGAAGAATGAGTTGTTATGTGAAGCTCATAGTTCTCTGTTTTCAGTTCATCCTGGAAGTACTAAGATGTGTAGAGATCTTCGTGAGTATTATTGGTGGGATAGAATGAAAAGAGGTATTACAGATTTTAGTGGGAAGTATGTTACATGTTATCATGTTAAAGCATAGTGGCAGTTACCGAAAGGGATGCTTAAGCCTTTATCGGTGCCAGAGTGAAAATGGGAAAATATATCCATTGACTTCATTGTGGGATTACCAAATATATCTTGAGGTAATAATTCAATCAGGGTTATTGTTTTTCGATTGAATAAATCTTCCTATTTCCTTCATATTCGTGATACATTGTCTCTTGATCAACTTTCTCAGTGTATGTTAAAGAGATAATCATGTTTCATATAGTTCCTCTCTCTATTGTATCTGATCGTGATCCCAGGTTTACTTATAACTTTTGGAAAGGCCTTCAGATGTCGTTGGGTACTGAATGAATTTTTAGTATAGCTGTTCACCCTAAATCATCTGGGAAATCAAAATGAACAATTCAGACATTGGAAGATATGTTACGTGCTTGATCATTAGATTATCAGGGAAGTTGGGACCAACATATTTATTTGGTTAATTTTTCATATAATAACAGTAGTCATTCCAGTATACAGATTGATCCATTTGAGGCATTATATGGAAAGCGTTTTCAATATTCATATTTTTGGGATGAAGTAGGTGAAAAGAAGCTGATGGGACTAGAATTGGTAGAAGAGATGGAAAAGAAATTTCAATTTATTCAGAAGCACATGAGAACAGCTCAGAGTAGACAGAAAATTTATGTAGATAACTGGAGGAAGGATCATATTTTTAGGTAGGTGATCATGTATTTCTCAAAGTTTATATGTGGAAAAGTGTGATGTGTTTTGGTATGAAGGGAAAGTTGAGTCTGAGGTTCATTGCACCTTATGAAATTCTGGAGAAAGTTGGATCAGTTGCGTACAAAGAGGCTTTACCTCCAAGTTTATCCCAGGTACACAATTTTTTTCATGTTTCAATGTTGAGAAAGTATATACCAGATCCATATCATGTTTTGATCCCAATGGTTATTCAGTTGGAAGATAATATCTATTATAAAGAACAACCGGTCTAGATTCTTGGTCGCAGAGAGAAACTGTTGTTGAATAAGGCAATTCACTAGTTAAAGGATTTGTGGAAAAACCATATGGTTGAAGAGGAAATGTGGGAATATGAAAAAGCAATGAATGATAAATACCCACACTTATTTTGATATGTAAAATTGTGTGGACGCAATTCCCAAAAGGGAGGAAGGATGTAAAATCCATAGTAAATAAACAATAATACATATTTCATATTTATTAAATTTTTTTTAATAAATATTAATTTTACATTAAAGGGGTTTCTATATTTGATAGGATACCTGATACGCAATAACTAGGTTTCTTTTAAATCTTACGTTGCACACTAATAATATAATAATATTATTTTAAATGTTAGTTAACTCATAGCCATTTTATTGGCAGGGATAAACAAAAATAACTTCAATATGTTTATACATATTTGTTAAATGTATTTAAATTTATCCAATCAAAGTTAGAGGCTTAAAATGGGAATGAATTAAATTTTAAGCATAATTGACATTAAGAGGTCGATTTACAGCCTTTTAATGGAGAACCCTCTTTAAATATAGTTTTGGTCACATTAATACATTCTATTTGACCTAATAATATCCTTCTTCAGAATTGGGACATCAAAATTTCCTATGTGTAAATTTTTTGGAATTTTTCCGACAAAGATCATTTTTTAAATTAATAGTGAAAATATTGCATTTTAATTCAAAACTTTGTTTTAATATAATTTATCTATATATATATATATATAATATTTTTAATTTCTTTTAAAGTGTAATTATAATATATTTTTACCATTTAATCGAATGTTGGTCATTGGAATTAATTTCACATTGAAATTTTACATAAAAAGTGTCAATATTTTAATAGTTTTTGTTTCTTAAAAACAGTCTATTTGTTTCAACAAAATGAATTAATTTTAAATTCATAAATGAAACATGTATTTTAATAATCTGGTAAAATAGATATCATTTTTGAATTCAGAATAACAAATAAATCTTAGGTTGAATTTTAGGTATTTTTTTGAAAAACATCAATTTTTTATGAATAGTGATACCACTTAGTAATAGATTAAAAAACCGATTTTTTAATTTAAATGAAATTTTACGACTTTTGTTAGTTGAATTCCAAAAATCTGACATACATGGTTGTTATTAGTATGTAATATTTGGTTCAATATATGAATATAATTTTATGTGAATAGTAATTTTTGTATTTTATTTACCGGGGTTAATGGTAAATAGGGTAATTCAAGGTAAATAAATATTATAATAATTCAAAATTAACTTAACACTTGTCCAAACCTTATTGGTTGAGTCATTTACGACCGTGGGCATCTTTGGGTCGATTTTGGGATCCCTTTGAGCTACTTCGGAGTGATAATGACACTTTAGATTAATTAACATAAAGAGATGATAAAAATGACCTAAACAAAACTCTTTTAGTAAATCAGTTTTTATATGGGGTTATATATGTTTTATTTTTATATATAAATATTATTTATAAATGTAAAAGGATTTTCTACATCATGTATTTTATTTTATAATTTTTAGACATCAAGTAAATTAAATTATTCATGACACACTAATGATGCAGTATTTTTCTCATTAATAAATGATTTAAATAAATAAGATTATAATTATTAAAATATTATCAAAAACCTGTCAAATTCATGTTGGATGATTTTATTTCGACCATGTGTCATCTTATCTTCTACTATATTGATTTTTGGACATTTAGAAACCGAATATCATTATATAATAAAATAATATTTTGACACTTTCCTAAAGAGACCCTCCTCTCCCTTATAAAAGGTGACCACTTATAACCAATTAATCACACCTCTCAAGCCATTATGATCATCCTAAATCTACCCAATTAATCTCTCTACATACAGCACCTCCACCTAGAATCATTAACTTAGGCATAAGACACTTCAATAAGTCCTTTTGGTTCTAACTAAAGGAAGTTACCAAAATTAAAGGTAATGATTTCTCTTAACTTCTTTTGTTTTATTTTACTCCTCCAACCCCTAAAATTTTTTTATTACCTTATTTTATTACAAAAACAGTATATTAAATATAGTAAGATGTTTTTATAAGAAGTATTAAAACTACACTTACACACACCTCCATCTAATGGGTGAAGAACATACTGTTTCTGTGGATAAGAAACTAACACCTCACGAGACGATGATTCTTCAATTACCACCTACCGCCTCTCATGGTGGAAATTATGTTGGAACTGTATTTATATATGATATATATTATGTTTATGTTTTCTTTATTCTTCTGTATTTTCCATTTATATTATAGCTTTATGGTTTCCATTATGGGTAAACACAATAATTTCATTTGAATAAGTGCGGACTACCGTACCCACAATGTGATATGACTCATTAATGCCATATGTGGGATTTGTAAAGGATGTAGTTAATGATATTATATATGATATTATACAAGAATTATAATATAAATATGTATAATTATGTTTTAATTCCATTAAAATAATAAATATAAATGAAAGTAGCGTTTATGCGTACGAACGACTTACCGTCTCCATGAACGGTGCATTTCAATTCTTCTCTCCAAATGGTCTGTACTATTGTAAATAAATTTATATACAGGAAAATATGATATATATGATATTTAAATAATTAATATAATTCTTTATATAATGTACTATTGACCACATGTACAACATGTAAATATAAGGTGTCCATTTTTGACTCAAGTAACAAATATCGAAAAAACAACCATTATTAACTTGAAATGATCACATAATGTTTATAACATGGTAATAAGTGATATAAAAGGAATAATAAACATTAAAAATGGTTCTTAATAAAGTAAAAATTAACTTTTTTTTATTATTCAGGAGATTAAAGAGCGATCGATTCAAGTCAGACACGAGGTAAGGGACATCGTCTCAATCTCCTTTCATTGTGGCATATTTTGTTCTAATACATGACTTTATTTTATACATTGTATAAACACCTTTGACATTTCATTTCATTAAATGAGAAATTTTTTATATGAAGTGTTTTAATAAACAACAAAAAGGGATGTTTTTTAACGTAAGTGGTGAAAACGACCTTTCTGCCGCTGCGAGTATTATTTGATATTTGGCTTCCTTAACAAGCCGGAATGTTTTTAAGAGGAAAACTAAATACCATATACAATTTTTACATATTTTGGTATTGAGAATTATTTTTATAATGGATTTATTATATCAATATATTGAAATCATATTTTTTATTAAAATGTGGAAATGATGTCTTTCTTTTATGCTTATATTATGTGTTATGATCATGTTATGGTCCTTGGGCATTATGTGTGTATATGGGTGGTTCTGTAATAAACCTCAGGTGGGTGAGCCCAAGATAGCTCTCCAATGCATTGGGTAACATGACATAGGTAAAATTTATGTTTCTATTAAGATATTTTAGGGAATATACTAGGATGGGTATTCCAAGTGTAACTACCTACATATCTATGATAGCTACAATGTAAGTTTGATCTGGATGCCATAAGTAACCTTTATGATTTATGATTTTTGTTTGTTATTCATAAATATTATGATTTTTTAAGGTATGTTATTATTGAAAATTATGGTTTAATTTATTTTTATTTATTATTGGGATAATGTTTTCCTTCTTTATTTTATAACCCTTACTGAGGTTTTTATGCTCATCCCATGTTTTTGAAATGTTTTCTGCAGTACTTAAAGATGAATAAGGTCAAGGATGGGATCAAGGAAAAGTCATGCTATCTAAAACATGGAACTAGACATGTTTATTTTTAAGAGTTTTTATTTTATGGAAAAATTGGATACTGAGTAGTAGAGTCTACATGTAATATTCATGTTGTAATGTAATTGTTACGCCTAATTCTCTAAAACTCTAAACATGAAAAGTTTCTCAATGTGAATTATTAGTTTAATTCAATATTATGTAATGATTTAAGGCCGGGTCATTATAATAATAGTAAATGTTTTTATGAATAAATTTTTAGAAAACATGGACATGGATGAAAAATGTACCCCAGTAAATACTCACGTATAAACAATATCAGATAATAATGAGATTATTAAATTACCGCTTACTAATTTATAATTAAAAGAATAGTATGCCTTATAAAATTAAGAAAATTAAATTCATATTAAACTATGATGACCTTATTTACGAGAATCAAAATAACTACCATGGGAAACATAAACAGCACACAAAATAATTAAGCGGTCTATATAGAATATGTCCCACAATAATAAAAGTGAGATGAAATAATACCTTACCATTGATCCATGTTCCTCCATACATGTCTAAAACTCATGTATAAGGGTTTAAATAATCTCATTAACCTATTCCATAATCATATTCAATTTTTAATACTATCATATGTGATCATATTATTACCCTTCTGTTAACAACAGTATTACTCATCTATTGGAATTTAACTGCTTTATTTTCTTATACAGGTTTCAACAGAAAAGTTATTATTCCTAATATTTGATAATAGTTATATAAATAAATTATTTCTATTAATATAATATATGTAATATTTCAGCATTAAATATTTTTATATAATTATTATTTAATGGATATCACGTATAATGAATCAAATTGCATCATTGATATGGTGGGTCATACATATTCATGAGCGATGATATCATTCACATAATTGTTGAATTGTATTTATGTTGATGGATGAAAAAATATTTAATAATAAATATAATATTATAATAATCATATATATTATTTATTTTAATCATTACACCCAACCATGTATAGTGGTGAAGAAAAATTGATTACACCAATGTGTGGAGACGACAAGATGTACGTACACATGCATGACGATTTAATTTTTCATAGGATACATAAAGGATAAATATGGTTGCTCAATTATAATAATAAAATAATATAATATAAGTGATACTTCAGTTAGTACTTCATTTTAAAAATAAACTCACAAAGAGGAAGTATAAGAAAAAATAATTTGAAAGAATCAGTAGAAGAGATTACCTCTTCTTCGACATGGTCCCTCAAAATATCCTCTTATAGTACTAAAGATGGGCATTGAAGAGTACTGGTACCTCTATAATGTGACTAGGTAAATTTAAAAGGTAAATGGGTAAGGTATGGACAATATATAAAGCTCAAAGTGAAGTGACTTGGTGAGAAAGGATGTGATGTTTTATAATTGAGGCGAGGGGCACTTTTGGAATCTCCCGAAATATTAATTTATAATTACATAAAAAACCCTAAAAACACCAAATATGTACTTATTTAGAATATAATATGATATAATGTTTTAAAATTAAAAATAAATAATTTTTAGGCATGTTTTAATTTTATTTTAAACCTTATCATTTCGTTTTACCGTTAATTATTCACTTTTTATTTTAATAATGGTAAAAAAAAATATTCAACATTAAAATAGAGTATTTTTAAATTATTTTATATAAATGAGGCCATAAATTTACAATATAGAACATTTTAGAGTAAAAAAAATTATGTAGTATTTTTTAAAATATTGTATGAGTTTTTAAAAATCGAATAAAAATTTATTTTGATAAAATATATGTAGTGGGAATTTTAATACTATTCTTTTAATGGATTTTAAAAAATATAAATACAAGTTTCTAACAAAAAAAAATATTTTATAATACCCTTAATTAGTTAAGTTCATCTAAAGAAATAATTTTTATTTATTAATTATTCCAAATTTTATTTATTTTAATATTTTTAATAACATTAATTTTGTATTTCCAATAATAAAATAATAAATACATCCGTGTTGTATAATTATTTAATATGATTATTTTTTGAATCAAAATATAAAATAAAACACAGTAATTGAGATAAATCTTCCATTTTTTTTAATATTTCTAGTCAAATATATCTTCTAAAATACTCTATATTAAAAATGTTTTATTTATTAAAACTTTAATGTGAAAACATTAACACCCCGTTAGATAAAATTTTATAAGTGACATAATACATTATTTATGGCTCTAATTGGTCAATAACTATAACATTGGATGATTATGGTTGATAGATACTCAAAAAATAATACCGAGTCATGTTTTTGGTTTTTTAAAAGTTATTATAATTTTATTGAATATTATTTTATTGAGTTTCCTTTGATTATATAATTTTGGCATCATCAATGTATCTGTATTTAAATTAATTATATATTTCCAAAAATTTGAAAATAAATTAAAGAGATAAATTAAAACATTTTAATTTTCAAATTAATAGTCATAATTGTATGTATCATCTATATAAACATATATAAAAATTTCATTAGTTATTAAAATATGAGTAAGATATATTTTACTATTCATTAAATAAAATATATTAAATGTATTAATCTCATTAAAGTGGCTTCATAATGGTATCATTTCAATACAGGAATGGTTTATTTTAAAAATAAATCTTCATAATCACATTAGTGAAAGTGTTAATTTAATATTATAATATTATATTTACCCTTAATTACCTAATTTTCCTTTTTTCTGTATTAATAAAAATTAATGATGTCACAATTGATAATGAATAAAAAAAAGATGTATATTTTCAAAATTTGGTCCTAAAGATTCCAAATATGGAATAAATTTTTAAAAATTCATGACACTGATTTTATAGTTGTTAATTTTTTTAAATCCTATTATCGGAATGAAAAACGAGTTTTAAAGGTCAAAATATTGAAAAAGATTGAAATCTTTTTACCTCAAAACCAAATGCAATATTAGATCCATTGATATAAATTATATTGAATGAATAAAATTTATTAAATTTATAATTTATAACCATTAAAAAGTAATATTTATCCATATAAATGTTTTTGATGAAAAAAAGTAGTTTTCAATTAAACTTTAGTGTATTTTACTATTCAACATAACATGAATGTTATCAGGAAAATATAAAACAAAATCATCCAAAGTAAAATTTAATATAACCCTTCTACATAGGAAGATTGATTTTTTAAATATAATATATTAAAGTGTAAAAAATTATATTTTAAATGGGTTCCTCTTCAAAAAGTTTCCAAACTACATTTTTTTTAAAAATATTCTTTTTATATGAAAAAGTGAATTTGTTCTTATATCATGTCTAGAAAATATATAAGATTATTTTAAAAAATTAAATTTATTATATTACATATCTATTACTTTAAAAAAATGTATCAAGAGTGATTTTATTATTTTATAAAATCACATATTTGTATATAAGTAGTTTTTCTGAAGAAAGTTGATACGATTAATACCCACCATTATAATGACTAGGATATAAGTAAACACAATAATATTTAGTTTTCACTTAGACTCAGTCTTGTGTGAAATTAATTCTATCAAAATAACAGGAATGTTTGTGTAACATAAGCCACACATATAGTTTTGTTTACCACATGTTAAGTCATTGTTGCATATAGTGCAAGATTATTTTTTGTAGCATATAAAACAAACACATCAAATAAATTAAAAACATATATATCACAAAAATATCAGGGTGTTACAATGGATATTGAGTTGAAATATATCAAATGAAAAAATATAAAACAATTTTTCAAATTAAATAACCCTTACCGTAAGTCCCATCTATCTTCTTACGTACTCTAAATCCTAAATAATAAATTTATAATATTTATTTAGTTTCCTAATAAATATTTTCATGTTTTTAAATTTTAATTTTTTCTTTCATTTCATTTACTTCCATGTTTTCATTACTTACTAAATCAATAATTTTTATGTTAAACATTTTTAGGTTATTTGATTATTAATTTTTAAAACATCCAATATAGGTTTACCATGGTAACATGATCATTTTTTTTAAAATATTATTAAAACATTATATTTATTATTTCTTGATTAAATAAATTTGATAGACCGAACATGTAAGGAAGTAATGAAAAATGAAGCACATTATTTCATGGTGGTATTAGGCTCCACAAAAACAAATACAACTTTTCCATTTTTATACTAGTTGGAGAATATATATTGTAAATAATATTTTAATATTATATAATAATATATATGTTAAAGAAATTTATTCATTCATTATAATAATACTATGTGCAACCTATGTGAAGGAGTACAAAAAAATGTTTCACATCACTCATTGGAGGTGGAACTCTACACACACATAGTAGAAATATTATCAACTTCCAATGGATGGGTGGGTATTAATGTAAGTAGTATATCATATTTCCTGAGTAATAACAGTATTACAAATATTATATATATTAATTTTTACCATCACTTTACCTATCCAATTGAGGTGGTGAGGATAAAGAACACATCACTTCATGTGGAAGTCCACATATACATACCTACAACATTTTCATTTCCCATAGTATGAAAAGAAGTTATTAAATTGATATTAAATCAACATAATAAAATTTTCACATAGTAAATATAATTATTTAATTATTTTTAATGGTTATAATATATTTATAATGATGTTTAAGATGAAATAAACATGAATGATTTAGGCTAGGACTAATAACTCATCCGTAGATAACCTCTTTAACTTATAGTTTATGCCTTACATTTTGGGTCTTTTGAGGATAAATGTACATATGGGACATGGAAAAGATACTTGAAGAGGTATTTTGGATGATATTGTTTAATCTAGGGTGATCAAAAGGAGTTAATGTATGAGGATATGATATATAATTTTATAAGTGAATGGAGTGGTACTCTTATTAATACTAAAAATGTAAATATAATATATATATTTCTCCAGGAGAATTGAATTAAAACAATCAATTTTAAAATATAAATAAATAGCGATCTATATAAACTCAAAATATGAGATTGCAGAAATTTTTTTACAGCATAATACAGCCTTATCACTTATTTTAACCATTTTAACCCATTTTACCCTTAACCGAGGTGTCAGATTTTTACCAAGGAAACCAATTTATGTGCTAAAAAATAAAAGTGGTTTTATTAAATAATTTTAAAATTATGATTATAAATATGGGATCCAATTTATCAAATCTAATTTCTATGTTTTGTATAAATAATTTTTAATTCATCTATGAAAAGTGGATTATTTTTTTTAGAATCAACTATTTTATGTGTTTAATTGATTTTACACTAATATTATGAATAACAATTTTTTTCATGACATGATATTGATTATATTTAAAAAAAGTAAATTTAGATGACATTTGGACCATGGATAAACTAAATATAATATTCGAACCACAATATTAAAATTAGAGATCCAAAATAATTTATAATTAAAATAAAATATTAAGTATGTTCCAAAATATCAATCATGAATTCCAAAATTAAAATTAATATTTTTAAAGGATTTATTTTACTCATGAAGCACATATTTTAACAATATAACTTTTTATGATTTTTTAATTCATGATATTTTCATGATGTTGTCAGAAAAGTTACATTAAATGAATTTTTTTTTATTTTTCTCTATAAAATCAATAATTTCAAAATAATCAAAAAAAGTAATCCCAAGTAAAATTTAATAAGATAAATAAAAAAAATAAATTTTATAAATTTTAAATTTTAATATCACCAAACAAAAATTTAATTTAAAACACTCCAGTTCATTGAAAATAAACATAGTTAAATAATATGATTCCTTTTTAATTAAAATTTTTCAAAAAATTATTTAATATGATATTATTAATAATCATCCATAAAATAATATATACAAATAATATGAAAGTTTTATTTCAAAGATGAATATAGTTTTTAATTTCTTCCTCTATTAATAAATTTTGTTCCTCTCAATTTTATTCATTTCGAAAATAATTTAGGCTATTTTTTTATTAGATATTTTTATAATTCCTATATAACATCCTTAATAATATGATTCTCCCTTAATGGTTGTTCCATGAGAATAATATTATTCTTTAATACTTGATGAATGTTATCAAAAATTATAACTAATTTTTCTTTAAATAAAACATTCTCTCCCAACTACAACACCTTAAAGGTCAAAAAATGAAAGGAATCTAGTAAAAATTATCTTAAATATAAATATTGAAACACGTCGTTTTAATGTTATAAAATAAAAGACATATATATTTTAAAACAAAATGATACTGTAATGGCCTATAATTATATTAATGAAATTTCCCTTCCAATAATAATGTGAAATATTATAAATCATATATGTCACATGGAGAAACCTAAAAAACATTCTTCTCATAAATTAAGAATGATACAATATTCAACAAATAAACCTATAAATGTCCATAATATTATAGAGGGAAAATATATAGGAAATAATAGAATAATAATAGTATAATATGGATCTTCTCAATCAACCAGAATGGCTACGACCGTGAAAATTTTTGTAGAAAATAAAGATAATTTTATTAATACAATATTGATATTGAAGATGAAAGTATACACTTTATAAAATGTATAAGTGAATGGAGAATGAATGTTATGATAGATAGTTATAATAAGTTGAAAACCCATATTAGTTTTATAAATATGAACATTGGAAAAGTAATCTGACATTTGAAATCATAATATGACAGATGAAATAGTTACATTACCATTAGGAATATTAATCTTACCAATAAAAAACAATATAATAAGAACAATAGTAGAATCACGTATCAAAATGTAAAATAATTTTTTGGGAAAATAAAAAAAATTAAAAAAATGAAATATTTATTTCATGGGGGAAGTAAATAAGTTTTTTGAAAATGATAAATAAATATTTAGTATATTTATAAAACATAAATGTTTTTAAATATTATTTTTTATATATTAATTTCATAGAATGTTTAATTTTTTAAATGTTATTCATCGGTTAATATAATGTATCTTTATAATTATTAGATAATTTTATGCTACTAAAATTAATTTTTGAATGTGTCATAAAATCAAATGCAATATTAAAATCTGTATTTTTTTGAATAAATAGACATTTTATTTAAATAATATTTACTCATATTTACAAAAAATATTTTTCATAAATTGGATTTACTTTTTGAAATATGCATGTCAAAAAATTGATAGTGTCATTTTTTGGGAATTTTCTAAAATAGTTGATATTTTGGTATTTAGTGAAATACAGTAATATAAAGTATTTTTCATTATAAGAAAAATAAATGTTTTTTGAGTCATTCATGATGTAATCACACATTATTTTTAAATCACATGCACTAATTACATTATAAAGTCATAATAATCAATTCTATTTTTAGTATAGATCCAAGTATAAAAACTAATAAATATATTAATTCAAAACACCCCTCTCATACCCTTAAAAATATCATCCCTCACCACCCCTTACCATCACAAATTTCTACCTTTTATCTTTAAAATATTTTATCCAATTCACTTTTAAGGCCTCTTACACATGTTCTAGAGATTTTGGTCTCACCAAAAGAGCAATTCAACATTTCATAAAGAGGTCCTCAAGAAGACGACATTGAAGATGTAAAATCCTCCATCTCCCACTTTTATATTCATTATATTGTCTACCATATCCTCACCCATATAAAAATGGGATGATAACAACAATATCATATATACGACTGTATTTTTTTAAATGAAATATATATTATCAAATCTATTCTCTTCACATTTAATTCTAAAAGTAAAAACATAGTCTGTTATATGTCAAATAACTACCATCATGGACAGTGAGTTTTTCCTATTACTGATTTTATGGAAGGTGTAAATTTCCATAAAATTATTTAACATGAAATGTCACGACCCATCCTCGGGGCCCGTGCCGTGACTACCCCAAGCCAGACTTCCATAGGCCAGGGGCTCGCGACTAGCACCAAAGGCATAAATCCCTAATATGGGAAGGCATTGCCTTTATAAAAGTAAACAAACACAACAGAGTACATAAATGAAGTAAACACTAAGTAAACTGAGTACAAAAGTAAGTGAGGAAAAGAAAATGGGCCAGCATACAAACCCAACTTTAAATTATAGTACAACAGAAAAGCTAGTACAATAGAAGTAAAGTAAAACAACAACCAATGAGTCGTCCTCTGGGAATCCCACCTGAAGGGTGGGTTCAGATGGCCTCCACAGCACCTTGGGTCCAACTGTTGGCTCCGTGTACGTCTTTCCAAGAGGTAAACCTCCAGGTAATGTCCAGATCTACAAGCCTCCACCTTGAATAGTGTTGTATATCGTCTGCATCCAACACAATGTTGTGCGGGCATAGCCCATGAAATGGTGAGTATACAATACTCAGTATGGACCCCGAGACCCCCAAGGGTCTCCCAGAATCCACAAAGGATAAACCACAGAAGAGAGATACAAAAATGAAATATCAGCCAACCCTACATAGGTATATTCCTATACATATACCTAAGTTATCAACCATAGTAAAACTCTAACTATCAAGCCCAATTACAACCCAGTCCACACAGGAAAGAAGTCAATCACATCGATTATAATGATTGAAAGTAAAGACTAAGCTCACACAAGTTTACATATTTCGTATAACGATATAGATGTTCAGATATAGTAACTGATTCATCTAAGATTTTGGAACCACATAGGATACAAGACTAGCTAAGCTGTTAGACCCACATAGGATACAAGAACAGCTACTCTGCCAGACCCACACAGGATACAAGTACAGAGGTCAAACTGCCGGATCCACACAGGATACAAGAATAGTAGTAAACTTCGTTGAACCCATAAAGGATTCTAGTATGGTATTCTTCGTTGTCGAACCCATAAAGGATTCCAGTATAGTATTCATTGCTGTCGAACCGACAGAGGATTCCAGTACATTAGTCGACGCAGTCGTAGCCAGCTCTATGGTTCCTGCACACAACACGCTCGATTCCGGGATGGTCTGCTCCTTGATCCAAGGGTTAGATACCTCAACTATCATGAAGTCTAATGTTTATGTATCTGGAATTTTAGTCTCATGAAATGGAACCCAACGTAATAGACGTCGCGTCAATCGGACGCCCGGTCTAAGAGTTACTAGTTTTTCCGTTCCAGGGGTCCAGTTGGAACTACGCTGGTTGCAAACCCGGCCATTTTCCAAATTTTTTCAAAACTCACTTAGAGTATCACAAAATTACCTCCTCGTTGTAAGGTCCCCAATGCCGCAGACATCGCATCGATCATACACACGAACGTGAAGTTATTTGCATTTAAGCAAAACAAGCCCGGTCCGTCAATCCTGAAGGGCTGGCAGGTTGGGATTTCTTGGATCAGTGGGTCCGAATCGACTAAAGGGGTCGGCCCGGACTAGTAATGCATGACCCGGTACGGTGGGGCATGATCTATCCCATGGCAGGCGTCCCGGCCCACGCAATGGTGCGGCCCGGTGGGGCACGGCCCGGCCCGGCTGGCACGACCCGACTAGCTTCTGGTCGCGGCTCATCCAGCTGGCCGAGTGACGCAGAACGGGAGGGGGGGTTACTTCCCGAACCAGTGGCACCGAGCACTGCCGCCCTCATGTACGGCCGAACAAAGCCAGTCAGCCATCCCGGCGGGAGCGGGCCGCTGTCCTACTTTGCGGCACCTGTAGGTGTAGCAATCTCCTCCATCTCAGCCGGCTGATGAGCAGGCCGGTGCGCCCGCTGAAGTGGCCAACGGGGTGCAGTCTGTGGTCCTCCGCAGCGCAGTGCTATGGGGCGCCGCTATTCCACCATCCAGGCCGGCTACAGCCGGCCGGTACTTCTTCTGTCGAGCGGCCCGTGGTTGGGGGATGTGGTTCTTCCACAGGTAGCTAGAACATGGCTTCTGCCTTTTCTCATTGCCACCCCTTCCAACACGCCTCCATTGCGAATAAAATCTGGAGTCATCATAGGGTCGTCGGGCTATGTTCGTTCAGCCCACACCCTGTGCGTTAGTCGGTAGCCATTGGCTGAAGACATTCCAACAGATTCAACTTGAACGAGATAAATTTATTCACATAGAATTATACAAAACCCCTACCTCATAATTGACGTCGCACGACGAAGAGCTGTGGAAGATGAGCGTCGTGGCATTCGGGCATCACAGAAGATGGCGTCACGGAGAATGGTGTCATCCCATCAACATGGGCGGAAGATACATTGTCGTGATGGAGGAAGAGAATCTGAAGACGACGTAGATTCCATGATGTCGGGGTGTGTCCGAGGAAGAAGCGTCGTTGGAATAAATCCTTCGCGTTTTTCGTCGGGGATGTTCTTTGTTGAAGAACAGTGTTCTTCATCAAAAAATGATCATCTCTCTCCTAGTTCTCCAAAGCCTCCCCAATAGTAATTTTCCAACACAAAATATATGAAAAGATCCCAATTTAATGGAATTCCCATGCAATTCAAATTGATTCAAAAGAGGTTCCAAATATTTAATGTAGATATTAATTTTATAGGTTGGCACATTTAATGGGTGGGAGGTGGAGAGGCTCCACCATAGAAAATATGAGGAGTTGTCAAAATAATCAGTAGGGAATTAATGGGGAGTTGAGGAGAGGTGAAAGGGTTCAGGTTCATGTGGGCCCCACCACACTAAATCCTCTCAGGGGAGGTTATATGGGGTGTGGGCCCCACCTCTAGCTTCTCCTAGTAGGAAATAACCACACAAGATAAATAAAATTGTGTACACCAATTTTATTTAACTTTTTTATTAATCCACATAAATTTAACTTCTCCTCCCGAGAAAACGAAACTGCGGTAAAGGTACCCTTAAGCGAATACCTGCGCTACGAGTTCATCAATGTCCTCAGATTTCAATTCTGAGCACCGGTTCAAAAGATAGAAAAACCCTCTTGTACGTTTATTGAATGTACCCAAAAAAAACTTCAAAAATTGATTCTGGGCACACCGGGCCTCAGATTCAGGTTCCGTAAGAAACTACATACTCATAAAAATCCAAAGAATTTAAGAAAAAAAATCTCCTTCAAATTTCCAAGTCTATACATCACCCCAACTACAGGGCTTTACGTCCTCGTAAAGCTACAACACACACTGGAGAAACAAAAGAAGGGTACTGGGCACGCATCTAAGCCTCCCACTCCCATGTGCTCTCCTGTAGGTTCTTGTGCTTCCAGTGAACATGCACCATAGGAATGAACCATCCATGTAGGAAACATTCATGTCGAACCTCTATCTCCACTGGATCCTCCATGAAGGTCGCCCTGTCATCGATGTCCAGCTCCCCGTGGTCGATGATGTGGGTCGGGTCATGCCCGTATCTCCTTAGATGAGATACATGGAGGATGTCAAGCACCTGAGGCAACTGAGGTGGAAGGTCCAGATAGTTAGCCACCTTGCCTACCCTGCTGAGGACCTGGAAAGGTCTAATGAACCGTGGAGATAACTTGCCTCCCCGGACAAATCTCCGTAGAACTCTTCGAGGTGAGAGTCGTAGGAATATGTGGTTTCCATCCTCGAACTCCAGTGGTCTCCGAATCTTATCAGTATAGGACTTATGTCTACTCTGCACAGTCTTCATCTACTCCTAGATGATCTACACCTTCTCCGTCATAGCCTGAACCATCTCTGGTCCTACAGGTGCTGACTCTCCTGGGTCAGTCCAACATAGAGGTGACCTGCATGGTCGGCCGTACAATGTCTCGTATGGTGCCATCTCTATGGTGGATTGGTAGATGTTGTTGTACGCAAACTCCACCAAGGGTATGTGATCCTCCCAACTGCGACCAAAGTCAAGGACACATGCACGAAGCATGTCCTCGAGAGTCAGAATGGTCCTCTCAGTTTGATCGTTGTCTAAGGATGGAAGGCGGTGCTCAGACATAGCTGCGTCCCAAAAGCCTCCTTCAACCACTTCCCAAGCCAGGAAGTGAAATGAGAATCTCGATCAGAGATGATAGTCGATGGCACACCATGAAGTCGTACAATCTCTCGAATTTAGAGGCGACCCAAGCTCTCTACAGAGCCCTGCTCTCTGATCGGTAGGAAGAGGGCTGACTTGGTGAGTTGATCTATGATCACCCAGATAGAGTCGTGTCCTCTGGATGTACGTGGTTTCCCCGTCACGAAATCCATAGATTTCCAGTCCCACTTCCACTATGGGACATCTAAGGGTTGTGCCAAGCTTTTTGATACCTGATGCTCCACCTTCACTTGTTGACTAGTGATGCATCGTGAATCAAACTCTGCTATAGCCTACTTCATACCCGTCCACCAGTGATGTCATTGGAGGTCCAGATACATCTTCGCCACTCTTGGATGTACTGAAAGAGGGGAAGCGTGGAACTCCCTCAGCACCTCCTACTGTAGTTAAACTGGTACCATGGTACATCCCTAAAAGAGGATGACGTACTCCCCTCCTTCAGAAAATCCATCAGGTGCCTGCCCTGAGGATATCTGAGCACGTCTTGTCTCATAGTCAATGTTTCCACGCTGCGCTGCTCTAACTCGCTGAATAATTGGAGGAATGACTGTGAGAGATTGAAGAAAGGTTGCTCCATCACTATCCATAAGGATATCTGCAACGCGACCAGCTGATCTTCCACCTCTCTTAAGAGCTGAATGCCTGATCTCCTACTGAGTGCATCAGCTACAATATTGCCCTTCCTAGGATTATAGAGTATCTCGAATTCATAGTCCTGGAGGAACTCAATCAATCACTACTGTCTCAGGTTCATGTACTTCTCCGAGAAGATGTACCTAAGACTCTAGTGGTCAGAGTAGACTGTAAAGTGTTGACCCAATAGAGAGTGCTTCCACATCTTCAAGGCTAAGACCGCTGCTTCTTACTCCAGGTCATGGGTACTATAGTTCTGCTCATGCTGCCTCAACTGCCGTAAACCATAAGTGATCACCGCTCGCTCCTTCATGAAGACACACCCATGTCCGGTCTTTGATGCATCATATTAACTATGTACCCTACACCCTCTTCTGGTAGGCTCAAGATGGGCACATTGGTCAATCTCCACCTCTTCTCATGAAAGCTCTGCTGGCATCTATGTGACCACTCGAAGGGATTCCCCTTTATAGTCAAAGATGAAGGCGGTGCTCCAAATATGGAGAAGTATGGAAAAAAATATCAGATAGTATCCAGCCAGGCCCAAGAAACTCCGAACCTCTGTCACACTTCTGGGTGGCTCCCAAGAAAGCACTTCCTCGATCATCGCTGGATTAACTGCTACCCCCACCTCCGAGATGACGTGTCCCATGAAGTGAACCTCTTGAATCTATAACATGCACTTCGAGAGCTTACCAAAAAGATGGTGCTCCCGGAGTGTGTCAAGTACTACCCGCAAATGGTAGGCATTCTCCTCCTCATTAGTCGAGTAAATTAGTATGTCGTTGATGAAGACTATGACAAATCGATCGAGGTAAGGCTAGAAGATCTTGTTCATGAGACTCATGAACACTTCTGGATTATTGGTTACACTGAAGGGAATATCCAAGAACTCGTAGTGGTCATACCGACACCTGAAGACCGACTTCTGCACATCCTCGTCTCGAATTCTGAGATGGTGATAGCCTGACCTGAGGTCTATCTTCGAGAACCATTGTGATCCATTGATCTGATCAAAGAGGTCGTCAATCCTCATATAAGGTACTTGTTATTTAAGTTCACCTGATTCAGGTGATGGTAGTCGACTCATAGTCTCAAGCTCCCATCTTTCTTCTTGGAGAACAAAATCAGAGAAGCACAGGGTGAAACACTGGGTCGGATAAATACCTTACCCTACAAGTCCTCAAATTGTACCCATAGCTCACGAAGCTCTGCGGGAGCCATCCGATATGATGGAGTAGATATCAGTGTTGTCCCAGGGTACAGGTATATGTAGATTTTTTCCTCTCTGCAAGGAGTTATTCCCGGAACATCATCAAGAAAAAGATCCGCATACGGATCCACGACAACAGAAAACTCGGACTATGCACATCCACTGCTCCAAGGATGAGACTATCCAACTGATGTGTGATCGTATTCCCTCTCCTCTATGTAAGTCAATCCTGTGCTGCAAAGGCTCCCTTCTTGTCGGTGATTGTGAACCTTGTCCCATCATTGCGGACACACTACACGTTGCGCCTAATACAGTCGATCTGAGCATGGGTTGTAGATAACCACTCCATACCCAAGATGACGTTGTAAGGCCTCGACGCTGCTATAAAGAGATCCCAACTGAATATCTCACCTCCTAGAGTATCCTCACACTGCCAGAACTAGTGCGTAATCATTGAGTCTTCTCCTGTAAGAGTCTCTAGCCATATGGGTCGAGTAAACGGCCCAATCGAAATCTCTGAGCTCCGAACAAGGGGAACGAAAATAAAAGAATGACTCACACCTATGTCTTTTAGTACTGCAGCAAGGGTGGAGTAGACATAGATAGTACTGTGAATCATCTCAGGTGCACCGTGGTCATAGGCCTCGTCTTCCTGGAGCTGAGTCTTCCTATATCCTCTAGCTCCCTATGGTTGGGGTTGACCTCCTAGTGGAGGTGGTGGTAGAGCCTCGAAACGTCGTCCACCACCCGCTACTCCGCCAGCTCCTCTGCCTAGTCCACCCGCTCCCGATAGAACACCATTGTCAAACCTATGCCTTTAATTGGGAGGTCCCTCTACTATTTTCTACTCAGCTTCATGGTAGGTTGGGCAGTCATGAGCCATGTGGCCATGATCACCACATGCATAGCACTTCCTGCTCCTCATAAGGTTGGCTCTGTTTCGTGTTCCCCATACAACCGAACCTGTATCCTGAGGTCTCCCACTTGATGTCCTAGTCCGCTTGGATGCCTGTGACATCTGTCTGCTGCCGGCTATAGAAGACACTGCTACATGTCGCCCTGTTGTAGGTCTCACTGCTGGTGACTACTCAGCGAGAAAGCTCTCCACTAGAAGGGCTGGCTCCAGCACCCCTGCTTACGTCGGGATGTTGAGGGGATCGTTAAATCCCTGATCTCGTGCATCGGTCACTGATTGAAGGTTCGGGCCCTGAAAAACGGGTCCCGTATCATATCCATGGATTAGCATGAGAGGTCAGTAAACCTCATTGACTACTAAGCTACGGTCATGCTGCCCAGTCACATATATAGTAACTCCTGAATCTGCATCGCATGAATGGTTTCTAGAACAAACTCTGAGCAGAAGAGACTCTCGAAGTCTGTCCAAAGTAGTGATGCCTCATCATGCACCTCGAGCATCAGGCTCCCCCATCTACCTGCTGCTACATCCAGGAGACTCATCACAAGGATCACTATAAGGTCGACTGGTGTCCCTGCCAATCTGAAAACTCTGACGATAGCTTCCATCCAATCCTTAGATGCTTGTTGGTTCATTTCCCCACGGAACCTAGGCATCCTATGTCGCTAGAACTCGTGAAATGAACTCAGGCGGTGTTCACTCTCTGCTGTTGGGGCTAGTAGTATCGGTGGCCCAGCGGGTAGTGGTACAACTGGTGCCTCCGCTGTGATGAGGCCCTATACCAAGGCCTCATCACTCGGTGGGCTACCATCTTGTACTTAACTTGGAACCCTAGTTGGCTGCCTTCACGGGGCCATCCTGAAAAGAAACAAATGCGCCATGGTCAAACAATATACCTGGTGAGATGACACAATGTAATCACAAAGAAACCATTTCAAAGGAAACACACATGTAATTAGTGTTTTCGTGCACTGAGTCAGAAATCAGAGGTCAAGGTCCTGGTGTATGGATACCTTGGACACTGCACCAACACTGGACTCCCTAGACTGCAAACCACACTCAATAATTTTAATACTATTGCTTCAAAAAAATTAATGATCAGAGTCCTGAGTTCTATGGCAGAACCGACTCCTCTGATACCAATTTGTCACGAACCGTCCTCAGGACCCATGTCGTGACTAACCCAATCCCGCCTTCCATAGGCCAGGGTATGGCGACTTGAACCAAAGGCGTAAATCCCTAAATTGGAAGGATCTACCTTTATAAAAGTAAACAAACACAACAGAGTACACAACTGATGTAATCACTAACTAATACAAAAGTAAGTGTGGAAATGTAAATGAGCCAGAATACAAACCCAACTGTAAAGTATAGTACAACTGAAAACCTAGTACAACTGCAGTAAATTCAAACAGTAACCACTAAGTCATCCTCTAGGAATCCCACCTGAAGCGTGGGTACAGATGGCCTCCTCATCTCGTCGGGTCTGGCCGTCGGCTTCGTGTACGTCTCGCCAAGTGGTCCACCTGTAGGTACCGTCCAGCTCCACAATCCTCCACCTCGATTTGTGTTGTCCGTAATCTGCATCCAACACAACATAGTATAGGAAAAGCCCATGCAGGGGTGAGTATATTATACTCAGTACGGACCCCGAGACCCAGAAGGGTCTCCCAGAATCCACAAAGGATAAAGTACAGAAGAGAGATACAAACATGAAGTATCAACCAACCCTACATAGGTTTATTCTCATTAATATACCTAAGTTATCAACAAAACTATGGCTCCAACTCTCAATCCCAAGTACAACCCAGTCCACACAGGAAAGAAGTCAATCACGTTGATGATAATGATTGAAAGTCTAGTCTCAGCTCACACATGTATAAATCATTCTAATAGAGATAGAGATGATCATATGTAGTAACTGATTCATCTAATTTGTCAGAACCACACAGGATACAAGACCAGCTAAGCTGCCAGACCCACAGAGGATACAAGAACAGCTACTCTGCCTGACCGACACAGGATACAAGTACATAGGTCAAACTGTCGAACCCACAAAGGATTCAAAAAATGTAGTCTTCATCATCGAACTCACAAAGGATTCCAGTATGGTAGTCATCACTGTTGAACCCACATAGGATTTCAGTACAATACTCTTCGCTATCAAACCCACGGAGGATTTCAGTACAGTAGCCGACGCAGTCGCAACCAGCTCTAGGGTTCCCGCACACAGCAAGCTCATTTCTGGGAGGGTCCACTCCTCGAGCCATGGGGTTGATACATCGACTACCACGAAGTCCATAGATTATGTATCCTGAAGTACCATCTCATAAAAAGGAACCCAATTCAACAGACGGTGCGTCAATCGGACGCCTGGTATGAGTGTTATTATCTTTTCCATTCCAGGGGCCCGGTTGGAATTACGCTCGTTCCAAACCCATACGTTTTCAAAAGTTGTCCAAAACTAACACAGAGTATCTCAAAAGGATCTCCTCTTCATAAGGATCCCAGTGCTGCAGACGGCTCATCGATCACCTCTATTCTAATTCTCTAGAGCCTCCCCAATAGTAATTTGACAATGCAAAAGAAATAAAAGGCTCAAAATTTAATAGAATTGTCATGCAATTAAAATTGATTCAAAAGAGGTTCTAGATAATTAATGTAGATATTAATTTGATAGGTTGGCACATTCAATGGGTGGGTGGTGGAGAGGCTCCACCATAATAAATATGAGGAGTTGGCAAAAAATTGTAGGGAATTAATGGAGAGTTGAGGGGATGTGAAAGGGTTTGGGTTCGTGT
Organism: Viscum album; assembly: GCA_963277665.1. NCBI lineage: Eukaryota > Viridiplantae > Streptophyta > Magnoliopsida > Santalales > Viscaceae > Viscum > Viscum album. The sequence goes on along the minus strand of OY728141.1, from coordinate 588,979,995 downwards.
GGGCCCCACCAAAATAAATCTTCTTAGGGGAGGTTATGTGGGTTGTGGGCCCCACCTCTAACTTCTCCTTTTAGTAAATAACCACCAATGATATATAAAATTGTGCACAATAATTTTATTTAACTTTTTTATTAATCCCCAAAAAATTAACTTCACCTGTGCAAACGCAACTACGGTAATGGTCCCCTTAAGTGAATATCGGCGTTGTGAGTTAATTGGTGTCCTTGGATTTCAATTCCGAGCACCAGTTAAAAAGATAGAAAAACCCGCCCATACGTTTATTGAACGGACCTGAACAAAATTTTAAAAATTGATTCCGGACACACCGGGTCTCGGATTTAGGTGCCGTCAGAAACTGCGTAGTCATAAAATTCCAAAGTATTTATGAAAAAAAAATTCATTGAAATTTCTGGGTCGTTACATGAAATATATATATTTATATTATATTTTATCAATTATTGGAAATATTATAATTCTATAATATAATATACAAAAGAACTAGTTCATGATTGTCGAAAAACTAAAAAAAAAAACTGATGATTTATCATTAATGTTTTATTAACTAAAACATCATATTAATAGAAATAAAAATGTTATATGGGATAATTTAATATCATAGAAGTTAATTATTACCATATAATTTTAATTCTATTTTACTATTTGATGTGGCATTATTTTACATAGTTTTCTGTATCTTTTTAATTAATTTTTAATGAGTTTATATAATTAATTTTTTAATTTCTGCTAAAAATTAACACTATTTATATTTTAATAATTAAATTTATAAAATAATAATTATTTATAGTTAATTTTGTATTTTTATTATCAAAAATAATTAATTTATGTCTTAATTTTTTTATATTCTAATAAATTACTAATTATACCAGAAGTTGTATTCTTCACGAATTTTAAATAATATGATATTTTATGATGTAATCATTTAATAATTTAATTTACATATTAATTAATTTAATAATCAAGCATTAATTTTTTCATTTAGAAATCGATTGACATAAATAATTATTTTGAATTCACTAATTAATTTATATATTTTTTAGATTATTTATATGATACAGTTTAAAATATTTATATATTTATTTTAATCAGTTATATTAACATAGTTTTTAAATTAATTCATGTTTTAACTTGTTTTTTTTAATATTTAAATTAATTTTTTATTCTTACTTGAATTATTTTTTTTAAATTTATTAATTTATAATATCTTTAATTATCTTTTTTATGTGTTCATTGTTTCATTGTTTTTTAGTTTTTAATTAGTCTGATGGTGTAAAACTAGACATTGTTCCCCTATGTTGTTTACCTCTTCCATCATTTTCAGACATTCTCATTGTGCCATTTTTTCCTTACCTTTACGGTGGAACCATTTCAATCCATTCCAATCTCACCACTATTTCTTTAATGGTGCCACCATTTTTTAATTACAATGGCACCGGTTTTTCCTTCCACCACTACTCCATTGTGCTGTCTCAATTGATCTCTGTCCCACCATCATTTCCATGTTGTGAATGGTGGAATTGTTTCTTCATCATCCCAAATCTACCTATTACTATTCCAATTTAGTGCCACCAATCCTGTAACACCATTTATTCTTCAGTTTACAGTGGCACTATTTGCATCTCATCACACCCCATTCCTCTTCTCACGGTGACCTAGTGGCATACCTCATTCCTTCCACCATATCATGGTCTCACCATCTGCATCCACCAATCGTCATCCTAGAAATGGAAACATAGAACCATGTTTCAACATTCAACATTATTGTTTTCTTCATCCACCATTATCCATCATTACCTCCACACATGAAATAGAACCACACAAAAACACAGATATAAAAAACCAATTTTTCACAAATCCGAACAACCCCTATTCAACGTTGAATATTTGGTAATTGGAGGTCTTCACAGATGATACAATTCATAGGGATAATCCACCATTGAAACTATAGTTGCTGTGAACATGATCTGATGTCGTGCTTTGCGATGCGGGTGAAGGGGATCACACATTGTTTGTGGTGAAGATGATGTTGGGCCACCATGGTGGGGTGATATCTCTGTTTCATTTATTTCATGGTGTGAATATAGTATTTTCATACAAGATTCTAGGGGAAGAAGAGAAAAACCCCATTCCTGTGCATTGAATAATACTAGGGGTTTGAGATAAAGATAAAATTTGAAAAAAATAATAATAATAATTACTTAAATTAATTATTAATTAAATAAACAATATTTAACAATTAAAATATATAACAGTTATGCGATAATATAAAATCAATATAAAATAAAATTAATTATAAAAATATTAAATACCATTTTATAATATAATAAAAAGTATAAAATAAATTAACTAAAAAATATATATTATGAAACTAAAATAATAATAGTTTTTTTATTAAAACAAACAAATTAAAATTAATAGATTTAAAAGTGTTAATACATTTATAATAATTATATTATTATAATCTTATTAAATTTACAAATTCAAATAATGTTTAATAACAATATTTATTAATATTAAAAACTATCTTAATTAAATAATAACTTTTATATCTGTAAATAATAATTTTAAAATATTTTAAAGTTAATATAAATTATTTTATAATTTAATAACTATCATAAATTTTCTCTATTAATTAAAATAAATTAACCAATCAAATATAATATTTTCTAATAATTTAAATAAGAAATAAACAATTCATACTATTAATTTAATTTAAATACTTAAATTAATTTGTTCAATTTTATCTTTAACAATATATTTTCATCCTCTCTTTGTTAGAGAAAAAAAGATATATTTCCATCCTGGTTTATACAAACTAATTAATCAATAATTAGTTTAAGGATTTATGCTAATACTATTTTCTTGTAAGTGAAAAATACACCTGAGATATCCGAAGGTTAAGAACATGTTTATGTCAATGTATATTGTGGGTTACCAAAAAGAGATGACATCATAATTAAAGAGGGGAAAGTAGAGTAGAAAAGGGGGACACATAATTCACATCCATTCATTTACATTCTCATGACAGCAAATAAAATCGGTAGTCAAGATCCTTGGATCACTTCCTTGGGAACCTTATCATGGAGATCCAAGGAGGCTTGGAGCATAACAACATGAGAGGGAGATATCTTTGCCTGTTTTTTTTAATTTTCACATTTTGTAATCAAATATTTTCATCTTAATTATGCAATATGATAGTAGGGTAAATATTATTGTTCAAGGAGTTTAATTTTACTGGTTGGTTCATTTTTTATTTCAATTTTTTCTTCAAACAAAGAGGAAGATTCAATTAGTTAAGTTGAATCAATGTCTTATAATTTTAATTGTTTTCATAACTCATACACCTAAATTCTAAATCACTATATTTTTTTGAAAAAAAAGTTCAAGGACTACATTTTCTAATCTATAATTCATTTTTATAGGATTAAATTAGTTATATTAATTCTAGTATCTTAAATTCATCTACTCACATAGTTAGGTAACTCTAACAATGGTGAATTCTATATTCACTTAGTTGGGAGATTAGTCTCCTGGATAGGGATATTAGTGTATCATTCATAGTAGTGGGTATATAATTGTAAAAAATTAATATTACATCTATTAAAACTATAAAGATATATTCCATGGTCTATCCATATATTATATGTTCTCATTCCCAATTTCTGTGTCTTAGCCACTACTTAACTATTGTCAATCATATCCAATTTTTTTAAAAAATCTCTTTAGTATAATACTTCACTCTCTTTTGTATATATTTCTAAAAAAAATTATTTTTAAAAAATTATAAATGATAAAAATTAAACTACTTCTAATGATATGGGGTTGTTTTAATTTTTTAAGGAGAAAATTTGTCTTTCTACCTTCCATGTGGGTTCAAGACTACTAGATGCTATCTTGTAGTCACTTGAAAAATAAAAATATGAATCATTGACTCAATTATATGAATATTTGGGTGAACATTTTGGTGCTATTTATAGGTTATTCATGAGAGGTCACTTATTGATGAAAAAAACATTCAAAAAAAACTCACATAAAAAACAAAAAATTGAAAAATTGAAAACTATAAAAAAATATACTTTGATTAACTGATGTTTTTATCTTCTATTTTGATATATTTTTGTTTTTAGTACTCTTATATTACTGATACCTTTTATTAATTTTATCTATTACTATAAATTCCATGAGCACAAGAGCATCCACTGATATATTTAAGCCTTTGAACATAGAAATAGACAAACTTATAACTGCTCTTTGGAAAAAAATGAAATGGAGAATATATATGATATATTACCTGTTAGTAACTTCCAAAACCAACATGAACTCATAGAGGAAGTTGAAAGGCTAGGATGATGGGGTTACAAATCCCTAATGTTTTATGAAACCCATCTTCCATTAGGTTTACTCCTAGAGCCTAAAATTCTGAGCTTAATCATCCCCACATTACACTATTTCCTGCATTCAATGATCTCTCTAATGAGGACTCTCTAGCCTTAATTACAAATGTTTATATTAATGTGAAATAATTTACTATAAGAGGACATATAGAGAATGAATTTAGAATGAGAGTATTTCCATTTGGCCTAAAAGGGAAAGCTAGGTTTTTGAGATTATATGAAAATATTTTTGAAAATTGGGATAAACTATACAATTCCTTTAGAATGATATTTTATCCCCAATGACATAATGGAGAACATAGAACTAAGATCACTATCTTTTACCAAGAATATAGAGAAACATTCAAGGGGATTGGATAGATTTAGGGACCTTCTTAGGAAGTTTACCCATTATCAACTCCCATCCCACCATCTCATAGATAACTTCTATGAAGGGTTTTCCTCCTCTTTTCAGAACATAGTTGAACAAAATTCTAAGGATAAGATTATGATACAAATGATAAGGAAAAACAAATTTTCAATAACATTGCACTGAATTCCCAACATTAAATTATATATGAAAAAGAGTGAAAATGAATCCCAACATTGGTTCTAGAAATGATACTCTTTCTCAACAACCAGAAATCACAAACCAACAATCTTTAATGAAACAAATTCATCACATTATTTTCACCAAGTTGGTAGTCAGAATAATAACCAATATCTTATAGAATAATTTTCACAATGTGGGATGTTATATCACACTAAGAACATTAATCCCAACTTGTATATGCAAGCCCAACATCACGAAAATTCAAAAAAAAAATTTAATTATGGTCCTAGGATTCCTGCTAAGGAAGACCCATTTTATACCAATTATTAACAAGGTTATAGGAAAAATTCCAATATTTATTGAAATGAAAATGTATTAATTAAGAAAACCACTGCCCTAAATTATCAAAATCATCGTAGACAAAATTTTCAAAAACAATCTAGGGGTGGGTCTTTAAATTCTCAAGGAAACAATTATTGGACAATTTCTTCAAAACTGGATGAAAATTTAAATATAATGAACACCCAAGAAGCGAGATTCAAACCTTAATTGAATAAATGTCATGACCAATATGAATCTTATATAATTAAAAATTATTGAGGATTGCATAATTTGGAAACTCAACTGGGACAAATAGCTAGAAACATTACACATATGGATAAAGGAATATTTCATAGCACAACTGAAGTTAGTACTAGAGAAAAAACCATGGAATTTTTCATTATAAGTGGGATTAATTCTCAAATTATAGCTGAATAATACATTGAAAATTCACAAAATAAAAAACTATTTGAATATGGAAAGAAAATTTCATTGTAACTGATTTGTAAATCAAAAGAAAAGTTTTAAAAATAATCAAAATCTAAATTTATCACATTGAAAACAAGATGAAAATTATTCGGAAAATAATATAAGTAAAGGAAAATAAAAAATAAATAAATAAATGAGGTATATTCCTGCTGTCTTAAATAATATTTCCACATCCATCCCTTCACATGTGAAAATAAAACATCAAAGAATCACCAAGGATGATCTTCTTTAGTTCCATGGGATTTTGACCCACCTACAAGTTAAAATTCCATTCATACAATCATTAATATAAATCCCATTTTATATTAAATCAGATAAAATATTGATTCAAAAAAAATAACATCAGGAGTTTTCTACTTACTGCCTCACTAATGATTGTTATGCTCTTCTATAAAAGAAAATACAACATAAATTGAAAGATCATGGTAGAATTATTATATACTATACCTTTAGAATGTATAATCAACTCAACATCCTATTTGAATTAGGTTCTAGGATTATCATTCTCCCATTTTCACTATTCAAACCATTAATGATTGGTCTTCATTAACCCATCATAGTAATTATTCAGTTATCTGACCATTATTTCTCTCATCCTATGGGAAGAGTATAAGAAATTCTAGTTGGAGTTGGGATGATTTTGCACCATCTGATTTTATAGTCCTCTACATGGAGTGTGACCAAAAGGATCCCATTATTCTAGGTAATCTCTTCTTGGCCACTTCTGAAGATTTAATTGATTTATATAAGGGTTTGAATATCATTAAAATTAGATAAATGTAAGAATAGTTTAATGGATTTATATTTTCAAAGGACAAACATTCCATAAAATATGTTCAATGATAGAGTATTTTGAATATGTAAATTTATTTGAAAATTTTTAAGAGTTTGAAATATAATTAGTTGTTGATGAAATCAATTTGGAAGCTGATAATCATGTTGTGACTGTTTTAAAATGTGAAAAATTTTCTCGAACATAAAATCCGGAAAATTTTCCATAACCAGATAACTATCTAGTTTCTACTTTTGCTGAAGATGTTTCATATATTTTTGAACTTATTAATTTCTTTAGTGAATTTTATGATGACTTGGCAATTACAATCACTTCTGATGAGAATTTTGAGGAACTAGAGAGAGAAATCATAAGAAATAATAAATTCTATTATTTGATAAATCTGTTAAATTGAAATCTAGAAACTCTAAACAGTGAGCTTTCTAATTTAAATAGTAGTACTATCAATTCTAAAACTAAACATGATGTTGAAAATCTTTCATATGTTCCAAATCCCTACAAGAGATATGTTGAAGATCTCAAACCTCTTAGGCCCAAGAGTATTCCTTCATGTAAAAAATAAACCATCAATGAACTGAAACCACTCCCTTATCATTTGAAATATTCATTCTTGGTGGAAATTATACATTTCCTATCATAATTTCTAATTAGTTGAATGATAATCAAGAAAACATTTGTCAAATGTATTGAAAAAATTGGAATCTGCCATAGGCTAGACCATAATTGATATTAAAGGAATCATTCCTTCATTCTACAAGAATAAAATATGTATTAAGAAAGACTATAAGCCTAGGGTAGAGTGTCAATGAAGATTGAATACAAAACTAAAAGATGTTGTGAGATAAGAAGTAAACAATGTACTTGATACTGGTATAATTTACTCTAATATTGATATCACTTGGGCCATATCGGTCTATGTAGTCCCTAGGAACGATTATTTTAATAATATTAAAAATGAAAAGAATGATGAAATTAAATCAAGAAATGACACCAAATGGAGAGTCTGTATCGATTATATGAATATTATTGTAGCCATCAAGAAGGGCCATTTTACAATGCCATTACTTGATCAAATGCTCTAGAGGCATGTAGGGAATAATTTTTTCTTTTTTTCCTGGGTAGGTATTCTGGTTACCAAAAGATTCTTATAGCTCGTGAGAATCATGAGAAGACAAAATTGACATGCCCCTTTTGGACAATTTCTTACAAAAATATGCCTTTTGGTTTTTATGGAGCCCCTTCTACATTTAAAATGTGTATTATGGCTATATTTTATGATATTGTTGTGATAATTATTGGGGTTTTATGGAAGACTTCTATATTGTGATTAGTACATTTGACACTTAGAAAATTTTGAGATAGTTTTGGAGAGATGATTAGAGACAAATATAGTTCTTGACTTGGAGAAGTGTCTATTTATAGTCACTGGAGGAATTATTCTTTGACATAATGTGTCTAAGAGAGGTTGGAATATTGACACTATTGAAATTGGAGTTATTCAAAAACTACTACCTCCTGAAAATGATAATGGTGTTAAGGAATTGTGGTTTCTACTATTGGTTTATCGAAGACTTTCCCAAAATAAGTAAGACTCTGTGTTCTTTACTTATAATGGATGTTCCCTTCCATTTTGATGAAAACTATCTTGAATAATTCAATATTCTATTGGTAAATATCACTAAATCACCTATAGTAACTGTAAGTGATTGAAAAAATTCTTTTCAACTTTTTTGTGAGGATAGTGATATGGCTGTTGGAGTGTTCCTAGGGAAGAGGATTGATAGAAATCACCATCTGGTTTTTTATTCCATTATATTTCTATATGAGGCTCAAAAAAATTATAGCACTATTGAAAAGGAGTTGTTTGCTATGGGGATTACTCTTGAGAATCATAGGCAGTACCATCTAGGTTCATAAATCATTATTTTCACTGATCATTTTTCAATGAAATATTTTTTATCTTAGAATGAAACAAAACCCAAGACGATTAGATAAATTCCTTTGTTATATAAATTTGGATTTTAAATAATGGATAATAAGGGAGATGAAAATTTTGTTGATGATCACATTTCTAGGCTTCCTTACACACATTTTGAAGATCCAAGGGAGATATAATCATTCATTATAGATGAGAAGTTACCTAATTTCTCAATTAAGAAATATTCAAGGTTTTCAGACATTGCTATTATCCTCACAGCATGAGTCCTTACCAAAAATCCTTCTAATAACCAATGTAAAAAAATTATATATGAACTAATGTATTACCTTTGGGATGACCCCTTAATATTTAGGAGGTGTTCAGATGGTATACCTAGAAGATCTGTTTCTGAGGAAGAGATGATGCCCATTCTGGAGTGTTGTCACTCCTCACCTTGGGGAGGTCACCATGGTGGTGAAAGGATAACTCAATAAGTCCTTAAATCTTGTTTTATTGTCCCAACTTATTCAATGATGCTAAGATCTTTGTAGTTGGATGTGATTGGTTTCAAAATATATGAAATACAGGTAGAAATCATGAGTTACCACTAAAATGTTTTCTAGAGAAAGAGATTTTTAATGATTGGGGTTTATATTTCATGGGTCTATTTCCATAATATCTTGGGAATTGGTATATTATTTTTTTTATAGATTTTTTTTCCAAGCATGTTGAGGAAGTTTATCTTTCCAATAATCAAGAAAATAGTTTTATAATGTTTCCAAAAAGAATATTTTCCTTAGATTTGGAGTACAAAATGCCTTCATTACTGATAATGGAAAACATTAAAAAAAACTCATATTTTAAGGATTTTATGGAAATGTATGATTGTGTTCATAATATTGGAACTACTTATTATCCACATTTCAGTGGATATGTAGAGATTTCTAAAAGGGGACTGAATCATATTCATGAGAGAACTATCTCACATTCATGAAAACACTGGTCTCTTAAATTAGATGATTAATTATGGGTATATAGATTAACTTTTAATACCCCGATATGTATGTTTCCATGTAGAATTTTATTTGGAAAATGTTGTCATTTTTGTATTGAGTTACAACACAAATATTATTGGGTATTTAATGCTCTAAAATTTGATTTTAAGAGTGATGGTGAGGGACGATTGCTTTAGGTGAGTGAAATAGATGAAATTTTTAGAGATTATTATTATAATTTATGGATTTATAAATAGAGTAATAATATATTTCATCATTATTTCATAAATAATAAGGAATTTTATACAGGAAATAAATTCATCCCCTTTAACATTGGACTCAAACTCTTTTATAAAAAACATAATTCAATGTTGCATTGTCCTTTAATTGTTGTTAGATTTATGAAGAATGGAGATATTGAGATAATTGGTGGATAGAATAAACCCATGCTAATTAATGGGAAGATATTTAAGATGTATTTTGAGGGAATACCAAAGGGCTTAGCTACCTTCACAGTTCATGAGGATTGACCATGAATAAAGAATAACTGAAGTCTGAAACCTCATTAAACCATGGGATTCTACCCATGGTTCTTATTTTATCCTTTTCATTGTTTTATTTTTACTATTAATAAAGATATTATTTTTTCCCTTTTTCTATCACTGCTCAAAATGTTTACCTGGCCTTCCTACTTTGGGTTTTTTAGAAGTAGCTGCTATTGGATTCATAGTGTAGTGTAATTATTATAATCATTTATAGTCAAAAATTATTAGGGATGTTCTTTTCATTTAAAAATCTATTTTAATTTTTTTACTTCTTTTTATTTTAGAAAAATTATTCCCAATATTTATGCTGATAAAAAATATTCTTGTATTAAAGATTATACTACATGAATTGAGCTATTTAAAAATATAATACATGTTCTATAAGAATGAAAAATGTTATGTCTAGTATATATTCCTATAATTTGTTTCTATATATCATTTTGATGAAATATTTTTTGTATGTAAATATTGTGTTTTAAAAAATCTGCTACGATTTTTGGAGTGTTGAAAAAAATTCTATATATCCCTCCATACTGACAGATGAGATTCATTTATATTAAAACAACATTACTATTTGAAACTAATTTTGGGGGGGTACATGTTGGATGTATATTGTGTTTTTCATTGAATCTTCTTGTATATATAGGGTGCTCTATTATTAATTTTTCATCACTATTAATCAACTTATTGAACCCAATCATTTAAAATTTCATTCACCCAATTCACAATGTACCAACAAGTTTACATGAAATTTTTTAAATTAATTTAAAATTATTTTCACTAACTTTAATGATAATTCATGTAATTTCATGTGAATTAGTTGTAAAATAATATTTGAGGTAAACAGTTTTCTTGTGAACTATATTGAGATCATATACATGTCATTAATCTACTTAATTGAAAATCTATTTTGAGCTTTAACTGTTTAATAGTTATCTTCTCCACATTGAAATTCATCTTTGGGGAAATGGTTGGGTTTTATGTGAGGGAGAGGTGGTCAACATATGTTTATTTAAACTGTTATTTATTGATAGTCCATTAAGTTTCGTCAATTCCCACTACAATATCAATTTTTTTTTAAAAAAAATTGTTTAGTTTTTTTAAAATTCATACAAAATTATAGGCTTCATTTTTTACTCAAATTTAGTCTTTCCTAAGGATATTGTCTAAAACCATTAAAGGTGAATGAATACTAAGTGAATCGACTTAGTGATTTTGTGAAATTTGTTTTAGGAATTATTTTTGAGTGTGATTTCTGTTACCTGTTGGTGGAGTTGAGACCATATATTTTTTAACTGGAAGTTTGAACTCAATTTGAAGGAACTCACATTTTTTAAAATTATAAAAGATATTTACTTCTTAACAAGTTTAAATGGTTTTTATAAATATATCTTTTGAAAATGAAGTAAACTGTGAATTTTGGATCCCATGGTGAATCTCTGAGACCTTGTGGACTGGGTGTGTTTCTGTGATAAAAGGCCTCTATACACTAGTTAATAAGTGAATTTCACATTTCTCAACACATATTACATTTCTTGGTAAAAACATAATAATGTTTATATAGTGAAACATGAGTTCATTATGTTGAAGGGAGTAATTAAATACAGATGAAGAATGAGACAATTGGTTTGTATGGGAAGAATTTAGGTTGTATCAATAAGGTGATTAAAAAATTATTTATTTATGTAACCTAGGAAAGAGTCAAAGTAATGGTTATCATTATTAATTTCATAACTCCATAGGCTTTTAACCTTTTATCACACTTGAATGTAGATCTTAGAATCGAATGGAGTAAGTCATTAGGAAGATTCATATGTGAGGTAGGATATCTCCCTAAGTGAATTCTGCATTACTATATTTTATTACCGGTGAGTATTTTATTTTAGGAAAGGCTTAATATATCTTTTGAAAATAATATTACTCCATTTTATGCCCTTTAATGTGAAATTTTCAACTTATAACCATTTGAGCTGATTAATAAAACATTTTTTTTCAATGAAAATATAACTTGAGATTTATTGGGGAAAATAAATGTTTATGTGTGGGGGAATATGTTTTGGCCTTATTTTTACGTAGTTTTCCATATTTTTTTAATTAATTTTTAATGAGTTTAGTTAATTAATTTATCAATTTCTTATAAATATTAACATGTTGCTATATTTATAATTAAATTCATAAATATTAATTTTGTTATAATTAATTTTTTCTTTTAGCCATTAAAATAATTAATTTATGTCTAAATTTATTTTTATAGTCTAATAAATTATTAATTAGCATAGAAGTTTTATTTTACACGACTTTTTAATAATATGGAAGTTTATTAAGACATAATTTAATCATTTAATTTAATTATTATATAATCTAAACTTCAATATTTAATTGTTCCATTTCGATAATGATTAACATAAATAATTATTTTTCATTTTTTAATTAAATTATTTATCATCATGTTTAATTATATGATAAAATTTGAGACATTTATTTATTTATTATAGTTAATTAATTTATCTTAGTTTTTAATTCAATTCAGGTTTTTATCATGGTTTCCTATTTTTAATTGTTTAGTTATTTATTTTTTATTCCTTAATTAATTTTTTTAAATTAATTAATTTATAATTTCTTTAATTATCTTTTTTATGTGATTATTTTTTCATTGTTTTGCATTTTTCATTTTTCCTAATGCTGTCAGACCACACACTGTTCCCCTTTTTTGTTTTCCTCTGCCACCATTTCAACACTTTATCACTGTGCCACCATTTTATTCCATTATTGTGGAAGTGTTTCAATCATTTCTTATGTCACTACTATTTCATTAATGGTGACACCTGCTTTTTGATGATTGTACTACATTATCCTGCCATCACAACTCCATTTTGTTGTCTCAACCCCACTATGTCCCACCAGGTTTCTATGTTATTCCACCATTTCTATGAATAATGGAACCATTTCTTCCTCAACCCACAACTACCTCTCACTATTCCAATTCAGTACCACTAGTCCTGTGAAACTCTTCCATCTTCAGTATATTTTGGCCCAATTTTCATCCCATCACACATGATTCCTCTTCTCACAGTGAAACCACTGGCATACCCCATTCCTACCACCATTTCATGGTCTCACCAGCTGCTTCCCCCATTCTACTTATAAAAAATGGTAACATCAACCCCTGTTTTCATGGTCACTATTCCACAATTTATCATCCACCACAAGCAATCATTTCCACCACACATGAAATTAAACCACACTAAAAATAGATCTAAAAAATCAATATTTCCCCAATTTGGATATCACCTCTTCACTGTTGTAGATCTAGTAATCAGAGGTCTTCACAGATGATTGAATCCACATGGAGAGTATTCTACTAGAACTAGAGTTTCTATAAACCAGATCTGATGTCGTGTTCTATACTGTATATGAAGAGGGTTGTGAATCATTTGAAGTGAAGAGGAAGTTGGGCCACTATAGATGGAGGATGTTGCTGTTTCCCCACCATCATGGTGTGAAGACGAAGCCTCATAACAAGCTTCTATGGGATGCAACGAGAAACTGTAACGCACCGACCCCAGTTAACCAGAGTCGGTGAATTATTTTAATACATTGGCATTATTACAAGGAATCAAGTCCCAAAGGACCGATCAGTTTAGCAGTCTTGGAAAAATATATCACATACATGAATGTTATATTTTCACATTAAGATGTACAAAACAACATAAATAATCTTTATGAACGCCATTATTCCCTTGGAATAACCCTGCATATCAGTCACGTTACACTTCTTGGAATCCTGGGAAAAATAAAACATAGAAAGGGGTGAGCTCAAATGGTCAGTAAGGGTAAGCAATATAGTGGAAACTTTCAAAAATAAGCATAAATATTTAAGGCAATGTAACAAACTAAAACAAAAGCCTTTTAAAATTGAACTTCAACATAATATGGAAGAAATAAAATGAAATAATAACATTTACTTATTCACATGTATATTCTGCTAATCAAATAATCACATGCAATATCACTAACCAGTTTCATAATGATGGAATGCATGATGCTGAGCTTTAATTTTTGTGTCAAGGCCTCGTTCCAAGACCTAAGGGATAACTGTAACCGGAACCCAACCCAGAGAGCCTCTATAACCGGACTCTATCCCGGAGTTCCTATAATAACTGGACACCAACTCGGAGTGTCTCTAATTACCGGACACCAAACCGGAGTGCCTCTAATAACCAGACACCAACCTGGAGTTCCTCTAATAACCGGAAACCAACCCAGAGGGTCTGATGTAACCGGACCCCAACCCAGAGGGATTACTTTTACCGTTCCCCAACCTGAAACATACTAGTCCAACACATTCACCTTAAGAAGAGGATGAAATATATTATACACATTCGTATTAAAACTAACATACAAAATGTCAAAAATTTAATCATAAACCATTAATGGCATAAAAATAACTCATACATAGTCAAAAATATCACAAAACCTTAAATACAATATGGATGATTTGTATCATAATAAATCAACATGAAACAAGTGTACAATTTATCAGTGTATGTTGACATAGATGAAATCAATACTATTTGAGAGAAATATCTCTTTTTTTGAAATTTTTTAAAAGTCACATAATTTTAGAGAAAACGTTTATTTTGAAAATATCTTTATAAGCTTGTGAAAGAAGCTTCAAAGGTTTAATAATGGTGGATAATAACCGCACCCACCGTATAAGTTAAAAAATACATTCTTACCTTAATTTTGTCAAAAATGTTAAAAAGTAACTTGTTTCGAAAAAGTTGGAAAGATTCCATGAAAAACATATAAAGTCAAATAAGGGTATAAATGACTTTAACCCATTTTCTATTAAATAGTAAAAAATCTTTGAAAGTTATTTTTAAGAAACATGGATGTGGATGATAAAGAGGTCCAAGAAGATAATTACGTATAAACAGCCTCGGATAATGAAGACATTGTGAAATAAACCCTTACCAATTTGGTAACTTACGAAACATACACCCCATGAAAGAGGTATCATACAATGAATATTTAAATACAAATAAATTAAAGTTTATTACACAAATAATAAAATTATATTCAGTACATACACCAAACAAAATATAATAGTGTCAATATGGCATGAATCTCACAGGAATAAGGAGTGAGATGAAAACCCCTTACCTTGCACTTTCCTTTAGTCGAGGGTACGTTTAACCTCCTGTACGAAGATCGTAGTATTTTATTAAATTATACCAGAACCATATTAATATTTGTGATATCATACATGATTCATTTATGAATTTATATTACCCATTTAATAACAATTTCCATGTTAAGTTAACATTTCGGGTAATAATCACTTTCTTTATCGTATGTGTTTTAACTTGTCACTATTGGTTGTATCACATAGATCATGATTTAAATAATTCCAGAATATAAAACATGATAAATATATCATACAAATTTAGAATATAAATATGTATAATAGACATATATATGAAATGGAAAACACCGTTTATGGAGACGGTAGTCCGTACATACTCATAAACATTGTTTCTGTTTTCATATAGTATTGAACGGAAGTAAGTGAATAAGATATATGTAAGTAAATAAATCCTTATATATGTATATATCTCCAGTATAATTATTATTTCATATATTTCATACTTATTAGTAATATATATTTTTATAATCGTTGATAAATGGTGAACTCGGAAATGAATCTCATCGCGTCGTGGAGACGGTAATCCGTACGTACGCACGAGCGAAAATATCATTCTTTTGATATCAAAATAATATTTAATTGGATGTTATATCATATATAAAGAATCATTATAATGTTATATTTCTTATTTAAATGAATTAAAAATCATTATTATACCCATCCAAATAATAATATATTGAACAACAATTACACCACGACGTGGAGACGGTAAGCCGTACGTACGCACGTATGGTGACATGTCATTCAAAGGATGGATAGAATACTGAATATGGTTGTACCATATTTATAATAATATTACAGTATATAGTAGATAATAGATTCATTATTTTATAATGTTAATAATAAATAAAGAAGAAGTGGAAGAAGAAAGGAACTTGAAAAAGGGTGGTGAAATCATTACCTCTTTGTTCGGGTTCTTCCTTTTTATTTGATCAAAAGGGCTCCTTAGGATGGCTTTATGACTAAATTAATGCCTCTAGGATGAAGTGAGGAAAGTTTATAGAGTATTTTGGCAGGGTTTGGCCAAACCAAAAGTCTTTTAAGGTGTGAATCATTGAGAAGGGAGAGTGTCTTTTTATAAGACGGGTGAGGGGCGCCTTTGGAAAAGCAAGAAATATTATTTTATAATAAATTCATATTCTGTTTCTAATGGCTCCAAAGTGTATTATTTAAAGTTTAATGTGGGTATGGGTCGAAAACCACTCAACCAATAGAATTTAGACCAGTTTGGGTCATTATATTAACCTTATCTTTTAGTTTTAACTCTTAGTTAATTAGTTTGACACATACCATGTCACTTTGTATTTTTATATTATATAGTTAATCAGCGTACTATATACATCCAAGAGACCCCCCAAGTGGTCCCATAATGATACAAATATCAAGATATAAGTCTCTTGGACGAACCATATATTATTAAGAATTTAATATCAATTAATAAAATAATATTTGTTTCAAAAACTCTTTTATGTCAATTTTGACACTATTCAATAATTGACTTTTGTAAAAATCATAACAGATTGATTACTTCAAAGAAAGTTAATTAAATCAATTCCAATATGTCATATTATCCTATAAAATTAGTTTAATTCATTAAAAATCTCATATAATATTTATTTAGTTATTTATAATATCAATTATTTTAATTTTTCACTATTATGGTAATTACTACATCATCATTGTGTCATAAATAAATTAAATTATTTAATGTCTAAAAATTATAAATAAAATTTAAATATGTAGGAAATTGTTTTATATTTCTAATGAATATTTATAGTAGAAAATAGAACATATATAACCCTATGGAATTTTTTTTAAAGAATATGCTTATGTCATTTTTGTATTTATTTTATCTTAATTAAAATAAAGTGTCTCTATCACCTACAACTGGCTCCATGGGGTCCCAAAATCAACCCAAAGATGCCCCTGGTCGGACATGTATCCACCAATAATGATAGGACACGTTTTAGGGTAATTTAGTATTATTATAATATGATTTTTTAACCATTATTTACCAGATTTACCCTTTAACAAGGTAAATAAAATATTTACCGAAGTAATTATTCAAAATGTATAAAAATAAAAGTTACCTATTTACACAATTTGGATATCCTGATTCCAAATATGGCATCCATTTTTTGAAATTCAAAACACAGAAGTGGCAGAAATTAATTTAAAATTAATTCCCGATGTCAAAACAAAAAGCGTGTTTTTAAGATATAATAACTATCAAAAGATTGATACTTGTTTATGTTCAGTTTAATTGTAAAATTATGTCCAATGACCAAAATTGTATTAAATGGTAAAATTATTTTCTAAATATACTTTAAAACCACTCAAATTCATAATTTATCACTAATAATTATTTTGACTAAAAAAAGTTGTTTTTAATTAAATTTTAGTAATTTTCACTATTCATCAAAATATTAAAGTTATCCAAAAAGTACCAAAATTTCACCTTAGGCTTAATTCGATACTCCAAATCCAAAAATGAAGTCCATTTTGAGAGATAGAAATTCTGAAATTTTAAAAAGTAGGTATTACTATTCACACCGGCTACTTTGATTGGTTGTGGTGTGTTAGAACTCGAAGTTGCGTACAACACACGCTACTGTATTATTCCAAGAGAAGCGTACTGTTGAAGTTCGGGGTGTTACATTCTCCCCTCTTTCAATAAATTGCGTCCTCGCAATTTGATATTGTTCTTTGAAAATAAAGGTTGAAAATAGAAAATATCTTTGTGGAAAAACCCACATCAGAAATTTGGTTAATAAAATTTAGTCTTAACAAGATGAAAAGAGAAATTAAAGGGTCACCAAAAAATTATGATCTCGATTAGGAGGAAATTGGTGGAAATTATAGACATATAATTGGAGGAAAAACGTAAATATTTGTAGGTAGTGATTGATGTCATCAATCACAAACAAGTTTAAAATTTAGGTCCTTAAATTCATCAATCTATGATGATTTAAAATACCATCGGTTCAAAAAATCATAAGGTATTAGAATAACACATTGTTGACGTTTTAAAATATCGTAGTTGAAATCCCAAATCAAAAAATGAATTAATGAGGCCTCTATTTAAAATAAATAGTGGAAATTTTGAAGATTATCGAAAATAACACATACTATGGTCCATGTAGGAAAATATGGATATGGAAGAGAAATATAACCATCAATTATCTGATGGAGAGTGGTAGAGAACATGGCTATGAAAAGGCCAACAATACCAAAGCCATAAATTAGTGATGATCTAAGGTACCATCTAGGACAACATTTTTATTCTAAGTTCTTTTTCTTAATGTTGAGGAATTTATTTATGAGATTGGCTAATATCATAAGGAGATATACTTACTTTATAATTAGAGTTTTATCCATAAATAAATTCCTACTACAAACTCATATTTCATCCCAAAACATAATAAAACTCAAAAATACTCGATTTATCCTTATCGTATAGGGTTCCAAATATGAATTTATAATTCACATATCAGACCCTTTCTATAAAGAAACTACATTATACCATCCAGGAAATTCATGTAGCACAATGGTAGGCGATAAATCCCAATTTCACTATGGTTGTGGGTTCGATTCCCACAGCTTTGTCTGACACGAAGGGTCGTCACACGGTCTGCGTGTTGTCCTTATATAAAAATCCAAAAAAATAACCTTTCGATCTTAATCCATTCCAACCATTAGACTTATCCAAAATACTATTATCCAAACTCACAATCCAAAATTTACAAGGAAGTTAAACATAATGAGGATCCTTTTTTCCAGGTAATAACATGTGAACGCCTTCCTCATATATTCTTTTACAACACTGCAACATCCTTAATTACCAAAATAAACCAGCTCTTATTCCAAAATCAATACCTCAATTTTAGGACCATATTAAGGTTTATCTTTCCTTCAACCATGTAATTTCCAAAAAAAAATTAACTCGCTGTAGAGTCACTTTTCTTAGTACTATAAAATCTCAAATATTTAATTAAATAGTATTGTAGCACAATCCTTATTTATTTCCAGAACATCATTGATAGAACACGTAAATGAAATAATTCTAAAATAAATACATAAGAACACTAGTCATTTCTATTCATCTGTGGTAGTATCATAACTTGATTATTATCCAATAGAATCATTTGCGGCATAGTCTGATGACTGGGACATTGGTTCGCATAGTGTCCAAACTCTTTACAAATGAAGCATTTTACATTTGAAACCATATTCTTACCCTTTCAGTCACGTACTTTGTGCCCTTTTCCTCCACACTTATAACAAACTCCCATTCCTTTCAAGCAAGTTCCACGGTGATTCTTCCCACAGTTATCACATATGGGAAAATTCTTCTTTTCCCTCTTCCATTTATCCATCTTTCTCTCTTCCATCATTTTCTTCTCTTGCTTCCCTTCAAAGCCATAGGACTCTGAGAATTCATTACTCATCTTATCAACACATGATAATATTTCATCATATGATGATAATATGTGGGAAACTATTTCCCTTCTAAATTATGGCTTAGGACCACAAAAGATATGATCCTTCTTACTCTTTGGATCATATGTATTACGGGAGTTCACATTCCTTCTACTGGGTGTAATTTCTATACAATAGCATAAACTAGTTCAGTTTATGAATTGCAATGAATAATTACCAAACTTGTAAAATATCTAACACAAATTGAACAGTTTATTGATATAATCACTAATCATAAAAATGTTTTCTTTTAGTATGTATATACTCATAATCTATTCATAATGGTTTGTAAAGAAAATGAGAATTATCCTAAGCATATCCCCTGGGAGTGTCGTAACCAAGAGTGCAGCAAAGCCCGTTGTTGTGCACCGGTTCTCGTTCGAGTCTAGCTCAAAGCGGTGTTTTCAGGTTTTACCTCTAGGTACATCTGTCCCAGAGCCATCTCTACCTACTCGTATCCAGACTGGGATGTATTTCTTGGAAAAATCACAAAATCTCTAAAATACCAAAATTCTAGGAAGTTCTTCTATACTAATCCGCAAAGTCTATCTTAGGGCTATGTTCTCTAATCCGAGTTTATCTAAATCTAGTTTTCAAGGTTATTTCTGAACTTTCTCAGATACCAACTGTAACGCCTCGACCACAGTTACCCAGAGTCGGTGCATTAGTTTAATACATTGGCATGATTATAAGGAATCAAGTCCCGAAGGACCGACCAGTTTACCAGTCTTGGAAAAATAGATCACATACATGAATGTTACATTTTCACTTTAATATGTACAAAACAACATAAATAATCTTTATGAACGCCATTATTCCCTTGGATTAACCCTGCATATCAGTCAAATTACACTTCTTGGAATCCTGGGAAAAATAAAACATTGAAAGGGGTGAGCTCAAATGCTGAGTAAGGGTAATCAATATAGCAGAAACTTTCAAAAATAAGAATAAACATTTAAGGCAATGTATAAAACTAATACAAAATCCTTTTAAACTGCATAATATGGTAGAAATAAAATGAAATAATTCCATTTACTTATTCACATTGATATTCTACTAATCAAATAATCACATGCAATATCACAAACCACTTTCATAATGATGGAATGCATGATAGCAAAAATTAATTTATATTTCAAGGCCTCATGCCAACACCTAAGGGATAACTGTAACCGGAACCCAACCAGGAGAGCCTCTATAACCGGACTCTACCTCGGAGTGCCTCTAATAACTGGACACCATCCCGGAGTGCCTCTAATAACCAGACACAAACCCGGAGTGCCTGTAATAACCAGACACTAACCCAGAGTGCCTCTAATAACCGTACACCAACCCGAATGGTCTGATGTAACCGGACCCCAACCTAGAGAGCTTAAATTTACCGTTCCCCAACCCGAAACATACTAGTCCAACACATTCATCTTAAGAAGAGGATGAAATATAACATAAAAATTCGTATTAAAACTATCATACAAAATGTCAAAACTTTAATCATAAACCATTAATGGCATAAAAATAACTCATCCATAGTAAAATATATCACAAAACCTTAAATACAATATGGATGATTTTTATCATAATAAATCAACTTGAAACAATTGTAAAATTTATCAAAGGATGTTGACATAGATGAAATCAATACTATTTGAGAGAAATATATCTTTTTTTGAAATCATTTAAAAATCACATAATTATAGAGAAAACCTTTATTTTGAAAATATCTTTATAAACATGTGAAGGAAGCTTCAAAGGTGTAATAATGGCGGAGAATAACTGCACCCACCGTATAAGTTAAAAATGACATTCTTACCTTAATTTTGTCAAAAAGGTTAAAAAGTAACTTGTTTCGGAAAAGTTGGAAAGATTTTTTAAAAAACATATAAAGTCAAATAAGGGTATAAATGACATTAACCCATTGTCTATTAAATAGTAAAAATGTTTTGAAAGACATTTTTAAGAAACATAGATGTGGATGATAAAGAGTCCGAGAAGATAATTACGTATAAACAACCTCGGATAATGAAAAGATTGTGAAATAAACCCTTACCAATTTGGTAACTTACGAAACATACACCCCATGAAAGAGGTATAATACAATGAATATGTAAATAAAAATAAATTAAAGTTTATTACACAAATAATACAATTATAGGCAGTACATACACCACACAAAAGGTAATAGTGGCAATATGGCATGAATCTCATGGGAATCAGGAGTGAGATGAAAACCCCTTACCTTGCACTTTCCTTTAGTCTAGGGTACGTTTAACCTCTTGTACGAAGATCGTAGTATGTTATTAAATAATAACAGAACCATATTAATATTTTTCATATCATACATGATTCATTTATGACTTTATATTACCCATTTAATAATAATTTCTATGTTAAGTTAACATTTCGGGTAATAATCACTTTCTTTATCGTACGTGTTTTAACTTGTAACTCTTGGTTGCATCACTTAGATCATGATTTAAATACTTCCAGAATATAAAAAATGATAAATATATCATATATATTTAGAATATAAATATGTATAATATACATATATATGAAATGGAAGACACCGTTTATGGAGACGGTAGTCCGTACGTACGCATAAACGATGTTTCTGTTGTCATATAGTATTGAATGGAAGTAAGTGAATAAGATATATGTAAGTACGTAAATCATTATATATATATATATGTAGTAGCATTATTATGTCATATATTACACACTTATTCGTAATATATATTTTTATAATCATTGATGAAAGGTGAACTTGGAAATGAATCTCATCGAGTCGTGGAGACGATAATCCGTACATACACACGAGCGAAAATATCATTCTTTTGATATTAAAATAATATATAATTGGATGGTATATCATATATACAGAATCATTATCATGTTATATTTATTATTTATATGAATTAAAAATCATTATTATACCCATCCAAATAATAATATATTGAATAACAATTACACCACGCCGTGGAGACGGTAAGCCGTACGTATGCACGTATGGTGACATGTCATTTAAAGGATGGATAGAATAATGAATATGGTTGTACCATATTTATAATAATATTACAGTATATAGTAGATACTGGATTCATTATTTTATAATAGTAATAACAAATAATGAAGAAGTGGAAGAAGGAAGGAACTTGAAAAAGGGTGGTGAAATCATTACCTCTTCTTCGGGTTCTTCCTTTTGATTTGATCAAAAGGGCTCTTTATAATGGCTTTATCACTAAAGTAAGGACTCTAGTATGATGTTAAGGAAGTTTAGAGAGTATTTGGGCAGGGGTTGTCTGAACCAAAAGTCTTTGATGGTGTGAATTAATGAGAAGGGGGGTGTCCTTTTATAAGAGGGGTGAGGGGCACCTTTGGAAAAGCTAGAAATATTATTTTATTATAAACTCATATTCGGTTTATAATGGCTCCAAAGTGGATTATTTAACATTTAAGGTGGGTATGGGTCGAAACCCACTCAACCAATAGAATTTAGACTGGTTTGGGTAATTATATTAACCTTATCTTTTAGTTTTAACTCTTAGTTAATTAGTTTTACACTTACCATGTCACTTTGCATTTTTATATTATATAGTTAATAAACATACTATATACATCCAAGAGACCCCCAAGTGGTCCATTAATTATTCAAATATAAATATATAAGACTCTTGGCCGAAACATAGATTTTTAGGAATTTAATATCAATTAATAATATAATATTTTTTTCAAAAACTCTTTTATGTCAATTTTGACACTATTCAATAATTGAATTTTGTAAAAATCATAACAGAATTATTACTTGTAAACAATTAATTAAATCAATAATAATATGTCATATTATCCTATAAAATTTGTTTAATTCATTAAAAGTCTCAAATTATATTTATTTGGGTATTTATAATATCAATTATTTTAATTTTTCACTATTATGGTAATTACTACATCATCATTGTGTCATAAATAAGTTAAATTATTTAATGTCTAAAAATTATAAATAAATTATAATTATGTAGAAATCATTTTAGCTTTCTAATGAATATTTATAGTCGAAAATACAACATATATAACCCTATGTAATTTTTTTTTCCTAAACGATATATGCTTATGTCCTTTTTGTATTTATTTTAACTTAATTAAAATAAAGTGTCCCTATCACCTACAAGTGGCTCCATGGGGTCCCAAAATCGACCCAAAGATGACCTTAGTCGGAAATTTATCCACCAATAAGGTTTGGACTTGTTTTAGGGTAATTTAGTATTTTTATAATATTATTTTTTATCCCTTATTACCAGATTTACCCTTTTACCATGGTAAATAATATATTTACCGAAGTAATTATTCAAAATGTCTAAAAATAAATGTTAACTATTTACAAAATTTGGAAATCCTGATTCCAAATATGGAATCCATTTTTCCAAATTCAAAACACTGAATTGGCATAAATTAATTTAAAATTAATTCCCACTATCAAAACAAAAAGAGTGTTTTTAAGATATAATAACTATCAAATTATTGATACTTGTTTATGTCCGGTTTAATTGTGAAATTATGTCCAATGAGAAAAATTGTATTAAATAAAAAAAAATCTTCTTGATATACTTTTAAACCACTCAAATTTATAATTTATCATTAATAATTATTTTGATTAAAAAAGTTGTTTTTAATTAATTTTAGTAATTTTCACTATTTATCAAAATATTAAATTTATCCGAAAAGTACCAAAAATTTACCTTAGGCTTAATTCGATACTCCGAATCCAAAAATTAATTCCGTTTTGAGAGATAAAAATTCTAAAATTTTAAAAAGTAGGTATTACTAATCATAACAACTACTTTGATTGGTCGTGGTGTGTGTTAGAACTCGAAGTTGTGTACAGCACACGCTACTGTATTATTCAAAGAGAAGCGTACTGTGGAAGTTCGGGGTGTCACAGAAACCCTACCCCATGGATATGTGTTGAATAAGACTAAGGGGGAACATATATATAAAAATTTAAAAATAAACATAAAAACAAATAATAATTAATTAAATTAATTATAAATTAAATAAACAATATATAATAATAATAATAATTTATAATAGTCATACGATAATATAATATCATGATAGGATAATATTAATTATGATAAATAATAATTAAGAGTGAATTATATAATAATATATAATATAAAATTAATTAACTAAATAAAATATATTCTGAAACTATAATAATAATTAATCAATTAATTATCTAATCAACTAATTAAATCAAATAGATTTAAAAATGTTTATACTTTTATAATAATTATATTTCAATAAACTTATTAAATTTACTAATTGGATGTAATCTTAATAATAATATATAATAATATTTATAATTAGTTTAATTAAATAATTACTTTTTATATTTAAAAAATAATGTTATAAAATGTTAATTTTAATATAAATTATTAGATAATTTAATAACTACAATAAAAGTCCCGTACAAATTAAAATAACTTAACCAATCAATAAAAATATTTGATAATAATTTAAATAAAAAAAATAACAATTAATACTTGTACATTAATTTAAATATGTAAATTAAATTTTCTTATTATGTATTTATCTATAGATTTTCTTCCTTTGATTTTTAGGTACATGCGGGGGATATAATTCTGTCCAGACTCATTCTAACAAACTAACCGATAGTTTGTTAGAGGGGTTTTGCTAATACTATAGTATTGTCTTAGAAAAAAAAACATGTGATGTGAGAATGAGGACTTGTTTAAGTTGGTGTATATAGTGGGTTACCAATGGGAGATGATAGTATAATTAAAGAGGAGAGAACAGAGAGGAAAAGGGGGGAACATGATTCACATACATTCATTTAATTTCTCACAACACCAGATCTGAATCGCAGAGCAGATCCTTGGAGCACTTCATGGAGAACATATTATTGGAGATCTGAGGAGGTAAGGAGTATAGTAGAATGAGAGGGAGATCTCTTTCATATTTCTTTTTCCTTTTCTCATATTGAAATATGAATTTCTCATCTTATTTACTCAATATTATGGCCGGCTAGATCTTATTATTCATGGGGTAGAATTTTTTTACTAGATTCAATTTTCACCTTCAATTGTTTCCTCAAATAATGAGGAATATTTAACTATAGAAGTTTAATCTGACTCTAATAATTTTAATTATTTTGATGCCTCATGACCCTAAATTATAAACCCCCTAATTTTTTGGTGAAAATACCAAGAAATAACTTTTAAAATCTAGAAATCATTTCTACTAGATTAAATCAGTGATATTTTTTAAACTATATAAAATTTTACTATTGTCATAGTTATGTAAATATTAAGGAATTTGACTCTTGATTCCTTATGATTATAGATTAATCTCCTAGGTAGAGGTATTAGTTGATAATTCTTAGAGGTTGTTGATAAAATAGTAAAAAAATTATGTTCACAGATAATAAACCAGTAATGTTAAAATCTATGGGCTGTCAATAGATTAGAAGTTCTCATTCCCTATTTTTGCGTCACAACAACTTCTAAACTATAATCCATCATTGATCATTTTAAACTAGGATCTCAATAGTAATAAAATTCCCAATATGTTGCGTTGATTTCTAAATAAAATTATATAAAAAAAATTTAATTTTTTTTAAAAAGATTCCCTACTACTGAAAACATTGGGGGTTTTTCTCGAAGAGTTTTAAGAAAAAAATTGGTAGTTCAACCTTCCCTATAGGTTGAACCATAATATATTCTATACAATAGTTTTTAGGAAAATGAATATATTAATCTCTGACTCAATTTCGATGATATTTTGGCCACTATTCCCATTTTAAAAGAACATCTATAAATATAGCCAATTTAATTGACCATGAAACTCTGAAATGAACCCTCATAGAATAATAAAATTGAACTATATAACTCATAAAAATATCTATAAATTTTCATTATAAAATTATGATTAATATAATCTATGTGATATAGGTATTAAATTAAGTAATTATTGAATCTAGTTTGATTATCTAGGACATTATGTTCATGTGAAGAACACATTCATTCATAATGTAAGAGATCTCTATAATCGTTCATATTTCATTTAGGTAACTATTTATCATTCTTTTCATGAATTCATCTCTTAATCATTATTATGCAGTTCTTATATATTCTATATATATTTTGTAAAAAAACCTCTCACAATTATTCTATCATTGAGAGGGAAATAAAATTTTTAATGGGTTCCCTTTCCAATTACATTAGATAAGAAAACCCGACTAAAGAGTACTTTTTTGTTATTTATCCCTTCCCATGTAAACTCCAAAACTTTTTAATGAATCATATATTTTTAAAAATCAATAATTGTTTCAAGAAAACCCATTTTTATTTTACTTGCAGTTTTATGATCTTAATTCTTTTAAAGAGTTTACACTTTAACATAAAACCCCGCTTAAGTGGCACATATTAAAACATACCTAACCACTATTTTCTCATGATTAAATTATAGTTGGGGATCATTTAGCATAATATTTTACGATTTTTTCATTATGAATGTCAAATAATTATTTAATCCCCTATTTCATGTCAAATAATATAATACTCCCATTGGTTATATCTATTTAAATGATTATGAAACTCATTTGATTCTATGGGTAACCATTATGTTCATTGATTTTGTTTTATTTCATTATATTACACACATATGAATATACATTTTATGATGGGTGCACCTAGATAGCACTAAAAGTCATTGGGTAATGTTTTAGTCTTATTAAATTTTATTTATGTGATTGTGGAGTAATCCTAATCTATTATGGTAATATTTCCATAGTGTTATATAGACTATACAGTTATCCATGAGTCATGTTTATGTTATGTTATGTGTTTCTTCCAAAATAATATATTTTAATGGTCATATGATTCCATGTTTTATATGTAATCCCCCATATTTTTAATTATGTTTCATTCATTTTATGATATCATGTTATTACCTATAACTCATGTTCTAGGATTTATTCCCATGTTTATTACCATATAGGGATTTTACCTCATCCCTTTTGTATATGTATTCCCCATGTTATCCTATGAAGTTGTATGATCTCAAACATAGTTATGAGCTCATTATGGAGATTAATAAAATTGGTTTTATTCTGGTTTTATGTTTTCTAATTATATACCTAGTCTTATTAATGAACGATAATTTTTGAACCTTTTATATTTAATTTATAAATATTTTTAGAATATTATAATAATATGTGTAAAAGGATAGGGTCGATATAGTTGGTATCAGAGTATGGTGTAGTTATTTTGAGGGACTTAAAATAAAATTTCTTGTAAAAAACCAATGGATAATTTTATCACCATGGATAACCTATAATTAATCCTAGGGAATCATAAGTTAGGATATAATTTTCATTTATCATTTTATCCTTATATGTTAATATTTTTCTTTTTTATATTCTCATTAAATAAGTATTTATTAAACATATTATTATAATTTTTTTAGGTAATAGCTATAAATATAATAATTCGTTCTAACAATCTATGTGATATGTAATGTGATTATATACCAAAAGAAATGTAAAATTTTTTTGGAATTGGAGGTCAAAATATTATGATTGGACTAGGTAAACAGGATCAAATTATGAATAATAACATGAATCATGTGGAACAGCCTCCTAATCAAAACAAAGAACAAGTTTCTATGAAATCATTTATATAATAAATTCATCCAATGATTAGTATATATTCTGATACATTAATCTTAAAAAATGTATTAACTCCATTAATTTGTTATTCTATATCCTATATTGATTTGATGTAGACAATTTTGTACTAGAAGTTTGTAATTATGATGGAGAATCTAATCAATGGTGGATACTAATAAAAAACACAAAGTCTAAAGAAGAATTCTATTTAATGGAATGGGAAATATTTAAGATAATATTTTTTAATAAATATTCTCCCATGACTCTCCATATTATGTTTGAGATGTATTTCCTTAGAATAAAGAAAAAAAGATGAGTCTATTAGAGAATATGTGAAAAAATTATAATATATTCATGCCGGGCCTTTGGATTTGTCATGAACTCTGAAAAAAAGGCAGCTCACTTCACTTGTAGATTAATTTCAGGTTAAAAAAGTGTTGAAAATTTTAAAATGTGATAGATGTGGGGATAATTTCTATTTTACTCTTATAATTGATATGAATACTAAAGAATGTCAGTGGTCTCATGGGATCAGAGCCAAAAAAGGGTAAAATGGTGTTTAATATAAGTGGATAAAAATAAAAATCCTAGGTAGACAAAAAAACTAATCATCACATATGTAAAAAGGGTGGTATGAAGCATCTCATGATATTTATAAAGAGAATATAGAGATTCATTAAATATAGAAAAGAAGGGAATTATGATAATAACTGATGAAGGGATATGAAGAATGAAACAAATGTTGTAGAATAAATTATGGTTCAGATAAACACTCATTCTATAGTATAATGTATCAACTGTTAGGAAAATGGGAATTATACAATCCAATGACCTCATCCAGGGGGTGTTGGAGATAATAGATGAAAAAAATCTCCAAGGAAGAATGAAATGGAACATGAAATCACTACTATTATGGTGGCACCAAGTAATGATATGGTGATAGGTATAATTGTTATTCAGAAATGAATAGAAAATTTTCATTTTGATTATTATTCAACACATTTTTTTATACCATTCATGTTTAGTAGAACTATTTAAAAACCAAATCCAAATACTGACGTTGAGTCTTATATGAGAACAAAAATGGGGATATTATTGAATTTAAAGTAAATAAATCCACTATAATTAGTATTTTTGAATTTAACCTCCCATAAAATATCATTATTCTTTATTTTGTGGATTGTTAATATATAGTATACATGGATTGGATTTCATTATATAAGACCAATATCAAATGTTAGGACAGGGAGATTTATCTTCACATTCCATGGTATCTTTATATTCAATATAAATGTAAGGGGGAGGATGAGGACACTTCAGAATCATTCTATCAAGCACGAATACAATTTCCATATGAGAAATAATATCTAGATCAAATCATTGATACAAATTAAGGAATTATTCTTGATGAAATGACTATTTTGAGGGACTACACTTATGTGTTTCCAAAATTACTTCCTAGTATTCCTCCGGACCAATATGATGAGTTATTAATTGAACTTATTGCAAGATATCTACCAATATCAATGAAACCATACATGGTGTCCATTATTGAGTTGGGAGAATTGACAAAATGGTATTAAGGGAATATTGGCAATGGATTTCTTATGCATGAGAGTTGCACCATGGGGTGAACAATCATTTTTAACAAGAATAAGTATTGATCAATGTTCCTATTAATTAATTATTACTAGCTCCAAATAATCATGATAAATAAAATTTCCCCCTACCATAGATAGATGAATTTTTCAATTAACAACATTGGGACAAATATCTCCCTTTGGTGGAAATTCATTTGGGTTATCCTTTGTTAACGGGGAGTAAGGATGATATTCACAATAATGTCATTCCAACAAGGAATGGACACTATGAGTTCACATTTATTCCCTTATGGCTCACCAATACCCTCAAAATAATCACGCACTTAATGAATAGAGACTTCATATATTACCTTTAACAATGTGTGGTAGTTTTTATAGATGATATTCTAGTATACTCCAGGAGAAAGGAGGAGCATGAAGAAAATTTGAATACTATTATATAGACATTGTGAGGGTAGAAACTCAATAAAAATTATAGTAAAGGATGGTTGATGTATAATTATTGGGGTATGTTATCATTAATAAATTAATATAAGTGGAACCTTCTAAGATAAAACAAGATAATGGATTTTAATCGGCAAAAATCTATAATAGATATGCATAGTTTCATTAATATATGTTGGTATTAATGATGATCAGTGATGAACTTATCTTATATTTCAAACCCTTTATCCTAGATGAATTTTTAGGGAGTAAATTTTGTAGGTAAAGTAAAACAAAGAGTTATTTTTAGAGATAAAAAAGAGGCTAATCACTACACTGGTACAATCACCACTGAAAATCAATGAATTTTTCAGGGTATTTAGTTAATCTTAATGAAATATATCATGTTGTGTACTAATACATAATGATAAATTGATATCTTATTCATCAAGGAATATATAATTTAATGAGAAAACCTACCCTCTAAATGATTTGGAATGGGAGGATGTTATATTTCTGTTGAAAATATTAATACATTTCCTCTCTGGGTTGAAGTGTGAGATATATTCTAATCAAGATAGCCTCAAATATATATTCACATAAATGGATAAAAATATGTACCAATAAATATGGGTATAGATCATCAAAGAGTATTACTGTTTAATCCACTACCATCCTGGTAATATAGATTAATTAAATAATCTTTATGTAGAAAGGATCGAGACACATTATCAATGATAGGGATTTAGAAGGATCCATAAAAATTATACTTGCAAAGGGTGGTCAAGGGAATCATAAAGGATGTAACATAATTATTTCCTTATAAAATTATTTCTCAAATATCATTTTTAGTGAAGAATAAGGATTCTCAAAATGATTATGATGAAATATATAAGAAGTCGAAGACAATTGAAATTTCAAGTACTTAGAGTTTAAAATAGATAATGAATGATTCATAATATTTGGGGCATGACTTTGGGTACCATCAAATAATAATATAAAGAGGGATATTTTTAATGATTCACATAGACTAACATTATATATTAACCAAAAGATGAAAAATATGTATCTATATATTTGGGAGCACTATGGGTGGGACAATATGGAGAAGGGGATTGTTGAATATACATAATTTTTTTGGCATGTTAGTAAGTTAAGGATGAAAGAAAAATGTCTAAGAGGATGTTGAAACCACTACGCATTCCTACATAGAAATTGGAAAACCTCACCATGGACTTTGTCACCAGTCGTCTGAAGACATACAATGGAAATAATTATATTTCGGTTGTTGTGGATCATATTAAAAATAAAAATCACTTTATTAAAATTTTGTAGGACTTTTAACTTGATCCACATATGTTGAAATACATCTGATTAGTTGTGTGGATATATGGGGAATTATCATTGATTGTATCTAATCAAGATTTAACTTTTACCTCCTTGTTCTAAAAGAGTATCCAACATCCTATAGACATTGATTTATATTTTGTTATGGCTTATAACCCATAGAATGAAGGCTATTCAGAATGGACTATCCATACACTAGAGGATATGGTTAGAGATTAATCGATGGACTTAAAAGGAGTATGAGACCAACATCGTTGATTGAATATGTTCTTTTAGAAAACTAGTTTCCTCACAAATACAATAAGGGGTAGATATGGTGTCTATTATTGTAAAATACATATAACATGTTGCGAACCAAGGAAAACATACATGGATTTTACATAATTCTACATGAATAATCAAAACATTAGAAAAATAAATGTCCAATGAATGCAATAGTTTATTGTCTTTGGAATCACCAAAAAAAAATCTTTTATCCAGGTTAAATATCTTAAATATCTCCCATAAACATCTCCACCTTTTTTACTTATATATAAAAACTTTCATCAATAACATGGAGGAGAACACATAAGAAAGTGTGAGGTCAGATTCCCAAAAAGGGTAAGTAAAGAATATGTGTATGCATAACATGAAAATGGGTACATAACTTAACCATAACATTTGAAGACCATTCCTTTCATAATAGAGATCAAATAACTAATGGAAGTTCATATGTCCTGGATCATAATATAATTAATAGTATAAGTCATGAAATTATAACATAAGAATAAAACATGGAATTGTGGTTGACACATAAGCATATAAGAACCCAAGGTCAAGGTGTCCTACCAAGAATTTGTATCATTTTAGGCTCGGGATAATAACATATGTTCCTTATTATGGTTTGGGATGACGTCTATTTACCCTCTTGTTTGAGTCATGGGATGTCGCCCCATGTACCCTCTTGTTTTGGGATCAGAATTTCCTTCTGTGTACCCTCCTGTTTTGGGATTTGGATTTCTTCCTATGTAGCCTCTGGTTTCGGGATATAGATTTCCTC
The DNA here is from genome assembly GCA_963277665.1 of Viscum album. Classification (NCBI taxonomy): domain Eukaryota; kingdom Viridiplantae; phylum Streptophyta; class Magnoliopsida; order Santalales; family Viscaceae; genus Viscum; species Viscum album. Next base: position 588,947,206 of record OY728141.1, on the reverse strand, counting down.
ACATGTTCCCTCTTGTTTCTTTCTTGGGATGTCCTCCCCTGTACCCTATTGTATCGATCTTTGGATTTTTTTCATGTGTGCCCAATGAGATCATTAATCTTTTACCACTACCCAATACATTGGAGAGATATATATGTCTCGCCCATCTCATAATGAAATCAAACATTCATGTGCCAAATAATCATAAACAATCATATCATTACACATAAAATTAAATTGGGGTCAAAAATTTAATCCTATAATAATATTTGGGAAAAATATATTTTTAATAATCATTTCATAAAATGTATAACCTGTGAAAATAAGTGGGTTTCATTATAACATTGAAATATTTTGAAAACCATTTCTAGGAATTCAAACATAAAATATTATAAAGAAATATATGATTTATTTTTGAAATTTTGTTATTTAAAAACATATAAAGGGAGCTTGTAAAATTTTTTGAAAACAATTTCCTTGAAAACATATACAAAAATCGTGAAAAAATTTTGAAAACAATTTTTCCTAAAAACAAATAAATGATTCTTGAAAATATATTTGAAACCGATTTTCCATGAATTCATATAAAAGAATACTAAAAACATTATGAAAACTATTTATTTAAAATTATTTTTTAAAAACATTTTCATAAAAACTATCCTTTTAAAAATGAAAATAAATCTTCATATAATTAACAATGGGTAAATCCTTACATATATTACAAGGTAAAAAGAACATTCATTTTTCACCGTAAAATGATTAGCAAAATGAATCCCTTTGAAAAAGGAAAAAAGATTCATTTGAGAAAATTTTTATAAGGAAAAATTGGAGATAATGTACATTAATTATTATATGATATTTTTACAATATTTTTCGAAACCCTTTTTAGAAAACATGGTATTGAAGGAACACAGATTTCTGACCGAAGAGAGGATAAATTTTGGCTTTCAGAAAAAACAATTATTAACTAACAAATGAAAAAAAGAGTGAAATAATATAACTAATGAATTAATGTATCATATCTATAGGATTATAAAATTCTTTATATTCTTTAAGCTATGGATCATAATATTTCATCAAAGTAAGCATAAACACAAACAATCTCAAAAAGAAATGAGATTATTTGAATAAACTCTTTCCACTTGGTTAATTTCAACCATACTACACATGTGATAAAATTGAATTAAATAAACATAAAATATCATATAACTATTTATATTCCTGAAATAACATTTCAATGATAGTATATACATCCCATTTAAAAATATAGGTTCATAACATGGCATGTGTCTTAATGAAGGAAAATTGGGACAAAATTACTTTACCGATTTGGTAAATTTTGAAACATAAATCCCATGATAAAATATAATAAAATGTATATGTAAATATGCATTATTTAATGTTTTATAATCATAGAATACATCAATGGGGTTAATACACAGCACACAAAAGTAACCAGTGATGAATAAAATATGTATCCCACATAAATAAAAAGTGAGATGAAATTTTCTTACCTAGAATCATGAATCTCATCATAATCATTAAAAACAACTATTTATTAAATATAAACTTATGACAAAGAATATTAAGAACTATATTATTATATATAATACCATATATGGTTTTATTATGAACTTATATAAATTTCTTGTTAAAAATCTTATGTTAATGTTTCATTTCGATAAATATCCGCTTTTCTCTTCGCATGTGTCATAATTGGTAATATCATCAATCCTTACACTTATATAATTAATAATGAATTTAAAAAATGATATAAATATAATTTATTTTCAATATACTTGTATTATAATAATCTCCATAATAAATAAGTATGAAATGTAATATACTATTCATGGAGACGGTAATCCATACGTACGCATGAACGCTACTTCCGTTTGTTTGTTGTATTTATAGTAAGAAATAAAATGACATATATGTATATATTTATATAATATAACTTATTTTTATTGGAATTATTATATAATATATATCATAAATGATAATTCAATACATCCTCTATTCATTCCATGTAGCCTGTGAATGAATCACATCGCTTTGAGAGGGAGGTAGTCCACACTTCCTCAATCAAAATTATCATATTTACTCCAAATGAAAAGTAAAAAAGATATGTATTATAAAAGTCATAAACAATAATAAATAAATAATATATCTAATATATTAAATAAATAAATATATTTTCCATCAAAATTCTCACCATGAGAGGCATTAAATGAAAAACTAACCATCATCATTTAGTGAAGCGGTAGTTTGTCGTACATATAAAAATTATGTGCGTTCCCCATTAAATGGTGTTGTGTGTAAGTGTGGGTAAAAACCCTAGAATTGAAAAATAATAGTATATTTATTATACTCATGTTTTTATACAAGATTGTAATTAATAGTGTTTAGTGGGAGGAGGAATAAAATAAAAGAAAAGATGTTGAAAGATGATGTTACCTATTAATTGGGTAACTCTTTTTTGTTTTGGCCAAATGGATTCCTTTGGTTAGTTTGTGTCCATTGGTGCGATTATAGTTATAACATAGTGATTTGGGAAAGTTTATTGGTTAGATATTTTTCGATCATAAATGTTTTGATAGGTGTGAATAAGAGAGAGAGGTGGTGGCCTTTTATAATGAAGGGGGAGGGACACTCCTGTAAATATATGCAGAGATAATTCCACCAAAGTTTTACAAATTTAATATGGATACAAAAATGATCCAAAATCAACAAAATGGAGGATGGGGTCCATATATTTCTGTTTAATATATCTATTATAAGTGTATAGGCTGTTTCGAGCCTTAAGTTTTTGGTTTAGTCCCTTCTAATGATTAATTTAACTTTAATTGTGGTTATTAATTTTAATCACATTCACTAATATTTTTGGTAAAAATGAATATTTTTTTATAAATTATAAAGTATGATGATTGAAAATATGGAATAAAATTTTCCAAATTACAATCATATAAGAGACAAAAATAAATTTAAAATTCATCCCGTGTGTGGGATGAAAACGTAAGATTTTAATGTAATAACATTAGAAATATTGATATGTTTTTATTATAAATTTCAAATTGAAATTGATTCGAATGAACAAATTTAGATAAAATGAACAAAATAGTATCTAATTAAAATTAAAAAACCAATATAAATCATAATTTATCTTTATTGATAAATTATATGAAAATTTATCTTTGAACTGAAATTCTGTATTTTTCACTATTTATAAAAAAATATTCCTCAACTAAAAATAAAAAAACAAAATAAGTTAATTATTGATGTTTCACTTACAAATATAAATTTTATTTTGAGGTATTAAATTTATAAAAGGGTCAGAATTTAGATTTAAAAATTTGTTATCTGTTAAAATGTGGTAAATTTGCCTTTATAAAAATATTGGTTTTTATGTGTGAAATTTTATTGGTTTTTATATTATTTATATCGAACCTAGAATATGATTATAATTAATATTTTATTTACTATTTTACATATATATATTTCATTAAAATCACTCACTAATTATGATTAATTTATTTTATTGATATAAACAACCTTTTGAGGCCTGAAAATAATAATAATATTTATTTTTAAATTCATTGGGTTCTTAGTTTAATTTACAATTTTTTGGTAACAAATGAATTAATATTAAATTTATATATATAATAAATTTTCATAATTTATCTAATAATATACATAACTATAAATTTAATTGCTAGGTTATATATTTTTAAATTAAATAATAATGTTTTAATAATATATCATTATATTATAATATTAAATCCTGTGTATAGTGTGTAGAGACCCAATGATTGACATACAAAGACATTATATTAATTTTTGTGGAATAATTAATACATAATAAAAACAAACACACAAGGACTGTAATAGTTTATTGTCTTTAGAAACTCAGAACATAATCTTCTTATCGTGGTTAAAGAACTTCAACATCTCCTACAAAAAACATCCCCTTTTGTTTTCTTACCTAAAACCATTCTTTATTTACTGGGGAAAAGAAAACATATAAAGGGTGAGCTCAAATTCTAATTAAGGTTAATAATGGAGAAAATAAATCAAACCATATACATTTTAACTTCAAAACATGAACATAATATTTAATCATCAAAATCTTGAGCAATGACATAAAACATGGTTGTACGTAAGGCATAGATCATAAAGAAACATTAATCATGATAAAATAGCATTGGAATAAAACAGTTAATTGTGGAAACCATTAAGCATATGTTATTATTTCCCTAGTAGCCAAGGCATTGCTGCCAAGACCATCTTAGTGGACAAAGTCCCTTTCTGAATCGAGCTCACTCCTCATTCCAATCCTGTACCACTGAACCAGATTAACTTACAATTCCATCCATGTCTATATCATGAGATATAAATCTTTTTCCAATGCACTGGAGCGAGATATAGGTCCCAACCATCTCATAATGAAATAATTCTTATGTTTTCCACAACATAAACATAAATCATTCATCGTAACCCAAAGAATAAAATGGGTTTCATAAACATCATCCCATCATAACATAATCCATATAAAACAAATGGATATATTTTCATAATAATAAAAGTGAAACCATGTAAATAATAGAGACATTATTCTTGAAACATACACATATGAAATAATGTCATCATAGATGGAAAATAGTTTTGACAAAACACATGAAATGAATTCTTGAAAAATATGACCTTTCTTCTTCAAAATCATTTTCTTTTCAAAAAATTCCATGAAATTTTAAAAGAAAAAGATTTTTTTTAAACTAATCATGAAATCTTGTGGAGTATTCTTCATGAAAATAATTCTTCATGAAACCTTAAAAATCCGCTCATGCCATATATGTAAAAAAACATTCTCCTCATACTTTTGACAGAAAAATCAAAAAGTACTTCGTGTGGTAAAAAAAGAAAGACTCCTTACATACCATGTAGTAAAAGTCAAAAATTGGTAAAAAAGACTTTAACATACATTAAACCATTTTAAGAAAATAGGGACATGGATGATAAATATAACCCCAGTAAATACTTACGAATAAACAATATCTGATAAAAACGAGATTGGAAATGCTATCCCTTACCATATGTCCAATTTCTTCTGTATGTGTCTGAGACTCCTATATAGTGGGTTTAAACATATTATTAACTTGTAACATAATAATAATAATATTTATGAAATCATATATGGTTCACTTATGTATTTATATTACCCGTTCATTTGTTAATTCCATGTTAAAGAAACGTGTGGGGTAATATTCTTTTCATTTGTTGTACGTGCTTGGAATTGTTGTTAATGATAATATTATTACTTATATCATGGTTTAATTACTTCCAGAATGTAAATAATTATTTATATATCATATATATTAAATATATATATATATAATAGATAGAGGAATGAAATGAAATACACCGTTCATGGACACAGTTGGTTGTACGTAGGCATGAACACTGTTTTTCGTTTCCTTATTGAATTGAATGTAATTAAGTAGACTAAATAAATATATATATATATACATAAATGAAGTCACATTATTATGTCATATATTTCATGATTACTTATTATATATACTTTATAATCATTCTTGAATTTTTAACATGGAAAATGAATCTCATCACATCGTGGAGACGGTAATCCGTACGTACGCACGAGTGATGATATCATTCCCATATTTATTGAATGGTATTGGAGTGGATGATATAATATCATAGAATCCGTATGATGTTATAATAATTATATATCATAATTGTTTACACCATTATACCCATCCATGTAAGGTGGTGGCGGAAAAACTGATTACAGCACAGCATGGAGAAGGTATTCTGTATTTATACACGCGCGGTGATTTCATTTTCCATAGGATGGATAGAAGGAGAAATGGGGTGGTATCATATATATAATAACATATAATTATATAAGTAATACTTGTGTTATTAATTTATAATGAATCAACTAAATAAGAGGAAGTAGAAAAAGAATGAAACTTGAAAGAGTTGGTAGAAGAGATTACCTCTTCCTCGACGCACCTCCTTTAAACTTCTTCTTAAGGTACTAGAGATGGTCATTTGAGAAGAAAATAACCTCTATGATGTAATTAGAAAGGTTGAGAAGAGGAATTGGTAGGGGTTTTCCGAGCTTCAAACTCAAAATTGTGTGAAGAGAAGAGGGAATGGGTGCCCTTTTATAAGGGAGGAGAGTGGCACATTAGGACAAACTTAAAATATTATTTTATAATAAATTCATATTAGGTATTTTAATAGCTCAAATCTGATTTAATTAGAAGATAAGGTGGATAAGGGTCTAAATAATTTCAACCAATAGGTTTTAGACAAGATTGGGTTACTATTTTAACCTTATCATTTAGATTTAACTCTAAGTTAAATAATTTATCATTTATCGTGTCTTCTTGTTTTCTTACACTATATGGTTAATAAACTTACTATAACGATTCAAAAAAACCCCAAGTGGTTAATTATTAATATATATATCATTATATAAGTCATTTGGCCGATCCTTATATTTTTAAGAAAAAAAATAACAATTAATAATATAATATTTGTTTTAAAAACTAATTTATGTCAATTTTGACACTATTTGTTAAATGATTTTTGTGAAAATTATAAAATCAATATTAGTTAAAAAATTTTAATTAAATCAATACTAAAATGTAATATTTACCTAGAAAATTAGTCTAATACATAAAAAGTCTAAAATTACATTAATTTGGGTATTTATAACATCAATTATTTTAATATTTCATTATTTATGTAATTACTGTATCTCCATTGCATCATAAATAAATTTAATTATTTAATGTATAAAATTTTTACATAAAATACCATTAGGTGGGAAATCTTTTTATATTTTTAATGAATATTTATAGTCGAATTTATATAATGTATAACCCCATATTAGAAATGTTTTTGTTATTAAACTTTGATTTTAACTATTTAAACTCTTTTTTAAATAAAATAATAATAAATTTCCTAATATAATCCATGTGGACCTAAATTATAATATTATATTCCTAAGGTTGATTATGGTTGAATTATAATTATCCAATAGAATTAGAACATGTTTTATGGTAAAAATAATATCATTTTTATCCTTAATTACCCTATTTACTTTTAATCATGGTAAATAAAAGTAAAAAGTTACTATTCACCAAAAAAATTGATCTTATTGAACCACATTTTACTCCTTGATATTAACCATGTCTCTAGGATTGTCAAAATTCCACTCATAGAAGAGATAAAATTATGCTTTACGTAAATTTTCAAATTCTCCTAGGAGGTGGGTAAAAGACGGTGAATAGTTCAATAAAATTTTTATATATCTAAAATTACTATATAATGACTCCAATGATTGACATTGAACTTATATAGGTATTATGTATCGATTTTTACCTAAAATAAATTTAAATATAATAAATAATTATTTATATAAAAAGTAGGTTTTTAAATAGTAACCCAGTGTTTTCACTATTCATAAAAAATTGAATGCTTTTAGAAAAATAACAAAAATTCACCCTAGGATAATATCGATATTCTGAATATAGAAATGAAGTCCATTTCTAAAGATAAAATTTTAGAAATTTCAAAAAGTGGGCGTTAATATTCATAACGGCTAGTTTACATAACATATCTTTATTTAGTGAAACTCGGTATTGCGTACAACACACACTATCGTGGAAGGTCGCGATTGTGTGTAATGTAAGCCAAGTCAGGGATTCGTGTAGTGCAAGCTCTATTTGGTGTTGAGTATAACAAAATCAAAACATATTTCATTTATGCATTAACCAAAATCTAAACATAATGTTGCATAGAATAATTTCCCCAAAACAAAATTGAAATTGTGTGTAACACGAGCCAATAATAGTATTGTGTATACTGAAAGCTAATACGGTGTTTCGTATAGTTCATGATAATCTTGGTGCACCATACAATAGAAGATATTGAATAAATTAAAAATAATATATCTTATAAAATATTGGGGTGTTACATTCTACCCCCCTTAAAATGAATTGCACCCTCAAAATTCGTTGGGGTTATAAATGGTTTACTACTTGAAAGTTTATTTCATAGTAACCCACATAGTAAAATTTAATACCAAAACATTACTTTAAATATTAATTTATGAAACATAACGGTTACCCAAATTAACTAATCATTGGGTTTCCACATAAGATAGCATGTGTGAAAATATGGATATATGGAAGAAAAATATAACAATCATGTTCTGATGGAGAGTGGTAGAGAACATGGATATGAAAAATCCAACAATCACAAAACCTTAAATTTGCGATGATCTAAGGTACCATATGATTCATTGGATATAAGGGCATTAGGACAAGATTTTTGGTTTTCAAGATCATTTCCCTGAAGTTGAAGAATTTGAATTAGAAGAAATACATACTTTATTTCGGTATAATCTCACCGTTGTTCGTGCCTTGATCAATTTCCACTTCATCCCTTAAAGAAATGAAGTTCAATTTTTCATTCGTGAGGTGTTATCAAATCATGTGACAGAATGATGGGTCATTCCATTTGTCTCAAACAAAAGGTTATCAAAAGTTATCAAATATACATAAGTCCATATAAGGTGAGGTTAATCGAATATGATTCCAATAATGGACTTATACGTCATCTATCATACTGCTTAATAAAACTAGTTTCTACTAACCAGGGATTTTCTGTAGGCCAGTGGTAGGCGATAAAGGCCTCTCGCACTTCGGTTGTGGGTTTTATTCCCATAGCCTTGTCTGACGCGATGGGTTGTCGCTCATCCTATGAGTTTTCCTTTTTCTAAAACTACATTATTATAACATTCCATCAATAATATCGAAAATAGTTATAGCCTTAAACAATACTAACTTATGTCCAATATAAACCATTCCAATCTTTAGGCTTATCCAAAATACTTCTATCCAAGCTTATAGTATAAAGAAAATGATTGCTGGAAATGTCACATAATACGCAAGTGAATACCATCCTTTATCCCCCATATATCATAAGATATATCTTGTTGATCTCATTCCAAACATTGAATACCTTAATCATGTATTCTCTTGAAACATAAATTATCATAAAACCATAGTGAAAACATGAATGGTGTTAAAAGGTAACTCTTTCCACACACCAAAATCCCAAATATTCTATATACTCAAACCATGATATCACATTTTCCTTATATCAGTCATGAGCTCATTAATACTATCAAACATTTCATTATCTCCTTATCCCTTCTTTATTCGCATATTAGGTGCTTTCCAAAAATATCTGAATAACCTTTCATGGTTACCGGTACCATTCAACATATACTTTAAAAAACATAAGGAAAAACAATATTGTAACAATCCATATATGTCTCATTATTCTATAGTACAATGATATTACTTATATGACATTACTCTTGATAAACATGTAATCATTCCACTACCTTCATAATCAATTGACTGATCTTGAACAATTATTTCATCTCACATATCATTTGTAGTCTCTTCATCATCAGCAACATAAATACTACCCATACGACCATGCTGATTCTCTTAATGAGACATTCCCTTAGGGAATTGGTTTGCATAATGCCCGTACATTCCACATTTAAAAAATTTAATCGTTGTTGATGTCGTAGCAATACCATTATCCTTGTCCATGTTGTTAACTGAACCTTTTTTTTCAATTACTGGATTTGTGTCCTTCCTTTCACACCCAAATCATCTACCAGTTCCTTTGAAACAATATCATTGATGCCTCTTCCAACATGATTTACATGAGACAAAGTGAAATTTTATTCCTCTATGATCTTCATGAAACTCCATCATTCTCTTATTAGTTGAGTCGGCAAAATTACCAAAGTTGAGATTATTGATCATATTATGTGATTTCTGATTAGGCATAATAACGACGTTTGGACTTCCAAATCCCGTTTCATTTGGTTGCTCATGAAGAATATCATTCCATTGTCCATCATATCCTCCATTTTCATGAATCTTCCTGTTTCCATCCATTTTCTAAAACCCAAAAAGAATAGTGTGAGAGGAAAAAATCATGCTAGGTAAAACTACATAATAAAGGGGGAGTACCGTCAATATCTAAAATCTTAGGTTAAATTTTAATATTTTTACCATAATTCTAGTACTATAACTTATACATATACGTATCCTTAGGGACATCCCAAGACAAAACTTAGAAATATATCAAGGGTTTTCACTAAAGTTTTCTGACCCTATTTTCCAAAGGTTAACTAAACCTTTCCTCTAATACCAACTGTAGAGAACCAAATCTTGATTTACACGGACATTACATTACTTTTTGCAGAATAATTAATACATACCCAAAACAAACACATAAGGACAATAATAGTTTAGTGTCTTTGGAAACTTGGAACATAATCTTCTAATCATGGTGAAAGATCGTCAACATCTCCCATAAAGATCTTCACCTTTTTTTAACCTAAAACCATTCTTTATATACTTGGGAAAAGAAATCATATAAAGGGTGAGATCAAATTCTCAGTAAGGGTAAGTATGGAGAAAATAAAACAAACCATATACATTTGAACTTCAAAACAAGAACATAATATTTAAACATCAAAATCTTGAGCAATGACAAAAAACCTGGAATTACGTAAGGTATAGATCATAAAGAAACATTAATCAGGATAAAATATCATGGTAATAAAACATGTAATTTTGGAAACCATTAAGAACATGTTATGATTTCCATAGTAGCCAAGGCATTGCTGCCAAGACCATCTTAGTGGACAAAGTCCCTTTCTGAATCGAGTTCACTCCTCGTTCCAGGATTGTATCACTGAACCAGATTAACTTACCATTCTAACCATGTCTATCTCATGAGATATAAATATTTACCCAATGCATTGGTGGGAGATATAGGTCCCACCCATCTCATAATGAAATCATTCTTCCTTGTTCCACAACATAGACATAATTCATTCATCATAACCCAAAAAATAAAATGGGTTTCATAAACATCATCCCATCATAACATAATCCATATAAAACAAATGGATATCTTTTCATCATAAGAGAAGTTAAACCATGTAAATCATAGAGACATTATACTTGAAACATACACATATGAAATAATTTCATCTTAGATGTAAAATATTTTTGACAAAACACTTGAAAAGAATTCTTGAGGAAAATATACTTTCTTCTTCAAAATCATTTTCTTTTCACAAAATGCCAGGAAATTTTAAAAGAAAGGATTTTGTTGAAAATAATCATGAAATATGGTGGAGGATTCTTCATTAAAATAATTCTTTATGAAACTGTAAAATTCCATTCATGCCGTATAAGTGAAAAAAACATTCTCGTCTTACTTTTAACAGAAAAGTAAAAAAGTACCTTGTATGGTAAAAAAGAAAGATTCCTTAAATACCATGTAGTAAAAGTAAAAAATGGGTAAAAAGGACTTTAAACATACATAAAACCATTTATAGAAAATAGGTACATGGATGATAAACATAACCCCAGTAAACACTTACGAATAAACAATCTCAGATAAAAATGAGATTGGAAAAGTTATCCCTTACCTCATGTCCACTTTCTTCTGTATGTGTCCGAGACTCCTGTATAGTGGGTTTAAACATATTATTAACTTGTAACAGAATCATAATAATATTTATGATATCATATATGGTTCACTTAAGTATTTATATTACCCATTCATTTGTTAATTCCGTGTTAATGCAACGTTTGGGGTAATATTCTTTTCATTTGTCGTACGTGTTTGGACTTGTTGTTCATGATAATATTATTACTTATATCATGATTTAATTACTTCCAGAATTTATATAATGATTTATATATCATATATATTCTGTATATATACATATAATAGATAGATGAATGAAATTAAATACACCGTTCATGGAGACGGTAGGCCATACGTACTCATGAACACTATTTTTCATTTCCTTATTGAATTGAATGTAATTAAGTAGATGACATACATATATATATATATATACAGTAGCATTATTATGTCATATATTTCATGATTACTTATTATATATACTTTAAAATCATTCATTAATTGTTAAAATGGAAAATGAATCTCATCACTTTGTGGAGACGATAATCCGTTCGTACACATGAGCGATGATATCATTCCAATATTTATTGAATGGTATTGGAGTGGAAGATATAATATCATAAAATCAGTATGATTTTATAATAATTACATATATTTAATCTTACACCATTATACCCATCCAAGTATGGTTGTGGTGGAAAAACTTATTACACCACAGCGTGGAAACGGTATTCCGTACGTACGCACTCGTTGTGATTTCATTTTCCGTAGGATGGATAGAAGGTGAAATAGGGTTGTTTCATATTTATAATAACATATCAGTAAATAATTAACACTTATGTAATTACATTATAATGAAATAACTAAATAAGTGGAAGTAGAATAATAAATTTTTTTGAAAGAGTTAGTAGAATAGATTACCTCGTCCTCGATGCACCTCCTTTAAACTTCTTCTTAGGGCACCAGAGTTACTCTTTTGAGAAGAGTAGAACCTCTATGATGTAACTAGAGATGTTTTGAAGAGTAATTTGAAGGGTTTTTCCGAGCTTCAAGGCTCAAAAGGGTGAGAAGAGAAGAGGGAAGGGGTCCCTTTTATAAGGGAGGAGAGGGGCACCTTAAGAAAATGTTAAAATATTATTTTATAATAATGCCATATTTGGTTTTTTAATATCTCCAAACTGATTTATTTCGAAGATATGGAGGGGAAGGGTTGAAATACTCTCAAAAAATATGTTTTAGACATGTTTAGGTTACTATTTGAACCTTATCATTTAGATTTAACACTATGTTAAATAATTTAACTTTTACCATGTATTCTTGTTTTCTTACACTATATGGTTAATAAACTTAGTATAACAATACAAAAGAACCCCAAGTGGTTCTTTATTAATATATATATCCTTATCTAAGTCATTTGGCTGAACATTAGATTTTTAGGAATAAAATATCAATTAATAATTTAATATATTTTTTAGAAACTATTTTATGTCAATTTTTACACTATTTGGTAATTGATTTATGTGAAAATTATAACATCATGATTAGTTCGAAAAATTTTAATTTCATCAATACTAACATGTCATATTAACATATAAAATAATTGTAATTCATAATAATTCTAAAATTACATTTATTTGGGAATTTATAACATCAATTATGTTAATATTTCATTATTTAGGTAATAACTACATCACCATTGTGTCATAAATAAATTAAATTATTTAATGTATAAAAATTATAAATAAACTACCATTAGGTATGAAATCTATTTATATTTATAATGAATATTTATAGTTGAATTTATCTTATTTATAACCTTGTATTAAAAATGTTTTAGTTATTAAACATTGATTTCAACTATTTTAACTCTTTTTTAAATAAAATAATAATAAATGTCCTAATCTAATCCAAGTGGACCTAAATGATAATATTATATTTCTAAGATTTTTTTGGTCGAATTATACTTATCCAATAGAAGTATAACATGTGTTAGGGAAATAATAATATCATTTTTACCCTTAATTACCCTATTTACTTTTAACCGTGGTAAATAGAAATAAAAAGTTACTATTCACCAAAAAAATGTTTTTATCGTATTGAACCACATTTTACTCCTTGATATTAACCGTGTCTCTTGGATTTTAAAAATTCCTTTCACAGAAGTGGTAAAATTACGGTTTATGTAAATCTTTAAATTCTCCTAGGAGGTGTGTAAAAGACGGTGAAAAGTTCAATAAAATTTATATATATATATAAAATTATTATAAAATAAATTCAATGAATTACATTGAACATATATAGGTATTATGAATAAATTTTGACCTAAAATAAATTTAAATAAAATAAATAATTATTTATTTAAAAAGTTGGTTTTTAAATAGTAACCCAGTGTTTTCACATTTCATCAAAATTTGAAAGTTTTCTGAAAAATACCAAAAATTCACCCTAGGCTAATTCCGATATTCCGAATCCAAAAATGAAGTCCATTTATAAAGATAAAATTTATAAAATTTCAAAAAGTGGGTATTTATATTCATAACGGCTAGTTTACATAACATATCATTGTTTTGTGAAACACGGTATTACGTACAACACACGCTATTGTGGAAAATAGTGAATGCATGTATTGCAATCCAAGTTATGAATGCATGTTGTGAAAGATCCATTTGGTGTTGTGTATAACATAATCAAAACTTATTTCATTTATACATTAAACAAAATCTATAATTAATGTTGCGTAGAATAACTTCCACAAAACAAACATGAAATTGTGTGTAACATGAGCCAAGAATAGTGTTGCGTATACTGCAAGCTAATATGGTGTTGCGTATAGTACAAGATAATCTTGGTGTATCGTACAACAAAAGATATTATGTAAATTAAAAATAATATATCTTATAAAATCTCTGGGTGTTACATAGTGCAATCTATCAACGAAAGTCACTCTTCTGTGTAATGAATCCAAAGTTGGATTCTTGTAGAACATTCCAATTTGGTGACATGTGAAAGACATTTTTGACATAGTGAAATATAGTACCTCAATAGAAATTAATTTATTAAAAATAGTACTTGAACAAAACTGAAGTTGTTACATTCTACCCCTCCTAAAATTAATTTCTCATTCAAAATTCATGTGTGTTATAAATTGTTTTACATTTTAATGTTCTTTTTACAAAATTTTACATCGTAAATAAGAATTATAAAACATAATTTTAAAAGAAAAGTTCTAAACGTGACAATTACTTAATGTAACATATAAATTGGTTTCCACATAATTTATCATTGGTGAAAGTTAAAACATGAATATGGAAGATAAATATAACTATCCTGTTCTGATTGAGGGTGATAGATAAATGGGTTAGATGAATGTTAACAATCATACGGCCAAAAATATGTGATTATATATGGTACCATTTAATTTATCATAAAATAAGGTCCTTGCATAAAATTTTTTGTTTGAAAATAATATCACTAAGGTTAGATAATTTTCATGAGATGTTATACATACATTATTTCATCTCGTTTCATAAGTAAAATCTCACCCTTTGGTCTTGTATTCCCCAATTTAAACATGAACAATTACTCAAAAAAGGTTGGAGATTTTTCTTTCCTAAAAAACTAGAAGTTATTGAAATCTAATATAATTCTTCCCATCTTACTTCAGTTTCCATCATAAAAAAATTATAAGAGTAGGTTATCCAGTATTCATAAATCCCCATGTCGTGAGATAACACTTTAATCTCAAAAACATCATCTGATGTTTAACTTAAAAATGACATAAATGGTTAACCTTATTACCATTCAAAACGATGAAAATACAAAAAAAAATTACACTAAATCTTTGTAACATTGATCCCTATACATCACAAATTAGACCTTGGCTGTTACATTCCAAACATGTGAATATCCTCATTGTATATTCTCTTGAAACATGGTAATGACCTGAATTACAAAATATCCTTATTGAAAACATCCATTATTAATTATGTAAAAGGGTACTGGATATATTCTTTAAATCTCTAATGTTTTAAACATCATCAATGATAACAAAGACCACTATTTCAACATATCCTTTCTCACATATGATGTAATAAGTGATATCCATTTTACTTTATCCAAATCAATCATCTATTTTTTCACGTGATTTGTTTTTCTCAACATCATGATCATGTTATGGGTTAACATCCCTTAATAAAACTACCACATTTCTAAGTCATCATAATCATTAAACATATCCATTTCCATCCTTATTGAATACTTATACTGAAAATAATTATATATTTTATGATTCATATAACATAACTTTTGAATTCTAAAACATAAGTACATTATTTATCCAAATTTATTCTTAAACCATCAATGAGGATTCATTAAGTCATTACTTAATACCTCTTTCATAGAATATATGAATCATGTCTTATGGTTCTTCATCCTCAATCAAATCATTCTTCTTACGATTAATGTAAAAAATAATATAATAACATCACATACCATTCACTTGCAATTTACAGTTTCTTTATCTTCCAAATTATAAACAATACTCATTCAACATTCCTTATTCCCTTTATAATATTCCCACTTGGGAAATCGATTTCTATAATGCCCATAATTCCCACATATGAAACATTCAATGTGTACCATGTTCATTCAAGTTATCTATATAGACTAAAACTAGAAATCATTGTATGAGAAACACATATCATAGATGGAAACAACATAACTGTGATACATTATATATATGAAGTCTACATTATTACACCATCCTTAATATATGACACCTTAGGTTTATCTTAGGTTATTAAATGTCATATTTTATTCAAATAATTCATAATTTTTCATGTAGAGTTTGATAATTTACAACGATTATACCCTGGGAGTGTCAAACCAGTTGTGAAAGAAGGCATGTTTTCATTTACCAGATTACCCTGAGTAAAGAACAAAATATCTTGTCATTTTTTTACTCCTGTGTACATATGCTCCAGATATACATACTCTTGTATTATCAAAACAAGGATGTATTTCTTGGAAACTACTCGTTCTATCCATTACAAAAATTTTAGGACATTTTTCTATTATTTTATTTTTCTTTAGACCTATCCTTATAGATATTACTAGAAACATTCCTAGAAATACCCCTATGGATCTCAATAAGTACTTATAATCCTAGTTTAAAAAGTTTGAATAAACCTTTCATTTGATACCAACTATAGTGATCCATCTTTAACATACATGGATATTAGATCATTTTAGATGAATATTTATAACATTAAAAAAATAAATTCATGGGGACCATAGAGGATTATTTTCATTTGAATAATAGAAACCAAAAATTATATTTTGATGATTGATCTTAATCCTCTACCATAAATATCTCCACCTTTAATAATTCTTCCTAAATCCTTTCATCATAACAAGTGTAAAGGAGAAATAATAAGGGGTGAGATCAAATCCTAAGAATGGGTAAATAAATAATTCATGTATTCATAACATGAAAAGGGTATGAACATGATAATTACATTTGAAGATCATAACCTTCATATTATAGATCATAATAAATATTTTTAGTTAATACGACATGGTTCATAATAGAATTAAGATCATAAGATATGAAATTATAACTTTGGAATTAAACATTGAATTTTGGGAGACACATATGTATATAAAAACATTATGTCAAGGAGTCCTACCAAGGCCATTATAAAATTTTAGGATTTAGTTAACCACTCAAGTAAATTATTCAGGGTTATGATGACCTACCATGTACTGTCATATTTTAGTCTTGTGATGTCCTCCCATGTACCCTCTTATTTCTGGCTTAGGATGTCCTCTTGTGTACCCTCTTGTTTAAGGATTGGGATTTCCTCCGATATCCCCTCTTGTTTAAGGATTGAGATTTCCTCCCATGTACCCTCTTGTTTCAGGATTGGGATTTCCTCCCATGTACCCTCTTTTTTTCGGTATTGGGATAACCTCACATTTTCCCTTTGAGATCAAAATTCATTTATCATTACTCAATTTATTAGAAGGATATATAGGTCCCAACCATATTATAATTTAGTAATACATACATGTGCCAAAAAAACATAAGAAATCATATTGTAAACTAAGAAATGAAATGGGTGTCATAAAAATGTAATCATATCTTAACTTATAGTAAAATAAAGGTTTCTTAATAATTTTTATTAGAGATATAACCCATGAGAATAAGCGGGTTTCAAAATCATATAACACGGGGAAGAGAAATTGGTATCATAAAAATCATTCCATCAAAACATAAACCATTCAAGAAGAAATTTTTATGGAAACATTGAATAATTTTTTATAAGTACAAGAGTAACATTAAAAGATGTCCTCTAATATGACGAATAAATCAGAATGATATTTTTAAAACATTTCTTGAGGAAAATATACATATATTAAAAAATTATCTTTAAATCATAAAAAATATTTGAAACAATTTTCTTGAAAATAATCTTCAAAGCTTATAAATAATGATTTCAAAACCTTTTGGAAACAATTTTCCTGAAATTAACTTTATATGGGATGCTCAAGCTGAAGAGAAATATCATTGGGCTTCGTGGAAAAGGATGGATTGTAGCTTTGAGGAGGGTGGATTTAATCTGCATAATGTTTTAGGTTTCATGACCTTTTTACATGAAAATATGGCTTGAGATGTTCTGGAGGGGAGATCTTTATGGGCTTGGTTCTCCATTAGAAAATTAGGATCTATGTTTGATAATGCAAGTGGGGGTGACTCCATGCGTTGGGATTTTAATCACCGTCATATTATTACTTTGCGGCATCATTCGTGGTGGACTGTTGGTGAGGGGGTGATCAACATCTGGAGTGACAATTGGTCGGGTAGTCTCCTTTGTTTTCCAGGGTTCCCTGTTCTGGACTTTTCCTTCTTACAGGCCTCATGTTTCCCTGCATTCATCTAATCCATCCTCTCCTCCACCCAACTGGATTTGTTTCATAGTATTATTATTACCTCTGAACCAGACCAGCTGGTGTTCACGGGTTCTCAGTCTGGTTCCTTCTCGGCGAAGGCTTTCCGAGAGGTCTTGCTTGGAACCGAGGTTTTTGTTTCTTGGGGCAGGTTCCTTTGTTGCTCTGACATCCCAGCCAAATTTAATTTTCTTATTTGGAGGCTTCGCAACAGAGCGCTTCCCATGGATGATGAGGTATGTCGTAGGGGTATTTCTCTCATCTCCAAATGTTTTTTCTGTAGAGGCCCTAAAGAGGAGACGTCTGATCACTTATTTTTTATGAGCGACTGGTCGTGTTGTATTTGGGATCTTTTTCGTGAATTATCCGGGCGTGATCTCCCAGGCCTCTCTGGGGATGACATTCTCCATGCATGGTTCTACGGCTAGCCAGACTGTGTTCAAGAAAAGAGGGTTCACTCTGTGGTCTTCGCGGTGGGATGTTGGGTCATATGGTCGGCTCGTAATTGCACCAGACATGAGGGTCGCTCCAACTCCAGTATGTCTTTGCGAGCTAGGGCGAGGTCCTTGGTGACGGATTTATTTCTTCTTATCAAACGTGGTGATTGGGCTCCTTCATTGCTGCGTTTCATGGCCAATAGCCAGATCTTTTTTGTTCCAAGGGCGTTTCCTGAAGGTCATTGGGTTCGTTGGAATCCTCCGATTTTAGGCCTCAAGCTGAACGTTGATGTCTCTTATCTGAATGGTTTCATGAGGGGTGGGGGAGTTGTTCGCAATCAGTATGGCTCATTTGTCCTGTCCTTCAGTTGGTGGTTTGGTCCGGGTGATTACCTCAAGGCTGAGGCTACCTCTCTGCTCAAGGGGTTCGAATTGTGTAACACCCATGGTTTCTCTATCCATCATGTGGAAACTGATTCAATTACTCTTCTTAATTCAATCCAAGGTATCTCTAAATCCCTTAGACCGTCTCCGATTTAATTCACAATTGCAAGAAGTTTCTTCAAGGTGACACTTGTCTGAATCATTCATAGAGAGAAGTCAACAATGTTGCGGACATCATGGTAGCATGGGCCTCCCCTGACAACCCTCATCTTATTTTTAGTAGTATTGGATATCTTCCCCCCAAATGTGTTAGTTTGGTTCACGCTGATGCCTTAAGTCTGAATTTTTTTAGACCTCCTTGGTCTGTTTCGAGCTACGACCCTCTTTTTCCTTTAATAAAATAAAATCTCAACGTTGGATGTATATAAAGATATTTTGAAATAGTTTTGAAAACAATATATCTTGAAACTTTATAAAAGATGCTTGAAATCATTTGGAAAACAATTTTCATTTAAATACTGTAAATGATGACTGCAAATATTTTTGAAAATGATTTTACTTGAAAACATATAAAATCATAATAAAATGTTTTTAAAATAATTTCATAAAACAATTTAAAACATTTTTCTTAAAATTTATCCAATTAAACGTGAAAATAATGCTTCAAAGAATTTATGGCGGATTAATATGTACATGTCATACTAGGTAAGAATGAAATTAATTTTGGATGCTAAAAGGGATAAAAAATGACGCATTTAGAAAGATAAATGATGATTAATTTGAAAATATTGGTAAAAGAAAAAGAGTAAAAATGTAATTTAATGACAATAAGATATTATTATTATATTATTAGAAATCCTTATTTGAAAACAAGGTTTTTGACGGAATGTAGATTTCTTGACCGAAGAGAGGGTATGTCCAGGCTTTCTTAAAAACAAATTATTAACTATATTATGTACCAAAGAGTGGAATAAATGGAATTGAAACATTAATATATCTTGAATATTATATGGAGAATAAAATTATTGAGTTTTCTTAATATATGTGTCATATTATTTCATAAACAGTAGAATAAACATAAACAATCTCAAAAAGTGAAGAGATTGTTTCAAAAAACTGTTACCACTTAGTAAATTTTAACCATACTATCCATGTAATAAAATGGAATTAAATTAATATTAAAATATAATGGAAATAATTATATTCATGATATACCATTTCAATGGATGTATATAAACCTCATGAAAAATATATGTTCATAACATGAACTGTGTCTCAAAGAATCCAAATTGAGATAAAATTACTTTACTGATTGTTATCTTTTGAAACATAAATACCATGACAATAATAAAATAAATTTTATATTTAAATACCCATAATTTAAAGTATATAAATCACACAATACATACATATAATGTTTAAACACCACAAAAAATGAATGAGTTGGGAATAAAGCATGTATCTCATGGAAATAAAAAGTTTGTGAAATTGACTCACCTTTTGTCTTGAATGTCGTCGTACTCATTAAAACAGCATGTTTTAAAATTATAAATTTATTATAATTTTTTTTCAGAACCATATATTTTATATAAAAATTTATATGGTTTTATTGTGACTTTATATTATTGTCCTGTTAACTGTCCTATGTTAAGGATTAACTTGGGGTAATATCTACTTTGTTCTTCACATGTGTCTGAATTTGTTATATCATTGATCCTTGTAGTTATATCATGATTCAAGAATGTTAAAAATGATATAAAATTAATTTATATTCAGTATATTTTTATTATAATAATCTATATGAAATTGAAGTATGAAATGGAAAACACCATTCATGGGGATGGAAAGTCGTACACACACATTTACATTGATTCTGTTTTTGTTTTTATAAAAAAAGAAATAATGAAAATGACATATTTTTTTATATGTTTAAAATATAATTATTAATTTTACATTTTTATATCAAATATATCACATATTTTTACTAACACATCTTCAATACATTCCATGTAGTGTGTAAACGTATCACATCGCTCTGGGGGGTGGTAATCCACACTTCCCCAAAATGAAATTATTGTATTCACACCAAATGGAATTTTAAAAGATATGTGTTGTAAAAGGAATAAATATATTTAAATAAATAATATATATAATATATTAAATGGATAAATAGATTTCCCATAATAATTTTCACTACTATAGACATTAAAATAAAAATGAACAATCATTTTTTAGTGATGTGGTAGTTCTCCGTACACGTAAACAGTATGTTAGATTCCCATTAAATAGATGCATGTATATGTGTTGGTATAACCCATATAATAAAAACATCATATGAAATTGGTGTTTTTATTCATTAACAGAACAAATATATTTAAGGGGGTCGATAAAGAAAATAAAATAAGTTTTCTTTAAAGAAGATGTTACCTCTTAATTGGGTAACTATATTTGGATTGTGCCGAGAGGCTTCATTGAGATGATTTATATCAAAGGTTAGGATTATAGGAGTTATATATGGATTTTTTAATGTTTATTGGGTATATCATGGCCTAAAATAAGTGTTTTTAGATATGTTATGAAGAGGGAGAGGTGTTAGAGTTTTAAAATGAAAGAGGAGCAGCACTCTTGTAAATATTTGAAGAGGGAATTCAAGTAACATTTTACTTGTTGAAAGTGGATACAATAATGATAAAAAGTATATAAAAAAGACTAAAAACAATGAATTTGGCCATAAAATAGTTCTTGGGAAAATTTATAGGTCATTTTTAATTTCAGGGTTATGTTTTATTCTAAAAATTATGATTAATTTAACCATAATTGTTGTCATTATTTTAATCAATTTCAATAATATTTTTGGTAAAAAAATAATTGTATTATTATACAACATAAATTCTTATAATTAATTAAATAAAATAAATTTTTACATATTAAAATCAAATAAGAGGAAAAAATTAATTAAAAATTAATCATGTAGGCGAGACAACAATTCAAGATTTTAATGTAAAAACATTCAACTATTTTCATCATTTTTTATAGTCAAATTTAAATTAAAATTTATTACCATGACATAACAGGGATTAATTTATAAAAATACAATCTAATTAATCATTAAAACCAATATTAAATCTAATTTAACATTATAAATAAATTAGATAAAATAATGTTTTGTACTAAAATTCCCTATTTTTCACTATTCATTAAAAAATTAATCTTCATATAAATATTCAAAACAATTAACATAAGATAAATTTTATTTTTATATTACAGATATAATGTTTATATTAAAATGTTAAATTTATTAAAGGGTCCAAATTTGGATTTAAAATGGGATCTTTATTAAAAGGTTTTGAATTCTCTTTTATAAAAATAATGGGTTTTTGTGTGAAATTGGTTTCTTATCTTATCTTATGCATATCAATCCTAAGGAATGAATTTAAAAAATATTTAATTGCATTTTTAACATATAAATTTTATTAAAATAACTCACTAATTTTTATTAAGTTAGTTTATCAAGATGAAATCCCTTTAGAATCAAGAAAATATTAATAATATTTCATTCTCTATTCATTTGGTGCTTAGATTCATTTCTAATTTCTTCGTGATCAATGAAATCACTTTAAAATTATATAAAAAACAAATTTTTGGAAAATATATAATAATATTAAAAGATATTGATTTTATAGATTTTTTAATATTATTATTTTAAATAATAGTGTAGTTATAATATATCATTGTCTTGTTCTACACAGTCTTGCGTGTAGTGTTTGATATTGAAGGAATGTTCTCTTGCATGGAATCATGTAGAGAATTCCATGATAGATTCAGGTGAATGGAATGTTTGTCTTAGTGCAATACATTACCTAAATGAAAATTAATTTTTTATAAAAAAATTATTTCACAAAAACTCATGGATTTATATAACACTTTCATGATCGGATGAATTCAGTGAACATAAGCTGTTGGGACTTAAAATAGTAAATTAAAAGGTATAAAAGATGAATATTATTCAGTAATACATTAGTGAAGACCAAAGTCAATATAATGTCTATACAGACACTCATTAATGGTATGCTGATTTTTCTATTTGAGTCAGGGTATTCCTCCATATATCTCGATTAATGAGAATCATGAGATTCTTTAAAAGTGTAACAATAAGTCCAAATCAAATTGGTCCCTATGGGATTCTCAATTTTGTAAGATCTAAGTTATATAAACTAGAAATTCCACCATCCATGTCTCAACCATATGATGTATACCACATATCCCTCTTGAGAATGTATATAATAGATCTCTCAGATGTACTGAATTCATAGGTGATACATATGGAATGTGATATCTCTTACAAGGAGAAATCAATGAAGATCATTGAATATAAAGATAATTTTCTCTGTAAAAGAAAACTCACCTTGATGAAGTATTATAGAGGAAACATGAATATGAATAGGTGATAAGGGAACCAGAGGAAGCAATAAAGGAGAAGTAACCTCAACTATTTTCACCATAGTATATAAAATAATTCATCGACGGAAAAATTATTATGGGATAAGAATTTAACAAACTAGAATATTATCAGTATAATTACCCTCCAAACAATTATTTCATATAGTATAAATCACATATATCACAAAAAGAATCCCATAAAACATTATTGTCCAAAATCAATAATGATACATTATTGATAAAATAAACCGTAATGAATTCAAAATATTATAGCAGGATAATAAATTGAGAATAGTGGAATAGTAATAGAATAATTTTGATTTTCATGGTCCACCAGAATGACCGCATTCACGAATAATGTTTTATTAATAAACCATAATGTTAATAATAATTTTTATTTCTCAATATGAAATTTTAAAATTGAGAGAAACTAGATGTTAAAGGATAATAAATAGAATAATATGTATTTATCAGAATTAGGGGATCTATATAACCATTATAAATATGATTATTATAATAGTAATGTAACTTTTGGAATAATAATCTGATCATTGGTACAGTAATTTGAATACTAGGGTAGTAACCTATACATTAATGATATTAATATAACATATAGAATAGTAATTTGATAGATATAATAATTACCAAATTATAGAAATGTAAAATAATAATTAGGTATATTAAAAAATTAAAAAATGGTATATTTAGGTATTAGTACAAGTAAATTTTTTTCTAAAAAAGAAAAATTATGATTTAGTATTTTTGTTAAATGTAAAAATTTTATATACAATTTTATAATTAATATTATTATATAAACGATAAGTTGTTTTTATAAAATGGATTCATAAATTTTTATAATTTTTTTATTATTATTATAATTTGATTTTATGATACGGTAAGTATTTTTTCAAATGATCATAAAATTAATTATAATATAAAAAATAAGTATTTATTGAGTAAATTATGATTTTATTTATAAATTAAATGTATCTTATTTGAAAAATTATTTTCAAAAAAAGTATTTTATTTTTGAATTCCTAAAATAAAAAAATGGTTAGGGTGAATTTTTGTAGAGACCCGAAGCCTGACGTACATTGACATTACATTACTTTTGCGGAATACTTAGTACATAACTAAAACACACACACAAGGATCGTAATAGTTTAGTGTCTTTGGAAACTCGGAACGTAATCTGCTAATCATGGTGAAAGATCTTCAACATCTCCCATAAAGATCTTCCCTTTTTTTACCTAAAACCATTCTTTATATCCTGGGGAAAAGAAAACATAAAAGGGTGAGCTCAAATGCTCAGTAAGGGTAAAGAAAAGAAAATCAATCACATCATATTCATAAGAACATAACTTTTGGAAATCTTAACCTGCAAAAGAGAGCATAATTTCATAACATGGGATAAATCATAGTAGTGAAATGAAATCCCAATAAGCATAACTTAAAACATGAAACTTTGTGGCATACACACATAATCATAGAGAATCATTTATTGTTAGTCAAGACTCATTGCCAAGACTATCTTAGTGGACAAAGTCCCTTTCTGAATCGAGTAACCCTCGTTTCAGTCCTGTTTCACTGAACCGGTATAACCTACCATTCCAGCCATGTCTATCTCATGAGATATAAAATCTTTACCCAATGCATTGGAGGGAGATATAGGTCCCACCCATCTCTTAATGATACCATTCTTATGTGTGCCACAAAATCATAAACCATACATCATACCATAACCCATGAAATAAAATGGGATTCTTAAACATCATGCCATCATAACATAATCCATAAACAATTGATATCATTTCATCATAAGAAAAGTGAAACCATTTAAATCATAGAGTCATTTTACTTGAAACATACACATACGAAATAATATCATCTTAGATGAAAAATAGTTTTGACAAAACACTTGAAATGAATTCTTGAGGAAAATATCCTTTCTTTTTTAAAATCATTTTCTTTTCACAAAATTCAATGCAATTTTAAAAGATAAGGGTTTTGTTGAAAATAATCATGCAATCTCGTAGAGGAAGCTTCTTGAAAATGAGGCGTTATGAAACCGTAAAAATCCGTTCACGCCGTATAAGTTAAAAAAAACATTCTTCGTACTTTTGTCAAAAAAAAGTCAAAAAGTACCTCGTACGAAAAACGACAAAAGATTCCTTTCATATCTTTTACTAAAAACTCACCAAAGGGTAAAATTGGATTTAAACTATTGTAATTGGATGGAAATAATATTACATATTTATGAAACATGGATGTGGATGATAAAATACACCCCAGTAAATACTTACGAATAAACAATCTCGGATAAAAATGAGATTGTGATATTTCCCTTACCTTAGGTCCGATTTGCTTTGTACGTGTCCGAAGCTCCTCTTCTTTGGAACGCCTCTTTGAATCCTCCACTTAGGGAACGAAGATTGGTCTTTGAAGAAGACCAGGACCTCTAGGATTATTCTAGGGAAGTGGAGAGGAGAAAATGGCAGGGGTTGGCCGAGCTTGAGTGCTCAAATTGGTGTGAGGAGGAGGGGGAGGAGGTGCCCTTTTATAAGGGAGGAGAGGGGCACCTTTGGAATATCTCAAAATATTATTTTATATTAAAGTCAAAATCGGTTTATAATGGTTCCAAAGGGTCTTATTTAGAAGATAAAGTGGGGATGGGTCGAAAGCCTATCAACCAATAGGATTTAAACAAGTTTAGGGTATTATAACCTTATCAATTAGATTTAACTCTAAGTTAATTAATTTAACTTTTACCGTGTCTTTTTGTTTTCTTTCACTATATGGTTAATACACTTACTATAACATGCCAAACGAACCCCAAATTGTTTATTATTAATATATATATCCTTATCTAAGTCATTTGGCCGAACCAAAGATTTTTAGGAATAAAATAACAATTAATAATATAATATTTGATTTAAAAACTATTTTGTGTCAATTTTGACACTATTTGATATATGATTTTTTTGAAAGTCATAACAGAATTATATGTTCGAACCAAGTTGATTAAATCGACACTAATATATCATAGTAACCTATAAAATTAGTTTAATTCATAAAAAGTCTTAAATTACATTTATTTTGGTATTTATATTATCAATTATGTCAATATTTCATTAATAAGATAATTATTGCATCATCTTTGTGTCATATATAAATTAAATTATTTGATGTCTAAAAATTACAAATAAAATATCATCATGTAGGAAATCCTTTTAGCTTTCTAATGAATATTTACAATCGAATTTATCTTATGTATAACCCCATATTAAAAATGATTTACTTATTAAACTTTGATTTTAACTATTTTAACCCTTCTTTAAATAAATTAATAATAAATGTCCTAATCTAATCCAAGTGGGCCTAAATGGTCATATTTTATTCCTAAGTTTGTTTTTGGTCGAATTACACTTGTCCAATAGAATTATGACATGTGTTAGGGTAATAGTAATATCATATTTACCCTTAGTTACCCTATTTACTATTAACCGCGGTAAAAAAAAGTAAAAAGTTACTATTCACCAAAAATTATTTTCATCTCATTGAACCACATTTTACTTACTGACATCAACCGTGTCTCTCGGATTTTTGAAATTCCATTCACAGAAGCGGTAAAATTAAGTTTTATGAAAAATTCAGTTTTTTAACTACCACTTAGTAGTTTCACTATTCATCAAAAATTGAAGGTTTTCAGAAAAATGCCAAAATTTCATCCTAAGCTTTATTTCATATTCCGAATTCAAAAATGAAGTCTATTTTACCAAATTCATAACATAGAAGTTGCATTAATTAATTTTATAATTAAATCCCGCTGTTAAAACAAATAGCGTGTTTTTAAGAAACAATATCTATCAAAAGATTGACATTTGTTTATGTCTGGTTTAAATCTGAAATTACAACCAATGACCAAAATTTTATTAAATTGTAAAAATATATTCTAAATATACTTTAAAACCACTCAAATTAATAATTTATCACTATTAATTATTTCGATTAAAAAAGTTGTTTTTAATTATAATTTAGTAATTTTCACTATTCATCAGAATATGAAAGTTATCCGAAAAGTACCAGAATTTTACCTTAGGCTAAATTCGATACTCCGAATCTAAAAATGAATTCCATTTTGAAAAATAAAATTTACAAAATTTCAAAAAGTGGTTATTACTATTCATAACGGCTAGTTTTAATAATATTTTAATAGCATATCGTTGTTTCGTGAAACTCAGTATTGCGTACTACACACGCTATCGAGGAAGGTTGCGATTGCGTGTAATGCAAGGCAAGTCAAGGATGTGTGTTGTGAAAGCTCCTTTTGGTGTAGCGTACAACACAAGACATTAATAAAATTAAAAAGAATATTTTTTATAAAATCTTGGGCTGTTACATTCTACCCCCCTTAAAATGAATTTCGCCCTCGAAATTCGTCGGGATTATAAATGGTTTACTATTCGAAAGATTCTTTAATAGAAACCCACATCGTAAAAAGGAATACCAAAACCAATATTTAAAAACAAAAGTATGAAACATAACGGTTACCCAAATAAACTAATCACTGGGTTTCCACATAGGTGAAAATATGGATATGGAAGAGAAATATAACCATCATGTTCTGATGGAGAGTGGTAGAGAACATGGCTATGGAAAAGCCAATAATCACAAATCCATAGATTTGTGATGATAAAAGGTACCATCTGATTCATCAGGTATAAGATCACTAGGACAACATTTTTGGTTTTCAAGATCATTTCCCTAAAGTTGAAAATTTGAATTAGAATAAATACTTACTTTATTTTGGTACAATCTCACTGTTGTTCATGCCTTGAACAATTTCCACTTCATCTCTTAAATAAATGAAGTTGAATTTGTTATTCGTGAAGTGTTAGCAGATCATGTGATAGAATGACGGGTCATTCCATCTGTCTCAAACAAATGGTTAGCAAAAATTATATACATAAGTCGATCTATAGTGAGATTAATCATATATAGTTCCTAAAATGGACTTATACTTCATATATCATACTGCTTAATATAATAAAACTAGTTTCTACTAAACAGGGACTTCCTGTAGGCCAGTGGTAGGCGATAAAGGCCAGTCGCACTTCGGTTGTGGGTTTGATTCCCACAGCCTTGTCCGAAGCGATGGGCTGTCGCCCGTCCTGCAGGTTGTCCTTTTTCTAAAACTATATTACTATAACATCCCATAAATAATATCGAAAAAACTTCTATCCTTAAACAATACTAACTTTTGTCCAACATAATCCATTCCAATCTTTAGGCATATCCATAATACTGCAGTCCACTCTCATAATATAGTGAAAACGATTACCAGAGATTTAATACTATCGTTAATCCCCATATATATGTCTTGTTGGTCACATTCCAAACATTCAAAGGCCTTAATCATGTATTCTCTTAAATACCCATTGAACCTTATTGAAAACATAAATTCTATTAAAAGTTAACTCTTTCCACATACCAAAATCCTCGTGATATCACTTAGTCCTTATATCAATCATGAGCTCATGAATACTGTTAAACATTTCATTTTCTCGTTTTCCCTTCATTATGCGCATAATATCTCAATCACTTTGAATACCACATTAGACCAATACATAAATATTCCAATATTCCATGATACAACATTATTTTGGAATCCCATTACATAAAAACTTAATCATTCCACCACATCGTTGTCATATTCAACATTGCCAATAGTGATCGCATGTGACTTCCCTTTGTCCTTTGCCTTAAGCGGTTGCTCATGTCGATCATCACTAACCCTTGGATTAGGGCATTTATTGGCATAATGTCCCATCTCCTTGCACTTGAAGCATTGAAGTGTTGGTTGTGCGTTCTCTGCAGTGTTTGCTTTATTCACTTCATTAGAATCCCTTTTTCCATTACTTCGACACTCAGCTGCTCGATGACCTTCTTTTCCACACTTAAAACATTTTCTAGTCCCTTTAAGACAATCTCCACCATGCTTCTTTCCACACTTTGTGCATAAGGAAACATCCATCTTCTTTTCACCATTATTCTGAGATTTCTCCTTGAACTCCATCTTTCGTTTCTTGTCAAAACCATGAGATGGATATGTAACACCAACTTCCATTTCTACCTTGATAGCACAACACACAATTTCTTCATAGCTACTGAAGTCTCTTATAGCTAATGCCCTTCGAAGACTTGGTTTTAAGCCACTGAAAATTCGATCAACATTACTTTCAGGTTGGATGATAATGCCAGATGCATACCTTGCAAGTCTTGTAAAATTCGCTTCGTATATACCAACAGATTCATCATCCTTTTGCTTTAGTTCAAGAAACTCCTTCTCCATCTTCGTTCGAAGAATACGAGGGAAGTACTTACTGAAAAACAAGTTCTTGAACTCATCCCATTCCATGGAATCAATTTCATCTCTTTGCCTCGTATTCTTGATAAGATTCCACCATTGATCAGCTTCACCTTCCAAACGATATACTGCTAAGATGACTTTATCATGTTCAGAACATTGAATAATTGAAAATATCTTTTCAGTAGTACTAATCCATTGTTCAGCAACTAATGGATCAGTAGACCCACTGAAAGAAGGCGGACGCTGCCTCATGAAGGATTCAACAGAATGTTGCTCCTTCCTTTGCTCGTTTGGAAGTCCTGCATGATTCATAGCTTGAGAAAGTTGTGTGAGCATGGCTACAAGATTTTGCATTCCATCTCCCATATCGTTTGGTTGCTCAGGGGGACAATCATTGCATTGTCCATTGCATTGATCAACACGGTTCCTTCGGGTTCCAGCCATCGTCTAAAACCCCAAAAGAATAGTGTGAGAGGCAAAAATCATGCTAGGGAAAACAACATAATAAAGGGGTAGTACCCTCAATATCTAACATCTTAGGTTAAATTCTAAGATCGTTAGAGCAATTCTAGGACTATAACCTATACGTATACTTAACCTTAGAGACATCCCTAGACATACCTTAGAAATATTTCTAGGGATCTCACTAACGTTTTCGCATCCTAGTTTCCAAAGGTTGACTAAACCTTTCCTCTGATACCAACTGTAGAGACCCGAAGCCTGACGTACATTGACATTACATTACTTTTGCGGAATACTTAGTACATAACTAAAACACACACACAAGGATCGTAATAGTTTAGTGTCTTTGGAAACTCGGAACGTAATCTTCTAATCGTGGTGAATGATCTTCAACATCTCTCCTAAAGATCTTCCCTTTTTTTTACCTAAAACCATTCTTTATATCCTGGGGAAAAGAAAACATAAAAGGGTGAGCTCAAATGCTCAGTAAGGGTAAAGAAAAGAAAATCAATCACATCATATTCATAAGAACATAACTTTTGGAAATCTTAACCTGCAAAAGAGATCATAATTTCATAACATGGGATAAATCATAGTAGTGAAATGAAATCCCAATAAGCATAACTTAAAACATGAAATTTTGTGGCATACAAACATAATCATAGAGAATCATTTCTTGTTAGTCAAGACTCATTGCCAAGACTATCTTAGTGGACAAAGTCCCTTTCTGAATCGAGTAACCCTCGTTTCAGACCTGTTTCACTGAACCGGTATAACCTACCATTCCAGCCATGTCTATCTCATGAGATATAAAATCTTTACCCAATGCATTGGAGGGAGATATAGGTCCCACCCATCTCTTAATGATACCATTCTTATGTGTGCCACAAAATCATAAACCATACATCATACCATAACCCATGAAATAAAATGGGATTCTTAAACATCATGCCATCATAACATAATCCATAAACAATTGATATCATTTCATCATAAGAAAAGTGAAACCATTTAAATCATAGAGTCATTTTACTTGAAACATACACATATGAAATAATGTCATCTTAGATGAAAAATAGTTTTGACAAAACACTTGAAATGAATTCTTGAGGAAAATATCCTTTCTTTTTTAAAATCATTTTCTTTTCACAAAATTCAATGCAATTTTAAAAGATAAGTGTTTTTGTTGAAAATAATCATGCAATCTTGTAGAGGAAGCTTCTTGAAAATGAGGCGTTATGAAACCGTAAAAATCCGTTCACGCCGTATAAGTTAAAAAAACATTCTTCGTACTTTTGTCAAAAAAAAGTCAAAAAGTACCTCGTACAAAAAACGACAAAAGATTCCTTTCATATCTTTTACTAAAAACTCACCAAAGGGTAAAATTGGATTTAAACTATTGTAATTGGATGGAAATAATATTACATATTTATGAGACATGGATGTGGATGATAAAATACACCCCAGTAAATACTTACGAATAAACAATCTCGGATAAAAATGAGATTGTGATATTTCCCTTACCTTAGGTCCGATTTGCTTTGTACGTGTCCGAAGCTCCTCTTCTTTGGAACGCCTCTTTGAATCCTCCACTTAGGGAACTAAGATTGGTCTTTGAAGAAGACCAGGACCTCTAGGATTATTCTAGGGAAGTGGAGAGGAGAAAATGGCAGGGGTTGGCCGAGCTTGAGTGCTCAAATTGGTGTGAGGAGGAGGGGGAGGAGGTGCCCATTTATAAGGGAGGAGAGGGGCACCTTAGGAATATCTCAAAATATTATTTTATATTAAAGTCAAAATCGGTTTATAATGGTTCCAAAGGGTCTTATTTCGAAGATAATGTGGGGATGGGTCGAAATCCTATCAACCAATTGGATTTAAACAAGTTTAGGGTATTATTTTAACCTTATCAATTAGATTTAACTCTAAGTTAATTAATTTAACTTTTACCGTGTCTTTTTGTTTTCTTTCACTATATGGTTAATACACTTACTATAACATGCCAAAAGAACCCCAAATTGTTTATTATTAATATATATATCCTTATCTAAGTCATTTGGACGAACCATAGATTTTTAGGAATAAAATAACAATTAATAATATAATATTTTATTTAAAAACTATTTTGTGTCAATTTTGACACTATTTGATATATGATTTTTTTGAAAGTCATAACAGAATTATATGTTCGAACCAAGTTGATTAAATCAACACTAATATATCATAGTAACCTCGAAAATTAGTTGAATTCATAAAAAGTCTTAAATTACATTTATTTTGGTATTTATATTATCAATTATGTCAATATTTCATTAATAAGATAATTACTGCATCATCTTTGTGTCATATATAAATTAAATTATTTGATGTCTAAAAATTACAAATAAAATATCATCATGTAGGAAATCTTTTTATATTTCTAATGAATATTTACAATCGAATTTATCTTATGTATATCCCCATATTAAAAATGATTTACTTATTAAACTTTGATTTTAACTATTTTAACCCTTCTTTAAATAAATTAATAATAAATGTCCTAATCTAATCCAAGTGGGCCTAAATGGTCATATTTTATTCCTAAGTTGGTTTTTGGTCTAATTACACTTGTCCAATAGAATTAGGACATGTGTTAGGGTAATAGTAATATCATATTTACCCTTAGTTACCCTATTTACTATTAACCGCGGTAAAAAAAGTAAAAAGTTACTATTCACCAAAAATTATTTTCATCTCATTGAACCACATTTTACTTACTGACATCAACCGTGTCTCTCGGATTTTTGAAATTCCATTCACAGCAGCGGTAAAATTAAGTTTTATGAAAAATTCAGTTTTTTAACTACCACTTAGTAGTTTCACTATTCATCAAAAATTGAAGGTTTTCAGAAAAATGCCAAAATTTCATCCTAAGCTTTATTTCATATTCCGAATTCAAAAATGAAGTCTATTTTACCAAATTCATAACATAGAAGTTGCATTAATTAATTTTATAATTAAATCCCACTGTTAAAACAAATAGCGTGTTTTTAAGAAATAATATCTATCAAAAGATTGACATTTGTTTATGTCTGGTTTAAATCTGAAATTACAACCAATGACCAACATTGTATTAAATTGTAAAAATATATTCTAAATATACTTTAAAACCACTCAAATTAATAATTTATCACTATTAATTATTTCGATTAAAAAAGTTGTTTTTAATTATAATTTAGTAATTTTCACTATTCATCAGAATATGAAAGTTATCCGAAAAGTACCAGAATTTCGCCTTAGGCTAAATTCGATACTCCGAATCTAAAAATGAATTCCATTTTAAAAAATAAAATTTACTAAATTTAAAAAAGTGGTTATTACTATTCATAACGGCTAGTTTTAATAATATTTTAATAGCATATTGTTGTTTCGTGAAACTCAGTATTGCGTACTACACACGCTATCGAGGAAGGTTGTGATTGCGTGTAATGCAAGGCAAGTCAAGGATGCGTGTTGTGAAAGCTCCTTTTGGTGTAGCGTACAACACAAGACATTAATAAAATTAAAAAGAATATTTTTTATAAAATCTTGGGCTGTTACAATTTTTGTGATTTTTCTAAAAAAGTATAATTTTTTTAGTTTAGTGAAATATGATATTTTATAGAATTTAACATTATAAGAAATGTTCACAAATTATTGAGTCAATAATGTTGTAAGAAAACATTAGTTAGAACTTAAATGCACTAGTTAATTTATATAGTCACAATAATAAACAGTAATGATACTCTTGATCCAAAATAATAAACAAATGTTTATAATAATGAAAAACACCAATCTCCTACCCTTATAAATACCACCCTGACCTCCCATTCTACTCACACCTTATAAGACTTGTATATTTCAAATATTTTATCCAATTTCCTTCATGAGACTCTTCCCCACATTGTATTTTCTTCCTCACCAAAATATCAATTCCTAGTGCCGTAAGGAGGTCCTTAGGAAGACGACATTCAAGATATAAAATACATCATCCTTCACTTTTAAATTATTTCATTTTTCAACCATATCCCTGCCATACCCTATCCAAAGTGGCATGATAACTACAATACCATATATATACTAGGATTTTATTTTTCTAATGCAATATAAATCATTAAATATATTTTCAAATACTTTTACTATAAAATTAAAATAAAATTCACTATATGGATGATTAATACCTTTGTGGAAGATGATTTTTTGTTTCCCATTTCTATGTTTATGGAAGTATTTAATTCTCATATAATTGTTTATAATGAAAAAATATATATATTATATATGGTAACAAATTTTTTAATTAATTTATTTTTAGAATTTTATATAAATAATAGTTCATGATGGTAAGAAAACCTACAAAAATAAATTAATCATTTATCATTAACATTTTATAAAATTAATCATCCTCATACAAAAAATTGATATATAGGACTATTTAATCTTATGTAATAACATTAATACCACATAATTTTACTTATTTAGTACTATTACCATTTAATAATAACATCCAATAATATACAAAAGTTAACCAACCATGAAACCACGAAACGAATGCTCATAGAATAACAAAATTGAACTTTATAATTCCTAAAAATGGACATAATTTAACCTAATAAAATTTTAGTAAGTAAAATATATGTTGAATATTTTATTATTTAAGTAATTATAAAATTTAATTCTTTTATCTATTATATAAGGTGAAAGAGGAATGAAAATCCTGACATAAGGTAAGGGATCTCTCCGAACCTCCATATTTGATTTGAGTAATGCTTTATCTCTCTTTACATAATTTTATCTCTTCATTATTATTAAATAATTAATTTATATTCTATATATATGTTCCAAACATACAAATCCTTCAGAATTAAACTTTATTTGATGGGGAAATACATATTTTAAAAGCTTCCCTTCCCAATTCCTATGGGAAAGAAAACCCTATTAAAGGAGAATTAAATATTACATACCCATTTCCATTACACTCTATAAAATGTTTTAGGACACCCAAATTTTATTTAATAATTCATTTTATCATCAAAAAACATTTTTATTTCTCTTATATTTTTATTCTCTTACCCCCCTGTAAAGGTTCTTCACCCTTTTATTCAATACCACGCTTATGTGGGCCATTTCCAATGTTACCTAACCATGATCTTCTATTTTTTACACTCCATGTTGAAATTATTTATCATTATATATTTCTATTTTTTAAATTATAAGTGTTAAATAATTATTTAATAACTTATTTCATGTAAACCATTCCGATACACTCTTTGGTTATGCCTTTTGACATGATTACGAAACCCACTTCTATATGTGGCACAAAAAATGCATGTAAATGGTATGATGGGTGCCCCTATATAGTTATTAAATAGTCTAGGTAATGTTTTACACTCATGATATGTCATTTTTGGAAATATGGATTACAGATAATGAATTATCGGACTTTTTTACCATGTGATATAGTCATGGAAGTTAGCCTTGACTCATGTTTATGTCATGTTATGTTCTACTACCACATTACTACATTACCCTGATCATAGAATGCCATATAATATATGTTTTTAATACATATGTTTATTTATATTCCATTAATTATTTTATATCATGTTATCCCTTATGACTCAGGTTCTATGATTCTTTCCCATTTTTTCCCTTACTAGTTGTTTTAGATCATACATTTTGTCTATGTATTCCCCATGTTATGATATGAAATTATAGAATTTCAAATGTAGTTAGGATTTCTTTTCATAGATTAATAAAAGATACTTTATTTTAGTTTCATGTATTCTAATTATGTACATAGTCATCAAAATACACAATAATTTTCAATCGTTGGTTTTTATGGATAATTATGATTAAAATATTTTAATAATATGTGTAAAAGTATATCTAGCTATATATCTAACCATTTATATAATTTTATATTCACAAATAAAATACATAATTAATTTTTCCATTTTATTTTTTAAAAATAACATGGAAATATATTAATAAAATCATGGGCGCATAACTCAAATGAAATAGCTTTCGAATGGTAATATGCATAACTCTTCTTCCTGTTCTAAACTATATTCATCTGATTTTTAATCTTCCTTACCTACTAAATAATTTATTTTTATTTTTTTCATTTTAAAAACATCATTTCACTAAATGTTTTCAAAATTCTATAGTTGATCACCCCTTTCTATATAATTCGTCAAAATTATTCTTGTATACAGGAATAAAAAATGTTATTATAGGAAACTTTAACTAAAAAAGATGATTTTCCAAACATCCTAAGAAATAAAATGAGAAAGATCACAGTAGAACATATAAAGTATGAATCATCCAATCCATATCACCATCATATTTTAGATAAAAGGATATGGTGAATCTAATTTTGTAACCCATGAATTCTGATTTCGTTTAAAAAACTTTTAGGTAAATCTTGGATGACGATCATATATAATACAGAAATAGACTCTATGTAATGAGACTATCCCATTAATATAATTTCTATAAAGATGGTCAAAATACATACTATATAAAATATGAACAAAATTATTGTATTGAATCAATCAACCAACAATAACCCCAATCAAATTACTATCACAATATTTATTTGGTAATCCTATCACAACATCCATGGATATATTCTCTAATTTCCATTTGATCACATGAATAGTTTAAATAATACCATTAAATAATATATCATTAAATTTAATTAATTTATAATTAAAAAGTATTGTTGAAAACCAAAAATATATTTCTTCATTCCTCCCCATCAATTATATTGTTGTAGGTCTATATAGATTTATGTCCTATTAAGATGGATATGAAAAAAGAGTTATGATATTCAGTCAAAATATTTTCCTGATGTAGGAATAACATTCCCCAAAAAATAACTTTCCAATTTTCATAATACCTTCATTTTTAGTAATAATTTAAGGAATATTACCCTTCTTGACAAAATCTACAAATTAAAACCAATCATTATCGTTTTTATGAGAATACCTAATTATTTTTAATAAATACGACTATACTAAAACTTTATCAAAAAGTGAGGTATTTCAAACAAAAAAATTGTAGAAAAATGTTAATTATATCATTAAAAATATAACATATTCTAAACATATCATAGTTGATGATGCATCATATTTTTGAATCAAGACATCGCCTACTTTTTTTACATTGTGTGAATTACTGCGAAGCATAAAATTATAAAACCAAATCAAAAACAACAATATTATCTTCACTTTTTCACATCAAATTGGATGAATATATACATTAAAAATTCATGGTTATCACCAATCTTTTATAATAATTCATTGTTTCTGAAACCATATGTGACTTATGGTAAGACAATTTTCAAGGCATGCTTTACTATGTTGATGTTGATCCTAGTTATTTGATGCATAGATCATACATTAAAAATTATTTAAGGTACTAAAAAATATTTTCCATAATTTTATATAAATTATTGCATTCTTCGTTTAATAGTTATAGTGATAACTTGTGAGGATGAATTTCAGGATGAACTTATTTTGGTAATTTCTCATAAATAAAGGTTGTGTCGTAATTAATGAGTAAGATATTAAAATTTAATTTATAGAAAATAAAAACTATATATAAAATAAAATAATTTTACATATTTATTTATATTATTAAAACCATCTATATTGGGAAATGATGAAAAATGAGTTGTGTGGCTTCATGGAGGCAGTAGTTTGCATGTACACAAAGATGAAATTTTCATTTTTCATTACATGATTGAAATGTTTGATTAATAATAATAATAATATAAATAAAATATTAGTTAAAAAACATTTTTGAACCCGTCATATAAGGTAGTTATAGAAGAAAAACCTGTCATTTTTTTATTTGTTAGTCTACATGTAACACAATCGACATTATATTTTTTTCATGGTTGTGAGAAAGGTATAAAGATGTTTATATTTTCAAAATCATAAATATATTATACATATAATGTTTTTCTTCAATATTATATTCTAAAAAACCCATTCATGGTTGTTATAAAAAATTAAAAAATGTTTCTTAGTAGAGGCGGTATTCATTATTTATACACGAATGATGTTATCAACTTTATATGTCAAAAGATAAAATTTTTATAATTATTATAACATGAACATAAGAAAATTCATTATAAAAAAATAATTTTATTATATGTTCCTACGAAATTTTTATTTGGAATATGATGTAGCATTAAAAAATGGATTAGGGAAATTTTAGTATTCATGATAAGAACTAGATATTTCCCTTAGTGGACTTGTCTCAAACATGCTCAGATACCCTGGTACCTGGATAACAAAGATAGAACTGACATAGCTCGAAGGAAATATCTAATCCCCAAGGGTATATTACTATAACCCAAAATCATAAAAGATAAAACATGAAATTATTTCCCTATAATATAAGTGGAAGATAAATATATATATCATTATGCCGAAAACATCTATTTTTGAAATTACCAGAAACCAAAAATTTATTTAAAATTCTAAACAGTATATCATAAAATTACTAGAAACATGAAAGATAAATCCAATGTCCTTATGGTAACACCACTCCCACCCTAGAGGGATCCTGAACATCCACCTCCTCTAATAGGTTCGTTCACTTTACTCTTACCTAGAAGGAGACTAAATAAAGTTCATGAAGGAAAAGGCAGGGTGTGATATAAAAGCATAGTAGGGTCACACCATGTGTTCCATAATAATATTCCATAATAATTAACCAAAAAATGATTTCAATATCAATAAAAAATTAATTGAAATAAAATTGAATATTTAAAACAAAACATGCTTTTCATTTCAAAATAGTGGAATAAATTTGAAACACATATGAAAAAAAAATTATATAAATATCTTGGGATGAGAAAAAGAGTTTAAAAAATAATAGAATTTATAAAAAAAAATAAAAAAACAAGAAAAAGGTCATATTATTTGTTTTACAAGAATTTATAGTTATATGGTCCTCACAAATATAATAGCAGTGATCATGGATAATATCTGTACACATGTCCTTTAAGCTCATTCTTAATATGACTCATTACACATTATATAATCTTTGACTAACATATATATACAAACACCCATTAATTTTTATTGAAAATACAATTTTAAATATTTACACTGTGTTTAAGCTACGTATGGAGTCTAAATTTGAAAACTATATACCCATTTCTCAGAATCTTCTATGTGATTATTACATGCCATGTAGTCCCACTATATAGCCTGTAAATCCCTAGAAAACTGCAAAACATCATTTTTTAATGATAAATATACCAACGGATCCCAAAATTTACATTATATGTATCCTCTAAAATCATCTTCAGCATTACCCAACCTATGAAAAATAAAAACCAAAATAATAGTTAAATCATACATGATAGAAAGGTAATAGGGTGTCACAACATACCCAAAAAAACATTATGTCCCCATAAATCTTGTAATGAAATTCCATAAAAAATATTGGGGCCACTAATCTCTCATTTATGCGTCATGATCTCGCATCTCATGATTATCTAAAACGTACTTCCATAACACTTGGGACAGAGGTTTTATCATTCAACAATGTGCCTTTGTCTTCAAATCAATAACCATAACCAGATACTCATTCATGGAAAAACATGGATCAACATCAATATTACTCTATCTCGTAACATGAGATGTATCAAAAAGATACTTCGTAGCTATGATAAATAGAATACATTATTCATTTATTAAATCTATGGTAGAAGTATTAAATGGTATTCTAATATCCTCCCCTTCTTAAAAACCTATAACGGTCTAAAAAACATGGAGTAATATTCCATTATCTCTCAATAAATTTATTCCCTAAACGAGGAGAATCATTCAAGAACACCAGATCACCAACTGAAAACTCAAGTGTTATAAGTTTATTATTAGCACAATATTTATAGTAGCTCTGTTAACTTCCTCCAATGAATCAATCAAATATTTTTTGTTATATCATAAATCAATCTTAATACAAACAATAAACTTTTACCAATATCCAACCAACACAAACTATATTTACATGGACTTATATAGAAAGCCTCAAAATGATCCATTTTGATCGTGGACTAGTTACTATTGTTATAAGAACAATTAACCAGCACCAAATGGTCATTCCAAGATCCACCAAAATTAAGGACATATGCACAAAGAATATCCTCATGAATTTACATTTCTCTCTCTCAGGACATCCATTAGGAGATAATATGTCAATCTCAAAGAACCTAATATCCCATTTCCTATTGATTTACACTCCAAATGTGAGATGTAAAATATTGATATCTATCTGGGACTATAGTTTATGGCATTTCATGTAAACAAGTAATGTCTCACACATAGATATTTCACAACTCTTCTACATTGGTTTAGTCTTGAATGGGTATAAAGTGACTTTATTTGGTTATCTTATAAATCAAAACCAATATTGGATTCTTCTTTTTTTAGGTATGGGGAAACCAAAAAAAAATTCAATATATATATCATCTAACTTCCATGTTGATACTTTATGTTGATGAAGAAATCCAAAAAGTCTTTAAGGATATTCCATGACCTATTGGAATGTCTAATAGTGAAATAATGTGTTAGCGATGTGACATATCATAACTGGACACTAAAATCCTCATCAAATATCTTAAAATAAACTTTCGATTCCTAGGTACACAGTCCACTATGAATTAGGGAAATCCACCATCATATATTTTCTCATATTTAATGATACAATGAACCATTCTTGAAATCATGGAATAGGATTTTTGGGGAACATGAACTCAAAAATGGAATCCCCACCATAAAGAGAGTCTCTAATTCTATGTAATTCATTTTCAATATACTCTTTTAGAAGAACCATATCAAGTATAACTGAGTTCTACAGAACTTTGGCATGGATAACCATAACCCCAGTTTGCAAAACTCCAATATGAAACCGTGAAAATAGATACATTATGTTTCAATATTTTGACAATTCTTTCACGACAAAGGTTACATGTTTCCTTATCAATTCATTAATAATTACCTTCTCTTTCCCCGATATATAAAAAATATTCAAATTATATGGTAGAAGATACTCTACCCAGTGCCTCATTATAATATTAAAATATTTTTTAGAGAATATATAACTCAAAAATTTATGTTCTGAATAAATCGAAAAAGTTTATATGAAATGTTATTTCACCAAAATTTAAGGAAGAAATAATTGATGAATGCTCATGATTATGGGTCAGATAATTCTTCTCGTGTGGCCTATGCTGTTGAGATCCATATGCAACAACATGATCACCTTGTGTAATAAAACATCCCTAAACCAAACATGATGCGTCATAGAAGTCCAAAAATCCCTAGCTAGCCTCTAGATGATTCATCATCAGCATATAAGTCAAAATATGTTTCATGTAATCAAAATAACTCTGAAATTTCACATCACTAGAAAAAATAACTCTCTCTCTAGTTAGACCAGTCACCAGATAACCCAACTTATAAAAATAATTTAAAAATCCATAATAATATCTAGATAAACCTAAGAACCTCCGAATCTCAAAAACAATTCATGGTCTCCCCCATGACATTATTTCTTACACCTTCTTAGGATCAACTAAATTATCATGTTCTAAAACCATGTGCAATATGAATTTATAATCTTAAATCTAGAAATCACATTTCGATATATTAAAATAGAGTAAGTTATTTTATAATAGTTCCATTTCTTCTCTCAAATGATTCACATGATCCTCCTCAATCATAGAGTAAACCAAGATGTCAAAAAAAACCACCTTGAATACATCAAGATACAAATAAAAGGTCATTTTAATAAATTCAATAAAGATTATAGGATCAATGGTTAGACTAAATTGAATGAAAAGGTACTCATAACAGATATACCTACTTTTAATATAAACTTTTTTAATGTTGGTTTTTTTATTCTCAAGTAGTGCTAACCAGATCATAGATCCATCGTTGAGAACTACATCACCCCTTTAAATTGTCCAAATGTATCAGAAATATGTGGTAACATATATTTATTCCTTACCATAAATTTTTTGATGTTCTAGTAATAAACACATAGGTGAATCATTACATATATTTTCTTAGAAAATAGAATAGCCTTCGCCCAAGGTGACACACTCATGTGTATAAAGGATCTCTCTAATATATCATCTAAATAAGTCTTCAACTCTTACATTATATATAGTTCTTTTTGGTAAGAAGGAATATATAATAACTCTATACCACAAACTAAATCAATAAAAATATATACCCCCTTACTAGTGGAAAACTATATAAGTCAGAAGAACTCATGTCATGAAACCCTATGATCACTGACGGTAGATAACTTCATAAATATTCCCACCCAAGATCAAAAGAAGAAAAAGATATTAATTTCCACCTATCTTGATAATACGTCCTTACTCTACTCAACCACGAGTCTCATTTTCCCAGAAATATATGACAGACACCATTGGGCACTATAATAGAGATCCCTTAGAGATAACAATCAATTTATGTTTTATTATAAATGATAAAATCCATCTAAAAACTGACATCAAGAGGTATCATGTAAAGAACTAAAAAATACCATGTAATCTCTATGTTAAATAAGGATAACACTCAATCCGAGCAATGGAGACCCCATACTCTCTTAATACTAAGGGCGGTAGTAAAATACATCGCATAAGACAAAATCTTCATCAGAATATTTTAAAAGTTTAAAATATTTGTTGATATAAAATATTTATATGAACTATTATAAAATAAAAAAGTCACTAAAAATGAAGATTCAATTATGGTACCAATCTAAATCACTGGACCTGTATCTGTATCCTGTAGAAAATCTACAATACATGAAGTCAATATGTTATGGATGCCTATGACTAGAACCCCTTAGACTTTGATGCATCTGATTGTACAGTAGGTTTTTAGGTTCTTTTGTGCATATATAAATATATGTATTTTGATAGAAACTTATAACATTTTTATGCTTCTAAATGTCCATAGGTAACACATTTCATAGAACCATTAGTGAAAATCAGTTTTGGAGTCACTATATTTCAATACCAGTTGAAATTCAAAGGGAATATTTCTACAACTATAGGATGTCTAGATGAA
Source organism: Viscum album (assembly GCA_963277665.1). NCBI lineage: Eukaryota > Viridiplantae > Streptophyta > Magnoliopsida > Santalales > Viscaceae > Viscum > Viscum album. Next base: position 588,903,494 of record OY728141.1, on the reverse strand, counting down.
CCCTGCTGTTGAGATCCACCACGAGTCTCATAGTTAAATATATACTATTTATGGAAACTCGCATAATTTCCAAGGGTAGAAAAAGGGAATCCCATCTACACCAAAATACGGTTCAAATCAATCTTGACCATCAACTCCCTATCTATCATGTCAACATAAGAATATAGAATCCGGAGAAAAAACCTAAGAAAAAATATCATTTAAAAGAACCATATCAAACTACAGATTCTTCATCTTCTCATTAAATACAATATCTAGTGAAATCATCATAAAAATATAAAATAAGTCCACATATTCTTTCAGGGTCATACTAGCTTTCTTGTGTTTGAAAAAATCCATAGCCTTAGAAAGCACTATAGACTATGGATAAAACTAGTCATTTAAGAGATCCTTTATGTCCATCCCCTCTAAACCCTCATACTTCTTTACCATAACCATTGATTTAAGGTATCTCTTTCTAGGTCCCTCTAACTGAAAGGTAGAACACCTTACTTTAACAGATTCACGAGTTAAAGAATCTCAAAGAAAAGATAAGTTTATATCAAAAAATCCAAATCCACTAGAGGATAATTAATACCTTGAAAAAAGGTGGTTTCATGAAAAGGAAATCATGAGAATGATTACTATATTTATCCCTATAAGGTTCAACAATTAGAACTTGATCATGTATGGGTAAATGTAATTATCCCAGATCATGGACAACACAGACAACATACTCAATTATATTATTTTCCATGAGAGGATTTACTCATAGTAGTTCATCAAAAGTATCCTCCCAGGTCATATTCACATGTTTTCTTAGAGCCACGATACAAACCAACATTAAATAAAAACCTATAATACATCACCATATAATATATATCAATAAATCAGACAAGAGTAATATGGAAAATAATCCCATAAGATTGGTTAATAAGACAACGATATCTCTCGATCCAAATTAAAAGAGGGAAATGGAAATAATTATTCCTAAATTCAAATTTCCCAACCTCCCATGGTGACTTAATATTTATTATGATGAGATCTACAAAGTCACTGACTCACAATTTCTAACCATGTCCAAAAAATATTTAAACTATATGCTAATATCATGAAAAAATTCCAACTTGGACCTTTAATTCCACATTCCCCAAAACTAATCTGGAGACCGTAGTACCCTAATAACCAAGATAGAATGGACATTTCACAAAGTTTATTAACAATCCCCATGGATTAATGACTAGAATTTCTAATCATACAATATGATAGAGGGAATGATTTTTCTATAATAATAGCGGAATATAAAGATATGTATTCATATGATAAAAACCCCAAAGGGATAAAGTACCATAAAACATATAGTTATAACAAAAAAATCAAAAGCAATACATCATCAATATAAAGAAAATGAATAAGATAAATACAATATGCCGATGGAAACACCACTCCAACCCCCAAGGGATCAGGAACATCCACTACCTCTAAGAGTTACTTTCCCATTACTCATACATGGTAGGAAATAATATAAATAAATTTAAAGGAAAATGTAGAATGAAATATAAAAATACCAATGGGTTCTTAAAATGTTTTCCAAAAAAAGATTATATACTAATTAACCAAAAAGTGTTCAATTTCAACCCAAAAGGCATGGTAAACAATATCATATTTAGAACAAAACAACCTATTTATTTCAGAATAATGGAAGTCATTTTAAAAGTACATTAAAAAGAAATTTTATATAAAATTTTTTATATAAACCACATGCCACAATTAATGTAGTTTTGCTAACATTGGAATTTATAATCAAAATTTTCATAATAGGAAACATGTTTATATTCCTTGTATTATGATAGTTTTTGGTTATGGAATCCAAACATAAATCATATCAAGGATCATAAGTAGTTTTTTCACACATCCCTCATGATCATGCTAAACTAGTCACATCAACATCCCATCAGTGGTAAGATCTTCCAAACAAGGTTTTTCTTCAACATTTCCTTGTCAATTAGTTTCTATGGAATGATCATAATAGCACGCCAATCCCAAATAACTGAATAACTATGTAGGATTTCATGTTCTATATTAATAAATCAATAATTTGAAAATAATTTAAAATTAGATTAAAATACAATTTCAATATGACAATTTTATTGAAAAAATGGGTTTTCATAAATTCGTATGTTCCAGAAAAATCATTTATAAAATCATTTCTAAATTTCCATAAATTTCATAATATACCTCAAATTCATATTCCATTATAAATATGAGTTTTTCTAATAATTTCATGAAAAATAATTTGAATTCCCCATCACATCAAATTGGCTTTCCATAATTAAATTGAATGAAATTTAAAACAATAAGAAATCCACAGATTAATATATAAAACAAGCTAAATAGAACCACCTACCTTTTTTCATAGAAATAAACACCCACAACGAGACTCCCAAACAAAGATATAGGGAATATATGAACCTAGTACTCAACCTAGAATAAATATTCAACAACATAGAATTTAGATGTCCAATCCCTATATGATCATTTAAACAAAAAAGAGGAAATAGAGAGAGATGAATGAGATTGATATATTGACTACACAGAGAGATAAACTACCTACAACATGATGATCAATCATTGAATGGATAAACTGAAGGGATTATATATCACCAATAATTCTTATGATATGCACTTCTTTGAGAGAGGTTGGGATGAAAATTTGGTGAAATGAAAATCATCCGAGTGACATTAATAAAATTACTTGTCCTGATACTTACACGACATGAAACCCCATTACAAATATTTTTATTGTTGAGTCTCATATACACTGAAAAAAAATATCCATTTTTTTTTTGGAAATATGATTTTTAATATTTAAACAGTGTGTAATAAGCTCATAGTGTTTATCATTGCATGTTGTGTACCAATTTCAAAAAAACATATTGGTGATGATTACACATCCTGTAATACAATTACACAACATGAAATCTTTGGAAGAATGAAAAAATATTGGCTTTCATGATGAATATTCCAATAAATCATAGACATCACTATTACTAGTACCCTATTAATTCCTTCTTGACATTTCATGGGCAATGATTAAGGTAAACTAAAAAATGTAAAAAAAAATACCTCACATAATGGTAATAAAGTGTTATAGAAATTCTATAAAATGAAGGAATTAGAGATTTTACGTGGACAAAGGTGATGAAATATTTGGGATAGGTATCTATGGTATGTAAATAGTGTATTGTATCAAGATTATTTCAAAATTATAGTGTCCTTGAATGGGTAGCAGATGTCTCATTTTATAAGTGAGGAGAGTTTGATTTTTGTAATAATATAATGGGAAATTCATTATTCAATGGTCAATGGAATCCATTAATGGAAAATAATGTATTTATGGAAGTTTTAATGTCTAGAATACCCTAATAAATCATTTAAAAACATGTTTTCAACATATTATTATTTTTATTAGTCTTATATTTCTTCAATTTTATCATTTTTGTTTCTAGAGAGCTAATTTAATTTTCACCTATGTAATAATTTTTTTCATTGTTATTATATAATAGTAGTTATATAATTTATACCCAAGGATTCTAAATTGAGTATAACTATATAGAATATATTTTTCATTATTTTAATATGTTAATTAGATGTTTAGCATACATCACATGTTAAAACTATTTTAGGAAAATTTTACTTTTATAAAAAAAATTTACGACTATGACAATATTATAAATGCCTTTTGTTTTCATGATGTTAATTTTTTTATTATTAAATACACAAGAGTTATTTGGATTTTAGTATAATACCAAACTAAAACACACCATGTGAAAATTTAATTAAACAAAAAGGCTAAATATGGTTTTTATTAGAGTAAAATATTACATGAGTTATAACATGTTAATCATAGAATTTATAAATTTTAAAAAATAATTTTCAATGTATAATTCTACTTATAAATTATACATTTGTTTAAGAATAATATTTGATAAGATTTTAATTTTTTCTTATATTCTTATTAAGTCATTGATATCCAAGTATTTTTTATAACACATTTTCAATATTCACGAAAAAACACTTTTTAGAAAAGACCTTAAAAATTCATCCATAGGTAATATTTCTATGCTGAATAAAAAAATAATGTTTATTATTTTAAAATATTATTTTAAAATTTATGAATTTATCTTTAAATATGAAATATAATATATAATGACAACTATTTTTAAAAATGAGATTTTAGATATTAAATATTACTATTCTTATTTCATATAAATTACATATTAATGTTTTTTAATATATTATTCATATAAAAAATATATATTTTTATTAAAATATATTATATTTATTTTAAAATAAAAATATACAGAATATTAATTTTTTAGGAAAAAACATTTTTATTTATAATATAATCTTACTAGTTGTTTAGCTTTACTAATTGAATTTTATGAGCTCATTTTTATTAAAATTTTCATATTTTTATAATTATTTATACAAAAATAACTATATTTGATTACTTTTATTTATGCACACCAATTCAATTATAATTTATATATTTATAACATTTAATTTAATTTTATTAAATTGTATTGATGTTTTTTCATATGGTGTTTCGTGTGAAGAATATTTTCAAAAACAATAAATTTATTAAAATGAATGATATATAGTAAAATATTTGTGTGTTATATTATACCAACACAATTAATCTATATACTCGTAGTCTTAGTTTCTATCACTGATTAAATAGATCATAGTATTCTTAAAATAGTGTTGACATGAGATATAATCACTGATGAGATATGTATCTTACTAACATGTGTATGACTAGGAAAAACATATTTTACTTCAGAACTGGCATTTATTAAAACAATTTACGAAAATTAATCTTTATTATTTAGTTATAAACTTTCGTATTTCATGAAAAGTTCTATTAAAAAATGAAGATCACCAGGTACTTAAATATGTTTTTTCTTTTAGAGATGTACAAGTGAATCATATCTAGTTCAGGTGATGAGAAAATTATTTATACGTCATATATAGTATTATAATTATTAGTCCCATGAAAAAAATTATATCTTTTTTGAAATTAGTGTTCATTAAAATTAATAGTTATATTTTCTTTTGAAAAATGAAAAAATGTTTTGAAATATCATTCCAGACATGTTTGAAAAAAAATAATACAGGATTTTACCTTTATAATTTGAATATGGAGTTTAATTTAGGATATTTAAAACATTCATACAATAAGAAGAAGAAAATAATACAATAAGTTCACTATTTGTCGTATAAGAATATAGGGATGAAAGGCCTGTATATAATTGTGCCATTGTAAAAATTTGATAAATTTTTATATAGTGTTCTATGAAATGGGTAATACATGATAATTAGTTTCTCAAATTACAATCAAATACTTTCCATGACCCTTCATGACATATAAGTTTGGTTGTGGGTATTGATCATTAAAAAATATGTCTTCATGTATGTTGAATTTTAAAAAAGATTTCCAAATCATTTGATTATGATTTACTGATGATTTTAATAATCATATCATATATAAGAGAAGTTATGGTTGTGTAAAATTTATACTTATCCACATTGAGGGATAAATTCACATTAACAAATAAATTAGCATAGTTCACTTAAATATTAGTGATTTCATTGGATATTTATTTTACACTTTTTAGCGGGTTCTTATGCTCTCATCTTTTTTAGTCCTTGGATTATTTCCTTGATTTGGATAATTAAGAATCTACCCACAACATTATAATAATGGATCCTTTGGATAAAATCTATTTCCTACAATCATGTTTACTAAAATCATCATTTTTCTTCACCATTTCATTTATCTATACTATCCTTTTGTAAAATTAAAAAATCTCTCAATTCACTCAATACATTTACCGAAGGGATTTTGTCGATATTCTTGTAACATAAGATGTTAAATATTCATTCCCCTATGGTCTTCCCCTAGAGATTCTATTGAAATACTTCATTCTCTAATTTTGATTATCTATGAGTTTTTTATGGTTTCAGTTGTTAATCACAACTGATTTTATCTCAGAAACCATTTACATGAAATTTTTAATAGTAGATCGTATTTCTTCTGGTTTTAAATGGGGAGAATAACAAAATTACATATTCAATATTTTTTTAACTTTGTTCCTTTGAGATTAATCCACTACTAAAACAAAAATTAATTAAAATCAATGGTGAAATATTAATATCATGCGATAATTATCAAAAATAATCTCATAGAAACACCAACACAATTTGTATTAATCTTTTAAACCATCATATTAGCATTCAGTTCAACCTAAAGCACTCTTATTTTAATATATGATTCATTAGGATGGGTTCTCTCATAATCCACAACCTAATTCTTCATTTATTAATTCAATCATAATAGATCATAAAATGAATAGTATTGAATAAATCATATCCCTTATGAGTGTCTTTAAATGTGTTCAGTCTTAGGCCCACTCATTATAAATCATGTGAAGATTGATTTAATTCACAAAAATCCTTATTTTGGGTGACTACACCTAGGTTCATCCAAGTAAAAACTGCATCCAATCTCATAAATATATATAAGTATGTAATTTTATGAGAACAAAAAGCACTTTAATTTACAAAAAATATAAAATGTTATCTTGCACATAGAATAATTTGTATGGTTGAACTAAATTACTCTAATAACTACCCCAAAATAATTAAATTAATAAAAAAATAACTTAATCACGCTATGATAACAATTAAGGTGATAAAGATCTTTACACCTTGGTCAAAGGATAAAAAAGTAAAAGAGATACTATAATTGATTCAATGTGAGATAACCTAAGCTATATATATTTATTGTATTTCATTTTCATAAGTTAAAAATTAAATCTGAGAAATAATTTAATAAATCTCAATAAATGAATGATTGGTGTCTGTTGGACCCTCTATGATATAATAGTTTTTATAATCACAAATAATGTCAATATATTGATTTGACTATGTCATGCCATTTAATATCTCTATGTAAATCAATTATGTCATACAAAATAATATACTTCAATATGTCAATAACCTATATATATATAAATCAATATGTTTACAACTGTATATTTTCATGTGATGTTTCATATAAGACAGACACTTCATGAGCTTTTTAGAGTCCCTGGAACCGATAATTTTTTTGGCACAACGATCTTCAACACACGGATGTTCGACACACAATTGTTCAACCCACCGATGTTCGGCACACCCATGTTCCACACACCAATGTTCAATACACCGATGTTTGACAGATCAATGTTCGACACACCGATGTTCAACACACCAATTTTTGACATACCGAAGATTATAAAACGAAGATGACATACAAATTTTGATAGACCTAAGATAACAGAATGATGATGACACACCAGTGCTAACAGACCGAAGATGATATATCAAATATGACAGACCTAAGATAACAGGCTGAGGCTGACACATAGATTATTACAGAATAAAGATGACAGACCGATGAAAATGACTCACCGATATTCATAAATAACTATTTCAAATTTATTAAATCAAATTTATTTCAAATGGTCATATTTTGAAAAATTATTATTTCTGAGATTATTTAATGTTGTGTATAAGACAATCCGTATACAATACGAGGTACATTCACATGGGGAGAACTTCATGCCTATTGTATCATTACATATAAAATGATTACAACCTCAATTATAAAAGCATGGATCTCATGGAACACAAAAACAAAACCAAAGTTCATACTGTGTGAATAAAAAATATATTTCAAATATAGAAACTCAAATATTGATCCCACAAAGATGATTAAAATGAAACAATATACTGAATAATGATAAACATCCCCACAATGAAGAGATGAACCTTTTCAAACCTGGAAGCTATATTATAGAAACTATGATAATCTATTCTGATTCCGGCTTATAGAAGAGGGATCAAATATAATTTTCTCTACATATAATGAGTCTGGAGCTTTACATCATGACAGAAAAATAAGTCTAAACCATATTTTTCATTAATAACTCTGATGTGAACATGTGTTTACTATTTGAGTTGTGTGTGTAGCTGTTACTGTCACACACACTGTCTCCTATGAATAACTGAAGTATATTAAAATTTCTTCACTCTCACTTCCTTTTTTACTCTTGTATCCCACATAGAACTATGGAGGAGATACTGTGTGATTTTTTTGATAGTATTCCCACAAATAACTACGGTAGAGGTCAAGTGTCACTTCGACAACCCTATGCGCTCTTGTGAACCCCAATATAGGGTTTAGATCAAAATTTTATTTATATAATCTTTTGGTGGTGGGTGAACACCAAGGGGAGAGGGCTAAGTATCAACTTTAGACTAAACATATTGTTTTATACATTGTGTTGTTTGTCTTGTGTTTTAATATGATGTTCATTTTTCACATTAAGATAAATCGAACTTCGATAGTTTGTTTAATAAGTGTTTATATTTATTTGTAATCATTAGATTAGTTTTGAAAGTATGACTATTCAATAGATTTCTAAATCTGAGAACTAATCAATATTGTTATAAACTAATTGATCCGTTAGGACATTTATAAATCCACTAAAAACTGACTTTTATTTTATTTTAAAAGGGGATGTTATTTTAAAGAACCAAATTTAACAGAAATTTTTATAGATACTCAATACACTCATTCTTGAATCATCTAATACGACTAACATTTGGTATCAAGAGTTCTTAAAAAATTATTTTCAGCTTTCAAATATTTTCAACTGTGATTATATTTGTTTTTAAATGATATCAAAATTTCAGTTATTTTTTAATTATAATCTCATTGAAATTATTTTACAACTTGTATCATTGAAAATAGATTAATAGGGGATCTTACCAATAGAACACCTTTCTTTAATGGGACTAATTATTCGTGGTGGAAGATTAATATTAAAACATATATAGATAGCATGGGATTTTAAATCAGGAATGTTATTGAAAGTAAATATTCAATTCCTGAAACTGTTAGAAACACTTTGGATAAACCTTCCAAGACCACCTATAACAATAATTGTAATGAAATGACTGCTCTGTATTGTGCACTACGAGGTGAAGAGTTTAACCGTATCTCTTCTTGTAAAACATCACATGAGAATTGTGAATATATGTCTATTTCTCATGAAGGAACATCTAAAGGTAGGGAAATGTGATTAAATACTTATACTATTAAATATGACAACATCAAAATGAATCATGATGATTATATTTTTAATATGAATCTCAAGTTCAATGAAATTGGGAATACCATGATTTCTTTCGGAAGAGATGTTATAGCCAAAGAGCATATTATGCGGATTCAGTGATGCTTACCATAAAGATGGCATGGAACGTCTTTGTCTATTAAATAATCATGTGATATTGATATGATTTCAGTGAATGAATTGATTGGAAATTTAATGATATATGAATGGGAACTAATGGTAAATCATGAAGATGATGAACCAAAATGAAAGTCAGTAACTTTCAAGACAACTACAAATAAAAGTAAAGATAAATAAAAAGTCCAAACTACTATTGAAAGCTCGAGAAGTGATGAAGTATCTCTGAATAGTGATGAAGAAATGTCCCAGTTGGCTAGAAAATTCAATAAATTTTATAGGGAAAATAAGTTTCTCAAAAAGACAAATTACAAAGGAATTTATGATAATGAGGGAAATTGGGAAAAGGATTAGAAAATAAATTAAAAAGTAGAATAGATAATTTTCCTCAAATGTAAAATGAATTGAAATGTGATGGATGACTATCCAAAGGTAAAATACAACAAAAAATATGAAAAGAAGGATAAAAGGTATATGAATTCAATTATGCCCCCCTTGAGTTCCTCTGAGGACATCTCAAGTGAATCTGGATCTTCTCAGAATGAGAAAATTGATATGGATAAAATGTGTTTTATGAAAAACACAACTGAGGTAACCTTATAATATCCTATACACAATCCTTATTATTCTGAAAGTGAGTCTATGAATATGAAAAATGATGAATTATTTGAATATTTAATAAATTTAGAAGAAACATGTAATGAGTTGAATTATAAGTATAAATCTTTAAAGAAACAACATGGTCTTACTCTGACTGCTAAATTTGAACTTACAACCGAAAAAGATAAAAATGCTCAACTGCTCATGGAAAATAATGAGTTAAAAATTTCTAATGATCAATTTAATAAATTTTTAGAAATGTTTAATAATGGGAAAAATAAACTTACACAAATGATTGTTAAACAAATAGCTCCTAAGTAAACATCTGGGATATGGTATCAACCAGGTCAAAATAATTTATCCAAATCACTTTTTGTATCCAAATCTAGAAAATCTCTTACCTTTTTCAAAAACCATGATTTTACAGCATGTTCTAATTCCACCAGTTCGTTTAATGTATCCAATTATTCAAGACCAAACGGATTTTATTTTTCAAAAACACTATATTCCTCATATAGAAAACCCATAAGACAGTTATGGGTTCTTAAATCTTATATTACTAATGTATGTGGACCCAAACAAATATGGGTACCAAATTCAATTCTTGGATGAACTGTTTTGTAGGTAAACTGTCTAAAGAGCTTATATAAAAATATTTGGTACTTGGATAGTTGGTGTTCAATACATATGAAAGGGGATTATTTCAAGACATAAATGTCTTATCATGATTTATATAGGGAATGTCACATTTATTGACAATGGTAATGGAAAAATCACCGGCCTAGGCTAGATTGGTAGCCCTAAATCTATTTTATTTTCTACAGTACTGTATGTTGATGGATTAAAGTATAAACTGATAAACATATCTCAATTGTGTGATGATGGGTTTAATGTAAAATTTAAAAATGATTCATGCCATATTTTTTATAATAAGAATAACATAGTATTAATGATTTTAGACATGATAACGTATATCATATATATCTACACACACTAGCCTCACAGACTATCTCTTGTCTAAATGGATTTCACAAAGAGTCTTGGTTCTAACATAGAAGACCTGGACATTAAAGCATGCACTCTCTTAGTAGTTTAACTAAAAAATGTTTAGTTAAATACTTATGCAAATTAATGTTTTCAAATAATAAAGTTTGTAATCCTTGTCAAAAAGTAATGCAACATAAAATCTCTTTCAAACCGATGAAAGATGTAACTACTTCTCATCCTCTTGAGTTGGTTCAAATGGAATTGTCTGGACTATCTAGAGTTTTGAGTCTCAATGGGAAGAACTATGTTTATATTCTTGTAGATGATTTTTATAGGTACACCTTGAAATTTTTCTTAGCTCAAAAAAGTGAATCTTGCTAACACATAACAATGTATGCGAGGAATTTAGAAAATATCAGTAGAATTAAGATTAAAACCTTAAAATGTGATCATGGATGTGAGTTTGAGAATCATGATTTATAATATTTTTTCACACATAATCGATATAATCAAAACTGGTCTGCTCTTAGGACACCACAAAATAATGGTGTTGTGGGAAGAAGAAATATAACTTTACCAGAAATTTCCTGAACTGTGATGAATGAATATGATCTACCCAATTATTTCTAGGATGAAGCTGTTAATACAACATGTTACATAATAAAACGCATCTTAATCAGAACCATGCTTAAGAAAAATCTTTATGAGTTTTGGAATTATAGGAAACCCAAATTAGGTAATTTTAAAATGTTTGGATGTAAAATTTATATTCTGAACACTAAAGATAATTTAGATAAATTTGACCCCAAAAGTGATGAAGCAATATTTTCTTGGATATTTGACATCAATCAAAGACTATATAGTATTTATTAAGAAAACAAAATGTGTGGAGAAATATGTACAAATCAAGTTTGATGAAGCAGATCCACATGAGCCCAATAACTCACTAGTAAATACTGAAGAGGATATGTCAAATCTGGACATTAATGATAAAACCACAAATCATATTGTGATGAAATTTGTGAAAACTTCCAGTTCTGTAAATTCTCTAGATCTTAACCATAGTGAACCAGATCAACCTAACTAACCCAAAATATCAAGTCCTACCTTTTCAAGACCAACTAGGACACTTAAGAATCATCCCCTAAATATTGTTGTTGGATATTTTGATTGTGGACCACAAACGAGATCATCCTTTAGAAAAAAGGTTGAACATAACGCTTTCTTGTAACAGTTTGAACCTAAAAATTTTAATGATGCAATCAATGATGAATTTTGGGTAATGGCCATGTAAGAAGAACTTAATCAATTTGAAATAAATAATGTTTTGAAACACGAAGAGAGACTGAAGGGTACTTTGACCATAAGAACCAAATAGGTATTTATAAATAAACTAGATGAAGTAGGAAATATAGTTATAAATAACTATAGACTAGTTGAACAAGGATATAATCCAAAAGAAGGAATTGATTATGAAGAGACCTTTTCACCAGTAGCTAGACATGTGGCAATTAGGATCTTACTTTATTATACAAAAAATTGGATTTTAAACTTTATCAAATGGATTTAAAATGTAAATTTTTAAATGGTTATATTATTGAGCATGTTTTTATTGAACAAACCCCAGGTTTTAAAAATCCAAATTTTTCAAGTAAATTTTTCAAATTATCGAATGAATTATATGGTTTGAAACAAGATCTAAGAGATTGGTATGAAAGGTTGAGTAACATTCTTATTTATAAAGGCTTCAAAAAAGGACTGACAGACCCTACATTATTTATAAAAGGAATTTCAGAATATGTTTTAATAGCATAAATATATATAGATGATATTATATTTGGATCTTTTAAAAATTCCTTATGTAATTATTTTTCAAACGTAATGTAATGCGAGTCAGAAATCAGATTAATGGGTGAACAAAAATACTTTCTTGGATTTAAAATATTTCAAAATAAAGAATGCATTATTTTAAATAAAAGTACATACACTAAAGATATATTGAAATGATATTGATTTGATAGCATTAAGAGTAGTTAAACCCCTATAAGCTCTTCACGTAATTTATATTTTGATAAAAATAGAAAATTAGTTGACAAAACTGCATATAGAGGAATGATTATGAGTTTTCCGTACTTAACTTCTAATAGGATAGATATTATGTTCAGTGTGTGTATGTGTGAGAGATTTTAAGAAAATCCAACGGAGTCACCACTAAATGCTGTTAAAAGAATTTTTAGATACCAACAGTATAAAACTAACATATGAATCTTCTATCCTAAAGGACAACCTTTTGATTTATTTAGCAATTCATATGATGATTTGGGTTGATGTATGTTAGATAGAAAGTGTAAGTCTGGAACATGTCACTTTTTGGGAAAGTCTCTAATATCATGATGTAGTACAAAGAAATATTCAGTTTCATTATCAATTTCTTAATCATAATAGATTACTGTTGGTAGTTGTCGTGAAACAATTGTGTGGGTGAAACCCACATAATTTGAATATCGATTTTAATTCAGACATATCCCCATAAACTGTGACAACACAAGTTCTATTAACATTTCTAGGAATCCAAGTTCTCATTCTAGAACAAATAATATTTATGTAAGACATCCCTTTTTGAGATATCATCATCAAAATGGTGATATAACTCTAGTGTTTATTGGGATTGAACATCATCTTGCAGATATATTCACTAAACCCTTAAAATATGAGAGAATAAACTACATCAAACATGAACTAAGAATGATAAATCTCAATGATCTCATGAAACTGAACCTTAAAAATGATAACATGAAACCGATCTCATGAAATATATCCTTGAAACTGATCTCATGAAACTAATCTCATGAAATAGATCTGTGAAACTGATCTGATGAAACTGATCCTTGAAACTATTCCTTGAAACTGATCATATGAAACTGATCCTTGAAACTGATCTCATGAAACCCATCCATGAAAACTATCTCATGAAACTGATACTTAAAACTGATCTCATGAAACTGATCCTTGAAACTGATCTTAGGATACCGAACTCTAAAAACCGATCCCTTGAAACCGATCCTTGAAACTGATCATGTAATACAGATTCAATGTCACCAATTTATTTAAGGATTATTTTGTAATTCTATTTATTTTAAATAAAATGATGTTGTTTTGTGTTATTATTTCCAAATTTAAATTTAATTCTTTATTATTTACAATATCCAAATGATATGTTATGTTTGATCCATCCCGACCTTTCACCTTCCAACTGACGTAATGTCTTATACTGTTTTCACTATATCTCTCGACCCTCGACATATCTAACTCCATTAGATTCTGAAACCTCAAAATTTATAGGACCACGCATGCTATGGAAGAGCCACGAAAATATCCATCTTCTAAACATCAGATGGGTGAGTAAAGTGGGAATTCAAAACAGAGCTTGGAAAGCTTTGTAGTTACGGCAGAAAATGATGTGGTTGCTCAATGGATTTTATCAAGAAAGTTGTTTTTATTAAGAGTACTAGAATCTCAATGGTGGCTAAGATGGTTCTATAATAAATAAAGTCCTCATTATCCCCAGCTAGTACATTAGTTTTATAAACATTTCAAGATTTCTATGGATGAATTTGAGGCAGGAAAGATAAAGTCAGTGGTAAAGTGAAAAAATAGCTTTTTCATCAATGAAATGGGTTGAGTGCTTAGAGATGCCTCATGAAGGTTTCTATGCTGATTATCGGGGTAATATTCCACCTTCTTCTGATTTATTCTCGTATGAAAATTCTATATCAGAGATTACTTGAAATGGAGAATCTAATAGGACTATTGAAAGTGAGTTTTAGGGAGAGGTAATATTACTTTTAATGTTTATATAACATCAAATCCTCTAAAGGAAGGAAGATTTCTTTATTGTGAAGTATCATCATGTAGTACTAATGTATCAATTGAAAGATTTGATAAAAGTGATCGTCTGTAGGTATCTAATTGTGCATGTATTTTATTTGATAAATCCATCCAAAAAGGGAACATATTTTTATCATCTAAGGATTATATCTTTCATGTTATAATGGATAGGTTGTGTGGAATATAGAGATGAAGTGATAAGTTCATGTAGTGGTTTCTATCTTCAAAAAGATATTTGTAAAAGGATGAAATTATTATGGAACACATAGAATAAATGCTGGGTAAGTAATGAGGAATGGCTTGAGGAGGATTTCAATCCATTCTACCATCCTACCAGACCAAAGGATCATGTTGATTTATGTCTTAAACGAGGATAAGAACCTATTTATTTCGATGATGAAGCTGAGACTTAGGTGCCAAGGGGATAAGGATCTCCTTTTGATGATAGGAGTGATCCTGATATTCTTGAAGTCCCAAAGACATGTCTTATGGACATGATAGTCCACCCTACACATACCCTCAAGAGAAACTTTATTATGTGATGAGGATGAGGAAGAGATCGTGGTTATTGGAGTTGAAGTCCATGCATGTAAATTAGATGATGAGTCCGATTTTGATGATTATAAAGGAGGTGGAGGAGAAAATGATGAGCATGTGAGTAATTCTTTAAAAGTGGGACAACAATTGGATGACAGATCTAGTGAGGAATCCGTTCATGGAGCTGGTGATGGTACAGAGGTTGTTGAACATGAGGTTGTTGATCCTTGAGATACTAATCATGAGGAAAGATCACCCCTTCCTAATGATAAAAATCTTGATATCATTCAACAATTGTATGATCTTATGGGTGGTGTAAATGAGGAAGAAGTTGGGGATCATGTGCCTTAAATTAAGGAAGTTCCTAGAGAAGTTGATGTGACTAGATCACATGAAGAACCAGAATTTCAGTTGGTTCTTATAAACTGAAATGTTATTATGTCTAGAGGAAAGGATGAAGAAGTTGATAAAGATGATGTTGTTCTTGATCCTCAGGGAATAAGGATAAGGATTGATACTATTGATCCAAGATATTGGACATGTACTCATGAGTGGAATAATGATCAAGGATATATTATTTATGGGATAGAATATGTATCGATTGAGGAGAGGGTGTGTTCTCCTTCTACTCTACAAGACCAAGCTAAGGAAGAACCTATTGCACCTGTTCCACCTGTTTCACCTCTAGCAGTAGAGCCAGTAGTACAGATAGTGCCAATTTACTATGTCACTAAGGATGAATTATAAAAATTATAAAATGATATATGTGAGTCCTTGAAATCCTCATTTGGATAAAAAATGAGGCATCCACATCAATAAGTATTTTAGACACAGATGCAGCAAATATTTCACGGATAATTATCCCAGAGATTCAACCAAATCTCATAACTATAGAAGAAACCATCATTAGGAAAAATACCTTACAGAGAGAAGAATTAAGACAGATGAGAAATGAGAAAAATTATCAAACCTCTGACTTCAAGACCTCCTTTAGTGGTGTACTGGAAGTTCTTAGGAACACGGTGACTCATCTACTAAGTGTAGATCTGAAGAAGATGAAAGAGGAGCTTAGAAATATGTTAATTGGAACATCTAGTTCTAGGAGTGGGAAAGGTGCTGTTTCTGATTTGGAGTCCGTCAAGGTTGTGATGCTGGAAGAACTCTAATGTCTTCATAGTGTTTCTGACAAAGAAACTCTTTCAAAGTTTCATAGAAATATTGATGTTGTGTACAATATTGTCAGGAAATGCACAAATGAATCATCTCCTACTCATAAAGAGATTAGAGTGAAAGTGGATAAATACATTACTAAGATTTATACAAATCATTATCGCATCAATAGCTTCATATTTTTAGAAGAAAATCTCAGAATAACTCCATCCACAAAAGCATTCAGGAAGCAAGTTTCTCAATAGAAGGAGTTTACCCCTTGGCTGAATAAATTAATGGAGAATAAGGATGACTTCGAGAAATCCATGAAATATGGTGGTGAAATCATCAATAATTTCATCAACCTCCTTAATCCATATCTACATGTTCAAGATGAATTAATTGTGGTTCCTCCTCCTGCTTCCATTGGTACTACATCTCGGCCTCCTACTCCAATGATTGTCACTTAGGATCTTTCCCATATTCGACTGATCATTACAGAGCAATCTCTCTATTGAATGTGGTCAAAAATAAGGCCTAGCCTTTTCTCCAATGTCCCTACAGGTGTTTCATTTCTTGTTGTTATCTTCTTATTGCCTCTTCCCTCTTCCACTCCCACACCTTCTTCTCCTCCTCTAGATCCTTCAAATAAAGGCAAATACCCTCAATAGCCAAACCCATGGTGATGGATTGTATCTTTCATAGTGATTTGTTCTTTTGTTTATCCTATACTCTTCTTCTTCTTAATGTAAATATTTATGGTTTCATTATTTTATGACATTTCTCCTCTTATTTTCTACTTTTTTTTGCTAATCCCAAAAGGGGGAGAAAAGGCAAAAGGAATACATTATTTATCTAAGGGGGGAATTTCATGTATAGGTCACATGGAATATTTTCATCAAAATCCATTTATTTAGGGGGAGATTTGTTTTTATAAACACAAACAAGGGACGGCCTTAGTTATATTGAATAATCTCATTCATTGCAGTATGCTATGTTCAGTTATTCATATTCTTTATATTTACATGCATTACATAATTTTTTATTATCAAAAATTGGGAGATTGTTGGACCCTTTATGATATTTTTGTTTGCTTAATCACAAATAATTTCAATATACAGATTCTACTATGTCATGCCATTTAATATCTCTATGTAAATCAATTAGGTCATACAGAATTATATACATCAATAAGTCAACAAATTATATATGTATATAAATCAATATTTTTAAAAGTTTATTTTTACATGTGTTGTTTCGTATAATACAGAAACTTCATGAGAATTTTAGAGTCTGTGACACCGACAGTTTTTTTGACACACCGATGTTCGACACAACGATGTTCAACACACCGATGTTCGACAAACCGATGTTCAACAGACCGATGATGATAGAACAAAGATGACATATTGGAGAAGATAGACCAAAGAGGAATTACCAAATATAGCAGACCGATGCTGACACACCGTTTCTAACAGACCGAAGATGATATAACGAAGATGAAAGACCAACGATAAAAGACTGATGCTAAGACTGATGCTGACACACTGATTCTAACAGACCAAAGACGATAGGCTGATAAAAATGACTCACCGATAGACAGAAATAACCGTTTCAAATTTTTTAATTCAAATTTATTTCTAATGGTAATATTTAGACAAATTAGTGTTTCTGACATTATTTGATGTTTTCTATAGGACAATACATAGACTGTATGTGGTACATGCACATGGAGAGATCTTCAGGCCTATTGGATCTTGTCATATAAAAGGATTACAACCTCATTATTTAAAGTATGACTCCCGTAGAACACAAAAAAAGTGGACTGTGTGAATACAAAATAAATGTAAAATAGAGAAACTCAATGCTTGAGCTCAAAATAAGTTTTACAAGAACCAACCTATTGAAGCTTTCTAAACATCCTCACCAAGAAGAACTGAACCTTTTCACCCCAGGAAGCTAGATTAAAGAAACTATGATACTCTTTTTTGAATCCAACATCTATAAGAGGGATAAAATATAAATTTTTATACATCTAGTGAGTCTAGATCGTTACATCACAACATATAGAGATTTCTAAACACTGTTCTTATTTAATAATTCTATTGTGATGTGATGTTTTCTATTTGAGAAGGGTGTGTATCTTTTTGTATCACACACACTGTCTCTTGAGAATAATTGAAGAATATAAAAATATCCTCACACCAAATTATTTTTTTCTTTTGTATCCCACATAGAACTGTGGAAGAGATCTTGCGTGATATTTTTGATATTTTTCCATGGATAAATATTGTAGAGGTAATGTGTGATCTAGATATCCTAATGTTCTATTGTTAATCATGATCCAGGGTGTGGATCAAAACATTATTTATATAAATTTTTTGTTGGCAAGTGATCACCAGGTAGAGAGGACTATGTCTTAGCTTGAGACATAACCTCTTGTTTTATCTCCTTTATTGTTTGTCTTGTGTCTTAATCTAATATGAATTTTTCACATTAAGATAAACAGAACATCGATAGTTATTTTATCAAGGGTTTATATATTTTTTGAATCAGTTTATCAGTTTCCAATGTTTGAATAATCTTTAGATTGGTAAAGTATTTCTACTCAATATTATGAGAAACTAATTGAACCATCTAGATAATTATAAATCCACTACTTATTGAATATGATTTTATTTTAATTAGGGATGTTATTTTAAAGAACCAAATTTTACAGAAATATTTATAGTTACTCAATTCTCCCCCCCCCCCCCTCTTGAGTCATCTACTACAACCAATAGTGTTTTTAGGGATCATGAACATAAATGACCTATATTATGACATCTTTTAAATTTAATCTTTAATAAAACAACACTATGTCCTCTTCTAGACTCCCCATAATTAATACTCATATTCATAACCTAGGGACTGAAATCACAAAAATATAGTGATCTCAAATGACTAGAAATAAACATATCAACATTTCAACAAAGAATATATTATATTCATATGTGAGAACATAATCGTGGGAAAAATATCCTACTAAAAAGAGAATTGATCTATAAGAGTTATTTATAAGTACTAATAGTACGACGTTTTTTCAATTTAATAAATATGTACAATGTAATAACAGTGTGAGATAATAAAAAAGTGACATGAAGTGTTCTTAAACGAATATATGAAATAAAAATATGGAATAATAATAATAATTGAAATTATATTATTAGGGAAAATGTTAAGCTAAATAATATTTAGTAACAATCATTTGTATGAAGAAAAGTACAATAATTACCATGTGTATTCATATAAATAAAGATATATAAAATCATGTCCATGACCTGTCATGTGAAATAAGATACGGGAGACCATTTCCACCCACTATCATGTGAATAATATTATATACAGGCATTTTCATGCACCTAAATTTGAATAAAGCGTAACGAGATCATGTTCCAGAACAACATTTTGACCAAACCATAATAAAATCATGTTCATGTACAATCTCATGATGAAAGAATAACTTGATAATTTAATTTCATAAAATTGATATATCATCTGATATAAAACCTTAAAAAAGTTATTATAGTATAATATATGACATCACCCATGATCATCCACACATATTTGTTCTATAAGAGGTTAATCATTCAACAAATAATGAAAATCATCGGGATGAAAATGGGTTTCTTATAAATTAAAAATGTTGTCTCAAAACATAACTATTCTATTAAAGAAGCACATCCATATTTTAATGATCCCAAATCAAAATTATAATGTTAATATGGAATTCATGGTTTTATTTTAGTTAAATATTTTTTCTGAAAAAATATTAAAAAAATTGATAATTATGGAACATACCATGTGGAAATGACCATAAGAAAAACCTACCCATAGTGTAAAAATTCGATGTGTGTCTTGAATAGAAAATCAGTTGAAGTTTATGTTACCACATGTATACTAATACTACCATAATTTGAACTCAATGTGACCACATGAAGTAAATTATCTTCCATATAGAGAAATCTATTTATCATGGGAATGTAATTAAAATTTCTATTTATTGTTATATTAAACATATGTTTTATTGTAGTGACCTCAAGAACAGATGTAACTACCATTAGAATATGAGTACCTGCAACATAAATAAATATACTTACTATATGAAGAAAAAAAATATACCATAATAAAAAATTTACCAACTACATTAAGAAATGAACCTAACTTGAGAAGAAATATACCTACTACAAGAAGAAATGAAGTGTTCTTGCCTAGTTACCTAGCCTTATTGTCATGAAAAAAATCTAATCCATGTAAATGAGAGAAAAATTAACCCTACATAAGTAGAGACCAATCATCCATTTATATTTCAAGTAGTGTTGTATTCTTCAAATACCCAATGGCTATTTTTTCATGAATTAATTGTAGAGATAGTGCAATTAATGTTCTAATAAATGTTCTGCAATAAATTCATTGAGATATAATTTTATTTAATAGGAATAACCACTCATGGAAAAGTGTGATTCATACACATATAACAAGAAAAATATATACATATTAACTTATAATAAAAATATGACTCATTTAGACCTCTCTATGATAATATTTTTTTCATGAAAATTCCATGAAAACTATACTAATCATTTTTAATGATATATTACAAGATTAATAAAAAATTGGAGCTGATCATAATGAGATTAATTCAATATTAACTATCTTAATTCATTATCTACTATGTTATAAAATAAATTTTTAATAGATTTTTAACATATTTTTTCTATAAACACAAACTCTAGTACTAAAATTGAGATATATAGACACCATCATTGAATTATCTTCATTTTTACTACCATATATAATAGTATAATTGGTTGTGTATGAATTACACTCCTTCTATCACATGAAAAAAATGTGTAACAGTATTTCTTATTGAATTTAATTTATGAGTAAATTGTTTTGTTAAACCTAGATCAGGTTGTGGATTAGTTTATTTCATAATAAACTATATGGCAGCTGGTGCTTTTCAAGTAGATTAGAGTAGATCTTGGATTATTATTTACCCCTTTTTTAAAATCTACAGTGTGATTTTTTTTCTGTTTTAAAATAAACCATTTCCAATTTTAAAATTATAATAATATATTATTGGGATTGATAAAATTATTTTATGTTTTATAAAAAATTTTGGTTTCATATAAAATAATATAAAAATTAAAACTGTTTTAAAAAAATTAATTAATTATTATAAATCTTGAAAGAAACATTTTGAATGATGATATTATATTACTCTATTATTTTAGTAAATTAGGTTTTTTTATAAATAAGGTGAATTTAATTTTAAATATTTTTATCATATATTTTTAACAGGAAACTCAAATAACCCCATCCAACCCTATTGAGCGTTCCACTTTGAGGAACATTTTGTATCTAGGGATCTTAAAAATATATTTCACTATGATACTGTTTCATATAAGATTATTGAATTTATGTTAGTTATAATTTTTAATATTCACAGATAATAATTTAAAATATGGAATTCACACTAACTAGCCTACTAATTATATGGAAACAAATATTCTCAATGAAATGTCAAGATTAATTTCTATATAGAGAGCAAGGTATTTGATATATGGATAGTTATTGAAAAAATATGAAAAATCTAGAGATTATTATGATTAATGGTGATATAACACTATGTCCTATTAGGAATTTTACTATAAAGTAATGAATGAATTTTATTTTCCATTAGTAGAAGATTAATTTAGTATAATATAATTTTGTTCAACTATATTTGAAATTTGAGATACTCTTTCAATATCTAATGAGAGAACCTGAAATATTGACAGGAAATGTGTGAATAATTATTCCATTCCGTATGATGACATTAAAATTAAGAATGATGAATAAATATATTATATGTATCTCATTTTTAATGATATTTTAAACACAATTCAATAATTTGGTAAAAAATGGTCAGATAAAGCTATAATGATGGAACTTCTCATATGTCTGTTTGATAAGTGTAGAGTAACATATATCACCATCAAATAATATTATGAAATATGTAAGATACTTGAAAATGATATTATTAGAATCATAAAGATTTATGTCGAGGAAAATAATTTAAATAAAGAGAAAGATAATGAACCAAATAGGAAATTATTTTAATTCAAGATTTTTACCTGAAATCTAAAAGTAAAAATCAATGTTAGTGGTTCAATTTATTATGAACAACGTTCTTATAGTGAAAAAAAATATCTTATCTTGCCCGATTATTCAAAAAGTTCTACATGAAGAAAAAATTCATAATGAAATTAAATTACATAGGTATATGTGAATATAGAGGATATTGGATGAATGAATAGAAAAAAGGATGACTCTACTAATGAGACAACATTTTATGATTTAAAAACAAAAAGAAACATTATGGTAGATTTCACTGAGATAAAATATAAAAAATATATGAGTCTAATAGAGAATATTATAAAAAGGATATGAATTCCACTGAAGTCACCTCTAAGGATAGTTCAACTGACTATAATCTGAGTATAGAATAAAAAAATGATTGAGACAATACATGTTTCAAGAAAAACATATATGAGGAACTAAAAACAAGATCGTTATCTCATCTTCATATCTAAATTATATTTGATAGTGTAAATAGTTATTAAATCATGATTAATGAGTATTTATTTTAATATTTCTATATGATGGATGAAAATTTTAATTATTTCAAAGATAAATATGAAAGTTTAAAGAGGGAAAATGCATTATCTTCATAGTTTAAATATGATTTCAATGTAGGAAAAGAAAAAATATAGAATTATTAAATAAAATAATGAATATAAAATATCTTGATAAATTATTAAGAATGATGTAGAAATATTAATGAGTGGTTGAGAACCCATTATAAGAATTAATAGTAAGCAAACAACTCCTAAATGTACCACTGAGATTGTTTACCAACCTCGATAGAGGGAAATTTTCAATAATATTTTCCCTAGTTCATGTCCTAAAAAGTCTGTTAATATATATTATTCTTATAGAAAAAATTATTTTATTTCTAAACATATAATATTAATTTATATTGAACAATTTAGATAACTATGGATCCATAAATATTTGGTTACTAATATTTATAGACCTAGGAAAATTTGGGAACCAAAATCATTTCATTTTTTAACACTAATGTCAGAATCCCTATTGAAGAGTACCAACAAAAATATGTGGTACCAGGAATGTTGATGTTTTAGACACATGAATAGGGACTACTACAGATTCAAGAACTTTGTAAATGTTGATAGTGGATGTGACTCTTTAACTGGCTGCACAAATGGGAATAGAATTGGACTCGTTAAAATTTATAAATCTCACACTATTTTGATTTTGATTTTTTTTATTTTTAGATTTATTAATGTATAATTATTAAAAATATCATAGTAATTTAATGATGGATATTATGTTATTTTTTAAAACAATGCATACAATTTTTTTCTTCTATTGATGAAATATTTTTTACTATCTTTCCTAATGATGATGTTGATGTTGTTGATTTAAATTAATTATTTTATCAAAATATTTCCAATTTAAGTACTTGTTATAATATTTTTGGATTTGGAACAGGGGAATAGACCATTTCAAACATCACATGATTATTAATATAAATTGTTAAAGATTAGTTAAGGATCCTCCTAAATGAAAATTCATAAAAGAAAAACTCTGAAACCCATGTCAAAATGGTAATTAGCATAAAATATATATCAATTTAAAGAAATAACTGTGAAATTATCAACCCCAAGAGTTAGTTTATATGGAATTGGTTGTTCCTTATAGAATTTAGATATTAAATTGGAAGCACTATTCTTATAGTGTAGTATATAAATTTTCTAGGTAAACCTGGGTATTATTTATGACTAAGAAAATTTAAGCATGTTCCTATTTTTACAAGTAAGAATAATCTATAGAAAATTTTAATGGGAATACTATTATGTCCTTAAGATGTGATAGTGTCCATGATTTTCAGAATCATTATTTTTAATCTATAAAATAAAAACATGGATAGAATAAAAAAATTATTATACTTTTAGGGCCTCATAAAATAATAATGTTTTATAATGAAGAAACATAACTCTTTAGGAAATTCACAGCACCATGCTTATGGAACATGAACAACCTGTTTAATTTTGGGAAGACACTGTGAATATAACTTGTAATATTTTTAATATGTTTCTTATCATACCTCAATTTAAAAAAAATTATGAGTTATCAAATAGGTTAAACCAAAATTAAAACAGATTTCATCATTTGAAAATCATTACAATCAATAAAAAAGAGAATTCAGAAAGAAATTCATCCACCAATTTTGATGGAATTTTCCACTGATATTCAAAATATAGTAAATGATACATGGTATCAAAAAATGGACAAAATTTTTGGAAGAATCTAAACATGTCAAATTTTATGAAATTGATC
This sequence comes from Viscum album, assembly GCA_963277665.1. Lineage (NCBI taxonomy): Eukaryota > Viridiplantae > Streptophyta > Magnoliopsida > Santalales > Viscaceae > Viscum > Viscum album. The sequence goes on along the minus strand of OY728141.1, from coordinate 588,878,544 downwards.
ATCATGAGAAAAATATTTATTTAAATAACCATAACAATTTAATTTTTTATCTGAATTTAAATCACATATCTAGTAATAATTCTGTAAAACCACATATATAACAATTACCCAGTTCTACGGAATAATTTGAACACATACCTATAGATGATAATGAATTTTTAATTCCTTATATTCATATAACTATTAATACTCATGGAGAATATCCATTAGATTTTGTTTTTAGAGACCTAGATAGAGAAAAACATAATAGATATTCTCTTTTAAGTAAGGTTAAACATCAATTCTTTTTTCAGAACATGAACTTAAGAACATAAAAAAAATGAATATTTATATGTAATGGAAAAGAGAATAATTGAACCAATTTGAGAGAAATAATTTATGTAAAATTTTTGGAATAATTATGGACTTCTTAACCATTGGCACTAAATTGTATTTTTGGAGTAAGTTAGATAAGTCTGAAAGGAATATTAATAACAATGGAAGGAAAGCCACATAATATTATTGTCAAAAGAAATGTATTGACTATGAGTAGACCTTCTCACCAGTAGTTAGACCTGAATCAATTATAATTTTATATTCTTAGGAATAATATTGGGAATAAAAATTATTTTAAATGGATGTCAATAGTGATTTCATAAATTGTTATAAAATTGAGGATGTTTTTTTTTGAAACAACCACCGAAATTTCATTACAATATTATTCCAAACCATGTATTTATATTAACATAAAATTTATATGGCTTAAAAAAGATATTATTTCTTGTTATGCTTGGATCAACACATTTTTTATTTATAATGGGTTTTAAAAATGGAATATTTAACCCTAATTTATTTATTAAAAAAATTAACAAGATATTGTTTTAGTAAAATTCTTTTATGACGATATCTTTTTTTTATTATCCAAAAAATCTATTTGTACCAAATTTTAACAAATGATGAAAAATGGAATATGAAATGAATTTTATGGGAGACCATAAAAAATTACATGGATTTTATATTTTTAAAAATATTATAGAAATTATTTTAATTCAATGAAAATACATTAATGATATTTTAAAATGTTTTGGTATTGATAGTAATAAAGTTATCTATACTCCAATTAGTAGAAATATATAAATTGGATCGTGATGAAATTTTGAAACTGGTTGATTAAACTGATTAATTTGAGTTTATTGGGAGCACGCATCACATAACTACATTATTATCTAATATTACATATACTCTATTCATTTTTTAATGTTTTCAATCATATAAAAAATATTAACATTTTCTTATTGTAAAAGGAATTTATAAATATATTAAAAATACAACCAACATAGTGTTGTTTTGTTCTAGAGGGAATTAATTTGATTTATTAAGTTATATAGATAAAAAATTATTTGGATGTTAGTTAGATAGAAAAATAACCTGTAGAATATGTTATTTTTTGGGAAATTTAATAGTTTCATGTTGTAGTAAAACTCAAAACTCTATTTCATTATCCACTATCAAAGTTGCGTACATAGTAATAGAGAGTAATTGTGTATAGATTCTATGGATGAGAAGTAGAAAACTAGAATATTTATAGGCTCATCCCATTTTAGATTTTATGGTTTATAATAATAATTTTTAATAAAATAATATCGTAGATCTTGATATAATAAGCTCAAATCATTTATTATTTTTAATGGATTTTAAAAAGGAATATATTTCACTACTTTTTGTATTAAAATAATTTTAGAAGTTTTTTATTACAAAAAATTTTTGTTGATGATATTATTTTTGGATCATCCAAGAACTATTTGTGTTCCCAATTTTCAAAGAGGATTAAAATGAATTCTAAATGAGTTTGATGGTTTATTTATCATTCTTCATCGGTTTTAAGATTATTTAAAATATGGGAGAAATTATTTTAAATAAAATAAAATACACTGATTAAATTTTATTATATGGATAATATTAAAAGTAGTGATACTCCCCTGAATATAAATCTATAAATAATATCTTGATGAAACTGGGAAAAAAGTTGATCAAACCACTTATAGAGATATATTTAGAAGTTCATGTTACTTAACTACTTTCTTACCCAATATTATTTATATTTTATTCATTTTTGTATGTTTTTAAAAAAATACAATTGAAAAACATTTAATTATGATCAAATTAATTTCTAAATACCTCTAAAATGATACAAACTTAGGTATGTTTTATTATAGTGGACATGAATTTGATTTTCTGAGTTATTTAGATGAAACGTTTTTTATGAATAAATTTACATAGAAAAAGAACCTCTGGATCATGTCACTCTTGGGAAAAGTATCTAGTTTCATGGTATATAATCTTTTATACTCTATTGAATTATACACATCTAAAGTTGAGTATGTATCTGAATGATGTTTTTGAGCATAGATTCTATGGATGAAACACACCTTACTAGATTATAATTATTTATGTTGACATGTCCAAATTTATTGTTATAATCAAAGTGTAATAAATATCTTTATGAATATTGTATGACAATCATGGAAAAAATATGTTATAAAACATTACTTTTTGAGTGATCCTTTTCAAAAACATGATATAACACTTGAATTTAGGGGGTATAACCGTAATATTTAAAATAACTTTTGAAATCCATTGAATAATGATAAATTTTATTATATAATAAATGAATTGGGTATGATAAAACATGAATAATTTCAGTTTTTTACCCTTTTATGTTATTTTAAATTCTTATAATAAATGGTTACGCACTATTTATAAACATATTTCTTGAAGTTTCATGGAATTTTATTTTATATTTCTAGTTATGTAACCATTATTTCTTGTTCACATGGTTAGTATACCTAAAATGTCCAATTATTCATATAGATTCTATACAAAACATGGAACCTAACTCATATATTCACTACACATACTGTGAAACCATTTCATGTATAGTTAGTATACTTACCATTTCATCTAAGCTACCATCACCACATGGTCAGTAGAACTACTATGTCAATTTTATACTCAATATTTTTAGTACAGTCAATTTGTTACGTCTTCTACAATATTATCATTATATCACAAAAAATATAATTAAATTTAAAATTCAATTTTTGGATCCAAATCAACATACATAGTTTTCCCTAAAACCCATCTTCTTATTTTTGGTACCTCGCCTACTACCTAAAACCCATTTTCATGAGATCTATATTTCCATCTACACTCACATATATTGAATCTACAATGTGAATCTAAAACCTTTGAGTTATAATCAAAATGTGATGATGCAATGATTGAAGTGTTCTATTGATGATACATCTCCTATCAAATTTCATCCGATGAAGAAATTATAAAATATTAAGAAAGAATCACTATGTTAGTGGAGTCCTGAAATTCCTATAAGAATGATAAAATCACATGTAGAAAAAAAAATTATACTCATTGGATAATACTTAGAAAATTGATAGTATAGAATGAAATTAGAAATCTATTTTGGGACTCATGGTTTTCCTAAAATGGTAACCCATTCTATCCACAATTTTATAAAGAATTATATGTGCATATGAAATTTATTTCTTGAATGAAAATAGAAAAGATGAGGACTATAGTAAATATTTAATATTTCTATGGTACATTAACTTAAATGGAATATGTTTTAGGTGTTCCAGACAGGGGTGATCATAAGGACTAAACACATTTTGTATATGGAATAACATGATCTTTTAATGTTTCAAGGTTCCCTATAAAAGCATACTAGGAATAGAACCCCAAAATAGAAAACTACTGTATAAATCAATTAGTTGTTATATTAATGAGCCTGAATTGAAAGAGTTTTATGTCTTTGATAAAGATTGAAATGGATAAAAAGGATCTCTTGTGATGATATGCACTCCTTGATGGTTTATACAAGATTAATCTACTTTGGTGGGGGTCCTGAAGATATGTTATGTTGTTCTTAGATTATATAGATTCAATTAAATATATTGATAATGGGGTCAGTTCGCCTAGACTTGGTGGACCATCCATCACTGATAATTAAAGTTCACTAGAAGGGTCTCTAGTAGCTGAAATTTATTCTTATAATAAACATGACATATATATTCATTAAGTCCTTTACTCAAAATAACTCTAAAATACATTTTTTTATTACTCTAAGAAGAGATAATAAGGAAGTTAATATAGGTACTTATTTTACTAAGGATGTTGAAGATGTTGTGCATGTTGATCATAAGGAATAATTTGATGATGGTGATAGAGAAAAAGATTATTTTGAAATAGACTAATCAATTGAGGATGTAGAGTAGTCATATGTTATGAATCAATATTAGTATCCATCAACTTATATATTTCAAAATCGTATATATAAAAGAATCATTTTTATAATTTAAAATTATATATTATGATTGTATTTAAATATCCAGTCTAGGGTTTTGGGATTTTATTGGAACCATTGATAGAGGAAGAATTATCTTGGGTTGTTACTTTTCTAATCTATCATCATCAAATAATAATTTCAATGAATTTGGCTTTAATGAAAAATAAGGATAATGACTTGAAAGCATATATAATAGATTTATAGTCATATTTATCTGATATGACATTGATTCTAGACCATAGGTATCTATGTTCAATATTTCATTCTTCTATATGTGATGATACACCTATTGATCCTCCTATATATGTATTTGTTGATGATGTAACAATTAGATAACTCCTAAGAGAGAAGTTAAATTTTTTAATGAATTAGTTCATGTATAAAACGTATGTGGTGATTTATTTTTTTCAATCACATAATAATGATACAATGGACCGAGAATTGAAATATTTCAACTATTCTAAGAAAGATATAGAAACAGTCGAGAAGTCCATTTATTTATTCCTAAGAAATATTTTCACCAAAGTTCATTTGAAGGGTATATTAAGAACTGTTCTATTTTATCTTAAGATGCCAACTTTGATCCAATATTTCATGTCCATATTTGAGAATATTAGGTTACTACCCAAGTGTTGGATGCCTTCATAGATATTAAAGTGGATTTTTTAGGAAATGGAAAATGGATATCAGGTAGAGATTAATTTTACAAGGCCAGTGAACCATACCCTTACACTAATAATTCAATTTTCTTCACACATAAAACTATAAATATGTACATACCTCCTTTTAATACCACCATTACCCTAAATACCTTTGGTTTTCCCCTACATATGAACATTATAATCTAAACACAGTTTCTAAATGTGTAGTCATTAGTGACCCTAATTCAACCTATACCCTAGATACTACACATTTATATCTAATGGACGGACAATATCATTTCTTCAAATATCTTAGATGTTCCATATTATTTTTATTTGAATAATTTCATATTGGGATAACTTGTAACATATTTTATAATATATTTTGAAATATTAAATAAATACTCTAATTTGTTCTCTTTTGGGTTTATATTTTTCCTAGTCTCTTTTTATTTTACATATGATCCAATTTTTTATAATCCCAAAAGGTGGAGTAATAATATGGAGTGGAAGAGATTGTGAACACATTTATAATAAATTAAAATGATAAAACCATTCTTATAATTGATTGTTTTCTTATGTATATTCTTTATCTCATTTCCCATATTTATCTAGGTTTTAATATTTAAAAGGGGGATACTATTAGGTTAGACTGTAACCTCTTTGTTTAAAGGATCCAAAAGTAGGTTTATAATGTTAATAGTGAATTTTATGTTTTATGATAGAAAAAATTGAAACAAAACTTCAAAAAATTATTAAGTAAGGAACTTATTATTTTTCATTAAAGAGACAAAAAAACCTGTGTTGTGTGCCAATTCTGTTTAGTTATCATAAAAATAATTATTATTGTTTATCTAACCACTTGTGTACTAAGCCTACAATACATTGAACTTAAATAAATCACAGAAAAGAAACTATCTATCATATGTTGAAATATTGTCATCCTATAAAGGTAAGAAAAATTTCTTGTTAGTGTTATTTTGATCGTATGTGTTATTGTTGTGAAAATTTGAAGCGATGTACCTACGATTAGAATAATTGTAACTACAACATGAATAATTGTACTAACCACATGAATAAATTTACCTACAGAAAAAGAAATTTACCTACAATGAGAAGAAATATAACTACCCCATTAATCAATAAAGGGACCAAGGCTTGTTATCATGAAAATTTTTCATTTAAATTGTAACAAATCGACCTGTGTTACCCTCAAACCAAGAAATTGACCCGATCCATCACATACCCAAAGGGCATTCTGGATCCCTATGGGATGAAGACAAGCACCAGGGTAACCAACAAAAAACTAGAAAAAATGATTTTCCCCATCCTAAAAAACACAATTCAAATATATAAATGAAATGATAAAGAGTAATGAAAATATAATAAATATATATGTTATAATGATAAGAAATAAATTTGAAACAACAACTGTAAAATTATTCAAAAACACCAGGAAACAAGTCTTACTACAAAAAGAAAAATCTAAATAGATACTTTATGTATTTTTTTTGATGAACTCCCACTATCTCACCACTAGCTACCCAACTCAGTTAACATGAAACCTCACCGCCTCAATGTGGCATCCTCCATTCCATGCATCAGAAGACATACATAGGTCTTTACACCACTAAATAGGTGTGTAGGGTGCGAGCTAATAGGATTAATATGATCCCACCTAGGTGTCCATTAATAATTCTCTATATAAATATTACCATAAGTACATTTTAAACAAAATATGACATGATTAGCAGTAATTACTTTTTATTAAGAAAATGGTAAAAATATCCCATTTATCACAATTCTTAAACAAAATCATGTATATAATTTACTAATCATATTTTATAAATTATATTTTTCAATAATAACCATTCATGTCAATGATAAAATAGAAATCCAAGAAATACAAAGAAGAATAACATGTATTAGCACCAATGATCACTATAGTTCAGACTGGCAGACTATTCATACCACAATCAATCAAGCACACAATCTGGATCCTATATCAAATTCCTATGAAACAATAGGAATCAAAAAATAGATAAAACCTATTAAAAATTCAATATTAGTACCCTAGAACAAATTTCCTAGGAAATGAAGGAAATCCCCATGAGAAAACCTCTAGATAATCACAAACAATGGATGATGACCTCAAGATAAAGCTTCACTTATATACATTAGGTAATCCACATGATCATTTAAATAATTCAATTCAATTGTTTTAAAACCATTTCAAGAATATTTAACAAATCCATTTCAATGTATTAAAAATACCCATTTTCCTTCCATTTATTAGTAATGAAAGAAAACCATTTTTTAGAAACTCTTTTAAAAACACACACATAAATTATGAAAATTCCCGATAAAAATTTTTTTATAAAGAAATAATAATAAGGTTCATCAAAAAATACTAGATACAATACCACTATCCTTGAAACTCGGTTCGTACATGGCTGAAAAGGGATCCACCATTAATGGAAACTAAATGACATCAATGATGGCACTAAAATCCAATTCACATTCCCATATTAATCTAATTTAGACATAAGGGGGTCAGTGTAAAGACGGAAACCCACATACCTCATGAAAGAACACCTAATACACCTCAACCAATGAAAAAAAGACATATATAATGACATCACACAATTATAATCAAATAATACATAATGAAATATAAATTTATAGCAATAGATATGATACACAACCCATTGGTACCATGTGATCTATGATAATGAGAAAGTGGAAAGATCACTCTCCTAAAGAGATTCACATAAAAAAATGAAGATTAAATGTTAATAATATTGATTAGGAAGTAAAATTATCTTTTAAAATCAATATATATGATCTTTGGTTCAATGGAAAAACGAATAGGGTGGTCGAATGGACACACAAAACTCGAACGATGCCCTAAAAATTCTCTCATTGGTGAATATCATGATGTGTAACTCCTTTAAATGTATTGAAATCCCCAATATTTATGTATGCCAAAAAATCCATCACATCAGAACAAATATCCAATATTTCAATAAAACATAATGTGATATAGTTCTTCATGTCATGTAACCTTTTACCACATAAATCCATTTCACTACATTAACCATGAAACTATTAAACTTCTTGTAACATAGTTACACATCATAAAATTACCCCAATGCATATATAAAATACAGATTATATCTAAGAGTCAACAAAATATATTAATTAACTATAATACATATCCTCCAAATTCACTCATGGACATATTAATACCACAACAGAAAAAACATGATGATGTTAAGGATATAGCTGATAGATCGGTAATATGATGTTACAAAATCTATACCATAAATACTTTTCGTCCCCTATAAGTCATGTGGATGATGTAATCTTTTGGAAAATATTATTCCACTTATCCCACATCAAAAATTTTAATTCTCACATATCATGAGAATCTGAACCGTGTTTTCATTTAACTCTGACCAATAGGTTTGATTTACCACACAATACATTCACTTGAAAGTCAATGATCGTAACCAGTTTCTCCAAAGTAGAAGCATCCAGCTCTAACTAAATTTCATCCTAACAGATCACGTGATTGGAATCATTATTATAATTTTTGAGCTGAGACATGTGGAAAACAGAATGAATACATGTCAATTGAACTGACTGAAAATTAACTTTTTATTATAAAATCATTTTTTTTGGAAAGTGAGAAACAAGTCCCAGTTAATCCAGAGGTAAAGACTCATAAGAGAAATCAAAGACATCAATGAAAAGCCTAAGAATATTTGTTTTTTATTCTATGTAATGATTCTATTTCATAAGCCATACCATCACGACCGGGTCATTGCCAATAACATCTTCAAGAAGACATTCCATTTTATCCCAGGTTCGAACATACACTACTTTGCAGATTTTTCCATCATTGAAGCCTCTCATCAGTGTCATATATTGTTGGTTGATCCAATTTTCCTACTCACTGTTGACCACAACATGAATAGGTCTCTCCATCATATCTACCACTTCCAGTGGTATGTTGAAAGAAATAAATTCCTCCATTATCTCTTCCATAGAGTAGAGTATAGGTTATTTAAAATACTTTTTCATTCTAGTGAATTTATCCTTGTTGCTATTTTCCTGGACTGTAACATGAGGATTCTTCTACAAACATAATCATGATTGCCTAAGACATATCCTTCTCACATGATTTCAATTGTTTACCTGATCGTGTTTCCATAGGTTTTGGTAAATTGGAGTAGCCCTTGCGACCTTTTCCCTTCATCATCCTAACTGTTTACTTATACTCAAGTGCCTTATTATCCTCCTCTGACTCCAAACATTCTGTAATTCCTCCATCAAGTTCATTGGATATATCCTGAATAGGCTCATTGATGTCCAAACACTCAGGTAGTTTTGAGTCTGAACATGATTTTGAACTGTAGCCTTCCCCACTGTTTGAAAGTTCACCCCCGAAATACTCTGCTTGCTTTGATGATCTTTCACCACCCCTTCTGACCATACCTAAATTTTGTTCCCAGGTAAACTCTTAACTTCATCTTGAGATGCCTGCAGAGGTTATTCAGCATTCCGCACTGAAAAACCCAGCTCTCGGTCCCTCAAATCCTCTTTAGGCTAATCAAAAATACCCAACATCACAGGTTCCTAGACTTGATTTACCAAAAGACTATTCTGCACTGCCCTTCCCACCGAGTGATTGTTCATTATAGCATCGTTCTCCTTCCTCCCATGCAATGTCACTTTTCTATGATGACCATCACGTCTGCAAAAAATAGCCGAATGACACAATATCATGTATGTTGATAAAAACTACACCCAATGATTAAAAACCACTAGTTGTTTGCACTGAAATTCCGGCTAGCTTCAATCCACACCGATTCAAGTCACGGCCTCGACACATGCACTTACACAGACCTGAAAAGGTTGATCAGATGACATACTGAAGCGGTATGTGAATCCGCACAGAGGAAACAACCCACAATATTTCCTAGCATACGTAGAATTGAGGGATTCTGAAATGGTAGAGGACGATGAGGAAGAATAACCCAAAACAGAATTGTAGGAGAATCACGATTCAGGTATATGTCTTAGCTCCACTGAAATAGATAGTAGACATAACCACTGCATTTCCAGGGTGTACACAACAAAGCATGCATAAATTCTTCAAATGAACCACATATAAATATCAAATGAATTTTATTTAGTAGACTGAAAACAACTCATTCTTTTAGACCCCAATTATCGAAGACAAACCTGCCAAATTCATCCACTGAAGGCCTCTTGTTTCTAAATCGGGCGACCAATGTTATATTAAGTAAGCTCTCTGACTTTGTGAAATCCATAACTGACAATGGAATCACGGGGTCACCTTCCCGAATATTAGGGATCTTCAGGTAGAGGTTAATGGCATGAAATCCCGAAATTGTATCTGGATCGATGAAGGGATAGAAATCACGACTCCGACCATGATAAAGATGTCGAGAATCCTACCCCCTCATGCTAACAAGTGGAAAAGGGGAAGCATCATCGACCCCATTAGGGTTAATCCATCGCCGAGTTGAGATCCCACCCCAAATCCAGCGTTTGGATTATGTCAATTGAACTGGAAATGCTAATCAATAAGTAAATTTTCCAATCCTCTCAGTGACCTAAAGTGGTCGAACATATCTTAGAGCCAAATTTTCTTATTTTCAATGAAGCCTGTAACCTAACCAAGGATAAAATTTCATGAAAACCCAATAAATACTGCAATAGTCCAAATAATGATATTTCCAATCCACATATGATTTATATCAAAAAAAAATTATATCCAAAAAAATATGTACATCTGAATTTTCACTGATGTTTCACAAACCAAACATGATAAATCTAAAGAAACGTCACCCAACTCAACCCAACAAATAGGTGATCTTCATGGGTGACCATACAATACCTCAAATGGATCCATTTTTATTGATGACTGATATATTTTTTTATATAAAACTCAATGAGTCGGGACTGGCTATCCCAATATCCAAAAAATATAAGACACAGGGACGAATCACATATTCATGGATATGAATTACTCACTATATCTAACCATCTTTCCATCGATGGTTGACTATTAGCAACCCAACATAAGATCCCATTTCTTCAAATAAATTCCTCCAAATCATAAAGGTAAATATATCCTCCATATCTGAAACAACATCATAAGGACTCCCATTTATCCTCACAATCTATTGGACATGTAGATTACCCATCTATTTGAGATTAGTTGTATCAATTATCATAATAAAACCAGAAGCCTTTAGAAATCGATCAATAACTACCAAGATAATAGTCATCCCTCTGAGTGTCCATGGTATTACAACAAAAAAATCTATGGGTACCTCATCTAATTTCTAGACCAGTACCAGAATAGGTAGATAAAAACTATAGGGTTTTAGGTTATCTACCTTTATCTGGTGGCAAGTGTAACAGTGGGACACACAATCTGCAATGTCTCGTTTCATACCTAGCTATCAAGATAACATTATCATGTTAGAATACAGATTTATAGTTCCTGAATGAATAGAAATTAATGATTTATTATAATTAAAAAAAATACTAAACTCCTCAAATTTTTGGGAAAACAACCCACTTTACAAAGTGGATCGTACAATCAAAAGGGAGATTCCAACAAGAAATGGTCTTCCTGCCATATATGATTTCTTGAACTTCACTAAATTCATCACCATTATGATGAATATTAAAAAAATAAACTAGGGAGATGATGATAGGTGAACACTGGTTAAGACCATACCCAAAACATCCTCCAAAGAATCCAAGTAAAAGTGAGAAAAAATAACCAGAAGGTTCCACTCCTCCTTCAATTAGAGAAGATCCCACAGTGGTACATTCCTACTAAGAGTATATATAACCAAATTACTCTTCCAGAGGTTATAGGCGATATCAATGTCAACATCAGTAGGTATTATTCCAAACATATTTGTCTGAGATGAAATCCTTTTTATGAAAAGATATAATTCAAACTCTTATGATCAGATTAGGTTGTGAACCTTTTCCCAAAAAGATAGCGCAACCAACTTTTAAGAGCATGCATAAATATATCATTCTCTTAATCATGAGTGGGGTAATATTTCTCATGTGGAAGATGCTCACAAGTGCAGTAAGAGGCGACATTGTCATTTTAAATTAGATTGCATCATTAACCATCACTAGGAGAATAACAAAACACTACATACACCTCACTAGGAACAGTTAAGATCATAATATTAGCTAATGTAAGAATTAATTTCCATTATTCCATAAAATATTGACACATAGAATCCCTTTTGAATTTCAAATATTTCTTGGTATTATCAATAAAAGGTGATTCTAATAAATGAAAACGTCTAAAAACCATTGTTAGTGTCTAGAAAGACTAAGGAAGCTTTGTATCTCACATACATTTTCTAGTTCTTTCCATGAAAAGATAGCCTTAACCATTTTAGGATCAACTAATAAGCCATGTTCAGAAATAATGCACCCTAAGAAATATACATCTTGAATATAGAACCTGTATCTGAAAATATTTTCATAAAAATAGTATCTTCTCCGAATCTATAGAACTAATCCTTGATGGTGCTCATTCTCATGCTTAGATTTTGAATAAATCAAAATATCATCCATGAAAACTACCACAAAAGTTTCATGATATGGATGGAATATCTGACTTATCAAATCCATAACAACATTAAGAGAATTTTTTATACAAATAGGCATCAAAAGATATTCATAATGTCCATACCTTCTCCTGAAATCCTTCTTTGATATATCAGACTCCTGAACATTAATCTAATTATTACAAGACTGAAGATCATTTTTTAAAAACCACTTCACCCATATAAATAATCAGAAAATACATCCAATGTGGATAATAATAATTGATTTTATCTTTTATGTAGTTTAACATCTGATAGTACACACACAATAGTATAGAACCACCTTCCTTCTTAGAAAAGGACACAAAGGATTCCCAAGGTGAAACATTAGGGGTGAACAAAAACAGTTTCCAACAGGTCATCCAACTAATTCGTGAGATCTTTCATATCAGATAGTTCCATATGATAAGAAGGTATCAATATCATATACATAATATATACCAGATAAATTATAAAATCTACAACTCTCTTTTAAGGAATATCAGAGAATATTTTTGGGAAAACATTATAAAAAATTTGAACAATAACAGGAAGATAACCAAAGGAATAGATATCATTAGGATCACTTGCACCAGTAGAAAACAAACTCTTAAGCACTTAGAGAGAAGTTCCTGCATGATTATATATGTTGTCCCAATCCCCCTAAATCAAATAAAATCTACCATCGATAACAAGAAATGAAACACGCTCATGATAATAATCAATCTCAGGTCGATGACAAAAAAATCAAATCAATATTGATGATGACATAAAATTAATCCAAATAAATAATGGGAAAATCTCAGACAAACAATGTATCATCTATCATTAATTAACACGAAGGGCACTGAAACCCCTATTCTTTTCACTTACTAAGAGTTGTCTCTAACTCCATTATAATGGAAATAAGATCCATTAGATGTTTATGATATGCAGAAAAAAATTTAGATATAAATGAATGAGAGGAATTAGTGTCAAATAAATAAATTGATATGGATGTGGTAATAAGGATATTACATTTTACTATTTTTGGTCATGTATCAACATCCACTAGAAATTCATATACTAAATGAATGTTCTTAACTCGAGATGCATGTGGTTGGAGACCTATAGTATTTTATTCTTCTAACTGCATGGTAGTAGTATTTGGAGCCGACAAACCCTAACCATAACAATGCCTAAATATATCCTTGAATAATTCATCTATCTAACCAAAATATCCATATCCATTTAAAATATTAATGGGAATATGACAAGAATTCCTTGTGTTTCCAAACATTCCAAACTGATACAAATTCAAATTCACACTTCTACGCTGTAGAAGACAGTGTGGATTCAGTCACTATTGGGACCCACCCCCACCATTTCTGAGGTGATCATATCACATCATTTTATTCATATGATCTCTATAAAATCTACAAATGGATGGAAGAGAAGTGTTTGAAAATCCAACATTATGATCCATACCCATATCTTCCATCATTACTCTGTATTACATCAGCACATAGGTAGAAAGGTTCAACATAAAATCATGTGATCTGATATTATATAACACTACCAGAAGGTACTTTCGACCCATCAACTAGTTATTCATTACCATGTCGAGATAAAAATTGACAATATCATCAAAACGACTAGTGTAAAATGACATTGATCTCCATACATACTACAAAGAGAGAAACTCTAATGATATTTCCATCATCAACAACTCTTGACAAAACAGCTAGATGGAAAGGGTTTTGAAACCCTTACCATCCAAATCCATATATCTGTCTATCTGGAATATGAAATCCCATCATTTCATAATGGAAGCCATGAAATTTAATACTACACAATTCACCTTGATATTCTCTTGCACCTCTATGAAGTTGAATATTAAATTGATCTTATCTAGCCAGTCCTCTACCTAATAAAAATCATTCATTACTTTGATGGATGGTGGGTTCTCGTGAAACAGTTATCATGATCATTCTCTCTCTCCTCTGGCTTCTAGTTACTACTAAACAACATCATTTTTAACTCCTATTATATCGAAATCAACAACACGAACTTCACATAATATAGTCTCGATGGGATTTACATCTATTGCTAGATTCCATTGAGGAGCATCTTCTTCACCCACATGAGGAAGTCACCGAATACATATCAATTCCATACTGCTCCACAAAAAAGCCTAAGAAAAATCATACAACAAGAAAAAATCACAGTTTAATCTATAAAACCCATTTGGAAGAACTGTGATTTAAAACAAAACCAAACACTAGAGACACATATCCCAACTCCACATGGAATCTTCAGTCTCATCATAACAGGTGTTGGCTAGAAACATATAGCAACCTACCGATCATATCCTGAAAATCCTATCTCTATTATAAGAGATATCTGAAGACAAAGACTCTTGAGGATACGCCTCCTTTTATAAAAAATTATTTTAAACCGACCCAAGTAACCCTCTTACCTGGCACCCAGCCCAATCCATCACATACCCGAAGGGTGTTCCATATCCCCACAGGCTGGAGACAAGCACCTGAAAATCAAAAAACAAACCATAGGGAACAATTTCAACCAACATGAAAAAACATGGAATATATATACATGAAGGTAAATGGAACACTAGAAGCTAATAGATATATATTCCATTAAAATAAGAAATATAGTGGAACACTGACGAAAAAAGTATCCAAAAAGAACACCAAGAGACAAGTCCAAATGCAATGGAATAAGACCAAAAATATACTCCATGTTATAGAAGGGATGAAGTCCCAACATCACATCACCAGCTGCCCAACTTTTCTGACATGAAACCTTATAACATCACTGTGGAACCTTTCCTTTCACTATATTAGAATACATATATAGGTATTCACACCACCAATGCGGTGTGGAGGGTGTGAGCTAATGGGATCAAAAGGATCCCACCCAAGTGTTTCATATCAAGTCTCTATATAAACATTCATGTATGACAATTTAAAACAAAATATTGAATGATAAGAAGTAAAAAAAATTATATAATATATGTAAACATTTTTCTATTATAAAAGTTTTCAAACAAAACCAAGTTTATTAATATCAAAGAATATTTTTTATATTATTTTTTACAAGTATAAACATTCACATTAAGGATAAAATAGATAGTTAAGAAATACAATGTAGATGAGTAGGAATCAACACCAACGATCACTATAGTTCAGACATGAAAAATAATCATACCATACTCAATCATGTGTACAATCAATATCTTATATCACAGACTTAGGAAGAATATGAATACACAATGAGTAAACCCCTTAACAACGTCAATATCAGTCCCCAAGAACAATGGGCCTAGGATGTACTAGAACGGCCCATGAAAAAACCTCCCAATAATCTAAAACAATGGGAAATGAACTACTGAAAAACCAGGTACATATGTATCCAAGGTAACATATGTTATTATTTTCAAAATTCAATCAAATTATTTGAAATCCATTTCAATTCCATTTCATAAATATATTTCAATTCATTGAAAATATCCATATTCATTTTATTTATCGACAAACATGGAAAACCATTTTTATTTAAAAACTATGTTGAAGAAACACAAATAAATCTTTCCAATTTATTATATAAACGTGTTTATAAATAAATAATAATAAGGCTTACCAATATAGGAAAAATATGGAATCACCTTCCATGAATCTCATGTTGTAGACACATGGAACGTGATCCACACAAAATAAAAACTCAATAATGTCAACGAAGCCCCTAGAATCTAATCCAAATGTCAAGATTGATACAATTTAAACAGAAGGGGGATGGTGGAAAGTGGTAAACCCATAGACCTCTAGAATGAAAACCCATATCACTACAACCAATGAATTAATGACCTCTAGAACAAGATCCCCTAATGGATAAGAAAGAAGACACGAAGAAAAACCCATTTAGACCAAAAGTTCATATAAAACAACCCATGGGAACCACTAGGATCAATGGAAAAAAAGAAGTGGAATGATCACTATCCCGATAAGATGCGCCACAATAAAAAAAGATCCAATAATGAGGAGATCAATTGATAAAGAATAGTATCTCAAATAATCGTTGGGGAGGAACTTTGGATCGAGGGAAAAAGAGAATAGGTTATGGAATTGTCACTTAATACACAAATTCCAAACATATATATTAGAGTATTTTTTATATTTAATTGTGTATTTATGTGATTTATATTTTCAATTTTATAATTATTTTATTTTTTTATGTTTTATTGATTGAAATGTTGGATTTGAGAAATAAAATCGAAAATCACCAAAAAAAATTGTGCCAAAAGACACTTCACACTGGAAGTGAAGTAGTGAGACAGAGTAATTTTGAAGTCAAAGCAAATCTAGAAATTATCGAGATGATCACATACATGATGTGTACCTTTAGTACATGACACGTATTTTCCGATTACAACATGATGAATATTTCATAGAATAATTCATTACATGCATGCATGTTGTGAATGAAAAATATACATCATATATCTCTAGGACACGATGTGACAGAAGTCAATGTTTTAAATTAATGAATGAGATTTTTTCCAGGGTGAAGTATATGTGAAGGAAAACATAGATTATGATTAAATTATGTGTAATGTTAGTACACATCACAAAAAATGTCAAACAGTCAATGAGGCATCCAATGAATCGATGTGGTAGAGGGAAAATTTCATCTGAGTAACATGACTTGAATCCCATGTACATGTCGCATACTAAGTGACACACATATAAAAAACAGGCGATGTGAGCTATCATTTTTGGATGAGTTTTCCTTTAAAAGGAGGCCACCATCTAACAATCCAAGACACCCTGGGACAGATAATGTTCTAGAAACACCAAAGGATAACCACCCGACGATCTGAAGCCTCTCTTAACTGCCTTTCTTCTTCAGGTACAAATGTCACGCGCTATCACAATGCCAGATTAGTCTCTTGGTGTCGGGTGATGTGATTTTAGGGGGGGTGTGTGCTATGAGATAACTTTCTATTTTCTATTTTAGTTTTTGATTTGTTGAAACTATTATTAATTTCAAATTATTCTTCGTTTTCTATTGAAATGTCATTGTTGTGGTATGATTTTGTTTAATTTAATACATCAATTAATCACCATAGTTTTATATGACCATTATGAAATACCAGTTCAGTAATGTTTAAACATTATTTTTGGTCACCTAATATTATGACCACACCAAGTAGATGACCATTCCAAAGGTGTAAGCACATTATTAGGGTTGGATACCATGAAAAAGGATCCATGTTGACCCAATTCTATCACCAAGCATGGAAAAAACCCATAATCAATGATATTACTAGCACAAGAACCAAAAATCACTAAACTCGGCAAGCCACTCATCTTGATTCACAACCCAATCATTAATTCTTTTAATTTTATTTTTTCAAATGAATCAAAATAAATTTGAACAACTATTTTGATAATTAATTTTAATCATACACTCTATCTCTATGGGTTCGATCCTAAGAATACATAATACTATATTTCAATTAATTGAGTTCCATAGTTCGGGTCTTATAAAAACATTTCATAGTACCATAGTGAACTAACAAGGACTTACGAGGCTTTCCACATCCAACACTCAAACAACACCCTTAGATATCAATTCATGGTGAATTACATGACTTGTAACTTGTTTACACATCACGAAATCCATGTTGTTTATGAACGCCGAAAAATATAACCCCTCAGACGAAAAATTTGATATTTAAATAGATCATGACATGAAATTCCATTTCACATATTTTAAACATTCAAAACATGAATCCCTTTCATGACATTCTCCCAGTAACAATTACACACCAGGTAACCTAGTTACATTGTATAAAATTCTTCTACAGCCTGAAAAAATGATCTTTTAATGGTAGGTGTCCAAAAAATCAGTGACTTCACCATTATAAGTGTCCTCCCAATTTCTTCTCAGCCCGATATAGACAATATAAGAAGGAAAACCATGACAGGGTTAATGATATAACTGAAATATTAGAAATGGGATGTTACAACAACAAACCATTCCTAGTAACCATGAGAAGAATTAATAATTATTATGTGAACACTAGCCTACCCTGTCAAACATAACATGGTGATTATTTTTCAAATATTTAAATTCCCATTTTTTATATATTAATTCTAGATTCAATGAAATTTTGGATAAAATGAATATTCTTCAATGATTACATTATGATATAGTTATATTCATTGAAAATTATCATTTATGGACAAGACTGACTTATAAATATAGAATAACCTAGGAATATAGAAGTTCACATGTGATACATATTGGACTCCTTCAAAACTAACTATGAAACTACATTTTCTTTAACTATAAACGAAACTCTAATTAATCACTTTTAAAAATATATTCATGCACTCTAAATAAACTATATATTATCAGACTATGCTAAATAAAATATTCATTATCTCTATATTTTTCTCTTTTTTATTTTAGATAAAAAAAATTTGTGTTGTGTTTTTTTTACTTTGACGAACTGTAAAAATAATCTTCTATTCTAAAATAGAGATTTATATACACTCTTTCCATTATAATTATTTTTTACTCCCATATTGAATTTTGGAACAGACCATGTGTGACCAAGAATCATTACATCCCAAATGGATCTATAGAATATCATATTACATAGCCTGTATTTTAAGGGTAATTATATTTAAAAAACTCAACCCAGGTTGAAGATAAGTTCATTTAATAACGAAACTTATTGGATGTAGGTGATTTCGATGTGTATGGGATTTGGATTTATTATAATACAAAACCAATTGTTTATATTCTATTTTGTGATTTATTATTTTTACATTTTAAAATTTTTTATATTTTTCAATATAATAACAAAACATTAATTTGATAGTTACCATTAATTTGCAATTTATATTTAGTGTTAGTTTTAGGTAAAAAATTTTAAAAATATTAAAGAGTTTTAAAACATTTTTAAACTTTATTTTCTTTGAACATCAAAGTATCTGTTTGAATGATAAATTTATATAATTATACTATTTTAGATAAAAAAATTATTTAAAATATTTGTAAATTCAATTTTAGGTCATTTATAATAGTGATTATTAATTTGAAACTCAATTCAACCCCACTTTATTTTCCACTTTGACAAATAAAAACATAAAAAGGTGGCTAATTGATACCAAAGTTTAAAATATTAAAAAACAATATATCAGAAATACATTTATAAGGTGACTTATAAGACATAAATCTAAAGGATTTATATATTTTAAAAAGGAAAATATCTTGGAATCTATGATATGTTATTTTAGAAAACTTTTCATTAGATTTGAATTAATAGAAAAAAATGGAAACAAATTCAATCTTATTTAAAAGATAACATAAAAAACATTATGAATCGCAACTTTAAAAAATCCCATTAATTGATCCCTAAATCATAAATAATTATTTTTTGTTACAAATTTGGAGAAATAGATAAATTTTTTATCTTTAATGCGAAACCCATATTAATATTTTGAAAAAACATTTAATGAAATATATATCACAAAAAGTATAATAAATCAAACTTCTAAAATGAGGTAAATAATATTTTGTACATAAATATAATTAGAACATATTTGGATTTCAAAATAATAAAAATATAAATTTGACAAGAAGGTTTAATATGAAAATGGATGAAAAAGATACAATTTAGAGAGAAGAGACATTATTTTTATCATGATCAAATTTTTGGATTAAATAAATCTATAAATATTATTCCAAAAGAAGAAATAGAAAATATATTTGAATATTATCATATAATATAATATAATTATCTATTAAAAATTTAGTCAAAGAGGAATAATTTTTTAATAAAGAAGTAATTTTGAATCACGAAAACTGCATACCATTTACTCCCAACATCCATAAAATCTATTTAACTTATTTTATAATAAAAATTAACTTCATAATAAACTATTTCATAACATTATAAATTTTTTTTCACAATGTAATTTATCTATATAAAATTATGTTACAAATTAATTAGCTGGTTATATTTTATTATCATTATCATATGATAGTGATTTTTGTGTGCTCAGACATACTTTCTATAAATATATATAAATACATATGTTCTTAAAATGATAATTTCATTAATAACATGTGAGGATGATATATGTGATGATCTTGATTATGTAAAATTTGATGAATAAAGTGGTATCTTAATTAATGAGATAATTATTATAATTTAATTAGGAAAACAAAAAAACATTATTAAAATAATAATATCATATTTATTATTTTATTATATTCTTTGAACCATCCATGTTGGGGGGTGATGAAAAACGAACAGTGTTTCCCCATGTATGGGATTTTCTGAACATACAAAAGGATGACATTTTTACTTTTCATAGAATAAGAGAAAGGTAAGTAATGGGTTTTGTTGTAATTTTTCAAAATTATATGAATAACAAGTTAGTTTATTAAATATTAGTTTTTAACATTCTATAAATAATGGATATGTAAAATGGAAGACATCGCTTTGTGGAGGTTGTTGTCAGTACATAACATAATCGATATTTATTTCAGCATCACTGGGAGGATGGTAGAAAATGATCATATTTTAAGAATCATATATATTTTATAAATATCATATTTCTTTATTATATTCTACTTTTAACCATCCAAGTAAAGAAAATATAATAATTTTAATATGTTTCACTGTGTATGTGGTATCCCACACATACACACGAATAAAATATTTTTTACATGGAAAAGGGGGAATGGTTGATAATGATTATTAATTATAAACAATAAAATTTAGTATCGAAACAATAATGATTTTATCATATATAAATGGGATAATTATATTTGTAAATAAATATATAAAATGAAAGATCTTAAAGAATGATTAGTTCTCATGTGGAGAACTAGAGATTTCCCTTGAAGGTTTTATTTGAAATAGAATAATTATAGATTTTTATTAGATAAGTGTCTATAAAATTATATATAGAGCTATAGTTGATGGAAATACTATAGTGACCCAAGTATAATTTTAAATTTTATTGTTCTTGAAGTGGTGGTGGAAGTCTCCATTTATAAGTTTGGATTGTTACATTTCTATAATAATATAAACACCCCTTCACTATTTATGGTTCATTAGGATCCAATAATGAAACATAATGAATTTTGGTAGGGGTTAATGATATTAATTCCTTAATAATTTATTTAAAAAAATTAGTTAAACATTTTTTTATTTCATTTAATTCTATATTTGATTACTATTACCATTACAGAATTTACTATGGTAATTAAATTTTCCCTTAAGTAATTAATTTCTATTAATAAATGATAAGTGATCCTTTTAAAATAAGTTTAACATAATTATTCAAAAAATTAAATATATTTTCCATATAATATTTATAATATCATGAAAAAATAATTTTAATGTCAGTTCACATAATATAGAAATTTTGTTTTTATAGAAATCTTATTTTTTAGAGTAATTTTTTTATAAGTGTAAAATTAAAAATGTTAATGGTTTTGTAAAAAAAATTAATTTATTATTAACTATATAAAATATTTCTACATTTCATAAGAATCCAATATTGAAATCCACCATTTGGATATTTAATTAATAGAAACACCAAAAATAGTTTTTTTTGGAAAAAAATATTATTTTTTCCAAATAATAAACATTGATTTTATAAATTAAATATTTTATTTTAAGTTTATGATTATATTTATTTAACATATATTTTATTACAAAATTGGACCTAATTATTTTTGTTCTTATCTGTAAATCTATTCATAAAATTTCTCGTTTTTGAAGAAATTTTATTTCTTACAGTACACTTAATAATAAAATTATCCAACATCTCAAAAAATAAAAATATGATAATATTGATATTATGAATTTGAAAAGAAATTAAATTTTTCCATTTTTAAATTCTGAAATTTTAGTATATATCTTTTAAATAGAAAAATTATATATATTGATAAACTAGTTTTAAAATTGAAATTATAAATATTAAGAAGCATAGTCTAATTTCTTATCAATCACTAATTAAATTAATTCCAATATATTAATAATATAAAAAATATATTTTATCATCAAAAAATAATATAATTATATTAAAATAAAATTACAATTTGACTAAAAATTTATTAAGGAAAATTAATTTTTTATTATAAAATGATCTTATTGTTTATGTATATATAAAAATTGAATTTTATCAGATAATTGTTTTTAAAAATGACCCATAATTTTAATTTATAAATATATCTATAAATATATTTTATTTTACATATACATTGTAATCCAATTATAACTGTTATATTTGAAAAAAATAATTTTATTTTAATAAAAATGAATCACAATTTGGTTTTTGTTCGGTGTTGGGTGTAAAAAAAATAATCAAATACATTATATTTTAATAATGTATTATATATTAAAAAATATTTTTTGTCAAATTATTCATATAATTATTAATATATTTATACATTAAATTATCTTCAATTGAACAAATAAGTATGGAGGTCATGAAAAATGAAACACATCATTTCATGGAGGTGGTAATATCCATGTTCAAATGAGCAACATTTTCATTTTTCTACAGGATATAAAATAATTTAACAGGATAATATATTAATTTTATATAATTAAATAAATGTTATAAAAATCAAATTTATTCCTTAGTTCAACCCTTATTAATATCTAATTGAGGCGGTAAAGAAAAATTAATCACATCAGTTTATTGAGGTGATAGTCCACACATATGCACCAACAAAATTATCATTTTCCAATGGATCAGAGGTTTAGAATATATGTAATATCAAATATTTTTAAAATTATAATTATGTAATAAATATCATAAATATTAATGTTATTCATAATTTTATCAAACTATATGTGGCAGAGATGAAAAAAAAAGACATCGCTTCATGGAGGTTGTATTCCACACATACGCACGAGCAATGTTTTCATCTCTATAAGGCCAAACATTGGGATTAATTAGTTTGTAAATTAACATATATATATATATATATATATAATTATATTTAATAAAAATATTTAATTATATAATTGATAAAATAAATTTATAATTTGGTAGAAGAAGAAATAAACTTGTAAGAGTTTTTTATGGTTTATATAATTCCTTAGATAGCCTCATTACCTTACACCTTTAGCCTTTTAAGATTGGTCTTTTCATGGGAAATATACCTCTATGATGTGGGGAGGAGAGTTTGGGGAGGTATTTTGGTAGATATTTCTCAATATTTTGTGCTCAAAGTGTGTGAATAAATGAGGTTAGGAGATACCCTATTATAAATGAACAGAGTGGAACTCGTATAATTACAAAAAAATCAAAATGTAATATATATCATTATGAAATTGAATGGAACCAAAACAATCAAGTTTATAATAATACATGTTTTATTTCTAAATACAATCATCCAATGAGATTTAAGAATGATTTTTTGTTATCTTCATGACATATTATTTTATTTTAACCCTTTTCCCCATTTTTCACTTTATCGAGGCGATGAAATTTAATGAGGACCTTAATTTATATAAAAATACATCAAAAAGGTCCCTATTAAAAAAATACATAAATAATAATTAAAAATATTAAATAAATTTTATCATATATAATTTATAATTTTGCTAGAAATTAAGTTTAGTATATTTTTAAGAAGGCACATAAAAAAGTATTTAGAAAAACACCCATTTGAAACATAAAATTTATTTTAAAATAAAATTATACATATAATATATAATAATTAATATAGGTTATTTATATTTTAAAAAAATTTAATTGAATTTTTAATGTGCCTAAACATAATGTGAAAGTATAACAACAATATTAAATGTAATAATTTATTTTTTTAAAAAATTTGAATAAAAAGTCATAAAAGTTCGAAAAAATTCAAACAAGTGGTTCCCAAATTCATATTTTTTTAAATGATTTATTTTAATCATTAAACAAACATTTTGAAATTGTTTTAAATTTCTTATTCAATATATATCGTGATAATTCCATAAAATTTAAAATATTTTTAATAATATTATTTTTCACAATTCACTAAAAATACAACCATTTCAAAATAAAAAAAATTAAACAAATACTTAATTTAATTAATATTTATAGAATTCAATTTATAAAATCATGAAATTTAACTTGTAAATAAAACTATGTAATATATGAGAAAATAATTTTTCGAAATATGACTAATCCTTTTTCGAATGGAGAGTTATATGAAATTATTTATAAAGCAATGATGAGCATTAAACTATAATGTGTATACAAATAAATCATAAATTGTATTTATTTTTATGATTAACATAGATTTTATGATATAATTAAAGATCACAATTAGGGACCCATTTGTGCATTAATAATGCATAAAAGGTGATACCCACTAGTAGTTTTTAGTTCATTGGGTGTGATGCCTAGGCGTATGCCAGAGTAAAGAATTCATCATTAATTGGGTATATTTAATGTGTAATAGGTAATTATAAAGGAAACTATTTCCTCATCTAAGGATCCTTATGTAATTGTTGGATACGAGTAACGTGCTAGTGATAGGGGAAGATATTTGTGTGTGTTTCCTTGAGGCCTTATACTATGTTATATAGCTTGTGAGGGGTGTAGTGAATTTATGTATCTAGACATGACCTATGGTTTACATTATGAGTTTATTTATCCAATGAAACTAGGATCATTATGGGTTTATGGTAGTTTTAGTTTATGTATTGATTGATTTGTGTTCTATGGTAGTTCAAGGATGAATATGTTAAGCTATTTTATGTTATCACTTAACTGGGTGTTGGGTATGGATATATTTCTATATTAGAGCTACAGTATTTTCTATGTATTCCATTATTATTTTCATAGATATCATATGTTTTCTATCCATTTTCAAAATAAATGGTTGTGACTAGATGTCCCTTGTATCATGTTGTAGTTTTACAACGCCTTGAAGATCATGTTGCTCTAGTATTTAGAAGATCACAAAAGTGTGAGATGGACCCAATTTCCTATACTATGAGGGTATGAATATGTTATGAATTTCAGAAATGTTTTTTATGATTTTCCTATATTAAGAGTAGGATCCGATGTGAGGATAGGTATGAGACTCAGAGATTAGGGTGTGGAGATCACACTATCGATGTGTTTTTTATTCTTCATTGAACATTGGTACATAGGATAGTGACCTAACCCCTGGTTACTATGATACATGGGTTTTTATTTTTAATTCCTCTCATGGATTTGTTTTTATACATAATATTGGTCATGATTTTGTATTTTAATATGTCTTTTGGAATGTGAATTGGGAACATGGATGTTGAGATTACAAGGCATGTGTGTTTATCAATCATAAGAGCTAAGAGGACCACCATTACATGATATGATTTACAATTAGTTTTCATGTTTGAGAATAGGAATTTTATTTCCATATTTGATGGGATTCCTATTTTATGTGACTATGAATTGTGTATTTCTGTCTTTGGTCGATGTTTGTGAGGTTATGTGTTATTGTTGCAGGATTAGCACATGATGACATTAAATAATTTATTTACCATTATAGGTTTATGTTTAATTTATATTTCCACACATGTATAAATTATATATAATGAAATATATCATGAACATATTGGTAGAATAATAATTAGTTATATAATCACACTGTCACGCCCTAACACTGGGATACCCCAAAGCCAGTGCAGAGTTTGAATAAAACATGGTGTGTAAAAAAATTTGCTAAAAGAAGAGCTAAAATCAAAAATAAATGTTTCAATACAGACTATTATTTTGGTTTAGGTCCTAGATAATCAGATTAAATTATTACATTTCATTTAAAAATGAAAGACAATAAAACTCTAAAAAGCTTCCACAAAACAAAGTAACTTAAATCTACTAAAACTGTAAAATAAAATAGATTGAAAATGTTAGGTGAGTATACAAATTCCTAGTAAGGGGTTTAAAAATAGTATCAAATACTAAATAAAACATTTTGAAAAACATTCATTTAAATAAATTTCATAAAGAATTTTATTTAGGAATGTTGTAACACACGTATCAAGACTTAACATTTTTTCATAGAATCCAAAAAAACATTTCATAAATTTAAAAAAAAATTACAAAGAAATAAGATTATATTATAAATTTGCTCCTATAGAAATAATATGTAAATACTTTCTAAATTTAATAGTTATGACTTGTAAAATATAAAGTACAGAATTTACATGATCAGAGTTGTGCATAAAATAATAACTTCAATTTCATTCCTCACTACTTTTAACATGCACTAGCTAATAAATCATTGAGTAATTCATAAATAATAATCCATAGCTTTTACATCTTCTTATTTTTATAAACATAATATCATTAACAAAGAATATTCTACTAGTTGAATATTCTACTGGTAAATAAAATTACACAGTCATAATGAGTAATGTGCATAATGTGGGACTACGTTGAGGCCTTGACCAAGTCATCTAATGACTACGGCCGCGATGAAAAGTCATAAATCAAAAATTGGTCCAGTCCTTGTTCCAAGACTGTAGTTTGTTTCATTAGTCCTACCAATGCATTGAGGGGCTGTAGCAGGCCCCACCCAACACTTACATAAGTCCAATGCATTCCCCATTTCTAAAAATCATTGTAGTCATACCATTTCAATTTATTAAATTACATATCACTTATCATTCCAAGTGTCACATATTACATGTTTTCTTATTTCAAATTGTTCAAAGTGTCCCATTCCACCTTGATTAATTTTATTTCTCCTTTCATATTAATTCATAGTATCGCATAACATATTGATTAATTTAATATTTAATCCATAAAAGTCCCTAATAATTTAATTCTATTATTTAGCATTTTCATATATTTAGTAAATCAGTCATATATGTGTAAGTTACAAAACAATGAAATGCATGGCTTTGTAATTAAATAGAAAGTTTTATAATCATTTTATGGCATATGTGTTTAAAACTAAGGAACAAAATAATGTACATGTTTTCTGACATAAAATGATAACTTTAAATACTAAAATCCTATTAATAAAATACATATTGTAATTTCATCTAGATGCAAAACTAATTAAAAGGTATACTAAATAGTTTATCTGAGGTATTAAACACACAGATTCCCAAACACTTATTATTGATAAGATTATATATAACACATCAAAAGGGTTTACATAATGTTAAAAATTAAAGGCGTGAAATTCACATAAAACTATTACAATTTAATATATATTAAAATAAGTGATTCATACATATGTATATAAGAGTAGCAATCCAAAAGTATTACACACATGAATTCCCCATAATTACTAAACATGTCAAAATTATAATATTTAGAATATCCAAAATTATGGTTTAGTGTTGTGTAAATCCGTTTATACAAAGGGGTGTATATAAAGAGTTAAATTATTAAATCAATCCCAATCATACTTCGAAATCCACATGTTTTATTATTTCATAGTAATCCTTGGAAAATACTAAATAAAATGGAGGATATAACATTATATGTATACAAATATATTCACAAAACATAATATACATTATGTATTAAAGGGTTTACACAAAAAATTAAATAACACCCGTACGACATTAATATATTAGTGACATTAATTAACAAGGGTTCAAAAATTTTATAAAATTTAAATGGTTTATTTATTAAAAAGCTTATATATGTATTTATAAAAAAATGATATACATAAATAATTTATGTTTATAACCGACTATACATAGAATAAAATAATAAATATATATAATGGTCTTATACTGAGATTTATTAACACATACATGTTTTATATTATTAAGAAAATTAGTAAAATCAAAGGATAATAAATTTCAAATTGTGCTATATGATAATATGGGTTCAGTTATGAAAAATATCCCTATATATATTAGCCTGTGATTACATTAGTATTTATAAACAATGAAATTCTCAAATCGTTTCTTGGTAGAGGGTTAAGAATACATATAAGATCATGAATTATCTCTCTTTATAGTGGACTATTGGTCATATTATTAACCATATATATATATATACATATACATTCATATACTTCTATATGAATGTATATATATATTTATATATGTATATAAAAACAAACTGAATCAAGGAAATGGAATATAGGACCCTTTCCTATTTTGAGGAGGATGAGAGGATTAGAGGAGCATGAAGGAGGTGCTGGATAAAGTAGAAACAGAAGGGTTCGGGTGAAAAATGAGATATATATATAATATATAAATAATATATTTTGAATCTTATTTCCATGGAAAACATGAGATTTCTCAATTTAAAATAAGTCTGAGGTGTCAGTCTTGTTTGATACACGTGAAAAAAGCGGCCACCGTGGTTACAAGTGTGGAAGAAAAATGAAAAGGAAGTAGCATGGCTACAGTTTTAGGGCACACATGAGGTAGAAGGAGAAGACGTTGAGGAAGAAAAAATATAAAATAATAGATGGCTCAGATTTCAACTATCCAAGATCCAATAGTTGCGGTGCGATGTGGAGATTTAAAAGGGACAGGTGGCTCAAATTAGATCGCATTATATCAAAAAGATCATGAATATATAGTGATTTTAAATATCATAGATGGTCACGATTAGATCGTGAAGGATTGGACGGAGCAATGAAAAAAATGAAGATATATCTTGGCCACTAGGAATCAGGACGGGACTGAAATGGACATCCCTGATCGCATGTGACATGATTGAATGACGAAGGTGTGAACTTGATAGGTTTTCACTGTCCCACATAGAAATGGGAAGCCTTCTGTGGATCCTTTATAAATGGGGAGCTCAGAGCCAAATCTTAGATTACGCTTTCCCCCCTCCTGGTACAGTACTGTACCATTGTTCATCGGTCGTGCTCCGTGCCCACCCCTGCCACTGTGCCATCCCGCATAGTGCCATGATTCTAGGTTATTCTGTGCATGCTTGAGGTTTGCGTGCACACCCATTGGCTGACCTGTACTAAGGCTGGAGGCTAGGCTTGGCTGAATTGCGCGTGCTGCCTCTTTCAACCCCGTTAATGGGATAGCCCTTATGGGGTCTATTTTTTTATTAAACAAACATTCATAATAGACTTAAAATGCAAAAAAAGGAATATATTAGATTATAAATATCTTTACTTTTGTAAAACATGATTTTTATTTTAAACATTGGAAGATTAAAGTACCCAAATAAAGTTATACTTTGTTTTAACTATGTCGATATCTAAAAGCAATTAAAACACGTTTTTAAATTCAGAAATAAATATCATAACTCCCTTTATATTTTTCTTTAAAACACATGTGTTGGAATTTAAATCCATAATAAATTTATCTTTTCAAAATTTATGGAAGTGTTTCAACTATAAACATTATCAAAAGATATTGATTAAAATACTCAAAAATCTCAATATTTCTAAATACATTAAAATATAATATCTACAATTTCGAGAAACTATAATTATAACTGTTAGATATTCATTAGTCACATAAATGGGTAACAATCAAATTATTTTTTAGTCCTTATAAAACCATGCATAGTGGTGTTTCAAAAATAATATGATTTGATGAAGATTGTTCTTATCATCCCACTGATGCTTAGTATAGCTTTCGTGGTTTTTTACATGACGGTTTTTGTTTTGATGGACCTGATGGATTTTTCTCTATTTACAGGTTCTCGTTATTTCATTAGGTGGCCTTTTGCTGGCTCTGATAGGGATTTTAGTAGGTATTTTAAGTTATTATGGTTTCCCTTTGATCTTTCTGTAATGTAAACACTTTAGTGTTTATTCTGTATGATTTTTTTATATTGCATAAAAACTAAGAAAAATAAAACAATAATATTATTATTACATGTGAAAATATTTGGGGAGTCACATTATTCCCTTTAAAAAGAATTGTGTCCTCACAATAAATTTCATATAACCATGCTAAAAATACTCTCTCATGTTATTCACAACATCCTCCGTCATAGAGGATCCTCCTGTATGGTCAGTTGAACACCGAAATTGTTGTTCAATTCTTCCGCTTTCATGGCCCAGAAAAACCATCATCAATAAGGTTGAAACTCTTACATTTCACACTTATGATTCCAGATGCCAGCTCAAATGGTAGAGAGTTCAGAGATGTATGAATGGAGAAAATATTTAATAAGTCATCAGACTATCTCTTGTCGGAGAATGTCTATGTCATAGATGTAGATATACATACTGAATCTCAGGATTTGGTACATGTAGGTTGTGTGGGGAATCCTCTTGAAACCATTCCTTGGCCGTGATGTTTTGGGATTGTGTGTAGCATAGGAAAAAACATCAAGGCTCTTTCCACTTCACTTATACTCAGCGAGTTGGATAGTGGCTATGCGGTGGTAGATATAAGCATTCCCTTGGAAAGAGCAAAGAATGTCTGGACTATTTGATAACTCATAATGATGTTCGTGTTTTCTTCATGGGATTGCGAAGGGAAGTTATTCTTCCACAATATTTCTAACAATAATGGACTCTAGAAACTCAATGCGAAGAGATAAAATATAGGTTTGTCCTTCTATCTGAAAAAATATTTTCATGATCGTCCAATCAGTGAAAATCATCCAAAAACAAAAACACTTAAAAATAAGAAACAAAAAGTTCTTTTTTATAAAATAATTGTTATAAAAAACCCAGGACTAACGGTTTTCCCAAATCCTAGGGAGAACAATTCCAAAAGCGGTTCTAAATTCTTCAATACCTTTAGCCCAGATCCACTATGGGATACTAGTATTGACTACATGTGTACATTTATGGTTCAGTGTGAGGGAAATATGAAATGTATGTAGCAGGGAAAAATTGTTATGAACTAAACGTCAATAACGAAAATAGGTAGTCTTCACCTTAAGATCATAAAAATCCATAAATTGACCACAGATTCTGTTGGTAAAAATTTGACATAAGTACGCCACACAGAGGTCACCATCCTATGCACCCTCTGGGAGGTCCTCTCGGGATGAAGCATTATGACTAGGGTACAACACCTAAACAATCTCTTAATGTATTTTCATTTCTGTGTATAGAACTGGAATTGAGCGTTCATTATAAAAATATAGTCGAGGCCTGATCCTCGTTTAAGTAGGATTAATCATGGAGAATTGGACGTATGATAGAGGGTTTTGAAAGATAAATGAGTATTTTCAAAAGCCTCCAGGTTTTCTACACATGATTTGCACAATACGGTATCTAATACTTTTCTTGGAAGAGACAAAAGGCATGATTTGTTAGCCTCATGAAAATTTTAGGAAAAATAATACTTAGTAAGAAATGAATTTTTATTATTATTATTATAATTTATAGGGTTTTATAAACCAATCCTCAGATACCAACTATCACGCCCCAGCCCCGTGATGCCTCGAAGCAGGTGCATATTTTGAATAAAACATAGTGGGTTAAAAATTTTGTTAAAAGAGAAGCTAAAATCAAACACACATGTTCCACTAGAGGGGAACATTTTGGTTTAGGTCCTCGAGAATTAGATACAATTAGTAAATATCTTTAAAAACATGACGACAATGAAACTCCAAAAATATGACACCAAACAAAGTGTCATAAATATTCTAAAGATGTAAAATAAAATAGATTGAAAATTTAGGGTGAGCACACGAATGCCCAGTAAAGAGTTTTAAAATAGTATAAAATACAAAATAAAACCTTTTGAAAAACATTCCATTAAAAATTTTTAATAATGAATTTTCATTAGGAATGTTGTAACACATGTATCATGACATAACATTTTTTCTGTGCATCAAAAGATGAAATTTTATGGATCACTAACAAAATTAAAAAGAAATTTGTTCTAATGATAATAATTCTCCTACAAAAATAATAAGTAGAGACTTTCTAAAATTAATAGGTATGATATGTAAAAAGGATATTAAAAAATTTACATGATCATAGTTTCACATTAAATAATAACTTCAATTTCATCCTTTACAACTATGAAACATACATTGGCTAATAAATCTATGAGTAATGCAAAAATAATTTTCCATAAATTTTACTTCTTCTCATTCTCATAAAAATAATATTTTTAACAACGAATAATCTACTACTAGAATATTCTCCTAGTTAATTAAATTACATAGTAATAATAAAGAAAGTGTATAATGAGAGACAAAATTGAGGCTTCAACCAAGACAACTATTGATTATGGTCGTAGACAAAATCAATAAATCATAAATTTTTCAAGGCCTTGTGCCAAAACTATAGATTGTCTCATGAAACCTACCAATGAATCGAGGGGTAGTTTCGGGCCCCACCCGAAACATACATATGTTCAATGAATTACTCATTTCTATAAATAAAAATTCTCATACCACATCGATTTTTTAAATTACCTATCACCTATCATTCCAAGTGTCGAATATGACTTGGTTTTTTATTTTTCATTATTCAAAGTGTCCCATACCTTCTTGATTAATATAATTTCTCATTTCCTATTTATTCAATGTTTACTTTACCAATTTGATTAATTCAATAATTAATCCATAAATGGTCATAATAATTTAATTCCATTCATTTGAATTTACAAATATTTAGTGAATCAGGTATACAAGTATTAATTACAAATCTATCAACTTCATTGATATGTCATTAAATAGAAATTTTGATAAGAAAATTATTGCATAAGTGATGAAAACTAATGAAATAAAATAAATACATGTTTTTTACATAAAATGATATCCTTAAATTCTAAAAAAAATCAAATAAATAGAGGAATTTTATCTCTATCAATAACTAATTAAATGACAAACCAAATATTTCATGTGGGGTATTAAACACACAGATGCCCAAAAATTTCTTAAAAATATTCTTATGTATAACACATCACAAGGGAATCCATAATGTTAAAAATGGAAATCATGAAATTCAACCATAACTAATTCCATTTATTATATATATAAAAAAGTGATTCATACATATGCATATATGAGTACCAAACCCCAAATATTACACTCACGAATTCTCTCTAATTACTAAACACATCAAATTATAATAGTTGGAATATCTAAAATTAGAGTTTAGTGTTCTGTAAATCTGTTTATACATAGTGGTTTAAATAAAGAGTTGTATTTTCAAATAAAAACTGATCATACTTCGAAAATAACATGCTTTATTATTTCTTAGCAATCATTGGGAAATTATATATAAAAATGAGCATCAAGTTTTTTATGTGTACCCATATATTTACATAACTAAAAATGCATTATGTATTAATGGGTTTAAAACAATAATACAATGACACCCATATGAATTTAATATATTATTCACATTAATTGACAAGGGTCCCGAAAATATTATAAAATTTAAATGGTTTATTTATTAAAAAACTCATATATGTGTTAATAAAAAATAGATATACATAGATCATTTATGTGAATAAACAATTAAACATAATATATAAAAATATATATAATGGTCTTGCAATGAGATTTATTAACACATACATGTTTTGAATTATTAAGAATATTAGTAAAAACAAGGGTTTATAAATTCCAAAATTTTCTATATGACAATAAGAGTTCGGCAAGGAAACACATCCATATATATATAGGCATATGATTATATTCACTTTTATACACATAGATAGTCTCAATCCCTTTCTCAAAAGAGGTTTAAGAATACATCTATGATCATGAATTTTCTATCATAAGAGGGGACTGTTGGTCATATTTATAAGCATATATATGTATATATACACGTGAATATACTTCTATTTGTATATAAAAACAATCCAATGAATGGCATCGAACTATAAGACCCTTACCTATTTTGAGGAGCAGGAGAGGTTTAGAAGAGCTCGATGGAGGCACTGGAGAAAGGAGAACCCATAGGGTTCATGTGACAAATGTGATAAATTTATAAAATATAAATAATATATTTTTAATTTTATTATCATAAAAAAACTGATAATACTTGGTTTAAAATAATAGCAAGGTGTTAGTGTTGCGGAAATCATGTGAATGGAGGGGACACTAGGGTCACAAGTGAGGAAGAAAAATGAAATAGATGTTGCATGGCTACTAGTTCGGCGCACGTGGGGGGTAGAAGAAGAAGGCATTGGGGATGAAAAAATGGAAAATAATGGATGGGTTAGATTAAATCTTTCCCAGATCCAATAGTTGAGGTGAAATGTGGATATTTGAAAAGTACTGGTGATTCAGATTAGATTGAGTGAGATCAGACAACTCAGGACAACATAGTGATTTAAAATAACTTGGACAGTTACGATTAGATTATGATAGTTTGGACAACACACACAATAATGAAGAGATATACCGTGGCTGCTAGGAATCAGGGACCGAACTGGAATGGAAGGCCCTGATCGCATGTGATTAAATTGAATGGTCCAGATCTAATCTTGGTTGATATTCTCCTCCCCACATCAAAATGGGAATCCTTCCACAACTCCATTCTAAGCAGGGAGCTCCGAGCCAAAGCTCAGATTACTCCTTCCCCCCACACGGTACCGCCTCGTACTAGTGTTCTACGGGCATGCTCTATTCCCACCCCTGTCACCGTGATGCCCTGCACTATGGAACACTACTAGGTTCCTCTTTACAAGCTCGAGGTGCACATGCATTCCCATTGGATGGCATGTGTTAAGGCACATGGGTAGGCTCGACCATCTAGAATTCCCTACCTCCTTCAGACCAACTAAATGGTTGGACCCTATGTGTTCAATTTTTTTTAATAAAACAACTTTCAAAATAGTCTAAAAACATAAAACATAATATATTAGATATTGAATATCTGTAATTTTGTAAAACATGACTTTTATTATAATCTTTTTAAGATTAAAGTGCAGAAATCAAATTATACTTTGTCATAACTAAGATCATTACTAATAGTATATATAAGAATGTTTTCAAATTCAGAAATAAAAATCATACCTATTTTGGTATTTTACATAAAACACAAGAGATGATCATTAAATCATTAATACATTATTACTTTCAAAATTTATTTAAGAGTTTTAATTAATTTTTTTTTAAAGTTATCACTAAAATACCCAAAAACCTAAAAATTTCAAAATATTTGAAATAGAATAACTAGAATTCCCAACAGCTATAATCATAGCTGTTATAGATTCATCATTCACATAAAGGTATAAAATTCAAAATATTTTTTGAGGCCTTATAAAACCATGCATTAGGTTGTTCCAAAAACAAGATTATTTGACGATTATAGTGCTTATCCTCCCACTAATTCTCAGTATAGCTATCGTGGTTCGGGCTATGCTGTTTTTCGTTCTGATATACCCGAAGGATTTACACTGTTTAAGAAAGTCTCATTATTGAATTAGGTGGAATTTTAGTGGCTCTTATAGGGATTTAGTAGGTATTTTTGGTTAGTATGGTTTCCCTTTTATCTTGTTGTAATGTAAACACTTCAGTGTTTAATTAAATGAAAATTCTTGGGTTTATTTTGTAAGTTTGTTTCTGATAGATAAAAAATTAATAAAAATAAAACAATAATATTATTATTACATGTTAAATAGGTTTGGGGTGTCTCACTTTGTATGGCCACCCTATTGCACGTTCAAACGTTATTTTTTATTTCAGGTGGTAGCTAGTTTGAGTAATTTGGCCTAAGAGGATAGATAGAGACTATGAGATAGGTTAAATGATAGAATATGGTTGTGTATATATGTATCTTGTTTATTTTAGTATATTATTTATATAATTTAAAATTAATATTGTGTACTAGTACTAATAATATATCCACCAAGATTATTTATAGAATCTCAAAACTAGTTAGGATATTTCAGCAAATGGGAAACCAAGCCTAAGGTATATAGAGACCCTAGGATGGAATGATGATTAGTTATCTAGATTAAGGCATCAAAAAATGTTATAAAAGTGTTTTTTAGTTTATATTATATTATGGAGAGTTATTTTATGGTATTTTTGGAAAGAAATTATTATTGCACATAGATAACCCCTATATAAAGAATTTCTAGGATACCAAGGATGGAATTGTGGTTTATTGTTTTTCAAAAAAAATGATTTCATAATAAATATGTATTGATGTGGGTTTTTTTAATTTTTTTCATTCCTCAAAGTGAAAATAGATTTTGGTAGTTCATAAATATGTTTAGTTATGTTGATATATCTATAGATCTTCATGAATTCCCATGGATGT
This sequence comes from Viscum album, assembly GCA_963277665.1. NCBI lineage: Eukaryota > Viridiplantae > Streptophyta > Magnoliopsida > Santalales > Viscaceae > Viscum > Viscum album. The sequence goes on along the minus strand of OY728141.1, from coordinate 588,841,732 downwards.
ATGATTGGCTTCAAAATGGTGTATTTTGTTATAAAAATATATAAAATAGTAAAATTTCAAAGAAACATGGGTGATGATAACTTTTAATTAATTAAAAAAAACTAATGAGTTAATATATATTTTCCTAAAATAACATATTATTTTTTCATTTATTATTTTACATTGAAATGATGGTTTTTGTGTTTTTTTTTGCTACTATGAACCATAATTTTTATTATATTAAAATGTGGTCATATTATGGGTAGGTCTAGCTATGAGATTCATTATGTGATGCTAATGGGAAGTGTTCAAGTTGTAGTGATCTAGGTATTTATTGAATATTACCTTTTCATTTCAGTTAATATTTAGGAATAAGGTATTAATTTTATGTTAATTTGGACACTTTTTCTGATAATGTAATCGACACGCAACAACAAGCTTTATTAAAATATTATTTTTCAAACAAAATTGAGTTAGACTAAAAAATAATACAATGATAATATTTTTATTTTATATGGTAGTTAACACCTAGCCATTGGAATGGAAGGAATGAATAGTATCAACTGAATTTTGAAACATGTTTTTAAAAAATTTTAAATAATGATTCATCGGTTACCAAAATTTTAAAATATAAAATTAAAAACAATTGAATATAAAGGATATTTTTTTTTTACAAAAACCTATTTAAAATAGAATATTTGTTTTTGTAGAATCATAACACTCTTTGTGGAATTATATTTATTAAAAAATATATTTAATATATTCAATTTAATGTTTTAAAATCACTTTTAATGTTTTGTAGATATGATATAAGAACAAATATATTTTTTCTGGATAAAATTAGTATTTTTCCTAAAATGTTGTTTTACCATTTTTTGATGGATAAACAATTTAAAATCTAGTTTTTTCACTTTTAAATATTCTATTTGAATAAATAAACATTTAATATAAAATAAGGACATAAAAATTTACTTTGGACTAAATTTTGGTATTTTTCTGATAAAATTAATATTTTTATGAATACTGAAAAATACAACATTTAAATTAAAAACTTTCTTTTAATATAATTTATTTATATATTTAGTGTTTAATTTTAGATGGTTTTAAATTTTAATTGGATTATTTTTTTATCATTTAATCCAATTGTTGTCATTTTTTTTGTAATTTCACATTTAAATTAAAAATAAACACATATTAATATTTTGATAGTTTTTACTTCTTAAAAACCCTCTATTTGGTTTCGAAAAACAGAATTAATATTATATTATTTTATAAATATTCATTTTTTTGGATTCAGACTAATTTATTCGATATTTGGAATCATAATGTAAAAAAAATTTAAATATGTACCTTTTATTTTTATACATTATGAATAGTAACATCAGTAATTAATTACAATTACCATGGTTAAAAGGTTAATCTGGTAAATAAGGGTAAAAAATAATATTATAATAATATAAAACTACCCTAACAAATGTCTTAATCCTATTGTATGAGTTTTCTCGACCGTGGAAATCAATGGGTCGATTTTGGGACCCCATGGAGCAATTTGGGTGTGATAATGGCATGTTATAAGAATTAGTATAATGCAAAGAGAAAAATAAAAAAACATGTTTCTTCTTCTTAATTTCTTTATATGGGGTTATATAAGTGAATAATTAGACTAGAAATATTAATTATAAAGATAATGTAATCCATACATCATGATATTTTATTTATAAGTTTTACGTATTAAGGATGTAAATTAAATTATGACACAATGATGATGAAGTGATTGATTCATAAATAAAATATTCAAATAATTGATATTATAAATATTATAATAAATATTCTTTGAAAATTTTTATTCCATAAATGAATATTATATATTATTATGATATAATATATTTTAGTTAATTACCTTTTTTAGGCGGAATCATGTCTTTATGAATTTAAAAAATAAATTACTAAATAGTGTGATAATTAACTGAAATGAGTTAAAAAAATACAATTTTATTAAATGATATAATGGTCCTACAGATTTAAGATTCTGAAAACTGAATTATATAATGTTTAAATTTTCATTAATGATCTAGTGGTGGTTCTCTTGTCATTTTATAGTAACTATAGTGACCATATATTTGGAATATACAAGAAGATATGGTAAGAGTTAATGTTATAACTAAAGGTTAGTGAAAAAGAATAAGGTTAATTTGGTGACCTAAACATATCTAATTACAATTTTATTATGCAGATATGACCCAAAATCATATTATATTTGAAATAAATTATTTTGTAACCATTAAAAAATGACAATCAATTTATAATAAAATAATATTTAAAGACTTTCCTAAAGTGACCCTCCTCCCAATTATATAAGGCCACCACCTCTACCCACATACAAACACCTCTCAAGACACTTGCCTCTTCACAATTATGCTAAAATTATCTCCTAAAATTATCTCACATTCTACTATAATCATTTTCATGGGAATAAGGCAATTCAAGAAAGCCTTTTTACTAAAATCCATATGAGTTACCCGTTTTAAAGTAAGCATCTTGTCTAACGTTCATTTTATTTATTTTCATTATCCACTCCCTATTCTCAACATATTATTTTATTACACAAAAAAATATTCCAAATATACTAGGATTTTATTATCGGAAGGATTATATGACAATAAAACACACCTCCATCTAATGGATACAATCATAATATTTAAATGTATGGTGAACTACTGCCTTACAAAACAATGACTGTTCAATTTTTTTTCTACCACCTCTAATTGTGGACATTATGATTGAAATGAAATTATATATGATATATATTATATTAATATATTCTATATTCTTCTATAATTTTTATTGACAATATACATTTATTCTTTACCTAATGTGTAAATACGATAATTTAATTTGGGAAAGAGCGGACTACCGCCCCTTCAAAGTGATATGACTCGTTCAAGTCATTAATGGAAAATATATAAGATAGAGTTAATGAAATTATGTAACATATAAAACATATATATTTTATTGTAATTATATCATAACTATGTATTATTTATTTTTCTTTCCTTTAATTTGGCAATGAAATGAATGTATCGTTCATGTGTTTGTACGGTCTACCGTCTCCACAATCAGTTCATTTCATTTCACATATGCAAATGTGATGGACTATTATATATACATATATACTATATATAAAATATTTAAATAATTAATATCATTCTAGAGTTGATTTACTTTTGACTACATAGACAATTTATATCAAAACAAGTCCATTTTTGACTCAAGTACTGAATATCGACAAAACGACTGATATGAACTTATATAAGTAGGTAATTTTTATAAAATGGAAATAATAGATATAAATTTTATAGTAAACATGATTATTTTTATCAAGGAAGTATAAATAAGCCTAATTTTATAATTCATGTACATAATGAATGTATGTGACAAGTCAGACTCAAGTTAAGGGAACTTCATAACCCAATTTCCATTCTTTGGGTTAGTCTTTTACTTCTCGATTATGTCTTGTTATGATTATGTGAGAAATAAATATTGATTCCAGATAATTTATTTATAATTTATTTATAATTTATTTATTTGTATTTACAGTGAATACACATAAATAATCTATTTTATTGATATAATTATCATTGTAAGGGAATTTTTATCCACAGTTTCCACTCATTGTGTTTTACACATACATAGTTTATTATATTATGAACAATTATGTGTGAAATCACTATTAATTTATTTATTATTTAATTTCCACTACCTTTTGTTTGGATTTAAAATTTCTACACATAATCATCCCATTGATAATGTCTTATGTCATTTATATGAACTTTGTAAGGGACACCCAAACTCAATCTTTATCCATTGAATTAAATAGCCATGTCATTCGTTTTGTTTTTTCATGAATATGTCTGAATGAAATTGGATTGTTTCACACTGAATATTAATATATATTTGGTGTTTTGTTATTTTTCATCCTTAATTATGTCATATATTTATCATTAATATAATGATAACATCATTATAGTTGTTTTCATCTCAATTTACAATCCATTGAGACTTATTTGTTGTTATAAACCAATTAAATTTTATGGGGTATATAATTTCCATTAACAAATTATATCATGAAAATAATTATTATCATAATATTATAATTTTTATTTAAAATTATTATTTAATTACTCATATTCTACTATTTTATCAATTTGAAAGGGACTCCTTAACTAAAACATTATTTTTAATGTTTTAAATATTTATTCATCTAAATAATTATCATTATTTTCCATGTTTTAAAAATGGTATTAAGGATTTATTTATATTGATATATATGTTTTAGAATACTAAATCTCCAATTTCATTTACAAGTCTGAAAGTGTTATGGGAATCATTGATTAAAAACTCTATTTATTAAATGTTTTGTTTGGTTTTTGAAATGGATTTAATATTTCAATATCTAGATTTGAATTCTTGTGATTAATAAGTGAAATATTGATAATTTCAATATTTTATGTATTACGATTCTATAATGGAACATGAAAATTTTAGGTTTGGTACATGATAAAATCAATATGGGTGGTTTCATATCAAACCTATGGCAGGATAGACCTGATAACTCTCCAATGCTTTGGGTAACGTAAAAGAGTTAAACGATAAAGTTTCTCCAAATAGATTTAGGGAATATACTATGATTTTTATTTCTAGCTTAAACATTAATGTTACTATATATGATGATATGAAAGATACAATTTAATTATTATATGGATGACACAAGTTTCCTATATTATTTTTTTATTTCTATGAAATTTTGTAGAATATTAGCATTACATGATGTAACCTAAGTATTTTATGTTTTATGGGTGAAAAGTTATTTTTAAAAAAAATCATGTGTTTTAAAAATTAATGGAATCAAGGCTTTATTTCTTATCATAGATTCATTACATATATTTTTATGTTAATCCCAGGGATTGGAATTTTTTCCCATGTCCTTAAGAAGAATAATGTCAACTATGGGATGAAGGTAAATTTATGATGTTAAATAATGAATCGATACCATGGTTCTTTTTATAAAATTTTTGTTTTATAAAAAAACATTGATAGTGATTTGAAGTGTCTACTTGAAATATTTAAGTTATTATGTATGATTTATGACCTAATTCTCTAAAACTATAAACATAAAATGACCCCATTTAAATTGATGACATATCTCAAGATTAGGTATCATTTATGGTAGGGGCATTATAGATGGTATCAGAGGAAAGGTTTAGAAAACATTAGAGATTAGGATGTTTACTTAAGGGTTAGAAATATGATCATGGGTTTATAATTTTAAGGTATATTATAAGTTCAATGACATATAAACCCCTTTTTGGAGATTATGTTATTTCAAGGCGATTAACGGTATTTTTAGATACATTCACCTTTCAAGAAATTATCGGTTACTAGTTATTGGGATGAAAAATGAGATGTATAAAATAACCATTTTGGATAAAACTTATTGTGGTTATTTTTAAGATTTTATCTCATTGTGTTAAATTTATTAGAATTATATAGTTTTTAAATAAGGAAAAAATGTAGACCGTGTGACAACCCATCATGTTAGACAATTTTGTGGGGATCAAACCCACAAATGATAGGAGAGAATTAAACATCACTTACCAATAGACTACATGAAGTCCCTATTTTTTATCGCCAATTATTTTTATTTAAATGATACTTTGGATCAAGAATAAGTTTATTTTAGGAACTTATGTTTTATAAAATTAATATATATAGTATATGAAAATTATTTGGCGATTATGTTTTGATTTTTATTTTGGAAGGCATTCTCTCTTTTTGGAAAACTATATGACTAAGAAAAACAGAATACTGTGGGATTTGATTTTAGGAGTATTGGGTAAATGTTATTTTTTAATAATATATGTTTTTATTGTGGACATATGGAGATTTTGTTTGTTTTTTCTAAATGATTAAACTATCATGGAGAACATATGATTGTGTTAATTACATTTAAGTATGAGACTTCGTGATTAGTCGATGTTATTATTAGATAACTCTTAATATTTATCATAGAAGGCTATATGATAAAATCCTTCAGAATTTTGTGTTTCAATATTATTTTGGATTATCTTATTTGAATATTTATATGAATAATTATTTTTTTAATGGTCTCTGTTAAACTATTGGTTTTGTTTTTTAAATTTTGAGGAATAAAAGTAGTCTTTCTCTTTATAAAAGTATATTATATTTGAGGGATTATATGATCTTGTACAAACCATTTTGGTTTCTGTTAATGTATAATTATGGGGGTAAATATATTGTCCATCTTTTGGGGATTCTTTGATTCTCTAGACAAAAGATAGGTGTGTGGTAGAAATTTATTAAAGGATTAAACTATACTTTTCATTTAATTATATTTCATTATATTATAATTTTATGTAGTGAAATAATTACTCAACATTATGAAAATTATATTAAAACAAAAACATTTTCTGTTTACTATTCCATATAATTAATTCAATGATCTTTTAACCCATTACATGTTTATCGTTTTTCGGTTCTTAACATTCTCCATATCATGTATTCTATCACACTTCGTCAGAACATGACGGTCAGTTTTATTCCATATCCATGTTTTCATAAATATAATCATAGTATATTTCATATTGGGTGATCTTTGTGTTCTCTTTCATTCATTTAAATTGATATTTCTATTCTCTCTTTTTCCAATGCGGGATTTTCAATAATTTTCCATGCCCAATTTTAAAATTGTGAGGATGCAATTTCCCAAAGGGGGATTGATGTGATGTTCTCAGTATTTATATAATAATACTTTTAAAATTTCTATTAGAATTTATTAATAAGATATTAATTTAAATTTAATGGGGACACCATTTATAATAAAATACGAGACACACAACCATGGGTTTCTCTGATGTCTTACATTGCACACAACATTGAGTTATACAAAAAAAATAATATATTATTATTATTATTTTAGATGGTAGTTCACAAGTAGCTATTATAATGACATGGATGAATAGTATCAGCTTAATTTGGAAATATGGTTAAAAAATATTTAAATAATGATTCATTGGTTAAAAAACTATTTAATAGTGAATAATTTTTTTTTATAAAACCATTTCACTATTTATGGACTTTTATTTAATGAAAATTAAATTTTATATAAGTAATGTATTTTTATTTAAATTCATCTTATATGCTTTCAGGATAAAATATATGAACAAATTCTAGATGTATTTTTCAAAAAATAGTTTTTTACCACATTATAATGGAGAAACCTATTTAAATATAATTTATCAATTTTATATGTTCTATTTGACAAAATAAACATATTATCTTCATTTTGAACATAAAAATTTAATTTGGATGAAATATTTTTATTTTTGTAATAAAATTCATATTTTGATGAATAGTAATAAATACTAAATTTTAATTCAAAACTGCTGTTTCATATAATTTATTTATATATTACGATTGTCATTATAATTAGGTTTAAAGTGTAATTGGATTGTGTTTTTATAATTTAATTAAATATTTTTGATTTTAAGTAATTTCACTTTCAATTTTTACATAAACACATGTGAATCTTTTGATAATTTTTCACTTCTTAAAAACTGACTTTTTGGTTTTGACAACATTAATTAATTTTAAATGAATTTAAGAAAATTGTATGTTTTGAAATTGGAAAAATGGATTCCATATTTTGAATCATAAGGTCAAAAGTTTTAATTATGTACCATTTATTTATGGATATTACGAATATTAAATTTAGTGATTTATATATTTACCATGGTTAAAAGGTAAATAACTGTAAATAAGAATATTATAATTATATAAAATTTCTCTAACTCATGTTTTAATCCAATTTAAAGAGTTTTTCAGACCATTAAAATCCTTGAGTCGACTTTGGGACCCCATGGAGCAACATGGTTGTGATAATGACTTGTTAAAAGAATTAGTTTTAAGTAAAAATGAAAAATAACATAAACATCTAGATTTTTACTAGAACAATTTTTATATATGGTAATATAAGTGATCCCTTCGACTATAAATAGTTATTTTAAAGAAGAAAATTTTTCATACATTATTATATTATATTTCTAATTATTAGACATCAAATAAATTAATTTAATTATGAAACAATGATTATGAAGTGATTACGTCATTAATAAAGTATTCAAATAAATTATATTATAAATATATAAATATATATAATTTGGAAATTTTGATGTCATCCACAAATTTTTTGTATGATCATGATATATTATTTTTGAGTTAATTCCTTTGAATTAAATAATCAAGTTGTTATGACATTAACAAAAATCATTTACAAAATTGTGTCTATATTGACATAAATGAGTTTTTTTTAAAATAATATTTTATTAAATGATATAATAGTCCTAAAAATCTAATATTCAATGAAGTAACTTATTTAATGTTACATATTTCATTAATGACCTATGTTTTGTTATCTTGTCATTTTACAGTAATTATAGTAACCACATATAAATGAAAATAAAGGAATACATGGAAAAAGTTAATATTTTTAACTAAGGGTTAAACCTAAAAGATAATGTTAATTTTTTGACCTAGACTTGTCAATTTTTTATTGGTTGATGGGGATAAGACCCAAAATAATTTTATATTAAAAAAAAATGAGTTTCAAAACATTATAAACTAAAAAAAAATTATAATAATATAATATTTTAAAACATTTTTATAGTGCCCCTCCTTAGTATTATAAAAGTCCACCACCTCTATCCATTTACTGACACCTCTACAGACCATTGGATCATATATATTATTCTAAAATAGGCTCCAAAAGTCTGTCCCATCGTTTTATAAGCCTTAAATTGGTCATATGAAAAATAAATAATTCCTTTTCGCTCAAATAAAAAAAATATACTTTTTTAGAGGCAGCATCTTCTCTAAAGTTCATCTACATTATTTTCATTCTCCACTCCCTATTCTGTTCTTATTATTTGAATATGTAACAACACATGTATCCTAATTATAGTTGGATTTCTTTATGAGAAGGCTTAAAACTACACTTACCCACACCTCCATCTAATGGGTACACACATATTGTTTCTCTGTATGGTGAACTATTTCCCCACAAAATGATGATTGATCAATTTTCTCTTACCACCTATCATGGTGGAAATTTTTATTGATATGTAATTATATATTATATATATTATTTTTAAATTTTTCTTAAAATTATGTAATTTTTATGTACAACCTACTTTTATGCTTTCCATAATGTGTAAATACAATAATTTGATTTGAGGAAAAGAAGACTATTGCTTCTCAAAGTGACATTACTCATTCATGACACACATGAAGTATATAAATGATTTAGTTAATTAAATTATGTAATATATAAAACATATATATTATTATGGAATTATAACTTACCTATGTATCATTTTTTAAATGTTTGGGGCTGAAGCCTCATTTTATTATTAAAGAAAATAACTTCTTTTTGATAGGGATGAGGGATACCCTATTACTATGCCTGAGGGCCCAAGGCTAAGTGCCTAAATACAAGGCTTGAAAGCCCTTTTTTGGGAGTCAAGTAGTGATTATTGACAAAACTATTGATATGAAAATAAATAATTATGTTATTTTTATAACATGAAAGAATTTTTCTAAATAACGAATTATGTTATAATTATGTTATAAGAATTTTTCTATTGATATAAATAATTATGTTATTTTTCTAAAGAATTTTTAAATTATCCTTTTTTTTGTTATTTAGGAACATAACGATTGTATGTGACGAGTCAGACTAAATGTAAGGAAAATTCATAACCGAATTTCTATTATTTGAGTTATTCTTCTACTTCTTGATTATGTGATATAAAAAATAAGTGATAAATAAATTTAGGTATCCTATCATGTATTTATGATTAATATATGTTTATTTATAGTGAATACATTTGATCTATATATTTTATTTACAAAATACTCATTGTTAGGTAATCTCTAAACTAAATTTCTACTCATTGGGTTTTAAACATACATTGTAGATTATATTATGCCATGATTATGTGTGGAATCACTATATATTTATTTATGTTGTAATTTTCACTTCCCTTTGTGTGGATATTCTGTTTCTACAAATCATCATCCCATTGAAAAATTCTTATATCATTTATATGACAATTTTATGATAAATCTTAACTCAATATATATTCATTTAGTTAAATATCTAGGACATTAGTTTTGTTTTTCTAATAATATGTCTGAATGACCTCTTATTATTTTATAATTAATATCCACTTATATTTGGTGTATTTATAATTTTCAGACATAACCATGTAATTGAATTATCCATAATCAAATGATATGATCATTGTAAGGGATTTCGTCTCAAAGTACAGCCCATTGATAATTATTTTTTGTTACACACCAATTTTATTTTATAGTGTATATATTACCATTTTACCTATAATTTAATTAATATACTCATTCTCATTATATTATAATTTTTTGTTATTTTAATTCTTTAATTACTTTTATTTTTCTATTTTATCAAGTGGTAAGGGACTCTTTAACTAAAACATTGTTTGAAATTTATGAATGATTTATTCTTCTAAATATTTCTCATTAATTTCCATGTTTTGAAAATGGTTTTAATGATTTTTTTATATTGAAATAATTGTTTTAAAGCTATAACTCTCAAATTTCTATTAAATGTTTCAAAGAGGTATGGGACACTTTTATTCAAAAATATATTTATTAAATGTTTTTAATGGGTTTTAAAATGGTTTTAATATTTAAATATCTTGAATTTATTTCAGGTGATTGATGAGTGAAATGATGTTAATTTTAGTCATTTATGTTTCATGATTTTGTAATCGTACATGGACATTTTACAGGTGGTTACATGATAAACCCAATATGGGTGGTTCTTTGATAATCATAGGTAGGGTGACCCCGTGATAACCCTACAATTCATTGGGTAACATAATGGAGGTGAACAATATAATTTCTCCTGCAATATTTAGGTAATATACCATTATGGATATTCCAAATGTAACCATGAAGGTTAATCACCTTGTAGCTATGAAAGATAAAATGTAAGTATGATATAGATGAAGCATTTTGAATTTATGTTTTTTTTTATTCTTTGTCGGAATCTTAGGATTACATGATGTATTCTATGTTGTTAATGTTTTATGGATGAAAATTATGATTTTTAGAAAATGTTATCAGGGGTTTTAATTATTCATGGAATAATTGATTTATTCAATATTTTATATTTTTACTGAGCTTTATATGCTCATCCCATGTTTTGAAATGTTTTCACATGTATTAAAGATGAATAAAGTCAAGGATGGGATCAAGGGTATGTTATTATCTTAAATCAATAAAGGATACCATGTTTTTTAAAATATTTTTTTTATAAAAAAATGTATAGTGACTAGAAGTGTCTACTTGTAATATTTAAGTTGTTATGTATCAGTTATGAACTAATTATCTAAATAAATAATCATAAAAAGATCATAAATGTTAATTTTTTACTATTCTCAAGATTATGTAACATTTAAGGATGGAGAATTATACATGTGGAAAGATATGTGCTAGTGTGAGTGGTTTCAGTTTGTTATACAATTTTATGTGAGTCTATAGAAATAGTTTTACTTATGTGAGGTGCAAGATGTTCCCCTTGATGGGGGTAGCAGAATTAATATCATGATTAGGTGATGGATGTACATGTTAAGGAGGTCATTTAAGGTTTTATAATATGTGTTTCTGATTTTAATCTATCCAATGGGTTATTGTGCATGTCTTACTTTTTGAGACATATTCATAGGAGGATGAATACTTAGTTGACATGAGAATGGAAAAAATGTTTAGACGTTGGATCCAAAAAATATCATTTATATAGAGTAATAATTATTTATTAATATATCTAGCATTTATATTAAAAATAAAATGATTTTTAGTTCTTCATGAGTGATTATTTTACCTATAAATAATTTTTAAACATGGTTTTGGATTGTAGTTTGAGTCTTGAAAACATAGTAGTTTTGGGGCCTATTATTTTCACTCAGAAAATGTAACTCTATGTAAGTCATGTTAGGTTAATTAATTAAATTTTTAATATGATTATATTATTTCTCAACTATTGTTGAATTTTGATTGATTAGGAATACGAGAAATTAGTATATAAAATGGTTAGTGGTTTAAGAAGAAATAAATTTGTCATTAGAAATAACAATAATCAGAGTATCTTGGAATCAATGAAAAATACATGGTAGATAGTTACTCCTAATATGTCAATTGAAGTTGCGTTATGCCTCTGATTTGTAGATCCATAGTGAAAATACCATGGGATAATATTGGTTGTGAATATTTAAGTCACTTAGTTGATGATTAATAAGATGTGTGAAAATTGTGTATTTCTTGGTTTCTCATTAAAGTCGAACTATGTCCTTGGATAATTTAAGAGTGTCCATAAAGAATTTCATGTAAATACATAGTGTTTTAGTTTACTATATATGGTAATGTGTCATGTAGTGTGGTTTATTACAAGGTAAAAACATACTAGGATCATTGTAAGATAAGTGAATTATAAAATATATTATTCTTTAAAAATATTAAATAAAAGAAGAGGGTTTCTTAGTTCTGATCAGATATGACCAATGTGTGAAGCGTCAATGGCTTAAGAGGTTGGATAACTTTCATGGTTAGAAGTAATTTTTGTGGGTAAGTTAATTCTATGGAGGTATATTTCAGCTAGATATATGTTATATGACAAATGAGTTGAGTTTTATGAGACTTTATAATCCTGATTCACGTGTGGTAGTTCAGGTGGAATGTTAATTTTAAAGAAATATGTTGTCTATACAGTGAATGTATGGATTATCCTATGTAGAAATTATCTTATAGACTATTTGGTGATCTACTCATGAATCATATGGGTTGTGGTTGGTTTTGGGTTTATCTAACGTCAGGTTCATCTGGTAGGTTGATTAATTTTTTGTTCCTTAGGATAGATGTTTTAGGAATTTTATTATTTTCTAGGAATGTAAATGATATATTAAATCATTTATAATTTATAGTATCATCTATAATTTTTAACCTAATAGTTATTTTTTAATGAATTGGTTGGGTGGATCTCATGTGTTCTATATGTCCTCTTGGTGAGGCATCACATTTTGGATCGAGGGTGAATATCATGAGGATCCAATTTTTTTAGGAAGACAATGAGTGTTGGTGTTAAGGGGAGATATTTTATTTAATTGGGATTGTGTATGTATATTTCTAATTGAATATATCAGTTCAAAAATTATTAATATGTGTGTAGTGTTAGACTATGATTTTATAGAGAAAATAATGTTTTGATAGATCAAGAAGGGTAAAATAAAACCATGACCTATATGAAACTAGAAATAAGTTGTAGAATCAAATATTTATGGATAAATAATATATCAAGGAATAATAAAATATGATTCTTAAGGATTTTATTTACCATAATCGGGATTTTTAATGACTTTCATCATTACAGGCAGATGAATTTAATGTTAATCCAAATTTTATTTATTTTTAGGATTTTTTATGTCCCTAGATGTATATTTTCATGTCTTGGGGATTTTAATTGGCTTTGGGGAATAAAGTAATTTTTTAAGTTATCATCAATACAAGGTGATAATTACAATAAAAGTGGTAGACTATGTGACATTGGGAGAGAGTTATGGGGGTTTATGTTTATTCAATATGATTATGTTATGGAGTGAAGTATGACATGTTGTAGCATAGGGTGTTATTTCATGCTGTCTACTTGAGGAAGGTTTCATTCTGTAGATAATTTATTTCTTCATAAAGAGTTTTAGAGGTGCGTATTGTGATACACCTAGGTGGAGGGTTAAACCGTGAGGGACATTGTAAAGACATTATTCATTGTATGTATTTTATTGTACTTCTTTGTGTAATAGTGTTGAAAATTGAACCTTATAGTCACAATTCATAGTGTTCCTACAATGGGGATTTATTATTGTGACCACTAATTTTGTCCCATATGTCACCCCTACCAATTACTAAATTGACATTGATTAATATTTTAAATGGATTCCCCATCTTTATTTTGAACCCTACAACTTAGTCTCCCCTCTCCAAGTCAATTTCCCCTCTCCATATCCAATTCCAAGGGAACAAAAAATATATTTCCTATAAAATTATGGTTATAAATAATTAATAATGTTCTTATTAGAATGAATAAGGTATTCCCTTGTATCTATATTTCCATCTCATTCATTTTATGATTATGATTGCATGAACCCCATTTTAGTGAATTTTTTTTATATTTCAAATTATGGAGATTATTTTTGAATAAAAATAATATATTATTTGATTAATCACCTATATTCTTGAGTAAAGTGGTCCATTAATACATAAATATATAGAGTTTAATGTATCTGCATCACATGCATGTTCATTGAGGGTCTAGGTCCAGGTATTATATAAATGGTTCTTGTGATTTATAAATGTTTCAATTGGATATGGTAAATATTTATATGAATAATTTGGTTAATCCATGTATGATATTTGAATTTTGCAGATTATTAGAAAATATAATGATTTAGTAACTATTTGAGATATTCCCAGCACTGAAATTGTGGTGAATCAGTGTTGGGGACTTTTAGATCTATTAAATATTTATTTATCATATTTCCTATTAGATCAATAATTTTTTTTTACATAAATATATTATATTATTATGATAATTTCTATTTCATATCAACAAATTCCATGCCATAACAATAAATATTTATTTTCATTGGAATCATGGATACATAAGCATCTAGTTCATGAATTTTCTATCTGATATCCCAATTAGTTCATCACAACTAGTACCCTTCTTATAAACACCCTACTTAACACAAGTAATCATTAATTAATGGAATGAGCCCATAGAAAGGGTGAGCTAATATTTTCTGTAAGGGTATGAATAATAGATATCAATTTAAGACCATAAATGGCCATAAAAAAATAATATGAATATGATAACATGATCACAATATAAAAATGTTATACCCACTCACTCATGGAACATTAATCAAGAATCATGACAAAAGGATTTTCGATAAAACAATACCTAATTCATACATTTGTGGAATATTAAAAAATGAATAGTGTACCTTGAAAAAATAATATTTTAATAGGGAATAATTTTTTTATATAGAGAAGACTATAGAAAATTGTTTCATTAATCAAGGATCACCACTAAGACTCTCATAGTGGATTGTATTCACACACCATTATATCATTTCTTCATTCACTGTTCACTTCCAATACCATCTTATTGGAAAATCAAATTAATGAACTAGATTAAATTTTCATTATATTCCTTATTGTACAATGAGATATCTATCATTACATAATGCATTAGAGTGATATATAATTACAGGATGACCCATAATATAATAAAAATTATTCATATGCGTGTCATAAACACATAAATAATTCATCATATCATCATATCATAACTAATGGAAAGGATGGATGTCTCATAAAAATGCCATCATCATGTTCATAAATAATATCGATTGAATAAATATATTATCATTAGATCATATCCCTAGTAAATCACAAGAAACATCAAATTACGCTATTATAGATGAAAAAACATTAAATTATACTAGAAAACGTATTCAAGAAAATAACATTTTCATTTTAAAATCAGTAATTCAAAAAAATTAAAAATAATTATGGGAAATTTTATTTTAAAAAACCAATCAATCATATAAAATAATATTAAATTTAAAAACTATTAATTTTGGAATGTAAATATGTTCATGTAGGTAATGTTAAATGAAAAACCCGTTTCATATTTTTGAAAAAAAAGAACCTTGTTTAAAAAAGGTCACGAAGATTATTTTAATTTTTTTATAAAAAAAACTAAAATGTTAAAAATAAGTTTAATTATTCATATTATAATTTTTAAAATATTATTAAGAACATTTTAAATTAAATAAATGTTTCGATGAAAGTATTTTCGACCGAATAGAGAAATATGTCATTTTTCGGAGAAAAAATTATTTTGGTCTCTTGAGATCATAAAGAGTGGAAAATTAAAGGAAAAAGTATAATAATAGTAAAGTAATATAGGATTAAAAATATATATAATATTTCAGATTGATATATCATATAAATTCATCATTGAAAATTTAACCATATACTACACTTATAGATATAATATTGCAACATAAAACTGTCACAACATTGGGAAATTTTAAATCAATATCCCCATAAAAATTAAAAGGAAACACTAAATTTCATGAATATAAATAAATTTAGGATATCAAATATTTACGAGTAAATATACAAAAAAAACTGAAAGAGATAAGCGGTGAATATTCCATATGCCACACTAAAATAAATGTGAGGCGAGAAATCATTACCATATATATGACTTGATTCGTGAGCACTATAAACTAATTTATAATAATTATATATTAACAATAAATATTTAAAAGAATAAAATTAACCATTTTAATATTACATATTACCCACTTATATAAATTCATCACCTATTTATTAACAACTCTCCTTTGAAGTTGTCATTAAGAGTGGTAAGTGTTTCGATTCTGTTGTCTATTTTGTTTCACCAGTTATGTTACATCTAATTTGATCATGGTTAAATAATATATATAATATTAATAATTTCATATTATTCATATTTAATAATTTTATACAATTTATAACAATTTATATATAGTGGTGATGAAAAATAAATTACGTCACTTCGTGGAGATAGTAATTCGTTTGTTCTCTGGAGTGATGTTTCCACTTTTTCATAGATTGAATTAATGAAAGGAAAATTATAATTAAGATTTATAAAATAATTATTATATAATAAATATTATAAAAAATCATTAATTGTACCCTTATTACATGTAAATATAGTAAATGAAAAAAATGTGTCACATCACATCACGGAGGTGGTAGTCTACACGTATACATGAGCGTCATTATCATTTTCTAATGAATTGGAAGGTATTAAGGTAGAAAAAAAATTCTTATTTTATAATAATAATTATTTCATAAAAATTATAAAAAAAAATTAAACACATCATAATAACTATTCATTATACAAGGGGATATAAAAGGAACCTTATCACTGTTTATCAGTGGTTGTCCACACGTACGGGCAAGCGATACTTTCATCTCCCATTTTATGGAGAAGTGGTGGAAAATAGTTGTCACCAAAAATTAATAAAATAATATTTTATTTAGGATATTATATAAATTATTTTTTTGTGGATAAAATAGGTTTATATAAGGTTGAATAATGAATAAAATTGAAAGTTCTTGTTTATCATTTATTACTCTTCAGTGAGAGACATCATTTGGATTACATTATAAGACTTGAAGGATTGGTGTTAAGAAAAGAAAATTAGATCTAGTATGATTAAGAAGAATCCAAGAAGTTTTTTTAATATTGTATTTGATGATAGATTATGATCCAATGTTGTGAATAATGGAGGAGTAGAGGTTCCATTTTATAATTGAGGGGGACACACATGGAATTTCATAAAAAATTTCACTGATATAAGGTAACATTCATGTGATGGTGGAACCAAGTGAAAAATATTCAATGGTAGGATAATATTATTTTAAATAAATTCAAAATATTACAATTAAACTATTTTTGGATGAATTACTACCCTTATCTCTTGGTTTAACCAACATGGTAAACCTATTTCAACTATAACTCTAGTAATGAAATTTTACTATTTTTACTATTCACTATAACCATGATTCAAAAGAAAATATTGATTTATATTATTTATTATGATTAAAAATATAAAATCCATTTTAAAATATTCAATTTATATAATATATATATTTACATTATTAATATCCCTGAAAATCACAACAAAAACTATTTTTAGAATAATGTATTTTTCAGTGGAAAACTAAACTAACTTCCATTAATTTCCTTTTAAAACTTAAAAATTATTATAAAAAGATATTAATAAATATGTTATATAAATATATACATTTAAAAATAAATACCACCAACATATAGAGGTTAATTTATTTTATTAAGATAAAATCACCTTACGGATATAAAAACAATATTTAGCGAAAATGTCTTTACTAAAAAGAACATACCCTAAATGAAAAGATGATTTTTCAAGAGAACGTGACCTACATTCCATCGAATCCTCAAATTCCAATGTTTTTTCCCTTTGATTGTGGTCCCTTGGATACCTTTCAAGCATTACGATCGCCCTTGTCAGTTCATAGACAAGAGGGACGGTGTGCATCGATGTCTTTCAAGCTTGTCCTTCTCACTCAGCAAGGCTCACGACGTTCTGTTTTTCCAGAGACCCCACAAATTATATCGCTGATCTTTAGGGATGATTCTGGTTTGATGGTGGAGATTTCGTCGGATGCCTATGATGAAGCTGTTGAATGCCTTATGTTGACTCTAATTGCTCTATTTGGTCTTTTGAAGCCACCCCTTTTCATTTTCATGAAGTTTTTTAACTCTTGGGGTATTTCGGAGATGGTTCAGATATCAGATATTCATTGGAATTCATTTTTTGGATTCTTTGCATCTGAGGTGGATTTTATTCATGCATGGTGTAAGGTTCCGAGGATTATGGGTCGATAAAGATTCAATTTGACTCGGTGGTCCTTGGATGTGCATAAAGGGATGGAAAGTGCTCATGCGGTGGTGTGGATTTACCTAGAAGGTTTACTGCTAACTTTTCACAATGTTGACCTTCTTAATGACATACGAGACTCTCTAGGGGGCTACTTGTGTTATGATGTCAATAATCATAGTGGTGTATATACTTTAGTTGTGAAAATTTTTGTAGACCATGACTTGTCAATGCCTATTCTAGTCAAGATTTTATTAAGATTTAAGGGGTCCATTTCTTGGAGTCATGATATTGTATATCCTATGCTATGAATATTGTGTGCTCACTGCTTCCTTCAAGGTCATTCGGTGAAAAATTGCAGGAAGAGACATCAAGGGTGCTTTTGTAACTCTAACAATGGCCCAGTGGATGTTCCTATTCTTGATAGTTCCCCTGATGGTTCATAGAAGGTTTGTTCATATTTTGGTGATAATGTGGATCTAGTCTTCAAAAATGAATATTTGGGGTCGAATTTACCAATGATATTGGGTGTTTATTATTTCTCATACTCGGGGAAAACTAATTCAAATTTACCAATGATACTGGGTGGTTTTTATTTCTTATCCTTGGTGCAAAGTACTTGGAATTCTTTTTTTATATCACCACCAATTTATATTATTTTTAATCACCTAACCATTCTGGGTATCAAAATATACTATGAGAAGATTTACTAGATTTTATCCTTGCCAGGAATAATGGCTATTACATTCGTGCCGGATATCTAGAATATCACACCTACTTCCACAACTATGCTTGTTGAAGAAGGTCCATCTCTGAAGGTGTCGGGTGATCTCATGAATAATGGGATTAATAAAAAAATACACAGGAATAGTGGTATTTGATCCCCATAGATTAATATGAGAAGGAAGGGATCTGTGAGACTCTCTTATTTGGTTTCTCCCATAAAGTATTTTCACCTAAAACCAATAGACAGTGCACTAGAGTGAAACTTCAATCCATACAAGAGTTCTTATCATCAAATAATAATATGACCAAGGATCATGGGGCCAAAACAAGGTCAACATTGTGTCAATGACTCCAATAATAATTTATAACACTCGAGGTCTAAGTGATCGGGCGAAGACAGATTTTTTATCCCTAGAAATTATGAAATAAAAGGATTGTATTATTGTTGTGCTGGAGCATAAACATCATAAGTCAACGATCATGATTTTTTCTCAGAAACTCCGAATGCATGCGAGTATGAATGCTGATCCAAAGAACCATAATATATGGATTTTATGGAAAAGGGATATGTTAGTGGATCTGTTAAAATCTAGAGATCAATATATAATAGTGAAAGTAAATACGGGAAGTGATTATCTATTCATCTCATTCGTATATGGATGATGTGATGAGAAAAGGAGAAAATGTATATTGGAGGATTTGAATGACTTTGATCTAGAGGAATCCCCATGGATTGTATGAGGGGATTTCAATATTATTTTGGACCAGATCAGATGAAAGTCATGTTATTTTTTTCGCGTGTGTCCAACATGAGTTTTTCTAGATTCATGGCGGGTAAGGGTCTTTTTGACATGGGTTATTATGGAGATCATTTTACATGGTGTAACAACCAAAAAGGTAGTCATCGTCATTGGAGTCGGCTAGACCAGTGCTTAAGGAATGTGAAATCTATCTACAAGTTTCCCAATGCTAAATTTGATCATCTTGTTCGTGGAGTCTCAGACCACTCACCTTTGCAGGTTTCTTTATTGCCTCGGTAGGATGGTCATGAATGTTTTTGATTCTATGCTCATTGGGTTGGTTTGGATGGTTACCATCATCTTGTTGATGATAATTGGATAGATTCTATTCAATTATTTTCTTGGGATGCAATTCACAACATGTTGAGGAGGCTCAGACATTAATTACAAACATGGGCGAAGGACATTCCACTTGTTGACCAGGTCGTGGTTAATCTTAACAAGAGGTTGAGAGGTTGGAACTGTGTCTTGAAGATGAATGGGATTATATGGCCTTTGAAGATCTTTCTATTAATAAAAATACGATGGAAGAATTAATTCTAATACAAGAGCGCATTTCCCGGGAAGGTTCGATAATGAAATAGATTCATGAAGCGGAGTAGAATTCATCCTACTTTCATGCATGTATTAAAGAATGAAGAAGGGTTGTTAAACCTAACATTCTTCTTGATGATGGATCCTATTTGGATGACAGAAATGTGGTTGGAAATATGGCCTTTTCTATTTTGAAAGATTTACATGCAGGTCCTAACCAGATTATGGAATATGGGTATCCTAGTAGGAATTATGAAATTTTTGAGGTAATTACTAACATGATGTTTGACCATGATAATTATTTCATGGAAGAAATTCCTAGTGAGAAGAATATTTATGATGCTATGATGAACCTCAACACGGAGAGTGCTCTGGGCCTGGATGGATTTTTTGGTTCGTTCTATAGAGGGTCATGGGAGGTGATTAAGGTTGATATAACAATGGAAATTCAAGACTTCTTCCAGGGTGGTTTAATTACAATAGTGGAGGGTGAAAAAACTCTGGTTATGCTTCCAAAGATCAAATATACATATTCCATTCATGACTATAGGCCGGTAAGCATGTGCAATTTCCCTTATAAAATTTTATGGAGCATTATCATCTCACGGCTGTCCATGTATGTTCCTCAGTGGATATCTCTTGATCAACATGGTTTTGTTAAAGGATGGTGTATTCAGGGAGTTGTGGTTTTGGTCTAAGAGATAATTAGGGATATTAAATTCAAAACATGTGGATCCAATATAAATTTAAAGTTGGATATGAATAAAGTGTATGACCGCATTGAATGGGGATTTATCAATAGAGTGATCGAAGGTATGGGTCTCTCCACTTGGGCTGCATATATTAATTTTAGATGTTTTAGTTCTTCCTAGAGGATAGTTTCTTTTATGGAAAAAACATATGGTTTTTTCAAAAATTCTCATGGGATCAGACAAGGGGACCCTATAACTCTGACCATCTTTATCATCATGCGAGATCCTGTAAGTCGGATTATTAATAAATAAATATCCCTAGGAGAACTGCTGCCATACCAAAGGAAAATGAACCAGCCTTCGACATCTCATCAAATGTTTCCGGATGACACACTTATTTTTATTAATTCAATTGGGAGATTGGTTGGTGTGTTATCTATCATACTGTATGAATACTATTTATTTAGTTCGAAGCTGAACAACAGATCCAAGAGTAATATATATATTTCAAAAAAATGTGGAGACAGACATTCTTCTTTCTTGTGCAGTAGTCTGAATATGAGAATGGGAACTCTTCCAATGGTTTATGTTGGTTCTCCTATTACTCCTAAACAAATCCAAATCCGGGATTTTGAAAGTATTCTTAACAATATTTTAAGTCATGTAATCAATTTTAAGAATCACTTCTTATCTTTTGGTGGTCGGATAACACTATTTAACGGTGTTTTATTGGACATACATATCTATGTGTTAACTGCATGCAAGGTACCGAATGTGGTTCTGTCTTATATTGACAAAGTACTAACAAAAATTATTTGGGACATGAAAACTAAGGGGAAGAGCCATTGGACTTCTTGGTCAAAACTGGAGAGACCTGTTTATGAGGGAAGAATCAATGTACAATGTCTTACAGATAGTGTTCACTGTATGCTTGCAAGGCTGGCATGGGAATTCATGGAGGAACGTACTCTTTGGGGGGAATTAAGTATTATAAAGGTGACAGGTTTGTAGATAAGGTTAGAAATTATTTATCTCTTTTATGGTTATTAATGCATGTCATGATACGAAAAAATAGAAAACATTCTAGCTGGATTATAGGAACAGGGGATATATCTTTCTAGAATCAAAATAGGGTTGGTTCGACAATTGGATTCCTGGGATGTCCTATCACGTTGATTTTTTTGAGAGGTAAGCATGTATTAAAGATTCCTTAATGTTGTCTTAGATAAGGAAAAACATGATGTTTTTGATCTCATTGAATTAAATTCTAACCCTGATAAATGTTCTTTTACTGCTTCTAGTTTTGGGAACTTTTCTACAAAGGACATTGGCATGATTTTTTTCCCTCTGGGACAGTAGCACTCTTGGAATAATCTAAAATGGTGCGATAGTATTATAACTAAGTTAAACATCCGTTTATAGAGAATAATAAATCAGGTTGTACCCACTGATGGCAATTTGATGAAGATGGGTATCAGTATTGTATCTAGATTCCATTGTTTCAGGGTATATAATGAGGCGAGTTGAGATCATTTTTTTATGATGAAGGGGCTATGGATGTTTGGAGGTTCATTTTTGAGTTCACTTCTTTTTTATCTTCTGAACTTATTAGTGATTATTTTCTTGAAAAATGGTTTCATGGTTCAATCTGCAAGGGTGAAGAAAAAGTTTGAAGATCAGTGATTTTAAATGTTGGATGTTAGCACAACTGGCAGGCCAAAAATAAGGCCAGATTTGAAATAATTTATTCAACATGAGATTCTATTGTCATGAAAAACACAAATCCTTTTAATTGATCTTGTTAGAAGTATTAAAAATTGGTGTAATTTTCATTATTTGAGAGCCATGCAGGTGAATGCAGTGGGTATGCAGTAGTCACATCCTGGGATAAGAGGTATGTGGGTGCACTGGTGACCACTTTTTATGGGTTTCAAACTTAAGTTTGATGGTTCATGAATTTCGGGTATTATGCGTGGTGGTAGAGTTGTTAGGGACTATAGGGGAAGTGTCCTGCTAGTTTTTTCTGAATATTATCTAATGAGAAGATTCGTACAAGAATATGCAAAGGCTATGTATTCAGGTCTTAGACTGTGTGCTCGGAAGGAGATTTCTTTGAATCAGATTGAAACAGACTCAATGATAATACATGATTTCATGCAGGGAAAAATCTCTCCACCTTTTTCCATAGCCTATATCATTAGGAGGTGTCATTCCAGCCTCAATAGTGGCAACATCCACGTGGTTCAAACGGGGTGCAAAGGTAATAAGGTGGCCGCCTATTTTGCTTCCTAGGCAGCGGAATAACAAGGTACTTATATTATTTGATTCCCAAATTCCCATATTATTGAACCATAGGGAGTGAATTTGATTAGGGAGACTATCTTGGTATTCACTACTTTATACCTCCCTAAGCATGTATTTATTGCCTTTACCATGGCTATTTGTGTGGGTTTTCATTCTACTTTTTAATAAAAACATAATCAATGATGATGATGAGAAAGTGTGTTTTTAAGGCCAAAAATGAAATTATACCAAAATAAATTATAATGGTGAATACTATGTAATTAATTGTATTATTTAAAACTAAATGATAATTATTTTATTTAACATAAAATATAAAATATAATAGAAATATTACATTAAAATAAATTACACTTTTTATAAAAAAAGATACTTTTTTACTATTCTTTGATTACTTTCTAAAAAATATAATCATTCAACTTTAGATAATATTGATATTTTTATTTCATAAGTGATATTAATTTACTCAATTAAACTTACTAAAAATGGAATAAATTATATAAATTTTATTTTTTCAAAAGGATA
This sequence comes from Viscum album, assembly GCA_963277665.1. Classification (NCBI taxonomy): domain Eukaryota; kingdom Viridiplantae; phylum Streptophyta; class Magnoliopsida; order Santalales; family Viscaceae; genus Viscum; species Viscum album. The sequence continues at coordinate 588,817,528 of OY728141.1, read as the reverse complement.
TAATAACCATTTCGGAAAAAACCATATTTTTGAAACATAATACAATTTTAATGAAAATTAATTATGTATTTATTCTTAAATAATTAATACATTTGAAAAATTTAAAAATATTAAAAATATTTTTCATAATGTGGTTATTAGGATTCATGCCTTCAAATTAAGTTTCAATGTAATATTTTTTGCTTTAAATAACATTCATTTTATTATATTTTTGAATTCTCTAAAAGCTTTGTGTTCTGTGTTATGAAAGTTATTGATATTTTTATTCTTATATACTAAATTTTATTGTTGTTACATCTCCCACCGCTTAGACAATATTCTTCCTTGCAATTTTTTTCTTGGACATCAATGGTTCACTATTTTGAAACATATTTTTTGAAAACACATATTTTGTAGATGAATAATAAAACTTCCTATGAAATGAGAAATAGGAAACCAAAATGTTTCCTTAAATATAACATAGTCATTTTATTCAAATTTGGAGAAAATTAGTGGGAAGTGAAAATATTGGCATCGTTGAGAAATATAATTTTCATAAAAAATGAATGATAGAGATCCTAGTTATGAGAAAGTAAATTTACAAAAAACCAAAAATCAGTGAGGGTTTACAAGACCATCAATTATTCATAAATTAATTATTTAATGAAAAAAAAAATTCAACATCATATTCCTAGTGTTGTTGGATTATTTTAATATTAAGGTAGATTATATGAGAAAATATAATTAATTTATTTCATTATCTTTTAAATTATCAATTTCTCCATTTGGATTCACATATATCAATTTGAATTTATATCTCGTCCCTTAATCAAATATATAAATATGGATAATGAATTTTTAAGTCATAAATCACTAAAATTATCTTTTATTATTACATAATATTTATTAAATAATGAAATTCAATTCATTCTATCTCTTGATATTTACTAAAACCCAAATGGTTCGCACAAGTTATCCAATATTTATAAATCATTATATTATGAAGTAATATATTAATCTCCATAATGGTATAAATAAAACCCAAATATCAACTTAATCTATTCCAAAAACAATAAACCTTAAAATCATCAAAAAAATTTGTAGACAAATTCTAAACCCAAAAAAATTGAAATATTTGGTCCTACTTTTTTTCTAACTGCAACTTTATAATTTATCCCTAAACAATATAAATTTGATCATGATGAAAGAAACCAAACACATAAATACTAGGATCATATATTACATTAAAACTTGAAAATCAATTAACAAAATAATAAAAATCACTATAAAACATCAATATAAGAATAAATTATTCAAAAAATTTACTCTATCCTTATTACATGGATAAAATCATAGACTATCCAATACACTTTAAAAATATAAATAATTTATTTATACCGATTAAACATTTTTATATCAACATTTATCACAAATTATGGGTTATGTTCCACTTAATACTTTTTTTCTCTAAAAATATCACTTTACCACTAAATCAATTTTCTCAGTTATGAGTCACTTTCAAAATATTCAAGAAAATATAGAAAGAAAAACTTCTCAAAAATAATCCTTAGCTGTTTGATTATTTTTATTACCATAATATCGTTGATAAAATAATTCTAATTAATAATTACTAAATCCAACTAAATAAATATTCTAATATTTACTCTTTTTTAATAAACCATTAACCAAGAAGTTTCATCCAATTTCTTTACACATCATTCCCTCCATGTGTCACTCGAAGTCTCACAATCATCACTAGTATATAATTTAATCATAAAACCCTTTCGGTCATCTTATTATGATTTCCCCCTATGGAATGAATTAACATAATTCAAATACAAAAATATGTGATAATTTCAAACAGAAATGATATATAATGGAAAACATTCCTCCCATCCATTATGTTACCCAAAATTTTCAATTTTCTGTAAAAATTAACTTTTTGATATCATTTTTCTTATTCCCCAAAACATCCCCTCATTCCTTTGAGGTAATTACATGGGTTCTTCCTACAAATATTTTTGAGAATCTAAACGATAAATCCACTCTACCCAATGACCCTCTTAAAACTCAAATTTTTTATTTGGTAAATTTATAAACTCACATATGTTTTGTTTTTAATCATATCTCAATATAGTTTGTTAGGTAAAATAATAAGATTTCACATTCCCTCTCCTATTTCATTTGGTTTCTCATGAGGTAGACCATTGCATCAACATTCACATATTGTGATAGAACGAGTTCCCTTTACTATGTATATTAACAAAAACTAGAAGTATATTATGAGAAATATTAATGACGTACAATAAAGAAATGATAAATATAAATTATAATTAAAATTGATTAATATGATGTTTAATTGATAAAAATATATTTTAATCAATAACAAGTTAGGTTTTACCTACGATATCGATGGTCATTATATATTTAAATCCTTTAATAATGTATTTAATGAAAATGTGAATTAATATAAGCATATCCATTGGTGTGTAAAATAGGTGCATGGTACTATCCTATATACTAGATACTAGAATTTTGATGGAGATATTCATGACAAAATATTTAATGGTTATTACCTCTAAATGTATTTATTCTAAAATAACATAAACCAGTAATAGACAAGATGTGGGAATTTCTAGGTAAAATCAATAATATACACCTTACCAAAAATATAGGATATTATAATTTACTTAGTCTTATCTAATGGTCTCCAAATTATGTTTCCCCATCCATGTTTTAGAAAATAATTAAATTTTCGTAACACCCCAAGATTTCATATTATGTTATTTTTCAAAGTAATTCAATAGCTTACACTACACACAACACTGAGTTCTAGCGCACCATGACTTACCAAACTAGCCGTTCAAAAGCGGTTATGAATAATATTAACTGAATTTTGAACTTTATATAATCCTTATAATTTTAGAATCTATATTATGAGTTTCTTAGACATAATTTATGAACAAATACATTTTTTCAGATAAAAGAAGTATTTTTAAACAAATTGCAATTTTACCGCCTTTCAATAGCGAAGCCTTTTTAAATCCAATATTTGAAACTTTTATATATGGAATTTGACAAAATAAACATATTATTTAAAATCAGGACATAAGAATTTAGTTTCAATAATGTTTTGGTATTTTTCTGATAACTTTCATATTATGGAGAATAGTGAAAAATACTATATTTTAACTGAAAACAACTTTTTTAATCAAAATAATTTATAGTGTTAAATTATACATTATAATGTTTTTGAATTATAAATAGATTATATTTTTACTTTTAAATCCAATGATGTTAATTGTATGTAATTTCACATTGAAATTGGACATAAACAAGTGTCAAAATTTTGATAGTTATTATTTCTTAAAAATACACCTTTTGGTTTTGAGAGAGGGAATTAATTTTAAATTAATAAATGAAACTTATATGTTTTTAATTTGGTAAAATAGAATTCATTATAGAATTTGGAATTTAAAAATTATATTAGGGTAATTGTTTGGTATTTTTCTAAAAACTTTTAATTTTTGATGAATGGTGTAAAACACTGAGTTATAGTTAAAAACTGAATTTTTTTTAAATAATTATTTATTTTATATAAATTTATTGAAGTTAAAAATAGATACATAATACTTATATATGTTTAATTTAATTCATTAGATTTATTTTATAATAATTTTAGATATATAAATATTTTATTGAACATTTCACCGTATTTCACCCACCTCCTAGGCGAATTTGTAAATTCACATAAAGCATAATTTTACCGCTTCTGTGAGATTAATTTTGATAATAAGAGATACATGGTTAATATCAAGGAGTAAAATTTGGTTCAATAAGATAAAAATAATTTTGGGTGAATAGTATCTTTTTACTTTTATTTACCACGTTTAAAAGTAAATTGTCTAATTAAGGGTAAAAGTTATATTATTATTACCATAAAACATGTCCTAATTCTATTTGATAGGTTTAATTTGACCAAAAACAACATTAGGAATAAACTATTACCCTTTAGGTCCACTTGTATTAGATTTGGACATTTATTATTATTTAATTTGAAAAAGAGTTAAAAGTGTTAAGTTCAAGGTTTATTAACTAAAACATTTTTAATATAGCGTTATTCATAAGATAAATTTGAATATAAATATTAATTAGAAATATAAAAATATTTCATACAACATGGTATTTTATTTATAATTTTTAGACATTAAATAATTACATTTATTTATGACAGAATGTTGATGCGGTCATTACCTTTTGAATGAAAGAATCAAATAAATGTTATTATAAATTTTAAAATAAATATAATTTCAAAGTTTTTATGACATACAATAATTTTATAGGTTATTATTACATATTAGTATTGATTAAATGTGTTGTTTTTAAGTTATCATGCTTTTATTATTTTAACCAAAAAACAGAAACCAAATAGTGTCAAAATTGACATAAAATAGTTTTTAAAACAAATATTATATAATTAATTGATATAATGGTCCTAAAAATCATTAGGTTCGTAAAAAAGACCTATATTATAATATATATGACATTAATGAAACAATTTAGGTTCTATTGGTAGTATATAGTATGTTTATTGACCATATAGTGTAAGAATACAAGAAGGCAAAGTAAAAGTTAAATTATTTAACTTAGAGTTAAATCTAAATAATAAAGTTTGAATGGTAACCTAAACATGTCTAAGACCTATTGGTTGAGAGTATTTAGACCCATATCCACCTTATCCTCTACATAAGTCACATTGGATCCATTATTAACTGAATATGAATTTATTATAAAATAATATTTTAAGTTTTTCCAAAGGTACCCCTCACCCCTCTTATAAAAGGGAACTTCCCCTTCTCTCAAATTCACACCTCCAAATACATTTTCCTCGGTCAAACCCTGGCCAAATATCCTCCCAAATATCCTAAATTAATCCTAAAGGACATAATTTTGTCAGAAATCCAACCTAAGGATCCATTTTTATCAAATCAACAAGAAGAACCCGAAGAAAAGGTAAAGATTTCACCACCCTCTTTCAAGTTCTCTTATTCTTCCACTTACCCTTTCATTGTTGTTTCCATTCTAAAATACCAAATACAGTATCTTATATATAACATGATGTTATTATAAATATTTAATAACTATATTCATTATTCTATCCATCTTATAAATGATATTGTCACAATGCGTTAGTACGTACGACTTTCCGTCTCCACGTCGTGGAGTAATTTCTTATTTAACACTATGTTATTTGGATGGATATAATGATGAGTAATATGTATATAAATAATTAAAATTGCATGATAATGTCTCTATAAAATTAATATACCATCCAATTCCAGACCTTTAGCGAAATGATATTGTTCCTCGTGCGTACGTACGGATTACTATCTCCACGACACAATGAGATTCATTTCCACGTTCACCATTCATCGACGATTATAAGAATATATATTACTAATATTTATGTAATATTTGAAATAATAATTCTACTGGATATATATATATATATATATATGTACTTACATATATCTTATTCACTTAGTTCCATTCAATACGATATGAAAAAGAAAACATCGTTTATGCGTACGTACGGACTACCGTCTCCATAAATGGTGTTTTTCATTTGATATATATGTCTATTATACATATTTTTATTATAAATATATATGACATAAATGATGTTCTATATTCTGGAAGTATTTAAATCTTGATCTAAGTGATACAATCAAGATTAACAAGTTAAAACACGTACGATAAATAAATCGATTATTACCCGAAATGTTAATTTAACATGGAAATTATTATTAAATGGGTAGTAAAAAGTCATAATTGAATAATGTATGATAACATAAATAATAATATGGTTCTGGTATAATTTAATATCATACTATGGTCTTCATACAAGGGGTTAAATATACCCTCAACTAATTAAAAATGTAAGGTAATGGGTTTTCATCTCACTCATTATTCCCGTGACATTCGTGCCATATTACGACTATTACCTTTTGTGTGGTGTATGTACTGACCTTAATTGTATTATTTGGGTAATACAATTTAATTTATGTTTATTTACATATTCATTGTATGATACCTTGTTCATGGGGTGTATTTTTCGTAAGTTACCAAATTGGTAAGGGTTAATTTCACAATCTCTTTATTATCTGAGGTTGTTTATACGTAATTATCTAGTAGAACCTCTTTATCATCCACATCCATGTTTCTTAAAAATGTATTTCAAATCATTATTACTATTTTACAGAATATGGGTTAAATTATTATATACCCTTTATTTAATTTTAATAAGATGTTTATAATGGAATCTTTCCGTCGTTTTCCAAACAAGGTCCTTTTTAACCTTTTTGACAGAATTAAGGTAAGAATGTCTTTTTAACTTATACGGAGTGTGAAGATATTTTACACCATTTTAAAATAATTTAAGCTTCCCTTACAAGCATACAATGATATTTTCAATGTAAATGTTTTATTTTATAATTATGTGACTTTTAAATGATTTCAAAACAATAGATATTTCTCTCTAAAAGTTTTCATTTCGTCTATGTCAACATCCTTTGATGGATTAAAAGGTTATTTGATTTTGATTTATTATGATACAAAACATTCATATTGTATTGAAGGTATTTTGATATATTTTCATGTGGATGTGTTATATTTATACCATTCATGGTTTATGGAGAATGTATTGAAAATTCGTATGCTAGTTTTTATACGAAGCTTTTTGATATGTTTAAACCTGTTCATATGAGAAATGCATTCGACATAATAATTGACGGGTGTATCCCGATATAACTCATAAATGCATCAGTAGGTCTCATGATACAAACTAGTGTCTTGGATCAAGGCCTTTAAAAAATCTTATTTGTAGTCATGGCATAGGGCCTTGACTATGTGGTTTTCATAGTCTGGCATTATGCATTCCATCATTATGAAAGTGGTTAGTGATATTTCATGTGATTATTCGACTAGTAGAATATCCATGTGAATAAGTAAATGGAATTAATTAATTTTATTTTTTCCATATTATACTTAATTTCATGTTTTAAAATCTTTTTTTAGTTATACATTTCCATAAATGTTTATTCTTATTTATGAATGTTTCCACTGTATTGTTATCCTTACTGAGCATCTGACCTCACCCCATTATATGATTTATTTTTCCAAGGATTCTAAGAAGTGTATTGTGATTGATATACATGGTTATGCCATTGTAATAATGGTGTTCATAAAGGATTATTTCTGTGGTTTTGTATGTTATAATGTGTAATGTAACAATCATGTATGTGATCTATTTTTCAAGACTAGTAAATAGATCAGTCCTTCGGGACTTGATTCCTTGTAATCAAGCCAATTTATTAAAATAATGCACCAACTCTAGGTAACTATGGTAGGGGAATTAGAGTTGGTATCAGAGGAAGTTTAACAATAACCTTGGAATCTAGATTTAGAAAACCTCTGATTTGAGCACATAGACCTAAGATATAATTTGATGATTTGTATAGAATAACTTCTTATAATTTTGGTAATGTAGAGATTTTATGAGTTTTCCAAGACAATACACCCCTTCCTGGATATGAGCAGGTTGAGGCGGCTCTAGCACAGATGTACCTAGGGGTAAAACCCAAAAACACTGCTTCAAGATATACTGGAACAGGAACTGGTGCACGACAATGGGCCTTACTGCACTCTTGGTTACGAAACTCCAAGGGGATATGCTTATGATAATTCTCATTTTCATTACAAATAGTTATAAAGGGTTTATGAGTATATACTTACTCAATGAAAACATCTTTATGATTATGGATTATATCCATAAACTATTCAATTTACTTTTGGTATTTTACAAGTTTGGAATTATTCATTATAATTCATAAACTGGCCTAGTTTATTCTATTGTATAGAAATGGATCCCAGAATAAGGAATGTGAAATCTAGCAATAAGTATGATCCAAGGAGTTAGAAAGATCATATATTTCATGGAATTAAGACAACATTTAGAAGGGGAATAGTCTCCCATTTATTCTCAACATATGATGAAATAATATCATGTGTTAATAAGATAAGTAAATAATTCTCTGAGTCATATGGATTTGAAGGGACGCAAGAGAAGAAATGGATGGAAGAGAGAAAGATGGATAAAGGGAATAAGGAAAAGAATAATTTTCACATATGTGATTACTGTGGGAATAAACACCCTGGAACTTGCCCGAAGGGAATGGGAGTTTTTTATAATTGTAGATAAAAAGGAAACAATTTACAATACTGTAAGGGTAAGAAAAAGGTTTCAAATATACAATGCTTCATCTTCTAGGAGTTGGTACATTACGCAAACCAATGTCCAAATCATCAGAGTATGCCCCAAATGATGCAATTGGATAATAATCAAGTAATGATACTACAAGAGATGAAGATGAATGATTAGAGTTCTTATGTTGTCATTAGAGAATTTTTTTTCATTTTAGTATTGTATCAAAAATGTAGTGGTTATAATAATTATAGAGTATATAAGGATTGTACTGTAGTACTATTTAATTAAGGACTTGAGATTCTGTGGAACCATGAAATGTTACTCAATATCAGGTTCAATTTTTGGAAATTATATGGTTGAGAGAAAGATAAAATATAATATGTTTCTGTTACTGAGGTAGTAATTTTGGAATAATACATGATTTATTTGGATAAATTATATTTGATATTCTTGACTACCTTGAAACTGATTGATGATTTTTATATTACATAATTGTTGGAGTTTACATAATTTTTGTATAGAAGGAGTATACCTAGTATTTTATAAGGAATAATGGATCATAAATGTAATCAATAAGGTTTTATGGTAATTTAGGATGTTATAGAGTTTTAAATGAATACATGATGAAGGTATTCAAATGTTATTATGAGGAAAAAATATCTTAATTATGTTCACCTTCCTTATAAATTTTGGTCTGTGAGTTTGGACAGAAGTATTTTATAGAATTCTAGTTTGAGATTATTTTTCGCCATAAAAGGACTACTCGGAGGTCGGGCGGCAACCCGTCACGTCTGGCAAGGCCGCGAGACTTGAACCCGCAACCAAAGGGCGACAATGGTGTATCACCTACCACTGGACCATGTGATGTCCTGAATTGAATAATGTAGACTTATTTTTATGTTCTGGTAGATGAATTATAAATTCAATTTTTAACCCTATACGAATAGAATAAATAAAATATTATTTTAAGTCTTATTATCATTTAGAGTGAAAGATGAGTTTGTGGTAGAAATTTGTTAAAGGATAGGACAGTACTTGTCAAGTACATATTTTTCTTCTTCTCTTATTCTATGAAGAAATTACTTATTATACTTTAGTGAAGGGATCATAAAACCAAAAATGTTCTATCCTAATTCTATATGTTTTTTTGAATTGATGGTATTTTAAATCATCATATATTGATGAATTTAAGGCCCTTAATTTTACACATGTTTGTGATTGTTGACATCAATCACTAAAAATAAATATTTATATTTTTTCACCAATTATATGTCTCTAATTTCCACCAATGTTCTCTGAATCGAGATCCTAATTTGGTGGTGACCCTTTAATTTCTGTTTTCCTCTTATTAAGACTAAATTTTATTAACCTAATTTCCGATGTGGGTTTTCCCAAATGTATTTTCTATTTTTAACCTTTTATTTTTGAAAAATATTTTCAAAATGAGAGGACACAATTTATTTAAGTATGGAAGTATGTAACACCCCAATATTTCATAGTACGTTATTTCTTCAAAGTAATTAAATAACTGGCACTACACGCAACCCCGAGTTCTAGCGCACCATGACTTACCAAACTAGCTGTTCAAAAGCAGTTATGAATAGTATTAAATGAATTTTTAACTTTATATAATCCTTATAATTTTAGAATCCATATTATGAGTTTCTTATACATAATGTAATAACAAATACATTTTTTCAAATAAAAGAATTATTTAAAAAAAATGCAATTTTACCACCTTTTATTGGAGAAGCCTTTTTAAATACAATATTTGAAACTTTAATATATTCAATTTGACAAAATAAACATCTTCTTTAAAATCAGGACATGTGAATTTAGTTTCAATAATGTTTTGTTGTTTTTCTGATAACTTTCATATTTGGGTGAATAGTGAAAAATACTACATTTTAACTGAAAACATCTTTTTTAATCAAAATAATTTATACTGTTAAATTATACATTTTTATTGTTTCGAATTAAAAATAGATTATATTTTTACCCTTTAATTCAATTATGATCATTGTAAGTAATTTCACTTTCAAATTGGAGATAAACAAGTGTCAAACTTTTGATAGTTATTATTTCATAAAAATTCTCTTTTTGGTTTTGATAGCGGGAATTAATTTTAAATTAAGAAATGCAACTTCTATGTTTTTAATTTGGTAAAATAGTCTTCATTATTGAATTAAAAATATCAAATTTATCATAAGGTAAATTTTTGGTATATTTCTGAAAACTTTTAATTTTTGATGAATAGTGAAAAACACTAAGTTATAGTTTAAAACCAAATTTTATTTAAGTAATTATTTATTTTATTTAAATTTATATTAGGTCAAAATAGATACATAATACCTATATATGTTCAATTTAATTCATTATAGTCACTTTATAATAATTTTAGATATATAAATATTTTATTGAACTTTTCACCGTCTTTTACCCACCTCCTGGGAGAATTTTTAAATTCACATAAAATTTAATTTTACCTATTATATGAGTAGAATTTAGAAAATCTGAGAGACAAGGTTAATATCAAGGAGTAAAATGTGGTTCAATTAGATAAAAATATTTTTTGTTGAATAGTAACTTTTTACTTTTAATTACCACGTTTAAAAGTAAATAGGGTAATTACGGATAAATATGATATTATTATTATCGTAAAACATGTATTAATTCTATTTTATAAGTTTAATTCTACCAAAAACAACCTTAGGAATAAAATATTACCCATTAGGTACACTTTGATTAGATTTAGACATTTATTATTATTTAATTTGAAGAATAGTTAAAAGTGATAAGGTCAAAGTTTATTAAACAATCCATTTTTAATATAAGGTTATACATAAGGTAAACTAGACTATAAATATTCATTATAAAGATAAAAATATTTCCTACATCATGGTATTTTATTTATAATTTTTAGACATTAAATAATTAAATTTATTAATGACACAATGATGATGTAGTAATTACATTATTAATGAAAGAATCAAATAAATTGTATTATAAATATTAAAATAAATATAATTTCAGAATTTTTATGACATACACGAATTTAATATGTGTATATGACATGTTAGGATTGATTCAATGTATTTTTTTTTGAATTAATAATGCTGTTATTATTTTATCAAAAAACAAATACCAAATAGTGTCAAGATTGACATAAAATTGTTTTTAAAACAAATATTATATTATTAATTGATATAATAGTCTTAACAATATAAGGTTATACCAAAAGACCTATATAATAATATATATGAAATTAATGAACCAATTGGGGTTCTATTGGCTGTATATAGTATGTTTATTAACCATATAATTTAAGAATACAAGAAGACATGGTAAAAGTTAAATTATTTAACTTAGAGTTAAATCTAAATTATAAGGTTAAAATGGTAACCAAAACTTGTCTAAATCCTATTGTTTGAGATGATATAGACCCTTCCCCACCCTATCATTGAAATAAGTCACTTTGGATCCATTATAAACAGAATATTAACTTATTTTAAAATAATATTATATGTTTTTTCAAAGGTACCAGTCACCCTTCTTATAAAAGGGAACTTCCCCTTCTCTCAAATTCACATCTCCAATGCCATTTGGCTTGGCCAAACCCTACCCAAATATCCTCTGAACTATCATAAATTCATCCTATAGGACTTATTTTGGTTATAAAGCCAACCTAAGGATCCCTTTTTATCAAATCAAAAGGAAGAACCCGATGAAAAGGTAATGATTTCACCACCCTCTTTCAAGTTTTCTTATTTTTCCACTTACTCTCTATTTTTTGTTTCCATTATAAAATAGTAACTCCTGTATATTACATATAATATGATGTTATTAAAAATTTGGAACAACTTTATTCATTATTCTATACATTTTATGAATGATAATGTCACCATGCGTGTGTACGTACGGCTTACCATCTCCACGACGTGGTGAAATTTGTTATTCAACACAATGTTATTTGGATGGATATAATGATGTTTAATATGTATATAAATAATAAAAATAACATTATAATGTCCCAGTAAAATTAATATACCATCCAATTCCACACCTTTATAGAAATGATATTTTCGCTCGTGCGTAAATACGGATTACCGTCTCAAAGACGCGATGAGATTCATTTCCACGTTCACCATTCATCGACGATTATAAAAATATAAATTACTAATAAGTATTTAATATATGACATAATAATGCTACTATAGATATATATATTTTTATATGTGTGTGTGTGTAATTACATATATCTTATTCACTTAGTTCCGTTCAATACGATATGAAATCAGAAACAAGGTTTATTCGTACGTACGGACTACCGTCTCCATAAATCATGTTTATAATTTCATATATATGTCTATTATACATATTTTTATTGTAAATATATATGATATATAAATCATGATTTATATTTTTGAAGTATCTAAATCCTGATCTAAGTGATACAATCAAGAGTAACAAGTTAAAACACGTACGATAAAGAAAGCGATTACTAACTGAAATGTTAATTTTACATGGAAATTATTATTAAATGAGTAGTATAAAGTCATAAATAAATAATGTATGATATCATAAATATTAATATGGGTCTGGGATAATTAAATAACATACTATTGGCTTCATACAGTGGTTAAATATACCCTTGACTAAAGAAAAGTGCAAGGTAAGGAGTTTTCATCTCACTCTTTATTCCCTAGAGATTCGTGCCATATTTCCACTATTACCTTTTGTGTGGTGTATGTACTGTCCATGATTGTATTCTTTGTGTAAAACACTTTAATTTATCTGTATTTACATATTGATTTTATGATACCTATTTCAAGGTGTGTATGTTTCGTAAGATACCAAATTGGTAAGGGATACTTTCACAATATCTTTATTATCTGAGGTTATTTATACGTAATTATCTACTGGTTAATCTTTGTCATCCACATCCATGTTTCTTAAAAATGTATTTCAAATCATTCTTACTATTTTACAGAATATGTTTTAAATTAATTTATACCCTTTTTTTAATTTTTATAATTTGTTTATAAAGGAATCTTTCCGTCATTTTCTAAACAAGGTCCTTTTTAACCTTTTCGACAGAATTAAGGTAAGAATGTCTTTTTATCTTATACGGAGTGTCTGTATATTTATGCCGTTATAAAATCATTGAATATTCCCTTACAATATTACAATAATATTTTCAATGTAAATGTTTTATTTTATAATTATGTAACTTTTAAAGGAACTAAAAAAAATGAGATATTTCTCTCAAACAGTTTTGATTTCATCTGTGACAATATCCTTTGATGAATTTTAAGATTATTTGAATTTGATTTAATATGATGCAAAATTTTCATATTGTATTGAAGGTATTGTAATATTTTTTACTGTAGATGTGTTATTTTTAGAACATTCATGATTTATGGAAAAATATTGACATTTTGTATGCTAGTTTTAAAACGAATGTTTATGCTATGTTTAAACCTGTTCATATGAGGAATGCATTGGATATAATAAGTGACAGGTGGAGCCCGCTATAGCACCTAGATGCATCGGTAGGTATTATGAGACAAACTAGTGTCTTGGAACAAGTATTTGACAAAATCTTATTTTTATTCTTCGCACAACGCCTTGACTATGTGGTTAAGATAGTATGGCATTATGCATTCCATTATTATGAAAGTGGTTAGTGTTATTGCATGTGATTATTTGACTAGTAGAATATTCATTTGAATAAGTAAATTGCGTTAATTCATTTTATTTTTTACATATTATACTGAAGTACAAGTTTAAAAGGCTTTTGTTTTAGTTATACATTGCCTAAAATGTTTATGCTTATTTATGAAAGTTTCCTCTATATTGTTATCCTTACTGAGCATCTGAGCTCACCCCTTTATATGTTTTATTTTTCCCAGGATTCCAGTAAGTGTATTGTGATTGATATACATGGTTAATCCAAGGAAATAACAGCTTTCATAAAGGATTATTTCAGTTTTTTTGTATGTTATAGAGGGTAATGTAACATTCATGTATGTAATCTATTTTTAAAGACAGAGAAACTGATCAGTCCTTCGGGACATGATTCCTTGTAATCATGCCAATGTATTAAAATAATGCACCGACTCCGGGTAACTAGGGTCGGGGTGTTACAACATTACTTTGAAACTAAATATAGAGACTAAAACATTTCATATATAAATATTTCATTTTATTAAGTGAATATTAATTATAAATCAACATGATAAAAAAAATTAATGTATGTAGATCATTTTATACATAAAATACTAATATAAAATATATCTACATCATCTGCAACATGGTTCTTCACAACTAGTAATATTAATAAAGATACATTACCTAAACCCTTTCTTCATAACCAGGTGACAAGAAGCATAAGAAAGTGTGATATAATATTATCTGTAAGGGAAATAACAATAGATATCAATCAATGATCAAAAATGAGAATAAAAAAAGAATAAGGGTATGATAACATGAACATAATATAAAAAAAATCCAAACCCAATCTACGATGGATCTTTAATAATAAATCATTGTATAGAGATTTTTCTTCATAAAAAAAATAATTCATATGTGTATTGAATCATTAGTAATAAATCATATTCCATGAGAATATAACATAATAATAATGCATAATTTTTTTTCACAAAACAAAAATCATTTCAAATATTTTTTTTGTGAACGATCACTTCCAAGAAAATCATCGTGAAATGGGTTCACTCCCCATACCATCATTTCCTTAGACATGGTTAACTCCCAAGATAATTTATTGAAAAAATTACCATAAGGATCTAGGTTCACTCCCAATTCTAGTCTTCATTATCTCAATATAAATTCATTTTTACCCAATCAATTAGATACATGTACAATCCTAATTCCACTACTCACATAATGAAATAAATACATATTTATGTTATAAAATCACAAAACATTCATCATATCATTATATCATATCCCATGGAAATTATATTTGTTACAAAAAAATTATATCATTATATTCATAAAACATTGAATGAATAATGATTCTATCATTAAATTAAAACTATAATAAATCATAATAAAAATCAAACGATGTTTTTAAACATCTATAATCCCCTTAAAATATCACTACAACATCTCTTGGGGAAGATGAAATTTTTAATTTGAAATAAATTTTTTAAAATCTAAAAATTTAATAATATTTGGGATTTTTTTTGAAAAAAATCAAGGAATCATTTAATTTAATAATCAAATAAAATATTATTCATGATGGTGGAAAAATCTATTCATGCAATATATTTGCAAATAAAAATTCATTTATATTATTAGTAAAAAGTCATAAGTAACAAGTTATGATAATGAAAAGAAGTTTCCATTTCAAAATTTTATAGAAATTATAACGTGGGTTAAAATTAATTTAATTAATCTGTATAGAGTTGTAATGATATTCTCAAAATCAATTTAAATAAAATAATGGAATTGAAAAAATTATTTTCAGTCGTAGAATGAAATAATGATTGTTTTCCTAAAATTAATTCTTTTATTATATTAAATACCTAAAGAGTGGAAAATGATAGAAAAAATGTACATTTCACAAATATAAATTGGAAAATAATAATGCATATTATTTCGTATGGATAGAATATATAATTTAATTATTTTAAATTAAAGAATAAACAATCCTGGTAAAATGAGATGGGAGGAAAAAACCCTTACTATTTGGTAACATTTGAATCCTAACATCCATAAAAGAAATAAATTTAAAGAAACTTTTACGTAACAATAATATGAAGATTTTCCTTTTATATAATATAAAATGGGAACTATAGACACAAAATGAAAGAACAAGTGGTGAAAATGGAATTTGTCTCATAGAATGAAATGTGAGACGAGAAACACTTACATTATATCTAACATGATTTTTAAGCACTATAACCTCCTCTATAGTAAATTTATTTTATTATTAATATATAATGTTTTTAAATATCATACTTATAATATCATATATTCTATTATTATATAATTTCAATAACCATTTGAAAAACTTTCTCTGTTAATGTTTTTGTTTCGTGTGTTATCTTCATTATTTCTCAGGGACGATTAGTTTCAGAAGATATAACCCTTATATTTTTATCATGGTAAAATATGATCCAAAATAATAATAATTAAATTAGTACAATATTTTATCATAATATACACTAGTATCACCATTCATATAATGTGAGGAAGGAAAACCAATTACATCAATTTGTGGAGATTGTAATACATACTTACCAATGAGTGAAGTTTTCACTTTTTGATGGATGGAATGAAAGAAAATTAAATGATAATTCACATTCCTAGAGTAATTATTACATCATAAATGTCATTTATATTCATTATTCTTCCATAATACCATTTATGAAAAGAGTAAATGATAAAACGAATCACATCACTTTGTGGAGGTGGTAGTCCACATATACCCATTGGTGAAATTATCATATTCCTATGGATGGAATGGTTAGAAAAATATATATTACATTATAATTCCCAAAGAATACTTATTTCATAAATTTCGTTTATAAAAAGTAAAATCATCATAATAACCCTCTATAAGACAAGTTTATGTGAAATTAATATTTCACTATGTTGTAGCGGTAGTCCACAAATAAAAACGAGCAATATAATTGTCTCTCATTTGATGATGAATTGGAAGGAAAAGGTTGTTAATTATAATAATAACAAATTAGAATATTTATGACACTATATTAAATTGTTTTTATATGAATAAAAGTTAATATAAGGTATAAGATGAAATAAAAATGAAATATATTGGTTAATATTTACACCCCTTTTCTGAGAAACCTCATATAGAATACACATTAATCTTTAGTGGATAAGTATTACATGATTAGCAGAAGATCAAAGAAGAATGGATGGAATTTGGGGATTTTTTTAATTAGGTATTTTTTGACCAATAAGTCTCAAATGGAATTAATAAAGGATAAGATTGGGTTCCATTTTATATGTGTTATAAGTGAAGGGAGACACACATGGTATTTTTTAAAACATTTTGATGATATAAATTCATTTTCATGGGAAAGTGTCTCTAATTGGAAAATTAATATAACATAAGGAAAAAGTAGTTTTATCTTCTTAAAAAAATAATTAGAGATGTGTGGGTGGGATTTTTACCCACTGTGATTGTTTAACCCCCCAGTAAACACATTTTAACATTAATAGTTATTAAAAAATTACAAATTTTATTATTCACCATGATGAAAATTTAATTTGACACTATGAAATGATAATAATTATGATGAATCAAAATATGAAATTAATTTTACAAGATTTAATTTCTATAATTCAACGAATTTAATTTTAAATAATTGTGAAAACAGATCCGAAAATCCTTTTTTAATGAATATATTTTAATAAATAATCATAATTTACTATGTATATTTAATTATTATAAGAACCATGGTTTTTATAGATGTAAGAATCATTCGTTTCTTGTAAAATATAGGTTAATTTATTTTTTGGGATTAGACCCTATGTAGCGTCATCGGTCGGTTGGGTTGTTTTTGGGATAGAAGAGGTAAAATTGGGTGAAGGTTGGCTACCGGATAGGTAAATGTCATGTGCTGGAATGTCACATTGTGTAACCATTCTGGTTCAGAAAAAATGGGGAAGTACACATCATGTACTTCTATTAAACATTGTGTATTGTTACTCTATGTTTTTTAAAGAGAGAGGTAATATCCTCTCATATTTTGACATAAAACAAAATTCTCTCATTTTTTAAGCCTAAAAATAGTCTAAAATTTTTATCAGATATAGAAGTTTTCCGGTCTCCAATTTGAGCTTAGATTATCTCACTGGAACCAAATCGGTTAGTACTATATTACTTTTTAATCATTCAAGATTCTTCAAAACAAAGACTGTGCTATTTTGACATTGGCACATATGTCCTAATTTATCATTATGTTTATGTTATTAATATTTCCCCTAAACTAGGACAAATGAGGACTTCATACTGAACAATATCCCTACTACTATGGTGAGGGAGGCGGTCTGTACATTCCCTAAGAAATTGTTGTACTTTTTGGGCATTCAACTGATATGCCATCTGTCAGAATTCCTGGCACGACCCCATTTTTTAGAGATCTGCATTCCCTATACAAAGGGTGACCTAGTGAGGATCCTCGTATGTTCTGTTAAGGTGAATTGAAAACCATTAAAAATTTGATGGTCTTAGATGGAGGTAGGTAAACTATGTTAGATACTCTAAGGGGGGTGAATTAGGGTATGGAAGAATAAAAAAACTGGCCCTATTAATATAGTTTTGTTATTAGAAAAATGTACCACCCTGAGATTTTATGAAAAACAATCTTTTTAATTTCATTGATGTCTTGTGTTTTACTCTACCCCAAAAGGATCTTGCACTAAACGCATCTGTGACTTGGCTTGCAATACACGCAATCGCAACCTTCCACGATAGCGTGTGTTGTACGCAATACCGAGTTTCAGTAAACAACGATATGTTATATAAACTAACTGTTATGAATAGTAATATCCACATTTTGAAGTTTTATAAATTTTATATTTTGAAATGGTCTTTATTTATGGATTCAGAATATCAAAATTAGCCTAGGGTGAATTTTTGGTATTTTTCTAAAAACTTTCAAAAATTGATGAATAGTGAAAACACTCGGTTACTATTTAAAAACAGAATTTTTATTTAAATAATTATTTATTTTATTTATATTTATTTTAGGTCAAAATTGATACATAATACCTGTATAAGTTCAATGTAATTCATTGGAGTCATTTAATAAAAATTTTCGATATATAAAATTTTTATTGAACTTTTGACCATGTTTTACCAACCTCCTAGGAGGATTTGTTATTGTACATATAACTAATTTTTACCACTTATGTGAGTTGAATTTTGAAAATCTGAGAGACACGGTTAATATGATGGAGTAAAATGTGGTTCAGTAAAATAAAAATAATTTTTCCTGAATAGTAATTGTTTAGTTGTATTTACCACGGTTAAAAGTAAATAGGACAAGTAAGGGTTGAAATGATATTATTATTACCCTAACACATTTCATAATTCTATTGTATAAGTGTAATTCGACCAAAAACATCCTTAGGTATAAAATATTACCCTATAGGTGAAACAGCCCAAGATTTTATAAAGAAATATTCTTTTTAATTTTATTAATGTTTTGTGTTGTACGCTACACCAAAAGGAGCTTGCACAACACACATCCTTGACTTGACTTGCATTACACGCAATCACGACCTTCCTCGATAGCGTGTGTAGTACGCAATACCGAGTTTCACTAAACAACGATATGCTATTAAAATATTATTAAAACTAGCCGTTATAAATAGTAATAACCACTTTTTGAAATTTTGTAAATTTTATTTTTCAAAATGGAATTCATTTTTAGATTCGGAGTATCGAATTTAACCTAAGGTGAAATTTTGGTACTTTTCGGATAACTTTCATATTCTGATGAATAGTGAAAATTACTAAATTATAATTAAAAACAACTTTTTTAATCGAAATAATTAATAGTGATAAATCATTAATTTGAGTGGTTGTAAAGTATATTTAGAATATATTTTTACAATTTAATACAATGTTGGTCATTGGATGTAATTGCACATTTAAACCAGACATAAACAAGTGTCAATCTTTTGATAGATATTGTTTCTTAAAAACACGCTATTTGTTTTAACAGCGGGATTTAATTATAAAATTAATTAATGCAACTTTTATGTTATGAATTTGGTAAAATAGACTTCATTTTTGAATTCGGAATATGAAATATAGCTTGGGATGAAATTTTGGCATTTTTCTGAAAACCTTCAATTTTTGATGAATAGTGAAACCACTAAGTGGTAGGTTAAAAACTGAATTTTGCATAAAACTTAATTTTACCACTTCTGTGAATGGAATTTCGAAAATCCGACAGACACGGTTAATATCAAGGACTAAAATGTGGTTCAATGAGATGAAAATAATTTTTGGTGAATAGTAACTTTTTACTTTTTTTTACCACGGTTAAAAGTAAATAGGGTAATTAAGGGTAAAGATGATATTATTATTACCCTAACACATGTCCTAATTCTATTGGACAAGTGTATTTCGACCAAAAACAAACTTAGGAATAAAATATGACCATTTAGGCCCACTTGGATTAGATTAGGACATTTATTATTAATTTATTTAAAGAAGGGTTAAAATAGTTAAAATCAAAGTTTAATAAGTAAATCATTTTTAATATGGGGTTATACATAAGATAAATTCGATTGTAAATATTCATTAGAAATCTAAAAAGATTTCCTACATGATGGTATTTTATTTGTAATTTTTAGACATCATATAATTTAATTTATTTATGACACAACGATGATGCAGTAATTATCTTTTTAATGATATATTGACATAATTGATGTTATAAGCACAAAAATACATGTAATTTGAGATTTTTTATGAATTCCACTAATTTTCTAGGTTACTATGATATATTAATGTTGATTTAATCAACTTGGTTCGAACATTTAATTCTGTTATGACTTTCACAAAAATCATATATCAAATAGTGTCAAAATTGACACAAAATAGTTTTTAAATCAAATATTATATTACTAATTGTTATTTTATTCCTAAAAATCTAAGGTTCGGCCAAATGACTTATATAAGGATATATTTATTAATAATAAACAATTTGGGGTTCGTTTGGCATGTTATAGTAAGTTTATTAACCATATAGTGAAAGAAAACAAAAAGACACGGTAAAAGTTAAATTATTTAACTTAGAGTTAAATCTAATTGATAAGGTTTAAAATAATATCCAAACATGTCTAAATTTGATTGGTTGATGAGATTACAACCCTATCTCATCTAATCTTCGAATATGAGTCATTTTTGGAGGTTTTTAAGTGGGGTTATATTTATTATTTTTAAGAATTCCTAAGGTGCCCCTCTCCTCCCCTATAAAAGGACACCTCCTCCCCCTCCTCCTCACACCAATTTGAGCACTCAAGCTCGGCCAACCCCTGCCAAAATCTCTTCTCCACTTCCCTAGAAACATCCTAGAGGTTCTGGTCTTACTCAAAGACCAATTTTAGTTCCCTAAGAGGAGGTCTCCAAAAGGCGCTTCAAAGAAGAGGTAATTACCGTTACCAATTCTTTCATCTTTATTTCTTCTTCCACTTATTCTTCTTAGGTTGTTTCATTATGAAGTAATAACATCAGTATCACTCATATACTGATATGTTATTATAAGTATGAAACAACCCTATTTCACCATCTATCCATCCTACGGAAAAAGAAATCACCGCGCGTGCGTACGTACGGAATACCGTCTCCACGCCGTGGTGTAATCTACTTTCCACCACCACCTTACATGGATGGGTATAATGGTGTAAAGAATAACTATACATAGTTATTACAACATCATATTGATTCTGATATATTGTATAATACACTCCAATTCAATTCAATATTTATATAAATGATATCATCGCTCGTGCGTACGTACGGAATACCGTCTCCACGACGCGATGAGATTCAATCTCCATGTTAACCATTTAAGAATGATTATAATGTATATATAAGAAATAATAATGAAATATATGACATTATAAAGCTACTGGATTTATGTATATATATACATATGTATGTCATCTACTTACTTCCATTTCAAGACAATAAGGAAAGGAAAACAACGTTCATGCGTACGTACGGACTACCGTCTCCATGAACGGTGTTTTTCATTTTATTTATCTACCTATTATATATATATATATATACTGAATATATATGATATATAAATCATATTTTATATTCTGGAAGTAAGTAAATCATGATATAAGTAATAATGATGTCAAGAACAACAAGTCAAAACACCTACGATAAATGAAACGATTTTACCCAAAACGCTTCTTTAACATGGAATTTACAAAAGAACGGGTAATATAATGTCATAAGTGAACCATATATGATATCATAACAATGAATATGATTCTGTAATAAGTCAATAACATGATTTAAATCATTATACAGGAGGTTCGGACACTTACAAAGCAAGTCGGACCTAAGGTAAGGGAAATATCACAATCTCATTTTTATCCGAGATTGTTTATTCGTAAGTATTTACTGGGGTGTATTTTATCATCCACATCCATGTTCCCTCAATATGAAATATTGTTTCCATCCACTTGCAATAGTTTAAATCCAATTTTACCCTTAGGTGAGTTTTTAGTAAAGAATATGAAAGGAATCTTTTGTCGTTTTTCCGTACGAGGTACTTTTTGACTTTTCCGACAAAAGTACGAAGAATGTTTTTTTTAACTTATACGGCATGAAAGGATTTTTAAAACATTGTTTCCAAGAAGCTTCCTTTACAAGTTTTCAAGTTTATTTTTAATCAACTTCTTTTATTTTAAAGTTGTATGACATGTTATGAAAGGAAAAATGTTTTTGAAGAAGAAAGGATATTTTCCTCAAGAATGGAGTTCAAGTGTTTTATCAAAATTATTTTCCATCTAAGATAATAAAGGGTTCTGTTTTATCCCTGTTATTAAATTGATTTGATCATGTTGTGATGGAATTATTTTTATGAATTCCTTTATCTTATATGAATTGATTTATGATGTCATGAGGTTTCAAGAATCCCATTTTTGTTACATGTGTTATACGATGATGTATGATTTATGATTATGTGGCACACATAAGAAAGGATTCATTATAAGATGGGTGGGACCTATATCTCCCTCCAATGCATTGGGTAAAGATTTTATATCTCATGAGATAGACATGGCTGGAATGGTAGGTTATACCGGTTCAGTGAAACAGGACTGAAACGAGGATTACTCGATTCAGAAAGGGACTTTGTCCACTAAGATAGTCTTGGCAATGAGTCTTGACTAACAAGAAATGATTCTCTATGATTATGTGTGTATGCCACAATGAGTAATGTTTAAAGTTATGATTTCATTTCACTACTATGATTTATCCCATGTTATGAAATTATGCTCTCTTTTGCAGGTTAAGATTTCCAAAAATGTTATGTTCTTATGAAAATTATGTGATTGATATTTCTTTTGTTTACCCTTACTGAGCATTTGAGCTCACCCTTTTATGTTTTCTTTTCCCCAGGATATAAAGAAAGGTTTTAGGTAAAATAAAAAGGGAAGATCTTTATGGGAGATGTTGAAGATCTTTCCCCACGATTAGAAGATTATACTCCGAGTTTCCAAAGACACTAAACTATTACGATCCTTGTGTGTGTATTTTTGTTATATACTTAGTATTCCGCAAAAGTAATGTAATGTCCATGTACGATAAGCTTCGGGTCTCTACAGTTGGTATCAGAGGAAAGGTTTAGTCAACCTTTGGAAACTAGGATGCGAGAACTTTAGTGAGATCCCTAGAGATATTTCTAAGGTATGTCTAGGGATGTCTCTAAGGTTAAGTATGCGTATAGGTTATAGTACTAGAATTACGCTAACGATCATAGAATTAAACCTAAGATGTTAGATATTGAAGTTACTCCCCCTTTATTATGATTTTTGCCTCTCACACTATTCTTTTGGGTTTTAGAAAATGGCTGGAAACAAGATGATTCACAATAATGGAGGATATGATGGACAATGGAATGATATTCTTCATGAGCAACCAAATGAAATGGGATTTGGATGTCCAAACATCATTATTATGCCAAATCAGCAATCTCACAATATGATCAATAATGTAAAATTTGGTAAGTTTCCTGACTCGACTAATAAGAGAAAGATAGAGTTCCATGATGATCATAGAGGAAAGAAAGTTCAATTTCCCCTATGTAAATCATGTGGGAAGAGGCATCAAGGAGAATGTTTCAAGGGAACTGGAAGATGCTTTGGGTGTGGAAAAGAAGGACACAAAGCAAGTAAGTGCAAAGGAAAAGGGTCGGTTAACACCATGGATGAGGATAATGGTATTGCTACGACATCAAAAATGGTTAAGTGTTTTAAATGTGGAATGTATGGGCATTATGCAAACAAATGCCCTAAGGGAAAGACTCATGAAGAGAATCAGTATGGTCATATGGGTAGTATTTATGTGGATGATGATGAAGAGACTACAAATGATATGTGAGATGAAAGAATTTTTGATGCTCGGTCAATGGTTTGAGAATGTAGTGGCATGATTAAATGTTTATCATGTGTAATTTTGGAATAAAGAGACATCTATGGATTGTTACACTGTTGTCTTTCCTTGTGTTTTGAAAGTATATGATTAATGTTACCAGTATCCATGAAAGGTTATTCAGATATTTTTGGAATGTAGATGATATGCGCATAATGAAGGGATAAGGAGAAAATTAAATGTTTGATAGTATTCATGAGCTCATGATTGATATAAGGACTAAGTGATATCATGGTTTGAGTATATAGAATTTTGAGGATTTTGGTATGTGGAAAGTGTTAACTTTTAACTGCATTCAAGTTTTCACTAAGGTTCAATGGGTATTCAAGAGAATACATGATTAAGGACTTTGAATGTTTGGAATGTGACCAACAAAACATATCTTATGATATATGGGCATCAACGATGGTATTAAATATCTGGTAATCGTTGTCACTATAATATGAGAGTGGACTGCAGTATTATGTATAAGCCTAAAGATTAGACTGGATTATGTTGGACAAAAGTTAGTTTAAGGATAGAAGATTTTCGATATTATTGATGGGATGTTATAGTAACGTAGTTTTAGAAAAAGGACAACCTGCAGGATGGGCGACAGCCCATCGCTTCGGACAAGGCTGTAGGAATCGAACCCACAACCGAAGTGCGACTGGCCTTTATCGCCTACCACTGACCTACAGGAAGTCCCTGTTTAGTAGAAACTAGTTTTAAGCAGTATGATATGTGATGTATAAGTTCATTTTAGGAACCATATGTGATTAATCTCACTATAGAATGACTTATGTATATTTAATAACTTTTTCTAACCTTTTGTTTGAGACAGATGGAATGACCCATCATTCTATCACATGATCTGCTAACACTTCACGAATAACAAATTCAACTTCATTTATTTAAGAGATGAAGTAGAAATCGTTCAAGGCACGAACAATAGTGAGATTTTACCAAAATAAAGTAAGTATTTATTCTAATTCAAATTCTTCAACTTTAGGGAAACGATCTTGAAAACCAAAAATGTCATCCTAGTGCTCTTATATCTGATTAATCCGATGGTACCTTAGATCGTCACAAATTTATGGATTTGTGATTGCTAGCTTTTCCATAGCCATGTTCTCTACCACTCTCCATCAGAACGTGATGGTTAGATTTCTCTTCCATATCCATATTTTCACCTATGTGGAAACCCAGTGATTAGTTTATTTGGGTAACCGTTATGTTTCATACTTTTGTTTTTAAAGATTGGTTTTGATATTCCTTTTTACGATGTGGGTTTCTATTAAAGAAACTTTCGAATAGTAAACCATTTATAACCCCGATGAATTTCGAGGGCGAAATTCATTTTAAGGGGGGTAGAATGTAACAGCCCAAGATTTTATAAAGAAATATTCTTTTTAATTTTATTAATGTTTTGTGTTGTACGCTACACCAAAAGGAGCTTGCACAACACAAATCCTTGACTTGACTTGCATTACACGCAATCGCGACCTTCCTCGATAGCATGTGTAGTACGCAATACCGAGTTTCACTAAACAACGATATGCTATTAAAATATTATTAAAACTAGCCGTTATAAATAGTAATAACCACTTTTTGAAATTTTGTAAATTTTATTTTTCAATATGGAATTCATTTTTAGATTTGGAGTATCGAATTTAGCCTAAGGTGAAATTTTGGTACTTTTCGGATAACTTTCATATTCTGATGAATAGTGAAAATTACTAAATTATAATTAAAAACAACTTTTTTAATCGAAATAATTAATAGTGATAAATCATTAATTTGAGTGGTTGTAAAGTATATTTAGAATATATTTTTACAATTTAATACAATGTTGGTCATTGGATGTAATTGCACATTTAAACTAGACATAAACAAGTGTCAATCTTTTGATAGATATTGTTTCTTAAAAACACGCTATTTGTTTTAACAGCGGGATTTAATTATAAAATTAATTAATGCAACTTTTATGTTATGAATTTGGTAAAATAGACTTCATTTTTGAATTCGGAATATGAAATATAGCTTGGGATGAAATTTTGGCATTTTTCTGAAAACCTTCAATTTTTGATGAATAGTGAAACCACTAAGTGGTAGGTTAAAAACTGAATTTTGCATAAAACTTAATTTTACCGCTTCTGTGAATGGAATTTCGAAAATCCGACAGACACGGTTAATATCAAGGACTAAAATGTGGTTCAATGAGATGAAAATAATTTTTGGTGAATAGTAACTTTTTACTTTTTTTTACCACGGGTAAAAGTAAATAGGGTAATTAAGGGTAAAGATGATATTATTATTACCCTAACACATGTCCTAATTCTATTGGACAAGTGTATTTCGACCAAAAACAAACTTAGGAATAAAATATGACCATTTAGGCCCACTTGGATTAGATTAGGACATTTATTATTAATTTATTTAAAGAAGGGTTAAAATAGTTAAAATCAAAGTTTAATAAGTAAATCATTTTTAATATGGGGTTATACATAAGATAAATTCGATTGTAAATATTCATTAGAAATCTAAAAAGATTTCCTACATGATGGTATTTTATTTGTAATTTTTAGACATCAAATAATTTAATTTATTTATGACACAACGATGATGCAGTAATTATCTTTTTAATGATATATTGACATAATTGATGTTATAAGCACCAAAATAAATGTAATTTGAGATTTTTTATGAATTACACTAATTTTCTAGGTTACTATGATATATTAATGTTGATTTAATCAACTTGGTCCGAACATTTAATTCTGTTATGACTTTCACAAAAATCATATATCAAATAGTGTCAAAATTGACACAAAATAGTTTTTAAATCAAATATTATATTACTAATTGTTATTTTATTCCTAAAAATCTAGGGTTGGGCCAAATGACTTAGATAAGGATATATTTATTAATAATAAACAATTTGGGGTTCGTTTGGCATGTTATAGTAAGTGTATTAACCATATAGTGAAAGAAAACAAAAAGACACGGTAAAAGTTAAATTATTTAACTTAGAGTTAAATCTAATTGATAAGGTTTAAAATAATATCCAAACATGTCTAAATTTGATTGGTTGATGCGATTACAACCCTATCTCATCTAAACTTCGAATATGAGTCATTTTTGGAGGTTTTTAAGTGGGGTTATATTTATTATTTTTAAGAATTCCTAAGGTGCCCCTCTCCTCCCCTATAAAAGGACACCTCCTCCCCCTCCTCCTCACACCAATTTGAGCACTCAATCTCGGCCAACCCCTGCCAAAATCTCTTCTCCACTTCCCTAGAAACATCCTAGAGGTTCTGGTCTTACTCAAAGACCAATTTTAGTTCCCTAAGAGGAGGTCTCCAAAAGGCGCTTCAAAGAAGAGGTAATTACCGTTACCAATTCTTTCATTTTTATTTCTTCTTCCACTTCTTCTTCTTAGGTTGTTTCATTATGAAGTAATAACATCAGTATCACTCATATACTGATATGTTATTATAAGTATGAAACAACCCTATTTCACCATCTATCCATCCTACGGAAAAAGAAATCACCGCGCGTGCGTACGTACGGAATACCGTCTCCACGCCGTGGTGTAATCTATTTTCCACCACCACCTTACATGGATGGGTATAATGGTGTAAAGAATAACTATACATAGTTATTACAACATCATATTGATTCTGATATATTGTATAATACACTCCAATTCAATTCAATATTTATATAAATGATATCATCGCTCGTGCGTACGTACGGAATACCGTCTCCACGACGCGATGAGATTCATTCTCCATGTTAACCATTTAAGAATGATTATAATGTATATATAAGAAATAATAATGAAATATATGACATTATAAATCTACTGGATTTATGTATATATATACATATGTATGTCATCTACTTACTTCCATTTCAAGACAATAAGGAAAGGAAAACAACGTTCATGCGTACGTACGGACTACCGTCTCCATGAACGGTGTTTTTCATTTTATTTATCTACCTATTATATATATATATATATACTAAATATATATGATATATAAATCATATTTTATATTCTGGAAGTAAGTAAATCATGATATAAGTAATAATGATGTCAAGAACAACAAGTCAAAACACCTACGATAAATGAAACAATTTTACCCAAAACGCTTCTTTAACATGGAATTTACAAAAGAACGGGTAATATAATGTCATAAGTGAACCATATATGATATCATAACAATGAATATGATTCTGTAATAAGTCAATAAATGATTTAAATCATTATACAGGAGGTTCGGACACTTACAAAGCAATTCGGACCTAAGGTAAGGGAAATATCACAATCTCATTTTTATCCGAGATTGTTTATTCGTAAGTATTTACTGGGGTGTATTTTATCATCCACATCCATGTTCCCTCAATATGAAATATTGTTTCCATCCACTTGCAATAGTTTAAATCCAATTTTACCCTTAGGTGAGTTTTTAGTAAAGAATATGAAAGGAATCTTTTGTCGTTTTTCCGTACGAGGTACTTTTTGACTTTTCCGACAAAAGTACGAAGAATGTTTTTTTTTAACTTATACGGCATGAAAGGATTTTTAAAACATTGTTTCCAAGAAGCTTCCTTTACAAGTTTTCAAGTTTATTTTTAATCAACTTCTTTTATTTTAAAGTTGTATGACATGTTATGAAAGGAAAAATGTTTTTGAAGAAGAAAGGATATTTTCCTCAAGAATGGAGTTCAAGTGTTTTATCAAAATTATTTTCCATCTAAGATAATAAAGGGTTATGTTTTATCCCTATTATTAAATTGATTTGATCATGTTGTGATGAAATTATTTTTATGAATTCCTTTATCTTATATGAATTGATTTATGATGTCATGAGGTTTCAAGAATCCCATTTTTGTTACATGTGTTATACGATGATGTATGATTTATGATTATGTGGCACACATAAGAAAGGATTCATTATAAGATGGGTGGGACCTATATCTCCCTCCAATGCATTGGGTAAAGATTTTATATCTCATGAGATAGACATGGCTGGAATGGTAGGTTATACCGGTTCAGTGAAACAGGACTGAAACGAGGATTACTCGATTCAGAAAGGGACTTTGTCCACTAAGATAGTCTTGGCAATGAGTCTTGACTAACAAGAAATGATTCTCTATGATTATGTGTGTATGCCACAATGAGTAATGTTTAAAGTTATGATTTCATTTCACTACTATGATTTATCCCATGTTATGAAATTATGCTCTCTTTTGCAGGTTAAGATTTCCAAAAATGTTATGTTCTTATGAAAATTATGTGATTGATATTTCCTTTGTTTACCCTTACTGAGCATTTGAGCTCACCCTTTTATGTTTTCATTTCCCCAGGATATAAAGAAAGGTTTTAGGTAAAAAAAAAGGGAAGATCTTTATGGGAGATGTTGAAGATCTTTTCCCACGATTAGAAGATTATACTCCGAGTTTCCAAAGACAATAAACTATTACGATCCTTGTGTGTGTATTTTTGTTATATACTATGTATTCCGCAAAAGTAATGTAATGTCCATGTACGATAAGCTTCGGGTCTCTACAATAGGTCCACTTGGATTAGATTAGTACATTTATTTTTATTTTATTTAATGAATTGTTAAAAGAGTTAAAATCAAAGTTTAATAAATAAAAAAAATTTAATATGGGGTTATATATAAGATAAATTTGAATAAAAATATTAATTATAAAGCTAAAAATATTTCATACATAATGGTATTTTATTTATAATTTTTAGACATTAAATAAGTTAATTTATTTATGACACAATGATGATGCACTAATTACGTTATTAATGAAATATTAAAATAATTAATATTATAAATAGCCAAACAAATGTAATTTAAGATTTTTTATTAATTAAACTTATTTTATAGGTTAATATGATATGTTAGTATTGATTTTATTAACATTCTTAGAACTAATAATGCTATTATGACTTTTACAAAAATCAATTACCAAATAGTGTCACCATTGACATAAAATAGTTTTTTAAAACAAATATTAAATTATTAATTGATATTTTATTCTAAAAAATCTATGGATTGGAAAAATGACATATATAAAGATATATTTATTAATAATTAACCTTTGGGGGTTCTCTTGGCTTTTTATAGTTTGTTTATTAACCATATAGTGTAAGAAAACAAAAAGACACGGTAAAAGATAAATTATTTAACTTAGAGTTAAATCTGGATGATAAGGTTAAAATAGTAACCTAAACTTGTATAAAACCTATTGGTTGAGATGATTTCGACCCATAAACACCTTATCTTTGAAATAAATCAATTTGGATATATTAAAAACCGAATATGACTTTATTATAAAATAATATTTTAAGTTTTCCCTATGGTGCCCATCTCCTCCCTTATAAAAAGGGCACCCCTTCCCTCTTCTCTTCACACCCTTTTGATCCCTAAAGCTAGGTCAACCCAGAAAATTACTCTTATAAACCTCTCTAGTTATATCATATTGGTTCTGGTATTCTAAAAAGTCCAACTCTAGTGCCATAAGACGATGTTTAAAGGAGGTGCGTCAAGGAAGAGGTAATCTCTTCTACTGAATCTTTCAAGTTTTCTTTCTTTTTAAACTTCTTCTTCTTTAGTTGTTTCATTATAAAGTAATAACATCTGTATCAATAAATATTTATATGTTATTTTAAATATTAAACAACCCCATTTCACCTTCTATCCATCCTACGTAAAATGAAATCATCGCGCGTGCGTACGTACGGAATACCATCTCCACGTCGTGGTGTAATATATTTTTTCACCACCAACTTACATGGATGGGTATAATGGTTTAAAGAATAACTATATATAGTTATTATAACATCATACTGATTCTATGATATTACATCATCCACTCCAATTCCATTCAATAAATATGGGAATGATATCATCCCTCGTGCGTACGTATGGATTATCGTCTCCACGATGCGATGAGATTCATTTTTAACAATTCAAGAATGATTATAAAGTATATATTATACGTAATAATGAAATATATGAAATAACAATTCTACTGGATTTATGTATATATATATATGTATGTCATCTACTTAATTTCATTCAATTCAAAACAGCGTTCATGCATACGTACGGCCTACCGTCTCAATGAACGGTGTATTTCTTTCCATTTATCAATATATTATATATATGTATATTCTAAATATATATTATATATATATATCATGTTTTATTTACTGTAATTAAGAAATCATTATCTAAGTAATCATATTAATAATTAAAATTCAAAACACAGACGATAAATGAAATGATTTTACCTAAAACGGTGCTTTAACATAGAATTGATAAAAGAACGGGTTATATAAAGTCGTAAGTGAATCATATATGATATCATAAATATTATTATGGTTCTATTAAAAGTTAATAATATATTTAAATCCACTATATAGTAGCCTTAGACACATATGAAAGAAATTAGACATAAGGTAATGGATAATTATTCCATTCTCGTTCTTATCTGAGATTGTTTATTCTTAAGTATTTACAGGGGTTATTATTATCATCCATGTACATGTTTTCTAAAGGTTTTTTTATGTATTTTTAAAGACCTTTTCACCCATTTTTGACATTTACCACATTTTATGAATGGAATATTTCTTTTGTTTACCACACGAGGAACTTTTAGTCTTTTCTGACAAAATTACGAGGAGAATGTTTTCTTTAACTTATACGGCATTAAAGGATTTTTACGGTTTTATAACGCCTTATTTCCATGAAGCTTACTCTACTAGATTTCATGGCTATTTTCAAAAAAATCCTTTTCTTTTAAAATTTTGTGTCATTTTGAGAAAATAAACTGATTTTTAAGAAGAATGGATATTTTCATCAAGAATTTATTTCAGGTGTTTTATCAAAAATATTTTCCATTTAAGATGACATTATTTATCATGATTATGTTTCAAATATAATATCTCTATTATTTACATGGTGTGATTTTTCTTATGATTAAATGATATCCATTTGTTTTATATGGATTATGTGATGATGGGGTGATGTTTATGAAACCCATTTTATTCTATGGGTTATGATGAATGATTTATGATTATTTTTTGGAACAAGTAAGAATTATTTCATTATGAGATTGGTGGGACCTATTTCTCCCTCCAATTCATTGGGTAAGGATTTATATCTCATGAGATAGACATGGCTCGAATGGTCAGTTAATCCGGTTTAGTGTTACAGGACTGGAACGAGGAGTGAAGTCAATTCAGAAAAGGACTTTGTCCACTAAGATGGTCTTGGAAGAAATGCATTTGCTAATATAGAAATCATATCATGTGCTTAATGGTTGCCAAAATTACTTGTTCTATTCCCATGATATTTTATCATGATTGATGTTCCATTATGTTATATTCCCTACGTACTTCCATGATATATGTCTTTTCTCAAGATTTGTATGTTTAGATTTTATGTTTAATTTTTTGCATTCAAATGTTTATGGATTGCATTATGTTCTCTATATTTACCCTCACTGAACAATTGAGATCACCCTTTTTATGTTTTCTTTTCCCAAGGATATAAAAAAGTTTTTAGGTTAGAAAATAAAATGGGATGATCTTTATGGGAGATGCTGAAGATCTTTCACCATGATTAAATATTATGTTTCGAGTTTCCAAAGACACTAAACTATTATGATCATTGAGTTTTGGCCTTTGTTATGTATTATGTATTCCACAAAAGTAATTTAATGTCTATATACGTAAATCATTGGGTCTCTACAGTTGGTAGCGGATGGAGGTTTAGTCAACCTTTGGAAACTAGGATGCGAGATCTTTATTGAGATCCCTAGAGGTATTTCTACGGTATGTCAAGGGATGTCCCTAAGGTTAAGTATAAGTATACGTTATATTCCTAGAATTATGGTAACGATATTAGAATTAAACCTAATATGTTAGATATTGAAGGTACTCCCCCTATATTATGTTGCTTTCCTAGCATGATTTTTTCCTCTCACACTATACTTTTTGGGTTTTATAAAATGGCTGGAAACAGGAAGAATCACGATAATGGAGAATATGATGGAAAATGGAATGATATTATTCATGAGAAACCACTTGAAACGGGATTTGGATGTCCAAACATCGTTATTATGCCTAATCAAAAATCTCAGAATATGATCAATAATATCAAATTTGGTAAGTTTCCTAACATGGCTAATAAGAGAAAGATGGAGTTTCATTATGATCATAGTGGAATGAAAGTTCAATTTCCCTCATGTAAATCATGTGGGAAGAGGCATCATTGAGAATGTTTCAAAGGAACTGGAAGATGATTTGGGAGTGGAAAAGAAGGACACAAAGCTAGTAATTGTAAAGGAAACGTTTTAGTTAACACCATGGACAAGGATAATGGTATAGATAAGTCATCAACAACGGTTAAATGTTTGAAATTTGGAATGTACGGGCATTATGCAAACCAATAACCTAAGGTAATTTATCATGAAGATAATCTTCATGGTCGTATGGGTAGTATTTATATTGATTATGATGAAGAGACTACAAATGATATGTGAGATAAAAGAATTGTTGAAGCTCGGTCAATGGTTTAAGAAGGTAGTGGACTGATTTTATGTTTATCAAGAGTAATGTTGTATAGGTAATGGTACAATGGAATAAAGACACATCTAATGATTTTTACAATATTGTTTTTCCTAAAGTGTCTGAAAGTATATGTTGAATGGTACTGGTAACCATGAAAGGTTATTCAGATATTTTTGGAAATTAGTTGATATGCACATAATGAAGGGATAAGGGTATAATGAGATGCTTCATAGTATTAAAGAGCTCATGAGTGATATAAAGACAATGTGATATCATGGTTTCAGTATATAGAAATTTTGGGATTTTGTTATGTAGAAAGAGTTAACTTTTGACTGTATTCATGTTTTCACTATGGTTCTATGATAATTCATGTTTTAAAAGAATACATGATTAAGGTATTCACATGTTTGGAATGTGACTAATAATATATATCTTATGATATATGGGGGATAAATGTTGGTATTCACATTCTTGTTATGTGAAATTTCATGTAATCGTTTTCTTTATACTATGATCTTGGACCGAATTATTTTGGATAAGACTAAATATTTTAAATGGATTATGTTGGACATAAGATAATATTTTTTAAGGATATAAGAATTTTTAATATTTTTTCTTTAATTTTATAATAGTGTAGATTTTTTTTTTAAAAAAAAAGCAACCTACAGGATGGGCGACAACCCGTCGCGTCAGACAAGTTTACGGGAATTAAACCCACAACCCAAGTGAGACTGGCCCTTATTTCTGACCACTAGCCTACAGGAAGTAACTGGTTAGTAGGAACTAGTTTTATTAAGTGGTATGATAAATGAAGTATAATTCCATTTTTAGAATCATATATGATTAAACTCACCATAGATGGACTTATGTATATTTGATAACTTTTTCTAACATTTTGTTTGAGGCATATGGAATGACCCAACATTCTATCACATGATCTGCTAACACCTCACTAAAAATAAATTAAACATCATTTCATTAAGAGATGTTGTGGAAATTGTTCAAGCCATGAACAACGATGAGATTATACAGAAATAAATTAAGTATTTCTTCTAATTCAAATTCTTCAACATTAGGGAAAGATTCTTAAAAACCAAAAATTTTATCCGATGAATCAGATGGTACCTTAGATCATCACAGATTTATGGATTTGGGATTGTTGGCTTTCTCATAGCCATGATCTCTACCACTCTCCATCAAAACATAATGGTTATATTTCTCTTCCATATCTATATTTTCACCTATGTTTTCCTATTTGGAAACACAGTGCTGAGTTACTTTGGGTAACCGTTACGGTTCATACATTAATTTTTAAAGACTAGTTTTTGTATTCCTTTTTACGATGTGGGTTTCTATTT
The DNA here is from genome assembly GCA_963277665.1 of Viscum album. NCBI lineage: Eukaryota > Viridiplantae > Streptophyta > Magnoliopsida > Santalales > Viscaceae > Viscum > Viscum album. The sequence goes on along the minus strand of OY728141.1, from coordinate 588,782,156 downwards.
AAACATTCGAGTAGTAAACCATTTATAACCCCAAAAAATTTTGAGGGAGAAATTCATTTTAAGGGGGGTAGAATGTAACACCCCGAGATTTGATGAAAAAATATTCTTTTTAATTTTATTGATTCGTTGTGTTGTATCAGTACTAGAATTTTTTCTTTTGGAGGTGGGAAACTTATAGCGGCCACCTTTTGGTGGCCGCGAAATGCTATCAACAGAGACCACCAAATGGAAGCCGCTTCATAGAATAACTAATTTTACCCCTTTCCTATACCGACCCCACCCCCCGACCCCGCGACCCTGACCTCGGTGACCCCACCCCCGACGACCCCTCCATGACCCCACAACCCCGACCCCGTAGACCATACCTGACCCCGGCGACCATCCCTGACCCCGGCCTCCCCGCCCCCGGAAACCCCGCCCCCAACCACCCCAACCCCGGTGACCCATGCGAACCCGACTCCCGACGATCCCCAGCGACCCCCGACGACCACGACCCTGCGCTGCGCCACCCGCAACCCTGCACTGCACCACCCGCCACCCCCGACATCCTGCACTGCACCTTCGGACAATCCTGCCCCAACCCCGCGATGAGCCACCCTCAACCCTGACAGCCTGCGCTGCACCTTCGGACAGTCGTGCCCCCTTCATCCCCTCCTGGCCCCGCTGCATCCCTCCGGCGAGTCCTCACGTCCTGCCTCGGACGAACCCTGCCGGTTCGTCATGCCCCGTTGTGTAGAACCCTCCCACGCTTCATCTAGCAGTTCCGCCGCTTTTGATTCTGGACGTCGAACCCCTGTCGTAAAGTCATTGCGCCGTCATGAATCCTCAATCGAGTCGCACCTCGTTACCCATGGTCGAGTCCTCTATAGGTAATGTTTTTTATCCTTCAAATCTATCTTTGAAGTCATTGGTTTTTAAATTTAATGATATGGGTTTATTTAGAATTTAAATAAGATATTTCACTTTTGATTTTTATTAAATACAGATATGAATAAGTGCTGGATTGATATGCAAGATAGGTTTTCGGCTGACTATTTTGAGGGGATTAAGCAATTTATGGATTTCACCAACAGATTTCCAAGCGATATTATTAGTTGTCTATATAGATAATGTGAAAATTGATATCTCTTCAAAACGAGATAGTGTTAGAGAACATTTGTAATTATGATTAGTGAAAATTGTAATTATATCCCCAGTTATTGTTTGTAAAAATATTTATAAGTTGTATATGTATAAAAAATGCTTGATTTAACTATAATTTCTTTTAATGTATGAATGTCACAGGGTGGTCACAGTGGTTCACCTGATGTTTTCGGTAAGTATGATTTCAATTTTTTAAATTAATTGATTGTAATGTTCTGTGTATATTTTCCTAAATGTTTCTAATCATTATTTTATATTGTAATAAGAATATGATTTTATTTTTATCAGGATCTAGTTTGTCTTCCAGCTGACGCAGGGTTCCGGGTAGAGGGGTTCAATCCTGGAACTCTAGAGCCCAATTGGATGTGTTATTTGATGACACATTTCATTCAGTCGGAGAAGGCGGTACTGTATTGAGTCGTCAGTTTGGGAATATGATACGAGACTCACACATATTTCCTCTGACGACTGTTGAATGGAGTTCTTTCCCCCAGGATATGATGGACATATTATGGAGGGAGGTTCAAGTAAATTCATTGTTTAATTTTTCAGTATATTGTTATTATTATTGTACCATATACTGACAATTGTTTTTAACAGGATAATTTGACATCCTGTCCAGATGAGTTTCGAGCTATATGTATGTCCAAATGCCAAAAAATATGGAAGAATTACAATTCAAGGGTGAAGAGAGATCACTGGACACCATTTACAGTTGTTCCTGACATTCTACAGCGAGTCCCTCCGGGCATTCTTCCCGAGAAGTGGAAGGATTTTGTTGCGTTTTGGTCGAGTGAGGCGGTGATGGTAAGATTTATTACTTTTAATCTATAAATTACTAATTTTTCAAATGCCGATTAATTAAATATGTTGAATGTAGACTGAGTCTGCTCTTCATTCACAAATCGGGGCGATGCAGGGCACCCCTTCTAGACTTGGCACTCGACATGTGTCACAGATCAGACATGATGTATGTTTAAAATTCCCAATTCATTCATTTTTTAAAAATGTTGTAGTATAACATGGTGAACACCTTTATTATAGTTACACCAACGCGGAGATCCGATCGATCGGATGTTCATATGGATGAGGACTCAGAGGGAGGGTGATCCCGATGTTGTCGGTGTTATAGTAATCAAATTATCTACTAATAAATGTATTTTTATTTTATATAAATTATTCATATCTGTTCATTGATTTATTATATGCTACAGGCTCAGTTTGAAGCTCAGTTAGAATAGTTTCCAGAGGAACGTCATAGTACTGTGCGTAGAGATGAAATATTTCACCGTGTTGTGGGGCGTGATGGTCATGGTTATTCATTGACTTATGGCGGTGGTGTCCCACGATGTGCAGTTGTTAGAGAAGATGTGATGGGTGCATGCAGAGATTCAGGGATGCACACACAGACTGAGATAAATGCTCCCATGTAGGATATGCAGCGCAATATGAATGCACAGTTTCAGCAGTTGCGTGTAGAGTAGGAGGAGAGGTTGTCAGAGATGTCATCACGTATCGATGAAATGACGACGCAACAAGTGACGCCACAGGTATACATTAAAACAAACCATACTCAGATTGAATTTTATTGATATTTTTAAGATACATAATATTGATATATATTATAGGATCTGAATACAGCTGGTGGACATCGCAGTGATATTGGTGATCCAGATGAGGATGACCCCCATACATGAGGTAATTTCATTTGTGTTGATGAATTATCTAGTATTTGTGGATGACATCTTTGTGCACTCCAAAACTGACAAGATCATACCCATATCTTGACATCATCCAAATTACACTTATTGAGCATCGACTATATGCCAAACTATATATATGTCACTTTTTTATTGATTAGTTATAGTTAATGGGTCAAAAAATCTTAGAGGAAGGTGTTTCAGTGGATGGAGAGAATGTTCAGGCAGTTGTTTCTTGGGAGAAGCCCAATAACTCTTTCAATATAAGTAGAATTATAGGGTTCCTAGGATTCAACGTAATTATTATTCTTGACGTATACGAGCAGACGACACGTCAATCGGACGTGCAGTTTGCGCGCAAAGACTCAATATGCGCTTTTTAAGTGTTGAGTGTGCTTCTGAAATGCACGTGGGGTGGTCCAAACTGGCCAAACGACATCAGATTGTCCTGAAATCGGATGATAACAATGGCTGAGTGAATTGTGAAGTGGTCGGGTAGGCGACACGCCAATCGGAGGAGTTGTGTTCCCATGGTGACCAAGAACGCACTTCTGGTGCCATAAACTGCCAAAATGGCCCTCAAACTATCAAATTCAGAGCTTATGACATCGTATTGACCTGAAATCACAAGGGGAAAACTGTAATTATTGTTCTTGATGTGTAATAGGAGATGACATGTCAATCGGACGTGTGGTTTGCGCGCAACGGCTCAATATGCGCTTTTTAAGTGTTGGGTGCGCTTCTGAAACAAGCGTGGGGTGGTCCAAACTGGTCGAACGATGTCGGATTGGCCTGAAATTTGAAGAAAACAATATGTGAGTGAATTTTGATGTGGTCGGGCAGACGGTACGCCAATCAGCGATTCTGTGTGCCCGCGCTGACCGAGAACGCAATTCTGGTGCCATAAACAGCCAAAACGAGCCTCAAACTATCAAATTCAGAGCGTACGACATCAGATTGACCTAAAATAATAGGGGGAACATTGTAATTATTATTCTTGACGTTTACAAGGAGACGTTACATCCATCGGATGTGCGGTTTGCGCGCAACGGCTTAATATGCGCTTTTAAGCGTTGCATGGGCTTCCGAAACGCGTGTGGGGTGGTCCAAACCAGCCGAACGTTGTCGGATTGGCCTGAAATCGGACGACAACAATGGGTGAGTGAATTGTAATGTGGTAGGGAAAATGGCACGCCAATCAGAGGTGCAGTGTGCCCATGCTAACAGAGAACACAATTCTGGTGCCATAAACGGCCATAATGGGCCTCAAACTATCAAATTCAGAGCGTACGACAGCGGATTGACCTGAAATCATAGGGGGAACAATGTAATTATTATTATTGATGTTTACGAGGAGAATACACATCAATTGGACGTGCAGTTTGCACATAATTGCTCAATAAGTGCTTTTTAAGTGTTGAGTGTGCTTCCGAAACGCGTGTGGGGTGGTCCAAACCGGCCGAAAAACGTCGGATTGGCCTGAAATCGGACGACAATGTTGAGTGAGTGAATTTTGAAGTGTTCAGGCAGACGGAATTCCAATCAAAGGTGTTGTGTGCCCGCGCTGACCGACAATGCACTTCTGGTGCCATAAACGGCCAAAACGGGCCTCAAACTGTCAAATTGAGAGCGTACAACATCGGATTGACCTGAAATCACAGGGGAACAATGTAATTATTATTCTTGACATGTACGAGAAGAAGGAATGTCAATCGGATGTGCGGTTTGCGCCCAACGGCTCAATATGATCTTTTTAATTGTTGGGCGTGCTTCTTAAACGTGCCTGGGGTGGTCCAAAATGGCCGAACGACGTCAGATTGGCCTCAAATCGAACGAAAATAATGGGTGAGTGAATTTTGAAGTGGTCGGGAAGACGACACACCAATCGGAGGTGCCGTGTGCCCTCTCTAACCGAGAAGGTAATTCTGGTGCCATAAACAGCCAAAACGGGCCTCAAACTGTCAAATTCAGAGAGTACAACATCGGATTGACCTAAAATCATAGGTGGGACACTGTAATTATTATTCTTGATGTGTATGAGGAGACGAAGCATCAATCAGACGTGTGGTTTGCACGCAACGGCTCAATATGCGGTTTTTAAGTGTTTGGCGCACTTCTGAAACGCGTGTGGGGTGGTCCAAACCGGCCGAACAACGTCGGATTTTCCTGAAATAGGACGACCATAATGGGTGACTGAATTTTGAAGTGGTTGGGTTGACGACACGCCAATCAGAGGTGTTGTGTGCCTGCGCTGACTGAGAACGCAATTCTGGTGCCACAAACGGCCAAAACGGGCCTCAAACTGTCAAATTCAAAGCGTACGACATCATATTGACCTGAAATCACAAGTTTAACACTTTAATTATTATTCATGACGTCTATGAGGGGACGGAACATCAATCGGACGTGCGTTTTTTGCGCAACGGCTCAATATGCGCTTTTTAAGTGTTGGGCGCGCTTCTGAAACACGCGTGGGGTGGCCCAAACAGGCCGAACGATGTCCGATTGGCCTGAAATAGGATGAAAAAAATGGGTGAGTGAATTTTGAAGTGTTTTGGTAGACGGTATGTCAATCGGAGGTTCTGTGTGCCTATGCTGACCTAGAACACACTTCTAGTGCCATAAACGGCCAAAATGGGCATCAAACTATCAAATTCATTTCATACGACATCGGATTGACATGAAATCACATGGGAACATTGTAATTATTATTCTTTATGTGTAAGAGGAGATGGAACGTCAATAGAATGTGTGGTTTGCACGCAACGGCTCAATATAGGCTTTTTAAGTGTTGAACGCGCTTTCGAAAGGCGCGTGGGGTGGTCCAAACCGGCCGAACAACGTCGGAATGGCCTGAAATCAGACAACAAAAAAGGGTGAGTAAATTTTGAAGTTTTTGGGTTGATGGCATGCCAATTAGAGGTTCTTGTGTGCCCGCGCTGACTAAGAACGCACTTCTAGTGCCATAAACTGCCAAAACGGGCCTCAAACTGTCAAATTCAGAGCGTATGATATCGGATTGACCTGAAATCACATAGGAACATTGTAATTATTATTCTTGATGTGTAAGAGGAGATGGAACATCAATCAGACTTTTGTTTTGGGCGCGACGTCTCAATATGCACTTTCTAAGTGTTAAAAGGGCTTCTAAAAGGCGCGTGGGGTGGTCAAAACCGTCCGAACGACGTCAGATTGGCCTGAAATCGGACTACAACAACAGGTGAGTGAATTGTGAAGTGGTCGGGTAGACGGTACACCAATCGGAGGTGCCGTGTTCCCGTTATAACCAAGAACGCACTTCTGGTGCCATAAACGGCCAAAACGGGCCTCAAACTGTCAAATTTAGAGTGCACGACATCTAATTGACCTGAAAACACAGGGGGAACACTGTAATTAGAACCATAGAATTAACGATTTTAAAATTTTTAAATGATAATCGAAATTATGAATATATTTTGAAAATCGTATACTTTCGATCTGTTATAGTAAGTTAGAATTGAAATATGTTAATTTGTTTCAATTATTTGTTTATAGGTTTTATTTGGTACTAATTTTATTATTAAATTTTCATATGTAGTTATATTTGATGAGGGTTGCAGAGTATAGAAGATGGCGATGAGATTTATGTGGTATTCATAGTATTTTTGATTTTTTTAAATGAAAACCTATAGGGGCCGCCATTTGGCGGCCGCTATAGGCATGACCAACATCGGCTGCCATTTGGCGGCCGTTGTAACCTGTGTTCGGGTCAGCTAAAGCGGCCCCCAAATGGCGGCCGCTGTTGGTCATACATGATGTCCTTCAGCGTCCTCCAAATGGCGGTCACTGATAGCAACAACGACGGACTAAAATCGACCGCTATAGACCTTTAGCGACGACTTTTGGTGGCCGCTAAAAGTAATATTTGTACTAGTTTATGCTACACCAAAAGGAGCTTCCACTACACGCATCCCTGACCTTTCTTGCATTACACACAATCGCGGCCTTCCACGATAGCATGTGTTATACACAATACTGAGGTTCAGTAAACAATGATATGTTATATAAACTAGCCGTTATGAATATTAATACCCACTTTTTGAAATTCTATGAATTTTATCTTTCGAAATAGACTTCATTTTAGGATTTGGAATATCGAAATTAGCCTAGGATGAATTTTTGGTATTTTTCTGAAAACTTTCAATTTTTTATGAATAATGAAAACACTTGGTTACTATTTAAAAACCGAATTTTTATTTAAATTTATTTTAGGTCAAAATTGATACATAATACCTATATAAGTTCAATGTAATTCATTGGAGTCATTTTATAATAATTTTAGATATATAAAATTTTTACTGAACTTTTGACCGTCTTTTACCCAGCTTCTAGGAGCATTTATAATTGTACATAAAACTTAATTTTACCGCTTCTATGATTTGAATTTATAAAATTTGAGAGAAATGTTTAATATCAAGGAGAAAAATATGGTTCAATAAGACAAAAATATTTTTTGGTGAATAGTAATTTTTTAATTTTATTTACCACGGCTAAAAGTAAATAGGGTAATTAAGGGTAAAAATGATATTATTATTACCCTAACACATGTCTTAATTCTATTGGATAAGTTTAATTTGACCAAAAATAACCTTAGGGATAAAATATTACCCTTTTGGTCCACATGTATTGCATTAGGACATTTATTATTATTTTATTTAAAGAAGAGTTAAAAGAGTTAAAAACATTATTTAATAACTAAAACATTTTTAATATAGGGTAATACATAAGATAAATTTGACTATAAATATTCATTAGAAAGAAACAATGATAATCTACCTAATGGTATTTTATTTATAATTTTTAGACATTAAATAAGTTAATTTATTTATGACACAATGATGATACAGTAATTACCTTATTAATGAAATATTAACATAATTGATATTATAAATACCCAAATAAAGTTATTTTGAGGATTTTTCTGAATTACAAAAATTTTATAGGTTAATATGACATGTTATTATTCATTATATTTACTTTGTTAGAACTAATCATTCTGTTATGATTTTCAAAAAAATCAATTACCAAATAGTGTCAAAATAGACACAAAATAGTTTTCAAAACAAATTTTATATTATTAATTATTATTTTATTCCTAAAAATCTAAGGTTCATCAAAATGACTTAGATAAGAATATATATATTAATAATTAACCACTTGGGGTTCTTTTGGCTAGTTATTGTATGTTTATTAACCATATAGTTTAAGAAAACAAAAAGACACGGTAAAAGTTAAATTATTTAACTTAGAGTTAAATCTAAATGATAGGGTTAAATAGTAACCTAAACTTGACTAAAACATATTGGTTGATACTATTTTGACCCATACCCACCATATATTCGAATTAAATCAATTTGGATCTATTAAAAACTGAATATTACTTTATTATAAAATAATATTTTATGTTTTTCCTAACGTGCCCCTCTCCTCCCTTATAAAAAGGGTACCCCTTCCATCTTCTATTCACACCCTTTTGAGCCTTGATGCTTGGAAAACCCCTGAACATTACTCTTCTCAACATATGTAGTTATATCATAGAGGTTCTTGTCTTCTCAAAAGTCCAAATCTAGTTCCCTAAGAAAAATTTTAAAGGACGTGCGTCGAGGAAGAGGTAATCTCTTCTACCGAGTCTTTCAAGTTTTCTTTCTTCTTCAACTTGTTCTTCTATAGTTGATTAATTATATTGTAATAACATAAGTATCAATAATATAATAATAATTTATTATAAATATTAAACAACTCCATTTCACCATCTATCCATCCTACGGAAAATGAAATCACAGCGCGTGCGTACGTACGGAATACAGTCTCCACGCCGTGGTGTAATCTATTTTTCCACCACCACCTTACTTGGATGGGTATAATGGTGTAAAGAATAACTATATATATTTATTATAAAATCATACTAATTCTAAGATATTATATCATCATCTCCAATTCCATTCAATAAATATGGGAATGATATCATCACTCGTGCGTACGTACAAATTACCGTCTCCACAGCGAGATGAGATTCATTTTTACCAATTCAAGAATGACTATAAAGTATATATAATCAGTAATAATGAAATATATTACATAATAATGATACTGGATTTATGTATATATATATGTATGTCATCTACTTAATTTCATTCAATTCAATAAAGAAACGAAAACAGCGTTCATGCGTACGTACGATCTACCGTCTCCATGAACGGTGTATTTCTTTCCATTTATCGATATATTATATATATGTATATTCTGAATATATATTATATATAAATTATTTTTTATATTCTTTAATTAAGTAATTATTCTCTATGTAATCATATTAATAATTACAAGTCAAATCAGGGATGATAAATGAAATGATTTTTCCCAAAATGATGCTTTAACATGGAATTTACAAAAGAATGGGTAATATAAAGTCGTAAGTGAATCATATATGATATCATACATATTATTATGGTTTTGTTACAAGTTAAAAATATGTTTAAACCTACTATAAAAGAGTCTCGGACACATATGTAATAAATTGGACATAAGGTAAGGGATAATTATTCCAATCTCGTTCTTATCTGAGACTGTTCATTCGTAAGTATTTACTGGGGTTATTATTATCATCCATGTCATGGTTTTCTAAAAGTGTTTTTATGTATGTTTAAATTCCTTTTTACCCATTTTTGAAATTTACAACATGTTATGAAAGGAATTTTTCTTTTGTTTACCATACGTGGAACTATTTTACATTTCCAACAAAATTAAGAGGAGAATGTTTTTTAACTTATACGGCATGAACGGATATTTAAAATTTTATAATGCCTTATTTTCATGAAGCTTACTCTACAAGATTTCATGGTAATTTTCAAAAAAATCATTTTCTTTTAAAATTGTGTTGCATTTTGTGAAAATAAATTGATTTTTAAGAAGAAAGGATATTTTCCTCAAGAATTCATTTCAAGTGTTTTATCAAAACTATTTTCCATCTAAGATGACATTATTTATCATATTTATGTTTCAAGTATTATGTCTCTATTATTTACATGGTGAGATTATTCTAATTATGAAATGATATCCATTTTTTTTAAATGGATTATGTGATGATGGGATGATGTTTATGAAACCCATTTTATTCTTTAGGTTATGATGAATAATTTATGATTATTTTGTGGCACAAGTAAGAATGATTTCATTATGAGATCGGTGGGACCTATATCTCCCTCCAATGTATTGGGTGAGGATTTATATCTCCTGAGATAGAGATGGCTGAAATGGTAAGTTAATCTGGTTCAGTGTTACAGGACTAGAACATGGAGTGAACTCAATTCAGAAAGGGACTTTTTCCACAAAGATGGTCTTGGCAGAAATGCATTGGCTATTATGGAAATCATATCATGTTCTTAATGGATGCCACAATTACATGTTTTATTCCCAAGCTATTTTATCCTAATTGATGTTCTTTTATGATATATTCCCTTTGTACTTCCAATATGTATGTCTTTGCTCAATATTTTGATGTTTAGATTTTATGTTCATGTTTTTTCATTTAAATGTTTATGGATTGTTTTATGTTCCCTATATTTACCCTTCCTAATAATTTGAGCTCACCCTTTTTATGTTTTCTTTTCAACAGGATATAAAAATGTTTTTAGGTAAGAAAAAAAATGGGAAGATCTTTATGGGAGATGTTGAAGATCCTTCACCATGATTAGAAGATTATGTTCTGAGTTTCCAAATACACTAAAATATTATGATCCTTGAGTTTTTGTTTTTGTAATATATTAAGTATTTCACAAAAGTAATGTAATGTCTATGTACGTCATGATTTTGTTCTCTAAAAAAACATGCTTATATCTCTTTCCCAGGGTAGAGTATGATCAAAACATTAAGAAATCACAAGAAATAGAAATTTTAAATTGTTCACCCTTACTAGGATACATCTAAGGAGCATTCATCGGCGATGTTCCAATATACCAAATCTGCTAAAAGAGCATTGTAGTTTACGATGTTTGGAGTGGACTCACAGTCCGTCCTAGTTTAAAACCACTAACAATATGAAATCTAACTGCACTCTCAACTGAAGTATACTCACTACTTCTTCAGAAGATATAATCACAATTTAATGACTTGTAGGACCCTTCATTATCACTAATGAATTCATCTTCCTCTATATAAAGATTCTCTGTTGAAGTTCCACTTTCATTCACTGATGAATACAACAGTACCACAGGTATACCAGGAAATCCTCCAACATTCTCAGAGCCATAGAATGATCGATGCGTTTCTCTAAGCTTTGAGTGTAAGGGGCAGCAAAACACTTGTGTGAAACTCCATTCTTTAACTCAAAACATTAGCTACTCACGCCCTTTTACGCCAAACCCAATATTGGAGCACAAATATTATCTATCACACTACTTGTGAATAAATTTATACTTGCATGACCAAATCACCACTTTCTATCCCAAACTACATGCACAAATAGATTTCAAATTTTTTCTAAGTGTTCAGCTTCATCAAAAATGAGGAGGGGTTTCCCTCTATTAATAGAATTTTGGGAACCCTGAGTTTTGTGGGCAAGTCTCCTCATGGCATGCAAGTCCATCCACCTAATCCAATGTCTCCCTAGTCACCTCGAATGCCCAAAAAAACTGGGCTTCCTTCCTTTTTTATCCATTTTTTGATGTTCTAATCTAGAAAAAAATTTGGAATGCATATCATATATGCATTTTTACTTGTTTTTCTGTACCACCACGAGATCGTCCATTCTATTATCATGATTATTTGTCATAATTGGTTGTAAAAAATATCTCTAGAACTTGGTAACTCACCCTGGAATCCATGTTTTACAAAAAAACAAACCATCTTTATTAATTAACCCAAACACCTAAAAATAGTTCAACGTTTCTTTGAGAGATTTTTTCCAACACATGGGGTGTGCCTTTTGGATTTAACTTGTTTATAACTATTTAAACCACAAAAGGGGTGTGTTCTAGTGCTTTCATAGTTATAGGAATCCTGTTAATTATTTGATATCTTGAATAACTTGTTTAGGTGATGTGCTGCCTCCTTGATTTTTGATGTCATGTGATTTCATTCCTATTTTTAAAAAATGGATTAAATGAATGTGATGATATGGGTTGGTAAACCTATATGAAATTACTAATGGCGTGCTAAATGGTTTATATGGGAGGGTAGAACCATATACTTGTATTATATAAATGAATTGCATGAGTGGGTATAATCATGGCATGTGAATGTTTATGTGAGTGGGTATACTCACATAGAATTAATGATTAAATTCAATACTTGGATCTAAAGGTTTCATAAATTCCATGGAATGCTCTTTATGTATCTGGAATGTGGTAGTGGATGCCTTGAGTTGACTCTTACCCATTGGTCTTCATTCTATGGGATACCTAAGTCCTTAATATCCTGTGGATTCAACTTTCGTGGGATCACGTAGGACATTCCATTACTATGATCCTAGAAACTCATTTACTGATTAACTATGTTTCCATTGGGACAACTATTGGACTCAATGTGATTCCTTGGGAGTGATCCTTGGATATGGCCCTTAATAGTCTGGACTTATTACATGGATCCCCTATCATGTGAAACTTTGGATCCTTTCCATGGGTCATACATTTATCTATAAGGAATTACCATCAGATCCTACATTTCAATATATGGTTTGGTCATGGTTTTTCTCATTTTTTTATACGGTGTGGAAAGGGTTTGCATGATATTAATGGATGTATGACATGGTCATGTGACTTTTTTACTATTTTTATATATACCTTGTTAAGAAATGACTTTTTTTCAGGTAATTTTGAGGGGTTGTTCAACATACCTTATTTTAGTAAACATATTCCATTGTAATTCACATTAATTTATTACTTTTTTTCACTTCCAAGAACATTTTTAATTATTTTTAGACATGTATAGTCCTTGGTGATTTCCTAGAAGGATGTTTATCTCACACCATGTTTGGGCCTCCTCATAGACTAATATAGTTTATATGGTTTTAGGTTAGGATTGGGGAAAGTTCCCTAGTATATCTTGTTGACTATGGATTTGATGAAGGAGAGAATAAGACCAAGTTGACGCATGTGTTAATGGAATATTTTTTTTTTTATTCTTTTTTGGACTTTTAATTTATTAAATTTCCATATATTTTTCTGGATTATTTCAAGATACTTGTACCATCTGCATCATTTTGTATATGAGACACTCCTAGTTATTGATACATATTCTCATCCTGTATTACTTTCCTTTAATTGCATTGTATTTTTATTCCTATATTTATTTTATGTTTTACATTCATTGTGCTACCCTGGTAATATGGGTGTAGTCTCCCTAATGACACACTGAGGCCCTCACTGCTAGATAGAAACCTCTGGAGTTTGGGGAGATGCACTTGAGGTTATGTGGCCAATTGGGCTCGGGGCACCAGAGGGTGGCATCCGGGTCTAGGATGCTGCAATGTGGTATTAGATGAGATTTTTTATGTTTATATTACTGTGTAGATACAATAGAAATAGATAACAAGGAAATGGAATTTGGTAATAAACAGTTCTTGATAGTAGCTACCCCACGTACAGGGAAAATACAAATTACCTCGAATGGATTTCTGTTTTTTAGGATTTTTATAGTTACAGTTTTTTTGATTTCACTATTGGGTGACACACTTGGTTTTTATTGTTACAATTCATTCTATTGTGAGTTCTATTTTAGTTTCAACCAGATAAGGTGAGGGTATTCCATAACATTCATCATATAGAAAATTGTTATAATACAATGCCATTCATTTTTTCCAGCTATTTAGAATGAATTAGATATTGTGTGTTGTACCGATAATTATAGTGATACTTCTGCCTATTGTTGTGTTAGTTTTGGTGTAGTTGATAAAAGATTAATGTCATATTTCAATTTTTATAGAGCATGGTCCCTTAGGAATTAAGAAATGATGCACCAATGGAATGTAAATGATAAATAAAATTGTTACGTGTATGGTTTGAATGGGAACCATGTTTGGGTTCATGAGTTGTTATAGGCCCACATGGATTTGTAATTTGGTAACCCATAGTGAAATTTCCAAAATAACTAAATGTGAATTTTGGATGAATGTGTAACTTGAAATGATGTATTGAGAATTTACCTAGACCCATTTTTTGAGATTGAAAGATGCATAACATTATGTTGTTCAATGGCTATACTAAATAATTTCATAGCTTTAGGTGTATGTTGTGGAGTTAACTTGGATTCCTAGGAGGGATTGACCATTCCTTCTCTTTAGAGATGTCTGATTTGATGTTGTTTTTTCTTCTACTGTGATTTTGGAATTTTATAGACATTCCACCATGATGACCTCCCGTGGTATGCTATGAGGGAGGTTATAACCATACATCAAAAATGGTGGACCAAAAGCCACCGATTGATCATCCTGTAGAGACAGATGCAGCACCAGGAGTGGTTCCAGACATAGGTTTTGAAGAAATCTTCCGAGAGGGGTTCATTCATTATATACAGAAGTTCCAAGGATCATCACAACCATAATTGACTATGGCTGAGATAACATGGGTGTTCCCGTAGCATCATCCCCCTGTTTTAGGGAATGGGAGTCTACATGTTATAGAGTTTTGGATTGAGACCACATTAGTGATCTTGGATCATTTAAATATTTCTCTACAGTAGAGGGTAAATCATGAGACTTATAATATACATGGAGCAAAAATGTGTTTGTACAACATTTAATCCACAATAATGGGCTATGAGATATGATTTGGTCTCAATTAGAAACTCATTTCTTCGACTAATTTTACTAATCAACTCTATGATATGAGATTTCAAGTGAGTTTATCCATCTAGAGCAGGGTTCGATGACAGTTATGGAATACCCGATAGGCTTTGAAGAGATACGATGTTTTTCACTGATGTATCATACATAAGAGTTCATTAGGCTGATGCCCTTCGAGGAAGGTCTCAAAAATGCTATCAAATATCAGGTCAACATATTATGGTTTCCTTCTATCACTAAGATTACGAAACATGTTCTTATTATAGAGTAAATCTTAAGGGATTCTAGGTGTAAAAAACATGGGTGTGTTGTTTCTCTCCCAAGGGGCTCTACCTCTTTAGGCAGGAAACACAATTTTGAGTCTTCTAGTGAAATGAGTGTTAGTCAAGATGTTGGTGTAGGAAGATTGGTTTGTTTCTATCAGTGTGCTAGGTGGGGCCACATGAAGAATCAGTGAGACCATGACCCAGTCATGTGCTGAGATTGTGAAAGGATGGGGAACATGCTGTAGTTTTTGAAGAACTTCATTCCAATGGTGAGTGGTAGGGGTCAGCTCAGACATCAGGTTCAGGAATATGTTATTCATCTCCAGGCCAGGATGGGAGTTGGAGCAGTGTAGGCTGATCATCCTAGTGTCGTGGTGGTCGTGTTTGTGGTACCCAGACACTGGGTTCTTAGAGACAGATTGGTGGATCCACTCATGGTAGCTAGACACGGTCACAGGGTCATGGTACATTCCTGAATTATGAAGTACAATAGACAAAATATTAGTGGGTTTCTGGACCATCTACACTAATATGTATGATCTTAGTAGCTTCTACTATTACATCTTCTCTTTTTTATATTGGTACAACACACATTTTTATATCTTCACGGGTGGTTAAAATCCTTGTGCTTGTAGTTCTACTTTCTCATAGAGTATTGACTCTAGATACACCATTTTGAGTTAGAACGAGTATTGTGCACTAGTGTATAGAGTGTACCCTTGAGTTTAGAGTTTGTAACTTCATCTGGGATATTTATGTCCTCAATATCACATAGATTGACGTCATTATCGTAGTGTAATTGATATTATCTTATCGATAATATATTGAATTCAATTCCTGAAGGGTGACTTTCACATCACCAGAGGGTGTAGTGTAAATTTACAATGTTGAATGGTATTTCCATGAAAAATATCTATATCCTAGAATTATGGGCTATGCAGGATGACATCCCATATCACTAGATTGTTTCTGGATGACCATGGAGTGATTTATGTGGACATCCCTCCAGTGGTTGAGTGCTTCCATGACGAATTTCCTGATGAATTTTCTAGGTTACCTCATTAAATAGAGGTGGATTTCTCCCTCTAGATACTTCTAGGAGCTTCAAAATTATTCATTCCTCTTAATAGGTTATCTACGATGGATTTTTAGGAGCTTGAGAGGCACCAAGAAGATTTGGAGGCAATGAGATTTATCACACGCAATACTTCATTATGGTGTTCACTAGTCCATTTTTCAAAAAAAAGCAAATGGAACTCTTAGACAATGCATGGACTATTCAAAACTAAACTAGCTGATAGTTAAAAAACAATATCCCTTGATAGATATAGATGGAATTTTTTATCATCATTATAGAGCATGAGTGTTCTCAAATATCTAATTTAGGTCTGAATACTATTAAGTACATGTTCGACCAATACATAATCCTCGTAAAGACTTAAGTAGAAGGTATGGGTTATATAAGTACCTAGTTTTGCCTTTTAGTCTCATGATCACACCATAATTTTTCATGGGACTAATGAATAGAGTTTTCCATCCTTACATTGATTTTGTTGTGGTGTTTTTCATGGATGATATCTTGGTTTTTACTCGAGATCGACACAACCAAGCCAAACTTCTTGAGATCATTTTGAGTAATCTAAGAGAGGATCAATTATATGATATGCTCACAAAGTACCACTTTTGTATGGATCCAATTCACTTCTTGGGTCACATAATCTTAGTGGCAAAAGTTCTTGGGGAATCATAGAAGGTGAGAGGAGTAGTTTCCAAGGAATATCCCAAGAACGTATTTGGTTTACATATTTTATTTGTGCTAGTTAGTTATTAAATGTATTATAAATTGAAATTATCATGCTTAGTAGTGTCATTGATGTTATTGATAGAGAATATTGTGATGTTCATTTGGTCACATTCTTATGAGAGAGCCTTTCAAGAGTTAAAAGGGAGGATCACATCATCACTAATACTAATATTTCCAGAGTATAGAATTTGTTTCACAGTTTGAAGGGATGATTTAGGTATAGGGTTGGGTGAAATGAAGATGCATGGTTATTGAATCTTGGAATATTGGTCTTGGTAGGTGAGGCCAAATTAGTGGAATTACCCTACACACAATATTCAGTTAGCTGTAGTTGCACACACATTCCCCTACTAGAGTGAGTATTTATTGAGAGATCATTTTGTGGTGTACACGGACAAAAAAAACATCTTTTATATCATTATGGAGCATGATCATGATATGAGGTGGTAGATATGGTTGGAGTACCTTTAGTTCGTTAACATCAAGATTTCTTACACACCTGTATGGGAAATTCCGTCACTGATGAACTGAGTAGCAGGACTCGGATACATGCGGTGTAGTAGTCCTGTATCGAGAGAAATCTTATGGGATTTTCCACTGAGATGCATCTAGATGTGCACGAAAGATATGATAATAATTATCTATAATCCATAGCTATGAACTTTATCCTGCTAAACAATTTTATGATGAGGTATCTATTGGATTTAAAAGGACTTGTTCTATGGTAGTGTGTGGAAGGTGAGGACCATCATCCTTGGTGGATGGTAGACGATGATGTTATCCTACATATCGAATGATCTATTTTAGTATCATGGGATATAAGTGAGCAGATAATTTGGGAGATTCATGATTTAGATTGGATAGTGAATCTCGTGGTCACCAATATTTACCGTGACTTGAGACATCAATACTAGTGGCTAAGAATAAAGCATTAGGTGGGTGGTTTTTTTATGAATTGTTTCACCTATGAGAAAGTGAATGTGGATGATTAGCGAACAACTGGGATATTATAATTGTCTACTATTCCATATTAGTAATGGTATGATGTCATAATGGATTTTGTGACATTTTTCCAAGGTCACCTCAAGGTAACGATGTTTTTTGGGTTGTCATTGATAGGCCTACAGAGTATTCTCATTTCTTCCCAATCAAGTATACCATCAATGTGGATGAGATCGTAATTTTATATATCCAAGGGGTGGTATGACTATATGGGGTCCTGTGAACTATCATTTTGGATATGGATTCCAAATTTATGTCTTGTTTATACAATATATTATGATCAAAATAGGTACACAGGTGCTTCTGAGAATAGCATACCTCCTCAGACTGATAGTCATTCAGAGTATATGATACGTGTTCTTGAGGTCATGGTTCAAGCATGCGTTCTAGATTTTGGGGTCTCTTGGGAGAGGAAAATTCCTTTTATTAACTTCACGGACAATAATTTTTATTAGGATATTATACAAATGGAAACATATGAGGTATTATATGATAGTCCTGAACATTCTCCCCTATACTGATTATATACTGGTGAGGACGCTTTACTCGGAGCACGTCTCATATAGGAGACTTTTAAGTTGGATTAATTGATTTAGAAGAGGATGGATACTGTGTTGTCTTCTCATAAATCATACATTGATCATCACATACGACCTCTAGTGTATGTGACCATTAGAGTTTACGGTCCAGGATCATGTTTTCTTGCATGTTTCTATGAGGTTGTGACACATATGGATTATGATAGAGGGTACGCTTTCACCAAGATATTTCAGGTCATTAAAGGTTATGGAGAGAGTTAGGTTGGTTTTATATTGGTTTCAGTTACCATAGGGGTAATGATCCATGTAAGAAATCTTCCATATAACTCTACTACACTATTATAACTCAGACATGTCTCATGTTTTTCTTCCTGATGAGGTTGAGATTTAGGTTGATGTATCCTTTGATGAGAATCTGATTCATATAGTCGACAAGAGCATGAACGTTCTATGAGGCCAATCAGTTCCTCATGTATGGGATATATGTAAGAAAAAACGTTTCTAGGATGTTAATTGGGAGAGGGAGGTCGATATACATGTTAGTAGAAGATGTTTTTTTCATATGAATATGGACCACCCTTCGAAGAGAATGTTGGGGAACAATTTCTATACAAGAGAACTATTATATGATATTGGGTTTTTCTAGTGGTAATGATCATTAATTTAAGGTTAATTTTTTTTTTCATTTCAATTTTTTGGCTTAGACCAATATTCGGGCCATGAATTGGTTAGGTTTTTTTTGGGATATAAGAGGAAAAACATGCTGAAGGATGGGTACATGTTAGGTACACAACCAATACCTGGACTACACACCATGTACTTGACCTAAACATCATGTAATGGAATTTCATGATGTATTTCCATTTTGGTTCACATAAAAGATGGCATTACGCATCATGTACTTGGCCTACAAATCGTGTAATTGCCCAACATATTTTAAATATAGTTAGGTAGTAGCCTCTCTTAATTTGTTATAAAACTGAATCCTATTTCCTTCGAATCCTATAAACGATCCAAAATTGTTTTATAGAAATAGAAGACATCCGGAATCTGATTCAGGTGTGGTTTCTGTCATTGGAACCACATCAATAAGTAATAGATTCCTTTTTAGTTGTTCATGATTCTTCCAAACAATAACTGCCAAATTTTGATTTAGGATCATATGCCCTAAATTATCATTCTTCATTTGTTATAATAATTTCAACTAATACAAGATGAATCAAGACTTGATATTGGACATGATCTCCACTATTATAACACCTCGTTTCTGAATTCCACTCAACTGATGCCCCGTAAACAGTTGGCCACATGGCCTCAGGCACATCTTCCAAAATGCCAGAGGCTATTGACTAGAAGTGGGAGAATAGGGTGTTATAGTGGGGAAACTATGACCTCATTAGAAATGTGTAATATAGTGGAATCAATAATAATACAATTGACAAAATATTAATCACATAAAATTGAATAAAATTAAATAAGAATGATAAGATAAGTAATCACTCATCACATACAAAATATAATGCACTATATCACATGTTTTAGGAATTTCGCCAAAATAGGATACATTGTAGTCAGATACCATACACAATACGAAGATATAGAAATACAAAAAAAACTCAGAAGCACTGCAAGCCTCGACTTGGTGCCATGCTCTTATGCTCAGAAAAACAACCATGTACCATGAGAATGTAACTTTACCTTATCTACACCTATTCCAATATAATCTATTTTAAAAAAAATACCCAAACCAGCTGTGAGAAATAAATCCCAGTAGGCAACCACCAATGATTTATTCTAGTCGATCTGTTAGTATAAGGAACAATATGGTATAATAGTGAACGAAATAATTAGAAAGTACTCAAAAGTAAACAATACTATAAGTACTATCAATATTTTACATTCATCACATGTTCTTTAATTAATTCAATTACATTTAATTATATAACTCTTAGGTCTAGACTAATATCTTCAATCCCCTTTAAAAATTATTCACAATAGATTCTTCAGTAGGCTATCTAAATAGAAATTAGTGAAGACTAAATCCAAGCATGTGCTTTGGCTTGGAAGATGCGTCAAAAGATGTTCCATTTAAATATTTCTCAGGTCTTTTAAGATGTACAAAAATTTCAGAATATATTTTAGACAGGGATGATCTCAATATATCAACATTTTAGAGTGTTTTAGGGTAAAACTTGGTATATAAGCATTTCCTCTTGTTTCAACTAGAGAAAATCCTAGTATATCATCATTTCACCCTGTGTTAGGGTCAAACCCCAGTATATAATAATTTTAGCTTGTTTCAATCACGGACAATACCATTATATCATCATTTTTGCAATAAAAAACCATTTAGATTACACTATTATAGGTTAATAAATCAACAAATCATGTGGGAAATAGTCATGTAATAATCCATTCAAGTAATGTTACAATTACGAGGCTTAACCATTGTAGTCTCACCTGGGAAATCCATATCACAATCCTAACAAGTTATATAAATATTACAAGTCTTAAACAAATATACTCAAATGGGCAGTTTACATATAAAAATAAAACATATGAATGAAAACATAAAAATGAGTAATCAATTTTTATCTCACATGAGAAAAATTAAATTAACCAATTTCATTTTTAACAACCCTAAAAATGGAATCATAGGCATGTCTATGTGAATTATTTTCTAAACAGCTAATTGATGGTCATTTGAGGGAAACATACCCATAGGGTGGCCCTTAATCCAACCCAAAAAATGTCAATAATTCTTAAATTAATTTAATAAATTTGTTTAACATCATTAGGAAACAACAAGGGTCAATTTCCATTTGAGGATACACCCAAAAAAAATAGAGAATGAGACTACGAAACATATAAACAACTCGACATTGTGCGAAAGGAACATGAAAATGTACATTGTCCTTGAGTGACAATCCTCATCCCGTATCCACTTCTAATTCAAACTATAATGAATTAGATCCAAAAAATGAGGTAAAACATTTCTGGTCCAATAACTTCATTGAGGAAAAAAATCCTGAAGAATGGATGACTGTGAATCGAGTGGTTAATGATTGGATTCAAACACCTCTGATGGCGATCAAATCTGACTTCAGATTGAGATTCAGGTTCAAAAACGATATCGGCACATCAAGTGCATCAATCCCAAGAGATACACAATAAAATAAAAGAAAATGAGGCTACTCGCCATTTGAACAAAGAAAATAGAAATACACATTGTGAAATAGAAATACACACTGTGTATATTCCAATTTTGAGTTCCTTTTATCAATTTCATTTACACGTCATTAAAAAGCCTGCCGACAGTCTTACATGACATGAATATGAAAATACCTGGCATATAACCACTCATTCTAACCATATAATGTTTGGGAACAAAATTTGACCTCATTTAATTATTTTTTCATTTGTATAAAACAAAAAGGAATGATCCACACCTAAAAAGAAGAACCATGTTCTTAAAAACATCCCCATTTAAAGTAAATCATCCCTGAATTTATTTTCCAAGGATGGTGAATAAATATTTTATAATAAATCCTACCACTATAATCATACATTAGCATCCCTCTCCCAGGCCTTGTCTTGTACTCATAAGTTCTTCCACATGACCTATACTAATGGAATAGACCGTCCCTAGATAAACCATTATTCTATTATCCATAATCTAAATAGAATGCTCCTCAAAAGACAAATACCCCAATAACTAAACCTTCTCTGGTTGAAAATAAAGAGACATGTCTAAAAAGTAATGATGCAACTGACAAACAAGGAATACATCCTTTATTTCCTGGTACCTCTGAGTTAACTACAACTAATAGGCAATCGGGAAAACCATTTTTAGAATCCCAAATAGCCCAACATATCACGGTGACAACTTACCCTGTTTTATGATCCTATTGGGTCCCAACCTCGGTGCAACCCTGTTGAAAAACAAATCCCTAATCTAAAACAGAAGAGATCTTCTCTACTGATCGGCATAAGATTTATCATGATACTACACAGTATCCATATTCAAATAAATATATTGTACAATGATGAGAAGTCTCCAAAATAGGACGTGGTCCCAGTAAAGGTTTTTCACCCACATCCAGACATCATAGGGGTGATTATCATGGGCTACCATACAGATCCTCATATGTTTCTTTATCTATAGTCATATATAAACTTTTATTATATTTAATTCATATAGGGGGATATGAAATTCTCAAGGGACCCTAATGTCTTGCACGCATGCTCGTAGTATTTCCTCCAGTACTTGTATGATATGTTCTGACTAGCCATTAGTCTGAGGGTGGTATGTTGTGACCGGAAGCACCTGTGTACCTAGAACCCACTGAAAAAACTGCCAGATATGAAATAGATAGCAGGATTCTATAACTAAAACTATAGAACTAAGGACCCCATGAAGTCGTACCACCTCAAAAATATACATTTTTCGAAGATCGTCAACACTGAGGGGCTCCTTAATCAAAAATAATTGAGATAACATTGTATGTATATCAACCACCACCCACATATCAGTGTTACATATATGTGACCTCAGTAAACTAATCATGAAAACCATTACAAAATAATCCCATTTTCACTTTGGAATAAGTAACTATTGTAAAATCTCTACTATCCACTGATGTTCTTCCTTCACCTGCTGATAGGTGAAAAACCTCATAACAAAACAAACCACCTGTCTCTTCATACCCGACCAACAGTATTAACAACACAAGTCATGGAACATCTTGGTAACTCTGAGATGCACATCCCATACCGACGCATGAAAATCCCACATCATCTCATCATGAATGTCCACTAGATCCTAAAAACATCCATGTATTATCAAGATCTCATCATCACCTATATTCCAACTAGGAGGTGGAACATCACCTACTACAATATTCCACATGAGTAGGACTTCATAATATGATAGCCTCATTATCCTCACTCTATCTAGCAGGGAAGAATTCATAGCTAAATATTAAAGTAATGTCTATCCATAACTATTGTACACCTCCAAATGCATATTACAGAAAATGGTAATAAGTATCCATTCACCACTGGCCTCCTGTACTGCTTGTATCTGATTCCTCCACCCAATTTCATCAGCCACTTCACTATCTATCCCATGTTTGAGAGCAAGCTCAAAATTGAATGACTGGTGGTATTCCACCTACCATTTTTGTATCAAATTCAGATCAAGCTGAGTAAATATGTATTTGATGATTTTATAGTTTATGTAGAACACAAAATTCTATCCTAGTAATTAATGTCTCCATCAACACTACTTACATACAAAATAAGCTAACTACAAATCATGCATGGGGTAATTTCTCTCATTAGGCCTTAACTACCGTGACCCGTACGCCACGACTCGATCTCCTTGAATCATCACTGCCTACAACCCAATACTTTAAGCATCATAGTAGAGTGTATAACTCTAGAACTACTATAGAATAATTTGGAATGGGTTTGATTTCATTATCCCCTTAAACACATGAATGGTATTATTGCAGGCATCGAAACACACAAAGCACAAACCCTTATTAGTCAAGACTATAAAAGGAACTGTTGAGCATGATAAGTCCTATAAAAAACGCTTCTTTTACCAATATATCCATAATAAACTCTATATGTCAAACATTTTCTTTTGATTTTCCCAAGAAACTAATACCCTAACCTTATGAAGGTAAACTAACACCCCTACAATTGAGATAATGTGTCCCTAAAAGTGAATCATGTCCATCCAGAAGTGGAATTTTGTGATCTTAGCATATAACCGATGCTCTCTCAGTGTATCCAAAATGATATGAAGATGGATGGAAAGGTTGTATTGATTATGAGAATACACCATGATTTCATCCATGAAAACCACCACAAATGAATCCATGTAAGGATGGAACACTTGGTTCATCAGGGCCATGAAAACTACTAGGGAATTCATGAGACAAAATGATATAACTGGACACTCATATGAACCATACCATCAACAAATCATGGTGTGAGGTTTTTCTATAGGTCGAACACATTCCTAGTGATATCCTGACATCATTTGAATTTTTGATAACACGCTGCCTCCTTGAATCTTATTCAATAGTTCATCACTCTATGGCAGGAGATATTGGTTTATAACCATTAGCCGGTTTGATTTCCGATATTACACACATTTCATGAGGGTACTATCCACCTTTTTTGCAAAAAGGACCACCAAACCCTATGAAGAAGTATTGGGTTAGATAAAACTCATTTCCTCTCAATATTCTCACTTCCTATTGAGTATCTATATCTCTTTCATATCCATCCTATAGGTTGGATTGTATATGGATGCAGCTCCAAAAAGTAGGTTGATCATGTACTACAACTCTCAGACTAGAGGTATCCCTAAGAAGTCATATAGGATGAAATCCTTGAAATAATAAATCACTAGAGGTAAATTTGTTTGACATGTCCCCTAGTCATCCAGATATAGATTCATTATTTTCTCTATCACTCCACTCAACCCACAATACTGGGGTCCAACTATACCTCTATGTATTTCCCATTTTTCTTTGTGTAAAAATGATATTCCCTCTAGTGATGTGAAATGAACCCTATGATGAAAAAATATTTAATAATGTATGAAAAGGAATCAACCAGTCCATCCAATGAATGACATAAAATCATATCATATCAATGAGTTATATAACCCATAAGATGTGACACCCACCAACCTCAATGGGTGAACTCCTTACACTTACATAGACCTAACGTACTTAACCCTAATAGTGTGTTGACCATCATGACATAATCAGAATAGAAATCACATAGCTAAATGATCTCTACCATGGGGACATATATAAAACTATGTGAAGCCCCAGTATCATAGAGTGTAGAAAATAAAACAGAGTTGACTAGAATAATACATATGATCGTAGAAGGTATGAGATTTTTCACCCACTAGGTTTGTTGTGCTGCATATGTTTGAACGTTACTGTGGCCCTGAGACACTATTTGGATAATGTGAGCTGACCTGCCCAAATATTTTAGAGTTTCTAGAGTATGGCTACCATGGCCATGACAACCACATTATCTTGGACGCCATGATGTATTATAGTTCTCTGATTGATGATAAGTTTCTAGCCCTTTCCAAAATGTGTATCCTGTTTTGACCTTCTCTCACTTTCCATTGGAGGAAACATCCTGCAGAAATGCTGATGAATGCACATTGTGCCTCATTAACAGCACTCTACTAGGTCTATTGGGTAATTTGGTATAGTATTCCAAATTCTTCAACGCTAGAAGCACCCCACCTAGCTTCCAGAAGATATATTCTTAGAAATAAGTTCATCGAGAGTAATATCCCGATGACGCCTCCTGCTATCGGTAAAAATAGCACCACATCTCAGTGTTGAACTACTATGGATCGTACCTCTATATTATCTCTTAATTTACTTGTTAATAAGTGAATTTTTAACTATATAAATACCATATTCATCCAAAATATACTCACCTACAAGGGGAATTCGTACATAAGACTATCCTTAAATCTCATTTCCTTTAACAGATCATCACCCATTATAATAGGTGTGAAGCAATGAAGCTCAGTAAATAAGGAAGTGTATTCCATAACTTATAGGGAAACCTTATCTAGATGTATAAACTAAAGGTATTTGTTGGACATTAGCATCTTGTGAGAGAAGTTTTCATAGTAGACTGTCTAAAAATCATCCACTGCCATCCTTCGTTGACAAAATGTCTTTGTATTAATATCCCTCCCCTTTTTGGCAGAATAACATAACAATTAAGTTGCGAGATTGACCCTCCTATTAAGAGGTATCTCAAGATTCTTGATAATAAATAACATGGCCTTTATACATGTCTTTGAAGCCTCAATCCCTCCTTATAAAGAAAATGTGGGTGGATGTTGCAGCTGGAACACTCATATAAGTTCTTCCATAGAAAAGGAAGGCTATGGTGTTCCATGAAAGTATTTCATGAACCTCATAAATATTATAATAAACTGTGCATTAGAACCTACATTTGGTATAATATGGGGTTCCATAAGTAGCATGACATCATGGTCCACTAGTCTTCCATGGACCACCACCTACTAGTTATGATCATCTTAAATCTCAAAACGTACAACTAGAGGTAATCGTGGAGGCATGACTCTTTAAGGTCAAGCACACACCTCTCTTCAATATCATCATGGTTCATTTTTCAATAGTTCAATAACTAAATAGTTGAAGAAAACTATGAATGGTTCCAAAATAAGAGTAAACAACACGTTGAATCCATACACGACGTGTACCCGCTAGCTCCAACCTAGGTGTGTGCTTTTAATGGCCTAAAAATGTAACCATACTAGGTGAATGATGTGGGAGCCTCATACATGATGGGTACACATGTATCCCCTTCTATGTATGTACCCCCACACAACCAGATTCACACAGGTTATACCAAAGTCAGACTACACTGTGTGTACCAAAAGTACATGATTATGTAACTGTGAAACCCACCATCTCGTGTTCCTTCTCACATGGCCAGAAACATAGTCATCTAATACAATGTGTGTACACAGTGAAAACCATGTGTACGTGAAAAATCTCTTTCTTTTCAAATGCAAGACCATATGGCATGTGTTCTTAGGACCCTACATCGTTTTGTCTAGGTTTCATAATATTATGTCACAAAAACATCACTAGAACCCCTATAGTTTCAAAATAAAGAAACGGGTTGACAAATTATAACTAAGGGGGTCCCATACTCCCAGAGAACCAATTTTGACATCACCAATAACACATAATTACTAAATTTCAGTATATGGAGGAAAAATTATCCCCAAAATTTTGATCCAATTGGGCCCATACACCTCAACAATCAATTCTTGGCTTCCACCCAATGTGAACCATAACAGGTATCAATTACCCTATCACAATATAAGGTATATATATCATGATATACATCATCACTACATTATTATCTAGCATTTCATCTATCACAATAGCATGCAATCCGTAATGCACCAAAATGGCATGACATGAATTCATGGAATGCGATTTTTAACAAGTTCTTATATGATGAATGAGATGGAATAACCTCATATCATAAAATTGCAACAAATTAGAACCAAAATAATATCAATAATAATAGAAAAAAACAAGGATTTCACCCAAAGGTAAAATATAATCAACTATAACAACATAAAATCTAAAAAAAGAAAAGCCAATTTGGTGAAATCTTGCTTTTCCCTGTACGCGGGGTAGCGACTCCCATGAAAAGTTCATTACCAATCTAATTTTTTATAATATCCTTATTTAAGGTCTCTAAATAGTATTGAAAACCGGAAAATAACAATTCTATGATACCATTTTGTAACCTCCCAAATCCGGATTCCACTCTACTGGTGCCCCATACCCGATGGGCTACATGGCCTCAAGCACAATTCCCCAAACACAAGAGGCATCCAAATAGCAGCGATGTCCTAGGGTGTGATAGTGGGGGAGAATTTTCCTCATTACTAGAGGTTAAATAGTGTAATAGAAAATAATACAATATGTTAAATATTATATAGTATATAACTAAAATAAACTACAGAAGACTGATAAGAAAAATTACCAAGCATAATTCAATAATAAAATATGATACAACATGTCAGATGTTCTAGGGAAGCATCCAAAATTGGATAAACTGCATTCAGAATAAATAAAATATTAATTTAAAAAAAATACAAAAGAAATATCAGAAACATCACAAGCCTCAGCTTGGTCTGATGCTCTCCTACTCGTAACAACACTCATATACCTGTAGAAGGGAACATTTTATATCAACACCTACAAATATATAATCTATTTGTGACCAAGAATAGGACCCAATAATTGTTCAAAAAATAAATACCTATCTCCAACCACCCCAGATATGTGTAAGTATATCAGTGACTATATGGCACACTAGTATAAAATAGTGAAAGATATAACTAGGAAGTACCCAAATGTAAAAGATCATACACACACAATAATTATTTTACATTAATATCATGTTATTTACTAAATTCATTTACATTGAAATATATATTTCTCCTGATCCGGACTAAGACCATAAATCCCACGTATGTAGTAAGCTAAATAGATGCCTTAGAAGGCCATCTAAAAATAAAAAAGTGAATAACAAATCCAAATATGTTCATTGTCATGGTAGATGTGTCATAAGTCATTCTGTTTCAATATGTCTTAGGGATAATTCTAATGTATAAGAATTTCCACATATTTAAAGCAAGGATGGGACTGATATATAAAAATTTTAACATGTGTCATGGTAAGACCTGGTATATAATCATTCCAGGATGTTTCAATTAGAGACTAGCCTAGTACATCAACATTTCAGCTTGTGAAAATGTAAAATACTGATATATAAGAATTTTAGCATGATTCAATCAGGGAAGAGCCCAGTTTATTAGCATTTCAGAATAAAAAACAACACATGTAAATTACACTATTACATGTCTAACAAATAAACAACTCACATGTGAAAAAATCATGTCCTAATACTATCAGGCAATCTAACCATAACCACTCTTAACAATTATAATCTCAGATGGACAATACTTATCACAAGACTAACTTGTAATCAAAAAATTATAAGGCTTAAACCAATAAACTCATATTGTAAGCTTATATATAACAATAAAACATTTGACATAAACTATCATAAGGAATAATAAATTTTCATCTCATGTGGGTAACATTTAATTAAAAAATTTCATTTTAATCAACCAAAAAAAGTGAAATAAGGGAATTATTATATGAATCCTTGGAAAAATAGCTAGACAATGGTCATCCTAGGGAAACACACCTACAGAGTTTCCCTTAATCAAAAGAAATAATCTCTAACATGATTAAAATAATTTAATCCATGGCCTAATCATTATTAGGAAATAATTAGTATCAATTTCTATTCAAGGATATGCCCCAATCATGTGTTGAAAACACTACAACACATATAAACAACTAGATATTGAGACAAAGGAGAAACACCAACTATGTTATCCTAATGTAACTCTCCACATCTAGAATTAAATTCTAATTCAAAATAGAATGAAGTAGATCTACAAAATGAGGTAAAAATATCTTGGTTTGATAACTTCGTTGAGAGAAAAAAAAATAAGAATGGATTAAGATGAATCGAGATATTACTAATTGTGTTCAAACTCCTCTGACAACAATCGAAGTAGAGTTCAAGAGAATATTCAAGAATAAAAAACAATCTCAACAATACAGGTTTTTCAAACCCGGGAGACCCACTGTCCAGAATATGAAAATGAAGCTACAACCTATTTTAATAGATAAATAGAAATACATGGTGTGTAACAAGAAATACACCCCATATATATGGAAATTTTCCGTTATTTTACCAGCTTCCATTACACGTCATTAAAAAGCATGCCTAATTTCTTACATGGTATTTATATGAAAATACACGGCGTGTAACCACTATGTCTAATGATGTAATTTTTGGAAACATCATTTGACATCATTTATTCATTTTCCTTAAGTATAAACCAAAAACAAAAGATCTCCACCTGAAAAGAAGAATTGGGTTCTTAAAACTACTGAGGAGAGGTAGGTGGTCTATATATTCATTCGGATTTTATAGTGATTTATTTCGTTTGGACCGATATGTCATCCATCAAACATTCATGTGTTACCTCATTTTTTAGTGATCTACTTCCCATAGGCTTAGTCTGACCTAGTGAGGATGCTCGTAGGTTTTGTTTAGGTGAATTGGCACCTGTTACCCATTTCAAGGTCACCCTAGGGGTGTGAATTTTTTATTTAACTTGTTTATAATTGATTAAACCATCCATGGGGTGTGTTATTGTGATTTCCTTGTGATATGAAGTCTTTTAATGCGTTAATAGAATGAATATCTTGTTTATGGGATGTATTACTTCTTTTATCTTCCATATATTGTGACGTTGTTGTTATTTTCATAAATTGGCCCAAATTAATGTGAATATATGGGTGGGTATACCTATTTAAAATGATTAATTTCATGCTAAATGGTTTATATGGGATGGTAGGACAATATGATTTGTAGTTGATAAATGAATCTCATGAGTGTGTATACTCATGGCTTGTGAATGTTTATATTAGTGGGTATACTCACATGGTATGAATGTTTAAATTTAATTCTTTGATTGAATGGTTTGATATATGCCATGGAATGATATCCATGGATTTGGAATGTAGTATTGGACACCTTGGTTGAATCTTCCCCTAGGGTATTAGTTCTATGGGATGACTCAGGTTGTGCTACCCTAGAGATATGGCTTTCTTATGCTCGCATAGGAAATTCCATTTCAATTTTCCTAGGACTTCAACGACTGCCTAATTGAGTTTCAATTGATATTCCCATGATACTCGATGGGATTCCTTGGGAAAGATCCTAATATTCATCCCTTCGTGGTCAGGATTTATTAAATGGATTCCCTAGTACGTGATAGCTTGGATCTACCCAATGGGATACAAATTTAATTATACGGTGTGGCTGTGGGATTCTACATTTCACTATACGACGTGACCATGGGTTTCATCACTTATCTATATACTGTGGATTTGGTTTTATTAATATGAATAGATGTACTGTGTGGCTGTGTGACTTGTTTACAGTTATTATAGATGCCTTTTTAAGATCTATCTTTGTTGCAGGTAGGCTTGAGGGTCTATTCATTATTCCTTATTATAGTAGACTGATGCCAGGGTCAATCACTTTACTTTACTACATTATTTAAACATTGTATCACTTGTATAATTTTTGATAGAAATTTATATAACAAGGTCGTTTCCTAATGGGATGTTCATCTCACAATTTATTTGGGCCTCTTTGGGGACCCACATTGATTATATGGTTATAAGAGATGATAGGGGAAAGCTCCTAGGTAGAGGTTATTAAATGTGGATTTGGAGTAGGGGAGCATAGGAATAAGCCAAGGCTTAAAATGATAGGATAACTTTTTTGTATTTTGTTATTTTAGGGATTTTTACTATATTGAATTTCCATGTACTATTCTAGAGTATTTCGAGATACTATTACCATCTGTATCATTCTGAAAATGATACACTTTCTATTATTGATATGTATTCCTATCTTGTCTTTAATTTAGGTGAATAATATTTATTTTGATCATGAAATTTAATTATATGTTTAACTTATTATGTGATACTATTTTAATGAGGGAATAGTCTCCCCACTCACTAACCTTGGTCCCCACTTCTAGTCGCCAACCTCTGGTGTTTTGGGAGAAGCACTTGGGTCCATGTGGCCAACTAGGCTCGAGGCACCTGATAGTGGAATTCTGGTCGGGGACGTTACAATTGTAAAAACCATAAATTGGATATTGAAATATATATTGTTTAATACATAAATTATATATTCCATTAAAAAATTAATAAATAGTGTTTAATTTAATTTATTATGATAAAAACACATTATGATTATAAAAACATATATTAGAAAAAATTGTGTTTTTAATCCCAAAAACGAAATTTTACCACATATATTATAATTATGATTTCAATTTAGTAAATTATATTATTTATAATTAAATATAGTTATGTTACCTGAAGGTAAAATTGGGAACATAATGAAAATTTTACTTCAAAAGAAATGACAATTTTTACAAAAATCAATATTTTCACTTTTCATTGAAATATATATATTATAAGAAAATTCGTAAAAGTTAAACATCATATAATATTGAAATTATGATTTTAAAATTGATATTTATTTAATAAAATAATATTTATAATATTTATAAAATTTTATTTAATTTCCCATGGATATGATACTACAAAACCAATTTTTTAAGAAAAAATAATTTTAATGCATTAAATGGATTTAGTGAAATTGAGTACTTATTTATTATACATTATCAAATAAATTAGGATTATTTAAAAAAAATCTTATAGATTTTTTATAATGTGGTTATTAATTTCTATACCTTCCAACATAATCTCTATTTAATAATGCTCATTTCTAAACAATATTATTTTTATTCTGTATCATAGTTTTGTTAAAGCTTGATGTTAGATGTTAAGAAAGCTATGAAGATTAGTATTCACTTAAATTAAATTTCAATGGTTTTAAAAGAAATATATTAAGGAATATTTTTATATAATATATATTTATCATTATATTGTGGAATTTTTTTGCCTTTTACACAAAAACACTCTATGTGAATTATCACATCAAGGTTATATAGAATAACAATAATTTTGTGCAAATATATTTATTAATATACTAGAAATTGATATTAAAATGTTATATGGTTCTAGGGGTAACAAATCCAATATACTCAAACTTTTACTGGATCAAGAACCTTACCAAAACAAAATTTATATCTCACATGCTAAATTGTTCTTCTATTGAGCTATGGACTTAGTTGATGTCCTCAAAACACCTTCATCATAAAAATTATTCTTATTATGAGTTCAATTCATTGAGTAAAAACATAAATAGATTATATCATCAAGTATAAACCATTTTACATCTATATTTAACATAAATTAATTTTCAGTATATTTGTTAAAAAATAATCATAGCATATACTAGGATAGTATTGTTATTTCTTCATACAATTACTTTAACTGTAAAAAAACAATAAATTGTCTCTTAAAATACATTTGAAGCCATAAAGATCTCATTAAATATAGGTATTGATACCAATATATCCAATAAAGTTATATTTCTCATTTCTATATTATATCTATGATATTGTATCCCGATGATCTATATGAAATATAGATATGTAACCTATTAAAAAATTTAATTCCAACTTTTCTAAATACCATGGACTTATTCATTATACATTTTCATGTTCAGTTATACTATTCTAAATGACAAATAATAAATATCTCCATGTAATAATTTATATTTAATCGCTATGATTAATGTATAATCAATATTAAATATCTATACATATCATCAGATATTTGATGAATTCAAAAAATAAATTGCATGGAATTCGATTTAGCATGAAAATTATCTTTTATTCCTTAACACATCTTCTTGGATATATATTAGTCCATATGAAAATAATTGATCAAAATTTTATTTCTCAATAAATTTTTGAATTATAAATATGACATAATCTAATAAAACCCTTTAGCTTGTGTTATTGGATCTATTTCCATAGTACTTGGTTTCTATGTTAAGTTATTCTTAGAGAAATATTTTTCATTTTACTATTAAAATTTAGACAAGAATAATATATTATTATATATTTATTTAAAAATATCTATCTCTAGTAATACTATAGAACTCCCACTATCCTATTATATACATAGTTTTAAGATTTATTTTAATAAAACTAAAATATCTCATGGCTTTATCAATATAAATATTCATGGATTCTGATTCTTGATTTAACGTTATAATACAACCTCAACAACATTCAAATCATATTTAATATATTTGGAATTATAAAACCTTATGGTTATATCACAAATACCTATTTCTCAATGATTCAATTAATAAAGGTGGTATTGACATGTCTTTGTAAAATTACATGATCATGGTTATTTAATATGAAAAGTAAAATATTAAACATTTTAATGATCACGAATAGTGAATAAATTCTTCATATAATTTTCCTAGAATATTATTGAAACCTTTGATAACCTCTTATTCTTTATATGAATCAAAATTAACATCCTTGTAAAATTTATTCTTGAGTCACACAAATTTTTTTACATCAAATAGGAATCCAACAAAATTAAAAACAAGATATTGGTTCATGGATTTAGATTATGAGTAAAAAATAATATTTCAGTATTATCATATATCCATGTAAAAATTCCTTAATGGATTCATTATTCTCACTAAAAAATATATCACCTATCATCGTTGTTTACGATTCTTTTGGCAGGGAGTGCCACCTCACGTCATTTTCAATGACAACAACCACATCTTTTTCCCTGAATTCCTTCATTCCAAGGGCTGGGGACATTCAAAACATTTCAGAGAATTATTCTCCTTGATTGAAATGGGATGATGGGATTTTCTTCCCCCCTTCTTTGGATTCCTCCTTAAAATTTGTCATCTGGTCTGATTATCCCTTATAAATTAAGACATTGTTTGTGAAACACGTTTCTGGTGCCATATCTTTGTGGAAATAAATTAATTACACTTATTATATCATAACATTACATAGTGTAATGTTAGGGAAGCAACCTTTAGTTGGGGGAGTAGTCATGTTGAGGAATCAATGGCATGTCTTGTTACGGGAAAAATAAAACATCGTTATTCTTCCCCAGGAGAGATCTTCTCAAGGGTTATGAAACCCGAGGATTCCCACATCGATCGTGAACTATCGTATGCAAGAGGAATGTATCTAAGGTTTTCATCATCTTCCCAAGTGTATCATGGGTTACTTCAAGAATTTATCATCAAAAAGAGATGGATCAGACTAATCGGAACACTAATGAGAGTAGATCAGATAGGTACAACTGGTGGAGGCAGAACATGGTTGGTTTACCAGATGGGTGGATCAAAATACCCAATAAGGGATTACCTGAGGAGTCGTGTATCCCACAAAGGGAAGATTTCACACCGTGAGGGCTTGTCTAGGAAACGATGATAGTAGAGAAGATATTTTACACACGTAGGAGGTGGAACCAATATTTATCATTGATTGTGATTAAATATTAATGTGGATTCCTATGAACCCTGTATTGAATCCATGGATCCAAACCCACATAGTTAGAAGGGGTGATTTTGGGCTTACACATGGTTAGCTACCTCAGTGCCACAAAAATAATCAATGATGTAGTCGACCTAACCATGATAGGTTTAAGGATGGATGAGGCTTATACAATGTAGATTCCCCAGTGAATTGCATGTTTCCAGTGGGATGTGGTGGTATGGGTAGAAATTAGGATGGATAATTTATGATTTAATGAAGTGTATTAGATGAATTGGATGGAACTGATGTAGAGATGATAGTGGTGTTTAGCTTGAACCTCAAGGACGCTTCCTACCAATCCTCGTGGTTGGGGATCAAAGTCCACGTAGTTTGGTGGGGGTGATGAGACACATAAGGATGCGTCTGGTGAGAGTGGAGCACTTGGATGGGGACCTGAAATAAGTAGAACATCTGGGTTAGGTCATTATATTCCCAAAACACAAAGGCTCATGGGAGAGACCGGTATGGGACTTAGATGATGGGCTTGAACCTTAAAGAGGCTTCCAATATATATTTTTTAGAAGACGAGGTTCAATGTCTATGTAGTTCAATATGGGGAATGAAATTTGGGTGTACACAAAGGGCAACAACATATATACATGTTGGGTCCTATACATGGTTACCAACCAAAATTGGTGGATTAGAACACCCCAATGAGGAAGAACAAGAGGATGGGTCTTAAAAAGGAATGATGTAACAATAGTATGGTACATCACTAGAAGGGTGCCTAGAATTTACCATTTATTGAGTTTGATCCTCATTTGGAATCCAACATACACTATATTAAATAAAGGGATAAAAACCATGTAGTTATAGGAACGAAAGGAGCGCATAGTTTAACAACATAAGGAACAAAAATGTATTGATTTGAAGTGGTCAGGACAGATGTATTTTGGGTTTGAACCTTGGGGAGGCTTTCTTTGTACATTGTGGAAAAAAAGTATCAAAGTCCACATAGATTCGAATTGAAATGGGTATTACATAGGGTTCGCATCCCAAATAGGATGTCATGATATACTCTTTATGTAGTTTCAATTGAGTCATTCTTAGTGTGATAAAAAAGACACAGTAGAGGACCTAACTATTATGTCACAAAAGATTAATCCATGAGGAATGGTGAAGATTGGGACATACTATATGAGGGAAACTTGAAGAAGGTGTCCTGATGCATGAGGAGTATATGGCCATTATATCGGAAACACCCTATAATGGTATGTCAAGGATTATGTGGAGACAACTCTAGGCACACATGGAGACAAATTGAAAAGGGAAATATAAGGCATATTGAATAGGTGAGAATAAAAAGGATCAGAGACACATCCTATCACTCATCCTCCCTTTACTATCACATATGTGGTGGTCACAATTAAATGTTATTTTTTGATGAGAGGTGGTGAATGGCAGTTTAATATACAACAAGTCTGACGATAGGTACTCAATCCAAACCCCTTGGGCTTATATAACCTATATTGATCCTAACATGGGGAAGGGAAGGAATGAGAACTGATATGTGTTAACAAGGTGGAGGAGTGGTCTATAGATGGGTATGTGTTTTCACAACCATGTGAAGAAGCAATAGCTGGTAGAGTACCTATGAAACAAAAGAATGTGGTTGGGAAACACAACATGGGGAAACGCTCGAGGTACATGGAAATCACTACACACAAGCTGGGTGGGCCACATTGAATAGGTGTGCACATAATAGGGTTGTTTCATCCAGGGGATCCAGAACATAGTGCCTCATAATAAAGAAAAAAGTTTGATAAAAAAGGAAGTGGCACACAAAAGATTGATGGCTTACGCACCAAGTCAAATGTTTCAATACTGTTTGGAGTCAAGCACGTATGGGGAAGGGATTTGAGAGAAATATTTATTGCACAAGGGTAAGACATGTGAACAAGATGGATATTTTGTGCACAAATGGAAATATGAGAGGGTCAAGCCCTAGTGGGTCCACCCGAATGATTAACCATGTGAGTCATTTCAAGCTAGATCCAGTACCTTGACATGATTACTTTTGTACAGTCAAAAAAGGAGTCTTCTTGTGCTCACATGATCGATGGTTTTACTTTCGAAGAATTTTTTTTCTAAGGGAGGATTTAAACCATTATTTATAGGAAAAAATCATGGTGGTGGAATCCATGGTGGTCTATGTCAAAGGGGAAATTTGATGGAATATTAGGTGCACTATATGTTTTCATGAAGATCTGTGCTGTTTTGCACCGAATTGGATTCATTAGTTCACATGACATGGTCATTTTTTTGTGAGCTCATAGTGAAAGGGACCATCTGAAATCATATCATTCTTGTAAAAGGTTTCTTCATTGTTTCCACTCTAGCCATGTATTAAAGGGGAAAGTAGGTTCATAATGGGTGGTCCTCAAATCATGTGAACACTAATCATGGGGATTTAGTGTTAGTAAAATCTGGGACCTATATGTATGATACACTGGGTTACTTACTACCTTCCTGAGTGGGTGGCCGCTTCCAGTGGGGGCCACAGTGATAAGGCTCTATCTTGGGACATTGGTGGTTTTTGAGATCATGGAATCCAACAATAGGGTCAAACTGGGAGTTCATGGGTTATCTAGGTTTTTTTAAAATTATTGGGTGCATCTGAAGGGGAATAATTCCTAGGAGAATTTGTATAAAATTTCAAATTCTCCATGGCTGGGTCATATCTCACTATGGAAGGTATGATTTCCTTAATTTCATCCATCCTTATATAAATGGTCTATGACATTCTCAACTAAATATAACTAGGTTTCGGCTACATATTCTTATTTATGATGGGAATAATCTCAGTATCATTAAACCTGAAAACATCAACTTCCACCCATTACAAATACCGATCGGTCAATTGGTTGATGAAATAAAAATCCCATTAGAGTAGAGGTATTACCTGAAGAGTATCAGGGGTGGAGTTCGGGTGGCCCAAATTAATGGTAAAATCATCTATGAACCCAACATACCATCATAGTTTTCTATATAGTTCGGTTTCGTACACATAAATCTAAAAAATGTGTATACATAGGTTTGTTAAGAGAAGAACCCCCCCCACCCGTACATCCTACAAAATATCAAGATCATGTTTAAAACATATGGGTTCGGTGATATAATTACCTCCCCATAATGGATGTTGATGTCAGCCTATCAATAGAATATGTTGAGCACAAGGTGGCGACATATCCAGAGCCAATTTTGTGAAGATTCATTTGGAATATCAAGTAAGTGATCATTGTGTTTCTATGGAGAGAGGCAAGACAAGGTTCTACTCAGGATACAAGTCTATAAGTGAGTGGTAAGATGGTATAAAACAAGTCGGAACCAAACTGGTAGGAGAATCATAGGCTTCAATTCTGCCTCTTCCCTTTTAAGAGAGGTAGTCCCATAGGCGACCTCGGGGACCAGATATAGAACTCCATTGGAATCATCAGAGATACCTCATTTAGTTGACATCTGATTCCATTTTCCCATCCTTATAGTCTACATGAAGGAATCTGTGAAATAGGCTATTTCAGAAAGCTCTATGGTAAAAACTGGTTCGCATGGGAGTTATCCTTCTAGAATTTGGGAGTATTCAGGTGGTGGAAAAGGAGGAATTTCATCACAGACACTTGTACATGACATCCATGGATGTTTATTCGTGCTAACATGGGTGGTATGAATAACAATATCTCTTGGTGAATGTGGTGCTTATTCAAGAGCATGTCCAAGAGGAGCTGACACTGGAGAATGATGGTGATGATGAAGAAGTGGAAGAAGAGGATGAGGAAGAGGAAGTAGAAGAGGAAGAAGAGGGGGTTGATTAAGAGGGACTTGGAGGTGAGTATCCTCAAGGAACAATGACCCATAACAGAATCCCACATGATAGTGGAGAAATTATAGTCCTTGACACATAATTGGAAGAACATCTCGATGTAAGACATAATAACCATATTTCTTGGTTATTTTTCTTTCAAAAACATGGATCCACTAGACAAACTCTATCCTATTT
This sequence comes from Viscum album, assembly GCA_963277665.1. Taxonomy (NCBI): domain Eukaryota; kingdom Viridiplantae; phylum Streptophyta; class Magnoliopsida; order Santalales; family Viscaceae; genus Viscum; species Viscum album. Next base: position 588,743,167 of record OY728141.1, on the reverse strand, counting down.
AGGAACACATTATCAGTGGTGGTTAGGAATATGCCACTGCAAGGGGTAGAAATATACTGATGGATGTGGAAAGACATATACCCAACCTTGAATCTGTGGCTATGTAAGTTAGAGGACCAACCACAACTGCGTCGATCAGTAGTGAAACGACAAGAGATGTTAAGGTGAAGACCTCAGAGACCCATTCCATTCATACTATAAATAAGTATCTAGTGTCAATAAATGAGTTAACAAGCACTGAGGGATATCCTATGGTGGCAGATCCAATAGTGACACATGCAATTGACCCTATTGTGCTTAGATCTTGTAAGTCTCAATCAATATAGAACCACATATATTATATACAAACTCGATATATCAATGTATCCATTCTCCATGCAGTGATGACAAGACTGGAGGCTTGAAAAACCATTGAATCCAATACATTTACAGGGGGTCCACCTTATATTTTACCCAGTCATGAAGAACATTCCAATCAAACATATCTAGTCTTTTAATCTAGTGGGAAATAGGTTGTTGTAATCCCTGATCCCACTACTATGGAAGATCTTGAATTTTGAGAGGGAAAGGTTTCTAAATAATAAATGATTTATTAAGGTCACACACATATCATAGAGCGTAGTCTATAAGAAAGGATGTTAGAGGAGGACCATGTCGTTGAACTTCTAGTCACCTTTCTTGAATACATTCCCGATGATCCTGAAGTGCTGGATGATTCTGACCCTAACATGGATGATGATAGTTTCATGGAGTGGAAAAAGTAATTGAAATGTATAAAATGCTTCTTCATGCAACCAGAAGTGGAAAAGATCAGCAAGATGAGATCACATCACATATAGATTCTCTTTCTCTTTACAGTAAGGGTTGATTCCCACCATCTTCATGCAATGATCCATGACTATCTTGATGAGAGGCTGTGGATAATCATACGATAATTATATGATACCTAGTTTAGGATGAAATCTATGAATATCAAGAACTTCCATGAGGTTGATAAAGTAATCCAACCCCTTGACAAGAAAACGATTGAACATGCCGAATTCATTGAAAACCAATCTGAGCTTATTGAATTACTAAAATCCCATCCATCAGAAGCCCATGGGAAAAATTTATTGGATATCTATTATATGGAAGAACTCCAAGATGCTTAGGAGTAAATGAATATTAGGTCTAATGAGCTATCCTCCATAGGTTCTGAAAATGAATGTGTTCTTTGGGAGTCAGAAACCACTCAAGAGTCTATACTCCATTAAGTGGAGGTACTAGATCATTTCATTGAAGTCGATGATCCATAAAGGGAAGTGTTTTGAAAAAACTCATTAAAATACATTTAATTTTATATTCTTATCCAGAGCTGCGTACATGGATTTCTTATTTTCTCATTTTTTTAATAACATAATTTCATTCATAACTACTAAGTAACTAATGATCAATCCCTAAACTATATGGGTAATACCCAGTGTGAGAAACAAGGTACGCCCACATAATCATTCTCTTTGTGTATGATAGTTAAATTTAACAATTGAATACTCAGGGTCTACTATAGTTGACTGACCGCCTAAAGTATTCATGTTGAGAGAGGTTTTGAATAGTGAACAGAGTTCCCAAACCATCCAACTCACCTTTCTTAGTGAGATGTTTCAAATGACTAGGGTGACACCATGGGAATAAGAATCAATAAAGACACTGTATAATGGGGGTGTGAATAAAGATCCACAAAATTAGGAACACAGTGATGGATGAGAGGCAATATTAGGTGACTACAGACCTTATTCAAAATGCAGTATAAATATTGCTAGCTTGAAATGGGGATAATCAAATGAGGGAAAACCACTAAATATATTTCAAAAAAAAGGTCTAACTTGAATTTTGATCCAAAAACTTCAAGAATTTTGTACCACAATGATAATCAAGCTGAATGTCCAAGGATACATTCCCTTTGGGGTCCCTTCAGATGTGAAGGAGGATGAGGATTTGAATAAGGGAAACTCATAGAATGTGTTCGAGTGATTGACCAATAAAATGGAGTCTAACACTCTTCAAAATATGCCACCCTGATGAAAACACATTGGTTTAGTGTATCAATCATACTCAATATCAAAACTATTTATAGAAAAGACCTCACTAGTGAGGTCTATGGAAAACATATTGTTTTATGTCATTAAAATGAGGATGATAGAGACATAGTTTAGCCTCATATATTTAGAGAAATACATTTAATAGGTTTAACATAATATGATTATGATGATCCACATAGATTAAGATCGTACTTCTTAGACCTTGGACTATATTTTACAGACATGTTACATGGAATGGGAGTTCCTAGTTTAAGATCATAGATATTGGACCGCAATTTGGTACAAAGGTCCAGGAGGGTTGATGAACCTATGGATGGGCGCAAGTTGAATTCTAGAGCGTCACTACGTATCCAATAATTATGGGAATAAAGATGAACGTAGTTCTTGAAGAACAGTGTGATTAGATACCAACACATGTGCACAAAATCCTCTATTATAGTGTGGAAGCTAAAGATTACTGGAATAATTTTGGGAAATCATAAATTTGGTAAGGGTGTGGTTACAATGTAATGTCATTCACTAAGGAACAATAAAAAGTGTAAATATTACTGAGTTTGGGCCCATGATCAATTATTATTGTGTTCCTAGATATATTTCTAGGGCAGAAATAAAGCCACACATAGTTCTTGATGGTAGGCGTGGAATGTGGCCAATGATTGAGGGGGATATAGCCTCCAAATTGACGACAATAAATTTAGTTATGTAGTATAATTTCATGCAATATTGGACACCAAAGTTCTTACTTTAATGTCATAGAGATCAAACTATATGGTGTGTGACTCTTCTATGAAAGTATAAACCATATCAAGGACCCCTAAGAACACGTGATACATGGTCAGTGTGGGAAATATTGGGTGTAAAATATCTTTACAACAGAAAAAAGAACACAATAGGGAAAAAAGGTGTGGAGTCAATGAAAAACCCATGAAACTGGTGCTCCCACATAATTTGTAAAGGTGAATAAATGAATGGTACTTAGAGTATTGAAGTTATATCTAGATTTTAGGATGTGATAAGTAATGTGAATTATGAAACCAGTATTTGGGATGCAATGAATGTGGTGTAATGGTGAAGGTTAACTCATGACCATATTAAAGACATATTATCAAGATCATGTTTCCTATTATGGGAACAAACAAAGGAGGTTCGACCATGACCATATTAAAAACACAAAACCTGGCTCAAAATGTCAATCAAGATCCTATAGGATGTTATCCCAAAATGGTAGGAGAGTCTAAGCCTAAGCATCAATACAATTGGGGGGTCCATTCTTACATGAAATATGATGAAGACATAATCAAATGGGTCATTTAATGCATGAAAATGAAATTAAATCATGCCCATATAGAATCCAACACTCTAAGAAATATTCCACCTCACACATGAGAACATTGATGTGGCATAAAAGTGGTCAAGGGACTAAATTAAGTTAAAATAACAAGAAATAAATAATGGAAAGATGAATTTTTGGTTTATGATCTCGGGGAGGGACCCGAGGACAAAATGTATAGGTGTTCCAATATATCCTATAAGGAGAGGAATCAAGCTACACATATTTCTAGAGTGTCATGCAATTTAGCATTATGCATTCAAGTGGAATATTGGAGAGGTATCTGAAAGGGTAAATGCATATGGAATGGTAGTGTAACTAGACAATATTGAGGGCTAATGATGTCTCGCACCACACCATTCCTAATCCCAAAAGAGAATTCAGGCCAGCGGGCTAGAAGAGAAATTGGAGGACCTAGGGATGGACCTAAAGACAAAATGTATAGGAATTTCTATGTATCCCATGACGATGGGAATCAATACATTTGTATTTTTCTAATATCTTCTAGTTTAACATAACACGCTAATGACATGTGGTAAATGGAAGATCATTGAAGGGAGATATGCGATGTAGAAGTTGAAAATCCAATACGAATGACGAAAATAGATACCCACACCACACTATGTGATTTATAGAAACTCAGGTCAATAGGCCGAAAAGATGACCTGATTTGTGGTACCTAGTGATGGAACCAAGTTCAAAACGTCTGAGTGATCCTCTATATCCTGTGAGGGTAGGAATGATGCCATATGTATTTCTGGAGTGCCACTCAATTTGACGCCCTTTAGGAAAAGACAAGGGTTTTAAAATAAGACTTCGCAAGGTAGGTTCATATGGAAGCTGTTGGAAAACCAACATGAGTGAGGAACATAGAGGTATCATACACACCATGTTTTCCTCATTAAACATCAGGCCGTGAGTTAAAAAATTTAGAAACATGATGTTGGACCTGAATATGAAATGTTTAAAAATTGTTACGTATCCTGGAAGGTAAGGAATCAAGACACTTGTGGTTCTGTAATTCCGTTTAGTTTAACGTTATGAGATATGGATGGGGGTAACAGTTTAACATTATGTAGGATAAACTAATGGAAATGGGTCTTGCAGTGTAATGTCATTCATGACATCTGATGCAACTTACCATCACACGAGATGATGAGGATGTGAAAGTTTATGTTTTGCATCATAGAATAACAAGTTTAACGACATGAAGGATGGATATGTTGGACATTATTAAATATTTTTTTATGGATGGAGCAGTTCAGAATCATGTGGGATGGTGATTTTGAGTAGTTTTACATCATGCAGTACAGATAATGTTTTTAAAAATCATTCCAGATGGTAGAGATCCTCATGTGAAGTAACACTTGAGGAATTTAACATTGGTGGGTGGATTGATACGCTCTCTATCCATGGTGATCAAAGAGTACCCATTGTTGGGGTAATCATTGTGAATTATAAAAATTTCATCCCACATGGTATCCAACATGGATGGTTTCCTTTCAAGTATCATTATATTTATAGGGATGATACTATGTCTCCTAAAAGGAATGATAAGAGGTAAACTTTCTTATTTAAATTCCTGAGTATCTTATTCTAGTGTCTCTCCAAATTTTGTTTATCTTAGAGTCGATTCTCATAAAGGGAATCAAGATCTATCATAAAATCTTCCTCTTTATTGTTTGATGTCTACTAATCAGAATGTTCCATTTATTGTGATGGTAGATGAATCTTGATGGGTACGACTACCTCTGTCCCATGCACCAGGGAATGTGGCATCACCTGTATGGAATTGGGAGTTATCATCCAATAATCCTGGATATATTTGAGGATATTTTTTGGCCAAATATTTTTATTTTGACCAACCATACATAGTAAAATGTTATAGAGTGTCTTATTTAATGTCTTAATCTACCAATTTTCTTATTAATGATAATGACATGTGTGATTTGACTAGATGTTGTACATACAGTACAATTTCTTTTTCACAACTTCTTTAAAGTTGGTTTCATTATGTGTGAGAAAAATGTGAGGGACTCAAAATGGATGGATGATGTTGGATACCGTGAAATAAACAATAGAGTGGGCTTCAAATTCCTTGAGCTAAATTTCTTCTTCCCACTTGGAGAAGAAATCTATGCTAGTCATAATGAATCTTTATCGGTACGTAGTTGTCTGTTGATATGTCCCCACAATATTGGGGCCCATACCACTATAGAAAAATAGTACATAGTAGTGTGGAGGGAATTCAGTGGTCGAGACACAAAGTTTTCATGATTCTAATAGACATAACACCTCTTGGAGAACTCAATACAGTTATATAGCTTGGTGGGACAGATGTAGCCCAACTGTCGGATCTGGTGAGAATGTTTTCAGCTATTCTGACGATATCTATAGGAACCAACATGGAAAGCATTTATAATTTGAGATATATCAACTATTTGAATGAAATTAAGGATCAATCCATTTAACTGATGTTTTTATATGATCCTTTCAAGGCTGGGACCACTCTAGAGGGTGAATTGAGCATTACGCCGATAAATTAGATCATGTTTGGATAAGCCTATATAAATATTTCTATGTTGTAGGTATTCAAAAAATTGAGTCATTGAACCTAGGTTTTCTTTTTCTATGGAATGGATATCTAGAAGTTCTGATGTGGGGTAATCAGTGATAAGATATCCCACCTGATAATTGTTATCATCACCAAGTGTGACAAGAGTGATGACTCTCTAATGCACCACATGGATAAATAGGTCATTCTGGTAAGGCTCTACAAGAGAAAATGAAAATCTGACCACGACACCATCTTAAACATTTTTTAATCATTTATTGAATCTAACATTAGAATAATAAGGGATTAGGGCCATCATCTAGAAATCATTCTCTAACAAGGGAACCTACTCTGGATTTATGAAAACATTATAACCATTCATTTTCATGATGAATAGATCATGTCCCCTCACATGTTGGAGGGGTACATAAATCCTGAGGGCCAACTCCATACTGGTGATGAGAGACTAATATTTTTCCTCATGTTTGGTGTATCATTATGACAACAAGATGAAATAGGGAAATACATACCGTGTGGGTTTAATGAAGATGATACCCATGCCTACCCTATTGAGTGTGGGATCACTGATACATTATCCAGTAGTGATTTGTGACACACCATCGATTTAAATATGCCAACATGGAACAACCTGGTCCACTGATGATGTCATTATCTATGATTTCATGAACCGTTGAATGCTCTGCAAGGGCTGGATAGGAAATTGCTAATGCCTAACCCTTGATAGATTTCTGTAGAACAAATCTGATTTAGAACTGCCGAATCATCATCGCCCACTAATCTAGACAGGATAGCAACATATGGATTTTAATGATATACATCATTGGGACCACACAAGACACTAGATTCATCTCATGGTGTTGTAGGTACTTCCATAACTTCTCCACTAAAAAATCCAGCTTGGGGAAACTCTTCTCAATAGAGGAATATCTAGTCTCGTTTAAAAGGTTCATGCGACTGGGAGAGCAGAAAATATTCTATGTCCCTTTAATATTATTCTATATGAGAAGGGTACCGAGGGACAGTTATGAGGTGGCTACATAAGGGAACAACATCTTACCATAGATGGGCTAAATAAAAACTACATGCTGGAGAAGGTACTACTTGATATCCATAATGGTTGTTTGACATTTTTCATCCCACTAGTAGATGACACCTTTTTTTAATGAGAATGGAACTGTCTTAGAATTTCCATAGAAATTCTCAATTAATCAAGATATGTAGGCTATGTGGACTAGAATTCCTTAGAGATCCCAATTATATATTGGAGGAGGCATCTAACTGAAGGCCTAGATCTTCTCTATATCGATCTCGATGCCTCTATATCTAACGGCAAATATAAAAATCTTTTCTTAGGTAAACATGAAGGAACACATCAAGGGTTTCATCTTCATTTGGAAAGAACAGATGAATTTGAACACATTGTCATGATTTCTTATATGGCCATGATGTTGGTGGGATTTGACCACACATCATCTATGTACCACTCCACTAATGTCCTCATAATCAGTTTGAATATGCAGTGCATATCAAACTAGAAGTTAGTCCAACATTCTTTAGACCAAAAGTCATTTCCAAATAACATAAGGTAATTTTCAGTTCTATAAAGGTGATGGGATATTCATCATCGAGGTCCATTCAGATCCAACTACATCTAGAATACCCATCCACGAAGGAGAGAAAATATAATCTTGTGGTGGAGTCAATCAATAGCTTCATCAGAGGAAGGGAAAATCATCCATTGGACAATGATAGTTAATATAACAAATGTCAATGCATACACTGATATATCTGTTATACGTCCTGACAAGAATGATATTTCACAACCATTTTGGGTTAATGGAGTTCCTTCATGATGTTGAATTTAATATCTTATCAACTTTGGCCTCAACCTTGGCACCCTGAGAAGGGTGCATATTTCTGGGAGGCTGTAGGACCCCGTAATAACTTATGGGGAGATCAAGATGGTGGAAGACAACATAAGGATATTTTCATGGAATATTTTCATAGATCTAGGAGAATACATCCCAATGATACATCATGAAATACACATATTTTCTTTTGTCTTGTAGATGCATTATTGCGCTAAACAATATTGTTATCGGATCTACCTCGGCACTGAGATTCACCTGTACAAACTCATCGACGATGGTGGAGACACCTTCCTCAAATGTTGGAGTAGCATCCACCAAATCCATTTCATCATCCAAAATATAAGGATCATCTGAAAGGTGATAGTCAATTGGATTAAATGTACTTAATGGAATGATGGTGCCAACCTATGTGGTTGTGACATCTTCATTAGAGGACCCCTGCATTGCTGAAACCATAATGACAAAAGATATGGACCTGATTCCATCAAGCCTTCAACCTAGGGGGTAATGGATGGTGATATCAAAGAAGTAACGGGGAATGAGTTGGATTTTTTTCAACCCATCTCATAGGAACATGTACGTATAGTGTGTAGTTGTTTCCATGGTGGTGGAAATCCCAATACCATATAATGGTAGGGGTTTATGGTATCACTAAATCATAATTCGTATAGGAATATGATGTGATCCTCCATAATTCAATGTCTATGTGAACTTCTCTTCCCCTTGTATCAGAAATGACAAAGTAGTGTCCCGAGTCTTGGGTTGTGGCTTCTAACTGATGTATTTGGAGGATGAATGAATTATCCAAGTCTATCAATGAGTTGTTTGAATTATTAGTGTTCTCAATATAATTGGTTCGAACCTAATTGTCATTGTTGTTGTAATAGTTGGAATATGAATATCTGATTTTACAAGTGGTAAAGGGATCTCCATTACCTTTATGTATACCCAGTCAACCATTTAGGGAGTACTTGTGGCACTGGTGATATGAGGAGGAAACTGCCACAAGGATATGGAGTCAGGGCCTACCCATAAATGAATTATATGCAGTGTCGTATCAGATGAATATGAATTTAGTGCTGGAAGAAAGGCCAACAAACTGAGTAATTAGTAGAATATTACAACATTACATCTATTCGGTCCTATCATAACATTGAATGTTTAGGTCAGAGGGGTCTAGATCTTCTTCAGACAACCCTAGCATGCAGACCGACTGGGTCAAGATAAGATTGATCCTAGAACCAATGTTGACAAAGAAGCGGTGGATTTACAAGATAATAATTTTTCCTTTGATATATAATGTATGGATGTTCCCCAATACTAGGGAGCTTCATTATACTCCAATGAATTATATGATGTCATAAAATTCTTTATCCTCAACTTCCTTGGTATGGAATAATTCTACATCTACCACCTCTATTTCAAAAGAGATGGAGATACTCAAAGTGTTGGAGAAGGCTTCATGCATATATTTCTATTGGTGGAGAAACATGGAGATCACAAGATTTGTAGGAATTTTAGAAAGGTTCCTAATCACATCATACATCAATGTTATTTGAACATTTATATAGGAAAGAGGTATGATAGAAATTAATTGTCGAACTTGAAGATTCTATATGGCAGTGGGAATGTCCAATTCCTCTCGAGATGAACCATAAAAGACAAATACTGATTGATTACTAGACAAATTAGATTTTTCCATAGCTAAACACAACTAAACATGATGTGGACATGGAGGCTCCACCTGATCAAGGAGGAAAAAAAGAGATGACCATAAATATGATGAGACATGACGGGAGGATATCCCTTGCTAAGGTAAGTGTTGAACCTTATTTGTTGTCATGGTAACAAGCACATGTTAGCTAGTGAAACGGAACAGAGAATTCTAATGATTCATTTATCTATGGTAACATTGAATATAACATCGATTCAGAACATTATGAGGATCTTCATGGCACTCCTTGTCATGACCCGTCCTCGGGGCCCGTGCCGTGACTACCCCAAGCCCACCTTGCATAGGCCAGGGGCTGGAAACTATCACCAAGGCGTAATTCCCAGTAAAAAGGGAAGGCATTGCCTTTGTAAAGTAACAAAAACCACAGAGAAAGCAAGCAGAAGTAACAACTAAGTAAAAAATGGGTACAACAGTAAGTGCGGAAAATTAAGTGGGCCAGAAGACAAACCCAAACTGAAAGTAAAGTACAACTGAAAAAAGGATTAAAACAACTGAAAAGTAAATCGGCGACGTCGAGCCGTCCACTGGTACTCTTACCTGAAGGGTAGGTACATGTATCCACCTAAGCTCCTCGGGTCCAGCCGTCCACTTTGTGTATGTCCGGCCTAGTGGTACACCTCCAAGTACCGACTGCTCTGCAAGCCTCAACCACGATCAGCACTGCCCGTCGTCTGCAACCAACACAATGTAGTGCGGGCATAGCCCGTGCAGGGGTGAGTGTAAGCTACTCAGTAGGGATCCCGAGACCCCCGAAGGTATCCCAGAATCCACAATGTATAATCCACAAAGGAAAAATACAATCATGAAGTAACATCCGACACTGCTTAGGTATATTCCCATACATATACCTATGTCACCAATTCCAGTTCGGCACTAACAGCCGAGCCCAAGTTTTATCACGTCGACACAGGATAACACACCATAACCCACATAGGAAATCAAAACAAGATTCAGATCACACAGGTATACTTCTTCGTAAGATGATAGAGATGATCAGATCTAGGCACTGATTCATCTAATCCGTCAGACCCACACATGATCGATAGGTACTAACCCCCGCAATGTCCAACAAAGGATCGATAGGTAACTAACCCCCGCAATGACACACAAAGGATTGATAGGTAACTAACCCCCTAAATGAACCACACAGGATCAGACCCACACAGGATTTGTAGGCGCTAGCCCACACAGGACCGCTGAGCGCTGACCCACATAAGATCTGACCCACCCAGGATCGGTAGCACTGATCCACGTAGGATCGCTGAGTGCTGTAGTCGTCGCCGTCGAATCCACAGAGGATTTTTGTACAGTCGTCACCGTCGTTGGAGTCGCATCCACCTCTAGGGTTCCCGCACACAGCAAGCTCGTTCGGGAGGGTCCGCTCCATGAGCCGAGAGGCTGATAAATCAACTGACAGGTAGTCCAGAGTTGATGTATCCAAAACTTCGATATCATCAGAAGGAACTCATTGTCATAGACGGCGCGTCAATTGGACGCCCGGTCTGAGAGTTATTAGCTTTTTCGTCCCAGGGGCCGGGTTGGTTTTTTAATTCAAAACCAACCCGACCATACTCCAACTGCGTCCAAACCTTGAGCGGAGTAATCCAAAAGGTCCGTCTCACTATGTGAAAATCAATAAAGTCGACGGCACGTCAATCAGACGTCTGGAACTGAAGTTATAAGCGTTTCCGCTCCGAGGGCCCCGTTGGTTTCATGTACGAACCAACCCGGAAAACCCAAAGTACTCTAAAACCTTGAGTATAATATACCAAAACGACCTTCTCGATCCAAGGATTGCTATGTACCTGACGGTGCATCGATCGGAGGTCTATAGCCCATGTTATGGGCAACAGACCGAAAAGTCCGGTATTAGGGGGGTTTGGGCCCGGTCCGACCCGGCCCGTTACCCCCTGGGTCGGCCCGAACCGGGTCGATCCAACCTGGGTCCGGGTCTGGCCCACATAGGCATGGCCCAGCCTAGCGGTCCGGCCGGGCGGCTCGGCCGACGCGCCGGCACGCCGGCACGCGGCGCTGGCCAAGCGGCCGCTCAAAGGGGTGCCACCCCCTTTGATGAAACCGCGGCCCCGCGTGAGGGCCGCCCCTTGCCAACAAATGCGACCGAGCTCTGTGTCCCGCCTCCCTTGGTCCCGCGTGGTCGCGGGACCTACGGCCTGCCACCGTGGCATCAGCCGCGACGGCTCTTCCCGGCGGCGCGCCGGCGGAGTGTTCTGCGGACCACAGGACGAGCTCCGGTGGTCGGTTTTTCCTGCCGTATTCGCCAACGGCCCTCCCTGGACCGGTTCTTCACTGTGAAGACCTCAAAATGCCCGTGCGGCCTGCTTCATCATTGCCCGCCGATCCGTACACCAAGAACGAAGAGACGGTGGGTTCATACTTGTTCATTGGTCTGCACCCACTACGTTAGCGGTTTAAAACGGCTTCCGACAATTTTTAAACACATGACGAGGATATAAATCACATTGATTTAAATGAACCAAAACCCCTATTTCAAGCGTCGATGAATCGAAAATTTTCACTGGAGAAGGAACGTCCCGGAAGAAGTGTCGCAGAAGGAGGATCGTCGCGTCGTGGAGAAAGGGTTCGTCGGCGTCGCGTCGTCGATCTCCGAGGATCTGGCGTTCTTGTCGACCTTCATCGGAGGTCGGCGTTCTTCACATTCTTCTTGTTCTTCACGTTTTTCATGATCTTTGCGAGGATGAAGAACTTCAAGAAACTGAGTGAATTCTCCCAATTCCTGTCGCACAACCATCCTCTAAAAAAATAAAAATTGTCTTCTTTTACTAACACAAGAGAAAATTTGAAATTCAAAAAGAAACAATCAATCAAGTGAATTAATTGCGACGTTTAAACCTCCATATTAATGAGGCATTTATTAACCAGAATAAATGCAAGGGTTGACTTCTATAATAGGGGGTGCGGGTGTGTTACCTTATTAAAGGGGGGGGGGTTAGGAAGGATAGAAATGGTGGTGCTCGTGTGAGACCCACCTCACAAATATCCTACCAAGTGGGTAGGATATTGTGGTTCCCACATCATCCACTTAACATAGGTTAATCAAAATAAAATAAAATAAACGATTGCACCACTTTTATTTTATTCCATAACTTAACCCCAAAAATAAAAAACCACACCCGAGCAAACGCAACTCCGTAAAACGGGTTCCTAAGAAATTACCGGTGCTGTAATTCCATCGGTGCCCTCAGAATTCGATTCCGAGCACCGGTTCAAAAGTTAGAAAAACCCGCTCGTTCGTTCACTGAACGTACCCAAGATAAACTTCAGAAAATGATTCCGCGCACACCGGGCCTCGAAATTAGGTGCTGTCAGAAACTGAATTCTTGTAAAATCCCAAAGAAAATTAAGAAAAAAAAAATTCTTGAATTTTTTGGATCTTTACATTACTCCCACCTCATGGGTTTACATCCCCGTAAAGATATATCAAAAACCAGGGAAACAAAAATGGGTACTGAGCTCGCATCTGAGCCTCCCACTCCCAAGTGCTCTCCTGGAGATTCTCATTCTTCCATCTGATTCACACTAGAGGAATCGACCGTCCACGTAGGACCCACTCCTGTTGATCCTCAATCTCTACCGGGTCCTCCGCAAAAGTCTCCCCATCATCAACATCCATCTCTCCATAGTCAATGATATGCGTCGGGTCGTGCATGTATCTCCTCAGCTGGGATACGTGGAAGATGTCATTCACCTGGTGCAACTGAGGTGGTAGAGCCATGTGACAAGCCACCTGGATAACCTTGCTGAGGACCTGGAATGGTCCGATTAAGCGTGGAGACAACATGCCGCCTCGACCAAATCTCCATAAACCACGTCGAGGTGAGACCCGCAAGAAGATGTGGTATCCATCCTCTAGCTCCAGTGGCCTCCGCCTCCTATCAGCATAAGACTTATACTAGATCTGAGATGTCCTCATCCGCTCCTGGATGACCTGGACCTTCTCTGTCGTGGCCTGGACCATCTCCGGTCCCACAAGTGCTGACTCCTAGGGTATGTCCAGCACAGTGTAAATCTGCAAGGTCGGTCGTACAACGCCTCGTATGGTGCCATCCCGATGGTGGAGTGGTAGATGTTGTTGTACACGAAATCCACAAAGGGTTGGTGGTACTCCCAGCTGCGACCAAAGTCGAGGACACATGCGTGGAGCATGTCCTCGAGAGTCTGAATGGTTCTCTCCGTCTGACCATCTTTCTGAGGGTGAAAGGAGGAGCTCAGACGTAGCTGCGTCCCAAACGCCTCCTGCAACCCCTTCCAAAGCCGGGAGGTAAAGCGAGCATCTCGATCGGAGACAAAAGATGATGGAACAACATGATGCCGTACAATCTCCTGAACGTAGAGACATCCCAAGCTCTCCATTGAGCCCTGCTCTCTGATGGGTATGAAGTGAGCCGACTTGGTGAGTCGGTAAACAATCACCCAAATGGAGTCATGACCTCTAAATGTGTGTGGAATTCCAGTCACGAAGTCCATAGATATCACATTCCACTTCCACTCCGGGACCTCTAAGGGCTGTACCAGGCCTGCTGGTACCTGGGGCTCTGCCTTCACCTGCTAGTAGGTGAGGCATCGAGAAACAAACTCTGCCACAGCCTTCTTCATGCCTGGCCACCAGTGCTGTCGTCTTATATCCTAGTAAATCTTCACCACTCCAGGATGTACCGCCAAAGGGGAAGTGTGAAACTCACTCAGCCCCTCCTCTCGTAAAGAAACTGGTACCAAGGTACGTCCTATGAAAAGGACATCGTTCTCTCCTCCAAAAGAGAAACCATCAGGTGCCTGGCCTGAGGATATCTGTGCACGTCGCGTCTCACAGTCGGCGTCCCCACGCTGTGCCTCTCTAACCCGCTGCAGTAGTGGAGGAGTGACTGTGAGTGACTGAAGGAAGGATGCTCCATCTCTATCCACGTAGGATATCTGTGAAGAGGCTAGCTTCTCTGTCGCCTCCCCAAGTAGCTGAATGCTCATCCTCATACTGAGTGCATCGGCTACTATGTTCCCCTTCTTAGGAGTATAGACTATCTCAAAGTCATATTCCTGGAGGAACTCGAGCCATTTTCGTTGTCTCAGGTTCAGGTCCTTCTGTGGGAAGATGTACCTGAGACTCTGATGGTCAAAATAGACTATAAAGCACTCTCCCATCAGATAGTGTCGCCACATATTCAGAGCGAAGACCACTACTACTAGCTCCAGGTCATGGGTAGCGTAGTTCTGCTCGTGCTGCCTCAAACGATTTAATCCATAGGTGATCACAGCCCGCTCCTACATCAGGACACATCCGAGTCCGGTCAGTGACACATCTCAGTAAACTATGTACCCAACTCCCTCCTCCGACAGCCTCAAGATAGGCGCACTAGTCAATCTATGTCTAAGCTCATGGAAGCTCTGTTGACATCTGTCTGACCACACAATGGGTGTCCCCTTCTTATTAAATGCTGAGAGTGGTGACGCAATTCTGGAGAAGTCCGGCACGAATATCCGGTAGTATCCAGCTAGTTCAAAGAAACTCCACACCTCCGTCTCGCTCCTGGGTGGCTCCCAAGCTAGCACTGCCTTGATCTTCGCATGATCCACCGCAACTCCCGTCTCAGAGATGACGTGTCCCAAGAAGTGGACCTCATGTATCCAGAACTGACACTTCGAGAGGTTTCCATAAAGCTGGTGTTCTCATAATGTGTCTAGTACAACCCGTAAGTGGTAGGCTTGCTCCTCCCCAGTCGTCGAGTATACCAAAATGTCTTCAATGAAGACCACGACAAATAGATCGAGGTAAGGCTGAAAGATCTTGTTCATGAGGCCCATGAACACAGCTGGAGCATTGGTTAGGCTGAATGGCATAACCAAGAACTCATAGTGTCCACACCGACATCTTAAGGCCGCCTTCTATACGTCCTCATCCCGAACTCTGAGCTGATGATAGCCTGACCTGAGGTCTATCTTCGAGAACCACCATGTACCTTGAGTTGATCGAAGAGGCCATCAATCCTCGGTAGCGGATACTTGTTCCTCACTGTCACCTAGTTTAGGCGACGATAGTCAACACAAAGTCGCAAGCTCCCGTCCGCCTTCTTGGCGAACAATATCGGGGAAGCTCAGGGAGAAACACTCGGTCAGATGAATCCCTTTCCCTGCAAGTCATCCAACTGTACCCGTAGCTCTCGAAGCTAGGCGGGAGACATCCGATATGCTGGAGTGGATATCAGGGATGTCCCGGGGTACAGGACAATATAAAATTCTACCTCTCTGCGAGGAGGTAGTCTTGGAATATCATCGGAAAAAACGTCCTCATACGGATCCACCATTGTAGGAAAAATAGGACTCCGCACGTCAACTTCTCCTAGGATGAGGCTAGCCAACTGATGAGGGATGGGCTGTCCTCTCCTCAGCGAGAGTCCATCCTTTGCTGCGAAGGCTCCCTTCTTGCTGGTGAAGGTGATCCTACTCCCGTCATTGCGTACACACCGCACCTTGCGCCTAATACAGTCGATCTGAGCATGGACTGTAGATAACCAATCCATGCCCAAGATGATTTCGTAAGGCCTCGACGCCACTACAGGAGGATCCCAGCCGAAGCTCTCGCCTCCTAGAGTAAGCTCACACTGCCGGAACCAGTGCGTAATCATCGATTCTGCTCCCGTAAGAGTCTCTAGCCGTAAGGATCGAACCAACGGCTCTGCCGGAATCTCTGAGCTCTGAACAAGGGCAGCGGCTATGAAATAATGACTCGATCCTATGCCTATATGAGCTACAACAAGGGTGGAATAGACACAGATAGTACCTCAAATAATCTTGGGCGCGCCGTGGTCGTAGGCCTCCGCTGCCTGAAGCTGCGCATATCTCTGCCAGCTAGCTCCCTGGGGTCGGGGTGGGCCTCCTGTTGGTGGTGGTGGTAGAGCCTCAATGTGTCGCCCACCACCTACTACTCGGCCAACTCCTCTGCCTCGTCCGCCTGCTCCATGCGGACCGCCACAGTCGACCCTCTGCCTCTTCCTGGGTGGCCCCTCAACCGTCTGCTGCTCCTCTGCATGGCGGGTCGGGCAGTCACGAGCCATGTGGTCATGCCCGCCGCATGCATAGCACTGTCTGCCTCTCGAAAGACTATCTCTGCGCAGAGTGACTGAACCTCTGAGCCAGTGTCCTGAGGTGGTCTGCCCGAGGGTCTGGTCTTCCTGGACTCATGAGTCATCCGTCAACTACCTGCTAAAGAAGACTCTGCCACGTGCTGCCCTGTGGTAGGTCTCGCTGCTGATGTAGGCTCAGCAAAGAAGCTCTCGATCAGAAGGGATCACTCTAGTACCCCTTCCTGTGTCAGAATGCTGAGGGAGATCAGTGATGCCCTGATCTCCTGCCTCAATACCTTCTCAAAGGTCCGGGCCCGGAAGAATGGGTACCTTACCATGTTCGTTGAATCGCGCGAGAGATCGGTAAATATCGTCAAGTACTGGGTGACCATCAAGCTACCCTGCCGCAGCTGTAGAAGATCTTGAATGCGCACCGCACGGAGGGTGGCTGGGGCGAACTCCGTGCAGAAGAGGCTCTCAAAGTCCGTCCAGAGGAGAGATGCCTCATCGTGCACCTGGTGCATCAAGCTCCTCCATCTACCTGTTGCCGCGTGCAGGAGGCTCGCTGCGAGGATCACCATGATGTCTGCTGGTGTCCTCACTAACCTGAAAACTCGCACAACTGCCTCCAGCCAATCCTCAACTACCTGAGGGTCCGTCTCCCCGTGGAACCTAGGTGGTCGCTGATGTTAAAACTTATGCAGTGCACTAAGGCGACGTGCATCATCAGCGGCTGGGGATGGTAGCATCGGTGGCCCGGAGGGTAGATGTACCGTCGGTGCCTCTGCTTTCAAAGGGCCCTGTACCGAGGCCTCGTCGCTCGGTGGGCTGTCGTCACACACAACTCTCGAAACCCTAGCTGGCTACCATCGTGGGGCAATCCTGAATAGAAACAGGTGTGCCATGGTAAAACAATATACCTGCGGAGCTGACACAAATTAATCACAATGAAAACATGAAACACACATGAAATCAATGTTTTCGTGCATTAAGTCGGAAATCAGAAGTCAGGGTCCTAGTGTACAGATACGTCAGCCGCCACACCAACACTGGACTCCCTGGGCTGATAACCACACTCAATACTCTTAACACTATTTCTTCACATAGAAAAATATCAGAGTTCTGAGTTCTATGGTAGAACCGAAATCCTTTGATACCAATTTTTCACGACCCGTCCTCAGGGCCCGTGCCGTGACTACCCCAATCCCACCTTCCATAGGCCAGGGGCTGGCGACTAGAACCAAGGCATAATTCCCAGTAAAAATGGAAGGCATTGCCTTTGTAAAGTAACAAACACCACAGATCAAGCAAGAAAAAGTAAACACTAAGTAAAAAATGGGTACAACAGTAAGTGAGGAAAAGTATGTGGGCCAGAATACAAACCCAAACTGAAAGTAAAGTACAACTGAAAAAGGGAGTACAAAAACTTAAAAGTAAATCCGAAACGTTGAGCCATCCACTGGTACTACTACATGAAGTGTAGGTACCGGTATCCACCTCAGCTCCTCGGTTCCAGCCATCCGCTCCGTGTACGTCCCGCCCAGTGGTCCACCTCCAGGTACCGACTGCTCTGCAAGCCTCAACCACGATCAGTGCTGTCTTTCCTCTGCAACCAACACAACGTAGTACGGGAATAGCCCATGCAGGGGTGAGTATAAGATACTCAGTAGGGACCTCGAGACCCCTGAAGGTCTCCTAGAATCCACAAAGGATAATCCACAAAGGAAAAATACAATCACGAAGTAACATCTGACACGGCTTAGTTATATGCCCATACATATACCTGAGTCACCAATTCTAGTTATGCTCCAACATCTGATCCAAAGTTCGATCACGTCCACATAGGATAGCACAACATAACCCACATAGGAAATCCAAACAAGATTCAGCTCATACGGGTATACTTCTTCGTAAGACGATATAGATGATCAGATGTAGCCACTGATTCATCTAAGCCATCGGACCCACACATGATCGATAGGTACTAACCCCCACAATGACCCACAAAGGATAAATAGATAACTAACCCCTGCAATGACCCACAAAGGATCGATAGGTAAATAACCCCCGCAATGACCCACACAGGATCAGACCCACACTGGATCTGTAGGCGCTTGCCCACACAGGACCGCTGAGCGCTGACCCACATAGGATCTGAACCACACAAGATCGGTAGCACTAATGCACGTAGGATCACAGAGTGTTGTAGTCGTCGCCGTCGAATCCACGGAGGATTTCTATACAGTCGTCACCGTCGTCGCTGTCACAGCCAGCTCTTGGGTTCCCGCAAACAGCAAGCTCGTTTGGGAGGGTCCGCTCAACGAGCCGAGGGGCTGATACATCAACTAACAAGTAGTCCGGATTTGATGTATCCAAAAGTTTTGTATCGTCAACAGGAACTCAACTTCACAGACGACGCGTCAATCAGACGCCCGGTCTGAGAGTTATTGGTTTTTCCGTCCCATGGGCCCGGTTGGTTTTTATGTCAAAACCAACCTGAACGTACTCCAACTGCGTCTAAACCTTGAGCGGAGTAAGCCAAATGGTTCGTCTCACTATGAGTAAATCAACAAAGTCGACGACATGTCAATCGGACGTCCGGAACTCAAGTTATAAGCATTTCCGATCTGAGGGCCCTTTTGGTTTCGTGTACGATCCAACCAGTCCGAACCCAAAGTACTCTGAATCCTTGAGTATAATATATCAAAACTACCTTCTTGATCCAAGGATCACTATACAACTAACGGTGCATCGATATGAGGTACGTAGCCCATGTTATGGGAAACAGACCCAAAAGTACGGAATTAGGGGGGTTTGGGCCTGGTCCGACCCAGCCCGATACCACCTGGGTCGGCCCGAACCGGGTCGACCCGACCTGGGTCTGGACCACTTGGGCACAGCCCGGTCCGGCCTAGGCGCCTCCCGGCCTAGCGGTCCGGCCGGGCGGCTCGGCCCGACGCGCCGGCGCGCCGGCGCACGGCTCTGGCCAAGCGGCCGCGCAAAGGGGCGCCGCCCCCTTTGATGAAACCGAGTCCCCTCGTTGGGTCCACCCCTTGCCAAAGGACACGGCTGAGTGCCGCGTCCCGCCTCCCTCGGTCCCGCGTGGTCGTAGTACCTACAGCCAGCCTTCGGGGCTTCAGCCGCGGCGGCTCTTCCCGGTGGGGCGCCGGCAGAATGTTCTGCGGACCACAGGACGAGATCCGGTGGTCGGTTTTGCCTGCCGTATTCGCCAACAGCCCTCCCGGGACCGGTTCTTCACTGCGAAGACCTCAAAATGCCCGTGCGGCCTGCTTCATCGTCACCCGCCGATCCTCACACCAAGAACGAAGAGACGGTGGGTTCAGACTTGTTCATTGGTCCGCACCCACTACGTTAGCGGTCTAAAAAGGCTTCCGACAATTTTTAAACACATGCCGAGGATATAAATCACATAGATTGAAATGAACCAAAACCCCTACCTCAAGCATCGATGATTCGATGATTGTCGCAGGAGAAGGAACGTCCCAGAAGAAGCGTCGCGGAAGGAGGATCGTCGCGTCGTGGAGAAAGGGTTCTTCGGCGTCACGTCGTCGATCTCTGAGGATCCGGCTTTCTTGTCGACCTTCATCGGAGGTCAGCATTCTTCAAATTCTTCACGTTCTTCGCGTTCTTCGCATTCTTCGGGAGGAGGAAGAACATCAAGAATCTGAGTGAATTCTCATAATTCCTCTTGCACAACCAACCTCTAAAAAAATAAGAATTGTCTTATTTTATTAACGCAAGCGAACATTTGAAATTCAAAAAGAAACAATCAATCAAGTGAATTAATTGCGACCTTTAAATCACCAAATTAATGAGGCGTTTATTAACCAGAATAAACGCAAGGGTTGAATTCATTAATAGGGGGTGCGGGTGTGTTCCCTTATTAAAGGGCGGGGGGGGGGGGGGGGGGGTTAGGAAGCAACGAAACGGTGGTGCTCGTGTGGGCCCCACCTCACAAATATCCGACCATGTGGGTAGGATATTATGGTTCCCACATCATCCACTTAACTTAGGTTAAGAAAAATAAAATAAAATAAACGATTGCACCACTTTTATTTTATTCCTTAACTTACCCCAAAAATTAAAAACCACACCCGAGCAAACAAAACTCCAGAAAATGTGTTTCTAAGCAATTACCGGTGCTTCAATTCCATCGGTTCCATCAGAATTCAATTCCGAGCATCGGTTCAAAATTTAGAAAAACCCGCTTGTTCGTTCACTGAACTTACCCGAGCTAATCTTCGGAAAATGATTCTGGGCACACCAGGCCTCAGCATTAGGTGCTGTCAGAAGCTGCGTTCTTGTAGAATCTCAAACAAAATTAAGAAAAAAAATTCCCTTGAATTTTATGGGTCTTTAAATTAATCCCACCTCAGGGCTTTACGCCCCCGTAATGATATATCAAAAACTAGGGAAACAAAAATGGGTACTGAGCTCGCATATGAACCTCCTGCTCCCATGTGATCTCCTTGAGATTCCCATGCTTCCATCTGATGTACACTAGTGGAATCAAACGTCCATGTAGGACCCGCTCATGTCAATCCTCAATCTCCACTGGGCCCTCTGCAAAAGTCTCCCCATCATCAACGTCCAACTCCCCATAGTCAATGATATGTGTCCGGTCGTGCACGTATCTCCTCAGCTGAGATACGTGGAAGACGTCGTGCACCTGGTGCAGCTGAGGTGGTACAGCCAGGTGATAAGACACCTGGCTAACCTTGATGAGGATCTGGAATGGTCTGATGAATTGTAGAGACAACTTTCCGCCTTGGCCAAATCTCCGTAAACCATGTCGAGGTGAGACCTGCAAGAGGACGTGGTCGCCATCCTCTAACTCCAGTGGCCTCCGCCTCCTGTCAGCATAAGACTTCTACTGGCTCTGAGCTATCCTCCTCCGCTCCTAGATGACCTGGACCTTCTCGGTAGTGGCCTGGACCATCTCCGGTCCCACAAGTGCTGACTCCCCAGGGTCTGTCCAGCACAGTGGAGATCTGCAAGGTCGGCCGTACAACGCCTCGTATGGTGCCATCCCGATGGTGGAGTGGTAGATTTTGTTGTACGCAAACTTCACAAAGGGTAGGTGGACCTCCTAGCTGCGACCAAAGTCGAGGACACATGCGCGGAGCATGTCCTCGAGAGTCTGAATGGTCCTCTCCGTCTGACCATCCGTCTGAGGGTGAAAGGCGGTGCTCAGACGTAGCTGCGTCCCGAATGCCTCCTACAACCCCTTCCACATCCGGGAGGTAAAGAGAGCATCTCAATCAGAGACGATAGATGATGGCACACCATGAAGATGTACAATCTCTTGAACATAGAGAGGTCCCAAGATTTCCACTGAGCCCTGCTCTCTGATGGGTAAGAAGTGAGCCGACTTGGTGAGTCGGTCAACAATCACCCAAATGGAGTTGTAACCTCTGGATGTGCATGGAAGTCCAGTCACGAAGTCCATAGATATCCCGTCTCACATCCACTCTGTGACCTCTAAGGTATGTACCAAGCCTGATAGTACCAGGTGCTCTGCCTTCACCTGCTGGAAGGTGAGGAATCGAGAAACGAACTCTACCACACCCTTCTTCATGCCCGACCACCAGTGCTGTCGTCTGAGATCCTGGTACATCTTCGCCACTCCAGGATGTACCGCCAAAGGGGAAGTGTGAAACTCCCTCAGCACCTCCTCTCACAATGGAACTGGTACCAAGGTACGTCCCCTGAAAAGGACGTTGTGCTCTCCTCCTAAAGAGAAACCATCAGGTTCCTGGACTGAGGATATATGCCCACGCCGCGTCTCACAGTCTGCATCCCCACATTGTGCCTCTCTAACCCGCTGTAGTAGTGGAGGAGTGACTGTGAGGGACTGAAGGAAGGATGCCCCATCTTTATCCATGAAGGATATCTACAAAGCATCTTGCTGCTCTGTCGCCTCCCCAAGTAGCTGAATGCTCATCCTCCTACTGAGAGCATCGACTACTATGTTCCCCTTCTCAGGAGTATAGACTATCTCAAATTCATATTCCTGGAGGAACTCGAGCCATTACCGTTGTCTCAGGTTCAGGTCCTTCTGTTAGAAGATGTACCTGAGACTCTGATGGTCAAAATATACTGTAAAGTGCTCGCCCATCAGATAGTGTCGCCACATCTTCATAGTGAAGACCACTACTGCTAGCTCCAGGTCATGGGTAGCGTAGTTCTGCTCATGCTACCTCGAATGACGTGATCCATAAGTGATCACGGCCCGCTCCTGCATCAGGACACATCTATGTCCATTCACTATCACATCACAGTAAACTACGTACCCAACTCCCTCCTCCGACAGCCTCAAGATAGGCGCGCTGGTCAATCTCTGTCTTAGCTCATGGAAGCTATGCTGACATCCCTCTGACCACAGAAAGGGTTTCCCCTTTCTTCTTTAAAGCTGAGAGTGGTGCCACAACTCTGTAGAAGTCCGGAATGAATCTCCGCTAGTATCCAACTAGTCCCAAGAAACTCCACACCTCCATCTCACTCCTGGGTGGTTCCCAATCTAGCACTGCCTTGATCTTCTCAAGATCCACCGCAACTCTCTCCTCAGAGATGGCGTGTCCCAAGAAGTGGACCTCACGTATCCATAACTGACACTTTGAGAGGTTTCCATAAAGCTGGTGCTCTTTTAATGTGTCTAGTACAACACGTAAGTGGTAGGCGTGCTCCTCCTCAGTCGTCGAGTATATCAAAATTTCTTCAATGAAGACCTCGACAAATAGATCGAGGTATGGCTGAAAGATCCTGTTCATGAGGCCCATGAACACTACTGGAGCATTGGTTAGGCCTAATAGCATAACGAATAACTCATAGTGGCCATACCGACATCTGAAGGTCGTCTTCTATACGTCCTCATCCCGAACTCTGAGCTGATGATAGCCTGACCTAAGGTCTATCTTTGAGAACCACCGTGCTCCCTTGAGCTGATCGAAGAGGTCATCAATCCTCGATAGCGGATACTTGATCCTCACTGTCACCTAGTTCAGGCGACGATAGTCGACATAAAGTCTCAAGCTCCCATCCGCCTTCTTGGTGAACAATATCGGGGAAGCCCAAGGAGAAACATTGGGTCTGATGAATCCCTTTCCCTGCAAGTCGTCCAACTGTACCTTTAGCTCTCGAAGCTCGGCGGGAACCATCCGATATTCTGGAGTTGATATTAGGGATGTACCAATGTACATGTCAATATAAAATTCTTCCTCTCTGTGAGGAGGTAGTCCTGGAACGTCTTCGGGAAAAAAGTCTGCATACTGATTCACTATTGCAGGAAAAACAGGACTCCGCACGTCAACTTCTCCTAGGATGAGGCTAGACAACTAGTGAGTGATGGGCTGTCCACTCCTCTGCGAGAGTCCATCCTATTCTGCGAAGGCTCCCTTCTTGCTGGTGAAGGTAAACCTTCTCCCGTCGTTGCGTACACACCGCACCTTGCACCTAATACAGTCAATCTGAGCATGGACTGTAGATAACCAATCCATGCCCAAGATGATGTCATAAGGCCTTGACGCCGCTACGAGAAGATCCCAGTCGAAGCTCTCGCCTCCTAGAGTAAGCTCGCACTACCGGCACCAGTGCGTAATCGTCGAGTCTTCTCCCGTAGGAGTCTCTAGCCGTAAGCATCGAGCGAACGACTCTGTCAGAATCTCCGAGCTCCGAACAAGGGCAGCGGCTATGAAAGAAAGGCTCGCTCCTGTGCCTATAAGAACTACAACAAGGGTGGAATAGACACAGATAGTACCTCAAATCATCTCGGGCCTGCCATGGTCGTAGGCCTCCGCTGCCTGAAGCTGCGCCTGTCTCTGCCCGCCAGCTCCCTATGGTCGGAGTGGGCCTCCTGGTGGTGGTGGTGGTAGAGCCTCAAAGCGTCGCCCAGCACCTGCTGCTTGGCCATCTCCTCTGCCTCATCCGCCTTCTCCATGCGGACTGCCACAGTCGACCCTCTGCCTCTGCCTGGGTGGCCCCTCAACCATCTGCTTCTCCTCGGCATGGCGGTTCGGGCAGTCACGAGCAATGTGGCCATGCCCCCCGCATGCGTAGCACTGTCTGCCTCTCGAAAGACTGGCTCCGCGCAGAGTGACCGCACCTCTGAGCCAGTGTCCGGAGGTGGTCTGCCCGAGGGTCTGGTCTGCCTAGACTCATGAGTCATCCGTCGACTACCTGCTGCATAAGTCTCTACCACATGCTGCCCTGCGGTAGGTCTCGCTGCCGATGTAGGCCCACCAAGGAAGCTCTCGATCATATGGTCTCACTCCAGTACCACTTCCTATGTCGGAATTATGAGGGAGATCAGTGATGCCCTGATCTCCTGCCTCAAAATCTTCTCAAAGGTTCGGGCCCGGAAGAATGGGTCCCGTACCATGTCCGTCGAATCGCGCAAGAGATCGGTAAATATCATCGAGTACTGGATGACTGTCAAGCTTCCCTACCACAGCTGTAGAAGCTCTTGAATGCGCACCGCACGGAGGGTGGCTGGGGGGAACTCCGAGCGGAAGAGGCTCTCAATGTCCGACTAGAGGATTGATTCCTCATCGTGCACCTGGAGCATCAATCTCCACCATCTGCCTACAGCCGCGTGAAGGAGGCTCGCTGCGAGGATCACCATGAGGTCTGCTGGTGTCCTCACTAACCTGAAAACTCGTACAACTGCCTCCAGCCAATCCTCGTCTACCTGAGGGTCTGTCTCCCCGTGGAACCTAGGCGGTCGCTGATGTTGAAACTCGTGCAGTTCACTAAGGTGACGTGCATCGTCAGCGGATGGGGATGGTAGCATCGGTGGCCCGGCGGGTAGAGGTACCGACGGTGCCTCTGCTGTCAAAGGGACCTTTACCGAGGCCTCGTCGCTCGGTGGGCTATCGTCACGCAAAACTCTCGGAACCCTAGCTGGCTGCCATCGTGGGGACATCCTGAAAAGAAACAGGTGCGCCAAGGTCAAACAATATACCTGGGGAGCTAACACAAAGTAATCACAAAGAAATCATGAAACACACATGAAATCAATGTTTTCGTGCATTAAGTCGGAAATCAGAAGTCAGGGTCCTGGTGTACGGATACGTCGGCCGCCACACCAACACTGGACTCCCTGGTCTGATAACCACACTCGATACTCTTAACACTATTGCTTCACATAGAAAAATATCAGAGTTCTGAGTTCTACGGTAGAACCGAACTCCTTTGATACCAATTTCTCCCGACCCGTCCTCGGGGCCCGTGCCGTGACTACCCCATGCCACTTTCCATTGGCCAGGGGCTGGAGACTAGCACCAAGGCATAATTCCCAGTAAAAAGGGAAGGAATTTCCTTTGTAAAGTAACAAAAACCACAGAGCAAGAAAGCATAAGTAAACACTAAGTAAAAACTGGGTACAACAATAAGTGCGGAAAAGTAAGTGGGCCAAAATACAAACCCAAACTGAAAATAAAGTACAATTGAAAAAGATAGTACAAAAAATGAAAATTAAAGCCGCAACGTCGAGCCGTCCACTGGTACTCCTACCTGAATGGTAGGTACAGGTATCCACCTCAGCTCCTCGGGTCCAGCCGTCCGCTCCGTGTACATCCCGCCCAGTGGTCCACCTCCAGGTATCGACTCCTCTGCAAGCCTCAACCACGATCAGCGCTGTCCGTCCTCTGCAACCAACACAACGTAGTGCGGGCATAGCCCGTGCAGGGGTGAGTATAAGCTACTCAGTAGGGACCCCGAGACCCCCGAAGGTCTTCCAGAATCCACAAAGGATAATCCACAAAGGAAAAATATAATCACGAAGTAACATCCGACACTGCTTAGTTATATGCCCATACATATACCTAAGTCACCAATTCCAATTATTCTCCAACATCCGAGCCCAAGTTCGATCACGTCCACACAGGATAGCACAACATAACCCACATAGGAAATCCAAACATGATTCAGCTCATACGGGTATACTTCTTTGTAAGTTGATATAGATGATCAGATGTATCCACTGATTCATCTAAGCCGTCGGACCCACACATGATAGATATGTACTAACCCCCGCAATGACCCACAATGGATCGATAGATAACTAACCCCAGCAATGACCCACAAACGATCGATAGGTAACAAACCTCTACAATGACCCACACAGAATCATACCCACATAGGATCTGTAGGCTCTGGCCCAGACAGGACTGCTGAGTGCTGACCCACATAGGATCTGACCCACACAAGATCGGTAGCACTGATTTACGTAGGATCACTGAGTGCTGTAGTCATCGCTGTCGAATCCAGGGAGTATTTCTGTACAGTCGTCACCGACGTCGCAGTCGCAGCCAGCTCTAGGGTTCCCGCACACAGTAAGCTCGTTCAGGAGGGTCTGGTCCACGAGGAGAGGGGATGATACATCAACTGACAAGTAGTCCGGATTTGATGCATCCAAAAGTTCTGTATCGTCAATAGGAACTCGACGACATAGACGACGCGTCAATCGGTCGCCCGGTATAAGAGTTATTGGCGTCTTCGTCCGAGGGGCCCGATTGTTTTTCAAGTCAAAACCAACCCAACCGTACTCCAACTGCATCCAAAACGTGAGTGGAGTAATCCAAAAGGTCCGTCTCACTAAAGGGAAATCAATAATGTCTACGTCACGTCAATCAGCTGACCAGAACTCAAGTTATATGCATTTCCGCTTCGAGGGCCCGGTTGGTTTCATGTACGAACCAACCCGGCCGAACCCAAAGTACTCCAAAACATTGCGTATAATATACTGAAACGACCGTCTCGATCCATGGATCTCTATGAAACTGACGGTGCATCGATCGATGTTTTGTATCCCATGTTATGGGAAACAGACCGAAAAGTCCGACATTAGGGGGGGTTCGGGCCCGGTCCGACCCGGCCCGGTACCCCCTGGGTCGGCTCGAACCGGATCGACCCGACCCGGGTCTGGGTCCGGCCCGGCCTGGCGGTCTGACCGGGCGGCTAGGCCCGACACAGTGGCGCTGGCCAAGCGGCCGCGCAAAGGGGCGCCACCCCCTTTGATGAAACCGCAACCCCACGTGGGGGACACCCCTTGGCAATGGACGTGGCCGAGCACCGCGTCCTGCCTCCCTCGGTCCTGCGCGGTCACGGGACATATGGCCTGCCGCCCCAGCTATAGACACGGCGGATCTTTCCGGCGGCGCGCCGGGTGCTTCCGCCTTCTTGCGGCCGGCCGGTGCAGGCCGCCGGCACCTCCGGCTACCAGCACCACCGTGCCGGCGAAGAGTGCCGGCAGAGTGTTCTGTGGTCCAGCTGACGAGCTCCGGTGGTCTGTTTTGCCTTTCGTCTTCTCCAACGGCCCTCCCGAGACAAGTTCTTCACTGCGAAGACCTCAAAAACACCCGTGCGCCCTGCTTCATTGTTTCCCG
Organism: Viscum album; assembly: GCA_963277665.1. Taxonomy (NCBI): domain Eukaryota; kingdom Viridiplantae; phylum Streptophyta; class Magnoliopsida; order Santalales; family Viscaceae; genus Viscum; species Viscum album. Next base: position 588,715,079 of record OY728141.1, on the reverse strand, counting down.
CTGATCTGCACACCAAGAACGAAGAGATGGTGGGTTCAGACTTGTTCGTTTGTCCGCACCCACCGCATAAGCGTTTTAAAAAGGCTTCAGACAATTTTTAAACACACGCCGAGGATATAAATTACATATATTTAAATGAACCAAAACCCCTACCTCAAGCGTCGATGATTCGAAGATTGTCGCGGGAGAAGGAACTTCCCGGAAGAAGCGTCGCAGAAGGAGGATCATCGCGTCGCAGAGAAAGGGTTCGTCGGCGTCGCGTCATCAATCTCTGAGGATCCGACATTCTTGTCGACCTTCATCAGAGGTCGGCGTTCTTCGCGTTCTTCATGTTCTTTACGTTTTTCGCGTTCTTCTCGTGGAGGAAGAACTTCAAGAACCTAAGTGAATTCTCCCAATTCCTCTCGCACAACCAACCTCTAATAAAATAAGAATTGTCTAATTTTATTAACACAAGACAATGTTTGAAATTAAAAGAGAATAAATAAATCAATTGAATTAATTTCAACGTTTAAACAGCAAAATTAATGAGGCGTTTATTAACCAGAATAAACGCCAGGGTTGACTTCATTAATAGGGGTGTGCGGGTGCGTTACCTTATTAAAGGGGGGTTTAAAAAGGAAAGAAACGGTGGGGCTCGTGTGGCCCACACCTCACAAATATCCTACCATGTGGGTAGGATATTGTGGGTCCCACGTCATCCACTTAACTTAGGTTAAGAAAAAAAAATAAAAAAAATGATTTCACCACTTTTATTTTATTCTGTAACTTAACCCCAAAAATTAAAAACCACACCCGAGCAAACAGAACTCTGGAAAAGTTGTTTCTAAGAAATTACCAGCCCTGAGATTCCCTCAGTGCCCTCATAATTCGATTCCGAGCACCAGTTAAAAAGTTAGAAAAACCCGCTCGTTCGTTCACTGAACGTACCCGAGGTAAACTTCGGAAAATGATTCTGGGAACAACGGGCCTCGGAATCAGGTCCTGTCAGAAACTGTGTTCTTGTAAAATCACAAAGAAAATTAATAAAAACAATTTCTCGTTGAATATTATGGGTCTTTACACTCCTCTTCATCAAAAATCATTAATGGGTCCACTAGTTAGTTGTTATTTACCAATCCATACGCCTGATCATCACATTAGGGATCCTACATTTCGGGGTGAATCCCCGATCAAATCCCCATTTCAAGGGAAATAAAGTCAACATGAATACGAGAACACATCAACACTAGCGGGTGGATTTTCTTTCCTTTGTGTCTTCAACATCTTCTCTTTCAAGAGATAAAAGGATGAGATTTGGTTGCAATAGTGAATGTTGGGTATGGTGTATTGACATAGAGAGGACCAAGATGATTCAGTCTGACTCAGATGATTTTTTGGGCATAAGATAATTCTCTAAGAGTTATCTAGTAATCATATTTCTGAGACCCATGGCCAGAGACTTGTTTTTATTCACCCTCATTGTCGTTGTCTATCTTTTTAGATACAAAAAACAACCTACGCTGGGGCGGAACTCAACCTAACCACACTAATTTTGACATGGTCCTAAAGATAGTCCTATAATACATACAATAGATTGAGAGTATGTCCACGAAATCAATGATATCAGAAATAGTTGGGGCGATAAGTTACATTATCATCTTTGGGTCTACAACATTCTGGAAACTGCAGGATTCCTGAATCCACAACACCATAAAAATATTCATGGAATGATATTCTTCAAACTTGTATTTTTGGTTCCTCTTATTTTAAGAAGGGGATCCTAGGAGCCTCGATCTGATTGGGGGTTGATCCTAATGAAGAGTTGGAAACTGATTGTCTCTAAATGGAAGAAATGGTCCATTATAAAGTAGTGATTGCAGATTATGAGGAATGTGATGCTAAACCTGAGCCTGAACTTATACTGGGGCCCTTAGTGGGGTTTAAGAGGAGGCTCCACTAGAGGAAACTCAAGTGGACTAGGGGACTATACCTGTGCAATGGCAGCAGTCTCAACTTTGGCTACTCTTCATATAGGGGCTATAGGAGACAATGAGCATGCATATTTTAAATGTTTCAAATCTCTCTCTTTGTAACGAGACTTATCATAGAAATCATGAAATCCACATGGGATGGTCTGATTGATGAGAGAAATAATAAGTCCAGTCTTGATTTTTCCCACACATATATTTAACAAATTCTATTGAATCAGCAGCATATCAAGTGAACATGTGAGGCCCTCCCACCTTGAAACAAATTCAGAGACATGCCCATCTGACAATGTTTTTCACTTGAAGATCCATAAATACTATTCTTGAAAGTGGTAGAGATAGAATGATTCAGAAAATGCATTCAATGATCCAAAAAACGAACTATAGACCTGATGGGTTGTTAGTTGTACATGATGAATGAGGTCCCTTCATGTGTTAGAACGAAGCACCAGAGTTTGGCGAACTCTTACTATGCTAAACTTCCTATTATTGGTCCGCACCTAGAGATGATGTAGTCTAGATGATGTACGGTGTCACCCATCCCATTGAAGGGTTATAAGGTAGGATTCTCAAAGCCTAGGGGCATGGGAAAATCACCCACCCATGCCAGATATTAATTTCCATCATGTTGGATCAACACGTATTGGCTTTCAAGGGCCTCCGGAGTGACCTAATACATGCTATTAGATAATACATGCATGGGTTACTATCCTAGAGAGGATATTTGACCACTAGTGTGTTGTAGGGTTCCTCAAAATTATAGGAAGTCCCAATAGCTCACAGAGCGGCGGGTGGAATGATCTTAGGAGCTGGTGTAGGGAAGAATTACAAAATAGCTAGGGGAGAAACTTGAATTGACACCGGAGGTGTTATAGGGTAAATAAATCAGGGATATAGGGGAAGGATCTCATGTAGCTCGAGCAGATTTTGGAGATGCACACCATGGCCATTTTTTATAAGATCCGACCTCTACCATGAATGGATGTATAGGGATGTTGACTTCTCTGGGAGGAAAGTCACTTGTGGGAGAATGTACCTACCCATACTACCCTAGTTTAGTATGATTGAGATCATATTTGGGATCAACATAGTCATGTAATCATTCTTAGACACACTTGAAAATAATATCATAAATGAATTTATTCTATTTTTAGTTATTCTAGATAAAAATGGCATGTATGGGATCATCCTACATTTTTCACTAAACTTGATGGGCACATGGATTAGTAGTCCAATTGTTCCTTTTTTCCCTTACTACGATCCTGGACAAGGGGAAATGAATCAGCAGGGTCTAAAAGGCCATGTAAGTGTCCATGATTGTGAATGAAAACTCCTATAGGATCCAAGTGTTGTGGTACTATCCTCAAAGGTAAGGTTTCTTTGATGATTCCAACCTCAGCTTCCTTCTCTAAGAGATCTGAAAAGATTATGGAAATGAGTCTTAGAGTTATATCCTTGATATCACCAAGAAGGTCAATTTTTCATTGAATCGTTATAAAGTGGACGTGAGGATACTATCACTAGAAACAGATCAGGGAATGTGGGGATGCCTCCTCAACGACTCTATAAATAACTTTGAACCTATAAATTCATATTTTCTAAAGATCCTAGTGATGATCTGACGATGTATTGTACTGAGCCACAACAAGCACGACTAATTCAATAATGATTCATTTCCAGATGATGTCATCATAATTCACCTCAATTTTTGGATATTCCATTTAATGATGAAAAAGAAAATTTTCGTCGTCCCCATGGTTTGACATAAACCCATGAACTCATCTTGGGTTAGGGGCCCTACAATGCATATATATAAAGTAGTAGTTGGACCAAAAATATCAGGAATATGGTCCAAAATGAGAATGTCCCCTAAAATCATTCATTTATAATTAAGATCCACCCCTTGGATTCCCTATTCTTCACCTGGTGAATCTTAGGAACTAATAATGAGATTGATATAGACTGTTGTGGTGGTAGGTTTCTCAGTTGAGAGTACAGTGCATGGGCCGAAAAACCACTGCATACTAGGATGTCACCCGATGACTATATTGATTTCATCACCACAACTCTACAAGATAGGGTTTCGACAGTGACTTATTTTATAATGGATGTGATCACTTTTAGAGAATATGGGTGGTGCTCAAAATCCAACAGTCCCTAGAAAAACTGTATATTTTATCTAGTCGAGGTACCGAAAAATCCATGTGACGATAGAGCAGAGGGCATGGCCAAACCCTGAAGGGGAACCAAATCTTCCTCCTCATACATATATCTATAATGGGTCTTAGGGATTTGGTGCATCTTACTTTCCGAAGGGATTATGCTTTCAGGCCTAGTTCCTTCCCCAGAAACTGAAAAAGAGGATCTAGGCAAAGGATCCATCATCAATTCACACTCTTCTTCAGAGTCTGAAAAAAGTAATGCATTGAAAGTTATTTTGAATTTTTAAGGATTATTCATTCGGTGGTGAAGGATCAACCTTCTTCATAGGATGGTTCTGCAGGATAGGTAAAATCTTTGACCCACGGATTACCTCTATGAGGGATGGAGTTGGAGTAGGGAGGGCCTCCCCAAGAGAAAGTATGAATATGGGAGAAACATTTATTCATGATATCCTTTGAGTGATAAGGAACTCTACTCATGTTGCTTATAAAGATATGGAGTGGGCCTCCATGTTGGATGAGATATTGGGGAGAACATTCACCTGGATGTGAAGGTGTGTGAGAGGAAACCGACAAGATATCAAACGTAAAAAAGGGATGACCCCCATGCTGAGTGTGGTACACAAAGGGAATACGTTCAAAATAAGTAGTGTTGGAGAGGGGAGGTCCTCCGCAGGAGATGATTAGAACATGGGGAATCCTTTAAGATGGATGGAAGTGGTGGTATGAGGAGGTAATTCATACTGATCATGATAAACATGGGGAAGACCACCATGAATATGGGTTGCAGGGTGAGGAGGACCTTTGAATTGATAACTTAAACTATTGGGAAAATATCCTTACATGGGATCATGGGAATGGGGATGACCTTCATCCTAAACATAAAAAGATGGGGAGGACCTCTTCCTAGACTTTAAATGGAAGAGTGGGGAGAACTCCAACACTGGGTGAGAGAGTGGAGATGACTTCTATCCTGGAAAGAGAATATATGGGTAGGGACTTTGTAAAGAGTCTGGAAATCATAGGATGGCCGACCACTACTGCTACATGCTATTGCAACAAGAAGAGTTATCCCAGCCTTCCCATGGGTATGTTGTGGACTCAATCCTAGTCAGGCATGGAGGTACCCCTAATCTATAATAATATGGAGATGGCAGTATTCATTAGTGTTGTAATGGGACACCTAAGCTCTTGAAGATGATGTCCCATGACAAGAGTGTTTCTGAGCTTGCACTCTACATTGGTGTCGGGTTAGTTGAGTTAGGCTAGTGACAATGGGGTATCGATCAACTATTTCTTGGCCTGAGATATAGGTTGATGGTGTTAACACAACCTAGTTGGAGCCCTTCTTAGAACCTCCTAGGTGATGGTACTCAATAGGAGGAGTAAATCAGTAGTCCAAGGTTAGTGGGAAGTGCCTCTGTTTGACACAGCATGCCCACTACACTCGATACAGAAGGAGTTCTCCAGTTTCTGAGGTGTACGACGTTGTCTTCATAGTGTTACTTGATACTAACCCCTAGAATAAATCCTTGTGTTAGTTGAGTCAGAACCTCTGTGTTTTCATCATGATTGGGATGGATTAATTGAAAACTGAGGTATATGTATGGGCATATACCTAAATAAGGATATCTGTAGATTTCATACCTTGTGTTTTATCCTTGTTAAATTTTGTTAGACCTAGAGGGTCTTGGGTACCTACTGTATATCGTAATACTCACCTCTACATGAGATATTCCTGAACCTTGTTGTGTTGGAAGAAAACGACAATCAACACTGATTGAGGCCGAGAGTACAAGGACTGGACGGTACACGGAGATGGACCATACGACAAGTCAGTTCATGGAGGAGATGGATAGACGAGGAGTGCTGAGGAGGCGATATGTACCTACCCTTCTGGTATGAACTTCAGAGGACGACCCAATAGCTGACTTTCCCTTTTATTCATTTTCACTTGCACTTTCGAGTTGGGATTGTATTCTAGACTCTTTTACTTTCAACACTCTTTTGTTATACAGTTTACTTGGGGTTTTGTATCCAGATTTGTGCTTGCTAATGTGTTTTCTTATAGGTTAAAAAGACAATTACTTCCCAGTTTTAGGTAATTACACCTTTTGTGCTATTCGCCAGCCCCTGGCCTAGGGATGGCGGGCATGTTGTAGTCACTGCATGGGACCCGGGGGACAGGTTGTGACAAATTTGTATCAGAGGAGTCGGTTCTATGGCAGAACTAGGATTCTGATCTTTTCTATGAAGAAATTGTGTGATAGGTAAGGAGTGTGGTTCTCGGTTCAGGGAGTCCAATGTTGGTGCGGCGGTCAACATATCCATACACCAGGATCCTGACTTCTAATTTCCGACTCAGCAAGAAAAACACTGATTGCGTGTGTGTTTTCAAAAGTTATCTTTGTGATCTTTTGAGTCATCTCACCAGGTATAAATTTCATCTCACCAGTTATAACATTTGACCATGGAGAAACTATTTATTTTCAGGATGGATCCACACAGACAGCCAACTAAAGTTCCGAGAGTTGTACACCTTGATTACCCAACGAGCGAAGAGGCCTCGATGTAGGGACCTTTTTCTAGTAGATACACGAGCTGAGGCACCAACGGTACCACTGCACGTTTGGCCACCAATGCCACCATCCCCAATAGTAGACGGTGCACACCTCTTGAGTGTGTTTCATGAGTTCTAGCGCCTGAGGCCACCGTGGTTTAGGGGATAGATGGACCCACATGCAGATGAGGATTGACTGGAGGATGTGGTGATAGTCTTCCAACTCATTGGGACACCATTTGATATCATGGTGATCCTTTATGACAGCCTTCTACAGGGAGACGTATGAAGATGGTGGAGATTGATGAACTAGGTTCACGATGAGGAGACGCTTCTCTGGGTTGACATCGAGAGCCTTTTTTTCCATATTTTGTCCCTATGACTCTTCGCGTAGGGCGCATATAAGAGGTCCTTCATCTAAAACAGGGTAGAATGACTATGGATCAGTACATAGAAAGGTTCACTAACCTCTCTTGTTACTCCATAGATATGGTGCATGACCAATTTTTATAGGCCTCGACCTTCGAGCAGGGAATTAGGCAAGAGATCAGGGATTTGGTGATCTCACTCAGTATTCTGACGCAGGCAGTGGTGTGAGAGGGATCCCTCTTTGTGGAGAGTTTCCTTACTGATCATTCACGAGTAGCAAGACGCCCTACCAGTCATCACGTAGAAGAGTCTTCTATAGTTGGCAGAAGACAGACATCACAGAGGTCCAAGAGGACTAGAACACCAGGAGGATGACCGCATGAATCATGATCTGTTGTGCAGGGCACCCAAAGATGATCTAGTCTGCCAGGAATGGGCATTGTAAATCATGCGGCAGGCATGGTCACATTGCTCGTGACTGTCTGACCCGTCGTACGGATGATCAACAGATGGTCGAAGGACTTCCCAGGCAGAGACAAAGGTTCGATCGAGGAGGTTTTTAGGGATAATGAGGACATTCCCGAGGGGATGATCATGGATCTGGTGGTGGGTGATAAATTGATATGTTACAGCCACCACCACCAGGAGGTCCATCGTGACCGCAGGGAGTAGGAGGACATGGGAGATCATAGCTCCAGACAGCTGAGGTCAATAATCAAGGCACTCCGGAGATGATACGATGTATGATATATGTCCACTCCACCATATCTATAGTACATATAGACACAGGTTCTAGTCATTCTTTTTTTTCCTTTTCCCTTATTCAGAGCTGGTAGATTCTAACATAGATTTTGTCTTGATCCTTACACCTAGAGACTCATACGGGAGTGGATTTGACAATTACGCACTGGTGAAGACAGTGTGAGCATACTCTAGGAGGTGATAGCTTCGGTTGGGATCTCCTAGTAGCGGTGTTGAGGTCTTACAATGTAATATTGGGTATGGACATGTTATCCACGGTCCATGTTCAGATTTACTATATTAGGCACAAGGTGTGGTGTGTCCGCACGGATGGGACCAGGTTTACCTTAATCGGCGAGAAGGGAGCCTTTGTAGAACAGGATGGAATTACCCATAGGAGAGTGCAGTCAGTCACTAATCAGTTGGTTAGACATACCCTCAGAGCTATTGATGTGGAGAGTTTGAGCTATCCTATAGTGGTGGACCAGTACGCAGATGTTTTCCCTGATGATGTTCAGGGTCTACCTCCTCATAGGGAGGTAGAATTTTACATTGAATTTTACCCCAAGACAAAATCGATATCTACACCAGCATATCAGATGGATCCTATAGATCTTCATGAGCCACTAGTATAGTTATAGGACTTGAAAAGGAAGGGATTCATCTGGCCCAATGTTTCTCCTTGGGTAGCCATGACTCTGTCACCAAGAAGTCAGATGGGAGCTTGAGGATTTGTGTCAAATACCGGCACCAAAACCACATGGCCGTAAAGATAAAGTACCCACACTTGAGGATTGACTACCTCTTTGACCAGCTGAAGGGAGCACGGTGGTTCTCAAAGATTGACCTTAGATCTAGCAATCACCAGATCAGAGTTTGAGATGAAGATGTGCAGAAGATAGCTTTCAGATGTCGGAATGGCCATTACAAGTTCATGGTTATGCCATTAGACCTGACCAATTCTCAAGCAGCGTTCATGGGACTCATGAATAGGATCTTTCAACCATACCTTGATCACTTTTTAGTACTCTTAATCGACGACATTCTGATCTAGTCGACTAATGAGGAGGAGCATTCCTATCATTTAAAGGTAGTACATGAAACACTCAGATATGACCAGCTATATGGTAAGCTCTCAGTGTGCTATTTTTTGATCTGAGAGGTTCACTCTCTGGTACATGTCATATTGGAGGATGGAGTTCCAGTAGATCCAGTGAATATTGAGGGATTACTAGCTTGGGATCCACCCAAGAGTGTGAAGAAGGTTCTATGTTTTCTAGGATTGGAGAGATACTACTAGAGGTTTTTTCCAGACATCTCCAGAATTGCAGCACCACTACCAGCCTTGATGAAGAATGGGAAACCCTTCATGGGGATGGAGAGATGCCAACAAAGTTTTCAAGATTTGTGGAAGAGGGTGACTAGTGCTTCTATATTGAGGCTTCTAGAGGAGGGCATAGGCTACATAGACTACTGAAATGCATCAGAGACCAGACTCAAATGTATTCTAATGTAGGATCGAGAAATGATCACATATAGTTCTTGAATACTGAGACAACATGAGCTGAACTATGCTACCCATGACCTGGAGTTTGCAGCAGTGGTCTTCGCCTTGAAGATGTGGTGACACAATCTTATTGGAGAATGTTTTACAGTTTACTCGGATCACAAGAGTATCAGGTATATCTTCTATCAGACGGACATGAACCTGAGACAACAACATTGGCTTGAGTTCCTCTAGGACTATGACTTAGTGATAGTCTATACTCCTGGGAAGGTGAACGTTGTAGTAGATGCACTCAGCAGGAGGTTTGTTATACAACTACTAGGTGAGGCGACAGAGCAGCTGGATGCTTTGCTGATATCCTTCTAGGAATGTGATGGAGCATATTTTCTTCAGTCTCTTACATTCACTGCCCCACTTCTTCAGAGAGTCAGGGAGGCACATCATGGGGACACTGACTGTGAGGCTCGAAATGCTCATATATCCACAGGGTGGGCACCTGAAGGATTTTCTGAAGGTGGGGAGCACATCATCCTCATCAAAGGACGTACCATGGTACCTGTGTCACTTAAGGATGTAGTGTTGAATTATTTCCAAAAATCACCTCTAGCAGTGTATCCAAAAGTGGCAAGATGTACCAGGATCTCCGAAAATAGCACTGGTGCCCAGGAATGGAGAAACCATTTGTAGATTTTGTCTCTTGTTGCCTCACTTATCAGTAAAAGAAGGTAGAGAATCAGGTACCAGCAGGCTTGGTTCATCCCTTAGAGGTCCCAGAGTGGAAGTGAGATGGGATATCTATGGACTTCATTATAGGACATCCATGTACATCCAGGGGACATGACTCAATTTGGGTGATCATCAACTGACTCACCAAGTCAGCACTCTTCATATCGATTGGAAAGCAGGGTTTAGTAGAGATCTTGGGACGCCTCTATGTGAAAGATATTGTGTGGCTACATGGAGTTCCTTTGACGATTGTATCTGATCGTGACACACATTTTACTTCATGGCAATGGAAGGGGTTTGAGGAGTCTTTCTAGAATAATCCTCATTTGAGAACCACCTTCCATCCTCACACGGATGGGAAAACTGAACAGACCATTCAGAACCTCAAGGAAATGTTGTTTTCTTGTTTCCTTGACTTCAGTTGCAACTGGGAGGATCAATTACCTTTGGTAAAGTTTTAATACGACAACATCAATCACTCCACCATATGGATTGAACATTTTGAGGCATTGTACGAGAAACCTTGCAGATCACCATTGTGATGGATTGACCTAGGGGAGTTAGCACTCATGGGATCAGAGATGGTTGAGCTACCACAGAGGAGATGCAAATCATCTTGGAGCAGATCAAGACTACACAGAGCACGCAGAAGTCGTATGTGGACAAGAGAAATAGGCCCCTGCAATTTGAGGATTGCAACCATTTCTTTCTATGGGTATCACTCTGACGAGGTATACAGATATTTTGTCGAGGAGAAAAGTTATCTTTGAGGTTCAATGGACATTTCGGGTCCTCAACAGAGTTGGCGTGGTGGCATACTACTTAGCTCTTCCACCTCAGTTGCACTGGGTGCATTATGTCTTCCACGTATTCTAGCCGAGGTGATACATGCATGACCTTTCTCACATCATCGACCCTAGAGAGCTTGATGTTGATGATGTGGCAACTTTTACGGAGGTTCTAGTAGAGATTGAGGATCGAAACGAGCGAGTCTTTCATGGATGATCAATACCTCTGGTGAACGTTAATTGGCATCACATGAACCTCCAGGAGAGCACTTGAGAGCGAGAGGCTTAGATATGTGCTCAGTACCCCCACTTGTTCACTTAGTTTCAGTTTTGGCTTATGGAGATGTAAAGCCTGAGGTGGGGACAATTCAAAGACTCTGAATTCTGTGTAATTTTTTTTAATTAAATAGGAATTTCATGAGTCCGTAAAAATTGACTGCACGTGATTCCGAGTCTCGGAGTGCCAAAATGAATTTCAGATATTTATTTTTGGGTACGATCAGTAAACATGCGAGTAGGATTTTATAACATCTAAACAGGTGCATAGAATTGAAATTTGAGGGCACTATTGAACTCACAGCATCAATATTCGCTTAAGGAAACTTTCACCTCGATGACAGATGGTTGTGGGTGAATGTTAGTTTTTGGGATTTTCATGTAAGAATATAAAAAAATAAAAATGTGTGATTTTTTTTGTTATTTTCAACACCCATGTGGGTGTTCGGAGGAGGAGTCCACCAGAACTAAACTTCCATGTCGAAGTTGAGAAGTGGGGACCTTCAGACTTAACATCCCTTGGGAGGTTAGGGTGGTGGGGACCACCCGAACCTAACCTCTCATGAGAGGTTATGGTGATGGAGGGAACCTGAGGCCTAAACCTCTTGAACTCTCATCTTTATGGCGAAAAAACCTCTCAACCCCCCTCATTAATTTGGAAGACCCTCTTGAATTCCATCACATTAATTATTCCAATGCACATACCTTTAATATGCCAACCTAGTCAATTGATTAGGCTATTTTGAATTTGTGCCAATGAACTAAAGTGAGACCTTAATCTATTATCCTTTCCATATTTGGTGGAATTGGGGGGAAGGAGCCCTTGGGAGAAATCCCTTCAACGATGAACACATTTTTTCATGAAGAACTCTCCACCAATGAAGAATTATCCACCAATAAAGAATGTTGACCCCCATTGACCTTCTTCCTCAAGACTTCTTCCGACGTGGGATGTCCTCATCTACGGCGAATCAATGACCGTACTACCTTCTGGAACCAACGCCATCATGAGAACGGGGTAGGGGTTTATTTCTATTTGATTATCGCTTAACATGATCTCCCATTCTAATTATTTAGCAGCTTTAGGAATTGAGATTGATGAGGATTGTGGGAAATGTTGTTTGAAAATATCATCCTTACACGTTCATGCTTCATTTTTTGTGAACCACTTAATATAACTCTAAACACAGAGGGCGCGTTCCAAAAAACATGGCTTGAACCCTCTGCCATTCTAATTTGATTTGTTTTTTCGAAGTGGAGGAAGCCGACCAAGGTGACAAAGGAAACAACGCCGCAATGTGCGACCTCAACGACAAGCGCCACCCCACAGTGCTTCCCCCTTTCGGTCGAATCGGCTCCGTACTCGACCGAGCCACCATCAGCCGGACCGAGTCAATGTGCCACCCCGGGTTAAACCCCCTCGCCATGCTGCCGTCGTGCCAAGCCACCGCGCCACCACCACCGTGCCCGGCCGCCGACATCCTCCGTGTCGAGCCGCTGCGCCACCGCCGCCGCACCGCCGCCATCCGCCGTGCCGAGCCACAGCGCCGCCACCGCCTGCCCTGCCGAGAAGCCGCACCACCGCAGTCCGCTCTGCGGTGCTGCCGTGCCGCTGTCCGCCAAGCCATGCTGCTGTCCGGGCTATGCCGAGCCACCGAAATCCGCTAAGACGAGCCGTCGTGCCGCCACCGTCCACCGCTCTGCCGTCCGCAGAGCCGTGCCACATTCTGGGATGAGCCACCTCCATCGCCTCTGTGCCCTTTTTGCGTCCCTCCAAGACACCTGATCCACCCTCGCTGTGGCCATACGAGCCACCCTGAGCTGATCCAGCCCGAGGCCGAGCTGTTCCACGACCGACCTATCTTAGCGACACCTTCCGAGGCTGAGCCGCCTCCGCGTCCCCTCACGGCCGTCGGGCCGATCCCAATGGGCCTGGCCAGACCCAACGAGTAAGGCTAGGTCATCCCAAATAGGGTTAGCCCAGGCCAGGTCTAGCCAAGTCAGTCCGACCAGGTTGGACCGGACCTGGGCCCACTACGACTCATTTACTTTATTTTGGCCACAACTTTGGCACGAGATGTCCATTTGACGAACCGTCAGTGGAAATCAAAATATTGGAGCAATATCGTTTCATTTAGTATACCTTAATGGAGTTTTGGATAATGATGGGAAATGGTCCGATTGGATCAAGCACGAATCCAACCGGGCCCCCGGGACTAAAAGACTAATAACTCACAGATCGAGCATCCGATTGACACACCGTCTATTACGTTGAGACCCCTATGAAGTGGTGGACCATTGATATACATATTCGTGGGACTTAATTAAACATTGAGTATCAACAAGTATCTTGTGGAGTGGATCCTCACAGAGGACGAACGAGCATAGTGCAGTGACCGAGTGCTTGGTTGAGACTTGACGAATACTGATAGTTTCAACTCAGAGAGACTCGACTAGCCATGTGGGGAGTGCCATGGTGACATGGAAGACCTACTTTAGTGAGCGCCTTGGTGATGCGGGAGACCCACGATACTCGAAAAATGAAGTACCACATTAGGCTATGAGGGGTAGTGCCTCTGTGTGATGCGGTAAACCCACAGTGGGGAGCGCCTATGTGTGACGTGGAACACCCAAAGTACTCGACAGGAAGAGTACCTGAATAGTCCAAGGTTTTTGGGAAGAGCCTCTGTGTGACGTGGTGGGCCCACTATACTTGATAAAGGAGGAATTCTCCAGCAGCCGAGGTGTTCGAAATTGTGTTTGGAATGTTACTTGATACAAAACCCATAGAATAAATTCTGATATGAGCTAAGTCAGAACCGCTGTGTTTTCCTCATTGTTGACATGGATTACTTGAATACATAGGTATATGTATGGAAATATATATATGTAAGGATATCTTTTTATTTCATACCTTGTATTTTGTCCTTGTTGAATTTTGTGAGACCTCTAGGGTCTTAGGGTCCCTAATGAGTATCTTTATAGTCATCCCTGCACTTGCTATGCATGCACCATATTGTGTTGGATGTAGATGATAGACAGTTCTGACTGAGGGCAAGAGTACCGGGACAACAGGGTTCCTAGAGGTGGACCTTACAATGAGTCGGTACATGGAGGAGACGGACAGATGATGAGTGCAGAGGAGGCGATCTTTACCTACCCTTCTGGTAGGAACCTCAAATGATGACCCAACAGATGAATTTACATTTTCTTCAGTTGTACTTGTACTTTCATGTTGGGATTGTATTCTGGCCCCTTTTACTTTCAGAACTCTCTTTTTATACAGTTTAATTGGTGTTTCGTATCCATATGTGTGCTTTCTTATGTGTGTGTTTACAGGTTATAATGGCAATACCTTCCCAGTTTTATGGAATTTCACCTTTGGTTCTAGTCACCAGCCCCTGGCCTTTGAAAGGCGCTCATGGTGTAGTCACAGCACGGGCCCCGGGGGACGAGTTGATACATTTTCTCTCAGGCCATAGTTTTTCTCAGGGGACATAGGGTTTCTTACTAGATTGAAATATTTCTTAGTTTTTTGATTTTAACTCATGTAATATTCCTCAAAGTCTATAATAATATTTATCTAGTGGTTTGAAATTTTTCAAAATAATTTTATCAAATTTTCATAGGTGATTCTATCCTCTATATGGTTTATAAAGATAAAATTGATACTTTCAACTTTTTATTCACATTTTGGTTGTATTGTGTCTATTTTTTTTTTCCAAACCATGTTTTCAAATGAATTTGAGAGTTACTGAGAAATTATATTTGTTTTCATTTCAAAATCATAAATATGACTTATTTATGTCATTAACATCTGGATTGTTTTTTATTAGCTGATCAATTTTTTTGTGTGGGTTATACCGATTTATTTAGGAATTCTGATATGATTTTTAATTGACTTTAGAAATGTTTTTGTTTACCCAGGAGGGTGTTTCACTTGATTTAAAGATTTTTAAAATTAGAAAAAATTATTTTAATTTATCTACTTATTATTCATCTCCCAATATTATAATTATGAAATATTTGTGATTACCCTTGATTCAATTTTTATTGTGATGATCATTAATTATTATTTTATTATTAATATTTTGTTGGTGAATTATGAAGGGGTTATTTCTATTAATAAACTTTAGAGGTGAAAGATGTTTGTTTTTATATAAAAACATATGTTTGATATTTTTTATTTTAAAACCATGTAGGTTATTTATGATACACATTACCTTAGATAAATTTTTCTATCAGTTAGTAATAGAGTATAAAATCCCAGAGGCTTCCCCCAATCATTCCTATAGTGAGCGATTCATATGAGTGAGTAGTATTGCATTTCAACATCCAAGGTAATTATATTAGTAGAATTATAGTTTAGGAACCTTAGAGTCAGTTTTCCCATAATGGATTATTTTATTAGATTAATTTATGTCTGGGATTATAGACATTTTAAATTTATATATTTTCAATAACACATTAAATTAAAAAATTTATTAAAGGTTTGTATTCATGAAAATATTTTATTTATATAAAGAATAAATTTTAAACAATTGTAATTGTTCTATTATTTTCATTTAAAAACTAATATTTATGTTTTGGTATTTATTTATGGGTGTATAAAATCTTTGATGGTACCCTACTATGCATTATGATTATAGTATACATACACACTTTGGTGTGGTTATAGAATGGTTTTTACACAATACATGTAAATGGAAAACATTTATTTGATATGGTGGAGGATCATAACCTAGTTCTAGTTATTGATTCGGTGATAAGTGTAAGATTATCAATTTTCACATGGAGATGGTTAGGTTTATGTTTTTTGATTATTTATTTAAGTTCCTATTCACTCAACAACTATCACTTTCATCTTAACTATTTATTCACAATGTTAGGTTATATAATAATGATTTATAATTGATAAGTATTTATTAAATTCACAGTATATATTTTATATATGTGTATTATAGTTAATTATAGATCTTATTATTTTTTTGAATGTGGTTTACAATCAAAACAATTCATTACATGTGTGATTAATCAAATATATGAAATTTTCATGCTGGATTCACAGTATGAATTAATCCCCTAATTTATTCTAAATAATATAATATTTTCCCAATGGAAAATGTATAATTACATTGTAATAAGTTTAATGAATAAGGTGATAAAAAATGAACTTAATGACTTATTGTAGGATATATTCATATTATTAATATGATGATATAAGTTGGTAAATTATAAGAATACCTCTTTTTTAACTTATCATAACAAAATAAAAAAACGAGTTGATAAAAAATGATTTACTAGTAGTTAACCAAGATCCTAAGGGGTGAGGTGGTAATTGTGTAGTCAAGTAGTGCATAGGTTTTGAATAAATTCAATGAATTAAAAAGGTGAAAATATTTTTATTATATTATAGATAACATTAATGTGTCGTTTCATAAAGCTTAAAGAGGAAGTATCAAAATAAAATATGTTAAAGTTGATGGATGGGTAACAGGAAGTGACAAAAATTTTCTTAAAAAATGGTAAAAAAGTACATTAATGAAACAAAAGTAAGAGAAACCAAAGCATAAAGATAAAGGATATAAATGGATCATATAAAAAACCATATAATTAAAATTTATAGGCACTAAGGTAAAATAGATAATGAAAAAAAATTAGGGCATGACCTAAAGGATGTATACCAAGTGGAATATATAGAAAACCCATCAACATTTACAAGTATAATTCAATAATATATAGAAATAGACTATATTAAAACATCCATAAGAAATAGTTCATTAGAAATTTAAAAATGTTTACTTTAAAATTGAAATGTTTAATCCTACCTCATTATGTTTCTTCAAAACATATCAATTGATTTTAGAAGTCAATATAAAACCATAACCATAACTAAGTTTTATATTAAAAATTCAAATTAATACTATGATATGATGAAGTATTCATCATGTATCAAATTTATACACACCCTCCTACATCAATTATATATAATATGACCACTAAAATGATTATATAAAGAAATAGATTATAAATATAAATTCACAACCATAAATTATCCACCATATGTGTACGATTACATCAATATAATGATATTGAAGTCCCTAAAATATCCCAAATTCTTTTTTAAATAAAAATAATGTAATGAAAAAATAAAACCACTATAATCATAGAGGAAAAAACTCAAATATATTAAAAATCAACAATGACATATAAAAATTATATTTTAAAACAAATAGTAATAAATTATAAAAAAAACACATCCATTAAAAAATTTCTCATAGTAAAGAAACCACACTCTCCACCTGAATCTAAACGAAATTTAATAAGTCTCCCCATATATATAAAATTATAATCCTCATTATATTTGATTTAATCCCCACATAAATAAATGTTTTTTATGGATTTAAAACACTCTCCATCAAAGGGGTTGACGGTGCATAAATTTATATAACAAGAAGATATACATTCTATGAGTAACCAATATAAATACCTTACAAACCATATATATAAGAAAGATATTATTTCCATGTGAAAAAATATAAATTGTGGGGGAAACCACATACAAACCCAAACAAAACCTTTTAATTGGAAAAATTAGTGGCATCACATGATTATTTTTCTTATACCATTAAAACATTTTTAACGATTTACAAGATATATATCATTATGTTGGAGAGTTATTAGACACATAACCATGGCCTAGATACTATATATTATTCCATGTACATCATACTTCTCAAACTATCTTATATCATAAGAATTCAGCCATCCGAAAACACAAAAATATGGAATAATAACTAGAGATGCACCCTAATTCTACACTTTGAGGAACATTAAATAGTCCCTAAAGGAAATGAAAACCTCAAAAACTCAACTCATTAATATTGTAATGGACCATAAATTCCATCATGTAATTACACATAAGTATATTTCATAAACCATCCAAGGGTACTCCTGAACTGGGTACTCAAGCTATTCAGTGCCATGGACTAAAGAACATTCCTAATCACCGATGGATAGAAAAAAGATCCAAGGGCTCAAAATATATACCAATGTGTATGATTTTTTCTAATATGTAAATAATTAATGAGTCCACCCATGCAGAGGTTTGTTATGACCATTGCATATATCACATATATATACAATTAATAGTTCCCCAAAAAATTAAAATCCATCAATGAATAATAATATAAACATATCCCATAAACTATAAACAAGCTAATAAATACATATAGACATCATAACATTATAAAAATGAAACATCAATTATAAATAGTAACATAAATAGTAAAGAACCATATTAGGAATTCTAATGTGGTAGGATAAAAAAATGAATATAGACAAGAATATAAAAATGAAAACCCAAAGCTACACCCAAAATCCACAACAATGTGTCAGGTGAACTACTTTATCCTCCTCATATAAAACACTAAAACCTAAAATAGATAAATATTCCTCCAAATTAAAGTGAAATGGGTATTTAATTTTTAATATGATATAAATATGAAAATAATTTCTAATCGGTAGCCTCCCCATACCCCATACATAGCCTTTAAAATTATATTCATTTTATGCATGTTTTTTATATAGCTATAAAGGTAATCATTAATTTTTAAATAATGTAAATACTATGATACAGTCACATAAGATAGTTCCTCTAAAGGTATATTAGTTATAGTTTCCAAAATAAACAGGCTTTATATATTTTATTCAAAACATATCATTAAGAATAATGGAAATAGTCTTTAAAATAGTCTTTTTGAAATAACAATATTTGAGAAATATTTAAAATCACCCAAGACAGAAACCATACTAAAAAATAAAAGAATCAAAGGAAATAAGAACTGACATTACAAACAAAAAAATGATAAATAATCATTATAAAAACTCATATAATAGTCAAACTATTATCATCATTGGAACAAAAATGGATCCGTAGTAAAAACCTAATAAAAAACAATTAAAATCAATTGGTTCATGATATAATTCAACAACTAAAATCATTGTTTTACCTTAGTTATCCTATCCTAAGGGGGAAAATACAGTAATAAGGGTGTGATCCTAACATGAGGCCACTATCCGATGAAATTAAATAATCCAGTATAATAGTAATACATTGATTTATAACCAAGAAACCCATGGGTTTCCTTGATAAAAATAGAAGATATGTGTAACTAAAATGTGATATAAATAAAAACTTTTAATGAATAATGATCATAAACACCATCATATTCAATCTAAAATTATAAAATTATTCCAATTTTTAATAATTATATATAACATAATCATTTAACTAGGATATATTCATCAATTTCATATAATAATATTATAATATTTAACTTATTCTAAACAAAAAAGGGGATAACTTTAAGGATATTCATTCATTAATGGATCCTTTTTATGTATTAAAAAACATTCCATTATAATGTGTTTAGAATGACCATTTTATAGTTTAGTCTCTTGAAATCCAAAAAATGAAATAGAATTTGAATATAATTTAAAATACATGACTTACTTAAAAAAATAAATACAGTTTTTATATATTGAATAAGTATTAAAACCCCCCTTTAATTATCAAACTCATTTTAAAATGGAATCATAAATGATTAAATGAATAACCATTTTTCAATGTTTATGAAATAATATATTTCGTTAATTTTTTCTTCAGATTTCCCATTTATGAAGACATGAATTTTTTTAGAATACCAAATGCTGTTAATAATGAATCACTATATATACATACTAGAACCTTGAAAATATTTAAAATTATTATTAAAAATAATAAATCCCTCATTGTTGTAAATCTAATGAGTAATTCATGGAGAAAAATACCTCATGTAAATAAATTTATAAGAAACAATGTTAATCCAACAAGAGGGGGATAAATAAACCCTTATAAGACTATTCATTACCTAATTCAATAAATTCCCTTATCAAAATTAGGTAAACAAGAAACCCTAGACACCCTGACCAAGGGGAATAATGAAAATATGTGATAAATTAAGAAAATTAAGGGAGAAAAGAGTTTACATGCGTATACCTTAATGAATATTCCTCAATAGAAGGATAAATCCCAGGGTGTTGTTCAAAAATATGAGAGGAATGAGTGATATAGTGAATCATAATTTCTGAGTTGAATGATAGGATATAGGGGAACCAATGAAATTAATTTTATAAAGGTCAATATAATAATTACACAAATTTATCAAATTCGCTGATTATATTTTAAAAACACCTAATATAGTAACACAAATATGTTGTGTTTCTTATTAAATTTGTATAAGATACAAGGGCTCTCATAGCAAAGGGATGATCCATTTATTATTCTTAATGAACTACATACATACTTGATTCCCATTGTACATTTTGAATAAAATATAAAACATAATAATACAATGTTTCTAGATTAATTTAATATTATTCAAATATTTATCATCAAATCATGTGGAATTGAAACAGAATAAGGGTGGGATCAAATTCACAATAATGGTTAAGTATAATGGAATCTATTATGATTAAAAAATGAATAATAAATATTTAAAGGTAAATAACTGAAACAAATTCCATTTAATAAACACTTGAGATCAATGATTATCGAAGGCCAATATCAACATAAAAAATAATTTGATAATAAAAACTAAATTCTAAATGAAGGAAAGTATAATATTGGAAGTAACAATATTAGAAATCATGTTATCATTATAGCCAAGGAATTTAACAAAGACAGTTTAATCTATGGGTAAGAATAAAAAAATATATATTTAATTGGTTTAGCCAACTGGTTTGTCTCAAGAGATCATTCGATGCATCTTGGGACTATATAATTCATATATCTACCCATCACTAATTGCTTAATTAATTCATACAATATATAATGATATATTTAATTAAAAAAATATTACATATCAATAAATTTTTTCATTATGTAAAGAATAAATAATATAAATATGTACATAATAAATAAAATAACATTCTATGTAAAAAACAATATGTTAAAATGTTATACAATTTAGGTAATAATAATTTACATGATATAAATAATATGTATATTTTTGGGAAATTTATGTTCAGATTATATCAAAATGATAACGTTTCAAGAGAAATTAAAATTCTTTAAAATTAGTAATAGATAATAAATGATCATCAATTAATTTGGAAAGTATATTTTTCAACAAAAGAATGTCCTTTGGAAAATATAGAAAATGAATGTGAAATATTTAAATAATAACTCATTGAATTATTTTATTTTTAAAACACTTGAAATATTTTAGAAAAATATAAATAATTAAAAATGGGTTTAGTAGTGGGAAAATCCATTAACACCACATACACTAAGAAACCTTCATTTTTTATTTTTATAAAGAGTTTAAAAGAAGAACCTTTTAGAAAAAAAAATTATATATTACTTTCAAACCATTTATAATTATAAGCATAACATAAAATTTATTTTCAGTAAATATAATGTTGTTTCAATTTTTTTTTAAAAATAATGAAAAAAAAAATATAACACATAAAAAGAGAAACAAGATCAACTTTTAATTTAAATATTTATTTGAGTGATTCCACTGAAAACAGTGGAAAATATGAAATATAACATTAAAAATACATGAATATAAAAATGATTTTACAATGATTAGAGATTATGTAATATTAATTATAATATTTCATTAATGAAAATAAAGGCAAATCGAAATATGATATTGTTAAAATAAATCCTTACATCTATGGTACCTATTAATTTGTAACCCCTTGACATAGTAAACGATAATTGAAATTTTTTTCGTCATGGATAAGTATATATCAATGTCAAATGCCTCAAATGTTTAGTATATACACAATATAGAATTTTTTTGAATAATTCCAAATATTTTTCAATGAAGTGAAAATTGAGATAAAATCGCTTACATCACATTCCCCTTTTATTGAATGTGATTTAAAAATTTTTATAATTGTTTATACATTATATTAATTTATAGAAGAACCATATTAATATATGTAATATCATATATCATCCCTTTATAATATCTTATTGGCCATTCATTAACAATCATTCATTATTTACATTATTTTTTGCGTTAACTGCTTTATTTTCCGATGCATGTCATGTCATGGATGTTATGGACATCGTAAATTTATTATGGTTATATAAAATATATAATATTAAAAATTATATAAATATCATATATATTCTTTAAATATATCCTTATTACCGTCTTTGAAAAGCGTAAATGAAAAACAGATCAAATCACTTCATGGAGGTGGGTTTTTCACATATTCAAATGAGAGACATTGTCATTTCCTAATGGATTGGAAGGTAATAAGGTAGATATAGTATTATAATTAAATAATCATTATTTCATAAATTAAATATATAAATAGTATTCCATATTTATAACATCCATGTAGTAGGATGATGAAAAATGGATTGCAATGCTACATGGTAATGGTAAGCCAAAAATACACACTATTAATGTATTCAATTTCCATATGTTAGAAAATGGAGTGAAATCATTGCAAAAAAATGATATCAAAATATTAGTATAATTATGAAACTATACTAATTATTTTATAATATATAAAACAAATATTGATGAAGTAGAAGAAGAAATATATTTGAAATAGACGGTAAAGATGATTACCTATTCAATGGAAGAATTCTTTTAGATCAAATCCCAAGAGACCTAGGATTAGCCCTTTTGAAGGAAAAAAAGGTATAAATTATATATGTATGATTATAAGTTAATTGGGAAGGTTTCTTTTGTCAAACTAGGTTGCTCAATTTTGTGGAAATAGAAGAGAGAGGGGGTTTTCTTTTATATATGAGGGGATGAACACTCTTCTAATTACATAAATTATTAAATTAATATAAATTAATTTTCATGAAAAAAGGATCCAAAATTTATTAAATTAAATTTTAATATTATTAATTGTCTAAATTATCTCATGAAATAAAGTTTAGAAAAATTTTTTTTATATTTTAACCATTATATCTTATTTTAAATCCCCTTAAACACTTTTCACAATCACTACAATATAAATGATTTTTACTATTTAATTATAAATAATGTTACCATAAAATAAAAACCAACCCATAAATAGACCATGGATGATATGTTCATCCATATCCCATTCAAATGAAAGATGATAATATTTTTATGAATTTTTAATCATTTAATGAAATATTATTTACGATAAAATGTCATTAATATACCTTTCAATGATATTAATTTAATTTTGCATTCAAAATATCATGAAAATAAAGTAATTAGAATATAAACATTTAAAACAACTTTAATATGTATTAAATATTTATATTATTTTTGGGATACCATAATTTATCCAAATTTTAGTACATATAATATTTTTTTATATTAATTTAAAAAATTTATGTCATTATTGCGTAAGCATTGAAGCTAGCTATTCCATCAATAGAAATTAGTAATATATTACCATTAGAAAAATAAATAAATTATTTTTAAAATAACCGACTATAATCATTGATAATATATAATTATACTCATGTGAAAATATAAAAGAATATAAAATCAAGATAGTGACATTTTGTAATTTTCATTACTAAATATTATACAATGTTCATTTCCAAGGTCAAATGGAATAAAAAAGAAATATATTATATTTTTTGATGGATATCATTGAATTAATTATATCAAATAAAAAAATTTAGGTGTTGGGATTTTTAAATTCCTAATCACATTATTTTTAACTTTAATTATGTAATTTATGCTTTTCTGATGTGATAGTTTTTTTAATGATTACTATTCACAAAGCCTAAAACTAATGTTGAAATATTCACCAAATTTGGTCCACATGATTCAAATATGGTATAAACATGTCAATATTAATTTTTTATAATTGAAAGAAATTAAAATTAAAGTGAAATCCTAAAATTAAATGAAATACTATTTTCAAAAAAATTCATTATAAGATAAATAAAATATTACAAAATAATGAAAAGGGTTGATAAAAATTAAATTATTTAAAATAAAATCTATATAATTTTATATTAATAACAAATCCAAAATATAATGGGACTTTTAAATTTAATTATTTAATAAAAATAAATGATAGTATTATAAAAATCATCATTTTCAGTATTCAATAAAAAATAAATGATTTTAAAATAATCCAATACTTCACCGTATGTTAATTATGATATAATAATTAAAAAAATGAAATTAATTTAAAAAATAAGTAAATAATTTTTTGATTTTATGTTTTAAAAAATAAATTTGAATGAAACTATGTGTATTGTGATATTGAGTATTTAAAATGAAAAGAATATTATAATTGATGCACAGGGGTTTCCATATTCCTTATAAAAAAATTCATACAGGAATGTATTAGAATGATTCCTAATTAATAGATTTGGGTAGTTATTCATCATAATTTCATTATATTCCACTATATCATCTTCTATCTTATAATTTCTCAAAATTTCGTTTTCCAACCATGTCATCTGATTCTGTAACAATTATTCTCTAGTGTCAAATATATAGATAATCTCTTCATAGTGAGATAAATAAGGTTTCAACTCTATTTCCACAGACTTGGTCATATGTATTGATTTTATCATGTAATTATTTAACAATGAGAAATGTAACACACCACTTAATTTATATAGTTTTAGTGGAATTTAGAAATTGTAATATATAGATATAATTCTTTATAAAATTCAAAATGTATAGATCTTCTAAGGGGTATGTTTTTATTACGTATTAAACCTTATAATCACCTTCCAAGGAGAAAATCTGAATAAAAATGATCTCCCACTTAAAATAAAAAATATTTAAAATTGTTATTTACATATATCTCTTTTCATCATTGGGATGCTTTAATATGTATATGAATAGTATTTACATTCATTATTGTATCCTCAACATGTTATGGGTCCAAAAAATATTCCTTTACTGCCTTTATCCAAACATGTTGGAGTATGACATCTATTTCCTTATAATGCATCATAAAATCCCATTTTAATACTTTAATGGAAGAAATTTTTATAGGAAAAATAAATATAAGCGAATTACTAATCTTACAAACCTTTAATGTTATGTGAGAATGACCTCTACATGTCTTATAAGGTGTGAATTTTTCTTTTATACTATCTATCAGTTTGAGGGTGATATGAAGTAATCATTTGATTCTCAGTATCAAGATTCTTATAAATAATTTTATACATTTTTTTATCTAAATGGTGGATCATGATGATAAAAAACTAGTAGTGGTTCACCATGAATTCTAACAAAGTCATTAATATAGAGTCAAGTTAGGAAATATAGTGGTAAATCATCTCTCACAGTGTGAAAATATACAGATTTTGTAAGATGATAAAAAATAATCCATATATCATCATTCATTCAAGGAGTCTTTTATAATTAAAGGAAAAAGACAAACATAATGTAAGCCTATTTCCACATAGGAATAGATATATGATTCATGTCTTATATAGGATACTATCTCTAAACATTCTCCTATAGAAAAACCAATCTTATTGACACATAATTCTAAATATACAACTACATATTATCCCGCCAAAAAAATTCTTTCAAGTATATATAAATCTTGGTGATACTAGGGAGTAGAAATAATTTAATGCTTTGAGAATATTCTAATAATTCCATTTTCAGTTCAGGTATAGATAGAACCCATATCCTTTAACCGATTTTTAGAATTCCTTCATCAAATAAAAAGTTTTCAAATTCCCTATAATTTAATGATTTAATTTTCATTTGAATATTTTCATTACCATCCTAATAAAATTTAGCTTTCCTAATATAGTTGGTTTTATAATAATATGAGAAATTGGAAAAGTTTTCCCATACTTAACAACTCTAATTTCCATATTTATCAAATCTATAAACACAAGATCCTTGTCAATCCTCATTTTTGTCAGGACTCTATGCTCTTTTCTACTTAATGCATCCACTACATTATTTCCCTTCCCTAAGTGGTTTTATATATTAATATCATAATCAATGAGTATCATGATCCATATCATTTTCTACATATTGACCTCCTTCTTTTAAATGATGTATTTTAGGCTCTTATGCTTTGTGTATATCTCACATATTTCATTATAGAGAAAATGTATCTATATATTCAATGTAACAATTATGGATGAAAACTCAAGATATTGAGTTGGATAGTTATGTTCACGAGTATTTAATTTACTTGATTCATTAGAAATAACATTATCCTTCTACATAAGAAGTAAACTAAGACCCTTCATTGATGCATCACTATATATAAAAAATACAAAAATTCTTGATTCAAGTGTCAAAATCAGATTATTCAGAAATATCATCTAAATTTATTTTAAACATTCTTAATATTACTTTATACATGAGAATATAATCCATTTATTTGAATTATTGGTTAAAAAATTATCTAATCATGAATTTTTTGTATCAAATTATATGTAGTAACCTGCTAATATAATGAAACACTATAACTCAGTTATGTGTACTATTATATGAAATTCTTTGACTACCCTTTTTTATAGATTAAAATGATATTCCATCCATGGAGACAATATGGATAAGAAAGGAAACTTTCTGAAGCTATTATTCTTGCATTTTAAATATACCATATAAATTCTTTTTTCTAAGAGTGATAACAATTACCTGAAAGTTATTCTCATCGACCTCAAACCTTTTAGAATATCCCAAGATATCATAAATAAATTAAAAAACAAAAATATCATGATATTAATTGAATAATATATGTATTTGATCCAAACAAATTTGGGGTTATTTCTCAATCTAATTAGAGTTACTGTAAACTCATAATTTCTTACCTCGTATTAAATATTTCCTTTAGAATATCATCCTTCTTTATTCAGAATTACTAACACCCAGAACAATGTTCAATCTTTGATAAATATTGAGATATGTAAATTTTAAAACAATTCATTAATTCATTGAAAAGGATACGTATTATTTATATTAATAACATTGATTTCTATATAATCTATTCACATACTCATAGATCCATATTTATTATTAACAAAAAGAACATGGGATAAAAAAGTTGAAACATAGTGGAATATAATCCCATTATCACACAATTACAGTAGTTATTTATTTTACTCCAAAATTTCATCACTGTAATTTATATTTATGGTATTAAATATAGGTATCAAATTATATATTAAACCAAAAAAATACCAACTTCCCATTCTGGTGGATATATAAAAAACTTATCAAAATAGATGTTAATGTATTCTCATACAATAAGTACGTCCCTAATTAAATATTGATCATTCCATTCAAATTTTATTTATTATCTACTTTTATAATAATATCATTCAGATGATCTACTGGTTGTGGATTTATCCATTACCTAGATTATAGTATCCCCTCTAATGGAAATCAATTCTATAACATTATTATGAATCATAATTTCATTCTCTTGGAACTAACATGTTTGTATTATATTATAAAATATTATCAATAACTATTATTATATAAAAATAAACCATCGGTATTATAATTAATTTTATAAACATGGTATCTTTAGGTTTTATAATGGGAAATGACTAATGCATCCATGTTTTAGTGGTATTTATATATGGAGTTTTTAATGAAAACTACTTTATTAGTGTGCTAGGGAAATATCTAAATTTATTAGGAAATATGATAGATATAAATGGTAGTGAATATTTATTACGAAATAAATAATTATCCAAATATGAGGTTATGATTAATTTACATGCCACCATATCTTTTAGAAACTCAACCTTAGCTACAGTGATTGGAAAAATTGCCTTTCATCCCGTAACCTATTCGGTGATAGGTTTCCTTGATTCCTAAGATATTGCTGTGAATAAAACTACATTTCTCTATAGTTGAAGCACTGAACAAAATTATTTTAATCACCCATATATCTATCATCCTTGTTATCTCTATCTTTTCTGTCATAACAAACAACCATCCCCTAAAGACGTTTTCCAGTATATTTCTGTCAACAATTTTTACATGTGGGAAATTTATTTTTTCATTTATTGTACAATGATGATTTACCTTTTTCTTAGAGCTCAATTAACCTCTAATTTTTCCAATTCCATTTGAGTAAACATGAATTGAAAAATCATTCTCCATTTTTATGAAGAATAATACTATTTCAAAATATGAAAAAGGATTGAAATACTAGTTCCATTAGAAGGTTTCTCATAAGGACATAAAATAAATGGTAAATATTTAACTTTGGAATATATATATAATCTATTTCATTCTTGGATATTGATGTAATCTAAGACTCATACTCTATAATTCGTTCCACCTAATTTTTATTTATGTCATATAACCTTATATTTATTTCATTTCTTTGATAATGTGTGAAATATTTGTTAAAGTGTATATCTTTACAAGATATCAATTATATATGTTTAGTGTTCTCAAAATCCATAGTATCAGAATGAATTACTCCCATTGATCTGTAACACCTCATAGAAAATACACTTCCAAAATATCATTTTCCCTTTAATTTCACCCCAAGTAAATAAATATATATTTTAAGACACATAATTCATTACTCAGTTAAAACTAGATTTGTAGTTCCACTAAATCCCAAAGGACTATGTCATATAAAATGATCCAATATAGGTGTGTAATGATTTTGAACAACATGGTTCTCTATATTTGAACAGTTATTATAGAAAAAATTGTTCATCTTTCCTAATATAGAAATCAACTTCTCAACTCCAACATGAATTTCAAATCCTTTCTCAGTAGAGAAATCCCTATATTGACCCTGATGTTAATTCAAATTCTTCTATTAGGGACCATAAATAAATAATACAATATAATGAGGTAGATTATAATAATCCAAAATATTTAACCAGAAAATAAAAATTAATTTAATAGTATAGTGTTTGAAATACAATATGGAGGATATCATAATTCCCATGTTATCAGCATTCATTTGAAATATATTTCCCAAGGAATCTAATACTCTTAATATGATACAAACTATTATATCGCCATCTCAAATAACCTAGATCTATTGTTGAATTTATTAAATTAGAATAATATACAAGAGATCTCTTCCTAATGATATTATTAGTTTACTAGTCTTGAATTACTAGAAAATTATTTTATACCTATTTTACATTAGAATTAAAATATAATACAGAAATGAATGAAAATGCTAGTAATCCTTGAAACATATTCAATATTTTATTCTTTATATAAAGGTAAAAGGAATGAAAATAAGGGTGGTCTAAAACAGTCTGTAGGGGTTATGTGCAATGTAATCTACTATGAGTGAATAACGAATAATCAATATGTCATGTTAAATAATTGAAAACACATGTAGTTTAATCAACATATGAGTTTAACGAGTATCCATAGATATTAAAAACATGATAAACATAATGATAAAAAATTTAATATCAATGATTTAAATTCATAATGTTGTATTTCATGATATGATATATCCTGACATGTTTATATCCAAGTTGATCCACCAAAATTATTTAAGCTATAGGTAATAATACACTAAAAAAAACATTTTATAAGGTTACCCAACTGCAATGTCTCATGATCCCTATAAATGCATTGGGGGGATGTATAATTATGTGCCCCAAAATTGAAAATATTTACAATTCATACATCATATTTTTAATGATCAATTGAACTCATAAACAGTATTTCTTATAAAAAAAATCATCATATGGAGTTAATTGTATGAAATATCAGTTTTTATAGATTCAATCAAATAACATTCTAAGTAAAACAGAAAATATATAAATGTTTTATTTTTTAATAAATAATTATATCCATTATAAAAAAATCAACATTTAATAAAAATTTAATGCCAAATGATCACAATAAAGATAATTAATTAATAGAAAGTTAATAAATACAAAAATATTAAGAGCCAAATGATGACAACCAATTCATTAGAATAATATATTTCATAATAAGATCCCATCCTTAATAGAAATAAATAAAATGGGATAAAAATAATAAATTAAAATTTATTTAATGTTTTTTCATACTAAAACCACTAAAAACGTGTAGAGGATGATAAATATTGTAAAAATGTTATGGTAGTGTGAAAATATTTTAATTAAATATACATGAAAAAAACCTTTTTTATTCAATGTCTTATCACATTTTTCCCTTCATTAATCTATATTCCCTTTAATGATGAGAAGCTTTCTATTTATAATGCATAAAAAAGTGGGACTATTCAAAAAATTTGAACATCATGATTCAAAATATGATATCAATTTTTTGAGAAACATATTATATAAGTGGTATAAATTAATTTTACTATAGATTCAAAAAAAAAATGAAAAACAGTTTTTATAAAAAAATACATTTATAAGCATAAAAAGATATATATATATCAAAATCGTGATTTTTTATTCAAATTACATGATTCCAAATAAAATGGATAAAATTGTAATAATGGTTTATATAAATATATAATGGGAATTTTAGATTAAATATTTCCAATTATAATAAATCACAGTACTTGAAAAATTATAAATTTTCACTATACACAGAAAAATTAGACATTTCGGAAAAATATTGAAATTTAACCCTAATTTAATATTAAAATTATAATTTAAAAAATGAAATTAGTTTCTCAAGATGTATTTATAAAATTTAATAATTTATTTTTTAATTATAATCTTGAATAAAAATATATGCATTGTCATTTAGTTTCATTGAAATGAAAATATTAATATAATTGAAGCTTGGGTGTTACATTCATTCCTAAAAAAAATCTCAATAAAATTTCCAAAACCTCACCTCATGAATAGTTTTGGGTACATATTCATCATAATT
Source organism: Viscum album (assembly GCA_963277665.1). NCBI lineage: Eukaryota > Viridiplantae > Streptophyta > Magnoliopsida > Santalales > Viscaceae > Viscum > Viscum album. The sequence goes on along the minus strand of OY728141.1, from coordinate 588,684,160 downwards.
TATTTAGGTTCTGAGGTAGCCTGTTATATCTTATGATTTATCCTCAGGAACTTTACTAACTATGTCATATAATTCCTAAACACTTGTTCTCTAGTATCCAGAATCAGGGTAGGCTCTTCATAGTAAGATAATATAAGTTTTAATTATATTTAATTAGTTGTGAGAAGTTGTGTTTTGTATAACATGTAATTAACTAACAATGAGACATGGAATATGTCATATATCTTAGAATGAATTTTTGTAATTTCAAAACAAAAAGACACATATCATATTGTCTCCAAAATTTCAAATGGTTCAATCTACATGGGGTTAATTTTCCTTTCTTAAAAAACCTTATAACACCTTCCCATGAAGATAAATTCAATAAAAAGTGATCCCCCACTTAAAATTACAAATTTTTTATTTGGTCATCAATATATATCATTGGCCTACTCTGGGCTATTTTAATATTGATTTAAAAAGTCTTTACCGTCATCATTGTCTCCTAAAAAAGTTTTGGGACCATAAGAATTAATTCACCAAAGGTAATGATGTCTTGTAATGTTTGAATGATCCTTTCATACTATCCATCAGTTTGAGGGTGCTAGGAAGTACTTGAATGAATCTCATTATCTAGATGAATTTTAAAGTCTTTTCCATATCACTGTAAATCATGGACCATGATTGGATATAATTAAAAGTGATGCATTGATATGTCTTAAAAATTAATTAATATAGAGTTATAAAAGTAATAGGAGAGGTAAATATTCTCTTATAGTGAGTTAATTATCATATTTGGTTTGGTGATCAAAAGTCACCCATTTTTCATCATTTATGCTTTCAGTATTTTGTAATCTATTGAAAAATGCCGTTGTAATGTCATCCCATTTTTGTAAATAAATATGTAGTGGTTTCATGGCTCCTATAATATGTTTTCTATAAACCTTAACAGATTTATAAAAAAAATATTAATATATAATTATCATTTTCTAACATAATATTATTCCACAAAAAAGTTCCTTTAAATATTTATAAATCAAGGAACTACCATAATGTATAGAAAAATTAAATATAATTTAATAATATAATAATTATATTATAATCTCAGGTATAAATGGAAGAAATTTTCTCTTTCGAAATTTTAGAATGAAATCTTCAAATATGATGTCTTCTAAATTCCTACAATTCAATGATTTATATTTGTTTTGAAACATCACGTCCTCAAGTTGATAAATTTTTATATTTTAAAATATTTTTTTAAACCATTTGAAAACGGAGTGCTGTTTCCCTATAATTGATAATTATTATATCCATCTATACTAAATACATGAACACAAGATCCTTACCAATACACATTTTTGTCAGGACTCCACTATCTTTCATACTCTATGTATCTAGTACCTTATTTTCCATCCATATGTAGATGTTTATCTGGAAATAATAATTCTTCAGTTTTTAATCCATCTTCATTGCCTCATACATATATCATTCTGATAAAAGTTTAATTTTTGGTTATTTTGGTTTTTTTATATCTCACATCATTCAGTACAAGGATAATGTACCTCTATATTCAATGAAAATATTATGGATTCCAAATCAAGATCATGAGTCAGATTGTTTTTCATTAGACTTTAACTTCATTGATGTATAGAAAATAAAATTTTCCTTCTACATAAGTATGAAACCATGTTCCCACTTCGATTGATCACTGTATATAAAAAACTCTATTAATTTTTTATGGTTTCATCAAAATAAGAGAAGTCACAAATATCCACGTAAATTGTTCAAAAATTTCTTGTTCCCTGAGAACTTATCCGTAATATATAATTTATTGGTTAATATGTTATTTAGTTAGGGAAAAGTTTGAACAAATTAATGATAGTAACATTACAATCCAATGAAAACACATACATCAGTTATTATAGTTGGTATAAGATATTCTTTTATGGCTTATATCATTACATGATCAACTAATATTTCATCCTTAAAAACAACATGTACATTAATAGAAATGTGATAAATTCAATGTTCACTCTCTCTAAATTTCCCATTTAAAAACATTTATTTATGTACTATAGGAATGATCCACACATTATTCTAATGGTCCTCATTCTTTTTAGAGTAAAAAATGATATCATAAGTAAATACCATAAAAATTACCTATTTATTCATTGAATACTCTATTCAATAGATCTATAAAAATATAGTCTTTATTAATCAATTCAAATTTCAATTATGTAAAATGTTAATTCCCATACCTTATAAGAAATTATTTCTTCGAAATAACATACTTATTTAATAAAAATTAATGATACCCTAAAAATGGAGAATTTTGGAAAAATATTGTGATCCATAAATTTGATAGAAAAAGTCATCAATGTGAGGAAGAGGATAATTTTTCATTATATTTATATCCTTGATTTACTTATAATTAATACACATCATATAGATAATCCATTCTTATTAATGAAAAGAACATGGAAACCCCAATGTGAAACACTAGGGTATACAAATCCTTTGTCACACAACTACCATATTTATTTATTCAAATATACTAATTTTATATTTTCAATTCTAAATATTTTATTCTATATTCTCCTCAAATCAATGATTAAATAATAGGAAAACTAAACTTCATATTATTTAGAGTGACAATGTTATTTCTAAAGAAATAAATAATTCTATTCCCATAAAATTGATATATCCTAAATTTAAAGATTACCCATTACATTCAATCTTTTTGTATGATATTTATACATAAGAATTTATTTTAGATGACGTACTAGTTTTGGATCTAGAAATGAAGTTGTTGATGAAGTCACCCCTCAAAAGACAATGAATTCTGTATCTTCAGGAGGAATTATAATTTCCTTATCATAGGAAAAAATTAAATTAAATTTGGAATCCTAATACATAAAAATGATCATATTAAAAATAAAACATCTATAGGATAAAAAATTATGAAAATAAGGTATATGTATGCGTCAAAATTTGAACTAACAGACACATCTATGATGTGGTGAGAAATTTACCAGTTTTTTTGAATGAAATCACCCTTCTTAAGTTGCAAGGGAATTATATAATTTTCTTTGAAAATACAAAATATATAAAAGGCAGTGAAGATCTTGAATAATATGAAAAATTTTCTAAAATTTTAGGATACTATTAATGTACCTTCCACCCAATTTTATAAACATAATCCTTATCTATAGTGATAACATAACATTGGCCTTCTCTAGTCAGCCTCTTCTGCAGTAGGTTTCCTTGACACAAGGAAAATGTTTGTGAATAAATCTTCATTACCCTATTTTTTATTTCATAGATAGAAGTTTTATCTTCCATAAAATACATTAAATATCCATCTGATTATTATCTATAAATATGTATAAAACTATCATGCCCATTTTATATTTTCTATAATGATCCTTTCCATAATTTTACATGATGGTAATTACTTTATCCAAAATTATTCATTGAATATTTACCTTTCTATTTGTGCTTAACCAACATCTAATTATAATAATTTCTCTTGAATATATAGTATATTTAAAATCACTTCTATTTTTAATGGCACATAATATTATTTCATCATATGATAAAAAATTCGAAGAAACCCGTGTTTTTTAGGTGATAGGTTGAAGAACATAAAATTAATAGTCAATATTCCTATTTGGATTACTTATCCATTCCATATAATATATGGATAGTCCTGTAGAGGTAGCATCATACTCAATAAAACATTTCTCTTCCTTTTTCATTTTTCTTAAAAATTTTGCCTTCATTTCAGTTCATTTATTATGGGGATTTTTTTGAATAATATTACATTAAAATATATTCATTCCACAATTATATTTACTTCATCCTCCATATAATTAAAGATCAAATACCACTGTTGATCAGTGTCACTTCTAGTACAATAAACATTTAGTATACAATTTTCCCTTTCATTACATCCTAAATCGAAAAATATATTTTAAGAAGATTATTCCACTACTAAGTTACCATTGGATTATTTGTTCTACAAAATGCGGTTTATTTATCCAAAATTATTGAATATAGCAGTTTCATTCCATGAAACATCAGGTTTATCTATATTTTTAATGTTATTAACCATAAAATAAAAAGAAACACAAATATATTAATGATCTTATCAGTTCCAACATTAATTCTGCTGGATTTATCAATAGGGAATCTTAGACATGGACCAGGAGTATTGTTTCCCATTATTCTCTTAGGAATCATCATTAAATAATGGAATGCAATAAGTTGGATCAAAATCCTCATGAATCAGCAGACATAAAATTATAATCACTCTAAAAGAAAATTATTCAATTACTATAAGTGATTATTATTATTCCCATGTTAGCTATATTCATTTAAAATATATTTTCCAAGGTTTATATAAAACATCATCTGATACTAACTATAATAAACAAAATACCAATAGAAAAAAGATTGTATATAATTTAGTACATTATTATAAGATAAAATATGTTTCATTGGAAAGTAATTATAAATTTAGTGGTATCGAAGTACAGTATACATACATGATTTAGATTTTACAAACAATATAAAATATAAAACATAATAAAATACAATATTCAGTATCTATGAAACTCATTAAAATACTTCTTCTTCATGTCATATGGAAAAGGAAACAATAATGGGGATGTAAAACAGTCGGTTAGGGTAATGTAAAACAAAATATATTATGATTGTGTAAGGTATAACCCATATAGAAAGTAAAATAACTAAAAAACATTCCTTTTAATTAGTTAATGAGTTTAACGAATATCCACAGATAATATCAACTTATAAAAAAAAGATATTAAAAAATAAATATCTAATAAAGGAAATACCAATTATAAGTGTCATGATATTATAAATAATTATATATTTACTGTTAAGGCCTTACACTATTATATTTTAAACTATGGGTAGGAATACACCAAAACCAATTTAATAAGGCTAGTTAAATAACTTCTTCCCTAAGACCATTAATTGCATTGAAGGGATGTATTATCATGGTTCCCACCAATCACTGTATATCCAATTCATTCTTGATATATTGAATGATCAAGTCAATTCATCCTTAATAATATTTATTAATAAATTTTTATATTGATTAAATAATACATATTATTTATATTTCCCTAGTCAATCAAATAACATGTAATGTAAAAAACTATATGTAAAAGTGGTATATGGTTTAAGAAATAATAATATAATTGATAAAAATTATAGGGATATTTATGAAAATTTTAATGTCCAATGATCATAATAAAGTAAATTTTTAAAAAGAATGTTGATAAACCCAAAATTAGTAAGATATAAAATATGACCATCAACTCATCAGATAATTAGATTTTGTAATAGAATCATGTCTTTTGAAAAAGTAATCAAAATGAAAGATGAATGTTAAATTAATTGTTCATTAAAATTCTTTATTTGTTTAATAATTTAAATTCTTTATAATAATGTATATCTTGTAAAATATTTATTCCATTGTAAAAATCTATTAACTCCATATACATTAAAAAGATTTACATTTTAACATTTTATAAAGAAATTAAAAAAATTTAATCTTTTTGAAAAAATTATAAATATATCTTTAAAACATCTAAGAATTAATGGATGACAAAAAAGTTCTTTCAAGTTAGTAATGTGTAGATTTTTTACCTAATTTTTAAAAACATGGACATGGAGGAAAAATATACCAGATCAATAGAGAAAGACGATAATATTTTATTAAAAAAAATTATTTTCTAATTCATGTGAAAAGGAGAAAAAATATAGGAAGAAAATATTGAATATACATAAATATATTGAGTATAATAATAATATTATAGATTATTACGCATAATTAATAAGATATATTACTTGAAAATAATGGAAATCTAAAAAATGTGATTGTTTGAATGAATCCATACCCATTTTTTATCTTTTAAATTGTAACCCAATGAAAGAATAAAAATTAATTGATAATTTAATATTAATAAATAATTGTTTAGTCATGTTAAATAACTCACTAAGGTAGTATATATTCCACATAAAAATAAATATGTGAAAAATACTAAAAATGTCAAAATAAAGTAGAAATTGAGAAGAAATCCCTTACCTCACATTTGCACTTATTTAAAAACGATTTACAATAATTTATAATGTTTTTAAACATTTAATGAATTTACAAAATAACTGTAATAATATTTATAATATCATATATGATCATATTATAACATATAATCACTCTCTTGTTAAAAATAGTTAATTATTATCATTGTTTTGATCATTAACTACATAATTTTCCCATGCATGTTTTTAAAATATTAAATGTTAGGGGAAGGGTGCTCTTGAAATGAATTAATGTAATAAATTAATACAAATTATTTTTTATGAAAAAATGGTTTCAAATTTATATAATTATGAGATAATATTAATCAGAGTATAAATAATCTCTTATACTAAAATTGTAATATGTTTTTGTTTGGTTTTAAACCTTATTTCTTAGTATTAACCCCATGTTAAACCTTTCAACAATTACCACAATATAATAGTTTTCAACAATTTAAAATCCAAGAATGTCACCATAATAGAAATGTATACACATAAATAGACCATGGTTGATATTATGAATCATATATAATTCTCTTTTCAAGAGGTTATACATTTATGAATTTCAAATTATTTAATATAATATTATTTATTATAATATATCATTAATGTTATTTCATGAAGAATTTTTTTCATTTAAATTAGAGAAAAAATTGACAGGATCATATTTAAAATGTATGATTTTTAAAATCCCAAATATTTTAGAAATATATATTATTATTTGAGACATAATAAATCACAAAAAGTTTATTACATTTTATATTTTGAAAATAATTTATTTTATTATTCTATTAATTAAATAAATAATATGTTAGTCTTTTGTTTGCATTTAAGATAATTATTTAATCACTAAAAATAATAAATAAATTACCATTATAAATATAAATTAATTACATTAAAGAAAATAATGTATATATTTTTTCTAAATATATCATTATATTTATTTTGACATATTAAATATGTTAAAACAAAGATAGTAACATTTTTGAGTTTTCTTTCTTTAAAATATTTTAAATCACATTAATAAGGTTAAATTTTATGAAATTACATATTATTAAATTTGGTATTGATAGGGATGAACTATTCCCATAAAATAAAGTAATTTCATGTTTTGGGTTTATTTTTAATGCCCTATAAAATTATTTTTATCTTTAATTACCCGATTTACCATTTACAGATGTCATAAATTTTATCATGGTTATTATTTATAATGCCTAAAAATAACAGGGGACTTTTCACCAAATATGAAACCAATTAATCTGATAATTATAGCCAATTTTTTATATTAATATTCAAGAAGTGGAAGAAATTAATTATAATATAGATTCATAATACATAATAAAAATGTTTTTTAAAATATATTGGTTTTAAGAACAAAAATAAACTTATATCAAAATCAAGAATTTTTTACTCAAATTAGATTATTATAAATAAAAAATATAATACTAAAATTTAATACCAATTTAATAATATAATGGTTCTCCTGAATTATATAATTAAATGATGATAAATAACAATATTTAAAAAATCACAATTTTCAATATTCACTAAAAAATCATTCATTTCAGAAAAAATCATAAAATTTATCACTAAGTTAATTTTATATGAATAATTAAAAAATTATTTTTATTTATGAAAATTAAATTTATTAAAGTTTAGAATTCAGTTTTTGATAACACTGTTTAAAAAACGAGCTGTATTATGCTATTATTTGTCAAAAAATAAAATCTAAATATAATTGATGCTCGATTGTAATGTTCATGGTTAGGAAAAATAGGTTTAAAAACATTTTGAAAACCATGTGATATAAATTGTATTCAATATGAGTGATGTTCATGGTTGAAATTACTAGTTACTCCAAACCATGCGCATCTCATGGAATCATCAAAAAATAATATACCCAATGTTTGATTTAAGTCTCACCATTTCTCCTAAACGTTTTCAAGACATGCAAACCCATTTAGTGAAAAATATGATTTTGGAGATTAAATCAGATGGATTCTACCAATAAAACGTTTTGGGAATGTATTGTATATAAAAACTCTATAGATCGTATTGATTTTTATGCTCACATATACTGTTTTTTGTTTTCTAATAATATTTCATTAATTATATTTTAATAATATATATCATGAAAATATATATCCTTTCGACAGCATAAAAAGCTAAAGAATGTGCTCTGGGAAAACTATTCGTACCATAATCATGAGGAATTAATGTATGGATCAGAAACCATACTTTTATATAAACATGTGGATCAGAAACAATACATTTGAATAAATATATGGAAGAACATTCCAATTGTAAGTATTGAAATCACTTTTCATACCCTACACTAGAAATATGATTTTTTGAATTATCATCCCAATGTTGCTTTGGAACCCTACACAATGCTTAGGGACCCTACCCTATAAAAAGTAACCATACACATCAAATAGAACCCTACACTACACAAAGTAACCCTACTCAACAAAAAAGATCACCATACTATGAAAAGGAACCATACTCTACACAGTTGAACCCTACATTTAGATACCAAACATTGGAGAATTATATCAATCATTTTATTTAAGATTTATACAATTGTATTGAAAATAATAAAGATAATTTAAAATCTATTTTGTGACAGATTCAATGTTTCATTATGATCTATTCATATATCCATATTCAGTGGAATAAATCATTCATATTTTTAAGGAAAGTTACTACCCTTCTAAATTTTATGAATTTGTGTATCAAGGATCTATTAGGTGAGTTTCTTGGATCTTCTCAACTAAAAAAAAAGATATATATATATATGATCTGAATATTTCCACTATCAATACAATATATAAAAATTTCAAATATTTTTTCCTTGTGAAAATTTTCTCTATAGAACATTTTTTAAGGACTAAGGACACTGTTGTTTTCAAAGAGAGGATATACTTTGAAGTCCTACATTTCATCCTAGTACTGCAGAAACTCATACTTTCTATTTGTTGATAGTATTTTCTAAGTTCATTTGAAACTTGTATCTCTTTAGAGAAATTCTATATAAAATAATTTTATCATTGAAATAGAATATCTATATTTCTAGGTTTCTTATGCAAATATAGTATTCAACATGAACCAATCAAAAAATCTAACTCTATTGATTTACTAAATTTTAAACTCCTTGTACATAGTTTTGCATTAAGTGCCAGAATATTTCACTAATATGTGGATAACTAGTTCTTATAAAAGAACTATAAGGATCTATTTATACTTATTGTGTAGGTGTCAAATTTTGTAATCAGTTATAAATTTTTTGGTCATGCGATAATACGATCTTTTTAGTGAAAATCAACATGATCATGAAGAGAAAATCGGTGGAGTGGACTAGTGTATATTTCTTCCACAAACTATAATAAAAATCATTGTGTTCATCTTTACTATTTTTTCGACGCTCAATCAATTATGGTAAAGAATGCTACATATCTGTATTATTCACAAATAAGGTCAAATGCTTTAATATTTAAATATTATTGAAAAGACACAATTCACCCCACCTGTGTATCTATGTATAATTCTGAAATAAAAATTTGTATCAAAGGTGAGATTTATGATAATATAGATAAATATCTAGAAATATAAAATTAATAAGGTCAATAAAAAACAAATACAAATGGTATAACTGAAATAATGAATGTCTAGGAATCACGCTCCATATATTAATGGAGATAACTATGGATTTTGGAAATCACACATGATCATCTACCTGAAGAATCTGGGATTCTGAGTATATTCTATGTTCACAATTCCTAATTTAATTCTTGAGAAACTAGAGACGTGGGATGTTGTAATGAAAGATGAATTTAATATCAACTCAAGGGAAATGAATGCTATCATATGTTTACTTAGACCTGATAAATTAAATAAAGTATAAAAAATCTCTACTACCTATGAAATGTGGTAGAAAATCAAGGTCACATATGAAAGAACATATAACATTATATAGATGATAAATTATACTGAAAAACGAAATCATGAATCCTTTAGAATGTTTAATATTGAACGACTAAAAAACTTTTCACAAATATTACTTCATTACGAGATATAATTTCATAATAATATCCCGCACTAAATGTACATAGATACTTTCCCCTAAATGGAATGTAATATTGGAATAAATTTTAAAATAGTCACCTACAAAGAATTTTACTATGATGGTATTTATTGGAACATTGATGATGTATAAGGTATAAATTAAATCTAATTTTGACGATCAAAAGGATTTAGTAAAAATGAAAAACACTACCCTAATTGTGAAATCTTAGTAGAATGAAATAAAATCAAAAGAAGATGTCAAAACAAAAAAAAAATCATATTCCTTAGACACTGAAATAGAAATAGCTCAGCTAGCCAAAAATTTAAAAGATTATACAAGAAGAAAAGAGTGTTCATAAAATCATTTATGAAGGATGAAAATGTACTACGAAAATTAACTTGTAATGAATGAAAAAATATGGGTCACATTAGACCACATTTCCCCCAATTGAATGTGTAATGAAAAAGAAGAAAAAAAAATATCAGATGAAATATTATTATAAAAATAAATAAAACAAAGATATTAAGGCTATATAGAGTGTGTTGAAAGAATCCAGAAACTATTCCAAATAAAATTCAGAAAAATTAAAACAAAATTTGAAATAACATATGTTATTTATGGTTAAAATTGGAGAATATGTACAAACCTATTACTCTTCAACCTATAACTCTAATAGATGCTCTATAAATAAATTATATTCTCATTGTTAAATGCTAGAACAGAAATATGATTCTTTGTTAAATAATCATGGATCATTACAAAAATATTCAAAATGCTATTTTGGGTGCATAAACACTATATTAAATTAACATCAAGAACTAATTGAAAAATTCAAATCATCTATGTCAAACTATATTTTTGATGAAATAAATATAAAATAATATCAGGACGAAGTAGAATCTTATAAAATTTATTCTTTTATTTTAACTAAAGGTAAAAAAATTAATTATATTCTTGGACTGAATGTTATTAAAAGAGAAATGTATGGACTAATAAGCATCGGTGAAAAAAACATTACATAACAATTATTTTTTTCCAATTCAAAAATCATTACAAGATATTATTGTGGAATAAAAGTTCATTTCACTATAAAATATTGTTTAATATATCCATATATAATTGGTATTTAAAAAACATTTTATTTCCAAAAAATATGAATGAACAAATAATTTTTTTTAAAGATAAGGAAGATCTTTATTTTAGGATCATTTCTTGAGGACACAACTAGACCCAATAAAATATGGGTACTAAAAAACAGGTTTTTAAATGTTTTTGAATGAGAAAAATAATAGGGATACAAATTCTATAAGGAAATTGATAGTGACATTTCAAGGAATATGAGAAAAGACTCTTCCAACATCCATAATCTAAAAAAATGTAATGAGACCTAGTCACATACGGAGATAATTTAAAATTAACGATTATTAGAATTGGATTAGTTGGACATCCATATACAAACTCAATAAAAAATTATTGTATTTATAAGGTCCAATGAACATCCTGATATGTATTTTTCAAATTTTTGATGATTCCTTTTATTTTGATTTATGTCACTATTCTTAGTCATTCATTAATGAAAAACTTCTTAAATTAAACCAATAAAAACTTAAAATAGTTATAATTTGGATATCAATTCATTGAGTAAACACAAAGTGAATTGTTTAATTGCTAACACAAATGAGTATTGGATCTAGCATATGAGACATTGAAATTTCAATATATATTCTTTAAATAAATTATCTTAGAAATAATTAATTTCTTATTTTCTTAGTCTTATGTTCTATAATGATAGATTATGTGATGTTTGTCAAATTGGTGAACATAATAAATCGCATTTCAAACCAATTAACAAAATTTCTATATATAAACCATTAGAACCTATCTATATGGATTGGTTTGGACCATTAATAGTAGAATGTTTTTCTAGTTAATTATATGATTTTATATTAGTTATTTATTCTTCATGATTTACCTGGGCTTATATTATAAAACTCAGAAGTGAGGTATTCACTATTTTCAAAATATTTTAAAAAATTCTTTATAATGAAAAGGATTTAAAAATAATTTCCTTGATAATTGATCATGGTGGAGAATTTGAGAATAATTAATTTAATTATGTCATCTCTAATATATGTATTAATGTACCATTCTATACACCAAGAACACATCAAAAAAAAGGAATTGTTGAAAGAAGAAAAATAACTGTTAAAGAAAAGTTATGATCTTTACTGAAAGAATAATGTATTCCTACTCATTTTATAGTATAATATATTAACACATATTGCTATATTATGAATATATTTTTTATAATACCATATATTAAATGTATTCCATAAGAAATTTGGAATAAGAGAAAACCTAAATACAAGTACTATAAAGTGTTCGAATTTAAGGTATTATATCTTGAATGAAAAAGGTAACCTTGGTAAATTTAATCCAAAAGGTGATAGGGAATATTTTTAGGATATTATGCTTTTTTAAATTCTGTAGAGTGTTTAATGAAACTTCTAGGATTGTTGAAGAGTTATTTCCTGTGATATTTGAAGAATATAGCCATTACATTAATGAGAAAGATCAAATAGATGGAAACAAATACTATTTTTAGCAACATGGTACTTTATTCATTGTGTACTAATTTTTAAAATAAATCAAATGAAATTCAAAATAGTTCATAAGAACTTAAAACTGAAAACTAGAAATCATATCAGCTAGACAGAAAACATATCAAATAATAATCATTTAGAAATAGTTATAGGTGAGCTGGAAAAATTAGTTAGAACTAAAATAAATGTAGAAAATTAATTTTAATTATCCACCATTGTATATGAGTTAGAACATAAGATTATTGAATAATCATTTGGTCTTTATATTTGTATGAATAACTAAAAAAATTAAGAAAAAATGATGTTTGTGAATTAGTTTAAGTACTATCCAATTATCTAGTAAGAAGAACTAAATGGATCTTTATAAATAAACATGATGATCAATGAATCGTAACCCAAAACAAATCTCGATTAGTAGAAAAATGATATAATTAGGAATATGGAATAGGTTATGATGTAACACTTACACCTATATCTAAATTACAATCCATCAGAACCCACTCATATTATACATATCATATATAGTTTTGAATTATATCAGTATGATGTCAAATCTTCCATTTTAAATGGATATTTAATGGAGGATTTTTATGTAAAAAAATCCTATATTTTTTATAACCTGCTCAAACCAAATTTCATTTTTAAATTTACAAAACCACTTTATGTCCTAAGAAGGCACCTTGAGTTTGGTTCAAAAGATTAATCCCACTTTTGTTAGTAAATAGATTTTCTATAGGATTAGTAGATACTATTATTATTACGAAAACTATTTCTTCTAACATATTATTAGTAAAAATTTATGTTGATTATGTTATTTTTCGTTCAATAAAAAAATAAATTAGTAATGATTTTTTCAATCTAATACAAAAATAATATGAAATGAGTATGATGGAAGAGTTTAATTTATTTTTTGAAATTAAAATCTATCAACATGATTATAGAAACGTTTTAAGTCAATTTAAATATATTATTTATTTAATGAAAGAATTTTGAATTGAAAACAATAACTTCTACAAAACTCCAGTGTGTACCAATATAAAACTTTATTTGGATGAAAATGGAAAACTAGTTGAAATTTATTTATATAGAGGTATGATTTGTAGTTTACTATATCTTACTTTATCAAAAAAGACATAATTTTTTCTTTATGTATTTTTTCTATATTTCATTCAAACCACAAAAGAATCACATCTTATGGAAATAAAAAAATTAGATATTTAAATATAACTATTTTTTAATCTATTCAATATCCAAAAAACAAAAAATTTAATTTAATTTCATATTCACCTGTTGTCTTCGGAGGATTTATATTTGATAGAAAAATAGATCATGAACCTGTCACTTTTTAGAGAAATATTTTTTATCATGGTCCATTAAGAAATCATATTCAGTTTGTATATCAAAAACTATGTTAGAATATATATCCGCTGAAAGATGATGTGAATAAGTGTTCTGGATGAAACTAACCTTCTTGGACTTCAGACTAAATGCTAATAACATTTATATTTTATATGATAAAAGTAGTAGAATAAATATTTCATAAAAATATATAAGTCAGTCTAGGACTATGAATATTTAAATAAATAACCATTCTCTAAGAGATAATAGTCATAAAATGGATATATATTTAGAACTCATAAATATTGAATATCAATGAGCTGATATTTTTACTAAAACATTTCCCATTGCATGATTTGAATTTATTCAGGGGAGTTAAGGATATTTCTTTTTAAATAAATTTTTGTTAAATTATTTTAATGTCTATATCAATTAGTATTATTTAGTAATTATTAATTTATATCTTAAATAAAATATTTTTATATACTTTTGTTTAATCTAAATGTGTTAAAAATTAAAATTTTAATTATTACCCCACGTAATAAGCATGAAAAACTAGACCACACAACCAAACCATCATACTTCCACCCTACTCATTATTACTACTTCATGACCATTTTGATTAAATAGAATATCTTGTTCAAGTTTTGTAAAACCCTATCCTTTGATACATCAATCCTCAATCCTTCGACCACCGAAACTTTAGGCAGGGTTGACAATGTTGATCCGAGTGATTATGTCTGCCAATATGTGATGTATAAAAAATTTATTTAATGAATGGAAATATATTTCAAATGATGAAAAGAAAAACCTATTATTGATGAATGTAATTAGTTTTCAAGGCTTTCAGTTTATTTTTGGAGATGGAAATATGAATTTTGGGTTTGAAATTGTAGTGAAAGAGTATTGCATAAATGCATCATTTAGTTTAAGAGATGATGAAGATAATTTTGTTTCTAAGATTCACCATAATTAATTATCTTTTTTCTTAAATGTAAATATCCACAATGTTAGTATATAACCATCAGGGTAATATAATTTCATTTCAAGAAATATAGGAGATGAAAAAAATAAATCATGGTATATAATTTCATCTCTATTTGGAACAAAAAATGTCAAAAAGATGATGAAAAAATACCTACATAGTGATCAGAAGGTCATAATAAATTCCATTTAGTCAAGAATTATGCCCATAACTATTGAGTTTGAAAAATTATAGTATCAGGTTTTGTTTATTCTATTTTTTTCTGAATAATATCATGCAGAATTTTATTTGGTATGTGTTGTGATACATGAATCATTACTATCAAAAAGAAGAAAAAAAAATTATTTTTCTCCCTATAGAAGGATTATTTATATGATGTTAATCAGAATGGAAAAGTAGCGTAAATATCATAGGGTATGACATTCCAAGAAAATAATATATTTAATACTTAAGTAGTGAAAAAATTATATGCTTATTGATCAATTTTTGTAATGTTCTATTACATGTATGAATTGTAGAATAAGAAAGGACAATGACTGCTACTCATTGGGATGAAAGATTGTTTCAATCATTTAGTTTTATTAGAACTAGTTATGATGAAGAATATGATTCAAGAATTGATGAGGTTTGTCTTCCTACAAAAAGAATAGTTTTAGTAAACATTTATGAGTCTATGAATCTGGTTATAGAAGTGATTAGAGAAATATATGATCAAGAGGATCGAGTGGATGAGGATGTCGAGAAAGCATCTCACATGGAAGATCAACTTATTGAAGTTGTTCTTATTTATAGTAGATAAAACCCTATTAATCAATCATTATTTTGGAATATATATATGTATAGGTCTCTCCATTAAGAGAAATTATGGAGAGGATTTAAAATATTGTTTCTGAAGAATATCTGTGGTTATTGTTCATAGAGGATGGTTATCCATTATAAAAACATTATATTAAGTAATTTGAATCACTTAATAGAAATACAGATGCACTAATGCCTTAATATAATCAATTAAATTTATAGAACATGTCCCTGAGACAGGAATTAGAATCTAAAAAGTTGAATTGGAAGAAAACAATAGGTCAAATGTGCCTCAAGATGAGTTAGAAGAACTTCAAACTCAATTTGGGGATATCTAACTAACTCTTTCTTCAATGGGGGATATAGAATATTTTATCAATATTTTAACTGGAGAGCTTGGAATGGTAAAATAACAATATGTTAAGAAATATGATTTTGTTGAAATGAATCATTTATTTTGGAAAGAGTTTTAGTCTCTCATAGAATGTCATCAAGCACAATATTCTCCTAAAACAAATATCAATATCATATTAGATGATTTGAGGAATTTAATTATGTTTTATATGATTTAAATAATATAATGAAAACTATATAGTATTAAAACACTCCCTTAAACTTTCTATTGGATAATTAAAAAAGACTGATATTTCAACAAACCTCTAGTGAATCTTGGTTAGGGTTAGTTCTTCATCACATGAAAGATCTATAATCTAAATTCATTCAGACTGATGAATTGAATATTGAATATGTAAAAAGTAATTTGGTTGAAGGTATGAGGATAGATTAAAACTCAATGAAGATTCTACAAAAATGTAATAATGTATTCAATAATCATTATTAGAGTTTTGTGTAATGTTGCATGATAGAGACAGTGTTGTCCTGTCAACTAATCATCCTCCTACACCCTCTTTAATGAAATATTTAGATACTTCTCACCGATCAAACCAAATCCAATATTTTTAAAACAATACATATGTTGATGGTGGATTTTGATCATTTTTTAGAAACCAAATTTTTATTTTACATTATCTTTATTATTATAATTTGTTCATTTGTACTACCAGCTAACAAGTCTTATTTTTCTACATAGTATACTATAAAATCCATTTAATATTCTATGAATAATAAAATATGATTCAATAGTTTTATTAAAATTTATATCTTTTATCAAAAAAATGGTGAAAACATTTGGTAAACACACAATTATAAAATTACAAGTATCTTTTAATTATCATCGAAATAGTACCGTGGAATCAAAATAATATCGTGAGAAAATAATTTTCAAAATATCTATTGTTTTTAAATATTCTTTCCATAGTATTTAAAATTCATATATTATTAAATAAATTATTATGGGGTTTTTGATCATTAAAAAGGGGGAGATTATTTGGAATTTATTATCTCAACAATAATCTCTAAATAGTATTCATTTTGATTGTCACATATACACTAGATTGTTTTGTAATATTGTTTCATTAAGTATATTTATAGAATATATATATGATTATATGTATGCTTTTGATGGAATACAATGTTACGTGATATATTATGGTAACAATTTTCATACACTATGTTTGGGAAATAACCATCTGGATCATAAACCCTACATTTGAATATATTTATGGATCGAAAACCCTATGATTGAATAAATGTACGATATTAAAATCCATCAGTGAAGACGAGAATCATTATTCATACCCAATGATGGAAATATGAATGTAAGAATTAATATTTTAATCTTGATTTGGAACCCTAGGATTATGTAATAGAACGTTACTATATGAAAAATAATCCTATGATACACAAATGAACCATAAATCATGCAGTTGAACCTTGTGTTAATCTGCTCCACGATAGATACTGAAATCCATGAATTTATTTGAGATTTATAGAATATTGTTGACATAAATAAATATCATTTCAAACCTATTTAATTAATTATTAAATTTCTTATTACGATCGATTCAAAGAAACATTTTAAGGGTGTAAATAGTTTCTATTTATAAGGAATGCTATGAATCTTCAGAATGATTTAAATTTGAGTATCAGTGGTCTTTCCGGGGACATTATTAGATATTATCAACCAAAAAAGCTATATATATAACTTGAATATTTTAAAAATCAATAATATTCAAATTATATTCAATAATATTTTTATTGTGAATCTCTTATCTACAGAACAACTATAAAGAAGGAAGGAATATGTTGTATTCTATGAGAGGCAATAATTTGATGTTCTAAATTTTAAACTCACATTACTAAAACTACTATTTTCTATTTTTTGTTTTTTACATTGAAAATAATTTTCAACATGGATATCCTTAGAGAAATTATATCATGAATACATTCATCATTGAATAAGAATATCCATATTTTGTCAGTTTTTACTAAAACAATGATGTCCACCCCAAACAAATAAAAAAATAAAACTATTTTTATTTATTATAGATTCAACTACCTATACTCAGTTTTGGAAAAAAAGATATCATCATACACTATGTTGTGGATAATTGATTCCCTATAAAAGAACAAGAAAACTCTATTTATCCTTATTTTAATGGTTTAAATTTCCTCTACTCAGTTGTGGATTTGAAGGTCGTGTGATAAGAGGTAATTTGTTATGAACATCACCAAGCACAAAGAGAGAGAATCAGTTGGTCGGAGTAGGGGATATTTATGACCTGAAAAACTATATAAATAAATGTTCTCATCTTTACTATTTATACACTGGTTAATAATTTACAGTATAGAACGTTTAATATCTACATTAACCACAATGAAAGTAAAAAATCCAGAATCTGTGAATATTATTGACAAGACACAATTCACCCCCTATTGAGTATATTTGTATTATTCTTGACTAGAAAAACCTATAAATGAATCATTCTCTTAGTTTTCCCCTAAATCTCTTCCAACCAATCATCTCTACTGAACTAGATATATATTTTATCTTATTAAAATCCATGGATTTCACTAAATCATGTATTGGATCAACCATCATAACTAGTCCTAGACACATATGATTTATTCTAAAAATTACTCTAAATTGAGTGATAATATAGCATTACCAAAAAAATTGAAGGTAGACAAATATATTTATAAGACATTATCACTAATAGTAATTCTATAAAAAGGAAATAATATAGTGAGAAAAAAAAGATTAAAAAGAAATAAAAATTCAAACCCAGACTCCATGTATAAAAAAATTAATAAATAAATAAATTTATAATGAAAAACAAGGTTTATGTTTTATAATTATCTTTATCCTATCACTTTCTTTTCATATATATTAAAATAGAAATTTTAATCAAATAAATGATTGTATTATAATTCTTATTTTGAGACACATCTCTAGAAATTGGGGATTTCCATTACACTTAATAGAGATAGATATAATATATGACCTCATAAATATTATCTTGAAAAAATTTGTTGTTATAATAATCTGGGTATTAATCTCCCTCATTTATCGGTAACCATAAAATTATATCAATAAAGTTTGTCTAGAAGTATCTTAGAGAATAAAATCAGGGTAAATATTTGGATATTTTTGGGGGATTAAATACCTTTATCTAAAATTATGGAATTATTTCCTTATCAATTATTCAAATAAATGTAATGAAATATAACCTTACTATAAAAAAATCTGAAAATTTGTCTTACACCCACCATATTATGGATTCTTCTAAGATAGTGATTCCCAAAATCAATAATTACTCCCAATGACTCAGTAAAAGAAAGAAATAGTGTTAGTAGATGTCCCACTATTATAATTCTGTATCACCCATGTGTGAAACCAATATCATACCATCTGTTGGGACCAAGTTGGCCAATGATGTTTTGGGATACACGTTGTATTATATTTTTTTGTCAAGGAGGTATGAGAAGAAATGAAATCACTTCACTTTGTATAAGTGGGCAAGGAAAGAAAATAATTTACTATAATTTCCCCAAGAAAATCAGACGATGTTTTATATTTTGAATGTCACATAATATCATAAGTTGTTCAGAGAAAGTATGGTGCATTCTTTTAGATGTAATGGGGGAGAAAATGTGATGTCAGTCATCTTGGTTGGTTTTGCCGAAGTTGGTGTCTAAGGTGGTGTAGTTTTCCAATGTTTGCTAAATTTTGGGGTTAAAAAATATAGAATTTGACTATTATTGTAGAAAGTGAATTTCATTGATAATCTCATCAAAATATGGAAATGGAAATAATTTTGAGAAGATTTTATTCCTGAAGTTTTTTCATAATGACATTAAGAATGATGATGATGTTCACTACAAATATAATGAGCATCAAGAATGGCAGATGTGAAGAAAATTTCTTGCGAGCATTACTGTGGCAATGAGAATTGTTGTTGGTGAATTGAGATAGAGAAATGAATTAAAGAGAATTGCAGTGTCAAAATGTATTTTATTTAACACTTAAATATTATGATTTTCTTTTATAATATGGAAGATAGCCGTTATGTTTCAAAAAACAAACTGATTTTTTTAGAAATTTCAGAACAATACATTTTGGTGAAGACATGGAACTAAGGTGACTGGAATGATATAAAATCTATGGGAAAAACTTACAAATAGGCCCCTACCTTTTTGAAAGTGTAGACGAACTTAAAAAGAACTTTGGAGATCTTGAATTATGAAGAAGGATCGCAGAGAAAGTGAGCTCTACAAAGGAAGACAGCTCCACGGAGTAAAGGGGCTTCACAGCGAGCCATTAAACATTGACAAAGAAGATAATTTTTCAAACACCAATCAAAGCTAAACAAAATATTGAGCTCTGAAATATAGTGATCTCTATGAACTTGATATCACTATGAACTAGATTTCTCTACGAAGGAGACCTGTGAGGTGAATATTTGAGTACCCAAATTAAGTGATAACTACTTTCAAGTGGATAATGATATGACTTGGGTATAGTATTATGCATTATTATGAAGTACAAGTAGTTTCTATCAACTTATGGGTAGGAAATAGAAGATTAGTTTTCAGAGATCATATTTGTGAATTTTTTTCAAGAAGTAAAGAGTTATTTCATTACCCTATTTGTTCTAATAGGGTGCACACACTCTTTAGGATTATCTCCCAAGTACTACAGGAGTGAATGGTCATATTCTACTCATTGTATTTCATATTCAAGGATTATCTCTTTAGTGGATTTTGTGTTATAAAATTATATCTGTACCATACCAAGGACTATATACTGTTATTGAGTAGTAAAACTTTTAAATATTATATTCTGGGGGATGTTTTTTTATTATGTTCACTGAGGAAGGAGATCCTTATCAAGAGACAGAGGATGTTTCATTTGAAAGGGAAAATAAAAATAATATATATCACTGAATCACCCCTCCCTCTTTCAGTGATACTTGTATCCTTACTAGGTTAAATCAACATCAAAGACACTAACAGATCATAGATAAACTCCAAACAATTTCAATTAATGTTTTACAAATAATTTAAAATATAACATCAATAAATAAGTATTAGACATTTCGCCCAAATTAAATAACTGTAAATACCAAAATTGATAAATATCTTCATCTAAAATAAAATAAATCTTAAATAAAATTATTCAATGGAAGATATAATGAAATAAAAGTACCTAAAATATTATCATGTTCATTAGGATAAACCTAAGTATATTTCAAATAAGTAGATTTTGAACCACCAATTTTATTTGGAAGTCCATTATAAAACCATTATAGTTGGTCTAAGTAAAAAAAATATTGTAGAACTTGTGATAATCTTAACAATATGGGTTATAATGACATTTATTACCACATTGATGGAATAATTAGGTATTTAACTAAGATTAATCTACCAATATGATGTTTGGGGTCAATTGGAACCACCACCTTCTTGATAAAACATGGCTTGCTTCCCTCTTCCAGAAATGGAGTATCCTCCACCACCTCATTGTATAAAATAAATATCAATAATCTTGGACACACCCACCAAGACTTCATCAGTATTAAAAACCTACTTCACTATCTTTAAATAACATGTTAGGTTAATCAAAGATATTAATAATTCAAGATCAGAATGAATTCCCTATTTGAAATAGTGATCTTTAAGAAAATCATCCAATGGTAGATCAAGTTGATAGGGTATGAGTTCAATATACTGAAGACAATACTCTAAAATTTTCTAGTCACTCTATTAATGGAAATAAAATTTCAATTCTGTAGTTACATTCTTGTTTTAGAGGATTATTTTCAAATAAAAAATGTCTTGAAACCATCCATTGAATATTACATTTGTGAATTTGTATAATTTATGGACGTCCACCACTTATTACATATATATTCAAGTGTAAAGGTAGTTAAAAATATATTAAGAGGCTCAGAGAGTTCAACAATGTTAAGGATCTATTTAACGTACTAAAAATTCATTTATATAATGGGATTATAACTTGCAAGGGAAAAGGGGAGGCCATATGTTTTGAATATCTTTATTATAGTCTCTATATTTATCCAATTTTGAAAGAACCCTGTAATCCATTTATGGAGAATATAGAGAAATATACTCATATTGATTAGGATTATTCAGAATGATTACTTGAGACGATCCTCCTGAATCCCTCTCTTGAAATTCCATAATGACTTGTTGGGGGTTTACCTGAAATGAGTAGAAAACACACAATATAATCAAAATTGGCCTAAAGATTCAATGTTTTATTAAACTAAATATGAAACCAAAAACATAAATATCAAAAAAGAAATATAAATTTATTTATAAAAAAAATTATTTGGTAATACTCATGAAAATTAATAACCTAAGAACCCCCTCGATTTCTTCTTAAAATTCATATTAACAATTTTTTTAATGCATAACATATAATATATTATAAAACAATTTTTTCCTTCCAAATAAATAAAATAGAGAGTTTCATGAAATTTTATTTTAAGATATTACTATATGTTCACCAATAAAATAAAAATATATCCAAATATTTGAAATTTGACACTATAATCATTGGATAACATCCCTTATAAATTATCAAAAAAACCCTCAAAAGATAAGACAAAAATTAACTCATGAAAAACTAAATTCATTCATGCTAAATAAAATCAATAATCCAGTAATTAAACTATAATTAAACATCAACAAAAAATGAATGTGAATAAGAATTATTTATAATCATAATGATAAAAAAATTTAAATTTTTTGAAAATTTTATTATTTTGTATGATATGGTGGCATGGTCTTCAAAATTATATGGTATCAATATGAAAACCATAATACATTTATCTATATTTGGGTACAGATTCTTCATATGGTTTTTTATTCAGTTCGTAGTAATCATGTGACATTAGGATTCTTTTAATTTTAGACTCCAGGACACGGGGTTTCTGAAAAATTTGCATAAACTGTTAATATAAAATAATATTGAAATAATTAAAAAAAATCTATAAAATAATAGTTTTAAAAGGTTAAATTTTATACACACACATCTCGAACACCACTAGTAACTAAAGGATTGGTATAAAAATAAGTACCGTATACAAACTCATACCAACCAATTGAGATCCAATAATTTTGATATAATGCTCTGATACTATAATATCATGAATTAAACTATGATTCCTCTAATATGGTTAACTGAGTTGAGTTGTGAATTCTTGAATAATATTCCCAATCTCCATGGGATGAGAGTTAGTTACTATACATAAAAATGTACACTAATGGGAAATATTTCTCTATATAAATAAATATTCGTAAGGGAAACTCACCTAGAAAATTATCATGGCCATTATATAATTCAAAGACACACACACACAAAATAAATATTTCTATAAATTAAAAAACCTAAAAAGATATAATAATGAAAATAAAACACATAAAAAATTAAAAAAACCAATAAATACATCAATTAATAATTAAATCATAAAAAATAAACACGAATTAAAAATATAAAAAAATAGATTAGGAATAATTATGTGTAATAATACATAATATGAACCAAATTACCAAAATAAAAATAAAATACTATATCTAAACTGGATATTCACCACTATGTGTTAGGAGAATGACTACACCTATCACACCCAAAACAACCATACCTAAAATACAAGAACATTCTACCACATATAAGAATATATTATACTAGATATATAAAATGTTAAGAATGATAAAAACATCCATTTAAGAATCCTCCCCACTCAATATGAATATTCAATAAATATAAATCTATTTTATTCATGTTTTGAAACCATGTTATAAAAGTAATATTTTTATATTAGAAAAAATATAAAACATTAGGGTAACACATAATAAAGATCCTTCCAATGTATGCATGTTACAATTTATAACAAAAACGAGCTTTAAATATTTTCAAAAAAAAATTGTATCATTTGGTATAAATGAAAAAAATTCAACATTCTTTTAGAAATTTCCATCTTTGACAAGTTAAAAAAATTACTCAGTGAAAAACGTATTATCTATAGAATCAATAAACAAAAATAAGAATTCATATAATAATAAATATAAAAAAATGTTTGGGAACCGTCATAACATTAAGAATGAATGATGAAATATTGATTACCTTGGGAACACCTAGGATCCATAGTGGAAATTTAAGATAAAATAAAAATAGAATTCAACAAATAAGTACATAATGTGACTAAACTACCAAAAATGTGGTTTTACCCTACCAAAGAAGACTTAGAAGAAATATCCCCCAAACAAAAAAATATATTTACTTGTTTCCACAAGAAAGAGAATAATAATCAACTCATACTCTACTCATACATATATTTTACACCTAAAACCCCAATATTTTTTCAATGAAAAAAAATCTATGAAGTGGGTAATCAATATGTAACATAATGTAATAAACATAATAATCTATGACTGTAAAAAACTATCACCATTAATAAAACTTCAATAAGAAAACAACTTTTCAAAAAATAACATATAATAACACTATTCTCAAACTTGGATTGATTCATCAATTACATATAAAACTATTATAATATTTTAAATATTCTTGAAAATAAATACGTATTATTTAAATACATTACATTCATCAAAGGATCCTTTATATAATGTTTCAATCAGGTCTTTGAAAAAACTTTATAAATATTTGATAATGGGTTTATCTCTTGAAATCTAGTCTATAAATCAATATTTAAAAATCATATGAAAAAATTTAATTTCATGAAAACATGAAATTACTCATTTAGAAATTTAGTTTTCATTAAAACCCCTCTTTATCAATGAATTATTTTATAATTAAAATCTAATGTATTTACCCCACCACAACACTCATATCTCAATGATTGTGATATAAACTATTAAAATATTCTAATATAATTATGTCTTGATCCTAAAATTCAATGATATTGTTAAACTTGATCAAATCATGTAAACTTTTCTTAAATTCATCAATATGACCTCATACCTTATTGTTAGGAAACATTTTAAAAGAATAACGGTCATAAATTATTATACAAAATACTAACATTTGATTCAGTCATGTAAATATTTTTAGTTATTTCATTATATTTGTTGCATTTTGTCTCATTTGTGACCACATATATCACATTACAATATAAATCTAATATATAAAAACTATCAGTCTTTTCTAAAACATCAATTGGAATATCATCAAAAAAAATACATGATTATCCATCAATAGAAAAAATGGTTTTAAACTTATTAAGACCATATATGGAGTCAATATGGTCACTTTATGAATAAATTCAAAAATATAAATACATCCAAAAAGAAAATCATTTCACCATGAAATCATTATATATTATTGTTAATATATATAATTTGAATCTAATATTAATTAGTATGGAGGGATTTTATTTTTCATTAAATTACCTCCATATTAAAAATATAACTAATTAATATTAAATATAATAACGGTTCATAAAATTACTAAATATAAAATATTGAAATTATATTGATTAAATTATTTTCAACATACATAATAACGAAAAAAATGATAAATTTTCAAAAGGATGGGATGAATAATCGTAGGGAATATAAGATACAATATTTAAACATAATTTCATAAAATAAAATAACAATAGTTTATAAGTTATTTAAATAAAGAATAAAAAAAATGGAAATGAATTTTAGAATAATGGATTGAACTATAATTATGAATATAAACTATAATGTGTAATTAAGAAGATAGAATCATAAATGATTAATAAAATATATTGGTTTTATCTTGTCTAAAAAAACCAATAATAAAGAAGTTTATATTATGAAAATATCATATAATAAATAACCATCATCCAATCATATGACATGATCAATAATAAATAGAATAAAAAAATTTATATTTATTTAGTAAAATTGAAGAAAAAAAATATCATGAGAAATGAAAGAAAATATAAATATAAATTTTCCTCAAGTACCCAAGTCATAAAAATATTAAATAAAGTAGTAAAAAACGAGAATATTTTTAAATGATTTGATCTAAATTTGATCTAAATGAACAAGTTAGTGGAATCAAGAGGATTCACTATCTAAAATAGACACAAGTTATAATGTAAGAAATATTTTGAATTAGAAAAACTAGAGAAGATATAAAATAATGAATAAATCGTATCATGATTATATTATATTTTTTATATTCCCATTATCATTAGTTCATCAAATGAAAATAATTTTTATAGTAATATAGTGTAGTGGTACCTTGAACTATCTCCAATTGAGGGTGATATTTCATGATTGTCAATGTTTTTAGTGTTAAATGGGTGTAATCATTTGAATTGTGTGAAATTAATACAATTAAATAATATTAGATAAAAAAATCAAATGATATGTTATTGATTGATCATTGTGTAAGAGTTCTATTGTAATATTATCAATGATTCGTAATCTTGATATAATATTTATTGTAATTTATTAAATGATATAATTCTTAATCAAAAACCACAATTATGTGGTTACTAATGATTGTGATTTTCATAAAAAATTATCACCGTGAACTAAAACTCCTTCATCTATAATTTGGATAGTTTTAGAAAACACCTAGTCCTCGGGTAGAGAACATACATTTAACTATTATGGAAGATACCAATCAAGATATTTAGATCTCAATCACTTATATTTCATTATATGAAATATTGACTTAATGTAGGTAGATTATTTTACAGAAATAATGGATAAAAATAAATGAAATATTTAATAATTAAAATTTAAAACATTCAATCCCATAACAATAGAAATAAAACCCATAGAATATGAAAATTATAAATTTTATTTTAACTAAAGAAAACAATAGAAACTCTCCCACTAGATCAATAATTATTGAGAGTTTTATCCATCCATTTGAATGATCACAACCATATACATCATGATATTTAAAATAATTTAGAAGAAAAAAATGAACTATAATAGTGTTAAATAATCACCCCTCAAATCATAATTTTCATCCTCTTTTATACGATTATTAATCTTCTAGGATCATTCAATGCATTGTCTGGATAACTCTCATTTACTTCATATGTATTATTAGATTCTTTGTGGAATTCTTAGGTGAATTTCAGAATCACATGAATTAAATGAATATCTTTCTCTCTTAAACCATTTCATAAATATCTAATTTTAATCCATATTTTCTGGTTTAGTTAGTTAAAATGTGTACAAATTTTCTTCGATAGAAAAATACTTTATATTATTTATCTTTGTAAATCATAATGATAAAAGGATCTATTTGATTCTTGTTCCCTCTTTTTTAATATTTGAAGGTGTCTCATGGTAAATTATACATGCATTAAATTATTATGTCTATGTTTGATGACACACAAATGGTTAGTGGGGATAAGTATTTTAATGGAGGAATGAAAGACATCATGTTGGATCTCATGAGATATTTTTGGTTTTAGTTTATCATTTGAGAGTGGATGATATATTTCTATATAGACTTCATATGGGGTAGTAAGATTTATGGTGTCCTTGATAATGACATTCCTTCTACTAGACAATTCATTGTGAATTTTCCTTAGATGTAATGTCGTGAGTGGATGTGAGATTTCATTTATCATATAATAAATATTTTTGGGATAACATGGGATATCGTTGAGTAACTTATAGACACATATATCTATGACCATTTATTTCCACAAAATCTAGAGTATCATAATTCTCATTACATTATCCCTTTAATATCACCCTGGGTATCAATTATAAAGTCTTTTTACATGAGTTTATATTATGAAAGAAGTGTGATGAATTATGTTTAGTTTATTGATTTTTTTGGAGTGTTCACAAGTTGTGATAGTGGAAAAAATAGCCTCACATTTTAACACCACCTTATGTTAGTCTTGACATGGCACTAAAAAGTTGATTCATGATTCCATATGGATCTAGAATGTTGTTGAGTAGAAATAATAGGATATATTGGTAAGTGTTTATGATTCAAGGGTATATGTGTAATATTATATTTCCATTAGGATTTATTCATAATACCTACACCATAGTATTGGACTTCTAATGTTATGTGAGTTTATCTGAAAAGTCTCATCATCCTTCAAGGATCCATAACATTCTTCGTCTCTCATATCTTCTCATGATCCATTTTATTTAAATATCAAAAACTCAATTAATTATTCAGAATCAACCATTTAATTTTTTCTAAAAACAATATTGGAGATTTTTTCCCATAAATTGGATGAATTAATCTATATTCATCAAAACTATTAATGTGTGGTGTTAAACTAAAAACATTTCCAAATGACCAGGAAAAAAGTCTTTGGAAATAAAATAATTTTATTATATATAAAAATTGATGATTTATCATTATTATTCACATCCTAAACACTTTAAATATTTCATTTCCTCGCTTAATAACTTAAAAGATTCTCTGGAAAGGATCAATTTTCTCATAAATCCTAGAATCAAGTAAATACAACATAATTGAATAGAAATCAGAACAATAAAATTCAAAAAAAGAAACTCCAATAAAAATTAGATATTTTTCAAGATCCTATATCATTTTATTATTCTAATCATCATTGATACATCCAATATGAATTATATATAAATCATCAAGCCTTCTTCATTTGAGTTTAAAACTCCGCAAATCTATCCTACACATTTCTAAACGATGTACATATTTTATTTTTCCCAAACATATATGGATATAGAACTTAATTAGTGAATTTTTGCAATTTTAGACAAGATAATTCAATGAAACAGACATCACACAAGGTTATTAGTTGTAACCAGGTCTTGGAAATAGTTTCTGGATAACTATCTCTTAGATCCATGGACCTCTAACTTATGGTTTTGACATACACACCAGATTACATGTTATATCATGGTAATTTTCATATCAGTTATCATACATTCATTATAATATTGTATATAAAGATTATTATAATGTCATTTAGGTAGGATCCCAAATATGTTTCAATATTTAAATTGGTTAATTACACAAAATATGGTTTTAATTCCTAGTATGTCATGTCAAAATTTTCGGTAACCCCGAATCCTTTCAAAATAGAGTCACTTTTCCGAGTGTTAATATTTAAGATTTATTGTTTCCAGGAATAATTATTTATATTTATTATAATTTATTTCATTTTACCTCAATATAGTTTTAAAACACAAAAAATAAACAAATAATAGAAACAAAAAAACACCAGAATAAAAAATAAAACACAAAAATCCTAAACTACTAAAATTTACTCCCCCAACACGTGATTCATCCAATGTTATCCATATAGTATAGAAGATATAATCATGATTAATGGATTATAACATTGTATAACATTATACTATGTAATGGATATGGTTGACATAATGGGTTCACCTATAGAATTGCTGGAGGATTTCAAGGTCCTCCATGAGATCATTTGGATAACACTCATAATACTTCTTCACTCTCAAATAATTCATAGTAATAGGATTATTTATCATACTATAATATTATCTATACTAAATATTATAGTTGTAATAATTATTAACATTCCTTCCCATATTTAATTAAATTTACCTAGCTTGAATTTTAATTTAGATTTATAGAGTAAAAAATGATTATAAAATAAAAGTCTCTCTTATGTATCATATTTTTATATATAAATTATATTTTGTCCTTGATAATTTTTTCATTATAAAATTATTCTATTAAAATTTATTCTGTTTCTATAATTTATATTTTCTTTTGGTATCCATATTCCATTATGTTCACATTCATCTTCATTACTACCCGGTATGATTTTTATTCCAATTCCATAGGAATGAAATTTCTATCCTCATAAATTTGTGTTTACAGACTTATTAATATGGGTTTATTATAAGATATTATACAATAATATAATGTATCTTACATCCTTTAGCTCTAATAATTTTGTTGGTCGGAGCGGATACTCAAGAGGGGGGTGAATTGAATTCCAATTAAAAATTTCTGTTAAAAACATTTCTCTTAAAATCCCCCAATTTTAAGACAAAGTTAAACTGTAGTGAATCTATATAGAGTGTAAATGTTCAATCAGTTTCTCAATGATTGATTAGGTCTCAGTTGACTTAATCTGAAGATTAAATTAACCTTTTAAACTGATTTACTGATTTACAATAAGTATAAACACTTGCGAATTTAACTATCAAAGTAACATTAAAATAGTTTTTTATTTCAAATTAATAGCAGTGGAATAAGTATATAGTTTACTTATAGAATAAAATTAAAATGAATAGTAGAGTTAACCAAGAGGTTCAGTCTCAAGACGAGACTTAGTCCTATCAACAATTTATATAAATTGATCCACACCCTAGATCTGGGTTAACAACAGTTTACAAAACTGTCCTGGCCACGTAGGGACCTCTACCACTGTTCTTCGTGGGAATCATAACAAATACTAAGCCAAATAAGGACCTCTTCCATAGTTGATGTGGGTAAAAAGAGTTAATATATTTGGAGTGAGGATTTTGATATCCTCCAGTTCAGTGCTGGATATAGTGTGTGTAAAAGATATTCAGAGTACCCCACATAGCTCAAAAAATGTAAGTAAAACAATCACTAAGAGAGAATGTATCAGAGTGTAGAAATCTCTAGTAATTGGCAGGGTAGCTCTGGAGTCGTTGGATTTAGCAGAAATGCTTCTAATTCCTTCTCTGGTTTTTCCCTTGAAAACAGAGTATCGTGATTCAATTCCTTCACTTCCAGTTTAAGTGTTCAGCTCAAGTATGTGTAGTCATTGTCTCTCTTGAGCTTCTTCTTTGAACTTGTGTTCTTGATGTATATCAATGTTCTTCATGTTCTTCTTCTCATGTACATTTATGGAATAATTCTCTCTCTTTTGTATCTTTGTATCTGTTGTATATCTGTGTGTATCTTTTTTTTGCGTTGTCTATCTATTCTCTCTTTACTGCAGCTCGATCTTCTTTTTATTCCACGAGCTCCAGCATTAAGAATAATTAACTTTTTAGAGGTACGAGGTACGGTCTCCTGGCATGCCAACAATCAACATTAATTAACATTAATTTCATTAAAAACATAAAAAAATGACTGTTAGGGTTAAATACTAATTTATAGAAATTCACACAGTTTTCATGACTATCGGTGAGTCATGTGATCGGTGAGACATTTTGAATCTGTATTGGTTTCGGTAGCCTCATCATCAGTGTCTCAGTATTGGTGTCTCAACATCGGTGTTTCAGAATCGGTGTCTCATGATTGGTGTCTCAGCATCAGTGTCTCATGATCAGTGTTTCAGCATCGGTGTCTCATGATCGATGTCTCAGCATCAGTGTCTCATGATCGGTGTCTCAGCATCGGTGTCTCAACATCGCTGTCTTAGCATCGTCGGTATCGGTGACACATGATCTTCGGTATCTCTTTAGATATTCGTTAGCTATCAGTGCGACTGTTCATCATCCGTGAGACCATTCATCATCAGTGCGACAGTTCATCCTCGGTGCGACCGTTCATCATCAGTGCGACCGTTCATCATTGGTGTGACCGTTCATCACCGGTGCGACCTTTCATCATCGGTGACTCAGAAAATGACTATCAGTGAGTCATGATGATAAATTCATACAAAGTGTCTGTTCAATCCAGAATACTTCCAGGTCAACCATAACCATATATTGATCATAGATAAACAATTGTGGATATGATTTAACCATATTTAGAACAAGTTGAACAAGTGATTAAAAAGAAATAAATAAAACTAAGATTTGTGATTACGAAAATAACCATTCCACATAGAGTTCAACAATCTCCCCCTTTATGATAATCACAAATCAATGGCATAAATTAAAAGAGAATACTGTATTGCATTCATTATGCTCCCCCTATAAAAAAGAATATATTCCAAAAGATAAAACATGGTTATAATAGCAACTAGAACATATATATAACTGAGGCATTCTCCGCATTCATCATTTCTCCCCCTGTGTATACATGCATCTGATAGAAATCTAGCATGAGAATTAAGAGATGATGCATCCAAAGATGATGCATCCAGAGCTCGCATATGCATGCATGATTCACCTATTTTCTCTCCGAGATTTCTCTCCCCCTTTGGGATTATCAAAAAGAAGAGAGTAAAAAAAGATAAACAAGAAGATTTCATACCAAAAAAGGGTACACATATTACAAACAAAAGAGAATAGTTTTGGAAATCAAACACACTATCAAAAAAATGACAGTAACAACTATTTCTCTGGGTTCATGGGAGCTTTCCCTTTAGCAGTAGGAGAAATTGAAGGTCCAGAAGGTTGTTGGGTAGAAGGTGGAACTGGCCTTATGGAGAAAGGAAGTAGGACGACCCGAGATGGACGAACTGTGGGTTCCAAGGACACCTGTTGCAAATAAAGTCGTTCTAAATGTTTCTGTTGAAAGACTGGTCTAATACTGGAAAGAGCTTGAGAAACAGACATCTGGATAGGAGAAACATCTGACGATTATAGAGTCTCAACTGTAGAAAAAATGGATTTTGGTTGCACATAAAGGTAGTGTTTTAACAAGTTGATGAAGTCCTGAATGACTTCTCCACCGTACTTCATGGCTTTTTCAAAATCATCCTTATTTTGCATGAAATTTTCTAAAGTGGGGGTAAAATATTTTAACTTCTGAACTTGAGCATTAAAATCTTGAGTCACTAAAGGGAGTCTCATATTATCAGCCAATACATTAAAATGATGATTCAACTCATGCTTTGTGTAGATATTAGGGAAATAATGTTCTACTTTCTCCTTAATCTCCTTTTGAGCTTTTGTAGCATCAGTTGAATATAACTGTACCATTTTATGCACATGATCACTATGCTCTTTCTTTTTCTTCAAAGAATCTAAATCTAAAATCTTCCTAAGAGCCGCCAGCTCTTCTCTAACAACATCTATTAAGGTATCTAATTCTCGACTAGTGATCTTGGTCACCTTGGCATTGACAGCCTAAGCAATAACCTGAGTAATCTCAGATTTTAACTTCCTCAAATTTGCTTTCTTCAAACATTCTATCAGATTTATTAACACTTCCATCATGCCAAAGATGGTTGTTCTGAACTAACCTGACAAAGAAACATGATTGCTGCCTAACTCCGTATGTGTTTGATTCAAAGAGGTATCATGCCTTCCAATTGATTAACTGAATTTTCACAGGTCTCCTTTGATAAGGTTTTCCACTCTTTGAGCCAAATCATTCATAAAAGAATCAGATAAAGACAAATTAATAGGAGCAAGAATATGAGATAACTCACTTTTCACAGTCTCCCTACCAGCTTGAATCAATTCAATCGTTAAATTTTCAAAATATGACTGAGAAACTGCCAGATCAGGTCTACATTGAGATACTGAAGGATTTGGTCTGAAATATGTTCTTTGCAAAAACTCGGCAATGAATTGGGCCTTAACAGAATGACTTATTCCGGAAAGATCCACTTCTACACCTTCCTCTTCCTCTGGGTAGTCTAATCCTAGAACAACAAGACTTGGATGCTCTTCCCATGCCGTTTTGCATGAAGGGTATAAAGGTTTCACAAACAGAGATCGTCCAGAATTTTTAGAAGGGACTTTCTCATGCTTATCACTCACCAGCTGTTCTGTCCTCTCAGCTTTAGGAATATGCTCTTGCTCAAGTGTTTGGGGTTGAGGATCATCTTGGATCACATATTGACCATATAAAGGTCGATCATCAGCATAATCCTCATTACTTTCACTGTCACCGCTACTATCATCACCATCAGCATCACCCTTATCACTATCACCACCTTCATCATCATCATTAACTGATCTCTCATTAGAATTGTCTGTACATCCGGATTCATACTCCTCAGAAGTTGATTCAGTAGTCTCTCCTTCTTCTTCATCATCTAAAATCGGTTCAGTTTCTAGTAAATTGATGGGAGGACTTGTTGAACCAAATTCCATCCATCTTCTCTTTGGGATAACAGTATTAGGATCACTCCATTCATCAGGAGATGATTCATCTTCTTCTTCAGCATTTAAATTCTCATCATCTTATTCTTCTTCTTCTGTTCCTTTCTTACTGGATTCACCAGTTTCTTTAGGAGAAACCACTTCCTAACTGATGAGATACACTCATCTCCATCTCCATCATCCACACGGCCTATGAATTTCAACATGGAAGAAATTTGTTTAGGATAAAACAGAGTGGTAGCTTTCATTGAAGGTTTTATCATCTCAACAATATGCTTGGAAAAATATCTACATAGAATGATATTTTCACTATTCAGCAACAGAAAAATCCAAAAAACATCTTGATAATTTACTGCAAAAAAATAACCTTTTCTCAGACATACTTGATATTGAATAAATTTGAACTGGATTCGGTTCTCACCATCCAACTTAGCAGCTATTATCCTTCGGGATTCAGACATCCCAATCAAAAATTCCAGGGCTAACTTATAAGAAAAGTAATCAGTTGTGGGAGGAATATTACCAGAATAGTCCTCGTATCTTCCATTATGAGGTACTCCTAGACATTCAACCCATTGTTTTGATGAAAAAGTTATATTTTTCCCTTTTACTATAGAAGACAATCTCACAGCCTCTACTCCGTTCAAATCTATATCCAGGTTCAAATAGAACTCATGCACTAGCTTTGGGTAATAGACTCTGTCATTATTACATAACCACTCCTTCCAACCTTGAGCTTCCAAAACTTTCAAGAGAACGGACTTCCTAGATAAAACCCATTCCGAACAAATTTCCTTTTCTACTATAACTTCTCATTTTTCTAGCTCCGGGTTCACATACCACTGCGTCGTACTTCTCAACTCACCTCGAGCATGCTTGATAGGTGAAGTTCCTTCAGATTCCTTGCTTTTTCTCTTTTGCATGGCCATTTTCAGGTTTTGTGACAATCGAGAGGCTTGGAATGATTAAAAAAGGCTCGGTTTACAGAGAAGAGAGGAGAGAGTTCGGTGAGAAATGGAAGGTCAGCAGTCTATAGAGAATGAAATAGCCGCGTGTCATTATTTGTATCATTTAGGGTTATAGATAATAAAATATCGATTAAGTAAAACAACGTCATTTTTAAACAAAAAAAATTATTATGACCAAATCGGTAGCACTAGTCAACATGACAGATCAGTTTGAAAGATCGGTTTCACAGATCGGTTTCACAGATCGGTTTCACAGATCTGTTTGACAGATCGGTTTCACAGATCTCTCATACCTAACTCTCGTTTAATCGAGTTTAACCTATCACAATTTAAGTGCTTGGTGAAAATATAAGCTAATTGTTGTTCAATACCTATAAACTCAAGAGTGATATCACCTTTTTGCTAGTGATCTCTCAAAAAGTGATATCTGACATCAATGTGTTTGGTTCTAGAGTGAGACACAGGGTTCCCTGAAATGTTAATTGCACTAGTGTTATCACAGTTAATTGAAATACGCTTAAAATCATATCCATAGTCCAAAAGAGTGTGGTTCATCAATATAATTTGTGCACAACAACTACCAACAGCAATGTATTCTGCTTCAGCAGTAGATAATGCAACCGAGTTCTGTTTCTTACTACACCAAGATACTATGGATTGACCCAATAAATGACAAGTTCCAGATGTTCTCTTGCTATCTAACTTAAAACCATCAAAGTTAGCATCTTAATAACTGATTAGCACAAAAGATTGTCTTTTTGGATAAAACAAACCTAAGTTTAATGTGTGTTTGAGATACATAAATATTATTTTAACAGCAAGTAAATGAGATTCTTTCGGGTTAGCATGAAATCTTGCACACATACACACACTAAACATAATATCTGGTCGACTAGTTGTAAGATAAAGTAAGCTTCCAATCATACCTCTATAATTGGTTTGATCCACTAGTTTTCCACCTTCATCTGTATCCAATTTACAGATTGTACTCATAGGAGTATCACTTTCTTTAATACTATCCAAACCAAAACGTTTTTGAAGATCATTTGTGTATTTACATTCCCAACATTAGAGAAAAACATACAATACATCACCATATTATTCAGATCAATAAATCAGACAAGATTAATATGGAAACTAATCAAATCATATAGGTTAATAAGACAAGGATATCTACCTATCCAAATAAAAAGAATAAATTGACAATAATTATTCCTAAATTCAAATTCCCAACCACCCTTGGTGACTAAAGGTTTATTAAGATGAGATCTAGAAAGTAACTGACTCCCAATTACTACCTGTGTCCAAAAAATATATAAACTATATGCTAATATCATGAAAAAATTCCAACTTGGACCTTTATATCTGCATTGCCTAGATCTAAACTAGAGACCCTAATACCATGATAACCATGATTGAATGGACATTTCCAAAATTAGATTACCAATCCCTATGGATTAATGACTAAAATGTGGAATCATACAAGATAAAGGAGGGAATGATTTCCATAACATGATTGGAATATAATAAAATGTATTAGTATGATCAAAACCCCAAAGGGATAAAGTACCATAAAAAAAATAGTCATAAAAAATAATGAAATATATCATCAATATAACCAAAATGAACAAGATAAATATAATATGACGATGGAAACACCACTCCAACCCACAAGGGATCAGGAACATCCACCACATCCAAGAGACACTTTCCCATTACTCAGACATGGAAGGAAAAAATATAAAAATTTTTTTAAGGAAAAGGTAGAATGAAATATAAAAATACCAATAGGTTCTTAAATAGTTTTTCATAACAAGATTATATAGTAATTAACCAAAAAAGTGTTCAATTTCTACCCAAAAGGAATGGTGAAGCAATTTTATATTTAGAAAAAAAACATTCTATTTATTTCATAATAATGGATGTCATTTTAAATGCAGAATAAATAAAAATTCTTTATAAAACAATTTATATAAACCACATGGAATGATTAATGCAGTTTCACGAACATTGGCATTTATAATCAAAATCATCATAATAGGAAACATCTTCTTCTTCCCTGTATTATGGTATTTTCTAGTTATGGAATCCAAAAACATATCATATCAAGGATCATAGGTAATTTTTTGCACACATCCCTCACGATCATGAAAATATTTTAACATCAACATCCCATCAGGGGTAAGATCTTTCAAATGAGGTTTTATTAGAGTTTTCATTGTTAATTAGTTTCCAGGTAATTATCGTACTTGCACGCCAATCCCAAATATCCAAATAACGGTATATGATTTCATGTTATATATAAATAAATCAATAATGGAAAAATAATTTCAAATTAGATTAAAATACAATTTCACATTTTACAATTTCAATATTACAATTTCATTCAAAAAATTGGTTTTTATAAACTAATAACTTCCAGAAACCAAAACCAATAATTTTTTTATACCATTTCATTGTAATCAATTTTATCAAATATTATTTTTAAAATCATTTCTCAAAATCCATAAATATCAAAATTCACCCAAAATTCCAATTCCATTATAAATATGAGTTTTTCCCATAATTTCATGACAAATAATTTCAATTCCCCATCACATCAAATTGGTTTTCCACAAATAAATTGAATGAAATTTCAAAAAACAATAAATCCATGGATTAATATATCAAACAAGCTAAATGGAACCACCTACAGTTTTTTCAGGGAAATTACCACCCATAATGAGACCCCCAAACAATTAAATATGGAATATATGAACCTTGTTCTCATCCTAGAATAAATATTCAACAATATATAATTTAGATACCTAATCCCTATAAGATCATTTAAAGTATAAAGAGGAAAGAGAGAAAGAGATGAATGAGATAGAGAGATTGATTACTCGAAGAGATAAACTACATCCAACATGATGATCAATCATTGAATGGATGAACTGAAGGGATTAGAGATCACCAATAATTCTTAGGAGATTCTCTTCTTTGAGAGAGGTTGGGATGAAAATTTGGTGAAATGAAAATCATCTGAGTGACACAAATAAAACTTATTGTCCTGATAATTATATGACATGAAACCCCATAATATATATTTTAATTTTTGAGTCTCATATACACTGAAAAACTTATCCTTTTATTAGAAATATGATTTTTAATATTTAAACAGTGTGTAATATGCTCATGGTGTGTTACATTTTGTTTTGTGTACCTGTTTCAAAAAAACAACTCGGTGATGATTACACATCTTTTAATCACATTACACGACATGAAGTCTTTGGAAGAACGAAAAAATATAGGCTGTTATGATGTATATTCCAATAA
The DNA here is from genome assembly GCA_963277665.1 of Viscum album. Classification (NCBI taxonomy): domain Eukaryota; kingdom Viridiplantae; phylum Streptophyta; class Magnoliopsida; order Santalales; family Viscaceae; genus Viscum; species Viscum album. The sequence goes on along the minus strand of OY728141.1, from coordinate 588,645,646 downwards.
ATATTGGACATCACTATTACTGATACCCATTGAATTCTTTCATGAAATTTCATGGACAATGATTATGTAAAACTGAAAAAAGGGAAAAGATACCTCACAGAAAGGTAATAAAGTGTTATAGGAATTCTTTAAAATGAAGTAATTAGAGATTTTCCTTGGACAATGTTGATGAAAAATTTTGGATAGGTATCTATGGTATGTAAATGGTTCATTGGATTAAAAGTATTTCAAAATTATAGTGTTTTTGAAGGGGTACTAGATGTCTCATTATATAAGCGAGAAGAGTTTGATTTTTGTAATAATATAATGGGAAAGTCACTATTCAATGGTGAAAGGGATCTAATAATAGAAAATAATGTATTTAAGGAAGGTTTAAGGTGAAAAAAACCCTAATAAATCATTTCAAAAAGTGTTTTTAACTTATTTTTATTTCTATTACTCTTATATTTTTTCAATTTTATCATTTTGGTTTCTAGAGTGCTAATTTATTTATCACCTATGTAATTTAATTTTTGTTGTTGTTACTAAATGATACTAGTTATATAATTTAAAACTAATGATTATAAATAGAGTAAAACTTCATCGAATAGATTTTCAATATTGTAATTTGTTAATTTGATGTTTATCATACATCACATGTGAAAAACATTTTTAGGAAAATTTTACTTTTATGAAAAAAAATAATGACTATGAAAAAATTAAATTATTTTTTTGTTTTCATGAAATTAACTTTTTTATTATGAACCATACAAGAGTTATTTGGATTTTAGTATAATATAAAAATGAAACACATAATTTGAAAATACAATTAAACAAAAACTACCAATATACATTTTATTAGAGTAAAATATTTGATGAGTTATAATATGTTAATAATAGAATTTATAAATTTTAATAATATTTTTCAATGTATAATTGTACTTCATAATTAAAATTTTCTTTAAGGTAAATATTTTATGTATTTTTAATTATTTCTTATATTCTTATTATGTCATTGATTTCCATGTATTTTTTATAACATAGTTTCTATAATCACCTAAAAATAAATCTTTTTCCAAAAGACATTAAAAACTAATCCATAGGTAATATTTCTATACTGGATAAAAAATTAATATTCATTATTTAAAATTATTATTTTAAAATTTAGTAATTTATCTTTAAATAATAAATATAATATATAATGAAAAAATATTTTTAAAAAGGACTATTTAGATATTAAATTTTACTATTCTTATTTCCTTTATATTACATTTTAAATTATTATTAATATATTATTCATATAAAAAATATATTGTTTCATTATGATATATTATATTTAGTTTAAAATAAAAATATATAGTATATTAGTATTTTAGAAAAATATATTTTTATTAATAATATGATCTTACTAGTTGTTTAGCAATACCAATTGAATTTTATCAACTCATATTTATTAAAAATGACATATTTTTATAATTATTTCTAAACAAATATCAATATTTGATTACTTTTATTTACACACACCAATTCAATTATAGTTTATATATTTACAACATTTCATTTTATTTTAATAAAATGTATTGATGTTTTTTCTTATGGTGTTTCATGAGAAGAATGTTTTCAAAAACATTAAATTTATTAAAATGAAAGATATATTGTAATATATTTGTTTGTTTTATTCTACCCAAATAATTAATCTATATACTCTTAATCATAGTTTCTATCTCGGTTTAAATAGATCACAATGTTCTTAAAATAGTCTTGATGTGAGATATATTCACTAATGATATATATATCTTACTGACATGTGCATGACTGGAAAACACTTATTTTACTTCATAATTGGTATATATTAAAACAATTTAAGAAAATTAATCACCATTATTTAGTTATAAACTTTGGTATTTTAAGAAAATTTCGGTTAAAAAATTATGATCACTGGGTACTCAAATATGTTGTTTCTTTTGGAGACGTACAAGTGAATCAAGTCTAGTTCATGAGATGAGAAAATTATTTATATGTCCAATATATTATTATAATTATTTGTCCCATTAAAAAATTTATAGATTTTTTTTCAATTAGTGTTTATTAAAATAAATAGTTATATTTTCTTTTAGAAATTGAAAAAATGTTTTGAAATATCATTCTAGCCATGTTTGACAAAATTATCATACATGATTTTAGCGTTATTATTCAAATATGGGGTTTAATTTAGGATATTCAAATCATTCATAGAATATGAAGAATAAAATAATAAAATATGTTTAAAATATATTATATAATAATAGAGGGATGAAAGGCCTTTATCTAATTCTTCCATTGTAAAAAAATTTATAAATTTGAATATAGTGTTCTCTGAAATGGGTAATAAATGATAATTACTTTTTTATAATACAATCATATACGTCCCATGACCCTTCATGATATATAAGTTTGGATGAGGGTTTGGATCTTTATAAAATATGTTTTCATATATGTTTAATTTTAAATACGATTTCCAAATCATTTGATCATGATTTACTGATGATTTTAGTAATCATATCCTATGGAAGGGAAATGATGGTTGTGTATAATTTATACTTATCCACATTGATGGAGAAATAAAAATTAACAAATAAATTATCATAGTCCACTAAAATATTAGTGATTTTATTGGATATTTCTTTTACACTTTTTAGTGGGTTCATATGCTCACATATTTGTTATTTCTTGGATTATTTCCCTGATATAGATAATTCCAAAGTTAACCACAACATTATAATAATTGATCCATTGGATAAAATTTATTTCATGCTATCATGTTAACTACAATATTCATTTTCTTCACCATTTAATATATCTATACTATCCTTTTGAAAAATTAATATATCTCCCCATTCACTGAAAACTTTTCCCATGGGGATTGTTTCTATATTATTGGCCCATAAGCTGTTAAATTTTTATTCCTCTATTGTCTTCCCCTATAGATTATTTTAAAATACATTATTCTATAATATTGAGAGTCTATGATTTTTTTATGGTTTTAGTTATTAAACATAACTCATTATATCTCAGTAACAATTTACGTGATATTTTTAACAGTAGATTCTATTCATTTTGGTTTCACATTGGGAGAATCACTAAATTACACATACAATATTTCGTTAACTTGGTTCCTTGGAGATTAATCCACTACTAAAACAAAAAATAATTAAAATGAATGGTGAAATATTAATATCATGTGATAATTATCAAAAATAATCTCATAGAAATACAAACACAATATGTATTACTCTATTAAACCATCACATTAGCATTAAGTTCAACCTAAATCACTCTTATATTAATCTATGATTCATTATGCTGGGTTCTCTCAAAATCAATAACCTAATTCTTCATTTAATAAATCTATCTTAATAGATCATAAAATGAATAGTATTTAATAAATCATATCCCTCACGAGGGTCTTTCAATGTGATCATTCTAAGGCCCACTCATTATGAATCAAGTGAAGATTGATTTAATGATCAACTATCCTTATTTGGGGAGACTAAACCTAGGTCTATCCAAGGAAAAACTACTTCAAATTTCATATATACATATAAAGATGTAATGTTAAGAAAACTAAAAAATCTTTAATTTACAAAAAAAATATAAGATGGTATCCTACACATAGACTAATTCATAGGGTTATACTAAATTCCTCTAATCCAAAACCCAAATTAACTAAACTAATCATAAAAAATAACTTAATCATACTATGATAACAATTAAAGTGATTAGGATCTTTACACCATGCATGGTCCAATGATAAAAAAGTAAATTAGATACTATAATTGATTCAACATGAGATGGCCTAAGCTATATATATTTATTAAATTTTAGTTTCATAAGATAAAAATTAAATCTCAGAAATAATTTAAGAAATCACATGATATGAAGGATTGGTCTTTTTTGGACCCTCTATGATGTAATAGTTTACATAATCACGAAAAATGTAAATCTATAGATTGTACTATGTCATGCCATTTAATATCTCTATATAAGTCAACTATGTCATACAGAACTATATACTTCAATAATTCAATAACCTATATATATATAAATATATTTTTACAAGTGTATTTTTACATGTGATGTTTCATATAAGACAGACACTTCATGAGATTTTTAGAGTCCCTAACACCGATAGTTTGTTTGACACAACGATCTTCGACACACCGTTGTTTGACACACAAATTTTTGACACACCGATGTTTGACAAACCAATGTTAGACAGACCAATGTTCAACACACTAATGTTCGACACATAAATGTTTCACACACCGATGTTCGACACACCAATTTTATTATATACCAAAGATTACAGATCGAAGATGAAATACCGATTATGATACACTAAAAATAACAAACTGATGATGACACATTGATGCTAATAGACCAAAGATGACATATCAATGATGACAGACCAAAGATAATAGACCGATGTTGACACACCAATGCTTGCAGACCAAAGATGACAGAACGATGAAAATGACTCACAGATAGTCATAATTAACTATTTCATGTTTATTAGTTCAAATTTATTTATAATGGTCATATTTAGAAAAAGTAATGTTTCTGAAAATATTTAATTTTTTTTGTAAGATAATCTATATACATTATGAGGTACATGCACATCGGGAGATCTTCATGCCTATTGGATCTTGATGTATAAAAGGACTATAACCTCAATCTTAAATGTATAGCTCTCGTAAAACACAAAAACAAAACCAAAGTGCATACTGTGTGAATAAAAAAGATATTCCAAATATAGAAACTCCAAACATGATATCACAATATATTTTACAAGAAACAAGATATTGAAGCATGCTAAACATCTCCACAAAGAAGAGATGAAAATTTTCACACATGGATGCTAGATTATAGAAACTATGATACTCTATTTTGAATCCAGCTTCTAGAAGAGGGCTCAAATATCATTTTCCCATCATATAATGAGTCCAGAGATTCACTTAATGATAGAAAAAGATTTATAAACCCTGTTCTTATTTTATAAATTGTTTGTGAACTTGTGTTTACTATTTGAGCAGTGTGAGTATCTGTTAGTGTCACACACACTGTCTCGTGAGCATAACCGAAGGATATTAAAATTTCATCACTCACAATTCCATTGTACTCTTGTATCCCACATAGAACTGTGGAACAGATCCTATGTGATTTTATTGTTAGTATTTCCATGAATAACTATGTTAGAGGTCAAGTGTGACCTTGACAGCCCTATGCGATGTTGTGAACCCCGATCCAGGGTTTGGATCAAAATCATATTAATGTTTACTTTTTGGTGGTAGGTGATCACCAAGTGGAGAGGACTATGTCTCAGCTTTATACTGAAGCTCTTTTTTTATACATTATGTTGTTTGTCATGTGTTTTAATCTAATGTTCATTTTTCACATAAAGATAAAATGAACATTGATAGATAGTTTTGCAAGTTTTTATATATATTTGGAATCATTATATTAGTTTTGAATGTTTAACAAATCTTTATATTGGTAAAGATAAGAACTAAAAAATCTTGTTGGAATCTAATTGATCCTTTATGAAATTTATAAATCCACTACAAACTAACATTAATTTTATTTTAATAGGGGGTGTTATTTTAATGAATAAATTTTAACAGAAATTTTTTTAGATATTCAATTCACCCCCTTTTGAGACATCTAATACAACCAACATTTGGTATCATAGGCTCTTAAAAAAAATATTTTTAGCATTTAAATATTGTCAACTGTGATTAAAGTTGTTTTTAAATTATCTCAAAATTTCGATTATTTCTAAATTTTTATCTCTTTGAAATTATTTTACAACTTTTATCATGGAAAATAGATTAGGAGGGGATCCTACCAATATAACAGCTTTCTTTAATGGAACTAATTATTCCAAGTGGATAATTAAGATGAAAATACATCTAGAAATCATGGGATTTAAAATCTGGACAGTTATTTAAAGTAAATATAAAATTTCTAAAACTACTAGAAACACTTGGGATAAACCTTACAAGGCTACCTATAACAATAATTGTAATGAATTGAATGCTCTGTATTGTGCACTAGGAGATACAGAGTTTACCATATCTCTTCTTGTAAAACTGCACATGAGAATTGCGTAAATCTGTCTATTTCTCATGAGGGAACATCAAATATTAATGAAATGAGATTAAATACTTATACTATTAAATTTGACAACTTCAGAATGAATAATGATGACTATATTTTTAATATGTATCTCAAGTTCAATGAAATTGGGAATACCATGATTTATTTATAAAGAGATGTAACATCCAAAGAGAAGATTATGCGGATTCTAAGATGCTTACCAGAAAGATGGCATGGAACGTCTTAGCCTATTAAAGAATCCAATGATATTGATATGATGTCCGTGAATGGCTTGATTGGAAAATTATTGATATATGAAGAGAAATTGATTGTAAATAATGAAGATGAAGAACCAAAATGAAAGTCAGTAGATTTCAAGATAACTCCTCCTAAAAGTAAAGATAAAGATAATGTTCAAACTTTTATTTAATACTCAAGTAGTGATGATGTAGCTTTGAACAGTGATGAAGAAATGGCCCATTTGGCCAGAAAATTCAAGATATTTTATAGGAAATAGAAATTTTTGAAAAAGAAAAATTACAAAGGAATGTATGATAATGAGGAAAATTTGGAAAAGGTTTGAAAAAAAGAGAAATCAGAAGATATAATTCTCTAAAAATGTAAAATGAAAGGACATGTGAAGGATGGTTGTCCAAAGATGAAATACAAGAAAAAGTATGAAAATAAGGATATAAGGTATAATAATGCAATTAAGGCCTCCTGGAGTGCCTTTGAGGATATCTCTAGTGAATATTTCTCTTCTCAGAATGAAAAAATTTATATGAATAATATGTGTTTTTTGAAAAACAAAACTAAGGTAACATTAGAATCTCTTGTATATAATTATTATTATTCTGAATGTGAGTCTCAGAATATGAAAAATGATGAATTATTTGAATACCGAAACATGATAGAAGAAACATGTAATGAGTTGAAATATAAGTATAGATCATTGAAGAAAAAATATGGTCTTACTTTGATCGCTATATTTTAACATACAACTGAAAAAGAGAAAAATGATCAACTGTTCAAGGAGAACAATGAGTTAAAAATGTCTAATGAGAAATTGAAGAAGGTCTTATAAATGTTTACTAAAGGGAAAAATAAACTTTCTCAAATGATTGGTAAACAAATAGCTCATAAGTATACTTCTGGGATATGATATCAACCAGGTTAAACGAATTTATCCAACTCACGTTTTGTATCCAAATCTGGAAAATCTTCTAGATTTTTCAAAAACCATGGTTTTACAGCATGTCCAATTCCACAAATTCTTTTACAGTATCCAATTCTTCAGGAACAAATGGATTTTATTTTTCAAGAACTCGATATTCCTCATATTGGAAACCAATAAGAGAGTTTTTGGTTCTTAAATCTTATGTTACTAATACATGTGGACCAGACAAATATGGGTACCAAATTCGTTTCATGGATGAACTGTTTTGTAGGTAAACTGCCTAAAGAGATCATGTAAAAATCATTGGTACATGGACAATTGGTGTTCAAGACATATGAAAGGGTATTTTCTTAATCCTTAAAAGTCTTATCATGAATGATTGAGGAAATGTAACATTTGTTGTCAATGGTAAAGGAAAAATCATCGGCATATGCCTAATTGGTAACCCTAACTCTATTTTAATTCTAATGTACTATATGTTGATTGATTAAAGAATAAAATACTAAACATATCTCAATTGTCTAATGATGGGTTTAATGTTAAATTAAAAAATTATTCATGCCATGTTTTTGGTGCCATGAATAACTTAATGTTTATTGATTTTAGAAATGATAATGTATATCATATAAATCTAGACACACTAGTGTCATAGACTGTCTCTTTCCTAAACACCATTCAACAGGATTATTGGTCTGGAATATAAGACTTAGACATTGAAAAATACACTCTCTTAGTAGGTTAACTATAAAAGGATTAGTGAATGATTTACCCAAATTAATGTTTCACAATAATAATACCTATAATCCTTGTCAAAATTGAATGCAACATAAAATATCATTCAAACCAAAGAAATATGTAACCAATTCTCAACCTCATGAGTTGTTTCAAATGGACATCTTTGGACCATCTAGAGGTTTGAGTCTCAATGGGAAGCACTATGTTTATGTTCTTGTAGTTTATTTTTCTAGGTACACCTGGACCTTTTTCCTAGCTCACAATAGTAAAGCTTCATAACACTTAACAAAGTATGCGAGGAATTTTGAAAAATTCAGTGGACTTAAGATTAAAAACATAAAATGTGATCATGGATTTGATTTTGAGAATCAAGAATATGAAGCTTTTTCTCAGAAAATAGATATAATAATAACTTCTCTGCTTATAAGACACCACAACAGAATGGTGTTGTGGAAAGAAGAAATATAACCTTACCTGAAATTTCCCAATCTATTCTTTTTGAAAATGATATACCCATTTATTTCTAGTTTGAAGCTATTAATTCATCTTTTTAAATAATAAGTATAGTCTTAATCAGAACCATTCTTAAGGAAACTCCTTATGAGTTGTCGAATTATAGGATACCCAAAGTAGGTTATTTTAAAGTGTTTGGATGTAATGTTTATATTCTGAGCACTAAAGGTAATTTAGATAAATTTGACCCCGAAAGTGATGAAGGAATATTTCTTAGATATTTTACATCAAGATAATTATATATAGTATTTATTAATAAAAAAATGTATGTAGTAATCTGTACATATCAAGTTTGATGAATCTGATCCATATGAGCCCAAGAACTCACTATAAAATATTGAAGTGGGTATGTCTAATCTAGACATTAATTATAAAACCTCAAATCATATTGGGATGAAATCTATGAAAATTTCTAGTTCTAGAAATTATCTAGATCCTAAACGTAGTGTATTAGATCAACCTGACCAACCTGAAATACCAAGTCCTACCTTCTCAAGACTAAATAGGACCCTTAAGAATCATCCCTTAAATGCTGTTGTTGGATATTTAGATTGAGGAACACAAACAAGATCTTCCTTGAGAATACAAGTTGAACAACACACTATTTTGTAAAAGTTTGAACCTAAATTTTTAATTATTTGATCAATGATGAATTTTTTGTAATTTCCATTCAATAATAACTTATTAAATTTGAAATAAATAATTTTTGGAAACATATAGTGTAACACCCCACGATTTTACGAGAAATATTATTCATTCTATGGATGTATTGTGTTGTATGCTACTCCAAAATTATCTTGCGTTATATGCAACACCATATTATCTTGTAGTATACACAACACTATTCTTGGATTACATTTCACGCTAGTGTAACCTTCCTTGATAGCTTGCGTTGTACGCAATACCGAGTTTCACTAAAAAATGATATGTTATTAAAATATTATATAAACTAGCAATTATGAATAATAATACCCCTTTTTTGAAATTTTATAAATTTTACCATTCAAAATGGACTTCATTTTTGGATTCTGAATATCGAATTTATGCTAGGGTGAATTTTTGGTATTTTTTTGAAAACATTCAATTTTCGATGAATAGTGAAAACACTGAGTTATTGGTTAAAACTGACTTTTTATTTAAATAATCACTTATTTTATTTAAATTTATTATAGATCAAAATAGATACATAATACCTATATAAGTTCAATTTAATTCATTGGAGTCACTTTATAATAATTTTTTATATATAAAAAATTTATTTAACTTTTTACCCTCTTTTACCCACCTCCTGGGAGAATTTACAAATTTACATAAAACATAATTTTACAACTTATGTGAGTGGAATTTCAAAAATCTGAGAGACACAGTTAATATTAGAAGTAAAATGTAGTTCTATAAGATAAAAATAATTTTTGGTGAATAGTAACCATTTACTTTTATTTACCACGGTTAAAAGTAAATAGTGTAATTAAGGGTAAAAATGATATTATTATTACCTTAACACATGTCCTAATTTTATTGGATAAGTGTAATTAGACATGATACAACCTTAGGAATAATATATTACCCTTAGGTCCACCTAGATTAGATTAGGGATTTTATTATTATTTTATTTAATGAAGAGTTAAAATGGTTAAAATCAATGTTTTATAACTAAACCATTTTTAATATATGGTTATACATAATATAAGTTTGACTATAAATATTCAATATAAAGATAAAAATATTTCCTACATAATGGTATTTTGTTTATATTTTTTAGACATTAAATAATCTATTTTATTTTTGACACAATGATGATGCAGTAATTACCTTATTAATGTCATATTATCATAATTGATATTATAAATACCCAAATAAATGTAATTTGAGACTTTTTATGAATTAAACTAATTTAATAGGTTAATATAAAATATTATGGTTGGTTAGATGAATTTTTTTAATTAATAATGCTGTTATAAATTTAGAAAATATAAAATACCAAATAGTGTCAAAATTGACATAAAAGAGTTTTTAAATCAAATAATATAGTATTAATTGATATAATGGTTATAAAAATCTATGGATTGGCCAAAAGGCATATATAATAATATATATTACATTAATGAACCATGTGGGGTTGTATTGGAAGTTTATAGTTATTTTATTAACCATATAGTGTAATAATACAAGAATACATGATAAAAGATATATTATTTAACTTAGAGTTAAATCTAAATTATAAGGTTAAAATTGTAACCTAAACATGTCTAAAACCTATTGGATGAGATTATTTAGACCCATACCCACCCTAGTCTTGAAAAAGTCACTTTAGTGCCATTATAAACCGAATATTAATTTATTATAAATTAATATTTTATGTTTTTCATAAGGTGCCCCTCACCCCTATTATAAAAGGGCCCTCACCCTTCTCTATAATTCACACTCCAAAGACATTTTTATCGGCCAAAACCTACCCAAATACCCTCTAAACTATCCTACCTTCATTCTAGAGGCATTCCTTTAGTCCGAAATCCAACCTACGGAGCCCTTTTGATCAAATCAGAAGTAAGAACCCGAAGAAGAGGTAAATATCTCACCTCATATTTGAAGTTCCTTTTTTCTTACACATCCTTCTTCTTTGTTGTTTACATTATAAAATAATAACTCCAGTATCTTCTATATAATGTGATGTTATTATAAAATTTTTACAACCATATTAGTTATTTTATCAATCCTATAAATGAAAAACTCACCACACGTGCGTACGTACGGCTTACAGTCTCCACGTCGCGGTGTAGTTTCTTATTCAAATATTTAATCATTCAGATTGGTATAATAATGAGTATAAATTATATAAATAATAAATATAAAATTATTATGATTCTTTATATATGACATACAGACCAATTATATATGATTTTAATATAAAAAATAATGATATTTTCGCTCGTGCGTACGTACGACCTACTGTCTCCATGAACGATGTATTTCATTCCATTTATCAATCTATAATATATATTAATATTATGAATACATATTATATATAAATCATGAATTTACTACTAGAATTAATTAAATAAGTATAAAAGTAATAATATCAAGAAAAAAGTCAATACACGTACAATAAATGAAACGATTTTACCCAAAACGTTGTTTTAACATGAAATTTACAAAAGAAAGGGTAATATAAAGTCTTAAAAAATCATATATGATATCATAAATACTATTTTTGTTATGTTAAAAGATAATAATATGTTTAAACCCATTATACAGTAGTCTTGGACACATATGGATGACATTGGCCATAAGGTAAGTGATAATTTTCAAATTTCATTTTTATCCGAGATTGCTAATACATAAGTATTTACTGGGGTTATATTTTTCATCCATGTCTATAAAATGTTTCTCATATAGTGTTTACAATGATTCCATGTATGTTTAAAGTCATGTTTACCCCTTTCTGACTTTTACAATGTACTATGGAACTAATATTTCTTTTGTTTACCATATGATGTACTTTTTGACTTTTCCAGCTAAAGTATGAGAAGAATGTTTTTTTAAATTATACAGCATGAAATGATTTTTACGGTTTCATATCACCTAATTTTCATGATGCTTCCTCTACAAGATGTCATGATTATTTTCAACAAAATCATTTTCTTTTAAAATTGAGTGGAATTTTGTGAAATGAAAATGATTTTGAAGAAGAAAGGATATTTTCCTCAAGAATACATTTCAAGTGTTTTGTCAAATCTATTTTCCATCTAAGATGACATTATTTAGTATGATTATTTATCAAGTATAATTTCTATATTATTTACATGGTTTGATTTTTCTTATGATGAAATGATATCCATTTCTTTTATATAGACTATTTTATGATGGGATGATGTTTATGAAACCCATTTTATTCGTTGGGTTATTATGAATGATGCATGTTTATTTTGTGGTACACAAAAGAATGATTTCATTTTGAGATGGGTGGGACCTATATCACCCTCCAATGCATTGAGTAAAGATTTATATCTCATGAGATAGACATGGCTGGAACGACAAATGAATTCGGTTCAGTAATACATGGTTGGAATGGTATGTAAACCCAGTTCAGTAAAGGACATTGTCCACAATAATGGTCTTGGAAACAATGCCTTGTATACTATGGAAATCATAACTTGTGCTTAATGTATTCCACAATTACATGTTTTTCCAATTCTATTTTATCATTATTTATGTTCTATTATTATCTATGCCTTACGTACTGCCATGTTTTATGTCATTGCTCATGATTTTGATGTTTAAACATTACATTCATGTTTTTATGTTCAAATGTATATGGTTTGCTTTATTTCTCCTTTCATACCCTTACTGAGCATTTGAGATCACCCTTTTTTTGTTTACTTTTCCCCTGGAAATAAAGAAAGGTTTAGGTAAGAAAACCAAAGGGAATGATCTTTATGGGAGATGTTGAATATATTTCACCATGATTAAAAGATTTTGTTATGAGTTTCCAAAGACACTAAACTATTACGATACTTGAGTGTCTGTTTTTGTTATGTATTAAATATTCTGAAAAAGTAATGTAATTTCCATTTACGTCAAGCTTGGGTCTCTACAGTTGGTATTTGAGGAATGGTTTAGTTATCCACTGGAAACTAGGATGCAAAAACTTTTCTGAAATCCCTAGAGATATTTCTATGGTATGTCTATGGATGTCTTTAAGGTCAAGTATAAGTATAGGTTACAGTCCTAGAATTATTATAACGATCATGAATAACCTAGGATAAAACCTTATATGATAGAGATTTCAAGTAATCCCCTTGATTATGTTTTTTTCCAACTGTGATTTTTTCCTCTCACACTATTCTTTTTGGGTTGTAGAAAATGGCTGGAAACAAGAAGATTCACGATAATGGAAGATATGATGGACAATGGAATGATATTTTTCACGATCAAGAAAATGAAACAGGATTTGGAAGGTGAAACATCGTTATTATGCCACATCAAAAATATCATAATATGATCAATAATCTCATAATTGTTATGTTTCTTGACTCATCTAATAATATAAATATGGAGTTTCATGATTTTATTATAGGAAAGAAAGTTCAATTTTCCTCATGTAAATCATGTGGGTAGAGAAGTCAAGGAAAATGTTTCAAAGGAACTAGAAGATGCTTTGGGTGTGTAAAATATGGACACAAAGACATTAATTTCAATGGAATGGGTTCAATTAGCACTATGTACAAGGATAATTGTATTACGAAGACATCAAAAACAGTTAAATGTTTTAAATGTGGAATTTATGAGCATTATGCAAACTAATGCCCTAAGGGAAAATCTCATGAAGAGAATTAGTATGGTCCTATGGGTAGTATTTATGTTGATGATGATGTAGAGACTACAAATGAAATATGATATGAAATATGTTTTGAGTAATAAAATTAAGAACCTAAGTAAATGGTTTAAGAATCTAGTGGAATTATTTCATTTTTATCAAGAACAAAGTATGGTACTATGGAATAAAGAAACATCTTTGGAATTTTGAACTATTTTTTTTCCTTAATTATTTGAAAGTATATGTTGAATGGTACCGGTAACCATGAAAAGTGATTGAAATATTTGTGGAAAGCACCTAATACACACATAATGAATAGATAAGGAGATAATGAAATGTTTAATAGTATTAATGAGCTCATGGCTGATATAAGGACAATGTGATATCATGGTTTGAGTATATAGAATTTTTGGGATTTGGGTATGTGGAAAGAGTTACCTTTTGACCGCATTCATTTTTTCAATATGGTTCTATGGTAATTTCTGTTTCAATAGAATACATGATTAAGTTATTCACATGTTCGGAATGTGACCATCATGATATATCTTATGATATATGGGGGGTAAATGATGTTATTTACATGCTTGGTATAATTACTTCTCTTATAATCTTATTCATTATACTATGATATTTGACCAAAGTATTTTGGATAATCCAAAAGATTGGGATCGATTATGTTAGACATCATATAGTATTTTTTAAGGCTAAACAATTATGACATTATTTTTGAAATGATATAATAGAATAGTTTTAGAAAAAGGAAATCATGTCGGATGGTTGACAACCCGTCGTGTCAGACAAGGATGCGGGAATCGAACCCACAACCAAAGTACCTAAGGCCTTTATCGCCTACTACTGGCCTACATGAAGTCCCTGGTTAGTAGAAACTATTTTTATGTTATTTTGAGGTATGATAGATGAATTATAGGTCCATTTTTGGAACCATATATAATTAATCTCGCCATTTATGGACTTATGTATATTTAGTAAATTTTTCTAACCTTTTGTTTGAGATAGATGGAATGACCTATCATTCTATCGCATGATCTGTTAAAACTTCAAGAATGAAAAATTTAACTTCATTTCTTTAAGAGATAAAGTGCAAATTGTTCAATGAATGACCAACGGTGAGATTGAACCAAAATCAATTAAGTATTTCTTCTAATTACAATTTTTTCAACTTTAGAGAAATGATCTTGAGACCCAAAAAAGTTTTCCTAGATGGTACCTTAGATCATCACAAATTTATGGCTTTGTGATTGTTGTATTTTTTATATCCATGTTCTCTACCACTCTCCATCAGAACATGGTGGTTATATTTCTCTTCCATATCCATATTTTCATATATGATATCCTATGTGGAAACCCAGTGATGAGGTAATTTGGGTAATCGTTACGTTTCATACTTTAGTTTTTAATGTTAAGTTTTAGTATTCCTTTTTACGATGTGGGTTTCTATAAATGAAACTTTCAAGTAGTAAACCATCTATAACCTCGACAAATTTCGTGGGATAAATTCATTTTAAGGGGGGTAGTATGTAACACCCCGATATTTTATGAGAAATATTGTTAATTTCTTTGATATCTTATGTTGTATGCTACACCAATATTATCTTGTGCTATATGCAACACCATATTATCTTGTATTATACGCAAAACTATTCTTCTCTTATGTTACACGCCAGAACAACATTAATCAATTGTAAAATCCCTAAATGATAAAGGGTTAAATGGCTGAATGATATGCTCATGTCAACAAGGTGAACTTTCCTTTCCAGGAGCCTATCTGATTAAAACTCCACAGTTAAGCATGCTTGGCCTAGAGTAATGAGCAGGATGAGTGACCCTCTGGGATGTTTCCCATGGTGTGTGTGAGTGAGGACAAAACACACTAGAAATGACATGTGTTGGCCTATGGGGACTGTCATTAGTCAGATAACCCATTCGGGCACGTGGGTGGGATCTACGGTCACTACTGGAAAACAGGCCTATACCCACGGTTTTTGAAAATCGTGGGTATAGGGATATTATGGGGACATATACCCACGTTTTTTTCCAGAACCGTGGGTATAGGTTTTTTTGATTGAAGACATATACCAACGGTTTTGGCCAAACCATGGGTATAGAGTGACATATACCCACAGTTTTGAAAAACTGTGGGTATTGTGTTTTTTTTTTCAAGACATATTCCCACGGTTTTAGAAAACAGTGGGTATATCTTTCCAGCCATAAGGAGGGGGAAAAAATAACGAGGGAAACGGAAAATATTTGGCGGGAAAACGGTTAACATTAATATTTATTGGTTTATGAAAATAAAAATAATAAAATTCCCATAGATGAGTTGGTAAGGAGCCCGTTTTTTTCGGCATTGGTGCTGGATCGAAACCCTACACCTACTTTTTTTCTAAAACAGGGATTAGTATTAATATATTAATATAAATATAGATATACATTGACATAAGTAAATTGGATAGGTTGGTTAGCGGGGGAACGTTGTTGCATTCGACGCGGGTTCGAAACCCGCTGCATGCATTTTTTCCTAATACGGTGACAGATTAATATATATGTAGAAATATAGATATTTATTAATATAAATGACGCAGCTGAAGTGGTGATGTCTTCTGAACTATTTACGGGGGTCGCAGTAGTAGCCGGGTTCAAGACCTGGGTACTGCATATTTTTATAATTTTACCCACGGTTTAAAAACCGTGGATATAAGAGTTTGACAGGGTGGATTGTCTTTGACACTGTGTAAATAAAATATATCCATGGTTTTGTTATACTCTAGGTATAGGTTAATACCCCTATACCGACGCCACTCAGCCCCACGGTTCCCAAAACTGTGGGTATAGGCTATACACACGTTTTTGGGGGCTATACCCATGGGTTTGAACCATGGGTATAGGTAGTTTTTTCCATTAATGGGTGGGGCCCATGTGTATGCGGGGAAACCGGTGGGTGGTGCCCGGTTGTCACATTGATAGCTTGCATTGTACGCAATACTGAGTTTCACTAAAAAACGATATGTTATTAAAATATTTTGTAGACTAGCCATTATGAATAATAATACCCAATTTTTCAAATTTTATAAATTTTATCTTTAAAAATGGACTTCATTTTTGGATTCGGAATATCGAATTTAGACTAGGGTGAATTTTTGGTATTTTTCTGAAAACATTCAATTTTTGATAAATAGTGACGAAACTGAGTTATTGGTTAAAACATGGTTTTTATTTAAATAATAATTTATTTTATTTAATTTTATGATTGGTAAAAATAGATACAAAATACCTATATAAGTTCAATGTAATTCTTTGGAGTCATTTTATATTAATTTTAGATATATAAAAATTTTATTGAACTTTCTATCGTCTTTTACCCTCTCCTAGGAGAATGTGAAAATTTACATAAAACATAATTTTACCGCTTATGTGTGTAGAATTTAAAAAATACAAGAGACATGGTTGTTATCAGTAAGTAAAATGTGGTTCAATAAGATAAAAATAATTTTTGGTGAATAGTAACTTTTTACTTTTATTTACCACGGTTTAAAGTGTATAGGGTAATTAAGGGTAAAAATTTTATTATTATTACATTAACACATGTCCTAATTCTTTTGGATAAGTTTAATTCTATCCAAAACAACCTTAGGAATAAAATATTACCCTTACTTCTACTAGGATTAGATTAGGAAATTTATTTTTAGTTTTATTTAAAGAAGAGTAAAAATAGTTAAAATCAAAGTTTAATAAATAAATTTTTTTAATAATGGGTTATACATAAGATAAATTAGACTATAAATATTCATTATAAAGATAAAAATATTTCCCACATAATGGTATTTTATTTATATTTTTTATACATTAAATAATTTAATTTATTTATGACACAATGATGATCGAGTAATTTCCTTATTAATGAAATATTAACATAATAGATATTATAAATACCAAAATAAATGTAATTGGAGGCTTTTTATATATTAAAATAATTTTTTAGGTTAATATAACATATTATGGTTGGTTAGATTATTTTTTATATAAATAATAATGAATTTATGAATTTCTAAAAAACAAAATACCAAATAGTTTCAAAATTGACATAATAGAGTTTTTAAAACAAATATTATATTATTAATTGATATAATGGTCCTAAAAATATAAGGTTCGGAAAAAAGACTTATATAATAATATATAGTACAATAATGAACCAATTGGGATATTATTTTTAGTTTATAGTAAGTTTATTAACCATATAGTGTAAGAATACAAGAAGGCACGGTAAAAGTTATATATTTAACTTAGAGTTAGATCTAAATGATATGGTTAATGTGGTAACATATACTTTTATAAAACCTATTAATTGAAAGGATTTAGACCTATACCAACCCTATCCTCGAAATAACTCACTTTGGATCCATTATAAACTGAATATGAATTTATTATAAAATAATAATTTATGTTTTTCATAAGGTGCCCCTCACCACTCTTATGAAAGGGAACTCCCCCTTTTCTCAAATTCACACCTCCAAAGCCATTTGGAAAAGAAACACCATTCCCAAATACCATATAAACTGTCCTAAATTCATTATAGATGACTACCTTTAGTTATAAAGCCATCCTAGGGAGCCCTTTTGATCAAATCAAAAGGAAGAACCCGAAGAAGGAGTAAATAACTCCCCACCAATTTCAAGTTTTTTTCTCCTTCCACTTCATACTTATTTGTTGTTTCCATTATAAAATAATAACTCTAATATATTCTATATACTATGAAGTTTTTATAAAAATTTTACAACCATATTAGTTATTTTATCCATCCTATGAATGAAAAAGTCACTACAAGTGCGTACGTACGGCTTACCGTCTCCAAGTCGTGGTGTAGTTTGTTATTCAAACATTTCATCATTTGGATGGGTATAATAATGAGTATAAATGATATAAATAAAAAAAATATTATGATGAATCTTTATATAATATATACCATCCAATTATATATGATTTTAATATCAAATAAATTATATTGTCGCTCGTGAGTACGTACGGCCAACCATCTCCATGAATGGTGTATTTCATTCAATTTATCGATCTATCATATATATTTGTATGCTGAATATATATTATATATAAATCATGTTTTTAATTCTGGAATTAATTAAATCAGGATATAATTAATAATATCAAGAACAACAAGTTGAAACACATACGATAAATGAGACGAATTTACCCAAAACACTGTTTTAACATAGAATTTATAAAAGAATGGGTAATATAAAGTCATAAGTGAATCATATATGATATAGAGATATTATTATGGTTATGTTACAAGTTAATAATAGGTTTAAACCCATTATATAGGAGTCTCGGATACATATAGAATAAATTGGACATATGGTATGGGATAATTTTTCAATCTCATTTTTATCCGAGATTTCTTATACATAAGTATTTACTTAAGTAATATTTTTCATCCATGTCCATAAAATGTTTTTCATAAAGTCTTTACGATTCTAACATGTATTTTTAAATTCATGTTTACCCATTTTTGACTTTTACTAGGTACTATAGAAGGAATCTTTCTTTTTTGTATCATACGATGTACTTTTTGACTTTTCTGATGAAAGTATGAGAAGAATGTTTATTAACTTATAAGGAATGAATGGATTTTTACGATTTCATAATGCCTAATTTTCATGAAGCTTAATCTACATGATTTCATGATTATTTTCAACAAAATCCTTTTCTTTTAAATTTGAGTGGCATTTTGTGAAAATAAAACGATTTTGAAGAAGAAATGATATTTTCTTCAATAATTCATTTCATGTGTCTTGTCAAAACTATTTTCCATCTAAGATGACATTATTTAGTATGATTATGTTTCAAGTATAATGTCCCTTTTATTTACATGGTTTGATTTTTCTTATGATTAAAAGATATCCATTTCTTTTATATGGATTATTTTATGATGGGATGATGTTTATGAAACCCATTTTATTTTTTGTGTTATTATGAATGGTGTTTGTTTATTTTGTGGTACACAAAATAATTATTTCATTATGAGATGGGTGGGACCTATATATCCCTACAATTCATTTTTTAAAGATTTATATCTCATGTGATAGACATGGCTGGAACGACAAGTGAATCCAGTTCAGTAATACTGGGCTGGAATGGTAAGTAATCCCGGTTCAGTAAAGGACTTTCTCCACATTGATGGTCTTCTAAACAATGCCTTGGGAACTATAGAAATCATAACATGTGCTTAATGGATTCCACAAATACATGTTTTTTCCCCTTTCTATTTTATCGTGATTGATGTTCTATTATGATCTAAGCCTACCTTACTGCCATGTTTTATATCATTGCTCAATATTTTGATGTTTAAACTTTATGTTCTTGTTTTTAAGTTCAAATGTATATGGGTTTTTTATTGTCTCCATGATTTCCCTTATTGAGCATTTGATCTCACCATTTTTATGTTTTCTTTTCCCCAGGATATAAATAAAGGTTTAGGTAAGAAAAAAAAGGGAAAGATCTTTATGGGAGATGTTGCAGATCATTCACCATGATTATAAGATTTTGTTCCGAGTTCTTAATGACACTAAACTATTACAATATTTGGGTGTCTATTTCTGTTATGTATTAAATATTCCGTAAAAGTAAAGTAATTTCCATGTACATCAATCTTGGGTCTCTACATATAGAGAGACTGAAGGATACTTTGAACATAGTAACCAAATAGGTGTTTATAAAAAAATTAGATGAAGCTGGAAACATAGTTATAAATAGAGCTAGACTAGTTGAACAAGGATATAATCCAGAAGAAGAAATTTATTATGTAGAGAATTTCTCACCAGTAGCTAGACATGAAGAAATTAAGATCTTACATTCTTATATAACAAATTAGATTTTAAACATTATCAAATAGATTTCCAATGTGAATTTTTAAATGGTTATATAATTGAGGATGTTTTTGTTGAAAAACCCCCAGGTTTTACAAATCCATATTTTCCAAATCATTTTTTGAAATTATTAAATGCATTATACGGTTTGAAACAAGATCCAAGATCATGGTATGAAAGGTTGAGTAAATTTCTTATTTTTAAAGGCTTCGAAAAAGGACTTACAAACCCTAAATTATTTATAACTATAATTCCGAAAGAATTTTTAATAGCCCAAATATATGTAGATGGTATTATCTTTGGTTCTTCGAAAAAATCATTATGCAGTGATTTTTACAAACTAATGGAATGTGAGTTTCAAATGAGATTAATGGGTGAAATTGAATAATTTATTGTATTTAAAATATTTCAAGATATAGAATATATTAATTTAAATCAAAGTAAGTACACTAATGTTATATTTAAATGATATGGATTTGATAGCATTAAGAGAAGTGAAACCCCTATAGGCTTTTCATGTATGTTAGGTTTTGATAAAAATAGAAAATCAATGGACCAAACTTCATATAAGAGAATCATTGGGAGTTTTCTATACATAAATTCTAGTAGGCCAGATATAATGTTCAGTGTGCATATGTGTGTGAGATTTTAGGCAAACCCAATGGAGTCACATTTAAATACTGTTAAAAGAATTTCTAGATATCACAAGTATACAACTAAATTAGGACTCTTCTATCCTAAAGGACAAACTTTTGTTTTAGCTAGTGATTAATATGCTGATTTCTGTTGATGTATGTTAGATATAAAGAGTATGTCTTGAAAATGTCACTATTTGGGAAAGTCTCAAATATCATGGTGTAGTAAAAAGGAAAATTCAGTTGCATTATCAATTTCTGAAGTGTAATACATTGCTGCTGGTAGTCGTGGACAAATTGTGTGTATTATACTCACCTTTATTAAACTATGTATTTTAATTCTGACATATCCCCCTTAATAGTGACAACACAAGTGCTGTTAACATTTCTATAAATACAATTTTTTACTATAGAACAAATAATATAGATGTAAGAGATCAATTTTTGAGAGATCATTATCAAAATGGTGATATAACTATAGAATTTATTGGGATTGAACAATTTATTGCTGATATATTCACTAAACACTTAAAATCTTAGAGAGTGAACTACCTCAAACATGAACTAGGAATGATAAATCTCAATGATCACATGAAAATAATACTTGAAACTGATCTCATGAAACAGATCTCCTTAAATCTATCCTTGATACTAATCTCATGAAACCAATCTCTTGAAATCGATCCATGAATTTGATCTCATGAAACACATCCTTGAAACTGATCTCATGAAACATATCCTTGAAAATAATCTTATGAAACTGATCCTTGAAACCGATCTCAGGAAACTGATCGTTGAAACTGATCTCATGAAACCGATCTCATGGAATTTTTCCTTGAAACGGATCTCATGAAACCGATCCTTGAAATCTATCTCATGAAACTGGTCCTTGAAACTGATCTCAGGAAGCCGATCTCTTAAAACCGATCCCTTGAAACCAATACTTGAAAATGATTGTGTAATACTGATTCAATGTCACCAATGTATTTAAGGATTCTTTGGTAATTATATTTGTTTTAAATAAAATAATGTTGTTTTCTATTCTTTTTTCCAAATTTAAATTTAATTATTTACGATTTACAATCCCAAAGTGATATGTTAAGTTCGATCCATCCCGACCTTTCAACTTCCCGCTGACGTAAAGTATTCTTCCCTTTTTCACTTTACCTCTCGACACTTGAAATCTCTAACTCATTTTGAGTCTGAAAACTCAAAATGTAATGGACCAAGCATGTTATGGAAGAGCCAAGAAAATATCCATATTCTAATCATCATAAGGTTGAGTCTAGTGGGACATCAAAACCAAGCATGGAAAGCTGAGAGGTTGTGGCTGGAAATGATGTGTTTGCTTAGTGGATTTTTTAAGGAAGTCATTTTTATTAATAGTACTAGAATCTCAAGGGTGTATATGTTGGTTCTCTAATAATTAAAGACCTAATTACCCCCAGTTAGTACATGATTTTTTTTAATAATTGAAAATTTCTCTGGATGAAGTTTAGGCATCAGAGATGAAGTCAGTGGTAAAGTGAAAAGAAATATCTTTTTTGTCTATGAAATGGGCTGAGTGGTTAGAGATGCCCCATGAAGGTGTCTATGGTGATTATCAGGTTTATATTCCACATTTATCTGATTTATTCTCTTATGAAGATTCTATATCAGATATGACTAGAAATAGATAACCTAGGAGGACTATTGAAAGCGAGTTCGAGGGAGGGGTAAGATTACTTTTTATGATTATATAACATAAAATATTCCAAAGGAGGATTTCTCTACTGTGAAGTATCATGATGTATTAATGATGTATCTACTAAAACATGGGATAAAATTGAATCTGTGTAGGTATCTAATTGTGCATGTATCTGATTTGATAAATTCATCCGAGAAGGCAACATGTTTGTACTATCTGAGGATGATCTCTTCCAGGTTAAAAATGTAAGAATGTTTGGATGATAGAGATGATGTGATAAGTTCCTGTAGTGGTTTCTGTCCTTTAAATATATTTTTAAAATAATGAAATTCTTTGATAACATATAGAGGAAATGCTGGGTAGGTGATGAAGAATGGCTTTACAAGGATTTCAATCCGGTTTACCATCCTACCATACCAAAGGATCATGTTGATACATGTCTCAAACTAGGATAAAAACCTGTTTATTCTGATGAGGAAGCTGAGACTGAGGTGCCAAAGGAATAAGGATCTCTTTTTGATGAAAGGAGTGATCCTGATATTGTTGAAAGTCCCAATGACATGTTTTGTGGACATGCTAGTACACCCTTAGACATACCCTCAAGAGATCTTTTATTAGATGATGAGGATGAGGAAGAGAGTGAGGTTACTGGTGTTAAAGGCCATGAATGTAAATTATATGATGATTCTGATTTTGATGATGTTGAAATAGTAGGAGAAGAAAATGATGAGCATGTGAGTGATTCTTTAATAGTGGGACAACAATTGGATGAAAGATCCACTGAGGAATCCATACATGGTTCTAGTGATGGTCTTGAGGTTGTTGAACATGAGGCTGTTGATCCTAAAGATTCTTATCATGAGGATTGATATCCCCTTCTTATTTATTAAAATCATGAAATCATTTATCAATTGAATTATTTTATGGCTGGTGTCCATGTGGAAGAAACTAGGGATCCAGTGCCTCAATTTAAGGAAGTTTTTGGAGATGTTGAAGTGACTGGTGCACAGGAAGAACCGGATGTTCAGTTGGTTCCTATACAAAGAAATGTTATTATGGCAATAGGACATGATGGAGATGTTGATGAAGATGATGTTTTTCTTGAGCCTCAGGGAAGAAGGATCAGTATTGATAGTTTTGATCCAAGAGATTGGACATGTACTCATGAGTATAATAATGATCAAGGATAAATTATTTTTGGGATAGAAAAGGTCTCGGATGAGGATAGGGTGCCTTCTCCTCCTTCTCCACAATACCAAGTAGATGTAGAACCTTTTTCTCCTATTCCCCCAGTTGCACCTCTAGTTGTAGAGCTAGTAGTACAGACAGTTCCACTTGACTATGTCACTAAGGCTGATTTGGAATAATTCAAAAATGTTATATGTGAGTCCTTAAAACCCTCATTTGGATCCAAAAATGAATCCTCCACTTCAATAAGTATTTAAGTTTCAGATGCAACAAAGATTGCAAGGATAATGATCCCATATATTCAACTAAATATCATAACCATAGTAGACACCATAATTAAGCATAATAACATCATGAGAGAAGAAGTAAGAAAGATGATAAAGGAGCTAAATTATCAATCCTCTGATATCAAGAAATACTTTAGAGGTGTACTGTAAGTTCTTATGAACATGGTGACTCATCTACTAAGTGTATATTTGAAAAAGTTGAAAGAGGATCTTAGCAATATGTTAATTAGAACATTCAGTTATAGTAGTGGGAAAGTTTTTGTTGTTAATTTGGAGTCTCTCAATGTTGTGATGAGAGAGGAACTCTAATGTCTTCATAGTGTTTCGGATAAATAAAATCTTGTAATGTTGTATAGAAATATAGACATTCTGTACAATATAGTTAGGAAGTGCACAAATTAATCCTCTGCTGCTAAGAAAGATATTAGAGAGAAAGTGGATTTGTACTTTACTAAGATTTGCATAAAGCATGATATCATCAATAGATTCATGTTTTTAGCGGAAAATCTCAAAATACCTCAAGTCATAGAAGCATTCAAGAAGAAAGTTATATAATTGAAGTATTTTACCCCTTTTTTGAATAATTTTATGGTGAATAAGGATGAATTTTAGAAATCCATGCAATATAGTGGTGAAATCATCAAATATTTCATCAACCTTCTTAATCCATATCTACATGTTCATGATGAAGCAATTTTGGTTCCTCCTACTGCTTCCATTAGTACTACCTCTTGGCCTCCTGCTCCAATGAATGTAACTCAGGATCTTTCCCAGATTCGAGTGACCATTACAGAGCAATCTCCCAGTCGAGTGTTGTAAAAAAGAAGGCCTAGACTTACTGCTAATGTCCCTACATGTGTTGCCTTGCCTGGTGTTATCGTCATGCCACCTCTTCCCTTTGCCTCTCCCACACCTTCTCCCCCTCCTCCAGATCCATCAAATAAATTAAAATCCCCTCAACAACCAAAACCTTATTAATGGATTTTATATTAAATATGGGATTTGTTCTTTTTTTAGCGTGTACTCTTATTCTTCTTAATGGAAATATTTATTGTGTCTTAATTTTTTGATACTTCTCCTCTGATTTTCTACTTTTCATTTTTTTGATAATCCCAAAATTGGGAGAAAAGTAAAAACAAATACAATATTTATCTAAGGGGGAGAATTTCTGGTCTAGGTCACATGGCATGTTCCCATAATAATCTATTTATTGAGGGGAGATTTGTTTTTAAAAACTAAAACAAAGGAAGGCTATCATTATATTGAATAATATCATTCATTGCATTATGCTATGATCAGTTATTCATATTCTTTATATTTTCATGAATTCCATAATTTGTGATTATCAAAAAGGGGGAGATTGTTGGACCCTTTATGATATAGTACTTTTCATAATAAAAAAATTTCAATCTACAGATTCTATTATGTCATTCCATTTAATATCTCTAAGTAAATAAATTAGGTCATACAAAACTATATACATCAATAAGTCAATAACCTATATATACATATAAATCAGTATGTTTACAAGTGTATTTTTATATGTGTTGTTTCGTATAAGACATACACTTCATGAGCATTTTAGAGTCCCTGGCACCGATAGTTTTTTTTTGACACATCAATGTTGGACACACCAATGTTCGACACACCGATGTTTGACACACCGATGTTCAATAGAATGAAGTTGACAGACCAAAGATGATAGACTGAAGATGACCAAAAAAAGATGACATGCCAAAGATAACAGACCGATGCTGACACACAGATGCTAACAGACCAAAGACAATAGACCGAAGATGACAAAATAAAGATAAAAGACCGATTCTAACACACTGATACTAACTGACCAAAGATGACATGGCGATGCAAATGACTCACAAATAGCGATAAATAACTATTTCGAATTTTTTAATTCAAATTTATTCGTAATGGTCATATTTAGAAAAATTAATGTTTCTGACATTATTTGATTTTTTCTATAGGACTATCCATAGACTGTATGTGGTACATGCACATGGGGAGATCTTCATGCCTATTGGATCTTGATGTATAAAAGGACTACAACCTCAATCATAAAAGCGTTTCTATCGTAGAACAAAAAAAATGTGGGCTGTGTGAATACGAAATATATTGAAAATAGAGAAACTCGATGTTTGAGCTCACAAGAAGTTTTACAAGAAAGAACCTATTGAATCTTACTAAACATCCTCACAAAGAAGAACCGAACCTTTTCACACCTGGAATCTATATTACATAAACCACGATACACTGTTCTGAAGCCATCATCTAAAAGTGGGATCACATATCACTTCATATAAATCTAATGAGTCTAGATCTTTACTTCACAACATAGAGTTATTTCTAAACCCTGTTATTATTTAATAATTCTAGTGTGATGTTATGTTTACTATTTTAGCAGTGTGTATATCTTTTTGGGTCACACACACTATATCTTGATAATAACTGATGAATATAAAAATATGATCACTCCAAATTATTTGTTATTTTTGTATCCAACGCTGAACTATGGAAGAAATCTTGTGTGATCTTTTTGATAGTTTTTCCAAGTGAGGTAAAGTGTGACCTAGATGACCCTGTGTGCTATTTTTAATCCCGATCTAGGGTGTAGATAAAAATCTTATTAATATAAACTAATCGGTGGTAGGTGATCACCTAGTAATGAAGACTATGTCTTAGCCTGAGGCAAAACCTCTTGTTTTATCTGCTATGTTGTTTCTCTTTTTTTTAATCTAATATGAATTTTTAACATTAAGATAAACTGAATATTTATAATTAGTTTATAAAGTGTATATATATTTTTCGAATAAGTGAATCAGTTTAAAAAGATTGAATAATCTATAGATTGGTAAAGCTGAGAACTACTCAATCATATGAGAAACTAATTGATCCAATAGTAAATTTTATAAATCCACTCTTACCTGACATTGATTTTATTTTAATTGGGGATATTATTTTAAAGACCCAAAATTTACATAAATAAGTTTTAGATACTCAATTCACCCCCCATGTTGAGTCTTCTAGTCTATCCAATAGGGTTTATAAGGATCATCAACATAAAGGAATTATATTATGATACTTTTTAAAAAATATCTATAAACAAACAACACATTGACCTCTTCTAGACTCCACATAATTTATACTCATATTAATAACCTAGGGACCAGAATAACAAAAATATAGTGATCTCAAATGACTAGTAAAAAACATAACAACATTTCACCAAAAATTATATTACATTCCAATGTGAGAACATAATCATGGGAATAATATCATAGTAAAATGAAATTTTTTCTATAAGAGTTATTTATAAGTACTAATAATAGGACATTTTTTCAATTTAATAAATATGTACAATGTAATAAGAGTGTGAGATAATAAAAAAGAGACATGAACTGTTCTTATAGTAATATTTGAAATATAAATATGGAATAATAATAAGAATTGAAATTATATTATTAGAAAGAATGTTAAGAGAAATCATATCTAGTTATAATAATTTGTATGAAGAAAAATTCAATAATTCCCATGTGTATTCATATAAATAAAGCTATATAAAATCATTTCCATGACCTATCATGTGAAATAAGATATGTGAGGTCATTTTCACCCTCTATCAGGTGAATAAAATTATACATGGGAATTTCCATGTACCTAAATTTGAATATAGTGTAACAAGATCATTTTGAGGAACAACCTTTTGAACAAACCATAATACAGTAATGTTCATGCACAGTATCATAATGAAATCATAATGAAATCATTTAATTTCATAAAATTGATATCTCATGTAATATAAAACTTTAAAACAATTATTATTGTGTGATATATGACATCACCCATGATCACCCACACTTATTTCTTCTATAATAGAGTAGTCATTCAACATATAATGAAAACCATAGGGATGAAAATGGGTTTCTTGTCAATTAAAAATGGTTTCTCCTAACATAACTGTATTATTAAATAATCACCTACATATTTTAATGATCCCAAATCAAAATTTTAATGTTAAAATGGAATATATGGTTTTATTTTAGTCAAATATTATTTCTGACAAAACATAAAAAAATAGACAATTCTGGAACATACCATGTGGAGCTGACCACATGAAAGACCCACCTATAGTGCAAAAATTCTATGAGTGTCTTGAATATAATTGGATATGAAGTTAGTGTGACCACATGTATTCTAATACTACCATAATTTGAACTCAATGTTACCACATGAAGTAAATTTTATACCATATAGAAAAATATATTTATCATGTGAAATTAATTAAAATTTCTATTTATATTATTATTGAACATATCATTTATTGTAGTGACATCAAGAACATATGTAAATACCATTATAATATAAGTACCTACCACATAAATAAATGTACCTACTATATGAGGAAAAAATATACCATTATAATAAATATACCTACTTCATAATGAAATGTACATACCTTGATTAGAAATATACCTAAAACATGAAGGAATGAAGTGATATTGGCTAGTTACCTAGCCTTATTGTCAAGAAAAAATCCAATCCATGTAAATTTGAGACAAATTAACCTTACATATATAGAGACCAATAATCCATGTCTATTTCTAGTAGTGGTGTATTCTTCATAAATCCAATGGCTATTTTTTGAGAATTAATTGCAAATATAGTGCAATTAATGTTGTAATAAATGCTCTGCAACAAATTCATTGAGATATAATTTTATTTAATAAGAATAACCACTCTTGGAAAAGTGTGATTCATACACATATTGTAAGATATAAATATACATATTAACTTATGATAATAATATGACTCATTTAGAACACTATATGATACTATTTTATCATGAATCTTCCATGAAAACTATACTAATCATTTTTAATGATATATTACAGGATTAATAATCAATCAGAGATGATCATAATGAGATTAATTGAATATTAACAATCTTAATTTATTATCGATTATGTTATGAAATAAATTTTTAATAAATTTTTTCCAAAGTTTATCTATAAACAAAATCTCTGGTACTAAAATTGAGATATATAGTCACCATCATTGAATTATATTTATTTCTACAACCATATATAATAGTGGAAGTGCTTCTGTCTGACATATACTCCTCCTATCCCATGAAAAAAAAATTCAATAGAATTTCTTATAGCATGTAATTTATGCGTACAATTTTTTGTTAAACCTAGTATAGGTTGTGGATTAGTTTATTTTATAATAATCTTTTTGGAAGTAGGTGATATTAAAGTAGATTAGACGAGCTCTGGGATTATTATTTACCCCTTGTTTCAATTCTAAAGTGTGATTTTTCCCCTATTTTAATATAAACTATTTAGAAATTTAAAATTATAATAAAACATTACATTGATTGATAAAATTAATTTATGTTTTATATAAAATTTTGGTTTCATGTAAAATAATTTAAAAAAATAAGAGTATTAAAATAAATTTTTAACTTCATTATGATAAAACATGAAAAAGTCATTTTGAAAGATGAAATTATATTACTCTATTATTTTAGTAAACTAGCTGTTTTTTTAAATAAGGTGAATTTAATTTTAAATATTTTTATCATATATTTTTAATTGGAAACTCAAATCACCCCACCCAACCCTATTTAGCGTTCCACTATAAGGAACATTTTATATCGAGGGATATTAAAAATATTTTTCACAATGATATTGTTTTATCCCAGATTATTATATTTAGGTTAGTTATAATCATTTGTATTCATAAAATACTAATATAAAATACAGAAATGACACTTACCAGCCTATAAATTTTATTGAAAGAAATATTCTAAATGAAATATGAAGATTAATTGCTATATAGAGAGAAAGGTATTTGATATATGGACAGTTATTGGAAAAAATATGAAAAATATCGATATTATTGAGATTAATGGTTGTATGAAACTATGTACTATTAAGAATTTTACTATAAAGTAATGAATAAATTTTATTTTTCATTTCACTACTAGAAAAACAGGTATTTGCGACGGGGAATTTGCGACGGGATCCCGTCGCAAATGGCTTTTTGCGACGGGGTCCCGTCGCAAATGGCTTTTTGCGACGGGGTCCCGTCGCAAATAGCCCGTCGCTGAAAATGGTGTCGCAACAACACTTATTTGCGACGGGCCCGTCGCTAAATCCTTTTTTTGCGACAGTCATTCTCCCCGTCGCAAATAGTATTCCGTATTTTTGTAAAAAACTTTTAAAATTGTTTTTGCGACGGTACCGTCGCAAAAACTATTTTTTAAAAAAAAATAAGAAACTATTAATAATATTAGTATTTGCGACGGGCATAGTATCTCGTCGCAAATACGATTTATAGTATTTGCGACGGGTCCCATCGCAAAAAATATTTAAAAAAAAATAAAAACTATTAATAATACTAGTATTTGCGACGGGCATAGTATCCCGTCGCAAATACTCTAAAAAAAATAAAAAAAAAATTATTAATAAATTATTTTAATTAATATAATAATAGAATTATAATTCACAAATAAAAATAATTAATTATTTTAATTAATATAATAATAATAGAATTATAATTCAAAAATAAAAAATAATAGAATATTAATAAATGATTTAATTAATATAATAATATTAGAATTATAATTCATAAATAAAAAAAATATTAATAAGTTATTTTAATTAATATAAAAATAATAGAATTATTTTACATTCAATTATTAAAATAATTCAAGTATTACAAAAAATATAATTAAATTATAATATTATAAAATTTTAATATATATATATATTTTAATATTATAAAATATAAATAATATTATTATTCATATTAATATTGTTATTTAAAAATATAATATTATTAATATTTTATAATGAGACAAAAACTAAGAATAGAAAAAAAAATATTTTGATTTCCCAAATTTTATAACATAAATAGAAACTCTAATCTGAAGGAGGGGTGGGGGAGGGGGGAGGGGGGGATATGCAGATGGTGGTGGAGGAAACTCCATCCCTAAAGCATGAGTGAGTCGGCGCATGTACTCCATCTGCTCCTGATGCTGCTGCTACCACCGACTTGTCTGCTCCTCGTACAACTGCTGCTGGCGTCGACGCTCCTCCTCATGCTGCTGATGCATCTGCTCCTGCTCCTGTTGGAGACTCTCTATCTGTGCAGTCTGAGATCGCAACTGATCCTCATACTGTGTAGTAGAAGAAGATGCACGAGCTCCTCTCAAGCTGGACGCCGACATCGCAGTACTGCCATAATAATCTCCGGGAGTCAGTCGAGAGCCGATACCAACTACCCGGCCCTTCTCGAAGGCATACTGGGTGGCCTGCATCCATGCCGTCTCATCAAACTGACGGGCAGTGGTCTGATCTGATGACTCGGCCTGACTCTCAGGCCGGGCCTGTGACGCTGCGGCCTCATATGACTCCTATAGTTGCAATTTAAAATTAAAATTGTGAATATATTATATGCAGTTAATTTTTAAACTTGAAAACAAATAATACTGACCACGATGTGATGCTGACGATCACCTCTGAGCTCCCCAGTAGCAGGATCACTATACATCCTCCGATATACGTCGTTCTCTGTAATATCGGGGTGCTCGACAGCCTATAAGAATAAAAAATAAACTGTTAATATTTATAGTTATATTAAATATTTATAAATAATGTACGTACCATATGCTGTCTATGAGTACAGAAAGAACGACTCCCAGCTCGATGAGTCACCTCCTGTCTCCCCCGATTCTGCCTCCCCACCGATGATCTCCTCTGAAAGGCACCACTCAACCAGTGCGCACATAATCCATCCCATACATGGGATGAAATATACTCTGGTTGGTGTGCTCTACATGACTCCTCAAAATCTGACACTCCTGCTTTCTTCATCGCAACTTTTCTTAAATTGTGAAAAAACTGACGAAGGCGATCACGCATGGCCACCTCCCTTGCCTCGTGGATGGCGTCACGCATGGTATCCTCGATCGGATACCATAAACCCTACAAATAAATCAAAATATCATGTTAGAAATGAAATAATTTTAAAAATAAAAATTATTTATTTACGTACGTACCAACCAATGGCCGAACATGGCCAGCTGCACATCAATGGGAATCTTCTCTCATGTGGTCCAGAGTTGAGAGAAATAGTTTCACAAAGGATGGATTCACTCTATCAAAATGATACCATGAATCACCATCGGCTGGATGATTCAAGCTTTTATCAGTTGAAAAATTGTCTTTATGCCATAACATCATTGTCGCTGTATTCTTAGACATGAATAAACGCTGAAGTCTGGATGTAAGCGGAAAATATCTCAACTGTTTTACAGGAATCAAACCAGACTTCCCGTGTTGTCCTTCTTTATATCTCAGTTTCCCACATGTAGGACAACTATCCAACGACTCATTTTCCCCAGAATATAAAATGCAGTCATTTGAACATTCATGAATCTTCTGACAAGTAAGTCCCAAATTTCGAACCTGCCTCTTACTCTCATTGTAATTTGCAGGTAAAACATTTCCTTCAGGTAACAGTGTTTTCAGCAAAGAAAATATCTGGTCAAAACAGGTGTTTGACATTCCGTTATCTGATTTGATAGCCATAAATTTTGCAACTGCTTCTAATTTGCTCATCTTGCAGCCAGGATATAATGCATCCTCAGCAGATTTCAACAACTCATAAAATTCAGACGGTGCCAACTCAGGATTTGAAGCTATATCAGCCGGAGTTTCTGTATGTTGAACAGATGAACCTGCAACATCATGTACTAAATCTTGATGCCGCGATGGATCCGGAATCAAGTTTCTATCACCTGCTCTGGAACTGCGTTCACCGTGTTGATACCAAAAAACATAATCTGGTTGACAACCAAAATGCAAGAGATGTTCTCCCACTTTGTCAAACGTGTCAAACGTTCTCAATGCACATTTTCTGCAAGGGCATTTTATTTTTCCTTCTGAAACAAATTCTGAATTTGATTCCGCAAATGATAAAAAAGTCTCCACACCCTCAACATATACTGGATTTAAACCAGAACCGTTTGGATTTCTACGTTGATTTATCCATATGCGGTCACCTAATAATGATTGTTGACGACCTCGTTGTTCCATATTTCTCTATAAAATATAAAATCATTACTGGTTTTGAATAATTTGTTAGAAAAAACACTCAAGTAAAGATTGAATATATTGAGAATAAAGCAAAACATGTTACAAATATTGATAATTTTAATATTATATTGATTTTTTATTATTTTAATAATACTAATATAATTTTTTCATAAACATTAATTATATAATAATAACATTATTACATTATTAGTATATTTTTTTATTAATATTAAAATAACATAATTTTTTATATTATATACAATTCTCCTTTCATCTGTGTGTTTAACATTCTGTCTCCACATGTAATATTTGCATTCACTTCCACCTCTCCATTGGCAAGTAGGTTGATAATTTTGAAAAAGAATGCGAATATTACATGTGGAGACAGAAAACACACAGATGAAAAGTGAATTGTATATAATATAGAAAATTATATTATTTTAATATTAATAATAAAATATACAAATAATGTACTAATTATTGGTAATTATTACTAATTATTACTAATTATTTGTAATTATTACTAATTATTACTAATTATTGGTAATTATAACTAATTAATAGTAATTATTGGTAATTATTACTAATTATTACTAATTATGGGTAATTATTACTAATTATTGGTAATTATTACTAATTATTGGTAATTATTACTAATTATTGGTAATTATTACTAATTATTGGTAATTAATACTAATTATTGGTAATTAATACTAATTATTGGTAATTATTACTAATTATTGTTAATTAATAATAATTACTGGTAATTATTACTAATTATTGGTAATTATTACTAATTATTGGTAATTATTACTAATTATTGGTAATTATTACTAATTATTGGTAATTATTACTAATTATTGGTAATTATTACTAATTATTGGTAATTATTACTAATTATTGGTAATTATTACTAATTATTGGTAATTATTACTAATTATTAGTAATTAATACTAATTATTGGTAATTATTGATAATTATTGTTAATTATTGGTAATTATTACTAATTATTGGTAATTATTTCTAATTATTGCTAATTATTACTAATTATTGGTAATTATTATTAATTATTGGTAATTATTACTAATTATTGTTAATTATTACTAATTATTACTAATTATTGGTAATTATTGTTAATTATTACTAATTATTGGTAATTATTACTAATTATTGGTAATTATTACGAATTATTGGTAATTATTACTAATTATTACTAATTATTACTAATTATTACTAATTATTGGTAATTATTACTAATTATTGGTAATTATTACTAATTATTGGTAATTATTCCTAATTATTGGTAATTATTACAAGTTATTGGTAATTATTACTAATTATTCCTAATTATTGGTAATTATTAATAATTATTGGTAATTATTACTAATTATTACTAATTATTGGTAATCATTACTAATTATTGGTAATTAATACTAATTATTGGTAATTAATACTAATTATTGGTAATTAATACTAATTATTGGTAATTAATACTAATTATTGGTAATTAATACTAATTATTGGTAATTAATACTAATTATTACTGTTTATTGGTAATTACTGGTAATTATTACTAATTACTGGTAATTATTACTAATTACTGGTAATTATTACTAATTACTGGTAATTATTACTAATTATTGGTAATTATTACTCATTATTGGTAATTATTACTAATTATTGGTAATTATTACTAATTATTACTAATTATTACTAATTACTGGTAATTATTACTAATTATTGGTAATTATTACTAATTATTACTAATTATTACTATTTATTACTATTTACCGGTAATTATTGGTAATTATTGGTAATTATTCCTAATTATTGTTAATTATTCCTAATTATTGGTAATTATTACTAATTATTGGTAATTATTACTAATTATTGGTAATTATTACTAATTATTGGTAATTAATACTAATTATTGGTAATTAATACTAATTATTGGTAATTAATACTAATTATTGGTAATTAATACTAATTATTACTAATTATTGGTAATTATTGGTAATTATTACTAATTATTGGTAATTATTACTAATTATTGGTAATTATTACTAATTATTGGTAATTATTACTAATTATTGATAATTATTACTAATTATTGGTAATTATTACTAATTACTCCTAATTATTGATAATTATTGGTAACTGTTCCTAATTATTAGTAATTAAATGAATAATTACTAATAATTAGGAATAATTACCAATAATTACAAATAATAACATTATTAGTATATTTTATTATTAATATTAAAATAATATAATTTTCTAATTTATATACAATTCTTCTTTCATCTGTGCGTTTTCTATCTCCACATACAAATAATACATGTGAAGACAACAAACACACAGATGAAAAGAAAACTGTATATATATAAAAAATTATATTATTTTAATATTAATAAAAAAATAGACTAATAATGTAATAATGTTATTATCCCTAATTATTGATATTTATTACTAATTATTAATATTTATTCTTAATTATTAAAAATTATTACTAATTATTCCTAATTACCATTAACTATGAACAATACTAATAATTTAAATTTTTTAAGTAATAAAACAATATAAACATAATTAAATTACAACTAATTATAAATAATTGAAACTAATAAAAAATTAAAAATAAATATTAAATTAAATTGAACATAAATACCTTGAAAATTGATCTGCTCTGATCGTTCTTCAAAACTTTAATATCAGCTCCGGAGAAAAAAATTAAACTGAAGAAAAACTGAACTTTAGAAATATAACTTTGAGAGAAGAAGAAGATGGAATTTGAGAATGTTTTGAAAAAAACGGATTGGGGTATTTATAGGTTACATTATTTGCGACGGGTCCATTTGCGACGGGACCCGTCGCAAATAACCACCTGCCGACATACTATTTGCGACGGGGGAATATTCCCGTCGCAAATACCTTTTATCGCCGCCTGTTATTTGCGACGGGAATATTCCCCCGTCACAAAATGTTTTCCCGCGATTTGGCGCGCAACGCGCGCCAGTTCTTTTGCGACGGGGAAAGCAATCCCGTCGCAAAAGCCTACTTATTTGCGACGGGTAAATACCCCCATCAAAAATAAGTTTTTAACAGGACTATTTGCGACGGGATTTATTCCCGTCGAAAATAACCCTTCGCAATTGCTCATTTTTCCCGTAGTGTTTGTAGAAGATGAATTTATTATAATATAATCATGTTCTATTATTTTTGATATTTGAGATACTCTTTCTATATCTCATAGGAGAACCAATAATATTGACATGACATGTTTGACTAATCATACCATTATGTATGATGACATTAAAATTAAGATTGATGAATACATTTATTATATGTATCTCACATTTAATGATATTATAAACACAATTCAAGCATTTGGTGAAAAAATGTTTAGATAAATATACATTGATGGAACTTCTCAGAAGTCTTTTTGATAGGTGTAGAGGAACATATGTTACCATCAAATAATATTATTAAATAAGTAAGATACTTGAAACGATATTATTGGAATCATTATAATTTTTGTGGAGGAAACTAATTTAAATAAAGATAAAGATGATGAACCCAAGAGGAAATTATTTTAATTCAATAATTTTACCTGAAATCAAAAAGTGAAAAACAATTATAGTGGTTCAATTTATTATGAAGCACATGATGATAGTGAAGAAGATATATCTTATCTTGCCCAATTATTCATAATGTTTCCAGGGAGAAAAATTTCTTCATGAAATTGACATACATAGGTATGTATGAATATAGAGGATATTGTAGGAATGAATAGAATAAAGGATGACTCTGCTAATGAGACAACCTTTTATGATTTAAAAATAGAAGGAAACATTAAGGTATTTTTCATCGAGATAAAATATTAATAAAATATGAGTCAAACAGAGAATATTATAAAAAGGATATGAATTTCACTGAAGTCACCTCTAATGATAGTTCAACAGACTCTAATTTGAGTTTAGAATAAAAAAATGACTCATAAAATTCATGTTTCATGAAAAACATATATGAGGAACTAAATAATAGACCATTATCTCATCTTCATATTTCAATTATTTTTTATAATGAAATCAATTATGAAAACATGATTTGTGAGTATTTATTTTTTTATTTTTATATGATTGATGAAAGTTTTAATCAGCTCAATGATAAATATAAATGTTTCAAGAGGAAAAATGAATTGTCTCCCTAGTTTAAATATGATTTCATTTTGGAAAGGAAAACATTAAATATTATTAAATAAAATAATTAATATAAAATTTCTTGAGAAAATTTTAATAAGGATCTAGAAAGATTCATGAGTGGTTGAGAAACCATTATAAAGATTCTTAGTAAACAAAAAACTCCTAAGTGTACCATTTATATTGTTTACCAGCCTTGATAGAGGGAAATTTATAAAATAAGTCCTAGTTCATGTTCTAAAAAGTCTGTTAATAAATATTATTCTTATAGAAAAAAGGATTTTATTTCTAAATATATAATATTAATTTATAGTTAACCATTTAAATAAATTCGGATCCATAAATCTTTTTTTACTAATATTTATAGACCTATGAAAATTTTGTTACCAAAATCATTTATTTTTTAAATACTAATGTAAGAATACTTCTTAAATAGTACCAAAAAATATATATGGTAATTGGAAAGAGGAAGTTTTGGACACATGAATGGGGACTACTACATATTCAAGAACTGTGTCAAAGTAGATGGTGGAAGTGGCACTTTAACTTGCTATACAAATGAAAATAGAATATGACTCATTCAAATTAGTAACTCTCACACTATTTTGATATTTAATTTTGTACTTGTAAATTTATTAAAGTATAATTATTTAGAATATAATAGTAATGTAATGATGGATATTATGTTGTTTTTGAAAACAATGAATACAAATTTATTATATTATTGATGAAATAGTTTTTATTATCTTTTTTAATGATGATGTTGAAGTTGTTGATTGAAATTCATTATTTTATCAAAATATTTATTATTTAAGTACCTTTTATAAATTTTTAGAATATGGAATGGGGGAATAGGATATTTCAAACATCACATAATTATTAATCTAAATTGGAAAAGTTTATTTAAGGATCCTCCTAAATGATAATTCCTAAAATACAATGTATGAAACTTGTGTCAAAATGGTAAGTAGCATAAAATATCTATCAATTTAATGAAATAAGTGTGAAATTATCAACCCCATGAGTCAGTTTATGTGGAATTGGTTGTGAATTATATATTTTAGAGATTAAATTGTAAAAACTATGCTTATGTTGGTGTATATCAATTTTCTAGGTAAACCTGGGTATTCTTTCTGGAAAAAAATATAAGCATGTTCCTATTTTTACAAGTATGAAAAATTTAAAGAAAACATTAATTTGAATACTATTATGTCTTTAAGAAGCGATATTGTCCATGAGTTTCAAAATCATTATTTTTAATCAATAAAATAAAACATGGATAAAATAAAAAAATATTATACTTCTAGGGACTCACAAAAGAATAGAGCAGTATAATGAAGAAACATACCTCTTTAGGAAATTCACGATACCATGCTTAAGGAATAATATCAACCTGTTTAATTTTGGGAAGATACTATGAATATAACTTGTAATATTTTTAATAGATACCTTATCATACCTCAATTTAAAAAGCCCTTATGTGTTATGAAATGGAGGAAAACATAATTACAACAGGTTTAATGGTTGAAAAATATTTATAATAAATAAAAAATAATTTAGAAAGAAATTCATTCAACAATTTTGAGGGAATTTTCTGTGGATGTTCAAAATCTAGAAAATGATATAGGTTATCAAATAAATGGACAAAAATTTTGAAAGAATGTAAACATGTAAAAATTTATTAAATAGATCAAGATGAGAAAAATACGTATTTAACGAACCTTAATGATGGAATTTTTAATCTGACTTTAAATGCCATATCTAGTAGTAATTCTATCAAACCTCACATTGAAAAATTACCCAGTTCTTAGGAATAATTTGAACCAAAACCTATAGATGAGAATGAATGGTTAAATCTGTCTATTCATAGAACTATTAATACTAATGGATAATATCTATTAGATTTTGTTTTAGGAGACCTAGATAGAAGAACATATACTAGATATTCTATTACAAGTAAGGTTAAACATCAATTCTTTTTGTCAGAACATGAACCTGAGAACATCAAAATAAATGAATATTTCTAGGTAATGGAAAAAAAGAATAATTGAACCAATTTGAGAGAAATAATGTATGTGCCTTTTTTTGAATACCTATGGAATTCCTTACCATTGGCACTAAGTTCGAGTTTTGGAGTAACCTAGATAAGTCGAAAATAATATTAATAATAATTGAAGGCCAACCACTTAATATTATTGTCAAAAGGAATGTATTGACTATGAGGAGACCTTCGCACTAGTAGTTAGACATTAATCTATTATAATTTTATATTCCTATGTATAATATTAGGAATAAATATTATTTTAAATGGATGTTAATAGTGATTTCATCAATGGTTATACAATTGAGGATGTTTTCATAAAATAACCACCTACATTTCAAAACCATATTATTCCAAATCATGTATTTATATTAAAAAAACAATTATATAGATTAAAAAAAGTTATTATTTCTTTGAATTATTGGATAAATACATTTTTTATTTATAATGTTATTTTAAAAATCAATAGTTAACACTAATTTATTTATTCAAAAAATTACCAATATATTCTTATTGTAAAACTCTATGTTGATAATATTTTTTGGTATTATCCAAAA
Organism: Viscum album; assembly: GCA_963277665.1. Lineage (NCBI taxonomy): Eukaryota > Viridiplantae > Streptophyta > Magnoliopsida > Santalales > Viscaceae > Viscum > Viscum album. The sequence continues at coordinate 588,605,178 of OY728141.1, read as the reverse complement.
AATCTATTTGTACAAGATTTAAATAAATAATGAAAAATGGAATATGAAATGACTTTTATGGAAGACTTAAAAATATTACATTGTATTTATATTTTTGAAAATAATCGATAAATTATATTTAATCAATGAAAATGCACTAATGATATTTTGAAATTTTTTGTTATGGATAGTACTGAAGGTGTTTATACTAAAATGAGTAGAAATCTATAAATTTGATCGTGATGAAATTTTGAAACAATTTGATTGAACCAATTAATTTTAGTTGATTGGGAGCGCGAATCACATAACTACATTATTATCCGATATTAAATATATTTTGTTCATTTTTTGATGTTTTCAATCAAATATAAGATATTCACATTTACTTGTTGTCAAAAGAATTTATAAATACATTAAAAAAACAACCAACATAGTGTTGTTTTATTATAGAGGTAATGAATTTGATTTATTAAGTTATTTAGTTAAAAACTGATTTGGATGTTAGTTAGATAGAAAAATAACCTGTAGAACATGTGATTTTTTGGGAAATTCACTAGTTTCAATTTATAGCAAAAATCAAAATTCAATTTCATTATACACTAGTAAAGTTGGGTATATAACTGTAGAGAGTAATTGTTTTTAGATTATATGGATGATACATAGAACACTATAATATGTATAGGCTCATAATATTTTATTTTTTTATGGTTTATAAGAACAATTCGTTATAAAACAATATCCTGGAGCTTGATATGGTAGGATCTACTCATTTATTATTATTAATGGTTTTCAAAAAGGAATATATTTCACTTATTTTTTTGTAAAATAATTTAGAAGAGTTTTTTTACTAAAAATATATGTTGATGATATTATTTTTGGATCATCCAAACACTATTTATGTTCCCATTTTTCAAATAGGATGAAAATGAATTCTAAATGAGATTTATGGTTTATTTATAATTCACCCTTGGTATTTAGATTATTTAAAATATGGAAGAAATAATTTTAAATAAAAAAATACAGTAATTATATTTTTTTTTGTGGATAATATTAAAATTATTGATACTCCCATGAATATAAATCTATAAATAATATCTTCATAATAATACGAAAATAGTTGATCAAACCACTTATAGAGAAATTATTGGAAGTTCATGTTACTTAACTACTATCTTACCCAATATTATTTATATTGTATTCATTTTTTTAATCAAATCCAAATTATCCACATTTAATTTTTATCAAAATAATTTCTAAATGCATCTAAAATAATACAAACCTAAGGATGTCTTATTATAGTGGATATGAATATGGTTTACTGATTTATTTAGATGAAACTTATTTATCCATAAATTTACAAAGAAAAAGAACTTATGGATCATGTCACTCTTTGGGAAAGTATCTAGTTTCATGTTATATAAACTATTATACCTCTATTGAATTATACACTAATGCAGTTGAGTACATATCTGAATGATATTTTTAAGCATAGATTCTATGGATGAAACACACCTTACTAGATTATAGAGATTTATTTTGATATTTCAAAATTAATTGTGATAATAAAAGTGCAATAAATATCTCTATGAATCTTGTATAACAATCTTGGAAAAAATATGTTATAAAACAATAATTTCATAGTGATAATTTTTAAAAACATGATATAACTCCTGAATTTAGGGGTTATAAACATAAGATTTATAATATCTTTTGAAATCCATTGAATACTACTAAAATTAAATATTTCATAAATGAATCAGGTATGATAAACCATGAATAATTTCAGTTTTTTACCCTTTTATGTTATTTTAAATTCTAATAATATATGGTTATCCACTATTTATTAAAATATTTATTGAAGTTGCCTTGAATTTTATTTTACATTTATAGTTAGGTAACAATGAGTTCTTGTTCACAAGGTTAGTATACCTAAAATGACCAATTAGTTACATGTTATCTATATATAACATGGAACATAACTCATATAGTTAGTACACATAGCGTGAAACTATTTCATGTATGGTTAGTATACATACCATTTCTCTAAGCTACTGTGAGGACATGGTTAGCATAACTACTATGTCCATTTTATACTCAATATTTTTAGAAAATTCAATTTTGTAGGTCTTCTACAAGATTATCATTATTTCACAAATAGATAATTAATTTTAATATTCAAATTTTGGATCCAAATCAACACACATAATTTTCCCTAAAACCCATATTCTTATTTTTGATTCCTCGCCTACTACCTAAAACCCATTTTCATGAGATTAAAATTACGATCTACACTCACATATAATGAATCTATAATGTGAATCTATAACCATTGAGTTATAATCAAAATGTGATGATTCAATGATTGAAGTGTTCTATTGATGATACATCTCTTATCATATTTCCTCCAATGAAGAAATTTATAAAATATAAAGGAAGAATCAGTATGTTAGTGATTTCATGATATCACTATATGGTTGATCATACCACATGTACAAAAAAAGTTTATACTCAATGGAAACTATTGAGGAAATAAACAGTGTAGAATTAAATTATAAAACATTGATTGGATTCATGGGTTTCCTAAAATAGTAAACCATTAAATCCACAATTTTATAAATAGTTATATGGGAATATGAAATTTATTTATTGAATGAAAAGAGAAATTATTAGGACTATAGTAAATAGATAAGATTTATATTAAACATTGACTTAAAAAGAAAATAGTTTAGTTATTCCAGATATGGGTGATCATAAAGACTAAAAACATTTTGCATATGGAAGATCGTGCTCATTTATAGTTTCAAGGTTCCCTAGAAGATCCAACTAGGAATAGAACCCCAATAAAAAACTACTATAGAAATGAATTAGTGGTTATGTTGATGAGCATGAATTGAATGAAATTGATGTCTCTGGTGAAGATTGAAATGGATGAGAAGGATGTCTTATGATAATAAGAACTGCTTGATTGTCTATACAAGATTCATCTACATGGGGGGGGGGGGGTCCTTAAGATATGTTGTGCTATTCCAAGATTCTCTAGATTATATTAAATATAGTGACAATGGTGACAGTTCTCCTAGACATGGGGGTCCATCCATCACTTATAATCAAAGTTCACTAGAAGGATCTCTAGTAGATAAAATTTATTTTTATAATAAATGTGAAATATATATTCATTAAGACCATTACATGAAAAAACTATACAATACATTTTTTCGTACTCTAAGAAGGGATAGTGTGGATGTTAATATAGGTACTTATCTTACTACGAATGTTGAGGATGTTGTGCATGGTAATCATAAAGAAGAAGTTTATGATGGTGACAGGGAAAATGATTCTTTTAAAATTGGCTGATCAATAGAGGATACAGAGGAGTAATATGTTATGAATCAAGATTATTATCCACCAACTTATATATTTCAATATATAATATAGAAAATAATTATTTTAATGAGTTAAAATTATATATTATGGGTGAATTTAAATTTTCATTCCTGGGTTTTGGGATTTTGTTATGACCAATGATAGAGGAAGATTTATCCAGGGTTGTTACATTTCTAATCTATCATCATAAACCAAAATTTAAAATGAATTTGGATTTAATAAGAAATAAGGATAATGACTTGAAAGAATATATAATAGATTTATAGTCATATTTATCTGATATGACATTGATTCTAGACCAATGGTATCTATGATCAGTATTTCAAGCCTCTATATATGATTATAATCCTCTTGATCATCATATATAAGTATGTATTGATGATGTAAGAATTATATAACTCCTAAGAGTGAAGATACAATTTTTAATTAATTAGTTCATGTATAAAACCTATTTGGGGATTGATTGTTTTCAAATCCATAATAATTAAACATTGGACCTAGACGTAAAAGATGTCAACCATGCTAGGAAAGATATAGAAACAGTGGAGAAGTCCATTAATTTATGCCTTATACATATCATCACCAAATTTAATTTGAAGGGTATATTAATAACCGTTATATATTATCTTATGATTCCAATATTGATCCATTATTTTATGTCTAAATTTTAGAATATTAGGTTCCTACCCTATTGTTGGAAGCCCTCATAGGCAGTAAAGTGGATTTTTTCGAAATGGTAAATGGATATCTGGTAGATAATAACATTACAAGGTTGGTGAACCTTACAATTACAATATGAATTGAATTTTCTTCACACACAATCTATTTATAAGTACTTACCATATTTGACTACCACTTTTTCCTTAAATACCTTTGGTTTTCCACTAGATTAGTACATGATAATCTGAAAATAGTTTCTCAATGTGTAGTCATTAGTGACCTCGATTCCACCTCTACCCTATATACTACACATTTATATCAAATGTATGGATCATATCATTTATTCAAATATCTTGGAAATTCCATATTCTTTTTATTTTAATAATTTCAGATTGGGATAACTTGTAACATGTTTTATAATATATTTTGAAATATCAATTAAATACTCATATTTGTTCTATTTTGGGTTTATATTTTTCATAGTCTCTTTTTAGTGTACCTATGATCCACATTTTTAGAATCCCAAAAGGGGGAGTAATAATATGGGGGGGAAGAGATTGTGAACACCATTAAAATAAATTAAAACGACGAAACCATTGTTATAATTGATTGTTTTATTTTATCTTTTATTTATCTCATTGCCCATATTTATCTAGGTTTTTCTCATCAAAAGGGGGATGAGTTAAGGTTATATCGTAACCTTTTTGTTTTAAGGATCTGAATGCAGGATTATAATGTTAATAGTGAATTATATATTTTATGATAGAAAAAAAATTATAACCAAAATTGAAAAAATTATTAATAAAGGAACTTAACATTTTTCACTAAATAGATAAAAAACTATGTATTGTGTGCCAATTATGTTTAGTTATCTTAAAAATAATTATTAATGTTTAACAAACCACACGTTTACTAAACCTACCATACATTTATCTTAAATTATACACAAAAATGAAATTATATATCATATTTTGAAATATAGTCATCCTATAAAGGAAAAAAAATTCTTTTTAGTGTTATGTTGATCGTATGTGTTATTGTTGTGAATATTTGATGCGATGTACCTACCATTATAATAACAGTAACTAACACATGAAGAATTGTAATGACCACATAAATAAATGTAACTAGAGAAAAATAAATTTACCTACCATGAGAAGAAATATAACTACCCCAATAATGATAGAAGGGATCAAGGATAGTTACAATTACATGTTTTCATTCAAACTGTAAAAAATTGACTTGTGATACCCTTAAACAAGTAACCTGTCCCAATCCATTACATAACCAAAAGGAATTCCTGATCCCTACGGGCTGACGACAAGAACCAGGGCAACCAACAACAAACTAGACAAAATGATTTTCCCTATAATGAAAAACACTTGGCATATATATACATGAAGTGAGAAAGAGTAATGAAAAAATAATAAAAATATATGCCATAATAATAAGAAATAAAGTTGAAACAAAAATTATAAAATCATTCAAAAACACTAAGACACAAGTCTAACAACAATGGAAAAAATCTAAATGGCCACTTTATGTAATTGTGATGATGAACTCCCACCATCTCACCACTATCTACCCAACTCAGTTAAAATGAATCCTCACTACCTCAATGCGGAGACCTCCTTCCCATGCATCAGAAGACATACATAGGTCTTCACACCACTGAATAGGTGTGTAGGGTGTGAGTTAATAGGATCAATATGATCCCACCCAGGTGTCCCATAATAAGTCTCTATATAAAAATTCCCATAAGCTCATTTTAAATAAAATATGACATGATTAGTTGTAATGATGTTTTATAGAGAAAATGGTAAAAATATCCCAGTTATCACAATTCTAAAACAAAAGCAGGTATATCATTTAAAAATCGTATTTTATAAATTATATTTTTCAAGAATAACCATTCATGTCAATGATAAAATAGAAATCTTAGAAATACAAAGCATAAAAACATGTATTAGAACCAAAGATCACTATAGGTTAAACTAGAAGACTATTCATACCATAATCAATCAGTCACACAATCCAGATGCTAGATCACATGCCTATGAAACAGAGGAAAACCCCATGAGTAAAACCTATTAAAAAGTCAATATTAGTCCCCTAGAACAAATTTCCTAGGAAACAAAGGAAATACTGATGAGAAAACCTCTAGATAATCACAAAAAATGGATGATGGCCTCGAGATAATAGTTTACCTATATACCCTAGGTAATCTACGTGATCATTTTCATAATTCAATTCAATTCTTTTAAAACCATTTCAAAACAATTAAACAAATCCATTTAAATGTATTAAAAATAACCATTTTCATTCCATTTATTAGTAATGAAGGAAAACCATTTTTTAGAAACTCTTTTAAAAACACAAACATAAATTATGAAAATTACCCATATAAATTAGTTTTGAAAGAAATAATAATAGGGTTCATCAACAAATACTACAGATAGAACCACCAACCTTGAAACTCAGGTCGTACATGCCTACAAAAGGGTCCACCAATAACGAAAATTGATTGACATCAACGATGGCACTAAAATCTAATTCATGCATCCATATTGATCTAATTTAGACACAAGGGGGTCAGTGTAAAGGAGGAAACCCATATAACTCAAGAAATAACTCCTTATACACCTCAACCAATGAACAAACGACATTTATAATGACATCAAACAATGAAAATAAAAGAATACATGAAGAAATATAAATTTAGTGCAATGGATATGATACACAACACATGGGTGCCATAATGATCAACGATAATGAGGATGTGCAAAGATCACTCTCTTAAAGAGATGAACCTCAACCAAAATGAAGATTAAATGATAACCATATTTATTAGGAAGTAAAATTATCTTAGAAAATCATTATAGAGGATCTTTGGTTCAAGGGAAAAAGAATATGGTGGTCGAATGGACACCCAAAACCCGAACGATTCCCTAAAAACTCTCTCCTTAGTGAATATCATGACGCGTAACTCCTTTAAATGTATTTTAATCCCCAATATTTATGTACACTGAAAAATCCATCACCTCAGACTAATTATCCAATATTTCAATAAATCAAAATGTGAAATAGTTCTTCATGTCGTGTATCCTTTCCCCACATGAATCCATTTCACTACTTCAACCCAGTGACTATTACATTTCTTGTAATATAGTTACATATCATAAAATTATCATGATGCATATATAAAAGACTTATTAGAGCTAAGAGTCAATAAAATATATGACTTAACTATAATAGATATCCTCCAAATTCAATCATGGCCCTATAAATACCACAACAAAAAAACATTGTGATGTTAATGATATAACTGATAGATCGGTAATATGATGTTAGAAAATCCCTACCATAAATACTTTTCATCCCATATAAATCAGGTGGATGATTTAATTTTTTGGAAAAGATGATTCCACTTCTCCATCATCAAAAAATTTTAATCTCACATAAAATGAAAATCTGATCTGTGTTTTCATTGAACTCTGACGAATAGGTTTTGAATTACCACACAATAAATTCACTTGAGAGTCAATGATCGTAACCATTTTCTCTAAAATATAATTATCCAACTATAAATAAATTTTATCCAAATAGAGAACGTGAGTGGGATCATGATTATAATTTATGAGCGGATACATATGAGAAACATAATGAATACATGTCAATTAAACTTGAAATGATAATCAATAGGTAATTTATCTGATCCTCTTAGTGACCTAAAATGGTCCAAAATATCTCAGAGTCAAATTTTATTATTTTCAATGCAGTTTGTAACCCAACCAAGGAAAAAATTTAGAGAAAAAAAATCACTTCTGTAGTAGTCCAATGGATGATTTTGCCAATCCACAAATGATTTATATTAACAATTTTATATATCCATAAAAATATGTACATATGAATTTTTATTGATGTTTCATAAACCAAATATGATAAATCTAAAGATACTCCACCCAACTCAACCCAAGAAATAGATTTTCTGCATCGGTGACCTTACAATACATCAAATGGATCCATTCATATTGACGACTAATGGATTTGTTTTATAAAAAAACTCACTGATCCCTGACTGTCTATCCCAATATTCGAAAAAATCTAAGACACATGGATGAATCACATCTTCATGGATCTGAATTACTGGCTCTGTCTAACCATCTTCCTGTCATTGGTTATCTATTCTCAACCTAACCTATGTTCCCATTCCATTAAAGAAACTCTTCCAAATCATAGAGGTAAACCTCACCTCTCTATTTGAAACAATTACGTAAGGACTCCCATTTTAGCTCACAGTATCTTGGATAAATAGATTAAAAATATATTCAAACTTAGTGGTATCAATGATCAGAATAAAATTAGCAGTCTTTAGAAATAGATCAATAACTACCTAGATAACATTCATCCCTCTGAGGGTCCATCGTATTCCGACAATGAAATATATGTATACCTCATCCCATTTCTAGACTATCACAAGAATAGTTAGAGGAAAACTAGAGGCTTTCAGGTTATCTACCTTTATTAGGTGTCATGTGTAACAATGTGACACATAATATGCAATGTCACATTTCATACCCAGTTATAGAAATCTTCATCTCTTGTTAGAATACATATTTATAATACCTGAATGAATGTAACATGGTGATTTATGATAATTAAAAAAAATACAAAACTCTTCAATGATTTTGGGACAATAACACACATTCCAAAGTGGATGATACCATCTGAAGGGAGATTCCAACAAGAAATAGTATTCCAACAATATATAAAATTCTTGAGTTTCACTAAACTCATCAATGTTTTAATGACTATTTAAAATATAAACTAGGGGAGATGATGATTTGTGAACACTGGTAATAACCATACTTGAAACATCCTCCCAAGAATCCAAGTAAAACTGAGAAAAAATACCCTCAAGGTTCCACTCCTCCTTCAATTATAGAAGATCCTAAATTGGTACATTTCTATTAAGAGTATATATAAAAACATTACTCTTCCAGAGGATTTAGGCGATATAAATGTCAAACATTAGAAGGTATTATACCAAACATATTTGTATGAGAGTCAATCCTTTCTATGAAAATATATAACTCAAACTCTTTTGATCAGATTAGGTTGTGAACCTTTTTCCAAAAAGATAGTGCAACCAACATTTATGAGCATCCATAACTATATCATGCTCTAAATCATGAGTGGGGTAATATTTCTCATGTGGAAAATGCTGAAAAGAGTAGTAAAATTCCACATGGTCATCCAATATTATAATTCATCCTAAAAAATTACTAGAAGAATAATAAAACACTACATACCCTTCAGTAGTATCAGTTAAGATCAGAATATGAGCTGATGTAATAATTAATTTCCATTATTCCATAAAATATATACACATTGAATCCCATGAGAATTTCACCTATTAATTGGTAATATCAGTTAAAGGTGATTCCAATAAAGGTACACCTCTAAAAAACCATTGTTAGAATCCAACAAGGCCAAGGAATATCTGTATCTCACATAAATTTTGTGGTTCTTTCAATGAAAAGATAGCCTACACCATTTTTGGATGAACTGATAATCCATGTTTAGAAATTATGTGCCCTAAGAAATATACATCTTGAATATAAGAACTGTATTTTCAAATATTTTCGTATAGACAGTAACTTCTCAGAAACTGTAGAACTAATCCTTGATGGTGCTTATTCTCATGCTTAGTTTTTTAATAAACCAAAATATCATCCATGAAATCTACCATAAAAGTATCATCATATGGATGGAATATCTGATTCATCAAAGCCATAAAAACATTAGGAGAGTTTTTTAGACAAATATGCATCAAAAGATATTCATAATTTCCATACCATCTCCTGAAATCCATCATCGATATATCAGACTCGTGAACATTAATCTAATTATAACATGACTGAAGATTAATTTTTGAAAACCACTTCACCCCTTTAACTAATCAAACAATTCATCCAAAGAAGAAAATAATAAATGATTTTAACTTTTACATATTTTAGCATCTGATAGTACGCACACAATCGTATAGAACCACCTACATTATTAGAAAAGGAAAAAATGGATTCCCAAGGTGAAATATTTGGGGTGAACAAAAACATTTTCCAACAGGTCATCCAAAAAATTATTGAGATCATTCATATCAGACAATTCCATACGATAATAATGTATCAAGATCATCTGTGTAATATGAACCGGATCAATTATAAAATCTACCACTCTCTTTGGAATAAGATCAGAAAAATTTTATTGGAAAACATCATAAAATATTTGAACAACAATAGGAAGATAACCAAAAGAATAGATATCATTAGGACCACTCACAACAACAACCAACAAAATCTTAAGATCATGGAGAGAAGGTTCTGCACGATAAGATCTGGTGTCCCACTCCCTATAAAACAAATAAAATATACCATTTATAACACGAAATGAAACATGAAAATTATAACAATAAACCTCAAATAGAAGAGAAAAAATCAATTCCATAATGAGGATGACATCAAATTAATCCAAATAAATAATGAGAAAATCTAAGACCAACTTTGTATCAGCTATCATTAATGAACACGAAGGACACAGAATCCCCTGTTCTTTTCTCTTACAAAGAGGTGTCTATAACTCCATTATATTGGATGTAATATCAATTGAATATTTATTATTTTCAAAAAAATGTTCAGATATAAATTAATGAGAGGAATTAGTGTAAAATAAATAAATTGATATGGAAGTGGTAATAAGGATATTTCTTTTTACTATTTTTGGTCATGCATAAACATCCACTGAATATTTATCTACAAAATGAAATTCCTTCACTCTTGAGGTGTGTAGTTGGTGACTTATACTCTTTGATTCTCATAACTGCACCATCGTAGTATTTGGAGCCAATAAACCCTGACCATAAAAGGAATATTTTTCACGATGGCACGGCGCATCCTTGCCGCATTTCTCCATGTTTCCACATGGTGACGTTGCACCGCGCCGCCTTTGTTCGAGCCACAATGGGAATGACAGCAAAAAGGGGGAGTTGGGTTGGCCGTGTTTGTGCGGTCCGACCTCCTCCCATTATAATGATAGTAGGTGGCCAACAAATATTAAAAAAGTTCATTAAATAAACTTGAACTAAGATTAAACCCCTACCTTGAAAATGACGTCGCACGTCGTCGATTTGCGGAAGTCGAACATCGCGGTAGAACGGTATAAATTCCGTCGACGTCGGAAGTGGAAGAAGAAAGTTTTTGTTTACGTCGGATTTGATGCGAGGAAGACGCCTGAGTCAGTGTAGTTTGTTGTGCCCGAACCACGTTACCGATCCCTGCTCATATGTCGGTGTCTTTTTGGAGAATATGGATCCTCGGTATTCTTCAACAATGGGACGCCGTTCTTCGTGGAACGAGGATGATATTCATTAAGATGGATGATAAATCTTCGCGGAGGAAGAAAGATATCCCAAAATATTTTCCCAAAAACAAATATCTCAATAAGCCTCATTCTTTTAATAGATCACCAAGCCATTCAAAGAGTCAAGAGGTGTGACAAGGATAATTATTAAAGTTATTAATTATCCTAGTTAGCCTCATTAATCTTCGGAGGTGGAGAGGCTCCACCACAATAAATGTGTTGAGTTTCCATGCATTTAAACAAGGGGGTGAGTTATGGGGAGATCAAGGGGGTTATGGGGGAGGTGAGGAGTAAGGGTCTCATGTGGGCCCTACCACACTAAACTCTCCCCTGAGATGTTAGGTGGGTGTGGGCCCCACATCTAACTCCCCCTTTTGTTGAAAATAACCACATTCAATGAATAACATTTGTGCACCAAAAATTTTATTTAATTCAACTAAACCCCAAAAATTAACCACCTCAAGAGACAAAATGCAACTACACTTAAGATCCCCTTAAGCAATTATCGGTTCTACGAGTTCATCGGTGCCCTAGGATTTTGATTCCGAGCACCGGTTCAAAGGTTAAGAAAACACACTCATTCGTTCACTGAACGTACCCAAGCTAACCATCAGAAATTGATTCCGGGCACACCGGGCCTCGGAATCAGGCGCTGTCAGAAACTGCGTACTCGTAAAATATCAAAGAAATTAAGAAAACAAATTTCCATGAAATTTCCAGGTCATTACATTACTCCCACCTCAGGGATTTACGCCCCCGTAAAGATTTAACACAAACTAGGGATAAAATTGTGGTACTGAGCATGTATCTGAGCCTTCTGCTCCAATGTGATCTCCTGGAGTTTCTCGTGCTGCCAACGAAAGCACACAAGAGGAATCAACCATCTCATAGGACCCGCTCCTATCAATCCTCAATCTCTACTAGAACCCCGCAAAAGTCACCCCATCGCCAAATTCCAGCTCCCCATGGTCGATGACATGCGAAGGGTCGTGCTCGTATCTCCTTAGCTGAGATATGTGGAAGTCGTCATGCACCTGGTGCAACTGAGGTGGATGGGTCAAATGGTAAGCCACCTCGCCTACCCTACTGAGGACCAGAAAAGGTTCGATGAACTTCGGAGATAACTTGCCTCCTTGGCCACATCTCCATAAACCTCGTCGAGGTGAGACCCGTATAACGACATGATCGTTATCCTCATACTCTAGAGGTCTCCAATTCCTGATTAGAACTGAAACACAAAACTACTTCTGCCATGAGGGTAAGGTTGTTCGACCTAAGAGTGATCGAATAAACCCTCCTATGCATGAGTTTATCCTTTTTTTCCTGGGGTTTCCTTTTCGCCGACCATGGAAAACCCATCCCGACGTTGTAGTTAGACCACAACCTTTTTGACTAATACACTCAATCTGAGCATGCACTGTGAATCGAATCCATACCGAGACCAATGTCGTAAGGCCTTGATGCTGCACCAAGAGATTCCAACCCTAACTCTCGCCTCGAGGGTCAGACCACACTGTCAGTGTAAGTGTGATTATCGAGTCTCCTCCCAAGGTATCTCCAGACGTGAGGGTCAAGTCTACGGCTTACCAGAGACTCTAGGTCAGGGACATGATTCGTGGAAGTAAGGAATGATTTATATCAACATATGTTACTACAACAGCTAATAGTGGACACAGTCGGTCCCTTGAATCATTTTTAGAGCCATTGGGTCACACTCTTTGACCACATGAAGCCGCACTCTTCACCTGCCCTCCAGCTCCCTGAGCCTGGCAGGAACAACTGAGGTGGGTGGTTGTAGCATGTTGAAATGTACACCACCTCATGCTGCTCTTCTAGATATACATCCACGTCTTCTGCTTCACAGACTAATCTCTCCTTAATGCTTCCTCTTCTTGAAACTTTTATCATACCCGAGTCTCTAAGACTGGTGCCAGTTTCCTGCTTTCCCACTACTAACCTTCACTGACTGCATCCATTCAAAAAAAGAATTCTAAACCAAAAATGTTCTTTCTAGCACCCTAGCAGAAGTAGGAATGCATAATGAAAAGGTGATGGATCGGATGTCCGAGCCCTGAAGCACTGATCGCATCGCATTCATCGAGTACCAATAATGGTTTGGTACGCCCCGATGAATTCTCAGCTACCGACATGTCATCCTGTTGAAGCTGTATAAGCTCTAGAAAACTCTCAGCCACCTTCTCAAGATAGTCCTCAACTGCCTGGGAGTCAGGATCACCTCAGAACATGAGGGTATCTGATGTTGGAACACATGTAAGTTAGTAAGTCTACATGTGTCACATACAGGTACCTCTGCTTGTAACTGCTGACTAACAGGTAGTGATGTATAGATGGAACACTAACCGAAGTCACTATCTCAGGCATCGGTCCACATACTGAAGCCTCATCAATATGCGGACAATCCTCATGGTCACTCACTAGACAAAACTTATATCCAAGTCCACCATCCACTCTACTGATGTATCAACTAGGCGGAAAACTCTAGAAATTGCCTTCAGCCAGCCCTCTGCTGTCTGGGAATCTGCCTGGCCTCGTAACCACAGATGCCTCTGCTGCTGGAATTTGTGCAAGACGCTCTGCCAGTGTGCACCGTCCACTATTACGACTGGTGGCATCTACTGCCTAACAGGTGGCAGTTCTGCTGGTACACCACCCGAAGGAGCCAACATATAAAGAGGGCCCCACACCGGAGCCTCATCGCTTGGTGGGCCGCCATCGAGTACAATCTCAGAACTCCAACTAACTGTCTGAGTGGAGACATCCTGAACAGATGAGACACGGTCAAAGTTTTATACCTGGTGAGCTGCCCTGGTTTGAGCAGAATTTAAAACTTGTTGAAACACACACGCAATCAATGTTTTCATGCAGAAATTTGGAAATCTGTAGTCAGGGTCCTGGTGTACGGATTCGTCGGCCGCCGCACCAACACTAGACTCCCTGAACTAAAGACCACACTCGGTGCCCTTAACACTATTGATTCAAAGAAAAGAAAATATCAGAGTTATAAGTCCTACAGTAGAACTGACTCCTCTGATAACAATTTTCCATGACCGTACTCAGGGCCCGTGCCCTGACTACCCCAAACCCGCCTTCCATAGTCCAGGGGCTGGCGACTTGCACTAAAGGCATAAATCCCAATAACTGGGAAGGAATTACCTTTATAAAAGTAAACAAAACACCATAGAGTACAAGCAGAATTAATACCCTAAGTATAAAAGAAAGTGCTGAAAAGTAAGTGAGCAAGAATACAAACCCAACTGAAAGTATAACTACAACTGAACGAAAATACAACAGAAAAGACAAATAGCTGGAAGAATAGAAGCAACTCCAAGGTCGTCCACCTCGGATCCTACCTGAAGGGTATGTGCAAATAGCGCAGCTCCTGGATCTTCCACCACTGATCCTACCTGAAGGGTAGGTGCAGATAGTGTAGCTCCTAGATCATCCACCACGGATCCAACCTGAAGGGTAGGTACAGATATCGCAGCTCCTGGATCGTCCACCACAGATCCTACCTGAAGGGTAGGTATATATAGCCTCTACGACGCTCTCACCCGACAACCTCCTCCGAGTATCGTCTCATCATGAAGTCCACCTACGGATACCGTCCAGTCCTCGAACACTCGGCCTCCATCAGCGCTGCCCGTCATCTGCAACCAACACAACAAGGTGCTGGAAAAACCTGTACAGGGGTGAGTATAACGATACTCAGTAGGGACCCCGAGACCCTCAAGGTCTCACTAAATCCAACACGGATAACCACAAATAAGGATCTCAACAGATAACCCTTACTTAGGTATAAGGCCATACTTATGCCTAAGTTATCAAGTAATCCATCTCAACCATGAGGAAACACAAAGGTTATGAAATCAACGGATAACCACTACCTATGTATATGCCTATAAATATACCTATGTTACAAGTTGACCCATCTCAATCATGAGGTAAACACAAAGGTCATAGACTTTGCTCAAACCAGGATTTTCATTATCGAAATCGTAACTGCTGAAGAGCCCAGTCTCTGACGAGTACAGTGATAATGTCACGACTCTGTGGTACTGCTCACTAACCTAAGACTTCTGAGGTACTCCTCCTGTCGAGTACCTCGGGTCAGCCACCCAAACATAGTAGTGCTTCCCGTCGGGGTCTGCCACCCAAACATAGTAGTGCATCCACCCTAATAGCCTGCAGAGGTACTTCTCCTGTCAAGTACCGTGGGTCTGCTGCCTACTACTAGGCACTCCATCCGCCGTTGTTCTTCACCCAAACACAGTAGTTCTCCGTCCACTGGGCTAGTCGACTCACTCCAAGTCGAGTCGGTCAAGAAGTCGACAGGTCTCACCCGGCTACACGATCTCCATACTCCTTACACTCGTCTCCAAGAGGGTCCGATCCATGAGCTACATGTCGATACTCCAAGTATAACAATGTTTCACGAAGAAGTATCTCAAGGACCGCCTCGTCATAGGGGTCTCCACGCAATAGACGGCGCGTCAATCGGACGCCTGGTCTGTGAGTTATTAGCATTTTCATCATAGGGGCCCGGTTGGTTTCGTGTGCGAACCAACCCGGCCATATATCAACTGTACCCCGAACACTCATAGGGTATACTCAAAGGTACCGTTTCTCAACGTGATCACCAATGCCACAGACGGTTCGTCAAACAGATGTCCGGTCTGAAAGTTATCAGCTTTTCCATTCTAGGGGCCCGGTTGGACTTCAGGTACATTCCAACCCGGCCATACTCCAACTGCGTACAAACCTCAGTCAAAGTATGCTAAAAGTTCCATCTCATCAATAGGATTCCAACAAAGTCTACGGAACGCCAATCGGACGTCCGGAGCTCACGTTATAAGCGTTTCCGCTCCAAGGGCCCGGTTGGTTTCGGGTTCGAACCAACCCGGCCATACTAAAATTTCTCCTAAACCTTTAGTGTAATATACTGAAACGGCCGCCTCGATCTGAGGATCGAATTTCAACTGACGGTGTGTCGATCGGAGGTCTGTAGCCCATGTTATGGGTCTTTGAAAAAAAACTGCCCGAAAATAAGGGGGTTCGGGCCCGGTCCGCCCCGGCCCCACACCCCCTGGGTCGGCCCGAACCGGGTCGACCTGAACCGAGTCTAGGTCCGGCCCACTAGGGCGCGGCCCGGTGCGGCCGGTCCGCGTGGCCACCGTGGAGCGGGGGGGGGGGGGGTTACAAGCCCCTACGTTTGACGAACCGGCACGCCTTTAAGCCGTGCCGCTCTGCCTTCGGAACGGTTAAGTCATTCCGGTTTGGCCCGCCGCCGTGGCTCAGCCGTGGCGGTTCTGTTCTGGCAGTGCACCACCGCTGCTTTTCGCAGACCACCAGACGTGCTCCGGTTGTCCATTTTTCTCACCGCATATGCCAGCGGTCCTCTTGGGACCCAACTTTCACTACGGAGGCTTCAAATTGACTTTGCGGCCCCGTTTTTCATCGCTCGTCAATCCGCGCACATCGATCACCCAGCAGAGTTCTCGAATCACCTCTGCGGCCCCAACTCCGGCCGCAGTTTCATTCAGCCTCAACGGCGCGACGTGACTGCGCCGCGCATCCTTGCCACATTTTTCCATGTTTCCGTGCGATGCTGTTGCACCACGCCACCTTCGTTCGAGCCACAATGGGAACAACATCAAAAAGGGGGGGTGGGATGGCCGTGTTTGTGAGGTCCGAACTCCTCCCATTATATAGATATAAAGTAGCCAACAATTATCAACGAAGTTTGTTAAATAAACTTGAACGAATATTAAACCCCTGCCTTGAAAATGACTTCGCACGTCGTCGAGTCACGGAAGTCGAACGTCGCGGTAGAACGACATCGATTTCGTCGACGTCGGATGAAGAATAAGAATGTTGTTGTTGGCATCATATTTGATACGAGGAAGATGCCCAAGTAAGAGTAGTTCATTGCGCCCGAACCATGCTATTCATCCCTGCTGATATGTTGGTGTCTCGTTGGAGAATATGGAACCTCGGTATTCATCAATGATTGGACGCCGTTCTTCGCGGATTGAGGATGATCTTTGTTAAGATTGATGAACATTCTTCGCGGAGGAAGAAAGCTCTCCCAAAATATATTCCCAAAAACAAATATCTCAATAAGCCTCATTATTTTAAAAGATCTCCAAGCCATTCAAAAATTCAAGAGGTGTGACAAGGATAATTAATAAAGTTTTTAATTATCCTAGTCCGCCTCATTAATCTTGGGTGGTGGAGAGGGTCCACCACAATAAATATGTGGAGTTTCCATGCATTTAAACAAGGGGGTGAGTTATGGGGAGATCAAGGGGGTTATGGGAGAGGTGAGGAGTTAGGGTCTCATGTGGGCCCTACCACGCTAAACACTACCATGGGAGGTTATTTGGGTGTAGGCCCCACATCTAACTCCCCCTTTTGTTTAAAATAACCATTTTCCATGAATAAAATTTGTGCACGACAAATTTTATTTAATTTAACTAAACCCCAAAAATTAACCACCACAAGCGACAAAACGTAACTATGCTTAAGATCCACTTAAGCAATTATCAGCGCTATGAGTTCATCGGTGCCCTCATATTTCGATTCCCATAACTGGTTCAAAAATAAGAAAAACATGCTCGTTTGTTCACTGAATGTACCCGATCTAAACTTCGGAAATTGATTTCGGGCACACAGGGCCTCAGAATTAGGCGCCGTCAGAAATTGAGTACTCGTAAATTCCATAGAAATTATGAAAAAATATTTCCTTGAAATTTCCGGGTCTTTACAATATTTATATCCTACAATAATCCCTCTATGTGAACAAAACATTCATATCCATTTAAAATAATCATGGGAATAGGACAAGAAATAATTTTGTGCCCAAACATTCCAAATTGATAAAAATTCAAATGCACACTTCTAGCTATATAAGACGTTGTCGAGGAGGTCACTATTGAGACCCACCACCACCACTTCTGAGGTGATCCTATCACATCATTTTATTTATATGATATCAAATGAAGCTACAAATGGATGGAAGTGAAGTGGTTGAAAATCCATCATTACGAGCGATATCCATATCATCCATCATAACTATGTATTCCATCACCACATAGGCATTAAGTTTCAACATAAAATCAATTGATCTGATATCATTTCATAGTCCCAGAAGGTACTTTTGGGACTTCACCTTGTCATTATTAACCATGTCGAGATAAAAATGGACCACATCATCAAAAATACTAGTTTAAACTGACACTGAACAATATCCATGCTAGAAAGAGAGTAACTCTAACGATATTTCAAACATCTACGACTCTAAAAAAACTGCTAGACGAAAAGGGTTTCGAAACCCTTACCATCCAAATCAATATATATATATCTATCTAGAATATGGAATCCCACCATTTATTACTAGAACCATTGAAATTTAATACTAAAAAATTCATCTTGATATTCTCATGAGCCTCCATGAAGTCAAATATTCAATTGATCGTATCTAGGAAGTCCTCTACCTCTTGGAAATCATTCATTACTTAAAAGGATGGTGGGTTCTCCTGAAACAGTTCGCATGATCTTTCTCTCTCTCCTCTGGCTACTATATACTACTAAACAACATCATTCTGAACTCTTGGTATATCCATATCAACAACACAAACATCCCAAAATATAGTCTCAATGGAATTTTGATCTATTGGAATAATCCCTTGAGGAGAATCTACTTCACCCACATGAAGAACTCAAGGAATACATATCAATTTCACATTTCTCTACACCAAAGCATAAGAGGAATCATATAATAGAAAAAATCAATGTTTAAACTATAAAAACCATTTGGAAAAACAGTAATTTAAAACAAAACTCAACAGTAGAGACACATATCCCAACTCCCCATGGAATCCTGAGTCTCATCATAACAAGTGCTGGCCAGAATCATATCACAACCTACAAATCATATCCAGAATATCATATATCTATTATAATAGATGTCTACATACAAAGACTCTTGAGGATAGACCTCCTTTTATAAAAATTTATATAGAACTGACCCATGTTACCCTCTTACCTGGCACCTAGCCTAATCTATCACATACCAGTCGGTTGCTCCCTATCCCCACAGGCTGGAGAAAAGAACATGAGAATCGAAAAACAAACCATAGGGAAAAATTTCACCGAACATGAAAAAACATGGAATATATATACATGAAGGTCAAAGAAAAAATATAAGATAATAGATATATATTCCATGAAATTAAGAAATATATTAGTACACTAACTGAAAAATTAGCCAAAAAAACACTAAGAAAAAAGTCCAAATTCAATGGAATAAGACCAAAAATATACTCCATGTGATTTCATGGACGAACCCCCACCATCGCATCACCAGCTACCCAACTCAGATGACATGAAACCTCACCACCTCACTATGGAGCCTTTCCTTTCACTTAATTAGAAGACATATATCGGTTTTCACACCACCATAGTGGTGTGGTGGGTGTGAGATAATGGGATCAAAAGGTTCCCACCCAAGTGTTCCATAACATGTCTCTATATTTCAATTCATTTATTACTATTTTAAATAATACATTGAATGATATGATGTAAAAAATATATAAGAAAATTTGTAAACATTTTTCCGTTATCAAAGTTCTATAACAAAATCAAGTATATCGATATACAAGAATATTTTCCATATTATATTTTACAAGAATAAAAATTCATATCAAGGATAAAATAGAAAGTTATGTAATAAAATTTAGATGAATAGGTATCCACACCAAGGATCACTATAGGTCATACATGAATACTAATCATACCATACTCCATCATGTGTACAATAAATATCATATATCAAAGGCATATGATGAATATGAATACACCATGAGAAAACCCTTTAACAAAGTAAATATAAGTCCCCAAGGACAATGGCCCTATAAAGTACTAGAATGACCCATGAAAAAACCTCCAAATAATCTCAAACAATTGAAAATGGACTACTGCAAAACTAGGACCTATGTAACCAAGGTAACTTATGTTATTTTTTTTAAAATTCAATCCAATGCTTTGAAATCAATTTCTATTCCATTTCACAAATCCATTTCAACTCTTTGTAATTACCCATTTTCATTATATTTATCGAAAAACATAGAAAACCATTTTTTATTAAAAAATATTTTGAACACAGACAAATAAATCATGCCAATTCATTATATAAATGTGTTTATAAATTAAGAATAATATGGATTAGAAATATATGCCAGACATGGAACCACCTACCTTGAATCTCGTGTTGTAGACACACAGGATGGGATCCACCCAAAATGAAAACTCAATGATGTCAACAAAGCCGATAGAATCTAATCCACATCTCAATATTGATACAATTTAAAAAGAAGGGGGGTGGTGGGAATTTTTGAACCTAATTACCTCTATAACGAACACCCACTTCACCTAAACCAATGAATTCATGACCCCTAGAACTATTTCAACCAATTGATAAGAAATAAGGCATGAAGAAAAACCCATTTAGACCAAAATATTATATAAAAAGACCAATGGGAACCACTGGGATCAGTGGAAACAAATAAGTTGCAGGATCAATATCCTGATAAGATGCACCACAACTACAAAAAAGATCGCATAATGAGTGGATCAATGGAGAAGGACCAGTGTCTCCAAAAATCATTAGGGTGGAACTTTGGTTCGCGGGAAAAGGAGAATGGGTTATCGAATTGGAACATAATTAACAAATTCCAAACATATATTTTAGAGTATTTTTTATATTAAATTGTGTATTTATGTGATTAATATTTCCATTTTTATAATGGTTTGATCTTTTTTATGTTTGATTAAAATAAACTTCAGATTTGTGAAATAAAATAGAAAATCTCCAAAAAAACGAGCCAAACGACACTTTGCACTGTAAGTGAAGCGGTGAGACACTGTAATTTTTAATTCAAATCAAGTATAGAAATTACGGAGATGAGCACATACATGATGTGTAACTTTAATACATGGAATGTATTTTCCTATTGTGAAATGATGAATACTGCATGGAATAAGTCAATACGAGTGGGCATGTTGTTAATGACCAATATACATCGGGTTCATTCATTACACGATATCACATAAGACAATGTTTTAGATTAATGAATGGGATATGTTCATGCGTGATGTAGATTTTAAGGAGAACATAGAGCATAATTTCATGACGTGTACTGTTAGAAAAAATCACAAAAAAATGTCAACCTATCAAAGCGGCATCAAAAGAATTTACATGGTAGAGGGAAAATTTCATCAGAGTTACATGACTTTAAGCCCATGTACATGTTGCATACTCAGTGACACACATAGAAAAAACAGGCGATCTGAGATGGTAGTTTTGGATGAGTTTTCCTATAAGAGGAGCCAACCATCTAAAAATCCAAGTCACCCTGGGACTGATAAAGTTGAAGAAACACCAAATGACAACCACTCGATGATTTGGAGCCTCTCTTAACTACCTTTCTTCTTTGGGTACACATGTCTCATGCTCTCACAATGCGATATTAGTCTCTTGGTGTCGGGTGATTTCATTTTAGGGGGGTGTGTTCTATGAGATAATTTTCTATTTTATATTTTGGTTTTTTATTTGTTGGAAACTATTATTAAATTCAAATTATTTTTCTATTTGTATTGAGTTATCATTGTTGTAGTATGATGTTGTTTAATTTATTACATCAATTAATCAGAATAGTTTAATAAGACCATTATGAAATACTAGGCCAGTAATGTTTAATCATTTTTTTGGGTCGCCAAATATTATGACCGCACCGAGTATATGACCATTACAAAGGTTTATGTAAATTGTTAGGGTTGGATACCATGACCAACGATCCCTGTTGACCCAATTCTAGAACTAAGCATGAATAAACCCATAAAAAATGAAATTTCTAGCACACGAAACCAAAATCACTAAACCTGGCATGCAACTCATCTTGACTCACAACCCAATCATTAGTTCTTTTAATTATATTTTTTCAAATCAAAAAAATTGAAAATCTATTTTTCTAATTAATATTAAACATATGCTATGTATTTGTGGGTTCGATCCTAAAAATACATAATACTATATTTCAATTAATTTTGTAGAATAGTTTGGGTTTTATAAAAAAAATTCATAGTACCATATGGAACTATCTAGGATTTAGGAGTCGTGCCACAACCAACACTCAAAAGACACCCTAAGATATCCATTATTGTGGAATTACACGACTTGTAATTAATTTACACATCATGAAATCCATGTCGTTTAAGAACTCCAAAAAATCTAACCCCTCAGACAAAAAATATGATATCTAAATAGATCATTAAACGAAAAAACATTTCACATATTGAAAAAATTCATTGCATGAATCCCTTTCATGACAATCAACCAGAAACAATTTCACATCGGGTAACCAAGTTACATGGTATAAAATCCTCATACATTCTAAAAAAGATCTTTTAAATATAAGAGTCCAAAAAATCTGTGACTTCAACATTATAAGTGTCCTCCCAATTTCATCTCAGTACTATACAGACAATGGAAAATGGAAAACCATGACGAGGATAAGGATATAATTGAAATATTAGAAAGGGAATGTTACACCAACAGACCATTCCTAATAACCAAGAGAAGAATTCACAATTCTTAAGTGAACACCAGCCTACGATGTCAAACATAATATGGTGATTATTTTTCAAATATTTAAATTCCCATTTTTATCTACTAATTCATGATTCAATGACATTACAAAAAAAATGTATATTCTTCAATGATTACATTATGATATAGTTATCTTCATTGAAAATTATCATTTACTGAAAAGAGTGACTCAACATATAGAATAACATGGTGATATAGAAGTTCACCTATGATACATATTAGAATCCTTCAAAACTAACTATGAAACTACATTTTCCTTAACCATAAATGAAGACATAATTAATTCCTTTTAAAAATATATTCATGGACTCCAAATCAACCGAATATTATCAGACCAAGCTATATAAAATTTTCATTATCTCTATTTATTTCTCTTTTTTATTTTAGATAAAATTTTGGGTTGTGTTTTTTTACATCGAAGAACTGTAAAAATAATCATATATTCTAAAATGAAGATTTATAGACACTCATTCCATTATAATTATTTTTACTCCCATATTAAATTTTGTAAGAGTCCATGTGTGACCAATACTCATTGTATCCCAAAAGTAACTATGGAATAACTTATTACATAGCCTATATTGTTAGGGTAATTATATTTATAAAACTCAACCCTGGTTGAAGATAAGTTCATTTAATCAAAAACCTTATTGGAAGTAGGAGATTTCCAAGTGTATGGGATTATGTGTTAGTATAAGACAAAACCACTAGTTTATATTCTATTATGTGATTTATTTTTTTAAATTTTTTAAAAAATTCTATATGTTTTCAATATAATAAGAAAAAATTAATTTGACAGATACCATTATTTTGTGTTTTACATTTATTGTTAGTTTTATTTAAAACTGTTACAAAATATTTTAGTGTTTAGAACATTTTTAAAATCTATTTTGATTGAACATAAAATAATCTCTTTGAATGGTAAAATTATATAAATAAACTATTTTAGATAAATGTGTTTATTTAAAAAATCTGGGGATTTCGTTTTAGGTCATTTATAATAGATATTATTAATTTGAAACTCAATTCAACCCCACATTATTTTTCCACTATGACAAATACTAACATAAAAAGGCGGCTGATTGATACCACAATTGAAATCATTAAAAAAATATTTCATAAATATATTTATAAGGTGATTTATAAGACATAAATCCATAAGATTTATATATTTTAAAAAGGAAATTATCTGGGAAACTTCGAAATGTTATTTTTGAAATCCTTTCATAAGATTACAATTAATAGAAAAAATTGGAAACAAATTCAATATTTTCTAAAATATAACATTAAAAACATTATGAAACACCACATTAAAATATACCAATAATTTATCCTTTGAAAATAAATAATTATTTTTTGTTAGAAATATGGAGTAATAGATAAAATTTTTATCTTTAATGGGAAACCCTTTTTGATATTTAAAAAAAACAATTACTGAAATCTATATCATAAAAAATATAATAAATCAAACTTATGAAAAAAGGTAAAAACAATTTGGACATAATTATAAGTAGAACAAAAATGGATTTCAAAATAATAAAAATATAAATTTTACAAGAAGGGTCAATATGAAAATGGACGAAAAATAGACCATTTAGAGATAAGAAAAATTATTTTCATCATCATCAAATTTTTGGATGAAATAAATCTATAAATGTTATTTCAAAAAAAGAAATATAAAATACATTTTAATAT
The DNA here is from genome assembly GCA_963277665.1 of Viscum album. Classification (NCBI taxonomy): domain Eukaryota; kingdom Viridiplantae; phylum Streptophyta; class Magnoliopsida; order Santalales; family Viscaceae; genus Viscum; species Viscum album. The sequence continues at coordinate 588,580,355 of OY728141.1, read as the reverse complement.
CATCATATAATATAATATAATTATATTTTAAAAATATAGTAAAAGAGGAATAATTTTTTACTGAATTAATAAAGTCAAATAAAGAAAACCACTTACCTTTTACTCCCGAAATATATAAAATCTATTTAACCTATATTATAACTAAAATTACCATCCTAATAATCAATTTCATAACATTAAACGTGTTTTTGTTACAACATACTGTATCTTTATAATATTTTGGAAGACATTTATTAGTTAGTTATAGTTTATTATAATCATAATATGATAATGATTTTTGTGTACTAAAACATACTTTATATAAATGTAACATCCCAAGTAAATAATGAATAAAACATTTTCATATTTATTAATATTTACGAATTAAATATTAATTTTACTTTAAAGGGGTTTCTATGTTCGATAGCGTACCCGATATGCAACAAAGAGTTTCTTTGAAATCTTACGTTGCACACTAGTGATAAAATAATATTATTTTAAATGGTAGTTAAAAAATAGTCGTTGTATTGGCGGGAATGGATATAAATAACTAAAATATGATTATATATGTTTTTTAAATGTTTTTACATTTATCTAATAAAAGATATAGGCTCAAAATATGGAATGAATTCAATTTTAGGCGTATATGCCATAGTTTTCACTAAAGGTTCACTTATCGCCTTTTGATGGAGAACCATCATTAAATATAGTTTTTTCACTCTTATATATTCTATTGGACCAAATAAAACTCTCCTTTATAATTGGGACATAAAAATTTAATTTTTGTAAATTTTTGGTATTTTTCCGATAAAGTTCATTTTTTTATGAATAGTCGAAAATATTGTATTTTAATTCAAAACCTCTTTTTAATATAATTTATTTATATGATTATATTATATTTTTAATTGGTTTTAATGTTAAATTAGAATATATTTTTACCATTAAATATTATAGTGGTCGTTGGAATTAATTTCACTTTGAAATCAGACTTAAACTAGTGTCAATCTTTTGATAATTATTGTTTCATAAAAACACGCTATTTGCTCTGAAAGCGGGAATTAATTATTAAATTAATTAATGCAACTTATATGTTTGGACTTTTTTAAAATGGACTTCATTTTTGAATTCGGAATATCAAATATAGCTTAGGGTGAAGTTTTGGTATTTTTCTGAAAAACTTCAATATTTGATGAATAGTGAAACCACTAAGTGGTACTTATAAAAACAGATTTTCCATTTAAATGTAATTTTTCCATCTCTGTGTTTTGAATTTCAAAAATCCGACATACATGGTTGTCATTAAGAAGTAAAATGTGGTTCAATGGGATTAAAATAATTTTTTGGTGAATAGTAACTTATTAAGTTTTTACTCGTGATTTGAGGTAATTAGTGTAGTTTATGGTAAAAATAATGTTTTAATAATATGAGATGAGCATGAAACATGTACTACCCTAATTGGATGTGTCATGGCCGACCAAGAAAATCCATGGGTCAACTTGGGGACCCAATGGAGCCACTTTTGGTTGGAAAATGACATAAATAACTTTTTATTTAATGTTAAAGTAAAAATGACACAAACATGAAATGTTTTACTAAAACAATTTATACATGGGGTTATACAAGTCAGATTTTTGACTATAAATATTCATTAGTTATATAAAAATACTTCCTAAATCATGATATTTTTTTATAATTTTTAGACATTAAATATATTAAATTATTTATGACATCATAATGATGCAGCGATTACCTCATTAATAAAGGATTTAAATAAAATGGAAAGATAATGTAAAATATATGACCTACACATGTCCAAAACCTATTTTATGGGTATATTTCGAACCCTTATCACCTTAACCTAGAATTATATCAATGTGGGACCTTTTTAATCCGAAAATCATTTTAAAATAAAGTATCATTTCTTTACTTTCCAAGAGTTCCCATCCTCTCCTCTTATAAAAGGCCCCCACCTCTACCTCCTTACCCACACTTAAAAAGACTTTTTATCGGCCAACCCCTGCCCATTTGGTCTCTCCACATCCCTATATTACTCCTTGAAGCCTCAATTTGGGAATAAGTCTTCCCAAGGAATCCTTTGAACACAAATCTAAGAGAGTTACCCGATTTTAAGGTAATGTCTTCACTTGTGTTCTTTTGTTTTATTTTGCTTCTCCAACCCCATAAACTCTTTTTATTAATTTCTTTTGTAACAACTCAAGTATATTAAATATACTAGGATTTTTTTATAATAATCTATCGAGCTACAATTACACACATCTACATCTAATGGTTAAATAACATACTGTTTCTATGGTTGCCGAATTTCTGCCTCACGAAACGATGATTGTTCAATATTTTTTTAAACACCTTTAATGGTGGCCATTAAGATGTAAATCTATTTATATATGATATATATTATTTTTATGTTTCCATTATGATTATTTATTTTTCATTTTTGGTATACATTTATGGTTTCCATTGTGGGTAAACACGATAATTTCATTTTAGGAAGTGCGGACTACCGCCCCTTCAAAGTGATGTGGTTCGTTAATGCCATATGTGGGACGTATAAAGGATGGATTTAAAGTTATTATATATTATTTTATACTGGAATTATAATATACCTCTATATAATTATTATTTCTTTCCATTAATGTATGAGATAGAAATGAAAGTAGCGTTCATGCGTACGTACGGCTTACCGTCACCATGAACGGTGCATTTCATTTCTTATCCCAAAATGTAATGTATTATTATAAGTACATATATATAATGTATATATATGATGAATGATACACATAAATTATGAATATAATTCTGGAATTTAAATATACATATCTATCATTTAGTTTTAATTCCATTAATATGACATAGAAATGAAAGTAGTGTTCATGCGTACGTACGACTTACAGTCACCATGAACGGTACACTTCATTTATTACCTCTAAATGATTATGTAATATTATAAATACATGTATATGATGGATATATATGATATATATGATATCAAAATCAGGAATTTAATTCTGGATATAAAGAACCTTTGACCACACGAACAACATGTAATTGTAAGAAGTCCACTTTTGACAAAAGAACCAAATATCAACAAAACAAAAATTATTAACATAAACGATTACATAATGTTATAACATGGAAATAAGTGATATAAAAGTAATAATGAACTTGGATAAGGTTCTTAAGAAAGTAGAAATTAACTCATGTTTATTATTCAGGACATTAAAGAATGATCGAGTCAAGTCGAACCTGAGGTAAGGGACTTCGTCTTAATCTACTTTCATTGAAGAATATTTCTTTTTATACACAACTTTATTTTATACGGTGTATAAACCCCTTTGACTTTTACTTTTATACAAAAGGAATCTTTTTCTACAAATAATTTTACAAAACGACAAAAAGGAATGTTTATTTTAACGTATGCGGTGACAACGACCTTTTCCGACGCCGTGAGTTTTATTTGGTCTTTGGCTTCCTGAACAAGCCATAATGTTTTTTTAAAATGAAATAAATACCATATACTCTTTTATGTGTTTTGGTATTGAAAATGGTTCTTATAATGGATTTGTTATGTCAATATATTTAAGTAATATATTTCGATCAAAGTGTGGAAATTTTTTCTTTCCATTATATTTGTTTTATGTCTTATGATTTTTATAATCTTCCTTGGACATTTGATGGGTGGTTACATGATAAACCATATGACGGGTGGTGCCGTGAATACCAGGATGGGTGGTTACGTTATAACCTCCAATTCATTGGGTATGGGAGTCGGCCGTATGGCTATTCCATTAAGTATGTATGGAAGTTGGCCTTATGGATATTCCATTAAGTGATATGTGTGGAAGTCGACCGTATGGTTATTCCACTGAAGTATTTTTATGTCCCAAGTTACCTTTATATGTTATGTGTTCTGTATATGGGGTTTATGGTAATCCTTTGGTTACAAAAGGGTAAGTAATGATGTTTTATTTAGTGAAGAGTTTTTACTACTTCATAAAGGTGAATGTATTACTTTGATAATGTATACATGGTTTACTTGATGTTTGAAAAACTAATAGTTTTCATTCTTTGTGTATCCCTTACTGAGATTTTTATGCTCACCCTAATTTTTTTTGAAATGTTTTTCACAGGACTTAATGTGGAATAGGGTCAAGGATGGGACCAATGGAATGTCATGCTATATAAAACATGGAACTAGACATGTTTCTTTTTAAGAGTTTTTTTATTCTCTGGAAACTCAGTAGAAGTGTCTACTTTGTAATCTTTTGAGATGTAACAGTTATATCCTAATTCTCTAAAAATCTAAACCTGAAAAGATCCTCAATGTTAATTATTCATTTAATTCAATATTAAGTAAGTTTCAAGGCCGGGGCCTTATAGTTTGTATTAGAGGTCGGTTTAGACAACTTTAGGAGTTAGAAAATTGTTAAATTATAAGTTAATTTATGGTATGATTGAAATGGTATAGCATTTACAAATTACCATGTTGCTTCACCTAAGGTATTTAAGTTTTAAGAATGGTTTTTCCTAGAGGAAATAGAAATGTTTTTTTGGGAAGGCATACAGAGGGAAATGACCTTTCAAATCAGTATCCTGAGATGGTCAGAATCAAAACTAAACAGTTTTTTGTAGTGATGGCTCAGTTGACTCAGGTGATAAATGGTGGTTTTTTTATTGATTATATTTTAGTGTTTTCTAAAAGTAAAGTGGAGCATGAAAGTCATATAAGGGTTATCTTGAAATCCTTAAAAGAAAAGAAACTATATGGAAAATTCAGCAAGTGTGAGTTTTGGTTACAACAAATTTCTTTCCTAGGTCACATTGTTTCAAATGATGGCATAACTGTTGATCCTGCTAAAACAAAAGTTGTTGAATAATGGCCAAGACCCAAAAATGTAACCAAGATCCATAGTTTTCTTGGTTTGGCAGGTTACTACCGAAGGTTTGTTGAAAATTTTTCACGGACATCTAGTCCAATGACTAAGATAACTCGGAAGGGTGTTAAGTTTATCTGGACAAAAGAATGTGATGATTGTTTTCAGGAGTTGAAAATAAGATTGTTGAATGCACCAGTTTCGGCACTTCCTTCCCAGAATGGTGAGTTTGTTATATACAGTGATGCTTCGTTGAAGGGACTTGGATGTGTCCTTATGTAGAATGATCAGTTAATTGCTTATGCTTCACGTCAGTTGAAACCTCATGAGGTAAATTACCCTACACATGATTTAGAATTAGCTGCTGTAGTTTTTGCTTTAAAAATTTGGAGGAATCATTTGTATAGAGTAAACTATGAAATATATACTGATTATAAAAGTATAAATTATATATTCACTCAGAAAGAATTGAACATGAGACAGAGGAGATGGATGGAATTAATCAAGGATTTTGATTGTACAATTCATTACCATCCAGGAAAAGAAAATAAAGTGGATGATGCTTTGAGCCGAAAAAGTAATTCTTCATTAACAATGTTTCGTTTGGAATGTGATACTTTGGTTAAAAATTTGATGAACTTTGGCATAGAAGTTGTTGGTGCAGGATGTTCTTCTGTTTTGTTTCAGGTATCAGTGAGATCATCCCTATCAGACAGAATTAAGCAAGCACAGAGGGAAGATAGTGAGTTGTAGAAAAAGGTAGAGTTGGTTCAAAAGGGTAAGTTTCCTGAATTCAACATTGATAATGATTGTGTTTTGAGGTTTGGGAAGAGATTGTGTGTACCTTGTGATTCACAATTGAAGAGAGAGTTGTTATTTAAAGCTCATAGTTCTCTGTTTTCAGTTCATCCTAGCAGTACTAAGATGTATAGAGATCTCCGGGAGTATTACTAGTGGGATGGAATGAAAAGAGATATTGCTGATTTTACTGTGAAGTGTTTGAATTGTCAGCATGTTAAAGCAGAGTGGCAGTTACCGAAAGGGATGATTCATCCTTTACCAGTGCAGGAGTGGAAATGGGGAAACATATCCATGGACTTTGTTGTGGGATTACCGAGGACATCTCGAGGTAATAATTCAATATGGGTTATTGTTGATCTGTTGACTAAATCTGGTCATTTCCTTGCTATACGAGATAATTTTCCACTAGATCAACTTTCCCATTTGTATATTAAAGAGATATTCAGGTTACATGGAGTTCCTCTCTCCATTGTGTCTGATCGTGATCCAAGGTTTACTTCTAACTTTTGGAAAGGCCTTCAGAAGTCTTTGGGTACTGAATTAAATTTTAGTACAGATTTTCATCCTCAATCAGATGGGCAGTCAGAACAAACAATTCAGACCTTGGACGATATTCTACAATCTTGTTCGATGGATTATCAGGGAATTTGGGACCAACATCTTTCTTTGGTTGAGTTTTCATATAATAACAGTTTTCATTCCAGTATACAGATGGCACCATTTCAGGAATTATATGGGAAGCGGTGTCGAACTCCATCTTTCTAGGATGAAGTGGGTGAATGGAAGATGATGGGACCAGAATTGGTAGAAGAGTTGGCAGAAAAAGTTCAGCTGATTCAGAAACACACGAGGATAGCTCAGAGTAGACAGAAGAGTTATGCGGACAACAGGAGGAAGGATCTCTCTTTTGATGTAGGTGATCATGTTATTCTAAAAGTATCACCATGGAAAAGTGTGATGCGATTTGGTAAGAAAGGAAAGATGAGTCCAAGGTTCATTGGACCATATGAAATTATGGAGAGAGTTGATACAGTTTCTTATCGAGTGGCTTTACCTCCGATTTTATCTCAGGTACACAATGTTTTTCATGTTTCGATGATGAGGAAGTATATCCAAGATCCACCTCATGTTTTGAGTCCAGAGGTAGTTCAGCAGGAAGAGAACCTATCTTATAAAGAACAACCAGTCCAGATTTTTGACCGAAGAGAGCAAGTGTTGCAAAATAAGGTAATTCACCAGGTAATGGTTTTGTGAAAAAACCATATGGTTGAAGAGGCAATGTGGGAATCTGAAAATGCTATGAGGGATAAATACCCACACTTATTTTGATAAGTGAATAAAATTGCGAGGACCCAATTCCCAAAAGGGGGGAAGGTTATAACATCCCAAGTAAATAATGAATAAAACATTTTTATATTTATTAATATTTACAAATTAAATAATAATTTTACTTTAATGGGGTTTCTATGTTCGATAGCGTACTCGATACGCAACAAAGAGTTTCTTTGAAATCTTATGTTGCACACTAGTAATAAAATAATATTATTTTAAATGGTAGTTAACACATAGCCATTGTATTGGCGTGAATGGATAGAAATAACTAAAATATGATTATATATGTTTTTAAATGTTTTTACTTTTGTCTAATAAAAGATAATGGCTTAAAATACGGAAAGAATTCAATTTTAGGCGTATATGCCCTAGTTTTCACTAAAGGTTCACTTTTCGCCTTTTGATAGAGAATCGTCATTAAATATATTTTTTTTCACTCTTATAAATTCTATTGGACCAAATAAAACACTACTTTAGAATCGGGACATCAAAATTTACTTTGTGTAATTTTTTGGTATTTTTCCTATAAAGGTCATTTTTTATGAATAGTGAAAAATATTGTATTTTAATTCAAAACCACTTTTTAATCTAATTTATTTATATGATTATATTATCTTTTTAATTGGTTTTTAAGTGAAATTAGAATAAATTTTTACCATTAAATCCAATAGTGGTCGTTGGAATGAATTTCACTTTGAAATCAAACTTAAACTAGTGTCAATCTTTTGATAACTATTGTTTCATAAAAACACGCTATTTGCTCTGACATCGGGAATTAATTATTAAATTAATTAATGCAACTTATATGTTTGGAATTTTGTAAAATGGAATTCATTTTTTAATTCGGAATATCAAATATAGATTAGGGTGATGTTTTGGTATTTCTCTGAAAAACATCAATTTTTGATGAATAGTGAAACCACTATGTTGTACTTATAAAAACTGATTTTCCATTTAAATGTAATTTTTCCATCTCTGTGTTTTGAATTTCAAAAATCCGACATACATGTTTGTCATTAAGAAGTAAAATGTGGTTCAATGGAATTAAAATAATTTTTTGGTGAATAGTAACTTATTAAGTTTTTAATCGCGATTAGAGGTAATTAGTGTAGTTTAAGGTAAAAATAATGTTTTAATAATATGAGATGAGATTGACACATGTCCTACCCTAATTTCATTTGTCATGGCCGACCAATAAAATCCATGGGTCAACTTGGGGACCCCATGGAGCCACTTTTTTTGGGAAATGGCATAAATAACATTTTTTTAATGTTAAAGTAAAAATGACACAAACATGAGATGTTTTACTAAACCAATTTTTACATGGGGATATACAAGTAATATTTTTTACTATAAATATTAATTAGAAAGATAAAAATATTTCCTACATCATGATAGTTTTTTTATAATTTTTAGACATTAAATATTTTAAATTATGTATGACATCATAATGATGCAGTGATTACCTCATTAATAAAGGATTTAAATAAAATGGAACGATAATGTAAAATATATGACCTAAACATGTACAAAACCTATTGTATGGGTATATTTCGAACCCTTATCACCTTACCCTAGAATTATATCAATGTGGGACCTTTTGAATCCGAAACGCATTTTAAAATATAGTAACATTTCTTTACTTTCCAAGAGTGCCCCTCCTCTCCTCTTATAAAAGCCCCCACCTCTACCTCCTTACCCACACTTAAAAAGCCTTTGGCTCGGCCAAACCCTGCCCAGTTTGTCTCTCCACATCCCTCTATTACTCCTTTAAGCCTCACATTGGGCATAAGTCTTCCCAAGGATGCCTTTGAGCACAAATCTAAGAGAGTTACCCGATTTTAAGGTAATTTTTTCACTTGTGTTCTTTTGTTTTATTTTTCTTCTCCAACCCAATAACTCTTTTTATTCATTTCTTTTGTAAAAACTACAGTATATTTAATATACTAGGATGTTGTTATAATATTCTTTGGAGATACACTTACACACATCTACATATAATGGTTATAGAACATACTGTTTTTGTGGTTGGCGAATTTCTGCCTCCTGAAACGATGATTGTTCAATGTTCGTTTAAACACCTTTAATGGTGGCCATTAAGATTTCACTTTATTTATATATGATAAATATTATGTTTATGTTTTACTTATTATTCTTTATTTTTCATTTGTGGTATACCTTTATGGTTTCCATTGTGGGTAAAGACGATAATTTCATTTTAGGAAGTGCGGACTACCGCCCCCTCAAAGTGATATGATTCGTTAATGCCATATGTGGGATGTATAAAGATGGATTTAAGGTTATTATATATGATGTTATACTGGAATTATAAAATACCTCTATATCATTATTATTTATTTCCATTAAAGTATGAGAATGAAATGAAAGTAGCGTTCATGCGTACGTACGGCTTATCGTCTCCATGAACGGTGCATTTCATTTCTTATCCCCAAATGTAATGTATTATTATTAGTACATATATATAATAGATATATATGATGAATGATAAATCTAAATGATTAATATAATTATGGAATTTAAATATACATATCTCTCATTTAGTTTTAATTCCATTAATATGACATAGAAATGAAAGTAGCGTTCATGCGTACGTACGACTTACCGTCTCCATGAAGGGTGAATTTCATTTCTTACCTCTAAATGATTATGTAATATTATAAATACATTTATATTCTGGATATATATGATATATATGATATCCAAATCAGGAATTTTAGTCTGGATATAAATAACCTTTTACCACACGAACAACATGTAATTGTAAGAAGTCCACTTTCGACTTAAGAACCAAATATCGACAAAACAAACATTATTAACTTAAATGATTACATAATGTTTATAACATGACAATAAGTGATATAAAAGTAATAATGAACTTTAAGAAGGTTCTTAATCAAGTAGAAATTAACTCAAGTTTATTATTCATGACATTAAAGAACGATCGAGTCAAGTCGGACCCGAGGTAAGGGACATTGTCTCAATCTCCTTTCATTGAGCCATATTTCGTTTTATACACAACTTTCTTTTATACGGTGTATAAACCCCTTTTACTTTTACTTTTATACAAAAGGAATCTTTTTCTATGAAGCATTTTACAATACTACAAAAAGGAATGTTTCTTTTAACGTACGCGGTGACAAAGACCTTTTCTGCCGCCGTGAGTATTATTTGGTCTTTGACTTCCTAAACAAGCCTTAATGTTTTTTTAAAATGAAATAAATACCATATACTCTTTAATGTGTTTTGGTATTGAAAATGGTTCTTATAATGGATTTGTTATGTCAATATATTTAAGTAATATATTGCGATCAAAGTGTGGAAATGTTTTCTCTCCATTATATTTGTTTTAGGTCTTTTGATTTTTATAATGTTACTTGGACATTTGACGGGTGGTTACGTGATAATCCATATGATGAGTGGTTCCGTGAATACCAGGATAGGTGGTTACGTTATAACCTCCAATGCATTGGGTATGGAAGTCGGCCGTATGGCTATTCTATTACATATGTATGGAAGTTGGCCGTATGGCTATTCCATTAAGTGATATGTGTGGAAGTCGACGGTATGGTTATTCCACTTAAGTATGTTTATGTCCCAAGTTATCGTTATATGTTATGTGTTCTTTATATGGGTTTTATGGTAATACATTGGTTACAAAAGGGTAAGTAATGATATTTTATTCAGTAATTATTTTTTACTACTTCATGAAGGTGAAGGTATTACTTTGCTAAAGTATACATGGTTTACTTGATGTTTGAAAAACTAACAGTTTTCATTCTTTGTGTATCCCTTACTGAGATTTTTATGCTCACCCCAAGTTTTTTTGAAATGTTTTTCACAGGAATTAATGTGGAATAGGGTCAAGGATTGGATTAAGGGAAAGTCATGCTATATAAAACGTGGAACTAGACATGTTTATTTTTAAGAGTTTTTTTATTCTATGGAAACTCAGTAGAAGTGTCTACTTTGTAATCTTTTGAGATGTAACAGTTATGTCCTAATTCTCTAAAACTCTAAACCTGAAAAGATCCTCAATGTGAATTATTCATTTAATTCAATATTAAGTAAGGTTCAAGGCCGGGGCCTTATAATAAATATATATAAATACATATTTCCTGACAATGGTAATTTCATTAATAACATGTGAGGAAGAAATATGTGATGAGCTTCATTTTTTGTAAAATTTGATAAAAAAAGTGGTATCTTAATTAATGAGATAAATATTAAAAATCAATTAGCAGAAAAAAATATTATTTAAATAATTAAATCATATTTATTATTTTATTTTATTCATAGAACCATCCATGTTGCATGGTGATGAAAAATGAAAACTATTTCCCCATGTATAGGGTATTCTAAATGTACAAAAGGATTACATTTTCATTTTTCATAGAATAAGAGGAAGGTAAGAAATGTGTTTTGTTGTAATTTTTTATAATTATATGAATAACATGTTAGTTTATTAAATATTATTTTTTAACATTCTATATATAGTGGATATTGAAAATGGAAGACATCGTTTTGTAGAGGTTGTAGTTAGTACATAACACAATTGATATTTATTTTGGAACCACTAGGAGGAAGGTAGAAAGTGGTCATATTTTCAGAATCATATTTATTTTATAAATATCCTATTTATTCATTAAATTTCACTTTTTAACCATCCAAGTAAAGAAAATATGAAAAATGAAATATGTTTCATTATGTATGTGGTATCCCACACATATGCACAAATAAAATATTTTTTACAAGGAAAATGGGGAATGGTTGTTAATGATTATTAATTATAAATAATAAAATTTAGTATGAAAACAAAATTGATGTTATCATATTTAAATGGGAAAATTATATTTGTAAATAAATATATAAAATTAAATAGTTTAGAGAATGATTAGTTCTCATGTTGAGAACTAGAGATTTTCCTTGAAGGACTTATTTGGAATAAAATAAATATAGATTTTTATTGGACAAGTGTCTATAAAATTATATGTAGATCTATAGTTGACGAAAATACTATAGTGGCCCAAGTAAAATTTTAAATTTTATTGTCCTTAAAGTGGTGGTGGAAGTAAACATTTATATGTTGGGAGTGTTAAGTTTCTTTAAAAATAAAAATATTCAGTCACTACTTATGGTTCAATAGGATCCAATAATGATAAATAATGAACTATGGTGAGGGATAATGATTTTAATCCCCTAATAATTCATTTTAAAACATTAGTTAAACATGTTTTTATGTCATTTAATTCTATATTTGATTACTTTTACCATTACGGTATTTACTGTGGTAATTATTTTTAAACTTAAGTAATTTATTTATATTAAAAAATGTGAGATGATCCTTTTAAAATAATTTTAACCTAATTTTTAAAACACTAATATATGTTTACCACATATTATTTATAATATCCTGAAAAAATAATTGTAATGTCCATTTACATAAAACAGAAAATGGTTTTTATGGAAAGCATATTTTTTAGAGTTTTTTTATTATTATAAATGTAACATTGTTTATGGTTTTCTAAAATAAATTAATGTATTATTAACTATATAAAAATTTTCAACATTTCATAAGAATCCAATAATTAAATCCACCATTTGAATATTTAATAAATAGAAACACAAAAAATAGTTATTGTTGGAATAAAATATTATTTTATTCCTAATAATAAAAACTGATTTTGTAAATTAAGTATTATATTTATTAATGATAGATTTGATTAATAAATTGGATTTAATTTTTTTTCTTCTTATCCATAAATTTATTCATAAAATTTCTCATATTTTTGAAATAATATTTCCTACCGTATACATAAAAATAAAATTTTCCAACATCTAAAAAAAATAATAAGATAATATTGATATTATTAATTTGAAATGAAATTTAATTTTTCGATTTTTATCTTCTGAAATTTTTGAATTTATCTTTTAAATAAAAAAATTATATATATTGATAAACTAGTTTTAAATATTAATAAGCATAATATAATTTCTAATAAATCACTAATTAACTAAATGAAATATATTATTCATATAAAAAATATATTTTATAATTAAAAAATAATATAAATATCTTTAAATAAAAATTATATTTGACTAAGAATGTATTTTTTTAAGAAAATTCATTTTTAATTATAAAATGATATTATTAATTATTTAGTTATACACATTGAATTTTACCAGATAATTGTTATTAAAAAGGACCCATAAATTTAATTTAAAAATATATCTATAAATATATTTTATTTTATTTATACATTTCAATTCAATTATAATTATTATATTTTCATGTTATAGTTTTATTTTAATGAAAATGAAACACAATTTTTTGTTCGGTGTTGGGTGTGAAGCAAGTAATCGAACACATTATATTTTAATAAAGGAATAATATATTGAAAAATATTTTGGTTTAACATTATACATGTAATTATTATTGTATTTATACATTAAATTAACTTTTATTGATCAAATAAGTAAGGAGATCATGAAAAATGAAAAAAATTATTTCATGGAGGTGGTATTCAGTACGTTCACACGAGAAACATTTTTATTTTTCTATAATATCTAAAATAACTAAACCGGATAATATTTTCATTTTATATAATTAAAAATATGTCATAAAATTCGAATTTATTCCTTACTTCTACCCTTATTAATATCTAAGTGATGTTGTAATGAAATATTAATCACATCGGTTCATTGAAGTGGTAGTCCACACATATGCACCAACAACATTATCATTTTCCAATGGATCATAGGTTATGAATATATATAATAAAAAAATTTATAGAATAATAATTATTTTATAAATATAATAAATATTAATTTTATTTATAATTTTATTGAACTATGAGTGGCAGTGATGAAAAAAAGACATCACTTCATAGAGGTTGTAGTCCACATATACGCACGAGCGATGTTTTCATCTCCATAAGGTCAAACACAGGGAAAAATTAGTTTCTAAATAAACATAATTAAATATTATTATATTTAATATAAATATTTAATTAATTTATAATGGATAAAATAAATTTATAATTTTGTAGAAGAAGAGACAAACTTGTAAGAGTTTTTTTTTTGGTTTATACAACTCCTTAGATAGCCTCATTACCTAACACCTTTATCATTTTAGGATTGGCCATTTGAGGAGAAATATACCTCTAATATGTGGGGAGGAGAGTTTGGGGAGGAATTTTGGTAGATATTTGTCAATATTTTGTGCTCAATGAGTGTGAATAAATTAGGATAGGAGATTCCCTATTGTAAATTAAGAGAGTGGCACTCATTTAAATACATAAAAATTAAAAAATGAAATAAATTTCATTATGAAATATAATGGAACCAAAACTATGAATTTTATAATAATACATGTTTTATTTCTAAATACACTCATCCAATGAGATTTAAGAATGATTTTTTGTTATCTTCAAGACTTATCCATTTATTTTAACCATTTTACAACATTTTACACTTTATCGAAGAAAACAATTTAATGAGGAACTTAATTTATATAAAAATATATTAAAAAGTTCCTTATTAAATAAACACATACATACTAATTCAAAATATTTAATCACTTTTATCATATATAATTTATAATTTAACTACAAATTACATTTAATATTTGTAAAGAAGGAACATAAAAAACATGTATTTAGAAAAACACCCACATTAAACATAAATTTTTTTAAACTTAAATTATGAATATAATATAAAATAATTAATTTAATTTAATTATATTTTAAAAAAATTATATGTAATGTTTAATATTCCAAAACATAATGCGAAATTCCAATAACATTATTTAATGTAACGATTGAATTTTTTTAAAAGAATGTGAATAAAAAGTGATATAAGTTTAAAAAAATTCAAGCATGTGGTTCCCAAAATAAATATTTTTAAATGATTTATTTTACTCAATAGACAAACATTTTGTCATTGTTTTAAATTTCTTATTCAATATTACATCATGATGATGCAATAAAATTTTTCAGTATTTGTAAAAATAGTATATTTCACAATTCACTAAAAATAAAACCATTTCAGAATAATAACAAACAATTAAAAAAATAATGAATTGAGTTAATATTTATAAAATTAAATTTATAAAATCATGAAAATGAACTTGTAAATAGAACTATGTAATACATGAGAAAATAATTTATTTAAATATGCCTATTTGTTTTTCGAATGTAATGTTACATAAAATTAATTATAAAACAATGATGAGCATTAAACTATAATGTGTATGAAAATAAATCATAAATTTGATTTATTTTTAGGATTAACAAGGATTTTATGGGATAATTATACATCACAATTAGGGACCCATTTTGCATTAAAAGTGCCGAAAAGGTGATACCCACTAGTAGTTTTTAGTCATTTGGGTGTGATGCCTATGGGTAGGCCTGAGTAAAGTATTCTTCATTAATTGGATATATTTAATGAATAATAGGGAATTATAAAGGAAACTTGTTCCACATCTAAGGATCCTTAGATAATTGTTGGATATGGGTAGCGTTCTTGTGGTAGGGGTAGATATTTGTGTGTGTTTCCTTGAGGCCTTATACCGTGTTATATAGCTTGTGAGGGGTGTAGTGAGTTTATGTATCCAGGAATGAACTATGGTTTACATAATGGGTTTAGTTATCCAATGGAACCAGGATCATAATGGGTGTGTTGTAGTTTATGTTTATGTATTTATTGATGTGTGTTCTAAGGTAATTCAAGGATGAATATGTTAAGCTATTTTATGTTATCCTTTAACTCGGTGATGGGGATGGATATATTTCTATATTAGAGATACAATATTTTCTATGTATTCAGTCATTATTATCATATAAATCCTATGTTATTTATCCATGTTTAGATGAAATGGTTGTAACTATAAGACCAAGGTATCATGGTGTAGAGTTACAATGCCATGAAGATCATGTTGCTCTAGTATTTACAAGATCACAAAAGTGTGGGATGGACCCCATTTCATAAACAATGTGGGTATGAATATGTTATTAATTTCTGAAATGATTTCTATATGAATTTTTTATATAATGAGGAGGATAAAATGAGGGGATAGGTATGAGACTCAAAGATTAGTGTGTGGATATCACATTGTCGAGGTGTTTTTAATTCTTCATTGCACGTTGGTTCATGTGATAATGAGATAACCCCTAGTTACTATAATACATGGGTTTTTATTTTTCATTCCTCCTGTGGATGTGTTTTTATACATAATATTGTTCATGATTTTGTATTTTAATATGGCATTTGGAAAGGTAATTGGGAATCTGGATGTAGAGATTACAAGGCATGTGTGTTTATCAATAATAAGATCTAATATGACCAACATTAAATGAGATGATTTACAATTAGTTTTCATGTCTGATAATAGGTATTTTATTTTGATATTTGATGGGTTTCCTATCTTTTTTGACAATGAAAGGTGTATTTATATCATTGGTTGATGTATGTGAGGTTAGGTGTTACTGTCGAAGGATTAGCACATGACGACCTTAAATAATTTATTTCCTATTATATGTTTTTGTTTAATTTATATTTCCACAGAAGTATACACTATATATAATGGAATATATCATGAACATATTGGTGTAATACTAATAAGTTATATACTCACACTGTCATGCTCGGACACAGGGAAACCCCAATGCCAGTGCAGATTTTGAATAAAACATTATGTGTAAAAAAATTTATGAAGAGCTAAAATCACACACTTCTTCCACTAGAGAGGATTATATTGGTTTAGGTCCTAGAGAATCAGATACAATTATTAGATTTCTTTAAAAAATGGACGAAAAAAACTCCAGAAATCTGCCACCGAACAATGTGATGTAAATATACTAAAACTATAAAATAAAATTGATTCAAAACGTAAGGTGAGCTTACGAATTCCAAATAAGGGGATTTAGAATAGTATAAAATACTAAATAAAACATTTTGAAAAACATTATATTAAAAATTATTCCTAAATAATTTTCTTTAGGAATGTTTTAACACATGTATCATGACTTAACATTTTGTCTTAGAATCAACAGAGAAGATTTCATGGATTAATAACAAAATTACAATGAAAAAAGTTCCAATTATAATCATTCTCCTTTATAAATAATTTTTAATGACTTTCTATCATTAATAATATTTACATGTAAAAAGTAAAGTACAGAAGTTACATAATCAGAGTTGTTCATAAAATAATAACTTCAATTTCATTCTTTACTGCAGTGAAATATATACTAGCTAATAAATCATTGAGTACTGCATTAATAATATACCATAAAATTTACATCTTTTGATTTTCATAAACATAAAATCTTAAACCAAGAATATTCTACCTGTTGAATATTCTTATGGTAACTATAATCACATAGTAATAAGGTGTAATGTGCATAATGTGCTACTACATTGAGGCCTCGACCATGACATTAATGGTTAAGGCCTCGACCAAAATCCATAAATCATAAATTGGTCAAGTACTTATTCCAAGACTGTAGTTTGTCTCATGAGACCTATTTATGAATCGAGGAGCTATAGTGGGCCCCACCATACACTTACATAAGTCCAATGCATTCCTCATTTCTACAAATCAATGTACTCGTACCATTTAGATTAGTTAAATTACATATTACTTATCATTCCAAGTGTCACATATTACTTGGTTTTTTATTTCACATTATTCAATGTGTCTCATACCACCTTGATTAATTTAATTTTTCCTCTCATATTAATTCAAATTGTCCCATAACACATTTATTATTTTAATACTTAATCTATATAAGGTCCTAAGAATATAATTCTATTCGTTAGCATATTCATATAATTAGTGAATTAGTCATACAAGTGTAAATTACATATCTATCAACTGCATGGCTATGTAATTAAATACAAATTTTTATTATCATTTTATGGCTTATGTGTTGAAAACTAGTGAAAAAAATGAAATAAATGTTTTGTGACATAAAATAAAAAATTTAAATTCTAAAATGTTATTAATCAAATCCATATTGTAATTTCATCTATATGGAAAACTACTTAAAAGGTATACCAAATAGTTTATCTTGTTTCTTAAACACACATATTACCAAACATTTATTACCGATATGATTATATATAACACATCACAAGGGTATACATAATATTTAAAATTGAAGGCATGAAAATCAAATATAACTAATACCATTTAATATATAAAAAATAAGTAATTCATAAATATGTATATAAGAGTAGTAATCCCCAAATCTTACACACATGAATTCCACATAATTACTAAACACATTTAATGTATAATATCGAGATTATCCAAAATTAGGTTTTAGTGTTATTTAATTCCGTTTATACAAAGGGGTGAATATAAAGAGTAATATTTTTAAATAAAACCCTATAATACATCAAAAACAACATATTTTATTCATTCATAGTAATTCTTGGAAAATACTAAATAAAATGGAGGATCTAAGTTTATATTTATACAAATATATTCACATAACTAAATATACATTATGTATTAAAGGGATTAAACAAATAATAAAATAACGCCCATACGACTTTAATATATTAGTGACATTAATCAACAAGGGTCCGAAAATTTTATAAAATTTAAATGGTTTATTTATTAAACATCATATATATGTATTTATAAAAAATGATATACATAGATAATTTATGTGTATAACTGATTGTACATAGAATAAAAATATATATATATATAATTGAATTATACCAATATTTATTAACATGTACATGTTTTTAATTATTATGAACATTAGTTAAAACAAGGGTTAATAAATTTCAAAATGTGCTAGATGATAATAAGGGTTTAGTTATGAAACATATCCATATATATTTTGGCCTATGATTACATTAACATTTATACACATAAAAATTCTCAAACTCATTCTTGGTAGAAGGTTAAGAATACATCTAAGATCATGAATTCTCTCTCTTTAGAGGGGGCTATTGGTCATATTATTCACCGTATATATATATATACATATACATGCATATAGTTCTATATGTATATATATATATATATATAAACAAGGTGAATCAGGGAAATGCAATATTGGACCCTTACCAATTTTGAGAAGGAGGAGAGTTTCAGAGGAGCTTATAGGAGGTGATGGAGAAAGTAGAACCTGTCGGGTTCAGGTAAAAATGTGATATATTTATAAAATATAAATAATATAATTTTAATGTTATTTCCATGGAAAACATGATATTTCTCGGTTTAAAATAAGACCAAGGTGTCAGTCTTGCGGAAAATGTGTGAAAGGAGGGTCCACCAAGGTTACGAGTGCGGAATAAAAATTAAATGAAAGTAGCATGGCTACTGGTTCAGGGAACACATGAGGTAGAAGAAGAAGACGTCGGGGAAGAAAAACAAGAAAACAATGGACGGTCTAGATTACATCTTTCCTTGATCCAACAATTCAGGTGCAATGTTGAGATATAAAAGGGACAGGTGGGTAAAAATATATTGCGTTAGATCTAATGGATCATGAATATGTAGTGATTTTAAATAACACAGATGGTCACAATTAGATCATGATGGATTAGAAAGAGAAAATAAAATCATGGTGATATATCGCAAATGCTAGGAATCGAGGACCAGACCAAAATGGACAGACCTGATCGCATGCGATGTGATCGAATGACCCATATATGATCTTGGAAGATTTTCTCCATCCCACATCGAAACAGAAAGCCTTCCATGGATCTATTATAAGAGGGGAGCTCCGAGCCAAATCTCAGATTAATATTTCCCCCTCTTGGTACAGCCCTGTACCGGTGTTAATCGATCGCCATATGTTCCCAACCCTACCAATGTGCTATCTTTCATGGCGGTGCACTTCTAGGTTCCTCTGTTCATTCTTGAGGTGCACTTTCACACCTATTGGTTGACCTGTTCTGAGGTTGGAGGCTAGGCTCGGCCGCATTGCGCGTGCTGCCTCCTTCAACCCCGCTAATGGGCTAGCCTTTATGGGGTCAATTTTTTTTGTTAAAAAAATATTCAAAATAGACTAAAAAAATAAGAAAATGAATATATTATATAATAAATATCTTTAATTTTGTAAAACATGAATTATATTTTAATATATGGAAGATTAAAGTACCCAAATAAAATTATACATTGTCTTAACTATGTCTATAACTAATAGTATTTAAAAAATTATTCCAAATTCAGAAATAAATTGCATAACTGTCATGATATTTTTCTTTAAAACACAAGAGTTGGAATTTAAATACATAATAAACTTAACCATTCAAAATTTAAGGAAGAGTTTCAATTATAAAAATTATTAAAAGATAGTACATAAAATAATTGAAAATCTCAATATTTCTAAATACTTTAAAATATAACAGCTAGAATTTCCAGAATCTATAATTATATCCGTTGGATATTCATTATTAACATAAAGGGGTAAAAATCGAATTATATTTTTAACCATTATAAAACCATTCAATATTTTGTTTCAAAAATAATATTATTTAATGAAGATGGTGCTTATCATCCCACAGATTCTCAGTACAGATTTAGTGGTTTTGGCCGTGATTTTTTTCGTTCTGATTAACCGGATGGATTTTATCTATTTACCGGGTCTTGTTATAGCATTAGGTGGCCTTTTGGTTGCTCTGATATAGATTTTAGTATATATTTTTTGTTATTATGGTTTCCCTTTGATCTTTTTGTAATGTAAACACTTCAGTGTTTAATTAAATGAAAAGACATGTGTTTATTTTGTATGTTTTGTTCAGATTACATAAAAACTAAGAAAAATAAAACCATAGTAATATTATTACAAGTGAATTTTTTTTGGGAATTCACATTATTCCCCCTAAAAAGAATTGCGTCCTCACAATTCATTTCATATGGCCATGGTAAAAAGACTCTCTAATGGTCATCAAAACATCCCCCATCATAGAGGATCCTCAAGTGCGATCATCTGAATACCCAAATTTCCGTTCAATTCTTCCTCTTTCATGGCCCAAAAAAACCTTCGATTTTATGGGTTAAACTCTTTCATTGCACACATAGGATTCTAGAGGCAGGATCGAATGATAGAGAGTTCGGATATGTTTGAATGGAGAAACTCTCTAAGAACTAGTCATATTATCTCTTGTCTGAGAATGTCTATGTCATAGATGAAGTCATACAAACTAAATTTCAGAATTTGGTACATGTAGGTTGCATGGGGGTTCCCATCAAATGAATCCTCTTGAAACCTTTCCTTGGCCGTGACGTTTTGGGATAGTGTGTAGCATAGGAAAAGAACATCATGGCTCTTTCCCCTTTACCTATACTCAGCGATTTGGAAAAAGGATATGTGGTGGTAGATATAATCATTCCTTTGGTAGGAGAAGAGAGTGTCTGAACTATTAGATACCTCATAATGTTTTTCTCATGTTCATTAGAGGTTTGTGAAGGGAAGACATTCTTCTACAATATTTCTTGACAATAATGGCCTCTAAAAACTCAGTGAGACGAGATAAGATATAGGTTTTTCCTTCTATCTAAAAAAATAATTTCCTGAAACTCCAATCAGTGAAAATCATCCAAAATTAAAACACTTAGAATGAAGAAACAACAAGTTTTATTTTTATAAAACAACTATTATGAAACAACCAGGACTAATGGTTTTCCCAAATCCCAGAAATAATGATTTGAAAATAGTTCTAAATTAATCAATCTCCTTAGCATAGATGCACTGCGGGAAAATAGGATCTACCACATATGGACATCTATGGTTAAATGTGAGGGAAATATGAAGTGTTTGTAGTAGGTAAAAATCGGTATGAACTAAATGTCAATAATTAAAATGGGTAGTCTCGACATTAAGATCTCAAAAATACATATATTGACAACGAAGTCGGTTAGTCAAAATTTGACATAAGTACGGAATATAGAGGTCACATTCCTATGTACCCTTTAGGAGGTCCTCTCGGGATGATGCGTTATCACTAGGGTAAAAAATTTAATCAATCCCTTAGTATATTTTCCTTTCCTTTCACAGAACTATAATTGAGCATTCATTATAAAAATATATTTGAGACCCTTACTCATTGAAGTTGGAGTAATCATGGAGAATGGGATGTATGATAGACGGTTTTTCAATATAAACAAATCTTTTCAAAATTCTCATTTTTCTCTACACATGATTCACACATTACAGTTTCTAATACTTTTCGTGTAAGAGACAAAAGGCATGATTCGTTGGCCAATAATATATTTTATGAAAACTATTACTTAGTAAGACATAAATTGTTTTAGTATTGATCTAATTTCCATTGTTTTCTAAACCAATCCTTAGATACCAACTGTCACGCACTAGCCTGGGGTTTCCCCGAAGCAATTGCAGTGTTCGAGTAAAACATAATGTGTAAATTTTTTTGTTAAAAGATGAGTTGAAATCACACACACATGTTCCACAACAAGGGATCGTTTTAGTTTAGTTCATCGAGAATTAGATACAATTATTACATTTCCATCAAAACTGAAAGACAAAACAACTCCACGAAACATCCACAAAACAAAGTGACATAAATATTCTAAAACTGTAAAAGAAAATAGATTGAAAATGTAGAGTGAGTATATGAATTTCCAAAAAGGAGTTTTAAATTAGTATAAAATAACAAATAAAACATTTTAAAAACATTTTTTTAAATATTATTTATAAATCATGTTATTTACGAATGTTTTGACACATGTATCATGACATAACATTTTTTCTATGAATCAAAAGTGGAAATTTAATTGATTAATAACAAAATTACAAAGAAACATGTTCAAATTATAAGAATTATCCTACAAAAATAATAATTAAAGACTTTCTATCATCAATAGGTATGACATGTAAAAAAATACAAAATTTACATGATCAGAGTTTCACATAAAAAAATAACTTCAATTTCATCCATTATAATTTGGAAACATATATTGGCTAATAAATCTCTGAGTAATGCATAAATAATATTCCATAACTTTTACTTATTTTGATTCTCATAAAAATAATCTCGTTAACAAAGAATATTATACTAGTCGAATATTCTTCTGGTTAATTAAATTACATAGTTATAATGAGGAAAGTGTATAATGTGAGACAAAGTTTAGACCTCAGCCAAGACATCTAATGATTAAGGCCCCGTCCAAAATCAATAAATCATAAATTTTTCAAGGCCTTGTGCCAAGACCATATTGTGTCTTACAAAACCTACAGATGCATCGAGGGGTAGTTGTGGGCCCCACCAGACACTTATATAAATTCAATTCATTCCTCATTTCTATAAATGAAAATTCTCATACCATATTTATTTAATAAATTACTTATCACCTATCATTCCAAGTGTCACATATTACTTGGTTTTTTACTTCACATTATTCAATGTGTCACATACAATCTTGATTAATTTAATTTCTCATTTCATATTTATTCAATGATTCCCATACCACGTCGATTAATTTAATACTTAATACATAAAAGGTCATAATAATTTAATTCCAATCATTCTCATTTATAAATATTTAGTGAATCAGGCATACAAGTGTTAATTAAAAAACTATCAACTACATGGATATGTCATTAAATAGAAATTTTGATAAGAAGATTATGGCATATGTGATTATAACTAATGCAGTGAAAGAAATACATGTATTTTCGCATAAAATTTTAATCTAAAATTCGAAAACAGTTTAATCAAATAAATATTGGAATTTTATCTGGATGCATAACTAATTAAATGATAAACCAAATATTTCATGTGGGGTATTAAACACACAGAATCCAAATCATTTATTAATAATATTATTATGTATAACATATCACAAGGCTATACATAATGTCAAAAATGGAAGGAATGCAATTCAACTAAAACTAATACCATTCAATGTATATACAAATAAGTGATTCATACATATGTATATAAGAGTAGAAACCCCCATATATTACACTCATGAATTCTCTATAATTACTCAACACATAAAAATTATAATATTTGGAATATACAAAATTATGGTTTAGTGTTATCTAAATCTTTTTATACATAGGGGTGTATATAATGAGTTGTATTGTCAAATAAAAACCACTCATACTTCGAAAACAACATGCTTTATTATTTCTTAGCAATCATTGGAAAATTCTAAATAAAAATGTGCAATAAAATATTTAATGTATACACATATATTTACATAACCGAAAATACATTATGTATTATAGGGTTTAAAAAAATTCCAATGACACCCATATGACTTTAATATATTATTCACATTTTGTAAAAAGGGTCCCAAAATTTTTATAAAATTTAAATTTTTTATTTATTAAACAACTCATATATGTGTTAATAAAACATCGATATACATAGATAATTTATGTGTATGACCAATTAAACATATTATATATAAATATATATAATGGTCTACCAACTAGATTTATTAATACTTACATGATTTAAATTATTATGAATATATGTAAAAACTAGGGTTTATAAATTTCAAAATTTTCCATATGACAATAAGAGTTTGGTAAGGAAACACATCAATATATATATAGGCATATTATTATATTAAAATTTATACAGATAGAAAGTGGAAATCCCTTGCTCAATAGAGGGTTCAGAAAACATATAAGATCGTGAATTCTGTAGATTAAGAGGGGATTGTTGGTCATATTCATAACCGTATATATATATATATACATGAATATGCATTTATATGTATATATGTATATGTATATAAAAATAATCCAAAGAAAGGCATGGAAATATTGGGCCCTCACCTGTTTTGAGAAGGAGGAGAGGTTCAGAGGAGCTTGAAGGAGGCGCTAGAGAAAGGAGAACCCGTAGGGATCATGTGACATATGTGATAAATTTATAAAATATATATAATATATTTTTAATTTTATTTTCTTGAAAAAACTAAGAATCCTCGGTTTAAAATAATTCCAAGGTGTCAGTATTGTGGAAAAAACATGAAAGGAGTGGACGCTGGGGTCACAAGTGTGGAAGAAAAATGAAAATAATGTAGCATGGCTACTATTTCAGTGCGCGGCGGGGGTAGAAGAAGAAGACGTTGGGGAAGAGAAAATGGAAAAGAATGGATGGGTTAGATGAAATAATTCCCTGATCTAACAGTTTAGGTGTGATGTGGATATTTGAAAAGAATGGACGACTTGGATTTGATCGAGTGAGGTTGGTCAACTCAAGACAACACATTTATTTAAAATAACATAGACAGTTTTGATTAGATCATGACAGATTGGACAACACACACAAAAATGCAGATTTATACCATGGTCGCTAGGAATAGAGGACCGAACTGAAATGGAAGGCTCTGATCGCACACGATGCAATTGGACGGCCCAGATATGATCTTGGCCTGAGTTTGGTCCGGAGCAAAGCCCATTGGTGCTACATCCTTCCCATGTTTTGTTAGATGGGCTTCGATCGGTCCAAGACTACTAGGTGAGGCCATAGAATCTTCATTCTATATTAATTAACCAAGATCACTTGTATTTAGAGACAAATATCCAAATTTTTAGTTTCCAGCGGTCATATTGACCAATGGTCATATAACAGTCAAAACAAAACAGTCTCATTTTAATTATACTCATGTTATCAAATGAAATAGTTTTGTTGAGTATAAAAAATAAAATAACACAAAAAATTAGGAAACAAGATTTATTCAAAATTTCGGGTCATTAAAATATTCCCCCCTTAAAAAATTGCTTTCTCTCAATTTTTAAAATTGGGTTTTAAAATTTCATTGAAAGTCCCACACCGAAAAAGGAGTCAGTAAAACTATTACTTTAAAAGAAAAAAAGGGAAGTACAAGGGTCACCCGAGTTAACCCATACTAGGATTTCATGTAGGTAAACATGGAGATGGAGGTGAAAAAAAGTGTCACGTTCTAAGAGAGAGTGATAGAAAACATGATTAGTATAAAGTTAACAACAAGAAAATTACAAACATATGATGGGTCAAACGGTATTTGATTTCCTATTAGGAAACATTAACAGGCAACGTTTTTTGTTTTAAGTTCCTTTTCATAGTTTTGAAGAATTCATTTACTACATATAATAAAAACATAAGGAAATATACCTACCTTCAAGTAGAGTTTAATCATTTAATAAATTTCTACCAAAACTAATCTTTTCTCCAAACGATGAGCATTCAAAAATACTTGGTCTCATCAAAAGCACAAGAATAATCTTCTAGATAATCACGTATTCCACAATAGAAAAAATATCTATCTTTAAACATTTATCCCAAAAACATTAAGGGTAAGATAAAACAACTCTTCAAAAAGAAAGAACCCCATTGGAAGAGAAACTACTTTAAATCTTCAATGTTCCACGGTACTACCCAAAGTTTATCATAGAAAATTCCATAAATAACTGTC
This sequence comes from Viscum album, assembly GCA_963277665.1. Classification (NCBI taxonomy): domain Eukaryota; kingdom Viridiplantae; phylum Streptophyta; class Magnoliopsida; order Santalales; family Viscaceae; genus Viscum; species Viscum album. The sequence continues at coordinate 588,553,925 of OY728141.1, read as the reverse complement.
CTTAAAATTCATCAAAATAACCCAAACTAAGATTGAAACCCAAATACAATAAGTATTTGATAACATATTCTTCCAAGATAAACCTTATCGTTCATCTCCAAAAAACCTCAACCACTCCTAACATCTTATAAGAAAAGTAACTAAACCAAAATTATTTCCCAAAGATAGGTCAATCATTTCAACAAGTAACCTATAATACCATAAGTTCACATTAAATTCATCGATTCATCAAATATAAGTCATCCTTTAATCCTCAATGAAAATACCGTAGTAATATATTTACCTCGATCAAATAGGGTTCCCAAAATAGTGAACGTCTTCAAAAATAATAATCATCTTTTAATCCCCTATTCATCTCTGTCATATTAATACGGAAATCATCACATTTCCTATCACATTGGATTTCGGGACATGTTCTTCCATTTACCTCCATTAACTAAGAAATTAAAGTACAATTAGGGCTTAAATACATAGCCAATAATCATGAAAAGGAACTTAAATCATATAAGGATAACTTGTAGAAGAAAAGTATACCCTAACTTGTGATACCCTAGGTTCCAAACTATGTTATCCATGATCATTTATTCTTATGTGAATCTTTAATTTATTTTATCTTTGTTCCTTTAATAATTGTCCACACTAAGCTTATGAATTTACCAAAGCATATCCCCCGGGAGTGTCGTAAACAAGAGTGAAGCAAGGCCCGTTGTCGTGTACCAGTTCCCGTTCAAGTCTTGCTCAAAGCAGTGTTTTCGGGTTTTACCCCTATGTACATCTGTGCCAGAGCCACCTCTACCTGCTCGTATCTGGACAGGGATGTATTTTCTTGGCAACCCCTTACTCAATACTCACCATAATACCATGATGATTTCCTATATTTAAAATATTCTATAGGATTCATCCTAATTTTTTCATATCCTAATTTCCACAAATAACTAAACAATCCTTTGATACCAACTATAGAATACTGCCTTTTTATAACATAACCTTTCATTACATTACACAAAACTGAGGATCTTTAAGGTTTAGTGTCTTGGAAACCAGGAATCTAATACATGAAAACAATATAAAACCTTCTTCTTAAACACTTGAAAAGCATATCCTTAAGTTCATCTAAGGTTCATTACTTCATCTCATAACCTGGGTAAATACATCAAAAGAAAGGGTGAGCAGAAGGCCCAGTAAGGGAAACAAGAGAAATATTTTACATGTGAACTTGAGATACTTAAATAAGATCATGAAAACAAATTTAAGGCATGAGAAAGAAATCATGAGGCATATCATAATAAAATAATGTTTTTCATAACTTGAATATGTGGCTGCAACATTTAACATAGACAATCATTTCCGTATCACCAAGGTCCATCCCAAAGGTATCAATAAAAAATACCAGGGTTATTCGCCATGGTATTAGTCAAAATGGTCATCTCTGGAGATTAAGACTTTACCCAATGCATTGGAGTGCTATCAGAGCGCAAACTTAAATTTTCCTTTATTATAATGTGATCCACATATATAATCATCAAACATTTCATTAACAACCCATATATCATAAAATAATTGTTTTTTCATTCATAATCATAACGTTTTAAAAACTGATTTAAAGACATGATCTTTCCGTCACTTTAAACCCACGGAAAGGGAAAGGGGGTCTCATGTATGTAAATCCCAGAATTTAAAATAGAATTTTTTTTTATATATTTTAATGCCCCTATAGAATAGATATATTTGAGTATTCACTTAATAAAATAAAATTACTTTATAAAAAGAGAGAGACATTTTGAGACGGAAATTCTGCAGCATAACCGCTATGTTTCAGGGTTTTAGAAAACATTGAAAAGAGAGGGGACATTAGTCAAAAATTCATCAATTACACATAAAACAGTGGAGGTACATAATATAATGGATATATGAACATGGTAATGAAATTTGAGGGAAATACCATTTGAAATGAAAAACATGGAAGGAATACAAAAATAATATTTCTCTTATGAAAATTCTGTAACCTAACGGCGTTACTTAAAACTTCAAAAAAATGAGTTGATGAGGAAAAATAGGGTATATAATCATATGAACATAAAATATCAGTATTATAGAAATAGATATCATTCCCCAAAATAATAAAAAGGAACATGAAATACTTTAAAGGAAAATAGATCTTGAAAACGAGAAGGGTGAAAGAATCCCTTAAAAATTCGGCAGCCTAACAGCGCCACTTAAAACGTCGAAATACTGAATTGAAGAGATGAAATAGGGTCTCTCATCATATTAACATAAAATATAAGTATAATATATATAGATATCATACCCCAAAATAATAAAAATGAACTTGAAATACTTGACCTGAAAATAGATATTGAAAACGAGAAGGGTGAAAGAATCCCTTAAAAATTCGGCAGCCTAACGACGTCACTTAAAACATAAAAATATTGAATAGAAGAGATAAAATAGGGTCTCTAATCATATGGACATAAAATATAATTATGATAGATATAGATATCATATCCCAACAAAATAAAAATAACTTTAAAGACTTGACATGAAACTAGAACTTTGAAAATTGAGAAAGGTGAAAGAATCCCATAAAAATTCGGCAGCCTAACGGCATCACTTAACCATTCTTAAAACTAATTGATGATAGAAAGGGGGGGTCTCTTATCATATTAACATGAAAATGGAATTAAGAGGAATATAAACGATCATACTCCAACATAAGAGCATGGAGCATAAAAGAAATGACATAAAAGAGATTACTTGAAAAGAAAGAGAGAGGTGGGATCCCTTACCATAAATGTAACTCTTAAAACTCAAAGGTTGGGACCATGAGGGCTTGGGAGAACCTTGGGAGGACTCCATGGGAGGTAATGAGACCAGAGCTTTGTTGGGGGAGAGTTTGGAGTCGAATGGATTAGATAATGGCTTGTTATTTATAGGGAAAGTGAGGGGACAAGGCATTAATGGCCAAGGGACACCTCATTGGTGGTTTTGGAAAATCCATGGGCTGTCCCATGGTATTTGCCCATGGTATTGGCCACTTGGGATACCTAATACCTTATATTACTATTCATAAGTCGAACATATTTATTACATACTTAATACATAATTTAATGATGTAATTAAACACCCGTAATTTAAAAACAGTATTTTCACTATTCCTCGAAAATTCAACATTCTCAGAAATATCCCAAAATTCCACCTTAAACAAATATTGATGCTCGTATTTCAAAAATGAACTCCAATTTATAAATATAATTTTCTAAAAATATTTAATTTAAATTTTAAATAAATACACTATTCGTCGAAAATTCATTTTTTTAGAAAAATCCCCAAAAATTACATTAACATAATATCAATGCTCTGAGTTCAAAAATGAAATAAATTTTATAAAAATATTTTTCTAAATATTTTTAATTTAATTTTTAATTAAAAAACACTATTCAATCGAAAAAAACTAATAATTTACTAATAATTTATAAAACTATTATTTAACCATTTTATTGAATCACAGTGCTTAATCATAGTGCCTAGATTATATTAATACTCTCTTTATGTGAGATTAATAATCCATTTGGTCACATTACTAATCCTAAGCATAAAATCACTATTCATAATTTACTATTCATCAAAAATTATGTTGATCTTATTAGACTCAAAATTTTGTACTGAACATAATTGTAGAAGACCATTTTTTTGAAAATCATTAATCATTTTTTATTATTTAAGGTTTACATAAACAATTTTTTAAAAAAATATCCTTTCTATAAAATTCACCAAAAATATGCATACTATATTTATCTGGACATTTGAAAATTCAGAAACTTCATCATAAGATGATATCAATATTTTTATTTAAATCAAAGGATTTCACAAGGTAGTTATGGTCTCCATACATAGCCCCTTATCACACCAGCATAGGACCTAAGTGTAAGGTGTGCTAAGGTGAGAGAATCTGAGGGATGCTCAGCCAACATCACACGAGTAGTAATTTCTATCAGTTTGAACTTCTCGCAAAGGTGATTCTGTTCTAGCTTCATACGATGAAGTTTGGCATGGGTTTGGTCCAGAGAAAAGGCCATTGGTTCTACCTCCTTTCCAAGTTCTGTTAGATGGGCTTCGATCAGTCCAAGACTACTGGGTGAGGCCATCGAATCTTCTTTCTATATTAATTAACCAAGATCACTTGTATTTAGAGATAAATATCGAAATTCTTAGTTTCCAGCGGTCATATTGACCAATGGTCATATAACAGTCCAAACAAAACAGTCTCATTTTAATTATACTCATGTTATCAAGTGAAATAGTTTTGTTGAGTATAAAAAATAAAATAACACACAAAATAAGGAAACAAGATTTATTAAAAATTTCAGGTTGTTACAGCACACGTGGAGACAAATCGCAATGGGAATGAGAAGGTGGGTTGAAAATGTGGAAAGTGGATGGTTCTCAGTACTTACCCTTATTTAGTCCTATTAGTCCTATCATATATGATTTGATCATATATTAAAGACATTTTTTGATGATGAGGGGTGCTTGAAAATTTAATGTTCTGCAGCACGGATGATGGGGACTCACTCTTCACCCCTTGGTCTAACATAACTTGTACTGATCCTCACTTAGGTATGGGATGGATCCTGCAATGACAAGTGTTAATGAGGTGTAAGAGTGGTTAATATAGGGGTCCATATTATAATAGATATTAAAAGAATTAACAACTATTAGTGTACCTATACTAAGAAGCCTGAGTTAGGGAAACACAACATGGAGCACAGTTTGAAGAACCCATAACTCACTACGCACCAGCCTGGAGGGCCTCACAAAGGAGGTGCATGAATAATAGAGACGTTTCATGCAAAGGGAGATCAAACATGGTGCCTTAGAACGAAGAGAACACATGTTGAAAAAATAAAGGGGGACGTCAGTATGGAAGGCTTGCAAGCAACGTCAATGGTTGTGTGTATGTTTGGAGTCAAGTTCTTAAAGGGAACGAGTTCGATCACATTAACTGTTATACAGGTTAAACGATTGCACTATAGGGGTATCTTTTATGAAAAATAAACTTGGTGAAAATTGAAATGGGTGAGGGCCATGCCCATGGGAGACATGTCACACGATATCCATTACCTTGAAATTATAAGTTTCACGCTGTCATGGATGAGGTCATCTTACACACATATAAGCTAATATTTTACTTCTGGAGTGTTTTTTCTCTAAGGGAGAGGGTAACCCTCTATTTATAGGTGAAAATCTTATCAGTGGTGCACAATGTGGTCTGCACAGAAGAGGTCTATTGTTGTTGTATCGGGTGTGCATGTGGTTTACGTTCTGATCGGTACTGTTGCACACCGGCATGGGTTGTTTAGTACATCTAACATGTCCATTTTTGGGGACTTAGATAGATAGAGCCCATTTAACAATGTATCACATGCAGAAGAGTTTTTCCCATGGACTCCACTCTTGTGTGAATGCTTCAAATCTTACACGCAGCTCTATTGGGGTCCTTGGGTTTGTTCATGGAATCAAAATATATCTTTGGGTCACTTAAATATTATAATACATGACCTCAATAGGAATTCATCACCAAAAATGGTGCATAAAAACCCATTTATCATTGTTTTTTTACGTTCCAATACATTATATGCCATTGTAACAACTCCTCCCACTACGCATTATCGAGTTTAGTATTCCTATGCCAACACATCTATATATTAAATCTTGAAATTATTGAATTGTTTATTTTTCTACAAAATCTCAGATGATATATATTTACCATATTATAAAAATATTGACAATAAAATCACTAATAACTTTCAATCATATAGATATATTCATCCTTGGTAAGTTAACATAATTAACTGGGATGCACATGGTTTTTTATTATGTGTTTTGGTTGAAAATATTATCCTTAATAATAAAATATCATCAAAAAACATGATTTTGTAATATAATGGATTTATTTTAAATTTTATGTTTTATAATATTAATTAGTCATTATAGTTTTCATATGGATAAAGTGTTACCACCTATATTTTCAAAACATGCCTTAAAAAAGAGTAATAAATGATCTATCATAATTATAAGACTATTAATCAATCATCCTTTTATTAAAATCATATTTAAATTTTTTTTACGTAATTTGAGTTTTTAAATAAAAAATGATGTATCTTAAATGAATGGTGAATGATTGTGTAAGTTGTTCTTTGTCTTACCTGACCAATGTTACATTTCTTATTTTTCTAAATATATGCATTACTAAGCAGTATAGTTATAATATATATAATAAATCACATGAAGAATATCAATTTACCTCTAGATTATTAATATAATATTTCAAATGAATCTTTCAAAAATAAGTATATATTCTTTGTGGAAATATAACTATACTTTCCAATGGTTTTTTTACTGAAATTATATACGTAATCATGTCCAAAAACCTATGAATCATATACGTAAAATTCAAAAAACTCCCTTATGGGTATATTTTGGACATTAAATTTGGATTTAATAAAAAATTTATTATATTTACATTACTATATATTATTTGAGTATTATATTTTATATTCATCATTAAATGAGTTATTGGAAATCAATTACTTAAGTATTTATAAAATATTATTTTATTATTGGGTAATATAAAAATATTCATTTATTAAATGAAATGTGTATCGTTGTATCAAAAAATATACAGTTAGATTATTGTTTTAGTAAAACTCAAAACAAAAAAATTGTTTTAAATCTATCAATACAATTATCAGTATTGATTTCTTGATTTTATTTAGCTAATATACAAGTTCTGTCTCATAAATGACTTTTAGACGCATCTAAATAAATGTATTTATTATTATCTGCATTGATTCATGTATTTGGATAATAATATATAAATCACATATAGTATTTAATAATAAATAATAAAATTAAAAATATTAAAATCATTGATTAATATTATTAATGATGCATCTTTTTATTACATATAATTCAATTCATTTGAATTCCATTTTAAGGGAGGTTCCTTTCCACACGTGAAGAATATAGTTTCATTTTCATTTTTTTCCATTGAATATTTTTTTAAATTACATTATAATGGAACCACTAAATTTTAACTATTCATATGTTTTTCAATCTTTTACCTCACATCATTCACAATAATGGGTGAGGAAGAATGTCCACAATAATCAATATCAACATGGAAAACCATTTTCAACATTTTCTTGAGTGTATTCTATATATTATTAAAATTATAGTTCTTAATGAACATGGAGAATATAGTTGGTAATGATAAAAAACATGAGATTAATGTATAATATATTATCCATATAAAAGCCCAAGTTTTATAAACAATTGTTAAATTTAATCATCTTGAGTACATGATCCTTGGATGGGTACATGTCATCCAGTTTAAAAAATTTCATTATAATGATAGTCTCATTTATCTTTTGACCAAGTTTTTTTCCTTTCATGTTCTTAGAGACAAATTGCCTTTGTATATGTATCTTTATCCATCATCATATTTCTAATAAAATGTGACCATAATGAAATGAATATTTTTTGGATGCTTCATATGTCTCATGTAAGCTTCATTATTTCCCTCACTTTCATCCCATGATGGATGACATGGAATATGTGATTCCATAATTGAAAATATATTTTCTTATAGTAGTTCAATACCCATGTTCATGTACAACGTTTGGAAGTGTGTGTTTTTAACGAATTTTCTTTGAACAATAATGATCATAGTGTACATGTGGTATATATTTTTTTTCATTTTCTATAATAAAAAATGATGATGATTATTATTATTTCATCTAGATAAGTAATTATTATATAATTATTTAATAATTTAATTCACCACCCATTATTTTACCAAATCCCAATATCCCTCACCATTTGGTTCATAAAATATTGTTTCTCAAATATTATTAGGGAAAGGATAAATATTTCCTTTCAAATAACAAAAACATATGATTTATCAACTTATTCCATGTTTTTTTTGATGTATTTTACTTTATAAACAGATTCAATCATTTTTTATTGATTTTGTTAGTGGACTTACCAATCTTGATGTATTAAAATATTATTTCTCAATACATGACTGTATGTTACACCGTGTATTGTTTATGAAATCAACCATTGATGCGAACACGGTTTTGTCATCCCAAGACTTTCTCTAGATCTCTATGATAAATTTAAGTACCCTAGATCAGGGGAGAAAAGTAATTTGAAATATGGTTTTATGTTTACTCTTGTGATATAGGGTTTTTTATATCATAATTTTTTCATTAAGGGATTTTATATTATATATATGCATAAATATTTTTTATTATTTTATTCAAATTATTAATAATTTTATGTGGAAAATAAACATTTAATATACCATGTATTATAAAAATATTTCTCTATATTCATTTCATTTTAATTTAATTTAGAATTGTTATTAATTAATTAATATAATATTATAATATAAGTATGATCAAATAAATAAAATTTTCATTTCACAAATTTAAAAAATAATCATGCATGGGAAAAAATAAAATAAATACATGATATGATCATGATATTCTATACGCATGTATGTTTATCTTGAAGTGATATTATAGTCTTGAATATCAGAGAAATACCTCCATGGTCACATCTATGGATCGAGTAATTGAATTAATCCATTCTTGAATTTATCACCATGGATGAATTCACATTACATCGGGTGTTTAATTGCATCCTATGGTTGGGAGATCTATACATTATTAATGTTTACCCACTTGAAACTATGGGGAACCAAGGGTTCATGTTATATAGAATAATCCTTGAAAACATATGACCAGATAAAATAATAGGGGGAGGGATTATACAATTATCATCATAAATAATTTAATAAAATTATCACATTGTTCCATGAAATAAATAACAATATTAAATAAATAAATCTAATACATATAGAGGCCTATCAAGTTCATGTTCAATCGTAGCATGCAATAAATATTCATTTATAATTTCTATCATTAATTTCATTTGTTTCTAAATAAGGTAAATTTAATGATTTTAATAAATTCAATAAATAAATAATTAATGGCTTATTTTAATATTTTTTATTAATAGTCCATACTAAAAAATAAGAACCCATTCCTGTACTATTTTAAATAAGTTATCAATTTTTAATTTTAAAATAATTAATTATATGATGTGTAAGATGGAGGTAACATGATGTGTAATATATATGTTATATTAAACCCCAATTTTTTGAATTGTAATAGTTATATGATGTGTTCTTTCACTCTCCATGAAATGTGAAAAATGATGTGTGTTTTTCTTATTGTGTACCATATAATATAAATGTAATATTAAATTAAGATTTCATAAATCTTAATAGTTACGTGGCATGTAATGTCAGTTGAAATATCATGGGACACATGACTTGTATAGGCCTTTTCATATACTACATACTTACATGATTTGTATTCCCTCATGTAATGTTTGGATATACACTGAGCATTATTTTGTGGGTCAATAGTCATATTCTGTGAAATGCGTATGACCACATTACATGATATAAGTATAATAAATATGTACTATTTGGAATAATTTTGTTAGTACCATGGATGTATAATTATTGATTCACATCATATGATGGAATATTATATATAGATTTATGTATGTAGATTGACATAAAACACTAAAATTCATTCATCATATACCATATGTGTACTACTCATAACACATAGGTTGTACAACCATAAATATATTGTGTAGTCATATCTCAGTATAATTATTATACATATTGATCCACATAATTGTTGAAAACCACTCACTATGTACCTTTCTTGGGTATACATGTTTTATATAGAATGTACATTACATCTACATGTTATGTAGGTCATGTATCTTCATGTTTCTTGGATAGTAGTCAATACAAGGAATGTGATTACATCATGCACAAATAATGTTACCCACTCCGATTTACCATGGTTGTTTAACCATGTGGGGTTACACAACATGTACACCAAAAACATCTCATGTAGTCCCTATCAAACCATGTATTACAGTGGTGGTCAATACGTGGAATGTTATTAACAGACATACTAACCCCCAAAACACACCACATTTTTACACAACACACCTTGGGAGGTTCACCATGGGTACCTGGTGTGTAATTTATCATTAGATTCTATATATATGTCATTCATTTTTACTAATTTTTACCTTTATATTGGATATTTGAATGTTATTCATGTGTTTTTGGAACATTATTGGCCATTAAAACTGATATGAAAATGTTATCTTGACCATAAAGATATAAGAAGGTATTCAAATGAAAAACATGAAAACAAAAAAATGAAATTAATCATATAAATTTATAAATAATAATTTATCAAAATTTGAAAACACTGATACCACATGATAATTCTATATTGTAGGGTAAGTATCAGGGTTGTGCCCAATATTTTTTTAATTGATTTTAATGGATAATATCTGAAAAAATTGAGTAATGAATCCTTATAGTTTTTATAGAATATCTCTAATAATGAATTTAAAACATGAATTATCTTTAAAAATTAATTAATTTGATCAAAATATGCTTCCACGATTTTATTATTATCGATTATTTATGACCAAAAAAATGAGTTCTGATAGTAACATCCCCACATGATAAATAAAATTTGAAATAATTTCATTCAGTATTTTTGTCCATGAATGGTCAGCTCTAGATCTTAAATTCAATCTTCATCAATCCTTATCATGTTATTTTATTCTATCTACATTCATGCGAGGGTGGATTGAATGATTTGCCTTCTAAACTCAAGAGAAATATTTGGTGATTTCATTAGGAACAACAAGTCTTATACCCTCTTCAATATGATATAATATAAAATTTATACTAAGGGTTATACTATTGATAATTTCAAAACATCCCAACAAACATTATACAATATATACTATGTAATATTAATACTTTTCTACCGATATGACATATGGAATGATGCATACATATATTTTTCACCCTATATGATTTATCTATCAGTCATTGAATTTATAAATAGAAATCATATTAATCTATCAACTTCATGTATTTAATAATAAATTTACATTTAAATTAGTATAAAAATGTATATTCTTCCACAAACAAAATAGGAATAATAGCATTCACAATTTAATCAATTAATATTACAACAATTATGGCGCAATAAATTTCTGCTACCTCACTACGAGAATATATCATCATTGATTTTGTTCATACATAAAAAAATTAAATTCATTAGATACATAAATTAAAATCTCAATCTAATAGACCAATACACAGAATCAAAAATTGGAATATCCAATGACATAAAAAAAATTTCAAATTTCTATTAGTGTGTATTTCCTCATGATCTCCTTTCTTGGAGAGCACCAACTAAAAACATCATTAGTAAAAATAAAAACGTCTTATGATCCTGTAGTACCTAATTATTAGAAATCATATATACCCCATAAAATATATATTTTATATATTATAAGATATATTTTTACGAAAACATTCATTTCATCACTAGTTTTTAATTATATCCGAGAAATTATCTAACTTTTCAAAATGAAAAATACTCTATAGAAATTCTCACAATAATTTTATATATAAACAAGTAAATATTTGAAAAAAAAATTAAAAATATATTGATAATAGAAAGTCATTTTGTTCTTGTAAAACAATTTCTGATCATCGATGTGTTTTTAATGTGTAATGATTATGATAGAAATACTAAATGAAATGGTCAATGTATGTGGGACTAGGAGTCAGAGCGGCCTGATTAGCACATGTTGACCTAACTTAGTATATTTGATATTATATGTATCTATTTTTTTTACATTCATATAGATTCATATACTATATATAATAGCATATATATATATATATATATATGATATTTTGGTGGTTCCCTAGTGAGTTATAATCCCACACCTAGTACAAGAGCCCCAGTGCTTGTACATGTCTTATTTTTAGTTTTATTTAGAATGTTGTATAAAAAATCTAGATAGAATTCTATGGTAGTGATTAAGAGAATTATTAGAGGAGGGACTATAGATTCACAATTTTTACATTAATTCATTTATTATATTGTTTTTTATATTTTATTAGTCTTTTTGGTGTTCTTTATTTTATGTAAACTTGATTTACAGGGATTCCATTATTTTAGTATAATGTTTAAAAATTATCTATTACTAATGGTTTTATACTAGATATAACTCTTATAACTTACTATTATTCTATTTGGTTTTCCTTTCTATTGCCTACTATTTAATGTGAAAGTACATGGAGTATATTTTATCTATGTTGGTTACAAACCCTCAGTTCTAGTAAAAAACCACTAGAATATAGGGATTCATTCCAAAGGTGATGTGGAAGACCTAGGTCAGCTCAGTGGTCAATAAACTATGAGGAAGTGTTAAAAATAGAGATATTAGTTACTAATATAACATAAATATTGGAATAATGAATGATAATGACACTATATAACCTCTCAAATTATGAAAAATATGAAAATTTAGGTGATACATTTTATTTTTCATTAAAGAATGAATACTAATATCAATATTCCTTTCTATTTTAATAATGAGCTTTATTCGCTAGTTAACGATACTGGGGTATATTGGAATGTGAATAACCCCAAATTTATGATTTTTGGATTTTAATTTAGGTTAAAAACACTGAATCTAGAAAAACCCTTTCCCTTATTTCATAATGGATCACATGTATTAAAATTTAAGCAAGTACAATAAAATTAGATGAATGCATAAATGGAACCATATTTGTTTGAAGTATTTTGTTTGATTTTCTCAACGTTAATGTTTCTTGGATGAAAGGAAACAATTTTTTAATCCTCTAGATCTTCCAAAAATGTCAATTAAAACATATATTTTTGATACTTTTTTACAAGGTGGCAGTATGGGAAATAAAAGTTCTTTATGATGTACATTTGATTACAAGAAGAATGTAAAATCGATCAAGAAGATGAGATAGATATAACCCTGTTAATTAAGTATATTTTCTATATATGAAATTGAGAGGAGAGTGTAGAATATATTCTATCAAAAATGTTTTCCAAATGGTTGATCATATAATTCATGAGGTTAATATGTTATTTATATCTAGGTTACACTTTCAAAACTTTCACTTCATTCCCTACAAAGTAATAAGCTTCATTTTAGAACATTTAAAACACATATGACATAATAAACATATCATAAATGTCTAAAAAATATTTTATCGCTCACTTTTAACACTATAAAATGTTACATGATAAAATAATAACAATTAACGCATCCCGTAAGCTCCCAAAAAGTATTAAGAATCCTTGAAAATTCAATAATTACTAGAAAAATTATATTCTCTCATATTCTATTTTATGCTGAAACATATGAGAATGGTGAGAAATAAAATCAATAATAATTATTCTAAACTTTAAAAATATAATTTAATTATTTATACCTACAATAAATTATAATTAGACATTAACATGCCTCACACATGGGACCCACAACATCCTAAACTCTCATTTATCTGAATAGTTGGAACTTTAGGATACACATAGTGTCCAGCCCTGAAAGACCGGATATCAATATAATTGATTCCAACCCTTATAACAAGATTGTATTATAAAAACCAATCATGGACCCTAAATAGATAAGCAAATAATATTTGTCACCACCACATATGAACACATTCTGTGTAATATAATTTCTTTATATCATGATATATCTTAATGTAGTATTCACACTTCTATCATCATCCTTTTGTTTCCCTATTCATATTTTATGATTCTACTAAATGAAATTAATTTCTTGTACCATTGATATGGTTATAATGACAGTACTACCATCTAGGTCAACCTTGGCATAGAAGATATCTATTCCTTAATACAGAAGAGAAATGTATATCTTGATCCATTATCAAATTTCATACCACCAATGACACACCCAACAAAAGCTACATCATCAAAAATTCAAGGTCGAGGATTTTTAATTACATCAATTTACATGATATAATTTAACACATTGACAATAATATCATTTCTCGAGACAAAGACACATGTTCATAATTAGGAACAACGAATGATACTAGAATCATGTGGGGTTCTTATCAGAAAGTTTGTATTCATGATATCATATACTTTATATCACCACATGAAAACATCATGAGAGTAATTATAAATGCTTATTATTCCATATAACATTAGAGTTTGTAACCATTTGTGTCTTATTAATTTGATTTATCTAGAACATAGGGAATATGTCTAACATTACTGTCATAATATCTCAAGATTCTCATTCTAGCAGGGAAATTATATAACCTTTTGATATGAAATGTAATATAAAGTCATTACCCTATAAATTGTGGATTTAGAAGTATCAAAATTATTATATTAAGAATGAACACATACATATATGAAATAGTATTCATGTAATAGCAGTCATGGTACATTAGTTTAAGTGAACCAAGTCAAAAAACTCCAACATGAACTAGATCCAAATACTTATAATTATCAACACTCTAGCATTGAAAAGTGTATCATGCTTATACTAGGTCAAATATTTAGTGTGGAGGTCTTCTATGTTATCGTTCATGGTAACTATTATAACTGTGAATTCAACATAATGTGTAAAATATATCAAGAGATGAAATTGTTTATGTATATTATTCATCCTATATAATGACCTAGCCTCCTCAGAAATCACCACTGTAACATTATTATCACATTATACTATATTCGATTTTTCATTGCTTGTTACAATGATAATATTATAAACAAAACTACATATCAAAAATGAATCCTTGGCATCCTCAGAAGACACTATATACATTGAAGGTACTATAGAATCATAAAAACTTACATTTTCTAGCTCCTCCAGCTCAATATACCACCAGTAATGAAAAATAAATTATTATTATACTATTTCAAATCATCATGATCTATCTAGAAACTAGAATCTGTGTATCCCCTCTATTCTAGATTCTCATCTTCTACATTCAGTAGGAACATATCCTTTGTACTTCATGGTTACATTAGGATATTTTTTACAGCTTCACAATACATTTATCATGGATTATCTGGATATATTCCCACAATTATTAAATATGAGGAAACATGAATCCCTATTCATGTAATGCAATACAAGATAGATCCCACTAATTAAGTGTTAAAAATTTAACTCATTCTGTAAATATTATACTATACCAATGGAAACACCTTCTTGGTCAGATTAATTCTATGCAATACTCATAAAAATCACATCTTGAATTATTTCATAGTGTACCTATTGAGTACCTTGTCAGTATATTATCTTTCACATATCCTAAGAAGCATCTAATACCTATGTTTATAGATCATGATCTCTATAATATATGCTGATTCACCTAGGGATTTCATGGAAAATATTTCATTTTAAATAGTCTTCATTGAGTTGTAGACATGTACTATGTTTCCCGTTATTAATATGTTTCTAACATATAACAGTAAGACTATTATGAATCCTATACTAACCTTATTATAGTTTTATATCTCACTTTCATTCACAATGAATCCAAATATTCTTATAGACCCTTCAAAATGAATATTAAATGAGTGTGGTTCCTACATTAATAAATAAATGGATCATTTTAGCTTTAACACTTTTTTAGAACTCTTTGACATAATGTACACTATGGGTTGTTCAAAATACACATCGGAAACTAAGATCCCCATTACAAAAATTCGTTTTGAAATCCATACTGTATATTTCATAATCATGGAAGTTAACTATTATAAGTAATATTATAATATAATTTAGCATAAAGAATAGTGAGAAGGTTTTATCATTATAGATTCCTTAATGATTCCTAAAACCATTCTTCTCTATCCATGTCTTATAGGTTCCCACTTGACCATCAATGCCTATATTTTTCTTGTATACCACGTTAAAAACAATAGTATTTACACACACTAGTGGGTATACCAAATACAAACTTTATTTTAGTACATCAACTCTATTTTAGAATCACTGGGCTCTTTCAATTTAGCAGCATCCTTTCTATCAACTGCATCCTTTTAGGTCCTTGGATCATCATAATATAAGAGTAATGTGTCACTTATATTGATGACAAGAAAACCAAATCTCTTGGGTCCTATAACCTCTCTATTAAAACTATATAATACTTAGGTAAATGGAATATATTTCTTTTCCATTATCACATGTGAACATTATTCTAATACTAGTTCTTTTGCCTTGGGAGCCCAAAAATTATCAAAGTTAATCATTCTCATAATATTTCAATTGTAAATGGGTTTTATTTCAATAAATACAACATGACTTTATACAAAAAAAAATTTATAAAATTTTTTATATAGGTAATATTATTTAGTCTTCTTACGATAACTTAATATGGTGCAATTTATTCTCCAAAAATCTAACTTATCAATAGGTATTCTCTTTATAAAATCCTAAAATCCTCATACATGTATGTGTTATAGACTAGATTTTTTTCTATACCAAAACACATATTTAATTAATTTAGTTTCTTTAGTTGTTACCCGATTTATTGTATATGACACAATCTATAGTGTATCTTCCCAAAATGATAGTGTTAGAGATTCACGACTCATCATCCTTCTAACCATGTCATGTGGGGTCTTATTCTACCTTTCACAAACACTATTCCACTGAGGAGTATAAGGAGGATTGATTTGGGAATGTATCCCACACTCTATTAAATGGTCAAGGAATGATTTGTTAATATATTATCTATCTCATTCATAGTAGTGTATCATAGTATTTCTAGCTTTTTTATTGTATACATAATTATGATATTAATTAAATACGACAACAAAATGTTATTTATACATTTTTTATTAGATATTTCCAAACCAAATTTATTCAACAGTTAAAATGAAGAATTATGAAAAACCACCCCATGGCTCTAATAGAACTGATCCACATACATCTATATAAACCAATTCCAATGGTTCATTGGCTATTTATCCTTTCTCCCTAAATTTTATGTTATTAATCATAACTTGTAATCAATCATGACATATATTAATGGGTTTAAACTCAAGGGTTTTTACACACCCAAGTTGAGGTAGTTTGTGTAAACACTTCTCATTTACAAGACTAAACATGTTGTTCAATAGGCAGGTTGATAATGAGTCATTCTTGCAGAATTTTTCACTGATTCTTGATACTGGCTTTTATATTTCAAGAATATAAAACCCATTTTTAATATTTTCCATACCATAACATATGTTATCATTATACATAAAACAAAATTTATTTCCAAAATTGAAATAATATTCTATAGTGTATAAAATTGTCTCCAAGATTAAGTTTCTTTTAATAGATGGTATACAATAACAACAATTTAGTACAACAACCATTCATTGGGGAATATAAGATGATAATCTTCCACTGTTAAGGATACTAGACTTTCTCAAGTTACAGTATAGATATCAACTACAAATTTTTCAATTTTTTGTATCTACATGGTCACCATATTTGAATATATATATATATATATATATGAGCCACATGTCATATCCAATACAAATTATATAGAAATATTTAATTGTAAATAAATGAAAAATATACCTAAAAAGCATATACATTCTTCAACATCCCACCTATGAAATAATTCTTCTAATGGATTTTCTTATCATATGAAAAGCAGAGTACCTCATACTAATTTCTCTCCCTTTATGTATTTGGAATCTTGAAAGGGTTGTACATTAGTGTCTTTGACTTAGACATATCAATTGACCCTCTAGCCTTGTATTTACTCCTATTATTCACCATAATAACCGAAGAATTGGAATTCTTTATATCCTCATCTTCTTGGTGAGATAAATCAAAAAAAAATCATGAAGTGAATTATTTATGTTATTTAAATTATAATAAAATTCGAATGTTGAGAATCTATATGGTGAAGAAGCAAGAATGAGAATAGTTTCTAAATAATGGTTTTGTTTGAACCCAAGGGACCCATGTCTCTAAAAGTACTCGATCGTATTGAGTATATGAGGCCCTACTGGATGTCCCTATATAATAATTCAACTATACAAATCACTTGATTTCTCATATCTTTCTTTCTGATCTCTAACCTCACATAACTCTTAGTGATAAGATAGAATTTTCAAGACGTATTTGTCCTTAGGAATTTTATGTAGCTCACTGGTCATAGATGACATCACGAATGACTAAACATCAAGTAAATCTATTATACGAATCTTTCATTTATCATTATCCGTCATGTTTTCTCCCTGAGGGGGCTCAATGGGAAGTGTGCATTATATCACATAAAGTGTCCTCAGTTAGAACAGTTATAACATCCCATGTAATTATATAATTAGACATTTTTATATCTATTAATATTTATAAAATTGATAGTAATTTTAATTTAATGTGGACTATTTTCATGATAGCGTACTTAATACAAAAAACTAGTTTCTCTGAAATCTTACGTCTCACACAAGGCAAAGATATACCAAAAAAATATTATTAATATTGTTATTTTATGTGGAATTTATCACCAAGCTATTTTATTGGTGTGAATGAACTTACCTAACATTATTTTGTATACATATTTTTTTGAACACCTTTTTACTTTCTTCTAATAAAATTTAATGGCAGTTAAATAAGAATAAATCCAATTTTACGCATAAACCCTATAGTGTTTTTAAAATATAGTTTTACAACCAATTGATGGAGAAAAAATTTTAAATCTGATTTTTGATTGTTATATAATTTATATATGAAAAGAAAACATCTTTTTTATATAAAGAATATTAAAATTTAATTTGGTTGAATTATTTGTTTCTGATAATATTCATTTTTAATGAATAGTTATAAATAATAAATTTTTAATTTAAACAGCTTTTTTCTTCTAAGTTATCTATAAACTGATCATCCTTTTAATTTTTTTTAATGTATAATTAAATACCTTTTCATCGTATAATCCAAAATAGTTAGTTGGAGTAATTATTATTTTGAAATTATATATAAAAACATATTGGTTTTTTGGACTTCTCATTTACCTACCTTCTCACCACATAAAAAGGATTTGTGTTAAACATAATTTAGCCACATACCTGAGATAAATTTTTAAAAACTATAAATAAAATATTTTAATCAGTATAAAATCTACGATTTAATGGGATTAAAAAAATATTTATAGAATTGTAACTTTAGTATTTTTTTAACCAGGATAAGTGTAAGTTGGTTAATTAAAGTTTAAAATAATTTTATAATATTATAAAATGACACCAAAACTTGTAGGAATTTCCTTGTATGAGTGGATATAAACCAAAATAAACCCTATTTCTAAATTATAACTTTTTCATTCCACTTGAGAAAGAATATGACATATATTATGTTTTATTTAAATATAAGTTAAAAATGACATACCCAAATTTTTAATAAGTAAATATTTTTTAAAGTGGGGTAATATCAAAGATAAATTCGTCTATAAATAGTAATTTGAAATATAAAATTCTTATTTACATCTTTAAAATTAATTTATAACTTTTAAAAAATTAAATTATTAAATTAAATTGGGTCACAAAGATGATGTATTAATTGATTTATTAAAGAAATAATCAAATAAATGTAATTAATAATATTTCCCTAAATATAATTTGAAATATTTCACACCATATCTGAATTTTCTGGATTAATATTTAATTTTATAGATTAGTTAAATTCATTTGTTCAAAGTAATAATGTTGTGATGGTTTATTTAAAAAAGTAAACTAATGAATAGTTTGAAAATTGACATATTTCATATATTAAAATATATAATATTTAATTAAATGATATGAATTTTTTAAACAACTAATATTCTTTCAAAACGTCTAGATATGTCTAAAAAGTCATTAATGACTCATTCATCAGTCGTTTGACATGATGTTTTAATTAATTTAACCCCCAAGGTGTAAATTACTTGATAAAATGGTAAGAGTTATAAGGGGTTAAAAACGATATTGGTTAAACAAAATTCATAATATTTATTATTTTAATTGGATGATTATATTTATACCAATAAAAATGATAGATTAAAAATAAATTAATTTTTACCGATTTTGAAAAGAATAAAAAATTATATTAATTTAATACTTTTAATAATTTCAAGAGTTCCCCTTCCCTCTCCTAAAAATACATCACCCATTAATCTCTATTAATTACACATAATTTTTTTTCAATATTGATCTACTCTAAACAAATTCAATAATACCACCTAAAATTCATGAAGCCATATTTTATGTGGAGAACCCTCTTATAGGTGTTAAGGTGTTAAGAAAAGTGAAAATAAAAGGAAATGTAATGTTTTAATTTAAATGATTATATTTTATTTATTCTACCACTTCCATCAAATATTCATCATCCATGATGAAATAATAATGATAGTATCATAAAAATATGGAGATTTAATTATGTTAATATCACCAGCTTAAATTCATATAAACTTCCATTAAATTAGAAATGAGTTAATTGTTCGTGCATACGTATGATCTATCACTTCCACGAACCAATATATTAACTTTGCCATTACCCTATCTCAATAATGATTATAATGATAAAATTAATTTGTATATGTGTTATTCATGATAAATTTAACATTATAACAGAATAATATTTCAATTACGGTCTTACTTTCCATTGACAAAAAAATGACAACGTCGTTCGTGCGAACGTGTGAACCATCCCCTCCATAAAGCGCAGTGATTTTTTTCTAATAACCCCATCAATTAGATAATATATATATATAAGTATATTTAAATTATTAATATTATATAAATTAAATTATAATAATTCTTGAAATATAAAATAATATTTACCATCCTTCCAATTTTATCATTGAAAACAGAAACTCCCACTCATGTGTGCATACTGCTTATCATCTCTATGATTGTAAAATAGTTAATTTTACGTATCCATAATTAATTAAAGGATTTTATGGAATAATTTATATAAAAAAATATTATTATTTCATTATATTCATTATTTAGATGATGTAATTATTACCACATGGACTATAGATGTCACACCATGTTCATATTTGACTCAAGTACCAAATATCAACAAAAACTCCATTATGAACACAAATAATAATATAATTGTTAGAAAATGGATATATAAGATAGAAATGGAATGATAAACAATAAAATTTTCTCAATAAAGTATAAATTATTATATTTTTATTTTTTAGGAAGATAAATAATGAACGAGATCAGTCAAACTCAAGGTAATAAGCTTCATCTCTATATCATTTCATTCAGGCATTAAAGGATGATATATATATCACATTATTTTATATAGTGTACAATCAACCATTTTGGTTTTAAATTTCATTAATATATATCAAAAAATAATATTTTTATATACATTTTTTACTATATGTAAAAATGTATGTTATTTATGTATACAACGATAATTAAATTTCCATCGCTATGATGATTATTTGATATTTTTCATACTCTATAATCTGTAATTTTTATAAAATAAAAATAAACAATACATTCCAATTTCAGGTATTTGTATATTGAAAATCATTTTGAGAATGAATTTATTATATCAACATCTTGAAATGATATCTTGTGATTGCAATGTCGAAATGTTATTTTTCCTTTATTCTTGTTTTATGTGTTATGATTATGTTATGGTAATTGGGAATAGTTTATGTGTGTGGATTGTTCCATGATTAAACAAGAGAGGGTGATCCCATGATTGATATTAAATTCATTTTATAATGATATATAGTTTATTGGTTTTGTTTCTCAAAAGAGATTTAGAGAATATTAATTGATGAGTATTCCAAACGCAACCATGAATGTTACTCCCTATGTATCTGCGAAGGCTACAATGTAAGAATAACATGAATTCCACAATTTAACATTAGAATTTATCAATTATATGAGTTTTATAGGAATATAATGATTTCATGAGTAATAATAAAGGGATTATGTTTTATGGGTAACAAATATGATTTTGTAAAAATGTATTCCTGACATTAAAATATTCATGGACTAATGGTTTGATTCCTTATTTTATATCCCATATTAAGCTTATTGTACTCATCAAAAATAAATTTAAATGTATTCCACTGGGTATAAGTATGGTTAAGATAGATTAATAATACAAGATGAATGTTATGAATATTTTTATCAAGAAAAATAATTCATGTTTTATTTTAAAATGTTTTAGATTATGAAAAAAAATAGACAGTGTATATATTATCTAATTGGTTATATTTGAGTTGTTATTTAATTTTTATGGGCTAATTATGTAAAAATATAAATCTACAATGTACTTCCAATTGAATGAATTTATATTGTCGACATAAATACTGATTATGTAACATTTATTCTCGGGGCCTTATAATTGGTATCAAAATTTGGTTTAGATAACTTCATGGGTTTGGATATTTTTAATATAATATCTTTAATTTATTATAACATTATCATAAAATTTAAATGATATATAATTTTAATATTATCATATTTACTCATCTATGAAATATCTATTCATAATGGATTTACATAGAGGAAGCAATGTAGTTGTTCTTGGATGACATCCAGTGGAAAACAACCTTAAAAATCAATAACCTATGTTGTCCAGAATTAGAATTCAATAGTTTATTGTAGTGCTGAAACAATTGAATTTAGAAATAAATGGATGTGGTATCCATTCATGGGATCATAAAGATCATCCAAAGAGGAATATGTCAGTAGTTGAAAATTTCATGAGGCAACATCCCCCATCCTTCATAAGACCATCTTACCTGGTGCTAGCTGAACGGTGGATTAAATCCCAAGAAAGGATTTTTTATGTCATAGAATGTTCATTCAGAAAAAAAGATAGTCCTTTTATTTACTATTTTAATGGTGAAGTTGGTCAATTTTAGTAAAAGTTTAATAATATCAGAGTTATTATGGATATTTATGCTCTTGAGTGGGATGAATTCAAAAATATTTTCCTTTATAAAAAATTTCCTAAGGCAGTTCAACTTAGCTGGGAACAAAATAATTAGAATTAAAAAGAGACGAGGATTCAGTGGCTTCATATGGAAAAACATTCACTCAACTAGAAATGAATAATATAAATTTCATTTTAGATCTTGATAATAAAATCAATTGTTTTTACTCAGGATTAATTCCAAAGCATTGAAGGGTGTCTGCTACTCGTGTGTTCAAAGGTTATGTAAAAAACATTCGATGTGTAGAGAAGGGGGAAATAGAATTTTCCAATGATCATGTATTATTTTAAAACCAGATGAATAAGATGTCTTGGTGGAAAGTTAATTGTAATAAATCATCATAATTATGATGGTAATAAAATTAAGTTCACAATTTGTGAAACTTTTTGTTAAAAAAAGTAGAAAATTCCATATAAATTCAGATATGTAGTTATGATGTGGTAAAATAGAATATATATCTTGTAAATGAAATGAAAAATATTAAGGTAGTGGTTAATATAATTTTTTTTACAATTATTATAATGGTTTAACTACAATGAGATGGTTCATTATGAAAATGAGTGCCTAGTGAAGAACTTGAATGATGTTAAGCATCCAGTCTATAGGTAGAAATGTGTAACAAAATATTTTTTCTACTACGTCATTTGATAATTATTCATAAAATTTCTTTTTATCAAGTACATTTTTTGTTAGTCATGTTATGCCAATGTTATGATTGATTTGGAAACAACACATTCTTTCATTTCTTAGATTTTTTTTGTAAATTTGAATTTCCACCTCAAGATATGATTCCGGAAAATATGGGGAAAACACATGGGCGAAATGTTGAGGTAAAAAGAAATTATAATAATTTTCCTATCCTTATTTGTGTAAGGTGTTCACAATGAAACACTTTTTTTACATTAGTAGAGATTGATGATATTCTGGGTATGGATTGGATTTTCCTTTACCATTATAAAATTCAGTGTAGAGAAAAAGAATTTTCTTTTCATAAAGGGAATAAATTTATTTACATGAATGAACCCTTATGATTGATAACATACCGTGAAGATTAGATACTATTAAAATATACAAATTAATGTCGTTTTGAACATATTATTAATAATAATGCGACTATTTAGATTAATGGTGACTAACAGTAAATGAGTATCTTGATGTTTTTCCGGATGATTTTCCTAGTATTATATCTAATAATAAAGTTGAATTTTCAATTGACTTATTTCATGATTCTTATCTAATTTAAAAACAACATTTTCAAATGAATGAAATTGAACTTTTATGTTGAAGAAGCAATTGCAAGAGTTAATAAATAAAGGTTTCATTCGAACATTCACATAACCATGGGGTTAATCTATCTAGTTTATTAAAATAAAAGATGGTTTATTGAAAATTTTCATCAATTATAGATCCTTGAATAACTTCACTATTAGTAACACATATAATTTTCCTCAAATAGAGGATTTGATTGATCAGGTCCAGGGAGAAGAATATTTTTTAATTGCTGACCTGAGGTCGGGTTACCATCAGTTGAAAGTAAAATAAGTAGACATTCAAAAGACATCATTTCATTTTAAATAGGAATATTTTGAATTTTTTGTTATGCTGTTTGGGTTAACTAATTCACATGTTTCATAATAGATATTATGAATATAATACTTCAAGTGTTCTTGGATAAGTTTGTGACCGTATTTTTTGATGATTTTTTATATATTCTAAAAACAAAAACGAGCATGAAAGTTATTTAAGGGATTTATTAAAAACATTAAATTTAATTAAAACATATGGAGAATTTATAATGGCAGATTTTTTTGTAAAAAAAATTTATTCCTTGGTAACATTATTTCACACGATGGAATAATTGTTTATCCTTCTAAAACCATTGTTGTTAAAGAATGAAAAATACCAAAAAAATATAACTATGATTTATATTGTTATGGGTTTAGTAGGATATTAACAGGTTTTTTTGAATATCATTAATGGTTATCTAGCCCAATGACTAAGTTAACTCAATAAGGTGTTATGTTTATATAGACAAAAGAATGTTCTGATTGTTTTTCGGAAAAGAAACGATGATTAAAAATAGCTTTATTTGTGGCCCTACCATCCAACAATGGAGAATTTATTTTCTAGAGTTATGCTTCCTTGAATGTCCTTCACTGTTTACTAATATAGAATGATCAGGTAATTTCTTATGATTCACATAATATGAAACCACTTTAGTTAACTTACCCTTCACATGATTTGGAATTAGATTCTCTTGTATTTGATTTAAATATTTTGATGCGTCATCTATATGGAGTAAGATGTGAAATATATACTGACCATTAAAGTTTTTAGTATATATTCACATGGAATGAACTAGACATAATACTGGGAAGATGGATTGAAGTAATATATGATTATGATTTCATGATTCATTATCGTCATGAAAAAAAATAAAATGGTTGATTCATTGAGATAAGAATGTAATGAAAAATTAACCATGTACAATTTTTAAAATGACCCAGTAGTTAACTAATAGATAAAATTTGGATTGGAAGTTGTTCGTGTAAGAAATTATACTATTTTATTTCAGGTTATAGTGAAATAATATCTATCATATTGAATTATGAAAGAACATAATGAAGAATATAAATTGTAGAAAAAGGTATGACAACCCTGCTTTTTATTACAACTTAAACATGCTTTATTACATAAAACTTCACTTGATACAAAAAAGAAGATCGAGAGGTTTAGTGTCTTTGGGGCTTAGGATCATTACATAAAAACTTTAAACTTGAAATACAACATCTTTATTGAAAACTTCATTTACATGACCACTACATTTCTTCGTACTTAGCATTGCATGGGATAACCTGAGGATATGCATAAGAAAAGGGTGAGCTATAAAGTCCAGTAAGGGAGTACACAATGAATAACATGAGGAGTACAATACATTTTAGGAAATAGGCATATCAATAGAGCATAAGAAAAACATGAACATAAAGGCATGATAAAGCATGATAATCATAACATGGAAATGTGGCAACAACACTTAACATTGAATTAGCATGAGCCAAGGCTCATTGCACATGGAGCATGAGTAAACCCTCATTGCACTTGAAGCACGAGTAAACCCTCGTTTCACTTGAATTAGCATGATTCAGCACTCATTTTACATGACGTATCATGATACTATACTTTACCCAATGCATTGGAGCGCTATAAAGGGTGCACCCTTCTTAAACATTTCATTTCATGCATAAGTGTGCCACAAGGATCATAAAACATGGATTCATAAAACATAATCATTTATTACATGATAGAGGAATGTGTAATTAATACATTAAACTTTACAATCAATAAGTAAATGAGCGTAAAGGTGAATACCCTTGATGGAGAAATGGGCATGGTATTCACTACACAATGACATTGGCTTAGAAAATCGGGGCGATTTCGGCAGCGTAACGGCGTGACATAAGAATTCATAAAAAAGGTTGATGAG
The DNA here is from genome assembly GCA_963277665.1 of Viscum album. Classification (NCBI taxonomy): domain Eukaryota; kingdom Viridiplantae; phylum Streptophyta; class Magnoliopsida; order Santalales; family Viscaceae; genus Viscum; species Viscum album. Next base: position 588,527,478 of record OY728141.1, on the reverse strand, counting down.
AGATAAAGGGATTCCTCATCATATTTACATGTAATGGACAGTAAGGATGTCATATATATACATGTCCCAACAATAGAAATGGAATTTAGATTCATGATACAAAAGTATTGCTTGAATGTAAAAGAAGAGAGAGAAGTTCCTTTCAGAATTTCGGCATAGTAACGGGTGTTCATGGGAGGCATTTAATGAGATAGAAAGGGTTCTCCCATCATTCAAACAATAATAGGGAAGTATGGGGGAGGTGTGAAACCATTCCCCAACATTCATAATTGAAATTAAAAGGGCAATACAACTTAATGAAAATTGACAAAAATGAGAAAGGAAGAAAAAACCCTTACATGGAAGTGTGCTTCCAAAGGCTAGAGAGAGGCTTGTGAGAGGCTTCTTGGGAGCTTAGGGAACCTTGGGAGGATTATAGTGAGAGTAGGGAAGAGGTTGGACGAACTTCAAGGGATTTGAGTGAGGAGGAAGTGGGAGTTTGGGTGGGTTTATATAGGAAAGATGAGAGAATTCTTTATTATTAAGGTTTGGGACCCCTTATATTAAAATAATCCAAACCACAAACCATCCCATGGTATTTGCCCATGGTTTCTGGAAAAGGAAAGAGGAAAACAATATTTTACAAGGACAAGGTCCGAACTAATTAAAAAATTAGGGTTTCTTATGTGGAGGTGAGTCACACTCCCATGGAAATTAATTTAAAAAGGCAAAGTGTTGAATAAGTATTGAGGGCTCCATTAATGCTTTGAAAAGTGAGTCAAACAAACCCAAATCCTCATTATTTTAATGATAAAACATATATTTGCCGAAAATAAGGATTATGTTATTTTATTAAATCACCATTGGGTCATTATGATGTCATAAAACACATTATATATTTAAATGGTAATTAATTTTTACCCAAACATTTGACAGTCTCAGAAAATTATGAAAAATTCACTTTTGGATAATTTCGACATCCTGATTCCAAAAATAATATTTATTTTATCTAAATAATTTTATAAATATGTGAATTTTCATTTTTAAAATAAAAACCGACATTTATAAAAAAATTCACGGGTTTTGACAGAAATGGCTTTCAAACCTTAATAAAAATTTTAATTGCATTCATAAAATTATAAGATCATTTATATTTAATAAAAATTAATGTAATATTAATAATAATATTTTATTAAAATATTATTTAATTCAAAAATCCTTTAATTTAAAAAAATATAATTCTTAATTAAAAAATAACTAAAAACACCTTTTGTACTTTAAAAACTAATTACAATGTATCAATCATGACTAGAAATTATATTCACTATTATATACAAAAATAATGTACATGAACATGGTGCTACTTATTTGTTACATAACCCCTTATAATAGCCGCATAAGACCTAAGGGTAAGGTGTGCGATGGTGACAGACTCCTGGGGTTGCTCGGATAACATCGCTCGAGTTGTAATTTCAATCAACTTCCATTTTTCCCATAGACGATCACGTTCGAGCTTGACTTGATGAAGCTCAGCTTGGGCTTGGTCAAGGGCAAAGCCCAAAGACGCCACCTCTTTTCCGTGCTCCGACAAATGGGCTTCATAAGGGGAAATTCTACTCAATGAGGCCATCACTTCCTTTGTCTAAGTAGAGAATTGGTTCGTTAAAGCCTTATATTTATACTACTCAGATGACCACTGTTCAACGGCTATAAAAGTAATGGTCACAAATCATAACGTAAAACTAAAGAAGTTGACATCTTATAAAAACATTTTTCATAAAGAGACATTTAACTGGATCAAGAGGGATTTTCATTAATGAAACTTTGGGTCGTTACAACATTACACCCTTAAGAAATTTCGCCCTCAAAATTTTCCTTTTACCACAATAAAACAAATGTGGGTAACTTAGCTTCATCATATCCTCCGACTCCCTAGTTGCTTCTTCAAACTTGTGGTTTCTCCACAACACCTTGACGAGGGGAATTGTCTTATTTCGTAGAAATTTTTCTCTATGATCTAAGATCTTCACTGGTTTCTCCTCATAAGAAAGATCGTCTTCTAGTTATACCACCTCGGAAGAGAGTACATGTGAAGGGTCTGGTATGTACTTCCTTAAGAGGGATACATGGAAGACATCATGCACCTTGGCCATAGTAGGTGGAAGTGCTAGTCGATAGGCCACAGCCCCAACACGATCAAGAATCTCGAAGGGGCCGATGTACCTTGGACTTAACTTCCCTTTCTTTCCAAACCTCATGACCTTCTTCCACGGAGATATGTGTAAAAACACCATGTCTCCGACTTTAAACTCAAGGTCTTGTCGACGATTATCTGCCTAACTCTTCTGTCGACTCTGGGCTGCCATGATATGCTGCTGAATGGTTTTCACCTTCTCCACCATTTCTTCGACCATTTCTAGTCCAAGCAGCTTACGTTCACCGACCTCATCCCAACATGCCGGTGTTCTACACCTTTTCCCATACAGGGCTTCATATGGTGCCATTTGGATGCTTGAGTGGAAACTATTATTATAAGAGAACTCAACTAGAGGAAGATGTTGATCCCATCCTCCTTTAAAGTCCATTGAGCACGCTCTCAAAATATCCTCAAGTGTTTGGATAGTCGGCTCGGATTGGCCATCAGTTTGAGGATGATAGGCCGTACTGAAGTTCAGTTCAGTATTCGGAGCATGTTGAAGACTCTTCCAAAACATAAGGGTAAGTCTTGGATCTCGGTCAAACACAATAGATAGTGGTACTCCATGAAACCGTACCACTTCCCTGATATATATCTGTTCCAGTTGATCAAAAGAGAAATCCTCTCGAATAGAAATGAAGTGTGCAGTCTTTGTAATACAATCCACAACAACCCAGATTGCATTGTTGCCTTTTGATGTCCTTGGATGTCTAGTGACGAAGTCCATGGCGATGTTCTCCCATTTCCATTCTGGTATGGGAAATGGTTGTATCATCCCCTTAGACTTATGCCTCTCTTCCTTCACTTGCTGACACACCAGGCACTTTGATGTATATTCAGCGATCTCCTTCTTCATATAATCCCACCAAAAGTTTTCTCGGAGATCTCAATACATCTTTGTGCTCCCTGGGTGAATAGAGAAATTTGAACTATGTTCAACATACAAAAGTTCCTTCTTCAGCTCCGAACATGATGGAACACATAGTCTTTTCCCAAACCACACAATTCCTTCTTCATCAACATTAAACTCTGAGGATTTTCCCTTTTTGATAGCTTCCACTTTTTCTTGGATTCCTGCATCATCCTTTTGAGCATCCTTTATCCTTTCCAAAAGAGATGGTTGAGAAATAATTTGTGAAAGGATTGATGATGATCCCTTCTTTATGATTCCCACATCCATCTTCATCAAGTCTAAGAAGATTGGATCCTTCTCAATTCTCATCATTGATAGAATCGCTGGATCCTTTCTACGTAGGGAATCCTCCACCTTGTTTGCCTTCCCAGGGCGGTAATGTATTGAACATTCATAATCCTTGATGAGCTCTATCCATCTTCTCTGGCGCATATTAAGCTCTTTCTGTGTGAATATATATTTAAGACTCTTGTGGTCAGTATATATCTCACATTTCTCTCCATAGAGATAATGCCGCCAGATTTTCAAGGCAAAGATCACCGCCACCAACTCTAGATCATGTGTTGGATAGTTTCGCTCATGGATTTTCAACTGCCTTGAGGCATAGGATATCACTATATCATTCTGCATCAGCACACATCCTAATACCTTCTTCGAAGCATCACTGAATACCACAAAAATCTCCCCACTTGTGGGTAAAGTGAGCACGAGTGCAGTGATAAGCCTCCTTTTCAACTCCATGAATCTTTCTTCGCATTCATCACCCCAAGAAAACTTTACTCCCTTTCGAGTTAGCTTGGTAAGAGGGTTGGACAATCGTGAGAAATTTCTCACAAATCGTCGATAATATCCAGCTAACCCCAAGAAGCTACGGATATCAGTTACCGATGTTGGCCTCGACCATCCCTCAATTGCATCTGTTTTGGAGGGGTCCACAGATATCCCATTTCTTGTGATGATATGGCTCAAGAATGAGACTTCCTTTAACCAGAACTCACACTTACTGTACTTGGCATAGAGCTTCTCCTTGCGCAAAGTCTCCAGTACAGTTCTTAAATGCTCCGCATGGTCCTCCTTGGTTTTGGAGTATATTAGAATATCATCTATAAAGACTACCACAAATTTGTCTAGGTAATCTCTAAAGACTCTATTCATCAAGTCTGTGAATATTGCTGGAGCATTGGTGAGTCCGAAAGGCATTACTATGAATTCATAGTGCCCGTACCTTGTACGAAAAGCAGTCTTGGGGATATCTTCCTTCTTCACCCTTACTTGATAATATCCCGACCGCAAGTCCACCTTACGCTTCTTGTCCCCATGATACCCATGTGATTCTCCGATCTCCATTTCAACCTTGAGGGCACATCAGACAATTTCCTCATAGCTGTCGAAGTCACGGATCGCTAATGCTTTCCGCAAGCTAGGCTTCAGCCCATCAAAGAAGCGGTCAACCTTGCATTCATGGGTAACGACAAAGCCGGAAGCGTATCGTGCAAGCCTTGTGAAGTTTTCCTCGTACGCTCCCACAGATTCTTCATCTTTCTGTTTGAGGGAATGAAAGTCCCTTTCCATCTTAAGACGGAGGGTGCGCGGAAAATATTTATCGAAAAAAACCTTCCGGAATTCCTTCCATTCCAAAGCCTCAATCTCCTCCTCAGGCTTCGTATTTTTGATCAACGTCCACCATTGATCAGCTTCACCCTCCATACGATAAGCCTCCAGGAGAACCTTCTCTTTTTCAATGCATTGGAGGATGGAGAATATCATTTCAATGGAGTTGATCCATTGTTTAGCGATCGTGGGATCGGATGATCCACTAAAAGTAGGAGGCCTTTGTCTCATGAAGATTTCAATAGAGACTTGTTCTTTTATAGGGGGGGGGGGGGGGGTTGAACGTTCCTCTTGACCAGTGTTTCTATTCAAAACTTGAGTTAGCTAAGAGAGAAGCGTGACAAAGTTCGCGATTCCCGCTCCCATTGGATTGGGCATCTCATAAGTACAATCATCACACTGATCTTCACAACGGTTGTTAGCCCGAGTTCTCCTATTACCGGCCATTGGATGGAATAAAAGGAAAGTTAGGGGTAACACATAAAGGGTAATCCAAAGACAAAAGTTGATGACTTATAAATAAACTTTAATCTCTTTAACTCAAGAGTCTATATGATTCAATCCAGGATTTTCATGATCTTCCTTCTAACATATATTCTTAGGAGAATTTTTTCCTTAATAAGGGTTCATACTAAGATTGTGAATTTATCAAAACATATCCCCCAGGAGTGTCGTAACCTTGAGTGCAGCAAGGCCCGTTGTCGTGCACCAGTTCCGGTTCGAGTCTACCTCAAAGCGGTGTTTTCAGGTTTTACCCATAGGATACATCTGTGCCAGAGCCGCCTCTACCTGCTCGTATCCAGATATGGATGTATTTGTTTGATAAACCACTTACTTAGTATTTATCAAAACTTAGGGATGTTTTTATTATGCTTAGTCTTGTATCTAAGGCTTTACTAGGGTTTCCTAATCCCAAAAATAACTAAACCTATCCTCTGATACCAACTATGACAACCCTGCTTTTTATTACAACTTAAACATGCTTTATTACATAAAACTTCACTTGATACAACAAACAAGATCGAGAGGATTAGTGTCTTTGGGGCTTAGTATCATTACATAAAAACTTTAAACTTGAAATACAACATCATTATTGAAAACTTCCTTTACATGACCACTATATTCCTTCGTACTTAGCATTGAATGGGATAACCTGAGGACATGCATAAGAAAAGGGTGAGCTATAAAGCCCAGTAAGGGAGTACACAATAGATAACATGAGAAGTAAAATACATTTTAGGAAATAGGCATATCAATAGAGCATAAGAAAATCATGAACATAAAGGCATGATAAAGCATGATAATCATAACATGGAAATGTGGCAACAACACTTAACATTGAATTAGCATGAGCCAAGGCTCATTGCACATGGAGCATGAGTAAACCCTCATTGCACATGAAGCACGAGTAAACCCTCATTGCACTTGAATTAGAATGAGTCAACACTCATTGCACATGACGTATCGTGATACTATACTTTACCCAATGCATTGGAGCGCTATAAAGGGCGCACCCTTCTTAAACATTTCATTTCATGCATAAGTGTGCCACATGGATCATAAAACATGGATTCATAAAACATAATCATTTATTACACGATAAAGGAATGTGGAATTAATACATGAAAATTTACAATCAATAAGTAAATGTGTGTAAAGGTGAATACCCTTGATGGAGAAATGGGCATGGTATTCACTACACAATGACATTGGCTTAGAAAATCGGGGCGATTTTGGCAGCGTAACAGCGTGACATAAGAATTCATAAAAAAGGTTGATGATAGAGAAAGGGGTTCCTAATCATATTTACATGTAATGGACAGTAAGGAGGTCATATATATACATGTCCCAACAATAGAAATGGAATTTAGATTCATGATACAAAAGTATTGCTTGAATGTAAAAGAAGAGAGAGAAGTTCCTTTCGGAATTTTGGCATAGTAACGGGTGTTCATTGGAGGAATTTAATGAGAGAGAAAGGGTTATCCCATCATTCAAACAATAATAGGGCAGTATGGGGAGGTGCGAAACCATACCCCAACATTCATAATTGAAATTAAAAGGGCAATACAACTTAAAGAAAATTGACAAAAATGAGAAAGGAAGAAAAAACCCTTACTTGGAAGTGTGCTTCCAAAGGCTAGAGAGAGGCTTGTGAGAGGCTTCTTGGGAGCATGGGGCACCTTGGGAGGATTCTAGAGAGAGTAGGGAAGAGGTTGGACGAACTTCAAGGGCTTTGAGTCAGGAGGAAGTGGGAGCTTGGGTGGGTTTATATAGGAAAGGTGAGAGAATTATTTATTATTTAGGTTTGGGACCCCTTATATTAAAATAATCCAAACCACAAACCATCCCATGGTATTTGACCATGGATTATGGAAAAGAAAAGAGTAAAAAAATATTTTACAAGGCCAAGGTCCGAACGTATTAAAAAATTAGGGTTGCTTATGTGGAGGTGAGTCACACTCCCATGGAAATTAATTTAAAAAGGCAAAGTGTTGAATAAGTCTTGAGGGCTCCATTAATGCTTTGAAAAGTGATTCAAACAAACCCAAAACCTCATTATTTTAATGATAAAACATATATTGGCCGAACATAAGGATTATGGTATTTTATTACATCATCATTGGGTCATTATGATGTCATAAAACACATTATATATTTAAATGGTATTTTATTTTTACCCAAAAAATTGACTGTCTCAGAAAATTATGAAAAATTCACTGTTGGATAATTTCGACGTCCTGATTCCAAAAATAATATTTATTTTATATAAATAATTTTATAAATATGTTAATTCTCATTTTTAAAATAATAACCGACATTTATAAAAAAAATTCACGGGATTTGACAGAAATGGCTTTCAAACCTTAATAAAAATTTTAATTGCATTCACAAAATTATAAGATCATTTATATTTAATAAAAATTAATGTAATATTAATAATAATATTTTATTAAAATATTATTTAATTCAAAAATCATTTAATTTAATAAAATATAATTCATAATTAAATAATAACTAAAAAAACCATTTGTACTTTAAAAACTAATTACAATGTATCAAAAATGACTAGAAATTATATTCACTATTATATAAAAAAATAATGTACATGAATATGGTGATACTTATTTGTTACATAACCCCTTAAAATAGACGCATAAGACCTAAGGGTAAGGTGTGCGATGGTGACAGACTCTTGGGGTTGCTCGGATAACATCGCTCGAGTTGTAATTTCAATCAACTTCCATTTTTCCCGTAGACGATCACGTTCGAGCTTGACTTGATGATGCTAAGCTTGGGCTTGGTCAAGGGAAAAGCCCAAAGACGCCACCTCTTTTCCGAGCTCCGACAAATGGGCTTCATAAGGGGCAATTCTACTGGATGAGGCCATCGCTGCCTTTGTCTGAGTAGAAAATTTGTTTGTTAAACCCTTATATTTATACTACTCAGATGACCACTGTTCAAAGACTATAAAAGTAACGGTGAAAAATCATAACGTAAAACTAAAGAAGTTGACATCTTATAAAAACATTTTTCATAAAGAGACATTTAACAGGATCAAGAGGGATTTCCATTAATGAAACTTTGGGTCGTTACAAAAGGTATAACTGGTTCAATGTGATAGGTTTATTGAATTTAACATTGATAGAGACAGACATGTGAGATTTTATAAGAGGTTATGGGTTCCATGTGATTCACAATTGAAGGAAGAGTTTTTTTGTCAAGCTCATAGTTATCTATGATCAGTGTATCAAATTAGTACTTATATTTATAGAGGGAATTGGGAGTACTATTGGTGGGATGTAATTTATAAAGAAATTTCCAACATCACTATGAAGTATTTGACTTTTCATTAGTTTAAACCAGATTGACGGTTACTAAAGGGGATGCTTCATCTTTTTCGTATAATATTGTGTAAATGGGATAATATATATGTCAAAACAGAGTTCTTTATTTTAGTTATAGATATTTTCTTTTCAATTTTTAATAAATAAAATTCGGGGAATGAGGGTGAGGGGTTGGTTATAGGCCTGTTACTAGATGCGACTAGGAACTACACGTCGTGTGTGTATAGGTACACCTTGTGTGTAGGGACCCAAGCTTTATGTACATAGAAATTACAATACTTTTTAGGAATAGTTAATATATAACAAAAAACTGACACCCAAGTACCGTAATAGTTTATTTTCTTTGGAAAATCGGAACATATTCTTCTAATCATAGTGAATGATCTTCAACTTCTCCCATAAATATCTTCCCCTTTTGTTTTCATACCTAAAACCATTCATTATATCCTGGGGAAATTTAAACACAAAAGGGTGAGCTCAAATGATGAGTAAGGGTAATCATGGAGAAAATAAAACAAACCACATACATTTGAACTTAAAAACATGAACATGAAGTTTAAACATCAAAATCATGAGTTGTGAAATAAATCTTGGCAGTACATAAGGCATAGATAATAAAGTAACATCAATCATTATAAAATAGCATTGGAATAAAACATGTAGTTATGGAAAACCATTAATCCCATGATATTATTTCCATAGTAGCCAATGCATTTCTTCCATACCATAATAGTGGACAATGTCCATTACGGAACCGAGTTTACATGCCCTTCCAGCCCTATATTGCTAAACCAGAATTACCTGCCATTCCAACCATGTGTATCCCATGAGATATTAATCATTACACAATACATTGGAGGGAGATATTAGTCCCACCAATCTCATAATGAAACCATTCTTATGAGTTCCACAAAATCTTCAATTATACATCTTAGCATAACCCATGTAATAAAATGGGTTCTTAAACAACATTCCATCATAACATAATCCATATAGGATAAAAGGACTTCATAAGAATAATTTCATCATAAAATAATCAAATTAATGTAATAATATGGATAGAATCATAACCCTATATCATCTTATATGGAAAATAATTTTGATAAAACATTTGAACATAGTTATTGAAAAAATATCCTTTCTTCTTCAAAAACATTTTATTTCTCAAAATGTTGTGAAATTTTAAAATAAAATATTTTTGTTGAAAATATTCTTGAAATCATGTAGAGTAAACTTCATGTAAATAAGGCATTATGAAATCATAAAAATCTGTTCATGCTGTATAATTTAAAAAACATTCTTCGTACTTTTTCTGGAAAAGTCAAAAAGTGCCTCGTATGGTAAACAAAAGAATGATTCCATCCATACTACATAGTAAAAGTCAAAAAGGGGTAAGCATGACTTTAAAAATACATGGATGAATATTAAAATATTTATGAATTTTTTTTATATAACATGGAAATAGATGATAAATATAACCCCAGTAAATACATATGAATAAACAATCTCGAATAAGAACGAGATTGGAATAATTACACCTTACCATTGGTCTGATTGATTTGTACGTATCTGAAACAAATGTATAATGATTTAAATAATGTCATTGATTTATTTAAAAATCATATTTATTTTTCTGATATAATATATAGTCATATTCTTATCGGTTTATTAGTTACATTTCATCATTACTCGTTATTCTGGTGTTAACTACATTATGTTAATATGCTTGTTTTGTCGAATAAATTCATATTCCACTTTTTAGGTTAAAATAATATAATTTATATAATTTTATTAGTATAATATATATCATATTAATTCATTCAATTCATTAATATAATCATTATTCAATGAATGTAATGTAGAACGAATCACATCACATCGTGGAGACGGTAGACCGTATGTACGCATGAGCGACGATATCATTCCCATGATTTCAGAATTTTATTGAAGTGTATGGTGTATAATATTTCAGAATTAGTATAATTTTACAATAATAACATATAGTTATTTATTCCATCATTATGAGTATCCAAGTTTGTTGGTGATGAAAAACAGATTACACCACGACATGGAGTCTGTAAGCCGTACATACGCATGCATGATGATTTCATTTTTAATTGGATGAATAGAATATAGAATATGGTTGTTTAATAACCATAATAATATATTAGTATACCACTGATACTATAGTTGTTACTTAATTATTAAACAACTCATATAGGTATTGTAGAAGAAGAAATAAGCTTGAAAGAATCGGTAAAGGATATTAACTCTTCTTCGAAGTGCCTCTTATAAACCTCCTATTAGGGCACTAAAGTTGGTCTTTGAAGAAGACCAGGACCTCTAAAATGATTCTAGGAAAGCATATATGGGAAATGGGTAGGGTTTGGTAGAGTTTTAAAGCTTAAAATTCAGTGATGGGTAGAGAAAGGAGGTTCCCATTTATAAGATATGAGAGGGGAACTCATAAAAAACCTCATAAATATTATTTTATAATAAAATTAAATACCATATAAAAACCTCCTAAATGACACAACTTCAATGATGAGATGAGATATTGATTTAGTCCCATCAATCAATAAATTTTAGACATGATTTGAATTTTATTTTAAACCTTATCAATTTGATTTATTCTTATTTAATCTATTTAATTTTATTTGCGGTAATAATATTCTAAATTTTAATTTGTTATAAATACTTACATATGTGTTATTAATTGTTTATATTTTAATAATTTATAAAATATTAGACAATATAATTTTAAATTTGTAATTTTTAAATATTTTTGTGATTTATAAACAATATAATAATACGTTATTTTTATAAAATATCAATATTGTCAATTTTGACACTATTTATTTATTAGAATTTAAATAAAATCCACAGAGAATATATATTCAAACTGAAATATTTAATAGATTTATAACATCTCTTATGCATATATATAATTTTTTTGAGCACATTAACTAGTTCATATAATATTTATTTTCATATTTTTTATACCATTTATTTTACATTTTTCTTAATAAAATAATTATTACAACATTTTGTATAATTGTTTAATATATTTATTTTTGAATAAAAATTATAAATAAAATACTATGATGAATATAACTCAAATATAATTCATAATAATACTTTTATTTGTATTTATCTTCTAAAAAATTCTTTTAAATTGTTATGTTTATTATATTTTGATGGTGACAACTTTGAAATCATTTAAAAATAATAATATAAATGATATAATCTATTTAATAAGGCTCCAAATTGTCCACAAAGTCGACACTTGGTTTCTAAAGGTGTATATATTCTTGAGAAATAAGTTTTCGTCAGGTGTTTGGGCCTTTTGGGGGTATTATTATTTTAATAAAAATAATATTATTGTTTTCTCAAAAAATAAATAATTTCTGCGTCATTAATGTATATGATATTAAGGTAAATATATACTTCTAAAAAATTAAAAATAAATTACCATGATAAAAAAACAATTTTTAATTTCAAATGAGTATTTATAATAGAATATATATTTTGTATAACCTTATATTAGAAATAATTTTATTATTAAAGTTTCAATGAGACATATTTAACATTTCCATAAATAAAATAAAATAAAATAAATGTCTTACTCTCATTCAAGTGTAAGGTCAATTTTATAATATAATTTTTCCCTTAATTACATGATTTACCTTTAACCGTGGTAAATAAAATTTAACGTAGTTACAATTCATAATGTCTAAAAATAAAATATACCTATTTACACAATTTGGAATTCTTGAATCCAAATATAAAATACATTTTCCCAAATTCAAAACACAGAAGTTGTAGTAATTAATTTAAAATTAATCCTTTTGTTGAGAAAACTAGTTCTTAAAGCTAAAACATTGGAAAAGATTTAAATGATTTTACTTATTAATTCAATGTAAAATTAATGCTAATTACATGAATTATATTAAATGGTAAAAATATATTCTATTTATACTTTCAAAACATTCAATATTATAATTTAATTATATAAATTATCTTTTTAAAAAATGTTGCTTTTAAGTAAAATTTAGTGTATTTTTAGTATTCATCAAAATATTAAAGTTATCATAAAAATATGAATAATTTATCCAATGTAAATTTTTATATCCCTATTCAAAATAATTATTTTATTTTTTCAAATTGGTCTTATAAACATGACAAAATTAGATTTAAAATGGGTGTGTTATCAAAAGGCCTAAAACTTTCATTTATGGAAGAATACTTCCTTTATATGAAAAACTAATTTTGTTCTCATACCATGTTCTAGAAAAATTTTAAGATGAATTATAATTTTATAAAAATCAAAATTCGTTTAATACTATTCATAATGGCTAATTCATAATAATATTATAATATGTGATTGTTTAGTGAAACTTGGTATTACGTACCCCGCAAGCTATCGAGGAAGGTCTCTCTTGCTTGTTACAAAAGCCATGTATATTATTGCGTATAATGAAAGATAATCATGGAGTAGCATACAACAGAAGATATCAAATAAATTAAAAGGAATATATCTCATAAAATCTCATGGTGTTACATTCTACCCACCTTAAAACGAAATTTTCCCTAGAAATTCTTCGGGGTTATAAATGGTTTACTAGATGAATGTTTCTTTCATAGAATCCCACAAGATAAAAAGGAATTATAAAACTTAATTTAAAAAAATAAAGTATGAAATGTAACTGTTACCCAAATTAACTCATCATTGGGTTTCTAAAAAGGATAACATAGGTGAAAACATGCATATGTAAGATAAATCTTACCATCAAGTTCTAATGGAGAGTGGTAGAGAACATGGATATGAAAAAGGAAACAATCATGAAGCCATTAATTTTTGATGATCTAAGGAACCATTTGATTCATTGGATATGAGGGTATTAGGACTACATTTTTGGTTTTCATGATCACTTCCCTAAATTTAATGACTTTTTTCATAAGGATAAATACTTATTGATTTTAGTGTAATATCATCATTGGTCATTCCATGAACAATTTCCACTTCATCTCTTATTTAATGAAATGAAGTTGAATATTTCATTTTTGAACTATTAGCAGGTCTTGCAATAGAATGATAGGTAATTCAATCTATCTTTATCATAAAAAGTTTAGCACAAATTATTAAATTCACATAAATCCATCTATGGTGATATTAACCATACATGATTCCAAAAAATGACTTATAATTCATATATCATACCACATAATAAAATAAAACTAATTTCTACAAACCAGGGACTTCCTGCAGGCAGTGGTAGGTGATAAAGACCTATCACACTACCTTTGTGGGTTTCATTCCGGCAACCTTGTCCGACGTGATGGGTTGTCGCCCGCCCTTCATGTTTTTCTTTTTCTAAAACTATAGTATTAAAAAATTCTAGAAAAAAATTAGTCGTAAACAATACTTTTTGATGTCCAAATTAATCCATTCAAACATTTAGTCTTATCAAAAATACTTTTATCCAATCTCATTGTATAAAGAAAATGATTACTAGAAAGGTCATATACCGAGCATGTGAATACCATCATTTACACCATGTATATAATAAGATATATCTTTTTGATCACATTCCAAACATGTGAATACCTCAATCATATATTCTCTTGAAACATGAGTTACCATAGAACGTTAGTGAAAACATGAATGTTGTCAAAAGTTAACTCATTACACATACCAAAATCCCAAAAAAATATCTATATAATCAAACCATGATATCACTTTGTCCTTATACTAGTCATGAGATCATTAATACTATCAAACATCCCATTATCTTCTTATCACTTAATTATGTGGATATCATCTACTTTCTAAAAATATCTGAATAACCGTTCATGGTTACCAGTACCATTCAACATATACTTTCAAATACTTTAGGAAAACAATAGTGTAACAATACTTAGATGTTTCTTTATTACCAAGTACCATTAAATTACCTATTCAATATTACTCTTGATAAACATACAACCATTCCACTACCATTTTAAACCATTGACTGAGATGCATCATTTTATTCCTCAATAGTTCTTTCATCTCATATATCATTTGTAGTCTCCTCACAATCACCAACATAAATACTGGCCATATGACCAAGCTAGTTCCCTTCATGATATTTTCTCTTATTTCATTGGTTTACATAATTCATGTACATTCTAAATTTAAAAATTTTAACTATTGTTGATGTATTAGAAATACCATTACCCTTGTGCATGGTGTTTACTGAACCTTTTCATTTACAATTACAGAATTTGTGTCCTTATTTTCCACACCCAAATAATCTTTTTGTTCCTTTGAAAAATTCTCCCTGATTCCTCTTCCCACATTATATTCAATAGCAAAATTGAACATTCTTTCCTCTATAATCAACATGAAAATCCATATTTCCCTTATTAGAAGAGTTATGAAACATCCCAAATTTGTAATTATTTATCATATTATGATATTGATTATTGGGAATAATGAAGATGTTTTAAAATCCAAAGCATGTTTCATTTAGTTTCTCATGAAGAATATCATTGCATTGTCCATCACATTCCCCATTAACATGAATCTTCATGTTTCAAGACATTTTCTAATACCCAAAAAGAATAGTGTGAGGGGTAAAAATCATACTAGGAAAAAAACATAAAAAAGGTTGAGTACATTAAATCTCTAACATATAAGGTTTAATCCTTAGTTATTCATGATCATTATCATAATTCTTGGATTGTAACCTATACTTTATACATTACCTTACGAACTTCCCTAGACATACCTATGATATATATCCTGGGATCTAATTAATGTTTTGGCATCCTAGATTCCAAAGGATAACTAAACCATCCCTCTGAATCCAAATGTATAGGTCTATTCATGACGTACATGGACATTACATTACTTTTTCATAATACAAAATACATTAAAAAAATAGACACCCATGGACTGTAATAATTTAGTATCTTTGGAAACTCAGAACATAATCTTCTAATCATGGTGAAATACCTTCAATATCTCGAATAAATATCTTCCCCATTTGTTTTATTACCTAGAACCGTTCTTTATATTATAGGGAAAAGAAAGCATAAAAATGGTGAGGTCAAATTCTTAGTAAAGGAAAGTGAGGAGAAAATAAAACAAACCAAATAAATTTCAAGATAAAAACATGAAGATAATGTTTAAACATCAAAATCATGAGTTGTGAAAAAAATAAGGGCAGTAAATTAGACATAGATCATAAAGGAACATCAAAAATGATAAAATAGAATGGGAATAAAATAAGTAATCATGGAAAACCATTAAGCACATTATATGATTTCTATAGTAGCCAAGGCATTTCTACCAAGACCATCATAGTGGACAAAGTCCATTACCGAATCGGGTTTACATGCCATTCTAGTCCAATATTACTAAACTAGAATTACATGTCGTTCCAGCCATGCCTATCTCAGGAGATATAAATCAATTCACAATGCATTAGAGGGAGATATAGATCTCACCCATCTCATAATGAAACCATTCTTATATGTTCCACAGATTCATAAATCATACATCATAGCATAACCTAGGTAATATAATTGGATCTTAAACATCATGCCATCAAAACATAATCCATATAGGATTAAAGTACTTCATAAGAATAATTCCATCAAAACATAAACAAATTAAATTAATAATAGGGATAGTAACATAACCCTATATCATCTTATATGGAAAATATTTTTTATAAAACAATTGAACATAGTTCTTGAGGAAAATATCCTTTCTTCTTCAAAAACATTTTCTTCTCTCAAACTGTCATGAAATTTTAATACAAAATATTTTTGTTGAAAATCATGATGAAATCTTTTAGAGTACTCTTCATGTAAATAAGGCATTATGAAACTGTAAATATCAGTTCATGCTGTATTTGTTAAAAAAAATTCTTCTTACTTTTTCTAGAAAAGTTAAAAAGTGCCTTGTATGAAAAAAAAAGAAAGATTCCACCCATACTATATAGTAAAACTAAAAAAGGGTTAAAAACTACATTAAAAATACATGTTTGAATAGTAAAAACATTATGAAAACATATTTTATAAAACATGGATATAGATGATAAATATAACCCCAGTAAATACTTATGAATAAACAATCTCAGATAAGAACGAGATTGGAATAATTATCCATTTCCACACATCCAATATCTTTGTAAATATCTGATATTCTTATATAATGATTTAAATAATATCATTGGCACATTCCATAATCAGATTTATTTTTATGATATCATATATGGTCATATTTTCATCGGTTTAATAGTAACATTTCATTGTTACTCGTTATTCGAGTGTTAACTACATTGGGTTATTATGAATTTTTTATCGAATAAATTCTTATTCCTATTTTTAGATTATAGTTATATAATTTAATGACTTTTATTAGTATAATATATATCATATTAACTCATTCAATTCATTTATATAATCATTATTCAATGAATATCATGTGGAATGAATCACATCACATCGTGGACACGGTAGACCGTACGTACGCACGAGCGAAGATATCATTCCCATGATAATGGAATCGTATTAAACTGTATGGTGTATAATATTTCAGAATTAGTATAATTTTATAAAAATCACATATAGTTATTTCGTTCATCATTATATGCATACAAGTATGTTGGTGATGAAAAAAAGATTACACCACTGCGTGGAGATGGTAAGCCGTATGTACGCACGCGTGGTGGTTTAATTTTTAATAGGATGGATAAAATATTGAATATGGTTGTTTCATATCCATAATAATATATCAGTATACATGTGATACAATATTTATTAATTAATTATGAAACAACTCATATAGAGGAAGTAGAAGAATAAATAAGTTTGAATGAGTCGGTAAAGGATATCACATCTTCTTCAACGTGCCTCTTCTAAATATCCTATTAGGGCACTAAAGTTGGTCTATTAAGAAGACCAAGACCTCTATAATGTTTCTATAAAATTTTATAAGGGAAATGGGCCAGGTTTGGATGAGTTTTAAAGCTCAAAATTAAGTGAATGGGGGAGGTAGGAGGTTCCCTTTTTATAATAGATGAGAGGGGCACTTTTGGAAAACCTCAAAAATATTAATTTTTAACAAAAATAAAACCCACATAAAAACCTCAAAAATGACTCAAATTCAATGATTAGATGAGATATAGTTTTTTCTTGTTTTTATCCTTTTTATTTTTATGATAAATTTATTAAAATAAATATTTTTTCTTCTTCAATAAATAAATAATTTCAGCATTATTAATGTATAAGATATTAAAGTAAATATATATTTCGTAAAAATTACAAATAAATTTCCATGATATAGAAACACATTTTATATTTCAAATTAGTATTTATAATCTAATTTATATTCTGCATAACCTTATATTAAAAATAATTTAATTATTAAAGTTTGAGTGAGGCATATTTAATTATTCTTCGAATAAAATAAAATTCATTTCTTAATCACATACAAGTGGGATCAAAATGAAACCATTTAACCCAATTATGTTTTCGGGTGAAATATAACCATCCAATTATATTAAGTCAAGTGTTAGGACAATTTTATAATATTATTTTTACCCTCAATTACTTGATTTACCTTTAACTATTGTAAATAAAATTTACCGTACTTACAATTCATAATGTATAAAAATAAAATATTCATATTTACACAATTTGGACCTCATGATTCAAAATATGGAATCAATTTTTTCAAATTAAAAACACATAATTTTCTGTAATTAATTTAAAATTAATCTTGTTGTTGAGAAAATGGGTTTTAAAAGTCAAAACATTGCAAAAGACTTAAATGATTTTACATATGAATTAAATGTAAAATTAATTATAATTACATAAATTATATTAAATGGTAAAAATATTTTCAATTTATTCTTTAAAACCATTCAATTTTATAATTTATCCAAATAAATTATCTTGAAGAAAAATGTTTCTTTTAAGTAAAATTTAGTTTATTTTTATTATTCATAAAAATATGAATGTTATCATAAAAATATGAAAATTTTATCCAAAGTATTTTTTGGAATTCTAATTCAAAACAAGTAGTTTATTTTTTCAAATTGAACATATAAAATTTTAAAAAAGGTACATCTAAAATGTGTGTGTCATTAAAAGGCGGCAAAACTGTGTTTTTTGTAAAAGTCATCCTTAATACGAAAATTTGATTTTGTTATCATAACATGCTCTAGAAAATGTGTAAGATGAATTATAATGTTATAAAATTAAAAATATGGTTACTAATATTAAAAACGGATAGTTCATAATAATATTATAATATGTCATTGTTTAGTGAAACACAGTTTTGTGTACCACGCAAGATATCAAGGAAGGTTGTCCTTGCGTGTAACACAATCGAATATATAGATCTATATACTGCAAGCTAATCTTGGTGTAGCATTCAATATATTATATCAAAGAAATTAAAAAAGAATATATCTCATAAAATCTTGGTGTTGTTACATTGTGTACAGAAGGCTACACGCCATGTAATCCTAGTACACGACTGCATAATGGTCGGGCCAAGAAATCATACGGATACAATGTTTAATCTCAAGTTCATGATTTTTACTTTTTAATGATTAAATAAGACATTAGATTCTAATTTTTCAATCTAAATTGAAGGCGTTCCCAGGGTCGCAAACAACATCATCGATAGTCAATTTTTATCCAAATTGATCATCTAATTTCCAATTCCTTCTCCATTGATTGCATTTTAACCTGATTCATGAGATTTTGATTGCTATTGATCCTTTCATCGTAATTTCATATCGTGAAGAAATTTTTAATGGTCAAACATTTATAACCATTTTTTAGATCTACTCTATTTAAATGAAAATCAAAGCCTGATGGAGGTCGAAGAGAGTCTTAGTACAATGAAGTAGGTGGTTTTGTTCCTTTTTTAATTGTTATATTGTATATATATGCTATTGTGTCTCGTTACAACTTCTATGATGTATTATTATTGAATAAATAACCTTATTATTTCCTATTGATGATTAGTTAATTGTTTCAATTATTTTAAAGCATGTTATGGTTTTGAACCATGAGTTGGGGAAACCCCATGGGTGCATTTAAATTGCATGGTAGTATGTCCAAGAATGCGTATGAGTATTGAGTTATATTCTCATTATTGGGTGGTTAAAATTTAATTTCATTTTATATGAATTTACAACATGAGATACTTGTTCTGTTAAGCCCTTTTAATTGTTTAAATTACATAATGGGCTTGTTATGAGTTTTTCCCATCTGAGTTATACTTTTTCGGCCATGTAATTGTTTAATTTACACGTGTTGGACATTCTATAAATTGTTCCCACATGTTTTTTTTCCGTTAAATCCTTGTGATAGGTTAATTAACATGTGTTTTTTCTAAGATGGAATGTGAAATTGAATTAAATGATAAAAAGAGGTAATTTTTTTGTGGTCGCGCCACAGTCTTAGAAAAAAAATACAAGTTCGGGCCCATGTAACTAATAACACCTTATATGCCTTGGTTGAACCATTTTCTTAGATAAAATAAAATGTAAGGGCTGAAGATGATAATTATATAATGTTCATGACAAATCCACAAATAGGGTGGTTGGTATCATTGAGTCATCTTTTAAGATTTCATGAGAACCTGGGATCCATTGAGGGATACTCATGCTGGGCTCTATTGGAAACTGAATAAATGACTATTATTTCATGAGATGATGATTAATTTTATACATGGTTCATCAAGAATAGGATAGAACTGGAGACTTTATACAATTCGTACTACATGAATAATGAAATGGTTGACTTATGACCTGTCTACAAAGCCAAACCACATGCATGGATTCTGTCTTCACATACACATGTTTACCACTGTCTTCTAAGATAACTATTGTGCTTACTTTTGAGTACCTATTGTTTAATTAATTCACTATTTTACACTTCCTATAATACTGATTCATTGATAGATTAGTATAGATATTTTGTGGTTTCTTATTGGTATTTTGTGTCACAGCATATTTGGGTCGTGAATTTGCGCCCAAACAGATTATATGATTGCAGTTGTTGACCATGGAAAGCCCCCACTAGCAGGTACCTGATGCGATCCATAGGATTTGGAGAGAAAGGGACTGAGCTGAGGCTTGTGATGTCTCCTTGTATCTTTTTATTTTCCTTTGTAATTTTGAGATATACATTGTTTATTTCTATAATGTACTTTTTTTTTCTGCATTCCTAGAACATGTGACACGCTACATTATCTTTTTAATTGAATGATTCTTGGTTATTTATCTTATATTAATTCCACTATTTAATTTTATTGTATGATTTTTAATACTTCCTCAATTTTATTTTCTTATTCCATTATGTTACACTCTTCCAATTAGGGCATAGTTTCTCTATTATCACACCCTAGGCCCTCATTTCTATTTGGCAGCCTCTGGATGTTGGGGAAATTCACTTGAGGAAATGTGGCCAACCGGGTATAAGGCACAAGTTGAGTGGAATCTGTATCTAGGACATTACAAAGTAGTATCAATTAATTACATTCATAGGTTTATTTACTATTTGGCAGTGAAAAAAATATAATTTTATAATTATCTGTTCCTAGGATTTGGTAACCCGTGTACATGGAAAATCCAAATTACCTCAAATAAAACTGTGATTTTTTTATTTTATTTTTTTTATGTTGATTCGATTTCACCATTGAGTGATGCACTTGTTTCCTACTACATTATTTGTATCATTGTGGTAATATTTTTTTGCACCCTGAAGAGATGCGATTATCCATATCATTCATCATATAGGAACTTGTTAGAATTTTTTTCCATGGATTATTTCTATGCCATTTAGAGAGAATTAAATATGAATTCTATTATGATAGATACTATGTTAGATATTCATGATATTGTGATAAGTGTATTGGAACGTGTTATGGTTGAAATTTTTGGATAAAAAACATTACTCCTTGAGAATTTTGGGACCTCGTGTATTGTAATTTGGTCGTTATCATTTCACCCATGGGATAGAGATTTTTTTTGTTATGTGCTTTATGTGATTCCATGATTTGATTCGCAAGGCGTATGGGCCCCCATAGATCGTAATTTGGCACAATGTTGCTTTATTTTACAAAAAATGAGTTCTAAGGATGTTTCTGAGGATTCTTAGCCCAGTTGGTGATGAATCCTTAAGTGCATCTAGGAGACCTAGGATCAAATCTAGGAATATGGTAATTTCTAGGTACTGTAGCAGGAACTGTGGAGAACTGTAGCAGGTACTATAGCAGGTACTATAGTAGGATCTGTAGCAGACACTGTTTGGCATTGTATTTGCCGGGAATATTCTCCCACATGGGCCTTCAGACCACCAATTTGGTCCCCAAGTCCTTTTAGGCCTTCGGGCCACCCAGGCCTTTGGGTCAGTAAGTCCTTCAGGCCACCTCACATCCTTTGGGGCACCTTGTCTGTAGATGTAAACCAGATAACCTACAATGAACAAACATTAGAAGGAAGATAAGGAAGGATCTTTCACCATAGTAGATGCTAAATAGATTGGAAGAATGAGAGGGTATGACACCTGTTATCGGGAAAAGCCTATTCATGCATGGGAAAGCCTTGTCGAACAGCCATGCAAAGGTGAAGAACTGATTTCACATTGAAGATACAAGGGAGGAGCAGTTCAAAGTAGTTAGTCTTTGTTGATGGAATTTTTGAAGTCTACAAGAAAAGAATTCCTCTAAGGCCTTTGGGCCATGTAATAATTACACCTACGTTCCTTGTAAGGGTTCCACCTCACCCCTTGAAAGGTGGATTATCAAAAATCAATAAAAAATGACAGCCTTCGGGACATTGGAGGAGGAATTACATTCCTTGTACTAGTAGTACATGTCGTGTGGTATTAGACCTTGTGTCCGACCATGTGTGAGAGAAAATGGGTTGTTGAGATTTGATCTACACACACCGTGTACAATATGTACACCCCATGTAGTTGTGCATAGGCAGACCCATGTGGCTCTGGCCATGTAAACGTACATGGCCAGAAGGGTATACCTGAGTACATGTCGTCTGTAAGACTGACACAATGTGTACCTAGGACTCTTACATGACAAAATATATAGATTTACACAACTATTTATGAGTTTATAGGGACACACCATGTGTCGGGATGTCACTCCATAAATGTAGGGTGTTTACACACCCATGACAACAAGAGTACCCGACCATAAAAGATCATAAATGAAATTGTTGTGTTTGGTTCCAACACACCGTGTACTAATTAATTGTTCGATTTAATGGTTTTTCTTATCCTATTTTGTTCATATTCTCTTGAACTGTGTACCATGAGGAATTATATTATATTTAGTTGAATGCGATTGACTATACAAATCAATACCATCACGATGACCTTCAGTATTACGATAGGAATGTGTTGAGGATCATACCCTTATGTTGGCAGGCAATGGGAGAATAGTGGACTATCTGGACATGGAAATTATGGAAATGGTTATTATACCAGACCCCGGTACTGATGAAATTTTTCTTAATGGATTTATGAGATTCATGAAAACATTCAAGGAACACCACAACCTGCCACATCAATGGAAGAACTGACTCGGTTGTTCCAATTGCAGCACACACCCACGTATTATAGGGAAGGCTAGAAACATGCTGAAGAGTCATGGTTATAGGCTATGTTATCAATAATCAACCATCATGAGACACATCATAATAAGAGTTTAAAGCTCTTAACTTATGGACTACTTGATTCCACCAAGAGGTGGTGGGATGTAACCACACAGACATAACCTCAATGAGACATCAAATGGGGAGATTTTCTGATCATCTTCTAGGAATTATTCTATCCAGATATGCTAAGGGCCAAAAAATCCCATGATTTTATGCATTAGGAGAAGGAATCTCTATCAGTTATGGAATTCACTACTCAGTATACTATGCTCGAGATCTTCAGACATATTATGATGGGGGACAATCTGTCAAAGGAATTAAGATTGGAGGATGGACAGAGTCATGATATCCTTTCATAGGTGAATATCATCCACATGACTAATATATCTTCTATAGTAATCCATTAAATTACTAAAAAGTGTAATAATTGAAAATATAGTGGTGTGAGTTATGGAGGTTCGGAACTGAGATCTGGTACAGTTTCGACTGGTAGCATGAAGCATCATCTAAAGATTACACACAGAGAATCTAGTACTCAGAACGTATTTTTATGTAGCCAAATTAGATTCATCCAGTGTTGTAGAATTTGGAATACTAGAAATTAGTTCCTGATAGACCCAGTCAAGTTCTAAGATTGTGGAAATATGGGAAACTTACATCGTTTCTACTGGATGTTTCCACCATCATGTAGTGATAAAGGGTCTACACGAACTCAACTTTCAGGAGTAGGATCAACAACTTTTCACCAGTCAGGGAACTTGGATGTTTCAGGCCATTCCAGATAAGGTATTGGTCATGAACATGGTGGCCATACACTAATATCTATGTGGCATCCAGGTGGGACTTCTATGGGTATCTAAGAACTATATCAGGGCAACATACCTGGTAGGATTAGAATCTAGAGCATTCTACTGTCATAAGAACTCTTCCAGTCACCCATATTCTAGATTCCGCTATCATTTATACATGGGATTCACATATATTCATATGTGTTTCAATTTTGAAGATCATAGGATCCTTGTTTTTTCATCTGAGGATATTATGAAAATAGGAACTCAATTAGGGATTAGACCGATAGGTGTGAAATAGTGCAAGGAGTTCCCCCTTGAAATTGGCAGGTGTCATACCATATGGGATCTCTATGACTTATAGATTACAAGATTTTATTTCTAACATGGAATGTCTTTGTTAGTCGACTTTCAAGAGTTTTTATATTTCTATCATTGCAGGGTGATTTTCACATCACCAAAGGGTGGATTGTTTCTACACAATGGTGAGTGGGATGTCCAGTCAAGCCGAGATGGACCCGAGAATCATTGGTTGAGTGGGATGATAGAACAATGTTTTAGTTTATATCTAGATGACTAAGGAACATGTCATGTAGATTTCCCACATATGGTTGATCATTTCAGAGGATTTTTACTAGATGGATTTTCTGGGTTACCTTCAAAGAGAGAGGTGGAGTTCATGATCAAGGTACTGAAAATAGTCTCACCGGTAACCATACCTCCTTATATGATGTCTATGATGGAGATTTATGATATCAAGAGGAATTCAGAGGATTTAGATGCTAGGGGTTTCATCTGAACCAGTACTTCTCCATTGGGTTTTCTGGTCAGTTTTGAAAAGAAGGCAGATGATACCATTAGGCTATGCGATGACTATCAAAAACCAAAATAGATGACGGTTAAAAAATGACATACCTTTCCATAAATAGGTGACATGTTTTTCAAGCTTCTTAGAGCCCAGGTGTTCTAAAAAATACACATAATGTAAAGATATCACCCTGTAGAAGTTTGATCATCAGACATACCCCATACCATGTTTTTTAGCATGTATGGTCTGTACGATTATGTGGCGTTTGGTCCCACAAACGCACCATAAATTCTCAATGAACTATTAAATTGAGTGTTCAATCATTACATGGATTTTTTGGTGGTTTTATGGGATTATATCTTGGTATATTATTCCATCTAACATGACCATGCCACATATATTTGGATTGTTTTGAGTTCACTGAAAGGACATCCATAATATAATAAGATCTCAAAGTGCCACTTTTTTATGGATCAGATTGACTTCCTGTGTCATGTCATCTTGGAGATAGACGTATCAGTGGATCCAAAGAATTTTAGAGCAGTAGTTACCTAGGATTATCCCATGATATTATTTGAGGTGCATAATTTTATAGGGCTGGCATGTTACTAGTAGTGTTTCATATATGACCTATCAAGATTTGCAGCACCGATGACAGGCTTAACAAAGAAGAGAGTGAAGTGAATTTGTCCATATTCATGTGAGGAAACGGTTCAGAATATAAAATATATATTAATATCAGCATCAATAATTATTTTTCCAGAGCTGGGTAAGAGTTATACAATTTACTATGATGTATTTGGTATCAGGATGGGAGCAGTGATTATGGAGTGGGAATGAGTCATTGCATATGGGTCTCAGTAGTTTAAGACACGTGATAGGAACAACCTAACACATGATCATGATTTGTTTATGGTTGTTCATGGCTTACAATGTTGGAGACATTACTTTTTGGGAGAGAGTTTTGTGGTGTGCATAGACCAAAAATGTCTCAAGTAAATATTTAATCAATGTGATCTGAACTTGAGGTAGTGAAGGTGGGTGGAATACCTTATGTATTTCAACATTGGGCATTCCTAAAATAATGGAAATGGAAATTCAATGGTTGATTCATTGTGTAGTAGGACTCAGATACATGCAGTGCATTACCCAAGTAGCTAGTGGTATCTTATTGTGTTGTTCTATGTGAGGCATTTGGAGGTGCACAGTTGTCAAGGAATAACTTTCCTTTTTCTTTATCCATGACTTCTACCCTACTGTATATGTTAAGGATGATACAAATATCATATTCAGAGGTCCTAGTCTTATCGGTGAGTGTAGTGGGTGAGGATCCACCTCCAAGTAATACAGTGGGTGATGATGAGATCATGGGGATCCATGGAAGTATTTTCACTCTAGTTGACATGCATGAGAAGTTGATGTGATCAATATCATGATTCATCATGGGTAGTAAATCCATGATTTACCAAGATGTATAGTGACATGAACCATCAGTATGGGTGGCCTTGTATGAATGTATTGGTGGATAGTTTTGTTAAAAGATGTTTCACTTGTCAATAGGTGAAGGCGGAAGAAGAGTGGTCTGTCAGGATGTTACAACTGTTACTTATTCCAGATTGGAAATGGGATGATGTCGTGATGGATTTTGTGATGTGTTTACCATGTTCTCCCTGAGGTAATGATGTAGTGTGAGTGGTGGTTGACTGTCATATGAAGGTCACTCACTTCTTTTGGATCATGAAGAACTTTTGGTGTTGATGATGTTGAGAATATATATATTTGTTATGTTTATGAAATAATAGGTTTTCTCATTCTATCATTTCGGATAGGGATGCATGATTTACATCTCATTTATGGAATAGTTTTCAAAGGGATCTAGGTACATAGGTGATTCTGAACACCACATACCGCCCTAATATTGTTGTTCAGTTATAGAGTATGATATAGGTTCTCAAGGACATGCTGGAAACAAGTTTCCAAGACGTTTGGTTATTTTGGGAGAAGAATAATCCCCATGTTAAATTTTCCAACAATAACAGTTTTCATATGACTATAGGGATAAAACATTATGAGAATTTGTAAGGTAGTCCATGAGGATCTCTATGTGATGGCTGGAGGTGGGTGAGGAAGCACTATCTAGTCCACGTCTCATGTAAAATACATTAGAGCAAGTCCAGTTGATGCAGAAGTAGATGGATATTATGTAATCTCATCAAATATATTATGTCAATCTCTATAAATGACCTCTAGAGTTCAAGGTTGGGGATTATGTCTTCTTATATGTTGCACCCAGGTTGCGAAAAAATATAATTAAGAGATAGTTTATGCTTTCCTCAGGATATGTAAGTCTTTTTGAGATTCAGGAGAGGTTCATGATGGTTTCATATCGATTGGGTTTACTTCAGAAAATTCAGGCTATACAAGACGTCATCCATGTTTCTCAGTAGTGATGTTAGTTTTCGAACGTGTCTCACACCTTTCATCCTGAAGAAGTTGGGTTGCAGGAAGATGCTTCCTTTGAAGAGCATCCTGGTCGTATTGTGGACATAGCACAATGTTTCTCTATTGGTGGTCTTTTTTTTAGTATGAGTACTATTGAATCATAGCCGAGTGTAGGATGGGATTTGGCAAAGGGGTGCCGATGTACGATCACAATGGAATGATTTTTTCTAAAATATTTATTGACTACCCTTGGAAGGAAAGTTTAGGGATGAATTTATTTAAGGGAGAGTTTTGTAAGAACCTAGTTCATCCATTGAGGTATGGATTTTTTCTTATCAATTTTTACTTATAAAAATGGAGGAAAAGAGGTTGAGGCACTGACTGCAGGTCTATTACACAACATGATTGGGACCTACGCATTGTGTACTTATAGGCACACATCGTTTATGGAAGGCCACTTGTAATGTAATTCTATGACACGACCAAGTAAGGTATGGGGGAATTTTGTTTATGAGAACTACATGTAATCTAATATACACACGATGTACTTTGTTTTACATTTAAATTGGGATATAGGGTCATTTTATGTTAGGTGTATAGATGGAATTCCTAGAGATTCAAAAAACTGTGCCAAGAGCCATTTTTTTCTAAATTGATAATCTAAACCCCTATTACTTCGTCGTCCTTTTCGTTTGAAAGCAATTAGTGAGCTCTCAAATCATCTTGATCATTTGGTCCCCAATTATTCTATTGAGGATGTTTTTTAAGGATGAATTAGTGTACTCATTTTGTATATATACTCAATTATATGGAGAATCATGGCATGTCGTTAGATGAGGAGAGTCGTACTACAACTAGGTAGGTTCTTTTACGCCATTCACGAATTGTATTGATTTTTATATATATCAGGGTGTTGCGCGCCCACATTTAGGTCATCTCATGATTGAATAATGAAAAGTGTTATTTCCTAACGTGGATTAGGTAATTGATTAGACTATTTAAATTCATTTTTGGGTTTTTAACCTTGAGTTAGGGCCTCCCCAGGTGTTTTTTCCCCTTAGAGGGACCTGTGACCAAAAATGGCTATGAGGCTTTAATTAATGTCAAATTCATGGGGTGTTAAAAATGTTTTTCTAATTATATGAATTTTCCACATGATATAATTGTTGTTTTATTCCATTATCATTGTTTAAATTTCATAATAAGATTGTTATGTGTTTTTCGATGTGAGTTATCCTTGTTTGTCCTGGTAATATTTTAATTTAGACATATTGGTTAATACATAAAGTGAATAAATGTTAGTTTTTATGTCAAATCAATGTGATAGTTTAATTCACATGTGTTTCTTATTAGAAGGAATTTGAATTTGAATTTAATGATAAAAGGAGTTAATTAGAAATGGGAGTGCAACCGTCTCGGTAAAAAGGCAACGTTGGGATCATGTGACTAATTAGTCCTTATATACCTTGGGTGAACCATTTCCTTTGTTAAAAGTCAACGGATGGGCTCAAGAGGTTAATTATATAAAGTCCATGATCAAGCCACATATAGGGTGGTTAGGCTCATTGAGACTTCTTAAAAATATGTTGACCGAACCTAGAATCCATTGAGGGATATACAGGCCAGGCTCTATTAGTAAATGACTAAATGATTATTATGTCACAATTTGATGGTTACCTTTATACTGGAGGTCTCTTATAATAGGTTGGACATTGAGACATTATATAATTCATAGAACTTGAATAGTGAAATTCTTGACTTATGAAGCATCTACCAAGCGAAATATCTTGCTTGAATTTGGTTTTCACTTACACATACTTACCATTTCCTTCTCAGATATCTATCATGCTTACATTCAAGCATCAACTATATATTACATTCACTATTGTAAATGTCTTATTGTATATATTCACTTCTATAGTGGCACAAACCATTGGTGGTTTACTACCATGATTTAGTCTCACACCTTGTTTAGATCATGCTTTTTGGCCCAAATAAGATTATATGATTGTGGGTGTTTATCAAGGAAAGAGCCCCTACTAAAGTTACTTGATGTGCTGCTTAATAGTTAGAGGGCATGGGACCGTGCCGAGGCTTGCGATGCTTTCTAGACTCTTTTTTTCCTTGGTTTCATTGAGATATATATTTTTTATTGATGTAGTGTACTTTTTTGGCTTCTTTCCAAGAACATGTGACATGTTGCATCATCTTTTGTGTTGGATGATGCTTTGTTATTTATCAAATATATCTTCCCCTATTTATCTCTATTGTATGTTGTTTACTGATTCTTATATTCTATATTTATTTATTCTGATATGTTACACTCTTTCATTGATGACATATTTTCTCCACTATCACACCCTACACCCTCACTTCTAGTCGGCAACCTCTGCTATTTGGGGAAATGTTCATCCGAAAATGTGGTCAACCGGGTACGGGGAACTAGTTGAGTGACATCCAGACATGATACATTATAATATCCATAGATTTAATTGTGGGATTAATAAATACCTCTCAAGTTAAGAATGTGATTTTGTTTATTTTTGATTGATCAACCAAATCTGCTAATTTTATTCATTTTCGAGACAAAATATACCTAGATCAACATTATCTATGCTATCTTTAAAAGATTATCATGTTACAAGGGGTTCCTCCCTATATTGTATCATATCAATATCCAAGGTTCACCTCTATCTTTTAGAACGACCTTTGTAACACAATGGTAAATGAATTAAATTTCATAATAGTTTTTTATCCACAATCAGTTGGGTACTCAAAACAAACAATTAAGACCTTATAGTATATGTTATGTTCTTATTCAATGAATTACGTGTTATGTGTGGATAAAAATATTTATTTTGATTATTTTTCTTATAATAATAGTTTTCATTCCAGTATACTGATGGATGTATTCAAGGAATTATATTTTTAAAGACCTGACCAGGAAGCCACTAAATAGGTGCTCTGAGCCGGTTCGACACAAGGCATGATGCATGCCTCCCCGTACACAATAGGATATCGACTAGCAGTGAGGGACTAAGAGTTGATAGTGGGGAGATGATGCCCTCATATCAATGTAATAAAATTTAGAAATAGAAATGTATCATACATAGTTTAATGTAAACATAGTTCTGAGGAAACAATACCCTTGAAGAGAACATTATATAATATTATAACGCTGTAAAATCCTAGAAATCTATGAAATAAAATACAAAATTGGTCACCCACTAGGCCCATCATATGGAAACAAGTTCAAAAGAAATTGAAATTAATATTATAGGGCTCTACTACTAACTCTAAGACAACTAACATACCCAATCACCCGACACTGCTGAATTACACCAGCCAGATCAGTATAACCACACATGTAGCTCTGCTCTATCATATAACACTAGGCATCTACCCTATCCACCATGAAACTAATTATCAACGTGAAATAAAAATATAATGTCTAAATGTACATTGAGGTGCATGTGAAGGCATGAGAAAAAATCTCAGTAGGCCACACCCACATGAAACATCTATCTATACTGATAAAGGGTATTCCAAATCAAAATGCATTGTCTAGCTGAGACACAACCAGAAGTTATTAAAATATAGAAGTGAAACCACAGTCAAACTCAGGGTTCGTAATCCCTGTCAACTTGGAAAGTTCCACAATGGATGTCGATATCTATATATGTACATATGTATAGTCCCATACCAATTTATATATATACTTAAATATGAATATTCAGTGGTATGTTATTAAAATAAATTGAAACGACAACAATATTCGATCCTTAGGTCCAAAAGCATGATCGCCTGGGAATCCATTACATGGGCATTGAGTTGGATTTCATCCAACTCAATCCATGTATTGTTAAGTTGTTCTCTCGATATATAATCCCATCGACATCCACATTCTTTTGCCAATGAAAAAATTACATCTCTGAGAAAGCTACATCACCATTTGCGGATGCTCATCCTACAACTAGGATCACACATACTTGCTTCCAATAACAAACTTTGATAACAAATACTGACAATCAATCATGTAATGAATGATACCATATGTCGACGATCCATCATGTAAAACATCACTTGGAGTCACATATGGAGCATTAGCCCATGAATCAAACAGAGACTCAGATAACCTCACACATTTGGCACTTTTTTCAGACTCTCCAGTAGGCATTGAAAAACCATTCCTGCATGTATATCACAATATCACCTATAGGAATATTAGAACCTCACTCTTAGGCATAACATAACCTCTCCCACATTCATCTCATAACCTCACCCACAATAATAACAAATCCCCACCCAAAAGAATAAAAAATAATCACCTGTTGGATAAACAGTCTTTAGGGTTGAACCCTTCATTTCAGAATTACAACATAATAATTAACACATGTAAATTAAACTATTACATGGTTTTAAATAATCTATTCACTTGATAAAAACATTTATATAACCAATTGTATAATGAAAGGCTCAATAGCTGGATACCAGGAAGTAGCTCTGGTCATCCCAACAATATATATGTTATTATTACTATTATATATTATCATATATATATATATATAAACTGGATCAACATTCAATGCCTATGTAATACCTCTAGGTACCAGTAATATATCGGAAATGGGATGGTTGGAAGCGATATATCAGGTAAGCACGTCTGAGCATCCCAATAAGAAAAATGGATCCCAAGATGTACATGTAAGAATCCCAATAGAATTGAATAAACATCACATTAGGATCAATAACCACCAAACAAGAAGCACATCTGGTGAAGGTCACTGCATCATCCTTAAAAAAGTTGTACATAAAAACAAGTGTTGGTGGAAAAAATGTCCAACCCAACTCTAAAGTCAAATTCCCATGAGATTACTAGTTATTCAATAGTTCAAGGTTACACCTGAACACCATCTCTACCAAAACCAACATACAGCTCAGGGTCGGTCAAACCATGAGCACCTGCTAGGGTCCCTCAAGTCAAACGCTAAGACAAATCCAACACTACATCCTTTAGGAATCATGATAAAATGCATACTAATTGGGATCCTTAGTGAAAAGGGGTAAGAGGAATACTAAATGGGATCTCCAAAAAATAACAATAGTTTCTCACGGCCTCATAGTCCAGAATGGTACATCTCACAAGAGGAGTGTCCTCAAACAAAATAGATTAGAAAAGATAGCTTATAGCTTATCTCAGATCAATATCTCAACTAGAATGATCTGAACACCCAATATTTCACCCCCACCAAGTCACACTCTCTAGTGATAACTGAACTCGATAACTGGAAGAAGAACCACTCCATTTAGATAAAATCTACAAAACACCAATTATGGGTTTTTAAAACACTCCACGAGTTTCAACATTGCGATCCACATGATGAACCACTCATAGTGCACTACTCATGGGTCCAAATATGACACATAGGAAAAAAGACCAAAAACCCCTCAAACGGTTGAAAAGGGAACGTACATTGTGTTCCCCAAAGGGTACACAAAATGCACTCATGCAACACCACATGGGAGTGTACCTCTATTGTCTTGGGCATGTAAGCACCCTAGGTACAATGCATGTGAGGAGGGTATAAGATGTGTACCCCGCATAGGGCTCATACCAACTGGCATGGCTAGATACATGGCCAAGATATGTACTTATACATGACAAGTGACCCTGAACGGCATATAGCCATGTACACTACATGACAATGAGCCCTTAAAAAGTATAAATTCCCATGTTCTTGGATAAATTGATGAGTACCATTACATGGATTGTAAAACCATGTACATGGAGTGTACTACCAAAACATCACGTTCCCCGAAAATGAAGAACACACAGTGTGTTCCCCTGAACCACATGTCATGTAACCTGGGTTTCCACACAAGAAAACCTCTGATTGTCCTAAACCCACATTTTCATCCCCAAAAGAATAGATTATGCCTCTAGGGTCTCTTAAGAAGAACAAAAAGTCTATAAAAATTTAAAAAACGTCTTCAATTTTGATTTTAGGTGAATATTGAAAATGGCCTACATTCTCCCAGAATCAGCTGAAGCTTATTTGATTTCCCCATCCATTGATGTCAAAAAAAAACTCAGTGAGTTTATGGTTCTATAATGGTACCTCTCTACACATCCCCCTCACTCCCTTTGTTCCTTACACATTTCACTCTTAGGTTAGGACCATATAGGATCACATTGGAGGTATGTGCTAGAAGGGGGAGGAATGGATATGAAGGAATATAAGAGAAGAAGAAGAAAAGAAAGAAAAATAAAAAGGGTCTCAGTCTAGCCTCGTCGCCCGACACAAGATTATACCATTTTTATCCTAAAATCAGTATTCTGGACTCTATAATGGATACATAATCTTAATATTACACTATTTATAAAATTTATGGCAAAACAAACTTGTGTGAATAAATTAATATTTAATTTAATATTATTAAATATTAAATATTCTACCAAAATTAAGATGGCACAAATTTCCACAAAACTCATATCATAGGATAAACACCATATTATAGGATGGGTGGAGTGGTTTGAAAAATTATATATGATCATCTTCTAGGAGAAAATATATCATCTTACCCTTTATGAGTATCTTATCGCAAAAATTAATTTTTCATCTCAAAACTAACATCTAGAAAAGAAAGGGTCCTTATAAACTCCACACCATAAACCTTATCATCCCTGAGAAGCATAATGAAAGGGTCAATATATATGAAATAATCCTAATAATCTACACAACTAAGCTATCTGAACTATCCCCATGACCATCCTTATAGCATTAATAACTACCTTCTATGCAGAATACATTTTAATGTGACAGATATGGTACTCCCCACTATTGAAATTTCAATATCATAAACTCAAAAGAAACATCTGAGGTTAGAATACCATGAAAAAACACTGATGTTCTACTGAAATAGGGTACCATCCACAAACAGCCAATGGTACACTCCCCACCATATGGATTACTTTAAACCGCTCCTCGAAAACCACATCAATAGGTTCCATTTTCCAAAATAGGGAGGAACATTTAAGTAGAATAAAATGTAGCTCAGTGTAGGAAAGAATCTCTATCAGCAAACTCATGAAGAATAAAGATAGCACGTGATCGTATCTTACATGAGTAAACAATGATACTACAAAAAGGGGTGTACAGATCCCTCTGTGCCACAATCACATCCTATCAAAACCAGACTAGGATTATACGATTAGTCTATTGTATCACGGTACCTGATTAATTCAACGATGTCACCCTTACCACAAAGTGACTTTCTAACATAACTTCGAGGATCCATTCCCCCGAAAATTATTATGAAACATCATTCCTATGCTCACAACCGGCCACTCTACAATTAACATTCAAACGATATAATGTGTAACCATTGTGTATAATTACTACCTGACACATTCACACAATGTCGTTCCAAACAAGAGTGCCATGCCACACTCAGACTATATTATAAATATAGAAAAAACTAGCCGAAAAGGCTAGGCACCCATATAGACATTCATGTCACAGAAGTCTTGAAAAATGAGATCCTTTGGTACTTTGTCAAAATCTAAATGAATCAACATGAATATAACACAAAACTCGAGAGCCTAACATGCTTTAATCACAAATAGAGAGTAAAACTAAGATAGTTTCCTTAAAAAGAATATAAAAACCCAAGACAACCTCTACAACCAGTTCTCCTAGAACAAAATAGCCATCAACCAATAAGGGTCCATGTATAAACAAAGGGTCTATAGGTATCCCACATTGCAAGAAATATCCAAGATCTCAAAAAAGGTAATTATCACAATGAACTACGATGGTCAAAATTGAGAGAACAACCTATGGGGGCCTTGATCCTCTTCTAGCATCATTATAGGGAACTTCTCCATGGTGGTCCCAAGAAAAGAAGAATAGAAATTTAACTGACACTCATCGGGATCTGTATATTGAAATACCCTCAAGATATCTAGTTGACAAGATAATTTGAGGTAGCCATTGGCATCATACTCAATGATCTGACTGGATAACCTTCACTAGAGAATCTACATCCCAAAAGGGTAACAATGAATGGGCAATACATTCACTATTGACCTACAAGGTAATTACACCTATCATGCATAAGGAATGATTAATCAACTTCAAACTAATAAATAACTCAATGTATATCCACATAACCTATCATTAGAGTAAAATTATGGGCAAGAAGGCCTTGCTGAATATGTCTCTGTCATTTGTAATACAACACACTAGTACACCGATTTTATTTGAATCATACATTCCTAGGAAGATGATTGATATGCCTCTAGAAATTTCTGTCTGTTAGTGAAAATCCATCATTGACATCTTACCAACAAGAGGAAGAAATCCATAGTAAAATCAGAACACCCACACACAAAATGTGTGTTGATTAAGGAGAAAATCACATACAATTGTAACATATAAAAATCCAAACTACAATCCCAAACCCTGGCAACCGGGACTTCCTACCATAATAAGTGTTCTCAATGCACCAGTCTGATATACATCACAGGATCCAATACATTCACAGTACTCCTCTTTACCATATCCTAAATAGTAAATATGTGGAAAAAGAAACTTATTTGACACTAATTTGTAACATCCAAACTCAAAATTCACTAAAGTAGTGCGCCAAGCAGGTTTGCCAAATGTCCTCAGGCACGAATCCACATATGCCCGAAGCTACCCACTAGCATTGAGGGACTAAGTGGTGATAGTGGGGGGACAATAAACTCATATTAGAGTAAGAAAACAATATATATAACAATGTTTCATTAACATTGGAATGTAAATAGAGTGTGGAAGAAATAAAGAACTGAAATAGAACAAATAATAATAGTAAAATGTTGTAAAATTTTGAACAACTATAAAATACTATAAAACATTAGTAACCCCCTTGTACAAACATAAAACTAAAATTACAATATAAACTAATAGTAAAATAGCATGGCTTTGAAAATAACTATGATCCAACTCATGTACCTGTTCTCCAGACACTGTAGAATTGTACTATCCATATAAGCGGAACCACTCAAGCATTTCATCTTGATCATGAAACAAAGGGCCTCATCACTATCTATCATGAATCTCTTTCTCAACTTGAAAATCATACAGAAAGTCTACATGTACACATAGGTTCACTAGCAGGGGTGAGAACGAATCTTAGTAGGCCACCCTGATAATAAAACTATAACTGTAATGCTAATGTGTATACAAAAAAATGTACACATCCTAGCTAAGTCACAACCAAAAGGTTGTAATAACCAAATGTAAAACCACAATCAAACTCAGGGTCTATAATCCCATTCATATAAGAAAGTGCCACCACATATGCCCATATCTATATACATACAAATATATAGTCCCATACCTGTAAACATTTACATAAATATGAATAGTCACTGTAATGTGAATCAAATAACATGAAACTTCAACAAAAGATAATCCATGGTTCTATAAGCCCGATCACCTGGACATCCTGGGCTAAGGAATTGAGCTAAGCATTGTTCCAGTCAAGATTTGTATCATTATGTCGATCTATGGTTCTATAATACCATAATCATGTACAAATGTCGACCTACACTAGAATTATATCTCTTGGGCCAGCTAAATCACAACATGGGGATGCTCATCCTACACCTAGTTTCGCACATACTCACTTCCCATAAAAAAACTATGATACCACATAACGACTATTAATTGTGTAAAGAAGGATACAATATTGAAATGATGAATCCAAAAAAGGTTATGGGCTAGAAAACTCAGATCATAAGCCCATGAATGTATCAGAGACATGGAAAAACTTACCCAGATGCTACATTTTTCAGACTCGCCCGCATGTGTCGAAAAACCTTGCTCGCATGCATAGAAAAACCTCAACTGCATGCATCTAAGAGCCTCACTATCAGGAATAACACAAATTATCCCGTATGAATATCACAACCTCACCCACAGTCATAACAAATATTCACCCATAGGGATAACAAATTCGCACCCGCAGGCATAGTAGTTAATAGGGTGTAACCCGATATATAATCATTTCATCATAATATTAAACACAAGTAAATTACACTATTACATGGATGTCAAAAATCAAATCATGTGGTAAAAAAATTTATATAACCTAATAAATCATAAAACACTCAATAAATGGAATCTAGGATGCACCTCTGGTCATCCCAACAATATATATATATATATGCCCGACAGCCAAATCCTATATAAAACCCCTATATATTGGTAAAATCTTATAAATGACATGGATAGAAGACGAATCTCGGGTAAGAACATATGAAACTCCCAATAAGGAAAACATATCCCAAAAAAACATCTGGGAATCCCAAAATAAAGGAAGATGCCTCACGTCTGGCTCAACAACCAACAACCAGGAATCGCAATTAGTGAACATCACATAATCAACAATAAACAACATAAAGATAAAAAAACGTCATGTTGGAACGAACAACGAACCTAATTATATAGTCATAGCCCCATATTATTACTAGTTCGTCACATGTTCTTTGTGACACCTTAACACTCTCTCTACACAAACACAACATAAAAATCAAGGTTGGTCAAACCACACGTACACGTTGGGTCCCTCAAGTCAAACATTGAGTTGAATCCTATTGAGATCCTCCAGGTAATAGGAATGAATGCATCATACCTGGTATCCTTAGTTAAAATGTATATGACAAATCCTATATGTGATCATTGAACAATAAAAATAGTTTTAATTCCCTCATAGGATCGAACGGAACGTCTCACAAGTGATGTGTCTTCAAAATCGTAGATCTTGGAAGATGGCTCACATATTATCTAAAGTAAATATAGAAACTAGGTTCGAAAGAACACCCAAAATATCATCCATGACTTTTCTCACTCTCATGTGACAACTAAACTATATAATTGGAGGAAGAACCTATCCATTTAGATAAAATAGCAAAAAACACCCATTAAGAGTCTTCAAAATGCTCCATGAGTTTCACTGTCATGATTCATGAAAAAAAACTACTCAGAATTGACTAATCACTTGTCTAATTCTAGAATCAAAGAAAAAACACATGAAAAACAATCAAAGGGTTGAAAAGGGGAATGTACATAGTGTGTCCCCATGGGTACATGATATGCACTCCCACAAAACCACATGGGAGTGTTCCTCCACCGACCTGGGCATGTAAACACCATATCTACATGGAATGTGAGGAGGGTACATAGTGTGTAACTGATATGGGTATCATTCTTGTGTCCTTTAACCAGCATGGACATATTTGTTTCTAGGCCATGTACTTATCCAAGGGGTGAGACCATGCAAGGGGTCTGGATATGTATTCTACTCGGCCATGTACCATTACATGGGTAGACAAGCTAGGGTGCTTACCTACATGGTCGAGTAACACTAAATGTTGCATAAATCTTATAAAGAGTGTGTAAACCCAAAACATCACCTCCCCCAAATGGGAATAACACATAATGTGTTCCCCTATACCACACACTGTGTAACCCGACTTTCCCAATGGAAAAAACCACGAATCACCCAATATTTCCATTTCCCCCCAAAAACAATAGATCGTTACACTATGGTCTATTACAAATAATAATAAGGCTATAAAAACATGAAACACTGAATTTAAATGGGATTTTATGTGAATAATAAAAATTTACTACCATCAATTGGAAACAACCGATGATTCAGATTATTTCACTGTCCACCAAAGCCTTAGGGCAACTCAGTGTTTTAAGGGCCTTGCAATGGTACCTCTCTTCCCTTCCGTATCTCTATTTATTCCTTAACAAAGTATCTATAAGGTCATGAACATGTAGGATTACATGGTGGCATGCACCCGATGCAGGATAAAAGGGGAATAAGGAAAAGAAACAATGAATAAAAAAAGGAAGAAAAGAAAAAGGGGACTAGGCTGGCCCCAGTGCTCGACTCAAGTTTATCCCATTCATAGGAAAAACTCCATGTTCTAGACACACCAGAGGAGATATAATCTTAATCATATGCTATGAATACAATTTATTGTATAATTAACTTATGAGAATAAATTAATATTCAATTTTATAAGAATGAATATAAATTATTCCACCATAATTCGAACGACTCGAATTTCTACCAAACTCTTATCCTTGGGTAAACACCATATTATAGGACCGAAAGAGTGGTCAAAAAATTATTTATGATCATATATATGGGGAAAATACCATTTAAACCCCTTTATAAGAATATTAATGTGAAAATTTAAATTTCTACTTGAAACTATAGCTTGGAAATGAACGGATCCATACAATTTTGAAAGTGGTTCCAAACTACATCTTTTTGGGATGATATCGGGAAATGGGAGTCAATGAGATTAGATTTGGTAGAGGAAATATTAGAGAAATATATGTTCATTCAGTGACACCTAAGAATAGCTTAGAGTACCAAGAAATTTCATTTAGATAACTGGAGGAAGGATCTATCTTTTAAGTTAGGTGGTGATATTTTTCTCAATGTTTTTCCATGGAAATCTTTGATGCATTTTGGTATGAATAAGATGCTATGTCCACAATTAATTAGACCATATGAAATCTTGGAGAATTTTTTATCTGTTTTTTATTGATTGGATTTTCTTCCAAGGTTATCATAGGAACAAACTGTTTTTAATGTTTCAATGTGGTGAATGTATATGTCAAATCCATGTAATGTTTTGAGTCCATATATAGTTAAACTAGAAGAGATTATTTCATATGAGGAGTACCCAATTCATATTCTTGACAATAGAGATATTGGGTTGAGAATAAGGTGATTAATGTGGTCTATAATTTTTGAAAAACCATATAGTTGAAGAGGAATCATGTGAATATGAAAGATATATAAGAGATAAATACCCCCACTTATTTCATAACTAAATAAAATTGTGAGGATGAAATTTCTATGATGGGGAAAGGATGTAACATCCTCAGTAATTATAGAATATGATACATTCTTATCTATTAATAGGTATTAATTATATAGTAATTTTATGTTGAAGGGGATGCTGTTTTTGATAGCATAATTGACACACAACAATCAATTTCTATGAAATCCTACATTGCACACAAGATTGAGTTATTAAAAAAATAATATATTATTAATATTATAATTTTAAGTGGTAGTCATCGCCTAACTAATGTATTAGATGGAATGAACAGAACTAACTATATTAATTTTAAACATATTTATAAAATGTTTTTACTTTTATCAAATTAATTAGATGGGCTTCAAAAAAAATCTAATTTTAGGTATAAAACATGTAATATTTTAAAAAGGTAGTTTCTTCGACCAATGATGGAGAACAATTTTTACATATAAAATATTGTAATTTAAAAATTTTTATTTTTAAATTTATAATTTTTCTTTATAAAGGAATGATCAATAATTACTTTTTTTTGAATTTTGGGTCACTTTCTAATAGTAATCGTTTTTAATGAATTATGAAAAAAATACATTTTAAATTTAGACCACTTTTTCATAATTTTTTATTATTATTTGATTATATATTAATTATTTTTTTATTTTAATTAAATAATTTATTTTTCAAATAATTCGATTTAGGTCATTTGAGTAATTTTTATACCAAAAATAGATATAATTACATATTGAATTTGTTGGACGTCTCTTTTAACCGCATTGTCACCAAATAAGTGAGATTAGTGTTAATCCTAATTTAGCCAGTTTTTTGAATTGGATTTTGAAAAAAAAGTATTACAATATTGTAATCAGTATTAAAATTCTGATGAAATTGGATAAAATTTAATTTTGGTGACTAGTAACATTATTATTTTGTTTACTAGAGTTAAAGGTTTGTCAGGTAATTAAAGGTACAAATAATATTATGATATTATAAAATTACTCTGACACCTATAATAATTTTTTTATGATAGGGTTTCAACCAAAATCAACCAGATGGCATAATTATAACCTTTTCATGACACTTGGTTAAGAATATTCCATTTATTAAATTTTACTTAATGATAAGTTAAAAATGTCATTCTTGTTATTTTAATAAGTAAATCATTTCTAATATATGTTTATATAGAAGATAAATTAAACTATAAATATTTATTATAAATATAAATTATATATATATATATACTGAGAATATATTTATTATTTTTAGACATCAAATAATTAAATGTAACTGTGACATAATCATGGTGAAGTAATAGGTTTACTAAATAAAGAGTCAAATAAATGATATTAATTATATTAAAATATATTCAATATGAAATATTTGATTCCATAAAATAATTTCATGTAGTAATGGAACATTATATATATATACATACATACATATATATATATATATATGTATACTTCAACGTATATTTTTTAAGGAAACATGTTTTTGTTATTTTTTTAAAATTCATGTAATGAATACTGTCATAATTTACACAATTCCTATATTAAAATATAAAAAAAATTAATTAAATGATATAAAATTTATAAAATTATAAAATTATAATAAATATTTTTTATATATCAAAAAATTTCATTAATAACTAATTAATTGGTCCTTTTACATGATTTGGTAATTATTTTAATGGTCAATGTGTAAATTACTTGATAAAACATTAAGATTTTGATGGTTAAAAATAGAATTTAAAGGATTCAAAAATAATGAAAACTTTAATAAATTTAATTGGATGGTTATATATTGACCCTTATTCATAAAATATTTTAAATCAATCAATTTGGATCCATTTTGAATAGAAAATCAGTTTATATTTGTTTAATACTTTTAATAATTCAAAGAGTGCCCTCCCTTCTCCAATAAAAAAGAGGCCCATTCATATATATTCATTATACTTCAAAAAAAATTTATTAGATAATATATTCAAAAAAAATTACTATAATCCCTCCCAAAATAATGAATCCTTATTTTAGGCATAACACTCTTCTTAGAGGTGTTACGTTTTTAAGAAAGGTGATCCTATAAAGGAAAGGTAATGTTTTTATTTAAGTGTTTATATTTTATTTCTTATACCACAACCATTAAATAATATTCAACCATGATGAAATATTATA
This sequence comes from Viscum album, assembly GCA_963277665.1. Lineage (NCBI taxonomy): Eukaryota > Viridiplantae > Streptophyta > Magnoliopsida > Santalales > Viscaceae > Viscum > Viscum album. Next base: position 588,485,133 of record OY728141.1, on the reverse strand, counting down.
TAGAGTATGATAAATATAGTAATATTTTATTAGGTTAACATCATCAGCTAAATTCATTTACACATCCATTAAATATAAAAATTGTTATTCATTCATGTGTACATGTGAACTTTCACCTCCACGAACTGATATAATTATTTTTCCATAAATATAACTCAACAGTGGTTATAATGATATAATTTATATTGATATGTTTGTTAATGAAATACTTATCATTAATATATACTAATATATCAATTTTTTTCTAACTTTCCATGGACATAATACTGATAACATTGTTTGTGTATACATGTGAACTATCACCTCCAAGAAGCAATGTGATTCCTTTTTAGTAACCACATCACATAGATTATATATATATTTAAATGATTAATAATATATTATATATATTATTATAATTATGTATTTATAAAATTATATTTACTTTTTTATATAATGATCATCGGACAATGAAACTTTTACTCATGTGTACATATGATTTACCATCTCCATGATTATAACATAGTTCATTCTTCATATCCATATTTAATTAATGGATTTAAATATATAATTGATATATAAAATCGATCATTATTTCATTATATTTATTCTGGACATGATGGACTTATGACCACATGGTCTATTAACATAATACTAAGTTTATTTTCACCTCAAGTACTGAATATCAACAAAACGTCAGATATAAACATGAAGAATTATATAATTTTTCTAACATTTAAATATGTGACATAATGAGAATAATAAATTTTAAAATTTTTATCCTGAAATTATAAATTAACCTTGGTTTATTTTTTAGGAAGATAAAGATCATATGAGATAATTTAAACTCGAGGGAAGGGACTTCATCTCAATCTCCTTTCATTGAGGCATAATTTTATTTTATACACCAAATTCTTTCATACGGTGTATAATCAACCCATTTGACTATTAATTTTACTTAATGATCTTCAAAAAAAAATATTTTTATTTTAATCTTTTTACTAAATTTTAAAGGGATGTTTTTTTTGCGTATATGACAACAATGAGTTTTTGGCCACTATGACCATTATTCAATATTTAGATTCCACTACAAGTATAATTGTTTTCAAAAGAAAAAAATACCATATTTTCTTTTCATGTATTTTATTATTGAATTTTTTTTTCATAATGGAATGATTATATTAATATATTGAAATGATTTGTTATGATTACAAAGTTGATTTTTTTTCTTATATACCTATTTTATGTGCTACAATTATGAAAAGGTTCATAGGAATTTTATATATATATAGGTGGTTCAATAATAAAAATAGTATTCTTGATCACATGATACCTTTCTTATTCATTGGGTAATGATATGGAGTTAACTAGTTGGGTTTCTGCTCATAGATTTAGGGAATATACTGTGATGGGTATTACAAATGTATCCATGAATGTTACTCTCTATATAGCCATGAAGGAGACAATGTAAGTATCATATGGATTAAAATTTTCACATTTATGATTTTTTACTACTTTTAGTTTTATTATAATCTTATTACTTTACTATGTAATCTAAAGGGTTTAATTTTTTTAGTAAAAAGTATCATTTTGTATAAATTTTTTAATTAGTTGAAAATAATCATGGAATAATAGTATAGTTCCATATTTTTTTTCCCTTACTGGGTTTTTTATCCTCATAATATATTATTTAAATATTTTCCAAAGGGTATAAGAATGGGAAGGAAAAATTAAGAATACTAGTGGAATATTATGATGTTTTTTATAAATGTTTTTTTGTTTTATTTTAAAATGAATTAGATTATAAGAAATTGATAGTGGGTAGAATTGTTTACTTTTTAATATTTTAGTGGTTATGTAAATATTATGGCCAATTTATATAAAATATAAAACCATAAAATTTCTATAATTTGAATGAATGTAAATTATTAACATCACTCAAGATTATAAATCATTAAAGGTTGGGGACTTATAACAGTACTATTGTTTGAGCTTGAACCTCATAGGGAAGATACACAATGTCTAGAAATATACCTTATCTAATATTTTTCATAATTAAATTTAGTTTATTGTGGATTTCATATGATAGAAAATAAATCAACATATTTGATTGGAACACTATATTGATTAAAAATAGGCATTTTCATATTATTAATTCAAAATATCTCCAATTATTTAATCAAATCCTTGTAGCACTCAAATTATAGAATCAGAATACCCAGTCACTTAATTATTTTCATGCCAAGAATCCTTAAAATATTTCTGCATAGTCACCATGATATGGATATTACACTACTCAGATAATTTCATGGTACATGTGTGACTAGAAACTACATTAAATTACATATCATTGATATGTTAAGTGGATTCTCATTTCAAATAATGAATTAATTTTCATTAAAATGCGATTTTCATATAAATTTTAATCAATCAATCTATGAATACTAATTTTATTCCAACATAAGTTAATATGTCCCAACAATATCATAATAATGACCTGATAGTAAGAGGCACCATCATCTAGGGCTGACAAGCATCTCAGGAATTCGATTGTGTCTAAATTAAACTGATAGAATACATTAAATTACACAATATTTTCTTTTAGTAAAATTTTTATTTAATCATGTTGAATAAAATACTTATCTATTTATAATTATTTGTATATGTTATCATTCTGATAAATATCCAAGTTTTAAATAGAAATTATTCACCGTACATGTTCATTATATCATTACCTGATTTATTATTTCTATATTTTGTGATATTTTATAATAAATACACATTAAACAAGTGATAAATAATTAAAATCATAAAATAAATAAATAAAAAAATATTTTATAATTATTTGATAACTATTAGATAATCGTTTGGGTGATTAATGGATTAACTAAGAACCTATGGGAATTTCTTATGTTAATACCTAACTTGAATTGAAGTGCTCACAACTCCCGCATATGTCACATGTTTTTTCTATAGAAGATCTCAACTGAAACAACTTTTTGATGAACTCCTCAAATATTTACAATGTATACTCACACATTGGTAAGGGGAACATGAGTTTTGTAATTATGTTTTATCAATTAATTTGGATAGGAAGACCCTTATAAAAATTAAATAAGGAGGGACAATGCATAAATCATCCAAATAAAACATGTATTACATTTTTTTTAAAACATATAATTAATAATTAAATTAAATAAATAATAAAAAATATTAATGGCTCAGTCTTGACTCATGATATATCAATATGTAATTATATTTCATAAGAAAAATTATTTTTTCACAAAATCATCTCAATGTTACTTTTAATTAATTAACATGAATTAAAAATAATATTAACAATAGATACACCCCTCAACATAGGTAATTATTTTATTAGATATCTAAAAATAAAATAAAATTTATAATTACATTTTTAAAATTTTAGGTTTAGTGGGATTAATAGAAGATCCCATGAAATTAATTTTTGGGTTGTGATAGGTTTAATCGGTCAGTCCAGTCAGACTCAAACAAAATTGTTCTATCCCATCATAGGACATCCTTTGAATGGAATATATATATATATATATATATAATAAAATTTCAAAATAATCAATTTTTTTATGCTTCTCATTGAATCTTTTAATATGAATTCCATGGAAGCTTTGTATAAGCTTCCCATGAAATATTTGTGTAAGACTCACATGGTAGGATTGTGTAACATTTCCATGGAATCTTTGTGTAATCATCCAATGTTTTTTTCAATAATAATCCCATGGAAGCCATTATAAATAATCCCATGGAACCTTTGGGTAGGCTTGTCATGTAAGATTTTGGTAAATATCCCATTGAATGTGTGTTTAACAATTAGTGTTTTGTTTAATTTTTTTTTAACTAAATCAATCTTCCACAACAATCATATTTTTAAAATAGAATCCTCCAACTGAATTATAATAAATATGGGTAACCAAAAACATAATCAAATATTTATCTTGCTAAAAAATCCATCACACGATTATCCATTAAAATGATGCAATAAATAAAACATTAATTTTTGTTACAATTCTTATGAAAAACTAATCCATTTTATATTGACCATATTTTGGGGATTCAAACTCAGATCGATACATCAGCAGATGATTTTTTACCATAATGAAACCATTCATCCTAATTATAGATAATATAACTAAAATTTTAAATATTTGGACTTAAATAATTAGATGTTCCCATGGATACAATTTGAAGAAACATGTGCCACATTGGTAGCATGAAAAACAAACAAATTAAAAATATTGGGTTTGGATTCTTGTTAAAAACACAAAAAAACCCCTTTAACATATATATTAATTTATTTCATGTAATCTAATTGAAGTATGAAAAATAAATAGAGTGAAATTGTAATATTTAGCTTGTTCTTTTGAATCCATCTTTTTGATTCACTCATCGTTGATATTTTTTTGGTAAAAAGCATAAAAGTAAGAATCTGATATATTATACAAATTTTCACCAAAATTGATTGATCATAGACCTAAATATAATTTTTGGTTATTTGGGAAAATTAGGGGATATATGGGGTCCATCTAATGGAATCCTGAACACATAATTAATCGAGATAATGGGATCAATCTGACCTTCATCTTTATTTGGATTTCCTTTGTAACAACTTTTGTGGATCAGAGGGGATATATGATCTCAAAAAATTCTTTAAAATTTAATATATTATTATTTATGAGTATAAAATGATATTTTATACACATGTTTTACTTTCCAAATTTACACTTTGTTCTCCGGAATGTAATAGTTTTAATTTTAGGCCTTTGCAAACATTTGTTTCTTATCAAACATGTCATAAATGTCCCAAATATTTTATCAATTAATTTTAAAACTAAAAAATATTATATTATAAAATACAAACAATTATTTAACAAAAAATCAACTCAAATAATTTAATGAATTTTGAACATCCTATGTTCATTAAAAAAATTATATTTTCTCTTTTTTTAATTTTATGACAAAACAATTTGTGAATAACTTGAGATATATATTAAATAATAATTATGCTAATGTTGAATAATTTAATTGAATTATTTTTTTGTAATCATTCATACATATTCTTTCATTATCCCCCTAACATGGGGGACACTTCTTAATAAATCATTGTCATCTGAATAGGTGGAAAATGTGGGTACACATATTGTGTGACCCTCTACATCCTCATCTCGAAAGAAATTAGTATATAAAACTGACCAAGAAAGAATTCTAGGAACACATAATGTCATATAAAAGGATAATTAATGTCATATCTATGACTACCACATATGAACATGTTCATGGTAATATACTTTCTTTGTCTCCCAATATCTCATAATGCAAGATGCACACCTGTTTCTTCATCCTTTGGTTTCATTATATACTTCATGACCTTTATAGTAGTAATTACATAAATACAACATGAAAATTGATTTAATTAAGGTACTACCATGATGGTTAACATGGGATAAATAAATATTTCTTCCTCAACTCAAATGGGAAAAATTCAATATTGATAATTTAACCCATGCCATACCACTAATGAGTCACCCAACAAAAGCAACCTCACCAAAAATTTATTGTATTTGTTTTTTTTCATGAATCAATTTATCTGGTAAAATGGTATAAATTATATAAAATTTATTACTAGGGACCAATACACATGTTAATAGATGGTAATGACCAATGACACTCAGACCATGTGGTATTCATACTGGCAGGTCTTTCCTCATGATATCATCTTCTCTATATCACCATGTTTGAATATCATGATAAAAAGTCTAACTGCTTATAAGTCCCAAATTTTTAAAAGCAATACATAATTTGTTTCCTTTCAATATGATTTATCTAGGCCATAGGATATATGTTTAGGATTACAATTATAGTATCTCGAGGTTCTCATTATATATGATAACTAATATAACCTTTTGGCCTGACATGAAATCTATGGATATTAACATGTAAAAAGAGGATATTCAAATATAAACTCAAACAAAATATCATCAAAGGAATTTATATTTTTAGTAACTGAAGTATTTGAAATAAATAACCTTTAAATTTAATTTAGAGAATTTAATATCCTCAAATAGTTTCTTAAATCAAAATGTTTCTTGGGTGGTGAATTGTCAAGGCTATAAATTTGTTAAACCATGTATTGGATGTTCTTGAATTGTCTATTACAGTAGACTTATTAATTTCTCTCATGTAATGGATATTAAATGCCCATTAATCCAATCCCAGGACCAATTTTTATTTATTCTTTTAAATGTTCATATTCTTATGTATTGATAAAATAAATAACACATTATTTATACCATAACAAAATATTAATTATTTAATTAAAAAAATATTATTTAATTATATATTTAGAATATGAAAATAAAAATAATATTTTCATTTATAACGAACATAATCATTATTACAGATGATCTAATATCATTAGTCTAAAATATCCCTATTAAAATTATGTTATGTGTGACCCCAAGGGATAATTTTATGGTTTGTAATAATTGGGAATATCATTCATAATCATTAACAAAGAGTGATATCTTACAATAGATCATAAATACCAAAATTACCAAATGGTTTAGTGTGATTAAATCTAGTACATGTCCATTAGAAAAGTTATTTAGTCTATTGGTATCATGATTAATTATAAAACATTGATAATCACAGTCTTTTCTAGCTAATATATTTATTTATTTTTAAATTCTTAATTTGAATAAATCTTCTATAATTATATCATATATTATTATATTTTCATTCCAATGCACTTAATTAGTGAAAATTCAATTAAGGCCATTGATGTCATATCCTATAATTTATGTTGAAAAATACAATGATGGTTAATAAAATCCATCGCCTTAATTAATATAATACTAAATTATTTTATTTTAAGATAAATTAACAAATAAATTAAAATAGTTATCAAAGTATGAAACTCTACAATTAGGTTACCTATTTGGAAACATCTAGTCAAAGGATATATATCCATTATTTACTTAAGTAACAACAATTATATATATATATATATAAATATATAAATATATTACATTAAATGGACGAATATAATTATTATATCAATAACATATCTACCATGATTAATCAATTTTACCTCTATAAGAATGGTCCTTCTGATAATGAACTTAAGATGTCATCATAATCAATATGACAATCATTAATTAAGGATAACCCCTTAATATATATATATATGTATGCATGTATGTAAGTATTTGTGTATGTATGTATTTCAGGGGGTTTATATCATATAGTATCCCATGTTCTATGAAATCAATATAAATGAATCATAATTTATATTCATTAATATATTTTTAATGATATATAATATCCATAAGGCAATAAGAGGCGATTTAATTTTCATTACAAGAACTAACATTCTCACTCTTTCAATAAATCTAGTGACCCATGTATCTAATACGAAGAGAAATGGCGTGGACTTCATGATTTAATTATGTAAAGGGATTTGTTAGGGGATCCATAAGATTATTAACTAAATGAATTCAACACCTCATAATACACCCTTTATTAATAAACTATCAAATGAGATGAAACTGAAAAATAGTATGTTTGGATACCTATTCATACCTATAATCCTTGGATTATGAAACCACGTTGCTATTATCAAAGAATATATCTATTATATGAATCATTCATTAAAAAACCTAGCTAAATAATAAATTATTTATATAAATAATTTCTTCAGTATAATTAGATTTTGTGATATATTCCAATTTTGTTATATAATTTTAAACATTTAGTTACCTTGAAAAGATTAATTTTACTCCTCCACTATTAATTCTAAACACATATATTGAATGATATAGGACGATAATTTCTTAAATTGTGAAACTAATATACGTATTCCCTAAAAACTCATGAATATGATGTATGAGATCCATATGATAAAATAAAATAAGTTCATATCATATAATATTATATGTATGTTATTAGGTAATATCATATTCCTTATATTAGGAATATTATAATGTAATGTCTCATTTTTTCGGTGTATTATTTTTAAATATTATAGGGAATTATTTTGAGACCGTGCGTGAGAATGACACATCATTCCATGGCCTAGTGAGCCTGGAATGGGGTTTTAAGAATTTTTATGTTAAGTGAGATGACACTTGTGCGCGGTAGTGGATGTTTACAAATGGATGCCCGAATTAAAAATCATAAGGCACTGTTGTGTTCGGGGCGATGAATTTACCAAAGAATGAGCCTAACATCTACCGGTACGAGTCGAGGAAAAATTTTAATTTTTGAACGTTTTAAGTAAAATAAAATTAAATAAATTCGCAAGTTTATTTTATTTCTTATACGGAAACATCTACTATAGCACGACAATAGGGAAGCTATTTTCTTAATAAACTCCATGTCATAATGGCTTATGAAATAGCCACTTGGCTTATGAATTCCTCAGCACAACAGAACACTGAATCATGATTCCCTTTTTAATGGGTTGTGAGTTTGGTGGTCGTTGACAAATTTTTAAGGGGAATCTCTAGAGAAATTCGCAGAGCCTTGGAAGAAACTCTTGGAGACAAATGATTAAAAATCAATGATATGAATTGTTGCGCCAAAAAATATGAAAGGATCTCGATGATGATGTAAATGAAACACGACGATCGTTCCTCAACCGGTTGGAGGTAGGGGTTGTTATATTATTTTGTTTCGCTCGTTTTTAAATATAAACGATGAAAGCGTTTCAACCACAAACATGTTGATCCACGAATTCGTGCATTCTTGGAGGAGGGATTTTATTTGGGAGGAATATGGGGAATTAGTCCATCTCGATTATTATTGTTGATTTTTGCTCTGTTTATGAATATTAAAAGGAGCGGATCAAAAACGTAACGAACCATGGTGGTGGTTCATTCCTCAAATTTGTTTTATTGGATTTCTCCCCTTGTTCTTTCGAACGTTCTTCACATTCATTGCGTGGTGATGAACAAGCGATCATAGCACTTTTTTTTGTGATGCAACGATCCCAAATTGAAGAATCGACACCCCATAGACCTTGCAAACGTGCGACGATGATGGAAGATGACGAATCATACCGAATCAGGAAGGGTCATTATTAAAGCGTGTTTCACGTGGGTAGATTGAAGAATGTTTTTGGGGCCATTCGGAGGTCTGAAAACACCAGAATAAGCGTCGTTGAATTGGGGATACTAAAACCCGGGAGTTTCATGGCGATCAGACAGTCGGATCGATGATTAGGGCATCACGGGAGGGGCGCTGACGATGAGTGTCGTTTCTGGATATTTCCAGAATACATGGCCTGTAATTCCGAAGAACACATCGCGTAGTACTAATGGTGGAATCTAGGGTTTTGGGGGACAGTGAAGAATCACATGGTGTGTGACCCTCGTCACATGACATGTTATAGTACACCCGAAGCTTGGCATGTAAATTGGGAAGTACACGGACACGAGATGGACTACACGGCTTCGGACGACACAGCGTGTACAATATGGCAGAGGCAACTATGTGGAACTCGGTATATATCCAGGGGGTACATAGACATGGTATGGAGTACACGATCATGTACTCCATCACACGGCCAAGAATGGCCCGTAATACGGGTCACCCCGTGTACTGATTACACGGGTTGGTGTACACGGGTTGATGACCGTGTACGGGCACATGAACAGTATACACGGAGCCAATCCCAGTCACTCAGAAACAGAATTTACATCAGACAACACACCGTGTATTCAGTTTTGCTACACGCCCAGCCTTATGACACAGGTCGGTGTACACTGGCAGTACCCGAGGTCAGACTACATGGTCTGTATCTTTTCAACACGTCGTGTACATTTTGTAAAACTGCATGGTCCTTTTTTTAACGGCATCCTGGACATATTTTGTTTGGGTTAGTGCCCCTTTATCTCATTCCCCTAATGTTCAGGAATCATTTCCTTCTACAGAAGTATGATCCCTTCAGCAGGACATTCTATGATAGAGTCAGGCATCCATCCGAGAGGCCCAAATCGTGATCCTCTATCCATTTTTGACCCTATGTAGAGTCCGGCATCAACAAGACCAAATCCACCAGGTGTCAATCCTCTACCTAGAAGGTGAATTCTGGATGAGTTTCAGAATACGCCATAGCCCTGACAGAGATCCTCATCTGTTTATAATGATCATTCCCACTCAGGAGTGTCTCCTGTAATGAGTGCATCTATCTACTGTAACCTTCTCACTCATTAGTGTGTCCCCGGTAATGAGTATAACAATCTCTCGTGATGTTTCCCGACGAACAATACTTCTCAGACGGACATCATCAGAGCTATAAGACTCAGATAGTGTGTTCTCCTAGAACAAGTGCTTTGTGGAATATTCTAACTGAACCCCTTGCTGGGGGTATGTGGTTTTGTGACTTGTCTCTAGGCAAAGAGTTTGGGTTTTCTGTATATCTTGTTTTTTCTATATGTTCTATAGACATATACAGTGCATAGATAAATATACCATTAATTTTTGTAATGCTTTGTGGTTTTTGGGGCCTCAACTGAGTATTGTTATACTCACCCCTGCACGGGCTTTGCCCGCACCTGTCGTGTCTTCTGAAGATGAGCTGCCTTTTGACAGAGTCCATGGCGGACTAGGACATGACTGAGCATTCTGAGTTCCCTACAGGTTGTGTAATTGCTACGGCTATGAGTAGCACTCCCAGTACCTTTTTTTGTTTATAGGTTGGACTTTCCAGTTTTCAGTCTTTTGTTTTGGTGGGCTTGTATTCTAGCCCAGTTTACTTTCAGTACTTTACCTTCTGACTCACTCTGTTGCTTGGCTTTAGTTGTATGCTTGCATTTCTGTTCCTTAGTGTTTTTACATTTCATCATTTGTGGGATTAGAGATGTTATTGTGTGTACATGTACTTAGGCAATGCCTCCCATGATTAGTAATATGCCTACTCGATGGAAGTCTCCAACCCCTGGACTATTGGAGGCGGGCTTTGGGAGTCACGGTGCGGGGCCCACTGGGACGAGTTGTGACATTGTGGTATCAAAGGTGGTTGGTTCTACCTCGAGACCAAGAGTCTATGATTTTGGTTTGTGGAAATAGTTTTATGTGTTTCGAGTTTGTCTTTCAGGCCAGAGACTCCAATGTTGGTGCGGCGGGCAACATATCAATACAATAGGACTCTAATAACCTGATTTTTGACTTGGTACTTGAAAAAACTAGTTGCGGGGAAATAAAATAAAGGTACATGCATCATATAATAATGGGTTTTGTTTTCAATATCCTTTTCTTCAGCAATCCAGATATACTCATTGACCATGGTACATATTGTTTCCTTACCGGATGCCCCCGTTATGCATACATACTATGATTCACCAGCACGATCATGAGGATGACCCCCCTAGTGAAGAGGCTTCGATATAGGGACCAGTTCCCCAGGCGTTTCCACCAGGTGGTGCACCAGTTATGCCGCCACAAGTGGAGCAGCCTATGGTACCTGCAGTACCGATCGACGAGGAGCACAAGATGTGCGCACTCCACGAGTTCCACAGACAAAGACCCCTGAGGTTATGAGGTGAGCCCGATCCTTAGGCAGCTATGGACTGAATTTAGGTGGTGACCAGATATTTCCGTCTAGTGAGGATGCCAGAAGACTAGATAGTGATCCTAGGAGCGATCATTCTTCTGGGCTCGGCAGGACGATGGTGGAGTCTAACAACACAGACTCAAGACGAGGATAATCATTCATGGACGGAGCATGAGCATCTCTTCAGGGAGGAGTTCTCCCTGGTTAAGCTCAGATATGTGCGCAAAAAAAATCTTATTCAGCTCCATTAGTGTAGTATGACAGTAGCTGACTATTTATCAAGGTTCACCAACATCGCTCGGCAATCAATGGATATGGTAAGGGGTCAGTACTTCAGAGATCAGACCTTCATGAGAGGTCTACGACGAGACATCCAAGCTAGTTTCGTTCCTCTATGTATTTAGACTTACGCTGGGGTTCTCGAAAAGGATTTGGCGATTGAGAGCTTCTTGGCACAGTAGAGACAGCTGATGGTAGTTAGCAATAGGCAGAAAGGTGTGGAGTCCTTGGCAGCAGGGAGTCGGTGTTAGACGGAGGGATGAGGATGTGAGAGCTATCGGAGGAGGTCCCAGGATAGGGGATCAACAGTCCAGGGCTATCAGGTTGAATCCAGTCATCCTAGGGAGAATTGATGATACACATGATTCGGTAGGGGACATCTCTCTAGATATTGACCTACCCGTCGAGCTACTGACAGTGAAGCAGTGGATGGAACACCGAGGTAGAGGCAGAGAGTGGAGAAGACAGACCCACCGGGCGGCGAACGTGGCAGAGGAGGAGGGAGAGCTACGGGTGGTGGAAGATGCATTGACTTTCTTCCACCAACACCCCCAGGAGGTCAGCACCAGGCTCAGGGAGTTGGGGGATAGGGGTGGGGACAACAGCATGTGATCGAGGCATATGACCCCGGGGCTCCAGGGATGATTTGTGGTACAATTTGTGTATTTTCTATGTTATTTTCCATACTTATAGACACAGGTTCTAGTCATTCATTCATATCCAAATGTCTTGTATGAAACCTTGAGATTTTGGCAGAACCATTGACTCGATCCTTACACTTGGATACACCTACGGGAGGATACTCGATGATCAATAACCTTTGCAGATAGTGTGATATTACCCGTTGAGGAGAGTGTTTCGGCTGGAACCTCTTGGTGGTAGCATCGAGGCCATATGAAGAAACTCTTGGTATGGATTGGCTATCCTCAGTACATGCCTAGATTGACTATTTTAGGAGAATATTGTGGTTCCTCCGCCGTGATAGAACGACATTTTCAATTGTCAGAGAAAAGGAAACACAGGCAGCACAGAATGAGATTTTTCATAGGGGGGTGTAGACAATTGCTCATGAGTTGGCTAGCCTTGCCCTCGGAGTAGTGGATATTGTGAGATACCAGTTCCCAGATGTAGTGGTGGAGTATGAGGACGTCTTTCCTGAAGATGTTCCAGAATTACCTCACCGCTGAGAAATCGACTTCTGCATCGACACACACCCTGGGACGAAACCTATTTCATCATTAGGATATTGGATGGCTCCCAAATATCTTTGCAAGATAAGGGTGAAGTTAGAGGATTTGAAGAGAAATGGTTTTGTGAGACCCAACATTTCACCATGGGTGGCCCCAGCCTTGTTTTCCAAGAAGTCAGACGGGAGTCTGAGGTTGTGCATGGATTACCAGCGCCTGAACCAGGTGACAGTATAGAACATGTATCCATTGCCAAGGATCGATGACTTATTTGATAAGCTAAGAGGGGAAAATTGGTTTTTGTGGGTTGACCTTCAATCTGGATATCACCAGCTACGAGTGCAGGATGATGATATACTAAAGAAGACTTTCAAATGATGCTACGGTCACTATGAGTTCTTGGTGATGCCTTTCATCGTAACGAACTCCCCTAAAGTGTTAATGGGGCTGAGGAACCAGATCTTCTAGCCGTACTTGTACTTCTTCGTAGTGGTCTTCATCGATGATATCATTTTTTACTCGATTTCATAAGAGAATCAAGCGAGACACCTGTAGATGGTTCAAGATGTACATCAGGAGCACCAGCTTTAGGGGAAGCCCTCAATGTGCTTGTTCTATATTCAAAATGACCACATTCTAGTACATGTGATCTCATTATATGGTGTATCTATATACCTATCCAAGGTGGAGGCTGTGTTATCATGGGATCCACCTCAAAGCGTGATGGAGGATCAGAGCTTCCTTGGGTTGGAAGGATATTACTGGATATTCATTCACGATTTCTCCTAGATATCAGCACTGATGACAGCCTTGACTAAGAAGGGGGAACCCTTCATATGGAAGGAGATGTGCCAACATGCTTTGAAGATGTTGAGACATTGTTTGATGATCTCCCTAGTCTTGAGATTCCTGAAGGAGGGTGTTGAGTACATTGTTCTCTACGTCGCATCAGGGAATGAGCTCGGTTGTGTCCTGATGAAGATACAGGAAGTGATTGCTTATGGTTCATTCCATTTAGGACAGAAGAGCAGAACTATAAAACCCATGATCTTGAGTTGGCAGAGGTAGTCTTCACATTGATGATGTGGCGACACTACCTTATGGGCGAGCTATTTATCGTCTACTCTGACCATAAGAGCCTCAAGTACATCTTTTCTTAGAAAGTTCTAAATCTGAGACAGAGGAATTGGCTGGAGTTTCTCCAGGATTTTGATTTCAAGATCATATATACTCATGGGAAGGGGAACAATGTGGAATATGATCTTATAAGGAGATCGAGCTCATAGCTGTTGAGTGAGGGGACACAATATTTAGCAATGTTGCAGTTGTCCTTCATGGACAAAGAAGATGAAGCCTATCTACAGTTGATGGTTATCACCCCTCCACTATTACAACGTGTTTGGGAGGCTCATCTAGGAGATGTAGAATATGTGTCTTTACGTTCTCAGTTATCTACAGGACATGATCCTGATGGATATTCATAAGGTGGGGAGCACATGCCTATTTTCAGTGAACGCACTGTTGTACCAATGGTTTTGTAGGAGGAGGTCCTATGGGAGTTTCATAAATCCCCTTTGGTGGTACATCCGGGAGTGGAAATGATGTACCTGGACCTCTGACGACAGTTCTGGTGGTCAGGTATGAAGAAGGCAGTAGGAGAGTTCGTTTCTCGATGCCTTACGTACTAGCATGTGAAGTCTGAGCACCAGGTCCTAGCGGGATTATCTCACCCCCAGAAAGTTCCAGAGTGGAAGTGGGATGGAATATTGATGGACATAGTGATAGGCTTACCATAGACATCCAAGGGGCATGATTCCATCTGGGTGATCATTGACCGACTCACCATGTTGGCCCACTTCCTAGCTATCAGGGAGCAGAGTTCTGTAGAGAGCATGGGACACATCTACGTGCCAGAGATATTTCTGCTTCATTGCATCCCCTCGATAATAGTCTCAGGCCGAGACAAACGTTTCACATCCCGACTGTTGAAGTGATTGCAGGAGGCTTTTGTCACTCAGCTAGGCTTGAGCACATCGTTTCATCCCCAGACTGATGGTTAGACAGAGAGGACCATTTAGGTTCTGGATGAAAGGTTGTGAGCCTGTGTCTTGGACTTTGGTCGCATTTGGGAGGACCACCTACCACTGGTGGAGTTAGCATACATCAATAGCTACAACTCCACCATTGGTATGACACCGTTTGAGTCCTTGAATGGGAGACCCTGTCGGTCACCACTTTGCTGGACCAACCCTGAAGAGTCAGCACTCATGGGTCCAGAGTTGTTCCGAGCTACCAACGAGATGTTTCAGGTCATTCAGGAGTAGATGAAGACTGAACAGAGCCAGCAGAAGTCTTATGCTGACAGAAGACAAAGACCTCTAGAGTTCGAAGAGGGAGACCATGTCTTTCTTCGGTTCTCACCTCGATGAGGGTTACAGAGATTTGGAAAGGGCATCAAGATATCATTGAGTTTCATCAGACCTTTACAGATACTGTGCAATGTTGATGAGGCGGCATACCGCCTAGCTCTACCACCACAGTTGCATCGGGTACATGATGTCTTCCACGTGTCGCAACTGAGAGGGTACGTGTGTGACCCATCACACATCATCGACTGGGGCAAGCTGGATATCGAAGATGGAGTAACCTTTTCTGAGTACCCGGTAGAGATCTAGGATCGCCATGAGAGGATCCTCCGTGGTTGATCTATTCCATTTTTGTGCGTTCAATGGAAACACGAGAATCATCAGGAGAGCACGTCGGAGCAGGAGGCCCAGATCCATGCCCATTACCCACATCGTTTTGAGTAGCCTTTGTTTTGGATTTTTGGGGATGTAAATCCCCAAGGTAGGGAGAATGTAATGTCTCAGATTTTTTTGGTTAATTATTTCTAAATATTATATGGAATTATTTCTAGACCGAGCGTGAAAACGGCACATCATTCTGAGGCCCAGTGAGCTTAGAATGGTAGTTTGAACTTTTTTAAGTTATATGAGACGACACTTGTGCGTGGTAGTGGTAGTTTCCAAACGGATTCCCAGATTAAAAATCTGAGGGCACCGTTGCATCCAGGGCGACGTCTTTTCCTATGAAAGAGCCTAACCTCTATAGGCGCAAGATGAGGGAAAAAGTTAGTTTTCAGATGTTTTAAGTAAAATAAAATAAAATCAATTCGTAGGTTTATTTTATTTCTTTTAAAGAAACATCTGCTGCAGCAAGAAAATGGGGCAGTTGTTTCCTTAATAAATTAAATTTCATAATGGATTATCAAATAACCACATGACTCATTAATTTTGCAGCGTAACAAAACACTGAATCACATTTCCCTTTTTTAATGGGTTGAGAATTTGGTGGTCGTTGACGAATTTTTGAGGGGAAGCTTTGGTGAAATTCATGGAACCTTGGAGGAAACTCTCGGCGACAAAAGATGACGAATCGAAGCTGTGAATCATAGTTCCAACGAAGTTGAAAGGATCTCGATGATGACGACAATGAAACACGACGATCGTTACTTAATCGGTTTGTGTTAGGGGTTGTTATTTTATTCTGTTTCCCTCAATTTTAAATTTAAATGAAAAATGTGGATCAACCACGAAGTTGTTTATCCACAGATTCATTCGTTCTTGCGGGTGGTATTTTATTTGAGATGATTATGGGGAATTAGTCCACGTTGATTATTTTTGTTGATTTCTGCTCTGTTTAATCCTAGTAATGGGAGAGGATCAACATCGTTTCGAACGACGACAGAGTTTTGTTCCTAAAATTTGTTTTATTAGATTTCTCCCCTTTTTTATTTCATGTGTTCTTCGTGTTCTTCATGGGGAGATGAACAACAAATCATTGCACATCCGTTTCGCGATGCAAAAATCCAAAATTAAATAATCAACACAACATCTTCCTTGCGGAGGTGTGACGACGATGACAGATAACAGATCAGACCGATTCTGGAAGTGTCATTCTTCGATCTTTCTTCACGCACGAAGATCAATGCATTTTTTCGGGGCCGATCGGAGGTCCGGACACAACGGACGATGCGTCATGGCATTGGGGCGACCAAAACCTGTGACTTTCGTGGTGATTGGACAGTCAGATCAATGATCGGGGTAGCATGTGAGGTGCGCCAGCGAAGAGTGTCATTTTTGGAAATATCCAGAATACACAGCATGTTCTTCTGAACCACACCCTGTGTAGTACTAGAAGTGGCGGTTAGGGTTTTGGGGTCAGGAGAAGAATCACCAGGATTGTGACCCTGGTCACACTGCGTGTTAGACTTCCCCCAAAGCATGACGTGTACTATGGGAAGTACACGGACACGGGTTTGACTACATGACATCAGACGACACGGCGTGTACAACAAGGCAGAGGCAGCTAAGTGGAACTCGGTGTGTATCTTGGTGGTACACAGACATGGGATGGAGTAGACATCCATGTAATCAATCACATGGCCAAGAAAGGCCAGTAACTAGGGTCACCCAGTGTACCGATTACACGGGTTAGTGTACACGGGTTGATGACCGTGTACAGGCACATGGCCAGCATACATGGAGCCAACCCCAGCCACTCGGAAACAGCATATACATCATACTACACGCCATGTATTCAGTTTTTCTACATGACTAGCCTTATGACATGGCCCATTTTACAGGGGCAGTACCTGGGGTCAGAATATAACGAGTGAAACATTTCTACACACCGTGTACATTTTGGAAAACTACATGGTCCATTTTTTCACCTCATTTGGATATATTTCATTTGGGTTTGTGCCCCTTCTTCTCATTCCCTTAAAGGCCAGGCATTGTTTCCTTCTACCGAAGTATGATCCCTTCAGAAGGACTTTCTATGATAGAGTCAGACATCAATCTGAGAGGCCCGGATCGAGATCCTCTATCCTTTCATGACCCTAGGTAGAGTCCGGCATCGAAGTGACCGACTCCATCGGGCGTCGATCCCATATCTAGTAGGTGAATTCCGGATGAGTCGCGGTATCATCTGTGGCCCTGGTAGTTATCCTCATCTATGTATCATGATCTTTCCCACACAGGAGTGTGTCTCCCATAATGAGTTCATCTATCTACTATAACCTTTTCACTCAAGAGTGTGTCTCCAGTAATGAGTGTAACTACCTCTTGTGATGTTTCTCGACGAACATTACTTCTTGGAAGGACATCATCACAGCTATAAGACTTATGGAGTGTTTTCTCTCGGAACGAATGCTTTGTGGAATCTTTGAATTGAACCCCTAGCTGGGGGTATGCGGTTGTGTGACTTGTCTCTAGACTTAGGGTCTGGGTTTTGTGTATATCTGGTTTGTTATATATGTTCTGAAGACTTATACTGAGAATAAGTGATTGTACCTTTACTTTGAGTACTGATTTGTGGTTTTAAGGGTCCTCTACTGAGTATTGTTATACTCACCCTTGCACGGGCTTTACCTACACATGTCGTGTGTTGTGTAGATGAGCAGCCTTTTGATATAGTCAAGTGCGGTCTAGAAAATGACCTAGATTGTTGAGTTCCCTATAGGCCGAGAAGTTCCAACATCTATGAGAAGCACTCCAAGTATATTTTTGGGTTTACAGGTTGGAATTTTCAGTTTTTAGACTTTTTTTGTGTGCTTGTATTCTGGCCCAGTTTACTTTCAGTACTTTACCTTCCACCGTACTCTGTTGTTTGGGTTTAGTTGTATGCATGCATTTTTGTTCCTTATGGTTTTTAAATTTCAGCATTTTTGGTCTTGGAGATGTGTGTGTGTATACAGGTAGTTAGTCAATGCCTCCCATGATTAGTAATATGCCTACTTGGTGCTAGTCACAATCCAATTTCCTATTAGAGGTGGGATTGGGGAGTCACAGTGCAGGCCCCACTAGGATGGGTTTTTGATATATAAGGCCTGAAATAATGATGGTATTCCAATTTCTTGATCATGTCTTATGGTACAATACTGACTAGTTACATAGGAAGTGATATGCTAAATGTTAATATTTGGTAAATAATAAATTTATGTTATCATAATGTTAAATGTTTCACGTGATGAAATAAATTGGAATTAATGTCAATTTAGTTTATGAAGAATTCATAACAAATTGATTTTCTCAAACATTACATAATGATTGAGTAAAATTCATATAAGACAAATGAATGAACATGAGAATACATGTATTGGAATTACCATTCAAATGTTTTGTTATATTATACATTAATCTCTAATGACTCCCTTCCCAACTTAATGATAAATGTTCAATTCCCTTTTTTATCCAGATATAATTTTATATTTAGAGTCGAAGACATTCTTTCATTAATGTTTAGTGATTCAATATATCCCAAGGATACTCCTCATAGAGAAGATTATGTTGCTTTTCCAGGGAATATTCATCAAGAATTTATTAAATATAGAAGTATTAGAAACATCCAATGTTGTATGGTTCATTGTAACTCTATTATATTTATAATAGAATGCTTTTAGGTTTCTATAATGGAGTTCTTGGGAATTGGCATCCATTTGAATTTCGATTCGTAGATTAAGTGCTCATTAATACTAAGAACACCATTAATGATTTCATATCTATTTCATTTTATTTTATTCTCAAAATCTTATTTTTAATATAGTGAAATAAAAAATAATTTATTCTATAGAAAACATATACTATTTTAACATCTTTACTATTTCAATGCAATACTTTAAATGTGATTGGAATATTCAAGAGTTTTTATTAATGATTATGATAAGTGATTAATTATTCTTATGTGGAATGCACATAATAGTATCTCAGTGTTAATTTCATGAAAGTTTCACTAATGTTAATCCTACACAGTCAGTCCAATACTTTGTTATTTGTATAATGTTCCAGAAATGTATTACACATGTTCTGATTTAATCCTATATAGTTTTTGTTTAATATGATGAGATCCATGTCATAAATTTAATTAATCATTAGATGATATTGGAATAGTTTTTTCATATAGATTCCTGTCATATTTCATGATAGTCACCACATCATATTCCATTGGATTTATCCTTAATAAATGCTTGAAAAAAAATTATGCATGTGGTATATCACAAATCGTTATACCAATATAGATTGTTGTGTTATTTTTTTCCTTACGCCACCAAAACATATTGAGTTAATATCACATAGTTCACCTTATTCGTGTTTAATCCCACAAATAACACAATATCAATTATATATTATGATTAATAGTTATTGGATGTTTTTTCTTTTGTCCTTGGAGACAATATACAAACATTTTTAAAAATGATATTCTATGAAATAAAATAAATAATGAAATTAAATATATATTTAATAAGGTGTTTATAAAAAATAGAAAAATGTATTTTGGAATATTTATTTTTTATAATGTAATTTATAAATTAAATAATTATAAAATGTTTATAATTAATTATATAAATATATATGAAACATCTTTTTAACAAAAATTTATAATTTTAAAAAATAAAAAATTATAAGTCATTAAGTATATATTAGGTTTAATTTTTTAATAGAAAATTTTAGATTAATTTTTGAAGTGTTTAAATATTAAAATATAGGAAAAAAATAATAAGGTTCATTTTAATGAATTATTTATAAATATGAATTTTATTTAATCAAATTAAAGTGATTTATTTGAAGAAATAATGTAAACCATATGAGAAGGATTTTTCAAAATTGATTTGATGATGATTTAAATAAATATAGAATATGTGATATTTAGGTTATGGAAATTGTTTACATAATATAAATGAAATATAAATTTTTTATATATCTTATAATATCTTCTATTCAATGGAATTTTAATATATGGAAAATTTTAAAATAATATACATTAATAAATTAATATAAATTTTTTATATTCAGAATTATGGAATGTATATAATATTATATTAAATTATATATTTTTTATAATTAGAATTATTAATTAATGTGAATAAATTGTTTTTATCATGTTTAATTTTGTGAACAATTCATTTATTTAACTTATTCCATGCTTTATTTATGATTGTGATTTCTATAATAGGAATTGTGGTGTACAATTTAATTTAATGGTTTTCTTCCATTTCTAGATATTATCATACGTGCATCTATCGTACTACATTCTAGGTATGAAAATATATTTAGGTTTCTTCTACCTTAAATGAATCTTTTATTTGGTTATGATATTCAATTAAGTGGTTAATTATTATATATAAATATTTTTTATTATCTTTATAAAACAATTTAGATATCCTTTGCATAATGTATCAGAAGGTAGAGGGGGTTTGGTTTATATTACTATTCGTTTTAAATGATTAATCCCTATTTAGAAAAGTGTTGGTTTGCAATCTATGGCTATTGGCTTAGTGTAACGTCCCACCAACATCAAATTGGATTGAGAGGGTGTTGGAAAATTACATGGGCTTAAGCAACATCCCCATGATGGTAATGGATGGGGATAAATGCGGAACGACTGCAATACATACATGGGAAAATTTTCATTATAAGAATAAAAAACAATGTTGGGAATACATTATAAAACATAACACATTATGATGCATGATAACAATGAAAGACAACTCAAAATAGCATTTATCAAAATCATACTAAAATCATTTACCAAAATAGAAGACTACAATATCAATGTAAATGGTGGAAGGTAAAATAAAAAACTCTATGACAAACACAAGACTCCAAGCTCCATAGGCTCTATGTTTTAGCATCAACAAACATTCCAAGATTCATGAAGTAGTGATAAAGATGTGTGATTTTTTATCATTTCCCATGTAACGGTAGAAGGAATATACAAAAAAAACAAAGTTACAAAGCATGGGTGAGTACTAAAACTCATTAAGTTTTTCCTAATGACTTCAAAAATCACACAACTAGAAAAAAAAATTGAGAAATTTATATAAAACCATTTATATTAAAAAAATTCAAAAATAGATTATATCTAAATATAAAAAAGATCCATATCAACCAATTATTTTTAAAAAAAATCCATTTTTCAAGGAAAGAAACCAAACAATGCTTTAAAACCATTTCAGAAGTTCCCTTGGGCATAATCATTGTATTACACATTTCCAACCATGCATGAATTGTTATGGTAATTCCATTCCCATGCGAAGTTTCTCTTAGATCTACCAAGGCATCACAAGGTAATTATATTCCATGTTCCATTACACCTTTGGCACCACTCATAAGGGCATATTTCAACCAAACCTCATAAATGAAATATGTACACACACACCAAGTATGAAAAAATGAACCCAACATGAACATTCCAAAACCATTTCAATAAAACATACATTTTATTGAATTCTATTTCCCAATAAACAATTTTAAAAATCCAGAAAATAGATATTTTAAAATAAACATTTTAAAATCATGAAACCAAATCTCTTTTCAAAAAAAATTACCACAATTAAAAAATATACCCGAAAACAATAAATCATCATTGAATAGGATTTTTATCATTATTTGTACCATAATAATACAATAAATTTCAATAAATTAAATCTGTTTGAGACTATGAAAATCATTAATAGAAAGTGGATTTGAGATGGAATCCACCTAACTCTAGTTTTTTTTAAAATGATAAATGGTAAGAAAATCATCAAAAAATGTTTGGAATCTCCCATATCTGACCTTATATGTCTTCCCATATCATCAATATACCGAATATAAACATATTTGGGATCAAAAACCATAGATATACCCACAATGTGAGTATATTTAATAATACAAGATATAGATAAAAGTATAGCTATAAAAATTGTCTTGAATGACTAAGGATGATCACATATCACGAGGAATCAGATTTTAATCACAAAGGGAGGCCTTGAGTGTGCCGTCAAATCAATGGAATAATCTTCCTTGACCATTAAGATGAGATAATATTGATTTAGGGCCTCATTGGAGGAAACAATGCAGAGTAAAAAGTTCAAGCTATCATAGATCCACTTTCTTAGGATCTAGATTCTTCAATATGAATGGTTTAGTCACACTGTTAGAAAAATTGTTCACTAACAATACACTTGCCACTTCCTCAGGAATGAACCTTTCTCGATCATCTTACATGGTCTCTAAACCATGCACCAACTGTTCTATTCTACTTCTTCAAAAAGACCAAATCAATATTTCAATGAAAATATATTCTCTTATATGGATGTAGAGTTTGGGAAAACCATGTGCTATCTGCGTGCCTTTATTTTTCCCCCATCACATTATGCATGATTTTATCCAAGTGTTTCACAGTATCCACAAATTTTGAAGCACCTTTTCATTTAATGAAAATCCCAAAAGCTCTTAAAATGTTCTATAAACCCTCTAAAACATCAACTCTATACTTTATATACTTAAAATGAATAATGAAATGGTTACATAACATAAACTATGGGTGATAAATTCTCTCCAAAATTGTACATTCTATCCTTAGAAAGTAGAAATCCATTGTTCCTATAAAATTGTTACATTCATATCTCTTTCATTTCCATCATTTGTTCCCATGTATTTTCTTGCATTTGACAATGTTTCCACAAAACACACACTAAACCGATGATTTTTCCATGAAAGAATTTATCATACCTATCCACAGTCTTCATTGGGATATGTTCCAATAAAGAATCTTTTTCTTGGTCAATGTGATCCCATCTGATCCCATGGCCAGGGTCTGGTTGATACTTTTTAAACTGAGATTCATGAAACACATTATGTATCACACTGAACCATGGTGGAAACACCAACTAATACGTCACATATCTAACCCATTTTATTATCCCTAAATGGCCTACATATTGATGATATAACACTCCATACATTCCAAAATTTCAATGTTGAAGCCTTGGAGAAATTCTTAAGAACACATGATCACTCACTACTAACAACAATGATTGTTGATGATGATCCACATAAGAATTATTATTACTCTTAGTTGTATTCATCATCATTCCTATCAACCGAATATTTTTCAATATTTCTTGAGAATGTCTTGGCCTAAATAATGAAGTCTCAGATGTTTCCACCCAACAATGTGATGAATGACAAGGTCATCAATACAATGAATTTAATGGTTCCATTTATATCAAGACCCGATAGTTGTTGTTATATGAGAAGTAAACAATGGTTATTTGTTCCTCCGATGAGACCACAAAATCCATTACCTATAACTGCAACATGTCTCACAATGTTTTTATCGTCCATTTAGACTGGATGTCCATATGGGGATAATATTCCATATTCATAGTCAACTGAATCCCAATGTATTTCTATAATAATTTCAAAAAAATGAGACATAAACCTCGGTTATCTATCAGATATGATCCAAACTATAATAGCATGTCTCTTTACAACTATAGACATATATATTTTGTATAGATCCTCCACCTTTTGAGTTTCACAAATTGGGATAAAATGGGCCGACTTCATAAGTAGATCCATTATCAACCACATGACATCATGTTTTCAAAGAATTATTGGGTGAACTATAACAAAATATATAGATATCTACTCCCATTTTAATAATTAAATAGCTAAAGATAGTAACATACCTCATAACTGCTGATTTTTCTTTATAACTTGATGAAAAGTTAAGCATCATGAATAACACTCAACCAACATCCTTTTTATGCCGATCCACCAAAACTCATCTTTCAACACCTTATACATTTTCTACATTCTTAGGTGTACATTCCATAATGAATAATTGTAATAATGAAGAATTTATCCATAAATATCCACATGTATTACCATTCGATTTTAGAACCCCAACACAAAATTCTAATATTGCCTCCAGTATTGAATATTCTCCCAACCATTGAGTTTTGAAATCATTGAAACCCATTATCTATCAGATGTTTGTATATTCATTATAATCATTACCCAACGAAAAACCAACAGAACTAAAAATAAAACTACAAAATCACCTCGGTCTTCACATTACACATGCATGTTGGCTAGGATCGATATTAACTTCCACTACTCTAAAGCTTGATTTTTCTAACTAAGAATAAGACTTTAATCATAATTAATCATCCATTAAATTTCCTTTAATCAGTGCATACATAACGTATATTTTGAACATATAGAGATACTCTATAAATATTTTTTTTCCTCATATTCAAATTCTATTGTGAGAAAATATGTTTTAATGTATTATAATTCCTAAACAAAGTAAATTTCTCACTAAGGAAAAAATGAAACCAAATCGTCAATGAATGAACAACTGTAGATAATTCCAAATAGTTTGTTGGGTATTTTTTCTATCAGAACCCTCCAATTCCTTGACATATAATCAAAAACATGGTCTTCTTTCTTGAGAACACACCCCAACACAGATCTCAAAGAATCAGAATACACCATATATCATTTTAAATATTATGGAAATATCAATATTGTTGCTGATGTAAGAAAAAAATTGGACTCAAGAAAATATTTTTGGCATTATTCAGTCCATTTTAAAGGAACGTCATTCATTATATATGCTTTCATTGGAGAATCCAGTAACGATAGGTCACGATAATAAAGTCAATAATAACTATCTAGACAAAGAAAAATTTATTTATTAGAGTCATTCTTCAGCAGTTTCCATGAGATAATAGATTCTATCTTTTCAAGATCTCCTAATTCACCACATTCAAGTATTTCATGGATAACAAGATCATACATATTATATCTAAAAATCACAATTTTATTTTTTGGAATAAAACTAATTGAATCTCAATATTCTGATACACTGTCTCCAGCTGTTGCTCATTCTTAGGCCTTGTCTTTAAATACACCAATATGCCATCCACAAAAAAAATCTATGTATTTCTGAAATATATGATTAATTATTTCTATAAATAATATTATTCAATTATGAAGACATAAAGGCATTACCACATATTCATAATGTCAATATCTTCTTCAAAAATCTATCATCGTAATATCCTCATTTTAAACTCAAAATTAGAGATATCCTCATCATATGTCAATCATAGAAAACCATTTAGATCCCTTAAAATGATCATAAATATCATTGATTCATGGAGGTTTATATTTTTTATTTATAGTAACATGGTTAATCGTAAGATAATAAACAAATATCCTTTGAGTTCAATTTACATTATTAACGAAACAAGATTAGTGCTACCCATAGAGATGTGCTCGGCCAAATGAAACCCTTTCTTTCTAGATCATCCATCTTCACATTCAACTACCATAAACATATCAGTTCTAATAAATAATATAGAAGTGAAAAAAAGATGTGTTCTTGTGAAAATATCAATCATAAAACCACTTCTATTATAGGTAGAAATGTTGAGAATTTTTTGGAAGACAATTTTGAAAAAATATCCATGACTAGAAAAATACTTATATTCTTGATTTCTTCTATCGATGCCAAATTAAAAACCTACAAATGGTAATATATCATTCCCACTTCCTGTTTTAAGAAGTCAGTTTCACCTATCATAAGATTAAGGTAATTCTCACCACTGTCTTTAGAAATGAAACAAACTATTCTTATATAATAGTTAATATGAGCATTCAACATTTTCAATAAATACAAACCAAGGTTCACATCATATAAATAGAACACCATCATAGAGAAATTACATTTAAAATCAGAAAAATGAACAATTATATAACATTCCCTATAGAGTATGGCTCAACATTATTTTTGACCAAGAAGAATTAATTGTTTTATCATCGAAGGACTCATATCATGTTTTAAAGATAAAAATAAATAGAAAGACAATAAATAAATAAATGTGATTCACTATTATCCAATAGAATTTGAATAAGGGTATAATTGAAAATAATCGTACCTATCATTGTAGATGATCCAACATGATTATCCACAATCACCTATTCATCTACATATAATATCTTCGCTACTGAAAACTTTTCATTGCATCCCTCATGGTATTTATCTTTCTTAGGAGTCATGGTATTCCTAGAATCAACATGGCTAGCTATATTTTAAAGACGTGAATTAATCTTCTTTCCCCACACCATCAGAGCATATGATTCATGCAATACCAAATAAGTGTATCAATCACTTGACCTTGGTGCACTATGATAACAGTACTGATGATTCCACATTGTATTGAAATTATCCATGCTATTGGTGATTGTGTACACTCTATCTTCATGTTGTACAAAAAACCACACATGGAACATCTCAATATTCTCATTGGTCTCAGAGAAAGATAAACTGATCCAACCATTTGATTCTAATTCACGCTCCCACCATGGAAGTTGGCATCCCTCATCCATATTCCACTAAAATTTGAGTTCTAATTGACTCATGTGCCTATCTACATATATACTCCTCCTATATATCTTGAGATGTCCCATTTATCCCCCATTTTTCTATTCACTATCTCTGTGTAGTCTATAATATAGAGCATAACTATCTTTGAGAAAATTTATTTCCTTATCCCCAATTCAATTATGTTTTCCTTCAAGGATTAACTTTATGAAACCTATTGTAAAAAATCACTAAACTCATATACATACCCTAATACTCTATGATAGATATATTTACCCACTACAGGATAAATAATTCCATCATCCATTGAATCATGAACATGCAAGAATAGAATTTTTTGTTGATAAATTATATAAAATTCTCCCAACAAAGGCCTTAATCCGCATTATCATGTACCACTAAATCCCACCACTAGCATGAACGATCCTCTAGCATATATGTCACCATCATGAATTTTATCTATTCTGGTGTGATGTTGAAATTGAATATATGAATATTCTTGTTCAGCCACACCACTGTATTTTTTGGTTATGAATTATCCCAGATGATGGGTGTATATTTATTCTAGAACTAGAAATAAAGATCCCCTTTCCGTGGATCATCCCTCCAGTTCCATGTTTCCATAGCATGAAATACATGGATGATAATCCAAAAAAACTCTTGGTTAAATTATGGATAATTTGAAACCAAACTCTCCACATATTATCCTAGTTGGTTATTACGATTATTAATAATTTCCATTGTCTAAACAAATAAAAACGTTATAAGTCTCACCCTATAAAAACTATGTTTTAGAATTTCAAATTCTATCACATCAACTATAACAAAATTTATTTCCAAAATCGATATTTACCATGTCATTCCATATTTGAAAACAGTCATCTTTTTTTCAAAATCAATCCATTTTCAAAATACCACAACCATTCACTTATGAAAATATTCCATTTGAAATTAGTTTAAAATTTTTAAAAAAATCGCCACTTTTGAACAAAATATTAAATCATTCCACAAAATGATATATGCACTCATACTGGGAAGTGATTAATCTTATTCATGTAATGTGATTCTAAATGGATAAACCCATGATAAATATATTTCAAACCTATATGTGTCTCCAAATAACATATATACCCAACTTCATAGTAACATGAAGTTCGCTATAGAAAGGTTAGCTAAATATTTTTATGATCTACATTTAATGTCCTGACAATCATACTCCATTCGATGATCCCAACTCAAGGAATAAACAATAATAAAATTCAAATCCATTGATGAGAAAACCATTGAATACTTGTACCACAAGTAATGTAAACAGTTGAAATCATTATTCTTAATCATACATTTAGATTGGAAAAAAATGATACCTTTTGTATCATTTCACCCCATTTTCATTGTCTTGTGTGGGTGGTGAAATGTATGGTTGCCTTAATGGACCCCCAAGATAATAAGGGATAGAAATAAATGTTGATGGGATTTAATACATTTTGGAGATGATTTTCCCTATTAGAATAAAATAAATTACAACACAATCCAAAACAACAAAACCACTATATGATGCATGATAATAAAGAAAGGAAACTCAAAATTTAATTTATCATATTCATACAAAAATCATGTAACACAAGGAAGAATACAGTATCTGAAAAAATAATGGAAGAAAAACTAAAAAAACTCCAAGACAACCAAAGACTCCAAGATCCACAAGCTCCATGCTCGAACTTCACCAAACAACCCATGTATCCCAAGGTAGTGCTAAATATGTTATAAAATTCACCTTTTCCCATGTCTCACTATATGAAATCTGTAAAATAACCTATGTTACAAAGTAGGGGTGATTATAAAATCTTAATAGGTCTTCCCCAATGACTTCTGAACTCATACCACCAAGATAGAAGAGTTAGTAATATTTATATAAAACTATTTATATAAAAACAATTTCAAAAATAGTTTATAACTAAATGATAAAAGGTACTATATAAACCAGTTTTTTCAACCAAATAAATTTTCAAATAATGAAAAAAAACAAACAATTAACACCATTTCACTAGTTCCCTTTGTCATAATCATTACATTCCACATATCAAACCATGCATGCATCATTATGATAGTTTCGTACTCCTGAGTAGTTTATCGTCAATCTACCTAGTCGTCACAATGTATTTATATCCCATTTTCCATTTCAGCTTTAGAACTGAGCACATGGTCATATTTCAAACAATACATATAAATGAAATATGATGACATACAAAAAGGTATGCCAAAAAACTAGGCCAATCCAAAAATTTAAATACCATTTCAACAAAGAAACATTTTTATTACAAACATTTTCCTAATAATACATTTCAATAGTCCATAAATTATATATTTTAAAAAAAAAAATTTAAAATAATGAATCCATATAACATTGAAAACCAAATTACCACATTTCCATAATTTCACCAAATACCAATAATCGTCATTAAATAGAATTTATATTAGGATTTGGACCATAATTCCACAAACAATTCCAGTCAATTAAATCCATTTCAACCAAATAAAATCTGTTGTAGAAAGATAAGTCAAGAGTGAATCCACCTTCTATGATAGTTGTGGAGACAATAGCAAAAAATAAGAAAAATTGCAAAAATATGGGTTTTAATATTTATGGATATTCCTTAGATCTCATACTATATAATATGAAACAAAAAATATATACATTTATTTGGAATCTACACCCATATTTCAACCCACAATGGTCATAGATATATGAATCCAAGAGATGAAGTAAAGTAAATCAAATATAAACATCAAGAATAATGAAGAACAATGACATACCATGAGGGATCAACTTTTAATCACCAAGGGTAGCCTTTGGATCACCTCTAGATCAATAGAAGATCCTCATTCAGTTCGAGGAAGAAATAATATTGTGTTAGTGATGCATACGAAGGAAAATGACGTATTGAAAGCATAATTAAACCTATGTCATCTTTTTAGGCTCTAGTTTCCTCAACCTAAATAGTTAAAAAAACCATGCACTTACCACTACATCAAACATAATAATCACAGGATCTCCAAGTCATACACCAACAATGTAGAAACCATTACCACAAAAATATAAAATCCATATTTCGAAACAGTAGGTTTCTCTTATGTGGATAAATTGTTTGGGAAGACTGTTTTCCACCCATGCCCCTTCCCCTTTTTCCTTTGTATCACTGTGCTCAATTTTTTAATGTGATTCATGGTTTCCACAAACCGTCCACCACCTGTTCCCATACAAAAAATTCACAGAAACTATCAATATTTTCTCTAATATATATATAACATAAAAATTATAATTTATATTCTTAAAAAGAATAAGGAAAGGGTTACATACCATAAATTAAGGGTGATACAATAATGTTTGTGGGAATTTTTGATTTCATATAATTATAAAGCATTACATCAAATGGTTTCATGCACCTTAGGCATGGGATGGTTTTATATATTTATGAATATAGTTGGCTATTAATTTGGGATGGTAGCACAAGAAGTGA
Organism: Viscum album; assembly: GCA_963277665.1. NCBI lineage: Eukaryota > Viridiplantae > Streptophyta > Magnoliopsida > Santalales > Viscaceae > Viscum > Viscum album. The sequence continues at coordinate 588,454,360 of OY728141.1, read as the reverse complement.
GTTTTTAAAAGTGTTACACATCAATATGCTTTGAAATTTTTTTATGGGAGAAACTTGATTCCACCCTAAATCATTAGAAACATTAATACATGTAAAAGGAATTAATTTAATTTTATTGTGAGTTTAAATTCCCTTTAAAATATTAATAGTTTTATTCCTTCCAATGAAGAACTTAGTATTACCTCAATCATCTAGCATGGAAGATCCTGAAAGATATGCATTCCCTAGGATTGGTATGTGTATGAAAATAAATTAATAGGCCACCCAAATTTTATTAGAAGTATTTATTTGGATATTTTTTTAGATACAATTTTTCAAGAAACCCTAATATGATTAAGTAACAAATATAATAGAGTTGACTTTATCAATATTACAAATTGGAAAAATGGGGGACCACTCCACTATCTATGATTCATATATGAAATAATTTTGATAATGAACTATATAAATATGTAATTAAGGATAGACACACTATTGTGACCCAAAGACCAGTTAAATATTGATATTTTACAACTAATAGATAAAATGTCTTCCAAAGAGGTTATATTTTTATTTTGAGAACATTTAATAAGGAGACCATAATTTTTACATCATATAATCATTTTTAGTTAAGGGGTGTGGTTTAGTGGTAAGAAACCTATAATAATACAATACTGTTGGTTGTTAATAATCCATTGGGTACATGGTTCTTATAACAGGAATATAGAGGTAATGTAGCATAACTATAGCATCAGGGATATTATATCACCAATGGCACTATAGTAGTGTCATGTAATGTTGTAGGCATTTCAGAAGTGGTAGTATTGTATCAGGTACTATAGCATCCTAGATAATTTAGTAAACTATTCTCTGGATGGCCTTTGGGAAAAAATATGGGTCTTTAGGGAAATACGATGTGATTTAATGCGTACTAGGTTTTTCTGTCATGTAATGGGTATTCTATACACCAATAAAAAAGTCCTTTATTTCAATAAAAAAGATTATTCAATTTGTTTTAAAAACGAATCTCATCATTTTCCCCTTCATTATATACATGTTTTTATGATGAAATAAATTGATAGAAAATAATATTTCACACATATTCTGGTCTAATTTTCATGTGATACATGTCCACCATGACCATATGTTTGAAAATTTAATGTGTGTTAACTAGGAAACAATGAAAAATGACCATAGATAAATTATCAATTAATGAAATTTAATTTTTTTATGCTGTATTACCCATCCCACTACTATAAAATTTTGTTGGTATTACAATGATCGTTAACCACTACCCTAAGAAATAGAAAGGGGCCCTAAATCTGATTCCTTGAACTACCATATCACTGAAGGAGGTCCCTTATCAATGTTTTGGATTATCACATTTATCTTAAGGGATATCACACAACTAGTTATGAAATCTACCTTATCACTTGAGATAGATCATTTTTTCACATCATGATCACTACCTTATCACTCAACAAAAGACAGGGCACAACAACAATCCCTATACTATCCTTCTCCCTAAAACATATTCCTTTAAAAATATTTTCACTCAAGATGATTCTGTTATCATGTATATTAACATCTCACTTAAGGTATGGTCCAATATCATATAAAAATCAAAATAGTGAATTATAACTCAATTTATAGTTTTACTAATACCTTATCCCTCAATGTGATGTTATGCCTCAAGATCTACCATTTTCCATGTCAGGATCCATCCCTTATCACATTCATATAGTCAAAATAAGAATAAAATAGAAAATATTCCACACAACACAACCCACAATATTATTAGATAATTAAAGTGTTTTAGTCACTCAGAACCTATCAGTATATCCCACAACATTCCCCATCACCTATCAATATTCAAAAGACTATCTCATCAAGAACATTCTGTTCATAAAATCCATACACATTGAAAATTTCTTCATTATCATATTTCCAATAAGGATATAAACTTGGTTCTCTATACCGAACCAATCCATAGTATATCAACTTTACCAAACCAAGAGAATACAATGGATATTTCAAAACCAATTTAGAATAATATATCACAAAAAACAAGCCCCAAAGGACTCCCCCTCCCATGGTGGACACGAACTCTTAATACCCCATTAGAAGGGTGATCCACACTCGGAATGAGATAGAAAACCATTTCAATTGTCATAGTTAGGAAAAAGACTCTCATACTGGACCATCTAAAACATGTAACATATTCTAGAATACGCAAATCTCATTTTATATTTGAAGACATGCCTATGGTATCTCATCAACTCTAGAAAAAACGATCACCCCTTAGGGACATAACTGATTAGTGATACAAATTTACCTTAGGTGTTAATGAGAACATATTCTATGTCTGAGAGGCTCAGTTATATATTTTCTATTTTTATAAGACGTTATGTGTCCATATCCCTATTTGTATTCACATTATAAAAAGAATTCATGCCCAATTATGAATCAACGTAAAGATGGTTTTGTATTAATGGGTTCAACTAACATGATTATTGAGTTATCATATGCGTGATGCCCCAAAACCCTAAACCAATATTATAAATGACTTTTACAAGATCACATCAAAAAAAAAAATCATTTATCTCATGAAATTATATAAATAATTAATTATAAAAATTATAATTATTTATTTATTTCAAGTCAATGGGGAATAATCACCAAAAAACATTACAAAGCTCACCACATTAACGAAACCACATAAAACCCTTTGTGTTTATCCTCTCAGTATATTCTATAACTAATCCAACAAATATACTCATCAAATAAGAATGTTTCCACCATGATCTAGTGGAATCTTCTCTAACACCCCTTCCAAACAGCCAAAATCTTGTTTATAGAGAAGGGAACCAAAATTGATAACATTGGTGATGATTATCACCATAAACTACTTTGAAAAATTATAAAGGATCTCTATTGTAAAAGAGGGTAGAAATAGAGAATGAGTAAAGGGATTACCTAAATTTTTTCCCCTCCATGAGAACATCCCAACATAAAAATAAAGTGGTCATACCAAAAATTGATGGGTTTTCCAATATCATTTAAAAATGGAATCCATTTTATGGAATTTCCCATGTGGATATGTCATAAATCCCTTCACCTAGTGTTGCATTTCAGTGCAACTCACTAGGTCGTAGCATAAAGGCCCACCCACAACCTCTAACTATTAGATAATGCTGGGATCCATGATACAAATGACCTCTAGGGAACAAAAAACTCCCATTACTCCTTAAATCACACCATGGTGTAGCCATTAAACTTTGGAATGATCACACATCTCATGATACATTAAAATTATAATCTTATTATACTCTATTATAAACATCATTTCCCTCAGGATATGACACATCACTCTACACCACTTCCAGAAAATATTTCAAGAAACATTTTTTAGATGAAAATAAATATATACCTTATAATAGAATGTAAAATGTCACTAAAAATAAACAAATGGATCACCAATACCCCCACTCAAACATTCACCGAAGCACCCCAAACATTTATTGATCCTTAATCCTTATTCAGAAACATGTCGTTTGGGTTCTATAACCATCATAATTCTAATATGAATCCTGATTCTCTAAATTTACCATACCATATTCCAAAAAAGTAAAATATCATCTAAATAGCGACTCAAAAATGTAAAAGAAATTACGATATCTAAAGCATTATTATTTCCATTTTTGAGAAGTAGTAGTGGTCTTCCTACCATTAATTAAGACCTACCATGATAGTCAATTGGAAAAATAATCATAATGTTCTATCCTCTAATATCAAATGATCTTACAGTATGTCACTTTAATGAAAATGAAAAAAAATTCATAAAAAATGAGACAAAAACATTTCACCACCACTAAACACCTATATGAATCCCAATTTTACCCATCTATCTTAAGAGACTAAAGATTCATCAACTAATTCATCCTAAAGATTATGGTTATCCGCACCATATGACTCTACACATGAAATAAAAATTCGGGTCATGGTTCAGCACACCATAGGTATCACCAACCAAGAACACATATCTAGTGGTCCATTAACATAATGAGTATCTTTTCTACCTCACCAAACCAAATTATTTTAAAAAAACTATCGATACTTCTTAGGCCATCATTTCCAAAAAAATTCTTGTCCATTCATGCTAAAGTGTTATCACATTCCATGATCACAATGCATTAACACCTAGATGAATTGAATAATTTTATAAATTACAAGAATAAACTCGGAACCTTTCACTTGAAGTAATTACATTGTTTTATAATTAAATATATGTACCATCCATTATATTATATTCACTAGAATTGGCACACCATTGACCCAACACACTTTCAGATCACATAAAATGAATATAAAGAATTATTCCAACATCATAAACTATATCCTTGAAAACATTTAAATATAAAATATATTATTTACCATGGAAATATATCATAATATGAATTATATACATACTAGCATCTTAGGGTTATATCCATTATCTTGTAACTAGTCTAACTACATCTAATTCTCTTCTGGAATGAGGTTCATACCTATATGAAAAATTAAATTATTCAAATCATGGGATTATCCTCATCATCACCACACAAAACAAAAACACATGGATCCCATATCAAATGATCCTTCCATTGTAGAAAATATTTACCAGACATGGTCACCCACTCATACCCGAGTTTTATCACAAAACACTAACTAATGTCCACTATGAGCTCATCAAGAATACCATCCTCAATAATTTATAGAACCAATCATTTATCTATTAGTGTACCCTAACCCATTTAGATTCCATAAAAAGTGTCCCCAATTATTGATCCAAATAGGTCCCAACACCAAATGTGTGTCTCTCTTACCAATCCATGGTTACCCCCCATGAATACCCTTATAAAGGCACCATATCCAACAAACATCCCATGATACCATTATCTATCCCTTATATAAACATGGTTTATAGAGAAAAAAATTAAAATTTAAAAAAATCTTCCATTCCAAGGCACATCTCACTAATCACATTATTCGTCAACTTGAACATCGTTATTAAATGACTCATAAACTAAATTGGAACCAGAAATAACCTTCACACATATTCACACAAACTATAATGTTTCATCTAACATTATAAGAAAAAAATTAATCATCTTATTTCTTTCAATAGTCAACCTAAGAAACCCTATCATAAGTTATATATCATTACACATCTCTATCACATTCAAACCCAACAATTGTTTGATTTTATACAACATTATTTGCAAACTGGACTCACACAGTCATGAGCCATGTCCCTTTAAAACCTAGGCTAAGGTGCTGAAACCACCGATAATGATCCTTTCATTGGTAAATAGAGTCTTACCAAAATCATCCATGATGATTTATTTTCAAGAATACTATGTCATATCACTCATTCTATGGTCAATTTCTAGACGTCCTTCCACCTGAGTGTCATTATTAAAATAATAATAATTTACCTCTGATTCTAATACACTAATAGAATGAAATCAAAAAATAATAGATTTAGTCATCTAATCGATCTTTTATTCTTACTCAACCATAATAATATAAGAACTCAACATAACACACATTCCTAAAGAATAAATAATTTTACATAAATTTCCCCCACCATTTGAAGGTTGTCTATATCATTACGGAAACCAGTTAACATCCTTGTATTAAATCTTATATATATATTTTTCCTTCATAAACACATGATTGATCACTATACATCCATTACACATATGAACTTTATATCTATCACCTGTCATAACATAATACCCACATGAACTTTATTCATAGAAAAATACAAAGGTCTAGTTGAGTAGGATTCCAATAAAAAGGTATATTATAAAATAGGATATATGTTTGTATTTACAAAATTGATAGTTGAACTTCAATTGTCCACAAAATTAAACTACATTGAAGAACAAATGTGTCTCATGAATCCTATATTCTAAAAAATGATGCTTGTACATAAAACTATTTCAGAATGCTATAATAGGAAAAATAAATAAATAAATAACTGTCTTAACACATTATATTTGAATAAAATAATCAACCGTAATCCAAAAAATATAGAGAAAAAATCATGTAATCATTATAAAATGGATATAACACCAGAAATTTGTTTACGAATCATCACTTTGAGGTCCAAAAAATCATTCATCACATCCTCATTCTATGTATACAATATGATAAATAGTAATATAATGTATATGATGTTATGATTCCATTATTGTAATTCATTAAACTAAAACCACTCATCAATTTCGTATCTAGTGGAACAATACAACTTTAAGAAAAATTCTTAATCAGAAAGAGGATTTCAACTAAAGATGAGGAAAAACTGATTCAATGGATATTTAATTACTTTAATCAATTTGAACAACTGTTGGAAAGAACTAAACATCATAAAAAAATAATCAATGTATACACGATCAAGAAACAAGAATCATGTTATACTAAATAGATTGTGGAAGCATATAGTAAAATATAAATTTATTTTATATTGCAAAAATAACATATTCAAGATAAGAAAAATAAAAATGGGATATACTATAATAATTGAAACTCACGACATCCCATAAAATAATACCCATCAACCTGATCTTTCCAAATCCTCTACACATCCTATCATAAACCGATAAATAAGGAATAATGTATGCTTATGAACCATAGATCCCATGGATTTTGTGAGAAATAAATTTTAATAAGGTCTCACCAACTCCCCAAATATACACCATCGTATCTTCCAGACATAACATTCCTTTTCCATAATTTCACATGTGTGCAGAGCCACTGTGTTCTAACCGGGCCCATATGACCCCCAATAATATGAAATTCAATCATTTTCAGAATATAGTCACATATTTCATATGAGCCAATCCATATATAAATACTTAGGATATGGTTTCAATATGTCAGAACCACTTTATGATGATACAAGATATTTTTTTATATCTATGTCCAAGACATTGATTCTCACTCAAGGTGAATATTCAACAATGTGCCAAATAATACCATATCACTCAAGGGATGTCACCATTCATGTTTTATCCCCTTCTTTATCACTCAAGGTTGGGCCCATACCACATAAGTCCCTATACCAACCTTCTCGATAATTTATTTCAATGCCAATATATTCTCACTCAATATGATGCCACTATCACGACAACTTCCTTCTCACTAAATGTAGATCCCAATACCAAGTAATAATGTGTGCATTAATTCATCACTCAAGGTAGATTTTTTGTAACAACATATCACAAAATTTTAGTCCGAACCTCATCATTTATCACTAACCATGAAATTATGTATATCCAATCAGGCCTCATCCAAGATCACAACCAATATAATGCTTTGATCATGCTATAAATCATTCAATTAATTAATTATAACAAATCATAATTAATTATTTATTCCAAACTCAATAAGGTATAGTCACTAAAAAGGTAATAAATAATTTTTAGGTCATTGAGACAAAAAAACATTGTGTGTTCATCCTCTTGGAATCTATTCTATCCAATATGAGTAAACAATCACATAAAAATAGGATAATTACACTATAATTTGGATGAATAGGCATGGAAACTTTTCATAGATCATAGAAATCATACTTATATTAATGGATAGAAGTAATATATGTGGAGGAAGAGAACACCGTGAATCTCCATAGAAACCCACCAAGAATAACCCGTAACTAAGGGAAATCAAATGGGGAATTGAGGAAGGGGAGTAGTTATCTAAAAGATTCTTTCCACATGAACTTATGAACCTAAAAAATGAAATGTGTTTCTCCCTAATATGATAGGTACAATCCTATTTTATAAATTCAAATAGATTCACCATTGTGGTGAGGCCCATGGGACATGAAACAATGCTCATCACCCAAGATTTCCTTTTGGAGAAACTAATAGAGCCATGAGACAAAATCCTACACTCAGCCTATAAATGTGGAGAAACAAGAGGATCCATATAGAAATAAACCATTGAGGATACACCTTTTCAACTCCCTCTTGGGAACACCCAATGATGGAATCATCATACTTCAGCATCATTTTCCTTCTCATGGAACACACACGGTCAATAAATATGTTACTCCTTACTATATGCAATAAATCATGGGATATAATGAATTAGTATCCAGTCCTTCCAAAAAAAATACTCTCACAACACATGCCACACAGAAACGCCCCTATAATATTTTGTGGAATCTATCCTGCTTCCAAAATAAACAAAGGGGTCACCTTGAGTCTACCTCAACTGTCAACCTCGATCCTAGAACACTTATTGGTCCCTAATACATATTCAAAAACATAACCTTCATTTAAAATAACATTAATAAATATGATTTCAATCACATTTATTGAAAATTAACATGATATAGGTATAAAATAGTCAAATTTATTATAAATTATTGTCCAGAAAATCAACAAGTCATTATAGTAATATTATTGTATCAAAATATAAAATATTTTGATGTGGAAGAAAATTGGTTTTTTTCATAGGATAGAAAGATATTTAAATACCACATGGAGTGTCATACACTATGAATATGTTATACAAGTTGTGAATGGTTTATATTTGGAGTCTCCACATATTGGGGTTAGTGAGATACCATTTATGATAACCTTTATAATATGATATTATTCATATCTAGGCTACTAGGATTTACTAAATGGGGAGTGGAAAGGTATGTTGTTGACAATGTCATTAGTTGGGGAATAAAAAATATGGGATTTTTCAATATATGTAAGGATTATGCTATATTCACTATTAGTGAGATAGATTAGAGAAGTGTTCAGTCGTATCTAAATGATGTTAAATGAGAGTCATTACTCATGGTTTTAAAAAAAATGAAGGAACTTAAGGGTCATTAGTGGAAGATAAGTGAAACATTAATATTCTACTTCTAGTGGTTGTTTAATATATGTAAAACTATAGAAAATCAGTGGATAACATGACTAATGGTAGTTACCCCATATATATAACAGAATGGTGGAATCAGTTGATATGATATACTGTTTTGTAATGGTGGGGTGGGATAATTTTAAATATTTCTTATGATGAATATTGAACTTAGTGGTTGAATTTTTAATGGGGATTATAATAATATGACATAAGTTGGTATTGAAATTTTCATATGTGTTCTACCATGGATTTAGGACTCACATTCGAACCACGTAAGTCTAAATTGACATTTTTTTGATATTTCATGTGAATTAATTTTTTTGAGTTCTTCTTGAGTGTTTGTGAGAGGGGACTCAATGTGCTGATTTAAATTTGAATCTATCTTCCTATATATTGGAAAATTAATATTATGGTAATATTTATTTTCAATGAATATTTAGGGACATTTTTTTTATATTTTAATTTCAAGTGGAAACTTCTTAGTGATAATTAGCTTGTTGTTTTTCTTAAAAATGCTATTGGAGATTGTTTTTGGGCTCAGTAGCACACTAAATAGTAGACTCAAGTGGCATTAACACTCTATTATTAATTTTAATTTAATTTATTGTGATTTATTATACAAAATTTTCTATATATAGATTCATAAAATGTCTAGATTCCAAAAAATTTATGCGTAAGAATTCACCTTTTAGAGTGTGTATATAGAGTACTATTAGAATAAGAATGATAATGATGTTCTACTAAATGGGAAAAAACCAGAATACAATTAAAATGAAAAATTGTAATTACTATAATGAAATGAAAAATGGTTTATTTTTATTTCATTATCAATGAATATTTATGTTATCATTTTTCAGAAAAATATGACATCTTATATGATGAATTCTCTACAAGATAGATATATGAATCCAAATTATTTGAAAAATGTCTTTATATTGTGAAGGTTATTTGTTATGATATTATTAAATTATTTTTATGGAAAATTATATAATGAATGGACATATCATGATTCAAATTTATCTCGAATTAGATAATGATAATTTAATAAAATATGTATCATATTTTTTCTATTATCATCAGATATTAAATCATGGTACACTATGGTGAATTTTATAAGTATTTCTTAAAAAATCAAAATTTGTGATTGGGGTGTAATAAATATTATTCTGAATGAAGATCTCATATAGAGGGAAGTTTAATCACTCATCTATATAAGGGTAAATTTGGAATATAAAAGACATTCCCTTTATCAAATAAGGATCATGAAATAATTTGATAAACATATAATGGGTATTCTATTTTAATAATCCTAGAATTGACTCATATATTAGAACTATGAGAATATAGATTGTATCATAAATGATTAATAGTAATTCATGGTAAATACTTGAAGGGTAACTTTTATAATTTTATGATCTATTAATAGTATTTGGTAAATTTTTATTCTTTAAGGGTTGGTATGGTTCACATTGATGATGATACATATCATGAAATGATTGAGAAGGGACATGTTAGAGACTATATGAAGAGAAATGATTCTTGAATTAAAATGATATAAAACACACACCTAGTTTATGAATGAAATTATTTTTTATTTGTCTACTAAATGTGTTAGGATTTAGAAATAACTTCATGAATGTTGTATGGAATGTTCCATGGGGTTTCATGGTAGTAGCCATATAATAAGTGGATGGTATGTTATATATGATGAAATGGTTAGATAGAGAAAATATTATTAAATAATTAACTTTAAAAAGTTAATTTTTTTGAATTATAATATCATACAACTCTATCAGAAGAATAATACCGTTTTATTGGAAAAGGGAATAATGAATCTTGGTCATATAGTGTATAGATTTTTTTATTTATATACTCATAATGTAGTGAATTGTTTTATTCAACCTAATCAGAATAAATCCAAGATCATGAACATAATTTTTCATTCACATTAGGGTTGGGGTCTAGAACTAGTTCATTCCCCTAGTCAGTTAATGATATATATCATATTAATTAATGATTCAAAATGTTTTGATTTAACTCTTATAAGAAAAAATCAAGGTGTTTAAAATTTTTATTCAATGGAAGTATATGGTATAAAGGGAGAAATGAATAAATTTGAAATGCTTAATATCTTATAATTCCATTCAATACAATAAAATTTATATTTTAAACCTTTAAAATTAATAAGGAATCATAATTGTGATTAATGTATGTAGAACACCAGATGAGAATGGTTTTATAGAGAAAAAAGAATCATATGTAAAAAAAGGTGAAAAATAGAATTCTTCATTCTGTAATGAATAATGAAATTTAGGTGGATGCCATTAACTTTTCAATGAATCTTATTAATAATATTCATTCAATAGTAGTTGGGAAAGAGATCCAAAATTATCATTGGTCTATATAAATAAAAACATAATCTCCATAATTTTTTAAGAATTTGAGCCCATTTCAGTGTAGATAGAAAGGATTGGGGAAAACCAGAAGCTTTGTCTTTGTAACATGCAGATTTGTTTTTAAAGAGAAAACTATTTTCGATAGCATATGTGATATGCAACACCGAGCATGAAAAATACCATTATAAAAAATCCATTAAATTTTTTGGGTATGGATATAAATTAATACTTTATAAAATATATAAATATTTCATCAATATATTGTAATATTCATTGTAAATAATCAATCAATATTTGGTAGTAAATTTTTATTATTAAAAATTCATTCTTTTCAAAAAAAATTATTTAATTTATCAAAAACTATTATAAATATCTTATAAAATATTTATTAATTTTATTTAAAAAATATCTTCATTTTTTCTGTCAATTTATTTAAATTAACTTCGAGAAAAAATTTATGATTTTTCTGAAAATGTATAATTATATATAAATAGTAAAAAATATGGTTTAATATAATATTGTAATTAAAATTGACAAATGAATTAAATTTATACTCCAATTATTATCTTAATTTTATTTAATATTAACATATGTATTATTTAGTAATACTTAATCTAATTATTTCTATTTAAATCAACATTATATAATATTTTAATATGTGATAATTTTTAGGATTAAAAACACATTTATCAAAAAACTGTTTTAAAATGCATAATGATTGTAAATTATAATTAATTAAAAGAATATCTAATGGGAAATAAATTTGATGAAAATTTTCGATTATATATATTAATATTTAATAATTGAACTTAATTAAATTACGATTAAATGTTATATTGTTAAAGTGAAATCATATTTTAAAAAAAATGATATTTTTCTTCAAAAAAACGATATCCATCAGGATTTAAATTTTTATTTTAAATTAAAATTGTCCACCTATATGAATTTATTTTTATAAAATGTATTCAATATTTTGAATCACCAAAATTAATATTATGTAATAGTGTGAACATATTTTAAGATGATTATGAATTGTAAGTATGGAAGATATTAACTACCATGTTAAAAGGAAAATAAGGTTAAGTAATGGAAAAAATCATTTAAATAATAACAGAAAAGAATTAATCCTAAATATATGAATATTTATTTTTTAATTTAATTTAAAATAAAAATAAAACTATTTATTATTATTATTACATTATATATTATTAAGTAATTAGTTTGATTAAAAATATATTTTGATATGATGAAACACAATTGTTATTTTTGAGTAATACACAATTTCAATTAAGATATGACTTTTTATGAAATAATTTATATTTTAAATAAATGATATTATAGTTTTATAATAAATTATTATTTATAAATTTAATTGATAAATATAATTTTAATATTGTTTAATGAAATTTAAATTATTTTTCGAAAACGGTTATTGTAAAAAACTAAACATTCTCAATAAATATGGATAGTTATTTAATAATTGAAAGTAAAAATAATTTTTAAGTTATTTAGATAAGATTAATTTTATTTTTTGAAAAACATTCAAAATTATCCAATAGTGAGTTGTTCATAATTTTCTAAGACTGTATTATTTTTAGTTAAATACTAAATATCTTATAAAAACACTCTGTATTTTATTACATCATGATTACCCCGAAATGTTGTAATAAATAATATAAAGAGAAATTGTGAACAAATATATGTTTTAAAAAGACAATAATTTTATTTCAATAGTATTTTATTAATTTTATAATGCCTCTATGAATCCTCTAAAAGCATTAATATATTTTAATTTTTTAAATCAATTCATTTAAAAGTGAGTCACCTCCATATCGCCAAGGAAATTATTTTAAGAATTTATTCCCTTGAACTTATGAAATAATTAAACCCAATTCCATTTTCTGGAAACCAAGTGCTAAAACCCTAGAAGGTTTTGTGGATCTGTTTATTTTATTAGATAGATTACAAAACCGTAGTTTTAGAAATGATAAATAATTCCCCTCTCATTTCCGATATAAAATGATAAAATATCTCATTTATCATCACTAAAATACATTTTGTCACATACTTTATATTCTATCCCCTTTTTAAAGTCCTCCCAAGGTTCCCCAAAGCACTCAATAGGACCCTATAAAGTATATGTAGAAACACACTCAGGTAAGGGATTTTTCACCCACCTCTTCTTGTTAAGAACCTCTTTTATGTAATCTCTTTTAAATTCAAATTTGTTCTTGGTATATGTTCCTAAATATCCCCATTACTCTCAATTTTATGTAAAAATGTCTATATACACATTATAATTTCATTATTATCTCTCTTAAACCCTTATGTACACTCGTTATAATGATAAACGTTTTGTAGGAATCCTTACCTTCCCTTCTGTTTTGAAGTTTCATTATTATCTTATACCTTATAATTGAAATTCCAATTGATGGGATTTGTATTTACATGTCAATACTACTGGAAATTTTACTTGAAAATTATTAAAAACCCTATGCACTCTCATAAACCTATTTTAGGATTTTTCATAAGTGACACCATTATTCTGACTAAAATTCACCATGATTCTCTACGCCAAAACAATTGTGTAGTGAATTCCATACCGATTTCCTATCATGGATGTAAAAATTAAAACAATTATTAATATTTGATTTTGTAATTTCATGTAAATAGTATAAACTATTTGATTATGGAATAAAATATGATGATGAATGAATCTATGGTTTATGATCTACATGGAAAACTTTAACATTAGAATGAAAAGAATATGATGGGTGCCCCCGTAATTATATAGCTCTCAAATGAATTGGGTAATGATTAGTATAATAAAATATAATGTTGGGATAGGGAGTGATCTTGATTCCTTTATGATTCCTTTACAATATTTATTTCATTGAATTTTGCCTTTACCTATGTTAATGATGTTGTGTTTTAAGTTGTTTCCACATTTTTGATGTTATGATTATCATGTTATATCTTGATTTATTATTCAGGATTGGGATTATCACTCATTTTATTACCCATTTATATTATCCTTTTTATAATTTATTACCTTATTAATTTCTTATTAACTAACTATGATGTATATCTCACCTATATCTTATGTGTTTCTCTAGGTTATCCCTTCTTGTTTTTAAAGGGATGGAATTTTTGAAGCATGTTAAGTATTTTTTCAATAATTTTGTTAAATCACAAGTTCAAGATGTTATTCTAGGTAACTAATTATCATATATAGTATACCTATTTATATTATATGTTATGTTATGGGTAAATGTTTTAATAGATCACCAACTAATATAAAATAAAGAATAGGGTCGTTATAGTTGGTATTAAAGGAAATGTTTATCTACTTTTAACATTAATATTTGAAAACCCCAATGATGGCTTTATGGATAAGACAAACGTTAAGAAAACATCCTTAAAATTTGTTAATTTATATATTAAGTGGTTATTCCCGAAAATAAATCCCTTTATGGATACTTCAAGTGGATGTGGCTCTATCAAATATGTATGTAGTGGTAAAACCCAAAAACACTACATTGGGATAGACTCTAGCAGGAATTGGTGCACAAGAATGGGTGTTGCTGTACAGCTGGTTTGAAAGTCCTAGGGAATATGTATCAGTAAATAGAAAATATCAATTTAAACTATTATTAAGGGAATAATAATTCCCATAAGATTCAATGTTAGGAAATAGAAAATAGATAAATTAGATTGAAACCTATAAATTTTTACATTAATGAAATACATTCCATTTAAAGGTTATTCCATTATGATAAATTAGGATTAATTTTTTGTATTTATACCCATCATAGAATTATTGTTTAATGGTCATTGAATTTCAAATTTGACTATTTTATTTCACACTCAATTATTTATTTGTTATTAGTATTATTTTTCATCTATATGTTTCACTTTATACTAATATTCTCCCAATTAGAAACCTAGTTATATGATGACCTTCATACTTTACATTCCATATTTTAATGATTATATTTTATTAACACATTTAGTTATTTGGGTTCCCTATAAATATATTTTAAATTTTCATTACATTTCTTATATAGATCTTGTTTTAATTGAGATTATGTGATTTATTGAAGGTGGGAAGATTGTAATGTCTTGAGTTTTTTAAAGGAAAAACTAGTCTCACTAGCATTTGTTATATGAAACACCAAGGCCAAACCAGACCACTTGACCATAGTCAATACATTTTCTGTATGAATATAATTAAATTATTTATGAAATATATAAATATTTCATAAAAACATGATAAATTATTGATAAATAATCAATAAATATTTGGTAATGTATTTTTTTATAAATATGTTTTTTTAAAAATGATTTTTATTTATTTTTATTAAATAAATATTATAAATTGTTTATAGAACATTTTTATTTATTTTTTTGAAATTTTTTATAAATTTATTATATTATGATATTAAAAATAATTAGTGTTAAAATTTACCATTTGTTTTTGGAAAATGTATACTTTTCAGTGAATGGTGAAACATTCCGTTTTTACGTAAAATTATCATTTCTGTTTGTAAATCAATTAAATTAAAAGAAAAATAATTATTTAAATCATATTTCAAGGTCACATAAGTATTATTTAGTCATATTTAATTAAATTAATCAAATTTAAATTAATATTATTCCATATATTGATACTATTTTATTTCTATTGTTACAATCACATTTCTATAAAATTATATTAAAATGCATAATGATTCTCAAATATATTTATCTTAAAAAACCTATAATGAGAAGTGTTTTGAATGAAATTTTTATATTATATGTCTTTATATATAATTTTAAAATCATATTTTGATTATTTCTTGTTACAGAGTTAATGTGAAATCATCTTTTCTTTGAAAAGTGCATTTTCCAAAAAATCGCTTTTAATGTTGATTGATGGGTTTTTTTAAAATAAATTATTCCACCTATTGAAATTTTCATTGAAGAAATTTATTCAATATTCCGAATAATCATAATTAAAATTATTTGATATGATAAATTTAGTTTTTGAACAATATGAATTGTAACTATAAAAAATAATAATTACGATAACAAATGAATAATATTTTAATTTATTGTAAAAATAATTTAACCATGTCTCGAAAAAAGTAACCACTATGGAATGTTTTTATATATTTTATTTTCATTTAAAATATTATTATATTTATTTCTTATTTTTTTAATTTATAAATGATTAATTAATCCATTTGATAAAAATTATATTTTTGTATGACAAGACATAAATTGTATTTTTGAGTAATATTCAATTTCAGTTAAGATATTAAATTTAATGGATTAATTTTTTTAAAAATAATAATAATTTCATATTTTTTTAAAATTATTATTGATAAATTTAATGATTCTATAATTTTTATGATGTAAAATTTAATTTTAATAACAGTTCAAAAACTTTTATTGTCAAAAAACACAGTATTTATCAATAAATTTATATTATTATTTTAAAATTGAAAAATACATATTTTGCGAATTTTATAAATAGATAAATTTTATTCTTATAATTAAAACATCAAAATTAAATAGTAGTTAATTTTTCATAATTTTTTGTGATAGTTGAATTTTTAGGTAAAAATTATTTACTGTATAAAAATATGTTGGGTATTATGACATCATATGGACCTAGATGTGATTTAATAAATAATATTAAAGTTATAAATGATCAGATATATTTTTTACCTCTAAAAAAATATGAATTTATGTTTTTTATTTTATAATTCCCTTATAAATCCTCCAATAGAATTAATTTATTTTATGTTTTTAAAATCATTGCTCAAATAGTAGGATTCTCCTCCACATCACTGAGGGGAATATTTTATTAATTTCAACCCATGGATGTATAAAATAGGTAAAAACCCCCCATTTGGGATAATCAATAGAAAAACCCATTGGAAGGTTTTTGGGTTTTGATATTTTATAATATTGAGTCCAGAACCTACGTTTGGGAAATGATAAAGTATTCCCCTCAAATTTCTTATATAAAACAAAAAAGGATCTCATTTCCATTAAATTAAATTATTTGAAGCACATCCTTAATCATCCCTCCCATTTGTAAATTCCTTCCATGTTTCCCCAAATCTCAAAAGAATATCTTCTCAAGCATATGGAAACACAGTTAAGTAAGTGACCTTCCAATAACATCTTTTTTTCATGGAAGTATTTTATTTTATATCAGTTATATTAAAAATTTTCCCATGTTATATGGTACGCGGTGTCCCCATTTTTGTCCATTTTATTTTTAAATTGATAGATACCCCTTAGACTCTCATTATTCCCGCCATTAAAACCTTTTGTACAACTGTTACAATGCCGAAATTTAGTAAGGGACCCTCACTTTCTCAACATTATTGATGTTTCTTTATTATATTATAACAAATATTTAAAATTAACATTCTAGTAGATTTATTTATATTTCTATAATATATATAATTTAATTTCCCAAGGATTTGATTCCCCTTTCACTATCATCAATCGATTTTATTAATTTTTATGTGTTGCCGATATACGGATAAAATTTCTCCATGATTTTCTATGCCAAAATAATTTTTTAGTGAATACCATAGCCATTTAATATCAAGGGTGTTAAAATTTATACATTTATAAATATTTGACATGGTTCATTTTTTCTTTTTATCAAAAAATCCTTTATTAGGAAATAAAATATTATTTTTAATGAACCCATGTTTTAATATATATGTTGCACAACAAAGAATGGGAATGTAATGAATGTGATAAGTGCATCTAGAATTAAATTGCACTCTAATGCATTGGGTAATTTTTTGTCTCACGAGATTTCAGTTTGGGATAAAGAGTGAACTTGATTCATTTCTAGTAAATTGACTATCATGTGTCTTGGAACATATGCTTGACCTATGTTTATGATGCAATGTTTTATATTGTTGCCACATTTCTTATGTTGTGATTACAATGCTATATCATGACTTATTATTAATTGTTATTATTCGCACTCCTTTTATTATACATTTATTTGTCTATTTAATAACCTGTATTACCTTATTCCATGATTATTATCTTGATTGGATTTATATCTATACCCTTTCTTATGTATGTCTCCATGATACCACATGAAATTTATAATTCTAATGTATATTTTAAGTATGTTATGCATGTTTTCAATAATGTCGTTATATTCAATGTTCATGATGTTATTCTACATACCTAATATGAAAATACACTATAAATATTAATGTTATTTGTTTTTAGGTGTACTTTAATGTAATTAGTCATGAATTAAAGTATTATAATGAACATGGTCATTGTAGTTCTCTACAGGTTTCATTATTTTATATGTAAATAAAAACATAGGATATTGAATTTGAGATGATTACATGGGTCAATTTATTATCATTCTAAATTTTCTCTTTATGGATATGGTATTATAGAATGAAAATACTTTCTTGTAAATAAAATACTGAAAATGAAACAATAGAACATATCAATTTTTATAGGAATAGATATTTAGGATGGACACTAAATCTATAAATATTAGGGAGAACAAATAGTTTAAAAGATATACTAGAGGAAAATATAAATGAATGTTTTAGGATTGTGGGGGGTCAGATCAGAGCACCAGAAGATAATGTTTAAGAAGATATAGTTCTTGAATGTATATGAAAAATGATAAATTTTGTGGATTTCATTGAGTTATAATATCATTATAAGATATGGGATCATATTTTATTGATATTATAAGGAATGGAAAAGATCCTAAGAGTATAAAGAATCAGATAGTCTAAATGATTCCAAAAGAGGAGTTAAATATAAATGAATAGTTAAATTTATTACATGAAAAAGAAACTTATGATTTATTGGATACTTAATATGGTAATAAATCATGGGAAAGAAAGTCAGTAATCTTTTATAATCAAGAGAAAAATGGTATGAAAAGGTACAATAAAAGGAAATGGTTGATGGGATGTTAGAGTAAATAAAGAGTTGAGTTCTCTGATTGTTTTAACTCGTAAATAAATATACATCCATTTCAACATTATTGAGTCATTTTTAAGGTGATAAATTCTATATAGATATGATGAATGTAAAAATAGATATCATTAACTATTAATAGGATGCAGAAATATTAATGATTCAACTGGATATTTTTATGGATTAGTAAAATAAATACACAATGTGTTAGTATGAGAGGAGAATCTATGGATTGATGTGGGAATCAAGACAATAGATCAAGATGTTCAAATATTTCATGAATTTTAATGGATTAATTGGAGGGACATAAATAATTGTTTCTACGAAAATATATTTTATGCATGAAATTTTTTCATTTTACTACAGTATGTGTTGTCATGTGCCAGGTAGGTCTATAACATAAGTTGATTGAGAAGATAAAATTTTATTTTTTGGAAATTTTTACTACGAAAGGTATTAGGGATTCCATGAAAATATTATAAAAACAAAATTAGAGAGATATAAAGAATACATGTTTGTATTTTTTCCAAAATTCAATGCATCTTGGAGATAATTGAATGAATTTTGACATTCACATTTAATATGATCTCAACACCATTGGTTGAAAATTTCAAATTTTCCAAGGTGAAAGTGATAAAAATATTGTACGATTAAATGTGTAAGGAAGAAGTTATTATTTCATCAATTTTGGGTAGTTAGATGTTTTTCATAGTATGTATATGCCCATAATTTGTGTACTTAGTGGGGTTATTTAGCTGGTTCATAGTAAATCCTAGAGAAGAAAAATGAGAAGTTGTGTTATTTTTTCCCAATTTTATTAAAGGATTAGAATATATAGTTTTGTGATTTTCAACACATGATCCATTTAAGGGTTATATTGTTGTATAAATCGATTAAAACATATACACTTTTATTACTATAATTGGAGTTCAATTCTTATTTTGAGTAATGACAGTTAGAAAGATTAGAATGTTGCAGCTGGTGGTATAATTGTTCAGAATATAATACGAATATATAGATATCATTAAATTAGATAAAGTTATAATATAATTTACATTGCTATTTGATAATATACGAATAGTTCAAGAATGATGGTTTTAATTTTTAGATAGATAGACATAAATTAATTTGGATAAGAATATGATATTTCACTCATGAATGAAACACATTGTAATGAAATACCATTTCATCAAGAAGATTATGAAGTATAAAAGTATAAATCTGTAAAAGATATCTAAAAGGAAAGCTATAGAAAACATATTCACCTAGGGTATAGTATAAGAAATTTTGAGGAAACATTTTATGTAGTGGGACTAAGGAAATCATAAGGTGATATATATAATATTTTTGTTGTTAAAAATGGAAGGGTTGTTTGTTTTCTTAATAGTTATTGGTTATCATGGTTTCCTTAACTAATTATTCATGTGCTAGATTTTTAAAATTGGTGAAGCCAATTCATGTTCCAATTTATATGACCATAATATATCATCATCCAATTCACATAAAGAGAACTCACAAATTCTTGTGAAGGGACATGTTATGAAATTTCATATTCTAATTATAGTGTTGAAGTTATTAGCTTTTTAGTAGATGATAAAAATAAGTTTCATAATAAATATGTGTCCCTAATGTAGTTATAAGTATTTTATTAATTTTTTGTTTGTATAAAAGTGTCAAATGAATGAGTTATAAATGGAATGTAAGATTAAATATCATGATATAAAACAATAATTTAGTTAAATTAATGTAATGTGTTGGGAATATGTGTTTACTATGACCAATAAAAGGTCTCTAAAAAATGTTGGAGGATGGTCAAACCAATTTATTTGATATATATCACTATAATGGTGTGTCATGAACATTTAATGCAATCAATGTAATGATTAATTATCTAGTAAGATTCTTTTTACATGGTGAATGTAATCATAAAACGTGAAATTTAAATGAAAAGTGTAGAAATGTTATCCCATACATGTTTTATTAATGTAAAAACCATATTAATCCATAATATTCTTTTATTTTTATTTTTATTTTGAATGAATTTTTTTTTAATTTTCCTCGAGGGTGTGTTAGGGTCAACTCAGTGTGATGATTTTGGATGGGTTTAATATTATTAAGTAATGTTACATTGAATTCAAAAAAATCCTTTTGTTTTGTGGATTTAATGGTGATCTGCCTCTATCAGTGTATGTTGTGGTGGTAACATATAGTCACAATTGGTTAGTCTATTCTCTAAAAACATTTCATACTCAATACATCAGGTTTATTCAATGTATTATAAAAATGGTATCATATGAAAATGCATGAATGTGTATAATATAGCTAGTTGAAATAGGTTTATAGATATTTGTGTTTATGGAGATCATTTGAGATACCTTTTTAGCTTCAGTATCATTGTTTCTTTGGAATAGGCAACTCATTACGTTCCATTCTAATTTAGTGATTCATTTTTTTTAAAAAAATACTATAAAGTCCCATGGGGTTGGAATTCTTTTTATCTAATTGGGGATTGTGTTTGACTGAATAAGTTTATCTAAAAGTTTATGGAGTTTTACCCAGTGTGTTGGCAGGGTATTTAGAAGGTATTACATTTGAAACAATACACATAGAATTTAATTATATCTTCAAAATTGTTTTTTAATATATATATAAGTATTTTTTGATATAATTAAACAATTTGTTATATATAATAATGAAAAAAATGGAATGGAAAAAATTAGTGAGGGTCCAATTCAAGTGGGAAATTGGTGGAGGTATGACCTAAACCCTCATTCATGTTATTTATATGGGCTATATTTATTTATACAATATGTATATGTTATAGAGTATGAATTGAATGATTATAAAACATACAATATTACTTGTATTTGGGATATACTATTTAATGAAATAAATATTTCATGATAATGAAATAAACATATTTTATTTTATGATGTGCTCTTATTACAATGGAATTCATACATTAAATGTTATTCATTAATAAAATGTATAAATAATTTATCATTATTTAAAGTGTTTCTTGTGATTAAATGATAGGGAATTTATTTTGAAGTTGATTATGAAGTGTTAATAATCTATGTATTTAATCGAATGTGAAAAAATATTTAGGAAAAATATATACAAATATCCAGAATTACATGAGTCTTATATTAATTCCATTTCCATTAAATGGATTTGGTTTCATAAATTTCTATTGAATCTCACCCTACTAAAACTCTCTATCATTGTCACACTTTTACAAAATGATTTACTACCATATAATGGGATGAATAGATTCCTTCTTTAATGTTAACTGAGTTAGTATTTCCTATGGACACACCATGAAGGGAAGAATCACATTGATTTCCCTAGTTATCTTTATTAACCATCAATTAAAAATAATAGCAACAGCCTCAAATGGTTTATAGAATATATTTTATTCATTATATTTATAGTATCATGGTTTTGAGTTTCTCCAATGTAGTTTTTAGGGTAGGCTTTCTTATTTTGTTTTAGTTCTTAGATTAATTTTTTATATATTGTAATAAAACTTCTAGAAAATAGAATCAGTGAAACCCTTCATGTAATAACCCTGAAAATTGTCACCCATATGTGGTGTTTAATATAATAAAATTGCACAAGATAAAAGATATGACATTCCGTGGGATCAAATATTTTATTACAATTTAAATACATGATACGTATATGATCCAAAAATTGCTTTTGAGAATATGATATAGAAATATATATATATGGAAAACATTATTGTTTATTTTAATAAATCCCAAAATTAAATCATAGTTCCTTATGGATTCCATGGGGATACAAAAATAAATAAATAGGTTGAATCAGATGCTCAAAAATGGAAAGTGTTCAAAATAAGAATTTATATATTATATAAGGAAATAATAACATGAAATATATAAACATTAATCAAATATCCCATATAACAAATATCATGAAGGAGGAATATATCTACGAATCACGTAGCAGTATAAATAATACCATGTAAAAAACATTCTTCCATAATTATATAATTCATAATTTTAGACATCATAATCATACCATCAAGGTCTCATTCCATGATATCATACATAAATAGGTATGGAAGACACCAAATACCCTAACAAAATTCTCTTATGAGAAATAATGATATTTCAAGGAGAGATTTAATATCATTCCCCATCCATCACTAATTAATTCCAATAAATTCATTATATTATATGTGTTATTACGAAATACAATACATGATCAATATGTCGTAGTAAATAACATCTGTATTTGAAAACTAGAATGCTTAACGTAAATATTTTATGTAGTCAATAAATAGATCAATATGATTATAAGATATAAAAAAATAAAATGGAAGATAACCTTATATCACATCCTTAGGGAATAAGAAAAATCTTCAAATTATGTTGACATAGATGGAAAACACATATATAAATATATTAGAAAAGTACTATAATAGCTAGATGACATATAATTTTCTAATATTTTATAAATAAAAATTTCAATAATAATAGTAATAGGTTATTTATTCAAAATAATGAAAATGTATAGGAACATTGATATGGTATAATGGTTATGATGGTTGGAAAATGTGGATATTATGTAAACTTTTAAAAATATTATTTTCCCAATTTTATTAAAAGTCAAAAATTACCTATATAGAAAATGATAAAAATATTTTATAAAAAAAGTTAATATAAAGTAATATTTAACTAAAGGTATACATTATAAAATATTTTTTTATATAAAATAACATAATATATGAAAAATAAATACTATTATATTGAATATAAATATTCATAACCAAAATTAAACAATCAAGTCCTCTTTTCTTATAATCTATATTTTGGTGGTTTTGACACCCATAAAAATTTTAAAGAGAAATACTACCTAAAACCACTATAAATAAATATAATAGAAGGAAATATATCATTTCTATAAGATAAGTAATAAAATATTTCTCCTAATGGAAATTGAAACATAAAAAATCTTGATAAAAATGAGATTTTGACATAAAATCTTATGATAGTTTTCCACAATGTTTGATGCCTTACTATATCATGTATAATAAATTTATATTTTCAATTAATTTATAAATGATCAATAATTATATATACAATTTTTATATCATTTATTCTGAATTTATTTTTACCAATTTATTAATAACTCATTGATAAAACAAATTATTTAATTTTTTATTATTTTGTATCTTAGGGATGTTTTGATTTAGAGATTACAATCATTGAATGACATTAATATTTTCAGCACACACAAAACATTAATATCATATTATATATCATATTTATAAATTCATTAAAATTTTATAATAATTATCATAATATAGTTATGGAAAAATAATTATATCACATTGTAGATGTGGTAGTCCACGTGTTCACCCGAGCGATGTTGCATTTTTCAAACGGATGGGAGGAAATAAAATTTAAAAATAGGTTATATTTAAGAATTTATATATATATATACATGTAAAATATGGATATATAAACACATAATTCATCTATACAACAATCCATTAGAGGTGGTGATGAAAAATGAATAAAAAATATTAATAAAGATGGTAGTCCACGTGTACGCATTAGCGATGTTTTCATTTTTCATTATATAGAATGGAGAATGAAAAATTGTTATAAAAATAACAATAAAACATTTTTTTATTTTATAGATATTGATATAATTATTTTATGGTGGTTATAGAATATTTAAATGAGTTTTAAGAAGAATGAAAATTTAGAAGGATTAGTATGAACATATACATCTAATTTGGATACTCTCATTAGAAAAACACCATAAGGATAATTGGATGATAATTTTGGGAAGAAAAAAAAATATCTATCATTGATAAGGGTGTGGGAGAGGTTTTTGGATAGAACTATTTTGAGTTAATTTTCACAAGTTTTGTGATGAAGTGAGGAAAGGACTTTTAATTTTATTTGTGAGAGGAGTTTGAATCATATAAATTCAAATAAATTTTTAATATAATAAATTTGTTTATTAAGAATAGTGGAACCAATTTTGTCCAATTAAGAATATATGTTAATTAAATTTATTATTTAAATCAACTAATAAAATATAATAAATATTTATAGATTTTTTATTACATGTCACTTATTTTAACCACAATTTGACCTATTTCAGCCTTAGTCATTATGATGATCTTTTTTCCATGATTACTATTCATTACGAGAAAAAATTACGTTGAATATAATTAATAATCTAAATTATTATAATAATGAAATTGAATCATTTTTACATGAATCATTTTATATAGGTATTATATAAAGATTTTAATATAATTAAGAAAAATGTAATGATAAATTTGTTTTTTAATTTTTCTTTCAACGATTAAAAGTCATTTTATGCCAAAATAATTTATAAAGTTTAGTTTATGTCACAAATTAAATTATGAAAAAATATATTTTATTAATGTGAGTTTAAAACAAATAAAAAACTAGACTTAACATTATAATTAATTTGTTAAAGAGAATAATAAAAAATAATTTTTTCATTTGAATAAAACATAACTTATGTTTTATGATATGCAAAATATGTTTCTAACTCCAACATAATATTTTAAATTATATGATATTACTTGTTAAATATATACATGATCTATTAAATATTTTTTAAAAACATTAGTGTAATTCTTATACCATAAATATTTCATAAACGCAATATTATTTGTTAAAATAGTATTTTTCACTATTTACCCAAAAAAACAATTATTTTAGAATAATCCAAAAAAACAATCATAAATAAAACATTTTTAACTAGAAAATGATAACTATTTTATTAAAATAATTTAGTTTATAAATTATAATTTATAATGTTAATTTAAATTATTTATATTCTAACGATAATATTTGAGGATGCGTTCTTCCTAATAGTTTGGATAAGTAGTGTGTACCCGATATAGTGATATTTTAGGTATTAAACTTAAAAAAATATTCATCACCATCAAATACTAACAATACATCGTAGGATGTTCTCATGTAATTATGGATATTATTAATGGTAACCTAATAAAATTCACAAGGAATTTACTGGTATAATATTTTCATACATAAATTATGAGGTACAACAAAATGGGTACAGAATATACCATTCATTATTGATCTAATTACAAAACCATATAGAATATTAATCATTAATTCTAGTTTTTTAGTAATTGAGGTCATTTCATCTTTGAAATCTTGTTTCCAGGTAATATATCTAATGAAAATTTTTCATTAAATTTTCTTGTTATACATTTTTAAAACATTAACAATGTAATTTTTTGACTAGGGACAATAATTTTTTAGGTAAATCATTATAAAATATCATATCAAATTTGTACGATAACTCACCAAGAACATTTTTTGAGAAGAATTAACAATGTTATTTAATTTCCAATTAGAATTATCCCATAAAACTACAATACAATAATAGATACATCGATCCCACCAATTTATTTATGTAATTAGTATTAATATTTATTAATAATAAAGTTAAAATCAATCATAGTTTAATAAAAATGAATATTCCCACATGCAAAATCATCTTTCACCCCATAAAAAGATTATTATAACTTATAAATCAAATAATAAATTTTTTCATCATTAAAACAGTTGGGTTTTTCCATATATACATCCTAATATTAATTCCCCTAAAATGAATATATTTTTCACATACATTTGATATATATAAAAAATAATAACATGCTTCAACTGCTAAAAAAATCTAATTCGATATAATCAAATTCACTATGGAAAATATTCCCCCATTGTCAACACCATGAATTTTTTTAAAACCATTAAATACTCAGAAGGAATTATACATATGAAATCTACCATCCATATTAGTATTCTTGGGAAATACCCTCATAAAACCAATAGGGGGTTTTACATCAGGTGGATATAACATATTCCAAACCAAAATACTCATAATTCAAATGCATGATTCCAAGGTATATATTTTATTTTATTTTTGTAAAACCATTTATATTTTTCCATTTTATAGATATGTGATAGTTTAGATGTTACTCATAATAAAAATATGGGAAAATAAATCCATATAAAAAAACAAATCATAAGTTATATATTTTTTTCTGAAGTCCTTCTAAACACCGCTAGACTTTTAATATCCCTGGAAGTGTTCCATTTATTATTTACCCTCTTTCGATGTTCAAATATAGATCACCAAATTATTGATGGGGTCTAGAAAGTTTCTTAATTTAATTTATTAATTATAAATTTTAATTATGAGTTTGGAAATGATATTTTTGATAATTTCTCTTACCCTCTAAAATAAATTAAAACTCATCCTCCCTCTATATATTTTTCTCCTCAAAATTATGAATCTCATTTTTATAGTCATATTAATGGACATGTTTATCAACATGTATTTTTACTGGTGATTCCATAACCCATAATCAATTATATCACCATTTCTCTGACTATTTCAGCTGTTTCATTCATTTGTTCCATAATTTAGTGGTTTTTATGTTTTTCAAGGAATATTATTATTATATAAGGTTTATCTAGTCATAATAACTTGTAATACTAATGTAGGATCCTTGTATATGGTCTCAAACCATTCATTATAGATTATTCATGACTAATGTGATGTATTATATACAGTCTCTCCATCCATGATTCATTGGCCATGAACTAAATTAAACTATTTCTCCCTTACTTGTATTAGTTGGTTAATGAAATATAGGCCCTTCACAGACCCTTCTATTACTATATCACAATTCCATTTCCATTTATTTCCTTTCACATTATTTAATGTATATTATTCCATATAATATATAATCAATGGGTTTCCATTGAGTTATATTACGAAATAATATTATTTTATTCAATTCCCCTATCCTCCTTGGATATAGTAAATTTAACTAACTACGAAATATAAGTATACAGAAATCCCATGAGGGACTACATTGAAGATACAAGTCCATATTTATTTTGTTTTTATATAATATGGATTGAATGTTCTATCCCCTATAACTTGTTCAAACAGAGTAGGATATGCCTTTGGTATGGTTGTAAACATAAAATGAGTACTTGGGAACCGACATAAATTATATGTAAATGTTATTTGGATTATGTGACAACCATAGATAATGTTTCTTATGTAATAATTTTAATGATATTATTATTACACAAAATGATTTAATATATGTTAATTTTATAATATACACTTTACTATACTGGACAGAATTATATGGGATGTAATGACATCATTCCTTATATTGATTATCAAAAAACATGATATTCTCATTATAAGGTATGACCGTGATTGAGATGTTATATCCATAATATTGGGATGAAATTTCTACCACTAGATATACATTATCTCCCATGTGACCCTAATATCATCAATTATTTGATGTTATTCTTTATCACTTTTTATCACACATGACAAGGTGAAAAAACTCAAATTATCTGATACATCCATATAATTGGATGAAATGATCATATGTGTGTGGTCATTAATAGGATGTGAGGACCACCATTATGATTTATTCTAAGACTAAGTACAATTATTCAATATGTTAGTTACTTATTTCAATTATCACAATACTCTTATATGTATCTATATAAGGGGTTTTATTACCACATTTTTAATTTTTCAATGATGTTTTATATATTTTTTATTAAGGTCATGGATGTTATGACCACTTGTGAATTTTATTTCTAGAATATAATGAATACTTTAATTATATGTTTATTAGGATGTAAAAACCACGTATAAACTACTATAATTTATGTAGACACCATTTTAATTGATTAAAATTGTAATCATGATGCCCAGTATTTATTCATGTGTTATGTTGAATGACATATCGACAATATACAAAGTATGTATGGTCACTATAAGATCTCATTATCTCATTTTTAGTATTCGAAAACCCTTTTTTTCGATATCCATTATTTTGGGATTTTTTGAGTTTGATAATGGATAATTTCAATATTTTGGAAGCCCATGGGTCTATGTACAATTGGAACATGACATGTCCAAATAGTATGGAAAACCCCACCAAACCACAGAACCTAAAAAAATTAGGGTTTTCATGGTTGGTTCACAATTTTACAAACCGTGTTCACTACTAGGAGAAACCAGACACAGTACCAGTTTCAGATATGGTTAGGGTACATTGATTCTCAAACTATGTGTCCCTAACAATCCAACAATACATGCAGGTTTTAATTCCATTGAAATTTTTTATTTAAAATCTCAAACAATTATTTTAATATTCCTAATCACCTAATTCATACCAAAGACGAATCCTTTGTATTAGAAGGATCCCTAGATGGAATTTTGGCTCCCCAAACCTCTTTTCCTGGATGATTTAAGTATTAATGATCTCATTTGATCTCCATTGGGTATGTGGATATCTATTAAGTGTTTTATTCAGTCCTATCCTTCTATCATCCATATAGAATCATGGATCATCATGTTATTTGATAGAACGAAATATGTTTTTTCGGAACTTGATTATAGGTTATGTTTCATAATATCCATCACCCATTCATTATTGGAGATCATATTTTGGGTGTTGTATTTGATATTTTGATAAATTATAGGTCATTCCATGATTCTATTCCCCATTATTGAATCCTTAAATTTCTTGATTTAATTGAAATAGGTGTTAAATTGATTTAAAAACCCAAAATTTTAAGGATTTGATATGCGATTTTAATTTTAATTAGAAATGTGGGGTGGATTTTGAAAAAGTTGTTGCATAATTTTAGAAATGATTTAAAATACTGATTTTCATTAGAATTTGGAGAATATGGATTAATGTGAATGATTATTTTAAATTTCATTAGTTTATTAAAACAACATTTTATTGAAATTAAAATTTTCATATTGAAAACTGAAAATTGGAAAATTGTAAAGTAAATTTATTTGAAATGTTTTATTTTACCATGTTTAATGTACTAGTTTTTTGAAGAACATATTAGCCATAATATTTAGTGGTAATTGGGAAAATCAATCTAAGACATTGAATCATAAAAAATGTATTTAGGATGAAAATATTTACTAAATAATAATGTCATAGATGCTTGGTAGGGTTCCCTTTAGAGGTATAGGTGGACCTTGAGGGTTCCATAATTATGGTGTATATTGATATGAGGGTGCACACCTATGTTGACCTATAATCATTATTGATAAGTGTTAGGGTCTCATTACATAAGCTAAAATACCACTGGGCTTTTTTAAATGGTGATATGATTTATTGAATTGATTATACATGCTAATGACTGTTGAACACTTTATTTCATGGAAACTATTTTGTTTATACTATTTATTGAAGATTGTTTTTTATATATATGTCATCTCATTTCATATGAAATCCTGTTTTGGTTTATAATTTTTCAATTACATTTAATTTATTAAATAAATAAAATGAATAATAAATAGTTTAATTATTATGGAATTTCATATGGAATACTTGGTGTGACCCTACTAAGATTTATAAATAACACTCTAACTTTTCATTTACTATGTTTTTGATTATATTATTCGAGGACCATGAAAAGTGAGATAACTACTTGTATGTGATGGATTTTCTAGATCATCGGGACTATGGAATATTGGTAGTGAATGGTGGAGCTGTTGTCCACTTTTTAAATATGAGATTTTGATATATTTGTCTAGATGATTTTTTGTTTCCTTTAAGAAGATCATATTTATTTAAATGTACTATTTCAGCCTATTTTTTAATGGTACCTTCATCACTTGGGAGTGTTGAGAATGCTGACTTGTATCTTTAATCATCCACCATGTTGTGGAAATGACACAACCTATTTCCTCTTGTATGATTCTTGGTTATTGTCTACATCCAAGGGAATCATGAATTCCCTACAGACTAGGTTATAGTTGGATTGGGTATCACACATTAATGTTATCTAGAATAGTTCAAGAAAAAGTGTTTCTAAAAGAATAGTTAAATAATTTTACAAGTATATCATAATTAAGTTTGGGACGTCTTGAGTGGAAATCAGATGTATTTGTGGGGGATTTTCTTACCATATCTCAGCACAAGAATCCAAAAGTCACCATAAATTTTTGTGATTAAATACATTGAGGAATGTTTTCATCTTTTTATATTATTTTACCTTCCTTTGATATCGGTTTATTGAAATACCAATATTAATTTTTTTATTGATAGAATTAATATTCCAAAAAATATTTTCTAAGTTACAAATATGTGTATCCTAACTTATGTATTTGTTGTTTTCGATTTATATTTTGTAGCATCATGTCTCTTAACAGATGTATAAATTGGACCTTTGAGGGACAAAATGGTGAACTAATGATTGAAAATTCTCTATTGGAACCAATTTTTTTAGTATAACAGTGTTTGTTGCCTAATATCTAAGGATTTTAGAAACACCCACTTTTGTTAAGGTTCCAAATATGTAATGGCATAGGTAAGAATCTAAAAATAATTCTCAAGATTTCATTCACTAGAATCCACCATATTTCCAAATATATAATGTTTTTCAAGTGGCTAAGTAATAGTTAGTAATGATACATATTCTTTTTGAGTTCCTAGAAATACCAAAGGATATTAATGTAAAATTATTGACCGTTATGACGGAGGGGATTGGTAGGAGATGGTTGGATTTGATGGTGGTAGTGAAAAGGAATGAGGTGTTGGAATAAAAATACTTTTGAGTTCTTTTCAGAAAAAAAGATGAATCTGTCATTAATGTTTGTGAAAAAATATATCGCTTTTCTTAGACTCCATCAAGGTGACATGACCATGAATGAGTATCTTAACTATTTTTATGAGAATGTTTAGTTTTTTATGAGTTATTGACCATTAAGAAGATTAAGGTATAAATATTTGAGATCGATATTTGATCTAACATATAATACTAGGTATCATTTTTTAATCTTTCTTCATATACTGATGAGTATAATAGAGAATTTATGGTGGAGCCTGACCTAACTAGTATGTCAGGGATGAAGGGAGATCCTTTATCTCCCTGTGGTATTTATGTGACTCCATTTACGGTAATGTGTAAGAGTGATGAGTATCATGGAGGTTATAGAAATCATGCCTCTTCCATTCCATTTATTGTTCCTAGAAGTAGCCCATTGAGTTGGTATCAGTGTATTAGGAATAGGTATTCAAAATGATTGTGTAATAAGGAGACATCAATCTTCATTTCTTATGGTTTCATAGGAAATATATTAAAGTTATTTGGTTTCTCTTCTACTATGAACATTGGCATGGTCTCATATTTATTAGAAATTATTAAAGTGAATCTAAATGCTTCATGATCTAATGGATTTTATCCATAGACAACTAAAACAGTGTTTTTTCACATAGTGGAAAATTATCCAATGGAAGTTGATACATGTTCAGAGACTGTGAGAGGTACCATCACTATAGATTCATCTTTATTTAATGCTTTATTCAATAATATTGAATATCAATCCTTTATATCGACTCATATGGTGTATATAATTAATCTTTCTATATATCCTTTGTCTTATGTGATGGATATTACCAAGACCCTCAATACAAAGAGAGTGCATGGTCTCTATTGTCCTGCTTGTGTATTCTCTTTATTAGTGATTGATCTTACCAATATTTTTTTTTGAATGTCTAAATAAAACATATTGACTTCATCCTCATGATTTATTGGATAATTTCTAATATGTTTTTAATTAACTATTATATTCAATAGGAATCCTTTATTATTCTTGATGGGGTGGTTCTTGTAATTCAGGTAGAATGGGAACCATATAAAAGTTTATATAGACCATGATTTATAGAATTGGGTTGTGTAATATTGATTTTTTCTTTTGAAAAGGAGTTATAATATTTATGTGATGACCTCCCTCCAGTCACTATCATTATTCTTGATGGGCCTTTTAATTTCCCTGGTCTTCGACCAGTAAGAGTGATATATTTCACTATTGAATTATTACATGGTACTCAGCTGATATCCATTCCTTTAACCATATTGAACACGATTTTTTGAAATTTTTATATATGCAATTGGATGATTTTTTTAGAGAAAGGTTTCATAATCCCTAGTTCTTCACCATGCACTACACCCATTCTACTTTTTGATGAATATTTATAGAACATGTCACATATGTGTTGAGTACAGAAACCTTAATCATGTTATTATAAGGAAAGTCTATGATACCATTTATTGATAAATTATAATGTCATTTTAATTGATAATGGTGGTTCTTGATGATTGATCTTTGATCTGGATATCACTAATTGATAATAAAAGAATTTAAAATTTTGGGGATAGGAATTAGTATTTGGTATGACCAGTATGAATATATTTTCATTATATTTGGTCTGATTGATTCTCAGACAATTTTAATGGATTTAATGAATAGTGTTATCCATGTGAACCTCTACTTGTTCTATGAAGTCATGGTGGATGACATTTTGGATTACTCCTAGACTAAAGTGAATCGTGTGCATAATTTGATAGCCGTCATAGGAATATTATGAGATCACAAAATCTATGTGAAGCTATCAAATTTTACTTTTTGAATTTGTGATGTTATGTTTATAGGGCATGTGGTATCAGAATAGAGAATCTCATAAATTTTTGATAATGTGAAGGTTGTTATGACATTGAATCAACCAGATAATGTTTTTTAGATATAGAAATTATTAGGAATATTAGTGTATTACAACTATTTTTAATGGATTTATTGGAGTTTTATTATCTAATGAACGCCCTCACTTGGAAGGGGGTCATGATTTTATGGAATGAAACATATCAGATTTATTTTCATGAGTTGAAATGTTTATTTACTTTTATTCTAGGATGTACTCATTCATATTTTTGGAAATGATATGTTGTATTTATTGATCCATCTAGTTTGGTTTAGGGATATTTTTTTGTAGGATGGTTATGTGGTATCATATGGATAAAAAATCATATACAAAATAAAAAGAATAATTTGACCCACAATCATGAACAAACAGATGTGATTAAAGCTTGTATGATTTTGTAACACTTCCATTTCTGTGAAAGGTTTAATTTTTTTTAACAAATAATCATTAATTATATATTGTCTAAAAAATATGTGAACCTCTGAAATAAATTTTTTTAGTTTATTTAAATTATTTTTATTTTGACATCTCATTAACCCTAGCGAAGGAATATTTCAATGCAGTTTCTTTGAGAGAAACCATTCAACCCCATCCATAGTGGAATTAAAAAATAGGGAAACATGATGGATATTTTTTTATTAATTGATCTGGGGGTCTAGGAAGATGAGGTAAAAGTTGTATTGACAAGTTTTTATTTGACTTCCACTAATCCTGAGATAATTCATTCAGAACCACAAAATGATGAATGATTCTGTTACATTAAAGACTCTCTATATAATGGGTAGACAATTAGCTAGTGTAAATTATGTTATGAGGTAATCCTATGTTTTTGGAATTTCTTTTTTGTACATTTTATAACAATAAAATTCATAATATGGAATTTCCATCATTCCCAATGGATGGTTCAACCTATAACCATGAAGATGTTTTAAGATACGTTGAGATGATTTTCGTTCTTATGTATGATACGAGAAATCATTAAATTTGTTTCCATTTATTATATATATCAGTAAGAATATTTTGAGTAATATTTACCTTTTAGTTTTCTTTAACCAATTATATAGACCTCTTAGAAGTGGGATAGATTCCATATGGAAGTTATGGTCGGTTTTTTGTGTGACCCTCATAAAAAGAATGTGATATGGACTATGATTGATTTGAAGACCAAATAAAATCAAATTATACCCTTTAATGATAAAACAAATGTAGAGTCATGGATTTCCTTAGGCGTAGGATAATTTTTTATATCATGGGGTTCTATATATTATAGATTGTAATATAAACCAAAGGTTCACATCATCTTTTCTGATAGGCCACCATATGGAACTCGGATCACATATGTGTTTGAGAATAGAATATCATTCTAATTATGATTAAAGAATAGAATGCTATATAAATGATAGTGATGAAATGATAAATACTTTCCTTCTCTATTTTTATGTTTGTTAGGATTCCCATTTACTAATGGTAGATTTTTCCTACAAAAATAATTACTAGTCTGCTATCAAAAATGATTATTTTTACTCCATGTATGTTACCCTGGAAAATATATATTATGATGGTTTTATATTAGAGAAATATCTATAGTTGGACTTATTTTCGACCTTGAAATGAGGATGAATATTAGGTTGATTCAATTGATAATTTTGTATTCATAGAGCTAGTAAAAATCATAACATGACCATCATAGGCTACCTTTGAAATTTTAGTTAGTTACATGGTATTTTTGAGAGTTTCACCTCATTTGGGCCATCATAATCACGAAAAAATGGAATGATTTCTCCCTTGTCTATGGGAACTTCATTATTTGTGGATAGGATAGAGAAATTATAAAAATATTTAGCAGTTACACCATAGTTTACATCAATACATAATTGGTTCCATGTATCAACGCATGAAAATTATCTTTCTTAACCAGCTCATGTATTAACTTGGGAGGATCATAATGTTGCTTTTGGTTTATCTATGACTTAGTATCCAAACAGTATCATTGATTTTGAGACAACACTTCTTTTGGGGAGGATGATACCTCTAGTCCGTGTTCTATGGATGTATGGTTATGTTTCACATGAGACGTGGTAGTGTGAGGCAATGATGAGAGTGTAGTGGACTCATCAATAAACCTTATAAACTTATTGATTGGAATCAAAGAGATTTTTTTATGATGTGTAGGTAGGAAAAACCTTTTATCCCTTATTATCTATTCCTTAACCATTTTTTTATTAATGTTGGGTATTTTTTTGTGTCATTATGGAAGAATTTTGAAATTTTTTAATGCCCATGGGACTTTGCATGGTTGGCACAATGTTTTTAAAATGGTCTGGATAGCAGCCCCAAAAGATATATTCTAATATATATAGGGTTAATATAGTTGGAACATGGTTTAAAAAACCATTTTCCTTCTTTGGAGAAACCATGCACCCAACTAGTAGAGTTACATGATAAGGGTATACTCTTTTTATAGTCGTGCATCTCGCCCTAGTAAACTATTTATGCGTGTGTTAATTCCCCCCAAAAAATTATTTTAAATCATAAACACCCCGATTTATGATTCAAAATCACAATATTAAACCCTCACATCAGTCATTAGTCTTAGAATGCTCCCAAGAAGGAATTTTGGCTCCCCAAACCTATTTTTGAGGGTGATTGAAGCACCATTGATGTCATTAGATCTCATATGGGTAAACTAATCTTCACTGGCATGGATTATCAAACTATCAATTTTTATCCTTTTAAAATATTTATGGATAATCATTTTATTGATAAATCTAAAAACTAATTTTATGGATATTAATTATTGGTCATGTCACAGAGTCTCTATTTCCTTATTATTCATTGGAAATCCCATTGTAGGTGTTATTTGTAACCATGTGATTAAAGGTAGGTAGTTCCCTGTTGAATTTACCTATGATTGCAACTTTTAATTAATTTATATAATTGAAATATTTTTTACATTTATTTGATAACCTCAATTTGAAAGTATTTGATCTGTGATTTGAAAATTCATGGAAGCACATGAGCCTCATCCCTATTGGTCAGGTCTCTCTATGTGCATCAACGAGACCGTGTTTTGAAACCTGGTAGAGGCATAATGGTGTGTACTGTTGTAGTACTGTATTAGTAATTGATGTAATATAGTGTTGGAACTATAGTAGTATATTGTTGGTACAATAGCAGGTATAGTAGCAGGTATTGTTCATTATTACAGTAGTCACAACTATTAACCCTGGGTCACTGGTTTGGGCTGGATTTCATAAGGCCTTTGTGCCTCCCAGGCTATTGAGTATGTAAGGATATTGAGCCACATTTATAGACTTCTAGCCACCTCAAGGACCTTGATCCACAAAAAAATGTAGTTTCCCCTGGAAGACTATACAGAAAAGAGAATCCCCATAGGTGTATTTAGAGCAGACACACTCACTAGAGCAGAACCATAAATATTTGGAAGAATGAGAGGGTTTAACTATGCTATTGGGACTTGCCCATGCTTTCACGGTATAATTAACAAGATATCCCTATGAAGGTGGAGATCTACCAAGATGATTCAAGGTCTTGGGAGGGTCAGTTCCTTGTAGTTATAGTCTGTTTGGATCCATAAGACCTTTGGGTCACTTAATGTCTCTTAATCATACAAGCAATGTAATATCAAAGCCTACCGGTCCTGTAAGGGTTCCCCCTTAACCATTGAAAAGGGGGTTATCAAAAATCAATAAAAATGAAGGCCTTTTGTCCATTCATGCTAAAATGAATGTAATTATTTGAATGAAAACCCAAATTTTAATTTAATTGAAATGTGGGTCAGATTTTGGGGAAATGATGTCTTCATTTTTTAATTTAATTTATATTCAATTTTAAGAAACTGGTTTAATGTGAAATATGATATAAAATTGTATGAATTTATGAAAACCTCCAATTTGGTTTTGAAATGAGAAATTCATGTCGAAAAAATAAAACTAGGAAATTGTAATTTGAATTTATTTGAAATGTTTAATTTATACATGTTTGATTGATTGGTTATATAAAGAACATGTTATCCTAGGCAGTTATTGGTAACATGGAAGAGAACACTAAGACATTGACTTCTTAGAAATGGTTTGATGATGAAAAATTTATCTAAGTAATTATGGTAGAATTCCAAAGAGGGTTCTCCTTTGTGGGTGTAAATGGCTGATGAGGGTTCCAGAATTGGCGTGTCAATTGATATGTGGCTTGTAAACTATATATCTTGATTGACGATCATTATTGAAAAGTTTGAGGATATTATTACCTAAAATAACTTACCATGGGGATGTTGTAAATGGTGATATGATTGTTTTTACTTGCTTATACATGTCAGTGACTGTTGGACTGTTTGTTTCATTCCAACTATTGTTTAAAAGTGTTAAATAAATTTTTTATAACATTTTTTGGTATATGTTCCATATATTTTAACATGATATCATGTTTTGGAATAATATATTTGAATTATATTCCATTTTATGTTGAATTAAAATGAATCATAATTGGTTTAATTATTCTGGAATTGATTATGTATCATTGGTGAGAACTTATTAAGATTCATAACTCAAACCCTACGTTTGACATCAGGATTTTGTAGATATTATTATATATGGACATAGAATATGAAAATAAACACATATAAATGGTTCAAATTTTTTATATCTGGGACCTTGTAGTGTGTTTGGTGACCAGTGGAGCAAATTTACACTTGTTACAAAAGATATGTTAAGACTTTTGGGTATTTCATGTTGTTTTTTTTCATTTGTGATGTTTATCCATATGTCTGAGGTACTATTTTTTACCTAATTTTAATTGGTACCTTTTTCAGATTGTATTTCTGATCATACTTGCTTTCATCTTCGATTTTTCTATTTTTTAGGAAAAATAATTCCCTCTTTGACCCTATATGAAGTCAAGTGGTAGTCTCTAACCTTTGGCGATTGGTTATTCCCTTCATGATATGTTAGATTCACCTTGTTATTTGATAGCCATGGTATAAAAATGATTATTTATTGTCACATATAAGTGTCTATATAGAAATCATGGATATATGATGTGCAGACTATATTTTAATATCAACCGATCTTTGATCTGGCCCTATGATAATATGTATTGTGTAACTTGATTTGAATCCTCAGTGAGGGTACATTTATAGAGTCTATTAATTATGTTTTATTTTTAAGGGGGGAGTGTTGAGAACATGTTAAATGATTTATTGATTATGTTTTATTTAGTAATTAAATAAATATTAGGGTGATTTCAATATTTGGCGACTAATCTTATGATATCCTTGAAATTTGAAAAACATTTCATTTTACTAAAATACACTTGAGATGATGATTTCATTTGAAATTATATTTTTTATCATTAACAATATAACTTATTATGGTTATAATAACAAATAAGTCATATTGAAGTAATAATAAATATTTTTTGAACCCACATATATTTTGTGTTCCAATATCCCATGGAATCTACATGATATAATGTTATTAATCCAAAAAAATTCTTATTTGTAATACAAAATATCGATTCAAATAGTATTAAATGAGAAAAATAAATCAATAACATAACATACCAAAATTTTGAATTCCCTTAAAGGTATATTTACTCATCCATTTGGATGGTTAATTAAATGGTTAAAGATGATTATGGTTGTTACATATTAAGATAATAAAAAACAAGACCACAAAAGAGTGGTGCAATGAACACAGAAATGAATCATGATGAAGTAAATCTGTTCTTTTTTGAATAATAAAGTGAGAAAATAGAATAAATTTAATGTTTATTAGACATATTTTAATGACCATTATTAATAAAAAATATAATTTTTATGAGAAAAATAGAATATGATGATGATTCATGTGTTAATATTCAAATGAAATTGATAAAAATTTATACATTTACAATTGAAAACAAACAATTGACATGAAAATGAATCATTTATGAAAGGTATAACAAGTATAAACATGATTTTTAAGGTCTTATGAATCCTTTTCAAGGTTTTAGTTATCATAGATGTATCCTCATATGTGCTAAAGTGCCAACACATTAGTAGGAGAAGAGGAGAGTGTATTTATATCCCAATGTGGTGGACTATTTTCATTCCATAAATATCCATCAACCTAGATATCCCATATAACAACATTCACTAAAAAATATTTAGATATATATCTCTTAAATTTTTTATATGTGGATCTGTAATGTTCACACTCAAAATTTGGAATCTATTAGACTTTTGGGAAAAATTTATGTCGATTTTTTCAAAATCATGAGTTGTTATCCAAAAAATTAGGAATCATTTAAACAACATAAATGGGAATGAGATATAGACAATGAATATTTATTAAAATCCAAAAAGTTATTCTAAATATATGTTAAAATCACTCTTTAATTTATACGTATATAATTTCATCACAAATGCGTTATTAGAATGAGATAAAAGTCAATAATTCTATGTGATTTTCAAATGCTTTTAAAAATTATGGGATATAATATCATGCATCAATTTAGACCTTTGTTGGTTGAGATAGATTATTAAATTTTAATTTAATACATTTATAGAGATCCTTGATTTTTATATTTTCATTAAATTTTAATTTTTTTATTTATCTTATAAACTCAATATTTACAAATGGTTTAATTTTCTCTATAGATATAGTGGGCCGTATTGTGTGGTCCATATAACACATTAGGTGGATTAGTTAGAAAATTACCTGGTTGAATTATAAGTAGTATATTGAATTAGGTACCATAAAAATATAAAAAACCGAAAATTTTTTATATCATAATGAGAGTTACGATTATGATGGCTAAAATACATGAATATAGAATAAATGAAGAAATAAAAAAAAATTAATATTAAGACATGAAAATTAAATATATGTTATGATGGTTTAATTGAAAATAAGTAATTGGAGTAGATATAAATATTATGAATAAATTAATAAATTCAAATATTGAAAAAAAAAATATTGTTCATTTTCACATGTTCTGAAGACATAAAGACAGAAGTAAATATTTTTTAATAAACAATGAATATTAATTTTTTCTCTAATCAGGGGGTTTATAATAGTTATATATTCAATAAATAATTCCACCACAAATTTTTATATCAATAATATTACAAAAACAATTCATTTTTGATACTATAAATTTGAAATGGAAAATTATTTCTCTAAGAACTCAATCCCCTCAAGAGAATGAAAATATATTAAAGGATTTTCACTCATTAACCATCTAAAGGAGAAATCCTAAAATTTATAGGAGATCATATCTTCCATTCCATATTCTAAAGAAGATAATAATCAAGATTTATTTTTAGGAGTATCATAGTTGATACGGGATGGTTGAATATAATGAAAAAACCATTGGAAAAGTGGTTTAAAAAATTATCATCAAAAAAATCAATGAACATTTTTTTAAATGAGAAAAGGAATAAAATGGAAACACTTATTTACAAGGGAATAAATTTGTGATGGAAGACAAGAGAGGGGAAAAATATAGGACCCCAACATTTTACGATATGTATAATCTTAAATAAATTGAATTTTATAAATTTCACACCAAATTATTTTCTATAATATGAATCATATAAAATCACATACAAAATAGACACAATAACATTATAAATGAATAATGAATGAAATAAGAGTTTTTTGAATAAATTATGGAACATATATTAATGAAATAATGACAGGACATTGGAAATATTAATGTGATACTCAGGAATAGTAATTAAAAAAAATTATCCTTACTAATGAAATTATTAAAAAAATTAGTCATCTTATAAATAATAATATGATATAATTATATCATAGTACTGGTAAATAAATGTTTTGGAAATTATTAATTAAATGTTGATATTTTTCATAACCATAAATGTTTTTGAATAATTATATAATTAAAAAAATAAATGAAAATAAAATCTATTTCATTAAAATGTATTCCTAAATAATTATCTTTTTGTATTATTATTATATTATAATTTTATGCGAACATAATTAAATTTTCAGGTGTTATAAAATCAGTTATAATTTTAAAATTGGTATTTTCTATGTAAATATTGATTATTATTAAAAATTATATTTATGATATTTATAAAACAAATTTAATTAAACAGAGTTCGATTTTTAATTTGAAACCTCATAAAATATATAGGGTTACTTTTGGGATTATTCTAAAGTAAATGGATTTTTGGTGAATAGTAAAATAAGGAAATTTGTGGTATATATACATTATAAATTAAACACTCTTTACAGAAATCATTTATTATATAAGAATAATAATTTCAAACTACACATAATTATGTTTACATATTTTTTGATATTCCTCATACTATTCATATTCACAAGGAAAAATAATAGATTAAAAAAATAAAATAATTGGAAAACACCACTCTCCTCTACTACAAATACCACCATCACCATATCTTATCCTCCAACATATTATTCTGTAATGCCAATAAAATTCCCACCCAATGATACTACCATGTCTCTCATACACGTTCTAGAGTTTTTGTTCCCATCAAAATACTAATCCCAACCCCTAAACGATGTTCTCAAGTGATGAAATTCAAGAGGTAAAATACTATTTCGTTTTCCATTATTTTCGGTTCAATTTTATTTATTTTTTATAATTACCTAAACTAATCTAAAAAAATATGAATGATAACTCTAGTATCATATATGAACTATTATTATATTATTTTATTGGAAAATATATCATCATTCACCTTATTATATAACTTTTATTCTAAAAATGAAAATATCATCCTTGATGTGCCAATTTACCTCCATCATGAATGATGACTTTTCATTTTCCATTAATGACTCCAGGTATGAACATATAACCATTAGTAAGTTTAAATAAATTTTTTTATAATATTTATAAATTATGTAATTTTCTTAAAATAGTATATATTCAAAATATTAATTTATAAAATTAAACTAGTTCGTGATAATCAGATATTCACTAACATAAAGTAACACACATCATTAACATGTTATATAATGATTCTTTCACATACCGTATAAGAAAATGAAAAATATAACATTTTAATATTGTATAATATCATTAATAACATATAATTTCAATTCCATTAAACTTTTATTATTTTACATTATTATCTATACATGTATACAATAAACTGGTCATTTGAAAAAAAGGAAACGATTCCTCTAGAATGATAAAATTTCATCTTATAACTCATCAAAAAATCCATAAAGGAAATTAATAAAATTATGAACCATAAAAGTAATCTATAAAACACTGTTTATTTATAAATTAATGTATTTAATCTTATTATCTGGGAAAATAATATTAATTGAAGAACACATTTGGAAATAAGGTAAGGGATTCTCCCGAAACCTCCATTTTTCATTTGGGTTACAATTTCTCCCTCTTTACCCAAAATAATTAATAAATAAATAATATTATGGACACATTTTATATTCCATGTCTATGTTTCAATCATATATTATTTTCTCAATTCAGCTCCCTTTGTATGGAAAAATACAAGTTTTATAAGGTTTTTTTTACTTCCTCTTGATAAGCATTCACTATTTAAGGGAATTATACAATTTCATACCTAGTTTTAAGTACACTCAACAGTCCATTTTAAGATGCTGTAATTTTTATAAAATAACTCCTATTTATATGATAATTTATTTTCCTTAATTTTTTGTTTTTTCCAGACAATTATTTCTTTTCCCACTTTATGGACTCTTATATATGTTTTCACTTCACTATGACATTATTTATCATGATATAGAACAATATTTCCTTATTAATTTATATTTATGATTTAAATATATTATTTTTTCTAAACCATTATAATATTACCTTTAATAACTTATTCATTTTGTGCAGTGTATATATATTTAAATTTTATTTATGATTGTTGTTTATTATATATACATATTTCTTGTATCATATATATGATTATTTTCTAATCCATATAAAATTTTCATTTATGTTTTTTTTTGAATGGAATATATGTATGAATATTTATTTGTAATAATTTGTGGGGTGGGGCCCGTTTATAGATAACACCATGATGCGACGATAGTTCCCAAGAGACAAAATATTTGGTGACAAACCCATCGTGTTTGTTTCTAAAAACAATCATACAATTTATTACACGTAGAATTAAACCAAATTTAATTTATAATCGATCTTTTAAAATATTAATGAATTCCATTAAATAATCATTTTTATTCATTTAGTAATCAGTTATTAATTTCCTTGATATTTTTACTAT
Organism: Viscum album; assembly: GCA_963277665.1. NCBI lineage: Eukaryota > Viridiplantae > Streptophyta > Magnoliopsida > Santalales > Viscaceae > Viscum > Viscum album. Next base: position 588,410,232 of record OY728141.1, on the reverse strand, counting down.
GATAAAATATATGGATGTATTTTCATTCTTTTTTATTTATGGCATCTATTTTTTGGTTTTTTACTTTTCTATAATGTATATTACTTGTTGACATTCATAGCTTATTAAATATATATAAATATATATATATATATCATTTTCTATGAGTTTAATCTCACCCTTTTATTTTTTTCCATACCCCAGTTCTGAACAATTAATCTTTGAATAATTGACAAGAAGAATTTTATTATAGTTTTTATGTACATTTTTCAATTATACGTTTAATTGTAGAACTATGTATGTATCTTTTTTCTTCAAAATTACTTTGAATATTGTTCCTTGGTGATTTGATGTATTTTATCTATTCAATAATAGTAAAACACACTCTGAATATAGGACTTTGGGGTCAAAATTGTTATTGTTGCCATCAGATAATATTTAGTAAAAACTATGGAAACTCAATTTCAGAACAAAACCCTAATATATACATTAAAAATAATCATTGATTAAAATACTATAATTTGGAAAAGTAGAGATTATGTGGTAATTTCTAGGAATAAATCCCTATTTGGATATTATAAGTGGATATGGTTCTTGAAAAATGTATTATTGGGTAATAACCCTGAAAGGGTGCATCTAGACTAGATCAGCATAAACTAGTACATGAAAATGGGTATTATTATACTACTATATATGAAATTATTAGGGGATATTCTTAGGATAATCCTAATCCTTTCTAAAAACCATTATGTAGAATTTTAAAGTAAATACGTGTCCAAATAAACCGTGTTTATGAGATTAGTTATGCATAAATTTATAATTTATTCTAACTATTTTTCCAGTTCAAAATTATTCATCATGATTATTATCCTAATTTATTGTATTCCATTATTTATTAATGGACCTTAATGTATTTAAAAGAATCAATACCCATGAATAATTTTGGCTTATCCATTCTGAGAAAGCCAATAAAGTTAGTGTGTGAGTTAATAAGGTCATGATCATATTAGGAAAACATTCTCATGTTAGGATGAATAACCATAAAACTAATATTTTTGAACATTTAGATCATTATAAGACCATATATTTTAGTTTGTTTACTAATCTAGTGGAAGCTGAGTAGTAGATCAAGTCCCTTGAATATGTATTTATAGCATTGGTATGAAATGAAATTGAAAAGGTAGTAATAGGAGTATATTTCCTCAAGGGAGATACTAATCAATGGTGTTACTTGATCTACAATACTACTTAGGAAGAAAATATAGAATAAATGGAATGGAGAAATTTTATGGATTTTTTTTCAAAAAATACACCCCTTGTGACAAACAAACTGAAATAGAGAAGAAATTCCTTATCTTGATGAAATGGTAAGAATAGTGTTTTGTGGTGTATGAGGCTACCTTCACATGAGCATCCATATATTCCATAGATTAAATAAATAATTCAAAATATATGACTGATACTTTATTTAAAGTTATTAATCCATGTATCCAAAGGGTACTCTCTTCACAATCATTTCCATAATATGATTAAATAGTAACAAGTACTATCAAAACTAAGAATGAATTCTTTAGATCTTACTTTTTCATGGGAAATCAAATGATGAATATGTATTCTAATCACTATGTACATGGTGAATAGTTATACAAGAATAAGGGAATAAATCAATTTATATTATGTGAAAATTTTGCAATGAATCATACTGGTAAATGTTTGATATTAATATCTGTTTTCTATAAGTTCAAAGAGAAAGGTCATTGAGTTAAGGAATATAATGGGAAGAAACAAATCAGTTATGTTCAATAATTCAAATATAATGATAGGGGACATCAGTCAAATATAATTTATAAGTGTTAGTGGAATATACCATAGAAGAGGACAGGTAGAGATGGAAAATATTTTTCCATCCCAATAGTTGAAGTAGAAGTACCCATTTATGTGGTTGTGGGTACATTAATCCAATATTCAAATATATCCAGTCCATTATTTTATTCAGGATCATCACAATATTTTATATCTACATGTTTTTATAATAAAATTAGACATTTCCATATAGATTTAACAATGGATTTATGACTTCAAACACCTTAGTATTGTCTAATTCTAGCACAAATGTGTCACCCCTTCAACTTTATGACACATAACCATGCATTATTTTCTTGTATTTTGATCATAACTCGGGTTTACATTGGTATAATCATTAGTATATACTTACTTTCAAAATATAATTCATTAATTTTTTGAATGAATAATAAAATAATGGTTTGTGAGGAAGATGTAGAATCCATTATCTTTAGAGTAGAAGCAACATCATCTAATTCTTATCTAGATCCACCCTGATAGAAATATTTAATTAAATTATTTGCGAGGAAGATAAAAAAATATAGGTATGAGGAAAGTAATATTTGAATTGAGTACGTACCAATTGTGAATGAATATATTGATGTATTTATTTAGTAATTACTTGGGATCCCCCCCCCCATAGCAAGAAGTTGAATTTATAATTGATCTAAGACATGATCAAATTCCAATACCAATGTATCCCTATATAATGGAAACTATATAATTAATGAATATGGAGAAGAGTCTTTGAGAATTTAGTAATAAGGTAATTATTCAACATAGTGTTTCCCCAAGAGGATACCCCATTATTTTTGTTAATAAGAATGTTGGATCCTTGAACTTATGCATTATATATTGAGAAATCAATGTTATTAGAATAAATAATAAGTACAATCTTCCTCACATTATTGATTAATTTTATCAACATCACATACCAAAATATTTTTTAAATGTATTTTTTTAGATATCATTTATTGTGTGTAAAAAAGAAAGATATTACAAAGATAGTATTTTGAACCAGGTATAGAAATAATATGTTTACAATAAATCCATTATTAAAGACTAATGAGCCCACTATTTTCATATATCTATTGAATATATTAATCATGTAATATATTCATTATTTGGATGTTTTGTTTACAGATGATAACATAGTTTATTCAAAAAACTATGAAGATAGTGATAACAACGCGCAGATTGTTATGATGACTCTTAGAAGAAAAGGGTAATATGTTATGTTAAGAAAGTGTGAATAATGGAATCAATCAATTTATTTTTTTGGCTACATTAACTCTAAGGATCAAATCACAGTTGATCCTATAAAAGAAAATTTAATAAGTGAATGGAATATTCCAACAAATATAACCATCGTACATAGTTTTATTTGTTTAGTAGGTCACTACCAGTGTTTGGTTAAAAATATTTACCAATTGTATAACAAATTAACCTAGGTCACATGTAATAGTGTTAATTTTAAATATGAAAAATAATTTATAGAATTTTTTGAGGAATTGAAGAGAATATTGGTCAATTCTCTAATTTTGACACTTCATTTAAGAAATGACAGGTTTTTACATAATATGATGCATTGAATAGTGTATTGGGTTTTTTCTTTATGAATAATTATAATGGTATTCCGTATACAAGAAGGCAGTTGAAGAATCATGAAAAAAATTATTCAACTCATGATTTTGAGTAATCAGTCATAATCTTTTATATGATGCTATGGAGACACGCTCTTTATGATGTAAAATGTGTGATATACAATGATACCTACAGTTTTAAATACATATTTACCATGAAATAATTCTACATGAGGAAATGGAGATGGATTGTGTCATTTAAATATTATAATTTATCAATGCGCTACCACCATAGAAAAAAAATTTGGCAGAATAAGCCTTAATCATGAAATATCATGAACATTTGAGACCAATGAGGATTTATAATGATCTTATATTCATGTAATTAGTAAAAATTAATATTGTGAATTTTTAATAAAAGGGAAAATCAAGCCTTTTTCAATGTATTAGTAAACCATCTTTAATGGAGAAGTTAAAATGATCTCAATCCGATAATAAGAATAATTTAAAGATAATTAAATATGTTAAAGATATAAGATTGGAAAACATATTATATGAGTTTGTAATTATGAAATTGATAAAATTGTTTTGTGTACCATCAATATAAAAGCTAAAAATAGAGCTATTATATGATGCTCATTGATCAAGCATCATTGTACACCCTTGTAGTACAAAGATGCATATAGTTCTAAATGAATTCTTTTGGTTGGATAACATGAAGCGAGAAATTTCTCACTTTGTTTCAAGGTGTCTAGTTTTTCAATGAGTAATGTCTATAAGAAATCATCGTAGAAGTGTCATGTAACCTCTATCTGTTATTATAAATACATGGTATGACATTATGATGGAATTTATCACTTGACTACAAAGGAAACCATGAAGGAATAAGGTAATATGGGTTTATATTTATCATCTTAAAAAATCATCGTATTCTCTTACTATAAGAGAATATTTAATTCTTGAATTAAAAGAAAGTGTGTATTTGAAAGAAGTTATATATCTTCATGGGGAACCACAATCAATTGTGTCTTACTAAGACCCTTGTTTTACATCAATATTCTGGAAGAGTATTCAAAATAATATAGGTAGAGAGATTCATTTGGGTACTACTTGTTACCCTCAACACAACAAACATTCTAAATATTCTATTCAAATATTTGAAGACATGTTTATATCATTATCACTTTTCTATAATGTTATTTGGGAATACTAATAACCTTCTGTGTAATTTTCTACCAATAATAAATTACATTGTAGTATTCAAATGGCCCCATATAAAGAAATATATGGAAATATATATTGAAATCCCACTTTTTTATAGGATTTTGATGAGTGGAAAATGATAGGCCACAAATGTTTTGATGACATAACGTAAAATGTAAACACTATTAGAAATCATATCAAAGTAGTTCAAATAATAAAAAAGTGTTACACTAATAACTCGAGAACAAATTTTGAATTTCAAGTGGGACATCATGTCTTTCTAAATGTATCTCCATAGACAGGGGTCTCTAGGCTTTGTAGGAATGGTAAATTGAGCCCCACATACAATGTACAAATTAAAATCCTATAAAGTATCAGAGGTGTAGATGTTATATTATCAATTCTATTAAGTCTTTCCAAAGATCATAATATGTTCCACATATCATTATTATTTAGGTACATTATAGACCCAACACATGTTCTATGATATGATGAAGTATAATTGGAACCTATTTTTTCTTACTGTGAAGATCCAATCATGAATCTTGAAAAAATAAAGTACTGAAAAATTAAATGACTCGACTTACAAAGGATAATTGGGGAAAAATTAAAATAATATAATCAAAGTGGGAACCCAAATATGATATAAATAACAACCACCGTTATCTGTTTAGTAAGAAATATTCATGAAAGATTTCTAAGGATGATATTTCCAAAGGAGGAAAGAATATAACACCCCATGATTTTATAGTATATATAATATTAAATAAATTAAATAACCTATATTTCACAAATAACTTATTTCTTATAGTGTAAATAATATAGAACCACAGAGAGAACATAATGAAACATTATAAATTAAGAATAAATGAAATAAAAGACTTTCTATTGAAATTAAGGAACATATATTAATGAAATAATAACATGACCTTTGGAATAGTAATGTGACCTTTAGGAATAGTAATTCATCCAATAGAATAATAACTATATATATGAAAGTTAAAATAAAATTTAGGAATCTTAAAAACAGTCATATTATATAATTATATCATAATACAATTAAATAAATATTTTTGGAAATATTTATTCGGTGTAAATTTTAATTATCAAAATAAGTGTTTTAATAATTTAAAAACTAATAAAATGACATAAAAAAATTTATTTTCATAAAATTTCTTCATATATGAAATTTTTTTGATCTCATTATTATAAGATAATGTTATGAGAGATTAATAATTTTATCAAACTGTTATAAAATCAGTTGTAATTTTAAAATTGGTATTTTGCAAGTAAATTATAGTTTTAAATAAAAACTAAATTTAGTATATTTGGAAAATAATTTTTATAAAATGGATTTAAGTTATTAATTATACACATTTTAAATTGAATAGCGTTATTTTTTTGTATTTTTTTGAAATACATTAATTTTATGGTCAATAGTAAACTATGTTAATTTACTGTATATATACATTATAAACTAAATAGAGTATTACATGAGACATTTAAGTTATAAAAACCATAATATAAAAATATCTTTAATTATTTTAATATATTTATTTTTAATTATAAAACTATTAACATTATAGATGAAAAATAATAAACTAATGAATAAAATAATGTGAAAACACCACTATCGTCCACTATAAATACTACCCTCACCACCTCTTCTATTTACATATATTAGGGATTCAATATTGTCCAATTATATCATAGTTAACTTCCAATGTCCCTTCCCCACATCCATGTGGATTTGGTCTCAACAAAAGGCAAATCCCAATCCCCAAATGGTGGTTCTCAAAGACAAGAAATTCATAAAGTAAAATCCTCTTTCATTTTCAATTATTTTATTTTTGATTTCATTTATTTTATTATCGACACATAACCCCCTTCATCCAAACATTAATGATAACTCCATTATGATAAATATAATATAATTTTATTGTTTTATTATAAAAGCTATCATTAATCCCTTTATCCTCCCTATTTTATTATAATAATGAAAACATCATCTGTGTTGTGTCGATTTACTTCCATTGTCAACGATGCATTTTAATTTTATATTACCACCTTTAAAGATTTTTTAGTACAATTATTATGGTTGAATAAAATATTATTCTATATATTATAAGCCATATAATATTTTGTAACTTCTATATATACATAATAATAATTAATAAAACAAAACTAGTTCATGATAATGAAAAATTAACTAAAATTAACTAACAACCATCATTAATGTTTTATCTAATAATTCATCAACATAAACATTAACTGAAGAAAGTATAAAATTATTTAACATTATATAATTTCATTAATAACATATAATTACAATTTTGGGCAACTATGATTATTTTACATGATGCTGTACACATGTATTCAGGTATACTGATAATGAGAACCAAGGAAATGAATGCTCTTGAACGATAAAATAGTATCTTATAACTCATAAAAAAGGAAATAAATGAACATAATAAAATTATAATAATAAAATATATGGGTAAATGTTTCTAAATTAATTAAACAATGTACTTATTCTAATTATCTAGGATATTGTGATGACGTGAAGAACAAATTCATCCATAAGGTAAGGGATTCTCCCTGAATAACCATTTTTCATTCAGGTTATGCTTCCTCTGTCTTTACACAAATGTAATTTTAAATTATTTACATTACTCGTGCTAAATTATTATTTTAGGTTAAAATTATATATTCCTAGTTCAATTATTCTACCTTTCATTAGATAATTATTGTTTTATAAGGTGTTTTCTTTCAATTCCACCTGATAAGAAACCCAAAATTAAGGGAACATTCCTATTTCATACCCATTTTCAAGTATACTAAAAAATATATTTTAAGAAACCGGTTTTTTTTATATCACTATTATTATAATGAAAACTACATTTTTTAATTTTTGTTCTTTTTTAACAGTTATTTATTTTCAAAATTTATATATTCTTTTACATTTTTTCCTTCAATCACACTAAAGAAAATCTTTTATAAGTTCTTTAAAAACTATTATTACATGTTTTCACATCAGATGGAAAATATTAATATTTATTTTCATATCTTACCTCATAAATTTTTATGTATAATTTAAATCCATTATTACATGGAAAACATTATGATATTCCCTTCAACAACTTATTCATTGTGTGTGGTGTATGTATATTTCCCTTTTATTTATGGTAATTGTTCATTAAATATCCATATTTATTGTATAAATGATATGATTATTTTCATTACCATATACCATTATAACATATGATTTTTTAATTTAATATTTTCATGAAGAATTAGTTAGACTTGTAGTGATGGGTGGGGACCTGTCATAGATAGCCCCATAATGCATCAATAGGTATCATGAGACAAAAAAATTTGCGAAAAACCCTTCATGGTTTTTTCAAAAAAAATAATTAGATTGGTTTTCAACTACATACTTAAATCATATTGATATTATAATATCTCATGTTCGATATAAATATACTACAATAAAAAATCATTCTTCATTAAATATTCATTTTTTAAATTCCATGAAATTTTTTAGTGTGAAAAAATCTATGGATGATCATTAATTATCTATTTATTAATGGAATTTTATTTTAATTTTATTTACCTTTACATAATGTAGTTTTTTATTTAATTTTATTCACATATTATTGTTCTATATAACCCTTAATGAGCATTTGAGCTCACAATTTTTTTTCGTTTCCCATGTTGTGACGAATGAATCATTTAATAAGTGACAAGAAGAATTATATTTTTATGTGATATGTTTAATTACCAATGTAATAATGGAACCATGTATGTATCTAGTTTCTTCAAGTATACTAAAATAATTGATCATTGGTGATGTTACCTCTTCTATACATGCCATTGTAATAAAACGACCTCTAAATATGGGTACTGGGGTTGGAGTTGTTTTTGGAAATATGAAAGGGATGAGAAGATTAAATATGTAAAAAAAATTCCCAATGATTCAAGAAAAAAATGATTAATGTGTTATTCTTCTTCTTTTTTAGATTTTTTTCACAGATAATATCTCAAAATTATCATCTAAACATTATTTGATATTCTAATGACACTAATTATAATAATAATAATAATAATAATTTTTAATGTTCGTAGAGATTTTTTCTTGAACATCCCATGTAACAACCCAATATCATTTCATATATATTATATTTTGTTTTTTTCAATTTTTTGAACACAATTTGAAAACAATTTTACTAAATGACATATAAAATAAACCAATCCTAAAAACTAATAAATTAAAACCTCTACCCCATACATAAATGGATAGTTTCCCTCATGTATATTATGGAACATTTACATTCAAGGAATTTTTACCCAAAATGAAATCTATTTCCTTAGACTTGAATTTCAATAAATTATGAAATGTCAATCCATGTTGATTCCAGGTGGGATAAGGTTTTGGGAATGTATTGTGTCTTTAATGAATTGATTTGTATATGATCCAATGGAATTTAAAAATGAGGATCAATGTATTGGTAATGAGACGATACTTGTTATTTTATTTATCACATGGTTTAGAAATTACTCTATCATATTAATTCATGGTAATGTAGAAAATTCATATTTAATGTCTAGAAACTCAGGACTCATAATCGAGGGTGAAAAAAAATCCATATTTAATGGTGTTCATACCCGACAAGGTAATTAAATATAAATTTTCCCTTATATATGAGTAAGTATCATTTTAAAAATAGAAAATTAGTAATTTAATATATAATTTGTCTTGAAATAAATTTAGTTACACAATTTGTTTAAGAAAACTCAAAATGATTAAGAATAAATAAATTCTTTTAACTATGTTAAATGGTTTTAAAAAATTAAATATTTTAATGGTGAGTAATTATGACTCTTTTTATTTTTTTTGTTATTGTATTTTTTAGTTATTTGATTTAAATGTCAAAATATACACCCACAGAAAAGAGAAATATGAAAAAAATTAGTTTGATGAAAAAATTGGTAAAAATAGTAAAACATAATAATAAGAGAGGAATACTAATAAATATAAAAAGATAGAGATGTAGAAATAGACTAGGAGGAATAATACAAGGTGGGGGATTTAAAGTGAATGAGGTGCCTCAGGTATTGATTTTGGAGGGTCTGCATCTTCATTCATTTGTAGTTTAACGCTGATGGTAGGGTACTCAGTGGAAGGTGATGTGGTTCATGGGGTGTGAGGTTTTTATTTACCATATACCCATTAAATTGGAGTTTCCATTTGGAATAAGGGTCTAATACTTTCACTGCACAATATGGGTAATCATTACTGACAATAGAAGGAACATCCCAATGTGAATGATGAATACCTTGGGGAAGCCTAAATATATAATTTAGATTCATTACCATTTCATCTTCATGAAATACATTTCATAGTATTTGTATATCATGGAGTACATTGGCCCATTCATTAAATATATATGAATTATCATAATAATAATTTCTATGACACTCCAATTAATTCAATTGAAACAATATATCTTTAGAAAATATTTCACAATAAAAATTATTAACGTTGATAGACCGAAAAGTATTATGTTGGATTTGAACTCATCAATGAAGAAATTTACAAAAAAAATCCTAAACAGAGAGATCCCAATTTTAATTTTATATGTCATTTGATAATCCAAAAATATATAACAAAGTATTTCAGACCATTATTTTCTTATGAGCTTAACAATTCTCACATGCACTATTTTTACATATTTATTATAATTTTAATCAATGAAATTTGTTTGGGGTGATATTCGGATTTAGGTTAATATACAACCCCATTAATTTAAAAATCATATTCCATTGTTTGATTAAATAAATGATTTCTTATGTCACTTACCATGGAATGTGGAGTAAAAAATATGTTGAAAATGTGAGTTTTGAGGAATCAATAATAGTGTGTTCATCACCATTACTTGTGGTGTTTTCCACAAACAATATAGAATATAGTCATTAAAAATAATAATACAGGATAATCCATTAGAATTATTAATGGTCCCATGAAATTCACTCCCCAATCATTGAATATCTAATAATATATTTTTGGATTTTTTGGAAACATCAATTCTTTTGGAAATTATGAAAAACTTTTGGAATGTTGAAATTGTTTGAAGAAACACCGATCATCATTGCTGACTAAAATAGAATATATGGAAGTGATATTAATGAATCCTTATAGTAAAATCCTATAAACACCAGTGAACCCAAATAAAATCAACACTGAGTGAGAATCATTTTTCAAGAATATCCATGATAATGATTGGCATCAATCGGTTGATATACCATTGGAATTTGATATAAAATCATTCAATTGAATAAGATTTATTTACATATAATCTAGAATCGTGGAATATTTATCTACTGTTATACATGGTATGGGTCTTCATAGGAATTACAATATAAATCATCAAAAAAATTGAATCATATGTAAACATGTGATTAAGAATATCATATTTGATGGTAATTCATGCAATCACCATTCTCATTATTCAATATCATTTCAATCAAGATTCCAATCATTGGATTATACATTTCCAATATTTGTCTAAGATGATATGGTTTAGATCACTAAAGATATTAGCAAGGACACATCAATCTAAGTTGATTCGAGATTATTTATATTAAAAATAAAATGATGAGGATTCTGTATTCCTAGATAGTGGATAATTGAATTTGTAAGATGGTGTGAATTGAGTTCCTAAAAATATCCTTTTTAGAAAACCATTCTATTCGGGAATGATAGTATAATGATTTTCCTTAAAGGAAATAGGTATCATAAATATAAATTATTAACCCAAAGTGGATAAACATAGATGATTTATTGTGTTTAGAGGAATATAAATCCCAAAATCCACTACAAATACACTTTTTTACATGAGTTTGGTGATTTTCAATATAAAATACGTATATATAGAAGATTGTAGTGGAGCAAAAGATGATTTCACTTATTATGAAGGTCCAATAGCTGTAAACCAGGATCTCCCTTTAAAATAACTTTCCACAACCTTATCACTCTAAACAATAATGTGTGTAATCAAAATAGTATGAATAATATTTTTATAAACTATTGAAAAATATAGTTATAGGAATAAACTGACATAAGTAGATGCTATGTCCTATGATGATGATTGTCTTTTTGATATAGATCTATATGATCTTTATTGAAAGTGATAATCTTATAGTGAAAACACGCGATGTAATGTTTTATTACGTCTATGTAATTGAATTATTATTTTTACCATTATTAGTGTATTCATATGTATGTGTGTTCTATAACTCCTTCTCATCTTACATTACATGTAGTGACTAACCCTTCATTTTATATATCATCATTAATTTTGAACTTAAGAATCATTATAAAAATTATTATTTAGTTGATAATCCATTGAAATTATCATACAGCAGGATATTAATTGAATGTTTCCATTCATTCAAAATATAGAATCATCTTCTGTTGTTGCACTATTTGAGATCTTATTCATCATATCATTCCATTTCCTAAGAAATAAAACATCATACAAATAAAAATTTCCTTAAACATACAATCCATATTCTGATAAGCTCTAAAATCATGAAATGAATTATCAAGAGATTATGAATGTAATAATTAAATTATTTATAATTTGTTATTATTCATAAGATATAACACTCTTTCTATTTTAATCGTATGATTAACTAATGAGACAAATTGTTTAATATAGAAGATATTTTTCTTCTTAGGTATATATGATAAACTAAATTCCATCATTGCATATGATAATTCTATTTGTTATATGCATATGTGAATGATGTGTGAAACTTATATTTCAAAACATATTCTAAAATTCATAAGATATTCTTTTATTGTTAATTTTTTGTATGATAAAGACTTCTCATAACTTCATTATATATGAAGTATTTGAACTTTAACATACAACAACTAAATAATTCTCTTCATAAGATAATATTTAACATAGTAATATTGAATTATAAAACAAATTTTATTAATAGAATCACTACTATAAATATGACCTTTATTAGCACTACAAAAGAGATGATAAAAGTCCCTTTTATCAGCACAAAAAAATTACTGGTAAAAGGGGTCTTTTATCAGTGCTGAAAAAGTGCTGATAAATGAATATTGTATCTGTTCATTTTTCGTGCTTATTATTGTCCCCTATTATTTGTGCTTTTGAAAAGTACTTATAAATGTTAAAAAAATTAAGAGAAATTTATCAAATATTTCTACAATTCGGCGAGTGGCTTCAATATTGCATGAATCCCCCCTTCAATAGTGCACTACGCCCACCCCAACACACACGACCAAGCCACTCCCAAGCCTTTAACAATCCCACCGAATTTAACAGTGGTATGCCTTATTCCCTACTAGCACGTGTGACCTTCCTCCCCCAGGATACATACTCGTGACATGTTTCCTATGGTGCCTAAGTCTTTACCGGCCCACCATATTTTTTTCTATTTACATTTTAATAAATATATATAGTTATATTTACTTTTATATTAATATATATATAATATATAAATAAATATTGAAATATATATTTATATTAATATATATAGTTATATTAATATATTTATATATTGTCATATATAAATATATCAGTATATTAATATATATATATATATATATTCATTTTTAAATATATTAATAAAATATCATTTTTTGTGAGTGTTTACAAATAAATAAATACGTATATACAACACACATACACACATATTATATATATATTTTTAAGTGTAATTATACATATTCATATATATTTACAAAAATTTTATATTAATATGTATACACATATTTTAGAATATATGGATAATATATATCTATTTGTCTACACAGATGCACACAAATACACAAACACACACACAAGCACATCATATAGATATATAAATATTAATATATTTGTATTTTATATAATATGAACATAAGTTTTTTATTTATATAATCCTTATATACTATGAAATATACTTTATATGTAAATATGATTATTTATTTATTTGTAATATTAACTTTTTATGGTTGAATATATAAAAAAAATGTTTATATTGTTATATAATTAATTATAAGTAACATTTCAATGTGAAAAAATGATAAAATTTTAAATTCATATTATCAATATATATGTAACCCCTTGGAATAAATTTTGTCCCTAATTTAAAAAGTCAAATATATTCCTTGAAACAAGGATAAAATTCCATCAAATGTTAAACAATTCGTGTATGCATGCTGAAAACTAAGTTTTAGAGGACTTATGGGCCTTTTATGGCCTTGAAAATTGTGATAGATGTTTCTTTTGGGTTACAAGCATGTAGATCGTATGATAGGCTTTGATTTGATATGTTATAGAGCATAAACGGACGCCCAGACCAAATGTTTTGGTTATTTTAGGTTTGAGTTACATTTTTAACTTATTTTAGATCATTTATAAATTTTTTGATTTTTTTGTGTCATCAAATTATTTTTAAATGATTATAATTTGATTATAATTGTAAATATATTAATTAATAATATTTTCAAAAATATTTTAAATCCATTTTCACTAATTTTTTTATATATTAAATTTAATAGTCTATTTATACTTATCTAATATATTTATAAGAAATATATATTGTTTTTATATCAATATAAATATTGATATATATCAATATATTATATTTCATGATTTTTTTTGAAATATAATTTTTATCAATGATAGATAAAAGAACTAATAAAGCTCCCCTATCAGCGCCACTAAAAATAGCACTGATAAAGGGATGGCTTGAAAAAACCCTATTTAGTGATAGTAAATAAAAAATTAACAAAATATAATATAATCACTTATAGATTCAGCATACGATAAATTAATTTGATAAAAATACAATAAAACCACTTAATATGAACTCATAAGAATAAATATAGGTATTTTTTAACCCTCACAATAGGCATGAAAACAGAGGTATGTTCGAATAACATAAGTCTATCAAAAAATCTCCCCATTTTTTATGATAAAAAAATAAATTAGTAGAAAACTAAAATTTTAATAACTTAGATATAAAAATAATAATCTTATTAATCTTTATAAAACTAAAATAAAACATTAATAATTATATATTATTTTTTTCATATCCATTTTTTTTTAAATTTAGATTTTAAATTTTCATATTTTACTTTTTCTTCACCCCATCATAATTTTTTAAAATAATTTGTTTTGTATTATACATTCTTCTCCCCACTTTTTTGATATAAAAATGAAGTATAAAAAATTAATACCATCTATATTTAACATAATTTTTTTAATGATTTTATATAACCAACTATTAATATAATCTTCAACGAATTTTTATTTGAGAAAATAATCTCAAAATATTATTAATTATTTAATGAAATTTCAATATAAAACCAGAATAGAGAACACATACTAACACTATAATATAATCATATTAACAACAAATAAATATTGAATCAATAAAAATATAAAACACCAAGGGAAGAAGAAATTAGAAAAGAATAGTGAAAAGATATTGAAAAAACGATAGATTCATATAAAAAATATTCAAAAACAATTTAATATGAAAGAACTAATTTCAATAAAAAAAAGAAAGCTCATCATGAAAGAATTCAATATTTTTTAAAAATCCATTCAATGAAACAAAAATTAAAATTTTTATAAATTTTCTATCTATCTTGGAAACATTGACAAAAAATTATTAAGGTATATAAACTCTAGAATTTCAAACAATTATTTGGATATGTTTTCTTGAAAGATATAGCCTAGATAGATGGTAAATATGATGAAAGAAGATGAGTATCAACTATTTATCCAACAAAATCTCCCAATTCAACTAAATATGATTTATGTCCTACTAAATCACCTCAATGGATACTTATAGATGTGGATTAAATGTTGATTGGAGTATACTGAGATCTCACCATATCAATGTTATTAGTGGGTATAAAGAGATGTTTTAAAGAAGATTCATGTATAGGAAAAGAGACTACATCACTAATCCTCAAATATTGTCTTTAATAAATTTTAGTGGGTTCATGGATTTATATTTTTCTTTGTAAGGAAAAATCATAGAGATCAATGATGGGTGGACTAGGTCGACGTCTCAATAGAATATGAAATAAGAATCAGTATAAAAATAAATCATTTTTACCACGTAATTTATATATTATTTATAAAATATTCTGAATCCATTCCATATCCACTATGACAAATTTCAATATAGGTTATATAAATCTCCCTTATTAGAGAAATAAACTATTATTTTCTCCAACAATTTATACTTGTTATCATACATACCACACAAACAGTCAACTAAATCATTTTACATATTATAGAATCATTTCATTCCTATGGCTTAATAAATAAAACATTAACTTATTTATCTACTTTATATTCTATGTATTCTAGATTTAAATTTTCTATATACAATTACTGTAAATCATCCTACATAATTTCAAAAATATTAATATTATTGTCTAAGGATAATACCATTCATTAGACCCCTGTAATAATAAAATTTTTATTTTTACACTTGAAGTGTATGTTTATTCAAATTTAGGGACCTTATCCTGTAATAGTTTTCTATTTTCCTTCTTAGAGTGATTAATTGATATAATGTTTTTTGAATAAATTAGCATTACCTTTTCATTTTTTATAATATATCCTTTTGAGAATGTTGAAAACAATTTCTGTATAAAATCGTAAATTGAAATGAATAAATGATATAATTCATCATATATATTTCATGTGAATATCCTTATATTTTTTTATTTTACAAACACCAGATATATGGCTTCTCCCATAGATTCTGATGAACACTTCTCCAACACATACTAACCAATAAATTTAGTTCTATACCATCATCTTTTGAGACAACATGATCACTAAGAGTCCTAATTTCGTTTATGGAATATAGAAAGTGACCATTGATTGATTATACCTCTGAAATTAACATCAATTATATTTTTTATGCTCTATCATCCTCTGTATATAATTTATCTTTATGAATTCCTAATCTTGTATTCTAAGCACAGATACAAGATAAAGTGTATTAAATAAATTCGAGGATTATTGTGCCATCTTCTTGTAGATTTCAATCAGGAGTTGGTTTGTCTTCTTATAATGGTTCTCCATATTGATATTACTCTTCCATTTTCATCATACAATGTTTCATTCCCTTATTATTATTATTATTATTCACTGGGGACATATTAGCTATCAATTTTAATAGATTCAGTTCAAATTCATGAACTTATCTCAATAGAGAGTTGTATTTCAACAAATGGAATTTCACTAAACACCTTGTATATCCTTCATTGAACAAAATTTACTTGTAACATCCTACCCCAGGATCCAATTATTTGTGCCCTGAGATGGTATTCCAAAAGACCTCATGCACATATCATTCAATGCGAGAGGAAATCGACATGAAGTGATAATATATGGTGTGTTCATGTGTAGACTATCCCCTCATAAATCAGAGTATCCATAATAGAAAACAAAATATAATATGTAGAGGAAGTATAATTATAAATATATAGTAATGAAAGATGTGGTAGAAAAACCAATCCTAGAGAATAGCTAACCAATACAAGCTAAATAAAATAATTAGATACAAAAAAGGATGATAATGGTAAGTAAAATTTATATAAAAAATATGAATACGAGCAAATAGGGATACAAGAATATACTACTTGCAAAAATAATATTCAAAAAGCTAAAAACAAATACTACAAGTATATCAAGCATATGCTCGGTCCACCTTCCAAACTATATCTTTATGTCGTAAATAAATCATGCATAAAAATCCAAATGATTCAATTTACCCATATATTTAATCATAAAATATTGTTAGGTTATAAGGGTTTCCCAATCCGGGTGTGAGATACACTCTCAGTAGGCTTGAAATCATGGTATCACGGTTGATCATTTCCAAGTTATAAATAAATGGTAGTGTTCCAAAATAAGTAAATTCAGGTAACTAAACAATTATATAATAAAAACTTTGGACAAAATTCCTAAAATGGACACCTGAATGATAACACCTACTTTAACCAGATCTGATTATTAGAAAACAGGTACATGTACAAGTAATAATATGTATACATAGGTAATTGTAATAATTAGAACAAAATAATTCTTTCCCCCAGGCCTGTTCTTTGGAAAAGGGTTTAATTTTTTTTGAAACATAAGACATGTCCTAATATAAATAGGAATCAACACATATAGCACATGAAATCAATCTATCAAATCCTAGGGTGGAGTCCTGATCCCATCCAAGGTGATATAAATAAAATACCTAGGGTCAGTAATGGTATATTTGATAGAAAAAATTCCACCAACTCTATTCAAGTAAACCCATATAGTAATTCCTTATATCACTTATTCTATAATGACTACAAGTTTATACTATGTATATCAAATAGTGGACCACATATCACATCAGGTGTGGTGTAGACATCTTTCCCGTGAGTCTATCCTCGGATGATCCCATAGGGAACTGGTGTCAGTCATCATTATAATTTGACGAATTTCGATAGCTCATACATGGAATGCCAAATTATTTATCCCAAAACATCAGGTATAACAAAATGAACATGACGAGTCCATCTATGTTATTCTTAAATAAGTATCCATGGCCTCTCCTAGATCAACGTAAGTGAGAAATGTTATCCACGAAATATCATAAATAATAACATTTATATAATATACTTAAATAATTGAAACATCTAAATATCATATTCTCTCAAATTAAACAAACAAAGAGATTAAATCTAATTAAACATGGAACAATTTGTGTGTAATGTTATAAGGCTTAAAAATTAGGTAATCAAAAGTCATCAATGAAATTTCAATATCAAAAGCTAACAAGTTTGACCAATCATAACATAATCATATGAAATACCTTATAGAATAAAGAATATAAAATCACAAACTTTCTTATGAACCAAAATATATGACCTAGGAAATTAAATGTGAATCATCAAGCATTATAATTTAAACATAGGGTTTCAGGAATGATGTTCATGGTACAATCTCATGGCTAACTAATTATAATATTTCCCAAAATAATTAAAGGCAATTAATCAAGATTCAACTCACACATAAACATTTAACCTTTTAAATATTGTGAAATAATACATTTATGTGGTTACACCCAAAGGGGTGTCCAATTACAAGAAAATTACCCACAAATGGGTTTCTCCAATAGGGGAAGTCAATAGGATACAAAAAAATATTTTCATTATTTATTAAACACTAATGAGGCATCATCAGAAGGATCTGATGAGTAACTTGATGGTGCTCTATTTAAAAAGTGATGAAACAAAGGGAATGATCTTAGACCACCTTACATGATGTATTATCCCTCCACATATCAATTATATAAGATTGATTAGACCGAGAGTGGAATAAATCAAAGTATATGTCAAATTTATTGAAAAGATGGAAAATTCAATCCCACTAAAATAGTGAAATGGATGGGAGAGGAAGCATGAAATATATAACAGTGGAAAATGAAGTATACAATAATGGATCTAATGCATATAATGGTTGGAAATTCTGTCACGGATGGAAGAAGATAATTCAAAACCTATGGAGGAGGAGGAGATGGAGCTCCATGTGTGTGATGGGATGAGAAAACTACATGAACGAAGATGATGAGGGTAAGAAATTAGGTTAAAATTTTCATTATCGGTAAAATGTGTATTCCACCCACACATCATAGGTTAGATGATTTGGTCGTATGTTTGGCCAAACCAAGTGGAAATGTGTCAAATGTTCATTTTCAAAGGGGAATCCTACATGGCTATGCACATGATTTATCGGACAATGTACAAACAGTGAGAATCATCTATATAAAAAAACTAAAGGTGGTCACACGGCTCCGCACCCAAGGTCTTCATGTTGTAGAAAAAATGTTCATTCTATTGGGTCCCACTATCTATAACTTAATGGTTCAGGGAAACATTGACAACCAAGCTATACAGTTTTATCCAACTATGATTCCCAACCATCCTCTACACATTTTGGGGATCCAAGCATTGATGGAGCCCCAAACGGAAACGATGCCACCTTTAATCATACATGAATATCTATTATGGTTCCTTAAAGTTATCGAAACCAAATATTAAGGTTATTTACCTTTATGAAAATAAGATATATTACAACCAACCCTCTTAAAGACAACCTGCCCCCATGTATTCTTTATAAGGGTGTTACAACGTCATCTAAAAAGAGAATGGAAATTATGTATGTAAATAGGACCCCCACTTCTAGGTCTCATCCATTACACACTCATGCTTCTATATAACCTAGACCCAAGAAACTAAAAACCCTTGGAGAACCTTCATGATATGATCGATGATACATATCAGATGCAACATGAAGGATGCATACTGTTCTAGTTCAATATCATCTGCGTAAAATGAATTTGACATGTTTGTATGATATTATCATAGTTAGGATACATGGATGAAATCAGGCATAACATGATACCTTTGTGGTAACAACTACTGGTATACTAGATTCCCAATTTTACTCTCTATCTCAAATGGCATGACATATCGAGTAGATAACATGACATGTATTTGAATTAGTATTTTAACTAACCTTGGAGATAAAAATAGAAAGATCATATGTCATACCTCATACTAAAATGGCCCTTGGAAATTATTGGTATATTACTTCTTCCGATAATTATATATATCCATAAGATTCTGAATCTGGTGAACTGACTTTGATTTATCCTGAACAAGATGTCACCCCAATATAGTTTCCTTAACTTCTTCTATCAAGCTAAAATTTGAAAAGAACTTTCTACTACAAAGGGACTTATAAATATACATCTGAGTTTTTTCTTGAAAACCATTTTTTGGAATATTCAACCATATGAATATAAGTTTCCACATAAAATAAAAAATTATAATACATTCCCGAAGAATAATCGTTGACATCTATATGGTTTTCCCAGAGGCCCTGTAAGTCTTAGGGTTATATGAAAAACTCAAGAGAAGTTTTGAACCTAGTTCCCTATATAACCCTTGAAAGAACTGTGATGTGAAATGACTATATCAGTCAAAAATTAACGAATAAGGAACACCATGAAGTCTCAATTCGTCCTGGATTTAATTCCCTCTTAAATCAACAACAAAGTAGGTTTACCAAATCTTCCAGAATTACACCACCTTGGCTAGCCTATAGATAATCACATATACTACATTGCTACATCAAATATAGTTCATAAATCCTTTCCAAAAATATACAGTGACATCATTCCATTTACACTAATGAGCTATGAGAGGCTGTAGAAGTATAGTAGGTTGCTAAATCATTTCCTACACTAGATGATTGTTGGATCATAAAATAATGAAACCTTCTATATGCCTCTTCATGCCTATAAATTAGTATTAATGACATAAATAATTTTAAATATTTTTGAGACTTGGGTGAACTGACCATACATTGGCCTGATATTCCCGCATAAAATCTTCTTGAATATATGAAGTAACCCATAAACAACCATGAATGAATATAGTATCACTGCAAGAAACAACCCAACATGAGGACAGGTTCTCCCATGTGATTATAACCCTAAAAAGGACATCTATATCTGAAAAATAACACAATCCTTAACTTTTCCACAAGGGATGAGGTCATTTCTAGAGGTTCTAGAATTTTCAGCGCGTGAAACTTTTGAACCTCCTGGTTAATCTCTGATAAGATATCCACCATCTTCCACTCACTACTATGAACCTTGATTTCTTATGTCCAATTTTTCTATCTTACGACATCCCATATGTAATTTAATTTTTAAGTTGTGTAAGAAAGAACAAAATATAACAATTCTAGTTAATCCACAGACCTTTACTACTATTGATTCAAGTCACACTATGGTGATATGTTGTTGAAACTTATATGAAACTTATAAAAAATTAATCTATAACCTAACAAGTAGTGCATCCAACAACCTCGATCATGAACCGTGACTGCTAGCTCAAGGTTGTGTGACACATAATTATGCTGATTCAGCTTCAGTTGGATGGACCTGTATGACACGATTTGATCACCTTGCTTCAAAACTGCACAGATAATGATACCTGATGCATCGTAATAGACTTTATAAATCCTTCCCATATCTATAATAATCAGGATCAACACTTTGTTGAGTCTTCCCTTTAACTACAATCAATTTGTATTACAATATTTAAATCATAATAACTTCAAACCACTATTAGTAAGGGTTGTAAGGAAAACCTCTATGTGGGGTAAAACTAAAATGAATTTCTTATTAGATCCACTAAACCCCAAGAAGATATTCATATCAAATACATTCTATAGATTCTCCCAAAAACCCATGGTTCTCACCATCTTTGGGGAAATTGAGACAGCTACCGCATATATTAAAAGAGCCAGGATGTGATCCCTAATGATCCGAATGTGGGATTTACTGAGTCACATATAGTCGATGCTCTCTTAGTGTTCTCAGTATGATCTCAAGATGATTGGAATCATTTTTACTAGTGCATGAGTACAATAAGATATTGTTAACAAGGCATACTATAGAGGAATAAATATATGTGTGAAAATTTGGAGTCATTAGATCACTAAAGGAATCTAGATCATTTTATATACCGAAACAAATATCCAAATTATCATACAAGCCATACCTAATTTAGATTGTTTTACATAGTATATGTGATGGCCCCCCATGAACCTAATGGGCGCCTGACCTCAAATCAATCTTGGAGAAACAATTGATTCTTGAACCTAGATGTATAGGTAATCTATACGAGGTAGTGGGAACCATTTATTCACCATAAAAATGATAAATTTGTTGGAATACACAAAATATTAGATTGTACCATCATCCTTTTTGATAAAAAGTGACTACTAGACCCCAGGGTTATGTGCAAGGTCAAATAAAAAAATTAGCCTCTGGATATTGAGGAATCTTATTGAGTTCTTAGGGTTTTGTAAGCGCCATCCAATATGGAGAAATAGACACAAATGAAACAACTAGTACTATATTTATGTTTAACGCAACCTATATATTAGGAGGAAAGATGGAAAAATCATCAGGGTATACACCCTTGAAATGATCAACTGTAGGAGTGGACACGACTTACTGCATTCCCTGATCGCTCCTAAAAAGTCTTTATATCTGATCTATCACTATACCTATCCCAATGCACTTAGGTCCAACACAATATGTATTGATATCCCATTCACCATTGTGGATATATGTTTTCCCCTTGGTATAGTTTAAAATAAAATTGATAGTGACAAAAATTCACTTTTACATGATAATGAACAACACCATCCATACTAAAAATTTAATCGATGCTAGTTATCTGAGGGATGATGAAATTATAGAATGGGAGACACACACATAAATAAAGGGGAAATCCTGACACTAACATATGCACTATTTTCCAAGACATAACAGCATGTTGAGAGACATTATGCAATTAAATTATAATATTATAATGATTATTCTTTCAACAACTGCAAAAGATATGAAACAATGTAGTTAACATGTATCAAAACTGGTAGAAACTAAATTAGTGGTCATCAAGAATAGTACATCTATACATAAATGGATACAGACTATACTTCTTGTTCATATGATACAATATATAATATTGACTAAACAACGACTCTAAGATGCTAGCTGAGAAGCCTGTGTAGATCCAGTCTAATGATTCTAATGATCTGAGGCTATAGTAGCTTTGCAACAACCACTACCACCTCATCCTAATTAGTTGGTTTAAGTACAACTCCCTAGCCACATGTGGATTCTTATATCCCATAAAGGTTAAAGGTTTCATTACCGATACCCTCTCTCTGGATTCTAGAGGAAATGAATTGTAGAAGTGTTGATGGTGGCTTATCATTCCATAAGCATGACACTCAATTTGGTTCCTCATGCCTTGGGGCTTATTATGGAATATATTTATACACTAGTTATACAATATTGAATCACCACATGTGACATAGTTAGAACAATACCCACATGAACCCTAGAAATGAAAATTTTAACTGGCATGAGAATCGTCTACCTTCATCAAAATAGAGCTACCTTTGGTCAAGTTTCCAGCTTCATTGTGATTACATTCAATAATTACTTCCCATTTCAATACCTATTTAACTTTTATCATTCAAAATGCATTAAAAATTTAGTGGAAAAAATAAGTAAACCCATATTTATATCATATCATAGTCATCAACTCTTCACTAGTTAAAGATGGAGAAAACACTAGAGCAATATGAATCGCGTAGAATATAAAATCACAATTATAGATCCCAATTAAAGATGCAGGAACTCATGGGAATTATCCTCTCCCAATTTTAGTAGGAAGAGGTGATCATAGAATTATGTCTAGAATTATTCCTAAACCATGCCTTATTGATGCTCAGACTATTATATTACATCTCACCAATTCTTTGAGGAGTAGCAGAACATATAGGTAGAAAGCATTAACCACCTCTTTTAAGGATCATCAAGATGTTCTGTGATAGATACTACATACTCCAACCATTATTCTAAAGCATGAGGTCTGACTTCTCCAAAGAGGTTGGTAGGGTTATGTAGTTGGATCTCTCGAGTAAACTATACTATAACATGGGTTGGATGTTGAGAACCATTAATATTCTGCATGAACCGCAAATGAAATTCCACGAATCTATGTGTTGGAGCCATATAAAAGATCATATGTATGTGCCGTAGGTGTAACAATAGATGGAACTATGGGTGGTTATGGGACCACTACATCTTGAGTGTTATCATTGAAAAACTCTTAGCATAAAAGAAGATGAAATCATAGTGGCATAACTATAAAATTTCATGGTCATTTTTTGAAAAAAAATAATATAGATAGGTACAATAGATAATGAATGACATAAATAAGAATAGGTACAAGGCCTCCCTGAAACAATATATAATTGACTACATAGTCCTAGATAAATAATTAGATAATATAAAAAATACAAAAGGGTAAACAAGAACCCAGAAACATAGCCTAAAGCCCATTTTTATAGTTGGGTATAACATTTTCTATATATGTTGACCATATAATTTTAAAAAATTTATGTATGAAAATTTACATTAAACCAGAAATGCACTATGAAAAATAAATATGGAATTGAATAACGAATGAAATTTGAAAACATATTGGGCCTATTACGAGGCATTCTTAATATTCCATTATATAATAGGACCCAGGTTGAATAAAGCATAATTTTAGTAACACTAATATCAAAAACACCACAAATAAAATTATCAAGCAATGGTGAAGTCCTATCAACATTAAATGACATAATCAATTAAAAAAACATCCCAGCCTAGGAAATTTGTGTTTCCCATTCCATGGGATACAAAAATACAAGAACAAGTTTAATTCAAAATTATTATCTCCTAGTAACCTATCTAAACCATAACATAAAGAAAAAATGACAACTTCTCTGACACCACTTTACAATGTCCCACCCTGGTATCCACTGATTTTCTCCATGAGGTGGTGGGCTACAAGAACTTCAATGCACCTTCTGAAATGAAATAGGCTTCCAAATAGTTTTGAGGTCCGAGGGTGTGTCCTTAGGGAGATTATTACCTTCTATATTAGAGTATTAAATGTATTAAAATGAGATAATAAATAGTGTAAATGTCATTATATAATGACCAATACTTTACATACATTGTTAATACTTCAAAATTGAAGCGCACTTATTACAACCTATGACAAAACCACAAAAGACCGTATAGGTATAGTGTCTTTAGAAACTGGGAAACATAAACAACTGGATCATAAATCTTCTACAGTGTCTCCCATTTATTTCATCATATCTAGGGTCACTTTTAGCATATTCTACTTAATATCCATCTTCCTGACCTGGGGAAAAGAAAACATACAAAAAAGGGTGAGCTCAAATGCTCAGCAAGGGAAAATAAAGGAAATAAAAATCATATCATATCTTTTTGAAAATCATAACCTGCAAAAGAGATCATAATATATTAACATGGAATAAATCATAGAAGTGAAAAATAGATCCCCATAATCATAACATAAAACTTGAAACTTTGTGGCATGCACACATAATCATGGAAAATCATTTCTTGTTAGTCATGACTCATTGCCAAGACTATCTTAGCGGACAAAGTCTATTTCTGAACCGAGTTCAATCCTCGTTTCATTCCTATATCACTGAACCGAAATAACCTTCCATTCCATCCATGTATATCTCATGAGATATAAATCTTTACCCAATGCATTGGAGGGAGATATAGGTCCCACCCATCTTATAATGAATCCTTTCTTATGTGTGCCACATAATCATAAATCATACATCATCGCATAACACATGTAACAAAAATGGGATTCTTGAAACATCATGACATCATAAAACAAATCATATAAAAATAATTCCCTCAAAACATAATCAAATCAATGTAATAATAGGGATTAAAACAGAACCCTTTATTATCTTAGATGGAAAATAATTTTGATAAAACACTTGAACTCCAATCTTGAGGAAAATATCCTTTCTTCTTCAAAAACATTTTTCCTTTTTTAACATGTCATAAAATATTAAACTAAAAGAATTTGATTAAAAATAAACTTGAAAACCTGTAAAGGAAGCATCTTGTTAATAATGTTTTAAAAATCCATTCTTGCCGTATATGTTAACAAAACATTCTTCTCGTACTTTTGTCGGAAAAGTCAAAAAGTACCTCGTACGAAAAACGACAAAATATTCCTTTCATATCTTTTAATAAAAACAAATAGAAGGGTAAAATTGGATATAAAATATTGTAGAAGGATGGAAATAATATTACATATTGAGGGAACATGGATGTGGATGATAAAATACACCCCAGTAATTACCAAAGTAAAAACAATCTCGGATAAAAGTGAGATTGTGATATTTCCCTTACCTTAGGTCCGATTTGCTTTGTACATGACGAAGCTCCTGTATAATGGTTTAAATAATGGTATTTACTTATTATAGAATCATACATAATGATATGATATCATATATGGTCATATTCTTAGCTTCTTATTAGTAATATTTCATTGTTACTTGTTACTCGGGTCTTTATTGCCTTTTGTTCTTATGCGTGTTTTGCCGAATAAATTCTTATTCTTATTTTAAGGTTATAGATACCTTATATCCAGAATGGTATTAGTGTAACATATATCATATTTATTCAATCAATTCATTTATATAATTACTATGTAATGATGATCATGTAGAACGAGTCGCATCACATCGTGGAGACGGTATTCCGTACGTACGCACGAGCGATGATATTGTTCCCATGATCGTGGAATTGTATTTAAGTGTATTTATAATATTTCAGTATCAATATCAATTTATAATAATCGTATATAGTTACTCATTACACCATTATACCCATCCTTGTAAGGTGATGGTGGAAAATAGATTAGACCACGGCGTGGAGACGATATTCCGTACGTACGCACGCACGGTGATTTCATTTTTCCGTAGGATGGATAGAAGGTGAATTAGGGTTGTTTCATATTTATAATAATATATCAGTATGTAAGTAATACTTATGTTATTACTTTATCATGAAACAACTAAAGAATAAGAAGTTTGAAGAAGAAAGAAATTGAAAAGATCGGTAATGGATATTACCTCTTCTTTGAAACTCCTCTTTGAATCCTCCACTTAGGGAACTATGATTGGTCTTTAAAGAAGACCAGGACCTCTAGGATTATTATAGGGAAGTGGAGAAGAGATTTTGTCAGGGTTTGGCCGAGCTTGAGTGCTCAAATTGGTGTGAGGAGGAGGGGGAGGAGGTTCCCTTTTATAAGGGGGGAGAGGGGCACCTTAGGAATATCTCAAAATATAATTTTTTATTAAAGTCAAAATCGGTTTATAATGGTTCCAAAGGGTCTTATTTCGAAGGTAAAGTGGGGATGGGTCGAAATCCTATAAACCAATAGGATTAAACAAGTTTAGGTTATTATTTTAACCTTATCAATTAGATTTAACTCTAAGTTAAATAATTTAACTTTTACCGTGACTTATTGTTTTCTTACACTATATGGTTAATACACTTACTATAACATTCCAAAAGAACCCCAAGTTGTTTATTATTAATATATATATTCTTTTCTAACTCATTTGGCCGAACCTCATATTTTTAGGAATAAAATAACAATTAATAATATAATATTTGATTTAAAAACTATTTTTTGTCAATTTTGACACTATTTGATATATGATTTTTTTGAAAGTAATAACAAAATTATATGTTCGAACCCTGTTGATTAAATCAACACTAATATAGCATAGTAACCTATAAAATTAGTGTAATTCATAAAAAGTCTCAAATGACATTTATTTGAGCATTTATAACATCAATTATGTTACCATTTCCTTAAAAGGGTAATTACTGCATCATTGTTGTGTCATAAATAAATTAATTTATATAATGTCTAAAAATTATGAATAAAATATCATTAGGTAGGAAATATTTTTATCTTTATAATGAATATTTATAGTCGAATTTATCCTATGTATAACCCCATATTAAAAATGTTTTAGTTATTAAACTTTGATTTTAACTATTTTAACTATTCATTAAATAAAATAATATTAAATGTCATAATCTAATCCAAGTGGACCTAAATGGTCATATTATATTCATAAGGTTGTTTTTGGTCGAATTACACTTATACAATAGAATTAGGACATGTGTTAGGGTAATAGTAATATCATAATTACCCTTAGTTTCCCTATTTACTATTAACCGCGGTAAAAAAAGTAAAAAGTTACTATTCACCAAAAAATTATTTTTATCTCATTGAACCACATTTTACTTACTGATATCAACCGTGTCTGTCGGATTTTCGAAATTTCATTCACAGAAGTGGTAAAATTAAGTTTTATGCAAAACTCAGTTTTTAACCTACCACTTAGTGGTTTCACTACTCATCAAAAATTGAAAGTTTTCAGAAAAATACCAAAATTTCACCCTAGGATAATTTCAATATTCCAAATCCAAAAATGAAGTCCATTTTGAAAAATAAAATTTATAAAATTTCAAAAAGTGGTTATTACTATTCATAATGGCTAGTTTTAATAATATTTTAATAGCATATCATTGTTTAGTGAAACTCGGTATTGCGTACAACGCAAGCTATCAAGGAAGGTCGCGATTGCGTGTAACGTAAGTCCAGCTAGTGTGTAGTGAAAGATTCATTTGATGATATATATATAACATAAAAACAAAATATTAGTCATAAAAATCTCGGGTGTTACATTCTACCCCCCTTAAAAAGAATTTTTCCCTCGAAATTCGTCACTTTGTAACAAACAGATGAGGATACTTCTCCCTCATCATATCCGCAAGCTCCCATGTAGCTTCTTCAAGTTGGTGGTTCCTCCATAAAACTTTCACCAATCGAGTGGTCTTGTTTCGTAGGACTTTCTCGCTACGATCCAGAATCTCTATCGATTGTTCTTCATAAGAAAGATCTTGCTCCAGCGGTACAACTTCTGAGCTGAGTACATGTGAAGGATCAGGTATGTACTTTTTCAGGAGAGATACATGGAACACATCGTGAACTTGAGAGAGATTCGGTGGAAGCGCCAATCGGTAAGCTACCTTCCCAACACGATCCAGTATTTCGAAAGGACCGATATATCTAGGGTTCAACTTCCCCTTCTTTCCAAATCTCATAACCCTCTTCCAGGGCGATATTCTTAAGAACACTTTATCACCCACTTGAACCTCTAGGTCTTTTCTTCGGTTGTCGGCATAACTTTTCTGTCAACTCTGAGCTGCTCTTATGTGTTGTTGAATAGATCTGACCTTTTCTGCCATTTCATCAACAAGATCAGGTCCTAATAGCTTTCTTTCCCCAACTTCATCCCAGCAAGTTGGAGTCATGCATTTCATTCCATAGAGATCTTCATAAGGAGCCATCTGAATAATGGAGTGAAAACTATTATTATAAGAAAATTCCACCAATGTTAGGTGTTGATCCCAACCTCCTTTTAAAGCCATAGAGCAAGCTCTCATCATATCTTCTAGGGTTTGAATTGTTCTCTCAGACTGATCATCTGTCTGAGGATGATAAGCAGTGCTGAAACTCAACTCTGTATCCATATTATGTTGAAGACTTCGCCAGAACATCGAGGTAAATCTCGGATCCCGATCAGATATAATAGAAAGTGGTACTCCATGCAATCTTACCACCTCCTTTACATATATCCTGGCAAGCTAATCTAGAGAGAAATCCTCTCTAACAGCAATGAAGTGTGCAGACTTTGTAAGACGATCAACTATGACCCAGATATCATTATTGCCTTTGGATGTTTTAGGAAGTCCTGTGACAAAGTCCATAGTAATGTTTTCCCATTTCCATTCGGGTATGGGTAATTGTTGTAACATCCCCTTAGACTTCTGTCTCTCAGCTTTAACTTGTTGACAAACCAAGCATCGAGAGACATATTCAGCAACATCTCTTTTCATGCCATCCCCCCAGAAGTACTCTTTCAGGTCCCTATACATCTTCGTGCTTCCAGGATGAATAGAGAATGATGAACTATGAGCTTCATCCAGCAGTTCCTTCTTTAATTCGGGGATGGGAGGAACACAAACCCGATTCCTGAACTTTATTATCCCATCACAATCAAGGTTGAACTCAGGAACATTTCTCACCGTCTTTTGTAACTCGACATCTTCTTTTTGTGCCTCTTTAATCTTCACATGTATATATGGTTGAACATTCATCTGAGAAAGATAAGATTTTTCCCCTTCCATTATAATTCCAAGATCCATCCTTTGTAAATCCAAAAATATTAGATCTTTTGTGATCCTCATCATGGAAAAACTAGCATGGTCTTGTCGACTTAATGCATCTGCCACCTTGTTTTCTTTCCCAGGGTGGTAATGGATTGAGTAGTCGTAATCCTTAATCAGCTCCAACCATCTTCTTTGACGCATATTCAGCTCCTTTTGTGTGAAAATATACTTTAAACTTTTATGATCAGTATAAATATCACACCTTTCACCATAAAGGTAATGCCTCCAAATCTTTAATGCAAAGATTACCGCATCTAACTCCAAATCATGTGTTGGGTAATTTTTCTCATGGATTTTCAACTGTCGTGAGGCATAAGCTATCACCATATCATTTTGCATAAGAACACACCCCAATCCATTCTAGGATGCATCATTGTAGATCACAAACCTTTCTCCACTACAAGGAAGTGTGAGCATAGGTGCACTGGATAACCTTCTCTTCAACTGCTTGAAATTCTCTTCACATTCCTCTGTCCAAACAAACATAACTCCTTTCCGAGTCAACTTGGTGAGTGGGTTAGATAATCGTGAAAAATATTTTACAAAACGTCGATAATATCCAGCAAAACAAAGAAAACTTCGGATCTCAGTTACTGTTGTTGGTCTCGACCATCTTTTGATAACCTCTGTTTTTGCTGGATCCATAGATATCCCCTCTTTTGAGATTATGTGACCCAAAAATGCACCTTTTTGAAGCCAAAATTCACACTTGGTAAATTTGGCATAAAGATTCTCCTTTCTTAGGGTCTTCAATATAATTATCAAGTGATCTTCATGCACTTCCTTTCTCTTTGAATAGACATGAATATCGTCTATAAAGACTACCACTAATTGATCAAGATAGTCTCTAAAGACTCTATTCATTAGATCCATGAAGATAGCAGGGGAATTAGTAAGACCAAATGGCATCACTATAAATTCATAGTGTCCATACCTTGTACGGAAAGCCGTCTTTGGTATATCCACCCTTTTTCCCCTTAATTGATGATACCCCGAACGGAGATCAATCTTGGAAAAGTATTGAGCTCCGCGTAGTTGGTCAAATACGTAATCAATGCGTGGGAGAGGATATTTGTTCTTGATAGTGATCTTGTTAAGTTCTCGATAATCAATGCAGAGTCTCATTGATCCATCTTTCTTCTTAACAAATAGAATAGGTGCTCCCCAAGGTGACGCACTAGGGCATATGAATCCCTTATCATGATTCTCTTGGAGTTGCTTCTTCAATTCCTGAAACTCAATTGGGGCCATTCTATAAGGTGTCTTTGAAATAGGAAAAGCACCCGGTACGAGTTCTATTGAAAACTCAACTTCACGATTTGGTGGAAGACCTGGTAATTCCTTCGGAAAGACATCATCAAACTCTTGTACGATGGGCATATTCTTAATCGCGAGTTTCTCACCAAACATTTGAGATGAATAACCTTCATTTAGTGGAATCAATACCCATAAAATGGAATAAATTTCCACTGGAAGGTTATGTTCATCCTTGCGTTGATAGATGATCATAGATTGATCTGGAATATGAAATGTGACTTCCCTTCTTTGGAAATTGATATGAGCTCCGTATAAAGAAAGCCAATCCATACCAAGAATCACATTGAATTCCACTAAAGAAAGTATCACAAGATTTGCAGGAAGCACTTTCCCACAAACTTCGATCGGAGAAGAATTATAAACTTTTGATGCGACTGTTGTGCCATTAGGTGTTGTCACAACTAACTCAACATCTAATTGTTGAGGTAATACGATGATACCATTAAAAAATTATTCAGAAATAAAAGAGTGGGTGGATCCATAATCAAATAAAACATTTCCTACTTTAGAGTGGATGGTAAGTGTACCTTTCACCACATCGTTATCGTACTCCACATCGCTGATAGAAATTGCATGTGACTTTCCTTTGTCTTTAGCCTTAAGAGTTTGTTGACGTCGACCATCATCATCAACCCTTGGATTTGGGCATTGATTGGCATAATGCCCCATCTCCTTGCACTTGAAACATTGAAGAGTAGTAGGTTCATTCTGTGTATCCCTTCCATTGTTTGCATCATTAGACATCTTCTTCCCATTTTTGCGGCATTCAAATGCCCGATGACCTTCCTTTCCACATTTGAAACATTTACTTGTCCCTTTAAGAAAACTCCCTCCTTGTTTCTTTCTACACATTGAGCATAAGGGAAAGCTCATCTTCTTTTCAGTGTGCTCTTTAGATTTTCCTTTGACTTCCATTTTCCTCTTCTTATCAAACCCATATGACTGATGGGTTACTCCAATCTCTATCTCGACATTGAGAGCACATTGAACGATTTCCTCGTAGCTATTGAAGTCCCTTATGGCTAACGCCCTTCGAAGACTTGGTTTTAAGCCACTAAAGAATCGATTGATATTACTCTCAGGTTGGATAATAATACCAGAAGCGTACCTTGCAAGTCTTGTAAAATTTGATTCATAGGTACCAACAGATTCATCATCCCTTCGCTTCAGTTCAAGAAACTATTTCTCCATCTTTGTTCGGAGAATACGAGGGAAGTACTTATTGAAAAATAAGTTCTTGAACTCGTCCCATTCCATGGACTCAATTTCATCCCTTTGCACCGTATGCTTAATAATATTTCACCATTGATCAGCATCTCCTTCCAAACGATACACTGCTAGGATGACTTTATCATGTTCAGAACATTGAAGAACTGAAAATATATTTTCAGTAGTAATAATCCATTGTTCATCAACTAATGGATCAGTAGACCCACTAAATGAAGGTGGACGCTGCCTCATGAAGGATTCAACAGAATGTTGCTCCTTCCTTTGCTCATTTGGAAATCCTGCATGATTCATAGCTTGAGAAAGTTTTGTGATCATGGCTACAAGATTTTTCATTCCAGCTCCCATATCGTTTGGTTTCTCAGGGGGACAATCATTGCATTGCCCATCGCATTCCACATTAACACGGTTCCTTCGGGTTCCATACATTGACTAAAACCAAGAAGAATAGTGTGAGCAACACTAATTATAATAGGAAAACCACATAATCAAGAATAAAATTTTCACGCATAAGGTCTTATCCTAGGTTATTCATGGCCATTTATAAAACACTAAGATTGTGTTCTATGCTTAGACTTATCATTAGGGTTCTTACTAAGGCTTTCACATCCTAGTTTCCAAAGGTTGACTATACCTTTCCTCTAATACCAACTATAACGACCCATACATTACATACATTGTTAATACTTCAAAATTGAAGCACACTTATTACAACATATGACAAAACCACAAATGACCGTATAGGTATAGTGTCTTTAGAAACTGGGAAACATGAACAACTGGTTCATAAATCTTCTACAGTGTCTCCCATTTATTTCATAATATCTATGGTCCCTTTTAGCATATTCTACTTAATATCCATCTTCCTGACCTGGGGAAAAGAAAACATACAAAAAACGGTGAGCTCAAATGCTCAGCAAGGGCAAATAAAGGAAATAAAAATCATATCATATCTTTTCGAAAATTATAACCTGCAAAAGAGATCATAATATCTTAACATGGAATAAATCATAGATGTGAAAATGAGATCCCCATAATCATAACATAAAACATGAAACTTTGTGGCATGCACACATAATCATGGAAAAACATTTCTTGTTATTCATGACTCATTGCCAAGACTATCTTAGCGGACAAAGTCAATTTCTGAACCGAGTTCACTCCTCGTTTCAGTCCTGTATCACTGAACTGAAATAACCTTCTGTTCCAGCCATGTCTCTCTCATGAGATATAAATATTTACCCAATGCATTGGAGGTAGATATAGGTCCCACCTATCTTATAATTAATCTTTTCTTATGTGTGCAACATAATCATAAATCATACATCATCTCATAACACATGTAACAAAAATGGGATTCTTGAAACATCATGACATCATAAAACAAATCATATAAAAATAATTCCCTCAAAGCATAATCAAATCAATGTAATAATAGGGATAAAAACAGAACCCTTTATTATCATAGATGGAAAATAATTTTGATAAAACACTTGAACTCCATTCATGAGGAAAATATCCTTTCTTCTTCAAAAACATTTTTCCTTTCTTAACATGTCATAAATTTTTAAACTAAAAGAAGTTGATTAAAAATAAACTTGAAAACCTGTAAAGGATTTTTCTTGGAAATAATATTTTAAAAATCCATTCATGCCGTGTAAGTGAACAAAACATTCTTCTCGTACTTTTGTCGGAAAAGTCAAAAAGTACCTCGTACGAAAAACGACAAAAGATTCATTTCATATCTTTTACTAAAAACACACCGAAGGGTAAAATTGGATATTATCTATTGTAGAAGGATGGAAATAATATTACATATTGAGGGAAAATGGATGTGGATGATAAAATACACCCCAGTAATTACCAAAGAAAAAACAATCTCGGATAAAAGTGAGATTGTGATATTTCCCTTACCTTAGGTCCGATTTTATTTGTACGTGTCGAAGATCCTGTATAATGGTTTAAATAATGTTATTGACTTATTCCAGAATCATACATATTTATATTATATCATATATGGTCATATTCTTAGCTTCTTATTAGTAATATTTCATTGTTACTTGTTACTTGGGTCTTAATTGCCTTTTGTTCTTATGCGTATTTTGCCGAATAAATTATTATTATTCTTTTAAGGTTATAGATACCTTATATCCAGAATGTTATTAGTGTAACAAATATCATATTTATTCATTCAATTCATTTATATAATTACTATGTAATGATGATCATGTAGAACGAGTCGCAGCACATCGTGGAGACGGTATTCCGTACGTACGCACGAGCGATGATATTGTTCCCATGATCATGGAATTGTATTTTAGTGTATTTATACTATTTCAGTATCAATATAACTTTATAATAATCATATATAGTTACTCATTACACCATTATACCCATCCTTGTAAGGTGATGGTGGAAAATAGATTACACCACGGCGTGGAGATGGTATTCCGTACGTACGCACGCGCAGTGATTTCATTTTTCCATAGGATGGATAGAAGGTGAATTAGGGTTGTTTCATATTTATAATAACATATCAGTTTTTAAGTAATACTTATGTTATTACTTTATCATGAAACAACTAATGAAGAAGAAGTTTGAAGAAGAATTAAATTGAAAAGATCGGTAATGGATATTACCTCTTCTTTGAAAAGCCTCATTGAATCCTCCACTTAGGGAACTAAGATTGGTCTTTGAAGAAGATCATGACCTCTAGGATTATTATAGGGAAGTGTATAAGGGATTTTGGGAGGGGTTGGACGAGCTTGAGTGCTCAAATTGGTGTGAGGAGGAGGGGGAGGAGGTGCCCCTTTATAAGGGAGGAGAGGGGCACCTTAGGAATATCTCAAAATATTATTTTATATTAAAGTCAAAATCGGTTTATAATGGTACAAAAGGGACTTATTTCGAAGGTAAAGTGGGGATGGGTCAAAATACTATCAACCAATAGGATTTAGACATGTTTAGGTTATTATCTTAACCTTATCAACTAGATTTAACTCTAAGTTAAATAATTTAACTTTTACCGTGACTTTTTGTTTTCATACACTATATCGTTAATACACTTACTATAACATGACAAACGAACCCCAAGTTGTTTAGTATTAATATATATCCTTATATAAGTCATTTGGCCGAACCTTAGATTTTTAGGAATAAAATGACAATTAATAATATAATATTTGATTTAAAAACTATTTTATGTCAATTTTGACACTATTTGATATATGATTTTTGTGAAAGTCATAACAGAATTATATGTTCGGAACAAGTTGATTACATCAACACTAATATATCATAGTAACCTAGAAAATTAGTGGAATTCATAAAAAGTCTCAAATTACATTTATTTGATCATTTATAACATAAATTGTGTTAACATTTCCTTAAAAGGGTAATTACTGCATCATCGTTGTGTCATAAATAAATTAATTTATTTAAAGTCTAAAAATTATAAATAAAATATAATTATGTAGGAAAGCTTTTTATCTTTCTAATGAATATTTATAGTCGAATTTATCTTATGTATAACCCCATATTAAAAAGGTTTTAGTTATTAAACATTGATTTTAACTATTTTAACTATTCATTAAATAAAATAATATTAAATGTCATAATCTAATCCAAGTGGACCTAAATGGTCATATTATATTCATAAGGTTGTTTTTGGTCGAATTACACTTATCCAATAGAATTAGGACATGTGTTAGGGTAATAGTAATATCATATTTACCCATAGTTACCCTATTTACTATTAACCGCGGTAAAAAAAGTAAAAAGTTACTATTCACCAAAAAATTATTTTTATCTCATTGAACCACATTTTACTTACTGATATCAACCGTGTCTGTCAGATTTTATAAATTCTATACACAGAAGCGGTAAAATTATGTTTTATGCAAAATTCAGTTTTTAACCTACCACTTAGTGGTTTCACTATTCATCACAAATTGAAAGTTTTCAGAAAAATACCAAAATTTCACCCTAGGCTAATTTCGATATTCCGAATCCAAAAATGAAGTCCATTTTGAAAAATAAAATTTATAAAATTTCAAAAAGTGGTTATTACTATTCATAACGGCTAGTTTTAATAATATTTTAATAGCATATCATTGTTTAGTGAAACTCGGTATTGCGTACAACACAAGCTATCGAGGAAGGTCGCGATTGCGTGTAAAGTAAGTCAAGCTAGTGTGTAGTGAAAGATTCCATTGATGATATATATATAACATAAAAACAAAATATTACTCATAAAAATCTCGGGTGTTACACATTA
The DNA here is from genome assembly GCA_963277665.1 of Viscum album. Taxonomy (NCBI): domain Eukaryota; kingdom Viridiplantae; phylum Streptophyta; class Magnoliopsida; order Santalales; family Viscaceae; genus Viscum; species Viscum album. The sequence continues at coordinate 588,372,960 of OY728141.1, read as the reverse complement.
GAAACAAACAATAGTGGAAGATAAAGTAAATAACATAAAAAAGATAAATAAATAATTGGTAGAATATGGATAATATTAGTAGATACAAAAGTGATGTCGATAGTATATAAAAAATCCATAAAATATGTGTGTATGAGGAGATGTGGATATAAGAATATACTACTTGCAAGAAAAATATTATAAAAGGAAACAACTGCTACAGTATCATTACATGATTATTCTCGGTTCTCTTCCTCATGCTCCATTTGAATGCTTTAAAAAAATTAAAGAGAATAAGTTTCCAACATTCCATTATCCATATATGTGATCATAAAATCTATATGGGTGCCAAGGCCAGCCCATGTAGGGTGTGATATAGAATCTCAGTAGGTTGACACCGATGATGTCTTGGCCTAACCATTTCATGAAATAAGAAAATAAAATTTTCCCATAATATATAAATTCATGAAAATAATAATAAAATAATATACACAACAGTCCAGGTTCCTAAAATAGGCACCTGATCTATACCACCTGCTTCAACATAAGATAGAAACTTAAAAACAAATTGGTATACATGTGATAATATGAATATAAAATACATTTTAACCAAGAAAAAAAGGCATACCCCCCCCACCCAAAGCTTGGTGTTTTTCTTCAGGTATCATTTTGGTGTTATCATCAATCATGATCAAATATAAATATAGAACAAGACATATAGAACATGTAATCTAGCATTATAATCCATGGTCAGAGTATAAAGCCCATCCAAGTTGATATGAATAAAATCAAATAGGTCACTACATTAGTCTCTGATAGAAACAATGCCACTGACATTTCCCAAAGAACCCATATAAGAATTCATTTTATCAATAATAACATGGTGATTATGAGTACATACAGCTAATATCAGATAACAGTCTAGGTATCACATCGGGCATGACATATACATCTTTCCCAAATGTTCATCCTCGATTTATCCCTAGGGGAACTTGTTTCTATCCTGATTATATGTAGAAATACCTAGTGAGATGGTAACTGGAAAGACAAAGTATCTATCCCAGCACATCATGAAAATTCAACCACATATGGTAAGTCCATCCATGGATTCCTTAAATTAGGACCATTGTCCTCTCCCAGCTCTTATAATGTGATCCATGCTGACAAAGAACATGTTTTGATGGAATAAAATTTACAATATCAAATTCTATAAATGAAACACCTCAATATCACATGCTCACAAATTAACCGAACGAAGAAATTAAATCCCAACAAACCTAGAACATTTTAAGTGGTATAGAACAAGGCATAAAAAATATGTAATCACATTTCATCAAGGAAATACCAATATCGTATGCTAATAAGCTTGAACAAGAATTGCATAAGGGTGAAAAATTGACTATGGAATGAGGCATATACATTCAATAGCTTATATTACCAATTTAACAAAATATATATAGAATTAAATGTTAATCATCATGAATTATAATTAATAAATGTTGTGAATGGCATGAAGATGAAGTTCCAATCTCATATCAAAGCATTAATTTTAATTCCTATTATAATTTAAAGAATTTATTCTAGATACAACTCAAACATGGGAATATAACCATTTTACGGGATTAGAAATAGTCCATCAATGTTGGAACATCCAAAGGGGTGGGAAATGAGAAGAAAATGACCTAGAAATAGGTTTTCCCATAAGGGGAGGGGGTTAACATAAGACATTAAAAACTATTTTAATTTATTTATAAATCCACAACAATGCATCAAAAGAATAATTTAGTGAGCACGATGAAAACACATCATTTAAAAAGTGTCAATACTAATAAAAATGGAATAAACCAAGAACCTTATTGCAGTATCACTCCACTCATCCATTCTCAAGGCTTGATATGACCTCGAATGGAAGAAATCAAAGGATTTTATAATGCATAAAAATAAGTAAAAATTTATCAAACCTAAAAAACACAATGAATGGAAGTAGAACCTTACAATAGAATATATAAGAAGAGGGATCTTACCCGGATATATCCAATTATTTTTATGGTGGGAAATTTGAACACCGAAGTTGGAAGATGAGACAAAAACTAAGGAGGAGGAGAAGATGGTTCTTGATGTAGGGGAAATGAGGAGAAACCCACTGGAAAATAGGGAGGAGGGAAATAAATTAGGTTAAAAAAACTCGTTAATGGTAAAATGATTATTTCACCCCACATATGAGAGGTTATACGTTTTGGATGCATGGTTTTACAATCCATGCGCTATCCATGTGACATGTTCTGCTTCGAAGGAGCATCAAACAATGTTAGGTAAACAATTTATCGAATTGTGCACAATCAGTGTGAAACTGATATAATCAAAAAAAGGCATGTGATCCCATGTCTATTCATCCCTAATTCATATGGTTTTAGGAAAATCATGTAGCATATAGGTTTCCACTTTATAAACCTACGCAATTTGTAGGAACTGAGCGTGTTGGGAAGAATGGATTCTTCGAACCATGTTTCTCGGTCTCCCTCTTAAAATTTTGGGGCTTCGGGCTTCAAACAAGCCCAAGATGCACCTGATACCTCCATTAATCATGTTGAAATGATTATTATAGACAGTTAAAAAAATCATAACAAAAAGTTAATAGTATTTACCTTTGTGGAAATAATGTACATTACATTACTATTATTCTGAAATCTAAGAGTAAGTATTGTATACCAAAATAAAATGGGTTAAAATTATGTCTAAATGATGTAGAATTTGGGGATGATCTAATTTTAGGATAATATTATCCTCATTATTAATAATAAATCTTTAATTTATCATTCTTTCTATAAGAATCACATTATTAAGAAAATATCATATATCAACATATTGTACCAGTGTCTCAACTAAAACAGGAACAACATAAGGAACTAAAACATCACTAGAGAAGACCATATGATATAGATCCCCATGAGTTGAATAAGTGACTATTTTGATGTATTATTTATAACTCACTATAACTATATTAGATAAAAGAATAATTTTCATTAATATAATTTACCGTAAAATACATATTCTCAAAATTTTCAACCCATGAAAAAAGAATTCAATATTATCATCGAATCATATACCGTTTCTATGGAAAACTAACATTATCATCCTCTTGAATGGAAAAAATATTAATAACGTTTTTTACATATCCATCATTTATCACATTAAATATCATCCAAGATTCATAGGATTTTAAATCATAAACATATATATTAATGATAAACCATGCTTTTTTTCAAACTCAACATTTCACTATGATATGAAAGACAGGACAAAAATTATAGGACCTTTTATTTATCGTTCTTGGTTATTCACATTCTGTTTTCAGTATCTATGGTGGTAAAAAGAGACATAAAGATTTTATGTGGACTAACATAGTCAAAATATTATAATATACTACAAATGTTTTAATTTCTATCTTGGGGGAACATTAATGCTTAATCCATTACCAAAAAGGTTATTTAAAAACTATTTTTATTCATGGATTCATTGATCATGTCATGATTTTCACCAATGTTAAAATATATAGTCTCAAATTTCTCATGAAATTCTTTATGAGACTGAAAATTAGTTCATCTTTCATAAAAAAATCGTATCCCTAATATTTTAATGCTTTCTTAAGTAACATGCCCATTCCATCTGGACAAATATAATCTATTGCTCGTCCATTTAAAACTGTCGTTGAATATCTTTTAGAATTCAATATTATTTAGGGAGAACCATAATTTCTGTTAGTTTCATTTCATTGGCGACAAGACTTAGATTATTGGATGGTTAATGAAACATCGTTTGGATAATAGACTGATTTAGGGTTTGATCGTTTTCAAATGGTTTTTTTTAAAAAAAATTATGACACCAATTATTTTGTTTTTGGGTAATCAAGGGGAATCATAGTGATTTTTATAGTAATCAATATAAAATATTGATGTTGTGTCCTATTTTTATTTGATTAGTGGCTGGAAAAGAGACACAAAATATTAAATAAAATATGGTTTATAAAATATTTACATAAATAAATGACTATGGAACTTAGAAAAAAATAAATTTAAATCAGGTAAAATTAAATAACCCTAATTAAGATATAATAATATAAAATATTTTTTTAGGTAATAGTTATTCAAATATATCTAATAAATTATTTTCTATAAATGTGAAATATAAAGAGATATCCCCATTTTGTTCATCATCCCATAAGAATTGATATTTAAAATAAATTTTATTTATTATTCAATAGTTAATTGTAATTTATTAAAATAATTTATATAACTAGTGTTATCATATTTGATTATAACATAATAAAAATTAAATCAAATACCCTTTATGTTGTGTTTCTACTAAGACACTTTTTCTTAAAAATATCATGCAGTAATATATTGTAATTTAATAAATGATAATGATACAATGTATTTTTCTTACATGAAAATGATTATAGATATTTCACAAGAAAATTATAATTTTTTGATGTAATTTTCTTATGAAATTTACAACCATAAAAATCTACAAAATAATATGATGTTAAATTAAAATCATATGATTTTGGGAAAAGATGATATAGATATACATTTCATTTTATGTACCTTAATGTTATGTTGGAATCATTAAGAAGATATTAATTATAATTTTATTAAAATATTGAAAAAATATATACTAAAATCATAATTTCTCATCTTCTTTCAATAAGATACAATTAACATCCTAAAATTCATGTACATATCTTTTTATCAACTGGTATTCTAGTTTCATCCATATCATTGTTAATATTGGAGAACATATGAGGTGAATAAGTCATTCTATTTTCATGTCCAAAGATATTATGTAAACCAAGAATGTATTTCATTTATTTTGAAACATTTATAGAATATTTTTGGTACTTTTTAATTCAGAGAAAATAGTTTAACTCACATATCATACTCATATTAGATTTATTTTTCAAAATAATTGAAAAATAGTCTCATTATTTTTGATTTTTTGGCACAACTATGACATCAATAACACATATTTACACAAATAAATGTTTGAGGATGATGTTTTATTAAATACTATAGGATATTTTATTACAAATGTAAATCCATTTGATAAAATAAACGAAAATAGTTCTTGATACAATGCTATTCGTGCTTGTTTGAGTACAAATAGAGTATCTGTAAATTTATAAATTGGTTTTTGAAAGATAGTGTCTTAAAAACTATATGGTTGTTTGACATAAAATAACTCTATTAAAAACCATTTTATATAGTATATCTAACATACATCTATATTAATTTAATATTAATAGAAGTCATATATGTTAGATTAATTCTAATTTCTTTTAGTCATGAAATATTTGTAAATTTTTCTTCTTTGAACATTCTTTCTTCCTGATTGAATCATTTTATATCAAATATAGATTTATTTATACTGATTACCCAATGATCAACTTGTGTGTTTGTAAATTCCCATTTTTTAAAAATAACAGAGAATTAGTTGTTTTATAAACTTATATCTATATGTTATATATTTTGAACTGATTTAACTCTTATTATATAGATAAAGACCATATTTCATTAGATAATTATATTTTTAAAGACATATGTTCTTAATGTTATAAAAAGTCATAGAATTATATTTCGACCCCTTTATTTATTACAGTTATATCCCCCTCATCTATGTTTTATAAAAAAATTTAAGGTATGGCTGTCAATATTTCTACGTAATCTAGTTAGAAAACATTCTAATTCAGTAGTGTTAGCCTAGACTAAATTTGGTATAAAAATATGTTCCAAATCATCATCCTTATTTTATAAAATATATATTCAGGAACCATGTTCATAAAAGAATCATTAAGTTTCTTTAGTTTGAGTCATTTGGTGATCAGAATGATCATATTCAAAAAATATCACATGAGTTTATTCTTAAACAATCCATTAAATTTTTGGAAAACTCTATATTTCTTTGAATTATTACTATAAAATACGAGAATACCATCATTTTGTTTTAGATCAAACATACCATGAATAGACTTTTTGTTCAAGATGAAAAACCTTCATCCAAATAATTTAATGTATTCTACATTTGGTTTAATATTATTCCCATACTCATTGTGTTTTTTTAATATAGGTATTATTAGAACATTATTACTTACCAAACATTCTATATTAATAGAATTATTCCAAAAATGAGTGGGCTTGTTATATTAACATGATGGTTCTTTAAATTTCATGGAATGTATTATTAATCTTTTTAATAACACCATTCTATTGGAGCATCATGGGGGCATAAAAATTACAATTAATGAATAATTTTGAGAAACAATAATTAAATGAAAGATTTTGAAATTCATCTATATGGTCTCTATAAAATGTCAAAAGGTTTTTGCCTTTTCATATTACACAATATGAATGAAAATATATTTAAAAGAACATGATTTAATTTTATATATTGAAAATAAAAGCCATGTATATATTGAAAAATCAATAACCAACCCATAAAAAATGATTCATCATCAGGACTATAAGATTTTAGTAGGATCAAAAAATCACTGTGGATATGATCTAGTGGAATAAAAGTAGAATACTCATTAATTAGTTTAAAATATTACTTTTTTATTCCCCATAAATCATGAATCAAATATCCCATTCCTTCCAAATATAATGTCATGGATATAAAAAATAAAATATTTATATGAAAAACAATTCATGGAGTGAAAATTATAATGTATAACCCTTCTATACCAAATCCATGAAAAATTAATTTCAAAAATAAATCAATTTTTATATTTTCAATATACATGATGCAGACAAAATGTATAGACCTTTTCCATTCTAGGTACTTTAAACATAATAGATATCACATTTAAAACAAAACATTAATTATTAGTAAAATCAATTGAATTACCATCACCAAAATATGATAAAAAATTATAAGAGTGTGATTCAAGCCTCAAAAATAAATTTATTTGATGATAAGAATTAAATTAATTAAAAAGAATACAACTCCATTAATATTTTATTTTTAAATTTTAAAATATGTTACATATACTTCATCTATCTATGATAGTGAGTTAGATTTTCAGAAATCTCTACCCATATTTCCTGAAAAATAACTCATAATAAACCTTTTTTCATTATTATACTTGTGTTTTTCCCTAAATTGAAATATCTACCAAGATAATTATTTGGTACTGAAACTCTTTTGGGTCTAGATATCTATTATAAATACTAAACTTGGATTTTTTTTCTAGCTGATGTGTCACTTTATCAATGCTCCACATAACCCAATAACCACCCAATTCTACCTCCAAAGCCACAAAAAATCGTGGTATGTTGCTCCCTGATCGGGATTTCCATTCCCTTCTACTGGGGTTCCTGCTCCCATCCACTACCCAAATCCCTTATACCACTCTCATTCCTGACCATCCTCTCTAGTCCCACCGCAACCTCTGTGTGCCCTATCACTACATGCTACGCCTCTAGCTCCTCCGCCTCCGGCTCCACCTCCCACACTGGCACCAATATTCCCTCCCAATTAGGGTTTCCATGCCTCATTATGCACTCGTGGAATATCTCAATGTTGCCTCACCTATAGATTCTAGTGTATCTTCTATCCCATATAATCCACCAGAAATCCTCACCCATATACAATCAGATGATCTTCCTCCCCTACGACTATTTTTGACTCCTGCTCCCACAGTAAGTCGTGCGATCTTCCTTGCCTCTAGATACCACTATCTCCTACTCTTCATCGCATAACCAAAATAATATAAGTACCAACACCCACAAACGAACCCTATATTGAATGTACATATTTGTGTTCATTCATAGATATCGATGAGAGGTCAGGATTTCCCCATTGTAAAGCTTCATCCCATTACTAGATGCATCACTCATACAGTATTTTTGACTACATATTTCTACTCTCAAAAATTTCTCTTGTGTTCACCTATTAATTTCACTATATTCATTATAATTTCCCATAATCTATTTATATCCATCTTCATTCATGTTTCAGAAATTAAGGATCTACATCTTTCATTCATTCAATATTTTTTTTAGAACATTCTATATTTTAGGAGAATAAATATCTATTGATCTATAATAGGTCTCCTTCAGGATAGTTTTTTTCAAATACCTATATACCATTTCTTTTTATTTTTCCTTCAAATATTCTTACCCTATGTGCACAGATATCTTTTCTAAGTATTTTGGTTGTTCCTATGGTGTAAATCTAGTTCTATATCAATTCTAAGTTTTATTTTTGTTTCCCATGATTTATAATTTTTATGTATATGACAGTAGTAGTCGTAGGTTTCTCTATTATTCGGGAGGACAGAGTACTCTGGCCTACACAATTGTGGTAATTATCATGATTTTTGTTCCATAATGTTTACTATGTACAATGGATGCATGCATAACATGTGACAATATATATATAACTAAATCTATAAATAAATTTTTTCCAACTGGCGTGTCACTTTATCAATGATCCATGTCACCCAATAACCTTTAATTCTACATCCAATGCCACAAAAAATCGTAGTATGTTTCCCCCCGGTCAGGATTTCCTTCTACTTCTGCTAGGGTTCCCGCTCCCATCTACTGCCCATCTCCATTATCCCACTCCCATTCTTGACCATCCTCTCTATTCCCACCACCGCCTCTGTCTAGTCCATATCTACATGCTACGCCTATACCTCCTCTACCTCCAGATCCTCCGCCCACGCTTCTGCCAATCTTTCCTCCCAATTAGTGTTTCCATGACTTATTATCCTCCCTTAGAATAACCCGATTCTGCCTCGCCTCGAGTTGCCAGTGTATCTTCATTCCCCTAGAATCCACTATAAATCCTCACCTGCATATAATCAGATGATCGTCCTCACCTACAACTATCATTGACTCCATCTCATGCAATATGTCCCGCGATTTTCCTCACCTTTGGATACCACTATCTCCTACTCTTCATCACATAACCAAAACAATGTAAACCTCAACACCCACAAACAAACCCTATAATGAAAGTATATATTTCTGTTTATTTGTAGATATCAATGATGGGTTAAGATTTACCCATCGCAAAGATTCATCCTATTACCAGATTCATCACTCGTATAGTAATTTCATCTTCCTATGTCTGCTCTCATAATTTTCTCTTATATTCACATATAAATTTCACTATATTCATAGGAATTTCCCATAAACTATTTCCATCCATCTTTGTTCATGTTTCAGAAATTAAGGATCTACACATTTCACTTGATCAACATTTATTAATAATATTATATATTTTGAGAGCATAAATATCCATTGATCTATAATAGGTCCAGTTCAAGATACATTTTTTCAAATACCTATATACCATTTATTTTAATTCTTCCTTCGAATATTCTTCCCCCTATGTGCACATGCATATTTTCTAAGTATTGTGGTTGTTCCTCTTGTATAAATGTGGTTCTATACTGATTCTAAGTTTTATTGTTGTTTTCCATGATTTATTATTATTTTGTATATGATAGTGGTGGAAGTAGGTTTCTCTATTATTCGAGAGGATAGAGTACTCTGGCCTACAAGTTGTAGTAATTACCATGACTTTTGTTCCATAGTTCAATGTACCATTTTTTTTAAAAATTTAGTTATATATATATTGTCACATGTTATGCATGAATCCATTATAAATAATACACATTTAATGATCATATTAAATTAATATTATTTTCCCATAACCTACTTTTTATTATTGTGGTCCATATTATATTTAAATTTTTGTTTGAAACATATTATGCATCATTACATGTTATTATGGGAGCCCTATTATGAAGATATTCCATGTAAATGGCTGATGTGTACCACCACATTACGGTTAGTATTTTATTATGCATTTTGTTTTTATAATAATTATTAAATTAAATTTTTGAGTTTTTTAATTTAGTTTTTATTTTTTCCATTTATATTTTGATTTTAAAAATTTATCATTAAAATTATTCTCTCATATTATACATGCGTACACAAACTGATTATTTGTATCATAAAATTATCATAAGGTAAAAAATTATTCAGGTAATTATTAATTTTCAATATTATGTATTTTGTTATTTTTACATATTGAAATTTGTTTAATTTATTAATATGTTTTTTCTTGTAATGACATGCACAATCTCTTTTAATCTAATTTCAGTTCTTCTAAACTGATTCCATTTCTTTTTAATAATATGTTTTCTACTTTTTTATATTCATCCCAAATCATATTTTTATATGATTTTCTTGGATTATTTCCTAGTAAATTTTTTTATAAAATGTAAAAAAATATTATAATTATTATATTATACAATTTTTAACAACAACATATTCTTTATTTCATTGGTATATTGATTTTAGTTTTATAGATTCATCTATTTCAGTACAAACCTTTTTCTAATACATGGTGATAGGGTAATTTCAAATCCATTTATGGAAAATATACGTTTCATTATTGTAAATTACATACCCCTTGGTTCATAGTTTTCTTATCTTAGTTCCACAATTATTCATTTCCTGTAATTGTGATTTATTACTATTTTTTATCAATAGAGTTTAATGTAATTTTCTAATTGTCATCTCATCTTTTATAAAGTTGGTCTCATGTACTTTTTGTTATATCTATTATTTTTAACAATTGTTTTTTATCAAAGAATCTAACATTATTGGAATTTTAGCCATCCTGTAATGATGTTATGACATGTTTGCTGACAGTAAAAATCTACTGGTTCCCACACCTTGGAATATAATGCATTCTATGTTAGTTTTCCATGCCAGCAATTAATGAGAGGAATCAAAATGGTAACACAATATCAAATTTATAAACACACCATGAGGGATTGAAATGATTTATAGAATAAAAATATTTAGGACCATAGCATGGATTTTAAAAAGTGATAAAATCAAAAGTATTTTTCAGGTGGGTTACATCTAGAAACATTTTTTATTTATGAAATTTTCATATTTTAAATAGGTAATTTGTATAAAATTAATGGATAAATAAAATAAAAATATTATTCATTGATAAAGGGTGAACTTAAAAAAAGTTACAGCGAAAAAATGGATCTTTCTTCCCATGTGGAAGAATACTACTACCTTAGAATTGAAATCACAAAAAAGTTTCTCCATAAACCAATAAATTTCTACTTACACTATAGAATATTTAAAAAAGTTTCTACCTATGGTAAATCCATATTCTATCACTCCTTTTATTAATTATCCAATATAGATTCTATAATTTTAACGGACTTTATTTTAATGTACTGTAAAAGTATTAACATAACAAATGCCACTTATCCAAACAATGCTATTTTTTTTAATAATTCTAATTTTTCACTTCATTTACATAAGTATGATGTCATTATATGTGAGTTTTTTTGTGAGTGTTTATTTAACAAAACAAATTCAACATATAGAAAAAATGTTGGAGGATTGTGTGGTGTCATTATGTGTGAGTGTTTTTACTAACCCATATTGTGAATGTAAACATACCTGTTTTAGGTGTAAATCAACAACCTGGGAAACAATTATATTGACAGGGAAGAATAATTCATCGAGATGGATTTTATTTGTTGTGACTCATTTAAAAAATCCATTATAGCATTATTTTAAGCATAGTTCTTGCATGAAATGTGAATTATAGATTATTTCACGTAGCATATTGTAAGTATTTCGAACATCCACACTGTATAAGAACATGAACATGAATTGGAATCACACCCCCTTATAAGTTATCGAAATATTATATTACTATTAGTCATCTCCACCTCCAAGTCCCAATGTATGAAATATTCTACAACATGTATGAAATTATTGTTGTCTTGAAAATTAGCTCATGATTCTGAATTACCACAGTGTGATGGTCATGGGATTGTGAGAGGCCCTGATGCATCAATGGTACTACATTATGTGATCACGGCCATCCTAGGTGCCACTCTGAATGCTCTTTTCATTCATGCCCATTTAAATACTATGTTGTATATACTTCTGTTGTTTTCTTCATGTCCATTTTAATGTTCTTTTTTGTTGGATATTTCATTCATATCCATTTCACGGTGACATTAATAATTATTATGCACATTCATGTATTCTTATGTTTTATACTTATGCTGTATATATTATTATGATATATTATTATGCTTCATATTCAAGTAATCTTATGATGTGCTAGTAAAGGATGATTCCAACAAATCTCATATTGCTGTGGCAAAGATGAAATGCATTGGCGATGGCTTAATTTCCCAGGATTTTGATGCCTTATGAAAAATGAGTTCAACCAATTGCTTACTATAAAGGAACAGTTGGGACACACTGGTGATTAGCCAAGCACACAGGACATGGCTATGTTTCATATTTATATATTCTTATGATGTATTCTTATTTTTTATATACTAATGATGCATAATAATTATTTCATGCTCTTTTCATAATTTCATGGTGACATTAATACTTATGATGTTTCATTCATGTTCGTTGTTGAATGTATATATTCTCTTAAATTTTTTCATTATATTCTTCATCAGGAAATTGTATGTTTTATTTTTTACAGTATTGGTATTCTTATGTTTTATTTTCCTTATATATTCTCTTATATTATCCAATATTTTTTCATCATTATCCTATGTTATTTTATTTTCCATATTCTTCTTATATATTTTCAATTATATAAAGAAATCCCAATTATATTCAAATATTAAGTATCATTATTTTTTGATTTTAATATATTCAACATTCATAGAGCATCTCCAATTATATTCCAACATTTAACTGTTTGAAATTGGAAGAACTTTTATTTTATCTTCAACCCTGCTCAGGCATAAAGGCATGGATGAAATTGTTTTTGTTGAAATGGTGTCTTAACAGGTTTAGATTGACCGAATTGTTTCCAATTTACTGGAAATTGAAGTATCATTAACAAACTAACTTTTATCACTTACAACTAATTTCTTTTGACCGGGGTCATGAGAGAAGAAGAGATCCTTTCTTGTCATGGCCCCTTTGCATCGTAACATTCCATGTCTTCATGTATCTAGATACACTTTCTCCAAAACCTACTCTATCATTAACTATTGATTTAATCTCTGTCTGCTTAATGATTTACACATTCCTGTAACCATAAATTCACTTATTTGATTCCAAGGGTGTTGAAGTGAATGACTTAATGCTTCAATAAATATATGGTCTCTCCCAGATGCAATATTTTTCCACCATAATGCCCGAGCTGCCCCCTCAAAATAAATTTACATGATATTGAACAGGAATGCATCAATAACAGAATCCATGATATTCCCCTTCTAATGGTACCTACTATTTGTGGGTTCTTGATTAACCTAGAATATGCACCCAATTTTCAGTTTCCGAAGAACACTCTCAGAAATAGAAGGAATACTTCTCACCATGAATAATTCCTTACTCCATCATTCCAATAGCCTTCTAGATAAAGAAAGCTATGTGATAAATTTCGTTATACTATCAAATATGTTAATATCTCATCTTTTATATTCATGGATTGCATTTTCTATCATTTCTCATTACAGGGGATGAATACAAGTTTTCAAATAACCAGGTATTTCCATGATAACTCTTTCAATTGTTCTCATATTCTTCTATGGGTGCTATGGATCAATTCAGAGGAAAATATATAGGATGCAATATCAAAAGTTGATTCTCTTATTTTTTAACATCTATACAAAGGATTAGGATTCGCCAAAATATTACGTTTATGGAATAGATGAAGATTAAAATTAGGAACATGTTTTACTTGCTAGAAAATTTCTCCATGTCTAAACATCATAAAATCTCTATTTGTTGAAAACATTTTTTTCTTCATATATTATAATTATTCATCATCATATCTCATATTTTTTATTAAAACTCTTCTTTGTGTAAATTCCCTTTAACCTTGTGTTTCATAGTATGTAATATTGTGTTACTAAATGCAGTTTATATTGAAGTGAGGTTTCCATCCTTACTAATTCCAATGTGATTCACATTACAATTAATGTATCTTATTTGAACGATTATAATGATTTCTTCTTAATAGAGTCACTTCTAATAAAAAATTATTCACCACTTATTTGTGAGTAAAATAAATTAATATTTATTGTTTCCTCACAACTATTAAATAATGTACTCTCTTAAGAAGATAGATAATAATAATTACATATCATTTTTCATACAATTGGGCGATTACTAGTGTTATCTATAATATACTTAAATATACAAATAAGTATTTCTTCTAGAAAAATCATCCTTTAATTTTTAGAAACATCCCGTAGTAACATAATTTGTTTGTCCACAAAATTGAATAATCCTAAAATTTTATTTTTTAGCCAATTATCATATTTCTACACTTTTTAAATAAGTATATTTATAATTTTATGTATTTTATAACTAGAAAAAACATATTTCTTCAAAAATTTCAGACATTTAAAATGAATTCATATAATAAATTTGTTGTTTAATTAGACAAAAAATTTAATTATATTATATTATCCTCTAGTGAAAACACATGTAGTATCATTAATTTTTATAAAAAACTTCTATAAGATCCCTATTATCTTAACATATTCAATATATGAGATACTATATTTTCCAATGGTTTTCTTTAATTTTTTTAAAAAAAATTTGTCTTTATATTCATTGAATTTTATTTATATGAGTTGCATATATATTTTCCTTCTTATTTAAATATTAATATATATTTTATAAAATCATATATTATAATTTTAATTCTTTATATGAGTAATTTACATTTTCGGACTCATGCTCTTAATAATGATAAAAAATAGTAATATTTTACCTCATCTCATTGTTCCATAAATCATATTTTATCCTCTTGAGTATGATATTTTGCTTCTAAATTATGATGATGTGAAATCAAATTAATCTTTAAATTCACTCTTTATAGTCATTATAGACATCATTAATTTCTTCCTATAAATATATTTCTTGAAGTATTTTATTTAGACTTATTATTCTCTAGAAATTATAGAGAGTTTAATTTGATGTGTCCTTGATTTTTTCACTCATTTCATTTTAATTATTTTATGTTGTCACCATGCTTCTTCTACATTTTTAAAGATATTATGCATTATATTATCTTGATATAAAACTTTTGAACTTCTTGTAGGACTATTCATGTTTATAATTCGATATAAAATATCTTTAGGATTCTTCATCTTTAGTTATTACAAATATTTGTTTGCCTTTTTTCATCTTGTCATCCTTAGAAGCAAAAACATTCAAGGAAGAATTTTCATTATTGATCATTTTATATTATTATATTCATCATCAATTTCATCCTCAAATATCATAAATGTTCCAATAATATGTTTAATAATGAAATTGGTGACCTTTGTAGATTGTATAATGGGAGTAGATATTACACTCCACTTGGATGGAAATACAATGAGAAAATTAAATTCTTGTTCATGATTAGTGATAGGTGATCATAGAAAAAAACTGGTATTCACAATCTCTATGAGTCTTCCATTAAAATGAGTAATAAATTATCCTTAATTAATTTTGAATGTGTTGAGCATATGTTTATTAATATAATAGCTAAGATCCTTTATTGTTTTACCATTATAAGAAACTACAATAAAATTTCACATTTCATGAGCAATTTAGACCCTAAAATACTCTATAGAAATAATCTGGTTATAATTAATAGATTATAACATTCATAGATTTGGAATTTAGTTTATAGTGTTATTCAGTTATATCATCCCTAGATTGAGGATCTCTCTTTAATTTTGAATTGGTATTTACTACATTGAGAGATACATTTATGATAATATTACTCCAATAGATGCTCATGTAATCCATAAAACAAACATAATTTCGCCACTAATGTATGGATATCATCCATTGATATACCTTCATAGATTTCATCCATTAAATCAATTTGATTGTATTTATTTAGTCATAAACCAATTACTGTAATGGAATAAATTTCTTTAATATCAGATACCTTTCATTGTCCCAGATAATCGCTAACAATAAACAGAAGTGTGGGTGAATAGAGTTCTTAATAATTTTCATTGTTGAAAAAAAATCCCTCTTTAAGTTTGATAGCTTAAATATTTTCCTTCCTCAAAATAGAAACATAATTATAAAATAGTAATATAAATAGATTGATAATATGATATTTATTGTTCTTTTGAAAATTGAAATCCACCAGGCCACTCCAATAACACCCTTCTCCATGATTTTGGTGATTTTTACTATTACAACTATTTTTTAGGGGCCCTCAGATGAGTACAAGAGGATTTCACTTATTAAAAAAGGTAAAATATATTTAGTCCCAAATATTTTTTTACAATACATATCTATGGTATTAACACACTATCATATAATGTGTAAAAATTTATGTGTATACTTTTGAGGAAATATTGTGACACAAATTTGAAAGAAACAACTAATAGTAGTTGATGATATGTCCTCAGATGATGATATTCTTCCAGATACAACTCTGGATAAACTTTAGAGTGTCTAATAAAAATGTAGGAAGAGAATAATAATTTTTGTTTGATATTTTCTTTGAACATGTGTTCTTTGTTACCCTTATTAGTGTATTCATATGTACATGAATTATAACCCATATTATTATCCTTTTTTTAATTGATGCATCACAGTATAAATTTTATATATTAAATTTAATTTTTGAATTTTTTAGAATGATAATATTAACAATTAAGTTTATTATCCTTTTAAAATATTATATGATTGGCTCTTAATATCATGTGTTTATTCCGTACAATTATGGAATAAATTTCTGGTAAGAGCACTGTCTGATATCTTTTTACCCACATCATTCCATTCCTGAAAAAATACACATCGAAAAGATATTCGTTTTTAAATGGTTAATCCCATCTCCAATAATCTCTAAAACCTAAAATGGATCATCAAGGGATTATTAATGTAATCTTGACATTCTTTATTATAAATAAATCTTTCTCTGCTCTCCAAATAGTGATACTTTTCTCATAAGATAAACATATGAAAGACTATATAAGATAAATCATTTAATTGTATTATTTTGGGTGTAAGATAATCATAATTCAATCATTTTGTTTGATAACTATCATCATAAGAAAAATATGTTACATATGTTTTATACTTAGATTTCATAACTTCTTATGAAATTTGTAGGAAAATATTTTATGACTATCCTTTTTGTAATATAGATACTTATAATAAATGCAGTATATATAAATTTTCTAACATTGTACATACATCAACTCAATCATTCTGTTCATAAGTGAATATATTACATAGAACTATATTCTTGGAACGTGCAATTGTTTGTCATGGGATGAATACTCTATATGTTATTATATAGTCTCTTATAGATTCAGTGAAAGATAAATTTAATTGTTCAAAATATATAATAATAAACTCTTAAGATAATATCATTAGATTAAAAATAGGTATTGAATGAATCAGAAAAACAAAAAGAAAATATTGAAATATATTAGAACATAATAAGTACTTCCAAGATATTATTCTTCCTCATGCACACTATGGTTTGGCTAATCCAGTTTCAACAGTAGGTGCTTGATATTATTTATGCACATGATGACATAAAACCAAGGACTAAGTAATATATTATGGTGTATATAAGGTAACCTATATTTTACTCTCATGGTAGAATACCCCTATCATGGTAGTAGGTTATATACATGGAATAATATTCATAGAAGAAAGGATAACTTTTTCTTTCATTATGTTTTCATAATAGTAGAATATTTAGTCATAGTGGTAGATATTTCATCTTTCAAGAGATAATTTATTTCATTAGAATAAGAATGATATAATTTCATCCGTAGTATTGGTCATTTTATTTAGATACCTCACAAAATCATGTCAGACTCTTTATAGTCTCACATAAATTATAGGGAATGGTTAAAATTGTAATAGTATAAAAATCACAAGGCGGTATGGTCACTTTACTCTATTGTAAAATATCCAATAGAAACATGATAACATTATTAGAGTACCACATCCATGGAATTATAAGTGATGGTTGTAGTTCTATTAAACACCCATGTTTTTTAACAAACCTCATGACAGTAGGGAAAAATAAAGTAAATCCATGAAATAATCCATATTAAAGAAAATAATAGAATTAAAAAATACCCCAAAAATAAATATAATTTATTTTAATTACATAAATGAAATTTAAAATCAATTTAAATGTTAAAAGTTTTAAATATAAATTAAATTATATTAAATCACAAAAATAATATAATTTTTGATAAAGTCATTTCATATTTATTAAATATTAACAAGATAATAAAAAATATGAGTTTAAATTAAATTACATGAAGAATAAAAGAGAAAATAAAGAAAAAAATATATATAATTAAAATTAAAATAAAATAAATATAAATTACAAGAAAAATAAATTTAATAATTTTTATATAAAAACATAAATTTAAAACGAAAACTAAAAAACATACAGTTTAAAAAGAAAATTAACCAGAATAAAATAATTTAAAATATAAATGAATAATTTGACAATTAATAATGTATTATAAGAAATTTATGTGGAAAAATTCAGGAAATTAAATCCATACCATATTACCATACACATAGCATATAATTAATCCATAATGATCCAAATATTAAAAATTTCAGTGGAGAAAAATTGTTTTCAAGGTAAAATGCGAACATCCAAAAAGAATAAATTTTGATAAATATTGTTTCCCTATACAAATTCAATAATAAAAATTTATTTCTCTCGTGAAATAGGTTATTATTCAAATTTTTTCCATTTCTCTACAAAATATTGAGGAATGAATTATTGAAATGGTTTAGAAAGACATCATATTGGTTCTAAAATAGGAATCCAAACTTCTCATTATCTTTTAGGGAAAATATACCCATTATTAGATTGCATAATAAATCGACACTCATTTTGGATGATATAATTTAATCATTAGTAAGGAAGTATAAAATACTTATCAGACATATAAAATAATTAAATGATGAAATAATGAAGTAATTTTTTTATCCTGGTTTTTTATTTTTGTTTCATCATTCATTTAAATTCATAGGTTAAATTTTAAAAACATAGTTGACATATTAAAAAAATGATGATTATAAATCATAGTTCCAAATTTTTATCAAAAAAATAAAATTGAGATAAAAATTGATGAACATGTTTAATCCTTTATGAAAGAATTAAAAATTGACCCCCTCAAATTTTAGAATCAAATATCAAAATTTTTAAAAAAATACAATAAAAATAAATATGAATATTTAAAATCAATAAATTTTGGAATAATGATTTTATTGGTGGTTTTAATTTGTTCTCCATAAAATTAAAATTTATCACAAATAAGACCCCACCCCCACACATATAATCCATTAATGTTTTTATTGTTGAACCTTGAGGTTGGAGAAAAAAAAATTCAATCATGCTCAAAAATATTTTTTATAAGTATTTCAAGAGTATATTTAAGTGTAACATTATAGTCCAAAGAACATGCTTAATGTAAATTATTAATTTTAAAAAATTTAATACATTACATATATTTTATTTGTAAATATAAAATAATATATTTTACTTCATCTCATATTAATGTCATGTTGATTAGTTATTTATGATGAAAGAAATATTATTATCGGTGTTAAAAAAGGATTATATAATTGGTTAAAAATTACTTTAAATATAAAATATTCAATTTAGAAAAAATAAACAAAATTTTAATATAGATTTATATCATATAGTTACCATAAAGATGAAACATCTCCAACACAAGTGATGTAATACTGATATTTCTTTAATTAAAATAAAACAATTAGTGTATTAAGAAGCAATTAATTAAAATATTAATAATTTTATGATAGATTAAAAATATATAAAAAATTACTGCATTTAAAGTTAAAAAATTTAATCCTTTCTTCTTGGATTAATGATCATCCTCTTAAAATTTTATTTGATAGTTGGTCTCTCTATGAAGGAACCTTCAATAGTTAAATATAAAAACAATAAAAAAACAATGAAAATAAAAAAGGTGAGGCAAATATGATTGAATAATAGTGAATATTTATAGCCTAATAAGTAGACTTATCATCACAAAGATCAATAAAAATTGGAGAAGTGGTCCATATTAGGTTTCAGAAAACAAAACAATGAGGGACATGTATAATTCCAATAAAAAAATAAACAACAAAAAACTAAAACATTGGGTTCCCTCATGAAAAGTGATATGTATTTAGTATCTATCCAGAATCCCCTAAAACATAATATAGGTCATTAGGATGATGTTTTATTTCATCCTTAATCCTCCACAAGTTATGACACCAATATTTTAATAAATAATTTATATCTATTGGAACCATGAATTACAAGTAATATACCCACTCTATTTAGAGTAGAAATAATTTATAGGAAACAATCTTTATTTCCATTATAATATTCAAACAATTATTCTAGCATAGTTGAAGAATCATCATAATCATCAAAATACTCATTTATTTCAAAGAAATAACATTTTAATTCATTAATAATGACTAAAAATATTCCATCTATGAAATTTATAAATTCATGGATCAAATATAATTTACTAAATCTTCTCTTGGTGGGAGGGATTCCCATTTAAATATTAAATTACGGATTGATAAAATTAGAGATTCATAAGGAGACATCATTGAAATATATGGTCATAAGGGTTTTTCCTCTTCTTCATATACACTTAATTCATTCTTAATATCATGATCACTAAAATCCGGTGAGTAATGAGCAATATTTAGATAAACAATATCAAGAAGAGTAATATAAATGTCCATTTGAATTGATAATTAAATATTTGAAATTAGATTACAATACTCATCAACTTTTATCTTATCTATGAAAATAAAATAAACTTATCTTGATTTTAATTGAGCAAGAAAAATCGTTCTTGAGAAATGTTCAATGGAATCCGTCTAAACATCCATTAAAACAAATTCGACAAATAGAATGTAAAAATCTCCATTTTTAACCCCTTGTTGAGTGAGAGATTTATCGGCCTTAATTAAATCCAAATAAAATATAATAATTTAAATATTGTGACATAATTCATTATGTTTTCATTTATAATTCCATTCTCTTGAATATTTCCATTTGTATATAAAGTAATCAGATACCAATGAGTTTTTTTTATACATCCATTGACTTAAAATGTTTTTGATAACAAATAATACAATAAAACAAACCACAAAATATTTTATTGAAATAATTTATCAAACTATTTATCCATTAAAACACCATTTTTATATATGAAGTATATATCATTCAAAATTCCATCACCCTCAAAATGATCAATCTCACAAAAGTCCAAAAACAATGTTTTTCCAAAAATAAAAAAATAATCATTTTCTTATTAATTTTTTATGGATTTCATTTTTAAGACCCTATACACTCAAATCATCCCTTCATTAATAATGTTACCAAAATTTGGATGGGTCTGAGGTTATCACATTCTTCAAATTACAATTTATAAATATACTCTAGAATAGTGGTCAAGGGTCAAACACTTGGGAAGGTAGGTGAGTCTTCAATTGGATTATTTTACATTAATGATTAAAAACACCACAGAACTAATTGATGAGAAAATGGATTCATAGTGATTGAGGAAGGAAGTGTAAAATGATGATTATGTAGTGTTAAATAAAAATATAGTAAAGGATATAGACTTGAATATGTCGATAAAAATAAAAATTAAAACTATATCAGTAAATAAATATTTACTAATCTAAAAAAAGAACATCTAAACATGAAATTTATTTGTGCTAAGGTTTATAATTTCCCTCAAAATATGAATGTACTCCCATGAAATATCACGAACTCCTCAAAAATGCATAATCAAAGGTATATAATTATAGTAATTAACGAATTATCAGGATCAAAAAAAGAATAAAAATTGAATCAATGGAAAACATTAAATCTATTAGGTATAATAATTATTGGATTGGAAGAAGTAACATGAATTAAATAGAAAAAATCAAAATATTTCAAAAAAAATTGATTAAGATAATTGATGATATTCTCAAATGTTCATATTTTTATTTCTCCCATATAATCTTCCAAATTAAAATTTATTTATTATATTGCTCATATTTTATATTAAAATAACTTATTCCACCCCACTATGGAGATCCATGATTGTGTTAGTGGAACCACATAGAACATAGTTCTGAATCTATTCATTAACACATTAATCATAAGATTCCCTTTTATATTAATATCTATTATTATTTATTTTCATTTATTTTTATTAGATCACATTTGAAATACCTAATCATAGTTACATCCTTACTTGGAATAAACCATAGTGCACTGGTCACTATATATTTACCACTTTCTGTGACCCATATTCCTCTTCTTGAACATATATATCAAATAAGTAACATGTAAATTCCAACTATATGTGTTATCCATTTGGTTTTAATCTCGTCGTTTAGTTCTTCAAATACTTGTTCTATCACAACTAATATTTGGTTTCTTTTACTTCACACAAATAATTTCATATCAAAAACAGACCTACACAAACTTGAAGAACCCCATCGCCAAACTGTTCCTGATACTAATACAAAACAAAATTCTTTGATGTATAAAATAAAATATATCTTTTATATATTCATGCTACCTTGTAATTGTATATTTTTTATGTTATTGAACGAAAATATAATCATCCTTAAGTTGGAATCATGTTCACAAATCGTCCTTGATTGATCTATAATTCCATCATTTTTACTTTCATTTGAACTAAATATCAACTAATTAAATTAAATATGGTAAAATTAATTACGATATATAATTGTATATTATTAATTTGGTCTTTTAAAAATAATTAAACATCACTATAATTGAAATAAAAATCATCATGGAAACTCAAAACATCCCTAATCAACTAGATTCAAAATCAGATTTATGATCATTAAACCTGAAATTGGTGTTTTTGTTCCATAATCTAATTTCAATCAGGCTTTCAGAACAAGACCACTATGTTCAAAAGATTCATTAATCCATTCAGGCTCAACTCAACACATATATTATCATGAATTCTTCAATCATATTTGATTTATGTTATTTCACACTAAACATCATCTAATGAGGATTCTACATCACCATGTTTCTCTTAGTTTATCTCATCTTGGTTTAACTTCCTACAATCAATATATAGTATGATCATATAGAAAGAAAATGCATGTGAAATTTATTATATATAGATGATATCATGTTTACTAGAGTTTATTATAATAGTAGGATACCCTTATCATGGTTGCAGGTTCCAAAAAGGAAATATCATTCATGATAGTTGGGTTACATCACTATTTCATTATATAGGCAAGATAAAAGAATATTTAATCACAATAACAGCTATTTATAATTCATATATGAAAATTCATGAAATCAGATTAGGAATGACAACATATACACTATAGATTTAGGAATGGTAGAAATGAACCTTCTATAACAGTCACATAAATATTATTGGGCATAGTAGAAATAAGAACGATAAGAGAACCACAAGGTGGTCCCATCACTTCGCCTTTCTAAACATTACCACTAAAACATAAAGATCTAGAATTTATACCACATATAAAAATTTTTATGTGATCATATATGTTCTCATGAACTCTACAGTTGTAGACCAACCATCAGGATAATAGGGCATAAAATCAGCACGTAGATATCATAGATACAGATAAGATACATTTTTAATAAAAATTCCGTAAAAATGAAACTCTCAAATATAAATTCAAATAATTTTAATTCCATAATAATATTTTATAAATCAATTAAATAATTAAATTATTCAATTAAAATTATAATATATGAAAATAATATAAAAATATATTAAATTAAATACATTTTTTATTTATTAAATATTAATAAATCATAAAAATAATAAATTTCAAAATAAATATATTAAAATAGAAACACATACGATTAATATACAAAAATATAATTAAAAATAAATGAAATTGAAATTATTGGCATGGTAAAAATAATATTTTAAACATAAAAATACATTTTTATGCAATGAATTTATAAATTAAAATTTTCAATAGATAATTAACGACAATTTAATAATTACACACAAAAAATAAAAATTTATCAACATAAAATGATTACACAAAAATATATATTTTGAAAGATAAATGAAATAAAATCTAAATCAAAATACATAGGCAGTACTGGTGGGTTAGGTTGAAGAAATATATTGGAGGGTTCATTTTATAATATCAAACATTTTCAACAAGTAAATTTTGTGAACTAGATAACTGTAGTACATACTTATCCATTTATGATTCCCAAGTGAAAATGTGATGATGTGAAAATAAATTTTATGATGGATTATTTTAGTTTTCCACAAGGCAGTGGTATGTTTTGTTGTGGTCTTACTAACCAAGGTTTCAAGAATTCTTCTAATTTTTGATACTCACTATGATGATGAGTTTGGATTCATATATTTCTATGATATTTTAACTCATAATGGTGCTTCATATTTTATCATTTTATTCTAGGACACATAATTCACATGGTTCCTCTAGAAAAATAAATTGTAGTCCCTTGATATTATGGTGTAATTGACCACATCATACCATCTTCAGCCTGATGTGATTTTTGAGAATAATATCATTATAACTAAAGAAATTAAATTTTATGGTGTATTAGATTCTATTTAGTACATGGGATATCAATACCATCTTAGTTATTTTTTCTTATAAAAATATTTATCAGCATCAATTTATTGGAAGCATTTTAAGGCATTGTAGGGAAAGTTATTTTGTTCTCCACTATGTTGGTTTGAGGAAGGAGAGTATTTTATTATCATATTCAGTCACATTTTGGGGACATATGATAATATTCTGTTTATATGGAATGCATTATCTTCTAAATTGAGCATGTGGTGTTCCTATGTGCACTTGTAACACTATTCTCCTATGTTTTTGATGGGACACGTGGTTTTCTTCTAACTATCACCTTGATTGGGATACCATCAAATTTAGAGGTATGAGAGTTTATGAGTAGATATTTGATGACCTTTAAGGTTGTTAGAATGTTAGTACAATGGAATACCAATTACCCATCCTCCAATTATCATATATCAACTGAGATGTGTTTAATATATACCAACATGAGATATACCACCTTTATTAATGCCAAATGATTAGTGTTTGAAATATTGAGATGCACCATGAAGCGTACTTTTATGAATAAACAATTTTTATAGTGGATCAAAGAGATAATGATATTTATTATAAAATTGTACCTCCAATACATGTGTAGTGATTGTATAGTCCTATATAATATGATAATTTAGAGTGGGACACCATTATGATTTCATCATGGTTTGAGTTGTTTATAAGTGAGGCACAATGAGTCACTTAAACAATAAGGTTCAATATAGATGGTATATTATACCACTTTTATTATTTTATAATGTTTCAATTTTATTTAATTTACTCAAATAATGTTCATTTTAACCTTTTATGAATATGGAATACATTGTTATATTCTTTTAATTGAGTACTAAGGAATATTTTTATGTGGATAATGTTTAAGAGTTGTATAATATTTTTTTAAACCTGATGGAGACTGACAGAGTTATGATGTCCATAATAGTGGGCCTAGAAATATACCACCTCTGCAAGAGTTTGGGATATTAATACCAATGTTTCATTAGGGGATAGAATTGATTTTTTATTTGAATTAGTAAATTAATGTTATCTACTAATAGTGGTTAAATGATATTTCCACTCATTTCTCCTCCAATATTGTAAAATATTAAACTCCCACCCTCCCATTTTCATATATTCCTAATGAATCATTTCATTTATAATGATCCAATCCAAATTCATCTATCCCATAGGATCTTATAGGTCTATTTTATCACTCCTCCTAAAATTTTCTTAGTATCTCTCTAAATTGCAGTGGTTTTAATTTGTTATTCGCTAATTTAATTTTTATTGACATTGGAAAACCACTTATTAGATATGATTTTCCTAATGATGTTTACTATGTACAAAAATATCTGGTTAGGTTTGGTTGTCCCAAACCATTATTAATGTTTTATTCATAATTCATTCAATTTGGGATATATAATCTCACCACCAATGTGCGATTGACATAGAAATGAACTGAAATACATTCCTCTAAGAATTATGATTTAGTAATGGAAATATTGGGCCACAATTGACCATTATATTTTTTACCATGATATTATAGCCTCTAATAGCCTTGGGTTTTAATTATAATTTGTTAATCCATACAATCAAACCCTAATGGGGGTCCTTTGAGTTATGTTATGTCATAAATAGTATAATGAAATACGGGTTTTTACATTTATTATTTTATTACTAACAGTAGATGTAAAAATAATTATTTAAACAATATATATAGAAATACGTTGTTTACGTCGATTATTTTAACCAATATAAAAAAATATCCAAATTGGTTGTTATCCAAAATTGGTAAAAAAATCTATTCAAAAATAAAATCAGATAACATTTTAAATTTATTATAATAATAACCAATGAGGAAGTTACTTTTTTATATAAATGATGTGAAAAATTAATTTCCATAGTGGATATTTTTGTAATTGACATAAATAAATTTCCTCGAATAAAAAATCACTCTACATTGCACACATATTATAAAATAACTCACATGGATGTTATTTTTCTACAACAATTATGTAATATAACTAATGAAAAATATTAACATCCATACATGAAAATTATATATATATATTACTATATTTTTATTGCTAGCTTCAACTATAATTGTTATGAAAAAATATTATTGAAAAAAATAAATTTAACTCAAACTACTATACAAAAAAACTATATTAATGTTTTTTCATAGAAATATAATAAAATTTTAGATGTTTTATAGAAAAATTTTCACAAGTTAAATAATTTCTTATTATCATAGATAATGTAAATATATCAAATAATTAATATAAATAAATTAACAAGAACAAAATAAATTTTTTGAAGCAATCATAACCCACTCCTTATAGTTGATTTATTTTCCTTTTGATTATATTCATGTTGATGTGTATGAAAAATTGAACGATGCATTGAAGAAGATCAAGGGGCAAAAAATTGACGAAACAAGGAAAAAACTACCAATGGAGTATTTTTGAGAAGGAATATATTATGAAATACCCTCGTATTCACATATGTTTTTAATGGATGAGAATTCATAAATGGAATAATGGTGGAATTTCATCATGGTCTAATAACACACTCATTGTGGGATTTTCATTATGTTATCGATATTGGGATATTTCATGGTCATGTAATACCCTCATGGTTAACTATTATTTGAAACCTCAACCCAATGTTCCTCCACAACTATGTAACATTTTTGTGGGTGTCAGATGCTTTTCCTTGTTGGATAGTGATTCTTTAAAACCAAAATCTATTCTCTCTATATAGTAATATGGTTAATATAATTCATGTATATGTAATTATTTCATGAGAAAGAATCACTTTTTGAAATCATCATGATGATTCTTTAGGATTTAATAAATTTTCAACAACTTCACAAATCTTTTGTGACTGCATATCCTAGGAGGAAAGAAACAAATCATTTCCTAAAAATTCTATGACATTAACATCAAGAAATACGCGGATGAAAAAAATTGGGTGGATCAATAATTCTATGATATTAAATTTGAGAAATAAATAATTTCTTTTCAAAGGAGTATCATTAATCCAGGACTTTAATGAAAACTATGAAGTAAATAATCTATTTTAACTAATGAAAAGGGTGGATGGAGCATTGAATAAGGCTTTCATAATAATTCTCCTCCGTTATAATATCATTATAGGTCTATTTGTATACAGTTAACCTTGAAGGGATCATGCGAGATTAATTTTTATAGGGATGAAAAAATAAATTCCTTTGAAAATCTCTCCCATAGGAATCCTACACAAAGGTATAATCACGTAATCCTATAATAAACTATTATCCTTAAATTCAATGTCTTTAGAAAACATTAACCAAAAGTATAAAACCTTAATATTATGTTAAAATAGATTTTCATACTGGGAAATTTTCCTTACATACAATGTTCATTACCATGAAATATTTTGACCCATGAATAGTCACTTTAGGATGAGAAATTACTATAGGTTACTCTGAAAAATTAATTTTTTTTAGCCCGTGTCATCTAATTGTGTAGATGTTATTTTAATAACATTACTGTATTTATTTTAAAAAGACTAGAACATATAAATCCAATTCTATAATGTTCTTATATAAGGAATATTGAAATTCCTGGATTGGTTTTTAATATCATTGTTATCCTCTTTGATAATTTATTCCTTTTATTCCCAATCTTTCATTATTTTCCGTGATAACCAATACAGCCCATAGTGTGTTTACAATCATGTATTACCTTGATAACGAGGGTCCCTACCATTATAATGTCAGTGAATCATTTTTGTACCATGATCTCAAAATAGATATCCCATATTTTACTATATCAACACCACCATATAATAAACCTCTTTGTTCCCCTAAATAATCCAAAAATATATGTTGGCCTCATACTTGCTGTAAGCCATGATTGATCCTCAATATTTTATATCCCCTATGATTCTATCCTTCATTACTTATATTACTACTAATATATGGGAGGGGGGAATCCATATCATGGGTATCCTTCATAGTATAAAACACAACCCATCATCACTGGGTTATATTCCATAATATTTGATCCTTCGTTCCTCATATATTTACCCATATATTGGTGGTGGACAACTATATTTTGGTCCTCTTAGTAGGTGTAGAACCCATGACTTCCTTAATTAGTCATATCCCACATTATTCATTTCCTCACCACTTATCTTCATATGAACATGTAAGATGTGATTACAAACATAAGGGCCACCAAATATTTATAATACCCAACCAAACCCATTCTTGTATAGTATCTAACAAGATGGATAAACCATAAAGGGACACTGATGTGTAAGTCCCAGATAAAAAATTTCAATGAAAATTGAACATAATATTCCATGCATTATGGATATAAACTGAAAATATTATATCACATTATAAATAATGTTAAACTACACATAATATGGATTGCATGCAATACCCAAAAAACATCTTCAATTGGTCAAGGATGAGTAACATTAAAATATGATACAATGTTACATGTAACATGACCATAAATGTAACATCATTTCCAATTATGTTTCATCAAAATATGTGATTTTTGATTCTTTCATATGGATACATAAGAATCTACTATTGTTGGCCAGAACCAAGCTCCATGAAACCTAACATCTTCCCAACATGATAATATTTACTCGATTGAATAGTTGTTCATATTTAATCAATAGTATAATCTATAGGAAAATAATGATAGAGAACATATAATATACATATGGCCATATCAATGCATGGCTAGAGTTGATCACTTTCATATAGGTAACAGGTATTAATCTGATTATTAATAAGGATTCACGAATGTGTCTTTAATATTTAATAGATCCCAAAAAGGGCATAAAAACCATTGAAGGGATGGGTTATCCTATCTCATCCCACCATATATAATAACCAAAATTGTCCCTCAAAAAGAGATAATGGTAACCCCTGAT
Source organism: Viscum album (assembly GCA_963277665.1). Taxonomy (NCBI): domain Eukaryota; kingdom Viridiplantae; phylum Streptophyta; class Magnoliopsida; order Santalales; family Viscaceae; genus Viscum; species Viscum album. The sequence continues at coordinate 588,343,345 of OY728141.1, read as the reverse complement.
TATTTTATAAAAAATGAAAACGGTTAGAAACTAATAATTAGGGTACACAATATAAAAATAATAGGAATTAACCTAAAAACATTAATATTAAAACTATTCCCCAATCAATACTATGATATAAATAAACTATGGTCTATAATTATCAATAGAATAATTATGAAATATTGTAAATTATAAATCTAAAAAATGAAATAATTTCATAGGTAATGAATCCTTTGAAAACCCCAAGTTCTACTCCTTTAATATCCAACATGTTCACTAAAATCACCCTTGAAAATTGGAAATAATTTATAAAAATATATGACTGATCATATTTGGTAAATCAGTTGGGAGAAACTCAATATCAATGATAAAAATGTGGAAGATGTATATTAATGCTTAATGGAATAAATAAAAGAAGAAACTAACATCTTTCGAGCCAACTACTACCAAAAATTATCAAGGCTCTCCCACCAATTATTGAATCCTAGTGTAATAAAATCACATAAAGACTATAAAAACACATGCCTAGAATACGCTTATTTATTGGTTTTATGCTCTCATTATAAAATGTTAAATTCCTATTGTTCACTCTCTCCAATTTATGATGTGGGTTGGGTCAAACCCTACCTATACCAACCATTCATGGGGAACAATGTTTTGTGGTAGCATTAGTATCATGAGGATATAAAAATAACCATACCACAATCCATAAACACATCATCCTCTTCCTTCGATATCTAAGGTCACATGCCACTTCTCACGTGACATATATCCACAAATGATCTAGTATAGTAGGATATCATGAACATGAAGGACATAAACCTCATTCATCCTCTTACAGTGAACAAAAATCATTATATTTCACTATATCAACCACAAAACCATTCAATTATAACATTATATGTTGTGAGAATAGGGAAGAGATGAGGTCTAGGTATATGTCTTCACCAACCTGGCTGTGATGGAAGTCACCTAAATCCAAAAATATTTAGTCATCGATAAGGTAATCGAACAAGGCTGATGTGTTTAAAGAAATCACAACAGAATAAATCACACACACCCATATATATATACACACACCACACATAAGATAAACTGGAAGGATCCACACCATTACAACCTCATCACAACCCATATCTTTTTCTATACTACCATAAACGCACACCAACACCACTGTCATAATGAATGAAAACAAAACCTAATAAAATATTGTCAATTTCCAAAAAAGAATTATCAGGTTACCATTTCGACCCGTCATTGAAAAATTACAAAATTATTGATTACAAAACGTTTTAGGTATGTATTTTCCACATATTTTCAACATTTAATAACCAGAAACTCAATACATCACCCACACCGACCCCATTAATTAATCATTACTTTTATTCATTAATAATTTCATTAATGATATCACATTATTTGTTTATATACCAAACAAAATTAAAATTTTTACCATTTTAAACCACCTTCTAGAAAAAATAGGAATCTACAACATCATCCATCCAACACATGACCTACCTACCCAAAAACCCTCACACATCATTTTCCACATGGGAAAACCATGGAACAACTGTAACACATAATGAACTATCACTACATATCTATGAAAACGAATTACCACATCCCTTTTCTAATAAATTATAACTTCTCCAAAAGAATAAGACAAACACCACCATCCAATCCTTAATACTGAAACAAACACAATAGCTAGTGCATTCCCGAGATCACCATTCACATTTAAAAACTGAGAATCAATAATTTCTCAAATTCTGTTTTTATTTTTCTTTCTTACTAACACAATATCAATTACATGGTTAGGAAAAAAATTCCATCACAACACATATAATTAATTAAAATCATTAAATTATTATCCCTTTTATGATAGGATAATTCAACAACTCAATTTACCAAAGAAACAAGTTTATCACACAGAAATCATAATTTATTAATAAGGGAAAAATGTTAAACTTCATTAGGTGAATAATAATAACAGATTAAATAAAATTTTAAATATTCCACCTCAATTTCAATGTATTTTATTCTTGTTTATTATCATTCATTAATTATATTATTACCACCCACTAAACTATAAAATAGGCATGCAACTTCTTGAATTTATACAAAAGGGTAATGTTCTAAAATATGATACATTTTTAAAATGTTTGAAATAATTAATTTCATAATACCAATGTAATTTATCATCAATGGCCATGGTACTTGATGGGAATAAACCTATAATATAACCATAATAACCCACAAACAAATAATTATCAAAACTCAACACAACACTGAACAAAATCAACCAAAGAATCCATTGGGTGGAAAAGAAAATAATATAGGGAGAAAAATATAAAGAGAGGTTACATAATGAAATTGATTCGGATTATAATGAACCAGTAGGTTATAATCCTAATGTTTAATGATCAGATAGGGGGTATAAGGTATAGGGATTGTTGGGGATGAATATAAGTGTTTAAAAAATTAAAACCAAAATTTTTGGGCCATCTAACTCAAGTTATGCTGACTCTAACTATGATTATTAAGATCTTGGATAAAGGGAGATTCTTCGATTTAGGAATTTGAATTTCATTTCTATTTCCCCTTATTGTGAATTTTATAAGAACATTTAAATGATTATTCATTGCAGGATACCACAATCCATGGTGTAGAGGACTATATTTGTTCTCCTTAGAAAGCCACTAACTCCCTCACCATGGATCATGGAATACTCCCTTTATGATTATCCTCTCTATTCCCATGGAATTAGTGTGGAGGCCTCAAGTTAATTTTTCCTTCCTATATCACATTTCACAAACTCCCATTGACATTTCTACACTATTCCAATTGAAATTCATTTAAATAGATGTTATTTTCCATTGGGTATCTTCATAAAAACCGCACTCATTTTCATTCTCAAAAATATGGTCTGGTGTCACCCATACAACACACTGATTTATCACATTTATTCCTAATGCACCACATTATCCACCATTTGTGCAATGGTCTCCTCATTTAGCACATGAAAAAAATTCATGAAACATTTTCTCCCCACTATAGTTTCAAACCCTATGGTGCACCAAGAACCCAAAACCAAAATCCTTCACTCAAAAACATCAAAAATATATGAGATAATTCTCATATATCTATAGAAAGTTCACTATGTCCACCTCCATACTAAGTATAATGGAATGATAGACCCCCAGAAAGCTAAAAATAAACTATTACCTCAGCAACACCTCCAACATCCAAAACACACAATGGAGTGGATCAGTAATGTCTAGATAGTTAAATTAGATGAATATAAAATGATTATCCTTTATTGGAATTAGAAAAAATCAGAAGGATAATTTCATACAACACCAATCTACCAGTCACTAGAGGATACATCTCCCAAAATATTACATTATCTAATAAATTGAATAGTTAAGAAAACATGAAATATAACTTGATCAACACCAAGAAAAAAACCATTAACCATCTAAAAAATCATCTCAAGAATCATAGTAAAAAAAACTAAAAAACAATGATTATTGAGAATGAATTTGTGAAAAATGTTCCACTGTAATATTTTCTACACAACCATTATTTTAAAAAATTAAAACCATATGAATTACTCGACTACAGAAAAACATATCTTGATAATACAAGATCTCAAATGGTAACACCATATATTTCATATAATCCTTAATATCCATATCAAAAAAATTACTAAAAAAAGATTCATCATTAAGATAACGATGAAGCATCAACACATTGAAGATTACATGGATCTCATATAACTGTGGAGGAATCACATTAAAATGCACCACCTCTCCAACAAACTATAACTCCTCAAAAAGAAAAATAATAAAAGGGGTCAAATTACAGTCCTAAAGAAAGTATATTTACCAAGATGATATGATGACCTCAAAAAACACATAATCTCAAACCTCACTTATCAAAAGTCTCCTTTGTTGATATTTATATGACTTCTTATTATCATGTTCCATCGTAATATTCTTATGAACCATCTGAATCTTCTCTATTATGAAATTAACCACTTTTAAAGAAAGAAATATCTACTATCAAACAACAACCTATCCTATAAAATAATGTTAAGGAAACCAATATAAAATATATAATATAGTCATAACAATAATTAATTTCTTTAGTTATAATAAATCTCTATCTAGGAAAAATAATTTATCCACACTCTATTGATATCTTGGATGAATTCCCATTACATATCCCTTACGAACTAGTTTGTTATCTCTATCTATCAATTCATCTTGGGATTGAAATTAGTGATAAAGATCAAATTGAATCCAATGGGGTTTTGAAATCACCTTTAAAGATGTGAGGTAAATTTATGATCTTGGTATGAAATGATGGTACGTCGTACCCTATGAAGCCTTGCCCCTAAATCTACATACTACCTCACTAATACCTCTATATAGACTTACTATTCAATCACCAAGAATACGAGTGCATTCATCAACTAATAAAGGATAATATAAATAGAATCTCTTCCCCTTGGATCATGGAAGACTAGTGAATAAATTCATAGTTATGAACTCCCATTTCTTCTAGGAGACATCTAATGGAATGGAAAAACATCCTGGAACACTATCCTTTAGCATTTGATATAAAAAGCACCACAATAAAACCTTTAAACTAACCACTTTATCCTAGTAGACTAATATTGACCCTTTAAGGCATGAAGTATCATGTCCACACTAAGGTGAACTTCAAATAATGAAATATAGAGCTCCCAAAAAACCCTACCATTCACTACTGATAGACTAAAATATCCCCAAAACATAATTTATTGTTTGTAAACATACTAAAGTGGTTGTAGAGAATAATCACTAATGAAATGGTCACTTATGACATATACCTTCATGTATACCCATTTAAACTCTTCCAAATACATTATTATGGAGGATTCCATGACCATCTAACATAAAAAACATCCTCCACTAACCTCCTTTTCATCATGTTCATTTCAATTACCTCTTCCATCACCCACCAAGAAAATGTATACACCTGAAAAAAATCTATCTAAAACGTCCTACTTAGAAAGTATTTAACTGCATTTCCCTTCATGTTGGTATCGAGGATGTCCAAACCAGGGTGCTAGAGAAAGGGCAACCACATATTTTGTTGTAGATTTTGACCCCTATGAGATTAAACATTCCTCCAAAAGTATTGGTCTACGAATACAGAAAATCATTCATAAAAAAGGTAGTAACTCAAAAGATTTATATGAAATACCACTACCGCCAATTCCTGTTTTTTGGTTGTATTTCTACCCTAATGGGGATGTAATAACCAATACCGATAACATATCCCATATCACTATTATATTACCCATTTTTTTTGGACTGGATGAAATTACATGGTAATTTTATTTTTTTTATTTGGTGGATCATTCGTTATGTAAACTATGTTCTATAATGGAATTCTATGTGTTTGAACAGATATAATTATTGTTCATGGACTTGGTTAAAGGCTTGATGGGTTCCTCAGGTGTTCCTTCATTATTCAAGAGCATCGAGATAAGAAACCAGATGTCATTAAGAGCTGACCAGGGATTCACATTTGTTCTATTTTTGGAGGCCCTCTACAAGTACATGTACATATATTCAAAAAGATGAATGGTTTTTACATGGTTTTTTCAAACTATGTGTACTAGGTCACACAGTCGTGTTACCATTTTTAAATCACTGGTAGATAAGAAACTCCCAGTTTGTGTGGAGTTTCCCAAACCATGAATTAAAAATATTATACAACTCCATTTAAGTAGTGACCCTCACATAATTGGATCATATTTTAGTCAACCATGTGACCAAACTGTTCAAATCATTTAAAGTGGTGAATTCCGCAAAATTACCCTACAACTTTATTTATTTTTTCATTCTCATTTATTCTTAATTCCCTTTCGATGTAGCCTCCTATATGGTTTTTTACTCTCTTTCCTATAGTTATGTGGAGATCTCCCACATAAGATTTATAATTTGAGTGTCTTAATGTGAGATGGATGTGCCTATGTTTGTCTATGACTCCCCTTCATTCTTTCCTCATTTTCATTATCTTTTGAAATTACTATCGTGGCATAAGTTGGTTCTCTATATTTTCAAAGAATTGTTATGTTTATTTTATTTCTCTCAGACCATAAAAAATCAAGCTTCAATAGTGGTTTTGTTTGTCATCTAATGATTAAGTTAGTTGTTCCATAGATTTTACATTAATTTCAGTCAATTTTATAATGTTTCATCATGTGATGTGAATCGTAATTTCTGGTGTTGACCTTAAAGTAATAAGTAGATTCATTAACTTATGAATACCTTCTTATGGTGTGTGTAAACACTCTTAGTTTTGGTTTTAGGTCATTCCCTCAACCCGCACAACCCCCTTAGGGTGGGTTTTAAAAGTTTCCATTATTTTTAGACTGCCTTTTTTACACCATCCGTTTGAGTGTTCTCATTAGTATTATTTTCCATTAAAATGATTTCCCTTCATAAAATCACACTTAACGTGCGATACTTATTGATAAATGGTAGAACTAAATTTCTTAAGTTGATTTGATGAAAATTCTTGTAAATCATTTTTTCTTATAAAACCACCAAGCTGAAGTGTATTGTAATATAAATCGAAATTGATATATATACATATATAGATAGATATATTATTCATTTCTTGTCCATATAAAATGAGTGACATACCATGAAATTATTATGTAGTAATTATATGTGTCCTTTAAATTATATATTGAATGTTATGGTATTTTTATTTAATTATTTGAGATGTGATGTGGAATGATCAAGTACATGGTCATTCCTTTTTTCTATCTTGAATTTGTAAATGGGCGTGGAACACTTTAATTATACTTGTACCATTCTATATAAATTCGTTTATCAGAACAAATATATTATTTAGTAAAATTTATTTAATGAACTATGAACACTATGAGTGATAATAACATTTCCTTGAAAGTTAATCCATGGACGAGCTCATTGTTCATATGATTATCCTTACTAATTTATCAGGTATATGATTATGGAAATATTTTTATGCCTGAATGGGATCATAGTTCTTTATTTGGACCTATTCATGAGTGATATCAGTTCCCTGTGAGAGAAAAACTGGATTGGATTAGTCACTATAAGGTTATATTAGACCACAAGCATGAATCAGTCCCTTATGCGAGTTAAGAGGTATGCGATCATTGGTTTTCATAAACTAGTCTGGGAGTTCTACGTGTGTGGCCATTTATCGATATCATTAGGCGGGATCTAATGTAAGTGGACACTTATGGAACCCATGGTGTGATAAATGGGTTCCTTGTTAAGGTTCACCTCGAAGAGTCCATGGATGAATCTTATAAAATCATGGATGTTAATGTTACTCTAAGTGTTATTGATGATTAAATGTTATCCATGTGAAGTGACCCACAAGAAAAATATCATGATTGGGGTTGGAATATCTCATTTTAATGGCCTTCTGATGTTTTTGTTTTTAGTTCCACCTTATTTAATTTTTGAATATTTATAGTGGTTTATATATTTTCATCATAGAAAGAAGTAGGTATGGTCTAGTCTGGTGTTCTTGACGAACTTGAGACTAACTTGGATATTTTTACCACATGTATGTATTACATTTAATGTACATTCACAGTGCTTATTTTAAATAAATGAGATGGATTGTATGTTATAAACCATTATTGGTGTCCAACTATGTACATATCAAACACTTCATAGGAATCCATTTCACATGCTTGACTGAGAAGATCCTATTGTTCATAGATCTATAATTTATTTCTTATGCTGTTACAATTATTTTTGGTAGTTTGGAGAATGAGATTAAGAGGGTAATTTGGATTCTTGAGGAGAATGCCCTCAAGGAATTTGTTATATATTTTATTTTTTTAATTTTATTGTAATATACAATCTATTTAATGTTTTTTATTTTATCTTCTATAAAAATTCTTGGAAATGAATGAATTGTAGTATATTTGGCATTTTTCACCTTAAAAAGTCATTACATTTGACTTTTACTATTTTTTTATTCAATGTTTCTACTTTACCTATTTTATATAGCCTCATTATCCTTTTTAACAATTTGTTTCTTTGATAATGAATGTATAGTTTCCCAATGATACAATATTTAGACCCTCGCTGCTAGTTGGTTGTCTCTATCATACACGGATGAGCTATTTTGAATGACCTGAATGGTTATATATAATATTACATAATGATTCAATTAAATGAATTACTATATTATGTGTATGGAAAAAAATTAACTTATTTGGTTTTATAATATCCAATTGGATTAAAAATATTGTTCATAATCATTATAAGATAAAATGTATCATGTGAATAGATATAATAGAATTAGTACAAATATAATGTTTTAAGAATTTCAATTGATAAAGAAAAAATATGTGATGGCCTCAACAAATAAGATCATACCCTATGGTGACCATTTATCAGACCCTTTTAGGGATATAGTACCATTGGGTGTTCCCTCTATCCAACTCCAAAATGAGATCTATCAACTTAAGAATGAGTGAAACTATTTATGGGAGAAGATCATGCTCATCATAATCAAAACAGAAATCATGTACACTGAACCACCCATGATAATCTTACCATCATGCACCTTTACCTTAGACCATTTTACGGAATATTAAATGGATTTTTATCAAAGCCATAACAATATAAATACATATAATTTATTTCAAATAGAATAGTGTTCATATTTTATTATTATCATTACATTACAAATGATTCTGATTTTTATACATTAAAATAAAAATCATATTTTCAGATGATTTTTATATTAAATTGATGAATTTATTTTAATTATTCATTTATTTTTAAAATGTATAATATTTTAATAAATAATTATTATTAACTAATTGTTATTAAATATAAATTTGGGTTTTGAGTTTTCTAGATAAAATTAAATATTTTATAAATATATTGTGTGTATTACAAGGTCATAATAGACCAAAAAAGTCATTATAAATAATATAAACAGTATATAAAAAAATATATGTTTTCCTTTTAGAATAGTTTTATTTTATGTATATATAATTTATCTTATAAATCCATTATGAATCCTCCAAAAAATATAATTTATTTTATGGTTTTAAAATATTTTCATTAAAAGTACGACTCACTTCCACAAAATAAAGGATACTATTTTACTAAGAACATCCCTTGGACATATAAAAAAATCTAACTAATCCCACATTTTTTCAAAATCCATTGTGAAAAATCATTGGAATTTTATTATTTTTTGTTATGTTATTATATATAGTCCAAAAACTAGGTTTGAGAAATAATAAATAATTCCCCTCACTTTTACTATATAAAACCACCAACTATCCAATTTAAATTCACTCATAATCCACGTTGGATATCCTTACTCATCCCTCCCCACTATACAACCCTCAAAAGGTTCCCTAAGCTCTCAAGAAACTCCTCCCAAGAATGGTGTCACACTCTCAAAGTAAGGGATCTTTTACTAATCCTCTTAATTCAAATTTATTCATTACCTTTTTCCTTCCATCCCCAATTTCAATTTGTGTGATTTTTTTTCATGTCCCTATTAAAATTAATTTTCTATAAAAATAATGTTATACCTAATTATCTATCATCAACCCATTTTATGAATTTTTATGTTCTGTCATTATGCAGTTGAAACTACCCCACAATTTTATAGATCCAACAATTGTGTAGTGAATAAACATACACATTTCCTATAAAAGGTGTTAAACTATTTGAAATTATAATTATTTATAGGTGACATAAATATATTTCTTCTATAATCCACGATCATGGAATAAAATTTAATGATAAATTATTCCACATTTTGTGCTAAATTTTTTATACTTTAGTGGGGTAATGAAATAAATGTGATGGGGGACACCAAATTTTGAATCATTCTAAATCATTGGGTTATACTTAGTCTCATGGGACATCATGTTTGGACGTGGAGTAAAAAAATCTTTTATGGGATATTTCCCATCATGATGTACTGGTTGTTATCCGTTATCAATGTTTAAGATGTAGTGTGTTTAGTTTTTCCTACATTTCCTATATCCCATTTATGTTATCATGCTATATCAATCCTCATTGTTCATGTTTATGATTAAAATCCCATTTATGTCCCATTGATCTACCTATTTCCTAACATGTAATACATTCTTAATGATAATTTATTTTTATTACTATACTGTGATTTATAGCTCGATTATTTCATAGGCATGTCCCATCTCATCCCATGATGATTTAAGTTCAAAGGAATATTGTGACCATTTTAACGAGTGTTTCAAATAAGATGGTGTATTTTATGTTTTGAGTTGTTATGTATTGCAACTAATTCCTAAATAAACCTGAAATCTCTATATTCTAGGTTGTATTATATGAAATCTTATGAAATAAATTATGAATAAATGTGTAATAGAGAGAACGATTGTCATAGTTGGTATGAAATGAATTGTTTGGTTATTTTTGGGTGGATTTGAAAACTATAGTGAAAGAATTAGTGATAATAATATGCATAATAATAAATCAATAAATTTTTGTGAGTATAGATTATGTGGTTTATTGGGAAAAAATCCCTATCTAGACACAAAAAGTGGATGTGGATATAGAACTATTGTTTATTGGGTTAAAACCGAAAAACACTGCATTGAGGTAGACTTCACCTGGAATAGTTTCAACAAAACAGGCCACATTGTGCACAAGGTTTAACACTCCAAATTTATATTATTTTGTAAATTAAAAAAATTATTAAATACCATTATTAGAGGAAAATACTCATAATAATAAATGGTAGGAAATTGATCATGGATAACATAGATTAAATCATGGAAATTCATATGTTAAAAAATTACATGTAGTTTATAAGTTATCTGTTTAATGTCATTGGATCCCCTTCAATGTATTTAACAGTTTAAAAGTAGTCACCCTTAATATTCCTCTTATTTTAGAAAATGATCGAAAATATAAGAAATACGGTAAATAGTGAATGTGGAGGGTAATGATATGACAACCCCAATTCATTTCCCAAATAGATGCAAGTAGTAATAAAAAACATTTTAATGATACTCCATAAACTGACACACATTTTAAATATAAACCTAGATAAAGAGGAGTTCCAAAATCCCCCTATGATATAATATGATGATATAGAGTTATTTATACGAAAAATGACACCATAATTTAATATATCATCTGATTTGTTAAAAAAAAGCAATGGATCAACTTCATTGAGATGATATTTTCCATCCCATAATTTTACGAGTAAGATAAGATTCTAATTACTCTTTATAATATGAAGGGATATACTGATCAATGAAGGAAAATGATCCAGAATATGAATCTTGGTTAGGAGTTTGAATATATTGGGTGAATGTAATTAGAAAAAATATAGTTTGATAAATATATTGCTCATACTCTTCAATATAAAATAGAAAAGGATTTAATTTTTTTCTGGCCAAAATATGATCAATGTATTTGGTAGAATGAGGAAAAATTCCCGAGACATGAATGATGCATCTTAGGATTTTTTGTTAACCCAAAATTCTTGGTTAACTGCTATTTTGTTGAGATAAAACCGAGTTTACAAAATCCCTCATGATTCAAGACATCAATTTCTATAAATATTTTTTTTTTATTTTCCATCAAAGTCAGAATGGACAATGAAAAATATCAATGGTATCTCATGGATATAAATTAAATGGTGGAGTTCAATCATGGTGGTCCGATTGAGAAATATAATGGTGTCATGAAATTTCAATATCCCACATTTCAATCATGTAGAAAAAATAACCCCAGAAATTTCAATAGGGGGTAAAGGTAATTCATTAGGTGTGGAAAGGAATGAAATAATAATAGTCATATCTGATATGATAACCCCACTAATGAATTGGTGGAGAGTAATTCTTCGGTATATCATCATCACTTTTTTCATTTCATGAACTCTATAGAATTAAGGAACCTTGAAAACCAGTGAACTAAGACATGGGGTTTCAAATACAACAAACATCCTACAAGGCACAAGAGTGATCATTTTCATTAATAAATGATAAGATGGATCCCAATAATTATGTAGTGAAACAAATTCTAGTTATTCATTAAATATTTGAGTAGAAATTTTCAAACACCACCACAAAACATATAAGTAGATTTTTCAGGGAAAAAGAAAATTGGTAATATTATAGAATCCCAGGTATATAAATAATACCATGTCAGATACTATGGGATGAGCCTTACAGAGATAATTTTGGTGCTCCATTTTTTGAAATTTGATAAAAATTCGGGTATGGATTGTATTTACATTTATAGCAACAAAAGAAATTTACACAATAAGATATACATATTTCGAATCAACCCATGCTTCTATAAAATTTCAAGGAGGAATATGAATATAATTTAAGACCAACATCTCAGGCATGGATACTATTACCCTATGTGAAAAAATATCTTTCCCAAACAATTGAGTCCAAGGGAATGATCATCCATAAATCCATGACAAATTTGAGGTAATATTATGATAAGGTTCTCGATGAATTTCTTGGTCTTTGTCCTCCAAGAGAGATGGAATTTTCAATCGATATTATACATAAATAGTTTCCATTATCAATGAATACATATAGAATGTATTTTTTTTACCTGAGGAGATTACTAAACAACTACACGAGAATCTCGACAAAGGGCTCATATGATCATGTGATTCACAATGGGTTGGAACATTCATATATGTTCAGAAGAAGTATAGGTCAATGCATATTTTAATTTATTATCAGGAGTTAAAAAAGATAATTATAAAAAACAAGTATCCTATTCAATAGATTTATGATTTTTTAAATCATCTACATGGTGTACAATACATATCCAATGTGGATATGTGGTCGGGATATTACAATGTTAGGAAGAAATAGGAGGATATTCACAAGACTACTTGTTGTACATGGTACGTGAACCATGAGTTATAATAATTATTTTTAGAATCTCTAATGATATATAATCATTATGGAAATGAATAATATAGTATTTATATAAAACACCAATTTGTTTATAATATTTATATACAATAATCAAATATACATAAAAACGAAGGTTGTTCATGAATAAAAAATGATGATTTTGCTTATTAAAAAACATAAGGAGAAGCTTTATGTAATGTATAGAAAAGATGAGTATGTTATAATGATGTCTCATTCATGGAGAATATCATCACAAAAAATGGGATATCTATGGTACTTTTAAATTAAGAAGAATTTGACAGAAGGATGAGTCCATAATCATTGATAGATATCAGTAGGTTCCTTGGTTTAGAATGGTATTATCATGAATTTGTGAGAACTTTCTCAAAGTTTTCAAACTCTCTATGTAAGATAACTTAGAAATGAGTCATGTTTTATTAGAATGGTTAATGTGAAGATAGTTTTATGGAGTTGAATTCGAGGATTAACAATGAACATGTACTCACACTACCCACGCATGGATAAATTTATTTTGGTATTCAGTGATAATTTGATAAAGGTATTTGGTTGTGTGTTACTAATTAATGAAAAAGTACCCCCTATGATTCAAGGTAGTTGAATGTTCATGAATAAAACTATCCAATGAATGATCCATAGATGGATATATTTATATTCTATTCAAAAATATATTTGTATTATCTATTTCGGGAGATGTGTGGAATATATATGGATCACCAAATCCATAAGTATATATTCACATAAAAATATTTGAATATGGGAAAATAAATATGTCTAGAGATGATCAAGGAATATGACTGCACAATTAAAAACCATTATAAGAAATAAAATAAAGTTTTATATGAATTACGTATATAAGATATAACAATTATATCATTGATTTTATTTTATAGGGTTCCAATCATATTAGATTTGGAAAGGATAGACATCTAAATCATAAAGGAAGGACCATCTTCAATTCATTCACAAATGAATTTTCAACTAACCCATTTAGAGAAGGTAGAGTATGATAAAATTGATTATATGTAAATTCATAAGAAATTTAAAACTATAAGATATTATAAATAATAAGAGTTTAATGATAATAAACCATTTTTATGATTTAGGTCATAGATATGTTTACCAATAAAATCTGAGTTTACAGAGATATTGTATTATGCATGTTGAATTAAATTACCCATTCATACAGTTGGCAAAAAAATGTATCAAAATACTTGAGATAACTATCAGTGGGAAAATATAAAAAAGGAGTGGATAAAATAAAATAGTTATTCCTTTTACATTAGAATGTAATGGCAGAATAGAAAAAATCTATAGATATTATTCAACCATTACTCATAACTACATGTTAATGGAAAAAAATAATCATGGAATTCATTACTGGTCCTCCTAAGAAATCAGCAGTAAATAATTATATATGGATTTTGGTGGATCATTGTAATAATATGTCACACTTTATTTTGACTCAATAGAATTACTCACTCGGTCATCTTCGAAGATTATACATTGGAGAAGTGGTGTGGCTACATGGAGCGCCACTAAAATTTGTATTTGATCGTGATCCAAAAGATACATCAATATTATAGAAGAGTATCCAACACACTATAATTTATGATTTAAACATCAACACAACTTATCACCGTCAAACTAATGGCCAAATATGATGAGATTATCCAGACACATGATGACTTGTTGAGATCCTTTTCAATTGAAATCAAAGGATGATAGGATCAATTTGTTCACCTGGTTGAGTTATTATAAAATAATAGTTTCCGCACAATTATCAATATGAATATCTATGAATTACTTTATAGAAAGTGGTTCTCAACACATGCATGTTGGAATGATGTTAGAGAATGATAACAACTAGTTACTGAAATGATCGATGAATTAGTAGAATATGTTTAGACCATTCATCAACACATCACAGATGATCAGAGTCGAATTAATATAGATGATGACAAGAATAGATGAGACCTAGGATTTGATTTTAGAAACATGGTATTTTTTCACATATTTTCAGGGAAATAAGTCATGTGTTTTGGGATGAGGGTAAAGCTTATTGCAAGATACATATCCCTCTTTGGGATCCTTGATAGCCATGGAGCACTGGACTATCAACTAGAACATCCCCCAAACCCATCTCATGTACTTGATGTATTCCATGTATCCCTCTTTAAAATGTACATACCAAACCCCTGACAAGTACTCAATCCATATGTGGTACCACTGGAATATTATCTCCAATATGAGATGCTGTTGGTAAAGATCGAAGATAGTATAGACAAATATATAAGAAATAATACAATTCCTCATGGCAATGTGATTTGGATAAAAAAAATGTTTGAAGAAGTTATGTGGGATATCACAGAGTGATGAAAAAAATTTACTTCATTATTTAGGATATGAAAATAAAACTTCAAGTGGTAACTTTCTAAAGTTGGAAAATTTTAATGATTTGATCGTTTATAAATAGCATTCTCCTAGTGATATAATAAAATGAATTATGATATATTATGGATATGAAAAACACATGAAATTATTTAGTTTTATTATATCATATCATATTGAATATAATGTTACCCATAATTACCATTGGTAATATAGACATTTAACATTGATCATATTATTATTATAAATATTGGGTTTTAACAAACCCAATTGACACAACAAAAGGTTTGATAGTCTAAAATTTTGTGATTTTACCCTATGAATCCCATTTGTTTAGATTACAGGGTAGAAATAATCATTAGTATTTTACCTTTACCAATCCCCAGATGAAGTCCATGAACATAATCAATGAGAAAATCTATTTATGGGATAAGTTCATGGTCATCAAGATCAGAACCCAAACCATTTATACCAAACCACCACATGAAAGTGTCACCATCACAAACATTACCATTCAGGTGGATTTTGAATTATTAAAGGGATATGTATCAATACCATAGTAAAATGAATAAATATATTTTATTTTAAAAATAAATAATGTTTTTAAATTCATATAATATTTACTTTTAAATGAAATTTATTTTTTACTCAATAAAACACAAATCATATTTCAGAGTAATATTCAAATTCAATTAATGAAATCATGTTAATGAATTAATCTATTTTTGAAATAAATAATTTTTTTTAGAATATTATTAATATATTTTATGTTAGATATAAATTATCATATACATTTTAGGAGTTGAAATATTTTTTAACTGTTCAAAGACTTTAATTGTAAAATATCGCATGATTTCTAATTAAATATAAATTAATTTATATATTTAACATAAAATTTTGATTTTTTTTATTTTTGTAGATAAATAATGCCCTTGATTCACTTTTCTTATTAGAGTTATTATATTTTCATCAAATATAAAACCTAAAATGGTTAAATAGTTAAATGATATATGGTTTAATTTCTTAAATTGAAACTATAAGAGTTGTTCTTGGACTTGAACCACATGTAACAGTAGATGAAATTAATTCCCAATGTTCTTCCATGAAATAGAACACACTTGTTTTCCATAGGCTTATTATGTCATAAGTTGAACCCAAATAAAAGGCCCATAATATTTTCACTTGTTATATGAGTGACCTCGTTTTGGGTCAATTATTTCTATTTATATGAGGGGATAGCCTATTGTAGTTAGCACCCTAAAATATTTGAAACCCTTTTGAGTATCTTTTGAGTTGTTTATCTTGATTTCTAATATTTTGAGATCATTTATTCCACTTAGGAATTCTAGTTTTATTAAAACTACACACTTATCTTGAATGGTGGTCATTAAATAGGGTAAAAACAAAATTTGACATGAGAAATGGGGAATGCTCTATTATAGAAGAATGGACTTGCCCAGTGAATGATCGACTACTTAGTGGATCATGTGACCCTTCTTCTTCCACTTAAGTGATAAATTATATGAAATTTCAGTAATCAGGACAACCATTATATACTATAATATGACTGTTGGTTAATTATTTTGGATGGACATCAGATACATGAAGACATATGGCACTTTACTCCAAGGAATAGTGTTAAAGATGTGTTGTTCATCTTATGTAACCCCAACAATGAATGCATTGATGAATTACATACACAAAATATTTTGTTATATGTAGAAATTAACCAACTAAATTCCTTGGAACGTTTTAATGTCTTGAACAATTATTCTTTGTTCATGGGTTATCACTACGGTAGAGTGACCTAGGAGTTATAGGTGGTTCTGATGCATCACAATGATCAGGATGATGTTGTATAGGATCTCGTGTTTTGACATGATGGTCTATTTGATCTTGGATTCTAGACATGATGGTATTTCACCCGTCAATGTAACTCATAAGGAGTGTCACCGATACGCTTAAATAAAATATATTATAGTAATCTTTTAAGTGGTTGGTTAACCTTACATTTGTCTTAGAGCTTGTTAAATCATGTTTAACACATCCAAAATCACAATTAGTGGTCAATGGAGTGTGTTTTATGGGATGATATCTCATTTTATGTGAATCTGATGATATGGAAACTCTTACGGTGGGGAACTTCATGTCATGTGTGTCAAAAATTTCCTTCTATGTTGAATTAAGACATCTACGATGGACTATTTAAAAAGGGTAAGTGTTGTTTAAAATTCCATTATGGCTGGTATGTTTTCCTCATGTCAGGGTTTGCAAGGATGAATTAAAATGTGATAGTTGGATATGTGTGATACATTTCAAAACAAAATTATATAGGGATTTAGTTTATTGGTTGAGCATGATTGATCATGAAATTCCTGCCATGGTATGGGAATGGTGATCCGTTAATGTTAATATATTTCTTGGTGATGCTGAGTTATTCCAAATGAAGTTGACCTATGTGGTTTGACTAAAATGTTAATGTAAGTTTTGGTTTGGATGGTTCATGACCATAATTAAATTTTTATATTTTATGTTGGAGAAGGTTATCTTCTCTAATGGGTGAATCTATTTATACTCTCGATGTACCTTATCATAATAATAATCTTTTTCTTTATCTTGATATTATATGAGTACATTGAGAGAGAATAAGATTATTGTCTCACTAATTTCAAAATCCATTATGATTAGTGACTATAATAAAATAGATTATTTTCTATAAGAATGGTTGTCCATAAAATATTGTTATTCATAGTTGATACCTTAGTTCTCATTTGGGAATTCCTTGTAATGAATCATGAAAACTAGTTGTTCCCCTATGACTGATTACTAGGAAGATGTGGATTTATGGTGAGATAATTTTGGTGGTATGTGGATTTTTTTTTTCATGAATTTTTTTTATGATTTGAATTTGGTTTTCCGTGGATGAGTTACTTGTACTCTAGTGGAAGATTCCATAGAAACCATGATCCTCAATTGAAAGAAGATGAGATATTTAAATTTTAATCATTTATGATTGTTGGATAAGGTATGAAACACTATTCATTATAAGTAACCAAATTTTATAGGAAGTGTTTTATCTAATTACATCAATAGACACCAGTTACAGGTATTAGTGTCCAGGATCAATGAAAATTTGAGGTGTCTTAGAAGAAATCCCGTCTTTTGAGTTTGTTTTGTACTTTGCAACTTAGATGAGCATTTCAGAGATTGGTCAGCAAGAAGTTTCTCAACTTATCTTCATACAATTTTGATAAATATGGTCTGAATAGATCCATTTTAGGAATTTCGTTAGGTAATATAGTGTTCAATGAAAATATTAGTGGAATAGTTTAGTTGAAAAGGTCAGTTAAGCCATGATTTTGATGTTAGTTCAGAGTAGATATTTTTTTTATTTCAAGAATATTTGCAAGAACATCATTAAGATTATAATGGAATACTTTTTTATAAAATTCATATGGTGGGGATACTATGATATGTAATTGGATCTCATTTTTTATAGAATCCATCGTTATTATAGATATTGTTTTCAGATTGTGATTTAGGATAGGTTGGTTTTGTTATGACCCATCTCTATGTTACAGTTTTTAATTTGAGCATTAACTCGAGTGTTCTTGTATTTTTCATTGTATACATAACTATCACTATAGGTGAATTAGATATCTTGAAATGAAATTATATTGTTTGAATGATAATTCACAAAAGTTGTAGGTGGTACAATTATTTTTTCCATGTCTTACCAAGGATGATATGTTATATAGTAAGGTTACTATAACATCCCATGTTTTTGTGGACTAGAAGAAATTACACGATAATTTGAGTCATGATTTTTTGTGGATGGTACATTTTGTAAACCAAGTATCATAATGGAAATTTAATATTGGTAAAACCTATATGTTTTATTCAAATACTTGTAAAATGCCTAATGGTTTTCCTAGGTGTTTCGTAATGTTTCAGGATCAACAGTCATCAAAACATCAAGCAGGGTGGAGTTGACAGGGGAACACAATCTCTTTAAAACTATGTTGCACTCCATTAGTAGCATTGTGACTTTTACAAAGTGGATGTGGGTGTCACAAGGATTCTTGAAACCAAGCAAACCAATTCATAAGACCATGAATCCATCTACAAATCTTATACATAATGTACGCCTGTGGTTTATGACCTGTTTCGAAAACTATAAGCATGAACCATGCGACCCCTCCTCTTAAGGAGTAGCCCTCACATGGTTGGTTCATTGTATGGCCAACCATATAACAAAACCATGTTTCTAATTTATTGGGTTGAAATACTAAAAATTTCCCTTCCTCTTTATTTATTTATACTTATCATCCATTTTTCTTCATCCACATTAAATAACCGCTTTCGTGGGTCTTTATCCTTCTCTTCTAGGTATCAGAATATATCCCTCATATGCCCTATGATTTGTGTGTCGTCAGGTGCATTAGAAACATCTTGATGAATCTATTAATATTCATACCACCGTACCCTATAAATTTTTAATTCAAAATTGTTATCATGTGGTGAAATTTTTCTCACTATTTTTTTGGAAATCGTTTGTGTCATCGATTTATATCAAACCAGACCAAATCATGGTTTGATATTGGTCATGAATATCTTCCTAAGAATAAGGTATGTGGTTTATGATTTTTCCTCTATGTTTCATCACTTTAATAATGTGTTTATGTTTCTTACAGACCGATCAAACTTGGTGTTGATATTAAATTAATAATTGGATTAATTAATTTCCATGGACTGCATTTTATTTTATATAGACACTCTTCCTTACGATTGGAGGTTAAGACCACAACCCGAACCACCCCATTAGGATGGATTAATAAATTTTTCATTATGTTTCATCTTCTATGTTGATTCCACCTCATTGGGTGGGATTTTTATATATATTTTTTATTGATATAAATTTACATTATAAAACAACCATTAAGGTGGGTTGCTTATCTTTTTTGTTGAAGAATTTAATTTTATAATATGAGATGAGAAATTTCTTTTAAATATCGATTTACAATAAAACACCTCTTTTGATGTGTGATATATTATAATCCAAATGGATATATATATATATATATATATATATATATATATCTGTGTTTGTGTGTTATTTCTAGCTTGGACATATGGAACATGTTCCTTACCATGGGAATATTGTTTAATAATCAAGTGATTATATTAAATATTTGATTGAATGTGAGGGTATTATTAGATAGTTGATTGAGAGGAGATGTGGTATGGTTGAAACCATTGAATTTATTTTTACTGAAACTAATTAGTAAAATTTTGTGGCCCAATTGATGTTTGATTTTTCCATGCTATTACATTTATTCTATTATAGATAATGTATTATTTAGTATAATGATTAAATGAATGATGAAAATCATGAGGTATAATTGGGTTTCCTTCCATGGAATTTCAAATACTGGATCGTCATTCTTATTATCATCCTTGTTAATAGATTGTGTATATACTGGTGGTGATACTATAATTACAGGATGGGCTCACTACACATTCTTTTTTACCATAAAAAATTGTTATCAATTATCTAGGGGAGACATCTTATACATGCTCATTGGCTATATGGTTACACCAGAACATAAGTGAGACTCGATTCCCTTTGAATTAGACCCAGTATGGGATCAATGGTCATATCACACTATACTGATATTGATAGTTGTAAAACCACTCATAGATTACATTAGATGGACTCTGAATATAGTTGGAACTTATGGAACTCTGGGTGAAATACATTGGTTCCCTTTTAAGGTTATACATGGATGGGACCAAGATGATCATTTTTAAGGTTTGGTAGTTAATATTATAGTAAAATATATTGATGCTTGATTTCTATCCAAGTGATGGGACCGCAAATCTAAATCACTTTTTGGGGTCAATACATAACATTTAAAAGGTCTAATGTTGTTTTAGATATCATTTCAAAATTGCCACATTTTTTAATATTGACTGTGGTTTATACGTTTTAGGAATAGACCAAATAAATTAATATCTAGTTAGGTGTCCAAGATGAACTTGATCACTACTGGGTTATTTTTTTCTTCCGCATTACTGATTTTATTTTGATCTTGTTTCACGATTATTATTTTATATAAAAGAGTTGTATTATGGTTTAGAAATTTTTTTAGTGGACTATAATATATATATCACACCATGATCTAGAATCCAATGAAATATGGAACCCAAGAAGATATTATTTTCCATAGGTCCATGATTTATTGCTCGTGTTGTTACACTTATCATTAGTTGATAGGATCATGATAATTGGTGGCCGCTCAGGATGCTTATACAGACTACCCTAAGGGAATTTTTTCTATGTTTTATTTACTCCATTTTATTATACTATACATCACGTTGTGTGTTTTCTTGATTTTGACATTTTTTAAACTCTTGGTCAATCATGATTTATAATATATTGGTAAATTGTCACCTTAATCAGTCATTATATTTATCTTGAAATTTTTTTTTCATTTATTTCTAATACCTTATCCATTTTTTATTACTTATCTCCTATAATGAAATTCCACTTTGATCGCAAGGGTATTGTCTCCCCACCATGCCATCGTTATACCTTGATTATTAGTTGGAAGTATTTGGAATACATAGATGGGCTCGTGAGAATATGTGGCAATAATTATGGCTAATAATTTTGTGTTTACTTAGGAAATGATTTTATACCTATAATATTGTAACGACCCAATGTTTCATTAATAGAAAATCTCTCTTGATCCAGTTAAATGTTTCTTTATGAAAAATGTTTTTTTAAGATGTCATCTTCTTTAGTTTTACGTTAAGATTTGTGAACTTTACTTTTATAACCGTTGAACAGTGATCATCTGAGTAGTATAAATATAAGTTTTAACGAACCCCTTTCTACTCAGACAAAGGAAGCGATGGCCTCATCCCATAGAATTTCCCCTTACGAAGCCCATTTTTCAGAGCTCGGAAAAGAGGTGGCTTCTTTGGGCTCTGCCCTTGACCATGCCCAAGCTGAGATTCATCAAGTCAAGCTCAAACGTGATCGTCTACGGGAAAAGTGGAAGTTGATTGAAATTACCACTCGAGCGATGTTATCCAAGCCGTCCCAAGAGTCTGTCACCATCACACACCTTACCCTTAGGACTTATGCGTCTATTTTAAGGGGTTATGTAACAAATAAGTAGCACCATGTTCATGTACATTATTTTTGTATATAATAATGAATATAATTTCTATTCATTTTTGATATATTGAAATTAGTTTTTAAAGTACAAATGGTGTTTCTAGTTATTATTTAATTAAGAATTATATTTTATTAAATTAAAGGATTTTTGAGTTAAATAATATTTATATTAAATTAATTTTTTATTAAGTATAAATGATCTTATAATTTTATGAATGCAATTAAAATTTTTATTAAGGTTTGAAAGCCATTTCTGTCAAAACCCGTGAATTTTTTATAAATGTCAGTTTTTATTTTAAAAGTGAAAATTCACATATTTAGAAAATTATATAGATAAAATAAATATTATTTTTTTAATCAGGACGTCGAAATTATCCAATGGTGAATTTTTCATAATTTTCTGAGACAGTCAAATTTTTGGGCAAAAATTAAATACCATTTAAATATATAATGTGTTTTATGTCATCATAATGACCCAATGGTGATGTAATAAAATAAAATAATCCTTATGTTCGGCCAATATGTGTTTTATCATTAAAATAATGAGGTTTTGGGTTTGTTTGACTTACTTTTCAAAGCATTAATGGAGCCCTCAAGACTTATTCAACACTTTTCCTTTTTAAATTAATTTCCATGGGAGTGTGACTCACCTCCACATAAGCAACCATAATTTTTTTAATAAGTTCGGAACATGGCCTTGTAAAATATTTTTTTCCTCTTTCCTTTTCCAGAAACCATGGCAAAATACCATGGGATGGTTTGTGGTTTGGATTATTTTAATATAAGGGGTCCCAAACCTAAATAATAATGCATTCACTCACCTTTCCTATATAAACCCACCCAAGCTCCCACTTCCTCCTCACTAAAATCCCTTGGAGTTCGTCCACAATCTACCCTACTTTCTCTAAAATCCTCCCACGGTGCCCCAAGCTCCCAAGAAACCTCTCACAAGCCTCTCTCTAGACTTTGGAAGCACACTCCCAAGTAAGTGTTTTTTCTTCCTTTCTCATTTTTGTCAATTTTCATTAAGTTGTATTGCCCTTTTAATTTCAATTATGAATGTTGGGGTATGGTTTCTCACCTCTCCCATACTGCCCTCTAATTTTTTGAATGATGGGAGACCCCTTTCTCTCTCATTAAAATCCTCCCATGTACACCCGTTACTATGCCGAAATTCCGAAAGAAACCTTTTTCTCCTCTTTTATATTCAAGCAATACTTTTGTATCAGGAATATAAATTCCTTTTCAATTGTTGGGACATATATATATATGACCTCATTACTGTCCATTACATGTAAATATGATGAGGAACCCCTTTCTCTCTCATCAACCTTTTTTTATGAATTCTTATGTCACGCCGTTACGCTGCCGAAATCGCACCAATTTTCTAATCCAATGTCTTTGTGTAGTGAATACCATGCCCATTCCTCCATCAAGGGTATTCACCTTTATAAACATTTACATATTGATTGTAAAGTTTCATGTATTAATTCCACAATCCATTATCGTGGAATAAATGATTATGTTTTATGAATCCATGTTTTATGATCCATGTGGCACACATATGCATGAAATGAAATGTTTAAGAAGGGCGCGCCCTTAATAGCACTCCAATGCATTGGGTAAAGTATAGTATCATGATACGTCATGTGTAATGAGTGTTGAATCATGCTAATTCAAGTGCAACGAGGTTTTACGCGTGCTTCAAGTGCAATGAGGGTTTACTCATGCTCCATGTGCAATGAGCCTTGGCTCATGCTAATTCAATGTTAAGTGTTGTTGCCACATTTCAATGTTATGATTATCATTCTTTATCATGCCTTTATGTTCATGTTTCTCTTATGCTCTATTGATATGCCTATTGCCTAACATGTATTTCACTCCTCATGTTATTCATTGTGTACTAACTTACTGGGCTTTATAGCTCACCCTATTCTTATGCATGTCCTCAGGTTATCCCATGCAATGCTAAGTACGAAGGAATGTAGTGGTCATGTAAAGGACGTTTTCAATAAAGATGTTGTATTTCAAGTTTAAAGTTTTTATTTAATGATCCTAATCCCCAATGACACTAAACCTCTAAATCTTTTTTGTTGTATCAAGTGAAGTTTTATGTAATAAAGCATGTTTATGTTGTAATAAAAAGTAGGGTTGTCACAGTTGGTATCAGAGGATAGGTTTCGTTATTTTTGGGATTAGGAAACCCTAGTAAATCCTTAGATACAAGACTAAGCATAATAAAAACATCCCTAAGTTTTGGTAAATATTAAGTAAGTGGTTTATCAAACAAATACATCCCCGTCTGGATACGAGCAGGTAGAGGCAGCTTTGGCACAGATGTATCCTAGGGGTAAAACCCGAAAACACCGCTTTGAGCTAGACTCAAACGGGAACTGGTGCACGACAACAGGCCTTGCTTCACTCTTGGTTACGACACTCCTGGGGGATATGTTTTGATAAATTCACAATCTTATTATGAACCCTTATTATGGCAAAAATGCCCCTAAGAATATATGTTAGAAGGAAGACCATGAAAAGCCTGGATTGAATCCTATAGACTCATGAGATAAAGAGATTAAAGTTTATTTATAAGTCATAAACTTTTGTCTTTGGATTACCCTTTATGTGTTACCCCTAACTTTACTTTTATTCTAGCCAATGGCCAGTAAGAGGAGAACTCGGGCTAACAACCGTTGTGAAGATCAGGGTGATGATTGTACTAATGAGATGACCAATCCAATGGGAGCCGGAATCGCGAACTTTTTCCCGCTTCTCTCTCATCTATCTCAAGTTTTGAATAGAAACACGGGTCAAGAGGAACGTTCAACCCCCCCCTAAGAAAGAACAAGTCGCTATCGAGAGCTTCATGAAACAAAGCCCTCCTACTTTTAGTGGATCATCTGATCCCACGATCGCTGAGCAATGGATCAACTCAATTGAAAAGATCTTCTCTATCCGTCAATGTTCTGAACAAGAGAAGGTTCTCCTGGCGACTTATCGTATGGAGGGTGAAGCTGATCAATAGTGGACATTGATCAAAAATACGAAGCCTGAGGTGGAGATCGAGGATTTGGAATGGAAGGAATTCTGGAAGATGTTTTTCGATAAATATTTTCCGCGCACCCTCCGTCTTAAGATGGAAATGGACTTCCTTCCCCTCAAGCAGAAAGATGAAGAATCTGTGGGAGTGTACGAGGAAAACTTCACAAGGCTTGCACGATACACTTCCGGCTTTGTCGTTACCACCGAATGCAAGGTTGACCGCTTCTTTGGTGGGCTGAAGCCTAGCTTGCGGAAAGCATTAGCGATCTGTGACTTCGACAGCTATGAGGAAATTGTCCGATGTTCCCTCAAGGTTGAAATGGAGATTGGAGAATCACAGGGGTATCATGGGGACAAGAAGCGTAAGGTGGATTTCAATGCTGGTGGTCCGATGGATAAATCCAACGATGCTAAGAAGTTCCAGCACCCCACTTTCCAAAAGTGCGGAAAGAAGCACCCTGGAAATTGCCTTAGGGGGACTAGAAAATGCTTTAGGTGTGGAAGAGAAGGGAACCTAGCTATTAACTGTCGGCAAGAAGGACCTGCGGCTGCGATAGAGGAGAGGAACGCTCCGTTCGAACCTCAATGCGTTGTTCAATGCTACAAATGAAAAGAACCGGGTCATTTTGCGAATCAGTGCCCTAATCCAAGGGTTATCGGAGGCAACCAACAACCTCCAAGATAGCAAGGAAGAGATTTTGCCATCACTTTTGCCGAAGTGAACCCTGACAACGAAGTGGTGATAGGTACGCTAGATATTCATTCAAGAATAGCGAACATACTTTTTGATTCAGGCTCTACGCATTCTTTTATATCTCGAATGTTTAGTAGAACAATCCCAACACCACCACAATTCCTGGAAGTAAAGATGTCGGTGAGTACGGAAAATGGGGCAATCATTGCATCACATGAATATAAGTCCTCCCCTGTTATAATCTGTGGATTGAATTTCCCGGCGAACCTCGTCATACTCCCTTTGGTGGAATTTGATGCAATTCTTGGAATGGATTGGCTTTCCTTATATAGAGCCAACATAAATTTTCGGGAGAGGGAAATCACACTCCATATGGAGAATCGACCGCCGATTCTTTACAAGTGTCAGGAGGAAGATGAATCTCCTTTAGCTCCATCATCTCAAGAATGGATATTACTGCCTTATGAGCACGCATATCTGGCACAGATGATTGAGTCCAAGGAAGAAACCACCCTTGAAGAAATGCCTATTGTGAGGGAATTCAATGAAGTATTTACCGAGGAACTTCTTGGTCTTCCTCCAAGAATAGATGTTGAGTTCTCAATTGAACTTATACCTGGGGCGCTACCAATATCCAAAACTCCATATAGAGTGGCTGTTGTTGAGATTGAAGAGATGATGAAACAACTACAGGAGAATCTGGATAAAGGGTTTATACGCCCAAGTGCATCACCATGGGGTGCACCAGTCCTCTTCGTCAAGAAGAAGGATGGGTCAATGCAGATTTGCATCGATTATCGTGAAATTAACAAAATAATGATAAAGAACAAGTATCCTCTCCCAAGAATTGATGAATTTTTTGATCAGCTTCATGGAGCACAATACTTCTCCAAGGTGGACTTGTGGTCGGGATATTATCAAGTAAGGGTGAAGAAGGAAGATATCCCCAAGACTGCTTTTCGTACAAGGTACGGGCACTATGAATTCATAGTAATGCCTTTTGGACTCACCAATGCTCTAGGAATATTCATGGACTTGATGAATAGAGTCTTTAGAGATTACCTTTACAAATTTGTGGTAGTCTTTATAGATGATATTCTAATATACTCCAAAACCAAGGAGGACCATGAGGAGCATTTAAAAACTATACGAGAGACTTTTCGCAAGGAGAGGATCTATGCAAAGTACAGCAGGTGTGATTTTTGGTTGAAGGAAGTCTCATTCTTGCGCCTTAACATCACAAGCAATGGGATATCTGTGGACCCCTCCAAAACAGATGCAATTGAGGGATGTCTGAGGCCATCATAGGTAACTGATATCCGTATCTTCTTGGGGTTAGCTGGATATTATCGACGATTTGTGAGAAATTTCTCACGATTGTCCAACCCTCTTACCAAGATAACTCGAAAGGGAGTAAAGTTTTCTTGGATTGATGAATGCGAAGAAAGCTTCAAGGAGTTAAAAAGGAGGCTTATCACTGCACCCGTTCTCACTTTACCCACAAGTTGGGAGCTTTTTGTGGTATTCAGTGATGCTTCGAAGAAGGGATTGGGATGTGTGCTGATGCAGAATGATAAAGTGATATCCTATGCCTTAAGGCAGTTGAAAATCTATGATTGAAACTATCCAACGCATGATCTGGAGTTGGCGGCGGTGATCGTTGCCTTGAAAATCTGGCGGCATTATCTCTATGGAGAGAAATGTGAGATATATACTGACCACAAGAGTCTTAAATATATATTCACAAATAAAGAGCTCAATATGCACCAGAGAAGATGGATAGAGCTCATCAAGGATTATGACTGTTCAATACATTACCACCCTGGGAAGGCAAACAAGGTGGAGGATTCCCTAAGTAGAAAGGATCCAGTGATTCTATCAATGATGAAAATTGAGAAGGATCCAATCTTCTTAGACTTGATGAAGATGGACGTGGGAATCATAATGAAGGGAACATCATCAATCCTTTCACAAATGATTGCTCAACCATCTCTTTTGGAAATGTTAAAGGATGATCAAAAGGATGATGCGGGAATCCAAGAAAAAGTTGGAGCTATCAAAAAGGTAAAATCCTCAGAGTTTAATATTAATGAAGAAGGAATTGTGCGGTTTGGGAAAATACTATGTGTTCCATCAAGTTCGGAGCTGAAGAATGATCTTTTGGATGATGCACATAGTTCAAATTTCTCTATTCACCCAGGGAGCACAATGATGTATCGAGATCTCCGAGAATACTTTTGGTGGGATAATATGAAGAAAAAGATTTCTGAATATACATCAAAGTGCCTGGTGTGTCAGCAAGTGAAGGCAGAGAGGCAGAAGTCTAAGGGGATGATGCAACCATTTCCCATACCAGAATGGAAATGGGAGAACATCACCATGAACTTTGTCACTGGACTTCCAAGGACATCCAAAGGAAACAATGCAATCTGGGTTGTTGTGGATCGTCTTACAAAGACTGCACACTTCATTGCTATTCGAGAGGATTTCTCTTTTGATAAACTGGCACAGATATATATCAGGGATGTGGTACGGTTGCATGGAGTACCACTATCTATTGTTTCTGACCGAGATCCAAGATTCACCTCTAAGTTTTGGAAGAGTCTTTAACAAGCTCTGAATACTGAACTGAACTTCAGTACGGCCTATCATCCTCAAAATGATGGCCAATCCGAGCGGACTATCCAAACACTTGAGGATATGTTTAGAGCGTGCTCAATTGACATTAATAGAGGATGGGATCAACATCTTCCTCTAGTTGGGTTCTCTTATAATAATAGTTTCCACTCGAGCATCCAAATGGCACCATATGAAGCCCTGTATGGGAAAAGGTGTTAAACACCAGCATGTTGGGATGAGGTTGGTGAACGTAAGCTGCTTGGACCAGAAATGGTCAAAGAAATGGTGGAGAAGGTGAAAACCATTAAGCAGCATATCATGGCAGCCCAAAGTCGATAGAAGAGTTATGCAGATAATCGTCGACGAGACCTTGAGTTTAAAGTCGGAGACATGGTGTTTTTACGCATATCTCCGTGGAAGAAGGTCATGAGGTTTGGAAAGAAAGGGAAGTTAAGTCCAAGGTGCATCGGCCCCTTTGAGATTCATGATCATGTTGGGGATGTGGCCTATCGACTATCACTTCCACCTACAATGGCCAAGGTGCTTGATGTCTTCCATGTATCCCTCCTATGGAAGTACATACCAGACCCTTCACATGTACTCTCTTCCGAGGTGGTACAATTAGAAGACGATATCTCTTATGAGGAGAAACCAGTGAAGATCATAGATCGTAGAGAAAATGTTCTACGAAATAAGACAATGCCCCTTGTCAAGGTGTTGTGGAGAAACCACAAGTTTGAAGAAGCAACTTGGGAGTCGGAGGATATAATGAAGCTAAGTTACCCACATTTGTTTTAGTGTGGGAAAAAGAAAAATTTTGAGGGCGAAATTTCTTAAGGGGGGAATATTGTAACGACCCCAAGTTTCATTAATAGAAAATCCCTCTTGATCCAGTTAAATGTATCTTTATGAAAAATCTTTTTATAAGATGTCAACTTCTTTAGTTTTACGTAAAGATTTGTGACCATTACTTTTATAGCCGTTGAACAGTGATCATCTGAGTAGTATAAATATAAGGATTTAACGAACCCATTTCTACTCAGCCAAAGGAAGCGATGGCCTCATCAAGTAGAATTGCCCCTTACGAAGCCCATTTGTCAGAGATCGGAAAAGAGGTGGCGTCTTTGGGCTTTTCCCTTTACCAAGCCCAAGCCGAGCTTCATCAAGCCAAGCTCGAACGTGATCGTCTACAGGAAAAGTGGAAGATGATTGAAATTACCACTCGAGCGATGTTATCCGAGCCGTCCAAGAGTCTGTCACCATCGCACACCTCACCCTTATGTCTTATGCGGATATTATAAGGGGTTATGTAACAAATAAGTAGCACCATGTTCATGTACATTATTTTTGTATATAATAATGAATATAATTTCTAGTCATTTTTGATATATTGTAATTAGTTTTTAAAGTACAAATGGTGTTTTTAGTTATTATTTAATTAAGAATTATATTTTATTAAATTAAAGGATTTTTGAAGTAAATAATATTTAAATTAAATTAATTTTTTATTAAGTATAAATGATCTTATAATTTTATGAATGCAAATAAAATTTTTTTTAAGGTTTGAATGCCATTTCTGTCAAAACCAGTGAATTTTTTTATAAATGTCGGTTTTTATTTTAAAAGTGGAAATTCACATATTTAGAAAATTATTTAGATAAAATAAATATTATTTTTGGAATCAGGACATTGAAATTATCCAATGGTGAATTTTTCATAATTTTCCGAGACAGTCAAATTTTTGGGTAAAAATTAAATACCATTTAAATATATAATGTGTTTTATGACATCATAATGACCAAATGGTGATGTAATAAAATAAAATAATCCTTATGTTCGGCCAATATGTGTTTTATAATAAAAATAATGAGGTTTTGGGTTTTTTTACTTACTTTTCAAAGCATTAGTGGAGCCCTCAAGACTTATTCAACACTTTGCCTTTTTAAATTAATTTCCATGGGAGTGTGACTCACCTCCACATAAGAAACCCTAATTTTTTTAATAAGTTAGGACCTTGGCCTTGTAAAATATTTTTTTTTCTCTTTCCTTTTCTAGAAACCATGTGAAAATACCATGGTATGGTTTGTGGTTTGGATTATTTTACTATAAGGGGTCCCAAACCTAAATAATAAATAATTCTTTCACCTTTCCTATATAAACCCACCCAAGATCCCACTTCCTCCTCACTAAAATCCCTTGGAGTTCGTCCAACATCTGCACTACTCTCTCTATAATCCTCCCAAGGTGCCCCAATATCTCAAGAAGCCTCTCATAAGCCTCTCTCTAGCCTTTGGAAGCACACTTCCAAGTAAGGGTTTTTTCTTCCTTTCTCATTTTTGTCAATTTTCATTCAGTTGTATTGAACTTTTAATTTCAATTATGAATGTTGGGGTATGGTTTCACACCTCTCCCATACTGCCCTCTTATTGTTTTAATGATGGGAGACCCCTTTCTCTCTCATTAAAAGCCTCCCATGTACACCCGTTACTATGCCGAAATTCCGAAAGAAATCTTTTTCTCCTCTTTTATATTCAAGAAATACTTTTGTATCATGAATCTAAATTCATTTTCAATTGTTGGGAGATTTATATATATGACCTCCTTACTGTCCATTACATGTAAATATGATGAGGAACCCATTTATCTCTCATCAACCTTTTTTTTATGAATTCTTATTTCACGCCGTTACGCTGCCGAAATCGCACCGATTTTCTAAGCCAATGTCTTTGTGTAGTGAATACCATGACCATTCCTCCATCAAGGGTAATCAAATTTATGCACATTTAAATATTGATTGTAAAGTTTCATGTATGAATTCCACATTCCTTTATCGTGGAAGAAATGATTATGTTTTATGAATCCATGTTTATGATCCATGTGGCACACTTATGCATGAAATGAAATGTTTAAGAAGGGTGCGCCCTTTATAGTTCTTCAATGGATTGGGTAAAGTATAGTATCATGATACATCATGTGCAATGAGTGTTGACTCATGCCTATTCAAGTGAAACGAGGTTTTACTCGTGCTTCAAGTGCAACGAGGGTTTACTCATTCTCCATGTGCAATGAGCCTTGGCTCATGCTAATTCAATGTAAAGTGTTGTTGCCACATTTCCATGTTATGATTATCATGCTTTGTCATGCCTTTATGTTAATGTTTCTCTTATGCTCTATTGATATGCCTATTGCCTAACATGTATTGTACTCCTCATGTTATTCATTGTGTACTCCCTTACTGGGCTTTATAGCTCACCCTTTTCTTATGCATGTCCTCAGGTTATCCCATGCAATGCTAAGTACGAAGGAATGTAGTGGTCATGTAAAGGAAGTTTTCACTAAAGATGTTGTATATCATGTTTAAATTTTTTATGTAATGATCCTAAGCCCCAAAGACACTAAACCTCTCGATATTAATTGTTGTATCAAGTGAAGTTTTATGTAATAAAGCATGTTTAAGTTGTAATAAAAAGTAGGGTTTTCATAAATATTATAAAACAATATAAGATTTTAAGAGGTACATTATAGAAAACATTAAATTTCACCAAATATTAAAAAAACCAAAGCACCAAAAGAATTGATCAAGCTCTCTTTTGGGTGGTTAAAAGCTTTCAAACACCAATCAATCCATATTTTGTCTTTCTGATTCATGTTCAATGTCATTAATGGGGATATTAACTAATAAAATTTAGTAAAAAACATTTGATAGTATCCCACAATACCAATGTAACTATATACCAACAAAATATTTTTGGTTTATCCTAAAAAACAATTACCTCAATCATAAACGATTAAAATAAATCCCTTTTCTAGAACAACATATTACCAATGATTTTTACCTCTTACATCCAAAAAATAATCTTATAAAACTTATAATAAAGATGATTGTGATAAAGGACATGTGGGGTTTCTCTGGTGTTCTCAGAATTCCCATGCTCTGTCCTTGAGTATATAAGGATTTAAATAATTCAATCTACCAAAAAATGAACCAGGATCAGTTGAAAAAAGGTGTTCATGAATCCCATGAATATAGATAGGGAATTCATTAAACTAAAGGGAATGACCAAAAACATGATTTTCATACTTTGACATAGTGAATTGGTCCTCAAGATTTCAGCTATCTCACCCACATCTAGTCATATATGTACCAAAAATCAATCATCAAAATATACTAGATCTCTTTAATTGGTCGATCATATTATCAATACTTGTAATAAGACAATGGTTACTAAGAAAAAATTGACTAGACCACTACATTCTAAACACAACTATAGACCACAATGCCTTCTTGAAAAAAAAAGATCCCCTTGAAAATATAAACGTAAGAATTTATCTCTTCTATATTAGTCTATAAACATGAATACTAATCTCCCAGAGATCGGAAGGTACCACAATATAAGGTTCCACCAAATTTAGAGAAACCCCATGCTACAACTGGACCATAAAATAAACTTCATGTTGCGGAGGTAATGCCACAACCTCCTTGAAAAAATAAATAATAAACTACTCAATGACTCTATGAATCCCTACTAAACAGACCTCTACTTAACCTAATGACATCAAAATTAATTGGGATATAAATTAATTTGACAATATATGGCCAATATGATTCTCCCACACACAAATAAACATCACACATTTCCAATTTTCATTTAGAAACAAAACCCTTCTATAGAAGAAATAAATAATAACATACATAATTTTTGACTATTTGATGTCGAGAATGATATCATATATCTACATTTAAATCCAAAATATATCTATAAAAAATTTTCCCCAATTATCAGCTCACAACCCCACAACACATCATACAGACTCGCAAGTCCCCAAATTGGTGTGGTGAATACTAGAGAAACTAGATGTATCTCTAGCTTGAGTCTCATGGAATGTACTATAGTAGGTGAAACAAAAGTGATTGATTCTGAACAACTAAATAAAATCATAATGCACCATATATAGAAGACTTACAGTGCATAATTTGATATATATCCCCTATTACGATGGAACATCATTGGAGTGATGTTTTCCATGCCTTACTCCCTAACCCCACTACTGAATACCAACTCCATGAAAAATATTAGTCTTATTTATTTATGAATATTTGGAATCATGGGTATACCCATAGTTAACAACATATACCCTTAGTGAAACATAATCTTACTACACCTGCAGCTAATATGACCGATGCAAGAAATAGATATTTTGGGTGGTTATTATGAAATCTATCATCATATACCTTACTGATCCCCAAATGTATTCAGAAACTTCAAATGTTTATGGGAATTGAAAATGATTGAAAAGAACACTAAATAAATTATAATAATAGGTGAATGAAAACAATTATCCATAAATAAAACAGAAGAGCTAAAACTATAGAGTTTATCTCCCAGTTGAATGAAACATGATCTTTCATAACACCTATGATGCACCACTAACAGTTCTATTCCTCAAGGGACCCCAATAGATCCACTCTCAAGATGAACATGGCTAATCATGAATCCTTTGATTCACCTATTCCCTCTTCTACACAATCATGTATATAGGTAATGTAAATAGGGTAACAACAAATCAAATAATAGGTTGAAATTCCATAACCATGTTTTGAGCTCTAGACTCCTCATTTGGAAGTAGACTAAGAGTAAAGCGAGGAGGTCCTTAAGCCTAATCATTTAATACAGCAAACTTGGGATCCAATACTGAATGTATTGTAAATAAATATTATTTTATAACTCTTTGGTGATGACTAAAACTAAACAAGAAACTAAATAAACGTAAGAAACATTGTCCACTTTCCACTCTAACTAGTATAAGATCAACCACTGTCCTATTACTCCTTACATTTGACTAAAATCTAGTAGGACCTAATAATCACACCTGAATTATATTAAATTGAGTGTGATCTCAATATACTCTATTAAATACTATATCACCATATCAAAGATTTTTTACTCATACTTATTCATTACCTACTGCTAGAACCCATTAATCAACATCCTCTACAGCTCACCCCTCAGTGTTCATTCATTAGATCCCATAGGGCCCTATATATCATGTCCATGATTAAATCACATTACTATATCATGCAACAAGCTCAACTAGGATAGTTTCTTTACCAACACATGAAATCCTCATCTGTTTATATCATTGATATCCAGCCTATATCTCAACCATAATTTTAGAAATCGGTATATCATTAGCCTCCCCCACTGAAAACACCTCATTTTCCAATAGTGGAGATGGGAGTGACCCCTATGACCCACCTCTTATAATCCATATGTTTGTGGTAAGAAAAAAGGGTTCAAATCATACTAATAGTTTTCATTACCCTCATGAGCTGAGAAGCATTGAAAACAAAACACTAATCAACAACTAGATATAAAAAAAGATAAATATAAAAATTCGAAATTCATGAATAATTTCATAGAAATACAAATAAGAAATAAAATATGAATACTGTCATATGCATTGATATTGTAGAAAAACCCATGATCCAAGATAATATTGGCTTACACTATCCCCAAACACATAATGTAAATATAAATGACATTATATATATATATGGGTGAGAAAGGAATGTATACTTACTAGTTTTAGACTTCTGATATCTCATGAAAATGAGAAATAATATTACTAATTCTCTAGTTATCAAATAGTAGAAGAAACCAATACCAATTGGGCCAACTACCACAGAGCCTCTCCATGGTTTACTCACCATGTATCATATCCAAGTGTAATAACATAATATAAAAAATATAAAAATAGGTTTCCCATAACCACATCCCCACTAATTTTCAGGTTCTATTCCTATACATCAGACATATAGTAAACACTATTTAAACATTTGATATATTTTGGTTAATAAACCTACCTATCTAAACCGCCCATTGTTTCTAGATTCTAGTATTACCATAATTATATCCATTCCTTGAAAAAAAAGTCACATCCCCAATATCCTCATTGTTTCAAATCAAATCCCACATGCCACATCTCAAATCACATCAAACCACCATATATTCAATACAGTAGGGTATCATTACCAAATAATTATTTGAAAAAAATTACGTTATGCAACTATGCACAACCAACTCTTTATATAACCACATCAGGAACTAAACTAATCCACTATACCATACAAATTATAGAGATAATGGAATAGGGGAACATATCCATCTATCTTGGCCAACATGAATATTAGGGTAAACACATTAAATGAAAATAATTTGAAAATTGGAAATGTAATCCAACTATGGTGTTCTACATAAATAAATCCCAATAAAAATCATCATATATATATATATACATGACACATATGAGCAACCAAGGGAGTCCACACCAACACTAATTTATTATACCCTATGACCATATCGACACTTCCATCACTATACACTACCACCACATCTATCTATTTTGTAAACCATACCCAAACCAAAATTTGAACAGCCGTAACAGATATCCCATTTTCCCATTGCAACCAATCGTTTAACAATTTCAGACATACCAATTACCAACCATTTTATGATTATTATGCCACTTTTTTTTATAATTAATAAAAATTAAATAAATAATTTATCCCTATAAACCCCAATAACTAATCATTTATTACATGAATTAATGATTTCATTTATATTACAACCTTATTTACACCAAACTCTTTTATGATGACATGTTTTACCAATCCAAATGACAATCCATTGTAATAAGTTATCTATAAACTCATCCCTCCAACACATGACTATACAAATAATCAATCTATATACCACACATTCCAAAATAAAACATCATGGATCAACCACAACATAATCAACCATCACATCTCATCCATCACAATTAAAACTCCAACCTTGATGCACTAAAAACATCACTTACCCAATCTAATAAGTAAAACAGCACCCTCCAATCCACATTAACTACAAAAAAATATCAACTAGTACATTGAAATTAGAAAAATTCAGATTTATATCATAGTAATAAACACATTCTAAGGTTACATTGTTATATTTATTTTATATCAAATTAATACCACATATATGGGTTTCCATAAAACAATTTCATAATTACACATTTTGTTGATTAATTTCATTAATTGATTATACATTTTATGAAATTTTATTTTAGAAACTCAGTTTCAACAAGAATAATTTTTATCAAAGTAGTAATACTATAATTTTTCAATGAAATAATGATTTAGGGTATTTAATAAAATAAGTATAAACATGTAATGGACAAATGATATAATCCTAGTACCATTTATTTTATTTTAATAATTTTTTTCAATCATTATATCGATTCATACAATTGATACAAAGAACAAGTATGCATGAAACTTCAATAGACATTATAAAAATGTATATTTATCAAATATTATACTTCAATATGATTCATATAATGTATCACTAAAATCCCAAGGATGAACTACCAAAAAACACTAAAGGAAACACCATGTATATTAACTATAGAAACCCACAATCCAATTATAATCAATCATAAAACTAAAACTGAATTAAGAAACCAAAAAAACCTCATGAAGAACACAATAATAACTGCATATAAAATAAGATGAATATATGTACCTTTATAAAACTGAGGTTGATCTTGATAAAATATTATGATGGATTATATAAGAATGAAAACATGATATCGAGGAGAGTGTCTAGGTTTATCTAGAGATTGAAGGAATGGTGTAAAAAATAATGGATATTTGATGCTCTATTTATAGAGTATGGAAGAATTCCCTCCACAATGGTGTGGAGTCTCACACTATTCCAGTTGTGATTATAGGGAAGATATGATTTTATAAGAGTTTAAAATTCATTACCCTATAGAATTCGTGAGTGTTTTAAAATAATGATTAAAATATTTTGAACAAATATGCTATAGAAACCCACAATTTTTAAACAATGATATTACAATTTAATAGATTATTTTTAATTAGATGACATAATAAATCACAACTGATTCACAGAGGTCTAGTGCCATTGGAAATATATAAATTTCAATAACTAATTCACAAGTGAACTAAATCATCTCCCACTATATTCTCCATAACTATTACCCTTTTATAAAATATAGTGAATAATAAATTTCATCATAACATTAGGAAATGAATCATAAAAAAAGGTGAGAACAGATGATAAATAAGAGTAAACAGTGGATATTTCCACATAACAAGAGTATAAGGTAACACAAACATTAAATTAATAATTGTAATGAATTCCATACATATAAAATATTTCAATCATAGGTCATAGAATATATTATAGTAGATCACATGGCATTAGTCAGAATAGAATAAAAAAAAGTACCCTCATAGCATAAAATTATCATAAGACATGAAATTTGGGCATACACATAAGTATAGAAAATCATTTCATTAGTAGTAAATCATGAAAAACATTCTCTTTATTTTACAATAATTAATGATTTATTCAATGAAATTATACATAAAATAAACTGTTAGATTTAGAAGTATGGAATCATTTGAAATTAGGTAGATTACATAAAAATAGAAATGATTTGATATAACAACATTATTTAAATATTCTAGTAATTGATCGTATTATTCCATCATTCTTAAAACAGTGTGGGATTACCTATGGTTATACATAAGAAAGGGGGTGAGATATGAATCCATATTAAGGAAAAACATGGTATAACATAAATAATGTATTAAATGATATAATATTGGAATATTAATGGTGTAAAATGGTATATAATCATAAAAATAATCAATGAGCGATGCTATAACATGATAATTTAAAAGTAAACATGGGAAATGTGGAAATAACTTAAAATAATGCATCATAAACATATGTTAAGGATATATACCATGAAATTATGATGGATAAATTCCCATGATGGTCTAAGTTCACTCTGTGATCCCTTGAATGATTTATATTGAGACGATAAAATACACAATGCATTGGATCGCTATATAATTATGTGTTCAATTATAACATTCATTTCATTCGCACTCATATATGTTCCACATAGACAATAAAACATGGAATCATTATTAATAATTTTTTCCATGATCATGTAGTATTGAATAAATAAACGTATGTTCAGAATCAGTGAAATATAATTGCATAATTTTTAACACCATTGATAAGAAATGGGTGGGGGTGTTCACTACACCATTGTTTTTCCAAGAAAAATCATGGGGAAATTTGTACAACATAACAGGGGAATATAAATGTTCAAAGGAGGGTTTATTGAGAGTGTAAGGGGTGTCCAATAATAGAGATATCAAATTGATAGTAAGTTAGACATGGAAGAATATATCGCTATAATAATAATTGTATATAAAATTTATAAGATAACAATGATACTTGAATAAATATGAGAACTAGATGATCTATTACCTTGATAGGGTGATATAAAATTATTGGGAGGAGATTCATGGGAGCTTTAGAAAACACTGGGAGGACTATATAGAGGTGAGGATAGAGTAAATAAATTCTCCATGTATTTTTTGTGAAGTTAAATGGAAGAATAAGTGGGGTTATATAGGTAATGAGTTAGTAATTAATTATAATTTCTCAAACATAGGTTTTGGTATCTGCATAACAATATAATAAAAACCCGAAAACATCACAGGGATTTTACCAATTTTTTATTCAAAATAATATTTTTTATTATATTATTAGAACATGATCATAACATATTAAAATATTACATTTGATCATGTGGAAGTGATTCCTGTCCTTAAAGAAATTATTTTAATACAATAAAATACATTAATGGTTTTCAAGGATTAATAATGGTTTTATAAATTGAATAAAATAAAATTAAAAACATAGTATTTTAAATTAAAAATATTTATATTTTATCGTGTGTGACATTAATATTGTTTGTTACATCACTTTTGGGTCATTATGTTCTCATAATTCATATTGTATATTTATACTGTATATAATTTTTACCCAAAAATTAAACTATTTTATAATATTAAGAATCATTAACCATAGGTTAATTTCAATGTTCTAAATAAAAAATTAAAATTCATTTTTTTTATTTTTTAGAAATATATTATTTTTTTAAATATTATTTTAAATTCATTATAGTCTTATTTCGTTTTTACATGAACATTTTTAAACCCATCTAAAAATTATATTTCTCTCTATAAAAATAATATGATCATTTTTATTTAATAAAAAATATTTAACAAAAATATTTTTTAAAAAAATCAATAAATTAACTCATTTATTAATTTAATTTGAATATTACATAGTGATTTAATTTGTTTTATATCGTTTCAAAATCAAAAACATTTATGATATAACAATTATAAGATGAAAATATAAAAATTTATTCTATAAAACACACATATTAATATTATTAGGGAAATGATAAATATCCATTTATTAAAATAGATACGGATTGTAGGATTACGTGAGTGACTTTGTTACTTTAATGAGGTGATTGATTATTAATGGTTTGTGTCTTGATCTTTTGGAGCATGAAATTATCCCATAAATAGTTTATCTCATGATAATTTTGTAGGATATCATCTTGGGTTTTGTCAATGTAAACTCCAAGTAATGCTACCCCCTTGGATGATTTAATAAATGGTATACATAGGTTATGGTCCAGCTAGTTGAGGTAATCGCTTCCTTTGTATGGGTCAATATGAATTTTTAAATCCCCATATATATGCAATCATATGGTCGTTGTTCAAAACAATATTATAAAAAATTAAAGATACTTAATTCTATTTTAAACCCAATGAGATTTAATAAAACAAAATAAGTGCATGTGTTTTTGTAAACTATAACACATAATAAGTCACTTAGTTCAACCAAAAACGGAATTTTATTTATAACAGTCCAGGTTTATACATCAAGGCTCGTAAACAAAACTATAATACTCGAATGTATTTACATCACAATCCATCATATTGGTCAAGGTTCACTTCCTATGCTATAATAGTGTAAAACCATCTATACATAGATAGGTTCACACCCCAATCCATTATTATTTATATAATGATATATCCATTATCACCAAATACATTAGAGGGAGATATTGGTCTCACCTATCACATAATGAAAATCATATATGTGTTTGACACATGATCATAAAATATTCATAATAGTATCACCCATAGAAAGTAAATAGGTTACAAAATAATTTCATAATAACATAACTCTTGAAAATGAAATTGGTTTCACAAAGAATCCATCATTTCCTTATATCATAACCTTTGGAAAAGAAATGGGATCCAAAAACATAACCCATTAAAAAAGAATGGGTTACATAAATGTTTTATCACTATAATAATTTTCTATCAATAAAAAAAATAATGGTATCCTTGGAAAATATACCTATTATATCATAATTTTAGTAATGTTTTTTTTGGTTTATGAACAAAAATAGTGTTAAAAGATCATTGAATCATTGTTGAGGAAAACAAACATTCACGATTGTAAATCACATTTAAATATATTAAAATTTCAAAAAACATTTTTAAAATAATTGTACATTACATTTTTTACTTGGAAAATTATTATGTATTATTTAAATCATTTATTGGTTATGATAGAATAAAATTTCATTCAGGTCATACATGTTAAAATAGGATTACTTTCACATTTTCAGTAAAAAGTAAAAAAGTACCCCATTTGATAATTTCCGGATGATTACATTAAAATAATTTTATAAAAATAAAAAAATTGAAAAATAACATTAATTAGTGTATTGATAGTATTAAATATTCTTAATTTCTTTATGAAACATGGATATGGATGAAAAAATTGTGTTCACTGAAGAGACAAATAAAGTTAATTTTCATACAAATTTTTTTTTGGTATCTTGAGTAAATAACGAGATTTAAATGAATGTAAAACATGTGATTTAAATAAATAACCATTGAATAATATAAATAATGTGTTTATTGATAGATATATCATAATATCCATTATCTAATGTGTAATCAAATTGAATCCTGATAATCAATGAGATTTCAACATAAAATTGTTACAAATTTGGTAATTTTTGAGTCATATGAAACATGAAAGAAAGAAAATATATGGATTTACATATTGAAATAAATTTAATAATAGTAATATTAAATTAAATTCATGGTTAGTATATACACAATATAACATAAATATTTCCTAAATATTGAATGATTCTCACCAAAAGAAAAGTGAGATGAAAATCCATTGCCTTATGTATTTACAATTGTAATACATGTTAAAACCTTCGTTATTTTAAATATTGATTTTAAAAAAAATATTAAAAAATAATAATCATATATATCAAACCATATATTATTTTTTTCTTATCTTTATTACTTTTTTGTTAACAATTTATTATCAAAATCACATTTTGGGTAACATATCTATCAATTTAGATGTATGATTTTGTTTTATATTTATTATATTTTACATTGATCATTGTCATATAAAAACTATAATTTTTATAATTATTTATATATCATATATATTCATTATTTAGGTATTTATAGTAAGTCATAAAATGTAGATAGATAAAATTATTTACATTATTCATGTACATGGTAGGTAAAATGTACACATGGATATTTTTTTTCATTTTATTGATTGATGGAATTAAAGAAAGGTAAATAAAATATAAAATTTAAAAAATAATTATAATTTTATATATATAATATATATTCATTAAATCTATCCATATTACCATCCATTTCAAAATTTAATTAAAATAGAATCATATCACTTCGTGGAGGCGGTATTCCATATGTACACATGATTGACGTTATAACATTCTACTTAAACGAATGATATGAAGATATATGTGATATTATAATTCGAAGATAAAAAATATTTTAAAAACATCATATATAAACATTATATCAACCATTAAATCTAGAATTGATAGTTGATGAAGTAAATAAAATTAAGTTGTTTTTTGAGGAGGTAGTATGTCATACACACAATAAACAATTTGATATCCAATTTGATAAAAGAGTATATTGGTATAAAATATATAATTAACATAATTAAATATCATTATAGGTAATTTATTTATTTTATTAAATAATTTACTTTTAAGAATAATTTATGTATGTGGAAGAAGAAAAAATAATAATTATTTTTCAGGAAAGATAGCCCCCCAGCAGAACACCTCAATAGGTTTTCAACAAATTCATTCCTAAGAGGATTCCCTAAAATTATAAGGCTTATATAATGTGGGAATTTACGTTATTAAGGAATCAAGATATATATTTTTCAATCCAAAACATGTTGGAAGTGTGAATATGAGAGGATGTGGGGAAAAATTTTATAGGTGTGGGAGAGGACACACTTTGTAATTTTTAGAAGAAAACGTTATACCCATGTAATTTATATAAAAAATGTTCTAAATATAATAATTAGAAATAATTAGATGATATATTTCTAACTTATAGATATATACAAGGATTTGGATAGGTTTTGAGTTCATTTTACCCCTTAAATTTAATGTTTAACATATTAAAAACTCATTTTTAACCATGGTAATTAATTGTGAATGTTTATTTGTTTATTATGAAAAAAATAATTTTACCTTATTATATCATATTAATTATTATTATTAAAAATATGGAATCTAATTCTCCAAATTTGATTCATCTAAGTGTCTAAAGTTGTTTTACAAATAGTCTCACAAACACGATAAATACACGATTTTCCAAATAAAAAGGTTTCATAATTATTATAAGTTTTTATATTAATATTGAACATAACATTGATTCGAATGATCTAAATTGGATTAATAATAGTATTAGTTAACTTATTTTTAATCTATACTTTTTAAGAATATGAATATTTGTAAATACAGTAATTGAAAATTATTTTTTAAAATAAAAATCTTTATAATTCACTATTCGTGAAAAAAT
This sequence comes from Viscum album, assembly GCA_963277665.1. Classification (NCBI taxonomy): domain Eukaryota; kingdom Viridiplantae; phylum Streptophyta; class Magnoliopsida; order Santalales; family Viscaceae; genus Viscum; species Viscum album. The sequence continues at coordinate 588,299,580 of OY728141.1, read as the reverse complement.
TAATATTTTCAGAAACATCTCAAAAATTCACCCTTGAATAATTTGGAAATTACAATTATAAAAATTATTTTTATTTTATAATGAATTTTATTTATATGTTTCCACTTCAAATCATTATATTAGTTCTTAAAAATTAATAAAAGACGTTCATTTGAGAAAAAGGTATTTCTAAAACATATAATTTCTTCACTAAAATATAACTAATATTTTTTATCAATATGATTTCAGTATTTTAAAACATTATAAGTAATTTTAATTTTTTTATTCATATCACAATGTTTAAGGGCTAGTTATCAAAGTAACTATTAGATAATAATATTGATATTATATTGCAGTTTGTTAAAACACGGTGTTGTGTGTGACCCAATCTATCGAATATATTAAATATATTCAAAAAATTTATCTAATAAAATCTATAGGTGCTAAATTATACCCCCATTAAAATGATTCATTACCTTCATCTTCTATCAGTTTGATACAATGAACTAAGGATATTTGGATTTATCATATCCTCAGGTTCCCTCATATCTTCTTTAAGTTGGTGGTTTCACCTCAAAAAATTTATTGGGTGAGTGGTCTAATTTCATAGAACTAGGTATCAATGATAACGAATCTCAATAATTTTTACTTCATATAAATAAAAATAATGAATCGGTGAGATCTATGAGTTTAGTAAATGTGAAGGATCGAGTGTGTACTTCATCTGGAGGGTTACATGAAACTCATCATAGACTTGAGAGATATTTTTATAGAAGCACCAAATGATAATAAATAATCTATACTAGATAAATAATAATAAATAGGATAAAATATAGAAGTATTATTATTCCTCTATTTATTAATCATATAACCTTTTTGATGTATAAATTCTCAAAAACCAAACCTCACCAACTTCAAATTCTAGATCACGTCGATAATTATTATTATAAATTTTCTATTGTATTTCTGTTACCCTTATGTGTTGTTGAATATATATAACCTTCAATTCCATTTATTTATCCAAATATGGTCCAAATAGTATTATTTCTCCAACAGCATACCAAAATATTGGAATTCTACAATTCCTTCCATAAATGGATTTATAAGGATCCATTTGAATTCTTGAGTGAATGCTAATTTTGTATTAAAACTCAACTATAGGAAGGTGTTAATCCAAAAATCCCTTGAAATATATAAAACAAGATATCAACATATATTCTGTGTTTTAATGGATATATCAAACTAACCATAAAAAAGAGGACAATACATATTTATAAAATATAACTATACCTCCTTTGCCACATGGACAATTCATCAAAAAAATTAAGGTGAACCTACAATAAAAATAATAGAAAATAGAATGTGGTACTTTATGAAACAATACAATTTCGTTAATATTTATCATGGAATTTTTATGCAAGGTGAAATATTATCTAATATTTGAGAAGTGTACGAACATCATAATATGATCAACTATGACCCATAGAGAATAATTCCCTATAGATGTTTGGGGGGTCATATGAGAAAATAAATAGTGATGTGTTACCATTTATATTATTGTATGGGTAATTGTTGAAAAATAAAGTTATAATTTATTCCCTCAACCTTAACATGATAAAATTCAAGTAAAAATGATATAAATACCTTAATACCACTCTTTATGTATTCCCACCATAAATATTTTTTCATACATCTATATATACTTTTTATACAAGTTGAATATAGAATGATGATCGATGGGAATCTTATAATAGATCTGTTAAATATGTAATCAGAAAAAACAAAATTCTTAATTATTTCAGTCCATAATAATCATTTTTTAGCTTAGGAACATTTCCAACCTTCTTCATTATCTCTACATATTTCTTCTACACATATTTTATCTTTACCGAAATATGTGGTTGAAAACATACATGAGAAAGATAGTACTTCCTCGATTCCCTTAGGACTTTAATAAATGTCTTCTCCAAATCAATAAATATTGGATCTTTTGTGATCCTCATCATATATTAGCTAGTACGATCATTTTGGCTCAAAGAATCAGCATCCATTATCACATTCTTTGGTGGTAATGTATTGAGAATTCATAATATTTATTTATATCATATAATCTAATTTGATTCATATTCCACATATTTAGATAGAATATATACATTAAGATTTTATGTTAAGAATATAAATGACATGTTTCTCCATAAATTCAATACATCTATATCAATAATGAAAAAAATATTGCACCAAATTCCGAATCATTGGTTTTGTTATTTTTCTTATTAAACCTCAATTTTCATGTGGCACGAACTATCATTATATCATTCTTAATGATAATTCAACCAATTCCATGGTTTAATGAATCACTATATATAAAAAACCCCTCTCCATTATATGGTGGTGTTATCATAGGTTCCCTAACTATCCTTATCTTCAATTCCTTGATATTTTCATCAAATTCATCTATCTTAAGGAACATTACAACCTTCAAGTTAACATTTTTTGTGGATTGTATAATAACAATAATTTATCTACATAATGTCATTAAAATTAGGAAAATGAAATAATACTTTAGATCTCAATCACATTAGTGTGTTTCAGGGAATGATCAATAATATGAATCTTTGATGGATCATCAAATATATCCTCTCATGAGATTAAATGTAATAAAATTAACCCTTTATTATCGAAAATTAATATTTTTAATCAATCCATGTAGTTTTTTTTATTGTGTCTTCAGTAAAATCATAACATGATCATCATGATCGTAATTAATATAAGAATATATATGAGTTTTGTTTTTAAATAGTACCATCAACTAATCAAGGTAATATCAAAAAACTATATTCAAAAAAATCATAAGGATATGGGGGAATTATTAATAAGATGAAATTGAATCAATATATATTATTGTTTTTTATTACATCTAAAAACAATTACTTGTGTATATCCTCTTACTTACCTCTCATTTGATGGTATCAAAAAAAAATTCCAATCTGGGAACAGTATTGAGATTCACAAACTTGATGAACAAAATCAGCACATATGGTGTAGGGGAAACTTGTGGTCTATTTTGATCTTGTTTAATACATAATAATAAATGAAACGTCACATTAATCCTTCATTCTTAAATAAATAACATGTTTACCCCAATGTGAAACAATTGGACAATTTATTACTTTTTCATTCTTCAATAGAGTTTTGTATTTAATTCATAAAACTCAATCATGGAAATTATATATTGAGTTTTTAAAATAGGTCAAGAACTACATATTATTTCTATAGTGACGACATCATTATATTTTTTTGGAAGACTAAAAAACACTTCTAGAAATACATAAAAAAACTCCCCAAAAATAAGTATATTATCGATGATGAGTTTCACCCCAACCATCTGCGGTAAACACCCATTCATAGGTGAAACAAGACCCATAAAATGGAAATGATTTCCTTCAAAATATGTTATTTATCAACTCATTTATATATTATTATTGTATGGTTTCTAATATCCAAAAAATAGATTCCCTTAACTGGAAATAGAAGCATGATTTATGTAAAAAAATCCAATCCATTCCTAATATACCATCAAATTCAACCAGATTGATAATAATTAGATATTTAGGAAGAATATTCCAAAAAACACCAGCCAGAGAAGATTGATATAGATCATATGCGATAATCATACCCTTAAGATTCTTCACTAGTAACTACACATATAATAATTTAGGATAGGAATTTACATTTCTATAGAGTTTTCAATATATAATGAAATTCAATTAAATATGATAAAGTATGAAACATCAATATTGGAGTATACATGTCACCTCCCCAACTTCATTATTCCATCACTAATCTCTTAGTAAAACCAAAACAGTCAGTATGACCAAGTGACATCATTGATCAAAGTGATCCATCATTCAAGGGATTTCTAAATCAGGAAAAAATTTAATTATATGAAACTATATGTTTTACCTATGTCATTAATTATCCTTATTTACTCATATAATTCATGATGGTTCTTAAAGTGTTTTTGAGTTTCCAAATCATATGTCTAGGGAGTGTTAATATAGGTGTGCAACAAGGAAAATATGTTTTTGTACCAGGTGATGACCACATCACAAACTAATGCACCATTTTCAGAGTTATTAACCCTAGTTAAAACTATGTCCAATCAAAATCCTATAATAGTATTTGTAAAAGGTCTTTTTTACTTCATTTCATTTACACTATGATGGTTTATTTATATAAATATACCTTAAATATAAAATAAATCAGCCCTATTTTATTATTATTTATTTTTTTACTTTATCAATTATATATATAATTATTTTTTTTATATTTTCAATTATTAATTTGATCATTCCTTGTATATATAAATATTTATAATTTTTTGAAATAATAATTTTATGTGTTTTTGTTTTTTATATCGATATTTTTTATTAAAAACTCCCTCATTATTTTATTTCATTAATGGAAAATTAATTTAATTTGTAATCATTTTTTTATTTTATTTTATTTTACAGTAAAACTAAACATTTTAATAAATTGTTAGTTTACAATGTTTAAATAATATAATATGAATTTATTTTTAAATCATGTTATAATCTGTGTATTAAATAATTTGTTGAATTAGGTTTTTATTTTTAATATATTTTTTTAGTGTTTTATATTTTTGATTAAGGTTTAATTTTATTTTTAATATTTATTAATGATTCTTTACATATCATTAGAGTAAATTACTATACTATGAAAACTACTGCTACTCCTAGAGGGACCTTCTACCAGTCAAAAAACTATTACCATTATAGTATAGATACTAGAGGATATGGTAACACCATATCTTAAATATCAATCTCCCTGAGACCCACTTTGTTGACCACCTCTAATCATCAATATCTTAAAAGTGAACAGATCTGCTGAAAATTACATACCGCCACTTGATGTAAATTTTATTATTGATGCTTGAAGAAGTCCCACAGATGGAGGTTCATCTTCCCATATTACCATATGAGTTATACTGATAATAATACCACCATCTATTCTCATCCTATAATTTCACAATAAATCACCACATCCCCAATTACAGATACATATAACTTCTCCAAACTAATAAGACAAAAACCACCCTCCGGTCTTTTATACACACAACATCTGTAAAATTTCCATTAACACCATTCACATTCAAAAACTATATATCAATATAATTAAAAATTAACATTGTATATTTAATTAATATTCACGGAATCTAAAATAAATATGTAGATAGAAAAATTATATCACCACACATATTTTTTATTAACATCTAAAAATGATTAATCCTTTTATGAAAGGTTATTTCAATAATTAAATTCTCAATGGAAAAAGTTTATCCAAAAAAAACTATATTTTATTTACAAGTAAAATACTATTAACCATAATTTTTTAAATGATACGATCCCATTAAAGAACATTTTAAATATTCCCCTTCCTTTACAATGAATTTTAGTCTGGTTTATTATAAATCATAGTGTTAATTGTAATCAGCCACTCAAATAAAATATCACCATATAACATCCAAAATTCATAAAAAAGGGGGTGTTCTCAAGTACTCAACCTTTATAAGAATATTATAATGAATAATTTCATTATAGTGGAGTAATTAATCATCAATGACCATATAACATGAATTTATCTACCCTAAAACATGACTTGAGTAACTCACCACCAAACCAATCTCAAACCTCAATGCAACACTGAATAAACTAAACAAAATAGTCATATAGAAGAAAAGTGAATAATATTGGCGTAAGAATTTGAATATAGGTTCCATTATAAATATTATTTATATAATGATGAACCTAGAGGATGGAATCTTCCAGAATAATACTCAGATAGAGAGGAGACTATTTAGGGTTTGTTGGGGTTTAATGTAAGAGAATAAAAATGATCCCATAAAGATTGGAAACTCTTTTAATTAAGTGTTTATGGATAGAAAACACTTAGTAATAGTAAATCCTTCTTTTTTCATCAATATTATTGAGAAAGGGATATCTTATTTACTAGGGGTTTGAAGTGACATACCACATAAACATAAAAGTAATTGTAAAAATATATTTAAAATATCCGTTCCGACAATATACCATTGTCCATGGTGTAGATGACTCTATTTGTTCTCTAGTACCATGGATTCCACTATTGGTACTGACCTATTCTCATTTAACACAAGGAAAACTTCAAGAAGAATTTACTCTAACACTAGAGTTTCAAAACCATTATGGGGAACCCAACACAAAAATATATTTCATCCATTTTAATAATGAAAAATAGAATCAAAACATGCTCAAATATTCAAAACAATATCACTATTTTCACATACATAACAATTACCATGGATTAGTAGACTTCTAGAAAGATAAAACTCAATTATTACCTCATGAATAACTCCAATGTCAGAAACGAAAAACGGAATTGGTTTTGAAGGTCTATGATATCAAAATATATACCCCTCAGATACCTGTCATCCCTAAGAAATAAAAAAATCCAAGAAATAAAACATCATAAAAAACAAATAAATATCTCACTGGAAGATACCTATAAAAAATATGACTTTAAAATAAATGGAACTGTAATGGGAATAATAAATATGACATGATCAGCACCAACTAATAAACATCCATCGTTAATCATCTCAAAAATTATCTCAAACATGATAGAAAAACAATCCTAAAAAACATGACATACTGAGTGTATATTTTCCATTAGTTTTCCCAAGTAATCACTTCCACACCACCATGATTTCCAAATACTAAAACCAAAAGAATGTCTTCCCTATAAAGAACCTCTTATACATGATTCAAGATATCAACCAATCCCTCCAAAAATTACATATCAAACTTGATATCCATATATCCCTAATCAATGATAATACAATCATCATGAAGATACCGATTAAGCTTCAACACATAGAAAATTATATTGACCTTATACCATTGTGGATAAAGTAAAAACGGTCACGCCACATATCCTTCACACATAAACACATTGAAAAGACAAATAAACCATGGAGACAACATTCTACCCATACAATTATCCAATTAACCATGATGAGAGTATGAACTTAAGAAAAAAAATTCTCCTACATGAACCATCAATGGTCTCCTTTTTCAATATTCACAATCCTTTTGACAGTCCCGCACCTCATTCACCTTCTCCCAAACCATCTAAATCATCTCTCTTATGATCCAAACCACATTAAATCAATTGACTACTGAATCCCATTCCTCAACATAGAAAATTTAGTAATGATAAGTTCACCCATAAGACAAATCTAATTGGGCCATACAAGTGTAGAAATAAATTTAGTTATTATATAAAAACTCAACAAAAGGAGACTAATTCATCCATGATCTACCGAAATCAAGGATGCAGGACTGCGACATATCCTCTTGTGACTAGATGTTTCCCTATACTTACCCATCCATCATGGAATATAAATTAATTCATAGTAATAATTGGGATCCACAAGTATATTGTAATCATGTATAAACATGTGGGAAAATATTAGGATCTTATGCAGAAATGATGGTATGTTGTACCCCCATGAAGCCTCATAACCACATCCACATACTGCCTCACCAAGACATCGTAACAGCTAACTCCATGATCAACATGATGTGGGTTGATTTCATCAAATAAGGCATGATCACCAGAATAACATCTCATCCCTCTAGGATCGTGGAAGAAAGTGAAGAATACCATATATTTTATCATACATTTTCTCTTAAGATATCTTATGGAAACAGATAATGTCATGGAATGCTATGTTCTACCATAAAATACTGATAGACCAATAACCATGATAAAAACATTTCCACTAGCAACTTCATCCTGGGAAACCATAGTTGACCCCTCAATGAATTAATTATCTTGGACATACTAGGATGTATTACCAATATTGAGCTATAGGACTCCTAGGACTGAAAATATTTTTTTTTGATTTTCAAAAGCCGTTTTAGGTTATCTGGTAACTTCACAACCAAAAAGCGAATCCTATAAAAGCAAAACCACATCAGAAATTAGAAATTCAATCAACACAAACCACGTGTCCACCACGAGCCACACAACCACCTAGAGGAGCGTGCCGATGCCAAAACCAACTTCATCCTCAATCATACCGCAAGGGAAAATAACACCGACAAGCAACATCAGTGTCCTTCATCACCATCACTGTTGGAGGGAACCCAACACCGGATCACTACCAGTCCAATCCAAAATACATGAGCAAACAAAAGAAAATAGGTATAGAATGCACACCCCCTCGCAAAGCCTCACAATAAGAACCTTCAACGAGGTAGAAAAACTCTGAACATCACAAAATCAACACCAGATATCCACGAAACCAGCCAACAAATCTGGTGAAAACAACCGAAAATGAGAAAACACAAATGCCAGATACATCTTGCATAGCGACCAACATCAACCAATCACCGTTGGAACGAATTGGTCATTAAATAAATCCAAAAAATCACAATGAAAACATTTTAAATCAAGCAATACCACACATAGATCACCACTTCCTGCAAACCCCACGTCCAAGAATAGGGTTCTGTCCAGCAAACCCTCGCGTCGTCATCCTCATCAGTGCAAAACAAAACAAGCTCCCAACGCCACCATCCAAAAAGACCACAGATGCAATGCTCAGCCTCCAAACACACAAATCTATGGCTAAAGTGATGATATCTCATAGCTGGATCAAGGACTCTAGTGCAGAATCAACACCGAGTCACGAAGACCCTAATGCACAAAAGATGAGCCAACACAGGGCCGCAAAAGTATAGATAACACCACCTCAAACCTCCAAACAAAGTAGGAAGGAGCGTAGATCTAGGATGAAGGAGGCGACGTGATAAGAACCCTAGCAGAGCGCAGTTCCCCTTATGAGCTCATCCTCCTCCTTCTATATATTAGAGACATCAGCTATAGAACTCCTAGGAAAACTCAATATGGACTACCGATAAAAAAACTCACTTAAAACATAATTTTATTTTAGGTATCCTTCAAAGATACCTAAAAAGGCATCATCATTGATTAAATGGTCCCTCCTAAGATTTTCATTCTTGTACCCTATTGGGACTCGTCCACCTGCTCTATGATGGAGTAATGAACGGTCATGTAAAGTATGAAATATCTTCCACCCAACTCATTTTCGTCGTGTTTATTGTTTTTAGCTCCCCAATCAGCCTCCAAGAAAATCAGAACACCCATACATCATCCTCTCATGACTTCTAACTCAGCATATCTGTAATTTCATTTCCCTTCATCAGGGGGTATGAGATCTCGAAACCCTACTCATTGATAAAATAAATCAACCAATGTTGTCATAGATTCATGTTCTTCTGATAACATACATACATCATGAAATTTTGAACATTGAATACTAAAAATCATTTATATATAGGGTAATTCTTTAATATCTTTATAGTAAGGGCCATTAACACCATCTCAAGGTTATTAGTTGTATAGTTACGCTCATGGGGATGTAAAAACAATGACCCATAAGATATTAATTAAATATATTATATGAAGACCCATCCCATGATGTGATGGGTCACATTATAGAACAAATTTAATTTCACACATCATCTAGAAAAAAAATCACATGATCACTGATTAGCCTCTCCTGGAGGTGGTTAAAATCATCCAAACACTAATCAAACAATAAGAAGGAAATTTCCTTCATTGTCAAGGACATTAATTTTTATTGAAATATAGTTAATTTAGTAATAAAACCTTAATATTATCTCAATATACTACGTATAATATAGACCCCCACAACATTATTGTATTATCCTAGGAAAAATTACCTCATTCATAAATGGATATACCCCTGACCCCTACTGAGACATCACATGACCACGAAAGATCACCTTTTATATCCAAAATATATAGTTATAAGTTTTAACATAATGTTGATAGTGTCACAGGACCTATATGATATCTCTATGGTTTTCATAATTCTCCTCCTCTCTCTTCGAGTATAAAAGTATTTCATGGATGTACATAGTCACAAGAGAATCCAAGAACTCATGAGCCATGGAGTTCATGAGACCCATTAATATGGATAATGTTTTTATCAAACTGAAATACAAAACCAAAACCATGAGGATCCCACATCGATACATGAAATCGGAATTTGGGTGTCCTCATACATCACCTTCATTTGGTCAAATATTGAACAAAAATTGATCATTAAAAATTAAATAGATCACTTTAATTGGAAAAAAATATCTTCATTTATTTAAAGAGGGTAATTTTTCTTAAAAATCTATTGATGAAACCACTAGTTATGAATAAACATACTCAGAACATTATATCTTATGGGAAAATATCATATAAGCACCACAAAAATAACAAAAAAATATTTCTATTCTAAAGAAGGTCATCCACTAGAATTTTAAACTCCCAGGTCTTTGAACGTTTCATATGATAATAATCCCTCAAATTAGTGAGACCCCATGATATATTTTTATCTAAAACTTTTGATCATACAGATTGTGTAAATCCACAACCACTTTGGATAAATAATCAAGATAATCTTCTATGACCCTAATAGTATCCACAACATAAAATTAATCTAACTCCAATAATAATGAATGTGACATAGATAGAAATATAACTTAACACATATGTCCCAATTTATTCTCCCATGCTCTATTGAAAATCACATTAAGGATATTCACATTTCAAAACACAACTCTTCTCTATAAGAAATAAATAATGTTCTGCATAAATTTCAACTAGATTATGACTAGAATAAAAAAATATGGGTATATGAATATTTTAATTATTTCCACGGACTATTTTTTTGTCCAATCGTCATCTAGAAATCCCAAAAAAATTAAAAAAGAGTCCTGTTCACCTAAATTATTGTATTAAAATCTAGGGTCACTAGAAACCACATAATCATGATTACCAATGGATAGACTACGGTGTGTGTAATAAAAGTTTTTGATTATCTAGAATATAAAAGATCACAATCCATATAAAAGGTAAGATTTTATTACCTAAAATGATATATATCCTCTCAAGTGTTGGCACGTCCATGGCACGATGTTGTCCATGTCATTCTCTCCAGCCTCGCTGCTGATAATTACATCCACAAGCATGTTATGTATTATTTCTAAGAGGGTGGGGGGAATCATAAAGATACCCATATCTAGATATATATACCCTTTATAAAACATCATCCTATTGAAACTTCAACTAATTTTGTCTCTGAATCAACTACTGCTATGTGGGTTTTCATGCAATTTATCCTCCCATACTGTTCTAATACTCAAGATTAATCATTATCTGAAACTATAAATGGATATTAATTAATATAGAAAAGAAATATATAGATAATATATTGAGAGGGGAATGTAAACTACAACACTTGAAGAAATTTGAGAGAGAAAATATTTGATTCAAAATCCCTGTAGGCTGAATCATCAACATTACTAACACCTATGACCCAGCACTAACTGTATCATTCCTTATGGGACCCCTATGGATCCACTCTCAAGATGAACATGAATACACATGAATAATATCTATTATGTCATCTTTATTCTATACCTGAATGTATCTATTTGATTTAAATAGGGTGAATTTATATAAAATAACATGATATAGTTACTCATCCAAGTGATGATCTCTATACTACTCATATAAAAGAAAATAAAGAGAAATGTTAAGGAGGCCCTTAATATTGATCCATGTATTCTACAAATTGAGGATCCACTGCTAAATGGATAGTAACTAATTATTCTTTTCATCCCTTGTGATTGATGATTGAAATTACACATGAATATAAATCACAAAAGGAAACATCATCCTCCTCCTACTGTACCATGAATAATATCCCCCACTATCATGATGATCCCTAAATTTTACATACATTAAAAAGAAACAAGTACTCAGGCCTAGATAATACCATATTGAAAGTAATCTCAAGATCCTCTCTCAATTACTACATCTCCAGATCATGGATAGTCTCCTCATACGTAGCCATACCTTACTATTTGGACTTACTAAACATATTACATAATATATCATCATCATAAGTATGGTAAGTCCTCTTATGATTTATTTGGTTTACCTACTAATCCTCACTAACCCGAACCATATACTGTTGAATTCCAACTGACATATTTGTAAAATGGAAGAAAAATCAAAATCATGATAGCATTTATTTCATTTATTTGTATTCATTTTCTTCTCCAAATTACCACATTTAAAATGTGCATAAATGAATTATATATATACTTCTAATATTTCTTTACCCTATAGGTAGCACAATTTCATTTTCATGTTAGGTAATTTCAGGGTTCTTCCATAAGAACACATGGGGCCCAAAATCTCATTTCTTAGATGATATCTCAAGACTATATCATCCACCAAGATCAAATTGTAAGGTTTTCTTACAAACACATGAAATCTTCATCATTATCAATCATTTATATCCATCATATATCTCATCCAAATCATAGATACCACTCTCTACGGACCCTCCCCATCTTGGATCCCCTCATGTTCCTAATGTGGATATGAGAGTGACCCTTGAGGTCTGTCTCTAATAATCAAAATGTAGGTGACTAGAATCTTGGGTAAAACATATTAATATTAGTAATTACTCTCATAAATTCAAGATTAGTAAAATTAACCACCAATAATCTCCATGATCTAAATAAACTGAGGTCCATAAAAACCCCATAAGTCATGAATAATGTTATAAAAATAAAAATCCCAACTAAAATACCATGAAAGTAAAGGTTAGTGACTCTATTGTAAAACCTAGAATCCAAGATATTAATTTATAAATCAGTCACAAAAATCATGGTGAAAATCAAAAAAAATCCTTTTATATGTATTAGTTAGAGACAAGTGTACAATTAATTAAATCATACCCATGGTATATTAAGAAAATGTTAAAGAAGAATACATATTATTCAGTTAATAAATGGTATAATAATCCATAACCAACCTGGCCAAATAAACCCAACCTCGTCAAGGTTCATCCACCATGTATTTTATCAATGATTAATTACATAATATCGTGAATATAAAAACAGGAACCCCACAACCACTTTATTAATTATTTCCACCCCAATTACTAAACAATAAAAATCATGTAATAACTCTTTTCCCACATCTAATGTATGTTTTTCATAATCAAACATATCCTAACCTCTTTGTGGTTAAAAAAATCCCATGGTTGCATTATTATATCCATTCTAAAACCAAAATCCACAACCACATCATCCTCTTTTTTTCACATCCACTTCCATATTCCACACCTCAAATAACATCTATCCACTATATATTCAAAATAGCTAGGTATAATTTACAAGAACAATATTAAATTAAATTACTTCCTCATTATATGTTAAACCCCTACAATATCTCACCACATATGGAAGATAAGAAATACACTATATCATACTTGATATGGAGAGAATGGAAGAGGGGGTAGTTATCCATCCATCCTCTCCAACAGGGATATTGTGGAAATCACATTAAATGTAAAAATTTTGTGAATATGAATGTTAATATATCATGGGGGATTTTAAGGAAATTTCATGAAAATACTTCATATATATACCCCAAAAACATGAACAACATAGGTCATTCATTCCAAAAAAACTCTATTCTAACCTATAACCATACCAATAATAACATCACTATAAACTCACAACACTATCAACTATTATTTAATGTAGACTCAAAACAACTCTGTGAACATCCATAAAATAATTCCCATGTTTGAATTTCAATACATAATTTTACCATTCTGTACATACCAAATTACAATAATTTTATGTTCATTATGATTTAATTTTTTATATTTAATGACAATCCACTCAATTAATCCCCAAAATTAACCCCAATAAATTCTGATATATTTCATGAATGAATAAAATAATCTATAGAAGAATATTATTTATTCCATGACCCAAAATGACTACCTACTTTACAATTCCAATCCACATTACACAAATACCAGTTATCTACAAAATCCTATATTCATCACATGACTTGCCAGACCATCTATCTATATACCTACCATTATAAAAGAAAAAACCATAGTTGACCCAACACACATCATCACATCTTTATAACCATCCATAAAAACTAACAACCACAACCTTTATTCCAACAAATATCACTTACCTAAAAAATAAGATAAACACCACCATCCAATACTCAATATCTATAAAAACACAAGAACTAGTGCATTAAAAAATGAAACATTCACATTAATATCCTAGGAGTCAACACATTCAATGATTTCATTATTACATTTATTTTAAATTCAATTAATATACCTTATATGGTCTTCCATAAATCAATTTTTATTATCACACATTTATTAATTGTTATTTTTATATGATTATTCATTTTTAAAAAATTTGATATATAAAGCTCAGTTTCAAACAACAGCAAAATTATTATCATAGTAGTGATATAATTTTTTGAAAAATAAATAATGATTCAACATAATTAGTTATATAAATGGAACCCATTAATAAAAATATGAACTAGTTCTATTACATTTCAATTGATTTTATTCCCATTGATTATCAATCATTTATATGATTCATTCTATCCATAAAAATATATCATTTGCATAAGACATCTACAATTTATATAAAAGGGGAGATCCCAAATCACATACCTCTATATAGTCTTTCAAAAGAATAATTTATGAATAAATGACCAAATACCATAGATGATATTGTAAAATAAAACTACAGATACTTATAAATTTCATAATAATTATAAGAAATCTAGATAAAAAATGAGTTTGAAACATAAAATTGTTATGACTTGTAATTTTTTAATCGTAAAAACTATGAATAAAAAAACATTATATGGATCAGTGGATCCACATAAATTTGATAATAATCATCATAAAATACATTCATGGGACGTTTATATAACTCATAAAAGATATGACTGGCGAATATTAATTGAGTCTCACTGAAATAAATGTGAGAATAAAATACATTAACAAAAGTCTCAACATTATACAAACATATCTATACACCTCTAGGATTTTATAGGATTGAATCTTTTTAGTTTATTTGATGTCTTCTTCTGCACACCAACCCAATATAATATTTCACTACACACAACATGGACATACCTTATTGAATTAAAAACACTATGCTTGGCTTGTTCTACAAAAAATTTCAAATTCATTTGATGGAATTAAATTAATTAAAAATTTATTTTAATTGAACAAATAACTATTATTATGTTACCTTATAACAGATTCATTATACAGGTGGGTATAAACAATATAAGCATTCTTAAAAATAAACTATATAATTTCCAATAAAAGAATTTATAAAATAATTATATCACTCATGATGGATTTTATTTCGGAAATATTAATTTTATATATTCATTATAATTTTGATAATTAATATTTTCTACATATGATATAAGAAATAATTCAAAATTTTGATTGAAAGAAGTATTTTTAAAAAAAATTATTTTTTAAAAAAAATCGATGACACACCCATTATAAATCTAGTTATAGATACTTTTATATATTATATTTTACAATATAATATTATTCATTTAATATGGGATAAAAAAATTGGATTATGTTTTGATATTTTTTAGATATTCTTTATGTATTGAGAAATAGTAAAATTTTAATAAATTTTAATAGAATTTTTTCCATCTAAAAAAGTTATATGGTAATGTTATATTCTTTAATGGTTTTAAAATAATAGTACATTATATTTTCATAATTTAATTTAATTATGGTCATTAGAAATAATTTTACATTGAATTTTCATGTAAAAAAAATCAATATTTTGTAATGTTTGGACTTGTAAAACGTTTTTCTCATTTAGAAAAAGTGATTAGTTATTAATTAATTATACCATAAAATCGGGTCTGGTTAACCCGACCCCCTAAAATATTAATGAATAAGTAATGTTACATAGTCAGACTAAGAATGGGGATTTACAGATCCTAGAATGAGACACTCCGCTCATATCAGCCTAAACCAAAGATGCACAAAAATCAGGAGCTCGAAACGATGACATGGTAGTCATCTATTGGACTACCCTCTTGGAAAAGGCATCAACCAGTTGATTGGCCTCCTGATATTCATGAGTGATTACCAAGTTGAGATGTTTTACCTGATTAAGAAATCTAATCCAGTGACGTAGAATTCTCCATGGAACATCAGGATTTCTCATTTTTAGGGCATGCACCGCATGTTCGGATTCAGATTCAATCCATAAGATATTCCAGTTATGAAAGACAGCATGCTTCATGACATAAATAATGGCCCATAATTCTTCTTCATAAGTAAGTCCTATCCCAATAAAATAATGAAAGAAACCCCTGTTGAATCCAAAATGCATGCAGAAGACACCCCCACAACCCAATCTTATCGTCACTCCAGATGCGGCTCCATCAACATTAACCTTAAAACATGGAGAGATCTGTGGTATATAGTGAATAAACTTTACAACCAATGGCTTCTTTATTTTTCCTGAAATTCCAAGCATCTACAGTTCAGTAAAATCTATAATGGTTTTTTTCATTCAACCATTTTGTATCGCATTAGCAGCATGTATGGCCCGAGGAATCAGAATTACACTTGTATGAAAGGAAGGAGCCTTGTTGACAAAATGGAGGCTGTTCTGGGCTATCTATATGGCGTGACAAATAGCCGCTATAGTAACCGGCAACATGTTCTGAATCTGTACACTCCTTCCAGACTTGGAGATGAACACCATCAAGTCTTCCAGTAACCTATATGAGCAGAGATCCATGTTGAAGATCGCTCCAATGTATTTACAGAGCTTCGGAGCTATGGGAAAGTAGAAGAAAATGTGTTGTACAGTTTTAGTTTCATTCAGGCATAGATAATAGGAAAGAATAATACATTAGCCAACCTTTCTTAATTGATCATGCGTTGGAAACCGGTTTCTCCATATCCTCCATAATTGAAGAAGCTGATATGGCTGGATAAAAGGAACATTAAATGTGAGAAACTAAGGGGGTTCTTGTGTGGAGCCAATAAGCTGCAAGTTGTATAACTCTTTTAGATTAAAATTTCCATTCTTGTTGTGCCTCTAGACAAGATTATCAATGCCCATGAAAGATTATGTCTGGATTTCATGTTTGGACTAAGATGTAATCATGGTTTCAAGGCCATGATAATGATCAGGAATATCTTCTATAGATGTGTCTATCAGGTGGGGGGGAGATCTCCATTATACAAGGGTCTGTCCAGCCAAGGATTGTTACAATAGTTAAGACCAGATTGTCTATAGACAAGCCATTTAGAATTATGAACAACATCATTGAAGGATTGCCAAATGGATGTCCATACAGATGATGACATATAGTGGGGGTAGCCATTAATAAGCTTCATTTTGAATCTGCATGAATGAAAATCCAGGGATGAGTCATTGGAGGTTAAGAGATTACAGGTGATCTTATTAATAATTTCCTCATTAAAACGCTTAATTTCCTTCGCTCCAAGACCACCCAACTCAATGGTTTTGATGAAGTACATCCAAGAAATGGTGATCAACTACCTTTCATTAATAGAACCCATCCATATTTTGATTCAGTGGGTCCAACTTATTTATATATATATATTTTATTTATGGGTATTATGAATAGTAACATTAGTAAACATTTATTAATACTATAAAAATTTAAATCAGTTAATTAAATTTAAAAAAATATATAATAAATTTACCCTAATAGTTGTAAAAATATAATTGGATTACTTTTTTTTGACCAAAATCAACATTGGGTTGAAATGATATCATTTGTATGACACTTAGATGATATAATTATATTTAATATATTTTATTTAATGAAATGTTAAATGTGTCTTAATTATATTTTATTAACTATATCATAATTAATATAAGGTTATACGTAATATAATTTTTACTATAAATAATCATTTGGAAGATAATTTTTTTATATATCATGGTAATTTAATTTCCCTTTTTATGAAATAAATTCATTTATTAAAGGCTTATACATTGATGATGCTAAAAATATTTAATTAATAAAAAATTAATTTAATAATTATTATTTAAATTATAATAACATTTAAAAGAAAGAAATAGTAAAAAAAATATTTTTGGTATAGTATTAATCAACCATAGTCATCTGTGTGTCATTTTATTGAACATTTTGATCCAAATGTAAAATAGTATGATAATTATGATATTTTATTTAAATTCATGTTAATGTTATCACATTAATGCTTTAATAAATGTTACACTTTTAATATAAGCTTATCCGAAATTAATATTATACTATGGGTACTATTTTAAAACAAATAGTATTTATCTCTATTATAATATGTTTTTAATTTTTATTCAATAAATATATATATTAAATAATTTCACAAAACAAATGTTGTAATTATTTTATTAATGATGATAACAAATAAATGTTATTAAAAATATTAAAATAGTTATTAATTGGTATAATTAATATATGTAATGAATTTTTTAGATGACCTTGACCCCTTAAAGATAAAAAAATATTTCTTTCATAGTTAACATCTTATCTTGATAATTTAAAAAATTCATGGAATAAATAGTGTTCAAATTGGTACTATTGATATTTTGATAAAACAATGTTTTATTAAATTCATTAAAAAGCATATACTATTATTAAAAGTATTAAATAATTTATTATATGTAATTATTTTTTATTTATTATTTATTTTTGTTTGAATTGAAATAAAATAAATAAAAATTACATTATTTTATTATTGAATTATTTGATTCCTTAGTTACAATTAGAATGGAAGAAATATGGGTTAATTAAAATAATATAGTTTAATTGGAATAATGAAGTGTGTAAAATTTATTTTGAAATTATATTACTAACGTATATCATATAATCTTATAAAATATGACATATTTTTGGTTTTTTGATATGGTTTTATTTTTTTATAAATTATAATGATTTCACATTAAAAATGTGCCTCTCACCTCAATTATAAATGGGAAAAACCTCCCTCCAAACATCACATCACATCGAGCCTTCATGGGCAGCTATCCCATAACCATTTACCTTATCAAATTACTTATTCACATTATAAATTATCTTGTATTCTAAAAATAACATCTCTAGTGTTGTTAAGATAATATCTAGAGGGAGATCATCGAAGAATAGGTAATCCACGATACCAATTCTTCCAAACTAAAATATTCCTCTACATCCAATTTATGTTTTTTCCCAGATAAAGTAATAAATAAAGTTTTAATTATATGGTGATATTTTTTTATAGTTATGCAAAATACACATTCTACATTCTATTCTTCTTATGAAAAATAAAATCACAATGTGTGAGTATGCATGACACACTGTATCCATGTTGGGAAGTAATCTATTTTTCATCATCACTTTACAAGGATTGGTGTAACAATGAAAATGAAAATGATATATAATTGTTATAACATGAAACTTATAATAAAATATTATATTCACCATCCACTTTAATACCATTATATAATTAAGGGAATCATATCATCACTCGTACGTAAGTATGACATACCACCTCTACGAGGATATGTAATTCATTATACATGACCATCATTAAAGCATAGTTATATAAATGTTTATAATGACTAAATATAATATATATTATATTAATAAAATTAAAAAAATATATAACATAACATAATAAGAAGAATATGAACTTATCATATAAAACTTTTGGAAGATAATAAATTAGTTAATACCCATATGATTAGTAATAATGTTATTAACAAATAAGTAATAATATTATCAGAAATGATATTATAAAAATGATTATGTTTCTAGAATATGTTAATTAAATTATTTAAACCCTTATATATTATTTCTATACATGATTGTAGGAACCCAGATGAAAGGATAGGGATAATTTCAGAATCACATTATTTTCAATGATTATTTATATGAAAGTATTTACTAGGGTATATTTATCACCTATGTCCATGTTTCCTAAATATGTATTTAAAAATATTAATTCTATTTTTTATAAAAAAATTAAATTAAATTTTACCAAGTGGTATTTTTTAATTAAATGGCATGAAATGAATCATTTTTTTGATAAGTTGTACTTTCATAATTTTTTATGTAAATTACAAGACTATTTTTTATGTTATATGGCATGAAATAGTTTTATTAGGACTTCAAAAATACTTATTTACATGAATATAGTTTTATTGTTTTAAATTTTTAGTTTCAATTAAATATTTTTCATTATATATTGAATGAAATTTTTAGAAAATAAATTTATTTTCATTAATAAATGATATTTTAGTCATGAATAAATTTAAAGTGTTCTATCAAAATAATTTTCCATTAAAGATAGAATTGTTTTATAAGGTTATGTTTCAACTATACTATACCTATTATTACTGTTTTTATATATTTTTTATGATGGAGTACTATTTATTAACAAAATTTGTTTTATATAGATTAAGTTATGATAAAATGATTTTTAATAAACCCATTTTATTTTTTAGGTTATGTTAGGATAGATGATTTATGTTTTTATTGACCATGTAAGAATGATTTTATTAAGAGATGGGTGGGACATAAATCTCACACTAATGCATTAGGTAATTATTTATATCTCATGAGATAAACATTAATATAATGGGAAATTATCTTTTTTCAGTTATATAGGATAAGAATGAGAAATGATCACAAATCAGTAATAAATGGCCGAAACAAAAAGTAACATCAGTCCAGTAATATAGGGAAGGAATGGTCAGTAAACATTGTTCATTAATATAGAACATGAAGGAGAAGTGACCATGGTTCAATAGTTTACACTTTATAGAATGATGGTCTTATAAATGATCCTTGTCTGAAAGAGAAATGATTTTCTATGCTTATGTGATTGGAAAAATTACATATTTCATTCTAATTCTATTTTTTCATGGATCATGTTCCTTTAGGATTACTCATTATGATATTAAATGACTAATTCGATGAGATAAGATTAGGATAAATCTTACTCATGGTATTATATTGAAATGTTATGTTCATGTTCTTACATTCCTATGTCAAGGATCTGTTTGATATTTTTCTTTATTACCCATATTGATCATCTATGTTCTCCCTTATGAAATGTTTTATTTTTCCAAGGACATAACGTAAGGTTTTAGGTAGTAAAACAAAACAGGGATATATTTATTGGATATGTTGAATATAGTTCACTAAATTATTAGAATGATTTCCATTTTCCCAAATGCCTTAAACCGCTATAATACTTGGGAATCTTTATGAGTAATGTATTAGGTATTTCTCAAAAGAAATATAATTTCCATATATGTCAATCCTAGGTATTTATACTGTATAAGACTCCTTTATAATAATTTTATTTTATTTTTCATATATTAAAAAACTAAAATTATATATATCATATCATATATGATTTACTTATTTCCTATTATTACCATATTATTAACAATTTATGAAATTTCATTTGATAATAATGAAGTTTGGAACAACCAGTGGATTGAAAGCAATTTGAATACCATTTTTCAAGTGATCTGGAATGTAGGGAAACATCTTGTGTGGCTGATCACCACCCGTTGGATGGATTGAAAAAACAAACTTATCTATAATAACTATATCATCACTCATATATATCGCAATGAAAAAATGGGTGCAGATGGTCTTTCTAAAAAATTATAAAATCAATATATTATTGTCTTGATTATATCCTGGAAGAATTACTCTTATTTTTCAATAATTATTATAATATTCTTCCATATTTTAGACTCTCGTAACTTCTTTCTGTAAAAATATGTGTAACATGGATTTCTGGACAAGATACAATCCTCTTAAAAAATCATTAAATATATCCTTATTAGCGTATATTTCACAATAAACTAAAAAAATAATCACATCACATCATAGAGGTAGTAGTTCACACATACACACGAGCAACGTTATAATTTTTCAAACATTATGGATGGTAAGAAGGTAGATGTGATATTAAAAATTTTATGAAAATAAATATTTCATTAATATAATCAATTAACATTAAATAAAAAATTATATTCATCCATTATAGGGTGTGAAGGAAAATTAATTACATATGTTTGGCAGGAGGAAGTACACCCCACACAATATTGACAGTTACATTTCCAATTATATAGTAGAAGAAATTGCAAGATTTTATTCCATTAAAATAATGAAATATCATTATTTTTATAAAAATTAAGGTTTTATAACATCATAGTTGTAGAATATTTTTACGAGGTGGAAGTAAATATAAAACAAAAAATATCTGTTAAGAAAGATACCTCTTCTTCGGAATGCCTTTTTATGTTTACTCAAATAAAATACTTTAGAGTGTTTCCTAATGAACATAAGTCATATATTATATGGTGATATACGTGATTAGGTTATTTTAATAGGTATTTTTGAATCCAAATGTTTTTATATGTGTGAATATTCTAGGATAGGGGGTATGCTTTTATAGGTGGGGGTATTGGACACACATGACATTTTTAAAAGAAAAAGATATACATATAATTTTCATTTTCATAACAGATAAAAAATGTCTAATTATAAATAATTAGAGTATATAATTTAGAAATATATATATATAAAAGAATTTAAAATCATTTGTAGTTCATTTAATCCCTTATTTTTTCATTTAACCTCTAGAAAACACATTTTTACATTAACCATAGTAATTAATTTTTACTTTTATTATTATTAATAATGACCAAAATTAATTTTACCTTAATAAATAGTATTATTTATTATTTTTAAAAAATGTAATCCACTTTTCTGAATTTAATTCATTAATGTTGACGAATTATATTTAATGATAAACTCATATAGGTGATGGAGAGTTGGTTTTCCAAATAAAAATTTGACAGAATTATAAATACAGTTATGTCCAAATTGAACATAAAAGTAATTATAATACCATAAATTGTATTATTAAAAATTTAATTTAAAACCACAATTAAAAAATATAAAATATTTATTTAATTAAATGAAAATTAAGTTTCATAATAAAAATATGAATTGCTCACTGTTCATTAAAATATTAATATTTCAAGAAAGTTATCAATTATTTTCTATAGGATAATTTTTAATTTTATTTTAAAAAATTATTTTATATTATTTAAATGTGTAAAAAATTCAAATTTTTAATTTGAATAATAATTAAAATACATTTATTGAGAAAAAATTATTTTTGAAGCAAAAAATTATTTTACTAAAAATTAACTAATTATTAGGAATATTATTTATTTATATAAAAAATTTATGATTAATTTTAACAATTTGGATATTAATTTTCATAACCTGATGTTTAATGATAACATTATGATGGTCATTTTTAAATAATATTATTAATAATATATTGTTGTTCGTTAAAAACTTCAGTTTCATGTATTTTGAGCTATCGAAGATACAAAATGTATTTGAAAAATATATTCTAAAAAATCACACGGTGTTAAATTATACCCTTATTAAAATGAAATTTTATATCAAAATTAATTCAGATTAAAAAAACTGAGGATACATTGGCCTCATCCTATCCTTATGTTCTCACATAGCTTCTTCAAGTTGGTGGTTTCACCCAAAAAGATTGACCACATGTATGCTATTTTTTTGTAGTGAATTCCATGTATGATATAGAATCTCCACAGTTTATTATTCATAGTAAATATTCTGATCCATTAGTATTATCTATTACTTTAGTAAATAAGAATTATCATGTTCGTACTTCCTTTGAAGAGATAGGTTGAACACATCATAGACATGATATAGGTTTGGTGGAAGAGCCAAACGATAAGTAATCATCCATACTTGATAATGTACCATGAAATTAAAATTATACATAGGGCTCCAAATTAATTTATTTTAGAATCTCATAACCTAATTACATAAAGATATTCATAAAAAACATTCTCATTGACATCAAATTCTTTATCATGTTGATGATTATCAGAATAATCTTTCTTTGTAAATATTTTTACCCTTACATATTTTTGAATGTTTGTAACATTACATATCATTTCTTTATCTAGATATGGTTCAAATATTTTTCTTTCTCTAACTTCATCCCAAAATATTGAAAATGTACACTTATTTCCACATAGGGATTCATAAAGATCCATCTGAATTAGTGAGTGAAGGCTATTTCTTTATGGAAACTCAACAAGAGGAGGGTGTTAATACAATCATCCTTTTAAATCCTTATAACAAGATATCAATATATCCCATGGGGTTTTAATGGTTCTCTAAAACATACCATATGTAAAATGAAAATATGAATTTCTGAAACTCGAGTCCAAAACTAGATCCAATTGAAGAATTTAATAGATCTTCTAGGTAAACTTCATATCATAATTAGATAAAATAGAATGTGGTATTTCATGAAACCTTAGAACTTATTTATTGTATATCATGGAAACGTTTTCTAGAGATAATCAATATCTAATATAGATAAAGCGTTATTAATTCATAAGATTAATGAGTAAAACTGCTATAGTATTGTTCTATTTATATTTTTTGGGGCGACCAATGAAAAAATACGGGGGTGTTTTCCCATTTCAATAATAGCATAGGTAATGGTTGAACCACCACATATAATTTTGTTTATTATAATTAATTTTATGATATATAATGAATCAAGATATATATACTGTAATTTTTATCTTTAGGTCTTCCAAATAGAAACACATTTTCACATATCATTACATAATTATACATCTACGATGAATATTGAATGATGAATTATAGGATTCTTACAGTAGATCCATCAAAGAAGGTATGGATAGATCTTATACATGATACCTAAACCTATAATGTATTCGTAACCAAGGTTTATCATAGGAACATTTCTAACCCTCTTTATTTTCTTTTTTCCTTCCATCAACACCTCTTAAATCTTTTCCTAATATATATGGTAGAACATATATCTCAGAGAGATAATTTTATACCCTTTCTTTAATATATTAATATCAATCCTTTCCAAATCCATAAATATGGGATCTTTTGTGACCATCATCCTTGACAAGATAGTATAATCCTCAAAACTGAGAGTATAAACTAAATTGTTCACTTTCATAAGGTGTTAATGTATTGATAATTCATAATCATTAATTATCTCCAATCATTTACTTTAGGGATAATTGACCATTTATGGGGGAATATACAGTTGAAAATAATATGAATACTATAAATATCACACCATTAAACATTAAGATAATGCATCAATAGTTTTAATGAAAAAATTACAACTATTTACTTAAAATTATGATTTTGGTAATTTATCTCATGATCCTTAAATTATCATGAGACATAAGCTATCACCAGGTCATTATTCAAAGGAACACATGTAGGTGTCTTATTTGATGCATCATTATATATTACAAACACTGTTCCACTACCAGGATGTGTATAAATAGATTTAATGAGTAACTTTATCTTATTTTCCATGAAAATTTCCTCACATTATTTTCTCCAAAAGAATATGACTCCCTTCGGGTTAACATGGTGAGTGGATTAGATAGTCTAGATAAATTCACGAAAAATAGATGATAGTATCCAGATCAATAATAAAACAATTTGATCTCAGATACATTGGTTGATTTGTGCCAATGTTCACCAACATTAGTATTTGAAATATCCAAAATATAGACCCTCGCAATAAATTATATGACCAATAAATGAATCATTTTATAGAAACATTAATAATTTATAAATTTTTCATATAGTTTATCCATAGGGTGTTTTGAAAAATACTCACATGATGATCATGCATTTCTATTCTCTTTGGATTTATAAAAATATATTTTTTATAATGGAAACCACATACCTTTCATGGAAATCTCTAAACACTATATTCATTAAATACATGATGATTACGGGATAATATCTAGTAATAGAGAATGGAATAACTATGTATTCATAGTGTCAATACATTTTAAAGAATGTTTTCTTGGGTAGATCATCCTTTCTAACTTTTAATTGATGGTATCTAAAACAATGTTTTATTTTGGAAAAGTATTTATCCTCATAGATTTGATTAAAAAATTCATCAATATAGGGTAGGGTATACTTTTTCTTGATTATGGACTTGTTTAGTTCATAAAAACTAATGCAATAACACATTAACCCATAATTCTTTTAAAAATAACATGTTCTCAGCAATGTTACACGCTTTTACAAATAAATTCCTTTTCATGATTCTCCTAGGGATTATTATTTAATTCATAATACTCAATTAGAGTTATTACATTTAGAACCTTAAAAATATTTCTAGAACTAGGGATGAGATCTATTTAGAACTCAAAAATAAGTTTTGATGGAAGAATTGAAAACACATCTGCAAAAACATAAACAAACATCCTTCACAATAGTCATATTGTCAATGTTAAGCATCACCCAAACAATATGAGAG
Source organism: Viscum album (assembly GCA_963277665.1). Taxonomy (NCBI): domain Eukaryota; kingdom Viridiplantae; phylum Streptophyta; class Magnoliopsida; order Santalales; family Viscaceae; genus Viscum; species Viscum album. The sequence continues at coordinate 588,273,149 of OY728141.1, read as the reverse complement.
AAATACTCCTTCCATTGGGAATTAGGACCCATAAAATGGATGTGATTTAAACTAGATGGTTATATTTATCATAACATTTCATGATGAATATAATATGGTTTGGAATATCATAAATTTATTCATGTCCTTGATTTTTTTTATGAAATATTTCTGTTAATAAATCAAATGAATTCCATAGATATCATAAAATTCAACCAAATAGTAAATAATGAGGCTTCTGGGAAGCATATTCCCACAAAAATCAATTAGAGAAGAATTGTATAAATCATATGTGATCATCATACAATTAAACTATTTCACTTCTAATTCAACGTATAATCATTGACCATTGGAATTAATATTCATAGATAAACTTTTTGTTAAATAGCGGGATTTATATTATTATTCTCAAATAAAACACTTCAATATTTGGGCATACATATCACCACCTTTCATTCATTATTTTATCTTCAATCACATAGTTAAACCAAAATGGAATGTATAAACACCATGTTTCTTTTGTCATAGTGATCCATCATATATAGGAATTCAAAATCATGAAAAATTATTTTCAAAATATTACACCATAGGTTTATTCTAGGAAATTTCATGGTCATCATCTATTAAAATATTTCACAATGTCTCATAAAGGGTTTTTTAATATCCATGAAATATATCATGGTATTTATAAATAATGTGTGTTATAGGGGAAGTTTTCATACACCAGGTGATGATCGAGTCAAATCACATTACACCAATAACTAAGTTATTAAATCAAGGTACAATTATGATAGATCCAAATACACTATTAGTGTATGTAGATTTTTTTTTCAAATAATTTGATATATATTTTTATTATTGAATTACTAAACTGTTCCATAAATATAAAATAATTGTACGTTAGTAGTTTTTTTATTGAATTGGTTTGGTGATCAATTTTTTGTTTAATTGTGTGTTCTTATAAGTAGAATTGTTAATTTAAATCTTTCTTATTTTATCTACTTATTTTTAATTTACATTTTGATTATATATTTGTATTTTTTTCCTATTTTTAATGTTTAAAATTTAAAATTAAATACTCTATCATTAATTTTTTTAGTTAATGGAACAATAATTTAATTTATAATCATCTTTATATATTATATATAGGTATTTTAAATTAAATTTTTTAATAAGTAATAATTTTTCAAATTTGATCTAATGAAATTTGAAAATATATTTAATTTAATATATATTCTAGGTATCAAATAAAATTTTGAATTGGATTAATATTTTAAATATTTTGTAATGTTTTAAAGTCTAATTCTTAAATATGATTCTTCCATGATACTTCTTGAAGATGAATACGAATCGAACCCAGTGTGACAGTAGATGATGTCAAGCTAAGATCCATAGATTATAGGTGGAAACCACTCACCCTTGATGATATTCACTCACCGAGAAGTGAACCAGTGCACCAAAATAAATAAGTCTCACCTAAATGAATATTTCACCATTGATTCGTGAAAATGTTCCATAGAAGAAGGTTCATAAACCATTATTCTCGTATGGTCCATTAGTGACATCAAACATACTTTCACTTTATATTTCATGAAAATGATTACTATGCAGCCGGAACACAATCCAAAAGTAGAGTGTCAATAGATACATAACCAAAAAATGAAATAAGATGTTAGAGAAGAGGTTATTATGATACATGATACTATAATTATATAACCCATTTAATAAATGTTTTTTTATTATAGTATAGGTTATTATGAAAAAGGTAGAATTGAAATTGTTAACAAATTAAAATAATGAACATATATAAGGGAGAAAAAAAACATAGGGTGTATTTTTTTATTGTTTATTGAAAGATCAATTCATCCACTAGGATTGAATATTTTCCAATAATATATTATTTTAACTAAATGATTCTAATTTTTTTGAATGACTTATCCAATTTTCAAGATGAATATTTTTATTAAAACTAGATTCCTATTTCTAGAGAAAATCATGAGAAAACTACATTCACATTCCCCTTCGGAATATTGTCTTACCGGTGGATTCCCTTGAGATTATATGGTTAATAAACTGAATTTAAAATATATATGATGTATATATATTTAGACAAGGTAGATTGGATTTCTGAGTTATTTATAAAGGAATTAACTATTGTTTCATGCAAATTTGGGTGCTATTTAAGAACTTTAGAATGGATATTAGTGATTTGTTTAGAGAATAACATAGTTAAAAAAAAGAAGAGATTCTATTTTAGGGTCACTGATGGGATTTCTTTGGGATATATATTTTCATAGAGGGGTTTAAAAGTTAATATATCTATGATTTAGGTGATACATAACTTATCACTTCTTTAAAATGTTAAGGGGTTAGATATTAATTATATCATTGTGGGTTTTATCGGAGATTTATTAAACAATTTTCAAAGATTAAAAATCCTTTATGTTCTTTAATATTGAATGATAATCTGTTACGATATGATAAAATGTTTTGGAATATTTTACTTTTAGTAAAAATAAACTCAATTCCTAAACCATCCTAACATTATTTTATAAATTCCTTTAGATATTATGTTTTACACTAATGATATGGTTGTTATATATGTTTTATGATCTTAGATGGATGAAAAAATAACTACGGTTTATTGTACTTGTAGATTGTTGGATGATGATCAATGGAAATAAACTATTATAGAGAAAGAGATATTTGTTTTTGTGTATATTCTTTTGATATTTTAGAAGTACCATTTGGTATCAAAATTCCTAGTCCATATAATACATTATTCCTTAAATTATTCATTATAAATTAAAGAGATAAAACCTAGAATTATTTTAAGGATACACTCATCGTAAGAGTTTTATATAGATACGAATGATCACCATGAAGTTATGAATGTTATTTGAGAGAATTTTTATTTATTTTATAATACCATATGTGAAAATAATTGGGGTTTTAATTATTTTTATGATAAAAAGTTTCAGACTTCCTCCATTATATGGTATTATATTTATGGATATTATGCTAATTTTTAGTAGAAAGCATCATTTCAAAATTTTTCAAATAATAAATGGTATAATTTTATATCTGATCATAATTATAAAATATTGGATAAACCATTTACTTTTTAGGAGGTATTCTATTGACATCATAAGGTTTTGTGATTCAGATAAAGAAATATTTTCCATTTTGGGGAGTTGTCACTCCACACCAAAGAGATTTCATCGATGTGGAGGGGGAAGAGCCCAAAAATTCAAGTAGTTCATATATTACAAGACTACATTATTTATGGATGGTACTAGTATATTTGGTTTGTAATAGGTTCCAGTGATTAGGAAATTATGGAAGGAAACATTGTCTTCATCAAATATGTATTTTGAGGATGATATTTTTTATGATTGTTGATTTAATTTTTTGAGACCATTACCATAATTTCATGGATATATATATATATATTCTAATAGTTTTATACAATATATCCAAGTGGATATATATAGTTTTATTTCCAAAAAATCGGGAAAGTATCATGATAAAATTCATCAAAATGAACATGTTCACATGGTTTACGGTTCGTTGAGATTTTTTCATCGATAATGGAACAAAATTTAAAAATTTATAATTTAAATCATTGATGTTGAAGTATGGATGTTACCATATAATATGATATTTTTACCATTCATAATCAAGGGGATGGTATAAGTCTGAAATAGGGAGTTGAAAAGGGTTTTATAGAAAATTTTCGCTAATTTAGAATTATTTTTCATTTAAATTAAATGTGGAAATATGAAATTATGATACATGTTTCAAAAACTAAATTTCCACCACTTTATATAAGAAACTATTAAAGATTCCATTTCATTTACCTAGGGAGTGGAAACACAAGTCATATTATACTAAGAAAGAACTGAACATTAATTTTATTATTATTTGAGTGAGGAAGTTTCTTGGGATATGGGAGATATATGAAACTATGAGAGAGAGTTATGAAAATTCTATGATTTATGAAGTGATGGATATGTGATTTATTTATTATATAATTCAAAAAAAGTGAATACATTTATTTAAATAAGGTTATTCTCTTTATTAGTCTACTTATACTATTTCCATGAAAATTTTAATCTATGTCATCCGATCCATTTAGTATTCTAAATGTGTTAAAAATGGATAATTTTTAATTATTAGATAAAATAATTAACCAATGCTACTAAATGCATAGAAAATAAAATAATATTTTTAAATTAAGACAATGTGATTAGCTAAAATCATTTTTTTTGAAAACAAATTTTTCACTAAATTATATATGAATAGTTTATATTTAGTGGTTTATAGGTGAAAAAACATAGTATTCATGTGTGTTTTTATTTTATTTATTTAGAATAAACTATATTTGTTCTCTTTCTCTACCTCACTATTTCAGCATGATTCAAATTCTTGGTCCTCTTGGTCATTTTCCATTAATAAGTTTACTGGTGTCAAAATTTGAGTAGTTTTCTAATGTTTTATCATGTCAAGTAAAATTTTCACATTGGAGCTCCGCCATATAATACTACCCTACACAATAACTATAGTTTTATTCACATTATGAATAATTATTGAAATATAATGTTTATTTTTCTATAAGTACACGAAATCTAAAAAACAAGATCATTTTAATCACAGTTAATAGGTAAGGTGTATTTTGATAAACTCAAAGGGAAAATCTTCCTTAAAAATGGGAGTTTTTAATTTAATTTCCCTATTTTTATTCAGATAATCTTTATTGTTTTTGTGTTGCTACTTGAAATTGAGATTTATTAGTTTCATATAAATTTATAGTGTGTAATTATTAATGGGGGAGTAATTATCATGTTGTTTTTATTAAAATGAATGTGATTTAATATTTTGGTTATTATCCAAAATATTTTATATTATATCTAAAATTCAAAAAAAGTTATTTAAAACAGAAAAACATATTATTTTCTGATTAATCAATGATTAACATGGAACTATCTTGAACTATATTAGAAATATTTGTATTTATCTATAATGAAACTTCCTATGGTTATAAAATTTCTGTAACATATTTATTACGGAATAAATATTTCTAGAACTGTATTGTGACACTTCAAATTTTTACCAAACAATTGAATTGAAAATGGATTTAAACTATAAATGTTTAATTTTGTTTTTCACCTTGAATTCATCATTGTAAAAAAAGGTTGTTATAAGTGTGGGGAGGGGCCATCATTTGGGGAGTCTATAATATAAATTAAAAATAACCAAAAACCATTAATATTTTCACATTCTATGGGATTTTAAGCCTTATCATTCAAATTCAATGGATAATTTTTTTAGAAATCATGTGATTTGAACTAAGATATTGTGGAGGTTAACTTTTTCAACATTTATTGGGATTTATGTGGATCAATCAAGTACTTGATATATTTTAATTTTTTGTTTTTCATCATATATTGGGAGTATGAATTATATTTACCATTGTTTATTATTATTTTAAATATGTTTACAAATTTTATACAATGAATTTACATTAGTTAAGAAAATTATAATAATTCGTGTTGATTCTATTTTCATTCATTCATTCAATATTTCACTCATTATGTCATTAGAGGAGTTATTTATCTTGTTTTAATTTAATAATCATTCTCATCCTAATACATTGTTAAGTAATTATTCCCATTTAATTATTTGATATGTTCCAGCAATATGTAAATTGTAATTTTGTAGTCTAAATTAAATTAAATCTAATGATTTTTTAAATTTTTTCAAATTTTTTGATATCGACCATTTTTGTAAAAGAAATTGTTATCAAACGTCATGTTTTATTAATAATAGTTTCATGTTCTATATTGAATAAACCCATTTGAATTTTGTTTTGGAAATTAAATATTAGTGTAAAAAGACTTTTTCAATATTTAAAGATATTTTTTCCAATGAATTTTGTTAAAATGATCGTATAAGGTCCTAAAATTATTAATTATGGGGGAATTTTATGTGATCAATACATGTTATGTTTTAAATATTAGTTCATATATATATTTATGGTTGAAATATTTAAATGTTCAATAAATTTCAAATAATTTTACTTAGATAATTTTAATATTGAAATTTTTAGTTTATCAACATTGTCTTTAGTTATTTAATTTTATATTAAAATTTAATTAAATTCAATTTAATTCTTTATGTACCTGTTTCTATTTTTTTGATCATAAATTTTATGTGTTTTTATTTTAATGATTAAATTTCCTAAATAAATATTCCATTATTGTTTAATTTAATTAATTTATTCTTAATTTAATCTATCATCATTAGTTTTTTTATTTTTGTAAATTTGAATTTTAAATCAATAATTTTAATATATAAAGTGTTTGGAATGTTTTTCTAATATTATATCGAATAATTGTTAAATAAATTTTAATCCATGTATCAAATAATTTTATCAATTTGTTTAATACATTAAATATTTTTTATTAATATTTTATTATATTAGAAATAAAATATTTTAGTTTACTCCTTTTTAATTTTATTTTTGTTATGGTTAAATTAATATTTTTTTACTATGAATAACACATCAACAACTATAGGAATCCATTATAATTAACAACGGGATATTATTACATTGATATCCCCAAGGGTTAGTAATATGATACTACTACTGTTAGACGAAAATATTGATTCTTGAAGAAGTGGTATGACTAGAGGGGTAACATATAGAAACCATTATATCAGGTACATTTTAATATTATTCCTGGTTTTCCATTTATATTTTCATGGTATGGATGAAAAGGAAATTGGCAGGATATCTATAATGCTGACGTTATGGATTTTTTGGAATTTACAACAAAAAACCTATGGGGTTTGTACCCTATTGAGGATTTAAACACAATGTAATGTGGTTACAAGACATGTAATGTTATCATAGAATATTATGTGAAATAGATAATCATCATTAAAGGATACATGTTATGTGATGTTCACATGTCATGTATAAATAAAAATACTTGTTTTTTTATAAAAAAAGATGATATTTTGACGTGTGGGAGAATCAATAATTATACATTGTGAATTGGTGTTACCTTCTATGTTATGTATCGAGTTCCATTTATAAACAAGGGGATCATAAAATAATTTTATTTCCTTTTATCTAGGATTCCATTCTATTTTCCTTGAACAAACCCCATATGATTTTGGATCCCTACGGCCCTTATATTTAGTATCATTTAGCGATTGATCATTATAACAATTATAGTACGTCTCTCATGGGTGATTGGTCTCCCTATATCTATATCACTTTCTATTTCCCTCATTTTAGTTTTATAGATATTTTAGGTATTTATGTATCTAAAACTATTATTGTTTAATCCCATTTCTTGGTTGAGTTCATATATATTCTTTTCCATTATTCTTATTTTTTGGTCTCTTGGTATGAATTTTGATTCTATAAAAAATGTAGTTGGTTACATTTAATATGAATAATAAATTAAATATATATTTTATTGTTGTTTTTAAAATTTCATCAAATTAAAAATGAAAATGAAATTGTTGTGAATTTGAAATTTTAATTCTATGTTATGAATTTAGGGAAAAACTCCCAACTCTAGTGAAATTGGAATTATGGGAATATGTCTAAATTGATGGAAATTGAGAAATAATATTAATTGTATCTTAATATTTTAAAAGGGATTAAAAAAAAATTATGAAAACATATGGTTTGTTTTTTTTGATAATAAATTTTTAGATTAAAAGAAAACATATTTTTGTTTTTGTGATAGAAATAACACAAAAAAACTAGAAATGGGTCTATTGTATTTACTATTGATTTGAAGTGATTTTCCCACTATTTATTTATTGATTGAGAACATGAAATCATTGGTATTTTGTATATTATTTTTGAAAAAAATGATTGTAAGTTAACTCCCTATAAATTTATTCATTCATTAAGACTCTGAAAAAAATCTAACTCATATGATCTTACCCCATTTCTATTTTTATGGTCCATATTCGACATGAGCAATATGGATGTGTGTGTACATTTCCCTGATAAATGATATAAATGTGTGGTGATCTCATAACTATACACTATTGAAACTCTTGGTATATAACCATGATCAATTTGATGATTTTTTTATTATATTTGTTCCAATTTATGGAAAATAGTTTTTATATTGCCTAATGATTTATATAAAATGTTTTATATAATGTTTTTATTTAGGAATATTTGATTTTCTCACCATCACTTGATATAAAAGAATCAATTTTAAATATTTAAATTTAATTTTATACTAATTTTTATAAAATTTTAATCATGATTTTGTTTTTATAAAATTTCACATTATTATTTAAAACATACTGAGATCCTACTGGTATTTTATATCCCATTGTACCTTTTCCTTTGGGAATGTGTATATTTCATTCTATCATGTTCGAACAAAGGGAAATCACCACATGGAGGTGGTGGTTGTTGATCTGTTGGTTTAGGATTTTTTTGATCATTGGGGTTGGGGTCATTTTTAAGGTCTTTCGAGAACTTTTATGATTTATATTTTGGTTTTTTATACCCAATTGACTTCTACTAGAGTACTCCCTATGGAGTTGTATTTTGAGAATACTTACTAGTTACTGTTTCTTTTTCAAATATTTGGAAATACTATTACCTTTTTTATCATCTGTGGTGCTAGGATTTTTTCACCAACTACTAGGGCTCAGGAATTCCCATCGTGCAACAATAGTTTTGGATCATATATCTAGTTTAAATGTCATTTAATATGGTTTGTGACAAAGTGGTATCAAATGGGGAGGTTAAGAATCTTTCAATTTCGTCATTATGCTATTTAAGATCTTACTGGTATATATGAGGTCATTAAAAGTGAGTTACTGGATAGATATCATAATAATGAGTTTTCAATAACAATGAGGGGTTAAGAAAAGATAATTGGAGGATTAGTTCTAGCCGTTTATCAACTTCATATATGGATAAGTTAAAATTCAAATCTTGTTTTACTATTCAATAGAATTAACTTATTTGTTTCTATTGTTTGAGTTTTGATCTGAGTAATGTTCTAACATCTTCAATTTTGTTCTTTTATGTTTTGTAGAATTATTTCATTAAAAATATGAGTGAATAGTATTAAATAATATTTTTTTGATGAATCACAATGATATAATAGTAAATTTGTCTAGAAAACGGTTGCAGCATATGTGAATGAAATTAATTTCGTATAATAATTACATAAACCCATTTCCATCAAGGATGAATCATCGGAACCTCAGAGGGATGAATCTAGGAACCATTATTTTGGGTTCGTTCATTATAATCAAGAAAAATTCTCTAGATTTAATGATCTTAATGAGGCACTTGATTAGTTGAAAAATATTGGTCGTCTATTTTATTTCGTGGAAATAGCTAAAGCTATTGTGGTGATGTCTGCTACCATCAAGCTTTAGGGACATATCAAAAGATGGTGGGACATGATATGGATGATGAAGAAGCTTAAGGAATTAGTGTGGGAGGAAATTATGTACTTTAAAATTATATAGTCTATACAAATTCTATGGTTTTGGATTTGGATATAGATTTTTTCAAACTCAAGCATACTGAAAAGACCTTGACTAAATATGAAAATGGATTATCTAATCATGTTCATCATCACATGATATTGTATAAAATGATAAAATGAAGAATCGAATGTTTGATATGGGAAATTGAAATAATATTCATTCCAATGATTTCTCTCAAAATTTCTCTTCTTATTCTAACTTGTTGTATAGGGTGTCGATGACTGAGCATGACCTGGATAGTATGTCAGGGATTATGGGTGTTTCATTTTATCCATGTTTTAGATATATGAGTTCCCAAAAAAGTAATAGGAATATTGATGAGTCTCATGTTGGTTCTTGATGACATGATAATTTAATACCTCCTTAAGTGCCTGACTGAGGCCCTTATCTATTCAACCAGTGTAGAAATCCTAGGAACATGACATGGGTTTTCACTATGGTACCCATGATATGTTGTTCATGTGGATGGTCAGGTCACTTTAATAGGTTTCTTCATGTCTATTATGCTCTATTTAGTGGCATGATATTATCAGCGTTAAAAAATTTATGTAGTGTAATTAAATTATACACAAACTAAATGGTTCAAGTAATAAGCTTTAAGAATGATTATTTTTCATGCAATCTAATTTTCTCAGGGGGAGGAAGATACACATCATGCTACTATTATAGGTACCGTATATATTTCATCACCTTTAGTGAAAACTTTATTTGATACTTATTCTTATCAGTTGGTTATATAAACTCAAATTATTAATATACTAAATCTTCATATGACATTATTGTATTATGTGATCGATATCAATATACCACTCAGATTGAAGAGAGATTATGGTCTATGGGGTCATGGTTTTTTCTTAGTTTTAGGTATCAATCATTCATTGGATTCTATAGTTCTCAAAATGAAACCTCCTGATGTCATATTTGTGTTTAATTGACCAATTCATATTGAATCCCAAATTGTTTACTATCATCGATAGTTCTGATTTTCTGTGCACGATATGGTGTGCTATATTTTTCATGGAGAATATGACCTAAGGTAGTGTAAATTCAGACCATATCCAGTGTTGGGGAAAGAGATAATAGTGTCTTTTTAGCTGTATGGTGATTATTTTAGAAACTAAATCCCTCCTGGTTTCATTAAGTTTCATACATTTTTCAGTTAGACTTATCTAGTTTTCAACTGATAAGGGAGGTACAGTTTTATATTGATTTAGTTATTAGTACTCAACATGTATCTATTACTTCATACCACATTGATGTATCTTCAATATTAATTTCAATACTCAATTATATGATCATATAGGGAAAGGATTTATACGCATGAGTGTGACACCTTTGGTGATTCCTCTTAAATTTTTAAAAAAAGATTATTGGTCACTTTCCCTTTGTTTTGTTTACTAAAACTCAATCGAATCACATTAGCAAAAATGTATCTATTGTCACAAATTTATGATCTATTTGACTAGTTGAAAAGGGTGTAGTATTTTTCGAAGTTTGATCTTCAGTCTAGTTATCAGCAGTTTAGAATAAGAGAACATAACATTCAAAAAATTTCCTTCCAGAATATGTATGAAAAATTTTAGTATATTTTCATTCCATTTGATCTAATGAATTCTCCATCATACATTGTGTCTTTTTTGAATATGAATTTCAATGAAAATCTGGAGATGTTCGTGGTATTCATTATGGAAGTCATATATTTTTACACTAATACTAATAGGATTAAGTGAATCATATGAGGGATGTTATGGGATTGTTGAGAGATCAAAAACATTATGAGAATCCATATAATTGTGATTTGTGGATATTGAAAGTATATTTCATGGTAAATGTTTTCTTAGAACATGGTATCTTAGTTTATATTAAAATAGTGAAAGATATAGTGACATGGTAGATAATTAAAATTTCTTCAATATTTAGAGCATCTTGGGTTTTCCTCGATATTACCAATTGTACATAAAGAATTATATGAAGTTGGGTTCTCTGAGGAATGCTCTTACATTGAGTGGAGTAATGTTTTATAGGGATAACCACAAGTTAGGATAATTATTATGAGATAAAATATATTTTTACTACTACACTAGTGTTGACTCTTCCAGAGTATGGGAAGGGCTGTGTGGTATTTTCTAATGAATCTAGATTGGTTTTATTCTATGTACATGTAAAGGGTTATCATAATGATTCCTATAGATCTCAACATATTAGGCCAAATGAGAATAATTAACTAGCCCATGAACTTGAACATGTATTTGTGATGAATGAGCTTAAGATTTGGTAAAATTGCCTTTGTGGAGAAAGTTTTATTGTGTTTTACAACAAAAAAATGGTTAACTATATCTTATATAAAAATTATTTTAATCCTTTTCATATTTTTTGGGTGAAATAACTACAATATTTTTACCGTTTCCTCACTTATACCTCATAGAAATGGAATTCTATCAAAGAAGCCTTGAATAAGAAACTTCCACCCCATGCAGTGAAATAATCATTAGAAGAGTGGAAATTAATGGATATTTTTTCATTGTTTCATATTAGATTTAGGAAAATTGGGGTTGAAGTTGTCTTGGCGTGTGTCTAGTTGAAATCCTCTCTTCTCAAGATTATTATTTAAGAAAAAAACTATTTGATTAGTTCTTCTACATTATTGATTATCTTAACGGTGGGGAGACTATTGAATTGTGTTTATTCTCCATGAACAATATTCTATGCCATCAAAAATGGTACATTATAATTTCCTTGTGAGAAAATATGTGATAGAAGATTTCAATAATTCCCAAAGGGTATTAGAATTAGAAACTTTGATGGTGTTATTTGAAAAGCATCATAGATTATGGTTTATTGGTATGAGAATAGGAATTCTCAATTTTATCTCTCATTATTATAACTTATAAAAGGTCATGGTTGAGCACCAGAGGCCTTCAAGTTTACATAAACCACATCCAGTTCCAACATGGAAGTTGGATGTGAATTATATTGAATTTGAGTTTGAGATTCCATGTTACGATTGAATGAAGAATGAGATATGGTTTTTGATAATATTTTAACTAAATTGGTTCAATTATTACCCATTTTTGAAATAAAGATGAAGAGTTAGTAAATCCATAGTTGAGAAACATTATTCAGATTCATGGAGTTCTATATTCTATAGTACCAAATAGTGAACCTCATTTTACTCCTTTCTTTTGCAAACACCTTTAAGAGGCACTAGTATCTGAGGTTCATTTGAGTATGTCCTAATATCCGTAGACTAATGGACAGACCAAGTGAGAAATATATATTCATTAAGATATGATTCATTATGCATCCTCGACTTTCATGGATGTTGGTATGATGATTTGGGGATGGTTTTCTTTTTATATAACAATAGTTACTAGTTAGAAATCAAAATGGATTCTTATAGGCCATATATGAACAGAATTGTTATTCTATATTTCATTGTCCAGATATCAGTGGATTTTTATTTGTTGGAACAAGTGTAGATAAAGAGATGAAATAATTTTTTTGTTTATTATTCAAAAGATGTTGATGGCACACAACTGATATAAATATTTCCCTAATTTTCACTGTATGACTTGGAATTTTCAATTTGTGATTGGGTATTATTTAATGTATCACCTCATTTTCTTCATTGATGTTTTGGGATTAAAAAGAACCATGATCCTCATATTTTGGACATTTTGAGGTAGTTGAAAGGGTGAGGAATATTTATTACCATTTACAACATCTTCCATAGATAACATGGAAACATTATATATTCTATGTATTAATGTTGTGGATATATCTTTCTAAAATATATCTTATTATGAGCTTGAGTGATCTCGATGTTGAGCCTAATTTATTAATGACAGAGAATCTAGTCAGGATTGTTAATTCCAAGACCAAAGTACTTCATGTGATGATGATTTATTTCATCCAATTTCTAAAGAATCATGGTTCTGATACTCATGAGACGTGGTTGTGCGAGGAACTAATGATATAAAAGTGGCATCATTTTTTTTGATATATAATATTCTTCAATGGAGTTTTTTGGGAAATAATGTTTTTATTATAGAGAGGTTGTAACATCCTGTTACCTTTCTATCAGGTTCATTTTAATATTTTTCATGGGTTTCCTTTTTCATTTTCCCGGTATGCTTGTGAAGGAATTGGATGGATACCTATAATGATGATGTATTGGATTTGTTGTATTATTAATAATAAAACATATGGGTTCTATAGTTTTCTAAGCGTTTACACATCATATAATCTTCACCCATCATATTCTATGAATCTAGTATAATGAATGAATACATACATAACATGTACAATTTATTTGTCTTGTATAAATTAATAAAGAGGGGTTTTAAAAAAAGTGATTGGGTTTCAGCATATGTGGGACTTGATAATTAAATGATGTGAATTTGGGTTACACTTTATGTAATTTTGTGAGTGTGATTTTTGAATAGGTATCATAGTGAAAATTTTTATATAATTTCCTCTGTGGATCCTTAATATCGTCCTAGATCCTCCATAGAAAAATTTGTTTCCCTTATACCCTATTGATTCATTTTAATGAGTGATTTATCATTTTTTTTCTTTATGATGATTCTTTATTTGTGAGTGACCTCCCAATATATCTTTATCAATAAATTTCTCTCCTTGGATTTTGGTAGATCATCTTCAGAATGATGGATTTATACTCAATATTATTGAATCTTTTTTCTAGGTTGAGTTCATAGATCTTATGTTCCCTCTTTCATGTTAGAGGGTCCCATTTCCAGAGTTCTGTTTTAATAAAAATGTATGATGGTTTCATTTGTGATGACCAATTTATTAAACCATTATTTTCATGTTGTTTAAAATTTCATTAAATTGAATTATGGAAACCGATTTGAATAAATTTTAAAATGGTATTTCTATGGTATGAATTTTCGGAAATTCCCAAATTCCAATGGTATGGGAATTTGGTGTGTATATTGGAATTGATGGAAATTTTGAAATAATTTTAATTTATTACTTCTATAGTAAAATGGATTAAATAAAAAAATATTAAAACCCATTGTTGGTTTTATTTTAAAAGGCATTAATTGATTAAATGAAATCACATGTTTTGGTTTCTGATTGCTAATGGAATATTGAAACTTGAGATAGAGAAGTATCAGTTTTAGATATTTTGAAATGATTTTCCCATTATTCATTAATTGATTGAGCACATGAGAGACTGGGTAGTTAGTATGTTTTTTGGATGAATCCTTCTAGGATTATAATTCCAAAGAAATTTATTTCTAGTTTAACCACTAAAAAATCCAAATTCGTTAGATCTTATCCATAGTTGGATATTGATGGGTCCTTTTAGGTTTTAACTAGTGGGATTTTGTGAACAACATTGTGATCACTGATATAAATCTATGTTAATATAATAACTGAAAACAATCATACTTATTCTAAGGAGCCCATGTTTATTATTACGATTCATTTGATTATATATATTCAATTTTATTGAAGATACTTTTTACTCATTCATAATAATTTATATTAATGGTTATCTTTAATGTATTTATTTCATCCATGTTTGAAATGATATCTACCTATTGAATGTAAAAAATCATGTTTTGTATTAAATATGAAAATGTAATTCTATATCCATTTTTCATAAAAATGAATGCATGATATGGTTTATTTATTATAAAATCTAATTATTTAACACTTTTTGAGACCTTACTAAAATTTTAGATCTCACCCTACTATTTGCTACTTTTGTTTCTGTATTTCCTTATTCCATGTATGAATAAGGGGAAATCACCACTTGGAGGAGGTAGTTGTTTATCTATTAGTCTTGTATTGATGTGTTCATTTGGGATGGGGTAGTTTATCCTGACATTTTAATATATTGATGATATACTATTTGGTTTTTGTAATACCCATTTTCATTGTAGTACTATTAACTTTATAGGGTATTCATTTGAGTATAATGAATTAATTTATTTCACTTATTCTTATGTGGAAGAACCATTACAATTATTATAGTATGTGATTCCATGCGATATTCACAAAACCATGGGTATCGAGAATGACTTTGAGGATATGTTAGTGCCAGCTCGGGTATCAGGGTACCCGGGTATCAGGGATGGTTCATGAAAATGGATTTTTATATGTCGCTTCTACTTTTTCCACCCACTTGTGTCTTTTACTCGTACTAATTAATATATATCTTCCATGAGGATCCTATTCTATATACCATTCCTATAATTTTTTACACATCTTCACCTATGAACCATTACTACCATTCACCTCTTTATCTTGTTACTGCCATCATTCTAATAATTTTGTTTACTTTATCCACCATTTCTCTCTAAAATATAATGATTGATTGAGACCCACTATTTCCCCATGTGTGCTCTAGCATCAACTGAAGAAGCCATGATATGGCCCTACAGAACTCCAATAGATGAGTAATCGACCAAGCCTTGCAAAAGAAGATAGAATTACATGCCCATATTTTTTATCTTGCTGATGAATCTTCTTCGATTCACTTTGAAGACGAACTACCACCAAACCCCTGTGAGCACATTTGAGACCAATATAAGAAAAAATTAGGAAATACAGATTCCACCTACCCCCATCGATCAAAAAACCCCTATAAGAGAAAAAATATAATTAATAGAAGTTTTATCTGCTTGATAATGATCTCATCATCAATGGATAGAAACGTATTGCTACTGAAGGTTCTTCTACCACAATTCCGGAGTGAGATAATGTAAATATACTACCAAAACAGATGCTCATACAAAGAATTCATAGTTGATAGAGAGTGTGAAATAATGATCCCATTGATGGAAGTGTTTCCATTTTGAAGAACATAAAAATACACACTATATCACTGAGGGACCATTCATGATCAAATTGATAGAAACCAGAAATACCATGTTTTATTATTCTGGACTAACAATTTATAAGACAGAATTTTGGTTATTGAATGTTGATGAACTTCGAGTTTTCTAGAAGTAGTGTAACCCAATCTAGTTATTGATATATATATGTTTCCCAGTATCATGTTTTTTGAAACCCTAACTGAATTATGTAATGATAATTCCACAATGATATATGTGGAGTTTTGAAATTGATGTTTTGAAAATATTTAGAAATAAATGTTTTATAGAATCATAATTTTTTTCAGTGAATTTTGTTGATATTGGACAAAGGAACGTGAGGTTTCGAGGATAATCTAGTTTATTTTGTTGGAAGGAGATATCAATAATAATAGTACAAGTATGGATAAATATTTTGTAAATGTTAATGAATTGTTTTTTTCACGTTCGAAGTACCGAAGATATTGTGTTGTTATTTTCCCCATTTGTTATAAATTCTAGTATTGGAATATATTTCTTATGAGGGATATGATAGTATATTGGTCTTAAAAGAAGTTAATTTACATTTTCTTCAGAGTTTTATTTAATTAAGGAAGAATAGTTTTGAAATAAATCATTTGATTTAATTCAGCGGTTTTGATATATTATAGAGAAGATTTTCAATGGTTAAATGATTGTGAATAATTACAATGTATTATTGATATAAAAATTCAACTAAGATGTCGACACATCCATATTTTTTTGGATTGATAATAACGTATGATACACATTAATTTTTAAAATTCTAGTTTTGAGGTCATACCATGTCATGTGAAATAGATAATAATATATGAAATTGGAGATTATGCAACGAAAATACAAGGAATGATTTTATTAAATTGTGAATATCAGTGATTTATTGGAAATTTAAGTCACCAAAATACTCATATAAAAATAGGAGTTGGAATGAAATAACGGAATTAAAAATATTTAGAGTGACATTGTTCTTGATTTCCAAAGGGAGACGATCATTAGAGATTTTGGATGAGAGTGAGGAAAAAATTAGTGCTTGATATGATCAATATTTTTTGGAGGTCTATTCTCTCCGGTTAATTCATCATTTAAATTTATAATAAAAAATTAATTTATCTTTCTTTCATGAATATTAAAATATTTTTGGATAATCTATTTTCAATTGGATAATAAGATACTATTGGTTATATATCACAATATCTCCTAATTAATTTCATTAAAATCATTTTGTGCCTCATAATTATTGAGATCAAAACTTCATAATCAATTGATGACACTGATTCTATCAAGAATTATTAAAATAATTTTTTCAACGGATGATTCAAAGAAGTGGTGAGATTTAATGATCCCCATTGTACACATTTTATATCTTAGAAAATGAAATTTCTCAATCAATTTTTGGATGAAATATCAATATATTTTTTATTAGCTATTAAATCAACTTCAATTGGGAAATATTAATTTCCCATTTAAAATTTATTTATTATAGGTAAGTCCTAAAATTTTCTATTCTAAATCTATTTACCTAATTTATCCCTTAAAAAATTGACCATTTCCTTGTTTTTTATTCCACATATACAAAAATATTAAAATAAATCATTTCCATAAGTATTTGATATTTTTTTTCAAATTTTTGTCTCATATTCACAATTTCAAATCCCTGTGGATTCAAAATGCAACATTTTGTTAATCTTATGTAATTATGATTTATAAATAATAAAATTTTTATATATTCAAATATGTACATCTCAATTCACATAGCTTATAATTTTATATCTTTCTTGTAAGAAAAAATATGTATATATATCTCAAGAATAGTTTTTTGTTAGAAAACATGATAATTGTGATTCCAAAGGTATATCATGATACTTTGTTTGCTAAAAATATAAGGTTGAATGATATAGTATTAATAGAACTATGAAACCATTTTTAATAACTATTTCTAAAAGGTCAAAATTGATTATGTGTTTTATCACAAAACACCCGAAGACATCAAAATTTTAAAATTCTATTTGAGTTGTAGTTAATCAAATTATAAAGATAGATTATTTTATTTCCATATGAAAATATTTCACAATAAATTAACATTTAATGATACATATAAATAATTTTTCATTACATTTTAGAACTAAAACATAAAATTTATATTATCATGATTAAAGGATTTAGAATATGATTTTTGGAATTATTTTTTAAATATTGAATATATAATTTATTTTTAATACCACATATTGTATTCAAAGAGATGATCAATCTAAACCGGCCATTAAAAATCATAATGATATTTCAGAATCATAATAAATTGAATTTAATAGAGGATAAGATCAATATTTTCACCTCATATTGTGTTCTCTTATAACAAAATTTTCCATTTTAGATTTCAAATGGCCCCAAATGTGTCTATTAATATGAAGGGAGGTAAAAATATAATATATTGGGGTGAAATTGGATAAAATAATCTACATGATAATATATTTCTTAAGAGATATTAGAGAATATTTATAATATACAATAGCATAAAAAATACACATATTCGACATAAGATCTGTGCTAATAATTTTTTGTATTATTTGGAATTTGATGATAGAGACAAGGTAATTCCTATAGTATCACCATAAAAAAGGATTATTAGATTTTGGATGAATTAAAAAATTTTCCCAAGATAAATTTTCCCTTTAAACAATATTAATCACCTGAGGATGATATCTTATTATTTTATACTTCAACCAAACTTATACCAAATATATGAACTGTTTTATTTATCACATTAACGAGTGTACGTACCTAAAAATTCACATATATTTAAATCATAAGTATTATAGAAGGAACATGATCTATCTTTTGATGAACAAGTATAAATCATGGATGCAAGAGATTTGTAATGTAAAAAAATAATATTATCGTAGTTAATATTCTATGAAAAAATAATTTGATTATGGAAGAAATTTTTGGAAAAAAGATGTAATGAGGAAGGTGTAACCTTAATTTTTCATCAAATTAATGTATCATAATGGGAATTATTATATTTACGGGGAGTAGAATGTGACACCATATAATTTTAATATGCGTGTCCCTTTATATAAATTTTGGTTTTTGGTATCATATCATACATGAGGAAAAAATAAAAAATATAGACTTCTTCTTTTATTAAGATGGAATATTAAAATACCAAATTAATTAAACTATGAAATAACTACATTAAATATATTTTTTAAAATTAATAATCAAACGAAACCAAAAGTAAATAAACATACTACAAGTCAAAAAGTAGAATAAGAAAGATATTCGATGAGGATAATACCAAAAATTATAAATATAAGAAGGAAAAAACTTGATAGAAATATGATAATCAGCATCAAATGGAAATTAGATAACATGATGAAATATTTTCGAGTTGCATTATATTATATATATAATAATTTGATGTGTATGTTATATATATTGATGTTTGAAATGTGGCCATTAAATATACTTTCATCAAACATACATGTTTCTGGAAGGTACAATGATGTTAAAAAATTATATTGAATATATTTAACATAACATAATTCACATATAATAAATACATTTGAAGCGAAATAAATAAATAATAATAAAATAGATTACATCATTATTAAAATATGTATTTTTAGTTGAATTATATTATTATTATATTTAAATAATTATTTTTTTGTATAATTAAATGAAATATTATAACACTAATTAATTTATAAAAAATAATTATTTGGAGATAAAAGATATATTTGGAAGTGACTAAAATCATTTATTTTTAAAAGATTTATTTCTTAAAGATTTATTTTTTAGTAAATGTCAGGTATTTTATAAAAATCAATGAAATGGGTATTAAGGTTATCCCTGTATATGTAAGAATTTAATGAAATCAATTATTTATATATATGATAAAATAAATTATCATTCTTCTAATTATTAATATTTGATAAGGAATACGAATAAATATATTATTTAGAAAAAAATATATTTTTAAAAAAATTTCTTTTATACATTATATATTTGTAATCATAATAATACTTATTTTCATATTTAGAAATTGAAAAAAATAAATTATATTTCAAATTTACAATAATTTTGATTGAAATATTTAATAAGATAAAATTCTTGTTATGTATAGAAATAATTTACAGCTATAAAAATTTAGTTTCCATAGTAATATTAAAATGATGTAAATGTGTTTAACTAAGATAAAAGACATAAAATATTATAAAACATTTTCTCAAAATAAGTAGATGATGGAATGAAATAACAATAAGAATCACATCATAGTTATTTTTAACGTTATTTTTATTTCTCATTATAAATAACATTCCTTTTTCATTAAATAATTAATATTTACGAAAATATAAATCAATATCACATATAAAAGGGCTCATCCACTGCCAACCACAAAAAAAATATTTCCTTCACATTCTTCTTGAATCACTAAAAAAATTATATCTGTAACAATCTACCCACATATTTTGGATCATTTATTCACAAGTAACATCAAATCCCTCATTTCTAAGAGGAACAATAAGAAAATATTCATTTCATCAACATAAGAGTTGTCACCTCCTCAATCATTCTACTTCATCTTTTTAATTAAAATCATTAGAAATATAATTAATAACATAAATAATCTATTTTTATTCCATTAATATTCTATATAATTTATGTTCTTACTATAAAATTTCATATTCTATCTCATTCAATCATTATGACACAGTCTTCTTTAGGTTAGTTTTTCCAACAACATGATCAACAAGACATCTTTTAAATCACGAATGACTATGGAATAATAAATAGTCTTCATATATTGTAATAATGATTTATTTAATTTATTTTCATATATCAATATTGATTATAATTTAATGTGTGTTTAACTTTAAAATTCAATTCATTTATTAATAAAATAATTATTGAAGATGATATTTTATACATTCGATATAAACCATCATAATAACATACATCAAATGACTATAGAAATATAAACTATAACAAAAAAATATACTGAATATTTATGAAAAATCTTCAATTTATGAACATATGATCAATGATCATCCACCGAATACTCCATATAGAATACAAAATAAAAAAAATAATATAATTGGCATTTTAATATTAATTTTAAAAGAGAATCATTAATAATTGAGTTATGTATAATTATGAATAAATAGTATAGAGTAAAATAAATATAAATATATATGTCTTAAAGATTATTAATAAACAAAACTTTATTATAAAGGATTTTTGATAAAGAATGTCCATGTGGTAATCTATGTTAAGGGTTTTCATAACACATTTCTTTTGTTTGAAGTATATTTCATATTATTCACCTATTTCAATTTATACGATATATATACTATATATTAGAATTATTCTTTCATAATTAACTTTTTATTCCTTTTATTTAATGTTTCATTTTAGGTTATATCATTCGAAGATTTTTTATTAAAAATTATCCAAATCATTAAGTTTTATTTTACTATATCACATTCAAATTGAGACCTCATATGAATAAATTTTTCTTTAGGGTATATTGTGTTTTTATTATCCATAAAACCCCATACATTTTACTCTATTCACAATTTTTGTGTGCATTACATGTATACTTATCATTTCACCTCATTTTAGGACATAATTCATCCAAATTGTTTTAGGTAAGTGGATCCAACCATATCTCAACATTTTCATAAAGAATTAATATCATCTATATTCATATTCTTTATTTGGTATTATAAATTACCTATTTAATGTTTAAATGATTGTTAAAAGTCATTTTATATTATTCATGACATTATTTAGAGAATAATGGAAGCAATGTATTTTAATGCTTTTGACATGGATCATTTTCTTATGTCATTTAATTTATTTACCAGTTTTTGGAAGAAATTCTTTTTCAATGTTTTCTATAGAATACAGTTTTACCAAATTATTATATAACATTATTTATAAATAATCCTTTCCATGTATTTATGGGTATCCAAGTTAATTATTATTATTATTTTCTAAAAAATTAGTTATTTTTAAAATAAATATGATCCAATATGATAGAGTATTATTCTTAATTCACAATGTAATTTTATATTACTCCTATAAAATAATTTCTATATATTTCAATATAATTGAATTATTATCTTTAGAATTTGAGAAATTATTTATAAAGAAAATTTATTTTTATACCTAAATATGATTCATATGAAACATGATTCATTCAGAAGAGTCAGTTATTCTACAATGGAATTATGAATGATATCTTGTTCATATGAAAAAAATTATGTATGGGCTCTCATTTTTTAATGTAAGGGCCTGAAATTGTACATCCATCCAATAAATTTCATAAAGCATTATATATCATTAGTTGAAAAATATAGGACAAGGGAGTAAAGACAACCCAATAAGGGAATATTTCTACAATGTGATGATCATATTATTTTTTAGCTTCAAAATAGAGAATGGTTCTCTCTATTCACAATTATGTCTTAGTAATTATCAAAAATAATTTGTTATAACAAATTATTAATTTATATGTCCTTGGAATATGATTATTAATTCATGCCTTATATTATGTCAAAAAACATATAGGATTTATCTTGATTTAAAGAATACATTTTATTTTTTATGAATCTATTATGTTATGTCCATGCACCTTGACTATGTTCTCATACCCATATTCTTATTATGGTATTCAATTTTTTTCCTTTTATGTTTATCATTACTTATTGTTTAAGCTTTAAATTTTCTCATGTTTCCATTCATTTGGGAATGAATATGTGTATTATGTGTAATATAAATATATGGGTATCACATGTGAAGATTATTTGTGGGAGATACTGAAAAAAATTTATATTGTATAAAGGTTACATTTGTAATATCAAAATACAATAGTTTTGTAGGTTCTCCAGTGTGATTGATTAGTAGATTAAATTGGTATAAATATAAAAATATGAAATATGACTATATGTAATAGTTTCGTTATCTCAATGATTTTACCTATTTCATTTCAAAAAAATGAATTTTATTAATCAGAGATAACTGGTAATATATATATATATATATATAATAGAGCTTGTTTTTATAATTTCATATCCCAAGTTTTATATATATATATAATAAATTTTGGTAACCTATTGGTAGAAATCTGAATTACACGACCAAAATTCTCTCTAATACACCAAAACATTCATGACATTAGGTTCAATTTTGGTACAATTTAAAAAAAGGAAAAATAAAATAAATAGCTCTATATTTAATTTGGTGAAATGAAATTTGATCCATCTTTAATTGGTCTCATTTATTATGTCTAAATATGAAGGGGTAAAATTTGTGAGTTTTACCTTTAAAAATAAGCACACCCCCTTTTTTAAAATCACTTAATTTATTCAATCAACATCTCATATCTGACAATTAGTTTTGAGCTACATTTTATGTAGTTTTTAATGTTATTAATAGAAAATATTTTGATTGTTTTAACTATTTAATTATGAGATATTGTCTATAAAATATATTTCCATTGTGATATAATTCTTTTTTCAGGTTATTTATTGTATTATAATTTGGAATTTTATTTTAAATTTTGATAAATACAAATGGAATTGTAAATTCTTTAGGAAGAATAGAATTAGATGTTTATAAGGTCCCAAACTACACTAACGAAAAAGGCATAGTAAAATGGAACTATAGAGTAGATCACATTGAGAGTGTGGGAGAAAACTATTAAAAAATCATTACTAAAGGGTGGGTTATACTAATATCAATGTTTTTTTAAAAAAATTAATAACCTAGATTAAATTACTAACATGTAGAAAAAATGGAATTAAAGTCATATTAAGGAGAAATTGGTTTCTTTGGGTGGTTGTGCTAAAAAGGATTCAAAACTACACAAGAAATATTATAATGCTCATTTGATATGATATCATTAAATATTATTGATAGATGAAACGTAATATAACTATGAATATATCCTATAAAACAAATACATCATTAAATTATGAAATAAAATAATTTGATTCTTTAGGAACAAATTTGAGAAAGCATAAGAATAAAAAAATCTAGCGGTCCAGAATTAATTACCCTTATCATGTTAGATTTCTTGTACTACCAAACACACGTAGTCTATCATTTAATAAATGTGATATAAATAATCAGTAACAACACAATTCCAATTAAATAAAATCATTTCATAAGTTAATGTATAATGAGAACATCTTGATTTTTACCCATTTTGATAAATTCATATTTCCTCTATCGATTTATCAAGTCATCGTTTAGTGATCACAAATGATGAAAAAACCAAAATCAAAATAGGATAAATTATATAAAATGAGATGAAGATAATATAATGGAAATAAAATAAAAATCATCCTATTTTTATAAAAAAATTGAATTCATTAATGTATAATGAAAAACACATCTATGATGAACTCTATATCATAAAAATAATGGGAACATACTGGTTTATGAACCACTATTCAATGAATAAATCACCTTTCTCATATTATATACCCTCTATTTACATTCCAAGATATAATCCTAGTGATTACATGGTTCAAATATTTCATTTAATGGATGTAAATAATAAAATATATATATTTCGATCATAATATATGTAAAAATAATCATTTGTATATTTTTATGAGGTTTTAATATCTTTTTATGTCTTCAAATCATGTAATTGTTTCTCATCACATAATTTTTTTTATGATTTATAATTTCTATATCTAATGCCTGAACTATCATTTTAATCTATTTATTCAGTTTCAAGCCTTGGATACATTATTTCATGATCAAAAATCATGTAAAACGTTGGTTTTATAGGATTATTTATTTTTTATGATTAAATCTCCAATATCACATTCATCATATTTCCATTCTCCTTCCAAATCATGAAACATATCACGAAAGAAGTTCCTTTACATTTCATATTTTCCATGTTTTCTTTCATATATCTCCCCATGTCTATATAACCATAAGAATGCCTAATTTTTTTTTATCAAAAACTAATAAAATATTCAATCAAAAAATATTCAACTAAAATGTATATTTACAAATATGAATATATATTTTAAAATAGAATAGAAATTTCATATTTAATATACATTTTTTTTCTTATTTTTCACATTATATTTTATATTAGTAATTATTGAAACAAATATTCAATAAGTTTTTGCCCAAAAAATTGGTATCAACAGAATTTTCTAGACAAATTTGTTTTTGGAATGATGGAATATCTACATATTGGTGATATATAAAATAAAAAAAACATTGGAATAATTTTCTATTGTGGAAAATGAAGAAGAAAATTGTACTATGGAAATATAATTTCTTACAGGAGTTTTCTGTGATAAAATATGGAATGGAAGTAGATAAATGAAATTTCATTTATATGAGATTAATTTCTAAAATTCATTTGAATTTTAATGATTGGTTCATGTCAAGAATTTCAGATAAAAATGATAGTTAATGAAATTGGGATACTACAATGTATATATACATGGACAAATCATTTGAAAATAGAATTTTCATGATAAAAAAACTATACATATAGAATGGTGTTGTTCTCATTATTTACTAGCCACATAAATAACCTCAATACCATAATTTATCATATTATTATATTTGGGGAAAAAAATTGTTTACCAAATTTTATATGATTCTAGCCAAGATGTTTTCTAGATTCCTATGATCAACGCATCATCAATATCACTATAAATATCTGAACATAAATATATCTCTTCAATGATATCACAACTATGGTTCATGAATATGAAATTCATTATAATAAAAAGAAATACTACAACATAACCTCTCAAAAATTATAGGCTTATTAAATGGACATAGGAAGAATGTTAGAGTATAGTTCTAGTGTATGATATAATCATATAAAGTATAAATATAATATATAGAATAATATTATCAAATGATTCAATTTTCAAAATAAGGTTAAAATTAATAAGGATTGTTGGAACAAGAAGAGTGGTAAAAATGAAATGCAATGAAATGTTATTAGTATGTAAAGAAATGGGGACACTAATCAATGAATTGGAGATGAATCTGGTGTTGACTACAGTCATAGGTTATACCATAATGAATCATGGATAATCTACATAGGTGAAATGTGGAACATGTAAACATGATGATAATTGTTTTATCATTATAAAATTATCATATAAATAATTTTTTACATGGAGAATTATCATAAGGTGATGATTTTATACATTGGTATAATCAAATTGAAAATGCATGATGATATAGTTCAAACCAACAAAGGAGTACACTATGTAAAATGGTCAAATAATAATATATTATCTTTTCCAAAATTTGATGACATCATGTCCAATAATCACAATAGAATATTGGTGATTATTAGAGGAATGATTATGGTGATGAAGGTAGAAAATATATCAATGAACTTATATGTTATTATGGGTAAAACATAGATGGAGGAGGGTATATTTGATATATAAACTACCTCAACATAAATGATGATGATGTTATAAAATTAGAATCTTGTTCATATATCTAAGTTAGGGTTGAAGTATCTTTTTATCTAAGCAATTTCCTATGATTTCAATGTATGTTATCCTTTATTAAGATTATTATGTTTTGATAAAGAATCATGTTTTTATGATCTTTATTTCAAAAATTACAATCATATAGATCATAGAGTGTATCTATTAAGACTGATGATTATTATTACAGGATATACTAGGTGTACTCAATCAAGAAGATAGATTAGTTTTTGGAAGTCCTTAAAATGATAAAATCATAGAAAGATATTGAATGAATTTAGAAGATTAGGTGAATGAGTACTGAAAATGGTGGAATTAAAAAGGTAGGAGTTTTATACTTTTATCATGAAGAAGGAATCAATATATAGTTCATAGTGGAATATACTACTCAATATAATATTTTAGAAGAGTGGATAAATAGAACCATGTATTGTAGAACATGAGTTATACCGAAGACTATAAGAGTTTCCAAGACATTCAAGGAAGAATAAATGATGAAATTATATCATGTGTTCAATAAATATCCTTTTATATTAATTTACCTAAAAACAATAATAATAATTTTCACTAATAAAACCACTAACTATTCTCAGTTTAATAATTTTGTAACTAATTCATATGAACAAATTATTGACATGGAAATATCAATGTTGGATTTGAGACCCATGAAATATATATTAATAGGACATGTGGATGGTGTTATGGGGAATCATTAATGGGACCCCAATATGTAAAAACATATCCTTTTAATAGATTTAATTTCTATAGAAGACATATTGAAATTGATTATTGATATATTTTTAGAGAAATGGATGAGAAAATTTATTGACCCAGACCCCAGTAGAATATATTTGGTGATTGATTTTTTTACTTTATCATAGATATAAATAATAAAGTTCTTAAGGATCAATTAGTTTATCAGTTTTAGAGAACAAGATTCATATATGATACTGATTTTAAACTGAGAAAAGAAAATAAAACATAGTATATAATAAATAAATGTGCAACTTCCTTGAAAACTCAATTAATGACTTCATCTTCACATCCTAGGGAACGGAAAAAATAATGGTGGGATAAAATACTGAGTAATTTTTTTGTATAGATGAATCTATCATAAATCAACAAGAATGATAAAAATGGAATTGTAAATATCTAAACGTATATTTCATTTAAATGACATAACTATCATGGTAATATAATATATAATAAATATAGGAAGGTAAAAAATTAAATGAAATTCTATTTAATAAATAAAGTGAGAATGGAATTATTCGACAGATAATATATCTTAGAAGATATCATGGATAAGTGTAATAAATTAATTATCAATGATGAAATTATTAATTATTGTATATCATGTTTCAGGAACATGATACTTATACTGTCAAGACACTTCACAAAAATAATTAAAACTATAGGTAGAAACCATTTAAAATTTGACAACATATTTTTCTAATGAGACCTAATGATGAATCAATGAGATATATATTTATGGAAAACCCCCATAAAAAAGTGAAAATAATTAATAATATATTAACCATTTTATTTAATTCATGAATCAATAATCCTTATCATCAAATATTTATATTGAGTAAGGGATAAAATTTTATCAATATTTCCACTATTAATGAAAGGAAATTCAAATTAAACACCCTGTGGAAAAATGTAATATGATATAGGGAATAATTTTTTCCATCATTATATAATACAGACATTTTATATAAATTTAATGGGTCATGAAAAATTATTACAAGATAATGATATCTTCAAGAGAATTATAACGATAAAAAAAATGTGAGATTCTACAATAAATTTTACCATGTGGAAATTGTCAATTAAAATATTATTGGATTAAATTATTCAAATTGAAACATAAAATAATATGTGGTGATAATGAATCATGATATTACATTTCAAGCAGGATGCTTATATATCACAAAAAAGTGAATTAGTGTATAATAACAAAGAAGAATAAATGGAATGTAGATTTATTTTAAATCCCTTACCTCATACTATGTTTTGGTTGAATGATATTTAATATACAATATAGTTGTTTTAAACATTTAATTCACATACTCAATCTTATATAATATCTTATCACTCATTTTTTGACAATCATTAATTATTTTCATTATTTCGGGTGTTAATTTATTTTATTTCTCATGATTATTTTTTCATGATATATTGGTTATCATGAATATTATATAGTTTCATAACCTAAATATTAATAATCATGACATAATTGTCATAGTTATCATCAATTATACTTTTAATACCAATGATTACATATGGTTTTTAGAAATGGTGAATATAAATATTATGAATACGATAGGTTTTCCATATGCATGAGTAACATTTATATTTTTACAATGATCAATATGGAAAAATGGTTATTACTATTTTAAATTTATATATAAATAATATCATATATATTATGTAATTTATTATAATATACACACATATATATATATATCATCTGTTTTTTGTGGTTATGAAAAGAAAATCACATCGCTTCTTGAAGGCGGTAGTCTATACGTACACCAACGATGTTATCATCATTATATTAGTGAAAAGGAATGAAATACTGATATATATTATATTTTAATAATTATATATATGTAATTAATATTGTAATTATGTAATATATATCACATATTATTTCGATATTTATATTTTTCACCTTCTATGTAATGAGTTAGAGAAAGACGAATCACATCACTTTTCTAGGCAGGTGTAATATGTACACATGAGATACATTATCGTATCCCCTATATAATGGATAATAAAAAAGTTATATATTTCTCAAAAATAAATAGTTATAATTGTGTTGTAGAAATGATATATATACCTTATAAACATCATCATACTCAACTGGGAGAGGAGGTAATAAATAAAAGATCGACATCGATCCGCGAGGTAGTAATACGCTATAAGTAAGAGTGACGATTTCATTAGAATTTTGATGTAATTATAGAATATAATTTTAAATATATTATAAAATAAAATATATATTTATATTTAAGATACTCCATTTATTATATCATCAATATTTGATATTAATTTAAGAAGGTTGGGGAAGAAATACTATAAAATGGCTCGATAAAGAACACTAACTCTTATTTGGTTATTCTGATCATTTCTACACAAAATCCTTCATATTATATATTTATTTCTATTATAAGACTTATTTAATAATATTATTTTTTATTTAAAGTGAATTGGGTTGGTTTTTGTCAAGACAAATGTCTTCAAACGTGTGATGAAGTGAGGGGAGTGTGTTCCCTTTGAGGAGGTCTGTCATTAAATTAAATTCCAAAAATATACATTAAATGAATGTAAATATTATTAAAAATGGATCAAAAATTTATAAATATATGGTTTTATGGATTTTGTGGTTAATAATAACCTCCACCACCCAAAAAAACACATGTTTGAATCATTTTGTTTCCTAATATTAATGTTTCTTTACTTTTACCGTTGTGTTTTTTCACTACGGTAACTAGTCTGTTAACATATGTAATTTATAAATTAAAATTAAAGTAAAATGATTGTTATTAAATAATTTCGATTATAATAATTCTATTTATTCATTTATCTTTATCAAATAAAAATCATATTGTTGTTGGAAAATTAATTTTATCCACCGCTGCATGTGATGTGAAAAAAGAAAATTTTGACCATAAAATACTTATATCTTTTTTAATATTTATGGATCAACATTTTCACAATAAAAGAAAAACAGTCTCATTTATTGAATATATATAATATTTATTTTAATATAATAATATATTGTAATAATATAGGTTTTTTTTAATTTTCAATAAATTTAAAAAATATCATTTATTATAAAATAACATTGCTGTCAATTTTAAAAATATGTATTTAATTTTTATTTTAAACTATGAATAAGTTATACAATTATTATATATTATGAAAAAATTTATATGAAATTGTATATTTATTTAACAAAATTACTGATACACTATAATTCATTCAATTTAATTAAATTTAAATATTTTTAGTATCATTTATTTTATTTTTATTTTAACTAATAATTTATGAGTTGGTGTTTCTTAAGATTTAATGTAAATATTTCATCTCTAAAAAAACATAAATTATAATTATAAAAATAGCTCATTTATATTATAGAAAAATGTTTTTTTCCAAATATTTATTGATTTTCCCTATCCCAATGCTTTATAGATATTTAAAACTAGGAAGGTTCAATGTTTGCATTTCTCTTTACATACATTAATAAATATGTTACATCCTTGATTAAGTAACACAAAAAGTAATAAAAATATAGAGTGATAAAATATGTTTGTATATGTGTACATAAAATTGGATTTAGGAAAATTGGTAGTTAATATTAATGCTTATCCTCTTAGATTACCCCTCGTTAAATCCTTTTTTACCATAACTTTGGTAATGATTTTAACTATTTTTTCAATTAATTAATTTAAAATTTTAAGATGAAATTAAAAGATAATATATATTATGTTTATTCAAAATATGGAATCTATTTTTCAAAATTCCATTATCATAAGTGAATAAAGATATTTTATAATTAATCCCACAAATGTTTTGAGAAAGTATGTTTTCAAAATAAAAATGTTCAAACATTTAGAGTATTTTTACATAAAAATTCAAGATGACTAAAATTCCAATGATCTAAATTGGATTAATTGATATAAAATTGACCAAATTTTACATGGAAACCAATTAAAAATATAAATTATCATTATAAATAATTTAAACAAAAATTAAATATTGAATTTAATTTCAATATTCAATACTATTCATTAAAAAATGAAAACATTAGAAAATTACAAAAAAATATCTTGTGGTAATTTTGATATGATGATATGAAAAATTAATTTTTTTTTAAATAATGTTTCTAAAATTGATAAAAATTAATTTTAAATTATGTGCACACTAGATGAATAATCTACCTTAAAACAATTATTTAGAAAATGATTCATTATATTTAAAACTGTTTTTGTTTTTTTTTCTCATTAGTAGATACATATAGTTTTGATAATTTACATAGTTATATTATCTCCATCCTATTTGCCAGAACGTTTATAAATATCTTATTAAATAAAAAATATTATATAATATGACTTGTATTTTTTAACTCGGTGTTTTATGTAATGAATGATAAACATAGTGTGTAATGACATGTATTGAAGATAAATATTTATTTAAAAATATATATAATAAATTCATAGGGGTTATATAAAATTATAATTTTGCTGATTCATGTCAAAAAATTATAAAATAAAAATTTATTCTTTTAAATTCTCATGTTTTTATATTCTCTTTTCCTTCCAGAAGTTTCATCCTTGCAATTTAATCCTGATTTTTGTAATCAGGGGTTTAACATTATGAAATACCAATATTGAAAAACCTATATCATAAATGGTTTAATAAAATAACCATGAAATGATATATAAAGGGGTTTAAAAAGGTTATATTGACTGAAAAATTCCAGGATTCCAAAATAAGAGAAAATTGGTGGGAAGTGGAAACCTAGACATAGAAGAGATAACTAAAAACCATATTATAATGGAGAGTGGTAGAGAACATTGATTAAAAGAAAGTGGGTTATATATATAATTTCAATGACCATATAACCATACACCAAAGATTTATTAACAAGTAAATTGGTATCATAATTAATGAGAATAATAAGACAAAATTTAATTTTAAGAACCTTTTCCTATGATTAGGGAATTCTTTTCCAATTGGACCGAGAGTATATAAATATGTTCTTAATTGATATATCCAAACTACAAAGGATAGATTACATATTTTGGTTTCTATTTGATAATTTTACACATCATTTCATAATATAATAAATTAATATCGATGAATGATTTGTTTATTATTCCTAAGACACTAAAAATCATTTTTAACATGTCGTATGATCCATAACTGAATTATAAGCCATTACATTGATCTCTAGGTATTATTAAATCAAAGGTTTCAGTATAAGTGGTTGAATATTCATAAACATTCATATGGTTATGTAATAAATTATTCTATAATCCACATCCAATGTACAACTAAAACCATTTAATAAACGTTAAACATTTGAATCTTATAAAATATTAATATCCTAATTTTTTTACAGAAGTTCACTAAATTATAAAAATGAACTAATCATCAATCCACCAAAATACATTAACTAAATCTTGATTTTCCATTACCAAACATGTGAATACCTTCATCATGTATTCTATTAAAGTATGAAAATAATGAAAATTTAAAAAAAACATACCAAAATTATGCATTATTCTTTATTAATCAAACAAAACAAATATCATTGGATAGATTACATAAATATAAAAAATGTTGTAAACTCTATCAATGATATAATAAAACACATTTTTAATAGAATGTTAATTAGTTCAAAAGTAGTTAGTTCGATCCAATTTAATTTGCTAATAAAAAAATATCATTTTTAAAAAACATTCATATAAATTTAAGAAACATATTAAGGATTACATTTATATTTGATTATTTTTTTTCAAGGATTTTATGTATTAGACTAAATAATTTTTTGTGGTCATTTTTACCATTAAAAATACACTTTCAAATCCCGAATGAAAAATTATTGTAGTATAATCTGTATACATTTCACAATTCTTATAACGCGGATATCAATAAAAAAATAAACAAATGAAATTATTCTTTTGCTTGAACACAAGATCACGAAAGATTCAATTTCATCGGTGGTAATATAATAATATTAACTATGATCTATCAACTTATTTTGAGTTATATTCCTTGGATTCTTGGGGAATTTATCTTTATAGTACTCAAAAATAAACATTGATAAATCATTAAACATTAGAATCATTTT
This sequence comes from Viscum album, assembly GCA_963277665.1. Classification (NCBI taxonomy): domain Eukaryota; kingdom Viridiplantae; phylum Streptophyta; class Magnoliopsida; order Santalales; family Viscaceae; genus Viscum; species Viscum album. The sequence continues at coordinate 588,239,385 of OY728141.1, read as the reverse complement.
TCATTCCATATAAATCATGAACATTTTTGTATTTTTGTCAATAATGTTTTCTATATAAAACTATATTTATGAAGATACCATTGTGTTTTGTTCAATGAATTATATCATCTGAAAAAGAACTTCTTTCTATTCTTCCTTTTATCAATCCATTTACCTATCATCATATTATTCAATGTGTTCCCTCTAAAGATGTAGTAATTATAAAATTCCATCACTTCTATGTTAGAACAGTATACTATATTCTCATATTATGAAAAAATTTATAAATTAGTTCCCTTTTAAATATTGGATTAATCCCATCAATTAAAGGATAATTATTTCTATTTAGATTCCATAAATTAATATATTTTTCATTTTTTATACTAGAATTTATTTCAAAAAGATGGAATAAAGTATATTAGATCATATAAATTTGAAACATTAAATATACGTCCAAAAATAGTAAAACATTTAACAAAATTTGAAAAATCTCTATATACATCAACTCATAATCATAAGCATGGTCTCATTAGGGATGTCATTATTTTAAAATACATAATAATGGTTGTAAAAAATGATTATTTATCATAATGAAATCCCCCATGAGTTTTAAAATAATATTGAAGTATGGCCAATTTTCATGCACCAGGTGGTGATCATGTCTCTTATAATGCAACATTTTCAGAGTTATTACACCAAAGAACCTCTATTCTATAACCAATCCCACTTTTACTATCTATAATGTGATGTATATAAATTTAATAAAATATAATTTATTCCAAAAAAACAAATATGGATGTTATTATATAATAATTCAAAATGTATATAATAGGTTTATATTTTATAATATATGTTTTCATTAATCTATTTCACACCTATTTTGTTAAAAATCCTCTAATACCTACTGTAATGACCCTGAACCCAGAAGTCCATAGTCATTAAATACATTATATAATTTTCATAGATACATGTAATATAATACCAAGGGACTAATTATATTATCAGTTTTGGATATCTAGAAAAAACATTATACCCAATTTACATTGGTAAAATAAAATAAATCATAATACAAAAAAAATAAAATGAAATGGATCCTTGAAAACTCATTTAATGATTTATTATTTATATCCTAAGGAATGGAAATATAAAAATGGTGAGTTCAAATTATCATGAAGGGTTATTTAAAGTTAAGTCTACCATTAATTTATAAACAAAATGAACATGGAAAGTAAAATATCTCCAAAAAAATATAATAACCTGACTATCAAGGTAAGAAATTGAAAAATAAATATTTAATGGTAAATAACTAACAACCCATTCCATTTAGTTAATATACATAGAATGTAATTAATCCATATATAATATCATAAATAAAATTTCAAGGATAATAATAAAAACATAAATCTCAACTATAAAAATACATAATTATAGTATGTCATGTATCAGGCACACGACAACAATATTGTTAAAACATTTGACTAGAAATTTTGTTCTAAAATTAATAACCGATTTAATTTGGCCAACATATTTGTCCCATGAGACATACCTATGCATCAAATGGATGTAAAATTCCCATACCCACACTTCACTATAGTTACAAACCATTCCAAATATATCTAAAAATCAATCATCGTTATCATCATATATCTTCATTGATTAACGTATGTAGAATTATATATATTTCCTAGTTAATCAAATATCATTAAATGAAAAAATTTATTATAATGAATTTATATTTTTTAGGAAAATAATAATGTCAATAATATAATAATATTGATATTTATGATAAATTTAATGAATAATGTAAAATTATCAGAATAATGGGATTGATTCAAGTGAAATTTTACAATCCAAACAATGTACAATTTTACAATTACTATTAATACCTGTTAATTTTCAATTCAAATACCATTGGATGAAATAATTCAATGTGAAAATTAAATAATCATTCAATAAGAATTAATCATGATATTAAAAGCCAATATGGAATTATATGTATTATTTAAATGTAAATTTGAAAATAATAACAAAAAAGTCTAAATGGAATGTAAATTATGGAGAAATCCATTACTCAATGATTCATTTTTCATAAATGTTAACTAATCTCCTATATAGTGGTTTTAAATAATTAATTTACATACAGAAGAACCATATTAACATTTATAATATCATATGTGATCTTATAATGACATTTTATCACTCATTCATTAATAATCATTCATTATTTTCATTATTTTGGGAGTCAATTGGATTTTTGTCTTATATATAATTCAATATGAATGATCTTTTTCTTATTCATATAATATAGTATAATCATATAAATAATAATAATCCCAATAAAATTACAATATTTATACATCAAATATAATTCTAGTATCAATAACAATTTTTTTGAGAAATGATTTGTGTTACGATTATAGATATTGTAGTTTATATGTACAACTGAGTAATGTTTCATATTTTAGTGATCAATTTGGAAAAGTGGTATGTAATATTTCTCTTACCATAATGATAAAATTATAATATATATCATATTTTTCATTATATATATATTTATATATACATATATCAGACATTTGGTTTGAATATGAATATTTAGTCACATCGCTTCATGATGGCTGTAGACCACTCATATACGAATGATATTATAATCCATATTTGATATAAATAGAGGAAATAAAATTATGTAAATTATCTTGTATGAATCATAAATATGTCATTAACATCATTATTATTTCATTTATATCACACATCATAATTATTTTTATCCTTATCACCACCCATGTCCATTGTTATTGAAAGATGAATCAAATCTCTTCGCAAACAGACTGGCAACCGTACCCAAGAGGGATGTTATCATATCCATAATGGAATTTTAATTAAAAGGATGATATGTTATAAAATGAAGATATATTTATAATTAAGTTTTAAATAAGATATATATACCTTATATCCATCATATTACAATTTAGTGAGATATGGTAATAGAAATATGAATTATTTCAGTTTATAATGCAATAGTTCATATTATGCATGAATAATGATTTTGTATCCCATTTGAATTTCATCGATATGGTAGTAAGTGATTCATTTAACTCAAAAACATTTATTTATATGGGTGAAAATATTTTTATATCACTATTTTTTAATAAAAATTAAAGGAGGTGGGGAAAGAGATTAAATAAAAATTCTTATTAATGAACATTACCTCTTCGTCATGTATCTTACTTTTATTTTCACCAAAGCCTTATTAAGATATATTTTTTAAAATGTCTTCTATAATGAGAGTACAGAATTTTGTAATTTGTTTTAGAAGGTTATGGTTGATCAAAATTACATATGTTTTATGGAAAAAGTAATTTGAGTGAGTTCCCTTTTATAGTGGTAGAGGATTTGAATTTTCAAAAATTCCCATAAATATTCAACAATGGGAGGATACCCTCACCATATGCAGATACAAAATTGACAATTAAATTTTTTTATGGATTTTATTATCTATACTAACCACCGCCACCTGAAAATAATGAGGGTAAAAGAATTTGGTTCCTTGTATTCTTCATTTACATAATTTTATCATTTTTGGTTTTGACCACAGTGACAGGTAATTTCAACTAGGTAATTTATCAATTAAGATAAAAATAAAAAAGATATTAATTAGAAAAATTCGACAAATTTTTTAAAAATATTTAATCTAATTTATCAAATTAAAATCATATGCACCTTGAAAAATAATTTTAACACAATACTATGTATCTTTAAGAAACGTCATTTTTAGAGAAAATTGAGGGATTTCCTAAAAAATATATTCTCTTTTATTAAAAATATTCAATGTTAAAACAAGTGATATTATTATTATATATAATAGTATATTTTTAATAGATACAAATGTCCCCTAAAACATCCTTAAGTAGTGGTATCTCATTAGATGATATACCTTTGTGGGAAAGTTAATCTGTTAAATAGTTTTGTTCATGGTAAGCATGGGTGATGATATAATTAATGATAAAAGAGAGAATATTGTGATTCTCCATATCGTAGTGAGAATCCAGGAAAAATGAATTAAAAAATTCATTATTTACATCAAAATAGTAGTGGAGTTACATTCATTCCATATGTTAAGCCGACCATTTTTCTTTTCTATATTGACCACATTAATTATCCAAATCATTTCAGCTTCAAGAGAAGTGGATATTCAACATGGAATATACGAGAATCCCATTTAATCACCATGATAATTTATGAAAATATAAACATACTATAATGTAACAAGATTTCATCTACAATATCTATCATTTTATAATATAATTCAACCAATATATTGTAAAATCCATATATATTACATGGTTTCCATTAGAGGATTATAATTACAAGAAATTACAAAACCATTTAACATGGTAAAATCAAAAATATATTTATCAAAAACCCTTTTTGAATAGAATATTAAAGTTTCATAGTCATAATAATTTAAACTAGGGATAATTGTAAATATAAAGGATAACTCTCATGGATCATTTTTTTGGAAAGTCTATATGACACGTGGAATTTTCATGATGACAACCAAGAAGTGGTTATGAAGCTATTGATACTGTAAAATCATTGTTAAATAAGTTATTTGTTCATGAAGGATTGTTGTACATGGAAGATGAACCTCAAAAAAACCACGAAAAATATGTCTATAGAGCTACAATAATCCCACATCTTGGGAACAAGTTTTCGAGATCCTACATTTAATGATTGCACAACAAAAACCATGATAAATGAATGATTCTAGAATTCTGAATTAAAATTTTATTTTTTATCCTAACAGTCATGGTCCGTTATAATTGGGATGACATTATAGGAAGAATATAGATATTTTTTAAAAACATTGTATAGTAGCTAGAGTGACCCTATAGAAACATGTTGTAGGCTAATTTGGAGGACAACCATTCATTGATGGTAGATTCTCAGATAATTGATTAATATTTTTTGATGAAATTATAATTTTGATCCATTTCATTGAATACATAAATATATATTCCATATAATCCTATATTATGTATTTATATGACTCCTTAGTTTCTAGTGATGTGTCCCTAGAGGTTAATAGATTACCATGTGTTTTACCGGTCCAATTAGGGGTAAATATAGTCACTATAAAATATTAATTGGTCCATTAATAAAACATAGATGATATTTTATTATAATTTGAAAATAAATTATATAAATATAGTGTTTTGGTAACTTTATATAATTTAATAAAATATAATTTATTGAAAAATAAAAGTAATGTCAATTGTGACATTATTAATTTTATTTTTATTTAAAAATTTCAAGATATTGATCAAATTTGAATATATTATTTTCAAAAATGAATAATATAAATTATTTATCTAAATAATTAATCGAAAATAAAAATCCATTCATCATACATTACATTGAAAATTTTATTATCATTTACATTATTTTTCATTTAACTAAATAATTATTAATTTGGTGTTTCATAAAAAAATTAGTAATTGTTTCCTCCTTAACAATTATTAATACATTAACATGATTAAAAAATAATTTATATTTAAAAATAATTTTTATAACTGAACATATGTTTGTGTGTCTCTATCATAATGTATTATTGATATTAAAAGAAATGAACGTTCATATTTTTCCGTACTTAAATCATTATATAAGTCACATTCCTAAAAAATTTTCCCCAAAACACATATTAATAGTACAAAATATGTTAATGCTATATATATTTTAAGAAAATTTATATTAGATAAATTTTCAGGTCATTTTATCCCATATCCTCTTAGATGAACCCATGATAAATAAAAATTTACTTTGGCTATAGTAAATAATTTTTAAGGATTTTTCTATTTTTTATGGTAAAAAACTCTGTTGAATACATCATATAATAATAAATTTTATGATTATAAATAAGGAATCCAATTTTCAAATTTCAATTAATATATACTACAAAATAAAGGGTGAATACCCACAAATATATACCCAATGTTTGAAAAACCTCAGTATTGATGGTATGTTTTGAATTATACCCATGGTTATGTTAAAATGTGGGTATAATAAGCTCGATATAACAATTTTATTGGAATCATCCTCCTAATTTATCATTTCCTACCCCTTGTGTCCCCCACGTCTCCCCAAGCCTTAGTCTCTTCTCCATCTCCTCCCCTCCCCAACCTCGGCATGCAACCTTCGCCTCCGCCTCCCAGCCCCCACCTGCATCCCTCTGTCTTTTTGCCGCTGTAGCCACATCCGAATCCACCTCCAAGCCCCCTAATCTAGCTCTAAAACCTCACCTCTACCTCCATGGATTCAATAGCCTCTGCCCTTAAATACTCAACTTCGACTCAACGGTAGCCTCCTCCTTCACATCTTCCTGATCATGGTTTCCTCCACCAATATGTCATTAAATGTATTTATAAATGATTTGTATGTTCAGATTTATCCATATTCTCTATTGAATTATTGGTTTCCTTGGTCCTCAGAGGGTGTTTCAAGGATAAGTTATATATTATATTCTAATTATTTTTATGTCTTCTCAACCAAATCATAAGTCAATTTTTTCAAAACTATGGTATGGGTTTTTATAAATCTATTATAGTTTTTGATATTAGGGTGTGTTGATTGTTCTATTAGTCCTTCCTATCTCATATACAATTTATTTGTATCTCCTCTTTCCATATTGAGTTATGTTTTCTCCATTCATGACACTTTACTATAAAAACATGAAAACTTGGAATATCAAACATAATAATTTAATGGATTATGACATTTAATATTTTGTAAATGATATTTTTTAACAATATTTTTTATACTAAATATCATGGAATCAAAGAGTTTTTTTTAAATTTTCTTTTAATTTTTCTTAAAAAATTATTTTACAAATGTTTTTTTAAATAATCACTGTTGTCTCAATAAAATCAGTTTCATAACCCATAATGGTTGTTTTGGTTTTTAAAAAATATTAATTTTCTATCATTATTAAAATGATAGTGTCATTGATTATTAAATATGTTATTTGTAAATATTTTATGTCAATACAAATTTTATTTTAATGTAAATGTTGTAATTTGAATTTTAATTGTTTATTACATTTCATATTTAATATTTAAAATGTCTCTATATGGAAATTGTGGTTAATTTTATTTTAAAATTATCATGTCAATGATTAAAAAATTGTTGGTTTAGAAAATTATTTTCATGATTTGTTACTCTAAATTACTCAAGGACTTGTTGGAACATTACATAATGGTTTTTGATCACACAATAATTATTTATTTTTTTCTATGATGTTTTAATGGAATATAGATTATCATGTAGGGGATAACTCATATAAGAAGTTATTTGGGTTATTATAAGTTATTGATTCTTCATGTGATTTATCATGTTCCTTTTATTCTCATCAGTAAATAGTATATCCATGGAAGCTAGGTACATTGATTAGGAATCTTAGAACCAAATAGGTTCTTTCTACTTGTTATCTGATTGTCTATAACTAGTGAAAAAGTATAATTAGTAACACCATGGAACAAGTGATGTTTTTGTATCTAAATCATTATATGTGAGGGTTTCACTCAATCTAGGGAAGTCATTTCACTATGTTACCACATCCTTAGTTTTATTATATCCACTCCCTTGACATTATATAATTTTTGTTATTTATTTTATGTATAATAATTTTTTTACTGAGTTTCATCCATTTATTAAGGGATTGATGTAAGAATATTTATTCTATATATTATTCTATATTACTTATTATTATTATAATTTTTTATTTACATATCAGATCATTAGTCTCACTACTCTTTTAAATGTGTTATAACCATGTTATGGACTTGTTTGAAAGTAAATCAGTCAAAATGTTTTTTTAAATCATGTTTATGATATTCTTTGGATATTAGTGGAATTTTATTTTAACCCTTAAAAAGGGACCTACATGAGTTTTTCTACTAAATATGTGAGGTTTCATAAATAATGTAGATTAATAATAGAATGTTAAATCTAGATTTTCATTAGTTGTTTTGTTTTATTTATAGATAAAATCGTCCTAATTTTAAATATATATATATATACCAAACTAGTATAAATGTGTTTTATGATTAATGAATATGTATGGGGTTAATGGAGGGTACCTCTTAATAATTTGTATTCTCATGCATATATAAATTATAGGTTCTTCCCATCTTTTATAGGATTTATCCTTTTCTAACACATTTCTACTATCTTTATTTGGTATGGGTATATTGTGGGGGTATGATGATAACCGTGGTGAAGATGAAAATAGTAGTTTCTGTTGGAAACTTTTTCAATATTCATTACAATGTATGTTTTAGTCACTTTTTTATTCTAATATATCAATACCATACTGTTTTTTATCTCTTATCTTTTGTGTTAGAAATTTCATAAATGTTTATATATATTGTTTTTACTTTCCTCTAATTTTTCATATTTAAAAAAAATTATTTGGTTTAAATGAATGTTCAAATTATAGAAGGGTTATACTAGATTCTCATCATATTTATATTCTAAATTTTATTAAGATAATTTAGATAATATATTCTTAAAATCTTATATTTAATGAATAAATGAATCTATACACCAAAAGTTGATCAAGAATATACATCAGATTATATCATGGGTAGGATCATATGCTAGTTTGAAGGATTTTATGAGATGGTTCATGATGGGAATCAATTGGTAGACCATTTAACCCCTGTGAATTCCATGACCCTGATATTACTATAATTTCAAGATGATACTTTTTTTATACAAATGAAACATTTAATTTTTTATAGATGGTGTTGTATGACAATGAAGACGGGATCAATCATTGACTTGGAAGTTTCCATAAAATAAGTATACATACAACCAAGATCTGTCTCTTTATGTTTATTAAATTATCTCTAAAATTGAATTCTAACATTTGTTTTTTTGTTTCCAAAAAATAAGGTCACGAATCGAGAGTTAAAAACAGACCAAGAACATGTTCTGAGTAATATCTCTATGTTTTCAAATTTGTGATTCATCAATGTCAATAGGTTCATCGTTATATTTAATGTCTCCTAATTGATGTCATGGAATCCATATTCAGAACAATTTTTCCGGAATTTCTAGAAAATGGATATGAACATATTTTTTGTGGAACCAAGAACCATTTATTTAGTTTTTGTGAAATTTAAAAATATGGTACATAAATAATTATCACAAGTTCATTGAGATATTTTTTTGTCGTTCTGTAAGCTAAGAATTGGTTTATACTTTTAAAGGGTATTGATGAATCCATATTGGGGAAGGTATTTCAATATATTCATATAGCAGAAAACAAAAACCCTTTCCTATATATGTGTCTACCATGGTTCACTATTGCATCAGGATGGGTTAACACCTTTTCTTTGTTCACATTATGCATTCATTTTTCATATTCACATAATCACATTCATGTAAATGCAAGCTTAAGGAACCCCCATTGGTACCTCTATGGGTTTTGTTGAGGCTGAATTTGTGAATGTAAATGAATTCCATGATGTATCAATAATACTCACTCTAAAAATCAAGGATTATGCTAATGTTCATTAAATCCATATTCAATTCATATTTTTATTCATGGATTCATTTTTATTGAGTTTAAAAAGATTTATTATTTTGTGGTTCATATTTTTCTGTTTTTAATGTCATGGAAAATGATGATGGATTTTTTATTGGTAAAAAATGGTGGTTATTACATCCTATCCGAGATAGAAAGCACCCGACAGCAGGTCAAAGAGTGTAAAAAACAATTCATGTCAATTTGGTTTGAGAAATCTATGTTTTACAAGAGATGGATGCATGGTTTATTGATTCTTGTCACACATTATTATTTTTTCAATAAAAATTTTCATGCTATTTTTCTATAGATCTAATTATTTAAATTTTAATTTATGGTTTATGTATAGTGTTTTATATGGGCTAGGTTTACTGGGTTTTGACTGGGCTTTTAGATGAGTGATATTTATAAACTCATGGACTGAAACCTAACATGACATATTATTTTAATAAAAAATGTTCAAAATATTTTTTATGGCCCTAATGACCTATTTAAAAGTTAATGTAGGATAATCATAATCTCACAAAAAAATAGATTGGACAAACCTAATATAACCCATAATATCTCTCACATCCCTCCTCAAGGTGAAACATTCTATATTTAGTATGCCTATTCTGGTAGGAAATAATTTAATGAGAGCATCTAGAATCCCCTTATAGATAATATATACATGTTGATATCTAGTGTGAACATGTCAGAGAGTAATTTTTTCTCATAATTCTCCCAAATTAAGTGACAGTTAACATTAATGTTTTTTATGCATGGAAGGTGTGTTGAAAATAATAAATTCCACTTGATAATCACATGAGATGTGTGATGACTATATTGGGATAGTATATATTATGGTACTTAAGACTGTGTATTTGATTGATAGATATGGCCTTAATGATTTCTATTCATTTTCCATTCCATTTTCATTGATACCGGCTATATGGATTGGTCATGAAAAAAAATTATTTATTTTCCATATGGTTTTTAATTAATTTTGTGTGGTAGAAATCATTCCCATGTGGTGATTCCTAAACTGGAGCTCAAGAGAGATTCAAAAAAATGAACATGAATGATCAATCCTTCATCTTAATTACTAGGTTCCCTCAACAACCATTGTGTAATTTTTACCGGAATGATCAAATATTCATAAGGGAATGGATGAACATACGGTCCACCATGTTGTGGTATTCGCCTCTTAAAATTTATGCACTCTAGTGTGATAATATGTAGACTCATGCATTGCATATACCACAATTTTTTAGCGACACTAGAAGAATCCAGAATAAAGCTAATATGACTCCTTTAACAGTTTAGGAAATATCCCACTAGATTTGGGGAATCCCAAAGAATGAATATAGTCCACTAATTCAGATCTGTATTTGAGTAATGAAATTCTTCATATTCAAAGGATTTTAAAATAGGATCCTAAACATAAATTCAATGAATTTCAATCTTCAGACTCCAAAATTCACAAGTTTCACCTCTCCCTTGTCTATGTAATCATATTACATCAATATTTAATCTCACTAGAACAGGTAAAAATTACCAAACCATAATTCACTCACAATCCACATTGCTAATATCAACTTCATCTGGTTGAGATAATTCCCATAAAATGATTGAAAAATATTAGGCATTAACTCCATATTTATTTTAATTATCAAACTACTGATTGGTATGTCATCAATGTATAATATAAGTATAATGAAACACCCATAATGAAATGCATTCTGCTATAATAGATGTAAAAAAATTTATTTGGAAAACTCTATCTCCTTCATTATGTCATTGAAATTTATTCCAATATCATTGAATATTCATAGAACCATAATGGTTCTAGTTGATCCTATATACAAAATCCTTATTATGATGATCCAAAAAACATCTTAGTTTTTACTTGTAAATTTATTCATTTAGGTCACCATGAATAATATATCCCCATCCAATTACCCAAGATGATGTCCTTCCAATGAAACTGTAATTTATAGCTTCTAAATATTTAAACATTTAATAAATTGAGAAACTGAGTCATCGAAATATACACTTTCCATCGGTTGAAAATATTTTAAAAATATCTATTCATTGAACATTCATTTATCATTTAATTCATTCATGATTTGAAAAAACAATTTTTCTTATCTGGTATTATTTCAAACTAGGTCTCTCATTAAAATACCTTAATTGAGACATAAGTAGGGAATCAAATAAATTCCTCCTAGTTAACTCCAAAAAATTTGACTCTTAATAACATCATGAATTTCGTGGAATTTTCATCATCTATTATAAGAAAATAGTGAAAATCAATTACATATCACTATACTCATTTCCCCCACCTAGTAACTTGCAATAATATCCTCTATGGTTGTGATCCTTATGATAGTAAACAAATTTTTTTCTAACCCACAAAATATGTTTTATCATGATTCCATATTTCATAATAATTATCCTACTTTTTTCCTCAAAACTCTGTAATATTTTTCCAACTTATAGTAATTACTGTAGATATATATGAACCTCAAGTAAAATGTGGTCTCTAGATATTATGAAACATAAATAAGATTGAGATTCCTATCTAGTTAAGTCTAGATTTAAATGATACTTTTCTGTCAACCAAATTTTCCTCTTAGATCTATTACATTCATAGCATCTCTTCATTAAATATTAAATTCTGAATTCTGAAGACCATATGAGAGTTGTTTTCCTAGAGTCAAAATATAAATTCACTATCACTATTAAAGATATTTTATATTTTAAAAACATATTATCCATCACATATCACTCCTTGAAATCATTATATATATATTTAAATGAAAGACAAATATTTATCTGGATGAAGTAAATATTCCTTCTAGATAAGTATTTTAGAAAATGTCACCAGAAATTTTGTGATGATAGACTCTTATGGATTATGCAAATCCCATTTTCACTACTTCAACCCAAAACATCTTGTAGAACCCTTATTGAAACCACATTATAATTTCTTTCTATGATAGTATTTGGTTCTCCATTCCTACAATTTTATCAGGATTTAGTATCAATAGAATCACTATCTCAAATCTAATATTATTTACCCATCATAGCATTTATTTCCATTTTCATAACACTCCCACACATTTTTTATCCATAAGAATCTTACAATCTATTTGAACATTTTTTCTATAATGTCCATTGACTATATAATCAATTGACTAATCTCATATTTGTGCCTGATGAATTTCACCCAAACATTGGAGTTGGTATCATCCGTAAAGTCCACATATAAGAGTGATTATCCATTATAATTCAACAAATGTATCCCAAATAAACGTTTATGAACCAAATATATATTATCATTCTTTTCTGTACTATGGTTGTCTATATATTTTTTTATTGGTGTAGCATGATCATATTTAGATGATGCTTGGGGGGAATGTTTGTGATTCTACAAAAGTAATTGTACTAAAAATAATACATATAGTGTAATAGTGTATACACATGGAATTGTACACCATGGGTATAGAGATATTTCAATGGTTTATATGAAACCCTGGGTATTATAGAAATCTCAAATGCTATACCCACAATTTCTATAATACTATATGTATAGCTCTATACTGACACCTTAGTATCCCACAGTATATAGAACTATGGTAGTATCATATACCCATAGGTTTAGGGGTTATACCCATGGTTTAAAACAAATTTTATTTGTGATTTTTCAAGTATAAATAAATGGAAAAATTTAATTTACAATTAATCCCACATATTGGATGAGAATGTTTTTTTTAAAGAGAAAATGGTCAAAAGTTTATAATGATTTTATATAAAAATGAAACATGAAAAATATTATAATTACGTAAATTGGATTAATTGATAGAAAATTAATCTAATTTAATATTAAAATAAAATTATTTATATAATTTTCATTTTAAATAATTTAAACGAAAAATGCATTTTCAGTTAAAATTTATTATTTTTCACTATTCATCAAAAAATGAAACATTGCATAAAATTCAAAAAGGATACCAAAAGGCAACTAAGATATATTTATTTATAAAATTATTTTTTAAAATAATGTTTTTAAAATTTGTTGAAAATAATTTTTAATTTTGTGCACACCACCTTTTAGAAAAATTCAGATTTTTAGAAAATATTTCTTTCTCTTTAAAATTGTTCTTTTTTCGTTTATAATAAATAAAGAAATGATATTATAATAATTTATTTATTATTATTCATTATATAAAATTTTTTAGCTATGTGTTAACTATCATATTATAAATTAATATTTTAATAATAAGTCATGTTTTTTAAACTCATCATAGCATGTAATGTAATAAAAACATAGTGTGTAATTCAAGATATTGAAGAGGTCAAATTTATATAATTAAAATATATCATAATTTATTGTTTTTTTATATTCCCTTTTATTCAGGGGGTTGTGTTTCATGAACCATTTCAAATTAAATTTTATTATTTTAATATTGCGAAGTGTTACATAAAAACTAAAAATGTATCAGTGGATGATGGATCAATGGTCTAACATGATCTTATATGGAGTTACTAGAGGATGATGATCAAGAAAAAGTAAAATATGAACCAAAATAGACATCTTTAGAGAAAAGAGTGTCAATGTTGCACTCAGAAAATATAACTGAGATCAATATTTTAAACTACTTATTGGTAGACGATGGAAAACCATCATCATTGGTAGATGTCACTGAGATTCTAGACATTTAAAAATCTATTTGAGCATTGTATGGTGAAAATTAATCCCTAAAAAAGAATATAACTTGTTACCTTCTATGATTACCTCATGAAAGGAAGGATATCAGTAAATAATGGGACATTATGATCAAGAAGGATGGAATGAACTAGGTGAAAATATATTAGGGGAGAATTGTGGTTTAAAGGATATTCATGGAATGAAGGTACTGATTTCAATAAAATATTCTCTCCTGTTGTTAGACTAATAAAAATTTGAGTAGTTTATGTTATTTATATTACAAAGAGTTTTCATATTGTGTTTATAGAACTAAATAAAAAATTTATCTATATAAATATTGAGGAATTAATTTCTATTCCCCAACTAGAAGGTTTTTTCGAATAAGTAAAGGTTCTTTTTTTGAAGATTGAATAAATATTTAAGTGTTCTCAAACAGAAATTTAGTGTTGGTACAAGAGATTCAATTCCTATATAATGAGTAGTGGATACATCATAATTAATCCAAATCTTTATTAATATTTAATGGTTCTACATGGCAATTATTATATAATTCTTGTTTTTTAGTATATGAAATGTGGTTTATAGCCCCCGATAATGATCATATCCAATATTTGAAGTCATAGTTGGCTAAGGAGGTATATATGAAAGAATTGGTATTATTATTATTTTAGATTCATATTTAACAACATATTTTAAAGGTAATATTTGGCTATCAATTTATAATTACTTGAGGAATGTCTTAAAACATATAAACATGATGGTCTGTAATCCAACATATAGCTATTTTGAGGTTAATTTCATGATATCCTCTATTGTATGTACTAAAACTGAAACAAATTTCATGGATAGGTCTTATGAACTATATGAATCAATAGTGGGGAGACTTATTTTTTAATATGGTTTTCATTATACAAAAAATTAAACATGATGTGGGAGTAGATAGTAAAAATATGAAAAATCTTGAGTTAGAGCATTAGAATAAATGCAGGAAAATAGTTCGATACATCTTGGATACCTTAAATATTGAATTATGTTTTGGAGAAAAATATTTCACTATCATATTATATAATGATTCATTTTTAGGTTATTCTTACCTAAGTAAATCCATTAGTAGTTATGTGATAAAAATAATATTTTTATCCTTTCACGATGGGGTTTTTACCTTGATTTATCATCACTAATATTCATTTGGTGATGATAATTCATTTTAATGTAAAACTCATCACAAAAAAATGTATAAAATATTAGGAATAGAAGCCTCTTGTCAAAATAAAAAAATAATTATGATTTAATATTTCCATTTCGTATAAATATATAAATTTATGAACAATTTAATTGAGATGGGTTTTGAATTTTTCATAATTAATAAAATTATAAAAATTAAAAATTAAAAATTAACAAAATAACAAAATTAAGATAAATAGAATAAAAATTAAATATAATAAAATATTAATAAAATAATTATACCATTTGAAACATAATATGTTTACCAAACAAAAATATATGGCATACATTATATGAATCTATGACCAACTAGTATCAAAGTGAGGATCAAATCATGTGTTACGGAGGAAATCCAAGCTAAAACCACATGAACTTATTCAAATGTACTACAACATACGCTCATATCACTGATAGTTCTTCTCATTCCCCTCATCTTGGTACATCTACATGTGCTATATAATATCTTTATGAACTTGAAACCTCTCTACATACTTTTTAGTGAATGATTAAAAATATTTATGATATCCCAAAGAGGGGTCTAGTGACATCACATAAGTACTATAATAACTAACATTTGTCAATATATTACATATACCATTCACCTGAAATTTCTCAAAATATTACATTATCATATGAATCAAATCACCCTCATCAAAACCATACTCATGCATGGCATCTACTCAGTGTCATTTTGACTGTATCATGAATGAGAAGTCCTAATCACATATGTTTTCTTACTATAAAAATTAAAATTATTATTAATATAAATTATATTTATTTAAAATTTAATAAATACTGACCAAAATATGGCACTATATTTCCCCGATGATCTATCATGTACTAGGATCAATGTATTTCATCTTTCAATCTTCGAACACAATAAAATTTTGGTCGAAAAAGGCTTATAAAATATAAAAAACATTTTAATTTTAAATTCTTTTTATTTATATTAATAAATAATATTACATACCAAATTTCATCAATATATACTAATTGTACGACAACAAACCCTATAAGATACAAAATACATCCCCTACTACTATCATGAAACACATTACATCTTCATAGAAAACTCTCACATCCAGTAAATGAACAATCCATCCCAAACCTAGTCCAAGATATATTTAGATTGATGGGAGAAAATAATCATGTTAAAAATAGTAACAAAATTTATATAGAAGGCATTCTTACTTAGTTAGTGTAAAAAGTTGCAGAAAATGTTAATGTATAGAAATATCTCATACCTGCAGCATATGTGAGCTCATGATATCATCTACTATAGACCATAAATTATAAAATAAAATTTATATAATATATTACTAATTAAAACAAATTTAAATAAAATATATTTTTCATTAAATTATAATCTATTTTTGATCATTTTATATTTTACATAAAAAACCTGATCCCATGATACCTATATTATAGAAAAATAATTTCATTCAATCACACTACTCTAACTAGTACCTAATTGTGAAAACTTTAAAAAATAAATATATTATTAACTAAATTAATAAAAAATAGATTATAAAATAAAATTACTAATTAAACATGTCCCTAAAAATGTTTATCTAAATATGGAGATTGAAATAATTTGGGAACTAGTTCAGGAATCATAATTATAGAAATGTTATTCCCCCTCTTAATAATACATATTGTGGCATATTGATATTGGTAAGATGTATGGCCATCATGAAAATCATCAGGTAGCTCATCATTAATGAGAGAAAAAATAGATCATCAAAAAAATTAAAATACATCTAAGAGAAAAAATATGACCATTTAAAAATTGGTAATACATATATCAAATTTAAAAAACTAATAAATACATCATTTATCATATTCATGCCCAAGTTCATTGATGTAAATTTCATTATATTCCCCTTAAACAATGTCATCTTCGATAAAAATTATTATTCCTTATCCATTTTAACCCCATCCACATAATCAAAATCTTAATACCATAATCGAAGGTGCCATTTATATTTATATCTAATAATTCATGATATGTATTTTTTTTCTTTTCTATAAATAATTAAATATATATTAATTCCATAGAACAATTATCATTTTTGAGAAACTGATTGTCATATGATTTCCTTTTTCATACACACCACATATAATATAAACCTCTCAGAACATAAAAATTATTTTTAAAATAACCTTGATGTGGTTAATATGTTAACATAACTGTTTAATTTGTGGTAACAAGACATTTATATTAAATTCCAATGACCCCATGTCATGGATTAAATCACAACCCCAGATCGGTATCAAATGATTTCTGTTTAAAAATTATTAAATAATTTTTTCCAATATAACAATTATTAGAAATAGCATACCGTAAAATTCAACATAACAGTTTTTATAATGATATCCTTACAAAAAAAACTATTAATTAATTTCATTGATTCATTTGGTATTAATGTATGAAATTTAAATCCATGAACCACATATGCATTTTATGATAATTACAGTTTATATATAGGTGTTGTACAACATATAATTAACTATCAATTTTAATTTCATGATTTGTTTCCTACAAGCAACAAAAATTGTTAATAATATATATTAAAAGAAGATTTAATGTTAAACTATAAACATATTAAATTACTAGTATATGAAAAAATAGGAAAAATAATGATTTCAATATTTTTTAATGATACTAGGGGTAATTTTTATAAATATTTTTTGACATGGTAATTATTTAGTCTAAAAAATGAGAAATTTGTTTACTATAAAATGATTATAATTATTACTTTCATCACAAATCATGTGATTTCATCATAAATGAGTATAAAATATGTATGAGATCTAGGATATTATTCCACTATAATAACTCATTCATGATAACCACTAAAATCATTATTAGGATGATAAGAACTGAAAATTGCATTTTTTTGACATATTCTGCACTTTACTCATTGTGACCCTTATGATTTTGGTTTGAATGATATTCTTATTGAAAATAATAAGATATGAAATGAGATATTTCTTCCTACATGTATACTTCTACAATTGAGGCTCCAACTAATGATTTGTTACATACTCTCTTCATTATTTGTTGTAATACATATCACAATGGAGTACATACATTGGTATTTTATTAGAAATTTATGTTTCTATTTATATTGAAAATGAAATATTAAATGTTCTATTGAGTCAAATAATGATGGATGAAATATTCTCTATAATTTCCCTAAAATTAAAATAAGTACTTTTTGTCAAAAAATTAACACATCCTAAAATGATGATTTCTCACAATTAGCTGATATAAAATATGATATTTCAGTCAAAAAACCATTATTTATGAATTTAATATCTATTTAATACTTAAATGTAGTATTATTTTCATTATGACATTCAATTCCTTAATTTTAAATCCAATAATATGTACATTTTGACTGAATGAGTCAGATTATATGGACAAGAATCTATTAATAAGATATTTATAATTTATTCAATTAATAATCAATGATTTTCTTTCTATAGTACATATGTTTCTACTAGATTAATTAACAATTTTGAAATTTATTATTACAATAACTCAAGTTTGAGATACCATGTATTTTGGGAAATATATAATTGTGTGTTTATATTATCATTGATTTTTTCAATATTTTCCATCATTATATAAAATATGTTATCAAAAATATTCCACCTTTTAATTATACCCATAATTTTAGGAACCAATTAATCCAACCAATATGATAAGTCCTATAAAATATTTCACAGTATCTAATTATGATCTCTCCATAAAAATATATTTTTTAGTTTTGACTTTTTTCAAAAGTAATAAAAGGTCATGATGTGATGAGATATTGTACCTGGATATATAAGAAATCTACTAGAGTATCATTTTTTACAATTCCTCTATTTTTAAAATGACATCTATTCTAAATAAACAGTTATATGATAGATGAAATTTCTGATGATAATAAAAATTACTATTCATTATTCCACTCAAAAACAAAAACACTATGTTTTCATCCCAATAGTACAAACATGATTTGAGACCATGTGTAATCCATCCACATAAAATACAATACACTAAAAAGTAAATTATAATCATCATTAATGTGATAGTAAATGAAAAATCTTGATCTGGATCAATAGAATATGTATTTGCACTATTGTTCCATAATGAAATTAACTTGTAAATCAATGGATATATTATTGGTTTTAATTTAAATCACATAGTGAGACATATGTTAGTATAATTTTTAAAATCTAAAATAAAAGAAATGAAACCCTCTTTAATTTGTTAAAATGCCTTTGACTACCCCTTTAATTGGAATTATTTAATTTGGTCATGTAGGAAAGAGATTAATGGAGGTGAGAATTCTCTAATAAAGTAGCATAACCACTCTTAACAAATAAAGAGATTTAGGCAATCTACCTATGAAATATTGATTGGAGTTTTGAGTGTTTTGTTGTAAGGTGTTTCTCTATTTTTTCAGTGGAAAATAATTTGAAGGTTTTATCATTAAAATTTCAAAATTTATTTTACACCTAATTTTACCAATATTTATCATTATATTTTCAATTTTTTAACCCTGTCATTTTATGTTATTTTTATTGTTATATAAGGTTTTAATTAATTTCTATATTTTTAATATTATTTATATACCACAATTATCACTTCACCGAATAGGATAATAATTTTCGGTCCCAACAGATGGATTTTGTACAATCATCAAATGTTCATATATAGTAGAATACAACCCAAATGAAGGTAGATGTAGTTTTATGAATAAACACACAAGTAAATATATAAAAATTACATGGTAAATTGAAATAATATTTATCATCTTCCATGTAAATGGAGAATTCTTGATAATGATCTACATGCAGGGAATAAATACACTATAACTCTGAGGGGAGAACATGTGCTGATGGATCTGCGACTATATCATGGGGATACTCGAACATTGAATTTTTTCTAGAACCTTCATCTCAAATGATTAAAAATAGTATGGGAGGAAGAAAAAATTTTCCACAACCAACAGAAGAGGAAATCATCCCCTTATATTAGTAGATCACATGGCTTCCCAAATTGGATAAATTTTAAATCATTAAAAATTTCCATGGAATTAAAATAAATCCATTAAAATAATAAAAATTGTTTGTGACTAATAATAAAATGGTTTGGGACAAATATAAAAAAAATATTTATATATATTATCAACGATATATTTATTTCATGCCTAAAAATACCTACATCACAGGAATGTATAAACACACACAAACAAAGACACACACACACACACAGATATATATATATATACAATACCATATAGTATATATATATTTAATTTCCATCACTATCCTAGTTACACAAAAACCATAGAATTATATTATTCATAACATCTCAACTATATTTGAATAGATCCTAAAGCTTTTCGATATAGTTTTTACTTAAAAGTTGATAGTTTCGAATATATAATTTTTCTACATAATTTTACTAATCCAATGGTCTAAAAATGTGACCATATGGTACTTAGATGCATCGACAACACTTTTTGAAATTGGTATTTCATAGATGTATGAAAAAAATTTGCCTTTAGGAAAACATTAGTATTACTAATTATACTTGTGGGTTTTATGTGATCTCCAAATACCGTAATAATATATCTATATGAACATTTCCACAAAAATATGTATCATTTACTAAAAATAGATCATATATAATCCCTTTTTCATTATATAAAGTGACTACTGGATATAAGAAATTTCAATGTAGTATTGTCTTTTAATGTTTTTATTGATTCTATAAAAAATACATTACATGTAGATAAATACATCACATTTTGTACTTTTATATGATAATAACATAATATTCTTGTATCCATGTATTTAAACATATCAAAAGTTAATCAATTTGGAATGGTTATGAATTTAGAAATTATAATTTATTAATGATCAAGATGTCTTCTCATCTCATAGAAGTAGAAAAATAAAATCTTGGATTAACTCTAGCGGGTGACAAGATAAGCAACACACTAAAACCCAACCATATTAGATAAGTTCACATGGTTAATAACATTATAATGGAATCAATGTATGAATTTTTTCATGTATGGTATCTTAATAACCATTGAAAATAAAGAATGATAATAATCATAAACACATATTTTTTTTAAATGATTGTATGTCATTCCATAATATTTAGTTATTATTTTTAACCCAAGTGATAATTATATACTTAATAACACAATAATTTATTATTATATATCTCATATACAACCATTTTTAAAAGATATAAGAATCTATTCAAGCTAGTCTTTACATGTTATCACAACTCATTATACTCCTTTATGATTATCGGTTAGGTGCAACTAAATATTTTAACTTTAAGTGGAGATTTATCATTCAACCATTCATGTAAATTAATTTGGAGCACACATAAATGATAAATGGATAAATTATTTATTATAAACACATGTTATATTAAAACATATTATAACCATTCACTTATCTTAATCTAGATGAAATTCACGTTGTTATATTAATCAATGTTTTTTTTTTGAACATTACTTCCAAATGTAATACCTAGATCATACATATGTGACCATATAAAAATATACTCCCACAGACATCTTAGTGAGTAACATTTATGTATAAATATTGTTTGAATAATGATGAGACATAAAAATAATATTATTTATTTTTAAAACATTGATCTTTTATTGAAACAACATGTCTTCATTACATCAAATGTCATTATGCTATATATTTATTTCATTGTAGACTTATTTATAAGTAAATCATAATTATCCTTAGATACTTCTATATCATACATTTCATGAAATATTTTATTATTTAAAATAACTATTTACATTATCACATTACCAACACATATTAAATTCATTTTAGGCTAATGTGAAATCCAAATAATTAAGATAACTAATATAACAGTATAAATTTCACTTTAATTAAACAGTTTAAACTCTTGTAGGATAACTAGTGTTATAATTTGTGTATTGCTGGGTATGCCAGTATATAAAATAGTTATGTTCACATGTTATGGTAATTAATTGTAAATAATTAAATTTTTTTCCAATCACATTCCCTACGATTCTTTAGGATATTTTGTAATGAATCACTATAGAAGATGTATGGTAAAATCTTTTAGTTATAAGTGATATTCACTTTCTCATAGTAACTAAATGTATATATTTTTATTTTTTTATTATGTCATGTCCAAACACTCTAGCATATTAGTCTAAATATGATTAAAATATAGGTTTTCACAATATATTATTTATTAGAATGGAACTCTTATAAGTTCAAGAATAATCGTTCTAGATTCATAGAAATTATATTCTAAGAATAGGATTTTTCTAATATTTAACAAAAAATACATTGTGTTTTATAAAGTAAAATTTATTTTCATTTGGTGTTAATATATAGTAATTAAAATATTGTTTCCATATTATTAATGGTATTATAATAATTTGAAACTTTTCCTTTTTAAAATAATATTTTATTAAAATCTCCCAATGATACATGGTACGAACATAGTTCTTCATTTGTTAACAAATACCTAGAAACCAAATTTCTACTAGATAAACAATTTTTTAAAAATATACTTCTGAAAACTAGTTAAATAAATATACTGAATCATAAAATAAATATATATATGTACTAATAACATTATAACCCTTTATCATTGATCATACTCTACTATCTTATAAGATAAGTGAGATGATTATGCACATATTTTACTTAGATTCATCTGAACTTGACAAGTTTATTTACATTCAAATTCTAATGGTAGTAAAAATTTACATCATAACATGAATTTTAGCTACAACCTCAGTCAACAATTACTTTTATTTTGAACACCTATATATATAAAACACCTGAAAAACATACACATGTAATCACATACCCATTATAATAGATGAACTAATTACTACAACATCTAATCCAATGATGGAATTTCCCATGTGTTCCCTAAAATCATCAAGTATATCTTGGATAATCCAATCACATGGGATTATTAATATTATATTATGTTAACAATATGTTTAAATGACCATGATCATTTTCATAATGTAAGACTCAAGAAATTTTTTAAAAATAATTTCTTCATTCAATTAGAACTTTTACCCACTTGATCTATCCTCATAGCACTAGAATAATCAATCATATTCTTTATTAATCTATTATAAATAATTTTATAATATTAGGTATTAAATTATTGAATTAATTAATATTTATAAAACATATTTATAGGTCAAAATTTGATAAATTCTATAACAAGATATTTTTTATTATAGGATTTCTTATGTTGTTATAAAAATATTAAATATTTTTGAATATCATTGAGATATGCAATCATATTGTGTATATAAAGCTATAATACATAGAATATTTATCAATTAAATTCTTTTGAAACAATAAATGAATCAACCCATGATTCTATATGTTTATAGAGAGTTTATTTGAATAAATTTAACAATATATTACATGGGACAGAATTTCTCTAGAACATAAAATATTTCACATTCTCAATAAATTTTCATGAGGTACATGTGTTTGAGATTTAATTTACATTAATATTCCCATTTAATGGATTAAAATAATATTTAGGGTGATTAGAGTGATTAATTTACCTACAAAATAACTTTTTATTTGAGGGATATTAGGTATTATATATTTTCATCAAGGAATTTCAATGATTGGTCTCCTATTAATATTGAAGACCTCATATATCATATATATAATTATGATAAAAAATTAATATTCCACCATGGAATGAGTTTTCTATGGATTTTATATAACCAATGAGTTATTTGGGTTGTAAATCATCCAAATCACATTATTTTTTACTCTGGGACAGTTGGGTGGATAACCCTTTATGAAAATTTTCTTATAGATTCACTCAAATGTATTAATTCGTTAACCAAATACAATTAAGTTCTCCTGGATAGCGTAACCCAAAGTAAAAAACCAAATATATTCTTACCACGGTAAATCCAATGTTACCCATATATGGAATAACCTAACAGAGGATGGTTAATTATCAACCATTACATTATATAATTATACAAGATAATTGATGGTCACTCATTAATGGAAATACCATTTTAATTGGATGATCATGTTCTTAAAAATATTCTAACTCATAGTATTTGATGTGTTTTTACTTATAAAGTCTCAATAATATAATATATTTCATATGAATATTATTTTCATAACACCAACATCCTATATAATAATTTCCATTTCATGTTTTATTCTTTTAAATTGTATGTTTTCTTTTAATGATTCGGTTTTGAAATCATTATTCAAACAACCAAACCAATTGTTCAACCCATATTTATGTCTAACTTTTTAAAAAACCAACAAGTCTGTTCTAAATATCCTAATATAAATGTCAAACATTTTTATAAATATCCAAATGTATTATATTCATATGGTACATGAATTATTCATATAAAGAAATAAATTAATATGACATTGAAAATATCTACATGGGTATGATTAGAGAAACGTATAGTTAAACCCATTTTCTTTCCTAGTTCAGTAATGAATATAATAATGTAGGTGTTCCGACCCCATGTCCATTTACCTAGGGAGACATTACTCAATAGGGATATCAATTCCATAGAACTCCTAACACATAATATGTTTAAAAAAATCCAATAATGTCATGATCCCAACACCATAATGTGTACCCCTCTAATGTTGGGAATGAGAGAATAAAGATGTTTATTTCCATAGTGCCACCTACAGTAGTCCTCGGGTTGTCAAATAGCATCGAGGGTATAATAATCATACATATGGGACACATTACCCATTAAGAGAACACGAAAAAGTGAGAGATAATATAGAAAAACCAATCAAAAATTTATCATATATATATGTATAATATAACCCATCTTCATACATGTAATTTCATATAATTTTAATTAATCTAAAATAAATACTATAAGTACCTAATAAGATAACTCGGCAGTTGCCTAGAATCCCAAATAATTCATGAAAACCATGAGATAATAATGTTATGTCTGATATTTATCTTCATACTACTAACATAAAAAATATTTCATATATATATATGGGATGAGAATAGTGGTATACATAATAAGATCCTCTTAGGAGCGTATAATGAAAAAATAATGAAATCATACTAAATATCATTGAGTATCCAGTGAATCTTACTGATAACCTCAATAGTTATACTATGTTCCTAGCCTTGAAAAGTATTACACTCATAGTGTATTGAATATATGAGATAATATAATATAATAAGAAGAAATTATGGGAACCAGACTACCACTTCCCACAGGTTTACAACACTTCCCCATTGTCACATGTCATAGTATATCTCTCTCCAACATAAACCAGCCCACAGACACCAAGAATAATAATAACATCATGATTCTCATGCATCATATCATTAGATCAACATATATAACATATGAATATAGTAAAAATTAGTTTTCAGGATCCACTAATGATTTTATTATGTGTTTATGTATTGGGTGTTATACCTCAATCCATCACAACTCATACACCAAGTATGGTACCTCAATCGATCACACCCTATACATTTCTTAACTATAATAACCACTTAGATACTATATATGTATATATATGTGTATTGAATATCCAAGATATGTCACACCCCCTACACAATAACACACACACACACATATTGGGAAACAATATCTTATGAATACCAGCACATGAACTACCAAGAGAGGGGAGTGGGGCCAGTGTGGGTAGTTAGTTATCCCTCATACCACCAAAATATTAGGGTAAACACCCTCTCATGGTACATTAGGTTCTTGTATCCTTAACTAACATTGGTGTGGTAGCATATAAAATCAGAAAATATATAGGATACAACATAGAACACAACCAAACATTGGGCATAACGTAATATTAGATTCAACTATAGATAACATCTCTCAGACTCCAACCTCTATCTATTAAGACTGGATATCATATAAGATAAGAATAATTTTAAAGAATAATATTAAATTTCATCTTTTAATTGTACATTTTATTTTATTTTAATTAATTCAATATCCATTAAATCACCAACAATATTATTCCACATTAACCATTGTTATCCCTCAAATACATGTACATTACCTTAGTCATAATCTATAACATATCCATGATTTCTAAAGTGTAAAATATCTTTTTCATTCCAGCATCACCAACCTGATGGGTTTAGTCATTTTTTAACCATTATTATTTCCAATAATCTAGGTATTATAGGAAAACAATCAAAATATAAACCAATGAAGAAACATGAAACAATGAACATCCACCCACCATAATGAGTTGGGGAAATGAATACATGTAATATAAGAAACTTGACCATAATCCATTTAAAAAATCATTTTTTGGAAGCATCCAAATTTAAGAGAATTAACATCGAATCCCATGTTCAACCAATTATATCATCGGAAGTTCCATCCCAAAAACATTAAGTCATATCCAAATGTATTTTTCCATCACAATGGTCAATTACTAACACATCACATTAGAATCCCCACCCCATATCTCATCATCTATCTTAAGATTATAACATATCACATGGAATGGTTCATATCCAGATCACATCACAGAGATTAAAAAATAATGTAGTAAACTATTAAATATTGTCCCCCCAAAAAAGAATTCATATATTATATATATAAAAAGATCCTTTGTCTCCAAACATATATAATCCATCCTTTATAACAAATAAACAATTAGGAACTCATGGTTATATCTTTATAAAACAAGCAGTTCTTATTAAATCATGAATTATCCAATTTATTATTTGTAGGTTCCACTTACATGTGTCGTACGACATCGACTGCAACACTCTATCAGACTATTGAACATTACCTAATGAATAAATACCATTATCAATCAAACTATGAAAATGAAAACCTCATTTAATATGCCTTGTTAATATTTTCCGCAACTAATATTAAAATTATTTTAAATTTTTACCAATTCAAATTATGCAGGGATGATATATTAAATCACACATGTTCCTTAAATCAATTTTAACTACCACAAAATTACATAAAAATAGATATTCATCTATTTATTTATCTTTTTAATTTATTCATCCAAAAAATTTCAAATTACCAATGGTATGATTTTACCATTTTCCAATTAAATAAACATGATAAATTAATTATAAAATCATGATACACAAGCATAGAATATATATCATACTCTCTAGAAAATCATACAGAAAATTATAATCATGGTACCAAACATCGAAATGTGTTTACCTTCAAAATTACGTATAAGAATAGTTTAATATTTATTAGTTTAATTCCATTTAAATCAAACAATATAAATCATTCCAAAATTATTATTTAACATAAATAAAAATTAGAAACAAATAATATTTTTCTTCTAATAAATCAATGTTTTTAACATGATATCCTACTTATTTCATAAATCCTTATCATCTCCTGAAAAAAATATTTCATCCCTACAAGGATGTCATGACATAATAGAAAACAACAATTATACAATAGAAGTGAAACTACAATCACATGGAAAGAAAACATGGGAGGAATCACATAGAAGAACCATAATAGAATGAGAGAGAACTAACCTTGGATCACAGTGGTTCCATCACAAGAATCTAAGAATCAATACCCTTTGAAGGGATCCTAAAATTCATTAAGAAATTAAGTTGGATAACATGTTCCTTTGGAAAACATCCATAGGTTTTGAAAAAAAGTGGTGATATTTGTTATAAATATTGTTTCACAGGGGATATTTATAGTCAAAAAACATTTTTCTCATCGTACACACATCAAACATTATGATCTATTAGAAAATGAATCACCTCAAACCAAAACAACTATATTTAATTCACATGATAAATTTTTTGTTTTTGATGAAATTTTAATTGGATGAAAATATAATATATGAAACCCTTCATGTTATAAAAAACACTCACACCATAAAACAAATTCATTGAAAACTTCATGTTAAAACATAAATTCTCTTTTCCTCTTTCATTTTGTATCTAAGCACCATCAAAACTCCACTATGCCTCTTCTGAGAACCATGGGATTTGAAAACATGAAAGGGGTCAGACTACATGGATCTGGGCACTTACATCTCATAACCATCAACAATTATCATCCCCATGAACTCAAAACTATGAAAATAGAGAGAGAGAAGGAGATAAGGGGTCATCCAAACATCAACCATTTGAGAAAACTCTCAAGGATATCACCATCATAGAGGCTCATCCACCAAACTCATATGAACAAAGTGAAAAGTAATGAAAAAACAAAAACCATATTTTAATAAATCCCCTGATAGAGATAACATTCATATGAGATATGGGCCCTAAAAATAAATAACAAGTAACCATATCAAAAAATTAAAATTTTCAATGTCAAAATAAATCATTATAATAAGAAAATAGATAAACATAAAAAAGATTTAGGGATAATGAATATGTAGTTGTAACTCATGTTCCTAGGTACTCACCTCCACTCAACCATTCCCCCATAACATGGAAACCAAGGGATTAATATACACCCACAATGACTTATCCTAGATGTATTAGATATCCAGAGACCAATTTTTGAAGGACACATCATTATCATCCTCAATATCACTGACATAAATAATGAACCTATTGGAGGATCTATGACAATTGAAATATATGATATAGTTAGATGATGTATAGGGAGTGATATATGAGATTTCATATCTCTAATCTGAGAAAAAAATTAATGCGGTCCAACAATGTGGGTGAAAATTATTGTCCCATAACTAACCATCAATATCTATGAAGAGGAGGTACCAATAAAAAAACAGGAAATCTAATGATAAATTCCATCAGTCTCCTCTTACAATCATTATACTTAATTTAAAGATATGGTGTTATTTTAACTCTATAAAATATCACTTGAACCATCTATATACTGCTATATACTAGTTATGACATGGAAAATATTGAATATTAGACCCCATTCAAATATAATAAAGAATGGAAAGGTTTTCATTAAAATATTTTTATCGTTCCATAAAAATGGTCGGGTGAAAACTATTTTTTTATGATAACTCAACCAAATATAGGTGCATCATCATCCAACCTCCAAAATTCAAGATACATTAGCATTAAATTTCCTCATGATTCAATGTGGTGGAATCTGACTGATCATCCTTTTATGTGTGAAAAGTATTGTCAGGGAAAAAATGTGATCGAAATGATTATTGGTGACCTATCCAAGACCTAAAGGAATAATGGGTATCTAGAGTCATGATTGTCATCCTCGAGAATATGTAGATTTATAGAACTTCCTCTAGATATATTCTCAAACAAACATATAGTGACAATGAATCCATAATAACTATATGGTGGGATGGTTTCATAAAATGATCCACCATCACACATATAGAATCATAGTCTTCCAATGATTGAGATAGACCAGTAATGAGGTCCATCGAGATGTCAACCGACATCCATTAGGGAAAATAAAATGGATATAAAAAAACTAAAAACATAGTGCTCATCCACCACCCTATGTTAGAAAAAACATCATGAAACAAACTGTGCAATTTAACACATCATCTTAGGACACAAAATATTTCATCACAAATATCTTGACATCTTATTAATGTTAGGATGTACCATAAAGCGTGATCTATAGAACTCATGATGAACCATGTCAACCAACATCAAATGTAAGAACCCCCCCCCCCATTATCAATATCCGATGTTTTCATTCCTCAAACCAACCATTAAGAGATTCACCAAAATCAAATTAGTCTCTCCATACGTCCTACCCATAAACCCCCAACTAAGACTCCACCACAAACTCAACTATGTATAGATATACTATCATATATAAAATATATCATATGTAAATAACCTCCCCCAAATTTAGATTAATCATTGAGATCTCTTCCATTACTCTCTATGAATCTCCAGATTCATTAATTGAATCAACATGTGACATCCATCTCAGCACATTAGCCACATCATTTATCTACTCATGGGTATAATTAATAAATATGTAATACTCCTGTAATAATTTAACTAATCAGTTTAGATGAAAAATCATGTTATAAAGAGAAAAGATATTCCTTAGGCTATTAGGATTACTAAAAATCAAAAATCACTTACTGGGGAGGTAATTTCACCACAATTTCATGGAAAACACAAATACTTCCAACTCGAGATCATGGGACCCATAATTACACTCATGGGTATGTAACTGTTGATACTCATAAGAATAAATTGAACTATAAATTAATATATCCTGGCATGAACAAGGATGTGAAATATAAATGAAAACCACAAAATAAACTCCCTCTACTTGAAATCAAAGGACTAGGGTGTTGTCAAACATATCCTTTAGGTACTCAAAAACATTTTCACACAAATAGTTCCACATGAACTCCTACTCCTTTCTTGTCAAGGATTTCTTGGGAGTAGTGAATTGAGAGATATTAGTTAAATACATTCTACAATATCCTACAAGACCAGGTAAACTTCTCACCACATCCAATTTCTTGGGGAAAACCCATGAAAAAAATTACTCTATATTTTAAATTTCTATAACTAATCTATTTAGTGACATGAAACATCCCAATAAATGAACATCATGAGAATAGAATTGAGACATTGAAAACTTCAAGACCAATAATATTATTATCGAGATAAATTAAAATGGAACTTATATTCTCGTAATTATCATCCACATATGTTTAGTAAACAAGGATTTCATTTGTGAAAGACAACAAATATTTAGAGAGAAACTATTGAAACAATATTTTTATCATACCCATTAACAAAATTAGAGCATTCGTTGGACATGAATAAATCAAAATAAACTTATAATGAATTTGAAAATATTTAAATGTGGTATTCAGAATATCCTCATCATTATGGGTTTTTTTATATCCAAATTGTGAATGAATCTTTTTGAAAAAACGTTATCCTTTCAGATAATCAAATAAATCATAACTTTATCATAGAGGATAGAGGTTCTTCACAATCACCTAATTCATGTGATTATATTCAATAATAATTTAAAAAATTCCAATATCCTTCTTTGTGAAAAAAACCAATTCACTAAACAATTACATACTTTGTTGAAAAAACCCTCACTACAATCAATAATCAGATAGAAGTCATTATTATCATAGATTAGATGGTGTCATCCTATACAGTGACATAAAGACAAGAGACACACCCATTAGTATATCTATATCAAACTTGATCACCTTTCAAGCGGGTAACAGAACAATCTCCTCATAAAATAAATCAAGGATCTCATCTGAAAACCATGAAAACACAAATTAATGATCCTATAATGAGATCTACATATTCTCAACCATCAGAGAAAGATATGGATATAACATGCCTTTGACCCATTTGAGGGCCAAATTTTCTAATTACCAATGTTATCCCTCTATTATCATCATAGATTAAAACCTTCATACTGATGAAATTAAATATAGACAACATTCAATAAACCCAGTCTATTATGATGATCATGCTATATATATTTATTAGTAAAAACTAAATATTATCCCCATGAGAGAAATTAATCCAAAACTAGCTCACTTTTACAAATACTTCATACATTTCAACTCAACCACCAACTAGAACAATAAATTCCAAGGGAATATAACTCTTCACACCAAAAGTTCCAACATATTGAAGGGTAGGTGATATGAAGGAGTTTTTATCTCTTGAAAGAAAAACAACATTCAACCATAACGAAAGAATGAAATGGTAACATGAATAACGTATTCTATACCCGATGCTTGAAATAATAGATAATGAAGCTAGGCACGAATTTCTACACATTATCTATGACCTTGATGATGACCAACTACATAGTATTGCATGACACTATAAGGATAAGAATCATATTTGGATTGTTTTATGATTTACTCTTATCCACTATATAGGTAAGAAACTAGACTTTCGTACTACATCTTCATTGATTAATACTGGCTCGATGGAGGAACATGAAGCTAAAAAACTAGAGAATAATAACTACTAAAAATGGTTGGAAAATTTATAAACTAATTACCTTATAATCCATAATAAATGATATATTTATATCCCTTGGAATTGGTTTCATAGCCCGCACCACTAGATAAATGATATGATAATGGCTATGACATATACCCTAGTAATTCAATGCTCTTTTATATAAGAAACTATGAACCCCATTAACCATCTCTTCTTTATGAGGAATCATGATGGATCCCCTCTATTGATGATATATATTTCTCTAGTGTCCTCTAAATGATATATTATTTTTCTAAAACCTCAATATATATATAAAAATTAATATGGAGATCTAGTGGTATATATCTAGAAGTAATGCCTCCTCCAAATGTATCACTATGGAATCCTAATTTGGTAACAAGTTTGTTGTATATCACAGTAGGATCCTGAAATAAATCCAATATTATTTCATGTGAGAACTCCCCTATTGAAGGATAATCATCTCATAATAATTGGACCTATGTACTGCATTATAGTTAATCTATTCTCAGAACTAATCTGAGAAAATATCCCATTATACATTTGTCTTCTTTATATCTTCATGGAATAAAATCTACCATTACCTTTCGAACCTACTCCAGATCGTCACATCCAATGAGAGACATGTATCATCATGAGCATGAATTGAAATGATGTCTATCTCAAACTCCCCTAACCAGTCCTTTATAAATGAATTTTAATAGTCTCCCCCATACTTCTATAGTCAGTAGAACTAAAACTCTCATAATTTCCTGTTATAAATGTTCATTTCATCAACTAATACTCAGTGAAAATCTACTAACACATCATTATAAACATCATTGATTTGAAACGTATGATGATGTAAAACTAGAGAAATTTATTATTGAAGGGAAAATCATCATTCCTCCTGAATCTAGAATATAGAAGAACAAACATTATTTAATTGATTAATTATTTTATTTCATCTATGGTTTAATCGATCCCGTGTTCTACCCATTTCAAGAAAATCATTAAAGAAGATTAATGACGTGAGGATTATTTGTCATTAAATCCTAAAATAATAAATTTTCTCCAAAAA
Source organism: Viscum album (assembly GCA_963277665.1). NCBI lineage: Eukaryota > Viridiplantae > Streptophyta > Magnoliopsida > Santalales > Viscaceae > Viscum > Viscum album. The sequence continues at coordinate 588,205,835 of OY728141.1, read as the reverse complement.
TATGCAATATAGTAGTCCCTGTATTATCTCTCGAAGAGGTTGCAATTTGAGTTGCAAAACTGTCACATTGGTTTTTTTTTGTTTTTTTTTTCAAAAATAGAAATCTTGGGATTTTATTAATGAATCAAGAACGTAATATAAGTATAAAACAATGATAAAGAAAATTTTCAAATGAGACATAAATTTTATAGGAAATAAAATAAGTTTGAAACTAGAATCAAAACAGTGGTTACAGACAAAAATTAACCTCCAAGACACTCCCCTCTTCCTTGTTTAAAATTATATCCCTAATGAATCTATAAATGCGTAAAAAATACCACTGAATAAACACGTTATTTTTAATTGATATCATATTAAAACCTCAATATGATTGTTTTACCTCCTATAGAATTGACCCAATTACTTGAAGACCTCCAAATAATTTAACCTAATCGAAACAACTATGCTAAACGATAAGACCTCACCGAAGAAATTTAAATAGGGAAACTGACAATTTTACTTCATTGATTAGGAAACCATCCAAAACAAACAAGTTGAAAATATATTCATGATTGAAAAAAACCGCTATCATCCATGAAATATAAGTTCAAGAGGGATACAATAGAGATTACACATGAAGATCAAAACTCAGAAGGGAGTGCCCGTTGGTTGTCACCATCCGAAACCACTTGGTGCTTAGAATCGCATCACATGAGCATCCCAAATCATTCAATTACAGCAAGCATTCACAACATTTTCATTAAGGTATCTACAATGCCAAACTCCTATTAAAATTAATGAAGAGATGGGAATATAAGGGGAAGAGGGATGAAAATTATTCTGTCCAGATTCCGTCCATTCGAAGTTGGATTTTGTTTGGAATCCCTCCTGACCGAATCAACATCTACAATCTTCTCCATAGTCGATCGAATATAGGACCTCTATATTCCTCCAAAATTTAGTCATGTTGCAGAAATTTTCTTAATGTTATAAATTAATTACTCAACCTATTTTACTCTTCCTGAGGAGACTCTTCATCTCCCTCATAATTGTTTCACTCACATAGTTCCATAATGACAGACTTTGACCTCAAAACTCATCATGCATGCGCTCCTTGGAGTATTTTTGCATTCCAGTTGGAATTAATGTCTTCAGACAGATGTATCTGTAGTTAAGCCTCCTTAAATGATGTGGGGTCCACAGAACTGACCATAAAAACGGTTTACAAAGAACGATTTATTTGATCCATTAGATGAATGATTTAAAACATGGGCCAGTTTACGTATATGAAGACCATATTCCAGGGGTTCCTTCAAAAAACTAATCAGTCGAATTGGATAAATATTTGAAAATATATGTCCAAATAATCAAACTAGATAAGAACTGTTAAAAATCTAGAATTAAGGAATTTTCATAATTTAGCTCAAAATACAAAAAAAAATTCCAATAATGATGAAATTTCACACACAACGACACATTGGTGATAGTTAAATTATTGAAATGTAGGAAAAAATATATTGATAATATCAACTCAATCAATTCCTCCACACATTGAACTTGGTCTCCTTGACAAGTGACCACAAAAACCAAATCCTTAAACACAAACCAATGAGGTTCACTAATCAACCCCCATGAATCGGATCATGTCTTACCTCATGAAAAATTATTCAAGTTGTAAATTCAGTTCATTCAATAAATTGCACTTATATTCTCCTCTCATTAACAAAAATTCACAAAATATTTCTCTCAAAACACTAATATTGATTTTCACCAAAGCTTTTCTCCTCTGAAAACATACAAGAATAATCATAGGCTTGAAAAATTTCTAAATCTTCACCTGATGTGAGCCAAGAAAAATGTGATCATCATGATGGATTTTCAAGGTTGTTCTACAGCTAAAGGTTGGTGGGTTTCAAATTACCAAAATTCAGAGGCAAAATATGGAGAGTTTGGCTAATTTTTTGAAGAAACAAAAAGCATGAATCTAATCTTCACTCATATGGGGAATCCTCCTTACTATCTTCCAATGAATGTCAGATTTGAGAATCAATGAGAATTTTTTTCCACCTCATTCCATCAATATCTCAGCAGCCAATGTAACATTTCTTTTCTTCCTTTTCTTTTTCTCAGAAGCTGTAATGCCCCAACCCCAGTTACCCAGAGTTGGTGCATTATTACATAACATTGTCATGATCAAAATAAAGATCAAGTATCAAAAGTATGATTAGTTTAGTAGTCTTGGAAACACTATATACATTCATAATGTTTACATTACATCATAAATTGAGAACTAAAACATCATCATGTCTCCACACTCATATCTCGGTATACTATCGAGGCAGGTAATTCATAAAATACTTCTTCACATCCTGGGAAAAATAAAACATAGAATGGGGTGAGCTCAAATGCCCAGTAAGGATAACAATATAGAGGAGACTTTCATAAATAAGAATAAACATTTAAGGAAATGTATAACTAAAACAAAAGCCATTTAAAACTTGAACTTCAGCATAATATGTCAGAAATAAAATGAAATAATTCCATATACTTTTTCACATAGATATTCTACTAGTCGAATAATCACATGTAATATCAGTAACCACTTTCATTATGATGGAATGCATAATGTGAGACTATCATAACCACATAGCCAAGGCCTCGTTCCAAGACTACAAATAATATTTTATCAAGCCCTTGTTCCAAGACACTAGTTTGTCTCATGAGACCTACCAATCCATCGAGGAGCTATAGCGGGCTCCACCTGTCACTTATTAAGTCCAATGCATTCCTCAAATGAACAGGTTTATTCATAACATAACCATTCATATTAAAACTAGCATACGAAATGTCAATACTTCTTCATAAAACATGAATGGTATAAAAATAACACATCCGTAGTCAACCATATCAAAAAACCATCAATACAATAGGGATGTTTTGTATTATAAACAATCAACTCCAAATAAACTTAAAATCCATCAAAGAATGTTGACATAGATGAAACCAAAACTCTTTTTAGAGAAATATCTCTTTCTATTTTGAAACCATTTAAGAGTTATATATTAATAAAATAAAACATTTTCTTTGAAAATATCATTATAAGCTTGTATGGGGAGCTTAGACTATTTTATAACGGCAGAAAATAGCCGCACTCTCCGTATACATTAAAAAAAACATTCTTACCTTAATTCTGTCTAAAAGGTTAAAATGGACCATGTTTGGAAAACGACAGAACGATTCCTTAATAAACATCTTATAAAAAGTCAAAAGGGGTATACATGATATTATCCCATATTCTTTAAAATATTAAGAATTATTTTTATTACATTTTTAAGAAACATGGATGTGGATAATAAAGAGGTCCCAGTAAATAATTACGTATAAACAACCTTGGATAATGAAGAGATTGTGAAATAAACCCTTACCTTGTACTTTTCCTTGGATGGGGGTAGGTTAAACTCCCATATAATGGTGAAATAATTGTTATTAAATTATACAAGAATAATATACATTAATATGATATCATATATTATCTTTTAACATTGATTTGTTAATAATATCTTAGTATTATCGTTGTTTTGGGTGTTAACATACTCGATTTCTTTTATATGTTTTGTTACGTAAGCCGTTTTTTTCAAGGATAGGTTGTATCTTATTCATATCCATAATGATATCAAGTCCGTAAACAATATTTTTAATCATTAAATGATAATTAGTCTTGAATAGATACGATGGGGAATGAATTTCATCGCCTTCGTGGAGACTGTAGTCCGTACGTACGCACGAGCGACAATATAATTCTTTTGATATTAAAATAATATATAATTGGATGATATATCATATATACAGAATAATGATCATGTTATATTTATTATTTACATGAATTACACATCATTATTACACCCATCCAAATAATAATTTATTGAATAACAATTCCACCACGACGTGGAGACGGTAATCCGTACGTACGCACGTACGGTGACATGTCATTCAAAGGATGGATAGAATACTGAATATGGTTGTACCATATTTATAATAACATCAAATTATATATAATATACTGGAGTTATTATTTTATAATGGGAATAACAAAGAAATAAGATGTTGAAGAAGAAAGGAACATGAAAGAGGGCGGTGAAAACATTACATCTTCTTCGTGTTCTTCCTTTTGATTTGATCAAAAGGGCTCCTATGGTTGGATTTATGATCAAAATAAGGCCTATAGGTTTAATTGAGGGATGTTGAGAAAGTATTTGGGCAGGGGGTTTCCGAGACAAAAGGATTTGAATGTGTGAATTAGTGAGAAGGGGGAGTTCCCTTTTATAAGAGGGGTGAGGGGAACCTTTCGAAAAGCTAGAAATATTATATTATAATAAATTAATATTCGGTTTATAATGGCTCCATAGTGAATTATATAATGGTTAAGGTTGGGATGGGTCTAAAACAACTCACCCAATAGAATTTAGACCAGTTTGGGTCATTATATTAACCATATCATTTAGTTTTAACTCTCAGTTAATTAGTTTGACACTTACCATGTCACTTTTTATTTTTATATTATATAGTTAATAAACTTAATATATACCTCTAAGAGACCCCATGTGGTCCATTAATGATACACCTATCATTATATAAGTATCTTGGCTGACCCTTAGATTTTTATGAATTGAATATAAATTAATAATATAATATTTGTTTTAAAAACTTTTTTATGTCAATTTTTATACTATTGGGTATTTTGTTTTTTATAAATTCATAAGGCATTATTACTTCGAAAACAATTTATATAATCAATACTAATATGTCATATTAACCTATAAAATTAGTGTAATTCATAAAAAGTGTCAAATTACATTTACTTTGTAATTTATAATATCAATTATTTTAATATTTTATTAATTACGTAATTAATGTATCACCATTGTGTAATAAATAAATTAAATTATTTAATGTATAAAAATTATAAAAAAAATACAATTATTTAGAAAATCTTTTTATCTTTCTAATTAATATTTACAATCTAACTTACCTTATGTATAACCCTATATTAAAACTATTTTAGTAAATAAAGTTTGAGATTAACACTTTTAACTCTTCTTTGAATTAAACAATAATAAATGTCCTAATCTAATACAAGTGGACCTAAATGATAATATTATATTCCTAAGGTTGTTTTTGGTCTAGATACACTTTTCCAATAGAATTAGTACATGTTTTAGGGTAATATTAGTATCATTTTTACCCTTAATTACCCTTTTTACTTTTAACCGTGGTAAATAAAGGTAAAAAGTTACTATTCACCAAAAATTATTTTCATCTCATTGAACCACATTTTACTCCATGATATTAACAATGTCTCTCATATTTTCTAAATTCCACTCAGAGAAATGGTAAAATTAATTTTTATGTGAATTTCCAAATTCTCCTAGGAGGTGGGTAAAAGACGGTGAAAAGTTCAATAAAATTTTTATATTTCTAAAATTATTCTAGGCTAAATACAATTAATTACATTGAACATATATAGGTATTATGTATCTATTTTGACCGTAATAGAATTTAAATAGAATAAAAAATTATATAAATAAAAAATTTGGTTTTAAAATTATCTCAGTGTTTTTCACTATTCATCAAAAATTGAATGTTTTCAGAAAAATACCAAAATTTCACCCTAGGATAATTTTGATATTCTAAATCCAAAAATGAAGACCATTTTGAAATATAAAATTAATAAAATTTAAAAAAGTCGGAATTACTATTCCAAACGGCTAGTTTGATTGCTTGTGGTGTGTGTGTTAGAACTCGATGTTGCGTACAACACACACTACTATATTGTTGAAAGGGAAGTGTCCCATGGATGCTTGGGGTGTTACATTCTCCCCTCCTTAAAATAATTTTTTCCTTGAAATTTATAGAAAATTACTGTATAAAAAGACTCGGGAGATTCTTCATCATAAGTTCCTCAGGTTTCCAAGTTGTCTCTTCCATCTTATGGTTTCTCTATAGAACTTTTACCAGACGAGTCGTCTGGTTTCTCAGCACTTGTTCTCTAGTATCAAGAATCCAGATGGGCTCTTCACAATAAGACATATCGGGTTCTAGTTATAATTCCTCATACGTGAGTACATGCATTGGTTCAGGAAGGTATTTCCTCAACAGTGATACGTAGAACACATCGTGAACTTTGGAAAGATTTGGCAGCATTGCCAAACGGTAAGCTACAGCCCCAATTCGTTCTAAAATTTCGAAAGGTCTGATGTACCGAGGACTCAATTTACCCTTCTTACCAAAACTTATAATTCTCTTCCATGGAGATACCATCAAGAAAACATGATCTCCTAATTGAAATTCCAAATCCTTTCTTCGGTTATAGGCATAGCTATTCTGACTAATTTGAGCTACTTTGATGTGATTTTGGATTACCTTCACCTTATCCATCATTTCCTCCACGAGTTCTTGCCCTACATGTTCTCTTTCACCAACGTCATCCCAACAAGTCAGTGTGCGACATCTCTTTCTGTATAACGCTTCATATGGTGCCATCTGAATACTCGAATGAAAGCTATTGTTATAGTATAATTCTACCAGAGGTAAATATTGATCCCACATACCCTGAAGGTCAAGAGAGTAGGATCTAAACATATCTTTTATGGTTTGAATAGTCTGTTCTATTTTTCCATTTGTTTAAGGGTGGTAGGCAGTGCTTAATTGATGTTCAGTATCCAGGCATTTTTGAAGACTTTTCCAAAATCCTGATGTAAAATGGGGATCTCGATCAGAAACAATCAAAAGGGGTTCTCCATGAAGTCTCACCACTTCATTAATATATATTCTTGATATACTTTCCAGTGGTATATCTTCTCTTATAGAAAGAAAATGTGATGTCTTGGTAAGATTATCAACAATAACCCATATTACATCATTCCTTCTAGGAGTATTTGGTAGCCCCATGACAAAGTCCATCATAATATTGTCCCATTTCCATCTGGTATGGGAAGAGGTTGCATGACTCTTCTAGGATGTTGCCTTCCAGCTTTCACTTTTTGACAAAACATACATCTTGATAAAAAATCAGAAATCTCTCTCTTCATGTTGTCCCACCAGAAATGTTCCTTCAAGTCTCTTTACATTTTGGTGCTCCCAGGGTGTATAGAGAATTTGGAACTATAAGCATCGTCCAACAATTCCCTTTGTAGATCAGTTATATTGGGAACACAATGTCTCTTCCCAAATTTCAAAATTCCATCTTCATACCCTAATTCATTCAATCTCCTATCATTCACAGCTTTAATCTTATTTTGAAATTCAACATCATCGGTCTGGGAACTCTTAATCCTTTCTAGTAAAGATGGTTTTTCAACCATTTGAAAAAGCAATGATTTTTCACCTTTTGTGGTTATTCCCATGTCCATCTTCACTAGAACCATAAAAATTGGATCCCTTTCAATTCTTATCATGTTCAAAAATCGATGATCTTTTCTAATCAAAGAATCTTCCACCTTATTTGCCTTCCCAGGGTGGTAGTGTATCATGCAATCATAATCATTGAGTAGTTCAAGCCATATCATTTGACTCATGTTGAGTTCTTTTTGTGAGAAAATATACTTCAAACTATTGTGATCAGTATAAATATCACATTTTTCACCATAGAGGTAGTGCATCCATATCATCAAGGCAAATATCATAGCTGCTATCTCGAGATCATCAGTAGGATAGTTTTTCTCATGAATTTTCAACTATCGTGATGCATAGGCAATAACCCTATAATTCTGTATAAGGACACAACCAAGTCCTTTCTTTGATGCATCAATATAAATAACTAACCCATCATTCCCCGATGGTAGAGTCAATATAGGAGCATTGACTAATCTTATCTTCAGTTCTTAGAAACATTCTTCACACTCTTTTGTCCAAACAAATTTAACCTCTTTATGTGTGAGCTTTGTTAATGGGTTAGACTGCTGGGAAAAATTCTGGAACAAACGTCGACAATAACCCTCTAATCCAATAAAACTACGTAACTCAGTTATACTAGTAGGAGATGGCCATTCATGGATTGCCTTGGACTAAGAAGGATCAACAGAGATTCAATCTTTAGAGACAATATGTCCAAGAAAAGAAATATCCTTAACCCATAATTTACACTTGCTAAAATTCCCATATAATTCATGTCTTCTCGGAGTCTTCATGATAATGCGCAAGTGATTTTCATGATCTTTTTAGCTTTTGGAGAATACCAAGATATCATCAAAAAATACCACCAAAAAATCATTGATATATTCATTGAAAACATTATTCATTAGATCTACGAATACAAAGGGTGCATTAGTCAGCCCAAAAGGCATTACCGAAAAACTCGTAATGACCATACCTTGTTTGAAATGCTGTCTTCGGATTGTCTTCTTTCTTCACAAACAACTGATGGTATCCAGATCGAAGGTCAATCTTTGAAAAGTATTGAGCCTCATTCAGTTGGTCAAATAATTCATCAATGCGAGGTAGGGGATACTTGTTCTTTATTGTTATAGCATTGATCTCCCTGTAGTCGATACATCACCATATATCCATAATTCTTTTTAACAAAAAGAACAGGGTCTCCCCATGGAGAAACAGTAGGGAGAATAAATCCATTATTAATCAATTCCTCTAGTTGTTTCTTTAGTTCAACTAATTCAATAGTGTCCATTCTATAAGGGTTCATCGATATAGGCCTTGAACCAGAAATTAAATCAATGGAAAACTAAACTTCTTGTTCTGGAGGATGTCCAGGTAAATCTTCCAGAAACACATCTACATATTTTTTCACAATAGGTACGTCCACTATTTGAACATTCCTTTCCTCACCCACAGTCATTTCATTCTCTTCCTCCCCAATAATTGAATTTATTTGATATACTAGGGGTGGATCTAGATAAGAATTAGGTGGTGACGATTCTACTCTAAAGATAAGGTGTTCCTTATCATCATCATCAAAAATAATAACCTCCTTATTCTTACAATAAATCTTCGCATCATGGTCTGAAAGCCAATCCATACTGAGGATTATATCAAACTCAATCATAGGTATGAAGATGAGATCATCGGATAAAGAACATTTATGTGCTCTAATGGGTACTGATTCACAAAACATTGTTACAATGATACATCCCTTAAGAGTTTTAACTGACAACTCCCTTGATAAATCTTATTGGAAATAACTAATTTTCATAGAAAAATGGGAAGATATGAAACAATGCGATGATCCAGAATCAAATAATGCATTTGCGAATCATGAGGAAACAATTAAATTACCTGCCACCACGTCTTTCAGATCTTCTACCTCAGTAGTAGTGACATCATAAGCATGGCCTTGATCCCTTACCCTTTTCTGAGATATCTTCCCATGACTCTTAGGACATTCATTTGCTTAATGTCCCATGTCCCTGCAATTATAGTATTGGACATCAGTAGCTTCCTTCTTCCCCTTGAAATCATGAGCTTGGTGGAATTTTTCACCACACATGTAACAGACTCCCATTCTTACTAAGAAAGTACATGGGTGTTTCATCCCACATTTACTGCAGGATTGATATTAAACTTTTCCCTTCTTCGCCTTATTTTTATTCCCAGATTGATCAAAAGATCTATTCTTCTCTTTCTTTGCTTTTAAGTCATAAGACTTAGATAATTTCTTTTCTGTCTGGATAGCACATGAGACATTGTCTTCGTACGATGAGAAGAATTGTAAGACTAATGCTCGATGGATAAATGGTTTTAACCCATCAAATAAATGATCAATATTAATTCTTGGGTTACGTATATAATCTTTAGTAGACTTTCCTAACCTCGTAAAGTTAGCTTCATACTCTGCTACATTCTCATCCTCCTTTTGTCTCAGACTCAGAAATTGCCTTTCCGTATCTTCTTGATGGTCCAGAGGAATGTATTCTTCTAAAAATAGATCTTTCAACTCCCTCCATTCAATATTTGATACTTCATCATCTTCCTTCATGTTTTGAATCAATTACCACCATTGATCGGCATCTCCAATGAGGATATAAACTGCCATGACAACTTTTTCCCTTTCACTACTCCCCAAAGCATGAAATATTTTTTCTAGGGATCTTATCCATTTCTCACCTACTAATGGATTTGTACTCCCATTGATTGTTGGTAGATGTTGCATCATGAAGCGATCTTACATTGATCCTTCATGCTGTGGATAAGGGTAATCCATACGGGTAGGGTTATTATTCATAACCTGAGTGAGTTGTCCCGGTATGGTGATTAGTTGATCAGCACCAGTTGTATCACCAGCTCCACTATAATTATCTTGAGCAGGAGAGAAATCCCTACACGGAGTGCGTGCTTTGATACAATTTCTATTTCTTCCACTAGGTTCCATTTCTAAATAATGGAATAAACTAGATCAGTTTATGAATCAGAATACATAATTCCATACTTATAAAACACTTAACATAAATTGAACTATTTATGTATATAATCCACAATCATAAAAATGTTTTCTTTAAGGACGTATATACTCATAAACCATTCATAATGATTTTTAAATAAAATGAGAGTTATCCCAAGAATATCCATCGGGAGTGTCGTAACCAAGAGTGCAGCAAGGCTCGTTGTCGTGCACCAGTTCCCATTCGAGTCTAGCTCAAAGCGGTGTTTTCCGGTTTTACCCTTAGGTACATCTGTTCTAGAGCCACCTCTACCTGCTTGTATCTAGATAGGGATGTATTCCTCGTAAAACTCACAAAATATCTACAATACTAAAATTCTAGGAAGTTCTTCTATACAAATCCTCGAATTCCACCGTAAATCTATGTGTTGTAATCAAGGTTTATATAAATCTAGCTTCCAAGGCTTATACTAAACTTCCTCTAATACCAACTATAACGCCCTGACCCTATTTGGTCAGAGTCGGTGCATTATTACATAAAATTGTCATGATCACAAGAAAGATAATGTCTTGAAAGACCAGTTAGTTAAGTAGTCTTCGAAACACTAGATACATTCATAAAGTTTACATTACATCATAAATTAAAAACTACAAAAAATATTTTCTCCACACTCATATCCCCTTATACTATCCCTACAGGTCATTCATTAAATACTTATTCACATCCTGGGTAGAATTAAACATAGAAAGTGTTGAGATCAAATGCCCAGTAAGGATAAAAATATAGCGGAGACATTCATAAAAAACATAAACATTTAAGGAAATGTATAACTAAAACAATAGCCTTTTAAAAATTGAACTTCTGAATAATATAGAAGAAATAAAATGAAATAATTTAATATACTTATTCACATGGATATTATACTAGTCGAATAATCACAGGCAATATCAATAACAACTTTTATAATGATGGAATGCATAATTTCAGACTATCATAACCACATAGCAGTGGTCTTGTGCCAAGACTACAAATAAGGTTTTGTCAAGGCCTTATGCCTAGAAACTAGTTTGTCTCATGAGACCTACTGATGCATCGAGGAGCTGTAGCTGGCTCCACCTGTCACTTATTAAGTCCAGTGCATTCCTCAAATGAACAGGTTTAAACATAACATAAACATTCATATTAAAACTTGCATACGAAATGTCAATACTTTATTCATAAACCATGAATGGTATAAAAATAACACATCCACAGTCAAACATATCACAAAACCATCAATAAAATATGGATATTTTTTATCATAATAAATCAACTCCAAATAAACTTAAAATCCATCAAAGGATGTTGATATAGATGAAATCAAAACTCTTTTTAGAGAAATATCTCTTTATATTTTGAAATATTTTAAGAGTCATATAATTATAAAATAAAATATTTTCCTTGAAAATATTCTTATAAGATTGTAAGGTAAGCTTTGACGATTTTATAATGGCAGAAAATAGCATCACCTGTCGTATAAGTAAAAAACCATTCTTACCTTAATTCTGTCGAAAAGGTTAAAAAGGAACTTATTTGGAAAACAACAGAAATATTCCTTAATAAACTTCTTATAAAATGTCAATAAGGGTATAAATTACTTTATAATATAGTCTATAAAATGGTAATAATTATTTTTAATACATTTTTAAGAAACATGGATGTGGATGATAAAGAGTTCCCAGTAGATAATTACGTATAAACAACCTCGGATAATGGAGAAATTATGAAATAAACCCTTACCTTGTAATTTTACTTTGGATAGGGGTAGGTTAACCTCCTGTATAATGGTTAAATAATTTTTATTAAATTATACAAGAATCATATACATTAATATGATATCATATACGATCTTTTAATATTGATTTGTTAATAATATCTTAGTATTATCATTGTTTCGGGTGTTAACTTACTCGTTTTATTTTATATGTTTTGTTAAATAAGCCATGTTTTTCATGGATAGGTTGTATCTTATTCATATAAAGAATGATATCTAGTCCTTATACATTATTTTTTATCATTAAATGAGTATTATCCTTGAATGGATACGATGGGGAATGAATCTCATCGCGTTCGTGGAGACGGTAGTCCGTACGTACGCACGAGCGACAATATCATTCTTTTGATATTAAAATAATTTATAATTGAATGTTATATCATATATACAGAATAATTATCATGTTATATTTATTATTTACATGAATTACACATCATTATTATACCCATCCAAATAATAATTTATTGAATAACAATTACACCATGACGTGGAGACGGTAATCCGTACGTACGCACGTACGGTGACATGTCATTCAAAGGATGGATAGAATACTGAATATGGTTGTATTATATTTATAATAACATCATAGTATATATAAGATACTGGATTTATTATTTTATAAATGGAATAACAAATAAAGAAGAAGTTGAAGAATAAAGGAACTTGAAAGAGTGCGGTGAAAACATTACCTCTTCTCCGGGTTCTTCCTTTTGATTTGATCAAAAGGGCTCCATATGATGGCTTTCAGATAAAACTAAGGCCTATAGGTTTAATTGAGGGAGATGAGAGAGTATTTGGGCAGGGTTTGGCAGAGCCAAAAGGCTTTTAATGTGTGAATTAGTGAGAAGGGGGAGTCCCCTTTTATAAGAGGGTTGAGGGGCACCTTTGGAAAAGCTAGAAATATTATATTATAATAAATTCATATTTGGTTTCTAATGGCTCCAAAGTGGATTATTTAAATGATAATGTGGGGATTGGTCGAAAACAACTCATCCAATATAATATATACTGGTTTGGGTCATTATATTAACCTTATATTTTAGTTTTAACTCTTAGTTAATTAGTTTGACACTTACCATGTAACTTTGTATTTTTATATTATATAGTTAATAAACTTAATATATACCTCCAATAGACCCCAAAGTGGTTTATTAATGATACAACTATCATTATATATGTCTTTTGGTTATACCTTATATTTTTAGTAATTGAATATAAATTAATAATAAAATATATGTTTTAAAAACTCTTTTATGTCAATTTTGACACTATTGGGTATTTTGTTTTTGATAAATTCATAATCGAATTATTACTTAGAAATAAATTTATATAATCAATCCGAATATTTTATATTAACCTAGAAAATTAGTTTAATTCATTTAAAGTCTCAAATTTCATATATTTTTATATTTATAATATCAATTATTTTAATATTTCATTAATTAGGTAATTACTGAATCACCATTGTGTCATAATTAAATTAACTTATTTACTGTATAAACATTATAAATAAAATACCATTATGTAAGAAATAGTTTTATCTTTCTATTTAATATTTACAATCAAATTTACCTTATTTATAACCCTATATTAAAAATGTTTTAGTAAGTAAAGTTTGATTTTAACTCTTTTAACTCTTCTTTGAATTAAATATTAATAAATGTCCTAATATAATCCAAATGGACCCAAATGATAATATTTTATTCCTAAGGTAGTTTTTGGACGAGATAAACTTGTCCAATAGAATTATTACATGTGTTAGGGTAATATTTATATCATTTTTACACTTAATTACCCTATTTACTTTTAATCGTGGTAAATAAAGGTAAAAAGTTACAATTTACCAAATATTATTTTCATCTCATTGAACCAAATTTTACTCATTGATATTCACTGTGTCTCTCAGATTTTCGAAATTCCACTCACAGAAGTGGTAAAATTATGTTTTATGTGAATTTCCAAATTCTCCTAGGAGGTAAGTAAAAGACGGTGAAAAGTTCAAAAAAAAATTATATATCTAAAATTATTCTAAACTAACTCCAATGAATTACATTGAACTTATATAGGTATTATGTATCTACTATGAACTTAACTAAATTTTAATAAAATAAATAATTATTTAAATAAAAAATTCGGTTTTAAACTATAACTAATTGTTTTTTCACTATTCATCAAAAATTGAAAGTTTTCAGAAAAATACCAAAATTTCACCTTAGGCTAATTTCGATATTCTGAATCCAAAAATGAAGTCCATTTTGAAGGATAAAATTTATAAAATTTCAAAAAGTGGGTATTACTATTCATAACGGCTAGTTTTATTGGTTGTGGTGTGTGTGTTAGAACATGAAGTTGCGTACAACACACACTACTATATTTTTGAAAGGGAAGCATACCATGGAAGCTTGGGGTGTTATAGAAATTCCAGACTGGGAAATTCATTTTTTATTTTTTTCATTGAATGCTCTAGATAGGCACAACACCTTTCCATTGAGAGCTCTAGATAGGAACAACTCCTAGAAAAACATTTTTCAGCCTCAAAAACATCTCATCAAGGATTGAATCACCACCCAATGCATCACCAGATAATGTATCACATCACAAGTCATCAACCCCAAACATAAGTTCAACTAGATCATGCATTTATACTTACAGAGCAGGTTAGAAAGAGAAAATTTCTTGAAATGGGGCTATGTATAAGGATGTACATGGATACAAAGGGCTCAAGAAAGATAAAATGTGCAAGGTGGGCTATAATAAAAAGGATAATCATGAAAAATGGGTGTTTGAATCTCAAAAAATTTCTTCAATAATTTCGATTACACTCACATAAGCCCTCATGTTTTGATTGAAATAGATCATGTTCTAGTTCAATCAGACATGCATTCTATGGTTCACTCATGAAGTGGTATGAATGTGAAGAAGATTGAAAATGGGTTCAGAATAGTCAGGGGTAACTGATTTTCAATATTATACAACATTTGTGAAATGGAATTAAAAATTCAATGGTTATTTCTAAATCTTTGAACATGAAAGTCTGTCGTTTTATGTATTCATTTATAACCAGATTCAAGGGATCAATTTATTCACTCATTTATAGGGTTTTCAAAAATTAAAAATCTCATCATGTATTCTCACAAGTTTTTTTCCAAAATTTTAAATAAATCACGCAAAATTCGAAAAATAAAAGAACACACCAAAAATTGAAAGAGAGAGAATATGAAAAAACAATCCAAAATTGAAATGAAATCACACAAAATCCAAATCTTCCCAGAATGATCCCCCACCAACATTTATTTTATGCAATTTCCACATTGTGTAATATATATATATATATATGAATATGAAATTAATGAAATTAAAGACATTACAAAAAAGTGAGATGGAAAAAACACAACCTGGCATCAATTGGATTGTGGTTCATGAAGATGGATCTCCTCCCCTAGAGGATCTTGAACATTCTTTCTAAACAGCTTCAACCTATGCCCATTGACTGTGAATGGTGTCACTTTTACTGGTTATTTTATATTTATTGTACCAAAATGAAAAACATGAGTAACAATGAAAGGACCAGACCATTTGGAACAAAATTTACCTAGAAACACCTTTGTTTTTGATCAAACTGCATCACTTTGTCCCCTTACATGAAGTTTTTGTTGAGAATCATCTCATCATGAAATTATTTGGTTCATTCCTTTTATAACGTAGAACATTCATATGCATTATTTCTTATCTCCCCTTGCTCCTGTAAACAAAATATTCTTTCTTCTCCAGCAGGAAACATATTCATGTTACATTATTTAACAACCACAAAATATTTGTTTTCTAACTCAACCATAAGGTGAAAATTCTTTCCATAGACTAATCTAAATGGTGACATTCCAATTGGGATTTTGAATGCAGTTCTATAATCCCAGAGTGCATCATCAAGACTCAAAGACCAATCCTTTCTATTTAGGTTCATAGTTTTTTCTAGAATTTGTTTGATTTCACTATTGGACAACACATCCATTCCATTTTATTGAGGTTTATAGGGTGTAGAGACCCTATGATTAACTCCATACTTCTTCAATAGTGATTCCAATGTATTTTTAAAAAATTGAGCACCTTGAACCATAATCATGAACTTTGGAGATCCAAAAAATGAAAATAGATTTCCTTTCACAAACATGGACATAGTTTTAGCATCATCATCTCTTGTAGGAATAAATTCTACCCACTTGGAGGCATAATCAACTCCAAGCATGATGTAAAGATATCCAAATTAATTGAGAAAATTCCCCATGAAATCAATACCCCAAAAATAAAATACATCACAAAAGAATAGAGGTTGTTGTGGCATCTTATTCTTTGGTAAATGCTCCCTTGAAATTGATAATTTAAACATGTCATGAAGAAATCAAAAGCATCTCTAAAAATATTGGGCCAATGCAAACCGGAATCAAGCACCTTTCATGTAGTTTTCTAAGGACCAAAGGTTCCTCCACAGCTGAATGTGTGACAAAAATCTTGGACAGTTTGAAAATGAGAATTTGGAATGAATCTCCTAATCATTTGATCACTACAAACATAACATAAGTAAGGATCACCCCAAATTTAATGCTTTGAATCACTCAGAAGTTAAGAAATTATATTCTTAGAAAACTTGTATGGAATGTCATTAGAATCTATGTAATTCAAAAGAATAGAAAACCATGGCCTTTCAGTTTGACAAGCATATAACCCCTAATCTATAAATGTTTCCTTAATTAGTGGATAGATCTCAAGATTCTTATTCAATACGGATGGTATCCTACTCAAATGATCAGAAAAAAGGATCTCACTTATTTTCTTGTACTTTATTTAAAAATCTAATTCTTTTAATAGAAATATCCATCTATAATGTCTTGGTTTTTCATCATGTATCATCATAAAAAATTTGATTGCAGAATGATCATTGAAAACAGTCACCTTAGACCCCAACAGATAACATATATGTTTGTCTAATGAAAATATAACAACAAACAATTCCTTCTCAATTTTTGTGTAGTATTATTGGGAATGATGTTCTGTTCTAGAGGCATAGGAAATCACATGACATTTCTATTCCAACCATTGACTTAAAACATCCCCAAGAGAAAAGTAAGATGCATCAGTTATGATTTCAATGGGCAAGTCCTATTTGGGAGGTTGAACACTAGGAGGGGTTATCAATTTTTGTTTTAGTTCCCTAAAGGCCTATTTACAATTCCATTCAAACACAAATTGGGTGTCTTTATAGAGGAATATAGACAATGGAAGACAAACCTTACTAAAATCCTTATTTAAAACCTTATTAAAACATGCATGACCAAGAAAAGATTTCAAATCTCTGACTATATTTGGGTATGGAAATGATGAAATGACCTCAAAATTGGACTTATCAACTTTAATTCCATCCAAGGACACAACATGACCAAGAAAAAACCCCTTACCCACAATGAAATGATATTTTTTAAAATTAAGAACAAGGTTCTTATCAATTCACATTTCAAGAACATAAGATAGACCTTCCAAATAACATTCAACTTATGAGCCATAAACGGTGAAGTCATCCATATAAACATCCATGCATGTTTCAAGAAATTCATGGAAAATGATCATCCTACCCCTTTGAAAATTTTTAGGAGCATTGCACAAACTGAAGGGAATCCTACTATAAGAAAATGTTCCAAATGGGAATGTGAATGTGGTTTTCTCTTGATCCTCTAGTGCAATATTAATTTGGAAATAACCAGTGAATCCATCTAGAAAACAATATTGGGTTTTACCAGCCAATCTTTCAAGGACCTGATCTAGGAATGGCATTGGGAAGTGGTCTTTCCTTATATAAAAATTGAGCATCCTATAATCAATGCACATTCTCCATTTAGTTGGAATCCTAGCAGGAACAAGCTCACCAAAATAAATCCTTGAGATTGTGAAGCCACCTTTTTTTTGGAACAACTTTGAATAGACTCACCCATTGACTATAATATATGGGAAAAATAAGTCTATTAGCCAATAGTGTGGTGACAACCTTCTTAAAAACCTCTAAAATTGTTGGATTTAACCTCCTTAAAAATATTCTCACTAGTTTAACATTTTCCTCCACGAAAATTCTATTCATTCACACTGAGGGGCTGACTCAAGTTAAATCAGATATAGTCAATCCAATTTCATTTTTGTGGGTTTTGAGGACACCTATCAATTTATTCTCTTGGTCCCTCAACACATATTTT
Organism: Viscum album; assembly: GCA_963277665.1. Taxonomy (NCBI): domain Eukaryota; kingdom Viridiplantae; phylum Streptophyta; class Magnoliopsida; order Santalales; family Viscaceae; genus Viscum; species Viscum album. The sequence continues at coordinate 588,187,416 of OY728141.1, read as the reverse complement.
GAAATTATAATAGGGAATGTTTCATTTTTACCTAAGAAAACATATTTGATATTCTCATGAAGTGGTTTCAACTCTAACTCAACTGGGGTATTTTCATTGATCAAGTAACATTTCACACAGTTGTGGATATTTAGTGGGCCTCCAGATTTTAAAGGACATTCACCATGATGATCAAATTCAATGTTCTCATAATTTCTTTCTAGTGGAAAATATTCAATTACTCATGGGATTCCACTAGCAGCATTATAGATATTCAAAAAGACATATTCATCAATGTTGAGATCAGTAGAATCTTTTAAAGTAGTCATAACATTCCTAGACTCATCAAAAGCATCCTTTTACCTCTCTTATTGATCAGATTTAGTAACAAACAAATTCACATCATTAAAAATAGAAGCTGGTTTCTCATCATATGAAAAATCAGGGAACATATCAGTGGAAACAAAATCAAAAATGTTGACTTGGGGGATGCATGATAATCTACTGGGTGTTTCACGGATTGAAAAATATTGAAATGAACATCATCTACTCCAAACTCTAGGGAAAGAGTTTTCTTGTGAACATTGATGATTGATTTTTCAATTATCAAGAGTGGTCTCCCATGAATGAGAGGGCATGGGTACTAAACCAATCATCTTTAGTATCCAAGACATAGAAATCCACAGGAAAAATCATGTCTCTCACCTGAATGAGAACATCCTCTATAATTCGAGCAGGATTGGTAGTACTTTGGTTGGCAATTTGAATGATGATCCCAGAGGGTTTCAATTCACCAACCTGAAGAGATGAGTAAATAGAATGTTGAATAACATTGATGAAGGCCCTTAAATCAAGCATAGAATCCTTGATTTCACATTTCCCTATTGATGTATGGAATGGTAAAGGTTCCTCAGTCTTTACATTTTATAGGAAAGGCATGCTGGATCATGGATGAAACATTCCACACTAAGTTTAATTTTTTACCTACTTTGAATTTCCTCTTGTGGGTACACATTCCTTTCAAAATCATTTCATTCCTTGGAATTTGTTATACAGCATCAATAAACTGTATATTGACTTGAAATTTCTTAAAATTCTCCAAAACCTCCTTATCCAACTCTTTTTCAGCACTTGAATTCACTAGTGTTTCACTCCTAGGGTAAGGAAATGGTGGTTTGGTTGTTTCTATGATATTCTGTGAACTTCATTGAGAAACAAAGGGACCATAAATCCTCTACCAATCCCTCTTTGTTCGTTCAAGCAATATTTCTTCTCATGACATTGTGTTTCCCTTCAAAGAACATTCAGAATTTTCAGTATTTCTATCAATGGTGGGATTATCAGTAACATTTTCAACAATAGGTCTTTTTATCCGTTTGAGAGGTATTCAATTGTTTTCCACACATAATATCAATTGCACTCACATTTTCCTTCCCTTTATCTCTTAGATTCACTAGAGGTTGTGCAGGAAAACCTCCACTCATTTGATATTTTATTGAAATAAAATCAGAGGCATGATGACCCATCTAATTCATCAAGGTATTCAACATGTTTTTTTGTTGATCTTGTGTTTGTTTCATTGCCTCATATTGATTTCACATTTCTTCTTTAATATTTCTCTCAAAAATTTTGAGTGGGAGGGGCAGGATGAATATCTCTTCCAGAATGTGTATTGGCTTGCTCATTGAAATATCCTAGTTTTGAATTTCATGATTGTCCTTTGATGAATCTTCTAGGTTGTTCTGGATTTCGAAATATTTCATTAGAGTGTCTGTTCCAGCCTTGTTTGAAATTTTGTTATAATTGAAATGGCCTTTTGTGGTTTTACTGAAAGGGTTTTCAAGGAAAAACAGCACTGCAGATCTCAGAATATTCCTACATTTGTGGGAATTGGTAACTAAAATGGTCATTTGATGAAAAACATCCATAGTGGACTTACATTTGAAATGTTGCTTCAGGGTTGGATGGTTTTGGTGGGTTATTTGATAACATTATTCACCTCACCACAGTGATAAGATCAGAAAGTCGACACACAATCATATTGTTTTCAGAACATGCAATGGGGAATTCTTGGGTAGATTTCACATGAATAAGGCCTCTTGTTCCAAACTATTGAGCATTCTGGTCCATGTTTTCAATTAATGTCATAGAAGTAGTTTTTTCTTTGTCAACTAGCCCCCCTCCTGCAGCGGCATCAATCATGCTTCTTTCAGTAAGAGACAATCCCTCATAATAATATTGAATCAAATGTTGGCCATTGATTAGATGTCAGGGGAAGCTAAAACAATGTCTTTTGAAGTGTTCCTAGTAATCATGCAATGTTTCACCTTGAGTTTGCCTAATTCCCTAAATCTATTTTCTAATGGATGATGTTCTAGAAGCAGGGAAAAAATTTTAATGATAAGGTTTTTTCAATTCATTCCAGTCCCAAATCAATGTAGATTGCGAATAGAGAAACCATTCTTTGGAAACTCCATATAAAGAAAAAGAAAATGACCTCGATTTCATTATATTTGCATCAACTCCATGAGGATTCACGTTGAAACAAAGATAAAAAAATTCCTGAAGGTGTTTATATGGCTCTTCACATGGAAAACCATTAAATTTTGGAAGTTGGTGAATGAAACCAGATTTATTTTCAAACCCATCAAGTGCATCAAGGTATTCAACTAGATTTTCATGATTTGCATCATAAGTTGAATCCAATTATTTAAAGGTTATTTTTTCAGCCATTGGAATTTTACATTTTACTAGGTTCCTTCTAAGTGAATTATTGGAAGATTCAAAACATGGGACAAGGGGATTTCTGGTAGCTCTATCCATATAGTGAAATGTTCTATCAATCTCAGAATCCAATTGGAAAAAATTTGGGTTATAATTTCGGGTCATGCAAAAAAATTTCACACTAATCAACTCAAGAAACCTCCCCAGCAATGGTACCAGTTGAAGTGAGGATTTGTTTTGTCGTTAAATCATAAATCAAAAAAATTTCCTCAAAAACAATGCAATATAGCAGTCCAAGGATTATATCTCAAGGAGGTTGAAATTTGGGTTGCAAAACTGTCTCTTTTGTTATGTTTGTTTTTTTGCAAAAAATAGAAATTTTGGTATTTTATTAAATACTCAAGAACATAATATAAATATAATCTAATGATAATGTAAATTTTCAGCTGTGTAGGAGATGTTTCGTAAATGTTATTAACTAATTACTCAACCTCTCTGGCTCTGCCGGAGGAGACTCTTCATCTCCCACATAAGTGTTTCACTCACATTATTCTATAATGATCTACTATAACCTTGAAACTCCTCATGCAGGCGAACCCTAGAGTATCCTTGCATTCCCAGTTGGAATTAATGAATTTGGACACTTGTAGCCGAAGTTATGACTCCTTGAATGATGTGATATCCAGACAGCCGACCATAAATGTTTTTTATAAAGAACGATTTATTTGAGCATCTAGATGATCGATTTAGAACATGGGACAATTTACATATATGAAGACCATATTCTAGGGGATTCTTCAAAAAAAAAATCATTCAAATTTGATCAATAATTGAAAATATATGACCAAATAATCAAACTAGGTTAAAACTATTAAGAATACATAATTAAGGAATTTTCATAATTTAGCTCAAAATACAACAAAATTCCCAAAATGATGCAATTTCACACAATATGAAACATTGGTGAGGATTAAATTATTGAAATGTACGTAAAATATATTTAAAATATCATCCCTATAAATTTATATTTTATCCTTTTCAGTGTATACACACCTCAACAAATATATGATCATTTATTAGGATCAATAAAACAAAATTTATATGCATCCTATCATTGGGGGCCCAAAGTAGCCATTTATTATCTCATTCCATGTGTTTACATTTTTTACTAAAACTAGGATACACTATTTCCAAACAAAACATTTCAAAATCACCTATAACTAAATAAAAACCCAATCCTATCCCCTAACCTGAAGCCTTTGATACAAATCTATAATGAACCCCTCCACCATAGAGTAGCCCTCCTGGTCAATATTTATATAAGGATATGGTGACGTTATGAATCCTTCTAGCTAGAATTGAGTTGATGACTAGCACTAAAATTGTAATACACATATATATGGGTGTAATTTCCCTTGTATAGAACATGCTGAAGAGATATATAAAATAGATACACTAGTCATAACCTACTCAGTTATATAAAAAATACCCCAATCGCATACATTTGATATATAATATTACTAAATCAATGTGAATAAATTATATAAGTACCAAATGTAATCATCATGGTGTCCACAAGTCCCAAATTCCTCCAACAAACCATTAAATAATAATATTCAACCTGATCTCCAACCTACTCATTCTATCAAAAAAATATTATATATACATTGTTTAATAATAATAGTACACTATATAGGTTCCTCCCTTTAATGAACTATCCTAGAGTACCATCTGAAATAATATTGGAGTTAATCTTCCACTGACATGAAGGGAATTCTTGATCTCCATGGTCAGATAGAAATCACCAAGGAATCATAAAATAATTTTTGGGAATGATTTCTCATAGAAAATATTAAAATAAATACCTTACACCATGTAAACAACATAAAAAACTTACATCTATATAAAAAAATAATATACAAGGAGATAATACGAAATAGGAAATAAAATAAATCTTTAAAAAATCACATTTGTTGGTGGTATGAAAACACCCACCATTTCCTATGTCACCATACCTTGTATACCCTTAACCAAAATTACCATGGAATATGAGATCATGTTCACTTGATATACAATTAATGAGTATCCAAAGACCAAACTGTATATATAAGGTGTGAGATATAAATCCTAGTAGGATTCTAAAAGTGATTATATTCAGTTCCTTCTTATGTTATGTTAAATATTTTATGAGAGTTTTATAATAAATAAATTATAAATATTTTTTAAAATATTGTTTTAAAAAATTAAAAATCATTTATAACACTAAACATATAAACATGCAATGTCACAATTGAAAAACAAATAAATGTTCTTGATATAATTTGAAATCAACTTCACAAGCTATAGTTATATACAAAAATAAATGTATGAACATACACTTGATATCAGGATTCTTATAGGATTAAATATAATAATTTTTTTAAATCATATCTATAAACAAATTAATCAATCATGAAAAATGTAACACCCCGAGATTTTATGAAAAATATTCTTTTTAATTTAATTAATGTCTTGTGTTTTACGCTACACCAAAAGGAGCTTTCTCAACACGCATCCTTTACTTGCCTTATATTACACGCAATCGCGACCTTCCTCGATAGCGTGTGTAGTACGCAATACCTAGTTTCACTAAACAACGATATGCTATTAAAATATTATTAAAACTAGCCGTTATGAATAGTAATAAAAACTTTTTGGAATTTTGTAATTTTTATTATTCAAAATGGACTTCATTTCTGGATTAGGAATATCGAAATTAGCTTAGGGTGAAATTTTGGTACTTTTCGGGTAACTTTCATTTTCTGATGAATAGTGAAAATTACTAAATTTTAATTAAAAACAACTTTTTAAATTGAAATAATTAATAGTGATAAATTATTATTTTGATTGGTTTTAAATTATATTTAGAATATATTTTTACAATTTAATACAATGTTGGTTATTGGATGTAATTTCACATTTAAACCAGACATAAACAACTGTCAATCTTTTGATAGTTATTATCTCTTAAGAACACGCTATTTGTTTTGACGATGGAAATTATTTTTTAAATTAATTAATTCAAATGATATGTATTTAATTTTGTAAAATAGACATCATTTTTGAGTTCATAATATCAAATATAGCTTCGGCATAATTTTTGGTATTTTTCTGAAAACATTCAATTTTTGATGAATAGTGAAACCACTAAGTGGTAGTTAAAAAAACTGAATTTTTCATAAAACATAATTTTACCGCTTTTGTAAGTAGAATTTTGAAAATCCGAGAGACACGGTTGATGTCAGTAAGTAAAATGTGGTTCAATGAGATGAAAATAATTTTTTGGTGAATAGTAACTTTTTACTTTTTTTACCACGGTTAAAAATAAATAGGTTAATTAAGGGTAAAAATATTATTATTATTACCCTAACACATGTCCTAATTCTATTGGATAAGTGTAATTCGACCAAAAACAACCTTATGAATAAAATATGACCATTTAGGCCCACTTGGATTAGATTAGGACATTTATTATTAATTTATTTAAAGAAGGGTTAAAATATTTAAAATCAATGTTTATTAAGTAAATAATTTTTAATATGGGGTTATACATAAGATAAATTAGACTATAAATATTCATTAGAAATTGAAAAATATTTCCTACATAATGGTATTTTATTTCTAATTTTTAGACATTAAATAATTTAATTTATTTATGATACAACGATGATGCAGTAATTATCTTATTAATGAAATATTGACATAATTGATGTTATAAATGCCCAAATAAATATAATTTTAGACTTTTTATGAATTTAACTGATTTTCTAGGTTAATATGACATGTTAGTATTGATTTAATTAACTTTGTTCGAACTTATCAATCTGTTATGATTTTCACAAAAGTCAATTACTAAATAGTGTCAAAATTGACATAAAATAGTTTTTAAAACAAATATTATATTATTAATTGTTATTTTATTCCTAAAAATTTATGGTTCGGCCAAATAACATAGATAATGTTATATATATTAATAATAAACAACTTGGGGTTCGTTTGGCTTGATATAGTAAGTTTATTAACCTTATAATATAAGAACGCAAGAAGACATGGTAAAAGTAAAATTATTTAACATAATGTTAAATCTACATGATAAGGTTAAAATAGGAACCTAAAATTGTCTAAATTCTATTGGATGAGTTGGTTTCGACCCATACCCATCTTAGCCTCGAAATAAATCAATTTTGAACTATTTAAAACCGAACTTGACTTTATAATAAAATAATAAGTTTAGTTATTTCAAAGGTCCCCCTCTCCTCCCTTATAAAAGGGCACCCCCTCCCTCTCTTCCTCACACCACATTGAGCCTTCATGTTCGGCCAACCCCTGCCGATTTCTTCTCTCCACTTCCCTAGAAACATCCTAGAGGTTTTGGTCTTTCTCAAAGACCAATTTTAGTTCCCTAAAAGGAGCTCTCAAAGAGGCGCTTCAAAGAAGAGGTAATGCCCGTTACTGAGTCTTTCATCTTTATTTCTTCTTCCACTTCTTCTTCTTTAGTTGTTCATCATGAAGTAATAACATCAGTATCACTCATATACTGATATGTTATTATAAGTATGAAACAACCCTATTTCATCATCTATCCATCCTACGGAAAAAGAAATCACCACGCATGCGTACGTACGGAATACCGTCTCCACGCCGTGGTGTAATCTATTTTCCACCACCACCTTACTTGGATGGGTATAATGATGTACATAATAACTACATATGATTTTTTTAAAGTGATATTGATTATGAAATAGTATACATACAGTCCATTACAATTCCATGATCATGACAACGATATCATTGCTCGTGCGTACGTACGGACTACCGTCTCCACGACGCGATGAGATTCATTCTCCACGTTAACCATTCATGAATGATTATAAAGTATATATAATAATTAATAATGAAATATATGACATAATAATGATTCTGGATTTATGTGTGTATATATTTATGTCATCTACTTAATTCCATTCAACTCAATAAGGAAAAGAAAACAGCGTTCATGCGTACGTACGGTCTACCGTCTCAATGAACGGTGTATTTCTTTCCATTTACTGATCTATTATATATATATATATATTCTGAATATATATTATATATAAATAATGTTTTATATTATGGAATTAAGTAATCATGATCTAAGTAATCATATGAATAATTACAAGTCAAAACATAGACGACAAATGAAATGATTTTACCCAAAACGCTCTTTAACATGGAATTTACAAAAGAACGGGTAATATAAAGCCATAAGTGAACCATATATGATATCATAACAATGATTATGATTCTGGAATAAGTCAATAACATTATTTAAATCATTATACAGGCGGTTTGGACACATACGAAGCAAATCGGACCTAAGGTAAGTGAAAATATCACAATATCATTTTTATCTGTGATTGTTTATACTTTGGTATTTACTGGGGTGTATTTTATCATCCAAATCCATGCTTCCTCAATATGTAATATTGTTTCCATTCACCTACAACTGTTTAAATCCAATTTTACTCTTCGGTGAGTTTTTAGTAAAAGATATGAAAGGAATCTTTTGTCGTTTTTCATATGAGGCACTTTTTGACTTTTCCAACAAAAGTACGAGAAGAATGTTCTTTTTAACTTATACGACATGAATGGATTTTTAAAACATTTTTTCCAAGAAGCTTCCTTTAAAACTTTTCAAGTTTATTTGTAATCAACTTCTTTTAGTTTATAATTTTATGACATGTTAAAAAAGGAAAAGTGTTTTTGAAGAAGAAAGGATATTTTCCTCAAGAATGGAGTTCAAGTGTTTTATCAAAATTATTTTCCATCTAAGATAATAAAGGGTTGTGTTTTTTCCTATTATTAAATTGATTTGATTATGTTGTGATGGAATTATTTTTATGAATTCTTTTATCTTATATGAATTGTTTTATGAAGTCATGATGTTTAAGATTCCCATTTGTATTACATGGGTTATGCAATGATGTATTATTTATGATTTTGTGGAACACATAAGAATGGTATCATTATGAGATGGGTGGGACCAATATCTCCCTCCAATGCATTGGGTAAAGATTTTATATCTCATGAGATAGACATGGCTGGAATGGTAGGTTATACCGGTTTAGTGAAACAGGACTGAAACGAGGGTGACTCGGTTCAGAAAGGGACTTTGTCCACTAAGATAGTCTTGGAAATGAGTCTTGACTAATAAGAAATGATTCCTTCTGATTATTTGTGTATTCCACAAAGTTTCATGTTTTAAGTTATGATTATTGGGATTACATTTCACTACTATGATTTATCCCATGTTATGATATTATGATCTGTTTTGCAGGTTAAGATTTCCAAAATGTTATGTTCTTATGAATATGATGTGATTGATATTTATTTTGTTTACCCTTACTGAGCATTTGAGCTCACCCTTTTATGTTTTCTTTTCCCCAGGATATAAAGAAACGTTTTAGGTAAGGAAAAAAGGAAGATCTTTATGGGAGATGTTGAAGATCTTTCACCACGATTAGAAGATTATATTCCGAGTTTCCAAAGACACTAAACTATTACGATCCTTGTGTGTGTGTTTCTGTTATGTACTAATTATTCTGCAAAAGTAATGTAATGTCCATGTACGTTAAGCTTCGGGTCTCTATAAAAAATCTGGTCATGATTAGTGAAAATGGAAATCTTCATTTATCAAGTATCTTTTATATGGATTTCATGTGTACAACCAATATATGATAGTGATTCATCATAGTTTAACTAATAAAAAACCATGAATATTCATCAGGTTTACATACAATCTCATAGATCTCATATAAATTAGTTTCATGCACAATTTCCATCCAAGATGCAATTTCATAGCCAGAAAACATCATGTTCTCAATGGGACCACTGGACAAGTTTTGTTCCACTAATTAGACATGAATCCATATTATCTCAACAATCATCCATGGTTCGCATGACTAGTCAAACGGTTGAGTGGTATAATAAAATTATGATTATCACAAAAGGGTTCCTTATCTATATTAATCATGGGCTCATACCTTCAACATTTCAATCACGAGATCATTCACTCAAATAACATCTCACTCACACACCCAATTTCAATAAATATATATAACCCCCTTTTCAATAACCTTATATGGGATGAAAAAGAATAAATAATATTAAAATATGGTATTATTAAAATATAGGATCCTCATAATTTTCTATATGGTACATCACAAAACAGAATATAATTTCCAAAACATTTTTTAAATTCATCCTCTAAAATTTGAATCCATAACGAATTTTACTCACAAATCAAATAGGTACTTACCAATGAAGCATTAAAAAACTAATTTTGTTAAAAACATCCCAACCGAATTCATAGAAGTATTGAAATTTTAAAATTTCCATGATTAATTCAACACATCTGTTTACACCCTCATTAAATGTGGATAAATCACTTATTTCAAATAGTCCTAGAATTCCCAATTTTAAACATGGATAAAACCATCCAAAGAGGGGTCATGGTCTTTTAAAACATTAATGATTTTGATTTTATTTAAAAAAACTTAAAATAGTTAAACTCAATTCATTGAAATCAGGTTATTTCATTTGAAGAGTTAAAACCTTGGCCACTGCCCTCAATTTCATGAAATAATTTATTTAATGATCATTTAAAATAAATGAAAATAATCATGAAATTAAAAAATTTATAAAAATTTGATAGAGATCATGATCATATCTATTCTATTAATTCAATGTTTAATTCAACGATTAGAGGGTCAAATAAGATTTCATAATGAATTTCAAGTGAAAAATTCATTGAACATTTGTATAAAATTGGGAAATAAGTAACTAATAATTCTCAAAAAAAAAATGAATTAATAGATAACAAGAAATCATAGAAAACCCTACTTTTAAAATCCCAAATTCAATTAAAATAGATTAGAGATGTTTCACCTAGAATGGTGATAATTGAATCTAGGTTGATGGATCATGATATAAGGGATAGAATACTGTAGATACACAATTACACATCAATAAAACATGATCCAATAAAAAAAAGTCCCTCATAACCTCTAAATATAATGAAACATTATAATAAGTGGAATGTATGTATAATACATGAAGAACTTACTGGAAGAGGATAACCACTTCTATCAAAACTCATATCCACCAAAATATTAGGTTGAGTGATCCAAAAAACATATATAGGGATCCTAAAATCCAAAAGATCGATATAGGTTTGATATGGATAATTTTATGATTAAATAGGTAGTCAAGGGATTTTAATTATACTTTTTTGGGCATTTAAAAACAATCTATTGAGATTGTAGTTTAGGTCACATGATTAGTAATAAACATGCTCTTAACCATGAAACCCAAATAGTGAGAGTGGAATATATTCATAGTTAGAATGAATAGTTTGTTTAACCATATGAAAAACATATGAACCATTCTATTCATGTCTAATGTTTAGCTACATGGTTTTTCTTCCCCTATGTGAACCGTGTTCCCGTACCTGGCCTACTAGAAATGTTCCCCGATTTGAATGCATTGTTTGACAAACCATACTTTGTAATTTCAGAGGACTTGAAAACATAAAAAATATATGTATTAAAAAAACATTATAAATTACCTGTGAAGAGATCCAATGAAAAGTTTCTCAAATAAATGTGTATATGAACCTAAAATCAAAAAACATGATGTTACAACATCCCCACCATAGGGTATTTTTTCAAATTAATATTCCATATTGATTGATATAATAATATGACACAATAAAAAATCCCTCACTAATCTTGTGAGGTGTATGGTCCACATTATAGAAGAAATAACAACCCAATGGATGATATCTAGTAAAACTCTAAGAACCAAACATTAATATAATTATATATTTTCAAACTAAGGAATGACTAGTCACAATTCATAGGTCTCCCAATCATTAAAAGATTCATCAAGACATTGTAACATGATATAATTACATCCATTCAATCCAAAAAAATAATTCATGCACTCCCCAATGAGATCATATAAGGGTAGACACAAAAAAACATGAAGGAATGGAACATCAAAATAGAATATGATTTCCATAAGGTACAATTTTCACATAGTCCCTCTACAATCATGTATCCATAAGTAAGGCATGGAAATGAAATGGGTTTCTACAGTATGGAAGTAGTCAATAATATCCTTGGATTTTTAACATTGAGAATCACCCATCGATAAGGTCATAAAATATAATTTCATCACCTCCATGTTCATTTTCCGTCAATAATCAACATCATACTATTTTCTTGAGTACACAACCATAGTGTATATGTGTCCAACCAGAAAGAGCTCATAAGTCATGGTAATTTCCCAATAGGGTACTACACTATCAAAAGAGAGGTAATCCAATATAGAAAAATAATTATATAAACATTAATAAACAATCAATAGAACAAGAAAGAAATAAATTCATTCCAAAAAGGAAGGTTAATAAATCAAAAATGCACATCCACAAGGGTAAACCATAGATGTCAGAAGAAAACAAAATCATGAACATGATAAAACACAAAGTCAGACTATTTTGACCAATAAGATCCCAAAATAATCCACCATGAACTTTAAAATAAAGGGTTTAAAAATAATTAATCCAGAATAAGGATTTTCTCATCCTGTTTCAACTTTAATTTTAGAAGCACCAAGCTGGATCAAAATCAACTTCCACCAATAACTGGATGCTCCTCCCACTACGTTGAAGGATTAATTTCTTGGCCTTTGGATGGATCCATATTATTAGGAATAAAATACTTTATTAGATCTCAGATCTTATTTTACTATGATAAAACATATTTTTTAGTCTCTAAAAATACAAAACATCTTAAATTGACCCAATATGAAACAATGTTTAAAAACCCTTGAAGATTTAAAAAACAACTTCTTTGGATGACCAAGTTCCCAATAATGGTAGCACAAAATATAACCCTTACTTAAGAATAATAACATTCTTTGATTAGGAATGATGAATTTTTCGTTCATGTTATTTTTCATACTCTATGTTTGCCGAAAAAGAGCTATTGATCGTCTCTCAATAATTAATCAGACACTACCTATATAGGGAAGTTAAACGGTATGTTTTAAGACCTTATCTATAATATATTTACATGATAATTTCATTAAAAATCATAGGTATGAATCATATCAACATCTAAATTTTATTCCACACTCTACAAATTAATTCTCCTCATAACTGAAACCCTAGAACTAAGTACCATCCCCTTATTCACAATATCATGATACTAACACTAAATAATGAATAAAATGATGAATTCATAAGATAGTTGTTGATACTAACATGTTTTAATCTCAACATCCCACCACATCCTTCTAGTTCTATCAAATAATGAGTTGAAAAACATGACCCTTAATTAATCATGAGTCCTAAGAGAGTTGAATATCCCATCAACATGTTTATGCCACTTTACCAACTCAATTTCATTTTTTACACCGTAGTAATAATTTCAATGAAAATCCATGATTTCAAGGATGTGTTTCAAATATTGGAATCTTTATGACTCCATCAATTGATAAAGAGTCTCTATAATAATTCTAACAAGAGATTCAAATACTATAAAATATGAATGACTATTCCAAAAACAAGAATGAAAATTAATCTTATATAAATAATGGAAAACATCCTTGGGTACATTTCGTGACATCACCAACCACATTATTACAAAATCATTAATAAAAAATGTAAAATAATATAAATGTAAAATAATATAAATGAAAAATAATATAAATAAAAAATAATATATTTCAATCAAAAGAGAAACCACTTTATCTACGAAATATTTATTTTTCAACAAAAACATATTTTACTATTTGTAAAACAATATCCTTTCCATTTAAATAGAGAAATATTGTAATAATTCTGTCACAGTTTCCAGAAATCCTCTAAAAACACATGAAATTTATTACATAGTTTAAAAAAAATTAATCACATGTTTCAATTTTCAGAGCCATTTTTATTTCAATTCAATTTTCAACTAGATATATTATTAAAATGTTTCCATAACACATAGAAAATGATTCATTGGAAAATAGATTTCCTAAATGAAACATTTTATAATGACACAAATTTTTGTAATTGAAATCACCTTCCAAAGAACTCAACAAAACATTATTTGAGCAACAAATTTAGTTTTATAAATGGATTTAAAATAGTCATTAATATATTGAAGCAGAAATTCCAAATAAATATTTTGAAACAAAGAACATACAAAACATTTAGGTCTAACCACACACAAGTAAAGTAATCTTGGAAATAATACATGAGACAATATGTTTGAGACAGAGTAAAAAAGTGCATGGATTCGTAACATGGTGTAATAAACCACAAACCAACCATTAAACAATTCTTGGATTAACTAAAAGATCAGTCCCACAAATCCATCCTATTTTACTAGATCATGATGGAAAAGTAAAATATTTGTTTTACTTCTATTATACCACAATAATAATAATAAATACCTGATATCATGGATAATATAGTAGGAAATATAAATATCATTCAACATCAGGAATAAAATTACCCATAAAGGCTCATATCAATACATCCATTGTTACTGAAGTCTCATCATGTGGAGGTTGTGATCAAGCACCCATTCATGAATTATTCATTGATTCCAAACAAATCATTAATATCCATTCAACAATGATTCAAAAAAATAAAATAATTTATTTCTATGAGATATATTTTCATTCATCGAATGAATTAAATAACATACCATCTGTAAATAACTGACCTAAATCACTATCCAAAAAGAAATCTTAGACAATTCTCTAAGAACCTAAAGATTTTTTCCAATATATGTGAGTTCAAAAAAAATAATAGACCTAAATAAATAGCCATTGATAATGATTTCACCCACAATATATTATAATAAATAATGTAAATTTTGTAATAATTATCAAATAAATATATTTGAATAATCATATCACATACACATATATAATAAATACAAGAAATACATTATAGCATCCAAAACCTGTCTCATGGTTGTCCAATGCCACCCACCATGTCTAATTTTTACCACCCTTGGTCATCCTATCACAAAATGAAAATGGAATAAAACAAACCAAGTATATAATCTCCAATGATTAAAATATTAAATGATACTATAAGGGTGTGAGATATATATCATATTAGGATTCCACCACAATTTCTATACAGTTACATCTTAAGGTAACTCAAATTTTCAATGAGAAGTGAAAAACAAATAGAGTATGGTTATTTGGTTAGAAATGTATCATTTAATGTGTATTTATCGAATTAATCTCATAAAACATGACATATCAGCATTTAAAAACTAAAAATTTACATTTTATTATATGTAAAAAATTTGACAATATATAGTCAATTTAGGCATTAAATTTATGAAAATGAACCTAATGTAAAGAGTTTTACATTAATCAATACAATTGATTCAAGGTGAATTATTAAAATAAATAGATCAATCAAGAAAAGACACTCTAATTACAATTAGTGACAATGAACCATTACATGTAATGAGTATCATGTATATGAATCTCATAGGTATGACCATGATACTATAGTGAATCCACCATATACTAAATAATAAAACATCATTATTATGAATAGTCAGACTTACATATTTTCTCAAATGTTTCATGAAATCTACTTCCATGCAAACCAGCATTACTCATTGCATGCCTATAGCCAAATCCTTTCTAGTTATATATGGATCCACTATATGGGATGTGAGTCCAATAATTAAGCATATACTAAAGTCATCTAATCTAACTACATTGCTTGTCATGATTTGTAAAATGTGGTAAGTGGGGTAATCATGTTATAAGGATCACAATTGGGATCCTTATCAATTTAAATCATGGTATTATACCCTCAACATTTCAATCATGGGATCATTTCCCTAAAGTCACTTCCCACTATCACCCCCAATATCCCTTAACATAAGTAATATGTTTTGAAACACCAATAAATGGTATGTAATGTGATGAAGAAAATTACAATACAATATTATAACAAGAGAGGATCATTGTAAAGTGAAAATCGGGCCATCACGTATCAAAAATTAAATTCAAAAAAAATATAATTATGTCAAACATTAAAAGTGTACCCATACCCAATTCCATTAATAAACCATCATGGAAATTTAAAATGGTCATTTAAAATAATTATTTGTTTGAAAATAGATCAATGTCATTCAATGATTCTTCACAATTTGAAAATGATTTAGATGAATTAAAAAATGGGGTTACATCCACTTTACATCGGAATAAATTACCCATTACAAATAAACCAAGAATTACCATTTCTAAACATGTATAAAATCATTGAATTTGGGTTCATGGAAATTTTCAAAAAATCCTGAATTTGAAACAATTTATAAAATAGGAAATAATTGAACTGATTTCATTCATATATAATAAATTCATTTTAAGGATAGAACCCTAGGTATAATCACCATCTTTCACCATATAATATATTAAAAATTATTAGAAAATAAATCAAAAAATCCTATAATTCAACAATTAAAAAATTGATAGTTATCAATATCATCACCATTCAATTCTGGCCATTTTCAATTCAAATACAAGTGGTTCAAAGTAGATTTCACCATGAATTTCAATTATAATATTCATTGAACATGTGTTTGAAAATAAGGGACACATATCTAGGAACTCACAAGAAGAAATGAATTATAAGATAAATGAATATCATAGAAACACCATATTGGAAAATCATAAATCCAACTATAATGGATCTAAGATATGTCACCTCTAATGGAAATCACTGAATATAAGGAGAGGGGTATTGAGAGGAGAGAGAAAAAAAATATATCCATAATTACACATCATTAAAACACAATCTAATGGGAAAAATAACATCATAAACTATATGTATAATTAATCATACGTATAATAAATATCCACATATGAGTGGAGAAGAACATGCCCAAAGGGGGTCACTTATTCAATCAGTTCATCGATATGCCAAGAGATGTGGTTGGGAGATACGAAAGGCATCTACAAGGCTCCCAAAATCAAAAGGATCACATTATGTAAAACTGGTTGGATCTTAGAGATAATTATATTATTTCAAGATTTAAATTCAAATTTTTAGAGCATTAAAAATCATTTTCACGGTATCGTAGGCTGTGTCATATGGTTAATAATAACTGTATTCATAACTATGTGTTGCAAACAGATTCACAAGAAGAGCTTCATGGTTGTGATGTAAAAAAATATCTATCCATGCACAAATTCATGTGACCAATTTTATTAATATTTCATAGTATGGATGTATGGTTTGTATAACAGCGCACTAACCATCCACCCCTGCATATATAATAGAAAAAAATGTGCTTTTTGGATAAATGGGTTTTCAAACCATGTGCCTACCATAAACATGTCAAAAACCCTTCAAAACCCATAAAACCACCAAAAAACCCCATGAAGATATCTAATAAATGGATTATCAAATAAATTGGACAAAATAACTAATACAATCAAATTAGATGATACAATATATAAAACATCCCATGAAAAATATAATGAAAGCACACTAATGTTAAGTTAATGACATGTGAAACTGGCTCATCTCATAAATAGGTATATTATCTTTCGAACCACCCCATGGAAAAATCATAAAAATTATCTCATATAAATAATAGAATATAATATAGTAACAGAACATCATGTGTTCCATGCTACCACTTCCACGTCAGATTCCATATGTACCCTAGTGTCACGTGTCACGATCCTTCTCCCTCGAAAATAAGCTAGCTCGTTGACACGTGGGATATGTATCAGAACATTCCCCCATGTATCATATCATCACGCAATCCCATATCATATATCTATAGAGTAAAAAATTAGTTTTTTGGATCCACCACATATTGTGTGATGGGTATCATATATAAGCTATCACACCTAAAGCCATCATAGTCGATATATTGTGTAATGCACCTCAATTCCTCATTGACTACACATGTCATTACTCTAATAACTATTTGGATATTATATATGGATATAAATTAATGTGAAATAACAACTATTTATCACATCCCTTATCACATGGATTTATATTTGTTTATATAAAGACAATAAAACATCATTGCATACCATCACATGATCTTTGAAAAGAAGAGTGCGGGGACAGAGGGGGTAGATAGTCATCCATCCTCCCACTAAGTTGTTGGGGAAAACACCCACCCATAGTCCACTAGGTATCAATCACCCTATCAAAATTTTTTGAAGATGGAATGAGATCTTAGAATAAAAAGGATAAAATTTACCTCAAAATCATAATATACACATATCCTAGTCTTAAAATAAAATAATTATTATGTCACTTGGACTCCACATTTTCACTACTAATGATATATATCCTTTAAGCACAGAATAAATATATACGTAATACAACTTCTTTTAATTTAAAAATTCTATTTATATTAATTAATATATTTTCCATTAATTAACCATCAATATTATTCCACATTAAACATTATTATCCATCAAATCCATGTTCATTCCCTACATGAATAATCCAGTCACATTCAATAGTTTTTTGAGAGTAACATAAATTTTTTATTATAAAATTACCAAAACTCCTGGTTTATTTTATTTATTAAGTATTATTACATTACATTTTCTATGAAATTTATGACATCGATCATAATATTCCACCGAGATGAAGAATAAAACAAGTCACATACAACTACCTCAAGAATTTGTGAAATTAAATTTATATAAAACAAAAAACTCGACCATCATCCACTAAATATATTCATGAAAAGAAATAATCCATCCTTTATAACATCAACTGGTATTCCCTATGTTTACTCATTGAAGAATCATTATTTATATATCTAATAACCACATGAATATCCCAATATATCTCTCATTCTTATGTGTTAACTACTGCTACATTATCTCAGAATCTCTAACACATATATTATCAACCATCTCAAGCTCTGTCATCCCATGTACGTAACACATCACATGGAAAAAATCACACACTAATAAAATTACAAGGAAGTAAGAACAAGATAGTCAATAAAGTGATATAAGGCCCAAAATCAATTCATAAATCTTTTTCATACAAATAATCTCACTCAAATGTAAGCACAAGGCATTTAGGCTTTGTATAAAATATTCTCTCATGGACCAAATGATTTCTGTTTTAAAAAAACTAGTTCTAAAAAATATTGAATTGTGATATTCATTATTCATAGGGTCCAAATTCGAGAAACCGAAGGCATTTTTTATAACAAGAAATCAACGTATTAAACAAGTTTTAGAGCATCAAAACCAGTTTTATCAATCATTAAAATGAAAAATCTCATTTAACATGATTTGTTAATATTTTCATCAAAAAACAAAAACTATATCTATGATATTTATTTATTACATAAACACAAGAAAAATGTACATTAATTAAATATGTTCATTAAATAAATATGAATTACTATAATGTTATAAGAAACAAAATATTCATTTCAACGTGCCCTCTTATACAATTATTCTTTAAACCAATTATCAAATATTGTCTTTATATTCATTACAATTTTCAAATTAATGAAACATGATAGATAAATTATAACACCCTAACATAAGATAATAGTATATGTAAAACACTATATAGAAAATTAAAATCAAACTATTATAACGGTATCAAACATTAACATTTGATCACTATCAAATTATATATTAATATATTTTAGTATTTATTTAGTCAATTAATTTAACATAAAAGAATATAAAACGTAATAACATTATTATTGAACATAAATAATTAGATTACAAAAAAATATCCATCCTTTAATGATTTGAGATTCTTCACATGATAAAAGATCAACATCAGGAATCGTGATCACTTCCCCCGAAAGAAGGATGCATCCCTCCATGAAACATTAGCACAACAATAAAACACTATTTAGAAAATAGAGATGAATCATCAATCACATGGAAATAAAAATAGGAGGAACTAAGTCAATGAATAATTATAAAATGAATGAGAAATAACCATAGATAATTTTGGATCCAACATTTGAATTCGTTAATCAATCCGGTAAGAAGAGCTCTCGAAACACCTAATGAAACACTAATGGACACCTAGAGTTTAACGAGACGATACATAGGGTTTGAAAAAACCAAAATCATTCATGGATATAAATAATGATTCAAATGAGATCATTACATTTCAAATAATTTTTTATTTCATAAACATGTTGAACATTGTGTTTAAATATAAAACACATCACCTAACAGCATAATGAATGTATTTAATTCACATATTAAATTTCAGGTTTATAGTAAAATTTTAATTGGCCAAAAAAATTCCATCAAATACTTACACTATAAAACAAACACACATTTTAAAACCCTTATTGTGAAATAAATTCTACCTTCTTATATATTTTATAATCCAAGCACAACCACACCACCTCTAAAACTCTTTTGAGCTCCATGGGATTCAGAAACATGAAAAGTATCAGAAAAAACTGATGTAGACCCTTACCATAAAATTATTCTTAAGAACATACCTCTAATTAATAATTTATGTAATAGTATACGAAAAACTATTATTATTTTCATACATAAACTACATCAAAATTGGGTAACATTGGCTATTTATTAGAAGTGATTTCTGAAACATATTTTAATATTTTATAAAAAATATATTGATTATTTTTTAAAATCCTCAGACACATCTTTTTAATTTCATAAAAACATATTTCCTCCCCCTCTTCATGAGACTCACATATATACTCCTCCATTTATTCCCTTCTAACAAATACCAAGACTGAGCCCCATCCCTTATTTTCTCTCCTTTATACCGCCCCATTCCCCCTCACCACAACTCATTGTTCCCCCCACCATGGATCCCCCTTCCCATCAGCAAATATCATTCATCCCCCACCTCTCAATTCCCATCCATCCCTTTTCCCTTAAAGGATTACCCCATTCCACCACGTTACTTCACCTTGTTCCCCTTCACCACTTCTGAATGTCCCCCCTTACTGCTAGCAATTGTTCCCATGATTCCCCCTCTCTGCCTCTCCTCCTCCCATATTTTTCTCATCACAAACCATGGTTGAACCCTATAAAAATTAAGAGCTTTATCATTATTCCAATTTTTGGTTCTTAGGTTTTTTGATTCATGGTTTTTGACCTGTTCTAGTGACGTTCATTGAAGGAGACAATTTTCCCATGTTTATGGTTTGTTTTAACTTTTTCTTCTACTTTCGTTCAAATTAAATTTGGGGTTTTTTATATTTAGGTTCCTAATATTTTTTTAAGGTTTTTTTGGATCTTGTGTTGTATAACTTCCTCAGCATTTTCAGTGGAACTGAGTTTCATGTATGTTCCCATGTATAAGGTATTTTAATTAACGAATCCCTCATTCTTGTATTTTTATTCAATATATTAGATATCAAATGATTGTAATAAATAGGTATAATGGATATTTTAATGGGAAATAAAATAGAATTTGTCATCTACATAAATATATACTATTTCACTAATTTTAAATTTTGTTAAAAATATATTTTAAATCATTTTTTACAAGGTGTATTATTAATACTCTAATTATATTTAATTAAAATATTAAATTATTTAAGGTACATTTTCACGTTTGAAGTAGGATACTTTGAAATTAATTTTAATATGAAATATATTTTGTGTTTTAATATTTATATATATTTTTTTAAATATTTTTATGTATTATGGTGATTTTATAATAATTTATTTTTGATATGACTCATTGACTTCTGTTTTTCATTTTCTTTTTTTATTATAAAGTGTAGGAATCTTCTTCAAAAATTAATTATAGTAATATAAAGGATAAATATCAGATCAACACATCCCACATTATGTGACGGGGTATATACATTCAAATTAAAATTTCAAAAAATTATTTTTTAGAAAATAATAAAAATATAAAATTTTATAAAGAGGTTTTTATATTATTGATTTCTAAAAAATTAGTAATTTTCTGTTATGTGGAATAACTTTTTTATGCCTTCTATTAATCTTTAATGATGTATAAAAACATTGTCACATATTTATGAAATATAGATCACATTATTGAGGAACACACCTCAGTATGATAGGGGTTTGGAGTTATTTTTAGAATGTTCCTTTTTCAACGAATCCATTAAAGGCATGATATGACATCCATGTTCTAAATGCATATATATAAGATTGTAGAAGAATCATGAAGCTTATGAAAAATTGATATTGCAGAGATTCCATTATAAATATTTTTTATGTAATTGGAACGGAGAATCAAACATTATAGACAGGTTGGGCATTGATGTTAATCAATAGAATGATATACCAAATTCATTAAAAATGGAAAATGAAATGAAAAAACATAAGAAACATGATTTAGAAATCATATTATATTAACATAAACTTCAAAATGTATATGAACAACTGTTTTATATTGATAAAAGTAGTAACATGACATGTGATGTTTTTTGGAATAGAGGAAAAAAAATTCAATATTATAATATATCATTAGATCCTGCTCTTGAATCATTGGAGTATAAATAAGTATATAACATCATTGAGTAGAATAAATTAAATTTACAAGTATGTTGCTGATCAAAATTAAGTTCAGTATGGTGGAAATTCAAAATATTCAAAACATTATTTTTTATGAGTTGGTATGATATCAAATTCCAATGGCGATTTATACATAAGTTGATGTACATGATGTTTTATATATTATGTGATGTATTTTAAAAATCTAATATTCCATTGAAATTTTATGATATGAAAAAAGTTGTCAACTTATTTTGTCTGACATAAAAACAATACATGATTTTCCATATGATTTTATGCTTTATTGGGGAGAGGATCCACTCATATAGGATTAAAAAAATGGTATTATACTAGATTACAATCAATGAGTGATGTAATTTGTATGAACCAATATACAACTATGAAGATGAAAAAAATAACAGACATGAAATGGTTTTACATTATGTCCCTTTAAATCTTTGATTGAAATGATTATTCATGTCATCAAAAACTATCAGGCACATGAAGTGTCATTCTATAGATAATAAAATTAGGGATTAATGTCACATCCAAGAAAATCACAATCATGGATGAAATCAGATTCATTAAATCCATATATTACATCTGATCGTAGGATTGTGTGATTGGGATTAGAATTCAGTGGAATAAACTTATTTGGTTCTTTGAGAACTTTATATAGATTTTTGTTCACTTTGTTGATCCCCTACAATCTAACTCCATTGATGTGTATTCAATAATTTTTTTATCATTTTGATGATTATTACTAGATAAAAATTATATGGAAATGATATTTGTGTAGACATTCATACACTAATTGATGAACCATAGGAAATATTGAGAAACATCATTTACATATATGATGTTTCATCTAGAACATTGTTCAAAATGAAACCTTCTTTAATGTAAAACAATAGTGAATTCCATGGACATGGGAACATATCTATTCAGAAAACCTACATGGGGTTTTCATGTCCTATTTGTAACTTTGATTTTGAGCATAACATCAAAATTATAGTTAAGAATGGTTCCTCTTATATCATCGATTATATTTTGGAGCATCTCATAGATTTATAGTGAAATATTCAAACATAATTTGTTCTATTAATTATAGGACATCTCCAAAGAGGTTTATAGGTTCTAAAATAGTGGAATAATAAAGAAATGTAGAATTATAATTTTGGAATGGGAATAATTTGATTGAGCATGGGAAATAAGTTTGATGTGAATCGTCATGAAAAATATGAAAAAAAGAAATAAAATTATATCATTCAATATTCTGTATTGGGAATTTATTTTCTGGAAGCATATTATTGATATTATAAATATTGATAATAATTTTTGTGAAACTTTTATCATCATATTGAATAATAATCATGGAAAATAGAATGGTTATTTAAATTTATTTAAGGCTTACAAAAAATGATCATAAATAATGATCAATGGCTAGATGAGAATTGAAAGTATTATATGGTAATTTTCCAAATTAAAAGTACGATTAAAGATATATACCATAAATTTTTAAAATATATGAGGTTATTTGATGGGTATTCATGTAACATATCAACGTGTGTTGAAAAAAATAATTGAATGTTATGTAGATTGAGAATCCATGGTTCTAATATTTTGTTATAATAGTTACTACCATTTTCATTTAGTATATTATTACCTCAAAAGGTTACTGTATTTGTACTCCAATTTTTCATATTGTTCATAAAAATATGTGAGAAAACTATACAAACATATATTCTTGAAAACCATTCGGAGAGATTTTTTTCAACACATTATCGGTGGAGATGAACTTCCCTCCATCATTTGATACAGTTATAATGAATTTATCTATGAATTTGATTTAGGAAACTAAATTTTTCTGCCTCATATATTGTTGATGGATGTATCCAATTTTTAGTCACATTTAATATGTTTTCCATCACAATTAAATAATTATTTTTGATTATTTAAAAAGATAATTATGATTTATTTATATTATTTCATCGATATCTATTTTATTTGAAATCATACATGAAAAAAAGCTCAATCATACATGAAAAAAATCTCAATCAAATGGAAATTTTTATGAACGATATTTTTAATATTATTTTATTACTATATTTATTATATACAAGGATGATATTAAGAATGTTTTATGTAGTGTTGGAAATTTTGAAGACAAATCTACACAATCTCAACACGATAGGAAATAAAAAACATTCACACTATTGGTCGATTATTTGAGAGGATCTCAACTGTTCTACTGATAGAAATGGAATTACTCCAGGCACAATGATATCTGAATTAGAATGGTGAAATTGAATTTCCATTTTGTTGATGATATAATGATACAAATTGAGAGATCTATGAGATTCCAAACGTGAAATAATAAATATATAAAAAAGTTTTTAATAAAGATATTATAGAATTGTTTTTACATCATGAAAGATCATAAATATTGATATTAATATAGATATAAGGTTATATGTATTTTTTAAATATAATAATGTATATTAAATTTTCTAGATTATTTATATTGATATTTTGGCTGAGCTGCCACAAGATTTAATGTTTTTAGATCATGGTCAGCTAAAACATGCTAGAACAATCAATTCTTACAATTTCAATGGATTAAAATTTCATAAGGTAGAGAAATAAGTGAGTTTGAAAATATTGAATAGTGAAATACATATATTTTACAAATTGGTAAACTATATAAAATGGTATGATATTATCAAATTTAACTACAATAAGTATTTTTTAGCTGTTCTATTCAAACAGGATTGGGTCAATTTTATTAGTCATATTGATAAAGGCTCCTTGTAATTTAATTTTGTAAAATTATTTCACATGATTTATGTATGTTACTATGAATTACATGCTCTTTTTATATTTTCATTATAATATAAAATGGTATGTTAAGAGGAAGATGTCGTGGTTGAATGGTGAGATTTATTTTTTCACATAAATCCTTGATGTTTTTATGATATGTGTGACGAAGTGGGATTTTTTTCATCTGAAATTGAATCCCATCAATACTAAAAAATTAATAAATATTCCCACAATGATATTGAAAATAATATCCTTCTAAGGGTTGATGATGTAAATGAAGTAATTATAGAGCTTGGAAATAAAATTAATCAATGAAAAAATCATTTAATTTGTTGATATCCATTAATTTTCAACTACTAATATTATATGTGCAATCATAAATTATCATAAATATTTAATTTTTTATTACTTTTCATATGAAGTCATTTAAAAAAATCTATATGAATTTTTTGAAATATATGTTTTGAAATTTATTTTTTTATATTAATGATATGAATTCCATGGAAGAAGCATTTCACCAATCCCAGTTGACTCCCAGTTTTCATCCCCTTGACCACACAAATAAATGATTATCCATCTACATCCCTACCCATATAATCTCAGACACCGTCTATATTCCCCCTTCAACAGCTATCACACAATTCATTCCATCAGTGTCTGGTACACCATCCTACACAATCTGATTTTCACATGAGACAGTGCCTCCCAATTCAGTAGGTTCAGCAGTGATAGAACATGCCCCCGCTCCTATTTCTTCAAGGGGATAATAGAGTGTAACATTTATATGTATAAATATTAATGTGAAAAAATTTATTTTACTATTTATACTATTAACTATATTCCAAAAAAAAAGATGAAAACATCGTTACTTTGGAAAGAAATATGAACTGTTAAGATGTCTAGAATCTGATAATAATGACGATAGATTGCCCATTTAACTATTATGGGGTCCCCATAGTTGATGTTTCATGACTATTTGGCTAGATTCTAGGACAAATAGTGGATAACATAGTCACCCTTCCCGTTGACTATGATTATTGGAATCGTGTGCCTCAATATTTGAAAATTAATTAATTAATTCACTAATAAAGGTAATTTTATTACATCATTGTGTAATTGACTCTATTTATGTTATTAAATTATAAGATTTTAAAAAAATTCTATTTGTAAAGATGATATTCCACTTTACTACTAATTATTTTATCATTAGAATTAGGACAATAAAAAATTAGGGTATGAAATGTAAGGATTTTTAGTTGAGAAAATTGATAGAGTTCAATGAAGATTTGGTTATTACATAGAAATTGTATGATAATGTACATGAAGTGGTACCTATAGATAAATGGAAGGTTTATGTTGATATATATCATCATGAGACGCACATGGTATTGAATTATATATTATTATATTAATATCGTTATAGAAATATACATATATATGGAATGAAGATGAAATTTCATATATTACTATTAAATTAAATGTTATTTATTTCATGAATTTAAAAGAAAAATGCTTCATGTTGTGCTTAAAAATCATCCCACATACTACAGGTTTAATTAATTTTTACTGAAATATATCGAATCTTGTAATAATTTTATTATTTAAATAATTATATGATAAAATTATTTATTTGAAATACTAAATTATTGATTGTTATTTGTTTAAACAATTCATAGAATTTATGGAACCAAGTCTCCATAACCAAATATTGGTTGAATGTTCATAAAAAATATTATTATAGTTATGTTAATGATCCCTCTATAGATGTTGTGGGATGAATTACATTTTATTTGTCACAAATTTCTTTATGTTATCACTATGTTAATATTTTATAACTAATATATTTTAGATATTTTAATTGTAAGTAAAATTTAATGAACTATTGGATGAAAATATCACATAGTCATTCTCGGTCTCCTTGGATGGTCATGTTGGGATAATACTTGGGAAGCAGTATACGAGTTCTGTTTGTGATTTGTGGATGGGACCATTACTATTGGATGTATTTGGTTGGACACTGGGGTTTACAACAGAATCTACCATTAGTTGTAGTTACTCTCTAGCATGAGATTCTGAGAGGGTGTTGGTTTCAATCAAATAAATAATTTATAGATATAAGAACATATACTGATGGAATAAACAATGGTTATCACTCTATAAAAAGAATTGATCGAATTATATTAAAATAATATTGAATCTATCCCCAGTGGAATTTCCTCGTTGGATGGTAATGAGAAGGTAATATAATTTAGTATAAAAACTATAATCATTTTTAATATTAAATTTTAATATACAACACAATTTAATATTCAAAAAAAATTAAATTTATATATAGGTAGTAGAGAGTGAAGACAGAGACATGGTGGGTGTTGATCAATGTTCATCAGGTTGTGATTAATGTTAAATTTGGATTCATAGTTGATGTCTATCTAAACTTATGATAGTATAATATTATTATGCCTATTCAGTAATCGTGTTGTAGTTTATAGTTTGGAGATAAATACTTCAATTATATTTCATGAAAATCTACATGATTTGTTCAATTTCTATGTTTTATTATGATGTTTACCTCATGTTTAGTATTTATTGAATATTTTATAGATGATTAATATTGACACCTCGATGAAACTCTTATATTAAATATGATAAAATTATGAGCATTTTATATTTTTGTGAATTTTGGGATATAAATTGTATTATTTAGTAGACTTTTCTGAGTGAATGTTTTCCATATGGCTATTTTTAGTTGTGCATAAAACATTATATTTTAGGGAAAACAATGACAATGAATCTTATATATTCTCTTTACCAATGACATAATTCCAGAGCATGAACATGTCAGCATTAGTTGTAATCATCCAAAAATACAAAGAAATTTATATTTTAATTCAAATTAGTATAGAATACAGTTGATGAAACACATCTCATTATATCTAGATTTATTTTTTATAATTCATTGAGTTCATGAAATCCACTCAACGAAATCTATGAAATGTTTTTTCATAATAAAATATGCACTTATTTATAATCCTTTAACATTGTTAAAGTCTTATAAAAATATTTGTCTATCTACCATGTCTATAGTCTCACTATATATGGTCATTTAACTTTTATGAAAATTTCACAAATGATAAATAATCCTAGAACTACTGATACACATATCCATAGTTAAACCATTAGATAATACCTCCACCAGGCTCTCTACATTCCGGATTATATAATGCTACATGAATTAAGAACTCCCATTAATCGTTCCAATATGTAAATATTGGAAATAATGAACACCGCTTCCACTACACCCATCATAGTCTAAACATTTAGAGATTCCACATCCATCATGAAAAGTTATATTTCTATTTCTATAACAGTAATTTGAATACATGATCCAAAGTGATTGAATAAATAAAAATATTTATCACTACACCATTTCATGGACAAATATTCTATAGACATGGGACATCGATCTTAGGTTTTAATATGGCAGTGACTACCTTTTCCATGACATTGATGATAATTGGGAAATAAATCCCAAAATTGTAGACTTCAATTGGATCATTAGAAGATAATACCTGAAAAAACCACTCCGCTATATAATTATCATTCAATTTTCTTGGTAAGTCTCATCAAATTATAGGTAAATACAACTCAATATCTTTTAATAACTCCACATTTCTCTATGATCTTTTTACTTTAAGGAATAATGCTATATTCTAATTCAGTAATCATAATAATTATAAATGAGTGTTTGTTTATATATAATAGATCATATGATATTATCATATATTTTCATGTTTTGATTCCTTTTCTTAATTCATTATAATTATCGAATGGATATCACCACTTATGATGACCTCAATCATGACCATCATATTCTGAAAAAATATTATATTATCCATGTGTTTATATCCTTTCGTTCCCCTGTTCTTTTGAACTCATGAAAACAATTCTTTAAACACCATATTTTTTAAATCTACATGGTTATAACTCTATTAATCCATATAGAATCTTCTAATAGATCTATAAAAATATCAAAAATAAATATCGACCATAAATACCACAAAATGAATCCCAATTCATTTATAAAATATTTATATATTCCCTAGTTAAAATTTTAGTACCATCCCATACACATTATTTCTTTCCAAATCTATACACAACTATCACTCTAATAATCATTATGTTTATAGAACATTCCACATGTCCCCCTTTCTAATGATGAATGATTAGAATCCTTATGTCACTTATCCAAACTCAAATTATAATAGATAACAGGTGGTAGAAATGGCAACCACCCCCAAATCATCCATCAAATTTATATAATATTTTTAAAGTTATCCATAAATGTATAGAACATCGAGTCATATGGTATTTATCAAAATATATCATTTCCCGTGGGACTTACTAACTTATATAGATTTAAAAAATAGAAACATTAGATGAAGTAAAAATTGCACCCTCCATCAATTAAATCCTTAAATCAAACTCATGAAACTATATAAAATAATCACTCTATTTTTTATATTGTTTATTTTTGTTTTCTAACCACATATATGGTTCATTATACTATTTAATCTCAAAAAAGAAAAATCTAAGAGTAGTATCACTAGAATGTTAGAAAATCTACAAAAAACACCATTATACCATCATGTAATTACTAACACCTTTATAACAATACAGAGGAAAAATAACTCTCAATTAATCTAGAGAATGTAATGTACAAGATTATATCTTCCTAAATTCTTTAATAGTCTACCAACCATGATCTAAATGATACATTTATGAATATAAAATGGTAATAGATGTAGAATGGATATGGTAATTATTTTATAAATCATGTAATACTTCATAAAGATTAAATATTCATGGTGAAGGTATGACAACCCTCTTCTTTATTACAATATTAAACATAATTTATTACATAAACATCACTTGACACAAAATAGAAGATCAATAGGTTTAGTTTATTTGGGTCTTAAGATCATTACATAACAACTTAAAACATGAAAAACAATATATTTGTTAGTAAAATTCTTTACATGACCACTACATTCCTTCGTACTTAGCATTGCATGTGATAACCTGAGGACATGCATAAGAAAAGGGTGAGCTATAAAGCCCAATAAGGGAATAATCTTGGAATGACATGAGTAATAATATTCATGTTAAACAATAGGCATATCAATAGATTACAGGAGAAGAATAAACATAAAGGCATGATAAAGCATGATAATCATAACATGGAAATATGACAACAACACTTAACATGGAATTAGCCTGAGCCAATGATCATTGCACATAGAGAATGAGTAAACCCTAATTTCACATGAAGCACGATGAAACAATAATCTATGTTGAATTGGAATTATTAAAAAGCCATTTCACATTATGTATCATGATACTATACTTTATCCAATGCATCTGGGCACTATAAGGGAGCACCCTTCTTAAACATTTAATTTCATGCATAAGTTTTTCACATTGTTTATATAAAATGGATTCATAAAACATACAAATTTGTTCCAAAATAAAGGAATTTGGAATTCATACATGAAAAATTATAATCAATAAGTAAATGTGGATAAATTTGAATACCCATTATAGATAAATGGGCATGATATTCACTACACAATGACATTTTCATTGAAAATCGGTACAATTTCGGCAGCATAACGGTGTGACATAAGAATTCATAAAATTATTTATGAGAGATAAATGGGTGTCTCATCAAATATAAATGAAATTGACAGTAAGGGGGTCATATAGATACATTTCCCAACAATTGTAATGGAATTTAGATTCATTATGCAAAATAATTTTTGAATGTAAATGATGAGAGAGAAATTACTTTCAGAATTTCGGCATAGTAACGGGTGTACATTGATGGATTTTAATGAGAGATAAAGTGATACCCATCATTCAAACATAAATAGCATAGTATGGGGAAATTGAAAAACAAAACCCCGACATTTATAATTGAAATTAAAAAGGCATAACAACGTTAAAAAATTGGACAAAATGAGAATGGAAGAAAAGCCCTTACTTGGATGTGTGCTTAAAAAGGCTTGAGAGAGGCTTGAGAGAAGATTATTGGGAGATTATGGAACCTTGGGAGGATTATATAGAGAGGATTTGAGATATAGGATGAAATAAAAAGGCTTTTAGTGAGGAGGATATTGGATCATGGGTGGGTTTAAATAGGAAAGATGAGGGAATTCTTTATTATTTCGGTTTGGGACACCTCACATTAAAAAAAAAGAAAACCACAAAACAGCCCACGGTTTTTAGCAAAGGGAAGTTTAAAACAATATTTTATAAGTCCAAAGTCTGAAATTCTTAAAATAATGGGGTCTCTTATGCGGAGGTGAGTCACACTCCCAAGTAAAACTATTTAAAAAGACAAAATGTTTATTAAGTTTTGAATGGTCCACTAATGCTTAGTAAAATAAATCAAACAAACCCAAAATAACTTTATTATAATGTAAAAACATATATTTTTCCAACATAACGTTTATAGTATTTTATTACATTACTATTGGGTTATTATGATGTCATAAAAAAATTATATATTTAAACAGTATTTAATTTCTACCAAAGAATTTGACTATCTCAGAAAATTTTAAAAAATTCACCATTGGATAATTTCAAAATCATGATTCTAGAAATAATATTCATTATAACTAAATAATTTTGTAAATATGTAAATTTTCACATTTAAAATAAACATCAACATTTATAAAAAATTCATGGGTTTTGGCAAAAATGGCTTTCAAAACATAATAAAAATTAAAATTGCATTAATAAAATTATACAATCATTTAAATTTAACAAAAAATATTAATAATAACATTTTACTGAAATATTATTTAATTCAGAAATCCATTAATTCATATTAATATATTTTTTAGTTGAACATTAACTAAAAATACTATTTTTTTCTTTAAAACTTATTTACAAGGTAAGAATAATAAAATGAAAGTCTTTTGATTATTATATACAAAAAATGTACATAACCATAGTAATAAGATCTTGTTATATAACCCCTTATAACACCCACATAAAAACGACAAGTACTATGTGGGATGGTGACAGACTCCAAGAGTTGCTCAGATAACAATGCTCAGGTGGTAATCTCTATCACCTTCCACTTCTCTTGTAGGCGGTCCTACTCGAGGATAAAATATTCAATCTCAGCTTGGGTTTGGTCAAGAGAGAAGTCCAAAGATGCAACCTCCTTTTCGAGATCTAACAAATGGGCTTCGTGTGGGGCTTGTCTACTGGATGAGGCCTTCGCTTCCTTTGTCTGAGTAAATTGGATTTTTTAAAGTCCTATATTTATACTAATCACGTGATCACTTTTCAATGGCTATATTATCAACAATCAAAATTCATAATAGTATTTTAAAATCCAAAAACATAAAACCAATGTAGTTGACATTTTATATAAACATTTAACATAATGATACATTTAATTATATTAAGAGGGATTTCCATTAATGTTTGTTTGGGTCGTCACAATCTTCCCCCTTTAAGAAATTTCACCCTCAAAATTTCATTTTCCCACATTAAAAAAGATTTGGATAACTCTGCTTCATCATTTCCACTTATTCCCTGGTCACTTCTTCAAACTTGTGGTTTCTCCACAATACCTTGACGAGGGAAAATGTCTTATTTCGTAGAAATTTTTCTCTACCATCAATGATCTTCACTGGAATCTCCTCATACGAATGATCATCCTCTAACTGTACCACCTCTAAAGAGGGTACTTGTGAAGGGTCTGGTATGTACTTCCTTAAGAGGGATACATTAAAGGCATCATGTAATTTGGCTATGGTAGGTGGAAGTGCATGTAGATATTCCACAACACTGAGATAATCAAGAATCTAGAAGGGGTCGACGTACCTTGGACAAAAATTCCCATTTTTCCAAACCTCATGACCTTCTTCCACAGAGATATGTGTAGAAATAAAATGTCTGTAACTTTAAACTCAAGGTCTCATCGACTATTATTTGCATAACTCTTCTGTCGACAATAGGAATCCTTGATATGATGATGAATGTTTTTCACCTTCTCTACCATTTCAATGACCATTTCTAGTCCATGAAGCTTACGCTCACCGACCTCATCCCAACATGCCACTGTTCTGCACATTTTCCCATAAAGGTCTTCATATGGTTCTATTTTGATGCTTGAGTGGAATCTATTATTATAAGGTAACTCAACCAGAGAAAGAATTTGATTGTATCCTCTTTTATAGTCAATTGAGCAAGATCTCAACATGTCCTCGTGTTTTCAGATAGTCCACTCAGATTGGCCACTATTTTGAGGATGATAGGCCTTACTGAAATTCATTTCAGTATCCAGACCATGTTGAAGACTCTTCCAAAACATAGTTTTGAATCCTGGATCTCGATCAGACAAAATAGATACTGGTAATCCATGATGCCTTACTACATACCTAATATATATCTGTTCCAGTTGATCCAATGTGAAATTATCCCTAATATCAATGAAGTTTGAAACCTTTTTACGACGATCCACAACAACCTAGATTGCATGGTTTCCATTGGATATATTCGTAAGATTGGTGATGAAGTCCATGTTTATGTTCTCTCATTTCTATTCTGGTATGTGAAATGGTTACATCATCCCCTTAGACAACAGCCTCTCTGCCTTCACTTGCGGACACACCAGGCACTTTGATTATATTTAGTGATATCCTTCTTCATATTTTCCCACCAAAAATGCTCTTAGAGATCTCAATACATCATTGTGTTTTATAGGTGAATAAAGAAATTTAAACTATGTGCATGAGCCAAAAGTTCCTTCTTCATCTCCGGACATGATGGAACACATTGTCTTTTCCCAAATCTCACAATTCTTTCTTAATTAACATTAAACTCCAAGGATTTCCATTTTTCATTAACATCAATATTTTCTTGAATTCCCACATAATCCTTTTGAGAATCCTTTAAACTTTCCAAAAGTGATAGTTGATAAATACTTTGTGAATGGATTTATGAGGTTCCCTTGTTTATGATTCCCATGTCCATCTTCATAAAATATAAAAATATTGGATCCTTTTCAATTCTCAACAATGATAGAATCACTGGGTCTTTTCTGCATAGGGAATCTTAATCCTTGTTTTCTTTCCCAGGGTGGTAATGGATTTAGCAGTAATTGTCTTTGATAAAATCTTACCATCTTTGTTGGGGCATGTTCAACTCATTCTTTCTAAAAATATAATTGAGGATTTTGTGATTGGTATATATTTCACACTTATCCCCAAAGAGAAAATGCCACCAAATTTTCAAAGCAATGATCATTGTAGCCAACTCGAGGTCATGTTTTAGACAGTTTTGTTCATGATCATTCAATTTCCTTGAAGCATAGGTAATGAATTTTTCATTTTGCATCAACAAACATCACATGCCCTTCTTCAAAGCATCACTAAATACCACAAAAGGTCTCCACTTGTGGGTAAAGTGATCACGGGCACAGTGATAAGCCTCTTTTTTATCTCCTTGAAGATTTATTCACATTCATCACTCCATGAGAACTTAACTCACTTTCGAGTTATCTTTGTATGAGGGTTGGACAATTGTAATGAATTTATCAAAAATCGTTGATAATATCCAGCTATCCATAAGAAGCTATGGATATTTGTCACTGATGTTGGCCTTGGCCATCCCTCAATTGCATCTGTTTTTGAGGGATCCATATATATCCCATTACATGCGATGATATGGCCTAAGAATGAGTCCTCCTTCAAGAAAAATTCACACTTGTTTTACTTTTCATAGAGCATCTCCTTCCACAAGGTCTCTAGTATAGTTCTTTGTTTCTCTTCATGATCCTCCTTGGTTTTGATGTATATCATTATATCATCTATAAATACTACCATAAATTTGTTGAGGTAATCTATAATGAAACTATTCATCATGTCCATGAATATTGTTGGAGAATTAGTGAGTCCTAAAGGAATTACTATGAATTCATAGTTCTCGTATCCTGTAGGAAAAGCAGTCTCGGGGATATCTTTATTATTCGCCCTTACTGGATAATATCCCGACCAAAAATACACCTTGGATATTTTTTTGTTCTCCACGCAACTGATCGAACATGTCATTAATTCGTGGGAGAGGATAATTTTTCATTATTGTGATTTTGTTAGGACCACGATAATCGATGCAAAGGTGCATTGTCCAATCCTTATTCATGATTAAGAGGACTGGGGCACCCCATGGGGATGCACTAGGGCATATAACCCCTTTATCTAGATTCTCTTGAAGTTATGTGTTCAACTCCTCAAGCTCCTCAAAATCCATTCTATATGGAGCCTTGGATATTGGAAATACCCCAGGTATAAGATCAATTGTGAATTCAACATATCTTCTTGGAGGAAGAGCATTCAATTCCTCAGGAAACACTTCAGCTAATTCCATTACAATAGGCATGTCTTCTAGGGTGGTTTCCTCCTTAACTCAGTCATCTGAGCCTGAAACACATGCTCATAAAGAAATAATATCCACATATGAGATGATGGATCTAAACAAGGTTCATATTCCTTTTTCCACTTGTAAATAATTGGGGGTCAATTATTCATATGGAGAGTTATTTCCCTGTAATAGTTATTTATGTTGGCTCTATAAAAGGAAATCCAATACATGCCAAGAATTGCATAAAATTCTACAAGAGTTAGTATGACGTGGTTCGTTGGGATGTTTAATCCACATATTATGACAGGGGAGGATTTATATTCATGGGATGCAATAATATACCCATTTTTCGTACTCATCTACATCATTACATTCATGATTTTTGGTGGTGCTAGGATTGTTCTACCAGACATTCGAGATATAAATAATTCATAGAACCTGAATCAAAAAGCACGTTTTCTATTATTTAGTGAATAACCAGTGTACCAATCACCTCATCATTTTTTGGGTTCACTTCTGAAGTAGTGATGGAAAAATCTTTCCCTTGCTGCCTTGGATGTTTTTTATTACCTCCGAAAACCCTTGGCTTAGGTCATAGATTTGCTAGATGCCCTGGTTCTTTGCAATTTTAGCAACGAACCACGTTTTGAGGTTCGAACAGAGCATTCCTCTACTTTGTCGTAGCCACAGGTATTTCTTTCCAAAAGTTAATATCCAAATTCTCTTCTCTTCCGCACCTAAATCATTTCCTCATCCTTTTCTGGCAGTTTCCATGGAGCTTCTTTCTACACCATTGGCAAGTGGGGTGATGGATATTCTTAGCACCATTGGATTTATCCATAGGACAACCAACATTGAATTCCAGATTACTCTTCATATCACTATGATACCCCTAAGATTCTCTAATCTCTATTTTGACCTTGAGGGCACATCAGACAATTTTATCATAGCTATCGAAGTCACAGATCGACAGCACTTTCCACAGGGTAGGTTTCATCCAACCAAAGAAGCAGTCAACCATGCATTCGAGGGAAAATAAAAAGGTGGAGGTTTATCGTTCAAGACTTGGGATGTTTTCCTCATACATTGTAATAGATTTGTCATCTTCTTTATTGAGGTAATGCAATTCCATTTCAATTTTAAGATGTAGGGTGCCGGAATATATTTATCAAAAAACATCATCTAGAAATTCATCCATTCCAATTCCTTGATCTCCTCCTCTGGCTTTGTATATTTGATCAACATCCACCATTAATCAGCTTCACCCTCTATATGATATACAAACATGAGAACCTTCTCTTGATCAAAACATTGAAGGATGAAGAAAATAATTTCAATGGAGATGATCCATTGTTCATCGATTGATGGATAGGATGATCTATTTAATGTAAGAGGCATTTTTAACATGAATCTCTCGATTGCAACTTGTTCTTTCATAGGAGGGTTGAATGTTCCTCTTGACCCATGTTTTTATTCAAAGAATGAGTTATCTGATAGTGGAGCATGAAAAACATTGCGATTCCTTGTCCCATTGGATTTTGTATCTCATTAGTACAATCATCACATTTATCTTCACATTGGTTGTTAGTCCGGGTCCCCTATTACCAGTCATTTGCTGGAATAAAAGTAAAATTTGGGGAAACACATAAATGGTAATACAAGGACAAAACTGATGCCTTTTAAATAACTATTCTTTCCTTAACATATGAATCTATTGTCTTCAGTCTCTGTTATCCATGATCTACTTTCTATCATATATTCCGTGGTAATTTCTTTAGTCACTTAATAATTGTTCATACTAATCTTGTGAATTTTCCAATGAATATCCCTTGGGAGTGTCATAACCAAGAGTGTAGCAAGTCCCATTTTTGTGTACCTGTTTCCGTTCGTGTCTTGCTCAAAACAATATTTTCTGGTTTTACCCCTAGGATACATCTGTGCCAAAGTCACATTTACCTGTTCTTATTTAGGCAGGGGTGTATTTTCATGATTAACCAC
Organism: Viscum album; assembly: GCA_963277665.1. Classification (NCBI taxonomy): domain Eukaryota; kingdom Viridiplantae; phylum Streptophyta; class Magnoliopsida; order Santalales; family Viscaceae; genus Viscum; species Viscum album. Next base: position 588,149,868 of record OY728141.1, on the reverse strand, counting down.
TTACTTAATTCTCAAAAAAACATATGGATGTTTTTATTATACATAGTATTGTCTCTGAGGATTTACTGGGGTTTGCTAATCATAATCATAAAAAATAACTAAACCTATCCTCTGATACCAACTTTGACAACCTTACTTTTTATTGCACTATTAAACATTATTTATTACATAAACTTCACATTATACAACATATATGATCTATATTTATAGTGTCTTTTGGGCTTAATATCATTACAAAACAACTTAAAATAAGAAAAACAATATCATTATTGAAATCTTCCATTACATGACCACAACATTCCATCTTACATTTCATTGCATGGGATAACCTGAGGACATGCATAAGAAAAGGGTGAGATATAAAGCCCAGTAAGGGAATAATCATGGAATAACATGATTAATGAAATAAATGTTATAAAATAGGTATATCATTAGATTACATGAAAAGCATAAACATAAAGGCATGATAAAGAGTGGTAATCATAACATGAAAATGTGGAAACAACATTTAAAATGGAATTACCATGAGCCAGGGCTCATAGCACATGGATAATGAGTAAACACTCATTGCATAGGACGCACGAGTAAACCCTAGTTGCACTTGAATTAGAATGAGAAAACACCCATTGAACATGATGTATCATGATACAATACATTACCCAATGCATTGGAGTGCAATAATGGTGAACCCTTCTTAAACATTTCATTTCATGCATATGTGTGGCACATGGATCATATAACATGGATTCATAAAACATAATAATTTATTCCATGATAATTGAATGTGGAATTCATACATGAAACATTATAATCAATATGTGAATGTGAATAAATTTGAATACCCTTGATAGAGAACTTGGAATGGTATTCACTACACAATGACATTGGCTTGGAAAATCAGTGCAATTTCGGCAGCGTAACGACATGACGTAGGAATTCATAAAAATAGTTGATGATAGATAAAGGGGTGTCTCAGAATATGTACTATAAATGTATAGTAAGGGGGTCATATAGATAAATTCCCCATTAATTTAATGTAATTTAGATTCATGATACAAAATAATATCTTGAATGTAAATGAGGAGAGAGAAATTCAATTCGGAATTTCGGCATAGTAATGGGTGTACATGGGAGGCATTTTATGAGAGATAAAGGGGTATACCATAACTCAAAAATAAATTGAACATTATGGGGGAGGTTATAAACTATATCCAAATATTTATAATTTAAATTAAAAAGGCATAACAACATTAATAAAATTTGACAAAAATGAGAAAGGAAGAAAACCCCTTACTTGGAAGTGTGGTTACAAAGGCTTGAGAGAGGCTTGAGAGAGGCTTCCTGGAAGCTTGGGGAGTATTGGGAGGAATCTCGAGATAGTAGGGAAGAGGTTGGATGAACTATAAAGGATTTGAGTGAGTAGAATTTGTGTAATTGTGTGGATTTATATATGAAAGGTGAGGGATTTTTTTGTAATTTATGTTTGGGACACCTCACATTAATCTAAATCAAACCCCAAACCAGCCCATGGTTTTTGGAAAATAGAATTATAAAACTATAATTTATAAGGCCAAAGACCAAACTTCTTAAAATAATGGGGTTGACTCTGTGGAGGTGAGTCACACTCCCAAGGAAAACAATTTAAAAAGACAAAATGTTTAATAAGTCATGAAGGGTCCACTAAAGCTTTGTAAAATAAATCAAACAAACCCAAAATCACATAATTTTAATGGTAAACATATATTGGCCGAGAATAAAGTTTATATTATTTTATTAAATCACTATTGGGTCATTATGATGTCAAAAAACACATTATATATTTAAATGGTAATTAATTTTTACCCAAAAAACAGATTGTCGTAGAAAATTATGAAAAATTCGCCGTTGGATAATTTAAACTTCCTGATTCCTAAAATAATATTCTTGTATATAAACAATTTTCTAAATATTTTAATTTTCTCTTTTAATAAAAATATACATATTTATAAAAAATTCATGGGTTTTGACAAAAAAATGGAATTCAAACCTTAATAGATATTACAATTTCATTCATAAAATTATACGATCATTTATATTTAATAAAAATTAATTTACTAATAATAAAAAATAATTTATTAAAAAATAATTTGATTAAAAAATCCATTAATTCATCAAAATAAATTTTCTAGTTTAATATTAAATAAAAATATTATTTCTGCATTAAAAACTATTTAGAAGGGAACAATAATAAGATGAATGTATATTCATTATTATATACAAAATATAGTGTACATAACCACATTATTAGGGTCTTGTTACATAACCCCTTAACAAGCGCATAATATTGTAGAGTAAGGTGTGCGATGGTAACAGACTCTTGGGGTGGTTCGGATAACATTTCTCGGGTGGTAATCTCTATCAAATTTCAATTCTCTTGTAGGTGGTCCCACTCAAGATTAAAATATTCATGATCGGTTTGGGATTGGTCAAGAGCGAATCCCAAAGGCGCAATTTCCATACCAACCTCTAACAAATGGGATTTGTATGGGGAACGTCTACTGGATGAGTCCATCACTTCCTTGGTCCGAGTAAATTGTATTTGTTAAATCCCTATATTTATACTAATCACGTGATCACTATTCAACGACTATATTAGCAACGATCACAATTCCAAACAATATTTTAAAATCCAAAAACATAAAACCAAAAAAGATTAAATTTTATATAAATATTTTACATAAAGAGACATTTATTTAGATCAAGAGGGATTTCCATTAATAAATGTTTGGGTCATTACAGAATGGTTTTGGGAAACATTGTTATCCACTAGAAAAGAGGAAACTAGTGGAATTAAAATGAAGTCCTAATATTAAAAAGTAACAAAAAAATATCTAGAATGCAATCCTTCGAGGAGGAATTACAAAATAATGAATAAAAATTTGATTCCAATATTCCCTAATAATAACCTCCTTCTATATACAAGATTAATATCATTAGAAACATTAATACACTTCTTTAACAGCATTGATAATAACCAGTTTGTGAGACCACATATTATGGATCACATAGAATGATCAATAAATTGAAGAATGCATCTCAAAGAACAACATGTAGAACAATATTCTAGAGATTTTATTATTTAATATCCCAAATAGAAAAAAATAATGAAAAAGGTCATGTATTATCCCCAATATTTTTATAGATACAATCTTTTCACATATGGTTTTATTCCTCCTCATAGACTTCCCTACAAATAGTGAATAATAATAAACAATATGACTAGTAAAAAATACATTAGAAAAAAGTACAAAAACTATGCATAAGTATTACAATGGCTTGGATTTTAATCTAATATAAATGGGATAATGAAATCACATACACTCATTTAAGGATATATTTTGAGTTTTAGTGAAAATAGATTTTCTGGTATCCCTACTAATATGAAAGAAAAGACATCAACAACACCTTCTTCCATCCGTTGAATCTTATGCTTCCACGATTCTTGTATACATCCTTAATTTTTTTTTAAAAAATTTCGATTTGAGATGGTTCCTCTATAATGTGAGATAAACAAGGTTAACCACTAAAAGATATCCATCTAAACAAATTTCTACTCAGATATATATTATATTTGGATGTTATGATTATTAATTCCAATTCATTGTCCATCATAATTTCATTTTCTATTGATTTTTTATTCCCCTTCAAAACCTAATAATAATGATTGTTGAATTTAGGGTATCATAGGATTTCATTTTTGTGAGTTGGATGAATAAGGATTGAAGTTTTCATTTCTATAATAGTTTGTCCATCCAATATTGTGCTTGAGTTTTTTCTCCTTGATTATGTTTGGTGTTTTTTGGAAATAATTTATTTATTCTTTTCTATTTTTGACTATAAATATATGGAGACATTTTCTTCTGGATCCCTATTTTTTAATCTTTTTTATCACATTATTAACATCATAACATGATTTAACTAGTTATATATTTTTTTATTTGTATTATTACTTATTGAAATTACCATTCCTATATTTCATTTACATTATCTCTCTTTTGTAATGGTTTATATTGTAATATTTTAATAATTCAATATGTGGAGTTTTTAGAAAGAGAAAAATTTATTTTTTTCCTAAACCTATATGTAATCCTTTTTATTGTTTTCTATTCTAATTTAATGACATAGAGGATGAAACCCTTAATTTATAAAAATGTGATTTTTAATTAATTGTTTCAATTGAATTATTGATTTACTCAAATTGGATTGAAATATTGGGTTTTATGATGAACATAAATTTTTCCTAATTTTTACACTTCTGATGATGATATTACCACTCCTCTGAATTTTTTGTATATTTGAATATATATGTTTTGTGTTTTTTCTATTGTGGGGTTTTATATTATGGAGTTTTATTTTTTAAAAATTAATTTATATAATAAATTTAAACTACCACTATATATGACAAATTATTGTTTATAGGTGGTATGAACCGCCATAATATTTGGTCAAAATTTGTTATGGTGGTTGTTTTTTATATATGTTGGTTGTTTAACTCCCAAAAAATAGTGAGTGGATATAGGAAGATTAAATTTTTTTTATTTCTTCCATATTTCATAGGAGGGATTACCACATCTAAAACCAAACAAACCATCGATAAAATAACATTATACAATGGTTTCTAGAAGCTACCACAAAATTGAAAGAACTGATGGTACATGGATGTCGATGCCATATTTTTCATAGGATTTAGTATATTATTATGTATCCCTATTGAGGTAGTTTAATCAAATGAAAAAAATAACTACCCCTATATGTTACTTTTGTTGTAGTTTTATTATTTAATAAAAACCTCCATTGTAGAAGAAATTTATCATATAATCATTAGAATAGTGATATTCATAATATAAAAAATTTATAACTACTAATAAAAAACATAATAAACATTGAAAAAATTATCATTTCAAATACTTTAACATGATACAGTCATTTATGAACAAATTAATAAATACTAGTTAATTTTATACCCTTTTATAATTTCATATTTAACATTATGGAAATTCCATAATATTTTATATAATTTATTTTTATTTTCAATATAATAGGAAATGATACATGTTAATAATTATATGACATTTCAATTTAAAATATATGATATTATATGAATTATAAATTATTTATAATTCAATTTCAATTATCTAAACATTTTTGAGAATCTAAATATGACATACTTTAATATTATATAATAAATGATCATATCAATCAGAAAAAAATATCTAACATAAATAATATCTAAATAGATAACACTTAATTTAACAATTTCCTAACTAATTAATTATTAATTGATTATTAATATACAATGAAATTGAAAAATAAATAATCAGTAGATATATTTTTAAAAACAGGATATATTTTGGAACTTTTTATTCATAAATTCTAATTTTTAACATTTTATAAATTATAAATAATATAATCATTTTATATTCATTTCAACCTGAATACTTTCATATTTTACATTATGTAGCATTTATATGATATTTATTGAATTTAAAACATTTTTTTATTCTATAGAAATTATATAAATTCTTTTATGTAATCAAAATATCAAATATTATGTTATTGTTACGATATTTTTAATAAAATTTTTATGATATCAATGTAAACCATTATTTTTTAAAATAATAATTCTTTCAATTTATTTTTTCAATTGAACTTTTAAAAAATATAAAAAATAATAAGAATCATTTTTTAGCTATTTAATTTATTGAAAACATGTATAAATTTTCATAATATTTTAAAATATATAATTTTATTTCTTTTAAAAAAAATTAAATTAAATAATTCATTTTCTAAATGAATTCTATGGATTAAATTATATACTCTAATTATTTTCATAAATAAGAGTAATAAATATTACCATTTCTTATTTCAAAAATAATAATTATTTCATATATTAAGAGTAGATTATTATAATTATTCTATTTATATAATTAAATGTATGAATATAAATAACATAATAATTAAATATTTTTTTAAATTAATATATATTAATTTCCATATTTATTTCAGGACTAAGAAATATATTTTTACAATTAAAATGTGTTTTCATAAATTAATAATCATATGGATTCATCAAAGAATTATACACACTGATACCACTGATGGGTTTCATAAGATCATCATATAACCATATAATTTGGAAGAAAACACAAATACCTGGAGATATATCTTTAATAATGACCATGTAAATAAAAAATTAAAACATTATGAGGAAAATCCGAAAAGGAAAAGATCTGTCCTCATGAATCAACCAAAATAAATGAATATTTTCATACACATTTATTGGTTGATGAAAAGGGATAAAATAATGGTACATTGTAATAAAATCTATAAATTTTTTATACATTAATTTAATAATAAATAATTTTTAAATAAAGATTCATGAATGAGTTCCCATTTTAATAAATTCAATGCTAGCCATAAAATATGATAGTTTAATAAATAAGAAAATTCGAGCTAGTCCATAAGACAAATATTTATTTTAAAATTCTATTAAATTATCCATTTTCATTTTTATTTTTAGTGTGAATTTATAAATACCAATAAAATATTCCCGTTAATTTTTATTTAATAAATATAATATTTCATTAAACAAATTTTAAAAAAACTATAAATAATAAAATTTTATTTTCATAAAACATATATAAACTCTATGTTATTAAAATGATTAAAAAAATACAGTCCAAATATGTTTGGTATTAAAAATGTCTTCATAGATATTATTAACATATATATATGTATATATTAATTAAAAAATATTAAACGCTTCAATGTTTTGGTTGCTAAAGGATTTAGTGACCCCAAAAAAAGAATCTAAAGTTTCACGAACACTAGGTTGTCAATAATTTTTTTAGAAATGGTATATGATAGTGTATAATTATTTTACTTCTAGTATTAATATATTGAAAAAATTATATGTCTCTGATTATTAAATTAATTGTGTACTTTTAAGAAAATATATATCGGAGTTAGTGTCATAGAACAATTTTTATTATGTATTTATATTTATCACATCATGTATATATTTTTATATATAGATGGTTTATAATTTGGACATATTTTTTTTCTATTCACATTCTATTTCATAATTTTCTTACAATATTTATATTATCAAAAGGTTCCCAAATTTCACTACATTAATGAGTACATAAAATATCATTAAAATACTCTTAATGTAATCTCATAATTCAAGGAACATCATTCTAATAGAACATAAATAATGTAGTTCTATTAGTTTTTGAGAGCTTAAATGTATTGTAAGTTATTATCCTAAAATTTTAACCTATTTAAATCTAAGATGAGATCATGGGGAAAGACCCACAAATAATAAATTCACATATTTTGTGTAATTTTAAATTTTTAATTTAACTGATTTGTATAGATACTTATACTTGATATCATTATCGATTAACATCATGATATATATACATTAATGTCTAATTAAAACCATTACACATATTATTGTACATAAGTGGACCATGTTGATTATATGATTTCCAATATAATATTAATTTAATGATGAAGAAATGATTTTTTATTTCATTTTAAATAATAACACATCTTCATTACATTGATTGAGATGAAATTTTATATCCTAAATCTTTGACTATAGTGATTATATGAATATTTACTTGGGTAAGTTGGAGATTGAAAGATCATGTATTAATTACAGATGAAACTTTTATGCATCCAACCATATGAGATAAAATATCTAAAGGTGATTATATATAACATTTATATTCACTGTAATTTTTTCATTGCTATTAATTTTATCTATTTACCATATGGTCCATGATGTGTTGCTAAATACTATTCAATGTATATTGGTAAAACACACTAATAATAAATATCAATCTAAATGGCTGCAAACTAGGTATATAAAATCTCTCAAAAATATTTTATTAAAATGTACTATTTCAATAAAATTGATTTTAGATTTAGGATTTAATTTTTTCAATTTATATCGATGAATATTCAATAAAATGTTTTTTATGATTAAAATATACATGTTATAGTTTTATTTCTCCCATATTTATAAAATTTTCATGTGAGGATAAGTGAATTCATGAAGAATCTTGGAAAAATTTAATTTTCAATACCATTTAATTATTTATTTGTTTGTATTTTCTAATTACATGGATTTTTTAATATGTCACATAAATAATTAATTAATTATGAAGAAGCCTATTAATGAAATATAAATTACAAGAAAAATATTTAATTACTACTAAATTAATAGTTATTATTTTTTTGTATTGATATATTATATAAAACAATTAAAGTAATTGGGATTTAGTTTTAAGTTTAATACTGAAATGAACTATGTTAAATTTCCTAAAACTAAGCCCCATATATATAATGCAAATAAAAATGTTTTAATTATGACTAGAAACTAGTTGATTCATTCATCCGTAATATTGAATTATAGATTACATTTTTGATTGTGAAGACACTTCTCAAATTGAATTATGTTCATCAATGGAGAGACACTAGAGAAACCGTCTGCATTGTTGGAGTATTGATAATAGGATTTAGCTAGGTGGAATTGTAGTTTCTAGATGTTCATGTACTACTTATGGATTTTATCATGGTGTTAAATATAATGGTTTATCGTGATACTATTTAAATCATCGGTAGAATGAATTATCTATGGTCAAATCTCATATAGTATGATTTTTGAGAAAATGAGTGAGGTATATGAAACACTATATATCAACTAGAGATCAATGGTCAATCCTAGGCAAGAAACAATAGATCATAAATCATACAATATAACATATGGATAAACATGAATTTTGGAATATGGTGAAAACAAATGATCAATTAAGAACCTATATACAAAGGGAGTGGGATCACATTCCTTATTTTTCACAAAATACTTATTTTTAGTGATATTGATAGATTACTAGTCATACTAATTGTAGATTTGTAATTATGATTAAATGAAATTTATAATTTCATCACCAATGGATATGGGATTAAAATTAGAAAACATGTTGTACTATTTAACCAGTAACGCTTTTTTCATATATGTTTTTCATAAATGTTTTATGAGTTCTAGTTAACAGTGTATGAGTAATAAATTTATTCAGTTTAGAAATATTTCGGGAACATTATTCTTCATGGTTCGAATACAATGAACATATAGAGGATTCTTACCATGGTTACATTTCTATCAGTATGGAATTGTAGTGGCCAATTTTTACAAAAATTATCATAAATTATTATCAAATATTCCAGGAGAACCTCTTAATGGCTTATAATTTTTCTAGTAACATCTCTGGTAACAATATCACTGGATCTTACATTTTTTGTTTCAGAGTAAATTATTATATTAGGAGTGGATGGATTCAATAGAGAGTAAATAATAAATTAAAAAATTATTTGTGATGGATTTAAATTTATGGATGATGAAAATAGAGGACACATCGAGAAAAAAAAATTAAAATTCAATTGAAATGTGGGAAGCAATATGAAATGATGAAATATGAAAGATAAAAGTAATATAAAAAGATATAAGAAGATTTGAGGATGTAATTAACCAAAAATGTGGTTATAAACATCCATAAAAACTACACATTATTTTATGTTGGCCCTAATAAATATTTAAAATTTTAGGTCAAATAAAGATAAAAGTAAAAGTGGTGGGGTGAATTTATTTTTTAAAAAAATTATAAGAAAATAATACATGTATGGAAACATATCTTTATAAAATAATATATAAATTTTAAAAAATTATTAATAAAAATAAAACGAATCACTTATTTAATGAAAAGAAATACAATAGAATATAATATGAATAATAATAAAAATAATATAAATTCAATTAAAAAATTTGAATTTTTTTAGATAATAGAATAAAAAAAGATTTATTATTAAATAATGGATCAAATAATTTAATAAAATAATGATTGAACGTAATATGTAATTTAAAATTTAAAAATAAAATTATACAATGTGTTTGTTATGTAAGTTTAGTAATGTTACTCATTGTGACCGCTAGGCCCCATAGAATAAACACAGGAGGATATAACACATTGGTCCGTTATATTTAATAGTATCTAAGATAACAAATACATCTCTTTCATTTTAGTTTATAGAAAGAAACCACACACAATAGAAAAATTCTCTTTAAAATAGAGTCTATAAATATCAATTATAATTAATATATTTCACTTTTATTGTAAATGGAATGAACAAAAAAACCCATTACTTTAATTGTAGTAAGAATGTTATATAGAATAAATAATCATATTAGAGGATTTCAAGGAAGGAGAAACTTTTTACTACAATAGAATTTCACTCTATGAAGTTGATGAATTCTAGGATTTAATAACAAAATATTGATAGTTAGAAAGATATACACGTTTTAAATCACTCTTTATTAGATGTATGATTTAGACATAGAGATGTTTGAGGAAAATGGATCATGTGGGTGACTAGATGTGAATTTTGTTTTTGTGTTTATTTAGAATAATATTGCCCTGAAAGGAAACTATTTATTGAATAAAAATAATTTTTGTAATGTCGTTGAACCCTTAAATGTTTGTATGATGAATGTTTCCATGCTAAATAAAAAATTCTCATAAAAAATATAAGACTCAGACTAGAATCTTATAGCATTTTCAAGTAATTCTTCATTATAGAGAATGGCTTTGTAGTTTATATATAAATACTATGATTCATTGTTAAGTGAATGGGGGGAGGGAGGTTATAAAAATAATTATTTAACTAAAAAGGAAATAATAATCAAGGATGTAGATACCTTTTTTAATTCATAAAAAGTCATGGGTGTTGTTACCTACCCTCTTGGATATGGTGTGAAAAATATTTTAAATAATAAATTATGTCATAATAAATTCCATGTAGAATAGATATGACATAGTTTGTATGAAGTGAACATCGATTTTGGAATGTCCTCCAAAAACATCTTAAATAATCTTGAAAAGGTATTTGACCAAGATATTCAATGGTGTGGTCTTGAGGGATACATCATATGGGTACTAATTAGTTTTCTAAATCTCTTATAAGTGTAGATCCATGCTTTCATAAATGTTATTTAATAGTTTTGTAAGGGTATAAAAATATTTACAAATACTGCACACATGAATCATTATACCGATGTATAAGAATATCCCAGATCACATAATCATAGAATGGGTCTTCAATTACCCAGATATGGGTAAACAGGTACATATTGTTAAGGTCTAGTTTTAAAATCATAAAAAAGGGTAAGTGACATTCATTGGTGTAGTGAATATGATTTCCACATAAAGAATGTCCTTTTCTCTGTTTTGTTGTTCTAGGTTATAGTAATTTGTTCAATAAGTCTAAATTGAAATCAATATGTACTATTCAAATAGTTAAATCGTTAAGATATAAAGCCCATTATACATCATATTAGAGAAAATATGAAACACATTAATAGTTTTTGTGATCATTAAAATCAAATATTGTTAATATGAACAAAAATACCCTTCTTATTTATCATCAAAATGACATCAATAATAATTAAATCAAATCATATTATAAAATGAAATATTGAAAATAATACCGGGTTTTTCATAGCCAATAATGAAAAACTTATCCCCATGATTTTTACTAAAAAAAAGACTTATCTATAAAAATTACATTTTCTTTATCTGTGGAATGACTAAAAAAATATTTTAACAATAAAACTAGATATTATAATCATAAAACGATAACATCCTTTACATTTTATATTATTAAAAATTATTTATACTTTGGTTTAGATAATAATGAGATAAAATTTATGTCTAAATTAAATATCATTAAGGTTATTTCTAAACGGAGGAAAATATTTTATTGAAAAAGATGATTTAAAAACACAAAATTAATTTAAATTTAAAATTTCCAATAATGATAAATATAATATAAAATAGTATAGTTTTAAATAAAGGTTATTTAAAAAAATAACAAATTATTTTAAGAAAAAAATGATTTTTTGGAAATTTATTTTAAATAAGATAAAATTTATTTGAGTACAATTTTAGTACTTCAAATATTATCCCACCTAATGTAATTAATCATGATTTTTCAATGTTATAATTACCATAAAATAAAAATATATTTAGAAAAATAAATATTTTGAAAAATAATTCTATCATTTAGGGTTAATTAATGGTTATATTAATAAACCATATTAAATTTCCCAAGATTTTCATACCAGGTGTGCATTAAGGGCCACTCATTGTTCCTTGGATGGATCATAGGATAGTTAACCCAATCACTTATTTTTATGATAAATCCCTAAATTAATATTTTCTTGAATGACATAAATTATACTCAATTCCTTTTCCCAAAATTATATGAACTTTTGAATAACTATTTATTAATTAAATTATATTTGGAATCAAATTTGGAAAATAGTTTTGTATGAAAAATTAAAAAATCAGTAACTTTCAAATACATCCAATTCATTATGAGACAAGAATCAAAAGGTAATCATACCCAAATTTCATTTTGTAACCTTAAATTTATTAATTTTATTCGGTTGAGTAATGATATAAAATTATTCATGTTTTTTGATAAAATGTAATAAAAAATAATCCTTTTTAAAGATATCTCCTATATAATGGTGTATTAAGTCAATCATCATAGGGATGATGTCATAGATATTATTTTTTAAAATTCTATCCACACTAGTGTTGTCTCACTTGATTGGATGATGTAATTTTTTATTCCAATGTATAATAGAGTATGGTTCAGCTATATAATTTATCCTCAATAACTCCCAAATTATATGTATTAATTTTTGGTTATATAAAGAGAAATAAAATTTCAATTATTACTACTCAAAGAGATGATTCATGTTCTCAATAAATTTTTTTAGAATTATAATTCTTATATATTTAGGAAAGTCAAAAATAATAATTATGAAAATCTAATATAATTGTTTTCCTTATGATAAAATTATCCATGGTTTTTTGTTCCTTTAAAGTAGATGTAATTTTTTTATTGATTTTATATATAATTTTTCTATATTTTATTAAAATTGAGCATAAATAAAGAAACTAAAAATGTTATCTAGATAGGTAATAAAAAGGTATGGTGAAATTCAAATCATACGTTGATAAATTTTTTGTCGACCAATTCATTGTCTTTATCAAATGTCAACATACATATTTACACATGTGAATGTTAATATAAATATAATGATCTATGAGAAACTTCATTAGAGGTTCAATGGTGTATTTAAATCGGTATAAAAAGGATTCATCATAATTTTAGGAAGTTTGAAAACCAATTAATAATTTATGTTCTCCCATAAAACACATATTAATGTCTTTAATAATTAAAAAATAAATATCATGTTAATGAGTTTCTTTATATTATTCTAAAAAAAATTGTCAACATAAATATGAATGATTAAAAAAAATTTTAAAATTGACTTGAGAAAAATAGTGGAAAAAACTTTTCACATTTTGATATTTATTAATAAAATAAAATTTCATAACCTCATGTACGAAGCCCAAGGGTAATTAGTGAAGTTATATTTGTTTGGTTAACATGAAAAACGAATAGGTAAATTTTTTATTTTAATAAAATAGTTGTTGGTTCACAGTAACATTTTAAGAAAAAAAATATTTAAAAAGTAATTGCTGACACACATTATAAAATTTTAAAATAAAAATGGTTGGTGAATTCCTATTTGATGTTATTAGTTTAATTTTATGAAATTAGTGGAACATTTTATCAAAAATAAATAACTTAAATTTTGTTATTTATTTTATTAAAATTTTTATTCTAGTTGTGGATAAAATTTCCTTGTTTTTCATATTTCATTCAGAAACTTTTATTTTGTTCAAAAAATAAGATTACTATCAGGATGATCCATGAAAATATAATTATTTTTGTTGAAATTATTTTAACTCATTCCACATGAAAATTATACAATTTTAATCATTAATAATATAATAAGGGTAATTTCAATCATTATAAGGGATAAAATATTAATTTTCCACTTCATTTAAAACTAACCATTTTGTATGAGTTCCATATTACAATTATTTATTAACATTCTCAAGAGGATTTTATTTTTATAATTTCAATTGCATATTTAATGGAAATTATAATTATTTCAAAACAATTAATTAAATTATAATATTTAGGTTAGGAAAGGGTAAAAATATGTTGGATAACAACATAATCACTTTGTTGATGTGATTTATTATTATTCTTGTAGAATTTAATGTGAATTGAGCCTTATAGGGCCTTTTTTACTTTAATTTAAGATATAAAATTATGTAATTCATTTTTAGTACCCATGAATTATCCCATAATCATATTTTTGGTAACTAATTCTTATAATATATTTGGAATTAATGATAGATCATTTTCACAAAAATACTTTAAAGAATCCAGATTTTTGAATTTATTGATTCCAATGTTTAGAAGGATTTTTCCTATGATTTGTATTATATGTAAACTATTGAGGATAAATCATTTGGCATTGAATTACATGACCAATTTTTTTTTGAGAAAATGAAAAATTATTATTTATAATACTATCCATTTTTAGAGTTTCTTATTTAATTTTTCAATAAACCCATTTTGTGGTGGCTTTCATATAGAGGAAGGAGAGTGAGTATAACCTTGACGATGAAAAAATTAAAGGAAATACTTTATATCTAATTCCAAAAAAAAATTCTCATATAATGTAAAATATTGTATAGAATTTTTTCATTTTATACTTTCATTGAAATTTTTAATAGACATCACAAGAATCTCTCTAACAAGATAAAAAACCAATAGAAAATCTAGTAAAGTCATTGAAAATTATCAATGTGTAATTTTTTACATTCAATATTAGGAAAATGAGTTGGTCCAAAATATCATTGTGATCTTGTAATCATTATTTGTAAGAGAAAGTTTGTTTTTAGGATTGTATGTTACATTCCGTTTTATAAAGGCTCACAAAATAATATATCGTAAAAAGATAGTTTTTTATAAATCACATACTTGTAAGTTACAGTTGATTTTGATAGATGAATTATTATATGTATGACCTATGTGCTAGTTCCAAATAAAGAAACAATTATCTTTTGTATTAAAAAAATATCTTCTTTAACTTCTTATAGATTTTGAATCTATAAATTTATTTTATTGAATTTGGGATGCAGTATATAAAAGATTTACATTAAAATTTAATACATTACAAAAATAAATTTCAAGACTAATTTGAAAATCTCTATTACATAATAGGATAACACTTCATAAATTATGCTTTAAACCTTTAAAAATAATTAATATTTTATAATATCAGTGTTGTAGAAAAAAATTATTCCTATAATGGTTTTTTATTGTTAATCCACTCTAAATGTGAAACATCCTAAATCAAATTAAAATATGTGATTTAATTCATAAGTATAACCATAAATATATATTTTTATCCTGATATCTATAGACCATGGATATAATTTTCATGTTAATATTTTGAAAAAAAATATTAAGAATCAACTATTTTGATAGACATAGTTTTTGTTGAAAATTGTGATCTAATAAGAATTGATATGTAGAAACAATTTTGGGTACACAAACATTGTCTTATATGGTTTATGAAACCATAAATTTATTAGAATGTGAAATTATTTTGAAAAATTGTGAATAAATATGAATTAATATTTTTTCTACCATATGTATCATTTTTAAAATTGAATTCAAAAACTAAATGATCAGATTTATTATAATAATTACAAGATATATTTTTTAAATTCGATTTACAAAATTATTGTTTTTGGAATAATAGGTAATATTATATTTTGTTAAAAAAATAAAAACCATAAAACTTTTAAATATGTTTTTAAATCCCAAAATAAAATTTAATATCTATTTCCCTTGGATAAAATGGAAAATTTTATTTTTAAGATATTTAATTTGAAGTTTCATATTTTCAACATTTGGTTGATCATTTAATTTTAAACGAGAACCCTCTTTTTATTTTAAAAGTAAAATTTTTTCAGAAACTAAATTTTTTTTAAATTTAGGATCATTTATTTAATAAAGAATATCAAAATAAAAATTTTAAGTATAGAATATATATTAATAATTTAAAGATCTGTTTGGAGAAGTAGAACATTAAGAAATTTTATGTGAAGAAAAATGATAAATTTAAAAAAAATCATAATTCCATCATCAAAATGATTCCTGATATTCATGGGACTTTCATCACATGATATGTATTTATTAATATATTCCTCTATTGTTCTCTATGTTTAAATATTTAGAGCTTTCTTACCATGACTCTTATCTTTTTCCATTTTCATGTTCATGGTATAATCCAGTTTGTTGTGGAATTTCATCATGATACCAGAGATGGTTACCTTGAACTTTTTATTTTACTTTTTGATGTATCGAGAGGATATATTATTTTTTGTATACATTGACAATGTCTTGGTAATGTTGGCACAATAAGTGTCAAACCCAGATGGGTCATCATTTATGTATTCAAAGGAAAGTATTCTTTTAGTTTCCTCAACCTCCTTAGAAACCATTTTATCTTGTATATTCTTGGTTATAACATATATTATTAGATAAACCATGAGTTTCTCAATAACCATATCTTAAACACCTTTTTCTACCAAGATCACTACGGCTGTTAGAGCCCAACTGTATGGTACAACTGAAAGGACTTTCTTGACTAATGTTTATAGTGAATGAGATTCACCATGATATTTTCTTCTATTATAACTATCATTAAATATAGTAAATATAGCATTGATAGACTTATTACTATGCACAATATAAATTTTATATGTTTCATCTAAACATATATAGGCATTTATATTTTCCATTTTATGTTCTTGAATGAGCTATTAATAAATGTTTCCTAATTTCATGAGATGTTTTTCATGTAGAAATATGATTAAAATGATTTTGATTCAAATTACAACATAATACATTCATATTTATAATATATAATTCAAATGAGTAAATATCATATGGTGTCTATTCAAATTATTATTCAGTTTTATGATTATATCTATGGGAAAAAATATTATAAATAAGATATAAAAGAGAAATATGAAAATAATTTATTATTTTATTCAAATAATAGTAGTTAAATAAATTTAAAAATAGTGCATTACAAAATAATTATCCATAGAGAACTCCTTCAGTGATTGGAAAATATATTTTGAAAAACATCAATAATTTTAAATGTTGATAATGATTCTAAAATTTAAAATTTGAATGAATATTAAAACTGTGTATTTAGAAAAATAAAACTATTTTAATAGTAAATTGTGTTCAAATATATGTATAACAAAATGAGTTGTTGGGGTTAATTTTTCTTTTAAAAAGAAATATATTCCATGTTAAAAAAATCTCTATAAATGATTAATGATATTAAAGCCTTTTGAAAAAATAAAAGAATCAATGTTTGAATGAACAATAAAACAATTGAATAAAATATATAGTAGAATAAATAAAAGATTAATTTAAATCTAGAATTTAAATATAAAACATTTAAATTATTCTAATTAAAAATATATTCATTAATTTACATATTAAACAATTCAATAAAGGAATTTACAAATTAAAAAAATTGAAAATCCAAAAATAAATTAGAAATGATATTTGTTACATAAGCTCAACAATATTACTTAAATGTATCCACAGACCTCCCACAAAATCTATTTAAGGTTTAATATATTATTCCCTTGGGATTAATGGAATCCAAGATACCATATCTATCCATTAATTTTTAGGTTATAGTAAGAGACCAGATACAATGGTGAGTAGCTCTTTATTGAAACAACTATAAATGCCAAATGAGTTAATTCCATTAATTTTTATAGTAAATGGAATGAAAACAATGTTCACATACTTAAATGGTAAAAATATTCAAATATATGTGGAATATGAAGATAAAGGGATTTATAAGAAGTAATCAATTTTTAGTAGCGTCTCAATGTAATCAATGAACATAAAGAAAACAAGGTGAGAAAGAAATGTAATTAGAGAGAGAAAGATATAAAAATTGGAAAATGTTATTTTTAATGAAGAATGAATTATAAATACATATCATTTAGTTATATGGAGCACATTGATGATTAGATTAAAAATATATTGTTATGTTGATATATATTTACAAGCCCTCCAAATATCACTATTTTCAGTATACAGATTTTATCAGTAATGTTTATCAATCTATCAAGACAATTTCATCCAAATACATCATTTTTTAATGATTCTTGACAACAAAAATTTATGTTATCATACTGGATACATCTATCATGGTCACATCCTAATGGATAGTGGATCAGGGCATCGTGGCATAGGAATAAACACTATTCATTATCACATAGAGGATCATTTTTGTGGTTAACAAAATAATATGAAAGGTACAATGTACAATATGAGTTGCGACATGGAGTATATTTGGGATTCTTTGAAATTCAGTGTTTCTGCAGAATTTAAAACACATATATTGAAAATATTGGGGTTTAGAAAATATTGTGTGATTTAGTGATGACTCTGTCTGTAGTAACTAATCATTTACAAAAGATTGAGATATAAGAACTATTAATTGATTCTCATAGTGATATTTGAACATGATGTGATATGTTTTGGTTGTTAGGGTGACACAATAGGGGTAAATTTGTGTTTTATATCACGTGAAAAATTAGTTCCTAGATCATATGCATGTAGTCTGATAGATATGAAATGGTAACCCATATTTTCCAAAACATCCACAAGGTTAGTTCAATACTCACCAAAACGTATATTTCAACTCAAAAAAGGTATACTGGTTATTCTAGAAGAGATGGTGGTTCATGATTTTGACATCATGGAGAGAAAAAATTGGCTAATAAAAAACTATTAAATGAAATATTAGATATATAATTATATATGATATAGTTTCTTAGTTTTTTACGAGATGGATGGATCAGAACACTTGATAAGGGTGGAACCTGGAGGGCATGTCCTATAAAGGGAGGATGTCACAACATAAATGGTCATTTGGGAACAACTATGGTTGGATCATGAGGGTATACTCCATGTATAAGGGACACCAAAGTTTAGTATTATCTATGATAGAAACTCATGGAGGATTCCTAGATAACCTATTTAAGAGATAGGGATCAAAACCCATGTTGTTTTACGGGATCAATTGGGTCTTAAACATGGAAGGATTCCCTTCACAAGAGGAGCACTTCTGGTTGTATGAAAATGGATTGAGTGGGTCTTATTCATTGTAAAATTCCAGTGTTGTTCTTGGATCATCAAGGATGTGGATAGCATGATCCCATTGAGATGTGGCAGTCTAGGTAAGAATCAAGATTGTAATGGAGGAAGTGATGATATAATGGATGGAATATGGATAGTGATTGTTTGTTTGTCTTGAACTTCATGGAGGATTCCTACATTACATATTTCTAAGACACAGATCAAATTCCATGTTGTTAAGGATGACTTCAGGTCTTACACATAGCTATATTACCTTTTAAATGATGGGGCTTACATAGAGTTATAATCCCAAACGGATGGAATAATATGATGTGTCCACAACGGGATAATGGTGTGGTGGTGTATGAAGTGATGGTGGATGGATTAGAATACCCTGGTTATGTGAAACAAGGGTATGTGTCCCATAAAGGAAATATGTCACATCACGAGGGATCATCCCTATGGGGGATCCCTAGACATACACAGTGAATGGATCAGAATTCTCTAGGATAGTGGACCCCGGGTGGTGTGTCCCATGAAAAGAATACGACACACCATTAATGCTGATCTGAACACCACTGAAGGTGGATTTGCGATGGTGCACCCCTAAGAGGGGGGATGAAGGTTTACTAGTTTTTTGTATCAGAATTCCCATGTATGTGGATCATGGATGGTGAGTCCCATGATTGGAAGATATCACACCCTGGAGGCTGATATGAACATCACCAGAGGTGCATCTGTGGGTGTTCACCCATAGAAGTGGGGACCATGGTTTTATAATGGTCAGATCATAATTTCAATGGGGGTAGATCGTTAGAGGTGTTTCCTATGTGGGTAATATGTCTCACCATGCAGGCTAGTATGAATACCACTGGTGGTGGATCAGTGGGGGTGTACCCCACGAATGGGGCAATAAGGTTTACTGATAATCCAGATTGACCCTCATAGTGGTATCCAATGTAATTTTTCTAGGAGGTAGAGATCAAATACCATGTTGTTAGTGAGCCCCATGATATTTATGGTAATATAATGAGGACTATAGAAACACTATTTAACGCCATACAATATGGACAAGAGTGAAAAAAATGAATATTTGATTGTTCAGATTTAACCATGAAGAGGTTTTATATGTTACGAAGTGAGTCGAAATCAAATTCCACATAGTTCTCGTGGTATTTCTAGAGATTACACTAAAAAAGATTTCCCAAGTATGTGGTGTGGGGCATACACATTGAAGCTGCCCAAGTGGACACAAATGAGATATGATCTCCCAGTGAGGCATGACCCTCCTGAGATATTGTGGATCAAGAGAAAGAGCTTGATGGGAATAGAGGAAGGTGGATGCTATGATCTGGGAGGTTCACCCCTAGGATGAGGGAACCAAGGTTTATCAATGGTCAATATTGAACCACGTGGTGGTGTCCTGCATAATCTTTTTATATGACAGGGATCAAAATCCATGTTTTTAGTGGTTTGGGGTTTACTCCTGGAATGAGGCCAATGAAAGGCGATGGTGGTGCTAACTCCGGGATGGATGGCTAGGTGTGGGTATGGGGTGAAAATAGTGTGAATGGGGCATATTCCTTGAATATTATTGGGTTCCCCTATAGAGTGATAATGGTGTCAATTGGGTTTATGCATGGGAGCTACCTATAATGACTTCCCCATGTCTTTCCACGATGGAATCCAAACATGTTGGTGGGTCAAGTTATATGATTGGGGATTATAGCTATGATACATGCCCATAGTGGTTGTTTTCTATTCTTCTCATGATGAAGCATATTATGCATTATGAATAATGAAACTTTTTCTTGATTTATATTGCATTCTATAGATTTAATTCATGTAAAAGGGATTGTTGGCATCTTATTCTTGGTTCATGTGGAATCCCTTGTTTTGGACAAGAGGAATCCTATGATTTTCATGTAGGATAGACTATAGTATATGGTCATGTAAAAAGAACCATTTGTAAGAATAGGTCTATAAATGGCTCATGTGGGACATATACAAGAGGAGCCCATCATGGTTTAACCTTAAATAAGTGTCATGTGATGGGGTATGAGGAGTTTCTTGAGGAATGGTTTGACTAAAGGTACATGGGGAATTGAAGATATAAATATCTAATCACGACATTGGTAAGGGACCAAGAAGAATTTTTTGAATCAAGGTGTTTCAATAAGTTTGCTGGTGTTTCCAAAATAATGGTGTTGTAGGGATAGATGTTGGGTTCCCAAAAGGGATCAGCCCAAAATGTTGTCGACCTGGCCTGAAAAGCTCACAGTGACACTCCCATTTTGTTTGGGGGTTAGTGATGGTAAGGAAGGGACATGCTTAGATGGATGTGACCAAAATCAGTTAGTGATGCCAGATGGGGGTGGGTTGGGGTGTTTACCCCACACGGTATGGACCTACTTGTGTAAAGGTAGGTTCTTTGTGAAGGATAAGGCTTCATGAAACATGGGGATTCAAGGAGAACAAGGTCTTGTGTAGGATCCCATAAATCATAGGTGGTGTGATTCATGAAGGATGAATGATTCCCAAAGATATATGTCCCTCATATGGACTTATTCCATTTCGAATGGTTTATGAATTCATGAAGGATATATCAATGTGGTTTTGAGGCCCTAATGATCAAAAGGGAGGTCTCTTCATGAATCCTATGGGTTCCTTAAAGTAGGATCTCATGAAGAAAATGAGATCAGTGAATCGGGAGCGTGAGGGTGAAACTTAGTGGTGTATCTTACTAAAATTAAGGAATCAGGGGAGTATATATAGGTATGTGGGTCTGATGATTCAAGGAATTATACAATATAACAAACATGTTATCTAATAATAGGTGAGTAATCATCCGACTAGTGACATATTCTATCAACTAACCTTTCAGTGGTCACGAGGCTTGTCGATCTTGTAAAGGAATCCATCAATTTTCATTGAGATCATAGAGGGAGATCCGCGAATGGTCTCTATGAAAGAAATTTCCATCCTATATTCAAATGGACATAACATCCAATCCATTTTATACGTACCATGACATGTCAAATTGATGACTAAAAAATGGGATATGGACATGGATCAATAAAGGAATACTTCAATGCATCATTTGGAAGCATTTTTTAATGATAATAGATATGTATAAATCGCATTAAAGATGGAATGTTTCCATGAGTTGTAACGAATCAGATATATTCTATTTCATTAAATGAAATTATTTATATAGTATAATTGGAAATTTCTAGTTATTTAACTCAATTTATGGATGGAGTTTGGAAGATCACTTCTAGATTATAATGACTTAGATTTTTCACCAATTTGTTTATAACATAGTGAAGAAAATTTTGAGACCATACATTTAGATACCATGTGATACTAATTCACCTTTTTCCTCAAATTAGTATTTGAATAAATATTAATTTTTAATTAAAAATTCTTGGGAAGCTTACATTGAAATTTTATATCTTATAATCGGGTGCCCAGATCAAAAATCCAATAGCACCAATGTATTCTGAAAAAAAAACTCCACCATAAGTAGGGCCCAAATTCGATTAGCACCAGTTGACGTTAAAAGATAGTTTTTGGGCCAAAATGTCAATAAAATATTTTAATTAAAAAAATATTTAAATAATAGAGATATTTTTTTAAAACTAATCTATCTTAAAAATCTAGGGTTACCACTAAAACAATGGAGTTTTCATTGAGACAATGAGGAGAGGAACTCTTGAAGAAAAACACTAGAGAAACATGGTAAGATATTGGATCTGGGATCTTAGATCGACATATTGACAAATTAAGAGGATACTTTCATTCTTTAATTAAAAATTATCCAACAATGAGGTAGAGGTTTTATTTCTATTGGGTTTTTCTTACCCTGTTTATTCTTTCAAAATGATGATTTCATATCAACTCACCAACATGTTGATCTACAAGGTGATAATCCAAGAAGGATGGGAGTTATCTTGTGGGGATTAAAATCGGAATTAGATCATTGTGTTTATTATTTATATTCACCATTGACATTCTAAAAATAAATAAATAAGGATTAAATGAAAAAAGGCGAGGATTTTTCATTGAGTGTTATTGTGGATCTCTTTTTCCCCCATAATTTTTTTTCTTCAAGAACTTGAGAGAAAGTGATTATTGCACCTTTTATTCATGTAACAACAACCTAAAACCAAAAATCGAATTCACAAATTATTTCATTGAGGTGAAATGGATGGTGTGGTGCTAGACGAGGTCAATGACAGAAGTGCTACTAGCCTGGTGGAGTGGTCGGAATTGGAGGAGAACCACTGGCAGGGAAGCCAATGATGGTGGGGACCTGTGGTCCAAAAGGAAAATTGCGGTGGGACAACCCATGACAGCAGCAACAAGGGATGTGATGGAGGCCACTGGCTCGATGACCAAATATGACAGGAGCCCGTGGTGGTGTGGCCGCGAGAGAGATTGGATCTGCAAATAGGGAGGTCCATGGAGGTGTAGACTAGTGCTCCAGTATAGTGCTGCATCGTCTAGTTGGAACACGATCTTATGGACTGCATGCGGGATGATCGGCAGACACGTCAGCTGGTTGTATTAATGAGGCGGGATTTGAGAACCGCTATGTCTCTGTGGAACAAACCGGATTTCATCTAGCGGGTCGAGTCGGCGGACCTTGGCCTTGGTCAGGTCGGACTGTACTTTGACCAGTATGACCCTTTTTACTATAATTCCCATAAATTCTTAAATTTTATGCATGTTTGATGAGATTTTAGCCATGTTGGGAACCTCATGACTAGGTGTCCCAATTATGATACTCAAAGTAGGTTTATGTGGAATCTGACTTATGATCGTTGAATTGAGGAGTATGTTCTCCCAGATCAATCATGGTAAGAGAGGAACACTATGGCAAGATGTGATGCGGAGACTATGTGTCATGATGAAAATTTTACGTGAAGACTACAAGAACATGTTGAAAAGTGACACACTAGGACAAAGTATATTACCTCAACTAAGATTCACATTGTGACTAGGTGTCTCATCCGTAAAAAGTGTCTCATCGATATTGGGTGTTTTTTGAACTATGTCTGATAATATTTTTTTTGTGTCATGTAATTATAAATGTTTGGGACAATACTAATTCATGTGTACCCTAGTTTTTTTGTATTTACTTTGTTGTTTAGGGGCCTCCTACACTTTACTGTTTTACTCACCCCTACACGGGATCTTCCCACACATGTCATTTCTTGGGCAGACATCCAACGTTTTGATATAGTTATAGGTCCTCCAAGAAAATGTGGTGTCTAGAGAGATTAGAAATATGAGGTGTATACCAACATATTTAAATAGCTACTCTTCTCCTACCATCCGAGTATGGTTTTCTACCAATAAGTTTCTAGCAACTTGTCTACCTTACTGTTTATAGATTTTAATTGTTTGGATTTTATAATGGACCCATTTCCTTTTAGTTTTGTACATTTACTCTTAGTGTTTTTCTTAGTTCCATTCATGGTCTATATAGTTTTTTACATTTTAGAATTTGTGGTATTGGAGATGTGTGTGTGAATATATTTACATTGGAAATGCCTCCCTTGTTAGTGATATGACTTATTGTTCCTGTTCATTAGACACTGGCTTATTGGATGTGGGATTAAGGAGTCACAAAATGGACCCCACTAAAATGGGTCATGAAAGAGTGGTATCAGATATGTTCGGTTCCACATTTAGACCCAGATTCTGTGATATAGGTTTTTGGAAACAATTTAAATTATTTTAATTACAGATTTCCGGCCATGGACAAAAGAGTTGGTGTGGCAGCCAATGGATCCATACACTAGGACTCTAGAGACCTATTTTCAGCGCTGATATAAAAAATAACAGTTTGTAGAGAAATAATTGGTCCATGCATCATTTAAAAATTTTTTAGTGTGTCCACATATCCTTCTTAATTCATCTCACCAGGTATATTTTATTGACCATGGTATATACTAATTTATTTCAGGATGCATCTCTGTAGAAAAATAAACTGTATTTTTTTGTGTTACCTCAAGGATGGTACAACTAGTAATGAGGTATCAGTACATGGAATTGTATTAGATATATCCTTATCGGGGTGGTGTACTAGTTATACAACAAAACATCAATCAGTAGTTGATAACATCACAACCGTTAGTGGATGAACGCAGGATCAATGAATTATATGTATTCCAGGGGTAGAGACCTCCCAACTATATGGGTGAGAACTGCCCCCATGTACCTATGTATTGGCTGGAGGCATTCACATTTATCATACACCATGTGAGGACACTACATGACCATATGGCAGTCCCATTTGTGAGCCTTTTACTGGGTTCAACTGAATGATGGAAGAGCTTACTAATCCAGACGCATAATGAGAAGACACTACATTGTCCAGAATTTGAGTGAATATTCAAGGAGGATTTATTCCCGTATATTTTATCCTTAGTACTAATATAGGATCTCATGCACCTACTATAGGGAATCCATATAGTAGTAGATTACTCAGCGATAATCACTGACTTATCTCACCACTCCACAAATATGGTGAGAGACAAGTTATTTAGGTCTAAGAACGTTGAGCAATGTCTATGCTGGGAGATCAGGGCATTTATGATATCCAATAGCATAACGACTTGTGCTGGGGTACTAGAGTACGATCCACTCATTGTGAGCTTTTAGCGAAGTAGGTGCCAGTGGTGGGAGCTACTAGAAGACACATGATAGATGGATATTAATAAGTGTTTAGATGACATCATACATAGGGACCCAAGTGTGTGAATCAATCTACAGGACGACACCGGGACATAGGGTCTGTATTATGAGGCCACTTGGGAAGAGGGATTCTGTAAAAGGACATGATGTGATACATCTATCATGGTCAGGGACATTTGGATCATGAGTACCCAACTCACCACACAAAAGATAATCGTACGATCGAGGGACCATTAAGGAAAGATGAAGATGATCGAGTAAGATGGTACGTATGGTGGAGGATGTAGAAGCGGGATTAGAATAGTAGACGGTAATGGGTGGATGATTGAGCTTCTACCAGTACTGCTCCCACGTGGTCCATCACAGACTCCTGGAGCGGGAGGACATGGGTGGTCCCAACTTCAGGCGATAGATGATCATGATTCTAATGATCGGGATATGATTAGAGGTAAAATATGTGTCTTATTCTCCCTAACAAGAGTTCAAATAAAAACACGTTCCTATCATTGTTTCCTTGCAACATATTTCTATTTGATCTTGAAGATTCTGTTTGATTTATTGTATGTATCCTTATGTCTACATAATCCTAGATGAGGGGATTCAATGATCACACACTGGTTCTTATAGTGTGAGCTTACTCATGGAGTCGATATCTTTAGCTGATATCTTCTAGTAGCCGCATTGACACGTTACAACGTTATTCTGGGAATGGATTAATTATCTAATGTCAATTAATATAGTGGTAGTTTTAGGTATATAGGTTGGTGTGTTTGTGGATATGTGTCAAGGGTTTCTTGTACCGGTGAAAAGGAAGTGCATGCAGTGAAATATGGACTTTCTCATAGGATGGTGTTGTCGATTTCTATCTAGTTGGAATGTTATACCCTCGGTGAAGTAGATGAGAGGAGTCCTCTAATTCCTACAGTGTAATATGAGTACAAGGATTTATTACCTAAATATGTTTTGAGACTACCTCATCATTGATGGTTGACATTTTCATTAAAATCTACCTCGATATGGCAGTGTTATCGATACTGGAATATCAGATGGACCCTGCAAGGATTCGTGAGATAAGGGTATGGAAAGAGGACCTATAGAGGATGGGAATTGTGAGGCCTAGTGTTTCACACAGGGTGGCCCTAATATTTTTTTCCATGAAGGCATAGGGGAGAATGAGGCTGTGTATGGACTATAGGCACATGAATCAGTTGATATTGAAGAAAAAATATCTCCTACTTGGAAATGATGACCTATTCGATCAGCTAAAGGGAGTGATGTGGTACTCAAAGATAGACCACTAGTCTGGCTATCATCACAATCATAGAGTTTAGGATGATGTATCAATGAATTCGTTCAGATGTAATTATGGCCACTATGTGTACTTTTTGATGTTGTTCTGCATGACCAACCATCAATAGTATTCATGGGACTCATGAATAAGATCTTCTACCCTTTCCATGGTCGGCTCATTGTGGTAATCATTGAGTAAATCTTGGTGTAATGAGTGTCTGAGGGGTAGATTTTGACACACATCAATATGAATTTGGATACAATCCATGGTCACTAAATTTATAGTAAGCTCTTGAATGGTCGGTTCTTGATTCAGTGGGTCAAATTTCATGGACATGTTATTTTAGAGGCTAGAGTGGAGGTAGATCTAAAATAGATAGAGGCATTGCTTTATTTTGATCCAACTTGTATCATGGATGAGGTGTTTGGTATCTTGATTTGTCTAGATACTATAATAGGACTGATTTTGACTTTTCTAGGGCAGCATCACTCTTAACATCTTTGACATAAAATTGATAACCACTCACAAGGATAGATAAGTCCTACTATAGTTTCCAAGAGTTTAGGAGAAGGTTGATGTGATTCCCCCATCTTGTGAGTACCAAAGGAGGGTGTTAGGTGTGTAGTTTCTTGTGATGCATCACAGAATAAACTGGGCTATGTCTCTATGAAGGGGAAAGTGGTGATTTCCAATGGTTCGTGATAGTTGAGGCAGCATGAAAAGAACTACGAGGCCCATGATCATGAGCTACCAGTAACGGTCGTTGAATTTATAATGTGGGGCACTACATTATGGGTAAGCGGTTTACCATATAATATGAAAACAATTGTATCAGGTATATAATATTCTAGAAGGACATGAACTAGAGAAAGAGGCTATGGCTAGGGTTCCTCTAGGATTATGACTTTGAGATTCTCTCTAATTTTGCGAGAGGGATCATGGTGGAATATATGATCAGTAGGAGATCCAGCTTACAATTATTGAGGGAGGTGTTGGAGTTATTGTTAGTGATGCATATATCCTTTATGGATGGTTATAGAGAATATTAAATCATGTCTATGTTTATAACTCTCCTTCTCATACAGTGAGTTATGGAAGAAGAACATGGGAATGGCGACTGTTAGACCTGATAGGGTCAATTATCCAATGGTAAAGCCCCGGATAAATATTCAATAGGCAGGGGGCACGTCATCCTTTTAAAGGTTTCCCAATTTTAGTTGAGTCATTTCAATAGGATGTTTTTAGAGTATTTCACACATCCCATTTGGTTGTATATTCGAGTTTGGAAATGATGTAACAATACCTTTGACGTCATTTCTAGTTGTCCAGGATAAACAGGGTAGTGGAGGAGCTTGTCTCTCGGTGCCTCATATGGAAACAAGTAAAGGTCGAGCATTAGGCCCCAGTAGGATTGGCTCATCCACATGCAGTGTCAAGAATTAATTTGGATGTAATATTGATGAAATTTATGATGGGTTTACCACGTACCTCTAGGGGACATGGTATAATAATAGAAATCATTAACAAACTCACCATGTCGGCCCATTTACGACCCATATAGGGGTAGGTTGTGGTAGAGGGATCTTGAATCCTCTACTTTCAGTTGGTATTTTGAATTCATGGGGTCCCTTGGATGATGGTTTCATAATGAGATTCTTGCTTCAAATCCCAGTAGTGGAAGAGATTAAATGAGGCGTTTGGGATATTGTTTCTCTTGATCACAACATTTCATCCCCAGATTGATGGCCACAAAGAGTGGACCATCCATGTTCCAGAGGGAATGTTACGTACTTTCATCTCGGTCTTCAATCACCGTTGTTAGGATCACATACCTCTTTTAGAGATTGCAAAAAAAATAAACAACACTACACATTTTGAATGGCACCATTGGAGATACTATTTGGACAAACATGCATGTCACCATTATTCTAGAAAGACCTAGGAGATTCAACACTCATAGTTCTAGAGTTGCTATAGGATACCACTGTGGAGGTTCAGATAATCCAAGAGTGGGTTAGTACAACAAAAAAGTATAAATAAATTAAATGCATACAGGATACAGATGCACATGGAGTTAGAGGAGGGAGACCATGTGTTCTTTTAGGCCTCACTTCAACGGGGATTGCAGAGATTCGGGCAGGCTGACAAGTTATCCTTGAGATTCATTGTCACTTTTCATATTATTAGTATCATTGGAAAGGTGGTGTACCTACTAGATCTATGAACATATATGCATTAGGTCCCTTATTTCATTCACTTGCAATGAATGAGGAGGTACAATCATTTTCCATCACACGTAATTGATGGAGAGTTCTAGCTATTGACGATGGAATGAATTTTGTAGAGTTCCCATTGGATAAAAGTATCGACAGAACCAGATATTTTGTGTGTAGTAAATACACTTGTACGCATTTGGTGGTAGCGTTAGAATATCCAGGTGAGTAATTGGGAGAGGGAGGCTCAGATTTGTGCCCAATACCATCACATATTAGTTGGGTAGCCGTTGAATTGGATTTTGGGGAAGTAAATCCCTATAATGGGGAGAATGTAATAACTCGGCTTTTTATCTAATTTTTTCATAAATATATCATGAAAATTATAAGACCATGCATTGAGGTAAACCTGATTTTTATGCCTGGTGTGTTAGGAATATATCATTTAATAATTTTCAGTTGTAAATTAAAATCGCAGAGGCATCTAACTCTGAAAATTAAAATCATTTAATGAGGTGCCTGAATAAAAAATATGGGGGCCCTTCTGCATGTGGAATAGTGAATTTACCATAGGTATGGCCGAGACTAGACTATTTTAAGTCAAGTATAAATATTAATTTTTGGATGTAAACATCATTAAAATATTTTAAATAAAAAAATTGATGTTGTAGATATTTTTATTACAACAATTCATTTTTAGGAAATCAATTTTATCACTATAACCTTGCAGTTTCCCTGAAACAAATAAGAGAGGATCTCTTTATGAAGAATTTTTGTGAAACAGTATTAGAGATTCGATCTAGGATTGAAGATCAACGAATTAAAAAAAATGGTGCGACATCAGTTCTTTTTCAATGACCGATCTTTCCATGAGGTGGGGGTTTTATTTCCACATGATTTCTCATTCCCTTGTATTAATTCTGAAATGAAAAATAGGGATCAACCACTAATATGTTTATTAATAAGTTGATTATCCTTGTGGTATGGTAGTTATATTGCATGAAATAAAATGGGAATTAGATCGTTGTGTTTATTTTTTTTATTAATGGTCTTACTAAAAAGAATTAACTATGGCCGACACAAACATGGGGATAAATCATTATTCAGGTGTTCTTATTTTTTTCTTTTCGGCCCATTCTTTGTGTTATCCATGATCATGAGTGTGTGGTTTTTGTGCCTTTAATTGATTGTGCAACCAACCTAATACATAGAATCAGATTCCCAAATGTTTTTCTGTAGGTGCAACAGCAGTCACGATGTGACATGAGGCAACTGACGGAGCGACTGATGGAGGAAGCGGTATAGGACTTGCGGTGCGGCGAAGATAGGCTGACAACTCTCAACATAACATCCAGATACAGAAGTGACCCGCAGTCCAATGGGAAACCTGGTGGTAGGAAAACCCAAATCAAGATGATGTAGGAGTTTGTGATAGAGGCTTACATCTCGACATCTAGAGGCATTAGGAGCCCATATTAGTGTGGACCTGAAATGTGGTATGGAATTGTGTCATCTGGATGGAACATAATCTAGCAGGACAATTGTTGGAGGAGTGTCCGACTTGTTGGATGACCACATTTGTTAGGAGGGATGCAAAATCTATCATTTCCAGGTCGACCAAACCTGCCCACATTGGGAGGGACAAGCTAGTGTTGGTAGGATGGGAAGGTAGAATGTGTCGGGCCCGACGGGTTGGGTCAGAATGGCATATTTGGTCAGACCAGGTGGGTTAGGTCCATGGACCCCATGATGGGTTAGGTCATGCTTGTCCAACTGGGTCGCACCCAACTGACCTCTTTAAACTAAAATGCCCATAACATCCAAAAATTCTGTCTATTTAATGAGAAATTTATGATGTTGGGACCCTAAAAATGAGTCGGGCCTTTTGGGATTGCCTATGTGAGTTTTTTTTGTAATTTGACGTACTAATACTGGCTTGAGTAGTTGGTTCTCCTGGATCCAGCACAAAATGAACAAAATCCTATGGCTGGCTATGTCTTGAAAACTATGTGTCATGAAGACTCTATGACATGGAGACTATATGACCTTGATTCTGCATGACTCACTAGGACTATGTTTATCACTTAGACTATGTACCCCTTTGGGATAGAGTGTCCCATTTGTATTAAGTGTCTCATATATACTGGGTGTTTTGTGGACTACGTATTATAATATTGATTATGGTGTCAATGATTTATACCTATTTGAGATGAACATATTTCATGTTTACATTTATTTTTGGTATTTTATTAGTTGTTTTGTGGGATCTTAGTGAGTAATAATTTATTCATCATTACAAGATCATTACCCATACGTGTTGTGTCTTGTGCAGATGACCAATGTTTTGAGAGAGACCATTGTGGTATAATTCTTTGGTGGTGTCTAGTGAGATCAGATATATGAGTCATACTCCTACGGCTTCAGGAAGCTACCCTTCACGAACCCTTCAGGTATGTTTTTCTACAAATCAGTTTCCAGTGACTCTTATACATTCGTGTTTACAACGTTGCATTTTATTCATCTATACTAACACCCTTTGCTTTTAGTTTTGTATTATTACTCTATGTTCTTGTCTTAGTGGCATGCATGATATACTTATTGTTTTACATTTCATCATTTGTGGGCATGGAGATGTGTATGTGCATACATGTACATTACAATGCCTCCAATGTTTGTGAAATATCTTATCAGTGATGGTCATCAACCCATGGCCTATATGAGGTTGTCTTGGAGAGTCACTGCACGAACCCCTCTAGGATGGGTCGTGACCTATATTATCCTTAAAATCTATATGTGTAATAAATTACACAATGTACCAAACTGGAGGGGCCATGAGAGATACTCTTACCTGAACATCAACTTCTAAAACCTTAGATCTATGGAATCAAAATCACGGCACACTCCCCGAGAAATATTTGAATGTTATAAATGTTAAGAGTTATAATATTTTCATTCATGTAAACATTATAATTTACATTTTAATATTACCAAAAAAACATGAATAAACTAGAACTTGGAGTCATTCATACAAATGTATGGGAACCTAACCAAGTTTAATCTCATAGAAGATTGAAATAATTCCTGAAAATTATCAACTTATTCTAAGATGAAAATGTGAATATACTTCCCCGAATAAAAATCTAAAAAAATTTATTTGTTCATTTAATGGAAATATATTATTGAAAGCGTAATATGGTTCTAGGTATTTTTTTAAATTTATAAGTGGAAATGAGTGGACCAAAATAATTTTTAAGAACATTTAAAATAATAGAACGATTTTGAATGAGAAGAGTGTTCCTAGAATGCATGATAAACATTATATTATTAAATAGATGAACAAAAGATTGATATAATGGATGTGGAACAAAAATATTTATTTTGGGATGCCCAAGGTTTTTTTGGGTTGAATGAAAGAGGAACTGTGAAATTGTTTACCAATTGAATCTCATCAATTCCTATGAGAATGAATCTACTGAAATATCAATCAATAGGAAACCTACTATATTTCACTATCTGTATGGACTTTGTAAGTCTATCTTATGAACATGTTGTTTCCAATGATAAACATAATATTGATTTTGAATCTCATGTTTTTTCTTCCTATTTTATTGTGATAATGACACCAGGTTTTGACTCAGTGATGGAGGAAACAAAAAATTTATTTGATGTAGAAATTTGATCATTAATGAGAAATTATTTATAAGGATATGAAATAGTATAAAAATGATGTTATAGGTGAAAAATAAACATCATTTCTTGTTTCTTTTAATGAAGTAACCCAATGTTCACAAATTCATGAGAAATTAGGGGACAATAAATATATGGAATGTTTTCAAAATCTAATGGAAATTTTAGAGAGAAGAACAAAAGGATTGATATTGAGATCAATAGAGGATTTAACAATACTATCAATGAAATGTGATTCTTGGTCATTAAATCCAATGGATGAAATTTAAAATTCATTACATCAGGGTATAATAGAGCCACAAATACAATTGAATATGTCAAAATTATTCATATGACTAATATATTGGTATGGAGATGACTTGATATTTATTCATTTAAGGGATTAATGTGAAATAAAAATCCTTGAATAGCTATATAACATAAAAGATTCTAATGAGTTTGAGTTTTCTAGGAAAAATAAAATAGATTCTCTGAATATGAACAATATATAGGTGTTCAAAAGTAACATATGGAATGAAGGATGTTGATAAAAAGTGATTCTTTTGATTAATATATGATGATAAAAAACCATGAGGTAAAATACAAGTATAGTTGTAAGAGGGTTTCAAAAAATAGAGGTTCTTTTATTTTATGAATTTCATTCACCATTAGTAAAACATATTACCATTGGACTTGTGCTGAGATTAATTTCTTACAGATATTTAATTCTAAATCTAATGATGATAACGATGTACTACCATTATGTAGACATGGAATATGAAAGATATATAAAGAAACCTACTAGATAATGGAGAATCAGAATCAATAATTAGCTAATAAACTGACAAACTTTTTATATTGGTTGGAATTAGAACAAATGAAATGTAACCTAAAATTAGAATCATTCATAGAGGAGAATAGATTCACATGATTCAACTCAGATCACTGCTATTAACAAAAGGTGAATAATGAAAATAATTTAACCGTTATAAAATTGTTTGAAGGTGAAATGATTCCTATAACATCTAAGTATATTTGTGATATATATTACATTAATATATAATTTTTCATGGTACACCAAGTTAATCATTCATTACAGGTAACACTGACATAGCTTGCGCTTCAAACAACATTGAAATTCTATGGAACTGTACAGTATTCTAATTAATTAAACAATAATGTTATAACCTTGACATTAAATTATAAATAATTAATTGTATTAATAACAGTATAAATATTAAATTTATTTATTAAATCAAATTTTTTTACATATATAAAATAGATTAGATAGACAGACGATAATAATAAATACAATTTTTCACAAAAAATATGTATTTAAATAGGAAGTTTTATCACCTTTTAA
Organism: Viscum album; assembly: GCA_963277665.1. Taxonomy (NCBI): domain Eukaryota; kingdom Viridiplantae; phylum Streptophyta; class Magnoliopsida; order Santalales; family Viscaceae; genus Viscum; species Viscum album. The sequence goes on along the minus strand of OY728141.1, from coordinate 588,115,403 downwards.
TGTATAACCTATTTTGGAAATAGTTTTTTAGACATTTTATAAATATTATTTGAAAACAAATTCATTCTTGGATGCGGGCTATCAACATTTTCTCATGGTGAATTTTGGGTATTTTTCAAAAAAAAACCATCCTTTGAAGAATGGTAAATATACTTATATTTATTGAAACTATAATTTAATTTAATGTATTTACAAGGAAAAATTATTTTTTAATTAGATCTTTTTAATTTGAAATAATCCAATTTTATTTTTTGAAAAATATTTTATACATGAATTTATTATAAAAACATTTTATATTTTAAAATGCCATTTTTTAGAAAACTTATTTTTTATGGTGTTTCAAAAATTATATTTTAACACAAATTAAGAAAATTGGGAGTTTTTTATTTTTTTAAAGAATATATTCTATATTTATATTAATAATGGAAGATTTTATTAAATAGGTACTTTTAATTTGTGGTAAATATGAATAGTAACTTTTGTAATGTTCATTACCATGGTAAAGTGTATGTTTGATAATTTATGTTAAAAATAATATTAAAATGATTATAAAATTAATCTAACACAATAAAAAAATTTATTTCATGAATATACTAAAATCCTTAAATATTAATGTTCAAAATTTATTGTTTACACAACACATTTCCATGAAAATGATTTATATAATATTTAAATCAAATATAGACCAAAATGTCACCTTCATTATCGTAAATATATCTTATGTGTCTAAATAGGGAAGAATTAGTTTATGAATGAATATTAATGATTAAATTTATTACAATATATATACTTTTGTGATATTCATTTCTTATGAATTTCAATACGTGACATAATTACCTTTAATGATTATACAACACATATGTAGTGCTTTTTTAAGAAGATAGACAATCAATAAAATGATAAGAACCACTAAAAGATAGAAACACTTGATTAAATTTTATTGGTTGATTATTTAACACAAATAATCATTCATGTGTATAATTAATTACCATTAAAAGACACATGGATAATAATTAGACATTTATATTTATTTATTTAATGTAAATTAAATTTTGTCATATTCATGTTTTTAATAAATATAACATTTTTAATATATCTATTTACATAAGATATATTCGATTGGAAATATTATTTTTAAATATGATGGATTTATATAAATCATTATAATTTATATATTATTTATTGTGAATAAATAATTACCTTGATAAATTACACCATTATTATACAATAATTATTCAACTAATGGAAAAATAAAATAAATGATACTAAAAATTTCAAAATAAATATATGTTAAATTAATTAAGGTTCTAAAATAATTTTATATGTAAATATGAAATATTATGGGTGTATTGAATTATATTTTTCATTTTTATCTCACTCTTTATATTTTATTATTGTCAATGTAATGAATTGTGTCAAAATTTAAGGTAATGATATTTAATTAAAATAATATATAATTAAACTATATTAAATATAATAATAATAATTAAAAATAAAAATTTATTATTATATGTTTTAAAATTTCATTAATTGAGTGTATATAAACCTTATAAACCATATAATAAAAAATTAAAATGTATTAAAATAAAGTTATGTTTTACCATAGTTAAAATTAAAATTGTTTAACTAAGGGCTAATGAAAATTATATGGTTTACAATAACACTAAAACACATATTAAGTCATTATTTTATGAGATTAATACAATAAATTATATTATATTTGAATATATATTCATTTTGCAGAACATTGATTAATATGGAATTTATTATAAATTAATATTATATGAAATTCAAAAAGAACCATTGATCTAAATTATAAAAGGAAAACTCACCCATAAATTATTAATAAAATATCTGTCCTTATATCATGATAAAGATACAAAATATTATCTACTACAATTCACAAGACAAAACATTGGGGTTACGGTCTTCTCAACAATCAAACAATAGATTTTTAGAGAATATATAATGGTTTCATTTAAAAGAAGAGGCAATCTATCTAACAGATCACTCTATTTTTATAGTCTTCTATACCCTCTCTAAATATTTTAAATGTATAATAAAATTAAAGCTTCTGAATCCAAAACATTAATTACATTATTATTATTATGAACACACCATTATATATGCTTTTTTCCCATCGACCAATAGATGCAAGTATGTCACATACGTAGATAAGTCTTACCATCACTACATAGAGATACAATTAAATTTTCATCACCATCTATTATGAGTGAAGATATTAAGGGTTAAATGTTTATATATGATATTATTGTAATAAATATACTATATTAATGATAATATCATAAGAAACTATTTATAAGTTAATCATTTGAAAATTATAATGTCTCTCCTAAGTAAGTATGGCTTAACATCTCCATGATTTGATGTGATTCACTCTTCATCTATATTTTACATGGATGGAGGTATGGATGAAACTAATAAATATATATGTCATGTATAAGACACACACACACAATAAATTTTTTTATGATATAAGAAGTCACTTTTGGGAAGGTTAGAACTATAAAAAAACCTCTGAAAACCATCAGCACAAACCCTACATGGATGACCAACAAACAACATACTGAATTCAAAATTCAAAAACCAACATCAATGCAGACAATTTCCCACCACTAACTCCTACCAATAAATCAGAAAAACTCATTTTTTTAATCTAAATTAATCATCATACATGATTCACACATCTTCTTATAGACACATACCAATTTCAATTCCAGATCGATCCTATTCGAGACACACCATCATCACGTCGCCAGCCAACCATCTCCGTCAACAGCCCGTCAAAATCCCTGACACAGTTTTCATCACTATGTTTCATCATTATAATGATTACAACCACACAATACATCATCATCATAAACCTCAATGAATCACATTCATCATCATCGACCATCATCGTCGGAGCCCGAATCTTAGGCATAGAACCAAGACATCAACAACTAATCACCACTTCTATGAATACATTTCTATGGTATTATATATGTGAATACATTTCTTTGGTATATATATTATAAACATCTATTTATTATACATGTGGTTTGAATATATACCAAGGTATTCAATACTAATGGTACGGTATTTTTGTCTCACAATGATTTCTATGGAATACAACCCATATGCAATACTTATTTCTTCTGCATAGTAAATATAAGACATAATTAAATTTTATGAGTATTAATATGAATATTATGGTATTTTCATAAAAATATAATTTTAATTCGTTCTTGGGGAATGTGATTATTCTGAATATAATGTTATTAGAGTTAATTCCACAATCTAATTATTATATTTATATTGTTTATATTTAAGTATTTACTGAGAAATATTTAACTTCCTTGTCCGTTTTTTATAAAGATGTTTTCAAAAAAAATTTACTATTATTATAAAATATCGAAATCTATTTTTACCAATGCATGATATTTTAATAAATATGATGAATGAAAATATTTTTATGTTTTATTAACAATTTACTCTTTAAAATGTTTAGAAAATGTTTGAGAGGAATAATTTATTATCATATCCCACAAGAATGGGTTTTTATACATTCAAGATTATTTATTTACATGAATATTACAATAGAGTATAAAATTTTTAATTTAAAATAAAGTTTTTTCTTTAAAATATTTTAATATTATTAATAAAAAAAATCAATGTAGAATATATATTTTACTGAAGAATTATTTTTAAGTGACCCAACATAATTATTTTCCAAATAAAATATCATTATTTTATAACACATACTTTTTATTTGGGAATGTGAATTATGTACATTATTTATATTATTTCTATGGTTGGTTTATTTTTATGATGTAATTACATTTATGAAACCCATTTATTCTCTATGGGTTTTTATGATCAAATGAGGTTTATGAAACCCATATTTATATATGGGTTATGGTATATTAAATTATTTATGTCATTATTACACACATATTTATGGTTTTAATTATCTGATGGATGAGACCTATCCCCCCAATTAATTGGTTAATAATTTATATCTCCTAAGATAAATTGCACTGGAATGAGGAGTGAACTCAGTATAGTAATACATGCATAGAACGATAAGTAAACATGGTTACGAAATACAGGGATGAATTGGGGAGTAAACTATGTTCAATAAAGGAGTTTTCCACAATTTTTTTCACTTTAAATGATATTGGAGTAATATGGATATTATAATCCATGCCTCTGTGTATGAACAAAGATCACATCTTATGTTATTCTGTCAGGGAATATTTTCTCTGTTTATTATGAACTTTTATGATTTATTCCTTGACATGAAATAATAATAATTGATACATAACATATGATTTTAAATTGTTTTTTATGTACATATGCCTTATAATTATGCAATTATTTATATCTCCAAAAGTACCCTTACTAATAATTTGATCTCACCATTTTAATGTGTTTCTTTTCCCCATGTTATAAATAATGTATTTATGTAGGAATAAAAAAGAGGATGATCTTAATCGGAGATGGTGAGGTTCTTTCTCTACATTATAAGATTGCATTCTATGATTTTGAAGGAACTAAACTATTACAGTTCTTGTTATTGTTTTTGATTAATTTAATGAAGATTCATAAATAAAATTAATATCCATATAAAAAATCCTTATTCATTATAGTAGGTATCATATTAAATGTTTATTCAACCCTTAGAAACTAGGATGGTAAAACTTTAGAAACATACCTAGATATATTTATATTGATATATATATATATATATATGTATATGTATATAAGATAAGTCTATGAAATTTTTTTAATCATAGAGTTTTCATATATATCATGAATAACCTATGAATAAAACTAAGATGTCATTGAATAAAATATGTAATGTAATTTTCCTTGATTATGTGGTTCTACATATAATATTACTACTTCACACACTATGATTTTTGGTTTCATTCAACGTATAGATCCCGAAGGAACAATATTAATTATGTATACAATGGGTGATGAAATGATTTTCCTTCGTAACATCTAAATGTCATGCGAGATGGAATGACAAATCTTATCACAATTCATACACAATATATGAATAATTTTGGACTCTAAAATGAAAAGGTAAGGAAACGAATTTATGTTGAGTCCTTCTTGAGGAATCTTCTGTCAACTTTTAGTGGGTCACTTAATCCATCGGTTTTTGAATAGTGGATCAATACCACATATAATATATTTTATATATGACACTGTTCATAACATGAAAAGTTCATTTTTTGTTAATAATTTAGAAGGATAAGAGGACCAACTATTGTCAATTGTTGAGAATATAAGTAATCATGAAGTAATTGAATCCATGGAATAAGAAAATTCTGTGAAGTTATTTTACAGCATGTACATTCCTTGTAAACTTTGTAGAAATATGGAAAAGGAGTTCCTAGAGCATAAAAAAAATATGATGAATCATTTGGTACATATGAGTCTAATTTTACAACACTTGAAAGGTACTCTTATATTTTTATCTACCAACCTGAATGCATTTTTGATTGATTATTCAGTGGTCTAATATGATGTCTTCGAATAGCGTTATCTAGAATAGTCTTTAGTAGCTATGAAGATATTATGGATTGTTCTATCATGGTTTAAATATAGGATATAGTTACATATAAATATCATGTTTTTTATATGAAAAAAATATGGGTATTAATGGAAAATATTAAAATCATGGGGAAAAGAAGATAATCCATCCATTACGTTCAATGTGTGGGAAGAAATATGGGGGGTATTTTTTAAGGGGACTTGTAAATGTTCTATGTGTGGGAAAGGATTTCATCCAGAAATAGACATTTAATTTGATGGAAAAAAATATATCTAATTATATAAATAGGTAAAAATATACATACAATTCACCTACCAAACATCATTGTTTCAATTGATAGGAAAATAGACATTATGTTAACCAATTCAAAATTCTATGGGAAATGATTGGTGATCGTTGTCAATAATTTCTTAATGCTCAACACAAAAAAATTCACTTGTGATCTATATTGGTGATGTAGAGTATACCAATGTAGTGTTTTAATTATTGACCATTTAAATAATTGAATTCAATAATCATGTTGTTGAAGAACTTTTATGTTATTAAGAAATAATAAAATATCTATGTATTAGTCCACTATAGTTTTTCCATACGGTTTTAAGATCAAATATTGAATTGTAGTTTTAACAATATAGGTAAGTGTAAACCTTTATATGTTCATGATGTTAGGATTATGAAACACATAGATTTTTGAATGTGATAAAATAAATGGGATAGTATTGATATCCTTGGTACTAATAACTTGATAAGGTGGTTTATAATATCATGGATTGTTTTTATAGAATTTTTGGATTGTTGGTATGAAAAAAAATAATTAATTTTTTAATGAATTCATTTTTAGCTCACAATTTATGGTAATTCAAGTTATTACTGTATTTCAGTAGAATACATGATAATGGGCATTACATACTTGGTGTGTGACAATTTTTAAAAAATAACTTTTTTGGGGCATTAATGATATATTGATTTATGGAAATTATTTTCCTTATATTGAAATATTTGGATTTTAATCTTTTGGAAGGATCATAAAGATAACCCATTATGAGATTTTTTACATTGAAATTTGGATGTGTATTTAGATATTAATGTATAATTCCACCAAATGAGGATTTATGTATATTGGATAACATATGTTAATGTTTTTATTTTGATTCTAAATAATTACATATTAAATGTCCTATCATTCTATTCTAAGATATCATGATATGATAATTCGTTATTAATAAAAAATTCTTCTTTATCACATGTAATAAGAGGGGAATTTTAAATTAATCAAGGAACAATGAATGTATGAGTTTTCTATTATGAAATTAATTGAAATCAAGTAAGTATTTATTATTAAGAAAATTACTCAACTCTAGAGAAATAATCTAGAATCACTTTTTGATCCTAGTGACATAATTTCCAATTTATAAAATGATCCCTCAAATAATCACAAAATTATAGATTTTTTATTATTAACTTTCCCTAGTACATTTTATCTATCACTCTCCATCTTAACTTTGTAGTTTTATTTATATTCAACGTACATATTTTCAAACTCCACATTTGTTCTGTTATTTTGAAACCTTATTATGAGTTAATTTGGGTATGAATTATGTTTCCAACTATAATATTTTAATGCCTATTTTAGAATTTATTTTTTTGATATTAGTATCAATGAATGGAATATTAAAGTATTAGACTATTGGTGACCCCAAAATATTTCATTGGAGAAATTCATTTTATGGGGGTAGAATGTAAAACAACGAGATTATTCTAATAAATATTTAATTAATATATTTAAATGTAATCTGAAACATGTACTATTTCACTACCCACAACATCAGCTTGGCATCCTTCATACAGAACATTGAGTTTCTTTGAAACACCATTTTACTCTATTTAACTAAGTATGATAATTATAGAATTTCCTTTAAATTGATTGATATTAATCATAATAATAACTCCCAAATATATATATATATATTAAATAATTTTTTTTGAAAATCCCATAAAAAATTTGGTATACATAAGATTTTAATAAATCCAATTTAAAATTGAAAAAGACATATTTTATTAAAGGTTGGTTTGTCTACTTTTAATGGGGAACCTATTTTAGAACTATTTTTTTGAGATTTTATGAATAATATTAGAAATAAAAAATTTAATTTTTGAAATCAAAATTTCAAAGTTATCTCTCGGTGATTTTATTGTATTTTTCTAAATGTTTCATCGTTTGACGAATGAAGAGTGTTCTAATTTTTATCAAAAAACTGTATTCTATTTGAACTCATTATAAAGTCAAATAATATTTTAATTAGTTGATATATATATTAATTCATAAAATATATGTTTTTGAATTTTTTTTAAAAAAAACATGATATAAAAAAATTCTGAATTAAATATGCATTTTTTCCGAATACTTTTTTCACAGCATTTTACAGATTTTGTTTCAAATAAAATTAATAATATTTTGTGTTATGATTTTCGGAAAATTGTAGAAAAACATGTATTCATTAGGACCAAATATAATATATATATATATACCTTTTATTTTAGGGCAATATTAATATTAATCATTGTAAATATGTTAACCTTGGTAAAAGGTAAATTAGATAATTTACGTTAAAATAGAATTACACAGAATGTAAAATGCCTCTAACCCATGATAATTTTTATTTGAAATATATATACATTAACTATTAACATGAAGGTATCAAAATTTAGGATAATAACTATCACTTTTTCATGAACATTACTTATATAATGTTTAATAAAAATAAACACACAAAATGACACATTTTTTCTTAAATATATTTTCTATGTCCACATACGGATAAAATTAGGTTCTGAACGAATATTAAAAATTATAATAAGATAAATTAACTTATTTTTATTTTTTATATCTGAAATAATTACCTTTAATTCTCATTGAACATTGATGTAGTCAATCATCAAGCATATAAAAAAAATCAATAAAATGATTTTAAATAAAATGATAAGAACCATTAAAAGACTAAAAAGTTGAATAAATAATATTTTTATAGTTTATATCAACCATAATAATCCAACAACATAATTAATGACCATTTTTTTGGCAACAAGGAAATGATTAAAACATTAATAATATTTAATTTAATGACAGGTTAATGTTGTCACATTCCAGTTTTTAATAACTATAACACATTAAATATATATTTTAATAGATTATATATTTGATAATAAATATTATTAGAAAAAATAAAATATTGATATTTATAATAGTAATTAGTTTATAATTATTAGTGAATGAATAGTTTTCAATTGTATGTACATAATTATAATATAATAATTAATCAACTAATAGGAAAAATCAAATAAATGCTATTTAAAATATTAAAAAAAAATAAAATATTTATAGTGGTACAAATATTTTATAAGTGAATAAGATATATTAGGTTTTATTATATTATTTGGGTATATGTATTATTTCTATTTAAATTTTATTAATGTTAATGTAATGAAGAGTGTCAAAATTGACAATAATGATATTTTATTAAAATAACATATTACTAAATTATTCAAAAATGAAAAAAAAACTTTTAAATAAAAAAATGTAATATAATAAGTTATAAAATGCATAAAATAAATAATTTATGAAAAATTGACACCATATAAGTAAAAATTACAATGTATTATTTTTTAATAATTTTTTACCATAGTTAGAAGTAATATAGGTTAACGAAGGGTTAATAAAATGATAAAATTTGCAATAAAACTAAAATGCGTCATAGATATATTGGATTATGAAATTAAAATTTAGTTTTATATTATCATTGAATCCATATTCTTTTTAAACTATTTGTATTGGGGCTGAATTTATTATAAAATAATATTTTTTAAAATTCCAATAGTGCATCTCACCTCAATTATAAATGGGAAACACCTCCATCACTAATTAATATAACTTTTTATAATTATATTTAAAAAAAATTCAATTCTCTATTCTATTGTTTCATATCTACATTCTATTGGTTCTTATATTCCAAAAATACCATCTATAGAGTCCTTTGGGGAAGATCTACTGGATTCATTTTTGAGAAGATATAATCACTCTAACAGATTACTCTCTTATTTTATCCATAAAACCCCCTATATATATATATGATAAATTAATAAATTAATTATACAAAATATGTTAAAATTTTATAGTTATTATTAACACACCCCTATACATCCCATTTCTCATCGACTAAGAATTGAATGCATCTCTCTTGCTTATGTATGGTATACAATCTCAATGTAGAGATTCAATTCATTTTCCATCACCATGTTTTTTATTGTAAATAAAGATGGTTTAAAAATTTATATATTATATTTATTAAATAATAATACATTATAAATGATATTATAATATCAAATTTTTCACCACCTAATATTTTGGGCAATGGGAACATCGATCATTCGAATTTATAGCTTATTGTATCCACGATGCAATGTGAATTGTTTTTCATATATCTTTCACTTGGTTGGTAATAAGGATTAATTTAATGAATATATCTGTTATATATAACATAAAATATTTTATTTAATTATAATATATAATATAATTTTCTTACTTTTAATATGACAGGAAATTGAAAACAATGTGCATGCCTACGTACATCCTATCGTCTCCACAAATGACGCATTTTACAAACTATCTATAACTTTTATAAAAAAACCATGAATATATAAATATATATAATATATTTAAGATACTCTTATCATTAATACAAAATTGTTTGTTCTAAAATCATGATCCATGTAAGATGACCATGGATAAAAAGTCAAAACCTGAAGGAAAAATAATCCGGTAATTACCCAAAATATAATTTAAAAATAATTTGTCAATAACTGAGTAATTTAAATTCATAATTAAATAATATATGGTATTATATATATGAAAATAATTATTTGGTATATTTTGAATAAAATTATAAAATTATATTGTTGTATTGAACATTTTCAAAGGAAGTCATGATATACGGTGTGGTATTTTTCCAACAATTTTATTTATAAAGGACATATGCATCATACACTACTTATTTGGTCCAATAAGTATATATACAGATGAAGAATATCTTTTATGATTAATATTAGGAATATTATGGTTTTTTATATTCATATTATTCTTCATTTATGGGGAATATGATTCTACTATTTATGAAGTTTAGAATGTTAATTTCACAATTTTATTATTATTCTGGATTACTTATATGTAATTATTTTCTAGAAAATTCAGATCATTCATGTCCATGTTTCTAAAAAATGCATTCCAAAATATTTTTTAGTAATCTTATATAATCGTTAAATATATCTCTAACCATGCATAACTTTTTCTAGAATGATATGAATAAATTGTTTTTGTTTTTCTAATAGGTTAATTTTTAACTATTCTTGAAAAAGTATGGCAGGAATTTTTTTTAACATATACTACAAAAATATATTTTTATGATTTCTGGAATCCTTAATTCCTTTATTCTTCACTTATGATCATAATATTTTATTTTCATTAAAATATTTTCTTTTAAAATTTTTTTTTTTTAATAAAAAAAATTTAAATAAATGAAGTAAATTTTACGCCATTATTTTTGTTAGGTGATCAAACAAATTTATTTTCCTTATAAAATAACAATATTTAATTTTGATTATTCATTATTGGGGGATGTAAATAAAGGATACTATCCATATTATTTCTATATTTTATTTAGGTTTATGATTGAATGAAATTTATGAAACCCAATTAGTTTACATGAGTTATGTATTGATGGAATTATGTTAATTTAACCCATTTTTTATATGGGTTCCAATATGATGATTGATTTATATTCTTCAGACCCAAATATGTATGGAATTAATTATGTGTTAGGTGGGACCTATATCTACATCTAGTTGTATGGGAAAAGATTTATATCTCATTAGATAAACAATACTGGATTGAGGAGTGCACACTTTTTTGTAATTCAATAAATGAAGGAGATGTAAAATAAGTTCAATAACATAGGGTTGGAATGGGGAGTGAAACCTATTCAGTAAATTAATTTTTCCACTATGATCATATTTTAAATCATCCTTGACTAATATATAAATTAGGTTCAATTCATATGTGTATGCTACAATTTCAAGTATTTTGATCTACTTTCATTGATTTTGTTATTTAGTATTTATACACTTTTATGCTTTTTATGTGAATCGATAATATGTTCTATGAAACACATGATGTGATTTTCAAAATATTTTTTTATGGAATTTTATATTCTTCTTCCATTTTACTATGTTATGATACACATGATATAATATACGTTTTATGTTTTGTATACCCATATTTAGCATCTGGGCTAACCCATTTAATATTTTTCTTTTCCCTAGGATATAAAAAAAATGTTTTAGGTAGGAATAATAAATGGGTATATCATTATGGTATACATTTTGGATCATTCAAAAAATTAGAAGAATGTGTTCCGATGTTCAAAAGGTACTAAACCATTGTAGTCTCCAAGCTTGTGTTAATGTAGTTTGATGTATATTAATCTAAAAATATATAATATCTGGGTATGAAAATAATATATTTTTTTACATCATTTTGGTCCATCAATATAATGTATTATGAATTTGAAGAAAGACTTGTAAAATATGGTTTAAATGAATGATCGCATATAATAATGGAAAAAATGGGGATGTGGATAGTGTGATATATGAATAATGAATGTTTGGTCTTATCTTAGAAATAATATGTCATAAATATCATTAAAATGTTTGGGATAACTAGATTAAACTATTTATCAACTCCCCTTGTCGGCCACTTCAAACTGTTGAAGGAATAATCTCCAATAAAAGGATATGTGGAAAATAATATGCTGAGAATCTCATATGCATCAACAATTGGAAGTCACAAGTATTCCATGTTTTTTATAACATCATTCATGTATCTATAATATGATTTAACAATTTATAGTAAATATTTCTTTATATACACTGCCCTTACTTTTTAGGTTTACAGTTTTTTTTGATAGTTATCACACATCATTAACTAATAAAGACAATATATTTATCAAAAAATCTATATTTTACCCACTTATGTTGGATGAAATTAAGCAATAATAATACATAAATATATTCATTATATTCATGAAACATGTTATTTTTCTATATATATCATGTGTAATACTTTAGATTAGATCTTATTAAAATTGAAACATAATAAGGGTTAGATCAAATGATTAGTAATGAAATGTATACATCATTAAATATTATAAAATAAACAAATAATTAATAAAATTTCATGATATAAATGATAATAAAATAATTCCATATAACTAATAACATTAGTTTGAAACAAAATCCATGGTTAAAAATATAATTTACCACATGGACACCAATAACCAATTTTACCTTATTGGAATATATAAATGTAAAATTTTAAAGGCCTTATTATAATATATTTAAAACATTAAAGGCCCCATTACAGGACTACGTGCTTTCAAGAATGCATCCAAGACAAATAATTAAATTAATACACACAGACACACATAAATTTCATACTCTTGTTTTTTTTAATATATATGATGACATATCAAAGGGTTATTGTGAGCACCCCCCCCCCCATCACTAATTAATTATATTGAATTACTGATATGATGGAATGAATAATATATACAGTAAATACCCAATATTCCATTGTAATTAATAAACATCAATATTGAAATGAATATTATGTAGATTTTTAATATTTACCCAGTTAATAAATGTAGCAACTATCCATGTAAGCATTCGTCAAACTAACTCTATATATAGTAATGATTATAAATTGTTTTAATTAATTTCCACAATAAATTAATAAAATCATTAAATCAAAAAAAAATTTGTGAAATATGCTACATAACATCATTTTTCATAAAATATGTTAAATATAAAATCATTGACTGGAGTTAATATAGATTAAAAACCTTTTCATAAGAGTAAAATGTCAAATGATATCACATTAAAAATAATTAGGAATTATATTCGATGAAAACAAAAATTAAATTTCCCAAATAAATATTTAATAATTTCATTCATAGGGTTATTAATAAATAAATACTCCAAATGTGATAAATATTTTAGATATAATGAGGAAAATTAATTATAAGTCAAAAAATCATTTTAATAAAATGTTTTCACCATTGTTGTAAAAGACAATGTTATGAGACAAATTCAAAATAATTTTTTTCAAAAATTAAGTGGATACATTTTAAAAATATTACATTTAAATAATAAACTGATCATTAATAATGAAAAAAATGTTATTTTGGGAAAATTTTGAGTGGAATATAAAAAATGATAATTATAGGGAAAAACCTTTTAAAATTTTCAAATTACAATTTAGAACCCCACTTCATAATAATGTTTTTTAAAAATTATTTTGAAAATATGAAAGGATAAATATTAATTTCACTTAAAATAACATATAATTAAGTTCCTAAATATAAGGGATAATATTAGAGGGAATAAAAAATAGAGACATGTAAAGTAATTAATCATTCAAATTATATTAAATTATTTTTAATGACCTTATAAAATAATGATAGAAAAAATAAACATTGATATTTTTTGATTTAAAATATCAAATTATATAAGTATTGAATTTTAATATAATATGGAATATAAAATTAACGAAAATATTAATCTGCGATGTTTCATGTCCAAGAAGTGACATTATAAACAAAATAAATGATGTAAAATTTAACCACATAGTTTGTGAATATCAATATCATAGAAATAATAATCTATCTCAAAGGAGTTCATGGGAAATAATTTTAAATAACTAGACAAAAAAATTATCAAAAAATTATATATAATCAAAATTTAAATTAATTAAACTTAATAGAATTGGAGTACAAGAATAATTATTGTAACTGAAATAATAAAAATCATGTTATGGAAGAAAATTATAAAATTTAGTATCTATTAAAATTGAATTGAATTGAAATAGAACATTTAATACCATCAACATAAATAGAATCAATATATAATATATAAATGTGGTAGTAGAAACACTATTTGAATGAAATTAGGTTCATAATATGAAACATGTCTCAAGGAGTTGAAAGATAGAACAAAACTATTACATCAACATTATAATACAAATTTAGTCCCATGAAAACTAAAACATCAGATATATTTGGAAATACCTTGTATTTCATGCATAATTATAATGAAATAATTTTATATCAAAAATATACACAAAAAATAGTAATCAAGTGTTGAATATACATCGTATCTCAATTTAGTAAAATTGAGATGCAAAACCCTTACCTTTAATCCCACTTATCCATACATTATTTAACCTAGTGTATAAAAAAATATCATAATTACATATTTCATAAAATTATTAATATATATAACATTCATAAATATCATTTATTATAATTTTAAAAAATATTACATTTAGATGTATTTTATTTTCATCATCGAATGCTATTAGATTCAATTGTTTGTTTAGTAATATTTTTGTAATGGATATGTCTATTCATGGTAATAGAATTATAGTTCATAAAATTTATATAATTATAGGTAAGGTAATATAATTTTTCTAATTATTAATATTGTTTTATTTTAATATCAAAAGATTTGTAGATATGATTCCACATTATTATGTAATTGATGATATTTTTTTCGTAATTTTAAATGAAAAAAGAGTGATTTATTACATATAAGTTAAATATTAAAATAACCATTAAAAATCATAATATGGAAATAAATATCTCATAATAATCGAATATTAATTGTATTTAAGGTTTCATATTCATCTATGATAATAATTCATATTATTTTTCATGTAGTTAGTTAATTTAAACATAATTAGATCAAACTATAATCTGTGGAAGATCATGTTTAAGAATGTGATTTTTTACAATAATATCATTATAATTGAATCATAATGATTTTATACTTTTGTTTTTATGGTGCTTAAATATTGTTTATTTGATATTGACAATTATAATATTTCAGATGAAATATGAAATACACCTCTTTCATAGAGGAAGTAGTCTCCTTGTATTCACAGGCCACAAATTCATTTTAACGGTAATAGGATAAAGATAGGTAATTATTTATAATTTAAAAATACTAATAATTTTATAAAAATTAGTTTAGTAATTTAAATATAATTTTATATCCATGTGTGTATGGTTGTGATGAAAATCTACGCACACTGTTCATGGATGTGGTAGTATGCACATAAACATAAAAATATATTCAGTTTGAAAATGTATTGGTGGAATGTATGAAATAGATATTACAACATTGTAATAAAAATAAAACAAAATTATAATAATTATTTTTCAATATTTTCCCTGATAGAATGAGTTTTATAGTGTAGGAAATTAATAGAATTAAGATTTTTTGGTTGGGAATATTATTATTAACTTCATGTGTTTTCATTTGCGTAACACATTAAGATTAATTTGTTTTATCTTATATAAAGAAAAATGATTAAATTCTATAATAAATGATTTTATGTCGAACTAGGTTAGATATTTTGTTGATGTAATTCTTTAGAATTATCACTGAAATGGGGTGGTGGTGAGCATCATTTATAGCTGAGGAGAATGTCATTTTTAAAAATAAAAATTTAAATATATAGAGAAGATATATTTCCATTAAAATGTGGGTAAAAATGGAATATAATAGATTATTGGATATTTTATGTTATATAATACCTCAAAAATTATTTTTCAAATATTTTTTAAACGTGTTTTATGAATTTTAAATTTAGATTTTACAATTTTTCTTTTTTATCGTGGTCCCTAATTTATACCTATGTAATTTTACATTAATGAAGAAAATAAATTGGGTATGAATTAATAATTTAGACATAATAACTCCAACTAATAAATAAATATTATAAATGTTTATATGAAAAAGAAATTAATTTTAACATCAGTGAATGTATTGTGTAAAAAAACGTTTTAGAAAAAATATTATTCCTTGATGTTATATTGAAGAGTCAATTATAAATGATGAGTAATTTAATGAAATTTATTGGTTTATTATTAAATAATGTACATTTATTTGAATTTAAAATAAATAAAAAATCAATTTTCTCTTAGTAAAATCATATTTAAAATAGAATGACTAAAAAAATTTATATTAGAAAAATATAGCTTAATTTTCAAAAACTTATACATTGGTTATCTAAATTAAATATTTTAATATTTAATAAATTTTCTTCACTCGAAATATTTATTTTTTATCATGAAAAACGATTTATAAGTTTTTATGCTATTCATAATTATTTATGTAGTCTTTAATGCTATAGATTTTTTAAAAACTGTATAAATCACTTATTCACCAAAAAATAAATTATTTTAGATAAATTCCAAAAATTAATATTAGTATAATATTGAAATAAGAAATTACTAAATGATGTTAATTTTTTCATATTGAAAATTTTTAATTTATGAGTCTATATTTTAAATGGAAATATATAATTTAAAACAATTTTTAATAAGAAAATGGATTTTTAGATATTAACAACCCTTATACTAATTTCTTATAAATTACTAATTAGATTAGTCTTAATATATTATTCATTTTAATATTATATTTTCTCCTAGAAAAATTTAGGTTCATAAAATAAAAATTCATAGAATATATAATAAAAATTCCATAGAAAAAAATATTTTTTAGCATAAAAAAGAATTAATCATCATTACATGCCGATAAAAATCTATTTGATGGATATTGATATTTTTATATATATAGTAAATAAATTTAAATAAAACTTATTTAGATTGAAGATTAGTTAAAAGTATACTACACGAAATTATTTAAAAAATTTTAATTTTATGTTAAATAATCTTCACAAAATACCATACAAATTAATTATATATATTTCAAAATATACAACAACTATCACATCTATAGTTATCATTTTATATCTCACAATTTAAATTTTCATATTTATGATGATCGCTGCCATTATTTATTATCTTGAGATATCAATGATTTTCTTGGGTGAAGATGATGTAGTATATCTCATATTGATAAAGATTTTATTCTTTTTTTTATTGCGGCCTTTTAATTTTTTTCATCATTAAATTTCATTGTAATCTATAGTGAGTAATAATCCATTGTGTCTAATACATAGTTTCATGTGATTTTGTTATAATGTTTTACTATAAATAAATATTTTTTATAGTTTAATTATTATAAATAATAAATTATTTCTTAATAAATTTCATTTAATTTGAAAAAAATATAAT
Source organism: Viscum album (assembly GCA_963277665.1). Taxonomy (NCBI): domain Eukaryota; kingdom Viridiplantae; phylum Streptophyta; class Magnoliopsida; order Santalales; family Viscaceae; genus Viscum; species Viscum album. Next base: position 588,097,586 of record OY728141.1, on the reverse strand, counting down.
TATAAATATATAGTTTGTGGAAATAATTTTCATTCTAATAACCTAATGTGATAAAATGTGAACTCAGCCTGATAGTCCCATGAATTGGGAGATATCAGTGGGTTCATGTTATCTTTAGGGAAGGAACATTGAGAATTTGGGAATAGGATATTAATATATCTCAAATGAAGGAATGATACAACCATTTACTTCAGATATGATGATATATTTATTGGGTAGGTTGATGAAAACATTGTAGGAGACTTTGATTCATTAATAAAAAAATTCAATGTCTTTCCATTTGTGGAAACATGGTTACCTAGATTACTAGGAGGTAATCAGAGAGTCTAATTTCAAAAATGGAACTGGAGTTTGTGGTAACAATATTATAATGTATGAAAATTGTATGGTCAAATCTATATATAAGGATCTTGAAATTATCTAGGTAGATGAATCGATCTACTATTACAGTTAGAGTTTGATACACTAGGAAAGAAAGTATGGTGTATTATGTAAGGATGAAACACATTGTACTAAATTATAATTATATCCAGAAATTTCAAGAAGATAGACTGTTGGGGTGTTAATAAATAGTCTTATGGGAGAATAAAAAGGATATTTTTATGAAGGATTTAGTATTTGAATTACTTTATTAATCATGTTTCCATAATTTTACTTGTGTGAATTTAGGGGAATGAAGAGACACATTGCATATAGAGGAAGTAAATAAGGTGGGGGTTTTTAATGCGTTGGATGATTCCATTAAAAAAATTGTTTTCCTTCAAAATACAATAATATTAGGATTATGATTAAAAAATATCAAACTAGAGTATGCTCCATATAAGGAGAATCATTGGAGGACACTTTATATCTTGTTTTAGTAGTGACAAGAAATATTCATTTGGTGGTAGTCTGGTTACCTGATGTTGATTAACCTTCTTTCATAGAAGTAGGATGAAAATATAAACCATTTAAAACCAATGTTTCTTTTACTTTCATTAATTTATAAATTTCATGATTATTTGTGTGAGTTTGAGTAATCAATTTTCAAGTGAGATTTTATTATGCGCAATTATTTGTGTTATGTCAGTTCCTCTGTGTTTGGAAACACTAAACCTTCAAAGGGTTCCAACCCATATACAATTTCATCCAATGATTTATTCTGGTGATGAATTTATTTTTATAGTGATTTTGGTGGCATTGAATACAATATATACTATTCAATTTAATATCTATATTAAGATATGTGATCTATTAATATGTGATCACTACTAAATATTTGAATGACCACACATCATCATTATTGAATGAATAAATATTACATTAGGAACTCTAGAACTATTTCTTGACACAATGAAATGAAAAAAATGAGTTATGATTCATTGAAAGAGTAATTAATTGAAGAAAGTTTTTCCAATTAATACTTAATTACAAAAAAAATCTCATTTTAAGGATCATCATTTTAGGAATTATATAAAAAAAAATCAAGTATCATTGCATGAAAAATCTATTCCACCCACAAACTGTATGATACAAAAAATTCACAAAACAATAAAAAATTTGGAAATATAAATTAATTTCAAAAAAATTATTTCCCCACATCTCACATTTATTCTTACACTTGATAAAATCACGTTCAGAATTCTATTTCACAATGGAAGAATGAAATTAGTATTTGATTATCTAATATCGTGGTCAAATTTATCATCAAAATTTAGAGATGTGTTGTCATAAATGGGAATTTCTTTCATGAACCACTAAATAAAATTTTGATGATTAGGTAGCTACATAATTGATTAATTGTTAGCTGGGAACCACACACATTACCATCCCATGGTCATGCCCAATGACTATCTTGGGTCACATTCGATTGTTTTAGGGTGCGTTCAATCAACTTGTTTCTATTCATGGTCACTAGAAAATGGCACACATAATCATATCAAAGTCATTCCTAGTGACATGGTCAGGATACACCCAACAGACAACCTAAGTCATATGCCAAACAAGCCTACCCATAATGAACACTTCATATGCTAGATATCAAACAATCCCATCCCAAATTTGGTTGACATTACTATATTGTGAACATTAATCTACTAATTCAATATTATACATAGATATATTTGATATAAAATCAATATTAATATATGTTTTAGTACCAAAAATTATAATTTTATGAGAATCATAAAAGGGTACATTTAATGGAGTATATGTGAAGTAATAATAATAATAATAATAATAATAATTTAATAAGTATAATTAATGACTGGGGACATCAAAATATTTTTATTAGTTTCTTATTCCATTTTGTGGTGACTATTCATGAGTTAGACCATCATGTGTATATTTGGAATTATTTTTTTGTTAAATAATACATGCCTTAAATTATTATATTATTTTTAAAATTGAAAATGACGATATGTGAATCACCACTCCATTTTTTTTATAATTTATCGGTATTTGTAACCATGTTTCTTTTTTAATAACCCCTAACCCATGGATAACCTAACTTGTATGTATTAAATGTTTTAAAAAATTGATCTCCCACCATGTGGTAGTTTGACAACAAATTTAAATGAGAACCAAACAAATTAGAGTTACAAAATAATAAAGGATGTTACAACGCATATCTATATAGGCTCACAGAGTCTCTCCCCTTAGGATCTAGGTTGGTTTATCACTACTCAAAAACCAACAATTAGATTAATTCACATGATCATTTGACATATATTTTCACAATTAATCTTTATTTATTCATATATTTGATAATATAAATTATAATAATTAAAAAATATTCATAGATAAATAATGATTCTTACATGTATGTTTTTAAATTATATTCATAATTATTTAAACACATTTACACATAGAACATGTGAAAATAATATTAAGGTTAGAGTATATTTCTTTTTCTTGTATAATTAAAATCCCCCAATGAAAACATTAATTATTTATAATTCTTCTATTAAAATAAAAATTCAACCATAGTTCAATATAATAGTAAATCCATTGTAAATTATCTTCCAATTTGCAATGTTTTTTGAAGAATGACTAGGGTTATTAACAATATTTTTAGTAAGATATGTGGTTACCATAATCTATTATAAATTGAAATAATCTGTTATGTAAATATGATCATTGGTTTTTTGTATTAGGATTCCACTTGATTGATCACAGTTCTCTATGTCCATATAGTTGGAAAGTGTGAGTCTTATTGAAGATATTCCATAAATTTATAAAATATGTGATATATTTATGGCTATATCATAATTTATGATAGAAATATTACATATGGTATTATATAGAGAAGAAAGGGATATTATTTAATTCTATATGAAGATATCATATTACAAAGCCAAATATAATCATATTTTATAATTTTTGTATGTCATTAGGCTATGTTATTTTGATATACATATTTTATGGTTAAAAATAACACCATATTATTTATATAGGTAAATTAAAATTACATATTGAAATTTAGATATCTTCCAAACAAACAATAACTAATTTATAATGTTTTATATGATGAAATGTATGAGCGAACATTTGGAAAAAAATTATTTCATTTTTGTAAAAAATAAATTTATTAATATGTTTTTTAATATAAGCGTACATTTATAAGAGGATTTGGGAAGGTCCTAATACCCTATAGAATGATGTATATAATATGGAGATATGTATTACTCTTATCCACAAAAAATACTATTTCTGATTCTATTACTATCCAAAAACCACTCTTTCCATTTCTTTATTTATCTTGATAAATACCGGTATATAGTAGATATAAGGATGGTATTCCCCAGGACTAGTTGATTTAATAGACCCATTGATAAACCATTGTGATAGAACATGATGGTTGATTTTTATGAATCATCTTCAATTATATTATTAATTATAATTACAGTGATTATATTTATAGGAACATAATCATTTTTCATTTATATATATATATATATGGTTTTAGGTTTTTATTTGATACTGATCATTGGAATATAGTTTCAAATATCTTCCACTTCATTGAATAAGTTTTCTTCCATTCATAGAATAACCTTACTGTTATAAGATATATAAATGACTTGTGATTTTCAATATCATTTTTTCCCCATGATGAAAATTATATCATAGTGATGTTGAAATAAGTATCCTTAAGAAAGATATATATTTGTTCAATGGATCACTTTATAATTTCTTAATCTATGATGATGATGTTCTCTTTAATATGGGATATTATACACACATACGTAGTTAAAATTCATTAGTTGTTGGTATATTATAGTTTACAATATAGGACTTCATGTGAGATGATAAAGTTGTTCAATTTTTTTAAAATAGAGTATCACATCACCTTAACGATATCCATAACCTATGTAAAATATGAACTCTCAAGCACTAATGTATATATCATAGACCAGTAATTATTTATCACAATATATGACATATAATGGGGAAATACACATATTTTGATACAGATGCTTACATAAAATAATATATAATGATTTTTCCGTAATTTCATTAATTAATTAAATTATGTTATTTATAAATTATATAGAGTCCATATAGAAAGGTATTTTTGATATTAATTTATTATAATTTCATTAGAAAATAAATTTTTATTATTTTTAAATATTTTTTAAATTTTTATGAAACATTTAATAAATAAATATCAATAATATTAAATTTTATTATTAAATACATTTTAATTTATATGGTATAAATTAATTAAGGTATAAATTTCTTATAGAAAATTTTACATGTTATTTATTATTTTTAAATTTCAATATAATGAAAAATATAAAATAATTTATATTTAATATTATTTGTTTCTCATAATAATTAATTCAGACATATCCAATTACATTCCTTATTTGAGATATTTAATAATCAATATCAATATTTTATTTTTTTTAAACATATGTTATCAATGATTAACTAATGTTATATATGTGACAATCTAATTTTTTTAATTTTATATAAATTATTTATGTATATAATATCAAAACACGTGGTATTTTAATGTTATCAAAATAAAATACAAAAGGATAATATGAAGAGGTTTAAAGTAGATATTATTTCAAATGTGATTAATGTGGTTGATTTATTGAAAATATGTATTGGATTTGTTTTTAGGAGAAAGAAGGTTGACTACATTAGAAGATATATAGATCCATGATTCTTGGATGAAGATGGAGACGACTTCCAGAATTGTGAACCTGATTTTTGGAGTCTTGGTGACATTGATAGACATGGAATGTAATTTGAATTGATAATAATTTAGTGAATAATTATATTTCCTATTTTAAATAATTATAGTGTTATAAAAAGTACGATTTTTTCATGGAGTTATATAAAAAATAATGAAATAGTTTGAACGATGAAAGAGAACCACTCTATAACAATAGTCATAGTAGAAAAATATAGTGTTTTGTGAAATTATATACACAATATAATAAATAAAGTTCGATTTAGTGTGGTTGTGTCATGGATTAATATAGCACACCACAATACCTGTCATATTCGTATAATCTTACAAGAACATAATATAAACTTTTAAGAAGCTTGGGATGTCCCATCCTATTGTTAAAAATAGTGGTGTAAAATTTTCTATATTTGATAAATCTATAATTTGAAGAATTATTCTTTTCTATTAATCAAAGGATAATGTAACAGAGTCTATAATATATAATAATAGTTATATATTTTTGAAATTTGTAATAAATTAAATATAAAAAGCTACAAAAAATTGACTATGTTGGTTTGTCTGATTAAAATATTAGGATGTTTATGAAATTATTCCATGAAGTATAAAAGATGCCATAATGTAATATATTAAAGACTAAAATTAATTTTCAGTTATATACTATGAGATAACGCTATGATGCATTGAGTTTCAAGGAGAAAAAGCCAAGATTCTTAGAATGGTTACAACTAGAGGTATCATGAAGAAGTATATGAATTAGTATATAATAGTTGGGTAACTGAAATGGTCTATTCCTAGACATAGAGGACACATCATGGTGGAAATTATTTTTCATAATGGTTGGAATAGGTGGTTGTTTAGGTTTTTGGGAATTACATTATAAGGTATTGTGTGATTCCAAAATGTGTCTGATATTAGTAATGATTCAATAAGATTTTGTAGAACATGCCACAAATACCCAAGGAGTTTTAAAGAAGATATTATTTGGTCTTTTTAGAGTGACATATATATATATATATATATATTTAATTTTGATATTGTTTTATTGAAGAAAATCAAACAATAAACCACACAGATTTTATGTATGTAACAAAATAATATAGTATATTTCATAATGATTTTCCTATTTCTAGAATATCATGAAGATTTAGTTTTTATTTAATAAGAGGGAAATGTTTATTGTAATTTATGGAATTGACTTGAAATAATTGTAAATATTGTCACAGTAATGTATTTTAGACACATGGAACGAGCATGTAAGAATAATGTAAAGAAGAATCAATGGATACCATTGAATCAACTGTTAGAGACATGGATATATTATAAAAACTATTTGTAATAGTACTTAATGGGAAAATGTGAATAAAAGAATGGAATGTTTTTATTTGATATAAATAACATCAGAATAAAGATAGTCACATAATTTATTTTTCTATCCTGTTCCTAGAGAGAGTAAGGAAAATAAGGAGGAGTTCAGATTCTAGCTCCATCATTCAGAGAATGTGTAAAATAATATAATTAAATTATTGGATTATATCACCTATAAGAAGATGTGTTGTTTCTATAAATCTTTTGTGGATGAAATGAACTCAACCATTCAAATCAATTAATGAATTTCAAATGTAATTATATTAAAATATCATAATTATGTTAAGCTTAAATTCACATCGAATATACTCATTATGATGAAGGGGTAATCAACATCCTATGATGTTATGGAAGACAAATTGATGTACACAATCTATTTAAGAGACCCTAACATTTATATACCAAAACTCTCTTCACTAAAGTATTTTGTGAAAAAGGAAAATGGTATTATACATTATATTTATAGTGAATTGTTATTAGACCTTGTAATGGTAGTGTTCCTTAGAAAAAAGTGACAATGCCCTATATTCTAATATCATCCAAAAAGTGCATGAATGTTTATTGTGGTACATATGTATATTTTTATGTGTATGGTTTTTATATTAAATTATAGTAGGAAACAATGTAAAATGAATGTTTTTTGTGTTTTAATTCCCAAAATATTTTTTTAATATTTAGTGTGATTAATGATGAAACAATGTTTTAAAGAACATGTTCCTTCCAATAAGTGAACAAGATCAATATGTTTAAGTGGACCTAAATGAATACTGGTTTTTTGTGCACTTTTATCCACCCCTTTCAGGATTCTTATATTTAGTATGGTTCTAAAAAGTGGAATTAGATCCTTAATGTGTTGATTTTTGATTTTATATATAGATATATTTTTATTTTTTTGTAATAATTGGTTGAATGTTCAAGCATACATTTTAGAATTTATTGTCTTTGATAGATGAAAAAGTATATATATTGGTTTTTATAGGAGTAAAGTGAAGAAATAAAAAATATTCCTACGAACATTTTGATTTGAAGAATGTAACACCCTAAGCATCCGCGGTACACTTCCCCTTAAATAATATAGTAGCGTGTATTGTACGCAACTTTGAGTTCTAACACACACACCACAACAAATGAAACTAGCCATTATGAATAGTAATACTCAGTTTTTAAAATTTTATAAATTTTATGTTTCAAAATGGACTTCATTTTTGGATTTGTAATATTGAAATTAGCCTAGGTTGAAATTTTGGTATTTTTCAGAAAACATTCAATTTTTGTTGAATAGTGAAAAAACACTTAGTTATTGTTTAAAATCAAATTTTTATTCAAATAATTATTTGATTTATTTAAATTTAATTAAGGTCAAAATAGATACCTAATACCGATATAAGTTCAATTTTATTCATTGGAGTTAGTTTAGAATAATTTCAGATATATAAATATGTTATTGAACTTTTCACCGTCTTTTACCCACATCCTAGGAGAATTTTGAAATTCACATAAAACATAATTTTACTGCTTCTGTGACTATAATTTCAGAAATCCAAGAGACACGATTAATATCAATATGTAAAATTTGGTTCAATAAGATAAAAATAATTTTTGGTGAATAGTAACTTTTTACTTTTATTTACCATAGTTAAAAGTAAATATGGTAATTAAGGGTAAAAATGATATTAATATTAACCTAACACATGTCTTAATTCTATTGGAAAAGTGTACCTCGACCAAAAACAACCTTAGTAAAAAATATTATCATTTTGGTCCACTTGGATTAGATTTGGACATTTATTATTATATAATTCAAAGAAGAGTTCAAAGAGTTTAAATCAATGTTTATTTACAAATACATTTTTAATATAGGGTACTACATAAGTTATATTCTATTATAAATATTAATTATAAAGATAAAAAGATTTCATACATAATAGTATTTTTTTATAATTTTTTGACATTAAATATTTTATGTTATTTATGAAACAATGGTGATGCAGTAATTACCTAATTAATGAAATATTAAAATAATTGATATTATAAATATCAAAATATATGTTATTTGAGACTTTTTATGAATTAAACTAAATTTTTAAGTTAATATGACATGTTAGTGTTTATTTAATTATTTTTGTTCTATGTAATCATTCTGATATGATTTTCACAAAAATCAAATACCAAATATTGTCAAAATTGACGTAAAAGAGTTTTAAAAAATATATATTATATTATTAATTGATATTCAATACCTAAAAATCTATGGTTCGGCCAAGAGACATATATTATGATATTTGTATCATTAATTGACCACTTGGGGGTCTCTTATATGTATATAATATGATTATTAACTATATAATATAAAATTACAAAGTGATATGGTAAATGTCAAACTAATTAACTAAGAGTTAAAACTAAAAGATAAGGTTAATATAGTGTCCCAAACCTGTCTAAAACCTATTGGTTGAGTGGTTTTTGACCCATACCCACCATAACCTATAAATAGTACACTTTTTTGACATTAGAAACCGAAGATGAATTTATTATAAAATAATATTTCTAATTTTTCCAAAGGTGACCCTCACCCCTCATATAAAAGGGCACCCCCCTTCTCACTAATTCAAACATTAAAAGCCTTTTGGCTCGTCCAACCCCTACCCAAATACTCTCTAAACTTCCCTCAATTCGACATAGAGGCCTTAGTTTGATTATAAAACCAACCTAATCACCCCTTTTGATCAAATCAAAAGGAAGAACCCGATTAAGATGTAATGTTTTCAGCACCCTCTTTCAAGTTCCTTTCTTCATCAACTTCTTCTTTCTTTGTCATTTCCATTATAATATAATAACTATAGTATATTATTTATACTTTGATTTTGTTATAAATATGGTACAACCATATTCATTATTCTATCCATCCCTTTAATGACATGTCACCATACGTGCGTATGTACGGCTTACCGTCTCCACATCGTGGTGTAATTGTAATTCAATAAATTATTACTTGGATGGGTATAATAATGATGTTTCATTCATTTAAATAATAAATATAACGGAATAATTATTCTGTATATATGATATAACATCCAATTATATATTATTTTAATATCAAAAGAATGATATTGTCGCTCGTGCGTTCGTACGGACTACCGTCTCCACGAACGCGATGAGATTCATTCCCCATCTTATCCATTCAAGAATAATTTTCATTTAATGATTAAAAAAAATGATTAAGGATTTGATATAATTATTGATATGAATAATATACAACCAATCCATAACAAACACAGATTACGTAACAAAACATATAAAATAAAACGCGTAAGTTAACACCCGAAACAAAGATAATACTAAGATATTATTAACAAATCAGTATTAAAAGATCATATATGATATCATATTAATGTATATGATTCTTTTATAACATAATATCTATTATTTCACCATTATATAAGAGGTTAACCTACCCTCAACCAAGGAAAAATACAATGTAAGGGTTTATTTCACAATCACTTCAATATCCGAGGTTGTTTATACGTGATTATCTACTGGGACTACTTTATCATCCACATACATGTTTATTAAAAATGTATTCCAAAACATTTTTACAATTTACTAGAAAATTAATTAAAGCCATTAATACCCTTGTTTGAATTTTATAAAATGGTTTGAAAGGAGTCTTTCCGTCAATTTCTAAACAATGTCCTTTTTAACCTTTTCGAAAAAATTAAGTTAAGAATGTTTTTTAGCTTATACAGCGGGTGCAGTTATTTTACGCCGTTACAAAATTGTCGAAGCATCCCTTACAAGCTTATAAAAATATTTTCAATTTAAATGTTTTATTTTATAAATATGTGACTTTTAAATGATTTCAAAAAAAGAGACATTTCTCTCAAAATAGTTTTGATTTCATCTATGTCAACATCCATTGATGGATTTTATGCTTATTTTAATGTGATTGATTATAAAAAAAATCCATATTGTATTGAAGGTTTTTATAATATGTTTGACTGTGGATGTGTTATTTTTATACCATTCATGGTTTATGGAGAAAATATTGACATTTAGTATGCTAGTTTTAATACAAATTTTTATGTTATGTTTAAACCTGTTCATATGAGGAATGCATTGGACATAATATGTGATGGGTGGAACTTTCCATAGCTCCTCGATGCATCGGTAGGTCTCTTGAGACAAAATAGTGTCTTGGACCAAGGCCTTGAAAAAATATTATTTGTAGTCTTGACATTAGTACTTGGCTACGTGGTTATGACTGTTTGGCATTATGCATTCCATCATTATGAAAGTGGTTATTGATATTGCATGTCATTATTAGACTAGTAGAATATTCATGTGAATAAGTAAATGGCATTATGTCATTTTATTTTTTCCATATTATGAAGAAGTTCAACTTTAAAAGGCTTTTGTTTTAGTTATACATTGCCTTAAATGTCTATGATTATTTATGAATGTTTCTGCTATATTTTTATCCTTACTGAGCAACTGAGCTCACCCCTTTCAATGTTTTATTTTTCCCAGGATGTGAAGAAGTAATTTATGAATGACACATAGGAATAGTATTAGGGGATATGAAGACAAGATGTTGTTGTGGTTTTTATTACTTTATGATGTAATGTAAAACTTTATGAATATATCTAGTGATTCCAAGGCTACTAAACTAATCGGTCATTCGAGACATGATCTCTTGTTATCATGCCAATGTTATTTAATAATGCACCACCTCTGGGTAACTAGGATCGGGGCGTTCCAGTTTGGTATCAGAGGATGTTGAGTAAAAAACCTAGGAAGAAAGAGGTAGATAAACTCTGATTAGAGAACATAGACCTAAGATAGACTTTGTGAGTTATTATATAATAACTTCCTAGAATTTTGGTATAGTAGAGATATTGTGAGTTTTCCAAGAAATACATAAATGTCTGGATATGAGCAGGTAAAGGAGTCTCAGGAACAGATGTTCCTAGGGGTAAAACCGGAAAACAACGCTTTGATCTAGACTCGAACAGAAACTGGTGCACGACAACGGGCCTTGCTGCACTCTTGGTTACGATAATCCTGGGGGATATGCTTTGGATAATTCTAATTTTCTTTACAAACCATTATGATGGGTTTATGAGTATATACATCCTCAAAGAAAACATTTTTATGATTATGGATTATATCCATAAATAGTTCAATTTTTGTTTAGTGTTTTACGAGTATGGAATTATGTATTTTGATTCATAAACTGATCTAATTTATTCCATTGTTTACAAATGGAGCCTAGTAGACTAAATGGAAACTGTATCAATGCAAACACTCCATGTAGGGATTTCCCTCCGAATCAAGATAATTATAGTGGAGCTGGTGATGCAACTAGTGCTGATCAACTAATCACTATACTGGGAAAACTCACTCAGGTTATGAATAATAACCTTACCCATATCGAGCACCCTGATCCACAGTGTGGAGGATCAATGTTAGATCTCTTCCTAAGGCAGAAACCACCAACATTCAATGGGAGTAAAAATCCATTATATCTGAGTAGTGGATAAGTTCCATAGAGAAAATATTTCAGGCTTTGGGGAGTAGTGAAATGGAAAAAGTTGTCATGGCAGTTTATCTCGTCACCAGAGATGCTGATCAATGGTGTTCATTGATTCAAAACATGAAGGAAGATGATGAAGTATCAAATATGGAATGGAGGGAGTTCAAAGATCTTTTCTTAGAATAATACTTTTCTTGTGACCATCGAGCAGATATGGAAAGGCAATTTCTGAGTCTGAGACAAAATTAGGATGAGAATGTCAGAAAGTATGAGGCTAACATTACAAGGATAAAAAGGTATTATAAAGATTATATATATAACCCAAGAAGTAAGAATGATCGTTTCTTCGATGGGTTAAAACCATTTCTTTGTCGAGCATTAGTGTCGCAATACTTCTCGTTGTATGAAGATATTGTCTCATGTGCTATCAGACAGAAAAATATTTCTCTAAGTCTTATGACTTTATAACAAAGAAAGAGAACAATAGATCTTCTGATCACTCTGGGAATGGAAATAAGGGGAAGAAGGGAAAATTTGAATATCCATCCTGTAGTAAATGTGGGACGAAACACCTTGGTACTTGCTTGAAGGGAACGGGAGTCTGTTACAAGTGTGCTGAAAGAGGCCACCAAGCTCGTGATTGAAAGGGTTAGAAAGAAGCTACCGATGTTCAATTCTATAACTTCAGAGAGATGAGACATTATGCAAATTAATGTCCTAAGCATCAGAGGAACTTACCTCAGAAAAGGCCAAGGGATCAAGGCCAATATTATGCTATCACTACTGCTGAGGTAGAAGCTCTGAAAGACATGGTGGAAAGTAATTTAATGGTTTCCTCAATTTTTGAAAATGAATTATTTGATTATTGATCATTACATTGTTTCATATCTTCCCAGTTTGGTAAGAAAATTAGATATTTCCAATTTGATTTAACAAGGGAGTTGTCAGTTAATACTCTTAGGAGAAGTATCATTGCAATAGAGTTTTGTGAATTAGTACCCATTAGAGCACATAAATGTTCTTTATCCGCAGATCTCATCATCATAACTATGATTTTATTAGATATAATCTTTTGTATGGATTGGCTTTCAGACCATGATGGAGAAAATTTATTGTAAGAAGAAGGGGGTTACTATTTTTGATGATGATGATAAGGAACACCTTATCTTTAGAGATGAATCATCACCACCTAATTATTACCTAGACCCACCCCCAGTAGCTCAACTGAATTAAATTATTGGGGAGGAATAGAATGAAATGACTGTGGGTGAGGAAAGTAATGTTCAAATAGATGATGTACCTATTTTGAATGTATATGTAGATGTGTTTCTGGAAGATTTACATGGACATCCTCCAGAACGAGAAGTTGAGTTTCCATTGATTTAATTCCTGGATCATGGCCTATATCAATGATCCCTTATAGAATGTCCACTGTAGAATTAGTGGAACTAAAGAAACAACTAAAGGAATTGAGTAATAAGGGACTAAATCTCCCTAGTGTTTCTCTATGGTGAGCCCCTGTTCTATTTGTTAAAAATAAAGAAGGATATATGAGGTTATCTATCGACTACAGGGAAATCAATGCTATAAAAATAATGAACAAGTATCCCCTACCTCGCATTGATCATTTATTTGAACAAATGCATGGAGCTCAATACTTTTCTAATATTGACCTTCGGTATGGATACCATCATTTGTGTGTGAAGATGGAAGAAATTCCGAAGACAGCATTTCAAACCAGGTATGGGCATTACGAGTTTACAGTAATTCCTTTTGGGATGACTAATGCACCCTCTATATTCATGGATCTAATGAATATAATTTTCAAGGAATATCTAGATGAATTTTTGGTGGTATTTATTGACGATATCATGGTATACTCCAAAATCTACGAAGATCAAGAAAATCACTTGTGCATTATCCTGAAGGCTCTGAGAAGACATTAATTATATGGGATGTTTAGTAAGTGAGAATTCTTGCTTCAAGAGATTTATTTTCTTGGACATATTTTCTCTAAAGATGGTATCTCTGTTGATCCTTATAAGACGAAGGAAATCCAAGAATGGCCTGCACCGATGATTATAACTAAGGTATGTAGTTTTATTGGTTTATCAGGATATTATCAAGGTTTTTTCCAGAATTTTACCCAATTGGCTAACCCATTAACAAAGCTCACATGTAAATGGGTTAAATTTTTTTGGAAAAAATAGTGTGAAGAATTTTTCGAAGAAATGAAGAGAATATTATTCAATGATCTCATATTGACTCTACCATCGGGAAATTATGGGTTCGTTATTTATAGTGATGCGTCGTAGAAAGGACTTGGTTGTGTCCTTATGCAGAATGATAGGTTTATTGCCTATGCATCACGACAATTGAAAATTCATGAGAAACACTATCCTACTCATGATCTCGAGTTAACATCTGTGATCTTTTCTTTGATGATATGGAGACACTAACTCTACGGTGAAAAATGTGAGATTTATACTGATAACAAGAGTTTGAAGTATATTTTCTCACAAATAGAACTCAACATGAGGAAAATGAGATGGCTTGAATTACTCAAGGATTATGATTGCATGATACACTACCACCCAGGGAAGGCAGACAAGGTGGCAGATGCTTTGAGCATAAAATATCATGGAGTTTTGAACAATATGAGAATTGAATGGGATCCAATTTTCATGGATCTAGTGAATATGGACATGGGAATAACCATGGAAGGTGAAATATCAATGATTTTTCAAATGGTTTCCAATCCATCTATACTAGAAAGGATTAAGAGTTCTCAGACCGATGATGAATAATTTCAAAATAAGATTAAAGCTGTGATGGATGGGAGATTGAGAGACTATGTGTATGAAGATAGTATTTTGAAATTTAGGACGAGAATTTGTGTTCCCAAGATACCTGATCTAATAAGGGAATTTCTGGACAATGATCATAGTTCCAATTTCTCTATACACTATGGGAGCACCAAAATGTATAGAAATTTGAAGGAACATTTTTGGCAGGACAACACAAAGAGGGAGATTTCTAATTTTGTGTCAAGATGTATGGTTTTTCAACATGTGAAAGTTGGAAAGAAATAGCCTAGAGGAGTCATGCAACCTCTTCCCATATCGAAGTGGAAATGGGACAATTTTACGATGGACATTTTCATGGGGCTACCAAAGACTTCTATAAGGAACGAGGAAATATGGGTTATTGTTGATCGTCTTACCATGTAAGCACATTTTCTTGAAATAAGAGAGGATCTACCACTGGAAGTATAGCATGATTATATATTAATGAAGTTGGGAGACTTCAAGGAGTACCCATATCGATTGTTTCTGATCGTGATCCCTGTTTTACTTCAAGATTCTGGAAAAGTCTTCGGAAATCCCTGGATACTGAACTTCATTTGAGTACTGGCAACCACCCCCAAACTGATGGACAATCAGAATGAACTATTCAACCCTTATAAGTCATGTTGAGATCTTCATCACTTGACTTTCATGGTATGTGGAATCAATATTTACCTATGGTATATTTTTCCTATAACAATAGCTTCCATTCAAGTATTCAGATGTCACCATATGAAGCGTTATACGGAAAGAGATGTCGCACACCAACCTATTGGGATGACGTTGGTGAAAGGAAAATTGTAGTCCCAGAACTGGTTGAGGAAACAATGGAAAAGGTGAAGGTAATCCAAAACCACATCAAAGTAGCTCAAAGTAGGCAGAAGATCTATGCCGATAACCGAAGGAATGATTTGGAATTTCAGGTAGGAGATCATGTTTTCTTGAAGGTATCTCCATGGAAAGTAGTTATATGTTTCGGTAATAAGTGTAAATTGAGTCCTACATACATCGGACCATTCAAAATTGTAGAATGAATTTGGCCTATAGCTTACCATTTGGAAATGCCTCCAAGTCTCTCCAAACGTCATGATGTGTTCCACCTATCACTGTTGAAAAAATACATGTCTGACCAAAAGCATGTACTCACCTATGATGAATTAGAACTGGAACCCGATCTTTCTTATTGCGATGTGCCCGTCAGGATTCTTGATACGAGAGAACAAGTACTAAGAAACTGGATGAATCATATTGTAAAAGTTTTGTGGAGAAACCATAAGATGGAAGAGGCAACGTGGGAACCCGAGGAACTTATGATGAAGAACCACCTGAGTCTTTTCATGCGACAGTATTCTAGAAATTTCGAGGATGAAATTATTTGATGGAGGGAAGAATATAACACCCCAAGCTTCCATGGTATGCTACCCTTTGAATAATATAGTAGCGTGTGTTGTACACAACATTTTGTTCTAACACACACACCACAACCAATAAAACGAGCCGTTATGAATAGAAATACCCCCTTTTTTAAATTTTATAAATGTTATCTTTCAAAATGGACTTCATTTTTGGATTTGTAATATCAAAATTATCCTAGGGTGAAATTTATGTATTTTTCTGAAAACATTCAATTTTTGATGAATAGTAAAAAAACACTGAATTAATATCAAGGAGTAAAATGTGGTTCAATAAGATAAAAATAAATTTTGGTGGATAGTAACTTTTTACTTTTATTTACCACTGTTAAAAGTAAATAGGGTAATTAAGGGTAAAAATGATATTAATATTACCCTAACACATGTCTTAATTCTATTGGACTACTATATCTCGACCAGAAACAACCTTAGGAATAAAATATTATCATTTAGGTCCACTTGGATTAGATTATGACATTTATTATTATTTAATTCAAATAATAGTTAAAAGAGTTAAAATCAAAGTTTATTTACTAAAATATTTTAAATATATGGTTATAAAAAAGCTAAATTATATTATAAATAATAATTAGAAATCTAAAAAATTTCCAACATAAGGGTATTTTATTTATAATTTTTAGAAATTAAATAATTTGTGTTACTTATGACCCAATGGTGATGGATTAATTACCTAATAAATGAAATATTAAAAAAATTGATATTATAAATATCAAAATAAATGTAATTTGATTCTTTTTATGAATTACACTAATTTTATAGGTTAATATGACATGTTATTATTGATTTAAATTTTTTTTCTAATGTAATTATTCTGTTATGATTTTCACAAAAATCAAGTACCAAATATTGTCAAAATTGACATAAATGAGTTTTTTAAAACAAATATTATATTATTAATTGATATTAAATTTCTAAATATCTAAATTTTGGCCAAGAGACTTATATAATGATAGGTGTATCAGTAATGGACAACTTGGGGGTCACTAGGATTTATATAGAATGTTTATTAACTATATAATATAAAAAAACAAAGTGACATGGTAAATGTCAAACTAATTAACTAAGAGTTAAAACTAAAAGATAAGGTTAATATAGTCACCCAAACAGGTCTACAACCTATTGGTTGAGTGTTTTTCAACCCATACCCACCATAAACTTTAAATAATCCACTTTGGAGCCCATATAAACTTAATATGAATTTATTATAAAATAATATTTCTAGCTTTTCCAAAGGGGCCCCTCACCCCTCTTATAAAGGACACTCGCTCTTATCACTAATTAATAAAATAAAAGCCTTTTTGGATCAGCCAAACCCTATCCAAATACTCTCTCAACTTCCCTAACTTCGATCTAGAGGCCTTAGTTTGATCAGAAAGCCACCCTAAGGAGCTCATTTGATCAAATCAAAAGGAAAAACCTGATTAAGAGGTAATGTTTTCACCACCCTCTTACAAGTTCCTTTCATCTTCAACTTATTCATTCTTTGTTATTCCGATTATAAAATAACAAATCCAGTATCTTATATATACTATGATGTTATTATAAACATTGTACAACCATATTCAGTATTCTATCCATCCTTTGAATGACATGTCACCATACATGCGTACGTACGACTTACCGTCTCCACATCATGGTGTAATTGGTATTCAATAAATTATTATTTGGATGGGTATAATAATGATGTGTAACTCATGTAAATAATATATATAACATGATAATGATTCTGTATATATGATATACCATCCAATTATATATTATTTTAATATCAATAGAATGATATTGTCGCTCGTGCGTATGTATGGACTACCGTCTCCACGAACACGATGAGATTCATTCTCCATTGTATCCATTCAAGACTATTTCTCATTTAATTATTAAAAATAATGTTTAAGGACTTCATATAATTTTGGATATGAATAATATAAAACCTATCCATAACAAACAATGCTTACGTAACAAAACATATAAAATAAAACGAGTAAGTTAACACCCGAAACAACTATAATACTAAGATATTATTAACAAATCAATATTAAAAGATCATATATAATATCATATTAATGTATATGATTCTTGTGTAACTTAATAACTATTATTTCACCATTATACTGGAGGTTAACCTACCATCATCCAAGGAAATGTATAAGGTAAGGTTTTTTTTCAAAATCTCTTCATTATCCGAGGTTGTTTATACATGATTATCTACTGGGTCCTATTTATCATCCACATCCATGTTTCATAAAAATGTATTCCAAAACATTTTTACTATTTACTATATAATGGGTTAAATTCATTTATACCCTTTTTTGACTTTTATATATTGGTTTAAAAGGAATCATTCCGTCATTTTAGAAACAATGTCATTTTTAACCTTTTCGACAAAAGTAAGGTAAGAATGTTTTTTTAACTTATACGGCGGGTGCAGCTATATTCCACCGTTATAAAATCATCGAATATTACCTAATAATCTTATAAAAATATATTCAAAGTAAATCATTTATTTTATAATTATGTGACTTTTAAATGATTTAAAAAACAGATTTTTCTCTCAAATAGTTTTGATTTTATCTATGTCAACAACTTTTAAAGGATTTTTGGCTTATTTGAATGTGATTTATTATACAAAACATCCATATTTTATTGATGGTTTTGTGATATGTTTGAATATGGATGTGTTATATTTATACCATTCATGGTTTATTGAGAAATTATTGGCATTTCATATTCTAGTTTTATTATGAATGTTTATGTTATGTTTAAACCAGTTCATATGAGGAATGTATTGGACTTAATATGTGATGGATGGAGCCCGCTATAGCTTTGCGATGCATCGATAGGTCTCATGAGACAAACTAATATCTTGGCACAAGGCCTTGACAAAATCTTATTTGTAGTCTTGGCAGGAGCCCTTGGCTACATGGTTATGATAGTCTGGCATTATGCATTCCATCATTATGAAAGTGGTTTTTGATATTTCATGCGATTATTCGACTAGTAGAATATCCATAAGAATGTGTAAATTGAATTATTTCATTTTATTTTTTCCATATTATGCTGAAGTTAAAGTTTAAAAGGCTTTTGTTTTAGTTTTACATTGCCTTAAATGTTTATTCTTATTTATGAAAGTTTCTGTTGTATTGTTATCCTTACAGAGGATCTGATCTCACCCCTTTCAATGTTTTATTTTTCCCAGGATGTGAAGAAGTAATTTATGAATTACTTGTAGGAATATTACGAGGAGATATGAAGACAAGATGTTGTTTTAGTTTTTTTTCTTTATCATGTAAAGTAAAACTTTATGAATATATCTAGTGCTTCCAAGGCTACTAAACTTATTGGTCTTTCAAAACATGATATTTTGTGATCATGCCAATGTTATGTAATAATGCACTGACTCTGGGCAACTGGGGTCAGGGCGTTACATAGAAAGTAAAAATAATTATTTCATGATATATACACATAAAAAGTTCTTAATAATGTAATATCAAATGAGGTAATAATGAAAAATATTAATTTTTCTATTGATTTTTTGGGTTTTTTGAATAAATTTATGGTGAATTAGAGGACCAAATATGGTGGTATATTATAAATAAATATATTAATATAAATTTGGTAGTGATTAGAAACATGTGAAAAGTATATTCAAGAATAATTAATGAAAATAATTTGGGAATATTAATAAGAACACTATTAATAAAACTAACTCATTGTGGTAATTGAATTCAAGATCAATGCTAAATTTATCCCCAACTAACAATAATGTTTTTGTTGATTCAATGTATGAAATAGAAATTATTTTTATGCTTTGACTTAAATAATGTTTTTATAGTGACCAATATAAGATTGAATCCTTATATGATATGATATAACAATTTCTAATCATTCGTAAAGTGGAATATACATTCATAGAAGTCATATCCATGTAGGACAAAAAATTAAATAATTTTTATGTGTCCATAAATATAGACATTATTGAAGATGAATAAAAATGAAGGGAAAACTAATTAAATTTAATAACATTAAAATGATGTTGGGAAATATTCCATGGAGAAGATACCAAAATGATAACTATACTTGTCAAAACATAAATAAAAGAGATGATATTATTTAAAAAGGACTACGGGTTGGGGTCAATAGATATTGATTCTTAGTTAAATTATTTTTACACGAAGAAAAATAAGAATGAAGGGAGATATAAATCTCAAATGAAAAAAATCCCTCTCATGAAAATATAATATTATTGAGAGAAAAAGCATCAAAAATAAAATTAGTGTAAAAAGAAAAAATTAATTATAATTATGGACGTAAAGGATCTTAATGGATGTTATATATTACATGTTATAATTTTTTAATTATGGAAAACGTAAGGAGTTATTATTCCAAAATCCCATGAAATTAATGGTAGAAGAAAACATATTTCAATGAATAATCAACTGAGGAAGAACTATATGATAAATTTTTTCATGGGAGATATTTTATTGAACCTTACCATATACATATATTTAGGAAATTAATATTGGGATGAACAAATGCTGTCAAAAATAAACATTATAAACCTATGAAATATGTAAATTAGTATTTCATCCAAATAAAATATTTTATTTATGAAATTATATTTTTCTCATTTGAGGAATATATTGATGGACATAAATTATGGTTTTAATAGTAATATAATTTAATAAGCATTGTAAAAGTATTTGAAAGAGAAAATGGATTAAAAATAATAAAACAACTTCAATTATGAGAAATGTTGATAAACATGCCAAGAAATATTTACCGAAAAATAAAAAGAATGTGTTGGATCTTATGGATATCATGGATAATGAACAGAAAGTATTTTTACATGGACTAACGAATCATAACATAAAGTAAAAGGATAAACATGGTGGAGAATCATCTGAATGTGGTAATAGTTTTATAAATGGGGCCATTCCAATGTCTTGAAAGGACAAGTAAAATATATTATATTGATTGAGGATTTTATAAGTGGTATCATTCAATGTAAAACCAACAAAATTTGTTCCATGTGAGTTGGATGAAAAGGGATGGTTAAACATGATTAACCAAATTAGGTTACATTAGATTATTTCTAAGTACTACTCTTCCAAAATACATTATTATTTATAACTTTTTTCAATATTTATATATTGAAGGAGTATATATTATACATGGTATATATGTGATAAAATATATCTTAAATTTGAAAGGAGATATTTGTTTATATGTATTCGAAGAAATAAATACAAGGGGTAGTCTTGGAAAATGAAGCTATGATATGAAGTAAAAGTGTGAATCAAAAGAGATATTAAGTATAAAATATGAATATCTACATTGAGTCCGATTATATATTATGATATGATAATGTGAAAGATGTATGAAGAATTATATATATTGAAATATGTGTCACTACCAAATTTGAGCTCTCTATGTGGCATAAAACTAATTATGGAACTCGAAAGGTGGTTGCAATTATTTAATTAATGGTTGATGAAACTAAATAAACATAATAATATATTAATATAAGATGATGTGTACTCATAAATAAAAAAATTTCTATTTGTATATGAGATATGAATTTTGTGTCTTGAGAATTTTTTCTTTAGAAAAAAATATATATTATGTAATATGCAATGAAAAACAAGTTTAATCGCAATATTGATGAATTTATAAATCTTATCTTAAGAGGTGATGAAATTAAATGAGAGTTTTTATGAGATTTCTATTGCTGATTAGCCATATATGTGAATGTAAAATCCCAATAAAGAAAAGAATATTATATAAATAAATTGATATATAAATTTTATCTTAACTAGTGGTATCAACTTATTACAAATGTGGTATAAATAATCCAATTGGTATATTATTATATATTCATTTATTTTTTGTATGTTTTAATAAGATCACAAAATGTGTTGAAAAATAAATTAAAGCTCCTATTTCATGGAATTCATAGATGTAAGTGATTTCCATGGAAGAATTTAATGTTTCTGACTTAAACACTTTTTATTTGATCTGGTTTTGAATCATTAGTGTTAGATAATTTTTTTTGATGTAACATTTACAATTGATAAATTCACCGACAAAATTATCAATTAAATCAATTATTTTTCTAAAGTAATGGATATAAATATATGTTCATGAAATTGTTTCAAAGAAGTTATTTTTTCGCTAGATATTAATGGACTCTAGAATATTATGAAAAAGAAATATCATCCCTTCAATAAATAAGGTGTATTATAATTATACCAACAAGAGAGATCGTTTAATAAAGGGTTATAAGTGATATTTCATAGAATATATAGTTTAAGTAGGAATTAAATTTTATGAATATGACCCTATTAAATTATATGATAAAAGGAGAGTTATCTAGAAAGTAAAACAAAGATATATTTAAGGAAATTATGGGGGATAAAAGTAATAATATCTAGTGAATACATCTTATCTCATTTTATATAGAAACAATGTATAAAAATGAAAATAAAATAATTTATATTAATATGGACATTGGAATATTATTTAAAAGAGAGGGTGATAAAACAACTATAAATTTTATATTTATATGGTAATTTTGAGTTACCCATAAAAATAAGGTTTTATTTAAGTATTTTCATTAAAATACTACTTGTGTAATATTGAAACAAGGATATTTTTTGTTCAATTTATAGAAAACATGTATTTGAATTATTTACAAGGGAATTACAGTTAACTACATGATAAGACAAGTAGTTTTGGGGATGATTTGGTGAAGATTAAGATAGATTACATACAATGGAACAACATCTGGAGATGTTTGCATGAAATTGATAAAAATGTATAGTAGACAATAAAACATGGATTGATTTGGTTTTTGTGAAGGAAGACATTTCAAATTATTGTTTATTATGTTATCATAAAAATAATGAGTTTTTCATTGAGCTATTTGGAATAGAATGGAATTATTTTAATAATGATACAAAATCATGATTTAAAAAAATTACTATGAGGCATTAGATTATCACATGAGATTAAATAGACACCATATATGGATAAATAAGGAGTTATATAGAGTGGATATACCATGTATTACTAGACCACACCTCAATATGTTTCACATAATGTTAATTTTAAAACATTTGAAAATTATATATAGAGCAACATAGAAGGTGATTACATTGGGTAGTATGCCACACCACAATATATTTTCATTCTAATTAATATAAATTAGTGGAAGGCTTATACATTGAGAAGGAATGAATTTTCCATTAGGAAAAATCACATAATAAAAATATAATATATTTTTATGTTTTATATGATTAAATAATAATACTTTTCTATATTAGCATACATTTCATGTGATATTCAATTGTTTATAATAAAAATAAATTAAACTATAAAGATGATATGTATTTTCAAATGAAACCCATTTATGACTAACTTTAATTGTAATGTAGATAGTATTTTTATATTTTTTCCATAGTGATAAATACGGAGAAATTTGTGTGGAACTGGAATGTGATGAATTGGAGTAATCATGCTATAGTACATGTGTCACACTAAAATTACTGAAGAGATGACAAGAACTATGTTAAGACATAGTTTCTTCATTACGAAAAACATAATTTTTTAAGAAAGGTATAAATATTTTTTTTAGGTTGTAGGGACTATAATTTAGTAGAAGCATGTTACACCCAAATCTATTGATTCCTAATAAAATTTGAGAAAATTTGTGTGAACAATATATAATACCCAAGCATGTTTTAAAGGTGGTATTATGTATATATTTCATAATTTTATATTGAATGAGGAATACCCCACCAGGGAGGATATCACACTAAAATATATAAAGAATCAATGTATTCCATGCAAAAATATAGTATATTTTATTAAGATTTTTTAATTTCTATAATATCATGATGATTTATTTTGAATTATAAAGGTGAAACTTTTAGATCATGATGAAGGAAATAAACATGACCCAATTTGATATATATGACCACCAATAATTATATGGGACTTATTGAAAGATCATAAAGGATTAAAGGAGTGTAAATCAATAATACCCCATTGTGGAGGATGTCACACTAAAATTCAAATATAATCTAAGTATTCGATACAAAAATATACAATATTTTACAATGATTTTATAATTTCTTAAATATCATGAATATTTAGATTAAATTGCAAACGATAAAAGTTTGGATCATGATGAAGGAAAATAACATGAACCAATTAGATATATTTGATCACATGTAATTATATGGGACTTATGGAATGGTCATAAATGATTAAAGGAAGTAAAAAACAATACTAATAATTTAATAGATGGTTGTAGACTTAGATAATGTATAAAACCTATTTTTTATGTTATGTATTGGAGATCATGAATAAAAATATTGAATATCGATGTTTGAATGAATGATAAAAATAAGGAGAGAGATGTGATTTATTCCCATATGTGGTTCTTCAAGAGATGAACTACAAGAAAAAGGAAATTGACACGAATTGATCAACTAAAACCCTTCCTAGTCTAGTGGTAACATGTGTGCTCCACCCCACGTCTTTCTCCAATTAGTTAGAGGATACTGACTAGCATCAAGTAAGAATAGGAAACAATAAGAGATTCTTTAAGACAATATCAATTTTAAACTGACACATATCTCTAATGAATATGAAAAACAGTGACACCAAATATATATATATATATATATATAATCAAATGAACTATATATAATAGACACATCCCACATCGATGAAAAATTAAACATCATTTTAGAAAATATCAAATGAATTGAACAACTAAAAAGGCTTTGATATGGAAAATTAAGACACTAGAAATCTACAAATTTATAATGTAATCATGGATTTATATCTAAATGAAAATATTCCCACAATTATCATGAACCACCATTCTCTACATTACATCATTATGAATTACTAAGTATTATATTTGAACAAGAAACACATGCTCCATGTTTACTAAGAGAACCTATAATCCATGTGTTGTTTCCACAAGAAAAATACATGTAGTAAAAATTTCCATGTAGGTGTGACTGTACACATACATAATAGGAGAACTGAAAGACACAAATAAAATGAATGAAATTTGACAGTTAACCAATGGCATTGAAAATTCAGTTAAACAATGAAAATTGAGGATCTAAATATTCTATAATAGAAGGAAAAATAGGGGAACATAAAATTCCCAATTATATCATCTCTAATCATCAACTATCTTACCTCATGAGAAACTAATAATTATCCAAGTACTAAAAATACTAAAAAGTCTAATGTCTATATCCAAGCATACATCACATATAATAGGTCACTAAGGGGAACTTGAGCAATCACTTGACTCATAGTTTCTGATCATGTCATACCTATATGGACACTACTAGAAGAATATAGTAATGGAAACTGAATCTATATGAAATATCATGCATTATTTTAAAAAGTACTTCACATTATTACCCACCAATATCCTTTAAACATCTATGAAATATATAGTGGAATTGGAAACATTACCAACAGTGGATATTGGCCAATGGATTCATAAAACATACTATCATTACTAAAAAACTATGATGAAATGAAAATCACCTATATTGAATATTACTAGTGGAACCAAGGCTTTCAAAGGGATAATTTTTGGTTAAGGGGGTAACTGACCCCTTTCGAAATCATATTCCTCATTAGAGCTCTTAGAATATGGATATTCAAATCCATATATTGAAGAACCACACCCTAAATATATTGTAGGGGGAGGAGGTAATGGTAGTATCTATGATTTGGTGGTCCATGACATGACATAAACATAGCTCTAGATGGTACCAACCCATAAAATGTTCTTATTACCACACCCAATACTTATAATTGAAGTTATTCAGATTATGAGAATAAACTACATTTATCACCTTCAGTCTAAACTATGATACTGAAGAGAAGTGTAATGTCACCTCTTAAATGTAAAAATTACAATGATGGACTACTTAAGTGGATAAATATGAATCCTAGTTAATGAGATATGAAAATACTCTATGGATATAGAAGTTTATGAATTGTTCTTACGGGATACACAATATCTAGCACTTTTAGGGAGGTATTAAAATGTACATCCCATTTACCTGACAAGTCATGACCAACCTACATAGTGTGTGAGATAAGTTACACAGTTTGTGGGACCAATTAGGTACTTGATATGTACTACCACATACCATGTCATATATGGTTCAATAAAGAACTCATGTCATGGAGGATACAAGGAATGAAAACAAATCTATCCAATAGGACATGTATTTCCCGTGAGGTCAATTCATGTAAGGCCAAAGGAATATAACACGTGCTTCCAACCCACATGAAGAATTGGGCCAAACATCCATTTAGGGATTTATTATACATGTACATAATGATATTCATAATATGGTTATATAGTTTGTACCCATGGACTTTTCTGAATATGATACATATCATTGATATAAAATATAACCACTGCTTCATGTGTAATACATGTCAAGTTTCTATGGAAAAAAAGTTTTGTGATTATCTTTTTGAGCCAAAATTCTATATAATTATTGAAATATTATTGTTATTATCATTTCATCCCTCAATAAACCTTTATTATTCACTAAATTACTTACTCATGGATTACATAGCTTCAATGTTCAATTTATGGGCCTCAATTTAATGGAAATTATATTAAAAGGTATTTTCGGGAAACTCCCATTATTACATAACACTACTACACTATAGACTACACATTTCTATGCATTCGCAGTTCTACTTTACGACTATTCCTCTATCTTACATTCATTGATACTTCCCAATATGTATGATTACATCAATTGGAAGGCCTTGATCAGGATATTTCATCAATAAATACCACATTCATCGAACGACAAATCATGGAGATAATTATTCATGAAACCATAAATTAAATATAGGGAAATATGAATACCAATTCAAAAAAAATAGTTTGTGTTAAAAATAAAATATAATATCGTTATTATTCATGCATATATCTATTATATATAAATAAAAGAGATGAGATAGATCATAATCATAAGTCTCAAAAAAATATAAAGTAGAAATAATTGATTGGACGATGAAATAGAGTATGAAATTTGAAAACATATAATTCATGATTAAACAACCATAGAAAGAGAAGGTATAAAAATTTTAAATCCATACATCATGAAAAAAACAACTATAATAGTAATAATTTATTTGATATATGCTTTTATTAATTATTAACGTGTGACCCAATCAGTATTTTCATCATAGATCTGGTCACATTCCACTGATCTGAGTTCAATCCATTCCCACCATTGATGAATACCCTCATATCATTATATACCACTCTCTCTATATAGGGATTATGGTGACTTCCCCTAGTGAGAGATGTTTAATATTCTTCTATATCTAGTATCTATGTGATATAAATAAATAAGTAAATAAATAAATTAATATAATTATTCAATTCCATCTATGGTGGATCAATATCCGAGACCACAATTCAATAGAAAATAAATCCTCTCATTGAGAAAAGAACATATTACTAATGAAATAAAAACATTAGTTTTCCCATTTAAATCTCTATTTAGGAGAAAAATTTATATAATTTATCAACACACATTCCTTTCATAAAATTAATATATTATTTACAAGGCTCAATGATGCTCAAAACTTTGAAAATGCATAGTTAACAATTTCAAAAATACTACTATATGTATTTTAATAGATTATATATGACAAATATAAGAAACTATAGATTAATATTACAATAAACTACAATTTAAGATGTAAAATAAGATAATCCAAATATGGTATCATCCTAATATAGAGGATAAGGCACCAATTTTGTGGATATTTTTGTATAGACATAAACTAAACCCTTCCAATTAATTAGTTGATATCATTTGAATATTTGTTGATGAGTTAAGTTAAGGGTAACATAATGTCACGTAAAACATGAAAATGTTAATAAATGTGGAATCAAAACCTTACACTGCTATTAAAAATACCTTATAGCTTATAAACAATTTAAGACACTATAATTTCTATAAAATTAAATTTTCATTTATTGAAGTGGCACACTTAGTAGAATAATATGGATTACTGTATTGATAGTGAGTCATCGAAAACCATGTATTGGATGCAAGACATACCACAATGTGGCAATGATCTAAAAACTTATATATACTAAAAAGTTCATGATTTTGGTTTCTATTGCACTTTATCATTTGAATTTTTATGATCGTTTGATAAGACCCTTGTGATGAACCATGTAAAGTAAAATATGTTATGGAACACAAATTTATTGAATATGTTATTAATATTTTTTATGATTGGAGATGATAAAAAGTGAGATTGAAAATGTTTATTCTAATGATGGAACATGATTTTAAATTCCAATGGGGCATCATAAATGAAATGTTTTATTTGGTGTTATCCTTAATTCACTCACCCTATCTGGGTTCTTATATTATTTTTATTCGAAGAAGATATAAATTAAATGATCATGTATTTATTTTATTCTAGAATTTCTAAAATTAAAGAAAAAATTATAAAACATTTATAATTTATTTATTTATGAATTGATCATAAATTTTTTTATCTCATTTCTAAATATATGAATTAATAATTTATTTGTTATTCCATATATTAATCATGAATATAATTATTATATCATTAATAAGAGTATTTTTATATTAATGTTTTAAACTAATTTTTAACTATCATACACATCTATAATGTAACATGATTACTATGATAATTGATTAATTTTCTTTTACCTTGTTTTTATCATTATTTCTATTATGATATTGTATTTAAATTTTGAATATAATTTATAAATTATAGGTTTTATAATTTTGATGGAATTTATGTATATCAATGCAAACGAAACCATTGGTAATGGTACTTTTTGATAGAATTCGAACTGGCTTGGAGGCATATGTATTGTCAATAAAAGTTTCTGTTAAATATCTATCACTTAAAGTTAAATATTATATAAATGGATGATTTTATATTATTATAATTCATTGTAATAAATGGTATAATATAACATATTTATGAGATATATTTTGATTTTTATGAATTTAGTTGACTTTTAATTTGGGATATGAACATAAGTTATATGGTTTGTAAAGAGTTACATATCAAAATTCTTTGAACATATTGATTTTTTCGACGGAATAGGTCTTCCAAAAAAAATAATTACATATATTCAGATATAAAGAGAATAACATAAGATCTGATAGTTATATAAAATCTAATTTTAAATAATAATTGTCTGATTCTTTATACATAAAAAAATTGTCATGATCTCAATCATCCGATTGGGTAGATTATACTAATGATTTTTTCCCATTTATTATCTAAAGCTCATACGACAAGAAACAAATAAACCTAATATGTTTTGTTACCAATTTTTATTTTTTATTTGGTTAAGACTAATATATGAGTCCTTAATAAAATTAGGTTACATGGGAAATAATGTTGAAGGATTCCATATTGTGGATTAGGTTAACAAATTATCCACCAATCCAGTTAAGGGTAATATTTTCTAAAATTTAATGAAGTATATACTGAGAAAAATTAGTAATGGGAGAAAATCTAATGTGACCCAATTTATATAGAAATATAGATCTTATCAAAATATTTGATATGATTAAATAAAAAATTCATCATTACTTATAATGAGATCATATTTAATAAATGATCTTACTAAATAAATGTAAAACATGATACTCATATAATTAAATATGTAGATGTAGATAGATTTAATCATCATCATAAATATTGTGGCACACACCATGTCAATTCAGTGTTTATTTTATTTTATTTCAATTCAATTTGGTATAATATTTTTTTAACTTACCAAACCTCTTTTTTTAAAATTTTGATGCATTTTTTACTATGTATGAGTTTCCAATAGTTAGTATTAAGGACACATAAACCATTTTTGGGGGTATATTAAGAGGTAAGTGCTAAATGAATTATTAAAGAGTGGGTATTCTAACAATGAAACACATAGGATAAACCATATGGGGAGATTTTCTATATTTCTAGTTTCCTACATATGGTTGGCAAATGGTTTGGAATATTGTGTATCCTTATTGTGTAGGTTTTGAATTTTTTTTAATAAGAATTAGCGTTTCATTTTATTTTTAATTCATTTTTTATTAAAACCATAAACCAAACACCCCACTTCCTTATAGTCTTCTACCCATTGCATGATACACCTTATTCTTTAACCCTCTACCTCGCGTGATAGCCCCCATGATGACCACCTCCTCACGTAATGTGTCCCCCTTGTATCCTTCTCCTTATATGATGCTCCTTGAGAAGCCACCTCATGAAATGTCATCCTTATCCAATCCAATATAATTATTTCTCTGTTTCTGGATAATTATCATGTTTATTTATTTGGAATGTCATATTTCTCTCCTCTCATCTCTTATCCTTCCCTATATCAACTAATTTCCCATATCTACAATCCATAGAAACATTTTTGGTTCATATTATGGATATGAATTAGTTTATAATATATTTTGGGTTGGTTAGGTTTTTTATGGACTCTCCCTTTCACATGGCAGCCTCCGCCTTCAAAGGTGATATTTTACATCTTGAATCATCATCCCTTATTCTTGATTTATATTTGTTAGAGGTAAGTGTTTCATTTACATAACTTTAAATGACATTTCATGAATCCCATGTTCATTGGAAATATATTTTCTTTTATATTACTATTAAATGTATGGAACCTGAATTTCTAATTTACAATCAAAGAGATTTTAAACCTTTTCATGGGATTCAAATCAATTCCATGTGTTTTTAAAAATTATACATGGACCATTAATTACTGATTTTTTTCTATTGTAGTGGTGATGAACAACATCTTATTATAATGTGTTCTTGAATGAAAATGAAAATTCAAAATAATTTTTTCATGCCTATAATGTTTTTATAATTATTTCATTAGGTCATGTGTTTTTAATTGGATGTAATACCCATTATATGGGAACTACTACAATAAATCCCTTTAGCAACCGCCAAAAGCACCTGTTAAAGGCCTTTAGTGACTGCCATGCAACCGCTTTTGGCAGGCGCCGTTACTCCGTCGATAAAGACCAACAGTGACCACCAATGGCAGTCGCTCTAGATCCATTAAAAAATGCAGTATTTCACGTGTACGGGACACCGGTGGGGTGTGGGGAGGGACTCACGGGGACAAGGCCAGAAGAGGACAGGGACTGTGGTACGGGTCGCTGACCATGGTAGCTTCGCGGTGGCCAGAGGGATAGTTAGGTGTGACTTTGAGTGGTTTATAGAGTGTGGTCCAATGTTGGGGGTGGTAGGGTTCTATGGTAGATATTATTAGACTGAAGGGAGGTGTTGGAGTGTGGAAATGGGCTTGAATTAGGGTTTTAGGGTAGGCAGAATCGGCAGATGGGATGTTGTAGTGGTGATTTGGGGAACACAACGATGGGGGGTGGGAAAAATCCCGCCTATTTTTTCTTCAGCAGTAGCAGCCACCATTGGTGGTCGCTAATACTATCAATAGCGACATCCAATGGTGTTCTCCCATTTCAGGGGGATCAAAAACCATTATTTCTAGTAGTGGGGTATCTAATGATTTTTATGCATCCAATAGTGTTTTTTGATTTAAAAATATTGTGTCATTCGGGGTGGATTTTATTATAAAACATGTCATGGATTTGAATATTTTACATGATATTCATAAAAATTGAATAGAGTGTTCTCATTGGGTTTTAATAGTGTATTATAAAATTACTTGGAATTAAAAATATGTTTTAATGCTATTCCTCGTTTTAAATTTTATGGAAAATGAGTTTTTTATAAACAATGTGAAACCCCCTACATCACCTCATGATTATAATATATCAATGATGGATTATGATCCCTAGAATGGGTGTTTTTTCATTCGTTTTCCATGATGTTTATCAATAGAGATATTGGGGCTACTATTGTGAGGGTTGGAGGTGTTTTATGTTGTTTTAAATGTTTTATACTTGGGTTAAATAAGTATTCATTATTTCCATATCCAAATTTAATTTTCAGGTGATCATTGCTAGCTAATTGGTAGAAAAAATGATTTCATCACTATATAGCCACACACAACCATTTAACCAATTAGTTAATGATTATGGTATATGGATATTTTTATTTTGATGATAATTAATGTAGATTTTTTGGGTGTTTTTTTTAGAAAAAAACATATAATGAATGTTTTTTTATGTGAGTAAAATCCAAGACTATCTCATTGTTGGACCTTGTGTATATCCCATGAAACTAGGATCCATTTAGGATTATTTATGGGAATTTACCAAATCTATTATTTAATCCCCATGTTATTTGATTATTTCTTGGAAAATATGTATTTTTATTTGTTTCATCATATTCTGTGTCTTGATATAGTATTTCTTACTTATTTCATTTCTTCCTTTTTTTTGTTTATTTTCTTTTCATAATAATATAATATTTATTTTTGAAATATTATTAAATAAGAAAAATAATATAATATATTTAATATATTTTAAATGTATTTCATACAATTATTTTTTAATATTTTTTATTATTATAATAGTGGATAATGGATTATTTTTAAACACTATATTTCTGTGATTTTTGAAATTAGGTTTTAGGCTAATCTTCATAATTTTATAAATGTAAAGTTTTGAAAAATGATTTTCAGAACATTTATTTTGGCCTAGTGGATCAGGTAGGGAATGTTTTTTCTATAGGTTATTTCCATTTTATAAAAATCTTGGAAAATAATTATTAACAAACATGTTTTGTATTGTTTCTTATTTGTAAGATTGTATTCGTGTTTTTATTAATATATAATAAATAAGATGTATTATGAAAGGGTCTACCTAGTATTAGAGGTTTGTGGTGGTTTAATGAGTAATATTCTGATCACTCTTGTATTATCATCTCAGTTATAGGTTCCTTGTTCAGCTTCATACCACTTATTTTTAATAATTTTTTTGAGGCCAACTTTAATTATATCACATTATTCTAGTTTATTATATTCCATGATTTTATAATACTTTATTTTACTTTTTATTGATTGTTGATGAGGGGGTTTTTATTATATTTATATTAGTCTCTTTGGATTTTATTACCTTCTACAGATGGAGGGTAGAAATATATGTTGTTGGTAGAAACAGAGCTATTCGAGGGGTGTCTTTTCATTATTTGATATGGATATTAGAGGGTGGGGGATTTTTTGGTTATTGTTTCATTTTCTTTCTTTCCATGTTTTTATATTAGGTTTCTATTTTAATTATTTATCTCCTACACAGAGTTCTGATGTAGAAACTATTCAGTCATGAAATTTATTATATTCATATTGTCACTTTTACTATGATTATTGGGTGAATCCATTCAAATTTGTGTCCTTGTGATTCCTATGAATATTTTTCCACCACATAAAGATCAGGAATTCCATTTTGGCAAGTGGTGGGATAGTTTGGGATATAATCAGTGTTATGAAAAAGACTTATTCATTATAAATGAAATAATATGTCAAGTTATTATATTTTATAGGTACCTAATCCTATTTAATAACCATTTTTTATTTGGGGTCTTAGGGTATGATCATGTTATAATTCTTCATTGGAAGTCAAGAGGTAGGTACAATGACAGCCTAACTATCACTTACCATCCCTGATCCTTGAGCTTATATGTTATGTTAAAATATGATATGAAGTTGATGATTTTAATTTATTTACCATTGATGATGCATTGATCCTCATTTCTCATTAATGTGTTTTCTTAGGGATCCCTTGTGATATTTTGGGATGGGGAATAAAATAGGATTCAAGACATGATGTTTGTTTGTAGGTCCTAAAAAAGAGTGTGATGACCACAGAATTGATTCTACACATGTCTTAGGAACCATTCTTGATTGGAATGTTAATATTATATGTGTGTCTAATTTAGGAATGGTTCCTCATCCTGATTTATTTTGGTATTTATACTGCTTGAGCATTGTATTTCCTATTTTTAAGGGAAACTTCATAGGGTTCGTGGTCATTATTATGATATGTTGGAACCTAAAATATCATTTTCAATTTACGGACATGAAATTCTTTTATTTATGTAGTTGGTTCCTCTTAAGTGATTTTTTTGAGTGGGGTTTCTAATTAATTTCATTATAAATATGTTTTTGTTTATAAAATAAGTCCTTAATGAATATTTGAAATTTAATATTTTATTCAGAAAATGTTTCGAAATAGTTTTTCCATTGGAATTAAAAAAATGGTTGACATGTGTGTTTATTTTTATAGTCATGTGTTCATAGTGTTTTAAAGAATAAGGTTTCTTATTTTAACATAAACCTATCACATTAAAAGTTTACTTTTTTTCCATTGCTAAGAAAATTTAAAATGTTTAATACAATGAAATTCTATTTCCAATAAGAGGTGGTTGATTTCTATAGAAACATAGGATGATGTTTTTTTTAAGATGTGGTATTTTTATATACCTCATATAGGTAATTTTTTTGTAAATTATCATGTCGATAAACTGATTGGAGTATGATTTCGTAAAATAGTTTACATTTTTTTTACTCAAAGGGGTCTAGATTTATAATGTTCTTTGGTTTTGAAATTGGTATTTTTTAAACCATTATTTTTTATTTAGGAATTGTAATTTTTTCCATTGACTTTTTTGGGATTGATTGGAGTTATTTTCGTGTCATGAACATTTGAGGGTCTATGTCTCATGTATGTTATTGTGAGCCTCTCAAAAATTTATAGTATAAATTAACCTATTCAATTTAAGATATCTTCCACTTTTTGCTCAAAATATGTAGGATCAAAATTTATTTTCATGCATTATTTCAATTTTATAAGATTTATCTATGTTAATCTGGGTCAGTGATTCTCTATTAACTATTTTGATATTGTTATATGATGTAGTTTTGACCCATGCATTTTGGTTGATGATCAGATCAGTGAGGATCAATTTTCTTTTCGAATCTCAAAATGAGATATATATTAGGATTTCTATTTTTTGTTCTTAGGGTGGATTGAGGTATGATGTATGAGTGAACATAATTCAGATTAACCGTTGGGTTTTTTGGTTGAATAATATTTAGTTGACAAACCATATTTGGATTTATGATTGGTGTTTTTATAGCTATTTCATCTTGATAAATACATATCATATTTTTTTTGTGTTATTTGTATTCATTTTGGGAGAAGTGTTCTTTGAGGGGACTTTGATTGTTCCATA
Source organism: Viscum album (assembly GCA_963277665.1). Lineage (NCBI taxonomy): Eukaryota > Viridiplantae > Streptophyta > Magnoliopsida > Santalales > Viscaceae > Viscum > Viscum album. The sequence continues at coordinate 588,061,982 of OY728141.1, read as the reverse complement.
TTGAACTATATTGGTTATTTCCCTTCCCTGGTTCATTTAAGGAAATATTTTATATCATTATTTAAGACCTGGGAAGAAAATGGGGAGCATACATGGGTATATGGGGTCTATTTTTTGATAGTTAGTTTTTAGATGAAAATGGGTTGTGCATTCAATAAAATTTACTAAGGGAAAATATTCCAGGGAGTTTGATTAGCCACTAAATGAGGATAATATTCATTCTAAATATATATAATATTAATGTTCTTTATTATTCATGAGCACCATTTTAGAGAATTTTACACATTGAACATCATTTTACATTATAATTGTAATTCCATCTTAAAATGCATTATTATGTGGTACATTTTTTTAACATCATTTAAAGCACCCAATGACTCATCTGATTTTAAGGAATGAATTTAAACATATTTTAATTTTATATTATGGGAAATTTTTCTACACTTAAATATGAAAATGTTTCATCCAGGTATCAATGGAGGATTCAAAAAGGATTATGTAGATATTTAGAGATGAATAGAAGCAATTCTAGAGAAGGCATATTGGACACCAGCACACTAATGAGAATGTGGGACCAACACTAAAAACCCAATGAAGCCCAAATTTAGTGATATGATAACAGAAATGTGTGGGAACAAATCACTCTGTAGGATCCAATGCTAATTTGGCCTCCATTGTGGACATTAAGGCGGTCCAAGTTAGAGATAAAATTCTGGGCCAGATTCTGTGGCCCAGAAAAGTAGTTCATCAATATAATCCTATCCTAGAATCAACAACTCCAAATGGACCCACATTTTATAGGTGGTTAGAAGACATCTATCGATCCATTTTATTCTTATATTTCCCACTCTGAGTTGGCAATCTAGAATTTCTTCCAAGAGCGTCTATTCGGTGGATGAAAGCTGGAAGCCACCTTGGGTCAAGTGTGGAAATGTCCAAGTTCCAGAAGCAATCCACCACCCTAGGCCTACCATAATCAAGATGGATGATTTTTATTATTGGAGGATCGACCCAAGGCTCCCAAAATTCCTATTTAATGAAGTCGTGGTGGAGAATTTTTTCAACTTGGGTGCTTCATTCAATTGTAATTTTATGGTGCGATTTTGTTGTCTCATGTTTGTTTTTCACATGTATGTTGTTCAATTCAGTTTAGTTTCATAATAAAAGATCTTATTCTACTCTAATTCTGTTGTTATCATTATCAATATGATAACTTTTCCTCATGGTGTGAATTTATTTACAGCAAGCCTTGTAAAATAATTCACCCAACGGTGGAGTGATCATCTTCTTTTTATTGTTTTCTTTACTTCTTCAATTCCTCCCTCATGAGTCTACTTCCCGCTTCCATTGAAACCATAGCATAAATGGAGGGATAACCCACTTATGGGTTGATCCAAGGGAGTAGAAGGGGTCTAGATTTGATATTATTTATCTCCCCAATATTGTCTAATCACTTATTTAATTGCGATTTTTATTTAATGATTTTTAAACTCCATCTTCCATGTTGAATTTAAGGTCACACACTTCAAGTGCTAATACGAAATTTTACCTTGAAGTTCTCAAAACTCTATCCTTCAAGTGTATATATGATTAGTATCAATGGGTGTAGGAATTAAACCAATAAGTGATGATATTGTTTTATCTTCTTAAATGAACCCATCTCAAATATAAGAAATTGAAAACATTGAAAAAGAAATACATCCAATCCACCCCAAGTGATAACCTAGGATCAACTCACTCATTTAATTTTAATTCACTTAAGTCTTGTATATTTCCTTAAAACCCATATAAAATCAACCCATGTTGGCCACATCAAATCCAAAAACAATCCATAGAATGTACATGTCTGTAGGTACTTCATAGGTCTCTGAGGATTCGATAACCGAAGCTAGACTACATGGACCGTCCTACCTTATTCTTTTGGGTAAATTTGAGCATGAATCAAATTATTGTGTCATTTCTGGGGACCTAATTAAATTACCTTAGACACTATAATTCTTTTCTCACCCCAATTTTCTATTCTCATCCCCTATTTAACTCCAATGGAAATCCCTTTTGAACAATCCCAAACATGGGGAACCTCCCCTAACATTGATTACCACACACCAAGTGTGATGTACAATGACCATACTAGTTTCCACTCGTGGGATAATAAACAACCTATTAAGCCACAATTTTTTAACTCATATTATCCCCAAAACATTCTGACCTATTATGAGTTCCAATCCCAACAAGGTCAATCAAAGAATCCTCTTGTGTAATTCCAACAACTTAATTATCCACCTGGTATTTACCATTTTTCACAACCCCTTATCCATCCTGATTCACATCCTTTACATGAAAAACTATTTAAAAAATAGAGATAATTAATTTTGAGGTTTCATCATTGAGATTATAATTACAAAACATTGAGACGTTTATGGAACCCATTCCCACTCCTACTATCCCTTCCACATCATTGATAATAGACTGTTTTCTTCCTCAAACCTCTCATAAATTTATTGAAGAACCTACCTTTAGATATGGGATAGATGAAAAAGATCAAGGAATTGTTTAAGGGTCTTTAAATCAAGAGGAAATTGAATTTTTGGATTCGAAAGAGGAGAATTTGGCATCATGTATTGAGTCTCCTATGTATAACTCCATTGATAAATTATCAAAAACACCGACCAATGAATCATTGATAGAAATCACAAACATTGAGTCCATAAACATTCCTAAAATTAATCTTTCAATTTTGTGGTTGAATCATATATTTAAAAGAACCCATTCTGTTGGGAAATTGTGAAAATGAAATTGAGTTTGATTCAAAGTCCCAACCTATGTCTAAAAGTGTTAGCCTACCTAAACATGAACGAAAGGACATTCCATCCACCATTATGTTTCCATTAACTGGGGATATCCAAAAACATCCATTCTTCACAATTTCTTATCTTGAAACTAATAAAGACGTAATGATTCTTAATGTCTTTCGAAAGACTAAAAAAGAAATTGAGTCCCCCATTTATGATATTCCATGGATTTTACCACTCATTTTAGAACATAGGTTTGTCCATAAAAAAAATTATAAACATAAAATGAATATCAACCAAGAAGAATTGGTGAAACATGGGGTTATTAATATTCTAAATGTTGGTTTTGGGTAATTTGAGGGGATTAATGTCGAGCTAATGACTTTAAACAAAGAGTTGCATGGGAGGAAACCCATGGTTTTCAAGCTTCCTATCATTTTGTTTTTTTAATCAACATTATATTTTAGATAGGATTAATTAATAATTTTCATATTTAATAAAAAAATAGTCTATTGACCTGTTCTTCTATTATTAGTATGGATGGGTACGAAATGGGAGTTCCAAATTCATCTGTGTCATGTGGCGTGATGCTTGAGTAAAACCTTAACCAGAAATTTAAAAAGAAGGAAATGTATCATCAGTTTATTTAATTTAATTGTTATGTGTTTGTAGGTTAAAATAAAAATACAAAAAATATAATAAAAATATAATAATAGAAAAAAGGTTACATCGTAGGTCATGGGGAAAACCCCATCACAACCAGTCACGTCGTGGGGATTCGATCCCAAGACGGAAGAAAGACAGGGGCGCCCGCTTACCGCTGACCTGCAGATTTTTGTGTTTCCTTATTCTATAATTTCTATATATATACTTATATTTTACTTTATTTATTTTATAAATATATATATATATTGTTTTTTTTTCTTCTTTCTTTTTTTCCTTTTTCAACTAGGGAACTCTGAAAGTGACATGGATATCAAAGGACTAAATTGGAGAAACAAGAACATCAACTTAAACCACCAGGTGACTTCATTCCATGATCCTCATATTTCAATTTCATTCTTGAAATTACCTTACCTTCCTCTACTTGTTATAAATTTTCATTTAATCAAGCACTAGAGACAGTGTTATTTTAAGTTGGTGGGAGATAAAATAGAAAATTGCTTTTCTGAAAAAAAAATTGATTCGAAAAAACAAATGTCTGTAAATGGAAGGAAAAATTTTATTAACTTTGAACATGGTAATACCCATTTCACACTTTGAAACTGAATATAAATTAATTTAGCTTGCATCGATTCTGATTTTAATCCTTTTATAATTTCATGATCATATGTTTTGGAAAGTGTGGTTGTCCAATGTGATATTTCATTGTTTATATTTTCATCAAAATAAAAAAATAATCAAAATGCACATCCTTTGGATAGTGTAGTATTAGTTTTGATTTCATGGGGTCCCCCAAATAAATAGCATAGGTTTGGTGATCATTTTAGTTTTAATATTATTATTCAATAAAAAATAATAAATTTTCTCATAGAGAAATGAAATGACCTAATGTGTGGCTTTCGACACTTGGGGATCGTGACTCCATAGTTGTCTAGCCTAGAGTTAGTAATTCTATCTCTATTTTTGGTAATGTGAATTATATTTTTACTAATTTAACTTGAGATGATGCCCGAGTATGTGGGCTTCACTTGGTTCCCTAAGATCATTGAGCTTGGGAGTCATCAGCAATGTCTCACTACAGGGGTTGACTCTTTTGAGTGCAATTTCAATTACCATGGAAAAATTACAAAAAAAAACCAAAAAAACCAAAAAATATAATACAAAAAATATTGAATACTCATATTAATATTGAAATTTTATTCCACCTATCACTTTCATCATTTCCCCCTTGAATAAAGATGAACCCCCCATGTCTATTGTGATACACAACAACTCCTCACACTTAATTGATATTTGATGAAATATGGAAATGAATTTGAACAATGGAATGGGCTTGGGATTAGGATATTCTTATGAAACTATATTGTATTAAAATATTTTGATGGGTTTCATTATTGTTTGGTATAAGGTTTTATGGTGATCATTATGTATTAATTTTTTTTTTGGAAAATAGAATTCGAATTTCATATTGTTGAGATATATTTTTCTCCGGACTAGAAAAACTCAAGTTGGGGGTGTGATTAGACACTAAATGAGGCTAATATTAACTGTTAATATATATATTGTTAATGTTATTTATTATTTATAATTACCATTTTAGTTCATCTTACACTTTGAACATCATTTCACATTATAACTGTAATTCCTTCTTAAAATGCACTATTTTGTGGTACATTTTTTTAAATTCATTTAAAATACCCAATGATTCATCTGATTTTAAGGAATTAATTTATCCATATTTAAATATGATACTTTGGGAAATTTATCCACATTGTAATATGAACATGTTTCATCCAGGGATCAGTGGAGGATTCATAAAGGATTATGGAGATATTTGGAGATAAATGGAAGAAATTCTAGAGAAGGCAGATTGGACACTTATCCACTGATGAGAATTTGGGACCCACATTACAAACTCAATGAAGCCCAAATTTCGTGGGATGATATAATAAATGTATAGACACAAATAAAACTTTAGGATCCAATGATAATTAGGATTCCATGGTGGTCATTAAGGCGTCCAAGATAGAGATAACATTCTGGGCCTGATTCTGCGTCCCAGAAAAACATCTCACCAATATGACCATATCTAGGAATACACAACTCCAAATGGGCCCAAATATTACAAGATGTTAGTGGACATCCGGTGCTACATTTTATTATTCTATGTCCCACACTTATTCGGCCATCTAGAAGGTCTTCCAAGCATGTCTGTTCAGTGGATGAAAGTTGGATGCCACCTCGGACCAAGTGTGGAAAAGTCCACATTCCACAAGCTTTCCACCACCATAGGCCTACCAAAATCGAGTGGGATTCTTTGTAATGTTGGAGGCTTGACCCAAGGCTCCCAAAATTACATTTTAAGGGAGTTTTGGTGGAGGATTTTTTCAACATGGGTGCTTTGTTCAATTGTAATGTGATGCTACAATTTTGTTGTCTCATGTTTTTCTTCCACGTGTAAGTTGTTCAATTAACTTTAGTTTCTTAATAAAAGTTCTTCATATCCTATTATTCTATTGTTATCCATCTTACTATGATACCGTTTCCACAAGGTGTGAATTTATTCACAACAAACATTGTGAAATCATTCACAGAACGGTGGAGTAATCATTTTTTTATTTTTTTCTGTACCTCTTCAATTCCTCCCTCATGAGTCTACTTCCCGCTTCCATTGAAACCATAACATCAACGGAGGGATAAGCCACTTATGGGTTGACCCAAGGGAGTAAACGGTGCTGGATTGATTGTTATTTATCACCTCAGTAATTTCTAATCACTTATTTAATTGAAATTATTATTTGATGATTTTTAAACTCCATCGTCCTTGTTTAATTTAAGGCCACACACTTCAAGCGGTAATACAAAATTTTACCTTGAAGTGAAAAAAACATTGATCCTTCATGTGTATAGGTGATTAATATTGTAGAGACCCGAATCTTGATGTCCATGGAAATTACATTACATTTGCGGATTACTTAGCACATAACAAAAACACACACATAAGGATCGTAATAGTTTAGTGTCTTTGGAAACTCGGAATATAATCCTCTAATCTTGGTGAAAGATCTTCAACATCTCCCATAAAGATCTTCCTTTTTATTATACCTAAAACCTTTCCTTATATCCTGGTGAAAAGAAAACATGAAAGGGTGAGCTCAAATTCTCAGTGAGGGTAAAAAAAAGAAATATCAATCACATCATATACATAAGTACATAACTTTTGGAAATCTTAACCTGTAAAAGAGATCATAATTTCATAACATGGGATAAATCATGGCAGTGAAACGTAATCAAAATAATCATAACATAAAACATGAAACTCTGTGGCATACACACATAATCATATAGAATCATTTATTGTTATTCAAGACTCATTGCCAAGACTATCTTAGTGGACAAAGTCCCTTTCTGAACCGAGTCACCCTCGTTTCAGTCCTGTTTCACTGAACCGGTATAACCTACCATTCCAGCCATGTCTATCTCATGAGATATAAAATCTTTACCCAATGCATTGGAGGGAGATATATGTCCCACCCATCTCATAATGAAACCATTCTTATTTGTGCCACAAAATCATAAATCATACATCATTACATAACCCATGTAATAAAAATGGGAATCTTAAACATCGTGACATCATAAAACAATTAATATAAGATAAGAGAATTCATAAAAATATTTCCATCACAACATAATCAAATCTATGTAATAAAAGGGATATAAAAAGAACCCTATATTATCTTAGATGGAAAATAATTTTGATAAAACACTTGAAATGAATTCTTGAGGAAAATACCCTTTCTTCTTCAAAATCAATTTCTTTTCACGAAATGTCATGAAATTTTAAAAGAAAGAGATTTTATTGAAAATAGTTATGAAATATTTTGGAGGAAGCTTCATGAAAATTAGGCTTTATAAAACCGTAAAAATCTGTTCGTGCCGTTTATGTTAAAAAAACATTCTTCTCGTACTTTTGTCGGAAAAGTCAAAAAGTACCTCGTATGAAAAATGACAAAAGATTCCTTTCTTATCTTTTACTAAAAACTCACCGAAAGGTAAAATTGGATTTAAACTATTGTAGGTGGATGTAAATAATTTTACATATTGAGGAAACATGGATGTGGATGATAAAATACACCCCACTAAATTCCAAACTATAATCAATCTCGGATAAAAATGAGATTGTGATATTTCCCTTACCTTAGGTCTGATTTTCCTCGTAAGTGTCCGAAACTCCTGTATAATGATTTAAATAATGTCATTTAATTATTACCGAATCATATTCATTGTTATTATATCATATATGGTTCACTTATGACTTTATATTACCCGTTCTTTTGTAAATTCATGTTAAAGTAGCGTTTTGGGTAAAATCGTCTCATTTGTCGTTCGTGTTTTAACATGTAATTATTCATATGATTACATAGATCATTATTACTTACTTATAGAATATAAAAAATTATTTATATATAATATATATTCATAATATACATATATATAATGGATCTATAAATGAAAGAAATACACTATTCATGGAGACGGTAGGCCGTACTTACGCATGAACGCTGTTTTCGTTTCCTTATTGAATTGAGTGGAATTAAGTAGATGACATACATATATATACACATAAATACAGTAGCTTTATAATGTCATATATTTCATTATTATTTATTATATATACTTTATAATCATTCTTAAATGGTTAACATGGAGAATGAATCTCATCGCGTCGTGGAGACGGTAGTCCGTACGTACGCACGAGCGATGATATCATTTCCATAATTATAGAATTGAATTGGAGTGGATGATAATATATATAAGAATGATTATGATGTTATATTAACTATTTATAGTTATTATTTATATCATAATACCCATCCATGTAAGGTGTTGGTGGAAAAACAGATTACACCACGGCGTGGAGACGGTATTCCGTACGTACGCACGCGCGGTGATTTCATTTTCCGTAGGATGGATAGATGGTGAATTAGGATTGTTTCATACTTATAATAACATATCAGTATATTAGTGATACTGATGTTATTACTTCACAATGAAACAACCTAATAAGAAGAAGTGGAAGAAGAAATAAAGGTGAACGAATTGGTAACAGAAATTACCTCTTCTTTGAAGCGCCTCTTTGAGACCTCCTCTTAGGGCACTAAAATTGGTCTTTGAGGAAGACCAGAACCTCTAGGATGTTTCTAGGGAAGTGGAGAAGAGATTTGTTCAGGGGTTGGCCGAGCTTGAAGGCTCAAAGTTGTGTGAGTAAGAGAAGGAGGGGGTGTCCTTTTAAGTTAAATAATTTTACTTTTACCGTGTCTTCTTGTGTTCTTATACTATAAGGTTAATAAACATACTATAAGAAGCCAAACGAACCCCAAATTGTTTATTATTAATATATATTACGTTATCTAAGTCATTTGGCCGACCCTTAGATTTTTAGGAATAAAATAACAATTAATAATATAATATTTATTTTAAAAACTATTTTATGTCAATTTTGACACTATTTAGTAATTGATTTTTGTGAAAATCATAAAAAAATGATAAGTTCGAAGAAAGTTAATTTAATCAACAATAACATGTCATATTAACCTATAAAATTAGTTTAAGTCATAAATAGTCTCAAATTACATTTATTTGGACATTTATAACATCAATTATGTCAATATTTCAATAATAAGACAATTACTGCATCATCTTTGTGTCATAATAAATGATAATTATTTAATCCCTAAAAATTCTAAATAAATTACTATTATGTAGATAATTGTATTATCTTTATGGAGACTATTCATGTTCGAATTGTCATTAAATGTATCACTAGATTAAAATTATTATACTTATAAGATTTAAGAAAGTGACATGTTGTCACATTCTTTGGTTTTAATAATAATTAAATTATTTTCATTGAAAAAATTTAATTAAATTAATCTAATCCGACTCTTAGGTGATATGGGTCGTCTTTTAGTCATCCAATAGGATTTTGACATTTGTTAGGGTAATTTTAAAATATTATATTTACCATTAATTACTCGATTTACCTTTAACTATGGTAAATAAAATTTACCGTAGTTACTATTCATAATGCCCAATAATAATAAGTAGCTTATTAACATAATTTGGACCCACTGAATCCAAATATGGAATACATTTTTCAAAATTAAATACAGAAAAGATGCAGAAATTAAATTAAAATTTATCCCGTTGTCGAAAGAAAACGGGTTTTTCTTTAAAACATTGCAAAAGATTGAATTGATTTAACCTACGAATTCAAGGTAAAATCAATGCTAATGACATAAATTATATTAAATGGTAAAAATATATTATATTTATACTTTAAAATCATTAAATATTATAATTTAACCACATAAGATATTACGATGAAAAATGTTGTTTTTAATTAAAATATAGCGTATTTTTACTATTCATTAAAATATGAAAGTTATCGGAAAAATATCAAAACATTATCTAATGTAAATTTTTATATCCTGATTCAAAAGAAGAATTTTATTTTGTCAAATTGAACTTATAAACATGTCAAAAACTAGATTTAAAGTGGGTGCACCATCAAAAGGCGGCAAAACTGTATTTTTTGAAAAAATACTTATTTTACCCGAAAAATTTATTTTGTTCTTATACCATGTTCTAGAAATGTGTATGATGAATAATAATGTTATAAAATTCAAAATTTTGTTAATACTATTCATAACGGCTAGTTAATGACAATATTATAATAATATAACATTGTTTTTTAAAACCCGGTATTGCGTACAACACATGCTATCGAGGAAGTTCGTGATTGCGTGTAATGCAAGCCAAGTGAGGGTTGCGTGTTGTGAAAGAATCCTTCGTTGTTTCGTATAACAGAATCCAACCATATATCATTTATATATTGAATATATATATATATATATATATACTCAATGTTGTGTAGAATAACTATTATCAAAATTGTGTGTAACACGATCCAATAATAGTGTTGCGTATACTACAAGCTAATACGGTGTTGCGTATAGCGCAAGTTAATCTTGGTGCAGAATACAAGACAAGACATTAATGAAATTAAAAGAATATTTTTCATAAAATCTCGGGGTGTTACATTCTACCCCCCCTTAAAATGAATTTCGCCCTCGAAATTCGTCGGGGTTATAAATGGTTTACTACTTGAAAGTTTCTTTAATAGAAACCCACAGCGTAAAAAGGAATACCAAAACCAATCTTTAAAAACAAAAGTATGAAACGTAACGGTTACCAAAATAAACTAATCACTGGGTTTCCACGTAGGTGAAAATATGGATATGGAAGAAAAATCTAACCATCATGTTCTGAGGGAGAGTGGTAGAGAACATGGCTATTGAAAAGCCAACAATCACAAATCCAGAAATTTGTGACGATCTGAGGTACCATCTGATTAATCAGATATAAGAGCACTAGGACAACATTTTTGTTTTTCAGGATCGTTTCCCTAAAGTTGAAGAATTTGAATTAGAATAAATACTTACTTTATTTTGGTACAATCTCACTGTTGTTCATGCCTTGAACAATTTCTACTTCATCTCTTAAATAAATGAAGTTGAATTTGTTATTCGTGAAGTGTTAGCAGATCATGTGATAGAATGACGGGTCATTCCATCTCTCTCAAACAAAAGGTTAGAAATAGTTATCAAATATTCATAATTCCATCTTTTGTGAGTTTGAACTTATACTTCATATATCATACCTCTTAATAAAATAAAACTAGTTTCTACTAACCAGGGAATTAATGTAGGCCAGTGGTAGGCGATAAAGGCCAGTCGCACTTCGGTTGTGGGTTCGATTCCCACAGCCTTGTCCGACGCAATGGGCTGTCGCCCATCCTACAGGTTGTCTTTTTTCTAAAGCTATATTACTGTAACATCCCATCAATAATATCAAAAAACGTTTTATCCTAACTAATGTCCAACATAATCCATTCTAATCTTTAGGCTTATCTAAAATACTTCGGTCCAAGCTCATTGTATAAAGAAAATGATTACTTGAAATGTCACAGAACAATCACGTGAATGCCATCATTTATTCCCTATATATCATAAGATATATCTTGCTGGTCAAATTACAAACATGTGAATACCTTAATCATGTATTCTCTTGATGAATGAATACCCATTGAACCTTAGTGAAAACAGTTAAAAGTTAACACTTTCCACATACCAAAATCCTCAAAATTCTATATACTCAAACCATGATATCACTTAGTCCTTATATCAATCATGAGTTCATGAATACTGTTAAACATTTCGTTTTCTCGTTTTCTCTTCATTATGCGCATATCATCTACTTTCCAAAGTATTTGAATCACTTTTCATTGTTACCGGTACCTTAAAATTATTGAAAACCACAATAGACCATTACATAAATATTTCAATACACCATAAAAGTACCTCAACAACATTATTCTTGAATACCAATACATAAACACTTCAGTCCATCCACTTCAATGATTGTCCTGGAATAAGTCCTTCCTTGATTTAGAAGTAACTTTTTAGGTCAGGGCATTGAGTTGGGTAATGCCCATATTCTCCACAAATAATACATTGAACTCCATAACACTCTGTCACTCAATGACCCATTTCTCCACACAGATAACATCATTCCCTCCATTTGAGATATTCCTCAAGGTTCTTCTTCCCTTCTTTAGAAATATCAATCTTCCTTTATTTATGCTCCTCAACATGCGAACATGCATAATAGTTTATCTTCCTCTTCTTTGATGAATTAGGTATACCACTAAATTTCACCTTGTTAATCATATATCGATATGACTGATTCAGCATAATCACAATATCTTTCTCTCTAGGAATTACACAATTTTGTTGCTCATAGTCACCAATTTGTCCATTGGATTCAATGTTAACCGAATTCCTTCTGGTTCACACCATTAACTAAAACACATAAAGAATCTTGTGAGAGGCGAAAATCATGCTAGAGAAAACAACATAGTAAAGGGGTAGTATTTTCAATATCTAACATCTTAGGTTAAATTCTATGATCGTTACTGTAGTTCTATGACTGTATCCTATTCGTATACTTATCCTTAGGGACATCCATATACATACCTTAGAAATATCTCTAGGGATCTCACTAATGTTTACACATCCTAGTTTCCAAAGGTTGACTAAACCTTTCCTCTGATACCAACTGTAGAGACCCGAAGCTTGATGTACATGGACATTACATTACATTTGCGGAATAATTAGCACATAACAAAAACACACACATAAGGATCGTAATAGTTTAGTGTCTTTGGAAACTCGGAATATAATCCTCTAATCCTAGTGAAATATCTTCAACATCTCCCATAAAGATCTTCCTTTTTATTATACCTAAACCCTTTCCTTATATCCTGGGGAAAAGAAAACATGAGAGGGTGAGCTCAAATTCTCAGTGAGGGTAAACAAAAGAAATATCAATCACATCATATATAGATGCACATAACTTTTGGAAATCTTAACCTGTAAAAGAGATCATAATTTCATAACATGGGATAAATCATGGCAGTGAAACGTAATCACAATAATCATTAATTAAAACATGAAACGTTGTGTAATACACACATAATAAAAAATAATCATTTCTTGTTAGTCAAGACTCATTGCCAAGACTATCTTAGTGGACAAAGTCCTTTTCTGAACCGAGTCACCCTCGTTTCAGTCCCGTTTCACTGAACCGGTATAACCTACCATTCCAGCCATATCTATCTCATGAGATATAAAATCATTACCCAATGCATTGGAGGGAGATATAGTTCCCACCCATCTCATAATGAAACCATTCTTATGTGTTTCACAAAATCATAAATCATAATCATTACATAACCCATGTAATAAAAATGGGAATCTTAAACATCGTGACATCATAAAACAATTAATATAAGATAAAGAAATTCATAAAAATATTTCCATCTCAACATAATCAAATACATGTAATAAAAGGGATAGAAAAATAACCCTATATTATCTTAGATGGAAAATAATTTTGATAAAACTCTTGAAATGAATTCTTGAGGAAAATACCCTTTCTTCTTCAAAATCAATTTCTTTTCATGAAATGTCATGCAATTTTAAAAGAAAGATATTTTATTGAAAATAGTTGTGAAATATTTTGGAGGAAGCTTCATGAAAATAAGGCTTTGTAAAACCGTAAAAATCCATTCGTGCCGTTTAAGTTAAAAAAAAAATTCTTCTCGTACTTTTGTCGGAAAAGTCAAAAAGTACCTCGTATGAAAAAATGACAAAAGATTCCTTTCATATCTTTTACTAAAAACTCACCGAAGGTTAAAATTGTATTTAAACAATTGTAGGTGGATGGAAATAATATTACATATTGAGTAAACATGGATGTGGATAATAAAATACATCCCAGTAAATTCCAATGTATAATCAATCTCGGATAAAAATGAGATTGTGATATTTCCCTTACCTTAGGTACGATTTGCCTCGTAAGTGTCCGAACCTCCTGTATAATGATTAAAATAATGTCATTGACTTATTACTGAATCATATTCATTATTATTATATCATATATGGTTCCCTTATGACTTTATATTACCCGTTCTTTTGTAAATTCATGTTAAAGTAGCGTTTTGGGTAAAATCATCTCATTTGTCGTTCGTGTTTTAACTTGTAATTATTCATATGATTACATAGATCATTATTAATTACTTATAGAATATAAAACATGATTTATATATAATATATATTCAGAATATACATATATATAATGGATCGATAAATGGAATGAAATACACCATTCATGGAGACGGTAGGTCGTACGTACGCATGAACGCTGTTTTCGTTTCCTAATTTAATTGAGTGGAATTAAGTATATGACATAAATATATATAGACATAAATCCAGTAGCTTTATAATGTCATATATTTCATTATTATATCTTATATATACTTTATAATCATTCTTAAATGGTTAACATGGAGAATGAATCTCATCGCGTCGTGGAGACGGTAGTCTGTACGTACGCACGAGCGATGATATCATTTCCATAATTATTGAATTGAATTGGAGTGGATGATAAAATATATCAGAATCATTATGATGTTATAATAACTATTTATAGTTATTATTTATACCATAATACCCATCCATGTAAGGTGTTGGTGGAAAAACAGATTACACCACGGCGTGGAGACGGTATTCCGTACGTACGCACGCGCGGTGATTTCGTTTTCCGTAGGATGGATAGATGGTGAATTAGGATTATTTCATACTTATAATAACATATCAGTATATGAATGATACTGATGTTATTACTTCATAATGAAACAACCTAAGAATAAGAAGTGGAAGAAGAAATAAAGGTGAAAGAATTGGTAACGGAAATTACCTCTTCTTTGAAGCGCCTCTTTGAGACCTCCTCTTAGGGAACTAAAATTGGTCTTTGAGAAAGACCAGAACCTCTAGGATGTTTCTAGGGAAGTGGAGAAGAGATTTTGTCAGGGGTTGGACGAGCTTGAAGGCTCAAATTTGTGTGATGAAGAGAGGGAGGGGGTGTCCTTTTATAAGGGAGGAGAGAGGCACCTTTGGAATAACTAAAAATATTATTTTATTATAAAGTCATGTTCGGTTTTAAATAGCTCCAAATTGATTTATTTCAAGGCTAAGGTGAGGATGGGTCGCAATACTCTAATCCAATATTATTTAGACAAGTTTAGGTTCCTATTTTAACCTTATCATTTAGATTTAACATTAATTTAAATAATTTTACTTTTACCGTGTCTTCTTGTGTTCTTATACTATAAGGTTAATAAACTTACTATAAGAAGCCAAAAAAACCCCAATTTGTTTATTATTAATATATATAACCTTATCTAAGTCATTTGGCCGAACCTTAGATTTCTAGGAATAAAATAACAATTAATAATATAATATTTGTTTTAAAAACTATTTTCTGTCAATTTTGACACTATTTAGTAATTGATTTTTGTGAAAATTATAACAGAATTATAAGTTATAAAAAAGTTTATTAAATCAACAATAACATGTCATATTAACCTATAAAATTAGTGTAAGTCATAAAAAGTCTCAAATTACATTTATTTGGGCATTTATAACATCAATTATGTCAATATTTCATTAATAAGACAATTACTGCATCATCATTGTGTCATAATAAATGATAATTATTTAATCCCTAAAAATTATAAATAAATTCCTATGATGTAGATAATTGTATTATATTTCTGGAGACTATTCATGTTAGAAGTTTCATTAAGTTTATCACTAGATTAAAATTATTATACTTATAAGATTTAAGAAAGTGACAAGTTGTCACATTCTTTGGTTTTAATAATAATTAAATTATTTCCATTGACTAAATTTAATTAAATGAATATAATCCGACCCTTAGGTGATATGGTTCGTTTTTTAGTCATCCAATAGGATTTTGACATTTGTTAGGGTAATTTTAAAATATTATATTTACCCTTAATTACTCGATTTACCTTTAACTATGTTAAATAAAATTTACCGTAGTTACTATTCATAATGCCCAAAAATAAAAAGTAGCTTATTAACATAATTGGACCCACTGATTCCAAATATGGAATCCATTTTTCCAAATTCAATACACAAAAGATGCAGAAATTAAATTAAAATTTATCTCGTTGTCGAAAGAAAACGGGTTTCTCTTTAAAACATTGCAAAAGATTGAATTGATTTAACCTAAGAATTCAAGGTAAAATCAATGCTAATGATATAAATTATATTTAATGGTAAAAATATATTCTATTTATACTTTAAAACCAATCAATATTATAATTTAACCACATAAGATATTACGATGAAAAAAGTTGTTTTTAATTAAAATATAGCGTGTTTTTACTATTCATTAAAATATGAAAGTTATCGGAAAAATATCAAAACTTTATCTAATGTAAATTTTTATATCCTGATTCAAAAGAAGAATTTTATTTTTTAAAATTGAACTTATAAAAATGTCAAAAACTAGATTTAATGTGGGTGCGCCATCAAAAGGCGGCAAAACTGTATTTTTTGAAAAAATACTTATTTTACGCGAAAAATTTATTTTGTTCTTATACCATGTTCTAGAAATGTGTAAGATGAATAATAATGTTATAAAATTCAAAATTTAGTTAATACTATTCATAAAGGCTAGTTCATGACAATATTATAATAATATAACATTGTTTTTTAAAACCCGGTATTGCGTACAACACACGCTATCGAGGAAGGTCGCGATTGCGTGTAATGCAAGCCAAGTCAGGGTTGCGTGTTGTGAAAGAATCCTTCGTTGTTTCGTATAACAGAATCCAAACATATCTCATTTATACATTGAATATATATATATATATATATTCAATGTTGCGTAGAATAACTATTATCAAAACTGTGTGTAACACGATCCAAGAATAGTGTTGCGTATACTGCAAGCTAATACATTGTTGCGTATAGCGCTAGGTAATCTTGGTGTAGAATACAACACAAGACATTAATGAAATTAAAAGAATATATTTCATAAAATCTTGGGGTGTTACAAATATCAAAGGGTGTATGCATTAAACTAGTAAGTGATTATGTTGTTTTATCTTCTTAAATGAACCCATATCAAATTTAAGAAATTAAAATCATTGAAAATGAAATATGACCAATCCACCCCAAGTGATAACCTAGGATGAACTAATTATTTTAAATTGAATTGACTTATGTCTCGTATATCTCGTTTAAAAAAATATAAAATCAACCCATGTTGTCCACTTCATAGCCAAAAAAATCCATAGAATGTATGTGTCTGTAGGTACATATTATGTCTCCAAGGATTCGATAACCCAAGCTCAACTTCAAGGACCATAGTACCTTCTTCTTATGGGTAAATTTGAGTGTGAATCATAGTTTTATTAAAACACCATTGTATTCTGGTTATTATCTATAGGTTAGATCCATATTAGTTCATAATAAGGTACTTATTTTGTTTTAGAGATTCTTGTTTATATGACATGGTTATAGGTTATCTTGTTTTTTGAACCTTTGGGATATATGAATGATTATTTATCACTATGTGGTTTTGAACTAGATAAATGTGGTTGGATTTGGTTGTTAGTGGTTTTTGAATTCCCGATAGATATTTTAGGAATGTGTATAATTATATATATTATATTTATGGGTGAGAGGTAGTTTCCAATTATTCCAGAATTATTGTTTAGTTATAAATGGTGGGGATAATGATTTTCAGCTTTTGTTCTCATAATATATTTTATTTTTTTGATATTTGGTCATTTTGTATGTTGGTTTTATTTAAGAATTCCTCTTTTTAAGATATTAATTTATAAATTCATTCTCATTTTTAACTATTCATAGACAAAATTCTTTTTTGGGAAGAATGTTCTATGGTGGGGATTTTGTGGCACCCACCATGTCACATTAGGAATTACATTATATTGTTATAATTAAATTTATGACATTTATAGTTTTTGGAGTTATTTAGGGTAGGTCATTAAAAAATTTATGCTTCTTTATTGTGCACTAGTTTCATATTTTTTGGATTAGTCGTGTGGAAAACATTTTTGTGGATTTTTTAATGAGGAAGTGCGAAAATACATAGTTGTAGCATGTTTTTTTCCAACCCTACAGTGCATAAGGTAAATTTTGTTGGTGGGGTTTGTAATATGTAGTACCTTATTCATGATTTGAGTATAGTAAAGAAAAATTTGTATCCAAATAATGTACTTTAGCTTTTTTATTTTTCATTTTTCTCTATAGATGTTCTATTTTAATTAAAAACAGAAAACTAACTCCCAAATCCCTCATTCTCTACTTCCCATCATGTGACACCCACAATCCCTCACACAAAAATCCCCAACCTGCCATCATCCTTAGGTGCTGCCTCCCCCTTATTGCCTCATCCTCATATTAAACACCTGTTGATACCCCCTTTCATGACACCACCATCTTCCCACTAGATATCTTTCCTCCATAATGTCTCAAAATGTCTCATGAGATCTTAATCTGATGAGTCTTATTTACCTCATCTCCTCTATGAATGTCCCCACTCTCACCCAGTTTTTCCTCTTATAAAAAGTTACAATACCATTGTAGTGATCAATATTTTTTAACGAGTTGTTTTCTTTGTATTTTTTATCTATTTAATGTTTTAGTGGAAGTCTCAGGTGTTTGGGAGAACGCTGAAGGATGAATGGATGTCCAAGATTCTAGAAATAGATCCATCTAGAAATAAACACAGCTTATTTACTACATGACGTGTAAATAGTGAACATGACATGTTGAAGGTCTTAAGGTGTTGAGGATTCTACCTAACTAATACATAACATGTAACTTGGTTACACATCATGAACACAATAAATGACATGTAAAAATATAGAAACCATTTATTTTGTTGGATATGTGGTTTTAAAATATCCATGGGGACAAACACCATTGTTTTCATTCTTCTATACACACATAAGAGGCACCCATGTGATCATTAACCTTTCCCTCTACCCTAAGATCCTATGAGATCTCCTCTTCTTGAGCTATGTTTCTCTCACTCTCATGTGAATTGGATCCACAATTGTAATATATTGTCTCCTCTTACATCTCTTAATATTTTATCTCTCCATATGGGATGAAAAATCCAAGAGATCATGTATCCCTTATTTTAAGGGATTCATGTTAAATGTTTTTGTTTCTTCCTACACGACTTAAGATAGATGCCAATATCTGACGAGAGAGTCCCAAATTGTGAATGTTATGTTATTCTATGTTTTATCCATGATTTTAGGGGTGTTTTCCATCTGTTATTGGATAAGAAAATGGTGGGATGTCTAAGTGACATCCTAATTAAAAAATTATTAATTTTAATTTTAATACTAATGATATTGTATTCCATGGGGTACTTCCTTACAGAAACACCTATTTTAATATGTACCCCCTTATTTAAAAATTTTAAGTAGATAACATTTTTTTGTGTTTTGGGAGGGTTTGGAAACCTTGTGAAATGTTTTCAGCCGTTCCTACTAGTTCACAAAATGAAAATAGTTTTTGGAAACCCTGAAACTCCTACGGGAAACCATGTAGAGTTAGACATCTGCTAAGGGGAAGGTTCTCGGTAGGTTTTCAATTTTTCCATTCCATACAGCTTCCCTTGTGAAACAATGAAAATGGAATAGTGGTATTTTTAAATGTTAGTGCATATTTTGTCTAACTGTGTGGAAAAACTATGTGAGGTCATCCTTGATGTAGAGGATGACGAACTGTTTGAGCACAATTTTTCTTAACTGTGTGACTGTCTATCCATTGTTTAATAGTAATATCCTAAAAAATGTACATGGGTTGAGGTTTAGGTTAAACGACTAATTGTTCTGAAAATTGACCCAAAATCAATATATTCTCCTCCCAAAGGTTGTGAAAAATTTCCTGACTAAATTAAACTTTATCCAGAAGCATTTCAATGTAAGTTGAAGCTCAATTCTCATAGAAAGTCATCGTTTGTAGTTGTTTCCATGGTATTTCATAGATATACTTTCTATCATCACATGGAATCACATATCTACTTTATTGAAAATATATATAAGTTTTATGATGCCAATAATGGTTATATTTGTACTTATTGATGATAAGGGAAGATATTTAAGTATGTTTTATGTCATTCAATCACATTTTGTGGGTTTTTCTACGTTGATATATGTTTTCTCCATAATTTCAAAGGTAAGGGATATCACATTCGACTCCTCTGCCTTGAACAAGAAATATCATATTGAAATTGGAAAAATTGATTGGAATTGATTTTAAAATTGGAGTATAATGCATTCTAGAAAACATCTATTCTGATGGTTTCAGTATTTTTTTTTGTGAAATTTTAGATATGTGAATAGTGATTTTGCAAAAAAGAGTTTTTTATTGATTTTGAATTCTTGATTTAAAAATATAAATTTAATGTTCTTTTCACAAATGATTTAATTGAATTTTTTTCAATAAGAGGATAATTTTATTGAAAAGTATTGAAATAGTATATTTTCAAGGTATTCCGTAAAATAAAATATTTCTTTAAATGGTTGGAATTATTTTTTTTAAAATTGTATTGTAATACATGGTATACATTATTTTTGGTTTCTGATGGGACTCTAAATAAATAGATTTTTTGATTGTGGTATAATGGGATGTGACACTTAATAAGGGCCATGTCTCATTGGAGAAATAAGATATTGGACACTTTATGATGACTTAATTGATGGATTAGAAAATCTTATTTAGTATTGGACTATAAAGATAAGCATTAATGTGAGTGTTTTTGTGGTGAATGAAGGAATGGGTATGTAAAAAAGGAACATATAAATGAATTTAAAGTATTTTTTGGTATCTTTTTCATGGAAACTATCTCAGTATTAAGAACTATTTTTGTATTAAACATCATATATTTGACATAAATTATTTTCAATAGTTTTAAATAAATGGTTTTATATAAATGTGCTAACTTTTTCTATCATAGCAGCGTAAGTGGAGAATTCATTTGAGGAAATCCTATTGAGTTTTATTATTCACCCCTTCTTTGGAACATTGGTTTCATTGGTGATATTGGTTATCATGACACCTGAAATAGTAAATTATCACACGTATTTAGTGATGCATCATGATACATGGTCCTCTTATTGAGTTGGATCATGGAGAATATTGGAACATGATGTTTTGTGGGTTTTCATTTAGTGTTTTCAGGTTTTTTCTTACAATACATAATTTTATATTTGTTGTCTTCCTCTATGTTATGTGGTCATAGTGGGTTTTAATATCATTAGTATTACATTGAGTTTTTTTCATAGTTTTCTTGCAAATTTAGTGGTTGTTTGGTTATAAATTGTTTAGTTAGGTTTTTTTTGTTTCAACGGGGAAATAACCCCCACATATTAATATAGCCCTTGAAATTTAATTCAAGAAATTGAAATCTTAGGGATTCATATTAATGAAAAGTAATTTCCTTTCACATTATTATTCCAAGGAGGAGGGTGGGATGTCACTAGTTGTATCAGCTTTCTCATTCTTTGAATAACATGTGGTCCTTAGTTTTGTTGTTCTTGGTGTTTAAATTATTTCATTTATATTCATTTGTTATATTGGTAGTAACGTGTAGGAATTTTAGGATAATAAATTTAGTGCATAAGAATAAGTAAAAAACCTCTTAATGTTGATCTTCATGTAACAACATATTGGGGTACACAATTGTTTTGAGACACTTATAGTATTTGTGATCTCATTTTCACGGGTTTATCAAATGAGATGAGAATGACATTCATTTTTGAAAATGTGTCCCACTTTAAGTGCATATATTATTCTGATTAATAATTTTTTTATTTGGTGTAAAGATTTTTATTTTTTAAAATTGTTCCTATTTTTTTCAATATGGATTTTTGTGAAAGAATGTAATTTTTACTATGAAATGATTTAATTTTATAATGCATTGTGTAATTTTTAAAATTCATTTTACTATGAAAATGTTTATTTTGGGAAGAAATTATTCTTATTATTGTGATGTGGTATAATTTGAAATTGTTAAGAATTTAGTTAATTGATAGTGGGACTTATAATTTTTTTTATTGTATTGAAACTAGAACCTGGTAGGCATTATAGAAACCAACTGGTCGATGCTTCTTAAAATGTTGTTGCATATGATCCACTGCTGAACCAATAGCCTGTTTTGAGAAATGTTTATTCCTTTGAATACATGGATATTGTAAAACGATGGGATAAACTAATTCATGTGTATCTCACCATTCATTCTATAAGAATAATCCATCCATATTTTGGTGTGATTTTGATCAGGAGAAGGTAGAGTTCTGGATGAATAGGATGAATCAAATATTTGATTTCCATGGAAAACTAGTAGAGAAAAATTCAATTAGGTGGTGTATATACTGAAGGATCATTTATATAAATTGTCATTTAATGTTGTTCAAGAAGTAATAGACCATGGCTTTGAATGGGATGATTTTGAATACTTTTTTTACTAAAAATTATATCATTATACATTCTGGATTATAATAAATATGTAATTATTCATCTTAAAATAGGGGATCCTCATAGTGATAGATTACATGGATAGATTTTTTTATATTATTCTTCCTTGCACCCGAAGTTACTACTACTAAATCTTTGAAGGAACACATATTTGAATCGGGGAAGAGGGAATATATTTTCTCACGGATTTGAATGATATATATTATAAATTATTGAGAGATTTAAAAAAGAGAGAAAATGATTGGTAGGGACATATCATGATCTATTATTTGATGAGAAAATATGATACCTATAGGAAATGGTGAAAACTATATTACTGGTAACAAGAAGAAGATGAAACTTTATTAAAAAGTTATGGGGATGACTCGGAATTAGAGTAAATTATTAGGAAATCTTCATCCAATACCTAAGATAAAAAATGTTTGTTTTTATAGTGGTTAGTTCAACCACATGAAGAGAGAGGGTATGACACCACCTAGGGCATTCCAAAATTAAAACCAGATATTGCATCTCTAGTACTATTGTAGTATGAATCTAAGGTTGGGTGTTTAGGACACGTCCCAGATTTTGTAGACATCAAATGATTTTAATGGACAAGCTAGAAATAAATCTTCATTAAAATCATAGACCTAGACACTGTTATTATTGGAATATAAAGAATCCTCAGTTGAGGAAATCTGAACAAGGTAATAAATTACATATCACTACGAATAATAAATTATAGGCAGCTGAGTAGGTTACTATGATTGATCAATCTAAAACATTGATGTCTCAAATTAGGATTTTTTTAAATTTTACTCTTTGGAAATCTTTGATTATATGGTTCCATACCATTTCTTAATTTCAAATCATTATATTTATTTTAAGAGTTTAAATTTTGAGAAGATTCATTCATTGTTGAAACTACAAACTCTATTTGGTCCAACAGAATGTCGAGCATTATTGTGATGATAATGTTCGATAAAAATTGATTGGAATGAGTCAATATCGTAGTTATTAATGATTGAGAAGGATTTATATGATATAATCCTTGGTATGGATTGGTTTAAAACATTCAAGTATCACATCAACTATTATAAATGATGGTTAGTTTTATATATGATAATGGCATCGAGCTACTCATAAAAGGATACAAGAATGTAACGGTAGTTGTTATGGACTTATTAGAACTGGAATTTGGATCATCCTCATATCATTTGGATGTTTTGACATTGAAATTTATAGAATAGATCGAGAATAATAGTTTTTTAGTAGTTGTTGATCAGTTTCCAAATATTTTCCTGAAAAATTACAGTGTTACCACATATGAGGGACATAGAATATATGATTAATCTCCTTATTGGGACAAATTATATTTTCAATATGTATTATCAGATTGATCTAACAGAATTATTGAAATTAAAAGTGAAGTTGGAAGAGCAGGAAAGTAAAGGGTTCATTCTGCCTAACCCATCTCCGTGGGTATCACCATTCTGGATAGTCAAGATGTCAGATGAAACTCTTCATTTAAAAATGGATTATTATAATCTTAATCTAGTTGTAATATACAATAGTTATCCACTTCCTCACATTTATGATCTATTCAATTAGTTTAGGGGGGTTAATCGTTGTATAAGATTGACTTACTAATAAGAAATCACCAATTACCGGTTCAGTAGGAGGATATTCCAAAGACAACATTCAAGAGTAGGTGTGACCATTATGAATATGTGGTAATTACTTTCAGTTTTAAAAATACACCATGTGTCTTTATGGAATTGATGAGTTAGATGCTCTAGAGATATCTGGATATTTTTGTGATGGTTTTTGTGGATGACATATTGGTGTATCCAAGGATAATGTTTGAGAATGAGAATCAATTGGAGGGACTATTAAGAATATTCCATGATCA
The DNA here is from genome assembly GCA_963277665.1 of Viscum album. Lineage (NCBI taxonomy): Eukaryota > Viridiplantae > Streptophyta > Magnoliopsida > Santalales > Viscaceae > Viscum > Viscum album. The sequence continues at coordinate 588,037,614 of OY728141.1, read as the reverse complement.
TAATCTATATGAAACACTATAATTGAGTAATTTTTTAGCACATGAGGTATTTTCCATTGACATTTAATTTCTAAAAGTGGTGTTTCTATGGATCCGAAAAATAATGATGTTGTTATCTCTTGGAAACTAAAATATAATTTCATTTAGATATATAGTTTCATTGGCCTAAAAGGTTATTATAAATACATTACTATTAAATTTTAATGAATGGTATCACCTATGATATCCATTATAATGAATAATGATCCATTATAATGTGAGGAGGAATCTCAGAAGTTTTTTAAGGATCTTGATTCATTCATTTCATCAGTACACAATCTGTATTATGAAGAATTCAGATAATGGTACGTGTTGTATTATGAGGATTTGGGATATCGGTTCGGATGTGCTCCGATACAGTGGTACAATATTACTTCTTATTCCCCATGTAAATTAAGGTTGCATGACAATAACTACAAATCACATTATTTGTATTAAGCTTATATAGTCCATGTTTTGAATACATGGTGTTATTTCATCATTATTGAGAACTTTTCATAGATAAACGATCATAATATATTGAAAAATATATTCTCAAAATGGTATTTGAGTAGGATATACAAAATATGGACGGATTATCAAATATTTTTTACATTTCTTTGATGTATGCACCAGTTAAATGAAATACAGTGGAAGATGAATTAATATGAAAGTCATATGATCATTTGGAAAATTAATCTTGAAACTAGAGGAGGTTGATGCCAGTCATACCTTGGAATGTGAAAACTGATGTGATGTTGGGGGTTTCATTCTGGTTTTGTTTTCTCATAATTTGATGGAGATGGTTAAAGATGTTGAGAAGTCTAATTCTAAATATGATGTTATGAATACCCAAATCAATTGTGAAGATTTCATTGAGGGATAGAAGATGGGTGTGAGTTTCATGTTGTGGCTTCAAAATTGGATTTTCGTACATATGAATTTTTTTTAAAAAAACATCTTCATGCTTTTCACCATTTAAAAAAGGCTTTTAATCTAGTGATAAAACAGTTGTATAAGGGTTTCAAAAAACGGTTTTTTGGGGGTTTCCATGAAATGGATGGTGGTTGATTTTTTTTGATATGATTATCATGTAATTAGGTTAAATTATAGCATCAATTACCAACATGAATGTTTCAATCATTAACTAAAACTATTTTTAAATTAGAGTAGATAAAAATAGATTATTTAACCAGACTCACAATAATGGTTCAGAAACATGATTGCACATGTCCGATAGTGGATTGACTCATAAAATTATCCTATTTCATCCCAATTTATGAATCTCATAAGGTAGAGGAATTTTCATAAATCAATATCTGAGAAGTGAAAAATATGAATGTCATACTTGTTTCGATAGTGTCTTATGGAGATCCATTTTTTTCCTCCCCTTTCAATAAATAATTTTATAAATCCCACCAGACTTAGTTGACTTTGAGTATGACATATCATTCTCAGATGGATGTGAAATATGAAAGGATGATGGTAAAATTGGAAGAAATGGTGTGGGCACATGTAATGTATTTCAATGTCTCATACTAATGGAACATACCACTAGTGGAGTTCTCATATAGAAATGTATTTCAATAATAGATACATATGGCTCATATTGAACCATTGTATGGGAATAATTTTCATTATCCACATTGTTTGGTGTAATCATGTGATACATCACTAGTTTGGGAAAGCCTTTTCCAAGAGACATTAGAGAATATTTATTTAATCATGAAACTGATGGAGCTGTATCTAAGACAACAGAAATATTATAAAGATAATCATCTATGGATGTTTTCATTCAAGATGAGTGAACATGTGTTCCTGAGGATCTCTCTAAGGATTTTAAAATTTTCATTTTTTGATGAAGGGTATGTTATCTTTTAGATATATATCGCATTTTATGATACTTGAATGTCTATGTGAGGTGGAACATAGGTTGACATTTACAACATATTGTAGTGTTATGCATAATGTGTTTCTTGTATCCTGGTTGAAAAATTAAAAACCTAATCTAGACAATGTGATTTTTTGTGATCGTGTTGACATAGAGAAGGATGCTTAATTGGTTCATAAGCTATTGTAGACTATGTATAGGATGTAAAGACCCGTAAAATTCAAGGGAATTTTTTTTTCTTAATTTTCTTTGGGATTTTACAAGAACGCAGTTTCTGAAGGCACCTGATTCTGAGGCCCGGTGTGCCCAGAATCATTTACTGAAGTTTAGCTCGGGTACGTTTAGTGAACGAACGAGCGAGATTTCCTAACTTTTGAACCGGTGCTCGGAATCGAATTCTGAGGGCATCGATGGAATCGCAGCGCCGGTAATTACTTAGGAACACCTTTTCCAGAGTTGCGCTTGCTCGGGTGTGGTTATTAAAATTTTGGGTTAAGTAAAGAATAAAATAAAATGGTGCAACCAATTTTTTTTTATTTTAAGTAGTCTAACCTAAGCTAAGGTGTTGGATTGGGACCCACTATATCCTACTCCACTAGGTAGGATATTTGTGGGGTAGGGCCCACATTAGCCCCACCTATTTAACTTCCTCAAACCCCCTCTTTTAATTAGGTAATGCACCTACACCCCCCATTAATTGAAAAGTCAACTCATTAATTGATTAACTTATTCAAAGTAATTAATTCTTGAATTCAATTCGAATTTCAAATTTTAAGTTGGCTTGTGTGTTAATTAAATAAGACAAGGTCTTATTTCCTTAAGTGGTTTTGTTTGGTTGTGTGAGAGGATTTTGGGAGAGTATTTTCTCTAACTCTTGAAGAACATATTCTTCCTCATCGAAGAACACGAATAACACTGAGCCTTCGACGAAGAATTCCGTCACCGAAAAGGGGAGTTCGTCATACCGTCTTCTTCCCTCTCTGCATCCAGTGAAAGACGCCATCCTCATAGATCGAAGACACGACGCCGACGATTCTCTTCTCCGCGATGCCGACGATCCTCCTTCCGCGATGCTAACGGAGTCTCCTTCCGCGACGTCCATTCCCAACGACGAACCTTCATTCAACAACTTTTGAGGTAGCGGATTAATTGTTTTTGTTCGTTAATACTTCCATCGTTGTTCTTCTTTTTCAAATTGGACTGCCTGCTATCACAATAACGGGAGGAGGTCGGACCGCACGAACATGGCCGACTCTCCTCCCCATTTGATTCTTCAATTTGTTGCGGAAAGAGCAAGGCATAACGGTGCCATTGCACCGCGTGGAAATAATAAATAATGGGCAGAGAAGTGTGGCGCCTTCACGCTGCGCCGTTGAAGTCGAACAAAACGGCGGCGGCGTCGCGCCGTGCCGGAGAAACTCGAAGAGGCCGCTGCCGGAGCGGGGCTATGGCGGAGGGGCACGACGCCATTACACCGTGCCTGTCGGACCAAGGCCACGCCAGAGCATAAAGCGGTGGCCGACTTCCGGCCACCGGCGCTGGAGCAGGAGGGCGAGACCCCGGCGGTCCGGCGGAAACAGCAACCAGCCGGCTTCCAAGAAGCCGGGGGTCGTAATCCCCGGCATGCCGAAGGAGCGGCCCCACACATGGGACCCGCGGTTACACAAACAGGGGGCATCGAGCCCCCCCCCCCCCCCCCTTCCGCTTAGCCGTTTCGGCCGAGCCGCTTGGCCACGCCGGCCACGCGGGTGTGCCAGGCAGGGCCGCCCAAGCCGGGCCGGGCCGCACACAGGCCGGGCTATGCCGGGCCGACCGGGCCAGGCCGCGCCCACCGGGCCGGGCCTTTCCCAATCGGATCGGACTCGGACCTGGGTCGGGTCCGCCCTGTTCGGGCCGACCCAGGGGGTATCGGCCCGGGTCGGACCGGGCCCAAACCCCCTATTCACGGACTTTGGTCTTTTTCCCATACCATGGGATAAGGACCTCCGAACGACGCACCATTAGTTGTGATGTGATCCTTGGATCGAGGCGGTCGTTTCAGTATATTACACTCATGTTTTCAGAGAACTTTGGGTTCTTCCAGGTTGGTTCGAACACGAAACCAACCGGACCCTCGGAGCGGAAACACTTATAACATGAGCTTTGGAAGTCCAATTGACGTTTCATAGACTTTGTTGGATTCCTATTTGTTAGACGGACCTTTTGGCTTACTCCTCTTGAGGTTCAAACGAAGTTGGAGTACATTCGGGTTGGTTTTGACATAAAAACCAACGGGGCCCCTCGTACGAAAAAGCCAATAACTCTCAGACCGGGCGTCCGATTGACGCCCCGTCTGTGACGTTGAGTTCCTGTTGACGATACGGATATTTTGGATACATCATCTACAGACTTTGTGTCAGTTGATATATCAGCCCCTCGGCTCGTGGAGCGGACCCTCCTTAAACGAGCTTGTTGTGTGTGAGAACCCTAGAGCTGGCTGTGACTACGATGATGATGACGACTGTATATAAATCCTCTGTGGATTCGACGGCGACAACTACAACACTCAGCGATCCTCTGTGGATCAGTGCTACCGATTCAGTGTGGGTCAGATCCTATGTGGGTCAGCGCTCAGCATTCCTGTGTGGGCCAGTGCATACCGCTCTTGGGTGGGAAGATCCAGTGTGGGTCATTGCGGGGGTTAGTACCTATCGATCCTTTGTGGATCATTGCGGGGTTTAGTACTTATCGATCCTTTGTGGATCATTTTGGTGGTTGTTACCTATGGATCTTTTGTGGGTCTTTTCGGGGGTTAGTACCTATTGATCCTGTGTGGGTCCGACAGCTTAGATGAATCAGTGGTTACATATGATCATCTATATCATCTTACAAATAAGTATTCTTGTATGAGCTGATTCTTGAATTTCAATATTTATCTTCGATAAGATTGAGTTGATATCCTGTGTAGATTACGTTATGCTTTCCTGTGTGGACTGGGTTGTACTTGGGCTCGGATGTTAGAGCTGAAATGTAATTGATGACTTAGGTATATGTATGGGCATATACCTAAGTAGTGTCAGATTTTACTTGTGATTGTATCTTTCCTTTGAGGATTATCCTTTCTGGATTCTGGGAGAGCTTCGGGGGTCTCGGGGTCCCTAATGAGTAGCTTATACACACCACCTGCACGGGCGACGACCGCACTACATTGTGTTGGATGCAGACGAAGGACAGCGCTGATCGTGGTGGAGGCTTGTAGAGAAAGTCGATACCTGGAGGTGGACTACTGGGCGAGACATACACAGAGCGGGCGGCTGGACCTGTGGAGCTGAGGAGTCCATCTTTACCCACCCTTCAGGTGGGAATTCCAGTGGACAGCATGACGTTGCGGCTTTATATTCAGTTGTTGTACTTTCTTTCCAGTTGTACTTTACTTTCAGTTTGGGTTTGTATTCTGGCCAACTTACTTTTCCGCACACACTTTTGTATCTAGTTTAACTTAGTGTTTACTTCTTCTTTCTTACTATGTGGTGTTTGTTTACATTAAAAAGGCAATTTCATCCCCTTTTTTTCTGAATTTTACGCCTTGGTGCTAGTCTCCATCCCCTGGCCTATGGGAGGCGGGCATGGGGTAGTCACGGCACGAGCCTCGAGGACATGTCCTGACAAATTGGTATCAAAGGCGTTCGGTTCTACTACAAAACTCAAGACTGTGATCTTTTTCTATGTGAAGAAATATTGTTAAGAGTATTGAGTGTGGTTATCAGTCCAAGGAGTCATGTGTTGGTGCGGCGGCCAACGTATCCGTACACCAGGACCCTGACTTCTGATTTCCGACTCAATGCATGAAAAAATTGATTGCATGTGTCTTTCAAAAGTTCTATTTGTGATTAATTTGTCTCAGCTCACCAAGTATATTGTATTAACCGTGGTGCACCTATTTCTTTCCAGGATGGCCCCACGACGGCCGCCAGCTAGGGTTCTGAGTTTCGTGCGTGACTGCAGCCCACCGAGCGACGAAGCCTCGGTGCAGGGCCCTATTACTGCGGAGGCACTGGCGGTACCACAACCCACCGAGCCATTTATGCTACCAGCCCCAGCCGCTGAGAGTGCATGTTGCCTTGGTTCACTACACATGTTTTAGCATCAGAGACAGCCTATGTTCCGCAGGTAGACGGACCCTCAGGCAGCCGAGGATTGGATTGAGGTGGTTGTGCTAGTTTTCAGGTCAGTGGAGACACCAGATGACCTCATGGTGATCCTCACAGCGAGCCTCCTGCACGCGGCAGTTGAAAGATGGTGGAGCTTGATGCTCCAGGTGCACGACGAGGCATCACTCCTCTGGACGGACTTTGAGAGCCTCTTCTATTTGGAGTTCATCCCATCCACCCTCCGTGTGGTGCGCATCTAGGAGCTTCTACAGCTACGGCAGGGAAACTTGAAGGTAACCCAGTACTCGGCGAGATTTACCGATCTCTCAAGCTATTCGACAGACATGGTACGAGACCCATTCTTCTAGGCCCAGACCTTCGAGCAGGTACTGATGCATGAGAACAGAGAATCGCTGATCTCTCTTAGCATTCCGAAACAGGCAGGGGTACTAGAGCGAGCCCTTCTCATTGAGATCTTTCTTGCTGAGCCTACACCAGTAGAGACACCTACCGCAGGGTGGCACGTAGCAGTGTCTTCTACAGCTGGCAGTTGACGGATGACACATGGGTCTGGGCGGACCAGACCCTCAGGCGGACGACCTAAGGAAACTGGCTCAATGGTACGGGGCACATAGTGCAGAGGCAGTCTTACGAGAGGCAGACAGTGCTACGCATGCGGCGGGCAGGGCCACATGGCTCGTGACTGCCTGACCCGCCATACAGAGGAGCAGCAGATGGTTGAGGGACCACCCAGGCAGAGGCAGAAGTTCGACAGTGGCGGTCCACATGGAGTAGGCGGATGAGGCCGAGGAGCTGGTCGAGTGGCAGGTGGTGGATGACATTTTGAGGCTCTACCAACACCAGCACCAGGAGTTCAACCCCGACCACAGGGGAGATCACAGCTTCAGGCAGCTGAAGCATACGATCATGGTGCTCCAGAAGCGGGTAGCCAAGTGCGGGACTAGCTTCAGGCATGGAGGCCTTTTCCCTTAATTCTTCTAGCTTTGTTGTTTGTCTTGCTTTGTGTCCCTGTACTTTGAGTTGCAGTAATAAAATTCACTTGCAATAGTGATGTTTTCTTTATTTACTTTTGTATGTTAAAACTAAGAAGTTCCAGTTAAAAACTGTTGACATGACCCTCACATACGAGATTCCTACTAGAGGGGACCCAGTGACCACACACTGATGCCGACTGTGTGAATCAACCCTTGGTGGTGAGAGTAATGGTTGTATCTCTTAGTAGTAGTGTCGAGACCTTACGATGTCATCCATGGCATGAATTAACTGATCATGACGGGATTGACTGTATTATTCAAGGAATGTGATTCATCCAGGGGATGAGACCAGATTTCTCTTTTAGGCAATGGAGAAATCTATGCAGCTTTGAAGTAGGTTAAGGAGGAAGGGGAAACCCTTCGTGTGGTCAAACAGATATCAGTAGAGCTTGCAGGAGCTGAGATAGATATTGACCAGCGCACCTATCTTGAGGCTACTAAAGGAGAGAGTAGGGTACATAGTCTACTGCGATGCATTAAGGACTAGGCACAGATGCTTCCTGATGCAGTAGTTAGACGTGATTGCTTATGGGTCACGTTAGTTGGGGAAGCATGAGCCGAACTAGGATACCCATGACCTGGAGTTAGTAGTAGTGGTCTTCACTCTGAAAATGTGGCGACACTATCTGATGGGAGAGCGCTTTACAATCTAATCTTACCACCAAAGTCTTAGGTACATCTTCTGGAAGAAGGACCTCAACCTGAGACAGTGGTGATGGCTCGAGTTTCTCTAGGACAATGTCTTTGAGATATTCTATACTCCTGGAAAGGGGAATGTGGAAGCCGAAACACTCAGCGGTAGGACGGGCATTCAGCTACTTGGGGAGGCGACAGATCATCTAGCCGCTTTGCAGATATCCTTCATGGATAGTGATGGAGCAGCCTTTCTACAGTCACTCATAGTTACTCCTCCACTTCTTCAGTGGGTCATAGAGGCACATTGTGGGGAAGTTGAATGTGAGACGCGCCGTGCATAGATATTCTCAGGACATGCCACTGATGGATTCTCTGTGGGAGGAGAGTACGTCATCCTTTTCAGAGGATGTACCATGGTACCAGCTGCTTTACGGGAGGAGGTACTGAGGGAGTTACAAACATCCCCTTTAGAGGTACATGCAAGAGTGGCGAAGATGTACCATTACCTCAGAGGACAGCATTGGTGGCCGGGTATGAAGACGGTTGTAGCAGAGTTCATTTCTCGATGCCTCACCTCCCAGTAGATGACGGTGGAGCACCAGGTACCAGCAGGCTTGGTACAACCCTTTGAGGTCCCGGAGTGGAAGTGGGATGGGATATCTATGGACTTCGTGACTGGACATCCATGCACTTCCAGAGGTTATGACTCCATTTGGGTGATTGTCGACCGACTCACCAAGTTGGCTCACTTATTACCCATTATAGTGCAGGGCTCAGTAGAGATCCTGGGACACCTCGACGTTCATGAGATGGTACGACTTCATGGTGTGCCATCATCTATCGTCTCCGATCGAGATGCTCGCTTTACTTCCCGGCTTTGGAAGGGGTTTCAAGAGGCATTCAGGGCGCAGCTACATCTGAGCACTGCCTTTCACCCTCAGACGGATGGTCAGACGCAGGACGCAGCTACGTCTGAGCACTGCCTTTCACCCTCAGACGGATGGTCCGACGCAGAGGACAATTCAGACTCTCGAGGACATGCTCCTTGCATGTGTCATCGACTTTGGTCACAGTTGGGAGGACCACTTACCCTTGGTGGAGTTCCCGTACAACAAAATCTACCACTCCACCATCGGGATGACACCATACGAGGCGTTGTAGGGCTGGCCTTTCAGATCACCTCTATGTTGGACAGACCCTTGGGAGTCAGCACTTGTGGGACCGGAGATGGTATAGTCCATGACCGAGAAGGTCCAGGTCATCCATGAACGGATGAGGATAGCTCAGAGCTGGCAGAAATCTTATTCTGATAGGAGGCGGAGACCACTGGAGTTCGAGGATGGCGACCATGTCTTCTTGCGGGTCTCACCTCGATGTGGATTACGGAGATTTTGCTGAGGTGTAAATTTGTCTCCACACTTCATCGGACCATTCCATGTCCTCAGTTGGATTGGAGAGGTGGCATATCGCCTGGCTCTACCACCTCAATTGCACTGGGTGCACGACATCTTTCAGGTATCTCAGCTGAGGAGATACATGCACAACCTGACACATATCATTGACCATGGGGAGTTGGACATTGATGATGGCACGACTTTTTCGGAGGTCCCAGTGGAGGTCAAGGATTGACAAGAGCGGGTCCTACGTGGACGGTCGATTCCTCTAGTGCGCATCAGGTGGTAGAACAGGAACCTCCAGAAGAGAACTTGGAGCGGGAGGCTCAGATGCATGCATAGTACCCATATCTATTTCCCTAGTTTATGATGTATCTTTTTAGGGACGTAAAGCCCTGAGGTGGGAGTAATATAAAGACCCACAAAATTCAAGGGAAATATTTTTTCTACATTTTATTTGGGATTTTACAAGAACACAGTTTCTGACGGCACCTGATTCCGAGGCCCGGTGTGCCTGGAATCATTTACCGAAGTTTAGCTCGGGTAAGTTCAGTGAACGAACGAATGGGATTTCCTAACTTTTGAACCGGTGCTCGGAATCGAATTCTGAGGGCATCGATGGAATCACATCGCCGGTAATTTCTTAGGAACACCTTTTTCGGAGTTGCGTTTTCTCGGGTGTGGTTATTAAAATTTTGGGTTAAGTAAAGAATAAAATAGTGTGGTGCAACCAATTTTATTTTTAATTTAACTAGTATAACCTTAGATAAGTAGTTAGAGTGGGACCCAATATATCCTACAACACTATGTTGGATATTTGTGGGGTGGGGACCACACGTGTCCCACCTATTCAACTTCCTTAAACCCCCTCTTTTAATTCTTTAATGCACCTGCACCCCCCATTAATTGAAAAGTCAACTCATTAATTGATTATCTTATTCAAAGTAATTAATTCTTGAATTCAATTCGAATTTCAAATTTTATGTTTTCTTGTTTGTTAATTAAATAAGATAAGGTCTTATTTCATTAAGTGGTTTTTTTGTTGTGCGAGATGATTTTGGGAGAGGATTTTCTCTAACTCTTGAAGAACATATTCTTCCTCATCGAAGAACGCGAAGAACACAGAGCCTTTGACGAAGAAATCAGTCACCGCAAAGGGGAGTTCATCATACCGTCTTCTTCCCTTTCTGCAGCCGGTGAGAGACGCCATCCTCGGAGATTGACGAGGCGATGTCGACGATTCTCTTCTCCATGACACCGGGGATCCTCCTTCCGTGAAGCTTACGAAGTCTCCTACCACGACGTCCCTTCCCCGTGAAGAACATTCGTTCAACAACGTTTGAGGTAGGGGATTAATTATTTTTGTTCGTGAATACATCTGTCGTCGGTCTTCATTTTCAAATTGTATCACTTGTTATCGTAATAACAGGAGGAGGTTGGACCGCACAAACACGGCCGACTCTCCTCCCCACTTGACACTTGAATTTTTTGCGGCACGAGCAAGGCAGCACGGTGCCGTTGCAGCGCGCATAAATAATAAATAATGGGCGGAGAAGCGCAGCGCCGTCGCGTTGTGCCGTTGAAGTCGAACAAAACTGTGGCACCATCGCGCATCTCCGGAGAACCTCAAAGAGGGCGTGGCTGGAGCGCGGTCGTGGTGGAGGGGGCGGCACCGACGCGCCGCTCCGGTCGGACCAAGGACACGGCGGAGGAGGAAGCGGCGGCCGGCTTTCGGCTGCCAGCGCCGGAGCAGGAGGGCGGGACCCCGGTGGTCCCGCGGCAGCAGCAATCGGTCGGCTGGACCAGTCCGGCCGGCATTCAAGAAGTCGGGGGTCGTATCCCCCGGCTGGCCGAAGGAGCGGCCCCCCACAAGGGGGCCCTGATTACACAAACAGGGGGCAGTGAGCCCCCCCCCCCCCCCCATTCTGCTCGCCCGTTTCGGCCGAGCCGCCTTCCCACGTGAGCGCGCCAGGCTGGGCTAGGCTGCACCCACTGGGCCAGACCGTGCTCAATCAGGCCAAACCCGGACCCTGGTCGGGTCGCCCCGGTTCGGGCCGACCCAGGGGGTATCGGGCTGGGTCGGACCGAGCCCCAACCCCCTATTCACGGACTTCTTTCGGTCTTTTGCCCATAACTTGGGCTACAGAACTTAGAATGATGCACAATTAGTTGTGATGCGATCGTTGGATCGAGATGGTCGTTTCAGTATATTTCCCTCAAGGTTTCGGAGAACTTTGGGTTTGGCCAGGCTAGTTTGAACATGAAACCAACCGGACCCTTGGAGCGAAAAGGCTTATAACTTGAGCTCCAGACGTCCAATTGACGTGCCGTCAACTTTTTTGGATTCCTCATAGTGAGACGGACCTTTTGGCTTACTCCGCTCGAGGTTTGGACGCAGTTGGAGTATGTTTGGGTTGGTATTGACTTAAAAATCAACCGGACCCCAAGGGCAAAAAAGCCAATAACTCTCAGACTGGGCTTCCGATAGACGCGTCGTCTATGACGTTGAGTTCCTGTTGACGATACGGAACATTTGGATACATCAACTCCGGACATCATGTCAGTTGATATATCAGCCCCTCGGCTCGTGGAGCGGACCCTCCCTGAACGAGCTTACTGTGTGCGGGAACCCTAGAGATGGCTGCGACTACGATGACGATGACGACTGTACAGAAATCCTCCGTGGATTCGACGACGACGATTACAACACTCAGCGATCCTGTGTGGATCAGGGATACCGATCTTGTGTTGGTCAGATCCTGTGTGGGTCAGCGCTCAGTGGTCCTGTGTGGGATAGCGCATACCGATCCTGTGTGGGTCAGATCCTATGTGGGTCATTGCGGGGGTTAATACCTATCGATCCTTTGTGGGTCATTGCGGGGGTTAGTACCTATCGATCCATTGTAGGTCATTGTGGGGGTTGTTACCTATATATCCTTTGTGGGTCTTTGTAGGGTTTATTACCTATCGATCCTGTGTGGGTCCAATGGCTTAGATGAATCAGTGGTTACATCTAATCATCTCTATCGTCTTATGAAGAAGTATTCATGTGTGACCTGACTCAAGACTTTCAATCTTTATCTTCGATAAGACTGACTTGATATCCTATGTGGATTACTGTTTCCCTTGGAATCCGGGGATGACCACCTTGATGGGAGGTTCAAACGTTCCGATCGGTTTCTAATAGGTTTGTTCGTAGAACTGGAAACATCCAATGATTCCACATCCATTCGGACATACTTTCCAAAGGTAGGTTCTCATTAGTTGGTGGACTGATGAGGCTTAGGAATTTTCATTGGTCGAGAGAATGGGAGGTCATACTCATCACACCTTTTTGAGGGGAATTATTGTCTAATCTGGAACTCTCTTTATAGATTTAAGTTATGTTCGTGAATCCTTATTACATTACCAAGTATAAAATGAGCTTTCCATTAGATCTGACAATCAATGATCAAATATGTAGGAAATTTAGCGAATCATTTATATTTATTCGAGGTACATCATCGATAGAGAATCATATGTATTTATTAGAGATTCTTGGTCAATGGTACCCTTTGAAACATTTATATAGAAGTCTCCTGGTCATTATGATGTCCATGCTAGTTTTAAAGCCACTTAGTGGGGCACTTAGTGTTTATTGTCATTCAGAAGGACATGGATTATTTTAGAGTTGGGATCGAACCCATAAACGGGCTACCTACGCAACCATTGTTTAGAAAAGTAATCAGAACCCAAGTAGTTCAATTAAGGGAGTATGATGTTTATGATTGATGGCTCAAAGAAGGATGTCATAATTACTTTTACCCTCTATGCTCACGTGAGTCATGCTCGGTGTGAGAAACAAGAGATATTGGTAAAAAAATAGGCAATTGTGCCATGAAAGATGCAATCATAAGAAATAATGTGGGGCTTATGTATATATGACTTCCTAGATAAATGAAGGTTAGGATTTACTTTAGGGAAGAAATCCACAAACAGGGTCCATAAAGGTATATGTGCTTCATGGAGATTTTGAATACTATAACATGGGGCTTACTCCTGAAAAGGAGGCCCGAATTAGGAGAAGACTTATGATTGGGTTTTACTCCTGAAAAGGAATCCCAGATCAAAGATAAATTAGGACTAGTTAAGAGAGATTAAGACTGTAGCTTATTCCTGAAAAGGAGGACCAGGTTAAGAGATTTGAAAAATTAAGGTACTTGGGGTTTACTCTTGAGGAGGATGCCCAAATTTGGGAACATTAAGAATTAGGGCTTACTCCTAAGGAAGATACCCAAGTTAAGAATTATGACTGGGGCTTACTCTTAATGAGGATGCCCATATTTGAGACTGGGTCTTACTCCTGAAAAGGAAGCCCAGGTTAAGGATTCTCTCATCTTAAAGGATGAGGTTGAATGAATGAAATCTCAATCTTTAGTGACATAAAGATGTGTTAATAACTAGGTTTTGAGAGATATTCCACTGAATTCATTTCAGATAAGGAAGTCAAATCAAGAAATCATGCCATAAATGGCTTTGAAGAGTGTCTTGAAGACTGAATCTTGAGTAGGAAATGTGTAATGGCTTAAGTGGGGGGAAATGGGCACGAAAGGCACCAAAAAAGGCAGGGGCGTGCAAGTCCTGGAAGGTGCGCAAGTACTGTGTGGGTTTGCAAGTCCTGGTCGCACATGTATGCCTGTGCGACACATGGTGTACTTGCGCGACGGTTAACCAGTAGGGTAATACTTGAGCGACCATTGTTTAAGGCCTTTATAATCCTATTGAGGTTATTCCAGAAGAGGGGCATGCAGGTTCTATTGAAGGAGTAAGGCAGCACGCAAGGGTGGCCATTTCCCTTAAGGGCTGGCCACCAAGGAGCGCAATTGTTGATGATTTTCAACACTTAGGCCTTCCTCCCCCTCATTAGATCTTCCGTTCTAGGTAAGAAATTAACTTAGAAGTGTTCTGGAAGCTTTGAGAAGAGACAAGGATGTCGGGAGCTCAAATATGATTTTCGGGAAAAATTTCCCTTTGATTGGGGGGCCCACATGGTCTATTTATAGGCAGGGAGAAGACCTCGGGCGGTTACTAGTTAGGTCGCGCAAGTCACTTTCGTGACCATAATGTGTCACACAAGTGGACTTGCGCGACTATGAGGAAACTTGCGCGACTTATGGGCAATCTTATCCTTGTTCATCCCTTTGTCGATTTTTTATATTTTCATCAAAGGATGGATCAATTTGTGCTAAGTCATTTCCCTTTACATTCCTTTGGACTCTGTGACAAAAAAGGAACGTCAACAAAAGTCCCCCCTCAGAGTTAGATTCGAAAGAAATGAGGATTTGACTCTGAGGAAATCAAAGACATCCAAAGGAAAGGTGGCGCGCAAGTGTTGAGGTCACAGAGGGCGGCGTGCAAGTGTGCATCACGCAGGGCCTGGGCGTACTGGGTATGGTGCACAGATAGGCCGCCTCGTCTATAAATATAGGATCCTTGGCCACGGATAGAATCTTCTCTCGAACTCTCGAGCTCTTCACCACGCAAGTCTCCTCTTTCGCCTATTTCCTTACCGTCGCGCTGCTGTATATGTATCTGTACTTGCGCGGTTTAGACTTGCGCGGTAAAAACTAGCACGACACAAGAACACTTGCGTTCCAAGTGTAAACTTGCGCGCCTTAGTTACTTTTCCATTTTTTCAGATTTCTTCACAAAGTTTATGAAAAATCAATCCATTTAAGAATTTAATTTATTCATCTTTTTTGCAGAATCAATGGCTCTTAGACCTAGAATAGTTGATGAACTGGATAGCAACCGGATAGATGATATGATGAGCCTAATTGGCCATTATTATTATACTGTCAAAGATAGAACTCTTCCGAATTTGGCTGAGTATCTCAAGAAATATCATCGTGACATCCCACAGAGCACTTATCTTCCCTTGTATGGCTATGGTCATCTACGAAAATTCACCATTCCAGAAGCAAAGAACTATCTTCCATTTTTGTGGTTCCAGAATTACACCAACTTTTCTTCAGCAAATATCTCAGGTGGAGGAGTATTTCTATGTGCTGGAACAGTAGAGAAGGCCTACGTGATGCATCATAGCCCTTGCACACTAGATCTGAAAAATCATACACCTGATATGCAACCACATTGTCATCCTTCAGTCTTCCGAAATGCTCAGATGGATCAATCCAAAGGCTAGAAGAAAAGTTGGGACTTCCGTCCTGGGGGAGGCACGAAGCCAACTTGAATATGGGAATACTGGGTGTGACAAACATGTGCAGATTTTGTCGAGGATCTGAAGGGAGATTCAATATACGAAGCTTTCTAAGTTGGGAAAACATATGTTTACAGACATGATAACATCGTGCTAGAGATACTCAGACACTGGAGCCCAACAACTAATTATTTCCATCTGACTCATGGAGAAGTAGGCATCAGTCTGTGGGATGTCCACAAGATCTCAAGGGCTCAAATTTGGGTGATATGTATGATGAATTTATTCCTCCTAAGGTGACTTGGAATGATTTAAAGAAAACTCATTCTTTAGATAAAGAATTATTTAAGATTTTCCATAGGCTTAAGAGTTCAGAGAACTCATTAACTCATTCTAGAAAAGATATTCATCTGGAGGAATGGATGAATATATTTCATGTTGAGAAGAAAGAGTGGGAGCCAAAGGAGAAGGAGCCGAAAGAAAAAGGATCCAAGAAAAAGAAATTCAAGGATAAGAGGCCCAAACCTCCTACCGCCTGCCCAAAACCTGAGAAGAGGGGTGCTCCTGGAACATTCTGGCCAACTCTAGAAGCAGGAGAGTTCAAGAACTGGGGATATGAAGTGAATCAAAGAATCCCAAAGAAGACTCGTCTGGCGGGCTTCTTGGAAATGTGGCTCAGTGTTTATCTCTTGCCGGTCAGGGATTCGAAGGGAGGCGTCAGGCCAGGGACCTTCGTCATTGTGGCAAAGATGGCTGAGGGAAAAATGGTTGGGTTGTCTACCCCCATTTTAGCAAATATTCACAGGAGTTTACTTCATGTCTTCATGGGTAAATATCCTTTAAGAATAATGGGACCATTACATGTTTTTTGGGGACGGATCGCCACTCACTTCATGACTTATAATGCACATAATGGATTACAAATTCCTTGAAGTTATTTGAGGTCGTCAGTGCAAGAATTCTCTGGAGTTTCTCCATTAGATGTTAATGCTTATGACATGAAAGTGAGGCTGAGCATGTTTGAGGAATTCAACTTCCTTCCCTATGGATGTCCGCCAACCGGGTGGTTTGTTGATGATGGAACATCCCATTTGGATTTGAGGGCATACATTCTAGCTTGTAGGGATGGTGTGCTAGTTTCCAGGATTGACAGAGAAATAATATGTGAGGCCTATTCTCCATATAGATTTTCACGTCAATTCAAATGTCTGAAATAGATTGATGTATCTCCTCCAGTATATATCAGGTTAGAGTAACATCCGATGGTTTCTCGACCACTATGGTTGCTGACGTCAAGGGAGAAGACTGAGGCAGTATTTGACCTACCAGTTGAAAAAGCGGCACATAATTTGACTACATATTATGCCAAACACTGGATAGAACCATTCCCCAATGGGATATTGAATCACCCAGTCAATCAGGTGGGAAAAAGGAAGAGGACTATAGAGAAAGAACCCCTTCCTCATGAAGGTGATTCTTCCCCACCTGATGTTGATTTGACATTCTCCTCCTCTAGAACTGATTCACCAGATTCCCATGATGGGGATGATGAGGCACAACCATCGGCAAAGCGGTTTCGTGCCTGATATAATCCTCCGGTGAGAATTAAAAGACCCACTCCATCAACTCCTGGTGAGTTACATCATTGTAGTAATTTAATAACTATTACTTTATAAAGCAAGAAGTTTTACTTTCTTATTCATTATCTGTAGTTGTAGGAGCTGGGAAGAAATTGAAGTCAAAAATTGTAGGACCTTCCTCACAGCCTTCATATCTAAGACCAGAGGTTGCCCAGCTATGGCAGAGCTTATATTGTGGTATTAAGACCGCCTGCATGGATTTGTGCGAGGGCCTACAACTACCTGGAATAGGGAATCTTATTGCTTCTACAAATCTTCAATACGAGGATAACCCCAATGATGTGTAGGCTTACATCAGAGAGCGTGAAATGCTCATATATGCCATTGATGAGTCTATTCCTGTCACCAGGCAGGTGAAGGAAATGATTGATCATGGCGACACTGTGGGGGATGGTGGTTCTGGAGATGAGGAGTGGCATGAGTATGTGGCTCCTGAATATGTAACTTTTCATTCCTTATTTTCTTTTCAACTTGATTTCAGTCGATGCTTTGTTACTTAAGGTAGATATTTTCTTCATCTTGCAGATTGCAAAGAAAGGAACTGTGGTTCCTTCGCCATAATATAGCCCTGGTGGTACATCCATTGGTGCTACTGCAGATTCTCCTCGCGAACCAGGTGAGATATCTTCAGGCCAACAGGCCATGAATGAGGCGCTGGACATAGCCTTCCATTCTCCAATCCATGTTCCAATAAGGGAGACTATCGATACTCCCAAAAAAATCAAAGAAGAAAAGGCAACGAAGGAGGAAGTCCACAGATAAATGTTTCATTAGCAGTGGTATGTCCTTAAAGTAATAATGAGTTTATACTCATGACCACATGGTAACTCATATTTCTGGGGATTGTAGAGGCATCTTCAATTTCTCCCTTGAGAGAAAGGACTGATCCTCCGTCAAAGACCATGGAGGGTGTTGTGGAACAATCACAGATCCAAGCTGACTTTGCTGCTCCTAGAGAAGAGCTAGCATCTATTCCCAGTATCCCTCCTGCTGCTGTTGCAAGAAGAGAAGAACTTGTTTCTGGTACGTCAACAATGCTTCATATAAATGTTGAATTAAACACCGACTGATTTCTATTTTGTGATACTCCAGGTTCAACTCCTATATTAGATCTTCTGGTGACTGTTGCAACTGATGCAACTGATGCTGTGATTTTACCCAAAGATATTGTCCAGGGTCAGGGGCTGCAGGATGTAAGTCATCAAGAAGACACACCAAATTCTCCCACTGGTGAGACTAACCAGGATTCTGAAATATCATTTGATGAAATGATGAATCATGGAATGTCTTTTGAAGAATTTTATGATCATTCTTAGTTTTCCTATGATTTAAGAAGACCTTGGGTGTGAGTGATATCCTTCTCCCAATAAATTTTCTAATAATTTACACTTCTAATCATGACTGAAAATAATATGCAGATTCTACCGTAGAATCTGCTGAACTGCCAATGCCTGAAGAGGGTGTGGACATTGATGTCAACTCTACCATTGCAGAAGCATTAGCTCAAGTAGAGATAAACCCAGTAAACCCTCCTGAGACCCATCTTGAAGATTCTTTTGAGACTAGGAAAGATGGGGAGGAGTCTTCTTAGGTTGCTGACCCACCGTCGGGTAAGGGATAACAATATTTGTGATTGTACTTAATTTTCAAGACAACTGATTCTTTTGTTATCCTTTGAAGCTAACCAAATATTTCAATTAATTATGCAGGGCTGTCAACTACAGTGGCTAAGTCTGGAGGTGAAGCCTCATCCTCATCCCCCACTGGAATTGAAAGCGAAGAAGCACAAGTCGGGGGGGAAAGAATAGAACAGGGCACTTCCTTAAGTGCATTAATCCTAGATTACCTACCCCCCTATGATGATGATGTTGAATCAGAACCAGAGATGCTTAAAGCGTTCAGCTTTTCACGATGCAAGGCATGGAAAAACATATGGAAAATCATATCTGAGGTGCCTTTATAAGAGTTATCATCGAAAATTCCTTGATTTTCCTCCCAATTTGTCATACTAGGACTTGGCGGTTTTGGATATGAAAAGATCTATACCACAGTGAAACAGATCATCTTCAGGAGGGAGCAGGAGAAAAAGTGCCGTGAAGATCTGACCAGGGTGAAATTTTCAGTTAACATCGGCGAATTAGAGGTTGTGATATACCAAGATGAGGCTGATTATACTTCCCAGATGAAGGAGCTGAAGCATAAAATCAATGAAAAAGTCGTCCAGCAGATGCACCTTCACCAACAGTTGGATGCAGTTACTGGGGAACTTGACCAACTCAACAATTCACTAGAGGGAGTCCAAATGAATGGTATGAAGACCATTGAGGATGCCAAGAAAGCACTCCATCGGGCTGAAAAGAGTGAAGTTGGTCGAGTGCATGAGCTTCAAGTAGCTGCTGATGAAGCTCGGGATGTGGTTCATCAATTGAAGAATTATGTTGAAAGCCTCTTGTAATTCTTGAAAAAGAGAAGAGACTCCAGTCTTTGGATGTCCTTCTAACTCTTGTGCATCATTCAAAAACACTTCCATCTTCAATCATTTGTACTTGCATTCTCTTTTGCTACATGCTTTAGATTTTACCTAAGCCAATGGGCCTAGTAAGTAGAGTTTGATATTTACTAGGATTAATGTAAATAACCCTAAAAACATCAAGCCTTTTAGTTGCTCAATGTTACCTAAATCATACTAAATTTATGTTTAGTGAGCTGGAACGTGACTTTTTTTTCATAGTTCCTTTGTCTTTTGAGGGAAGTTTAAAGTCATGCACGTCAGACATAAAAAGGCTAATGTTTAAGGTTGAAATAGCTTTGACCGAAATGGATTATAATTGACTCAATTCCTTGAAAATTCATCTGAAAACATATAACCATACTCACGTATGAGGGAATATATGTAAGCTATGACATAAGAATATTTGAATCTAAGGAATGATATGAAAAAGAGCTAAAAGACATTATAAGAAGTAGTTTCCAAGAATAAAGTTACAATTATTTAACAAACCCATTATGGGGTTGAATTATGTAGGGGCACCTAAGGGAATTGGCTGTATAGTGAAATAAAATAGTATCTATTGGCTAACAAGTCTGTTATGTAGACTGTTTATGCAAGGCCACCAAATGGCACGTGCTACATAGTCAGGCAAAATAACTCTCAGAAATTTACTTTACTAGTGATAAAAGCTAGTGAATGTTTATGGAGATTCAAATATTCCAAAGTATAGAGTTTTCTATATTGAAAGAGGTACTTGAATATGGAGAATATATTTCCAAACAAGATTATTGAAGAACTTGATGAATATAACTCCTATGAATGTCTGACCCAAACGTAGGGAAGGAGAATATAATCCATAGACTTGAACACTTTCAGATCATGAAAAAGGATATGGGACAAATATGTTAAGGATGGCTATTTATTGGTGTATCCCTACATACTGTCATTTAATACAAATATGGACAAAAGAGTCATTCTTCCCAAGATTGAAGTTACCACTATCTGAAAAACACGTTAGGGGGTTGAATTATGCAGGGCCACCTATGGGCATTGGATGCATAGTCAAATAATAGTATCTTTTGGCTAACAAGTATGGTATGTAGACTGTTTATGCAAGGCCGCCTATGGGCACGTGCTACATAGTCAGGAAAATGAACTCCCAGAAGTTTGAAATTTTTGTGACTAGAAGTCATGAAATGCAGTTATGAGGATCTGAAAATATTTAAGGTTAGGATTATGACACATAAATATGGATATTGTTCAATGTATACAGAGATACACAGATCAATGCTAACCATAATCATGTTTTGGCTGGGTCCTGAATTGAAATGTTAGACTTCACTACGTATCCCATAAGGATGACAATCAAGCCATACGTAGTTCTTAAACTACAGTTTAACATCATGTGGGATAAAAGGATTAGAGATCTTAGTTTAGGGTCATAAATCTTGGACCATTGTAAGAAATACACAGTGTGGGTTTTCATGGGGAATTTTCAGCCAAGGGACTGAAAATGGAATTTGGGGTTAGGCCCAAAGTCTTGGGGCTGGATTCAAGGGACACTCGAACGCTCCTACATATCCCATAAGGATGGTAATAAAACCCACATAGTTCTAGAAATACCCACTGTACAAATTTGGTTCGTACATGTGAATGGTGAAAGGGGACTTTAGTGCAATGATGGTTTAACCCAAGATAAAAGGTTTGTGCATTTCAATGTATGCAGGTAGTCCTTAAAATAAAACATGATTGAAAAATCAATGAAAATAATGTTTCCCTCTCAGGTGAGGGTATCAAAGAAATTTGTAGTTTATTGTCATACTGGACAAAAGTGTTGTATAATTTAACATCGTATAACAAGGACGAAAGTGAACCAATGTAAAGAAATTGATTCTAAGGGGTGTTTCACGAATTATCATCGTATGAGATGGAGGTGAACCGATGTGAAGAGATTGGTTTTGGGCTTGAACCTTGGGAGGTTGCCTACATACCCAGCCTAGAAGTCAAGGATCAAAGTCCATGTAGTTCAATTAAAGAAAGAATTAATGATCAAGTTGTTCATGGGGACAATAACCTAAAAAATGATGTTGGGACTTACACATGGTTAGTAGCCCAAAGAGATGTTATGGTTGAGGTTTTCTCAAAGCTCACATGATTCATACTCAATGTGAGAAACAACAGGTAGTAATAACCTTAACAATACATAGTTTAACGTCATGTAGGACGTATGAAGGGACTATGCAGTTTAAAGTCTTGCAGTTATGACTATTGGTGCAGCACAGTTTAGTGTCATGTAACAGGGAAAAAAGTACAGTTTAATGTCATGTAGCACGTATCACAGACCTTCTGTATAGTTTAGCGTCATGTAGTTAGGACGATGGGGACAATAGAGTTTAACGTCATTTGGGACGAAACGGGGACTGTGCAGTTTAATGTCGTGTAGTGAGGAAAAAAGAGTACCCCATTTAACATCATATTGGACGCATTGGGGACTTTTTCACAGATTAAGCTCATGTTGGATGAAAAAGGGACGATATAGTTTAGAATCATGTTGGACGAATGTGAGAATAGTTTAAGGTCATATGCATGGACCTTGGATGGTGCAGTTTAATGTCATGTTGGACGGTGGTGTAGTTTAAGGTCATACAGGACCTATGATGATTATGTAGTTTAACGTCCTTCTGGACGTAAGGGACTTTTATACAGTTTGGTGTCATGTAGTTAGGACATCACAGTTTAACGTCTTGCTGGATGTAAGGGGCTTGAAAATAGTTTAGGGTCATATGCATGGACCATTGATGATGCAGTTCAAGGTCATACAGGACCTAGTTGCAGTTTAAGGTCATACATGACCATTTAGGGAACTTTTTCACAGTTTAGCGTCATGTGGGACGAATGTACAAATAGTTTAAGGTCATATGTATGGACCGTTGCTGTATAGTTTAACGTCATATAGCAAGGACGTAGTACAACTTAATGTCATGTAGGACATATTAGAGGACTTTTGTATAGTTTAATGTCATATAGAGAGGATGAAGTACAGTTTAATGTCATGTAGGACATATTAAAGGACTTTTGTATATTTTAACGACATATAGCCAGGACGAACTGGTGCTGCACAGTTTAGTGTCATGTTGCAGGGACATCTGTAAGGTACATTGCAGTTTAAACAAAATACTTCTTCAAAAATATGGAATTGGTTAGAGTAGTGATGAGTTCTCCATCCATCGAGATTAATGAATAAGCTCCATTAGAGTAGACCCTATGTATTGAATAAGATCCTTCCCATTTTGGCTCAATCTTGGGAGGTTTCATTCCTGGTATCATTGGAGTTCTGATAACTAATACCAATTCTCCTTGAGTGAATGAATGAAGACAAACTTTTTTGTTAAAACCTCATGCTATTCGATTCTGATAGATTTCCAAGTGGTGCAAAGTCACAATAATTTCTCATCTAACCGTTCCAATTCAATCAATCACTTCTGAGATTTCTTATCTGTAGATGACTGATCGTAAATGGCTACTCTGAGCGAGGGTAGTTGAACTTCAATGGGAAAGACAGCTTCTGTTCCATATACCAATGAATATGGAGTTGACCGAGTTGTAGTGCAGGTGGTAGTCCGATAATCCCATAAATCCTGAAAGAGTTTATTATTCCATGACCTCTTATCTTTATCCACTATCATTTTCAGTATATTTGAAAGAGTCTTGTTAAAGGCTTCTATCTGACCATTGGCCGCTGCATGATACCGAGATGGATGTTTGGATTTGATGTTGTATTCTTGATACAACTTCTTCATCTCGGATGAATAGAAATTGGTGCCATTGTCCGTCAATATGGTATGAGGGACACCAAATCTGGTAATGATGTTAGACTTGATGAAACCAACAGTGCATTTAGAACTGACTTCCTTGGGAGGTATTTCCTCTTCCCATTTGGAAAAGAAGTCAGTAGCTGTAAGAATATACTTAAACTACTTGACCGTATCCAAAGGGTAAGGCCCCACCACATCCACCCCCCATGTGGAAAATGTCCATGAGTATTTAGCTGTATGAAGCAACTCTAGAGGTTGATGAATGAAGTTGTCATGTACTTGGAATGAATGGAACTTCTTTGTGAAATCAACAAAATCTCATATCATTGAAGGCCAAAAGTACCCAAGCCTTCGAATTTGATCAGACAGTCTATGTCCAGACTGGTGGGCACCATAGGCTCCTGCATGCACTTCATTCATGACAGCCATTGTCTCTTCACCATCAATGCATCTAAAGAGAACTCCATCAAAACAACTTTTATAGAGAATTTTTTCTAGGTGATCTTGGCTATCATAAAGAGTAAAATTAACCACACGTCACGAGATTTGTTCTTTCTCAGCTCTATCAGGTGGAAGTGTTCCATTTTGAAGGTATTTCCTGATAGGTGACATCCATCCTGTAGTATGACTATATGGTTCAGGAATGGGATAAATTTCATTAACCTCTTCTGTTCTGATTCAAACATAAGGTGAAATTGCGCGACAGTGGGCAATAATGATGGTTGTCTCATCCCGATTTGGATCTGCCAAAGCTATGGCTATATTAGCCAATGCATCAGCTTGAGAATTTTGTGATATTGGGACCTAAGAAAATGTCAGTTCCAAAGGGAATTCCGCCATTAAATCTCTGACGTAATCATACTAAGGGATTATTTCTTCTTTTCTGATGGCATAATCCCCATTTACATGATTGATTACTAGGTCTGAATCACCCTTCACCTTTAAGTGATTCACTTGTGCTTGAAGCACTAATTCCAAGCCTGCGATAAGAGCTTGGTATTCGGCTTCATTATTGGTACCACCTTCCCACAATAAGAAGGAATAAGGTAACACTGCCTTTTCTAGAGAAATGAGCACAATTCCTAAGACAACTTTGTTGAATTTAGGATTTTCCATTTCCCTCCCTATTGGACTTCTAGAAGCACCATCAAAATACATTTCCCATGCCTGAGGACATTCTTGAATAGAGAAGACTTCCTCATCAGGGAATTCAATATCTGAAGATGTGTCTTCCACTAATGGGTGTTCATCTAAGAAATCAGCCAGAGCTTGTCCCTTTATCGACTTTTGAGACACACATTGAATGTCAAATTGCTGAAAAATAACTACCCACCTTGCGAGACGTCATGTAAGCATTGGATGACTTAGGATAAATTTGAGCGGGTTATTGCGAGATACCAATTGGACCTCGTGATGTTTCAGGTAGTGTCTCAACTTCTGAACTGTAAAGATTAATGTCAAGCAGCACTTCTCAATACCTGAATACAGGGTTTCTGCTTTAATCATGGTTCGACTGAGATAGTAGAGACTGTTTTCATTACCAACATCATTCTTTTGGGAAATAAAGGCACCCAATGATCGCTCTAGAGATGTCACATAGAGGATAATTGGTCTTCCTTCAATAGGTGGCATGAGTACCAGTGGACTCAAGAAATATTTCTTGAGAATATCGAATGCTTCTTGACATTCTTCAGTCCACTGGTAAGTGAGCCCCTTCTTCATCAATTTGGTGAAGGGTAAACTTTTGCCCGCTAAATTGGCGATGAAACACCGAATATAGGCTAAGTGTCCTTGAAGTCCTCTTAATTCTTTCAAATTTTGAGGAGGTGACATACCATGGATTGAATTTTTCTTCTCAGGATCAACTTCAATACCACGATGGCGTAAAACAAAGCCAAGAAATTTTCCAAAGGTTACAACAAAAGCACATTTTAAGGGGTTCATCTTCAAATTATGTTGTCAATGCTTGCAGAATATGACTTCCAAATTAGCCAAGTGATTAGAATGTTGTTTGGATTTAACTACCAAAACGTCTACATAGAATTCAACAATATTCTCTAAGAAGGGTTTTAAGATACGATGCATGGCACGCTGATATGTTACAACTGCATTTTTAAGCCAAAGGGCAATACTCGGTAACAAAACACACCCTGAGGGGATCCGAAGGATGTTGATTCATCATATTCTTGGGCCATTCGGATCTGATTATATCCAGAATATCCATCCATGAAGGAAAGTGCTTCATAGCCAGTTGTTGCATCAATTAGAAGTTCTGTAATCAGAACTGGGAAATCATCCTTAGGACAATGCTGATTAAGATCTCTGAAATCGATGCAAACTCTAATTTTTCTGTTCTTTTTCATTACAAGGACAGTATTATCCAACCATTTGGGATATTGAACTTCTCTGACAAAGTTAGCTTTGATATGCTTATCCACTTTAGCTTCAATTTTGGAAGCATAAGTTGGGCGTGTTCTTCTCGCGGCTTGCTTAAATCCTCGATGTTCTTCTGGTAAACCCAAATGATGAGTAACAACATCAGGATCATGCCCGGGCGTTTCTGTATAGTTCCAAAAAAATATCTCTATTTCGCTTTATAAAATAAATATTCATCTCTTTCTCTTCAAGGGTCATGGTTGCACTGATTAAAGTGGGGCGTGGATCTTCCTTTGTACCCAGATTTATTTCTCTGAGTTCATTCACAGTGGTAGAGATACCCTCTTCAAATGCTGGAGGAGCATCTTTGATATCTTCCTCTTCTTCTTCATCATGTTTTATTTCATCCATGTCTACTTGCATAGTATATGAAAAAACATAATTTTCATGATTAGAAGAGACGTCAAAATTTTCATATCTTGAAGAATAAGCTTACATTTCCGACCCGATTGATAATGAAGGGTCTTCTTTGGGTAATAAAGAGGAGATGATGGATTGAGAATCGAAATCATTGTTCACCTCCGATGTTTCTATAACTTCTTCTGGCCTAATTGGTAAAGTATAGACTTGTTGGATTTCAGTAGATGAAATGAAGATGTCACTATTTGTGCTTTCATCACTGCTTCGTAGATTACCAATTTCTCCCATGTTGTCTGGCTCGATTGACGTAATTGACATTATGGATCTTTCCATAAGAGTATTTTGATTTGAGTATACCTTGTCAATTTGACTGATAGGAAACACATAATCTGTACTCACATGTGTAAATGGATTTACTGGAATTTTTTCCAAACCATATAGAGCATTAACTTTGGTAATCTCATTTGTTATGGATTTCACCCTTTGCTTCATGTGATAGAATTCCGCCTCAATGTATTGAGACTCACATGTCTTGAACGGGGCCTTATCACCATACAATGTCCCAACTTGACCATCAAAACAATATTTGAGACATTGGTGGTATGATGAAGGGATAGTCGCATGCTGATGTAGCTAGGGTCTTCCAAGCAAGACGTTGAAAGCTGAGTCTTGATCAACAATCATGAAATCTGAATTGGATACAAGATCTTCAAACTGAGTTCTGGGTGTAACTTAGCCTAGTGGTTCTTGTTCATTTTTATCATATCCTTGTAACATCATGGTTGAAGGAGATAAATCAGATTCTGTGAGGCCCAATCGACGAAGTGTACAAATGGGCATGAGGTTGACTACTGAACCATTGTCAATGAAAGCTCTTCGGATGTCTACACCATTGACCTTTCTAGTTAAATACAAAGGTCTGATATTCCCATGCACAACATCATTTTCATCTTTATCAATAAAATATATTATTTCATGGAATTCTGCAGGATTATTCTCCATGTGATAGACTTTAGCTGCAGCAATTTCAGTTTTAAACTCCTGAGGACTTGACAAAGCCTCGATGAGTGCTTCCCAAAGATCTTTTGACAGCATCAAAGCTTCCATAATTGATAACTTTTCTAGTAAATGGGCCAAGTGTTTCAATATATCATACTTTTGATCGAGAGGTCTGCATTTACCAACAAGAATATGTGGTTTAGTAGGTTCTTTAGAAGAAGATGCTTTGGAAGTTGATGCATCATGTATTGGGATAGGAGTTGGCAATATTCCTGGTTTTGGAAGACTAGACCGATTAGATCCATTTACTTGCTGAGAGGAAGAAGATGAAACTTTCAACCGGTCTTCCAAAATAATTGTGCCAAGACTGAATTTTCTATTGGTAGAAGAACTTGCTTGTTCTTTCTGAGCTCATTGAAGGGCTCTACCATGAGTTTTTGCTGCGTACACAGTTCTAACAGGGGTAGAATTGGAATAGTGGCTTCTGAAAGATCCATATATTCCCCCGTATCCTGAGCCCCTGGAACTTCCTCTGATTCCTCTGTGTGATACCGGGAATTCAGGCTCATTTAAATCGATACTGTGATTGGAATATGGATCTGTTAATTGAATCATATTAACAGAACCAATGATTAACTCTTCGTCTGATGAAGACTCTGCCTGATTAGCCTGTTCAAGTTGTGTCGTTTGGTGGGGCGGTGCCCGTGGCTTTGAAGTAGATGGAA
The DNA here is from genome assembly GCA_963277665.1 of Viscum album. Lineage (NCBI taxonomy): Eukaryota > Viridiplantae > Streptophyta > Magnoliopsida > Santalales > Viscaceae > Viscum > Viscum album. The sequence goes on along the minus strand of OY728141.1, from coordinate 588,009,825 downwards.
TGATGTCTACCAAAGTCAAAGACGACTTAGGCTTTGAGACATACTCATCCTCTTCTGATTCATTTTCTTTCTTTGAATCATGACGTTTATTTTAGGACTTTCCCTCTGACGAAGAGGGTTTTTCCGCAACATTAATGGCAGAAGACAGAATTGGTTTCTTTAATTGTGTTCGAAAAATAACATGAGTTCGATTGATTGTATTTCTGACCATCCAATCAATATACTTTTGAGAATTTTTTCTTTTAACTTCCTGTCATTCATCTTCCTCCTCTGGAACTGTAGCAGTGACACATGCTACCTAGGCTGAGGAGCCTTTCAATGTGACATGTCCCGAGTCGACTATCTTTTTCAGGATGTCTTTGAAAACAAAACACTCCTGGATGGGATGCCCCAACATTTGATGAAAAGGGAAATAATTAGGACGGTCTTCATCTCCTTTCTTGTTTGGCCTCTTGGGCATTGGAAATTGAACCAAATTGTTTTCCAGAGCCGAATTGAAATAACTGATAACTTTTTCATTTCAGAAAGAGTATGTTTTTCACTTCAGATCATCAAATTGTTTTCATCTTTGATCTTTTTGATCATCTGGACAAAAAGGCCTTTGTTGTAGGTGCTCAGAAGGTGGAGCCCTTCGAAAAGATGGAGGTTTTGAGGTAGAAATTGGTATAGGTGCTTGTTTGAGAATAACTGTTGCAGTTTCTACTTTACCCATTATACTTCCGGGAGCAGATGGAATTACATGAGATTTGGCCTTATCCTGTATAAGGGAATCATCAATCTGCTGAGCGATTGAAGTAAGGTCTCGAAAACCTCCTATGTATTTCACCGGGATTAACGACGTGCGTAATTCGTCACACAGATTTGCCACACAGATTGGCAACAATTCTTCTTGATGGAGTGCTAAACTCAAGGAATATGTCAATCCCTTCCAGTGAGAAATGAAATAAGAGATTCTTTAATTCTCCCTTTGCTTAAAGTTTCTAAGATCAAAAACTGTTGTCTTTGGAAAAGTTGAGCTGAACTGAAGGAGGAATTTTTGGCGAAGATCCTCCTATCTGGTAATTGACCGGGATTGCAAGCTTGTATACCAAACAAAAGCTGATCCTTGCAAGGTTCGCACAAAGCATCTGAGTTTCACTGCTTCTTACTGCTCCGGAGTTCCCATCATAGGATCGCAAAAAGACACTTAATGTGTAAAATGTTGTTTAGGATCACCTGATCCATTGAAAATAGGGAATACAGGGTTCCCAAAACTGGATGGAGGATAAATTGATTCTACCCATTCAGGTTAAACATTCTTTTCTAGTTGAACATGCATACGCTTCCCTTCCATAGTTTCTAACAATGATGTTAATGACTCAATAGTAGTTATTAACTTTTGAGAAACATCCGGTTGAACTCGCACTTGGGTAGGTGCAATGAATGGAGCTTGGAAAGATGTGGCGATTGGTGCTGCAACTGATGGTAGCACTGCCAATCGTTGTTGCACTTGACCCATAGGATTAGCCCTGTGATGGTGTACTGATAGAGGAGGATATTCTTGATCCATCTCAGTAGCTTCAACAAATTGTTTTGGCTGACTGACTCCAGCATGCTTAAGAAAAAGACTATTCTGAAGTAGTTCTTCATTCAACATTCTTAATTCCTTCATTTATTCCTCCTGTTGTGCAAACCTCTGCTCTAGTGAAAGCGATTGACCTTCTCCAGAGGAAGGATATGTAACCTGGTTCTTTCCCTTCCCTTTGATGGATCCTTTTCAGAGAGGGGGAAGTGGGTTACATGAAGGATTACTTAAGTTCTGAGTAATCCTTTGACTTTGTGTACGCACACGTTCTTCATTTGTGTCGGTGCGTACATCTTCTTGAGTAGGAACCTCTTCATCTCAGTCCCCTGAGTGAGCCTCATCTGGTGGATCAGCAACAACAACATTGATGACATTAATTGATGCATAATTCATCACATCCCTTCTTTCAGCATTTCTGTGATATTGTCTTCTTCCATGTCTTTGATGAGACATTTCCTTTTGTTGATTCGATCCCTCCGTAACTTCTTGACAACCCATAATTTGGAGGGATCTGTTGATAATTTCGCTCTTCGTTCCTCTTGAGGTTTCTTCCCCAATCGAGAAAAGACCAACATTCTCTAAGGAGGGGATTGATGATTTGAAAAAGTCCCCAGTCTAGTGGACTAGGGTTGTTCCTGCTATTCTCGCTCAACTCCCTGAATTCTTTTTTTTATTCTGAGGGTTGGTTTAAAAGAGTCCCCAGTCTGGCAAGCTAGGGTGATTATTGACATGCTATGTCTGAGACTTTCTTGAAATACATCAGGATCTTGAGAACCTTATTCGAGAAATTAGCTAGATGCATTAACCTATATCTGCTTTTTCACCTGGTTCAAAAGACCATTGGATGATTTCTGACACTTCTGTCACTTGGTGATGTGCTTTCTCCAAATGAGAGACATGTTCAATATTATCGTTTGCTTGATGCAAGAGTAATTTCACAACTTGTTTTCTGTATTCTTGATTTTGAGAGGAACTAGTTAAAGCCTGTTCTTTGGCAAGCTTTTGATTACAAACAAAGCCCATTGACTGTGGCCGTCCATGGGCAATAACATTGCATGAGACCATTTTCGGCAGGCTTTGCTGACTGGAGAGCACTGTGAAATGTAGTGCTCGATGAACACCCCATCCTCTGACACGAATACCAGATGGGGCATTGGAAATTAACTGACGTAATCTTCTTAGTGCTCCAAAGCATGAATGTTGAATGGATCTTTACTGCTTTTCATCCTTCGGATATCGAGAGACTGATAGAGGCGCCAAATCAATCTGACATTGTAACTCTTCTATTATCATAGGATGATTTTCATATTCATCATAAGATAATATTTTCTTTTTCAAATGACAAAGTGTTTTCCATATGTTGAGATGAATATCATGAATTTCATCTTCCGTCAACATTTCTGGAATATTATACTGAGAGTCAGCCAGAGGCCAAAACATGACTGGCAATTCACCTTTCTCCAGTTGTTTTCTCATATTCAGCATTTCCTCTTTATCATTTGATGAATATTATTCTACCTGATTTGACCAGTGTTGGTGTTTCCTTGTTGCTTCATTGGATTCAACAAGATTGGTAGAGAAATTATTTATCAAACTAGAAGATGCATGACTTAGGAGTGGTTCGGAAAATGACCTACACCATGGGATATCTTCTGATTGAGAAAGTATTTCACCTGCTAGCGATGAAGCTTCAGACATGACTAGTTTCGCATTCGCAAGTGCCTCAAGATAAAAGGGATTTCTCGGCACTACATTGTCAACTGAAGCATTTTCCGGGCAATGTGCATCACTACTGCGGAGAGGACTTTCGCAGTGAAATTCATCACCATGGGGAGGACCACCATAATGGGTTACAACAAAAGACGATATATTTTGCTCCTTGGTCTTCTGACCACACAGAGGGTTCCTGTAGCACTCATCTGAAGATGAAACTTCGAGATCGACCTAATTGTCATAAAGCAAGCCTTCATGAGGAAGTGTCTGTTGAAGACCTTCAGAATCAATGTTGCAACTATTGGGAACTGAGGGAGTAGAATATTGAATTCCAACAGATAATTGTCTGAGGGCTTCAAGAACTCCAGCATCGAGCAAGGCCTTGTTACTGATTTGATCATGATCTCCTGACTGTAACGGGCGGGTATTTTTCTTAGACTCCTTCTTACTCACCTTGGAAACCACTTGTTGATGAAAGTGGCTGGTCTAAGCAGGTGTATGTGCCTGATCAAGAATGATTTCCAGGTTAGGCTGACGATATCCTCTCAAATCAGGTGTATGTACCTTACTTGGTCGTCCGTATGATATGGGGGAGTATGCCCCATAACCCTCTTGGACTGGAACAAATGTGTGTATCTGTTCCGGAGTGAATTTTTGTTGTATCACTCCACTGGTAGGGATAGATTTATGTGTCTTTCCCTGAGATGCCGCTGAAGTTGTTATAATATCCTGGCAGGCATCAAGAATATGAGCAGAGATTTTCTTATGCTCTTTCACCATTGATAGAATATGCTTGGTGACTTCAGCTGCTGGAACGGGAATATACGTCCATTTTGGGCATGGATCAGGTGTATGTGCCTGCTCCGGTCCTCCTTTTCCTGTAAGTGAATCCTGACAGTACTCAAGTGTGGGGGCATATAGTTGAGTCTGCCTCCTATTTGTTGTTAGGGATTTCCGACTAACTTCTCTGAATGCTACCAAGTGATAGTGTTGGTAAGCATGATTAATACTAGCAGGTGTATGTGCCTTATGATTGCAATTCGCCAAACATGGTTGACGAGATCCATCATATGTAGTCAGATGAGCCTGATAACTAGCTAATGATGTATAAACAGGTGTATTTTCCTGCCTATAGTCCTCCACCGGAATTGCCAGGCGGGATTGGCATGATGCTGCCAGATGAGTCTGCTGGACAATGGGTTTAAAACGGGCAGGTGTATGTGCTTGCTCGTTGCTTGACACCATGTTAGGTTGGTGGACTTCTCCGGAGATGGCAGAGATGAGAACCTGCTCACTGTTGACTAGATTCCGCCTCTGGTGGTTCGTCTTTTTTTTCTCGGGTTTGAGGAACCTGAGCCGAACGCCTGGAGTCAGTACCCTCATCATGTTGAGGGCGCACTGTCGCACGAGTCTGGTGGCGATTGTTGGTAGGATCCCTTAGGAAGGACTCCTGTCTGTTTGAATTAAGGTCCAGAGGGACCTGATCATTCACCTCCCCAGAATAAGGGAGCGAATGGTGATTGCGTTCCGGGGCTAATGACCCGAAACGGTTGGAGACGGTAGTTAGCACCGCCTGCTTCTTGATCACTGGTCATCGTTGTCCGAACGACCAATGTGAGTTGTTTACTTGGAGGGCTTGTCGGGCAGCCTCCAGATTTGGGATGGTACCGTGTTGACGGTACTCCTTAACCAGTGCATTTGATACCCAGTATTGAAGACGCTGAGTAGGTGATATCATCCTAAGAGCGGACGACGATCCAACAGGAGTAGCAGCAGTGGCATTTGCAACAGCAGTATTCACAGGTGTGAACTTGAGAGCAGCCATTCTAGAAATGAAGAAGATCTTGGGAAAAGAGTGTATGTTTGATATAACAGAAATAATCATGATAAATTCAGCTACTACATCTTTTGGATGAGCACATATGTCAATAATTTTTTTGTTGTCCCTCTCATTGAGTTTTAAATAGGGGCCTAACAAATAGGTAAAACATCATTTTAACTTGGTTAAGGATTCAGGTCGGGTTCACCATTTTTGTTTCCCTCGGAATCCAAGGATGACCACCATGAGGGGAGGTTCAAACGTTTCGATCTGTTTCTAATGGGTTTGTTCATAGAACCGGAAACATCCAATGATTCCACATCCATTCGGACCTACTTTCCAAAGGTAGGTGCTCATTAGTTTTTGGACTGATGAGGCTTAGGAATTTGCATTGGTCGAGAGGATGGGAGGTCGGACTCATCACACCTTTTTTAGGGGAATTATTGTCTACTTTGGGACTCTCTTTATAGATTTAAGTTATGTTTGTGAATCCTTATTACACTACCAAGTATAAAATGAGCTTTCCATCAGATCTGAATATCAATGATCAAATATGTAGTAAATTTAGAAAATCTTTTATATTTATTCGAGGTTCTTCATCGATAGAGAATCATCTGTATTTATTAGAGATTCTTGGTCAATGTTACCCTTCGAAACATTTATATAGAAGTCACTTGGTCATTATGATGACCATGCTGGTTTTAAAGCCACTCAGTGGGGCAGTTGATGTTTATTGTCATTCATAAGGACATGGATTATTTTCGAGTTGGGATCGAACCCGTAGACAGGCTACCTACATATCCATTGTTTAGAAAAGAAATCAAAACCCACGTTGTTCGAGTAAGGGAGTATGATGTTTATGATTGATGGCTCAAAGAAGGATGTCATAATTAATTTTACCCTCTAAGCTCACGTGAGTCATTCTCAGTGTGAGATTCATGAGGTATTGGTAAAAAATAGACAATTGTTCCATGAAAGATGCAATCATAATAAATAATGTGGGGCTTATGTATGTATGACTTCCCAGATAAATGAAGGTTATGATTTACTTTAGGGAAGAAATCCAGAAACAGGGTCTATAAAGGTATATGTGCTTCATGGATATTTTGAATAGTGTAACATGGGGCTTACTCCTAAAAAGGAGGCCCGAATTAGGAGAAGAATTATGATTGGGTTTTACTCCTGAAAAGGAATCCCAGATCAAAGGTAAATTAGGACTGGTTAAGAGAAATTAAGACTACGACTTATTCCTGAAAAGGAGGCCCAGGTTAAGAGATTTGAAAATTTAAGGGACTTGGGGTTTACTCCTGAGGAGGATGCCCAGATTTGGGAACTTTATGAATTGGGGATTACTCCTAAGGAAGATGCCCAAGTTATGATTTATGACTGGGGATTACTCTTAATGAGGATGCCCATATTTGAGACTGGGGCTTACTCCTGAAAAGGAAGCCCATGTTAAGGATTCTCTCATCTTAATGGATGAGGTTGAATGAATGAAATCTCATTCTTTAGTGACATAAAGATGTGTAAATCACTAGGTTTTGAGAGATATTCCACAGAATTTCTTTCAGATAAGGAAGTCAAATCAAGAAATCAGGCCATAAATGGCTTTTAAGAGTGTCTTGAAGACTGAATATTGAGTGTGAAAGGTGTAATGTCTTAATAGGGGTGAAATGTGAAAGAAAGGCACCCAAAAAGGTAGGGGCGTGCAAGTCCTAGCAGGCACGCAGGTACTACATGGGCGCGTAAGTCCTGGTCGCGCAGGTATGCCTGCGCGACACATGGTGTACTTGTGCGACGGTTAACCAGAAGGGTAATACTCGAGTGACCTTTGTTTAAGGCCTTTAGAATCCTCCTGAGGTTATTCCAGCAGAGGGGCGCGCATGTTCTATTTAAGAACTAAGGCGGAATGCAAGTGTGGCCATTTCCCTTAAGGGCTTTCCACCTAGGCGTGCAAGTGTTGATGAGTTTCAACACTTAGGCCTTCCTCCCCATCTTTATATCTTCCGTTATAGGTAAGAAATTACCTTAGAAGTGTTCTGGATGCTTTGAGAGGAGACTAGGGCTCCAGGAGCTCAAATCTGAGTTTCTGGAAAAATTTCTCTTTGAATGGGTGGCCCACATGGTCTATTTATAGGCAGGGAGAAGACCCCGGGCGGTTATCACATAGGTTCACAAGTCACTTGTTCAACTATAATGCGTCGTGCAAGTGGACTTACGCGACTATTAGGAAACTTGCACGACTTATGGGAAATATTCTCCTTGTTCATCCATTTGTCGTTTTTTGATATTTTCTTCAATGGATGGATCAATTTGTGCTAAGTCGTGTCCCTTTACATTATTTTGGAATCTGTGATGCAAAAGGAGAATCAACAATTATGTTATGCTTTCTTGTGTGGAATGGGTTGTACTTGGGCTCGGATGTTGGAGATGAATTGGAATTGATGACTTAGGTATATGTATGGGCATATACCTTAGTAGTGTCGGATGGTACTTCATGATTGTAGCTTTCCTTTATGGATTATCCTTTGTGGATTCTAGGAGACCTTTGAGGGTCTCGGGGTCCCTACTGAGTAGCTTATACTCAACCCAGCATGGGCTATGCCCGCACTACGTTGTGTTGGATGCAGACGACGAACATCGCTGATCGTGGTGGATGCTTGTGGAGCAAGTCGATACCTGGAGGTGGACCACTAGGCGGGACATACACAGAGCGGACAACTAGACCCGTGGAGCTAAGGAGGCTATCTGTACCCACCCTTCAGGTGGGACTTCCAGTGGACGGCACGACGTTGCGGCTTTACTTTCAGTTGTTGTACTTTCTTTCCAGTTGTACTTTAATTTCAGTTTGGGTTTGTATTCTGGCCCACTTACTTTTCCGCACTCACTTTTGTATCCAGTTTTACTTAGTGTTTACTTCTTCTTTCTTACTATGTAGTGTTAGTTTACTTTACAAAGGCAATGTCTTCCCCTTTTTTTGGGATTTTATGCCTTGGTGCTAGTCGGCAGCCCATGGCCTATGGGAGGCAGGCTTAGGGTAGTCACAACACGAGCCCCGAGGACGGGTCGTGACATAGGAATCAAAATTTATTCACGGTAAATGCATCAATCTAGTGTGTTTTTTTGTGTGGAAACATAGACTCTATAATGAGAGACCAAAATGAACTAACAATGTCTCAAACACTTTCAGGACACTAGTGGTTTCATACATTACAAGTATAGTTATTTTGATGATGGGGAGAATGTAGTGACCCAGTTTAAAGAATGTAACCCTTAAATTATGCCTTTTATATATATGAAGTGTTTGGGTAAAGATTGGGAAGGTTTGGAAACCATTTTCTATGTAAGTGATGGTTTTTAAATGGTTTATGGATTGAGTTTGGGTCATGGAAACTATTCAACCAATAGAAGAAACCATACAAATTGAGATATGGGCTAGGTGTAGAAGGAATGGCAGGAGGTCAGTTTTTCCCAATTGTGCATCTACCTTGGAGAAATCGTGCACATTGCGATAGTGAAATCTTGAACTATAGGGACATAGTTTATCTAACCCAAACAAAAAGTGTGAGGTTCTATTTTAGGTAGAGGATGGTGCATGATATGTCATAGTTTTTTATAACCGTGAACTGTTTATCATATGATTCCATAAAAATGGGTTTGGGATAGGAATAAGTTATAACAACTATTGTTTCTAAAAATCAACCCTAAATTGAGATTTTATCCTACATATGGTTCTATATACATTCCCCATTTAATTGGAAGAAATCTTGTGGCATTTATTATTGTGTTGAAGTTCAATTCACATGGTAAGTCATACTTTATGGAAGTTTTTCATGAATTTTTAGATATAATTTTTCCCTACCTCAATTCCATATATATAGTGTAATGTGGATTTATATAAGGTTGTTTATTCCAATCATGGTTATATTTTTATGTATCCATGATAGGTGAGTAGTCTTAAAAATTGTTTTTGGTTATTCCACCTAGTTTTGTGAGAGTTATTGTTCCATTCTTCATTTTCCCCACAGTTCTCAAGGTATGTGACTTCAATCTCGACTCCTATATTTAGAACCTGGAGACTTGGTTTCATATATATAAAATTTTTTTACATTATTGAGAAATTGTGCGAAAATCCTGGTAGAAAACCTCTTTAATGATGGTTTGACTATTTTTGGTATTTTTTGGTGAAATTTTGGAATTTTGGAATGTGGTTCTTAAAAGTGGATTATTTTATTCATTTAAAAATGTTGATATTAAAATATGTATTTAATTTATTTTTAGTAATTGATTTAATTTACATGTTTCTAATAAAAATATTGATTTATTATAATATATTGAATTTTTTTTCCAAAAAGGTCTTCAACAAAATAAATTTTTTTTAAGAATTTTTTTTTATTTGTTGTTTTGAAATGGGTTTGGCATACATGGGTTTTGTGAGTTCATGCCTTCAACATAACCTGAAATAATGGGCATGTACCACAGGCATATAGATATATGTGGCCCCAGTTAAGGGGAATGGGTCATTGGGACATGAGGATATTTAAATATTTGTGTAAAAATAGTAAATGCATGAGAGACCCATGACTATTGAAATTTTGATTGAAGTATTGGTAAGAACATGGATCTTCTATTCAGGTATGTTTTCCATTTCTGGATGTTTGTGAGAAAATGTTGAAGTTATGGAAATTTTTGAAGTACACCCCGTGTACTTTATGAATACATGGCATGTACTCGGTTGCCAATGGTAGTAGTGTGCAGGAAATGTAGCGGTCATGCACATGGACATGTGGGGGTGACCTAGAGGCCACTTAAAGCGGAGTATGGAAATGGTGAGTACATGCCGTATACATAAAAATTTCAAGCTGTGTACATTACTTTTTTCATTAAACTCATAGGGGTCATGTCTAATCTCCACGAACATCTCCTCATAGGTCTCATTCGACCGAGATCTCCCGTACGACCGTGATCTTCCTTCGAGCCTCCGACCAAGCATCAAAACTCCAATTCGACCATCGTAGATTTTGTTGGTATCACCTCGGCAATATCTCTATTCTAATTGATCTTCATTTCATGATTCCTCCTCTTTCTCAAGTTATACTTGGTTGATGATTTTTGACATTTTTGTTGATCTTCAGTGTTCTATGGTGATTCAAGCCTCGAGTATAACATATAGAGATCTCCCACACTGAGGTAGGTGGTTTATGCCTTCTCTTTGAATGTATTTTAGTATTATGTTCAATTTTGTTCTAATCCATTGAACCGGGTGTTGCATGTTTACCATTTTACCCTTAATGATTCCCATCCATGCCTATATGCATACATAGTGGTTAACTAGATGTGAATAGTGTTGTTGTTGTGCTTTGGATGTGTTTCCCATTAATGTTTTGATTATGACCGTTGGTCAGCTTATCCTGTTTGGTCGCCTTGATGGTTTTCCCATGCCTAGTGTTGTAGGGTGGAGTGTTTTTTATTCTCACATGCATGACATGTTGTAGACTATTTCACCAAGTTGTTTTGTATTTTTATTTTTTCCAAATTTTATCGCTATGCTCGATGACCTAAACAGGGCCGTGAGAACCTAGTCTAGTAGATTATAAGGGGAATTGACCGACTGAGCTTCTTCAGAAAGTCTTTGAACCACATTGGTCTATAAGTGGAATTTGTTGAGTGGGATTCCTCATAGATTCATTTAATTCTTTAGACTATTAGTGGAATTGACTGATTGAGCTTCCTTAGAGTGTCTTCGATCCACTTTGCGATATAAGGTGAATTGACCGAGTGAGTTTCCTCAGAGATCCTAGGACCACTTGGCGCTATAAGGGGAATTGGCCAAGTGTGCTTTCTTAGAGATTCAATTACTACCTTATACAAAAAGGGGAATTGACCATTTGATCTTCCTCGGAGAGTTTTTTAATTAACTTTCACTATAAAGGGAATTGACTATGAGTTCTTCCTCATAGAGTATGTATATATTCTTATAAATAAACTAGAGGGGATAGGTTGTGGAACTCCCTAGTGGGTTACAGTGTTTTATTAGTTTCTTTGGATATGTGGAATAGTTTTTAACATAGTAATTTCTTGTTTACTGCTTCTGTATGTTTACCTTCCATATATTCACTGATCGTTAGGCACAGATCATTGGGTGGTTTCCTACTTGGATTTAGTCTCACACCTTATTTAGACCATGATTTGGGGCCCAAACAGATTATATTACTATATGTATAGATAAGGGAAACCGCCCTTCTACATTAGGGACCTGACTTCATGTGGAGGTGGAGAGCATGGGACCAATTTTGACTTGCAATGTTGAAGAGTTGTTTATATGTTTCATTTTTTACTTTGGTTTAGTACGATTTGTAATCCATCATTGTGATTTTTGGCTTCTTATATAGGATTATGTAATATGCATTATTTATATATGTTCTTTATTTGTTGGTTATTCTAATCTTCCACTATTACTGTTGTTGGTATATTTATTGCTATCACTATCGTGTATTTGTTTCTCTTCCACTTTGTTAATTTATAAATGAGGTAATAGTTTCCACAGAGTCACACCCAAGGCCCTCCATGATATTTTATAGCCTCTTGTGTTTGGGGAAATGCGCTTGAGTCCATGTGACCAACCAGGTACGGGGAGCCTCTGAGTGGCTACTGGGACTGGGACATTACAAATTGGTATCAGAGGGAGGTTTTTTCTTGTGAAATACTATTTGGAGCCTTTATGGATAAGAAAGAATAGGTACATGGTAATAATCTATGCTCGGGTGTAGCTAACCTGCGTACATGGAAAAGCCAACCTACCTCATTTATTGTAAATTTTCTGATGTTGCATTTTTAAATTTTGTTTGATTTTCACGGTTAGGTGATTCACACATTTTTTTTCTATTACAGTTGATGTTATTGAGGTTCTATATCTATTGCAATATGATGATATGAGGGTATTCCATCTCATGCATCATATAATAACTTGCTTGAAATCACATGTCATGCAGTATTTCCATGCTATTAAGGATGCATTAGTGATTTCATGTTGTTTTGGTAGAGGTTGTGTAGAATATGCATGTTATTTTGTTAGTTTTCTTGATAAAATACATGCTATTTTATAGGGTAATTTTTGTGTGAGTATCTGATTGAATGAATGGAAAACCTTGGTTCTTGAGGTGTTATGGGCCTCATGGACCAGAATTTGGTGGATCATTGAATTGTTTACATGGTTTATAACATGTATAAGATGCCACGATTTTATTCACGTGGAGTATGGGACCTCAAAGAATAGAATTTGGTAGTTAAGGGACTATTTTATTGTTTTTCTAGGTTACGAAGTAGTTTTTGACAAATTCTATATTTAAAAACCCTAGAATACATGCCGTGTATTCTTTTCTACAAACCATGTGTTCTTCTGCTCGGGAAGAAACTATTTTTCTTATGTACACACCATGTACTATATGTACATGTCGGGTAGTCACTAACAGTGTCATAGTTTGATTGAGTAGAGACAAGGGATAGGGAAATTCTATTGAGAACATGTCGTGTACCAGTTGTGCACGCCGTGTAGTGTTGTCCAAGTGTTTTTCCGTGTAACTAACAGCACAGACAGATAAACCTTAAGCTATACACGCCATGTCAGGATTGAGCATGTTGTGTAGCCTGACCCAAGTAGCCGGCTGTGTAACCAAAAACATGAGTCAGTGTTAACCTTTCACTTAAACGTTGTGTCTGCCTTGATCACACCATGTAGTGTGACAAGTGTGTCAGGTCGTGTCACTAACAACATGGGCTAGGTGAATCATGCATTAGACTCGCAGTGTCTATACTGAACACGCCGTGTAGTCTTGTCTTTGGAGATCTGTGTGGCATAACCATGTAGAAGGACTCGGGCAGGGAAAGAGGATTCAAGTACACATCGTGTGTTAGGAAAACACATCGTGTGTTTAGGGTGTTAGAAGACATGTTTTAGTAGAACTCCATGCTAATGTGAGTGGATTAAGGGAACAAACCTTTTAGAAATTGTACACACCGTGTAGTCATGTTTATAAAACTTGAGTGCTTTTTTATCATGTTCCCTTATTACACTTCTAGTTTTAGTCCATGAAAATCTTGTTTTACGGTGTGCACATGAACTTGTAGAGTCATGCCACCGTGATGTCCTCTGGTTCTAAGGTCGTTTCTAGGGGGTGATCAGACACTGGACATGGCTGATCCGGGACTAACTACAGATCCTCCTGTTGTGCAAGTCTTGGCACCAGCCATTATACCTTACGTAGGTGTTGGTACACAGCTCAGAGAGGTCTTTTTGAGGATTATGAAGACCTATCATGTAGTGTCACCTCCTACCTCGTAGATGGAAGAATTTATGGGTGTCTTTAAGTAGTGGCACCATCCTAAATTCTCAGGGGATAGAGGAGCCCATGATGCAGAGTCGTGGCATGAAGTTACACTGACAATTTTCAAGCATCTAGAGATACCTCCAGAGAAGAGGGTGAATGTCGCAACCTAGATTCTTCGAGAATCCACCAAGAGGTGGAAGGATTTGATCTCATAGGTGGGACGCCATCATATAATGAATTGAGATGTGTTTCAGCACATCTTCTACGATTACTTCTATCCAGAGACCTTGAGGGATGATTGAGCCCGACTGTTCATGTGTCTCGAGAAGGGTTCTCTTTCTATTGTGGAGTATTCCTCTCACTTCACAGAGCTGTAGTGTTTAACAACTATTCCAGGAGTTGATGAGTTTTTCCATGAAATGAATTTTGAGGATGGTCTCAAGCACGACATCTCATATCAAGTGACATATTCAGTTTGACATAGATATCCTCCATTTCATTCCAAGCACTGATCACATAGCGCAATTACAGGGATTCTGGAGTAGTGGGTCAGGGCGGTTCAACATCCAGAGTTAGTATTCCTCCTACTGTTAGTAGGAAGCACCCCAAAGAGTCTACTCTAGGTGGTTAGAGTAGATGGGATGCGTCTTATGGTATCCATTAGGTGTGCTACTAGTGCAGTAAGAGCAGGCTTACACTATCACATTTCCATAGAGACCCAATGGGGTTCTGATCGTATAACAATATGGGTCATATACATTGCTTCTGCAAGTTCTTTACACTATTAGTTGGAGACATAGGTTCTTCTATGTATCCTCGTTCAGGAGTAGCACCACCAATTTTTCATTAGTCAGGTAACTAGATTTCATTCAGTCATTCTGGCCAGGGTGGAGGTGGTGCCTATGGTGTTCAGTCAACAATATATCATTGAAAACAGGGTGTATCATCTCAGAGTGGTTAGGCTGGGTCATAGCGCCGCAACATAGGTCAAACTTTTGCAGTGGAGCAGACCCAGCAGAAGTAGGATCTTTGGCCCTCTACAGTTCGAGGTACGATCTTCGTAGCTCCAGTTTTAGCTTCTGCTCCTTTCAATACATGGGCTTCCCATAGATTTATACTTGTTGATATTGTGGAGATCCTTTGGTACTTTATCTCTTCTTTTATTGATATATTGATGCTAGACACTCCGTTGGGGACTAGGACGTTGAGTGTACGTCGGTGCAAAGAGTGACCTCTGGAGGTAAATGCGGTCACTTTTTCTGGGACCACTATGTTTTAGAGATGACATTCTATAATTTTATTCTCATAATGGACTGGCTAGTTCTCTTCTTGTAATTCGTCGATTTTCATTGTTGTTGGGTGAGTTTCAAATATCTAGAGAGTGGATCCGTTCTTCATAAGGGTGAATGGGATGTCTAGGAGAGCAGAGCGGGACCTAGGCATCAAGGGTTGGGAGGAGTTACATCCCAGATTGCCAGTCTATATCTGGATGACCAGGGTACTTCACAAGTGGACTTTCCTCTAGTGGTGGATCATTTCAATGATGTCTTTCCAGAAGAATTTTCAGGTTTTCCTCCCAAGTGATAGGTAGAATTTTCAATTGAGCTTCTGCGAGGGGCCACACCGGTGTCTATTATTCCTTATAGGATGGATACACCTGAGTTGGTGGAGCTCAAGAAGAAGTTGGAGGAGTTATAGGAAAAATTCTTTCATCCAACCTAGTACATCTTCTTGGGGTTCTCTTGTACTGTTTGCGATGAAGGAAGACCGTACCCTCAGGGATTTTTGTATTATCGTATGATAAACCAGTTGACAGTCAAGAACTGATATCCCTTGCCTAGGATTGATGATATCTATGATCATCTTTGAGGAGATCGGGTTTTCTCGAAGATTCATGTGAGGTACAGTTATCATCATATGCACATTAGACCATATGATATACGTCTCACAACATTCCATAGTAAGTATGGTCTATACGAGTACATGGTTGTGTCGTTCTATCTCACGAAGGTGCCTACAATTTTTGTTACACTTATGAACTGATTCTTCCATCCTTACTTGGATTCCATCGTGGTGGTTTCCATGGACCATATCTTGGTGTACTCTCACACTCTACAAGCCATGTTACACATCATGAGATTGTTTGGAGTACACTAAGAGAGCATAATTTATATGATAAGCTCTCAAAATTACACTTTTGTATGGATCAGATTCTCTTCATGGGTCATATTATCTCAGAGACATGAGTATCAGTAGACCAAGAGAATCTGAGAGAAGTAGATTCTTTGGGGCAGCCATTGAATCTTTATGAGGTAAGATGTTTTATAGGTCTGGCTGGATACTAAAGATGCTTCATACTGGACTTTTCACGCTTATCAGCACCACTAATGGGTCTAACTAAGAAGTGTGTGAATTTTTTATGGTATGATTCATGCAAGTCATATTTTCAAGAGTTTAAGGGAGGTTGACTTCAGCACCGATACTAGTCTTTACAGAGCTAGGAATGATCTATACTATTTACTGTGATGCCTTATGAATCGTTCTAGGAGTTGTGATTTTTCAAGGACATGGAGTCATTGCGTACAGGTCTCGATTGTTGAGGCCACACGAGAGGAATTAGCCGATGCACGATCTGGAGTTGGCAGCAGTTGTTTATGATTTACGTGGTTGGAGACATTATATTTTAGGGGATCATTTTTTGTTTTTCCCTGAACACAAAAGTGTGAAGTACATATTCACTCAGCGTGACTAGAATTTGAGACAGTGAAGTTTGGTTGAGTACCTTCCGTGTTTTGATTATGATCGTGCCTATACAACTGGGAAAGGCAACACAGTAGCTGATGCTTTGAACATGAGAACACATATATAGGATGTTCAAGAGACCAGCAGTGAGTGGCAGCTTATGGATCTGTTCTCTGAGACGCATTTGGAGTTTCACGATGGATATGGGTAGATTTTTCTTTCTTTTATAGCTGTAACCTACACACTTCTTGATCGAGTGAGGATGAGGAAGCTTTAAGATTCAGAAGGCCTAGTCCTATGGGAGAGCATGTCATGAGAGGACCCTATTCCTAGATGGACCACATGCAAGGATGAGATTTTGAATTTCCAGTGGTGTGTATGGGTGCCAGCAGACAAACATGAGGAGCTGATGTGGGACATTCATTCCTCAATTTGGGTAGTTCATCCTAGTGTCACCAAGATGCATCGTGATCTACACCATCATTTTTAGTGGCCAGACATGAAAAAATATGTTGTAGGTTTTCTCATGAAGTGTTCCACCTATCAGCAGGTGAACGCAAAGCATCAGTGACCAGTAGGACTTTTGCAATAGACAACCATTCCTGAGTCGAAGTGGAATGATGTCACATTGGATTTAGTGATAGGGTTTCCGAGGTGTCCATGAGGGAATGATGTAGTTTGGGTTGTTATTGACTGACACGCAAAGATCACCCACTTCATGATGAACAAGGAGACCTTCCGTGTTGATGATATGGGAAGGTTGTACATCCGTGAGATTGTATGTCTACCTGGGGTTCCACACACCATTGAATCAGAAAGGGATGCATGTTTTACTTCTCTGGTCTGGTAGGGGTTCAGAAGGCTTTGGGTATATAGGTAATTTTGAGTACATCTTACCACTCCTAGAAAGATGGCCAGTCTGAGTGTTCGATTCGGGTGCTTGAGGACATGCTCCGACCATGTATTCTGGATTTTGGAGGTTATTGGTATAAACATATAACTCTTGTGGAGTTGGCCTAAAACAATAGTTTTCATGGAAATATTCAGATGGAACCTTATGAGGCTTTGTATGGTAGGCCTTTCCGATCACCATTATGTTGGATGAAGGTAGGAGAGGCATCTTTGATGGGACCTCGTCTTGTTCAAGAGACCAAAAAGTAGATAGAGTGGATTCAAAAGAGAA
Organism: Viscum album; assembly: GCA_963277665.1. Taxonomy (NCBI): domain Eukaryota; kingdom Viridiplantae; phylum Streptophyta; class Magnoliopsida; order Santalales; family Viscaceae; genus Viscum; species Viscum album. The sequence continues at coordinate 587,992,477 of OY728141.1, read as the reverse complement.
TGGCTACTACGCAGTCTTGAAAGAAGTCTTATGCTGATCTGTGAAGATGACCTCTCGAGTAAGAGTTTGGGAATTAGGTTTTCCTACGTGTTACACCGTTATTGGGACATAAGAGGAATAGGAGACAATGTAAGCTTTCTCTGAGGTACGTTGGGCCGTTTGAGGTGTTGGATAGATTTGGTCCAATTGCCTATCAGTTGCCATTACTTCAAAGGTATCATGATATGCAAAACATTCTTTGGTTTTCTCAGCTCTGATGTTCCTTTCTGGCCCGTTTCATGTCTTTCAACGAGAGGAGGTCGAGATCGAAGTGGATGCATAATTCAAGGATCATCTAATCTGGATTTTTGATCACAGTATAAAGGTTCTTTGTGGTTGGTATGTTCCATTGGTATGAGTGCTATGGCAGCACAGTTAGGTACAACACGAGACACGGGAGAGGGAGGCTGATGTACGAGAATATTGGTAAGAGCGATTTGGGTTTTCATCTTCTACATCGCACTAGGAAATTCGTGGACAAATTTTATTAAGGGGAGAAGATTGTAGTAACCCAGATCTTCTTTTTAGGTATGTTTTCCTTTTGTAGTGGTTTTTTAGAAAAAGAGGAAATTCTAGAAATTTTAAAAGTACATTCCATGTACATTATGAGTACACACCATGTACTCAGTTACCGCAATTAGAAGTATGCTGCCCATGTAGCGGCCTTGCACACGACCTTGTGGGGGTGACCTGTAGTCCTCTTAAAGTGGAGTACAAAAACGGATATTTCACGCAGTGTACATTCTTTTATTTCCATAAATTCACAAGGGTCATGTCTAATCTCCATAAAAGTCTCCTCCTTGGTCTAGTTTTTTCGAAAGCTCCCATACTGCCGCAATATTCCACAGATCCCCTGAATGAGCATCTGAACTCTGATTTGACCGATGTTGATTGCATTGGGATCACCTTGGTAAGATCTCTCTTCTGCTTGAGATTCATTTCATGAATACTCCTCATTATCAAGTTATTCTATGTTGAATGTTTTATACATTTTTGTAGATATTTGGAATCTTAAGGGGATTCAAGCCTCCAAGTTCACATATAGTGATCTCCCAACACCGTGGTAGGTGGTTTGTGCCTTCCTGTTGAATTTCTTTGAGTATTATGTTCAATTTTGTCCAATAGCCTTGAACGAGGTATTCTTTGTATACTAAGATACCCTTTTTGTTTTCCTACTATTATTATAAGTCTGTGTAAAGGTTAATTAGATGTGAATATGGTGGTTTTCTATGATTTGGATGTGTTTCCCATGCATGTTCTGTTTACGACAGTTGGTCTTCTTCGCCTATTTGGCCGCCTTGTAGGTTTTTCCCATGCCTAGTGTTGTATGGTGGAGTGTATATTTTTTTGACATGCTTGACATGATGTAGACTATTTAGCCATGTAGATTTGTAGGATTACTTTAGCCATATTTCATTTTTATGCTCATTGACCTACACAGGGCTTTCAGAACCTGGTGTAGTAGACTATAAGGGGAATAGACCGAGTGAGCTTCCCCAAAGAGCCTTTGAGCACTTTAGACTATAAGGGGAATTGATTGAGAGAGCCTCCTTAGAGATTATTTGAACTACATTGGTAAATAAGGGGAATTTACTACATGAGCTTCCTTAGAGAGCCCTTGACTGTTTTATACTATATGGGGAATTGACCGAGTGACCTACCTCATAGAGTCTTTGAACCACTTTGGTCTACTAGTGGAATTGACCGAGTGAGCATCCATAGAGAGCCTAGTACAACCTGGGGATATAAGGGTAATTGACCAAGTGAACTTCCTCATAGAGTCCTTGACTATGATATACTATAATGGTAATTGACCATGTGATATTCCTCATCGAGTCGTTGAATTACATCTGAATATAAGGGTTATTGAATGTGAGTGCTTCCTTAGAGAGTCATTATATATTCTTATAACTGAACCAGAGGGGAGAAGCTAAGTGAACATCCTAGAGGGTTACACAGATTTATTAGTGGATTTTGATTTGTGTAATAGTTCTTAGATTAGTACATTGTTGTTTACTGCTTTTGTACTTTTACCTTCCATATATTCACTGACTATTAGGCATAGATCATTGGGTGGTTGCTTTCTAGGATTTAATATCACACCATTATTGGGCCATGATTTTGTGCCCAAATATATTATATTGATGCTGGTATAGATAAGGGAAAGTTCCCTTCTACATAAGGTACAGGACTTGCTGTGGAGCTGGAGAGCATGGGACCAAGCATCAGCTTGTGAAGTTGGGGAGCTGTTTATCTATTTATTTTGTACTTTGGTTAAGTTATTTTTGTATTCCACAATTTTTTTTGGATGAATACCCAGACATATGTATGATGCATTATTTATATATACTCTTCAGTTGATTGTTATTCGAGTCTTCATCTTTTCCTATTGTTGGTATATTTACTGCATCCGCTCTTGTGTAATTGTTTCTCTTCAGTTGTGTTTGTCTACCAATGATGGCATAGTTTATGCACTATCACACCAAAGTCCCTCACTTCTAGTCGGTGAACTGTAGTGTTTGGGGAAATGTGCCTGAGGTAATGTGACCAACTGGGTACTGGGCACCTCGGTGTGGCTTCCAGATCTCGAACATTATAGTATTTTTGTGATTTTGTGTGTGGTGAATTTGAAAATGGGAATGCTAAAAATGAATGTGGAATGTTTTTAATGTATAGATTTGTTTATTTTTCATTTAAATAGTTTTTGTATTTAAAATCACATTGTATTAAATAGATGTGAATTTATATAAAATTTTTGTAATAGTTCTAGGAAAATTGTTTCATATAATTCAGATAGCTTGTTCTGTCATTGTGGTGTGAGTATGAAACTGATTTTTCGATATACTAATGAGTTTCATTACTCAACCCTAATTTGTCACATTGGTTCTTATGTGGATAAAATTTTAAGGACACAGTCAAAGGAAAAGTATGACACTTAATTAGTTGTGCATCATAATTTATTCGTTATTTTTGAGGAATTGGAGCATGGACCATCTAAGAGGTTTTGTGTTGTATTAGTTTTCACTGTGATTTATTGGTTTTATTCATCCACTATGTACATTGATAGTTATTGTCATATGTTTTGGTTGTTGGTTGTATATCGTTTTGATATAAATGGAAATGAATTGGGTTGTTATACTTAGGTATCGAGCCTCTTATAGTTGTTATCAGGTTATGGAATGTTTGGTTCAATTATTTTATTTTCAATGGGAAAATTGTCCATAATATATTAATGATGTCCTTGGGATTTAATTTCAGCTTTTGGCATGTTTTATATTTTGTATAAGGACATGTAATTCCCTTCCCACTTCTCAATATAATGAGGTTGTTTGAGATGATACAACCTTAGTTCACTACATATGGTCTAGTTGGGTATGATACTTGATCTATCATGGGAAGTTTAATTTGGTCATACATATTTGTTAAATTAAATTGACTATATTAAATTGTATATTTATATTGTAATGTGCTAATATTGGACCCACAGTTGTGGTTATGTTGATCACATAGACTGAGGAAATGCGATTCATTATGTTGGTCGGAAATGATATATATATATGGGTGATTTTGATAATAGTATGAGGAGACATGGTCTTCTGTTTGAGGTGATGAGATCATCAGGATGAGGGAAAGGCCCATGTGAATTGAGATGGTTTTGACCATCAGGATGAGAGACATGGTCACATGGGAAGAATGATTTGGGATATTGTGTATTTTGTATGTTTGGGTCATTTACGATCCTTGTTCGAATTTTTAAAGCATCAATAGAGCTATGTGAATAATATATAGGACCTAGATTGAGGTTTTATTAGCTACTTTTTGTGGGTGGAGACCCCATAGACTAAGCGACCTAGATAATAGTGTTGATCAGTAGATATTTTGGGATTAAACATTTATAAATCCATGTGGATGGTAATTTGAATTCAGCTAATGATGTGGCGTCCATAGGTTGGGGGATGAGGCTTTCTAGGATACATAAATTTGATTTACATGATATTATGAGTACATATATTGGTATTCCTGGGAATCATAGATGTTGAACTGATGATGATTATTTATTTGAGTACATATATCAGTGTACCTAAGGACATCGACATTTAGTTGACAAGAATTTTATTTGAAATAATGTCTAATGGACATATTACATACGGTTCGGGAATCACACATGAATTCTTGGTGATAAGATTCATGGCATGATTTTCTTGTGACTGGGTTTGGATGTTGAAATTGATTGTTCACCTAGGATGCATTTCATCATGGGATTACATTATTTATTAAAAGGATCCATGCCACTATAGTTACATACACACACACACACACACACACATATATATATAAATTGATGAGATTTATTCTATATATATACATGGTGGAACACATTCATAATTTTTCGGAAACGGATGAAGAATGTGCTCACTTTTTTTGATACTAAGTACTAGGAAAGATGGTTATATTAAATGTGTATGTGTGGTATTTTTTTTTATTTTTGTAAAAAAATCATTTTCATTGATATAATATAAAAAGACATTGGTGGTGGACTGCTATGATTGATTATCATACCCAATATTTGGCCCCATGGGAGGTGTAATAATTTTTTGTGTCTTCGATCTGGTAAGGGACCATTCATAGTAGTGGAGCAATAGTGCGTAAGTCTTACCTTTTACATGGAATTGATGGAAACGAACCGAAGTATTTTTTTAATTAGCTAAATATTACTTTTATGTTTTCATTTATTCATCTATATAATATAAATATGTATTGATGGTTGGACACATGAAACCCAACTACTTATTTGTTGTTTTTTATAATCTGTGATGCCATCTGGTTTTGTTGTTTATGTCTAAAAATGGAATGGTTGGGTTTGTTTTTTATAATATTGTTGGGATATTTTTATTCCTCCACAATATCATGTTATGTTTTCTTTGTATTCATTAAATTTAGTATTTTTTTTATGAAAATATCCAATTTTTCTTATCAACATATAAGTGTATAGTCTCCCAACTATCACCTATTTACACACTCAATATTAGTCAGAAACTTTTGTATTGGGGGAGGCATGTCTAACTCTATTTGTTCAACTAGTGTAAATTAGTATTTTAATTTGAATATAGACATGATTACTTTAAATTGAATTAGAGTAGTTTTATTCTCTAGGACTCTATAACATCATTTGTTTAGATAAAATTGGTATCAAATAATGTTTATTTATATATTTTTTATTATATTTGTTAAATGGTATAATAGAGAGTTAGTTGCAGTCAAGACTAGATAAATATCTCAATCTTAGGTCACTAAGGCCCCATTCATGAGGGACATACCAAGCTTCTAGGGGTGGAAAATTGCTGTTCATCTATTATTTTTTATGATATTTTTTGATTTCCACCATGGGTGGTGCACTTGGTTGTAATGTTTATTGGTTATAGGGGGTTTATGCCTAGGAATAGGATGAAATGAAGGTTTATTTATGCATCATGATAGACACATATGATTATATTGTGTATTATTTATTATTATTTTCATTGGGAAACTAAATTGTGATAATAGGGTTTGGGTTGTTTATGGTGTAAATAATAGAACATAAATTGTGTTTTCATGGTTATCCTATCATTGGTGGAATTATACTCCTCCAACCCATACATATGGTCCCAATGAAATAGGTTCATGGTGTAGTGAACAAGAATGTGATATATGGGCATGGACCATAAAAGTGTAGTCATGGATGATGATTGGGGGTGAGTGGATTAAGTGATAGAAAATAATATAAACACTATTTTCATCCATATCCTATTCGGTGGAATTTTAATATATTAACTAGAATTAAATCTAACATATTACCTTATTATGGGATGGTGAGTGGACATGAGCCTGGATGGTAGTGGATGTATAGATCTAATGTGAGTAGAAAGGTGGATGTGAGGATCAATTGTGTTTGATACCTGACCAATATATGGTTGTGTACGATGCCTCAAGGTCAGGTGTCATGTGGGATAGTGTGGTGAGGGAGTGCATGTTTAGTGATATTAAACATTCTATTTTATCTTTCTCAATATACTACACACACACACACACACACACTATATTATTGTCTTTTGACCATTATTTTGGAATATAGTAGGATTCCACCAAGATGGGAGATGGTGGAGTGCTAAGAGGGCAGTGATATTGTGCTGTACGATTTTCTATGTGATGATGTCGATGATGATTGTGATGAGGCCCTAGAGGTTCTGGATGGTCATGATTCCAAGGTACAGACACATGTGTTGGCTTATTTATAGAAAGGTAGAAAAATATCGATGATATGCATTGGGGAATTTCCTGATGAGAAGCTCAGATAATGTTTATTTTAGATTATAAATGGTATCAATATGGGAGATCTGGGAGGAGATCTATTTAGGAAATACCTAACATGATTATTTTGGTCACATAACCCACCACTATTTCTGGGTGAGTGTAGAATCCATGAAAAATATAAATATATTAGGTCAATTTAGAAAATATTCGACCAATATGTGTGTCCCCCCTAGTTAGTGGGTTAATATGGAGGCCAACATGATCAGAAGAAAAGAAAAGTGCTTGTGGGATGTATATGTATAGGTTGGAACTCACAAGGGACTATCCTAAATAAATTAAACACCTGATTCTATGAGGCCTTCTTTATTGATATGATAATAGAGGATTGAGGCTCACATTCATGAATCATCATCATGGAGATAGTTTATTCATGAAATATGAAACTTCCTTCACAGACCTTTTAGGATTTTCACCTTCACCAGAGGGAAAAAATCATATGGTTTTCTATTTTGAGTATTTCTTGATGAATTATATAAAGGGGCTGGTGAAATATTTTATAAATCCATTCATATTTATGGAGGCCAGTCAAGAACTGGTATCTAGGGGAAATATAACATAATGGTCTAATTTGAGTCATGTGATAGTTTTATTTGAGAAAATCCAAAATTATTGTAGAATTCAAAAGTACATCCATAAGAAATCATAATATGTTAGTCATTACATAGATTCAAACAGACCTCCAAGGAGTGGGTCTGCATGTTATTTGATTATATTGTGGGCATAAAACACATGTTTTGACTTAGTGTGGTGGAGTAAAAATATGTTCTGGGAATGTGTCCATATCTGGAATCTCGATAGGTTATATTAGAATTATTGAAACAAAACTAGAAGCTGTAGGACATAGATGATTCATAGATCTGAGGTCAGACTTATAGGGGTCACATGATCTTGTGGGTAAGGTTTAGATACATACGAGGGTCATAGAAGAGGATGCAAGACCATCATGTGGGGCCAATGGCTGGTGTCTAGAACAAATAAGTTGGGAGTACAGACATTCAAGTGTTGGGATTCTTTCTAGGTGCATTCAGTTGTACATATAGGTACCAAGCAGGTCGGGGATCTGATAATGCTTGGAGGTACTATTTTGGAAAGACCATGCTATATTTGTTTTGGGCTTCAAACCTTTTTTTTGTAGAAGGTGCATATATTTTTATTTTGGACTAACAAGCCACTAGTTAGTATTTCTGAGTTAGATATGAGGCATTATATATATATATTAGTCATGTTTCCCTATAATTTATTATGTGCATCAATGTGATGTAGGTTTAACTGATGTGTGTATGCATCAAGGAATCAGTGTAGTGAGGGTTTTGTGTATGGTTCTTAGGCCTATATAACACGATGGGTTTATATATGTATATAACATTGAAGTTAATCTATGAAATCTATTGATATGCATGATCTATGGGAATATGATGAAATTCATGACATAACGGGGTTTATGTATGACACGGTCATGATCTATGGGAATATGATTAAATGCATGACATAATGGGGTTTATGTATGACACGGTCATGATCAAAGCATCATATGATGTGAAGAAGTGATGGTATGTCATGGGAGGACCTCTGAGTCTACTGGTGGTTAGTGGACCCTCAATTATTTTGTTCTAGGGTTAGGAAAGGACCATATAGTTCAATCCTATTTTGTGGTAAACCATGAGGAAGTTTGTCCTATAAGTTGATTACAAGGTAATATTGGGTTGATTTTGATTATATGGGTATGTTAGGTACCCTCTCTAGGTAATGTTTGATAGATTGAAGATGAGAAATTTTATGATGGGGTTATTCTAATGTCTGGTGTTTTTGAATATGTCCTTTTGGGTATTTTTGATCTTTGTAAATTTTAAGATGAATTAGTTGGAGGTCAAGTGGATAATTGTGGTGTAATAGATGTCTATGATACTAGAAGTATATCCATCTAGAAATAAACTATGTGTAACCCTTAATCATTGTGTAGCTACTCTTTATGCCTCAGTGGATCTTCCTATATAACACATGACATGTAACTTGGTTACACATCACAATGAAAATACATGAATTTTAAAAAACCACACCATGTGTTTGTTAAGGTAAAATTTTTTTAACAATCATTAGGGATCAACCCCCCCCCATGTTTTGTCTTCTCCTTATAGAGAAGAGGAATCTAGTAGCTCATGTGTGTTACCAACGCCCTGTGGTCCTTTGACATCTCATCCATCAAATAGTTGTTTCCTTTACCTTCATGTGCATTTGATCCACAACAACAATTTATTCAATCTTCTTATGTTTCCATTTTTTCAACATTCTTATTTATATATGTGTGGATGGTCAGCCTTTTCTGATCATAATACATATATACTATTTTTTGTGATATGATGTTGCATGATTTTGTGTTGCTGATATATACAAATTGTGTGTTTCAAGATTTTATTTTATTACACGGTTGTTATCTTTTAATGGTTCGACTATTTATTTTTATTACATTCAGTATGTAAGGGTATTTCATCAACTATTCTATAAAATTAGACCATTATTTTTATATCCTTATGAGGTTATTTTCTTAACATTGGCTCATCATTACATCATCTAATATAGTCATAAGCCTCTATCGTATTGGGTGACACACCTAAGGCATAGTGGTCAACTTGTCCTGATTACAATTCTATTCGGAATCTGGGTCAGGGATATGTAGTCTGGGTTAATATTTTTGTAAAGGATGGTTGTAAAATGATGTTTTATTATGTTTAGAATTATAAGAGACTTACTTTTTCTTGTGGGAACCTACATATTTGAATGAAACACGTTTTTGTCACACATCATCTTCCTTCCAGCTTGATTGCAACCACATCAAGGTAGAAGATTCATTTTCATCACTTTATAATACATGAATTTCTTTTCATGATTCCTATAAATGGTTTATCATTTAAATTATTTATAAATTTATATCCCATGAGTTGATAATTTAAATAGAAAATTATTTTTATCATTGGAATTGTATGTGAATCCATGACATGTGATTTTGAATATTATTGATTGGCCTTTAAAAAATGATTTTCATTTTAAAAGATGTAGAGACCACTAACTTGTTGTTCTATATATTGTTATTGAATATAAATTACATTTGAACTAAATTTTATGTGTTTTGAATGTGTTTATATATCTTTTTTTAGAGGCATGTGATAATCTTTATTTGAATTGTTCAAATTTTTTGATATTTCCAAATGAGTTAATTTATTTCAAAATAGATCATTATCTTATGTGTATATTATTTTATAACTCTTTATGTATTCGAATATTTTAAAAAAAATTTCTTAAAAGGCAATATGTATTCCCTATTGAGTATTAAAATCATATGATAAAATGGATTGGAATTCTATGCATATTTTAAAGAGATGACCCACAATGAGTTTTATGTAAAATAAGTTTTCATCAATGATTTGAAACCCTATTTTTACCCTTCTTATTAATATTTTAATTTTATGGATTATGATATCACAAAACGTCCCTCATCGCCCATGCTGTGAATACACTATTCCAGCATCCCCAAGGCTAGGGGATGGCGACTATCACCGAAGGAGTCAACCTGCAAGTCGGAGGCATTAGCCTAGATAAATTTATGCACACACACACAAAACCATGTCCCAACACACAAAAGGGAAAAAATATACCTCTAAATAAACTGAGTCTAGCTGATGATAAAAGAAATTGTCTCAAAATACAAATCCATTACAAAATTCTGGAAAATGTAAAGTACAAAAAGTGCTCTTATACCCGTCTTCACTAAACCCCACCTATTGGTGAGACTAGTGATGATGTTGGTTGTAGATTTAGTATCAATTATCCATCGAGTCCTATTGGGCCCCACCTGGTCCTAGGACACCAATTCCATCATCGTTGTGTTCATCTCTCACGTCTCCCTTAACACCCCTATCAAAATTTCGGTCATCATTACCAAAAACAACACGTACGGGCGAAGCCCGTGTAGGGGTGAGTAACACAGTACTCAGTAGAGACCCTAAAAAAGGACAGAACACACAAAAATTCTTCAATGTAAATCACTAAAGACAAGAAAACTCACACCAAATATATTTTAGGGTAGTAAAAGTATCATCGTTAGTCACAAACTCCAAACTCCACCGTCGCTATAGAACTCATCCTCTATCGCGTATAGGGGGATTTTCAGGACACACATAGCCTCTTCCCAATACCCTTGAACTGATGTGGCACTCATCCTGTAGAGACCCGAAGCTTATCGTACATGGACATTACATTACTTTTGCGGAATACTTAGTACATAACAAAAATACACACACAAGGATCGTAATAGTTTAGTGTCTTTGGAAACTCGGAGTATAATCTTCTAATCGTGGGGAAAGATCTTCAACATCTCCCATAAAGATCTTCCCTTTTTTTACCTAAAACCTTTCTTTATATCCTGGGGAAAAGAAAACATAAAAGGGTGAGCTCAAATGCTCAGTAAGGGTAAACAAAGGAAATATCAATCACATAATTTTCATAAGAACATAACATTTTTGGAAATCTTAACCTGCAAAAGAGAGCATAATTTCATAACATGGGATTAATCATAGTAGTGAAATGAAATCATAACTTTAAACATTACTCATTGTGGCATACACACATAATCATAGAGAATCATTTCTTGTTAGTAAAGACTCATTGCCAAGACTATCTTAGTGGACAAAGTCCCTTTCTGAATCGAGTAATCCTCGTTTCAGTCCTGTTTCACTGAACCGGTATAACCTACCATTCCAGCCATGTCTATCTCATGAGATATAAAATCTTTACCCAATGCATTGGAGGGAGATATAGGTCCCACCCATCTTATAATGAATCCTTTCTTATGTGTGCCACATAATCATAAATCATACATCATCGTATAACACATGTAACAAAAATGGGATTCTTGAAACCTCATGACATCATAAATCAATTCATATAAGATAAAGGAATTCATAAAAATAATTCCATCACAACATGATCAAATCAATTTAATAACAGGGATAAAACAGAACCCTTTATTATCTTAGATGGAAAATAATTTTGATAAAACACTTGAACTCCATTCTTGAGGAAAATATCCTTTCTTCTTCAAAAACATTTTTCCTTTCATAACATGTCATAAAACTTTAAAATAAAAGAAGTTGATTAAAAATAAACTTGAAAACTTGTAAAGGAATCTTCTTGGAAACAATGTTTTGAAAATCCTTTCATGCCGTATAAGTTAAAAAAAACATTCTTCATACTTTTGTCGGAAAAGTCAAAAAGTACCTCGTACGGAAAAACGACAAAAGATTCCTTTCATATTCTTTACTAAAAACTCACCTAAGGGTAAAATTGGATTTAAACTATTGCAAGTGGATGGAAAAAATATTTCATATTGAGGGAACATGGATGTGGATGATAAAATACACCCCAGTAAATACTTACGAATAAACAATCTCGGATAAAAATGAGATTGTGATATTTCCCTTACCTTAGGTCCAATTTGCTTCGTATGTGTCCGAACCTCCTGTATAATGATTTAAATAATGTCATTGACTTATTACAGAATCATATTCATTGTTATGATATCATATATGGTTTACTTATGACATTATATTACCCGTTCTTTTGTAAATTCCATGTTAAAGAAGCGTTTTGGGTAAAATCGTTTCATTTATCGTAGGTGTTTTGACTTGTTGTTCTTGACATCATTATTACTTATATCATGATTTACTTACTTCCAGAATATAAAATATGATTTATATATCATATATATTCAGTATATATATATATATAATAGGTAGATAAATAAAATGAAAAACACCGTTCATGGAGACGGTAGTCCGTACGTACGCATGAACGCTGTTTTCCTTTCCTTATTGTCTTGAAATGGAAGTAAGTAGATGACATAAATATGTATATATATACATAAATCCAGTAGCTTTATAATGTCATATATTTCATTATTATTTCTTATATATACATTATAATCATTCTTAAATGGTTAACATGGAGAATGAATCTCATCGCGTCGTGGAGACGGTAGTCCGTACGTACGCACGAGCGATGATATCATTTCTATAAATATTGAATTGAATTGGAGTGGATTATACAATATATCAGAATAAATATGATGTTGTAATAACTATGTATAGTTATTCTTTACACCATTATACCCATCCATGTAAGGTGGTGGTGGAAAATAGATTACACCACGGCGTGGAGACGGTATTCCGTACGTACGCACGCGCGGTGATTTCTTTTTCCGTAGGATGGATAGATGGTGAAATAGGGTTGTTTCATACTTATAATAACATATCAGTATATGAGTGATACTGATGTTATTACTTCATAATGAAACAACCTAAGAAGAATAAGTGGAAGAAGAAATAAAGATGAAAGAATTGGTAACGGTAATTACCTCTTCTTTGAAGCGCCTTTTGGAGACCTCCTCTTAGGGAACTAAAATTGGTCTTTTAGTAAGACCAGAACCTCTAGGATGTTTCTAGGGAAGTGGAGAAGAGATTTTGGCAGGGGTTGGCCGAGCTTGAGTGCTCAAATTGGTGTGAGGAGGAGGGGGAGGAGGTGTCCTTTTATAGGGGAGGAGAGGGGCACCTTAGGAATTCTTAAAAATAATAAATATAACCCCACTTAAAAACCTCCAAAAATGACTCATATTCGAAGATTATATGATATAGGGTTGTAATCTCATCAACCAATCAAATTTAGACATGTTTGGATATTATTTTAAACCTTATCAATTAGATTTAACTCTAAGTTAAATAATTTAACTTTTACCGTGTCTTTTTGTTTTCTTTCACTATATGGTTAATACACTTACTATAACATGCCAAACGAAACCCAAATTGTTTATTATTAATATATATATCCTTATCTAAGTCATTTGGCCGAACCTTAGATTTTTAGGAATAAAATAACAATTAATAATATAATATTTGATTTAAAAACTATTTTGTGTCAATTTTGACACTATGTGATATATGATTTTTGTGAAAGTCATAACAGAATTAAATGTTCGAACCAAGTTGATTAATTCAACCTTAATATATCATGGTAACCTAGAAAATTAGTGTAATTCATAAAAATTTTCAAATTATATTTATTTTGGTGTTTATAACATCAATTATGTCAATATTTCATTAATAAGATAATTACTGCATCATCATTGTGTCATAAATAAATTAAATTATTTGATGTCTAAAAATTACAAATAAAATACCATCATGTAGGAAATCTATTTAGCTTTCTAATTAATATTTTCAATCGAATCTATCTTATGTATAACCCCATATTAAAAATTATTTACTTATTAAACTTTGATTTTTGCTATTTTAACCCTTCTTTAAATAAATTAATAATAAATGTCCTAATCTAATCCAAGTGGGCCTAAATGGTCATATTTTATTCCTAAGTTTGTTTTTGGTCGAATTACACTTGTCCAATAGAATTAGGACATGTGTTAGGGTAATAGTGATATCATATTTACCATTAGTTACCCTATTTACTATTAACCGCGGTAAAAAAAGTAAAAAGTTACTATTCACCAAAAAATTATTTTCATCTCATTGAACCACATTTTAGTCCTTGATATTAACCGTTTCTCTCGGATTTTTGAAATTCCATTCACAGAAGCGGTAAAATTAAGTTTTATGCAAAATTCAGTTTTTAACCTACCACTTAGTAGTTTCACTATTCATCAAAAATTGATGTTTTTCAGAATAATGCCAAAATTTCATCCCAAGCTATATTTCATATTCCGAATTCAAAAATGAAGTCTATTTTACCAATTTCATAACATAAAAGTTGCATTAATTAATTTTATAATTAAATCCCGCTGTTAAAACAAATAGCGTGTTTTTAAGAAACAATATCTATCAAAAGATTGACACTTGTTTATGTCTGGTTTAAATGTGCAATTACATCCAATGACCAACATTGTATTAAATTGTAAAAATATATTCTAAATACACTTTAAAACCACTCAAATTAATGATTTATCACTATTAATTATTTCGATTAAAAAAGTTGTTTTTAATTATAATTTAGTAATTTTCACTATTCATCAGAATATGAAAGTTATCCGAAAAGTACCAAAATTTCACCTTAGGCTAAATTCGATACTCCGAATCCAAAAATGAAGTTCATTTTGAAAAATAAGATTTATAGAATTTTAAAAAGTGGTTATTACTATTCATAACGGCTAGTTTTAATAATATTTTAATAGCATATCGTTGTTTAATGAAACTCAGTATTGCGTATTACACACGCTATCGAGGAAGGTCGCGATTGCGTGTAATGCAAGGCAAGTCAAGGATGTGTGTTGTGCAAGCTCCTTTTGGTGTAGCGTACAACACAAGATATTAATAAAATTAAAAAGAATATATATTTTTTTATAAAATCTTGGGCTGTTACATTCTACCCCCCTTAAAATGAATTTCTCCCTCGAAATTCGTCGGGGTTATAAATGGTTTACTATTTGAAAGTTTCTTTAATATAAACCCACATCGTAAAAGGGAATACCAAAACTTGTCTTTAAAAACTAAAGTATGAAATGTAACGATTACCCAAATAAACTAATCACTGGGTTTCCACATAGGTGAAAATATGGATAGGGAAGAGAAATCTAACCATCATGTTCTGATGGAGAGTGGTAGAGAACATGGCTATGGAAAAGCCAGTAATCAAAAATCCATAGATTTGTGATGATATAAGGTACCATCTGATTCATCAGGTATAAGATCACTAGGACAACATTTTTTTTGGTTTTCAAGATCATTTCCCTAAAGATGAAAATTTGCTTAGAATAAATACTTACTTTATTTTGGTACAATCTCACTTTTGTTCGTGCCTTGAACAATTTCTAATTCATCTCTTAAATAAATGAAGTTGAATTTGTTATTCGTGAAGTGTTAGCAGATCATGCGATAGAATGACGGGTCATTCCATCTGTCTCAAACAAAATGTTAGCAAAAGTTATTAAATAAGTCATTCTATAGTGAGATTAATCATATATAGTTCCTAAAATGGACTTATACTTCATATATCATACTGCTTAATATAATAAAACTATTTTCTATAAACAGGGACTTCCTGTAGGCCAGTGGTAGGCGATAAAGGCCAGTCGCACTTTGGTTGTGGGTTCGATTCCTACAGCCTTGTCCGAAGCGATGGGTTGTCGCCCGTCCTGCAGGTTGTCCTTTTTCTAAAACTACGTCACTATAACATCCCATCAATAATATCGAAAATCTTCTATCCTTAAACAATACTAACTTATGTCCAACATAATTTAGTCTAATCTTTAGGCTTATACATAATACTGCAGTCCACTCTCATAATATAGTGACATCGATTACCAGAGATTTAATACTGTCGTTGATCCCCACATATCATAAGATATGTCTTGTTGGTCACATTCCAAACATTCAAAGTCCTTAATCGTGTATTCTCTTGAATACCATAGCGAAAACATGAGTGCAGTTAAAAGTTAACACTTTCCACATACCAAAATCCTCAAAATTCTATATACTCAAACCATGATATCACTTAGTCCTTATATCAATCATGAGCTCATGAATACTACCAAACATTTAATTTTCTCCTTATCCCTTCATTATGCGCATATCATCTACATTCCAAAAATATCTGAATAACCTTTCATGGATACTGGTAACATTAATCATACACTTTCAAAACACAAGGAAAGACAACAGTGTAACAATCCATAGATGTCTCATTATTCCAAAATTACACATGATAAACATGTAATCATTCCAGTACATTCTCAAACCATTGACCGAGCTTCAAAAATTCTTTCATCTCACATATCATTTGTAGTCTCTTCATCATCATCCACATAAATACTACCCATATGACCATACTGATTCTCTTCATGAGTCTTTCCCTTAGGGCATTTGATTGCATAATGCCCATACATTCCACATTTAAAACACTTAACCATTTTTGATGTCGTAGCAATACCATTATCCTCATCCATGGTGTTAACCGACCCTTTTCCTTTGCACTTACTTGCTTTGTGTCCTTCTTTTCCACACCCAAAGCATCTTCCAGTTCCCTTGAAACATTCTCCTTGATGCCTCTTCCCACATGATTTACATAGGGGAAATTGAACATTCTTTCCTCTATGATCATCATGGAACTCCATCTTTCTCTTATTAGTCGAGTCAGGAAACTTACCAAATTTTACTTTATTGATCATATTGTGAGATTGCTGATTTGGCATAATAATGATGTTTGGACATCCAAATCCCATTTCATTTGGTTGCTCATGAAGAATATCATTCCATTGTCCATCATATCCTCCATTATTGTGAATCATCTTGTTTCCAGCCATTTTCTAAAACCCAAACATAATAGTGTGAGAGGCAAAAATCATGCTAGGGAAAACAACATAATAAAGGGGGAGTACCTTAAATATCCAACATCTTAGGTTTAATTCTATGATCGTTAGCGTAATTCTATTACTATAACCTATACGTATACTTATCCCTAGGGACATCCCTAGACATACCATAGAAATATCTCTAGGGATCTCACTAACGTATTCGCATCCTAGTTTCCAAAGGTTGACTAAACCTTTCCTCTGATACCAACTGTAGAGACCCGTAGCCTGACTTACATGGACATTACATTACTTTTGCGGAATACTTAGTATATAACAAAAATACACACACAAGGATCGTAATAGTTTAGTGTCTTTGGAAACTCGGAGTATAATCTTCTAATCGTGGGGAAAGATCTTCAACATCTCCCATAAAGATCTTCCCTTTTTTTTACCTAAAACCTTTCTTTATATCCTGGGGAAAAGAAAACATAAAAGGGTGAGCTCAAATGCTCAGTAAGGGTAAACAGAGGAAATATCAATCACATAATTTTCATAAGAACATAACATTTTTGGAAATCTTAACCTGCAAAAGAGAGCATAATTTCATAACATGGGATAAATCATAGTGGTGAAATGAAATCATAACTTTAAACATTACTCATTGTGTCATACACACATAATCATATAGAATCATTTCTTGTTAGTCAAGACTCATTGCCAAGACTATCTTAGTGGACAAAGTCCCTTTCTGAATCGAGTAATCCTCGTTTCAGTCCTGTTTCACTGAACCGGTATAACCTACCATTCCAGCCATGTCTATCTCATGAGATATAAAATCTTTACCCAATGCATTGGAGGGAGATATAGGTCCCACCCATCTTATAATGAATCCTTTCTTATGTGTGCCACATAATCATAAATCATACATCATCGTATAACACATGTAACAAAAATGGGATTCTTGAAACCTCATGACATCATAAATCAATTCATATAAGATAAAGGAATTCATAAAAATAATTCCATCACAACATGATCAAATCAATTTAATAACAGGGATAAAACATAACCCTTTATTATCTTAGATGGAAAATAATTTTGATAAAACACTTGAACTCCATTCTTGAGGAAAATATCCTTTCTTCTTCAAAAACATTTTTCCTTTCATAACATGTCATACAACTTTAAAATAAAAGAAGTTGATTAAAAATAATGTTGAAAACTTGTAAAGGAAGCTTCTTGGAAACAATGTTTTAAAAATCCTTTCATGCCGTATAAGTTAAAAAAAACATTCTTCGTACTTTTGTCGGAAAAGTCAAAAAGTACCTCGTACGGAAAAACGACAAAAGATTCCTTTCATATTCTTTACTAAAAACTCACCTAAGGGTAAAATTGGATTTAAACTATTGCAAGTGGATGGAAACAATATTTCATATTGAGGGAACATGGATGTGGATGATAAAATACACCCCAGTAAATACTTACGAATAAACAATCTCGGATAAAAATGAGATTGTGATATTTCCCTTACCTTAGGTCCAATTTGCTTCGTATGTGTCCGAACCTCCTGTATAATGATTTAAATAATGTCATTGACTTATTACAGAATCATATTCATTGTTATGATATCATATATGGTTTACTTATGACATTATATTACCCGTTCTTTTGTAAATTCCATGTTAAAGAAGCGTTTTGGGTAAAATCGTTTCATTTATCGTAGGTGTTTTGACTTGTTGTTCTTGACATCATTATTACTTATATCATGATTTACTTACTTCCAGAATATAAAATATGATTTATATATCATATATATTCAGTATATATATATATATAATATGTAGATAAATAAAATGAAAAACACCGTTCATGGAGACGGTAGTCCGTACGTACGCATGAATGCTGTTTTCCTTTCCTTATTGTCTTGAAATGGAAGTAAGTAGATGACATACATATGTATATATATACATAAATCCAGTAGCTTTATAATGTCATATATTTCATTATTATTTCTTATATATACATTATAATCATTCTTAAATGGTTAACATGGAGAATGAATCTCATCGCGTCGTCGAGACGGTAGTCCGTACGTACGCACGAGCGATGATATCATTTCTATAAATATTGAATTGAATTGGAGTGGATTATACAATATATCAGAATCAATATGATGTTGTAATAACTATGTATAGTTATTCTTTACACCATTATACCCATCCATGTAAGGTGGTGGTGGAAAATAGATTACACCACAGCGTGGAGACGGTATTCCGTACGTACGCACGCGCGGTGATTTCTTTTTCCGTAGGATGGATAGATGGTGAAATAGGGTTGTTTCATACTTATAATAACATATCAGTATATGAGTGATACTGATGTTATTACTTCATAATGAAACAACCTAAGAAGAAGAAGTGGAAGAAGAAATAAAGATGAAAGAATTGATAACGGTAATTACCTCTTCTTTGAAGCGCCTTTTGGAGACCTCCTCTTAGGGAACTAAAATTGGTATTTGAGTAAGACCAGAACCTCTAGGATGTTGCTAGGGAAGTGGAGAAGAGATTTTGGCAGGGGTTGGCCGAGCTTGAGTGCTCAAATTGGTGTGAGGAGGAGGGGGAGGAGGTGTCCTTTTATAGGGGAGGAGAGGGGCACCTTAGGAATTCTTAAAAATAATAAATATAACCCCACTTAAAAACCTCCAAAAATGACTCATATTCGAAGATTAGATGAGATAGGGTTGTAATATCATCAACCAATCAAATTTAGACATGTTTGGATATTATTTTAAACCTTATCAATTAGATTTAACTCTAAGTTAAATAATTTAACTTTTACCGTGTCTTTTTGTTTTCTTTCACTATATGGTTAATACACTTACTATAACATGCCAAACGAAACCCAAATTGTTTATTATTAATATATATATCCTTATATAAGTCATTTGGCCGAACCTTAGATTTTTAGGAATAAAATAACAATTAATAATATAATATTTGATTTAAAAACTATTTTGTGTCAATTTTGACACTATGTGATATATGATTTTTGTGAAAGTCATAACAGAATTAAATGTTTGAACAAAGTTGATTAAATCAACTTTAATATATCATGGTAACCTAGAAAATTAGTGGAATTCATAAAAATTTTCAAATTATATTTATTTTGGTGTTTATAACATCAATTATGTCAATATTTCATTAATAAGATAATTACTCCATCATCGTTGTGTCATAAATAAATTAAATTATTTGATGTCTAAAAATTACAAATAAAATACCATCATGTATTAAATATTTTTATATTTCTAATGAATATTTACAATCGAATTTATCTTATGTATAACCCCATATTAAAAATTATTTACTTATTAAACTTTGATTTTTGCTATTTTAACCCTTCTTTAAATAAATTAATAATAAATGTCCTAATCTAATCCAAGTGGGCCTAAATGGTCATATTTTATTCCTAAGTTTGTTTTTGGTCGAATTACACTTGTCCAATAGAATTAGGACATGTGTTAGGGTAATAGTGATATCATATTTACCCTTAGTTACCCTATTTACAATTAACCGCGGTAAAAAAAGTAAAAAGTTACTATTCACCAAAAAATTATTTTCATCTCATTGAACCACATTTTAGTCGTTGATATTAACCGTGTCTCTCGGATTTTTGAAATTCCATTCACAGAAGCGGTAAAATTAAGTTTTATGCAAAATTCAGTTTTTAACCTACCACTTAGTAGTTTCACTATTCATCAAAAATTGATGTTTTTCAGAATAATGCCAAACTTTCATCCCAAGCTATATTTCATATTCCGAATTCAAAAATGAAGTCTATTTTAACAAATTCATAACATAAAAGTTGCATTAATTAATTTTATAATTAAATCCCGCTGTTAAAACAAATAGCGTGTTTTTAAGAAACAATATCTATCAAAAGATTGACACTTGTTTATGTCTGGTTTAAATGTGCAATTACATCCAATGACCAACATTGTATTAAATTGTAAAAATATATTCTAAATACACTTTAAAACCACTCAAATTAATGATTTATCACTATTAATTATTTCGATTAAAAAAGTTGTTTTTAATTATAATTTAGTAATTTTCACTATTCATCAGAATATGAAAGTTATCCGAAAAGTACCAAAATTTCACCTTAGGCTAAATTCGATACTCCGAATCCAAAAATGAAGTTCATTTTGAAAAATAAGATTTATAGAATTTTAAAAAGTGGTTATTACTATTCATAACGGCTAGTTTTAATAATATTTTAATAGCATATCGTTGTTTAATGAAACTCAGTATTGCGTATTACACACGCTATCGAGGAAGGTCGCGATTGCGTGTAATGCAAGGCAAGTCAAGGATGTGTGTTGTGCAAGCTCCTTTTGGTGTAGCGTACAACACAAGACATTAATAAAATTAAAAAGAATATATATTTTTTTATAAAATCTTGGGCTGTTACACATCCCTGATTAATACCATGGGTATGTGGGGTCATACTGAGACGCTCCCCATAATAGGTATGCTGGGTCAAACAGATCTGTTTCCCACATTGGCTAAACTGTGGTTCTCCTCCTATTGAGTACCATGGGTCTTCAGTTGTACACAGAGTTGCTCCCAACTGTAGGTCTTCTGGGTCACACAAAGCCTCTTCCCACTACGACATCCACGAGCAGTCTTCAGGTATCATCCAACAACATGGTTCATTACGTTGCGTGATTGGGAGAAATGCTCGTCAAGCCTTTAGTCACTTATCTACATCCATGAAATTCATTACAAAACATGAAAAATTATATGACTCGTTGAGAGGATCCTAATTCTATAAAATTCCCATCAATCGGATGTATGGTTAGCTACATACATGTGTTTTCGAAACCTGGGGACCGGTTTCGAAAGGGCACGGTCCGACCTGGTCAGACCGACCCGACCAACCCAGCAAATGGGATCCACAATCTCCAACTTATTCTAATGGATGCGACTAGAACTGGTGTGGGTTGAGGTTGGTCTGGTCTAGCCTGGCCTATGGTCCTTGCATAATAGGCCTCACAAGACCTAGCTTGTTTGGACAAGGGTCCAGCTTTCCGAGGTTCCCTACGTCCAAGCCAAGTCTAGCCCGCCCTGAAGAGGGAATGATTCATACCTACTAGTGTGGGTACTGCATTCTAGGAGAGGCTCTGGCCCCCCTAGCCGGTCTGGCCAGCCGGCCCGGTCCGACACACTGGGGGTTCAAGCCTCATCCATTCGGCAAGTGGCAAACTGGTCTACCTTACAAGACGCGTCTGAGAGCCACATTTGTTCCCCTATATTACCTTGCATGTAGTCACAGGGAACCTCCACCACCACCGTTAAGTGACTGCGGCTTGCAGATATGTATGTGGCTTAGTGATTCATCCACTTCCCTCAGATGCGGTCAAGCGACCACGTCTGCTGCCTCCAGCTGACATCTCTTTCGGCAGCTTCTCCCGCTGTGCCGCGGCCCGGTCCGTCTGCCACCTTTCATCTGGCGTGATGTCATTGGGGACCACCTCCCTACTACATTCTCTACTATGACCACTTCTGGTAGTTGTCTTTTCCCCCGAAAGCACTGGTGTGT
Organism: Viscum album; assembly: GCA_963277665.1. Classification (NCBI taxonomy): domain Eukaryota; kingdom Viridiplantae; phylum Streptophyta; class Magnoliopsida; order Santalales; family Viscaceae; genus Viscum; species Viscum album. The sequence continues at coordinate 587,970,135 of OY728141.1, read as the reverse complement.
GTATAGATTCTTCCATGGACCAACTGGTCTGCAACAGTGGTCTGTTCTTTATGCCACATGCACCTGCATTTTCTAGGGATCGTTTTGTCCACCACAATGGTCTCAAAACTACATTTTCATTGATTCAAAATATTTTCCCTGAATAATACCCACAACATAGGGGCTTCTTCCTTGTTTGTGTTAGCCAGGGTACTCCACATTAGATGTTTACAAAACAAGGGAGGTCTGGGAATTTTTATTTTAAAAACAAATATAATTAAATCATGGATAAAGAAACTCCAAAGAAGTCACCCTTAAACAAGAACTCATGGTTAGTGGATTAACTAGTTTGTGGGGTAATCAACAGTAGTCATTTAAAAAATAAGGGGATGAAAAATGAATAAAAACTCTTTACCTTTTTTATGACCATTGTCACACGATCATTCTCTATGGGTTAAGACGTTGATGTCGCTTACCTGCTCTGATTTTCGACATGCCTTAATGTTTGTGAAGATCTGCTGGTGTTCATCGTTCTTCACTGGGGTGGATGATTGTTAGAGGTTCACCATAGAATCCTCCAAATTTCTAATCCATATTTCCCCAGCGCATCAAACTATAAAAAAGAGAACATCACAGCGTTCCCATTATCTTATGATGTCGCGTCGTTACACTATTTTATTAAAGAAACAATGTCACTGTTACACGTCATTAAAGAGTAGTTACACTATGAGTGTAACAATCCATTAATTAGCCTCATTGATGAGCATCATTTCCTCCATGTATCTTCCCCGCAACATCTACATCCACCAATAAAATGAGAGAAATAAAATATCGAATTTTTTAAAATTTATTTTATTATTTCTCTCAAAAAGTCCAAAAAATAAATTTTTCACTTGGACCATGCCAGCCAAAGTTAATTTATTTCTTGGTGAAACATGATGTTCTGAATTCAACAGTTCCATAGATTTTTTATCCAAGAAATGGTTCAAAATATTGAAAATATCACTCAAAAATTTACTAAATATCCTTAAAAAAGGTTTTGAATTTTATTCTGAGGTATGCAGACCTCATAATTAAGTGACATAGAATTTTCTGGTCTATGAAAAATTCCATATATATAAAATGATAAACGGAAATTATGATACATTACATTATCCCTACCTTAGGGCTTTATGTCCATGAAAGACAAATCAAAAAGTATACAGAAATATTGGGGTACTGAGTATGAATCTAATCCTCCTGGTCCCATAAGCTCTTATAGAGATTATTGTGCTCCAATAAAACAAAAAATAGAGGAATCGACCATCCCTGTAGGTCCTGCTCATGTCAATCCACTATATCCACTGTGAAATCTGCAAACATAACCCCATCATCAATTTCTAGTTCTCCCCAGTTGAGGATGTGGGATGGATCATGCACGTACCTCCTCAGCTCAGGCACACATAAAATATCATTCACATGGTGCATTTATGGGGGAAGAGCTAGGTGGTATGCAACCTCACCAACTCTACTCAGGATCTGAAAAGGTCCGATTGAGCTCTAAACTAGATTATCGCCATGGATAAATCTATGCAATCCTCATTCGGGTGTGACCCAAAGGAACATATTATCTTCCTCCATGAAGTCCAAGGGTCTCCATTTCTTGTCGACAAAAGACTTCTTCTTGCTTTTTGAAGTCCTCATCTGCTCTTGGATGATGAAAAAATTTTCTGTGGTAGCCCATAAAAACTTTGGTACCATGAATTCTGACACACTTGGGTATGTTAAGAATATGTTTGATCTACAAGGCATCATGTACAAGGCATCAAATGGTGTCATTCCAATGGTTTGGTGATAGATATTGTTGTATGAAAACTCCACCAGTGGAAGGTTGTTATACCAACTGTGACCAAAGTCGAGGATGCAATAATTAAGCATGTCCTCCATGCTCTGTATGGTCTACTCTTTGTGATCATCTAACTAGGGGAGAAATGCTATGAGCAAACACAACTGTTTCCCGAAAACCACCTATAATACCTTCCAAAACTATGATGTAAAACGAGCATCATGATATGAGACTATAGTCGAAGGCACCTCGTGAATCCGCACTACACCCCAAATGTAGTGGCATCTCAAGCCCTATATTATTCCATTATACATAATGGGTATGATGTGATATGACTTGGTGAGTCGGTCAACAATCATCCAAATAGATTCATGACCTCTAGATGTACCAGGTAACCTCATCACGATGCCCATAAATATGACATCTCATTTCCACTCTACTGCCTCAAGTGGCTAATTCAATGGTGTTGGATCCTAGTTCCTGGCCTTCACTTGCTGACATGAGTGGCATTGTGAAATGAACTTAGACAATTCTTTCTTCATCCATGGCCACCAGAAATGACGTTGGAGGTCATGGTACATCGTTTCAACTCTAGGATGTACCTCTAGAGGAGAAGTATGAAACTCTCTCAACACCACCTCCTACAATGACACTGATATTAAAATGCACCTTTTGAAAAGGTTGATGTTCTCGTCACCTATCAAAAATCCATCAGGTGTCGATCCTGATGATATATAACCACATCAAAAATCGCAGTCAACATCCCCCACTTGTGCCTCCCTGAGTCGCAGAAGGAGTAGGGGAGTAACAAACATCAACTGTAGGTAATAAAAACTTAACCATAACCCATGATGGATACTTTCATCTTGGATAACTAAATTGTCTCCATACTCATCAGTTGCAACCCGGTCCTCTTGTTAAGCACGTCTTCCACCAATTTCCCCTTTCTAGAGGTATAGACTATCTCAAAATCGTAGTCTTAGAGGAACTCTATCCATTGTCGTTGTCTTATCTTTAGTTCCTTCTTGGAGAAGATATACTTGATACTATTATTATTAGAGTAAACTATAATTTGATCAACCATAATTTAGTGTCACCACATCTTCAACGCAGAAACCACTATTTCTAACGCCAAGTCATGGATCATATAGTTCTGCTTATTCTATCTCAACTATCATGATACTTAGGCGATCACCGCATGCTTCTGAATTAGGACACAACGAAGGTAAGTCCCGGATGTACCACAGTAAAATACATACCCAACACCCTAATCAGGTAGTCACATGATGGGGGAACTATTAATCCTCTACCTCATCTTCTCAAAAATCTGTAGGCATTTCTCTATTGACACAATGGTCATTCCCTTTCATGTCAACACTGATAAGGGTGCATCTACCTTAGAAAATTAGGCATAAACCATTGATAGTAACTAACCATCACCAAGAAGATTTTCACCTCAATCAGCTCTTGGGAGGCTCCTATGCTAGAATAACCTATATCTTTTCTAGATCTACGGCAACTCCAGCCTCAGAGATGTCGTGTCCCAGAAAGTGGACATCATGTATCCAGAAATTAAAATTCGAGATACTAACATAAATCTAGTGCTATCAAATTTTATCCAGAACTATTTTTAGGTGTGTATAATGATTCTCCTATAACATTGAATACACCAAGATGTCACCGATGAAGACCACATTGAATCGGTTAAGGAAGGGAAGTAAGATCATGTTAATGAGGCCCATGAATACTACTCAGGAGTTGGTCACACTGAAAGTCATCACCAGTAACTCATAATGGATATACCGGAACCTGAAGGCCATCTTCGGTACATCCTCATCCTGTACTTAGAGCTGGTTATAGCCTGATCTACAGTCTATCTATGAGAACCATTTTGCTCACTTCAGTTGGTTGAATAGGTCATCAATTCTATGTCGTGGGTACTTTTTCTTCACAGTTGCCCTGTTCAAGCGCCATAAGTCCACGAATAACCTCAAATTACCATGTTCTTGTTTAGTAAAAAGTATCGGGACTGGCCATGGTGAAACATTTGGCCTTATGAAACCCTTCCGTTATATTTCCTCTAGATGTACCCTCAGCTCATGAATCTCTATGAGATCCAATCGATATTCCAGTGTGGATATCAATGTCTTACCAGGGTATAGGTCAATATTTAAGTCTTCATCTCTATGAGGATGTAGTAATGGAACATAGTTAAGAAAAAACATACCCATACACGTCCACCACTACATGGAATCTTGGACTCCTTTCCTCCACTGCACACATGTTGTGGCTAGCCTAGAGATGACAGATCAGATGCACCTTACTCTTAGAGAATATAACCTACACAGAAAAGGTTTCCATCACACTAGTGAAGGAAATCCTAGATCCATCCTTATGGACACAAATCCATGTACACCAAAAAAAATTCAATCTGAGCATTGACTATATATTACCAGTTCATGCCCAAGATGACATTATAAGGCCTCAATACTGCTACATAGAGATTCCAACTGATAGAGTCACCTGATAGGGTAATATCACACTACTGAAACCATTGTCTAATTGTTGAATCATTTCCCATAAGATTCTATAGTTGTAAGTTTTGAGCTAACAAATCCACTGAAATCATTGAGTTCTGAATGTGATCAGTGGAAAGGAATAAGTTACTAGCACCAGTGTCTATATGTACAGTAGCTCAAGAAAAGATGAAACAACTTATACCTCATATCATCTCTGGTGTGTCAGATTCATAAGCCTCTACTGCCTCAAGATGATCTTTCCAATGTTCGCCTATTTCCTAAGGATGAGGTGGACCACCTGGGGGTTGTGGTGGTAACATCTCAAACTGTCACCAACCAACTATCACTCAGAAATCATTAATGCCACGTGTGCTACACTACAGACCTCCTCACTCGAACCGCTGATGTTGCCTTAGTGGCCACTCGACCATATTCTGGTGATCTGTATGGTGGGTCGGGTAGTCACATTCAATGTGTATGTATCCACCGCATGAATAGCACTGCTTGACTCCCTACCGACTCCCTCTAGACTAGGAGCCTCGCACAACTAAACCTGAGTCCATGGGAAATCCTCTGAAATACATAGACCACTTGAGCCAACGCATATATTTTCTTCTTCCTACTGAAGACATCGTCGTTGGGGGTCTACTGGTAGCTCTAGATACAGGCTCCTACACTTCCAAGAAACACCATATCAGAATGGCTTGCTCCAGCACCTCATCCTGGATAGGGAAGAAGAGAGACACCCCCAAAGCCCAAATATTCCACTATAGTCCCGGATCAAAGGATCAAGACCTAATGAAAGGGTCTCACACCATTTATGTGGAGTAGTAAAAAGTCGTTTTAAACCTCACAGAGTACACAACCACTATCATGTAGTCCTGCCATAGGTGAAGAAGCTCCAAGATGCACACATACAACAAGGTCATGGGGAAAAAATCCTATTAGAAAATTCTCTCGACATCAAACCCATCGAGGGTCACCTCATCGTGATTTTGGATAGAAAAACTCCACCATCTTTATGTCGATACATGTCAAAAGAGTTCTGACAAGATCCTTATCTAGTCCAGAAGTGGCCTCAATAAGTGGACGGCCTGCATCACATCCTCTACCCAGTCCTCAACGACCTACGGATCTGTCTCTCCCATAGTTTTGGGAGGTCTCTATCTCATAAAATAATGTGGGTAACTGAGCCTAAGAAAATCCATTTCGAGAACCTCGAGAAGTAGATACTGAAAATTGGGTTCTGGAAGCACTAGTGAACCACCCAGTGGGGCCATCTGTAGAACTATTCCTTGAATGGATGCCTCGTCACGAGGCGAGTTGTTCTCATGACCCCATATCGGGATCTTGTCTGGTCATAAACATGGAGGCATCATCAGATTTATCATGATGTACCATAGATTTAATGTTAAACCTCGTGAGCTGAATTTTATTAAAAATAAGGAAACACTAATGCAACTAGTATTTTCATGTATTTAAACAAAAAAAGAATTCAAGGTCCTGGTGTATGGATAAATCGGTTGTCACCCCAACACTGGACTCCTCGAATATTAATGTTGAACTCGCAACACTTAACATACTTTCCTCAAATAAAAAAGAACAAACTCTTGTTATTTGAGGGGGAAGAAAATGCCCATTGACCCCAATATGTCATGACCCGTCCCCCTGGGCCTTTATCGTGACAACCCCATGTCTGCCTCTAGAAGGCCAGGGACTGGTGACTAGTAAGGATGGAATCAACCTACATGTGAGGGGAATTAACATAGATACCACTTTGCACACACATTCCTAAACACGTACCATCTAAAAAATGAAAAAAACATACAAATGAATAAACTGAGTGCAGGTACATTTGAAAGTATGTGGGAAGAATAAAAAACCAAGAAAATGTACTGCAAACTGTAATGTACGAAATGTTCTCTGATTTCCATATACAGAAAACCCCACCTAATCATGAGAGTATAGATGCTACTGGAAACCGAAGTTTTACATCACATTCACCTGGTCCTATTGGGCCCCGCAAGGTCCTAGGACACCAAGTCCACCATCGTACCGTCTGTCCATCCTGTCTCCCTGAGCACCCAGCCAAAATGTCAGATTTCTACACTAGACGCACCATTTATGGTTGAATCCCATTCTGAGGTGAGTAACATAGTACTCAGTGGGGACCGTAAATCTAAACGGAAATAACACACAACAATTCCTCAATGTAATAAACAGAAGAAAAGACATCCACACCCGGTATATTCTACGGTAGTAGAAGTATAATCGTCAGTCACAAACTTCTAACTCCTCTTCCACTGGGGAACTCCTACTGTATCAAGTATAGTGGGCCTCATGAGTCAAACAGAGCCACTTCCCACTAACCATGAACTGATGTGGCACTCATCCCTGATAAGTACCATGTGTATGTGAGGTCACACGGAGTTTCTCCACACTATTGGCATGCCGGGTCATCGACCAACATCCCACTTTTGATGTACTAAGGTACTCCTCCTATCAGGTACTGTCGGTCTTTTGGGTCACACAGAGCCCCTCCAGTAACATCCTAAGTAAATAATGAAGATGACATTTTTCATATTTATTAATATTGGGGAATTGAATTTTAATTTTACCTTAAAGGGGATTCAATAATCGATACTGTACTCAACACACAGAAATGGTCTTCTTTGAAATCTCATATTTCACGCAATGTTGAGATATACCGAAAAATAATATAATATTATTATTATTTTAAATAATAGTTAACGCCAAGCCATTAAATTACCAGGATTGAATATAACTAACTATAATATTATTACACATGTTTGTTAAATTGTTTTAGATTAATTAAATAATAGTTAGAGGCTTAAAACGTGAATGAATCCAATTTAAAGCATAAATACTCTAATATTCTTTAAAATTTCGATTTACCGCCTTTTGATGGTGAACAATTTTTAAATATATTAATTGTAACTTTTATATGTTCTATTTGAAAAAGTAATATTTTCCTTTAGAATCAGATAATCGAATTTACTTTTGATGAAATTTTGGAATTTATTTGATAAAGTTAATTTTTAATGAATAGTGAAAAATACTTCATTTTATTCAAAACTAAATTTTAATATAATTTATTTATATTTATAAAATATATTTTAAATGGTTTTAAAGTGTAATTTGTTTATATTTTTGAAATTTAATCCAATGGTGGAAATTAAAAATAATTACGCATTGAAATTGGATTAAAAAATGTCAATCATTTGGTAGTTATTATTTTATTATAAACACGCTTTTTGGTTTTGACAATGGGAATTAATTTTAAATTACTTTATCAAAAAAAATTATTTTGAATTTGGGGAAATAGATTGCATATCTGGAATCAGGAGGTCTAAATTTTGTACATTGTTAACATTTATATTTAGACATTATGAATAGTAAATTCTGTAAATATTTTATTTACCATGGTTAAAGTGTAAATCTAGTAAATAAGGGTAAAAATTAATATTATAATAACATTAATTTACAATAACACGTGTAATAATCCTATTGAATGATACATGTACAACCATGGAAATAATTGGGGAGATTTTAGGACCCAATGGATCCACTTGAAAGTTAAAATGACACTTTATAAAAAATAATATATAGTTATGGAAAATTAAACATCAACATATATCACTTGGTAAAATAATTTGTATAACGGGTTATATAAATGATTGTTTCCACTATAAATAGTAGATATAAAGCTAAAATTATTTCATACATCATGGTACTTTATTTATAATTTTTTGATGTCAATAAAATAAATTTATTTATGACACTATAATGATCTAATGATTACCTCACTAATGAATCTTTTAAATAAATGAGATTATAAATATTAAAATAATTTTTTTTTGAAAATTTTTATGCCATCCATGAATTTTATGGATGGGTATAAATTTTTATATTTGGATTAATGTAGTTTTTTCAAAATAATCATGTGGAGAAATTTTTAAATTTCTTGATATTATTAATTTACAAATCGGCATAAATGGGGTTTTAATATGAATACTATTTTATTAAATGGTAAAAAAGTTCAAAAATTATACGATTCATGCAAATAACATATATAATGTTAAAAATTTCATAAAATATTCATTTTGGGTCTCTTTGAATTTTATTGTTAATATATTAACCATATAGTATAAATGTACAAGGGGGAAAATATTAGTTAAATTATTTAGTTAAATTTAAATTCTAAAATATGAGGTTGCTTTTAATAAATATAAAATTTGAAGGCCTTCGGGTTATTGGGTGAAAAGATAAGGTTACTTTTTTCCCTAAAATTGTCTAAAATAAAATGTATTAGAGTATTTAGAACAAAAATAACCGTATTTTAGAATTAAATGAGTTTGGGACCTTTTGAAATAGAAATTATGTTTATAATAAAATTGTGCTTCTAAACATTCATAAAGAGCCCCTCCTCCCCCTTATATAAAGCCATCACCTCTAACCATTACGCACTGCTATAAAGATTATTTTCTCATCCAAAAACTAAAAAAATAACCTCCCAACAAATATATATTCCACCTGGATTCCTAAAATTTGGATTAAGGCACATAAAGAAAGCCTTTTGGTTCAAACCAAATGATGTTACCCGATATAAAGGTAACGTCTTTCCTCAATTTCTCTAATTTTATTTTAAATTTTCACTCCATATTCTCTTCTTATTTTTTGTTTACATAAAAAAATATTATAATATATATACTAGGATTTTTTATTAGATGTATTCAAACTACACTTTCACACACCTCTATCTAATGGATACAGACATGTGGTTTTTGTGGACGGTGAACTAATGCCTCACGATACGATGATTGTTCAATCATCTCCTACCAACTAATATGGTGGAAATTACGATACAATATTATTTATATGTGATATATATTATATTTATATTTTCACTATTATTATTTATTTTTCATTTATATCATTCCATTATGGTCTCCAAAATGTGTAAATACAATAAATTAGTTTGAAGAAGTGTGAACTACTGCCCCATTAAAGTGATATGAATCTTTAATAACAGATATGGAACATATACAAGAATGTTTTAATGAACTTATGTAACATATATATAATATTATATTACAATAAAATAATAATATTCTTATCTATCATTTGGTATTCATTCTTTTAAAAATGGAAGAAGGAATTTCAAGTAGTATTGATGCATACATACGACTTACCGTATCCAAGAACAATGCATTCAATTTGTTATATCGAAATGAAATGGACTATTATAAATATATATATACTTGATATATATGATATATATGATATCAAAATCATGAATATCATTCTGTAGATAATTTAATTTTTACCACATGGACAATTTGAAATAACAACAAGTTAATTTTTGACTCATGTACCTAACATCAAACAAAATAACAATATAAACATGAATAAATATATGATTATTATACCAAGGGAGTAAGAGATATAAAAAGAATAATAAATATGAAAAAGGATCCGATTTAAATATGATTAAGTTATTTTTATTATTCATGGAGATAACAAATGAAAAAGACATGTAAGACACATGATAAGGGGTTTTCGTCTCACTTTGTATTCTAGTTAGATTCATGATATATTTTCACATATTTTATTTTGTATGGTGTATGTAATGACCATGATTTTATTTCTTCTATAATATATTTTAATTTAATTTTATTTACATCTTCATTTTCATTATCATTATTTCATTTGGTGTATGTTTCTTCATTTTAAATTTTAATTTTCTTATGATGGGATATTTTCTCTTATATCATTATTGTTTTAAATTTAATTTCAATGTAATGAGAGACCATTTTCTCTCTCATCAACTTACTTTCGGAATTTTAAAGTGACGCCGTTGGAATGTCAAATTTCTGTAAGAGAACTCCAAAACCCAATTTCCATTATTTGTGTTAAACTTATGCTTATTGATTATTTCTTGATATGAGTATGTGTGAAAGGCCTTTGAATGTTTTACACATAATATCCACATATATTTTGGGTATTTGTTTTTTTACACATAGTTATGCCGCTCATTTGTCGTTAATACCATGATAAGATCTTTTTAAGGGACTTCCTCTCAATATCCATTCATTGAGACTTATTTTGATTTATACATGTATTTATTTTATATGTTGTATAACCCCTTTTGACTTTTCATTTCAATCAAAGGAATTATTTTTCTATGTAGTGTTTTACTATATGAAAAATGAAATGGTTTTTAACATATGTGGTGACAAGGCCCTTTCTGTCGCCGCAATCATTATTTATTTTTTGGATTCCATAAAAAGCCATATTTTTTTTTATGGAAAATAAACACCATATTCTCTTTTATGTATTTTAGTACTGAAAGTGGTTTTGATAATAGATTATTTATGCCAATATACTTAAATCATATATTGTGATTGAAATGTGGAAATGTTATCTTTCCTTTATGTTGGTTTACAGTGTTATGAATGTGTTATGGTTCTTGGGCATTATTTACATATACGGGTGGTATAGTGATAAAACATGGGCAGGAGAGCCCGAGTTCGCTCTCCAAGGAATTTGTTTACATGAATGATGTAAACATTAATGTTTCTATTAAAAGACTTATGAAATATACTATGATAGTTATTCCAAATGTAACTCCCAATGTAGTTGTGATATCTACAGTGAAAATAGGATATGTATTCCACAAGTTAACTTTATGAATTATAATTTAAATGTTTTATTTATAAATTTTATGATTTTTTGAGATTTTTTAATGATATTATATTTCAATAATTAAAAGTATGATTAATTTTATTTTTATTTATCCATGGACTAATGTTTTAATTTTTTATTTTATATACCATACATAGATATTTTTTCTCATCATATGTTTCTAAAATGTATTCCACGGGACTTAAAGATGAATATGGTCAAGAATAGTACCCCTAGAAATTAATGTTGTCTAAAACATGGAGCTATGCATGTTTCTTTTTTTATGAATTTTAATTTTATAAAAAAATAGATACTGAGTAGAAGTTTCTACATGTAATATTCAAATTGTTATGTATATGTTGTGAAAAAATTATCTAAATCTAAATAACTGAAAAAATTTATAATGATAATTATTTACTTAATTATAGATTATGTTATTATTAATGTTGTGTCCATAAAGATGGTATCAGTGGTCAGTTTAGATATCATTAGTGGTTAGGGTGTTAGTTTACCAAAAGTGACATAACCATAATGGTTAGAATATTAGAAAGAGTCATAGTAATTTTAGATATATTAAATGAGTTTAACATAACATGAATAATTATATCTTAGTCTTTAACGACCTCATAAGATAATATATTATTATTTTAAGAATACACTCACGCTGACCTTTTTGGTATTAGTAAATGGATGGATCTTGCAGGAACCAACGTAACAATATATATGAAGAAAACTGTGGTGGTTTTCTTAATGAGATACTGAATAAAATGGAAGATGCAATGAGAACTATTATGGTTAAAACATGTTATGGTTATTTTTTATGAATTTATATCTTTTTTGGGAATTTTATAAAATTATATGCGTTTATAAAAAGGACAACCCATAAGAAGGGTGAAAAACCGTCGTGTCTGGAAATGCCGCAAGAATCGAACCCACAAACGAAGGGGGTCAACGGTGAATTTCCTACCACTGTCATACATGAAGTCCCTGGTTATGATGACTTCTTTATTTAGTTGAAAAATTTTATAGATCAGGAATAACTTGATTTTGAGAACTTATTCTTTATCAAATGGTTATCTTTAGTATATGAAAATGATTTGGTGATTATGTGATAATTGTTATTTTGGAATACATTATCTTTTTTGGGAACACAATATTTTTAAGGAAAATATAATACTATGGGATATCAATTGTGGAGTAATGGTTGAAATTTTATTTTGTAAGAATATGTGTTTTTATTGTGGACATATGGTGATATTAGTTATTTGTATAAATGATTAACGTATTATAGGGAATATGAGATTAGGTTAATTGCGGCTTTGTCAAAGAAATTAATAGTATTCAATTTTATTTGGAGATAAATGTTAAGTTTTATAGTGGAAGTCTATGTAATTAAATTATTCTGATTTTTTTGTTTTAATAATAGATTCGATTAAATTGATGGATTTTAAGGATAATTGTTTATTGAATGGTCTTTGTTTAACTTTGGAGACTGTTTGTTGATTTTGAGAGATTAGCATTAGTATTTCATTTTATAAAAGATTATTCTTTTTGGGGATTATCTGATCTTGTACTAACCATTTTGGTTTAGGATAATGTCAAAAGACAAGGGAAATACACTGTTCATCTTTTTTTATTATTCTATTCTATAGAAGTTGATTCTAGCACCGCAAGTCTGACCAATTCGTCTTGAATACTCATCATTTGGAGAAAATATGAGTTTGTGGTTGAATTTTATTAAAGGTACATACTTTACATGACAAGTATCTATGTTTTCCTATGATCTTATTCTAAGTAGTAATAATGTTTTTCCAATTTATAAATACAATAATCAAGAAAAAATTATATAAAATTTATTTTATCAACATAATTTTTCCCAACCATAAATTTATATTAATGTGGTTGTTATAATTTTCTGATCATGTTCTCTATCACTCTCAATTAATCTATGAGAGTTGGTTTCTCATCCATATCCCTGTTTTCAAAACATTCATTATCGGATGGGTTATCTCGAGTGACCAATGGAATTATATTTATTTATTTTAATTTAATAGTTTTAATGACTCATTTATAGATCTGGGACATTCAATGATTTTTCCATTCCCAATTTTAAAATTTTGAGGACTCAATTCACAAAAGGTATGAAGGATGTAACATCGTAGGTAAATAAAACATTTGACATTTTTATAATTATTAATATTTTTAAATTGAATATTAATTTTACTTTAATGAGAATGATAGTATGATAGCATACTAATCACACATCAATGAGTTTCTTTGAAGTATCACATTTCAAACAACGATGAGATATACCGAAAAATAATATTATAATATTATAATTTTAAATGGTAGTTAATGTATAGTCGTTTTATTGGCAATAATGAACAAAAATAACTACAGTATGACTACACATGCTTGTAAAATGTTTCTAAATTTATCCAATAAAATTTTAAGGATTCAATTGTGAATTAATCCAATTTTAATCATTTATACGATAATATTCTTTAAAAGGTTGATTTACCACATTTTGATGGAGAATCCAACTTAAATATAGTTTTTTTTTCAAATTTATATGTTCTATTTAAAAAAAATAAAATTCTTCTTTATAATCGAGACATCAAAATTTAGTTTCGATGAAATTTTAGTAATTTTCTGATAAATTTCATTCTTAATGAATAGTGAAAAATCATGCATTTTAATTCAAAACCACCTTTTAATATAAGTAATTTATATTATTAGATTATCTTTTTAATGTGTTATATATTTTAATTAGATTAAATTTCTACTATTTAATAAAATTATGTTTATTTAAAGTAATTTCACTTTTCAATTGGATATAAACATATGTCAATATTTTGATACTTATTATTTCTTAAAAACACACTTTTTGGTTTTGACAACGGGAATTAATTTGAAATTAATTTTTGTAAGTTAGGTGGTTTGAATTTTGATAAATGGATTCCATATTTGGAATCACAAGGTCCAAATTGTTTAAATAGGTATCTTTTATTTTTGGACATTAGGAATTTTAACTTCAGTAAATATTTTATGTACCATGGTTAAAGGGTAAATATTGTAAATAATTGTAAAAATTAATATTATGTTAACAATAAATTACCATAAAACGTGTCATGATTCTATTGGCTGATACATGTCTACAAATGGGAATTCATGGAGAGATTTTGGGACACAATGGAGACATTTGTAATTGAAAATGACACTATAAAAATTAATTTAATGTTAAGGAAAATTTAACATAAACAGATATATTTTAGTTTGATAATTATTGTAATATTTAATATAAGGGATACTTTTGACTCAATATGTTCATTAGAAATATAAAATTATTTTCTTTATCATGGTATTTTATTTATAATTTTTAGAAATCATATAAATAAATTTATTTTTTGACACAATGATTATATAATGATTACCTCATGAATGAATGTTGTAAAAAAAATAGAATATAAATATTAAAATATATTTAGTTTGTAAATATTTAAACCTTCCATTATGTTTATGGATGATTAAAATTGTTATAGTTGAATTATTTTTGGATGTTTCCATGAATTAAATTTTTATATGTTTTTTTAAAAGAGTTTATATGAACAGTTTATAAATCGAAATAAATGTGTTTTTAAAATTAATACTTTTTTATTAAATAATAAAAAAGTCCTAAAAATATAGTTTTTGGCCAAATGAAATAAATAATATTCCAAATGTCAATAAGTTTTCATTTTGGGTCTCTTGGCATTTTACAGTTAATATATTAATCTTATAGTTTGAATATACAATATGACATAGTAAAAGCTAAATTAGTCAAATAAAAATTAATGAAAAACGATAATGTTAATATTATCCCTAAACCTGTCTAAAACCAATTGAATGAGATTATTTGGAACAATAATATCAAAATAATCTAATTAAATTTGTTGGGGACATTTTGAAATTGAAATTATGTTCATAATGAAATAATATTTTCAAATGTTCCAAAATAGCCCCTCCCCCCACCTTCTGAAAAGCCATCAACCCTAACCTTTACTCACACATATAAATAGGATTTTATTGTTCAAAACCATCAAAACTAATCTCCCAACATACATCTCTTCCTCCCAGAAGCCTTAAATTAGGAATAAGGAACTTCAAGAAAGCATTCTGGTTCTATCCAAAGAGAGTTACCCGATTTTAATGTAATGTATTCCCTCAAGCTATCTTCATTTAATTTACTTATTAAATCCATATTTTCTCATTATTCATTGTTTACATAAAAAAAGAATAATAAATATCATAGGTTGTTTTTATGAGAAGGATTTTAACTACATTTCCACACACATCCATCTAATGGATATGTAGATAGTGTTTCTGTGGATGATGAACTACTATCTAACAAATTGATGATTGTTCAATCTACTCCTACAACATCATATAGTGGCCATTAATATGGGAATTTTTTAAATGAGATATATATTATATTTATATTATCTTTATTCTTCTGTATTTTTCTTTTATATCAAACCATTATGGTTTCCATAAGGGGTAAATACGATAATTTCATTTGAGGAAGTTCGGACTACAACCCCCTAAAAGTTATATGATTCATTTATACAATACATGGAACGTATAAAGTCTATGGTTAATGAAAATATGTAACAAATATCAAATATGAAATTATACTAGAATAAAGAATATAACTATGTATCATTTTTTTTCATTCCATGAAATATGAAAAAATGAAATGAAAGTAGCGTTTATGTGTACGTGCGGATTACCGTCTCTATTAACGGTTCATTTAATTTATTATATCAAAATGACTTGGAATATTATAAATAAATATATACTAAATATATATTATATATATGATATCTAAATAATGAATATAATTCTTGATATAATGGAATTTTGACAACATGGACAATTTTTAATTATAACAAGTTAATTTATGACTCAAGTACTGAAAATTGACAAAAAGAGAGATGTAAACATTGTAACACCCTACCCCTACCTCATTGGATTAATGAGGTGGTGAGGGTTACTTGGCCTTAAACGATGTTCCCAACCCTCTAAAAGCTGGAAATAAATGATGAGGGCTTTGAGAACAAATTGGGGAATGATTTTCCCTTAAGACAAAACCAACCATACCATCCACTATCTACCACTATATGATGCATGTCACTCAAAACATCCAAGCATGAATTCCCAAAATGATAGCTAAGTTGTTCCAGAATACAACAGAAAACCAATAAAACCAATGACATATTAAAGTACTATGCAGAAGACTTAAAAACAAACCACTATGAGCCATGGCACCACCATACCTCCACCCTAAGATCCAAGCTCTATGCTCCACCAACACATCACATGCATCACCACAAACCACTAGCAATGAGATTCCTTGCCTTTACCATTATATCGGTACACAACATTTTCAAAGGCACCAAATTTACAAAGTAGGGGGTGAGTACCACTACTTAGTATGTTTTACCCAAATGATATCCGAACACGCGCCACTAGGATAAAACAGTTTGCACATTTATATTAAATATTTTATATAAATAATCACAAGTGTATCCATTACTATATTCCAAACACACCCTTACCAAGCCATCTCACAAAAACCAAGCCACTATGGGAAATCTAACCAAACATGCCGCATGCCATTTCATCATTTACACATTAACACCACAATTTCCATCTTGAAAAGCAATTCACAACAAAGCAACCATAACAGTGGAGATTCTGTCCAACCCATTCACCCATTCACAACTAGAGGAACTTCCTAACCACTTATCTTTTGATGGTGGCCCTTCCGTCCACTATCCACCCCCTTTATATAGTTCTACTTCCCTCCCAATTCCACAAAAAATTCTAATCAAGCCATAACCAAGCACATAACCCACCAAGGCCACAACAACATGCAATCTACCATTTCCATTACATACCAATCCACATCAATAAATCAAACATTTATTGAAAATAACATTTAACCATTTTCATTCCAAACACCGTTTTAAGAAAACAACCCTTTTTATTGAAAAGCATTGTCTCATTTAATCTTATTCAACCAACAAAACAACTCATTTTAAAATCCCATTTTAAAATCAGATCCTGAGAATTTCTCCACTAGCCCTTTTCCCCAAAAAATCCAAAACCATTACCAAAGGGATTTTCATCCAATTTTGCACATCAACCACACAATTAATTTTTAGTAACACAATTAATTGCAACCAAACCACTATTTCTAACCATATAGAGTTGATTGAGAAGACACCTACAATTAGGGATCTTCAGAAATCGACCCACAAGCAACCGTACTTCAAAACCTGCGAACACACCACCGAAACCTCCCTAGATCTTCTTCCCTAACATCCACATGCCTTAAAATTAACAACTAAGGAAAAAAACATTATATATACATGACATGGATGTAGATCTAAAAAATTTTTAGAGTGGGAGATGTAGATCTAGAAGAAACCATAAGGAATCCAAGAGGAGAGTCTTACCGGAGAGAAACCACCTTCAAACGACCACGAAACCCCTTTGAATCGCTTCATGAATCAGTGGAAGATCACCTTTTAACCATGAGAACCCAAAATACCAAGTGAGGCTCAAGTGGGAGTGGATTTGGAGTGGAATAAGGAAATCCAGAGTGATCTTGGGTTTTAAAACCCTATATTATGTGGTCACAAATTTAGCCATCACGGTTTGGAAAACTGTGCACTAACCGTGCGCATGCTACTATCTCAAAGGGGGGAGCATGCACAATGGCCTCTTACAGTTTGGAAATCTGTGCCTAGGCTGTGCGAAGCCTACTGTATCCCCCTGCATGGTTTCCTGGAGAAACGACATGGTTCTCCTTAACCATTCTCAAACCGTGCTCCCTGCGAAAAGCCTCCAAACTTATTCAAAATCGTTCCAAACTCTCACAATCTCTTCCCAACTCTTCCCATGCACATTAAACACATAAAAGGTGTTGAAAAAAAGGCTACGTATCGCATACAGGGGAACTACATTCTCCCCACCATTGGAATTTATGTGCACAGAATATAGTGAACCTGCCCTTTGTCGAAAGAGCATGGGCCATTGCTCGACCATTTATTTATCCCACTTCCAAGTCTCCTCTTGAATATGACCATGCTGCCAAAAACCACAACCTAAACCGATTATTTTACCGTGGAAGACATTATCTTTCTTATCCAGAACCTACTATGGCATGTGCACTATCAATGCATCCTTCTCTAGCTCAACATGATCCCATCGAATCACATGGTCACGATCCGACTAATACTTTTCAAACTACGACTCATGAAACACATTGTGCAGTGCACTAAACCTAGGTGGAAATGCCAAATGATAAGCCACCTCACCAACCCGCTCATGAATCTCAAAAGGTCCAATATACCTTGGACATAACCTTCCCTACTTTCTAAACTGAAATTTTCACAACCTTGGAGAGATACTCAAGAAAACAAGATCGCTCACCTCAAATGACAATGACTATCGACGATGATCCGCATACGACTTCCGACGACTCCGAGACATCTCCATTAACTTCCCAATTAACCTGATCTTCTCTATAGTCTCCTAGAAAAGTCTCTATCCAACCATCGAGGACTCACCTGTTTCTACACAACATAGTGGAGAACGACACAACCGCCTATACAATGCTCCAAATAGAGCCATATGTATGAATGCATGATACCTGTTATTTTACGAGAACTCAACCAATGACAAGTGCTCCTCCCACGAGCCACCAAAATCAATGACACAATCCCGTAACATATCCTCCAAAGTTTGTATCATCCTTTCGGATTGACCATCCATCTGAGGTTGATACGACATACTCATGGTCAACATATTTTCAATGTATTTTTGTAAGTATTACAAGAAACGAGATTGAAAACTCAGATCTCTATCTGATTCAATCAAAATTGTAACACCATGCCTCTTTACAACCTCCCAGATATAGATTTTGGATAGATCCTCCACCATATGAGATTCACGAATCGGGATGAATTTGGACGAATTCGTTAGCTGATACACTATCACCCAAATGACATTATGCTTTCTGATCTTTCTTGGGAGACCCATGAAAAAATCCATCACTATTTTCTCCCACTTCCAAAAGGGATAGGTAAATACTGCATCATTCCCGCTGGCCTCTAATGCCCTACCTTGACCTACTGACAAGTCAATCATCATGAAACAAACTCATCCACACTTCTTTTTATACCAGCTCACCAGAACTGCGCATTCAATGCTTTATACTTTTTATGAATTCTTGGATGAACAACCCATCTGGAATGATGATATGCCCTGAGAATATACTCCTGACAAGAAACTAGTACAACCATATGATTCAAAAAACAAAATACTGAATCATCATCTAGTTGCCAACCATCAATGGTCTCCCCACCGTTGTGTTTAGACCTCATGGTCACACACTGAGAATCAGTTATTTGTGCTCTTTAACCAGGAAAACCAGTTAGAAATCAGAAAAACCAAAAAGAAGACTGCTATATCACCCTGGTCCTCACATTCCAACCGCATGATAGCTATAACCAACATCAACTTCCACTCTTCCAATGCATGTTTCACCACATGAGCATATGATTTTCTACTTAATGCATCCTCCACCGAATTTTCCTTACAGAGTGTGTACATCATGTCAAAATCAAACATCTAGAGATATTCCAACCACCTCCTTTCCCTCAAGTTCAAATCCCATTGTGAGAAAATGTGTTTCAAGCTCTAATATTCTGTATATACCTTTAATTTCTAACCGAAGAGATAATGATGCCACACATTCAAATCATGGACCACTCCTAGAAATTCCAAATCATTTGTTGGGTAGTTCTTCTCATACACCCTCAACAGCCATGAACCATACACAACCACATGATTATGTTGCATGAGAACGCACCCCAAACCTGATCCCAATGCATCGCAATACACCACATACCCTATTCCTGATTCAGGAAAAACCATTATTGGTACTGATGTAAGGTGACCCTTTAGCTCTTCAAAACACTACTAGAACTGTTAATTCCCCCGGAATAGAACATTCTTTCTTGTCAAAGCTATCATCGGTGAAGCCAACCATGAAAAATCACGAACAAACCGTCGACAATACCCAGCTAGGCTGAGGAAAATCTATACCTAAAATACATTCTTTGGCGGTTTCCAGAAGATAATAGCCTCTATATTTTACGGATCCACAGAAACACCCCTTTCAAGAATCACTTACCCAGGAAAAAAGACTTCTTGTATCTCAATGTCAAACATTGAAAATTTGGCATAGAACCGATGATCCCTCAAGATCCCCAACACTGTTTTCCAAGTGCTGATCATGCAACACCCTTGTCTTGGAATAAACCATAATATTCTCTACAAACACCACCATAAATGAATCCAAATATCTCTGAAATATATGATTCATTAATGGAATGAACTCCACTGGCACATTCGTTAGACTAAAGGGAATAACCACATATTCATAATGTGCATATCTACTTCTAAAAGCAGTTTTAGGAATATCTTCCTTCCTCACCCACAATTGATGATATCCCGACCTCAGGTCGATCTTGGAGAAAAACTATGATCCCCTAAACTGAAAAAACAAATCATTAATTAGTGGAAGTGGATATCTATTCTTTATCATAACTTGGTTAAGTCGATAATAATCAACACAAAGCCTAAAATATCCATCTGCCTTTTTCACCAACAACACCAGCGCTGCCCACAGAGACGTGCTAGCCTGTAGAAACCCTTTGTTTTCTATCTCCTCCAACTTGAAATTCAACTCCCACAATTCGGTAGGTTCCATCTAGTAAGGAAAAAGTGAGATAAGATTGTTCCTCAGAAGGAGAGAAATTGTAAACTCCACTTTCATTAATGGGAGGTGACCTAGGGAATTCTTCAAGAAAAATATCCACGAAATGATCCAATACTGGGGGAAGAAAAATCTTCTCAACATCCTCAACTGATTCCAACAACCACACCACCAACTGATACGGTAATGTGCTCACTTCTGGTGCCAAAAAACCCTTTGCACCTAGTCTTTCATGCCTTTGTCCTCTAATGAGATTTATAATTACATCGTGTGTCGTAAAATCCAATGTCCGCACATTACATTTGATGTGGCCCTTAAACACCACCATCCAATCCATTCCTAGGATTACATCTTACCTGTCCATATCAAGCACTGTTAAATTCCACATTAGCTCAACCTCACCCACAACGATAAAACATGCTACACACAAGAAGGATAGTCACTCTCTTTGACCCAAAGGATTTTGAAGTATCAAAATCAAAGGCATCATTTCTACCCTTAATCCTAGATACTTAACCACACATGCAGCAGTAATAGAGTGTCAAGCACCTGTAATAAACAACACTTACATCAATGTAGATTTTAATAGAATAGTACCTCGCACCATGGATGGTCCCGAATGATCATCCACTACAACCATCTTGGCTCGGAACAATGCCTTGGTTGCCACACTCTTCTCTTTATTGCACTGCTGAAGTGTTTTGGTGTTCCGAGAATCACCATAACTGACATTGCTATGCTAAAGAGGGGTATGCTGCAATCCCTATCTAGTTGATGCATATGACGTCTGTGATCCCTGAGGAGTGTCATGTGAACCCGACCATGGAGAATTCTGACAATAACACTATAGATACCCTATCTTATTAAAATTGTGACATGCTCAAGGTTGTTTCGTACAGTCTCACTTGATGAGTTTTATAGAACCACACTAAAAACATCATTTCTTTATCTTGTTATTATGAAGAAGATTTACTTATCCTGTCTTCAGATTATGTTCCATACTCCCACATTGGGAATATTTGTCCCTCCTCCTCTTGAGCATAGTGTAAGAGTTCCCTCTATTATCCATGGGTACCACCACTCTTCATCCGCCTGGAGCTCCCAACTAATCCTGCTCAGCCACCGAGGCTCGTTTCACCATCTCTGTGTAATTACCAATACACAAGACCAATATATTTGAATGGATCTCTTGCCTTATCGCCGCTTTAAAGATCCATGCCTTCAATGACATGATACCCTATACCTCATCTACAAACCAAACTATGCTCATAAACTTAGCTGCATATTCCGTCACAGACATATTCTCTGGCTTCAGAATGATGAAATCAGCAGTGCGCTGAATATTGAACGTATGTGGGTAGAATTGTTTATTAAACAATTCATCAAAGCCTTCCCATGTCATACCCTGGTCTATTCCCACTTGGACTACCAACTCCCACCACTGAAAGGCATGATCATCCAACCTATAAGTGGCCAAATTCACTTTTAACTCTACCGGTGTTCCCTATAATTTGAAGATCATGTTTCTTCTATTCAACCACCCTTTTTCCCTCTCTGGCTCTAAATCACCCCTGATGATGGGTGGATTCTGCCTTTGAAACTGATCCACATAATCCACATTCTTTTTCTCTTCAACTATATTCACACTTTCCACAGCTTGGAAAGCTTGCACTATGCTCTGGACTAACTGTTGGTTCACCTAGGGCACAGATGAAACCATGTTCTCATCGGCCACTTCTGGTTGGTCTCTACAACACCTACCCGGTATCATTTCTATAAATAGAAAACAAACAAACATGAGTCTCACTTCCATAAACAACTATAGTTCCCATCTCAAATTTCATTACACAACACTATCACAATGAGGCTTTCGACCTTCCCCATTTTCCATGTTCCAACATTTTTGAAAATCAAACCATTTTCAAAATACATCTTGTTTTGATGTTTCAAATCCTTTCGTTTTGAATCCCAATTCATATTTTTCAAAATACCTAGATTCATATCACAACATAAATCATTATACCCCAATGAAATATGCATCCTATAGGGATTTCATTTCTACCATGCATGCCATGCTCATCTCATTGGATACAGCCACAAAAAATGAGATATCTAATGCCTATAAGTATTTCCAACCACTTATTTACCCAACTCTCTGGTAACTTGAATTTCAAAATAAAAGGGTTAGCTACGTCCTTTTATGCTATAAATTCTATGTTCTGACGTTCCTATGCCTTGATACCATCCCAACTCAAGGAATATATCGCAAGTAATGTCAACTCCAAATCCGAGAATCAACTCCAAAGGATCGAACAAGCTGAAACCAATTTTAACACCACGCCCCTACCTTATTGGCTTGAGGAGGTGGTGAGGGATACATGGCCTTAAGCGACAATCCCAAGGTGCCAAAGGCTGAACATTTATATCGACGGCATCAAAAAAAAACCATCGAATTATTTTACCTTAAGAAAAAACCAACCAAACCATCTACTATCAACCACTATATGTTTCTTTTCAATCAAAACATCCGAGCATGTATTCCCAAAGGACAACCAAATTGTTCCAAAAAAACCAAAAACCAATACAACCAATACCATATCAGTGTACTATGAGGAATAATAAAAAACAAAACACTATGATCCATGACACCACCACAGCTCCACATCACGATCTATGCTCCATGCTCCACCAACACATCACAAGAATCACCACGAACCACTAGTAATGACATGACTTAACATTACCTGTATCACAGTACACAAAATCTGCAAAGACACCAAAGTGCCACATTAGGGGGTGAGTACGACTACTCAGTAGGTTTTCCCAAAATGACTTCCATACAAATGCCACTAGGATTAAACCATTAACACATTTATATAATATAGATTATATAAATATTCACAAGTGCATTCATTACAATAATACAAACACACCCTTACCTAGCCATCTCAACCAAACTATGAAACTAAGGGAAATAAAACCAAAAATTCATTGATCCATTTCATCATTTACACATTCGCACAAAAATTTCCATCTTGCTGAGTAATGCACAACAAAGAAACCATAACAGTGGAGCTTCCATTTAAGCCATTCACCCATTCAAAACTAGCGGTACTTCCCAAACAATTGTATTTTGATTGTGGCCCTTCTGTCCAATATCCATCCCCTTTTAATAGTGGTACTTCCCTCCCACATCCACATAACATTCCAATAAAGCCATAACCAATCACATAACCCACCAAGGCCATAAAAACATGCAATCAACCATTTCAATTACATGACAAT
Source organism: Viscum album (assembly GCA_963277665.1). Classification (NCBI taxonomy): domain Eukaryota; kingdom Viridiplantae; phylum Streptophyta; class Magnoliopsida; order Santalales; family Viscaceae; genus Viscum; species Viscum album. Next base: position 587,945,993 of record OY728141.1, on the reverse strand, counting down.
CCACTTCAATAATTCAAAAATTTATTGAAAACACCCTTCAACTATTTACCATTCCAAAAACCATTTCAATAAAACATCCCTTATTATTGAAAACCATTGTCTATGTTCATCATATTAAACAAAAAAAACTACTCATTTAAAATTCGAATTTTAAAATCACATCAAGGAAATTTCACCACAATCCCTTTTTACCAAAAATTCCCAAAACATTACCAAAAGGATTTCCATCCGATTTCACACATTAAAAACACAATTAATTTCAAGAAACACAATTAATTGTAACCAAACATCTAGATCTAACCAAGTGGAGTCGAGAGAGAAGCCACCTACCTTTAAAGATCCCGAGAAATCGACCCACAAGTAACCACACATCAAAACTAGTTGGCGCACAACAGAAACCTCTCTAGATCTCCTTCCATAGCATCCAAAAACCATAAAATTAACATCTAATACAACCAAAACCCAATATCTACATGAAACAGATATATATCTAGAAAACTGAGAGAGAGGGAGTTTTAGATCTCAAGGAAACCACAAGGAAACCCAGAGGTGAGATTTACCCGAGATAAACCACCATCAGACCACCAAGAAACCCCATTGAATCTCTTAAAGAATCAGTGGGAAATCACCTTCAACCATAGGGAACCCAAAATCCAATGTGAGGCTTGAGTGGGAGATTATTTTGAGAAAAATGAGGCAATTATGAGTGAACTCGGGTTCTAAAACCAAATTTTAAGTGGTTGCATGGTTAGCCCACACGGTTTGGAAAAACGTGCACTAACCGTGCACATACTACTATCTCAAGGGGAAGGGCCCACATGGTTTCCTCACATGGTTTGACAAACCGTGTGCAGGCCATACGAAGCCTACTGTCTCCCCCTACACTGTTTCCTAGAGAAGCCGCATGGTTTCCCTTAACCATGCCCAAACTATGCTCCCTGTGGAAAGCCTCTAATATTATTCAAAACCATTGCAAACTCTCCCAACCTCTTCCCAACTCATCCCATGCACTATAAATACATAAAAAGGCAAGAAAAATGGATATGTACATTATACCAGGGGTACTACAAACAGGAATAATTATATGATTATTAGATCAAGGTACCAAGTGATATAAATGGAATAATAAAATTGAAAAAGGATTTAATGTAATTAAATTTAACTTATGATTATTATTTATGGAGATAAAGAATCAACAAGACAAGTCAGAAAAAATATATGGAGTTTTCATCACACTTTTTTATCATGTGAGATTCATGCTATATTTGAAACTATTTCCTTTTTTGTTGTGTATGTATTACCCATGATTGTTTTCATGGGGTAATATAATTTAATTTAAGGGTATTTTAAACATCATTTTGTAATACTTCTATCATGTGGTTTATGTTTTTTAAGTTACCCAATCATTAATGGAACCTTTAACTATAATCTTTTTGTCAAATACTTCGTTTACGTTATGCCTTTTTACATATCAATTTTATTATGATGGTATTTGTTCTTATATATACTAATTTTATTAAATTTTATGTCCATGTGATGAGAGACACTTTTCTATAACATCAACTAATTTTCATAATTTCAAAGAGATGTCGTTTGGATGTCGAATTTCTATAAGAGAATTCTATAACCCAATTACCATTCTTTGGGTTAAACATCTTCTTCTTGATTATGTCATGATATGAATATGTTTGAATGACCTATGATGGTTTTAAACAGAATATTCACTTATATTTGGTGTATTTATATTTATCACAAATAATTATTTCATTTATTTGTTCTTAATCTATTGATATGATATTTGTATGGGACTTTATATGAATCTCCTTTCATTGAGGTATATTTTGATTCATACACGACTATCATTTCTATGGTGTATAAATCTCTTTGACATTTTATTTCATTAAAATGTTTTATTTTTATATGTATTGTTTTACTAAATGATAATGGGAATGTTTCTTTTTTAACGTATGTAGTGACAAAGACCTTTCTACCGCTACTAGCGTTATTTGATACTTGGATTTCTTAACAAGCCGTACTGTTTTTTAATAGGAAAATAAATACCATATACTCTTTTATGTATTTATGTATTGATAATGGTTTTGAAAATTCATTGGTTATATCAGTATATTTAAATGATATATTGGGATTGAAATGGGGAAATAATATCTTTTCATTATGCTTGTTTTATGTATTATGAATATGTTATGGTTCTTGGGAATTGTTCATGTATACAAGTGGTTATATGATAATCCTTAGGAAGGTGAGCTCGAGATTTCCCACAAATGCATTGGGTAATGTGGAAGAGGTAAACATTATTGTTTCGCCAAAGAGATTTATAGAATATATTGTGATGTGTTTTGCAAATGTTACTCTTTATGTAGCTGTCATAGCTACAATGTAAGTATGATATGGATTCCAGAAGATTCCTTTATGATTTAAGATTTATATGTGTTAAACATAAATCTTATGTTTTTTTGAGTTATTCTAAGGATATTAAGTTTTTATTATGAAAATTATGATTATTTTTATTTGTATGTATTCATTGACTAATGTTTTCTTTCCTGATTTTATATCCCTTAAAAATCTTTTTATGCTCATCCCATGTTTTTGAAATATTTTCCAAAGGATATAAAGATGAATAAGGTAAATGATGGTATCAATGAAAAGTCATGCTATATAAAACATGAACTAGACAAGTTAATTTTTTTGAGAAATTATATTTTATGAAGAAATGGTTACTGAGAAGAAGTGTCTACATGTAATATTCAAATTGTGATGTATATTTTATTAACTAATTTTCTAAATCTCTAAACCTGAAAATATCCTTAATGTGAATTATTATCATAATTAATTATAATGTATTTTATAAGTCTTGGTCCTTAATGAACCCTACTGTGGGCCTGTTGGGTCACATAGAGTCGGTTCCCACTAGGCCATCCTTTAGTAGTCTTCTTGTCTCAGCCTACTATTGGGTTTTGTATTTAGATCACTTGGAGAACCGTTCCTTAAATCTTTCACCACTTCTCGACATCCATAAAAGCAACAAAATAGTAATCTTAATTATTTTACTCCTCAAGAAGGTCTCAACGCCGCAAACAGCGCAGCAATCGGACATATGATTTTCAAGATACAAGCAGTTTAGTAAGCAGGGGGACAGTTGCGTTGGCGCGCAGTATGACACAGTCAAACTGACCCGACCAACCCAACTCGGGGGTTCCACCTACCCCAGTTCATTTTGATAAACCTGAATAGACATTGTTTGGGTCAGGGTCATTCTTTTCCAGCCTAGCTAGTGGGCCAGTCCGAAGAGGAATCGCTAAACCATGTCCTATTAGTAGTGGCTGTACCATGTAGATTTACCTAACGACAGGGCCTAGTCCAACCCGGACCGAAGAGGTCACAATTTTTGGCCACCGAGACGATCTGGCCCACTAAGACCGGGTTCGTACCAATGGGGATTCAATCATCAAATGGTCTGCAAGAGGTGGATTGGTCCACCAAGCTGGATGTGACTGGGAGTTGCGATTGTGCCCCACCATTGCCCCCGCGGGTTACTGCAAGGTGCCTACTCAACCACGGTCAAGTGACCGCGTCCGCTGCCTCCTACCATTGGCTCAGTCGGCGGCTTCTGATGATACGTGGTGGCCCAGTCTGGCTGTAAGAATTCATCCAGCATGTCACCTCCCACACACAACCACCACCACAGGCCCCTGATAGCAATCTCTCATGCTACCGCCATCGTCGGCGCGTCAGAGAATTCTTACATGGACCACTGGGTCAGCACCAATGGTCTGTTCTTCATGCTGCTTCTGCATGTGTTTACTATGAATCGTCCTTTCCATCACGACACTATCAAAATATCCTTGTCTTTGATTCGAAGGATTGTCCATGAAGAAGACTCACAGCTAAGGGGCTCATGCTATATTTGTGTCGGCCTAGGGCCTCCATGTAAGAAGTTTTAAAAATAGGGGAGGTTAATCGCTTTTAATTTGAACAACCATGATAATTAAATCTATAATAAAAAAACCCCAAAGAAGTCACCCTCCAATAAAAACACACAGTCTGTGGATTGAATTGTTTGTGGGTTAATTCATGTTTTTCATTTAAAAAAGCATGAGGAAGAAAAACTAATCAAATAGCCCTACTGATTTGAAGTTAGTTTATGAATTTCTGTCCCCAATGGGTTCATGCATTGACATCGCTTCTTGGCTCCAGTTTTTGAAAGGCGTCAAAGGTGGCGAAGATCTTCCAATTTTCATCGTTCTTTGTTGGGGTGGACCTCAATCAGTGGTTATCTAGAGAATACTCCAAATTTGTAATCCATATTTTTATAGTGCATCTGAAATTAATTAAGAGCAGTCCATAGTGTTCCCATTATGATGTGAAGTCATGTCATTAAACAATTTTATTAAATAAGAAGCATCATTGTTACACATAATTAAATCTTCGTTACGCTGTGAGTTTTATGAGACATTAGTGAGTCTCATTGATGTGAATAGTCACCACCATGTCGATGACCTATAACATCTCTATTCACCACTCAAATGTGAGAAATGAAATGAAATAATTTTTTTACATTTGTTTATTATTTTTTTCAAGAAATATGAAAAATAAATATTCTACTTGGCCATTGCTGGCCGAAGTTAAGTCATTTCTAGGGGAATCCTAGAGTTTTGAATTCAATGGTGCCATTGGATGTTTGAATCGAGTGATAGTTCAAATGATAGAAAATCCTATTCACATGTTTGGTGAATGAACCTTAAAAAATGTTCATAATTCCATCTCGGGCCCTCCAATCCTCAGAATTACATGTCGTTGAATTTTTAGGTCTCTAAATAATTGAATATAAATAACTAAAATTCCCTAGAAATTATGAGATATTACATATGATCCCATGAAGGAATGTTTATTTTGATGCATTAGGAATGTTATTTGTCTTTCCGATTGTGGTTATTATTTTTTAAAGATAATAGGTGATGTATGTGTTGTTTTAAATTTTTTATCCTTGGTTACATGAATGATTGATTTTTATAAATTCTATTTGATTGGTCATGAAATAACAGGTATCTAAATGGGAGTCTGAAATTTTGTTGCATTATGTAGCCATGCACTACTAAAGTCCCCTCTAGTTAGTGATATGGCATGATGGGGTGTGCCATTATGATGAGGCCATGTGTTCTATGTTTAATTAGTTGTATTAGGAGGAAATGTACAGTGACATGTTTTTCTATATTGAGAAGAGTCTAGGATGATCTCATTGTAGGATCAAGGGTTGATCCAATGACCCTGGGGTTTTTCTGAAATATTTATTAGTTTCACTATGTTAGATTATTATATCTCATATTTCATGGAGTATTTCCCTCCACATAATTTCCATTCATTTGTATCTATACATGTATGATTGAACATAGTGGTTCCTGATTTTGTTATTGAATCTTTCAATCTGTTGTTTTTTGAAATTATTTTAAAAGGGGTTTTTGAATAATTTTAAATAAGGAAATTAATTTTTAATTTTTTTTATCAAACTGTTATTATAATTTAATATGAAATGATTTATATTGTGATAAATGTGAACAATGAATTTTTTTATATAGAAATTTTATTTGAGATTTAAAATTAGATTTTATTTTATTCTATGTTTTATAAATTCATTGATTTCAAACATGTTATAAGAAAATGTTTTTTCCAAATATTCTATTCTTGGAATAATATGTTTTCCAAGAAACGGTTTTCATTTAATTAAAATCATGAAAATAATGTTTCACAAACATTGTATTTATTACATATTATTTATAAGACTATATAGAAAATTCTTTTATTTTATTTTATTTCAAACTATAATTATTATGATATAATTTAATATTGATGAATTAGTTACAAATTATTGTGGGTGTCTAATGAGTGTGTATGTTTTTATGCATATATTATCATATCCGTTATGGGAACCTAGTCTCCTTTGATCAATTAATTATGAATTTTTCTATTCAGTGTAGTTTTTATCACTTTTATCCTATAGTTCATATTTCATGATTATTTCTGTTAAAAAATTAATTTTGACTTAATGTACAATGAGTGACCTTTCATTAGATTTAATTTGTATTATTATGAATTTATGGATTCCGATAGATGGTGGATTCAAATATTTTCATCATGGTAAGGTAAAGCCATTACAGGGATATATTTCTAATAAATAAAGATATATCATATGAGGAGGGATTTTTTGGTTCTCACTGATATTTACTAATTTCCTGGATCTGAAATTGAGTTTCTATTTCATTTATTTTTCACTATCATGGATGTATAATGTACAAATGACCATTATTTATTTTAGTTATATTAATACTTTTATTTTACTCTATTTATTTAGAGAATCCATTCATATGTTTGTTGCTATGATTCTTAGACACTAGTTTTCGGCCCGTGGGGATCGATAATACCCTTTGAGATAGTGATGGTCCTATTAAAGTATCAATTGGTGGGACAAATTAGAAATGTTCATTATAAAACTCACCCTTGAGAGAAATTACAGAGAATGAAAAAATTAATGGAAATTATTTTCAATGTGTGGTATATAAACTACATAATTTTTCTTAGGTATGAAAAATTTATGTGTTATAAAAATTCCATTATATGTAACATTATTTTAATGTTATCAATATGATGATACATATATTTTTAGAATAATAAATTATTTATATTGTGGATTAAAATGAATTATATTACGTGCCACCAAATTATTGTTGGTATTTTCTAATATATTCAATATAGATGAGTAATTTTATGATTTAGAGAGACTAGAGGTAACTTTTAAGGCCTGATTTGGATAAAGAAATAATTTTCTAATAATTTTTTGAAATGTTATAACAATATGGATGATTTTAATAACATTTTACACTATTTTCTATATTATCCATTGATAGAAGAAATAAGGAAGTTTTGTTCATATTTTATTCCTTTGTGGAAAATAAATATGTGAATGGATTATGATGGATAGAAAAGATTTGATTTTTTAATATTGTTTTCCTTAATAATTAAAATAAAATGGCAGTTTCAAAAAGTAAGGGATATGTTTATGTAGGTTAAAATTTTCTGTGATATATGATAGGTTTTTGAAAATAACATTTAAATTTTTGGTCATGTATTTTTGTTATAAAAATCAATTAATTGATTTAAATGGGTATCTGATTACAAATGTATAATTTTAAAATTTTATAAATATATGATGTTTTATGTTATGGATGTAGGTGATCATACATATAGTTTATTTTCATGTCATGAATAATACTATAACTAAATCGTGAAAATGAAATTCGTTGATGAATCTTCATGAAGTAAGGGTTTATAAATCTATGAATTTAGTGAATATGAAATAATAAAGCTCAAATAAAATGATATAAATTGATATGTATTTTCATCTTATTTCTCTAATAAGATAATAGAATCTATTTTTTAATAGATATATTCTATAAACATGATGAAATGATGGATTTAATATATGTGGTTTATGATTCCGCAGATTCTATATCATACTTGAAGAGAAGTTAAGAATAAAAGGAGATTTATTTGTGATAATGAGTTTATCTTATATATATGTAATAATATAATCAATTGAGATTCCATCACCCATTAGATTATTATTTTATTGAATAAAATCTTATTTTCAATACAGTACTCTAAAATGCATTACCATATATAATATTCACATAACAATTTAATTGTTAAATATTACATATTAAGGAATTAATTTTATTTTTTAAAAAAATGTTTTTTGTCTTAACATTATATTGTTAGGAGAATATAGCATCCAATAGGCAAGTGAATAAATTTATTACACATAAAGAGGTTAAAATATATCAAATAAAAAAATAATTATACTAGATAAAAAGAAAATTTAATTCTACCAAATATACTAAAATAATTTTAGTATATATTAATGAAGATAAATGTAATGAGATAAATTTAGATATCATAATAACGGGAATACCACCTTTTAACCTAAAGGAATGTAAGTTGTATATTAAAAGAAAATTTTTAAGAGATACATATTATTTCAAAAATAGTCTAATGAAAATTAATTGATGGAATATTTCCATGAAACATGATCATAGTAAACATTCAAAGAGTTACATGTAGAATATTTTTCTTATTAACACCATAATAATAGATGTAGTGTTTTAAAAGGGTATGAGGACATATTTAATGATTTTGAAATTATAAATAAAATTTATAACTCTAACTATTATTAAAACTACCATAAATGAGATATTATACATTATAAAATATTTTAGTATGATTATTTTATTTGGTTGTCGCATATTGATATGGTAGGAATTGAATAGAGATGTAATATGATTAGAAAAATTTAAAAATGGAAGATAATATATGGTCTCTCTAGTGGTTTATCATATGTTATATGACTAGATTAGAAATTATGTATTGGTTATTAATTTTCCCTATTGAAGATTAATAATATAAAATTTATCATTTAATATAATAAGTTAGACTCTAACATTTGATTCATTCACATTGGATGAATTTATTATGTGAAGTGAAATGATAATTCACTTCTTAAAATATTATATTAATTTATTCCTCACTTATGTTCATCATGGATTATTGTAGGTTATGATGAAATATTAGGCTAAACATGGGTATGATTTTTTAAAGATACAAGGAATATACTAATGGGAGAGTTTCATACATTATTATTTGGTATACTTGGGGAAAATGATTCATATATGGATTCCCACCAACCATAGGTTTGAAAGATACCTAAAATGATAACCTTTAAACATTGATACTTTTCAAATGAAATCCTTATGTACTAACTAATTATTTGTGGTTTGGAATGTCACCAGTCATTTTTTTTGGTTGAGGATTAACAATATGAGATTCATCCTCTATATAATTAGTATGAAATATAGTCCTCTATTTGAGATATATTGAATAAGTTTATGATTGTACCTAAATAATTCTTGTGATGTACTTATCTATTGGGTGAGAGGATTTTGATGTTCTTATCTATAAAACGAATGACATATGATGTATTCATAGACCTTATTAGTATATACATAAAGAACTAAAAAAGTATATATAATAATATTAGATTTAAAAACATTATATCTTGTTTCTACATCATTTCATTGAAAAAGGTATTATATTAAAATTCATTCTTTTATATGATACAAGTAGTGGAAAAAGGAATAAAGATACATGTGTCTAATAAAGATCATTCCATATATGTTTATAGATAACGTAAAAATAATTATTAGATAACATGTTCAATTTAATTACATCTATGAATTTAGAAATTAATTTTTTTATCATTGATACAATGGACTATGATGTTACACTATGAGGTTGATTTAATGAGAATTGTGTTTTGTAAAGCTCAATGAACTATTATAAAAGTGTTTATATTTCAACTTAGTGGAGTTTTATTTGTATATTCACATGATATTTTATATGTTGTGAAATATATATTTTTTGATAAAAACATTCCAAAATTATATTATAATATTTTATAATAGATTTTATTATGTGCCATTTAATTTTATTTTATATGATAAAATATAAAGTGAAATTACATAAAATCTGTGAGGAAATAGTGCTAGTGGGTGATTGATATATATTTTTGTAAACGAAAGTATACATTTGATATATTGTCATCTATTTTATTATGTAAAATATAAATATATCATATTTTAGGACATAAAAGAATATATCCATATCATTTTATATAATAGGTTGACATTTTAATACATCAGAGAAATCAATCCTAATATACCATTAAGTTATATCATTAGACAATATTATTAAGTGAATAATATTTTATGATTTAAATTAACACCCTATGATTAACATTGGTTACTGGATGTATTAATGTTTAAAATCATCCATCTAACATATCATAAAAAATCATTCATATGATGAAACATATGATAAAATACTTGTATGATTGAAGGTTACATGTATTGTAACAAAATCAGTTTACTTGTATGTCCTATAACAAATGATTAATCTTTTTATATTCCCATAGAAAATCCTTGAAAACAATTTTAGAAGGAATATTTAAGGGAATATACCTATCATTATTATTACATTATTGGTTTTTGTTTATATTTTTTAAAAGGAGGATTATGGAATGGAAGGAAAATCTTGGGATGAGGATTCCATATATGGTTTTGTTTTCAGACATTATATTTAATATTATGCTATGGAGGATATGGATATATAATGGGCACTTCTATTTTCACTATGGTTTTGATATGAGAATTTATCTAGGTAATAATATGGTTTTAGAATTATGGAATTTTCAACATTATTGTGGCATGAATCTAGGAGTGGTCAATTGAGTTATTCTTCTTTTTTTGTACACCTATAACATGTTTTATTGGATACCCCATAGTATTTGGTGGTTGATTTCCTTGGATATACCATTTTTTAACCATTTTAGAGTGTATTCATAACTACTATAGAAAGTTTCTTTATTGTTATCAAATTTTGTATTTGATAATGTTTTAAATATTGCATATGTGGCATGATTTTCTAAACGTACCCAACATGTTCCCATGGAGGCATGGTTTATACCCGATTCAATATTTCTGCATGTTTTCTTGAAAATGTATAAAATCAAGATAATTTGTAGATATTATTATATATAAATTTCATCACATAACACATTTAACGAAAAACATCATATTTGGGAGGTCCATCAATTCATCTTTATTTATATAAATCCTCAGATTTATAGAATCTATTATTATTGAACTGAGGTTATTTCACCCTTTATTCCTCTTGATTTCTTCAATGACATTCCTTTAGTATTTATTATTTTTTATTTCCAGTATGAATATAATGATTTTTCATCATTTATCTAATGTGATATGATGTGATTATAGGTATATTTGGATTCGATTTTCTCTAACTGGGCATTATAATTTTCTCTTACATCTATTTTTCTTATATAGTGGCTGCATATATTTAATTGAGGAAGGGTATTCTAGAACACTTTTTCTGTTTGTGAATTGTTCAAGTTTCATTCAATTTTTTTCATTGGGTAAAGGCTATGTGTTTTTAAGGTATTACAATTACTGTAACTGAGAAGATAATTCTTGATAAGGGATGTTTCAAATGTGTTTAATTGATTATATGATATTTCTAATGTGATAGATGCCAGATTAATTATATTTATACAAAATTATTCTTCTAGGATGATTACATGAAATTTCTAGGAAGGAAATTGTTAGGACCACAAGGGGCATAAATACCCAGAGAGGGGGTCAATCAGTCTATGGATATTACATTAAAAATTATTCCCTTCCCACTGGATCTTGACCTAAATATTATAAGGGTCACTTTGGTTTCGCATATGTGTTACTTTTGATATTACTCATCTAATATTTATCTTATGGTGATGATGATTTTAATGCAATATATGAATGCATACAGGAATACACCAAGTTTTTTACTTGGTTCATCATTACTAGGCTAAGTCTAAGGACCATCCATAGTCAATTTTTCGATGTACTGAATCCACTAAAACCAACTTCCATCACTATTCAGGCTAGATAACTTCTTTTCCTAGAAACACTGCCAATACGATGTTTAGGGTCAACTCACTGCTTTCCCATGGGCCACTCCCTATTTCTCACTCAATGGATCACTGTTGGTAGAATAGTTAACCGTATACCTCTTCTTTTTCTCAGTACACTGGGAAAGCTCCCACTCAATGTTCATAGACATGCCGATATCTTCATTTTCATAAATACATGCACCCTCAACTATAGATATATGTACTATTATTGTCCAAATATCATCCATATATGAATTCTACATGGCCTCTGAAATTATGCGCAATTCCGTTAGAAACCCATTAACTAAGCACTCTGCCTTCATGAAGTTCCCACTTTTGAAAATCTCAAACAATCCTTTTCAATGATCCAACCTCTTCGCAATTCTCACAAGTTCGTAGATCTCAAAATTTCACAAATCACACTAGATTTAATATCTCTCTATATAATAGAGCTCATTGAGTCACAAATCTCACACTGGTCTTCTTGATTTCATAAATCTACACAATCCATTGAGAAGAAGACATCCTCTACAAATCCAAATTGGCCTTCCTGACATGATTTCATTTCACTTATCTCAACTGCCTCTATGAATTCCATTTTCATTCACAAAGATCCCTGTTTTGAGAAACTATTTCATAGTTTGAGAGAATAAGATTTTTCATTATATCTCTCATGTTATTTCAAGGGAAATAAGGACTATTTATATTTGATTCCACTGACTCAAGAACCATCAGCAGGAAGTTTGTGAAACGTTATCTCAAATCACAATGCTTCTAAATATCCGTCGAATTTCAATCATTTTCATGTAGCACCAAGGAAATTTTATGGATTAGTAAAGATCATCATAATTTTGAATCATTCTGTGAAATCCATTTCTCCACATAAATGCTCTGTCTTTCATTGGACGATGAAATTATCCATCTTCCATTTCACCACAAATCATTCTTTCAATGCTCTTCACCTCTGTCGTTCATAAATATCATCATAATTGTGAAGAACATATTCAACATCCTTCATGTATTCGAAAAATATACTTCATGATTCCCATCATAATTAAATTAATTAATTTTCTATATTTTTATGAGATCATCAAGGAAATATTCATTTCACTATGCTGACCAAATCCCAAATTTTGTACCCCAAAAATTTGGAAAACACTAGAATCTGTTGTGAACTTGTATATGTTCTTTTGTACTGCATCCAGATTATCTCTTCCATTGCCTTGATACTTTTTCGACATGGATTGTAAAAAACATCTTCTGAAATAGAATATTCTCCCTGAAAAACTATATTTTCATCTAACACAACCAACCCATAAAGGCTTCAATGTTACATTGAGGGAATATCCAAATAGTTATACTATTAAAATATGATTTTAAATGATAGTAATTAAATAATATAAAATATATTTTTAATAAATCTATTATTTATATGATTCATATTTTAAAAATTAATAGAATTACAGTTCATTATATATTCTGAAATAGGATGTGTATTCTTTTTTATTATCTACTTATTATGTTGTGATATATTTCACTATTGATCTGGATGTCATGGAGTAATATTTATGCTTGGTTTTTTCTATGAAGAATATATGGTAGCAGAGATTCCATTGTTTGGTGTGTCAAAGAAATTCATTCAAAAAATTGTATAGGAACATGATATATGGTTGTGTGAGGGATTATATGTCTTGAATATTTTTTTAATGGGATATATTGTTGGGTTTTATGTTGTTGGTTTATGATTGTGGGATAGTTCTTAAATTACCTAATAGAGACAAAACATGACATTTCTAATGAAATTATAGATAAGATGGGATAATAGTGATGAAAAAATTTTTATGTATGGGATATTAATAAATGAATTTACTGGGTAAAAACTGTGTAAAATGATAGTGATGACATGGGACTCTATCTCATTAATGTGCAATGTATGGACATAATGAATGTAAAATGTTTGGTAAATGTTAAATCTATAAGTGATTAAGTTATGTGATTAAATTATAATTGTTAAATGTTTTTTTGGATATTTGTTTTAGAAAAGCAGGATAGTATATAAGTTATAAGTGGTAGAGGTAACTAGTGTAATGTGGTGGAGAAAAGAAGTTATTAAGATGTGTGGAATAGATTTTTGGTATATACTTGGTAGGTAAGGATTGTTTGTTTCTCCAGTATTCAAGATTTTTTTTTATTTCTTCATTCACCCATCCCTTGTCAGATAACATTATATACACCCAAATGTTATATATTTTAGATGTTTTACTCATCATATTGATTGAAAAGGGAACACATGAATGATTACTCCCTCTTTCACACCCTATATCTTAGACATGGTGTTATTGTGATGGATATTGGTTGAAATTATGACTACCGTGATGATGGTGGGGTTAAGGTGGTATATATTGTATGTGGCATGTATGGAAGGAAGAATAAATGAGGTTTATATACTTAATATACATGATACGTTACAATTTTTAAAAATTGAATTGTTATTGAGATTCAGATATGTGATTATAGTTGTATAGACTAATACCAATGAGTATGTTGAACCATATGTGAGTTGGGGTAGGTAGAGAAGTTGTCTAACCAATATCATATGTGACTTGGTATGATTTTTATGTGGAAATGGATGGTATTATTTGGAAGGGATAATATCACATGACATTTCTTCATTAGGTAATGAGAGATAAAAACATTTTTGGGAGTGTTTAAGGGTAGTCATATTCTGATATTTTTCTGAAATATATTTTAATACGTTAATGTGATAGTCGATGACTGGTCCATTGTGATATTGGGTCATAAATGGCCTAATATATGCTTGTGGGTTGTACTATTAATTCTATGGGGAATTATTATGGTTATTTTTCATTTTCAGGTGTTGTCATGTGATGTATCATAGTGATTATACATGTATTATCACCACTATTTATATAAAATATTTTTTTGGGTTTAATTGAATAATTTGTGACCATGTAAGGAAATTATTTCTTGGAACATTGGTTGGAGCTTCTTCATGAGAAGTTTTATTTCAATATTTTTATTAAAGACTTATATTTTAGGAAATAAGATAAATTATGGTCTATTTTGGTATTTATGATTTAGTTAATAGCATCTCTTTGATTATCGGGTTGGTAATATTTTTCTGAGTATTTATGAGGTGATGTATCATTTTTTAAGGTTTTATACCATCCGTTCTAGTAACCGACTCGATGGCTTTTGTAGATGATCTTTTAGGGGTCACTATATTAATCACAATAGGCCCATGAGGGGTTTTTTATTATGTTTTTTTATGAAAAAGTTTCATCAAGGAAACAAATGGGATTTCAAATGGGGTAGGGAGTCGGAAAATGGTGATGATTATATGGTTTTGGTAAAGTAACAATATTAATTAATCTTGGAGTGTTATGTAGAAAGGAATAATGGAAAAGAAACATGTTATTTTCCCCATGTGATTTGATGTAAGGAAATAATTATTGTAAAATATTTTAGGTGATGTAATACTTGTTATGGGGTTGATTCCTATGAAAGTTAAATGAATCATAGTTTTTTTCTATTTTTTTGAATTATAATGATTTTAAGGAAATGATAAAAATAATGTCATCAAATAAAACATACATGAATTCCATGATAGTCGGGTTTTATGTTTATTTCCCTATTAAAAAATAATCATATTTTCTATGTTCTATTTGGGGCTTGGGTTGGTGAATTTTAGCATAAATATCTTTTTCATAATTAATGGTTCAACTCAGTTAAGGTGGATAATTCTGGAAGGATTATGTGTGTGTGTATTTAAATTCATCATTTTTTGAAGCATGAGAGGAGAATCTATCTTTTTGTGATATATGAATATATAGAGGATCATTAGATTGTCATCAGTATGATTCATGCTGAGGTAGAGTATTATATTTTTTTAGCTATCAGTCAGTTGTGTGGAGATTGATGACAACAATGTATTTTTTATCTCCTTGAGTGAAAGAGAGAAGGTTCATTCATGGGATTATTTTCAATGGTAATTATATGTGGAGTTATATTCATAGAACATTAAGGTAATAAGAGGTAGGATTATATATTTATTCATTGGACCACACAACATGTGATTTTTTTATTCATCCCTGAATAGAGAATGGGGGAGAGAAGGTATATTTCCAATCATCCTCGCCATATGGATATTGAAAAAAAAGACCCCAAAAAACATTTGAGTTTGATCAAATAGTGATCTATGATGATGGGGTGCATAGATAAATCAAAATGGTATATATATATATATATTATTCATACTCACAATCTCAACCTATGAATCAACTAGAATAGTGTCATCCAAACATAGAACATTACCACAATCCTCACAACCACTAACACATGCACTTCCACCTCTAATTTATTAACCGACATGAAAAATACCCATGTTACAAACAACAATACCCATTTAATATTTTCATGTCAAGAAAATATATTACAAAATTTTATTAAATAACAAACATTTTCAATATTATAAAAAATAATTTTCACAATTAGAATACCACTTTAACCACACATTCCATTTATTTCATGAGTTCATTATTTTTTCTAATCCATGTCATATTAGTTTTATTATTTACATTTATCCAACCTATACTGAGAAACTAACTCAATATATAACAACCAAAAACAACCCATCAATCACACACTCACAAGGCCCCATGGCACAACAACATCTCTTCACAACTACAACATATGATTACTAAATCTCATCGAATTCTATCCAATAATCACATCACTATATATAATATTCCACATCCAATCTAGTCACCACCATCACTAAAAATTATACCCCACCAAAAAAGAAAACACAATATGAATAACAACACCAAGAAACACATATTGACTTCTATATATGAAAATTCATGTTATTGGAATTTCGTTAGTTTATGTACAAGGGAATTCTCAAAAAATATATTTATTTCCATTAGTATAAATTTATTTATCCTTATATAATTAATTATCTATTTCATTGATGGTGATATTAAAAATTCAGAACATATGGTTTCATAATAATTTCAAATAGAACAAAAACATGGATCCCAATATTCATGATTTTTATAATGGGAATAAAGAATGTATAAATTCATTAAAAATAACAATAGTTCATTAAACCAATTTATTTTTTACTTTCCCCATTAAATTAAAATAAAAACTATTTTTATTATCTTCAATATTATAATCCAGACACTCTTCCTAAAGATAATGAAAAACATTTTACCACCATATGAAAAAAAAGGTGGAAATAAAAGTCTCATCATAACTCAAATAATATTTCATAAACACCAAACACAATAGGTAAAAACATAAACAAATGGAATATTTGATCCTCACAATGAAACACTTGATAAACCTAAACTACACCATGATTTTATTAAAAATAATCACATAAACGACATGAATCAAAACTATGTCATCGCTAAAATTGACATAAGAAATAAGAACCAGTAAAAAAGGGATAAAAGTGGATAAATTACATTTTATTTCCAAAATCATGCTTTCAAGAGACAAGGATAAAATACTTAGGATAGTGTAGGAAGAATATCCCAAAAATAACCAAGGGTTTTCCCGTGGTTGAAGATAAATAATATCTGAACAACAAAAAATCATCTAATGTAACACCCCAAGATTTCATAGTGTGTTATTTCTTCAAAATAATTCAATAACTTGCACTACACGCAACACTGAGTTCAATTGCACCATGACTTACCAAAAAAAAGCCATTAAAAGAGGTCATGAATAGTATTAACTAAATTTTAAACTTTATATAATCCTTATAATTTTAGAATCCATATTATGAGTTTCTTAGTCATAATGCAAGAACAGATTCATTTTCAGTATTGCACTTTTATCAACTTTTGATAGTGAAACCTTTTTAAATACAATATTTTAAACTTTTTGACTAAATGGAGACATCAAAAAATTTAAAATGAAACATCTCAATCTTCCACGGTACGCTTTCCTTTGAATAAAACAGTAGCGTGTGTTGTACGCAACTTCGAGTTCTAACACACCGTAACCAATCAAACTAGCTGTTATGAATAGTAATACCTACTTTTTGAAGTTATATATATTTTATATTTTAAAATATACTTCATTTTTGGATTCGGAATATCATATTTAGCCTAAGGTGAAATTTTGGTACTTTTCGGATAACTTTCATATTTTGATGAATAGTGAAAATTACTAAATTTTAATTAAAAACAACTTTTTTAATCAAAATAATTAATAGTAATAAATTATGAATTTGAGTGGATTTAAAGTATATTTAGAATATATTTTTACTATTTAATATAATGTTGGTCATTGGACATAATTTTACAATTAAACCAAACATAAACAAGTGTCAATCTTTTGATAGTTATTATCTCTTAAAAACACGCTTTTTGTTTTGACAGCGGGAATTAATTTTAAATTAATTTCTGCCACTTCTGTGTTTTGAATTTAGAAAAATGGATTCCATATTTGGAATCAGGAGGTTCAAATTGTGTAAATAGGTAACTTTTATTTTTAGACATTTTGAATAATTACTGCGGTAAATATTTTATTTACCATGGTTAAGGGTAAATCCGGTAAATAAGGGTTAAAAAATAATATTATAATAATACTAAATTACCCTAAAACGTGTCTTAACCCTATTGGTTGATACATGGTAGACCATGGGCATCTTTGTGTCAATTTTGGGGACCCCATGGATCCACTTGTAAGTGATAATGACACTTTATTTTAATTTAGTTAAAATAAATACAAAAATGACACAAGCATATATCTTTTAGAACAACAATTGTTACATAGGGTTATATATGTTGGGTTTTATATTATAAATATTCATTAGAAAGATAAAAAGATTTCCTACATAATAATATTTTATTTATAATTTTTAGACATTAAATAATTTATTTTATATATGACACAATGATGATGCAGTAATTACTATAATAGTGAAAAATTAAAATAATTGATATTATAAATACCCAAAAAAATAAAATATGAAACTTTTAATGAATTAAACTAATTTTCTAGGATAATATGATATATTAGTATTGATTTAATTGACTTTTTTCGAAGTAATCAATCTTTTATGAGTTTCACAAAAATCAACTATTGAATAGTGTCAAAATTGACATAAAAGAGTTCTTAAAACAAATATTATATTATTAATTGATATTAAATTCCTAAAAATATAAGGTTCGGCAAAGAGACTTATATCAGGATAGGTTCATCATTAATGGACCACTTGGGGGTCGCTTGGATGTATATAGTAAGTTTATTAACCATATTATATAAAAATACAAAGAGACATTGTAAAAGTGAAACTAATTAACTTAGAGTTAATACTTAAAGATAAGGTTAATATAAGTACCCAAACCTGTATAAATTCTATTGGTTGAGTTGTTTTCGACCTATACCCACCTTAACCTTTGAATAATCAACTTTTTAGCCATTAGAAACCGAATATGAATTTATTATAAATTAATATTTCTAGCTTTTCCAAAGGTGCCCCTCACCCCTCTTATAAAAGGGCACTCCTCCTTCTCATTTCTTCACACCATCAAAGTATTTTGGCTCGGCCAAACTCTGCCCAAATACTCTCCCAACATCCCTCACTACAACCTAGAGGCCTTATTTTGATCAGAAAGCCAACCTAAGGAGCCCTTTTGATCAAATCAAAAGGAAGAACCCGAAGAAGAGGTAATGATTTCACCACCCTTCTCCAAGTTCATTTCTTCTTCCACTTCTTCTTCCTTTGTTCTTACCATTCTAAAATAATAACTCCAGTATCTCACATATACTGTGATGTTATTATAAACATGGTACAATCATATTCAGTATTCTATCCACCCTTTGAATAACATGTCACCAAACGTGCGTACGTACGGCTTACCGTCTCCACGTCGTGGTGTAATTGTTATTCAATATAATATTATTTGGATGGGTATAATAATGATGTGTAACTCATGTAAATAATAAATATAACATGTTAATGATTCTGTATATATGATATACCATCCATTTATATATTATTTTCATATCAAAAGAATGATATTGTCGCTCGTGCGTACGTACGGACTACCGTCTCCACGAACGCGATGAGATTTATTATCCATCGTATCCATTCAAGTATAATTATCATTTGATGATTTAAAAATGATGTTTAAGGACTGGATATCATTCTGGATATGAATAAGATACAACAACCATGGCTTATGTAACAAAACATATAAAAGAAAATGAGTAAGTTAACTCCCGAAACGACGATAATTCTAAGATATTATTAACAAATCAATGTTAAAAGATCATATATGATATCATATTAATATATATGATTCTTGTATAATTTAATAACAACTATTTCACCATTATACAGGAGGTTAACCTACCCCAACCAAGGAAAAGTACAAGGTAAGGGTTTACTTTACAACCTCTTCATTATCCAAGGTTGTTTATACGTAATAATCTACTGGGATCTCTTTATCATCCACATCCATGTTTCTTAAAAATGCATTTCAAAGCATTTTTACTATTTACTAGAATATGAGTTAAAGTCATTTATACCCTTTTTGACTTTTATAAGTGGTTTATAAAGGAATCTTTCGGTCGTTTTCAAAACAAGGTCCTTTTTAACCTTTTCGACAGAATTAAGGTAAGAATGTTTTTTTAACTTATACAGCGGGTGCGGCTATTTTCCGCCGTTATAAAATCTTCAAAGCTTCCCTTACAAGCTTATAAGATTATTTTCAAAGAAAATGTTTTATATGGATCTTAAATGATTTCAAAATAAAAGGAGATATTTCTTTAAAAAGAATTTTTATTTCATCTATGTGAACATCCTTTGATGGATTTTAAGATTATTTGAAGTTGATTTATTATGATACAAAACATCTATATTGTATTGAAGGTTTTGTGATATGTTTGAATGTGGATGTGCTATTTTTATACCATTCATAGTTTATGGTGATATTATTGACATTTCGTATGCTAGTTTTAATACGAATGTTTATGTTATGTTTAAACCTTTTCATATGGGAATGAATTGGACTTAATAAGTGACGGGTGGAGCCCGCTATAGATCCTCGATGCATCGGTAGGTCTCATGAGAGAAACTAGTGTCTTGGCACAAGGCCTTGACAAAATCTTATTTGTAGTCTTGGCACGAGGCCTTGGCTATGTGGTTATGATAGTCTGGCATTATGCATTCCAACATTATGAAAGTGGTTATTGATTTTTGCATGTGATTATTCGATTAGTAGAATATCCATGTGAATAAGTAAATGGAATTATTTCATTTTATTTATGCCATACCATGTTGAAAGTTCATGTTTGAAAGGATTTTGTTTTAGTTATACATTGCCTTAAAAGTTTATTCTTATTTATGAAAGTTTCCGCTATATTGTTATCCTTACTGGGCATTTGAGCTCACCCCTTTTCTATGATTTATTTTTCCCAGGATGTGAAGAAGTAAGTTATGAATGACCTGCAGGGATTTTATGAGGGGTTAATAGTGTGGATTGTGGAAACATTATGTTGTTGTAGTAGTTTTTTATTTTATGATGTAATGTAAAACTTATGAATATATCTAGTATTTTCAAGGCTACTAAACCAATCGGTCTTTCAAGATTTGATCTTTCTTGTGATCATGCCAATGTTATGTAATAATGCACCGACTCTGGGTAACTAGGGTCGGGGCGTTACAGTTGGTATCAGAGGAAGTTTAGTACAAACCTTGGAAGCTAGATTTAGATAAACTCTGATTAGAGCACGTAGACCTAAGATTAACTATGAGGATTAGTATAGAAGAACTTCCTAGAATTTTGGTATTGTAGAGATTTTGTGAGTTTTCCGAGCAATACATCCCTGTCTGGATACGAGCAGGTAGAGGCGGCTCTGGCACAGATGTACCTAGGGGTAAAACCCGAAAATACCGCTTTGAGCTAGACTCGAACAGGAACTGGTGCACGACAATGGGCCTTGCTGCACTCTTGGTTACGACACTCCCGAGGGATATGCTTAGGATAACTCTCATTTTCTTTACAAATCATTTTGAAGGGATTATGAGTATATACTTCCTCAAAGAAAACATTCTTATGATTATGGATTATATCCATAAATAGTTCAATTTATGTTAAGTGTTTTATAAGTATGGGATTATGTATTTTGATTCATAAACTGATCTAGTGTATGCCATTGTTTAGAAATGGCGCCCAGTAGAAGGAATGAGAACTCCAGAAATGCACATGATCCAAAGAGAAGGAAGGATCATATCTTTCATGGTCTTATGCTAGAATTTATAAGAGAAATAGTCTCCCATGTATTATCATCATATGAAGAAATAATATCATGTGTTGATAAGATAAGTAAAGAGTTTACTGAGTCCTATGGCTTTGAAGAGAAGTAAGAGAAGAAAAGGATAGAAGAGAGAAAGATGGATAAAGGGAAGAGGGAAAAGAAGAATTTTCCCATATGTGGTAACTATGGAAAGAAACACCCTGGAACTTGCCTGAAAGGAATGGGAGTTTGTTATAAGTGTGGAGGAAAAGGGCACAAAGTACATGACTGAAAGGGTAATAAAATGGTTTCAAATGTACAATGCTTCATTTGCAAGGAGTTTGGACACTACGCGAACCTATGTCCCAGTCATCAGACTATGCCGCAAATGATGCTATTGGATAATAATCAAGTTATGATACTACAACAGATTAAGAGGAATGATTAGAGTTATTATGTTGATTATATCAATTGAGTGTTGTATCAACAATGTACTTGTTATAATAATTATGGAGTATATAAGGATTGTACTGCAGTACTATTTCATTAAGGACTTGAGATTGTGTGGAACAAAGAAAAGTGACTCAATAGCAGGATAACTTTTTGGAAAATATATGGTTGAGAGAATGATAAATCATAATATAGTTTTGATACTGAGGTAGTGATTTTGGAATAATATGTGATTGTTTTGGATAAATTATATTGGATATTCTTGACTACCTTGGAACTGATTAATGATTTGTATATTCCATCATTGTTGGGGTTTAAACCATTTTTGGATTAATGAAGTATATCCAGCATTCTATATGGAATAAGGGAGCATGAATGTAATCAATAAGGAATATGGTAATACATGATGAAGGTATTCATATGCTATTACGGGGTAAAAAGGATCTATATTATGTTTACCTTCCTTATAAATGTTGGACTGTGAGTTTGGATAGAAGTATTTTGGATAGTTCTAGTTTGGATTATTTTGGATTGCCATAAAAGGACAACCCGGAGGTCGGGCGGCAACCCGTCGCGTCCGGCAAGGCTACGAGACTTGAACCCGCAACCAAAGGGCGACAAGGGTGTATCACCTACCACTATCCCACGAGATGTCCTGGATTAAATAAAGTAGTTTTTTAAAAGATCTGGTAGATGAATTATAAATTCGTTTATTTTGGAACCCTCTATGAATAGTATAAATAAAATTTTTTTTTACGAGTGAATGATGAGTTTTGGTAGAAATTTATTAATGGATAAAACTCTAATTATAAACTAAGTATATCTCCTTATGATCTTAGCCAATCTCAAAAATAAATTCCTCATCATTAATAAAAGGAACTTAGAACAGAAATTTTGTCCTAGATGGTACCTTAAATCATCACTAATTTATGGCTTTGGGATTGTTGGCCTTTTAATAGCCATGTTCTCTACCAATCTCCATCAGATAATTGATGGTTAGATTTCACTTCCATATCCATATTTTCCTACATGGAACCCTAGTATGTGTTATTTTCGGTAATCTTCATACTTTCCTCTCTTTATTTTAAATAGAGGCCTCATTAATTCATTTTTCGATGTGGGATTTCAACTAAGATATTTTGAAACGTCAAAAATGTGTTATCCTAATACCCTATGTTTTGTTGAACCGATGGTATTTCAAATCATCATAGATTGATGAATTTAAGGACCTCAATTATACACTTTTTTGTGATTGATGACCTCAATCACTACCTATAAATATTTACGTTTTTCCTCCGATTATATGTCTCTAATTTCCACCAATGTTCTCCTAATCTAGATCATAATTTGGTGGTGACCCTTTGATTTCTCTTTTCCTCATATTAAGACTAAATTTTAGTAACCCAATTTACGATGTGGGTTTTCCCACAAATATATTTTCTACTTTCAACCTTTTATTTTTGAAGAACAATTTCAAATTGCGAGGACACAATTTATTGAAGGAGGGGAGAATGTAACACCCCAAGATTTCATAGTGTGTTATTTCTTCAAAATAATTCAAAAACTTGCACTACACGCAACACTGAGTTCGATTGCACCATGACTTACCAAAAAAAAGCCATTAAAAGAGGTCATGAATAGTATTAACTAAATTTTAAACTTTATATAATCCTTATAATTTTAGAATCCATATTATGAGTTTCTTAGTCATAATGCAAGAACAGATTCATTTTCAGTATTGCACTTTTACCAACTTTTGATAGTGAAAACTTTTTAAATACAATATTTTAAACTTTTTGACTAAATGGAGAAATCAAAAAATTTAAAATGAAACATCCCAAGCTTCCACGGTACGCTTTCCTTTGAATAAAACAGTAGCGTGTGTTGTACGCAACTTCGAGTTCTAACCCACCGTAACCAATCAAACTAGCTGTTATGAATAGTAATACCTACTTTTTGAAGTTATATATATTTTATATTTTAAAATGGACTTCATTTTTGGATTCGGAATATCAAATTTATCCTAAGGTGAAATTTTGGTACTTTTCGGATAACTTTCATATTTTGATGAATAGTGAAAATTACTAAATTTTAATTAAAAACAACTTTTTTAATCAAAATAATTAATAGTAATAAATTATGAATTTGAGTGGTTTTAAAGTATATTTAGAATATATTTTTACTATTTAATATAATGTTGGTCATTGGACATAATTTTACAATTAAACCGAACATAAACAAGTGTCAATCTTTTGATAGTTATTATCTCTTAAAAACACGCTTTTTGTTTTGACAGCGGGAATTAATTTTAAATTAATTTCTGCCACTTCTGTGTTTTGAATTTAGGAAAATGGATTCCATATTTGTAATCAGGATTTTCAAATTGTGTAAATAGGTAACTTTTATTTTTAGACATTTTGAATAATTACTGCGGTAAATATTTTATTTACCATGGTTAAGGGTAAATCCGGTAAATAAGGGTTAAAAAATAATATTATAATAATACTAAATTACCCTAAAGTGTGTCTTAACCCTATTGGTTGATACATGGTCGACCATGGGCATATATGTGTCAATTTTGGGACCCCATGGATCCACTTGTAAGTGATAATGACACTTTATTTTAATTTAGTTAAAATAAATACAAAAATGACACAAGCATATATCTTTTAGAACAACAATTGTTACATAAGGTTATATATGTTGGATTTTAGATTATAAATATTCATTAGAAAGATAAAACGATTTCCTACAGAATGATATTTTATTTATAATTTTTATACATTAAATAATTTATTTTATATATGACACAATGATGATGCAGTAATTACTATAATAGTGAAAAATTAAAATAATTGATATTATAAATACCCAAAAAAATATAATATGAAACTTTTAATGAATTAAACTAATTTTCTAGGATAATATGATATATTAGGATTTATTTAATTGACTTTTTTCGAAGTAATCAATCTGTTATGAGTTTCACTAAAATCAACTATTGAATAGTGTCAAAATTGACATAAAAGAGTTCTTAAAAAAAATATTATATTATTAATTGATATTAAATTCCTAAAAATCTAAGGTTCGGCCAAGAGACATATATCAGGATAGGTTCATCATTAATGGACCACTTGGGGGTCGCTTGGATGTATATAGTAAGTTTATTAACCATATTATATAAAAATACAAAGAGAGATTGTAAAAGTGAAACTAATTAACTTAGAGTTAATACTTAAAGATAAGGTTAATATAAGTACCCAAACCTGTCTAAATTCTATTGGTTGAGTGGTTTTCGACCTATCCACTCCTTAACCTTTGAATAATCAACTTTGGAGCCATTAGAAACCGAATATGAATTTATTATAAATTAATATTTCTAGCTTTTCCAAAGGTGCCCCTCACCCCTCTTATAAAAGGGCACTCCTCCTTCTCATTTCATCACACCATCAAAGCCTTTTGGCTCGGCAAAACTCTGCCCAAATACTCTCCCAACATCCCTCACTACAACCTAGAGGCCTTAGTTTGATCAGAAAGCCAACCTAAGGAGCCCTTTTGATCAAATCAAAAGGAAGAACCCGAAGAAGAGTTAATGATTTCACCACCCTTCTCCAAGTTCATTTCTTCTTCCACTTCTTCATCCTTTGTTCTTAACATTATAAAATAAAAACTCCAGTATCTCACATATACTGTGATGTTATTATAAATATGGTACAATCATATTCATTATTCTATCCACCCTTTGAATAACATGTCACCATACGTGCGTACGTACGTCTTACCGTCTCCACGTCGTGGTGTAATTGTTATTCAATATAATATTATTTGGATGGGTATAATAATGATGTGTAACTCATGTAAATAATAAATATAACATGTTAATGATTCTGTATATATGATATACCATCCATTTATATATTATTTTAATATCAAAAGAATTTTATTGTCGCTCGTGCGTACGTACGGACTACCGTCTCCACGAACGCGATGAGATTCATTCTCCATCGTATCCATTCAAGTATAATTATCATTTGATGATTTAAAAGTGATGTTTAAGGACTGGATATCATTCTGGATATGAATAAGATACAACAACTGTGGCTTATGTAACAAAACATATAAAAGAAAATGAGTAAGTTAACTCCCGAAACGACGATAATTCTAAGATATTATTAACAAATCAATGTTAAAAGATCATATATGATATCATATTAATATATATGATTCTTGTATAATTTAATAACAACTATTTCACCATTATACAGGAGGTTAACCTACCCCAACCAAGGAAAAGTACAAGGTAAGGGTTCACTTTACAACCTCTTCATTATCCAAGGTTGTTTATACGTAATAATCTACTGGGATCTCTTTATCATCCACATCCATGTTTCTTAAAAATGCATTTCAAAACATTTTTACTATTTACTAGAATATGAGTTAAAGTCATTTATACCATTTTTGACTTTTATAAGTGGTTTATAAAGGAATATTTCGGTCGTTTTCAAAACAAGGTCCTTTTTAACCTTTTCGACAGAATTAAGGTAAGAATGTTTTTTTAACTTATACGGCGGCTGCGGCTATTTTCCGCCGTTATAAAATCTTCAAATCTTCCCTTACAAGCTTATAAGATTATTTTCAAAGAAAATGTTTTATATGGATCTTAAATGATTTCAAAATAAAAGGAGATATTTCTTTAAAAAGAATTTTGATTTCATCTATGTCAACATCCTTTGATGGATTTTAAGATTATTTGAAGTTGATTTATTATGATACAAAACATATATATTGTATTGAAGGTTTTGTGATATGTTTGACTGTGGATGTGCTATTTTTATACCATTCATAGTTTATGGTGATATTATTGACATTTCGTATGCTAGTTTTAATACGAATGTTTATGTTATGTTTAAACCTTTTCATATGGGAATGCATTGGACTTAATAAGTGACGGGTGGAGCCCGCTATAGCTCCTCGATGCATCGGTAGGTCTCATGAGACAAACTAGTGTCTTGGCACAAGGCCTTGAAAAAATCTTATTTGTAGTCTTGGCACGAGGCCTTGGCTATGTGGTTATGATAGTCTGGCATTATGCATTCCAACATTATGAATGTGGTTATTGATTTTTTCATGTGATTATTCGATTAGTAGAATATCCATGTGAATAAGTAAATGGCATTATTTCATTTTATTTATGCCATACCATGTTGAAAGTTCATGTTTGAAAGGATTTTGTTTTAGTTATACATTGCCTTAAAAGTTTATTCTTATTTATGAAAGTTTCCGCTATATTGTTATCCTTACTGGGCATTTGAGCTCACCCCTTTTCTATGTTTTATTTTTCCCAGGATGTGAAGAAGTAAGTTATGAATGACCTGCTGGGATTTTATGAGGGGTTAATAGTGTGGATTGTGGAAACATTATGTTGTTGTAGTAGTTTTACATTTTATGATGTAATGTAAAACTTATGAATATATCTAGTATTTCCAAGGCTACTAAACCAATCGGTCTTTCGAGATTTGATCTTTCTTGTGATCATGCCAATGTTATGTAATAATGCACCGACTCTGGGTAACTAGGGTCGGGGCGTTACATCTGATACATGATATTTATAATGAATATGGACCATGGAACATTTTTTACATGAAACAGAGATTCACTTCATGAAACATTGAAAGGTCCACTAATTCCAGTTGTGAAATAAATTCAAACTGTGAATTTCTCTCACTCCAAACCTAAAGAAAATCCCTTGAATATCATATCTCTGATTCATGTCATGGTCAATCTGTTCATGTCATTATCTAATTTAGTTTAATATTTTATTCTAGAACATAAAAATATGAATCTATATCCTCATAGTTTTATAACAACATATACCATCGTGAAAAAAGTTCCCATCATGAACCACTTGAAATAATATAATTTTAGCTCCGAACGCCACCAAAACCTTATATATCCTGCCCCAATCATCTCTATCTTGCACAATAGAAATATAATTGTCCAATGAGGTAGGAAACATTAAATTAGATACCTATAAAATGAATCTCATCCCCAAGAATAAAAAATCAAACATAGATGATAATAGTGAGGGTATGAACAATAGTCCAACAAGATACCCGTTAAGGATATCCATAGACCCCAAACTCTATCACTAACAAAACACACCATTCCATGTCATAAATTTACAAAACGTATCCCACACAACCATATAATTTTATCATTTTATACTAGTTACAACACATTTACTTTTAAAAAACAATTAAAACGCAACATTTCTCGTGTTGAAAACACCTAAAACAACTACACAACATGGACCCAAGCATATAGATTAATGAATTCAACCTTCAAAATCATTGTACTATCCAGTTTCTGTGACACTAACTCACCCTCCTAGTTTTAAAATGGGTCACTATATAAAATTTATTGATTTGGAAGGGGGAATTTCTCAATTCCTATGTCAAAATCATTAACACATATCCCATTATAAATGAAAAAATACATATCCCAGAACAAAAATAATCAAAAAAAACATCATAAATTATAAGAGAACAAGGAAAACTCCAAAAACCATAGGTATATGGAATCATTATTTGAATCATGTTCCTATGTAATATCCTTTTGAAAACTATCCATCCATTACCCAAATACCATATTTATGGTTCATCCACATAACTCCATTTATCAATGATATGCGATCTCTACTAGCTTTTATTTGAATGTTTAATCATCATAGATATCAAACTCTACATTTTCTATGATGTGGGAGTCATCATGAACCTCAAAAAATTGATGCAACATATGTAAAATTTCATTGGTCATGTCAAATCATTGTCGAAGAGAAAAACAATATTCCATCATGCAACGATGTTACAACATGTTGAATGGTCCAGTGAATTAGGTATGAAACTTATTGCCCCTTCCATACCTAAACTTCCCATATTGATGGTGAAACTTTAAGAACATAATATATCAATCCTAAAAATCTAGGGACTACATCAATGATCGTCACATGAATTATAATGATAACATTCCATCCTTATCTTGTCTCACATCTTCAAGATCATCTCATTCATGATCTTTATCACATCAGGACTAATAACAACATACTCCCAAACCGTTAAATATGTCCAAGGAGAAAAATCCCCTTATAAAACTCAAATAAATCCATTACAATGTATTATTTATATGTGTTTTTAGGAAAATTTAAATAGAGGTAGGTTACTTACCCATGACCTAAGAAAGTCCAAGTCACAATATTGCAATAGATATAGTAGTATATCGATAGTCCGATCTATCATCCTATCTGTCTGGTGGTTGAAATATGTGATGAGGTGTTTCTAAGAACGGAAAGCCTGAAGAAACACTATCAAGAATTGTTACATAAATGGGGATCATGTTAAGAGATTATGGTCATCAATATCGTATTAATCCTAACAACATCATACACAAATTACCTCACCAAGACATCCATGTTAGTCGATTCAGGGATCACCGTAATGTGGCTTGACTTTACTAATCAATCGAAAATTCCCCAAACCTTATCACATAATCTGTCATCCTAGGGTAAAAAAGTAATAAATCATTTGTAAATATATTCTCATTTCTACTCAAGGACATCCAATATCTAAACAACCTCAAGTAATATATTGTTTCACTTTCACTAATGACTAACCAAACACTTTTCCACATGATCCACCACTAAAAAGTTCAATATGGGCCACTAAATATTCCTCTTCAAAAATGGATACATCATATAACACAGATATTTACCAATAATAGTGCTATGTTAAACTCACAAATAACTTCAATTTAATGTTGATAATGAAAGAAAAAATATCTTATAAAATAACATTCGATTCCAACTATTCCTCTAAAGAATCACCATGGGTAATCAGGTCACACATCACCTCTTCCTCAATTTATCCAAATATAGAAAAATGTAACAACAATATATATTACACCCTATGATTTTATAATATTCCTATTTTAAATTTATCCTCTTCAAAATCATACGTTTCACACCACACATAGATAATATGAACAATGATATAAAATTAAATAACTTTATTTTAATACGATGGTTATAACCTATTCATTATATTGAAGGGTATGAGTAGTATTAAAAAAGGTTTGAAATATAGATTTTATTTTTTATTTTTTTTAAAAAAATCATCCAATTTATTTTATAGTCATAACATAAGAATGAATAAAATTTTACGCATTCAAATACCATATTTTTTTAAAAGTAGTATAAACACCTTTAAACTGAGAACCTATTTTAAAAATAAATTTTTTAAATATCATAAAATATATTTTTGACATTGGATTTCATTTATGAGTACATAACTTCAAAATTATTTTTTGGGGGAGTTTTTTGTTTTTTCATTGAATTTTAATTTTTTGATGAATATGTAAAAATAATGTATTATAGTTAGAAATGACTTTTCATTTAAATATTAATCATAATTTAAATTTTTGTTAAATTCAGAAAATATGAATAATACATATATTAATAATATTTAGTTCATTTTTATCATTTTTATTTTTAAATTATATATAAAAATTCATTAAGCTTTGGAACATCCCATTACATATCTTCTCGCAACACCTATAGGATTAGCATGAAAAATAACTTTTGAATTTTTCAGAATTGAATTTCAAAGTATATATATACTAGGATGTAACTAGTATGAAATTATGTGACATATAAGAACCAATTTATTTTTTATGACTAGTAAATTTAGTATTTTTTCAACAATTAATGGTAAATCATGTAATTGAAGGAAAGAATAATATTATTAGAAATATAAAATTAACCTCAAACTTGAAATAATTTAATAATATTATTCTTTTTTGACTAAAATAATATTCGGTATAATTTTGGACCACATGGAGCCACATATAGTACTTTAATATATTTACGATATTATATTTAAAAAAAATCCAATATAGTTATACTTTTGTTTTTAACATGTATAATATTTTTAATATATGGTTATATAAGTGTCAAGGTCTAATGTTTATAATAATTGGAAAGATAAAATGTTTATATACATATTGTTAATTTATCTATAACATAAAAAAATATATGTGAAAATTAAATGTGGTCACAATTATAATGATGTATTATATTTATTAAAAGGAGAATCATTTATATTATAATAATAATATTAAAATAAATAAAATTTAAATATTTTATCCCGTACATAAAGTTTTTGGATGGATTTTACATAATATGGATCAATTAATTTTTTATTTTGGATGTACTAAAGATTTAATAATATTTTATAATGTCGTTTAATAAATAGTTTCAAAATTTACATAAATGATATTTTAAAATAAATAATACTTCATTCAATGATGTAAAATACATAAAAATATATAATTAAAAGAATTTAGTAGAATAAATTTTAATATGTCATAAATTATCCAATTTTGGTCTTTTATTCATTTTATTCTGTCAATATTTTCTAAAATGAATAAAAAATCCCAGTAGTAATTGTAATAGTTAAAGGGTTTGAATACTGGTGAAATCCAAAATATAAGGTTAATTTTTTGACATAAACATTTCTAAAAATCAAGGGTTTAGATTATTTAGAAAAATAATAAAATAATATTATTAATAATTTACTTTTTTTCAATTTTTAAATAAAAATGAATTTATATTATATAAATATTTTAAGAGATTTATAAAGCGACCCTCACCTCTCTTATAAAATAACACCTCCTTCTCTTTTATTCACTACTCTAAAAACCATTTCCCAGGAGAAAACCATCCCATTTCACCTTCATAATTCCATATCCTAATACTATAGGAAATAATTTTGGTATAATTCCAACCTATGAATTATATTTGTTCATATCAAAAAAGATACTCAAAGAAGTGTTAATTTTTTTACTAATTTAATATAATTTTTTTTCTTCATCTACTTATTCTTCCAATGACATATATATAATAAAGTAATAATTAATTTTTCATATAAATTATTATATGTTATTATGATTAATGGACAATAATATTCTTGTTTCTATTTATCCTATGAATTGCAATATCATCATGCGTCTGTACGTACAACTTACCGTCTCCACGCTATAATATATATTTATTTTCAGAAAAAATTTATTTGGATTAGTATAATGATTAAAATGATGGATATAAATAATAAATTATATTTAATCTTTATATTTAATATACCACCCTTTTCCATACCCCTTTACCATTTTGGTAATGATATCATCACTCATGCATACGTATAACCTACCATATCTAGGACGCGATGAGATTCATCTTCCACGTTATCCTTTCAAGAATGATTATAAATAAATAAATATATATATATAATGAATAATTATTGAATATATGAAATATTAATTCTAATGGAATAATATATATATATATATTTCAGTTAACTTCTTCTATTAAATATGATAAGAACACAGATATAGCGTCCATGCATACGTACGACATACCATATTATTAATGGTGTATTTCATTCCATATATAAATATAATATATATACATTATATATAAATAATGATTTCATTATGGATGTAATTAAATCATTATCTATGTAATAGGACCAATAATTACAACTCAAAAAAATTACAATTTAAAAAGAAGTTATTACCCAAAATGTTTATTTATCATATAATTATCAATAAAAGGGTAATATAAACCATAAATGGATAATATATGACATCATTATGAATGTATATCATTCAGGTTTAAATTAAAAACTTATTTTGAACCATTATGAAAGAGGTTAAATCACATCCATCCAAATGAATGTATGATGTAAGGGTAATTTATGTAATCTCATTTTTCTTCTGGAATGTTCATATGTAAGTTTCTCATACAGAATATTTATAATCCATTTCAATTATCCTAAAAATATATTTCAAAATAATATTAATATTATTCTATAAATATTTCATTTCCCTTTTACCCATGTCTGATGTTTTAGAAATTTATTTGGAAGAAATTATTTTTTGTTTTCCAAATGGGGTACTTTATGACTTATTCATTAAAAGTATTGTATTCTAACTTATGTGGCAAGAGTGGATTTTAAACCATCATTATTACTTAAGGATTTAATGCTTCCCTCGCATGATTGCAAGGTTATTATCAAATAAACTAATTTATTTTAAGAAAATATATCATATTAATGATTTTAAAGTAAAAAATCTGTATTTCTTTCATGAATTTTTAATTATTTTATTAGATTAGTTTCATCTATATTAATATACGTTATCAGGTTTTCTTATTAATTGGAGTTTATTAATTATGATATGATATATTCTATTATATTTAATAGTATTTTATAATTTTACCTATCTATGTATTAATTTTGTCTCATTCATGAGTTATGTTTAATCTATTAACATTTCTAATTCATATATTAATAAAAATGTTTATGTTGGTTATGTTTCACATTTTTCATATGAGAAATAAATTATACATAGTAAGTGATAAGTTAGGGATATGATAGTGAAATACCTATGGGTATGGGTCTGTTTATTAAATTATCTATGGTTTTGG
Source organism: Viscum album (assembly GCA_963277665.1). Classification (NCBI taxonomy): domain Eukaryota; kingdom Viridiplantae; phylum Streptophyta; class Magnoliopsida; order Santalales; family Viscaceae; genus Viscum; species Viscum album. The sequence continues at coordinate 587,912,148 of OY728141.1, read as the reverse complement.
GATTGAATAATGAAATCCCTTCGATGCATCGATAGTTCTAACAATACAAATTAGTTTGGGTTTTTACAGGTGTTTTACCAATAATATATTGTCTTTTCATGGGTACAATATGTTATTGTTATGATGTTTGTAATTATGTATTATCTCCTTATGATATTAGTTATTAATATTTCATGAAATTATTCGACTAGTTGAATTTACATGTGAATGTTTATAGAGAATTATTTGATTTATTCATTAAATATTCTTCTCAATAATATGTTTAAAAGACATGTGTTTCATTTATACACCATGCCTTAAAATTTTATGCATATTTATGACAATTTATATTGTGTTATTAATTCTAATGGAGTATCTGATCTCACCAATTTCTTATATTTTATATTTCCTAACAGTTAATATGTGTATAATGACTGCTATGAAGGGTTATTATAGTAGAATTATTATTTTCTGAAATAACATAGTTTGTTGATTTTTTTTGGAAATTTTTATTTATGGTTCATTTAGGTGGTCTCTTTTCCATGAATATAAAACTGGACATTCCTTAAGGATTCGACACGTATATCTATAAAAATTTAATAATTCGAGTCACTAGTGATGGGCTATTAAGGTTAGGTTCATTTCATTTGGTATCAATGAAACTTTACAAACAACTATGGAAAATATATTTATAAAATGAAGATAATACAAGATAAACATAATAATGAATTTGTGTGTGAGGGTAGAAGATCATTCTGATATTCTAGTAACATCAGGATTATGTGGGTATTCCTGTAAATAAACCCCTTTTTGGATAATATAAGTTGATATGGTTCTAGCATAGATGTACCTATGTGTAAAACTCTAGAAAGATCTATTGAGACTAACATGACGTAACCTTGTACATCAAAATTATATTTATATTGCACCCTATTTAACACTCCTGAGAGTATTCATAGGATAATAGGAATTATATTTTAAAACCATTATGAATTATTTTAATGAAAATACATCCATGAAGAAACCATGTTTATGATTATGATACTAGATATGCATAAATATTAAATTTATACTAAGAATTTTTCTTATTTTTGGAATACACATTATGATATGATCTAACGTAGTTTATGTCATCATTTATAAATCAAACCTAGTAGAAAGAAATTGAACATCACCAAGCACCAAACCCAAATAGTATAAAGGATCTTATCTTTTATTGACTCAATAAATTATTTTGATGAGAAATAGTCTTATAAAAATTAGAATCATATGAATACATAATATAATGTTATATAATTACATGTAAAGAGTACTCCATGTATTATGGATTTGGAGAGAAGGATGAGAATGGAAGGATATCTAGGAATATTTTTGATAATCAGAATAAGTGAAATAAGTATATTTCCCATGTGTGATAATTGTGGAATGAAATACAATTTTACTTGCTTAAAAAGAAGGGAAATTTTATAAAATTGTAGAGTAAAATTCCACCATTCATTGGATTTCATGGGTAAGAAAAATATTTCTAGTGTACGGTGGTTCTACTACAGGGATATCTGACAGAACACAAATCAAAGGGCCATGCATCAAAAGAATATACCCCAAAAGTGGACAATTGATCATTTTTTAGATAATGTTACAATAATAGATTAAGAGGAGTTATTAATGTCATAATGTTGGGATTCAAGAATTATGTCAATTGAATATTTTATAATTGATGTACGTGTTTTAATAATTATCTTATATATAAGGGTTGTGATGTAGTACAAATTTTGTATGGATTTGGTAGATTTTTTTATTGTTTTAAGGTAATAATGGTATTCATATATTTTGGAACATGAAAAGAATATATTAATTATTTTTTTTGGGGAAAATATGATGTTAAATTTATTTGTGAAATTTATTGAACTACCACAAAAATTTGTAGACTATGAATTTAGACAGATATATTTTAAGGAGTTTTAATGTTGGGATGGACTAGGTTGAACATTGGATATTATATATTGAGGTTAAATTAAATTATATATTAATATAGAAATTATTATAGAAATTAGATTTCTAATAAATTTAAAAAAAATTAAGAAATGATGTATAAATCATATGATACATCAAGAGCTTCATGCGTAAACAATCATTTTAAATAATTATTTCAAAGATTAAGGAATGAATTAAAAATAATATATAAGCACAAAAAAATGATGATATTTTGATTATGAAATGGAAATATATCAAGTGAGTTATTAATTAGAGTAATCATTCATCTCATGGAAAATATCATGATAATAAGTATCCTAGTATGTTATTTTTCAACTAATAAAATTGTTTCTTATATCATCACAGATATAATGTTTTTGGATTTTTAGCGTTCCTTTAACCATGTTATTTATCACTATCCATCATAACAAGATGGTTAGATTTATATTAGATGTTCATATATTCCTCTGTGGAACCTGATTATGTAATATATTTCTTGATATTCATACTTTTGTTTCTTGAATTTAATGTAGAGGTCTCATTAATCCATTTTCCAATGTGGGATTTCATCAAATATTTTTTGAAAAGTAAAAAAACCTATTTTTGATAACAGTTTAAATTAAGAGGAAAAAATTTATTTAAGGAGTTTATATTGTAAAAATCATAGATTTTATATTATTTATCTTTTTTTTAACCTCTTCTATAGATTATGTTACACACCACACCAACTTTAAATGAACAATTATATTAAATTAAATATCATTATATTAATATGACCGTTATTACCTAGCTGTTACATTGAAAAAATTGAATACTATTAACAAAATTATGAAATTGATATATTATATATTTATTCAAATTATTTTACATTCATCCAAATTATTTTATAAGAAAATTTTTTAATGAATCCAATTTCATGAAATAAATGTCGACATTTTTATAAAGGAAGTATTATAACTGTTTAATGATGCAAAAATTATAAAACTAAATTTTGTAAATTTTAAAATTACAATCATGAAAATGGAAATAAATTATTAATTTTAAATAAAAAAATTACTTCAGGGTGAGTTTTTGGTATTTTTCGGAGAACTTTAATTTTTAAGGAATATTGAAAAATATTGCATTATAGTTAAAAATTAAAATTTTCGTATAAATAATTATTTTAAATTAAATTTATTTTACATTTATAATAGATCAATAAGACATATATTATTGTAATTTTGGTTGTTGGAATCATTTTAATATTGATATTGGATAAAAACCTTCTATGAACTTTTGAACATCCCTTTTACCCACATTTTCACCATGTCTTTAGGATTAACGATAAAAATAATATTTACAATTAAATGGATTTAATTTATAAAAATAGACATAATTGGTTTTAATTAGTATGAAATATTTTTTCTAATCAGAACAAATTAATTTTTTGGGAATAGTAACATTTGTATTTTTACCAGGGTTTTGGGTAAATCAGTTAAGGGAAAAATAATATTATAAGCATTGTAAAATTACCCCAACACAAGTACTAATTTAATTGTATCAATTTTATACAAAAACATAATTATTAGGTCAATTCTGGAACCACATTGAGTCAAATGGATGAGCTTAACATATTTATGATATTATATTTAATGAAAATTTAATTTCTTTATATATTTATTTTTAAAATATAAAATATTTTCTATATGATGTTATATAATTTATGTAGTCAACTATAAATGAAATTTAGAAATATAAAATTTCTTTCAACATCATGGTAATTTATTTGTTTTATAAAATAAATATTTAAATTAAATGGTGACCCAACGATGATGTATAAATTGATTTATTAAAGTATGAATTAGTTAAATGATATTAATAACATTAAAATAAATATAATTAGAACTATTTTATGAAATATAAGAATTTATTGGATGAATTTTACATGTAGTGGTTGACTTAATTTAACATTTTAGAATTAATCGATTTTTCATGATTGTTTCAAAAGTGATATAACAAATAGGGTCAAAATTGAAATAAATGAGATATTAATATAAAATATATTTTTTAATTGATATATATTTTTTATAAATATATATTTCTTCCACATTAAAAGATAAATATTAAATATTTTATAAATGATCTTCATCATTTTTTTTGGGAATTTCATTGTAATGTTAATAACTGTAAAGAGTAATAATCCATGTTGTCATGGTAAAAGGTAAATGGTTTTTAAAAGTGTTAAATACAATAGATAATGTTAATTTTGTGACCAAAACATGTATAAAAATAATTGGATGAAATTATTTCAACCCATAATTTTATGTCATATTCTAAATTATTCACTTTGATCCGTTTGGAATTGGAAATTAAATAATATTAATTTAATATTTTATGAGATTCCTAAAGTTCCCCTCCCCTCTCTAATAAACGTAAACCTCACCTTCTCTTATATTCACACCTCTAAATCCATTTGTTTCTTAAAAAACATTAAACAATATAGTAAAAATTCTCTCATATCAACCTAGATTCCATTATTTTGTCATTTGGAAAACATAAAAATTCATTTTTTTAAAATCAAAATGAGATACTTGATGAACTGTTATTTGTTTTAGCAGTTAAATTAAAACTTATTTCTTCTTATACATCATTTAAAATGTTTTTTTCAAAAGAAATACATAAATTATCATATATATTCTTATATGTTATTAATATTATGGTATTATTATATTCCAAATGGTATTCATCATAGTAATGATAATATCACCATGTGTGTGTACGTATAACTTACCATATCTATGATGTGGTGTAATTTTTTTTCATTGACATTTTAGTTTTATTTAATAATTGTGAATATAATGAATATAAATAACAAATATTACATCAAATGCATTATTTTTTATAAACATACCATCCATTTTCTTACCCATTTACCATTAGGGGAATGATATCGCCGCTCGGGTGTATGTACGACCTACCATCTCAATGACATAATGAAATTCATCAAACACATTAACTATTCAAGGATGATGATAAATATATATAATTTATAATTATTAAATATATTCCATGATAATACTACTTGATATATATATATGTGTGTCATTTAGTTTCTTCTATTCAATATGATAACAAACACAAATTGTATTCATGCATACGTATAACCAAAAATCTCCAAGAATGGTGTATTAATTCCTATATATTATAATATATATATATAAAGAATATATATAGGATATATAAATCATGTTTAACATTCTTGATGTAATTAAATTATCATCTGGGTAATCAGATCAAGAATATCATGTCAAAACACGTACAATTAACCAAACATTTACTACCCAAAATGTTTCTTTAACATGGAATTGTTAAACAACATGTAATTTAAAAATATAAATGAATCACATATGAAATTATATGTAATGAATAGGGTTATAGTATAAATTAATAACATATTTTAAACAATTATACCTGAGGTTAAATCACATCTAGCTAATGGAACATATGAGGTAGGGGATAATTTCACAATATCATTTTTATTCAAGATTAATTATACGTAAGTATCTACTTGGAGATAATTAACATACATGTCCATGTATCTTAAAATTTTAGATTAAAAATATTATTAATATTCTTCTATAAATATTAACTGTTCATTTTACCCTTTTTCCCTATTTATAACATATTTTGAAAGGAATATTTTGCAGTTTTTCATATGATGTACATTATGAATTTGTCGACAAAAGGAATTTTCATTTTACCTATATGGTGTTAATTTATTTTTATATAATCATTAAATTTTATGGATTTAAATATTCTATTTTAATATTATATGGTAATTTTCAAAATAATTTTTTTCTTTAATAATTGTGCACATTTTAAATGATTTCAATGAAAAAAGGGTTATTACTATCCAAGTATTTTTAATGGTTTTGTTAGGTTATTTTCATATATGTCATAATAATATATTGTATTTTATACTAGATTGATGTTTATTTATTATGATCAAATAAAAAACTTATTGAAGGGTTTATGATAAATTTGTCTTTGGATGTGCTATTTTGACAGCATAATGGATTATGCTTAATGTATTTACATTTCATATTCCAGTTTTAATATTAATGTTTATATTGGTTATGTTTTACCCTTTTCATATGATGAATGAATTATAAATAGTAAGTGATAGTTTCTGGACAAATATATGAAGTACCAATGAGTTAGGTATTTGTTAATGAAATCACTATAGGTTTAGGAGGAGTAAATGAAATCCCCATGATGCATAGGTTGTTCTCATAAGAATAAATATTTTTATTTCTGATTAACTTCAACCAAATTTTGTATGGTCTTGACAAGAGGCCTTGATGGTAGGGTTATGATGCCTGTCATTACGCATTCTCTTATTATAAGTTTTCTTACTGATATTTCATTAGATAGTTCAACTAGTATAATATCCATGTGAATGTTAATGTGGAATTATATGATTTATTCTTTCCATATTATGTTCATGGTTATGTTTTAATGGATAGTGTTTCAGTTATAAATGGTACCTTAATCGTTTATTTTCATTTATGATAGTTTCAATTGTATTATTTTCCCTTATGGAGAATCTGAGCTCAACCATTTTTTATGATTTATTTTCTTAGATGACAATATGTGTACTATGAATGATATATAAGATTAAGCTATGATAATAATGGTGGAGTAATTGAATTATTTTTTGTTGTATTTTATGTTTTAAATTCTAATATAAAGTTCATATATGTGATCTATTTTCAATGTCTGCATAACTGATTGGCCCTTTGGTATTTGACAGTTTTATCTATGATAATTTATTAAAGCAAGGAACCAACTCTAGGATACTTCACCCATAGTTGTGATAACATAAGGGAAAAAATCATGATCCTATAATATATTTAGCATCAAAAATTGATTTCTTACACCTCAAGATGCATAATTTTATGATCCTCAATCCATGTCCAACTATCCACAAACTCAAAAACCAGATATCCTCATTAATTCTAACTAAACTCATTGACCCCAACATTCACTATTACTGAGGTATAATTGGAATCAGAGTTATAATCCTAGAGAAACTCTATCAAACTATATTTTCAGATACTTTGACCATGATAAAAAAGGAAGCACCTCATTCTCTTTTGGTTTTTTAATATTAATAATTATTTTTCAATTATGTATTTGTACCACATAATTAATTCAAACATAAACCATATAAAATCCAAATAATGGGTCGATTAGTTATTCATGTTGGTATGTAAAATCCTATAACAATATAATATTATGACATTTTTGGCATCACGAAGCATCCCAATATAATTTTGAAGAATCAAAGAGCACATAAAACATGAACCCTTACACTTTAAATGAAATCACCATATAACTAATAAATAACCATTTTATGTAATGAAATATTTCATGTAAATTATCATTCTAAATAAGATCATGGTCCCTACTCATTAGATATTTAATTGGGGACACAATCCATGAGGTAACGAACATGAACATCTACTAATAGACTATAAGACGACAGAATTTGGGACCTTATACTATGTATTTGAGTTTTTTAAAATAATACACTACAAAAACCATTGTTGTTTCTATTGAAACACCCTGTTGACACATGAAATTAATGAGTACATGAACCTCTCATGTCCAAAAACAATAGTAGGAAAACATTACACTGAAATGTTGGTGTCAAAGGAATAGAAATATACCTCTGAGTTTATCATCACAATCCTCTACTGACATCACATAGATCACGATATAATTGATGAACATATCAATTAATTTCTCATGGAACCCATGGAATAATGTGTTTATGAGCTTCATGAACATAGATTGTATTATCAAGATAGTAAATGGCATGACCATGAACATGATACTCCCAAACAAAAAATAATAATATATTTTTCAGGTTATCATCAACATTTACTCCCAAATAATGATATATAGAATATAGATTAATCATAGAGAATTAATTTCCCCTCTTAACTAGTAAAAAATATATTCCATTCCCAAAAGAGTGAAACGATTATTAATTTTTATCAGTATCTTTCTGATGTTGTCTACACATATCCTTAGTCTACCATAATCTTTCATCAAAAATAACATATAAGAATTTCATAATGGAAAACATTTCTAGATAAAACCCTTATAAATTAAATAATATATCATAATTTTCAACTCCCAAAACACATAGGGGTCTCTCTGATAAGGATCCATAAAAATTGGAGATGCAATGGACAATTGATCTATCATAAACATTATATCACATCATAGATGCATCATACCCTCCACTAAAAATCATATAAATACATATTTATAGCATTGGAGATTGTACAATAATATCATTGACTGATTCCATAGATAAACTTTCCACTAAATATGACTCCATATGTATACTTGTTATTTGACAACCCCATTCGTTGAAAAAACTATACACAAGCCATTTGAATCCCAGAACACGACATTCCTTTGAAAGAAATTAATTACAAAATTCATGGAATTCAATAAATTTATTCTGATTAAGACATCATATTTACATATCTATAGAATGAAAATAACTGAAAATGACTAATGTCTCCCTACCAGTAGTCCAAAACCCATAGAACACATTAAAAACATAATTTGAACTCTGACTTGTGTAGTCAACACCAGAGTAATGAGAAGTCTCACAACATATATTCCTAGAAAACATACTAAAGTTGGTGTAATAAATAAATATGAGGATCATGTATAAAAAAGTCACAATAAAGGTTACATCAAATGAAGATCATATCACTATCAATTTTTGGGTACTATGTTTCTAGAACCTCCCAAATATGAAATTGTCTATGCCCAGTTCCTCTATCTCAATAAAGTTGGACAACTCTACTAGCATGATAATTTTATGTTTCTTGAATAACTGGTATATACTAAAGTTTCACTCTACCTTCCCCTTCTACTCATAGTGGAGAATAAGCATGCTTCCATTTTTACATGAACTACCACTATAGTGGGTACTAATATGGATGATTGTAAAAATGAAGACCTATACTATGCTTTTATCCAAGGACCACTAGGAAAATATTCTGATGATGATCATGAACCCCATATAAAAAACACTATATCCTAAATACCAATAGAAAATAAGGGATTAAATTGTACCTAGATTGTTGAAAAATATTCTAATGAGTTCAATTCAGTACTTATAAAAACAATTAATACCTTGTTTTTTGAGACATACTGTTGAATACACTACTCCTTGAGTAACCAAAATAGATCCCCTCTTATGGTAAATACTCCCATGAGTTCATATTCTCAGTCACCTCCATCTTTTTTTGTACATACAAATACATTGTTAAAGATAAATGAGTAACGATATATTGGATCAAAGGCTAGAGTTCCTCTTCAAATACACTTCATGATCCTAGATCAGTATAAAGGTGTTCTCAAGGGCATTCAAACAATTCTATACCTTTATATATGATACACTGAACTCATGCATTTATAAATCATTCCACTGAAATACATAAAATTTCATTTTCCATTGATCACCTTTCTTGACTGGATCGAACCATTAATAGAAAATCAGGTTATCTTTAATACCTCACCAACAAAAAAATCATAGATGATATATATGATCCATAACTAAAAATTAAAACAAGGATTTACCATAGAAAATTAATATAGAGTTTTATTAATATACATTTTAATGAATACATTTTAACTTTCAATGTATAAATGAATTATACAAAAACATAGACAATCATGATGCATGATCCTCTAATTTGTCTCTACCTCAAATGAAGTTTAATCTCACATGGCCATGCAGTTGGCTCAAAGTCCTATTATCAGATCATGGGGGCCCAAAAATATCATGTTCATGATAATGTTAACAATGAAATTTTATGAAACAAGATAAAATGACTTTTTTTCCTTTGCAATCCATGAAATATTCACTATTACTAACACTAAAAATCACCCTATATCATAATAAAAAACCTCTCATATCACTCTATCGTGACCCTCCCTACAATGGTTCCCCTCTCAATCTGTCAATGAATGAAGAGGGGTAACTTCCCCCTAGTCCCACCTCCAGAAGGCCTAAACTTGAATATTACCATTGATGATACATAATCTCAGTTACGGGATACATTACCATCTACTTAATATAGGATCAACAAATAGGATAAATGATGTTAAAAGTATCTTCTTGACATAATATAGAATATTTGAACCAAAGCCATCCCAAAATGCATGAATAATGAAAAAATACACAAACAATGTCCAAATTAATTCAAAATTAAATAGTTATATGATAATAATAGAGAAACAAATAAAAAATGCTATAAATGTACAAATTCATCATCAATTCCCCCTTAGAAACCTAAAAAATGGTTTTTATACACATGAGATAGTCATATTATATATACACAGTTGGATAATACCCAAAATCTCTCTAAAACATATAGAAGGAGAATAATAATGAACCTACGAGTAAACTATTGAACTAACCACACCAAAGTATGTAAATAATACAATCCCATCCTCACCAATAAATTCTCAATAATTAATGTATCCAAATATAATAACATAATATAAATCATATCGATAAAATGGTTTCCCCTCACCACTTTCCCACTAATTTTATTCTCTCACACAACAAAATCATATGTCTTAGAGCTCCCATATATTCCATAGAATCCTACCTAATGTAACCTAGGTAACTACATCATTCCACTAAACCCATCTAAAACTAACCACCACATCCCACATGAAAAAACCTAGGATATCACATCACAACTCCCTTGATAAATATTGAGATGTCACATTTCATATCAACCATATTCATATACATAAAATGGTATGGTATCAAGAACATGAGTTAAATTATTCTTTCTATATTATCCTACAAGGCATGACCCCCACAATGTACTTCCTCATCCTCTCATTAAGAATGACCACTAACACACTTTTGACTTCTGGCCATCATAGCCAATGCATATGAAATTATCTTGGAAGAGGAGGAAGTAAATAGGGGGTATCAATCTATTCCCCCTCCACAACACGAATCTTGGAAAAACATCCCCAAACATTTTTTTGTCAGAACATGGTGCTTGACATGGGTGGGGTGCATATAGAGATCATAATGAAAATAAAATACATATAATAATCCTACTCACAATACCATCCTATGGGTTAAAAATAAGAGGAACATCCCAAAGTAAAAAATTGTCACAATCCCCATACATCCACCACATCCATGTCCATATCTAAATCATAAATCCACAACATAAATCAATAAGACAAAAACAACAAGATGTATTTATTCTTATCTTTTCATGTTAATACATTATAATAATTTATGAATAAACAACCGTTATCAATATTATGACCATTCAATTTAAATTTTTTTAAAAATATTAACAACACATAAACTTTAAATTCAATATTTCATTAGCCTTTACCACATAATAAATTTTTTCCTTATTAGAATTTATACAATTACTATTGAGAAACCAACTGAAATTCTGTCAAACATAAAAATAACACATCCCTCTCGTGTCAGTATGACCTTCAACCATAACTCGAAATCCTCACAATGACAACAATTCAAAAACATATCTCATCACATGACCATCACCCATTTCATCGATATATAACACACATCACAACCAATATTTCCCCAACATCAACATGAAACACCTCATACCACACATGGAAACACAATAGGCATATCCACAGAAAGAAAAAAAATCCTTGATTCCATATTTTCCATAATTCCAGTCCATAGAATTTCAATAATTGACATTCTAAGGAATTGCCTCATAACAATAATTTTCCATGTGAAACAATTTTATTAGAAATATATGGGTTATAATATATTTCATTCAAGGTGATATAAAATAATCCCAACATAGGATTAAATAATAAAATCAAATTCACCACAAAAAGTATCTCAATAGTCATTCTTTTCAGTATGTAAATCATGCATGTATAAAATCCTTAGAAATAAAATTTATTTTGTAAAAAATGAAATTTATTCACCCCCACTTATTTTCAGATGAATAAACATCTATTATATATTTTATTCCATTGAATTCTATCTCAAAAAAAGAGAATTAAGTCATGATCCCCTTAAGAATAACTACTACAACAGAAATTAAGGACCCCATTCTTGATAAAAGCATTCCAAAAAACAACACACAACAATGTGTTTGAGAAACAATATAGATATTTCATAGTTGGAATCACACCTTTGAGCAGATTCACTCCCTCGATGCTCTCCATAATTGTTTCCTTGGTGGTTTCACTGAGGGGGGAGGCTAGAAAAACCGTTATTTGGATTCATATACCACATTTCCACCCTCTCTTCTTCTCTCTTTCCCTTTTATCCCATTGTATTTTTCTCCTCACTCCCTATTTTTATATATTCTTCTGTTTCATTGCTCTTGGTCATCCACTTTGGTGGTATTTTCCCATGTTGAAGACCACATTTTAACTTCCCCTGATTTTTAATCCCAATGGAAATTTTTTCCACATTATTGTCTTCGGTGTGAATTTTTATGTATATATGGGATGTGTGAGTATATATTTATTGGTTCCTTAGGTGCGTGAGTAGAGTCCAGTTGTGTCCTGTCTTAGTGAATTCTTATTGGATGTGTTGTTCCATTGGAAATTTTTCTAGTTTGATATTCAAAAGGAGGTGGATTTGATGGTCCTGGTTGGTGGACCAATCATGGATGATATTATATGTTGATTTATTTGAACTATTAAAATTCTTATCTAGATTCCAGTTCTTTCATTTCTATCATGTTCAGTCTGTTTAGGTTGTTTCACCATGGCTTTGGGAATTATCATTCGATATGTTTATGGTGTTCGAGGAGGTAAGTTAAATAATGTTTTAAATATAAGCTATGGTGTTTATCCTTTAATGTTTCTTATGTGTGGTAAATTGTGAATTTAGTGTTTCATGGTTCTTGGTTTGTTTTGGAAATCATGAAGTAGGTTCATAGCATTTAATTGATGCTCTGACCACCTTAAATATTACTTATATTAAAAATTCCATTTCTCCTCAAATATTATAACTAGAGTGTTGGGATTTATTAATTTTTAGGATGTGATCTTAGAGCAGTAAATTGGTTTCACGGATGCTCATTTATAAGGTCTCTATCCATTTGGAATGATTAGGTTCTGGTTTGATGGATATTAATTCTACCTTATTATTGTTTCAATGTAGTTATTTTGGGATTATGGTTTGGACTCGCGATGTCTACATTTATGGTTTGATGATGGAGAGGTTGAAGGGATTTTTTTAATCTATCAGATCTTATGGGGATCAAGTGATGAAAACGATTATGGTCTCTTAGGTGATGCATTTTTTTGTATGATGATAATATATTAGGGTTTTTTTGTCATAGTGATAGTTGTGGCTATCGAAAGTTGATGACAGTACTGTGATTATTATTATGATGGAAATTTTGGTGGGGGGGAACAATGTGTTAGAAGATATCTGTTATAACAAGTTTAAAGAAGTGGTTTGTGGCTCTTGGATGGCCCATAGTGGTTGGCGGCACTGGCACTATGGTTCATTCAAATTACAATTTGGGGATTTGGTTGAAGCATTGTTTTAATATTGAATTTTGGATTTAGATATATGTAGTTGTATTTTCTTGTTTTGGAATCTATGGTTCCCACTGAAATGTAATGGGTATTTTTTAAAAAAAATTATTTGTTGAAAGAAACAACTGGAATATCAAAACCAAATAAATAAACCTTAGATCATCATAAACCACAAAAATTCGTTATAAAAACATTTCCCAAACACACTCCAAACACAAACAACACCACCAAAGTGACTTCATGACATAATAACAAGGTATAAATGATGTATCAAAGAGTAAGACAACCCTTTCATTATAAAAATAAATATTAAGGAATAAATGAATCAAAGCTAATGGAAAGGGCATGAAAGATCTCAAAAAATTTACCTAATTTAACACATGGTTTAAGAGAAACTAATGAAAAATTCTAGAATTTGGGTTATATCCGTTTATAGAATATATGGACATCAACACATTACATCTAATAAATTCATATTAATTACATAAATATTTATAAATTACTACAAATCAAGCTGTGTATTTCTCAAAATCACAACACAATGAACATTCAATGAATTTCGATGTTCATATTCCATTCATGAACTATCCAATCCGGTCATGAATTCATTGAGTACCAAACACATATACATATCATCATGTCATTAATCAATATCCTACTAGATTCAAAACACCCTATCACATCCTCAATACATTTTCACATAGAAAACCACCCAACAAGCATAATTTTAGATCAAGAATATACTAAACTCTACTTAAGCCTCATCTGAATATCCCTAACTCCCAAAAACACAATTCAATGGCCTATAGATGAACAATTAATTACATTGGTCAGGGGAGTAATATCTCTCCATATTTTATTAAATCCTTTCAGATATTGAGTTATGATTATGAGGTGGAATATTATTTCATTCTTCCTCCATAGATATACTAGATCAACATTATCTTCATTGTGGTGAAACTTCATTGATATATCCACAACAATTCAGATGTTATTAATTGTGATTATAAAGTTATAGGGGACGACATTATCTTTTTATTGGAAGAGGGGAATTAATTATTAATGATATAATATATAGAATCTAAATATTTTACCCTCAGTTCACAATTTATAGAATAATAGTGACCTAAAGTAGAGTAGTTGGGAATTTTAATTACAGATTCACACTTAGTGTCCCAAACTATTTTTGATATTTTATTTTTAGTAATTTTTTAGACATTTTATTTGGTATTTGAACTATAGATATGATTATATATTGTGACTTTATTATATATTGAATTTTTTGGGATGATATAGGTTTTGGTGATAGCGTTACTCTGTTTGAGTGGTATATACCATTGGGTATTTGGTTGGTGGTTTTTAGTTTAATTATAAATTATAGGAATGAGAATCATTTGAGGGTTATATAACGTTATTTAAAATACTATATAAATTATTTACTTCATGTTTCTAAATTGAAATGTCTATATTTTAATTGAGTAAGTGAAGGTGTATTGTGGTTTGAGGATTCTGGATTAAGTTTTTTATGTGTTGTGTTTTTTTATATTATTTAGTAAATATTATAGATGATGTATGGATCCTTAGAGTTACACCATGGTATTATTATGGGTGTTTATCAAGGAGTATATGAGTCTAGAGGATTACATCATGGATAAAATCACTAGTACATAGCACTTGGAATGATATAATTATACAATCTTTAATTTTTTGAACTAATACGATACGGTTTCTTGGCTTCACTGTGTAGTGTGGTGGTTGGGATCCAAAGATCTAATATTTATAGGACTATTATTTAATGTAATTTTGAATTTGATAAAAATATTTATTATATTTATTATCTTTGGTTGATCACCATATTTAAATTGGGGATATTCTGTATGATTTTTAGGATTCACTCTACTTGAACCAATTATGGAATTTCATATTCCTCTTACAATGAGGTTTTTTTCCTTCCAACCTAGGAATAAAATTTATAGGATCCCTATATATATCATTTTATTTCATTTTATTATCTTGTTCATTAGGATACTATAGTAAAACATTATGAGACACTTCAAAAATAACTTTCTTGCTATTGGTCATTATCTTTAAGGGATTTACTGTTGAATGTTTGTGGTGTGTTCTTCATTTCTTCTAGTTTTCCTCTATGATTATCCTTTATGATTTATTTTTTTAGTAATTTTGGGTTTAATTGGAGAATATTGTGTTTCACATGTGTCTACATTTTCCCATGATATTTCTAATGTTATTGATTCCAAATTTCTTTTTTTGGTAAAGCATTTCTTTTGATTTCATGATATCACCATGAATGTACTATTATAATATATTTTCATAAATGTATAATAATATAAATATGTTAAATAACTATCTATGTCTAATTTGAAAATAAGTGATCATAATTTTAAAAATCGAGGGATATGAAAATGTGTGTTTGTATTGGAAGTTGGAGTATATTATTATTATTGGTTTTGTTATTATTATTTTTGACTTTTATAGATATTTTTATGGGATACATTATGGAAATTATTATTTTTAGTTTTATATGAGGGTTGTGTTGGGTAAAATCGTTTTAATTGGATGAGTTGTAAGAAAACGTTTTGTTCTAATGGTCGTGGTTGTTGATATATGGTTGTGTGGTGTTTCATGTGGCTTGATTCCATTATTGGAATGTGTTATGTTATATTCTATTTTCATAGTATATGGTGTATTATAAAGTAATTTATTTTTAATTTTTGGTTAATTATATAACATTATGTTTATAATAATATGATAAATTATTGTGGGATAAAATGGAAAAAAACATGGGTATTGAATGTAATATCTACAAATGTAATGAATGGGAAATGTATGTGTTAAATTTTTTTTATGGGTGATATTTTTTCATTAATATGCAATAGAATGACATATTAAATGTTAAATAATTTGTATATTTAAAATATATAAATATATTTTTTATTTGACTTTTTGATATTTTTGAATTTCTTTATTAGAAATATTATTTCCGAAAGTCGAATTGATGATATGGTAGAAGTGGTAGCTATTTCTATAGGAATCTATTATAGGTATGATTATGCATGTTCAAAATGAATGCCATCTATGTTAATTGACCTATTATGTTGTGTGATGTCCTTATCCCAAATTACTCTTAGAGGTTCCCAGATCTCATATGGGCACATGGCCTCAAGCACATCTCACCAAATGCAACGTGTTACTAAATAGCAGCAAAGGGACTATGGTGTGTCCATGGGTAGACTTTTACCTCATTACCATAGTGTATCACTATGGATAAATAAGAAATAAATAGTAAATGGAAAAATAATTAAGTAAATATGGGGGGTAGAAGTTGAAAATACAAGTAAATAGAATTCTCAACTAATATAAATATAAAAAGTTGATAATGATATGTCATGTCACAATAATGATGGAAAAAATTGATAAAAATAATAATATAGCTATGCTATAAAAAGTAGAAAAAAGGAACCAAAAATTATCCCCAACATCTCAAGACCCGTCTCAATCATCTATTACAGGATCCATCATAATAAAGAATGTAATCACGTTTCCAAACCCAAATGATTTATTTTTTACAAAACACCAAACATATAGTCTACCCTGGTAACAATGGTGGTGTTTCTAGTGTGTGAGAAAAATATCAGTATACCACCAACAATGGTGTCTATAACATATTATTCGTGCAATATAAATTGAAGTAGTGTGAAACCTTGCATATATAAAATTAAAGGACTACAATAATATACATACACATGTATCAGAATTATCCCTCAACTCTTTTCTTAAAATGTAACCATTTCATTTATTAATAAATATTTGGTATTAATAAATAAGTCACAGGAGGTAAATCTAACATTTATATCACCTTTTTATAGTAATATTATTAGTTCTATGATGTAACAAGGACATATGTATTGTTATTAACAATTCAGATGTTCCATGTTAATTACCAACGAAAATTAAACCTCAAGGGTCATAAAATCAGTTGTTCAAATATCCTAGATAACGGTAAGAGTGTAATCTAAGGAGAATCTTCCAAGTCAATCCACAAGAGTGTGATCTCGTTGAGTCACAGGATTAAATCCATGGTAAACTGAGAAAATATATTGAAAGTCACAAGGATGTATCCAATAGACCTTGTGCCTATATAATCCATTATATATCCAAGGTGTTTATACATGGAATCCTTTAATGACATAAATGGGATCATATGGTTTCAAAATAGAAATACAATAGTAGATAAGTATCATATTATAAGTAGTGTCTCATCCAAAGAAAACTCACCTCCTAGAATTGAAATGTTCTCCTTGGGTGCTCAAGGAATTCCCATTGGAATACATGTTGAGTTTTAGTAAAAACACACCTATAATGATGTCAGTTTCCATATCTAACAAGGAACCACATAATTAGATACATGAATAAATTGTTCCACATAGTAATTATTATAATTAATACATTAATGTTAATTTCATTCCTTCCATACAAATTTTCAAGGACACCAAGACATGAATTCATTTTCTTCTGATTCATTTAAGTAATCTTAAATTAATAAGGTTCACTCCATCTCCTTCCAAAACCATGGCATGTGATTCTATATATTTGAAACTGATAATTCGTTCATTAACTCCATGTCATATTAATATAAAATATATTCCATTCCATTATAGATTTATTTGTCAAATTATAACTCCAACCATTCCCAGGTCAAGTGGAGATTAACATGGTCAAGGACATTCACCAATTCAAAATTGAATAGTAAAATTTAATGAGAACCCTTCAATTTGAATGGTTAATCTATGTCACACTTGAATGGTGAAAAAAATAACGAGTCATTGAACTAAAATAACAATTATGGATTAAAATCCTACATGAGGTGGTTTTCATTTTTTACGTTACCACCAATGATGAATAATATACATGTAATGGGTATTAGAACATGGTTTTGATGACTATAAGAAATAAATATAAATTTAATCAATGATTCTTGATGAAATCGACATGTTCCCATGTAATTTTAAAAATGTAAAAACTAAAAGAATGACTTGTATAACACGTAACTCATACTCATATAACTCTCCTCATTTAGTAGAAACATCAATCATTTCTTGTATTGAAGAATATTTGTAGAAAAGATCACAATAATGAAATTATGTAATATTATCCTACATTAAAATAGTTTCCTGGATATATATAAGAATGATGAAACTTTTTAAATGAATATAGAACAAAATTATGTGAATTCAATGAGAGGAGCAGTGATCGATTCCGAAACTGGATGGACTAAATATCTCAAATTCAAGAATTGATGTAGAAAATGTTTCAAAATTTTGGAGGAATGGGTTGTTTTTTTGCATAAAATTAAAATAGGGGAGGGTGTTTGAGTTAAGTAAATCATTAAGGGAAGATCATCATTTTACAGGAAAAAAAATTCCCTTCGCACAATTTAGACACACGGTTATCCAAAAAATGCACAAAATGGTCACAATATGTTGGAGGAAGGGGGAATCCACATGGTTATGCCCCATGGTTACTGAAACTATGTTCCCACCCAATGAAACCCCACTGAAATAATTGAAAACATTATCACATTAGTATACATCCCATTTCAGAAGGTTTGAAAAAACCATGAACCCTTTTATTTTACACTATCTAACCTTATATATTAAAAATTGACAATGTTTTCTAGCCTTCATGGTTTACACTAACCATACAACATGATAAAAACCTCCAATGGCTGGGGTTCTAAGCTCCAAACTAGTTCCAATAAATCCTGAATCCATTAATAAATCAATAGGAAACCTTTTTATTTCCATAAATTAATATTAGATCAAATTTTAAATGATCTATACATGAGTAAAAAACCATGTTCTTACACTCTTCCCTCTTTAAAAAAATTCATCCCTAGTATCTCCTTTCAATGGTGGAAAAACAATATTTGATAAAAACCTTATCCACTTTGCTCAAAAAATTTTCCTCAACTCACATGTCTCATCCTATACATATCTCTACTTTCATAACAATATTACTAGTTTTAGATATTGTCCCCAGAGAGCCGTAGTATTCTGGAAAATTATGCATTTGGGATAATCATTAAATATTGAAACAAACTATTTCTCATATTCCTTAGGATCAAATGAATTGTATTGGATGGATTGATAATGGAGATATTGTAATGTGTGGATGAATATTTTCATGGTGGGATAACTATAAGGTACCAAAATTTGATAGGCTAATGTCCTGAAACTCCCCAGAATATCAATCATCCGAAAATCTTGGAGACTACTTCCCTAGAATCTATATTTATCTATTCCCTAGCCTGGGTGATACCCATAAGAAAACATGATACTCATCCTCAAATTCTCAAGGTCATTGATGGTGGTCCACAAAATATTTTTTCTAAATTGACTTGTATACAAATACTTTCGGATCAGTTAAACCTACTCTATAGTACCATTCATTAATATAGGACCTATTTGGGCTGCCTCTCCTATCATTAACCAATACATGGATAAAAGACACAACCTACCAAAAAAGGAATCAAAATGAGCCATCTAATTTTCACCTAAATTCAATTATTTTAGAGAGACTCAACAAGAGGGATATGCGTCTCCCAAGAACCACCAAAATCATGGATACTTGATTGAATCATATCCTCCAGAACATGAATCAATTATTCTGACATTCCATTAATATGTGGGTGAATGGATGTTCATAGAAGAATCTATGTACCCACAACATTCAACTACCAATTTCATAACCATATCATTAAACAACCATACACACATGATAATGTTCTACGATTGAACCAATGTAGTTGAATGATATCACAAAAAAAATTCATTTCGTCTCATCAACTAAGAAAGTGTTTTGGATAGTAATGAATATGGATACTTTTTCAGGCTGCCAATGAATATCCATTCAACATGTCAACCTCTAGAAAACCTAGGTAAACTGACTACATTGTCAATATAAACATCTTCCCATTTCCATTTTGGGACTAGAAGTGGCTGTAACATTATTTAGGCTTATGATGTTCCACCTTCACCTATTGGAAGTTGGAAATCCATGTGATAAACCCTCTTATACAACATTTCATCCCTGGAAACCAATACAGGCTTCAAATATCACAATACATATTATGGCAGCCTAGATGAACTACACCGTAAGATTCATGGGTCCCTTATAAAAACTACTCTCCTATATAAATAGGGACACAAAAGAATCCATGTATATGTAGGATTTCATCTCTATCAACAACAAAAATATATAGGTGGGCCATATCCTGAAATACTCTCACAGGGAACCAATCTGTCAAGATCTAAAAATTTCCTACAGTTCCCCTCCTAATGGTGGGAAGAGGTAAGTATCATGGGTGATAGACAAGAAATTATGTGGAAATAATGGAAATCTTTATACAACATTGAAAAAAGGGCCATTAATTTAAATTCATAAAATGATTCCCAAATAGATTGTGCATGAGTTTTCGGATTCAACACATCAGCTATTACATTTCCCATTCCAGACATGTAAGAATGATAAAAATAAAAGGACTCAGGTTCGTCAACACATATTCACTATTTAAGATTTAGGTCATTCTATTTAATGATATATTTGAAGCTCTTGTGGTCTGTATACACCACAATCCACTCACCAAAAAGATAATTGCTCCAACAACCTAAGGCATGGACACCATATTTTATCTCAAGGCCATGAATTTCTTAGTTTCCCTCTAGATGCCTTAAAATTTAATATCTGTACATAATAAGTCTATCCTACATCATAAAAAAATTTCTAATGAAAATTATGGATTCATCAAAGAAAACAATATTACTTTTACCAAGTTATTGAGGAATTAGAATTGGTGTAGATAAAATCATCATTTTCATCACCAAAAACTCTTTAATACACTGTAAGGACCACATGTACTCAACACCCTCCTTTTTAAAACCAGTAATAGATGAATAATTTTATTAAAATTAATATATAAAACACCTCTAATATCCTTCCAAACACAAAATAATACAAATATCAAACTTGTTGATGGGCTACTCCTAGAAAAATAAAACATTTACGTTATTTGGGTCAATAAGGAACCATGATTCTCAGATAATATGATGAAATAATAGGACTCTATCAATCCTGATGTGGCACATAATAATCATTGGATAAATATAAATCTCTCTCTATGTACTCAATATGATCTCAAGGTGATTATAATTGTCTCTATGAGTCTGGAAATACACTATGATTACATCACCAAATACCATAAAAAAGAATCCAGATTGGTTGGAACAACCTATTCATAAAACCCATGAAAATAATGAGCCTGTTTGAGGGACCGAACAACATAACAGGGTAATAATACATACCATACTGTCAATGTAATGTTGTATGAAGTATGTTTGATGTCTAAACACTAACCTGATGGTAACGTAATCTCATAATGGGATTAGATAATATTGTTGCTCATTAACTCTAGTCAAAGTGATCATCTATTCGAGGGAATGGATATTCATTCTTGCCTATAATCTAGTTAATCCTTTTTTAATCCATGAATATATGAAGGGTCCCAAATAACATCATGGAAAAAAGAATTGTTGAAGCCCATGATAATGTTCTACGATATATAAAAAAGATGACCTATATGTCCTCTAACTGCCTCTTCGGCACTTGGATCTCTATTAATTCCTGCCAATATAGAGGAATGGACACTGAATATACTCTTGGAACAAGCTAAATCATAATTTCTACCTCCCTCATAATAGTTAATACATAACAATCGCTAGGAAGAAAAATCCTTGAAGCGATATGTTATTAGATAAAATTAATCTTGATAAAAACATGATTCTATATAAGGAGATTGGAAATAGGGTTGTCACTCAAAGTATCCCATTATTCAAGAGTAAAACACTACCGGCCTAGAAATCCTAGTAACCCTTATATAGATAGCTTCTTCCGTATAGTAATGTAAATGACACCATGTGGGGATACCAATTAACAATGTTGTGATAAAGAACCAACCAATTCATCCTAAGAATGAAATCTAAGCCCTTCATATAGAGAATTAAGGGGTCCCATAATAAATGATAACATCTTAAATCTAGGTGGTAATCCATTCAAAAGTTTATTTTGTAACACCATAAGTTTCCAAGGTACTTTTCCATTTTAATAATACAAAATCTTCTGTTGTACTCAAATTCGAGTTCAAACCCACCACAACCAATCAAACTTGACGTTATGAATAGTAATACCCACCTTTTGAATTTTTAAAAATTTATATTTAGAAATGGACTTCATTTTAGGGTTCAGAATATCAGAATTAGCTTATGGTGATTTTTTGGTATTTTTCTAAAAACATAAATTTTTTGATGAATAGTGAAATATACTGAGTTATTGTTTAAAACCTAATTTTTATTTAAATGTTTATTTAATTATTTAAATTTATTTTAGGTAAAAATATATACATAATACCTATATATGTTCAATGTAATTCATTGGAGTCATTTTATAATGATTTTATATGTTTAAAATTTTTATTGATGTTTTTACCGTCTTTTACCCATCTCTTATGAGCATTTGAAAATTTGCCTAAATTTAATTTTACGGCTTATGTGAGTTGAATTTCGAAAATAAGAGAGAGAAGATTAATATTATTATGCTAAATTTGGATCAATAAGACGAATTTTTTTGGGGAATTTTAAATTTGGACATTTATTTGCCATAGTTAAAAATAATACGGTAATTAGGGGTAAAAGTGATATCATAATTACTCTAAAACATTTCCTAATTATATTGGATAAGTATAATTATACCAGAACCAATATTAGTAATATAATATGATCCTCTTTGGTCAACATTTATTAGATTATAATATTTATTATTATTTTATTTATTGAAGAGTTAAAAGAATTAAATTAAATGTTTAATAACTAAACCATTTTTAATATAGGGTTACCCACAGTATAAATTCAACTATCAATTTTCATTATAAATATAAAAATATTTCCTAAATAATGGTATTTTATATATTATTTTTAGACATTAAATAATTTAATTTATTTATGACACAATGATGATGCAGTAATTACCCTATTATTGAAATATTAAAATAATTGATAATATAAATATCCAAATAAATGTAAATTGATACATATGATGAATTACAGTAATTTTTTTAGATTAATTTGACATGTTAGGGATGGTTAAATAAATTTTATTTGAAGTGATGATGTTTTTATGGCTTTAAAATAATCAAATACTAAATACTGTCAACATTGACATAATTGAGTTTTTAAAACAAATATTATATTATTAATTGATATAAAATTCATAAAAATATAGTGTTACTGAAAAAAAAGTAGATAAGGATATATAAATTAATAGTGAACCACATGGGGTTGTCTTGGCTAGTTATATTATGTTTATCAACCATATAATATAAAAATACAAAGAGATATGGTAAATGTAAAACTATTTAAATAATTGTTATATAATAAAGATAATGTTAATATGATGACCTAAACCTATATAAAACCTATTGTGTGAGATTTTGTTTCACTCATCCCCTCTTTATCCAAGAGATAGTTCATTATTGAGCCATTAAAAACTTAAATTGATTTCATTATAAGATAATATTTCATGATTTTCCTAATGTGACTGTCACCTCTCTTATAAAAGGGCACATCCCCTCTCTTAATTTAACACCTCCAAAGCCATTTGGTTTGGAAAAAACATGCCCAAATGTCCTCCCAAATCCACTCTAATTATACTAGTGGCCTTAATATTGTATGAAATCCAACCTATGGATCACATTTGATCAAATCTATATGAAGAACCTGAAGAAGTGGTCAATATTTCATCACATCTTTCATGTTCTTTTCTTATTGCGCTTCATCTTTATATTTTGTTTCCATTATAAAATAATAAATCCAGTATATTTTAAATACATTTATGTTATTATAATAATGGTACAAACATATTAATTATTAAATCCATCATATGGATGATTATGTCACCATACATGAATGCGTTCGGCTTACCGTCTCCACGTCGTGGTGTGGTTTGTTATTCAAACACATAATTATTTGGATGGGTATAATAATGAGTATAAATAATTTAAATTATAAATATAACATTTTAATAATTCTGTATATATGATGCAACATCCAATTACATACGATTTCATAATCAATATAATAATATTGTCGCTCATGCGTACGTACGGATTACCGTCTCCACGGACGTGATTAGATTCACTCCTCATCGTAATAATTCAAGAATAATTTTCATTTTATGAATCAATATAAATTTATGAACATAATATAATTCTTTATATAAAACCAATACATCCTATTCATAACAAACATGGCTTACATAACAAAGCATATAATGGAAAACGAATCAATTAACACCTGAAACGATGATACTACTAAAATATTATTAACAAAGCAATAATAGAAAATAATATATGATATCAAATTTACATATATGGTTAATATATAATTTAATAACAATGATTTAACTATTATACAAGAGGTTAATGTACCCATGACCCAGGAAAAGTACACAGTAAGGGTTAATTTCACAATCACTTTATTATCTGAGGTTGTTTTTATGTAAGTATCTACTAGGACCCCTTTATTATCCACATCCATGTTTCCTAAAAATTTATTTCAAATTTACTCGACTATTGGTTAAATTCATTTATACCCTTGTTTTAAATTTTATAATTTTTTTTGAAAGGAATCATTCTGTAGTTTTCTAAACAAGGTACTTTATGAACTATTCAACAAAATTATCGTAAGAATGACTTTTTTTAATGAATATGATGGGTGTGGCTATTTTCCACCATTATATCATCGTTGAAGCTTCCTATACAATATTATAAGAATATTTTCAAAATAAATGTTTTATTTTATAATAATGTTACTTTTAAATGATTTCAAAATAGAAAGAGGTATTTATTTCAAATGGTTTTCATTTCATCAATGTCAACATTATATGATAGATTTTAAACTTTTCTGAAGTTGATATATTATGATACAAATATTCTAAATTTTATATAAGTTTTTGTGATATGTTTGACTATGGATTTGTTATTTTTATAGCATTCAAGGTTTATGGATAAAATATTGACATTTTCTATGCTAGTTTTAATATGAATGTTTATGTTACGGTTAAAGCTTTTCATATGAGGAATGAATTAGACATAGTATGTTATGGGTGGATCCCTCTATAGCTCCTTGATGCATCAGTATGTATAATGAGAAAAACTAGTGTATTGGAACATGGCCTTGAAAAATTCTTATTTTTAGTCTTGGCATAAGGCCTTGACTATGTGGATATGAAGTCTGGAATTATGCATTCCCTTATTATGAATGTGGATGTTGAAATTGCATTGCTGAAAAGTAATTTTGGGGATGATGTTTATGTTTAAAAGGATTTTGTTTCATTCTTATACATTACCTTATATGTTTATTCTTAATTATGCAATTTTCAGCTATATTTTTAACCTTACCAAGCATCTAAGCTCACCCTTTCTATGTTTTTTTCCCATGATGTGATTATATTGGGGTTCACCTAAAAGGATAGGCTAAGCATATAAATGTGTCCAAAGGGGATAAAATTTTGTTGATGTTTTTATTTCAGGATGTAATGTAAAACATATGAATGTATCTAGTACTTCCAAGTCTACTAAATTGTTCGGTCTTTCAGGACATGATTCCTTATATCATGAAAGTGATATATAATAACGCATGAAATCTGGGTAACTTGGGGTATGGAATTACCATTTCTATCAGAATATGATTAATATAAACCTTGGAAACTAGATTTAGGAAAAATCTAATTAGATAACACTACCCTAAGATATAATTTTTGGATTATTATAATATAACTTCCTAGAATTTTGGTAATTTAGAGATTTTTGAGTTTTAGAATCAATATATCCTTGTCTTGATATGAGCAGGTAGAGGAGGCTCTGGAATACTTGTACCTAGGGGTAAAACCCGAAAACATCGATTTGAGATAGACTCAAACGTGAATGGGTGCACGACAACATGCCTTGCTCCTCTCTTGGTTACGACACTCCGAGGGTATTTTCATATGATAATTCACATTTTCATTAAAAAACATTATGAAGGATTTATGAGTATATATGTCCTCAATAATTTTTTTTTATAATTATGGATTATATCCACAAACTGTTCAATTTATATTAAGTGATTTACAAGTTAGGAATTATTTATTGGGGTTCATAAACTAATCTAATGTAAGCCATTGTTTAGTAATGGTTCCTAGAGGAAGGAATGGAAATCGTATCAATGCACGTGATCCATGTATGGATTTCCCTCCTACTCAATATAATTATAGTGGAGTTGGAGAGGCAACTGGTGCTGATCAACTAATCACCATACTGGGACAAAACACTCAGGTTATGAATAATAATCATACCCATATGGAGCACCGTAATCTACAATGTGTTGGATCAATGTTAGACTGATTCATGAGGCAACAACCACCAACAATAAATGGGACTACAAATCCATTTGAACCTTAGAAATGGATAAGTTATTTAGAGAAAATATTTCACTCCTTGGGAAGTAGATAAGTGGAAAAAGATTTCATGGTAGTTTATCAACTCATTGGAGAAGCATATAAATGCTGTTCATTGATTCAAAACACAAAGGAAGATGATTAAGTATAAAATATAGAATAGAGGGAGTTTAAAATGTTTTTATTAGAAAAATATTTTCCTCATGACCATCGTGCGGATATGGAAAGGAAATTTTCGAGTCTGAGGTAAAAGAAGGATGACAATGTCACAAAATATGAGGACAAATTTAAAGGTTAGAAGGAATGTTTTATATTATATACACAATCCAAGGAGAAATATTGATCGATTCTTGGATGGGTTAAAACCATTTCTATAATAAGAAATAGTATCCAAATATTTCTTATCATACAAATATATTTTTTCACGTTCTACCAAGATAGAAAAACCATTCTATAAGTGTTATGACATTAATGAAAAGTAGGAGAACAAGAGATCTACTGAACTACCTAGAAATGGAAATAAGGGGACGATGGGAAAAGTTGAATATCCATCCTGCGGTAAATGTGGGAAGAAACACCCTGGTAATTGCCTGAAGGGAATGGGATTCTGTTACAAGTGTAATGAAAAAGTCCACCATGATCATGATTGAAAGGGTAATAAAGAGGCTGCCAATGTTGTATTCAACAATTCTATAGAAAATGGGAATTATAAAAATATCTCTTAAGCTCTAAGGAAACTTACACGGGAAAATTCCAAGGGAGCAAGGCCAAGCTTATGAAATCACTACTACTATGGTTAAATCTCTGAAAGACATGGTGGAAGGTAATTTAATAGTTTTCTCAAGTTTAAACAATGATTTACATGATCTTGGTTTGACTCATTGTTTCATATCATCCTAGTTTGATATGAAAATTAGATTTTTCCAAATTGATTTTACAATGGAGTTGTCAGTCAAAACTCTTAATGGAAGTATAATTGCAACAATGTTTTGTGAATCAGTACCCATTAGAGCATATAATTGGTCGTTATCTATTGATCTTGTTGTCATACCCTTGATTGAATTTTATATAATCCTATGTATGTATTGGATTTAAACCATTATGTGAAAATTTATTATAAGAAGTAGAAGGCTATAATTCCCGATGATGATATAGAGTACCTTAATTTTAGAATAGAAATGTCACCACTTGATACTTCTCTCGATCCACACCCAGTAGCTCAAACAAATTTAATTATATGGGAGGAATATAACGAAATAACTATGGGTGAGGAAATGAATGTTCAAATAGAGGAAGTACCTATTGTGAAAAAAATATGTTGATGTGTTTCCAAAGGCTTTACTTGGACATCCTCCAGAACAAGAAATTGAGATCTCCATTGATTTAATTCCTAGTTCATGGCCCATATCGAATACCCCTTCTAGAATGGCCACTATAGAATTAGTGGAACTTAAGAAACAACTAGATGAATTGAGTAATGAGGGATATATTCTCCCTAGTGCTTCTCTATAGAGGTCCCCTGTTCTTTTTGTTAAGAAGAGTGATGGATCTATGGGGTTGTGCATTGACTATAGTGAAATCAATGCAATACAAATAAAGAACAACTATCCCCTACCTCACATTGATGATTTACTCGACCAACTTCATGGAGATAAATATTTTTTTAATGATTGAAATTTGATCTGTATATCATCAGTTGTGTATGAATAAGGAAGACATTCCAAAAACAGAATTTTGAACCAGGTACGTGCAATAAGAGTTTACAATAATGCCTTCTAGATTGACTAATGCACCATCTATCTTCATGAATCTAATGAATAGATTTTTCATGTAATATCTTGATGAATTTGTAGTGGTATTTATTAAGGATATTTTGGTATAATTAAAATTCAATTAATATCAAGAAAACAACACACACATTATCCTATGGACTCTTAGAAGAAATAATTTATATGGGAAATTTAGGAATTGTGAATTTTGGCATCATGAGAAATTTTTTATTGGACATATTGCCTCTTAGGATGGAATCTATGTTGATCCTTTAAAGGGAAATGAAATCCAAGAATGACCAGCACTGACAAGTATAACTGAGGTACACAGTTTTATGGGTTTAGCAGGTTATTATCGACATTTCTTCTAGAATTTTTCCTGATTGGCTAACACATTAACCAAGCTCATACATAAAGTGGTTAAATTTTGTTTTGGAAAAAAGAGTGTGTGGAATGTTTTTAAGAATTTTAGAAAATATTATTCAATGATTCTATCATGACTCTACCATCAGGGGAAAATGGGTTTTGTATTTATAGTGATGATTCAAAAAAACATTGTTAGGTTTATATGTAGAATGATGGAGTTATTTATTATGAATCAAGATAACTAAAAATTAATGATAAAAACTATCCAACTCATGATCATTAGTTTAAATATGTAGTCTTTTCTGTAATGATATTGAGACACTATCTCTATGGTGAACAATGTAAGATTTATACATATCACAAAAGTATGATGTATGTTTTCTCATAGAAAGAACTGAACATGAGGAAAATAAAATAGCTTGATCTTTTCAAGGATTATGATTTAATTATACACTACCCCTTATGGAAGAATAATACATTGGAATATTTTTTGAGTAGAAAGTATCATAGAGTTTTGAACAAGATTAGAGTTTAAATGGATCCTATTTTGATGGAACTAGTAAAGAAGGATATGGGAATAACCATGAAAGGTGAAACATCAATAATTTTACAAATGGTTGCCAAAACATATTTACAAGAATGAATAAAGTGTTCTGAGAAAGAAGAAAAGGTGTTTCAAAAGAAGATTAAAACTGTGAATGATGGGAGATTGGGGACATCTTATATGAATGTAGAATTTTGAAATTTGGGTAGAGAAATTATGTTCCTAACATACATGATCTAAAAATGGAATTGTTGGATGATGCTCATGGCTCCAGTTTCTGAATACACCTTGGGATCACCATGATGTATAGAGATTTGAAAGAACATTTTTTGTGGGACAACATGAAGTGGGAGATTACTAATTTTGTGTCAAGTTATATTGTTTTCAAAAAGTTAGTGCTAGAAGGAAACAACCTGAAGGAGTCATGAAATCTATTCTCATACCTGATTGGAAATGGGATAATATAACGATGGAATTTTTCATGGGGCTAACAAAGATTACTAGAATGAATGGTGCAATATGGATCATTGTTGATGGTCTTTCTATGACAGCACATTTTCTTGCTATAAGATAAGATTTATCAACTGATCATATGGAAAGACTATATATTAATGTAGTTGTAAGACTTCATGGAGTACCCCAATCGATTGTTTCAGATTTTTATCCCCATTTTACATCCAGATTCTAGAAAAGAATTTAGAAATCCCCGAATATAGAACATAATTTGAGCACTGCCTAACACCATCAAATTGATGGAAAATCATAACATACTATTCAAACCTTATAAAATATATTGAGATCCTACTTACTTCACATTCATGGTATGTGGGATAAATATTTACCTATGGTATAATCTTCATATAATAATATATTCTATTCAATTAATCAGATAGAACCATATGAAGCATTATATGTAATGATAGGTCACACACCCACTTGTTAGGATGATTTTGGTGACAGAAAATTCGTAGGACAAGAACTTGATGAAGAAACAATTAAAAAGGTGAAGGTTATCCAAACAAACATCAAAGTAGCTCAATTTAGGCAGAAGAGCTATGCTGATAACCAAAAGAAGGATTTGGAATTTCAGGTATGAGATCATGTTTTATGGAAGGTATCTCTATAGAAGGGAGTAATAAAATTCAGTAAGAAGGGAAAACTAAGTACCATGTATATCATATATTTCTAAATTCTATAATGAATTGGGGCTGTAGCTTACCATTTGGAAATGACACCATGTCTCTCCAAAGTTCACGATGTGTTCCACATATCACCATTGAGAAAATATATGCCTGGCCCAATGCATGTACTTGTTTATGAGGAAATTTTACTGAAACATGATCTCTCTTATTGTGAAGGGACTATCAAGATTTTTTATATAGGATAAAAAGTGCTCCGAAACCGGATGACTTGTTTGGTAAAAGTTCTATGGAGAAACCATAAGACAGAAAAAAACATGGGAACCTGATGTACTTATGATGAAGTACCAAACAATTCTTTATATTCAGTAATATTGAAGAAATTTTGAGGATGAAATTATACTAGGGAAGGGAGAATGTAACACCCCACACTTCCACGATATGTTTCCCATTGAATAATACAATATATTGTGTTGTACGCAACATCAAATTACAACACACCAGAACCAATCAAACTAGACATTATGGATATTAAATCCCCCTTTTTGAAAATTTAAAAATTTTATAAGTCAAAATGGAATTCATTTTTAAATTTGGAATATTGAAATTAGATTAGGGTGAATTATTTGTATTTTTTTGAAAACATATTATTTTTTATGAATATTGAAAAACACTGAGTTATTTTTTATAAATGACTTTTAATTTAAATAATTATTTATTTTATTTAAATATATTTTAGGTCAAAATAGATACATAATAACCTAAATATGTTCAATATAATTCATTTGAGTCAAATTATAATGAGTTTAGATATATAAATATTTTATTAAACTTCTTATCGCCTTTTACCCACCTCACAGGAGAATTTGAAATTTTTATAAAACATAATTTTTCCATTTCTGTGAGTTGAATTTTAAAAATATGAGAGATAAAGTTTATATCATTTCATAAAATGTGGTTTAATAAGATGAATATAATTTTTCGTGAATGTTAACTTTTGACTTTTATCAACCACGGTTAAAAGTAAATAATATATTTTACGGTAAAAATGATATCATAATTACCCTAACACATTTCATAATTCTATTGGATAAGTATTATTCGACCAAAAAACAACCCTTGGAATAAAATATGATGCTATTTGGTTCACTTTTATTAGATTAGGACATTTATTATTATTTTATTTAAAGAAGAGTTAAAAAGTTAAATTTATTGTGTAATAACTAAACCATTTTTAATATAGGGTTACACAAAATATAATTGCATCAATAAATATTAATTACACATATAAAAATATTATATAAATAATTATATTTTATTTATAATTTTTAGACATTAAATAATTTAATTTATTTATGACACAATGATGATACAGTAATTACCTTATTAATGAAATATTAAAATAATTGATATTATAAATATCCAAATAAATGTAAATTGACAATTCTAATTAATTAGACTAATTTTACTGGTTACTATGCCATTTTAGAGTTTGTTAAATAAATTTTATTCTATGTGATAAAGTTTTTATGGATTTCAAAAAAATACATATACTTAAAAGTTTTAAAATTGACATAATTGTGTTTTTAAAACAAATCCTATATTATTAATTGATATAATATTATTAAATTATAAGGTTTGGAAAAAGGACATTGATACGGTTATATATATAAATAATTAATTACATGGGGTTATCTTGTCTTGTTATAGTATGTTTATTAACCATATAATATAAAAATAGAAAGAGACAAGTTAGATGTCAAACTATTTATCTAAGAGTTAAATAAAAACATATAAGGTTAATATGATGACCTAAAACTATGTAAAACCAATTTTTTGAGAGGTTTTTTAATCATTACTACCTTATCCTAGATTTAATTAATTTTGGAGCCATTATAAACATAAAAATAATTAATTGTAAAATAACATTTCAAACTTTTCCAAAAGTGACCCTCACCTCACTAATAAAAGGTCACTTACCCTTCCTTTAATTTTACTCCTCCAAATCCAATTTGGTCTGCCAAAACCTGCCCAAATATCTTCTGAAATCCCCTAAAATTATCTTATAGGCCTTAATTTGGTCATAATTCCACCCTAAGAATCCATTTTGATCAATTCAAATGGAAGAACCCGAAGAAGAGGTAAATATTTCACCACCTCTTTCAAGTTATTTTCTTCTTCCACTTACTCTTTTTTTGTTATTTCCATTCAAAAATAATAACTCCAGTATATTCTATATAATGTGATGTTATTATAAAAATTTTACAATAATTTTCATTATTATATCCATCATATGAATGACAATGTCACCATACATATGTACGTACGACTTACCGTCTCCGTGCCGTAGTGTGGTTTGTTGTTAAAAACATCATTATTTGGGTGGGTATAATAATGAGTATAGATAGTATAAATAATAAATATAACATGTTAATGATTCTATATATATGATATATCATCCAATTAAATACAACTTCACAATCAATAAAATGATACTGTCGCTCGTGCGTACGTATGGATTACTGTCTCCACAGAGGCGATGAGATTAATTCCCCATAGTAATCATTCAAGAATAATTTTCATTTTATGATTCCAAATAACATTTATGAACGTAATATAATTTATTATATGAATAATATACAAACAATTCATAACAAAAATGGCTCACGTAACCAAGAATATATGGGAAAAAGATTCAGTTAATACCTAAAACGATGATACTACTAAAATATTATTAAAAATTCAATATTATACGATCATATATGATATCATATTTACGTATATGGTTCATGTATAATTTCATAACAATTATTTAACTATTATACGGGAGGTTAAAATACCCTCTACCAAGGAAATGTTTGAGGCAAAGTTCAATTTCACAATCTCTCTATTATCCGAGATTTTTTTTATATACATATCTATTGGGGCCTCTTTATCATCCACATCCATGTATTTTAAAAATGTATTCCAATTTTTTTTTACTATTTAATAGATTGTGGGTTTAAATATTTTATACACTAGTTTTTATTTTTGTAAAATAGATTGAATGGAATATTTCCCTCATTTTACAAACAAGGTATTGTATGACCTTTTCAAAAAAAATTAAGGTAAGAATGTCTTTTTTTAACTTATATAGCGGGTGTGGCTATTTTCGACCATTATATCATCATCAAAGCATACCATACAATCTTATAATTTTTTTTTAAAATTTTTTCTTTTATAATTATATGGCTTTTAAATGATTTTAAAATAGAAAAAGGTATTTATTTCAAATATTTTTCATTTCCTCCATGTCAACAACCTTTGATGGATTTTAAACTTTTTTGAAGATTATTTATTATGAAACAATTCATACATATTTTATTGAAGGTTTTGTGATATGCTTGACTATGGATGTGTTATTTTTACACCTTTTTTGGTTTACTAATAATCTATTGACATTTCATATGCTAGTTTTAATACAAATGTTTATGTTAGGTATAAACAATTACATATGAGGAATGAATTGGACTTAGTAAGTGATGGGTGGAGCTCGCTATAGATCCTTGATGCATCGGTAGGTCTCATTAGTCAAACTAGTGTCTTGGCACAAGGCCTTGACAAAATCTTATTTGTACTTTTGGCACAAGACCTTGACTATGTGGTTATGATGTCTGGAATTATTCATTCCATCATTATGAATATGCCTATTGATATTTCATGTGATTATTCAACTTGTATAATATCAATGTGATTATGTAAATGGAATTATTTGATTTTATATTTTCTATATAATTCTGATGTTTAAGTTTAAACGCTTTTGTTTTTGTCTTATACATTGCCTTAAATGTTTACACTTTTTATAAAGGATTCATCTATATTGATATCCTTACAGGGCATCTGAGCTCACCCCTTTCTATGTTTTATTATTCATAGGATGTGAAGAAGTATATTATGGATGACCTACCAGGATAGGCTAAGGATATAAGTGTGTTCAAAAGGGGAAAAATGTGGTCGATGTTTTCATTTAATGATGTTATGTAAAACATAGGAATGTATCTAGTACTTCCCACGATACTAAATTGACCAGTATTTTGGGACATGATTCTTGTATCATGCCAATGTTATGTAATAATGCACCGCCTATAGGAAACTAAGGTCAGGGCATTACATATTTCTTTTAATCATAAACCGAACATGGTATGAAAAGTTATTACATGATAAAAAGATTATTTCCAACCCTATGACTTCCATGACTGATATAGAGAGACAATTTTGTGACTCACCTATATCAATTAAAGAAATTAAAATTGTGGTGGGTACTATAATAGTTCCTCATACTATAGATGGTCATGTAGCCTTATCCTCAGGTATCAGCTATAATTTAAAAAATTTAATTTCATCTATAACACTACATTACATGTGGACAATATTGATCAGAACTGATCAACTAGTGGTGATGTTGATCATGAGCTTACCTACCATGTTCAAAACCTTCTCCACATCTAGTCTATCTAGTGATATTATAACTCCTAGATTTATGTGGGGTTAAAGAGCCATCCATTAATGGTGGAGCTATATTGGAACCTCTTCTACTATGAGATGATGGAAATATTGAACATTCTATCTTAAGGTTCCCTATTTGACCACATTTTTGGAAGTCTATATCATATATATCACACTAAGGCATCATGTTCAAATATTATCCACACTGGTGACACACCATGGAGATGCCATCATGGGTACTCTGGCTGCCACTTCCCTAATGAAAAACATCTAGAGATTGTTTCCTTCTCCAAAATGAATTAATGTATTCCTGTGGTGCTTTTCCACTGTGATTAGTACTCTGTAAATCCCTCATGATTCACTTAGTGATGTGATAATTCTTGAATATTTTGAAAATATACCCAGTAATGAAAAATTCACCTTGGCACATATGGAATACATGAGCCCTTCCTTGAAGCGTTAATCATGAAAAATATCATCACATAATAGAAGTGGTGCATAACACTGTAACTCAATGAAACACATTTAATATTACATAAATAACATAGAAAAATTCATAGATGCACGATCTATCTATCCATGGTAACTATCAATGTCTGATGAATGAATTGATCATAGAAATAAATCTAAAAATGATCTCATATTATGCCCTTACTGTGACCACCCTAGATAACTACATCACACAAGTTTTTGGAAAAATAAAAATTACTTTACATAGAAAGATCATCCCTCTACTATGGAGGAGTTTCAAAATTCTCAAAGATAGAACTTGTGACCTCTAGCAGGGACTCAAAAGTATGGGGGCCTCTATCCCACAATAAGGAGGAAAGATGATGATTTTATAACTCATCATTGAGATCAGAAATAATAGGTGCATAACATATATCACCTTTCCATGATTATTCATACATATGATTCTATCATAGACAAAAGTGTCAGTGACCATATCAAGAATAGTAAGTGGTGCCTCAAGTTGAACTCACGGAGGCAGTACTGGAATCTTAGGGACCATGAATTTTGGGGCATGATCATCTCCAGACTCCGGGTGCATGACATGAGTATTTCATTAAGGAATTGGAATATAAATTACAATGACAATCCTCAAAACAATATTATAATCACATTTATAAAAACAACAGAGGAGTCTAGATGTATGAAAAGGGTTCACTACCAACGGTATAATACCGTAAATAACCACATAAAAGGATAGGAATGTGTATGTTATCAATTATATGTTTCTTGGGTTAGATTTGATTAAGGATTAATATTACCATTATTCATTATTTACTGGATAAAAATTAATTCATTTTATATTTAATTATTTGCTTCACTTTATTATCTTTCATAATATGATAAGGTGTGATATGGATTTGAAACCATTTCACTTTATGAGTAATTTTTTTTCATTTTATAGTTTATATTGTGATTTTAGATATTTCAATTTTCAATTAAAATTTATTACCTATACTAGTGAATTTGGTACCATACACTTTATCACTGAAAACATAACCCATTTGATTTTAATCTAACACCTTAACTTGATAAATTAAGAATTCCATCATGTGAGGTCCCTTAACACATCATGAATGGAAATCAACAATCACTCAATCATATCACAAAGAGACACACATATATCTATATTGAAAATGAAAAATAAACAAACAAAAAAATATCCTGAAATGAAAATTATTAATACACATATACATATGGAAATATGCACAACATATGAAAACATGGTTCCTACTATTATAATGAGGGTAAAAATTAAAATTTTCACCATACCATCAATAAAATGAAGAAATAAGATATCCAATGAGAATAGTTATAAATATTCCACATATAATGAGGGTCACTAAATGGTTAAATGAAATCAATTGTAAATAAAAATTTCCAAACAAAAAATTTAATTTAGGAAACTTTAAATTTAAATTGAACATCAATTCGCAAAACCTAAGAATGATTTATAAATTAGCTACATATGTTCATAATTTTAATAAATTTTGATATAAATAGTATTTTATGAAATTAGAATCATATATACAACTTTGTGTTGAACTGGACTAGATAGGATTCCAATAAGGCGTACCCCAAGCCTGGTTTCCCACATGGCCTCATGCACATCACCTAGAATTCCAGTGGTTTCACTATATCAGTGATTTCATAGTGTGTTTCTATGTGGAGACTATTCCTTCATTCAAATCGTGTGTCATGCTGAATCATTATAAAATATACTGTAAAAGAAATATGAAATAAGTATACAATAAGAGGAAAGTATACATTTTAAAATTTATGGGTGTTTGATCATTGTTTCATTGTCTCCTTATTGTTATGATTCTAAAAAATTTTATTTACATTTTGTGATTTTCATTGATTTTTTTATATATAATGATAATTGGGAATTAACTTTATTTGTTGTTCTTTGGGTATGGTGTTAAAATTATCCTTACTAAATACAAGGAATTGAACTATATAAAATGAAATGGTTTTGATTATTTTATTGTTATTATTATTTATATTACTAATTTTTTATAGTCTTAAACTAGACATTATTAAATAATTTATTACTATTTATGTGTGAAATCACACATAAAATTGATTACATAATTTGAATATTAAAATCTGATAATGAAAGTTATAGTGGTAACTACGTATTATTTGTTTTCCCATAATGAGTATGAAATGATAAATTTTATAAATAAGTGATCGATGAATATATTTTTTGGATTTATATTGTTGGATAAATATGTAGTTAAATTTTTTGTATAAGTGTAAAAAAGGTTTTTATGATTTCCCTTTACGGTTTTATTATGTAGAAGATATTATTTATTATGGTTTATTGATATAGAACTGTGTTAGGTGATGTTGTGAGATATGGTTTGTTGGTTTATATGGTGGTGTATTGAATTTTATGCAGTTAGAGTGTATTAATGTAACACCCCGAGATTTTAGGAAAAATATTCTTTTAATTTCATTAATTTATTGTGTTGTATTTCTACACCACGATTACCTTGCACTATACGCAACACCGTATTAGCTTGCAATATACGCAACACTATTCTTGGATCGTGTTACACACAATTTTGATAATAGTTATTCTACGCAACATTGAGTATATATATATATATATTCAATGTATAAATGAAATATGGTTGGATTCTATTATACGAAACAACGAAGGATTCTTTCACAACACGCAACCCTAACTTGGCTTGCATTACACACAATCGTGACCTTCCTCGATAGTGTGTGTTGTACGCAATACCGAGTTTTAATAAACAATGTTATATTATTATAATATTGTCATGAACTAGCCGTTATGAATAGTATTAACTAAATTTTGAATTTTATAACATTATTATTCATCTTACACATTTCTAGAACATTGTATA
This sequence comes from Viscum album, assembly GCA_963277665.1. Taxonomy (NCBI): domain Eukaryota; kingdom Viridiplantae; phylum Streptophyta; class Magnoliopsida; order Santalales; family Viscaceae; genus Viscum; species Viscum album. Next base: position 587,873,336 of record OY728141.1, on the reverse strand, counting down.
AGAACAAAATAAATTTTTAGGGTAAAATAAGTATTTTTTAAAAAAATACAGTTTTGCCGCCTTTTGATGGCGCACCCACTTTAAATATTGTTTTTGACATGTTTATAAGTTCAATTTGACAAAATAAAATTCTTCTTTTGAATCAGGATATAAAAATTTACATTAGATAAGGTTTTGATATTTTTTCAATAACTTTCATATTTTAATGAATAGTAAAAACACGCTATATTTTAATTAAAAACAACTTTTTTCATCGTAATATCTTATGTGGTTAAATTATAATATTGAATGGTTTTAAAGTATAAATAGAATATATTTTTACCATTTAATATAATTTATGTCATTAGCATTGATTTTACCTTGAATTCGTAGGTTAAATCAATTCAATCTTTTGCAATGTTTTAAAGGAAAACCCGTTTTCTTTCGAGAACGGGATAAATTTCAATTTAATTTCTGCATATTTAATGTATTGAATTTGGAAAAATGGATTCCATATTTAGAATCAGTGGGTCCAAATTATGTTAATAAGCTACTTTTTATTTTTGGGCATTTTGAATAGTAACTACGGTAAATTTTATTTACCATAGTTAAAGGTAAATCGAGTAATTAAGGGTAAATATAATATTTTAAAATTACCATAACAAATGTAAAAATCATATTGGATGACTAAAAGTCGACCCATATCACCTAAGGGTTGGATTGGATTCATTTAATTAAATTTTTTCAATGAAAATAATTTAATTATTATTAAAACCAAAGAATGTGACAACATGTCACTTTCTTAAATCTTATAAGTATAATAATTTTAATCTAGTGATAAACTTAATGAAACTTCGAACATGAATAGTCTCCAGAAATTTAATACAAATATATACATCATAGGAATTTATTTATAATTTTTAGGGATTATATAATTATCATTTATTATGACACAAAGATGATGCAGTAATTGTCTTATTAATGAAATATTGACATAATAGATGTTATAAATGCCCAAATAAATGTAATTTGAGACTTTTTATGACTTACACTAATTTTATAGGTTACTATGACATGTTATTGTTGATTTAAGTAACTTGGTTTGAACTTATCATTCTGTTATAAATTTCATAAAAATCATATACCAAATAGTGTCAAAATTGACATAAAATAGTTTTTAAAACAAATATTATAGTATTAATCATTATTTTATTCCTAAAAATCTAAGGTTCGGCCAAATGACTTAGATAAGATTATATATATTAATAATAAACAACTTGGGGTTCTTTTGACTTGATATAGTATGTTTATTAACCATATAGTGTAAGAAAACAAAATGACACGGTAAAAGTTAAATTATTTAACTTAGAGTTAAATATAATTGATAAGGGTAAAATAATAAACTAAACTTTTCTAAATACTATTGGATGAGAGTATTTAGACCCATCCTTACTTTAGCATCGAAATAAATCAATTTAGAGCTATTTAAAACCGAACATGACTTTATAATAAAATAATATTTTTAGTTATTTCAAAGGTGCCCCTCTCCTCCCTTATATAAGGACACCTCCTCCTTCTCTTCCTCACACAACTTTGAGCCTTCATGCTCGGCCAACCCCTGACAAAATATCTTCTCCACTTCCCTAGAAACATCCTTGAGGTTCTGGTCTTCATCAAAGACCAATTTTAGTGCCCTAAGAGGAGGTCTCAAAGAGGTGCTTCAAAGAAGAGGTAATTTCCTTTACCAATTCTTTGACCTTTATTTCTTCTTCCACTTCATCTTCTTAGGTTGTTTCATTATGAAGTAATAACATTAGTATCACTCATATACTGATATGTTATTATATGTATTAAACAATCCTAATTCACCATCTATCCATCCTACGGAAAACGAAATCACCGCGCGTGCGTACGTACGGAATACCGTCTCCACACCGTGGTGTAATATGTTTTTCCACCAACACCTTACATGGATGGGTATTATGGTGTAATGAATAACTATACATAGTAATTATAACATCATAATTATTCTGATATATTGTATCATCCACTCCAATTCAATTCAATAATTATGGAAATGATATCATCGCTCGTGCGTACGTACGGACTACCGTCTCCACGACGCGATGAGATTCATTTTCCATGTTAACCATTTAAGAATGATTATAAAGTATATATAAGAAATAATAATGAAATATATGACATTATAAAGCTACTGGATTTATGTGTATATATATGTATGTCATCTACTTAATTCCACTCAATTCAATAAGGAAACGAAAACAGCGTTCATGCGTACGTACGGCCTACCGTCTCCATGAACGGTGTATTTATTTCCATTTATCGATCCATTATATATATGTATATTCTGAATATATATTATATATAAATCATGTTTTGTATTCTATAATTAAGTATTAATTATCTAAGTAATCATATGAATAATTACAAGTTAAAACACGAACAACAAATGAGACGATTTTACCCAAAACCCTACTTTAACATGAATTTACAAAAGAACGGGTAATATAATGTCATAAGTGAACCATATATGATATAATAACAATTAATATGATTCTGTAATAAGTCAATGACATTATTTCAATCATTATACAGGAGGTTCGGACACTTACAACGAAAATCGGACCTAAGGTAAGGGATAAATTTTCAATCTCATTTTTATTCGAGATTGCTTATACGTAAGTATTTACTGGGGTTACATTTATCATCCATGACCATGATTTCTAGAAATGATTTCATAAAATGTTTACCATTTTTCCATGGATGTTTAAAGTCATTTTCACCCTTTATTTACTTTTTACCACATTGTATGAATGGAATCTTTCGTTTGGTTACCATATAAGGTACTTTTGACTTTTCCAACAAAAGTACTAGGAGAATGTTATTTTTATCTTATACGGCGTGAACGGATTTTTACGGTTTCATAACGCCTCATTTTCAAGAAGCTTCCTCTACAATATTGTATAATTATTTTCAATAAAACCCTTATCTTTTAAAATTCCATGTAATTTTGTGAAAAGAACATGATTTTAAAGAAGAAAGGATATTTTTCTCAAAAATTCATTTCAAGTGTTTTGTCAAAACTATTTTACATCTAAGATGACATTATTTAATATGTTTATGTTTCAAGTAAAATTTCTCTATGATTTAAATGGATTCAATTTTCTTATGATGAAATGATATCAATTGTTTATGGATTATGTTATGATGGCATGATGTTTTAGAATCCCATTTTATTTCATGGGTTATGCAATGATGTATGATTTACGATTTTGTGGCACACATAAGAATGGTTTCATTATGAGATGGGTGGGACCTATATCTCCCTCCAATGCATTGGGTAAATATTTTATATCTCATGAGATATAATGGATGGAATGGTAGGTTATACCGGTTCAGTGAAACAGGACTGAAACGAGGGTGACTCGGTTCAGAAAGGGACTTTGTCCACTAAGATAGTCTTTGCAATGAGTCTTGACTAACAAGAAATGATTCTCTATGATTATGTGTGTATGCCACAAAGTTTCATGTTTTAATTTATGATAATTGTGATTACGTTTCACTGCCATGATTTATCCCATGTTATGAAATTATGATCTCTTTTACAGGTTAGGATTTCCAAAAGTTATGTGCTTATGTATATGATGTGATTGATATTTCTTTTGTTTACCCTCACTGAGCATTTGAGCTCACCCTTTCATGTTTTCTTTTCACCAGGATATAAGGAAAGGTTTTAGGTATAATAAAAAGGAAGATCTTTATGGGAGATGTTGAAGATATTTCACCAGGATTAGAGGATTATATTTCGAGTTTCCATAGACACTAAATTATTACGATCCTTATGTGTGTGTTTTTGTTATGTGCTAAGTATTCCGCAAATGTAATGTGATGTCCATGTACATCAAGCTTCGGGTCTCTACAGTTGGTATCATAGGCAAAGGAGGTAGGAATGTATCTGATCCTTGGGAACTCTCACATGTGAGCGTTGGACGAAGCATGGCTCTCCGCCCAAGAGCTTCATGAGGAAATGGCTTCCACTGGGGATGGTGGTGTGTCCCGCCCAGGGGGTGTAGCCGCCCATGGAGTTCCCTGATAGGTATCAATTTTAGTCCACTGGAAGTAATTCCAGACCGCTACAGTTGGTATCAGAGGAATGGTTTAGTCAGCCTTTGGAAACTAGGATGCGAGAACATTAGTGAGATCCCTAGAGATATTTCTAAGGTATGTCTATGGATGTCTCTAAGGTTAAGTATACGTATAGGTTATAGTCCTAGAATTCCGCTAACGATCTTATAATTTAACCTAAGTTGTTAGATATTTAGGGTACTCCCCCTTTATTATGTTGTTTTCCCTAGCATGATTTTTGCCTCTCACACTATTCTTTTTGGGTTTTAGATGATGGTTGGAACCCGAAGGAACCGTGTTGATCAATGCAATGAACAATGCAACGATTTCCCTCCTGAACAAACAAATTTTATTGGAGATGGAGGGAAAAATCATATTTCTATACTTACACAAGCAATGAATCATTCTGGACTTCCAAATGAGCAGAGAAGGGAACAATATTCTATTGAGTCCTTCATGAGGCAACGACCACCTTGTTTCAGTGGGTCTTCTGATCCACTTGTTGCTGAACAATGGTTCAGTACCACTGAAAAGATATTTTCAGTTCATCAATGTTTTGAACATGATAAAGTCATCTTAGCAGTATATCGTTTGGATGGTGAAGCTGATCAATGGTGGAATCTTATCAAGAATACGAGGCAAATAGATGAAATTGAATCCATGGAATGGGACGAGTTCAAGAACTTATTTTTCAATAAGTACTTCCCTCGTATTCTTCGAAAAAAGATGGAGAAGGAGTTTCTTGAACTAAAGCAAAAGGATGATGAATCTGTTGGTATATACGAAGCAAATTTTACAAGACTTGCAAGGTATGCATCTGGAATTATCATCCAACCTGAAAGTAAAGTTGATCGATTTTTCAGTGGCTTAAAACCAAGTCTTTGAAGGGCATTACCTATAAGAGACGTTAGTAGCTATGAAGAAATTGTGTGTTGTGCTATCAAGGTAGAAATGTAAGTTGGGGTTACATATCCATCTCATGTTTTTGACAAGAAACGAAAGATGGAGTTCAAGGAGAAATCTCAGAATAATGGTGAAAAGAAGATGAATGTTTCCTTATGCACAAAGTGTGGAAAGAAGCATAGTGGAGATTGTCTTAAAGGGACTAGAAAATGTTTTATTTGTGGAAAAGAAGGTCATCGAGCAGCTGAGTGTCGAAGTAATGGAAAAAGGGTTTCTAATGATGTGAATAAAGCAAACACTACAGAGAATGCACCACCAACACTTCAATGCTTAAAGTGCAAGGAAATGGGGCACTATTCTAATAAATTCCCTAATCCAAGGGTTAGTGATGATCAACATGAGCGACCGCTTAAGGAAAAGGACAAAGGGAAGTCACATGCGATCACTATTGGTGATGTTGAATATGACAATGATGTGGTGGAATGATTAAGAGTTTATATATTGGGATTCCAAAATAATGTTGTATCATAAAGTATTGGAATATTTATTTATTGGTCTAATGTGGTATTGAAAGTGATTGAGATATTTTTGGAAATAAGATGATATGCGCATAATGAAGGGAAAATGAGAAAACGAAATGTTTAACAGTATTCATGAGCTCATGATTGATATAAGGACTAAGTGATATCATGGTTTGAGTATATATAATTTTGAGGATTTTGGTATGTGGAAGGTGTTAACTTTTTACAGCATTAATGATTTCACTATGTTTCAATGGGTATTCAAGAGAATACATGATTAAGGCCTTTGAATGTTTGGAATGTGACCAACAAGACATATCTTATGATATATGGGGATCAACGATGGTATTAAATCTCTGGTAATTGTTTTCACTATATTATGAGAGTGGACTGCAGTATTATGGATACGCCTAAAGACTAGAATGGATTATGTTGGACATAAGTTAGTATTGTTTAAGGATAGATGTTTTTTTCGATATTATTGATGGGATGTTATAGTAATATAGTTTTAGAAAAAAGGACAACCTGCAGGACGGGCGACAGCCCATCGCGTCGGACAAGGCTGTGGGAATCGAACACACAACAGAAGTGCGATAGGCCTTTATCGCCTACCACTGGCCTACAGGAAGTCCCTGGTTAGTAGAAACTAGTTTTATTTTATTAAGAGGTATGATATATGAAGTATAAGTTCAACCTCACAAAAGACGGAGTTATGAATATTTGATAACTATTTCTAACCTTTTGTTTGAGACAGATGGAATGACTCGTCATTCTATCACATGATCTGCTAACACTTCACGAATAACAAATTCAACTTCATTTATTTAAGAGATGAAGTAGAAATGGTTCATGGCACGAACAATAGTGAGATTGTAACAAAATAAATTAAGTATTTTTTCTAATTCAAATTCTTCAACTTTAGGGAAATGATCTTGAAAACCAAAAATGTTTTCCTAGTGCTCTTATATCTGATTAATCAGATGGTACCTTAGATCGTCACAAATTTATGGATTTGTGATTGTTGGATTTTCCATATCCATGTTCTCTACCACTCTCCTTCAGAACATGATGGTTATATTTTTCTTCCATATCCATATTTTCACCTATGTGGAAACCCTGTGATTAGTTTATTTGGGTAACCGTTATGTTTCATACTTTTGTTTTTAAAATTGGTTTTGGTATTCCTTTTTACGATGTGGGTTTCTATTAAAGAAACTTTCAAGTAGTAAACCATTTATAACCCCGACGAATTTCGAGGGTGAAATTCATTTTAAGTGGGGTAGAATGTAACACCCCGAGATTTTATGAAAAATATTCTTTTAATTTCATTAATGTCTTGTGTTGTATTCTACACCAAGATTACCTTGCGCTATACGCAACACCGAATTAGCTTGCAGTATACGCAACACTATTCTTGGATCGTGTTACACACAATTTTGATAATAGTTATTCTACGCAACATTGAGTATATATATATATATATTCAATGTATAAATGAAATATGGTTGAATTCTGTTATACGAAACAATGAAGGATTCTTTCACAACACGCAACCCTTACTTGGCTTGCATTACACGCAATCACGACCTTCCTCGATAGCGTGTGTTGTACGCAATACCGGGTTTTAATAAACAATGTTATATTATTATAATATTGTCATGAACTAGACGTTATGAATAGTATTAACTAAATTTTGAATTTTATAACATTATTATTCATCTTACACATTTCTAGAACATGGTATAAGAACAAAATAAATTTTTTTGGGTAAAATAAGTATTTTTTCAAAAAATACAGTTTTGCCGCCTTTTGATGGAGCACCCACATTAAATCTAGTTTTTGAAATGTTTATAAGTTCAATTTGACAAAATAAAATTCTTCTTTTAAATCAGGATATAAAAATTTACATTAGATAAAGTATTGATATTTTCCCGATAACTTTCATATTTTAATGAATAGTAAAAACACGCTATATTTTAATTAAAAACAACTTTTTTCATCGTAATATCATATGTGGTAAAACTATAAAATTGAATGGTTTTAAAGTATAAATAGAATATATTTTAACCATTTAATATAATGTATTTCATTAGCATTGATTTTACCTTGAATTCGAAGGTTAAATCAATTCAATATTTTGCAATGTTTTAAAGAAAAACCCGTTTTATTTCGACAACGGGATAAATTTTAATTTAATTTCTGTATCTTTTGTGTATTGAATTTGGAAAAATAGATTCCATATTTGGTATCAGTGGGTCCAAATTATGTTAATAAGCTACTTTTTATTTTTGGGGATTACGAATAGTAACTACGATAAATTTTATTTACCATAGTTAAAGGTAAATCGAGTAATTAAGGGTAAATATAATATTTTAAAATTACCCTAACAAATGTCAAAATCCTATTGGATGACTAAAAGATGACCCATATCACCTAAGGGTCAGATTATATTCATTTAATTAAATTTTGTCAATGAAAATAATTTAATTATTATTAAAACCAAAGAATGTGACAACATGTCACTTTCTTAAATCTTATAAGTATAATAATTTTAATCTAGTGATACACTTAATGAAACTTAGAACATGAATAGTCTCGAGAAATATAATACAATTATCTACATCATAGGAATTTATTTAGAATTTTTAGGGATTAAATAAGTATCATTTATTATGACACAATGATGATGTAGTAATTGTCTTATTAATGAAATATTGACATAATTGATGTTATAAATTCCCAAATAAATGTAATTTGAGACCTTTTATGACTTACACAAATTTTATAGGTTAATATGACATGTTATTGTTGATTTAAGTAACTTGGTTCGAACTTATAATTCTTTTATGAATTTCATAAAAATCATATACCAAATAGTGTCAAAATAGACATAAAATAGTTTTTAAAACAAATATTATATTATTAATTGTTATTTTATTCCTAAAAATATAAGGTTCGGCCAAATGACTTATATAAGATTATATATATTAATAATAAACAACTTGGGGTTCTTTTGGCTTGATATAGTAATTTTATTAACAATATAGTGTAAGAAAACAAAATGACACGGTAAAAGTTAAATTATTTAACTTAGAGTTAAATCTAATTGATAAGGGTAAAATAATAACCTAAACTTGTCAAAATCCAATTGGATGAGAGGATTTCGACCCATCCCCACCTTAGCCTCGAAATAAATCAATTTGGAGCTATTTAAACCGAACTTGACTTTGTAATAAAATAATATTTTTAGTTATTCCAAAGGTCCCCCTCTCCTCCCTTATATAAGGACACCTCCTCCCTCTCTTCCTCACACAACTTTGAGCCTTCAAGCTCAGCCAAACCCTGAAACATATTTTCTCCACATCCCTAGAAACATCCTAGATGTTCTAGTCTTCCTCAAAGACCAATTTTAGTGCCCTAAGAGGAGGTCTCAAAGAGGCGCTTCAAAGAAGAGGTAATTTCTGTTACCAATCCATTCACCTTTATTTCTTCTTCCACTTCTTCTTCATAGGTGGTTTCATTATGATGTAATAACATCAGTATCACTCATATACTGATATGTTATTATAAGTATGAAACAATCCTAATTCACCATCTATCCATCCTACGGAAAACAAAATCACCGCGCGTGCGTATGTACAGAATACCGTCTCCACGATGTGGTGTAATCTGTTTTTCCAACAACACCTTACATGGATGGGTATTATGGTGTAAATAATAACTATACATAGTTATTATAACAACATAATGATTATGATATATTGTATCATCCACTCCGATTCAATTCAATAATTATGGAAATGATATCATCGCTCGTGCGTACGTACAGACTACCGTCTCCACGACGCGATGAGATTCATTCTCGATGTTAACCATTTAAGAATGATTATAAAGTATATATAAGAAATAATAATGAAATATATGAAATTATAAAGCTAATGGATTTATGTGTATATATATGTATGTCATCTACTTAATTCCACTCAATTCAATAAGGAAACGAAAACAACGTTCATGCGTACGTACGACCTACCGTCTCCATGAACGGTGTATTTCTTTCCATTTATCGATCCATTATATATATGTATATTCTGAATATATATTATATATAAATAATGTTTTATATTCTATAATTATGTAATAATTATCTAATTAATCATATGAATAATTACAAGTTAAAACATGAACGACAAATGAGACGATTTTACCCAAAACGCTACTTTAACATGAATTTACAAAAGAACGGGTAATATAAAGTCATAAGTGAACCATATATGATATAATAACAATGAATATGACTCTTTAATAAGTCAATGACATTATTTAAATCATTATACAGGAGGTTCAGACACATATGAAGCAAATTAGACCTAAGGTAAGGGATAAATTTTCAATCTCATTTTTATCCGAGATTGCTTATACTTAAGTATTTACTGGGGTTACGTTTATCATCCATGACCATGATTTCTAAAAATGATTTCATAAAATGTTTACCATTCTTCCATGGATGTTTAAAGTCATTTTGACCCTTTATTTACTTTTTACCACATTGTATGAATGGAATCTTTCGTTTGGTTACCATATAAGGTACTTTTGACTTTTCCGACAAAAGTACGAGGAGAATGTTATTTTTAACTTATACGACGTGAAGGGATTTTTAAGGTTTTATAACGCCTCATTTTCAAGAATATTCCTCTACATGATTTCATGATTATTTTCAATAAAACCCTTATCTTTTAAAATTGCATGGAATTTTTTGAAAAAAACATGACTTTAAAGAAGAAAGGATATTTTGCTCAAGAATTCATTTCAAGTGTTTTGTCAAAACTATTTTACATCTAAGATGACATTATTTCATATGTTTATGTTTCAAGTAATATTTTTCTATGATTTAAATGGATTCAATTTTATTATGATGAAATGATATCAATTGTTTATGGATTATGTTATGATGGCATGATGTTTAAGAATCCCATTTTATTTCATGGGTTATGCAATGATCTAGGATTTACGATTTTGTGGCACACATAAGAATGGTTTCATTATAATATGGGTGGGACCAATATCTCCCTCCAATGCATTGGGTAAATATTTTATATCTCATGAGATAGACATAGATGGAATGGTAGGTTATACCGGTTCAGTGAAACAGGACAGAAACGAGGGTGACTCGGTTCAGAAAGGGACTTTGTCCACTAAGATTGTATTGGCAATGAGTCTTGACTAACAAGAAATGATTCTCTATGATTATGTGTGTATTACACAAAGTATCATGTTTTAAGTTATGATTATTGTGATTACGTTTCACTCCCATGATTTATCCCATGTTATGAAATTATGATCTCTTTTACAGGTTAAGATTTCCAAAAGTTATGTTCTTATGTATATGATGTGATTGATATTTCTTTTGTTTACCCTCACTGACCATTTGAGCTCACCCTTTCATGTTTTCTTTTCCCCAGGATATAAGGAAATGTTTTAGGTATAATAAAAAGGAAGATCTTTATGGGAGATGTTGAAGATCTTTCACCAGGATTAGAGGATTATATTCCGAGTTTCCAAAGACACTAAACTATTACGATCCTTATGTGTGTGTTTTTGTTATGTACTAATTATTCCGCAAATGTAATGTAATGTTCATGTACATAAAGATTCGGGTCTCTACAGTTGGTATCGGAGGCAAAGGAGGTAGGAATGTATCTGATCCTTTGGAACTCTCACATGGGAGCATTGGACGAAGCATGGCTCTCCGACCAAGGGCTTCATGAGGAAATGGATTCCACTGGGGATGGTGGTGTGTCCCGCCCAGGGGGTGTATCCGCCCATGGGGTGCCCTGATAGGTATCAATTGTAGTCCACTTGAAGTAAATCCAGACCGCTACAGTTGGTATCAGAGGAAAGGTTTAGTCAACCTTTGGAAACTCGTATGCGAGAACTTTAGTGAGATCCCTAGAGATATTTCTAAGGTATGTCTAGGGATGTCTCTAAGGTTTGTCTAGGGATGTCTCTAAGGTTAATTATACGTATAGTTTATAGTCCTAGAATTGCGCTAACGATCTTAGAATTTAACCTAAGATGTTAGATATTTAGGGTACTCCCCCTTTATTATGTTGTTTTCCCTAGCATGATTTTTGCCTCTCACACTATTCTTTTTGGGTTTTAGATGATGGCTGGAACCCGAAGGAACTGTTTTGATCAATGCAATGGACAACGCAATGATTTCCCTCCTGAACAAACAAATGTTATGGGATATGGAGTGCAAAATCTTATTGCTATACTTACACAAACTATGAATCATTCTGGACTTCCAAATGAGCAGAGAAGGGAACAATATTCTATTGAGTCCTTCATGAGGCAACGTCCACCTTCTTTCAGTGGGTCTTCTGATCCACTTGTTGCTGAACAATGGATCAGTACCACTGAAAAGATATTTTCAGTTCTTCAATGTTATGATCATGATAAAGTCATCTTAGCAGTATATCGTTTGGATGGTGAAGCTGATCAATGGTGGAATATTATCAAGAATACGAGGCAAAGAGATGAAATTGAGTCCATGGAATGGGACGAGTTCAAGAACTTATTTTTCAATAAGTACTTCCCTCGTATTCTTCGAACAAAGATGGAGAAGGAGTTTCTTGAACTAAATAAAAAGGATGATGAATCTGTTGGTATATACGAAAAGAATTTTACAAGACTTGCAAGGTATGCATCTGGAATTATCATCCAACCTGAAAGTAAAGTTGATCGATTTTTTAGTGGCTTAAAACCAAGTCTTCGAAGGGAATTCGCTACAAGAGACTTCAGTAGCTATGAAGAAATTGTGCGTTGTGCAATCAAGGTAGAAATGGAAGTTGGTGTTACATATCCATCTCATGGTTTTGACAAGAAACGAAAGATGGAGTTCAAGGAGAAATCTCAGAATAATGGTGAAAAGAAGATGAATGTTTCCTTATGAACAAAGTGTGGAAAGAAGCATGGTGGAGATTGTCTTAAAGGGACTAGAAAATGTTTTAAGTGTGGAAAAAAAGTTCATCGAGCAGCTGAGTGTCGAAGTAATGGAAAAAGGGTTTCTAATGATGTGAATAAAGAAAACACTGCAGAGAACGCACCACCAACACTTCAATGCTTCAAGTGCAAGGAAATGGGGCATTATGCTAATAAATGACCTAATCCAAGTGTTAGTGATGATCAACATGAGAAACCGCTTAAAGAAAAGGACAATGGGATGTCACATGCGATCACTATTAGCGATGTTGAATATGACAACGATGTGGTGGAATGATTAAGTGTTTATGTAATGGGATTCCAAAATAATGTTGTATCATAAAGTATTGGAATATTTATGTATTGGTCTAATGTGGTATTCAAAGTGATTGGGATATTTTTGGAAATAAGATGATATGCGCATAATGAAGGGAAAACGAGAAAATGAAATGTTTAACAGTATTCATGAGCTCATGATTGATATAAGAACTAAGTGATATCATGGTTTGAGTATATATAATTTTGAGGATTTTGGATGTGGAAGGTGTTAACTTTTAACAGCATTCATGTTTTCACTAAGTTTCAATGGGTATTCAAGAGAATACATGATTAAGGCCTTTGAATGTTTGGAATGTGACCAACAAGGCATATCTTATGATATATGGGGATCAACAATGGTATTAAATCTTTGATAATTATTTTCACTATATTATGAGAGTGGACTACAGTATTATGGATAAGCCTAAAGATTAGAATGGATTATGTTGGACATAAGTTAGTATTGTTTAAGGATAGATGTTTTTTTCGATATTATTGATGGGATGTTATAGTAATATAGTTTTAGAAAAAAAAGACAACCTGCAGGACGGGCGACAGCCCATCGCGTCGGACAAGGCTGTGGGAATCGAACCCACAACCGAAGTGCGATTGGCCTTTATCGCCTACCACTGGCCTAGAGGAAGTCCCTGGTTAATAGAAACTAGTTTTATTTTATTAAGAGGTATGATATATGAAGTATAAGTTCAACCTCACAAAAGACGGACTTATGAATATTTGATAACTATTGCTAACCTTTTGTTTGAGACAGATGGAATGACCCGTCATTCTATCACATGATCTGCTAACACTTCACGAATAACAAATTCAACTTCATTTATTTAAGAGATGAAGTAGAAATGGTTCAAGGCACGAACAACAGTGAGATTGTACCAAAATAAAGTAAGTATTTATTCTAATTCAAATTCTTCAACTTTAGGGAAACGATCTTGAAAACCAAAAATGTTGTCCTAGTGCTCTTATATCTGATTAATCAGATGGTACCTTAGATCGTCACAAATTTTTGGATTTGTGATTGTTGGCTTTTCCATAGCCATGTTCACTACCACTCTCCCTCAAAACATGATGGTTATATTTTTCTTCCATATCCATATTTTCACCTATGTGGAAACCCAGTGATTAGTTTATTTGGGTAACCATTACGTTTCATACTTTTGTTTTTAAAGATTGGTTTTGATATTCCTTTTTACGATGTGGGTTTCTATTAAAGAAACTTTCAAGTAGTAAACCATTTATAACCCCGACGAATTTCGAGGGCGAAATTCATTTTAAGTGGGGTAGAATGTAACACCCCTAGATTTTATGAAAAATATTCTTTTAATTTCATTAATGTCTTGTGTTGTATTCTACACCAAGATTACCTTGTGCTATACGCAACACCGTATTAGCTTTCAGTATACGCAACACTATTCTTGGATCGTGTTACACACAATTTTGATAATAGTTATTCTACGCAACATTGAGTATATATATATATATTCAATGTATAAATGAAATATGTTTGGATTCTGTTATATGAAACAACGAAGGATTCTTTCACAACACGCAACCCTGACTTGGCTTGCATTACACGCAATCACGACCTTCCTCGATAGCGTGTGTTGTACGCAATACCGGGTTTTAATAAACAATGTTATATTATTATAATATTGTCATGAACTAGCCGTTATGAATTGTATTAACTAAATTTTGAATTTTATAACATTATTATTCATCTTACACATTTCTAGAACATGGTATAAGAACAAAATAAATTTTTCGGGTAAAATAAGTATTTTTTCAAAAAATACAGTTTTGCCGCCTTTTGATGGCGCACCCACATTAAATCTAGTTTTTGACATGTTTATAAGTTCAATTTGACAAAATAAAATTCTTCTTTTGAATCAGGATATAAAAATTTACATTAGATAAAGTTTTGATATTTTTCCGATAACTTTCATATTTTAATGAATAGTAAAAGCACGCTATATTTTAATTAAAAACTACTTTTTTCATCGTAATATCTTATGTGGTTAAATTATAATATTTAATGGTTTTAAATTATAAATAGAATAGATTTTTACCATTTAATATAATTTATGTCATTAGCATTTATTTTACCTTGAATTCGTAGGTTAAATCAATTCAATCTTTTGCAATGTTTTAAAGAAAAACCCGTTCTATTTCGACAACGGGATAAATTTTAATTTAATTTCTGCATCTTTTGTGTATTGAATTTTGAAAAATGGATTCCATATTTGGAATCAGTGGTTCCAAATTATGTTAATAAGATACTTTCTATTTTTGGGCATTATGAATAGTAACTACGGTAAATTTTATTTACCATAGATAAAGGTAAATCGAGTAATTATGGGTAAATATAATATTTTAAAATTACCCTAACAAATGTCAAAATCATATTGTATGACTAAAAGACGACCCATATCACCTAAGGGTCGGATTAGTTTCATTTAATTAAATTTTGTCAATGAAAATAATTTAATTATTATTAAAACATAAGAATGTGACAACATATCACTTTCTTAAATCATATAAGTATAATAATTTTAATCTAGTGATAAACTTAATGAAACATCTAACATGAACCGTCTCCAGAAAGATAATACAATTATATACATAATAGGAATTTATTTATAATTTTTAGGGATTAAATAATTATCATTTATTATGACACAAATATGATGCAATAATTGTATTATTAATGAAATATTGACATAATTGATGTTCTAAATGCCCAAATAAATGTAATTTGAGACTTTTTATGACTTACACTAATTTTTTAGGTTAATATGACATTTTATTGTTGATTTAAGTAACTTTTTTTGAACTTATCATTCTGTTATGAATTTCATAAAAATCATATACCAAATAGTGTCAAAATTGACATAAAATAGTTTTTAAAACAAATATTATATTATTAATTGTTATTTTATTCCTAAAAATCTAAGTTTCGGCCAAATGACTTAGATAAGATTATATATATTAATAATAAACAACTTGGGGTTCTATTGGCTTGATATAGTAAGTTTATTAACCATATAGTGTAAGATAACAAAATGACACGGTAAAAGTTAAATTATTTAACTTAGAGTTAAATATAATTGATAAGGGTAAAATAATAACCTAAACTTGTATAAATCCTATTGTATGAGATGATTTAGACCCATACCCACCTTATCCTTGAAATAAATCAAATTGGATCTATTTAAAACCGAACATGACTTTATAATAAAATAATATTTTTAGTTATTCCAAAGGTGCCCCTCTCCTCCCTTATATAAGGACACCTCCTCCCTCTCTTCCTCACACAACTTTGAGACTTCATGCTTGGAAAAACCCTGAAAACATCTCTTCTCCACTTCCCTAGAAACATCCTAGAGGTTCTGGTCTTCCTCAAAGACCAATTTTAGTGCCCTAAGAGGAGGTCTCAAAGAGGCGCTTCAAAGAAGATGTAATTTCCGTTACCAATTCTTTCACCTTTATTTCTTCCTCCACTTCTTCTTCTTAGGTTGTTTCATTATGAAGTAATAACATCAGTATCACTAATATACTGATATGTTATTATAAGTATGAAACAATCCTAATTCACCATCTATCCATCCTACGGAAAACGAAATCACCGCGCGTGCGTACGTACGGAATACCGTCTCCACGCCGTGGTGTAATCTGTTTTTCCACCGACACCATACATGGACGGGTATTATGGTGTAAATAATAACTATACATAGTTATTATAACATCATAATGATTCTGATATATTTTATCATCCACTCCAATTCAATTCAATAATTATGGAAATGATATCATCGCTCGTGCGTACGTACGGACTACCGTCTCCACGACGCGATGAGATTCATTCTCCATGTTAACCATTTAAGAATGATTATAAAGTATATATAAGAAATAATAATGAAATATATGACATTAAAAAGCTACTGGATTTATGTGTATATATATGTATGTCATCTACTTAATTCCACTCAATTCAATAAGGAAACGAAAATAGCGTTCATGCGTACGTACGACCTACCGTCTCCATGAAGAGTGTATTTCATTCCATTTATCGATCCATTATATATATGTATATTATGAATATATATTATATATATATCATGTTTTATATTCTATAATTAAGTAATAATGATCTATGTAATCATATGAATAATTACAAGTTAAAACATGGACGACAAATGAGACGATTTCACCCAAAACGCTACTTTAACATGAATTTACAAAAGAACGGGTAATATAAAGTCATAAGTGAACCATATATGATATAATAACAATGAATATGATTCTGTAATAAGTCAATGAAATTATTTAAATCATTATACAGGAGGTTCGGACACTTACGAAGCAAATCAGACCTAAGGTAAGGGATAAATTTTCAATCTCATTTTAATCCGATATTGCTTATACGTAAGTATTTACTGGGGTTACGTTTATCATCCATGACCATGATTTCTAAAAATGATTTCATAAAATGTTTACCATTCTTACCTGGATGTTTAAAGTCATTTTCAACCTTTATTTACTTTTTACCACATTGTATGAATGGAATCTTTCGTTTGGTTACCATATAAGGTACTTTGGACTTTTCCGACAAAAGTACGAGGAGAATGTTATTTTTAACTTATACGGAGTGACCGGATTTTTATGGTTTCATAACGCCTAATTTTAACGAAGCTTCCTCTACAAGATTTCATGATTATTTTCAATAAAACCCTTATCTTTTAAAATTGCATGGAATTTTGTGAAAAGAACATGATTTTAAAGAAGAAAGGATATTTTGCTGAAGAATTCATTTCAAGTGTTTTGTCAAAACTATTTTACATCTAAAATGAAATTATTTCATAATTTTATGTTTCAAGTAAAATTTCTCTATGATTTAAATGGATTCAATTTTCTTATGATGAAATGATATCAATTGTTTATGGATTATGTTATGATGGCATGATGTTTAAGAATCCCATTTTATTTCATGGGTTATGCAATGATGTATGATTTACGATTTTGTGGCACACATAAGAATGGTTTCATTATGAGATGGGTGGGTCCTATATCTCCCTCCAATGCATTGGGTAAAGATTTTATATCTCATGAGATAGTCATGGATAGAATGGTAGGTTATACCGGTTCAGTGAAACAGGACTGAAACGAGGGTGACTCGGTTCAGAAAGGGACTTTGTCCACTAAGATAGTCTTGGCAATGAGTCTTGACTAACAAGAAATGATTCTCTATAATTATGTGTGTATGCCACAAAGTTTCATGTTTTAAGTTATGATTATTGTGATTACGTTTCACTGCCATGATTTATCCCATGTTATGAAATTATGATCTCTTTTACAGGTTAAGATTTCCAAAAGTTATGTGCTTATGTATATGATGTGATTGATATTTCTTTTGTTTACCCTCACTGAGAATTTGAGCTCACAATTTCATGTTTTTTTCCCCAGGATATAAGGAAAAGTTTTAGGTATAATAAAAAGGAAGATCTTTATGGGAGATGTTGAAGATCTTTCACCAGGATTAGAGGATTATATTACGAGTTTCCAAAGACACTAAGCTATTATGATCCTTATGTGTGTGTTTTTGTTATGTGCTAAGTATTCCGCAAATGTAATTTACTATCCATGTACATCAAGCTTCGGGTCTCTACAATTAATATCTTTTTCATAAGGAAAAAATTTATAAATTTTATTAATAAATAACCAAATGGGATTAAAATCATTAATGTCGAACTGAATAACTTGATTTAATGTTGTGGAAAAATTATATGGTAAATATAATTAAGTGATAAAATATATTTAAATTGAAAGGTGTCTTATATAAATGTATAAACTACAATAATTAATTTTATAGTGAATAAAAGTTTTTATTAAATGATTAATAATAGATTATTAATTAAAATTGAAATTGGATAAATATTTTGTGGTAGTTCTATCATTATCAAGTGGTTATAGTATTGGATATCTTTTTGTATATATATTGTAGTAGTTATTATTTCCATAAAGTGATGTTGTGGTAATTTTATTTTTATATATATGTTTTGTGATAGGTAGTTAACCCTATGTTGGGATTCTATTATTTCTATATATTCATTATATCTTTTTTAATTTATTATTGACCACCACCCATGGTTGTTAACATTATTTATTTCGATGTAATTTATTGGGTCTTGAGTATATCCATAATATCTAGGATGCATGTGATATGAATGGATGACTACTCTCCCTCTCTAGATCATTAATATAAACATAAATTTGTTATGAAATTATGAAGTAATGATATAGTAACGTGTTTTAAGGTTGAATGTGGTGGTATAAACGTGGTAGTGGTTATGTGGTATACAAATATTGATATGGTTATGCGGTAGTGGCTATGATGTTGTTTTTAATTAGTTTTGTGATGTGGTATTTGATTATGGATATTATGTGGTTATGTAGATGGGGTATATATGATAGTGTGAGGATGTGTGTTATTGAGACATTAGGGAAGATTAAGTAGAGGGTATGTGGGTGAGAGGTAAATTATCTTGAATGATTTTCATGATTACTATTTTATTTTACTTGTGTATGTATTTAGTGTGGGAGCCTTTTATGTGATGCGAAATTAGTTTATCTTAGATAGATAACAAGATTTTTTTATCAAATGTTCATTGAGGACATAACATGCTTCTCCGACCATGACATGATAGATTGAAGGGATGAACTTTCGTGGTATACATGTATGCACACCCCTACTTCTATATACTATTTTAAAAAATTTTCAAGAGGGGTTTAGTGATAAAAAATTTCATTACTATTTAATTATTTTTTGATTTGTAGGTGTCAATGTTGTTTCCAAATATTCTATTTATGGTACTAAATTTATAAAAATAATATTTCATTATTTATAACCCTACATGTATTATTTTTGGGATTATAGTTGATTTATATATATAAATATGTTTGGAATTTTTGTTGTATAAAAATTTATTTTTTCATGGGATGTTAGAGGGGAATGCAAGGAAATATTTCTGTTTTATATACATGGTAAAATATTTCAACTCCTGACTAAATATAGGTGAGAATTTAGGGTTTTTTTTCTTCACTACCAACTAAGGATGGTATCTAGTAGGGATGTGTCATGAATGAGTAGCAAAAAATATTTGGTTAAGAGTGATAAAGGAGTTTGGAGTTCATCACTAGGGAGGATTACATTTGTTTAGTAGGGAAACAATATTATTCAAATGTAACATATGATGGTGGAAAGGGAGACTAAAATAGATAAGGACATTATGGGCCGAGTTAATGAACATTTTTTGTTGAAAATATTAATTTGTGATTGTAGAAATTATCAGTTAGATTACTAGTTTTGGTACAAGAATCATACATTTTTGTGTTTTTATTTGAAATGGGGTGATATATAGAGACCAAAAAAGAATACTATTAAATGTATTTAAATAAATTCCATATTATAGTATTATGAATGTGGGTTTTTAAAAGGGTTAAATGGTGGTTGAAATGAATTTGTGGTTTAGGTTGGTGAGGAGTAAAAGGATTTCCCAATAGATCAAATGAGATATTATCTTGAGTATGATGATTTATATTGTAAATCCATTTATGAGTCTTAACAGCAAAAACAATTTACTAAGAAAACCTCTCTTCAATTAGGAGACAAATTTGTGTTTTCGAAAAATTATGATATCATTTATTTTAATTCATAGAAAAAAGATGCATTATATTACATTAGAAGTTATCTTATTCAGTTTTATGGATAAATATTTTTGGATAATTTATTATCGTGACTGTGACAATTCTAAAGTGACATTAAAGAATTTTAGAATTTATATTTGAGTTTTTTTATTGACACTGACTCTAAATACATCACTATGAAAATATATAATCACCCTATAATATAGGAACTCTCTTATGATGGGTTTTAGAGTTTTATTAAGAATTTTTTTTATTATACACGTGCTAATGTTATAAATGATGAGTTGTATGAGAATCATTTTTATGAGGTTTTTCATTTAAATATTCAGTGTTAAGCCAAAATGATGATTCTACATTCTTATTTTGAGGTTCTAAAATAATATAAAGTTATTGAGATGAAATTATAAAGTATGGGTTTATCTCATGTGGTAACTAATAAAATTATCCTAAGGAGTGGGTCAATTAATATAAATTATTTTTTCCTAGGTATTTAAAGTTAACTCTATGTGGAGTCATTCAAAACCCTCTCCTCACATTTTATTAGAATTTGCAGATCCCAAAATTGTATCAATTGATATGGAATGTTATGTTATAATTACTGAGGGTTTATAAATTTAACACTCTTGTATTTGACATTCATTTTTAGTGAATATAGAGTTATTGGTTATTTCAGATGTGGCATAAATGATAGTTATTTGATATTCCAAATCCATAGTAGTAGGTATCTCAATATGTTATACTACAGAGGCATCATAGAGTTGGTATATGAAATATCTAGTATATTAACCACCCCCAAGTTCCTCAATATGACCATTGAAATTGTTTTTGATATCATTTAGGATGATGAGGTGGACATATATAATGTTATTTGTTTCATGTTATAAATATAAAATGAAAAAGAGGGTTTTATATTGTTTTAGGTACCATTTGTTTCTATTATACATTAGTTTATTCATTACTAGTAATAGGGGCATCAAAATCCATTACATTTTTCAATTATTTCTGATAATTAGAGATTATAGTAGATTTAATTTTAGTACCACTATTGTTTTTATGATAATTGGATTACATTCCTATCTATTTGGGTGTAGAAAGTGCAGAGCTAATCATTGGGCATCATAAGAATATTGGGTAATTTTTTTATTGATAATCATCGTAATGATTACATAATCAGTATGGATTGGTTGTACATTAACAAAGCTATTATTGTCTTATTTTTTAATAGATAATTTATATCTTATTATGATGGAAAACAAGAAAAATGAATTACTGAGTGGTAATATTTGATAGAGTAAATATTTTAGGAGTATAATATTACATAGGTAGTAGGGTTTATGTTGTATCATAATAATAGAAACTCATAGAGTTCCTATGTTTTGTTGATGTTTTTCTGATTATCTCATCTCAAGAGTTCTTGACACTACCCCCTCGAAGTAATATCATGTTTTGGATTGAGATAAAACATGAAGGGTCTCTAGATTTGATGTCACATTATAGGATCACTCCTCCTGATGTATAGTATTTATATATCTTGGATGATGATATATTCTATAATAGAATCCTCTACCAAGGCATGTATATATGTGACGATCTCATTTTATTTATATTTAAGGTTGATGGTAGCTTAAAATTTTGAATTTATTATCATTAGTTTAATTAATTGACTATAAAACTCATTTTACACTGCAGAGTATTGATGATTTTTTGCTTCAATTGAAGGGATAATACTTGTTCTAAAATATATAATTTTGATATGAATATTACCAATTAAGGTTAAATGAGGGTGATTTTTTAATGTCTACTTTCCAATTTTATTACACACACTTTGAGTTCATGGCGAATCTCTTTGGGGTATTAAAAAATATTTTTTATTTCATTTGATTGATGGAAATAGTGATTCATGAGTTCTTTGATATGTTTATGTTTCAGATCATAAATGATATAATCATGGGTTTGTGGTTATAGTAATATAATTTTTATTTTTAGAGAGTTGATTTTAATATTTCTCAAAGGCATAAATTACATTGAAATCCATTAACATTCAATTTTCGTATGTATAAGGTGAGTTTTCAGGGATATATTGTCTTTGATTTGGGTGTGGCAGTTGAACCTATTTTGATTGAATGTTTTATTTCCAAGGAAGATCCAAATAGTGTTACTAAGATAAGAGGTTTACTTATTCATATTGTCTAATATTGGATTGTTCATTATTTATTTCTCACAGATTTTACCCCTTATATTTTATTCCTCATAACACATATTTTTATATTTTTTTTAATAAACATTATAGTTATGTGAGAATTGAATATGTAACAGTAATAGAAAAGTTATCCCTTTCAAAAATACTTCACCAGTTCAAAATTAAAAACCCAACTAAAAAATTAAAAATACAAACCACTTCATAGATGGAACCATCATATTTCATCCTATTCCACCTAACCACCGATGTCACATCTCCTGACAAAAATAATGACATGAAATCACAATCACTTGAAGTCATAAATGGTCATCATTATCATCCCTAACACTATTGAAACCACTATTTTCAAAAATAAACCCAAGTTCATTATACTAATTCTCATCAATTTCCATGACATTTGATATAATACTCTATATTAGGGATCCTCCAGAAGAGTCCACCATAACCACAATATAAACTAATTGTATGTTTAGGAAAATAAACAAAAAATATGGTACCAATGAATTCAACGATGAAATATATGATCCAAAAACATCAAACATCATTAAAGTAAAAACCATAAAACCCATAAAAGACATGGAAAATAGAGTCAAATATTGAACCAACACAAATATCAGGATGGAAAAACCATCAGAAATCCAATTAATTTCAACCAAGGCTGCACAACCTTGCATGCTATAAAAACCTCAAACTAAACATCACAAAAACCTCTAAAGTGAACACCATACCAGACTGTACTAAAGTGTAGTTCATTATGAATGTAGATAAGATTTTGAGGAAAGATATGGCATAATTAGAAAAACAAATACTTTTCTAGGGCTGACAACCTTATCATTTATAACCACACCATGTTAATCTATAATCCAATGAAGGAATTATTAATTATTTAATACCAATATTTGTTATAGATATATTAGTACAAAGTTGTGATAATTATCTGAAATATATGTTGACCATTGTTTTACATTTGAAATGGATTAGTAATAATTATTGTATTTTGAAATTCTTCTTGTCCTGGATTATATTTTCGGTTGATGCATGCCTGAGTTTTTTACCCACATAGGCCTCGAATGTTACACTATATTGATAATAATTATTTCACGGATGATATTGATCTAGTTTCAGTGATATTAACCAGGATGCTATGGTCAAATTATCTTATTATAATTATATTATACATCATTATAGTTCAAGAGTCCTTGTCGTATATCTTCACATAATGTTATTTTAATTTTAATTATTAGTGGAGGACAATGTTAATATAGGATTATTAATTCAATACCACCTATAATATTGGGATGTTAGTGTTGTACTTTATACACTAAGAAGAAATCTGTGCGATGATATTTATCATGAGGGTAGAGAGGAACATTGGATAATAGATGAGATTAATTATTCAACTGCTAAAATAGATGAATTTAGTTGATTAGATTTCTAATATTATATGAATGTGAATTATTTTTTCTACAGTTATATAGATGAGTCTTTTCATGGGAATCCACAAGTAATTGAATAAGGAGATAATTATATTTGATTAGATTCTTTTGATTGGTTATCAAGGGATGAATACAATTGAGTGTGGTTTAAGTGACAGTTATGTGTTTAATTTTCCATGTCAGGGGGTGGTTATTAAAGAGTTTCATAGTTCACCTTAATAAATATATTTAATTATTTCCAACATGAAACATTCTATTAAGAAGTATTTTTTTAATAATTTATCAGTGGGTGGAACCCAAGCATAGAGTAGATGTTGGTATTTTATTGCTATTGGATATCAAAAAGTTTAAATGGGATATGTTATAAAACTATTTTTTGAACATTGTCACATGATTTTAAGGATAATTTTATTCCCTTTCACTAGTCATGGACTGTCTTATAAATTTATTTTATTCCTTATAGACATAATAGTTGTGTTATTTGAAGGATTTCAAAAATATTTTTATAAATTTTTTGACAATTTTTTTAAAAAAAATTAAGATTATTAATCTCTAATTGAGATTTAGTATTTACTTCATAAGTGTGGAAGAATGTTTAATATACTTTCTTCACTTATTTATTCCTTGAAAAATCTATTAATCAGTAGACAGGTGTAAAAATGAAGATATAATTTTTTTCCAGAGTACATATTGTGTTCATGTGTCATTTATTTTACAACTTCATGGATTAAAAATTATCCATTAGTTTATATTGTGAATGAAAATAAAATTTTATTAATCCATATATCTAGATCTAATATAGGTCATGTATCGAATACCATAAAAATATATATTATGTTTAACTAAGGTTAAACATTTACTGATTCCTGGTCTAAACATAAGACATAGTATAATCATGTCAGTTATGAGATTTTTATGTTAGTTAAGTATCTTTAAGAGATTTATAAATCATATTTGGATTGTATAATGTAGTATATAAAATTAGGGTTTGATGACCATGTGTATTTAAATATTTTTCCTCATCATGAAAATAATTGTTTAGTGAAACTGATAATTTTTCTCATCATATGGTTAGATCTTTCTAGGATTTGGTGAGAGTCAATAGAGTGGTGTTTTGGAAAGATTTACAACATAGATGGTTTGAATTCATCATGTCATCATTCTGTATCAACATTAGATTTTTCATTATAATGACTCCTTTGTCATCAACTATATTTAATTTTATATTAAAGATGACTTTAACTTTATAGGAAATCATAATGTGCCATTGGTTTTCTAGGATAAGGCTCTATGAGGACACATTAATAAATTTGTTTATGTCTTTTGAAAATATATTAGATTGGAGAAATATACATGGAATCATCAGTTAAATATATGGGTTAAGTTACAATAGTATTTTTATTTTTAATTCATAATGTTATTGAGGTTTAGTTTTATATTGAATGATTTGTTTTTATAATTCCATTTTACACTAATATTTAACTTTTATACATATGTGATTCCTATTCACAATTTATCTCTCATTGTAAATTTTTTTATCCAACTTTATATTATTATGTTTTTTTTATCATGGATGAGAAACATTTTTACAGTATCTACTATAAAGAAATAAGTTTTTATAGTCCTCATCATAGTATTTTTCAGGTATAAATGTTGTTTTAATTGAGTTTAGAGGTTAATATAGGGAATAATATTATTTGATGTTAAATTTATAGATTCTAAACAAATCAGTCTATAACACACGAACCTTGTGTTATGGTTTTTTAATAGTATATGTAGAGAGGAGGTGTTTCCACTGGACATTAAGGAATTGTCATTTAACTAGTATTTTCAGCATTACTGACTGATTTATTACACGCCATAATTCCATAGGGTAGATGTTTTTTATTTCATGTTAGGGAATTAAATATAATTGGTTGGGCTATGATTTTATTCTATGGATTCTATATAGTTACTCACTGAACCATGAATATTATATTTTAACTATAATGTTGTAGGTGAATATATAGTTTAAATCATGACATTTTTATAGAATTGAAGTGGAAGATAAGACTCCACCATGAAATTTAAAGGATTAGAAAAGTAAATTTTACTTTTCAATTTTAATAGGTGACCGAAAAGCGCATTTTGTGGGAATCCCAAAACCATTCTCACTAAAACAAATTCACCGAAATATCAATTTCCCCTGAAATATTTAGTGTATTTTGACTTTATCAGCTCTTCTCGAAGCTTGTTAATTATTCTATAATATTATCTTCTTTATTAGACTCTCATTTATATATCTAGTACTATTTTAATTCATGGTTATATTTTAAGAAACCAAATTATTCAAAACAAATATCTCTAGAAATTAAGTACATAAATGTTTGAGGTAATGGATTCCACTCAAATTGGATAAATATAAATCCATAATATATTCAACATAATCATTATTTTGAATTTCATGCTACACCTTGATAGTACATTAAAAAAACACCATTATATATTCCCTTCAAACCATGTTAACATATTAAATTTTCACTTGAACAACTCGATTGATAAACAAAGTAATTCAACCCCTTTTAACTATTTTACTGTAATGTTTTTCATCTTCTTTTCCATTCATTATATTTATCAGTCTCAAGAAATTATTCCACTGATTACTATGTCATACTATGTTGGATCAATATCTTCATTCTTTTCTAAATACTATACCACTTAAAATGTCATTCTGTTTTCACATGAACTTCATTTTCATGCCTTTGATTACATTAAAAGATCAGATATCTACTTTACCAGAATTACAATTGAATGTATTGAAACATTCCAATCCTCCAGCAACCTATTAATTCAATTCTCAACCCAAATATTATTTTCATGAGTATGATATTTTTGAGTATTATTGTCATCTATTGGATCATTCTGAGTATGATCATTTGAGTATGATTCCTATAACATCATTTCACCCCATTTCGTTCACCATGCATGAATTATAAATTCTTCAATTAGCTTATGATTTATGATTTATAAATCAGAAAAGAATCATCACATTTATTTCATTGTAGTAATAGAGAATATGATTCTCCCCTTATGATAGCATCTTCCATTCTAGATCTATAGTGAATATGAGGACCATTTATTTCTAGGAAGATTATTCCTTAAAATGATTGATACGTTATTTCTAGAATCAATGTGAATCCAATATGGACTCAAGGTGAGCTTGATTCTTTTGAAAACAACCATCAATAATATTTTCACCAAATAAATTGTGACATGATTTTATTTCATCAAAAAATTTCCATGACAAAAAAATAAATCACCTGAAATCAATTATCTCCATCATCATCTTTATCCTAAAAACATCATAGATATGGGAGACATTGAGGGGGGAATAACCTATCCTCATGTATCTCTTTTAGATATAGTTTGGTTGAGTGATAATGTGTTGGGGATGTGGTGACCTGGATGTGATGAATTATGTAGTATAAGATATTATACAGTAGTTTGGTATTTTAAATATGTGTTTGTGGTCATGTAGTTGTGATTATGGTATGGTATATTTTTTTGGATGTGATATGTTATATTATTATCACTATGACATGGTTATGTTGATAAGTTGTTTGAATATAGAATTAATGATAGTTATATGATGATTGACATTGGGACATATGGGAGAATATATATATAAAAACAAGTGTCTTCATTTATTTAATTAGGGTATCATTAAGGTATTAATAATGGAATTTGAGTTACTAATCTGTGGGTTCATTTGAATTTTTTATTATATTTGGGGATATATTTAAATTTTTTTGTAATGATATCTTAAATTTAGTGTATGAGAATATATTTTTAGGTTTTATTGGATGATGTTTGTGGTTCGGTAAAAGGTTCATGTACTGGTGGGGCTAGGATGTACAACCACCTGCTGTGAAAACACTATAAGTGGACATATGTACCTATAATGGGGTACTGGGTAGGTAGTGGATCTTATTTTTATGGTGGGGCCATTTTATAGGAAGAAAATATATTATTTGGACCTATTATCAGAAATGAATATTCCCAAGCACAAGTTATCCAAAAATAAGTTAAATCTCTCCAGTTCACATTAATATTATAGAATACACCCTCATTATTCATTGAGATTCACTTTCATCTCTAATAGTTGGGAGATTCTTTTCTAGCCCATTGATTTCATATCCATCCATCCTCAAAAAAATTTATTCTAGTTTGTTTCATGTGTGTTTTTTCATGATGAAATTAAAAAAAATCTTTCATCCCCATAGTTTCACTTATCCATCCATTTCATCATATACTAATTTCTTGGAAGAGTTAATTTTTTGAAAAATTCCAACGGAATACTATGGAATTTATATAAACCATGGGGATTTTTCACCCATTGTCTGTAGGATGATACTATTGGTGTTATTCTATCTTTAAACAACTATCTTGATGTAATGTGGTGTAATTTTGACTACACATACATATATTTCACTTTTTTCGTAAATTTTTTTGATTTATTTAATTGAATTTGATCAGGAAACAAGGATGCTATATTTCATAATGTTTTTGGAGGTTGATCTAATGAGTTTCATTTAGTTTCAATTGTTTTTTATTTAGGATGATTATTTACTGGGTTCTATTAGTCATAAATTTTGTTATTGTGACACTTAATTTATTTTATTGATTTTTCTAATTTTTATGTCTCAAAAATAATTTAGGTATGTATAATGAAAACTATTAGAAATTATTAGAATATGTTTATATAATTATATTCATTTTTATTTATAAAACAATTATTTAATCATAACACATAATTTTTTAAATATGAGTAAAAAAATCCATGCATGGATTTCATGCTCATGGACCATATGGTTGGGTTGGTCGTGGATCTTCTTTATAATTGTAGGTGGCCTTTGTGACATAGAAATGACTATTGATATTACATGTTATTCATGTGTAATGAATCCTATATAATTCTTTAAAGTTTATTATTTCATACTATATGACTTTCTTATATATTTAATAAATATTTTAGAAATCATTCATAGTAACAATACTAGTTACCTAGGTCATGAGAGTTGTTGATTGTTATCACGCATCAATATGATCATCAATATTTATTAGAGGATATCTATATTTAATTTAATATTTAATTACAAATTGGTTTAATGCCACATATCTTGTCATTCAACAATTTATATCAATCTTAGGATGACTTATATGTAGTATTTTTTGTATTATACCTATGATTAGAGATTTCTATGTATCCTTAAATAGGTCACCAGATCCATTGTAGTTTTGTGCCATTTAACAAGACATGTCATACCATTTTAATATTATATGATGAGGATTATTGTGATTTATTTTTAGGTTTTGTGATTATAAATAATGATTCATATTTGATGATCATGAAACTAGGTCTAATGATACACATTGTAGTTTACGAAAACATAACAAATGATTTATTATTATTAAAATTAATTTAACTATAAACCATTCTAAAAAGTTTCATCTAATGATGAATTTACAATATGACACAATGTTTAAATTCGTGCATATAGAATTAACAGAATAATGTTACCTACAAAAGGATTATGTGGGACTTTTTTATTGAGTGGACCTATCTAGTTCATCATATTTATTTGTTTTTGAATAATTTACTGCATGGATATAGTTCACAATTTATATTGAGGCTTATGATATATATATATAATTGATTTTTTTCAGGTATTAGGCCATCGATCATATAATGTCTGGGGAATGTAACTAATGGGTGGCCCATGGTATGTATTTGCACAAATTTTCTATTATTAACATGAAATTGATGATTTGTTGGGGTCCTTGGATATAGGAACCAAGGAATAATGTTGTGACCTATACTATATTGGTGGCCCTCGTGAGTTTTGGGATAGGTAGGGTTTCACTATTTTTCCAAATATAATAACAACTAATTTTAACGGAATACAATATTTACAACACCCCATGGTTCCTATCAGTTACACAGGGAAAACCATGAGAAACATTCAACAATATTTATTGATCCAAATATAAAATGGAATACATGATCTATAGAAATAACTCTATTGTTCATGGTTAATTAATATATCATAAGATTTTGTGTATGATGATATGTTAGATCGCACTATATTGTGGGTTAGGTTAGGCTACAATAAGTCGGTAAGTTATTTTAGTAAATTGACTTTTCCCAACTTATATACCTAAGTGGATTTGGTTCCTAGGGGGAGGATTCACTGAATGTGTTCAATATTAGTTGGCTATAGATAATATGGATCCTAGGATAGTGAATTGTGTTAATTAGATACTCATTTCAATGATCAATGAAAATATGAATCATAAATTGTTAACATTGTCCAATATTCCTCTTAGTTATTATGCTTGGGTTTGGGTCCACTTGAAAACACATTGGCATCACCCCATTTTTCGTCGACGGGGCATGAAAAATTCAAAGGATTATTTTTGTGGAATTTTTAGGGAATTCTTAGTAATGGACACTTTGAGAGGAAATGGGAATGGAAACATTTGGAGGTTATTGAAATGAACCTCTTTTTGATAGATATGGCTTTTACTCTCAGGGAGGACTTGGGAATAACATATTTAAAATGTATTGAGAATGACTTATTTTTGAGTATCTATGCATGGAATAGTTTGGATGAATTGGGTGTATCCCCCTTTAGGATTTACATGGAATGACCTCATTGGTAGGATCTAGATCTAACATATTTTGGAGGACTTTTTATAATGACATCGTTGGGAAATATTGGGAACATAGATGGCCTGATATTGTCACATCGTTTCACCCCACAATGAGGTTAATTTTCAATTGTCTTAGTGATTAATCTGGTGAATTAGTCATTAAATGATCATAATATTTGTGGATAAAATTACCCTTTAATTTTATTCTTTTCCCATTAATATTATAAAATAATATAACGGGGAATCATGGAGATTGTGGGAACATATTTTGTTTACTATGGTTTTATTTTTGGAATATCCATTAAACATCATCCTTAGTTTTTCTAAAACCCTGATACATTATACATAATGATAAAATTTTGTGTTCTGGTGTCATTATATATGAAAAGGGATATATTCATCGATCTATATATTGGTATATACTCAGTAGAACATGATCATCTAAATAAGGCATAATATATGTCATGAGAAGGGTTGCGAATCTACGTATGGTATATGTAAATACCTGAAAAATTCCATGTAAATAATTTTCAAATTATTTGGGATTATTACGAGTCTGTGAAAATTGACGGCATGTAAATATTAAGCCCGGTGTGCCTGAAATTAATTTCTGAACTTTTTTTTGGGTACGTTCAATAAACGTGAGGGAAGAATTTTCTATCTTTTTGAACCAGTGCTCAAATTAAAAATCTGAGGGTACCTTTGAATCTGATGTGCCATGATTAGCATAAGGTAAGATAAACTTTTACCACAGTTGGTCGAGAGAAAAAGAGAGTTTTTCCTACTTTTAAAACAATAATAAAATATAAAAAATTATTATTATACTTATTTTTCTTTTTCCTACCACTTGTTGAGTGGTGATGGTGGGGACCATAAAGGTTTTCAAACCTTTAATTATGGTGTGTTAATTTCACGGTAACGCTTTGGATGCATAACCACCCCTTATATCAATTATTGATGCACATTAATTGTGTCAATTAATGAGGAAAATTAATTACGACAACTAATGAACCTCATTAATTCCTAAAAGAATTTATCACCATTCCCCATCAAATTTTAATGGAGATCCGGGTGGGGCATTGGCACAAATTTATCATGGGAGGAAGCCCTAATGATGTTACAACACACCTTCCACTTATGGAAAATGGAGGATTGATGATGACCATTGTAGGATCAATCCAATGGTCAACTGATGACGAATGAAAACACATGTGAACCATCTACTTCATCTTCAATACCCTCAAATGTGGAAGCACCACCATCCATGACGTCCAAACATATTCACGAGGCAGAGGTTTGTGTTCTTTGATGTTCCCTCTCTTCCCTTTCTCAAAATATATAATGAACACACACCAACCGACTAATAGGTGGACATGTACCTCATCAAATCGTACGGGTGGTTTTTGCAGGATCATAAATTTGGGGATTATTCATCCTTTTGTATATTATTAGATTTCCTCATGTTTATGTCATTAATGTGGATGGTGTGGGCCAAAACCAACAACTCTAGGACCCTCTGATAAACATGTATTTGGTGTGTTCTTCGTTGAGGAATAAATAACACGGTTCCGAGGCATTTTTTAGGGCCACAAAATGACAACAGCAACTCGAGAGGACCGTTGGTGCACCCAGAAGGAAGAACGGACCAACAATCCTCACCTAAAGGACCACGGAAGAAACAATATTTTTACAACGGCATGGTGGCAGTGATGACCAGCGCCAGCTGAAGAGGGAGGCATATGGAAATACTAGGCCCTAGGGGAAGAGTGGTGTCCCTTGGTGCTGTAGTGGTCAGATGAGCACCAGTAATGGACAGCCATGGAGGAGAAGGTGGTTCACTGCCACACGCCACGTTCAAAGGGTTGTAGCTTGATGTCGTGGCGGTGGTGAGCTGTAGAGGACCCTTTTCCTGTAGGTCCATAGGTGATGAGGAGGCGGAAACTGGACCACCCTTAATTAATCCGAATGAATCCATTGATCTATTTCGGAGCTGGTGACCGTGCGACCCCAAGGAAGGTCGTGCCAGCAAGGGGGCTAGTCGCAGCCCAGCGTAACCGGGCCGAAACAGGCTAGTTCAGGGAGGACATGGTCGGGCAACCTGAATCGGGTCAGGTCTTCCCCGATAGGGTCGGGTTGGGTCTGTATGACCAGGTCAGTCTGGACCCGAATCCCTCTCGGG
The DNA here is from genome assembly GCA_963277665.1 of Viscum album. NCBI lineage: Eukaryota > Viridiplantae > Streptophyta > Magnoliopsida > Santalales > Viscaceae > Viscum > Viscum album. The sequence goes on along the minus strand of OY728141.1, from coordinate 587,840,261 downwards.
CCCAGAAACACATAAAATGTCATAATTTGCGAAACAAAATTCCTTCTGACATACAATATGCGGCGTTGGTATCCTTGAATTTAGATGGTACTTTTGAGATACTCCACAATAGTTTGGGAGTATTTTGGACTATGGCTAGTTTGGATCAACTCTAAATCCAATTGGGCCCTTGGCCCTAAAATTCCAATAACTAACATAACGAGTGTCTGATCGACGCACCGTCATTGGCATAAGGACCCTAGTGACAAGATGGTACTTTGGAGATACTATATCTGAGTTTTGAAAGTGCTTTTCATGTGACCTAGGTTGGATCAGACTTGAACCAAAATGGGCCCTTTTTAAAAAAGTGCCCATATCTCACAGACATGGCTTCCGACCGACGCACCATCTATCATGTTGGGACCTATATAGAGGAGCAATCCTTTAGTTATTATTTTTGTAGGACTTCTTTACAGTTGAAATATTACTGATGGATTGAGGAGAAAAGTATTTCATAGATCAGGAAAACTTCGTGCGAGAATCAAGTGACTCATTGTGACATGAGGAAGAACAACGACCAATACGGGTCAGCATTTAAAACTCCAGAGTGGGATGATCTAGCTATACGACTAATTATTAATACCTTTGTACCATCAACCTATACGGTTTAACCCTAACGACCAATATGAGTCATTATATAGTGAAAAATACGGGTGAGTATACAATAACCTATATGGGTAAACAGTGGAGTTGGTATGGATATGATGATCTGGATTTATGACTAGTCATATCCATCCTAGAAACATTAATGTTATACCTTTAGAGTGAGCTCTCTCTTTTTATTTGTTCATCAAGATTTTGATCATGATTGTGATATTTATTTTTTTGGAATTTCGTGTGATGGTTTCCTTTGTGGATTATGGAGAGACCATCAGGGGTCTCAAGGTCCCTTTCTGGGTATTTTGATACTCAACATATATGGGCTTCGCCCGAACGTGTGTCTGGTCCAGACTACTAACGCTCTAGGCCCCATGTGATGGGTTATGAAAATGGGGTATCAGAGGGAGGTGGGTTTTAACTGAAGAAAAAATAGACTACTTTTAATGATTCAAGGATGTAAAATTGTTTTGGGATTTGTTTTTTATATAGGGATACTAGTGTTGGTGCGGGGGCCGATGAATCCATACATGAGGACCCTGACTTTTTTCCAACTCAGTACTTGAAAAGACATGTTTCTAGTGTTTTGAAAAGTCTTCCAAATCATATTTGGGTAATATCACCAGGTATAAATTATTGATGTTGGATAATATATTTCTTACAGGATGCCACCACGAAGGTGGCCAACCAAGATTCTGGTTAGAAATTGTGACAGTGGTCGATCGAGAGATGAGGCACCGGTATAGGGAAAACTCATAGTGGTGTCACATTCGTGTGGTGTACCAACACCACCACCAACTATTGAGCATAAAATGATAACATTGTATCATGCACATCGGCTGATCATATTTCATGAGATATAGAGACAGAGGCCTCAGAGGTTTCTAGGAGAGACGGACCCCTAGGAAACAATGGATATGCATGAGGAGGTTTTGTGGGTCATTCCCTTAGTAAAGACACCCACAAAGAAGATATTGATCTTGGAATCTAGCTTTTATCAGAGTTCAGTATGTTGATGGTGGACCTTTCTGCTCTAAGCACATGTGTAGATGACCCACACATTGCTGAACATTGAGATCCTTTTCAGGGCAGAGTTCTTGCCAGCGATAGTACGCACTATGCGTATTCAAGAGATACTACATCTACATTAGAGAAGATAGACTGTGGATTAGTACTCAGTGTGATTTTATGACCTCTCTTGATAATCCCCCTAAATGGTATGAGGTCATTAAATTAGGGGAAATACCATTGACTATGGGATTTGATGATAGATCAGAGCCGCGACAGTTTCTCCTAGAATCCTGATATTGGCTGGGGTACTCAACCTACCATTGTGGTTGGAGAGCTTCTATGTTGAGCAGGCACTGATAGTGTGATCTCCTACCAGACGATGGGTATCAGAGTCATATGTAGCAAGAAGTATATAGGAAACGTAGAATCTCAAGCAGTCTAGACCATCCAGATGGAGACTCGGGGACGAAGGGTCAGAGGTGCGAGGCTCGAGAGGCCGAGGGAGCCACCATCAAGGAAATATCTGTTTTTCTAGAAGGGGATAGGGTCATGGAGCTCATGACTATCTCACTCCCCGCACAAATGATTGACTGATGGTGGATATTCCACTGAGGAAACAGTAGATGAAGAAAAATGAGAGTTAGCCGTGTGACAGATGAGGAGGGGGAGAGGTACGTGTAGAGGGAGGTGGCTGGGTTCACCTGACACTACCACCACCAACCCCATGTTATCCATCACGAACTCAGGGAGATGGTGGATAGGGACATGTCCATCTACCGTCAGTAGATGATCAAGACCCTGGCATCCATGACATGAAACAATGTATGATATATATATTCTCTACTATTGAAGTAGTGTTTATCGACATAGGTTCAAGGTATTATTTCCCTACTGTAGACTTATTTTAAGAATCTACGATTTTGATTGAGCATTTATATTATTCTTTTCGTTTGGATACTCCTATGGGAGGATATTCAAAAATTACACACTAGTATGGATAATGTGATCTTACTCTCAGAGGAGAGATTTTCAGATGGGATCTTCTCATAGAAGCATTGAAACCATTTGATTGTATTATAAGAATGGAATGGTTATCAGTAGATTGCATATAAATTGATTTTTTAGGACATTCAATGTGATATATGTGCAGAGGTGGAGTCCAGTTTTCTTCTTTTCGTGAGAATGAAAACATAGCAGCATGAGATTGACTTATTCTCAGTAGGGTGTAGCTAGTTACATATTATCTGGTTTTCATGACCTTCGACATGGTGGATGAGGTGATTCCACACTTCCCAGTGGTGGTGGACGAGAATGAGGACGACTTTTCAGAAGATGTCCCAGGACTACTTCCTCATTGATAGGAAGGATTCCACATTGACTCGTACATAGGAACAACAATGATATCTACACCAACATATCAGATTGCCCCTATAGAACCCTAGGAGTTGAGGGTATAGTTGGAGGAATTAAAAAGGAAGGGATTCGTAAGGCCCATTGATTCTCCATGGGCATCCCTAGTGTTGATTTCCAAGAAGGAAAACCGAAGTTTGAGGCTATGCATGCACATATGGAACCTAAACCACGTGACCATGATGAAAAAGTATCCTCTTATGAGGATAAATTATCTCTTCATCTTGCTAAATGGATCTCATTGGTTTTAAATGATATACCTCAGACCAGGCTATCACAAGATCATGGTACAAGACAACGACGTACCAAAGACAAACATCAAAATTCGGTATAGACAATACGAGTTATTGGAGTAGACTTTATTTGTGACCAATTCTCTAGTAGTGTTCATGGGCTAATGAACAGGATAGTTCAACCATACCTCAATCTCTTCTTGGTGTTCTTCATCAAAGAAATATTAGAGTACTTAGTGTCTGAGGAAGAATGTGTTATACACTTGAGGACATTTCTGGACACAATCCAAGAGCACCAGTTATATGGGAATCTCTTGAAGTGTGTGTTCTGGAAAAAAATAGTCCACTTATAGGGACATGTGATCTCATAGGCTAGAGTTTATGTTGATCCAGTAAAGATAGAGACAATAAATGCTTGAGATCCACTTGAGATTTTTACTGAGTTGTCGAGCTTCCTTGGATTAGCAACCTACTATTGGAGTTTTGTATCCAATTTCTCCAAATTAACATCAACTATGACTACCTTGATGAAGAAGGGGAAACCATTATAGTGGTCATAGAAATTCTATCAGAGATTTCAATAGAAGAGATAGAGCTTGACCTGCGCTCCAATCCCGAGGTTTCCGGAGGAGGGAACTAGCTTTTTGGTTTACTATGATGCATCATGGAATAGATTCAGTTGAATCTAGATGTATGGAGATGCAGTTATTTCTTATTTCTCATGACAGATGAGGCATCATGAGCAGAATTATGCGACTCATGACTTAGATTTGGCAGTAGTAGTCTTCGCACTGAGGAAGTGGAGACACTACTTGATGGGTGAGTGGTTCATTTTTTACTCAGACCACAAGAGTCTCAGATATATTTTCCCATAGGATTATCTAAATCCGAGACAACGACGTAGGATAGAGTTCTTCCTAGACTCTGACATTGATTTATTCTATACACTTGAAAAAGAGAACGTAGTGGCAGATTCACATAGTAGGGGATCGAGTTCGCACCTACTGATTAAGGCTTTAGAGTAGTTAGCCTCACTCCAGATATCTTACGTAGATAGTGATTAGACATTCTACCTCTAGTCAATGGTAGTTTCCCCTACACGTTTTCAAATAGTTAGGGAGGTTCAAATTGGAGACAGCAGCTATGAGAAGAATCATGCTTTAATATCCTCAGGCCATGCAGATGATGGATATTCTGAAGGTGGGGAGCACATTATAATTTTCAGATGAAGTAATGTTGTACCAGTGGATCTTTGATAGGAGGTGCTTAAGGAGTTCTATACACTACCATGATAAGTACATCCAGGCATGATAATGATGTATTAGGACATCAGACGTCAGTACTAGTGGCTAGGGATATTGACAGTTGCAGCAAAGTTTGTTTCTAGATGCCTCAATTATTAGAAAGTGATGGTCGAGCATATAATACCAGCCAACTTGACCCCACCCATTGATATACCAGAGGGGAAGTGTGAAAGGATATACACAGACTTCATGACAGGGTTACCACGTACGTCTATAGGGTATGATACCATATAGGTGATCATTGAATGACTCACCAAGTCGGCCCATTTCCTTGCTATTCGAGAGATGGGATTGATTGTGATCATGGGATGTCGGTATATTCAGGAGATAATGTGACATAACAGGGTTCCTTCGACGATTATCTCAGACCATTATGCATGATCCAAATCCTGATTGTGGAATGTATTGCAGGAGGCTTTCAAGAATCAGCTTCACTTAAGCACAACATTTATCCCGCAGATATATGATCAGACTAGTTGGACCATCTAGACCATGGAATACATTCTTCATGCATGTATCCTAGATTTTGGTCATAGTTTGGAGGACCAAATACCATTTACAGAGTTCTCATACAAAAAAATTATAGAAATACACCAATGGTATGGCACATTTTGAGGCGTTATATGGACAAACTTGAATATCTCAATTGTGCTGGACATATCTAGGAGAGCCAGCACTTGTCGGACCAAAGATGGTACATGATACCACTATAAGGTGCTAGTCATCTGAGAGAAGATGTAGACTGCACAAATACGATAGAAGTCCTACGCTGATAGGCGATAGTGACCACTAGAGTATTAGGAGAGGGACCATGTATTCTTGTGAGTCTCCCCTCAATGGGGACTACATAGATTTGGCGGAGGTGGAAATATCTCTTTGAGGATTATCAGACCATTCCGAATACTTCGGAGGATTCACAATGTGTCATACTACATGGCACTACCACTGCAATTGGAGAGGGTACATGATGTCTTCCATGTATCCCAGCTAAAGAGATATGTGTATGACCCATATCATGTCATCAACCATTGTTTGATGAATATTGACGACTGGGAAACTTTTGCGGAGTTTCTGGTTGAGATGGAGTATTGACAAGAGAAAGTCATTCATGGGTGGAAGATTCCTCTTGAAATAGTCAGTTGGCCAATTGGTAATATCCAGGAGAAATCATGGGAGTGTGAGGCACAAATGCGCACTTAGTACCCCATTTTGATTGTGTATTCTTGTTTGGATTTTAGGGATGTTAATCCATATAGTGGATAGAATGTGTATTCATATAAAATTCTATTTATTTTCTTTAATTATTAGAGTCTTTTAATGAAATAATAAAATATCATAAATTTTTATTTTATTTAATTTTCTTATTCCAACCACCTGTTGAGCAGCGGTGGTGGAAACAATAGAGGTGGACAATCCATTAATCATGGAGTCTTAATTTCACAGTTACATATTGGTTGCGAACCACCCCTTACATTAATTAATGAGTCACTTTAATTACATAAATTATTGGGGAACATTAATTACATAAATTAATGAACCTCATTAATTTATCAAGGAGTTTCTTCTTTTCCCACACCTATTTAAAAGGATCTTGTGGTGGAGTTATGGCATGGGATTCATAAATTGTGTAACCCCTAACAGTGTGACGCCATTCCATCCACCGGAAGAGAATACAATATTGGCGATGCTCGTTGTAGGATCGATCCTTAGGTCGACGGACGATGAATAACAATGCTGGAAAACCATCTCCTTCATCTCCAATACCCTCAAATGTGGAAGCACCACCATCCAATGCATCCCAAAAGAATCCCGAGGTAGGGGGTTTACATTATTTATGGTTACCTCTCTTACCATTCTTGAAAAATATATCAAACGGGAACTAACTGAGAAACAGATTGATCCTCATCTTGTCAAATATTGCAGGTGGTTTTCGCGAGATCATAAATATGGAGACTATTCTTCTTTTGTTTATTATTAATTTTCATCATGTTTAAAACACTAATGCATAGAATGTGGTCTGAAACCAACAAGGCCCGAACCCTCTAATAAAATTTTCCATAGTGCATTCTTTGTGGCTGAATAATGAACGCATCGACAATGAATTTTTTGAGGGTCACAAAATGACGATGGCATCCTGAGAGGACCGTAGGCATGTCTTGAAGGATGAATGGTCCACCGGGGCTAGCCCTGTGTCCTATGGATGAAATAATGGTGTGACACTGGCATGGCAGCACCGGCGACCAGTGTCAGTGGATGAGGGCGGTGGACGGAAATCATTATCCGCGATGGAAGAGTAGTGCCAATCAACAACATAGTGGTCAGATCAGTGGCGGGTATTGGCCATGCATAGAGGGAGATGAGGAATTCCATCATGCGCCACATTGTAGGGACCGCGTCTTGATTCCATGGTGGTGGAGAGATGTAGAGGACCTGTCTCTAGTGGGTATTCGGGTTACAAGGAAACGACTCCTGGTGCCTCCCTTAATTAATCTGAATGACTCATTTGATTAGTTCGAAAGCCAGTGACCATGAGACAATGGTGTGGGTCATACCATCGAGTTTAATAGGCTAGGTCAGACCCAGACTAGGTCGGGTCGACCCAAACCCCTCTCAATCCCAGAAACACTTAAAAGGAAATTACTTGCGATCTGGATGCCTATTTGACAATCCATCTGCGGAACTAGGATCCTTGTAGAGAGATGGTACTTTTGAGATACTACAAGAGTGTTTTGAAAAATGTTGTAGTATGGCCAGGTTGGATTGAATATGAATCTGACTGGGAGCTCAGTACTAAAATGCCAATAATGGACTGACCGGGCATTTGGTCGATGCGCTATCAGAGGCATAAGGAACATTGTGAGAAGGTGTCTATTTAGAGATACTATAAATGAGTTTAGAGATAGTTTGATGTGCCCCATGGGATGAATCAAACATGAATCCAACCGAGTCCTTTTTACAGAAGTGCACATATCTCACAGACTGAGCATTTGACGAATGCACCATATGTCACGTTGGGACCCATATGGCAGGGAGATCCCTTGGGAATGTTTTTTGTGGGACTTCGTACAAGTTGAAATATTAATAATGGATGTAGGATCAGTTTATTCTGGAGATCAAGAAAGCTTTATGTTGGAATTCAGTGATTGAATGTAACATGAAGAAGTAGAGAGACCAATATAGCTCAGAATCAGAAACTCTAGAGTGTAGTGATCTATCCATACGGCTAATCATTCATTCCACTATACCAGAGACTAATAGGGGTCAAAAAAGGGGACCAATAAGGGACATCACCAGAAACCATTAAGTTCCAGCATGAGCGAACAATACGGTTCAACACCAGCGACCAATACATATATGCATATAGTGACCAATACGGGTCCACATAGAGTGACCTATATGGGTCAATAATGGAGTTACTATGAATAAGATGATGTGGATTTATGACTACAAGTCTCTATCCCAGTATCCTTAAAGTCATACTATTAGAGTGAGCTGTCTCTTTTTTCTTTGTGCTTCATGATTTAGATCATTCTTGTCATATTACATTTGTGTTATTTCCTGTGATGTTTTACATTGTGGATAATGGAGAGACCTTCGAGGGTCTCAGGATCCCCTACATGGTATTTTTATACTCACCCCAGCACGAGTTTCACGCTCACATGTGTATCTGGTCCAAACTATTGACAGTCCAAGGAAGACACTGGAGGTTTGAGACATGGTGGAGCATGGGACAAGGAGAGCAGTCGAGATCCTCTCCTTCGACTTTAGAATTACTGCTACTACCCTCCTGGAAATGCTCCAGGGAAGATACAACAATTTTTGTATCTCTTTTTATTTTATAGGGAATGTATTATGGCCCACTTTTTTTAGTTTATAGATACAATTTTGGTTTTACATTACTCCCATGGTTATTCCTTACTTTTCTTGGTTGATTACATCAGTTTCCCTTTTTGAGTGTGTACATATCTCTAAGGCAATAACTTCCCTTTTTGGGAAATACCTTTTGGTGTTAGTCATAAAACCATGGCCTTTGGAAGGAGGGCTTGGTGTAGTCATGTTAGGGCCCCGTGAGATGGGTTATGATAGTATGAGGCATAGTGAAGTAGGGTATAGAATTGAGAAAAATGTTCCTAGAAAAAGACATACGATTTTTTTCACTCATAAATTTTTTCCAAAATATTCATCTTATGGTAATGGGAAAAAAGGATCAAATAGTAATAGTAAAGGGGTTTGTTTTTCAAAGGATTGGTGGAACATGACATTATGTAAGAAATATGTTTCCTTATCTCTCATATAGATTGATCAATTATAGAAAGATAGTTATATCATACGGACCATATGTTATGTAATATGAATTAATGATACGTGGTCTTCGATAGATTGCCTTTAATGATATATGTCTATGATCATCACGTCTTAATATTTAATTTCATACAACTAGGACCATAAATTATTTAGTTTAATTTAATATTATGATAACCAACACAATGTATTTTAAAGTCATAGAAAAAGGAATTTCAAAATTCCAACATGAATTTATGAAAAATAAATTATAATATGTCTCATATTAGAGAATGGTTTGGAAATGGTACATTTCCAATGGGTCATTTGCGACAGGATCCTATCGAAAATGTCCCGTTGAAGAATAGGGAATAACAGTTTATGGTTTTTGTGACAACCCATAACAAAAAGAAATTATTTGAAATGTTACGTGCATCAATCACAAATATAATCTTTATATATTTTAAATATATTCTTTCGACATCCCATAACATGTATTATTGGTGAGTTTTTTGAAACCGTGTGCATAATGGCCCTTCACAAATACTATCAAAAAATAAAAAATTTTGAATAAAATAATAATAATATCATAATAATATTAATAAAGTAATATTATTAATATTAACATAATATAACAAATTACAATATAAAAAATATTCATATAATAATAATAATAATAATATATTATTATTATTATTAATTATATTTGTAAAATAAAATAATATTATTAATTTTTTTATTAATAAAATAATATAAATAATATTACAAATTTAATAAAAAATGGAAAACGACAACATTCATGAAAAATATAAACAAAAATTAATATGAAATTTATCAAAAATATAAATTAATTAAATAATAATAAAAATAAATCTTTTAATAAAAATAAAAAATATAAATATAAATAAAAAATATTATATTCACAAAAATATAAAAATCTCACTATATAAAAATGTATATATTAATTATTACCATCAAAATTAACAATCAAATGTTTTAACATATAAAAATAAACAGATCACTGAGGGGGAGGGTCATCTGGAGGAGCTAAAGGAGATGGTGGAGGAAACTCTATCTCAAAACTATTGGTCAGACGTTGCATGTACTCCAAATACTCCATCTTCTACTACTGCTAAAGTCAACATATCTCTTCCTACATGTCCTCCTCCTACCTGCTACTTCTACTACTAACAAATGAGCTTTTCTTACTTCAGCTGCTGCCATTGACACATCTGCTCCTTCTACCGACACATACTCTCTATATACTCACTATGAGATAGAAGATTCTCATTATATAGTGCATCAAATGATGATTAATCCCCTGGATATCCTCTCGAGCTAGACTTCGACATCACAACAGTGCCCCAATAATCCACAGAAATCAATTAAGAGCTGATACTGACAACATGGACTTTCTCGAAGGCATAGTAGGTTGCCTACATCCATGATGTCTCATTAAATTGGTGGGCATTTTTTGAGTATTAGTAAGGGCCTAACTATTAGTCTACGTTTGAGACATCCTGGCATCATTTGAATCCTTCAATTGAAATTTAAAATTATAATAACTAAAATATTATTTATAATTAAATTTATAACACAAAAAGAAAATATTCTAACTGCAATCTGACGCCAGTGAGCACCACTAATCCCTCTAATGGTCAGATCACTCTACATCATCCTATGAATGTCTAACATCAAAATATTGGTTATTTCGATGGGATATATGAATATTAAATTAACTTTATATATTTAATTTTATATTTCATTTTAACAAATTTTAATTACAATATGCTCCCTATGCGTAATAAATGTACTATTAGTGGCTCGATGTGTTACTTCCTCTCTCCCTCGGTTATGTTCACCTACATATTATCTCCTTTAAATATGACCACACAACAAGTATAAACATAATCCTTTCCAAACATGAGATGAAATATAATGAGGTGTGTGGATGTGACAAGGCTCATCAAACTATGTCACTCATGTGTTCTCCATTACTTTGCTTCTCAAATGATGTAATTACTAAGTGAAATGATAATGCATAGTCCCTGGATTTGGCTTCTAGATGGAATCACACATGCTCTCATCGATGGGATACCATAAACCCTACGAATAATTTATAACAATAAGTTATTAATTAAATTAATTTAAAAATAAATATTATTAATTTACATACTAGTAAATGATCAAACATGTGGCACTACACATCAATGAGAATATGATCCCATGAGACAAATGCTTTAGAAATTTAATTTCACAACATAGTGATCCCATGTAAAGTTGTTATATGCATAAGGATATTAATAAAAGAACAAATAATCAAACTATTAGTATATAAGTAAACTATTAAAAATAATAAAAATGGAACAGTTAAAAATACATCTACACACCTAGATCGAATCCAATATTGGGATATACCACAATGATATGGTTAGGAATCATCCATCGAATAAATCAACAACCAATATGAGTCTCAATTTAACCACCAGTTTTCTGAGGGTCAGATGATCCAACATCCTACTCCTCCAAAGGAAGATCAGAGTCCTCCAACAGATGATACAGATCCTCATCCATCTGAAAAAATAAATGAATCTTATTAGAAAACAATTTGAAACAACTATATATATATATATATATATTATGATTAAAACAAGTATTTAATGGAATAAATATTCCTATTCAACCTCATAATTTAATATGATAATGTCATGTTGTTCATATTCTTCCTCAACATCTTCAATTTCTGTATATGTTTTAGTTTCATCATCCCTTTTCATTTCAAATTCATTTGTGACATCATTAACATCAACGTCACCATAGGACCTTAAATGTGGGGTTATATCATCGATACGTACTTCACATCATGAAAAAGATCAATTTAGAGAATGCTTTTGTAAAAAATTAATTCCTTCCTCTTCTGCAGAACCACCTTCATTTTGAGTAAAAAGATTTTCCCATGATTCATTTATTAATATGGTCCACCAATAACTTAACTCTTGTTACGTAGAACAATATATTGAATAATAAATTTTTTGTTCATTATGGGATAATAAAATTGTTCATTTCCTATAATAAGACTTTTATATTTAATGTCAATGATTACAATGGTGGGATGAACATGCAAGATACTCTCAAAATCCAAAAAATGACTTTTAATAATCGTTATGTAACATTGTCCAAGATAACATAGTTTAATTTTTTTTTCTAATATTCCATAAATCAAAAATTTATTTCTCTATGATTAGATCCACTCAATAAAACACATATATTCATTGTTTTTTTGATTCTCTATAGGCATGTGTTTGAAATAAAAAACCATTCACCACATAATAATTATAAAATTTAAACCCAAGTGGAGTCGAGAGAGAATCCACCTACCTTTAGGGTTTCTGTGAACTTGGACCACAACCAACCACACCTCTAATCCGGAAAACGCACCACCGACACCTCTCTATATCACCCTCCCTAACATCAACAAGCCTTAATATTAACATCCAAGGAATCCCCAACCCAATATCTATACACAAAAAGTTTATAGCTAGAAAAAAATGAAAGAGAGGGATGTAGATCTATAGGAAAACAATAGAGAAACAGGAGGAGAGTCTTACCAGGGAGAAATCACCTTGAATCCACCTTGAAACCCCTTCGAATCGCTTCCAAAACGCGTGGGAGAGCCCCTCCAACCATTGAGCTCCAAAAATCCCGAGTGAGGATCGAGTGGGAGGAAGAGATGTGTGAAATGAGGCAATCCCGAGTGAGCCCTGGTTTTATAACCATAAATTTAAGTGGCCACACGGTTAGCCCGCACGGTTTGGAAAACCGTGCGGTAATCGTGTGCACGCCACTACGTCGAGAGTCAGAGTCCGCACGGTTTCCTCGTACAGTTTGGAAAACCATTCACAGCCCGTGAAGAGCCTACTATCACCCCCTGCACGGTTTCCTGGAGCATTTTCACGGTTTCAACTAACCGTGATCAAACTGTGAACACCTTTAAAAGCCTCCAAACTCATCCAAAACCATTCCAAACTCTCCCAACCACTTTCCAACACATCCCATGTACTTTAAACACATAAAAATGCATAAAAAAGGCTACATACCTCATACCGGGGGTCCTACATTCTCCCCACCATTGGAATTTCTGTCCCCGAAAAGTAGTGATCCCTCCCTTTACCGAAAGAGCTCGGCCCACTACTCGATCATCTCTTTCTCCCGCTCCCAAGTCTCTTCTTGATTCTGACCATGTTGTCACAAAACCCGAAATTATATGATTCTTTTACCACGTAAGGCATTCTCTTGCCTATTCACAACCCACACTGGCATGTGCACCAATGAAGTATCCAATTCTAGATCAACATGATCCCATCGAATCACATGGTCACGATCTGGCTGATACTTTTTCAACTATGACACATGAAACACATTATGCATCACACTGATCCATGGTGGAAAATTCAAATGATAATCCATCACACCAACCCGCTAAAGAATCTAAAAAGGTCTGATATACCATGGAGATAAATTTCCATGATTTCTAAAATGATGAGGTCCCAACCTAGGAGAGATCCTCAAGAACACATGATCACTCACATCGAACGACAACGGTCGTCGACGATAATCCTCATAATATTTCTGATGACTATGAGCCATCTCGATTATCTTCCTAATCAACTTTATCTTCTCCATAGTCTCCTAGAAAAGACTCGGTCCAATCATAGAAGACTCACCCGTTTCCACCCAACATAGTGGAGAACGACATGGTCGTCCATACAATGCTTCAAATGGAGCCATCTGTATGGATGCCTGATAACTGTTATTGTACAAGAACTCAACCAACGACAAGTGCTTCAACCATGAGAAACAAAAATACATGACACAAGCCCACAACATATCCTCTAGAGTTTGTATCGTCCTCTCGGATTGACCATCCGTCTGAGGGTGATATGCCGTACACATCATCAACTGTGTTCCATGGGCTTGCTGCAAGGATTTCTAGAAACTAGATGTAAAACTTGGATCTCTATCTGATTCAATCGATAGTGTAACACCTTTCCTCTTTAAAACCTCTTGGATATAGATTTTGGATAGGTCCTCCACTATATGAGATTCACGAATCGGGATGAAATGGTCCGACTTCGATAGACGATACACTATCACCCAAATGGTATCATGCTTCTTGACCATTCCTGGGAGACCTATGACAAAATCCATCGCTATCTGCTCCCACTTCCAATCATGGATTGGTAAATACTTCATCATTACTGTTGGCCTCTAATACTCTGACTTGACCTGCTGACAAGTCAAGCATCTCGAAACAAACTCAGCCACAATTCTTTTCATACCAGCCCACCAGAACTGCGATTTCAATGCATTATATATTTTCTGAATTCTATGATAAAAAACCTACCTAGAATTATGATAATCCCTGATATGATTCTCTTAAAAAGAAACTAGTAAAAAATATGATTTTGAAAATACAAAACTGAATCTCTATTCAGTTTCCAACCCTCAATGGTCTCCCCACTATTGAGTCTCGGCCCCACGGCCACACACTCAAGATCAGATTTCAATGACTCTCTAACCATGCCAACCAAGTCATGAACCAATAAAACTAGAAAGAAGACCGCTCTCTCACCCTAGTCCTCACATTCCAACCACATAACTGGTATACCGACATCAACTGCCACTGGTCTGTTGCCTGTTTCACCACCGGAGCATTTGATTTCCTACATAATGCATCTGCCACCGAATTTCCCTTACCCAATGTGTACATCAAGTCAAAATTAAACATCTGGAGATATTCAACCCATCTCCTATGCCTCAAGTTCAAATACCATTTTGTGAAAATGTGTTTGATGCTCTTATGATCTGTATATACCGTAAATTTCTCACCGAAGAGATAATGGCGACATATTTTCAAAGCATGGACCAATGTTGCCAACTCCAAATCATGAGTTGGGTAGTTCTTTTCATGCAATCTCAACTGTCGTGATCCATACGCAACCACATGATTCTCTTACATGAGAATGCACCCCAAACCTGATCCCGATGCATCGCAATACACCACTTACCCTTTTCCTGATTCTGGAAAAACCAAGATTGGTGCTGATGTAAGATATCCCTTTAGCTATTCGAAACACTGCTAACACTTCTCATTCAACTGGAATGGAACATTCTTCCATGTCAAATCTGTCATCGGTGAAGAAAAACGTGAAAAATCACGAACAAAATGCTGATAATACCTAGCTAGACCAAGGGAACTCCTTATCTCAAAAACATTCTTTGGTGGTTTCCATGAGACAACAGCCTCAATATTTTTTATATCTTCTGAAACAACCCTTTCCGAAATCACATGGCCAAGAAAACGAACTTCCTGTATCCAAAATTCCCACTTTGACAATTTGGCATACAATCAATGATTCCTGAAGATCCCCAGCACTGTTGCCAAGTGCTGCTCATACTCTACCCTTGTCTTTGAATACACCACAATATCATCCACAAACACTGCAACGAATGAATCCAGATATCTCTGAAATATCCGATTCATCAATTCCATAAACACTGCTGGCACATTCGTTAGACCAAAGGGTATAACCACCTATTCATAATGGCCATATCTGCTTCTGAAATCCATTTTTGTAATATCCACCTTTCTCAACCGCAATTGATGACATCATGACCTCAGGTCGATCATGGAGAACCACTAGGAATCCCTCAACTGGACAAAAAAATATTCGATTCGTGGATGTTGGTATCTATTTTTATAGTAATTTGGTTAAGTCTACGATAATCAACATAGAGCCTCAAGGTTCCATCCACCTTTTTCACAAAAAACACTGGCGTTGCCCACAAAGACCTGCTAGGCCAGATGAACCCTTTGTTTTCCAATTCTTCCAACTAGATTTTCTATTCCCGCAATTCAGCTGGTGCCATCCGATAAGACGGAAGTGAGATAGGACTAGTCCCCGGAAGGAGATCAATCTTAAACTCCACTTCTCTTATGGGGGGTAACCCAGAGAATTCATCAAGAAAAAAATCCATGAGCTGATCCAAAACTGCTGGAGGAATACTATGCTCAACACCCTCTACCTATTCCAATGACAAAACCGCCAACTAATACGATAATGTACGAACATTTGGTGCCAAAAAACCCGTTGCACCCTGCCTTCTATACCTCTCTCCTCTAAAGAGATGTGTAACGTCATCGTGTGTTGTAAAATCCACTTTCCGCGCATCACAGTGGATGTGGGCCTAAAAATCCACCAACCAATCCATTCCTAGGATTACATCATAACCATTCATCTCATGCATTGATAAATTTCACACAATCTCAACCTCTCCCACAATGATAAAAAATTCCCTACACAAGAAGGCTCAAAACTCTCTTCAACCCAGAGGAGTTTGAAGTCTTAAAAGCGAGGGCATCATTTCTACCCTTAAACCCAGCAAATCAACCACGTGTGTAGAAATAAAAGAGTGTGAAGTACTCGTATCAAACAACACTTGCATCAAGGTAGAATTTAAAACAATAGTACCTTTCACCAGGGATGGTCCTGACTGATCATCCACCACAACTTTCTCAGATCCGAACACGTGTTTGCTTGCCACAGTATGCTCTTAATTGCTATGTTGAGGCGTCATGGTATTCTGAGAATCACCATGACCCACTTTACTCTGTTGTCGAGGGGTATGCTGCTGCCCCCGTCCTGTCGAAGCATACGACGTCTGTGATCCCTGAGGAGTGTCACGCACACCCAACCTTGGAGAATTCCAACAATAACACTTAAAATGGCCCATATTCTTACAATTATGAAATCATCAAGGTTGTGCCATACAATCCCGTTTGATGTGGCCTGTAGAACCACACTGAAAACATACCAGCTTGCTCTGGGGCTTCAGATGACAATTCACCGATCCTACCATCAGATTATATGTTATATCCCTGCCCTATGAATAAGAGTACCTCCTTCACTTGAACCTAGCATTAGAGTTCCCACTATTCCACATGGGTACCACCATCCTTCCCCCGCTCGGAGTTCCCAACAGATCCTGCTTAGCCACGGAGGTTCTATTCACCATCTCCATGTAATCACCTATACACAGCACCACTATCATTGAAAGGATTTCATGCCTTAACCCTGATTCAATGATCCTTTCCTTCAACGACATGATACCCGCCACCTCAGGTGAAAACGGCACTATGTTCATAAACATAGCTGGATACTTCGTCACTGACAACATCACTTGCTTCAAATAGATGAAATCAGTCGTACGCTGAATTCTAAATGTATGTGGGAAGAATTTTTTGTTAAACAATTCTTCAATGACTTCCCATGTCATACCCTGGTATGTCTCGGCTTGGACTACCAACTCCCACCACTGAAGGGAACGATCTCCCAACATATACGTGGCCAAATTCTCTTTTAAATCTACTGATGTTCCCAAGAACTTGAAGATCTAGTTCATTCTATTCAACCATGCTTCTGTCCTCTCCAGCTCTGAATCACCCCTGAAGATGGGTGGATTATGATTTTGAAACTGAATAGCATGATCCACATGTCTTGGTTCATCCACATTGTTTCCACTTTCCACATCTTGGAATACTTACACTATGATTTTCACTAGCTTCTGATTCACCTAAGGCTCAGGTGCTTCCACATTCTCAGCAGCCTCCTCTGGTTGTTCTCTTCGACACCTACCTAGTGCCATTTCTATCAACAGAAAACAAACAACCATGAGTCTCACTTTCGTAGACATCACAAAATCCCATTTCAAAGCAGATTACACAACACTATCATAACAAGGCTTTCCACCAGTTCACATTTTTTAACATGTGCCATGTTTCACCATTTTGAAAACCATTCCATTTTTAGAATACTAATTTGTTCACATTAAAAATTCACATATTCACAATACATCATAAGTCATTATACCCCAATGAAATATTCATCCTATAGGGAAGTCATTTCTATCTTGCATGTCATTCTCATCTCATTGGCTTCACCCATGACAATGAGATATCCAATGCCTATAAGTGTCTCTAAAACACTAATGTACCCAACTCCCTGGTTACATGAATTTCAGCATAAAAGGGTTAGATACATCCTTTTATGCTATACATTCCAAGTTCAGACATTCTACACCTTACTACCATCCCAACTCAAGCAATGTACCACAATGAATGTCAACACCAAATCCGAGGATCAACTCCAAAGGACCGAACAAACTGATACCACTTGTAACACCCTGCCCCTACCTCATTATCTTGAGGAGGAGGTGAGGGTTACTTGGCATTAAGTGACCTTCCCAAGGTGCTAAAGGCTGACAATAAATGTTGAGGGCTCCACAAACAATTGGGGAACTATTTTCCCTTGATATATAACCAATAAACAACCACAACTAAATGATGCATGTCAAATAAACCAAACTCATACATTACCAAAGACAACCAGATAATCCATAAGATCACATGCCAACACAACCCAAATACAACATCAGAGTACAATTTGGAAGAATCAACAAGAACACCAAGAGACATGACACCACCACATCTCCACCCCAATCTCCATGCTCCAAGTTCCACCAAGACATCACAACGCACCCCTAAAGGAGGATGATGACTTACCTTTTCCCACGTCCCGGTAATCAACATATTCAATGACACCAATGTTCCAATGCAGGGGGTGAGTACTAAAACTCGGTAGGATTTCCCCAAATGACTTCCCTACACATGCCACTAAAATAAAACCATTCACACATTTATATAAAACATTTTATATAAAATAAAACATAAGTTAACCATTTTCATAAGCCAAACGTTCCCTTAACATGCCATCACATCCGAACCATGAATCCAAGTTAATGACAACAAAACATGCCACAAACCATTTCATCATTTATACATTAGCACAAAAACTTCCATAATGCAAAGCAATTCACAACAAAAAATCAAAACGGTGGGACTTCGGCCCAACCCGTTCACCCATTCCCACCAAAACAATCAAAATGGTGGGACTTACACCCAACCCATTAACCAATTCACTACTAGCGGTACTTCTCGACCACTGCTCATATGGTGGTTATTCCAACAACTATGCATCCCCCTTTTATAGTGAGACTTCCTGCCCACTTCTACAAAACCTTCCAATCAAGCTACTGCCAAGCATATAATTCACCAAGGTCACAACCACATGAAATCAACCAATTTCCATTGAATATAAAATCACTTCAATAAATCATCTATTTATTGAAATACATTTTCCATGCCAAACAAAATTTAAATAAAACAACCCTTTTTATTGAAAACCATTTCCATCAACCATTTTCACAAATCAAACTCAATAACCCATTTTAAAATCTCTATTTTAAAATCCTCAACAAGAGCATTTCACCACAAAACCCCGTTTTCCCAAAAATCCAAAAAACATCACCCAAGGTATTTTCCACCAATTTTGCACATCAACACACAATAAATTTCCATCACAAAAAATAATTGTAACATGTAACTATTAGATAAACCCAAGTGGAGTAGAGAGAAAAGCAATCTACCTTTAGGGTTTCAGAGAAGATGGCCCACAACCAACCACACCTTCAATCCGGAAAATGAACCACCGACACCTCTCTAGATAACATTCCCTAACATAAAAAAGCCTTAATATTAACATCCAAGGAAACCCCAACCCTATATATACAAAAAAACAAGTGTAGATCAAGAAATCCATGAAACAGAGGGATGTAGATCTAGAGGAAAACACAATAGAAACAATAGGAGAGACTTACCCTGGAAAAATCACCATGAATCCACCTTGAAACCGCTTCGAATCGCTTCCAAAACGTGTTGGACAACCCCTCCAAACCTTGAGAACTAAAAATCCCAAGTGAGGCTTGAGTGGGAGGAAGAGAGAAGTGAAATGAGGCAATCCTAAGTGATATAGGGTTTTATAACCCTAAATTTAAGTGGGCACACAGTTAGACCACACGGTTTGGCAAACTGTGCGCTAACCGTGTGCATGCCACTCCCTCGAAAGCCAGATTCCGCACTGTTTGAAAACCGTGCGAAGGCCGTACGGAGCCTACTGTCTCTCCCTACATGGTATCCTAGAGTATCTTCACGG
Organism: Viscum album; assembly: GCA_963277665.1. NCBI lineage: Eukaryota > Viridiplantae > Streptophyta > Magnoliopsida > Santalales > Viscaceae > Viscum > Viscum album. The sequence continues at coordinate 587,820,275 of OY728141.1, read as the reverse complement.
TTTACACTAACATTTCTCAAATATTGCACCCCTTTAAAAGACTCCAAACTCATCGAAAACCATTCCATAATCTCCCAACCTCTTCCCAACTCATCCCATGCACATTAAACACGTAAAAATGCATAAACAAAGGCTACATACCTCAAACTGGGGGTTCTACACATCAAGAGTCAAAATAATTAATAAGTTATAAAAAACCTGGATACAAAACTAATGAAAATGTATCATAGTACACCCCACCACACCTGGATGTACTACTATAGGAATGAAACCTCATAATTTCCTCTTCGATTTTCCTGAATGGAATCACCATGCAACTTCATTTATTAAAAATGTTCTCCAATAATTCTGAAAGACCATTAAGAACATTTTTAAAAGATAAAATATCATAAAAGATCATTAAAAAACTAATGGGGTATTCAATATGGTGAAGGGTATCACAATAAACTCAATAAAATGACAACAGTTTTCAAAATTACCTTCCATTATAATATCCTAATGAACCAGGAGATGGTGATAACCAGAACTAAGGAATATTTTGATAACTCCATCACCCATAACCACTGGTTGAAGAATTCATTGATTCTTAGTGGTGAATATTCCTTCATGATAATCATATTCTGTTGGGTACATTAATTTAAAATATTCATATAATCTCTCAACCACCTCATAGGCAAAGAACGTTGTGCTACATTAGCGGTTGAAAACATGTTCTAACAAAGCTTTGTATCTATAGATTTATACAACCAAAAACCTATAAATCACAACTATAATAGGTTAACTGATATGATAGAAAAAATATAGGGATATTCATAGGTGCATGTCAATCTTGAGAAAAAGACAATGATATATCAATTTATAACATCATCAAAAGAAATTTCCTCATACTCCTCCACAATCACATGAAATTGGATGCTGATAGAATTCTCATATCAAAAGGTATTACTATTCAATTGATGAGTAATCATATATAACTTCATATGAATGATCCCATCATTATCGACCTTGGGTTAGTTCTCTCTAGTAATGTAAAACCATACACTAACCTTGCAGACCCACCACACAGTCATTCTAAAATATGAAACCAACCATGTATTGTATAAAACAAATCCATAATATGTAAAGAATCATTGAGTCCCACTACTAGAATAGAAATATTATATGGATGGATCTCTCACATCCAAAATTTTGGTTTCAATATCTCTATATTCATGCAATAAATGATACATATTTTCAGGATCCTACAATATAAGGTTCCTGAAAAGGATCCACTAGTTTCCCTAAGCTGTAAATAGTGGATAATTCTATTGAATATTATCTGGAAAACATTTAACAAAATTTAAAATTATGTACAAAATACACATGTCTTTCCTTGATCACACCCATAGTCTCTCTGTTAAAATCCTCTTTTTCTTGAATCCATTTTTTACAAACACACCTATTTATCAAAACCCTTAAAAGAATTACACCATTACACCTAGAATTCCTGAAAGGAAAATTTAAAAATAAATATTCCTGCACAACTCAACACTACATTCTTTTAGTGGGATTGACTCTCCCACAAGATTTTAAATCATGTCACAAGAACCCATCTTGTTGGAGGATATTTAACTATTCCAATACTTCCATAATCCATGTAACATATGACTAAAATATGGACCTAATAATTTCTCATGTCTCCCTATAGAATTATAAACCCTAGTAACACCTTTTTTTAAGAGTTATGGATGAGTGGGACACCTATTAGAGATGATCAAGTGATTCATATACAACATGAGAAGAGGGTCTAGCTCACTATTAAACTTTTGTGATATATATCATTGAAATTTTTCAAAAACAATCCGATCATGTGAGTGTTCTACTATCACCATCAGAAAATATATTTTCTCCAAGAAGAATACTGGCCACATGATATACCATTAAAATTTTCAGGGTATGCACAAGCTAGAGAATCAGTTCCAATTCCTAGATCCAACCCTCCATAGGATGATGATCTAGCATTCTATGAAACCACAGTTCATTAAATTTATTCAATGCACATAATATTCTTATCCTATATAAATAATAATCATATCATAATTGATGAATACACTAAAAAACATGTGTATTTTTATTTTCCTAGACCAGTAGATGATGGTCCATTAATTACTCAGTAGCTGGTAACACATCTATCATCCCAATTAGTGGAAATAACCCATGAGTGAATCCATGAACTGGGGCCTTTACTAAACGGGTTGTTGTTATGAAAATATCCCAAACATCTCTATGTCTATCATCATGGATGAAACATGAAAATTATCAAGAGGTTAAATTTTAAATGTTCATATATGGGGATAAAACTCAATTAGGATATTAAAAACTAATCAATAATATATTTGATCCATGTATAAAAGCATATGTACAACGTATGTCTCAGTATGCTGAGACAATAAGAAGGTAGTAAGTGTCCAAGTTAATTTATTTTTTTTACATTGTACCGTGTTTGAATTTCTAGGCTTGGAATGTACAATTGAGAAACACTAAAACTGTTTATATATGTTCTGAACCTGTAAACAAAAAGGGTTCACCTAAAAAATAAACCCAATTATAAACGTCACTAATACAACTCTTTCATGACCCAGCCCATGAAGGCTCACCTAGATAGTTGTATTTAATGTGTGGAAATTATAATACATCCTCCAATAGTCTTGGGGATGGAGACATGCATAAATTCAAGATAAATTTAAATTGGAGGACTAAAATTAATCTACTCCTTCACACACCGAACTATATCCATTAAAAGAGTATATGAATAATAAAAGACATCATTCTATAGAGTATAGCCTTCTAAGTTAATTAGGTAAAAAAAATGATACAAATTATTAACGGGAAAAAATATACACCTATTCAAGAATAAAATGGGGAAACCCGAAAATAACATAAAAATTAAAGAGTAGATTATTGGAGATCTGAGCTCCAAATCTTGGAATCTAACCACTTAGATTTGTGAGTACCATAACGACCATAAAAGATACACAAAAAATAGGTCGACGACAATCAAAGTTAAATTCCTTTAATTTTCAAAAAACACATCACGTGGGGAAAAATACTATAAAATGTTGAGTACAAACATACATATTAGGACACCCTAAAATCACCATGCACAATTAATCAAGAAGGAGTATTTTTATCATCACCACCATGCCATGTAAATTAGAATATAAGAGAATGATGATAATCATAATTACCCATAAATAATCTATATTAATCACAAATAATGGGAGAAATGAGACCTCTATCTCCATAGCCTAGCCAAGAATGATGAGACATCATGCAGCTATCAAGGGTCCCTCCACAATTCCTAGCATTATATTAAATAATAAAAGGATCTGTGTTGAGGGTCCTTTACCTTGCAGCTATTATCCAATGTTGAGGGAGCCACATCTCTAGTGATGAAACCTGCACAACCACACTAGAATATATGTAGAGCAGCCCACGTATCACCACTATTATCCACAAATAGGAGAGATAAAACTCCCTTGGAGGACCTGTGCCCACCAAAGATCAACTACGGGGGATGAAACACTATATATAGAGGAACAAAACCCTGATAGTAAAGAGAATTTTAGAACTACCTTTTCATAAAATAGAGTACCTGATCAATGGGGAGGTAGAGGGTTTACAATATTTGTAACACTCGGAAGATAACACTCTATTTTTATTTATAGTGTAATGAGTATGGTAGACCCATTCCATAGTGTGATAGGGTAGTACCAATGTCGACATTATCGATGATCTAAGACAACCACTATAATCAGACAAGCATATCAAAAGAAAGAGTCTCACTTGTAAAAAAATGTTTCAAATATCTTTTGTTGAATATTAATTCACTGTCGAATTCATTGAATAAAAAATATAATATATGTTACTTACATGACCAATTTTTAATCTGACCAAAAATATAAGGAACACGTAATGTTTTACATCAATTCCACATGATAAAATGTTTATATATTACTACTTCATCACCAATAAAGATGGATGGACAAAAAGATCACCTCATTGCGATCCTAATTACAAACAAACACATAATAGTATTTTTTGTCTCATAAAATAGACACCCAATGAAATATAGCCTTTTCTTCATAACACCCACATTTTTTACTTAATTAGAACGAGCCATATGTTGGAATAAAATATCCAACATTGGTATTAAATTTTCCTTCACGGTGCAATAGACATTATTCCATATTAAAATTTTCAATCTCATGTCATAGTGTAAACATTCAGTTAGAACAAGATTCCATAACCAATAATAATAGGATTAAATTATATTATTATTATAAAATAGAATAATAATTAGTTAGGGTTAAGGAAACCACACACATTTCCCCCCTGATCATGTTTATATCACTTCACCCATCACGAGGTTTCCCATTTAATTCATATTTATTTAATTTTATATTATTTTCATAAATAATGGAAAAAGGGGGATAAACCTAATCCCCATCTCACATATGTACAATATTCATAAGGGGTCCATACCTTACCTATTCATATTTTTTGTTTCGGTTTCAATTTTCTATTTTGTTAATTTTTTAAATAAAAAAAATATAATTTTCAAAAATAATAATAATATATGAAATTCCCAGATATAGAAACTACATGTAATGAGTGATTAAACACTACCATCCCCACCAACAATGAAAACCGTCATCACTAGTGGTCAGACTCCATCCACCCATTTCATGGGATCCATAAAATTTTATCCTCTCGAAATATTCACTTAGTTTAACTCGTAAACAGACAAATTCCTACCAAAATTTGTGTTCCTTTTATCTTTTCCAAACCTAGGTCACATCCCAAAAATAAAAATCTAAAATTGTGACCCTGATCTATTATGTCAAAGAACCCACACACAATTATTGGTATTCTTGGATATCATTGATTTAATTTTAATGTAATTGCCAATGATGAATTACATGAATTGATGGAATAATTCACATAACGAAAAATTATCTTTGATTTATGGTCATTTTCATTTTCCCATCACCAAAGAAAAAAATTAATTATGATTACTAAATAAAATACAGTCAATGAGGATAAAAAAATATCAAATTCCAAGATCTAGGAAGATAAAAACAATTCTTAATAAACTAATGTATAAAGTTATGATAATTAATTTTGGAGGAATTAATTTACATTCATCTAAAATTATAAATGGGGTTTGAACCAAAAAAAATAACATTCCCAACCTTGTGGTGGGATAGATCACGAACAATGAATGTTTTGACACTATTTTTGTTGGTGAGAATTATGAAATACATCCATGGAAAGGTTCCTCGTGGTAATCTGACCCTTGCCCCACGATCCGGTGACTATTATCCAATCCTCTCTCCATTAGAGTTATGCACCCTCTCACTCCATCTAGGGTTATGAGGATAACCCAAGGTAATTAACCATGTAATGTTTTATATAGGTTTTTCATCGTATTTATAAAATTAATGGAAGTTAAATTATTCATTTCATTAAATTCATTTAATTAATCTATGATAGGAAACTATCCATGTGCCTTATAGAAACAACCCTTATGTCACATATAGGGTATAATTTCATTTTGGAATTATACATTTTATATTATTTTAAATTAGAGACTCATTTCATGTTTTATTCTATTATTTTATTTTCACTATGCATGCATGATAAAATATATTTTTATATTTTTATATATACACCCGGCCTCCTTGAGCCCCAGAATGTCATTCAGATTTAACGCTTGGATTTTAAAAGATTCTTAACAATATTCCAAATCCACATAAGGTAGTAAAATATTTTCCACAATTTCATTAGTACCATTAAAAACACATATTTGGAAAAATTAATATTTCATTGGGTCCAATATTGAATTAATAATTAAATGAAAATGTTTTTCTCTAAAGATGTAACATAGATTAGTAAGACGTGACGTGTTTTTTGACATTATAGAGCTTATCTAAACAAAAATGGTCTATTGTAAATGGTTGTAATGTTTGGAGTATAATTGATCTTTTGTAGATCATGTAATGGATTAATGGAGGACTAGGGTGGTATTTAACAGATTAAATGATATTATGTAAAATATTTCTCTTCAATTGTACTATTTACTCATTTAATATAACACAAAATTGGATTTCTGAACAGTTATTATTAAAATATATAAATATAAAATATTAATAATTAATTAAGTAAAAAATTATTATATTCACTAAAATCATAAAAAATGTAATTTAATATTGATCTAACAAAATTAATATTTATATCAATTTAGTTAAAAAACTGGTTATAAATAAGTATTTATTTATAATCATGTGAATAATAAATAACCTAAGTAGTTTAACTCACATGTTCTAATCTCAAATATCTCGTTATTGAAGTTATGTGATAAATTTTTTTGGAATAATCATTATTTAGAAAATTGATAATAATATTAACTTTTAACAATATATTCAATCGAATTTCATGATATTTTTGAGGTACGTAGTATGTGACCCTATGGTACTTCTTAATGTTTCAATTATGTAAACACACAAAATGCCCATGTTCAACACATAGAAATATGAAAAGGAACACATAGTGAAGGAAGAGTGTCACAACTATAAATACAATTATAAAAAGTTATAAAGTAATATAATATTTTTGTTTATTCATATCTCATCCTGAAGGTGGAATATTTTTGTCATCAAACTATGTGATTGAATTTCTATTATTTATATTTATTAAATGAATATATAGAGTGTCAATTTCTAATGGATTTAATTATAAAATTAATTTTATATCCAAGGGAATTATATATCATAATCCATTGACACGATGATGAAAAATATCATCTAGAGTTATTTTGTTAATGTTATATTACTAGTAATTCACCCAAAAAGACATCATATTGATATCGTGTCCTCACAATTTTTTTCCATACATCAAAGTAAATGATTCATGATATACATTACTAAAAATATCAATTATGAGGATCTGTATAGTAATTCATAATTATGAATATACAATGTCAAAGATAACATGTAGAATTACTTTTGTTATGTTTTCCTTCCAGAACACCCTTATGTGAGATCACCACATGAGAATATCTTGAAAAGAATCCTCAGTGTCCATTGATCACCCGACACCTGATAGTTAAAATGTTATATACCTTTTGGGTGAGAGATAATTTATTAAGGACATGAAATATATTTAAGAATATATTCATGGAAACATTAGGTTCTTATTATAATAGGGAACTAGTATAAAATTTCAATAAAACTAATACAATAAGATCATTATCACATTAATTTTAAACATCAGAAATTAATTATGTGATGTGTTTTTTATTAATAAAATGTTAAATAGATGTACAATTTTTTGTGTTTTGGGGAACCATATCCAATTGACTTATAAATGCACTAGAGCTTGATTCTAATTAAAAACATGACATCTATCACATTATAATTGATGGTACTACTGAGTTATGGATTTATAAAATAGTTTTTACACAAATTTTTCTAGGATATTCCACCAACTGTGAGTTTACCAAGTTGACCTCAAATATAAAATTGATCCCATCTATTATTATATACATCTTTATTTCTATCAAAAAATTTAATTTCTAAACAGAATATATTATAAAATTCTATCAATATATTTTGTGAAATAATTGATATTTGTTTAAAAATTTCAGAGAACTAAAAGAAATCATTTCATAAATTAATTATATATATTCATCGTAAACCAAAACATACTCATTTTTTATAGATATGGCTACAATTAGATTCATTAATATCAAACAACAAATTTTCTTAGAGTATCATGAATACTAGATGAAAATATTCTATATAAAATATATTAATTTATTCCAATGAAAACTACAATTACATTTCTCCTACAACCATGAACATGTTGTTCATACATTTTCATGTTATTTTCGATATTTCTGAAGGTTATCTAATATAGTTCTCTATGTTTTGTTTTATATAATCTCATAATTACTTGAAAAAAATACCAAATGTCATTAAATAATAGGGAATATATGTTAGATCTATGAACTAAATTATAGAATTTTTTTTGTATAATACGATTATCCATTTATTCCTCAACACATAACATTTCACAGACATCATGCAATGTGATAGAGGCCTAAATTAAATATATAATTATTCTAACTAATAATTTACAATAGTTTTTTAATTTATGTAATAATAATTTATCTATTAAATGAAAAACATTTCTTAGTGGATACTTTTATAAGAACCTTTCTCACAAATATAATACATTCATAGATAAATATTTTTCAACATAGTCTTAACAACAAACTGGAATAATATATGTCTTCATTTTTATTTAAATACATTTTAATCTTTTAAAACTATCGCATCCCCACTAATATATTGTAAATATTGTGATAAAATTAATTTAAATAAAAATAGTATCTTTTATGGATTCAACAAAATTAATATTATACAGTCAGTATTATTTCCTCAACCCATATATAGATCAATATAACATTAAAACCATATTTAAATTCTTTTTTGTTAATAATAATTTTGGTTTCATCATATATGTGTCTTCCACTAGGTTTCAATGAAGGACGATGAGTTTGACTCCCATTTTCACAATTTTATGATAATAGAATGTGTCTATGTCTTCTATAAATCTAAATGAATTTAGTATGGATACAAGTGAATTTCATTTCATATTAAATTCCATTAAATCACATGAAACCATTAGTAAAAAATCATTTTATAAAGATACTAATGTAACATCCCATTTCTAATTATGTCTTAAAAACCACCAATGAATTTAAATCAAACAGATAATTAAAAAAAATATATCTAATGTTTAGTACATTAAATCATTTTTTGATTTCAAATAAACATTTCAATGCTACCTTATCTAAATCTACATCTTCCTTAGAGGGTTTATTATTTTTAATGAATAATATATCAGCTACCTTGATGAATACAAGATAATTTATTTTTCTTTCTGACATTCCTACATAGTATGTTTGTAATGAATAACTCCCCCCAAATATTTATTAAGGATATTTGTATTACTATGACAAATCATTTCCATCTATACCCTTTAATTCATTAATGTATATCTATTGACCACTATCTCAAAAGATATCTTACACCCTTTTATATAAATGGAGTATGTCACATGATTACTACCTTTTTATCTTAGGGATAGTTATATCCTTTGGAACATACGATATTTAATTGTTATTAAAATTATATATATATATATCAATATATTAATAAAATATTACTTAAATTAATTCATTAAAACACATGTTTATTTGACAAAACATGTTTATTTCATATTATAATGTATATGATATCAATTACTAAAAATAGTTGGGGAAATGTTTATTGTGTTTTAACCACAATTTCAATGAAATTATTTAAAGGAGTAATGGAAGGGTTTCAATACTAAAATTACTTATTATAAGTCATCATTTTATATTCATAATAACTCTAATGGTTATAATGTAGTTTGATATTAGCAATAAATACAAAAAAAAATCAAATGTTCAATGAATGATCGGTTAAGATTTTCACCTTCTCATTTTCCCAATGATAATCATTATCTTTTACAAATAATATTCAATACCTTGAATTATATTCCTAAAATATATCAATAAAATTTAATTATTTATATTAATAAACCATTATATTTTATATAGAATAATTTATTTATTAATTTACTAATTAATTATATAAGCTTTGTGAAATTAACACCTTTAGTGCATAATTTTTTCTTTTTCATAAAATATTAAAAAGAATAATGTTATAACACCTATGATAAATGGATATACATATTTTAAAACCCTTATCAGTATATCATTGACTGGTTATATTATTTAAATATGATAAATATTAATATTACAATAATTGGGAAATATTTTATTATTATTATTTATATTCAAAATTAATTATGATATTGTCATATTTAGTACATGTAATTTATAATTTTTTTTAACTATTGTATTCTATAATCGTAGTATTGATAAAATGACATAAAGTATCACATGAAAATAAAAATGATTGTGAGATAAATGTTTCGGTATAACTCAATACCAAAAAAATAGTTTTAAATGACTCAATACCCTTAAAATTATTGAAACTTTGATCAATTATTGATGATTTATGAGTTAGGTACCATAAAGACATGAAGATTCACATTATTTCTTATAATTAATTGGATTAAACTTGTCTAAAAATTTTGATTAAAATTTGTGAACCACAAATAGTATTAAATATAAAATAAGATAATTAAAAAATTACAGGAAATAATGAAGATATCATAAGTGGATTTTTTTTCTTATTATTCAATACATTAAATTTCCCCATCCCATGATATTTATTTCAATATGAGACATAGATATTCTCCTATTCATTTATATTCCTATTATTCATTTACCTAATTAAATTATTTTGTAAGGTAATATTTAAATATTAACATTGAATTGTATTTTTAACCTTTTAACTTAATTAATTTTACATATGTTGAGATGAAGAATTCTCTCAACAATAAATATAATCTTGGATTACCATAGTAAGTCCATTTTTATATATCTTATCTATACTATTAATTTTATAGTTCTTAATGAATAAGGATAATCATGTTGTTATATATTATCATACTTAATAAAAAGACAATTTTCTATCCATATGGAAGCCCATATTTTCTAATCGATAAATATATTTCAACATGTTGAGTGGGATATAACTATATAGGTATTATTAATCAATTTTACACTTGTATATGTAGTCACTACATCATTTATGATTTTCCTCTTGTTCTCCTTTTATAATTCATGGAGATCATTTATCACAATTTGTATATACTTTTCCACATATTTCAACTATTAACTATGTACATAGCTGGAAGCAAGATCAAACAAAAATATGATGAATTCTATACATTAATCATATAACAATACAATACAAATCCTTGTGTTTCTGTTGTATTATTTTCATTTTTCCTTATTAAATAAAAGTAGATTTTTATCACTTTTCATGATTACCAATTAAAATATAATTAATAAATTAATAAATTAGTATCCCACTAATCAATATAATACTAATTTCCATGACCATGGGATTTAAATATAAATTTTCTTAGAAATTATACTATAAATCATCTATATATTCTACCAAATAACCGAGATGGAGGATATAAAAAATTACATAAATGAATTTAAGTATTATTCTTAAATTCCTAATAAATTAACTAATATATAGTTTTTTTGAGTGGAATCCCCAATCAATAAATTCAATTTTTTGATTTACTCAACACTTTCCCTTATGTTACACCATGTATTGTGAAAGAAATATCCAATTGATTCTGACTTTGTTATATTTACCAAATACTTATGTTAGAACCAATAATAATATCTATCACCCCAAAATTTTCTAGACTAGTTCTTTGAACCATTGTTCTATCTTAACTAATAATATATATAGTAATTTATAAATATCTATTTTCATTAGGGCATTTTTTTTGAAATATTTATAAATATTTTTTAATTTAATTTTTAAAAGTTTGTTAATTTTATTTATAATGTATATAATTAATTTACCATTTATGATGACATAATTTATAAATATTTATTTTATTTCAACTTATATTAGCATGATTTTTATATTATTTATGTTATGTTATTTTGTTAATGTAACAATACAATAAATTTTATAAATAAATAAATAATTATTAATTGAAAAATGAAATAATGTTGTGATAAAATCAAGTGGTATTATATATTGGTTGGCATTTCAAGTTTGTATAAACCCACATTAACCCTAGGAGAAATAAATCCTTCATCCTGTAATTGGTTTGAGTTATAACATTTTCCATTATATAGTGTGAATCAGTGGTTAGATTCAATTTTTTTCGGTTCATGAACTACCTCCTCTAGCTAATAGATTGGTCCTTTACAAATGATTACCCCTATGAAAGTAATGGGAAATAGGGATCTGGGTTATATCAAATAATCATTAAACACAAATGTACATAAATAATAAATGAATTAGGGATGATACACATATCATCATTTATAAATTAATATAATTTTCACATTAATCTCAAAAATAAATAAATAAAATTAAATAAATGAATCCAATATAAACATCAAAAACTTATTATCAAGATAAATCACAATATGTAATGAATAAGAATTTATAATTCCTTGTATTTATTTAAATATTATATAATTATTATAAATTTATATGAATTAATATAATAATGGACTAGTAAATAAACTAATTTTAACTACATTATTTCTTATCATTGTCCGCAAGAAAAAAATAAGAATCCCACCATATATTTAAATAAATAAATTAAATAATTAAAATATACATTTTAAAATAATAAACAACTCAGTTTTTATTATAGATGATACATGAAGTTTCATTTCAATGTTTTATTAAAACCATATTTACTAAAATTCAAGACTCATTTTATGTGTGTTGTAGCCTAATATTTTCGATGAAATTTGATATGTATAGTATATGTTATGTATTGTATACTTAAATGAAAAGTGCTGTCACAAGTCATTTCTTGATATTTATAGTATGTATTTTAGTGGGTAATGTTATATATTCTATAAAATGTGTACCCTCAACCTAAATTCATTAAATATACATGAGATAGACTGTTAAAATGTATTTTTAGTAAGAAACATGTATAATTACTGAAACACGTCATGAAATTGAATATTTTACATGGTTTGTAATTTTATTGATGTATTCCAACATGGCAGGATGAAATTCATTTGTAACACACCAAGTGTAGAAAAATCATGACACATGACATGTACAACCAACTATATGTTATGTAATCATGTATCTTATAAAATACCCTATATGTAGACCCAAAATTAATGATTAAAATAAACCATCATTTATTATTCCAAAGACGGAATGTGTTGCAATTCATATACAAGTAATCTATATGGCATGTACATCACGCCCTTACATGATTCATGGCTAGTAGTCAATACACGTTATGTAATTACACCACAAAATTATTATATGAGTTACTATGAATTTCATGGTGTTTTAAATCATCCAGGAATACAATATTCATACACTCACTAAGCATAGTACATCCCCTATCAAACCATGTAAAATACTAGCGACTAATAGATAATATTATAAATAAATATACAGACTCACACAGATCATTGAGATTTACACAATGCATGCCCTATTTGGGTTTCCGTACATTCTTGTTGTAAATATTTTCACAAAATTTCTAAAATCCATTTCATGTTATTTTTGACATTGACACGTTCATGGGAGATATTTAATCAATAGGCAAGAATTTTTAGCCTATTAATGGCTATACAAACTCAACTAAACATTTTACATTGATAATAGTAATTATATTTAAAATATGTAAAGTATATATGTGCACACCAATATATAAAATTCATCAAAAAAAATTAAAAATACTTATAAACTAGAATTTGGAATTTTTTTACGAGATCAATGTTACATATTGTAGTGGAAATTCTAGTATGTTTCCATTTATAGAATTTTATTAGCATTGACAGATAATACTTAATGTATATGAAAATTCACAACCATATAATCTCTAAGAGATGATATTTCATATTTTATTAATAATTTTTACAAATATTGAATTATCACAAATAGGGAATGCCATTATCAAAAATATATTATTATGATTTTTTCATTTTCATTTTTGTTCAAAATCGAAATAATGATTCTACTAATTTAGTACCCCAATTCTATAAAAATATCAAAAAAGTGTTCTTAAATATTTCAATTCTAGTGTAGTAGGTTCACAAGATTTATGCCATTCTCCATCGATAAACATAAGGTCATATAGGTCTCTATATATTGGTGAGAGTTTGGATTTGAGGATTTTATTTATAGACTCATGATAATTATTGAGTGATTTTTTTTCACAAAAAACCCATGTACACTCTCTAAGGTGACATCAATTGAAATTTATTATTTGTGTTAAATTATTGATATTTTAAGTAATGATATTTATCAGTTTATTTATCTTAAATCACACCCATGTCAAATAATTAAATTACTATCATTATTATTATTTTCAGGACATGTTTTGTTTAATTTTTTTATCAAATAATTGAATATTTTTCAATTTTAATTATTTAAAATAAAATTTATCATTTTCATTAGGCCATTAACTCAACTCATTATTTCAAACATCAGATTAAAAAACTCGTTAATAATAAAAAATTTATTTAAAAAAATCTTACTCATTCAATAAAAAGTAAATATTTTATTCAAAAAAATTTCAAATATTTATTTATTGTAATATTCCCATAACTAAAATAATAATCATATTAATATATTCATTAAACTGATGAATAAATACATATTTTTATTATCTTGTAAAAAATAAATAAAGGATTAAATTAAATTCACATATTATAAACATAATATTCCATTATTGAATTTATGTAATAAAATTTACTCGAAATAATATTAACCCTTATTCAATAAATAAAAATTATTCTTAATATTAAACAGATCAGAATTTGATTAGATTATAGATACACATAACATGATACCCTATAGGAAACATTATTAATTAAATTTTGTGAACATAACTAAATTAAAAGATAAGTATATAGCAACACATCATGGAACCCATATATAAATAAGTTAATTTCATAACTAAAATAACCATTTTATGGATGGTATTATATATTATTATCCATATTTATACCGATATCTCATCAAAAATAATATATAATTGTATGAAAATAACAATTTATATAAAAATTAATGATATATCATATATCATTATCCTAGAAGGAGGAAAAAATTCATCCCTTATTGAAATAATATCATGTCACTTATGGCACACCCAATGTATACTACCATTCAAGGAGAATATATCAAAAAAAATTTGTATCTAAATTAAATTACACGTTTATATTAATTAATAAATAAAAATCAAAATAATAAATAGTAGTTCACATGTTCAAATATTTGGGTATTAAATTACACCGAAAATAAGTGGAATTTCAATTAGCTTGTTGGTCCTCAGGACCAACCATCTGAAAGATCACCAATAGACAAAGTAATTACAAGAAATCTCAATTTCTTATAATCCAATTATAACTAGAAGTCAATATCATATATGTCCCATTGAATAGATGTTACCTATACTATAAAATATATATTTAATTATTTTTTCATACAAATATCATGATTCTCATTAGAGTAGGAAAATGTTTTAACTTTTTGATATGAAAATTACTATAAGGAAATTAAAATCTAAATCTTTCACATAAGATACGTCATCATGTGATATATGTTCATGTAATACATTGGTAATCAAAAGGAAAAAATTCAATTTTTTATTGGAAATAATCATCAACACCTTTATGGGTTTCTAATTATTTATGACTATGATAAAATCATCACTTT
Organism: Viscum album; assembly: GCA_963277665.1. Taxonomy (NCBI): domain Eukaryota; kingdom Viridiplantae; phylum Streptophyta; class Magnoliopsida; order Santalales; family Viscaceae; genus Viscum; species Viscum album. Next base: position 587,804,832 of record OY728141.1, on the reverse strand, counting down.
TATTTTTTAATGTAGGCAGGATAGGTACCATGCTGAGTAGGTTAACATATGTTTACAAGTCATAGTTTTTATATATTATGTTTATATTTGATTTATTTTCATAAAAAAATTCCTATATTATATATGATTTAATATAAAACAATTTTATTTGTATAACCTTATTGAGTTATTTCTCACAACCAATATTGGAAACCCATGTGCATATAGATTCATTGTGTCTGGTTTCAGGTAGATTTTTGTCTGAGGAATCTAGATAGAGTGAAAGGGTGGATATTTGAAGATAGATCTTAGAGGAAGTATTTTTTTCTAGTTATGTCTCTAGTATATTTTTAGTCATTAATTTTTGAATATTTTATTAGCCTAGTGGGATAACCATGTTTTATGTTTCCATGATATTAATTTGTTCTATTATTGTTAAATTATTTAAATGTTTGTATATTAATAATGGTTAGATTATAAATGAAACTCCATCCACTTACCCTGATGTTATTCAATTATTTTATTGTTTTTTTGTTATTATATGTGATGATACTGAGAGTATAGTCTCTCCAAATTGGTTATAGGCTATCACGAGTAGTTGAAAATCAGTACTGAATGGGGTCTCATGATAAAGATCATGCGGTAACCCTATGTAGAGTTAGAAGTCAACTAACATGGATAGATAAATCCACAAGATATTAGTGGATTCTCTATAATAAATGATATAAAAATAAAATTATATTGAAGGAAGCTAAATTTATGGTTAACAAAAGAGGAAAAATAATCATCCAGTAATGGTCATTTATTTATTTTAATTTTATTAAATCCCAAAAAATTAATTGAAGTGAATTTATTATCCTAATTTTTTTTAAATTTACAATAGGAGGTGCATAAATGGACTCCATTGGTGGATTTATTAATCTCCCTAATTTAATTTTCAATAAAATAATATCACTCTAAGACCAATCCCACAAATCATTTTTGATTTTCCATTCCTAATACTTATATATTATTAATAGATAGAAAATATTATTTATAATATAACACATGATTAATTATTTAATTATATAACTATTATATAGTTAAATAATAAAAATGTTTTAAAAAAATTTATTTTTGTTTATAATAATCAAAAACATTTTTATATATGAGCTAATCCCATTAGTCTAAAAATCAAAATCAAAATCATATTTTTTATGTCTAAAAAGTGATTCAGAATGTTTTTATTAATTTGGAATCTCATTCATAATAATAATATAATAGAAATATCTAATAAAAAATCATGACATCCCAAATTATCAAAGTTCCTAGTGTGATCCAATCCACCACAAGCACATTAGAAACATTTATTTTCCAATTGAAAATGCGAGTAATCACAAAAAATTTAATTTCAATCCCATATTACTTATATATATTTATAAATTACTAACATGACTAATATTATATAATTACATCATATTTATTTATCTAGTAAAGTACATTCCCCTACTTTATCAAAACCAAATTGAGGTCCACAATTTCATTACCCTGCATAAGGGTAGAAAAATCCTATATAAGTAAATAAAATACCTCTAATTGATTAGTTTAATAGTAATCTAACCTTTATTAAGATAAATTAAAATATGGATACAGATAGGTATCAGTGTTTGAGGATTCATAATTAGGTAACTTATTTGATTACCTCATGCACAAATATCTATATTAATTTTTCACACGTGACACCAATTACATATATATGACATAAAATGTGTGAAAACCCCAACTATAATAACATGTTGAAATGTGTAATTTAATTAAAATTATACTAAGATATAAATAAATGAGAAAAAATAATTTAACATCCTATGGAGACTAGAAATATAAAATAACATTATACTACGTTTATAACATAATGTACATCAACTGAATATCCAGAAAATTAATTATTTCCTCTTCCAAGCCCATATATCACTATAATTAATCCATATAGTTTCCTAGTGAAATTGAAAATAATATAAATGGGTGAGCTTAGATTCTCAAAAAATGGTAGAGTATAGAAAAATGTATCATATAAAATCATGGAATCTTTAAAATGACATGAAATAATGAATATCATAATATATAATATATCAATGGATTATATAGAAATAAATCAATACTTGGTCCATAACAAATGATCTCATAGGGATGGGATTCATAATGACTGACCAAATGAACACAATATAAATGACTCTTACTATGAAATCATATATAATAGTTATAGATTATAATAAATACGAAAACAATTTCCCAATATTCCATTATATTAATCAAGGGGTTATATAATTAAAATCCCAACTACTCACACAAAAAAGTAAAATTCATCCACTATTAGAAGAGAATTTCTAAAAAATTGCTATCATTATGTTCTATAAGGGACTCATAAATAGTCATGCATAAATAATAAATTGCTTCAAAATTAGAATATTGATCTAGTTAATTCCAATATTTAACCATTCAGTAAATCAATATGGTTATTAAGGTGAATATTCCTCAATCATCATGTAAAAAAAGGGATATTCATAATGTAATAAGAAAAACCCTTATAAAAGGAGTGATAAAATGGTTTTAGTGAAGATTAATTTCAGGTTGTAGGTATATAAATTTTAAACAATAATTTGTTATAGTTCATAAAGGAGGTATTGACTTATCCAAATCATGTCACCTAGAAGTTCAAAACTAGGTCTATCATTTGGACCATCTATTTTACATGGAGTAAATATCAATTTAATAAAAAAGAATTATGTTTATTAACCCCTGATTCATCTAAAAGTGAGCCAAAATATATGTTTCAGTATTTAGATAGGGAAGTTATTTCTTGGAAACCACACATAGTTTTCCAATAAATTATGATTTTATAATAATAGGAATGTCTTGAGACTATAATAGCTTAAAAATGAATTATAAATGGAGATGATGGTCATATAACATGGATAATATAATAGTTATCTTTTAATAATGAATCATAATAACATTATCATTAAAAATAGTAGGATCTGGTAGGATTGAGAAAATAACAAGATAGACGTGGATATGAATCCTTAAATTGTAATGTAGCTTCTTAAATTTTGATAGGTTAACAAAGTAAGCATATAAAATTCTTGCACAGACCTGTGAGTGTAAAAATGGGAAAAAATATATGCTAAATGTATTTAGAGTTGAGTGCAATGGAGGATTATTTAGGTATCTATAAAAAATGTGTGTGATTTTTTATTAATTTTAAAAATAGGATTTGGACCATAGGATATGAAAAATAGTAAACCAATTGACTTAAAATGGTCTTATCAAATTAATTTTGACTTATATAGACTTTTTTTAAAATTTTAATTTATTTGGAAAAAATTAATTTTAAATGTATTATCTTTTTATGTGGTAATATCCTTTAATTTATAATTTTATTCTTTACAAATCATATTATATAATCTATGTTATAGTGGAATCTTAAATGGGTTTGAAAATTAAATTCAAATATATTATTTTAATGAATAAACCTATTTTGGGTAAATAAAAAAATTATATAACTTATTACATTGTTTATATCATTACAATATTATAATAGATATTGAATATTAAATACATATCTATATTTATATGAAAAAATTTTACTTTTTAAAAAATAATAAAAATTTCCTTACATGATAATTTTGATGTGTTTATTAAAAATCTAAATTCAATTTTATAAAATTAATTATATATATATATGTGAAATTTAATTATAAAAAACAAAAATGTAATTCAATGTCACACATTTGGCACCAAAAAATTAAAAAAAACATAAATTAATTTTACATTCATAATAGACAGATGTCTATAATTATATAAGTTTTTTTATTAATATAATATTTTTAAAACTATTAGTAAAATGATTTAATTTATTTTATTTAAATATTGAATAATTAATAGATATGTTACTATTTTTAAATCACAGGTCTTGTATTCTTACCCATTTTATAATTTCATCATCAATATATTCGGTGTACATCATTCTAGGATGAAATGAGGGTAATTGATTTTCATTGCTTGTTTAAGCTACCATGATACTTAATTAATCTTGTGATTCATATATTAAACATTCACCACTATGTTCACCCAATTTATTAACAGTTACTCTCAAATGTCTATAATATAGTCATGTTTTTCATTATATGATAAGTGAACCTCAATATTTATTTAATTAGTGTTAAATAAATGTGTAGCATCTATCACATACTTCCTTGAAATTAATATATGAAAGGATGTAAAATTTAGTGACATTGGGTGGAAAATAAAAATGATATAAATAAAATCCAATTCTCTCTAAAATTTTAACGTTCCATTCTATGATTATCATAGCTTTCCATTCTTATAAAACCATATAAATTACTTCCATGTTGATACATTAATGAAGGAATAACCCCCAACATGAAATTACACTCTCTTACATATATTATCAATATATAGTTTTTATATATTCTGATATATATTTATATTATTCAAATAATGTTTAACCTCTTTTGTTTCCTCTTCAATTAATACTGGACAAACATGCCTCTTTTCCCCAATATAATCCCAACTAATTGGCGTATTCCATAATTTTTCACACAAGGCCTCATAAATTTTAATTTGAATCCTAAAATAGAAACTATTATTTTATGAAAATTACACTAGAGGTAGGGTATACTCCCATTTATCTAGTATATAAAGATAATATATCCTCAAAATATTATCTACGATTAATACAGTATATTCAAATTTTCTATTTGTTTGAGGATGATTGGAAGTGTTCATATATAGCTCAATGTTCAAAGGATTATAAAAACTCCACCAAAATATTTATGTGAATCATGATTCATGATTGGAAAATTTTGAAAAGGATTTACCACAAGGTATCACAACTTTTTTGATATAAAACAATGCATGGAGTTCCAGGAGAATGATCCTACATTATTGTAATTAAATGTGTAAAATTTTTATGTCATTCCACAATAACCCAAATAGATCAACCATTAGTAAATATATTTGTAATTATTAAATGAATGTCCATTTTTATTTTCCAACTTCCACATTAGTATACGAATATGTTTTAACACACAAATTTAGAGTTGTCTCTTAACCTTTACTTTTTGGAATACCAAGCATCATAACATATAGTCTTCAATTTCATGGCTCATTTTTTTCCAATAGAGTATTTATTTCATATCTATGTACATATATTTAATATCATTTTTTGTATATAATTTACATTATTATAATAGATATTGAATATTAAATACATATCTTAATTTATATGAAAAAATTTTACTTTTTAAATAACAATAATAATTTCCTTACATGAAAATTTTGATGTGTTTATTAAAAATCTAAATTCAATTTTATAAAATTAATTATATATATATATGTTATATTAAATTATAAAAAACACAAATTTAATTCAATGTCACACATTTGGCTCCAAAAAAATAAAAAAAATCATAAAAAAAATTTAATTTCGTAATAGACAGATGTCTAGAATTATATAACTTTTTATTTATTAATATAAATTTTTTAAAAAAATTAGTAAAATGATTAAATTTATTTTATTTAAATATTGAATAATTAATAGATATGTTACTATTATCAAATCATAGGTCTTGTATTATAACCAATTTTATAATTTCATCCTTAATATATTATGTGTACATCATTCTAGGATCAAATGAGCGTAATTTATTTTCATTGCTTCTTTATGCTACCATGATACTTATTTAATCTTGTGATTCATCTAATAAACATTTACCATTATGTTTTCCCAATTTATTAACATTTACTCTCAAATTTCTATAATATAGTCATGTTTTTCATTATATGATAAGTGAACCGCAATATTTATTTAATAATTTTTTAATAAATGTGTAGTATCTTTCACGTACTTCCTTGAAATTAATATGTTAATGGATGTAAAATTTAATGAAGTTGGGTGGAAAATAAAAATGATATAAATAAAATCAAATTCTCTATAAAATTTTTAATGTTCCATTCTATAATTATCATAGCTTTCCATTCTTATTACCCATATAAATTCCGTCCATGATGATATGTCAATTAAGGAATAACCCCCACCATGGAATTTCACTCTCTTACGTATATTATCAATATATAATTTTTATATTTTCTGATATATATTTATATTATTAAAATAATGTTTAACATATTTTGTTTCCTCTTCAATTAATATTGGAAAAAAATGCCTCATTTCCCCAACATAATCCCAACCAATTGTCATATTCCATATTTTTTCACACAAGGCCTCATAAATTTTAATTTGAATCCTAAAATTAAAACTATTATTTTATGAAAATTCCACTAGATGTAGGTTATAATCTGACATTTTTAGTATATAATGATAATATAACCTCAAAATTTTATTTATGATTAATAAAATCTATTCAAATTTTCTATTTGTTTTAGGATGATTGGTATTGTTCATATATAGATCAATCTTAAAAGGATTATGAGTACTCCACCAAAATATTTATGTGAATCAAGATTCATGATTGGAAAATGTTGAAAAGGATTTACCACAAGGTATCACAAATTTTTTGATATAAAACAATTCATGGAGTTCCAGGGGATGATCCTACACTATTTTAATTAAATTTGTAAAATTTTTATGTCATTCCACAATAACCCAAATAGATCAACCATTCGTAAATATATTTTTCATTATTAAATGAACGTCCATTTTGATTTTCCAACTTCCACATTAGTATAAAGATATGTTTTAACACACCAGTTTAGAGTTGTCTCTTAGCATTTACTTTTTGGAATACCAAGCATCATAACCTATAGTCTTTAATTTCATGGCTCATGTTAAACCAATAGAGTATTTATTTCATATCCTTATACATATAGATAATACCATGTTTTGTAGATAATTTAAATATATTAGCTTCATCCAATAATCCCCTATTCATATCAGGTACTGATAGTATATATTTCCACTTTACAAATATTAACACATCATCTTCATAGATGACATAAATTAATCTCTTTTAATTTATGCATCTAATATTATTTTTTAATCACTTTTCATGATGTGGAGTCCTCATTATCATCAGTAGTAATGATTATTGAAAAACCACATTGAATTGGAATTATGTTTCATCATCCATAATAATTTTTATGTCTAACACTATTAAAAACATTAATATTATATGCTCATCAATGATCATAATATATAGGATTCCATGACCCATCCGGATTTACATAGAATCCACCTATTATTCCTTCCATGGGTGCTAGTGCATTTTATAGTCTTAATAATTTTGTAGTAATATTTATTTCCTTTATCAAATTTTATCACATTATGAGTGAATTTATACATTAAACATTTTTTATTGGTATATATGTCACATATTTCCCAATAATATTAATTCAATAGAATTGTCATTTAAAATATTATAGCTACAAGACCATGATCAATGAATTGAATGTTTTTTCCATGGGACTTCTATTTATGTGATACATAATACACAATTGAATTATTTTTTTGTTAAACACCATGATACATTTTATAATGAATCAATATATATATATATAATTTCTTTCATGATGGTATGGTCAATAATATTTTATTGAATAATGTATTATTTAGTTACCCAAAAAATATTTTACACTATCTATGAGATTAGAATTTGAGCAATTTACTTATATAATTGATTAGGAAATCATATTATTGAGAATTGTTTTATAAAAATATTATATAGTTACTAAATAAGAAATGTATCATTTTCTGTGTAATTATTTTTTTGGGTAGTCCATTAATTGGAAAACATTTTAATTTCACAAAAATAAAGTTATTCAATTAGTATAGAAAATATATCAAATAAAATAATAGAGTTCATTCCAAAATTAAAACATATTAATTTTCCATATATCTCCATCAACATTAGATTGATAAGAGAAATTTTTAAATGGTCTAAATGATAATTATTGATATTTAATTATATCGTGATATAAATAATAAAAAACAAAAAAATATCAATGTTATCCTTAATTTCTCAATTCATTAAATACATAAACATAGCTTGTGAATTGTTTTACAAAAATGGAATTAATGTGAACTTACAATTCCAATATGTTGTGTGAAAATATTTATTAGGTATATGATCCATATTTTTAATAGAAAATTTAATTAATGTACAAAATGACACTTCCCATTTATTAAGAATAAACAATATTACACCAAAAAATACATAGTTTTTACAAAATTACCATTTTGAGAATGATAAATGATCCTCTAAAACATTATTGGGTTGTGTCATATCAGTATTAGATAACTCTTTGAATGAAATTCCATATTAAAAGTAATTATATTCACGATAAGCTTGAGTATAGATGTAATTCATGGATTATTAAGAATACAAGAATTTTCTCCATTGAGAGGAAAGTCTTTATTTATTATAATTATAAAACAGTTCATAAATTTAAAATTATTGATCCCTATGAAAATAATTATAATAATAATAATCATTATTCAAATGATACTTATTCTTAATATTAATGACATTTATTTCATTATAATAATTAAAAAAACTCATAGACCTATCCTTAAATTCATGAATATGAATAGTTTCTCATATGTTCAAACAATAGTTAATATGAATTCCTTATCACAATAATCTATTTTTTTCATTAATTCCACCTAACCCATTCTACAGGGAGGAAAATATATGTTTTTTCATTTTGGTATAAGGTCAATAGAGAACTCAACTTCACAGTCAGCTGGATATCTATGATGTTATTTAGAAAATACATCTATATAATCCCACATAATTTATACTACATCTATTCTAAATATATTATTCCCATTAATTAATTCATCATCTCAAATAATTTTGGCATGATAACCTTCTAGATGTTGTTCCAAACATGAATCAAAATGTGAATTCTCCCCTCTAAAAACAATTGATTATATTCCATCCTTTGAGATTGTAATATATATCTAATGCAGTTAAATTTATACATTATATATTCAAATCCAAAAAATCATAAGAATTATATCCTTTTCAACCACGGGTATCGAAAATAGGTTTGAAAATAATGAAATGACAAAAATTTTAATAGAGATATTGAAATACATTTTTGTTTCTATAATATATCAGTAATGGTTCTATATTCATAAATATTCATATAAATAATTTAAGATAAAATTACTATTTATATATCTAATAAAATAATGTTTTAGTTATGATTGTGGTTACGATAAAATTACTATCTATAAAATCATTTTTGAACTCATCTTCTATTTCTGTAATTTCATATTTCCATATTTGTTTCATTTTAATCTTCTATGGAATATTCCGTTGGTTTTTAAGGAATTTATTTAAATTGTTTTCTAATTTTATTAATTAAATAACAGGACAAGTACAAATTCATTAGATCCTTTCAACTAAATCCCTATATATAAATAATCCCCACACATGTAACAAAATATCATTCACTTTAGGAAATATTTGAGGTTTTCCACAATAAATTTATATAATATTTGAAATTACACCCTTCCATTATTAACTATTACTAAATTTTATTCAATATTCACCTTAGGTACCATTTTAGTACCTTTTTTCATTCAAATGAGAAGACATAGAGAACTCATTTTCAATCTTGATGGCAGTTTTCACTACATATTAATAAGGGGGCACTGGTTGAGAGGCTAATATTATATAATATTTATGTATACAAAAAATTATTGAATGTATCAATCTAATATATATATTTTTATACAAAATATGTATAATTTTCTTCAAAACGTGTACATTTTCCACATACTATGAAATATCTTCCCTATTATTTTTCTTAAATTAAAAAAATTGAAATTCAATGTAATATCATTACTCATAAAAAGTCAATTTTCAAATAATATCATCTTGAAAATAAATTATTCAACACTATCAATCTCAAATTTCTTCTCAATGTTTAGAATCAAATACCCCACTAATAAACACCGCCCTTCTGATGATAAATGTCCATGATTACATTATCTACATAATTGTATCTTAGAAAAAGGAATACCTTATTCAGGGACACAATCCCTTATTTAACTACTGAAAGATTCATTATTCCATTGATTTATATAATATTTTTGTCTCCAAAAGATTTCCAACATTGTTACACCATGTTTTGGAGTAATAGGGTTTTCGATAACATTGTCGTTATTAGATAAAACCACAATAAACATAAATAATATATGTATAATCATTACTACTACAATACCTGCCTCATTAGACCCCTTTAGAGATAAATCCCAAAACATATTATAGAAAATTAAATCGATTTTTTCATATAATTATATTTCATTTATAAATAATAAAAATCTAAAATTATTTCATCAATTAAAGAGTTATAACAAAGCATATTATATAATTCATGTGGGTTTATTAAAAATTGTTATCATCTAACCTATAAATATTTGTAGCCTTTTCTAAGGGTTTATCATATTATTTTTTATATAATAAATTAATTATAATCTTCTTCATAAGAATTATAATAAAATTTATAAAATAAAGATTATAAAACCACACAACCAGTAATTTGAAGATATTTTTTGTTATAATAGTACATAATACATTTATCAAAATAAACTATATCCATTAGTTTATCAGTTTCATCAAACTAGATAAAATATAAATAATAAATTACATATAAAATATAAGGAATATAAATTTTATACATGATAATATATTAATTAACCTTTATGTTTCAAAAGATACACATAAATACCTTCATGGTTTCTTGGTGAGATAAGAAACTATATAAAAGTCCTCATATATGCTCATTATGAGAGAGAGTACAATATAGTCTTTCATACATGAGAACGGAACTAATTATCTAATAAGAATAAATAAATTCCCTTTCAATGAATATATCCTTAAAATAGATTATTAAATGAAATGTTAATAATAACGGATCTCAAAGTGATTAAATTTGTAATATAATACATTATAAATATACTATCAGGGCCTCATTCTACAGAAATCATTCATACATGGGAATATACTATACAAAGAACCCAAAAATTTGTGTCTCATTAGAGCTATAGATACATAAAGGGGAATCTTTTTGGGCCTCCGACATCAGAAGAAAAATCTAATGCATTTAACAGATGTTGTAGAGGGATAAAAAGTACATGTCATAATATTCCCAAAGGAATATAAAACATAGTTATTGAAATTTGTTAAATATTTTTATTATCGTAATATAGACATAATGTGTATCAATATCTCCTTATTCATTTGAAAAATATATCTATCTAGGTTAATATCATATAATAAACATAAAAACAAAAATACAATATCAAGTAGCCTTATAAATTTAATCATAACATGATAGTGGTGGAGAGTACATTTATGATGCATAGATATATGTAAGAAATAATCCTTCATTATTTTTCATAAAGATCACATGAATTATTCAATTCAAACCCCAAAAAATCTGAAACTACGTGTGAAGTTAGACCCATTCTTTTGTCACAGAATGATGTCTTAGATAATATACAAAAACTATAATTTTTTTCGATTATTTTCTATATTTGTATCTTAGTTAGATCCTATATTAACTTATTTATTTCTATACTAAGATCTCATTTCTAGGAAACCACACAGTTATTAAAATATTAATATTTTAGATTGTTTTATGAATAGTGAACGTATTTCTGTTATAATTACATTAAATTATATTATACAGAGAGGTAATTATTCTATATAATTAGAAATATAAAAAAAATTCTAAAAATTAATAATATAATCATTTCTCATTGAAAGGGAAAATAAGTAGAAGGATTGAAAAATATAAAGAAAAAGAAGATGTTAGTAACCCTTACATGGAAAAAAGACTTCTTAAATATTTATAAGATCACATTTGTACCTTTTAAACTCTTTATATATTTCTTCTAAATGAAAAATAGATAAAATTAGTACTAAATTTTTTTAGGGTATAGATAAATGGGAGAATTGGTAGTTATTTTTTGCGAATGAGTGGGGGTTGTTTATTAATTTCAATTATTCGGATTACGATCAATTATTTTAATATATTGTCCCATATTAGTCTTATCATGGGTTTATGTTATTGTATTTTACCTCTAGGAACCAATATTAATCTTTAAAATATTTATTAAAATAACCCACATTAAACATTTAAATTTTATGTGGATAAAATCCTAATTTATAACAAATTGTTTTAAAATCACAATATATAATATTGGAATTCATGGAAGATATATTTTATTTCATGATTACATTAAAATAAATTATTTTAAAATATAAACTGCTTTTTTTTGTTCAATAATTTATATTCCATATCACATCATTTTGATGTCATGATGACGTCGTAATACATAACATATATTTATACTATATTTTATTTTATAACTAAAAGTTTTAATCACTTATAATGTAATTAAACAATCAATTTGTGATAATATTTATATGATGATTCCAAATTAATGGTCAATTTAGTAAAAATAATTGTCAAGATTTTAAATTTTTAATTGTTAATAAATTACTAATGTATTCAAAAATCACACATTTAATTCCTAATAATCATAAAGTATTTTGCTAGTAATTTTTATAATATTATTAAAAAAATGTGTGTGTTTATATCACAATTAATTAATTAATATAATTTTTTAAATTAAATTATTTAATTCATTTTATTTTATTTTTTTATGAATAAAATATTAATTACTTTAGTTAAATCTTGGGTCATACAATCTAGGCACCTTTTAATTGGTTAATCTTATTATATGTTAACTAACTCATGTCCCATGAGGAATTATTTGTATCACTATAGGAGTAATATTACCCTTAATATTCTTAACATATCATCAAAATCAACACAATGTTCTCTAATCAGGGTTAATCAGGTAATGCAAAATATCCCATGGGGTGGATATCCAATCATCTCCCTTATTGAAAAAAATTAAATAGTTAATAATGTATTTCTACAAATATATAATAGAAGATATAAAATTTTCATATGAAGCAAAAATATTATTGGGTTTAGGGAATAAACACTAAAAATATCCCAATTTTAGAAAATGTTGTCACCATTTTATCTAATTTATAGAGAATGTAGGTGGAACACCAGGTTTTTTTAGTGAGGGGTATTTTTAAAGGATATATAATATTAACATTATTACTAATTAATTACATAATAATATCATCTTAATTTTTAATAACTCAAATGAAATGTAAATAATGATGCATATGTTTGGATATCTGATGCGACATGGGGACCATATTTTTTAAATCAACTCCAATATTTTCAAATTAGAGATATATTGGAAGAATATTTGTTGGTAATGAAACCAAGATCAATAATTTTTTATCTAAATAATAAAATTAGAATAAATGTATTGTGTAGTAAATTATAATTTTTTAGAATACTAAAAAAACATAGTTTTTTAGAAAATTTTAATCATAACCCTCAACCATTCATAAAAAAAATACACATTTAATCAGATCTAAATACAACCTCATAAATGTTTAAACTAATGAAAATATAACATAAACCCTAATATATGTAATTTATGTGGGATATATCTTAGTAATTTTTTTTTAAAACATATAATATGGAGTACATGATTTTATGTAATATAATATTCCACATATTAGGTACATATTATGTTATGACAAAAATAATTTCCATTACTTAATTTGATTCTATGGTAGGATGTGGGATTTTAACATGGGTATTACAATGTTAAGTGATAACATTCAATAAATAAATTATGTAAATAACCATTATTCTATGATTCTAGGTTATGAAATGAGCGGAAAATAATTCAAAATTAGGTTATTATGCTTTCATAACTAATTGTTTTACATTAATATTACATTATATTTTAGTATAATCCATTAATAATTTAGAATTACTAGTGTACTAAATATTTGGACTACCACAATTTAGATGGTGTTTACCATTATTCATAACATTCTACTGAATCCCCCATTGATGCATGATATATGTTCTCCTAACTTTTCCATCTCAGGATTCTAGAATATCAATGATAGAGGACAGTATCAATAAATTGTCTTTTAGTTCAATAAAACACCTAGATACACCTTAGAGGGAATATTTTAATGATTGTTCACAATGATTTTAATAATGAAATGATTTAATATATAACAACAAACTCAAACTATGTAAGGTACATATTTTCACTATTTGATTTATAGAAGCATGGTTTCATGTTTCCACATATATTTATTTGTAGTGTTATTACATTTAATTTATGATACTCAAACAATGCGTTAATATGATCTAAGTAACCCATAAATGGAATCAAAGGTATTCCAAGTGATTTGATTCATGAAAACTTCTTTTCAAATGAAACAATAACATCCTTTATTTATGCTTCCTAAAAAAATATAGTAAGGTATCAAATTAATTGAGAAAGTGATAATAATTAAAAATGACTATATGATGAATGATCTAGATTAATTATTTGAAATATATGATTTAGAATTATGATAATGAATTCACGTAAGAATTAAAAAATGTTAATGTCAATGAATTAATATGAACTGAAATTTACTCAAAAAGAATAATGGTCATCGAGTTATTATTACAAAATTCTTGTTCAATATTATAGAATTATCTAGTTTTAACTTTTCAAAACATAGTTAATATGATGTGATTAAATCCATAACATAATTTAACTGATTTTTTATTAGATATTATAATTCATACCTAGGTTCCTTATAATTCATGATACATTCCACCTTATATTCCAGTTAATATATCCTTACATTACTCTAAATAATAATATAATGGAAGGCCATATCCAAATAATATATCTATATGTAGGAAATTGGGTACTTGTTTTCCTAACCTGACCATTTCTTGTTGAGTTAATCCTACACAACACACCATGCACCTGTTAAAACCAATAGAGACATCATTTTCAATAAAATTTTATGATGACTAGTTCTTAAAGATGTTTCTTATTCCATCATTAGATACAATATAATTATATTGTAAAAATACATGTTACGTACAAAATTCAAAAAATTATATTATAAATTGAATTATATAATTAATGAGATGTATATAAATTATAGAGAACTGTATTTTGGGGGTTTTTATAATGGTTTGTATAATGTAATTGATTATATATTTTTTTAGTAAAATATTTTATTGTTTATGAATTTATTTAATTAAATATCTATAACATAAAATGTTGATATTATAATTCATCTTCAAAATAATATGTAATGAAATATAATATATATGTAATTTTTTAAATGAAAATTATATGATTAATTTATAACTTATTTATAAATTTAAAAGTATGTTAATAATTCATAAAATTATATTTAAAATTATGATTTGTTATTAATTATTAATTTGAAATGATCAAATTAAGATTCATTATATGGAGATATAATTTAAAATATAATAAATATAATTTATAATTTCATAGATCAAGAATTAAATATGTGTTAATGATTTTACATTTTATTATGCAATTTTTTATAAAATATAATTAATATATAAAAATATTATATGACATTAAATATTATACAATTAATTTAAATATCATATTATGAAGAATATAAGAGATCTAATATTATAAAAATTTTATAATGTGTTTACATGAAAAAATATCAACTTTCTATAGGGTTTTGGAAAATTATAATGTTTTAGTTTACTAGTTTAATTTATGAATTGTTCATAGATATTTTATCAAAAGTTTAAATATTTGAATTATTTCTTTATTTAACTTATTATAAAAATTATTGAATAATATAATTGTAATATTATGTATTTTTAGGTTGGAATTTTAATAATGGTGGTTAAAATACTTTAATGTAATAATATCCATGAATATAAAGAGTTACATGGTATGTATGATAATGAATTTAGTTTTCGTCTACTATAAATTTAAAATGAATGTTATAATGATATTAAATTATGTATTTTATTATATTTTATTAATATTAGATGTTTGTTTTATGATAAAATTGAAACATCTATTGAGTAATATTCGTTGAAGTAGAGGGAGTTCACATTAGACTACTCATTATCCAGGAAGATTATTACATCTCTAGAAAAGTCATGGTTTATTATATATGGATCGAGGTTTACTCTTTTGTGGATTAATGATTTAATATAATTATAATCATTTATATACAATTATATCTTTTACCATATGCATTTAATATATTTATATTTTTCTCCGTATTGCGGGATTTAAATTTTGGTTAGGTACATATGATATGAGTTGATTAAAGAGTAACACATCAAAATGGATTGAACATATTGGTATGATAATAGGAATAATATTATAGTATAAATCATTTTAAAAATGAACATATATAATGGGAATTTATATAATAAAATAGTAAAAATAAAACCCCTTTAAAATTGTCACACCTCAATGTTTAAAAAATAAATTTAATTTAATGCAGTTCAAATTATGTTTCTACTTATTGAATATTTTTTTTAAGTATATAGTTATAAAGAAGCCATGAAAAATAATTTTTCCACATCTGTGTTTTTAATATCAATAAAAAGACATACACTATTACGATCAGTATATTTTTTGTAGTCCAATATGACCAACTTAGTTTTTGGTGAATAGTAACACACACTTATGATAAGTAACATATACTTATAAAAATAAATATGTCACTTAATAATAGTAAATTGGTCAAATGTATAGTATCCTCACCCATGAATTTATAATAAAAAGGCATCTTATATGTTAAAATATAATCATTATTTATGTGTGGGTATTTTTGTTAGTCATAAATACTTATTTACAATTATATTATTAATTAATTTATTTAAATGAAAAATTATTCTCATAAAATGTAATCATAAATAATTATAACATTTTAACATGGTTATAAAATAATTTTACGAGACATTAATTAATTTTTCAATGTGTTATAAAATGAGTTATAGTTTTTAAAATTGTTATTTTTTAGTAAATTATGATTTAAATTAAATGATAATTTTATCATATTTATAAAATTATTATTATAAAATGGAGTTCATTTTTTAGATCTGCACATTTATAAATTTTTTGCTTAAATTGTTTGGATTTTTCCAAAACAATTTGATTTTTAGTGAATAGTGAAATTCGATAATTTCTGAAATGTGACAAATAAATGAATTTTTTGATTATTATTTTGTAATGGATGATATAAATGTAAATTGGTTCAAACTCATTGGAACTTATTACTGTTTTTGGTAACATTAGTAATGAATATTCATAGTTTTGAGCAAAAATATATAACTAATGCATAAAATAATGGAGAACCCCTCGTCTCATCCACTACAAATACCACCCTCACCCCCTATTCCTCTCACACCTTAATGATTTGATAATTTTATAAATTCTATCCAATAACCATCCCCATTATCTTCCCCACATCAATGATATTTTGGTCTCACTAAAAAGGCAATACCAAAGTCCTTAAAGAGTTTCTCAAGGGAAAGAGATGAAGTGGTAAGAAACCTCGTTGAATTTATCTTGTTTTCTTTTAAATTATTTTATCTTTTTATAATATATTATCCTACCAATATCCATGACTAATGCAAGATATATTATCATATATATACTATATTTTTATCTTGTTTATTGAACAATTAATCATCATACATCTTCGCCTCACCAACTAATTCTAAAAACAAAAACATCATCCACAATATATCGGTTTACGAAAATCTTAGATTATGTGTCCTCAATTTTATATACTTTCATAAAATCAAATAATAAAACCATAAACATGGTTAATTTATATTTTATTATTAATATTATATGATATATTATGTTCCGTAACCAGTGTTTAAGAATATTATTAAATAATAAAAAAAGTTGTTCGCAATGATCAAAATTCACCAAAACAAACTAATGATTGTCAATAATGATTAATCTAATGATTTATCCTCATAAAATATAACCAAAATGATTTATTGAATCATTTAATTTTCTGGAATAATTTTAATAACATATCATTTCACTTCTGTAATTTCATCATTTCGAAAAGAAAATATGTTACATGCTATCCATGAAAACATTGTAAATAACTCACCCGAAACAATGGAAATAACAAAATATTACTAATAAATATGTGTAATGATAATATTAATTGAAAATATATGGGGTTATTAAAATTAAAATTAGCATTTAAGGTATTAAAAAATTCTTTTACCCATTATAAAATAGATTTAATTACTTTTGAATTAAGATGAACCCGAGGTGAACGAATTCATAACATAATTTCCATTATTTGGGTTAACCATCTACTTTATTAATTAGGTGGTATTATATTTATTTTTGTGGTGATTTTTTGCTTATAATACAATATATTATTTGTTTATATATGTGATACACATATCCATTCCATTATTTTTATTCTCACTCCAATTATATTTTTAATTAACTTTCAATATAAAATTATTTTAAAATATTCATTAATGATTGTCAAAATTTTATATATATATATATAGAATTAGTGATATTTAATGATTCTAGGATTCCTTATTTATATGATATGTTCCTTGGACATAGTAATGTTTTTTAGGCCATTATAGATCAATATTTGTGGTGCTGAACCAATTATAGCCCAATATATGTATTCTTGAGCCCATTATAGGTCAATATATATTGGGTAGAGCCAAGTATTTCACAAGATATTATGGGTGAGCCCCATTATAGCTATCTAATGCATTGAGAACTCCAAATATGAAAGTTTATCGAATGTTTATTCCATGTGTAAGGGTGATTATAAGAGTGATATGGAAAATTTGTCCCAAGGCTAGTACATAATGTTTTTACACATTATAAGGAGTTCTATATGAAATGGGTTTTATTGATTTTTTTATCATTTGACTAATAGTTTATTTCATTATATCCTTTTGATATATTATTGTTCTTATAAATAGTTTTTTAATTTTTTTCATAAATTATAAGTATCTGTATGATAAATAATGATTAATATTTAAATTTTATGAATATTTTTCAAATAAATTATGTTTTATTTGAAAAATTTTATATTTTAGATGAAGTGGATGTTGTTTTAATAGTACAATCACTAATATTATGGTATGATATGTATGTTTTATGTCTTAATTATCTATAACTACAATGATAAAAATATCAACAATGTTTGTGAATGTGTGTTCTTTCATAAAAATTAATATTATTTAATGTTATAATGATGTTTCCTTATAAAAATAGTAATTTTAATATTATTACAGAATTGTCACTTTTCAAGTCCATGATATTTCTATTAGTTAGGTAATGCCTAATATTGGTTCCCATGGATAATATTTTATAAGGAAATAATTTATTGTGTGTCCCTAAAAATATTATGTATATATTATTGGAATTTTTATGGTTTAACATATCCAATAATCCTTAAGAGGTTTATTTTCCCTGAAAAATAATGTTGAGTTTAGCCATTTTATTGATTGGAAAAGTATTACCTACACAACTATTATAGAGTCATATATTAAATTATTGATATAATTCCATACCTAAATATATAAAAAATCATACAAATTATGATGTAACCCTAAAAATAGTGAAATGTGGATGTATTCCTACTAAGATGTATAATGATTATAAGTGGATTTAAATTTTTAGTGGTAGAAAATTGAATAAAATTACATTTAATTTTTGTAAATCATAATCGTTATAAGATAAATGTATAAATAATAGATAAATTATATACTCATAATCATAATTAACATTGACATTTAAAATATAATAGAAGAATATTGATGAAATAAATTCACAATACATGTATCTTTAGAAAATTAATTATGTAATATAAATTATTTGTGTTAATGTAAACACCTTCCATTGTATTACATAGTAAAATTATTTCAAAAAATGAATTTATATAGATATGAGAAGAATATAATTATTAAATTATGTTTTACACACTCCATGTTTTGGAAATGGATTTTCATTGATTAACAACATTGAAAAATATTAATCAACCCAAATTAGATCAAGAAATTGTATCCCAATATCATCAAAATGTTGAGAATAAATAAACTATGTATATGATTTATAAGTTATTGTTCCATATCAATATTCAAATGTGGATAATTGTTTAATCTAGAATAAAATACATAGTTTATAAGTCTATTTTTTTATTTTAGTAGTCAATAATTGAAAATGAATCCAACTGGAATTAGGAAGGATGATTTTTGTTTCCTTATGATAAAATTTACTAAGATACATAAATTGGATTATGAAAATCAATCTAATATCCTTACCAGGTATCAATGTTATAAAAATAAATTACATGGAATTTAGGAGTATGTGATTCCAAATATACTTTATTTATATTTTGTGCAATGAAGAGTTGAAATAAATTTATTAGTGAATAAATATAGTAGTATGTATTTAAATGGTAATTGAAGGGTTTGAAAACCATAAAATTGAATGAAAAAATATATCAATATAAAAACGATCTATGTAAATGATTTCAATATTTATATCTTTTATCTTATGTGAAAATGGTTTTAACTATTAAATAGTATTTATGATCAATAAGAGATGATGAATTCAATACACGTAGTTTTTGATTGGTTACATTTTATTATATGTTTGGATAAGTCAATGATGTTCATAAGTATTTTAAATTGAATAAAAGAGTTTATATTATTATTATTTTAAAATACAAGGAATTGAGATCATACGGCCATCATTAGAAAATAATATTTAATGATATTATCTAAATTAAAATAATATGAACACATAGTGTTCCATATGTGATATGGTTATAGCAGTTTATTAGTTAAGTATACATTCTAAAAGGAAAAAAGAGTGATTTGCTAATCATAGCTGATTTGTTGAATCATATCATTATATTTTGATGTTAATATAGTGTTTAATGGTATAGACATAGTATTTTTTGGACTAATATATATTCAATGTTAACATTTAAAAAATTACACCTCTTAAAAAGTAATGTAAAATAACACATTAAAGTAAAAATTTTGAGGTAAAGGCATAAATTAATTATTATTATGTACATAAAAATGTTCTATGTAAACTGATATTCCATTTACAACATTTATTATTATTCTATGAACATAAGAAGTCATTATACTAGGTAAATTATTTGAATATTATTAATATAACTCTTAATTTCCAACTTTATCTTATCTAGAAGGAATGAAAATTGTAACTATCTAATGAGTGTAGTGGGATATTTTATTAAATGGTTATATAAATATGTTTATTGAATTAAATAGTGACATAATTAGGATGGAAAACCTAAAAATATTATTAAATATATGGGTAGTCTTATAGTATTTCATATATGATATTTTATATATGTTTCTATCTATTGTTTTATTTTGTTTTCTTAAAGAATATTATAATAGATAAAGTTTTATTAATTTTAAAATGAAATATCCACATTATCATTATTTCATGATGGATATATGTATATATATAAATATATTATGTGTAATGATAATTTAGTGATTGAGTTAAGCTTAATTTTTGTTCATCATCGGTTATTATTGGTTATAAAAATGTAAAACATACTATGTGTATATGTAATGTAAAAAAATATACCATTGATTTGTGTCTCAACTGTAGGTAAATAATGGCCTCATGAATTATTCTAATAAACTAGATTCTTCTTACTGGTGGTGAAATAAAAAATCATGCATTAGTATGACTATTGCGTTGAATAAAAGTGAACAGAAATTAGGAATAACAAAACATTATCAACACAAATATTCCGATCATGCATAATTCATCCAGAAATTCTATATTGCATTATTTTATGGAATTCCACATTGATTATATGTGGTAAAGAAGTATAATTATCTAGATTATGATGATATTAACCAAAGATACATATTTTACAATTAAGAACTAAAATTAAATCATCAAACACTATAATAACTAATGGGAATAAAAATTCAAATCTGGAACACAAATATTAAAATATTATTTTATAGTCTATTCATATCCAAGTCAGTATATTTTTATTGACACCTAATCAATGATGACACAAAATAAAGTTGTTAGATTATATATACATTATAAGTTGGTATCATTATCACACATTTTCAAGACAATTCTCATCAAACCATTAACAAACAAGATGTCAATCAAGGCCTTTACATGAAATCACTATAAACAAACTATCTTTAGAGATCCAAATACCATGTTCCATACCTAAATTGTTAGATAACACAAGGGAACAAAATAAAATTCAAACCATCATCCACAACGTAAAAAAATATAGATCCACCGAAATACAATTACCATTTCATCAAACCACCTCTTTCCAATACACACCACCAAGACCCATCCATTTGATATAGTTCATTTTCCATGAGAGTTACACCATTCACAAATACATTTCCAAAAAAACAATGAGAAATTATATAAAAAAAAGTTTCCAACTCCAGCACATATCATTTTTGAACCATCCCATGGAACAATCGCCAATACAAAAAATATAGAAGAACCAAAAGGAAAACTACATCAATAAACCTTCCCACTAGAACTATTTCTTGATTTTCCACCATCATCATCCAAATAAAACCTAGTCATTATGGGTCTGATCATGAGTTTTTTGGAATAAAAATCATAGGTGGAGCACTGTTTAATGGTACACAAATTTAGAAGCCACAAACCAAAAAGGAATATATGAATGACTCATGAAG
The DNA here is from genome assembly GCA_963277665.1 of Viscum album. Lineage (NCBI taxonomy): Eukaryota > Viridiplantae > Streptophyta > Magnoliopsida > Santalales > Viscaceae > Viscum > Viscum album. The sequence continues at coordinate 587,782,158 of OY728141.1, read as the reverse complement.
ACAACATGAATGTCAACAACCAACACCTCTATATCCACCATGTAATAAATTATTGTATACCATGATGGGGAACTATATGACATGAATACCAAAAATTATGATAGAGGAAGTCCTATGGTGGGAAAAGACATGTCAAACTTGTAAATCATTATTGGGGGTATATGATGCGATGAGATATATCCCAAAGTATAATATCGTGAAACATAAATAGAAATCTTTTAAATAAAACAGAATGATAGTATATTGAATTGGGTGAATGGAATCTTACAGAATAAGTTGCCACTTTGGTGAGGGGATAGAGAACCATCTCAACCATTTATCACTGGAGCATTCAAGGAAATTAGGTGACTATTTTTCACTAAGAGTGTAGAGAGATCATGGAGAGAGATGTTCCATCTTGATGTTGAGAGTTTTCATAATCATTAATCATGAATATTTTTATAATAAATTGAGTATAAAGGTATAAAATCATACATCAGTTCAAATCTCACTAGGATGATCAAAAATACAAAATAAAAAAAATCTAAGAGGCTTTACTACCATCCCAATTCCTCACATATTATAATTCTCCAATGAAAATTGAGTTAATCTAGCCTAATCAATGTTTCATTCAGTTCATTGAATGTAATTAATTCATATGGAATGTATGTACAATAGATTTTCTATAATGTGTTTGAAAAATAAATTTCATTATATTATCAATAATTCAACCTAATATAAGTGATCTAATTCATGTATGTATGATTATATATATATAAAAGATAGTAGATATTCATAGACATTAGATTCAGGACATTATGAGTTAGCCATACCACCAACAAACCATAAATTCCAGGACACCATTTTCTAATATGACCACTAAAACACCCATCCATACAAACTTTTGTTTGATTAATTATCCTGTATTATCCTTCCATCTGGCCTAGAACATATTTAAATACCATTGCTTTTATGATTTTAAAATTTATGGGGAATTTTTTATTTATATTTTATAGGGTTTTGTTTTAATAAACAATATTTGGATAGGAATTGTAAGTGTTTTAATATATCATGATAATGTTTATCAATGTGTAATGATTCCTATAGGGTTCCTAAGTTGATACATATTTTTGAAAATATGTGTGGGGGTATAAATTAAGGTAACATTTTATCCACAATCAACTACTATGGTGTTTCAATGAGTTTTTTTTGGAATTTTGGATTCTAGTCAATGAGAAACAAAACTAAACTATGAGGGGATACACCATAGAGTGGGAGAGGGGGTGTAGGGGTTGACCCAACTTGATAGAAGCTCACTACACAACAATTGAAGAGACAAATATATCGTATATCCACAGCCAGGTCAAGGGGTGCAACAATTTTACAATGTGGTTCTTTAATAGGAATAGTTATTATAAATCATTTCCCCCTGGTAAATATAGGGATTGATATGATGTGAATCCCTACAAGACTCTATAATAGGATGACATGCACCATGTATATTATGGAAACACAATAAATGGGCCATGCACAGTTGTTTCTAAGATGGGGAATAATGTAAATTTATTAGTTTCTCGCCAATAATTTTAGATGATGTGATGCATGAGAATATTAATTTTTTTCATTATCCTGTACTCTTATTACACACTTGGATCCACCATAGTAAGGTATATTTTTTTATAAATTTTGGTTGGAAATTTATGGGTAGTTGAATTTTTTTATCAACTTACATTTTAGCATTAATTGTATCCATTTTATTTATGTGTGATTCAGGTAGGGTGGATAATTTTTTACTAGATTATATTAAAAATCATTCAAATAATTTTTATTATGATAACATTCTATAGAGGGTGTCCTATAGTAATGAAAAAAAAACATTCATCAGTATTTTTATGCTGGTACAAAAGAAAATAAATTTATTTATGTTCTTTCATAATTATAATAAAATTAGTCAATAATTTTTTTAATGATGGGTCTCTGTTCTGGTATATTTATGATGGCATGTCAACAGTCGACCACACCGTATTGATCATTATTTTTTCAAACAGTTGATAATTTGTGATTTTTTAGTAGTTATGATTATTTTCCTTAAATTGTAAATTAATTTTGAATTTATTGATTAATTTTTAACAAATTATAATTAACGAATTTTTATTAATTATCATGATATAGGACATCATGATGATGGGTACTGACTGGTTGGCCTTTTTTTGTATTAATATTGAGTAATTATGATATACTAAACGGGAATTTTTTTTGATAGTGGTGGTTCCCTAAAAACCCCATTGGTTGATTCTTCTGATATGTAATATTTAATATTGGTTTAAAAAGTATGGGAGGTTAAGATTATGATTAAATAAATATTTTTATTTTAATGATATATATAAATTGAACAAAATTTCAACAGTCGCGATGGACCCTAGTACACTACATTAATTCATCGATATTTAATAGTTTGGAGATTTACTATAAATTCATATATTCATGAAATTAAAACATAATGGGTATAAATTATATATATTAATAACAACATAGTGTCCCATTTATAGAATACCTTAAACTTTTGCTTGTATATGGGTGTGGTGTTCTACGAAGAGATTCTTGAGTAGACCACGATAACACCTTATGACACATTTTATCCCTGGAGTTAATTTATATGATCATGGGATGATTCTTCATCCCAAATGATTTTTTATTACCTCAGTGTTTATAAAATTTATATTTAAATTGATAGATTGGGTGTGCAAACATTTAATATAAGGAACCAAACATAATATTTTATAAAATTTTCAGTTAAAAAAATAAATTACTCTCCTACAGTTCAAGAAAATATACGATTTGGAGTTTTAGATAACTTGGTCAGTACTCCTAAATAATAAACAAATACAATAAATAGTGGAAGCCTTTAATCTTTTTATTTTTGTTTTCACAACAAATAACATTTAGAATGAAACATGTTTTATTTTTATGAAAAAAATATTAATTTTTATAAAGAATAATACATCGTTGTTCCAACACGTCATTATATCATATAAATATTATTTTGGAAATGTGGTATCACAAAAAATATAATGGAAACTGAAAAATAAAAAGATGAAAAATAAAAATTCTAGTTTATCTCAAAACAATAAGATCATTTATAGTAGTTTTTCGTTGACAAAATATACATTTAGATCAAATTAAAATTTACTAGCACATGACATTTTATTTAATTCAATTATTTTTTCATAAAAGAAATTATGAAAAATCATGAATAAAAAAAACTAACATTGAGGGTTCTTTATAAAATATGAGAAAAAAAGAATTGTTTTCTTAGAGACATAAAATTTTAACAATAAATTGAATAATCATTCTATAAAAAAGGTCATTAACATAACCAATATAATAAAAATGATAACATTAAATGTGGTTCGTAAACATATAAAATTCATGTATGTTTATTTCAAAATGATTTACATAAAACCCATAAAAGAAACCTAATAAATTTAATAACCTACTCTGTCATGACTAACACACCATGTTCTTATTTTCCAAGGATATACCAAATTAGAATACCCTAAATAAGGCTCGAATAGGCCTAGACATAGAGTCTAGAGATGATTATGAGTAGCACTCACATGGGAATATTAGAAAAGTTATATGTATGAATTCAAAAATTTAAAATATTATATGATTATGAACTCAAAAATAAAATTGATAACAAATTAGAGGATATAAATTTATCCATCATTCAGAGTACAAAAATAATACAGGGATGAAAAAATTGAAAAAAATCACACCAAAATGATAAATTAGCCAAACATCATTGTCAGAGCAGAATATAATCAATTGTGACATGTTGAATGAACTACGGTGTGTGTAGCCCAAATATATCCTTTATCTACTCATAGTCCACCAAGAACCCCATCGAGTTGATCGTATTCATAATACATGACACATATTTAAAGAGCCCATGTTGGAATGAGTATAACAATATCAAGTAAGGATATCTGAAATCACCAAGTATAAAACATCATGTGTAGTAAACTCATAATAGGATATGTCAATCAGAATATGAGACATATAAATAACTCATATAGATATACTCATTTTTTACACTAAGTCTCATGTTATTTTCACAACCACATTTCTTGAGTAAGTTTATTCTCAATAGTTTATAACCACCCTCACATGGGATAACTCGCACATTAAGTTTGGTAGCACTATTGGGATCCGTTTGAGATGTTGTGCTTAATAGGCTTGTCCTTAAGGAAGTGAAAACAGAAATACTAAAAATAATGATACAATAATTGAGGTCACACCCATGTCAATGAGGTAATACCGACTAACCTAATATGGATTAGTAGGATAAGAAGGTTATTCATTAATGTGTATAGTTGGTCAGGCCGATTATGAGAAAAATTATTACAACTATATATGAAACTAATACCATGAAGAGGATCATAATCATTTGTTTAGGATGGAATTATATACTATTCAATCATAGGGATGGATTAATGTAACACACCCTTAACAAATAGAGTCCTTTATGAGGGAATTAAGGTCTCTATGTTATTTTTTTTGGAGTACAAGATGTTTACTAGAAGTACATAGTATTTTTTCTCAAGACCTGGTCAACCCTGGAATCATAGAAAATGAAATTGTACATTCCCATGTCCATAAGACAATGTCTATGTACATACTCATATCCATGTACTTGGCCATGTCAAATTATATGGCCCAAACAAAGTGATCTCGTAGTGTCAAGTCCATGATTTTGTTTAAATCTATGTATCCCTTGAGTAACATTCAGATCCACATGGTATGGGTCACATTGCATGTGACACATATGAAAAGTCATGTGATACTTTTAGTCTATATAGAAACCTTATAGTTTTATCCAAGGCCCTACACAAACTATATTCATGGATAACATTCCTTGTATATATAAATTTTTAAGAAACCATAGATATAATTCCTGAATCATCATCCACTCCTCTAACTTCTAATATGGCTATGAATCACACAGGTAAAACAGAACATGGTCTATCTAATAATTTGTATCTCTACTCTCTAAAAAATGACCATATAATTTTTAGGGAATACCATTTAACACGTCCATATCACAACACTTCAATGCCCACATGATGAACCCCTATCATATCCCAATATATCATCATAGTGAAATACCATTTTCAATCCAAACCTGGATATGCGGTTTCAAATTCATTCTCTAAAAGAAAATTGTGGAATGATTGATTAATCAGTTTTTTTCGAAATACTAAGAAAAAATAACAACAATTAAGAACACATGATAAAAATTGGAAAATATGAAGAACACAAACATGATTAATGTAAAAACAATTTCATGTTATCTTTGATTCATTTCCATTATAATTACTAATGAATACTTGAAAACAAAAAATATACAATAAAATAAAAACTTTATAATAAATAATCCCTTAACAACAATACAACAGATCTTTGAATCAATCTATTAGTAAATAATTACTCTTCATCATAGGGTAATAAAATTTATATGAATTAATATAAAAAAACATCCGACATTAATTCGTATTGATGATTTTTTAATAATTAATCCATGATGTTTTCGTTGGCCTTATCTTTAATTTTCCTTGGCATAACAATTGATAAATCTTGATCTATTGATGTATATCCATAGAATTTCCTACACTGAAACATCTCTAAAATGATGGTAGTTTTTTGTACATCTAAAAAATTTGGTTAAAACTAGGATTATATTGAAGATTATTAAGTCAATTCATCATCTAAAATACTATTAATTAATTAATTAATTCATTCATTATGTACATCATCAATCACTTTTTTAAAAATTCCAAATGTCGACAAAGATTATTGTGAACCAATTTTAATGATTGTATTATGAACATAAAGGAAGAAATATATTTATGATCGGATAATTTTTTTGAGTTATTATAATTTTTTATAAAAATTTCTCTTGCATGATATTAATATATTTAATATTATTCAATTATCAATTTTGGGCACAGTAATCCTTAGATTAACAATTCATATTAGTGCTTGGGCCCAAAAATATTATTATATTTCTGTTTCAAATATTAACATAAAATAACCAAGTTATTAAATTATCCCCTCCTTAAGAATTTAAAATTTTAAAACTAAAAAGGAAAACACGAATTGATGTGGTTATTGAGGACACATATGAGTATCACACTCATTGGTTCTCTCATAATGATTTGTGTGATACCATCAGACACACACAAAAAATTATCCATGGAAGAGCTTCTATAGTTGATCCTCAATATCCACCAGGTAATCTAGAAATACATAACTATGCTCGATGTCTACCTCACCACAGTCACTAAGATTTGATTGGTTGTGCACATATCTCCTCATCTATGGCATATGGAAGAGTTAGGAACCTGTTATAACAACAACATTAGAGCCATGTTGTACACCACCATGGACATTATATACATTATCTAGGATGTTCCAATTCATCTCAATGTAATCTTGTCACTTAGAAAAGTATTCATAATATCCATTGGGGTTAGACCATAAGGAACAAATGGTATCCCTCCTCAACATTTGAGGCCTATATCATTATTCTGAGTAAGACTTGTGAGGGTAATGTGTAGTCCCCTTATTCTCTTGGATAATCTGAACCATATGTATCATAAATCAGTCCAAATATGGGCCCATGTGTAGGGACTCTCTTGTATGAGTCTAATGATGTGGTGAGCTATAGGGTTTCCCATGCGATGCATTAAATATATATATACTAATGTTGTAGTGGAATATGTCATTGTAATAAAAATACATTAATGGTAGGTGTTCCTCCCAACTATATCCAAAGTTTATGATGAAAGAAAATAGTGTATACTCTATTACCTAAATGGTCCAATCAATATATCCATAAGTTTGGTGTGTGTAGTTTGGATCAAATTTAACTGAGTGCCAATGTTATCATTATACCATATCAATAATCTTGTCATGATTCGAGAACAGTGATATAAAATGATTTTTTACAAAACTCGGTGGTTTCATACAACCATTATCACACAATGGAATCCCAAAAACTCTTTTAAAATACAATCCTTATATCTAGGAAGTGGGATGAATTGGTGAGTTGGCCTATGATAGAAAAAATTAATTGTGTCATATGGATGTATGTGATAACCCCATCATGATGTCAATATATATATCATCCCATTTCCACTATGTCATCTCCAGGGGTATAGATACACCCCCATGAACTAGGTGTTTTGCCTTTAGTGGCTGACAAGTGAGGCATCAAGAGACCAACTCCACTACATTGTTATTTATGTATGGAAAAAGACTGGGTTAAGTGTCATTTTACCGCCTCACACACCAAGATGTACTTCAAAATGGTATGTATGAAACAAAATTATATGATCTTACCACAACATCACTATACTATCATCTATCCTATAAAATAGTTAATGTGATCTCCACCTTCAGAAAATACATCAAGAGAACATCCAGTGGATATTTGAGTATGTATGGACACACAGTAGGTATCTACACTATGATCATAAAAAACAAATTAATTATATCAGTTTGATAATCAGCAACTATAGATATGATGAACTTCCCGTGTTCACTATGGACAATTACAATGAGGTTAGATGCTGTGATGCATGATCCAAAAACTAGGATCTTTATCTATAGTTGAGTGTTTAACTCAACATTTCACCATCCCAATAGTATATACTATCTCAATTTCATAGAACTGGATGTTATTTTTCCACCCCCATGTGTCAAGTTAATAGTTTTTAGTAGATGATAAATTTCACACAAATAAGTTAGTTTCACCATATATTTAGATATAATACAATTAATTCCAAATAAAGATCAAGGGTATCATAATTCTACTCCTGGGGTCTCAATTTCTGAGACCCATAGGCAACCACCACCTGCCTCTACATTAGAACACATGTAGGACCAGCCCTTGAAGAATTATAGAATACTATATAGTAAACAAAAAAATATTTAAATATCAATATGGGAGTTCTCATAAACATATAAATCAATATATGAAAATAATATGGGAACATTTTCATCCATATAAAAGATGTCCACATCTGGGTCAAAGTAGTTAAATGTGCTGATGCCTTGGAGAAACAGAGTATGACTCTCTTATAGTTGCATAAAAAACGACCACATCTATGAACCTCCATCACACTCTTGCGTGTATATCAAGATGAAACAACATCATACCTTTTTGGTTCCACTAGAACATCATAATTTATGTTTACACGTCTCAGAATGTGGAACTCGTGAATATATAAATGAAAATTCAAGATAAAACGATATATTTGGTTCTCTCAAGGAGTGTTGAGAACTTTCCTAGTGTGTTTTAAATTTTCCTACATAAAATACATGAATACTATTATATGATCGATGAAGGAAAAAACAACAGATCAATTAGAGGCATTAAGATCTGGTTGATGAGTCCAATTAACACAATTGGGGAATTTTTCTGGCTAAAGATAATGACTATGTACTCATAGTGACCATAGAGAATTTTAAATGTCATCATTGTTATATCCTCAACCAATAATCTTATTTGTGATAACATTATCTTGGTTCAATCATTAAGAACCATAATTACCCTCTTAATTAATTAAAGTTTCCATGTATCCTTGATAGTGTATAATGTTTCTTCCTAGTCACCTAGTTCATGTGCCACTAATATATTACAAAATTTATATCTTATCTAGTTTCATGGAGGACAACACTAGGGATTCCATAGAGGGAACAATTATTCTCACGAAGACCTTGCAATACTAAATCATCCAACTAAACCCACAATGCATGAATCTTTGTGGGATCCATCTGATATGATGGTGTAGATATTAGTGTCATCCCTAGGTGAATGCCAATTTACAAGTCCAACTCTCAGTGGAAAGGTACAGATAGTACATCCTTAGGAATAATATCATCATACACAACTTCTAAATTAGAAAACAAATAGATTATAGAATCTACTTATGCAAGATTCTATCAAGACAAATAGTGATTAATCGCTACACCCACCTTTGTTTTATTCCATCCTACACTATCTATATCTCATTCTTGTATACGAAGGAAATATCTATACAGTAAATGTAAACACAAGAACAAATCATCCTAAAACAATCAATAAATTTTTGAATGGTGTGTATTAAATCCATGCTTATGATGACATAATAAGGACCCATCTATATAACAATCATATACCATGAGAAACACTCACCTAGAAGCTTCATATCATACTATAAAGGAATGTGTGTGACCTTGAAAACAACTTTGGTAGGAGTCTCTAAGATGATCCAAGGTATGAAATGGAACCTATTGTTCATAAACTAGGGATGTATCAAAAAAATAGCGGTTCATTACTATATCATTAATGAAAATAATAATTTATATGTGACACATATCATACGTATAATCAACCATGGAGCCTATATATCATAGGTTTCTAAATCTTGCACCTTCCCTCATCCCCATCTAAATGCTCCTTGATCGTCGTGGGGACCACCAGGGGTGTTGTTGAAAAGATATCAAACTCTATACCACCTCCCTCTACCCTCCCTACTCCCCCCATATACACAATCATTTTGACCTCCCTACTCCTGCCACTACTTATAGATAGGTGGAACATCCACTATCTCTCCACCCCAACACATTTCCTATAACCCCCAATAAGTAAGATTGAAAATACGTATATCAATGGACCTAGATGTCTCTATGGAGACCATAATAAATGTATTGTTCTTGAAATAACAGATCCCAAACCATATCCATCATGTATAATGGTAGGTTGGTAATACTTTATGAATACTCAACCAAAGTAATGTTGTAATGATTTAGCTATAAATTCTCTTCGATGCACACCAATAAAATTTTAGTTGGATAGTAATAATATCTAAAGATAACCAAAAAAAATATCCTAGAAATATTTGACTCGTTATATAATATAACTAAAAGGATCCACTAATTTCCTATGAATCCAAGAATAATTTTCACCTCTAATACCACCATCTAGTCGGTATGTGTCCTAAAAAGATGAAAGTCTCATGTAACAGCCTCATGAAAATCTTCAACTACCTATGAATCTCGTTCAACCAACATCTTAATGGTCACATGTAAATAACATAATGATTTATTCTCATCCTCTACACCTCATTGGTTGGTAATACAATTACAACCTGCTTCTAGAGGGGTCGAGGTATTACTGAAAAACCAGTTGGAGGCACAACCTACTCAACATGTACCATTATCAAATTTTTTTCATTGATGGGATCATCAACACGATCATACATCTGAATCTTATCATGATTTAATTATGGAGGCATCTTGAAATAGACAAAAATGTAACACATGAAATGATTTTATATAGAGATATGAGTAAATATTGACATGGAAAACAAACCCATTATAATATGAATATCGTACCAATTTTGACTCTATAAATATTCTATACATTTACTGAGTTAATAGGTAAGATATTAGAGTCCTAGTGTATCGATACATTATATTCCACCCCAACACTAGAGTCCATGTCTTCAATTATGATCCCTAAAAAATTAAAATTCATTCCATAAATCCATGACCAATTTCAAATTTATAAAAAACATCGTATATTAGTCCTCATATAGAAAAATCATCTAATACCACTCTATCATGAAACAACTGATTGGGTTCTACCTTTAAAGTGATATGTTATGATATTTTACAGTAAGCCCACATCCTTTAGTCTAGGGACAGACAAATAGCACTGACAAGGCATAAAAATCACATGGGAGGCATTATCCTAAGGAAACTGTATACACACAAACACATATCCAAGCCCATAAAATGATGAAATTTAAATTAAAATAGATACCAAATACATTAATTAGATTATATCCCACAATGATAGTATATACAAAAATAGAATGAAATAAGGGAAAAATACATGCTGACCAAAAAACATATTGATATCCAACATTACAGTAAGAGGAAAATACAATCAAATGTGACTCCTAGAATGAACCAAAATTTGTGTTTCCCAAATTGAATCTCTATCATATTTCTATCCACAAAAAATCAAAAACGATAAGCCAATCGTGTTCATAAGTCATGAAACGTGTAGTAAGATCCCATCTAGGTGTGAGTACATTAAACCCAGTAAGACTCACTAAAATAACCAAACATAAATCATCAAGTGTAGTCATCCTATAACTTGAAATTTCAATAATAATATGATACATTCAAATAAAAATTCTAGATATACTCATATATGACACAATGTATCATGGTATGATAATAAACACATTTGAATCCAATGATTCTAATTGAGAGTCCATAACAACAATTTATCATGAGAAATCAGTCAATAAGTCTTATAATAGTGATAGAGTCCATCTAAGATGTGGTGCTCATCGTGTCACACTATAAGTAAGTAATAATTAAAATGAGAATATGTCTATATAAAAATGGTTATCACACAAGGGGAAATCGGTCTTATTGAATAACCCAATATGGATTAACCCATGAAGTAGGATATCATCACCCATGTATAGTTTTCCGCACCAATTTCATGTATCTTTCCTAAAAATGGGATTAAGAATATCCTCATGGACTCTATGAGATATTAAGAAATATGTATAAAAAGTATCTTAGATAGGATAACATACCATTTTTATGGATGTTATTTCACAATATATCCTCATAAGGATGGATCTAATTAACAAACTCTTAAATAATCTAATCTAATGTGAGAATATAAATGTGTTTAAGATATCATTGAATGAGTAAAAAATCATAAATTAAAAACCCAAAATTTACCATCTATTGTATGTCTAGCCATTTATCATGGAAAGTTGCCATTTTTATTCCTATGATGACCTGGTCATGCCAGCACACATGCAGGTGTCTATTCACTATTCCATGTCCATGTACAAAGATCATCTAGTGTACAATATTCATTCCATGCACCTGACTACTTTTATGTCCACGTATCCACCACTATACAAGATAAGATTCCCATTAAAGGTCACAGGGAATGAGACATTTATCACATGCTATGTAGTACTTTTTTTTCTGTAGGAATGGTAGCATTTCATCCGGGTCCCCACATGATGTTTATTCCTAGATTATGTGTCGTGTATATAATGATTTTCATGAAAACAATAACATGGTTAAGTGATCATTATAAAATCATCTAACCTATGATCTAGTCATAAATCCCTTTTACTTGAACGATTTGGTTTGACTTAGCATTTTTGTTGCAACTCAGTATAATTTGGATGCCCAATTTTCACAATAGACCATTAGTCATGTCTCCCATAACCAAATGTTAAAACCTACATAATGAAATCTTATTTAGTTATAATCCATCCTCGTAAATCAATACCATAATCAGTACAAACTCATATCTATTGTATCGATTTTTTGTACTAGAAACTAGTTTATAATAATTTATAACCATGTATTTGTAAAAATACAATCCAAAATGAATGTTGATGATTATTTCATGATAAAATGGTGAAGAAATCAATAAAATAAAAACACGTGGAATGGATCTTAAACAATTTTCATGTTGCAATTAATTATATTTTATTAAAATGTCGAATGTAGAGATAAAAACCAAATCTGAAAAAGAGAATCCCCAAATTCTTATCAAATAATTTATTCATTCAATATTATTGATCATAAATTAATAATTTATTTTATCGATTCACATTCTTCATATGATAATCAAAATGAAGATAAATCCAAAAAAAACATACCTTCAGATGGATAGATCACCGAAAAATAATGAATATTCAAAATTGTCATTGGCCAGATCCCCAGTTATCATTGAAACACTGGTCTCTAATGATTGATCAGTTGATTATTATCCATAGAAGTTCCTCCATTATATCCACTCTAAAATTCCATGTTTATGAGGCAAACAAATAATTTTTGATAAGACTAATTTTATATTTGCTTTTATTTAGGTCATTTAGTCATGTTAAATAAGAATAAATTTTAATTTATCATTATGAAAGATTTATAAAAAATGACCATCACTGAAAATGATTATGTCATACATAGGTTAAAGGCCACATTCTAAACTTAAGATTGGTCTCATATATAATTTTAAAGACCCTATTTAATAAATTTTCTAATTTTTTCAAGAAAACTACTCACATGTAACATAACTATTATTAATATTTTACACATTTTAATTCTAGGATCACCATGCATTGGAATATCACATTTTCTTAGGTAATTGACACAATAATATTACTTAATAATTTTAACATATTTACATTTAAAAATATGTAAAATTTTATTTCATTTAATTCAAATATAATTCTATAGAGAACCTAATCATTAAAAAATAAATTAGAGAGATATATCGGTATAAAAATAAACAAAATAATTTAAATGAGACATACAATATAGGAAAACCCCCTAATTTATGGAATTTACCTCATCAAACTCATAAAAATATACTTTTGTACCCACATAGAACCATTTATTAATACTGAAATATATGAATTTCCTTCAAAAACTAATTCTTAATACTAAAATACATTTATAAATGGGAAAGTGGTTATTTAATTAACATGAACATGATATATTATAAAATAATCAAAGCCTAAAATAACATTAGTCATTATTGTAAATGCCTTATATATTGAATACGCTAAAATATATCATTCCTTTTTTGCTTTAGTAAATAATTTCAAAACAGGATATATAAAATGTATAAGAAGATTTCATTTTAAACCCATTGAAATAATCTAATAAGTGACATAAACCCATTATTATAATTCATTTTATTCAATATAAATACATACAGAAATTATTTTATCATTATGGACGTGGAGGAAAATATTTATAAATTAAAACATTTTAAAATTTAAATTTTTTTTAAGGTAATGCTTTCATCCCTTAACTCTGAATTATAATGTGAATTATTTGTAATCATAAATGGTATATATATAATAATTATTAAATTCTTTTATAACCCCATTCATGTCTTTTATTTCATTTATTTCACTTATATCCATGTTGTACATAATTACTTTTTAAATTATGTTAACGTTGGATGTTTCAATACTTTCGTCCCATAAGTTAGAAATTGACATGGTAGGTTGACTGCAGTCAAATGGGACATTATTTCAATATCTCTATAATATCTATCAAGTTATAATTATCATGGTTATATATAAATTTTTTAATAATATATTAATTCAATACATGAAAACATGATTATATAGCTTCATGGAGGAGCTAGTCTATACAAACACATGAATGATGTTATCATTTTTCAGTTATTGAAAATATATATAATAAATGATATATTATATTTATATATTTATATTTATTCCATGAGTACCCAATAATGAATCAAATATATAACAATAAAAAATCCTTTTTAGGTTGTTTTGAAAAAGGAGGCACATAACATTATAGAGGTGGTAAACCACACCTACACATGAGTGATGATTTAATTTCCTATATGCTTTAAAAGTATATGAAAAGGGTTTTATCTAATAATAATAATATTTATATATATTATAGATAATAAAAATTTTATATCATAAGAGTTATATAATATTTTAATGAGTTTGAAAAATAAATATCCTTGAAAATTGTCAGTAATTACTTATACCTTCACATCATATAACCTCTTTATATTACATTATAAGCTGTTAGGATTTGTATTATTGTGTGATTAATACCTCTATAATATATTCATGGATGTTTTAGAGATATTAAGTCAATTATTGGATGATCTAGAGAGTTAAAAATTTATGAAAAAGTGAGGAGGGTAGACACTATTTTATAATTGAAGGGAGAGGCACCCATAAGAGTACATATAGTATTAACTGAATGTGGGTTAATTTTAACCATAATGTGGCACCAAATTGAGGAATTCATAATATTGTTTTGAGTATGAGTTGGAATTATCTCATATAATAAAAATTTCACATGTTTAGGGAATTTATTCTCTTTTATTCAATATATTTAATCCTCATTATCCCTTTTGATTATTACAAAGATATTAAAAAAATACACTATAAGATTAATGAATGATAAAATAAATGAAAAATGGAGTTGTTGGTTGAAATTGTTTCGTATTTAAGACTATATACCATCCAATTGGATGAATATTATATTTTTAGGAGCTTAAAACATGTAAATAAAATATTATTCTTCATAATATTCTATTATAATAGTTTTTAGAACTATTCATATAGTTTGATATTAAATAAATAAAAACAATAATGAAATTATAATATCATCATTTAAAAATAAATAATATGTTTTATTTATCTAAAATAATCATCAAGAATGTTAGTCATTGAAATTGAATTAATTTTAATGATTTTAGAAACATTTTCTACATTTTTCATTACATTATAATCACTATGTTAGTGTTGCATAATAATTTAACCAAAATATTACATTGATGAAATATAAAAATAAACTAACATGATTAAAAAGTTTATATATATTATAAATTAACATTTATAACTGATGATAACTACATTTAATCTATATACTAAAATAGTATAAACATTAAAATTAAGAGTGTGGATGTTTTTTAATTATTTACTTATAATAATATTAATGTCATTATCGAAGGAATATAGAAATAAATTTAAAAATTTTTAATATAAGATTGTTATGTTAAAAAAATTGAACAATAAATTAAATATTAGTGTTATAAATATTTATAGGTCTTATTTCATAGTTTTAACCCTATTTTACCTATTTGACACTAACTTAGTTGATGAATATGTACTTAATTCACTATTCATGATGTTAAAAAAGTGGAAATATTGAAAAAATTTAATACTATTAAATCCAAATATAAAATAAATTTTTTATGATTCATTTTATAGAGTATATGGAATTAATTTTTAATATAAATTCATAAAATTCAATGAGAAATAATAAATTAGAAAAAAAAAATTTTCTTATGTGCAAAAAAGAACATATATAAGAATAATTAATAATGATGATTCATATGTACATAATAATATAATTTATAATTTATGTATAATTATGCAACATTAAGATCCAATTAAAAATACAATGGTAATTTTAGAATATATTAATTTTTGAAAATAAATGATAATTTTACAAAAATTAGTATACTCCACTATTAACATATAAACAAAATATTTCATAAAATTACCAAAAGAACTGTAAGATAAATTCAAATTACTTATTTAATGTTTATATTCATTTTATAAGAAAAAAATTATAAAATTAATATATTATTCATTTAAATAAAACCATATAATGAATGATATAAAATTTTGTTAAAATAATATTATTTTATTCGTAGTTGAAGAATTAATTAAATTTATATTATCAATATTAGTCTAATTGAACTATTTGTTTATTATATTATTGAAATTAAATTGATCCATTTCCAAAATTACATATTTTTTATTATTCCACCTTTCTGGAAATTTTCTCCTCAAAATTTTAATCATTACATAAAAAAATGTGTATATTTTCGATACTATCATTTTTTGATTCACATGTTATTCATTCAATCATATGGTTTTTCCACAGAAACTTAATCTAGTTAATCACCTCCCCCAAAACACAATATATATTTAGAAAAATTTCAAAAGAGTTTATTCCTTATAAAAAAGTTTCTCATGAAACTAAAATGGTCTCATACTATAAAATTGAGATGCATATGGCGCATACTTCTGTAAAAGTAAAACATGAAAACCGTCATGTACCTCGGATAAAAATTAATTATAATAAATGTATTCTGAAACTGATACATCTATATATAACATTTTATATAGTCCAATGAACCACATAATTATCAATCCATTTTCACTATAAGGAATATAACTTTCCCATTAGGATATTTTAAGAAAAACATGATCACCTATCTCCAATGAATGATATTTCTTCAACCAGTCTGTATAAATATTTCTCACACACTATGATTTCTTCATATGTATAAAAAATATCTTCATATTCTCAACCATTTATCCTACATATATTTTTTCCAATAAATTTTATTCCTAAAATTCATCCCAACAAGATGTTGGCCCAAACCAATTTCAATATAAATAAAAAAAATCTTCAAAATGTATAATTGAATAAAAAATTTTGTTTTATGAAAATTCAAATAATGGAATGTAGAGATACTGACATCTATTGAAATATATAATACTAAATCCAAGTTTGTATACTAAATTTTTATTCATAATCTCGGATATATCATCATATTGAGGATGAAAATGTATAATTAAATTTAATTTAATATGCAATGGAATATGAATATTTTACCCTAAGTAACGGTAAATAATAGATAATAGTTAGATATAATAGAAAGTGTGACACCATAAAATTTTATTATTTATATATAATAATTTATATAAATATGATATAAATAAATCTTATGTTGAATATGAAAAAATGTGTAAATTAATCTCAATAATCAACAATAACCCATATCTCATTATTACCTTGTGATGTATCTGGAAATCCAACCCTAAAATGTAGTGATATATTATACAATTTAAATTCTAATAAGGGAAAAGCCATAGGAATACCCTTAACTAATTATAATTCTATACCAACCTACTGACAATTTAAATATATCATAGTTATTTAAACTAATATCTATATTCAGTCCATACCATAAGAAATATTAGTGAAGGCCCCTATATATCATTGTGGTTTTGGGGTTAATAAAAAATAAAGAGTTATGTGTTTTAATCAATAAAATTTCTTTAATAAGGAATCTTAAGGTAGACATAATCATTTTCTTAGACAAAATAAACTTCTTTGTCAATAATAAATTAAATAATCCAAACTTTATATAACCATTATAATTTTCATATACAAATAAATCATCTTTAAGTGACTTAATAATTGTTTATGATAATGGAAACTACAATAAAACCTGAACCCCAATAGGGTAAAATCCCACATGTATAATTTATAAACCAAAATTACCCAAAACATTTATCAAGGGATCTCATTCCAAACATATCAAAGTTAACGTTTTATTATATTTTCAACATAAAGCATCAAACTCTTGGTTTTATTTTTCTCGACAATATGTAACCATGAATTCGAAATAATTAATCAATTCCCCCCATATTATATCCCTCATTGGCAATTATTTTTGATCTAATATATAATTAACTCATTAATGATCATTATAAACTTAGAAAATTATTCTATATAAATTATATATCTAGAATTTTAAAGTTAAAACAAAAACAATATGAACATTTTCATATGTATGATAATTTATGCCATGAGAGTTTAATTAACATAGAAAATAAGAAATTACCTGGTCAATATGTAGCATAACAAAACTAAGTACTTTCAGTGAAGAATATTTTTAGATAATAAAATCCAAATTTATAGATTGGAGAGAATATATAAATAATTTTCTAATATTCATTTCAATCCTTATAATCATTTATCACTATATTTAATATATTTTAAATTAACTTATTTTTCAGTTATCATTGTGGATGAGATAACGATGAAATGTTTTCAAAATATCATTTGTAGTAACTAGCTAATCACATAAATATATGAATCTATGTGATATTTTTATTTCTGGTCAACTCTTGAGCTAAATTATTTTCACTTAAATAAATAATTATTCAGTCTTAATTTATATTGTTTCTACAGAACCAAATATAATGAAATATAAAATATAAAATTTACAAAATTTCAAAATAACATTTATTTCGTTTAAGGATTACAAAAAAACCCTTAAATTATTTTCCTGGTCATCATATATTTTATAATATATAATGATTTAATCAATAATAAAAAACAAAATTGTATCTACGAACTCATGGAAAACACTATGTATATAATTTGAAAATATACCTTGTTCAACTACCAATCCAAAAGGAATAACTAAAAAATCATATTTATTATAATTATTATGAAACAATATCTTCAAAATTTCATTCTCCTTAACTGTCATCTTATAGAATCATGACATGGGATGAAAATTAAAAAAATAATGATATCCCTATATATGATCAAATAATTAATTAATTTGAGACAATAGATACTTATTATTAACAGTGTAATTATTAGATTCTCTACAATGAATTTAAAGCCCAATAGATCTATAATTATTTTTATCACATAAAATAAGAGTACCCAATGGTGAATTTATCTGAAGATTGAAAATATTCTTAAGAAAATCATGTAAATACTTTTTCTATTCCAATACTTATACTTGAGATATTTAATAATGAGGTTTTAAATTCTATTATAATCATAAGCTAAGTAAATATTAACTTCAATATTCTGATCCATAATAAAAATATGAAATTTATTAATAAATAAATAAATATATTTAATTTCAACACGAATATAAAAAAATTAATTGCTTTATTCATCTCAATAATATGTTAAATATATCATTAATTTTTATATTTGAAATTTTTTCTCAATTTTATGATATGTTATAAAATTTGTGAATTCATTATTCCATACAAATATAAAACCATTCCAAAAAACAACGTCTTTATCTCTATATTTATTTTTATGATAAATAGGATGTTAATACATACCTAGTATTACATCAAATCCTACATGGCTTATGATCACAAGGATTGTATGTAAAACACTTCCAAAGAGGATAACAAAAATATTATTCTAATATGTGTCTTATTTAATAGCACCATCAGGTGTTTTTATAGAATGTTGTGGATTCATTTCCAGAGGTGAAATTTTCAATTTAAAATAATTTTTTGAATTAAAATAATTTTGAGACCCTTAATAAAAAAATATATACAAATAGGAAAATTAATGTTCCCAGGAAAACATTTCAGGATGGTTCAATATATGATGAAATAGTCACAACAGATTTATTCACACCTGTTTATTATTCTCCTTGAATACTTCCATTATTTATTCTTATATTTTTATATGTACTCTCATAATGACACATATCATTATAATTAAATAATATTTCATATGGATTTTCATTATTTTGATGATCATTTATTTACAATTATAAGACTTACGTCCAATCATTATACATCATAACCACTTCAAATATTTTATATGGTATTCACCAGAGTGATTTTAAATTTTTTTTGACTAGATGGAAAATATATTATCTTACATTCATATTTATTAGATGATTTATTCCCTATTACCTTCCATATAGAAATATTTTATTATTTTTTTCATAAAACACACAATCACTGATTAACACAACTTATACAATCTAAACACATAAAATATATTTTCTTCTAGATTTACTTCCCGATAATCCATTTAAAATTTATATATATGAATTAATATTTATTAAAACTGAATAATTTTACTTTTAAGATATCGAATTCTCTTTGGAGTTTACTTTTCCAACCATCAAAAAATTTCATTGTACTTAGATATAAAATATTTATCAATTTTTCATCAATTACATGATTTTTTTATATTAGATGTTGAAAACATTCAGAAAATACATATGAAGGAAAGTTTTATTTAATTTATACCATTTTATGACATTAATACCTAATATTTAAGAAATAATAATTAATGATAAACACTAATTAGATTCACCTTCAAAATGGTATATAAAAAGAATTATATTTTGATGTTACGAATTACTGATAAAATATAATATATTTTCTAGGGATTTTTACCATCCATAACTATCACAATAGTAAGATGATACACTATATAATATAGGGTTGTATTTGTTGTATATTCTTTCTAGTGGACATGTTCATCAATTGAGAATTTGGTTTCTCTCATGTGTGGATATTACCACCATTCTAGGTCAATGTTAATTGATCCATTAAAACAAAAAACTAATAAATTTCAATTACAACCATTTTATGATTTTATTTTTTAAGGATTTTATCCTCCAAAGACCTTCTTACTTCTCCTACATTGTTTCGTCTATAGAGAACCATTCCAAATATACATGTTTTATACGAGGCTATGTAGTAATATTCAATTTATATATCATGATAAAAATAAATAAAAATATATTATTTATACTTATTTACATTATCCTAACATATAAGTTATCTTTATCCTTACATTAATATAAACTATAAGGACCCGATATTAAATTGTACATAATCCTGAGATTGAAATCAAGAATTTAGTTTCGTAAATTTCAAGGGAAAGAAGTTTAATATTTCTGATAATTATTCAATAACAAATTTATATTAAACACATTCATTAAAAATATAATGTTATACATAGTACAATTTATTTTATAAAATATATTTTTTTAAATGAATCATGTTTTATTTTCATGAAAAATCATTATCATTTTAAATAGGAGATCATTTTTATTCTTAATCAACCATAAACCTTGTGAATAATATTTAAAAACATGCGATATAAAAAAATCTATTCCAAGGACCTATAAAAACATAGATTCTAACCTATTATAACATTTCAATTATATAAGGTCATATAAGATAGTTTTTAATTAATATAATAAACTTGAGAAAAAATAATTATTTACTAACCCATGAAAACATCATTAATGAAATATTTTTTAATGATATACATTATAAAAAAATGAACGGAATATTCATAATCTCAATGGTTTTTCAAAAAAATTATATCTCATGAAAATTATTTTCCTATAAACCTAATTTTTTCCCATAATGTGAATTATCATTTAATTATAAATAATATCATTATCTCATCTTAAGAAATAAAAATATTTAAATGAAAATATATTATATTAATTTAAAAATCCTTATATGGTCCTTAAAATTTCATATTAAAGAATCAATACTCTAACCATTATAAATTGAATACCCAAACCTGTTAAATTATTGCATAAATTTCTAAAGAAAATAGTCATTTACAAATGCATTGGAGAGCTATAAGTGGTTCATCAAAAATTTTAAATAATGAAAAAGGACCAGAAAATACCCGAAACACATAAATTATTTATTTTACATAATAGTATGGATCATTATTCCATAATATCTATAAAATTAATCAGGACATAATTTTCATATTTTTACATTGAAGTCAATTTTATGAAAATCCTTAGATGGAATAGATAAAAAATGAATCACACCACTTCATGAAGATGGGAGTACAAAAGTACACATAAACATTATTATAATTTTTTATTGGATAGAATGGTGAGGTAATAAGTGATATATTATCATTAGATAATAAAATGGTTTTCATAAATATTATATACATTGGTTAACCCAACTGTAACAAAAATTGTAGTGAGGTGGTATTGAAAATTGAAACACATCAATTCATGGGTGTGGTATTCCACACATACGCATGAGTACTGATTTCATTTACCAGAGGATGAAAAATGAGATTAAAAAGGGGGTTAGAAAAATCAAAAACAATTTATGTATATTATTGATAATAATTTTATTATTTCATCATTCTTAAGTAATATTTTACAAATGAAACATAATAAATAACACATCAATTATGTCGTTTAAGAATTATACATTCTCCTCAGATAACATCATTAGGTTACAAATTAATACGTTTAGAATTTTTATTTTGGTAAGAACATGAACACTTACAATTTGGTATATATTATAGTGAGATATTTGGGTAATTATTGGATGAACTAGAGTGCTCAAAATGTGTGAGGATAGGAGGATAAGAGGTACCCTTTTATAGATGATGTGAAGAGCACCCTTAGAAACAATTAAATTTTTAGTTTAGTATAAATTCATGTTCATGAATATGTGGAAACCCATTTAATAATTTATAATATAGAAGGACAAAAATATTATATACAGTAATAATATATGATACGGAATATTTTATGTGATGTTATTGGTTAATCAGATTGTTTTAATCCCTTATTAACCCTTTGGATGATTACTTGGATATTAATGTTTTTACACTATAGGAGTTATGAAATTTAATATAAAAGTACAACTAACCCAAAACTGTAAAATGGAGGTTCTTTAAGACCACATGACATTAAATTTTCCAATTTTATTATTTTTTTGAATTTTTGGTAATTAAATTATATATTATTTATAATAATATACTATTAAATCCATTTCACAACTCTTTAAATGGTTGACATTATTGAAACTATGAGTGTAATAAAATAAATATATACACATAAAAAATTAGAAAATACATAGTATTTTACTAAAAATTTTATTTTAAAAAAACGACCAATTTTTATTACATTTAATAATTTTAAAAATCATTTACTTGGTTTTTTTATTTCATGAACAAGCACTTTATTAGTGTTTCATATGAATTTAATGTAATTATTCAATAAATAATAAACATATATAAATTACCATGATTATAAAATTAATTATTATCATATATAATTATTTTTATTTAAAAATAATCTTTTTCTATCCCTTTCAAAAAAATATTATAGATATAAAAAATAATGTTTCATTTTGTTTGATTTTCATTAATTAAAATGATATTAATATAATTATTGAAGTAAAGTGGAAACTAGGTTCCAAATTATTTACCACTAGATGGTTATAGTTTAAAATATATTATATGATAAATTATTTAAAATTGTTATGTGGATTTTTCGTCTATATATCATTGTTTTAACCTGGTTTCACCCATTTTACCCTTATCATTGTGACAAATAATAATTATGGTTATGATTCATAATAATCAGAATAAAAAAGGTAACTATATTTCAAATGTGAACCAATGGATTCCAAATATTGAATCAAATTTTCATTATTAAATTTTTATAATTGTATGTGGTCAATTTTAAAATTAACACATAAAATATAGGAAAAAACATTTTCTAGAAAAATGTGTTTTTAATCGAAAAAATAATATTAATAAAAAATAACGTATTATGTTGATTAAAATGTGATTAATTATATTATTTCCATATAATGTACTATAATGTCACATTAATATGAAATTTAAAATATAATAGGGACTTTATGTTACTTTATTTATATCAAAGAAGTGATTTTTTTACAAAAAAATATATAATTCACCATTAACGTAAAAATAAATATTTTAATAAAATTTTAAAATAAATAACACTCTATGATAAATTTAATTTGATTATAAAATATATAAAACAATATTTTTTTGATTCAATTTATAAATTTTAGAAATTAATCTGTTGAAAAAAATGTATAATGCATGAATATCAATTTAATTATAATTAAAACAGTTTCTTTTTTATTTAAAAATCATGGTGTATTCTTATCATGAATATAAATATCTAAAATATAATTTATATTAATTATTATGTCATATAATTAAAACATTATCAACTTTACTAGGGTTATAACACTAACATTACATAACATGAAATGTGAATGATCTTGAGGTCACCACTCACATGTGACAACGACATGGGTTTCCTAGGATATTACTATGGTCCTCTTACGATTAGGATGACAATGAGGGACACATTTACCTATATTATAATGTCATAATCTCGTTATATGTTAATAATACATTAAGATACATGTGATACATCAATGTTATCAGATTACCTAGGATACCTTAGAGGGTGACCATATGAGATACTAACCTTGGAGATGATATGGGTAGGAAATAGGTTTTGAGAATTATTAATGTCACCATCAAACCTAAATCAATAGTATGATACCTATAATGATTTCATGTTATTGTTCTATGATTTTTATGATAAATATACACTACATTTAAGACATGTAAATATAATTCCAATGTTCATGTGCTTATGATTATGTTATACAACCTATTACATTTTGATGTGATCTTTGAGAGAGTGACTGCCCTGATGAATATATGGTGTGATATAGAAGAGGCCAAATGACCTTATTGAATTTTATATACCTTATACATTATTTTATGACTCATTTATTAATCCGAATACTATTTTATTATTAGTTAATTATCATAGCAATTAAATTTTGACAATAAGATTAATGATTTTCCCTGGACATGTTCATTAGAATAAGCTAGTGGATCGATTAATGATAGAGTGTTATTTTGCATGCACCTAAGTAAATAAATATGAATAGTTAATCCTAGTTGTAACTATAGAACTCTAGGATAAACGGTATTTGTTTTTTATACATTTATCCTTTTTTACTTACTAATTTAGGTATATCACATGAGCTTACAGTTTATTTAATGGCTATTTTGAGACCTCTTTGGTGGTTCTTTCTAATTTTTACTCACATCCTACTCAAGATGATATGGAATGTGGGATCCTAAGAAAATACACTTATCATTGGTTATATATGGTAAATGTCTTGGATATTCATGATTTGAGTGTGACAGTTATGATAGATTATAGTTATCTGAATGAGTTCGTGGTTGATTATGGATTTAAAACCCCAATATTATTTGTATATTTTAATTTTTATCGGGATCATTCAAGTAAGAGTTTTTTGTTGTATGATAAAATATCTAGTAGTCTATATTATATTATACATCTAAATATATTCATTATTGATGTATATGATTCACAAATTCCAAACTATCTAATCATTTGGGGTTATTATTGGTAGATTAATTTCCAATGATTCTTTTTCATATATAATGTTATATTCATCCCATGATAACACCCCATAAACTCATTACTATTTGAAAATGTATTATGTATTGGGAGTAATTATTAATATCTTTTTTCATTATAGACTTTTTATAGTAATTGACCTAGGATTGAGTGTTAAAAAATGTTATCAGAAACTATTTTAATTGTGTTACTAATTAAGGATATGGTAGATAGGGATTATGAATGTGTCAAAGATTGTAATGGACCTGAATTGGTAGGTCACAAACACTATTTATTATGGAATGTCTAGGTTTCCTAGGATATGGGGAATTTATCCACGGTTTTAATTACATGGATTTATATGATTTCACCTAGCTTGAGAAACAAATTTTTTTAATTTATGTCATATAGGATTTTTAAAATGTATTTGGGAAGTGTAATATATTCATGAATAATATTTTTAAGAAATAATTCACATGAAATATAGATAGATATATGTGATTGGTTTCACTAATGATAGTGGTTTTTTAATTTAAATTGTCCCAAAAAACATGTTTGTGGAATTTTTCCCAATCGGGCTATGATTTATTATCCTTATTGTCTGTCCATTTGGATAAATTAGGATCCTTGAGTGGGTAGTCTCATATGAACATACAATTTCAGGATTACATCCCTTACAAGATAATGACTATGAATTTCATTCGTGATATATATATATATATATATATAATTATTCTTGATATGTTGGTATATAATATGTGACATGGAAGTCAACATATTATTTTATAGGGGTCATTGTTCTCTCTTATATATTTCACATTGTACGTGGAACTCCAAAAATAACTTTATCCAGCAAAACACACTCTATTATATAATTTATATTGGACATGTAATTGTAATAGATACATTATATTGTTCATAATTGGATATTTACTATGGTTCTTAGATCCCAATTTTATTTTCAACTAGGTATTTTTATCAATCAGTCAATCTCTTGAATTGATTATTCTTTCTAGGTTATTTATTTTGGGAGGTGGTGCCTCCAAATATTATTATCCTATATAGATATGGGCTTCAAATGGTATATTACCCATCATGACACATATTTTTTTATTCATTAAAAAAGAGTGGTCGGGATATGTTGCTACTGAGCTAATGTTAATAAATTTATCATATAATTATATTGGTATGTGAGTTTCGTTGAGGACATCATATTCCCATGGTATGTTTTATAAGGGAGTTTTATTGTCATGGGATCAAGTGATTTAAAATTCATAGAGTGAGTAGTGTATTGAAATTGGGATCTAAGGTATGAATCATTTGTATGAAGGATATAAATATCACAGTTACGTGCTTTTGGAATAGTAACGATGATCGAGAAGTTGATTGATTTTGAGTTTTTATCTTTCATTACTGATTTGCCATGGGTTGTGGGGATAAAATGTGATATTGTTTAGGTTTATGATAATAGTTAAAAAACCTATGACTTATGGGACTGTGAATCATTTTGTGAGACCAATATGTATGGTATAATACACTTGTCTATTTTTGATTATATTGATGTAGAGAATACGAAAAATGAATTATTTCATTTATGTTGGCTCATAATGTTTTTAGTTGTTAATCATATTTTTGTTAAAGAGTGAAATTTAATTTCATGAATTTAATTTATTTTAAATAAATTATAATTAATAAATTTTTATATTTTTTCTTTAGACATGACATCATGTTGATGGGTGATGGTCAGTTGGTCTTTTACATGATTTTGTTAGAGTACTAAGGGTTTTCTAGTAAGTAAATTTCCTAATTTATGGAATTATTATTTTACAATATATCCCTTTGGTTTATGATTTTTATATTTATATTGTGATATTTTTTAGCACTATGTGTTTTCAAAATATTGGTTAAATAAATTTATTAGTTTAACTAAAATGTTAATTCATAAATAGTGTCATTACCCCCAATGGACCCCTATGCACTGACATGATTCCACAGTTTTCCATGGTTGTGGTAATTTCTTTAAATGTATTCTCTATGAAAAATAGAACAAAGGTGGTTTAAATAAAATAGATTAAATATTAAATATTATACCTAGTATAAAATCACATAGACATCACCTTGCATAGGAATGTGTGGGACAAATACGAGATTCCGGAGTAGGACATGGTGAGAACCTGAGAAGAAGAATAATGTTTAAATTAGTTTAATTAAGAAAGGGGTGAGTGTTCCTACTCCATAGATATATTATTACCTATGTGGGTATTCCTGATATGATATTATGTATAGGATCGGTGTGTGAATACAAACATATGAAAAATTTATAATGGTATGGTCTAGAGTCCAACAGCATTGTGTGGCACTAATACTATTTTTAGGTGAGGTTATCTTGTTCATGTAATTCTTAATATGATACAATTGTATGTTTTTTCATTTGAATGATAGCATCACTCCCATGATATGTTAACAATATAATAGAACCCATGTGGGGTTAATTTTAAATTGAGGTGACCTAAGCGGAATGGAGGGTTCCCCAATCAGATACTGACCCTCGAGATGGAATGAACATGAAACAAGTATTGAGGATTATGAGTGACACATTAGAACCCATATAGATAATTTCTTATTGATGATGATGTGGTGAATATTATGTGGGATTGTTATTATAGGGACACACTACAATCGAGTATTATATATGAGAGGCATGTGGCTAGTCGCCTATGATCACGCTTTAAATATTATTTATTTTTTTATGTCAACACATGGAGAGAGTGTTCCCAAATGAACATGTGTTATGATCCTAGGGAGAGAACAAACCAAGAATGAATATTTATTGTTAGTTACATTCTAAAAATAATAATCTATTTGTCATTATAATATATATTTACTATGAAATTATTATAATTATTATTTGTTGATAATTATACTATTGAATTCATTCAGATTTCTCTTTGGTATTGACATTTGATCCTAATATTTTTTTATTTCCTAGAATCTCTATTTAGAACCATTCATTGGCCTGATGCCAGATATTTTTGTATGTCAAATTCTAAGTGACACATAAATTGTGTTTGAAGCATGAATAGTAAATATTGAGTGTAACTGAATAACCAATGGATTGATTGGAGCTACTTTTTATTGTAACAACACAATATTGTATGATATATGTTATTTCATATATATTTAATTTCATTGATAGCGTGTGCTTCATGTAACTCTACGTATAAATGAAAAAAATATAATATGTCATTATAACATAGTTATTAAATTTGTGCAATGAAAACTAATAAATCCATTTTAAAAAATGATTATTTTTTATATAATAAAATTATATAGATAAATTAGTACACAATATGTAATAAAGTCATTTTAGGTTTGAAAAATATATTTTTTCCAAAATCGGTTTTATTATTTTTTTCCTAAATGATATAATTAATTAATAAAAATTTTAAAATTTTAATTTAATAAATGAAATTAATATAATAAATCACATTGTAAAAATTATCTTAGTGTGTATTTTTAGGAATCTTTTGATAAATGTTATTTTTTGATGAATAGTTAAAATGTAATATTTTTTAAGAAACATGAATTATATTTTCATGTATTTGAAAGATTAATTTATAGTATTGAATATTTGAAAAATATCATTTGTTTAGTTTTTTTTAAATTATTTCAATTTTTACCTTTTGTATCTACATTATAACTGATCATGGTATAAACATTTTTTATATATAAAAACGTATTTTAAAGAAAAAAATTATTTGAATTTGAATTTTTTATATTAAAATAGATTATGAAATATATATAGATATCGTATTTTAGAATGTATTATATATATGGAATTAGCATTTCTATATTTATTAATGGGTTTAATTTTATTTTTGGAGATTATGAATAGTAACTATGTTAAAAATATTAGTACCTTAGTAAAATTTTTAAAATAAGTAAATTAAGATTAAAATAATTGATGAAGGAATAATTTTCCATTTAATTATTATTAGTTGATTTTATTAAAACCTAATAACATAAATAATGAAATTTAATTGTTTACGAGAAACTTTTACATGAATAAGACTTATTAATATTTTAATACATTCAAAAAATGAAAGTGCACCCCTACATCATCTTGTAAAATGACACCCATCATCTGTCTTCTTTAAATAATATAGATACACCAATATTTAAAAAAACCTAAATTATTATGTTATAAAACTTATTATAAAGGTATTTTGGAATCATATATTCGTAAAATACCATTCCAAGGGTCCTTAAGTAGATAAATAAAGGATATCTATCACATAAGAGGTAATTGTCATACCCAATCACTTTCAATTTATTTATCCTTATACCAAATTTAAATATATGGCATTCATAAAAATATTATATATTATTTGTAAGAAATATTCATAAATTTTAATATCTTTATTTCACCATAATTATCTACCATCATTTCTATCAACTGGGAAATGACTGTATCATTGATGTGTACCTATGGACTTGTGGCTCCATATAGCGATATGATTCAATTTTTATCACTATATTTCATGGTTTTTTGTAATGATTTATTTAATATTTATATATTTTATGTTTTATATATTATTTTTTCTATAATTTTCATATTTTATTTACTTAATTACAATTACATTAGTTTAAAAATTATAACATCACTCATGTATATGTACGAAAAACCACTTCCACGAAATGATGTGACTTGTTTTTCATTTATTTTTTACATGGTTTATAAATTGGATATAATAATGAATATATATGAAATTAAGGATATAATAATTTTCCAATGAAGGTGAATTATTAATTAACATTCACTAGTACCATCGATTGAAAAATGGAAACACCACTCGGGTGCATGTATAGATTACCATCCTAATGATGTTATGTAATTAATTTTCACTTGAAGCATTAATTAAATAGTTATTAAAGTGAATATAATGATTAAATATGATAATTATGAATTCATTTAAATTATAGTGATTATATAACAATCATAAATGTAAATTTAATGTTACTATTGTGCTTAATCCATCATAAAAAATGAACTATTTATCACTCGGAACAATGATTTTAATAAAGAATTACTAATAAATGGGTGAAATTTTTTAAAGTAAATCATATTTTAAGAACCCGGTTCTTATTGAGCTTCATAAATATTTACTATATATCAATTTTCAACATAATTTTTTTTCTAATGTGAATATTTTCTTACGAAATGTAGGTATCATGGGTTTTTGGGGCTTGTTGGGAACCTCTAACCCATATTTTGTATAGAAATAGTCATGTCACACTATTAGTTGAAACCATAAGAGGTAGTCAACATAGTTACCTCTAATGTTATGATGATTTACAGTGGGAAGCTACAACCCTCATGGATCGATATAATGTGAAATCTGTGTAGAACATTCATGATAAAAACTACACAAGCATGATAACGTATTATCTCACATTTTGATTATGGTTTATCATTAGATGTGTAAAAATCGTGTGGGGTGGCACTTTTCTACAAAAGGGGTTTATAGTGATTTCACTATTTGTCCAACCACATGGTCAAACCACATGACCTAGTAATTTGGTTGATTTTATTAAATTACCCTTAAAATATATTTTATCTAATACCATTTTTTTCATTTCTATCACATTGGAATGTTGTGAGATTAGGGGGATCCTTTGATGCATAAAATAGGAATTCAGAAATCATCTCCATCAAAGCATAGAATCATGAGCTGTTTATCTTATTTTATCCACTATAGTGAGTTCTCAATTACTTTTTAGCATTTATTCATTTGTTTTGGTAATGGAATTTCTATTTAGGTGCAAGCTAATTTTCCCAATTTTACGGGTATTTTTATATTTTTATTTTTTCACTTGGTCGGTGATGAATTAGGAATGGATACTCTATGATAACACTACAGTAGATCTATGGTATGATTTCATTTATCCATCTATCAATTTAAAAGTGTTATATATATTTTATTGTTCTACCTTCCCAATTCTCAATGTTATTCCCTTGATGTGGATTTTAATAATTGATTAAAATTTATAATAATGGCCTATGTAATTTTTTAGAAACAATTAATAAATAAACATGGTTTATTATACATAAATTCTTACTACCACATGAGATATACATTTATTTTATTGGAACAGTGATAATGGTTTTTTAATTTTCACACCTTAGGGTGTTACTTTTTACACCATTCCATGGGATGTTTAATAATGAATAATAAATTTTAACTAAAAATTGTTGAATTTTATATTGAATGATAAATGATTATGTTAAGGGAATGCAATGTAATAACCATTACCCAATTCTTTTCACTTGTTATGGATTTCATAAAAATGAATTTTATTTCATTATGAAATTCCAATATGTGATAATCAAGATGTTGAGCCTTATATTCTTAGAGAATTCTTTTTGCAACCATATGATGTCCAATTTATATTTTTTTTCACGGTAATGACCCATGACCTGGTTCAATGGTATTTATTGAATTAATTTTTATATTATTTCATTAACACATGGGTTCTTATAAAATATTCCAAGGATAGAGTCATAAGGATACAGCGTCGCTTATTCAAAAGTGACACTTGGCCTCCTTATAGAAATTGTCGAGGATGAACTAACGGGAGAATTATATTATATTCCGAAGTGAAACTCATAAACCTAATTGATTTCCCATGATGGACTCAAAGGTATGTTTATCATATATGTAGTAGGTGATAATTGGGATCTTATAGCATAAAACCATGTATGGACTCTATGAGGGGTGATATTATGACACACATAGAGATATTCCGTGATTACAATAAGGATCAGCTAGGTTGGTCTTGTAAGGTGATTAGTTCATGATATACATGGAGTGGTACCAAGATTAAAAATATGGAATGAAAAGGATGTGCTTCTTTTTATAAAATTTTAATTATTTTACTGATTAAGATGACACATTTGATAAGACAACTCAGACCATAATAATTGGTTATTGTCTAATATTATAATGGTGGCCTCGTTAGGAATCTCGAATCATGTATCTTCATGGCGAAAACATGGGTATATAGAATTCCATGAGTCATATTAATTGAATAATATTTAATGATTAATTAACATAAATATAAATTAGTAATGACTAGGCATTTATTCAGAGACAACCCATCAATGCCAAATTAGGTAGATTCAGACGGGTGTCGATGGGATCCAAGACATGTATGGGTAGTTTCATTTTACTACATTATTTACATATTCAATTAATTAATGGCCACTATTATTATATTATATTCACTAACTAGATGGAAATAGACATTTGGGTGGTTTCTAGGTGGGATTTTATCTCACACACAATTTGGGAAGCTGATGGGTACTAAAATAGACTACATGATTATAGGATTCAATAAGGGCAAGATGCCAATTAAAATTTTATGGTTCCTTTATAGGAGAAAAACAGAGTAGTAACAAGTTGAGTCTCTTGATTATAGATGGATATTTTTTAGTCTTTTTGATCATATGTTAAATTTATTGTACACCTACAATGTATACTTTTTTTAGTTGTTTTTTATAGACATAACATGCATCATCATTATATGTATATGAGATCCCTTTATGGTATTGTTTATTATTTTCTATTTCAGCTATTATTCAATTGTATGATTTAATTAAAACCTTATATATTTATCTATTATTTTATATTCCCTTTTCATCTCTTTGGTGTTGAAGGAATAGTCTCTATAGAGAAAAACATAGGTCCTCGTTGCTGGTCAGCAACATCCTACATTTGGGGAGATGCACTTGTGGGCATATGGCCAAATGGGATGAGGTACCTTTCATTGGAGTCATGATTTTGTAATTTACAAATTGACCTTAATGTATTATGGTTTTCATTATTATTTTGATATAATAGAGAATGATAGAAATGTATAGGAATTTGGTAATGAGCAGTGCCATGAAGTAACTAAACCCTTTATAGAAAAGAATAAAAATGCCCTCAAAACGGAATCATTTATACTTATTTTTTCTGTTAATGATGATTTTATTCCACCACTGGGTGATGCACAATAAGTGTGATGTAATTATTTATTTGACTGGGGGTTCTTTTTTTTCATCCCAATGAGATGAGGGAATTCCACCTCATTCATCTTTCTTAGACACCTATTAGAGTTCACATTCCATGCATTATTCCATGAAATTTTGGATTCATTTCTTGATTACATTGTGTTGTGATATGTTCCATGATAGATAATATTATGTGGGACTAATATTTTGAACATTTAATTTGGAAACACGGTTGGTTATTGTTCTCCCGTCCATAACCTAAAAACTATTTACTTGATTAGGCTGTAGAGAACGACCTAGGACAAAATTAGGGAATATTGAGTCGTGTGCCATGATATTAATGGACATGAATGTGTTATGGTATAGTTTAGGTGGAATTTATATCAATGTTCATGAGGAGTATGGTACCTTATGGATCAGAATGTTGACAACCATTTTGATCAAACAATTTAAAATAAATTGTGATCAATTTGAAAAGAAACATGATATACATGGAAATTAAAATTTTATAGATGAAAAATATACCAAGGATTGACATTAAAAGTGGTCAGTATATAGTATATATTAATTTATTTGGATCATTAAGTAACTTAGAACTATCTAAAGGAGTAGTCATATGGGTGTGACTATAATATTGGAAGCTTGTACCTATACTATTTAAATAATTGTGAATTTGTTTTCTAAAAGTTGAACTATATTTTGATCTGAGGAATGTGTTCATAATATTAGATAAATTCAACCATAATGTCCTCCATTTGTATTCCATGATGGTGGTGATGGACACACTCAAGAGGATTTGGGCCATGGGAAATCATTAAATCCTCATTTGGTGGAAGCGGGAACACAAGTAATCTTACCAGACATGGGTGTGGATAAAGAGTTATATAATGGTTTTATGTGATTCATTTAAAATGTTCAAGGAGCACCATGCCCTCTCGACTATGGAAGAGTTGACATGTGAGTTCCAGAAACATCATCTGTCACATTTTCAAGTGATAGTGGATCATAGGATATAGATTCATGGATAGAGGCTATGATGTATATCATTGGGAATCATGATATTCTTCACGAGATATGGGTAAATATTGCTTCATATATGTTGTGTGTTCCCACCAAGAGATGGTGGGATATCATTACTCAGATGGATTTTCATTGACAGATTTCTTATCGGTATTCTCAAATGGCCTTATATGATTAATTGTATCCTGGGATGTTGAGGTATGATAGATATTTATAGTTTATCAAATGGAGTAGGTTTCATAATAATTTATGAATTACTCATAATTTTTTAACAATATTCCGTGAATTAAACCAATTCATATGGGTATTGAGTTATATAACAGAAGTAAATTTTATGATGATATTGTGTAAAATATCTGATAACTTTTGAATTCCATTCAGAAGAATATTATTTCATGAAAAGTAAATTATGTTATAATTTCAAAGGTAATGCTGAGAGAGGCTAGGAGTACAATTAATAGTGGTTCAATATCTAGATCTTGTACTACTTTGACTGAATGTCGGAACTGTCATCAGCAGCTTCAATATGGTGACATTAGTAGCCATTTCACATAGTCAGGTAGCCATGTGAGGTTCAACTAGTGCTATAGACTGAGACATATGAGACCATACTGAACACGGGACCCAGTCGAGTGAGAATATAATAGAACAAGGCCCCATAAACAATCCTTTTGGTATAGATTCTACTCTAGTACCTAGTAGTTGAGGGTATACAATGACTCCATGTATATATGTAGGTTTGAAAAAATCACATCAAGTATGGTGTTTCAAAAAAAGTTGCTAGTCAAGATAATGTAGAGGTCATGTCCATTGATGTTTTGTCATAGACTTGAAACAACATGAATGAGGATCTGCTCAGGGTAGCAAGGCTGTATTACAGGGATGAATATTATTCCAGATCTACAAAAAGCAATTGAAAAAATTGAATTATAATTTTGGGCCATAAATTGTTAGAGGTACTATGTTTTATCCCTTACATTAGCATCTCAAATTTTCGATACATTCTATTCTCATTGAATTATATATTTTTCCATTGTTATGATTCATGGGATAAAAATTTAGTGTTATAATGGATTTATAATTCTTGATACTCCATTAGGGAATTTAATGGTCAATTTAAATCAGTGAAGAATGTTCCCCATTAATATTGGAGAGTTTCACCTCATATGAGAACTATTTTCCCATAAGATGATTGGTATTGACATGATTCTGTGGAGGGTATCGTTTTATCTCTTTCACGATTTTTGTGATTTATGCCCCCATAGGGTGACCTTCACAGCTCTAAAGGGTAAAGAGTTTATTGATAAGGATGAATTGGATTTCTAGGAAAGTTAACCTATAACCAATAATCGAGGGATGATGGAGATGATATCATAGATTTCAGGTTTATATATTGATGATTAGAGAAAAAATCTATCTCAATGTAACACTCCATGATTCCATAGTATGATATATTATTAATGTAAGTTAACATTTTATACTATAGGCAACAATTACATGTCTTTCGTTATATGGAAGATTGAGTTTTTGTGAAATAACACATCAGTATTATAATTATTTAAATGATATATTTATTTATCAATTAAATATTGACATATGAATAGTATAATTAAATTTTTATTATTAATAATGTTAATAAAACATATTTATAATAAAATTAATATGATTTGTTAAAATAGTGATATATTTAGAAAAACTATTTTCATAAAAGAACAACAATTTATGTATTTTTGTGAACAATAATAAATTTAATATTATAAACTCCTAAAAACTGAATTTTGTAAAATAGAATTCATTTTTGGATTTGGAATATCAATATTATCTTATGGTGATTTTTTTTATTTTTTAAAAAACATTCAATTTTTGAAGAATAGTAAAAAACACAGTTTTACAGTTTAAAAACGAATTTTATTTTAATACTAGTTATTATTATTTAAATTTATTTTAATGTAAAATTAAATATATAATTCCTATATTAGTCTAATATAAATCATTGGAGTTATTTTATAATAAGATTAGATATACAACATTTTATTGGACTTTTAAATGCGTTTTACCCACCTTCTAGACACATTTACAAATTTTCATAAAATGTATTTTTATATCATTAGTCAATTGATTTTCAAAAATTTAATAGACGTGATTGACTATTGTAAGTAAAATGTGGTTCAATAGGATGAAAATAATTGTTCGTGAATTGTTTCTTTTGAATATTATTTACCACTGATAAATGTAAATAGGGTTATTAAAAGTAAAAATGACATTATAGTTACCCAAACACATGTTCTAATTGTAATTGATAAGATTTTTGTTGACCAAAATCTATCTTAGGAATAAAATATGTTCATTTTTTATCCACTTGGATTAGATTAGGACAGTTATTAATATTTTATTTAAAGAGGAGTTTAAAGTGTTATGATCAAATTTTAATAACTAAAACTTATTAATATATGGTCATATATAAGATAAATTAAACTATAAATATTAATTATAAATCTAAAAATATTTCATACATCAGGGTATTTAATTTTTTATTTTTATACTTTAAATAATAAAAATTATCTCTGACAAAACGATGGTGCTGTAATTACCATTTTTATGAACGAATAAAATAATTTATATTATAAATATCTATATAAATGAAAATTGAGACTTTTGATGCATTAAAATAATTTTATAGGTTAATATGACATGTTTGGATTTAATTAATGTATTTATTATATGTAATCATGTTTTTTTGACTTTCAAAAAAACAAAATACTAAATAGTGTAAAAAATGACATAAATGAGTTTAAAAAAAATACATAATTATTAAATAAAAAAATATTAAAAATTATAAGGATCTACCAAAAGAATTATGTAATGATATATATGTCATTAATGAACAACTTGAGGTTCTATTGGAATTTTATTGTACGTCTACTAATCATTTAAAATAAAAATTAAAGAAGACACTGTAAAAGTTAAACTATTTAACTAAGAGTTAAATCTAAATTACAAGGTTACTATGATGACCTAAAACTGTATAAAACATATTTTTTCTAGATTATTTCGTCCCATAGTTATTTTATCCTTGAAATAAATCCATTTTTATCCCTTTGGACCGAAAATGATTTTATAATAAAATATTATTTCAAGCTTTTCCTAAAGTGACCCTCAACTATCTAATAAAAGGGAACTTCTCCATATCTTAATTTATCACCTCCAAATCCATTTGTCTTGGCCACAACCTACACAAAAATCCTCCAAAATACCCTCACTTCAACCTATATTATATAATTTATTCAGAATGGAGTCTTAGGGATCCCTTTTTATCAAATTAAAAAGGAGCACCTGAAGAATATATATCAATTTCATCACCTCATTCAATGTTCTTTTCATCATCCACTTCTTATTTTTTTTCATACCAAAATAATAACCCTAATACCTTATACTTATTGTGATGTTATAATTAAATATGGCACAACCATATTCACTATTCGATCGATACTATGAATGAAAATGTCATCATTCGTGCATACGTACAACTTGCAGTATCCACGTTGTGATTTAGTTTGTCATTCAACACATAATTATTTGGATGGGTATAATAATGAGTATAATTGATTTAAATAAAAAATATAACATGTTAGATATTCATTATATATGATATACCATCCAATTATATATAATTTCTCCAGTAATATAATGAAATTGTCGCTCGTGCCTACGTACAGATTACAGTCTCCATGAACGAGATAAGACTCATTCCTCGTCATAACCACACATGAATAATTTTCATTCTGTGATTTTAAATAATTTTTATGAACATAATAAAATTAAGGATATGATATATATACATCCTATCAACAATAATCATGACTTCTGTAACAATAAATATAAAGGAAAATGAATAAGTTAACACCTGAAACAATGATACTACAGAAATATTATTAACAAATAAATATTATAATATCATATATGATATCATATTTATATATATGGTTCATGAAT
This sequence comes from Viscum album, assembly GCA_963277665.1. Classification (NCBI taxonomy): domain Eukaryota; kingdom Viridiplantae; phylum Streptophyta; class Magnoliopsida; order Santalales; family Viscaceae; genus Viscum; species Viscum album. Next base: position 587,743,654 of record OY728141.1, on the reverse strand, counting down.
AATTTAATAAAACTTATTTAAATATTATATAGAAATTTAATGTTCCCTCGACTATGTAAAATCACAATGTTAGTGTTAATTTTATAGTCTCTTTATTAACCGAGGTTGTTTTTAAAAAAGTATCTACTATGACATCATTATCATCCAAATATGTGTTTCTGTAAAATGTATTTCAAAACATTTTTACTATTTAATAGAATATAGGTTAATTTCATTTATAACATTTTTTGAATTTTTATAATTTTTTTTGAAATAAATTATTCTATCATTATCCAAACAAGGTACTTTATAACCATTTCGACAAATTAAGGTAATATTGTTTTTTAACTTATATAGAGGTTGAATCTATTTTAGATCTTTATAAAACATTATATTCTTACCTTCCATGATAATAATAATATTTTAAATATAAATGTTTTATTTTATAATTATTTCACTTTAAAATGATTTCAAAATAGAATAAAATATTTAACAAAAATAGTTTTTCTTTCATCTATGAGAACATACCTTGATGGATTTTACACTTGTTTGACATTGATTTATTATGATAAAATCATCTATAATGTATTCAATGTTTTGTGATATGTTTGGTTGTGGATGTGTTATTTTTATACCATTCATGGATTATGGTTAATGTATTAAAATTTTGTATGTTATTTTTAATATGACTGTTTATATTAGGTTTCAAACTTTTGATATGACGAATGCATTGGACATAGTAAGTGTCAAATGGAGACTACTATAGATCCTCAATTCATAGGTAGGACTTATAAGACAAAATAGTTTCTTGGCACATGACCTTGAAAAAATATTATTTGCAGTCATGGCAGGCGGCCTTGACTTAGTGGTTATGATGTCCGACATTATGCATTCCATCATTATGAAATTATCTATTAATATTACATGTTATTATTATAATATTATTATATCCATGTGAATAAGTAAATGAAATTATTTTTTTATCATTGCAATATTATACTGAAATTTTACTTTAAAATGCTTGTGATTTAGTATTATAAATTTCTTTCAATATTTATCATTTTTTGAATGATTATAGTATATTTTTATCTATAATGAGCATCTATAATCACCCATTTCTTATGTTTTATTTTTCCTAGGATGTGAGGATTTATATTATAATTGACCTACAGTGATAGGATATGGGATATTAGTGTGTTCAAAGGAGACACAATGTTTTATTTTATTTTATAATGTAATGTAAAAATTATTTATGTATCTAGTACTTCCAAGACATGTAAACTGATCAGTCTATTGCGATATAATCCGTAGTGATCATTCTAATATTATTTAATAATGCACCTACTCTAGGTAACTAGGGTCAGTGTGGTACAATTCGTATCAAAGAAGGTTTAGTAGAAAAATTAGAATCAAGATTTAGAAAAATTATGAACAGAGAGCATTACCCTTAGATAAATATGAGGATTATCATAGAAGAACATCCTATAATTCTGGTAATATACTGATTAACATAATATTCCAATCAATATATCCATGTCTGGATACTATCTGGTAGTGGTAGCTCTGGAATAGTTGTACCTATGGTTAAAACCTGAAAACACTATTTTGATCAAGTCTTGAATGGGAACTAGTGCACAACTACAAGGCTTGCTGCACTCTTCGTTACCACACTCCCACGTTATATGCTTAGGATAAATCATATTTACATTACAAAAAATTATGAAATATTTAATATTAAATAGTTCATCACTAAATATTCTTTTTTGATTATGGATTATATGCATAAATTAATCAATTTATGTTATATATTTTACAAGTTATGAATTATTCAATGAAATTCAAAAACCAACCTAGTGCATTCCATTGTATAGAAATGGTTCGTAGTAGACGGATTGATAACTCCCATAATAGGCTTGATAAAAACACTAAGAAATATCATATATTTTATGTTATTAATCCAACATTTATATGGGAAATAGTCTCCCACATATTCTCATAATTCTAAGAAATAATATCATTAGTTAATAAAAAATGTAATGAATTCTATGAGTCCTATGGAAATGAAGGAAATCCAAAAACGAAAAGGATTCTAGACAGAATGATGGATAAATAGAACAAAAGAATGAAGGATTTTCCCATATGTGATAGCTGTTGGAGTAATCACCTTGGTAAATGATTAAAGGGAATCATATATTTTTATATGTGTGGAAAAAAGGACACGAAGTATGTTATTATAAGGGTAAGAAATGTTTTCCAATATAAAATTCTTCATCTTCACGGATTTGGGACACTATGCTAATCAATGTGACAATCACTAGAGTATACCACCAAAGATGCTATTGGAAATTAATTATGTTATGATACTACGAAAGATGAAGTGGAATAATTAGTGTCTTATAATTTTAACAAGGAATTATGTCATTTAATGGGTCTATAAACGATTTACTGGTTATATTAATTATGGAAATAAATAATGATTTTAATGTAGTATTATTTCATTGAGGATTTGAGATAATATGGTACTATGAAAAGTTACTCAACAACAAGTCAATTTTTTTGAAAAATACATGGTTGAAGGATATCTAAAACATAATAATGAATTGATACTGAGTTAGTTATTTTGGAATAAGAGATGGTTTATTTGGATAAATTATATTAGATATTCTAGACTGCCTTGAAACTAATTATTGGTTTATTTATTCCTTCATTGTTTGAGAATTAAAATTTTTTGGATATAAATAATATATCTAGTATAATATAATGAATATTGGAGCATGAATGTAATCAATAAGGTTTTATGGTAATTCAGTGTGTTAACATGTTTTAAGAGAATGCATGATGAAGGTACTCACTAGTTATTATGTGGGAAAACGAGATCTTCATTATGTTATATTGACATTCTTTTTAAATTTTTGGACTATGAGTTTCGAAACAAGTATTTTTTGATTAGTCAAAAGGTTGGAATGAATTATTTTGGACATTGGATACAATAGATTAAGGTTAAATCATGTATTAATATTATTTATTTATTTTTTATAAAAAGGACCACCTGATGGTTGGGCGACAACCTATCTTGTCCAGAAAGGATGCAAGACTTTAACCCACAACTGAAGGAAGACAAGGTTGAATCCCCTACCATTAGCCTACGTGATGCCCTAGTTTGTATAATTTTTTTAAATGATATTATAGATAAATTATAAATTATTTTTTTCGAAACCCTATACGATTAAGATAAATAGAATATTTTTGAGTTCTATTATATTTTGGAGTGAATGTTGAGTTTGTGGTGGAAATTAGTAAAAGGATGGAACACTACTTGATATGAATTTTTTTATTATTATATGAAGAAATTAATTTTTAAAAATTTGGGAAGAGGTCATAAGACAAAAAATATTTTATCCTAATAACTTATGTTTTGATGAACCAATGATATTTTAAGTCATCATAGATTAAGAGACTTGAGGCCCTAAATTTTCTATTTTTTGGTCACTTATTTGTGACTGATGACATCAACAACCCCCCATAAATATTTACATTTTCCCTCCATTTATGAGTTTCAAATAGCCACAAATTTTCTCCTATTCAAAATCTTAATTTTTTGTTAACTTTTTAATTTCCCTTTTCCTCTTATGAAGTCTAAATTTTATTAACCCTCTTTCCAATGTGGGTTTTCCATAACGGTATTTTCTATTTTAAAGATTTTATTTTCGATGAACAATTTCAAATTGAAAGGACACAATTTATTAATAGAGTATATAATGTAACACACCAAGATTTTTTAGTATGTTATATCATTAAAGTAATTCAATATCTTATACTACAAGCAACACCTGCTTGGCTTGTGTTATACGCAAGACTGAGTTTCTGTGAAACAACACATTTGTATTATAATTATTTAAATGATATAATTATTTATCAATTAAATATTGTGATATTAATGGTAAAAATAAGTTTTAATATTAATTCATAATTTAAATAAAACTTATTTATAATAAACAATATATGTATTGTGAAAATAGTTATATATTTTGAAAAACTATTTTCCTAAAAAACTATTTTTATGCCTTTTTGTGAATAATAATAATAGTAATATTATACACTCCTAAAAATAAAATTTTGTAAAATATAATTCATATTTGGATTCGGATTATCAATATTATCATAAGTTGATTTATGGTATTTTTTTTAAAAATTTCCATTTTTGATGAATAGTAAAAAACAGAGCATTATTGTTTAAAACCGAATTTAATTTATATAATAATTATTTTAATTTTAATTATTTTAATTCCAAAATAGCTTCATAATACCAATATTATTACAATTTAATTCATTTGAGTCATTTGGTAATATGATTAGATATAAAATATTTTATTGAGCTTTTAATGTCTTTAACCTACATTCTAGGCACATTTGAAAATTTGCATAAAATGAAATTTTACCACATCTGTGAATTAAATATAAGAAATCTGAGAGGAAATATATACATCCGTAAGTAATATTTGGTTTAGTATGATGAATATACTTTCTAGTGAATAGTAATTTTTGAATTTTATTTTCGACGGTTAAAAGTAAATAGGGTAATTAGAGGTAAAAATGACATTATAATTACACTAAAATTTGTCCAAGTTCTAATGGATCAATTTTTTTCGACCAAGATAAACCTTATAAATGAATTATTATCATTTTTGATCTACTAGGATTAGATTAGGACACTTATTATTATATTATTTAAAGAAGAGTTAAAAGTGTTAATTTCACATTTTAATAACTAAAACATTTTTAATATATGATTATATAGAAGATAAATTCAACTATAAATATTCATTAGAAAGATAAGAATATTTCCTACATCATGGTATTTTATCTTTAATTTTTATAAATAAAAAAATTAAATTTATTATGACACAATGATGATAATATAATAACCTTATTAATGAATGATGAAAATAATTGATATTATAAATATCCAAATAAATGAAAATTTATAATTTTTATGGATTTCAATAATTTTAAAGGTTAATATGAAATATTATTATCTATTTAAAGTATTTTTTTGAAGTAATCAAGTTTTTTGGACTATCACAAAAACCAAATACTAAATAGTGTCAACATTGACATAAATGAGTTTTTTAAAAAATACTATAATATTAAATGATATAATATTCCTAAAAATAAAAGGTTACTCCAAAGGACTTATATAATTATATATATTTCAGTAATTAACCACATTAGAATCTCTTGGAAATTTATAGTTTTTTATTAACGATGTAATATAAAACTAAAAGAATATATTGTAAAAGTTAAACTATTTAACTATGAGTTAAATCTAAATGATAAGGTTAATATGGATTCCTAAATATGTCTAAAACATATTGGTTGAAACTATTGAAACCATTCCCATACTAATCCTCAAAATAATTCCATTTGGAGGCACTAGAAACCAAAAATGATTTTATAATATAATAATAATATTTCATGATTTTTTAAAAGTGACCCTCACATCTCTTATAAAAGGGTACTTACCCTTCTATTAATTTCACACTTTTAATGCCATTTTTATTGGACCAAACCTGATAAAATATATTCCCATCTATACTAAATTCAACCAATAGGACTTTCTGTGATCAGAAATTCTATATAAGGATCCATTTTGATCAAATCAAATGAAAGCACCTGAAGAAGAGAAAATAATTTCCTTACCTCTATCAAATTTATTTTCTTCTTCCATTTCATATTTATTTTTTGTTTCTATACCAAAATAATTAATCCAGTACCTTATACATATTATAAATATGTTACAACCATATTCATCATTCAATCAATCCTATGAATGGAAAAGTCACCATACGTGCGTATATTAGTCTTACCGTCTCCACGTCATGGTGTAGTTTATCATTCAATACATCATTATTTGTATGGGTATAATAATGAGTATAATTGATTTAAATGATAAATATAACATGTTAATGGGTCTTTATATATGACATACCATCCAATTACATTCAATTTTTCCACTAATAGATTAATATTTCCACTCGTGCATTTGTATGCATTACCATCTCCATTAACGCGATGAGATTCATTAACCATCATATCCATTCAAGAATAATTTTCATTTTATATTACCATTTATAATGTTTAAGGACATAATAACATTCTATATATGAATCAAATACATCTTATCTATAATAAACATGACTTATGTAACAAAACATATAAAGGAAAACGAATCAGTTAACACATGGAACAATGATACTACTTAAAATATTATTAAACAAGTAATATTCAATGATCATATATGATTTCATATTTATTTATTTGGTTCTTTTATAATTTAATAAAAATTATTTATCAATTATAGAAGTGTTTAATGTACCCTCGAGTAAGAAAAATAATAAGGTAAGGGTTAATTTTACAATCTCTTTATAATCCTAGGGTCTTTACGAAATTATCTACCGTGAATTCTTTATCATCCAAATCCTTGTTTAATTCAAATGTATTTCAAAAAAAATAGTATTTCCAATAATATGGGTAAACAAGCTTATAATTTTTTTTTTGACTTTTTATAAATTGTTTTGAAAAGAATATTTCCATCACTTTCCAAACAAGGTACTTTATGACTTTTTCAAAAAATTAATGTAAAAATGTTTTCTAAATTATATGGTAGGTGTAGCTATTTTGCAGCATTATAACACCATCAAAAAATATCTTAAAAGGTAATAATAATATTTTAAAAATAAGTATATTATTTTATAATTATGTAAATTCTTAATGATTTCAAAAATGAAATATATATTTTTCCGAAATTTTTTTGCTTTAATATATGTCAAAATACTTTGATGGATTTTACAAATGTTTGAAAATGATTTATTATGATACAATCTTCCATATGGTATTATTGTTTTTTAGATATGCTTGATAGTGGATGTGTTATTTTGATACCATTCATGGATTATGGTTAATGTATTAACATTTATTCTACTTGTATTAATATTAATGTTTATGTTATGATTTAACCTTTTTATATGTGGAATTCCTTCGACTTAGTAAGTCATGGGTGGATCTTGATATATCTCCTCGATGCATCGATTTGTCTCACGAGACAAAAAAATGTCTTGGCTAAAGGCCTTGAAAAAATCATATGTGTAGCCTTGAACCGAGGCCTTGACTATGTGGTTACGATTTCCGGCATTATTCATTCCATCATTATGAAATTATCTATTGTTATTAAATGTGATTATTCAACGACTAAAATATCCATGAGAAAAAAAATGGAATTATTTGATTTATGATTTCCATATTTTTTTGAAGTTTAATTTTTAAAGGCTTTTGTTTTAGTCTTATTCTTTGCCTCTAATGTTTATGCATATTTATAAATGTTACCACTTTATTCTTATCTTTACTGAGCATTTTATATCACCCCTTTCTTATGATTTTTTCCTATCATGTGAGGATGTATATTATGATTGACCTGTAGTACAAGCTATGGTATATCAGTGCGTTCAAAGGAGACACACTGTTTTTTTATTTCATAAGGAAATACAAAACTTATGTATGTATCTAGTACATAAATGGATAATAAATTGATCGGTATTTTGGAACATGATCTATGGTGATCATTCCAATGTTATGTAATAACTCACCAACTCTGGTTAACTAGGGTTGGGGCGTTACAATGATTTCCTTCTACTGTTTGATAATTTTTCATATTTTTGTCCAGATGACTTTTCCGAATTACCAGTATTGAGAGTGTTAGAATTCTCTAATTATATAGTTCCTAGAGCAACACCGGTTTCTCTTAATTTGTATACGATAGGAACTACTGATATATAGGACCTGAAGTGGTAGCTAGATGATTTTGTTGTAATGGGGTTTTTCTAAACTAATACATCTCTTTTGGATTATATAGTATTTTTTTAAAAATGTTTATGGTACCCTTAGTCTAAGTGTGGATTATCATAAATTTTACCAAAAAACTGTAAGTGATACATATCCTCTATTTCGGGTAGATGATCTCGTTGTTCGGCTCGGATGAGCTCTATTTTTGTCAATTATTGTATTGATATTTTGTTATCATATAGTTTATGTAAGTCCATCATATATACCTTTCATAGCCTTTCATACCATTAATGGACTATTTGAGTATTTGGTTATACTATTTGGACATCCGTATGCACTAGTAGTCTACATAGACTGATGAACCATGTTTTCCATACCTAAATTTTTTTTGTGGTATTGGTGGATGATATATTGGTGTATTTTCATACTCTACGCAACCATGAATTATAGATGGATCATCAGTTATATTCTGAGCTCACAAATTACCACTAATAGATGGATCAGGATTAGTTCATTGGTCACATAATCTCTTAAGAGAGAGTGCTAGTTCACCCAGATAAGGTGGGAGATGTATTTTTTAAGGACAACCTATGTATGTCTTTGAGATATAGAGTGTATTTGGGATGGTAGGATATTATAGGAGTTTAAAATAAAGTATATCATGCCAATCAGAACCGCTTATATGATTGACTAATAAGGGTGTGTTATTTTTATGGTAATATGAGTGTGACTCAGCCTTTCAAAAAATAAAAGGTAGATTAATTAAATGATGAAATTGATTTTTCCAATGTCAGGAAAGTGTTACAGTATTTCATGAAATGCATTGGGTATTGGGCTTATAGAAACCCATATGCATGGGAATATATTTAGATAGTATGGTTCTCATTTGTTGAGTCTACATGAGAGGAACTACTAGGTGCATGATCTTGAATTATCTATAGTGGTTCACACATTGATATATTTGAGATATTAATATAGTGGAGAGAATTTTTGTGGTAAATGGGCCCCAAAATCCTCATGTACATATGTAAACAACATGATTTGAAACTAAGGATATGATTGTGGGATGATTACATAGATTATTTTTACATGGAAAATTCATACACTATTAGTAAATTCAATGAAAGAGACCACACACCGAGCATGAGGACTCAGATACTTATAGTCCACCAATCTAGTAGTGAGTTGAAGCTCATAATTTTTTTCTCTGAGATGCACATTGAAGGGACAAAAAATAATTTTATGACTTTTTTATCATCATTATATATATTCTATACACATTGAAATAGTATGAGGATGATGAATCTATCAGATTCTGAGGGCCTAGTCCTATGGGAGAGTGTGTAAGGTGAAGACACTCCTCCGCGTTCGTTGATAGAAGAGGATGGAATTATGCATATATATTGTCATGTGTGGGTTTTAGTATACATGTGATATAATATGATATGATATTTTTCTAAATCATCTTGGGAATATCATCATGGAATAACCAAGTTTTATAAAGATTTGCATCACCAATAATAGTGTCTAGGTAAGAAAAGATATGTAGATGGTTTTTTCCTAAGGAGTTCCATCTATCATCAGGTGAAGAAAGTACACAATTGACTAGTGATAATGTTACAGAAATTTAAAAATCCTGATTAGAAATGGGATGAAATTTTTATGGACCTCATGATAGATTCACCAATGTCACATTGAGGTAATGACACTGTTTGATTTTTTATTTACAGGATCAGAATGTTTATTCATTTTCTAAATATTAACTAGATGGTATCAGTACCATAGAATATGAGGTTGTATATCTATGAGATAGTAAGACATAATAGTTTCCCATATACTATCATTTTATATAGGTAAACCCTATTTACATCACTTTTATGGCATGGGTTGTAGATGGTGTTAGGAACACTGATAATTCTAAACATTAAATACCACCAAAAAACTGGTATCCAATCATTGCACAATATATAGGTCATGGAGACATGTTTTGAATATACATCCATGATTTTGGTGGATCGTGGTAGAGTCAGGTACCCATGGATGAATTATCATAAAAGCATCTATTTCATGATACTATTCAAAATTATCATTAATTGGATTTTAAATATAGGACATTTGGATCATCTATTTTTTTTTGTTATTGTTAGGAGTGGGAGCTATGTTTGGTCATCATCTCATTCATCAAATGATAGAGTAGAATTAATTGATTTGGAAAAGGATGTATATTTTACAATCTTGATAGAAATTATTAATTTATCACCGTATATTACATCTAGAGTAACGGGATGTGGATACTGTATTTATATTTTTCACTGAGTCTGAGATAGTATATGACCATCGGAAATAATAATCATTCACCATGAAATGCTGAGCCTTTCATGATTCTCGAGAGAGATGGTTCTGTAACTTACAATTTATATTTTCTCATAGTTAACAATCCATGAGTGATGTATTCATTGTATCTTATATGTAATGTTATCATTCATACCCATATAAATATTTTGGTCATATGGGGATGAGAATTATGTATATATGTCAATTGAGGAACATCTGATTCATATCTCTAATAATAGAATGAATGTTCTACGAGGATGATATGTTCTTCTATTACGGGTCCTATGGAAACAGAAAAATTTATAGGATGAGACACATGAGATGGAATAAAAAATACATGCTCATTGGACAAATTCATTCTACGATGACTCTTGACCAACATTGTAAGGGAAATTCATTGATGAGTTTTTTTAAGGCAGATGTTTGTAAGAAACAATTTCTACTTGATGAATGTAATCCATGAAATTTAGTAAATATTATGATTTAGTGATTAGTTATGGTATAATGTTAATACCATTTGAGTTCATGGAGGTATATAGGGAAATCATGTCCATTTAAGATCCTAAAACCCAACTTTTGGATTGAAATATGCATATTTCACAATTTTTAGAAAATGTGCAGGGCATGTTTCATGGTTAATTCATAAAATGTGAAGCTTTATAGTAGGATTATATAGGCCACCTGGTTTAATAAACCATAAAAAAATTTTATGTAGAGAAATTTGAAAAGCTATAGACTTTTGAAAGAGGAGTTTCACACAGTTTTCACATGATTAATCAAACCATCCATACAAACCTTGGTAATTCCACTTTCATTCTGAAAATGTCACACAGTTGGAATTCTATTTGGATAACCATTATTCCAAACCATGAGACCTAGTATTTATGTGAATTTACTAAATTATCCATAAAATATTTTCTTTATTAACAATTGTTTTCATATCTCTCACATTGTACAGTTGGGAGATTGGGGGCTCCCCTTTGTCACATAAACTATGAATTGAGAGAATGTCTCCATATGAGATCATAATCAATATTTGTTAATATATTTGGATCCCTTTTAGTGAGTAATAAATTTATTTTTTCAATTTATCATTTGTCTTCATATAAGTTGTGCTATTTAGGTGAAAGATAATTTTTCATATTATTATTGTCTTATCTATTCATCATCTTTCAACTGATCAAAGTAAAATTAATAGTTTATTCTTGATGAGAATAATACGACATAACTATGGTTGTTTTTATCATGATTTTACATCACTTTATATGGAGTATATATATTTTTTTGTTATGAATGGATAATACCTATAACGATGTCGAAGATGTGGACTTGAATCCTTGAATTGTGTTAACATGAAAGAATTATAGAATTAATGGATCCCATTGGTTAATTAATGAAGCTTATAAAAATTTAATTGTATCCATCCATAGGATAATATTTTATTCTATTAGACTACCATGGGTTTATATTGAATTTGGATGCAATTGTATCTTCCTTTTTACCCATTTACTTGTGTTTTTTAATAATTAATTGTCATTTTAAATTGAATTTAGTTGTATTATGTATGGTAAATGATTTGATTAAGGGAATGTGATGGAATGACCATTGCACTAGGATATTACCACATAACAACTTTATTAAGAAGAAATTTACCCTTATAATGAAATGTCCATGTGAGACAATAAATGGTCTAATCCTTATTAGGTTATCCCATACCTTGAGACACATTATGAGGTGATTTTTAAATGTTTTAATAATGATAATGACCCCTGCCATTGTTATATAGTAATAATTTAATTAATTTTAATATAACGTTGGAGAAACATGGGATATTATATAAAACACATGAATATTATGATATGTTTATTGCCTAGATTACAACCAAGTGACACTCGGACTCTTTAAATGAATTGCTGAGGAATAAATCATGGGGGATTATAGTAATATTCCTGAGTGATACTTGAACATTTAATGGATTTTTAAGGAATTAATGATATTTTAACAAAGAATATATTATATGGATTAAACATGGTAACCCATAGTATCCTCCAACAATGGTCTCTGTGAGAAATGGTAATACAACAAAACTAGTGTGATAATAGTATTTGAATTAGGAATTCCTATGAAATGATTGTAAGGGTATTGGTTCATGATATAGCTAGAGAGAAACCTAGATAAAAAATTACGAATTTCAAGGATGGGATCAGGCCCTTAAATGATTAATTAATGGATGGATTTAAATGAAATGTACGGTATGTCAAATATGGTTCTTGTATTTATACTTTGACTTATACTATTATGGTTTCATAGTCATGAATCATTGATTATGTATCTTCATGGGAATAGCAGGTAGTATTCTAGGTCCTAAAACTTATTAATTAAATGATATTAAATGAATCAATAAATTTAATTATAAATGAGATATAAATGACTATTTATTCAAATACATAGTAGTTAGACCAATGTATGTAGCATGATACAAGTTTCTATCGGATCCAAATACATTATGGTTCGTTTAAATAATTCACTTATATTATCTATTCCTTTACTTCGGGCACATTAATATTATTATATATTCATAGACAGTATTGATATAATTTCAAATGAGACAGAACTGACTACTTAGATTTTTTCTCACACCCAATTTTGGCCACCAATGGGTATTCAAACATATAATGTGATTCCATGATTTAATCAGGGAATGTACCCTATTAAAAGATTTTGATTGGTACTTATGAATATGGTAGCATCGTATCGAGAAACAGATCATGATTCTAGATTCACACTTTTAATTATTTCTGTTATTTTATTACATGTAATTTACACTTTCAATGTATTAAATTCTTGGTTCTTTTTATAGACATTCCATGTATTTTCATCATCTATATATGATATACCTTTATGGTATTGCTTTATTTGCATATATCCCTATAGTTCATCAATTTTATGATTTATTTATATCTTCAATAATTTTTAGATTATTTCATATCTTCTTATCTATATTATGGTGATCATGGAATATTATTTTCATATACACACATAGGTCCACACTAAAAGTTGGTATCCTCATGTATTTCTATAGATTCACTTGAGGCAATGAGGTAAACATGGCTCTGGTCACCTTTCAGTGGAATCCAGGCTTGGGAGGTTACACATATACAGTTTTATATGACTAAATTCTATTCTTGAAGAGATTTTTAATAAATAAACATTTATTATATAAGATTTTTGAATGAAAATGGGTTCGTAAAATACATTATGTTTGTGATTTACAGTTAATGAATTTTTTATTTGAAATTATTATGCATTAATTTATTTTATATATAATTATTTAATCCTTAGAAGAAAAACCATATTTATTTTTATTCTCTTTTACTAATGTCTATATATTTATATTTTTAGTAATAATTTCCCCTATTTTTTAATCAAAATAATTTATAAGTTCTTTAATAAATATTCGACCATATTTTTCCTATTTTTATAGGAAATAATTTTTCCTACAAATCCCTTTTTTTTAAAAAATTTGAATATTATTATGAACAATTTTAAAATTATTTATTATAATTCATTTATAATCATGTATAACTTTTTTTAGGAATTGTTTAAAATTAATCATCTTTTCAATATATGAATATATTACTTTTACATTATGTGTCAACGTAATATTTTTTTTAATGATTATGACATGAAAGAAATTTTCCACCGTCATGACCACTCAATTATATGAAGAATAAATCATATATTTCCATAGTTCATTTAATATGAAATTAGTTCTATAATATTTTTAAAATATATTTATTTTAATATATTTATTTAAAAATTAAAAGGTCATTTTCATCACGAAATATTCCATGTAATCCTTTTAATGAATTTTTAATATAAGATAACATCATTTCATGTTACATATGTTTCATTGGTATTCATTAATATGATTCTATAAATATTATTCACATAGATTTTTTATGGTTATGATGATGAAATTTTTTCGAATCACATATTACTTAACATGTTTCTGTTATAGTTAAATGTTAATTGTTTTCATGATATTCAGTATACATAAGAATGTATTATTATTATCATGTGATGGTTGGGTCTATTATATCTGTTCGTTGTATTTGGTAAATAATATTAATTCATGAGATAAGTATTTAATGTTTCAACCTAATGACATGTTCAAAACACTATACATGGTACTGGTTTTATACTCATATGTTTATGTGTGGATGTGTTTTCATGTCAAAAATATTCTGCATGGACCTGGCTTCATGTCCACAATAATAATGAGCCCCCAATTTCATTCACCTAATATAATGAGTGAACCATTATCAATTTATAAAATTTCACTCTATTTTTATTTTTGGATTTCTAAATATTTCTATTTTTATGTTTTTCTCTCATGGACCATGATTAATAAAAATTGATTCTTCACAATAATGAATAATTTAATTCATTATGCCAATTATTTATCCCATGAATCATTATTAAAGACATTAAATTGATTTTATATTATTTCATTATGTGATAATTCTGTTTTCATGCTCTTATTAAAATTTATGATCATTGTTTAATATATATTGTGTTAATCCTTACTGAACATATCAGCTAGACCATTATTGTGTTTTCTTCTACTAGGTTTTGATGGATGGTCTTAGTGTGATATTTCTATAAGGTTATTAACATGAGTAACTACATCGGAGATGTTTAATTTCTATTTTGAAATAATATATTAATGTATCTAGACTCCAAATATAATAAAAATTATAGTTTTGCGGAATTATAATTCTGTTATGTTTTTTATATTCATATATAATGATGTTATATTTATATATATTATTCATGGGCCTCCATAATTGTTTTTTTAATAGGGTTTACATAATATTTAAAGAATGTGACTATTAAAATTTGGTGAAAAACATGGGGATTAGCTTAATTACAAGTTAATAACCAAATGATTTAAAAATTTAGAGATTATATACTATTCAAAGAAATAAAACCCTTTTTAAATTCTAAAGGTTATTGTGGTTTTTTTGTAGAAAAATTTAGGTTAAATAACTATGAATATTTTTGGGGAGTATATCTGCGCCTTTATTTTAGTACACTGGGAATGTGCCCTTATTGTACAGTTATTTTAACACTCTTTATGGATATAAATGAGATAATATACATTTTATTTATGAGACATTAAATGATTTATGAATATAGAATGACCATCAATAAAGAATGGTGGGGAGATGTATTTTTATATTAATAAGAATGTGTCATAATATAGGGCGTCTCACAAATGATTTTCATGAATATGTTATTTTACACATTATTTTTCTATATAATGATTATTACACAATGTTTTTGGATTTAGTTGATGGATGGAACATGAATTAATCATGTTATAAAAATGTTATGTCCAACAAAATGACCATCCTCATAAGAAACCAATTATATTTGGTACTGGACTAAAATATCTTATGACTATTCCCAATCAACGCTCTATATGTATGATTGATAATTCAAATCATATTGAATTTAAAAATACACCAATTATGGACAAAACATCCATTAAATAATTTATATTACAACATCCAACCTCCATTTTTTGGTATTTTGATCAACTATTTATGGATAATTTATCAATATAATGGAATAAATAGTTTCTCATTCTCCTATTCCAATAACATGAGAAACCTTTCAATGTAGTTTTTAAAATGATGACCATGTTTATAAATAGTGGATTAATATCATGAAACATTAGGAAAAATAATTTTAATGGGATTATTTTATCAATATATTACATAAAAATAATTTCTAAAAACTATTCATACCATTTTAGAGGCATTCTCTTTAGAGTTCACGCAAAAGGATGATGATTCAATTAGAACATATGCAGGGAATTTCAAAAAACAAATGAGGCTGATTATAGTTTTATCATCAAAATATAAAAATGTAAATAATGATTATTTTGTTTATTGAAACAAATTATTAGTATATACATATAAATATGGGAATCTGGAGTTATGAATTAATTTTTCAATGTTTAATCAAAGTTGAAATAGATGCTAGAAACCCAATATATCATCTGAAAAGAAAAATGGAACAAGGAGGTTCAATGATTAAATAGTAGTAAATCCCATGGAGGGATGTGTATGTTTCCATATCCTATAATTCAAAAACATTTGAATGTGATCTCAGGTGATTTCCTGAAAGATATAAAAATATTATTTATGTGTGTACGGAATTTCCATAAAGAAAAAGAATGTAGAAGTGATGTAAAGAGGATAGTTTATAAAATGAATGGATATAAATAGAAATTAAATACACCACAAACACTTTGGTGATTTATATGTTTGAAGTATATTTATTATATGAATAAATTCACCAATCTAATGTCTAATAAGGAAAATAATCTTAAAAAAAATATTATGTAAAATGTTTAAGGGAAAGATCTTGTGATCAGAATTACCAAAGTGGGAAATGATAATGATGTGGTGAATGGGACAATTTTAATATAATATAGAACAAATAATGATGTATTTTATTCAGGATTTATCCAATCCTCTATCAGAAAGGAATTTTTAATGGGCATTAAATTAAAAAAACAAAAATTAGATGTTGAAAATTTAATTAAATCCACTATTGGTAAGAAGATTCTACCTCATTTTTGTATCTCATATATGATTGAATAGTGTTGTAATTCAAAATATGAAAATCTTTTTATTCTTAATCAAGTTGAAATTTATGTCAATGTGGAAATGGATGAGATATCTCTTTAGATATTCCATATCAATTTTGGAGGATGTTTAGTCATTTTTTTATTCTAAATCCACCATTAATTGTCTTTCTATATAATGATATGTGTCAACAACCAATGGATGTTACTTCTATTATATGGGTCTTGTTGGATATTCATGGGGGTTTCTTATCACAAATAGAATAGGTGAAAGTCAACATTCTAGAAATTCCTATTTATTTGGATTATAATATTATACTTATAGATGACATGCATAATCTTCCTTTGAATCGTGATGTTATGGTTTCAATAAAACATATAACTGTTTCTACACATATTTCAATGGTTCTATATAGAATAAAACTAGTTGAGTTACATTATTTGAAGAATAATCTCTATAGTAATTTTATTAAAGGATTCATGCACCCTATTTTGTCTCCATGGGATTCAAATATTCTTTTTCATAATAAATATTGTCCAATGATTATTTTAATTGATTATCAAGATCCTAAAATATAATTCTCAATAAAATGTATACTCTACCCACTTTTGATAATATGATTATCGATTACATGTATCTTATAATTATTCCAAGATTGATATTTGATCTTGATACCCTCAATTAAGGGTCATGAAGGAGGATATAATCATGTTAGCCTTCTGAATGAGGTTTGGTCATTATTAATTTATAGTGATTCCATTTGGAATTACTAATTATCTAGTTATCTTCATTAATTTAATGAATAACGACGTCAGAGATAGCCTTGATCAATTTTTAGTGGTCTTTGTTGATGATATTTTTATATATTAGAGAGAGTAGAGGATCATGAAGATCATTTTATGATTATTATGAAGTCCCTAAAGAAGGAGAATCTGTGAGATAAATTTTTTATGTGTGAATTTTTTATACTAATATTATCAATCATGGGTTATGTAACATCAAGAGATGATATAGTAGTATACCCCTATAATGTGTAATATATTGAGAAATGGAAGAGACCATCCATAGTAACAATGATCGAGAGTTTTATCAGGATTGTGGAATACTACAACTTCATTTTGAGATATTTTCCTAGTATATAAAATCTAAAAATAAATTTTAAACATAAAATATCCTTGTTCCTTTTCCTAGATGAATATGTGGAATATTTGATGGAGCTGATATAGTGGGGGGTGGGTTAATGCACCCATGCATACAATAACCTATAGAAGATGTAAGTTTTTGATCTTTAGTTATGGATTTATGATGAAGATATTATTTTTCATCATGTAGAGTGATATAGTGATAACATATTCCTCATTAAAATCTAGAATTAATGAGAAAAATACATTAATAATTATTTCGAAATGGATGCAGTAACTTTTTTATTAAATATATTTAAGAATAATTTTTATGTTCAATTATATGATATATATACTGGTCACAATGTGATGAATTATAAATTAAAAAAAAAATATGTTACAAAAGGGATGATTTTATTTGATTAAATATATTGACAACTCGATATATAAAAATCAAGGGAAGGTGAATAATTTTGATGATTCTCTATGTTATAAATACAATGATAATTTTAAAATGATGAATATTAAATGTGATCTAAAATTTATTTAATATTATAATATGGATCTTGAGAAGCATGATAAATGAGAAAATATATTATCATTATTAGATAATTGTTCAACTATAAATATATATAATGATTAACGTGTTACATTAGAAGAATGTGGAACTCCAAAAGAGGGAGAGATATATTCTTGAGTTAAAACATGATTTTGATGGAATGAAAATGTTTGGGAAACATTATTTTTTTCCAATGAATACCTTACTTGAACAGGGATCTATTGGAATAATATTTTTCTCTATTCATTCAAGATAAAGTAATATGTATAGTTATCTATAATAGTATCTATTATAATAAAATATGAAAATAGATATCACTGATAATATATATTGGGTGATAGTATGTAAATATGTTTATATTGAGAGATAGAATTTTAAGGGGATGTTATAACCAATACCCATACCAGAAAGGAAATGGGTAAAATTCACCGAGGATTTGGTTATTGAACTTCAAAAAACGAATAAATTTTAAAATATTAATTGGGTTCTAGTTGATCAATTTATATATAAACACACTACCTTGATATAAGATGATATTTCAAAAAGGATTAACTTTTTTATAATATTAATTAAGGATACATTAAGGTTTCAAAACATACCACATTGTATTGTATCTGATTAAGATATATAATTTAGAAAGAATATATCTTGAATCCCTTATAAATATATAGATAAAATATTAGATTTTAGTAATACTTATCATACATTATAATATGGTTAGTTTGAGAAGATAATTAATACTGTAGAGGATATATGGAGATCTTGTTTTATTGTTTTCAATGGCTGTTGGAATTACCACTGTCTTCTTTTACAATAGTATTATAACAATATATATTTAATAGGGAATAAGATAGGCCCTTTAGAAGACCTCTATTATTGTAAATGTTGAACGTCATTTTTATTTGATGAATTTATAGACCGTAATCTATTGGGAATGAGAAAAGTGAGAAAATTATTGAGAAACCTTGATTTATTTATAAATACATAATAGTAGGTCATAGTTGATAAAAATGTTATAATGATAATCATCATTGAGTTATAGAATATTATGTTGGTGATAAATCATTTTTTTACGTCCTATATGGTAGAATGTTTTGACATTAAAAAATAAATGACTGATATGACATAGGTATATGAGTATATTTGATATTCAAGATCGTTCAGGGACATAACTTTTTATTTGGATATTTCTATGACCCTTTCTCAAGTTCATGATGTGTTCAATGGTTCATTCCTATTATAGAAAATATTAAATCAATTACATGTATTAATAATATAGTATTTACCGCTATCAGATGATATTTATTATGAAGAACAATTTATATAAATATTTTTTTAGAGATAAGGTTATTATGAATAACATTACTCACCAGGTTAACGTTCTTGGGAGTAATAATAAATTAAAAAATATATATATGATACAAATGTTGGGTTGAAAGAGATAAATCCTCATTTTTATTTTCATTGATATAATTATGAAGTATAAATTCATATAATAATTGTATAATATAACATTACTATATTTTATGCTATATTTACCTTTAAATAAATTTTATTTCTTCAATATCTTGTTATTCAAAAAATCCCATATCTAAATGATCTATAAAATAGTATAATAATATATACTATCCATTAAATTAGATAGATGAATAGGAATAATTCTATTTTTAAAAAATATATAGTGGTTTTATAAAATAAATATATATTGATAAATAAGTGCACAATTTTTAGTATTGAGATTTTATGATTCATAAATATGTTTTCAGCACAAATCGTGAAAATTGCATTTTTTGTAAGGGAATTTTAAATAATTTTTATAATTTTTTAAAAAATGAATTTTAAAAAATTATCTTCATTATTGATACCATTATGTTAATTTTTTATTAGAGTAATATTTTTAGAATTCAACGAAAATGTAAATTTTATGTTAATATTGAAAATATCTTTATTTTTATGAAAATAATATTTTATTTTATATAATTTTAAAAGATATATTTTTAATATATTTTTTTTCAAAATTTGAATTTTATTATTTTTGTTTAAAATTATTAAATATTTTAATTTATTATTAATATTATACATGATCTTGAAAAAAAAATTTCGTCATAAAATAAATTTTAAAAAAAAACCATATTTCAAAGTCTATAGAATATTTATATAAAATTAAATGTGTCATGTGTGCGTAAATGTGGACTATCACCTACACACGGTGATATAAATCATTTTCTCTCACCATAATGCATTGATGGTTTCCATGATTGATTTAATATTTATATATTATATTTATAAAAAAATTCTCTAATTATAAAGTCATAACAACTTACTTAAATTTCTATTCTTTGGAAAATTATAACTAATCTTAGGCATACATGATGACAACCACTAGCATGTAGCGATGATATTTTTTAAATTTCAATTTTACAAGGCTGGTAGTAGTGATATATTTCATGGATATATGTTATATATATTATACAACAATGAGTTCTTAATGTGTAATTAATTTTTAGCATTATTTTTTGTATCCATAAACAATTAGAAACATCAATTGAGTGTCTATACAGATAATTGTCTCCATGAAGTGATGTCAATCATTTTTCATATTATATTTATATAAATATATATAAAAGTAAATATGATGATTATATGTGGTAAATATTTAATTATTAACATTATTGGGATTATTTTATATTAGTCATATTAAATTTACTTGAACTATCATGTTTAAACATTCATGAAAAATTAATCAATTTTTACATAGAACAATGATTTTGATAAAAAATTGTCAACATGAGGGGTGAATAATTATATAATTGAAACATATAATGGTATGATATATTAAATATTGTGGTATAATTTATATATAAAAAATATGAATTTATTATAAATGATTTTTGGATGCATAAAGAATAGTATAAGGATTATGGTAAGGGATATTTGTTTTTATCTCATCTTAACTGGGTTAGATAATCCATGAGTTTCCATATAGTTAAATTATATGATTTTTTTATTCTAAACACTTTTAATTTTTGTTGTTCTATAGATAAATTTTAAATAATGATGTTTTATTTTCATTTCCTTCTCATTTTCAATAAAAATAGTTTAAAAAATGTGATTTTACAAAATATGACATTATTTCACATATTTTGGTCGAAAATCAATTTTCATATATATACATGTTTTATAATTATAATTCTATTTTTTTTTTGAAATTTAATAATTTTATTAATCATTTATTAATGTGTAGATATATTTTTAATTAATTAAATATATAAATATTTATATATTCAAAACATGGTAGTCTTACAAAAGGAGTGAACAAGATATTTCTCTTAATTACAAATTCATGAATGAAATTTATAACCTCATGACTCCTCACTACATTAAATATTATATTATAATCATCCATGGCCATTATACAAAAAATAATAAATTGGTATTTTTTAAAACATTTTGATTTGAAATATAGGATTTAAAAAATAAAAGAGTGCTTTCATCATTAAATGTCCAAATAAATATTTTAATGGAATTCTTCATCTCAAATAAAATATTTTCACGATAAATTTCCTTCACTGGGTATATGATTCTATGATAAAATGGTTATTAATTTACTAAAATTTTTATGGTTATGATGTTGAAATATTGAAGAATCCCATTATTACATGGGATTAGTTGTGATGAAATATTTAATGATTAAATGTTTTTTTGGTGTACATATGAATGTATCATGGTTATATTATTAGTGAGTTTTTTTATCCATACAACGAATTATTTTAATAAAAATAACTCAGGATATAATTATCTTATTTGTGAAATTTATTACATATTCATTATAAGATGTGTGGATCGGGTTCCATGTTCATATATTTATGAGTGGAACTTGTTTATTGTCCACAATTTTATACATGGACATTTTTTCATCTCCATATGATTATTTGAGAACCCAATTTCTGTACCATAAATTAATTGGTGAACCAATTTATATTTTTAAAATTTTCACTCATATATAAAAATATTTTTTACAGCATTCCAATGATCGTTTTTTTCTTTCACAACTCATTATTTATTATTGATGATTCCATACAATTTGGAATAATCTATTTTTTTAAAAAAAAAAATTTGTGAAAAATGATTATTTAAATTATACTAATTTTGTATGGAACCCTTATGTTATTGTTTAGTTTCCATACCCTTATGATATTGTGTGATCATTTATTGGTATATCTAATGTTTACATTTAAAATTAATTTGAGATTATCCCTTCTTTTGATTTTCTTCCCTGGGTATTGATAGAGGATTCAATGTATGATATGATTATACAGTTATTAATACAAAAGACATTATGGAATATACTAAAGATCGATTTTTAAATATGATATATATATATATAATCATAAATGTCATTAAACCTTCATTATTCTAGGGATTGTATAATTGTGTAAGGTTTTGTATATTTATTTCAAATGATGAAATATTTATTAATGTTATTCCAAATATACCACCGTTAAATCATATAGTTATTATTATATATTATTTGGAACATATATCTTACTCATACATTTAATTTAATGGTTATGTTTGAAAACTCATTGGTGGTTCCCAACTGAATTTTATTGAAAATATTATTTGGTCTATGACACTTGATTACCCACGAAGACTCCATTATTCACATGCTTAGGTTGATCAAAATAATTAATATGAATGACTATGTAGGAAAACTCTAATCAAGTTTGGTGATTTTTGATGAGGTGAGGCTTGAGGATATTTGTAGGGCCCCATTGAATTTTATTTATTTTCATAAGTAAGTGATCATTTTAGTTGGATGTTAGTGTTGAATGTTGGAATGTCCATGACCCCAAATGATTATATTAGTTCACATCCATTTATTATTGATTAATATTTTTACTAATTTTGTTCTCATTTATGAACAATGATTTATATTTCAATGTCTAATTTTACATTTTCATACTCTTATATGAGTGAATTGTGTCTCCCACTTAACACCTAAGACCCTTAGTCCTATTCTGAGCCTCTTGAATATAATTAGGTTTCATGAACCAGCTCAAGTACCCTTCCAACCCGATAACTATGTTGAACCTATCATGACCTGAAAGGGCATTCCCAGTCCCCATGTGCTAGAGACTAGATGCTAGAATCATAAAACATATAATTGGGAACAATTTATCTAATATAAAACAGATGAAAAAGATAAAATAAAACATGAAAATAAATAAGAAAACTCCATTGTGAGTAAAATTACCAGTATACAAAACGACATAAAATACAAATAACTACAAAACAATTGACTAAATATGAAACATACCACCATGGTCACTATAGAAAGAACTCACCACATTGAATGATCAACAGATTATTCCATCTACAAGTGGTTACTTCCCTTTTCTAGATCCTGGAAGACGAAATTTTACAAACACACAAAGGTAAATGTAGGGTACGAGCCAAATCCTAGTAGGATATCACCAAATATTTCATAACAGATTCCAAATATATATTATCCAATGAAAATATTTCATTTTTTCATAAAAAACTGGTTTTGGAATATTAAATCATATTTAAATAAAAACTTCCATAAATTTTTGAAATTGTGGTAAATACATTTAAAGGACTTTCATTACATTACAAGAGATGGAATATTTTTAAAATAATGGATTATGTAAAAAATTTATATAATATTGTTTATATAAATTCAATAAGAATTAAAATTAGTTCAATCTATATTACATTCAATTATATCTTAAATATAAATAAGAAATATGAGAAACATGGTCATCTTCCCAAAGGTATGATAGTATAAACCAGCTATATGATTTTTCACTCTCTAAGAGAACTCATCAAAATAATTATAAACATGTCCATATAACACTTGGAAAAAGAGACCCGGCACAAATCCCTCATAGATGTTACCCATTGCATTTATGTTTTATAATGTTGTAATATAATAGAGTTTATCGAGACAACTCACTAAATATATAAGGTTATCATTAACTCTTACATGATGGTAGAATGACTTAAAGACTAAATAAAATATGATTAATCTTATTATTCAATTTCAAAAATCCATACTTCTTTCAATTTGAATCCAAAATAGGTTTTATTCATAAACACTACATTGTTCACAAGATAAATCCACTGGGTCTTTATCAGATTTTTTTAACCCATTTGCATGAGTTTTATATTAATTCAAAATAAAATTACATCTTTTTAAAAAATAATTTTCATACTTAAACTCATATATATTATTGAAAACATTTACAATAAAATCCTCTAATTAAATTCAATATTTTTAATCGACAAATTGCCATTAACAAGCACAAATTCAATAGAATTGGGGGTTTTCCAAATTTCCATGCCATAACAATTTGAAATCTTCCAATTCATTAAAATTGGCATTTATCAATGAAATTGAAATCAGTTTTAAGAAACTTAATTTAAATAAATGTTTGAAATAAAAAAATAAAATCAAATTTATCCACTTTTGAAAATAAAAAAAAATCACCTAACTCTTTATTGATGAACAAACTCGCAATGAAACCCGTTAACAAGAACAAAGGTGAAAGTGATATTGAAACATAACAAAGAACAAGGATCCAACACCACATGGCATTAATACACCAATCCCAAGATGAAACATTAAAAAATTATGAGATATGAATGAGGGAAACTCTAATACCAAATGATAGAACTTTCCCATGAATCAAACATCATGAAAAAATATGATCTAAATATGTTTGGATCGATTCAAAATGTAGAAAACCTCTAAAAATATTATAGGTATATTCTGGGGTCGAGAGCCAATAGGTCTGGGAATAATAGACTACGTGGTACTACGAAACACATTACTTTAGGATGGGCGCATCCAATGTCCCGATATGTACCCAGTGGTAAATATGTGTAGGTCACAATGATAAGTATACCAAAAAACCCAAAACCTATGTTAAAAAATATTATTTAACCCTTATACAATTTGATCCTTAGGTACATGACATGTACCATCTAACGACATGATCTCCCCATTCACGACCTAAAACTAGCACCAAGTTCAATATGTGTACTTTATGTACATGGCATGTACCTATTCCTTAATATGCAATAAACCCAAAAAATCACATCAAAATGATTTTTAACTAAAAGGGAAATTTGAAATGGTGGAATAAATACCCATTATGGGTAATAAGATTTTACAACCTCCCCAACATAAAAATATTCTTCCACCATAAATCCTATGACGTAGTTTCCATGCCAATGATATATGGACACTTCTATATCATTAGTTCCTCACATACCCACATCACGTGACTATTAGAGCCATTTTTTAGAGAATATGATACAAATTTATAGTCTTCCAATGAAGAACCTTAGTCTCAAAATCAACTGTCCTGACTGGTTTCTCTTTTAAAGATAAATATGGACTGATTTCATGATCACTCCAACTCAAAATGTGAGATGGATCACATAGATACATTATCATCTACGGTAAATGGAACATGTTATATATCAATGGAAGATTTAGTGGCTGTTCTAGAAGGTATGTAACATTCCCAAACTACTCAAAAACCACAAAAAGTCCCACAAAGAGAAGAGAAACCTTCCCTTTCCTACCATGTCTTTGATGACCCAACTAGGGTGAATCCTTTTATTAACACCTAATCAGCAACAAAAACACCCATGGTCATTGGCATCGATCAGTATAAGACCTATATCATGTTTATTTTTACATTATCTTTTTATGCATCTTATGATTCTTTTCTATCATCTCTTTCACCATGCATGGTCAAACCAAATAACATTCACCACCCTCCAAAAAATAAAATGGATATTTATAAGGTCAGATATACAAGACCTCAAAAGGTTCTATTCTGATCAGAGGCTGGTAATTATTATTTTAAAAAAACCCAACTAGCCGTATGTGATCATCCTAGGCACTTCCGAAGTCATGTACCTAGGAGTGAAGCATATCCTCAAGAATTCTATAGCCTTTTCAGTCTGTACATCTGATTATGGATGTTAGGACATGATCAAATGAACCAGAGATCACAGTTACTTTTAAAGGACTCTCCAAAATAAAGAAGTGAATTGATTATCTCAATCATATTTTATAGTATATAGAACTACATGAAAGATAAAAATATCATACAAATAGATATTACCCAACTCCTCAACTTTTTCTGTATCACAAATTTGAATAATGTATGCCAACTTGGTCAGAATGATGATCACAACCAATATTTTATTCTTCTTTCTCTAGGTAAAAGGAAACCCAAAAATAATATCCATATAGATCGCATCTCACATCCAACTTGGGGCTGGGAGTTGATGAAGAAAACCTACAGGTTTCAAGTGATTCACTTTTCACCTATTGGAATATTATTATAGTGAGAGACAAACTCAGCAATGTCATGTCTCATACCTGGCCACCAGAATTGCTGACACTTATCATAGAAAATTTTTTCGGTTCCATGGGGTACTGCCCAAAGAGAATTATGGAAATCCCCAATCACTTACGTTATTTCCAAAAATGAAAAAACAAGGAGGTTCATAGAGAAGAAATCACCCTATTTGGAGAACAACCACTAGGAATTTGTCTCCCCGCCATAAAAGGATTATCTATTGATACTAAGCTCATCATAAAACTCATGGTCTTAAAGAATCATCTCGATAAGAGTCGACGTAAACTACACACTGAAAAAATAAGCATCAGCCATATCCTCCTAAACTCAAATATGAAACTGTGCAAGGAGAGCCATAAAATTACACTCTTATGAAGCCTGTTTCACTACCCGGGTTAGAAGTTTCCTACTCAAAAAAATCAAAACCAAAATTCAATTCTATTAGGTTATAGGAAATGTTAAGGTGAATAGTTTTCAGGAACTCCATGCTAAACTTCCTATAATGTTTGAAATATCTTTAATAGAATATATAAATCATTTTTTCTAATATGAATAAACTGTAAATAATTCACCGAAATAGTATTTCCATTAACATTTAATTTTTTTCATCCTAGATACAGGTTCCAGATCATGTGTATACAAATTCTTCTCATGTGGAATAAGCCAACGGGGTCCATATGCTACTACATGACCACCCTTCATAAGAAAAAATGCAAAACAAGAACTTGATGCCTCACAAAAGTCCAAATAGACTAGTTAAAATTCTAGAAGATTCTATACCACTGAAGTAATCAACATATGTTTCAACTCAACAAAACTACCCTTACATGTATCATCCCATTATAAAATCACCCCATTTTGAGTGAGATAATTCATCAGAAAACCCATCATCGTGAAGTCATTCATGAACTATTAGTTTTATCTATCTATGCCTATCAACTCTAGATGTCGATGAAATTTCATAGTGCCTCCCAAGTCATTTAATCCTCCAACTTCTCAGGATAAACTATTACACCATTTTCAAGAAGAATATTTCCCAATAATTTAACTTTTTGAATCCATACATTAAATTTTGAAAGCTTTTCATAAAGGTAGTGATTTATTACTATACTCATAACTATTCTTAGACATTGCAAATGATCATCCTCATACATGGATTAGATAGCAATGTCATCCAAAAATGCTCCCATAAATGTTTCCAGATATGCATGGAATATACTTTTAATTGAGGCTATGAAAACAACACAATAATTTGTTAAATAAAATGGCATAACATGGTTATCATAGTGTGGATACCTAATCAAAAAGGATTTTTTTTGAATCTCATATCCAATTATCTGAAAAGGATGGTAACCAGATCGATGAAATATCTTTAAAAACAACATCACCCATTTCATATGATCAAAAAATCATTAATACATGGAAAAATATATTTTTTCATTATTTTAATTGAATTTATATTTCCATAATTAACACATAAGTTAATAGATCCATGAGCCTTCATAGTAATGACAACAGATGCCACCCATGGTTACACACATGGAAAAATAAAGCCTTTCTCAATAATATTTTTCATCTGATACATCATCTCTTTCAGTTCATCTATATAAATTCAGTAAGAGGGGATAAAAATTGTTTCACTTCTAGTTATTAAGTAAATAAAAAAATTAACAGCTCTCACCCATGTCATAATAGATAAATATAAAAGAAACACATTTTAAAAATTTATGAAAACTAGTTTAATGTCGCCACCCATTGAATCTCACTCTATGGAAAAAGAAGAAACTGATATCAATTTCCACAGCTCTAGATAAGAAGGTCCCTCTCTACTAGACCTTGTGTCTCATTATCAAGGAATGACAAGCTACACACCACTAGGTGCAGTAAATTAGACCCATATAAGATGAAAATAAATTCGGGATTGGTTGAAAATGATCCAATATATAATAAATATGACATCAATATACATCATATCAAGAACAATAAATCTCCATGCTAGATGAACATTTGATAGAGAGAAGACACCAGAAGGACTATGGAGACACTACTCTCTTTTCATACCATGGGGTGTAGTCATATACATTGAAAACAATAGTTTCTCCAATGAAAGATTAACATGGTGAAAAATACTGGTTTAAATAAAAGAGTGATATGCACGAGAAAAAATGAGCTTTTATTATTGAAGAAGACATTGTAATTGTACATCTCACTATCACTTGACATGTGTTTGCTTCCACTGGATAATCTTCCACTACGTAGAGAATATTTTTTCTAGATTCCATTGGATATAACCCTTCTATCACCAAATAATTTTATTTCCACAATGTTTTAGGAGGATATGATGATCATGTACCACTATGTGGAGTAGATAAGTGAGGTAAGAAGATCTACATTTTACCTGAACGTCCGTATGAGAAACATTTCTTTACTGACTTATTGAAAACCCTCCAAGAATTTCATGACATTAAACCCTGATAGAATGTCAATGAAATTATTCTTGGAGATATATGAGTTCTATAATGACTCTCCCATTAAGAAAATCCATGAGGATTAGCACACTGCTATTTTTCATTAAAATAACCAGTGCTGCCACTTGATAAAAAAGGAACTCTCGTCAACCCTGAACCACCATCCAAGTCCATCCCAACCATCATCCATCCATCCATCATAAAAATGTCGAGCCTTCATACTCTCATTATATACTATCTCATGTGCCAATATCACTAACATTACAAAGAAATTTGAATACTTGATCACAATTTTTTATTCCTTCTCAAGATTTAAAACCACTACAGCCTTGTCCCACACCATTGACTTTAAATTGAAGTGTTTAGTGAAAATAACCATGATGTCCTTACACAATAATACTTTCTACATCCCTTCCTTAATCATCACGTCCACCATATCGTGCATGGTCCCTCCAAAATGAAGGTAGAATACTTCACATTGATCGCATCAAGTGTCTTCATGAACTCATAATGACGTTCTATATTTCTCAGCCATTAACTAACATGTGTAAGGTTTGTAGAGCCTTTTATGAATATTGTCTACTAGAAAAGAAATTGTTATGAATGTTTATAATGAATATCCCCTTGATGATCCATAGATGGAACCAAGGTGGAAATAAGAAGTGATGCCTCTCCTAGATCATGGATTGTGTGCACAATCACCTCAACTAGATTGTGATCAACCAATTGATTTTATTGTTGATTATTAGTTGTATCCTCTTAAATTATCTGATTTTTAAGTCTTCTCAGAGGCATGATGATACACAAGATCAGTAGGTAAAATTATAATAATAACATAACACTCAAACATAGTAACAAGAGAAAATATTATCGTCAGAATGAACAACACAGTTTGAATTTAATGTTATTCAAATATATATAAGGAAAATACTAGAAGAAATCCAAAAGACATATTTTTTTAACCACCCATAGAGAATGATGGTTCCCTGCGGTGAGATTTGGCCATACACACAATCAAAACTACCTCTTATGTCCCGAATAAATTTCAAAAATGCATACCGACTTCATTAAAAAAGATAAAAACCTACTCTAATACCAATTTACCATAAACCAGCCAAGTACCATTGTATACTAATAACCTAGATGGTCATGACATGATCTATTTGGAATTCAGGATATCCATGGAATTGCGACTAGAATATGGTAACACAAAACATACATGTGGTGGATTTTTTTTTCAAAATAAAATAAAAAAAAAGATAAAATAATGTACGCATATTAGTAGTAAAGCTATACTGGTGTAAAATTAATTGAATGAAATGAGGAATAATATCAAAAGTAATAAAACCCAAATAAAAAAATATAAAAATAGGAAAATATCCCATAAGGACACAACACCCCAAGTCGAATGATCAATAGTTGTATCCACCTCCAAGAGACCCCTTCCCTTTGCTTGAGCCTATAAGATGGATATCTACAAACACCTGAAGGGAAAAGTTATGTCTGAGCCTAATCCTAGTAAGATATGACCAAATATTTCGTAACAGATACCAAATATATATTATCCAATGAAAAGAATTCAATTATTCAAAAAATAGTTTTGGAAAATTAAAAATCATTTCTGACCAAAACATGTTATACATTCTCGAAATGATAGAATATGCATTCAATGAACATGGTTTACTTTACAACAGATGAAATATTTATAAAACATTGGATTATGTGAAAAAATTTATATTAAAAATATTATATACATTTAGAACCATGTTATGGAAATTTAAACAACATGGGAATATATTTTTACTTCAAATAGAATTAAACAAG
This sequence comes from Viscum album, assembly GCA_963277665.1. NCBI lineage: Eukaryota > Viridiplantae > Streptophyta > Magnoliopsida > Santalales > Viscaceae > Viscum > Viscum album. Next base: position 587,712,463 of record OY728141.1, on the reverse strand, counting down.
CGAGAAACATATCCATCTTCTAAAAGGTACTATTTTATTATCCAAATTTAGTTTTTATCACTCTCTATGTGAACACAGCAAAATGTGTAAACACACATCCATATGACATTGTCCAAAGGTGATTCATCACTAACCTGTTGGGTATGTGACTCATATTATATATGATTTAGAACATTGTAATAGCATAGGGGGTATCTAAATAACTCACTAACTACCTATGGAAACCATGTTCTCTTATATGATGGGTGAACTATTATAAGACTACCTAAAATAAGATTAATCATATTCCACCATTTAAAAACATCTAGTTTCATTCTATTTAAAAACAAAATATGTTTTACTAATCAGAATTTATTTTTCACAAGATAAAACCACAAGGTTTCTATCAAATCATTTTAATCCATTTTCCGGGGATTCAAATCCATTCAAAACCAATTACACAATTTTCACAATTAATTTTCATGATTATACTAAAAAATTTAATTGATAAGATATTGATAAAAATCCTCCATTTAAATTGAACAAATTAAATCAACCAATTTCAATAAACACGCCCAAAATTAATTGAATTGGGGGTTTTCCATGTTTTTTGACATAACCATATCAAATCATCCAATTCACTAAAATTGGGTCTTATAATAGAATCCAAAATCATATTTACAAAATTTTACATAATACTAGAGATTTATATATTCCATTATAATAAAATTTAACCAATTAGGAAAATCCAAATGGAACCACCATCCTCTTTCTCAAGGAACGATACTCACAACAACACCTATCAATGGGAAAAAGTTTGAATGAGATATTGAAACTATGCCTATAATAAATATTGATAACACTAAGGAATATATCCATAAATCCATAGATGATCTACTAAAAAAAGAGTATGTAAGGAGAGAAACTTGATGAACAAGGGAGAGAACTAACCTGGATATCACATAGAAGGAAAAATGATGATCAAAATCCAATCAAAACGATCCGGAAGGTGGAGATCCTATAATAATAAAATATGGATAGTCCTGGGTCAAGAAAAAGAGGAATGAGAATTATAGACTGAGTGATACTTCAAAACTCAATAGTTTAAGCTGAAAGCGGGCCATTTCATGACGTGTAGGCCATGATGGATAAGTAGGAAAAAAAGAAGCATTTCCTCAGTTTAAAAAATAACTATTTAAACCATACAAGATGTGTACCTCAGGTAAATGTTGTGTACTAGATCATTAAATGATCTACCCATTCACCAACATAATCCAATACAATGTACAATATATATACTTCAGATACAAAACATGTACCTATTCGGGAGTCTTTTGTAATGCCCAAAAAAAATAAAAATGATTTTTAACCGAAAGAAAACATAGAAAATGTGGAAACTTACCTGATCACGATAAATGGATGTTATAAAATACATTTCTATTCTCACATGACACTATAGTGTAGTTATTATTATCTGTATATGGTTAGGGTGTTCTCAAAAAAATGGTTATTTAGGTTATGGTGTCTGTAAGTCCCTACCTATCTATGATGTTTTATGGTAGGGACCCACATCCAAGTTCAAAAAAAGATTTCTCACTCAAAGAATTAAAAAATAATAGTAATTAACAATCATTTATCACTCAACAAAGGTCATTTATCATGTTCTAGCCTCTACCTTGTCTCTTAAGGGACAAACCTATATCATATCCCACCTAATACATTTTCTCTCAATGTATGGTCTCATGCCACATTAAAACAGGAACCATCCTTCTTAATCATAGAGAGATATTAAAATATATTCTCACTCAATATAATTTCATTATCCTTAGCACTACATTATATCTATTGGTAGGTTCTGATATAACATAATATCCTTAATACTACCATATCACTCATGGTAGGGTCCATCCAGTAGCTTATCAATGAATTTAGGTTTCATAGAACTCCATATAAATTAAGATGCAGCTAAGCCTTATAATTCTAACCTAATTCTAATCTGTAATAAACTATAGAGTCCATGGTTGGTGAAATTGTTAAATATATTAATGTCTAAAGGCATTTTATGGTATTTGTTTTACTATTACATTGTACATTTTATGTCATCTTTTAAGAAATTGTTTAATCATTTTTTTTGTATTATATTACGTTGTTTTACATTATTATAATATTTTTTACAAGTTCTTACATTTCATTATACCATGAATTATTGGGTTTGAAAATATTTTTGGGTAAATTATTCCCTATTTTTATTTTCTATCTCTTAGTTCCCCTTGGGTCTATCATATTCATTATAACTCATATGGGGATCCTATTTTGTCTTGATATTTTGTTCTCCCAATGCGTATATTATATTCTAAGTCCATAATAATCTCTAGTTTCATCAAATTGCGTTGTTATTATGTTATTTATCAATATACCCCATAAAAAATGTTGTGTGTTTTTATTTTAAATATAAATGTTTTTCAATTTCTGGAAATTTTAGTTGATCTTAAGGTTATCTTATGTATAATTTTATTTCAATGAGTTTTCTACCATGAAGAACCTTCTTCATCTCAAACATGATTACTCAATCATACCGGATGATAAAACATTAAATGATAGAGGTTTTCAATATTTAACCATACACATTGGTTCTATGTATCTTAGTATTGATAATTGTTCCATGATTAATTAATTTCTATTACATTCAACCATACCTATTGACTACCATTAAATATAATTATTATTGTATATTTGACTATTCAACCCCATTTCATATTCTCTATTATAGTCCCAAATCAAAAAAACCATGCTTAAGACATTTTAAAATTAAATCATGGAAGATCATATCATTCACAATTATTATAGTTACATTAAAAGTATTTTTCAATTGATGGAACACATTATGAACCATAATGTTGATGTTGACGAGCTTAATGTATGATTTTCCTTACCATAAGATTCCATGAACATGAATTAGTTTATATGTTATATTGTTTGTTTTTAAATAACTATAGGATATGTTCCTAACATATAATGTTGGTCTACGTATATACATACCATAGAGAATCATTTGGTGATATGGTATATATTGTGTGAATTGGTAGCCAATGAGACCAATTATTATTGTTAAATTCTTATGGTTATATTTGACAAACATAATGAAAATTTTTTAATGTAATTTTATATGGTATGTTCTTGTTTGTTTTAGTTGTATTCAATAAAAAAATGTGATATTTTGACCAATCATTTTTATTGGATCTAATGGAGGAGAATGTTTTGGCATTACTAGGGACACGATGAATGTAATGAGTTAGATTATGCAACAAGGTGGCCTAGTGTGAACTAACCTAGTTTAATGAGGGCCTTATGAGATCTAAATGATGAGATTACAATGGGGAATAATGGTTTTATTTTGTTTGTCATGTTGTTTAGGGACATATATTACTACTCACTATCCTATTGTATGGATCACCACTTATGAAAATTCAATAATGATTTAAGTATTCTTTTAAGAAGCAGTTAATGTGTGAATGTATGTGGATTTTGATGTCATTTATGGAAGGAAAATGATTTATTCAGTATTTGATTTTTTTATATTATTACCATGGGAATATATATATATATATCGGTAATTATGTTATGTAATCATTGATGGTGTCATTATTTCTTATACTCACACTTTTTATGAGAATATTGATAAACTAAAAGTTTTCATGACCCAATATCCAATAAAAGGAAATGGCCTTATGATAGTGGATAGAAGATATGAAATCTTGCAGTTATTGGTGAAACTAGGAGATGTCCTCAAAATACTATTACAACATTTATTTACCATTTTTCCTCATTACATATCTTGAGAAAAAAAATTGTGGGGTTACATGATGTCATTTTATTCATATATTGTTCTATATAATTGGATTATAGTCTAGGGGTAAAAAAGTACGATTTTAATGAATATTGAGGTGGTAATCTACCGACTACATATTTAGACCAAACTGCTAGTCTCCATATAATTTTACATGAGGGGGAATGCATGATGTATTTTAGTGTCTCCCTATAGATTCTCATTGTGAAAATATGGGTTGGAGAGTTATCAATGTGTATTAGTGGCCCTGATGTTCCATTATTTATTTATTCTAGGTTAATGGATGAAATAATATTGGTTATGTTGAACAATGGTGTGGAAGATTCCATGTGCATAGATAGCTCATGTGAAGTGGGCTATTATGTTATCAATTATGATATTACTATTTTTTTAATTATTTTTGTGTGTTCATGGATCATGAGTAGGAACATAAGATCACATGTCATATATATATTCATATATATACTTTCGTGTTGATAATTTCATGGTAGTTCCATATTTAAATGCCTAAACTTTTGAAAACTATTTTATAATATAAATGAGTATTATACTATTGTGATAAATATTTTTGTCATTAGATAGTTTAACAAGGGAATACTATGATGTAATATATATATATATATACACATTACTATCTTGTATGTATGCAGGACTAGGTTTGATCATTGGTGAAAATATGAGGGACATAACTTGTGTATAGTAATCTCATAGGATATGTCCTTTGAAATGAATTATTATATTTGATGTTAATATAAATATGGTATTCTCTATAGATAAGTATTTTATGAATTCTAAAAGTTCTGTTTGTTACACATAAAAATGATAATTTAGAGTGGACTAATTGAACCACCTATGATAGTGGAAATGAATACTTCTATATAGAAGAAATCCCTTCTTCTACCACTAAATGTACATTAAGGCACATATCCTCCCCCAAATCTGGAGAATCGGGATGTAGATCTTATCAATATATGACTTTTTTATAACTATTAATTAATGTGGTAAAAATAATACATTTTATGATAATAAAATGGATTTATATCTCTATCATTTACCATATTTCAAGTGACCTGGTTACCCTCTAGATATTGAGTGCTGGATGAACATCAATGAGGAATTTTTTTACTTTGTAGATAATTTGGTTAAATGGTAGGTTATGATGGAAACCCATATGTTTAATGGACCCTCATAGAGATGGAGGAATATCATTAACAATACAAGCTAGCCTGACTGTCTGACAGGGACATCCTTTAATGATTTATTCTATAGGGAGTTCATTCATGACTCAATGATGTTGGTCTGAGCATATGAGTTCATGGAGTTTTATCAATGGATGATGATTTTATCCCCTAGTTCATTCTGTTTCATAGAGTTTCTCTATTTCAATACTCTCTGAGTAGAAAATTCAGCATGGAATGTATGTATTTTTATGATTGGTCTTTTTCTATAACATGGAATATAGGTTCAAAACATTCTCATGACAAAACTCCATGATGTGTCACTCAAGTCTCTCAACAAAAATAAGGGACTGGAAGACTCTTTAGTATTTATTCATCGAGATCCTAGTGGATCATCATGTGTAATTACTTGTGCTAGTCTAATTACTTCATCTTGATGGTAATAAAATAAAGCATGAAGAGTTTTAGTATGATAATCATATGAATATAAAACATGGTTGGTCTTCTTTTTGTACCAATATGTGAGGATGTGTTTTCTAATGTTATATCTACTTGAATAGTTGATATGACCACAATGATTGAACAAATCCCAAGATGATGTTCTAAATTTTCATGAAGATATGGAATGGGAAGATTTTCTACTTGAAGATGTCACAAATTATTTGGCATAGGGATATTCTTTACATGAAGAATTGATCTAGGGGATTTGATATGGTGCTCAAAGACATGTTCAAACCCCTTATATTGTTAAACATATTCATTCATATTAGAGAAAAGGACGTGGATATGAGACAATGTGAGTAAATGTAATAGAAAACATTCAAGTTGATTGTGGATTGGGACAATTAACTATTTGACATAAGGTGATGATAACCTATAATATTTCTAAAACCATATTTGATAGTTCTTATCCAATTATTTTTTATACACTCATATTGGTGATGGTTGTGACATATTGAGTTTGTTAAATACAATATTTCATGCTCTTGATATACCATTGTAAAAGAATGTTGTTCATCTGTTTTCATACCTAGAGTTTTCATCTATTGTTGTATAATATCATTATTTTTTTATATTTCATAATCATTGATGTGAATAACTGTTTTTGATCTACAATATAGACTACATGACAAAATATAATTCTCACATTAAACATTATTGATGATGAGTGACTTTAAATATGTCTATATGATAGTGGTGAAAGTTCAATGGTGAGTGGGATCTCAGATCAGATAGGATCATAGAATACATGGGTCTGATTTGAGTTATCACAGTGCAATTAGCTAGCATTTATCGTTCATTATAATCAATAATAACCTCAAATATATTCCATATAATGGTGTATTATTATATATATTTTTTCACAATAAATTATTATGTATTTATCCATATAGAGTAATTATGGTTGAGACTGATTCAGGTTATGTAGAATGACCAATATTGACTCGTACTTGTCATATTGAACCAACTACACAGATAGAGTTAAAGGATATGCGAATGGTTTTGAAGGTGAAAGGATTTATTTGAATACATACATCACATTCTGTTGCTTCCAAATTGTTTTCATGAAGAAATATATCTTTCTACATCTCCCTATATATTACATGTTAATAAATTTTGTTATTGTGAAGAACATTTTTACATTTCTTGGGTTTGATGATCTCTTCAGTCATTTATATGGATCCTTGTGGTTATCCATGATCAATAATTTTTTAGGATACCATCAACTTCAAGTTAGGGAATAATATATTCCCCAAAAAACATTTAGTAAAAGGTAAGAACTATATATGTATCTTTTCATGCATTTTGTGTTAAAAAATGCACTAGTAATGTTCATGTCTCTCATGAATATCATATTCCATCCAGATCTTCAGTATTTCACCTTGTTATTAAAGGATGATATCCATGTATACATTAATAAATCATATATTCATTCTAGGAACTATGATGTTTTCTTTATCACACAATGAGATAATTATATTTATTCCAAAATAATGATGTTTTACTTAGAGATTTAGGTGGTGAAGTTCCTTTGGAATATACTTTATGAGGGGATAATTTTTTTGGTCTAGTAGAAGTATAAGTTATAATTAATTTGACTCAACCTAGAAAAATGATTGAGATCAAGAAATTCTATAGTCTTATTGGGGCCAATAGATGATCTATCTAGGCCTTCTCAATCATGGAAACACATATGAATTGGATGACCAAAAATGGGTTTATGAATGAGTGGTATGATTAGTGTGATTAGATATTCATATAACTAATGAGGATAATGAATAAATCCATAGTTTGGATCCATCAAAAGCCGATAATTGAAGGTATTGTGGTTCCTTAGGCATTGGGTTTGGAGACTTGTTGATGTATCGAGATCATGAAGCCAATTTTGGTTCTTGTTATTTGTGACCTCATTATTGGAACCATAAAACACATGACATATAGTGGGAAATTGTGGAATACTATATTTTTTGTTGTCACCATCTCTTTAGTGCCAGGTTTATCGTCTACATACACAAGAAAATATTATGACTCATATCTTCTCAGTAATATATCAATATTATATAGTGGAATAGGGTGATATACAAATTTATATTTGACATTTTGATAGATTATTCTGTAGGTAAACATAACTTCATTGAATAATCTATTATCAATAAAATGTTAGAGAAAAAAGTACTCAGATAATAGACATCATATAATTAATTACATCTAATTATATTGATGGTATAGAGTCTAGTGAATGTATCAAATGGTTATGGAGTACGAACAAGTAAACATTTATGGATCACATAATTTTTGGTGGATCATTTGAAATATATTTAAGAGTCGTACCATATATTCCTATTGATGTGGGAATACTCAGAGCAAGATTATTTTGTTGTAGGATGTTCCATAGATGGTGATGAAATGATGCAAGTCCATGATAAAATAATTGCAACTTCTATATTTGGGGAGGACCTGATGAGATAATATATTGAATTTAAATGGGATGTTTAACCAATGTTGAATAATACATATTGTGATATGTATATTTAGATTTTTTATCATGATATATGGTTTGATTTTACTATTTTTGTCTCATGACACATTACCTACTAGTGGGTAGTGGTCGAGTACTAGTTTCCGGATGGTTTGCATCAGCCACATCATGTTCCTATTATGACATGGGATGGTGTGAAAATTGAATTTACTAATATGTTACTCAAGAACTCAGGTAGTCTTTATACCATTTGGTTGAGGGGTGATCAATTAATAAAAGTGGCTCCTTTCATTCTCATTCAAGAGAGTCATTCTCTAGATGAGTTCATGAAGATTAATTTCTAGAAGATTATATGATTACCTTGTGTTCCTTCCTATATATTATATGACATGTATGAATAGTTTACATCATGGATTTGGAAGGTATAGTAGATGGATTTTTATGTTTAGTTGAAACAGAGTACACCGCACCATCGATTGACTAAAGGATAATCATAGAGGATGATTCTGATGCCTGAAGATAGTATTTGGGATTGCATACTAGATATTATTGGATCATGGAAATATTATTTAAATATTTAATATTTTTCATCAAAAAGTATTTTCTAGTATTCAATTCATATTAAACCATTTATGAATCATTATGGTTTTTCATTTTGCTGGCTACTATGATGGTATGAGGTTGGTGGAGCAGATTTATTATGATATATATGGGGAATCATATATATGAGAGAGACAAGTAGATCAAAAATAGGTTGGATATCACTCATAGAATATTTTTAGAATATTATAATCAGTGGATATGACCTTTTGAGTTAAATTTTACATACTTGGTTTTCTTACAGGATGTACCATGATTGGGGAATCATCATCTATGAAGGAAATTTAGTCATCTTCCAAGGCTTGTTTGACCATTTGAGTTCACCAAACATATTTGACAAGTGTCTTATATATTGGAACTCTATCCACTTTACTATACCATGCATAATATGTTCCATGTTTCCGATAATAAGAGGTAAACTCAATATCTTATGATTTTTATCATCTATGATAAATTTGAGTTGGAACCAAACACAAAAATCTTTGAGAACCTATTGAAAATTATTGACCAATGTGAAAAGAAACTAAGGGTAATGTGGAGGTAGATATTCAGTTCTAATAGTAGTGTGTATTTGTATATATATGTAGAAGAAAACATGGGTGTGGGGGACCTATGTTTGAGAATAATGGCTGGATTTAATTGATAATTACCACTAGCGACACTAATGGGTGATGGGATGTCCTTATAGTGGGAGATTATAATGCCATTGCATTTTTTCAGATATCATATGGCCTTTTCCATCTTTTCTTTTAATAATTTGAGTCATTCCATGATTCATTTTATCATTATGTTAATTTCAATATATTGTATAGGGTTTTTAGAACTTTTCGTTCAATATGACTACTATAATGATTATCGTTGAAGCTATGTCAGTCCGTGGTGAACGCCTATGTGAAACAAGAAAATTAAAATTACTTGGATAGAGAATAGACCAGGGAGATGATTAGTGGATGATATTTTAAGGATCAGAACTAGAGAATCCTCACTAGGCATATGGTGGAGGAAATTATTATTAAAAAGAATCCAAGGACTTGAAAATGTGCTACAGGGGATGATCGTGATGTGAAACCTTGTATGTTGTACATGAGGGAACCATGTTCAGGGTGGAAAACATGGTTTGGAACATGGAGGTAGTCGTGTGGGTCTTAGTAATGGCTAAACAATTTCCATTATTTATATATATCTTGTGTGGAAATGAACGCAATGATTATGAGGAGTCCTAGATGTAATTAAAATTAAAATTCTCCCCCATTAATTAATCAAGGATATATTCCATGATATTTACCTCAGTATATATTAATTTCAATACATTTTTTATGATATTAGGGTGAGCATGGTTCAGAATTTCATTCAATGATGTGAATTCTTTATAAAACCTTGATACTTTGTACCCTCTTTGACTAACCTTGATCGAACATTAATCCTTGAATAATGGATGTTTTCAATGATAACTTATATGACTGGGAGTATTATATCTATTATTTTAACAGTTTTCCTTGATTGATGGATGTATCGTCCCTTTAACTAGACAGTATGACTACTGATAAATGTAATTATCATTGGGAATTTTATTTTTCTAACACATTATATAGGTCTTCATTATTTTCCTCCTCAAGATCACATGGTTATGATATATAGGAAATATTTGTAGGATGATCTTAGCTTTCAAGATTGTTCTACGATGTGTGTGAAAGTGGTTTGGGAGATGAAACTCTTAAAAATCATTTATGTGGAAATTATTTTGGAAATACATTCCTCATTATATAGGGATTTGACATTGATTTGGATTCAATGTTCTGTTATATGTGTATGCATATCCATAGTCATCACGTGACATGTTATATTGTCCCTTGTATAGAAAAAATATTGAGAACGATTATGTTATATGGTATAGATATGTCTGTACGTATTTTATGCGAGACCCATGATTGATGTGCTATTCCTTTAAATATATGTGAATCATATGATGGAAATGTTTTTATGTGATTGTAATTAGAAAGTGATATTTTTTCATTGGTCTATTATTGATACAATGTAAAATATGAATGCATATTTGCTTCCATATAGAAAGAAAAATTTTAGATGAAACATGTGGAAACATTGAGATTGGAATCAAGGCACAATGGCCTAGTGTGTCACGCCCTAAGGACCTGACTGTATTATCTGATGTTACCTAAGAGTGATATTATGGAATAATTGACTAGTTTGATCAAACAAAATTGATAAAAATAATGAATGATGGCCTTTTTTGGTTATTATCATAGACCTTGGGCCTGTAATACTATAAAAAAGTATTGTGGTTGGATCCAACACTTATGGAGGTCATACAATCATTAAGATATTCATCGAGTAAGGAGCCAAAGTAGGTATAATAGGGGTTCATTGGTGACTAATTCTCACCCTAATATTCATTATTTTGTTGTTCTCTTATTTTTTTCATTTATTTTTTTATTATATAATACACCTCTATAAACATGTTCACTTATGTCAATTAATCATTGGTGGTTCACTTAAATGTTATAAAAACACCTTATAAGGTTATCTCAATTTGGGTACAAATTTTCTGAATAAGGATACAGTTATAGTAAATTGAAATAGGATAGGTAACTAAGGATATAAATTCATGGAGTTAGAGTTGATGTTGGGATATTTTCTAGGCTATTTTAAATTTACTTAATTTCATTTTCATTCAAATTACATGGTTTTAGTTTCATTATTTGGGTTTCTTAATTACTTTTTTATGAATTTTCCTTAAATCTATCATAGTAAGTATTCATGTTATTATTTTACATTTCATTTTATTCGGTATATGGTTACGTTATACTAGCCTAGTATGGCTATGATTATGGAGGTAATAATATCCTAATTATTTTATTAAACCCTCGCTGCTAGTCGGATGCCTCTTGTATAGAGAAGTGTGTATGGGGACATATATCATCTTCACTTAGGTTCTCTCTGGGAAAATTTGGTTTATAGATGTACATAAAATATCTGTATATATACTCAAAATCATCTACAATATCATCATCAACACTATTATTATTACATATTTATTATAATAATTTTGAGAACATAATCTATTGATAGTTATAGAGATAAATGGGTTAATAGTTAATAGAGTCATGAAAATTTATTTGTGATTCAAAGTAAAACATAATTATATATCCCATTTCGACGAATTTGGATGATGTTTCAATGAAATTGGTCAAAGTCTCTATTATTAAATTGTGATTTTAAAAGATATATCTTTTATAATTATCATAGATATTCAATTGTCTACTGAATCACTTGATTTTATAAACAAAAGTGTTATGGTTAATGATAAGGATGTAAAAATTGAATATATAATGTTTTTTATGGTATAAAATACCAACGTTCCAAAGAAAACATATGATCTCATTATGATTTCCTTTAAAAGTCAAATTACTGTTTACAAATTGGATAATCCCAAGACAAGAAATCAGTTGACAATAAAACAATTATACATTTGTAACATCGAAGGATGAAAATTATTTTCTTTGTTGGTTTTGGATACTTCAATATGATTGTTACACACTCAAGGAAAATATTAAATCATAGAGATTAGAAAAGGTAAATATAAAGCCTATTATTTTTTGAGCATGTTCATAAATTTATTACCTAACATTCTATGTAATTTTTTTAAAAATGCTAGATATATAACCTTGGATTAAATATGGTATTTTATTAACCATAATTTTTAAATGATGGTGTTCTATTTCCAGGGGATCCTTAGATGAAATTTGAGTATAAAATATAAGGTATATATGTTTATTTTTCATGAATTGTTATATAATTACACCTAAAATATATCTTTTTAGATAAAATATCAATAGTTTCAAATTTATTTGAATTATAGTTAATGATTAAATATTAATATATACATTCATAATATAATTATAGAGATTTATTTGATCATATTATTTCAGGCTATCATTATTATTTTTTGAATTATGTTTTAAAATAAAAACTATCAATATTATAATGTTTCCTAAAAGATGAAAATGTCCTAAAAGATTGTGGAAAAAGATAATATGACTCTAAAATGGGATCTTTCTATAAATATTTTGAAAAGGTGTTTTTGAGTGATACATATTATTGAAAAAATAATGAAAACAATAAGAACACTTATGAAAAATTTAAAGTGAATGGAGTTCTAATGACATATAATAATGATTATGTTTTTAAATATTTAAGCCTATATGATAATGAATATGTATTGAAATATATTTCTTAAGGTATATATATAATAAATGGGGGAGAATTCAAATGAATCTCCTAAAAATATATAATATGAAATTGATGAGGTTGAAATATGATCTAAAATTAAATCTAACTATTTTAAAAAAAAGATTCATAAAATAAATATGATAGTAATTATAAAAGTACTCTATCCAATAAAATATATAATAATAAGGTTAAAAAATAGACTATGCTATTAAATAAATGATCTTTTCTATAGTGGTTGGTAAAATTAAAGTTATAAATAAATGAAAATGGATATCCTTTATTGTAATTGTCACCGTATAAAAAACTATGATATTTCAAAACCATAAATCACATTGTTTTGAGTAATAAACACCCATTAAATAGTATTTTGAATCAATAGTACATTATTATCTATAAAATGGGATAGATTTTTACATAATGGGCTAAAATGTGTTTGTATTTATATGTATGTAGATATTGTAAAATAATTGGATAATTAACTTGAATAATTTTATACATATCATGTTATTTTATAGTAGATAGAAATTTTTTACATGTCTGTATTATATAAAATGTAAATATATATTAAATATTTTGTGAATAAATCCAAAGGGAATAAAAATAAAATGGATTTTATGTAATATATTATATACTGGAATAAAATAATTTATGGTTTCCAAACCATCACTAGGGTTGTAAATGATTTATTTCATTTACAAAAAATATAGTAATTTCAGATATCTCAATTTATTCTAAATAATTTTAAGCCCTCATAAATAATACTCATCTCAGCTAGGTAAATATTTTTTGTGATAAATTAACTTGGTACATGGTAAATGGGACTATAATAGTTTCTATTACTTTTAATAAAAAAAATGGGTATATTACCATCCCACTATATTGAAATGACATAAATATAATGACACCTTCTAGGTAAAAATATGATCCTATTATCATTTTAAATTTATTGATCCGGAATGGAGATAATTTTCATGTGAATTTTTGGAATATTAATTCCAACATTACCCTTGAATGCTACTATATATTAGTAACATTAATTTTGAATTCTAATATCATTAATAATGATATCTATGATTTATATAAAAATTGATCATTATCAAATCAAGACTTAATTATTTTATCAAGATAGTATTTTTAGGAGTGGTAATTGATATTAGGGAATAGGAGTAATATTTCAATGACCATAAACATTAAATTTCTAAAATAAGGGTTGTCTATTACAAAATTAATAAAGATGTTAAATTTCACCTTAAAACTAACTGTATACATGAGATAAAAAACAATTCAAAAGAAAAAATATAGAATAATATGGTTAGATTATGGAGATATGAAAACAATTTCCATCAATTGGATCAATAATTTTGGGAAAAAATATAATCCCCTCTCTTTTGACTGATGATCTTATTTTTTACATATGGTCAAAACAGAATGAATATATTTTTTATTATTATTTCATTACAATTATGTATAATGGTGTTGGCCTTACCATTTTGAAGAATGATATTTTCATGTGGTTTTTAATTAGAGTGATAACAATTTTCACAAAAAAATAATATGATGAGGATCAAAATCAAAATTATTTTTTATATTATAACTGATAGAGAAATTGGCATAGATGGGTTTATAGATAATAATTTGATTAGATTTTGTGACATGGTTATCGTTGATATTGTAATTATTCATAAATCGAATTTCAATCATGGTATTCTTCATTATTGGATAAATTTTGAACTCGTATTTCATATGATTAAAAATGATAACAATGTTTATCTATGATTTTTTAAACCCATATTAATGGCCACCTCTCTATATAAAATACATATAATTTTTTTGAATTAAAATAATTCAATTGTAGGAAAATTTTTTCCTAATTTTTTCCTAATTTTTTTCATTTCATTAAAGGAAGTGTAATTTAAACCTATTTAATTACTATATCAATATATTTATATTTTATAATTAAAATTGGGAGGGAAAATTATATAGAAATTTTATTTTATGAAAATTTATGATACTACGATATAATTTTTTATCCTAAAAATTATAAAAAGATCTTTGTTTTAATGAGGGTTTAATAAATTTAGTGAAATAAATTTTTATTATTTCATTGAATCTCATATCATAGAAGTGGTTTACCAAGTAGATATTTCTTATTTTTTTATAGGTAAGTTTGAGTGTTAATCCCCCTTTATATTATAATTTTTTGTGCTATTATATAATGCCTGAGTTGTTTTTAATAAAATGATCAATGAGGGTAAATATAAAAAAATTCATATAGTTAGTGGTATTTCAATACAATATAATTTACATTACATAGATGGTATTATTAATTTATATCAAGGAAAAAATAGCGATATTAAGAAGAACATAGTAGATAATTAACATGAAATATAAGGTTAATCCATCAATTAGATAAAATCTATTTTTTATTTATATAAGGATTCAATCCACGTTTCTAAATAAGGTGGGATTACTGAATTTACATAAATGAAGGGTAAAATTATTTCACTTACATAAGTGTACCGTTATTTTTGAGAGGGTAATAATTTATCATTTATATGATATTATCAAAGAATGTAATGGTTAATTATCTTACTAAATATGATAATCATTATTTATCACGACAAAGATTATCTTATTTAATGAAGTGATTTTATTTAAATTAATTTACTATTTATTTTTCATAAATTTATTATGATACATGTTAAAAGTGTTAATTTTTTATAAAATTTTTATATAGTGAGGTAGTATCCAAGAAATAATATTTATAGTAGTTTTTTTGAATATTTTTTTTGGTAACCCTTTTCTAATGAGGGAATTTCTATTTTTAATCAAATTATTTCAATGTATCCCTATAAGATAACTTTATATGTAGTTTCAATTATAAAAAATCATAAAGGAATTGGTTTTTATGGAATATTTTATTAAATCAAATTAAACCTATAAAACCATTACATCATAAAACAGTATTTTTGACAACCTAGAATCATATATTATATAAGATCATTTTTTATTCATAATTGATAGATACTCAGGGTTCTTCATAGAGATCATGGATAGATAAAAATACTTAATCTCCACTAGTAACAAATTTATTTAATATTATTGATGTTTATGAAATTGAAATTAAAAAATGTATAAAATAATAAGTTATACTAGCTATATATAATCTATATTTAGAGGCAATGTTAAATAATATTAATTTATATCTTATAATGAAATTATTATCATGGAACCTAATGTGCCCAAAATTTTCCACCCTAAGGTAGTAATATAAAAAGTATATAAACACATGAATTTGATAAAATGTGAGTTAAACCAATATTAATTTGAAATAATTTTCATAACATAAATGTTACATGTTGCAAATAATTAAAAAATAAAAGGAATAAATGGTTAATTGTATTATATGATAAACTTCCTAAGTATATTAGATTACAAATATATTGAATATATCTATATAATTGTTCTACACTAGACTCTCTTTTAGACTTATCATATGTTATACTCAAATTCGTATCCTTTGGAATATGTATATAAGAATGTGGTAATATCAAATGAGCAGAAAGGTAACCCCGAAAAAATTTCATGAAGAGTTATATCATAGGAATTTTATCAATAATGAGCATCCAAGAAATATTTTATTAAAAATAACATTAAACAATAAAAGTTGTAAATAAGACATAAAATAATTTAATTTATGCTCAAATGATAAAACATGTACCACTTCATATGATTGTAAAAAAATTATAATAAACATAAGCGATAGTGATAAAACTTAACAATAAAACATTGAAATATTTAATAAGATAATGCATGAATAATCACATTCTAATGTAGAATAAATTTCTATCTGATTCTTATAACATAATAATCTCTCCATGAAAACCAATGTTAACTATGGAATAGGGATAAAAACATGAATGTTTTTAGTATGATATACTACTCATATACAATCTTCTATTTGATATGCTACCCATGTACCATCTCAGGTTTGGTAAATACCAATGTACCTTCATTGGATTAGTCTATAATATGTGTACCCTCGTTGGAATGGGTAACTACATCTGTTTCAATTTTGATTCATGATATATACAAAACATAAATCAGGGTATTATATTATGATATATGAAACCACAAATAAGTAATATATTAAAATCTATTCCCCTTGGAATAAATCTTTCATATTTAAAACATAACCTAATTAAAACATGAAAAATACATGTTTCTCTTTAACACATTCATTGGATATTTTATAAAAATTATAGAGAAAAAATATAAATGTTATCTTACAAACATATCATAGTTGTAACCTAAGGATAATCCATGGAGGTTGAAATATATGTTGAACAGATATTTGAACTTAATTTTTATGAAAAATTAATAAAAAAAATATATTTTTTTTGATATGGTTGAAAAACCTTAAAAATATTTTATTTAAAGGGAAATTCATGGATCGTGATAATAAATTGTTTAAATTACCAATTAAATGAAAAGTTGTTTTAATAAAATTAATATCACAAAATAAATATTTTTCCAATAATATTCTTTCAATAGTCCTCAAAGAACATAAAAACATGTTTATTATAAATAAAGTCCTTTAAAATATGTTTTAAAATAAAGTTTTGTTAATAAAACAATTAGATTTTATGAAAATGTAACAAAATTTAATTTGATATCAATAATAAATTAGCTTTAAAATCATTTTTAAATAATATTGAATCCTATAATGGAATAATTTTAATTAAAAATCTCATACTATATGGTGTAATGTAAAATATATTTGATAAAATGATGTTATAATATATAAAAAATCTTATCTTATAGGGAACATACATAATATATTTTCAAAAAAAGTTATTTGAAAACATTAACAATATAGTAATTTTAAAAATGTTATTCAATAATATATATTTGAAAACATATAATGGGTGTCCTATAAAATTTTTATTGTTGGATAAAATATATGATCACGAATGCAGAATTTTTTTTAGTAATATAATAATATTTTATTGAAAACCAACATTGTAAAAATCAGTAATAAAGATTCAATTTGAAAAGAAAAATAGTGTAATATGATGTTCACAAGAGATAATACAAAATTTTGATTCAAAATATACATGATGACATTATAATGAAAGGAATATCTTCCACAAGGAGGGTAACGACAATTAATAAATATGATAACTACTCTGAACAATGTCATAGTTTTTTAGGAAAAGAATCATCATGTTAAAATATTTTATTTAAAAATACATTCTTTACATAGAATAATATGAATTACCATGAAATAAATATTTATGGTTGATGAAACCAATATTTTATGAACTAATTTCCATAAGATGCATTATATCTTAATGACAGAATTTGAGATAACAACGACCCTTAAAACCGTGATATCTTTCTTATTAATATCCCATGAAGGATATAATGTGTGATGTATTTTATAATAATGAAAATTTATTTGAATTTAAAAAAATAATTTAATGATATATTCACCATAAAATGAAACATGTTTCTAATAGAAATCATAACACAATTGTAACGAACCCCTCCCACCAAAGATGCCCATCTTGAGCTGGCAGTGGTGAAAGAGAGATAATGACCCCCGAGTCCCGCCTCTAGTAGGCCCTGGGGTGGCAAATAGCACCAAGGGTATGAGTTTTCAAAAATATGGGAGGAATTACCCTTTTTATTATTTAAGATCGGGAAATAGGACAAGTCTACCACCCAATGAGGAAAAGAACAAGTGTATATAAATAAACCCAATCCAACCCCACATGCATGTTTAAATAGTTCTAAAACAAGTTACAAGTACAATAAAGCTCAAAAGTACAATACCAATAGAAACAAGTGTAAAGCAACAACAACAACTCCAACTATCCGACTATTAGGGTCCCGCACGGCCCTGGTAGTCCTCATGGAAACCTGAAAGTAAACGTAGGGTCAGAATTCAAGTATACTATGTAAGGAAACCTAAAGCTCTCGTGCACAAGTGGGGAGACATCCTAAGGTCCCGTGAGAACAATAGAAGAAACCTAGAAGGGAAATCTATCCAGCCAACATTACCATCCAAACTCACCAAAATTAAATCACAACAGTTAGTAGTATATAAGAACAACTGTATTGGGTACCCCGAATCACTTCCATTTAGTTAGCTGCTCTTCCTAATGGCAAACTTCTTGACGCTGCCACACTCTCCCCGCCCGCACACACATGGGCCTCTCAACGACGCACCCCGCCCGCACACACATGGGCCTGATAACCAAGTATCCCTACCACACACACTTGGTCCTCACAACCACATATCCCGCATGCACACACCCAGGCCTCACAACCATGGATCCTTCACACACACACACCTGGGTCTCACAACCACGTATCCCGCCCGCACACACCTGTGCCTCATCCCGACGATTCTTGGGAAACAGTAGAACCTGACTGAAGAGGCTTGGGCTAAAACCACCCCAATAGAAACCTACCTAAAGGGTATTAGGTGTATGGTCGCCTCATTCCATCATAGCCTAGTGAATAAGAAGCAAAAATGAGCTAGTAAGTAAGGGGAAAACACCCTCTCCCATGAAATGGTAGTGTTCGGCACTAAGTTCTCAACATGGGTGGGGTGAGATAAAACACAAAGATACACATATATATATATATATGTATATATATATTTACCAAACACTCATCCCAACCTATGGATTCTAATCAGAGTACTGAACACGTTCCTCAACACTGCTACTATGAAGCATGCATACCACAAACAACCCCAACCCCATTTAGGTTTTCAGGTTTCAATAGAATTAGTTTATTAGTTCTTTAACTACTGGGCAACTATCCACAACCAACTGCATCAATCATTCGTAAAGCATATCCCTGCCATCCACCAATCATGATAGGAAAACACAAGCATCACAACTAATCCCTTCTTATCAACCAACCGACCAATTGATTATTAATCTTGTTCCCTTACCATGACCCACCATTCATTAACTCTTCCACTTTTTATTTATTATTCCCAACGAATAGTACATTCACATTCAAGCCCATCCCTGCAGCCTCGCTTCCAACGACCATAACCACAAATACACCGAAGCTCGTACCTCATCACCCCTTGATACCATTTGTCACAGCCCCACTGCGCGACCTATCCACAACAACTCAAAAAACACCCCCATCACATGCCACGTATCAGAGACAACACCCACATGTTCATTATTCCATTTTATTCATCTGGGGTGATCACACAAGGGTTCCAGATTTTAAATCAGCCAACATTACGTGATTAAACAAATTTCCACATTCAACAAAGTTTCTATCCACGAAAACGGTCTAGAATGATAGGGAAACATTTAATTTCCCAAGAAATGGCCCCCAACAACCATGATTTTTAGTAGGAATATGCCTATTCATTTCACAAGATAATATCACAGGATATAAAGATAAACATAACATATTCCCCATCCATGTTATTTAACCAGTTATTATCTTCGTTTATTGGTTCAACCGTTTATCATGAAAACAAGAGAATACCCACCCCATATGATGTAAAATTTAGAGAGACGAAGGTATGATCTTTACCTCAACAGGTTCTGATCAAAACGCTCCCCCGAATCAACTTTAGAAGGAGTCTGTCGGTGTCCTTCACTTCTGTCGTGTCCCAGAAAAACCTCCTCAGGTGGAATTTGGAAAGGAAAGGCCGAAGGAAAGACAACTGATCCAAGATCATATGTTCCTCCTCATCGTTACGATCTCGTGGTAGCTGACGGATCATAAATCGGAGCTCGGACGAAAAAGTTATGAAAGAAAAATAGCCTTCGAGTCTCTTGGGAGAGCTCTGCTCAGATGAATTGGGAGGAGAGGGGTGAGTTGAAAAAGAGGTGGGTACCCCTCCTTTTATAGGCGAGAAAAGAAAAAGTACACGACGTGTACATTATGGTACATTGCATGTACTCGGCCGTTTCACACGGTCACCACGCGGTTTCCAACACGGCCTTTAACACGGAATGCGCCCATTGACTGGTTGACACACGACTTGAAGGTAACGCATACACGGGGAGGGACTACACGGCGTGTAGTATTGGATACACGGTGTGTTCCCATTTATTTCACACGACAAGGAAATGGCACTAACACGGCACACATCCGTTGACTGGTCAACACACGGTAATGCGTACGCGGGGAGGGACTACACAGCGTGTAGTATTAGATACACAACGTGTACTCATTTATTTTCCAAGGCAAGGACACAACCTTGAATATTGGGTATAACCAGTGAGGGGGTACACGGTGTGTACTCACACTACACGGCGTGTAGTTTCAAAATTCTAAAATGTGTGGGAAAGTCCATTTTACCCCCAGAACATTTCATGACTATCTTTTTGACAACATAATGGGATGGACAGGTTCGATCCATTACATCAGATACCTCTTAAAACATTCTCGTCCCAGAAAATTCAAAAACCATCCTAGAGGAACCCAACAAGATACCTCTTAGGGTTGTCATTATAAGAGGAACCCAACCAACAACCATATTCATATGTGTTAGGAATTCTATCTTCTATGTCAAGATATTATCCGCTTTAGGCAGCACTGACTCGGCTGCACAGGTTTAATCGCATCATAATCAATGCATCTCAATTATGAATTGGGTCATCCCACTTTCATACATTAGTATTTTTCAACTCGCACTACCCTCAACACCACACAACCAACACACTGCCCAAACATGTGGTTTGGAGAAATTCTTACTCCTATGTCGATATATTATCCGGTTTAGGCGGCACTGACTCGCCCGCACGGGTTCAATCGCATCTGCATTAATGCTTCTTGATTAATGATCAGGTTTTTACTTTTCCCCACACATCCGGACATGCTACACACTTCCATAGAAAAAGGAAACAAGAGGTCTCATAACTGAAAAGCCATGCATTCCATATATCAAAGGTACAGAGTATAACACCAACACAAAGTTCATAAGAACAAGGAAAAACACAAGTCAAAACAACTCTGGGTACTGAGCGTGCATCTGCGCCTCCTGCTCCCACGAGCTCTCCTAGAGGAGACCATGCCTCCACAACACATGAACCAATGTAATGGTTCGTCCATAGAGAACCTTCTCCTTACGATCCTCAATTATAACTATTCGTTCCTCGAAGGTCGCGTCGTCTCCCTTATCTAACTCTCCCCAGTCGATAACGTGAGAGTCTTCATGCAAGTATTGACGTAGCTGGGAGACATGGAAGACGACATGAACCTTCTCTAAATGAGGTGGCAGGGCTAGCTGATATGCCACCTCGCCGACTCACCTCAGTACCTCAAAAGATCCGATGAACCTAGGTGAGAGCTTGCTCCCTTTCCCAAACCTTCGCTGCCCCCGTCGAGGGGAAACCTTCAAGAAAACATGATCTCCCACCCTTAACTCCAAGGGCCTCCTCCGACGACCAGCATAAGGCTTCTTTCGGTCTTGAGCCGCTTTCATCCTCTCACGTAAAAGCTGCACTTTCTCTGTGGTGCTCTACACTACCTATGGCCCAAGAGCACCTGTCTCAACAACCTTTGCCCATCAAATCGGTGAACAACATGGTCTTCCATACAAAGCTTCAAACAGTGCCATTCCAATAGTAGAGTGGAAGATGTTGTTGTAGGAAAACTCTACTAAAGGCAAGTTTCATACCCATGGTCCTCTAAAATTCAGAACGCATGCTCGCAGCATGTCCTCCAATGCCAGGATAGTCCGCTCCGTCGGCCCATCAGTCTGGGGGTGGAAAGCCGTGCTAAGGCGTAGCTGGGTGCCAAAAGAATTTTGTAACCCCCTCCAGACTCGTGAGGTAAACTGAGTATCCCGATCAGAGACGATAGTCTTTGAGACTCCATCCAACTACACAACCTCATCTACGTACCTCAGTGCTAAGTTACTTACTAGGCCTGACTCCTTAATTACTAAGATGTTAGCTGATTTCATCAGTCGATCCACCACTACATAGATATCATCATAACCACCATGGGCTCTGTGAAGTCCTTGGATGAAGTCCATTGAGATGTCATCCAACTTCCACTCAGGGACATCTAAAAGATGCAACAAAGCACTGGGAACACGGTGTTCAGCCTTCACTTGCTGACACACTAGGCATTTTTCCACAAACTCCGCCATTTCCTGTTTCATCATGGGCCAACAAAAATGTTCCCTCAGGCCTCGATACAATTTTTAAATTCCTGGATGTACCACCAAGGATGAGCTATGCAACTCACGGAGAACTCCCTCACGCATCACCTCCGGAACAAACAACCTTCCATTGAAAAGAATCTGATGTCGGTTATCCTCTGCCAATCCTTCTAGAGTGTTTCCCTGATCGACACGATCCTGCATTACTTCCGCCTCGGAGTCCCCCCACTGAGACTCTTCCACCAACTGCAACAAGGAGTAATGCACCGTCATCTTAAACAAACAGCCTCTCACACCTTCTACCCTGGCATCTAAGTGCAAGGAAACCAACTCTCCCATTGCATTCCATGAATCAATGGATTCCAGAACCACTTCTTTATGCGACTTCCGGCTCAGGGCATCTGCCAAAACATTGCCCTTACCTTTAGTGTATGATATCTAAAAGTCATATTCTTAGAGAAACTCGACCCATCTCTGATGCTGCAGGTTCACGTCACACTGGGAGAAGATATAACGTAGGCTCTTGTGATCTGAGAAGACCACAAAGCGCTCCCCAATGAGGTAATGTAGCCGCAACTTCATTGAGAACACTACTGCTGCAAGCTCTAGGTCATGAGTGGCATAGTTACACTCGTGAGGGCGTAACTGACTAGACCCATAACAGATCACTCCCTTCTTCTGCATCAGCACACACCCCAAACCAAGCCCAGAAGCATAAAAAAAACCTCATACAACAACCCTTCCTCTGGAAACCTGAGTATGGGAGCACTGACCAACTTCTCCTTCAGGTAGTCAAAATCTTTCTGGCACTGCTCGATCCATTGGAAGACCTGGTTCTTCCTTGTCAAAGCTGTCAATGGAGCAACAACTCGAGAGAAGTCTGAAACGAACCTCTGATAGTAAACTGCTAACCCCAGAAAACTACGAACTTATTCCATGATCTTGGGTGCTGCCCAAGAAACAACTTCCTCCACCTTTGACGGGTCCACTGACAGTCCATGCGGAGACACCACATGCCCAAGGAAGTGTACTTATTTCATCAAGAACATACACTTCAACAATTTCCCATAAAGCTGGTGGTGTCAAAGGACATCCAAGACTGCCCTGAGATGCTCAACGAATCTCCTCCTCTGATCTTGAGTAGATCAGGATTTCATCGACACAATGGAGAACCGGTCTAGAAACTATCAGAAGACAATTTTCATAAGTCACATGAACATAGTCGGTTCATTCGTAACTCCAAACGACATCACTACAAACTTGAAGTGCCCATACCTGCACCTGAGAGCCGTCTTTTAGATATCAATGTACTTTACCCTCAGCTGATGATATCCAGATCATAGATCAATCTTGGAAAGCCAACCTACTCCCCTCAGTTGGTCGAACAGGTCATCAATCCATGGAATGGGGTAACGGTTCTTGACCGTTACCTGGTTCATCCTTCGGTAGTCTATACATATCCTGAGACCACCATCTGCCTTCTTCATGAACAAAACTAGAGCACCCCATGGTGATACGCTGGGTCAAACAAAACCATTCTCCATCAGATCATCAATATGAATACACAACTACCGCAACTCCAAAACGGTCATCCGATAAGGGGCCATTGAAATCAGACGGGCACCAGGCTATATGTCTATACCAAACTCAACGTCACGTCGGGGGGGGGGGTGTAGAGTCACAACCTCCTCAGGAAAAACATCGAAGAACTCCCCAATATCCCCCGGGACATCCATTATCTCTGTGTCAGCTAGAACCACTGATAACCTGCCTAACAAGGAAAGGAGAGGCTCCACACGCCGGCTTCCCACCTGATAGATCCTCTCGCCAACAAAATCTACACGCTGCCTGTCCATGTCGGAGAACACGACTCTTCTCTAGAAGCAGTCGATAACACTACAAACAGAAAACAACCAGTCGATGCCTAGGATGACATCGTATGGCTGCATCTATAACAGAAGATGGTACCCACTAGATTGATGAGGTCCCAACGTCAGCCCACATCCCAGGAAAACACAAGATACACTGCTCTGCCCTCCAACTGGTGTACTCAGCACCAGTGGTACAGAATGTCTCTCTATGTCTAGTCCCAAAGCATGGGCTAGACCAGGTGAAACAAAGGAGTGTGAAGCTCCTGAATCAAACAAAGCAGAAACGAGAGTGATGAACAAACAAATCATACCTCGCACCAACTGTGGTCCCGCCGGAGCTATCAAATCTATTGTGTGCAACTGTCCACACCCAGCTCCTCTGCCTCTCTGAAGTCATCCACCTCCCCGACCACACCCAGGTAGATTTACTTGAGGAGTACCCTAAGGTCAGCCTCCTCCGGCGAGTCTTCCCTCTGAGGAGCATGGTCATGCTGCTGTTGGAAGGGCCTCACCGGAAACTGGTTCTACTGAGGTGGGTGTTGAACCTGCCCACCTCCACCGTACTGAGCTCGGGTCGGGCACAAACTCTGATTGTGCCTAAACCCTCCACAAGAAAAACACTTCGGTCCTGGGCTCATGAAAAAGGGAAGAGGACCTGAGGATCGGAACTGGAACTGATGGGGCCTACTCCCCACTGGCCGGAACCTGGAAGGTCCCGTCGCAGGAGACCTGCTACTGACTGCCTTCCCCTTCGATGAACCTGGCTAGATCCCCTCATGTGGTGCACCTCCCTGCGAGTGAATCCTCTCTACAGCCTCTACCTTCTTCTGTACTGCCATGTACTTCAGAAGGGTGAAGGGGGTGACATCATACTGGAGTGAAGGAGGAAGCGCCTCCTCCAAATGTCTCACCCGAGACTCCTCATCCGGAAATAGATCCGGAGAAAAGTGCTGATGATCCTTGAACTTGATCCCCAACTCCCATACTGACATACTCCACTACTGAAGAGAGAGTAACTCCTACCACTTCTCCACCATGATCATGGAAGAAAGGAATTCCTCTTGTAATTCCTTCTCATAGTCATCCCACGAAACCTCTGCATCAATCCTCTCTCCGAGTTAGAGCGTCCACCACTGTCGTGCTGCACCTCTCAACTGACTGACTTCTAGGGGAACCCAATACTCCCTCGGAGCACAAATCAAGGTAAAAGTGATCCCTAGATCGTCAAGCCACCCCTACGTCTCCGTATCCGAAGTACTACCCTCGTACTTATTGAGGGTTATCAACTGGAAAGAACGGAGAGTCTTCTGCCACTGGATATCTTCCTCCTCTCGGTCAATCCTTAACTGATCGACCGCCTGAATCTATTGGGCCTCGGCTATCTGAGCCACCCGGGGATGACGTCCAGGTGCCATAGCTGTACGGTAAAGAAAGATCGCCTAAGCCCAAGTAGTAAGGAAATTTCTCAAGATTTTATTTTATCATTTTTTTTCAATTTCATTCCCAGAACACCCAAATCAAGTAAAACACAATCATGATGATGAATGTACCTCTCCTAGGGTCTCTACCCTGCAAACAATGTAGTCTCACATGGTTGTTCGGTATGCTCAAAGTCCTTGCATCGGATCATGGGGCCCCCTAAAATCCCGTGTCCTTGCCGGTCTTCCCTGTCCTATGTCACGCACAAAGATTAACTAACACTATTGTCCTACCATCCCATGAAATCCTCACTGTGCCTCACTCCAGACTCCATACTATCTCTCAACCATCACCTCTGATACCATTCTGTCATGACCCCCTCCCACCAAAGATGCCCCTCCTGAGCTGGCAGTGGTGAAAGGGAGATAATGACCACCGAGTCCCACCTCCAGTAGTCCCCGGGGTGGCAAATAGCACCAAGGGTATGAGTTTTCACAAATCTGGGAGGCATTACCATTTTTATTATTTAAGATCAGTAAATAGGACATGTAAACCACCCAAAGAGGAAAATAACAAGTGTATATAAATAAACCAAACCCAATCCCACATGCATGTTTAAATAGTTCTGAAAAAAGGTACACATACAAAAATCTCAAAAGTACAATACCAAAAGAAACAAGTGTATAACAACAGCAACAACTCCAACTGCTCGACTAGTAGGGTCCCGCATGGCCCTGGTAGTCTTCCTGGAAACCTGTAAGTAAACGTAGGGTGAGCATACAAGTATACTCATTAGGGAAACCTAATGCTCTCGTGCACAATTGGGGAGACATCCTAATGTCCCGTGAGAATAATAGAAGAAACCTAGTAGGGAAAATCTATCCACCCAACCTCACCAGCCACACCCACCAAAACACAATCACAATAAGAAGTAGTATATAAAAACAAGATTATTGGGTACCCCACACCATTTCCCTTTAGTTAGCTTCTGTTCCTAATGGCGAACGTCCTGACACAGCCACACTCTCTCCTCCTCCACACACCGGGTCCTCTCAACCACACATCCTGCCTGCACACACCTGGGCCTCACAACCACGTATCCCGCAGGCACACACCTGGCACTCACCACCACGTATCCCGCCCGCACACACCTGGGCCTCACAACCACGTATCTTGTCCGCACACACATGGGCCTCACAACCATGTATCCCGCCCGCACACACCTGTGCCTCATCCTAAAGAATCTTGGGAAACAGTAGAACATGCACGAAGAGTCTTGGGCTAAAACCACCCCAATCGAAACCTACCTGAAGGTTATTAGGTGTAAGGTCGCCTCATGCCATCATAGCCTAGGGATGAAGGAGTTGGAAAGAGCTAGTAACTAAAGGGATAACACCCTCTCACATGAAATCGGAGTGTTCGACACTGAGTGCTCAACATGGGTGGGGTGCGATAAAACACAAAGACACAGATATATATATATATACCAAACACTCAGCCCAACCTATGGCTTCTAATCAGAGTGGTGAGCATGTGCCTCGACAATGCTACTAAAAAGCATGCATACCACAAAAAACCCCAAACCCATTTAGGTTTTCACGTTTCAGCAGAATTATTTTATTAGTTCCTTAACTACTGGGCAACTATCCACAACCAACAACATCAATAGTTCGATAAGAATATCCCTACCATCCACAAATCAAGATAGGAAAAGACAAGAATCACAACAAATCCCTTCTTATCAACCAACCAACCCATTGATTATTAATTCCATTTCATTATAATGACCCACCATTCATTAACTTTTCCACATTTTATTTATTATTCACAACGCATAGTCCGTTCACATTCAAGCCTAACCCTGCAGCCCCGCTGCCAACCACCATAACCACAAACACACTGAAGCTCTACGTTATCACCCCTTGATTCTATTTATCGCATCCCCACTGCCTGTTATATCCACAACAACCCACAAAACACCCCCATCACATGCCGCATATCCAAGAAAACACCGACATGTTCATTATTCCATTTTGTTCATCCGGGGTGATCACACAAGGGTTCTATATTTTAAATCATCCAAATTTACGTGATTAACCAAATTTCCACATTCAATGAATTTTCTATCCACAAAAACGGTCTAGAAAGATAGGGCAGCATTTAATTGCTCAAGAAAAGTCCCCCAAAAACCATGATATTCAGTAGGCATAATCCTATTCAATTCACAACATAATATCACATGATATAAAGATAAACATAACAACTTCCCCATCACCATTCTTTAAGGAGATATTATCTTCATTTATTGGTTCAACCGTTTCTCATGAAAACAGGAGAATAACCACCCCATATGATGCACAATTTAGAGAGACGAAGGTAAGATCCCTACCTCAACAGGTTCTGATCACAAAGATCCCCCGGATCAACTTTAGAAGACGTTTGTCGGTGTGTGTCACTTTTGTTGAGTCCCGGAAAAACCTCCTCGTGTGGATGTTGGAAAGTAAAGGCCGAAGCAAAGACAACAGATCCAATCTCAGAAGTTCCGCCTCATCATTACGATCCTGTGGCCACTGATGGATCGTAAATCGGAGCTCGGACGAATAAGTTATGGAAGAAAAGGAGCCTTCGAGTCTCTTGGGAGAGCTCTGCTCAGGGGAATGGGGAGGAGAGCGGTGAGTTGAAAAGGAGGAGGGGACCCCTCCTTTTATTAGATTGAAAAAAAGTACACTGTGTGTAATTTATGGTAAATGGCGGGTACTCGGCCGACACACACGGTCACCACACGACTTCCAACACAGCCTTCAACGCGGAACGCGGCCGTTGACTAGTCAACAATCGGATTAAAGGAAACACATACGCGGGGAGGGACTACACGGGATGTAGTATTAGATTCACGGCGTGTACCCATTTATTTCACATGGCAAAGACTCGGCTCTACCACAACACACGACTGTTGACTGGTCAAAACACGGTAACACGTACGCGGGGAGGGACTACACTACGTGTAGTATTGGATACATGATGTGTACTCATTTATTTCACATGGCAAGGACACGGCCTTGAACATGGGGTATACTCGATGAGGGGGTACACGATGTGTACTCACACTACACGGCGTGTAGTTTCAAAATTCTGAAAAGTGTGGGAAAAGCCCATTTTACCATCCAGAACACTTCATGACCCTCTTGTTGACAACGGAATGGGCCGGAGAGGTTCGGGCCACTACAACAATAAAGAAATCATGATATTAAAAAAATCGTTCCTTATGGGTTTATTCTCTATGTGAGTTCAGCTAATTTCTAAAATTATAAAATAAATGTTATTAATAAATTTATTAATAATTTTTTTCTCATAAATATCATTATATAATCTCTATTAATTACCTTATGTTATTTTTTGAATATTTTTTTCTTATAATTGTTACATGGGGTGGTTCAATACGTTTTATTATACTTCCTTGTTATATTGAACAAGTTGAAATGTGTTGTAGAATATATTAATGATATAAAATGTTATATACATTTATATATTTTAATTTTCTATTATAATTTATTTATATTATGATATTTATTATAAAATATACTTCTATTTGGAATGGTTCATTGATATGTTCATTTGAGGTGGTAATGTTTACATGGACACTTTATCAATAAAATCCCATGTGGAATGTAAAATATTTTTTCCAAATAATATAAACATTTGTATAAAAATAATTTTTTTATAATAAATAAATTTTTATCTCATCCATATCATTTGGTAATGAAAAAAAATATGATGTTCTTAGAAGGAGATATTCCCCAGATACATATGGATGATACTTATATTTTTTAATGAATTGGAGAGGGGTTTAAAAAATAAAAAAATTATAATTTAATATTTTTTATTGTTTTATAAATGTTATTTAATTTTATTAAATAACTCTTTTGGATAATCCTTGAAAGTTTTTTTGAGAAATTTAATATGCCATTCCTGATGGCAGAAATTCTCAATTACGATGAATGACACTTAAATATTTAAAATTGTTTTGGAGGAAATATAAAAATTGATAATAAATTTTTAATAGTAAAAATTAATTTTCCTCACAAATTCATGAATAATAAATATTTTTTTCTAAAATAATAAAAAATATGTGAGCATTGTTGATAATGTTACTTCTCTCATTTGATTATTTTCCTTTTATAACACATTAAGGCGCCATATCTTAGTTATTAGGAATAAAACAATTGTTTAGTTCATTGTGGTATAGATTATGAGATAATATTTTAGTGTTTAAATATATTTTAGTCATTGTAATTGTTTGTGAAAGGTGGCATAAGTGATCTCCTATAATATGTGAATTACATTACATTATTGTAAATACCCATTACTTTTTCAATGATGGAATGACACTATTCAGGGGCCTATGAATCCACGGAGGGAAATAATGTATTTTGGGGAGATATAAGGTATATAAATACTATAAAATTCATTCTGTAGAATTATTTAATCTTGATTCATTTCTTTCAACACTATATTTTTAAATTTGACCATTTCAGTTTTTACCTTGGTAACTTCTTTTTACCAAAGGAATTTAAATTTAAATATAACATTAAGTAAAACACAAAACCATATTTATATTATATAATTTTAAATTAAATTTAAATATAATATAATTAAATATAAAAATATTTGTAACTGAACATTTAGATTAAAATATTAAGTAAAATAATTATTCTGTAGAAAAATGTTGTTTTAAACATTATGTTTTCTTAATTAATTAAGTACTGAATAAATATTTAATGTGATATAATATTTTTATATAGGTTCAAAAATTATATTCAATTAATTTTTAAGAGGGTATAAATTTATATTATTACAATAAATTTTTTCAATGTTAGTAAAACGATTCTTGTTAGAAAAAAAGTTATTCTATTGTTGTGGTAAATAACAATCATCCTAGTAACAATATATATACAGATAAAAATTAAATTTAAATTGGTATATAATTTTAAAAATATAATCTAATGTGTGAAATATATAATTTTAATATATAATTTATTTTATTGATGAAAAAAAGTTAATACAATTCAATAAAAATGGGATTTA
Source organism: Viscum album (assembly GCA_963277665.1). Classification (NCBI taxonomy): domain Eukaryota; kingdom Viridiplantae; phylum Streptophyta; class Magnoliopsida; order Santalales; family Viscaceae; genus Viscum; species Viscum album. The sequence continues at coordinate 587,681,094 of OY728141.1, read as the reverse complement.
TAGTAAAATGTAACAGAAGATTATAAATTGTTAAATATGATTTTCATAATTTTAACATAGTATATTTAAATTAGTTTTATTACATTAAAATATATATTCTGTATAAAAAATTGATAAAATATTTTATTAATTTTTTATTATGTCAATGTAAAAAATTTAACGTTATTAGAGATATTTTTATTTTTCACCATTCTCTAGAAAAATATTCATTTTAAAAAATATCAAAAATTAAACATAAATTAATATTTATATAATTATTTTTGGAAATAAAAATTAATTTAAAAATTCTAAATTCTAATATAAATATATATCTTTTGTAAGAATATACAATATGTTAAAAATGATTTCATTGAGAAATTCCATTTTAAAACATTATGTCTTGTCCTTCCAATTTTGTATGCATCTATAAATGATTATAAAAAATTTTTTCTGGTATTTTTATTATTGTTATATTTTATTATTAATATTCACCTAATATGTCCCTGGTCATTTTCGTTTTGTTTTTTAGTGAAACAATCTTAAAAACACATTATTAATTTAGAGAGAATTATATTACAAAGTCTCAAGGTGTTAAACTGTTTCACAACCAAATAAATTTCATCCTCACAATTTTAATTTATACACACTATTGAAATATTATTTTTATATATAAAATGTGTTCTTGAAACAAGATAACGTTTATATAGGCATATACACCTTATAAACAAAGGTAAAATATATTTTTACGACATAATTATCTTCTCTATAATATTGAATTTTTCATTAACCATTGATAAAATATTCAATTGTTATTTGGTATTAATAATCACATTATCTAATTTTATTTTAATTATTTTTCATAATAATCCATGAATTTATAATATATCACAGATTTATATGAAATGAAAATTACTTATTAAATAGAATTATTCCTCAATGTAAATAGAATCCATCCATTTCGGATATCACATTAAATCTATAAATTGGATGAAAAATTAGATATACAAAAGTTCTACTCTGATTAAAATAAAATTGGATACAATACAATAATAATTTTCCCTCAATAATAAAATCATATGAATGGGGATTTAGTTCCCATTAAAAATTTAAATGATAGAATACACAATAATTCAATAAGTTATTCAAAAATTTACTTTTTTGGATAATTGTTCATTAATTACCACCATACACTCCAGTACTTTTAATTTAATTGTTTTTCTCTCATTCCCCTTATTTATGAAATATTTTATTCCTATATAAAATATTAGACAATGGATTATGGAAATATATTTTATATTCACTAAAATCCATTTATTTGAAGAATTGATATTTGGATATGGTATGAGTTGATACTATAATAATATAATATGTGATGAATGAAATCTTCATACCTCTTCGATAATCACAATCCAAATTGAAATCACAAAAACTCTTGAATCCTTTCTCGTTACATTCATCCATTCACATCGGTACTTTTTTTCAATTTCATAACATGAAGAAAATTCAATATTGTTTCCTTCATCATCTTCATCATAAGAACATCCATGAGACTACATCCTTCAATTCCATGGATTGTTTGGACATCCATGAGAGTAATCTGGTTGATAAAAACATGATATTTTTGGGATATAATAATAATATGATATTCAATATTAGTTTTAATCCTATTTGGAATCACTTTAGAATCATCACTATATTTTCTATCACTTGAATTTTTAACATGGTTTTTTATTTCTTCATCTTTTACATGGATAATGATTCAAAATATAATTTACATAATTTAATAATCGTATAAAAAGATATAATATTTACTTAAAAATAATAAATAATAAAGAAGCTATATACCCTAAACCTTAAATTTATAGTATTCATTCTTGGTTATTCATTGTACATCCCCTATTGGGTTCTCTAAAAAAATTAATATGTTCTCAAATAAACCATAATGGTTGATAAGGAGAATACGATAAACCGATGAATATACCTCAAGAGTGTTTATCCTTGTGGGTGGAATTATTCCAAATCATCATGCCCCATGTGAATATCAGGTTAATACAAAAAAATTTCTTCTATGAAAATTACACCTTGGTTCAACGTTTCCAAAGTCACATCCATATTTTAGCATCGAAATAAGGATGACATATTTAGTGAAAACATATACTCAAAACATTTGCATAATTAAAATATTTCATCCTATACATAGACTTATCACATTGAAATATACCTATTGAATTATTTTCATATTTTATCTTGTTAAAATTCCATAAAATATATAAAATTATCCTTAAACATGAAACACTACACTGATACTGACTGAGGCACACCATACCTATACTCACAGATCTCATGTAAAAAAATAATCATTAAACACATTAATTGATAGAAATTGAGATTAATCGATATTTATTTTAAATCATTTTAATGTATTAAAAATTACTGATATAAAATATTTATCCAATCCGATGAATGAATGGTTTTTCACATTAGGATTAGTTATATAAACATATTTTTTTACAAAACCTGTGAAATTATTTCCATAATTTATCCACACTATACTCCCTTATAATGTTTAAAAAATTTATAATCATCCTCATAACATTGATAATCGAATGATAAAAAATAAGTGACAAAACAAACTATGATTTTGTGATATATTCAAAATTGAGTAATTTTTTGATAGATTTATTTAAATACAATGTTGAGCATAGATTATCTGTGATATACTATTGAATTATTATTTGTTAATGAAATGATATATGGATTGGTATTCCAACCCATGGCCTTAAAAATTACATATGTTTCATGATATAGATGATACAATAGGTGAAATGAGTATGCACCATTAGGAAATTTAAATATGATAAAAAGATACCATACATTAAAACATTTATCATTGACGGAGAGGATACAATGTACAGTTCATGAGTAAAAAAACAAATATTTAAATCCTGAAGAAGAAATTTTAATTTAACAAAAAGAATCAATATTTACTTTTTTACTTAATCTACTACGAGACTTCAAATATTTATTATATCAACATAAAAATTAGTTAAAGAATGTTTTTTGTAGGTCTCTATCTAATTTAGTCTTATAAATTTCATAAAATAATGAAAATGTGTTTATAAGGACCTAAAATAGAAGATTTTATTTATTCCATCAACCATAAATTTATACATAGTATCCATTATGAAAAAAATAAAAAATGGAATATAATTGTTAATGAATAATTTGAAAATTTTATCTCTTCCCAAAATCTAAATGCATAATCCAATGAAGCATATAGTGAGTTTAATCACAAAAGTAAACCATACATCATCATAAGAAAAATTATTATAGTATTCATTATAAAACATGAGGATTATATCATAGGGGGAACCATTATCAGCTGCTACCCCATCATGTGAATATCATTAGATAACAAAGTTAAAAATTAAAATACAAAAATATCTCCCAGACAATTATAAGCATTCCTTATTATCTAGTTATTATATAGTCAATAAATATATCTATATAATAGTTCTATTATATTTACTTTCACCTACATGAAAATATGATAATATCAAGAACATGAAATTATAACACTATATGAATTATATTCATATATGAATTATCATGATAATGGTACAAAAATCACCCCATAGAACTCATAAAAACACATTCCAAACGACATCAATTATAATAAGATACCAAATAAGAAACTATAATTCCTGGTAAATGTTCCAACAATATAAACAGTTTCCAATAATGAACAAGATGCACAATTGTCGTGGAAAAATAATTTTAGACATTAATTTAGCATCTCAGTAACAATGAAACATTAGACATGTATTTACTTTTTAAAATAAAATAATCCCACAGATTTAAAGGAACACAAAAAGACAATGAAATCAAAATTCCATTATTTTTCAGGATGAAAAAAAATTCCTGTCATAAAAAGAAAAACATAAAAAAAGGTGAAAATTTCATCAAAATAATATTTAATTTTGAATTATAGTTGCAAAACATCCAATATTTTAAACAATTTTTTTTTGTAAAAATCGTAATCTAATAAGAAAAATGTGCGAATCATATTCCCCATAGAATGATTCCATAAAAAATGATATATCTATAAACAATAATCCATGATTTTTTTATTTTTTAAGATCCCATAAATAAAATATTATCTTCTATATCAAATTATATATATGAACAATGGATAATTAAATTAATTTAAATGAATAGTCCATATATGTATATTCAAGATATATTTTTAATTATTCTTCTATTTTATATATTATTAAATTTCTGATTTGATGTTTGGTTTTCATAATGATTTCACCATGTTAATATATTATAAATAAAATACACCTTTCTCCTCCAATAAGGTGATAAATTACTTCAACAGTTCCTCTTAATCCTTATATACACTATTAAATATGGGATGAACATATTTATCAATAATTATTCTTAATAAAGCATATTTACCAATGGGTGAGAGATAAGGTTACATGTTGATAGGCTGAGGGTCTATTTTTTCATAGAGGCCTAAATGGATATACTAAAAATTTAATTCTTTTTGGAATCATCTATTTTTATTGAAGTATTCACGGGTTTTGTATATATGAAACCATATTATGAAAATCCTTGGGTTTTTACCTTTATCAGATCCCAATATCCAATAATTATCCACAGTATCACAAGATTGATCATAATTATCAGTTAAAGAATCACTATATTCGTAATGAAAAATATTTTATTTTTCAATCTATTGCACATGTTCTTGATAATTGTATTTTGATTAAGCAAAAACACAGAGAGTTTCATTTTTCACCTTTTTATTGGTTTAAAAAACTGCTCAGGTTCCTATAATGGGATTATCACTATTGACTGCATCCTAAAAACCAAGGAATATATCACCATGAGTACATTGTGGCTGAACTGGGCAGGGTTTTTTGGGGGGAATCATTATGCCCTTAAAACCATAGGGTCCACTATTAAAATTAGGCATTGATTTATGTCAATTTTTGTGGATTTATTTTTCAATACATAAAAGGGGATGATTATTTCTAAATACAATGTTTCTCAGGGTATCAGTCAATTAGAATGATTTGTCATTTGAATTTACTTGATGAATATAATTATTGTGGTGTCTCAGAAAATTCTCATATACCACTTCCAGGAGAAAACTTGAATGACCAGTTTGCATCTAGATAACCAATGAAAATGATTGAGTACGGTAAATCATAACATATACCTGTAAAACTGATGGAAATTTATGATTTTGATTAGACAAATCCAATTTAATTAAATTCCCATAACAATTGGCATGAGCGAATAAAGTGATTTTATTGATGAAATGAAATAGAATGCATGGGATTTATAAAAATATGGGTATAATAGTGGATGAATAGTTAATATAAAATATAGTAAACTCTTTTAAATCACTCACCAAGCATACACCATAATTCAATGAACCCCTAGAACCTAGTTGATAATAGTCCTTCTCAGACAAACAACATATATCATCATTAAAAAAAGTCTAGAAGAACAATATTATCATCCACAAATCCAATGTCTAAAATGGATTTTCAAATTAACTTTACTGAAGGATGATGAATTAAGAATATACCAAGACGAAAAAATACAAGATCATAAGAATGAAGTTACACCTCATCTATTAATAATGAAATTGTTACATGACATTTTTTATTTAATAAATTCAACTGAGTGGATTTAGCCAATGTCGGAGGGGAAACAAGATCTGCAGGTTTGGAATTAACATACTATAAATCCACATATTTGAATATACAAGATTCAAAAGGATTATGGTACCTTTATCAATCGTCATTCTCATATTCCTTTGACGACCACATCCACTCTAATTCTTATATAGACAACAAATTATTGTAATTTAAATGTGATTGTTATTGACTAATGATAAAATTGAAGATATAAATAAAAATGAACACATAATAAATATTGGGTATTTTGTTATATAAATAGAATATATTTATTAATTTAAAATAAATTAATACTCATTTTTTCGTATATTTATTTTGTTATGATTTTAAATTCATAATAAATGGATTTTATTTCATTTTTCCATGGAATTATAATTTTTTCTGTAATTTTTAAAAAAAATTATTTTATGAAATAAATATAACTTTTAAGATAATTATTTCAAAATTAACATAGGGTTATTTTGTTTAATTTATTTGTAAAAAAAAATTTGATAAGATTTTAATATATTTATTTTTATGAAAACAATATTTTTATTTGAAGTATTTACGATGTTACATTAATTTTTGGTTTTTTTAATTTAATTAGTTCCATTTTATAAAAAACAATCCAATAAATTTCATTTTAATTTCCATTGCATTTTTTTTATTGTAACCACTTTTTTTATGCAAAAGAAGTCTTTTTTCTAGATAACATTTTTTCATTTCTTTTCATTGAATTATTTTAAAATTAATTTCAACTAATTATATAAATTATATTTGATAAAATAGAATAAAAATGTGTAATTATCATTAAACATTTTGATAATGACTCCACATGGATTTTAGGTCATTATGAATTGTAATTTTAGTAATAATTAAATTACCATGGTATGTGTTAAAACATGTAAAAAGGTTTTATGAATGACTAAGGTTAAAATCACTATAAAAAATATATCAATTTAGTTACCCTAATTTTTCATACATATATATCTAATTTTAGTAGATGAATATTAATTATATATCATAATTATCTATCCCATAATAAATTTATTCTAGTATATATGGAATCCTCGATATATAAAAAATGAGTTCAAAAGTGAAATATATCATCTTCTTAAAAATTCATCATTAATAAGACCCACATTAGATAAATTATACATAATACATTTCATCATAACATGGGGAAATGAAACCCAATAGAGGGTGATCTCAAATTCTCATTTAGGGTGTATTATGATGATATCAATGTTCACATAATCAAATAATAAGCATAAGGGTATGATAATGTGATCATAACATTTGAAAACAATAAACTAAAAATTAATTATAATAATCATGTACAATGAAATAATGTATGAAATTTCATAATAAATTAATAATAGAGGAATTGAATGACATGACCAATTAGAGAATAAAATTTGAATAAGAATTTTATTTATGGAATACACATGAGCTTATAAAATAGTAAACATATATAAATAGAAACAAGATCACAAATTATGTTAAGGGAAGTAAATCATCACCTCACCTAAAAAATGGACATAAAAATATTGTCAATGCATAGTGGTATGTATATAAAATATAGGTCTTTGAATATAATTTTGAAAAATAAAAAAAGACCCATGATTAATCACATTGAAATGTAACTTAGTATAAACATGTTATTGTAAACATGATATCATGTTCATGAATAAAAAGTCCGCCCAAGATTCACCATTTTTTACACAAAAGGTTAGAGGGATATATATTTCCAGGGCCAAAAAACTCATAATGATTATCTATTAATATGTGTAACACTATATCAAAATTCAATCATCATATGTAATAATTCCTAAGGAGAAACAAGGTTCATAAACATTTTTTCATTGAATAACACGTGGAAAAGAAAATGGTTTCCCAAAAATCATTTCATCATAATCATACAAAATTTATAAAAAGAAAAAATATGATTTAATTCAATAATATCCCCATTAAATATCTGTAATGATCAAAATTTTTTCTATACCACATTCATATTTTAAAATTTCACCAATATTTAATTTCATCAAAATATTGTATTACACGCATCCCCAAATTTAAACAAACCAAAATATACTATTTGTATTATTTTTTAAAATATTCCACTGTGAAATAGTAATTAATATGTTTGGTATGTATATGAATATATAACATTTCAATATTTTGTATAATTGTTTTATATAAATAAAAAATATTGATAAAAAGATCCAAATATTAAAAAAATAATCAAATGTTTTGAAAATTTTATTGTCTCAAATAAAATGTGAAAAAAATAATCTAATACACATTCTATTCTTTTATAAAAATAATTTATAAATAGGAAAATAATATTTTAAATATAAATTTAAAATTATCTTGGTGTTAATTAAGAATAATTTGAGGGAAAGAATAATTTTTTGATGAATAGTAAAATATATCATTTTTTATTAATAACATCTTTTTGTTTTAATCAATTTATAATATATATTTTATTTTAATATGAGTTTTTGTCTAAAATTAGTAACATTATATATTTATTAATACTATTTATTTTAATATAATCAATTTAATATTGATTTTTTATATGAAAACATTATATACGTATACCATGTTTCTCATTCAAAAACCAAATTTTCACCATGCCTACTTGTTTAATTGTAAATTATATTATTACTTATACGTGTGTGGGATTTATAAAAATCGATTCCATATTTTTAGTCATAATATATAATATTATATAATATGATTTCATTATTCTTGGAAACGTTATTAAAAAAAGTTTAATTAATTACCTTGGATATGTTTAAAATGGGTTTACTGGGGTTTAAACAAAAAATAGATGGTGTAAAATAACTTATAAACTTTTTCAAATTCTAATTTAATGGCTATATTTTTAGCTAATATCATATATTATTCGGTAGTTATTATTTTATTTCTATTTTTTATTCAAAAAATGTGGATAAACAATTTTCTTTTCAAATATTCCAATTGTGTACTATCCCGCCCTTATAAAAGGAAAAAACCTCTCCTCTCCATTTCTACCTTACAATAAATTTATTTTATAAAACCTGAAGGTTTGAGATATGAATTTTGATGCTCAATTACAAGAGGGGGTGAATTGTATGTTTGAAAAAGTTTTTTTTAACCTTTAAGAAAACTATGGTTAACAATGTTAAACATGGGAAATTTAAAAGACCTCTTTTAGTTCTACAAACAAGATAGGTTCCAGAAATGTGGTTCTTTAAATGAATCGTACGGAATGTTTAAAAGTAAAATTATTCTTCAATAAATCATATAGTATCTTATTTATCTGAGTATACAAAATAACAAGAATGTATAATAAGTTTATACATTCTTCCATTATCGAAAAAGAACAGAAATAAACATGAAACAAAACAAGTAACAAGAATGAAATATTTTAACCCAAAGAGAATGGTATTCAACAACCTTGTATGAAGGACTATAGATTTATTCATTCTATAATGTCTGTTTTACCCACACTAGGGTCAGACCTTGATAGAAATATCATAATATTTCTTTCTATCCCTGCAAGACCTTTAACATTATGGTAGTTGGCATAACTGTATTCTGATCAAAGGAAGTCCTCGAACCCTATGGTAGTCAGAACTCATGTCTTCCTATCCCTTGAAGTCCTCGATTTTATAGATCAATCATAGTCGCATGAAGTAAGCTAAAACATATGTTCAGTATGCATAATGGATGAGATTATCTCTCTCTTAAAATCACTTCAGCCACATGAAATCACTAGATTGATCAACACGTTTTTTAGCTTGTTCAAATGAACTCTTATTTATAGGAACTTATCCAATGGGTGGCTCCCTCCTCCAGTGATCATATTATTCCATGAATTGTTGAGGGACCTATACACGTGTCACTCAAACAACAGTTGGTAAGAAACAGAATATATGTCATCATTTCATAACTATAACAAGTTTATGAAAAATGAAGTTCCTCAAACAAATATATTTTTAAGCCTAATTAAATAAATGTTTAGAGACTACGAAAATAATCATTGGAGACTATAAATCATGGATATTCATATTCTTTTTTTCAAGGAATTCAATACCTTGAATCAATAGATTTCTGTGAGATAATTCCAATGAGTTTGAAGTATATATTCTGGGGAATTCGATGTTTAAATTTTATGGTATTCAGAGTCATAATTATAAGGTATCCATAGTATGAATTAAAACTAATTTAGTGACATAATTTTGTGGAATTCAGAGTTGGAATTTCTGTGAATTCAAATTTTGATTTTTAGAGAATTCAGAGTCTTATTTTTGGAGAATTCAGAGTCTGATTATCAGAGAATTCAGCATTTATTTTCAGAGTATTTGGAGTCTAATTTTTAGATAATTCGGAGTTGGAATATAGAGTACTCTATAACCATGTATTTATAGTATTCCGAAGTTTTATATATGAAACAAAATTTTAACCATTAGGAACAAAAGAGTTAGATTTAGAGAAACTATTTAATGCACAATGAAAACATAGGTGAGGATAAAATTTCCTTGTGGAAAGAAAATTTTCCCTTTTAAGATAATTCTAAAGAAAAAAATAATTTTCCTAAAGATAGAGTGTTCTTGATTTTCAAAACATTGTGGAATTGAAAATCCATAAGAAAGCCGTATTGACTGAAAAACCTCCTCCTTTATTGAAATCACAAGCATCCTTTAGAAAAAGAATTTAAGGACATTGAATATTTATTTATGAACACAAATGAAAAATTATCTCCAATTACATATAAATTTTATTGAATACGACTAACACCCCCTTAGGTTTTGAAATCTATAAGGATCATTTTCATTATTTCATTAATGAGATTTTACATTTTATTTCATATGAAAATATTCATGGATAAGAACTCCCCTTATATGGAATCCCCCTTAGTTAGGAAAATATCTTCATTACATAGAATTATTTTTATTATTACTCTATCACCTTTTCTGATTTTCAAAAAAAAAATAAAGTGAATATAAAACATCTGGTACCTGAAAAATTAGAACTAAACAACCAAATATATAAAGAACAACCAAAATTCCTTTCTGATTGAATGAATTTTTACAAAGAAGAAAATATAAAAAAATATCAGAATGGGGTAGAATTATCATTCTTTCTCATTTGGCATTAACAAAATTATAATATTTTTCTGATTCTTTATCTCTTTGTGATCTTCTTCATAATTATTATGTAGCTAAACACGATCTTCCTTTTTATTCTATAAGAATTTTATCTCTTCTTCCTCGGGCTTAATAACATCCTCCTGAACATTCAATAATTATTATTTATTATCAATATTTTCTTCAAACTCTATTATGAGATATATTTCACTTTTATAATTAATATCTACTACATTTATCTTCCCATTCATGTTATTGACTTATTATTTTTCAGTAGTCTGTTCTAGAGTCAGATTTTACGAAAAACACTTAGTAAGTCCATTTAAATTTCTTCTTCGGTGTCAAAATCATCAATCACAATTTCATTTAATTCATAAAATACTCTCCGGTCTTCAATTGTCATCTTTAAAAAACTTGTAATCTTATTTCATGATCTTTTATGAGCTTCATATTCAATGAAAAATGTTTTGAAATCTATTTCAATATTTACAAACATATCTATAAGGATGGTGATTAAATCTGATTTCTAATTAAACGAGTGATGAATCATATGGAACCTCAAGTCTATACACATGAATAAGGGAATGTTTTAATCCTACTTCTTCAATGATTGTACCATAAAATCATATCTGTGATAGGATGATTCTGAATCAGAGTGTTTGGCTGGTGATGAAATATTTATAACTCTTCAGCTTTCCTCTTCAACGATTCACCAAAACCTCTATTTTCACCACAGATTTCATTAGTTTATCAAAAAACATATACATTCCCTTATTAGCTGTCATAATGATATCTTTTTCTTTGGGTGATTCCTACTCACTGTCAGATAACTGAACAATTTTATCTTCTTCAAGGTTTTATATCTCAACAACTACCACAGTATCTTCTTGATGAGTGAAGTCATCATTGCTTCTATCTTCTTCATAACATTAATTTACATATTCGTAACCCTTTCTTCATTTCATGGTGTAAAAAGTAATTTTGAATCTGAAATATAGGGTCAGATTGAATGTTTCTTAGAAGGAATTTCCTTCTCATTGTATTCCTCTACATGACTTATCATGTCATATGTATCACCACTTAATTCATCTTTTTATTATTTATCAACTTCTTATTCTTGAACTATTTATTCTTCTCCATGTGGTTCTAGAATCACTATCTTCTTTCCTAGAGTCACATGTTTTGATTCTAGCATAAAATATTCTAGAACATGAATCTTTTCAGAGGCTATCTCCACATCCTTGAGAAGGGATAAAACTATTTCAGTTTAAGACATCTTCTCTTCTATTTCCTATCTTTTTCTTTCTTCTCATGATCTTCAGCAACCATCAATGTCAAGGAAATTTCCCCAGAAGAGTCCAATACAAAACTAAGTTTCCCTTCCTTCATATTCATTTTGACCTCTTTCAACTTAGCCTCTACTTCATCAGGGTATGTATTTTGCTTCTCGGTTTTTGGGGGTGCGGATTGAGTTTCTTTAGCCACCGGTATTTATTCATTCTCTTTGGGTTCCTTTACCTTCGACTTCTATCCACCCTTCATTGATGTTCTAGTGACTTCCAATTTCATTGAAATAGATTTTATTTTTGATTCAGACAAATCACAAAATTTTCTGGAATTTATATGGAATCCAACCATCATCCTTCTAAGAGTATCTTCACTGAACGACCTTACATTGAAATTCATTAGCCTAGAAATATAGTTAATTTTTATAGACTGAATAAAAAAACTATCATCATGGAGAGAATGGTCGGATACATTATAACTTCAAACATCAAATTTCCATTCATGATATTATCATTTGTGAACAATATATACTGGACCAGTTTTATCATCTAGAGGTTCTCTAGGAAATTCGGAATATACATGTCACATTTCATTAAGGTATCCTTATCGCATTTTCTCAGAATTATAAAACCATGAACTCATAACTCAATAATCCGGAGGTTTGTAGAGAGATGGATAATCATCAGAGTTTTCAACGCTAACAAACAAAGACATTCTATAGCTTTTATCTTTATCAAAAGATACTAATACATTTAGATTATTGTGGGTACATAACTATAATTCTCCTTTATAGGGAATTCCAATCAAGACTGTGGCCTTAGTGTAGTAAAGGGAGTAGGTCATTCCATAACTCATAAAGGAAAAATATTCACTCCCTCCTTCATTAAAGAATCTTAATGTCTCATAGAATTCAACGAATGACTTTGAGTAAACCGAATCCAGCACCTTTGGTTTTGATACACATGGTCTCCATCAACCATTCAACCAAATATTCATTGAAATGATAGAATCATACTTAGAAAAGAATTTCAGATTAACTAACCTATCTATATATATATTCCATTGAGTTATTTTAGTTTACATAAGGAATTTTTTTTAGGAGAATCTTGCACAGACATTCGGAATAAAAAAACCATGATGATTAAAAATGTCGTTAAGTAGAGCAGTAGGGTTTCAGCATGCCATTGATTTGATGATCGATGTGGGAAGGGGGTCATTATATAGGTGTCTGAGGTGATGGCACAACTTCATTGATAGAACCAAAAGTTGAAAAAAAATTGGATCAGATCAAACTGTTGAGATTATAGTTGAAGAAAGAATTTAGTAGGATCCGATCATTTGAGGTTATTAAGGTAAAAAATTCTATTTTTGGATAATTGGTTTTAAGAAAATTAAAATACCAACATGTAAAAAGATGATTATGAAAATTTATGAAAGGAAACATACCTTCCTGGTTTCCCAGAACGTTAATTGTAATGAGGAAAATTATTTGTCAATAAATTTTTTTAAACAAATTTGTGAAGAAAAATTTTGATTACGAAAACATTGATTATGAAATTTTTGATTATGAACATTTTGATTACGAAAATTTTAATTACGAAAATTTTGAGTACCATGAAATTGTACTCCCCCAATGAAAATGAGTGTCTTACTGTAAAGATATATGTTTCAACAAGAAGTTAATGTGGAAGATTAACTTAAGGTTATTATTCCTAACAACTGTTTAATATATTGAAAACTATTATAGGGTAATGATTTTGTAAAAATATCAGCAAGATGATATTGTATTCCTATAAATTGAAGAATGATATCCCCTTTTTTGTGATCCATAATAATGTGATGCATTATATATATGTTTTTTTCATGAGAGTGATGTCTAGTGATATTACATAAGGCTATGGAACTAGTATTGACACAGAATATTTGAGTTTTGCTAAAAACTCATACCATAGACTATGGGTGTGTATTGCATCCACAATACATGATCACAACAACTTTTACCTGCTACATATTCAGATTCAGGTGTGGAAAGTTTTACTAAGTGTTGATTATTTTCATGACAAATAAACTAATGAATCTAAGAAAAAATTACATGTTCCAAAAGTAATTTTTCAATCCATTATACATCCACCAATGTTAGCAGCTGAAAATATTTTTTTAAAAAAAGTCATTTCTAGAAATATAAATGTTTATTAAATCCATGGTTCTCTTTATGTTGGGAAAAAATATTTTCACTTCCATTAAATGACATTCCATCGAATTGGATTGATATCATTCACATAAAATTTTTGAAAACATTATGTCTGGGTGACTACCTATCATGTGTAGTAGACTTCCTATCATACATCTAAATGATATTCGATCTACAGGTTTTCTAGCCTCATCAAGATCATTTACAATTGAGGTACTAGTGGGAGTACTTATACATTTTGTTTTTTCATATCCATACTTTTTATGAAGATCATTAATATACTTAGGTTGAGATATATAAGTTCCATCTAGTTTTTGAGAAATTTGAAAACATATACTAATTGTTAACTCATTCATCATAATCACTTCAAACTCATATTTCGTTATATTTTCAAACGAATCAGTTAAATATTTCTGATTTGAACTAAATATAATTTTATCAACATATATTTGGACATTCAAAACATTTTTATTATCTTTCGTTATAATTAGGGCTGGATAATTATTTCCCTTAACATAATTGTTTTGTTAAAAAAATCAATTAAGCCTATTATACCAAGTTATAAGGTCTTATTTAAGTCTATATAATGCTTTGGTATGTTTGAAAATATGTTCATGATGTCTTGTATCTGCAAACCCATGAATTGTTTCAACAAAAAAATCCTCTAGAACATACCCATTATGGAAATATCATTATACATCTATTTGAATTTTTTTTAAAGTTTATGAATTTTTCAATGGAAAGTAAGATATGAATAGATTCACGTCTATCTACTCGAGCATAGGTTTCTTAATAGTCTATTACTTCTCATTGATAATAGCTTCTAACAACTAATCTAGACTTATTTCGTTATATGACTCAATTTTCATCACACTTATTTCAAATGACTCATTTTACTCCAACAATAGATGTTTCCTTATGTCTTTTCACAATGGTCTAGACTATATTCTTTTATAATTCAGTTATATAACCTTGCATGGATTTTATCCAATCTCTACCACCTAAAGACTCATCAATGCTTTTTGGTTATAATTTTCAAATGAATGCTAGATGTTTTATTTCATTTCATAAGGAACTTCTTGTCCATACAAGTTGATTTACTTCTCAAATGATACTATCACTAGGAAGATTATTAAGAAAAAACTAATTTGTGTTTTTTAAAACATGTTCATCTATATATGGTAGTAAATCTTCAGGGGTAAATGCTTTAGAAACATTTTATTGATCATTTTCCATATAAAAATGATCTCTTAACAAAGGTTGATAATAATTATTTTGAAACACATATGAAGATGTAGTTTGAGGTTGTTCAAAAACAAAAAGGATCAGTTTCACAAATTTTAACATTTTCGGTTTCTACAACTATACAAGTAATTTTATTGAAAACACTATAATCCTTAGAAGTTGTGGATTAGCATTATTAAATTACATCATTAAATTTGGGATGGAATTTATGTAAAATATCTTTATTATTCACAATTAATACATTGCAACCAAATATTTTAAAGTAGGAATGTCTTGGTCTTATGCCATTAAACAATTCATAGAGAGTTTTTCTAAGAAATTGTAAAATAAAAAATAGATTTATATTAAAACAAGTAATACCTCTTTCTTTAGCCAAAAAGTCGTTTTTATAGAATATCAACTCCACATGGTTCATGTTATCATTTAATGAATTAGATTTCTTCTTTAAACAACACAATTTTGTTGAGGAGTTCTTAGTGGTGAGATGTTATGAGTAATTCCTTTCCAACTACAAAAAGATTCCAAATCAGAATTTTTAATTAACCTCCTAGTTCCCTGTTAATAGTTTTCAATGTATGATTTTTATCATTTTTAACTTGGGATCAAAAAATTCTAAAATATGAAAATGTTTCAGATTTCATTTATAAAAAATAGACCCACATAAATATATTGTAATAACCAAATAGGACAAATACATAATATTGGCCTCTAATCCTTATAAATTTTGTTGGAAAACAAAGACCAATATATACCAACTGTAATGAATCTATAATAGACACCTCATCGATTGATTTAAAACATTATTTATATTCCTTGCAATATTGACAAGGATCAAAAAATATTGAAGAAACATATCATTTCTCCAGTAAATCATTAACAAGTATCTTAATAGAGAGTTTACATAGATTACAAGAGATATAGTTTTTTATCCATCTATTCCATAGCAATTATTGATCTTATGTTACACTAAGACAAGGAAGATCTTGGATTCCATGTTCTTTTACATTTTGTTTGTATACATTCTCTTCCCTATGGGAAGAAAGAATAAACTATTCGTTGGAATTGTGTACTATGAACTTATCAATCCTAAAAATCATAAGGTAATCTTACTCAAATAATTGACATATTCTAATGAGGTTGTGATTAAGACCATTATCAAATAAAACATTTTAAATCAATTTTTTCCAAGAAGAAAAATGTTACCTATACCAAAAATTTCTCCACGTGCATTATCTATGAATGTTACTTTTCCTTCATTTATCATGATATTCTTTTCAAAGAAGATTTTTTAGTATTCATATGTCGGGAACATACACTATCCATGAACAATGTATTTTTTTTTTGGTACAGTCATTATATTCAATAAAATAATAGTGTTATACTTTCAGAATACAAATTTCCTTGGATAAATAAATTGCAGAAAGAATGATTTTAGTAATCCGTTTATGGTTAGAGAAATATGACTTATGAAAAGATACAGACTAAGTTTCGTTTAAAGAATAATATATTGACCAATGTACACCACAATAACATTTATTAATGAATGAAGCACCTTTCATAACAAAATAGTTATTACTAAAAAACAGGCATAGAATGAGTATAACCAAATCAATAACTATTCGTTAGAGGTATAATTTGGCTATAAATCTAGTAAAAGTTTTTGTTACCACATGTAATTTTTGAAAATATCATCCTTGTGGTAAATATTTATGTGTTTAGTTTAATAACTATGTTTTTATAATAAAAGACATTATTTTTAGAACAAGAGATAATCTCTAAAAAAAATTTATAAAAATTACATTTTTAGAATCTATAGAATGATTATCCTTCTCAGAATTAACCTCCACATGATTATTAGAAACACTTTTAATGTATAAAACATATTTATCAAGATCTTTATAATGATATAATACTTCATTAATTAAAACAAATATTCTAGAATTTTCTTTATCAATTATTTTCTTGATTATATAATTTTAATTGTTAGGAAGTTTAGAAAACTTAGAATCTTCTTCATATGAAGGTAATGCATTATATTCATCAATAGAATATTCTTAATTTGGAGCCATATAATATTTATTATCAGTATAATTTTAATTCAAGGATACATTTGTGATTAATTCTACATTATGTACCATAATCATTAGAAAATGATTTTTAATGGGTAGTCCATCTAGTATACCAAGAGTATTCTGATCAGAAGATTCATATTATGAGGGTTCATCAGAAGATTCACCACCACTGGAACTCAGGGTGTCATTTTCTTTTAAAAAATATCATACATTTATCCTTTTAGTACTTTTTTCTATTCCTCTTAGATATATTTTCCTTTATATCCATTTTCTTAAGAATATGAAAATCAGGCCTTATATGCCCTACTCTTTTTAATACATAACAAGTGACTTATGAGTCTTTCTTATCATTTCATTATTTCATCATAAATATATACTGGAAGTCTTTCATCCCAACCATCTTGTTCATACATCAAGCTAGACTGGCTATTTCCTTCTCAGAATGTTCAATGTCACTAGATTCAGATAAAATAGTGACTTTATTATACTTGAATCTTCTAACCCATTCAGGAGTCTTGGCATTAGTAGTAGTAAAGGATACTGTTCTATTTCCATTCTATTCTTATTTATATCCACATCACTTTTCATTCTTGTATAATTTTGAATAAGAGTTCCAAAAAGTTCATCCAGAGTTATTTGAGATACATTCCTATTCCCATCGACAACTGTTCTCTTCGATTTCCACTCGTTAGGCATGATATCTTTAATTTTGCCACAATAGACTCATCATATAAAACATTCATATCCATAGATTGTAAACTATTAAAAATATTCATAAGCCTTTGTTGTCCCTTTAATACAGCTCCTCCATATAAAAATAGAAATCTGTGATATTCTGATATAATCATAGCTCTTCTAGTATCTATAACTTTTGAAGTACAAAAATGTGTAACATCCAATTTCTCCCTGAAATAGTTATCAACATTAGAAAAATATATGATTAAATATATTAATTTTCATGGAACACAAAAATTTATTTTTTTCATTGTAGATTAATAGATATTCTATATTTTCAGTATTAGAGAAAGGTGGGTCATTCTTATCAAGAATCATGTAATCACTAGTAATAAAAAAGATGTTTTCCAATCCATTATTAACAACAAAAGTCCTCCAATGATCTCTCCATTTTTCAAAATCAATCCATTAAAAAATATGTGGTCTAGTAGGATTTATATTTTCAATTGACCCAATAATCATTCCTTACATATAAAAGAAAATAACTTTGCACAAAAAAATTTTAATAGAAAATGTTTGTAAACAATGATAAAAATACTAAGCACGGAAAATATTTAGATTAATGAAAACATGAGAAATAAAACTTATATGGGAACATAAGTATTTTAGAGCCCTCCTCTGATACCAATTTTAGGATCATAATAGAAATTCTGATACTCAATTACATGAGGGGGTGAATTGTATGTTTAAAACCCTTAATTTTTATCCATAATGAAAACTATGTTTGTCAAGGATAAATAATGTAAATTTACAATACTTATTTTAAAATCTATAAACATGGTAGTTTCCAAAAATTTGGTTCTAGAAATGAAACATATAGAAATTTTATAAGGAAACAATATTCTACCTTAAAGCGTATAGAATCTTACTTATTAAAGTATACAAAATAAATGAATTTATAAGAGGTTTATACTTTGTTCCATTATAAAAAATAAGTGGAAATAAAATTTAAACAAAAAAAGTTATATGTATGAAATATTTTAACACAAACATTAGGTTATTAAACAAACCTGGATTAAGGCCCCCTGATTTATATATTCCTGAATTTCTATCGTACCCACACCAGGGTAAGCTCTAGATAAGAATATAAGAAACTATCTTGTTATCCCCGCAAGCCCTCGAACATTAAGGTAGTCGGCACTTATGTCTTCCTATTCATGGAAGTACTCGAAATTTAAGGTAGTCATCACCTGCGTCTTTCTATCACTAGAAGTCCTTGATTATACACAACAACAATCAGAGTCACATGAATAAAGATGAACATGGTATTTATTACACACAAGGCATGAGAGACTCTCTCTCTAGAAATAAATTCAGTAGAATGCAATATCTAGATTAATAAACATGTTTTTGATCTCGTTCAAATGAGTTCGTATATATATGAACTTCTCCATTGGTCACCTTTCACCTTTAATGGTCTAATTTGTCCTCGAATTTTGGAGCGACCAGTACATGCGTCCCCAAAAACTGGTTGGATAGGAAAAAAATATACGACATTGTTTCATAACTAAAACTAGTATAAGAAAAATAAGGTTTCTCACCCAAATATATTTTTCAGAGTCTAAGGAAAAAAAATTACTATCTATGAAAATAAATATTTGGTGATTATATATCATGGATATTTGAATTTTGTTCTACAAGGACTTCAATACCCGAATTCTATTGATTTCGGTGTATGAATTCTAATGTGTTCAGATTCTAAATTCTGAGGAATTCAGAGTCCAAATAATGAGGAATTTTGAGTCCATATTTGGAGGAATTAATTATATGAATTTTGAGTAATTAGCAACACAAATTTAGGGGAATCCAGAGTGTAAATTTTAAGTAACATTGAGTCAGAATTCTAAGTAATTGAGAGTCAGAATTTCTGAGAATTTAGAGACTAATTTTCATAGACTTTTGAGTCTGATTGTTAGAGAATTTGGTGTCTAATCTTCATAGAATTAAAATTTGGATTTTCATATAATTCTAAGTCTGAATTTTGGCGAATTGAAATATTGAAAATAGAATATTATATATCCAAGGATTTATATGATTCTGTGGTTTTTGATAAGAAACTGAATTTTAAAATTTAGGAATAAAAGATTCATATTTAGATAAAATATAAAATGGACAATGAAAACATAGTTAATGATAATATATTCTTGAGGAAATAAAAATTTCGTTTATTATGATAATTCATATGGAAATAATAATTTTCCTTATGATAGAGTGTTTGGGATTTTCAAAACATAGAGGAATGGAAAATTCATAAGGAACCATATTGACTCAATAATATACTGTTGAAATAAATTATGTAATTCTATCTTTATATCCTATAAAAAATTTTATTATTAGGAAACCAAATTATTAATTTTTTAGGTATAATCATAAATGGATTCTTTGAAGAAGTGATATAGTCAATAATCATAGGTTTTTATTTAATTTATTCCTATTACTCCATGAAATTGTATTCATCCATGGTGAAATAATATCATATGTGTTTAAAATATAATGATATTTTATTATTTTAATTTCAGGACCTAAATATTTCAACTCTTTCATGATGTGGGAAATGAATTCATTGATCAACTGTACGGAGAACTACCTCTATACGATCAAATGAAATTATTTTTCCATCACCACCTTCAACTGTTTAATATTATGTTGAATTTAACATATTTATTTTATATTTATGAGATATTTATACTTATACAATTATAAAATCATATATTATATTTTAATTTCCATTTATTTTGAATATGATAACGTCAATCATGTGTATGATTGACTACCATTTCACGAAGTGGTATTATTTTTATTCACTTATACTTTACGTGGAAGGTAGTAAGGACCTATTTTGTGAGATATATATGAAGTAAAAAGAATTTTTTAAGATAATATATTATTTACTTATATTTTAGTTCATCCATTAAAAAATGGAAATACTGTTCTTGAGTTTAGAGAACCTACCATCTCCATAAAATGGTGTAATTCATGTTGTTTCTCTAAATTCAATTGACTAATATAAATTAATATATAATGAATATATATAATAATAATATATGGGGTAACACTATGGTGACTATTTAACCATGAAAAATGTAAAAGGACTAAAAATACCAAAACAAATTTTACCTACAAAAATGAAGTATTCATTACCGAGAAAACTAAATTAAACAAGGAATTGTTAATTATGTGTAATGAAAACTCATAATAAATAATATATAGAATAATAAGAATAATTTTGGATCTATAATATATTTATAATAAACACAGACACACACACATAATTATATATATTGTAGAATGTTTTACCATGTATGAAGGATTTTGAGACTTATGTTAATGGATTTTTAGTCTCTCCATCATTTTAGTGTAACATATGTCATATTCCCTAACTCATATCATAAATATGGTTTATATTTTTTCCATAAAATATTTTTATGAAACATATCATGATAATAATGGGATGTTAATAGAAATATAATTATTCATTTTCCATGTGTTTTACTATTGAAACATTACCAAATTGGTAATGGATTTAGGTTACAATCCCATTATTTATAAATATTGTTTATAATTATTCTTCTGATAAGGATGTATTATGATATATCATTAAATAAACTCATTAATTTTTAAATACATTGGTTATTTAATTAACATATATTTCATCCCTTTATTTAACCCACATTATTTATACATAGATCCAAAATAATGTATTAATGAAATTTTTTTTCCCTATTTGGTAAAATATCATATTTCTGGCTTGAATATGTTTTATAAAAATATTAAAAATAATGTTTTTATGTTATTAATTGATTATAAAAATTAAATTTTACAAATTTCTAATTTTTTTTGAAAAATTTCTATGAATCTTCATGTATTATACTGAATTCGATACATTTTACTTTTACCAAATTGTCAATGTAATCATTTCTTTTGCATGTACAATGAGAACAATATATTCCACCATCATGAAAATTCGATGTTTTAAATCATCCTTTATGAGTTTCAAATATTATTTACAAATTAAAGTATTTTCATAAAAAAATTAAATTATTGTGTTAATTTTATTTCTAATTAGAAATTTTATTTTCCTTAATAAATGTTCCTGGTGATTACTTCAAAAATAATTTTACATATAAGATAAAAAACATTATCTTTACATCATATTTTATATAGATTTGATCAAAATAATACCACCATAATAATAATCATCATCATTTATTTTTTAAAATTAGAATTTGTTTAAAGAATTCAATAGATGTAAAAAAGAGAAATAATAAAGGCATATTAAGGTTTTCTGTAGTAATGGGGTAATAGGGTATCACCCTGAAAATATTCACCCCATCTAGGGAAATAAAACACGAAAATTGATAGTACATAATACCATACTCATTATTCTAAATAGAGGAGGGATAGATCACAAAATTGTTTCCTTTGCACCTGGAATGTAAGATTTTGTTTTGGTTATAAAGAATACACATGATCCCTCTCATAATATAAAAAATATAGGAAAAAATTTCATTGTTATTTATTAGGGAGTTACAAAATATTGAAGAGTTATATCCCACTACTATTAATCTAACATTATATTTCTTTAATATATGGAGGATCATGGTCACTTCTATAGATTTAGCATTGTAGGAGTTACCACCTCAAAAAACTATTGGTAATTCAAAAATGAAATTTCTTTTGGGTTCTGATATGATGAATTTCTATTGAAAACCCAATAATTTCATCAAATACGATATAATTAATTTTTTCTTATCTAATGGAAAACTTATGTAAGGTTTTTATTATGTAATGATGGTTACATTATAACCAAGTATTCTGTAAAAAATATAGATAATGATAGGTGTGACATTTATTTCCCTCTAATGCAATGGGTAATGATTTATATATATTTATATTTTTATAGAATATAAGATGATTTAATTTATTCACTATGTAAAAAAGAATGATGTCCTTGATCCATAATGGGAAGTAGGCATTGATGTCTGAACCTCTTTGAAATTTAAAACATATTTTGATTCTCGGTCTATTATGATGGAATGTTTTGTATGTTATAAATAACATATGGAATGGTTTCTATGATTTTGATGGTGCCAATATGATATTATATGAACCTCTAGTTCGTGATTAATTTATGATTATCTTCACTCTTAATGTTCATGTGTGTTGAAATGAAAGTGTTTTATGAGATGAATCATTCATAAGATCCATGATTTATTTCGTATGAACATTTTAAGATGTATTTATCATCTCATACCATTATTCATATATTCTATTTTCATATGATCATTGATTTATATCCTCCTTGTTAACAATTTCATATCATCTAAGATTAATGTTTTTTATGTTTAATTTCTTCAGGATATGTATAAATAATTTAGTAGGGTATGTTTATGAAGAGTATAAAATGGGAAGATCTTTGTTGGAGATTCTAATGATATGTCATTAAATAATAAGATTTTATAACTAGTATTACATCATGATATATATTTATGACCCTTATACATTTATTAGTGAAATGTATTGAATATTAAACTAAAATGGAATTATATTTATACATAAAAATATTGTTTAATTATATTATATCTAAGATAAATGTTTTAGTTAACATTTTTAAACTAGGATGAAAACACATTAGTGATAACCCATATG
The DNA here is from genome assembly GCA_963277665.1 of Viscum album. Taxonomy (NCBI): domain Eukaryota; kingdom Viridiplantae; phylum Streptophyta; class Magnoliopsida; order Santalales; family Viscaceae; genus Viscum; species Viscum album. The sequence goes on along the minus strand of OY728141.1, from coordinate 587,657,102 downwards.
ATAATCATATATTTAAAACAATTTCTTATGTTAGTGTAAATAAAAGAGTATGATTTTCCTATAAATAAATCCATTTATGTTATTATAAGTGGATATAGATCTTTAACAATTGTACCTAAGTGTAATAACTTTGAAAAAGGGAATTATTCAGGCCTCAATCACCACCTAGTTAATGAAAAAGGGAATTGTAACACACTTGGTTTCAATCTCCAAGATGATTTGATTTGGAAATTCACATACACTTTATAACCAATCATGAAGGATTTGAATACTGACCAAGAATGTATTATTTTGATACTAAAATTTGAAATATAGGAAATAAATTATGATTTACACATCCAATAAATAACTGTCCAAACTGAAAAAAAATATTCATCAAGGACATGTTTTCCAATTTTAGGTATTATTATGGGTTTGAAGATATAAAAATTATGTCAGAGTTATGATAGCTATGATCAAATATTTATATACATTATTTTTTTTATTTATCTTAAAATATTATATCATTAAGAAAAATTTTGATTATTAATTCCTATAACAAATTAATAGATTTTGAATTCAAAGTGAATCCCCAAATTATATGATGAGAGAATATATGTATATGATTCTTATCCATTATATTTTTGGGAATAAAATTCCTAAAATCCTCTTAATTATCCCAATATTTTATTTTTTTATTATCTCCATAAAGGTTTGGATTTGTATAAATAAATCGCACATAAACTTCCATGGAAGGGATGTCACATTTTATATTTCAAAAAAATTATTATTTCAAATTAGTGTGATGATATATATGAAGATATGAGTTATATCACATCCATTATATGGGTCTTTATCTCATTAAAAGGGTACATATATATCACATGGATGGGGATAATCTCAACATCGATGATATGAATATTATGGTGGATATATTTGATGCCTTAATGAAAAATATCAATATTCTTCCACTAAAACGTGACGTTGAGTTCTTATTATAACTTATATATGGTTCAACAACTTTTTCAAAGAATAATTATATAATGTAACCAATTTTGATGAATGTATTAAAGAAGATACACTAGAAGAAACATGAATGGTGATTTATTCGGCTTTGTGTGTCAACATGTGGTACAACTATTATATATTTTTTAAAATAAATATGGATTGATTAAAATCTTAATTGATAACCTGGAGTGAAACATGATCACTATGAAGAATAAGTATCATATACCCCATATTTATGATGTAAATGATCTAATTCATAGATCTTGATACTTTTCAAATACGTTTCTTTAATCATGGTATAATTTATCTAGGTTCAATAAGTGCGATATTCCGAATATTGTGATTCAAAAATTGTTTCGACACTATGAGTATGTAGAGATTCCATTCCATATTACTAATGATCATGATTTATTACTGGATTTAATTAATATTTTATTTATATATATTCATGATCAATTTTTTATAATCCTTTTAAAGAATCTTATTATATATTCAATATCCAATAATGATCTTGACGACGCAATTCTAATTTTATTGAAGACTCTATTTAAGAAGAACAGAAATGATAAACATACTATGTTCATTTTTTGGATATAAATGGTTTCATTTTGGTTCATATATTATCATGAATGGGTATATCGGTTGATCAGTCAAAATTGAGAATATTGAACATTGACATTGAACAACCCTGGTAGTTGATATATTATGTTTTTATTGTTTGGATGGATATTTTCAAGGGTTTATGATTAATTTATCATGGATATCTAATAAAATAAAAATGTCAATTTGTAAGGGATGAATGTTGCATTTGGGGGATGAATGAAAGGAAACTATCAAGGAACTGAAGAGAATATTAGTCAGCACACATGTTCCTACATTAACATATAATATAGAAGGGTTTATAATATATAGTTATGTATCCAATAAATAATTAGGATTCATTATCACAAATAATCACCATGTTATATCCTATTTATCATGAAAATTGACGGTTTAGGAGAAAAATTTACAACTCATGATTTGGTGTCAGCTGTGGTATTTTTTCATTAATTATATTTTGGAATTATGTTTACTATGTAAATTATGATACATATAGGGACCATAAAAATTTAATATATAGATTCTCATAGATGGAGTTCAATATACACAGATAATATGTTTAGTGATGATTAAATATTATGATTTCTAAATACATTTCAATCCATAAAAATTGAACATTGTGGAATATTAATTAGGTGGAAAGGATTATGATATCCTATCCTTAATGAGAACTAAAAATGACCGCGTATTTACTGGTCTAAAAAGGATTGTTCTAGAAATATTGAAGGATTGAACCAAATATTATGTTCCTGATCAAAAAAAAAGTATTTTTATTAATATAATAACATACTTGTATACATGAATAAAAAATATCATACGACACAAAAGGTGTCATAAATGATGGATACCAAGCGATTTCTCCATTAGATTGATCTTATATTAATTTTTTAATGAACCCAAAACTGATGTGTAAATTCATTCTCTCTCATGAAGTCTGGTTGATGGATAAAAAAACAACCATAATATTCCATTCCCATTTGGTATGACCAATTTAGTCACCCAAGAAAATAAGAATTCTTCATGTCCTAAAAAAGTATCCAAACCCCCATATAGAATTCTTATCACCTTCAGGATAAAAAGAGGATCAAAAGGATTCTATGAATATAAAAAATAAGGGGATAAATGTTATTGTATTCCACCATTATTTCAATCGATGACAAAGTTAAGAAATGTGTATGTATTTATTCAATACCACATTTGATGTAGGAGCTATTCGAATAAACTAATGGTTCGTAATTATACATTCATCATGGATATAAAATTATTTAAAATGATTTAAGAGTGCATTTATTATTGGATGTCAAAAATTGAGGTATCAATGATATTTTTCTTAAGTGCTTTGTATATTAAAATTTTATGTTTGAGAAATAAAATTCTAAGTGGATGTTTTAACCATTACCCATACCTGAATAAAAATAGGAAATAAATTACCATGTATTTTGTCATATGAAACCACAAATAAATTACCAAGTTTAATTATTAATGGGTTTTAGTCAATCACCTTAAAAAAATTCACAAATTTTCTATATCAGATATGCTTTCTCTTAGGGTCATCATTCAATGTTATATTGTAATGATGTGGTAAATATTCATAGAGTACCGCATTCAATTGTATCTGATTGGGTCTTGATTATACCTCAATTTTCTAGTGATGTCTTTATTAAGAATTAGAAAAAAAATGCATCGACACTATGTATCATCGTCAAACATATGGTCTATCTTAAAAAATAATTCAAAACAGATTAGACATGACATATTATTATATTATATATTTCAATGGTGGATGGGTTCAACACCTTTTTTTGGGTGAGTTTCCTTAAAATGTTAGCATTCACTCGGGAATGAAGATGGCACATTAAGAATCCCTCTATGGAATGAAATGTAGAGATCCATCATGATAGGATGATGTTATTGAAAAAATTCCATTGAGACCAGATCTAGCTAAGGAAATGGAAAATAATTTTATATATATTGATCAAAACATCAAAGAATAACAATATTGGTTGAAAAGATATATAAAAAATTATTAGAGTGATATAGAATTTGAATTGGGTTGTGAGGTGTTTATATGTATTTATTCATGGAAGAAGAAATGATATATGAATATTTTTTAAATTAAGACAGAAGTATATCATCCATTTTGAAATTATTGATTGTTTCAGGACTATAGCTTATCCTTTGGACCTTCCCTCCAACCTCTCATAGGATCATAACGTATTCCATGTGTCTGTCCTGATGAAGTACATAACTAATACATCAAATCTACTGAACTCAATGTCTATACATCGTTAACGTGATTTTTCTTATATGGAACCCCTAATGGATATTTTGAATCATATATATAATATACTATGATACAAGAACACCCACCTAGTCAATGTTTTGTGGAAAACCCATCATCGTGAGGAAGATATGCCAGAACCCTAGTAGGAAATGATTACAAATTTACATATATTTTTTATTCAAAGGCAATGAAATTTTAAGGTACAAATTCATTTTATTGGTGTTATAATTTTACATCATATGATTTTTGGAATTTTTCATAATTAATATCATTGATAGCTTGTGTTACACATAAGCCTGAGTTTTTATAATCCATAATATACAGTTTTAAATATTATTTAAACATAGAAATTATAACCAATCATTTAAACAGAGAGGTATAAATAAGAATAACCACATTTTGAATATTATGTATATTGGTTTTATGTAAAAAATAAATTTTGGTAAAAAAATATTTATTTATTAGTGATGACTTGATATGTACTCAAAACACAATTTTTATAAAAGGAATATTATTTATATTGGTGAATAAATCATGAATGAAATTTATTTGAATTTTTGAAAATATATCTTAGATAATAAAATTAATTATTTATAATATGTCTAAATTTACATTACGTTGTATTTTTTGAATTTCAGGAAAGATTAATTTATTTATGAATTTAAAGGAATATATATATTTATTAAACTAAACATTTTTTATATAATTAAATTAAAAGTAATATTTTATATTAATTTTGTTTTAAAATAAAATATTTATAAAACCAATTTTTTCTGTTTGAATCAGATTCATATTTAATGTTTATATTAAAACATTCTAGATATATAAAAATAATTTCCTTAGAAAACCAAATTTGTGTTACATCTACAGGTTTAGTTTAAAATTATAAATTTTCCACTTCTGGATTAATATTCAAATTATTAAACATTAATTCATGATTTAGTTTGCAATATTTCACATAATGAAATATGAAATATTGATTTTTCTCTTATCATTGGAAATTATTCACATTACATAAAAACATAAAACATATTATAAAAAATAATAATACAAATCAGCCTTAACATATTAATATTATTATATAGTACTATAAACTACATGGGATAACCTAGGGATATATATAACATCATTGTAAGATATAAATACAAGTTAGAGAATAAATATGGAATTAATTAAAAATGTATTAAATTTTAGAATATATGAAAACTAATGATGCATAATAGGGGGGAGTATAAAAATTATTAACAATATTGAGATATATAGAATGATATCATGAAGGTAAAATGTGAAATGTACAAAAAAACTCTACATCATAAAAATATTTCAAGGATAACATCAAAAAATTCATGATGCAAAAAAGAAGAATGATTCATTAGGTTATATCTATATACCATTTCTTGAAATCTCGTGAAACTATAATATTTCCCAATGCTTTGGAGATATATATAATTCGTGGCACACTAGTCTTATTCATTTCATTATCACGCATATGTGTGCCCACAGATCACAAAACAAGGATTAAATTATATAAAAAATTTACACAATAAATGATAGTAAAATCAAAAAATTGAAGGCCCAAAATAATGACTTATATGTTCATAAATGTGAATACCTTTGATTGGAAATATGTATGGGTATACACTACATAATTATTATGAAATGAAAAATCACCGTTAAATATTGAATTCGAAAAAAGGATGTAATAATTTTAATGGGAGGATTCATGAGAGTGAAATTGGTATAAAATTATTTGTAAATAAAATTTAATGTGCAGTGGATATGGAATAAAATATCACAACAATAAGAATTGGAAATAAAACAACATTTGATAATAATGATACTTGAATATATAGGATACTGATTGAATACCTCGCCTAGAGAGGGAGATACCAAATTCATGGAAGGAGATTATTGAGAGCTCGAGGGAACCATTGGTAGACTATAGATATGGGACGGGAGAGAAAGGACATGATATCTGGTTTTTGAGTGACTTGAAGTGGGATATTCGATGGGATAATATTGGGAAAGTGACGGAAATTTTTATTATTTCTCAAAATAATTTTTTAGACATTATATACTATAATTACCAAAATAAAAAACCTTCCAATATTGACTGTCCATTGTTTCATCCAAATAGTGTTTAGTTTCATTTATTTATATGTATAATGGAATATATTATTATAATATTACCCTTTTTTATTTTTATGTGAGTCGTGTCCTTATAGAATGGAGTTTATGACTATAAAATATATTATAGGATTTTGATGATTCTGAATGGATTAATGAACTACAAAAATAACTTAATATTAATTTATTTTAAATTTTAATCATCTATTTGGTTTTGGATACCTTTTATTATATCTAAATCAAAACCATCTATAAATGTTCAAAAATAATATCATCATATATTCATATATTCAATACAATATTCATATAAATATTATTTGGGTCATGATTCAAAAACCATTATTACATCATAAATCACCCTAAGGGTATGGCATGTGAAAGTGAGACTTTCATAGGGTGGTTAAGTGTACATGGTTTTTTTCATGATCTCAATGGGATTCAAGTTATCTTAAAAATTGATCAATTAATGCTTAATTTGTGGGATCTCAACTTTGTATTAGTCCACATCAAATCCCAATATATTTATATCCCATGTAAGATCTGATAAATGGGATTTATAGGGCAAGGTCCTACTTGTAGTTTTCATTATATCCTTCTGTTGTGTCAACTGGATTTGGAAAAACCCTATATTTATACTAATAAAATTAGAACTATTTAATGATTATATTATAAATGGTTATGATTAATAATGTTAATTTGAATCCAATAAGATATAATATAACCAATTATAACATTTTTACAATATATCTGTAACATATAATAGTAAATTTAATTAAACCAGAAATGTAATTTTATTTATAATAGTTCATGTCATTACAATATTTCGTTATTTAAAAATTACAACATCGAATGTTTTTTTTCACATACTAAATATGATTTTTATAACCCAATTTCATCATCTAATTTGGTTTCCACACCACTTCCTCAAAAATTTGGTTTATATACAACATTTTGACCTTTTGTATTGCCTAATTTTTTAGAAATTTTATCTATGATCTGATATCTTCACCACTTTATCCTCAAACAAATGATTATCTTAGAATAGTACAAACTGTAGATTTAAAAAATGTTATGGATAAGAAATACACTTCATCAAGAGTGATATGTGGAACAAATAATGTACTTGTGATAGGTCAGATGTGTGTGATAGTCAATAGGCCGCAACTTTGATATGATCGAGGATCTCAATGGGTTCAATAAATATTGTTCAATGATTTACCTTATTTCCAAATCTCATGATTTTAATCTATAGAGATATGTAGAGTAATAATATGTATCCAACCATAAAATCAGTGTCACTTTAATGACTATCATCATAACTAATTTTTCTACACATAATTGAATTTATATTCTTCTAAATGTTATTGAAATCTTCTAGCTTTTCCCCAACATTTTCCCACCATATCAGTTTGTGTTCCCCGACATCAACTAAACATAGAGGTGTTTTACACCTATTTCCATAAAGGTCTTCAAAGGGGTCTATTTAGTTTATTGGGGGAAATATGTTATTGTATGATAATATATATAGAATATAACAATGATCACATTAACATTTGAATAAAATTGATCATGATATATACTTGTTCTCAAGTGTATTGATAGTCTTCTCAGATTGGATATTTGTTTGAGGGTTCTAAAAAGTTCTGAAGTTCAAGTCATTATTTAGTGCATGATTATGACTCGTTGAGAACATGGGGGTAAATATAGGATATTGATTAGATACAAGGGACAGTTGTGTTCTATGCATCTCACCAGTTTTATAATCTATATACTCTCAATTTTATGAAGTTATATGTTATATTCAATTGAAATTAAGTGATATGTCCAAGTAAAATGATCCACCACAACCCATATAACATCAATTCCTCTTGATTTCATCCCAATACCTGTGAAAATGTATATGTTTGTGTTTTATCATTCCATACAGGCATGTGGAATGGTTTCATCATCTACTAGTATTTATTACTTCCCTCTTTCACTTATTTTTATATAAGACATCTCGATGTATGTTAAGTATTATCCTCCATCATATGTTCTCTCCAATAGCTGTATTAGATATCATGAAATATTTTTGTTCTTTCATGTTGGATGGAGAATGTCAAACTATGTTAATCATCCAAAATCTCATTCTTCAAATAATTATTTGATGGTACACATTTTTTTGTCCCAAATATTAAAACTCCATAGTTAACAATGAAATGCACATATTTCAAATTTCGTAACGCTCTTAATTTCTTCTAAATTACCACATCATATCATTGAGAATATATTATATTTTATAAAGGTGATAGTTGATAAATAATTTTTAATTGGATTATTTATTTTCCCTTATTTATGATTTCCATGTCCATGTATTTCATGGTTAAGAAGAATATATTATTATTTTTTCTCATAAATGATAAAATTGGTGGATACCTTATTCATATATTATCTTCTATATTCTTTAATTTCATATTATTTTAGTTAATTGAATTTATATAATAAATAATAACTTATATCCAACTTCACTAGATCATATTCAACTCTTTTTTATGTTATATATACTTTTGGCTCTTATGATCCATATATTTTTCAGAATTCCCCTCATCAAGATAATTTAACCATATTTTATTTAAAAGATAACCTAGATTACTTGAGGTCATGCATTAGATATTAGTGTTCATGAACATTTAATTTATATGAATCAATGTCTTTCACTATTTAATTCATAATTAAAACAATTCACAAGAACTCCTTTGATGAATTTCTATATACCATTAATGTCCTGCACTCATGTGTAATATATGTACAAGTGCAATGATATGTTAATTTTTCAACACCATAATTCTTCATTAACACTCATTATTTGGAACAAAATTGAATCCCATCAATGTTAACTTTTTTATAGGTATTTAAAATTGTTATCAATTTGATAAAAATATATTATTGTGATCATAATATATAAGGGAACTATATATTTCTATGAAAAATGCAGTCCTCAATTTTAACACCCTGAAACAACTATGAGTAAATTTTATATTTCAAAGCATGTATGACAAGGGACACCAAGTGCATAAGGGAATATAAAAACCCAATAATTAAGATTTTAAATACTATTTTAAGTAAATTGATCCAATGATATATCTTTCAAGTCATGCTATACTAAGTTATCTTGTATTTCACATAACATACTTTCATGGATTAGTTGTGTTACATGCAAGACTGATTTTTACTAAATAATAATATATTATTTAAATATTATAATATTATAATTTATGACATAAACTATCCATTAAATTACATTTTATGAATATTTTTTACTGACTTAATAATGTACCTGGTCAACAGAAAAATAATTATAACTCATTAGTAATCAATTTACTTGGAAATAAATATAATAAACTAATAAATAGAAATGTAATTTTTTTAAGCTTACCATGATGTAATATCGTAATAAATTAAATTAATTAACATTAGTGGATAGTATTAATGAAATGTACAATTATTTGTTGATTGTAATATTTTATATATTTATCCAGTATTTTATATAACCATAATATAAGAATAAATCCAATTTTATGGGTAAATGTTGTATTATTTTAAAAACAATATCATTTTTCCAAATTTAAATGTTGTACCTATATTAAATAAATAATTTGGAACTATTATAAAAATTTATTTACAAAAATTATTTCAAAAATAATAAAAAAAATAATTAGATTGTGAATTTATTTTAGTATTTTTCTTTGAGATTTAATTTTATATTTATCAATGTAAAGTACTAAATTTTAATTCTAAACTAATCATTCATCAAATTTATTTATACGATTAAATATTATTTGTGTTTGGTTTTAACTTATATTTACATAAAATAAAAATATTTTAATATAATTTAGTTCATTGGATTAAATTTACCATTAATATTTAATAATAAATCATTTCAAACTATTGAAAATTTTGACATTAAAAACCTCCATTGTCATCTCATCTATAAGATTAATTTTGAATTGATTTTTGCTATAATTTTATTTCAATTTTTAATAATTAATTATTTATTTGTAATTAATATAATTTATAATGTTTAATAAATTCAAACTGGTTTTACCAAAAAATTTATTTAATGTATTTAAAATTATTCACATAGCTTAAGATAAATTTAAGCTTTACAAATGACTAAACCTTACTATGGAGGGTCAAAATGACATAGGTACTCACCCAAAACCATCATATGAACATATTTATCCAAATAATATATTTTATAAGTTCTGGTTCATTATTAGAGTCACAAGATAAGGGGGAAATTTCTAGGAAATTCCATTTCTAAAAACATACGAGATCTCTACTTCTCATGAAATATAAAAAATCACTCGTCCTTCATTGTTCATAAAAACCCTTAGTACATCTAGTTAAACATACCCAACATCCATAACAATCTCCCAAAATATCATCCCTCGTGAGAAAATTCTCACATTGGGATGAAATCAAAACCAGGAATCATTGATTTATGTACAAAACAATTTACCCAAATAAGAGGCAACATACTTCTATAATATATTTAGTTTAATTTCATTATAAAAACCTCAAATAATATTTATTAAATGATTATATAATAAAACCAATATCCTAAATATACTAACTTATTTTTATGTTATTGATTTTACATAAAGATTAATACACATATATCAAATTGGAAATGAACATACGATTTTTGTGTACAACATACTACCGTCTCATGAGAATACAATTGTATTTTATTCTTTTACCACCAAATGTGGTGAAAATTATGATTGAAAAATTTTATTTATATTATATATATTATATTTATTTCAAATTTATTATTCTGAAAATTTTATATAGCACATACATTCATGCATTTAATATTTTGGGGATATGATAACTTTGTTTAGGATGTATGGAATACTTCCTCCTCAATGAAATGTGATTCGTTAACTCTAAACATATAATGTAAGAGGTAAGACTTTAACAGAAATACGTGAAATATATGAATATTATATATATAATATAAGAATTATATAATATATCTATATAACATTTAAATTTTATTTTTGTTACATGACATAGAAAATGAAGTAGTGTTAATTGGTACGCAGGACTTACTGCCTCCATTGACTTGTAATTTCATTTCCTATCTATAGAATTTTTGTATTACAAAATATAAATATATAATGAATACATACATATGTTATATAATTTTTAACATTATAGTGATGATAAAATCATCATCTAAATTAGAGGAACAAAAAGTACCAAGTCAAAAGATACTAAATAATCCTAAAAATTATCAAATGAAATATTTAAAATAATGAAATATTTTTATTGAATTGGTAATATTATATTATTAGAAAATAATATATTCTTCTAAAAATATGATTATTTTTTTATAAGTTAGTGACATTATTAAAACGATTATACTAGAGGATTAAAGTTATTCATCTAAAAGGAATCAAAAGGTTAACAATTCTTGTATACCATTTTATTCTATGATGCATAATCCATTTTCATCACTTAATTTTTGTGTGCGTTATGTAATACCAATTTTTTATTATATACACTTTTCATTACATGGAATAAATCAGTGGACCTTTTAACAATTTGTTTCTCGAAAAAAGGGTATATAATAAATGAAAACTATAAACATTATTCTAATCCACTTGAAGTCTTTTTAAAAGGTTAAACCTAATTAAATTAAGAGCATATACTTACATTGGGACATAAACAAAGGAAATGGTGAGAATAAGGGACATCAATAGAAATCGTGGAGAATAGTTTACTTGTGATATTGAGGAATATTGAAAAAAATGAGGAATATAATTGTGGAATGAGAAAAATATCATGATCTATATCATAATAAAAATAGTATGAATCATAATCTGTAAATGTGGATATAAAATTAAAATTTGAAATTCATAAGAATATCATTTTGGTTAATCACCAAATATTTATAAAAATTACTAATGTTTTTTATTCACCAAGTTTTTATATAACATGTCATTTATAAAGCTTAAATTCTCTACCCAATGTATAAATCATTATCAAGGAATACCCTTAATATTTATCAATTAATTTTATTCACATATATCATAATGAATAATTTCAGAAATTATCCTTGGAAATAAAATAAATGGGTTTTATAACAAAATATTAATATATTAAAAAATTCTTGACGAACATGATCACTATGTCATTTTAACCCATATAAATTGAATATGGGTTTTATGTATGTAAATCCTAGAATAAAATATATAATTTTTACATGTTGGTGAATATTGTTAGACAATAAAGTGGTTTGGATATACACCAAAAGAATATAAAATCTAATTTCCTAACAAGAAGAGAGAAATTTTGAGAATAAAATTTGGAATCATAATGGATCTAAAATGAGGTTTTAGAAAATGGTTTAAAGATAGGGTACAAGGGTCTCTCATAGATAAAATATAATTTGAATGTAATGGAATGAATATGAAAATAATATACAATGACCATAACATTCAAAATAAATATGAATATAGAGGTTATTGAAAAGGAGAGAAAATAAAGGCATTTCTTTTACATGAAAGAGATACTCATAACATTCAAGGATTGTAAACATTGAGGATTGAATGAAAAATTGGAGAAATATATTGGTGGAATTAATATCATAGATTCATGGAGGATTAATTGTTATTTTATGGAACCTGAGAAATGGAAAAGAATTTATATAAAAATTGTAGGATTTGTTTATTAATTTTCAAATATAGTACTTAGAATCCTAGTTTACAGAATATGAAAAACCATGGGGATTCCCATCATATTTTACCAAATGGTTGGATTATTGGTACGTAATTTATGTTTTTTTCATCTAAAAAACTATAACATAATTTTACATTACTTATTTTGGCAATGAAAAATGAATATATACACAAAATGACAATTTTAAAGTTAATGTCTCTCTTTTAGTGTTTCCAAAGTAATTTATAGATATTATAATTGATATAAAGAAATATAAGTAAATTATATTAATACAATAAAATATTTTAGTTTGGTAATGGAGGTTAATTATTTATTACATCATTATGAAATAATTATTAAGACATTAAACATGTTGAAAAAATCATAATAATTAAATTAATTCCCAAATTACAATATTTTAGAAAATTATCATAAATTCACCTGAGAATAATTATGATGAAATAATTAGAAAACTGATATTGATTTTTCAGACTAATTTTCTAAATATTATAATTATAAATTTTAAATATAAAAGTCATTATTTATTAAAAATAATAGTAGATGAAAAATGTATAGTAAAATTTTTGACACTTCAAAAAAAATATTTTCTCATTTATATTTTACACTGATTTTATCTATCAAGCTAATTCATTAAAATATATATTATTATAAATATATTAATTTATTGCAAATATTTATATATCTTCCAAAAATTACATTTTTTTCAAGAATTATTTTTTTAAATTATGTCTCAATTTTATTAAGAAAATCACTTCTTGATATAAAATTGTGGAATACTTTTTTTTGACTGAGAAATTACAATCTAAAGTTGGGAATTATAACTTATTATTAGACCCGAATATGCGCTATGATTAATATGTGAAAAGGTGGTAATTTTGGGGGGTTATTTAGCTAACATCGACCAAGTGGTAATCCCCACTAACTTTAACCTCTCACAAAAGAGATTTCATTCAACCATCTCTTGTTGAAGCTCTAAATGTGAGGGGTGAAGGGGGAACTCTTATAATGATACCTACCTTCCAAGACGTAAAAAAGGGCATCATATATCATGAATTTGGTGGATGAGGACATTAACTATTATTTATGTATCAATTATCGTTTATCAAATTCTACTTATAAATAGTAATTATAACATTAAAATTATTAAAAAGTGTACACTTCCAAATGTCGATATTGACCAACAATCATAATTCACCATCATTCATATAACAGTTGAATCTAGAGGGTCACATTTCCATTTATATTATCTTAATTAATAAATATATATGGTTTTATTTTTATATAATAAAATATGAAACCATTTTCATAGGGATGGAATTTTATTCAAGATGTTTTGGTTGGTACATCCCAACCCCCATAATAATTTTCATCCCTAAAATTTAAAATTCTCATCATAGCTTAGAAGAGGTGTGGGTACTTCTAATATATTATCTCCTATATATCACACATCTATTATTCATATTTATGGTTCCTCTACAAAACATTTATGATGTGGGTAGTATTTTTGGGTATATCATTGTCTTTATTGTCCATGATCTCCACCATCTTCTCCTCGTAATAGATGTTAAGTTCTCGTTGTACCTTGTCTGGATTCAACACATCTGAAGGGTTATGTTTGAACATACTAAAGAGATATTCATGGAAAACATGATGAACATGATCTATATTTAGTGGAAGTTCCGGATGATAGGATATTAATCCTATGAAATAAATGATATCATTGGGGAAATGTACATAGGGATATGATTCCCATTCTTCCCAAGCATCATAACTCTCTTCAACGGTGATATTCATAGGAACACTTTTCTCTAACAATAAAATTCATGTCCCTTAAATCATTGACATCAAAGATATTTTTTCAAATCTATGCAGACTTAATTCATTATTGGATATAATGTACAATTTAATTCATCTTTTTTACCTGATTGGGCCGAAGAATCATTCTTTTACCAACATCATCCTAATGTGTAGGAGTTCAACATCACTTCCCATATAGATCTTCTTTTGGTTCGATTTGAATAAAAAAAGTAAGATATTGTTGAAAGATATATAAATTAATCGGAGATTCAGATCCCATCCACCATTAATTTATATATATTTTTCTAAAATCATTACATCGACTCTTCGAATAGATATTTTAGATTATTCATCATTTTGGGTGCTATATTTCATACTAAAATTCAATTCGGTCTTCATTGCATATTGAGAGATTTTTCTAAATATTGATGTAACCCATGGATAATTATCATAAATGATAGAAAGTGTCACTCCATTAAACCTCACCAGTTCCTTTTTTTAAATCATGTCACGTTTATAAACTGATAAATCATCCCAAATAATTATGAAATGGGATTCCATGGTGAGATGATCCACTAAAACATGAATCAAATTTTTTTCTTTTAATATTCTTGGGAGACAAGTGACAAATTCCACAGGGATATTATCACACTTTACTATTGGTATGGTTAGTGATTGTAATTACCTTTTCAGATGTTCTCTATCCATATTCACTTTTTGAAACATGAATAACCTTAGTGTGAATTCAAAAATTTCATTATTCTTGTTATCCCTCAAATAATGATCATGAAGGTCCCTATATATTTTCATCCTTCCAAGAATAATAATGAATGTAGGGCTTTGAAGATTTTTTGATGATCTCATTCATTATTTATGGAAATGATAGAACACATATAATTTTACAAATATTTATTACACAATATTGACAAATATTGAACTCAAGAAACTTCCCGTTTTTAAGATAATCTATAAATTTTTGTAAAAAAATGAAATTCCATTTGATATTTCTTATTATTCAATAGTAATGATAGTTGATAATTCATCTCATATTGGGATGATGATGTCCCTTTCCATACCATTCACATGTCCTATTTTACTAGTTCTTTGATCAATGGATCATAGTGAATCCTCATCATTTCCAACACAATAGGGCCATTAATACATATTGCGTCAATTTTATTTTCTATATATAAGGTGATAATCAATTGAAAATTCATAGTCTTTAAGAAGTAATGGCCATCAACTCTATATCTTGTTGAATTCCTTATGTCTGAAAATATACATCATTATTTGGCGATCCGTTTTTATATCACATTTATCCCCATATTAATTAAGTCTCCATATCAATAGAGAAAACATAATCACTAGTTTCTATAGGTTAATTATAGGATTATTATTCTTGCATGGAATTAACTATTGAGATTCACATGAAATCACCTAGGTCAATTGTTGGATAATTATTCTCCAAAGGCATTAACTATTGAGATGCACATGCAATCACCATGTCATTTTTTAGGAGGACTCACTGAATACATTTTAGATATGATTATCTAAAAATAAAAAATTTGTCACCAATATATGGTAGAGTTAACATGGGTACAATAACCAATATCTTCTTCAGCTCCTGGAAACATTCTTTACACACCTTTATTGAGATTAACATTGCCCCTTTAGGGATAATTTGGTTAGTAGATAAGTAATTCATGAAAATAATTCACAAAAATCCTATGATGTACATCTATACTAAGGATACATCGAATATCAATTATAGTTACAGGATTATTCCATTCCTTTACAAGCTTTATCTGGGAAATGTGAAGTGACCTTATTTCATTATTTACATTGTTACCTAAGAATTAATGTTTTTGTAACCAAAATTTACATTTTATAAACACTCCAAAGAGAATATAATATGTTAGAGATTGAAATATAAACATTATATAATATATATAATCATAACTGTTTCTAAAATATATCAGAATATAATTAATAAAAATTACTAAAAATGTTTCACGATAATTCTTAAATAATATATTTATAAAATCCATAATTATAGAAGGTCCATTATTAATTATGAAGGGAATAACAACAAATTCATATATCATATATCATGATCATAAGACAGCATTTGGAAAACCTATTTTCTGTACCCACAATTTATTATTATCTGATCGAAGATCAATCTTGTAGAAGAAGTGATCCCAAAGAAGATTCTCAAATAAATCATCATTCCTTTAGAGAGGTTATATGTTATTCAATATGATAATATTAATATCTCTATAATCAGGGTATATCCTCATCGATCTATCCTTCTTCACACAAAGTAAATATGTTCTCTCACGTTGGACACACAAGGTAGGGTAAAATATTTAAATGCTTATTGAGTTGTTACATTAATTCATCGAAATAAACATTTTCAATTCTAGATCGGTTCATTGATATTGTCTTGGATCCATGTATGAGTTTATTGGAGAACTCTAAATCTATTACATAGGGAGGAACGTGTAACTCCTCAAGAAAATATTCAAAATATTCTTTTTTGATAGGCAAATTTTCTATTCATATATTTTCATTTCTATCTTCACCGCTACTGATCATATCCATAATGAAAATTATGGTAGGTTCTTCTAGAAAAATCTTAGGTCGAGATAATTTACCCTTGAACACAACTATAGGATTCCTATTCAAGTCTACTAATATTTATTTTCATTTTTAGTAGATCATAACATTTTAAATTGAAAGTCCATCTATTCATATTATAATGTTGAATTCTAGCATGGGAATGAATATAAGATTTGATGTGAAATTATTGTCATTAATGTCAACATTAGAGTTTCTATATAGCATTGATGCATTGATAATCCTTCTAAGAGTATTGAAAGATAAATCTACTTCTATATTTTTAGGGATTAATTCTATATTTTTTTAATAATGGAGGTAATAAAAGAAATATTATATAAATAATAAAATAATTTACAATCTAGACTTGAGATAACAACGAGATTACCTATTGGGAGGTCATTTGGATTCCCTACATCAGTGGTTGTGATACAAAAATTCTAGTCCATTCATACCTAGCTGATACTGAGGTTGATGGGGATTCATTCCATTTCAATATAAATTAAAAGTTGATTTTAAATGTTACCAAGTATTCATGACAATTTTAATTCAACATCATACTAGGATTACACCATCTTCGCATGGTTTTTATTATATAATAATTTAGGCTTCTCCTCACTATGATAGTTTTAATCTATATGGACTTCCCTTCCAAAAATTCATTATTTCCTACAAATGAGAAGGTAGTTCTCTTTATGTTTCATCCCACATTTGTTGCATGTGGGATGTTTCACTTCCTTTCATCCTTATTTGTGATCAATTTTGCTTCCAAAGAATTTATATATGTATATCTTCTTTTCATTTGATATATGAGGAAATTGCATCTCTCATAACTATTGTTCAACCTTTATATCACTTTCCACTATCTCTTCATAGCTATCATAGTCTTTATTGGATAGATTCTTCAATAGTTGTATTATTAGTCTATCAAAGATTCGAGAATCTTTTCAATGAGTGTCCCTAAAAATTCTACAGCTGTAATGAAAGATTAATTTAAATTTCATCTCTTAGCTTTCAAATTTTTTTTCCATATACAAAATCTCATGGAATTACCTCTCTATTTTTATTCACCATGAAGGGGTAAAATTTTTATTGAAATAAAATCTGTTGAAATCTCACCACTACATTGAAAAATATTCAAACTAAGCACTGTGAATTTAATCAGTGTTCACTATTGATCAGGTTCCCTATCAATGTGGTACACAACCAGTGTGACAATCTCTTGTTCCAAACGACGAAGTACAAAAAATATATTGTTTATAAGGCTTATCCTTTTGTTCAACAATCAATGGGTCTGTAGATCCACTAAATGAAGGCTATTGTTGAGATATAATGGATTCATGTATAAATTAATCTATTTGAGTTAAATCTATTCTCTTGTCCGGATTCATGTTCTTTTCCATCCCTTCAGTAAAATAGTGCATAATTCTCAAGATGTTTTCCTTTTTATATTCCATCATTGTGATATCAGACCATGGACTATTTTTCTCAACATTTATACAGTTCCTCCAATATCTCATAATTTTAAAAATAATAAATCCTTAATAAGATTTGTGGTTACTTTAATAATATTATATGTTCCAATGAAATTTAATTCCATAAAACAATATTATTAAATGTTTTATTCAAAAAATTACAATTTATATAAATCCTTCATTATAGTTAATTAACAATTCTAATTAACCAAAAATATCCCTCAAGATTGTCAGACTGTGAGGGTAATTAGGGCCATTTTCAAGAACGATTTCCCCTTTGAATCAAGATCAATCTGGTGTTTTTAGGTTTTACCACTAGATAAATTAGTGCTACAGCCACACAAAATTATTCATACCCAATAATGGATTGGTTTACATAGAAACCACTTACTGTATACTTCACTAAAATACCATATTGCCTTCATACATTTTATCATTTTATAGGGTTCTTACTAATGATTTAAAATCCTGAATTCCATAAATAAAATAATCAACCTTTGATACCAACAATGGTATCCTAATATTTTATTACATAAAAATTTCATTACATGGTACATAATAGAGTGTCTTTTACAGTATAGTTTCATTGAAAAATTTACATAATACATGTAAATATGAAATATTATTATAATAAACATGATTGTATTCTTCCATGGATCATTCCAATTAAATTTATGACATATTATAACTTTGAACACACATCAATAGAAATGGTGAGAATAAGGCCCCGTAAGGGAATGAAAGGGGAACTATTACCATGTTATATTGAGGAATATAATGAAAGAAGAATACCAAGAAAATCATGAGACAGGTGAAATACTCCTTTAAAATTTATTAAAATAAAAAGGGAAAAGGTACAACCAAATTTAGGAAGGAGTTTTACAAATACATGTATAAACATAACCATGTGAATCAGCCTAAACAAAGCAATCACAAAATTCAGGAGAAAAAAAGGACAAACTTGAACCTACCTCCAGAATCCCCTGTTTAGAAAGAGCGTCTGCGACGTGATTCACCTCACGATAAACATGAAGCACTTCAATAGAGATGGAGACTTCTAACCAAAGGCATTCCACCCATGATGAAAGCATCTTCCATGGCACATTTCAAGACCGATTTTGATGAATTTGAACAATAGTGGATGAGTCAGATTCAGTCCAAATGTCATGCCATCCAAAGAAAACATTGTACCTGATAACTTTAATAATTTTCCATAACTCCACCTCCAGAGAAAAATCTTTACCAATGTAGTGAAAAAATTATAATTTGTCAAATCCCCTTTGGAAACAAGAGACACCTAAGCAACCAACCGGACCGGGTGCTCCAGATGTTGCACCATCAACTTTATCCTTCAGCCAACGTGAAAAAAGAGGGATCCATCTAATATGCTTCATCATGAAAGGCTTCCTTTCCCTTCCATTGATACTGAGAGACCTGAGTAGGGTTAAGTAAAAGACATCATTTTTAATTTCTCTGGTTTGAATACATGAAGCAGTCCGCACTACCAAATGAATCTCCATGACACCACCATGAAAGGAGGTGACACAGTTATTGAAAATGAGATAATTTTTGGACTTCCAGATATAAGAAAACAGACTGCCCAATGCTGCATATAGCAGCGAATGAATCTACTCACTGCATTCTGCATTGCACAGTGAGTAGAACATGACATCAATTGAATTCATTAAGAGGATAAAATGGAAAGTTTCCTGCAAATAGTTATATATTTTAGAAGAAAACTTGCATGTATGAAAAATGTGCTCATCAGATTCATACTCATGTAGAAAAAAAAACCATAGCTAACTTAATTCCAATCTGCTGCAAAGAAGATTAAAGAGGCAGCCTTTTTCTCCATACCCTCAACATAAAAAATGTTGAAGTTGGAGGAATGAAGGGCTTATGGAAAGCAAT
Source organism: Viscum album (assembly GCA_963277665.1). Taxonomy (NCBI): domain Eukaryota; kingdom Viridiplantae; phylum Streptophyta; class Magnoliopsida; order Santalales; family Viscaceae; genus Viscum; species Viscum album. The sequence continues at coordinate 587,636,573 of OY728141.1, read as the reverse complement.
AACCCATGGCAGGGGCTACAATGAATGACCACATAAGCTTCTATACCAGTCTGTAGTAGTGAAATTCCCATTCAAATTTGACATCCAGATGAGAATATCAGAGTCATGAAAGGAGTATAGGTCAATTTCACAAATATCCTAACTAGGGAGAATACAAATAATAGAGGAATTTCTTTTATATTTATTAATAGTGAAATCCCTTAATGAAGTAGGGATGTAGATATAATCACAAATAGGCCTTGATATCTAGTGAGTGGTCCACAAATTAAGAGTAGAATTTATGGACACCATCCATTTAGAGGATAACATCAAGTCAAAATAAGATTTCTTGAGTGTAGGCCAAATGAATGAGCAAAGATAACGTGAATGCCCTTTATGGAGCTTTTAGGTAAATCTACTTTTATGAAAATACATAGAATTATCATGAAAAGCAATTAAGTTCCAATGAACTTATTTATAAATGTGTCATTGAAGAGATGAATATCCTCAACACCCATTCCTCCCATCTAAATAGGTTTAATTCAGTCTTTCCAGGCTACGTTGATCAACTTCTTCTCATGGATTGAACCAGTCCAGATAAAATTTATGATTTTACCAGTAATCTCTTTAATCAAAGCCCAAGGAAAATGATAAACTAAAAATGAATAGACAAACATAGATGTTATCATCGAATTATCTAAACAGATTCTCCCTAAATGAGATAAGTTTTTCCATTTCAAATTGGATAGTTGAGTCATAATTTTCAGAGAAATATTCTCCAGAAATTATCTCTTGATCCTACCCTAAAAGAGAGGAACACCAAGATAGATTAAAGGTAGCACCCCATTCTTGACCCCATGATGTCGAGCCACACTAATCTTCTTCAAAACAAAGATACCATTACCAAACATGACAGAGGATTTTCTCTATTTAATAACCTGACCTGAAACATCTTCATAGAGAGAGAAAATTCCTTTAATGGATGAAATGGTTCATTTGTCCATTCTTTCGAAGAGGATGATATCATCTGCATAAAACAGATGTCAGGGAGAAAACAAATCATGTTGAACATTTATCCTTTGAATCCACCCATAGTTTGAAAGGTTAGTGAGACACCAACTCAAATAATCATCTACAAATGAAAAAACAGTCCAGAAAGAGGATCACCATGTCTGAAACCACTTGAACATTGAATTAAACCCCTAAGAGATCCATTAACAATAATGGAGAGTCTGTAAGTAGAAAGAATAGAGTTTAAAAGTTCAATAAACTTTTGTGAAGACCCATGCATTCGAAGGATGTGGAAAATGAATCTCTATCTAATACTGTCAAATGCTATTGAGATATCAATTTGAAAATCAATTTTTTCATCCTTAACCTTTCTTTATATCACATTGACACACTCTAAGGCAGTGCATAAACAGTTCTAAATGTTCCTCTCAAGCATGAATCCAAACTGATTTCTTGATATAAGAACCCTGGTAACACTATCCAATCGATGGGTTATAATACTACTGATGATTTTTGGTAAGGTATTCCCATTATCAACTTGTCTGAAATATTTGATGTCAAGAGCATTGTGTTTTTTGGGTCTAAGAGAAATGAAACTTGAGTTCATTCCAAACGGCATATAGGAATATCTGAAGAATTCATTCACAACATTAGTAATCTCAACCTGAAGGATGTCCTAATATAACATAAAAAATTTATTCGTAAAACCATCAGGGACTGTCGCACTATCAATGTTTAAGGAGAATAAGGAATCATGAATCTCTTTAGCATTGGGGATTTCACCCAGCATTCTATTTTTCACATTTTGATTGGAAGGGTCAGAGCATTGGATGATCTTATCAGAGATCTATTCATCGGAGTCAGATTATAGTTGTTAAAAGTAATGAACTGCCTCACTAGCAATCTCCATTTCAGAAGAAAAGAGACTTCCTTCAATGGTGAGGACATGCAGATATCTCTTAGCAAGTTTTTCCCTGTTCATACATTGAATTTTTTTTGAATTTATATCTCTATATTTCAACCACCTGATATTAAACTGATTTCGTGTTATCTTCTCCTTCAGATCAATACGCTATTCCAGATTAGTTATAGCTTTTATTTCATTTTGGGATGGAAAATCATGCAAGGAAGTCTCTTGTTGATATTTTAAGAGATCCATTTCAGCCTCTTGAATATCAGTGTTAATGGAGGAAATGGTATCCTTACTCCATTTCTTTATTCATTGCATTACAACATTCAACTTAATGAATAAAGAGTGATAAGGGCTACCCGAACATTCCACTTTCCAAGCCTCCAAAACAACTTTCTTTCATCCAGGGATAGTTAGAAAAGAATTGTTGAATTTAAAGGGGACATGGGTATCCCGCTGGGTACAATAACGAACATCCACAAGAATAGAAATTTGATTAGAGTATCATCTAGGAAGAGTTCTCCCAGATACATTGTTTTCCTTGTTTCTGTCATCCAATTGTACAAAACACCTGTCCAACTTACTAGCATGCCAACCATTTTTAGTGTACAACATCAATGTGAACTCAGTTCCATAAATGGGGAGCCCATTAAGGCCACATTTTTCAATACAAACAGAAATATCTTGGGCTGAGGCACGACAGAAATCTTGACTAGTTTTCTCCTCGGGACTTAGAACCGTATTAAAATCTCCAATCAGAATCCAGATATTCATCATGTTCTCAGATATATCAACTAATTTTCTCTACAATTCATGTCTTCTAATTTAATGTTGAAAATCATACACAAATGTAACAGAAACGGGGGCATTATTGTAAGAGAAATTGAGAGAAACCAATTGAAAATCTGATGAAACAGAGGTCAGAAAGACACTATCATGCTTAATCACCAATAGAGAATCAGAATCATTAATATGTAAATTACTATAAACGAAGGAATACACAAGGGAGGACCATTTGAATGATTCCCATTTGTCAAAATTTAACTGTGGCTAAGCAAATCCAATTAGTAAAGGCTTGTTGGTCACGAGAAAGTACCTAATGGTCCTGACCATGGGAGAGTTCCCAATCCCTTGGCAATTCGAAAATAGGATACTCATTTCATTAACCTAAGCCTAGTGCAAGGTCCGTATTTTATACATGAATATTTCCTTTGAGGGAAATCTTTTTCAATATAAGGGTAGACACCATCATCCCTATCATCCCCCTCAACTTTTAGTAATGAGAATATGTTTGGAGATTCAATTGAGACAATCGTTAAAGTATGAGGTAATATTCTCTTTTCCACCTTAATCAAATTTACTAGAAAGGGCTCTCCCGATGTGAGAGATTCCATACCAGTCTTCAAGGTGTCTTCAGTATTCAGAATAATGTCTATAGTCTGCAAAGAATCCTCTGTATTCAACATAGGGGATGAGATCTACATGGTAACCTCTGTATTCAGAATATGATCCAGGGTGACTCCATGACTTACCAGGCCTTGCCCATTAGGGGAAAATTCCAGAGTGGGTGTAGGAGCTGTAATTACCTCCCCCCACTCTACAGTCTCATTGCTCACCATGATTACCTCTATAGGGTTAACATGGCCATATTAGATGTATCAAAATCCATTGTGTCCACCATGGACCTCGAGCTCTCAGTATGACACTTCACAATATCAGTAGGGGGTTCATATGGGTAGGGGGTTCTTTATTGGCCCTATTCCTCATACAGTTCTAATCAATATATCCAAAGACATTAGACAAATTACAGTGTTTATTTCTATTGCAATCAGAGGGATAATGCCCAAAAAATGATAATTCAAGAAAATTTTTGGATTCCTTTCATATAAGATTCCAAGAGTAATTGCGTCATAATTTGTAGTCAGGAATACCTCTTCTACAAGGTTTTAGGACATGTCAAACTCGTCTAAAATTATGTAATAATGCCCAAAAATAGGATTTTTAGTATGCCCATAAATCCTGATGGGGTTCCCAACCGATGAAGAAATATCACATAGAATTTGGGGGTTCCAGTAAATGAGATTCAGATTACATACCCGGATCCAGATTTGAGCGTATAAGTTCTTGATTGAATTGGGATAGATGTTCCGATCCTATTCATGAATCCTCAAAAAACCAGTATTGAGAGGCATCGATATGTAAATCCAGGCGCACCACTTCAACTCATCCGATTGGAGAAGATTTGATAAAACCCTCGAACCATCGCAACCATCTTCCAATTAGAAAATCCCATATCTCGGTAAGTCGCATAAAGAGCTCCTGTAACATCCATGGTTTCATCCCTTTTGCAATTATCACTCGACCGATAATTGAAAATCGTCACAGATTCAATCATTCATCAACCGCGGATTGATTGGCAGACACATCTGTAGTTTTTCCATTTCTGATTATCCTTCCAGCCGAGGCCTCACACTCAAGAAATGATGTTCTCCCTATTCCTTTAACGGTGTTTGAAAACGATTTATCTGACCTGTTTCCACGACTATCAGTAGATGTCCTCTTCGAGCAGAGATTGAAGAGGTCTTTGTGTCCAATGCATCTATCCTCAGATTCACAACCATATTTTCTCGTTGACCATGTTTTCATAAGCTTATCACCATGTTTATTCTACATGGTTTCATAAAATTTACTGTTGTTATTTACAATGGTATCATTTAACATGTCATCTCTATAGATTAAATTTTGTAGCCAATACATTGGAGCACAATCATAAAGAAACCATTATATGTATTAATTAATTTAATTCACATATATCAAAATGGATCCTTTCATAAATTAATCCTATATAATAAAATAAATGGGTTTCGTATCAAAATCATTACATTTTAAAAAGTTCTTAATGAACATGATCTTTATGTAATTTTTAACCCACTGAAATAGAATATGGGTTTTATGAATGTCAATACAAGAATGAAAAAATAATTTTTCGTCCTAGTGAATAAAAAAATAAAATAAATAAATTTTTTATGAAAATAAATAAAATAATAATTTCATGGGGATATGAGAGAAATTTTCAGATGTACATTCGACAGAAAAATGGGTATGAAACATTGTTTTAGAAAGGGGTAAAATGTTTTTGGATTGTCGTATCACATTTATAATACATATTTTTGAGAAATAGAATGTATAAAATAGAAATGATATAGAGGTAAACTTATATTCTTAAGAAATATACAAAAAATGGTTATTCAAAAGAATACAAAAAAGGATATTTCTGTTACCTTAATGTGAAACTCAAAAAAACATGAGGATTCAAACCATGAGAGGTTAAGAACACCATTAGAGGCCTAATTGTATGAATAATTATAATATCATAATGGAGATAAAATTTTCACGGAATTAAAATGGATAAATGTGTGGGTATTTATAGTAAAAGTGGATGAATTGTTTTTTAATTTCAAAATATTTCCGATTGAAACGTACGATGTGGAAAATCAAAAACCAATGGATTTGTTATGGTTTTTTCACATGGTATTAAACTCATGGGATATATTTTATATTATTTTAATTCCAATATTCATCCATCATCTTATATTACATAATATTCTAGACAAAGAGGATTATACATAAATCAACTCTATTAATGTTAAAGCATCTGTTATATATTTTGGAAAGTATATTATAAATTTTGAAAATTATAAATTTTTTTAAAATAAATTATTTTAATAAAATTACATATTTTTAGTTCATTTATTTTGTTTAATTAGTTATCACATAATTATGAAATAATTATCAATTCATTAAACATAATGAAGAACTCATATTATTTTTTAACTAGTGTAGAAAAAAATAATGTTTTAAGTGAATTCACATAAATTCACAATAACCTAATTTTGATTTTCTATTTTAAAAATTAAAACTAAAGTATCAAAATCACTATTCAATTATTACAGTTAGAACATTTAAATAGAAAATTACTTATTTATTAACAATTATAGTGGATTGGAAATATATATTAAAATTTCAAAAAAATGAATTTTTTTTTATCTTTAATAGAAAGTGTTTCTAACATACTATTTTCATAAAAATGGAATTATTCATAATATATTATTTTATTATAAATATTTATATTTTACCTATAAATTAAAAATTTTGGTTGAAATGAATTTATCGAACACCATCTTAATGTTATGAAGAAAAAATATTCTTATAAAGGAACTGATGGAATAATCATTTTATTTAAAGTAAGGAATTACTCACTATGTTCAGGACACAAAACCCCATATTACACTAGTTTACTCTCTAAGATAATGGTGTGTGATGATGGTTGTTTTTAGGGGTGCCTCTACTAACATAGAATGAGTGTTAATCTCCAGTGACATAAACTCTTACATGGTAATTTTTAGCAACATTCATTTGTTGATGCTCAGCTATGTGTTGGTCATGAGTAAACCCATGAGATGATAATTCCCTCCAAATCACCAGATCATTGGCTTCAAATGTAATGACTCTACTAGATAAGGACAATAAATCATCATCCTATATCAATTATCCTTTTCTGAATATTATGTTAAAACACTAATTATAATGTGAAATTTTGGTCAAGAGTATATTTCTCAATGGTAATATTAACCAATGATCATAATTTACCAATGGTCATATAATATTCGAATCCATAGGGTAAAATTTACCTTTATATATACTTCCTTATTAAAGAGATATTATAGAGATCAAACTATTTCGTACATTAAAATTACATAATTTTTATGATAAACAACATAATAATATTACACATAGAGGATCCAAATGTTTAATGTCTTGGGAAAACTAGGCCCATGCTTAACAATAATAACATCAAGCATAAACATTTATTTAATTCTTTATTCTCCACCTTCATATTGGCACTTGACCTCTCCTTAGTACATGTAGTCACCTGAGGAAATATATCAAAAGGGTTGAGCTAAAATCCTAGTAAAAGGATAGATATGAATAATATTGAAATGGTTGATCATAATAATCACAGAGCCAAAATATCTTGAACATGAGTGGAATCATTGATAACAGGCTTGAAATGTGGAAATGTATAAAAATTAAATGTCATGTCCTATTGGTTAACTACAACATGTTCTTGTGAAAAAAGATAATTTCATTTTCACATATCATTTCACTTAAACTCATGAGATTCATCACTTTACCTAATGCATTGGAGTGTCGTATCATTCTGGTTGCACCCGTCACATTGAATCATTTATATTGCACGATAAAATTCTGGGTGAACCTCCCTCATCAAAAAATTATCATTATCATGCATTCCAAAATGAACATATATCATAAATTAACATTAATATCCCATGTAATTTAATTGTACTAATATCATAATAAATCATTCATAAAAATTGCGTTTACAAAATAAAGTCGGAATAACATACTTGATACGATAACCATCAACCTTGAGTGAGAAGTAAAAGGTGTGTTTTTGAAAGAAGAGTTCTTTTGGAAAACATCTGTTTGAAAAAAACATCAATATAAATCAATTATATCCCAAAAAGGTAATATAATGATAAAAAAATTATTTTTAAATAGCGATCATTCAAAATATAGAGTTAAATATGCCGAACCCAATGAAAGAATGTTGGGTTCGATATTTTTCCCTTACATTGTATTCAAACACTTTCATGGATTTAACGTATTATATAACCACGATAGATTCATTAATTAACAATTCCATAACCTTATTTATAGTAATATATTATATTATGGTATCATTATGTTATTTTATGGGCCTTTTGATGAGTTATGTAGTTTAGAAAACATTTTTCGAGAATGTTAGTTTTTATGGTTTTCTTAAGAAGTTCACATGTATTGATAAATTGATGTTCATCTAGAACATGAATAAACAACCAAAACATAACATTCTTATTATTAATTATTTTTAATAAATTTAAATGATCTATTAATTAATTATATTATGTACAATTTTTATGAATCATCAGATAATAATTAAATGGTGGTTGTTTGGGTAAATTTGGTCGGATTTTTACCACATAAAACTTGTTCTGTTTAATAATTTTGTAATATTTACATATGTTAGTTCCAGAACATGAAATAGGATATAATACATATAATATAACTTGGTTCAACCATAAATATTATTTCATGGCTACATCTGAATGATGTAATGGATATTGAAAACATGTTGTTTTAGAAAATGATAAATTAATTCCTCATGAAGAACGCTCTCTTTTATCAAATAAAAAACGAGGTGAACGGGGTTGGATGATATAATATCCCATTAGTATCAAATAATTCTAGTATAAGTATAATAATGGAGTTATCATACTATGTGGATGTATACAGGTAGATATAGATAAATAAATGAACTTGATTATGAAATGAATTTAATGGAAAGACAGAGAGAGAGATAGGAATTACCTATTGAATCCCCTCTTGAGATCCTCTTTATGGAATTTGGGCATGTTATTTGGATGAGACCCTAACATCCTCATCATGGGGGAGGAACTAGGGATGATTTTTTGGCAGATTATAGATTATCCTTGAATCTTGAGAGGTGTGAGGTAATGAGGATGTAAAGGGTGCTATTTATTGTGGAGGGGGGAGAGGATTTCTCAATATAAAATTCAATAATTAATTTTCCACCATAATACATGGAATAGTGAGTATTCCATGACCAATAATAGTAATTTTTCATTTGAACCTGAACTAATTTTCTTATATAACTGTAACATGATTACTGGCTCTATAATTTTCTTATTTAAATAATTATTTTCTTAAAAAAGATAGTTTTTAAAATAAAAAATGGTTTTTTAATGTTTTTATAAATTACGTATGGTGTTATAAAATTATCACAAATCTAGAATACATAGATTTTTAAATTTATAAACACATTTTAACATAATTCATTTCCATTAAAATTAAATAATTAATTATAAATAATTATATATGACTTACACAAATACCAATACTTTTACTATGGTCATATTGTTATTTATAAGATTACTAAATTTTATTAAATTATTCTTGGGGAAGGTTCATATTATTGTGGAAAATTTATTATTCATAAGGGTGATATTAATATTATTAATATTATGATACTATTCATACGTTTATGTTTTATTCACCAAAAAAATAAGTTTTTTCTATCTGACTCCCAATATTTTACTGATCACAACTATGTATATAAGAATTATAAAATTAAAAACATAAAAGTGGGAAAAATATGGTTATTGATCACATAGTATTTAGTATCAGAATATGTCATTGTGATTACTAATGTAATTAAACTATAAAGAATAATTAATGAAGGAAATTACATTGATAAAACTTTGGGTCATTATATTCTTCCCCCTTATGAAATTTAAACCTTGAAATTTCACATGACATATACAGGTGACGATAATTTTCCTTCATCACCTCCTTCAGTTTCCATGTTTCATCCTCAATCTTAAGCTTCCTCCGAAATACATTGACATTGTGGGTTGTCTTGTTTCATAGAACCTTATCTCTTCTGTCCAGAATCTTCACTGGCTGATCCTCATATACGAGATCATCTTCCTATTGTACCACCTCTGAGTTCAGTACACGTGTGGGATCTGGTATGTACTTTCTCAATAGTGATATATGAAAAATTTCATCAAATTGGGCCATATTTTGAGGAAGTTCATGTTGATAGGCCACTATTATTATTTCTTCAGGGATATAAAAGAGGAAAATGTAGCTTGGTCTTAGCATCCCTTTATTTCTAAACCGAATGACTCTCTTCCGTTGTGATTTTAAAAGAAGACTTTATATCCATCATCGATGTCCAAGTCCCTTTGATGTTTGTCAATGTAGCTTTTTTTCCATATATGATCTAATTTGATGTGTTTCAGAATGCCTGGATCCTTCACTATCATCTCTTGTATAAGATCAGGTACAATTATCCTTCCTTCTGCAACTTCATCAAAATCGGTAGGAGTTCTGCATCACTTTCCATTCAAAGCGTCATACAGAGCAATATGAATACTCTAGTAGAAGCTATAGTTGTATGATAACTCAACCAGTGGAAGATGTTGATCCCATCCAACTTAAAATTATATATATCATTCTCTTAGAATATCTTCAAGCATCTATATAGTCCTTTGAGATTGGCCATAAAATTGGGTGTGATAGGACATGATGAAATTTGATTCCGTTCTCAAAGCATGTTGAATGATCTTCCATAATTTATATTTGAACCTTGGATCATAGTAAGATAAAATCGTGAGAGGAACTCAATGCAGTCTCACCACATTATTTCATTTTCACGTCATTGGGAGACACATGACAATGTCCATATTGACATTCTACCATTTCCACATGGTTATAGGAAATGGTTTTATCATCCATTTTTAATTTTATCATTATACTTTACCTTTCTAACATAACAAGAACCTTGATATATAATCTGAAATCTCATTCTTCATGTAATACCACTAGAAGTGTTTTTGGATATCATATTATATCTTGGTACTAAAATAATTTATAGATAATGTTGAGCTATGTGTATTTTTAAATAGATTATTCTTTATCATGGGTGATGAAGGCACACCGAGCTGCATTCCAAATAGAATTACACCGTCATCAATGATATGAAACTCTTCCAGCTTCCCTTCCTTTACAACATTCACCCTCTTTTGTATCACCACATCATCCCTTTATTCATCCTCAATATTCTCTTGGATGGATGTTTATAAAATCATTTTTTTAAGTTATGATGTATCTCATGACCTTATTATTTCTAAATCTGTCACTTTCATATCCAATAAGATATATTCTTTCCCAATTTGTAACATGGGTATAGTAACAAGTTCTTTTCTTCATAGGGAATTATCTACCATGTTTTCCTTTCTTGGATTATATTGAATATAGGAATTGTAATCCTTGATTAGCTCTAGCCATCTCCTTTTACGTATTTTGATATTATTTTGTATGAATATATTTTTTATGCTCTTTTGGTCGTTGTATATGTCACACATCTCTCCATAAAGAAAAGTTTGCAAGATTTTCATGGAAAAAATCATGGGTGTCAGCTCTAGATCATGTGTCGGATAGTTCTGCTCATTGATCATCAACTTTCGTGAGGCGTTGGCTATCACATTTTAATTTTTCATGGGTATTAAACCCAATCCATTCATTGAATCATCACTTTATATCACAAAACAGTCTATACTATTCAATAGTGTGAGTACAGATGCAGTGATCAACTTTATCTTATGCTCCTTGAAGATTACCTCACATTCTTTCATCCAGACAAACAATACCCCTTTCAATGTTAACTTTGTTAGAAGGATTCAAAATCATGAGAAATTTCTCCCATAATGTCAGTAGTACCCAGATAATCTAGAAAATCTACAAATTTCTGTGACACTAGCGGGCCTAGGACATTCCTCGATCACCTTTGTTTTTTAATGGTCCACAGAAAATCCCTTACATGGGATCACAAGTCCGTAGAATGTGACTTTCTTCATCAAAAAGTCACACTTGATGAACATGGTATATAACTTCTCCATAATCAATATCTCCAACACAATTCATAAATGTTCTTCATGTTCCTCATTTCACATTGAGTATATGAAAATATCATTAATATACAATACCAAAAATTTGTCGAGGTAATGTCTAAAGAATCCATTCATCAAATCCATGAAGATTTCTGGGGCATTATTATGTCCGAAGGGAATCACCAAAAACTAAGAGTTCTTATACCTTGTAAGGAAAGAATATTTCTGAATATCATTCTTTTCACCATTAACTGATTGTATCAAAAATGATGATCCACCTTTGAGACATATTGATCTCCTCTTATTTTATTGAACAATTCATTAATCCTTGGAATAGGATACATGTTATTTATTTTGATCTTGTTGAGTTCTTGATAATTGATACACAACCAAATTTATCTATCCTTATTGTATACAATGATACCTCGTGCACCCTAATGTGTTTTACTAGGGTGTTTGAACCCTTTTCCCAGATGATCTTGTTGATACTTCTTTAACTCTTCTAGTTCGATAGGATCTATCCTATATAGAGATATAGAGATATGAGTATCTCTTAGTTTGAGTTCTATTGATCACTCTACCTCCTGATCCAAGGGAATTTCAGGTAACTCTTCTGGAAATACATCACCATATTCATTCACAGTGTGAATTCCTGGAAAGTTGTTACAATCCTTTGACTCATCTATTTGGGTGAGGTATGATTCCTCGGCGGGAATCAACACCAACACCAATGATGGTTTTTTCAACAGAGATTCATTTTCATCGATTAATTTGTAGAGGATTATGGGATATTTCGGAATATGAAAAGATATTTTATTTTCCTGACAGTTGATACGTAATCTATGTAACGAGAGACAATCCTTTCCCATTATGGAATTTAATTATACCAATGTATGTATTAAGATATTTTATTGAAGAATCTTCAGAATATTCCAATAGTAGAAGAGTCAAACACTTGGGTTGCAATGATTTTACCACTTGGTGTTTTTACAGATATCTCTACTTCATGGTTTTGTGGATTTAATTCTATAGTGCTAGCAATCTTTCATGATATAAAGGAATAAATTGAACCATAATCAATTAAGACATTTTCCTTTCTTTATGTAATAGGATGTGTACCTTGTAAGACTTCATTATCTTGCTCCACTAACATAGTAGTGATGGAATAATCCTTCCCTTGTTCCTTTGTATTTTGTGGCTAATGACGCTGATTACCCTCTAAAACATGAGGTTTAGTTCATTAGCTTCCCAATTTCCCTTTATCACTTCATTGGTAGCATTGAACCATAAGTGTTTCTCTCCTTTAGTCCACCACATTTTCGTTACTTTTTATGTCTTTTTAAAACTCTTGAGCATGGTGTCCTTCATTCCCACACATTAACCACTTCCCCTTCCCTTTGATGTAGTTCACAATGTGCAACTTCTAGCTTTTCTAGCATGTGGTTCGTTGTGTTTTTTCCCACCATTTTCATTAGATCCACAGGCTAGAAATTCCAAATTTTGTTTCCTATTACCATATCCATGAGACCATTCTCTAAACTCCATCTCCAAATTGAGATCTCATTGAACAACTTCTTCATAACTCCCAATGTATCTAATGGAAATATAATTTCGAAGGTGTAGTTTTAATCTGCTAAACAATATATCAATTTTTCTATCATTGCTGATAAAAAAACCTGAAACATAACTTGAAAGACTTGTGTTATTTTCTTCTTAGGTTTTCGTTTATTCTATTTCATTTTTATTGTGCACTATGAAATCTCCCTGAAACATTTTACCAATATTCCGTCAGAAATAATTCTTACAAAACATTATTTAATCTCATTCCATTACATATCTTCAATTTCCTCCCATGGAATGTTTTTCTTAATAAAATCCCACCATTGATTAGCCTCTCTATCAAGATAATAAACAACTAGAATAACATTCTCTATCATAGAATAGTGGAGAACAAAACTATTCATCTCTATAGGGTTGACCAACTATTCTGCAACTAGTGGATCAAAAGATCAAGAAAACATCAGTGGTTGTTTCTGCATAAAGGACTCGATAACCACTTGCACCCCCATTGGTGAAGAATGATGTTCTCCATTATAATTTTTATTGCTCGTAACTTTAGATAGTTTGGTAAGAATAGACAGGAATTTTTGAACTGCACCACCCATTTCATTGCTAATGTCATTTGGGGAATCACTGCACTATCCCTCCCATAAGTTGTTGGCCTGGTTTTTCCTGGTTCACACCAGTTTCTAAAATAGAAAAGGTCAGAACAAAACATAAGTAAATAAATTGTGAATATCATATTTATTTGTATAATTTTATCTAAAATCGTAACATATGGGATCTCTATGTAATGATTATTATGTGCATATTTCTACTTAGTATTAGGATAGAGTTTTTCCAAAGGGTCCACTAGTCCTAATTCACAAATTAACTAAACCATGCCTCTGATATCAACTATAGCGACCCATGCTTTCCTTAAATTACAATTAGATAATTTAAAATATAAAAAACATTATAGTATTACACATAGAGGATACAATGGTTTAGTTTTTAGAGAAAACTAGGACCATACATAATAATTAAAACATAAAGTATAAACATTTATTAAATTCCTTCTTCTCTAACATCATTTCGAACATTAGATCTCCTTAGTAAATCTAGTCAGCTAAGGATATATATAAAAATGGGTGATCTAAAATCCCAGTAATAGGATAGATAATTACAACATAACAATGGTTGATCATAACCGTAACATAGGCAAAGGATCAAGAAAATGAGAGGAACCATTAATAAGATACATGAAATGTGGAAATGCATAAAAATGAGACATCATGTATTAGTGGTTAAATACCAGACATACTTTTGAAAAAGAGATAGAATATTATAATCACATAATTTCAAATATAATATTGAGATTCATCACATTACACAATGAAATAGAGTGTTGTATAATTTAGGGCGCACCGGTCACATTAAAACATTCATATTGTGCTATATAATTTCAGGCACACCCGTCACATCCTAAAATTATCATTATCATGAATGCCATGATGAAAACATATAAAAATGAACATAACTAACCCATGTAAATGAATGGTTTTCATCTCATAATAACACATTCATAAACATTGGTTTCCCAAAATAATGTGCAAATAACATACATGAAATGATAACCATCAACCTTGAGTGAGAAGTAAAAGGTGAGATTTTGAAAGAAGAGATCTTTTGATAAACATCTGTTTGAACAAATATTTTGTAGAAAACATAATATCCTAGAAAAAGTAATATAATGATGAAAAAATTATTTTTATGGAGTTGACTATTCAAAAAATAGTGGGAATGATGGAGAATCTGATGAAAGAATGTTGGGTTCGATATTTTCCCCTTAACATGTATTAGAATGCTTTCTTCGCTTTAATGTCATGTATAACCACATTAGATTCTATAATTAATAATTAAAAAACATTATTAAAAGAATATGGTTCATTATAGAATCATTTATTTATTTTATGGTCCTTTGAATGAGTTATAGAGTTTAAAAATCATTGTTCGTGAATGTTTGTTTTTATTGTTTTCTTGAGCGGTTCGCATGCATTCATAATTGGAAGATTGTTTGGAAAATGGATAAACATCCAGAACTGATATTTCATGTTCTTAATTATATTCCTGAAATTTAAATGATCTTATAATTATTTATATTATATACCATGTTGGTCAATAATTAGATAAGAATTAAATGATGATATTTGGGTTAAATTTGGGCGGTTTTTTACGTCAACAAAGATGTTTTGTTTAACCATTTATTAATATTTACATAAGTTAGTTCCAGAACATGAAATATGTTGTAACTAATATAATATAATCTGGTTCAACTATAAAAATGGTTTCATGATCAGATCTTAAAACTATAATGGAAATTGAAAACATGTCGTTCATGAAGGTGATAAATTAACACATCACGAACAACGTTCTCTATTATAAAATAAAAAGAAGAGGTGATATTGGATGGATGATATAATATAACATCAGTATCATATCATTAAATTTTATGTATAATAATGGAGTTATCATACCATGTGGATGATGATAGGTGGGGCGAGATTAAGAAATTAACAAGAAATTGAAAGGAATTTAAAGGAAAAAGAGAGAGATATATGAATTACCTCTTGAATCCTACTTTTGAGATCCTTGTTTATGAAGCTAGGTTTGTTATTTTGATGATAAAAAAGATCTTAGATGCAGAGGAGGAGATAAGGATGATATTTGGGTAGATATTAGACATTTCTCGAATATTGAGAGGTGTGAGGAAATGAGGGTGTGAAGAGTGGGATTAATAGTTGATGGGAAAGGGGATTTCTGAAAATAAAATTCATTAATTTATTATTTCCCCACAAGACAAGTAATTGTGAGTATTCCTTGAAAATAATAGTAATTTTGTCATATGACCCCTAAAATCACTATAACATCACCCTTGACTCTATATTGAGCTTATTTATCTTATTTTGCAAAATTATTGTATTTCACTGTTCATAAAAAATTTGAAGTATATCAGAAAAAACCCAAAAATTTACCCCAACCTTTTTTTGATTTGTTGAATAAATAAAATTAATTCCATTTCTCCAGAAATATTTTCTAAATATGATTAATTTCATTTTTAATTAAAATCATAATTTACCAGAAAAATTCTATTTTTAAAATTAAAACTTATTTAATATTGCTTTCAAAAATTACATAAGGTATTATAAAATTATCATAAATTGAGAAGTCATATATTTGTTAATTTATAAACACTTTTTCAGAAAATCAATTTTCATTTAAATTAATTAATTAATTATTATTAATTATTTATGACATACAAAAATAAAAATACATTTACTATGGCCAAATTGTTAATTATAAGTTGCCTGAATTTTATTTAATTATTCATTGGTAATGTTAATATTATTTTAAAAGTTTTACTATTCATAAGGGTCATATTAATATTCAAAAGGGTTATATTAAATATTTATTAGGGTATGTTACTATTCATATGGGTGGGTTACTTTTTATAAAAAATTATGTTTTTCCTATCTGACTCTTAACATCTTACTAATAACAACTGTGTTTGTTAGAATTTTGAAATTAAAAACAATGCAGTGGCATAATTATGTATAATGATCACATGGTATATAGTATCATAATATGTCATTGTACATCCTAATTGGATTATAATATGAGGCATAATTATAATAGGGGAATTAAATTGATAAAATATTGAGTTTTTATAGATATAGTCTTATTGTGTATAATATAATATAACACACATTTTTTCAGGAAAAATATTTTATTCAAAAAGTCCAAGTCCTTACATGTTGTGTATCTAATGCCCTTTTCATAAATTATATCATGAATGATTTTATACTCATGTTATTTAAAGCATAATTTAAATTTCTCTCATAAATAGGTATTATGATCCTAATGTTACTAAAAAGCAAGGGACATCATATCAATTTTGATTATTTGTTGATTATATTTTTATTGGCAACTTAATAATATATATAATGTGAAAATACTTCCAATTTGACATAATTTATCTTGAATAATTCATAATTCTTCGTATATTGAGTTTCAATTTGAATTATTTCATGTTTGTGGATTTGAAAATAAAATTACCATGTGGTAAGGAATTATCAAAACCCAATTATTTTTCATTTGTTTGACATACATCCTTGTTGTTAATATTATATTTTTCTTTGTATAATAAATTTTATTATAAATTGATATATATATAATTCTTTTATATGGATTTATAGTTGATACAAATAGTAAATTTGTTTATTTATTCTCACTTCATTGTTATTGTCATTTCAATTGTTTACATTACAAACCCATTTAATTTGATATTTATTACACATGAATATCAATTAAGGGAAATTGCTTTATCATTGTCTAATAAATCCTTTTATTTTTTCTATTATAGTTTTTCTTTACATTTCACATGTAATGGTTCCATTTTTATACTCTTTGGTAAATAAAATTTATTATAATATACAATTATGAAATCCAATGTTAGTTCCCACTTTAATTGGACAACCTATTTTCTTATTAAACCCTTGTTTCCTGAAAAAAAAAATTTAACAATTAAAAAATCAATTATTAAATAAACATACGTGCTTTATTTAATTTTCAAAAAAATTTCAAGTGAATTTACTAGTCCCTTTTTGAATAATGAACATTTCTAACGTTATTACCTTGAAAAATGAATTTTATTTTTAACTTGTATGACATGTAATGAATTACCCACTATTTTTAAGTATATATTCATTTACATGATTAAATTGTTATTTTTAAATAGTTTTTTAATTTATTTTTTAAAAAGGAATTTTTTTTCAAAATAATGAGGTTTTTTTTCAAAAAAAAATTAAATCATTCAATTATATTTTCATTTATCAAAGGAAAAAACCATTTATTTTCCTCTAAATGGGATATGTTGTATTGACACCCACTACTGGAAATGAGGTCATTCACAATGGTTCAGAACCGTTGGAAAAGCATGCAGAACCATTGGTATATGTTATACCAATGGTTCTGAAAACTATAGGGAAGTAAGCCATTGGGAAAACCTATCCCAACGGTTTACAAATAACTGTTGGTATAGGTTAGAAAAATATACCTATGCCAACGGTTTGGCCAACCGTTGGCATAAGTTTTACCAACAGTTTACACAAAATCATTGGTACAAATAAGGAAATAAACTATTTCCCAACGGTTTATAAACTATTGGGAATGGTTTTTTCTAATAGTTCTCATTGAACCATTGGTAAAAAAATCCCTAGAAACTATTCCCAACGTTTTGAAACCATTGGCAGAGGCTATGATGTGAAAATTGCACAGCAGCCTACAATTTTCACAAGAGCCTCTAATGAAGTCCATTTTGCTCCTTTCCAATTACTATACCTACAATAACAAACTAAGACATACATATACAGAACAAATTCATACACATTTGACATATTATGCATTCCTTAACTATACACATCCATAATTAAATCATAATTCATAACATAATTATAAACATACATAAATGATTTATAATCCAATTTAAAACTTAGATGACAATTATATGTGGAATCCGGAATTCAATTCATAATTGAATACATACATAATATAATTATCAATTATCAATAAAATACATAAAAAACTAAATAAGTATCAACAATGTCCAAATACATTTGTTCGGTTATTCGTATACCAGTTGGTTTTACTAAAAATGATGTCCATTTTAAAAAAAATACATACACTTAGAGTTTTACAAGCCACATCATGCCTCAAATTGATGAGGGGTTGACTCGTACACGTTACTTATGACCCATGGATTTTTTTCCTAAAGTATAAACATATTATAAAAGCGTTTGGTCAGTTTCCCATATGACAATTATTGTTTTCACTTAAAATGTTGTTAATTTCAAAAAAAATGAGACACTTTGAGTGGTTCCAGCCACACCATGCCTCATATTAAGGTGGGGTTACCACGTACACGTCATATATGACTCATTTATCATTGTGCTAAAGTTTCAGCAAATTCGAAATGTGTTTGTTCAATTTTCTGTATTCCATTAGTTGTATTCAATTAAAATGTTGTCCATTTCAAATAAACATGAGACACTTTGAGTGGTTACAGCCACACCAGGCCTCAGATTGAGGTGGTGTTGACTCATACATGTCAAATATGACTCATGGATCGTTGTACTAAAGTTTCAATAGAATTCGAATGTGTCTGGACAGTTTTTCGTATGTCAGTTGTTGTTTTCACTTAAAATGATGTCTTTTGAAACAAAAGAGAGACACTTTGAGTGGTTACAGCCACACCGCACCTCAGATTGAGGCACAGTTGACTCATAAACATCACATACTACCCCTGTATCATTTTACTAATGGTTCAATAGAATAAAAATGTGTTTGGTCGATTTTGCGTATGCCAGTTGTACTTTTCACTTAAAATGTTGTCCTTTTCAAATAAAACTGAGACACTTTGAGTTGTGACGACCACAATGTGCCTAATAATTAGTAGGTATTGACTCTTAAACATCACATATGACCCATGTATCGTTTTACTAAAGTTTCAATGGAATCCGAATGTGTTTGGCCGGTTTTCCTTATATCAGTTGTTGTTTTCACTTAAAATGATGTCCATTTTAAACAAAAGAGAGACACTTTGAGTAGTTTCGGCAACACCCCTACTCGGACTGAGGTGGAGATGACTTTTACCCATCACATATGACCCATGTATTCTTTCCTAAAGCATCAACACATTTATAATGTGTTTGGTTGGTTTTTTGTATGTCAGTTGTTGTTTTCACTTAAAATGTTGTTCATTTCAAAAAAAAATGAGACACATTTAGTGGTTCTGGTCACACCATGCCTCGTATTAAGGTTGGATTGACTTGTACACTTCATTTGTGACCCATTGATCATTATGCTAAACTTTCAACACATTACAAATGGGTTTTTTCAGTCTTCTGAATGCTAGTATTTGTTTTCAATTAAAATATTGTCCATTTCAAATAAATGTGAGACACATTGAGTGGTTCAGGCCACACCAGGCCTCCGATTGAGGCAAGGTTGACTCTTAAACGTCACATATGACCGATAGATCATTTTCCTAAGTTTTCAATAGATTATGAATGCATTTGGTTGATTTTATGTATGATATTTATTGTTATCACTTAAAATGAAGCCCATTTTAAACGAAAGAGAGACTCTTTGAGTGTTTCCAGCCATACAGTGCCTTGGATTGAGGCGGGGATGACACGTACACATCAAAACTGATCCATGGATCATTTTACTAAAGTTTCAACAGAATCCGAATGCGTTTGGTCAGTTTTCCTTTTATCAATTGTTGTTTTCAGTTAAAATGAAGTCCATTTTAAACTAAAGAGAGACACTTTGAGTGGTACCGGACACACTACGCCTCAGATTGAGGATGGGTTGACTCGTACACATCACATATTACTCATTGATCATTTCCATAACGATTCAACGGCATCTGAATGTGTTTGGTTGGTTTTCCATATGGCAGTTTTTGTTCTCACTTAAAATGATGCCCTTTTGAAACAAAAGTGAAACACTTTGGGTAGTGCTGGCCACACCACGATTCAGATTGAGGGAAATTTGATTCGTACACGTCACATATGACCCATGGATCATTGTTCTAAAGAATTAACACAGTCTGAATCCTTTTGGATAGTTTTCCGTATGTACTTAAATTTAGAGGGATCTTGGAGACACTGTGCCTTATATTGAGGCGGGGTTGACATGTACATGTCACATATGACCAATGGATAGTTTTCCAAAATCATCACCACATTCTGAATGAATTTTGTCATTTTTTCATATGTTAGTTGTTGTTTTCACATAAAATGAAGTCCATTTTAAACAAAATAGAGACACTATGAATGGTTTATGCCACACTGCACCTCAGATTGAGGCGGGGATGACTCGTACACATCACATATGACCCATGTATCATTGTGCTAATGTGTCAAAATAATCATAATATATTTGGTCAGTTTTATGTATGCTAGTTGTTGTTTTCAGTTAAAATGAATTCCATTTTAAACAAAAGAGAGACACATTGAGTGGTGTCGGACACACTATGCCTTGGATGGAGGCGAGGTTGACTCGTACACATCCCATATGACCCATGGATCATTCTCCTAATGTTTCAATAGAAACTGAATGTGTTTGGTCAGTTTTTTGTATGTACTTAAAATTTTGTCCATTTTAAACAAATGAGAGACACATAGAGTGATCCCGGCCACACCACGACACGGATTGAGTCTGGGATGGCTCGTACACGTCCCATTTGACTCATGGATCGTTTTGATAAAGTATCAACAGAATCTGAATTCATTTGGCCAGTTTTCCATTTTCCAGTTTTTCACTTCACTTAAAATGAAGTGTTTTTAATGTAAAAGAGAGACACTTTGAGTGGTTTCGGCCCCACCGAGCCTTGGATTGATGCGGGGGTGACTCGTAAACATCACAAATGTCCCATAGATTGTTTTCCTAAATTATTAACACAACCAAGATCCATTTGGTCTGTTTTCCATATGTCAGTTGTTGTTTTCACTTAAAAAGATGTGGTTTTTAAATAAAAGAGAGACACATTGAGTGGATCTGGCAACACCACGCCTCAGATAGAGGTGGGGTTGACTTGTACAGGTCCAAAGTGAGCCATGGATTGTTGTTCTAGTGTATCAACACAATCAAAATATGGTTGGTTAGTTTTCTATATGTACTTAAAATTTTGTCCATTTTAAACATAATGGAGACACTTTGGGTGGTGTTGGCCACACCGCGACTCAGATTGAGGCAGGATTGACTTGTACGCGTCACATATGACCAATGTATTGTTTTCTTAAAGTTTAAACAGATTTCTAATGCGTTTGGTCCATTTTTCATATGCCAGTTGTTCTTTTCACTTATAATCCTATCCATTTTAATCAAAAGAGACACAGTTAAAGTGGTACTGGCCACACCACACCTCCGATTAAGACGGGGTTGACTCGTACATGTCTCAAATGACTCATGGATCATTATCCTAAAGTATCACAACAATAAGAATCTGTTTGCTCTGTTTTTTGTATGTCATTTGTTGTTTTCACTTAAAATGAAGTTTTTTTTAATAAAATAGAGACACTTTGAGTGGTGTCGGCCACACCGTGCCTCTGATTGAGCTAGGGTTGACTCATACACATCAAAAATGATCCATGGATCGTTGTGCTAAAGTTTCAAAACAATTATAATCTGTTTGGTCAGTTTTCCGTATGTACGTAAAATGTTGTCCATTATACACATAACAGAGACACTTTGGGTGGTTTCGGACACACCACGACTCGGATTGAGGAAATATTGACTTGTACACGTCGCATATGACCCATGGATCGTTGTCCTAAAGATTCAACATATTCCGAATGTGTTTGGTCAGTTTTTCTAATTCCAGTTGTTCTTTTCACTTATAATCATTTCCATTTAAACAAAAGAGACACAATTACAGTGGTACTGGACACAACGCACATCGGATTTAGACAGGGTTGACTTGTACACGTCTCAAATGTCCCATGGATAATTTTCCTAAAGTATCAACATCATCTGAATTTGTTTGGTCAGTTTTACATATTCATGTTGATGTTTTCACTTAAAATGATGTAGTTTTGAAACAAAAGAGAGACACTTTGAGTGGTGTCGGCCACACTGCATCTCAGATTGAGTCAAGGTAGACTCATACATGTCACATCTGACACATGGATCCTTATCCTATATTTTCAACAGAAACTGAATGCGTTTGGTCATTTTTCATTATGTACATAAAATGATGTCCATTTTAAACAAAAGAGAGACACTTAGAGTGATCCCGACCACACCGCGACTCGGATTGATCCGGGGATAACTTCTACACGTCACATATGACCCATGTATTGTTGTGGTAAAGTATCAATAAAATAAGAACGCGTTTGGTTGGTTTTTTGTATGCCATTTGTTCTTTTCACATAAAATCCCGACCACACCGCGCCTCAGATTTAGACGGGGTCGACTCGTACCCGTCACGTTGAGTGATGTAGGCCACACCGCGCCATGGATTTAGGCGGCCTTGCATGCCAAGTATCTCACATAGGGGACTGGGTATCATATCAGGCATGGTATTACCATCTTGAATCACAGACATGTCGTCTGTTTATTTTCATGAAACAAATATCACTCATGAGTAATATAAACCATCCTAATATCCATCACCTAGAAACCATAAGATTCATCCTGTAATTTCAAGTCTAAATTCCATGAGCTTGACAAGACTTTCCATGAGTCCTCATCATGTATCCCAAGTCTTATACTAAAAATTGACAAGTAATCCAAATCAAACAAGGTATAATCCAAATAACATGGAGAATGTACCACAAGCCTTTGTATTAAATTATAATCATATAATCACATTCATTTTATGAGCACTAGATAATATGCTTACCAAGACATTCATATAATTCAAGACATACAAAAATGGAATAATCCTAAATAACATCGTCATCACCCTCATCATCACTATCATGACCATCATCATCACCCACATCCTCGTGGTCATTATTGTCCTCATAATCGTCCCCACCATCCTCAACGCCCTCCTCGTTGACCTCGTCCTCCACCTCGCCCTCCTCCTCTGCCTTTCCCTCCTTCTCTCCCTCCTCTACTGCATCAAACTCATCTCCATCATCATCGTCACGATGGACATCCTCTTCACCACCACTAGAAATGACCCCTAGTTTACCATATATGGAATGTATTGACGACATATATTCATCAAAAAAAGGTCTTGCCTCCTGTGTAAGTGTTGGAAATAGAACTTCAATAAATTTGATAAATGAACTATTTTCCCAAGCAGACCGTTCTGCCATCTCTATGGCCCTTTTTTCAGCCTGTTCTGCCTGTGCCCTAACTTGATGTAGATCGGTGGCACTACAACTCGTACCTGAGGAGGGCCAATACTTCATCGGGGCTATCCTAGGTCAGCAGCATACTCTGCCAGAATGCTCCTCTCCCAACACCTGATGTATGTGAATAGTAATCCCAAAATTGACTAGTTTAGGGGTATAGAGGGCCTCTAAAGAAGCCTGTTACAAATTGACATATGTAAGTACGTTATAAAATAGATATTAAAATATAAAATCAATAGATTAAAACTAACAATCTTCTTCTGAGTCTGTTCTTTGACGGCACTTCCATCCTCTTTCTGTCTACTCGAGGAAAATTGTTTTCCTCGAGGGACACATCCTTCAATTTTAAATTTTTGCCTCTACAATGAAATTGAAAAATAATTTTATATGCAAAATTTACTGAAAAATTTAATAATTGAGGAAACAAAAAAAACTATAAAACATAAAGAAAACTTAAAAACAATTGTCATTCCAGCTTCCTCTCATGATCTGGCATCGTAGTACGTCCCAGTGTGTGGTGGTATTTTTTTTCATCAATGTTTTTTTTTATTTTTTCCAGATGATTCCTAAATAGATTTTGATAATGAAAAGGATAATATTAATGGAAAAAATTAATGTTATTATTTAAATACCTAAAATGTAATTAATACCTTAAACTGAGTAGTTGTCCAATGAGAAATCCTCTACCGATACTGCTCTATAGGACAATCATCCACGACTGGTACTTCCTCTAACTGAATGCCAACTCTAGCACGCCAACCAATATACAACTCATGCTTGTAGGTTCTCCAAATAACACCTAAATCCTTTAGACTTCCAGTTTTTGACCCTCACCATCGGGAAAATTAAATCGAAGATGACACCAAAATATTAATTCATATAAATAAAAAAATAATTCATGGAATTAAATAAAACAGAATCTTTTACCCATATCTCTACCCAATATCTATCCCTGACCTCATGTGGCAACTGTCTCCATGATAGCGTGCTGACAGGAATGATGTCGGAGTATTTTTCAAGCGTATACAAATTAATCTGACATTGTTGCCCTGTTTTCACAACCATTTGGTTGTCTTCATTGTAATCCACCATTTCTAGTGTGTAGCAGTTCCACACCACATGCATGTGTGTATGCCCCCACCCCGCCTCCTGTAACTGGATGTATCTGTCATGAAATAAAAACAAATATTTTATCAAAACATGTTATAATGAAAATAAATATTGGTATAAATTTTTTTTATTGTTCTATAAATATACCCGTGCCAGTCTGATCACTGAGCGCCGCTGGATCCACAGAAACTGATGGAACACCCTGTGGATGAACAGGAGTCGAAGACGATGGAATATAGAAGCTTAGATAGACATAAGTAGAATGAAAATAATATGGGACAGCTGTATGACCAGATTCTTGCTGGGGAGTGGGAATCATCATGGGATATGAAAAAGATGGGTAGAAGATACAAAAGGTGGTGAAAACATGGGTGGATTACATATACCATGTATCCCTAACATCACACCTGGATCAGAATGTGCGAAGGATGACATGTCAGTGGGAGGGGCAGGTTCTAGTCGGGTTCGCAGAGCTGCTCATCTACCTCTAGTACGAACCCCCCTCATACCGCCGGCCTGTGTACTAGGACCAGTACTAGGCTCCTCATCGAATAAATGTCGATGTATAGTTAGATACTACAAAAAAATTTACAACAAAATTAATCACATGACATTATATATTTATTAAATATTTAAATTTGATATATAGTAATCACTACTCTCCCTAATGGTGGAACACCCATCTCCGTCATTCGATGATTGTTCTCCATAATTTTTTTTCCATTGTCTCTCTTCAATTGGATGCATTTCCTGATTTTGAAAACAAGTATGTAATTAATTAGAAAAAGGAAACTAATATGTGACCCAAAAAAATAAATATATGTGGGAATAGGGGGATTCATTTGTAATTTATCTATCAATTCTTTTAGAAGATCTTGAATGGATTTAATAACCCATACAAGTTGTAATGTTCACCATGTTAGAAATATTGTTTGACTAGGTTTGAATAAAGTTCATTTCCAAATTATATAATTCAATTAAAATAAAATTGCAACCAATAAACATTAAAAATTCAGATAACATTCAATTCAGCTAAAACATATTTGTGATAAATACTAAATCAATTTGAATAGTTCGAACCTTAACTACCCAACTCGAGGTAAACAAAAAAATTGAGAACATGGATGAATGGTTTTATATATTTTCAACCAAAACTTCAGGATCATAATAAACTATGACAATTGGATTATTTGTGTCAAAAACTCTAGTTAACCAAAATAATTGTTTATACTGTGCATTCTGGGGGAGTCTCAGCTAATTGAGAAACTAAAATAAATTCCCATCATATGTATCAATAAGAAACATCATCATCAAAAGCAACTCCAAATAAAAAAGGACTAAAAACATTAAACACTTCAAGTATTCACTACTATGCATGGACTATCCAAATGATTAGCACTATTTATATGCCTTAATCATGAGCCTCCTTTACATCTCCCAGTTTTTACCAATAAACATATAATATCTCCCATGATCACTGTATGACTTAACACCAATAGGTACATATCACAAAATATCGTTAAAACAACTCATTAATAGAGTCAAAACGTAAATATAATCTTAAACCAACCATGGAATCTCTTTCACAACACATTCTCACACACCTGTTGTCTCATGTGTTACTAAATACCAAACATAGTCACATAACAAGTGTACTATAACAAAATACATTACACAAGCCTTATTAAAAAAATACCATTTTAATAAAACACTTTCTTCAAGATTAAATCATTTCTGAAATATATTTCGAAATTCATTTTAAATAATAAAATCTCTTTGATAATTTATAACAAATATTTGGAGTATTATCCAGGCATCCCCATTAGTGAAAGTCTCATTAAATTCCCAATTTCCACACAAAACCATTGAAAAACATTAACATGGGATAATCATCGACCACAAACAACTTAACTGGAAATTAAAGAAATAGAAACTATATGTGATATAGAATTTAATGTTACGTTAGGGGGAATGATAATAAATAGAGACAAAAACATCATAAATTCTTCCAAAATCATAACTTTTGATTAAAACTACCCATAATAGGAATGGGTATGCCTCATACACCTAATCCCAAATAAAAAAAACCAAATCTCCAATTAAAACATTGAATTTAGGGTTTCCACCGTAAATAAAAATGGATAAATATGTAAGATAAGTTCAAAGTGATAAATAAAAAATGAAGATTTGGAATTATAACATCTAACCTCATGGGGGAGTCTTACCGGATTTGATGGAGTTCACCTAGGCGGTGCGTCCGACGGTACTGTAAATTGGGGGACATGGGATCTGGAAATTGGGGAAGAAATGTGACTGAAGGAGGTCTGCCTGATTTTTGTATTTCCGTACATATTTTCCCAAAGGTTTTAAAAACCCATTGGGAAATGGATGCTTTCCCAATAGTTTGAACCAAAATGTTGAGAAAGTATTGGGAAAGTGAAGATTTCCAAACAGTTTTAATAAAACCATTGGGAAATCATCAACCTTTCCCAACCGTTTCATCAAACCGTTGGGAAAAGGAGCATAAGTGGATGAATTACCAATGATTTGATAAAACCATTTTGAAATAATGTTAAATCACTTCTATACCAATGGTTTATTGGAATCATTGGTATTATACCGTTGGAAGAAACCAGATTCCCTGTAATGACCATTTTTTCATTCGTATGGGGGGTTTATGAATGACTTGGACAGAGATAGTGTATCACCCCAATACATCAAAAAACCTTCATGTTATAATAAAAAAAAAAATTTCTCTCTTTATATGTAATTTCATGTTAATCTTACACTGAAAAACAGAACGAGTTATCTTTCATTATACGAAAGACCCAATGTAATTACATTTTAATGGGAAAATTCTTTTAAGAATAATTTTTTAATATTTTAAAAATATTAATTTTTAAAAAAAAATTACCTTTTTAATTTTGATTGTCAAAATTAAATGAGGGTGAGTTTTTTGTAATTTGTTTTTATATGTTTCATATTTTTAAGAACAATAATAAAACATGCATTTTAAATAAAAAAATACCTTTTCATTTAAATAACTGTTATTGTTTAATTATATTCTAATTTTTTTTTAAATTGAAAATTGGACAATTGTGCATATATTGATCTGGTTTAACCCATATGAATCATTTTTATTTTGAATTAAATATAAATACTTATTGATCTTTTACATGTTTCTACATTAAAATCCGGATTTCTCACTGTATTTACGGGATTAATGTTAATCTAAATTTCCAACATCTGGAATTTGAATTTTTAAATACAGATAACACAATTTTTAATTAGTAAAATATTTTTTTTCTATTAATATCAATCTTATGTTTGAAATTTTTGTATGTTATTAAAAATGAGTACAATGATTAATATAAGATTCATCTTATTAAGGGACTAAACCATAATCTTAATGACCAATGTGACCAAGAAACTTGTCCAAATTCCATATCCTACACATAATTAGACCATATCCCTACTAGTTTTGAATTTTATTGGTAATGATTATATTATTAAATGGTAATGACATATATAAATTGTAATTTAGGGAAAAAGAAAAAAAATGGATCTTTATGTACTTTTAATATTTATAAAATAGTGAGATATTTTAAAAACATTACATTTCTTATTATACATATCATATTTAAATATTAATGTGTTTTTTTATCTTATTTATTTTTTCAATAACATTGATATATCTTTTTGTAACATAAAATACTTAAGAAACACTCATGTAGTGATTATTTAGTTAATAAGAAACTAAAATAAATGATACTATGAATATTAATAGTGATGAAAATTGACTAAATTATTATACGTATTTATTTTTTAGAAAATTATATAACATTAAAAACCCCCAAAAAATAAATTTTAATTTTACTAATTTCTTATATATTTTAAATCAAATTGAAATAAATAATGTCATAATTGATATTACTTTTATTTTACAATAAATGAGATTTTATTAAATGATTCCAAATTAATAAAAAAAATTCATTTTCCCAATTGATTAGTATATGTTAATAAATATTAAATGTGGTATATTAATTAAAAATATATATTATTTATAATTAAAATATTTATTTATATATAGTAAAAACATTGTTATCATTGTTCGGGTTTTAGTAGTGTTTTGGCGCATCACATGAGCTTGTTTTAAAATTAATTTCCAAAACACTTTAGATTTTTTTTTTAAATTTACATATAATATTAATAATTAAAAGGATCTAAATTTTCTATTAAATATCACTTTATTTAATTCTTATCATTAAAAATACTAAGGATAGAAAATTATATTCTTTAATAAAAACCAAAATAATAAAATTTGGGATTGTTAAAAGCTAAGGAACCTAATTATTATAATAAACACATTTTTGTTTCATGGTGGTATTTATCAAACATTATTTCCCGTTAATACCATATTTATCTATGTTCTATGAACTGTAGGTATGTTATACCTCCCATTAATGAATACCTTTTGGTATTTACAAGAGTTCCACTCCACATCCACTATGAAAACAAAAGCACTCTACCCCTTACTCACACCCCTCAAGATAAATTGGATTGGCCAATAATGGGAAACATAGCTCCCCAACAACCTCAATTAATCCTAGAATAATCCCCTTTTGATGAAATACATCGAAGGAAACATTTTTGAAAACTATAATGGAAGTTAAACGATTTGGAGGTAACATAATCTCTCAAGATCTATGGTTTCGTTTCCATTATTTGCCACTAAAATATCCTTATTATATTAATATATAACAAAAAAATAGTATATATAATATACTATTATGTTTTTATATTACATTCTCAACCTAAAAATACACACACTTCTATATAATTGTTAATGGACATACTATTTACATGTACAACGAACTACGACCTCACAAAATGATTATTGTTCATTTTTTATTTACCGCTTGTCATGGTGATAATTAAGAAAAAAATATTTGAATATTATTTTTATTATATTTATAATTAATTTATTATTATATAATTATTTTACAACAAATAAAACAATACATTACATTTTGTGTAAATAAGATTACATCATTTGTGGATGTGTGGACTAGCACCCTCTCAAAGTGATGTGACTCAATCACAATATGCATGGAATGCAAAAAATCATGGTTATAATAAAACTATGCATCATATATAAAATATATATGATACTTGATTTATAATATAAATATGTATCATTTACTTTTCAATCTATAAAATACTACAATGAAATGAAAGTAACATTTTGGCTTATGTACGACATACCGTCTCTATGAACAGTAACCTTCCCATTCATATCTCTATATATTCTGGAATATTATAAATTCATATGTAAATAATATATATGATTATTGGTTATTGTTTTAATTTATGTAGTTTAATAATTCATGATCTATTTGAGGGAAAAACAAGTAACAAGTTAAAACATACTTCAGAAAACTATGCAAATAACAACCTCAATAGTTAAAATAATGAATGTGTGTTAACAAACACGTAGTGAAATATTATAAAAATTTAATATATGATATTAAAAACATTAATAGGGATATATTGTAAGTTTATAACATATATTAAACCACTATAATTATATATATATATAACACAATAGAAAGGATACTTATATTAAGGATTATTGACTC
The DNA here is from genome assembly GCA_963277665.1 of Viscum album. Lineage (NCBI taxonomy): Eukaryota > Viridiplantae > Streptophyta > Magnoliopsida > Santalales > Viscaceae > Viscum > Viscum album. The sequence goes on along the minus strand of OY728141.1, from coordinate 587,605,915 downwards.
ACTTTTCTTTCTTCCAGTGACATGCCATTAACAACACATACATCATTTGGGTTGTGTACCTAATAACATTGTTGATATACTAAATCAAGAATTATTTTATTATCATGTTGTTAAACTTTTTATTTTATGATCAATACATTAAGGTCTTTAAATACATATGTTACCATAATGGTCATGGATTTTTTCTCAATTTACATTTCGTTGAGACTTATTTATTATGATGCACCAATTCAAAATTATACGGTGTTTATAAAACCGTTATAAATGTTATATCATAAATCGTAATAATAACATGACACTCTATATTTTATTTTATTCCATTATGGGGATTATTATTTTATATGATCAATGTGGTATGAGACACATGGGAATGTTTACATATTAATATCATCAAGAATGTCCTTAATAATTTTCATTTCAATCTAACTTTATTTTATGATTTTTAAGATTATATTGAAAAAATAATATCATTTTAATATTTTATAATTGGAAATTTAACCTAATATAAATATTCTCATACAGTATAAATTAGTATTATCCTAAACTGTATTTAATTTTTTATACAGTTTTCACTATGATTTTTTTTAGATTCATTGAATGAATCCATGATATTGTTTGATTCTAGTCATGATTCTTGGAAAGTATTAAATTCATGGAATTCATATTTGAACGTTATATATTTTTTTCATGAATCCATGAAATTATTTTATTCTTTCAACAAATCTTTCATATATTAGATTTATTTCATGATTCTTTTAAAATATTAGATCATTGTCATGGAGCCCTGGTGAAATGTTATAAATATCCATAATTATGAATTTATTTCATTGATATTTCCATTATTATTCATCCATGATATTTTTAATGTTAATATCTATAAATAAATTTGTTTTTTTTCAGTTATTATATGTAATGTGGTTCATTTAATTACCTTTCCGCATTAAATATGGATTATCTTGTATTTTTAACAGAATTCATTATTGGATATTTACCTTTACATGATAATTAATTCTTATTGATTCATTATTGAATCAAATTTACTTACCATTACTATGAATATGATATAATCCTTATTTTCTATTCATTCCCCAGTTAATGATGTTGAAATAATTGGAGAACCATTCAAAGATGATTTCTATTACATTTTATTAGGTATCAGGGTGTACTTTTTATTTTCAAATTTATATTGGTTATCATTCACGTAATATAAAATTCCAATATTTCTAAAATGATCTTTCTATTGGGATTTGATTATGTATAATCATTCCAATGTAGTTAGATGATGAACTGGCCATGGGTTTCTAGGTCAGGGCATTACAGTTTGTATCAAAGGATGATTAGTATAATCCATGGAAATAATATTTATAAAATATATATTTAGGAACATAACCATATGATAGACATTGATGATAAGTATAGAAAAAAATTTCTCGAAATTTTGGTATGTTATGTATTATGTGGATATTCTTAAAAATACATCCCATTGTAGACACTACATGTTGATGGTGTTCTAGAACATATGTACATTGGAGTAGAAACTAAAAAAATGAATGTCAAGAATGACATAGTGATAAGTTGTACACGAAAAAGGGACTATCTATGAACTTGGTTTGGCACACCTTGGGGATATACATATAATAGTTTATATTCTATTTACCTTCTATTATGAAGCATCTGAACGTAATTATTTTTCCAATCTATCAAATGGATATGATTTTATGATTTATGATGAATAATTTTATGTTATGTGTTATAACTTATTTGGAATTATACGTCATGATTTTTTGAGCTAATCCACTATAGGTTTTGTCTATAAATATAACCAAGAAAGAAAAATAGTATTAGTATACATAGAAAATGTAGATGTCTTCATGATGGGGTAGCTGTTGTAGCTGGTATTAGAATAGATAATGTTATGGAAATACTAGGGAAAATTAATCATATTATGTCATATAACCTTTCCCTCCTATAAAACATATTTCAAAATGAGAATCTCATATCTTTGATCGGATTATTTGACATATGCCCCAATCCATTTTTGTGTATACTCATCAAATAAAAGTTGAGAAATGGATTATGCATTTTGATATTATATTTATGTAGATGGGATATGGTGAAAAGGATAACGTTACAATAGTAGTGTATATTCTTATAGATGATTCTAATTATTGATGGTAATTGATCCAAAATACCAAGAAAAAAGTAGAGATAGAACTCATAGAACAAAAATATTTTAATGGAAAATATTTATTAAATACATACCACATATGAAATAAATTGAGTTTAAGAGAATGTTATTTGGTTTAATCAAACCGGAGGGTAAAAGGGTTTCAAAGTTTGAAGATACCTACAATGATAGAATTTTATGATACTTGTTTTCTAGGCTATGTATAATTAAAAAATGTACATATATTTGTAATAGTTATGCCATGTATCTAAAGGAAGATCGGGCCTCAAACATTTCTTCATATGATGAAATATTTTTTTGTTATATTAAGAGAGATAAATTATTTTGTAAGGATTATAAATTCATAGGGAAGATAGATTAGAAGAGGGTAGAATATCAATATGTGGATAAATAAAAAAGGAAATGAAGTATATTCTAACATATTATATTTTTTTAAGGAAACACTTTGGTAAAATTTTAAAATAGAAATTATTTTTCTTCATGTGTACGGAAAAAATCCATGATTATTAGTATTGAAAGGGAATGAAATAAATTAATAACGTTTAATGATTCAACTGTAAGGATTCTAGGAACTATTGAAATAAATTCCCCAAGAACCATGATAATATACCAAGGAATAAGATATGGGATCAATGATAATCTTATATTATTATCATAATTGAAGTGGAATTATTAATATAAATAGTTATTTCAATCAAATATATAAGTTTTAACTATATTTTATTGATTACGTTTTCATCAAATGATTCATAAAATATAAACAGATTTCACTGCAGTACATTTTTATATAACATTTGAGATCATATGTTGAATGGTTCCATGATAAGTGATTTGGTAGCAGTTCAATTATTTTTCTAAACATGTCATTGAGGGAAAGATAAAACAAGATATGTTCTTGATGATCATAGATTTATATTTTGATAGAAATAAGATTGATATTCATAAAGAAAATTTGATACTACTAACTAAAATGGAAATGATTCTAATGCGTAGGATAAGGATCATTTGGAAAGGTCAATCATTTATTAAATATTTCATGTTTACCATTGGTTTTGATTTTTTAGTTTAATTTATTTCTTCAACGAATTAAAAAACATGAATTAGGTGACGATGTATAAATTTCTCAATAAAAGTCCAAAGGATAAGATTCTAGAAATGTACCATGTGAGCACTAGTGCAGAAAACAGTTTTTACGTCGGTTATTTTTCATTATTTACGTCGGTTTTTAGGCGACGTTAATACGGACGACGTTATAAATAACATTTTTTACGTCGGTTATTTAAAACCCGACGTAACATCCCTAACATCACGGTGTTTATCACGTCGGTTCATTAATAACCGACGTGATAAATATGCGTGGGGGGGGGGGGTTTATCACGTCGGTTATTTTCTAAACCGACGTGATAAAACGCCTGGGATATCGTTTATCACGTCGGTTATGACATAACCGACGTGATTAACCCTTCCCCGGGCCAATTATCACGTCGGTTTCTTAAATAACCGACCTGATAAAAAGGCCTGGGAAACGTTTTAGCACGTCGGTTATCCGATAACCGACGTGGTAAATCGATTCCCAGGCCTTTTATCACGTCGGTTATATTAAGAACCGACGTGATAAAAGGCCCGGGAACGGTTTACCACGTCGGTTCTCAGAAAAACCGACGTGATAAACCCCTACTGATTTATTTACCACGTCGGTTATAAAATAACCGACGTGAAAGCGATATATTTTTTTAAATAATTGCACTGCTCTCACCAAAAAGCAACCAGAAACCAAACAAAAATAACCATGTCAGCCCTCCCCCAAGCCCCAACTGAACCCCACCCTCATCTATACCCACTTAACAACCTGGTCAGCCCTCCCCCACCACATTGGAGCCCCACCACAACCCTTGGACACCCACCCACCCCTTGGAAAGCCCCCCACCCTCATTTACACCCCCACGACCCCTAGTACATCCTCAAACACCCATTGGACACCCCTCCCATATCCCTTGGACACCCCCCAACCCTTTGACACCCCCCACCCTCATTTACACCCCCAAGACCCCTAGTACAGCCTCAAACACCCATTGGACACCCCCCCACACCTTGACAGCCCTCCCAGACCCCTTGGACACCCCCCGACCCCTAGACACCCCCCAAGACCTTGGACAGCCCCAAACACCCCTTGGACACCCCTCCCATATCCCTTGGACACCCCCCACCCCTTGGACACCCCCCACCCCTTGGACAGCCCCCCCACCCTCATTTACACCCAACCGGCCCCTTGGATAGAACTCCCAGACACCTTGGACACCACTCCTATATCCCTTGGACACCCCCCACCCCTTGGACACCCCCCACCCCTTGGACAGCCCCCCACCCCCTGGACACCCCCTCGACCCCTTGGAACCCCCCCCCCCCACTCCTTGGAAACCCCCCCATCCCCTTGGACAGCCCCAAACACCCCTTGGACACTCCTCCTATATCCCTTGGACACCCCCCCACCACTTGGACACCCCCCCACCCCTTGGACAGCCCCCCCCCCACCCTCATTTACACCCAACCGACTCCTTGGACAGCCCCAAACACACCTAGGACACCCCTCCCATATCCCTTGGACACCCCCCAAACACCCACCCACCCACCCCCATGGAACCTCTCCCCCCATACCAAAATCCAGACCAGAAAAACCATCAATAGTAGACCAAAACAATAAGTAGAGAAAAATTAAACATTCACTTCTATAACATTCAAAACTTACACTGTCAACTTCAAAAAAAAACTAAATCCAACCTAAACGACTACGAAATACACAATTACATTGACAATATTCAAAATTACATTTTACATTACAAACAACTAAAAGTCAATCAAACCTGTAAAATAATTTGACCACTCCACTAGTAAGTGTTTGATATCTTCAGCAGTAAAGGGTTGAGGGTCATCAAAAAGCTACAAAGGAAAAGGATAGTAGTCAACGTGTATAATGAATAAATCAAATTGAAATATTATGAGAAAGAGGAAATATTACCAGGTCAAAACTCAGAACTGTCCCAGTTGTTATTATTTCATACATAAATCTTAACATGTAATATCCGCATTCGATGATGCCTTGTTGCTCATGAAATTTCTGTTTGAATGAGTGTAAATTCAATATATTATTTTTATGTAATAAATCAAAATGTACAAATTATAAATGGATATTTACCTTCGCATGTACATATTTGATCTTGAAATTCCTTTTCTTTGCGCTTTTTCGAAAGTGGACCCATGCCCTGTTAGAAAATAATACGAATGGGGTAAATTTAAAATTCATTATAATATATAAAACTATTGTGAAATTGAAACTTACGTTTCCAATATATTCTTAAAACTTTCTCGCACATCATCATGGAGAGAGTATATCCAATAAAGTGTTTTCTCCCTATGGAAAAAAACCCCTAACATCCAATGATCCCTGATAAAAGGAAATTTAACGTTAGTGGTTTTTTATGTTATAAGATAATTAACTCTTTGAGAGGGATGTGTTTCATACCTCTCACAAAAAGGCATCATCCAACACTGTGTGATTACATTCTTTTCAAATTTATCAGCAATATAAAGCATTCTTTGTTCCTCATCCAATGCACATGCTTCAGGGGAAATCAATTGTGGGTCCACGAATCCATATACATCTGTCAGCTCATTCCTCTCACAAATTTTATACAGATACCTAATACAAAGCACACATAAGTATACATTTTTAATAAATATAACGCAAGGAAAACGTGTTAAGACTTACATGATAAAAATTTTCACCACGTTGATGCCCAACTTATCTCCAGTGACAAACTCCATGATATCAGTTTTCATAATCCCCACACTTAGTTCACGTCCACGGACATGAGCTTCCCTTGTAAAGTCATAATGATCCGCCAACAAATTTGAATATCTTGACAATTTTTCAAGACTGCTAGTATCTGCATCTGATGTCATAGCTATCTGTCTTTGTTGTTGTCTATACAGTATTTCATTACCTTTGAAGTATTCCTGTAAAAATAAATTGAAAAATATATTTGTTTTCAAATGATAAAACATTAATAAAAATATAAAATAAAATATATACCATCCATACCTCTATGGTAATGAGTTGAAGAAGTCTGGATGGCCAAAGTAAAAAATGGCCGATACTATGTCCAACTGTCGTCACCTCATCTGTAGGTAATGGTATCCGAGCTGATCTATCTATAATATCCTGTACAGTGACCCTCCGATTCTCTACCTCTAACTGTTGATGATGAAGTGTATCTCTTATACAATATACCATACCATATGCAACTATATGATGTTGAGGATAATCAACATACAACTCACAATAAGTAGGTAGCTGCGGCGGAGGAGGAGGATCAAAAATGGGGTCCGTAGGCTGAGGTGGGGGAGTGGGAGCTACTGGGAGAGGTGGAGTGGGAGATGCACCCTGAAATTGTCTTTGCAAGTCTGCAAACATAATCTGCACCGATGCTCTAATCTTTTCCTCCATTGTCGCATTAATATTATGGACTTCAGCCTCCAAGGATTCTATTTTTTTTAAACTCCCTCAACGTTAGAAGTTGAGGAACGTGGCAACAATTTTCTTATCGATACACCTGCCGGATATCCCCTTACACGGCCAGGATGTTCGGGCTTTCCCAATGCCACAGATAAAATATCGTCCCTCCCAGATGGTGTAAATGTCCCCTGTGAACTCTGCTCCTCAAGAGAGTCCTGTAATAATTAATTGAACATTTCTATAATGATTGGAAATATATGACGAAAATAGTAAACTTAAATAAATAAAATAGATATCTTACAATCCTCTCAACTACGAGTCTCGATTCTTCCGAAAGATATTGTCATTTTTTGCCCTTCCGAGTTCTTTTCCATTTCTCATGTCTAGATGGAGGGGATGGAGGGGCCACCTCTCCAGAGCTTGAAGACTCAGCTCTTAGTTGTTGAAATTTTTCTGCCATCATTTGTTCTTCCAATAATGCATACCCTCCCCGAGATAAACTATGAGGGTATACATTTTTAGATTGGATCTCTTGATGAGCTTTCCTTGTTTGCTGTAAATTAATAATAAGTAATCATTAACAAAACAATAATAAGATCATTTATATAAGAAAGCTTATAAATGTTTACATTTCCCTTACCAAAAATGATTCTTTTCTTCTACTTTCAAAAAATTGTCTCCATGTGTCTTCATCTATAAAAGGATATATACGACATGGATTCTCACGACTCCTATGACCATAAATGAAATCAGATGAGAGGGTTGATTTGAAATCCCTCCATCTCCTAGCAGCCAACGATAAGAATTTCTTCCTGACTCCTCCAGTGTCAGGAATATCAAATGTTATCTGATAAAAAAGAGGTTAAAAATATTATATATACTAGAAACATTTAAAGAAAAGTCAAACAATAGCAAAAGATCTTACCAAAATGGTCTCCCACAGCTGAGAAATTATCGCCTTATCCACACATCTCCAATCATCATAGAGAATGCTTACTTTTCTCTTAGCCTGAGTTGCTACAAAACCCTTAAAATCTTTAGCATTTGGACCTCTAGAAAGATCATCATCATCAAACTCCACGACTATCCTCTCCTCCTTCGTACGGGAAAGTGATAATTTTGGTAAACGTGTGCACCCACGCTTACCAACCTTTGAACTCTTTTTTGTAATAGGAGCATGTGAATGTTCCTCCCCAAATGTATGACCAATATGCTCATCTCCAGAATCATGTGGCTGATCAACTGATTGATCTGTCATTTTCCTTCAAATCAAAAAAACAAACATTAGTTCACAAATATACAAATTCAAATATTGTAATACTACTTAATCAGAAAATAGAAAAGTGTACTAAATTACATAATAGTAAACATTGCTAATATGGTAAGCATGTTAAACAATGATAAACATGGTAAACACATGCAAAAGGTTGCCAAGGAGTTGGCCCAAGAAAGCTGAAAAGTGGACTCACTGAGTCCACCGGTCCGCCGGTGTGAGCTCACCGGCCAGTCGGAGGAACCAGGCAGTGGACTTGCCCACTGCCTGGTGCCACCGGCCGGCCGCTGGCTCACCACCGGCCGGCCGGTGGACCAGACAGAGCTTTTCTCTGGACCACCGGCCAACCGGTGATCCACCACCGGCCAGCCGGTGCGCCCAGGACTTCTCCTCTTTACGGTTTTTATTGTTTTATCGTTTTGGTTTGATACATGTTTTAATAAGTAAAAAATTTACAATATCTAACATTATATGAAAAAACTAAATGTAAACAAGAAATAAACATGTGTTACCTGTACTTTTAGGAATGTACAGTTGGATTGTTTTCCCAAATTCCTTCATCGTGATCGTTCCTTATGGCACAAACCATGTCTTCAACATACTCATCATTATGTTCTGTTAATTTTTCCATGGAAGTAGGGATCTCACATAAATCAGCATCTTCATCAAATTCATCCTCACCAACATATTGTTTTTTCCCTTGTAAAACAACAGCCCACTGCATATCTGATTGATCTACTACATAGAAAATTTGTTTGGCATGTGTTGCCATTATAAAAGAATCAGCTGTGTCTTCCAATCTATTCAGATTAACAAGTGTCATTCCAAATTCATCGTGTCTGACACTGTTGTTACCGATAAACCATTTACAGTTAAAAACAATAAATTTAATTTTAAAGTAATCAGCCTCCCATATGTCTTCAATCACTCCATAATATGCACTTGATGCCGAAATTGGGTTTCTGTCCTTAGCACTCGAAAAATGCATTGCTTCTGCAAACACCAATACACCACTATTCTGAACTGCACTTCTGTTTTCCTGAGCTTTCGTATGAAATGTATAGCCATTAATGTCATAATCGGACCATGTTATCACATTTAAAGATGGACCACCCACTATCCATTTTAATGTCTCTGATACATCTGATCTACCAAGCAAGGTCTTTTTAAACCATGGCAAAAAAGTTTTGTTGTGCTCATTCAAAATCCACATTTCTTTCTTCTTTGGATGACATTGTTTCAACTCATTAATATGCAATGTGATATACGGTTGAAAATCAGCTATGTTATTCAAGATGTATGATTCTAACTTCTTCATATGTTCAGTTGACAATGATTTGACTTTCAAGCCACGAATCCCCTTTCCCTCATTATTAACTCGTTCATGGCGAGATGGAGGCAAACCTATGTGTTGCGCCGTAGCCAAGTAGCTCGTACAAAACTCTGCTACCTCCTCAGAAATATACTTTTCAATAATGGAGGCTTCAGGTCGATATGGATTTTTAACATATCCCTTTAATATTTTCATATACCTTTCAAAAGGATACATCCAACGAAGATATACAGGTCCACAAAGCTTTATTTCTCGAACCAGATGAATCATTAAATGCACCATCATATCAAAAAAAGTTGGAGGAAAATACATTTCCAAATGACAAAGTATAAAAATTGCATCCTTTTCCAAAATGTTCAAAGCATTCACATCAATCACCTTATTACAAATTGAATTGAAAAAATAACACAACCTCATTATAGTCTTTCTGACACGGATGGGCAATATTCCACGCAGTGCAACTGGTACAATTTGTTGCATCATGACGTGACAATCATGTGATTTCATACCTATCAACTTCAAGTCTTTCAATGAGACAAAATTTTTTACATTTGAAGAATAACCTTGAGGCACTTTGATATCATGAAGACACTGACAGAAGCTACTTTTCTCCCTCTTCGATAATGTATGACAAGCCGGGGGAAGAAATGTTCGTCTTCCTTTAGGAGTGGGAGCTAAATACAAACATATTCCCATTGATAGTAGGTCTAACCTTGCATTCACCCCATCTTCTGTCTTTACTTTAATATCTAGCAATGTTTCGATCAAAGAATCACATATATTCTTCTCTACGTGCATGACATAAATATTATGATTGACTTCATGATACCTCCAATATGGTAGCTCAAAAAATATTGACCTTTTCTTCCAAATATGTCTATCATTACCAGATTTTTGTGTCTTTCCCAATGTCACATCAAGGTTTTTCACCCTCTCAAAATACAAATCTGGGGATAAAGGTTTTGGAGCAGTATCAAATTCTTGTGAGCCATTGAATGCCTTTTTTAGTCTTCTATAAGGGTTATCCATAGGCAAAAACTTTCGATGACCCATGTACACTGTTTTCCTCCCATGATGCAATTGACAATATGACGTCTGTTGTTCGCAAATTGGACATGCTTTATGCCCTTTAACACTGTATCCAGACAAATTTCCATATGTTGGGAAGTCATTTATAGTGAATAGAAGCACTGCATGCAGTTGAAAATATTCCATTTTATAAGAATCATACACCCTAATACCATCAGCCCATAACAGTTTCAAATCATCAATCAGCGGTGAAAAGTATACATCAATATCATTGTCGGGTTGCTTTGGACCAGAGATCATGATACTCAACATGACATATTTTCGCTTCATACAAACTTCAGGAGAGAGGTTGTAAATTACCAATAAAACAGGCCATGAACTATGTGTGCTACTGAGGGTTCGGTATGGATTCATTCCATCTGTGCACAAGCCTAGTCTCAGATTTCTAATTTCATTTCCAAATGTAGGGTACTGGGCATCAATTTTCTTCCATTGTGGACAATCAGCTGGATGACATATTTTTCCATCACATACCCGCTCATCAGCATGCCATCTTAACCTTTTTGCATCATGTGAATTAGCAAATAAACGTTTGAAACGAGGAATTATAGAAAGATACCAAAATACCTTTGAAGGGATATTTGTAATCTCTACATCAGCTTGTGATTTTTCTTTCACCTTATACCGTGATGTCCCACATTTAGGACACTCTTTCAGAAATTCATATTCCTTCCTATATATAATGCAGTCATTCGGACAGGCATGTATTTTCCTATATCCCAATCCCATCGGGCATAATATTTTTTTGGCCTTATAATGTGAATCTGGAAGATCGTTATCTTTTGGAAGAATTTCTTTCATCAATTGTAGCAGCTCTGTAAAACTTCTGTCACTCCATCCATGTTTCGCCTTCAGGTTAATCAATCTTAACACCGCCGAAAAAACCGTAAAATCTGTACAACCAGGATATAATGGTTTTTCGGCATCACCATATAGACGTGCAACTGTCGGTTCTATCTCAATTTTTTCTGCTACAATATCACGAATCATTTCTTCAATTCCATCGGAGTTACCATCTTGCGATTCATTATCATCAGTGACATTCTGTCCAGTTTCGCCATGCCAAATCCAAGGGTTGTAACTCGGATTGAAACCATGACAAATCAGATGATCTTTTATCTCTCTACTTATCAACTTCTTCATATTCAGACATTTCAGGCATGGACAGATAAAAATGTCACTACTTGGAACATTTCGTTTAGCAAATTCCAAAAAGGCATCAACACCTTCCTCATATTCATTGCTCATTCGATGTGCCGTAATCCAACTTTGACTCATTATTACCTATAAAAAATAGCAAAAATATATATATTTTTTAGATAAGACAAATATATGTTTATATGAAAAAAATCATAATTTGAATGTAAACAATTTTGAAATATAAAACAAATCGATGTGTATTTAAAAATATATGCTTGAATATTATTTTTTAAACAAAATATAGTACGATATAACACCCCCCCTGGACACCACCCCCACCCCCTACCCCCTTGGACACCCCCCTGGACACCCCCCAACACCCACCCACACCCTTGGACAGCCCCCCACACCCACCCACCCCCTTGTAAACCCCCCTGGACTCCCCCCGACCCCTCTGGACAGCGCCCCGCCCCTCCTAGACACCACCCCCCCACCCCCTACCCCCTTGGACACCCCCCTGGACATCCCCCAACCCTCTGTACAGCCCCCCCACCCACCCGGACAACCCCAAATACCCTCTGGAGAGGACGCCACCCACTTGGACAGCCCCCCACACCCATCCAACCCCTTGGACACCCCCCTGGACACCCCACTGACCCCTCTGGACAGGCCGCCACCCCCTTGGACAGCCCCCCACACCCACCCATCCCCTTGGACACCACCCTGGACACCCCCCGACCCCTCTGAACAGCCCCCGACCCCTCTAGAAAGCACCCCCACCCCTCCTGGACACAACCCCCCACCCCCGACCTGCTTGGACACCCCACTGGACACCCCCAACCCTCTGGACAGCCCCCCCCCACCCCTCCTAAACACCACCCCCACCCCCTACCCCCCTTGGACACCCCCCTGGACACCCCCCAACACCCCCCAACACCCACCCACCCGGACAACCCCAAATACCCTCTGGAGAGGCCGCCACCCACTTGGACAGCCCCCCCACACCCACCCACACCCTTGGACACCCCCAGGACACCCCACCGACCCCTCTGGAGAGGCTGCCACCCCCTTGGACAGCCCCCCACACCCACCCATCCCCTTGGACACCACCCTGGACACCCCCCGACCCCTCTGGACAGCCCCCGACCCCTCTAGAAAGCACCCCCACCCCTCTTGGACACAACCCCCCCACCCTCGACCTGCTTGGACACCCCCCTGGACACCCCCCAACCCTCTGGACAGCCCCCCCACCCCTCCTAAACACCACCCCCACCACCTACCCCCCTTGGACACCCCCCTGGACACCCCCCAACACCCACCCACACCCTTGTACAGCCCCCCACACCCACCCACCCCCTTGTAAACCCCCCTGGACACCCCCCGACCCCTCTGGACAGCCCCCCGCCCCTCATGGACACCACCCCCCACCCCCTACCCCCTTGGACACCCCCCTGGACATCCACCAACCCTCTGGACAGCCCCCCCCCCCCCACCCACCCGGACAACCTCAAATACCCTCTGGAGAGGCCGCCACCCACTTGGACAACCCCCCACACCCATCCAACCCCTTGGACACCCCCCTGGACACCCCACCGACCCCTCTGGACAGGCCGCCACCGCCTTGGACAGCCCCCCACACCCACCCATCCCCTTGGACCCCATCCTGGACACCCCCCGACCCCTCTGGACAGCCCCCGACCCCTCTAGAAAGCACCCCCACCCCTCCTGGACACAACCCCCCACCCCCGACCTGCTTGGACACCCCCCTGGACACCCCCAACCCTCTAGACATCCCCCCCCCCCCACCCCTCCTAAACACCACCCCCACCCCCTACCCCCCCTTGGACACCCCCCTGGACACCCCCCAACACCCACCCACACCCTTGGACAGCCCCCCACACCCACCCACCCCCTTGTAAACCCCCCTGGACACGCCCCAACCCTCTCGGGGATTTATATAAAACGATGAAAAATTAGTGAAATCATAAAATTAGTCAATATTGCAAGTTGAACTAATAGATCTAGGGATGATAAATAAGATTATGGTGCCAAAACGAGTTAAAAGGGTTCGAAATCGAAGAATCTTAGCTAGTTTCAACAAAAAAATCACAACACATATATATATACTATCCGCAAAAAAAATGAACGAGTGGGAGGATTACCTGAGTGTTGCGAGTTTATATGATTGATCCGAGGAGATTAAATATGACAAACGATGATCGCAAAATGAATCTAAACCCACGAAATGGACGAGCCGATTCGGGTTTACGCGCGAGAGAGACGAGTCGTGACTGTCGAAGGTAAACTCGCGAATGACAATCCACGGGTCTGGGTAAATTTTTAAATGAGTTATCACGTCGGTTATTCAATAACCGACGTGATAATTTTTTTAAAAACATTTATAACGTCGGTTATTTCAATAACCGACGTAAAAACCTTCCTCCGAATCTTTTTTTACGTAGGTTATTTTATAAGCGACGTTATAAAGGGCTCAAAATCCACGTTTTATTAGGTCGGTTATTCCATAACCGACGTCAAAAACATCTGCGGATTCTTTTTTTACGTCGGTTATTTTATAACCGACGTAAAAAGGCCTTCAAAAACCGCCTTTTTTACGTCGGTTATTGAATAACCGACGTAAAAAACGCCCCCTGCTTCTGTTTTTTACGGAGGTTAATGTATAACCGACGTAAAAAACGAAGCTGCGTGATTAATAACGTCGGTTATAAAAATAACCGACGTTAAAGGTGTACTAAACACAGGTTTTTACGTCGGTTATTTAATAACCGACGTAAAAAATGGTGACGTAAAAAACGTTTTCTGCACTAGTGGAGTATATTAACTTATATTCATATAGAGTGAAATAAATCTTCAACTACAAGAAAAATGATATTGCAACCAAAAATATTTCCTGGTTACCTTCATTTATGATGAATAAAATATCCCATTATATCATTATTGATTTATGTATTTTTATTTTAAACTTTCTCATAACTATGTAGTCAGCACTATCAATCAGAATAAAATTTCTATATATTTCCTATGAATCCATATTTATAATTCCCACATATATTATCCAAGTAGGGAAACTAGTTAAATAATCATTGTACATTATTTTATCTCTTATTGTAATGATTTTTATTAACCGTTTTCATGATTTCTATTTTTCAATTCAAGTATTTTCAAATATCAATTTATTGATTATTAAGATCAATTTAAAATTGTGAGGACACAATTTAATTAAGGTGGGTATAAAGTAACATTTCAAGACATTAAAATATTTTTATGTTAAAATGAATATAATTTTTTCTCTCTTTATACACAATTCCATTTTAATCTTATGCAACACAGTGCATTGAGTTTGCTTGTGCTACATACAAAACAAGGTTTTATATCCTTTTAATAAAAATCATATTTTAAAAAAATAATTGGAAATATTATAAATTTTATTTTTTCAAAAAAATATACAATTTTTAATTAGTAATTTCAAAATTATATTACATCACCTTTTTGTTATTTTTATGAAAGGTTTTATTTTTTGATTAATAGTTAAAAAATACAGCCTTATAGATGAAAAATACATTTTTGTTTTAATAAATTTTAATATTAAATTGATTTAAATGTTAAAATTGGTCAATAATTCCAATATTAATACATTTTAAGCCATTGATTTTTTATTTTTATTGGAATTATATATATATTATATTATTGAACTTTTGAACAATTTTTGACCACTAGAACTATTCTACATTAAAAACTATCTTTCTCGCCACATTTCTAGGATTAGAATTAATATTAATTTTCCCAAAACAATTATTAGAATTTGGAGAAATATAACTATATGGTTTTACATAGTATTTTTTTTAATTATATCATTATAGTTATTGACCAATAAAATTGTGCGATCTAAATAGAATTAATTATAGGGATTAATGTAAGATTAGGATTAATAAGGTACTAAAACATAATCTTAAGGAGAAAAATGACTTGGATAATTTTCCATAACCAATTGGATAAAAATAATTTGACCATATACTTATGTATTAATAATTTTATAGTTTATTGAGATATTAATAAATTGATGTTCTCTATATAAATGTTTATGTAAATAAAAAGAGAAAAAGGGAACATTCATTGCCATTAACATTTATAAACCATTAAGATATGTAAAATATATCATATTATCATTTAAACATATATTTTGGAATATAAATGGGTTACTATTATCAAAATAATTTATCCAAAAGTTTTAGAGATGGTTTTGCTACAGAAAATGCTTAAGATACACTAATGTAGTTATAATATAGTTAACAACCAACTAAAATAAATTATACTATAAATATTAAATGACAATCAAATTTGTTAAAATATTATATTTATTTACAATTTTTATGAATTAATCATGTTACAAAACATTACACATAATATATTTGAATTATAAAATTCTTTTTTATATTTCCAATTATAATTAAATAAATATTCTCAAATTTGACAGTATTTTCATTCTACAATAAATAATAAATTATTAAAAGATTTAAAATTAATAAAAATACAATATTCATAAAATTGATTTTTAATTGTTAATAAATAATATATATGGTCTATTATTTGACCAATTATTATTTTATAATTAATATATTGACCCAGATTTTGTTAAAACGTTATTACATTGTCTATGTTTAAGAAGTGTTTTATCACGCCATGTACTTCTGTTTAAAAATAAATTAAAAAAACATTATATTATTATTTTATAAATTAAGTATAATAATAAAAATATTTTACCTCTATATATTATAATAACTATATATTTATTATATTGAAAATGGTTAAATTACTTATGATAGAAAACTCAATGATTTAATTAAAGCAAAAGTGATAAAATTCAGAAATCTTTTAAAATGTGGACCCAAATTATTAAATAGAACATATTTGTCTATTTTTGAAGTCAAAATTGATATTTATTCCCCTTTAGTTGATTATTTCTACATTTTTAGTGACTTTTGGTATGTTATACCTCTCATTAATGAATATATTTTTTTATTTTCAAGAGTGGCACTCCCCCTCCACTAAAAAAAGTCAAGTAATCTACCCCATACTAACACCTTTAAAACCTAATAAGTTTGAAAAATATCTAACCAAATAGTTCCCCCACATCTATCACCTCCTCCTATAATCCCCCCTACCCCCCCATAGGAGAAATCCAACAACGTAAGCCTTTTTTTATATAAATAATGTTACACGGTTAAGAGGTGAGATATCTTCTCAATATCTCTAATATCATGTCCATTATCCAACCAACAAATAGAAATATTATATTAATATATAATAAAACAAGTATAATAAATATTATAATATTTAGTCAGGTGAATTTTTTGACCAACAGTTACACAAACATCCATATAATAGATAACGAACATTTTGTTTACATGTACGACAAACCACCACCTCACGAAACAATGATTGTTCATTTCCCTTTTACCACCTATCATGGTGCCTGTTATATTGGAAAAACTATTTATATATTCTATGTATGATATTTATAATTTATTTATTCTTATTTTATTATTTTATAAAACTTACCTCCTTAAATTACATTTTTTAAATACGTTAAAATCGTATGTGGAAGTGTGGATTACCAACCCTCAACGTGATGGGAAGTATTAACGCTATATATGGAATGTATAAAGGATGTTTTTATAAAATCATTTATAAAATAGAATATATATATATATATATATATGATAATTTATTTATAATATACATAATTATAATTTACATTTCAATATTTTAAATAAAAACAATGAATTTAGTGTTAATGTGTACGTTCAACCTACAATCTCCATTAACTGTACACTATATTTATTAACTGCAAATATAATGGAAGATTCTAAATATTTATTTTATGTATATATAAGATAATTAAGTTAAATTTCAAATTATTTATATGATGAGATCATTATAAAGGTATAAATAATATCATGTAACAAGTTGAAACATACTTAGTAAAACAACAGAATTAATAAGGGAAATAGTAAAAATATTGAAAGTGTGTTAACAAAAACGTAATAAAAATTTATAATAAGTAAATATATGATATTATAAAGATTATTTGGGTTTTGGTAGAAGGTAGTAGCATATTTTAATGCACTAAAAAGTGTAATAAATAATACAAAATATAAATTATGATCAATGTAACAGGATATAGTCTATTATTTCATTCAGTGATGCATACAACATTTACACAAATTACTTCATTTCTGTAGTGTAACTACAATAGAATTTGATATATTAAATCATGAATTGTTCTATATTCATGGTATTTAATTATTTAATTTATTGATCATTACGTTCATGTATTTTAATTCATATGGTACAACAATGGTAATGGATTATTTCTCAATTTATATTCATTTATGACTTATTTATTTTTATACACTAGTTCACTTTTATATGTTGTTTATATTACCATTTGAAAATATTCATCATGAATATCCTACAATCACAAAAGTAAGTGAGATTTCATAGATCATCATTAAAAAAGTTTTTAAGGAAAATAATATTTCACCATTGTTTTATTTTATATGATCATGGAGATTATTATTTAAATTATTCATAGTGGTACGAGAGACTTTAGAATGGTGAAATATTATTTTCCTTAAAAACGTTTTTAATGATGATCTATGAAATCTCACATCCTTTTGTGATTGTTAAAATTATGCGGAAACAGTCAAAACATTTTAATCAATATTCAATGGAAATTTACCACAATATATATTAAACTTAAAATAGATATTAGTTTTTATTAATCTATATACCATTTTTTATATAGTGATCACTTTGACTGTATTATATTCAGAGCATGATTCCTTGATAGTATTAGATTCCTAAAATGAAGCATTAAATGTATTAGATTATTTTATAACGCCATAAAATTAATTGATTCTTGTCATGAATCCTTTAAAGTACTACATTCGTGGAATAGATCATAGAATTAATTATATTCTTGGTATGAATCCTTGAAAGTATTATATCCTTGCATAAAGACATTGTGGTATTTTATAGATATCCATCATTATGAATTTGATTCATATATATTTTTATAATTATTCATCCATGATATTTTTTGTCAAAATTTCTATAGAGATATATAATTTTATTTTCATTGATTAAATGGAATGTTTTTCAATTTCATACCTTGTCTTATTGAAATTTAATTATATTTTTATTTGAGTGGAATGTATTATGAGTCATTTACCTCACCGTGTTAGTTTATTCCTTTTAATTCATTATTTCATCTGATTTAATTATAATTACTAAGAGTTTAATCTCAATATTATTATATTTTCATTACATATGTTATTAAGAGTATATTTTTTAATTTCTATGAAATAATTATGTTTATTTCATTTGATTATTTATATTGTGGTATTTTTTATTTGTCAATGTATTATGGGCATCGTGTATTTAAAATGGATTTACAAGATGGTAAAAATTATATTTCTTTGATGAATTGATTATATTTAATCATGATAATGAAAGAAAATACCGCACTGGCTCTAGGATAGTTGTATGGAGAGTTACATATATTATTGATTTTCACTTACTTGATTCAATTTTTTGTCCCCTGTAATATTCAATTTCATATCATCATTGAAGTTCACATAATTAGCTATATCATTTATCAAGGATTTGTTTAGTCCCATAAATGTATATCATTACTATATAAGGTTTTTAATTTGAAAATTATTGTATTATATCAGGAAATATTGACAAATATGTATTCACTATTAATTATTGATTTTTAAAAATTTATATGGTTTATTAATTAAATCAATTAATCAATATGATATTTGATTTAGAAATTCAGTAAAGGGTGGAGGCCATACATAATATATGCCCTATATGCATCGATATGTTCTTCTATGATAAATTAGTTTCACAAATTGAATAGGTTTCTACATATTATTTTAAACAAACCGGATGACATATTTTGATAGTAAATATTTTTATCTTCTGAGGACATGCCATTTAATAATTATGAATTTCCTTATATTATTAGTATTTACTATCCATTATAATTTCACTATGGAATATTATATATATGCATTTTATTATCAATTTATTTATTCAATTGATTGTTTTTTAAATTTATAATCATTACAAACTAATTATTATTTATCCTGTTATTTAAATTTAATGTTTTTATGTTATTTAACATTTAATATTCTATATGCACTACATTCTATGTTTATTGATATCATGGAATGTGTGTTTAGTTATTACCTTCGCATATTGAATATTCTCAATGATTCATTATAGATTCCTATATACTTTAACCTTACTGAGGATTTGAGCACACCCATATAGCTTTCCTTCCCTGATTTTCCTTGAAATGTACTCGGAATGAAATTCAGGGATACCATATGTGGATAAATGTTTTCCATAAATGGGAAAAATTATATTTTAATTAGTTTAATAGTTTATATAAATGAATAATGTATGTATTTAGATTACCAGGATGTCTAAACAGATCAGTACTTCATGATTTTATTCCTTGTAATCATGCCAATGTAATGGTAGTAGACATAATCTCTAGGATATATTGGGTCATGTCCCTATCGATAATATTATAGGTAATTTAGTAGAAACCATGAGACATAGATTTATGAAAACATTTAGTAATGAACAAAACCCCAAAGTATAATTTGAGTATAATAATAGAATAACATCATAATGTTTTAGTTAGATTTAGATTATTGGTTTTCCTAATAATATATCCTTGTCTAGATACTAAAAGTAGACGCGATTCATGAAAAGATATACCTTGGAGTGAAAAATCTAAAGAGCTGCAACATGTCTTTCTCGAGTATTACATGGTATACATCAATAAGCCTTACTATTGACTTATTTTGACACTCCATGGGGATATACTTAAGATAACTAAAACGATAATTACAATCCATTATGACATATTAAAATATTTGATGGAAATCAATGACCTATACATAATCAAATACATAGGATGGTCCTATATTAAAATAAAATGGATGAAGTATTTTTTTGGGATTCAATTATTAAACTATAGATGAATTATACCTATGGTATTATTTTTATAGGAAACATGAAACATCTAATTATTAGGATTTATTATAGAATCATTTATCTTAGTTTAAATACTACATGATAAATAATATAGTTTCATTTTATATATTTTTGTTTAATTTTAAGGATAAAATGTAGGGTTCATATTATTTTAAATGATATCATTATAAAATTTATGTAATATTATTAGAATTATTAAAAAACGAAGTTGTATACACAAACTGCGTTATAAGTGTATTTATATTCAATGATATAAATTATATAAATTTTTGAAATTATATTAATATTTTTTTAAAGGAAAACATATAATGTGGTGGGGCTTGAACACATGACCGAATGATGACAAAGGTTTCTTAATTACGTTTGGCCTACGTGATGTCCTGATTAACATGTAATTACTTTTTATAAAAAACTTGATTAAAATTTATTAATTATAAACCAGTTATATCATTTTTTAGGATTAGATAATAATATATTATTCATATTGGTTTTGGAAAATAGTTTGAGACATATATAATGACCTGTTCAATGGATATTACAATCTGTTAAATTAAAATTTTACTGCTTTATAAACAATATAAGGGGAAATTTAAGGTTATCAATTCCATGGAGTAAAGGACGAATTTGAATTTTATCGAATCTCAAAAAGTATATTAAATTATTCAAAAGAGAATTAAAACAATATTTACTTATATTCATATGAAGTAAAATAATTCCCCAACATTGTGAAAATGATAAAAAAATATTGTCTTAATACCTTAATTCCTGTCGAAATGATAGTATTTCAAATTACCACATATTTATGGTTTTGAGGACCTCAAATTTATAGTAATAATATGCTTGTTTTTGATCAATAACCTCAATCACTTATAATAAATATTAATTATTTTCCATATGGTATATATTTTAATATTCCACTAACATTATTCTATTTAAATGTATATCTATAAGTTATTCAATGCGACATTGGCACATTCCATTCCATTTTTTCAAGAGGAAGTTATACCAACCCTTATCATTACGTGTGATTTAAATAATATAATTTTTAATATCAAATAATTAAATACCATCCTAATTTTTAACTTGTTATGATGAAATTTATATATGATGGGGAGAATGTAACACCCCAAATATTCTAAAAGAGTATCATTTTATTTGATAGCAGGTATGAGATGCAAAACCAAGAGTGTAATAGAATTTAATATCCATTGAATATAAAATTTATATAACATATAAAATAAATTCAATATATGATAGATATTGCAATTCATATGATACTGAGTTATCCTTCATTTTAAAACCACAAGCTTCCACAATACGCTTCTCTTTGAATAATACAGTAAAATGTGTTGTACGAAATTTCGAGTTCTAACCCACACCACAACCAATCAAACTAGCTGTTATGAATAGTAATACCCACTTTTTGAAATTTTATAAATTTTATCATTAAAAATGGACTTCATTTTTGGATTCTGAATATCAAAATTATCTTAGGGTGAATTTTTGGTACTTTTCTGATAACTTTCATATTTTGATGAATAGTGAAAATTACTAAATTTTAATTAAAAACAACTTTTTTAATAAAAATAATTAATAGTGATAAATTATGAATTTGAGTGGTTTTAAATTATATTTAGAATATATTTGTACAATTTAATCCAATGTTGTTCAGTGGACATAATTTCACATTTAAACCGAACATAAACAAGGGTCAATCTTTTGATAGTTATTTTTTATTAAAAACAAGGTTTTTGTTTTGACAGCACGAATTAATTTTAAATTAATAAATGCAATATTTTTTTTTGAATTTGGTAAAATAGACTTCATTATTGAATTTTGAATATAATAATTAGCTTAGGGTAAATTTTTGGTATTTTTCTGAAAACATTTATTTTTTGATGAATAGAAAAAAAACACTGAGTTATAGTTTAAAACCGAATTTTTATATAATTAATTATTTATTTTATTAAAATTATTTAATGTCAAAATAGATACATAATACTTATATATGTTCAATGTAATTCATTGGAGTTGATTTATAATAATTTTAGCTATATACAAATTTTATTGAACTTTTCACCGTCTTTTACCCACCTCCTAGGAGCTTTTGCAAATTCACATAAAACCTAATATTACAGATTCTGTGATCTGAATATCGAAAATATTAGAGAAAAAATAAATATCGATGAGAAAAATGTGGTTCAATGACATGAAAATAATTTTTGTTGAATAGTAACTTTTAACTTTTATTTACCACGATTAAAAGTAAATAGGGTAATTAAGGGTAAAATTGATATTAATATTACCCTCACACATGTCCTAAATCTATTGAACAAGTATATGTCGACCAAACACAACCTTAGGAATAAAATATTATCATTTTGGTCCACTTGGATTAGATTAGGACATTTATTATTATTTAATTCAAAGAAGAGTTAAAAGAGTTAAAATCAATGTTTAATAAATAAGACATTTTTAATATAGGGTTTTGGATAAGATAAATTCAATTATAAATATTAAATATAAATCTAAAGAGATTTCCTAAATCATTGTTTTTTATTTAAAATTTTTAAATATTATATAAATAAATTTATTTATGACACAATGATGATGTAGTAATTATCTTATTCGTGAAAGAATCAAATAAATAATATTATAAATATTAAAATAAATATAATTTAAATGTTTTTATGACATACAAGATTTTTCAAGGTAAATATGACATGTTATGATTGATTCAATGTTTTTTTTGAAGTAATCATTTTGTTATTATTTTAACAAAAAACAAATAAGTAATACTTTCAAAATTGACATAAAATAGTTTTTAAAACATATATTATATTATTAATTGATATAATGGTCCTAAAAATCTATGTTTCACCCAAAAGACATATATAATAATATATATGACATTAATGAAAAAATTTGAGTTCTATTGGAAGTATATAGTATGTTTATTAACCATATAGTGTAAGAATACAATAAGACACGGTAAAAGTTAAATTGTTTAACTTAGAGTTAAATCTAAATGATAAGGGTAAAATGGTTACATAAAATTATCTAAAACCTATTGGTTGAGTTTTTTTCAACATATCCCCACCTTATACTTTAGATAATCTACTTTGGAACCATTAGAAACCGAATATGAATTTATTATAAAATAATATTTTATGTTTTTCTTAAGGTGTCCCTCACCCCTCTAAAAAAAGGGAACTCCCCATTCTCTCTAATTCACATCTTCTAAGCCATTTTGATCAGCCAAACCCGGACCAAATTCCCTCTAAAATATCCTACCTTCATCTTAGAGACCTTATTTTGATCAAAAATCCATCATACGAGCCTTGTTGATCAAATCAAAAGGAAGAACCTCAAGAAGAGGTAATGATTTCACCACCATCTTTCAAGTTCCTTTCTTCTTCCACTTCCTTTTTCATTGTTGTTTCCATTATAAAATAATATCTCCATTATATTCTATATATTGTGATGTTATTTTAATTATGGTACAACCAAATTCATTATTCTATCCACCCTTTGAATGACATGTTACCATACGTGCGTACGTACGGCTTACCGTCTCCACGTCGTGGTTTAATTGTTATTCAATACATTATTATTTGGATGGGTATAATAATGATGTGTATTTGATGTAAATAATAAATATAACATGATAAGGATTCTTTATATATTATATACCATCCATTTATATATTATATTAATATCAAAAGAATGATACTTCCGCTCGGTCGTACGTATGGATTACCATCTCCACGACCTGATGAGATTCATTTCCAAGTTCACCATTCATGGACAATTATAAAAATATATATAAATAATATGTATGTAATATATGAAAAAATAATTCTACTGTATATATATATATATATAAGTATTTATGTACTTACATATATCTTATTCACTTACTTCCATTCAATACTATATGAAAACCGAAACAGCGTTTATGTGTATGTACGGAATACCGTCTCCATAAATGGTGGTTTCCATTTCATATATACGTCTATTATAAATTTTTTATATTCAAAATATATAAGATAAATAATTCATGTTTTATATTCTGGATGTATTTCAATCATGATCTATGTTAAACAATCAAGAGTAACAAGTTAAAACATCAATAAAAAAGCGATTATTACCTGAAATATTAATATAACATGAAAATTATTATTAAATTGGTAGTATGAAGTCATAAATGAATAATTTTTGATATAATAAATATTAATATGGTTCTGGTATAATTTAATAACATACTATAGTCTTCATACAAGAAGCTAAACGTACCCTCAACTAAAGAAAAGTCCAAGGTAAGGGTTTTTCATGTCACTCCTTATTCCCACGAGATTCATGCCATATTGCCACTATTACCTTTAGTGTGGTATATGTACTGCCCATAATTGTATTCCTTGTGTAATACACATTAATATATTCATACTTACATATTCATTGTATGATACGTTTTTGATGGGGTGTATGTTTCATAAGTTACCAAACTGGTAAGGGTTAATTACACAATCTCATTATTATATGAGGTTGTGTTGCGTAAGTATTTACAGGGAAATATTTATTATCCATGTTCATGTTTTATGAATGTGTTTTTAAAGGGATTATTTTAAGGTAATTTTTACTAAAACATCATTTCAAATATTTTAAATATTTATTCTTCTAAATCATTGCCATTAATGTAAATGTCTTCAAAATGGGTTTCAAGGATTTATTTATATGGACATGAATGTTTTTAAAATGTTAATTCATTTAAAAAGATTCAAAGGTGTATGTGAAACTTTGATTCAAAAATGTCTTTAAATGAATTTTTCCAAATTTTTTGACTTTTAAATGTTCTAATGAAAAAGGGGTATTTCTCTCAAAGAGTTTTACAAATCATTTCATCAACGTCAAAATCCATTAATGGATTTTAAACTTGTTTTGAATTTGATTTATCATGATAAAAATCTTCCATATTGTGATGAAGGTTTTGTGATATGTTTTACTATGGATGTGTTATTTTTATATCATTCATGGTTTATGGGTAAAGTATTGACATTTCATATGCTAGTTTTAATACGAATGTTTATGTTATGTTTAGACTTTTTCATATGGGGAATGCATTGGACATAGTAAGTGACTAGTGGAGCCCGCTATAGCTCCTCGATGAATTGGTAGGTCTCATGAAAAAACCTAGTGTCTTGGTACGAGGATTGACAAAATCTTATTTTTAGTCTTGGAACGAGGCCTTGGCTACGTGGTAATGATAGTCTGGCATTATGCATTCCAACATTATGAAAGTGGTTATTGATATTTCATTTGATTATTCGATTAGTAGAATATCCATGTGAATAATTAAATGGCATTATTTCATTTTATTCCTGTCATACTATGCTGAATTTCATGCTTAAAAGTCTTTTCTTTTAGTTTTATACATTTACTTAAAGGATTATGCCTATTTTTAAAAGTTTCTTCTATATTGCTTACCCTTACTGAGCGTTTGAGCTCACCGCATTCTATATTTTATTTTCCCAGGATTCCAAGAAGTTTATAATGATCGATATGAAGGGTTAAGACAAAGGGAATAATGGTGTTAATAGAGGATTATTTATGTTTTTTATGATATAAATTTTAATGTAACATTCATGTATGTAATATTTTTTCAAGACTGCTGAAATGACCGGTCCTTCAGGACATGATTCTATGTAATCATGCCAATGTATTAAAATAATTCATTGAATCTGGGTAACTAGTGTCGAGGCCTTATGGTTGGTATCAGAGGATTTTTAGAAATAACCTTAGAAGCTATATTTAGATAAACTCTGATTAGAGCACATAGACCTAAGACTGAATTTGAAGATTAGTATATAAGAACATCCTAGAATTTTGGTATTGTAGATATTTTGTGACTTTTCCGAGAAATACATCACCTTATGGATACGAGCAGGTAGAGGCGGATCTAGCACAGATGTACCTATGGGTAAAACCCGAAAAAACCGCTTTGAGATAGACTCGAATGTGAACTGGTGCACGACAACGGGCCTTGTTGCACTCTTGGTTACGACACTCCTGGGGGATATGCTTAGGATAATTCTCATTTTCTTTACAAACCATTATGAAGGGTTTATGAGTATATACATCCTCAAAGAAGACATTTGTATGATTATGGATTATATCCATAAACTGTTTAATTTATGTTAGGTTTTTTAGAAGTTTGGGATTAGGAATTTCTATTCATAAACTAATCTACTATATTCCATTTTTTAGAAATGACGCCCAGTAGAAGGAATGAGAACTCCAACAAAACACATTATCCAAAGAGTAAGAAGGATCATATCTTTCATGGTCATATGCCAGAATTTAGAAATGAAACAGTCTCCCATGTATTATCATCATTTGAAGAAATAGTATCATGTGTTGATAAGATATGTAATGAATTATTGGAGTCCCATGGCATTGATGGGAAGCCAGAGAAAAGGATAGTAGAGAGAAGGACAGATAAATGGAATAAGGTAAAGAAGGATTTTCCCATATTTTATAACTGTGGAAATAATCACCTTAGAAAAGGCATGAATGGAATGGAAGTATGTTATAAGAGTGTAGAAAAAGGACACCAAGTACGTGAATGAAAGTGTAAGAAAAAGGTTTCAAATGTACAATGCTTCATCTGCAAGGAGTTTGGACACTATGCGAACCAATGTCCCAGTTATCAGACTATGCCTCAAATGAGTCTATTGGATAATAATGAAGTTATGATACTACCACGAATGAAAAGGCATGACTAGTGTTCTTAGGTTGTTATTTTAGAATTATTTCATTTAAGCGTTGTATCAATGATGTTCTGGAAATAAATAAGGATTATATTGAAGTACTATTTCATTGAGGATTTGAGATCTTATGGTACTAAGAAAATTCAATCTATAATGGGTTAAAATTTATTTAAATTACATGGTTAATAGAAATATAAACCTTAATATCGTCCTAATATTGAGGTACTAATTTTGGAATAAGATATGGTTGATTTTGGGTAAATTATATTGGATATTCTTGAATATCTTGAAACTGGTTAATGATTTTTCATCGTTGGAGTTGAAAACATTTTTGATAGAAGGAATATATCTAGTATTATTTAAATAATAATGGAGCATGAATGTAATCAATAAGGTTTTATGGTAATTCAGGATGTTACCGTGTTTTAAAATAATACATGGTGAAGGTGTTCATATGTTATTACATGGAAAAAAGGATCTTCCTTGTGTTTAACCTCCTTATAAATTTTGGACTATGAGTTTGGATAGTAGTATTTTGGATAAGTCTAAAGGATGGAATGTATTATGTTTGAATGGTTAATTTTAGATTTTTATAAAAGGACAACACGCAGGCCGTGTGACAACCCATCGTGTCGGAAAAAGCTGTGGGAATCGAGCCCACAACCACAGTGCGATTGGATTTATCTCCCACCACTGAACAATGTGAAGTTCCTGGATTGTATAATGTAGTTTCTTTTTTTAATGGTTCTGATATGTGAATTATACATTCATTATATTTTTAACCCTTAACTGTTATGATAAATAGAGTATTTTTAAGTTGTATAATGTTTTGTAGTGAAAGAAGAGTTTGTGGTAGAGATTTATTAATTGATAAAACACTAATTATAAAGTAATTATATCTCCTTATGATCTTTGAAAATCTCATAAATAATTTCCACATAATTAATAAAAGGAACTTAGAACAAAATTGTTGACCAAGATGGTACCTTAGATCATCACAAATTATTGGCTTTGGGATTATTGGCCTTTTCATATCCATGTTCTCTACCACTCTATATCAGATAATAATGGTTAGATTTCTCTTCCATATCCATATTTTCCTACAAGGAACCCTACTATGTGTTATTTTCGGTAACCTTCATACTTACCACTCTTTATTTTAAATAGAGGCCTCATTAATCCATTTTTTGATGTGGGATTTCAACTATGATATTTTGAAATGTCAACCCCAAGTTTCCAATACAGAGAATAAATTGTGAGGACGAAATTTATTTATGGAGGGAAAAATTTAACACCCCAAGCTTCCACGGTACACTTCCCTTTGAATAATATAGTATCGTGTGTTGTAAGCGACTTCAAGTTCTAATCCACACCAGACCCAATCAAAAAATCCGTTATGAATAGTAATACCGACTTTTTGAAATTTTATAAACTTTATATTTCAAAATGGACTTCATTTTCGGATTCAGAATATCAAAATTAGCTTAGGGTGAATTTTTGGTACTTTTATGATAACTTTCATATTTTGATGAATAGTGAAAATTATTAAATTTTAATTAAAAACAACTTTTTTAATCGAAATAATTAATAGTGATAAATTAATATTTTTAGTGGCTTTAAATTATATTTAGAATATATTTTTACAATTTATTCAAATGTTGTTCATTGGACATAATTTCACATTTAAACCGGATATAAACAAGTGTCAATCTTTTCATAATTACTGTTTTTTAAAAACACGTTTTTTGTTTTGACAGTGGGAATTAATTTTAAATTAATAAATGCAACTTCTATGTTTTTAATTTGGTAAAATAGTCTTCATTATTTAATTTGGAATATAAGAATTATCTTAGGGTAAATTTTTGGTATTTTTCTGAAAACTTTTAATTTTTGATGTATAGTAAAAAAGACTCAGTTATTGTTTAAAACCAAAATTTTATTCAAATAATTATTTATTTTATTTAAATTATTAAATTTCAAATTTGATATATAATATATATATAAGTTCAATGTAATTCATTGGTGTCAGTTTATAATAATTTTAGCTATATAAAAATTTTATTGAACTTTTCACCATCTTTTACCCACCTCCTATGTGCTTTTCCAAATTGACAAAAAACTTAATTTTACTTCTTCTGGGAGATGAATTTAAAAAATCTGAGATACACAGATAATCTCAAGGAGTAAAATGTGGTTCAATGAGAAGAAAATATTTTTTTGGTGAATAGTAACTTTTAACTTTTATTTACCACGGTTAAAATTAAATAGGGTAATTAAGGGTAAAAATGATATTAATATTACCCTCACACATATCCTAATTATATTGGACATGTTTATCTCGACCAAAAACAACCTTAGGAATAATATATTATCATTTTTTTCCACTTGGATTAGATTAGGACATTTATAATTATTTAATTCAAAGAAGAGTTAAAAGAGTTAAAATCAATGTTTAATAAAAAAACATTTTTAATATAGGTTTTTGAATAAGATAATGTCTATTATAAATATTCCTTAGAAATCTAAAAATAATTCCTACATCATGGTATTTTATTTATAATTTTTAGAGATTATATAAATAAATTTATTTAGGACACAATGATGATGCAGTAATTACCTTATTCACTAAAGAATCAAATAAATGGTATTATAAATATTAAAATAAATATAATTTTAAAGTTATTATGACATCCACGAATTTTTTAAGTGAATATGACATTATATGAATGATTAAATATTTTTTTTAAGTAATCATGTTGTTATTATTTTAACAAAAAATAAATACCAAATAGTGTCAAAATCGACATAAAATAGTTTTCAAAACAAATATTATATTATTAATTGATATAATGGTCCTAAAAATCAAAGGTTCGGTCAAACGACTTTTATAATAATATATATGACATTAATGAACCAATTGAGGTACTATTGTCAGTATATAATAAGTTTATTAACCATATAGTCTACGAATAAAATAAGACACGGTAAAAGTTAAATTATTTAACTTAGATTTAAGTCTAAATGATAAGGTTAAAATGGAAACCTAAACTTGTCTAAAACATGTTAGATGAGTTATTTTCGACTTATCCCCACATTAGACTTTATATAATCAACTTTAGATCCATTCGAAACCGAATATTAATTTATTATTGTATAATATTTTATGTTTTTCCCAGGGTGCCCCTCACCCCTCTTATAAAAGGGAACTCCCCCTTCTCTCTAATTCACACCTTCAAAGCCATTTGGATCTGCCAAACCATGCCCAAATACCCTCTCAAATATACTCCATTCATCGTAGAGGCCTTAGTTTGATCAGAACGCCAACCTATGGATACTTTTAGATCAAATCAAAAGGGAGATCCTGAAGAAGAGGTAATGATTTCACCACCCTCTTTCAAGTTCCTTTCTTCTTCCACTTCATTTTTCATTGTTGTTTCCATTATAAAATAATAACTCCATTATATTCTATATACTATTATGTTATTATAATTATGGTACAACCACATTCATTATTCTATCCACCCTTTGAATGACATGTCACCATACGTGCGTACGTACGGCTTACCATCTCCATGTCGTGGTGTAATTGTTATTCAATACATTATTATTTGGATGGGTATAATAATGAAGTTTATTTGATGTAAATAATATATATAACTTGATAGTGATTCTGTATATATTATATAACATCCAATTATATATTATATTTATATATAAAAAAATGATATTTTCGCTCGTTCGTACGTACGGATTACCGTCTCCATGATGCGATGAGATTCATTTCCAAGTTCACCATTCATCGACGAATATAAAAATATATATTACTATTAAGTATGTAATATATGACATAATAATGCTACTGGAGATATATATACATATATATATATATAATTATATATGTACTAACATATATCTTATTCACTTACTTCCGTTCAATAGAATATGAAAACGAAAACATCGTTTATGCGTACGTACGGACTACCATCTCCAAAAACGGTGTTTTCCATTTCATATATATGTCTATTATAAATTTTTTATATGCAAAATATATATGATAAATAAATCATGTTTTATACTCTGGAATTATTTAAATCATGATCTATGTGATACAATCAAGAGTAACAGGTTAAAACACGTACGATAAAAAAGCGATTATTTCTCGAAATATTAATATAACATGGAAATTATTATTAAATGGGTAGTATAAAGTCATAAATGAATAATGTATGATATCAAAAATATTAATATGGTTCTGGTATAATTTAATAACAAACTATTGTCTTCATACAGGAGGCTAAACGTACACTGGACTAAAGTAAAGTGCAAGGTAAGGGGTTTTCATCTCACTCATCATTCCCATGAGATTCATGCCATATTGACACTATTACCTTTTCTGTGGTGTATGTACTTCCCATTATATTATTCCTTGTGTAATACAATTTAATATATTTTTATTGACATATTCATTGTATGATACTTCTTTTATGGGGTGTATGTTTTGTAAGTTACCAAATTGGTAATGGTTAATTTCACAATCTCATTATTATCCGAGGTTGTTTTGGATAAGTATCTGCTGGGAAATATTTATTATCCATGATCATGTATTATGAAAGAGTTTTAAAATGGAAAATTTTAAGGTAATTTTTACTGAAACAACATTTCAAATGTTTGAAATATTTATTCTTCTAAATCATTCTCATTAATGTCCATGTCTTCAAAATGGGTTTTAAGGATTTATTTATATGGACATGAATGTTTTTAAAATATTAATTCCTTTAAAAAGATTCAAAGTGTTATGGTACACTTTGATTCAAAAATGTCTTTAAATTAATTTTTTCCAAATTTTGTTACTTTTAAATGTTCTCATGAAAAAGGGGTATTTCTCTCAATGAGTTTTACAAATCATTTTCATCAATGTAGAAATATTTTAATGTATTTTAAACTAGTTTTGAAGTTGATTTATCATGATAAAAATCTTCCATATTGTATTGAAGGTTTTGTGATATGTTTGACTGTGGATGTGTTATTTTTATACCATTTATGGTTTATGGATAAAGTATTCACATTTCGTATGCTAGTTTTAATACGATTGTTTATGTTATGTTTAGACCTTTTCATATGAGGAATGTATTGGACTAAGTAAGTGATGGGTGGAGCCCTCTATAGCTCCTAGATGCATCGGTAGGTCTCATGAGACAAACTAGTGTCTTGGCACGAGGCCTTGACAAAATATTATTTTTAGTCTTAGCACAAGGCCTTGGCTACGTTGTTATAATAGTCTGGAATTATGCATTCAATCATTATGAAAGTGCTTATTGATATTTCATGAGATTATTCGATTAGTAGAATATCCATTTCAATAAGTAAATGGAATTATTTCATTTTATTTCTGCCATATAATGCTGAATTTCATGTTTAAAAGTCTTTTGTTTTAGTTTTATAAAATTCCTTAAATGTTTATGCCAATTTTTTAAAGTTTTCGATGTATTTATTACCCTTACTGAGCGTTTGAGCTTACCCCTTTATATGTTTTATATTCCAATGATTCTAAAAACTGTATTATGATTGATATGTAGGGTTAAGCTAGGGAAATAATGGTGTTCAGAAGGGATTATTTATGTTCATTTTTATGTTATAAAGTGTAATGTATCATTCACGTATGTAATCTATTTTCCAAGACTGTTAAACTGATCGGTCCTTCGGGACTTGATTCCTTGTAATCATGCCAATGTATTAAAATAATGCATCGACTGTGGGAAACTGGGGTGAAGGTGTTACATTAATCACTAAATTAAAAGGCTTTATTTAGTATCTTGTGTTACCAGCAAGACAAATTTTTACTAAAAAACAATATGAAATTAAAATATTATTATTTAATATAACAATATACAACTTTACTATTAAATTAGATGTTATAAATCATATTAAATAAATTATAGAAATATATGGTTTACAAAAATATAAAATGACCTCCTTTGTAATCAATATATTAGAAATTTATATAAGAGACAATTAAATATATTTGAAATGTCTTTTTAAATTTGTTTTCTATGAATAAATTAAAATAATTAATATTAGAGACAGATATTAATGAATTATTTATATTATGAAATCAATAGAATATTCTTTACACTAATCCATTTGGTTTTATATGCTTATGATAGTGATTAATCTATATATTTTCTTTAAATTTTATTTTTCTAAGAAGGAAATTTTACAAGATTTTAATGGAGATCTTATTTTTAATCTATTTATAAGATATTTTATAATTCAAAGACAGAATATTAATGATTAATTATACAGTGGAAAATAAAAACTATAAAATGGTTTTTTATATTTTTAATGTGTGGTCTCATTTTCGGATAAATAATGAACAATAATGAATTTTAAATAAAATTAATTCTCATCTCAATAATATATAAGGATATATTATTATTTTTTATTTTATAATTATTATTTAGATAAATTATACATAAATAAATACAAATTAGATCATTACATTATATTTCACAATTATATTGTATATAAAAATATTTAAATCTTTTGAAAATATTTACATTAAAACCCCACTTGGTCGTTTGATCTACAACGTAAATATAAAATTAATTTCTGTAACATCTATTATTTTAATATGAAATAATAATTCCATATAAATAATTGGAATAATTTTTAATTTATAAAAATTTCAATTTAATTTTTTTGCCAAAATATTAGAAAATATAATTAATATTAATCACAATGATTAAGAAACAATGTGCTTATAAATGGACTAAACTGTAAATTTAAGGAAAAATAGGCTAATAAAATATCCCATATGTAATTTTTTGGGATTATTTATAAAATATACTAAATATTATTGAATTTGTATCATTATTAGATTCATATTAAATGAGAATAATTTGGGTGGAAATCACTTTTCAAAAATTTACAATAACGCCCCTCCTCCCCCTGTAAAGAAGCCACTCACACCTCCCACTTCTTCATACTACTCAAGACATCTGGATAAATAAATAATTTAAAAAATAATTTCTTAACATCCCTAAAATAATAGTATAAGACATTTTTTGGGTATAATTTAAAACAGGGATGTGTTTTTGTATAAATTAATATGAGTTACACAAATATGAGGGAATGTTCTTTAATGATCACCTTAGTTTTATTGGTTTCTAAAATAATCAAATTATAATTATTAAATGACTAAATAAGAAAATAATTGTCCTAAACACAGTTATATTTTTTATGTATTTTTTTATACCTACACCTAAAGAAACTCCCATCAAATGGGAAAAAACGTAACATTCACGTATACGACGAACTATCGCATCACAAAATAATGATTATGTGTTCTTCAATATCCTAATCTCATGTGGGAGATTATGATAAGAAATAATTTTAATTTTCTATATAATATATTTATTAGGTATTTAGTCTTTCATAATTTTTATATAACTCATACATTAATGGGTTCTATATTGTGGTGTTACAATAACATCATTTTTAGATGTGTGGAATACCGCCTACTCAAAAGAAATGTGTTTTGTTTACACTATACATGGAATGTGTTAAGGATGGTTCTAAATTTTTTTTAACATATATGAAATAAACATGATTCTATAATAAAAATTTATAAATATATATATATGTAATAGATCCCCTTTATCACATTAATATGACTAGAAATGGAAGTATCGTTCAGGCGTACAAGCATCGTACCATCTCACAAAATAGTTCATTTAATTTACTATATAAAACTAATATTAATTACCCTAAATATATTTATGAAATTAATATATATATATATATATATAATTTAAATAACCATTTAAATTTTGTATATTATAAAATAATTATATAAATAATATGAACAAAATGTAAAATATCAAAACATACTTGAATAAATAGAAAATTTACAACTAATGTAGTGAAAACAATTAATGATTATAAAATAATAAGTTATATGAAATTACATGAAGTTAATATAGGATCGAATAAATATGATTTTATATTGATATAATTCCTTTATTTCAATAAAACTATTATTCATAATGTTAATGGATGTTCAACAAATAAGAATCATTGTGTAAGGGATTCTTGTCTCACATTTCTTTTCATGAGGCAAACCCAATTTTAACCATATACTTATTTTGTGTGGTGAATATACCACCAATTTTGATATATTATATTTTGATTATTTTATATTCATTGTATTTAATGTTCTATTTGATGTTATCTCATTCATGGATCTTATGATCCAAATGATTCTAATTAGTAAGGGGCATTGTCTAAAATTCCATTATTTGAGGCATACATTATTGGTGTACAGTTAATTTCATTTATAAGGGAAATATATATCCACTTTGACATAAAATATCATTAATACTTAATTATTCTTGGAGTGTTTAGTTTAAAAATTATTTATTTCATCTAAGGGGTTTTGAACCTAAAATTACAATGTGATAATGAAATTTTAGGACAAAATTATTTTTTCATTAGGCTATCATAATTCCTCAATATAGTTAATATTATTTGATTTTGTGTATAATATAATTTACTATCTATTGATGTGAACACACTTTTATAATGTTTATTTATTGTTAATACACAAAATTATTTCATATATTTGTTATCTATTTTAAATTATGGCCTATTCATTGGATTACTTCACAATATTATTTTAATCAGAATTGTTTAAACATGAATTTCCGCTAGAGGAAATTATTTGACCATTATATATTTAACCCTTTAGTTTTATTATACAAATTTTTTTTCAGAACCATTTTGCTAGTGGTCATTCCATTTTCTACCCATTGGTAATCAAAATATTTTTTATAATGTTTAAATGAAGGAACAACTTCATTTACCTCTTTAGTAGGAGAATGAAATTCTTTCAACAAAACATTTTTCTATAAATATTGTAATTTTTTTAAATTTAAAAAAAATATTTATTAAATAAAATTTTACACTATTTTTCTTTTACAAAATTTTTCAATGGAATCTTGTTGTCTCTTTCGGAATGTGGAACTTTTCAAAAAAAATTATCATGTAAAGGGAATATTGATTTTACTTTTTATGGTATGTTCATAATTACATATAATCATTTCTTTGAAGATTCCATTACATGTTTAAAATATGAAATTTTATAAAAAAATTAAATATATTTTCATAGAAATGTATTTTTTAAATGTCTTTAAAAATATATTGGGTATGATCCTTAAGAATGTTTTAAAAAGATCATCATATAATATTTTTATTCATCAGTGAAAACAACACATTACATGTAATCCACATGTGATAAAATATATTGATACAATCCATATTGTTCTTCTAGATGTTTATAATTTATTTGGCTTTGGATAACATTAATATTCAGTTATTTGATTAATTTATTCCACTTGAAATATTTATTATCCTTATATCATTGAATCTTGAATTTATTCTAAATATATATATCATTTTTCTTGTATTCTTTTTCCTAAACTTTATATAATCATCAAATATGATATTTACATTGAAAAATATTTGATTAAAAATGAAAATATTGATAAATATGTATTACGTATTTAATAATGTTATTTGAATAGGCTTGTTAATTGTTATTTAAATTTAGTATTAGATATGAGGAATGCATAATCCATGTAGTGATGGGTGGGGATTGACCATTATATAGCCCTATGATGAATAAATAAGATCTGATAATAAAAATTAGATTCACTAATTAAACTGATTTCTAACTATATATTTAAAATACCTATACTATATATCATGAAAGAAGTGGTTTGCATTTTTATAGGACATTATATCTAATAATTATGAATTTCCATAATTTTTATTCATTATTTATCATCCATGAGATTTTAAAAATGAAAAATTATTTTGATGAATTTCATTTCCATTTTATAGATTAAATGAAAAGTTTTTTCATTTTCATACATATCCATATTGATTACTCTATATCAAATTACATAGGTTTTTATGTGTTTTTAATTATTTATTATTACTTATCTTTTATTCACATTCTACTCATTTTATTGATTACATGAAATGTGTCCTTATTTATTAGCATTACATATTGAATATTACCATTGATTCATTATTTCATCCTCAATAAATAAACCTAATTGTGTATTTTAGCTTATACTATTTTTTGTATACTTCCCCATTAATCAAAGTGTTTTCAAGAAATGATATGAAAGGATATTCTAGATAGAATAAATTGGTCCTACAAAAGAATAAAACGTTTTAAATAATGTATAAATTTTTAAATAAATACACGTGCTTTTAATTTTTTTTACCAAAATCAATAAACTATTTTTTCATTTGACATTTTAATTTATGTAATCATGCCAATGTAATTATAGTAGACACTTACTCTGATATTTTTGGGATCGAGCTACTACATCCTCTACCCTTCAATTTCTTATATCATTCAATGGACCAATGATATCTAATTTTTTGTGATAATATTCCCAATGAATGATAATTTCTTCTACAAGAACATTGAAATTATGTAATTTTCTAAGAGATTACCCTTCCATGAGAACTTTAGTATAGTTTTTAGAAGTTCAATATAACCCTATTCACTTTTGGAGTATATTAAAATATCATCCAAAAATACACCAACAAAATTTCCTATGTAATCCTTAAATATTATATTCATCATGTCCATGATAATTTATGGAGTATTAGTGATTCAGAACGAAATTACTATGAGCTCACAGTGTTGGTAGCATTTACTTAATGTTGTATTGGGAATATCATTACACTTCACACTTAAATGATAATGTATCAACTAAATATCTACCATTGAGTGGTATTTTTCTTCATGTGGATGATTGAATAACTCATAGATATATTATAGTGGATAATTTTTCATTATCATCATGTTCTTAAGATCATAATAATAAATAGAAAAGATAATTAACCCCTTATTCATCTTGATGATGATAACTTGGGAAAATCAACATGAGGAACATGGCAATATGAACACATAAACCATATTCTACCATAGTTTTACTTCCATTATTCATGTTCCAAAAAAACTATTATATATGGATCCTATTATATAGGAAATTCCATAGTT
This sequence comes from Viscum album, assembly GCA_963277665.1. Classification (NCBI taxonomy): domain Eukaryota; kingdom Viridiplantae; phylum Streptophyta; class Magnoliopsida; order Santalales; family Viscaceae; genus Viscum; species Viscum album. The sequence continues at coordinate 587,567,430 of OY728141.1, read as the reverse complement.
ATAATCATGATTGAATACTAAACCTCTCATTAATGAGGATGACTAAGAAATTATATAGGAAACACAAAAACATATTCCCTCTAAATGAGAATGTCTTCATGAATGATGTATTCCTTATAATCAATAATTTTCACAATATATTCATTCTATTATGAAATTTATATACATTCATAATAAGTTGGTCATAAATAAGATTCATCCACCTACTTAGACATTGTAAAATATTAGTGGACAATTCGTGACAAAGAGATACATTTCCTTATCATTGTAATTTATTTTTGATCTAAATTGGGAAATCCAATCCCTACCTAGAATTGCATCGAAATTAAACTAAATGTAGTATCATAAGGTTCTATGGGAAATTCATCCCACAAATTTTGACAAGGTAGGAGTTATAAACATGGGATTCCATAATTTCCCCATTTCACATTTTCACCAACAACTCTACGACCATACATTGTAGTGGTGTTTGAATATTTCTTCAAAATATGTTTGATGTGATGGAATTATTAAATCAAGAATTATAAAAATAAATTCACTATTATTTAATGAATATTTATAGTACCTATCACAACATCATTGTCAGGATCCAAAATCGTATTTATAATAGAAAAATATAATCCTTTCATCCTTAGGAGTTGTTGGGTTTCTCTGAAAACCTCTACGATTGTGTATTAGTTTGAAAAGTTCCCTTATTCCTTGAAATTATAGAAATAAAAAGACCATTTATGGTTAAATGGAGAATTACATTCCTCAATCATTTTAGTGGTATTCTCCCAATAAAAATCATTATATAGGATTCCTTCCATCATGCACCTAACTCATCTCTCCATCCCCCATAATAAATTTCAGGGCTACTTCATTGCGCACATTGGATAGGTGGTATATTGGAATATATTTACACCATTGTATTTATCCACCGAACCATTAAAATTAAACCCCGCAATCTATTATTAATCCCCATGATATCCTTGATATTCTTTTATCTCCATTTATACTTTGATGGAAAATCATATAATTTCATCACAACATTCAATGACTTAGATCACTAGAGATTTTTATAAATAGTGTTTTGTCCCACTAAATAAGTGGTAAACATTACATCTAGGTGTAATGAAAAATCATGTGGAATATCATCTGTGTCTTATGATATTGTTTTTCATATTTCCTAATATATTCGATACTTATTTGGTTGTGTAATATCACAACTCTTTCCATTATATGTTTCAGTGTGTGAGTAAACCATTTCTCAAAAAATATATTCTATTATACCTTCCACCCAACCACTGTGACATCTTCCTCCTTGTTTTTTATTTTTTTCAATGTCTACTATTTATTAATTTCTCCTTCCATATAATGACCATCAGGTTGAACATTATCTATCCTGGAACATTGAAGGAAGGGGAAGACCCTCTCATTGGAGTTGATCAATTTTCCACAATTATGGAATAATATGATTTAAATAAATTTCGTGGCCTTTTATCACACAATGTTTTAATTTTTTCATGTTATTTTTTAGAGGAGTTTGGCCTCTCCCCCATATCCAGGATTCTATTTTGAACGTAATTATGTTTATTGAGTATTAATTAAAAAAATTCAATTCCTACTCCCAATGTGTTGCTCATCTCATTGGGGAATTCATTATATTTTTCATCACATTGGTTGTTTACATGGTTAATCCTACATCAAATCATTGGCTAGAATAAATGGAATAGTAGGAACAATTAATTTTGAACTATGAAATCATAAATGGAAATTATATATCATTAAAGGTATATCTTATAAATTATATTTATTTCATAGAATTTTAATTTCTAGGAATTTCTCAATCGTATTCAGGATATATTTCTTAAAATATAATATTATTGTATTTTTTCCCTTAAAATTATTCTTAATGAGATTCAGAATTTTATAATGCATATCCCTTGGGAGTGTCAAAATAGGTGTGCAGTAAGGCCCATTGTCATGCACTATTTTTTTGTTGAGTCAAAATCAATTCAGTGATTTATTGTTTCAACCCTGTATACATCTGTTCCCAAACCACATCCACTTGTAGTATCTATACATGGATATATATGAATCATAGACACATACACTATAAATTAATAAATTTTAAGTACATTTTATTATACATAGTTTTATCCATGAAGAATCTCCTACGTTTTTCTAATCATATTACGAAAAAATACTTAAAATTTCATTTTATACCAACCATTACAACCATACACTTTTTTACACATTAATAAACTATTTATTTCCTAAAATTTGTCAATGTAAAACCTGAATTATTAATATGTATTCATTACATGGGAATTATGAACATTACATAAAAACATTTAACATCTTATGCAAAAAATTGTTTTCTAAAAAAATCCAACACATGTTCATATTTTTTCATCAAATAAAAATCATCATTGGCTAACATAGCCACGTACATAATAAAGTGTTGAGAAATAAAGCTCTCTAAGTGAATAAACATGGAATAACATGATGTAAGTATTACATGTTAAAATATAGTCTTATCAATGATGAATAAAATGGGTGAGGATCATAAACATGAACAATCATGCATTGTATATCATGATAACATAAAGGCAACATGGAAAATGTTAAAACAACATAAATCATTAAATAATAAACATGCAATGACCGGGAAATTCCATGTGATTTTTTTATTTATATGGAAATTTTTTGAGTCTATGAAAATTATTGGCACGTGATTTTGAGGCCCGGTGTGCTTAGAGTGAATTTCTGAACGTTTTTTTCAAGTATATTCAGAAATCTTGCGAGTTGGTTTTTGTAACTTATGAACTGGTTCTCGTAATTGAAATCTGCGGACACCGTTGAACTTGTAGAGACGATATTCTCTTAAGGAGATATTCATCTCGGCCGTAGTAGGTTGAGGGTGAATGTTAGTTTTTGTTTTTTATGTGGAAATAAAAATAAAATAAAAGACAATTTTTATTTTAATTTTACTTAAAAATTTCTACATGGGTAATGGTGATGGGTACCACCCGAATCTTCTAAAATGGGAGAAATCCCTTCACCACCACATTTAATTAGTTGAGCCAATGAAAATTTATTAAATGTGTTGACATTTAATTGTGAAAATGTAAAATAGTTTTCTAAACCTATCAAATACTATGTAATAGATTCGTTAGAATTTAGAAAGTTTCATATTAACTGAACCTTCATAAATTCAATGATCATTACTTACCCTTCCCAACTCTTATTTATATGGATCTTCTGGGGAAGGATTTTTCATGGCTTCACCAAGTGACGATGCTCTAGTAAAGTGTCATGATGCCCGACTCATGGAGGACAGAGCCGACTCTGGTGGGTGGGGGCGATCGATACTAAAACAAAAAATGAGGATTGACGATCAAGAGATGTTGTTGGAGGCTATTGTGGGAACGACGAACACCAAACCACTTCCTCAACTGCGGGCTTTTCTCAATCGTTCACAAGGTAGGGGTTTTTTTGTTATTCATGGTTTGATTTGAATTAATTATCTTGATCCTACTTCTACTGATATAAGGTGGAGGGTGTGGGCCAAACGAACACTGCTCGATACCTCCACTATTATTCATGGTTGTTGTATTCTTCACGGAAGAGAAAGATGGAGACTGCCTCCTAGGATAGCAGCACAGAACCGGGGCAGCGCACACCCACACATCTGGTAGACGAAGAGGTCACATGGAGGCCGAAGGGTGGCCGACTATGGCCGAATGTGGCAGTTGACAGAGGGCGTCCGGTATGACAACCCAACTTTTATTAAAAACATAAACATGATTTATTACATAAACTAATCACTTGATACATCATGGATGATTGAGAGGTCTACTATCTTTGGGGATTAGGTTTATTATATAACATCTTAAAAATGAAATACAACATCTTTATTGAAAACATCCTTTACATGACCACTACATTCCCTCGTACCTAGCATTACATGGGATAACCTGAGGACATACAGAAGAAAAGGGGTGAGCTATAGATCCAAGTAAAGGAATAAACAAGGAATACATGAAGAACACAATACATGTTAGACAATTGTCAAATCAATACAGAATAAGAGAAACATGAACATAAAGGCATGATAAATCATTATAATCATAACATGTAAATGTGGCAACAACACTTAACATGGTATTAGGATGAGCCAAGGCTCATTAGACATGGAGCACGAGTAATTCCTCATTGCACATGAAGCACGAGTAAAAACTCGTTTTACTTGAATTAGCATGATCCAACACCCATTGCACATGACATATCATGATACTATACATTACCCAATGCATTGGAACGTTATAAGGGTGAAATCTTCTTAAACATTTCATTTCATGCATAAGTGTGCCACATGGATCATAAAAAATGGATTCATAAAACATAATCATTTATACCACGATAAAGGAATGAGGAATTCATACATGAAACTTTATAATCAATAACTAAATTTTCATAATGGTGAATACCCTTAATGGAGAAATGGGCATGGTATTTAATACATAATGGCATTGGCTTAGATAATCGGTGTGATTTCGGTAGCCTAACGTCGTGACATAAGAATTCATAAAAATGGTTGATTAGAGAGAAAGGGGTTCCTAATAATATTTACATGTAATGGACAGTAAGAAGTTCATATAGATACCTGTCCCAAAAATTTTAATGGATTTTAGATTCATGATACAAAAGTATTACTTGAATGTAAATGAGGAGAGAGAAGTTCTTTTCCGAATTTTTACATAGTAACAGGTGTACATGGGAGGCATTAAATGAGAAAGAAAGGGGTATCCCATCATTCAAACATTAATAGGGCAGTATGGGGGAGGTGAGAAACCAAACCCCAACATTCATAGTAGAAATTAAAATGGAAAAACTACTTAAATTAAATTGGACAAAAATTAGAAAGGAAGAAAAAACCCTTACATTGAAGTGTGCTTCCAAAGTCTTGAGAGAGGCTTCTTGGGAGCTTGGGGTACCTTGGGAGGATTATAGAGAGAGTAGGGCAGAGGTTGGATGAACTCCAAAGGCTTTGAGTGATGAGTAAGTGGGATCTTGGGTGAATTTATATAAGAAAGGTGAGTGAATTCATTATTATTTAGGTTTGGGACCCCTTACATTAAACTATTCCAAACCACAAATCATCTCAAGGTTTTTGCCCATGGTTTTTGGAAAAGGGGAGAGGAAAATGATACTTTATAGGGCAAATGTACTAACTTCTTAAAATAATGGGGTTGCTTATGTGGAGGTTTGTCACACACCCATGGAAAATAATTTAAAAAGACAAGATGTTTAATAAGTCTTGAGGGGTCCGTTAATGCTTTGTAAAATAAGTCAATAAAACCCAAAATAACATTATTTTAATGGTAAAACATATATTAGCCGAAAATAAACTTATAATATTTTATAAAATCACTGTTAGGTCATTATGATGTCATAAAACACATTATATATTGAAATGGTATTTATTTTTTACCCAAAAATTTTACTGTCTCAGAAAATAATGAAAAATTCACCATTGGATAATTTCAATGTCCTCATTCCAAAAAAAAATTATTTTATCTAAATATTTTTTTATAAGTGTTAATTTTTACTTTTGAAAATAAAAACAACATTTATAAAAAATTCACAGGTTTTGACAAAAAATGGCTTTCAAACCTTCATAAAAATTATATTTGCATTAATATAATTATAGGATCATATATGTTTAATAAAAATTAATCTAATAATAATAATAATATTTTATTATAATATTATTTAATTCAAAAATCCAATATTTTAATAAAATATAATTCTTAATTAAATAATATGTAAAAACACTATGTGTACTTTAAAAACTATTTACAATGAATCAATGATGACAAAAAAGTATATTCATTATTATATAAAAAAATAATTTACATGAACATAGTACTAGAGATTTGTTACATAACACCTTAAAATAGCTGCATAAGACCTAAGTGTAAGGTGTGCGATGGTGACAGACTCTTGGGGTGGCTCAGATAACATCGCTCTAGTGGTAATATCTATCAACTTCCAATTTTCTCGTAGACGGTCCCATTCGAGCTTGACATGATGAAGCTCAGCTTGGTATTGGTCAAGAGCGAAGCCCAAGGAAGCCACCTCTTTTTCAAGCTCTGACAAAGTGGCTTTGTATAGAGCAATTCTACTGGATGATTTCATCGCTTCTTTTGTATGAGTAAATTGGGTTTGTTAAAGATCTATATTTATACTAATCATGTGATCACTGTTCAATGACTAAAAAAGTAACAGTCACAATTCTTAACATAAATCCAAGGAAGTTGGAATTTTATATAAACTTTTTACATAAAGATTCATTTAATTAGATCAAGAGGGAATTCCGTTAATGAAACTTTGTGTCATTAAAATATTCCCCCTTAAGAAATTTCACCCTCAAATTTTCATCCCAAACTAAAACAGATGTTGGTAACTTAGCTTCATCATTTCCTCTGATTACCTAGTCTCTTCTTCAAACATGTTGTTTCGCCACAACACCTTGATGAGGGGAATCATCTTATTTCATAGAACTTTTTCTCTACGATCTAAGATCTTCACTTGTTTCTCCTCATAAGAAAGATCATCCTCCAACTGTACCACCCCAGAAGAGAGTACATTTTAAGGGTCCGGTATATACTTAATTAAGAGGGATACAATAATAACATCATGTACTTTGGACATGGTTGGTGGATGTACTAGTCGATAGGTCGTAGCCCTGACACGATCAAGAATCTAGTAGGGGCCGATATACCTTAGACTTAACTTCCCTTTCTTTCCAAACTTCATGACCATCTTCCACGGAGATATGTGTAGAAAAACCATGTCTCCCACATTACACTCAAGGTCTCATCGACAATTATCTGTATAACTCTTCTGTTGACTCTGGGACGCCTTGATATTATGTTGAAATGTTTTTACCTTCTCCACCAATTCTTCAACCATTTCTGGTCCAAGCAGCTTACGTTCACCAACATCATCCCAACAAGCCAATGTTCTGCACCATTTCCCATACAGGGCTTCATAAGGTGCCATTTGGATGCTCGAGTAGAAACTATTATTATAAGAGAACTCAACCAGAGGAAGATGTTGATCCCATCCTCCTTTAATGTCTATTGAGCATGCTCTCAACATGTCCTCAATTGTTTGGATAGTCCACTCGGATTGGACATCAGTTTGAGGATGATAGGCCATGCTGAAGTTCAGCTCAGTATTCAGAGCATGTTAAAGACTCTTCCAAAACATAGAGGTGAATCTTTGATCTCGGTCAGACACAATAGATAGTGGCACTCCATGCAGCCTTACCACTTCCCTGATATATATCCATGCTCGTTGATCAAATGAGATATCCTCCTGAATAGAAATGAAGTGTGTCATCTTTGTAAGATGATCCACCACAACCCAGATTGAATTTTTTTCCTTTGGATGTCCTCGGAAGTCCGGTGACAGTCAATAGTGATGTTCTAACATATCCATTCTGGTATGGGCAATGGTTGCATCATCCCCTTAGACTTCTTCCTCTCTACCTTTACTTTCTGGCACACCAGGCACATTGATGTATATTTAGCGATCTCCCTTTTCATATTATCCCACCAAATGTTTTCTCAGAGATCTCGATAAATCTTTGTGCTCCCTAGGTGAATAGAGAAATTTGAAGTATGTGCATCATTCAAAAGTTCCTTCTTCAACTCTGGACTTGATGGAACACATAGTCTTTTCCCAAATCTCACAATTCCTTCTTCATTAAAATTAAACTCCATGGATTTCCCTATTTCGATAGCTTCTACTTTTTCTTGAATTCCCACATCATCCTTTTGATAATCCTTAACCCTTCCCAAAGTGACGGTTTAGAAATCATTTGTGAATGGATTGATGATGTTCATTTCTTTTTTATTCCCATGTCTATCTTCAACAATTCTAAGAATATTGGATCCTTCTCAATTCTCATCATTGATAGAATCGCTGGGTCCTTTCTACATAAGGCATCTACCACCTTGTTTGCATTCCCAGGGTGTTAATGTATTAAACAGTCATAATCCTTAATGAGCTCTATCCATCTTCTCTGGAACATATTAATCTCTTTCTTTGTGAATATATATTTAAGACTCTTGTGGATAGTATATATCTCAAATTTCACCCCATAAAGAAAATTCCGCAAGATTTACAAGGCAAATATCACCGCCACTAACTCCAGATCATGCGTTGGATAGTTTCGCTCATGGATTTTCAACTGCCATGAGTCATCAGATATCACTTTATCATTCTGTGTCAGCATACAACCTAAGCCCTTCTTCGATGCATCACTGAATACCCCATAAATTTCCCCACATGTGGGTAAAGTGATCACATGCACAATGATAAGCCTCCATTTCAACTCTTTGAATATTTCTTCACATTCATCACTCCAAGTAAACTTTACACTCTTTCGAGTTATATTGGTAAGAGGGTTGGACAATCATGAGAAATTTCTCACAAATCGTCGATAATATCCAGCTAACCCCAAGATGTTACAGATATCCATTACTGATGTTGGCCTCAGTCATCCCTCAATTGCATCTGTTTTGGAGGGATCCACAGATATCTCATTACTTGTGATGATATGGCCCAAAAATGAGACCTCCTTCAACCAAAACACAAACATGCTGTACTTTTCATAGATCTTCTCCTTGCGCAAAGTCTCTAGTATAGTTCTTAAATTATCCTCATGATCCTCCTTGGTTTTGGAGAATATTAGAATATCATCTATAAATACTACCATAAATTTGTTGAGGTAATCTCTAAAGAATCTATTCATCATGTCCGTGAATATTTCTTGAGAATTAGTGAGTCTGAAAGGCAATACTATGAATTCATAGTGCCTGTATCTTGTATGAAAAGTAGTCTTGGGGACATCTTCCTTCTTAACCCTTACTTATTAATATCCCGACTGTAAATCTACCTTGGAGAATTATTGTACTCCATGCAGCTGATCAAACAAGTCATCAATTCGTGGGAGAGGATACTTTTTCTTTATCATGATTTTTTGAGCCGATGATAATCGATGGAAAGGCGCATTGAACCATCCTTCTTCTTGACAAAGAGGACTGCTGCACCACATGGTGAAGCACATGGGAATATAAACCCTTTATCTAGATTATCCTTTAGTTGTTTATTTTTCTCTTCAATCTCCATGACAGCCATTCTCTATGGTGTCTTGGATATTGGTAGATCCCCTGGTATAAGTTCAATTGAGAATTCTGCATCTCTTCTAGGAGGAATACAAGGCAGTTCCTCGAGAAACACTTCCTCAAATTCCCTCAAAATAGGCATTTATTCAGGGATGGTTTCTTCCTTGGACTCAATCATATGAGCCAGATACACATGCTCATAGGGTAGTAATATCCATGCTTGAGATGATGTAGCTAAAGGAGATTTTTCTTCTTACTTACACTTGTCAATAATCAGGGGTCAATTTTTAATATGAAGTGTGATTTCCCTTTCCTGACAATTTATGTTGTCTATATATAAGGAAATCGAATCTATACCAATAATTGCATCAAATTCCACCAGAGGGAGTATGACGAGGTTCGCTGGGAAATTCAATCCATAGATTATTACAAGGGAGGACTTATATTAATAGGATGAAATGATTTCCCCATTTTCTATACTTACTGACATCTTCACTTCCATGATTTTTTGTGGTTCTATGATTGTTCTACTAAACATTTGAGATATATAAGAATGTGTAGAACTTGAATAAAAAAGTATGTTCACTATTCTTGAATTAATAACTAGCGTACCTGTCACCACTTCGTTGTTGGGGTTCACTTTGGTAGAAGAGATGGAAAAAGATCTTCCTTTTTGCCTTGCATGTTGTTGGTTGCCTTCGAAAACCCTTGGAATAGAGCACTGATTTTCAAAATTCTCTTTTTCATTTCAGTTGTAGCAATGAACAACGCATTGAGGTTCGAACGAAGTGTTCTTACCCTCTGTCACCACAGTGGATCTTTCTTTCTGATAGTTAACAGCTAGGTTCCCTTCTCTTCCACACCTAGAGAATTTCCTTGTACCCTTGAGGAAATTTCCAGGGTGCTTCTTTCCGCACTTTTGGCAAGTGGGATGCTGGATCATCTTAGCACTGTTGGATTTATCCATCAGACAGCTAGCATTGAATTCCACCTTACTCTTCTTGTCCCCATGATACCCCTATGATTCCCTGATCTCTACTTCATCCTTGAGAGCACATCAGACAATTTCTTCATAGCTGTCGTAGTCACAGATCACTAATGATTTCCACAGGCTAGGCATTAGCCCACCAAAGAAGTGGTCAACCTTGCATTTGAGGGTAACGAAAAAGTCGGAAGCGTATCATAAAAGTATTGTGAAGTTACCATCGTACTATCCAATAGATTATTATTCATTTTTCTTGAGGTAAAGGAAGTTCCCTTCCATCTTAAGTTGCAGGTTGCGAGGAAAATATTTATCAAAAAACATCATCCGAAAATCCTTCCATTCCAACGCCTCGATCTCCTTCTCAAGCTTCATATTTTTGATCAACGTCCACCATTGATCAGCTTCAACCTCTATGTGATAAGCCCCCATGAGATCCATCTATTGTTCAGATCATAGAAGGATAGAGAAGATCATTTCAATGGATTTGATCCATTGTTCAGTGATCGTGGGATCAGATGATCCACTAAAAGTAGGAGGCCTTTGCCTCATTAAGCTCTTTATATCGACTTGTTCCTTATCAGGGGGTTTGGATGTTCTTATTAACATGTGTTTCTATTCAAATCTTGAGTTAGCTGAGAGAGAAGCGTGAAAAATTTCGTGACTCCCGCTCCCATTGGATTGGGCATCTCATAAGTACAATCATCACACTAATCTTCACATCGATTGTTATCCCGAGTCCTCCTATTACCGGCCATTGGCAGAAATAAATGGAAAATTAGGGGTAACACATAAAGGGTAATCCAAATACAAAAGTTTATGACTTATACATAAACATTAATTTCCATAACTCATGTGTCTATAGGCTTCAATCTAGGATTTTCATGATCTACTTTCTAACATATATTCGTAGGGGCATTTTTTTAATTCCTTTAATAAGGGATTATACTAAGATTGTGAATTTTTCAAAACATATCCCCTAGGAGTGTCATATAAAAGACTGTATCAGGCCCGTTTTCATTCACTAGTTCCCGTTCGAGTCTAGCTCAATGCTGTGTTTTCAGGTTTTACCACTAGGATACATCTGTTCCAGAGCCGCCTCTACCTGCTCGTATCCAGACAGGGATGCATTTTTTTGATAAACCACTAACTCAGTACTTGACAAAACATAGGGATGTTCATATTATACTTAGTATTGTTTATTTGTATTTACTAGGTTTTTCTAATCATAATCCCAAAAATAACTAACCCTATCCTCTGATACCAACTATGACAACCCTGCTTTTATTACAAACTTAAACATGATTTATTACATAAAATATTCACTTCATACAACATTGATGATAAATAGGTATAGTGTGTTTGGGGATTAGGATCATTACATAACAACTTAAAACATGAAATACAACATATTTATTGAAAAATCCTTCTCATGACCACTACATTCCCTCGTACATAGCATTGCATGGGATACCATGAGGACATACATAAGAAAAGGGGTGAGCGATAATGCTTAGTAAGGGAATAAACATGGAATACATGAGGAGTAAAATACGAGTTATAAAATTGGCATATCAATAGAGAAAAAGAGAAACATGAATATAAAGGCATGATAAAGCATGATAATCATAACATGGAAATGTGGAAACAACACTTAACATGGAATTAGCATGATCCAAGGCTCATTGCACATGGAGAATGAGTAAATCCTCATTGCATCTGATGTACGAGTAAACCAAAATTTCACATTAATTAGAATGATTCAACATATATTGTACATGACGTATCATGATACGATACTTTACCCAATGCATTGGAGCGCTATAAGGGTGAACCCTTCTTAAACATTTCATTTCATGCATAAGTTTCCCACATGGATCATAAAACATGGATTAATAAAACATAATCATTTATTCCACGATAATGGAATGTGTAATTCCTACATGAAACATTATAATCAATAAGTAAATGTGCATAATGGTGAATACCCTTGATGTTGAAATGGGCATGGTATTACTACACAATGGCATTGGCTTAGAAAATCGAGGTGGTTTCGGCAGCGTAACGATGTGACATAAGAACTCATAAAAACGGTTGATGAGAGTGAAAGGGGTTCCTCATCATATTTACATTTAATGGAATGTAAAGAGGTTATATAGATACATGTCACAACAATTTTAAGGGAATTTAGATTCACGATACAAAAGTATTGCTTGAATGTAGATGAGGAGAGAGAAGTTTCTTTCGGAATTTCGGCATAGTAACAAGAGTACATGGGAGGCATTAAATGAGATAGAAAGGGGTCTCCCATCATTCAAACATAAAGTGGGATGTATGATATAGGTGAAAAACCATACCCCAAAATTCATAATTGAAATTAAAAGGGCAATCCAACTTAATGAAAATTGGTCAAAAATGTGAAATGAAGAAAAAACCCTTACTTGGATGTGTCCTTCCAAAGGCATGAGAGAGGCTTCTTTGGAGATTGGGGAACCTTGGGAGTATTCTAGATATAGTAGGTCATAGGTTGGACGAACTCCAAAGGCTTTGAAAGCAAAGTAATTGAGAGAATGAGTGGGTTTATATAGGAATGGTGAGTGAATTCTTTATTATTTAGGTTTGGGACCCCTTACATTAAACTAATCCAAACCACAAATATTTTCATGGTTTTTACCCATGGTTTTTGGAAAATGGGAGAGGAAAATAATATCTTATAAGTCCAAAGTCCTAAATTCTTAAAATAATGGGGTTGCTTATGTGGAGGTCAGTAACACTCCCATGGAAAATAATTTAAAAAGACAAGATGTTTAATAAGTCTTGAGGGGTCCATGAATGCTTTGTAAAATAAGTCAAACAAAAACAAAATCACATTATTTTAATATTGAAATATATATTGGCTGAAAATAAATTTATATTATTTTATTACTTCACTCTTGGGTAATTATGATGTCATAAAACACATTATATATTTAAACGGTATTTAATTTTTAACCAAAAATTTGATTGTCTTTGAAAATTACGAAAAATTCATCGTTGGATAATTTTGACGTCCTGATTCCAGAAATAAAATTTATTTTATCTAAATAATTTTATAAATGTGTTAATTTTCACTTTTAAAATTAAAAATGACATTTATCAGAAATTCATGGGTTTAAAAAAAAATCGTTTTCAAACGATAATAATAATTAAAATTTCATTCATAAAATTATAAGATCATTTATATTTAATAAAAATTAATTTAATAATAATAATAATATTTTATTAAAATATTAATTAATTCTGAAATACCTTAATTTAACAAAATATAATTCATAATTAAATAATAACTAAAAACACTATTTGTACTTTAAAAACTATTTACAATGTATCAATGATGACAAGAAAGTATATTCCTTATTATATAGAAAAAATAATGTACATGAAAATAGTACGAGAGATTTGTTACATAACCCCTTAAAACAGCTGCATAAGTCCTAAGGGTAAGGTGTGCGATGGTGACAGACTCTTGGGGTGGCTCAGATAACATCGCTCGAGTGGTAATATCTATCAACTTCCAATTTTCTTGTAGATGGTCCGATTCTAGATTGACATGATGAAGCTTAGATTTGGCATGGTTAAGAGAGAATCCCAAGGACGCCACCTCTTTTCTGAGCTCTGACAAATGGGCTTCATATAGAGCAATTCTACTGGATGAGGCCATCGCTTCTTTTGTTTGAGTAAATTGGGGTTGTTAAAGCCTTATATTTATACTAATCATGTGATCACTGTTCAATGGCTAAAAAGGTAACGGTCACAATTCTTAACATAAAACCAAAGAATTTGAAATTTTATATAATCTTTTTACATAAAGAGACATTTAATTAGATCAAGATAGATTTCTATTAATGAAACTTTGGGTCGTTATATCTGGTGCTTTGGTCGGCCATAGAAACATGGGCGGCACAACAGTGTCATTGTTGGAACAAGTTGTCCCGGCCCACCTGGCCGCGATGGATGGTAGAAGTCAGCCAGTGATCGGTCGGACACTATGAGGTGGTGCACGATGCACCACAGGGAGGAGCAATGGGACAGCCTTTTTTTCCAGCCCAGCTGTACCGAGCGGGACTTGTTGTGGGACCCGCGTGCTGGCTGCCGACCAAATGGCTTCGGCCATTCGGTGATTGATGGCGGGGGGGAGTTTGACACCCCCCGCCCCGCATGCGGAAAGGATAGACCGCCCAGTGTGGGTTTGGCCACCCAGCATGGGCTGGACCACCCCGAGCGGGCCATGCCCGTCATGGACCAGCCCAACCGGGACAGACCTGAGTAGTTCTGGGTCGAATAAAATTTGGAAAAGTCGACCCAGGCCATGTGGGATCCGAACGATGCCCAAATAGAACAAGAAACACCTTATTGGCCATATCTATTTCACCAGGCATCTGTTTGACGAACCGTCTGCAGCACCGAAATCCTTGGAAAGAGATTGTCCTTTTTAAATACCCCACATGAGTCTTAGATAATGTTTGGGGTATGACCGGGTGGGATCGAACTCGAATCCCACTAGGCCCTCAGGAATAAAGGGACAATAACTTATAGACCATGCATCATATTGATGCACCGTCTATTGTGATGAGACCCTTTTTTCCTGGCGGTACATTGAGATACATATTTGTGGGACTTCGTGGCAGTTGGAGTATCGACCTGTGGATTGAGGAGTGGATCCTCCAAGAATCAGGCGAGCTTAATGCGGGAACCTTTTAGCTAGCTGTAACATGATAATGGGATCCTTCATGGGTCTATGCTCAAGGACCCCATATGGATCCGCTTTAGGAATCAATTTGGGACTGCTCTAGGATCTTATGAGGGTTTGTTGTACTATGATCCTATGTGGGTCTGATGATGCACTAGGATCATGTGTGGGTCTGTTGTACTAGGATAATGTGTGGGTAAGATGATGTACTAGGATCTTGTGTTGGTCTGTTGTGCTAGGATCCTGTGTGGGTCTGCTGATGTATTAGGATCCTGTGCGGGTTTTCTGTATTAGGATCATGTGTGGGTCTGATGATGTACCAGAATCTTGAATGTGTCTATTGTACTAGGATACTGTGTGGGTACGATGAAGTAATTGGATCTTGTGTGGGTCTGATGATTTGGGATCCTACATGGGTCTGCCTTTTAACCGAGTAAGATGATTCAGTAGTTACATCTATTCATCACTACTACTATACATATGTTATAACTAGTGTGAGATGAGTCTTTACCTTTGTGTAATTCTTCTGTGTGGTGTAACTATGTGGTACATACCTTCTTGGTGTTACCCTTGTTGTATTATTCTGTGTGGTATACCTGTGTGGTACTTACATTCGTGGTAATATTCCCTTCATAGAACAGTTGTACATTGGCTATGGAGTTGGGCCTTGTGTTTCCTCTTGAATAAGATGGGTAATATTTGATAACTTTGGTATATTTATGGGCATATATCTATGTAGGGTTTTCACTATTTTACATGCATTGTGGCTTATTCTTTGAGGATTTTGTGCTACCTTAGGTATTTTAGGATCCCAACAGAGTATCGTTATACTCACACCTCCACAGGAATGGCCCACACCTTGTTTTGTATGGTGAAGACAACAGACAGTACTAATCGAGGCTGGGAGTGCCAGGACTGGATGGTCCGTGGTGGTGGACCATACCGCGTGTCAGTACACAGAGGATAAGGTCGAACATGGATTGCTGAGGAGGTGATATGTACCTACCCATCAGGTAGGAACCATGAAGGATGACCTAGTAGTTGTCTTTATCTTTCTTCAGTTGTATTTTATTTTCAGTTGTACATGAACCTTTACTATTGGAATTTTATCCTGGCCCCTCTTACATTCAGCACTCTTTATTATATACAGTTTACTTGTGTTCGTATCTTTCTGGGTGCGAGGTTGAGTTTGAATAAAAAATATAAATTTAACACATTCTCGATTTTAGGGGATACACCTTTTGGTACTAGTCTTCAGCCCCTGGCCTATGGAAGGTGGGCTTGTGGTAAAAAGGGAACGAGGCTCGAGGGACGGGTCATGATGAAATCGTGTCAAAGGGGTCGGTTCTACCGTAGAAAATTGGATACTAATATTTTAAATGGTAGTAGTCTTAAGTGTAGTGAGTGTGATTATCAGTTTAGGGAGTCCAATATTGGTGCAACATCCAACATATCCATACACCAAGATACTGACTTCTTATTTATGACTCGGTGCCGGAAAACACTTATTGTGTGTGTGTTTTGAAAAGTTTTCTTTATGAACTTTTTAATTCAGCTCGCCAGGTATAACTTATTGACCGTGACACCCATGTTTCTTTTTAGGATGAATCAATATAGACAACTAGCTAGGGTTCCAGGTATAGTACAAAATGATATCCCACCGAGCGATGAGGACTCAGTGCAGGGACCTCATTCAGTAGAGGCACCATTGGAGGCACCATCAGTACCTTTACCTATTGGGACACCAATTCAACCAGCCCCAGCAATAGTGGGTGGACTCTTCTTGAGCATGTTGCATAAGTTCCAGTGCCAGAGGCCACCATGGTTCAGCGGAGAGATGGACCCATAAGCGGCTGAGGAATGGATGGAGGCTATGGTGAGAGTCTTCTCACTGGTATGGACACCATAGGACCTCATGGTTATCCTTGCCTCCATTCTCATATAGGAAGTATCAGGTAGATGGTAGAGCTTGATGCTTCATGTTCACTATGAGGTGACACTCATCTAGGCAGACGTTGAGAGCCTGTTTTAAGTAGATCATGTCCCAGCGACTCTTTGCATAGTGGGCGTACATAAGATTTTTCATCTGCAGCAGGGCAGCATGACTGTGGCTCCTTACTCAGCGAGGTTCACCGAACTGTCACGCTACTCCACTGATATGGTGCAAGACACATTTTTTAGGGCTCAGACCTTCGAGCAGTGGATTAGGTGGGAGATCATGGATTGAATAATTTTTCTCATTATCCTGACCCAGGAGGGGGTGTTAGAGAGAGCCCTCTTAGTGGAGAGTTATCTTGCTGAGAAGTTGATAGCAGTGAAACCCACCAATGGGCATCATGTAGTGGAGGCTTCATTAGGTGTAATTAAATAGATGTCACATATTTCTAAGAGGACCAAGCCTACAGGTGGACAACCATAGGATTCTGGGTTGGTTGTGTGGGGAACCGTAGACAGAACCAGTCATGCGAGGAGCATGCAGTGTTTCACATGCGGCGTGGAGTGTCACATGGCTCGGGACAGCCCAAACCACCATACATATGATCAGATGATGGTCGAAGGACTTCCAAGCATAGATAAAGGTTCGACCGAGGACGTCCGTAGGGAGTAGGCAGAAGTGGCATATGAGTTGGCTATGTAGCTGGTTGTCGGTGAGGAATCGAGATGTTCCACCACTACCACAAGGTGGTCCACCCCGACCACAGGGAGCAGGTGGAAAGGAAAGATCATAGCTCCAGGCAGCTGATGACTATGAAAATGGCACTCCAAAGATGATACAAGGTACGATCTGTGTCTAATCCACCTTAGATATAATAATTTTAGACATAGGTGATAGTCATTATTTTATTTCCACAACCCTCGTTAGAATCTTGGAGATTCCGGTGGAGCCATTGGCCCAATCCTTATGGATATAGACTCCTACATGAGCAGATTCGATGATTACACACTGGTTATGGCAGTGTGATCATACTCTAGGAGGTGAGAGCTTTGGCTGTTATCTTCTAGTAGCGGCATCGAGGCCTTATGACATCATCTTGGGTATGAACTAGTTATCTATAGTCCATGCGTAGATTGAATGTATTAGGCACAAAGTGCGGTGTGTCTGCATGGATTGGAAAAGGTTTACCATCACCAGTAAGAAGGGATCCCATGTATCACATGATGGAATTACCAGGAGGAGAGTGCAAAAAATCACTCATTATATAGCTAGTCGTACCCTTGGAGAAGTTGGAGTGGAGAGTCTATGATATCCTTTAATGGTGGACCAGTATGCTAATGTCTTCACTGATGATGTTCTAGGTCAACCTCCTCATTGATAGGTGGACATTTACATTGACATGTACCCTAGAATGGAACTGATAACTACACCAGCATATCAGATGGCTCCCGCAGAGCTTCATGAGATGCAGGTACAACTGGAGGACTTGCAAGGGAAGGGGTTCATCTCACCCAGTGTTTCTCCATGGGCTCCCACAATTTGGTTTGCTAAGAAGGAATATGAGAGATGGAGACATTGTTTTGACTATCGATTCCGGAATTAGGTGACCAAGAAGAACAAGTACCCACATTCGAGGATTGACATCCTCTTTGATCAGCTGAAGGGAGCATGATGGTTCTCTAAGATAGACCTCAGATCAAACTATCACCATATCAGAGTATGAGATGAGGATGTATAGGATAAGGATTTCATATTTTGGTATGACAATTGTGAGTTCTTAGTTATGCCATTCGGCATGACCAATTCTCTATCAGTGTTCATGGGAATCATTAACATGATATTTCGGTCATACCTTGATCACATTGTAGTAGTCTTCATCGACGATATCCTAATGTACTTGGATAATGAGGAGGAGCATGCCTATCATCTACAAATAGTTCTAGACACACTCCAAGAGCACCAGCATTATGGTATGCTCTCGAAGTGTCGGTTCTATATTATAGAGGTTTATTTTCTGGGATACGTCATCTCGGAGGCTAGATTTACAGTGGATCCAATGAATATTGAGATGTTACTTTCTTGGGAGACACCTAATAGTGTGACATAGGTACATAGTTTCCTAGGATTGGCCGGATTCTACAGGGGGGGGGGTTTCCAAATTTATCCAGAGTTGCAGCACCATTATCAGTGTTGACTAAAAAGGTTAAACCCTTCGTGTTTTCGAAGAGATGTTAGTGGTGTTTTTAGGAGCTAATGTAGAGGCTGACTAGTTCCCCCATCTTGATGCTACTGAAGGAGGGCGTTGGGTACATAGTCTACTGCGACGCATCAGGGATCGAACATGGATGTATCCTGATACAGGAGAAAGCAGTGATCACATATGGTTCTCAATAGCTGAGACAACATGAGCAGAACTATGAAACCCATGACCTAAAGTTAGCAGTAGTGGTCTTCGCGTTGAAGATGTGGTGACATAACTTGGTGGGAAAACACATTACGGTCAACTATGATCACAAGATTCTCAGGTATATAATCGTTGAGAAGGACCTAAACCTGAGAAAACAGAATTGGATTGAGTTTCTCTAGGAATATGGCTTCAAAATAGTCTATACACCTAGGAAGAGGAACATTGTAACAGATTCACTCAGCAGAATATATTGTATACAACTGTTATGTGAGGTGACAGAGTAGCTGGCCCTTTTGCAGAAATCCTTTATGGATCGACATGGATCAACATTTCATCACTCTCTTACAGTCACTCTCCTACATCATCAATGAGTTAGGGAGGTGAAACATGGGGTCATAGACTATGAGGCTCAATGTGCTTAGATGTCCATAGGACATGCACTTGATTGATTTTCTGAAGGTGTGAAGCATGTCATCCTCTTCAGAGGACGTACTATTTTACCAGTATCTCTTCGAAACGAGGTATTGACGGAGTTCAACACATCCACTCTAGTGGTACATCCAATAGTGGCTATGATGTACCCGGACCTCCAACGACATGACATGTGGCCGAGAATGGGGAATGTAGTAGCATATTTTGTCTCTCGGTGCCTCACTTTTCAGCAATTGAAGGCGGAGAATTAGGTACCAGCTGGGTTAATTCATCCATTAGAGGTCCCATAATGGGAGTGGGATAAGATATGCATATGATTAATTATAGTACCTCCACTTACATCCATGGGTCATGATTCTCTTTGGGTTATTATCGACTGACTTACCATGTCGGCCCACTTCCTACCGATTTGAGATAATCATTCAGTAGAGAGCGTGGGACACCTCTATGTGTAACAGATTGTACGACTACCGGAGGTAACCTCGACAATTGTCTTCGATCGTGATGTAAATTTCACTTTCTAATATTGGAAGGGGTTTCAAGAGGATTTTAGGATGCATCTTCCTTTGAGAACCGCCTGACATCCTCAAACGGATGTCAAGAATGAGTGGACCATTTAGACCCTCAAGGACATGATTCGAGATTGCATCCTCTGCTTTAGTTGCAGCTAGAAGAAACACATGCCATTACTGGAGCTTGAATACAAAAACAGCTATCACTCCACAATTGGGATTGAACATTTCGAGTCTCTGTATGAATGACCTTGAAGATTACCTTTGTGTTGGACTGACCCTGGTGTGTCAGCACTAATGGGACCAGATATGGTACGGGCTACCACAGAGAAGGAGTAGATCATCCAAGAGTGGATGAATATAGAACAGAGAAGGCATAATACTTATGCTGATAGGAAACAGAGGCCTCTGCAGTTCGAGGATAGTGACCATGTCTTCTTATAGGTCTCACCCCGATGAGGTTTGCAGAGATTTGGTCAGGGAATCAAGTTTTCTCCGAGGTTTATTGGACCCATCCATGTCCTCAATCGAGTTGGTGAGGTGGATTAATGTAACTCCCCTATCCCAGTTACCCAGATTCTATGCATTATTTGAATACATGGCATGATTACAGGGAATCAATTTCCAAAGGAACGATCAGTTTAGAAAATCTCAGAAAATAGATTATATACATGAACATTACATTACACATTCTAATATAGAACACAACATAAATAATATTTTGAGAACGACATTGTTACATTATATTATCCTGGAATCTCAATCATAAAACACTTATTGAGATCCTGGAAAAAATAAAACATAAGAAAGGGGTGAGCTCAGATGGTCAATAAGGGAATATAGTTTAGCAAAAGCTATAAAATTTTAAAGCAAGATGTGTAATAAAAACAACAACCATTTAAACATAAACGTGAACATATTATGGAAAAAATAAATCAAACATTAACATATTAACATGAAAATGGAAATTATACTTATAAAATAATCACATTTAATAACTATTCTCATAACGAGGGAATACATAATGCCTACTTTCATAACCACATAATCAAGGCCTCGTGCCAAGACTACACATAAATTTTTTTTCAAGGACTTGTGCCAAGACACCAGTTTTCCTCATAATACCTACCGATGCATCGAGGAGCTATAGCGGGCTCCATCTTTCACTTACTAAGTCCTATGCATTCCCCATAGGAAAAGGCTGAAACAAAACATAAACATTCTTATTTAAAATAGCATACGAAATGTCGATACAATATCCATAAAGCATGAATGGTATAAAAATAACACATCCACAGTCAAACATAACTCATTAAATACAAAATAAAATATTGTATTATAAATTAAACTCAATCATGAATAATTAAGGATATTGACATAGATGAAAATAATCATCAAAACTACTTGGGAGAAATATCCCCCCTTTTTCTTGAAAACATTTAAAAGTCTCACTATTTATCAAGAAGTATTTTAAAATTGATTTTTGAATCAATGTGTCCTATACGAATTTGAAACTTTTAAAAGGAATTTTGATTTGAAAACAACACATTCCATATTTATAAATCCTTAACACCATTTTTAAAATAGGGACATTAATGAAAAATATTTAGAAGAATAAATCTTTAAAACATTTCAAATGATATTTTAGTTAGTGTTTCTAACCAAAAGAGAGACACTTGAATACAAATATTTGAGATAATCAAGACTTTATAGTATCATGAGAATAATGGGATTAATGATATACTATGTTAAACTACATTATATATACCATGTTAAAGTGAATTGGCATATAATAACAAAGATGTCTCAATGGAATTTAAATTGATATAAAATCAATTATATAGACGATATCTTTAGGTTATGTATAAATCAATGAAATAATTATGTGTGAAAAATATAAATACAATTAATATAATTGGATATTAATTGTAAATTAATCAGAGGACATTCATACATATTCATGTAAAAATAACACCAATGACTTTGAAGTTTAAATCAATGAATGGAAATTGAGTTAAGATTACTCTTATGAAGTTCATATCAATGACATGAAAAATCATCAATGGAGTGATTATGTGTATAAAAAGTATATCCACACAAAGGGGAGTGGAAATTATGACATAAAGAAATGAATAGTGATTCCACACTTAATCATGGAGTAAAAAATCAATGAGGATTGCAGAAAGCCGAATGTGTGGAAATTAAAATTTCAAATTCACTTATCGATTAGGTAACTTACGAAACATACACCCATGAATGAAATATAATACAATGATGATGTTAATATCCATAAATTAAAGAATATTACACAAGTAATACAATCATGGGCAGTACACACAACACATGCAATAAATAAGTGGTGAACAATGGAAATCTCACAAAATTAAAAGTGAGATAAGAAACCCCTTACCTCAAGTCCGAATTGTCTTTTGTGTTACTTGTTCTTCTTGAATAATAAACATAATTTAATAAATAATTTCTTAAGAATAATTTTTTATTTTATTATTCTTTTTAAATCACTTATTACCTTTTTATAATAATTAGTGGATTATTTGAGTTCATATTTGATATTTTATTGATGTTCGAAACTTGAATAAAAAATGAACTTGTTATAATTACAATTTGTCCATGTGGTCAAAATTCCATTATCTAGAGAATGATGGAAATGATTTATATATCATATATATATATATATTATATATCCATTATATATATGTATTTATAACAGTACATGAAATTTGGAGATAATAAATGAAATGCACCATTCAAGGAGACGGTAAGCCGTACGTACGATTGAACGCTACATTCATTTCTATTTTGTATTTTAATGTAATTAAAACATAATGATACATATTTATATTATAATTACAGTATTATATCATATGATAATGGTTTTTACAATTTAATTATCTCTATCTTTAATGCTTTCCATGAATGTCATGAACGAATCATATAACCTTTAGGGGGCAGTAGTCTGCATTTCCTTAAATGAAATTATCATGGTCAAAGATATTAGAAAAAATAATGGTGTGTTTTTAAATTAGAACTATAGAATCATAGATAAAACATAAAAATAATATACATAATATATAAATATAGTTCTATCATAATGGCTACCATAAGAGGCGGTAGGAGATAATCAAACAATCATCATTTCGTGAGGGGTTAGTTTTCCATCCACAGAAACATTATGTTTTTCACCAATTAGATGGAAGTGTGTGTAAGTGTAGCTCAAATAATTATTATAACCACATCCTATTATATTGAATATACTGTATTTGGTACAAAATAAAGGAATTAAAAGAGTTCAAGGGGTTGGAGAAGTAAAATAAAAGAAATGAAATTAAGAGAAATTGTGACCATTAATTTGGGTAACTCCCTTTGGTTTGAACCAAAAGGACATCTTGAAGTGCCTTATGCCTACGGTAAGGCTTTTAGGTGGAGTATAAGAATTTTAGAAGATTAATTGGGTAGAGGTTCGATGATCCAAAAGTCTTGAGAGGTGTGAAGAATATTTTATAAGTGGTCGCCTTTTATAAGGGAGAGGAGGTGCTCTTTAGGAAAGTGTGAAACTATTATTTTATTATAAACTTATATTCAATTTCAGAAGGCCCAAAACACATTAATGACAATGATAAGATGACTAATATTCTAAATTAAATCATATAATAAAAAATGGACATGTTTTGGATAACAGTTTAATCATTATAATCTTATTTATTTAAATCATTTATTAATTACGTAAACACTGCATTATTATTGTGTCATTAATTATTTAATTTATATGATGTCTAAAATTATTAAAAAAATACCTTGATGTAGGAAATATTTTTATATTTCCAATTAATATTTATAGTTGTAAATATAACTTACGCAACACCATGAAAAAATTAACTTACTAAAAAATATTGTTTTGTGCCATTTTTTTCTTTACATTAAATTAATTAATATATAGAGTCATTATCACTCTCAAGTGGCTACATGGGGTCCCAAAATAGACACAAGGATGCCCATGGTCTTCCATGACTCATCCAATAAGGTTAAGAATACTTTTATAGTAATTTTTTATTATTATAATATACTTTTTACCTTGAATTACCCTATTTACCTTTAACCGTGGTAAATAAAAGCAAAAGTTACTATTCACCAAAAATTATTTTCATCATATTGATGCATATTTTAAATAATAATAACAACCATGTATGTCGGATTTTTGAAATTAAATTCACAGAAGTGGTAAAATTTCATTTTAATGAAAAGGTCCATTTTTTAGCTACTACTTAGTGGTTTAACTATTCATCAAAAATCAATGTTTTTCAGAAAAATACCAAAAACTCTGCCTAAGATATATTTGATATTCCAAATTCAAAAATTATTTCTATTCTAAAAAACTCAATACATAGAAGTTGAATTAATTAATTTAAAATCAATTCCCGATGTGAAAACAAATATCGGGTTTTTAAGAAACAATATCTGTCAAAATATTGACACTTGTTTATGCCCAATTTCAAAGTGAAACTTCTTCCAATGACAAGAATTGGATTAAATGGTAAAAATATAATTTAATAACACATCTAACCCATTTAAAAATATAATCTAACCATATAAATAAATTATATTAATAGGGAGTTTTGAATTAAAATACACTAATTTTGACCCTTCATCAAAAAAGTGAATTCTATATGAAAAATAAAAATATTTTAAGAAAAAATAAATTTTGAGGAACCAATTCTATAGATGAATTTTATTTTGACAAATATAACTTATAAAAAAGACCAAATCACAAATTAATGAGGGTTCTCCATCAAAAGGTCATAAATCGGCTCTTTAATGAATATTAGAATATTATTCTTCAAATCGAATTCCTTTCTTATTTTAAACATCTATCATTTATTTGGTAAATGTAAAAATATTTAACAAACATATATAATCATATTTTAGTTAGTTTTATTCATTTCCACCAATACAATGGCTCGTCGTTATGTACTATTTAAAATAATAATATTATATTTTTAGTGTGCAAGGTATGATTTCAAAGAAATTTGTTATTGTGTATTGCGTAAGACATCAAACATAGCATACCCTTTAAAGTGAAATTAATATTTAATTAAAAAATATTAATAAATATAAAAATGTATTATTCTTTATTTACCCCTGATGTTACATCATTCCCCCTTTCAGGAATTGCATCCTATCAATTTTAATATTGGGACCAGAAACTTTCTTGAAATCCCCACATATGAAAACAAGTCAATAAAACCATCACTTTAAAATAACGTATGATAAGTAAAAAGGTTTCCCGATAAAACATATACTATGATTCCATGAAAACATGGATATAGATGAGAAAAAAAAGTTTCAAGTTCTGATGGAGAGTGATAGAAAACATGATTAGGAGAATGTTAACCACTAGAAAATCTCAAACTTATGATGGGATAAATGGTCTCTGATTCGCCATTAAAAAAATTAACGGACAATGTTTTTGTTTTATGTTACCTTTCATAATGTTAAAGAATTTATTTAAGAGATTAACTAAAAACAGAAGGAAATTTACTTACTTATTATGTAGACTTTCATCATTTACTACATTTCTTCCACAAACTCATATTTTCTCCAAACGATGAGTATTGATGATGTATTGGTCAAACCTAAAGCACTAGAATCAACTTATATAGAATCAAAAAATCCAAAAAAGATTAACTATATATTTCTCTTGTCTTTATAGATTTAACCAAACATAATGGTTAGTAAAAGGTCAAATGATACCCAAAAGAAATACTAATCATTTTTTCTAAAATTAAACCAGAAATACCCAAAGTTCAATAAATACCACTCAATAAACAATTGTACTTAAAAGCATTCAATATAAATCAATATAAGATTGAATCCCAAAACTTAGAAAAATTTAATTACGATGTCTTCCATGTTAAATTGTATCTCTAAATAAGATCGAATACTATTAAAGTCACAAACATAAAAGTAATTAACCTAATCACATATTCTCTATGAAAGGTTTATCATTTCCATAAATAAACCAAATCACTATAGATTAACAATAAACAATTATCTAAAAATCCACCATTACTCCTAAAATAAAATCTCATAGTATTCTATTTTCTTTAGAAATATAGTGTTCCCAACAGAGCAAATATCTTCCAAAATAACAGTTATCACTTAATCACCAAATCATTTTCCTACACTAAGGATATCCATTTGATAAAACAAAAGATCCCAAATCAACTTATTATTTATCAGTAAAATCATATAACTATAAATAATTAGTCACACTGACCAAGGACGTCACTTAGTCTAGTGGTAGGTGATAAATCCCAGTCACACTTTGGTTGTGGGTTCGATTCCTATAGCTTTTTCCAATGAGACATGTTGTCACATGGTCTGTGTGTTGTCCTTTTTCAAAAAGTATATTTTATAACATTCCCAAAATAAAATAAATTTCTCAAAATATCCATAACATAATTTAACAACAAATGTTATCTCATACCTCACATTTTCATCCAAAAAATTAATAACCTGAAATTTCCTCAAATTAATGGATGATATAAACCCAAATTTTTCTTTATAATTTTATCCACAGAATAAAATATAATTCTTCCCTTTAATCCCTTCAAATCCATTAGACACATATAATCATTTACTTATCTTATTAACATGTGGTACTATTTATTTATTTTATAAGAATACATGGGAGAATATTTTCCTTTTAAATGTTTGCTTAATTCCATGAAATATATGACCCTTCTTACTCTTTGGATCATACGTATTGCTGGAGTTCTCATTACTTATACAGGTCTCCATTTCTAAACATGTCATACACTTGTTTATTTTAGGAATCAAAATTCATAATTCAAAACTAGTAAAATACCTAACATAAATTTAACAGTTTATAGATATAATCCATAATAATAAAAATGTTTTCATCAAGTATATACACATAAACCCTTCATTATGGTTTTTAAGGAAAATGATAATTATCCTATGCATATCCCCCGGGAGTGTTATAACCAAGAGTGCAGCAAGGCCTGTTGTCGTGCACCAGTTCCCGTTCGAGTATAGCTCAAAGTGGTGTTTTTAGGTTTTACCCCTAGGTACATTTGGGCAAGAGCCGCCTCTACCTGCTCATATTTAGACAAGGATGTATTGTTCATAATAATCACAAAATATATACATTACCAAATTATCGGAATTTCTTCAATATTAATCCTCAATGTCTATCTTAGGGTAATGTTCTCTAATGATAGATTATCTAAATCTAGTTTCCAAGGTTTGTAATAAATTTCCTCTGATACCAACTGTAACGCTCTGATCCTAGTTACCCAGAGTCGGTGCATTATTTCAATACATTTGCATGATTACAAGGAATCATGTTCCAAAGGACCAATCAGTTTAGGAGTCTTGGAAAATAGATTTCATAAATGAATGTTACATTAAACTTTCTAACATACAACACAACATAAATAATATTTTGAGAACGCCAATGTTCCCTTAGCATAACCTTGCATCTCAATTATTAAACACTTCTTGAGATCCTGGGAAAAAATAAAACATATGAAATGGGTGAGCTCAGATGCACAGTAAGGGTAAATAATTTAGCGGGAGACATAATATTTTAAGGAAATATGTGTAATACAAACAACTGCCTTTTAAACATAAACTTAAACATAATATGGAGAAAATAAATCAAACATTACCATATTAACATTCACATTTATATCATACTAGTCGAATAATAAAATTTAATAACTAATATCATAATGTGGTAATTCATAATTCCCGACTTTCATAACCACATATTCAAGGCCTCGTGCCAAGAATACAGATAAATATTTTTTCCAAGGCATTGTGCCAAGACACTAGTTTCTCTAATGAGACCTACCAATGCATCAAGGAGGTATAACGGGCTCCACCTGTCACTTAATAAGTCCAATGCATTCCTCATATGCAATGGTGGAAATAGAACATTATAATTATTTTTAAAACTAGCATACGAAATGTAAATACTTTATCCATAAACCATGGATGGTATAAAAATAACACATCCAAAGTCAAACATAACTCATTAAAATTATATGAAAGATTTTATTTTAAATTAATATCAATCATGAATAATGAATTAATTGACATAGATGAAAATAATCATCAAAACTACTTGAGAGAAATATCCCCCCTTTTTCTCGAAAACGATTAAAAGTGTCACTATTTATCAAGAAGTCGTTTAAAATAGATTTTCAAATCAAAGTGTCCCATACCACTTTGAAACTTTTAAAATGAATTATAATTTGAAAATATTAATTTCAATATAAATAAATCATTAAACCCATTTTTAAAACAAGGACATTAATGAATAATATTTAGACGAATAAATCATTAAAACATTTAAAATGATATTTTAGATAGATTTCTAACCAAAATATAGACACTTGAATACAAGTATTTGAGGTAATAAACACTTTATAATATCATTAGAATAATGGGATTCATGATAAAATATGTCAAACTACATTATATACACCATATAAACGTTCATTGGCGTATAACAACAAAGAAGTCTCAATGGAATGTAAATTGAGATGAAATCCATTATATAGACTATATCCTTAGGTTAAAGATGAATGAATGACATAATTATGTGTTAAAAATATAAATAAACATAATATAATTGGATATTTATTATAAATAAATCAGAGTAAATTCACACATATTCTTGTAAAAAAACACCAATGACATTGATGTTAAACTCAATGAATGGAAATTGATTTAAGATTACTCTTATCAAGTTCATATCAATGACCTGAGAAATTATCAATGGAGTGTTTATTTGTAAAAAAGTATATCCACACAAAGGGGAGTGGAAATTATAACATAAGAAAATGAATAGTGATTCCACACATAATCTTGGATCAAAATAATCAGTGAAGTAGCGTAAAGCCGAGTTAGTGGAAATTGAAATTTCAAATTATATTATCGATTTGGTAACATACGAAACATACACCCGTGAATGAAGGATCATACAATGATGATGTAAATATCCATAAATTAAATAATATTACGCAATGAATACAATCATGGGTAGTACACACAACAAGTGAAATTAATAATTGGTGAACGATGGAAATCTCACAGAATTAAAAGTGAGATAAGAATCCTCTTACCTCAAGTCATAATTGTCTTGTGTATTACTTGTTCTTCCAGAATAATAAAAATAAGTTAATATCTACTTGATTAAGATCACTTTTCAATTTTTTAATTCATTTTACATCACTTATTACCTTTCTATAATAATTATTTAATTATTTGAGTTCATCTTGGATATTTTATTGATGTTCGGAACTTGAGTCAAAAATGAACTTTTTATAATTACAATTTTTCCCTGTGGTGAAAATTCCATTATATCCAGAATGATATAAATGATTTAGATATCATATATATATTATATATCTAGTATTTATATGTATTTATAATAGAACATAACATTTGGAGATAAGAAATGAAATGCGCCTTTCATGGAGTTGGTAATCTGTACGTACACATAAAAGTACTTTCTTTTCTATTTTTTATTTTAATGGAATTAAAACATAATGATAAATTGGTATATTATAATTCCATTATTATATCATATTATATATATTATACATAATTTAATTAAATCTATGCTTTATGTGTTCCATGAATGTCATGTACCAATCATATCACCTCAAGGGGCGGTAGTCTGCACTTTCTCAAATGAAATTATAGGGGTCAAGCATATTGAAAATCATAAAGTTGTGTTTTTAAATGAGAATTATAGAAGCATAAATAAAACATAAAAATAATAAAAATAATATATAAATATATTTCTATCATAATGGACACTAGAATAGGTGGTAGGAGATATTCAAACAATCATTATTTTGTGAGGCGTTAGTTTTCCATCCACAGAAACATTATGTTCTTCTCTCAATAGATGGAGGTGTGTTCAAGTGTAGCTCAAATAATTTTTATAAAAACATCATATTGTATTTAAGATACTGGATTTGTCACAAAATAATGTAATAAATAGAGTTCATGGGGTTGGATAATTAAAATAAAATAAATGAACTTAAGAGAAATTGTTACCTTTAATTTGAATAACTCTCTTTGGATTGAACCAAAAGGACTTCTTGAAGTGCCTTATGCCTATGGTAAGGCATTTAGGAGGAGGATAGAGATGTATGGAGCTTAATTGGTTAGAGTTATGATGATCCAAAAGTCCTGAGAGGTGTGAAGAATTGGTTAGAAGTGGTATCTTTTTATAAGGGAGAGGAGGGGCTCTTAAGGAATGTTTGAAACTATTATTTTATTAAAAAATTATCTTCAGTTTCCAAAAATAAAAAACAAATTAATTTCGAAGATAAGATGACAAATATTCGAAATAAAATCATCCAATTGGAATTGGACATGTTTTGGATAAAATTTTATTCATTATAATCTTATTTATTTAAATCATTTATTAATTAGGTAAACACTGCATCATTACTGTTTCATAAATAATTTAATTTATTTTATGTCTAAAAATTATAAAAAAATACTATTATGTAGGAAATAATTTTATATTTCCAATTAATATTTATAGTTTAATATATAGCTTACATTACCCCATGTAAAAATAAATTTACTAAAAGATATTTGTTTGTGTCATTTTTGTCTTTACATTAAATAAATTAATATAAAGAGTCATTAGCATTCTCATGTGGCTCCGCGGGGTCCCAAAATCGACCCAAGGATGAACATGGTTGTCCATGACTCATAAAATAATGTTTGGACAAGTATTAATGTAATTTTATATTATTATAATATACTTTTTACCTTAAATTACACTATTTACCTCTAACTGCGGCAAATAAAAGTCATATGTTACTATTCAACAAAAATTATTTTCATCTTATTTAAGCACATTATACATACTAATAACAACCATTTATGTAGTATTTTTGAAATTAAATTCATATAAGTGGTAAATTTTCATTTTAATGCAGAAGTTAGTTTTTTAACTACTACTTAGTGGTTTCAGTATAAATCAAAAATTGATGTTTTTCAGAAAGATACCAAAAATTCATCCTAAGATATATTTTATATTCCCAATTCAAAAATTATGTCTATAATAAAACATTCTAAACATATAATTTGCATTAAATAATTTAAAATTAATTCCCGTTGACAAAACAGATAGAAGGTTTTTAAGAAACCATATCTGTCAAATGATTGACACTTGTTTATGCCCAATTTCAAATTAAAATTTCTTCCAATGACCAGAATTGGATATAATGGTAAAAATATATTTTAATTACACGTTGAAATTATTTAAAAAGATAATCTAACCATATAAATTAATTCAATTAAAATTGAGTTTTGAATTAAAATACAATATTTTTCACTATTCATCAAAACAAATTATCAGAAAAATACCAATGTTTTACCCAAAGTAAATTTTGATGTCCCAATTCTAAAGAATAATTTTATTTTGTCAGATATAAAATATAAAAAGTACAAAATCTCTATTTAATGAGGTTTCTCAATCAAAATGTGTCAATTCGGCCCTTTAAAGAATATTAGAGTATTTATGCTTAAAATCGAATTCCTTTCTTATTTTGAACCTGTATCTTTTATTGGATAAATATAAAAACATTTAACAAAAATATATAATAATATTTTATTTAGTTCTAATCATTTCTGCCAATACAATGGCTCGGCGTTAAGTACCATTTAAAATTATAATATTATATTATTGGTGTGCAACGTAAGATTTCAAAGAAACCTGTTGTTGTGTATCGGGTAAGCCATCGAACATAGCATCCCCTTTAAAGTAAAATTAACATTTAATTCAAAAATATTAATAAATATGAAAATGAATTATTCTTTATTTACCTAGGATTTTACACTTACCATCTAGAACATCCCCTTAAATTTCACTGATTGGATGACGTCCTCCACGTATCCCACCTGAGGAGATACGTGCATGGCCCTCCTCACATCATCCACCACGGCGAGTTGAACATCGATGATGGGGCGATGTTTACAGAGTTTTCAGTAGGGATTTAAGATCGATAGGAGCAGTTCCTTAGTGGGCAGTCAATACCTTTGGTGCATGTACGTTGGAAGCACATGAACCTCCCGGAGAGCATATTTGAGCGGGAGGCTCAGATTAGTGGTCAGTAACCCCACTTGTTTTCTTAGTTTTTTGTAATGTGGATTTTAGTGATGGAAATCCCCGAGATGAGGATAATGTAAAGACCTAGAAATTCCATGTAATTTTTTTAATTATATAGTAATTTTATGAGTGGTCGAAAATTTACGATGTGTGATTCTAAGGCCCGGTGTTCTCAGATTGAATTTATGAACATTTTATTTGGTACATTCAGTAAACATGCGAGAAGGTTTTTGTAACTTATGAACTGGGACCTAGAATTAAAATCTGAGGACAATGTTGAACTCACAATACTGATATTCTCTAAAGGAGATCTTCCACTCAACCGTAGTAGGTCAACAGTTAAAGTTAGTTTTCATGTTTTACGTTGAATAAAAATAATATAAAGGAAATTTTTATTTTATTCTTGTTCAATCTTTTCTACATGGTTTATGGTGGTGGGGACCACCCTAACCCTCTTTAATAGGGGAAAACCATTCAATCCCCCCATTTAATTAGCTGAGCCAATGAAAATTTATTAAATGTGTTGATATTTAATTGTTCCTATGAAAATTTATTGTTTAAACCTATAAAATACTATGTAACAACATCGTTGGAATTTAGGAAGGTTCCTAATAAATGCGCCTTAATAAATTCCAAGATTGTTACTTACCCACCCACTATCATATTTTAATCGAGGTCGAGGGAAAGATTTCACAAGGCATCACCAAGAGATGAAGATCTGGTAATGTCCTGCGATGCCCGAAACATGGAGGACAAAGCCGGTTCCGGTGAGTGTTGGCGATCGACATCGAAACCACAAACAAGGATCGACAATCAAGCTAAATCTTTGGAGGTTGTTACAGGAATGGAAAACACCGACCCACTTCCTCAATTGTAGGATTTTCTATATAGTTAGTGGGTTATGGGTTTTTTTAGGGTTTGAGTTGAATTAAACCTATTGATCTGCCTGCTACTGATCTAATATGGAGGTTGAGGGCCTAATGATCATGGACTGATCCCTCCTCTGTTCTTTATGGTTATTCTATTCTTCGCGGTGGAGAAAGTTGGTGACTGCGTCTTGGGCTAGCTGCACGGATCCAGGGCAGCACGCTCCCTTACCGCTGCTAGAGGAAGAGGGTGTGCCAAGGCCGGAGGGAAACTAGCTATTACTGGCTACGGAGGTGGATAGAGGGCGGTTGGTGCTTCAACCAGGAATGAAAGAACGGGAGGTGCGACCGCACACCTTCATCAGAACAATTGGTCGCGGCCGGCGTGGAAGCGTCGGATGGTGGATGACGATCGGCATTCGGCCAGCCATAGAGGGGAGGTGCACAACATGCTGCCAGGAAAAGCAAGGGGATGACCATTTCAGCAGGCCAAGATGTTCCGAGCGGGACCCATAGCGGGTCCTGCGTTCTGGCTGGAACCCGATCAAATTCAGTCGTTTGGTGATTGAAAGTAGGGGTGGGCGACACCCCTCATATGTGGCCAGGCCGGGCCACCCAGCGTCGGTCGGGCCGCCTAGCATGGGCCGGGGACCGAATGGTCCCAGAAACACCATATTGGCGATAAAAAATGGCATCAAGCATCTGTTTTGCGAACCTTCTATGGAACTGGAAACCTTAGTTCAAGTCTGTCCTTTTGGTATACCCCATGCGAGTCATGGATAATGTTGGGGTATGGCCGGGTTGGATCGAACATAAATCTTACAATTCCCTCAGGGACTAAAAGACTAATAACTTATAGACCAAGTGTCCAATTGATTCATCGTCTTTAGAGGTGAGATCCATTTTCATGGTAGTTATTTGGTATACATCTTATTTTGACATTATGGAAGGTGGAGTATCGACCTGTGTATTGAGGAGTGGATCCTACCAAAATCAAGCGATCATAGTGCGGGAAACCTGTAGCTGGTGTAACATGAGAAAGGGATCATTTGTGGGTATATCCTCGAGGACCCCCCAGGTATCTACTCAAGGAATCCATTTGGGACTAATCTAGCATCCTTTGTGGGTCTGTTGTACTAGGATCATGTGTGGGACTGATGATTTACTAGGATCTTGTGTTGTTTTGCTATACTAAGATATTATATGGGTCTGATTATGTACTAGGATCATGTGTAGGTCTGTTGTACTTGTATCCTGTGTGGGTCTAATGATGTTCTAGGATCCTCTGTGGGTTTTCTATACTAGGATCATGTGTGGGTCTGATGATATACTAGGATCCTGTGTGGGTCTACTATAATAGGATCTTATGTGGGTCTAATGATGTAATAGGATATTGTGTAGGTCTGATTATTTGGGATCCTATGTGGGTTTTTCTCTTTACAGCGTAAGAATATTCAGTAGTTATTTTTAATAATCTCTACTATTAAACATATGTTATACCTGGTGTAAGCTGATTCATTAATTTGTGGTATTTTTCTGTGTGGTGTACCTGTGTGGTACTCACCTTCGTAGTGTTACCCTTGTGATATTATTCTGTGTGGTGTACATGTGTGTTACTTACCTTCATGGTAATCATTACTTCGTGGAACAGTTGTACTTCGACTAAGGATTTGGGCCTAGTGTTTCCTCTTAAATGAGATGGGTAATATTTGATACCTTAGGTACATGTATGTGCATATATCAAATTAGGGTTTTCACTGGTTCACATGCTTTGGGGTTTATCCTTTGTGGATTTTGTGAGACCTTGAGGGTCTCTAGGACCCTTCTGTGTATCTTTATACTAACCCCTAAATGGGCTTCACCAACACCTTCTTGTGTTTGGTGTAGACGACGGACAACACTGATCGAGGCTTAGGATAACAGAACTGGATGGGGCCCAGAGGTGGAACATATGATGTGTCTGTATGCAATGGTGATGGGAAGACATGGAGTGATGAGGAGGCGATCCTTACCAACCCATTAGGTAAGAACCTCAAGGGATGACCCATTAGTTGTATTCCTCTTTACTCAGTTGTATTGTATTTCTAGTTGTTCTTGTTCCTTTACTGTAGGGTTTGTATTTCGGCCACTCTTACTTTAATCAATATTTTTTCAATACCATTTACTTGGGTTCGTTTCTTGTAGTGTACTTGGTTGAGTGTGTTTATAGGATATAATGGAAAATCCTTCTCGGTATTAGGGGATATTCCTTTCTGTTATAGTCTCCATCCCCTGGACTATGGAAGGCGGACTTGGGGTAGTCACGACACAGGCCCTGGGGGATGGGTCATGACAAAACATATGTCAAAGATAACCTACAAGAAATCATAATCGAAATAGTACCATTATTGATTTTTTTCACTCCCAAATCCCTTGAATTATTCCACAATAGGAAAAAAAACATTACCCACATCATTATAACAATATATAAGTCTTATCCCACCCTTCACATTCATTACATTTTCATGAAAAAGTATTCCAGATAGATCACAAAACATTGAATCATTTAACATACAATTTTATTCCTTTATCATCGACTATAGAATAAAGACATGGAATTCCCCAATAAAATAACTATATGTTCATATTGGTGAACGACCTTGATAGGAAATAGGTATGTGTATTCACTAAAAAATTGTATTGGAATAAAAAATCATGGTGAAATTTCAAAATCATAACTTGGGTTTATAAATATTAATGTGATACTTAATGAGAGTGAATGGGGTCTCTCATAATTAAGATATAAAATGTATAATAAGGTTTATATTTGAAGAAAATATCCCTATAATAGGAATTAGATATAAAAGTCATATGATAATAATGTAATTTGAATAAATAGGACAATGAGATTATCCTGTATATTGAGTGGGTGATTGCAAATGCATTGAGGAGCTTCTTGAGATATCTAGGGAACATAGGGATGACCATATATAGGGCAGATAAGAGTAAGGATATTATATATATATTTTAGTGAAGTTAACTAGGGGAATATGCGTGTTTATATAGGAATTGTTATCAGAGTTCATTTTTATTTCTCAAACATAGGTTTTCAACTCTTTATAATAAAAATAAAATATTACCCAGCTACCGATGGTTTTTACGGTGGATTCTCCCAATGAGTGATGATTTTTATTAGTTTTTTATTCCATGGTCTGAAATTATTAAAATATCATCCTTGTTGATATGAAGGTCGATCATGTCCTTAAAGAAGTTATTTCACAAGTATAAGAAATATTACAGGTTTCGACAGATTTATAATGGATTAAAAAACTAATAAAATTAAATAAAATTTAAATTAACCTAACGGATGAAATATTATTTTCCATGGATTCATTTTATATTTTTTATTAATTAAATTTGGTTCATTAAAATATCATAATATTCATTTTTTTTTATATTGTATTTAAATTTTACCTTATTTTTTGACTATCTCAAAAAATTATGAAAAACTCACTATTGAAAAATTTAAACATGGTAATTTGAAAAGTAATATTTCATTTTCCTTTATAAATTTCAAAATATGTGAATTTTTTCTTTTTAAATAATAATCCACATTTATTTATAAAATTTTTAATTTTTTGACTTTAATTGTTTTAAAACCATTACGGAAAATACACGTGACTTCATAAAACAGTATAATCATATTTACTAAATATTAAATAAAAATAATAATTTTTAAAAATAATATTTACTTATAAATACATGAAAATTTCAAAATAAATTTTGATAATTTAATTTCTATATTCCCAGAAAAAAATTTGTGGTTTATTATATCGTAATACAAATCTTTTACAAATTGACAATAATAAGATGAAAATTTATTAATTTATTCTATTAAACATTTATATTAATATTATCAGGGTTCTGATACATAGCCCTGTATTAAATAAAAATTTTTTATAAGGGTTATGTAGAGACCCAAATATTGATGTACATGGACATTACATTACTTTTGTGGAATATATAATAAATAACAAAAACAGACACTAAAGGACAGTAATAGTTTAAGGTCTTTGGAAACATGGAACACAATCTTATAATCCTGGTGAAAGATCTTCAATATCTCCCATAAAGATCTTCCCCATTTTTTCATACCTAAAACCTTTCTTTATATCCTGGGGAAAATAAAACATAAACAGGGTGAGCTAAAATTCACATTAAGGGTAAACCTAGAGAACATAAAACGATCCATAAACAATTGAACGTAAAAACATGAACATAAATCTAAACATCAAAATCTTGAGAAAAGAAATAAAACATGGAAGTATGTAAGGCATATATCATAATGGAACATCAATCCTAATAAAATAGCATGGGAAGAAAACATGTGATTGTGTCAAACCATTAAGCACATGAAATGATTTCCATAGTATCCAAGGCATTGCTTCCAAGCCAATCTTAGTGGACAAAGTCCATTACTGAACCGAGTTCACTCCTCGTTCCAGTCCTGTATTACTGAACCGGGATAACATTCCATTCTAACCATGTATATATTATGAGATATAAATATCTACCCAATGCATTGGAGGTATATATATATCCCACCCATCTTATAATGAAATCATTCTAATGTGTGCCACAACATAAACATAAATCATTCACCATAACCCAATGAATAAAATGGGTTTCATAAACATCATCCCAATATAACATAATCCATAAAAAAATGGATATCATTTCATCATAAGAAAAGTGGAACTATGTAAATCATAGAGACATTATACTTGAAACACACTAATGAAATAATTTCATCTTGGATGTAAAATGGTTTTGATAAAACACTTGAAATTAAATAATGAGGAAAATATCCTTTCTTATTCAAAACCATTTTCATTTCACAAAATGAAATGAAATTTTAAAAGAATATGATTTTTTTGAAAATGGTCATGAAATAATGTAGAGTGTGAATCATGAAAATAAGGTGTTATAAATTGGTAAAAATCCATTCATTTCGTATAAGTTAAAAAAACATTGTTCTTGTACGTTTGCCGGAAAAGTCAAAAAGTACCTTCTATGGTAAAAAAGAAAGATTCCTTTCATACTACATAGTTAAAGTCAAAAACGAGTAAAAATGACTTTAAAAATACATGTAATAATAATAAACACATTATAAAAACATTCTTATAAAACACATACATGGATGATTAGTATAACCCCAGTAAATACATACGTATAAGAAATCTCGGATAAAAATGAGATTGGAAACATTATCCCTTACCTTAGGTCTGATATGCTTCATACGTATCTGATACTCATGTATAATGATTTAAATAATTTCATTGAATTATTACATAATCATATTCATTGTTATGATATCATATATGGTTCACTTATGACATTATATTACATGTTCTTTTCTAAATTCCATGTTAAAGTTGTGTTTTGTGTTAAATCATTTCATTTATCGTATGTGTTTTAGTATGTTGTTCTTGATATTATTACTAATATCCAGATTTAATTAATTCCAGAATTTAAAAAATTATTTATATATAATATATATATTCATTATATAAATATATATGATAGATTGATAAATGGAATGAAATACCCCGTTCATGGAGACGGTAGGCCGTACGTACGAATGAACACTGTTTTCGTTTGTTTATTGAATTGAATGGAATTAAGTAAATGAAACATATATGTAAATAAATCTAGTATCATTATTATGTAATATCTTTCATGATTATTTATTATATATATACTTTATAATCATACTTTAATGGTTAATCATGGAAAATGAATCTCATCGCCTTCATGGAGACTGTAATCTGTACGTACGCACGAGCGGTGATATCATTCCCATATTTATTGAATGGAATTGGAGTGGATGATATAATATCTTAGAATCAGTATGGTATAATAATATCCATATATAGTTATTCTTTACACCATTATACCCATCTAAGTAAGGTGGTAGTGGAAAAACTAATTACACAATGGCGTGGAGGCGGTATTCTGTACGTACGCACGCGTAGTGATTTCATTTTCCGTAGGATGGTTAGAAGGTGAAATAGGATTGTTTTATATTTATAATAACATATCAATATATAAGTAATATTGATGTTGTTACTTTATAATGAAACAAATAAAGAAGAAAAAGTATAAGAAGAAAGATACTTGAAAGAGTTGGTAGAAGAGATTACCTCTTCCTCAACACACCTCCTTTAAACTTCTTCATAAGGCACTAGAGTTGGTTTTTTGAGAATACCATATTTTCTATGATATAACTATAAAGGTTTATAAGAAGATTTGGAAGGGGTTGGCCGATCTTTAAGGCTTTAAAGGGTGTGAAGAGAAGAGGGAAGGGGTGCCCTTTTTATAAGGGAGGAAAGGGGAACCTTTGGAAAAACATAAAATATTATTTTATAATAAAGTCATATTCGGTTCATAATAGCTCAAAATTGATTTATTTAGAAACAAAAGTAAGGGTGGATCGAAATACTATCAAAAAATAGGTTTTAAACAAGTTTAGGTTACTATTTTAACCATATTATTTTGATTTAACTCTAAGTAGAATAATTTATATTTTACCATGTCTTCTTCTTGTTTTACACTATATGGTTAATAAACTTAATATAACAAGACAAATTAACCCAAACTGTTTAATTATTGATATAAATAACCTTATCTAAACCATTTTGACGAACCTTATATTTTTAGGAAGAAAATAACAATTAATTTTATAATATTTCTTTTAAAAACTATTTTATGTTAATTTTGACACTATTTGGTAACTGATTTTTGTGAAAATAATAACAGAATTATTAGTTAGAAAAAAGTTAATTGAATCAATAATAACATGTCATATTTACCTATATAATTAGTCTAATTCAAAAAAGTCTAAAATTACATTTATTTTGTATTTATAATATCAATTATGTTAATATTTCATTAATAAGGTAATTTCTGCATCATCGTTGTGTTATAAATAAATTAACTTATTTAATGTCATAAAAATATAAATAAAATACCATTACGTAGGAAATCCATTCATATTTCTAATGAATTTTTATAGTCGAATTTATCCTATGTATAACCCTATATTAAAAATGTTTTAGTTAATAAACCTTGATTTTAACTATTTTAACTCTTTTTTAAATAAAATATTAATAAATGTCCTAATATAATCCTAGTGTACCTAAATGATAATATTATATTCATAAGTTTTTTTTGGTCTAATTACACTTATGCAATTGAATTAGAACATATTTTAAGGTAATAATAATATCATTTTTACCGTTATTTACCCTATTTATTTTTAACCGTGGTAAATAAAAGGAAAAATTTAATATTCACCAAAAATTATTTTCATCT
Organism: Viscum album; assembly: GCA_963277665.1. Classification (NCBI taxonomy): domain Eukaryota; kingdom Viridiplantae; phylum Streptophyta; class Magnoliopsida; order Santalales; family Viscaceae; genus Viscum; species Viscum album. The sequence goes on along the minus strand of OY728141.1, from coordinate 587,526,844 downwards.
CATTGAACCAAATTTTACATAATGATATCAACTATGTCTCTCAGATTTTTTAAATTCCACTCACAGAAGTGGTAAAATTTCGTTTTATGTAAATTTGCAAATTCTCCTAGTAGGTGGGTAAAAGACGGTGAAAAGTTCAATAAAATTTTCATATATCTAAAATTATTATAAAATTACTACAATGAATTGGATTTAACATATATAGGTATTATGTATAAATTTTATCCTAAAATAAAATTAAATAAAATAAATAATTATTTAAATAAAAATTCGGTTTTTAAATAGTAACCCAGTGTGTTCACTATTCAAAAAAAAATTGAATGTATTCTGAAAAATACCAAAACTTCACCTTAGGATTATTTCGATATTACGAATCAAAAAATGAATTCCATTTTGAAATATAAATTTAATAAAATTTTAAAAATTAGGTATTACAGTTAATTAATGCTAGTTTATATAACATATCGTTGTTTAGTGCAACTTGGTATTGCGTACAACAGACGCTATCATGGAAGGTCACGATTACATGTAATGCAAGCCAAGTCAGGGATGCATGTAGTGAAAGCTTCTTCTGGTGTAGTGTATAATACAAGACACCAATGAAATTAAAAATAATATTTTTAACAAAATCTCGGGGTGTTACAGGTTAGGTGTGTTATGGTGATACTTTCATGGGGTGGTTCATCAAATATGATTTGGGCCGTTATCACATTGAGCATGAACAACTCATGAAATTTGTTAAAACCATATGTTAATATTAACCATATCATCACTATTAAAATGTTATATAATCAATGGATATAATTCTCAGTTCCCTTTTACAATGGGTAGGATATAGTAAAACCATTGAATCGAATGTGTTTTTAAAAACAAAAAACAAAATAAGACATTTATTTCAACAATAATTGAATTTTATTTATAACAGTTTTTTTTCATTAAATTTTTTATGAATGTAATTTATAAATACTAATTCCATATTTTGAATCAAAATAAATAATATTATATAATATGTTCAACATTATTTTTTCAAAATAAATATTATAAAAAGTAATAAATAATTAAAAAATTAATGTTAAAATGGTGTTATATATTAGTTAAACCTAAAAATATAAGTTTTTAAATGAACAATAAAAAAGTAAAACTCCCATTTGATGGATATATTGATACCCTACATCATATTATGTCTGATAATGATCCATTTAGAATCACTTTGCAATGTTTTAAATTTGTGTACACCTTTTTATTTCTAAATATTCAAGAGTGTTCTTTCCTCTACATAAGAATGGACACTCTTATACTCTCTTATTAAACCATCTAAAACCCTTTGATTCTGTTAAGAAATACCAAAATACATTACTTACTATCCTAAAATCATTATAGTGTTCTTTTTTATTATGAAACCCTCTAATGAAGGAATCATGTGTAAACAATAAGGGGTTTTTTTGATGTTGAGGTATAGTCTCCAATCATGTGTTTTCATTTTATTTACTACTCTAACTCAATAAAATATTAATAAAAGATGAATATATAATAAAATCCACATATACAATAAGATAAAATTTAATTGTGTTCATTTCAAAATATACATCAATCTCTAATTCCATCAACATGGAAACGAAATCGTCGATCATGTTTGAACTACCCCCTCACGAATTGAGGTAATTTTTTTCTATCACCAATTATAATTGATGTATATATTAATGGATTATAATATTTTTAGGATATTTATTAAAAAAAATTCCTTTGTAAATTAAAATATAAGTCATATCTTTTTACTTCGTTTTTTTGTGAATATGATTATGTTGGCCCAGTGTACGGTAGACTACCGCCACATGAAATGATGTGATTCATTTTTCATGGATTAGTTATTTGGAAGGTAATAAAGAAAGGTATAATATAAAAATTTATAGATATTATTTAAAATTTATTTTGTAATTATAATATATGACTTTCCATTCTCTTGATTTATTTACTGTGAAAATAGAAACAATGATCATACATGCTTATGACATATTGTTACGATGAATGGTGTAATCCATTTTCCATACCAACATTTAATGGATTAATATAAATAAATAAATAGTGGATATATATGATATTCATATCCTAGGTAACATTATATATAGTATGGAACCATGATCATTGTAAAAAAATACAGAACAAAAACACAGATGAATAAATGAAGTTGTCAATAACCAATACACTATCTTAAAAATTTAATTATTAATAAATTGGTAAAAAACATAAGTAAATCATATATGGAATATTAAATATTATTATGGGTCAATAATATAATTATAATAAATATATATTTATTATATATGATATTCTACCGGTACGAAGGAATTCAATACTTAAGGTGAGGGATTTCAGGTGTGTCTTTCAGTTTTGGGAGGAATATTCCATATTCACCACACATTTATTTTATATGGTCTATATATTTCATGTGAATGTATTTTTTGGACCTTATCCTGATTATTATGGTATATATATAACCACATAATGTCATTTCCTCCATGGGTTTTACTATTGAAACACATCCAAAGTGTTGAAAGATATATGTTTCAATGTCATTGGTTTTTGGGATTGTTTTATATTATTCATTCAATAAAGAAATATTATTAAAAATATGTAAAAAACTATTAATATTGATCTCCTATAGTTATCTCATTGATATAATTTTTATCCATTTATTTTACCCTAATAATGTATTCAATGATCTATAATAATTTTTACGAGGAATACCGATTTTATTTCACTCTATGGTCGAAAATAATTTTACTTCCACATATATATTTTTAAAAAATGTTTTAACAAGTGTTTTTAATATTTTGAAATGATTTATTAATTATTTTTCCCAATTTTATTTTTTACAAATTATTTTAAAAATAAAATTATAATCATTTTTAAAATGAGTTAATTTTGACTTTTACCAAATTTTTTTACAAAATCCGTTTTTTATCATGTACAATAAGAATATTATTTTCACCATCATGAGAACAAATTGGTGAAAATATAAATTTAAACATTATATATCTTATATTAAAATAAAAATAATTTTAAAAAAATTTACCATTTAGTTTTAAAAATGTTATCCTCAAATTTGATATTTTATTTTTCTCATGAAATTTTCCAAGTGATTTATTCAACCTAATTTAACATTTAAGATGAAATAATTTGATGTTATATAAGATTTAATAAGTATATGAACAAATAAATCCATATTCATTCATTCTCTATATGAATTATGTATTATATGACGAGATTTAATGAGACCCATTTATTTTCGTGCGTTCTATTATGATTACTATTTTATTATCTTGTGGCACACCTATGTATCGTTTTAAATATTTAATTGTTTATAAATTATAACAATTGATGAAGTCCATGATATAACTAAAGAAGTGTTGTATATATATCTTATTTCAAGCCATTTTTTACACTTTTATATCTCATGAGATGATTATGGGAAATATGCGTTCATGTTTGATCACTTATTGGAAATAAGCGAATTTTCATGATCCATAATGGGAAATAAGTGATTATCTAAGATTCATTATGAAAAGGGGATAATTTGTTTATTCCTAGACCGTTATGATATAATGGTCTTGAATTTTAAACAATATATACAATATGGTTTCTATACTTATGATGTCTCTATATTTATATTTTATGATATTCTACTTCATGGTGTATTTATGGTGATTATTCATCCTTTTAGTTCATTTCCTTTAAAATGATAGATTTTTCATGGATAATACTTATCATCTATGATAGGTTGGTAATTAAAATTTTATTTTATATTTATTATCTCACATCATACTGATTATATTATTATTTTCTATGATCATCATATGATATATTACATGTTTACTCTTAGCAAGCATCGATCTCATCATTTCTATTATTTCAATTCCCAGGTTTATAAATATTTTTTTATGAATGGAATGTCTATTAAGCATACTGAATGGGAATATATTTATGTCATACATTTATGATCTTTATAAAAATAAGAATATTTTGTAACAGGTAACCAAATATTTTAAACCATTGTGACCCCTATAATTATAGTAGTGAAATGTGTATAATATTAATATAAAATAACTTAATATTTATGTATGAAATCTATGGTATATTATAATTTAATCTTAGATAGAAAATTATAATAAAATATCTCCGGGTCATTTTTTCTAAATGTAAATTTATGATTGAAATAGTTTATATAAGATAAATAGGTTTTGACATATTTAAATTTATATTTTGGTTTATAAAACCATATAAAATTTAAAAAATGCTTATATAATTAAAAAGTTATGATTGTAGGAAATACTGTTATTTCTATAAAAATTAAAAAAATATTTTCATATTTTCAAAAAAATTCAAAATAATGTTATTTAGAAAAAATAGCTGATTCATTTTAAACCAATATATAAATAGTCAAAATGTGGAAAAATATCTTTATAAAATTTTGTGAATAGTTACAACATTATATGAGGAATTATTAATAAACATGTACTTGAAGGTAAAATGATTTTTAGGAGAAGGGAGAAATAATTCTAATTTTTTATAAAAACCTTATTTTAGTCTCTGTAGAACATAGTGAGAGAAAAATAAAAGGAAAACATGATATTTAAATAAATAAATTATAGTATAATAAAATATGTTAGATTAATGATCAATATTTTATAACATTTCATCATCATTATCATAATAATATACAACCTAGATAAAAATTAGATTTTATGCAAAAAACATAAAATAATTGGTAATTGTTGAATCATATACACAATTAACGTAAACTTTTTAGATGTATTTTTATATCCCATAATTTTAACTGAAATTATGATAATATACATTCATGGATAGTATATAAACAACCCTTTGGAAGTTGGCTGTGAATAAGGAACATGTCTCATGGAAATAATAATGAGAAAAAATACCTTACAACTATAAAAACAATAAATCATCATGCCAATTAAATAATAAAATAAAAATAACATTAAATATCATTAAAATAATAAATTTAATAATATAACACATCAAAAGGGTGTTATATGCATCACAAAAAATAAATTAGAGATAAATATGAAATATGCATTCATAAAATAAACGAGAGACTTGAAATACATTACATTATGTTTGAATTACATGAAACATGTTATAACCTCTTTTATTGTAAATTTAATTTTATTGTTAATATATTATAGAACTGTAATCATATATATTATTTCATATATGAAATAATTATTAACTTTTAAAAAATTTATATAAATAATTCATTTCTAAAATCATAGTTTTTAGTGATAACTTCGCCATTCTTCTTATTTTTTTTCAATAGTTTCAGTCCTCATAACATGATCAATATTTCATTATCTATATAATTTTATCCATGATATAAATATCATATATAATAAATAAATATTAATTTAAAATAATCATTAAAATTTAATGATAGGAAAATGAGTCACATCATGCGTGGAGAGGGTTGATTGTATGTATGCATGAACAATGTTTTCATTTTTTTGAAGGAAAGAAAGAATGTAAGATAAAAAATTAAGAATTAATGAATGATTATAATATGTTATAAACCATATAACTACCTAAAATAAATCATCATTACCATTAATGCCCAAAAGAATGAAAAATGAATGAAATCACTTTATTGAGCTGGTAATCCACAACTACGCAATGAAATGGTTTCGACCACAATTAGTTTGAAATGTATAAAACATTTTATTATATTATAGTTAAATAAACATAATTATTTCATTAATATAATATAAATACAATAAATTCATCAATATATCGATCCTTGATAGGTTTCGATTTAAATCAAATTTCATCTTTTGGTCTCGAAGTAGACTATCATGCAGACGATCGATGATATTATTTCCAAATTTATGGAAGAATGGATGGTTACATATTCAGAAATAAACACAATATTATATCATTATTTGGTTTAAAATATTTTTATATTATTTTAATTAACAATACATTAATGAAGGTTTCATGATAAGAAGTTAAAAAAGAAAGAGCTTAGTGAAATTTATTACCTTCGCAAAGAAAAATGTCATTTGGATTTCTTATTAATGACTCAAAGGGTAGAATTTTTGTAAGACTAGTATATTAATAACATCTATAAAAATTATATAAGTATTTTTTCCATAAAAATGTCTTATGAGTATTGAATAAGGGAGTGTATGAGGATCCATATTATAACTTAGGAGGTGTGACATCCTTATAAATACAAAAAACTATTCAATAATAGAAAGTCACTTGAAAACAAAGTGAATCCAAAATAGATAAATAATAAATTTTAGGGTATCTATTTTTCATAATAACCTTTAGTCTTAAAAAAATTATGCATATTTCTTCCAAAACCCCCATGTTTACATACTTTTACAACTTTATATTTCACCACGGTATTCAGTTTTTAGTTATTCACCTAGCTAATTAATCCCTTAAGCCTAAAAATAAATGGGTCTTATTAGATATTTTGGACCACTAATTCTCAATTAAATGTCCATTTTATCAAATAACATTCGTATCTTTGTAGAAAATTAATTTAAACACTATTTTAAGTAACATACAATGCGATATTTTAACATTAACCTCTATAATTTTTTTTCCATTTTTTACTATTTATTATGAACAAATATTATATGGAACTTATTAAATTAAATTAATTATTACTTCTATAATTATGATTTTAAATTCATATATTCAATTAATAAAATAAAAATAATTTTATTTAAAATTGACCTTTCAAGTGTGTTTAAATTGCGATTTTCTAAAGAAAACAATTTTATAAGTATAAAAAAGTTTAATATATAATTTAAATATAGTATTTATTTGAATTTTTTAATAAAAATAATATTAATATAATTTAAATTATTTTTAATTTAATCCATTTTAATATGATATGTATGTTTCTATATTCATTAAATTAAAATTTTGTTTAAAAAAATTAAAAAAAATTCAATATACATAAATGAAAAATCATTTCATAAAAATATCATAATTTAAAATGAGATAATGTTTGAAGATTATTATATAAAATAATTACATTTTTTAAATAAAATTTATATAATCTTGAGAAATTAAATTAAAAAATGTTCCCGAAGGAAAAACTATTCAAAAAAATATACTTTTCAGAATAAAACGAGATCTCTTCTTATTCCATGATTAAAAAAATACTGCACGAATGATAAAATATTTTATTGAATATATAAAATAGATATTTAGTTAAAATAATTCACTAATATTTATTAATTGTGATAAAAAAAGATTTTATGAATAAAATTTTTTTTAGAAAGAAAATTATTTTTATTTAAAATTACTTTTATTTGAAATTATAATCAATTGATAACCGATGAAATTATTTAAAATTGGTAAACCATATAATTTTTATAACTTATTTATTTATATTTATAACCTCCATTTCATTGAATTAGTTATATAAATAATATTAAATAATAGTATTTATATAGTATATAATCGTTCGTTTAATCTGAGTGTTTCAAGTAACATAATCTATCATAGAAAACAAAATCAATTACAAGAAAAATATTTTAATTCCAAGGTAATTACATTCTATCCCATTAATTTTCATCAACGAAATATGAAATTGATCTCTATAATCAAGCTGTTTAGGTTTTAAAATTACATTACAGGAAACCCATAACATAACAGGATTGATTGAACATCCTCTTAAAATGAGGAAAATATAAATATAAATTTTTTCATGACTCACATAATAACAATGATTAAAATAGGGTTACATTATGTGATACTATATATATATAAGAAAAATAATTCCCATGGAATAATAAAGAGTTATAGAAAACATGGTCAGGAGAATGTTAATACCCATCAATAATTCTATGATGGGTGACAATATTTATGGTCCATTGGAAATGAAGGTAATATGATAATATTTTAATTTCAGGATCCATTTTATAATGTTAATGTAATATTTTTGTAACAACCCGAGAATTCAAGTTTCGTGTAATGATATGTTTTCCTTTATTTGGACCATCTTTCTCTAAAAAGAAAATGAAAATAAATGAAACCCCATAACAACAAGCATGAATGAAATACTCCTTTATTATGAAACATCTTGGCGATTACAACTTCCCACGATCAAACATCACTAACCAAAGATCCCAACCAAGAACCCAATTACAACGATGGGAAGACTGCTTAGAACCACTAGGAGCCCGAGTATGCGGTAAGGATTTCAAGCATCCATCATAAGGAACGTAAGGATTGCTGAAGCCACCGCGACCGTGCTCAGCACCAAGGGGATCATACGAACCATCCTTGCATCTCTTTCATCCACTTGGGGTAAGGGTCACCTGAGACCTAATCCTTTTATAAGCACCAAAGATGACCGTTGGACCACAAACGACCATAAATCTAACCGTTGGACCCCAAACGGCCATATATCCGACTGTCGGTTCCCAAAGAATCCAATGATCATTTCGACCGTTGGAAATAAAATGATCCGAATGATACATGTGTAGTTTTTCTTTAATGTTTTAAAATGACCTCAATGTTAATTATCCTTTGTTTTCAAAAATAAGAATTTGTATTTTATGTTTTAAAAGGAAAGAATTAATATTATTGTCTTTTTTCCACTATTTGTTATATATATATATATGTAATTTGAGCAAGTAATTATTTGTTTAATTTATTTTCTCTTTTAAAATGGTGGACTATTGATTCTGGTGAAGTTTTACTTCTTTCACAAATATAAATGTGCACACTCTCGGTTTGTAGATGTACGTGTATATATATATTTATGTTGTGACAAACTGTATGTTAACTGAATTATACCTATTTTCTGAAATTATATATATATGTGATAATAATATAAATGTTGATAACTTTCTTTTATATTTAATATTTTGAAATTCTGTCAACATTTCGGTTTCTTGCCATACAAATTTTGTGGTATAATGTTAAAATGCTAATATCTAATAGAATAATTAACTGCTTGCAACTATAATTGGTGATCTGAATCTTTAAAAAACAATAATAATGTTTTGTTGTGCTGAATGTGTATTGGTGTAACTAATGTTAATGTGAAGTGGGGTGGGATGAACTAATTAATATATAATTATATTAAATGACCCATGAATTTTTTAAAAAGATAAAAAAATATATTTGAAGGTTAAATAAGATTAATAATCGCTTATGACCACCAAAGAATCTTGACTATATTTTAAAATAATTAAAGTTGTAAATAATTGAATGTTAAATAATGATAAAGTTTTATAAAAAAAAATTTGAAACGTGGGTAGGGGGGAAAGAAACCCGTGTTCCCTCCTGTTTTTGCGCCGCATCATATCTCAGCCGCTGGATCGGGCCGATTTAATCCCAGTTGTCGGTCATTTTTCTCCTTCTCCACGTCGCACTCCTCCTTCTCACGTCGAACCAGCAGCGCTGCTGCACCTTTTTTTTTCTTCTTCACCGTGTAGACCCAGCAACGCCCTTCTTTCCACGCACTGATCCCGGCCTTGGTCCCTCGTCACCTCCCTTGCGCGAAGTTCCCTCCGGCTTTAAGACCTGGTTACACCGCAGGCAAGGGTTGTTCCTGCACCGAAGATATCCTCCTTGCACTGAGACCCCTTGTGCCGACCTCTGATCCAGCATCGGCTGCACCCTCCTTCCTCCCCTCTTCGTCGAGTTCCGGTAAGGGTCAAGTCCTGTTTCTTTTTTTTCTTTTATTTTTTCCTGCTCAAGTTTCGGTTTGTATATATATATACGTTATGGCTTGTAAACCCATTTTTTTCCCATTCCTCCTTGCCGCGTCTTTCTCCTCCTCTCCGGGTTAAGGTAAGGGTCGTTTTTTTTTCAGTTTGTGTAAATACCGTGTTTGTATATAAATTTATACTGGTTATATATGTATATATATATATTCTATGTTTATACCTTATGGATTCCGCAGTTTCACCCTACTCCTCCCTCTTCGTCGAGTACAGGTAAGGGTTATCCGAGTTTTGTGTTGTTTAAAATATGCTTATATAGGTATATATGTGAAACCAACCTTTTCGGTTTTCTTTTACCATTTACATTTGATGCGGTTTACTTTTATGATTTACAATTGATGATAGCCAGTGGATGAAAGGAGTCCTAAGGAGATTTTTTTTCTTCGGTTCAACGTGCTAACCCCCTTTTTTTATCAACTTGGTGTTTCACAGTCATGCATATATAAATATATGTATACATATATATATAATTTGATATAACTTTCAATTCCTTGTTTTTTTGGGTTTTCTAAATATGATTATTAGATCTAAACTAATGTTTTAACGTATAAAATACTTGTAAGGGTCAAGTTTGTTTTTTTTGTTATACCTCGGTTTTCATAAGTATATAGCATATTCGGGATATATATATATATGTGTATATCTTCTATGTTTATACCCTCAGATCCTTTTTCCTCGACTGCATCCCCACTCCAAGCAAGGAAAGGGTCCGGTTCTAATTTCGGTTGAGTTTTTACAAGAATCGGTTGTTATATAAATATGTATATACATATAAATCATTATGAAAGTGAATTTTAAAGCAACGACATGTTTTCAAGATAGAAAACTCCAGTGAAAATATATATGTAATTAAGACAAGCTTAAAATGTTTTGGAAAATTCGGTGCTTGACTGTTGTAAACAGGAAGGAATTGGGGAGTGAACCCATCCTTCGTTAAGTGGGTAGGCCCAGACAGCCTTCAATGATTTCAAGCGACCTCGGCATGATGTTTTAATTTTAAAAGCTTGCGTATTACTTTCACAGACACTGGATTATTTTTTTATGAAATTTTGAACGTAGTTATTTTATAAAATGATATAGTAAGTAATTTAAAACTAGGTTTTAAAAATGATATTTATTGAAAGTATTTTCAACTCGTGAAACCGAGAACTTTCATTTATCACTGCTCGGGGTAAATGAGGATTTTTTGTGAAATGGACTCCTTGAATTTTTCTTTTTACAAGTATATACATGTATTCATAAGTGTGTACCTATGTTTGTTTAAAGTAAAACAGTTTTGGGTAAAAACCCTCAAAATCCATTTATCAGTATATGTGTAAACGACTATGTTTTAATTACGATGATATTATGTGATGTTAAGTGATATGTTCATTCTCTTGAAACCCCTGATTTTAAATGCAAAGTAAGTTGTTATGTGAACTAAGTTTTAGCATGCATGTCATCAGGTTCTTAATGTTTAAATGGTCCTCATGAATGATTAAGTATATGAAAATGGGGTTTAGTTGAGAATGTATGAAACCCTATGAAAGAATGTCCATGTCAAGATATGTGAGGGGTGTATAGGACTTACATGTTACGGGTGCGCCCGGAATTATATAGCGCTCCAATGCATTGGGTAAAGCAAGAGTCTCATGAGACGATCATGTGCGACGGTCTGGGCAAGTTAGCCTTGGCTTGAGCAAGTAAACGGGGTGGGCAGTGAGCCTTGACCCGTTAAGTATGTTTTACGGTCATGATGAAAAGTCGTGACAAAGTCCAGGATTATACTTTCCCTCTACATGTAATGATAAAGGATAACCAGGGGTTTGTTCAACTAACAGGACAATCCCTAGTTAAAAGCTCCCATGATCATGAAATTGTATTTTATGTGACAAGAACTGTTTTTTACTCACGAACCATGATATGCATGTTTTACTACTTAGCCATAGAATTTCCCTTGGAATTAAAGTAACCTTGTTTTAACATTATGCATTGCTTACTCTGTTTATATTGCGCACTCTGATCATTTTTAAATTAAAGCTCATTTCAAGTACCTGCTTCTTGTGCAAGTGGATTTTCAAAGAAAGATGATTTTCTTGTTTTAAGAAATGATAATGTTTTGATTTAGAAAAGTATTTTTATTCCTTCCAAAAGGCCTGATTTAAGAAAGATTTTTCTTGAAAATGTTTTAAAACCCCCTTACTGGGCATTTTTTCTCACCCTACGTTTTGTTTAAAATTTTTCAGGCACGGTTAATATTAATGAAGCTAATCAGAAGCAGCTGGTTTTCCCAGAATCCCGAGCCTCACGATCCTCTGTTGTGATGAGACATGATATTTTTTTTGTAATGATGTAATGTAAAGTGTATCATGTCTCATTAAGCACCCCGGTATTTGGGGGTCGCTACAGTTGGTATCAGAGGATGGGTTCAGGAAACTATGGAAAACCAGGTGATATAAATATATTGCTAAGACTAATTAAGTAAAAACGTTGTGACTTTCAGATGGATGATGTACCTACTGACCTTTTGTCACTCCCCACCGAGGCTCTAGAGAACATTATGTCTCTAGTTAGCCGTGAAAACTTCCTGAACTATGCTCACATTCGCATGACGTGTAAGCACTTGTACGATGTGTCGAACTCATCTAGGGTGCTTAGTCTCCACCGGGGAATGGGGATGGATTATCTCCTAATGATGATGACCTAGTTTCCCTCGTATGCACGTCGAGGAAGGTATCACGAAGGACTCTTCCGAGTGTTTACTGCGGGCGAGGAGTTTGGCACAATGCTAGATAACTCTTTCCAAGAAGCTGCTGCTGCCGGAGATCTTCGAGCAGCTTATCTGTGTCAGGTCCTGCACTATGGCTTCTGGGGCCAGTTAATGGACTTCGAAGCATTGGAGAATGAGTCCACACGAGTGTCTCTTAGGCAAGAAGTGTACACCGACGTTTCCCAACTCCACACCCCTCACGCGAAACTCAAGAGGCGCTATAAATGTTCCCATGAGTTTAGTCCTGTATGTTCATCTTGTGTATGGTTTGTGGAGTTAGAGAGTTTCGCCTCTCTTTGTGGTGTCCGTCTGGAAAACTCAGACTTTAATGTGTAAACCTTCTTAATTAAAAAGTTTATGATCTCTTTCTTCTTAGTGTTGTTAAGTGACTTCTCTTGTTTACCTTTTCTTCCAGATGGCAAGTCAGATGAACCTCTCATCTCTGCCTGAAGAGTTAATAGAGGTTGTCTTGATCATAACTTGTATGGTGGACTTTCCCTCTTTTCTCCACCTACGAGGGTCCTACCAACGTTTTCTGGATATAGAAAATAGTCCGGAAATTCTCCGCGCATGTCAGGAGAATGAATATGTGATCCACCTCCTTTCCACCACCCAGCTCCCCTACTATAGGCGAAGGGGGAGATACCATGAAGGGCTTTTTCAGTGTTTCTCTATGGCACGAAACTTCTCCGCCAGAGCTTGCGTTCTCATAGCAGCTCAGGACGGAAACCTCAGAGCCACCTACATGTTCCAGATCCTGAACGTCAGCCTTCTAAATCGTGTCGTCCCCCTCAACTACCTCGAGCGTAATGAAGTTCGAAGGGTTACTAGGGGATTCGTCCGCTCGGACGTCTCAGAGCTGTTTATTGCACAGGCCTCCCTGTGGAAGCCTGTGTGTAGTGCCCATGAGCAGGAGTACAAGTCTTATTGCTCAAAGTGTATCTGGGTCAGGGAAACAGCGGAGCTGTGTACCAGTTTAGGGGTTCCGTTAACCGAGCCAGGCCTTCAGTTTTGGTAATGTTGTGAGACCGAAGTCTTTTTCTTGTCTTTTTACAAATAGAATTGCGAGGACGCAATTATTTTAAGGGGGAGATAATGTAACAACCCGAGAATTCAAGTTTCGTGTCATGATATGTTTTCCTTTATTTGGACCATCTTTCTCTAAAAAGAAAATGAAAATAAATGAAAACCCATAACAACAAGCAGGAATGATATACTCCTTTATTAAGAAACATCATGGCGATTACAACTTCCCACGATCAAACATCACTAACCAAAGATCCCAACCAAGAACCCAATTACAACGACGGGAAGACTGCTTAGAACCACTAGGAGCCCGAGTATGCGGTAAGGATTTCGAGCATCCATCATAAGGAACGTAAGGATTGCTGAAGCCACCGCGACCGTGCTTAGCACCAAGGGGATCATACGAACCATCCTTGCTTCTCCTTCAGCCACTTGGGGTAAGGGTCACCCGAGACCTAATCCTTTTATAAGCACCAAAGATGACCGTTGGACCACAAACGGCCATAAATCTAACCGTTGGACCCCAAACGGCCATATATCCGACCGTTGGTTCCCAAAGAATCCAATGATCGTTTCGACCGTTTGAAATAAAATGATCTGAATGATACATGTGTAGTTTTCCTTTAATGTTTTAAAATGACCTCAATGTTAATTATCCTTTGTTTTCAAAAATAAGAATTTGTATTTTATGTTTTAAAAGGAAAGAATTAATATTATTGTCTTTTTTCCACTATTTGTTATATATATATATATATGTAATTTGAGAGAGTAATTATTTGTTTAATTTATTTTCTCTTTTAAAATGGTGGACTATTGATTCTGGTGAAGTTTTACTTCTTTCACAAATATAAATGTGCACACTCTCGGTTTGTAGATGTACCTGTATATATATATTTATGTTGTGACAAACTGTATGTTAACTGAATTATACCTATTTTCTGAAATTATATATATATGTGATAATAATATAAATGTTGATAACTTGCTTTTATATTTAATATTTTGAAATTCTGTCAACATTTCGGTTTCTTGCTATACAAATTTTGTGGTATAATGTTAAAATGCTAATATCTAATAGAATAATTAACTGCTTGCAACTATAATTGGTGATCTGAATCTTTAAAAAACAATAATAATGTTTTGTTGTGCTGAATGTGTATTGGTGTAACTAATGTTAATGTGAAGTGGGGTGGGATGAACTAATTAATATATAATTATATTAAATGACCCATGACTTTTTTAAAAAGATAAAAAAATATATTTGAAGGTTAAATAAGAATAATAATCGCTTATGACCACCAAAGAATCTTGACTATATTTTAAAATAATTAAAGTTGTAAATAATTGAATGTTAAATAATGATAAAGTTTTATAAAAAAAAATTTGAAACGCGGGTAGGGGGGAAAGAAACCAGTGTTCCCTCCTGTTTTTGCGCCGCATCATATCTCAGCCGCTGGATCGGGCCGATTTAATCCCAGCCGTCGGTCATTTTTCTCCTTCTCCATGTCGCACTCCTCCTTCTCACGTCGAACCAACAGCGCTGCTGCACCTTTTTTTTCTTCTTCGCCGTGTAGACCCAGCAACGCCCTTCTTTCCACGCACTGATCCCGGCCTTGGTCCCCCGTCGCCTCCCTTGCGCGAAGTTCCCTCCGGCTTTAAGACCTGGTTACACTGTAGGCAAGGGTTGTTCCTGCACCGAAGAGATCCTCCTTGCACTGAGACCCCTTGTGCCGACCTCTGATCCAGCATCGGCTGCACCCTCCTTCCTCCCCTCTTCGTCGAGTTCCGGTAAGGGTCAAGTCCTGTTTCTTTTTTTTTCTTTTCTTTTTGCCCGCTCAAGTTTCGGTTTGTATATATATATACGTTATGGCTTGTAAACCCGTTTTTTCCCATGCCTCGTTGCCGCATCTTTCTCCTCCTCTCCGGGTTAAGGTAAGGGTCGTTTTTTTTGTTTTTTTTTCAGTTTGTGTAAATACCGGGTTTGTATATAAATTTATACTGGTTATATATGTATATATATATATTCTATGTTTATACCTTATGGATTCCGTAGTTGCACCCTACTCCTCCCTCTTCGTCGAGTACAGGTAAGGGTTAGCCGAGTTTTGTGTTGTTTAAAATATGCTTATATAGGTATATATGTGAAACCAACCTTTTCGGTTTTCTTTTACCATTTACATTTGATGCGGTTTACTTTTATGATTTACAATTGATTATAGCCAGTGGATGAAAGGAGTCCTAAGGAGAATTTTTTTCTTCGGTTCAACGTGCTAACCCCTTTTTTTATCAACTTGGTGTTTCACAGTAATGCATATATAAAAATATGTATACATATATATATAATTTGATATAACTTTAAATCCCTTGTTTTTTTGGGTTTTCTAAATATGATTATTAGATCTTAACTAATGTTTTAACGTATAAAATACTTGTAAGGGTCAAGTGTGTTTTTTTTGTTATACCTCGGTTTTCATAAGTATATAGAATATTCGGGATATATATATATATATATGTGTATATCTTCTATGATTATACCCTCGGATCCTTTTGCCTCGACTGCATCCCCACTCCAAGCAAGGAAAGGGTCCTGTTCTAATTTCGGTTGAGTTTTTACAAGAATCGGTTGTTATATAAATATGTATATACATATAAATCATTATGAAAGTGAATTTTAAAGCAACGACATGTTTTCAAGATAGAAAACTCCAGTGAAAATATATATGTAATTAAGGAAAGCTTAATTATTTTTGGAAAATTCAGTGCTTGACCGTTGTAAACAGGAAGGAATTGGGGAGTGAACCCATCCTTCGTTAAGTGGGTAGGCCCAGACAGCCTTCAACGATGTCAAGTGACCTCGGCATGATGTTTTAATTTTAAAAGCTTGCGTATTACTCTCACAGACACTGGATTATTTTTTTATGAAATTTTGAACGTAGTTATTTTATAAAATGATATAGTAAGTAATTTAAAACTAGGTTTTAAAAATTATATTTATTGAAAGTATTTTCAACTCGTGAAACCGAGAACTTTCATTTATCACTGCTCGGGGTAAATGATGATTTTTTGTGAAATGGACTACTTGAATTTTTCTTTTTACAAGTATATACATGTATTCATAAGTGTGTACCTATGTTTGTTTAAAGTAAAACAGTTTTGGGTGAAAACCCTCAAAATCCATTTATCAGTATATGTGTAAACGACTATGTTTTAATTACGATGATATTATGTGATGTTAAGTGATATGTTCTTTCTCTTGAAACCCATGCTTTTAAATGCAAAGTAACTTGTTATGTGAACGAAGTTTTAGCATGCATGTCATCAGGTTCTTAATGTTTAAATGGTCCTCATGAATTATTAAGTATATGAAAATGGGGTTTAGTTGAGAATGTATGAAACCCTATGAAAGAATGTCCATGTCAAGATATGTGAGGGGTGTATAGAACTTACATGTGATGGGTGCTCCCGGAATTATATAGCGCTCCAATGCATTGGGTAAAGCAAGAGTCTCATGAGACGATCATGTGCGACGGTCTTGGCAAGTTAGCCTTGGCTTGAGCAAGTAAACGGGGTGGGCAGTGAGCCTTGACCCGTTAAGTATGTTTTACGGTCATGATGAAAAGTCATGACAAAGTCCAGGATTATACTTTCCCTCTACATGTAATGATAAAGGATAACCAGGGGTTTGTTCAACTAATAGGACAATCCCTCTTTAAAATCTCCCATGATCATGAAATTGTATTTTATGTGACAAGAACTGTTTTCTACTCACGAACCATGATATGCATGTTTTACTACATAGCCATAGAATTTCCCTTGGAATTAAAGTAACCTTGTTTTAACATTATGCATTGCTGACTCTGTTTATATTGCGCACTCTGATCATTTTTAAATTAAAGCTCATTTCAATTACGTGCTTCTTGTGCAAGTGGATTTTCAAAGAAAGATGATTTTCTTGTTTTAAGAAATGATAATGTTTTGATTTAGAAAATTATTTTTATTCCTTTCAAAAGGACTGATTTAAGAAATATTTTTCTTGAAAATGTTTTAAAACCCCCTTACTGGGCATTTTTGCTCACCCTACGTTTTGTTTAAAATTTTTCCGGCACGGTTAATATTAATGAAGCTAATCAGAAGCAGCTGGTTTTCCCAGAATCCCGAGCCTCACGATCCTCTGTTGTGATGAGACATGATATTTTTTTTGTAATGATGTAATGTAAAGTGTATCATGTCTCATTAAGCACCCCGGTATTTGGGGGTCGCTACAATTTTTATATTAGATATATAATATTGTAATATATAAATACTAAATATATTTTTTTCATTAGAATAATTTCTTCCTTTGGTTGCGTGTTGATCAATTTACCCATAATTTTATACTCATATAAATGAATATACAAGAAGAATTTTTATTTCTCATGAACAAAACTTTATATTTAAAAGAAAAGAATATCCATAAATGAGAGACATTTCATTTTGTATGACTGTTAATATTTACAAAAACCAAAATGGTTAGAAAAAATTATTCAGTATAATAAATTATTCTCCCATTCACAACATTAACACAAAAAGATCAAATTAATCACTTTCATTGGTTGTTAACATTAATATCTTTCCAAAATTTGACTAATAAAACTTGAAACAATAAAAAAATAAAATTTTCTCACATTTATATAATATAAAATTTAACACTTACCACCAAAACATATAACATTACTCATATTGTTACATAAAAAACATATGAATACTACAATCACAGATTATCTTGAAAAAATATAATAACATGAATAATAATAAAAACATTATGAAAACATAATTTCTTTTGAAATTAACTCTATCCTTATTCATTAAATAAAATAATATTTTATTAAATATAATCCATGAATATTAATATGAGGTAAACCTTGTCTTAAATTACTATTTCCTTATACCACTAATCATTTTCAAGGACACCAATACTATTAGATTTAGTTCTTCAGTTTTAATCATCTATCTATTCTATATAAAATAATTTACATCATCATAAAGAACATATTAATTGATATCATTCCCCCAATATTGTCATTTCCATAAAATATATTGTTTCATTTCATGAATATATTGATGAAATATTCATTACCTTAGTGTAGGAGTAAAATATTATATTACTTAATTAACTCTGATAATTACTATGTTCCACAATGATTTGATATTGATCTCTACATAAATTCATTTCGAAATACCCTTATTTTCTAGAAGGAAAACATTTTAACTTTATTTGAGAAAATCTATAGGTCATCTCATAACACATTTCTAAGAATAAATAAATTTAATCCACTATTAAAAGTTGTCTCTAAAATCTAATATCATTGGATATTCTATCCTAATATTATTTGATGAGTTTTATTTTTTAATGTGTAAGTTGCTAATTATATGTCAACATAAATGATTATAAATAATTATAAAATAATTATATTGGGCCATTGTAAATTTTTTTTCTCTTAATCTATATATTATCCATTAATTTTAGTGTTAACATGGTCCAATCTAGCTTTATATGTTGACTAAAACAAAAAAATCATCATATGAGAAAAAATATTTATATTGTGAAACCACATATTCCAATATATTTTATTTAAATAATGATATATTGTTTTCATTTTATTACACCATAGGTTTAACTTAGGCCATCCATGGTTATCAATTATTTAAATCCTACATTTTTTTCCAAAAATAGTTTATGAATTTCAAAGAAAATGCCTTCGAAGTGTCACAAAAATGTGTAAAATATGGCTTGTCTTTATGCACCGAGTGATGACAAAGTCAAAGATCAATTCACTATTCTCTGTTTAATTACTGGAATGATAAACTATTCCAGGGACACATCCACTTGCAGTTGTTAGACATGGATATAATTTCATGGAATCAAAATGCTCTATGCTTCAACAAAATTATGAGACATTTACCAATATATTTACTTATCCCTAGATTTATCAATTCAGTTTTATCATCCGTTTTTTGAAAGGATAATGAATCCTTTCGGTAATACGAAATATAAAGACCCACAATATTTTAAGTTGATTTCACCACACAAGGTAAGAATATTAATTACATAATATAACTATCGAAGGAAATAATAAGGATATTTTCATTGAATCATATCCTTATTAAATTTAATAAAATATCAATTGATTTCATTATTGGTTTTAAAATTCATTTAAAATATTATATAGAATGTTTTTTATGAGGAAAATACTATTTTAAACATGAAATAAATAATTTAAAATCAAAAAATACCAAATATTAAAGAAAAAAATTTCATTATGAAAACATATGGAAACATTCTATTAAACATTCTATTATATAATGGTAATATGGATTGAAAATATCATTCATACCACGTGTGTTTAAAATAAGAATAATTTTTTATTGTTAGTATTAAAAAAAACTAACCATTTTCAGAAAATGAATATAATATTCATTTTAGAAATCTTTTTTGAATGTACAAGGTTAAAATGAAATAAAAATATTTTGATACTAGAAAAATATTTCATTAAAAAATATCTATAAAACATTTTCATGGATGATATTATATTTTTAGCATAAAGGTATAATAAAATCATTTTTTCATAAAATAGTCATTTCAGTATATTTCATACTTAAAAAGAAAAAAATAAATTAAAAACAATTCAATAAATATCAATAATATAACATCTCTATGTGTTTTTAGATATATAGATTATAATAATATATTAACATAAACATAATCACAAATAATAATGGTAAATAATGAGATTGTATTGTAAAATAGTTACCTTATTAGAATGATTGGAATTGTGATGCTAAGGATAAAAATAAACCTATATAGATAATTATTTACTAAAATATTCATAGTAATAATAGTAAAATACATTCATGGGAAGTCAATAATTCATAAAAATGAACTATTTGGTGAATATGTGATGTTTCCCATAGAAATAAATGTGATATATAAAAACCTCATACGAATTTTAAAACATTTGAATAATAATCACAATTTAATAATAAAACCAAATGAAACATTAACTTTCCTAAAAAATTATATTTATTATATATCATTTTTTATGTTAAGTATATAAATTACATAATATAAATTGATAGTTGAATATTTCATATTACTTGTTGATATAAAAGAGAGACTAGAAATCTATTACCTTAGCTCCGACTTCCTTCTTACGTGTTAAAAACCAAATAGTAAAAAATATATATTAATTATAAATATATTTTATATCCATTGTAAAATAATTAATACCATAAATAAAATATATACAATAATTTATCAACTATATATTATCAATTTTTATTAAAAACACTATATTGAGTGATAACTACTTTATTTTTCAGCTATGATTTTACTCAGTAGTTTTGGTATTTATAATTTGATCATTGTTAAATTACCTAAATTATTTTATATTTGATATAAATAACATATATATTAATTACTAATTTATTTATAATTTACATTATAATATAATAATGTAAAAAAAATTACACCATACTTGGATACAGTAGTTCGTTCAAACACATGGACAATATATTAATTTTTTTAATGGATGGATAAAAACAAAGGTAAATAAAAAATAAAATTTAAAAAATTATTATTATAGAATATATATATTATATATTTATAAATTCCTCCCTTTTTAACATATATATATAAATAAATTACAAAAACACATCACATCATGCATCCCGTAATCCATAGGTACACATTAGGAACATTATCGTTTCATGAAGGAATAGAATATTAGAAGGTAAATGTTATATTATAATTCTCAAAGTAAAAAATATGTAATAAATACCATATATATATATTAAATCCCTCAATATATCCATTCTTGATATTTTATCATGGAAAATGACTCAAAACAGGTCGTGCGACAGTAGTCTTCCATACACAAAATGGAGGATTTTGTTTTCTGTTTGATGGAAAAGGGAATTTATATAAGTTATTACATAAATATAATAACATTTAGATCTATATTATTTAATGGTGTTATTATATTTTAATTATCTAACCATTAATGATTGTCATTAGAAAATAATTAAAATTAATGCACTTATTAATGAAATTTTTTTTCTGTTAGATTACCATCAGTATTATATATTATTAAGGGCCCATTGGGTTGGTATTTTGGGAAGGAAAATTGATTTAAAACAAGGATAATAAATTTTTGGAGATATTTATTTATTTTTTGGTTTTTATAATCAAATTATGACATATGACAAAGAGATGGAAGCGGTGCCATGTTATAATTGAAATGTAGAGTCGTTTCTTTGGAAATACCCAAATAATTTTATAATGGGAAGTGTCTCTCATTGAAACTGCTTATAAAATTAAAAAATAATGTATTGTAGGGTTGAAATGGTTGATACAGAACTCCCTCTCCAAAAAATATGTTTTAAACATTTTTTACCTTTTACTCTATTTTTACTTACTTTTACATTTGAGTTTTCATCAAGCTAGCATGTATTTATTTATTTCTATTACAAAATTATTCATTATTACTAAAAAATGATACCTGTTAGAAAATATTTTCTTAGTTATTATAAATATAAAATAAATAATTTAAAATAAAATTCAAATGCATGTGAAAAAATAATTTTACACTATCACATATTACACAAAAAAATCAGGTTTTAATAATAACCGAAAAACATATTTTATTTTATTTTAATTTTCATTAAAACCCAATATTATGTGGAAATTATTAAATAATTTTAATTATTATGATTCCAAATATGGAATCCAATTTACAGAATTCAATTTATATAAGTTAATGAAGTCAATTTAAAATTAATCCCATAAGCGTGACAATATTGCGGGCATCCAAAATAGTAATTATAATAAGTAAAAAAAATTAATATCAATAATTAATATGATTTTTATCCCAATGAAGATGATTTTATTAATATATATATATATATATATAATTATTTTTAAAAAAATTGCATGAAAATAGGGAAAAATTTAAATTCATTAAATAAATGGAAATAGTAAAAAGAAGTAATTTTCTCTATTAATCAAAAAATTGATCTTTTTAAACAATAATGAAAAAATAACATTATAATTAATATGAAATTATGATTCCAGAAATTATTTTATTTTTTTGAAATAAATTATATAAATGAGGAAAATTATTTTTAAAATAAGTTAATGATGGTATAATTATTTATTAAAAATATTTAGTTTTTAAGTATAAAATTTAATTTATTTTCTTCCCATGAGTAGAAAAATAATTTTAAATTAATGATATTTTTTAATTTAATATATAAATTATAATAAAATTAATGAATTATTGTGATTAATTAAAATAAAAACCCATTAGACACATAAAAACTGTTTTTCAGGAAAAAAATTTCCTTTACATTAAAATGAATTCCATTTTTATTTACTACGAATTGATAACTATTCAATATATTTATACATGTGTATAGCATATTAATTTTATAATTTAGTTATTAGTATAACAACACAATAATAAATGGACGGTGATATGACTATCACATTATATGTAATCGTAACATAATATATCACAGTTTTTTTTAGACACGGGGTTCCATGTTAGACTGGCTATCAAAAAAATTAAATTTACCTAGGGGAAATATAATCTAAAATATCAGGTTTTCATAATATTAATCCTATTTTATGGTAATACTTCTACCCAATATAATATAATATAAAAATATATATCATTTGGAGCAGTTCTTATTGAATAAATTTAAATCATTTCAAAATTATATTTGCATCCTCTCACTCCCTTATAAAATGAATCCACATGTCATACCCTATCAAGATTTAAAGATCATATTATATCATCCAATAAATTCTCAAATATATTTTCAACATCACTCCCTACATCCTATAGTTAGTTATTTGATCATAATACCATTTCATGTTGGCCTCAGTTATAAGCCTATAGAGGTTTTTTGAGGAAGTTGTGAATTACTTAATAGAGATCATTCAAATTTATTTATCCTTAAACATTTTTAAAAACTATAATATACAAAAAAAATGATGAATAGAATATTATAAATATTTAAATATGAAATTATATTAATTTTGTCACGACCCGCCCTCGGGGTCCGTGCCGTGACTACCCCAAGCCCGCCTTCCATAGGCCAGGGGCTGGCGACTAGCACCAAGGCGTAAATCCCGGTAAAAAGGGAAGGCATTGCCTTTGAAAAGTAAACACACACCACAGACTAAACAAGCGGAAAGTAAACACTAAACAAGCAGAGTACGACTGAAAGTGCGGAAAAGGAAATGGGCCAGAATACAAACCCAAACTGAAAGTAAAGTACAACTCGAAAAGGGAAAAACAGCAACTGTAAATTAAAAGCCGCTACTCCGAGCTGTCCACCGGAAATCCCACCTGAAGGGTGGGTACAAATAGCTCCTCTGCTCCACGGGTCCCGCCGTCCGCTCCGAGCACGTCCCGCCCAGTGGTCCACCTCCGGGTACCGTCCCGCTCTACAAGCCTCAGCTAAGTCAACGCTGTCCGTCGTCTGCAACCAACACAACGTAGTGCGGGCGAAGCCCGTGCAGGGGTGAGTATAAGCTACTCAGTAGGGACCCCGAGACCCCTGAAGGTCTGTCAAATCCACAAAGGATAAACCACGAAGAAAAGTAACAATCACGAAGTAACATCCGACACTGCTTAGGTATATGCCCATACATATACCTAAGTCATCAATTCAAATACGCTCCAACCTCCGAGCCCAAGTACAACTCAGTCCACACAGGATAGTAAACGTATTCCACATAGGAAAGCAAAACATAATCCACACAGGATTGCACAACACAATCCACACAGGAAAGAAATAGGATTCAGCTCACACAGGATATACTTCTTCAGAGGACGATAAAGATGATCACTGATCCATCTAAGTCGTCGGACCCACGAAGGATCGATAGGTAACTAACCCCCGCAGAAGACCCACACAGGATCGGGCTCACACAGAACCTGTAGGCGCTGGCTCACACAGAACCGCTGAGCGCAAGGACCCACACAGGATCGGGCCCACACAGGACCTGTAGCACTGATCCACGTAGGATCGCTGAGTGCTGCAGTCGTCGTCGTCGAATCCACACAGGATCTCTGTACTGTCGTCGTCGAATCCACACAGGATCTCTGTACTGTCGTCGTCGCAGTCACAGTAGCAGTCGTAGCAGTAGAACAGTCGCAGCCAGCACTAGGGTTCCCGCACACAGCAAACTCGTACGGAGGGTCCGCTCCACGAGCCGAGAGGCTGATACATCAACTGTCACGAAGACCGATGTTGATGTATCCAAAAGTTCCGTATCGTCAACAGGAACTCAACGTAACAGACGGCGCGTCGATCGGACGCCCGGTCTGAGAGTTGTTGGCATTTTCGTCTCCGGGGCCCGGTTGGTTTTTAAGGCAAAACCAACCCGACCATACTCCACCTGCGTCCAAACCTCGGGCGGAGTATTCCAAAAGATCCGTCTCACTAAGAGGAACACAACGCGACTGACGGCGCGTCAATCGGACGTTCGTAGCTCAAGATATGAGCGTTTCCGCTCCGAAGGCCCGGTTGGTTTCGTGAACGAACCAACCCGGCCGAACTCAAAGTAAACCTAAACCTTGAGTGAGATATACCGAAACGACCGTCTCGTTCCAAGGATCGCGTTGCCGCTGACGGTTCGTCGATCGGAGGTCCGAGGCTCAAGTTATGAGCCAAAACTTAACTTTCAACCCGCAACAAACGCAACTCCCGAAAAGGTCTCTTTAAGCGAATATCGGCGCTGCGAGTTCATCGGTGCCCTCGGATTTCAATTCCGAGCACCGGATCAAAAGTTAGGAATTCCCGCTCGTTCGTTCACTGAACGTACCCGAGCCAAACTTCGGAAATTAATTCCGGGCACTCCGGGCCTCGGAATCAGGTGCCGTCTGAAACCGCGCTCTTGTAAAATTCTAGAGAAAATTAAGAAAAAATTTCCCTTGAATTTTACGGGTCTTTACAAATTTTATAACTATTTCCACATCAATTAAATAAAATTGATAATTGAGATATCAATTAAGAGGTCGTGTGGTCTATAACCACCACATAACAATATGATTAATTTTCCATCACCAACTCACATTGATTTTTATAAGGATGGATTTGAAAAAATTATATGGTATTTTTTATATTATATTTTTTATTTAATAATAAAATATTTTATTTCATTCATTATGTGTTTTTGTTATAAGAAGGAAAAAATGTTCATCTGTTCATATGGACAGTCGTCACAGGGAACAATGTAATTAATTTTTATATTAATAACATTTATAGATTTGTGTATATATATGACAAATAATTACGATATATATATATATATATAATTATTTACATTTTTTAGATAATGGAACCATGATTTTGTATTAATGAATGGAACATCCAAACGAAAAAATTCTTATAAAATTAAACTTTTATTACCCAAAAATTATAAGTTCAATAAATAATTATTAATAAATAGGATTCATAATATTATAAGTGTATCCAATATGAAATTACAAAAATATAATGTGATTTTAAAATAATATAGTAAAATTAAATTTGTTATACCATTGGTTAGAGTAATTATGATGCAATTTGAACTTGTGGTAAGGGTTTCTCATATAACTTTTATTTTTTTAAGACATATACCACATTCCCCAAAAAATTTAATTTTTTGTGGTATAAAAGTATTAGTAATATATTTAATGACATTAATCATGAAAATAAATTGGATTTAAAAATCGATGACATGTTCACTCTCTCTCATGAGGTTTTTATTCCATAATTACTATGGAAAAATTGGTTTATGATACAGTCCAAATTCATTTTAGGATTTTCTATAATATATTTTCTTTAAGATAAAATATATTTTTTGTTTTATTTTAAACCCCATATTTATAATTATCCTATGTTCATACCTCATAATTTTAAATTACGTGTTATACATTTCTCTCTTGGGTACACATAATGTCAAAAAATTCGGTTCGAAAGAAATTCTGATGTTATTTCATCTTTGGTCAAAAAATCATTTCTTCTTCGAATATAATATATAATGAAAGTAATTTTATTAATTTCATGTAAATGTTTTTATAAAATTTACTTTCACAACCATTTTATTTATTTTAAATTCCGGGAAAATTTATATTTTTATCAATTTACTAAAAAATTAATTTTTTACTTTTTAAAAACTGTGAAATTAATATGTTATTATAATATATGTGGTATGAATGAAATTTTCACATTAATTAATTTTTATTTGATTTTTATTTTACATTTAATTATTCCTTGTATATTTTTTAATAAAATTATTTTCTCAGCAATTTGGGAACATTCTGTTAAAAAAATATCAATGAAACCAAATTCTCTTATTTTTAATGAAATGTTTGGATAATATATTAAAATTATATTTCATATATGTCGTCATAATTTATGTATTATTTTTAAATATTGGAGGTTTTATCAATTTATAGAATATTTATTATTTATCATCATGTTTTTATTTTATGAAAATTAAATGATTAAGAAACTAAATTATTTTAAATAAATTATTCTATGCTATTATATAGAATGTTTTATGATCACATGGAACACATATTTATGGTTTTGATTATGTGATGGGTAATTGTATAATTATATTGATATCTAATATATTAGGTAATGTTATATATTCAATGATATAATTATGAGATACTAGTTAATATGCTTGATACACAACAAGAGATTGGCATGGATACATGAATCAATATTAATTTAGATACTGGTGGTGATGCTCGAAATGTATTGAAATGGTGGTATTAATAGTATACAATGATTTTGGATATGATTTATATTCATATAATGGCTCCACAATCATATGAAATATTGATATTCAAATGATTTTAACACATAGATTATGACTGATTTTTTAATGATTCCCCAATCATGTGAAATAATAAATTTTTATACCATTACTAATGAGTATTATCTAAGAATTTGTTGATATGATTATACATTGATTTAAAAAGTTATCATACGCTTATACTATTGATATTATTTTATATTATCATTTATTGATATATTCCATTTTTACCCATACTGAGTATCTGAGATCTCCTTGTCTTTTGATTTAGTTTTTCCTAGGGATTTTAATAATGGTATTTTGTATGATGATTTTAGAAGTTATGATTTTTTGGAAATAAATATGTTCGAGATAATGAAGTTTTTACTCAAAGAATATGTTTCTATTGTTATTACCTAATAATACAAAACCATTAGGATTATATTACATGTTTATTTATGAGATATGAAGAAAATTAATAAAAAAGATTTAAAACATAATTCTGTTATTCATGGTTCCTTATATTTTGTATAAGAGTATGGTTTTTTATTTTTAGAGATTATAATATTACGAAAAGAGGGATAGAACCTATGGTAAGCTATGATAAAATTAAATGATAGAGGGTTAACCTCATCATTCATCTATTCATATGAATGTTCCATTAATTAAGAAATAATATAAATGATTAAAATTATAATATGATGTCTCACTAGTATTATTGAAACATCATAATTAAATTATAACTTTTGGAATTAGGAAATGGATGGATCCAGAAGGAGTCATGGTAAAAATTAATGATATGGAAAGTTATCAATTGTTCTCAATTTAAATTAAATTAAATTTTAGTTGGAATTTAATGAAAAATGATTTTAGCTACCTATGTATATATTATTTTATTAACAACATCTGCACGACTGAGTTTTATAAAAAAATAATAAGAGAAAACTAAGTTCCTTGGGTTATAAATTGATTAATATCAAGTTGTAAATATTACTTAACATATTATATTATTATAATGTCAGAATAAACATCCAAGGAAAAGTTTTAAAGTAATTGGAATATATTTTTTATTTTAAAATAGATTGCATAGTGTATGTATGATCTGTGTAAGATAATTGAGGTTTCATATTCGAAAATAAACATTTATCATTTATTGGTGCGAGTATGAATATTAAATGTCATTAGATACCATTTCTTTTATATGGGCCTTACATTGTAATAATAAGTGATATATATCTAAAATGGAAGATAAGAAACTCAACACCATTGAAATACCTATTTTTTTAGGATTATGTTTTTTTATTTACAAAACCATTTAATAGTTTGACATCAAATTTTGAATTTGAGTTTTCAATAGAAATCATATATAATGATATTTATTTTTCAAGTACTACATATATTGGCATTGATGGATTCTGTTATATTTAAAAAATTATTCTTATAGAATCATGATTATAGATTTATATTCCATAGTTGATCACCATGGGGTGCACCTATTCATTTTCTTGTGAAGAAATTTGGGAAATTCATATTTTTATTTATTATTGAGAATGTAATAAGATTACTATCATGTATAAGTTTTATTCACCTTGAATTGATGACTTGTTAAATAAACTACATATAGATCAATAATGTTATATTATTAAAATTCATTTAGGATATCAACAACTATGGGTCAAGAAGGAGGATATAACCACGACAACATTCTATATGAGTTATGATCATTGTGAATTTATATTGATTATCATTGAACATATGAATTCCCCTACTATTTTAATGGAAATAATTAATATTTTTTTAGTGATCACCATGATCAATTTATTTAGTATTTATAGATGAAATATTATATATTTTAAATACAATGAATATCATAAATACCATTTAATAATTTTGAATAACACCCTATAAATAGATTAGTTGATTGAGGATTTTACAAAAATGGAATTTTTTATTCATAAAGTTTCATTCTGGTGTCATATAATATATAGTGATTTTATATCAGAGGATCCTTGAAATACATATGTTATTCATAAATTTAATAGACGAACCATAGTAATTTAGATCCATAATTTTCTTTGGTTTCATGGATAATATCCATGCTTTTTGAGAAATTTATCATGGCTCTCTAATCCAATAACAACATTAATTGTAAAGGGAGTTAGGTTATTTTGAATAAATAAATGAGATGATAATTTCATCGATCTGAAGAAATTTTTTATAGTGAACATATTCTCACACAACCAATAGATAATACCTTTTGATCAACAGTGATTAATCAAAGAATGAAAATAGATTCTTCCTTAGGAATAATTATATTTTGTTTTATATGCATGTCACCAACTGAAAATACATGTGTAAAGTTATATAACTCATAAATAGGAGCTAGAATTGATAATTTTATTATAAAATATATAGAGTAACTACCATTATGTTTAATGGTGGGAAATATAAATAGATCATAAAAAATAAATTATATATTCTTACATAATGTGTTAAATATTAAACAAGCAGATGGTTAGAGTTGATTGTGGATTAGGAATGATCAGAAAATTACCACATTAATAGTGAGAAAAATGTTTTTGATGATCTAAATAAGAATTAAATTGATATTTATTTAATATAGAGGATTTAATCAAATCAAATATTTATGGGTTTATAGAAGATGGTTCTTGAAATTATAAGGAAAGGTGTACGATCATATCCTTTTAAGATTAATGATAGAAAATCCATTATTGTGGGAATTAAAGAGGCCTCGAAAGTGGATTTGGAAATATATAAAATAGTGATAAATATTACTTATTTCAAACATTAATATGCTGTGATGATAACTTTTGTATCCAATTATGATTCCAATCGATACTAGACATGAAGAAATAGATCGTTGATTTTTTTCATAGTTCTTAATTCATTATTCATTCTAGAATTGTGAATATGTATATATATATAAATGAATATTTTGTTAGGGAAAACATTAAATGTGATATTGATGAGTATATATCGTTATTCTTTGTATGTTTGTATATTATGTCTATACAATATATGTATAATGTGATGTTATAACAATTTCTAATACTTGAATGAAAATATGAAAACAAAACTATCAATTTTTTTACAGGATCCCTAGAATATATAAATGGAAAAATTATATTTTTATTCTTTTTAATTACCTTATAAAATGAGCACATTATATTAATGTCAATAAATATTTTTTATTCGGATAACTTTACTGGGATTATATTAAAGTACTGGTATGTTTTTTTTGTATTTCCACATTTTATTATATATAGTAGAGATATATGTTTTACCTTTATTTTCTAGATATGTATTGTGTAGGACTGGGAAATATAATTAAATATCAATAAATAATATCAACCATAGATATATGTTCATTCTGAGAGAGACATTCCAAATAAAAAAAAACAGCTTTAGAGCTTTCACTATGGATTTAAATTTTTGTTGGGATCAAAAAAATTTTGGTTAAATTTTCTTACACAAATATATTTTACGTGGTCATTTATATTTTTTATTATAAATAATTTTTTGGAAGAATGTTTAATGATTGAATTTATTGGGATAAAGTTAAATAAATAAACCATTCTAACTAATATTGCTAATTAAATGGAAGATAAGGTAATATGAATTTAACAACACATCAGTGCAGCTCAGAGTTGATAGAAACATTATACTGATAGTCCAAAACATAATCTATAATTTATAGTTGGTGATAATTTATTCATTTGAATTTATCCATGGATGCAGGTTAAGAGATTTGGAATGAAGAGAAATATTATTCCAAAATATATCAATCACTTTTAAATTATTTATGGCATCACCAAAATAAATTATCACTTTGTACATCCAAGGAATAACCCCTAGGTTCACGATGAAATGTCCCAGATATTTCAAAAAAATTGTTTTTTATAAAAACATTGGAATTTTACAAATCTGTGTCTTCTTACGACACTTGATGCTAAGGCCTGGTGTGCCCGAAATCAATTTCCGAAGTTTAGCTCGGGTACGTTCAGTAAACGAATGAGCGGATTTTTATTTATTTTGAACCAGTTCTCGGAATCGAAATCCAAGGGCACCGATAAACTCGCAGCGCCCATAATTTCTTAAGGGGACCTTTATCGTATTTGTGTTCTAAGCAGATATAGAATTATTTTTTGGTGATTTAGTATAAAATAAATAAAATTGGTGGAAAATTTTTATTTTTATTGTTGGTGGATAATTCCTCCCAAGGGGAGTTGAAGGTGGGGCCGAAACCCACACAACCTGCCATGGGACGATATTTGTGCGGTGGGGCCCACACCTGACCTAAACCCTTGATCTTCCCTAAACTCCTTAAACCCCCCCATTAAACTCTTTTATTTAATGTTGAGAACCCCTTGAAGTTAAATGTGTAACCTTTCCTCTTATACTCTCTCTCCCTCTTTAATTCTAGCCAACACACACCTTAATTAATTGTTTGAACCTCTTCAATTAAATTAATTAAGTGTTTGAATTTTCAATTTTGAATTCATGAAAAGTTTAATTAAAATAGGGAGTATCCTTATTTTAATTTTGGTTGTCTTATTATGTGGCGATTATTGGAGAGAGATTTTGTGTGAATGAAGATGGAAATTTCCCTTTATTTGAATAACAGTATCCACAACGAAGAACGATTCTTCTTCGACTTAGGAAGTCTTTCCTTCAACGTAGAATGACTCGGCGACCACGCTTCTCCATCCTCTTCTTCCTCTGTGACAATAGAGGAGACACCGACATGGAGAACTCTCCAACGATGAAACGTCTTAAATTCTTTTTCTCTACATCAATAGAGGAGACGTCACTTCCTCTGACGCACTCCGAAAACGTCTACGAATCCTCACCTCACGATGTCGTCTTTCATGATGCCAATGTATGACATAAATTGTTGAGTTAGGGGTGTTTTTTGGTTTTATCAATATTGAACCTTCTTTCCTTATTGTTTTTTTCTCTTTAACCGCATGCTACCAAACTAATGCGAAGAGATCAGGCCAAACTAACATAGTCTGAATCCTCCTCCATTATTGTGATTTTCGGTGGTTCTTTTTGTTCTTCATGGGTGAAGAACAACAGATCATTACAAGTTCTTTGGGCGATGAAACAATCCCATAGTTCAATACTCAACATCACGGAAACCTAGCGGAGGTGCGACGACAATAGCGGGTGACGGTTCGGACCGAAACGGGATGGAAAGTTCCTCGACCGTTCTTCAAGAGAGAATTCAAAACGTGTTTTCAGAGCTGATCGGATGCCCAAAAACACTGGAATTGACTTCAGGAAAATGGGGTAACCTAGAGTCTGATGTTTCGTGACAAACGAAGCATAGGAATGAATAAACGACATCAAGGGAGGCATGCTGGCCAGGGGCATCATTTCTGTAAAATTCTAGACTACAAGGCATGTACTCCTAGGGAACACATCGTGTAGTGAGGGAATTCCATGGCTAGGGTTTTATACATCATATTGCTAACACACGGTGTGTGACCTATGTCACATGTCATGTACTTTACACACATCAAGGAGGTGGCGACTACGCTAGACTCTGTGTGTATTTTGGGAAATACATGGACACAAATAGAAGTA
The DNA here is from genome assembly GCA_963277665.1 of Viscum album. Taxonomy (NCBI): domain Eukaryota; kingdom Viridiplantae; phylum Streptophyta; class Magnoliopsida; order Santalales; family Viscaceae; genus Viscum; species Viscum album. Next base: position 587,493,849 of record OY728141.1, on the reverse strand, counting down.
CACGGCAGAGAGGGACGACTTATACTCTCTATGTAAAATGGCAGAAACAGCTTCACGAGACTCGGCGTGTAACCCGGGGACACACAGACATGGTGTGGAGTACACGGCCATATACACTATCACACGGCCAGACAAGGCCAGTGGTACGACTAACCCGTGTACCATTTACACGGGTTGGAGAACACAGGTTGAGGCCGTGTACGGGCACATGGCCAGCGTACATGGAGCCAACCCCATATGTTTGGACATGACATGTAACTATACCACATGCCATATACTTACTTTTTACACGAACAACCCTTCGACACGGGGCGTGGAACACTGGAAGCACCCAATGTCTGAAGACATGGAGTGTAAGTAAACCAACACGCCATGTAATTTTTGGAAAATGGCTTGGTCATCTTGTCCTCAGTGCCTTGGACACATTTTGTTTGGCTTATCCCATACGATGAGGAAAATCATTGGGATACATCAAATCGGTACATCGTGATAGTTGACGTATCGATCCCTTGGCTCATGGAGCAGACCCTCCCGTAATCGAGTACGTTGTGTGAGGGAACCCTAGAGATAGCTGCATCTGCGACGATGATGATGATTATACATGGATCCTACGTGGGTTCGGTAGTGATGATGACTGTACATGGATCCTCCGTGGGGTCTGCAGTGATGACGACTGTACCTGGATCCTAATTCAGTTCGACAGCGATGGTTACTGTACATGGACCCTACGTGGGTTCGGAAACGATGACTTCTGTTCTTGTATCGTACGATGGTTCGGCATAAGAGATGATTCAGAGGCTACATATAATCATCTCCACCCCCTTCGTGAGTAGTATACCTATGTGAGGTGAGTCGTGATTTTCAATCATTGTCATCGATGTGATCGACTGAGTTGTGATTTCCTGTGTGGATGGGGGTGTACTTGGGCTCAAATTATAGATCCGAACTGGAATTGTAGACTTATGTATATGTTTGGGAATAAACCTATGTAGAGTCAGTTGATACTTCATGTTCGTATTTTTTAAATTGTTGTTTATCCTTTGTAGATTCCGGGAGACATTGGGGGTCTCATGGTCCCTACTGAGTATCGTATACTCACCCCTGCACGGACAATGCATGCACTACGTTGTGTTGGATGCCGACAATGGCATCACTTATCAAGGAGGAGGCTTGTGGAGTTGGACGGTACCCAGGGGTGGACCACTAGACGAGACACACATTGAGATGACGGTTGGACCCAAGGAGGTGAGGAGACCATCCGTACCCACCCATCAGGTGGGATATCCAGATAACGACTTGGTGGTTGCTGCATTACTTTACTATTGGTGTAGTTTCTTTTCAGTTGTACAGTACTTTCAGTTGGGTTTGTATACTGGAAAATTTAATTTTAGAACTTACTTTTTTTCAGTTTTACTTAGTTCTTACTTCTCTTGCGTACTATGTTTTGTTTTTTTACTTTTATAAAGGCAATTGAATCCCTTTTTATCGGGATTTACGCCTTTGGAGCTAGTCTCCGTCCCCTGGCCTATGGAAGATGGGCTTGGGGTAGTCACGACACGGCCCCCGAGGACGGGTCCTGACAAATTGGTAACAGATGGAGGTTCTGACGTAGAACACTGGACTCTGATAATTTCTTCTCTATGAACCAATAGTTTTAAGAGTATTTAATGTGGTTATCAGTCCATGGAGTCCAATGTTGGTGTGGTGGATGACGTATCCATACACCAGGACCCTAAATTCTTTTTTCCGACTCAGTTCATGAAAACATTGTTCTCATATGTGTTTCAAAAGTTTTCTTGGTGATTACCTTGCGTAAGCTCAATAGATATACTGTACTAACCGTGGCACACCTGTTTCTTCTCAGGATTGCCCCATGAAGGTAGCCAGCTAGGGTTCCTAGTTTCGTGCGTATTGTAAGCCCACCGAGTGATGAGGCCATGGTGCAGGGCCCCATTACAGTGGAGGCACCAACAGTACCACCAGAGGAGAAGCAGATAGTAGAGAGACCTCCCTGGCGGAGGCAGAGGGTCGACCATGGTGGTCCGATGGGAGAAGGAGGATGATGCAAAGGTGCTGGATGAGAAGCAGGTGGTGTACGCCAATTTTAGGCTCTACCACCACCACAACCAGGAGGGACACCCCTGACTACTGGGAGCTGGCAGACATGGGTCGGCTCAGCTCCAGGCAGTCGAGGCATATGACCACAGCACACCTGAGATGATTCGAGGTACTATCTGTGTCTACTCCACCCTTGATGCAGTTTTTATAGGCACATGAGTGAGTCAATATTTTATTACTGCTGCCCTTGTCCAGAGCATGTAGATTCCGACAGAGATGTTGGCTCGATCATTATGGGTAGAGACTCTTACGAGAGCAGACTCAATGATTATGCACTAGTGCCGGTAGTGTGAGCTTACTCTAAGAGGTGAGAGCTTCGGCTGGGATCTTCTTGTTGCTGCGTTGAGGCCTTACGATGTCATATTGGGTATAGACTGGTTATTTATAGTCCATGATGAGATCTACTGTATTAGGTGCGAAGTGGGGTGAATCCTCACGGACATGACCAAGTTTACCTTCACCGGTGAGAAGAAAGCCTTTGCAGCGCAGGAAGGACTTACACAGAGGAGGAGGAGAAAGGTGATAACACATCAGTTGGCTAGTCTCATCCTTGGATCAGTTGATGTGCGGAGTCTGAGTTTTCCTGTTGTGGTGGATTAGTACGCGGATGTTTTCCCTGACGACATTCCAGGACTACCTCATCTCAGAGAGGTAGACATATACATTGACCTATACCCTCGGAAAACACCAATATCAACTCCAGCATATCGGATGGCTCTCGCCGAGCTTCATGAACTGCGGGTATAGATGGAGGATTTGTAGGCAATGGAATTCATCCGATATAGTGTTTCACTCTGGGCTTCTCCATTTTTATTCGCCAAGAAGGCGGATATGAGATTACGACTATGTTTCGACTACTGTCTCCTGAATATAGTGTCTGTAATGAAAAATTACCCACTCCCAAGGATTGATGACCTTTTTGATCAGCTCGAGGGAGAAAGATGGTCCTCTACGATAGACCTCAGGTCAGGGTATCATCAGCTCAGAGTTCAAGATGAGAATGTGCATAAGACAACCTTCATGTGTTGGTATGGCCAGTACTTGTTCTTGGTTATTCCCTTCGGTGTAACCAATTCACCAACATTGTTCATGAGTCTCATGAACATGATCTTCCAGCCTTACCTCGATCATTTTGTCATACTCTTCATTGAAGACATATTTATTTACTCGACTACTGAGGAAGAGCATGCCTACCACTTACAGGTTGTCTTGGATACACTCCGAGGGCACCAGCATTATGGTAAGCTCTCAAAGTGCCAGTTTTGGATTCGAGAGGTTCACTTCATGGGGAACGTCATCTTGGAGGAAGGATTTCCTGTGGATCCTACGAAGATCAAGGCAGTACATGCTTGAGATCCACCTAGGTGTGTGACAGAGGTTCGATGTTTTCTATTTCTGGCTGGGTACTATCATAGATATGTGCCAGACTTCTCCAGAGTTGCATCACCACTTTCAGCTTTGACTAAGAAGGGATACCCTTCGTGTGGTCAGATATATGTGAGTAGAGATTTCAGGAGCAGAGACCGAGATTGACCTGTGTGCACATCTTGAGGCTACCGGAGGATGGCGTAGGGTACGTAGTTTACTACTATGCATCAGGGACCAGAATCGGGTGTGTCCGGATGCAAGAGTGGGTCATGATCGCTTATATATCACTACAATTGAGGTAGCATGAGTAGAACTACATTACCCATGACCTAGAGTTAGCAGAAGTGGTCTTCGCCTTGAAGAAGATGCAGTACTATCTGATGGGTGAGAAACGTATAGTATACTCTAACCACCAGAGTCTCAAGTAAAACTTCTCACAAAAGGAACTGAACTTGAGACATCGGCGATGGATTGAGTTCCTCTAGGACTATGACTTTGATATTGCCTATAATCCTGGGAAGGGTAACATTTTGGATGATGCTTTCAGCATGAGATCGGTCATTCAGTTACATGGAGAGGTGACAGAGGAGTTAGCCTCTTTGCAGATATCATTCGTGGATATGGATGTGGAAGCTTTCTACAGTCCCTCACAGTCACTCCTCCACTTCTTCAGCGGTTCAGAGAGGCACAACATTGGGAATTTAACTATGAGACGCGACTTGCTCATATTTCCATAGGGCAGGCGCCAGAAGGAATTTCTAAAGGAGGAGAGCACATCATCCTCTTCAGGGGATGGACCATGGTACCAGTTGCACTACAGCAGGATGTGCTGTGGGATTTTCACACTTCCCCTCTAGCGGTACATCCGGGAGTGGCGAAGATGTACCAGGAACTCAGATGACATCACTAGTGGCCAGGTATGAAGAAGGTTGTAGCAGAGTTCGTTTCACGATGCCTCACTTGCCAGCAAGTGAAGGCAGAGCACCATGTACTAGCTGGATTGTTACAACCCATAGAGGTCCCAGAGTGGAAGTGGGACGAGATATCCATGGATTTTGTGATGGGGCTTCCACGTACTTCCCGAGGACACGACTCCATATATGTTATTGTAGACCGAATCACCATGTCAGCCCACATCCTACCGATCAGAGAGCATGGCTATGTAGAGAGATGAGGATGCATCTACTTCTATGAGATCGTATGGCTTCATGGTGTTCCATCGTCTATCATCTCCGATTGAGATTCTCACTTTATTTATCAGCTTTGGAAGGGGTTGCTAGATGCATTTGGGATGCAGGAATTCTTGAGCACTACCTTTCATCCTCAGACGGATGGCCAAACAGAGGGGACCATTCAGACTCTCGAGGATATGCTCCGTGTATGTGCCCTTCAATTTGGTTGCAGTAGGGAGGACTACCTACCCTCGTTGGAGTTTTCATACAACAACAGTTACCACTAAACCATCATGAAGGAACCATATGAGGCATTGTACGGACAAACACGTAGCAAGTTATCTTTGCTCTTCATCGGACCATTCTAGGTCATCAGCAGGGTAGGCGAGGTGGCTTACCACCTGGCCCTTCCACCTCAGTCGCACCGGGTGCTCTACGTCTTCTATGTATCTTTGTTAAGGAGATACGTGCACAACCCGATCAACATCAATGATCATGTGGAGCTATACATCGATGACTGTGTGAAATTTATGAAGGTCACGGTGGAGATTGAGGATCGATAGGAGCGAGTGCTACATGGACGGTCCGTTCCTCTGGTGCACATTTGTTGGCAGAATGGGAACCTCCAAGAGAGAAAATGGGTGCGGAAGGATCATATGTGTGCTCAGTACCCTCATTTGTTTCCCTATTTAATGTTGTAGCTTTACAGGGTAGTAAAGCCCTGAGGTGGGAGTAATGTAAAGACCCAAATATTTCAAGGAATTTTTTTCTTAAATACAATGTAATTTTTTGAGTCTGTGGCTTCTGAAGGAACTTGATTTCAAGGCCCGGTGTGCTCAGAATCAATTTCCGAAGTTTGTCTCGGGTACTTTCAGTAAACGAACGAGAGAGTTCTTATATCATTTGAACGGGTGCACAGAATCAAAATCCGAGGGCACCGATGAACTCGCAGCACTAGTAATTTCTTAAGGGGACCTTTACCAGAGTTGAATTCTATGCATATAGAGATTTATGTTTTTGGGTATTTAGTTTAAAATAAATAAAATTGGTGTCATAATTTGATTTTTATTGTTGGTGGTTAATTCCTCCCAAGGGGAATTGAAGGTGGGGACCACACGTGACCTAAACACTTTATCTTCCCTAAACCCCTAAAACCCCCCATTAAACTCCTTTGTTTAATTTTGAGAACCCCTTGAATTTAAATTTGAATCCTTTCCTCTTCATATCTCTCTACCTCTTAAATTCTAACCAATACACACATTAATTAATTGTTGGACCTCTTCAATTAAATTAATTAAGTGTTTGAATATTAAATTTTGAATGCATGACAAGTTTAATTAAAATAAGGGGTAACCTTATTTTAATTTTGTTTGGATTGTTGTGAGGGGATTATTGGAGAGAGATTTTGTGTGAAAGAAGAAGGAAATTCCTCTTTCTATAATGAACATCATCCTCAACGAAGAACGCTTCTTCTTCAACGAAGGACATCATTCTTTCAACGTAAAACGACTCGGCCACCACGGTTCTCCATCCTCTCCTTCCTCCACGACAAGAGAGGAGACACCGACTTCGAGAACTCACTAACGACGACACTTATTAAATTATTTTCGTTACATCAAGAGAGGAGACATCACTTCCTCAGACGCACTCCGATGATGTCAACAAATCCTCACCTCGCGACACTGTCTTCCACGACATTGACGTACGACATAAATTGCTGAGGTAGTGTTAAGTTTTGATTGGATCAATATTTAACCTTATTTCCTTCTTGTTTTGTTCTCTTTAACCGCCTACTACCAATCTAATGTTGAGAGTCCGGGCTAAACTAACACGGTCCGAATCCTCCGCCATTATTGTGATTATTGGTGGTTCTTTGTGTCCTTCATGGGTGACGATCAACGGATCGTTACAAGTTAGTTAAGCGATGAAACGATCCCAAAATTGAAGACTCAACATCACAGAAACCGAGTGGAGGTGCGACAATGATAGAGGGTGATGGTTCGAACAGGAACAGGATGGACAGTTCCTTGACTGTTCTTCAAGCGAGAATTCAAAACTTGTTTTCAGAGCCGATCGGAACCCCGAAAACACCTGAATTGACTTCGGGACAACGGGGCGACCTAGAGTCTGATGTTTTGTGACAAATGAACCATCAGAATGAAGAAACAACATCAAGGGAGGCATGCTGACCAGGGGTGTCTTTTCTGGAAAATTCTAGACTACACGACGTGTACTCTTGGGGAATACACCATGTAGTGTGGGAATTCTGCGGCTAGGGTTTCGGATGTCAGACGGCTAAGACACGGCGTGTGACCTCTGTCACATGGTGTTTACATTCCCCACATCAAGGAGGCGATGGCTATACTAGACTCAGTGTGTATGTTGGGTAATACACGGACACGGACAGAAGTACATGGCCAAGAGGCTTGACGTGTACTCTCTACGCAGAATGGAATAAAAAGCTTCGCGAGGATCGTCTTGTAACTGGGGGATACACGGATACAGTGTGGAGTACATGGGCATGTACACTATCACACGGACAGACATGGCCAGTGGTATGGCTAACCCATGTACCATTTACATGGGTTGGAGAGCACAGGTTGAGGCCGTGTATGGGCACATGGCCAGCGTACACGGAGCCGACCCCAGATGTTTGGACACAGCGTGTAACCATACCACACTCTGTGTACATACCTTTTACACGAATATCCCTTCGACACGGGGTGTGGGACACAGGAAACACCCAAGGTATGAAGACATGGAGTGTGACCATACCAACACATAGTGTACTTTTTTGGAAAATGGCTTGGTCATCTTGTCCTCGGGGCCTTGGACACTTTTTGTTTATTTTAGCCCCTATAATGAGGCAGACCTTCAGGATACATCAAATTCGGACTTCGTGCAAGTTGATGTATCGATCCCTTGGCTCGTGGAGAGGAACCTAATGGAATCGATTACGCTATGTGCGATAACCAGAGAGATGGCTGCGACTGCGATGACGATGATGACTGTACATGGATCCTACGTGGGTTCGGTAGTGATGACGACTATACTTAGATCCTCTATGGGTTTGGCAGTGATGACGATTGTACATGGATCCTATGTGGGTTCGGTAGCGATGGTTACTGTACTTGGATCTTATGTGGGTTTGGCAGGGATGACATCTGTACTTGGATCCTATGTGGGTTCAACAGAGGAGATGATTCAGAGGATACATCTAAGTATCTCCACCCCCCCCCTTCGTGAGTAGTATACCTATGTGAGATCAGTCTTAATTTTCAATCATTATCATCGATGTGATTTACTGGGCTATGATTTCCTATGTAGACTGGGTTGTACTTGGGCTCGAGGGTTATTGCCGAACAGAAATTGTTGAATTAGGTATATGTATGGGAATAAACCAAAGTAGAGTAGGTTGATACTTCGTGTTTTTATATTTCCACTGTGGTTTATCCTTTTTGGATTCATGGAGATGTTCGGGGGTCTTGGGGTCCCTACTGAGTATCGTATACTCACCCCTGCATGGGTTATGCCCACACTACGTTGTGTTGGAGGTAGAAGACAGAAAACACTGATTTAGGTAGAGGCATGTGGATCTAGACAGTACCCGAGGGTGGACCACTAGAGGAGACATACATTGAGTGGACGGCTGGACCCGAGGAGATAAGGAGACCATCTGTACCCACCCTTCAGGTGGGATATCGAGAGGATGTCTCAGTGGTTGATTCTTTACTTTACTGTTGTTGTACTTTCTTTTCAGTTGTAATGTACTTTCAGCTGGGTTTGTATATTGGCCCATTTACTTACAGCACTTACTTTTGTTCTCCGTTTTACTTAGTTCTTACTTCTCTTGTGTAATCTGTTGTGTTTGTTACTTTTATAATTGCAATGCATACCCTTTTTATCGCGATTTATTCCTTTGGTGCTAGTCGCCAGCCCCTGGCCTATGGAAGGCGGGCTTGGGGTAGTCACAACACGGGCCCCAAGGACGGGTTGTGACACACTATGTTTTCCTTATATATGTCATGAGGATGTATACACATTATCCTTTACATGTAATTTAATTTTATGTCCTAACTATGGATAATGGTCACTATAATGACGTAAAACATTATATATTATATATTGAATACATAAGGTGATAAAAAACTAATTCCAATCACCTAGTAAACATTATATGGAGAAAAATAACTCTTATTAATATATATGTGAATCAGAGAAGGTGATGAGGTTGAATTAACCCCGGTTGTTACTATCAAAGTGATGGAATTTAGTGGAATTTTCTTTATAATGTTTCCTAATGTAACACACTGTTTTTTATGACAAACTATTATTTTAAAAAAAATAATTTCATAGTAAACTTTCATAACAAGAAACACACAGTAAAAATGAACATTGATATATTATTGAACCTTATTATTTAAATGTGATCATAATAATATAGAAATTAAATTTGTAATATTAATAAAAATAACATAACAATTAAAATATGTATAATGGATTCATGTATCGAAAATTTATTAAATAATTCATAATAAGTACATTCTATATTTTTAATAGTAATTTATTCTTCATAAATACATTTAAATAAAAATAGTTTGTTAAATTTTTTAAAACGAAGTAATAATTAATTTAGTACAATTATATACATTTTATTATAAAAAATTAAATTAACTTTTTAATTCATCATTTTAATATTAATGTTGTGTTGGTATTTTGGTTTTATCAAAAAAAATAAATTTTTTGGGTAAATATTGGTGAATAATTATTTTAATAAGAATGAAATTTATTTTTCAATATAAAAAAAGTAACGTTAAATTATGGATAGTTATTTTAAATATAAATATTTTATTTTTTAATTTATAAAATCCATCGAATTTCATTGGAATCATAACTACACAATTTTTTTTGTATAAAGTAATATTTATACAAAAAATTATTTTTATAGAAATGATTTTTTCATCAAATTTTGGGGTTTTTTAAAATTAAATTATTTCAATAATAGATATTTTTTTATAAACATGAATCATTATTTAGAATCTAATTTCCAAAAATTGTGAATGATTCTGTTTTAATTTTTCTTTATTACAAACAGTAACTTTGGTGAAATGTAAATTACAATTTTAAGAGTTAAAATGATTAAAATGGTGTAAATATAAAATTTTATGTTTTATAATGACCCATAAATGATAAAATAATATTTCATTTTATATATATAACAAATATAATATAATATAATATTATTGGTTATTTTTTATTCGTTTTACTTGAATTAGACATTAATATATTTTATTATTTTAAAAACACCCAAGGGTGTTCAGTCACTCAATTTCAAAAGGACACCCCCTCTTCTTTCTTATCTAGATATAGAGAGAATATATATTTATCCTCAACCATCCAAAATTCATTCATAACATCCATATATATATCAACGAGGTCATTTCAATATGTATAAAACTGATCTATTTTTCTGAAAACCGATATCATTCAATATAATTAGTTCTTATTCTATATCTAATCCTATATCATCTATCATAATAATATTAATAAATTATTATGAGAATTATTTTTTTCATTATTATATTATAAATATTTTACGCCACGTTTCCATAAAATTTGGAAATAAATGTTCCAATTATGTATATGTTTGGACAACCGCCTCCACCCGACCTAATGAATCATTTTACAAGACAGAATCACATAAATAATTATAATGATTTTTTTAGAGAAGATATAAATATATTATATTAATGATATAATTATATTTTTTAATGATAAAATGATATTTATATTTCTTTATTTTTTTCGTTGGAAGATAAAAATAACATTTAGCATTCCTATATATTACAATCTCCATGAATGGTGTAATTAATTTTTCAAACACTACCTTCTATGTAGAGTTATTATTATGTATATAATATATATATATAATATTAATGTAATAATTAAAATTATTTATTTTATTTATTCATGATCACGATTTCTGGTTCAAAACCGCTAAACCAAAACTTACATGAAAAATGAAAAATAATTAATTACCATAATCGATGATTTTAAGAAACATTATTAAAAAATAGGTGCTTATATTAAGTTATGGGATCATATATGATATTTAAATTATTATTCTGGTATAGTTGTATATTTAATAAAATATATATTTATTATATATGATCATATAGTTCTTTTGATGCAATTTGTATTTACTGTAATGGTTTATAGTAATACGTTTATTTATAGAATCATATGTCATATTAAACAATTTTGGAAATTATTTTGTGAATATAATACCAATGAATTTATTTTATGATTTTTAGTGAATTCTCTTGGGATTTAAAATTTTATATAATGTTCTATTTTCACTATTTTTTCAATTATATAATTTCAATGATTTTATGATGAAATCTTATTTATTTTCTGGATGGCATAGATTAAATTTCCATTGTGGTAAATTTTGTGGATATTATCCTTTAATGAACAATTATTTTCGTCTTATTATTTTATTCATATGATTTTATATTAATATTATTTTCATTTTCATATATTTTGTACTAAAAATTATCTTGAAAATATTTTTAATGAAAATTCTCACATTATTTTTTCTTTGTTAGATGATATTTTTTCCCTGTCAATATTATTGAAACATTTTTAATGAATGATAAAAAATGTACTTAAAATTTTTCAAAAAAACATTATAACTACCATTTGAATTATTTATATCTTTTTAAAACTGAATTTTTTGAAAAGTATTCTGAACAAGAGGTTTTTGAATTTTTTATGAATTATGAATGGAATGTTTTCATTAAATAAACCAGACATGAATGGAATTTCCACAAACAAATCTATTAAATTGTTTATTTAATTAAATTATTACTTGTTTATTTTAATATATAAATAATTTTTTAATATTTTTGGTGTTCATTGATAAAATTTTATCAATTGAATATAACATTTTCTAATATTTTCATAGAATTGATCAAAAAACAATTAATGGTATTTTTAATCTATACCATAATATATTATGTCTTTTTATACATAATTTAATATATTATATAATAATATAATATTTATTCTATTTTATTATGGATTATTATTTGTATGATAATTTTTTTAGACCTGTTTATATACTATGGGTTTTTATTTGATGTCATGAAGAAACTTATATGATAATGTGACCTAGAAATAAATTCTTCTAATTATGTAATTATGGGGAAAAAATTATATATCTTTATAAAATATTGGGTAAAAAACTATATCTAATACGATAGTTATAAAAAATGGGTGAATGTTCTTAATCTACTATGGGAAAAAAGGATTCGTTATCCATTATGAAATGTGAAATAGGTGGACATTCCTGGTCTATTATGATTAGATAGCCTCAGTATTTATCATAGAAATGTGACATGTTTTATATTACTATTAAAACACCATATACTTATATTATTTTGAAACAGTTATTATTTTAACGCATGTGTGATTAAAATTTTTAATTATTCCATGATCTTGCTATTTTTTTGAATAACACGTTATTATGTTCTAAGAATTATTTAATATTTTTTTATTATTATTTAAATGTTATATTAGTATTATTCTCATTATATGCATACATAACATAATTTATTTATATATCGTTATTTTAAATTTATTGGGATCCTATGTTAATTTTTTCTTATATTTAAAATTTTCAGAAACTATAAAGAACGATACTAAGTACGATGACTCCAGAAGAGTACATTATATATGGAACAATTCTTGAGATGATAGATATTATAATTAAATAATATTTTTATATCTATATACTCAATGAAGATTAAAATTTTATGGTTCCAATAAATATTTTTTTGGTATATACATTAAATAATCATAAACAATATGCAATATCATAGTATGTTAGGCATTATTCATTATAGGTGAGCTCAAAAATAATTAAGGGAAAATCAACACCTGTAATTAAAGGGGTAGATCATATTCAAATTAAATATCATAAGAATAAGAGAAATAAATTATTAATGTTAACATTTAATTATATGAGTTTTCAATAAGACATAATTCAATGACATGTACTTTAAAAATGTTAAACATATACCGTGACATTAATGTATAGAAATCTGAGATAATAAACATCATACATTGTATAATAACATAAAAAATATCTTATAAATTTGAAAAAAGTGAAGGAATTGAAATAATAACCATGGTTTAGGTGTTTCAAAAAATTCTCATGACATAGTGGGCTTGGATCATTAACTCATATACCCTCTTGGGTTAGGGGTAAAACTTCGGTAACCTATGGGGCTTGGGTTACTACATGTTTCCCTCCCTAGATTTCCATACTACTCATTATCCCACAGAGTCTTAGGATAATATATTTATACCCTTTTTCGTGGGATATAATCCTTATACAAGATATGCCTTGGGATACTACCTATGTATGTTCGTGGTATTGGGATACCACATATGTACCCTTTTGAGTTCATGTAATATAAAACATCAACCAATTAATTAAAAGTATATATATGAAATAAACCATCAATTATAAATATATATGTGTTCCACATGTAATAAATCAATCATATTTCTAAATCACTTAATTTTCACATTAAAAAGATACAGGTTTCATAAAAAAATTCATATAACATTTCACTAGGAATCTATAGAACGAAGGCATATGGTATTATATGATCATATCCAAAGTATAATTAAATTAACCTAAAATAATTATTTCATATATGTAAAGAATATTTTTGAATTTTATTGATAAATAACATAAAAAAAGAATAAATATAACTATTTATGATTCTTTATAACCCCTTAAAATATTATTTTTAATGAGAAATATATGAAATTTTATTTAATAATTATCCTTTGAAACCGTAATATTTTTTTTCAAATGTAATCATTTATAAAATAAATATATTATAAAACATATTTATTGAGTATAAAGAAAATCAAAAAAATATTCATTAATTGAAATATAATCCATTAAAATCCCTTTGAAAATAATGAGTTAATTTTAAAATCATTCATTTAATTTTGAAAAACATAACTTCATTCACTTTTCATTTTGAAATAAATAAGAATTAAAATCATTTCGATAACAATTTTATAAAATTAAAAGTAATATTAATAAATATCAATGCCTATATGGATACGTATAACATAAAATATTTTAATGAAATATATTTTATTATAATCATAAAATATGTAGTTATAGGTTACTTTCAAAATTCAATTTTAAAAATGTGAAGTGAAAACTTTTAAAATCTTTTATTTTTTTAAAGTTTAATCAATAATTGGGCCTATAAAATCATATAATGGTTTTTATAATTAATTTATAGCATAATAAAATATATATTATCATGTAATTAATTTTTTAAATATATTTTAGTAATTTTATTTAAATATTCATCATAAAAATGAATAATAACACATACTTTGGAATAGATGAATAGGGAAATATAAATCTCTTATGAAATACAACATAATTGGGTTTGAAAACATATTATATGAAATTTAATGGAATGTAAAATATGGTAAAACAGTGAAATCAACTATTAAATGCAATGAGAATTTTATAGCACATACAGATCTTGTAGGTATAGAAATAGGGAAGAGTGGGTGAATTACTTGAGCAGAATTTTAATGTGATTATTATTTATTAAAAAAATTCCATATTAAACATAAACTTATTCCCTTATAATAACAATTGATAGTATTTTTTCACTCAAAAGATTAATTCATTAAATAAATGATACAATAATCCATAGATATTATTTAATGTTTTACCTCAATGTTACAACATGTTCCTTTCTCGGATCTACCTACAGTTGTTTCACAGAATTATAATCATTATAATTCATTTTGAATACAAGTAAAATCCAAATCCCATGCAATTTTTCATATTTAATATCTATATATAATAAATTATAGATGTGATTATTTATTCAAGAACCACCAATCATCACAACCATTGTTTAGACTGGAAAAACCAGTTCCTCAAAGATTCATTTTAATACATTCTTGTCAAGATCTATTAGTCATATCTTGGATTATACTACATTAAAATAGAAATATATTATTCCAAGATAAATATATATTTTAAATCCAATGACTTATCAATGTTATTTAATTTATTTCAGTCTTTATCTATTATCTCATTATAAGAATATTCATTTCTTTTTGAATATATAATAAGGAGTGCTATATTATTCCTCGATTTTCAAGATATATATCCACTCTCCTTTGAATAAATATGATCCTTTTATCGACATAAACTATTTACCTATTTTTTTATGTAATTTTATTAATAATATAACATGAAGACATCAATTCCCTTCATTTATTGGATCCCTTTTTGGGATTTTTAACGATCATCATGAATGAATATTTTGTATTAGATAACCGTAATAACACTTATTAACATTTATTCCACTTATCCAGTATTTTTATTTGATATACCTTTAGTTTTTAATGATCAATTTTATTTTATATAAATATCACATGTATGTGAATAATAAATTTCTTGTGAAATTTATTTTACTTGCATGATATTCTACATGTATTAATTAGTAGAACTATATTTCATGAAAAAAATAATTGGTAAACCAAACCATATTATTTTTAGTATTCTGAAAATCATATGGATTTGTTAATCTTCGTTCGATTTCAGTAGAAGTGACCCAGTGATCTTAAATTTTTCTTCATGTAAAAATGAATACATATTTGGAAATTAATATTCATGTCGGAAATATTAGTCATGCTTACCTTATTTCCCATTAAGATAAATATGTTTAAGGATCGCAAATTATAATTAATTTTAAAAAAAAATTTTCAAAATTCAGAAACTCAATATGGATTCTCAGTTTTTATTTGTGAATGGTATGGAAATTTAATATTCATGATTCTTTGTGGGAGTGTATTACCCAATCAAAATCTCGTTCATAATTCATTGGGAAAGAGATATTCATGGAACATCATATTCTCTATGAAAAGTAGTATTATGGATAATCTATTTCTACCTAAGATAAAAATTAATTTTCATGTTTTTTGGTACGAACTCATTGTATCAAGTGATCTTGTTTAATTTAAAAGGTTCACAACCACTTCCATAGGTATTTACGGTATAAATATCATCATATAACATCTAAAAATGAATTTGATCATCATGTGAATCCAATATTACATAATATTTGATGATATTTAACTCTATATAATGTTCTTCTTATATCTTATTGATGTTGATAATCAAAGCATCATAGTGCTATAGTAGTTTTTATTAATGAGATGATTATCATGTTCAAATAAGTACATTAAATGCATTAATATATTTGTACACTTCACTATAATTTCATTTATCATCGATGAGTGTATCATGTTCCAAAAACATGTTATTTCACGTCATGTACACATTCAAGAATACCTAGTGTGTGATCATTCAAAATCCCTAATCCAGTATCATCATGTTGGTCCCTTGATCAGTCAATATTCACTACTAGACATTTATGACACTAATGAATGATTTTGACGTGTATGGGGTTTGATGAGGATGTTTTCTTGGAATTAATGACCTCGATTAAAATGTTTATCTATATGTGATTATATACAATATTTAATAATGGATGAATTGTTCTATTGAATTTATAGAAACACGTAAAAGATTATTAATTTTTTCAAAACTTAATAAGACCCTTAATTTCTTCGATGATTTAAGATATCACCCAGATCAACAATAGAATACTCACACAGTACACCTTCATGGATAGAGCCTCACATGCATACACCACTGGAAATATATTGTGGAACCCTGACCCTATTATAGTTTTCAGTTGCATGTGTCCAATCCAGGGGTTCTGTTTTCACCCCCCCACCCAATTCCACTAAAGATTCACATGCCATTGTCATGTTCCCACATAGTTCAGTGATGACTCCCATATGTGGTTAAACTAGCCCTTAGTGGTGTCCTTGGTTTCCCCCTTATTATTATAAATTCCCATATATATACATAGTAATTACTTATTATGATATTACCAAATCCGAAACAATTTTGTTAGTAAAAAAATTTATAAGTCCATTATATAAAATGTTATCACTTCTCATCATCATCTTAAAATATTATTAATGCATTGAATTTAACTAATTCCATATTCCATACCATTTATATATCATGGCCTTCATGAATCTATGATCTTTTTCATGTAATCATGTTGAAAAATATAATTTTAAAAAGTATTCATATTTCTTCAAATATCATTTAAATCATATACCTCTTTAGTTTTAATTTTAATTTTCAATTCACTTGATTTATTTTTCATTAATAATTACTCACACAAAATATATTTTTCATTTCCTTATTCCAATTATATTCATAAAATTAAATATTTTCAGGGTATCTAACTTTTTAAATTTTATATAAAATTTTTACTATCCTAGTGAAATTATCAAATATCATTTGACATTAAAAATATCTCTTAAATCACCACACTTAAATAGGAATAAATTCCTATGAATGAAATTCAATTCCATTTACAAAATACATGAAAATTAACCAGGATTAATCAAAACCCATTATTAATAATTATTTATGTCATTCAATCATGATTTCTTCCATTATTAATAACTTATATAGAAGAAAAAATCAAACATTGTCTTTAATTCCATCATATAAATATACAAAAAATACAACCATACTCATCAACCATTCACACTGTCTTTTCAATCTATCTCATTTTATTTGTGGTCAATATAATTTCCTTAAATAATGCCACTATATCTTTGCCTCATATTGATGATAATTGAAAATGTTTAATACACGTGTCTTCTCAATTATTCTTGCTCATTATAAGGTATTTGTGAATCTATTCTCCATTTTCTAATTAATGGATGATACCACATGGTTATCTTTAAAATGTAATTTTATTTTTCATTCTATACTTTTTCATAGTATAACCTAATATAGAAAAGAATGATATATACAGAAAATGTTCTCTATACTATCACTTAACAATAATTCGTTTGATATCATTTTGATATCATAATTATTTACCAAAATGTGTGTCTATAAAATGAAATATATCAAAAAAATACAGTCCTACACACATCAAACAACACCAAAAAAATTTATAATGTATGAATAACATACTCTCCTGTTATATAAGCCTACTCATCAAACAATTATCCTATTTATGCACATATATAATATATTTATGAAAATATAATAACTGTAATTCGTTTAACTCAATTTTAAACTTTTGTTTATATGTCCCGAACATCCATGTTATTTTTATAAACCTATCATTATAAGCCATTATTTTATTCAAATATTACTATGGGAATATTTCTTATGAATCATTTTTATATTTAGAGTCTCCTACATTCAGTTCTGATCTTTTAATCCATATTTCATATTTAGAATAGTTTTCTTTACATCATCTGTAGATAAATGAAGACTCATCATTATTTCTATTTCTTTTACATTATACATTTAAATATCTTAAATAATTATCTACTTATCAAAGTATTAATCATTATTCTATAATGTAATGTTATTCTTATGATTTAGTGTAATGATAATTCATTCTTTTTTTATCTAACTTAATAACCAATTATAGATGTTTTGGACACATCTTTATGCAATATTGTGTTTAATTCTTAGACATATTCTTATGTTTATACTTCTTCATTACTCTATCATTTTTCCATAGAATTCACTATTTTATTCCCTTTTATTTATTCATTTTATTTTTTGGGAAATAATGTCATTAACTTATTAGAAATACTCCCATATTTTTTCACCTTCGACATATTTCATTATTATTCATATAATGATAATTTTTATAAATCATCTATAGAAATTTTAATATATTACCATCAATGTCCTGAAAAAATCAATTGTTTTAATTATTTTGATGATTTATTTCATTTTTAACATTATATTTTTCCACTAAGAATTTTTTTATCAGTTATTTAAAAATTTTCAGGATATGAACTCTTATTCCATAATATAAATACATTTTTTTCATGTCATACATTGTATAAATAATATTTTTTGTATCCTACTTCATATTGTTTCTAACTTCATACACATTCTTTTTCCCAAAAGTGTAATTTTATAGTTTTTTTCCTCTGATTTTTTGTCACATGATATTCTCGTGGGCATAAGACATATAAATGGTTTATATACTCTATAAGTCATCATTATTATTACCAATTCTACTAAAATAATTGTTTAAAACTATAAGGCACCCATCTCTATTCCAGGTAGATAGAATCATCTTTGTATATGTATCTAACTTTATTTTCACATGTTCTCACCTAAAATTGAATCTGCTCTACTTAATATTGTCCTTAAATAATTTGTTGTATGTTTACACATTATTCCAATTATAAATATAATGAGAAAAAAATTTCATCATCACCAATAATTTCCAAAAAATATATGTTTCTTATTTTTTGATATAATCCATCTTGATTTGAAAAAAAATTGTGTTTGGATAATATGGTTCTTCATTTTATTATATTATTGGGAGAAGGATTTTATTTTATAATTAACATCCTCATTTGATGATATGTAAGGGTTATCTTCATTTTTCATCACAAACGTGTTACCAAAATTAATTTTTAACCAACATTAGAAGTTGAAATATACTTTTATCATATAAAATATTCTGAAATTAGGGTTACATGTTTCAATTATCCAAAAATTGATTTTTATATAGATAATATAAATCTATTCCTTTTTATGGAATGAGTATTTTATGATGTACGAATATTACCATGAATATAATAGACCTTATTTATTCATTTAGTATTTGTTAAGATTCATATTAGGTGTTCTTATTATTTATGACCATTAACATTAACACATGAAATTTATATTTAGCGAGCTATTCTAGACTTAAAATGATTTCACCATATCTTAGAATTATTTATAGGAGGTTTATGAGTATATAATTTTAATATTTTTCAATATGACATTAATTTGAACTCATAACATATTGTATAAATATATATCATCAGAAAAAAAAATCAATATATCTTCCCATCGACTCTTTAATTTATGAATCTGATCATTTCTTATTTCATTTAACTCATGTAAAGAATTATTCATCTCATTAATTACCATTATCCAAACCTCAATCTTGTATATTTTTCCATTAAAAGGGGGTTTTTGTAGTGCCTATTATGAATGGATTACTCTTGAAATTATTATCCCAATCACATATATCTCACTAGTGTCATTTTTTATTTAATATTCATAAATAATGTATCCTTCATTATAAAGGGATTAAATCTATTATAAAAACTCTTCATTCCAAGGTGAACACATCATACTTGTATTTGATTTCTAGAGGGGATTCATTAACATTCAAGGATGATTTATACTATATATACAGATCATGAATCATTTCAATATGAACCAGTTTAGCCATTACTTTCTCACACATAATTATTTTCAATTGTTATTTTTCATAGGAGGCATGTTCATTGATATGTAATACACATTCTTCTTTTTCATACACAATTTGTGTGTTGAGTTTGAATCTTTGAAATTCCATTGCTAAAGAATTTTATGTATCCTTATAATCATATTGATGATATGATTTTCCATTATATTGCCCCTTAATTTTTTAAACATGTAAGTGTCAACATCGATATGAAATTTCTTTTGATAATTTTTTTCTTCTACATAGAAGTCACTATGTTAGTAAATAATCTATTAATCCACACTGCTTGATCTGGAATCATCAAAGTTATAATTACTGACCGATAGATCATTTATTGTGGATATACGACCCCATTGACTATATTATTATTTTGGTGTACCATATAACACATGTGAATGATAATGGGTTAAATGACTAAATGATAGGACCCATTTCAAAAAGGCGAACCATTATTTTTGACAGCCTATCTAATTAGAACTCCACAGTTAGGCGTGATTTGCATAAAATAGTGATCAATATTGGTGACCTTATGGGATGTTTTACTGGGTGTGTATGGGTGATGCCAAATCACACACGAATTATCATTTTTTGGATTGTGGGAACTATCATTAGTCAGATGACCCATTTAGGAAAGTGGTTGAGCCCTAGGGTGGGGACTTGGTCTCTAAGGAGAAACTGGGGGTACCTATAAGGCTAGGACCCAATGACCATGTTAAGGATAGATGTGTGTTCTACCATTGAGGCCTAGTTGATACATCTGGTATCAAAGGGAAAACTAAGCCTTAATACTCATTCCCTATATTGGGTGAGTTATAGGGCCCATAAAGTGCATTTTGTGCTCTAGGGGGTGAATATAACAACCCAAAATGATAAAGTGTTAATTGAAAAAATGATATGACTCAAGTAAATAAGTTGTGCCTCTTTTTTCGAGAGACTAACTGATTAAAAATCTGTAGTTATGTGTGATTTTCCCAGAGTAGTGATCCTAATGGGTGTGCTTGGGGGATGTTTCCCAGATAGATTTTTCTGTCATTGAGGCCCAGTTGTTATAATTTGTATCAGAGGAGTAACCCAACCTTACGTGTGGTTCATTTTATGGGTTGATTTTTATGGCCCATAACAAGGAAATTGTGCTCAATGGGGGGGGGGTATATAACTCCCCAATAAGATAATGAGATAAATGAAAACAAGATATGACTCAAGTAAATAATCAGTGTCTTTGCTTTCAGGAGACTACCTGATTAAATGTCTACATATATGCGTGATTGTCCTGGAGTAGTGATCACGATGGGTGACCATCTTGGGAAGCATCACTGGGTGTGTGTGAGTGAGGAAACCCCCATTTTAATGTACATGTGTTGGCATGTAGGGAATATCTTTTGATAGATGACCCATTTAGGCATGTAGTTGGGCCCCAGGGTGGGGACTAAGTGTCTGTGGGGAAACTAGTTGTACCTGGAAGGCCAGAAACTAATATCAATGTTACGACATGGATTCAGTGATATTTCCATGCCCTAGTTGTTACATACCAAATTTATTATTCATAATTATTTAGATTTC
Source organism: Viscum album (assembly GCA_963277665.1). Taxonomy (NCBI): domain Eukaryota; kingdom Viridiplantae; phylum Streptophyta; class Magnoliopsida; order Santalales; family Viscaceae; genus Viscum; species Viscum album. Next base: position 587,472,191 of record OY728141.1, on the reverse strand, counting down.
TTATATCATACTTCTATTTTTTTTCTTTGTTTTCATTGAAACACCCTTTTTTTTACTCAAGGATATACAAATTTATTTATCCATTAAAATATATTTCTATCTTTCCAAAAATTAAAATCTATAATTTTTATATGTGTGGAACAAAAACACTAATCTAATCATAGGAACAACTAAAATTATACACCAATTTTAGATCCAGATTTATTATATAAGGATACTAAGAGTACGAGGGTTAAATTAGTGTTTGCAAATTTTAACGAGTTTAGAAATTCTTTTACATTTCCACTCTTAAACTCGAAAGTATAACCTATTTAGAGAAAATGGATTTGATATGTTCACTAAAATACATAATGAAGATGATAAATGTTACATTAATACAGATAAATTCTTACATTGTTTGTCTCTAATGAGTGGTCCTACTCTTTTCTATAATAAATACGTGTTCATTACATGGATTATATTATAACTATATTTTGTAGAGATTACTCGTGTATAAAATTCACACATAATTTAAGAATATCATATACATATCATGTAAATATAAATGGTTTTATTCCAAAAATAATAAATGTTGTTGTTTATATTGTAAGAACTTGTTCCTCAAATATCTCATCCACTAATTATTGATCACGATCTCTTACTCTTCTCAAGGATATCAATAATCAAATATAATAAGATATTTTCCCTCAGAAAACATATCATTGATGAAAAAATTAATAAAAGTGGTATTTCATTCTTTCTAGTCCTGATATATTAACACACATTAAAAATAATTAATAGATATTGAATGAAAATAAGAAACTATATATTCTTCCTTGATATACAAAATATTGTTCAGTTATCTTTATAAAAAAATTCTTCTGCAATTAGATGTGTGAATATGATGATAACACATTATTCAATATTATTATATGCACGATATATCTCGCACAAAACAATTATATAATGTTCTGGAATACCTAGTTTGGTTCATTAAATATATTCAATCTTTTTTCTTGTGTAATAAAGAAACCACGTCACACTTATTAATATTTCATCTTCTTATCATGTATCTTTTCTTAAGTTACAATGAATCATTTATGTTCAATTTTATTTTATGAAAATATCACGAAAATGGGATTAATTTATTATGTTTGACCTATATCACACATGCATGATATTATTTAAATATATAAACCATAAATAGTGCACCGTTTATAAATATAAATTTTAAATATAAGTGAAATAACCTTTTATTTCTTATTCTTAAAAAATCATACAACATCATTTTACATAGTTCCTTAATAGATAATGTAATTCCCTAATTCCTAAGGGTACATAATGTATAATAGAATAGTTATAGAGAACATCATATTCACACAAAAAATATTAAACTCACAAAACTTATTAATTTTTGGCATAAATAACTACATCATTCAATTATTCTTCATCACATTAAAAAGTTGGTCATTGTTTTAGACACCACAAAGATAACATAGATTAATTTTATTTTCAAATAAGAAATGTGTGGTTATTCTTCCTGAATCTTCGAGGGAGTGTATTACTCAATTACAATCCTGTGTAACCTTCATCATGTAATAGATAGGAATGTAAAAAAAATTTCTATAAGTTATTAGCTATTATAGATTCGCTAATTTTATATAATATAAAATGGGAAATTTTTAGGTTTTTTTAAATCACTCTTTCCCTTATGTGATCTCATTTTATTTGATAGGTACACCACATCCTCCTTAGGTATTCATTGTATCCTAAGATTCATGTCGTATTCGATATCATTTTTGAGACAAATACTTTTTAAATATCACTAATGATTTTAGTATTTTAAAAACTATATGATATTCTTCATATATAATTATGATTTTGAGAATCATGGAATCATCATGTAATAAGATTCAACATTTATGAGAAGATGCTCACATGAATTTGAACATATCACAGGAATTAGGATATATGATTACATAACTATATAATCATTATTTATCAAATTCCTTATCATGTTTTTTACTAGATGAATGAAGGTCATAGTACACAATAATGTTGATCTAGTATATGATCATCTCAAAACCTAAATTTTAGTATGATGATGGAGGTCCATACATCGTTCAATAATCGCTTCCGGAAATTATCAATGTTGAAGGTTGACATTGAGAGAAACAAAAGTTTGAAGACAATATGGTATATAATTGATTGACTTGCATTAAATAAATCATATATATGACATTATATGTATAACATATTTATCCGTGAATTGTTCTTTTGTATCTCTCATCCCCCATAGAACATTCATTTGGTTTTTCTCTACACAATAAAGGTATATATTTCTTCATTAGATCAATCAATGGTGTAGGAACGTTAAACACTTTCAAAGAACACCATCATAGTCCACACCTCACATATGCGGTAAAAATTTCATATATGTAGGTGATATGTGCTGACTCAATCATGCTCTAGATTATCTATGCTCCATATGGGTTCTAATATCCCTACCATGCTATAACTATCTCCCATACCATTTTAAAATCTCCCCATGGTTGATAATTGGATCTTATATATAGTTAATCTGGCCCCCATGGGTGTCCATGGTTGGCCACACTTTTTTATAAAATCATATAAATATATGGACATAATAATTAATATTAATGTTATTTCCAAATCTAATCAAGTAAATTAGAAAAGCCATGAAATAATATAATTACCATAATTAATACTATTAAATGTGTTCACTTGTCTACACAATAATATAATACTTATGACGTAAAAACATAAAATATATCCTCATGAAATAATAGTATTATTTAATTGTCTTATTTAATTTGTATTCTACTGCATGTCATCAAAATGACAAATACTATTTTTCATGATTTTTTTTATTCTTGTGACATATCTTAAAAAATATGAATATTTGTTTTTAATTTTATATTTCAACTATCTTCCTCTATAGTTCTTAAACAATTCCTCATAAAAATTACATTTTTCAATTACATGTTCAAGCCATATTAATGAAAATAAATATTCATGTAGTGTTGACCATGTTAAATACTGAATTATTTTTATAATATCCTAGTGTAATTGTAAAATGTTTTCAGTCATTAAAAACTACTAATAAATTATCACACTTAATCATATATAGATTTCCAATATGCCATCCAATGCTATTTCATGAATCCATAATAGTATTCCATGAATTTTCATAAGCATTCTTAAATAATTTTCAGGATATTTCTATCATTTTATTTACATGATTAATCATTAATCATAAACGAGTTCATAATAAATTAACTTTAATTCCTTATTATAAATTAAAAAATTCAACATACTCAGTAGATATGCATATGGGATTTTAATGAATTATTCTCTACTGGGATATACATTTTAGGGAAGAAATTTATAATGTAAAAATATTTGGTTTAATAAATAACTGTTCTTATAGTGGGATAGAAAACACAATAGAATAAAATATTACTATGGAAACAATTATGTAAGGAATAAGTAATGTGGATTAGGGTTCACAATAACCTCAAATGAAGATAAAACCCCAAAATATGTTTTTAGACTAGAAATATTCTACAGTGTTGTTAAACCCACAAAATTGTAATCAATTCGCTCTCAAGTGGGCCTTAGATCCACCCATTGGGAGTCATTCACTATCATCTCATCAGTATAAATTAAAACTGCAGAAAATATGCAAATAGAAGTACAGGGTAATCTGAATGGACTCCCTTTACTGAGTCTATTATATTATAGGAATCCAATCATTATGAACACAAAAAATGTCATCCTCATACTCCCCCAAGTGATATCACAACTCTCATGAATTCAAATGAAAATAAAACATAGAAGAAGAAAAATATATTTTTGGTTCAAATAATATTTTTTTGCACCATAAGATAAATATTATTGGACATTCCAATGGAATAATAAGTTATAATAATTTCACATTTAATTAAAAAATAAATTAATATATACTAATTTTTTTAATTTTATGTTCTATAATCTGATTCAATATTCATATTTCTCATATTTATACATGTGGACCCCACATACCATTAATTGATAAACTCAATTACTTATCCTAGTCACACTGACATTATATATTAATCATGGTCTATCTATTTTAAATTTTAACTACTGACCAATAGTTTCATTATGATTCTTAACCACTAACCTTGGTGGGAATCTTCTATTTATACATATTTACAGATATCAATAATTGTGTCTATATAATCTCATATACACATATATATTAGACATTGTAACTATATGATATACAAATCATCTGTTTGAGTTATATCATTTTGAAATTCAGAATCCCACAAATGATTTACATTATCGGTCACTAAATTTTAGGGAAATGATATAGACATCACATCCTAGTACAACCATTAATAAAGGAAATGTACATTAATCACTATTACAAATATTATTTATCATGTCAGCATTTTAATTTCAGTTATTTATATCTAATTTTAAATTCCATGTAAATTTATTTATCACATCAGTTATATTATAAGATATTTTAAACAAGAATTATCTAAATTTATCACATCAGTTATTCTATAAAAAACGTGATTAATCGAGTACCTTGCTATATCATGTTGATTATATAATAACCGATGTGATAAATTTAATAAAAAAATTATTTATGATTTTTATTATTAAATAAATGAACTGATAAATCATAAAAACAATTAATAAAGCCATGTTTTGGGTCATTGCTGTGTTTTTTATTCGGTAGATAGTGAGTCAGTTATCTCTTGTGTGGATTTCCTATAATCGATTCCTCAATCTTCTGACCCTCAACCTCATTTTATATGAACTGTTATTTTCATTTTTCATCAAATTATCTATCTGATAAGCCCACAACTCTGAAGTAATACACGCATGTCTTGATTTTAGTCAATCTATTTTTCAGATTTCCAAAATATTAGTTTTCTGATTTCAATTAATAAAATGTTTTAAAACAAGTTTAATTTCCTCATGTTATCACATTGTATCTGTATCTAGAAAGGATGTAAGTTTCTAATACATTTTGAAATTTATTTGGAACATTGTTTGTGTTTCAATTACCCAAAATGTATTCACAATATGTCCATGATTGAATAATTTAATAAAATTTATTGCTCTTTATTTATGGATTCCATATTTTTCGAAGATATATATTGATTTATTCATTAAATGTGATCCCATGTGAGGTTTCAAATCATGTAATTTTTTTACAAAACATGGATCCCCTATAACCTTTTTCAATATGGATGGTAAATGGAGTGGATGTTGTAAAACTACATAAAATTCCCCCAAATGATATACCATTATAATTTTTACTCTTCTAGGGGATATAATTATCTATACAAGGACTATATGTCTTATTTATAATTTATATATCAATAGTACCTTTACAAACAAATAGAACCTCTATATAATAGATTATTTCTACGGTTGGGAGAAATCTCAAAAGATGATTTAGTTTTCACAATAGCAATCTAACAATATAATGATGTTAACCATTGACAATATTCATATACCATGTATCATAGAAATATGTTAAACTATTGTGTACCATAAAATGTGCATGAATTATTATATAAATTCAAGAGTGTCATTTTTATGAATCGATTTATCTACTATTTATGTTGACACACAAAAATATGTGTTGTATTTATAATATGTCACACTAATAAATGTGATTTATTTTTATATAGTGTTTTTATATCTTATTTCACAAAAAAATCATTACAAGTTTCAAATTCATATATATTTGACTTATATTTTAAATTGTTGTTAATTTCAAATTATAAAATATTTCATATAAATATAAAATTATCTTCTATAAATATATTTTCTTTTTTATATTATTTTCATGAATATCTTTTTCTAATTTATCATTTATATTTAAACATATAATTAATTATTGTGTATAATTTTTAATTATATTTTTTAAATATTCATATACTTGTTTTTTCAAAATTATGTTACATTAAAAATGTGACATATTTCATATAAATATTTAATTGTCTTATACTATAAATATGTATAATTTTGATATCTTTTATATGTCATAATTATCCAAATATGGTTTATGGAACATATAATGAGTAACAAATATGTGGATGTTATTGTTTTTATTTTGGGATTTTTCTAAAAGAAATGTTAGAAACAATGACGTATTTTTTCCTTCCTCAAATGATTAAATACAAAGAATTTATAAAGTAGTAGGATTAAATTTCCTTTAAATTTTCATAGAGTTTATAATGTTATAGAACATGTATTTGGTATAGTGAAAGAATGAAAATATTTTGATCTAATGATGATGATTCTTCCCAAAATGATAAATCTAATGAAATTGAAGAAATGATTTGTGGCATTGAGGCAGATAAAATTGTGAAATAATTGACAATTTAGAATCTAGATAGTGATTTTAAAAAACCATTCTATCCTAGTTCTGTATCATTTATAGATTTTTTAACAGTGTTATGATTAATTTTCCTACATGTGAGACAAGGATGGATTGACATGAGTTTTATAGGGCTTATTTAATTTTTGAAATAAATTATTCTTAAAGACAATGACCTTCTCGATTCACATTATATGTCTAAAATAATATTATGCCACATGGGATTGGCGTACATGAAAATACACGCATCTTTGAATGATTGTGTAATATATAGGAAGGAATATGAATTTCTGTCAGAGTTTTATAAATGTGGGACAACACATAATAAGTTGAAAGACAAATCAAAGGATGATATAGAGGTTACAGAGACCCATGACAAGGTATTTCATTTATCTTCCTATAATTCTTCATTTGAAATTTGGATTTACTAATTCACATGATAAAAAATTGTTAATATGGTATGGTGATGAGTGGATATGTGATGGAGAAATATTCCATCCAACTGATTTTTTACAGTGGAAAAAAATTTATCACATGTTTCCGACATTCGAAAATTAAGATAGAAATCTCAGACATGGGTTGTGAATAAATTGAATAAATCTATAACAATGCATTTGTAGTACTCATAGTTCATGGCCTATATTATTTATAATTTACAACCTATCATATAATTTTTTTATGAATATAAAATAAGTCATGTGTAGTTTAATGATCTCCTAACCAATATAAACCATAAATGATATTGATGTTTTCTTATCATCATTAATTGATGATTAGAAACTCTTATGAGAGGATGGTATTAGATTGTATGATTCTTATATGATAGAATATTTTCAACATAATTCAATGATTATTATCACTATATATGAATTCCCAACATATAGATATTTTCTTTGATACAATGTTAAAGAGAATAAAGCATGTCATATTTGAGAACAAAAATCTTCATATTTTTAATTGATTCATGAGTGAAAAATAGTATACCTACATCATCAAAAGTTTTTTCCTATGTATTTTACTTATAAGATATTAAAAATGGTATTCAAGGGATCATTATATTTTGATATTATTCGGAAAACATTATCCATAAATGAGTATTTTGAGAGGGTGAAAATCCTTGATGTGACATTTGGAACAAAACATAAATCTTGTAATGTTATACATAATTAGAAGAAAGGATCAATATTTTTTGAGCTACCATATTGGTGATATCATGAAGTGAAACATAACATTGATTTCATGAACGTGGAGATGAATATTTCTAAAATCCTGATTGGAACATTGTTTTATATTTATGTGATGACTAAATATGGTTTGAATGCACAATTAGACTTACATTCAATGGGAATACATTTAGTGTTATCTCCAACTCTTGGTGGAAGAAATGACTTTATTCCCCCATCATTTAAAACATTATATAATAAGGATGAAATTACCTTTTTACAATGTCTTCTTGATATAAAAGTGCAGCATGGTTATTCCTAAAATGAAATAAAAATTATCCACTTAAAGGATTTGATGTTTATAGGTATGAATGATTTTTATTTTCATGTCCCGATGAAACAACTACTACCAGTTTCATTGTGTGGAATATTTAAAATCTATGAAAAAAAGTCTATAATAAAGGAGTGTTATTTTTTAAATTAAATTTTAAACAATTTTATTGATCTAGATTATTTGAACATTATGGAAGATGAAACAACTTATATAATTTTTTGAATTGCAAATGTATTGTCTTACAACTTTTGCTGATATAAAAGTGTATTTAATGGTTCATCTGTTTCGATAAATAAATCATTTTGGACCAGTATATCTATGATTTATATATCCTTATGAAAGGTATATGAAGATATTGAATTTGTTATATTAAGAAACCATATTGACCTGAAGACTTTATTGATGAAAAGTATATTTTTGAGGAGGATTTGTAATTTCGTTTGAACTACATATCTATAGTTGAGAAATTTTGTTTCCCTCCATCTCACCACCCTCTAGATAATTATAGGGGAAAAGGGATTCATGGATTGAACGTAATATATTTTTCAGGTGGCAAATATAGAAGATAAATTTATACATCTTCAATAATAGATATTATGCTCAAATATATATAAAAATTCAGATTAAAGAGTTTAAGAAATTTCACATAATGAAGAATGAAATGTTGATTTTGGATGATCATAAAAAAATTATTCATGGTTTAAAAAGATTTTACATAGTAGATCATATGAATTAGATATAATAAATGGGTCTTGAGTGGTCCATGTTTTAATGTGATAACATAGTCCTAGTTTGACATTAATGGCTATACATTTAGTATGAATGATCATGAAAATAGAAGTGTAGTTTAGAATAGTGGTGTATTGGATTTTGCAGAAGAAATACATTTTTCGAGTTATAAATACAAAATCTTATTTGTTTATCTATATAATATTATAGGATCATTGATGAAATATGGGATGTCGATTAAATTAAATTATATTTTATTATCTTGAACTAAAAATGGTTTATCGTTAACAACAATGACATATACAATGAATTTGGAATTAAACTTTTTAATATGAAGATATTGAAAGAAACACCTCCTTCTTTTATAATGAATACCCATGAAATCAAATTATTTATGTTCTTGATTAATCTGATATCAAATGTACTATTGTTTTAAAATGAAAAAAATTTATGGGGACGATAAATTTGATGAATATGATCATATATGCGAGATCCCAATTTTCATGGAATTATTAATAGATAATAATGATGGGAACATTATAGATATGGTTTTCTCAAAAGTAACAACCTTGAAAAATGCATTTTGGAAATCAATACACTTGTAAATTGATAATATAAAGGGTAACTTATGTTTTTTACTCAATTATATTTATTAATTTCATAAAATGATATATATATAAATTCTTTTATTAAAATATGTATTAAAACTAATACCAAAAATATTTTGTTCATATATGTTTATTTTTGTTTATTTTACCATGTTTGTGATTACATAACATATATATTTATTGATTTTGATGAATTTTAATTATTTAGAATCTAATATGTTAACTAAAAAAATTATAACGGTATATTGAAAATATATTTTACTTTATGGAAAAAATGATTTTTTGGTTGAACCATTTATTATATTCCTACAAAAATTTCGGATTTGTTTTCATCCATTTATTTGACATTTCAGATATCATTACTATTAATATTTTAGTTAATTATAAAAAATATGAATATTAATGTTTCCATTTTTAGATTAATTATTTTTTTAATATGTTTTTATTTATTATTTACATTATTTTTAAAATAGTATAATTTTTATATATGTGTACAAAATTGTTTTTCTTTGATTTGAAGGATAGGGACAGATCAATTAGCTGATTAAACACACACTTCTAAGGATGAGAATCATAAAAATTCCTTTGGGTAGGAACTTGTAGAAGCTCTTCTTGAGGATTACCAACGATAATATACTCCCACAGAGACAAAGAACAGTATGAGGGTTGGTAAATTTGGACACACGCCTTTACCAAAATTATTAGTTGCTCATAGTCAAGACTATAGGGTAGTTATATACATTAGTGAGAATGGTATTCCAAGAGGTCCTAATTAAAAACAATTTAGTATTTTTGTGTCATCTCAGTGTAAAATAAAATTCAGTATTTGTTTGATGATTAGAGAAGTATTAAAAAAGAAACACTATATGAGTTGTGGGAGAAAACTTTTCTAATCGCTTGGGTTATTGGTATACTAATCTCAAAATTTTTCTAGAATAATATGTTTTCCATCTTCTGATCAGATGAAATTTTATATAACTAACAATATAAGAGTCAAGAAGAATTTTTTTAATGTTTTTTAATAGATACAGAAATTTCAAATAAACAATCCCATTAGGTTTAATTGTTGGCATAGAGATCATGAAAAAATATTTCATATATATCCTTTTATATATGTATACAAATGGAAATAATTTCGTGAAAGTAGATGAAAAGATGAATTTTTGTTATCTAAAATGTAACATTTTATATTTTTTTCATATGTTAATGATCTTACTAATGGATTCTTAATGATTTTATAATTATTTGTTATTGTAAATTTATATAAATAATGAAGATTTCATCAAAATATATAATCTAAAAATGTATACCCTCAGACATTATATTGGGGATGGTATATTGTTTTGGAATAAAATGATGGACAAAACTTTACAAAAACTAAGATCATAGTCTAAATGCTCTAGAGATTTTTACCATCCATCCCATTACTAGATATAATAAATGGAAGAGGGCTTAGATGAGAAAAAATGTGAAATATATTACAGAAGAATTGAAGATTGTAGCTGAGGGAATTGTATTATTTTTATTTAATTTATTTATTTAGGATAATTTCATTCATTATATATTTTGAATCATTGTATAATTTTTCAAAAAAATCCTATCAGAATATCTTGAGGAGTAGAGAACACATGGGGTATTTGTATCTTAGGGGTGGAAATATATTTTATCTAAATCATTGGGAAATCCAGAGAAACTGGTTTATGTAAGAGGATACGTGGTGTGTGTATTACTGAGAAAACTATTACAACATTCTTTAGATTCTGCAATGGAGTATATTTATTAAAAAAATTGAATATTTTTAGTATGAAGTTCAAAATATTAATGTGATGATGCAGGAAAAAGAAATTTTGTTGGTACTGTCCATGTTTGTAGACATTGAATGACAATTATACACTGTAGATCCAACTTCTATCCCTCTACTAGCAGCTCCCACTCCCTATCCATCGCCTGCAGACCACATTTTTTTCCTAATCCTACACCAACTCCTCCACATCCGTTTGAAGACCAGATTTTGTAATCTACTCTTACACACGCTCCTACATAACATCCTTGTTACTATCAGTTATATAATGATGATACTCAATATCTTATAGTTTCATAAGGGATGAAATATTATACAAGATACATAATTAATCATCAATATTTAGAGAAAGATAACCATATAGTCACTATACAAGATTTAATAGATATATTAACAAGAGTAATATTTCATACAAATGTGATGAGGAAACATAGAAAATGTATCAGCCACTTTTTAGTTTTTTCATCTAGACTTATGTGACATATTACCAAAGTGGTATGTTTATATTTTATATCTTATTTTGTTTTTGTATTAAATTTTTTTGATAATTTGAAATTTAATAAATTTATCTGTTTTTAGTAGAATAATATAAGGTAAAAGAATACTGTGTATCCAACAATAAAGAAAATGGGGTTTCACTTTAGATACATATTCACGTATCCCTAATAGATTACCAAAATATTCAAATTTCTTGCACAATGTTTATACGTTTCCAATGGAGTCTCATGTATCTAGGGTTGCAATATATTTTTGTATTTTGAAAAATAATTTCATGGAGCATGTAGAAGTAGATATGTATAGAATCAATATGATGAATTTTTTTACATGTATTTATTAACATAAATCTTCCACTATGTTATATTTATACGAAATTTTTACTTATGTCTTTCTGGTATTATGAATTTTTAAATAATATGTGAGGAGAATTATATATCAGTTGTATATGGATTTATGGAATTGTAGTTAATTTCACAAGAATCATGAAAATAGAATGAAGAATAATGAAGAATTTATATTAGTGAATGATTTCAAAAGAATGTAATTATGCAGTTTTGGATGTTTTATATTGAGAGATATGAAACATAAATATCAAAAAGAGTTATTTATATTTTAACATAATAACAACTAAAATTAAGATTTCATTTATATCAGTGACCATTGGATGTTTGGTGATTTTTTCTATGGTAGAAGACACTTTACTAGATATGCACTATAAATGGAGATATGAGGAGAAATATTAAGAATGTGTTTGAAAATTATGTTTTAATTTAATACTATTCCTTAATATTATAAATAAATTTGAATTTATTTCATTCATATTATTTTTAATGGGGGATGGGATTTAGTTCAAAAATTTACATTGAAAAACAATGCCAAAATAAAACACATAAAGGTAGTGGTGAATTTCTATTTATAATTAGTAAATATTTTATATGTTACATAAAAATGATATTCTAAATTCATAAACTAATTTATAAAACTATTTTTTATTAAAAAGGGCTTCAATGAAAGAATATATTATTTGATAAGATTTATATATGAAATAATTAAAATTGTGATTGTTATTATGTTCAACCAGGTTATATATGATAATATACAATTCCTTAATATTTCATTTTTTCATTAATTATACATGTAAACAAATTTACATTGAATTTATTTTCATTTTCATTTCCATTAACCTTATTGATCACAAGATCTCATAAACTTATAATGGGAATGGGAAAACAAATTTACACTCTTGATTATATTTTAGTTGGTTTTAGTGAATGTGGAATTTTATAAAATTGTTAAAGGAGATGTGTTTTTGGAAGTTATTTGTGTTTTATTTATCTTTATTTTTAGTTAATATGGTAAATTTTTAATGTTTTAATTATGAATGTGTAATATTTATACATGTTTTTGATTCTATTTTTTTTATACTTTTTTGTTTTATTTGGTGGTCGAGATGTTGGTTTACAAGAAATTATTTTTTGAAATAAAATTACATTTGTTATTTTATAACTGATGTTAAAATATAATATTTTGTTTTTTCTGTCTCTTTTAATAGAACTGACATCGTATTTAATTTTTTACATTAATTATAAAATAACTATTGTAAAAACCCTTCATCATAAAGCCCATTCATGTTAGTTAATTATTTACTTACATACAAGAGTTAATGTATACGTTTTTCCATATCAGTCATATAAAAATGATTTGGTTTATAGTGTTTTAATTTAATTATTAAATAATCGACGTAAGAACCCTTCACCCCAAGGCACTTTTCATAACTCTAATATTAAAAAATAATGTAATATATGGTTTTTTACATTATATATTCAGTAAAATACAAAACAATAGATTTAATAAATAATTAAAATGTCTAGTTTTTTTTAAACATCTTTAAATACAATATTTACGACATATCCTTTAGTAATGGCGCCTAATTAGTGACATAAAAACATAAAAAACTAACAAGAAATTTATTTTTTCACTAGTGACTAGATAAATAAAAATATAGTACATACAAATAGACATATCATATGAAAACTATTAGGAAATCTATTTAAAGCACAAAGTATTGAACACCGCCAATAATTATAAATATTATTTAGATTTTATATCCAAATCATTGTAAAATCAATGGAATATAATGTTAATGGTTTATCCAAATATTGATGTTTTTTATATTTTTAGTATATGTAAGTTTTTAATTTTTAATGTAGAAGACTAATGGGGAATCACACATAAAAAGTGGGTTTTTTAGACCATATTTATAAAGGGGAATAATTACTAACTATTTAGTAGTGATAATGCTTGGTAAAAATGATTTGTTAAACAATGCAGTATATTATCCATGCTTTTCTCCCCACAAAAGCATGATTACATAATGTGTTGATGTAATAATGCACATTAAATAGTAGACACATATAATAATTTATATCTAAAATAACAATTTGAGGAATATAAAATAGAGTCTTTGATTAAGGAAAAATAATAATTACTATGTAATATAAATATGTCATTTAAATTGAGATTCCCTCTCTTTTAATTTATTACATCAATGTTATATTGTTAGTGTTAAATTAAAATTAATAATTCCACATTAATTTGATTCCAAATGCATTTCATTGATAACTATATAATATTTATTTTAGTAGAGTAATCTTCCACCTTTGTATCTAAAATATTGGTCTAATACAACACATAAAACTACATGGTTGATGGGGGGAATATATTCTAAAAAAATTTAGATTGTAACGTTACTTTATGGGATATATATACTACTATATAAGAGTCCAATTATATAATTATCATCATATATATCATGTATTTTTATGAATTCGTTCTTATAAAAAAGGACATATTATTTCTCATAAAAATTAAGATGGAGGATTAATTAAACGTCCAAAACTTCAAGATATTGTTGTCTACCTATACACTTAATTGAAAAATTCATTTTCCATAGATAGAAAGGGAGTAGAAAAAAATTAAATTATCATTTTATAATGTTAATAATTTTAAAAATATTATATTAAATCAATAATTTTCTCATTTATTTCATGGATGAATAATCATTATAAAAAATGGAGAATGTACTTCATGGATGTGGTATTCTAAATATATACATGACGACATAAAGATATTTTCATTGCATTTAGAGGGTGGTAAAAATGAAAATTCCATTATTATAATAAAATAATAATATAAAAATAACACTCATGTTATAATATTTTCATAGGGACAAATTTTCATCGTAGCATATGAAAATTAACATAATATCTTGGTTGTGAGCATTAATTATCCTTTTTATTGTTATCCCTTGGGTAGAAATCTATGGATCTATATAGTTTCCTTCTGGATACATGATGTATTCTGGGACATTGGGATAGATTCTAGGGGATACTAAGGTTGATTTAATGGTAAAAATAAATCTTTTAATGGGTAGAAACATGTAGTGAAAGTGATGTCCTTTTATATTTGATGAAAATGGATGTCTTTTAAATGAAAAATAATTTTTCAATTATGGAATGGAACTATTCATGGTTCAATGGATATTAATGTGATTAATAATTTTTTTTGGGTGGGATGTGTTTTATAAGGACTCTTATATTCACTTTTACTCATGTTTTAATCATTTTTTCATGTAATGACTACTAGTTTGTTATATTTTATCTCTTTTTTTCTTGGTAACTAGATTCGAAGATATAAATTTCTATTTTATTAAAAATATAATGCAACCATAATTAAAAATTTTTAATGTTATAAGAAAAAAATTAAGCTCCATATAATGTAATTAAATTTATAAATAAGTTAAAAGTACTATTTAAAATAAAAAAATCTAAAAATATATATATAGAAATATTATTTTGTAGAAAATTTTTTTTCTCTCCACTGAATGACTATAAACTTATTTATTATTGATCAAAATTAAAATTAGTGTTAAAATATTTATATATATTTTTAAAAATTATATTATAATATTATTTAATTAGTTGTTAATGTTTTTGATTAGATAATATTTACACAATGTTAATAAAATAATTATTTTAACGTAATAATTTTACCGTTATCATTATTATTAAATTTAATCATAGTGAAATTTTTTTTACCATACCATGAATTTTAAATTAAAAAATAATATTTACATGGGAATATAAAATATGAAATCCCTTTTTCATTTATTTTCTATAAGTGATGAAAACAAATTTTAAATATTAACAAATAAAAAAAATTAGAATAAAATATTTATTGTGTTTCTAAGGTGTTAGAAATTGGAGTCAATATTAATAAATTTAATTTTAAAAGTATTTTTTTTAAACTAAATGTATATATTTTTGTATAAATTTTTTTTTCAAAACTATAAACTATTTATTTTATTTTCATAATATCTTAAATGTGATGAAATTAGAAAAATTAGCATTTTTCACTAATAACCCAATAATAGATTAATTTATAAAAAATATCAATTATTCATTAAAATAATATATTGATATTATACTTTATTAAATTTATATTCATTTTAAAAAATTAAAATTCATAAATTTATAAATTTTTCTTATATATAAAAATATAATTATATAGAAAAACTTTTTTTGAAAAATTTCTATTTAAAAGAATAAATTTTTTTATCCTATTTTTTATGAATTAAAAATTGATTTCAATAGTTTTATTTAATATAGGATTTTTTATTCTTTTATTTTCAAGATAAAAATTTCTATTATGTAACTACTCATTTTATTTTTTTAATTCTTGTAAAACAAGAAATTAATACTATTATTAAATTAGTGAAAAATATATTAAAAAATACTAGGTTATTACAAATAATATCATTAAATAATTCCACATGTATAAGAATTGTTATAATATCGTATATATAAATCGATTTATATTTTTATTGGATACTAATATTTAATAAATCATAGATCTCAACTGACAAATATATTTTTATTTTGAATCATTTATAGTATAAAATATTTTCTAATAACTGTAATACTGAATTGGGATTTACTATTTAAATATTTTTTAGAAATTATAAACATGAGTATTAATTAAATTGTAAAATAAATTTATTATATGGTTTTAATATGTTTCGTTGGAGTTTTTTCTATATTATTGAATTATAATCTGTTGTATCTGATTTTACTAGCCCTCAAATAAAAAAAATTATTGATTTTGATCTCGCTAACAAATTTAAATCATTATTAAATTCTATAGTGGTTGGAATATATAATATTATTAGGAGTAAGAAAAATTATTACGGATAATGGAAATGAAATTTACTTGTAAGTTGTAATTTATTAAATTTTTATAACCATTTTGGACATGAAAAATTACACAATAAAAATACTAAAAATTAAAATAAGGATCTATCTATTTGAAATAGTTTACGTGTTAATAATAATAATATTTATTATAAAATTTTCCTATTTTGTTTTTATAAATATCTTCTTAAATGTTACATAAATACTAACTATGATAATAAAAGACAATAGATTCTTAAAGTTTTATGGTGTAAATAATTGTTTTTTAAAAACTCATAGTAATATTATAGGATTTCATTACATGGTTGGATGGAAGGACATTAAATTGGAATATGAACTTGTTAGAGTAATTGAAGTGTTAATTATTTTCATATTTCACGGGGGTAAGTATTTTGTAATGAAATTAAATTTCAATCCATTTTTTAAACCATTAAAGTAAAATTCGTAGTACGCTAATAGTGTTTGATGACACACGGAATATATTTTTTTATTATTTTTTTAT
Organism: Viscum album; assembly: GCA_963277665.1. Lineage (NCBI taxonomy): Eukaryota > Viridiplantae > Streptophyta > Magnoliopsida > Santalales > Viscaceae > Viscum > Viscum album. Next base: position 587,454,916 of record OY728141.1, on the reverse strand, counting down.
TGATTTTTAAGATTCATATATTTCTAGAGGGAAAAAATACTATTAGAAATATTATACAAAATGGTTTTTTGGGTTAATATATTTTTATTTATATTTTATTTTCTATATTTTATAGGAATATCTCTGGTATATGGGATTAACATCACCTTATTATAAAAATTGTAAAAATTATTATTACATTTGAAAAATTGATTTTTGGCCCCCCACAAATGTTATGAATTTTTTATTTTCTATTCCATCATAAGAGGTTCGTAGTTGTATAAATTATACAGAACACAATGATGGTTTACCTGGTCAAAAAATCAAATATGATAGTATTTTTCACATATGAGAAAATAAAAATTATTCCTTAGAATTGATAGAGACTCCTAAAAAAATATTAATATGATGGTTTTTTTATAGGTGGAAGGACATGGATGCATAATGATATATTTGGGTGACATTAGATTATTTCAGAAATCACTAAAAAAATATAAATTCTAATGGGGAATAGATTATAATATATCTTATTCCCATATTTTTAATTGATTTAGTATATGTGGGGTCTTATAATAATTTATCAAATAATTAGTTTGATTTTATTATAATAATTTGATCATATTTTAGATTCTCAATTGGATACTATACAACCATCACATTATAAATTTTATTTCTTATAAAATAGTAACATCTATAAAATGGATAATGTGTTTGATTTGGCTTCGTGGAGATGATATGATAGAATGTTAAGTGAAGTTTATCAAAAGACTAATCTAATTGATACTGTGGTCCTCTAAACTAAAATTCTTTATTTTTACCATATAATTTAATATGAGAGGATATATTCATTCTTCTTGAATAGGTAGTCCCCAAATAATGTTAGACAGAATATTCAACAAAAACAAATCATTTTATTGTATTCCATAAAAGGACATGATCTGTAATACTTTTGTAAGCAAGGTGAATAAATGTTCTAATCCGTTAAATTTCATTTATAAATTGATTAATCCTCGTGGATAATATGATTCGTAAGAAAATATGGGTTTCAGTCAAGAGAAATAATCTAATGGGAGATCATGATAGGTTATGGTTATGGATTTAACTGAGGGATATGTTAGGATTCATTAATGTAGTATTGATTTGTTATAGGGTTTTGATCATTATATATTTGGGAGTTTCTATTGTCAGGTGTTGGTTTAGTAGATGGATTAAGGGTATGTTCCAATTAATAACACTCAGGATCAACAGTCCTTATGAAATTATACATGGGATTCAAGTAAATTTTGTCATCTATGTAATAGACCACTATTTTAGTTGTTGAGTTAAATTATCAAATAGTCAATAACTTTTATACTAATAAAAAGTTGGTACATCTTTATAAGTTTTTTTGGAAGTCACTTATATGGGGGATGAAACATTGTTGTGAAAAAAGACTGAATTTCATGACATAGTATTTCTAATGTTTGACTAATATTTTGAGGGGAAATATTATGAGATAATCTAAGTGGAAAATGATTGTAAGGGTAAGAGGGATAATGAGGAGCAATATACATAGGGGGAAAACATCCATTATCACCATTAAATGATGTTCATCCATATCGAATACCAAAAAATATCAAACCACATAGGAATCTAAATAGTTTATATATTTTTTATATACATGAAGGGTGATATTTCAATTGAAAACGGTATAACATATAAAAAAATGGTTAATGAAGAGAGATTTAAAATATTACCTTCCTCTATAATAGTATATTGGATGAAATATTATTTTTTAAATAATACCATGGAAAAAAGGTATAAAGGTTCATATTTTTAATATTATAATGAAATCTAATAATAAAGATGTTGTATTGAATTGTTGTAGTATAATTATTTATTTTTTAAATTATTCTGTAAATTTTTTTAATATGGAATAAGGGTTTTGAGGTATATTCTGAAAAAAATAAATTTTTTATAATTTTTTATTAAAATCAGGTAGGGGTCTATGACTCCTTCTATTACCTATTACAATGACTATAATTTTTATGTTGTTGTTATTATTATTATTATTATACGATCAGTAGGGGATGTGGATTTTAAGATTTTCATTTTTGTTATTGTGGTATTTAATCTAATATTTAGTGATTCCTCATAGAATGTATTTCAGTAAGTATAATGATATCGAGTTACAATTAGTGGAATATTATCGGTCCATTAGATTAGGCAGTTTTATTACAGGAAGGGAAGGAATATCTCGCATTCTAGCCTGATTAGGATTGACATATAGATAGGTAAAGTTGATTTAATATTGGGTCTTCATAAAAATCATCTAAGAAGTGTATATTCTGAATACGTAGTATTGATCATGTAATTTCTATTCAATACTCTTTTACTATGATTTTTTATTTTATTATTAATTTTAATATAAATAATATAGTGTTTCCTAAAGGGATGGACCATATAATATTGAGGATTTTCTTATAAGAGTGTCTGTGGTCTGTGGATTCTTTTACTGAATCTATACGACAATTTATAGAGGGTATATTCATTCATTATATTCCATTAATGTAATAATAAAAATTTAATATCCTTCTAGATCTATGGAATTAAATCTAGATTCTATGTATGTCGATAAATGAGATTTTTTTACTTTAATAAAAAAGATTTTTGGACCTCTCATGTTCATTTTTTGGATTAATGTCATTTTCCTTAACATGAAATTCTTACACAAATATATTTATATTTTACCATTCTTTTTTGTAATTATTGAATAGATGTTAGGGAAACACACTATTGAATATATGTATATTTATTATAATGTTTTTATTATTGAAATAGAACTATATCATTATTGACCAAGTTGTTTAATCAACTCATTACAATGATGTAAATGTTAATAGTAAATATTATATATTTCATTTATTTTTAATAGAAATTCATTTCATAATTAATATAATTAACAATGTCATGGATCTATTTTTTAAACATTTTATACCATGATCTGGAATTAATGATGTAATTGTCTAAGGGAGTGATAGAAAATGGAAACTCAATAGAAAATTTTGCGGATGGCTTAAATCTAAAAGGAATAGGGGTGAGGATTATGAATACCAAGATCAGGTAGGGTGGGTGGGGAACCCACAAAATTATCATAAACCATTAGCATAGGGTGGGGACATTAGGCTAGAATAGGGTCTAGTTTTTTTGTGTTTCTACTGATGAATAAATAATTCTTCCTTATAGTTATTAGTTTCATGAGGGATATCTAGGGGTATTTTCATAGTATGATCTGTTGGGTCTTCTTATATAATATTATAATGTCATAATAAACATTGGTTTAAGTTATACCAAGATGATATTATCTTGGTTTTATGTTTAAGATGATGACATGTATTTCATTGATGTCCCTACATTTAACATAGATGTTGTTAGTTTGGGTTATACAAAAGATATATATATTGATTTTGTTCAAAAAGAATAATAATTTGTTAAATCTCATATTTTATAGGTAATAAATCTACATAATTATATTTCTCTAAATATATATAACAAATAATTTATTACATCATTTTGGAATTCAAAATTCCTGAAGGGTTTTGTTATGTTTTTGGTGAGGGTATTAGGTCAAAAGTATAATAAAACATTAGTAAATATTAATTTAAAACAAGATCAACAATCATGATATACTAGGATTAAAAAAATTAAATGTTTTATACGTATTTATATGTATATCTTGTGTAATTTTATATTAGAGTGTTGTGTCCAAATATTTTTTTTTAAGATTGCATCCTTATAGGATGTTTTCAAAACCAAAATATCGTAGGTAATTCTGAGTGAATGTATCATAACTATTGTTGATTCTCAAAAAAGGATTAAGATACTATATTAAATGGAATATAATTTTCTTGTTCAATACGAGAAACAAGTTCCTCCAAATGTTCTTTCCTAAAGGTTTATCAATTTTATAATACAAATGTTTTATTAGTAAGAAATCGACAAGTAGACTTAATATATATAGTTTCTACATATATTGTAATGATAAACATATGAAAAATGTTCCGTGAAGGTGGATTCATCATCTAAGAGGTAGAAAATATAGATGTAAAAGGCTTAATTGTATTTTTATTAAAATATATATTTTTTGATATTAGAAAATACAATATAGGTTTTAACCTCTGAATTTTTATTATCTTTTTATTAGTTTTCATACATTAATTGATAGAAGTTATTCTGGAACAAAAATTAGTTTCACTTATATATTAGGTCCATTAAATCTATTACAGTTTTAAATAAATTTGACTAGATGATATTTTTAGTTGTCTAATATATCTTATTATCTTTCGGATTTTCTGTTTCTTGAGGAAAAAATGGATTGATTCGGTTTTCCATATTTATATTTTAGGAATTCATTGGTTGTTTGATTATTTTGGATATTGGATTGAGCATGTGGATTTTATGGTTTGGGAATGTGGTTATCTTTTATACTATTTAGAAATCCTTTTATTTTTATGCTATATAATATTTATATTTTTACATTCCCTATTTTATGAGTAGGATGGAAATTTTTTTTCATGTTTACATTTCATTGTTCTAGGATGGATCATTTCATTTTGAGATGGTAGCATTTTCTAATGATCAAAGAGGGTTTTCCAATAATTTGATAGAAAAAATGGGGATTATTAACAAAATTTCATAATGAAAAATAGATTATATGATAGGTTTTTGGATTTCATTTTTTGTTCTTATATTTTGACTTTTTATTTTATATATTTTGATCATGGGTGGTTGATTGTGGTCTTGTAAATCATTTTATTCATTGAATCATTTTTATCTGTCACTAATAAGGGTCTTGGGAAATGGTTATAAAAGATTCATATTTATAAATTCTATGATTTATTATTATTATTATAATTATTATTAAAGTAAAAATTAAAATATTATTAGTAATCCACTTCATTATCATCAACATCATCATTGGAGGAAAATGAATTTTTCAAGAATAATATCATGTATACTATTGATTCTGATGATTCATATCTACATAAATAATTGACCCCTAATAAAAATAATTATAGGGTATACGATGATAACCAGTCAAGTTGGTATTCATAAAAAATTAGAATGACTCCCATTGTACACTAGTAATAGGGTCGTAATTTAAATAATAATAAATCATGTTAAGATTCATATACTAGTGAAGGTTCATTTCCTCTAGTTATGGATTATTGAGAATTATATATGGCTATGTAAAATTATTTTAATTAGTTATATGAACTATATAATGTTGATAAGATGGTATATAATGAAATTATGGGGATCAATAGAAAAATATTTATTTTGATTATAAAAAATAGTAATATTAATATCAGAATAAAACATACATATAAAAATCACTTATAAATAAGAATCATACTATTAATCAAGGTATTAGAGAATCTACTTTTCATATTTCTAGTCCCACTATGATAAGAAGAAAGATACTCATAATTATATTTATAATTATTATATTGATTCATTATATATTGAACAAATAAATTGAAATAATACAGAGGAGAAATAATTCTTATCATGTTAAAAAATATTGAATATATTTGTTCTAGATATAGATAGATAATAATATTTATAACAGAAAAAAATTATTTAAATTACCACTAAAATATTCCAAATATGTAATGTTAGTGAAATTATATGTAATTATATTTAATTATCTGGAATTATTTTTAGACTACACGCTCTGGCGGCATATGATTTTGAAGCTCAGAGTGCCCGAAACAGAATTTAGAACATTTTTAAGGTGCATTCAGTAAAAATTTGAGTGTGTATTTATATCATTTCAACTAGTGCACATATCAAAAATCAGAGGGAATCACTGGACATAGAGCACCATGATTCTCTTAAAAATGACATAAGATTGGCCAGCAATGGCTGAGATGAAATGTTATTTTTTGAATTGTTGAGATAAGTTATAAAATAATTAAAAATAATAATTTTATTTTTTTCTCATCATTGTGTGGGAGATGGAGATGACGTGGTGCAGCAACGAGGTGGCGATTATGTGCATTAATGGATGGACAATAATCGATCATTTGAAACTGCAATGATGTAATATTAGCGACTCATTAAATGTGGATTATAAATATGGATAATTTAATGAGCATCATTAATGGGCGCATCATCACTATGATTTTAGTTTTCAATAATAATCTAATGTGTGGAGTTTTGGAATTAATCATGGAGGATTATATGATGAATCCCTAGATAATATATCATATAATGATGAAAAATGAATTCTGGCGAATAATTATCATCTCTGACACGACTCGAAGAAAGGTGCAGGATGTGACGACATCAACACCTTGTACACCCGAGGATGAATGCTTTGACATGGAACATCAAATAGGTATGAGTATTATATGATACTTATGTTCTTATCATTCCATTCAAGAAATTAAAAACATGATCAATCCATGACTATGTTGAACCACACTTCATGTGTTTATTTGGGAGGGTAACAAAATTGGGGATTTCGTTATCTGAGATTAATATAATCTAGTATGATCATACAAAAACACCAAACCCCCTAATTATAATCCTCTAATGCTATGGGCCTGAGATGACATAGACAAGGCTCGATCAGCAGAACTTGTGCATTTTTTGTGGCTATTTTCTCAAAATGATGACAAGGGTGATTTAAAGCATTCATAGTGAAGAATTCAAACTTCTGAGGCCATAGAATTAGGTGGAAAGAACAAGGACCAATGATGTGTGAATAGTGGTCCACTGAGGGATCTTCTGTCTTGCATGTGAAGGCGACATTGACATGAGACAACTGCGTGGCAGTTAGTGGGACAGAGGCATGTCGGCCAAACTGGCATCCGGTTGGAGCAGCATGTTCATCAGCCCACCCTGGAAGCCAGGGATGACGGCTATCCTACCATGATAGTAGAGGGTGCAGCTCATAGAGGATTACTACATGGATAGGTAGTCCATGACTGGGCCAGCTGGATGGCTGGAGGAGTCGCAGTCTGTCGACCACAATTGGAGGTGGAGGCCCTGCGATGTCCTGTGAGGCAGAGGGGTCAGACACCAATGAACATCAGGTCCCAACTAGGAAGTGAACCACTAGCCGGCCCCCAACTAATGGGCTGATCCTCCGATTTGTCGGGTCGAACACAAAGTCTAGGGGGCAAGACCCTCTACAAAGTGCCTGAGTAAATCAGGCCACCAGGTGACATATAGGGCCGTACCCCCGACCAAACCGGGCCATGCCCAGCGAGACCTATTGATCCAGGCCACTGGCTAGGCTAGACCAGAACAACTTCGACCCGAACCTAGTCATGTTTATTTCATCTAATTTAAACTGGGTATATGGCACCCTCAGGTCGGGATGGTCGGGTTGGTCAGACATGGTCTGACCGAGCCCCATCACAACCGACCCCTTTGATACTAAAACACTCATATCATTATTACATCGTGTCGGATTGAAAAAATGTTTTTGGTGTTGGTACCCTATTGATGAGCCATACATTTTCGAATGGTTTGTGGTGATTTTCATGGATGAAGAGATGTGATTAATGGCTTGTCAATAAGTTCTACCAAGAACACTATGTAAGGAACCGTGCGGCCGGATGATACCTAAAGACTACACGATGATGACCCTATGGGAAGAGGATCTGTGATACCTGGTAGGCCCACGATGGGGAGCATCTCTGTGTGACCCGGCAGACCCACAGTACTAGAGAGAAGCAGTAACATAGTTCGTCCATGGTGGGAAGCAGCTTTATGTGACCCTACTTTCCCACGATGGGGAGTGACTCTATGTGACTCAGTATACCCACCTTACTCATCATGGATGCATACCACAACAGTCCAAGGTTAGTGGGAGGTGGTTCTGTGTGACCCATAAGTCCCACAATACTCGTCAGTGGGGGAGTTCTCCAGCATTTGAGGAGTTCGATGACATGAATGATGATGCTATTATCACTACCCTTGAACATACCCAGTCTGAGATGTATCATTTTCATTGTTATATATATTTGATATATTTATTGGGGGGATTGATTTTATGGAAGTTTACCTTTTTGTTTTTTTCCACTATGGATCACTTAGTGACCTTCTTGGGTCTTAGGGTCCATAACGAGTATTGTTATACTCACCCATTCATGGGCTTCGCCTGCAACTGTTGTGTCTTGGGAAGACCTTCCGTGTTTCAACAAAGGAGCTCAGTGTTACAGGACTGACAGATTCAAAAATGATGGACATGGAGTCTTATGACTGGGCAGAGACCAGTATGACGGAGAATACAAGGAAATATATTACATATACTAGTATCTTCCTTACTCTCACGATCAGGTTAGTTTTTCTACGGATGTCCATCATTGTTTCCTTTTTTACATTGTTGTCTTCATTTCTCAGATGGGTTTCTATTATGGCCAACTAACATTCACCAATATTTTCACTCGACTATGTTTTAGTGGTATAATTTTTTCTATTTTTTAGTGTGTTTCGGTGTGGTTGGACATGTATGTGTGCCGGTTTAAATGAAAATTCCTCCAACATGCTGGTGTAAAATGTTGGCTCTTGTCGAAATCCCCTGGCCATCGGGAAGTAGGAATGGGGTAGTCAAGACATGGGCCCTAGGAGAGTGGTCTTGAAAAAGTAGAATCAGTTGGAGGTCGGTTACCCCTCATAGACCAGAAGTCTATTTTTAGTTTTGGAGAAACGTTGTTAAATTTTCTGAGTCCATCCTTCAGATTAGGGAAGTCCTGTGTCAGTGTGTCGTTTGAAAAATCCATACATCGAGACCTTTTATTATTCTTTTAGGATATATACATGAAGGTAAAGGTCTCATAAGTTTATCCTTATATTTAATAAATGTTAGATAATAAGGTACAACCTTCAAATCGTGGTACATTTCTATCTCCCTCAGGATTCGTCTATAAGGATGACTATCCAGGATCCCAATATGAGGTCACGAAGACAACCCACCGATGGATGATGCATCCGTTCAAGGATTAGTTTTAGATAAGGATCCAAAGGGTGGTTCAACATTGCTAACACCACCAGATGGTCATCATCTATTGCAGGTTATTCTATAAGAAGATGTGGGTAGACTTAGTGCTTTGCATGAGTTTCAGAGATAAAGGCCCCACTATCTCAGGGGAGAGATTGATCCTCAGGTCACTATAGACTGGATATATGTTGTTATTTTCTTCTTCCATTTAGTGAGGAGATCACCTAACCATATGAAGGAGTTTGCATCGAGCATTCTATAGGGATCGGTAAGGAGATGTTAGAGCTTCACAACCCAGATGCACGTTGAGGCGACCCTCTTCTGGAAAGACAGCGAACATATATTTTGGGAGGGTTTTCCCAGGGACCTTGCACTATGTGTACATTCTGGAGATGCTTCACCTAAAACAGGGAAACAAAACAGTTGCAGAGTACTGAGTGAGGTTCACTAAGTAATCTCGCTACTCAAATGACATGGTGCGGGATGTTTTTTCAGTTCTCAAGCCATTGAGAAATTGATCAAGTTGGATATCAGATCATCAATTTCATCTCTCAAGATCCACGCCCAGGGAAGGGTTCTGAAGCGACCTCTTCTTGTGGATATCTTCATGGTAGACCATGCCCTGATAATTAGAGACACTATCAAACCCTATTAGGCAATGTCTTCAGTAGGTATGTGATAATAGATATGTGGTCCCATGTAGACCAATTCTTCAAGAGGCTGACATCAATACTTGGGGTCGGTAGTGTGGGTCTCCTAGTCCAGGGGGAGCTAGTAGAGAGCTAGTTAGTGAATCCATGTAGAAGGTAGGGATACAAGGCACATGACTACCTTACCCACAATTCAGATGACTATCAGATAGTCAAGGGTTTGTCGACATAATAGATGTGGTTTGAGCAAGGAGGTCCACATGATGGTGAACATGGAATGAAATTTGGGTGAGTGACAGGATGTAGGAGATTGTATGAGGGGTTACCAACATCCCTATATGGTCTGCCCAGAACTGAGGGAGTTAGTGGACATGGGTGTTCTCTTCTCTAAGAAGCAATGTATTTTTTACCATGATGCTTGAGATTTGATCTGAGGTATAATATGTGTCTCCTCTGCCCTATCATCTATTATTATACACATAGGTTCTAGTCATTCCTTCCTTTTCATCACTCTTGTTCGGAGCATAATGATTTTTCTTGAGACGTTGGCTCGATCCTTACAGCTAGAGAATCATATGTTATATGATTTGATGTTTAAAAAATGGTGATAGTAGTGTGAGATTAATCTAGGAGGTGATGGTTTCAGTTGGGATCACTTAGTATCATTGTCGAAGCCTTACGATGTCATATTGGGTATAGATAGTTTATCCACAATCCATGCTCTTATCGACTATTTTTGGCATACATTGCGGTGAGTCCACAATGATGGGACCTGGTTTTCCATCACCAACAACATGGAATCCCTTGATGCATAGGAAGGACTCTCTTTGGGTTGGGTGTAGCTGTTCACACCCCAGTTGGTTGTCTCACACTTCGTGTAGTGGATGAGATGATTCTCGAGCCTACCTGTGGTGGTGGATGTGAATGTTGGTGTTTTTCTTAAGGATGTTCTTGAACTGTATCCTCATATAGTGGTATAACTTTGTCATCAACTTTTACCCTCATGATTGCACCGATATCCACACCGACATATTGGATGGCTCTTTCAGAGCATCGTGAGGTGATGGAACATTTATAGTACTTGTAGGATAAGGGGTTTGTAAGGCCAAGATTTTCTCCATGGGAATCCCTGGTTTGTTTTTTCAGAGTAATGATACGAGTTTGAGGTTTTGTGTGGACGTCTGGTTCTTAAACCATGTGACTGTGAAGAATAAGTATCAACTGGAGAGAATTGATGACTTCTTGTTCTACTCAACCTCGGAGGATGTGCACGCTACACACCTATAGACAGTACTATATCCACTCAAAGATCCCCTATTTTAGGGTTAGCTATAGAAGAAATTGTTCCAGATTCAGGAGGTCCATGTTATAGGACATTAAATATAAAAAGTTGGACATGTAGTAAATTTAGCATCGATAGAGGTAGAGTTTGCATGGGAGACACCTAGGAGTGTGACTGAGGTGTAAACCTTCATAGGTTCTACTAGTAACTATAGGAGATTCACACCAAACTTATCCAGAGCAGTAGAACCCTTATCAGCTTTTACACGGAAGGGAAAAACCTTTTTGTGGATCAAGAAATAGCAGAAGTTTTTCTTGGAGATGAGTTGGAAATTAAATTGTGCAGCCATCATGAGACTATTAGATAAGGGATTTGAGTATGAAGTTTAATATGAAAAATATGAAACTAGACTGGGTTGTGTTATGATTCATTAGTAATAATTGATCACCTACGGCTCATTCCAGTTGAGGCATAATGATTATAAATAATAGATCCATGACATGGAGTTAGAATTAGTGGTTTTTTTCCAAAATATGTTGAGGAACTAATTTATGGGTGAATGGTTTATAGTTACTCTGACCACAAGAGTCTTTAGTATATCATAGACCAGAAGGAAATGTAAATTAGACAATGGTGATGGTAAGATCTCCCCCAGTACATTGACTTTGAGAATGTCTATAAATCTAGGAAGGGGAATTTGGTGGTAGACACACTCAACAGGAGGACCAGTTTTCTTCTGCTGAGTGAGGCGACGGAACCGTTATCTGTCATTAAAATATCATTTGTGGATGATAATTAAGAAGCGCACCTTTAGTCAATGACTATTACACCATCTATATTATAGTGATTCATGGAGGTACACATAGTGGATGTTCACTGTGAGGCTTTACATGCTCAAATGTCCTCAGGATGGGTACCTGATGGATTTTTGATAGATATGTAACACATCAACCTTTTCATTGTTCTCACAATAGAACCAATGACATTGTGGGATGTTGTGTTGATGGATTTTCATACATACACCTTTATGGAACATCCTGGAGTAAAAAAACGTTCCAAGACCTCTGACATCAATAATGGTGGTCGAGGATAAAGAAAGTGTTGTCCAAGTTCATTTCATGATGCCTCATATTTCATATAGTGAGGGAAAAGCATTAGGTTCCATCAAAAATGGCCTAACCACTTGAGTTACCAGAGTGTAAATGGGATTATATCACATTTCTATTTGTGACTGGGTTACCACGTACATCCAGTGGTTATGATTCTATTTAGGTAATCATTGACCGACTCATCATGACAGATCAGTTCATACCCATCTAGAAGTAGGGTGGGTAGAGGTCTTAGGATAACTCTACATAGATGAGATAATGTAGCTTCATGGAATTCTATATATCTTAGTTGTGGAAGGGATTATAAGAGGCCTACATGGCGCAAATGCGCTTGAGCATAGATTTTCACCCCGACAGATGGTCCAACAATACAGACCATACATCCCTTAGAAGACATGATTCGTGCTTGAATATTTGACATTGGTTGCAGTTGGGGGGACCAACCGCCTTAAGTAGAGTTCCCATAAAATAATATTTATCACTCCACCTTCAGTAGGGAACTATTTGAGTCATTTAATGGGAGGCCTTTTAGATCACCTATATGTAGGACCGAACCGCGGGAGTCGGCACTCGTAGGTTCTTAGTTGGTACGGGCTACCACGAAGAAGGTGCAGATCGTCTAGGAGAATATAAGGATTTCCCAGAGAATGAACTATTCTTATGGAGATAATAAACAACGACCCTTGGAGTTTGATGAGGGAGACCCTATGTTCCATTGGGTCTCACATCGAGTAGGACTGCTGATATTTGGATGGGCTAGAATTCTATCTCTAAGGTTCATAGGACCTATTCAGATCCTGATCAGTGTGGGCGAGGTGGTGTACTGCTTAGCCCTTCCCCCACAGATGAAATAGTTTCATGATGTTTTCCATGTGTTTTAGTTGATGAGGTACATTAATGATCAATCCCACTTCATCTACTGGGAGAGCTAGAAATTGAAAAAAAGATAACATTTGTAGAGTTCCATGTTGATATATGGGATCGACATGAGGAGGTCCTATGTGGGTGGTCAATTTTTATAGTGTGAGTTTGGTGGAAGCACAAAAATATGCAGGATAGCACATGGTATTGGGAGGCTCAAATTCATGATTAATACCCTCGTTTTTATTGATTTTTTAGGATTTTAAGGACATAAATCCCTTTGGTGGGGGGAATGTTTTTTCATAGACATTCATTGTAATTTCATTATTTTTATGGAATTATTCTGAGACTACGTGCTCTAACAGCACATGATTCTGAGGTGATTAACATAATACATAACAGTTTTTATAGTATGTTAAGTGAACATTCTAGTTGGTCCTTATATCTTTTGAATCGGTGCTCGGATCAAAAATATGAGGGCATCTTCGAACTCAGAGCACCACGATTCACCTAGAAATGATTTAATGTCAACCAGCAAGGGCAGATCTGAAAAATTATTTTTCGGACTTTTTGAGTGAAAAAATACAATAATTAAAATGGATTTTTTTTATTTATTTCTCTTCATGGAGTGGTAGATGACGACATTGTAGTGAAGTGATGAGGTGACGACAAGTTGTATAAATTGAGTTACAACAATGGATTGTTTTAAAATGTGAATTTTTTATCTTAATGACTAATTATATGTCTCTAATTAAATATAGATAATTTAATTATCATATTTAATGGGCACAAAATCACTGAGTTTTTCATTTCATTAATAATCTAATGTGTGAAGTTTGGTAATAAATCATGGATTATTCTATGATAAACCTCTAGTAAATCTACCCTCCATTGAATAATTATGAATGCCGACAGATCTTCAACATTTTCGACGGATCTTGAAGAAAGATTCCATAAGTCACAACGTCAAGGACATGGACTCCTGAGGATGAACACTTCATCATAGAACATCAAATAGTTATGGGTTTCATATTATTTAGATGTTATTTCCCAACCTTTCATGAAATAATGAACTTATATCATGCCACAAATAGGTTTACCTTCACTAAATGCATTTATGTGGGAGGGGAAAACAATTGGGGATTTTCTATCTGGGGATATGACTATTATTTTATGATAAAAATACAATCCATGAGCCTCCAACTTGATAATAAACATGTAACATAGAGGGATATGGATGAAATGAACAAGGCCCAATAACCAATACTTATCTGTTCTTGGTTTTATCACTCTCAAAACAATGACAGATGAAATTTTTGACCTTCGTACTGAAGAAGGAAAACTTCAGAGGCCATAGGCGTAGGCGACGTGATGAATAGACTACTGGTGCGGGTTTGGTGGCCACCAAAGGATCTTCCCCTATACAGGCGCCTGTGGTGGTGGCCTATGACAACCATGTTCTATTCAGCGGGATAGAGGGTCATTGGCCACACGGTAGTCCAAGTGTTATGGTGGGCCAATCGACACGCCATGCTGACTGGAGATCGTGGCTATTAGGCCACAACACTAGGGGCACTGCGTGGAGGGGTGACCCACGATCAAGCCACCCTACTGGCTGGAGGAGTAGCAATCCATCAATCGTGGCTAGAGGTGTAGGACCTACCGCATCCCACAAGGAAAAGGGGGACAAACACTTATGGATGTCACATCCTAGATGGGTAGCGAACTACAAACAGGTCCCCAGCTAGTGGATTGACCCCCAGCAACACGAGATGGGACCACGAGATAGACCCACACCAGTGGGATAGACCGATGATAACATGGCAGACTCATGCCCTTTGGGTAGGGCCAGACTAAACTAAGGCGCTGAGCGACTTAGCATGCTTGACCCCCGACCAAACCCAGCTGGGCCTAGTGAGGCCTTTTTGGCCTGGCCAAACGGCGAGGCTGGACAAGACCAACCCCAACCTGAACCAGCTTAGGTCAAGTCCATCTAATGAAACTGGGTTATGTGTGACCACCTAGCCTGAATGGTTGGGTTGGTCTGACTGGGTCGGAAATGGCCTCATCGCTATCAGTCCCCTAGAAATTATTACATCTTTATCTTCCAAGCTGTGTGTCTGATTGACTAGCTATTTGCAGTTTGGGACCCTCTTGGTGAAGCAAGTCTTTGGGAATGATTTTTTGAAATTTTCATGGATGATGAGATGCAATGAATGGATGTATGGCTGGCAATCCCAAGTGTTCTATGTACGGAACCCAGTGGTGGGGTGAGACTTAAAGTCTGCTTGATGACAACCTAGTGGGATATGCCTCTCTATTACATGCCAGGCCCACAGTGGGGAGAGACATTGTCTATCCTGATAGACCCATGGTACATAAAAGGAGGAGTAAATCAGTTCAGCCAAGAGGGGAAGATTCTTTTTGTGACCCAGAATGCCCACCGTGTAGAATGGCTCTGTGTGACCAATCATGCCAACAGTACTCACCAACGATGAGTACCACATCAGTATAATGTTAGTGGAAAGTGGATTTTTGTGAAAAGATATGCCTTCTATACTCGAGATACGAGGAGATCCCTAGTAGCTGGGGAGTTATAAGATATGACTGATGATGCTACTATCACAACCCTAGAACATACCTGGTGCGAGCAGTGCCTTTTACATTGTGGTATGTGTTCGAGATCTATCTTTGTGGAATTACTTATTGGGTATTTTACCGTTATGATATATTATTTTATGGATCACTGAGAGACCATCAGGGGTCTTATTGTCCATACTGAGTATTTTTATACTCACCCATGAATGGGATTCACCCACACATGTTGTGTCTGGGGAAAATGATTGATGTTTCGACATAGGTTTTCTGTGGGATGGGGCTAAAATACAGAACGATGGTGGATTTGGTGTCCTTGGATTGGGAAGAGCCTAGTAGGACTAGGAACACAAGGTATACTACGTCAGATAACAGTATCTTCACTACTCTCAAAATCGGGTAGGGTTTTTCGCTGGTGGCCATCAAAGATTTCTTTTGTACATTTTTGTTTTCGGGTCTTTATTGAGTTTGTATTCTAGACCAATTACTCTCACTTGTACCTACACTCTTCATTGTTTTATAGGTATACATATTTCCCCCTTTCGGTGTGTTGGGGTGTGGTTGGGCTTGTGTGTGTACAGGTTTAAAGGCAAATGCCTCCCACGTATAGGTTGGCGCCTCCATCACTAGTCGCCAGCCCCTGACCATTGGGAGGTGGGCTTGGGGTAGTCACACCATGGGCACCGATGGATGGGTTTTGAAAAAATAAAATAGTCACATGATCTTCTTGAATGGGATATTTGTGATATTTAAACTCAACATCCTATTTTTAGTATAATTGTTATCGAGTATATTAGATTTATTTGATGTCTGGGTTGCACCCTACACCATGTTAGTATTTTCTTAAAGTGTAGGACAAGATAATATTTTTCTACTTAAAACAACGACTTGGAAAGTGCAATACACAACAATATTTTTATTGAAAACTATATTTTATTATTAAAATATTTTAAATAGATAGTTATAAAATAGAAATTATACGTTGAAATTTTTATAGTAATATTTAATTTTAAAACATTATATAAATTTCATTACATCAAAAAAATTTATAAAGAAACTAAGATTTCTTTTTAATGGATTTATATATTTAAAAATAATAATTATCTCAAATGAAATGATTTTAATGTAGTTATGTGAAAAAATAGTAATAATAAATTTAGAAACATTTAGAAATTTGATTTTATAAAATAAACATTATTTTTTAGTTCATAATTCCAAAATTTTCTTATAGTACATTAATGGGATTGTTTGATTAAACATATTTTTTAGATGAATAGTGGAAAATTATGAATTTCAATTTAAAACAGCATTTTCATATAATTTATTTATATTGAAAAATTAAATTTTAAGTTGGTTTTAGTAATTAATTACATATATATTTCATATAATAAACCAATATATATCATTATAACCATATTCACATTGAATTTGGATGTTAAGAATTTCAAACATCCAAATATTTTCTCCTAAAACCCATTTTAACGGCACTTCTGCCGGATTAATTTTAAATTAAATTATACCATTTATATTTTTTTGTATTTGAAAAATGAATTAAATAGACAGAATAAAAATTATATATAATGTATAACAAGTCCAAATATCATGTATAAAAAAATATTAGTGATATTAATTATAATTAATTACATTGATAAAGGTAAAACAATATTATTTGGTAGAGAAACTCGAGTTTAAAGTTCTAAATAACCTAAAACATGTTCAAAATCCATTGTATTAACATATTTCTACCATAAATCCTTTTTGATAGAAAATGTTCAATTCTTCCAGATACATTATGAAAGGGAGACATCTCAATAATTTTTATATTTTCATTTTTACAATACCGCCAATGCCACTCCTCTCCCCTATAAAAGGGAACTTACCCCCCCTCCCAATCACATCTTCATACCAATAATTCCCTATGGATATGAAAATATCATCCCAAATATCATCCGAAATTCCACACATTAATCGTATAATCCCCCCGTCGGTAAAACATCCAACCAATGAATCCCTTTTGTGTAAAACCAATAGAGTTACCCAAAGAAGAGGTAGCATCCCTCCACAATCTCCATTGTTTTTTTCCATTATCCATCCACTATTTTATTATTATTCCATAAATATATGATAAAATTAGTATAATAAATAATCATAGATATTTTTATTCTAAGGTTCATACCTACACCTACACACACTTCTATCAAATTGGTAAGGAACACACTATTTGGGTGTATAGTGGACTATCGTATTACAAAATGATGTTCTTTGATTTTTCTTCACCACCTCTCATAGTTCATAATTTTGATATAAATAATGTATTAAGATTACATATATGGTATTAATCGTTAATTTATTATTTATTATTTATTATTTTTCACATATCTTCATGCTTTACATTTTTTTTAATATGATATCTTCATTTGTGGTCGTGTTGACTATCACCTCCCCAAAGGGATACGATTCATTCACACATTACTTGCAATGTATTATGGATGGATTTTGTTAAAATATAAAATAAATATTATATAAAAAATGATACATTAATAATATAATATATATATATATATATTCATATATTTCATTGGATTTCATTCATTCAAAAAGAAAATAAAATGGTAACATCATTCATGTGTATATACAACCAACTTCTTCTATGAATGGTGGATTTTAGTTTATATTTTTTCATTTAATATATTATTAAAAATATTTATATTCTAAAAATATATGGTAATTATATATTGTTTTACATTGTATAAATATGTAAATAATTATCTAATTAAACGAAACAACAACAATAATTCATATCATATATGAAAAATAGAGAAAAATTACTCGAAACATAACATCTACATGGAATTGTTAAAAAAGGGTAATATGAAGACATAATTAAATCATATATTGTATTAAATATAAGAAAGTTATTATATTTTAGAAGAATAAGAAAAGTATATTTATTATAATATATTTTTTTAATGAGTATTAGTGGAGTCATGACATATTCTAAGGGGATTTCTATTCTCAATTTCTTTCAATGAGACTTATACTTTATTCGCAACTCATTTCCATTATATATAAAATATAATTACATATTATTTATTCTATGACTATTATAATTAAATATTTTTTTATTTAAGAAAACATTTTACTATCTCTCTTTAATAGGATATTATGTTAAAAATTTTACTTAATCATTAATGTAAATTTTTTTCAATATTCATTTAGTGAGACACATGATAAGTTATTCAACTATATTATTTTTCTAGGTGTATAAAATTACATTTAACTTGTTATATCTTGTATATTTTTCATTTTATGATATTTTATACTTTATTTAATATATGTTTTCAAATATGGAGTATGTTTCAAGGTTATGAAGTGGTAATAGTTTATTCAAATAATCTCATCAATAATCAGTATTACATATCAATATGATTTAACTAATGAAATTTCATGATACAAAATTAAAAATAGTCATGAATTTTGTTATAAATTTTTATTCATTATATAATAATTTATTATTTCTAATCTTACATTATTTAGTTCCTAATATAAATGATATAATATTTTTGATAAATTCAAAACACATTTCACAATTCGGTAGGAATTTTTTTTTTAAAAAAACCATGTATTAAAAAATAATTTCTATTTTATTATTAAATTAATATATTGGTATCCTTTTCAAGGATAAAATTATTTTATAAATATTTTATGTATTTCATTGATTCCATTATAATTTTTCAATTCTATTTTTAATGGTTTTTTTCAAAAAATTATTCATGATAAAAAAAAATTCAATGATGAATGAATATTTTCATCAAGAAATATTTTAAAAGGATTTTCCCAAATTATTTTAAATCCAAGATGATATACGGTTGTGATACTCATGTCTCTCTAGGGAAATTATCAAATCATCCCATTCATTTTTTTCTGAATGATTTCTGTTTTGGTGGAATTATATTTATGAATCATTTTTATCATCCACATGTTATATGCGTATGAGAAACTATTATTCTCATGTATTTTTCTTTTATGAAATGGTTATGAAACATTTATCTTCTATATAGGTTATGATATAATTACATTTCTAATTTACCCATTAAATTTAATGGGTCTTCATATGTGGAATTATTATGATCTAGTGGAACACATATTATAATTTCATTATGAGAGGGTATGACAAATATATTCATCTAATGCATTGCCTATTGATTTAAATATTATGAGATAGACCTGTCTGGAAAGGGGAGTGAACACAGTTCAGTAAAGGATTTTTTCAATTTAGATGGTCTTATTATTGAACCTTGACTAATAAGATGGTCAAAGAAGTGAACCACGACTACCCATATGGTATGGGTAGTGTACCCATATTAGTAATATATCTTTGAAAAATAATAGTTGACTACTATGAAAATAAATTCATATTATTATCTTTCTTCCAAAATTCTATGTCTTAAACCTATGTTATGATTTCATGGATTATGATCTTGATACCATTATGATTCATGCCATATGATCTTCCAATATTTATACAGTGATTCATGTTTATGATATTTAATATGGAGGGTATGATCTTATAATGTTATGATCACATTATCAAACACTAATATTGATGTATATGATTACACATCTCAATTTTTTACCCTTACTGAGTATTTGAGATCTCCTGTTTTAATGTTTCCCTTCATCAGATTAGGAAGAAATGTATTATGTGAATAATCAGGTTGTTAGTCACGAAGAACATTTTGGGAGACAATATATCAATTTTATATACCAACACATATATTTCCATGATTCCAATGGAAGAAATCTAATGCTGTATTTTGGTTTCTATTTGTGTGATTCATTAATTATTCTCTGAAAATGGTGTATATTTAAAGTATGAAAAGACTGGATATTTATTATTTTTATAATAGAAAAATTTTATTTAATATTTTGAAAATAGGATGAGAAAACCTTAGAGAGAACCCAAAGTACATCTCTTGAATAAGTCGAAGAAGAGGAAAATTATATGAAAATGTCCTGGAATTTTATAATGGATAATGTTATTAGTTTTTTAGAAACAAATGATTTTATAGATACTAATTGTGGATGTGGCTATGGAATTGTATTATATATGGGTAACAACATCAAAAAGACCATATTAATATATATTTGATCATGAAAAGATGAATTAAAATGGGTCTTTGATGTACATTTATTTTGATAATAATGGGGTATATTCATTGGAAATTCCCAAAACATTTATAAACCATCATGAATTATTTTAAAATATTGGTTTTTCATAAACTAGGATATACCTAAGGTGATATATATTTAATAGGTTTTCAAAATTAATACATCCCAGATGTTGGTTTTTAGGATTATGTGGTTCCCCGCATTGATTATGGTTTTTAACTCTTTTTTGGATGTAATAAATTAATGAAACCCAAAAAAACTATGTAATTGTTGAGTTTAATGGAAATTTTAATGATTGTTGTCATGATAATTTGAATTATATGGTAGATGGAGTAAAAATATCACTACTATATAGACCCATAATTCTCAGGATTTGAATCATGCTAGACTTCAGAATGAAAATAGTAAGGAAAAAAATCAGTTGATTCCTTCATAAGGCAACTTACAGTTTCTTTTAGTGGTTATTATGGTCCATTTTTTCTGAAAAATGGATCATAACCATTAACAACATAGTATCTATTCTCTACTATTTGGAACATGTGGAATAAATTTTTTTTATTTGTCATTATAATTTAGATGTGAAATAGTGGTGGACTCTAATAAATAATATAAGGCTTTCTAATGAAATTGAATACCAGGAATTTAAGGATTTCAATAAGTCATAAATCACTATGTACATTCCTCATATTCATTATACAAAATGGAGAATGATTTTCTTGATTTTATGAAAAGGGAAGATGGATTTGTTTGTAACTAAGAGGTAACATATAAAAGACTTCCAACTAAATCTTTTGTTGTTATTATCCTCCCCAAATAAATTGCTGATAGCTTTTTCAATGGAATAATGAATATTTTTTGGACATACTAGTTATAAGAGATATTTTTACCAAAAAATATTATTTTTTCAATCAAGGTTCAAATGAACGTTGGTTTTACAAGTCAATATAATTTCATGTAACGGAAAATGAAGATAGGGTTTCATGGAAAATATATAATTTTTGTTGATAATAATATGATATTTCCTTTATTCTAAATTATTAGAAGGAAACAATGAAAAAGTTATTATAAGGGAACTAATAAATGTTTTATGTTGGTATGGTAAGGTCATATAAATTTAAATTACCAAAATAGTTGGGAAGAGGCTACCTAACTGTGTCAATGGATAGAAAACTTCACAAAATGAACCTCCAATGCATTAGTTATAAATGTGTATGGAGAATTGGAATTATGTTAAATAGTTCCCAAATCAAGAATTTAATAATGGAGATCAACATTAGTAACACCATAATCTGATGGACAAGGATATATAACTAATAATCATTGTTTTTGAGGAGGAGTTCATTTATGTTGTGGTAAAAGGTACACATATCATTCACAAAATAAATAATAATGTCTTATTTGATTTTGGATCTACTCACTCAGTCATATATTGGGAATTTTCAATGTGTATTAAGATTCCAAAAAAGTTATTATATTGGGAATTATAAATCCAAACTCTTAATGGGATAATGATTCCATCTCAAATGTATGTTTCATCCCCAGTTGAGGTGTGTGGGATTATACTTCATGTTAATCTTTTCATTCATCAATTTGTGGAATTTTATGTCATATTAGTCAGGGATTGAATTAATATTCATTAATCCGAAATCAATTTTCAAGGATGGGATGATTTGTATGATATTTCCAACAAAACTATGATGAGCTATCAATTTGAAGAAATTTATGAAAATCTTAAAAATATTAAATCTATTACGGGGGTCTGAATTCTAATCCATAATGGATTTTTATCTAAATTGGTTGGGGCGAAAATAAATATTGATGATATGAAAATTGTTCAATAGATTAAGGATGTCCTTCTAGAATACATTCTGTTCCTTCAACCAAAAAATGAATATGAGTTATCGATAGAACACATACCTCATACCGCAACAATTTAAAATACTCCCTATAGAATTTCCATAATTGAGTTGCTGGTATTGAATAATTAAATCCTGTAAATCCATTATATGGAATCCATTTGGCCATTTATTTCAGATTGGGATGCACCTATTCCTTTTATGAACATGAAATATGGATCAATTTTACTCTGCATTGATTATCGATAGTTGATGATTAATATAATCATGAACAACTATCCAATCACACATATTGATTACCTGTTTTATCAATTCTGTAGAGATCAATACATTTCCATGATTTTGCATCATCGTGGATATACTCTACTGATGGTCAATAAAGAGGATATACATAAGATGGAATTCTGTATAAGGTTTGAACACTATGAGTATACATTGATTCTATTTTGCCTTACTAATACCCCTAATATCATCATGGATTTGATGAATATTGATTTTTGAGTTTTCCTAATTAATTTTTTGGGGGAATTTATAGATGAAATTGTAATTTATTCAATGAGAAATAATGACCATGAAGTATACTTCATAATTTTAATAAAGAATATATGTATATAGAAACTTTATAAAAAAATTACATTTGGGTATATTTTAAAAAAAATCATTTTTTGGTCATAAAATCTCAAAAGATGGTATAACAGTATATCCATCAAAGATGGAGGATATTTAATGCTATCCAATTCTAACCACATAGACTCTAATCCATATTTTTCATGGATTATCTGGATATATTTGATGGTTTGTAGAAATTATTTTATGAATTTCTAATGCTCAAATAAATTTAATTTGGAATGGTTCCATGTTCCTCTATAAAGTTGAATGTTACACAAAAATTTGCAGACCTAAACTATTTTTTAGTTAGTGAGCATGTTCTTACATTACCCAATAGTGGAGGGAGAATATAATATACAATGATTCATCCATGAATGTATTAGGATGTGTTCTTATGTGTCAATTATATTCTATGCCACATTAAAATTTATGATTCAATAGAAAAATTTTCCAACACATGATTTGGAGTTATCTTCGGTATTTTTTATATTAACGATATTGAAGAATTATATTTATAGAGAAATGTTTGATATATATAATTCTCATAAAATTTTAAAATATATATTCAAATATATGGATTTTAGCATGTTCCAATGAAGAGGGTTATAGATAAAATATAATTGTGAGTACAAAATAAATTTCAAAACTTTGAAATTGAAAATTTTTTCTTATTTTTTGAGTTTAAAGGATAATTCTCTCTTATCCGTGATGAGGATAAAAAAAGATCCAATTTATTGGATTTTAAATGGATGGTTTTAAATATATTGATGAAGGGGGGAAAATATTATGTTTTGGAATTTGATGTTGAATCCTTTATTCAAGTATTATTTAAGGAGGAGAATAAGGATGATGTAGAGAAACAGAAAAAGGATTGAATTGATTCTGAGTTTAACCATGATCATGGTGAAATGATTAGTTTTAGGAACCTTGTATGTGTTCTATCTATACCAAATTTGAAGATGACTCTATTAGAGGATGATCAATGTTATTGAAAATATGTTCATCTTAGATGTAATAAAATGTATACCAATAAATTAATGAGCACATTTCAAGAGATGACATTTAGTGGTAAATCACATTGTTTGTATCTCAGTGTATGGTATTACATCGTAGTAAGATTCAATGGTAGAATTCTTATGGGATTTTGCTTCCATTACCCATGCCAGAATAGAAATAGGATACCATCAATAAGTATTTTCTCATTAGAAACCTAAAAACATTAAATGGATTAAATGATATATGTGTGGTATATTATTTCCTAACTAAGTCATAAAAACCTCAATTCTATTAATGAAGACTAACCACTATATTCTCTTTAAATAATAAACATTAAGGAAGTGGTCCGGTTTAATGGAGTACAACATTCAATTTTATCTAGTTGTGATTTTAGATTTAACTCAAATTCCTAGAGATGTCTTTCACAATCATTTGATATATAATTGTGTTTCATAATTTTGTATCATTATCATATAGATGTTTAGTCTAAATAAAATTCAAGTCCTTGAGGATAGTTTTATATCTTGTTCTATAAATTTAAATGATAATTGGGATCAACACATACCTATAAATTAGTTTTATTTCAATAATTTATTTCACTCACGAAATAATATTATTCCTTACAAGTCACTATATGGGTAGAAATTTAGATCACCAATATTTTAGGATAATGTTTGAGATAGTAATCTATTCAGAACATGGATCATTGAGGAAATAGAAGAAAATTATTAAAGCATTAAATAATATATCAAGTTAGCTCTTAGTCAGATGAAAAGTTATTCTGATAATAATTTTCAAAATATAGATCTTTATGTTAGTTATTTTTAAATTCTTGATCATATCAGGAAGGTAGCCAATCACATGGATCATCCTAAATATATCTAACAAGTCTATGATGTTCTCCATGTATCTCTTCCAATTTAGGATATACTTTACCCTTCACATGTGCTGAACTCAGAGGTCATACCGCTAAAGCAGGATCTTCCTAATTATGAACAACCATTTTAAATTCCGAATCATAGAGAGAAATTTTAATGCAACAAGACCACCCCTCTAATAATTTATTTTTATTGAAATAACATGTTAGTGGATGTAACATGATAAAAAAATGATATGACTAGGTAGAATTGTCCTCGCTTATTTGTATCACATGTTGAATTTTGAAGTAGAAATTAATTTCAAGTGAGATAGAATGTAGCACACTAAGTATTTAAGAACCATTTTTGGAAATAAATTAATTTTAGATGATGTATTGAATAACTCAAAAACCCATGTTATGTTGTCATTATATTCTATATCATTACAACATTTTTCTATACAAAACCCCCACTTGGATTTTGTTACATGCTACACTGAGTTTCTATGAGACAACATTTTATTATTATAATTATTTAAAAGAGATAGTTATAAGATATCCATTGAACATATTTATATCAATAGAAATAAATTTTTTATATTATTATTTATAATTATTTTATATAATTAAAACATATCTATAATAATATTTTCTTTATCGAGTATTTATATATTTTGAAATTTTATTTTTTAAAAATAACTCAATTTATTTACATTTATAAATAATAATAAAATAATTTTTGGACACTATAAAAATTTAATTTTATAAAATATAATTTATATTTTTAATTTATATAGTCATAATAAGATTCTAGTGATTTTTTGTTCATTTTTTATAACCATCATTTACCAGAACCACCACTAAAAAATGGAAGTCACACCCCCTCACATATTCACACATCTTAAAAACATTTTCTAAGAAACAATATACCCAAATATCCTCCAAATTTCTCATTCCTTATCCTATTATCAGTCCATTGGAAATACATACAACCTAAAAATCTTATTGGTTCAAACCCTACCGAGTTACACATGAAAGAGGTATCATCCTTCAACAAGATGTTTTGTTTTATTTTCATTCTCTACCCACAAAAATATTATTTTTTCTATAATTATACAACAAAATAACTATCTTGAATATTAATTTTTTTTCTGAAATCCGTTGGTTTATACCTACACATGTACACATTTCCATCAAATGGGTAACAAACATACCGTACATGTGTACAAAATAATACTGGCTTGTGAAATGATATCATTTATATTTCCATTACCATCTATCATGTTTGTAAGTTATAAGAGAAGTACAATTTTTAGATTTCATATACTAAATTTATGATTATTTAATTATTTTTTTATTTTTATGACACACATACCTTTTTTATTTCCATTTTTTGTAAATACGACTTCTTTTAAGAGTTATATTCTTATTAATGGTGATTATTTTTATAATTTTTTATTTGAATAATTGTTTAGAACAAATGAATATTTCTACATATTATGATATGATTTTATATTTTTGATACCCATTTCCATTCATGGTTGATGATATGATAATTTTTAATGATATAGGGATCACATATGTATCATTTTATTATGAGATGGAGGTACTTGTAACTCTCTCTAATGCATTAGGTAATTATTTATATATAATGAAGTATGATTGTATAGAACATTGAGTGATCATAGTTTAGTAGTGGAATTTTCTCTCTATGATGGAATTGGGAGTGAAGCATTACTACAAATATAGTTATTGGAGTGAACAATGATTACAAAAATTTCATGGGGAGTGAACCCATCCTTCTATTATGTGCTTTCAAATAAGAATTGAATACTATGAAAATATTTTTATATTATTGTATTTATTCGAAAATGCCGTTTCTTATTTTTATGTAAATAATTCTTGGATAAATACCTTGAATCTATTATGATTTATATCATATGATGTCCCAATCATTATGACATGTTACTAGTCTTTTTATCTTTGATATTTTGGGTATGATCATCTTATGTTATGATCACTGTCTCATACCTTGATGGTCATGTTATTATAATATATCTCCCCTGCTAACCCTTTCATATCATCTAATATCATCACTTTTTATAATTTCATTCCCTTGGATATGGATATATTTATTATTTGTGATGTTTCTAGTATGTTTTCTAGTAATAAAGAACCTAGAAATATTGAATATTGTTCTATTATATACCATTGTTTATGTTTCTATTTATCAGAAGTGACATGTTTGGGAATATTTATATGTAATGTAGAAAATATTCTAAAAAATGATATAATAATAATGTATAAATGGAAAGGGTATCTATACAAAATATATCCCATTAGGTAAAATATAATAATTTAAGGGGTAACATCTTGTGTAGGTAATCTAAATATTGTGTTCATTGAGTTGATTGAAGAGAAATATAAAAGTTTCTTTTAAAATGTATATGGATGGACTATTTATTGTATATTATTATTGTGAAATTGGAAGTAATATGGTTTCTAAAATAATGAATTTCCAAAATTTTTTTAAAAATTTAATTTAAATATCCCACTTGGGCATGATACCTATATTATTTATAAGAATCTTCATTTTGAAAATTGGTGTATTTTTTGTTATGGATAATTTGATAATGTTTGGTACTATTTATAATACTGGATATTTAAAATTTTAAAAATCTAGAGATTGTTTCATTCACTATAGTTAATTGTGTAGTATAGTGTTTTGCTAGGAATTTAGTTCGAACACACTAGTATTTTAACCATTTAGATAATTTATAAAAATAAATATTGTCAGTGATTTTCTAATTTTTAAAATTTAATATATCATCATAATAGTGTGGTGATATTTGTTAAAGGATTTTGACATAAAATATAAGATATAGATATTTTAGATGGGAGATTTCATTTATTCATATTTCTTTTGTTTAGAAAACATTTTTATTTTATACTTCTCAAACATTAACTCTCTCTGTGCATATTTTTTTATATAATATTTTACAAAAAACTGGTTGGAACTACAAAATGTGTAGTCCATTCTATTTATGATATTACATTTTTATGTTGTTTTTGTAATTTTTTCATTAATAATATTATTAGTAATTCTTATATCTCCCTCTTACCAACAATTGATTATTATTATTACTATCAGTATTATTATTATTATTGATGTTGTTCTTGTTATTATTAATATTTTTGTTATTAAAACTTGTATTGTTGTATGATTTGTGGTCAATTGGTATACACCACTACCCTCCATAACCAAGTGACCATGGATCTATACCTAGAATCCCCCATTGGGTGATTTATAATGTTGTTTTGGATGCAGGTAGGTAGTAATAGAGGTGTTGAAGATTGGTATTGAAACATGGCTAGGTGAAAAAATAAATAATTTCATTCATTCCATTTTCTCGTCAATAATATTGATTTAATAGGCTATCAAAATAGTGGGATTACCCATAGAGTGGGTGTTACATGTTATTATGGGTTTAAGGGTGTATTTGTTGTTTTCAATTCCTATAACCTCCAAGTCCTTTAATAAATTATTATTATTAAAACATTAATTTATATTTTTGTTACTATAATTATTAATATTATTATTTTTGGATTGAGAGAAGATAATGTGGTGATACAATAAATATTCGAGTGACCAAGTTGAAAAACAAATAATTTTATGATCCAAGTTTCTAAATATTATTTCAATGTATATAATAATGAATTATTATGATTCTATATAATATTTAATGATTAAAAAATCATTGAAATATTATGTATTTATAATTATTCAACTCTAGAGAAATTTATTCTTTTAATATATTGGTAACTATTAAAGGCCAATAATTTATGTAATAACATTAGTTAGGAATAATGATTATAAAAATAATGAAATTTTAACATACAAATGGGGTATTATAACATTATGATTCTATCTGATGAATTTAAATTAATTTCATGGGGATTTGGCTTCATATCCCTTATGTTGGGCCTCTTAATGATACAATAATGAGATATTATATTTTAAAATAGTAACAGTTTGAATTATCATTCTCATGATTAAATCCATATTTAAAAAAATAATTTTATTTGTTGAACTCTGAAGGTTTTATGGAGTATATCTATAATTCCCTGAGATATTATAAAATATTTTTTAAAATTAATTAAATCAATTTCATATGTTTTGTTTCATAAAAAATTGAGTTTTTAGTTAATGACATACAACAATGAAATTAAATTTTCATCCATACAACACTGATCTTAGCATTCATTACACACAATAGTGAGATTAAAACAAACATGAACTATTTTTAAAATATTATTATTTAACAAAAAGTTATAACATATCCATTAAAATTTTGGCCATAAATAGTATTAATTATATTTTGAAAATATATTTTTTAATAGTGTATATAAATTTAATTATTATTTTACCAATTACATAAAAATTTAAAAAATAAAAAATTGAATATAAAGGAAAACCTATTTTGGAAACCTATTTTTATGAAAACAGTCTTTTTTTAAATAAATAAGTTAAAAACCATTTTTATGAATTATTTTAATGAAATATATATGTTATATATTCAATTAAATTTCTAACATTCACATTATGTGGTTTTTAGATAAGATATAAAAATAAATCCATTTTTAAGCTTAAAAGCTGTGTTTTTCTATGAAGTTGCATCGCCACATTTTGTGTAATAATTTTAATTTTTTTAATTATAGAAACATTATTTTAAAAATTAGTTTCTTAATTTAAAATATGAATATACCAATTATATAAGGGTGAATTTTATATAATTTTTTGAAAAGATTAATTTTTTGGTGTATATAAAAAAATTTCAAAATTTAATTGAAAACTGCATTTTGATTAATATTTTAAAAAGTAAAAATTTATTTTATGTTTTTTAATATAAAACTAGTTTTAATATATGTATATATACAAATATTAATCTACTTTAGTTCATTTTATTTAGCTTCATTTTAAAATATTATATGACAACATTGTAATGTTTTAAGACATTTCTCTTTCAATAACCCTCTTTAAGACAACATCTACATGATTAATTGTAAGTCCACTTAAGAAATAAAGTTGAATATAATTTTTAAAAATTGATAATATATTATGAATCAGAATTATTTATGTTATCTAATAATAATAAAATGGTTTCTTACCAGAATTAATTATGAAAACAGTAAATATTATTTAAAGCGGCCAAGTTAAAATGGTTTTACCAGGGAGGGGGCATTGAACGAAAAATGGAATAATTAAAATTGCATAATAAAATTTATAAAATCAATATTATGAACTTATTTATAGTCTATAATTTATTATTCAGGAAAATAATCCATTTTAATCCTTATTTCATGATAATAACATTGTTGCAACAAATTATTTCACAAAAATTACAACTGTTCCACTCAACCCTATTATAATAGTCCTCCATCTAGCCTCCCTGCTTCACACCATCAAAATATTTTGGATCAGAAGTTAACTGAAAAAATAAATACCAATATTAAATTATATTATATTAGAAGCCATATTTTTTATAAAAATCCAACCTATGAATAATTTTGGTGAAATATTAATGAGGACACATAAGGAAGAGGTAACGTTCATCAAAAAGAGTTTTGGATTTATTTATTCATCAACCTCATTTAATTCATTTTAATCCATTATGATAAAAAACTAATTATATACCATATAATATGATGTTTTTATGTAAATTTAACGACCTACAAAAATGTACACATCCATCATATGGGTTTCAAAATAATAATTTGTGTGTATAGAGGACTACCGCTTTTCGAAACAATGTTATTCATTTTTTCATTACCACATATAACAGTTGGAAATAATGATGAATATATCAATTATATATTATATATATGATATTATTATGCTCCTATAATTATTATATCACACATAAATTCATGATTTCTAATTTTTGGGAAAATTACAATGTTGATCATTTGTACAGAGGACTGCCGTCACATGAAGCGATGAGATTTGTTTTCACCACTGATATAAATGGAATAGAATAAATAAATATATATGTGATACACATGTAATAATAATTATATGATTAAAATATTTTTCTTTATAAAAATATATCATATATTTTCCCTTCATTTCATTTTACTCAGTGAATAATGATAAAGTCGCTCATGTTCATGTGGACTACCACATTCATGTAGTGATATGACTCACATTTAATCACCACACCATATTAATGATATTTATATTCTTATTGAAATATAAAATACACTATTTTTCATATTTTTATCATTATATAGTTATAATATTTTACTTACCACATTTATATAATGATCATTGAATAATTGAAATGCTACTAATGTGCACTGATGACCTACTATCTTCATGATCCCAGCGTACTTCATTTATATAAAATATCATTATTGGTTAGTAATAAAAATCTTATTTATGTATTGATATTATTTTTATATTATTATTGAGATTTTGGAGCCATGGTTAATCTAAGATGACCCAAAATTAGAATATAAAAAAATCCTGAAAAAACAAAGTAGTTATTTTTAGAAACATGATTTTTACAAGGAGTTGTTAATAAATGTTTAATAATTTGTCAATTATAAATCATATATGGTATGATATATATACATATGTTTATAAAATATAATCATAAAAATTTTACATTTATAATACATGATGTCTGAATGTTAACAAAGGATATAGATTCATAAGGAAAGGGATTTATAGTCTCTCTTTCGTAAGTCATTCACATACTTACAACTAATTTAAATTTTTTGGCCTTAAGTCATTGAATTTTAAATGATATATCATAAATATCATCATATCTATGATATTTATATTTTCATTTTATAATTTTTTATTGGGTCATATGATTGAAAATATTTTTAATATTGTAAGATATTTTTGTCTCAATTATCTTACTTAGAGAACTAAATTATTATGTACACCTATAATCATTCAAAAGTTCTATATACAACTCACATGACATGTAATATAATGACCATATTTATCCTCATGACATGTTATATTTTTTTTAACTTCTTGGGGATAATGATTTAAATTTACCAATGTGGATAAAATATTACGTTAAAATCTCATCTGTTATCGAGATTGTATATGATATGTTTTAGATAATAAAATATAATGATAAATCCTTCAAAAAACTCATGAATTATAATTTCATTTAGTTATTATTAATATTTATACTTAATTTTACCATCTTACACTATTTTGTATATAAAATAAGTGATAATTATTTATAGAAAATACAAACTTATTTCATACTTCAGTCAAAAACCAATTTTTCGTCTAAAACCATTTTTTCTACAAAAACAAAATTTATATTATTTTTTTCAAATAACTTATCAATGAAAATTTTAAATATAATTGTGTTTTTAATATATTATTTATAAAGTAATATCCTTATAATTTTTCCAATAATTCCCATTTGGATTTTAATTAAAATGTAAATATAATCTCGGTTTATAACATGAGCAATATAATGAATATTTCATGAAATAATTAAGAATCAATTATTTAAATATTACAATACATGAATTAAAATTTCTATTCCATGAATATGTTTTCATTGATATTTAATAAATTTTTCGATTTTAAATAAATTATTTCAAAATAAAAATGATTTTAAAATTCATTACGTATTTAGATATGTTTTTTTCAAAGAGGTAAGATATTTTTATAAATAAATGATTTCAATTTTTTCAAAAGTATTCAATTTTATATAAAAAATGGATTCTAAAATGATTTCTATTTTAATAAAAATATTTGTTCAAATTTTAAATGACTTATTTATCAATAAATTTTTAATGATAATTTAAAATAATTCTTCTTTTAAAATGAAATCAATTGATATTACCTATTACATAGATGAGATATGATTCAAGGATAACATTCATATTATTTCTTTGAATGGATTATGCTAAAGATAAATAGATATTTTTGGAACCCATTTTTTTACTATTAGTTAAACCATGATAAAATATTTATGAAACCCTCTTCATTTTTAAAGGGTTTTTCTATAATGAAATTATGAGGTAATGAAGAATAATGTATCTTTTAAGTAGAATAAGTTAACCTAAAATTTTAGTTTACCATATTTCTTTTAATGGGTTATGATATTATGCATATTTTATGATCTTTTAGAACATATGTGTTTGTTTTTTATTTTGTAATCGGTAGAAACTATATCTCCCTAGAATTCATTGGGTGAAGTTAAATGTTTTCTAGAATTTGAGGTTTCCAGAGAGTCCATCCCAAAACAGAAGTATAGATATATGTGGGTTTTTAAAGCATAACATGTCATGATTATATTTATGGGTATACTTGAGATTATATTTTTGTTGTTATGTGTATTACACAAAATTTATGTATTATTCCAATTACATTTTATCATAGATCTTTTCAATTTGATTTAATTATTATTCTTTTCATTAAAAATTGAAATATTTATTTCAAGACACAAGATTATGATATTTGATATATAAAGTATTAATTTCAAATGTTATTATAATTTTCTCACTCCCTTTTAATAATGTTAAGTTTCTGTATTTCCATTAATTACCCTGAATGAGAATCTGATATCACCGATTATATTATTATAATCATCCATTTATGGAGAATTGTTTTATGTTGAATATTTCAATAAATATTACCACGTGGGATGATAATTGTGGAAAATAAAGAATATATTTAACTATATTGGCTGATTTATTTTCATATTCTCCTAATATTATAAACAAATATATTTTTCTAACATATGTTGGTGTCATATATTAAATATTCCTATAAAAATATGAAACATATAGCTATGAAAATATTGGTTATCTATAATTTAAAGATCTATTTTCATAACTAAGAAGTGATACTAATAAAAATAATATTATAGGTTTGGATATTTTTATAGAATCTTAGTAGAAGTTGATCATTCATTAAATTGGTTGAAAAGATAATATATATTACAAAAAAGGAAAATTAATGTGAAAATATCTACTATTAAATTTTTCAAACATATTTTATTTATTTAATTATTATATTCCATATATATACTAAATATAGATATAGTAAATCACCATGTATTGTTAGTAACATTTTCAATCACCCGGAGAATATCTTTAGAGGGATGAAAAATGTTAAGGGAAATATTTTTAGTATATCCGCCCCAAAATGGGACATCAAAAAGAATAAAATGATTCAGGTGTGTGATATTATTTATAGATGTTTTCCCTCATAACAAGAATATTATTGAATTCAATGAAATTAATATGGTGGTAAAAAAAATTAACAAACTGAGAGTCACCCCAAACATTGTAGGTTCTGCCAGATTATATCTATTGTATTTTCTCAAATAAAAAATTTTATATAATAAAAAAATACTGAAATTGTTGAACATGAATCTTTTATAACAAAAAATGGACCCCCCAACTTAATCATTTTTATTTGTCAGCAAAAAATAATCAGAAGAATCATATTATCAATGAAATAAATTTTTTTTCCTATTCTTAAAAATCATAGCAACTTATATTAGATCAATGGTGGATGCCACTCTAAATTCAGAAGGTCTAGATAATTTGAATGTTATAGAAAGAACAATTTACTTTTAAAATATAGTGCATAAATATAAAATAATCATCCCCAACTAACCCTTCAGTATGTTTTTTATGATTGAATAATTATAGCGATGGAATTAAATTTAAAAAATAATAAACATGATCTTATAACTATAAATAATAGAATAAAAAAATGTTTGGATGATATACATGAGGAAGATGAATCTACATAAAATTTATTGAAGATGAATGAAGATTCATTATAGATTTTCCCAATCAAAATAATGGAATGGGTATAGGGTAAAAATGATTATCACATTGTAATAGCAATAATGAACATAAAACTATTTGAAAAAACATTCAATATGAGTCTCTTATTTTTAAATTTTTAAAGATTCCTCAACATAAAAACAACATAATCCATTGGGTATTGCATTAAAAGTAAAAAACCTACACTAATGGAAAATGTCAAAAATTTGTTTCAACATATTATGTTTAATATTTTTTTATTGGAATTTAATTATTTAATTAGTCATTTGTTTCAAAATCAATGTTCCCTTTTTATAGGTTTTTGGTGTTTATAATAAAATATAATAATGAAAACATTATTCAAGAAACTCAAAAACATTTAAAATTGAGTGCTTCTACAAACCTTATTTTTTGGAGATATCAGTATTTACGAATCTAATTGTTTAATAAGGTGGAGTAAATTATAAAAGGACCTATATAAACATGAATTAATATAAATTATAAACTTAATTTTTCTTACACACATCGATATTTTTCATCATCTCTATGAGAATATTTTATTTAAGTTATTTAGATTGCATAAGCTAATTTTCCACAGTGCATTGATATTTATACTTTTTATAAATCAATATTTTGGGATATAAATGCAAGTATTTAGGAACATGTTTTATTTCAATAATGAAATGAAAATCAACTGGTCATTTTCTTAATTAATCATGGGATAACCATATCATTTTTCAAATATTTCACTTCAATGGATTCATTTATATCAATGTTATATCACTGACCATCTAAATATAACTAGTAAGTAAACCTCTCCATATACAATTTAATTTAATATTTTCTGCATTAATTTTACATAATTTAACGAATTACTATATAGAATATAACTAAATAAACTTATGGAGGTTATTTTTATAGTTGTATTTTGATGAATAAGATAAAAAAATTGGATAAAAAATTACAGAGATTTCAAAGACATAACTAACATCATAATTTTATAATGTTTACTAAATTTAACATTAATGTGTATCAAAAATACGGATGGTAATTAAATAATCCAATCTCTTTATTTGTTTAAAAAATTCAATATCAATTGGTTGATTAATTTTTTGTACATTATTATGAAATTATATCATAAAATTAATTAGCATAAGAATTATAAAAAATAAATATTTTTCAAATGGAATGTAGTGAATTAATATTTTATATGTTTATCTCTAACATTTCAATTTCATTAAATTCAATAAATTCATTGGAATATATTTTTTCATCAATGGATAACTACTTCTTTTATATCATTAGTGAAGTAGATTATGATAATGAGTTTCAAATTCTAGATGATATCTCTAATAATAACAATGACAAGAAGAATAAAATTCATAATTTAATTCCACTAAAGGACGAAGTAAAAAAAATATTTTTCATCATCCCATAATGTTCTATTGGATCAATGGATTCAATAATAAGGTTTTGATTGACTTATAGAAATTATTAGATGGGTATATCTCATAAGAAGTGATTATTTATACATCCATTGAGTATAATATTATTGGGGTTTATTACTAATTATAAAACCTAATTACCAAGGTTTGACCAAAATTGTAAATTAAAAAAATATTTTTTTATTATGGGTAACACTTTCTTATTTATTTATAGATATTCATTCCAAAATACATGGGTAGGTTACAGAAAAATTAGTCTCAACTAATCTGTTAGGTTACATAAAATGAAAATAAAGCCAATAATTCTATTAAATTTCCCTTCACCACAACAATATTTTTTAGATATAGTATAAAACTTGAAATATTTAATTGATTATTAGTATCTCAAATAACTTTTACACTCTTGATTTGGACATCATTCAAAAATTTCATAAATAATATAGGTTCCCTATGATATTTTCCTTAAAAATATATAGTCTTGTTTAGATCTAATGATTTTACATTAATTGTAATGGATTTCATTGATGGTTTCTAAAGTATATAAAAAAGATTAAGTCCACATGACCCTATTTATAATATGTTATTTAAAATTTTGGAATATTCTACAAGAATGTGTGCCCAAATTGTAGTATAGATGGGTTGTATTACTCCTATGAAGGTTTGAAAGTACTTCAATTTTAGATAACATTAAATTTATTTTAATTATCTCATTTGTTTATATAATTAGGATTAAAAATCATTCAATTACATTATATACATATATCACAATTATAATGTGATATATAGACATTTAATAAGCTAGAATATTCCCTTTACATAATTT
Organism: Viscum album; assembly: GCA_963277665.1. Lineage (NCBI taxonomy): Eukaryota > Viridiplantae > Streptophyta > Magnoliopsida > Santalales > Viscaceae > Viscum > Viscum album. The sequence goes on along the minus strand of OY728141.1, from coordinate 587,417,866 downwards.
TATGAGGAGTTAGTGATTATAGGATCAATGAAATTGTCTATCAACTATAGGTGAATCTTGAATATCTTATAATAACATACCTTGGGGCTTATATTAATGATAACTAGAATGTATTACTACTAAAATTATTTCCCAATTGAGTAGTTAATAAAAAATTATCACCTAATCTAGCAGAATATATCTCATGAATTTAGTCAAAGCATCAATGTTCTTTAACATGTTTTATATTTAAAAGTGAAGCATGACATGATATAATTACTATAATGACATATTTGGAACATCCATTGTTAGAGTGTATCCATGTAAAGAATATTATTATAGTGGGTAATTTTTTTAAACCCCTTAACATTGAAAGGATCAGTTTCATGAATTTGATTATATTTAATAATAATGATATTTAGATATTCCTATATAGAATATTTTATTACTCCAAAGTATCATTTCAATTCATTTATAAATTGATTGTAAACATTAATCATTGGTATATCTTTTTCACTTGAAATCAATAATTTCTCCTATAATTAAAAATGATGTTGAGTATGATTTTCCACAAATTAAATGGGATGAAACTAAAATATGAACTCTCAATATTTAAATCCAAAATAGATAAAAATTAAAATCTATTTCCCTATTATTTTCATCCAAACCTTGATAATATATTCATCAATGCAACATTGAATTGTTTGGAGATGGAATAAGGACTACTATCATGGCTTGCGACTGATCTAATTATGGTAAAAAAATATTATTAATATGAAATGTATGATTATTCTTCCAAATTTAAATCCCTACCTCCTAATTTAAATCATTTATATCAATATGGTGATGCTAGTAGATGACCATAATATTTGAAAATTTCCAAAATATATTTATCCCGCAAATAAGGATAGTCAATAAATTGAAAATATAGTCGAATAGACTCTAAATTTATTTTCAATAGAGATAAATTTATATAAAATTATCTATATATATATATATATTATTTTCTCTATTACATGAATGAACATTATGATCACTTTTGTTGGATTTTGATATACTATGATTTTCTGAATGTATATCATTAGTATGTTAAATTTTGAGGAATCATTGACATGTGACCAGAACAAATTCATGATCTACATCCTGAATATAACTAACAATAAAAAACTCTATAAAATGTTCAATAGTTATATTTCCTTGAGCTATTGTAATATTTTTTTTATCTAATAATGTTTTGAGATTTAAATTAAAAACTATCTCTACTAGAGAAATTTTAATGGGTATCATAGGGTCATTTAGCTGGATGAAAAGAATCAAACTGGTTTGATGAATAAAATTATTGGTGGTGGATCATATGTCAATTTTTTTTGAAATATTGCTAAAATTTAAAAAAAATTATATTAAATTGATTCCTTTAAAAGAATCATCTATAAAAATAAATGTTGGTATATAAGATCTTGGTTCTCCTAATGTGGATAAATTTTTTATCATATCATTGGATAATTAATGAAATTGTTTTCCAATATATGGAAAATATTTTTGATAAATAATATTAAATTTGGGTTTTTATCATTATGATGTGTTAAAAAAATTAATATTATTTTAAAAAACATTGGATTGAGAGTGGCTCGATTGTGGTTGATAAATTTTAAAATATTAAATGGAAGAATATCCCATAACAACTCTATAAGTACAAGAATAATATTCTGGTGGAATTTTATTATTACTAATTGATTGTACATCATCTATACAATGATAGGGAAACATGGTGTCAGATTCACTATTGAATATTTCTTCATAACACACTCACTCATGATGGACCTTTTATTTTTCTACTTAATACTACACTATAATTTTTAAAATATAATATGATATTTTTATTAACATATCATAAATTATCCATTATAACCAATAAATAATATTTATTAATGTTCATTGGTATGGTTTTATTGTGGTATTATAACATATAATGTCATTAATTATTATTATCATTTCATTATAATTTTTTAAAAAATTCGAATAATTCATTCTTAATAAAAAAATACATTATTTCCATTTAATATGAAAATATACTAGTGCTAAAGAATTTATCATATTTAATAAAAGTAAATTTGAAACAATATTTATTAAAATTTAAAATTAAAATATCATAAAATTATTATTATTTTAACATGAATCAAACTCGATTAATGCACGAAGAACATACAATGAATATTAGAAAGTTATGATGAATTAATTGAAATCAGTAATGGATATTTTATAAATAATGAACTGGTTTTTTATCTATATTTGATATGTTCAAATATGAGAAAACAATGATCCATGAAAATCAAGGATCATTTATAATGTAATGGATATAATCTATGTTATATTCAATGATCAAAATATATTGGATCATTATATATTCCAAGTTACCATGATGATGATTATTTTGATTTTGAGAAAGTCATAAAATTGATTTATGAATTTCTACACACGAAGTGGAAACCACTAATAAAACATATAATATTTAGTGATTATATTGAGATAACCAAAAATCTTGATACCCAAAACATATTTAATTTAAAATAATATATATTATGTTTATATCAATTAACATGAATTTAATGAATGAATATAATGAAATGAGATTCATGGAATTTCTTACCCCTTTGAAATATATACTAATATAATTTATTGAATAGATATATAAAAATTATGAAATAAAATAATCATATATTTAATAGCATTAGGGTACCTAATGATTATTTGATATATACACTATATGAAAAAAGGCATTTTGCGGCGGTTTTTTCATGGCGGTTATAAATACCACCGCGAAATTGTTTTCAAACCGGTATTTCCTGGTAGTTTTCAAAACCGCCGTGAAAAACCCGCCACGAAATGTGTTAAAAAATTTAAATTTTTTTGTACATTTTTTCATATATTTTAGAGGATTAGTAGGGGTTTTTTGAAAAACCGTCGTGAAATAGCTACGGTTTGGGTAAAACCTCCGCGAAATGAAATGAAAAAATAAAAAACATGATAATCCGCAAAAATTACTAAAACGACCATAACTTTTGATCTGGGCGTCCATTGGAGCACCTCAACTTGTCAAATCGAAGCGCATGAAGAGATCTAGAAGCACGTATAATCAAAACCTTGAGACGATTTAAGTTGTGGATGATATGAGAGTTGTATGAAAGTTAAAAAAATTTCTCCAACATCAAACGACCATAACGTTCTCTCCAGGTTTCTGTTTGGGATCTACCGCATATCAAATAGAAGCCAGCGAAGAGAGATACTTACAAAATTAAGACAATGTAGCCTTGGTTGTGTTTTTCGACCCCAAAAACCCCTCTGAATGCCTCTAAAACCCAGTTTCTGTCACTGGCGTCCCGTCGAACTTGTCTTAAAATGGACATAACTTTCGATCTGCATATCAGTTCGGACTCCTCCACTTGGAAAATCGTAGGTCATTCCATAAGCTTCGGTTTGACTGGTTGCGGCATCCACATGGGCTCTTGGATCATATGTTATGGCCTTTTTAGTGGGTATAGGGTTTGTTATGTTTTTCGATGCCTCGTTTCTAGAACTCGTTCCCCATCAGCATTTTTTAAAACAGTTGTAACTTCTGATCCGTCGGTCCATTTAGTCTCTTTCACATATCAGCTCGAAGATCATTTTAGGATCTTTGATTTGACTGGTCGCGGATTTAGAATGGACTCTCAGATCATATGTTATCTCCGTTAATGTGATTCCAATGTTTTTGTCACTTTATGACCATTTTGACGTGTTTTAACCGTTGCTCCATTTATTACTGTTTATCTGGGTTTCCATGACTTGTTATCAATATCAATGGTTTCTTTGGGTTATTATGATGATTGTGTTGAATTCTTAAGGGGTTTTCCAGAGTTGTCATGAGTTTTCATGTTTTCTCATTCTTTCTAATGCCTGATTCTTTATGCTTCTCCATCCGTTTTCATGCGTTTTCATGATTTATCATCCCTTATCACGTCTTTTCATACTTTTTCATGTGTTTCATTTAGTATTAATTATTATTTATTTTTTATTTTTTATTTTTTATTTATAATATACTTTAATTTATTTATTATCTATTATTTGTTACTAGTTATTTATTATTTAGTATTTATAATCATTTATTATTTATTATTTATATTTATTTATTATTTATAATATATTATTTATTATTTATTATTAATAATAATAAAATATTATTATTATTATTAATATTTTTTTCTAGTTATTTATTATTTATTTTCTATATTTATTTATTATTTATTATTTATTATTTATTATTTATTAATTATTTATTATTAATTATTAATTATTAAATATTAAATATTAAATATTAATTATTATTTATTATTTATATTTATTATTTGTTTATTATTATTTATTATATGTTTATTATTTTTTATTTTTTATTTTTTATTATAATTTATTTTTAGTATTTATTATTTATTATTATTATTTATTATTTATTATTTATTATTTATTATTTATTATTAATTATATTTTATTTATTATTTATTAATAATAATATTTTATGTATTATGTGTTATTTATTATTCAATATATATTAGTAAATATTTTTTTATTTCATATTTATTATTTATTATTATTTATTATTATTTATAAATTATTATATATTATATATTATATATTATTTATTATTTATTATTTATTATTTATTATTTATTATATATTATATATTATTTATTATTTATTATTTATTATTTGTTTATTATTATTTATTATTTATTATTTATTATTTGTTTATTATTATTTATTATTTGTTGATTATTATTATATTGTTTATTATTATTTAATACTTATTATTATTTATTATTATTATTATTGTTATTTATTTTTATTATTGATTCTTTATTATTATTTATTATTTATTAATGTTTATTGTTTATTATTTCTTATTTATTATTATTTATCATTTATTATTTATTATTTATTATTTATTATTTATTTATTATTAATTATTATTTATTATTTATTATTTATTATTTATTATTTATTATTTATTATTTATTATTTATTATTTATTATATCTATTAGTTATTTATTATTTTTTTTTCAATTAATATATATAAGTATATTAAATTCTGTTTATTAACCACATGGCGGGATTACTGGAGTGGTAAAGTCTTTGGAAAATATAAGAGGTTAGGGGTTCAAATCTCACCAAACGTAGTATTTCTTTATATTGAATGGGCATGTTCATTTGCATGTCTATGGGATGTGCATGCATGGATAAATAAACTAAATAAAGTAATATGAAATAAATAAAATAAATATGAAATAAATAAATAAAGTAAATAAATAAATAAATAAATATAAATAAAATAAAATAAATAAATAAAATAAATACAAAAAAAATAAAAAATAAATAAATACGAAATAAAGTAAATAAATAATAAATACGAAATAAAATAAATAAAATAAATAAAATAATTATAAAAAATAAAATTAATACAAAATAAAATAAATAAATAAATAAATAAAATAAATAAATAAATAAATTAATAAATAAATAAATAAATAAATAAATAAATAAATAAAATAAATAAAATAAATAAAATAAATAAAATAAATAAAATAAATAAATAAATAAATAAATATGAAGAATAAATAAATAAGTAAATAAATAAATAAGTAACATAACATAAATAAAATAATAAATAAATATAAAAATAAACAAAATAATAATAATAATAATAATAAAATAAAAAATAAAAATCCCGCCGCTAAAAATCTGCCACGAAATGTTCTGCGACTTTTTTGAAAATCGTCGTGAATAGTTTCCCAACGCACGATTTCACGGCGGTTTTTCAAAACCACCGCCAATCTATTTGGCAGTGGTTTAAACAGCTGCAAAACATTAAATCAAACAGCAGCTAAATGCCTTTTTGTTGTAGTGATAATAGATGTAAGATTTATTATATTTTAATAAATAATGTAAATAAGAGTATAAAATAAAAGAAAATATTTCATGTTGTGAGGACTATTATGTCATGAAACACACTTATAGAAAAATAAAAAATGTTTCTTTTAATAATTTCCCCTAAAAAGATTTTATTTATACGTTTAAATAATGATAGAAAATATAAATAAAAGTAATATGATATCATATATATTATAAAACTAAAAAATAATCTTGGTTTCCCATTATAGAAAAGAATTGTTGAACTTTTTTTAATTTCCTAAATAAAGTTAAATATATGAGGATGAGGATTAATACGGATGTAGAAAACTAGTTTCATAGATTTAGTTACCCACATATTACATGTATTGTTATATTGTTAATTTATATATTATCATTTCATATTTATATGAATAACATACTCGTTTTGTTGAGTTTATAGATTTGTAGGAAAAAATCATTAAATAATATTCATGTTTACTAGTAAATCTACACAGATGACTAGAATTTAGTTTCTGATTTAAGGGTAAAACTATTATCCATTAATAAAAATGAGTATTTATTTTATGGGATATGATAAATTATAAAATAAATAAATTTTCATGTATATGGAAATTCATCTATAAAGGATGTTGTGTGATATAAATCATATACAATTTTATTCTGAAGTGACACTAGATTAACAACTAAAACATTAAAGAAAGACAACATATATGGTATCTGTGTAAATCTAAGTAAATTTGAATGTAAATTAATATCATTCATTATAATTAATCATTAATTATTTTACATATATAAATATTTATAAAATTAAAATTAGGAAATTTTTTGTCAAAAATAACAAGATTTCATTCTAACCAAATAGTGTTTTCATATATCTTATGCTGATGATTAAAACTCTAGTATAGATATTATATAATTTAATTTTTTTAAATTATATTATTTTTTATATTAAAAATCTAAAAAATTTATGAGGAATGTTTTTTCATAATATTCTGTGAAGTTTTATTTTTCAATGAATAAAGAAAAATAATGCTTTTTATTAGAAAATGTATCTTCATTTCAAGAATTTACAATTTAATCTTTTGTTTTAAATTTTTTTAAATTTTATATTATATCATTTATATAATTAAAAACTAAATTAATGGAATTTTAATAAATTTTAGGAAACAAAATAAGATAATTGTTTTATTCATATAAATGTATTTTTCTGAAAAAACTATTTTTGCTCCAATTTTATGAGTTTAATGTATAATTAAATTATTAAAAAAATGATTTTATTTTCAAAAAATGTATTACATATAATGATTTATAATAATAAACACTAAGTAATATGGTAAAATAAATTTTTTAATATTGATTTAGTGAAAATCGTAAAAATATTTTAAAATGGTTTATTTTAAAATAGGGTAATATGGGATTGAATAGAAGTGATAAGGGTTGCAATGGCATAAAAACATGTCTAAATTATATTTTATATTTATATTTCTTCTCTATATCCTATAATTTTCTAAAAAGGTATATTTTTTATCTATTTGTTATGAGTATGTAATTAATATATTTTATTCGTTTAAAAAATTTCAACTGTGTCAAATCCCCCACTTATTAAACGATACCTCTTATCCTATCCTCTACACACACAAATAAATTTTGTCTTCATAAAATACCTTCCAAAATATATTCCGTAAATCAATCCCCATACCATAGAGAACAATGTTTTATCATAAAATTAACCTATTAAGGATCTAGGTATAACACTAAAATCACATCAAAAGAAAATGTAGAATTCATCAACATAATTTTTTCATTTTTTTAATTATTACACCGCATTAAAATATTCATAAAAATTTTGGAAAAATGAAAATAGTATATTTCATATACATATATGTTTTTATTTTTATTAATAACCAATAACCATCATTTATTCAATCAAATGTGAAATGAAATCACTATTTGCATGTACGATGAACAAGAGCCTTGTAAAAAGATATAGTTTGATTTATACCACAACCCATATAGGATTGTTATAATGATTGATTTAATGTATACAAATATTTTATATTAATTATCTTATTTATATTTATAAAAAATAACATATCATCTTTTTTCATACATTTTTATCCATTATTAAATGACAACACCGTTTATGTGTACATGTGGACTACCACCTCCACGAAGCGAGGTGATTTTTTTCAACACTACCTATCATAGATGATATATATATATATAATTATATAATGTAATATTAATGTTATAATCATCAATATTTTATGTTAAAATAATACTTACCATGTTTCTATCTTGTTCTTTGAAGAATGGAAATTTCACTCATGTGTATGTACAACCTACCTTCTTCATGATGATAACACAAATCATTATTCATAATAATCATTAATGGTTAGTTTTAAAAGTATATATTTTTAAAAAAAATATTAATTATTTTATTATTATTATTTTAGAGTTGATTTAATAATGACCCGTTTGACCATATTCATCCTACAAATTACATTTTTTATATAGTAGAAAAATATCAACAATATAACTGAAATTAACATAATAGATTATTTAATTAAGTATAAAACATAAATAAATAATATAAATTGATTAATAACCTTAATAATTTTTATAAATAAAGTAAATAAATAACATATGTTTATTATTCAATGAAATTAAAAATGTACATTATGAGTCAAACTCAAGGAAATGTACACTCTAACTTAAAACCACAAAATAAGTATTTTGATGGTTTATATCATAACATTTTCTTTTCCATACAATTATTCATAAATTTATTTTACCATATTATTTATTTTGAAATATTGAATTAAAATTGGAATTTTTTTTATCATGTTTTATAATTTAATATAAAATATATCGAAACGAGTACATTTAAATATTTGGTATGGAATATTTTAACCTACATTATAAAAGGAAAAGGAAATATCAATTTTAACATATACTATATCGAAAAATTTCTACTTTACACAATATTTATTTGATGTATGGTTTCTGTTTCACAATTCAATTCATTATTACAAGAAAAACGCCTTTCGCTTTATTGTATGTTATTGTTGTAAATGGGGTTTTAAAGAAAATTGTATTTCTATATCTGAATATGTTTTTCATTTGGTTTCTAAAGAGTTTTACAATGGTTTTATAGTGTAAATGTGTAATAATAAATTTTATTATTAATGATATCGTACTTAAAAATAATTTATATTTAATTGTGATCCTGAAACATTTGATATGATGGGTGATCTCGATATATCATATATTATGGGGGATCATAATAAAAATTATATGAAGAGTTATCTGTATTTTTGTTATATGATTGTTGAGACCGATACGACATTCCAATGCACTGGATAAGGTTCCCTGTATTTAAAGAACAAAACTATGGTGTTAACGGGGGATGATTATCCCATTTACTTAACTGGTTTAAAATTTTCACATAAACAATATTAACATGGGTTGGGGATGTAATGTTCTAAGATATAGATTCTATAAGATTCAAAAAAGGGTTTATATTTTTTTGATATGTTTTTAAGGGGTTAATTTAAAAATAATGTGTTATTTAGTATGTTAGTATTTATTTTATAAACTCAATGAATATTGTGATAAAGGTAAATAAATTATGGTTTTTCATTTATTAACTATAATAATTTTTTTTTTATTTTATGTAATATGTTATGGTCTGTTTGCCATCAATTTTTTTTTAATATTTTCCACACTTGTTATGGATAATTAATAACCAAGAAGATAAAATTTTTAAATTAAATATTTCTTCCATTAAATTATATCATTTTTCTTTTTATAAGTTTTAAATTTGTCGTTAAAATAGATACCAGTTGAAAGTGTCCCCTTTTTAATATTACGGGTTATTATATAATATATATGACCTAAATAATATAATCCAGTAACCTTATATATATTTCGGTGTAATATAATATTTTTTATTATTTAAATTAAGTATTTTGTTTATATCTTAGTTTCAAGGCTCCATAGTTGGTTTAAAATAAATGTTTTGGACAGTATAAGTAGAAAGCCTTATGAGACTTTAATTTATGGTTATCATTATATTTAATTTGAATATAAAAATTATTAATTATAAAAAATATCTCTATTATAAATATATTTACATAGAGGAAACATGAATATTAAATTATGAAGGAATCATATTAAAAATATCTATCAAAATTAATAATTTGGAATAGTTTCAATTGGAAAAGATAAATTTTATGTATTTATGTCTCACTTGAAATAGTCTATAATTATTGTTCGTGTGCCTATTAAATATTAATTGGATTTAACATATAAAAACATACTAATAAATGGGTTTTTCATGAAATTGATCCTTTTGAAATTAAGTGGAACCCCAAATGTAGTTGAATCTAATGAAAGGATTAATGATATAAAAAAGTTATTTAATCACAAGGGATGTTCTTATCATAAAAAGGTAATTATTCCAATTTATCATTTTTAAGGTTAATATAATCAATGGTTGTAATAGTTTATGTATAACATTGAGTAAAATAATATTTTCTACATATAAAAATAATTAGGAATATTATTCTTTTAAATATTTCTCTATGTTTTTCCAACTCAAGATAGAAAAATATTTATTTTAATTGAATAAAAATATTAATGATTATACATAAATGTATGAAAATAATTATATCTATTTACCTAGGTAAGTACTAAAATATATTTGGGTCCATTATAGTAAAATTAAAATTTTATACTCTTGATTGAAACGATGTTTATGAAGACAATATTCCTCATAATAATTCAATATTTACTTTAATGTTCTTTATTGTGATGAAAATGTTGATATAGAGTATGAAGACAATTATATGTCTCTTGATAAATATAATGATAAGAATTCAAATTGTAATTATGTATAGAAGTAGTCAAATAATAATTCTTGAGGAAAGCCAACAATATAACCTAATAAGGATAAACAAAATTCAGGTAATTTTTGATAGGATCTGGAATTATTATCATTGATTTAAATATGGTCATATGGATTATGACTATAAATAATTGAGTCTTCAAAAATATAAGAATGGGATAACAGATACATAGTCATTAGTGGTATAGTTTCACTTTAATATGTAAGGGAATTATGATAATTTTTGTATGATGTTAGTAACTCGTGGTGGAAATCATTAATATCATATTATAAAAAAGTGATTAAAAATCATTGTATACTGATACATTTGTTTTTGGGCTATACCATTTGATTGTGACATGAATTTTTCTTATTTGTTTGAATTATTTTTGTACCCTATTTTTCTTTGGATCTATACATTGCTCTATTTATATAAAATTGTGTTGAAAATGGTTTTATCACCTCATGAAAGGAAGATATTTCTTTTGTTAAAAACTATTGTTGGAAGATTTAATGTTACTATGTTTTATAAGCATCCTCTTATAATTATCTATAGGTTGGAATTTACTGAAAATAATATTGAACATCCCATATTAGAGTTTTATTTTATTCATGGAATGGATTTTATTTATGTTTATCATTATGCAATAGATTGCAGTGGTAATAAAAATATATTAATTACTTCTATTGAATTAAAAAAATATAAAAAACATTAGAAATTTCTTAGATATATGTTTGAATGTTTCCAAAACAATTTTACTAAAAAAATGTTATTATTTTGATTATTTAAGTTACCATATGGTAAGAATATATAGATTTTTTTCAAATGATTTTTCATGTTTTATTCATGATCAAGTGGCTGATATTATTATCTATTTATTATCTGATGATAAGACAAATTAAAAATACCAATTATTGAATTAAAAATGTAGAACTTTTAGAATTTCAAAACCATCTGTTAGATTTTTTAGATATAATTTCCTTTTGTTCAATAACATTGGAATGGGGTGGATGTGTTTTGTTTCATAAAGACACAAATGGTTTGATGAGTCCTTTCATTTTTCATAATCACTTAAGTGATATCACTATTATGAACAAGTATAATTTTCCGCATATCAATTATTAATGTGATAACCTCCTGGGAAGATAGTAATTTTTGAATATTGGTCTCAGGATAATATTCCATTAGTTGAATGTACAGTAGGAAGATAATATGGATATATAATTTTATAATAGATATTGGAATTATGATTTTTTTATTCCTTTTCTCTTTTCTAATGAACCATTTATATTAATTTTATTTATGAATACAATTTCCCATCATTTTTTAGATATTTTTTTATTATGATTATTAATTTAATTATGATATATTCTAAAACTCATGAAATATACAGTAAAAATATAAGTATTTTTTTCATCATGTTCAAAAAAACATATATATTTATAATCCTAATTAAATGTGATTTTATTTAGAAAACAATTATTACCTACAACTTATAGTTTCTGAATATTTCATAATTATTAACCATTCTATTTATTAAATTAGTGGAAAAGACAGAAAATATCATAGTGTTTTATTGTTTTGTTGTATTAGATGGTTATTAATATTTTCATGTTAAAAATATTGATCATTTACCTATATCTTTGACTAAGTTAACCCATATAGGATTTGAATTGATCTTGAAATATTTATGTTATTATTTTTCCATGACCTAAAAATAATATTGGTAAATTCACTATTTTTTTCCATCTCTATATGAGTGGTGAGTTTTTCATATAAAATAATTTTTCATTAATGTGACATTGTTTTCTTATGATATATAATGGTTATGTATATACTTATACATCACATAATCTAAATCCTTATGAGTAATATTATTATACACAAGGTATGAAATTACCTATTTTGTTTTTTTCTTTATAATTTTTATGGAATAATATATTTAGGGTAAGTTGTGAAATATATATTAATAACATATGTGTGAAACATATCTTCAGAGTGAAATATTTTATCATAGGGAAGATAATATGGATGTAACTGAATTAGTATTATGAAATAAGAAATCAATAAATTCTTATGAATGAAACCAAATTAGGTGACACTTTGAGTCAGAATGTCTATGAGACATTAACTATTTTATGTTTGGAACATATCCCATTTTTTAATGATTTTATGATTTTTATCCTAGAAATTTTTTAGTTGAGAACATACTATATTTTTTAATTTATTAGTATCGACAATATTTTAAAAAGAATATAAAAAATTTCATAGAGTGGTTAATTTTTCCGTAGGAAAGGTATAATCTATTAATAATGGTATGTTTTATGAATTTAGCTTTGATGATGAATGTGTTATTAAATTTGGAATGAGAATTTTAGTGCCCCATCATTCCCAGATGAATATATAATTATTGAGAAAAGAACATAGTTCCATATATTTTATTCACCCTCAAATCACTAATATTTAGATATTTCTTCAGATGTTTTACTTATGGGATAGAATTTAAATTTATATGGGTGACATTACCCTGATGTTTTTGACATTTCATCATGTTAAAGAAGAGAAATCAATGAAGGGGATACAATTACATTTTCTAACTGCATATTGGTAATGGGAAAATATATACATGGATTAAATATTGGTATTTTTAAATCCATCTTGTTATAATATTATGATTTGAGTTATTTTTGATCTATTAAATAAATCTTCAAATTTCTTCCATATTAAAGAAACAGTTTCTTTAGATCACCTTTCACAATAGAACCTAAAAAATATAGTTAGGCCACATTTTGTATGTCTTTAAATTTTATATGATTTTGTTTTGATACATCACATGAATATATGTTATATTTATCAATACAATATTATTTATTTGATATTTTTTTCACACAACAATGTGTTTAAACGAACTGTGATAAAATATTATAATATCATTTTGTAAGGATATATTTATGTCCAAGATATTATATCAGAGGGTATGAATATGAATAAATAAATTATGAAAAATTTATCATTTTCATAAGTTTTAAAATTAATTTATTTGTTTCTATGTTTTTAGAAATGTAAAAATGACATTAGAAGTTAAAGTTGATGTTTCTTAGAAATAATTTGATATGCATATTGAGTTTTTATCTTAACAAATTATATTAATAAATATTACTGAATTATTTTTATTAATATTTTATATAATATATTCAATAAATTTTTATATCATAGATCTAATGTTATTCTAGTAATGTGAGAGAAATTATTCTCATTTTAGAGTAGAAAAGAAATATTTTCAAAATCGTTTTCATTGTTTTGTTTGGATAATATTTTTTAAAAAAAATATAAGAATTATAGAAATATAATTTTTATCAAATAATTCAATATTTATAATAAAAAAATATAAATTTTATAAATATACCCTTGTTATTTTTAGGCATTATAAAATGTAACCGTGTAAAATTTATGAAGAAGATAAAGGTTAAACAAGGATAACCCCAATTAAAACTAAATTTTAAAGTCCCCATTTTCCATATTTAATCATTATTTGATAGAAGGTAATTTTAACGTTCTCACAACACTCTCAAAATTAAGTTATTCATCTGAAAAATTTCAATGAAAATTTTTTATATAATATTTAATTAAATTAAACATTCAAATTGTCTCTCTCATACATTTAAACATATCTTATATTATTTCATAGGGAAAAAATAATGTTCTAAAATAATAATAGTGATTATTTATATTGTAATAAAAATAATTTCTGGATGTCTATTTATTTATAAAATTTACCAATTATATATTTTCTGAAAAATTTTATGCGACTCCACAATAGTATTTCATCTATTTTTTTAAAAAAATTAATGATTTAAGAAATATTAAAATTAACATAATTTAGTTAAGTTATAGTGGTAAATTAATTTAATATATTAATAAAATATATCACTTTTGTAAGAATGGATTCTATTCCAATTTCATCTGATCAAAACTAAAAATAGTGATCATGCATGCGTACAACCTACTATCTCCATACATAGTGTAACTCAAATTTATATATCTAAAAATTATATATGGATATATATATATATAATATGATATTAATATTATTTTTATCATTCATGAGATGATTAATGAACTAAAAATGAATAAATATCGTGACATCATAACTGAAACATGAATGAAAAAATAATTTATCCCCGGGAATAAAGATTTTAATAAAGAATTCTAAACAAATAAGATAAAAGACTATTATAATAAAATGATATATGGTATATTACATATGATACCTTTTTTAATAAAGTTATAATAAATATATATTTTCTATAAATGGGTTTTGAACCTGTATGACGAAAGATGAGAATTGAGGTATGTGTTTTTTTTCTCGGTTTATATATTTAAGTCTTAATCTATATTGACCACTTTTTTGAATTTTTGAAATATTTAATACCCTTGTATTTATTTTTTTATTTTTTAAGGAAAATTATTTTAATTTGAAAATCCATCTAATGTTCCTACTTTTATCAGTTTAATTATATAGATTACAGAAATTTTAAAATTTGTAAATTTATATCTTAGTATTTATCAGGATTGTTTATGATTGATTTCATGATGATTAAATATTATAAAATAAATCTCAATAAACACATTAATTTTATTCTAAACTATTTATTTATAGATTTTATATGTGTCCTTTTATTTTCCTTCTTTATTCACACAATGGAAAAAATAATATTTTAAAAGAAAATATGCATTTATTTATATCTTTGTTATAAAATAATTTTTAATATATATAATTTTTTTATAAATAATATGTTTTCGAAATTAATATTTTTTTTAAATTCATATTAACCCATTATTTATTTTTTTATAATAAAAAGTTTTAATCTAATGTGCTATTCTTTTTAAAGATTCTGTACTTTTTTAAAGGTATTAATAGAATGTTTTCATTTAACAAACTAAGTATAAATAGAATTTACCATAATCATGACAATGATATAAATTGTATAATTCTTTAAATTTTTCCATGCTTTTTTTTATAGAAATTTTTTTCATTCCTATTTTGGATTTTTTTTTTATTTTAATAAGTTAATTCAAATTGAATAGGGTATTTTCCACATGAATTATACAATGCGAACTTTTAAGGGAGTTTTAATCTAAGATTAAATCCTTTGATGTTAACTATACATTACTACAGATATGATCTAATGATTTGATCCTTATTATTTCATTGGATGGTTTATCATTCTGATGAAGATTGGTTTATGAAACATAATCTTTTTACAGAGAGTTATGATATGATGAATTGATGAAATGTTAATGGAACCTATTTTTTCTGGATTATTCCTTGATGAAATGATTATGAATTCCGTTATTTCTTGTAAAAAATGAATAAATGAGTTAAAATATTCTAAAATACATCCATGTGATTTTAATTTTGGGATGGGTAGGAATGAAATTAAACATCCATCCAGTTCAATGGGTAATGATGGATATTTCATGAGATAAAATGAACTTGAATGGGGAGTGAACCTAGTTCTGTAAGGGACAGTACCCTCTAGGATAATACTGGGAGTTAACCAAAACTATAATGAAAATTTTGGGAGTAAACCAAATCCACTATAACAATATTTTAAATGAGTATTTAATACTATGGAAATAATTTTAAAAGATTATATATATGCCCAAAATCTATGCCTTATTATATAATTTTTCTATCATTGAATATGTTCTAATATTAATTTATGATTTTTTCTTATTAACATCCCTACATTATTCCATGACCCATGATTAAGATAAATGATATGATGGATATATTTTTAAAATGTTATGCTCATATTATCTTGTAGTTATGCTCATGTAACATTCATGGGACAATAGATATCTCTATTTTTTCCCTTATAAATCATCTATGCTCGATTATTATTATATTTATTTTGCCTAGGGTATTATAAATTGTATTTAACATTATTTTAATAAGAATTTTTCTTGTTATGAAAAACATAGTGGGATATTATGCAGTTCATCTATAAACCAGTTTTTTATGTATCCATGTTTCCTAAGACACTTGACCCATATGATTATTGCATAGAAAATTATGTTATATAATGAATATTATTATTATAATAAATAATATATTTATATAAGTTAATGTTTTTTGTATTATCCTAGATTCACATTCAATTTATAGGATTTACTAAAGAATACAATGGTTAATTAATTAAATTTCAATAACATTTTTCATCCTTAATATGATATAAAGTCTGAGTGAATGATTCATTAGAATATATGATTCATGTTTGTTTAATGGATTACATGAAAATTTAGTAACAATATCATTTTTTAGTTGAGTATTCATATAATAATAATTTTAATTCTACTATACAAATGGATCCATGTATAGAATTTTATGGAAAGAAGTGACATAATCAATCTTGTTGGGATAATGTATGGAAAAAGACATTATTATGGCTACAATTATTAGAATAAATATATGACAAGGTAAATATGCTTCCTCAAAATATAAATATATCTATAATTTTGGTGAAAGTTTTTATAAATAACAGTTGGAATGATATTTTTTAGGTAGGTGGTCATGTTTTCATTAATGTATATCCATATGAAAGTGTTCGGTGATTCAGTATAAAGTGGATGCTCTGTAAATGGATCAGTTAATCATAGGGAATCTTATATAATTTTGGACTTGTAACCATCTGAGTGTCCTTTCAACAATGTTTATCATAGGTACATGACAAATTTCATTTTTCATTATCACTAATATATGTTCCACGTGCATCTCATCTTTGGTGCCATAAAGTATTTCATTTGAATTAGAACTCTCTAAAAAAAATATGGTTCGGATTCTAGACCACATAGAGAAAGTATTATATAATCTGATGGTTCACCATGATAGTGTTTTGGTGAAAAATCAAATGGTTGATAATGCAACATGGGAATCCTAAATTCTATGATGCAAAAATATTCCCACCTATTTTTTTCAATGAATATAATTCTGAGGAAACAATGTAATATTGGGGGAAAATGTACAAACCCTTGAGAATTTAATAAAAAATAAATTTCATTATTAATTAGTACACATTAATTATTATTTATATTTTTATATTCATTATATAATAGTTAGACATTTTTTCAGTCAAATAGTATAAATTTTATTTCTAACCAAATTGAGTTTCCAAGAGTTATATGGCGTAATTTTTAAAAAAATTATTTTAATAATATATAATAATTATTAAATGAATTTAATTTCCTATTTTAATTAACAATTTTAAAATTACAGTATGATTTATTTTTTAGAATTTGTTAAAATTATATATTATTTAACGAATATTTTAAATAATATTTTTTATTAAAAACAATCTTTTCATTTAAATACATTAAAAATTTATAGTTTTTTTAAAATATATTAAAATATAAATTAGATCATTTTTTATTAATAATTCAATTAATATAATGGGAATCAATGTTATACCTGACTTGGGTATACAAATATTTTTATACTTAAAATGTCATTTTTCTAAAAAAAATCATTTTAAATTTAATATTAAAAGTTTTATTTAAAATTAAATTTTATAACTTCTGTGAATTTAATTTGATATAATGGATTTCTTATTTTGAATAATAAAAATCGATAATATTTATTAATTTCAATTTTTGGGGTTCATAATGAATAGTATAAATTGTAAAAATTTGTTACCACACTTGTGGTTAAAACATGTTTTCATAGGCTTACAATTATGTTATCAGGTATAAAATGACCTCAGAATTACCTATATTTAATTTTGTCTCCATATTTAGAAGCAATATTTTATAATAATGTGAAATTATAATTTTTTATCCATCTTCCGTGAGTAAGTGATTTTTATATTTTGTTCTTTTTAAAACATCCAAGTGAGTCATATAATCCGCATATAAAATTATACACCTATACATTATAATAATTATATCATGATCAGTTGGGTTAAGATAATACCTATAAATATTACATATATACATCCCTAAACACATTATAGAGCCCCTTTTCACATCAGTAAGCCAGCCTAGGATGGTCATACGTTTAATCCTAAAGGGGTCATCTAAAGAAAAAAGTATCATTTTTGACAATGATTTTTTTTTCACTTCGTCATGAAGCTCATTTTAATTATTATAAAACATTATGGAATAAAAAAATATTACATATAATAATTTTTTATTATGTTAATTAAATAACCTATATCCATATCCCACTCAATCAAATAGGGGAATAAAATCATCGTTCATATCTATTGTAGACTACAACATCATGAAACGATGTGATTCAATTTCCATCAACACCCTTTATAAGTATTTCTTATGATATATTTCACATATATTAATAAATATTATTATATATCTATATCTATGATTATTATAAAATAATTTACGATTTGAAAAAAAAAATATCATATACTTTTATACTTTTACATCAATTAAAACATGATAACATCCTTCATGCGTATTTGTGGACAACCACCTACATGAAGTGATGTAGTTGTTTTTTATCACCACATCTAATGGATGATGAATATATTTTTATAGATATAATATGTTATATTTGATATAATAATAATTTATAAAATTTAACATAATACTTAACTTCTTTCCATCATGATAATTAAAGTATTGAATTGTTACTCAGGCATATGTATTTGTTACTATCTTCATAGAAATATCGTATTTCTTTTTTCATACAAATAATACATTTTTGGTTTTAAAAATAATTTTTGTGAATAAAAATTTATAATTATATCATTATTTTTATTATTAAATATTTTATTTATTAATTACCTCTTAGATAATAGTAATCATACTAATGTCATTTGTGACATATGAGAATTAAATTTTCCGAATGAAAGATGTGAAATTTATTGATTATGCAATGAATTATGACATATAAATATCTGAAAAAAAGTTATAATAATCTTGAAAGTGATAGTTAATAAATTCAATGATTAGGGTAATTTTATTATTTGGTATTTTAAAGAACATTTGTGTTGAATTATAATTAAGCTAAGGGATACAATAATTTAAAATAACATGTTTAATGTTTTAAAGATTTATTTTCTAAATACTATTATTCCTTTTCCATATTCAAGAAATTAGTTTTTTGAGCTATTTATATATAAAGAAATTAAATTGTATGTGTTATATTATGAAATCTATTATATTTCTTTAATAAAATTTAAAACGGCATTTTATAAGTATTTTATTGTGAATATTATAAATTTCATAACAAAAGGGAAAAAATAATTATCAAATTTCACATATGTGGTGCAAAAAAGATTTATGGCCACTAAAACCATTATTTTATATGTGGATTAGTTTAAAATATTACATGTTTTATTGAACATAAACCCCTATTTAATTTTTTAGGTATATTTTTAATAATGCGTTTTCTAAAGGAAAGTGAATTTGATATTCAAAAAATTTTAACGTAGGATTCAAAATCATTTTTCTAGGGTTTTGTATTAAAATGGTCAAAAATATTAATTTTAAATCATGATATTATAATTGATAATAATATATGATGAAATGTGTGACTAATACATATTATTCTACAGGTGATACTTAGAACTCTTATATGATGGGTGAGCCCAAGACAGCAAGTATTAGAATTCATACTGATATATCTTATTTGATGGGTAAGCCCGATATAACCCTATAATGAATTGGGAAATATACCTTGTCGTAAAATCCATAAACAATGGATTAAAATAAAGCACTTTATTATATGTATTAAACTATGACCCATTTAGTTTTATAAAATATTAATACGTTTTTTTGAATATAATTATCTAAATGTGGATTCCCTATGTTTTCTAGAAGTGTTTTTTTCTTCATATTAGATTAAATGTTTTCAATGATAATTTATAGTTTTTTTTCATTGGTAAACGTTATTTTTCAAGTTATCAATGAATATTAATGAATGGTTGAAAATATTAGGGTTTAATATTTTTTTAATAGGTCTAATGTATATTATCTGTTAATATCTCATAGTATAATTTTGTTTCCTTACAAATAAGTTTTATATTTTCTATAGGGTTTCAAGATGAGTAATAAAAAAATAACAAGGAAATTTAAATTTCATAAAAATTATTCATAAATAATTGATGTTTCTTTCTAAGAGTTTAATATTCTGGAGAATTTTAATAATGAGTATATGTGTACTATTATTAATGTTGGTTTTTTTCTGGTATGAGTTATGATCTAATTTTATAAAAATATAAACCAAAAATTTATTTGGGAATGATATACAGTTATTTATTGTCAAAATTATCTTGATTATGTTGTGTTTAAGGTCAATCCCTCATATTTTTCAAATATATTTTTTTAAATGAAATAGTTATATCTATGATTAAAAAAATATCCAATGAATCAAAATAATTTCATTTTTCTAGGTATACTTTATAAACCAATAAATCTATTTTTTGTGTGAAAAAAATTTATATTACATTCATTATGACATGATGATTAGGTATTGATATAAATAGATATAAAAATGATCCATATAATTTAATATTCAATATAAAATATTTTTATTTTAAAATAGATCCATTATGTCATTTAGGTTGATAAAAACATATATAATAGTTTGATTGGAATATCATTGGAAATAAAATTATAGGCAAAGAATAGATTGAATGTAAGTTTAAACATAGTATATAAGTTAAGGCATATGTTTTTCACACTCAATACTTATAAAAAATTTACATACCATGATATATCACATAAAAATTATACATTAAATAGAAAATTATATTTTTTTAAATGCATTAATGATGTTAAATTACCCCAATGATATATTTTAAATGTGGGAAAAATATTTAAAAACCCATTTGAAGTTATTTGTCGTGAACTATCATTGATGTCATGTTTTTATATATTTAAATATTATTGGTGATAATCTAGGTCATAATACAAATGTTTGAAAAAATTAATGTCTTAAAAATTTATTATTCTTTAATTTTATTTATTTCTAGATAATGGATTCAAATTAATAAATTATGTTCTATAATTATTTTATAATTCTAATTTTGACCATTATATGCATTGTAAAAATTATTTTTAATATTATGTTACACCCAAGGATAAGTTTCTTATAATATATACAGTTATATACTACACATTATTTATTTTAAATATTATAATTTTTATTAAATATGAAAATTTTGAAATAAAATATAGAAGTAATCATTTTATATATGTCTCCATTATTGAAATATATGTTACTAAGGAGGTAACTGACTTTTTTATTTGATTATTATCAAAAATACATCACATCTACCTTCCTCCACATCTCTATGTGGGGTTTAGATTTAATTGAAATGGTATTTGTAGCTTAAAATTTAAATAAATTTCACAATATCAAATAATAAAGGATAATTTATAGATTTTAATCAACCCATTTTAGGTTCAACCCTAAATGAAATCACATATGAATTCCCTGGAACTTTGATATTTAAATATAAATGATATATGGTCAGTGAAGGAATAAAAATCACTTACTTCATAGTTTTAGTATAAAATTATTAATAATTTTATTGTTGTAAATATTTATATCGGTTGGTGGCTGAACAAGTTTCAATGTGATATCATGATACATGTATTACCTTAAATTTTATAATATTTAAATGAAATATAATTATAAAATGTTCAATAAAATATTATAATAAGTATTTAATCTGAATAAATTAATTTAAAAAGATGGAAATATAGAAAAAAACCATAATATAAATTTTTTTTTAAAAAAGATACATCGGAGGTTAATTAAGTATAATTTTAAGTATCAATGTTGTTGTAACCCCAAAATAAGAATCATAAATCAATGTCAAGAAATACATAATTTATATCAATACCTTTAATACACAACAATTATAACAATATCATTATGAAATTATAATTCCAAGTAACATTAACGTTATAGTTTTATAGAGTTAAGG
Organism: Viscum album; assembly: GCA_963277665.1. Lineage (NCBI taxonomy): Eukaryota > Viridiplantae > Streptophyta > Magnoliopsida > Santalales > Viscaceae > Viscum > Viscum album. The sequence continues at coordinate 587,395,100 of OY728141.1, read as the reverse complement.
AAAAACTATAAACTAATAAATTTGATGTCTTCTGAAAAATGTTCATTTTTCCACTATATAGGATGTTAATTAACTCATAATGTGCATTTAGAAGTGGAAATAAATCCACATCCCATGAAAATCATATATTTATAGAATTTTAAATAATTACATTAATAAATTATGAATATTGATACATAATAATGGTTGATCTCAAATGATTAATAAAAGAGTTATCAAAGTAAAGAAGAATAATGAGTCAACTAATACATCATAGGATCCAAAACAATTATCATTAAGAGAATGATATTATGAATGAGAGTATGGAATAATGGTAAGATATAATAAGAAAATATATTTAAAAAATCATCATAAAAAGTTAATTTAATCATTTTAAATGTGGAAAATACAAAAAATTTCATTATAAGTCAAGTATTCCTATCTTTATAACATATCAATGTTGGATAGTCTAACATCATATTCACAATGGTTGGTGAGGATCACTTCCCCAATGAAATTATATATTATGAGATGAAAACATTACGAAATTTACTATAGGTATATATAGTTTTTGTCTCACCAATCACATAAAATGATGATATATAAATCATCCACATGAAAATAAATCAGCATACCATAAAAACCCATGGGTAAAAAACATTTTTATATTACCATTAAATGGTTTCTACAAGGAAATTTTAGTAACTTAATCAATAAAGCTAACAAGATAAACCCATAGATAAAATTAGAATCCGATTTATATAAGCATCATTCTAGGTAAAATCTCTAAGTAAATATGACTTTGAATTTGAAGTTTACACCATATAAGAAAATTATATAAGTATTAGAGTAGAATTTAATCAATCAATTGATGTATTCAAAATCTATGTGGACACTATTCATTATTTTTAATGTAAAAATATTTATGAACAAGGATATTATGAAACATTGAGAATAAGAATTTATTTTATAACACTTCAAATCATATATTAGTCCTCTATTAGAAACAATGTTGAAATAATTATTCTTTCACATAAATCATTTAAAAGATATTGTATTAATTCCAAATTTCCAATATAGAAAATAATAAATATATTATATATACAAATATATAATGAATGTATATTATAATAACATTACAAAAATTTGGAATAATGGTTTTTGAAACATTTAGAGACAATAATTTAAAAGATAACAATTTTTTAAAAACATGTCATTTGGAAAATTTATAAATTGAATTAAATACATTTAGTGAAACCAACATAGTAAAAAAAGGGTGTTACAAAAATTCAATAAATATATGTGAAGATATGTATGAATACCACTTTAAACATTACAAAAAATATTAACAGTTTTTAAAACATTATACGGATAAAATAGTGTTCTGTTTTTTGGTTGGGGATCATTTCTTTGAGTGATTCGTTTCGAAATAGAATGTGATCCCATAAAGAGAAAACTTTTAATGATGGTGATTAATTTTCTCATATATAATGAATATAAATCATAATTAAAATAAAATAGTAGGATAAATAATACTTGTAAGACCAATTTCATAAAAACAATTCACCAATTATTAAAAGGAAAATAATTTGTGACTCGGATAACATTATAGAAAAAAATTCCCTTTATAGATGAAGATATTAAAACTGAATCTAAAATACCATGAACAAAATATATTTCATCATAACATAAATCTTTCATAATATATACAACAAATGAAATTAATTTTTGGTTTAAATTGAAACATGTCTCAATAAATATTATTTCAGACAAAAGCCACTTATATTATATACCTACATTGTTGACCACTCTCTAGTATTGTTGATAAATATTTTTTCCCTATGAAATTATGGATAAGGATAATTAAGGGTTTTTAGAGGCTATGGTTTGTTGGATTGGGTTATAGTATTTACAGTTGTCTAGACATTGAAAATTAAATTTTAATGTATGGTATTATAATGTAGGGGTGTAATTGGGTCATTTTATATGTGATGTGCATGGTATTATTACAATTACCATAATATATTTCAAATTTTAATTTTCAAAATTCTTAAATATGAATTTAATAAATATATAAAAGGAAACTATCAATGTGGAAAAGTGAAAAACATTAGTTATTATGTGATCAAATACTAAATACCATGAATATAATGTTTTTATAAATTAATTATTATTTTTTATAAAAAATTTTATCGGGTTTTGTTGAATTTTGATATTATCATATGGTATTATGTTATAACAATTATAAAAAATGATGTTATGTTTCTAGTTATTTTTTACTTGTTAGACGTTAGGGTTTGAGATGTTCTATGAGAATATTCTAATTTATTATTTTTCATTTTTTATTAGTGTATTTTTTAAATAATATTAACTAATAATATTCATTAAATAGATTCATGCTATTTTCACCCAAAAATTTACTAAAATTCATTTCTAATTTTATAGAATAATAATTTTATTTTATAGAAGGTGAAATATATGGGATATAAGGAAACTATTTAATATTTCTTCTATATATTTAATATATAGACTATATTTTTTCCCATATTACTCCATAATTGTTTAACATATACATACAAAATTCACTACCTCAACATCATGTGTCATAGTTTCATTATAAGACTATGATCATAACATATCAATGTGAGAAAGAAATTTAAATAATTTATTTTATAATACATTATGAGCATTTAAATTTTCTCATCATCCTAAAACTAAATGGGTTAACCTAGGGAATATATAGAAAAAAGGGGGATCTAAAAAACAGTGAAATGTAATTAACACGATAAGTAAGCATAACATATGAGACAAAGGTATACTATGACATCATAAAATTGATAGATCATGAATTATCAAATGGGATAATAATATAATGACCATTCTATAATATGATCATAGAATTATATATATTGTTGTAATAACATATAAAATGAAATAAACGCGAGTCAAGGATAACTACAGAGACAATTTCACAAGGTTGAAAATGTACCATAATAAAATTTGATTATTCTCTGGCCCCATAAATAAATCTTCACCTTACTAAATATTTAGAAAATTTATTAGAGTGATATTAGGGAAAAATAATAATTACATGATCGTGATTATGTGAACCAAAAAATAAAAAAGAACCGTAATTAAAAAACAAAATAAATTCCAATGGAATTAAGATGTGTTTCATAATAATTCTTCATATCAAAATAAATGAAAATTTATTATTAAAAAAATTGAGAGATGAACATAATGTATGAATTATACCACTAATTTAATGTATAATAATATAATTATATATATACGATATATATATATTAATAATAGATAATCAACCAGTGACATAAATTTTTTATCATTAATGAAAATTTCTCTTGAGGATTACATAGAATATTTATTGAATAAATTTCAATTTCAATTTTAAATAACTTATTCAGAACCTAAAAATACCAAAAAAATTATTTATTTTTTTAAACTAAATTTAACCATTAAATCATATAAATTAATATTCAACTAATTGATTTAACATGAATGAAATAATATTTTTTACATTTTATATATGTTAAAATAAAACAATCCTTTCACACTTTTGTAAAATGAGACAAAAAGTATATTTTTTGGAAAATGAATGAGATATTCATTTTAAAGAAATTTGGAAAAAATAAATCATGGGTAAAAATCACTTTAATAAATCACTGGATAATATTTGAAGTATTATTTTAAACATTCTAATGAAAATATATATATGGAAGAAAAATATTTTTAGACAAAAGAGAGAAATAATTTTTTCAGTTCCTAAAAAAAATTTCTCGACCATATTATGTACCAATGATATGAAATTGTAGTACTACATGAATATTTCATGAATATACTTAGGAGAAGAAAATTTATTTGGGTTAAAATATAAGTCTCAAATACTTACACTCTTGAATAGTAAAAAATAAACAATATTTAATATTAGTAATTACATGAAATAAAATATTGCCAATTTAAAACTATTTAATCACAACCCCAATGAACTATGTAACATAAACTGATACATTAAATACCATTACGAAAAATAGATTCATGTAATTACATTAAAATGTGTGGTATGTACACTAATAAATAAAATAAGTGGTGAATATAATATATTTCTGATTGAAGTAAATGGAATATGTAAAATCCATTAACAAAATTCCAAAAATTTCATGATTTCTTTCATATCTCTTTCAATGAAGACATATAAATTATTATTTTTATTAAGAATAATTTTCTAGGATTAATCAATTATATTAAATCATTTTCCTCATTTATTAAAATTAATTTTTTAATTTCTAAATCATTGAACATCACATTAGGTGTTTTGTAGACACATATTTCAGAATTTCAAAAAGGCAACAGTGAGTTGACTTTGTTTAATGGTTTAATTGTTGAATCATATCTTCAATTTAAATCATTGCATAATTATTTTGTTTACATAAATTATTTTTTTAAAATAAACATGAAATATTTTCATTAATAATGAACTACATTACAATTATAGAGATGGTATTCTCTTTGTGTGTATGAGTAAAATTTCGATTTTTCAATGATCATGATGGAAATAAAGAATATTTCAAACCATATCATTAATACACATAAGTTCTTGATTTATTATAAAAAGATACATATAATGAATTCCCATATTAGCATGAGGCATATTAACTACATGGAATAAAATGTGTGATAAAACAAAATTCAAAAAACATAAATAACATTATCTTAAATCAGTAAAACATCCTATCATATTTTAAGTACCTTTATAAATATATTGGATTACCATTGGATGTAAAAATGAAAATGGTGGGATATAAATCCATGTTTGATATTAAAAAAATATTATGTGTTATTTTAGTACATCTGATCCAAGATATATACAAAGATATCATATAATGGCTAAGAATCACAATCATTAACAATGAAGAGTAATATATAATGATAAAATAATGGAAATAGGGGAATGTTGTGTCAACATAATACTTGAAATCATAAACATAGGTCAAGTATAAAAGACAATTAAAAATAACATGGGGTAAAAATACCCATTGTGGATTATGTTTACTCGATACTATCATATATTATTTCTCATGAGACTATAACTTTATCCAATGTATTATAGCATTATCAGGTACAAACATCAATATATGAAAACACTTATGTGTTCTACCTAGATAATTCAACATAAAGACAAATTTTATAACATTTAATTGAAGTATTAAGGATTATGGTATGCATAATTGAATGTACCAAATAAATTATTTAAAGGTGCATCTTTTTGAATACTCTTGATTTGAAATAAGGTTGTGTTTTCACAAAAAAAATTGCTTGGAGGGGATAAATAACTCGATAATTCAGGAAGCATAGTGGGGTACATAGAGGGTCATGAGGGGAATATATGAGTGTGCAATTAGTATCGCATCACATAGAAGTCATAATGATAATAATACAAAGTTGTGATACAATATACAACCTTGAAAAATAGAAATGATAAGGAATTACATAATATAGCTTGTTGAATGTAGAGGAGTATGAGAGGATCACAAACCTTTAAGGACAATTTCAAAATGAATGGGAGAAGCTTATAGAATGATTGGGGGACTCGTGGAGTGAAATATAGAAGAAATTTCATAATAATTTGAGGATCAATTTGTTTTTAGATAAGAACAATGTGTGTTTCTTTTGATATATATTCAAAGAGATAGGAGAATTATTTATTTATTCCCAAATAAATGTTTTGTAATCTATATGATAAAAAACCAAAGCCATAATACTTAATGTGATTTTTCCTATTATTTATATCAGAGTGAAGTAGTTAATTTTTATTAATTTAAAAATCTGATATCATTAAAATTATACCCTTTGTGAACTGGAAATGGGTAATGTTTGATTACAATGGATCTTATAACCATAAAATATAATATATATTTCATCATAGTCACTATGTGTTTAAAAAATAAATCTAATAACCTATAATTTTATTTAAAATGGGAATTATATATATTCCAGTCTGTACATTTTATTTCATATATTACCTCCCTTTTAGGTTATTACGATGTCATAACTCAAACAATATATTTATACTGTATTTAATTTATACCTCAAAATTATCCATTATGAAAAAACGTTATGAAGAAATCACCATTTTCTAATATGAACATGAAGATTTCAAAAATAATTTTTAATTACACCAAATATTTCTCTATGTTTGGTAATTTATTATTTTAAATGTGATTTTCATTTTTTTCATAAATAATTACTTTGGTAATAACAATTTGTAGCACTAATAAGAATTTCTTTGAATTCATAAAATAATATTATAATTTATATTAAATAAAAATTATAAAAATATTTTTTTTAATAAAATATAACTAATTTCTAAAAATTCTCAAATTAAATTAAATAGTTTGTCATTATTGAAACAATACATTTCAAAAAACTAAAATATATTTTTCATCATTTCAAGAATTTATTTTTTATCAAATTAATAATTTAATTATATTAAAATGTTATTTTATAAAAAAATTAATATAATCATTTTATTAAAGGAAAATATTACATTTTATCCTATTAAGGACTAGTTACATATCACTTTATTATAATATTTAATTACCTATGGGTTATGTGTGAAATTATTAGATTTATTTTAGATTGTTTAATGTAAATGGTTTAGAGAGTAATCTTTGTGAGAATGAAATTTTTTTATTAATGGTTTCATTCATGATTTAGTTGTTCAATATCATCTTTTTTCAGGATCAAGGTTAAATCCTATTGATGAAATTTCTATTAGATTATCTGATAAATTATCTTCATAGGGTATGGTCTTACTGGTGATCACCATTCTAATATTTCATCTATATTTATAAGTATTTACCAAAACATCATCAATAATAATAATATTTTTTCCTATAAAATGTTCATATTATCCTTTTTATAATGCATTCTAATACACTTAATTTTACAAGGTTTATAATTTTTTAAAACATGCATAGTAATAAATGTGTATAATAGAACATCACTATATAATAATAAATAAACTTATTAAGGAATCAATAATTTCATTTATTAGTTTTTTTTATGTTACATTATTCTAAGATCAGAAAATTTATTCTTAATTTTTTTATTTTATTTAATTAAAGAGTTTAGTTTTAATTTTTTATCATCTCTTCCATTTACCATGTTTCTTCTTGAATAGTATGATTCCACCATAACACTTTGAATATGTGAGATGTCATGTCTTATAGAAAATTGTCAATATTATATATGATTTTCATTAGATTATCTTCAAATTAATACCAGTTATCCTATGTAAAAACTTATTGATTTATTACTTGTGTTGTGTATGTTATATACATACTCAGGAAGGATACATGGATCACATCAATGTCTTGAGATAGGTTAGGTGGGACTGGTAGTCGATTATAAAACATTATTATGTGATCAAGGATCTAAAAAAGAACTATGTATCAAGGAAAATAAAATCCATTTTTTCTAACCTTCATGACATTCTTCAACAGTGATATATAATGAAACTCATTGTATCTAACCTCTTAATATGGATCACATTGACCATTTTACGAATAGGTTTTCTATTAATTTGTGTGTATTTCATATGATGTTTAATGTCTTCATACTCATATTCCATATAATTTATAATATCCAGTCCTATCATCTAAATCTCTACAAATTCATACCAGTGTTTCATAATATGACCCATCTTCACACATATATCCTCATAAAGTCCACTTGAAATGATATAATGGAAACTCTTGTCTATGATATATTTAGTAGTAAATTATTCTTGTAAAAATTTCATTAAGAATCCATTTATTGTGATATCAATATATCTTATAGAATTGAAAAATTCCATTCACACTGATCAGATATATACATTATATATGTAGTGTTATTGCTCAATTATATATCCAATCATTCTAAATGATTATTTATAAAATGAAGGTAAACCTCAAATCCTAATAAGATTCAATATAGATTGGATATTCATCAAAAATTACCACTCTCATTTTGTATTTCATATTTGGATAGTAATTTTAGAAATAATCATATACTATAATGAAATGTTATTACATAATAAGTAAATTGAATACCACCTAGATGTTTTTTACATTTAGATGTCTTGGGAAGACCTAATATGAAATCAATGGTCATGTTTTCCAATTTAAATATTGTTATAAGAAATAGTTGTCTGAAACCCTAATACATTATTTATTCTACCTTAAATTGTTTTAATACCCCCAATTGATATAAAAACTATATAATCTTCCTCTTTATGTTATCTTACAAGATATTGTTCATTAAATTTTTACAAATCATTGTACTTACAGGATAAATAAAGAAGGATGAGCTATTTTAATCATCCCTATGTTCCAAGTTAAGTTCTAGTTTTGATGAGACACATCACTTAGGTCCAAACCATATAACTATATCTCTAGTAATGTAGAGCAATGGAATATTCACATCATTAATCTATAGAAAATCATTATCAATTTTTTCATCCTTGATATTCTCATGATTATATGGTTGGATGGTCATTTGATCAATATAGGATTAATATCCGTTGATTATTCTTATATCAATCCATTTTTTTCATTCTTGTATATTGGTTCCCATTCAATCCACATCATGGATAGTGTTGTGGGATACTTTTTAATCAAAGAATTTTCCACATTGATTTCATTGTTAGGATGTTAATAGATTGAATGGTTCTTATCCTTCATTTACTCTAAGAACAATCATTGGCTCAAATTAATATAATTTTTTTAAAACACACACTTTAGGAATTTATAATATGTATATATGTCACTCTTCATCAAAGAAGAAAAATTATTCCAAATATTCAAATTGAAAATCACAGAGGTCATTTATAGATCATGTGATGGGAGGTTCTACGTAGGTACCAATAATGATCAGAAGGTATAGGCTCTAAATTTTTTATCTTTAATGATTCACAACCCAATACCTTTTTGGATGCATCACTTTGTATCAACAATACTTCCCCACTAGTGGGTAATGAGAGAAGAGGCGTAGTGAATAAAATATTATTTATCTAGTTAAATATATATTTTTATTCATTATTACTTTAAACATGACTCCCTTCCATATAATATGGGTTACTGGGATTTACAATCATAATAATTTTATCACAAATAGATAATAGTACCCCCATAATCCATGAAAATAAAGGATTTCATTCATAGAGGATTGTCCTGGACATATTTCAAATTCCTCATTTTTTAAGGATCAATATATATAGCTTTATTAATAAAAACATTCCCATGATTCAAAAGGAGGGTAATCATTCTCCTTAAACATGTATAAAATTATTCAATAATTCCTGATATATAGGGTGACATACACTCATGTAAAATATGTTGGATCTATATAATGATATCATATGTACTTCTAGAATAGAATCATATTACACTAAATGTATAATAATAATAATTTAAATAACATTCCAATATAATAAATCATGTTATACAATAATAAAAAATGGTCCTACTAGTGATATCTAAACATTGGGGGTTGAAATGATGATATTAGAAAAACTAAAATATATTATACAATTAGATGAATTTAATGATAATATGAACAACCCAACTGTAGATTATTTTTTTGTATACTTCAATCATTGTGGTACATCTCAGAATATGAAATTCTATGACACCCTAATCTGGATGATTTTTCGTGTTCATCTTCATTTTATCCCTTGTAAAAGTGAATTTTAGTAGATAATACAAAAAAAATTAATATTTTTAAATATAAATGTTAAGGGTAATATTAATTGATATTTTAAATCCATTGTGTCAAATTCACACTTATATTTTTTTAAGGAATGAACTACATTATCCCCAATTTTTTCAAACATAAAAAATCTTCGAATAACATGGTGACATTCCCATTTGTTTTTCACTCCACATTTTTTAACAGATTTTAAAGTTTATCGTCTTTACATTATTAAAACATCCAAAATAAAATCCTTGAGAAACATCCTACTATTATTTTTATTGTTCTAAAATTAAACTATTTATTAGTTGTTAATTTTTATTTATGAATTATAGTTTTCGATAATCAGAATACCCTTTACATGATCAACTATCATGATAGACATATCATTGTTCATCCACTATATTTCTCTTCAAAAAAAAATTACAAATTTTATCTTATTTTAATTTAATTTGAATTTAACATCTATAAATTAAGGTTTATTAGCTTTAATCAATTAAAAACATAAATATAAATCCATAAACATTAATTTGATAACTAATAAAATAAATTTATCCATTATGATATGGTTTTATTGGATTTAAACAATGTCATCCATTATCTATTTCATAATATAAAATATTATTGGAATGTTTTTCGTATTATGGGTTTTAAGGATAATTTGAATTTAAAAAATCATATGCCCTGAGAGTTTCAAACGTGCAATCTATCAACTTCCATTGTCTTTCACCAGGTAACAATTGATTCTAGCTTAATATTTCATATTTGTTTTTATTTCGTATATATAAATATACGCTAGAGCCACATCCACATTTATTTACAAAGACAAAGTTATTTTATTAGAATCCACTTATTCTATAGATTAAATATTATTACTAATTATTTCCTATGTTTTGTATTATCAATATTTATTTTACTATATTTTTGATAATACTGCAAAAAATAATTAGAATTTTCTCTGATCCCAATTATGACAACCCATATCATTAATAAAACTTAATTTATTATTTATTACATAAAGTTACACATGTTAAGTGTCATTTTTTCATTAAAAATGTATAAGTATATAAAAATATCATATAACTTCTTTAAATATACTTTAATATACAACCAATACACTAATTTAATGAAAATACAATCACATTATCTACACAGAAGTAATTTTCCAAACACATGAACAACATTTTCATTTTTCAATGGATGATAATGTTTTAAGGTATAATATATAAAAAATTTATCTAATTATTAATACTTTATGAATTTTAATTATTAATATTAAATCCATTATCATGAATATGAATGAGAGGAAATGACTTAAAGTAGATTACATATATTTTTTATTGGGTAGTTTATCCTACATATGAATGATGGAAACCTTTATCATTTGCTACAAGATGGTATGGATTAATGTTATGAAATTAACATTATAAAATTTCATTATATATGGTAGATAATAATATTATTATATCATAATTATTTTATATGATTTCATGGAGGTAGAATAAGAAATGAAACAAATTTGCTTTGTTATGAATGATACCACTATTTCATAATACCTCTTATGTATTATACCTAAATCCTCAATTGATTGGATTGATGTTCAAAAAATTCCTATAATAACGGTATTGAGAATTATGTAATGTATCGTAGTAGTTACTGGCTAAAACATAAATATTTTTATGATTTTAATAGAGTTGAAAGGAGGCATACTTTTATATGTGAGAGGGAGTGATGTTTTTTTATACATACAAAATAATTCAATAATGGAATTCAATATTAATAAAATTTCATAAATATTGATAATAATTAATTTAATTGGTGATATTTTAGATAAACACCTCTATGATTCAAAAATAATAATGTTTTTAACCAATCATTCTATTTACCTCTAAGGCTACACAAAGTCACTATTTTAGTCTTCCATGTGTATAAATTGTTTTTACTAATTCTAATATTCACTATGATCGAAATGAAGTTAATAATATTAATTATTATTTTTTACGATGATTAACAATATTATATCCATTTTATAAAATATAAATCATATAATTATTAAATTTAAATTTAAAAATCAACAAGTAAAACATGATAAAAAATTGGTTTTTGTGAATTGAATTTTTTGAGAAATAAATGATCATATTTTATCTTTATGACTATCAATAACAATTATATGAATTTATATTAATATAAATATATCTATAATATTTTTTTTCAAAATTCAAATAATTTTATAATATGGGTTATATTAATTAATATGAATGGATGAACATTAATCATTTAAGAACTTTTTGTCAAAAATATAAAATTTAAGTATAAAATAGAAGGTAAACAAAAATTCTGAAAATTGACTATTAAAATGATATTATATAGTTTATTATATATTAAATGGTTCAAATTTAACATTAATTACAAATGAAATACATAATGTACATTTTAAATTACGTGATTTAATGAAAAAATTACACTAGTTGAAAAATTTAAAAATTTCATAATTCATTGAGAAATCAATCATATCAAAAAAACAAAAACATTTAACTATAGGTTATATTTTATATGTATATAAAGACCCCAAAATAAATATCTTTCAGTAGTTTCCTTAATTATATTTGCATAATATAAAAGGAATCATGTCTAGAAGTACTAAACAGTTTAGTAGTTTTGATAAAATAAATTAAAATTTGAACCTTATTTGATAATTAATAATATAAATAAAAATCATTGAACATCCCTTCATAACACAATTAATATCCAAGATTATCCCTGATATTACTCATAAGAATAAGTTTGGTATCATAGGAAAAAATATTAAATATGAAATGGGTGGTCTAAGATTCTTAGTAAGGTATAGTTAGACTAGAAGCTATAATAAATCAATAAAGGATTATAATCATGGAAAGGTAAATGATATAAAACAGTCCCAATTAGACAACAACTTTGGAATAACATGTATGGAATATTAAATTATCAAATAATTCCATAAAAACAATAACATGATCTTGGAACCACACCATGGACATTCTAACTAATCTATTAATCACATGGAACAAAAATAATGAAAGAATTAATAACATCAAACTTATGAAATTGAAATATATTTCCTCTAGATATATATTTTTATGAAACATATTCTTGTAGATTTATATATGTGTGTTTAAACCCTTATAATTTGTGTCATTACCTTGCACAAGAATCTAGTGTCAAGATATATCACCTAGAAATTTTTAACTGTTTGAAAAAAATGTGAAGGGTTTGTAATCGACTGAATTCAACAGATTAGAATATTTATGTGTCAAGTAGATTAAATTTACTAGTCTCTACTAGGGGTAATTCATATCTAAATAATTCCTCACATATATAATAGTCTAGTTAAGAAGATATATTTAAATAAATATTTCATATACCTCAATGAAACATTTGAATAACTATACACTAGAAAAAACATTTAAAAAACATTAAATAACATGATAATTTGAAAATTCGTGATATTTTTTTTAATGGGGAAATATATACTCCTCATTAAAGAATTTACATTCATAACATCAAAATATGAAGTAATGAAATGAGACTGAGACAAAGCCCCTTATATAGATTATATCATTAATAAAATGAATCAATTATTTGTATTTTTTAAATACAACAAAACACAAGTGTAAATAGAACATTGGTTCATAAAAAGTAATTTCATTCATAATCATAAAGGAAAAAATATCAATTAAGTAGAATCATACCCCAGTGCATTTAAATTGAGTTAATAACTCACATACCACTATTAAATTAGTTGAGTCACATTCATAATAAAATTATTAATTATCAAATGATGACTTTAATGACACATAGATAATTTGATTTATGATATGATATATCAATGGGACGTACATACACCACATACATGTATTAAGTTGTGAAGAATACATATATCTCACATAAATAAAATTATATATATGAAAATCAATAAATCATGCTTTCATTTAGTGGTGACTATAATAAAATCATATATAATTCATTAATCAATATTATTAACTCATTCTATAACAATGATCACATTTATAATAACTTGTGGGATGATTTTTTTAATCAAATGTTTTACTTCGTACTTTATCATTCCTTTTATAAACAACAAAATATTTATTCAAAAAATATGTCACTATATTTTTATTTCCAATGTGTTTTAGTATTTTATGGAAGAAAAAAATATTATTTACCATACCTAGAGTCTGTTCTTATGTATTCTAACATAATAACTAACTTTATTTATTTTATAAATTTGAATGAGGCTGCATGTGATAAATATTTGATTCACACTTATCAAATTAGATGTTAAACTTTCAATCATGACTACCATAATGAAAAATTATTAACAATCATTCTGATACTGGTATCAATGAACATCAAAATAATACTCATAATGGTTATCGTAAACTCAATTTTATGTTATTTCATTAGAATATAATAAGTTTGTAATAAACTTTTGAAGAATTATTTCGAATGTAAAGAAATTTTGTTTACACTAGCATAGGAAAATACATTATGATGTCAGAGAATCCTTTATACCATAGAGGTATGAGTATTCATGTTCTAGGGGTCCAAGTATTTATGACAAAACGTAGAGAATATTTGACTGTTGGGAAGGAAATTTGACAGATGAGAAGAGGCCTATAAATAAGTATTTAATCTATGTGAATTAAGATTTCTGATTAAGTACTAAGTTGTTGGATGATCACTGTTTTTTTATTTCATCTAATGTTTACATAGAATTAAAATCATGGTCCTAGAATTTGATTATTATATAGATAGATTCTTCATAAGGAATCTTATTATAGTTGTCTCATAATGATTTCTTGTGCTTTGGAATATGTGTATAATCATCATATTGATCGAGGAATCATTGGGATAGAGATACTGAAAATTTAATCATCTTTGTCAAGGTATCATGGGGATAGTGAGGTCGAATATCTGATCATTTAGATTCTGGTCATTTTGGCTAGTAATACTGAGATGATCTTCGAATTGATGGATTTCAATGATGAGTAAATATGAACTTTGTTGTATGTATAAACCAAGGGATACCACTAGCCCTGAATATTGGATATCATACTCATAAGGATAAAGGATTATTATCTTTTAATAACAGTTTCAAGTCATTCATACATTACACTACAATTGAATTTATTGTTCCCTTACATGTAACTATTAATATTATTTTATATAAAATAATGTGAAACATTGTACTTATATTTCATTGTTGTCTATTTTTTCTATATTAAACTGTTTATGGTCAACAAAAATTGACTAATCAAATTTGTATCTATTCTAATTTTTTCTTACACACCGATTTAATCATATTAATACTAATTATGATTACATATATCTGATATATCAAAATAAATTTTTTTTTAATGTAAAATATTAATCATATTGGGGAAAGACTACATATCAGATCATTTTACTTTAATATGTTTGTGATGTTTTTTATTTTAAATTCCTTTAAATGAATGTTTTAAAAATTAAAAAACAATCAACCAATTCAAATAGATAAATCAAGAACATATAATTTGGATCCTAAAATCAATATAAGTAATATTTATATCCAAAAACTATTATCAGATCTAGATTCCACTACTCATAAACTTGCTTACATTTTTACATTAATTATTATTGTGTGTTTTATTAATGTTTTGTTATAAAACCTTTTTTAATAATATTTTTTTCACAATAATGTGTATTCTAGAAAAATAATATCATTGTTTTAAATATGGATGTAAGAAATTTGAGATCCAAATACAATCAAAATCAAAACAAAATTCATATTTTAGATGTTGCTGACTACAGATGCTAGAGGGATTCGATGTAGACATTTGTTATCAACACTATGATTAATATGTTTTTCATGCTTACTTCATATTATAAAATAGTTTTTAAAGATGTTTCCAATTTTACTCATCAAAAAATTAATGAATATCAAATGAATTAAGGATTAAGAAATACAGTTTTATGTTCAAGTGTAAGAATGAAATATAGTCAAATATCATCTTATGAAGCTACTAATAGTATCTAAAATATGGTATAATCCACACACTTTTGAATATCCAATGTAATTTAATCATGAAGTGATATTCCAATAGTATATTATCAAGCCTCCAATTTTTTTCACGATGAATCAGTTTATCCGATGAACCAATGATTAATGAATATTATTAAATATTTAGAATATATTGGAGAGAAAGGATAAATGATTAAATTTACATTGAGAATATAATTTATACAATTCCCAATGAGTTAGAATGAAAAAGAATGTTTGTTGATGAGACAATAATGTAAAATAATAATAATATTGATGATATTATTAGAACTTGTATACACTATGAGGGATGATTAAAATGAAATTATAATAAAAATAAATATAAAAATGATTTTTTACTTTTTATACAACTATTATACATATTAATGCTCAATCCACTAGAAACAAAATTGTTACATATTCACTAAAGAATAATGTTTTTAATCAAAATGATTCATTAAATTATAAGCACTATACTAATGATTAAGAAGACATGACCAAAAATAATAATAATAAATATTCAAATAAATATTTCCTGTATAAAAAAATGGTAATAACGATATAAGTTATAAGATAGATGAAGTTATATTTTTGAATGTAATAAATAAGAACACATCCTGAACGATTTTTAAAAGATAAAGAAGAATTATATAAATGATAAAAATTCAAAATGGAATTCAATAAAATAATAAAAATATCAGGAAATGATTGTTCTAATTTTTAATGACACTTGGAGTTATAGTGGAAGTGATTCTAATGAAAATTATTCATATATAAGAGTCTATATAAAGAGGAATATAAGTATTTTTTCCAATGAACCGAATGTTATTCGTTGTCTTATAGATAATGTATGAACTATGAAGAACCATACCAAAATGTCATTATGTGAAGACTATCCGGAAGAGAGGTATTAAACAGATTTTGATGAATAATCATTCTCATTCAATAATGATAATAAATTACTCTCCTTTGATGATGTTTCATGTTTTTTAAAAACATTTAGAAAATTAATATTTAACTAAAAATTAAAAAACATTATAATTCTAAATAAAAATATCTTATGAATAATTCAGTAATAAATTTTTTAAAAAATGATAAATTAGAACAGTAAAAATATCATGATAATGCTTATTTAAAAAATGATACTTTTTCAAAAATTATTTGTAAAATGTATTTTTTTTGGTAAAATTCATTAAAATATAGTTTAAATAATCATAAATCCAAGGAAAAAAATAATGATGATATTAATTTAGTTATTGAATAGAAATAAGAAATTTATTCTCTGAAGAATACATTATATCACTTTACAAATAGTAGTGAAAACATTAATAAATTATACAAACCAATTTTTTATCATGTAAATAGTTCATGAATGTGATTTTCTTATAAAAACTTATTTTTATTAACAATTTCAATGTTCCTAAAATGGATCCCTTTTTAAAGAAGTGACAAAATGGTTACCATTTGAAATACAACTATTCTTTAAATAAAAATAAATCAATAGGTTTTTACAAATCATATTTTTCATGATATATATGGACTCATAACATTTTCTTGACATTAATCGACTGAAGAAGGGCTTGTTGCCAAATTTCTAAGGTTTTTGTTTCCAGGAATATAAAAAAATTAACCAACAACAAAATACATGTTACATTTATAGTTTATGTTCTAGGAATATGAGGAATAAATTTTACTTTTCAAAAATACTATCAATATGAAAAATGGAAAGGATTGATTCATAGGTAAATGTCAAGGAGATATTGTAGGATAAAAATTTAAAATTATATGATCAATTACAAGAGGGGGGGAATTGTATGTTTAAAAAAATCATTTTTAATTTTATGGAAATCTATGTTTAACAAGGATAAACACGGTAAATTTAAAATACCACCTTTTTTAAAACAAATTGCTATATTTCATAAATATGGTTCCAGAAATGAAACATAAAGAAAGATCACAAGGACAATATTATACATAAAATCCTATAGAATATTACTTATTATAGTATAAAAACGAACAAGAACGTATAAGTAGTTTATACTTTCTCCCATTATCATAATAAAATAGAAATAAACATGAAATTGAACATGTAACAAGTATGAAATATTTTATCCCAAGTAGTAGGGTATCCAACAACAATAAATAATGGTTCGTTGAATTATACATTCAATAAAGTATGTCTTACCCACACTAGGTTAATCCCTCGATAGGAATATCTGAATCCGTCTTTCTATCCCTATAATACCTCAAACATTATGGTAGTCTGAACCCCTTTCTTTCTATCCAATGAATTCCCCGAACATTACGGTAGTCAGCACCACTTTCTTCATATCCCCTCAATTCACCGATTATACCCAGTAGTAATCGAAGTCACACGAAGCATGCTAAACATGATGTTTCGTACGCCCAAGGAATGAAAGTCTCCCTCTCTAGAAGTTACATCAGAAGCCTGTAATCTCTAGAGTGATGGATCGGTTCTAAGTGGTATTGAGATTTTTCAAACGATCTCTTATTTATAGGAAAATCTCCAATGATCAACTACCACCTCCAATAGTCATATTTTTCCATGAATTTCGGAAATACCTATACATGTGTCACTCAAACAGCAGTTAGTTAGAAATGGAATGAATGACATCATTTTATAACTATAACATGTGTAAGAAAAAAAAGGTTTCATAACCAAGTATATTTTCAAGAGTCTAATGAAAAATAATTTTTTGGAAACTAATAAAATAATAAAATTATTACTATAAATCATAGATATTCGTATTATGTTTTCCTATGAATTTGGAACATGAATACTATTGAATTCGGAACTATAATTCAAATGAATTCAGAATACTAATTCTAATGAATTTGAAATCAAAATTCTATTTATTTTAGAGTCATAATAACATGGAATATAGAGTCCAAATTCATAGGAATTCAGAGTTGTAATTTTAATGAATTTGGAGTCCTATTTCTGAGGAATTGGATTCAGAATTATAAGGAATTTATATTCTTAATTTTAGAAATTTTCGATTCTAAATTTTAGATAATTCGGAGTCTGATTTTCAGTGAATTCAGAATCTGATTTTCAAAGAATTCAGATTTTGATTTTAAGAGAAATTGGGGTTTGATTTTTAGAGAATATGGTGTCTAATTTTCCATGAATTTGGAGTAAGATTATTAGAGAATTCAGAGTCTGATAAAAAACACTCTATAACCATGGATTTATAGGATTCCGCAGTATTAGATTTGAAACCAAATATTAACATTTAAGAATAAGAAGATTTATATTTAAAGAAACTTTAAAATGAACAATGAAAAAATATGATTGTAAAAAAAATTCCTTAAGGAAGGAAAATTTTCTTTATTAAGAAAATTAGTAGGGAACAAATAATTTTCATTCTGATAGAGTGTTTGTTATTCCCAAAAAAAGGAGTGGAATAGTCATAATGAAACCACATTGACTAACCAATATTCCCCTATGTGGAAAGCACACACATCCTTACGAAAAAGAATATAAGGAACTATAAAATTTTAAAATGGACATAAAAAAAACATATCCCCCATTTCATATGAATGAGTGTGAATACAAAAAACTCCGCCTAAGGTTTTTGATATCCATAAAGATCTTATTCTTGATTTTATGAATGATATTTTACATTTTCATGCAGAAGAAATTTTTATTTGATATGAACTTCCCCTTATATGAACTCCCCCATAAATATGGAAATATCTTATTTACATATAATTTTTTTCATCATTCCTTTCTCCCTATTTTTTATTTTTAGAAAGGAAAAAGTAATATGGGAAAAAATTAGTACATAAAAAATTAGTATTAAACAACCAAAAATATAGTGAACTGCGAAAATTTCATTATGATTTATAGAATTTGTATATAGAAGAAAATACAACAAATGATAGGAATAGGGTAGAATTGTACTTATTTCTCCTTCGATATTAACTTTATGACAATGGTTTTTATCTTCTTTATCTCTTTGTGATCTTTTTCTACAATCTTGAGTCACTGTTCTCGATCATCATTTGTCTTCTCTGTGGCGTTTATCTTTTCTTCTTGAACCATAATAATATATGCCCGAGCCTTCAAAGTTTTTTCATGCTTAAGAAGATTTTCTGCAATCTCAATTTTAAGATCCCTTTATATCTTCTAACTGATAGCAACTTAATTTAGCTTCACATTCATGTCGTTTACTTATTTCTTCCAATTTATCTATTCTAGAGCCATCTTTTCTTCAAAAATCTTAGAATGACCATTATATTTCCCATATTCGGTGTCAAAAGTATCATTCACATTATCTTGAAATTCATCAGAGGATCTCAGATATTTGATTGTCTTCTTTTAATAACTTATAATCATCTTCCATGTTCTTTTTTGTGCTTTGTATTTCATGAATTTGTTTTTGCAATCTGTCTCATGCTTTACAAACTTATCCAAAATCATGGTGACTAAATCTATTTTATGATTAAATGAGTGTTGAATCATCTGGCACTTTGAGTCTATAATCATAAATATGGGAATTTTATCAACCATATTCTGCAATGATTTTACCACAAAATCATATCCATGCGGTGAAAATTCCGAATCAAAGTGTTTGGTTGGTGAGTATTATTCTTCTTTCTCTTCATCATTCCTCTTTGATGAAGCACCAACACCTTTCTTTAGCACCACAGATTTCTTAGGTTTATCAACCAACAAATGCATTCCCAAATCATATCTCAGAATGATCTCTTATACTTTGGGTGATTCATTCTCAATATCAGATAACTGAATAATCATATATTCCTTTAGGTTTTCTTTTTCATCACCTGCCACAATATCCTCTTGTTGGTGGAAGTCATGGTTGGTACTTTATTCTTCAGATTGATTATTCACATCTACATGACATTTTTCTTCTTTTTCAGGATTATAATGTTCTGATGATTTGGCTTCAGATTTTTGGATTGATAGTTTCTAAGAAGGACTCTCCTTATCATGATAATCATCTATTGTTCTTATCATGATAATCCTCTATTGTTCTTATCATATCTTCTGTATCACCTCTTCCTCATTCTTCTTCATCTACTGCTTCTTCTTCTAATTATTCTTCTACTTATTCCTCTTGCACAATTTCTTCTTCTTGTTCTAGTTCTGAAATTAATAATTTCATTCCCAAAGACATAATGAGTGATTTTATCCAAAAGATATCTAGTACATGGTGTTGTTGAGAGGCTTTTTCAGTAGCCTTATAAAGGGATTGAACTATCTTGGATTCATAAATTTTATTTCTCTTCTGCTTTTCTCTATCATGATTTTCATGATCTTCAGCAACCTTAAAAATTGAGCATTTTTTCCTCAGTAGGGTCTAAGACAAAATTAGGGTCCCCCTCCTCCATGTTCTTATTATCCTCTCTCCACTCATCCACTACTAAATCATGGAAATCCTTTTGCTTATTTATTTTCGGGGGTGTTGATTGAGATTATTTAGCCACATCGATTTTTATTTCTCTTCTTGTTCATTTTCCTTACTCTTCCTTCCACCATTTTTGGAAGTCTCAGCTAAATTAGGTTTTATTGATATATCATCAATTTATGACATAGAAAAATGATAAATATATAAGGATTTACAATGGAATCAAACCTTCAACTTTCTTAAGGTATCATCTCTAAGCAGTATAACCCCGCAATTTTTTGGCTTAGAACTGCAAGGGATTTGTAATGATTAAAGACAAATAACAATAATCTTGGAGATAATTTCATGATATTTTATAATTTGGGACTTTAAATTTCATTTCAATATATTCTTAATTTTAATCAAGATAGACATCCCCTGATTTATCTTCCTCAGGATCACCAAGAAATCTATAATATAGATGTCACTTTTCTTCTGAGAATCCTCATCCCATTTTAAGAGAGTGATAAAACTTTGGAACAAAAATCAAATAATCTAGAATTTTTTGGATATAAGAATAGTCTTGGGAGTCTTCAATTCTTTCAGACCAAGGCACTCTAAAGCCTTGTCCTTCTCAAATGAACCGGATACATCTAGTAATTTATGGGTGAGAAATTCAGCATCACTATCATAAGTAATTCCAATAAGGCATACAACCTTAGTGTAGGAAAGTGATTATGTTTATCTATAGCTCTTGAAGTAAAACATATCTATCCTTTATTTTTTGAATAAACATATTGATTCGTAAAATTCTACAAACAACTATAAATAAACCAGATAATGTGACTTCGGTTTTGATATACACAGAATTGACAAACCATTCAGCCTGATATTATTTGAAATGATATAACCATACTTAGAAAATATATTTGGATCGACTCACGTTTCACAATATATCTTCCATTGACATATTTCCTTTATATTTGACATTTCATTATGAGATGAGGCTTCAAGAAACATTTGGAACTAAGGAAAACCGGATGATCCGTAATGAACATAAGTAGGGAGAAGAACATCATCACAAGAAGGAATTGATGAAGGATGTGGGAAAATCAATAGGGGGTCCTTATATAGGAATTTTCGAAGACGGTTCAACTTCATTGATTGATTCAACAGTTAAAAACTATTGATCGATTCTTTAGTTGAGATGATAGCCGAAGAATGGATTTTGTGGGTTCTGATCATTTTAGGATTTTAAGAAAAACATTTAGATTTAAGAGAATTTGAGTCCAAAATAGTTTCCTAAACAACATAATAATATAAACTCATAAAATGATTATTACAAAAATTTATGAAATAAAAAATACGTCTTGTATTTCGAGAAAAAGTATTCATAATAATGAAAATTTCCTCTTGAAGAACATTAGATGTCAAAAAATTTAAATTAAATTTAAAGAAAATTTTAATTATGAAAAAATTTGTTTATGAAAAAAGAACTAATTATGAAAATTTTATTATGAAAATTTTATTATGAAAATGTTGTTTAATAAGCAAATGTACCCCCTATATAAAGGAGATTCTAGCTATAAAGAAATGTTTTTTAGCAAAAAGATAATATGGAAGATTATCTTATGGTTATCAATAATAACTTTTTTTAATGTATTCAAATCTATCGGATGGTAATTATTTTGTTAAAATTTCACCATGTTGATCATGGGTTCTGATTAATTGAAGAATTATATCTCCTTTCTGTGTGTGATCCCTATGAATATGATACCTAATATCTATGTGTTTTTCTCAAGAGTGATGTGAAATGACTCTACTTAGTGAAATGGAACTATAATTATCACACAATATTTTTGTTTTGGTATAACTCATACTATAGTCTGTGAGTGTGTGTTGGATCCTAAAAATTTGAGCACAAGAACATACATCTGCTATATATTCATCTCCAGCAATAGAAGTAATATAGAGTGTTTCTTTTTTCATGACCAAGAAACTAATGAATATCCAAATAATGAAAATTTGTATATGTACATTTCCTATCCCTTCTACATCCACCAATGTCAACATCTAAAAATATTTTAAAAAAATAATTTCCATAAGAATAAATGAGTCCTAAATCCATGAATCAATTTACGTAGATAAAAATTTATTTAACTTCTTTTAAATGAGATTCATTATGATTATATTTATATCATGAACATAAGAATATTGAGAATATTACATCTAGATGACTAGCAGTCATTTATAGTAAACATCCTATCATACCTCTAAATGATGTTTGATCTACTGGTTTCCCATCTTCATCAAGATCAAGTGAATTTGAGGTACCAATGGTAGTAATAATAATCCTAGTGTTTCCATATACATACATTTTAATAAGTTCATTAATATACTTATGTGGATATATATATGTTCCTTTTAGTTTTTGAGAAATTTAAAACCCCATAGAAAATGTTATCTCACCCATTATAATCATTTCAAACTCAGATTTCATTATATTTTCAATGTAATTAGCTAAATATTGATGATTTAAACCAAATATAATGTCTTCAACATCAATTTTAACAATCAATACATTTTTCGTATCATTATTTATAAAGAGGGTTGGATCATAATTTCCCTTAATGTAATTGTTTTTTAACAAAAATCATGTATGTCTTTCATACCTGGAAATAATGGCTCATTTATGTCCATATAAATATTTGGTAAGTATGAAAACATGTTCAGGATTTTTTGAATCTCCAATACCATAAGGATTATCAAAAAAAACTTTCTCTTGAACAAAACTATTAAGGGAAGAACATTTAACATCAATTCTAAAATGTTTAATGTTAAAGAATGATAAAAGATAAGTATAATATGGATAGATTCATGTCTAGATTCTTGAGCATGGGTTTTTTTATAATCTATTCTTTGTTGTTGATTGTATCCTTTGGAAACTAACTGATCTATATCTCTTAATATGATTCCATTTTATTCACACTTATTTATAAATACACATTTTACTTCAATAAAAAGTGTTTCCGGAGTTCGTTCATCCAACGTCCAGACATTATTCTATTCTAATTCATTCAGCACATCTTGAATGGATTTTATCTAATTATCATCACCTAAAGCATCATCAGTTCTTTTTTGATCTCATTAAGAAATAAATGCAAGATGTCGTAGTTCTTATCTTAATGAACTTCAAGTACTCTCTAGTTTGTTTAGATCACCAATGATAGAATCACTGTGATTATATTTAAGAAACAACTGATTTGGGTTTTTTAAAAGTTTTTCATCAACATATGGTAGGAAATCTTCTTGGGTAAATTCATCAGAAACCTTATCTTGAATATTTTCCTTGTCAGTAGGATATTCTATCAAGTGTTGATAATCATTTTTTTAAAACACATCTGAAGATGTAGGATGAGGTATTTTTAATAAAGAAGGATTTGTTTCATCAAATTTTACATGTACTATTTCTTCAACAGTATAAGTATTATTATGAAAAACTCTATATTACATAGAAGTTGTGGAGTAGTCTATGAAAATTCCTTAATCATATTTACATGAGAAATTATTTAAACTATCTATAGTATTCAAAATGAAGACATTATATCAAAATACCTTGAAGTAGGAAAGTCTATGGTTTCTACCACTCCATAACTTCTAGGGGGATTTATTAAGAAAATGTATAATCAGAACTCTATTTATATTATAAGAAGTAGTACTAACAGCTTCAGCCCAATAAAATTTAGCTACTAAATATTCTCTCAAAATGGTTTTTTATCTATTTAAGAAATCTATTTCATTATTCAACAACACAATTTCGATAAGGGGTTCATTGTTATGATAAGTTAATAGTAATTCCATTTCTACTAAAAAATCTTTCAAGATCAGAATTTTCAAATTCTCCTCTAATGTCAATATGAATAGTAACCAATGGACGTTTTTTCTAATTTTTAACTGAGGCTCTAAAAATTTTGAAATATGAAAATGCTAAAAATTTTATTAGTAGAAAATATTCCCACGTACATCTACTGTAATAATCAACTAGGACAAATACGTAATTTTTCATCCAATGCTTTCAGTTTGTGTTGGACCGAAAAGATACATATGTAGCAGCTGTAATGCATTAAAAGATGAGACATTTCCATTTTATTTATACATTAATTTATGGTTCTTTTCATATTGACACAGATCAAAAATGTTTTATCAATCATATCTAATCTTCGGTTGATCCATAACAATTTTATTTTATAGAGTTTATATATGTTCTCATGTTTACAATTTACTATCCTTCTATTCCATTTCAAAGATTGATCTTCTGTTGAACTAAGTCAAGGTAGCTCTTGGGTCCTCAGGTAATTTATGTTTAGTGTATATATATTCTCTTTCCCATGGGAATAATGAATAAACACTTTCATGAAATTTTGTACTAAGCACATATTACTCTTAAAATTCACATGCTAACGTTCATCACATAATTGACTTGTGATAATGAGGTTGTGATTAAGACCTTTAAAAAATATAACATTTGAAACAATGTTTTACTAAGATGAAAAATATTAACAATAACAATAATTTCTCCCTTAGCATTATCTCGGAAAGTTACATTTCCTCCTATCATCTTGATAATATTTTCAAATATGTTTTTGTTACCAGTCATATGTCGGGAACATCCAATATCCACGTACAATGTACTGCTATTGGAGCTATCTTTATATTCCTAAAAATAAGATAGTTTGATATTCAGAATCCAAATAATCATTGATCTGGAAATTTCAGAATGAAAAATTTTATGTATCCATATTTTTATAGAAAAAATATGCTATATGAAACCTAATGACTGAGTTTTTTTTAACGAATTACTATTTTCCCAAGGAAAACCACACTGAAATTTAGTGAAAAAATGGAGCACATGGAGGAAATAAATAATTATTAATAAAACCAGTTTCTAATGAGTATAACCGAATCATGAATTATTCCTTGGAGGATGAATTTTGGAATACATATTATCAATGTTTTCCTTTCCTAAGGTAATATTTGAAAAACACTTCTTAAAAGAAAATATTTCCCACATTAGTTTAATAATAATGTTTGTATCCTCAAAAACATTATTTTTAGAACATAGAGTTAGTCTCTAAAATATTTATCTACGAAATTAGATTTTCAAGAACCTTTGAATTTTTATCCTTCACAGAATTTACTTCCCTATTGTTTTTGGAAATGTTTTCAAAAAACAATTCTCACATAAAAATAGTTAAAAATATCTGATGCTTCTTTAGTTAGAATATAAATTCTAGAATTTTCCTAATGAAGCTTATTCATGAGTTCTGAGTTTTTATTTTCATGATGTTTAGAAAAACTAAAGACTTTTTCATAAGTAGGTAATGTATAATCTTTATTAGAAGAAGATTATTCATTCGATATTCATAATATTTATTATCATTATATTTTATATATAAGTATAAATTTGTGATTGATTCATCAATGTGGACCTCGGCCATTAAAAAATAATTTTCAATAAGTAGCTCGGCATGTAGACTAAGATTCTTATGACCAGAAGATTCATTATCTGAGGATTCATCAGAAGATTCTCCACTACAGGAACTCCAGGTGTTGTTGGCTTTCAAAACATTCTTAAATTTCGCCTTTCTATAATTATTTCTATTTATCCTAGAATGATATTCTTTTCTATTATTTTTTTATTCCTAGGAAAATGTGGCCTTATATTCCCTGCTCTTTTTCATTAAAAAAAATTAACTCTTGAGTCTTAATTGTCATTTATTTCATTCTTCTGAAACATATACTAAATTTATTTCTTACCAAATAACTTGTTCATTATTATAGAAAAATTATCTAGATCATTATCATAATGTTCAATTTTACTAGATTCCGATAAAACAATGACTTTATTTAATGTGGATGTAGTAATCCTTTCAGGATTCTTGGATTTTGTTATCGTAAAGGTTAAACTTCCTTTGTCATTCTTCTTTTTATTCATATCCTCATCTGTTTTCATTATTGTCTCATGTTTAAGAAGAGTTCAAAAAATCACATCAAGAGTAATTTTAGATACATTCATATTCTTAATAATATCTATTATCTTATATTCACACTCATTAAAAATGGTATACATAATATTTTCAACAAGTTACTCATCATCTAAACCTTTCTCACCTATTGATTGTAAACTATTAAAAATAGTCATAAACCGTTGTTATACCATGCACAGTGGATCTTCGTAAAGAAATATAAATACATTAAATTATTATCTAAGTATAGTTCTTTTGTATCAATAACCATTGATTTTCCAAAATGAGTATACTCCAATTTCATCAAAATAAAATTTCCAGCTTCAAAAGAAGATTTCTAACTATATTTATTCCTGGTCATAGAATAGAACAATGTAATATGTACCTTATACATTAGATGATATTCTGACATTTGTTGATTAGTAATAGTTCTGATATCTTTATAACTAATATTCTAATCTCTAGTAATTATAAAAAAAATCCACTCCAGTATTAAAAACAAAATTATTCATATTATCTCCCCAATATTAATACTCATTCCCATCAAATATTGGTGGTCTAGTGGGGTTTATATTATTAGCCGAACCAATATTCATTTCTACCATACAAAATAAAATAACATTCCAAAATAACTTGTTAATAAAGAATGATTTTATACAAGGATAAAAATCATAAGCATGGAAAATATTTAGAACAATGAAAACTTGAGCAAGAATAAATATATTTTAATTTGAGAATTTTAGATACATGCTCTAATACCAATTGTATGATCGACGTATGAATGTAGATGCTCAATTAAAAGAGGGGGTGAATTGTAAGATTCAAAAAATTTGTTTTTATCCTTAAGGAATTATATTTTTTACAAGGATTAAATAATTAAATTCACAAGAACAATTTTAGTTGTACAAACATGCTAGGTTTTGGAAAAATTCATTGAGAAATGATACATGATGAAAGATTATAAAGAAATGATTATACATTAATGTGTATATAATTTTACTTATCCTAGTATACAAATGAAATTGAAAGTATAATAATGGTATACATTAATCCTTTATCAAAATACAGTGGAAATAAACTTTAAACAAAACATGTAACATGTAATAAATCTATTAACCAATAGAGTAGGGTATCCAACAACCATAGATGAAGGTCCCTTGATTTGTACTTTCAAGAAAGTTTGTCTTACCCAAACAAGGGTAATACCTCGATAAAAATATCAGAATCTATCTTATTATCCCTAAAATCCATACAACATTAAGGTTGTTGGAACATATATCTTTTTATCCATAGAAGTCATTAATCTTTATGGTAGTTGGAACCTCTATCTTCCTATCCCCAAAAGTAATCGATAATACACAGAACTAATCAGAGTCACGTGAAGCAAGATAAAAAATATGTTTTGTACACACAAGGAATAAAAATCTCTCTCACTCTAGAAAACACTTTAGCAATATGAAATATTTAGTGTGATTGATGAATTATCAGTTGCATTGAGCTCATTCCAATGAGCCTATATATATTGTCACATCACCAATAGTCACCTCCCTCCTCCAACGTTCATACATTTCCTTTAATTTCGGAGTGACCTATACACATGTCACTTAAACAATTGTTAGTTAGAAGTAGAATGTATGACATCATTTTATAAAAATAACATGTGTAAGAAGAGTTTTTTTTCTTAACCAAATCTGCTTGTTTGGACTATAAAAAATGAAAAAAGTTTGGAGTCTATGAAAATAATAATTTAGAGACAATAAATTGTGGATATTCTGAATCTGTTTTTCAATGTATTCAGAACCTAAAATATTATGAATTAGAAATATGAATTCTAATGTATATGGAATCTTAATTCCAATGAATTCGGAGTCGAGATTCATGTGAATTAAGAGTCATAATTCTATGGAATTCGATGTCAGAATACTGAAGAATTTGGAGTCCGAATTTTGAGAATTTTGGAGGATGAATTATGTGGAATTCAGACTCTCAATATAGAGGAATAAAGAGTATGAATTTATTAGAATTCAGAATAATAATTTCATATAATTTGGAGTCTAATATTTAGAGAATTCGATGTCTAATTTTCAGAGATTTTAGATTCTCATTTTTATATAATTAGATGTTTCATTTTCAGAGTATTCAAAGTCTGAATTTTATTGAAATCAAAAAACTGATTTTTCGAGAACTTGTTGTCTAAAAATAGAATATTATATAACCATGAATTTATAGGATTCGATTGATTATGATATAAAACCGAATATTATCCTTTAGAAATAAAAATAATTAGAATTAGAGAAACTATAAAATGAACAACGAAAACATAGGTATGAAAACAATATCCTTAAGGAATGAAAATTTTCCTTATTAAGATATTTATTAGGGGAAAATTAATTTTCCTTATGATAGTGTGTTTTTGATATTCAAAACATAGAGGAATGGAAATTTCATAAGGAAGCCTTATTGAATCAACATACATTATCAGAATAAGTAACAATATTATAATTAGTAAAGAATTGATTTTAGATGTTTTTTAAGGGTCATAAGAAAAACATTATATTAATATATATATAATTAAATGAAGGATTTAGGGTGAACATTGGGAATGATAATTTTTTGGTACATTGTTCCAAGGATTAATTTTTTCATTCTACCAATAGAGTAGAGAATATTTACCAAATTAACATAGTATACCTTAAGACACAATAATTACCTTATGTATGTCCAATAGAAGACCAACCTTGTTGTTTCTATCCCCACGTCCTGTCCATATATAATGAGATGTCTTAATGAATGTAGGATTATCTTTTTCTAAAACTATATTAATATAATTAATAAAATATTCCATAAAATTCAATGAATATCATCAATTTAAAATTAATTATCCAATCATTTTTTAACAACTATTTTATTCTATATAGCTTATCATTTTCCCAAAAAAACCAAATAATATTGATTGAACATAATTATATAAACATCATCATATAAAAATTTATCTTTTCATAAATCATGTGTTTTTTCAAAAAATATCATCAAAACATTAAATCAAATTTAAATGCCACATATTCTATCAAATACTATTTGAAATTATACTGTAAAAGAATCATTATATGAATCATAATTTTTATTACCATCAGACCATTGTTAAAAAATACATTAACATCATTATTATTTAGATAAAACATATATTAAATTTAATAACTTCACCTTAATGATTTACATAAGATAGTACAATAGGAATTAATCCTTTAATTATGGTATTGACCTGCATAAAGAACTATTTCTCATCATCGACAAAGATGAACAATCAGTTGTTAATTATGTTGAAAATTTATTATATGTATATTGTAAACAATATTATTTAATTTTAGTCTATATTTATCTAATTTTTACATCCTTTTTTACATAATAAATCATCCTAATATTCTATTAAATAACATTCCACGGTTTTCTATTCCACATATTAAAATTAATTGAATTGAATATTTTTTCCTTTATAATCATCAACAATTAAAATTCCATGTGATGCCACCATTCCCTTGATTGATTTTTTATCAATGAAACTATGATATAGTAGTTAATAATAATTTGAGAATGATGTTTTATCGTGATCAAACTACATCTGCAAAAAAAATTGCATTAGGATGGAAATGACATTATGATATTCATTAGACTTCAATTAACATTGGTTTTTGGCCTCCTAACAATTATTTCCCAAAATTAACTAAATATAATATGGTGAACATGAATAAATTTCATTATCATATAAAATGGAAAAATTATAAATCAAGAATGAATAACTTATAAATTATTTTTTTACCCTAATTGATAAGAATCTATGTTTTAATATTGGATATCAATGGTATTATTTTCTATGATATTTTTCTAAAACGACAATTTTTGTCAAGTCATTTATAAAGCTTTTTAAGGAGGTTGTAAAAATCTAAACCACATCCCTCATGAGTGTCAAAATATGTGTGTTGTAAGGCACATTTTCATGCACTAGGTGAATATAATGTCATTCAATATTACACTTTTTTGTGTTTTTACATTTATGAATAAGTATTCTCGACCCACATCAACTTTTAGTATCTAGACGTAGATGAAATATCAGAACCCACAATCGCTGCAATTCAACAATAATCTAGGATATTTTTATATACTCAATAATCTCCTAATACATATCCATGTGGTTATCAATAAATTACCTTTTTCTGAATGCCCAAATAAAACTATATCTTTCCTTTATACCAAATATTTTGACTCAAGCCTTAAAAAATACAATTACATCATTTTTTAATAAAAAAATAATAATTACATTTAGAAGATTTTTTTGATTATTTTATTTGGAATATTATGATCACAATACATTAAATTGAGAAAAAGAAAAACATAATTATTAATTATACATAATGATCTCCTAAATACATTCAATATCCTAATACTATGTATTATATCCTATGTAAATCAATGAAAAAGGGGCAGTTAAAATCCTCATAAGGGAATAAACATGACAAGGAAGCATGACTTTTGAGTCAAAGGTATAACATGATATCATAAAAAGAAGGATCATGAATGATCACATGGGAGATTAAATTAATCAACATAGCACTGTAATATCATTAAATTATTGGAAATGTGGTTGCAATATAAAACATAACATAAATATTAGTTAATGATAACTACATAGACAAAATCACATGGTGGAGAGTTTCCAATAATTTATTAGGATTACACCCTAATCTCATACATGATGATTTATGATAATATAGATTTACATAATGAATTAGTGTTCTATTTGTCTGAACCCATCATTAGATGTTCATGTTTATGTGTAATAAAAAATGTAAATCCATCATAATAGATAAAAATAATAATGACCCATATAAATAACATGGGTTTGATAATCATGACTCATATAAAAATAAAAGGAAATTCTATAATTAAGGCATTTGAGATATGGACATAACGAATGTATTACGCCCTAAATGTAAGGGATAAAATTTTAGTTACATATTTGAGTTATATATACACAATATTTTAGAAATCCTTCTCATAAAATGTTTTCTTGATTGTTGAAAAGTCCACTAAATCTTCACATGGAATATTTCAATAAGCAATTTACCCTTTCAGTTTTATATCATTTATTAAAAATCTAATAGTATAAAAAAATTTATACATAAAATTTTATTTAAATATAACATTTAATGCTAATAAATGAGGCTCTAAGGAATATATTGTTCTTTTGAGAAGGATTATTTAATACATGTTGTATATGTAAAAAAACCATTCCTTTAAATAATTTTTAAAAAATGCCAAAAAATACCTTATTCATAAACAAAAGAAAAAGATTTATATTGAAGTTTTTTCAAAATAGTTATATTTGGTAAAATCATATTTATAAAAAATTTATATAATATTAATTGTATCATCATATGATTTTATGAAAAAATTGATATAGTAGAAAAATAATCCATGATAGAAAAAAATAATGTTTTATTCTCATATATTAATTTTTTAAATAATATTAAGTACTGAAGAAAAAAATGGTAATATTATATAAATATTTAATTTATGACAAGATGATAATGAAATATACCCGGTTTAATATAGAAATTTTAAAAAACACTAAAGGATAATTAAAAATAAAAAATACTGAATAAATAGAATACTGTATGACAAACACAAAACAGTTTTGTAACATTTAAATCATTACCATTTGAACTATTCAATATGAAAAAATGAATTAAATACTATGACGTTAAAGATATTAATCATATAAAATTCAAAGGGGAAGTGTATACACAACATAAAAAATATTAGTTTTGAATAAAGAATATGTATATGGCAATTAAAATATAGCGGATAAATCCCTTATCTCGAGTTCATACTTCCCATGTGACATATTTAATAACATATTTAATGAAAAATTTACTTATTTCTAAAGAAATTATTTTAAGGATGCTCATTTCTTAATTTATAAATGGAATTAGGGTTTTTAATGTTCTCAAATAGTAAATTTTTATATAATATATAAAAAATAATCATCATATAATTATAATTTCAATACATCAATTATAATTTTAAAAATAACCATAAACTAGTGTTATGAATAATGATCTATGCTACAAACCTGGAGAAAGTCGATTGTACATGCGCATGAGTAATGTTTCAAATTTTAAATGTTCATGATGGAAATAAAGAAGATATTATTTTAAATTAATATAATGTTAATTATATAATAATAATCATAATTTTTATTTAAAAACACTTATATATACAAACCATGTATCATGGAAATAATAAATGTATCACATCGCTCCACGAGGCGGTAGTCCACATTACACATGAATGATGTTTTAATTCTTTAATGGATGGAAGGGTAAAATTTATATGACATAGTAATTTCATAAAATGATTAATATTTCTTGAATTATATATAAATATATATATTTATATATATTAATAATTCATCACAATTATCCAAGATAGGTGATGATGGAAAATAAATTACATAGATTATTGATGTGGTAGTCCATTGTATACAACACTGATGGTTTCATTTATTATTTGATGGGAGGGGATAATTATATGGTTTTTTAAATTAACATATTAAAATATAATTTTATCATATACAATGATTTAATTATATCAGCATCATTGAGTAATATTTTAATGGAATGCTAGAAAAAATAAAACAGGTATTCACAGGTAATAATGATGCCTCTTTTCAGACCCCCCTAGATTTAAATTAAATCCTCCCTAGATTGTATATCTAATTAATAAAGGAAACTAGGATTTAGTAAGGTAGGTAATGATATGATATTTAGGGATAATTTATTCACCATCATGATTTTTTAGTGTGTAATGAATAATAGAGGAGCAGTAACGAGCCTTACACTAGAAGCCCAGAGCTGGTTCCCTACATTGATACATTTAAATAGATTCATGTAATCACATGGAAAAGGATCCAATAGATTATTCATCATGGTAATCGAGATAAAAATTTGAAATTAAAATGAAAAATCTTAAATAAAATTAATGAATTGCTTTCTTTGAGAACACCATTACCCCATAGTGTAACTACGTATATCAATCTTAATAAAATTCCTAGAATCCTAGGGAAATAAAACATAAAAAATGGGTGAGTTGAAAATATAATTAATGGCTATGTATAGTTGAATATATTGTAAATAGATAAAAGGTCAAATTTATATCTATAATAATTACTAAAATATATTCATATTAATCGTTAACTTGAGAAAAATCTTATATGAATAAAATATTATTAAATGATTCCATATAAATATTTACATAAGCTTGGAACATCACAATGGATGTTATAACAAATTGATTAATCATATGAAATAATTATTATTATTTAATCAATATTTTTTGACATATGAACAATCATGATATATCCTCAAGATATCAACTATCAAGTTCAATCTTATTTCTTATATAATTCTTTGGGTATAAACCCACATGATTTCTGTCAAGACATTTATGAAGACACTACAATGAATTCTATCATCTAGATAGTTTAAAATAGCTTGTAAACAAATGTGATGTAATTTTTAACATATTTAATCACATGATACTAACGTTGTATCAAGGAGATTTCATTAACCATTCCCCAACCCTAATTTTTCATGTCAAAATCATTCCTTGTTTTTCAAATAGTTAATTTACAAAGGTATTTTTAAATCAAGGTGTCCCATACAATTTTGATACATTTTAACCAGAAGCCCTAATAAGGGGTACAATTTAACAAAAAATTAAATGTCACGATACTAAACAAATTCATAAAATTATATATCAAAGGAGTTATATATACAACTCATAAAATAAGACATATTTATAACATAAAAATATTCCATAATGAATGGAAATTGTGAAAAAAGTCCTTTATAATGATTATAACAATAATAAAATGAATTTATTATTTATATTCATTGTAAATCAAAAAAATAAATGTGAAAAATAAAAATTAAACAATTAAGATTCATTTCACAGATAGTCGAATCATGACAAAATCAATGAATTATAGGTTTATCAAAATGAATGGAAATGTATTAGAGAAATCACTTACCACTTTGTGATTAGTCACTTTGCATTCCCCATTAAAGTAATAATTATAAAAAGAGACAATTAATACCCTAAATAAAATAAAATTAATAATTAGGATATATTTAATATATATACATATACCACATACATGTATTAATGTGAAATAATTCTTATATCTAATAGAAGTCAAATAATGAGATGATAAATCCATTATTTCACAATTTTTATTAGTTTAACATACATTATAGAACAATATAATGGTTAAAAGAATATTATTGACTAATTATAAGGATAAATTAATATTTATAAGACCTTATATGATCCTTTAAAAATATTTAATACATATTCATTAATAACATTTCATTGTTTTTATTATTTTGGGTGCATTCTTTTCAAGATTTCATGATCATTGTATGTGTGTATAATAATGGATTATCCTTTAAAATGGGAATAAACCAACATAAATAAAATGAAATTTTATTATGTAGAATATGGGATTATAAATGGTCCCATATTTATTTTTTCTAACATTATGATGATTTATTTTATTAAATGTAAATGATAAATGATTTGTTTGTTCTGGAATTTTCCCTAAACATCACATTGGTTCTTTTTTATTTTATATTTTTTCTATATATTGGTTCCATATAATTTAATAAGTTTTTTAAAAAAAATATAATATTATTTAACTATAACAATATATTTATTACCAGCCAAAAAGGTGGAATTGGAATTCGTACAAACCCATTATTCACAGAGAAGATCAATCAGTACAATTTTGATTGTATTTTCACATTTATGAATAAGGGGACCTAAAAAAGGATGGATATATGATATTCCACTATAATAATAAAATTTAATAATAAAAATTATTCTTCATTTTCCATGTATTTTATGATGAAGTATGTGAGGATAATTTTGAAAATCACAAGAAATTATGAAAGGTTATTTTGAGAAATACCCTTTCATTGTTACCTCCTCAAAACACACATTAAGAACCTTGTATTAGGTATTTTAGTTATAACATATCAACATGGATGTGGAGATGTTGATTATGAGATATTTGGAGATATGTTTGAGTATATTCAATGATCTTGAGTTGAAATTGGGTGGTGAAGGATGATATTTATACTTGAGGAGAGGTGGGTTAATGTTACAAAAATAGTGATTATTTTATATTTAATAAAAATTAGATTGATGAAGATTAAAATTCCCAGAACGATTGGGTCAATTAATATTTTATATTATTTTTTAGTTAAATTTATACCTCATAAAACCTTTAATTTTTTAATTTTGTTAATTTGTCTTATCACCCTTTTATCTTTTAAGTATTTTTTTATGTACACCGTTCTAAAATAATTTTTTAAAAAGGTAAATATTTTATTTATCAAATTGAAATTGAAAACAAAGAATAATTATAATGATATTATTCCAAATATTGTTTCTATTTTACCGTATTGAGTTCACATAATTTGAAAAGTTAGATACCAAATTAATCTCGCAAACATAATGAATACGCGAGTTCATAAAACTAGATAAAAATGATTGAGAAGTTTTTATATCCAATGAAAATGTGAACTTGATTTGAATTACCTAAATTATATTTATTTATTTATAATTTAACTTATTATACTTGAAAAAAGAATCAATTTAAATATATTAATATGTTATATGAAAAGTGGTTTTCAATTAAAATTCAATATTATTCACTGTTCAAAAAAATAAATCTTCATTGAAATATACCGTAATTTTATGAAAATATAATTTTTATATTCTTTATTAGGAATAGAAATTTATTTTTCCAAATTAAACATATAATAGTGTAAATATTTAGCTTTAAAATATATGTGGCCACAAAATGAGGAAAACTACTACTAAAAATTTATAGATTGATTGGTTTAAAATAGTATTTATACTTATCATTTACCTATAAAAAACATTGTATGAATTTTAAAACATTTTATAGAATATAGAACATAAATGTTTCATTGATATCATTCAATAATATAGATTTATTTAATTAATTATGATAAAATTCCATTGTGGGCATAAAAATTGTTTTTAATACAAAAAAGTTCTCTATGTTTAATGAGTTTTCATTTTTCAGATAATTAACCTGAGACCATTGAATTAATTTAATAAAAATGTTTAATATATAATTTAAAAAATTATTTACTCTAAATAATTCCCAATATTCATTGTATGTAACACCTCAAGCTTTCATGGTACAATTCTCGTTGAATAATACAATATCATGCGTTGTACACAACTTCGTGTTCTAACACACCAAGACCAACCAAACTAGCCATTATGAATAATAATACCAACTTTTTGAAATTTTATAAATATTATTTATCAAAATGGATTAAATTTTTTGGATTGGAAATATCATAATTACCCAAGGGTGAATTTTTGGTATTATTTTCAAAACATTCAATATTTATGAATAGTAAAAAAACATGTTCTTATTGTATAAAACCTAAATTTAATTTAAATAATTATTTAAATTTAATTTTTAGTCAAATTTGATACATAATAAATATATTAGTTAAATGTAATTTATTGAAGTCATTAAATTATAAACTTATATGTATAATATTTTTTAAAATTCTTAACATCTTTTACCCACCTTCAAGTCACATTTTTATAATGGAATAAAAATTAATTTTACCACTTTTGTGAATTGAATTTCAAAAATTCAAGAGCCATGGTTGACATCAGTATGTAAAATGTGGTTCAATATACAGAATATTATTTATGGTGAATAATAACTTTTGAATTTTCTTCACCACATTTAAAAGTAAAATAGTTTAATTAAAGCTAAATAAGATATTATAATTACCCTAACATATTACCTAATTCTACTGGATAAGTTTTTTTCGACCAAAATCAACCATAAAAATGAAATATGATTCTTTTTTCACATGGATTGGATTAGGATGTTTACTATTATTTTATTTGAAGAAAAGTTCAAAATGTTAAATTCGATGTTTAATAAATAATACATTTTTATTATAGTGTCATACATAAGATAAATTTTAAAATAAATATTCATTATGATGATAAAAATATTTCCTACTAGATGGTATTTTAATTATAATTTTTATACATTATATAATTAAATTTATTAATCACCCAATGATGATGCAATAAATACATTATTATTGAATGATTAAAATAACTAATATTACAAATATTAATATAATTTTAATATGAGACTTTTGATTTATTCAACAAACAATATATTCTAATATGACATGATAGGGTTGATTAATTTTTTTTCAATTTTATAATGTATTTATGACTTCCA
The DNA here is from genome assembly GCA_963277665.1 of Viscum album. Classification (NCBI taxonomy): domain Eukaryota; kingdom Viridiplantae; phylum Streptophyta; class Magnoliopsida; order Santalales; family Viscaceae; genus Viscum; species Viscum album. The sequence continues at coordinate 587,356,532 of OY728141.1, read as the reverse complement.
CAAAAACAAAATACTAAATAGTGTCACAATATACATAGATGAGTTTTTAAAAAAATATAATATATTATTAATTTATCTAATATTCATTAAAATATAAGGTTAATCTAAAGAACCTATATAATATTATAATTGTCATGAATGTCCCTATTAAGGTTATTTTGGAATTTTATAGTATGTTTAATAACCATGTAATAAAAAAAATACAAGAAGACATTATAAAAGTTAAACTATTTAACTAATAGCTAAATCTAAAAGAAAAGTTTATTATGGTGCTCAAAACCTGTATAAAACCTATTTATTTAGTGTTTTTCGACCTAGCCCCACCTTATCCTCTAAATAAATTTTTTTTGGAATAATTATAAACTTAATATGATAGTATAATAAAATAATTTTTCAAGAATTTTCTAAAGTGACCCTCACCACTCTTATAAATTGGTACTTCACCCTTCTTTCAAAATCATAGCTTCAAATCAATTCGGGTCAGCCATCCCTTGTTCAAATGTCATCCAAAATATACTCAATTTGATATATAGGCCTTAATTTGACCAAGATCCAACCTAAGGAGCACTATTGGTCAATTCAAAATGAATCACCCCAAGAAGAGATAATAATTACACCACCTCTTTCAAAATTATTTTAATCTTCCACTTCTTATATTATTTTTGTTTACATACCAAAATAATATCTCTAGTACCTTATACATACTACGATGTTTTTATATATAAGGTAAACTCATATTCATTATTCTGTCCATCTTATCAAGGAAAAGTCCCCATATGTGCGTACCTATGACTTACAGTCCCACGTCGGGTGTAGTTTGTTATTCAACACTTCATTAACTGGATGGGTATAATAATGAGTATAAATTATGTAAATAATAAATATAGCATCTTAATAATTCTTTATATATGATATACTATCAAATGATATTCGATTTCACCATCAATATAATAATATTGTCGCTTGTGCGTACGTACTGATTACCGTATCCACAAATGCGATGAGATTTATTCTCCATAATAACCATTGAAGAATAATTTAAATTTCATGATAAAATTTTTTTTTAATAAATTAATATAATTCTTTATATGAATAAAATGCATCCCATCCATAAAAAAATGGCATATATAACATATCATATAATGGAAAATGATTTAGTTAAAACATGAAACAATGATACAACTAAAAGTATTATTAATGAAGATATATTAGAAGATCATATATGATATAATATTTATGTATATGGTTTATGTAAAATTTAATAACAAATATTTATCAATTATACATGTTGTTAACATACAATCAATCAACAAAATGTATAGGGTAAAGGTTAATTCTACAAACTCTTCATTATATGTGATTGTTTATACATGAGTATCATATAAGACCTCATAATCATCCACCTTCGTGATTCATAAAATTCTATTTAATTTTTTTACTATTTCATATGCTTTGGTTTAAAATAATTTATAATCTTTTTTTACTTTTTTTATAAAATTTATAATGGAATCATTCTGGTGTTTTCCAAATAATGTCCTCTACGACCTTCTTGACCAAATTAAGGAAAGAATGTTCTTTATCTTATATGATGAGTGCAAGTATTTTATGCCTTTACAATATCTTCAATACTTACCTTTCAATCTTATAATAATATTTTAAAAACAAATTTTTTTTTATAATTATGTGAATTATGAATTTTTTCAAAATAGAACGATATTTTTTTCTTAAATAATTTTGACTTAATCTATGTCAACAAACATTGATGGATTTTACACTTGATTGAAGTTTATGTATTATTATCCAATCTAACATATTGTATTGAAGGTTTTGTGAAATGTTTGACTGTGTATGTGTTATTATTATACCATTAATGGATTGTGGTTAATATATTAACATTTCATATGATAGTTTTAATACGAATGTTTTTGTTTTGTTTCTACCTTTTCATATGAGTAATGCAATGGACTTAGTATGTGATGGTTGGAGCCCGCTATAACTACTCGATTCATCAGTGGGTCTCCTGAGACAAACTATAGTATTGTAATAAGATCTTGAAAAAATCTTATTTTAATTCCCATAACGATTCCTAGAGTATGTGGTTTGGATTTCTTGTATTTTGTATTCCATCTTTATGAAATTACATATTGATATTACATGTGATTATTGCACTAGTAGAACATACATTTGAATAATCAAATGGAATTATTTGATTTATATTGGCTATATTATGCTAATGTTTAAGTTTAAATGTCTTGGGTTTTAGTCTTATACATTTCCTTAAATGTTTAGGCTTATTTATGAATGTTTCTGCTATAGTTTTATCCTTACTGAGCACCTAGTCTCTCCCTTCCTATGGTTTTTTTCCATGGATGTGAAAAAATATATTATGATTAACATACAGGAGTAGTCTAAGGGATATGAGTGTGTTCAGATGGGATGCAATGTCGTTGTTTTTTCATTTCATGATGTAACTTAAAAATTATGTATTTATCTAGTACTTATAAGGAAACTAAATCGATCAGTCTATAGGGATTTGATCCCTTATGATCATGAAAATGTTATTTAATATTGAACTGACTCTAGGTAACTAGTGTCGAGGATATACAATGTCTAGGTGATAAGTATAAAAAATAAATAATGATATTTAATAATTTATTTAAGATAAGTGTTCTATATAACAAAAGCTATCAAAAAATTAAATTTAATTAAGAAGATACACAATGTAAAATCATGGGGTGTAACATTCTCCAATACTTAAATAAATTTCATCTAAGAAATTTTAAATTTAACATTGAAAATAAAATTTTGATGCTTGAAAATTTCTATATGGGAAACCATAATAGTAAATATTGTAAAAAATTCATCCCCATTATAAGAGGGGGATGTAAATGAGAAGGTCACCATAAATTTAGGATTTATGAAATGATGAAATTATTGTGAATAATAACATATACATGAAATTGATATATAACTATCATGCTCTAATAGAGAATGAAAGAGTACATGGTTATTAAATGTTTAATAAACACAAAACACATGACTAGATAAGTCTGAAAATTAATATTCATATCATAACAAATGATTGTAATTGGATGAAATAATATTTCAAAATCATTTACAAAGTAAAACACACATAATTTCATTTAAATACTAAAATATAACTCTTTGGTTGTTCTTAGATCATCCTCTGCAAGATTTCTAAAACCAAGAGATAGATATTTGAGATGAATTTTGATTTTTTTAGCACTTTTATGGAAATATTATTAATAAAATTATTTGTACATTAAACATTTCAAAAAATCAAATTATTTATAACATTTTATCCAATATTAATAATCATAAATTTACATCAAACAATATTATCAAAAGATCAACATAACCTAATCCAAATTAGTTAGTCATGAGATTCATCCAAAATATATATGTCCAAAATTAGATTCCAAACATTTTGAGGGAAGGTCACTAAATTTTTATGTTAAATATGAAATCATATTTTCATAACAATGGAATTGAACTATTAATATTACATAAAAATTAGATGAATACCTTGATCACTTTATAAAATTAAATAAACATTAGTTATTGTAATAGTAAAAAATTTGTTATATTTATTAAATGAATATATGTATTGTACCTATTAAATTAAACATAAATAATAAAATAACTAATGAATTTTAAAGTAACCAATACTATCCAACGAAAATCCCATGTTGATTATTATCTCAACAAAAAGCATATGTTGAGGGTTATCTTCCCAAATAATGTGTTTTCAGAATGATCAAATTTCAAGGTACTATTCAACAAATGATTTTAAGTAATTAACAATATGTATTAAATTCCATAAACATTTCATAGTTACCTTAATGACACTATCATCAATAGTAAAATTTTATTGAATAACTCATGGATCCAAATAAACAATGATATTAATAATTCATTTTTAGTTGTATTAATATCATAGTATCACCCTTGATCCCTTAATTTCTTCAAAGGTATTTTCCCTTGATTCAAAGTGAATTTATTTTCATAGTGCCCCAATTTTATTATAGTCGAATCACTAAATATAATTAATTTATTTCCCTAATTCTATTATTTAGGTCATTAAGATCATGCTAAGATCACAATCAGACTTAAGGCAAGGGATCCTCTATTTCTCACATATATTCAAGAAAATTCTCTATGTTATGACCTTTTAAGTGTAATTAGTAATGTTTGTGTATGATTTTAGACCTTCTCTATACTTCACTCATACATTATTGTAAATGAGAAAAATATTTCTTTCTCATTAATAACTCCTATGTACACTTGATACCATGTTGATATTCTGTAAGGGATTCTATACGAACAACCTTTATTCCTTCGGGTAGCTCTATCATTCATTTTACTCAATTTATGTTACCTATTTTTATAGAAAAAATATATATACTATTTATATTATCCAAAATCATGTTTCACAATCAATTCCTCCTTCAATTTTGAGGATATACATGCTATTATGTGATTCCATCCCTGATACATCCAAAAAAGAAAACTCATTTTAGGAGAACATCCCAAATTCATAAAAAATTTCAAGTTCACTCTACAGTTTGTTTTAAGACAATTATTATTAATAAAATCAATATTTATATTATTATAATTTATTATTACACATCTTATTTTATATAAATGTTTATGCTCTTTTAAATTCTATATATTCCTTACTATTATCGTTCAAACAACACTAAAATGTTTTAATGATATGAGTTTTACAAAATAAAATTCATAGATTTTTTCACTTGTGTTTTACATCACATTACTTGATCTATACATATTTTACCTTAATTATTTATAATTATGTTTTGATTATTTATAGCAATTACACTTTAATGATACACATGTTCATTCTATTTTATGACATGAATTTGATACTCATTTCTATCTATGGGTTCCCTTAGGTTTATGTCTGATTGATTATGTATGATTATTTATGTGGAAGGAATATTTTTGAACAATTTATGTGACTGTTCCTAGAATTTTCTTCAATTTATTAGGTAACGATGAGTCTCGTGAGATGTTAAGTGTAATGCTCTTGGAGGTAAATCTTGAATCATGATACCATGTGCAATGATCTTGTTTTTTGACCTTGACTTGTGCTCCTCTATGAGAAACGAGACTTGAATCGTGTTAAATTAATGATTTGTGTTCTTTACACATTATTATTAATTGATGTTTATATGAACCTATGTTTATATGTTATGTTTGTATATTCCATTATATATCATAATTTCATGATATCCAAACCTTGTGATAAAGACATATTCTTATTTTTATTTCTTTATTAGGCTTTGAGGTCATCCCTTCATTCATGTGATTCATAGGGTTCCCTATGTATATGTACAGTCCCAAAGTATGTTAGTATCTCTCTATTAATACTAAATAATGATGTATTTTTATTCCAAAGACTTATGTTTTTTATACCTAGTCTTCCAATACACCAAACATCACGATCATAGCATGTATTCTAATGTATAGTTATTTAAAAAATCATATAATGTTATGTGTAAAAGTATAGGTTATCTATAGTTGGTAACAAGGGAAGCACATGTTATTTTTTGATATTAGGAATAGAGAACTTTAGTATGAACCTTAAGGATGATACTAATTATAATAAAACAACCCAATATTATGTTAAGTATATATTACATTGTTTATTTGGAAAATATATCCTTGTTTGGAGACAAATTGGTAAAGGTGGATCTGCAATAGATGTATTTATGGGTAAAACATGAAAACACCACTTTGAGCTATTCTTGAATGGAAACTGGTGAAAATCAAGGAGCCTTGGTGCAATCTTGGATTTACTCTCCTATGAGATATGATTTGGTATATTGATGAGCATGGTACAAAACATTGTGAAGGGAAAGAATGAAATCCCATAATAATATATGTTATGAAATATATAAAGGGTAACCTAGATTTAAACATAGGGAATTTCTAATTAGGATATAAATCACCTTTCCAAATTTATCAACATATTCTAAATGTATTTTTTTATATGGTAAATAGATAATTTTTCAATCCCTCTAATTGATATTTTTTTCTTATGTAATGTCTGGAAATAGAAGAGCATGTTACAACAATAAATGTGATAGGAAAGGTGTTGATTTCTCTAATGATATGATTGATATGAGGGGAATGGGTGCTCAGAACATCATGATAGTATTTTCTCACCTAGCACATTTTATGAATAATATCTTTAATAAGGTGGAACACCCTCCTCTTCTGTGGAAATGGAAAGTTATCATTGACTCTTTCATGTGGAAAACGGACCACATGTTTAGTAGATCATCCAGTCCATCCTTGTAGAAATGTGGATTAACTCCATTAAAAAAAATTATCCATCATCTAGTGCTCATAAGAATATAATTTTGTATCAGTGATCTATCATTTTTATGGGGAAAAAAATTAGTGGTGGAAACTGGGGAATAATACGAATCCACATGTGTAAAGTGATTCCTTGGATTGGTTGTAATTCAAGTTAATGTATTTAATTAATATTTTCCCTCAACCCTCCATCTCAAGATGGAATGAAAGATAATAAGACTCTAGAATATGGATGATGAGTCCATCGGGGTGTATGAAGAAAATATTACAAGTATTTTATGGAACACATCTTCATTTTTTCATGAACACCATAATCATAGTGGATCAAATATTTTGTGGAATAAATCTTATTCAACAAAAATCGTTGGAGATTCGAGAATTCAAAATCTATGATGAGATTCAAATTTGTGACCTTATGGATGAAATAGTGATCAGAGACTCATTGTGGTATCGTGGACTAACAAAAAAGAGGTAAATGGAATATAATGTGGGTGGTTATGAAAATAAATTCAATGGTGGAAAAAATCCCAATCCTCCCACATGTAATAATAGTGTTAAAGAAGCATCCTGGTAACTATCTAAAGGGTTCTATGTATTGAATTAAATGTTGAAATCTAGGACATCTGGGTAAAACTTGAAAAAAATATAATAAAAATTTAATTAATTTCTATGAATAGTGCATGGTTCAGATATACATGAATTCAGTGGAGTAGAGTTCCAACTGTAAGGAACATGGGAATTCTGCAAACAATTTCCCTAATCCAAGGGTTGATAGAGGAAATCAACAACAACCTATAAAGAAACATGGAAGATATTTTGGTATCACTACTATTGAAGTGGATCCAAAAAATGATGTGCTAATAGGTACACTGGTAATTCATTCCCGAATAGAGAACATACTATTTTATTCTACTTCTATGCATTATTTCATATCATGGAAGTTTTGTAGAATGATTCAAAAAGGACCTGAAATGTTTAAGGATAATTCCACCATGAGAATAATAAATGGGGAAATTATTGTGTCCATAGTTTATAACTCCTCCATGGATAACGTTTGTGGACTGAACCTCTTAGAAAATATCCACATACATCATTTAGTGGAGTTCAACACTATCATGATAATTGATTGGATATATTTATACAAATCCAAAATAAAATGTTGGGAAAGTGAGATCACTCTTCATTTCCTGAAGCATCGTCCAATTCTTTACATGTGTATGTAGGAAGATGAATCTCTTTTAGAACCATTTTCTCAAGTGTGGATATTAATTCGTTATTAGCAATAATGACTAACTAATATGATTGAGATGAAGGAGAAAACCTTTCTCTATGATTTACCCATAGTGAGGGATTACACTAATGTATTTCTTGAATAGTTTCCTAGTCTTCCTCCTGGTCTAGTTGTTGATTTATCCATTGAACATATTCCTATATCTCTAAAATTATCTAATACTTCATTTATAAAAGAAATGTAGAGCTGGATGAGCTGATGAAACAGTTATAGGAGAATCTGGAGAATAGTTTTATAGGCTCGGGTGCTTCATCATGTGGTTCTCTAGTACTCATTGTATATAAGAATGATGGATCAATGCTCATGTTAATTTATTATCATGAGCTCAATAAAATAACGATAATGAACATGTAAACCCTTCCTCAAATAGATTATTTGTTCGATCGGAATTGTGATGCTATATATTTCTCTAAGATTGACCTTTGTTTAGTATATCCCCAATAAAAGGTGAGAAATGAAGATATTACCAAGACCACCTTTCAAAAAAGGTATGAACACTATGATTTCATAGTGATTCCCTTCATTCTCACGTGTTCTCATTGAATTTTCAAGGATTTAATGAATAACGTATTTAGATATTACCTCAAAAAATTTGTTTTAGACTTTATAATGATATTCTGAAATACTCCAAGAGAAATGATGGACATAAAGAGCATTTTAATACAATGTTAAAGACACATTGAAGTGATAAGTTATATGAAATATATTGTAAATGTGTGTTCTATATGGAAGAAATATCATTCGTTTGTCATGATATCACCAGCAAAGAGATATATGTGGACCTTTCCAAGATAAAGGCAATTGAAGAGTGGCCCATGGAAACATATGTAATAGAGATCTTTAGAATATATGGCCTAGCTGGGTGTTATCAATGATTTTTTAAGAAATTTTAAAAATTATCATCCTAATGAACAATCATACATGTAAGGGGAAATATTCATTTGGACCCAAAAATGTGATGAATTCTTTAAGGTGTTGAAAATGAGGCTTATCACTATGCTAATACTCACAATTAAAAAAAGTAGAGAACCCTTTATGGTGTATAGTTATGATTCAATGAAGCGATTTATATTTTTGATGATGAAGAATGATTATGTGATATATTATGACTCTTGGGAGTAGAAAATTCAGGTGAAAATCAATCCTACAAATGATCTATATTTGGTGGTTGTGATCTTCCAGTTAAAAATATGATTGAATTATCTCTATGAGGATAAGTGTGATATATATATTGATCACAATAGTTTCAAATATATATTAAAACATAAATATCATAATTTGTACTAGAGAATATGGATAGAGATCAAGATGTATTTTGACTACTCAATCCACTACCATCTCGGTATGGAAAATAAGGTGGAAGATTCTCTAAGTAGAAAGGATCCCACATCATTATCGATGATGATAATTTAGAAGGATCTGGTCTTCAAATATTTTCATATGATACACATGAGTATCATTAAGGGTGGAAATTTATCAATTTTTTCTCAAACTACTACTCAATTATCACTCATGGAGAACATAATGGTTTCTTAATGAAAATATGTGGATAATCAGAAAAGGTAAGAATCCATTGTAAATGGGGAATCATTTGAAATCATGAGTGATGAGGAAGGAATTTCAAGATTCTGGTAATTATTATGAGTACATTCACATCCAGAGCTAATGATGTAGATTTTGGATGAGGCACATAGCTCACCCTTCTCTATTAACCTATGGAGAAAAATGATACATCGATATTTAAGAGAGAACTTTTGGGGGACAATATGCAGAAGGATTTTGCAGAGTATACATCAATGTGACTAGTATGTAAACATATGAAGGCTTAAATTTAGAAGTCTATGTGGATGATTTAACCAATACCCATACAAACATGGAAGTGGGAGAACATCACCTTGTACTTTTTCACTGAACATCCAAGGACATCCATGGGGACAATGATATATGTGTCATTGCAGATCGTCTACCAAATACAACTCAGTTTATCATGATTTCAGTGGACTTCACATTAGATAAAATTTTATAGATATATATATATATAAATTAAATTATAATTAATAATGGATTAATACATTTTATTATATATTATAGAGGATCAAGAGAAAGTTTAAATTCATCGAAGAGTCTCCAACAAGCTCTAAGCACATAAATAATCATCAGTACGAACTATCATCCTCAAACTGTTAGCCAATTTTAGTGGACTATTCTGACACTGGAATATATGTTGAAAAAATGTTCAATGGAATTAACAGGCAGGTTGGACCAAAATCTTACAATGGATGAATTCTATAAAAAAATAGTTTCTACTTGATCATCTGAATGCACCATAGGAATACTGTTATGGGAAAAGGTAAAGAACACTGGAATGTTGGGTTGAAGTTAGTGATAGTTAGCTCCTTGGACCAGAAATGGTCAAAGAAATTATTGAGAGGGTGAAAAACATTTATCATAAGATCAAGTAATAGAAAAAATGAAAAAATATTTATGAATAGAATCATCGATAAGACTTTGAGTTCAATGTTGGAGACATGGTATTTCTATACATATATCTATGGAAGAATTACTTGTGGTTTAAGAATAAAGGATAGGTAATTATGATGTACATCAGTCCCATTGATATTATTGATCATGATGGGGTTGTGACCTATCAACTAGAACATCCACCTACCATGTCTAAAGTACATTATGTCTTCCTTGTATCACTCATAATGATGTACATTCCAGATTATGGACATGTACTATCTTCAAATGTGGTAAAATTATAATGATCATTCTTATGAGGATCATCTAGCGGTGCTCATGGATTGTAGATATAATGTTCAATGTAGAAAAACTACTCACATGGTCAAAGTACTATGGTGGATCCATATGTACGAAGAGGAAACATGGGAATCAGAGGTGGAAATGAAGGAAAAGTACAATCACCTATTTATATCATAGAATGTAAAAAAATGAGGGAGAAATATCATAAGGGGGGAATGATGTAATTAACCAATGATTTGTCAATTGAATTTATATTTTTATGACTATTTCATATAATCAAATGATATTACATTAAATGAACTACTAAGTACTATGTAACATTTAATCATAATATTATCACTTAAGTGTTTTTAATTTTTAAAATCTGACATGCACAGTTTCCTTCATGGTTTTTTTGTGGTATGATAGAACAAACATATTTTTTGCTGAATAGTATCATATCCTTATGAATAGTAACATAACCAACTTAATAGTAATATGACCCTTACTATTAGAAAATCATCCAAAATAATAGTAACCACATCCATACATATATATATAAATGTTTGGCATTTGATAATTGATAATATGACCATAATAAAGGTATTTGTATTTTTGTAAGTCATCAGTAAGTAATTAAATTTAATTAAATTATATAATTATAATTATTTTCCAACAAGGGATTCACAAATTATTTATTTTATGTATTTTGGTTTTAACATAATATTATGAGACCATATGTAATTTTGTAAAGCATTATAAAATCAGTTATAGTATTAAAATCTATATTTTTCTTTTAAATACTTATTTTAATAAAAAAATATTTAATAATATATGAAAATTTATTTGATAAAAATAGTTTTCATTTTTGGATTCTATATATTTAAAAATCATTTCGGTTAACATTTGTGCTTTTCTAAAATACATGAATTTTTTATGAATAATAAAATACTATATTTCTCAATAACTGCTAAAACCTGAATTTTTTCATCATGATGGAGTAATGGATTATGTAAATGGCCATTGGTTCGAACTAAAATGAACATACTACTATTTTTGGTCAAAATATTCATTATTATTTCATGTTTTATCAAAAAATTAATAAACTAATTATAATAATATTAAGTAAACCCCCATCCCCTCAACTATAAACACCACACACACTCCCCTTTTCTATTCAGTCCTCTCAATCCTTAGTATTTCACTAAATTCTACCCAAACAATTCCCCAGTCTCTTCCCTCATATCTAGGATCCATTGGTCTACTCAAAATACAAAATCATCTCCTCGTAAGAGGTTCTCAATGAGATAAACTCAAGAGGTAAATTCCACTTTGGAATTCCTTTATTTTCTTTCATGTTCGTTTCATTCCTTACCTCCCTTCACCGAAATGGTATGATAACTCTGGTAAAAAAAATTACTATAATTATATTAATCTAATCTGATAGTTTATAATAATTTCTCCTTACCCATGTTTTATACTATATCTAAAATCAAGTCCTAGGATATGTTGATTTATCACATTCAAGGTTGGTGGGTTTTCAATCTTCACTTCAATCATCAATTCTTCACATGAAACCTTTTTTATGGTTGAACCAGACAATTAAATATTATTTTGTTATATGATATTTTCTTATAGATTTTATTTTCACACATTATTTAAAATAATAATCCAAAACAGGTTAATTGTTAGAGAAATCAACATTATAATCAATGCATTTATCATTAATGTTTTATATTTGGATTCACCATCAATCCAAATAACCATGTTAATTTTAAAACCATATAACCTTTATGATGCTAAATATAAAAATATAACTTCAATTATGGACAACCACACTCATCATACATTTATATCCAAACATGAATATAAGTGAACCAATCAAAGAAACCATTGAATCAAATGGATCCAAATAATGAAATTGAACCTCAAAACCAATCAAAAAACGTTTTGAATGAACTCAAAAAGATTAAAATAACTCATTTGAATTTAATATATGTTCATTAATTTTTAATTAATTTAACAAATTTTATTATTCCAGTCAATATGACCACATGAAGATCACTACCGAACATACGATAAGGGACCCTATCTTTCTCACATTTATCCAACAATCCCCTCTATGTTATGCCCTATTATGTGTTATTCCTAATGATGCAGTATGATTTTTACCTCCCCCATAACCCCATAATGACTTATAAAATATTAGAAATACCTTTCTCTCAAATTAATCTCTTTTATTTACAAATAATACCATGTAGATATTCTTTTAGTGATTCTACCCAAACACCTTTATTCCTCCAGGTTTCTCAATCATTCTTTTTACCCAAATGATGTTGTATTTTTATATTATTTAAAATATATAAAGAAATCTTATATTCTCTAAATTCATGTTTCAAGATCCATCCCTCATTCCCTTTTAGGGTTATAAATTCTTTAATATGATTCCCTCATCGATACTTTCCAACAAGAGAAAATTTTGTAAGGGAACCTCCCTTGTTTTTACATAATTTCAAGTACACTATAGAATTTTTTAAGCCATAATTGTTTATATAAAGTGATTATTTTTATTATGGAAACCTTATTTTTCCACTTCTAGTTTTATAGAAATTATTATACCCTTTTTATTTTTAATAATATTTAGTAATTCTTTACACCCAAACTAAAATGTTTTAATGAAATTAGTTTTGTTAGATAAATTTATTACATATTGTCACATATGTTTGACAACATTTTGCAACATATATTTCTATTTTACCGTATTAATTTACATGTATGTTTTAATTTCTTTCTCTTATGGACACTTTTATGATACACCCACTCAATTTTCATTATAACATGAATGTGATACCCATTTATCTCCATGGGTTCCCCTATGTTTATGTATGATTTATTATGTATGATTTTTTATATGGAATTAATATTAATGATCATGTTAAGATGGGACCACCCAAATAGATTTCCAATGAAATGGGTAAGGTTTTTTCACATGAAAGGTTTTGTGGAATTGTCTTTGAAATTAAACTTGACGTGTGCTACCATGTATAATGGTCATGGTGTTTAACCTTGAATTATTCCCCTATATGTTCCATGAGGCTTGAATCATGATAAATTCATTATTTATGATTCTTCCACATTAATATTAATTCATGTTTATATTATCCCATGTTTAAAAATTATGATTATATATTCCATTTTATATCATTATGTCATTATCTATAACCCTTGTGTTAAATCCTTATTATTATGTTTATTTCATTACTACGCATTGAACTAGTCCCTTCGTTCATGTCATCCTCAGGGTACTCTATACCGATGTAAGGGCTCAAAGGATGTTATTATCTCTATATGATGATGGAATAAATAAATTTTTTTTAATTCCAATGTTTTATGTTTTATGTATATAGTCTTCTAAGATAAAAGACATCATGATCCATGGATTGTATTATAATGTATAATTATTCTTAAAATCATGTAATATTATTTGTATATGGATAGGGTTAGTATATCTTCCCTTAATCCATGATATCCCTAACCTACCTATTCTTCTATTACTTCACTCTGAATCCATAAAACATGGAAAAAAAATTTCCTTTATTTCATGTACAAATAGTTTATAATATTATAAAAATGTTGTAGAAGACAATTCCCTTTAGAGATGGGGCATGATACATTTAAATAAATCATAGAAATTTAATTATTTGTTGCATATGTAATCCATATAATCCAATTATAACCATGTAGAGTATGAATCATAATATAAAAAACTTTCTCCCTCTATTTCTATTAACTTAGTTATCTTTCTTTTCATCTCAGTTTTTTAATATTTAGGGAAGTATTTTTGAAATAATTTATTGTTATAAGAATTTAATTTCTCATGTTCTATTTACTCTAACTCACATATATTGTTGAACAATGACCACCATCATTCATCATCACCATTGACACAATAAGATAAAAGTGTAACCATTTCACTTTCACTACAACCAAATGATATAAATAACTTTTTATGGTACTTGATCCATTTCTCAGATGCCACTAGATAAATAGTCCAACTAAATTACAGGGTCCTCAACCACATGAAATGATCTAACAAACGGATATCACATTAATGTTTCATTTATAAAGTAATATTTCCATATATATTAATTAAATTCTTGAGTCCAACAATAGCTATATTGGCTACCTTAGAAGGGATGTTTTTATTTTGATTATGAGTATTAATACCTTTATTAATTCTCTTTTCCATTTATACAATGTGTTTTATATATTATATTAGCTCATAAAATAATGAAATTTTATTTATTATAAATATTGATTAACATAAATTAAATAATTTATGCACAGGTAGTTTCCTAATAAAAAATAATGTTTCTTTATAATGTTCTTTTATACATATCCAAAAACTCTATAATAGGGTTTTTCTATATAATCTATATTTTCAATAATAGATTTGTTAGGGTTTCAGTTAAAAATCTTATGATAATAAATATAATTCCCCTCACCCCAAAATCATGGAGCTAGTGCCTTAAGATCTATGATTTTATATATACTAGGAATCACACCCCATAATACTTAACAGTCTAGATGTCTTGGTAAATTATATACATATTTAATATTAAAATTACACTTTAAATGTAAAATAAAAAATGTATTTTCTTTTATAACACCATTATCCCATTTTTTTAACCCTTCATATAAATCAAATGTACATTCAAGGAAACTATGTTAATTAATATATAATAAAATATTGAGAACAAATTTTTAGTGAGTATTAAGTAAAATAAATGATATCATAAAATTTCGAAGGATAATCATCGGGTCATGGTAACAAAACCAAAAACATTCCACATCATCAAAAACATGAGAATAAAATGGCCGGAATAAAATCTGATCAAATAATACAAATTAAATAATCCCATGATCTTGGTATATGACCATGGATGTTCTATCTAATCTAATTGTCACATAGAATAATAAAATATGGAATGATTAATTTTGGATGTATGAACTATCAACATATGTTCTATAGATATCTAATATCATTATTAATTCCATTTATAGATTATATCTATGGGAATAATACTTTTTTTAAGTCTTAACAAGACACTAATGTCATGATCTATCCTTTGAAAATTCTATAAATACAAGGAAATAAAGGAAAAGGGGTTTTCAAAAATCGAATTCATCGCATGAGACTACAAATGGATAAAGGGGATTTTATTATATGGTCCCTGTGACATCCCACCCATCCTCATTGGCTTGAGTAAAGGATTAATTGCTCCCTGGATTAAAAAACATCCAAATTCACCAATTTGTTAAGAAAATTACATGGGATTCAATACAATTGGGGGACTATTTCCAATCCATAAATATACTACCCAACCAAACAGGCCAAAAAAATACTAATACATTTTTCAAGGTAAAAATGTAAAACAATTAAAATTAAAAACATTGACATCAAAACCAAACCAAAACAATGTACCACAATGGAATACACATAACATAAAAGTAAGAAGTGGAATAAAAACCAACAAAAATCAATGACACAAAAAAACTCAAAATATCACAACATACTCCATGCTCCTACACCACAATACATCCCATCTTAGTTGAAGAACCACTAAAAATGTCTGAAACAATACCCTTTAATATTTCTTAATGAACAATGAATGAAACAGAACTACTGTGACAAAAAAGGGGAGAGTAATGAAACCCATTAGGCTCTCCCACAATGAATTCCCTACTCACAATATTAGGATAGAAAATGCTAGTACATTTTTATAAAAAAATTATATAAAAATAATTTTAAATGGATCAATAATATATAAGAAAGTAAAATTTTATAATTCACAAATTATTTCCATGGTTTGAAAACAAACAACATATTAAACCATTTCACCATCATTTTTGGAATCATATTTCCATGATTCCCAAACACAGCCTCACATTAATGTTGTAGTGATAATTCCATAATCATGAGAGGTTTCTCCTTTATCCATTGTGTCTTAAAAAATATTCCAATATCTTTTTTCCCCAATGACATACACCCCTTATATAGGGTTATGAAACTTTGTACCCTAATTTCAGCCACCCCTTATTTAAGGCCACATTGAAAGTAAGAACTCCCACAACCCATATATGCCAAATCATTCTAAATAAAATATTTCAAAAAATTTCAATAAAAACTTTATTTTATTTAAAACCATTCTGTAAAATAATTTTTATAAATCCAACAAATAATATTTTAAAATAAAAAAAATTAAATCATGAAAACAAATCACTTTTAACATCCAATTTCCACAAATCAAAAAATCAAAAAAATACTAAAACTATTTTTTAAGAGGGTTTAAGGAATTAATTTTACACGAATTTGATAACAATATTCAATAAATTTAACCAATTTAAAACTACACATTAATGATCTAATAATATTAATTGATATTGAATCCACCTACCTCGAGAAATCTATTGAAAATAATGATTGGTGTGAAAAATCCAGCCAAAATGAGTTGAATCTCCAAAAACCCACCTTATAACTCATTATATATGTTACAAAATATCTATTTATTATCATTATTAGTATTAATAAAATTTATATCTATCCAAAATAGAATATATCTAAAAATAAAATAGGGTGAAGGAATGTAGATCTATGATAAACTATAAAATATAACCATAAATGAATACATACCAAGTGATCGAGATTCAATACATCAACAAAATCTTATAGATCACCTTTAGATCAATGGGGAAAAAAATAAAACGCCATTATGAGGAAGAAATATTTATTTATCTCTAAAATAGAGTAAAAACAATGGGTTTACAACTAATCGTAAACTATATCCACCTTTTAGGATATAAATTTTAAACCATGCATGGTTAGTCGCACAATATGGAAAACTGTTCACTAACCATGTGAAAGCCTCCACCATATGGAGATCCTCATGTAGTTGGAACAAAGTGTTTGTAAGACCACACAACCAAAATTCAAAAAACATATGTCCCACATTTCGCGGTTTCTAATGGGTGGGCACATGGTTTGGACAAACTACATCCCTAACCATGCTCTTAGCAAGAAGCCCGTATTCACCTTGCTCTGTTTACAATAGGATTTTCACAGTTCTCACAAACATTGGTCCAAAAGAGCACCTTTATAAAGGATTAAAAAAAATATATTACTTTCAATCCCTACCAAACATCCCACAAACACATTACATACATAAAAACCAAAAAATAATTATTACTTTAATGAATAAGGTGGTACTAAATGCAACCCGCCATTGGTATTTCTATACTCACAGAGTAGAAAACCGTGATTGTTCTGAATGATTTATATCCATTTATCATTCATTTCATTCTTCTGTTCTAATATCTCTTCCTTAATATGACCATGTTTCCAAAAAAACAACCTAGATCCTTGATTTTACCACACACGATATTCTTTTTCATATCCATAATCCACACTAGAACATTCACCCATAAGTCATTCATCTATAGGTCAACATGATCTCATCAAATCACATGGTCTGGAGCTGGTTGATAATATTTCAACTAAAATTCCAAAAACTCATTTTTCCCCACATTGTACCAAAGTGGATAATAAAATTGATATGTTTCCTCACCCTTCCATTAATGTCCCTAAAAGGGCCAATATATCAAGGAGATAACATTCCCTATTTTCTGAATTAACAATTTCTATGTATTAGTGTGATAAAAAAAAGATGATCTCTCACATATAATTGCATAGGCCATAAATGATGAGCAACATAATATTTCTAAAGTCTCTGATCCATGTCCATCAATTTCCAAATAAACTTATTCTTCTTAATTGTCTATTGGATAAGGCTCAGCCCAACCAGTGATGTCTCACCTATTACCAGCCATCGAAGTGGAGATCAAAAAGGATTCCCATACAATACTATCAAATGAGGCATTTATATTGAGGCATGATAAATTTTTTTATATCAAAAATATAAAAATGGTATTTTCTCTACCCATGAGCCACAAAAATCGATTAAAAATCCTGAAACATGTCTTCCCTTGTTTTTATCATCAGTTTAGATTATCCTTCCATATGAGGATGATATTTCATACTCATAGTCAACTGAGTCCCAAATAATTTCTATATGGTTTTCCATAAATTAGATGTATAACTTTTATATCTATTTTATTCTATCAATTTTTTTCCATTCCTCTTTACCACTTCTTGTATATAAGCATTTGAAAAGTCCTTCATCATATGTGATTCAAGAATATGGATTAAATGTGACATCATTTTGAGGAAATCCACAATCACCCAAATGGAATCGTTTTTCAAAACCATTCATGGAATACCATTGAAAAAAATCAATGGCTATATTCTCCCATTTTGAAATATTTATTTGTAAAAGACAAAAAAATTCCAACTAGTCTTTAATGATCTTCCATAACTCTCTAAAACATTAAGCATCTCAAAAAAACATGTCTACCATACATTTTATATAGACCAACCAAAGTTTTGATCTCAAAAACATAGACCCTATTTGTATTATTGTATATTTAACCCATCTAAAATGGTTGTGAAAATTAAAAATGTGTTCCTAGAAATCCATAATAATTACCATCAAATTTAGAAACAATAATACTAAAACCCCATCCATACCCAGGACCTTAATGATCTCCCCATCATTTAGTTTTGACCATATCATAGACATATTTTGAATCTGATTCCCACAACTCTTTATATTTTTCATCCTAATAATGAACAAAATAATTTGTAATGAAACCCATAACACCCAATTTGTCTTCACATTCCATGTTCATGTTAGTTATTCCTGACATCAACAACCATTTTTTTGAATTTTTCTTTTCCAATTGATCATATGAATTATTTCTTAATTCATCTTAAACTATATTAGATTGACTGGGTGTATACATTAAATTAATCTCTATCATTTTGAGATAATCAATCCATAACCATCATCTCATATTAAAATACATTTTCCATAAAATACTTTTCAATCTCTTATGATTCAAAAAAACTATTAATTTATCACCAAAGAGTTGTTGACATCTTGTATTCAAATCATTGAATGCGATAACTAAATACGAATAGTTTTTTGCATAGATTGTTTCATGAAACCATAAATTTTTTTATCCATAAGAAACAAAATGTTCACCCTAAATGAGAACATATCCAAACCTTGATCTTGAAGAATCAAAATACACCACAATAGTTTTTCCTAATTATGAAAATAACAAGATTGGTGTTGATTTAATGTAAACATTACGATTTTGAATAGGATCCTAAAATTCCTCATTATATTAGAGTTGAAAACTCATCCTCGTAATTGTTATCTTATGTTATGTAAGTTGTAAAAAATCAGGAACAATGAATCCATAATAACCATATAGATCAATGAAACTGTTTATCTAAATGTAATATGCTAGTGGTTTCCAATAGATAAAAGCCTTTACATTTTTTGGATCTATAAAAACACATTTTTCAAATATTACATAGCTACGTAAATGTAATATTTTTATAAAAAAGTCAATCAGTGATAGTTTCGAAAATAGAAGATAATCCCATATGATTACCAACACTATCACCATGTGTTTCACATGATCAACCCTTGTCCATGAATACACTAATATGTCATCTGAAAACACCGCTACAAAAGAATCCAAAAATCTATAAAATATATTATTTTTCAATTCCATAAAAACTACTAGTGAATACATTAGAAATATGGGAATTAATACATATTCATAATGGATATATCTACTCCTAAAACTTTTATTGGGAATAACCTCCTTCTGAACCCACTATTAGAGATATCATAATCATGAGACAATTTTTGAGAATGACTGATCTATCATCAATTAATTAAGAAAATAATCCATGAATGTAAGTGGATACCGATTATTTATTATGAAATTTATAATCATATAACAATCCATATATAAATGAAGGGATCCATCTGTATTTTTGACAAATAAGGATGATGTTTCTCATGGGGATGTACTTGGCTGAATGAACACTTTTTTTCCCATCTCATCCAACTACCCTTTTAGTTCCCTTGGTTCTGTGGGTTTAAATATTTATAATGGAAGAAAAATATATCTAGTCCTCAAAATAAGATAGTTTTTAATTTTTAATTATCATGTTGGTGGAACCATTGTGAATGTACTTGAAAAAATTTGGAAATTCATCAAAACCCTCTGGGAAACTGTTATTCTCGATCTACTCCACTGATTCCAAATTCACCACTTCTATTTGGTACAAGTTTTTTCCAAATTATTGTGAAACAAATTCCATTTCACAAGAATTTATATTATTTTCCCCTCTAAAGTGATGATTGATTCTATCATCAATCGTAAAATGATTCCATATATGAAAATAATTAACGTGATCCATGAACGTTGTCAACAAATCCATAACAAGGATTATATCAAATACTTTCATGTTAATAACTGATATATACTATATCATATCAGCTCCATCAAAAGTTTCAAAACATTATCTACACATTAATTCTCAATATTTCATTTTACTAAGAGGATTTTTCAGTTTAGTCATATAATGAATAATATCAACTTTTAAACTCATAAAATATAATACCTTATAATAAATAAATTAATGGGATTCTACTATATAAAACAAATCTTTCATAAGGGTTGGATAATGATAAATTTTAACTATAATGGTTGATGATTCAGATTTACTATCCATAATAACATTCTCATATACATATTATTTCTTTCTCAAAGAAATTTTTTTAATCACACTATTGTGATTTATGATGTGGATGATTCATTATATTCTTAGAATCATAATGGATAGCTGTTTTAGACTGATAAGGATTTTTCTACTACACAAATCCCATCTAAACATCTGACATCTACAACACATTATTTTTCTCTCAAACATCCAAGCATAAATTACTATGATTATTGGACTAACTATTCCACAAAAAATTTAAATTGTGGCATGCTCTAGGTTGTGTCAAACACTCTCTAATCATGTGGTTGAATGAACAACATCTAAAACATCCGACATTCATATTAGGTCTTATAGGAAGATTTACTCATCTAAAAATATGATTCTAGGTAATTCTCAAAAATTCAAAATATGATTCCCCTATATGATTGCTCTCAAAATTAGAGTTAAAACAATATATTATAGTTATTAACATGATCCATACACACATATATCTTGAGATTTCCTTTTATCCACTATCGCTTAATTAGCAATCTATATTTAATTTATTGTACAAATAATGAAAAACTTCAGTTGAATTTCTACCTCATCCCAGATACAGAAAATGCTTTCCTTCAAGGATACACATGCATCATCTTTGTGTAAAAGTAGAAAAAATTCATAAATTTAAACACACTCTCTGTCACTCTAAGGATATATTTTTTAAATATAAATAAGTTCATTTCTCTTTTTATCTTAAACATATAAGGATAAAAATTTTATCAAAATCCTCCCATGCAATGTATTTGTATAATTTAGCATGAACATCTAAATCCCACTATTAGAATGAAATATCCCCTAGAATATTCATCATGATCTTGACTATCAAATATATTGTTATTATAATGAAATGAATGATTTGATTCATTCAATTCTGCCAAACCTCTACCATATCTAGTTCTGAATTACCCTGAATGACATATAGATTCTACTTATTGAATTAGATGGAATGATCCACATTCATTGGTTCATACCTCTTATTTGCTATGTCAATATTCTGAAAATCGTATTATCTATTATGAACTAGTCATTGTTTCACATATGGCTCAGGGTGAACCATGTTCTCAACAGAATCCTACGGTTGGTTTATACCAATCCTACAAGGTACCATTTTCTATATAAACAACAAATTCTATATATTTCACTTCCTAGAATATAATGTCTTGGAAATTTAAATTTATACCACCTCATATATCAAAAAATATTTCCCAATATTTAATATTTTATATATTTAATTTTTTTAAAATCTCACAATTAATTTTAAAATCATATCATTTTCAAAATAACCAATTTAATC
Source organism: Viscum album (assembly GCA_963277665.1). Classification (NCBI taxonomy): domain Eukaryota; kingdom Viridiplantae; phylum Streptophyta; class Magnoliopsida; order Santalales; family Viscaceae; genus Viscum; species Viscum album. Next base: position 587,334,098 of record OY728141.1, on the reverse strand, counting down.
CTTTTCAAAATATCACATTTCAAAACAACTATAACAATTTAAAAAAACAATATTAGAAAGTTATATTTCACTACGTAATGAAATATTAATTCTTAGTTGGATATCATATATAAAATCCATGTCATGCTATTATCATTGGCTAACCCAAAGAAAATGATATTCTAATTACTATGTCTATCCAAAACACTTTTGTTACCAACTACTTAGTTAATTTATGTTCAACATAAAAATGTCATATATATCTCTTTATGATCAACATTTCATGTCCCAACAAAGCTACTGCTTTCAACCAATCCAACCCAAAGATTTTACAAAAATGAATTTCAACTCAAAGACATGGAAAATTATGAAAACATTATGGACATATCAGGACTAATAACACCTAGAAACTAACTAGCAAACAATATGATACCACTTGTGACATTATGTTCCTCCTCGTCTTCTTAATTCGATGTTGAATTGGTACATGGACATAATAGACATCCCTATGGCACCAAAAGTGGGAATTAACTTTCAAGGGTTTCAAAACAAATGGCGGCCATTGGCCTTTTTGAAATAAAAAAGACAAACTAACATGTCATAAAAAAGAGTACTAAAAGATTCATGATAAAAATATAAAAAACATAAAGTAATACAATTTATATAAAAACCAAACTAAAATAGAATATTATAATTAAAGATGACTAACATAAAAATAAAAAGATGAAGGCAAACTAATAAACCCATTGACAATAAAAAAATCTAAATATTCTATTCTCTAACTCAATAATACTTCCCAAGTATCCTTAATCTCTACTAAATAAGTGTGATATATTAAAATTCATATCCCTTGTTAATAAATATTTAAAAAATGACAAAAGTGATAGTGAATGGGTGAGTAATGAATCATAGTAAGAATTCTATAAAGGAAATACCTACACAAAACATAATGATAGAACAAGTTTTCACATTTATATAAAATAATTTATATAAAAATATAAACTTTTTGAAAATCTTTAAAAAAATCCATGTAGTTTCATACAAAATCAGTTTCTATGGAAATAAAATAGAAAAGACATTAAAACACCTCACATTCCTTTTTTGAAATCACTATCCCACAATTCCCAAATAGTTCCACACATACATTCATTAGTGAATGTTTTATACTCATTATTGGTTTCTCATCAATCATTTAAGTCATCACAATGTGACCATTCTAATTGTAACCTAATGACATATACCCCTTATATTGGGCCACATCTATTTTTACCCCAGTGGTACATGTCCCTTATTATGTGTCACACCGAGTGAATGAACACCCACAACCCATGTATACCAAAACCATTTCAAATCATACATTACATGCCATTTCCCATCAATATTTATTTTATTAGAAACCATTCAACCAAATCATTTCAATAAATCTAACAAAGACATATGTTAATATCTATATTTTAAAATATTGAAAACAAATCACTTTGTAAGAAACAATTTATATAAATCAGAAAGTCTATAAAAATCTAAAACCATTACTAAATATTGTTTCTACCATTATGTTTACACTGATTTAACAACCAAATTCGATCAATTTAACGAATTTTAATCTAATACATATTGTATTGTTAAAATTACTCTATAGTGAAACCACCTACGTTAAGTATTATTGAGAGAACTAATATTTACATGAATACACTATCAATACTGGGTTGAATCTCCGAAACCCCTTCCAATATATCACTCCTTAATATAAACACAACTATATCTCAGCACAATAGAAATCAACAACCACTAATCTCGGAAAACTGGACTAGATCATGGAATATGAGAGAGGGAATGATAGTAGATGTAATAAAAACAATAAAAACCTACCATAAACAAAGACAAATCAAATGAATCAAGATTCTACATAGCACAAAAATTCTACATATTTCTTCCAGATTGATAAGGAATAATTCTATAGATTGAGAGAATAAAATATAGAGTTAGGGAGGAAATTAAGGAAAAAATGGTGTTAGAACTTATCATAATACAAATACACCTTTTTATTTTATAAATATTAAACCATGTTTGGTTAGTCACTTGGTTAAGAAAACTATGTTCTATTTGTTCTCCAAACTCTACCTACAGAGCACCTTACACGGTAGGCCTGCACTGTTAGAAAAACCATAATAAAAACATTGAAATATTTATATATAAATTTGAACTATTTATCTTGGGTGTAAACATTTTTTTACAAAGAATATTCATAATCATGTACTTACCAAAATTCTCATGTTTCACCTGACACGATTTCTGGTAGGATTTACATAGTTTTCCCTAACTTTGCTCCAACCGTCCACATTTAGAAAGGTCCCAAAAAATACAAATGTATTCCAAACCCTACCAGTAATCACCCAATCACATTAAATACATAAATGAAAAAATAAAAGTTATTACTTAATGTCAATGGATCTATATTCCCTAAACACTATCTTTAATGTCTAAAGAGTTTCACATATATTGAATAATCAATTTAAAAAATATTTTTAAATCAAATCACCAGATACCAATTTAGAAACATTTTAATAAAAATTACTATGAAGGAATGATACTAAAAATTATTTTATAACTTGATAATAAATAAATTCATGATTCGATTTGTAAAATGAGATATATATACATCTCATAAAATAATGTTGGGGTATAGAATCTAAATATGCCTTAATGAATGAAGATTAAGATAAATGCCTAATAAAAGAGTATATATTAAATAAAAGAAAGTAATTATCTATATTAAAAATAATTCAACATAATAATAGCGTAAATAAAACAATAAGAAATAAATATTCATTTCTTCTACAATAACAACCTGAATAAAACAATGAAGTATAGGTTCAACCCAATGAATGGAAATTGAGTTATGAAATCCTTTTCCACAATTAAATTTGTCGAATTATATTATCCATGAAAGAAAAATTTATAAAAAGATACATTTAATACAATTAATATAATTATATTCATTATTATGATATATCAATGGCCAGTTCATGCACAATTCACAAAAATTTAGTTGAAAATTAGTAATATATTTCAAAGATGTATAAGGTGAGATGATAAAACCCTTAACTCACACATTTTATTAGTTTTGTTTTCTATACACACACATATAATGGTATAGTGAATTTTATTTACAAATAAAATATTTATATTTATATTTATAATGTATTATATGACCCTTTAATAACATATTAAATCCTATTCTTTAAAATTATCTCATTATTTTCATTATTTCGGGTGTGTTTGTTTCAAGGTTTCTTGATCATTTAATTTTTGTATAATTATGGATTATATTTTTAAAAGTAAACTATACTATATGAGTATAATTATATTTTATTAATAAAATTATTCTATTTTAAATTTCCGCATATATAATTTTTTCGAAAATAGTATTATTCATTTGAGAAAATGTACACTATAAATGATTAGTTAATTTATGTTGTTTTCCAAACATCACAAAATATTATTCTAATTTAATATTAAGTGACTCTATTATTTATATAACAGGTAATATGTTATAATAAACTTTTTTAAATATTATAAAGAAATAAACATAATTTTATGACCAGCCATGATGGACGAATCAGAAAATGAACAAAATCAATATTCACTGAGCCGATTTAATAGTATAACATGTAAAATAGTTCATTATCTTAGAAAAATAGGAACTTATAAAAAGAATGCAAATAAAATATTAATTAGTAAAATAAAATTCCTATATGAAAATTATTTGGCGGTTATCATGCTTTCGTTGATGAAGGAGGTGAGTACAATGTAGGAAATGAAAGGAAATTAAGATATGTGTATTGAAAAAATTGCCTCCTGAATATCACCTCTAAGGTGGACCCCTTTACGTCATTGCAATTGGCCTTTTGGTGAGACACATAAAACATGGACATTAGAAGAGTTTGAATGTTACAACCTCAAATGATAAAGGGATAAATGACTAAATGATATGACTCATGTAAACAAGGTGCACCTTCCTTTTCGGGAGCCTGTCTGATTAGAACTCCACAGTTAAGCATGCTTGGCCTGAAGTAGTGATTAGGATGGGTGACCTTCAGGGAAGTTTCCCAGGGTATGTGCGAGTGAGGACAAAGTACTCTGAAAAGGACTTGTGGTGGCCTTTGGGGACTGTCATTAGTCAAATAACCCATTCGGGCAGGTGGATGGGACCTATGTTGGGGCCCACCTGTCTACAGGGCAACTGGTGGGCGGGGCCCAGTTGTCACATTTGGTATCAGAGGTGGTACCGAGCCTTAAGTGCAGTGCACTGCCTAGGTTGAGGTGTAGGGCCCACAACGAGGATGTTGTGCTCTAAAGGGGGTGACTGTAACACCCCCAAATGATAAAGGGTTAAATGACTAAATAATATGACTCATGTCAAAAAGGTTCACCTTCCTTTTCAAGATCCTGTCTGATTAGAACTCCATAGTTAAGCATGCTTGGCCCGGAGTAGTGATCAGGATGGATGAGCTTCTGGGATGTTTCCCAGGGTGTGTTCGAGTGAGGACAAAGCACACTGAAAAGTACATGTGTTGGCCGGTGGGAACTGTCATTAGTCAGATAACCCATTCGGGCATGTGGGTGGGACCTAGGGTGGGGCCCACGTGTCTATGGGGCAACTGGTGGGAGGGGCCCAGTTGTCATAGTGAAGTAGTAGATTGGGAATATATTTAAGGAGCATTAAGGCTTGTGGTTCAAAATGGGGTGAGAAGGGGTGGTAATTATACTTGAGGAGATATTGGTTTATGTGATTAGAATTATGATTATATTATATAATAAGAAAACCATAATGAGTTGGAATTAATTTACTTGAGTTTGGATAAAAATTATAATTTTAGAAGCTATTTATAGATTATAAATTCCGTAACCATCAATTTATTTTGTAATTTTTATTTATTTTAATCTTTTTTTAATTTAAATTTCAATTGTTTCATTTTATTTCTTATACCATAGTATTTTTTTTCCATTTTGACTTTTTTATATCTAAATATTAAATTTACAACACAGCGTAATCTATATGTTTCCTCACAATTTAGAATCCATTTTACCATATTCAATTGTCAAAATAGTAATAGTGATATTAAAATCTGACCTCAAAGACATAAAGAAAAACCATGTTTTAAAAGTGAAAATTTCAAAATATAGATATATTTTAATATCCAGTTTCAATTTTAAATTGATTCTAATGATCTAAATTTGTTTTATAAAAATAACTAACCAGATTAATTTTTTAAAAAAAATAATTTTACTATATTAATTTGATATATGAGAATGATTTTTTTATTAAATTCAATATTTTTCATTATTTATAATAAAAATTAAACTACACCAAAAAAATAAAAAACATCTACACTATAATAATTTATATATTAATATTTTAAATTTTTACATTATTTTTTTTCTAATAACATTTATCAAATGGTCAAAATTTGTATATAAAATATTACAAATATCAAAAGTTGTCAAAACATCCTTTATACATATATAGTATTTATAATTCAAATTGGATTTATTATTACATTAAACCCATGAATTTATTAAAAATAAAATAAATTTATTGAATATATAATAAATATGATTCATTTATATCATTCACTAGTAGTGGTTAATTTTATTTATTAAGATAAAATTTCATCGTGAGCAAAAAAACTTGTTTTTTAATAAAAACAAAATATCTAAATTCAATTTGTTTTTATTATTATTTATAATTAATTTTCATCCAATTTATTCCTTTTATGAACAAGTGTATACAATATTTTCATAATTTATTAAATATAATTCATTCCTTCCATTACAATGACTTGGTGGTAACTATCACAATTAAATATTAATAGTTAATATTTTTTATGATAAATGTTATGTGTAACATAATATATAAAATAAATTAAACATATTTAAGATGACACAATCTTTATATTATTAGAGTATTAGTAGAGGGACCCTAATATATGTGTGTTGGAGAGAATGTTTTTTAAATACCAAAAAAATTTCAATAATAGGATGCAACTCTCAATCCAAGTACTTAGAAAATAATAAATAATGTATTGTATGGATGATTTGGTCGAGCCACACCTCTTCAATTAAAAAATAAACATATTTTAAATATGTCATTACAATTACCTCTTTCTTTTCTGAATTTTTTTATTTTTGTTTTTCACCACGGTATCTAGTTTTTTACTATATTTTATAATAATTACAACAAAAAATATTTGTATGACATATTAATTAATATTAATTTTTATGATTGAAAATATTGATTCAATTTATTAAATTTCATATAACAGAAGTTAAATCTTTCAATTGAATAGTAGAGTTTCCGAAAAGGGAAAAATTGTTTTGTATGAAATGACATTATCAATAAATATATGACTTTATTTTATATTTATGTAGATAATTCATAGTTTTTTATATATAAAATAATTTATATATATTTATATGTTATTAATTTAATTTAAATATTTATTTCTAGGGGTATATAAATAAATAAAAATGGTTAATATGTTTTTATATAAAAAAATAGGATGAAAATATGTTTTTAGAATAAAAATTGAAACCAAAATATAGAAAATTGAATATTAAAAAGAAATTTAATAGATTATTTTATCTAAAAATAGTCTTATGAAATTATAATATCAAATCCAAAATACAACTGAACTTTTAAATTTCATTTTTTTGAAAAGAGATGATAATATTTGAAAAATCGATAATTTTAATTATTCATTGAAAAGTCAGTAATTTCATAAAAATATAAACATTTCATCCAAGGTTACATATGATATAATGACTTACTAATTTATTTATATTTTTAAATATAAACTAAATGACATTTTTATTAATTAATTATTGAGTTTTTTTTCAAAATGATATTAATATTATTTCTATAGAAAAACATTTTTATAGAATAATGTATCATTATTAAAAGTTGAGTAAAAATTACTTAAGAATTTATTCATAAATTAATATTCATTAGATTCATTAGATATATTTATTCAAAAACATAAAAATATCATTACCCAAAAATTTAATGTCTATTTTATAATGGTTATATAATTCTTGGGTTAATTATGTGTAGTAATTGTTGTTGTATATGTTATCGAATTTATGATTTTTCTATTAAAATATCCAGGTAATAAAATTATAAATGAATATATATCAGGTTTTATTCTTCCATACATATTTATATGTAATAAAATTTATTTTAAATATAATAAATTAATTTACAATTCCAATCTCGTTCAATTATTTTTACTATTGAATAGATGATATATTGAGTAGCTTTTATCATTATAAAAACACTATTTATTAATTTTACACTTTTATAAGTGAGTTATCAAAATTATTACCTGATATATATCAAAACTCTGAATCATATTATTATAATAGGTACAATATTTTATGACATATTTTTAGTTTTATTATTTTATAATTTAAACTACAATAAAAATGAAAATTCGTCCATAGAAGTCATTTTTTAAAAGATGTTATAAAATTAAAGATGATTATATATATGTTCATGTGATAAAAAATGTAGAATAATTGTAATGTTTCATTTTTTATAATGAGTTATTGAAATAAAATAGATGAATCATGGAATTCTGGATAATTTTTTTAATGATGTTTGGAGGAATAATAGATATATTATGGTAATTGGAAATAAAAAATTGAATTAATTTATATATTTAAATTTAATGTTGGGGATCACAACCCAAGGAGAATCCCATGAATATTTTGTTATGGAATACTAGGAATTAAGGGATTTATTGTGACATTAATGATAATAACATCCCATAATGACCATTTTTATAAATAAAATCTGTCAATGTTAGAATTAAGTCCAATGTTCAGGGTTATTAGAGGGACCCTATTATTTTTTTAGTATATCTATATTTAGAGAGGCTCGATTCTTATATCATGAAGTAATGATGAATAACCACAACATAACTATCTATGAAAAAATATTTATATTCTTTCTATAACATGGAGCCCTTGGAATTTATTTACATCACTAAAAATGTTTAGTTTATTAATGAGATATGGATTGTTTAAAAAACTTATTAACCGAGAAATAAACCTAAATAATTGAGAAACCAAAAATATTAGAGTTTAGGAAGTTATTTCTAGAATAATGGTAACATTACATAATAATTTTTATTCTTGATTTTTAATGTTCATGATGATAAATTACATATATTTCAATTTTATAAATTTTATGGGATTTTTATGTGATCTAAATTTTAACATCCCAAGAATTTACAAAAATTTTATCTTCGAATAAATTTATTTTCATTAGTAGCTTCTGATAAAAAAACACCTGGTTTAAAAATAATTTGTTAACTTTGGCTTTTCAAACATAAGTTCAATTTTTTTAACAAGTTTTTTAAAATTTATTTTGAAAATTATAAATACTTTAAAAAATCAGAATAGAAGAATTATCTTTATGTGGTTCATGGGATTTTACAAAAAAAGTTTTGTTTTTTATTAATACTGAAAATTTATAATTTTAAACAATGTTTTATTTTTCATTTAATTTATTTATAATGAATTATTGTTTTTTAAATTTGTTTTAATGAAAAATTAATTCACTTTTATATCTACTAATACCATTTGTATAAATTTCATATTCAATATTTATATAAAACCATGTTAAACATTTGATCATTTTCTTATTAAAAATTATCTTTCTCGTCATGTCTATGAGATTGTTATTAAATTAAACTTTTCAAATTATGTGAATGGATTTCGTAAAAATAGATTACATTTTTTGAATATTCACTATTTATAATGTCCAATATGTTCAACAAAATATTTGACAAAATGAAATGTGGATGCAGTAAAAATAAATAATTGCGGTTAAGGTAAAAAGGGGTTTACTGAGGGATAAAATAAAAAAATAAGAATAAAATGATAGAACATGTTTTCCAATAATAAATTTATATCCTTATTTATACACTTATTACCTTAATATTCATTTTTATGTGTTTTTGGGACACATATCCATGATAAAACCCTATAAAGTAAGTTCTGTAAATAAAAATACAAAAAATTTACATTTCTTTCTTTTAAAATATATAACAATTTCTAGTTGGGAGAAATCAACATATGTTTGGTTATAAATTTTATTTGGATGAAGAAATTTGATTTCATATCATTATAATTTATTATTATATATTTTAATAAAAAGAATTACTATAAATGATTAATAAATGATTATACAATAATTATTTAGTTAATAATAAATTTATATTATTGATAATAAATATATTAATATTATATTAAATTGAATAAATTGTTGTTTTCCATTATTGTTTTTGATGAATATAACATTTTAAGTATGTGTGAAAATTATATATTTCAATTTAATAATTTCCTTGATATTTTATAAGTTCAAATTAATTAATTAAATTCAAAACTCAAATTATTGTTATTTTTAATAAATTTTTATTTTATTAAAATATTTTAAAAAATAATTAATCTTCTAAGGGATATTTAAATTTTTATAATACCAAATATTACCCAATAAATAAAAAATTAATCTTTTATGATTAAAAAATTTATCTATTAATATTACAAATATTTTATGTGAGATTATGATTCAGTTGGTGTTCTTGTACATTACATGAACGTAGGTTGAAATTAATTTTCAACAAACTAGAGGATTGTATTTTTTAAATTGGATTTAACATTCATAGTTAGTTTTCACACTTATGTGATATGGAATATATTAATTGTGTCTCATTTGACAAATTACCTATTTTAAAGATAAAACTTTCCATAGTGAAAAACAAAAATGATAAAAAAATAAAGAAACATATCATATATGGAAAACAATGTTTAAAAAATTTATTTTATTGCGTGTTGGAGGTTTTTATAAACCAAATAATCCATACAATCAATTTGTAAAAAAATTTGGTTGTACATGAGGTAATATTTACCTGCCAATAGAGAATACATTTGAATATATACAATGGTTCTACTCCTCCTCAACTTTTAAATATCACTCACTCTCGTCACTTATTCACACCTCTCAATACATTAAATCTACTCAAAGAAGCCCAAATATCTTTCAAAATCAATTATATCATCCCAGAATACTATTTAAAAAAATATAATCCTGTGAATGATTTTTGGAAATCCAAATGGAGATACCCATGAAGAGGTAATGTTTGTCAATTATCATCTTTATTTCATTTCATTATCCAGATAGATCAATCATTTTTAAAAAATTAACTTATAATATACCTATAATCTTATTAATAATTTTTTTTGTTTTTATAAAAAGTTAATGACCTACAATCATATTTACTTATATCAAATGGGTTATAAAGTCAATGGTAGTGTTTATGATGGACAACTACCTTGCAAACTTATGCCACTTGTTTTTCCATTACAGACCTTCACAGTTGGGTACGATGAAAGATATAAATTACATAAATTATATGTATAAAATATTTATATTCATTTATTTAAATTATCATTTCCATAATTTTCATCCAATTTTTCTGGTGATATGATAATGTCCATTGTATGTATACAAAATAGAACCTCTCGAAGGAATGTGATTAGTCTTCCAATAATGCACTGTATAGAATGTCAAAGAGTAATTGATGATGAATGAAAGTTGTATAAATGAAAAAATTATGATATTCTAGAATTATTTATCATTATATAATGATAATATATATAATTTTCATTATTACCTTTTCACCAACTTAATGATGATAACATCATTCATGTACATGTGGATTACCACCTTCACAAAGCGATGTGACTATTATTTCATCATCACCCCACATGGATGATATATATTAAATTATATAATATTTAATATATTATATTATAATAATTAGAGAAATATTAAATAATATATGCTTTCATTACATACTGATTACTGTAAAATTGACTCGTTACTCATGCATACCTATGAAGTAGTCTATCAGTCATTGTAACTTACTTCATTATTCCTAACCACCTGTCAAAATTGATTTTAAAATTTTAATTTATTTAAAAATAAGATATTAATTTAATTATCATTATTATAGTTATAATAAATGTTTTTAATTTTAGAAATAACTATATAATTCATTATGAAACACACATGGGAAAATAAGATAATTACCTCCATAAACCATGAAAATAATGAATTTTTTTAGTGGAAGGATAATATTAATTACTAAAATGAACATATATGAAATTATAAATATTAATATAGTTATTTAATAATTTAATTAGAGTTTTAAGACATATATACAGTATCTAAATAGTCATTTAACCAGAAGGAAGCATAAGGTAAGGGATTTCGTCTCAATGTAAATTCCTTTCGGGAATTTGTTTTTTATTATGAAGCAATTAAATTTTATATTTTTTATAAATTAAACAATTAATTGTAATATCAAGAATAATTAATTGTTAATGGAATTTTAGTAATCATTTTTTATTGTTTCATCTAATGTGATTTCACATAAAAATTATTGAATGGTATGTGTTATTGTGAAATCTCATTGTCTTCTGTAATTATTAACATTCTCTTGAAACAACCAGCTTCATATAATAATTATTAATTGGAAATAAATTCATAATAAATAATCATACTTTCTTGTGATAGATATGATTATTACCTAAATAGTATAACATTCTTACATATGTAGTTTTCTTTAATGTTATTTTATTAACTGGAGAAATAGTGAAAAATTGTATCCTTTACTCAATACAGTTATTTGATATTGACCATTTTTATTAATTAAAATTATAATTGAGTATTCAAAGACTAGTAATAATATTCATTATATGGATTGGTGGTCATTAATACCAGAACCTCGATCCATTATTAGACATATGAGACTAATCCTTTGAAAGATGTAGTTGGGTTTTTTCTATGTACATTTTTAACCGTGTTGCGGAATGATCGAGATGATAAATCTAGTATGTGTTTGGGAAAAAAGACATTCAATAAATAATAATTTCATTCATTCATAATTATGTTGTTATTATACATGATATTTTTACAATGAGATTATATTATACTGGATTTCATTCTTAGTTTGTGGATTTAAATAGAAGGGTATTTCAGTTATTTAACATTCCATATTAATTATTCATTATCCAATATTTATGTTAAAAGTGTGTCTACTGACTCAAAAATCATTATTTATTATTATCATTTCTTAATTATATATTATATTATAATAAAACTATATTTAGAATTTCATATCATATTTTTTTATTAATTTTTGCCAGTTTCTAATAATGAATCATATTAATGACTTTCATGGATGCTGAATTTTTACATCTTTATGTACAATGTTTTGATTTATATTCCCATGGTAAAATGGGTAACATATATTTATCTGGTCATCCAAAAATATGAAACCAATTGGTCACTTATAATTTAATTCCATGTATTTATTCCAACGTTATAATGTAATTTTTTGGTATTGGATTACTAGAGTCAAGTTCATTTCAGATCGTTTCCAATAAAGTATAGTAAAATCCATAGGAACTAATTTTTCTGGGGAAAAATAGATTATGGAAAATAAAAATATTAAATATATGAGTTTAACTATATAATAAGATAATAATGTTTTGGTATGTTATATATTATTTTTTTTCCTAGAAATATATCCCTATCTAGAAACATCATGTGGATGTGGTTCTGGAAATTCGTTTTTTAGGGGTAATAAGTCAAAAAATATTACATTTGAATGGACATGATCATCACATAATTTATTTCATTGGGAGATATTGTGAATTTTTTTGATAGAATCCAGGGATATTATTTATATAATTTTAATTTTAATTTCAAATAATTAAGTTGGATTTTATTGAAAATATATTCCTAAAAACATTTAGGTTATTAGGATTTTAGATATGCAAAAACATTTCAATGTATTTTAAATATTTAATTTATTAGGGATTATAAATTTATTTTTTATAATGATATTATCTAATTTTGTGTGTTCTACTATTTATGAAAGGTACCTATCAAAAAGAATGGGAATAAAATGAATTCATGTAGTCCAATGTGTAAGAATATTTATATCTTTAATGTAGTCTATCAAATTTTTCGAATGGAATTGGTCTCCCAAATATTGTCATCCTATAATAATGTATAATAAGGTACTATAATGATATATAAATTTTTATCTATGTATTATTTATTTTTAGGGAAGCACATGGACAAGGTGATGATGAATAAAATGATAAATATGGAAATCATAGATTTGAATAGATTTCAGAAATGTGATAATTGTGGAATGAAAAATAATAGTACATTGTTAAATGTATATAGAACATAATATATTTTTATAGAAAAATTCCATGATTTTTTTCATTAAAATGTTATTTAGAATGTTTTCAAAATACAATGCTTCAACTATAAAAAGATGGGGAACTACACAAATTATTTTCTCAAGATTAAATGGAATATGTCTCATGAGAATCTAATAGATCATAAAAAATGTATGATATTACAACAGAAGAAGGGGAATGATTAATATTCTTATGTTTAAATTCATGAAATATTTCATATGAGTATTTTATCAATGATATCATCGTTATACGTAATGAAAAATATTTAATGATTTAAATCATGTAGTTTTTCAGTTAGGATTTGAAGGATTTTGTGAAATGATACCATTGACCAATAAAAATAATTTAGTGGAATGTTACAATTATTATAAGACACACTATTGGTGTAAGGATAACCATTAATATATTTATGATGTTTTAATTATGAAGTAGGTATAAATATATCCTTGAAATTGATAAATGATATTCGATACTTTTGAATGCCTTCGAACTATTTAATAATATATTGTCACTGTATTTTATGCAATTATTTAGGGGCGTTAAAACATTTTTTGATTTTTTAATATATCCATTAATAAATTATTTAATTAAAAAAAATTTATGAATCCATGTTATCAAAAATTATTTTATGGAAATTTAGGTTATTATAAGGTTTTACAAACACATATGACTAATTATTCACATGTTTTGTATGTGATTATTAACAAATATTTTTTTTGTATGTGTGGTAAGTGAATTTTGGAATTGCAATGTTATTCATTATGAATATTTTAATCTTAATCATTTAAAAATGACAAAAGTAAAACCATTTATTAATTTCTTTAAGTTGAACATTGTCTGTTATTTTCGTGAAAAATGTATTATTCAACATTAAGAATATACATGAATATTAGAAAAATTGTGGTATCGATTCTTCCCTAAATATAATTATAGATTTATGAAATGACATACGATTATATTTAATATACTACAACCCATTAAAATTGAATTTTAGAGCTTTAGTCATAAAAAATATAATTTTGGTTGTTCATTTCATAAAGTATGTGATGAATTGGGAATTGATCAAAGAACACAAAAAGGATAAAATTATTCCTATAAAAGAAAACAAATATAATGTTAGTTAATTTATTTCTAATTTTAGAGAGTTAAAAATTTTCATAAATATAGGAAAGAAATATTGAAAACATGATATGTTATTATCCTCTTATTTATTGATATCGTTCTCATTTTTCACACCTTTGGTTTATGGATTTGTGTTAATTTTTTCTTAAACCTGCATTCTAACACTCTCCCCAATTATTTGTCTATTATTTTTCTCTTTACTGTTCCTATTTTCACTACTATCATATATTACCATATTTTTAATTCTATTATGACCTATTCTATATAAATATTGTACTTTTTTTCCAATCATACGAAGAGGATGTATTAAAAAACTTTTTACAATGTGGATTTTTTCAATAGTTGTATTTACCATTGTGGAACCTTTCATTACTGGGATCAAGTCTAAATTTATAGGAATATATTTTTTTTGTGGTTTGGAGACTATAATACCCTTAGATTTTAAACATATTTATCTTAGACTAAATTTAATGTCATCGATAGATTTTGGTGCATATAATACTTGGTTTAAACAGAACATGATCTAGTCATGCTTTATAATGATAATACAATATTAACATTCACCTATTTTAAAAATGTAATTAAAAAACATAGATATAATTTTTAAAATAAAAAATTAGTTAATTGGTTATTAAATTTTGTGATTTCTTTAAATTATTCCTTTTGTGATGAATAGAGAACTAATATTTAATTTCAATTCAGAAATGTCACTGTTGTAAAAATTTTATAAAGATAAATTATGATTTTAATTATATTTTTACTTGAATTTTTTATATTTTTATCAATTAATTCAATTTAGGTCACTGTAGTAATTTTCACATTTACATTGGATATAAAATCCTTGTAATATTTTCAAAATTATTTCATTAATAACTAGATATCTCACTACGTTTGTGGGATAAATTTAAAATTAAAATTTTCCAATAGTGTGAATTTAATTTCTCAAAATGGATTATATAATTGGTATAAAAATAATATATAATTTATAATAGGATTGACATATTTATTTGAAAAAATTTAATAGTGAATTCAGTAAAAATTATTTATGAAGGATAAGGTAAAATGAGTTTTTTCATGGGGCTAAACTAAGAAGGGAATAAAATAACCTACTAAATAATTGAAAAAAATTAATTGCCACATATATAACCTTCTGGAAAAAATTTATTTATTTAATATTTAATTGGACATATTAAAATTATATTTACCTATATGATAGGCGAATTAATGAAACACTAATAAGGAAACCTTTAATTCATCAATTACCTATAAAGCATTTAGATATGTAAAAACCCAACATATGTTCATTTCTAAATATTATCATTAATGATAAATGAGTTTTAATTTACGATAATTTATTTAATTTGTTTTGATATGAAATAATTAAATTTAATAATTTTAAAACACCAATGCAATAATTATTTAAATAATAATAAAATAAGATTATTTATGCATAAAATAAAAAACCATACTAAATTGAATGAATTATTATATTCCAATAATTTTTTATAAAAATAATTTTATTTACATAGCTATGATAAAAATATATTATGCTTTCATAATATCATTAATATTTTTAATTTCAAATTAATTGAAAATTTTCAAAATTTACCTAAATATTATTTTTTATTACTTGATATTTAATAAAATAATAAAAAGTTAATAAAATACTATCATCCTAAAATTGATTTATAAATTTTAATTAGTAACAAATATGGTATATTAAGAGGTTTTTTTTTCTATTATAATTCATACGATGAATTATAAATACTAAGAATTATGTTAGTGTGGTTATTGTTTAAACAATCTTCTCTTTCATGTTAAATGTTCCTTTGTTAAAATTAAATTTCAAACAAATATAATTTTTTTTAAAATTATAATTTTATATTTAAATTAATTGGGTAAAATTTATTTAACATGTATCTTTTTATTTTAGTCTTAAATGATATATTACCTATTTTAAAAATTACAAGTATACATAATGACATACCAAAATTGTAAAAAAATGAAACCTAGTGGAAATAGAACAAAATGTTTAAAAAAAATATTATTCTGATTTAAATATTTTTTATAAAAAAATATTACACCCACAACATTTATAATAAATTTTAGAGCCACATGAGGTAATATGGTACTCCCAGTAGTGAATAATTTTATGAATTAACACAAGTGACAGTCCTCAACTATAAAAAACAAAACATTCCCATCACTTATTTACAAAATTAAATTCTTTTTTATCAAAACTATTACCAAATCACAATCAAACATCCATCCTCTAAACTTATGAGCCTTATTATTTTGCTGAAATCCAACCCATGATGGGTTTTTTGAATTCCTAATGAAGACACCTGAAGAAGAGGCATTGTTTTTCGAGTAGCATCATTGTTTCATTTATTTCTCCAAAAAAATGAGTTAGTATTAAAACATTATTTTAAGAAACATAAGTAACTCACAAATACTAATATTTTTTTATAATATTTTCATGGAATATATAATTCTCAACATCCATCATGCGTCTTATGAAATCGTTATTCGTGTGTACGACTAACTACCGCTTCATGAACTGATACCATTTTTTCTTAAATTACCACATATAAATGATTGGTATGATGATATATATAATGTATATATATGATATTTATAAAATAATTATACATATTACATCATTACTCTATATTTTTTTTACATTCCATTACATTGGTGATACTATAACGCTACTCATGTGTCCATATGACTACTGCCTTGCAATGCGATGTGATTCATTTTTCATAAATGCTTTACATGGAATGTTATATAGTTAATGATAATGATTATATATGATGTAAATGAAATAATTATGAAATTATTTAAATATATATCATTCTTGTAGGATAATATACATCTTTTTCATTCTTATAAGTTGACTCTAAAAAAATGATAACATCCCTCCAGTAAATGTAGACTAATTCCATCCCAAATTAATGTGACTCTATTTTTTCATCACCAAATAAATAGATAATATATATAATTCTTTAACATTTCAAATAATATTTCATTATATTTCATTTAATAATAACTATTACATTCATTTTTCAATAATGATTATTAGAATATGGATGCATTAATTATGAATATGTTTATACTACAATATCGATGTTCATAACTTCTTTTTATATAACCATTATTAATAATGTTTATTAAAGTAACATTTATGTGAAAATAATATAATTATGTCATTATTATTAGTACAGTTATTAAAATACTATATAATATTCACATGAATTAGATCATTCACGGAGAAACACGCATGAGAGAACAAGGCAATTAAGAGTTTAAAGAATGAAATTAATTATTTAAAATTAGTGAACTAGAAATAAGATCGTAGAAAAACATAATACATGATATTTTGATTATAATTAAGGTTATATAATAATTTAATTACATTATGAAACCACTATACAATAGTTTAAAACATATTCAACCAAAAGTAAGCCCATGATAAGTGATTTTACCTGAATATTAATTCCATTGAGAGTTATTTGTTATCACGCAGACATTCACATTGATGGTGTCTATGTACTGCCCCTTTTATAATTAAAATTATTTATTATTTATTATTATTTATATTATAATATTCAATTTAATTATTACATCCAATGGGACATGACTGGAAAATTAACAAAGTCTAAGAGTTATTCTGTAGTTTCACCTTATTTTATGATTATAACGATTTTATTAAAACAAAAACATTAATACAATAATTTTTAATGGAAATTAAATTTTATTTAAAAATAAATATTATTTTATGGATGTTATTATTAATTCAAAAATTGAATTCAGTTTTTACATATGTTATTTACTATTATAGTTATTTGTTTAGATGTGGAAATGTTGATATCTTTGTATCCTTTACTCAACAAGTATATTTTTAAAGAACATTATTTCTGATTTTAATTGATTGTTTGATATATGAGGAACTATTTGGACATGAAACACATGGGTTAGAGAATTATTAATGTAATCTCATTGATATATCGATAGTATCTTCAAAATAATCATTTATCCAAATATAATATGTTTTTACCTAGTCTGTATTAGACTGTATAAAAGATTGATCATGAATGTAAATGTATCGTGTTTCTAGAATACATGGTGTTTGATAATTAATTATTTTATTAATTCATAATTAATATATTATTATCCATGAGACATTCACAATTATATTATATCTGGAAGAATTATATTCTCATGATATAGATTTAAACAGAATGTGGTTTCACTTATTTACCATGAAAAAATTATTATTCCTAATGTAGTATTTATATAGAATTTGTTTTCATTTATAAACCCTTCCATATTTATTATTATTATTGATTCCATATATATTTCACAGTAATTAATCATTACTGCGATTTTGATGTCATCCCTTTTTCCATTCCTCAGGGTATGAAGATAAGTCTTCTGACTGTGTTTCATGGATGTTGAACATTTTCTTTTGATATTTAGTATGTTATATTTCATTTACTAATGTATAATATGTATCATGTTTTTATCTATTTCTTCAATAATATTAAAATCATCATTACATTGATATTTCATTCAATGTATCTATTATATGGTAATAATTTAAGACACCATATTCATGCTACTGGCATCAGGGTCATTAAATTAACTCAATAAGTTTGAGTGCTATTTTAATGGTTAATTATTATGATTTTTTTCACAATAAATTTAATATTAATGTCATATACATTGGTAACCTTGTACATTCACCTCAATTAATACAGAAATCATTATTTATCGAATTTCTATGAAGATTTGATTTTAATCGGAAAAAAATAAAATTACATCAAATCATGATAGAAAAGATGAAAGAGAAATTTATCTGTTTATCTAACTTGATGATCATATAGAATCTTTAGGTTTATAAAAGAATATATTGTTCCACAATAAAAGGTGTAATTCTCAAATTTTGTTTTTGTAAGAGTAAGGTAATTATTATAGTATAGGTAATGTTTCATTATGAGTAGAATAGTGTGTTTTCTACCATAATGAGGGTTAAAAAATTATAGGAAGATTAAAAAAAAATAAAATTATAATGGACAGGTAGTATAATAACTGGATTTTGCTACACTGCTATTATGAAAAACTATACCTAGACTACTTATTCTATAGATAAAAATACATTCCCTAAAAAAATCATAGATAAAACATTAGATGAGCTAATATAAATGTATACATATTTAAATAATTACTGTGTTACATCTCAAAATCATCACAGTATTCCATAATCATAAATTTTTTATCAATATCGTAGACTAAATACATAAAAAAAAGATTTGACAATACATATGAATTTTTATCAATAAAATTTCCATACTGGAATACCTTCAGAATAACCTATATGTTTTACATTTCTTCATAAATTGGGGATTAGAAACATAAAAAAGTTATTGGCTTAACCACTCAATAAGGGAAAATCCATCAATAATTAATCAAGGGATAAACCATAAACATGAGTGAAAAAAATATGGGAGAAATGTGTTATTAAAAAGAACAATGATAAATCATATTTATTGATAACATTGAAGATCAAAAAATGTAATACCAAAATAGATGTTTTTTTAGATAATTAGATTATTTAATCATGATACAACAAAAATATGGAATAATGAATAATAATATGCATGACGATATTACATGTAACTAAATTAAATAAAAAAGAAAAAATTTACACTAACATAAGTCAATAAATCATAAAATAATAGATTCATAATTACTACATGTTTCCTATAATATGTTGGTGTAGGATCCATTGCACTATTACCATTTTTGGGAAGGTATCACAAGTCAATTACCATAAACATATTGAATCATACATCAAATATTGATTTTTGTAACAAAGTGGAGCATGAATCAATTCATAATTATCAATGTAGATAGAGTAATTATACATTATTACCATAATAATATAATGATATATATTTATATATCTGATGAATTTTAAGAAAATATGTGACCCACCCTTCATAATAATAACCATCCATTAATATGTTCTCTATATGATCATAAAAGCAATCAAGCATCATATGACACTTAATTAAAAAATTAAATAGTAGATGGTTTCATTAATTATAGTCCAAGAATATTATATAAGATATATATAAAAAGTATATAGATTATGGAATAACATAACCCTAGTGTAATATAATGATTATTATTGATATGGATATAGGTGGGAAATGTTTTTAACAACATTGGATATATCAACTAAAAAAGAATAGGGAATATAATTTTTTAAAAAGGAATGAAAACTACTTTAAAAAGATTTCATTTAAATAAAATACATTATTTTATGAAAATTATAAAAATAATAACAATTCATGTTTTGAACTGAAATGAATTTTAAAATAAATTTGAATTTTAGTAATAAATGGATGGGTCATTTTTTAAATATAACTTTAGAACATGTCTTTGTGATTTTGAACCCTTAAAAGTGAATTTCTGGTATTTGGAGAAGGATTGAGGTGTTTTTCAGGTGTATAAAACAGATTTAGGAGCATCAAACTGGGAAAATAATGTTTTTAAGGACCTATACAAGGTCCATGGTTTGTCTAAAACTGTCTGGCCCCCTACTGGAAATCGTTTGACCCTTAGTAGGTTGGATGATATGATGTGCATGGTCTGTGAAAAAATTATCAAAATTTGAATATATCCTAAATGTTTAGTTCTTCTTAATAATTACCTCCAAACATTCATCACATGGTATTTAGATGGTTAGACAAACCATCTGAGAATAAGCATTTGAGGTGGATCTCGTATGGAGGGGGTGCTCCACTATTAGCGCACAGTTTGGAAAACCAAGAAACCCAAACAATGTGGTGTTTTAATTCCTAAAAAATAATTAATTTATTTTAAATTATTTGAAATTGAAACATTAAAACACCAAATATATCTCTCCCCTTAGAATTGTGATTCATCCATGCTTGGGTTGTCCCTAGCCAAACACTCAAACCCCCTTACAGATGCCTCTCCATATACCAATTCAATTCTATTTTAACATGATTCTCATACAATTTGATGAGGTTATGTATTATGCATCCTTATAATCCTTCTCATTGTCTGATTTGGATCTCACATACATCCTAAATAGATCTTCCAAAACCCTATGTTGTGTTTTGCAAAATATTTCTTATTTATTTCGATGTTAGATTGTGCAGAAGGACTATATGTATGTCGTCACTAATTTTCTGAAATCCACCATTGAAGGTAAAGTGGGTTGTATTTTTTTGGGTTTCGACCACCATCTGTAAAATGGGATTACACCCATTTCTTAGCTTGAAACCAATTTTGTTAGGGTCATTATATGTTTTTGAATTCTGAATAATTAGTCTATAGTGTGTTTGATTATGCCATGTCTTTTCTTGATGCCAAATTTAGTGGTTCCTCACCACGTGTTCATCGATTGGAATATTTATACGGGAGTTCTCCCATTATATTTAATTACAACTGTGGTAGGAAATATATATGTATATATTTCATGCTATGTGTTCTTGATTATAATATGAAAATTCATACACATGTGAGGAAAGACATGTCAATTCATATATTCATTTATGTAAGGTTCCCCTAGGACATGTTCATAGGCAATAAAAATAAGTTCGTAGGGTATAGGCTTCCATATATGTATTCATATGTGAATATGCTCAGTTGGGGTAATAACATCTTCAATATATAAACTATAATGATCTGAAGTGTTTATCTTTTTGCCACCCTAGGGTACAAACCCTTTCATTTCCCTTTTAATTCATGAAAGAGTTAATTAATTAATAGAATATTCTATTCACATTTATTTTGATTCTGTGACACGTGTGGTAGTTTATACTAAAGACCATTATTTTTAATGATTAATTAAATTATTAAATGATCTGATTGATTTTTTAAAAATAAATTCCGTGATTTTATATTAAAACCCCTCTATTAGTGGTTCACTATCTCAAATGAAAAATTAGTGATAAGTATTTTATGATTGATTTCTTTAGTTCCATTGTTACAATTTTATGCCCTTCAATGAATAATTTTTTATTGAGTAATATTAAATGATTTTACATTTATAGGAAGCCCCACATGTTATTGATTTCATTTCGATGATTTTATTTAAACTGACTCGATTATAATGTAATTAGTTAGATAGGGACATCCTATAATTGAAAGGACCATGACATGAATCAATTTCACTTGTTTGGTAAAAATGTGTGTGAAGACCTTGAGTTGAATGGTTTATACCAGATAGAAGGATTATAATATATATTTATTTAATTAATAATGAAAAATGGATGTTTCAATTGTATTGAAGTGTACCAAATGATTTTAAAAATAAGTGGTACTTTGGGATTGGGAGTCCATTCCTCTATATTTATTCCTTATGAAATATTTCTTTTGAAATGTAATGGTTTATATAGATTGTATCTTTATTAAAGAAAGACATAAGAGGTTTTTCTTCATGTGTCTGGATTTATACATTACTAATCTAGGATCATTATTAAATGATTCATGATATGAGATAAGAGGTAATTTTTTATGTTCAACATATAAATTTCTAACATGATATAATATATAATGAGTTATATATAAGTGTATTGATGGGAGGAATTCATACACAATTCGAGTATTACGAATGTTTATTGATTGAAGGCATTGACACCCCATTGTAGTTATATATAAATAGGACTGGGTTTGAGTCATTCTTACCCAATTATAATGATAAGTAAACATGAATGGGTGGGAGGATTTCATACCACATGCTAGCTATATATAAACTTAAATGGATTGGAGGCATTGTTACCAACATGCCTGCTATATTCAAATTTGATTTGGTAAGATTCATTCTCACCCCATTCCATCTATATATAAACATGAATGGGTGGGAGGAATTATTACCCAATGCCAACTAAAAAGAAATTTGAATGGTTGGGAGGCATTGTTACCCCGTGTCTGATATATATAAATGCAAATATGAGGGAGGAATTCTTACCACATGCCATCTATATAAAAACATGTGTGGTTATGAAATATTGATCCTAAACATGTTATGATATATATATTGATTAATTATGACTAATTTAATCTTTTGTCTAAAGAACGTATATCCATCAGGTTCCCTTTTGAGTTTGGACGGTTGGTTATTTTTTTATTCCACTATATTAATATTATGAAATAAATACACACTACATTAAATTATGACTCACTATTTAGATTAGGATAGAAATCATGTGTGTTGGGATATTATTATTTTTATCTCACACCTTGATCAGATTCCATTCATACCCAAGTATACCATCTATTTCAAATGGTTTTGGCTCTTGTTTAAGTTATACTTAATATACATGAAGAGTTATGATCAATGAACTAAAACCGATGTTTTCAATTATTGTGGAGATCATCGTTGGGATTTTTATTCATTTCATTTATTGATTACTGTAATTTTAATATTATTAAAATAATCTTGGTTGTTTACTAGTTTATTTCATGTATTAATTACATGACATAAATTCATTTATTCTATATATTGGTGCAGTATACATTCATTAAATTGTTATTATTTGTTGTCTACTATTTCCATTCACTTATTTAATGCATTCCATTGTTACCTAATTTTTCCTATTATTTATTCCTTAATAATACCACTGTGAATCTAATATAATATTTTATATTCTCTCTGATATCGCCTCCAGAAACCATCACAGCTATTTGGAAGCCTCTCATGAATGGGGAGATGTTCTTGAGGTCGTGCGACTAATCGTTTCAACTACAAGTTATATGGTAAGTCACTTCGGGATATTACAATTTGATATCAGTGCTTATATTTCTTGTTTGCTGTATTTTTATGGGTTTTTAGACAAGAGAATAGTATTTTTTTAGTTATTTATTAATAGTAGTGCTTGGAACAGACCAACCAATGTACGAGAAATTACCATGAGTCCAGTGATGGGATTTCATGTTTTTTTATCATTATTATATTTGTTATGATTTCAAATAGTTTTATTGGTTTACCATCTACTTTTTTCGACCAATAAAAATTATGTAATTTTACCCTTAGTGTGATATGGGATGGAAGTTTCATTTTATCTATCATATAAGAACATTGAATATTAATATGTCGTGTATGTTCCATGCCATAAAGTTTCATTAGCAGGTTTCCTTCTATGTAGGATTGAGTACATTGAATGTTATTCAATGATTTTTAATTAAATTGAATGATATTTATATTACATGGTAATTTTTTATATGAAATTATTAGTTGAATATTTTTTGTTAATATTATAGGATGATTTACGACTAATAATCCACAGTTCATGATAGTATAACAGTTTTTTCCTACATTTCATGATTCAGTGCTTACAAGAATCCTTATTTGTTTAATTTTGGAAATTTTATACTAGATTATTTGAAATGAAGTTGGTTTCTATTAATCAAATTGTTGGGTGAAATTATGATGTGATCTTCTTCTTAGTTATAAGGTGTATTAATTCCTTATAATCATGAAATGATAACATGTATATTTTAACCATTGTAAATATATTCTACTGTTAACATCCTAAATTGAAATTGGTTTTTGAATTTGGATCCAAATAAGAATCCATAAATTTTATGGTTACATTATAAGTTGGTAGGTGTCCATCCAAACATTTAAAACACTACATATTATCTTGTTATATTTTTAAGTGAAATTGGATTCAATTACATGGATCCAATTTTTAATCCATGAAGTGTATGTGACCTTTATGAATTGGGAAATGTAAACCCATGCAATATAACTTTTTAATGTGATTAATTTTTTATGTTAAATGTATATTAATGTAATGGTATGTTTAATTTTGAGATAAAATCAATTGTTTTCTTTCTAAAATGTGAAAATAGACTCATTTAGGTCATTTTGGACATGAAACATGTGAGATTACACACTGTGAGGGTTCTGTAACTTTGTTAATTAATAAAATACTATTAGTATGATTTTTAGAGAACCCAGCTTGTCTTAGTTAGACCCTTATAGGTCACCTTATCAGTTAATAAGGTATTTTTATGATAATTTACAAATTATTACAGGATTTCAATGAATTGTTAAACATTAAAATGGAAATTTGTTGAGACATTCCAATGTCTACATTGTGCTACGAGCTAAACCTAGTTACCTTGTGTTGTTGTTTTTAAAAATGTTACCTGATATTTGGATTAAATCATTATATAATTAATGATTAAATCTGATTGAATATAATGGTCTTAGAAATTGAACCTATTATGGATTCCTCTGTTTAAAAACCCTCACGTATGGGTAGTTAAATCATATCTAAGATCCCTAGGGATGGAGGAATGTTCATTTTCCATAGGTTTTATTTCTATTAGAAATGTGTTAAATTATACTATCTTGAGTCTAGTGACTCTTATGTTGGTATACCCAAATTCTACAGTTGATATTTTATTTTTCCTAAGGTGATGGCATGTGATGTGTACAACCCTTCAGTTTAAATTCCTAGCTAAATCCCATGATTTTTCTGATGTATGGTGTCCTTGTGGGACAATTGGCCCATGTAGGACTATTAGTTTCTAATTAAAACCTTTTTTGTAGGGTAGTCATTGTATCCTTGGATTTTTTTTGGGATTGAGAGTTGTGTAATGTTTGGTTTCAGTAGGTTCCACATTCAATAGGCATGGTTGAATAATTCACGGGTCATTGACCATTTGATTTTTTAGGAAGGGATGATTTTTTATGGTGTCGTAAAAGGAAATAGTTATAAGATGAAATATTACCCTGAAGTAATCATCTAATTTTGTTGAGTATTGTCTCAAGTAATCCCCATGTATAGTAACCTCAGTGTTAAAAATTTAGTTCTTCCCAATGCTCAAGATTAACTTTCTAAAGAATCATGTTTTTTTTATATTCCAACAATTTTGGATTTGATTTCAAGTGCACTTGAAATATTTGACTGTGTCTCAGAAAAATTTCACATATACAGTTAAGGTGGTTTTGATCTATCATGGTGGCGAGTAGCAAGTATATCTTTTACATTAAATGACAATGAAACTCCTAAGGTGATAAGTGTCTCAATGGTTGTGATCAATTTTATTTAATAGTAGAAAATAATAGCTAAGAGTGACCATTTCTAAATGTTTGGTTTTCTTAAAATATCTTAGGGCTATAGGGTTTTGAAAATTTGGGTTCTTTCATAGTAGCACAACATTAGAGAGGTTGGTCGGGTATAAAACTGAAGGGTAATGTATTTGGTCTTGGTAATTTATCATTGTTTGAACATTAAGGATCAAATATACCTTAGTTGGTAAAGGCATTCATTTGGTTAATGGAAATGCATCATCAGGTGATGTTGAGACCCTCCATTAATGAAGACCAATTTTGGTTCGATTGTTCTCATTTCAAATTATTGGGTATGTTTTCCTAGAAACCAATCACCCAACATAGTTTTTTCTACATTGAGATAAGAACATAACCTATCTTGACATCATCCTAGATGCCCAAAGAGAGTTTCGGTCGTAGTACATGATAAATATACAAATTTCGTTGATCAAGTTTAGTGGTTATCTTTTGATCCTACATACTAAATGCACCATTTTCATCGTGGTATAGATAAGGGCCACAAAAAAAGTCATGTATGTACTTGGAGGACTCATTCATGGTGAATAAAATACCCCTTGGAATGATGGATCAATGTTCTACTTGTAAAACTCTATCATTTTAAGATAATTTTTCATCTAAATGGTTTGAAAAAGATGTTTTAACACAAGGTTATTCTTCATTAGCATCTACGGTCAGTGACATTCTATAACATTTCATTAGATGGAGAAGATTGAGGGTTGTGTCAATTGAGCTTCTTCATAAAAATATTTTTCAACATTGAATTTGAGGTTTATGGGGAATTTATCATGTGATACTTTTTGTATCATGCTATAGGGTCATTAAAACACTAAAATATGTTTTTATAAGGAAATTTCTATAGTGGGATATACTGAGGTTTTGAATTTGAAACTTTATGTTAAATCCTATGGTGGGAAGTAATTTTTCCTAGATGGTTGGTGGGATGATGATGTGATTGTGTCTCTAGATAAATGGGCTTAGGTAATATTTTTCTCATTACATTGGTTGGAAAACGGGTGTTGGATTTACTTTTAAAATTTCTTGTGTGACACTTACTTAAATAAAATTCTTCATGTTGTATTGGGAGTTATGATATATAATGAGACTTTTGGAACAAATCTTCACAACCATTTTAGGTGTAGTATTGTATACATTATTCCAAAAGGATTCTCGGGGATGAGAATTTCTATGGTTGGAAGGTTGTAATGTCATGTGTTTTGAACCGAATTGAAATTCAAAAAGGATTTGTATTTTTTTTAATTACTATGTGGACAATTTATAATCAAGAGATTCATAAAAAAATAATGAGAGTTGTAACCCAAAAAATTGATGTCTTTGGACTTCGGTGGAGTCTTGAGACGTTATTTGGGTGTCATGAGGTGTTTTAGGTGTGTTGGAGTGGAAAAAATCTAGTTATTAAGTACCTACAGAGGGTACACGGTTTGTCTAAAACCGTAGGGACCCTAGAAAAATAATGTTTGACCTGTAGAAGTTGTGAATAGGTGGTGAGCATGGTTTATCCATGGTAAGGGAAACCATTAATGACAAATAATATAAGGTGGATCTCTAATGTAGTTGGTGCTTCATGGTCAGAACACACGTTTGTTAACCATGAAACCCAACCCATGATGTGTATTAGTATTTAATAAATTACTTAATTTAAGATAAAATAAAATAAAATAATATAATTAGAACAAATCATATCCATATCCCTAATGAATCACGACACAACAAACCTTGGGCTCTCCCTTGGTCACATGCTTGAAACTCCCCATGTGGATCCATCTCCATCTTCTGATTCATCATGGGTTCATCAAGATTATCATCTTATTCGATGTGGTAAGAAATTTACCATCCATATCATCCTTTTCATTGGCCGTTTTGCGATTCATCATCTCCCTTAACTGGTTCGGATAAAACCCAAGGTTAGAGTTACTCTGTTTTTTCTTATTTATTCTCATGGTAGTTTTTGCATATTGTCTATTAGGGAATCATCAAAAAATTTCCTAAATCTTAATCCAAAGACAAAGAAGATTGGTATAATTTGGGGTGTGTCTATTATATCAGTTAAGTGTTAACAACCTCTTCATGGTTTTCACCAATTTTATTAGGGTCTTAAATTATTTTTGACTAACTAATTATTAATCTGTAATGAATTAGATAGCATCATGTGGTTTTCAATTTCCAATGTCAAAGACGACTAACCAAGTATGTATCAGTAATAATATTTATATCTATTTTCCCCCATTATATGTACATTCATACATGGATGCCAATTTATATATGTGTCTAGGTGTGATTTATTATAATATGAAAATGAATACCCATGTGAATGGAGATGGGTGTATTCATATAATAATATATTTAAGGATCCCTAGAACATGTTCAAGGTCATCACAAATTGGTTCATAGGGGCTAGGTGTACTTATATGTAAGTGATGTGAATATGATTTGTGGGGGTAGTAGCAAATAAGAGTTGTAAATATTCAAGGGAATAAGTTTTCATCTTGGATTCATCCTATGGTAGGATCCATTTCATTTCCCATGTAAATTATGAAATCATTAATCAATTTTTTTCAGGTTCTATAAATGATTATTTAGTGCTTTTACAAGTCTGGTGGTATTTTAAATAGTTATTTAATTGATAATTATATTTAAATATATAAAATTGATTACTGGTTATATAAAAGAAAATGTTATGATATTATAATAAAACCCCTCCAACAGAGGTGAACTATCATCATTTTAAAAATTAGTGATTATACTTGTATATTATCCTTATTTGTTTCAGTGGTTCTCGTTTATTCCTTTTATATGAATTTATTATTTGGAGTAATACTAAAAGATATGAATTTTTTATCAAGGCCCACATGTGATAGATTTCATTTTCTAGAAGTAATCTATGTGTACATGATTCTGATGGATTGAGGTAGATAATGAAATCCTTTAATTGAAAGGACCATAACTTTAATCATTTTTCCATTTTTGGGAATTTTGAGAATGAATACCTTGAGTTTGATGGATTATAATAGATTTTTTGGTATTTTTCACACCCCAATATTTTATATTATTTTATTTTATTTAATGTAATTTAATAGTTTGTGCTACATGCAACACTGAGTTCGAGCTCACCACAATATACCAAACTAGCCATTGAAATAGTGTTTACGAATTATATAAACTAAAATTTTAATTTTATATAATCTATATACTTTTAAGAACCATATTATGTATTTCACATACATAATATAAGAACAAATTCAATTTTTCAAATAAAAAATATTTTTTAAGAAAATGAAATTTTACCTTCTTTTAATTGAGGACCATTTTAATATATAATATTTTATACTTTTATATACAAATTTTTTGAAAACAAAATTACACATTCGAATAGGGAAATAAAAAATTATTTTGGACAAATTTTCAGTTCTTTTATAATAACTTTCATATTTTGGTGAATAATGAACAATACTAAATTGAATTGAATATTTTTTTTAATAAAAATATTTTATAATGTTAAATTATACATTTTAATGGTTTTGACGTATAATTACATTATATTTTTATAATTTAATCCAATTTTGGTCATTGGAAGTAATTTTACAATTATATTGGACATAAACACATATCAATCTTTTGATAGTTTTTATTCTCAAAAACGTAATTTGTGGTTTTGAAAATGGAAATATTTTTTAAATTAATTAATACAACATTTATTTTTTTAATGTGGTTATATAGAAATCAGTATTTAATTTTTAATATCAAAATTATGTTTGGTGAATTTTATGGTTTTTTCTAAAAACATTCTATTTTTTATGAATATTGAAAAAAAATGTGTTGTTGTTTAAAGCTGACATTTTATTGAAATAATTATTTTGAATATAAATTTATTTTAATGTAAAAATAGATACATAATACCTATATTACCTCAATTTAATTCATTTAAGTAATTTTATAATAAGATTAGATTTGTAATATTTTATTGAACTTTTTACCATCTTTTATCCACCTTTTAGGCACATTTCCAAATTTTCATAAAACATAATATTACCACTTATATGAATTAAATTTCAAACATATGAAGGACATGATTGACATCAGAATGTAAAAATGTGGTTAATCGGATGAAAATAATTTTTTTCAATATTATCTTCTGAATTTTATTTACCACGGTTAAAAGTAAATATGGTAATTAATGTAAAAATGATATTTTAATTACCCTGATAAAACACTATTTTATTGAATATTTAATTGATAATAAATGATATAATTTCCTCACATTGTGTTAAATATGTTTATTTATAAAATATTTGGGATTAGATCATTCATTTGAATATTTGATGAAAATTCCAGTTTTACCCTTTATAGTTCACTGTAGTATTTCGAATATAAATATTTTTATATTTATTTTTTGAAATTAAAATTTTGTAACAGTGTTTCTAACTTATTTATCTACAACTTTTATTCAGGACACTAGAGCTAAAGATTTCATTTGGTTGTTGAAATTGGGCCATGACGTCAAAGTTGGGCTGGGATTGCCAGAATGGAGAAGCTTCTGTATTGCGGCCATAACTCCTTCATATGGGCCTTTATTGAGCCCAACGTTGGAGTGGAGATAGAAGACATATATCCGCACATTTGATCCTTCTGTAAGGCCGGCCAATTCACGCGTTTTGGTGGACAAATGGGCGGTACAAGTTGGAATTAAATATTTGGCCGAATTTCCACATTCACACTTGAAACCACTTGTAACCTCTCCTCCCCTCCCCTCTATAAATTGAAGTTTTTCTCATTTGGAGGGGTTGGGACGTGAATTGGGAAGTTTAGGGCAGAGGATAAGTGGATCCACTCCAATTATACAACCATTTCAATAAGGGTAGATCTTGAAGCAAGGATCCCTTCGACGAAGCCTTCTTCTTCTCCTTCATGTTGTAATGATTTTTTTTATGTAATAAAATTCTTTGTTCTTCTTTTATTTCTTCTCTTTTATTCTGTTTTGTTTAAATTTATTATTCTCTTAATCTTCCTAATTGGGCTGGAATTCTTGAGTAGAAGCGTTATTGGGTTATACCCATTTTAAACCTTTGCACATGCAAAACGCTTCTACGATGATTACGCCACCCATGGAAGAGTAGTCTTTTAGTAATAGATCTATGTTCTACCCTCTTCATTTAATTATTTTCAATCAATGAGCTACTCTAATTCAATTAATATGATCCATGAATTGTGTTTTTAAATTGTAATAAACTAAGCAAGCAATTGAACAATTTACACAAAAACACGCGAGGACGGGATTTTGTGTAAATTGTGAGAGCGCGATCTTAATCGGTAATACAAGACCACACGGGATAAATTTGTAGAGTTCAAATATAATCCCTAAACACAATTCATCCTCATTTCCAGAGAGGATATGTGCCTTAATTTACCACTTATCATAATCTAATCTTAGAACATCAATCAAAGCAGGGTGCTGTGATTGCATGTTCCGAAGTTAGCCTAAGGTTAAATTAACTTCAATCTTCGTGGTAAAGTTAATTCTCGTAGGGTTCGTGATTTAACAAATTAAGGGATCATAATTAAGTGAATGTTAATTTAAATGATAATGATTAATAATAAAGTGAAGAGGTAGAGTTAGATTGATTACGTCTTTTTAATAAATTTCTAAAAAAATATCTTCTTGTTGTGTCATTTTAATCAAAATTCATTTCAAAACAAAAAACAAAAAAAACATTCTTCTTCCAGCAAACTTCTTATAGATTCATAAACTATAAACAACAACCCCCATCCTTTCAAGTAGTTTTTTTATTCTCTTTTATTTTACTTCTAGAATACCTCTAAAAATTGTTTTAATTCACTTCCTCCTTTTAGAGACGACCTTGGTCAGCCACTCTATTGCACCTAAGTACCCCAAAATCATACTAATCATTTGAGGGCTCCCACGATAGCGCTCTATAAAATTGGAACCTTTTCCGGGGAGGAAAATAATTATTTCAACCAATTAGAGGTATTTATTTTGTTTTACATTTTATTCTCTTCCACTCTTCTTTCTTCCTTCTTTACCCAATCTGATTTTTCTTCTTCTTCTTTTATTTTCTTCTACTTCTTTTTGGACCATCAACTCAAACTTCTCATTTTTATTTTACTATGGTTAACTTTCTTTCTTTTCATTTTTATTTTATCTATGACACGAACTAATCCCAAAGATCTCTCAGATCTTGACCCAGAGATTGAATGTATCCTTAGGGCACGAATCAGACATTCTCAATCTACGGGAAGTTTCAATATTCAACCAGTTGGTGAATTCCTCTCTTCTGGAAACATTGTAATTGGAAGTTATTCAAATTCAAACATAAAAGAGGAACCAATGGCTGAAAACAATGGAAATGAACTTAATAGAACTATTCGAGAATTGGTAGCACCTGATATTAACTATCAACCAAATTGTATTGCATACCCAAATCTCGAATCGGACATTGAATTGAAATCTGGATTAATTCACCTGCTTCCAAAGTTTAATGGCTTCTCTGGTGAGGATCCCAACAAACACCTTAAGGAATTTAATGTGGTTTGCTCAACTTTAAAACCAAGAAATGTTTCTGAAGATCAAATTAAATCAAGAGCATTCCCATTCTCACTTGATGGAGCTGCAAAAGATTGGATGTATTACTTGAAACTTGAAGATGTAACATGTTGGAATGATTTGAAACGTCTTTTCTTTCAAAGATTTTTTCCAGAATCAAGGACAACATCCATTTGAAAGGAGATATCGAGGATCATGCAAGCCCAAGGGGAGTCAATGTATGAGTACTGGGAGAGATTCAAGAAGTTGTGTGCAAGCTGCCCACATCACCAAATCAGTGAGCAACTCCTCATTCAGTACTTATATGAAGGACTCAAACCTATGGAGAGAAGCATGGTAGATGCTGCGGCTGGAGGAGCATTGGTGGACAAGACACCAGTAGCTGCACGTGCGTTGATCGACAAGATGGCCCAAAACTCCCAACAATTTGGTGATAGGGGTACACCACATGTCAGGGGAGTACATCAGGTAAGTCCTTCTTCTCTTGAAAGTCATTTGATTGATACTAAGTTGGAAGAATTGAACACTATGGTGAGGCAAATTGCTTTGGCACAAAAGTCATATCTACCCCCTCCTTCAAGGCCTTGTGGTATTTGCGCTGAGAAAAGCCACCCATCTGACTGTTGCCCACAACTCCAAGAAACATAAGATTGTGGAGCAGTGTTCCCTGGGAGACCATTTCCACAGCAACAACAACAACCATATCCCCAAAAGATGTTTGATCCAACATACAACCAAGGGTGGAAAGATCAGTCGGACATGAGGTACGGCTCTGGACAACAACAAAGGCCACCCTTTCAACAAAACTTCCAGTAGCCTCCGCCTTACCAGCAGGGTTTCCAACAACCCCAAAGGAGATTTGAAGCTCAAACATCAACAAGTCAGCAACAAGGGAATCATCCACCAAAGGTAGATTCTAATACTGATGATCTTTTGAAGAAAATTGTTCTTAATCAACAGAATGAGCTGAAGAGTCAATGTTTGGAGCTGAGGGAGTTGAAGACTCAAATGAGCCAGATTTCCACCACCCTCCATGAACTTGTGAGTAAAAATTCTGGAAATCTACCTTCCCAACTCACTCCAAATCCAAAGGGGAATGTTAGTGCCATCACATTGAGAAGTGGGAAGCAAATGAACGATACATCTGCACCTACCATTCCACCGGGATTCACCTCAACTTCAGAGAAGCCGCATTCCATACCAACTGATGAGAAATCCAAGGAGAAAGATAAAGGTAAGAAAAATATTGATGATGTTCCTCCTAAACCCCTTCCTTTTCCAAACAGGATTGTTCAAACCAAGAAGATGGCTGAAGAAGCAATGCAAAAGGAGGTTTTGGACACATTCAAGCGTGTGGAGATCAACATTCCTCTACTTGAAGCCATTAAGAAAATACCAAGGTATTCCAAATTCTTAAAATAACTATGCACCAATCGAAGAGGGCTCAAGGGGAATGAGAGGATCAACCTTGGAAGGAATGTCTCGGCACTCATTACACCAACTCTAGCAATGCCAACAATGGTCAAGGATCAAAGGACATTCACCATCCCATGCACCATAGGGGAGTTTCACTTTTCTGATGCACTTTGTGATTTAGGTGCTTCCATAAATGTGATGCCTCACTCTGTATTCTCTTCCTTGCAGGTTGGTGAGTTTAAGCCAACAAGAGTAGTGGTGCAATTGGCGAATAGAGCTACGGTATATCCAGTAGGAGTCCTTGAGTATGTACTTGTCCGGGTAAGAGACATGAACTTTCCAGCGGATTTCTATGTTCTTAACATGGAGGATGATCAGGTAAGTTCTCATGCCCCCGTTATATTAGGTAGGCCCTTCCTCAAAACTGCAAAAACTATCATAAATGTAAATGAGGGTACACTTTCCATGGAATTTGGGGATGAAGTTGTGATATTTAATGTTATGGATTCAATGAAGTACCCCTCTGAGGACCATTCTGCTTTTGTTATCTCTCATTTTGAACCACCAAATAAAAACTCCATAGAATTTGATTGTTTATGCTTAGGGAGATTATGATTATTGGTTCGAGTTTGATGTCTAAGAGCACTTCCCCACATGTTTCTGATACACAATACTATCATGGATTTGATTTTTATGTGGATTCATATTCTGATTTTGATCATGTTCACTCTGATTATGAAATGGCTGTTGAGTATGATGATGGATTTGATGATTTATTCTATGATTTTGATGATATCTATTCTGATACTGATGCTCTTTGTGCACATATTTCAGTTCCTTCAATGTCTACATCCATACTACACCCTCCTTCATTAGAACTCAATCCATTGCCACCAAATCTGAAATACTCATACTTGTTGAGTGGTGAGAGATTACCTGTTATCATTGCTAACAATCTCCGTTTTGAACATAAAGAAAAGCATTTGAATATTTTGAGGGAGAACATCAGGGCGATTGGGTGGACCTTGGCTGACATATCAGGTATTAGCCCCTCCATTTTCATGCATAAGATTCTCTTGGAGGATGGGGCTAAACCGGTGAGACAACCACAAAGGAGACTCAATCCCACCCTCCTGGAAGTTGTTAAAAAGGATGTTGAGAAATTGCTCGAGGCAGGTATAATCTTTCCCATTTCAGATTCACAGTGGGTAAGTCCTATTCAGGTTGTGCCTAAGAAACGTGGTGTTATTGTTGTTAAAATGAGAAAGATGATTCAGTTCCAATGAGGGTGAAAAATAGTTGGCGTGTGTGTATTGATTATAGGAAACTAAATCAGTCCACTCGCAAGGACCATTTCCCCCTCCCATTTATTGATCAGATGCTTGAGAGACTAGCTGGGAAGACACACTATTGTTTCTTGGATGGATTTTCTAGATATTTTCAGGTTCTTATAGCTCCGGACGACCAGGAGAAGACGACATTCACCTGCCCATTCGGTACATTTTCCTACCGAAGGATGCCATTTGGACTTTGCAACGCCCCAGGTACCTTCCAGAGATGCATGGTGAGTATTTTTTCTGATTTTATTGAGACTTGCATGGAGGTAATTATGGATTATTTTACAGTGTATGGATCCTTATTTGATGAATTTCTAAAGAGTTTGGGAAAGGTGTTGAATCGCTGTATTGAGAAGAATCTGGTCCTGAACTTTTAAAAGTGTCATTTTATGGTAGAGCATGGCATTGTCTTAGGGCATGTGGTGTCAAAACATGGGATAGAGGTTGATAGATCTATGATAGACATTATTTCATCCTTAACCTATCCTTCATGTGTGCGTGATGTTAGATCTTTCCTAGGGCATGCAGGATTTTATCGGCGTTTCATCAAAGATTTTAGTAAGAACGCTCTTCCTATGTCACGATTACTTCAAAAAGATTCTGATTTTGTGTTCGATGATTCTTGTAGGACTTCCTTTGATGAGCTAAAGAAGTGTCTGACCACTCCACCTATCATACAGCCCCCATGGTGGGACCTTCCATTTGAGCTTATGTGTGATGCCTCCAACTTCGCGGTTGGAGCTATCTTATCTCAGAGGGTGGAAGGATGTTCACATGTGATCGCCTATGCATAGAGGACACTAGATTCAGCCCAATCAAACTACACTACCACAGAAATGAAGTTTTTTGCTGTCATATGTGATTTAGATAAATTTCGTTCATATTTATTGGGCTCTAAAGTAGTTGTTTTTTCTGACCATGCAGCTTTGAGGTACCTCCTAATGAAGTCAGATGCAAAGCCACGACTTATCCGTTGGATGCTCTTTCTTCAAGAGTTTGACATTGAGATAAAGGACAGGAAGGGGTCAGAGAATTTGGTGGCAGACCACATGAGTAGGCTTACTCACACACTAGAGGGTGACACCTTGGACCAGGTACCACTTCGGGACACTTTCCCCGATGAGCCTCTCTATACCATCTCAGGTAAGCATCCTTGGTATGCTAATTTAGTTAATTACATTGTTGGCTCTGAAATCCCAGTAAATTTGAAGAAGCATCAAGTCCAAAAATTAAAAATTGAGTCTAGGTATTATGTGTGGGATGATCCGTACCTCTGGCGCATGTGTAGTGACCAAGTCATTAGGAGGTGTGTTCCCGATCATTAGTTTGAGTCTGTTTTTCATTTCTGTCATACACTTGCTTGTGGTGGACACTTTGGACACCAACGGAGAGCTAGGAAGGTTTTAAACTCTGGATTATATTGGCCTAGCTTGTTCCATGATGCCCATTAGTTTTGTAAGTCATGCTCTCGTTGCCAACACACTGGGAACATTTCTAGGAGACATGAGATGCCCCAACAACCCATACTATTTTGTGAGATTTTTGATGTATGGGGCATTGATTTTATGGGTCCTTTTCCTAGTTCATTTGGATTTTTGTATATTTTGGTTACTGTTGATTATGTGAGTAAATGGGTGGAGGCCAAGGCCACTAGGACTGACGATTCTCATGTTGTAGTGGATTTTGTCAAGGCTCAAATTTTATGCAGGTTTGGGGTACCAAAGGCCATCATCAGTGACCAAGGGACACACTTTTGCAATAGTAATTTTTCTTCCCTCTTTCGAAAGTATGGGGTGACACACAAAAAATCAACACCATACCACCCCCAAACAAATGGCCATGCTGAGGTTTCAAATCGTGAGTTGAAACAAATCTTGGAGAAAACTGTGAAGCCAAATAGGAAGGATTGGAGCAAGCGCTTGGATGATGCATTGTGGGCTTATAGGACAGAAAACAAGACCTCCATTGGTATATACCCATTTCGGATTGTTTTTGGGAAAACGTTTCATCTCCCCGTGGAAGTTGAGCATCGGGCATATTGGGCTATAATGAAATGTAACATGGATTTGGCCCAAGCTGGAATTCAAAGGAAGTTGTGAATTCAAGAGCTTGAAGAGATTCGACTGTCATCATATGAGAACTCAAGGCTATACAAGGAAAGATCAAAAGCAACTCATGACAAAATGATCCAACAAAGGGAGTTTCATGTTGGAGAGAAAGTCCTTCTCTATAGTTCACGACTGAAGTTGATGCCTGGTAAGTTGCGTTCCAGATGGTTAGGTCCTTATACTGTGTCTAATGTTTTTCCTTATGGTGCAGTGGAGATCACACAAGAGGACACTAGAAGGAGATTTACAGTCAATGGGAAACGTTTGAAGAGATACATTGAGGGACAT
Source organism: Viscum album (assembly GCA_963277665.1). NCBI lineage: Eukaryota > Viridiplantae > Streptophyta > Magnoliopsida > Santalales > Viscaceae > Viscum > Viscum album. Next base: position 587,295,797 of record OY728141.1, on the reverse strand, counting down.
CCTACTGATGCAGTGGATTTTATCACACTGCATGACCCCATCATCACTTGATCACATCAGGCTGTTCCTAACCCTTTCACTTTTATATTATTTGTTCTATTTAAAAATTCTACATTTCATGTGAATATATCATCTCATAGGTTCACTTTGAGTACAATGCAATATTTTATGTGTGGGGGAGGGAACCTTTTAGTTTAGTAATTTCAATTGTTTTCCTGTTTAAAAAAAACCAAAAAAATTGTTGTGTGTTTTTCAAATTTTGTGTGTTTATTTTACAATTTTATGTGTTTTTTTTGAAAGATTTTGATCTGAAATGATTATCATCACCATTTTTAAATCCATATCAATAAGTGAAACAATTTACCCCTTGAAACTAAGCTTAAATGAATGCTGAAATGACTTTGTTTCATGTTCAAATATTTAGTAATTTCATGAAAAGTACGCTGAATTTTGAATGCCATGCCAATCTCACTGTCTTTGTATTTGAAATCACTTTCCTGTGAGGCTTCTAAACCATTACATTCATATTCTTTACATTCACCTCACTTCTTGAGAGAACCAAACCATACTTGATTTATCCAGAATTTGATCTATTCCTGTCAAAACTTGAGGGTTTGAGGTACTTATGTTTAAATGATTGAGGCATTTGTTTGGTATTAAAGCCCCTATTTCAAAGAATCCTTTTTTATAATGGCCTACCTTGAATATTTAATCCTTGTATCCCTTAGAATCCATGCACAGCCTGTTAGGTTAAGCCACATTACAAGCCAATTTTCCCTATCCAACCAACTCTTGAAGTGAAATTGCATAATCTAGTTGAGCTTTAGTGTGGGGGAAGTTGTCTTGGGTTTTGCCACCACATTCTGTGATAATTAGGGTGGAAAATTAAATTCTGAAGAGATGTGTTTTCTGATAAAGAAAGTCATTATATTGAAAGCTATGCCTTTTCTGTAGCTTTCATGACAAGTGAAGCTGTTCCTTTTTCTGGAGCTTCTAATTGAGGTGGCATGTTGTGCCCATCTGAGCTTTCAAGAAAATCATGTTTGAGAAGATTGACATTTATTATGATGAAATGATGAATGGTGTAAACATTTCATGACTTTTCATGATGATAGAGCTGAATTGATACTATGAGGATTGAAGAGAAGACCATATTTAAGTAAAAATTAGATTAAAGCAATTTTGCTTCAAAAGAGTCAAGCCCTCCTCATTCAGCCTCAGAGTTTTTCACATCTTAATCCTACCAACCGAAAGCCACAGAACAACCCTGAAAATTCCTCATGATAAACATATGTCCTTGACTCACATCGGGTAGCGATGTAGGAATCTATCAAGCCTATAGTGACCCTTTTATGAGTTTGGATGAGAAAGACATTGCAAAAAAAATTGACATTTGAGTGATGAGAGAAAATTCAAGCGAGGTAAGTGTTTTGTGCATGGGCGGATAAATGAAGTAGAAATATATTGAATGATATAAATGGAGAACTTGAAATAAGGTTTTTTATGAGTCATGATATCTTTTTATTCTTGGAGTGAAATTGATTGATCTTAAGGATATGTGTTTTAAAATTGGTTTTGATTTGATATTGATGTTTACTTGATATGAGGTTTTGCCCAGGTGTGCAAAAGGGTAAGTGTGGGGGAGTTGATAAAACACTATTTTATTGAATATTGTATTGATAATAAATGATATAATTTCCTCACATTGTGTTAAATATGTTTATTTATAAAATATTTGGGATTAGATCATTCATTTGAATATTTGATGAAAATACAGTTTTACCCTTTATAGTTCACTGTAGTATTTCAAATATAAATATTTTTATAAATATTATTTGAAATTGAAAGTTTGTAACAGTGTTCCTAACTTAATTATCTACAACGTTTATTCAGGACACTAGTGATAAAGAGTTCATTTGTTTGTTGAAATTGCGCCATGAAGTTAAAGTTGGGCTGGGCTCGCCAGAATGGAGAAGCTTCTGTATTTCGGCCATAACTCCTTCATATGGGCCTTTAGTGAGCCCAAATTTGAATAGGAGATATAAGACACATATACACACATTTGATCCCTCTGGACAGCCGGACAATTCACGCGTTTTTGTGGTCAAATGGGCGGTTCAAGTTGGCATAAAATATTTGGCCGAATTTCCACTTTCACACTTGAAACCACTTGTAACCTCTCCTCCCCTCCCCTCTATAAATTGGAGGTTTTCTCATTTTTAGGGGTTGGGACGTGAATTGGGATGTTTAGGTCAGAGGATAAGTGGATCCAATCCAATTCTCCAACCATTTCAATAAAGGTATCTCTTGAAGCAAGGATCCCTTCGACGAAGCCTTCTTCTTCTCCTTCATGTTGTAATGATTTTGTTTATGTAATAAACTTCTTTGTTCTTCATTTATTTCTTCTCTTTTATTCTGTTTTTTTTAATTTCTTCTTCTATTAATCTTCCTAATTGGGCTGTAATTCTTGAGTATAAGCGTTATTGGGTTATACCCATTTTAAACCTTTGCACATGAAAAACGCTTTTATGATGATTACGCCACCCATGGAAGAGTAGTCTTTTAGTAATCGATCTATCTTATACCCTCTTCATTTAATTATTTTGAATAAATGAGATACTGTAATTCACTTAATATGATCCATGAATTATGTTTTTAAATTGTACGAAACTAAGCAAGAAATTGAACAATTTACACAAAAACACGCGAGGTCGGGATTTTGTGTAAATTGTGAGAGCGCGATCTTAATCAGTAATACAAGACCACACGGGATAAATTTATAGAGTTCAAATATAATCCCTAAACACAATTCATCCTCATTTCCAGAGTGGATATGTGCCTTAATTTACCACTGACCATAAGCTAATCTTAGAACATCAATCAAAGCAGGGTGCTGCGATTGCATTTTCCGAAGTTAGCCTAAGGTTAAATTCACTTCAATCTTCGTGGTAATGTTAATTCTCGTAGGGTTCGTGATTTAACAAATTAAGGGATCATAATTAAGTGAATGTTAATTTAAATGATAATGATTAATAATAAAGTGAAGAGGTAGAGTTAGATCGATTACGTCTTTTAAATAGATTTCTATAAAAACATCTTCTTGTTGTGTCATTTTAATCAAAATTCATTTCAAAACTAAAAACAAAAAAATACAATCTTCTTCCAGCAAACTTCTTCTAGATTCATAAACTATAAACAACCAACCCCATCCTTTCAAGTAGTGTTTTTATTCTCTTTTATTTTACATCTAGAATACCTCTAAAAAAATATTTAATTCACTTCCTCCTTTGAGAGACGACCTTGGTCAGCCACTCTACTGCACCTAAGTACCCCAAAATCATACTAATCATTTGATGGCGCCCACGACAGCGCTCTATCATACCCTAACACATGTCCAAATTCTAATAGATAAGTGTATTTCTACTAAATTCAACATTAAAAAGATATTATCCTTTTTTATCTAATTGGATTAGAATATGACATTTACTATATTTTATTTAAAGGTGAGTTAAAAGTGTATAATTAAATGATTAATAACTAAATCATTTTTACTATATGGATACACATAAGATAAATTTTACTTTATATATTCATTTGAAATCAAAAAATTTTAATAGATCATTGTATTTTTTTTAAAATTTTATGCATAACTAATAAAATTTATTTATGAGACAATGATGATGTAGTAATTATCTTATTTATGAATTGCTAAAATAATTGGTGTTATAAATATTAAAATAAATGAAAATTGAAACATTTGATGTTATCCACTAATCTAATAGGTTAATATGAAATTTTATTGGGGATTAAATGTATTTTTTAGGAAGATATAATATTTTTATGACTTTCAAAAAAACCAAATACTAAAGAGTGTCAATATTTTCATAAATAAGTTTTTCACAAAAAAATAGTTTTTTATTAAAATTTATAATAATCCTAAAAATATATGGTTCAGACAAAGGAGTTCTATAATGATATATATGTCATTAATTAACTACTATTGGATATCTTGTAATTTTATATTATGTTTATTAACCATGTAATATAACAATACAAGAAGGTTTGTTAAATGTAAAAATATTTAACTAGGAGTTAAATATAAACGATATGGTTAATATGGTGACATAAACTTGTCATAAAACTTTCTTTTGAGATATTTTTGACCCGTTACCACCTTATCCTAGAAATAAATACATTTGGAGAATTTAAAAACTGAAATTGTTTTTATATTAAATTAACATTTCCAAGTTTTCCTAAAACGATCCTCACATTCCTTATAAAAGCCTACTTACCCTTATATTAATTTCACACCTCCAAACCATTTTGGCTCTAACAAACCCAGATAAAATATCCTATAAAATACCCTAACTTCATCCCAGAGGCCTTACATCGATCATAATGCAATCCTAAGGAGTCCATTTATTCAAATCAAAAGGAAGAACCCGAATAACAGGTAATTATTTCATCACTTATTTCAATGTTCTTTCCTTTTTCCAATTCCACTTCATTTGTTGTTTCCATACTAAAATAATAACTCCAATAAAGTTTTCATACTGAGATTTTATTATAAAAATGGTGCAACCATATTCATTATTTTATCCATCCTATTAATGACAATGTTATCAAACATGCATACGTACGGCTTACTATCACTATGTCATAGTGTTGTTTGTTATTCAACAAATCATTATTTATATAGGTATAATAATGATTATAACTAATATAAATAACAAATATAGCATGTTAATTATGAGTTATATATAATATACCATCAAATTATATATGATTTCAATACTAATAGAATGATATTGCCTCTCGTTCTTACTAACAACATACTGTCTCCACGACGTTATGAGATCTCATTTTCTATCCTAACCATTCAAGAATAATTTTTTTTAAGATTAAAAATAATTATTATAAATTTAATAAAATTATGGATATGAATCAAATAAATCCTATCCATAAAAAATATAAAATATGTAACAAATTAAATAATAGAAAATGAACCAGTTATCACCCAAAACCATGATACTACTATAATATCCATAACAATGAAATATTAGAAGAGAATTTATGGTAGCATATTTTTTATTTATATTATTATTATTTAATATCAATTATTTCACCATTAAACAGGTGGTTAGCCTACCCTTGATGAAGTAAATGTACATGGTTAAGGGATTTCATCTCACATTTATTCCAATGAAATTCATGCTATATTAGCCACAATATTATTATTTTTTGTATGTAAAACCCATGATTTGATTATTTTTTTAATAAAAATTAATTCATTGGTATTTAAAACATCATTTTATTATTATTCTTTCATGGGTTTTTTGTCTCGTAAGGTACCAAATCGATAAAGGAATTTCTAATTTCAATTTCCACTCATTGGGTTTTACTCACACTTCATTTATTATTTTACTCCAATAATATGTGAAAAAACACCATTTATTTATTAATATAGTAATATGCACTTCCCTATGTGTATATATACATTTGATACACACCTTATCTCTATTGATAAATTTTCAAGTTATTGATATGAAATTGATAGGGGTAATCTTAATTCAATTTCAATTCATTGGGTTAAACATTCAAGTCATTGGTATTAATTTTACAAGAATATGTGTGAATGTCCTATAATTGATTTTTACTGAATATCTATTCATATTAATTTTATTTATATTTTTCATACATAATTATGTCTAATTTTTGATCCTTAATCTATGGATACTGTCTTTATAATGGATTTGATCTAAATTAACATTCCATTGATACTTCTTTGATGTTATGTGCCAATTCACTTTTAAATACTTTATACACTATCCTTTGACATAATATATCATGAATACCATTATTATAATGATATTATAATGTTTATATTAATGTAATTATTCAATTGTTTATATTTAAGAATCTTTAATTCGGTTAGGAACTCTTTAACTAAAATATCATTTTAAATATTTTAATGGTTTATTAATATAAATCATTCACATGAATATCCATGTTTTATAAAAAATTTAAGGATTTATTTATATGTATATGATTGTTTAAAAATAATTACTCATTTCAAAAGATTCAAATTGGTATGGGACACTTTTATTCAAAAATATCTTTTAAATGACATCTTTACTAAATAGTATTACATTTAAATGTTTTCAAGAAAAGGGTATAATTCTCTAAAATTATTTTTCTGAATATTTTTTTCTTTTTCAATATCCTTAATTGGATATTATGTTTATTTGAATTTGATTTATTGTGATACAATATTTCGTATTGTAATGATGTTTTTTTCATATGTTTGAAATTGGATGTGCTATTGTTATACCATTCATTTTTAAGGTTAAGGTATTGACATCTGGTTTACTAGTATTAATACAAATGTTTATATTATGCTTCATTCTTTTGACATGACGATTGAATTACACTGGGTAACTGATGCGTAGGGCCTGCTATAGCCCCTCGATGCATCAGTAGGTCTAATGAGACAAACTATTTTCTTGGAAGAAGGCCTTAACTAAATTATTATATTGTATTCATTGTACGAGGCCTTGACTATGTGGTTATGATGATAGGAATTATGTAATAAATAATTATGAAATTAGCTATTGATATTTCATGAGATTATTTGATATTTAAAATATTCATGTGAATATGTAAATAGAATTATTTTATTTATATTTTCCATATTATGCTAATGTTTATGTTTAAAAAACATGTGTTTTAGTCTTATACATTTCCTTAAATTTTTATACTTATTTATGATAGTTTCTTATATATTGTTATCCTTACTGATCATATAAACTCACCCCTTTCTTATGTTTTATTTTTACAAGGATACAAAGAAGTACATTTTGATTAACATAAAAGAATAGGATAAAGGTTTTGAGTGTGTTAAAAGGGGACACAATGTTTTGTTGTTTTTCGGTTTTGTTATGTAATGTATAACATATATATGTATCTAGTAAATCCAGTGATACTAATCAAATCATCCTTTCTAGACCTAATTACTTCTGATTATGACATTGATATTTAATAATGAATCGAATTTGGGTCACTAGGTTCAATGTGTCATAGTTGGTATCAGATAATGTTTAGTAACAAACTTGGAAACTATATTTAGAAAAACTAACACTACATAATATTACACTAGGATAGACTTTGGCGATTATTATAGAATAACTTACGAGAAATTTGATAATGTAGATATATTATGAATTTTCCAAAAATAAATCCTTGTCTAGATACAGGATATTAGAGGTAGCTCTTGCACATATTTATCTAGGGGTAAAACCAAAAAACTCTGCTTTGAGCTTCACTCGAATGGGAACGAGTTCATGACAATGGGCCTTGCTACACTATTGGTTAGAGTAGTCTCAGGGGGATTTTATTCGGATAATTTAATTTTTACTTAATGTAAATTTGATTGATTTTTATAAAATACGATAACAAATAATATTTGTTAATCCTAAGATGATTCATATTGAAAAAAATGTTTCGTAAAATTATCTAAATGATTTTATGACTATTGTTACTCACAAAATGGTATCAGGTTTTAGTCAATGGATGGATACCAAAAAATACGTAGTAATATTAAACATAATTTATATGGTTGTCACAATGGTAGAAATGAGCAACTGAATAGAATGTTGATACATGTAAAATAAATCATGTTCAAGATGATGTTTGTTTCCAAAAATATGATCAAGAACATATAGATTAACCAACTCTTAAACACAACAAAGAAGATATGGAAGATAATGATATGATCTCCAGTTGTGGAGAATATAGAGAAAATAAAGTTCAATTTCCATCATGCAGGAAATGAGGAAGGATACACCCAGGAAATGTCTCAATGGAACAAAAAATGATTTTAGGGTGGGAAAGAATGAGATAATTTCAAGAATTACTGAGGAAAAATTTAGAGTACAAAGGATGAAAATAAAAATCATCATATGAATCCATTTATAGTAATATTCTATAAATCTATGGGACTTGCGAATTATCAGAGCCAAAACCCTATTTTATAGGATTACCACTAGGTCACGAAAGAACCAATGTGAGAACAAATGTATGTGAAATGATTAAAAGTGTTATTGTTATTTTTTGATGGGATTACATTTGAAAGATTTTACCATGTATTTTTAACAATGATATTTTCAATGTGAAAATTCTATTTTAGGAATAATTGTCTTTTCCTTTTTGGATATTGTTATAAAGAACCATTTGAGATTATATAATCCTTGAATATCAATCAATTATATGCTATTCAGATGAAAATGTGTGATATGAGATAAAATTTGTGGTTAATCTATGTTATGTTTATTTTTTGGAATTTATATCATTTGGGAAATGTTATAAAATATTGTCTTTGAAAAATGAAAACACACAAACCATGTGACAACTCATCACATCAGACAAAGCATCAGGAATAGAACCCACAACCGATGTGCGATTGGGATTTACCACCTACCACTGGACTACGTGGAGTTCCTGGTTAGTGTGACTAATTATTTTTAGTTAAATGATTTTATTGGCCCATAATATTTTTATTTTTGATATTATGATTTATCAAATAGATATCCTTATAATTAGAAAATTATTTTCTTATTAAGTGATAAATGTTATTTTGGATGTTTTTCACTCTCTTGCAAACATTATATGCTAAAGGAAAATAGAATACTATGGGATTTCATTTGAGGAGTAATTGAGTATTTTTATTTTGCAATAATCATTGAATTTTATAGATAATCAGTTTATTAATAAAAATGAATAATTTATCATAGAAAATATGTGATTTGGTTTTTTATACTTCATTACGAGACATTAAGAGTAGTTATTATTATTTGGAGAAAAATGTTATGATTTACAATGAAATTCTATGTGATTAAATTCTTCTAATTTTTGGGTTTAATTCTTAGTAAGGATTTTTAAGGATTTTATAAATAATTATTCAGTTAATTGTCTATATTATAAATTGGGTATTGATTTTTTTTTTATAAATTAATATTATTATTTCATTCAATAAAGTATTATCCATTCTAGAATAATCTTATCATGTACTAACCATTTTGATTTTGGAGAATCTTAAATGTCAAATTAAATATATAGTTTATACTTCATGGATTATTTTATTATCTAGAAGCTGATTCTATAACATCAGTTGTGTCCAAGTCATCTTGAATACTCATTGTTTAGAGAAAAGATGAGTCAGTTGTTGAAATTTATTAATTGATGAAACATTACATGAAAAGTAACTATATGTATTTATGTTATTAATCAATATAATAAATAAATTCCTCAACATTATTAAATGGACATAAAACAAAAAAAATATTTGTTTACATTTTCTACTTGGGAAAAAATGATTGTTTAACCTATCACAATTTGTGGTTTTCTAATTGTTAAATTTATCTTAATCATGTTTTCTATCACTCTTCATTAAAACATTACACTTATTTTATCATCTATATCTATATTTTCCTATATGTAATCCATGTTTGGGTTATCTTGGGTGACCTTTGTATTTCTCTTTCATTCTTTTAATGTGCTAGGATTATTGACTATATTTTCGATCTGTGACGTTAAATGAAGTTCCCAAGACCACTTATATAATTGTGATGATAAAATTTTCAAAATAGTGGAACAAATGTGCACCCCACGATTTCGATGTAAATTATTTTATTTAATGTAATTCAATAACTTGTGCTACACGCAAAAACTAGTTCGAGCACACAACGACATACCAAACTAGTCATTCGAAAAGCGGTTATGAATAGTATTATCTAAATTGTTAATTTTATATACTCCATATAATTTTAACATCCATATGATGTGTTTCTTGGACATCAAATAATAAAAAATTAATTTTTTTGTTAAAAAGTATTTTTCAAATAAGTGTTATTTTACCACCTTTTAATAGAGATCCCTTTTTAAATCTAATATTTGACAACTTTATATATTAAATTTGACCAAATAAAATTTATATTTAGAATTGGGACATAAATACATGTTTTGGATAAATTTTCGATGCTTTTTTGATAACTTTAATATTAAAATGAATAGTGAAAAATACTAACTTTAAATTAAAAAAAACTATTTTAATAATAATAATTTATAGTTATAAATTATAAATATGACTCTTTTAAATTATTGTTAGATTATTTATTATCTTTTAATCAAATTTTTGTCATTTCATGTAATTTAACATTTAAATTGGACGTAAACTCATATAAATCATTTAGTAGTTTTTACTTCTCAAAAACTCACTTTCTAGTTTTGACAATGAGAATAGTTTTAAAATTAATTAATAAAAAAATTTATTTTGATTTTGGTAAAATAAATGTTATTTTTGTAATTTTGAACATCATAATATTATTTGGGTGAATTTTGGGTATTTTTCCAAAAACATTCAATTTTTGATTAATAGTGAAAAACATTGTGTTATTATCGTAAGACGGCTTTTTATTTAGATATTTATTTTTAATATAAATTTATTTTAAAGTCAAAATATATACATAATACCTATATTAGTAAAATTTAATACATTTAAGTAATTTTATTATAATATTACAAATACAAAATCTATTTTATGTTTCTACCATTATTTACCCACATTCTAGGCACATTCCCAAATTAAAAAAACATTTTACTACTTTGGTGAATTTAATTTAAAATATCCTAAATATATGGTTTACATCTGTTTGAAAAATTTGGTTCAATGGGATGAAAATTATTTTTTCTGAATAATATATTTTCTATTTTATTTAACAACATTTAACGTAAATTGGGTAAATAAAGTTAAAAATTATATTTTAATTACCATAACACATGTCCTAATTCTATTTGAAATGTGTATTTCAAAATAAATCATTCATAGTGAAAAAATATGATCCTTTTAGATCCACTTGGAATAGATTTGGACCTTGAATATATTTTATTTAAAGAAGAGTTGAAAGTGTAAAATTAAATTTTTTATAAATAAAACATTTTTAATATAGGGATAAACATAAGATATGTTTGAATATAAATATACATTATAAAGATAAAAATATTTAATAAATCATGATATTTTATTTATAATTTTTATAAATTAAATAATTAAATATATTTATGATATAATTAGGATGCAATAATTACATTATTAATGAAAGATATAAATAATTGATGTTATAAATATTAATAAAATTTATATTGAAACTGTTGAGGCCATAAATGAAATATATAGATTAATATGACTTGATAGGTTGGATTAAATGTTTTTTTACGAAATATTATTGTTATGACTTTCACAAAAACCAAATACAAAATAGTCTCAAAATAGACATAAATGAATTTTTAAAACAAATACTATCTAATTAAAGTATATATTAATCCTAAAAATATAAGGATTGAACTACAGAATTATATAATGGTATAAATTTCATTTATAAACCATTTTAGGCTCTCTTGGTATTTTATAGTATGTTTATTAACCATGTAATCTAAAAATACAAGCGGACTTGTAAAATGTTAATATATTTAACTAAGACATAAATAAAAATTATAAGGTTAATATGGTGTCCTAAACATGTATAAGACGTATTTTATATTATATTTTCAACACATCCACATCTTAGCCTTTATATATATCCATTTTGAGAAATTTGAAACCGAAAATTATTTTATAATAAAATAAATTTTTATTCTTTTTCTAAAGTGACCCTCGCCTCTCTTATGAAAGGGTACTTCACCTTCTCATAATTTCACACCTCCAAACCCATTTTTTCAGAAAACCATAGCTCAAATATCCTACCAACTACCCTCAAATAAACCCATAGGATTTACCTTTATCATAAATCCATCCTATGTTGTCCTTTTGTTGAAATCAAAAGGAAGAACACGAAGAATATATAATTATTTTATCACCTCTTTCAAAGTTCATTTCTTCTTCAACATCCTCTTTCTTTTTTGTTTCCATACTAAAATTATAACCCCAAAACCTCTTACATGTTTAGATGTTATTATAAATATGTTACAACAATATTTATTATTCATTTCATCATATGAATAAAAAAGTCACCATACGTGCGTACGTACAGATTACCATCTCCAGGTTGTGGTGTAGTTTGTTATTCAAACCATAATTATTTATATAGGTATAATAATGATTATAACTGATTTAAATAATAATAATAATATTTTATCGAAAATGTATATATAATATACTTTCCAATTACATACTATTTCACCATTAATAGAATGAAATTTTCACTCATGCGTACGTACGGATTAATGACTCCACGACATGATGATATTTAATTTCCCATCATTACCATTCAAGAATAATGTTAATTTAATGATTAAAAATAATTTTTATGAACATAATATCATTCTGGATATGAATCAAATATTTCCTACACATAACAAACATGTCTTATGTAACAAATCATATAAAGTAAAACAAATAGGTTTACACCAAAAACAATGATACTACTGATATATCATTAACAAAATAATATTAAAAGGTCATATATGATATGATATTAATTTATGTGGTTCTTGTATTATTTAAATAAAATTATCTCACAATTATATAGGTGGTTAACTTAAACTCCACTATGAATAAGTACAATGTAAGGCATTTTTTTCTCACATTTATTCCGGTGAGATTCATGTTATATTTGCCACAATTTCCTTTTGTTTTGTGTATGTACTACCCATGATTGTATTCTTAGTGTAATAAACATTAATTTATGGTTATTTACATCATTATTTTTTATCCTTCTTTATTATGGTTTATTTTTCGTAAGTTACCAAGTCTGTAAGGAAATTTATAATTTCAATTTTCCCTCACTTGGTTATACGCACACTTACTTTATTACTTTACTCCAAGATTAGTTGTGAAATAACTATTTATTTATTAATGTAGTAATTTTACTTCCCCTATTTGTGCATATACTTTTTATACATAAAATATCCCCATTTTTAAATTCTTAAGTCATTGATATAAAATTGATAAGGGTAATAATAACTCAATTTTAATTCATTAAAATAAACATCCAAGTCATTGATTTTGTTTTTACAAGAATATGTGTTAATGTAATCTAATTTATTTATAGTTAATATCCAATAATATTGGGTTATTTTATATTTTTCACACAAAATAATGACAATTATTTATCCATAATATAAGTATGCTGTTATTATAAGGTTTTTTTCTTAATTTACATTCAATTAAGACTCCTTTTTTGTTAGGTTGAAATTAAATTTTATATGGTGTATATACTATCCACGGAAAAATTATATAATGAATCAATTTATTCTTATGATATTATAATGTTTTGATAAATTTTATTCCTTAATTGCATTTATTTAAGAATCTTTGATCTTTTTGGGAACACTGTAACAAAAATATCAATTTAACTGTTTTAATTATTTTTTATTCTAAATCATTCTCATTAATATTCATGTTTTAAAAATGGTTTTATGGATTTATTTTTAGTGAAAATAATTTTGTAAAATAAATATTCATTTGAAAACATTCAAATTAGTTTAGGAAAGTTTTATTAAAAAATCTCTTTTAAATGCCTTATTTGATAGATAGTGAGTATTTTAAATGTTTTCATGAAAATGGGATATTTCTGAGAAATAGTTTTACTGGTAATTTTAATCTATTTCATCATCCTTCATTGGATTTTATGATTCTTTTAAGTTGATTTATTAAGATAAAATATTACATATTGTATTGAAGGTTTTGTGATATGTTTGACTGTGGATTTATGTTTTTATACCATTCATTATTTATGGTTAAAATATTTAAATTTCGTATTCTAGTTTTAATTTGAATTTTTATATTATCTTTCTTTCTTTTTATATATGGAATTCATTGGACTTAGTAAGATATTGGTGGGGCCTGTTATAGTACCTCGATTCATCGATAGGTCTCACGAGGAAAACTATTTTTTTTGGAACAAGGACTTCAAGAAATTATTATTTTGTAGTCTTGACATGAGGCCTTGACTATGTGTTTATGATTTTCATCATTATGCATTCTGTCATTATGAAATTAGATATTGATATTGCTTGTGATTATTAGATTAGTAGAATATCCTTGTGAATAAGTAAATGTAATTATATGATTTATTATTTCCATATTTTGTTGATATTTATGTTTAGAAATCTTCGGTTTTAATCTTATACATTTCCTTAAATGTATATTCATATTTATGATAGTTTCTGTTATATTCTTATTCTTACTAATCATCTAAGCTCACCACATTCTTATGAATTGTTTTTTCCAAGATGAGAAGATGTATATTACCATTAACCTGCTAAAATAGGCTATTGTATATGAGTGTGTCCAAAGAAGAGACAACATTGTTGTTGTTTATTCATTTCTTAATTTAATGTAATAATTATGTATGTATCTAGTAAATCCATGGATACTAAACCAATCAACATTTCATTAATTTATCTCTTGTGATCATACCAATGTTATGTAATAATGCACTAACTCTAGTTTGATTGGTTCGGGGTGTTATATTTTTCAAATATATATCTTAAATGGCTAAATCATAATAGATTTTTTATAATGAAATTAAAAAAAAATTCTTTAATTAAATGGTACATGTGGATGTTGAGACCATTCCCATTTATTCCTATATGATGAAATTATTGTTTGAAATGTAATGGTTTAAAAATATTCAAACCTAATTGAAGGAATACTTGAGTGGTTTTTTCTTCTTGTGTAGTTATTTATAAATGATCGTGCCTAGATCATTTTTAAAGGATTGATGGTCTGATATTAGAGATAATATTTTTTTTAAAACATATAATTTGTGGATATGATATACTGTATAATTAGTAATATATATGTGTATTGATGGGAGGCATTCTATCCCCATGCCCCAATTATAAATTTTTATATATTGGAGGAATTATTACCCAATTCTACCTATATATAAATATAAATGGGGGTGGAACACCATACCCATGCGGGATATATATAAATATGAATTGGTCGGAAGCATTCGAACCCCACACTAGCTATATATAAATGGAAATGGGTGGGAGGAATTATTTCCCCAATATAGCTATATATAAACATGAATGGGTGGGAAACATGAATGGATGGGAGGAATTATTTCCCCATGATATCTATATATAAATGTAAATGGGTTGGGGGCATTATTACCTCATTCCATCTATATATAAACATGTATTGTTGGGAGGAATTTTTAGACACGCATGGCATGATCAATATATATAATGACTTGTTCATACTTGTTTTCACTATGATTCAAAGCAGGTATATATATTAGGTATTACATAGGAATATATATGATCTTTTACTATTTTTTCATATTGTTTGATATTGTACTATGCATACACAGATTTTTATATTTTGTTTTACTATCTATATAGGGCTAGATACCATGGGTGCTGAACAACTGAAATTTAAATCTCATACCTTGTTTTTATACCCTTGGAACATGAGTAGTAATTGTTTTAGGGGTTCTAGACCAATATTATTCTAAATTTCTTGTACAAAAGGAGTTAAGTGAAAAATAAATAAGCAAAATCTCAGGATTCTTGTGGATATCATATTATGTATTTTTTGTCCTTTTCAATTATAAAGTCCGATATTTTACTGTTGTGAAAATAAATATGGTTGTTTACTTGTTTATTTTATGTATTAGTAACATGAAATTAATTTATCTATTTTAAAAACTAGTTTTAACCGCTTCTATTAAGTTTTTATTATTTTTCTTCTGTTGTTGTGTTTATTTATTTAAATTTTTCATTATTACCTTATTTTTCTTGATGTCTATACTATGACAATACTGTTGTACACCTTTTAAAATATATAATAGTATTAGCACTATCATCTCATAATAACATGGTATCTAGTATATAGACATTAGAATATGTGGTGACTATTTTGAGTCTATTTGAATCACCGTTCTAACTATTGATTTGATGGTAAGATTAATTGGGACATTTCATAAATTATACATCATAATTAATGATGTTTTTTTATGAAAAAATAATTTATAAGTTAAGTGTTCATTAAAATAGGATCTTCTAGATGAAATAAGAACACAAAATAGTTCTTTCTGAAGAAAAAATACAAACCACTTAAAACATATAATAATTAAGAGTTCCACTTGAAAATCGAAATTTTACATATAGAATATATATGAATATTAAATTTAATTTTAAAAAGAATATTATGTATAAAACAATTAGAAATACAATTTAAAACTACAAAAGGATAATTTGTAATGAATAATGGTTATACGATGAGGATGACTATAAAAAAATTAGAAATCATTTTCATCATATTCATAAAAGATTTTGTTACATGACACATTCAATGGTTATTTTCAAAATGGTAAAGAGAAATCTTTTGAAATTTTTTAGATTTGATTATTTTTTTAAATAATAGATCTTATAATATATTTTCATGTAATTATATCGGAAATGTGGAATGAAAGATAAGACACCTAATCATGAAGGTAAAACATATTGAATATATTAAAATATATTTGTTGAAATCCCACATCATAAAAATGGTTAATAGAAAAAAAAATTAATAGAGGAAATTGGAAATACAAATTTGAAATGAGATAAAAAATTATTGTCTTCCCAAATATATTTAATAATATTGGTAAAATGATGGAAATATATACATGTATGTGAAATCATCATTATTTAGGTTCGTAACTATTCTATACAGATAACATTTTTGTGAGTTCAGTTCGTCAAGGTAAAATATATGAGTTAAAAATGTAAGGCATTGACCCTAATTACCTAGTGTATGTGAATTATCATATCATTGGAATGATCACAAGAGATAATGTCTCTAAAGACTGATTAGTTTATTTTCCTTGAATATAATAGATATATACATAATTTTTACATTAAATTTTGAAATATAACTACAACATTGTTTCCCCTTTGAAGACACTTATATCATTTGGCTTATCCCTACAGGTTAATCATAATATTCTTCTTCACATCAAAGTAAACAAGGAATCATATGAAACAGGTGAGCTTAGATACTCATTAAGGATAAAAATATATTGTAAAATATCATAAATAGGCATAAACATTTAAGGAAATGTATAAGACTAAAACACAAGTCGTTTAAACATAAACATCATTATAATCTTGAAAATAAATATCATATAATTCCTTTTACTAATTCACATGCATATTATACTTGTTGAATAATCACATGTAATATCAATATCTAATTTCCAAATTATATAATCCATAATTCCAGACATCATTACCACATAGTCAAAGCTTTGTGCCAAGACTACAAATAAGATTTTTTCATGGCCATTTGCCAACACACTAGTTTGTCTCATGAGACCTACTTATGCATCGATGAGATATAGCGAGCTCCACATGTCACTTATTAAGGGAAATGGATTTCTTATATAAAAGGTGTGTCACATAATCTATAAATTCATATTAAAACTAGAATAAAATATGTCAATATTTTAACCACAATCCTTGAATTGTATAAAAATAGAACATGCATAGTCACAAATAACCCATTCAATAAAATATGGAAGATTGTATTATAAAAAATAAACCACAATCTAAAATAAATTAAAATGAAGGATACTAACATTAATGAAAATAATTAGTAAAACTATTTTGCAAAAATAAACATTTTTAATGAATATAATTAATAGTTGAACTATGTTTCAAAGAAATTTTTTGAAGAGATTTTTCAGTAAGTGTGTTCCATAGAAGTTTAAAACTTTTGAAAGAAATATTAATTTTAAAACATTCATGTACTTATAAGTAAATCCTTAAAAAAATTTAAATATGGACATTAATGAGAAGGATTTAGAATAATAATAATTTAAATCATGTAAAATGATATTTTAGTTAAAGAGTTATGAATCAAAAGAAAGACGCTTTAATAAAATTTATTGAAGAATAACCTTAGTCAAAACATTATAATATCATTCGAACAAACTGAGTCATGATATAACACATCAATGCACATTATAAATACAATATAAATGGGAATTGGTGCATAACAACAAAGAAATCTCAGTGAAATGTAAATTGAGACGAAATCCCTTATAAAGACGGTATCCTTTAAATAAAGATAAATAAATGACATTATTATGTGTGAAAAATATATATAAACTCAATATTATTAGATATTTTATATTAATTAATTAGATTAAATTCACACATATTATTGTGAAAACAAAACCAATGAATTGGATGTTTAACTCAATGAATGGAAATTGAGTTAAGATTACCCTTAACATGTTCATATCAATGAAATGAGAATTTATAAATGGAGTGATTATGTGTATTTAAAGTATACCCACATAAATGGGATTGTAAATTACTACATAAGAAAATAGATTGTGATTTCAAACATAATCATCTAGTTAGATAATCAATGAATTGTGCATAAAACCCAATGAGTTAAAATTGAAATTAAAATTTCCCATACCGAATTGGTATCTAATGAAGAATACACTCAATGAAATTAGTATCACTAAATTAATATTTAAATACCCATTAATATATGTCTATATAATAGAGAACTCAATTTTTGTCATTATATATGCCACACTAAAGGAAATAGTGTCAAATAAAGCATTAATCTCACAGGAATTAAAATTGAGATGAAAACCCCTCACCTAGTAAATTTCCTTAGAAGAGTGTACATTAACCTCATGTATAATACATAAATCATTGTTATTAAATTATACCAAAACCACATACATAAATATGATATCATATATGATCTTCTAATATTTATTTTTTAATAATATTTCAGTAGTATCATTGTTTTGGGTGATAATTGATTCGTTTTCCTTTATTTGTTTTGTTACAGAAGCCATATATATAATGGATAGAATGTATTTTATTCATATCGAGATTGATATTATGTTATTAAAAATTATTTTAATTTGTAATATAAAAATTATTCTTGAATGATTATAATGGGAAATGAGTCACATCTCGCTCACAGAAAGGGTAATTTGTATGTATGCATGAGGGACAATGTCATTTTATTGGTGGTAAAATAATATGTAATTGGAAGTTATATTATATTTTTAGAATCATTAAAATATTTTATTTATTAATTAAATCTATTATACTAATTATCATACACATCCAAAAAATTATGTGTTGAATAACAAACTACACCACGCCATTGAGACGGTAACCCATATGTACGCATGTAAGGTGACTTTTCATTTATATGATGGATAGAATAATAAATTTGGTTGTATCATATATATAATAACATCAATGTTGTTATAAGGTACTGGATTTATTATTTTCTTATGGAAAAAACAAAGAAAGAGGAAGTGGTAGAAGAAAAGAAATTTTGAAGAGGGGGTGAAATTATTAAATATTCTTTGGGTACTTCCTTTTGATTTGATCAAAAGGGATGCATAAGATGGATTTATTATCAATGTAAAGCCTATAAGTAAAATTTAGTGTTGTTTAGAGGATATTAGAGCATGTTTTGTCCAATACAAATGCCTTTGGATGTGTGAAATTAAGATTAGGGTAAATTCCCTTTTATAAGAGAGGTGAGGGTCACTTTTTGAAAAGTTTGAAATATTATTTTATAATAAAATCAGTTTTCCGTATAAAATGGATTCATATGGATTTTATTAGAGGATAAGGTGTGTATGGGTCCCAATATTCTGAACCAATAGGTTTCTGACAATTTTATGTCACCATATTAACCTTATTGATTAGATTTAACTCTTAGTTATATAGTTTAACTTTTACCATGTCTTCTTGTATTATTATAATACAATGTCAATAAACTTACTATAAAATTCAAAAAGAAACTCAAGAGGTTCATTAATGAAATATATAAAATTATATAATTCTATTGGAAAAGCCTTATATTTTTGGGAATAATATACCATTTAATAATATAGTATTTTTTTTAAAAACTCATTAATGTCAATGTTGACACTATTTGGTACATGGTTTTTGTCAAAGTCAATAAAACGTGATTTCAGCAAACAAAATTAAATAAACCCTAAAATATTATATTAACCTATAAACTTTTTTTAATGCATCAAAAGTCTAAATTTACATTTTTTTTATTTATAAAATCAATTGTTTTAGTATTTCATTAATAATTTAATTTCATCATCATCGTTATGTCATAAATAACATAATTTTATAATGCCTAAAAATTATAAATAAAAAACATTTATGTATTAAATATTTTTAGACTTCTAATGAATATTTATAGTCTAAATTATCTTATCTGTAACCCTAAATGAAAAATGTTTTAGTTACTAGACATCGAATTTAAAACTTTTAACTATTCTTTAAATAAAATTATATAAACATTTCTTAATATAATCCAAGTGGATAAAAAAGTTCATATTTTATTACTAAGGATTATTTTGGTCGAAATTAACTCATATAATAGAAGTAATATATGTATTATGGGTAAATATAATATCATTTTTACCTTTACATACCCTATTTGTTTTTAACATTAGTAAATTAAATTCCAAAATTACTATTAAAAAATAGTATTTTCATCATATTGAAACAAAGTTTACTCACTAATTTCAACCATGTTACTCAGATTTTTGAAATTCAATTCACTAATGCGGTAATGGAATTTTTTGTGCAAATTTTCAACTCTTCTTGAAGTGCGTAAAAGATGATAAAAAATCAATAGAATTTTATATATCCAATCATATTATAAAATTACATCACTGAATAGAATTTAAATAAAATAGATATTATGTATCAATTTTGTCTTTAAAATAAATTTAAATTTAATATAATAATTTAACAAAACATTGGCTTTAAATAATAACGCAATGTTTTTCACTATTCATCAAAAAATTGAATGTTTATAGAAAAATACCAAAAATTTACCCGAATATTGTTTTTATATTCAAAATTAAAAAG
This sequence comes from Viscum album, assembly GCA_963277665.1. NCBI lineage: Eukaryota > Viridiplantae > Streptophyta > Magnoliopsida > Santalales > Viscaceae > Viscum > Viscum album. The sequence goes on along the minus strand of OY728141.1, from coordinate 587,274,863 downwards.
TTATGATTATTTTACAAAATTATACACATAGAAGTTTTATTCACTAATTTAAATAATCAATCTCTTAGTCAAAACCAGAAAGTGTTGTTTTTAGATGTAAAAACTATAAAAAGATTTATATGTGTTTATGTCCAATTTAAATGTAAAAATAAATACAATGAATGAAATATATTAAATTATAATAATATAATGTAAATATATTTCAAAACTATTCAAATTTATAATTCAATAAAATATATTATTTTGATTAAAAATGCCTTTTTTCAATTAACATTTACTATTTGTCACTATTTATCAAAATATGGATGTTATCAGAGACGAACCGATAATTTATCCAAACTAAATTTTTATGTCCCAATACTATAGAACATGTTAATTATTTCAAATTTAATATATAAAAATATAAAATATCATACTTAAAATGGGTTTTCCATTAAAAGGCGGTAAAATTGATTTTTTTTAAAATACATATTTTATATGACAAATTGAATTTGTTATTATAATATGTCTAAAAAACACATAATATAGATGTTATAACTATATGGAGAATATAAAATTCAAAATTGTGTTAATAAAATTAATAATCTCATTTTGAACGACTATTTTGGAAATTCGTGGTGAACTCCTACATGGTGTTGCATATAAGCGAAAGCTATTTAATAACATTAATTAAAATAACATATTATGAAATAACGGGGTGTTTAATTCTTCCCCAATTTTAGAAATTGATTCCTCACAATTTTAAAATTTGTCTTCTGAACTTTTATGAAATTCCCATATCGGAAAAACTAGTTAATAAAACTATTTTTTTAAATAGGTAAGGCAACGCCTTATTATAAAAAGAAAAAACGAGAGACAAAGAGAGATGGATGGGGTCATACAAGAAATTACACCATCATACCAATGAAAGATAACATAAAATATCATAATCAAATTGATAAGAACAGTCATAGTCCTCACACAAGTCTGATTCTGAATCAAAGGGTTTATGAGACATAGTAACCATGGTTGGCTTAAGATATGAGTAGTCTTTTTTACACCTTGATTTTCGAGGAAGTACAATTTGGAAGACTTTCTCTTCCACAATATCCTTTTTTCTCTTAGACAAAGCCCGAAGAAAAGAAAGAATTATGGGGGAATAATTCTCTATGACATCCCATTTTCCACTTATACCCTGTGTTTCTCTTAATTTATTGATATTCTCCTGGATCTTTGAAATATTTTCAATTTTATCTCAGTCGGGGAGTTCCTCTATTAACAGATTTATGGCTTGGGAAAGATGTTATCCTTGCTTTGGTCCCCCTAGCCCTGATTCATCTAAATAATGTATGATTTCCACAACCACATGGTTTGGCATCTCTTGTTCATTAAATTGATCTTCCTCAGCCACGATCACCAACTTTTGAGGATATTTCTCAACCATTTGAATAGAACCATCACTGAAATTCTCTTTACCCCTTTCAGGAGGGGGTTTCTTGTCTCTAACAGAAACCACAGTACTCTGAATTTCTTGTCTTTTTAATTTCTTCCTACAGAAAGCCTTAGAATTTCCTTTTAATGAAAAAATGGAACAGACCACATTCTTGCTGCAGATATCCTTGACATGACCAATAACTTGGCAGTCTGAACAATAATCAGGCAGTCATTCATACACCACATTTAGTGATATATCATCATCCAATGAAGATAGTATTATGTTATAAATGAGACAAGAGCTTATGTCTACCTCCACTAAAATTCTAGCATAGTGACCATATTTGGTAGTCTAAGTGGTTTTATACATTTTTATGGGGATTTCCATAGGAGAGGCTATATCAAATAAATTTTTTGGATGCCATAAGATCCAGTGAAGACCAAAAAAATTTATCCATACATGGGATCTATTATTTTTTATATCAAATGGATTGAAGCAAAAATACCATTCTTGAAAACAAATCATACCTGGTTTTAACACAATTGATCCAATCCCCCAAGCTTTACGTTACAAGTAATCTAATTGGAAAATGATGTGATAATAACCTCGACCCATTGGAATTCATCTCCAATCAGAGTAACTCCATGAAGATGTTAATAAAACTATTAATTTAATAGAAATAAATATAAGTACAAAGGTCGCCTGATTTAACTCATACTAGGAATCCATCAAGGTAAACATGGACATTTAAGATAAACTAATTTTCAAGATCTGATGGAGAGTGATAGAAAATATAATCAGGTGAGATTTAACAATACGAAAACCACATAAATTTTATTAGTTAATTTTTCATTAGATTCCCAATATTAAAAGAAAACAGATAATGTTTTTTTAGTTCCATTTCATTAATTTGAGGGATTTATTTGTGAGATTGACTAAGAACATAAAAATATATACTAAATTTTCACATAGAGCTCCATCTATTAATAAAGATCTACAAATAACTCATCGTTTCTCCAAATGATGAGTATTTATTATTAGATGGACACACATGAAGTGATAGAATCAATTTCTAGAGAATCACATAATCTACATAGGAGGAAATATATATTTCCCTTGTCTTTAGAGATTATCCAAAACGAAAATGGATTGTATAAGAACAAATGATCCCAAAAATGGATATTTCATTTTATGTAGAAATAATATCATAATTTCCAAAATTAAACAAATAATACCAAAGGTTCAATAATGACCATTCAATAAATAATCATCCTTAAAATCATTCAATATAATTTATCCTACGATTGAAATCCAAAACAATGAAGAATTTAATCACATAGTCTTTCATTTTAAATCATAACATTTATCTCCAAATAACATCAACTACTCTTAAAGACTCATACAGAAGTATAATTAACCAAATAACATATACTCTATGATTGGTTAACCATTTCTTTTAATAAACTGAATATCTTTAATAAAATATATATTCTTACAAAAAAATCCACCATTACTCATCAAATTAAATCCCATAGTAAATAATTTTCCTTAGTTATATAGTGTTCTCAACAAAGAGAACATCTTCTAAAATAACATTTATCACTTTGTCACCAAATGATTTTACTATGATAACAATATCCATTAGATAAAACCTAAGATCCCAAATCAACTTATTATTTAACAATAAAATAATTCAAATAAAAATAATTTTTTACACTAACTAGGGGATTCATGTATTCTAGTGGTATGTGACAAATACTATTCACACATTGGGTATAGGGTCAATTACCTTAACTATTTCTGACGTGATGGGTTGTTACATGGTCTATGTGTTGTCCTTTTTAAAAAACTACATTTTATAACATTCCCAAAATGAGATAAATTCCTTAAAATAACCATAATATAATTTAACTACAAATATAATCTCATACCTCTCATTATTATCCAAAAAAATAAATAACTGTTCATTGCCTAAAATTCAGGGATCATAAAAACCAAAATGGTTATTTATAAATATATCCACCAAATATATAATAATTCTTCCTCTAATATATTTTTCTTATAAAAAACTACAGGGTTACAAATAAAATAAAAAATCTTCCAATGTAATCCCATTAAGAAATATAATTAATACTTTTAAATATTTCAGCATCCATTTATTTCTACACATCTTTTTCCTTGACCTGGTGGTTATCTTATAGAATAAGGCATTGACTCGACTAATTCATGTGTCCCCTATATTAACGGCAAATAACCTTAAGTGGATTTTTGGATCATTTTTATTATCTTTAGAATTACTCTTCATTTTTCCTTGACAATTAAATACATCATGTCCTTCATTCCAACACATAATTCATTTATATTTTCCATTGGAAAACATTCCTGGGTTTCCCATTCCACATTTCCTACATTTGTGGAATATGATCTTTATTTACTCCTCGGTCTCCACTCTGGAGCTATTATTATACAACACCTTTCTCTTCTTTGTTGAGTTTTGGATTTGGTTAATTGATTTTGTTAATTATATTTCTATAAACCTACTTCAGCTTGAACACGATATCTTTTACGCCTATCAACATTCCATTTATTTTTTCATTTCCTCTATCATTCCCACCTTTTATATCATGTTAAATGTTACTATGAATTTTTGTAATCCATCCATCGACTAAAACTAGAAGTCATAATGTTAGTAATAATATTAATAATAGCATTTAGAGAATATCATGAAACCTTATTTTAAATCTAAAATACCTTAGGATTAACTGAGGTTATTTATTATAATCTTATATTAAAATCATTCAAATCGGTTTGTAATGAAAATTTGAATTATCTTATGTATTTCCCTCAGTAGTATCGTAACCAAGAGTGCAGCAGGACCCAATTTTGTGAACCAGTTCCTATTCGAGTCTAGCTCAAAGTTGTGTCTTTAGGTTTTGACCCTAGATACAAATGTGCCAGATCCACCTCTACCTATTCAGATCCAGACATGGATGTATTTCGTGGAGAATTCAAAAAAGCTATACATTATGAAAATTCTAGTATGTTCTTCTATATTAATTCGAAAATATTAACTTACGGTAATGTTCTCTAATTAGATTTTTTCCAAATCTTGGTTCCAATGTTTATACTAAACTGCCTCTGATATCAACTGTAACACCTTGACTATAGTTAACAAGAGTAGGTGAATCATTATGTAACATTGGCATGATCACAAAAGATAAATTCATGAATGACCGATTAGTTTAGTAGACTTCGAAGCAATAGATACATACATAGGTTTTACAATACATTATGAAATAAAATCAACAACATTATGTCCCCATTAATCACAATTTTATCATTTGGCCTATCCTTGAAGCCTAATCATTATATAATTATTTACATAGTAGGAAAAGGAAGTCATAAAGCAGGTGTGATATAAAATTCTCTACAAGGATAACATTATAGCGGAAACTAGCATAAATAAGCATAAACATTTAAAATAATGTATAAGACTAAAATAAATGCATTTTAACCATACAAATCAGTATAATATGGTAAATATAAATCAAATATTTCTAATTCCATTCTAACATGGATATTCTACTAGTTGAATAATCACATGTAATATCAATAAATAATTTTATAAATATGAAATTCATAATTAAAGACATCGTAACCACATAGTCAAGGCCTCGTGCCAAAACTACAAATAAGATTTTGTCAAGTCCTTTTTCAAAGAAATTAGTTTGTCTTATGAGAAATACCGATGCATCGAGGAGTTATATCATGCTCCACCCATCACATACAATGTCCAATGCATTCCTCATTTGAAAATTATGAAACATTATCTAAGCATTTGTATTAAAACTAACTTATGAAATGTTAATACCTTATCCAAAAATCATGAATGTTATGAAAATAGCACATCCACAGTCAAACATAACTCATTTAATACAATATGGAAGATTTTATAATAATAAATCAACCTCAATAATGAATAAAATAAAATCAAGGATAATGACATAGATGAAAATAATTAGTAAAACTATTAGGGAGATATATCAAGTGTATCTTTAAAACATTTAATAGTTTCACTATGTTTGATAGAATTAATTTAGAATATATTTTTAAATCAAAGTGTCCCATTACACATTGTCACATTTCAATGAAATATTAATTTAAAAAAAATCATGTCTATATAAAAAATTCCTTAAAACTATTTAAAAAACATGTACATTATGAGAAAGATTTAGAATAATGAATATTCAAAACATTTAAAATTATATTTTAGTTAGAGAGTTCCTTACCCAATTAAAGACGCTTGAATAAAATTAATTGAGGATTATTATTAATAAAATCATAAAAATATTATTAGAATTAATGTATTAATTATATAATATTTCAAAGGAAGGTATATACACCGTATTAAAATTAATTTGTGCATAACAAAAAAATTCTCAATTGAATGTAATTTCGGATGAATTAATTTAAAAAGACTATATCCATTAATTATTGGTAAATAAATGACATAATTATTTGTCAAAAAACATAAATACACTAAATATGATTAGATATTAAATTCAAATCAATCTAATTCCATTCACACATATTCTTGTAAAAACAAAACCAATGAATTTGATGTTTAACTCAAGGAATGAAAATTGAGTTAAGATTACCCTCATCGTGTTCATGTCAATTACATGAGATTATATCAGTCATGTGATTATGTATATAAAAAGTATATCAAAAAAAGGGGAGTAGAAATTACTACATAAATAACTAAATAGTGATTTCATTAATTATCTTGTAGTAAAACAATCAATGATGTGTGCGTCAAACCCAATGTGTTGAAATTTAATTTAAAAGTACCCTTTATTATTTGTTAACTTATTAAGAATAAAATCCATGAAATAAATATCCTATAATGAAAATATAAATACCTATATATTAAATTATATTAAAAAAATAATACATTCATGGGCGGTACATATTATACAGAAAAAGAAATAGTGGAAAATATAACATGAATCTCACAGGAATAAAAAGTGAGTTGAAAAACCCCTACCTTGAAATTTTCTGTTGTCGTGGGTACATTAATATTTTATATAATAGTTAAATAATTGTTATTATATTATAAAAAAACACATAAATATATATATGATATCAAAAATGATCTTCAAATATTTGTTTGTTAATAATATTTTAGTCGTATCATTGTTTCGGGTGTTAACTAATTTGTTTTCCTTTAGATGTTAACTTGCATAAGTAAATTTTTTTATGGATAGAATTTATTTTATTAATATAAAGAATAATAATATGTTATAAAAACATTATTTTAAATTTTAAAATGAAAATTATTCTTGAATTATTACAATGGGAAATTAGTCTCATCGTATTCATAAAGAGGGTAATATGTATGTATGAAGGAGCAACAATATCATTCTATTAATTGTAATGTCCCATAAAATTCAAGGAAAATTTTTTCTTAATTTTTTTTGGGATTTTACAAGAACGCAGTTTCTGATGGCACCTGATTCCGAGGCCCGGTGTTCCTGGAATCAATTTTTGGAAGTTTAGCTCGGGTACGTTCAGTGAACGAATGATCAAGAATTTCTAACTTTTGAACCGGTGCTCGGAATCAAATTCTGAGGGCACCAATGGAACCACAATGCCGGTATTTGCTTCTAAACACCTATTCCAGCGTTGCGTTTACTCTAGAGAAGTTCATAAGAATTGTGGGTGTTAAAAATAAAAATTTAACAACAATTTTTATTTTATTCTAACTGTTTAATCCTTTGGATGGATGTTGCGTAACTACCCAACCTCCCTTGGGAGGTAATGAGGGTGGTGGGGCCCACACGAACCCCACCCCTTCATATCCTCTAAACCCCTCAACTCACTATTAATATGGTTATCTTATGTTAATAACATATGACATTAATGTAGTGAGTTTAATGTGAGTTTTTGAAATTCAATGACTTGAATTTCAAAAGCCATGTTGAGTTAATAAATTTAGTGTGGATTAATTTCTTTTGGGTTAGTTCCTTTGTTGCTTGAGAAGACATGGGGGAAAAAGAAGGCAAGGAGCTTAGAGATCATATTCCTCTTCTTCGACGAAGAACGCGAAGAACGAACGATTCCGAACGAAGAACGCTGAGCCCTCGGAGACCCTTTACCGCGACGCCATACCCGCGACGCACCACCCTTCATTCTTCTTCCCACGTCAAAGGAAGGGAGACGACGTTCCATCTCGGACAATCTCTGTCAACGTCTTCGAATCCTCTTTCTGCGACTCCGCTCTTGAAACCGAGGTAGGGAGTTTACGTGTATTCCTTACGTGATTCTCTACCGTCTTTTATCCACGATATTTGGACCGCATGATATCAGTTAACGGGAGGAGGCCGAACCGCACAAACACGGCTGTCCCCCTCCCTTATTGTTTTTCTTGTTGTTGTGGATCGAATGAAATTGACGCGGTGCTGTCCTACCGCACGGGATCGAGCGGCAAGGATGTGCGACATCATCATGCCGCGCAGGATCGAGCAGCAAGAATGCGTGATGTCGTCACGTTGCGCATTCAAATTTTAAACTCTCGTGCGTGGGTATTTGATTGCAAGGTGTTAGTATAATTTATTTTTGATAAATTATACCCTCTTCAATGATTAAAATCATGGGTTTATTATCTTACAATTGATAACACCTAAAGGGGAGGGCGTGGGCCGAACAAACACGGCCCGACAACCCTCCGCAGCTTGTTTATCGATGTGCGGATCGACGGACGACGACGAAGCAGGCCACTATGGCGTTTGAATCCCTTCGAAGTGAAGGTCGGTTCATGGGAGGACCGTTTGCAAAGACGGCAGGAGAAACAAACCACCGGAGCGCGTCCGGTGGTCCGCGGAAAAGGGCGGCGGCGCGCCGTTGGAAGGCCGGCGGAAGCGGTTCGCCGCCGGCTTCAATCAGCGGCGGGGGGGAGCCGCGCACCCCGCTCTGAAGTTTCCGCTCGGCCGCGCTGGCCGTGCCACGGCTAGCCAGTCGGGCCAGACAGAGTCGGCCGCCCCGACCGCGCCGGGCCGGGCCCAGCCGGATCGGACCTGGGTCAGGTCGACCAGGTTCGGGCCGACCCAGGGGGGTCGGGTCGGGTCGGTCCGGGCCCAGACCCCCCGTTTTCGGACCCTCTTTGGTATTTTGCCCATATCTTGGGCTACGTACCTCCGATCGATGCACCGGCAGTTGCATAGTGATCCTTGGAACGAGACGGTCGTTTCGGTATATTGCACTCAAGGTTTCATAATACTTTCAGTTCGGCCGGGTTGGTTTGGATACGAAACCAACCGGGACCTCGGAGCGGAAACAGTTATATCTTGAACTCCGGACGTCCGATTGACGTGCCGTCGACTTTTTTGGATTCCTCTAAGTGAGAAGGATATTTTGGCATAATCCTCTATAGGTTTGGATGCCGTTGGAGTGCGGTCAGTTTGGTTTGCTCACGAAACCAACCGGGCCCCTAGAACGAAAAAGCCAATAACTCACAGACCGGGCGTCCGATTGACACAACGTATGTCTCGTTGAATTCCTCTTGATGAGGCGGAACTCTCTGAATCCTTCGCCTGAGTTTTGGTTGCTGTTGGATATTGGCCGGGTTGGATTTTACCCGAAATCCAACCTGGCCCCTAGAACGAAAAAGCTGATATCTTTCAGACCGGACGTCAGTTTCACGAACCGTTAGCGGCGTTGGTGATCACGTTGAGAAACGGTCCCTATGAATATACCCTATGAAAGATCGGGGTACAGTTGAGATACGGCCGGGTTGGTTCTCTCACGAAACCAACCGGGCCCCTAGGACGAAAAGGCTAATAACTCACAGACCGGGCGTTCGATTGACGCGTCACCTATTGCGTTGAGACCCCTATGACGAGGCAGTCCTTTGAGATACTTCTTCGTGGGACTTTGAGATACATGGAGTATCGACCTGTAGCTTGTGGAGCGGACCCTCCCGGAGACAAGCGTGCGGAGTACAAAGTCCGTGTAGCCGAGTGAGTCCTGACAACTGCTTGACCGACTCGACTTGGAGTGAGTCGACTAGCCTAGTGGACAGAGCACAACTTTGTGAGGTGCAGACCCATGGCGGACGGAGCACTACCTGTGTGACAGTGCAGACCCGCGGTACTCGTCCGGAGAGTACCTCTACAGGCTACTAGGGGGGTGTGCACTACTGTGTTTGCGTGGCATACCTCGGGGGGAAGAACTAATATGTTTGGGTGGCTGACCTGCAGTACTCGATAGGAGGAGTACCTCAGAAGTCTTAGGATAGTGAGCAGTACCTCGGAGTCGTGACAGGACCACTGTACACTCCAGAGATGGATCTCTTCAGTAGTTACCGTTTCGATAATGAAAATCCTAGTTTGAGCTGAGTCAATTATCATTTTGATTCCTCATTATTGAGATGGGTCAATTGATAACTTAGGTATATGTATGGGCATATACCTAGGTAGTGGTTATCCGTTGATTTCATAATCTTGTGTTTCCTAATGATTGAGATGGGTTACTTGATAACTTAGGTATATGTATGGGCATATACCTAAGAAGAGGTTATCCGTTTAGATCCTCTTGTGGATATTCTTATTGGATTTAGTGAGACCTTGACGGTCTTGGGGTCCCTACTAAGTATTGTTATACTCACCCCTGCACCGGCTTTGCCCGCACCTCATTGTGTTGGTTGCAGATGACGGACAGCACAGACAGAGGCCGAGTGTACAAGAACTGGACGGTACCCGGAGGTGGACTTCATGACGAGACAATATCTGGAGGAGGACTTCAGGGCGAGACGATAATCGGAGGAGGAGGAGGGGAGAGAGCGTTGTGGAGGCTATCTGTACCTACCTTTCAGGTAGGATCCGTGGTGGACGATCCAGGAGCTACACTATCTGTATCTACCCTTCAGGTAGGATTTGAGGTGGACGACCCAGGAGCTACTTCCTTTATTCCAATTTATTGTCTTTTTCTGTTGTACTTTCGTTCAGTTGTAGCTACACATTCAGTTGGGTTTGTATTCTGGCCAATTTTCTTTTCAGCACTTCTCTTTGTACTTAGTGTTTTACTTCCGCTTGTAAACTGTGGTGTTTTGTTTAATTTTATAAAGGCAATGCCTTCCCAGATATTGGGATTTACGCCTTTAGTGCTAGTCGCCAGCCCCTGGCCTATGGAAGGCGGGTTTGGGGTAGTCACGGCACGGGCCCTGAGGATGGGTCGAGACAAATTGGTATCAAAGGAGTTCGGTTCTACTGCAGAACTCAGTACTGTAATCTTTTTCTATGTGAAGCAATTGTTATAAGGGTACCGAGTGTGCTCTTCAGTTCAGGGAGTCCAGTGTTGGTGCGGCGGCCGACGTATCCGAACAACAGGAACCTGACTACAGATTTCTGACATTGTACATGAAGACACTGATTGCGTGTGTGTTTCCAATGTATTAAAGTCAGCTCAAACCAGGTCATCTCACCAGCTATAAATGTTGAAAGTTTCGCATCTGTTCAGGATGTCTCCATGCAGACAGTTAGTTTGAGTTCCGAGAGATTACTCGATGATGGCTCACCGAGGGACGAGGCTCTGGTGTAGGGCCCTTTTTACGTTGTTGGCACCCTCGGGTGGTGTACCAGCACCACCACCACCTGTTGGGCAGCAGATGCCAAAAGTTATACTAGCAAACTATGCACGCTGGTAGAGCACGTTGCATGAGTTCCAATAGTAGAGGCCTCCGAAGTTATGAGGTGAGGCAGATTCCCTGATAGCAGAGCACTGGCTGGAGGCGATTGCCTGAGTTTTTCGCCTAGCTGAGACATCAGTAGAGTGGATGGTGGACTTGGCTACTAGTATTTTCTAGTGATTGAACATGAGGATGGCCCGCTTAGTGATGAGGCTTCAGTACGTGGACTGATGCCTAAGATAGTGCCTTCGGGTAGTGTGTCAGCTATACATCACTACATGTTTGTCATCAGTTACAACCGGCTGTACCGGTAGGTGACATATATAGGCTTATTGCCTTATACGTGTTCCAACATCAGATACCCTCATGTTCCGAGGCGAACCTGACTCACAGGCGGCTAAGGACTGGCTTTGTAAAGACCCGTAAATTTCAATCAAATTTTTTTCTTAATTTTCTTTGGAATTTTACAAGAACGCATTTTCTGACGGCACCTGATTCCGAGGCCCGGTGCGCCCGGAATCATTTTCCGAAGTTTGGCTCGGGTACGTTCAGTGAACGGACAAGCGGGTTTTTCTAACTTTTGAACCGGTGCCTGGAATCGAATTATGAGGGCACCGATGAAATCGCAGCGCCGGTATTTTCATAGAAACTCCTCTTCCGGAGTTGCGTTTTCTCAGGTGTGGTTTTTAATTTTTGGGCTTAAAGTTAAGAAATAAAATAATTGTGCGACAAACTTTATTTTATTTCACTTAAGCCACATGGAAGCCACTTGAAGCCACTTAAAAGCGGCTTAAACTGAGTTGAAATGGATAGGGTACTATCCAAAAATATCCTACCCTCTTGGTAGGATATTTGCGAGGTGGGGCCCGCACGAGCCCCGCCGTTCTTTTCTGCTAAGTAACGCACCCGCGAAAACTCGTCATTATGAAAGTCAACTGACGCGTTTTCTTAAAATCTTAACGCACAATTTAATTGGGCGGTTTATTTCGTGAATTAAATGGGTGGTTTCTTTCATTAAATTAATTCTACGAATTGATGGGTCGTTACTTACCTCTTTTTCGTTTGTTGGCATAATAATAAAATAAGACCAACATGACATTTGGAGGATTCCTCGTTGAGATGTTTTTGACAGAGGCTCTTGTGCCTTCACCCTTCTTCGCGAAGAACGCGAAGAACGCGAAGAATTCCGGCCCTTAACGAAGAACTACGAACCCTCGGAAATCAATGACGCGATGCCATGTACCGCGACGCTGACGTTCCCTCTCTCGCGATATTCTTCTGCAACGTTCCTTCCTCCACGACAAAAACCTTTGATCATCCGTTGAGGTGAGGGTTTCGGTTTTCTTTTAAATTTTTCTTTTGTGGTTTTTAATTCAGAAGGATTTAATTATTATTAATTAAATCTTTTTTTTCTTGAACCTAGGTGTTTGTCGATGCGTCACCCTTCCGCGACGACGCGACACCGGATACCGCGACGACGCGACGATCCCTCAAATCTGCGAAGAACCCGCGATCGACGACTTGACGAGGTAGGGATTATGTTTTGGATTGCCCTTATTCCCGTGAATGCTTCTTTAAAAATTAAATAACTGGATTCAAATGAACAATTTTAATTTATTAAAATTGTTGTTTCATTGGTTGAATTTTCCTCCCGTTGTTTTTATTTAACGCGGAGGGTGCGGGCCAAACGAACACGGCCCGACAACCCTCCCCCGTTCATCGTGGTTGTGCGGATTTGACGGGTGATGACGGAACGTGCCACAACGGAAATTTGATGGTTCTGCAGTGAAGAACGAGTTCCGGGAGGAGCTGCGGCACAGACGGGAACAGAATCGGACCACCGGAGCAACTCCGCCGGCGGCGCCGGTCGCCGCCGCGGCGGCGCCGACAGCCGGCGGCGGCGGCGCCCGCATACCCGCGGCCGCGCGGGTATGGCGCACTCGGACGCGGCAAAGCAGCGTCCTTTGATCCATCGCGGCCCCATGCGGGGGGGGGGGGGTGGGGGGGTGACACTTCCGACCCGCGGGGGAAGCGCCCCACGGCAGCCGCTCGGCCGTGCAGAGCCGGACCGGCCGACCAAGCCAAGCCGCGCCCTAGCCGGACCGGACCGGGCCCAGCCGGGTCGGACCTGGTCGGGTCGACCCGGTTCGGCCGACCCAGGCCGGGTCAGGCCGGGTCGGCTCGGGCCCGGACCCCCCGCCTTCGGACTGTTTTTGGTCAAATGCCTGTAACATGAGCTATGGGCTTCCAATCGACTCTCCGTCAGTGGCAACACGATCCTTGGATCGAGACGGTCGTTTCGGTATATTTCACTGAAGGTTTCGGAATACATTGGGTTCAGCCGGGTTGGTTCGTACACGAAACCAACCGGGCCCTCGGAGCGGAAACGCTCATATCATGAGCTTCGGACGTCCGATTGACGTGCCGTCGACTATGTTGAATTACTCTAAGTGAGACGGATCTTTTGGAATACTCCGCCCGAGGTTTGGACGCAGGTGGAGTACAGTCGGGTTGGTTTTGCCTTAAAAACCAACCGGGCCCCTAGGACGAAAAGACCAATAACTCTCAGACCGGGCGTCCGATTGACGCGCTGTCTGCGACGTTGAGTTCCTGTTGACGATACGGAACTTTTGGATACATCAACTTCGGAAATTGTGACAAATGATGTATCGGCCTCTCGGCTCGTGAAGCGGACCCTCCCGAACGAGCTTGCTGTGTGCGGGAACCCTAGAGCTGGTTGCGACTGCTACTTCGACAGCGACGACTATGCAGAGATCCTTAGTGGACTGCAGCGAAAAGTTTGCAGAGATCCTCAGTGGACTGCAGCGACGACTGTGCAGAGATCCTCAGTGGACTGCGACGACTACAGCACTCAGCGATCCTACATGGATTAGTGCTACAGGTCCTGTGTGTGTCTGATCCTGTGTGGGTCAGCGCTCAGCGGTTCTGTGTGAGCCAGCGCCTATAGGTCATGTGTGGGCCCGATCCTGTGTGGGTCATTGCGGGGGTTAGTTACCTATCGATCCTTTGTGGGTCCGACGACTTAGATGGACCGGTGATCATCTTTATCGTCATCCGACAAAGTATACCTGTGTGAGCTGAATCTTAAGTTACTCTCCTTTGTGGATTATGTTGAGCTATCCTGTGTGGATTTACTGTTTACACTCCTTTGTGGATTGTGTTGAGCTATCCTGTGTGGGTATACGTTTGCTTTCCTGTGTGGACTGGGTTGTGCTTGGGCTCGGATGTTGGAGCCGAACGGTAATTGATGACTTAGGTATATGTATGGGCATATACCTAAGCCGTGTAATATGTTACTTCGTGATTGTATCTTTCCTTTGTGGTTTATCCTTTGTGGATTTCGGGAGACCTTTGGGGGTCTCGGGATCCCTACTAAGTAGCTTATACTGACCCCTGCACGGGCTATGCCCGCACTACGTTGTGTTGCATGCAGACGGCGGACATCGCTGATCGTGGTGGAGGCTAGCGGAGCAGGACGGTACCTGGAGGTGGACCACTGGGTGGGACGTACTCGGAGCGGTCAGGTGGACCCGAGGAGCAGTGGAGGCTATCTGTACCCACCCTTCAGGTGGGACATCCAGAGGACGGCTGGACGCTGCAGCTTTTCTTTTCAGTTGTTGTTTTTTCCCTTCAGTTGTAGTTTACAATTGGGCTTGTATTTCCGGGCCCTTTTACTTTCAGCACAGCTTGTTACAGTTTTTACTTAGTGTTTACTTTTCCGCTTGCTTACTCTGTGGTGCTTGTTTACTTTTCAAAGGAAATTCCTTCCCTTTTGTTGGGATTTACGCCTTGGTGCTAGTCGCCATCCCCTGGCCTTTGGAAGGCGGGCTTGGGGTAGTCACGGCACGGGCCCCGAGGACGGGTCATGACAAATTGGTATCAGAGTTGGTTGGTTCTACCGCAGACTCTGATATTTCTTCTTTGTGAAGCAATAGTGTTTAACATATTGAGTGTGGTTATCAGTCCAGGGAGTCCAGTGTTGGTGCGGCAGCCGATGTATCCATACACCAGGACCCTGACTTCTGATTTTCGACATAATGCACGAAAACATTGATTGCATGTGTGTTTCAAGTTTTCTTTGTGATTACTTGGGTCAGCTCAACAAG
Organism: Viscum album; assembly: GCA_963277665.1. NCBI lineage: Eukaryota > Viridiplantae > Streptophyta > Magnoliopsida > Santalales > Viscaceae > Viscum > Viscum album. The sequence continues at coordinate 587,259,637 of OY728141.1, read as the reverse complement.
TATATTGTTCTGACTGTGGCGCACTTGTTTCATTTTCAGGATGGCCCGACGACGGCAGCCATCTGAGGTTCCGATAGTAGAGCGCGACGATAGCCCGCCAAGCGATGAGGCCTGGGTTTAGGGCCTATTGACAGCAGAGGCACCGACGGTACCTTTACCCGCTGAGCCCCCGATGCTTCCAGCACCGACCACTGACGATGCACGTCGCCTCGGATCTCTTCATGAGTTCCAGCGCCATTGAACACCCAGGTTTCGTGGGGAGACGGACCCCCAGGCAGCCGAGGACTGGCTGGAGGCGGTTGTCCGAGTTTTCAGGCTAGTGAGGACACCAGCAGACCTCATGGTCATCCTCGCGGCGAGCCTACTGCATGCAGCAGCGGGCTGATGGTGGAGCTTGATGCTCCAGGTACACGATGAGGCCTCTCTCATCTGGACGGACTTCGAGAGCCTCTTCTGCTCAGAGTTTGTCCCGGCCACCCTCCGTGCGGTGCGCATTCAGGAGCTTCTTCAGCTGCGACAGGGCAGCTTGACGGTCGCCCAGTACGCGGCGAGGTTTACCGATCATTCTCGCTACTCGACCGACATGGTACGAGAGCCCTTCTTCCGGCCCCGGACCTTTGAGCAGGGTTTGAGACACGAGATCAGGGCATCGCTGATCTCCCTCAGCACGCCGACCCAGGCAGGAGTGCTAGAGAGATCCCTTCTGATCGAGAGCTTTCTGGCTGAGTCTACTTCAGCAGCGAGACCTACCGCAGGGCGGAATGTAGCGGAGTCTTCGGCAGCAGGTAGCCGACGGATGACTCAGGGTTCCAAGTAGTCCAGACCCTCTCATAGACGGCCTCAAGACACTGGCTCAGCAGTTCGGGGCACACAGCACGGAGCCAGTCTTTCGAGAGGCAGGCAGTGCTACGCATGCGGCGGGCAGGGCCACATGGCTCGTGACTGCCCGACCCGCCGTGCTGAGGAGCAGCAGATAGTTGTGGGGCCACCTAGGCAGAGGCAGAGGGTCGACCATGGCGGTCTGCGGGGTGGAGGAAGACGAGGCAGAGGAGCTGGCTGAGCAGCAGGTGGTGGGTGACGCTTTGAGGCTCTACCACCACCACCACCAGGAGGTCCACCCCGACCACAGGGAGCTGGCGGGCAGAGAAATGCACATCTCCAGTCAGTGGAGGCCTACGACCATGGTGCGCCCGAGATGATTCGAGGTACGATCTGTGTCTATTCCACCCTTGCTGTAGTTCTTCTAGACACAGTAGCAAGTCACTCTTTCATAGCTGCTGCCCTTGTTTGGAGCTCGGAGATTCCGACAAAGCCGTTGGATCGATCCTTACGGCTAGAGACTCCTACGGGAGCAGACTCGATGATTACGCACTAGTGCTGGCAGTGTGAGATTACTCTAGGAGGAGAGAGCTTCGGTTGGGATCTTCTTGTAGTGGCTTCGAGGCCTTTCGACGTCATCATGGGAATTGATTGGTTATCTACAGTCCATTCTCAGATTGACTGTTTTAAGCGCAAGGTGCGATGTGTGCGCACCGATGGGAGCAGGTTCACCTTCACCGGCGAGAAGGGAGCCTTTGCAGCACATGATGGACTCTCGCAGATGAGGGGACCTCCCATCACTCATCAGTTGGCTAGCCTCATCCTAGGAGCAGTGGACATGCAGAGTCCTAGTTTTCCTGGAGTGGTGGATCAGTACGCGGACGTCTTTCCCGATGATGTTCCAGGGTTACCTCCTCACAGAGAGGTAGAATTTTACATTGACCTATACCCCGGGACAGCCCCAATATCCACTCCAGTGTGTCAGATGGCCCTCGCTGAGATTCGAGAGCTGCGGGTACAGTTGGAGGACTTGCAGGGCAAGGGGTTCATCCGACCCTGCGTTTCACCCTGGGCTTCCCCAATATTGTTCGCCAAGAAGGCGGATGGGAGCTTGCGACTGTGTGTTGATTATCGTCACCTGAACCAGGTGACAGTGAGGAACAAGTATCTGATACCGAGGATTGATGACCTCTTAGATCAGCTCAAGGGAGCACGATGGTTCTCGAAGATAGACCTCAGTTCATGCTATCATCAGCTCAGAGTTCGAGACGAGGATGTGCAGAAGACGTCCTTTAGGTGCCATTATGGCCATTATGAGTTCTCTGTTATGCCTTTTGAAGTATCCAATGCTCCAGCAGTGTTCATGAACCTCATGAACAGGATCTTCCAGCCATACCTCGATCGATTTGTCGTGGTCTTCATTGACGACATTTTGGTTTACTCGACAACAGAGGAGGAGCACGCCTACTACTTGCGGGTTGTACTAGACACACTCCGAGAGCATCAAATTTATGGAAAGCTCTCAAAGTACCAGTTCTGGTTACATGAGGTCCACTTCTTGGGGCACGTCATTTCTGAGGCAGGAGTTGCAGTGGATCTCATGAAGATCGAGGCAGTGCTATCTTGGGAACCACCCAAGAGCGTGACGGAGGTGCGATGTTTCTTGGGTCTAGCCGGATACTATCGGTGATTTGTGTCGGACTTCTCTAGAGTTGCGGCGCCACTCTCAGCTTTGAAAAAGAAGGGGAAATCATTTGTGTGGTCAGAAAGATGTCATCAGAGCTTTCAGGAGCTGAGATGGAGATTGAACAGCGCACCTATCATGAGGTTGCCTGAGGAGGGAGTTGGATACGTAGACTACTGCGATGCATCAGGGACCGGACTCGGGTGTGTCCTGATGCAGGAGCGGGCCGTGATTGCATATGGATCACGTCAGTTGAGGCCGCATGAGCAGAACTACACTACCCATGACCTGGAGTTAGCAGTAGTGGTCTTCGCTCTGAAGACATGGCGATACTATCTGATTGGCGAGCGCTTTACAGTCTTTTCTGACCACCAGAGTCTCAGGTACATCTTCTCTCAGAAGGACCTGAACCTGAGATAGCGGCGATGGCTCGAGTTCCTCCAAGACTATGACTATGAGATAGTCTATACTCTTGGGAAGGGGAATGTGGTAGCTGATGCCCTCAGAAGGAGGATGAGCATCCAGCTACTTGATGAGGCGACAGAGCTGCTAGCCGCTTTGCAGATATCCTTCGTGGATATGGACGGAGCAGACTTCCTTCAGTCTCTCACCGTCTCTCCTCCACTTCTACAGCGGGTCAGAGAGGCACAGCGTGGGGACGCTGACTGTGACATGCGGCGTGCACAGATATCCTCGGGACAGGCATCTGATGGTTTCTCCCTTGGAGCAGAGCACGACGACCTTTTCAGAGGACGTACCCTGGTACCAGTCGCTTTACGAGAGTAGGTGCTGAGAGAGTTTCACACTAGTCCTTTGGCGGTACATCCTGGAGTGGTGAGGATGTACCAGGATCTTAGACGACAACACTGGTGGCCGGTCATGAAGAAGGTTGTGGTAGATTTCGTTTCACGGTGCCTCACCTACCAGCAGGTGAAGGCAGAGCATCAGGTACTAGCAGGCATGGTAGAGCCCTTGATGGTCCTGGAGTGGAAGTGGGATGGGATATCTTTGGACTTTGTGACTGGACTTCCATGCACTTCCAGAGGTCACGACTCCATTTGGGTGATTGTGGACTGACTCACCAAGTCGGCACACTTCTTTCCCATCAGAGAGCATGGCTTAGTGGAGAGCATGGGGCATCTCTACGTTCAGGAGATTGTTCAGCTTCACGGTGTTCCATCGACTATCATCTCCGATCGGGATGCTCATTTTACTTCCCGGCATTGGAAGGGGATGCAGGAGGCGTTCGGGATATGTCTACGTCTGAGCACCGCCTTTCACCCTCAGACGGATGGTCAGATGGAGAGGACCATTCAGACTCTCTAGGACATGCTCCGTGCATGTGTCCTCAACTTTGGTCGCAGCTGGGAGGACCACCTACCCTTGGTGGAGTTTGCGTACAACAACAGCTACCACTCCACAATCGAGATGGCACCATACGAGGCGTTGTACGGCAGGCCTTGTAGATCACTTTTGTGCTGTACAGACCATGGGGAGTCAATACTTGTGGGACCAGAGATGGTCCGGGCCATGACAGAGAAGGTCCAGGTCATCCAGGAGCAGATGAGTACAGCTCAGAGCCGGCAGAATTCTTATGCTGACAGGAGGCGGAGGCCACTAGAGTTCAAGGAGGGCAACCACGTCTTCTTGCGTGTCTCACCTCGACGTGGATTACAGAGATTTGGCCGTGGTGGCAAGTTGTCTCCACGCTTCATCGGGCCTTTCCAGGTCCTCAGCAGGATTGGCGAGGTGGCTTATCGCCTGGCCATGCCACCTCAGTTTCACCGGGTGCACGACGTCTTCCACGTATCTCGGCTGAGGAGATACATGCACGACCCGACGCACATCATTTACAATGGGGAGCTAGACATGGATGATGGGGCGACTTTTACTGAGGTCCCAGTGGAGATAGAGGATCGACTGGAGCGGGTCCTACGTGGGCGATCGATTCCTCTTGTGCGCGTCAGATGGCAGCACGGGAACCTCCAAGAGAGCACATGGGAGCGGGAGGCTCAGATGCGTGCTCATTACCCACATTTGTTTCCCTAGTTTATGATGTATCTTTACGGGTTCGTAAAGCCCTGAGGTTGGAGTGTTGTAAAGACCCGTAAATTTCAAGGAAATTTTTTCCTTAATTTTCTTTGGAATTTTACAAGAACGCAGTTTCTGATGGCACCTGATTCTGAGGCCCGGTGTGCCTGGAATCATTTTCTAAAGTTTGGCTTGGGTACGTTCAGTGAACGGACGAGTGGGTTTTTCTAACTTTTGAACTGGTGCCCGGAATCGAATTCTAAGGGCACCGATGAAATCGCAGCGCCGGTATTTTCTTAGAAATGCCTCTTCCAGAGTTGTGTTTGATCGTGTGTGGTTTTTAATTTTTGGTCTTAAAGTTAAGAAATAAAATAATTGTGTGACAAACTTTATTTTATTTCACTTAAGCCACTTGGAAGCCACTTGAAGCCACTTAAATGCGGCTTAAACTAAGTTGAAACAGATAGGGTACTATCCAAAAATATCCTACCCTCTTGGTAGGATATTTGCGAGGTGGGGCCCGCACGAGCCCCGCCGTTCTTTTCCACTAAGTAACGCACCCGCGAAAACTCATCATTATGAAAGTCAACTGACGCGTTTTCATAAATTCATAACGCACCATTTAATTGGGCGGTTTATTTCGTGAATTAAATGGGCGGTTTCTTTCGTTGAATTAATTTTGCGAATTGATGTGTCGTTACTTACCTCTTTTTTGTTTGTTGGCGTAATAATAAAATAAGACCAACATGACATTTGGAGGATTACTCATTGAGGGGTTTTTGACAGAGGTTCTTGTGCCTTCACCCTTCTTCGTGAAGAACGTGAAGAACACGAAAAAACGCGAAGAACACAAAGAATGGCGGCCTCCGACAAAGAACGCCGAACCAGCGGAAATAGACGACGCGACGCCGTGTAACGCGACGCCGACGTTCCCTCTCCCGCGATGTTCTTCTGCGGCGTTCTTTCCTCCGCGACAAAAACCTTCGATCATCCGTTGAGGTGAGGGTTTCAGTTTTCATTTAATTTTTCCATTGTGGTTTTTAATTCAAAAGGATTTAATTGTTATTAATTAAATCTTTTTGTTCTTGAACCTCGGAGTTCGTCGACGCGTCACCCTTCTGCGACGACGCGACGCCGGAAACCGCGACGACGCGACAATCCCTCAAATCCGCGAAGAACCCGCGAGCGACGACTTGATGAGGTAGGGATTATGTTTTGGATTTCCCTTATTCCCATGAACGCTTCTTTAAAAATTAATGAACCAGAATCAAATGAACATTTTTATTTTATTAAAATTGTTGTTTCATGTGTTGAATTTTCCTCCCGTTGTTTTTATCTAACGTGGAGGGTGCGGGCCAAACGAACACGGCCCGAAAACCCTCCGTCGTTCTTTGTGGTTGTTCGGATTTGACGGTTGACGACGGAACATGCCGCAATGGAAATTTTATGGTTCCGCAGTGAAGAAAGAGTATCGGGAGGAGCAGCGGCGCAAAACGGGAATGGAATCGGACCACCGGAGCGACTCTGGTGGCCCGCGGAAGCCGCCGGCGGCAAGGGTCACTGGCGCCCTGGCGCGCCGCCGGACAGGGCCGCCGCGGCCGCGCGGGTCCGGCGCACTCTGATGCGGCAAAGACGCGTCCTTTGATCCATCGCGGCCCCATGCGGGGGGGGGGGGGGGGAACATCCGACCCGCGGGGGCAGCGCCCCGCGGCAGCCGCTCGGCCGAGCCGGGCCGGACCGGCCACCCGAGCCAGGCCGCGCCCTGGCCGGACCGGACCTGGCCCATCCGGGTCGGATCGGGTCGGGCCGGCCCGGTTCGGCCGACCCAGGGGGGGTCGGGCTGGCCCCGGACCCCCCGTCTTCGGACTTTTTTCGGTCAAATACTTGTAACATGAGCTACGGGCCTCCAATCGACTCGCCGTCAGCGGCAACGCGATCCTTGGATCGAGACGGTCGTTTCGTTATATCGCACTCAAGGTTTCGGAATACATTGGGTTAGGCCGGGTTGGTTCATACACGAAACCAACCGGGCCCTCGGAGCGGAAACGCTCATATCTTGAGCTTCGGACGTCAGATTTACGTGCTGTCGACTTTGTTGAATCCTCTAAGTGAGACGGATCTTTTGGCATAATCCGCCCGAGGTTTGGACGCTGTTGGAGAATGTTCGGGTTGGTTTTGCCTTCAAAACCAACCGGGCCCCTGAGACGAAAAAGACAATAACTCTCAGACCGGGCGTCTGATTGACGCGTCGTCTGTGATGTTGAGTTCTTGATGACGATACAGAACTTTTGGATACATCAACTTCGGACATTGTGATAGTTTATGTATCAGCCTCTTGGCTCGTGGAGCGGACACTCCCGAAAGAGCTTGCTGTGTGCGGGAACCCTAGAGCTGGCTGCGACTGCTACTTCGACAGCGACGACTATGCATAGATCCTCAGTGGACTGCAGCGACGACTATGCAGAGATCCTCAGTGGAATGTGACGATGAATGTGCAGAGATCCTCAGTGGACTACGACGACTACAACACTCAGCGATCCTACGTGGATCAGTGCTACAGGTCCTGTGTGGGCCCGATCCTGTGTGGGTCCGATCCTGTGTGGGTCAGCGCTCAGCGGTTCAGTGTGAGCCAGTGCCTACAGGTCCTGTGTGGGCCCGATCCTGTGTGGGTCATTGAGGGGGTTAGTTAACTATCGATCCTTTGTGGGTCAGAAGACTTAGATGGATGAGTGATCATCTTTATCGTCATCCGAAGAAATATACATGTTTGAGCTGAATCTTAAGTTACTCTCCTTTGTGGATTGTGTTGAGCTATCCTGTGTGGATTTACTGTTTACTCTCCTTTTTGGATTATGTTGAGCTATCCTGTGTGGGTATACATTTGCTTTCCTGTGTGGACTGGGTTGTGCTTGGGCTCGGACGTTGGAGCCGAACAGGAATTGATGACTTAGGTATATGTATGGTCATATACCTAAGCTGTGTCAGATGTTACTTCGTGATTGTATCCTTCCTTTTTGGTTTATCCATTGTGGATTTCGGGAGACCTTTGGGGGTCTCGTGGTCCCTACTGAGTAGCTTATACACACCCCTCCACGGGCTATGCCCGCACTACGTTGTGTTGGTTGCAGACGACGGACAGCATTGATCGTGGTGGAGGCTTGCGGAGCAGGACGGTACCTGGAGGTGGACCACTGGGCAGGACGTACTCGGAGCGGTCAGGTGGACCCGAGGAGCGGTGGAGGCTATCTGTACCCACCCTTCAGGTGGGACTTCCAGAGGACGGCTTGACGCTGCGACTTTTCTTTTCAGTTGTTGTTTTTCCCTTCAGTTGTACTTTACAGTTGGGCTTGTATTTCCGGACCCTTTTACTTTCAGCACCGCTTGTTACAGTTTTTACTAGTGTTTACCTTTCCTCTTTCTTACTCGGTGGTGCTTGTTTACTTTTCAAAGGCAATTCCTTCCCTTTTGTTGGGATTTACGCCTTGGTGCTAGTCTCCAGCCCCTGGCCTTTGGAAGGTGGGCTTGGGGTGGTCACGGCACGGGCCTCGAGGACGGGTCATGACAGGCTTGAGGAGGTAGCAGAGAGTTTTCTAGAGCTTTTACAACTTCGGCAGGATGACGTTTCGGTAGTTGAGAATTCATCGAGGCGTACCAAACATTCTGGGTACTCGATGAATACGATTCGATCAGTGCTATAGAGCTCAGACCTCTTGAGGTTGAATGTTCTTTGGCTGAAAGAATATTGCCAGTGTATGTTAGCAGTGGGAAGATGTGAACTGGTGTTAGTCACAGAGACTTGGACGTGTAAAATGTTTCAAGAAGAGGAAATGTTAAGGACAGATGAATCTGCAGAGCAGCGGACATGGAGTCAGATCTAGGAGAGCAGCTTGTGGGGGTGTACATTTCAACATGTTACCATTACCCGCCTTTGTAGTCCCCACTAGGCTCAGGGAGTTGGAGAGCAGGGGAAGAGAGTAGCTGATTGCGGTAATGGATTGCGACCAAAAAGGGCACTAAGGACGATTCGAAGTGTGGACTTTTTCTTCTACTAGCTGCCGTAGCCACAGACATCGAAACGAATCATCCCTTCCTCCCATGAATATAGTCCCATACTTAGAGTTTCCGGTTAAGCCATTGACTTGACCCTCACGTCTGGAGATACCTTTGGGAGGAGACTCGATAGTCACACTTACGCCGATGGTGTGATCTGACCCTTGAGGTGAGAGTCTCGGTTGGGACCTCTTGGTGGCAGCGTCGAGGCCTTACGACGTTAGTTTGAGTATGGATTTGGCAATCACTGTTCATACTCAAATTGACGGTATTAGGAAAACGTCGGGATGGGTTTCCCTTGGTCAGCGAAAAAAGAATCCCTAGGAAGCACATGTTAAACTCGTGCATGGGAGGGTGTAGCCGATCATTCTTGGGTCGGCCAACCTTACCCTCCTGGTAGCAGGAGTTTTGAGTTTCAGTTCTAATCTGAAAATGGAGACCTCTAGAGTTCGAAGATGGCGACCACGTTCTTATACGGGTCTCACATCAATGAGGTTTACAGGGATTTAGCCGAGGCAGTGAGATATCTCTGAAGTTCAATGGACCTTTATAGGTCCCCAGCAGGGTAGTCGAGGTGGTTTACCGCTTCAACCATCCACCTCAGTTGCACCGGGTGCACGACGTCTTCCACGTATCTCATCTGAGGAGATACGTGCACGGCCCGACACAAATCTTTGACCATGGGGAGCTGGGCTTTGATGATGGGGTGACATTTGTGGAGGTTCCAGTGGAGATTGAGGTTCTATGGGAGTGGGTCCTATGAAGATGGTTGATTTCTCTTGTCTGTTTTCGTAGGCAGCTCTGAAACCTCTAGGTGAGCACATGAGAGCGGAACGCTCGTATGCGTGCTTAGAACCACTTTTGTTTCCCTAGTTTGTGTTATAGATTTACGGGGACGTAAATCCCTGATGTGGGAGTAATGTAAAGACACGTAAAATTCAGGGAAATTTTTTTCTTAATTTTTATTGGGATTTTAGAAGAACGTAGTTTCTGACGGCACCTGATTTTGAGGCCCGGTGTGCCTGGAATCAATTTCCGATGTTTAGCTCGGGTACGTTCAGTGAACGAACGAGCAGGAATTTCTAACATGTGAACCGGTGCTTGGAATCAAATTCCAAGGGCACCGATGGAACCTCATCACCAGTATTTTCTTATAAATGCCTATTTCAGAGTTGCGTTTACTCGAGAGAAGTCGATAAAAATTGTGGGTGTTAAAAATAAAAATTTAACAACAATTTTTATTTTACTCTAAGTGTTTAATCCTTTGGATGGAAGTTGGGTAACTACCCAACCTCCCTTAGGTGGTTATGAGCGTGGTGGGGCCCACCCGAACCCCACCACTTCATATCCTCTAGCCCCCTCAACTCACCATTAATATTGTTATCATATGTTAATAACTTATGACATTAATGTAGTGAGTTTAATGTGAGTTTTTGAAATTCAAACACTTGAATTTCAAAAGCCATGTTGAGTTAATAAATTAAGTGTGGCTTAATTTATTTTGGGTTAGTTCCTTTGTTGCTTGAGAGGACTTGGGGGAAAAATAAGGCAAGGATCTTAGAGATCATCTTCTTCATATTCGACAAAGAACGTGAAGAACGAACGATTCCCAATGAAGAACGCTGATCCCTCAGAGACCGTTTACCGCGACGCCATACCCGCGACGTGCCACCCTTTGTTCTTCTTCCCACGTCAAAGGAAGGGAGAAGACGTTCCATCTTGTACAATCTCCATCAACGTCTTTGAATCCTCTTTCCGCGACTCCGCTCTTAAAACCGAGGTAGAGAGTTTACGTGTTTTCCTTACGTGATTCCCTTCCGTCATTTATCCACGATATTTGGACCGCATGATATCAGTTACCGAGAGGAGACCGGGCCGCACAAACACGACCGTCCCCCTCCCTTATTGTTTTTCTTATTGTTGCGAATCAAATGAAATTGACGTGGTTTTGTCGCACCGTGTGGGATCGAGCATCAAGGATGCGCGACATCGTCACGCCGCGTAGGATCGAGCGACAAGAATGTGTGACGTCGTCACGCCGCGCATTAAAATTTTAAACTCTCGTGCGTGGGTATTTGATTACAAGGTGTTCATATAATTTATTTTGGATAAATTATACCCTCTTCAATGATTAAAATCATGTGTTTATTATTTACAAATTGATAACACCTAACGTAGAGGGCGCGGGCCGAACAAACACGGCCCAACAACCCTCCGCAGCTTGTTTATCAATGTGTGGATCGAGGGTTGACGACGAAGCAGGCCGTCATGGCGTTTGAATCCCTTCGCAGTGAAGGTCGTGTCCCGGGAGGACCATTGGCGAAGATGGCAGGAGAAACGGACCACCGGAGTGCGTCCGGTGGTCTGCGGAAGGCGGTGGTGGCGCGCCGCCGGAAGGCTGGCGGCGGCGGTTTGCCGCCGGCTTCAATCAGCAGCGAGGGGGGCGTGCACCCCGCTCTGCGGCTTCCACGTGGCCGCGTTGGCCGAGCCACGGCCGACCGGTTGGGCCAGACTGCGCCGGTCGGGCCGGGCCGCGCCGACCGGGCCGGGCCGGGCCCATCCGGGTCGGACCCGGGTCGGGTCCGCCCAGGGTGGGGGGGGTCGGTCCGGGCCCAGACCCCCCATTTTCGGACCATCTTTGGTCTTTTTCCCATATCTTGGGATACATACCTCTGATAGACGCACCGTCCGTTGCGTAGTTATCCTTGGAATGAGACGGTCGTTTCGGTATATCGCACTCAAGGTTTCGGAATACATTGGGTTCATCCGGGTTGGTTCGGATACGAAACCAACCGGGCCCTCGGAGCGGAAAAACTTATATCTTGAGCTCCGGACGTTCGATTGACGTGCCGTAGACTTTTTTGGATTCCTCTAAGTGAGACAGATCATTTGGATTACTCCGCTCGAGGTTTGGATGTCGTCGGAGTGCGGTCGGGTTGGTTCGCTCACGAAACCAACTAGGCCCCGAGAACGAAAAAGCCAATAACTCACAGAGCGGGCGTCTGATTGACGCGCCGTCTGTCTCGTTGAATTCCTCTTTATGAGAAGGAACTTTTTTCATACTTCTCCTGAGATTTTGTTGCTGTTGGATAGTGGCCTGGTTGGATTGTACCCAAAATCCAATCGGGCCCCTGGAACGGAAAAGCTGATATCTTTCAGACCGGATGTCCGTTTAACGAACTGTCAGCGGCGTTTGGTGATCACGTTGTGAAACGGTCCCTATGAGTATAACCTATGATATATCGTGGTACAGTTGAGATAAATCTGGGTTGGTTCTCTCACGAAACTAACCGGGCCCCTGGGACGAAAAGGCTAATAACTCACAGACTGGGCGTCCGATTGACGCGCCGTCTGTTGCGTTGAGAACCATATGATGAGGCAGTCCTTTGAGATACTTCTTATTGGGACTTTGAGATATTTGGAGTATCAACCAGTAGCTCGTGGAGCGGACCCTCCCGGAGACGGGCGTGTGGAGTACGGAGACCGTGTAGCTGACTGAGACCTGACGACTGCTTGACCGACTCGACTTGGAGTGAGTCGACTAGCCCAGTGGACGGAGCAATACTTTGTGAGGTGTAGACCCATGGAGGACGGAGCACTACCTGTGTGACAGTGCAGACCCACGGTACTCGTCCGAAGAGTACCTCTGTAGGCTACTAGGGGGGTGTGCACTACTGTGTTTGGGTGGCATACCTCGGCGGGAAGCACTACTTTGTTTGGGTGGCTGACCCACGGTACTCGACAGGAGGAGTACCCCAGCAGTCTTAGGTTAGTGAGCAGTACCTCGGAGTCGTGATAGGACCACTGTACACTCCAGGGATGGAGCTCTTCAGCAGTTAAGGTTTCAATAATGAAAATACTTATTTGAGCTGAGTCAATGATCATTGTGTTTCACCATGATTGAGATGGGTCACTTGATAACTTAAGTATATGTATGGGCATATACCTAGGTAGTGGATATCCGTTGATTTTGTAATCTTGTGTTTCCTAATGATTGAGATGGGTTACTTGATAACTTAGGTATATGTATGGGCATATACCTAATAATAGGTTATCTGTTGAGATCCTCTTTGTGGATATTTTTGTTGGATTTAGTGAGACCTTGAGGGTCTCAGGGTCCTTACTGAGTATTGTTATAATCACCCCTGCACGGGCTTTGCCCGCACCTCGTTGTGTTGGTTGCAGACAATGGACATCACAGACAGAGGCCGAGTGTACAAGAACTGGACGGTACCCTGAGGTGGACCTCACGACGAGACAGTGTCTGGAGGTGGACTTCACGGCGAGACGATACTCAGAGGAGGACGACGGGCGAGAGCATTGTGGAGGCTATCTGTACCTACCATTTAGGTAGGATCCGTGGTGGATGATCCAGGAGCTACACTATCTTTACCTACCCTTCAGGTAGGATCCGAGGTGGACGACCCAGGAGCAGCTTCCTTTCTTCCAGTTGCTTGTCTTTTTCTGTTGTACTTTTGTTCAGTTGTAGCTACACTCTGAGTTGGGTTTGTATTCTGGACCATTTTCTTTTCAGCACTTCTCTTTGTACTTAGTGTTTTATTTCCGCTTGTACTCTGTGGTGTTTTTTTTACTTTTATAAAGGAAATTCCTTCCCAGATATCAGGATTTACGCCTTTGGTGCTAGTCGCCACCCCCTGGCCTATGGAAGGCGAGCTTGGGGTAGTCACGACACGGGCCCTGAGGACGAGTCGTGACATAATTGTGGAAACATGTGTAATTGTATCATATATCATATATAAATAATAATTAACATGTTATTTTTTTATTTATATCAATAATACAAATTATTATACCCATGAAAATAATGGCGTTTTGAATAACAAACTACACCACGATGTGGGGACGATAAACCGTTCATACGTACGTATGGTGATGTTGTCATTCATATGATGGTAAAATAATAGATAAGGTTTTACAATATTTATAATAACATCACATATTTTAAAATGTATTAGAGTTATTTATTATATGGAAACAACAAATAAAGTGTGTGTGTGTATGAATAAAAGGACATTGAAAGTGGTGGTGAAATTTTTACCTCTTCTTGGGGGTTTTCATTCTGATTTGATCAAAAGAACTTCATAAGATGGATTTATGATTAAATTAATGCCAAGAAGATTAATTTAAATATTTGGGGGTATATTAGATAAGGTTTTGGCCAAGCCAAATGGCTTTGGAGGTGTGAAATTAATAGAAGGGAATGTACCATTTTATAAGAAAGATGAGGTTCACCTTAACAAAAACATGAAATATTATTTTATTATAAAGTTATTTTCAGTATAAAATGGCTCCAAGTGAATTTATTTAGAGGTTAATGTTTGTATGGGTAGAAATATTCACTATCAAATAGTTATTAGGATTGTTTATGTCACCAGATTAACCTTTCCATTTAAATTTAACTATTAGTTAAATAGTATAACATTTACAGTGTTTTCTTATATTATTGTAATACATGGTTAATATTCTTACAATAAAATTCCAAAAGGTTCTAATGTGGTTAATTAATGAGATATCTATGATTATACAATTCTTTTCGACGAACAGTATATTTTTAAGAATATTATATCATTTAATAATATAGTATTTGTTTTAAAAATGCATTTTTGTCAATTTTCACACTATTCAGTATTTGATTTTTTAACAGTAAAAATATTTGATTAATTTGAAATAAATATGTTAAATCCACCCTATAAAGTCATATTAACCATTAAATTTAGTTTAATACATAAAACTATTAAATTTAAATTTATTATAATATTTATAAAATCAATTATTTTAGTCATTCTTTAAAAAGGTAATTATTTCATTATCATTGTGTCATAAATAAATATAATTATTTAATGCCTAAAAATTATAAATAAAATACCATTATGTAGTAAATCATTTTATATTTAGAATTAATATATATAGTCTAGTTTATAATTTGTTTATCCCTAAAATAAAAATTCTTTAGTTATGAAACATTGAATTTAAAACTTTTAGCCCTTCTTTAAATTAAAAAACAATAAATGTCATAATATAATCCATGTTGATAAGAAATAATCATATTTTATTAAAAAGGTTGATTTGGGTCTTAATAAACTTATCATATAAAATTAGTACATGTGTTGGGGTAATTATAATATCATTTTTACCTTTCTATACACTATTTACATTTAACAGGGAGAAATATAATTAAAAAGTAACTTTTCACAAAAATAAAAATATTTTCATCCTATTGAACCAAATTTTACTAACATTGTAAACTGTTTCTTTATAATTTTTGAAATACAATTCACATATATGTTAAAATTATGTTTGATTGAAAAATATGCATATGTTCCTAGATGTTATGTAAAAGATCGTAAAAATTATAATAAAATATTATATATCTAATAATATAATAAAATGACATAAATGAATTAAATAAGACTAATATAGTTATAACATATCTATTTAGAGTTTGAAATATATTTAAATTAAAAATATAAATTTAATAAAAAGTCATCTTTAAACAATAACGCATGGTTTTTTCACTATTCATCAAAAATGAAAGATTTTAGAAAAATACAGTAAATTCACCCAAATATAATTTTGATATTCCAAATTCAAATATTATTTCAATTTAACAAAATTAAAAACATATAAGTTTTATTAATAAACTGAAAAACATATTCTCTTAGTCAAAACTAGAAAGCAGGTTTTTGAGAAGTAAAAACTATCAAATGATTAATATGTGTTTATGTTCAATTTTAATGTAAGATTACTTCAAATGACCAAAAGTGTATTAGAAAATAAAAAATAATATAATTATATTTCATAACCATTCAAATGTATAAGTTAAAACAATAAATTTTTTGGATTAAAATTTTTTTTTTTAAATTAAAATGTACTATTATCACTATTAATCAAAATATGAAAGTTATCAGTAAAGCGCCGAATATTTATCCAAACTATATTTTTATATCCCTTTTCTAAAGAAGATTTTTAATTTGTCAAATTAAATATATAAAAGTGTCAAATATTGGATTAAAAAAGGTTCTCCAATAAAAGGTGGTAAAATTTCTTTTTTATAAAAAATACTTCTTACGTCTAGAAAATTTAATTCATACGTATATTATGTATAATAAACACAGTATATGGATTTAAAAACTATATGGAGTATATAAAATTCAAAATTCAATTAATAATATACATAAGTATTTTTTGAATGGCCGGTTTGGTATGTTTTGTTGTGCTCAAACTCGGGGTTGTGTGTAGCGCAAACTATTGAATTATTTTAAATATAATAACTTGCTATGAAATCATGGGGTGTTACAAAAAATATATAAACTCTAGAGGGAATGGAAAAATTATAATTAAATAAAACCATATGGTTTAAAAAACCAATTATCAGATAATGAAGTTCATTGAGAGTGATTATAACCCAAAAATAATATTTCAGTTATCAATACCCCCTTTGGCAATAATAATTTAAGATTGAAATGAACATGAGAGGGATATTTTGAAATACACAATTAAATATACATTAAATATAAAATATAAATTAAAAATTAATGTTATAGGATATTAAATATTACATATAAAAGGAAACATGGTTCACAATATCAACCATATGTCATGTATTTTAAAATTTAAACTAATAAACTCTTATGTAGTTGTTATACTTGAAATTTAAAAACATTAAAATGTTGAACATGAAATGGATTTATAAATTCATTATATTATTTTAAAATTATTCATCAATGTAATAAATTTCCAATATATATAGTAAAAATAGTAAAAATTGGTGAATTCATATCATATATCAATGAAGAGAAATTGTGATTCAAAAGAACAACATCTTTATTCTTATTGATTTGAATGTATTATAACCTCTTTAAGAAAATTTGATTTATCTCAAAATACTACTGAAAATTAGATTATGTAGGAAATTTTTTTTGGGATAGTTGATTATGAACATGTGAGGGGTTTCATAGAGGAAAAATGTAGCAGTTTCAATTGTAAATTGGAATAAATATTTCCAATTGGTAATGCTGGAAGTGATCCCCAATCAGAAATATAGATTATGTTAGTTATTGAACTACCCATTATATTTCAATAATGGTATGACACTATTAAATTATTGTACACTCAAATCCTTTATCTATTGGTGTTTTGGCTGATCTAGGGTCTACCAAGCCTCCAACATGTATTTATACACATGTTTTGAGTCATTAACTATTAGATTTTACTCATTACCAATTTTTAGCTAGATAGTTTTTTTAACAATGTAATTTATTTTTTAATAAAAATATATGATTACTTTTGTAACCTAATTTGTCAATAATGAACCAATTTTTCATTTACATAAAATATAATTAAATTTATATATTCAAAAAATTCCTTTAAAATTAATTATTTAAATGTTTATAAACATTTTTTTATATATGTATGTTATTTCTGACATTAAGTGTTTTTAATATTATTTAGTATTTATTACAAGTAGAATGTGTGTTTTTATATTGATATATAGGTTTAAAAACTACATTTTTTTTTGTTTTTAATTCATTAATTTATCATTACTATCTGCTAATTTCACAATGTTTATAAAACAACTCTTAAAAAATAAATGTTTTACCAATATTGCAGAAATTAATATAAGTCGTAGTTATATTATTTAAAATCATAAAAATTAAGTTGAACATATTACATAATATGATATTAATTATCTAAAATTCCAAATCCTTTTGGATAGATTTGTTTTATATGAGTAATGATTTTTTTTATATATCCGAATAAAAGAATCATTTTGTGTAAGATCTTACTTATGATTCCAAAACATTAAAAACATGGTTTCTAAATGATTTATTTTACATCATAAATATAATTTTTTCTAGAAGAAATCTTTCAGAATTGTTTACGTTGTTATTTGATAATGTTAATTTCATGATTATATAGTATTAAAAATATTATGATAATATTACTATTTATCCAATAATAAATTATTTTATAGAAACCCAAAAAATGATCTTATGATAACATAAGTACATGACCTTAAACAATAAAAAATCATATATTAAGTTAATAATTCAGATTGAATATCTTATCAGGATTGGAGTTTTAGAGAATTGGGCTATAACGATTACATAACATCTACAAAGAATTAAAAGTAGCCACTTTTACTTAGTATACATTTTTTTATAAAAAAATATTTTAAAAGAAAACATGATTTATTTTCTTGATATAGATCTTCTTGAATTATTCATTTTTCTTAAGCTTCCTTATACCATGAGGAAAACATTTAAAAAACATTGGATGAGTATAAAAATCTCATTAAGGTTTATAAAATACAGAATGAAGATAATAGACCATCAATACATAAAAATATAATCTCTTTATCATAAATCATGAAATCATAATATTTTGTAATAACACATAAGAAACAATAAATCATAAATGTATCTTGTGGCACTATATAATTCTTACATTGTATTTATCAAACTACATATGGAGTTAAATTAGAATATAAATCCAAATATATTTCATAAATATCATAGGAGTAACATTAACGTTTACCTCCTTCTCTATACCAAATGAATTGGAGATCTTTCTCGTGCTCACCCTCCCTGGGATTATCACAGAACCGCCCATATATGTAAATAATTCCCAAGAACCATAACATATTCATACCACAAAATATAAACATAACAAAAAAGATAAAAATTCCACATTTAAATTACTATTAAAAATTTAAATATTTTAACATAGAAAATCCATTATCAAAACCATTTTCAGTACCAACATACATAAAAGAGCATATGGTTTTTATTTTCATTTTAAAAAAATTATGGATTATTAAGGAAGCAAAATATAAAATAATTCACTCGATGGTGGAATGGTTTTTTGCCACCATGTACGTTAAAAAAACATTCTATTTGTCATTTAGTAATACTCTATATATAAAAATATTCCCATTGAATGAAATTAAATGTCAAAGGGTATTTTACACCAAATAAAATAATTTTGTGTATAAATCAAAGAAAGTATTAATAAAAAGAGATTGAGACGAAGTCCATTACCACGTATTTGACTAGACTTGTTCTTTCTTTAATCACTTAAATAATAATGGAAAGAAAATTTATACATTTTTCAAAACCATTTTATGTTTATTATTTCTTTTATATCTCTTATTACAATATGATAAACATTATATGTTCATTTATGTTAATAAGAGTCGTATTGTCAATATTTAGTTCTTGTGTCAAAATTGAACTTATTATAATTACAAGTTCTCCATGTGGTAAAAATTCTATTATCACCAAAGTTATATACATGATTTAGATATCATATATATTATATATATCTATTTTATATATGTATTTATAATAGTACATTAGATTTTGAGATAAGGAATGAAATGCACCATTCATGGAGAGGGTAAGCTGTACGTACACATGAATGCTACATTCATTTCTATTTTGTATTTTAATTTAATTAAAAACATAATAATGCATAATTATATTATAATTATAGTATAATATCATATATAATTTCATTAACTCCATCCTTTATATGTTCCATTTATGGAATAAACGATTCATTACACTTTGAGTGGGGGGGTAGTGTGCACTTCTCAAATGAAAATATCATGTTTATACACAATGGAAACCTTAAAGGTATACTATAAATGGAAAATAAAGAAGCATATAAACCATATAAATATAAAAAATATCACATATAAATACAGTTCAATCGTAATGGCCTTCATAAAATGTGGTAGGAGATAATCAATCAATCATCATTTCTTGAGGCATTAATTTGTTGTCAACGGAAATATTATGTTCTTTTACCATTAGACAGAGGTGAGTGTAAGAATAGTTTGAATAATTTTCAAAATAAAAACCTAGAATATGGTGTATACTGGTGTTTTTATGTAAACAAATAATAATAAGAGCATAGGGAGTGAAGAATAAAACTAAAAGTAGAGAACTTGAGGGAAGACGTTACCTTTAAATCATGTAAATACTTTCATTTGAACCAATTTATTCCTTGACATACCTTATTACAAGGGGAAGGATTCTATAAGGAATAGAGGGATGTAGGGAGATTAATTTTTTAGAGGTTGGACAAGCCAGGGGTCTTGGGAGTAGTAGGTAATGGGTTTGAGGTGATTGCTTTTTGTAAGAGGGAAGAGGGGCTCTTTAGGAATGTTTATAAGAAATTTTTTACTATAAAATTATTTATTTGTTTCAAAATGAACAAAACTCTTTAAAGTCGAAGATGAGAACACTATTTTTCTAAATAAGAACATCAAATAATGATTTTATAGGTTTTTTGATATTTTTAAATTTTTTTAATCTCTTTATTTAAATGAATCATTAATAAGGTAATCACAACATCACAATTGTGTCATAATGAATTTTATTTATTTTATTTATATATAATTATAAAAAAATAACATGATGTAAGAAATATTATTATATTTTAAATTAATAATTATTTTTTAAGATAAATCTTATATAACACCTTATAATGTTTTTTACTAAATGATATATGTTAATGTCATTTTTTACAATACATTGAATTAATTAATATAAAGTGTCATTATCACTCCGTAGTGGCTCCATGGGGTCCCAAAATCGACCAAAGTTTTACCATGGCCATAACATTTTCATAAAATAGGATTATGAAATTATTATTGGGTAATTTAATGTTATTATAATAATACAATTTAACCTTATTTACATGATTTAAATTTTATCCATGGTAAAAAAATATTTACTAAAGTAAATATTCGTATTTAATGAAAATAAAAGTTACACATTAACACAATTTATACCTCTTTATTTTATATATAGAATCTATTTTTCCAAATTCATAACATTGAAGTTTCATAAATTAATATTAATTAATTATTGTTGTCAAAATAAAAAGGGTTTTTTAAGGATATAGTAACTATAAAAATATTGAAACTAATTTATGTCAAATTTCAAAGTGAAATTACATCCAATGAAGAAAATTTGATTAAATGGTGAAAATAAAATCAAATTAAACTTTTAAATCATTTAAAAAGATAATGTATCAATATAAGTAAATTATATTAAAAAGAAGTTTTTAATTAAAGTATATTTAGTTTTCATAATTCATTAAAAAATGAACATTATCAGAAATATACCAAAACTTCATCATAAGTAAATTTTTCTATCATTATTCTAAAGAAGAATATTTTTTTCGAATAAAACATATAATAGTGAAAAAAATATAATTAAAAATGGTCCACTATCAAAAGGCTGTAAATTGACCTTTTAATGAATATTAGAGTACTTATGGTTAAAATTGGATTCATTCACATTTTATGATTCTAAATGTTATTGGATAAATGCAAAAAAAATTAACATACATTTATAATAATATTATATTTTCTTCTATTCATTCCTACCAATAAAATGATTATGAGTTAACTACCATTTAAAATAATAATATTAGTATATTATTTTTTGGTACTACTCAATGTTGGGCGCAACGTATGATTTCAAAGAAAGCCATTGTTGTGTATCGAGTACTCCATCGAACATTTCATCATGTTTATGATTAAAATAATATTAAATTAAAATAAAATAATAAAAATGAAAATGACATATACATTATTTACCTGATATGTCACATCCTTCCCCCCTTTTAGAAATTGTTCCCTTGCAATTTTATTCACTTATCAAATAAATGGGGATATTTGTCCCTTATAGAATTTTAAATATCCCACATTGCCTCTTTAACCATATGGTTTTCCATAAAACATTTACCCAATGGATTGCCATATTCTGCCACTCATTCTCTTTTCAGTCAAAAATCCGGACCGGGTGTTCCTCAAATGAATGATTTTCTTCCAAATGAACTACCCGTGGACGTAAAACATGAGATGGATCTAGCATAAACTTTATCAACATTAAAACATGACAAACATTGACTAATAGGGATAAAAAGTGAGGAAAATCCACTCTGTAGGGGAATAATTTATATTTCCCTAGGATTTCATAGGATCCAATGATCCTCAGACTCAACATTCACTTCTTGGAAAAATTCTCCACACATTTCCATATATAAACATTGAGAAATACAAAATCACATACCTAAAAAGAAATATCCCTCCTCCAGTTATCTGTAAAACTCTTATGCTGGATCTATGCTATTCTCATGTGCTACTTAGTCACCTCACCTTTTTATACCATCATTTCTACAAAATTTGGTGCCATTAGTTTCATTTCACTAACATTATCCAAAAAAACTGGATTTCAACACCTCTTTTCATACAATACATCCAATGAATCCATCTGTATACTAGAATGAAAACCGTTATTATAAGAAAATTTAACAAATGAAAGATGTTGGTCCCATCTTCCCTAGTAATCCATTGAGCATACTCTTATCATATCTTATAGTGTCTCAATTGTTCATTCTCACTACCCATTAGATTGTGGATGAAAATCTATAATAAAATTAACTTCCATACCCAACTACTTCTGATGGACTTTCTAAAATTTATATGTAAACCATAGATCATGATAATATAAAATAGAGTGGGAAACTCCATAAAACCTGACTATCTCTATAACATACAACTGATAAAGTTGATCTAGAGACAATGTATCTCAAATTGTAAGGAAATGAGTATATTTATTCAATCGATCAACAATAACCCAGATTTTATTGTTACCTATAGATGTTTTTGGTAATCCCACAATGAAGTCAATTGATATATTTTCCCATTTCTACTATAGATTTGGTAAAGGTCGAACAATCCCTTTTGATAATTATCGCTATACTTTAAGATTTTGATATGTCAAACACTTCAGTGTAAAGTCTGCAAAATATCTTTTCATTTCAACCAACTAATATTACTCCCAATTATATTTTTAAATAATAGTATTGCTAGTATGAACTGAAAATAGTGAACAATGAGCTTTAAATAATAACCCTTTATTCATCATTGAATCACAAGGAACCCCTAATATCATCCCAAATCTCAAAGAAAAATATTTATCAATGATAAATTCAAATAACATTCACTTCTAAACCAAATATACCTTTTTCTCTTGCTCAATGTCTTCCTTCTACGCTTGCTAAATTCTATATGATAGATTTTCTATCACTAGAACCTGAAACAAAACAATGGAATTTCTTGAACCAAAAACATCTATACCAAAGATCAACAAATATTTAATAAATGTATCTTTTTCTAAACATAACATGGTTAAAGTAGTATTACATTTTCAAATCAAAGCATTGGAAACTTTATATTCCATTCTTGGATGGTAATGAATCATGAAACCTTGATTAATTCTATCCATCTTTTATGTCTCTTGTTTAATTATTTTTGAGTGAATATATACATCAAAATTTCATGATCAATATATATTATACACTTTACTCTATACAAATGATTTCTACAAATTTTTAATGAAAAAAAACTATAACTAATTCCAAATCATGTGTAGGGATATTAAAGTCATGTGGTTTCAACTAACGTAAAGCATAAGTAATTACCAAATCATTATGTATTAGTACTCAACCATTTCCATTCAAAAAATCTTCACTATAGATAACAAAATCACCATTTCGTAAAAGGTAGTGAAAAAATAGGAACATTCCCCAATATTCATTTCAATTCTTGAAAAAATCATCAAATTTATTTCCCCAAATGAACTTAACACATTTTTTAGTTAATATAGTCATTGGACTTGATAGCCGTGATAAATTTTCAACATAACTCCAATAATTACCATATGAACCAAGAATACTATGAATCTTAGTGATATTAGTGGGTATTGGCTATTCTTCAACAATATTTATTATATAAAGATCAACAGTTATGCTATTTCATGAAACAATGTGACCAAGGATAAAAATTGTATCCAAACTCAAACATGCTGAATTTCCCATACTATTTCTTTTCTTTTATGTTTTGTAAGAAAACAATAAATTCCTTTCATGTTCCTCTTAATTTTTGGAATAAACTAAAATATCATCAATGAACACAACCAAAAACCTATTTATGAACTCATGGAAAATTTTATTCATAATATCCATGAATACAATAGGTGAATTGGTTAACCCAAAAGGAATAAATAAAAACTGATAATGCCCATATATATTAGGAATTGAGGTCTTTAGAATGTATGCTTCATTTACATTCATGTGTTGGTACATTGACCTCAAATAAGTATTAAAAAAACTATGCTCTATAGATATGAACAAACAAATCATCGATATGAGGAAAATGATACTTTTTCTTAAAAGAGATGTTATTAAATGATTTATAATCATGGAAATGTCTCATTGAACCATATTTCTTTTTAACAAACAATAATGGATCACCCCATGGTGATGTTCTAGGTCGAATGAAACCTTTATCTTATAACTCATGTAATTTTTTTAAATCTAAAAGTTCAATTTGAGCCATTAGATAAGGGGGTTTAGAAATTGTCTTAGCATTCTGAACAATTTTAACAATAAATTCAACTTCATGTTCTGCTACTATACCAAGAAACTCATCAGGAAAAACATCATGATACAATGTTACCACTAGAACATCATTAATATGAAGAGTTCATTAGTTTTCAACATTATGTGCAAGGTAACATTCATTTAATTATTTTACAAGTTTCTCATCTTCCTGATATGTTATCAAAATTATGAATTCATATTTGTACACAAACTGAAAATATTTCTGAAAAGAATCCTCTTTAGCTCAATATTCAATCTAATAATGATAATCAGAAATCTAATCTATTTAAAAAATTACATCAACCTCTACTAAAGGAAAAAAAATAAGGATTATAGGCTGATACTTTCTGCACATAGAGATTTTACGGTTATTATAATTTCTTTTTCTCTAAACATTTTCTCCTGATATTTTTACCATAATTTCAAGATTCATATCATGATATGGAATTCCCAATTTAATGGAAAACATCATAAAAATTAATGAAAGTGTAGACCCTAAATCAAACAACACAATGGAATAATCAGAATAAACAAAGAGTGTACATGATAATACTTCATTTGATGTACCATAATTTTTTGAAGTAGTTGAAAAATAATTCACCACCCTTTGTTTTTGTTGTATGCCTTCTTGCCTTCAGTTGAGTTCATCATTGGACAATAATTTTCATAATGATCCATTTCATTGCAATGAAAACATTTTACTAACTATATATTATATATTTTCATACCATTACTTTGATATTTATTAGTTCATTTATGATCCTTACGCCCCATATGACCACATCGAGAGCAGTTACCAGAATTCAAAAGAAATTCCTGATAGTAATTTTTACCACAATTTTCACAAACTGTAATCATAATTTTCATACCATCAGTATTTTTTGAAGATTTATTCCCGTTCATCTTCCACCTCAACCTATTATTTTTTTTTTCAAATAACAATTACTCATTGATAAACTCTATTTCCACCTTCACCACAGATCGAAGATGATTTTCATAACATTTTAACTAATGAGAATCAAAATCCATTCGATACATTGAATTTAATTCTGAGTAAAAATGATTTATTTTACTATCAATATCTCGGATAAAATTTGGATCATATGTTTCCATTCGAGTGAATTTTCCATCAGAAGTATCCACTGATTCATCCCTCAGTATCAATTCATGTAACTGTTTTTCTATCTTAAAATGAACCAACATAAGAAAATATTTCTGAAGAATCTTACAGTTGAATTCAACCAAATAAGAAGAATAAATATCTTCAATATCCCTAATATTTTTTACCATCTACCACCACTGATCAGCTTCAATATCCAAATGGTAAACATCGAGACTATCATTTTGATGTTCTGAACACCCTATGATGTCAGAATTATTCTCCACTAATTTAATCCACCCTTATTCTAGAATAGTGTCAGATGATCCTCTAAATTAAGGGGGTGTTTCCTCATAAAATTCTCAAATACTGCCATGTTACTCTATGGTTGATCTAGTATATCTCATGAAAGGATACCACAACCATTTATTGTAAAATTCAAATATACCATCACTGCAACAAATGGTTTAGTTCAGATTCTGACCAAATCAGGTTGCTGATTGTGAAGGTTGTCTTCCTCTTGATGTCGTCCCTCCATAACTTCTCTAGTTCTTATAAAGAAAACATGATGGAGATAGTAATATATTAAGTGAGGCATCATGTAATTATATAAATTCTATATCATTTTAATATTACGATAAATTAATTTATATATATTAATTTAACAATATTATAACTCCTAATGAAATCTAGACTGACCTATGATACCAACTATAAAGACCTAACCTTAAACATTACAAAATCTTGAATTAAGATAATAATTCACATTAACTATATTTTCATGTTTATATTTTTATAGAATAATTCCACAAATATTACACGAATTCTCAAAAAAATAAAATGTTGTCTCTTCTAATCAGTATCTAAATTTTGGGAAAATAAATACTCTTAAAAACAATAATTATTTTCTTGATATAAATATTCTTGAATTATTAGTTTATTTTACCCTAACTTATACCCTATGAAAAACATTTAAAAAACATGTGATGAGAATAAAAAGATCAGTAAGGGCTATAAACAAAAGAAATAATTTTTTAGTCCAACAATACATAAAAATCAAAAATCGTAAAGGTAACTTTTGGCATCCATATTATACTTACATTGTATTTATAACAGCTATATAGTGAGTTATGTTGAAATACCCATCAATTTATTTTCCTTAAATATCTTTGGAGAAACACCAAAATTTACCCCTGTCATGTTACCTAATGCATTGAAGAGCTATCTCGGGCTCACCCACCCTAATTTTATCATGGAACCACCAGTATATCAAAAAAATTCTAAAGAACCTTAACATATTCATAACATATATAAAAAACATAAAATAAATATAACATATCCACATTTTAATAACCATATATTATTTAAATATATTGAAATAACACATCCATTATCATAACTATTTTAAAAAACATAAAATAGTATATGATATTTATTTTTCTTTTAAAATCATTATGGCTAGTTAAGGAATCCAAATATCAAATAATGCTCTTGGTGGCTAAAAGGTCATTGCCACCGCATAGGATTAAAAGAAGAATTCTCTTTGTAATTTAGTAAAACACTACATAGAATATATTCCAAATGAATGAAATTAAATTTGAACGGGGTGTATACACTGTAAAGAATAAATTCGTGTATAAATCAAAGGATTCCTGAATGAAAGGAGACTGAGATGAAGTATCTTACCATGTATCGGACTTGACTCATTCATTCCTTAATCTTTTGAATAATAAAATAAAGTTATTTTATAAATTATTCATATCCCTTTTCAGGTTCATTATTCCTTTTATATAACTTCTTACCACATTATAAACATTATATAACCATTTAAGTTAATAACGATCATTATATCAATATTTGGTCCTTGAGTCCAAAATGAACATATTATAATTACAAGTTATCCATGTGGAAAAATTTCAATTACGACCATAAAGATATTCATGATTTAGATATCATATAAATCATATATATCCATTATATAAAGTTATTTATAATATTATATAACTTTTGGAGATAATAAATTAAATTCACTGTTCGTGGAGACGGTAAGTCGTACGTACGCATTAATACTACTTTCATTTCAATTTCGTATTTTAATGGAATAAAAACATAATGAGAGATATATATAATTTATAATTACAAAATAATATCATATATTATTTCATTAACTCCATCAATTATACGTTCCATGTATTGAATGAATGAGTCTCGTCCGTTTGACGGGGCAGGAGTCCGCATATCCTCAAATGAAATTACCTCATTTACCCATTATGGTAAACATAAAGGCATGCGATAAAATAAAAATAAATAAGTATAAAGACAATCTAAATATAATATATATCATATATAAATACAATTCAATCATAATGTCCACAATAAAATGAATTAAGAGAAAATAGAAGAATCTTCGTTCTCTAAAGTGTTAGTTCTCCATCAATAGAAACAGTGTGTTCGTTACCCATTAGATGGATGTGTGTGTAAGTATAGTTATAATAAATCACATAAAAACAACCTATAATATTGAGGATACTTTTTTAATATGTAATCAAATAATAATAATATCATAGGTACTGTATAAGTAAAATAAAATATGATAACTTGAGGGAAGACATTACTTTTAAATTGGGAAACTCTCTTTGGTTGGAACAAAAAGGATTACTTGAATTTCCTTATGCATAGGGGAATACTTATAATCAGAGTAGAGGGATGTAGGGAGATTAATTTTTCAGAGATCAGTTGATCCAAGGGGCATGCGAGGTGTGAGTAATGGGTTAGAGGTGATGGATTTTTCTATGGGGGGAGGGGCTCTTTAAGAATGTTTAAATATTTTTTTATTAATAAAAATATTTTAAGTTTAAAAATGTCCAAAACTCATTAAATTCCCATATAAGATAACTCTCATTAAAAATAAAATCATTCCATAGGAATTTGATAGTTTTATGATATTCTTTATAATTTTTATTGTCTCATCTATTTAAATCATTCTTTGATAAGGTAATCCATGAAACATCATTGTGTCTGAAAGAATATTATTTATTTATCATATAAAAAATTAAAAAAATATACCATTATGTAGGTCATATTTTTTTCATTGAAATGAATATTTATATTCAAAGAGATAAATTATTTAACCCAATATAAGAATTTTTTTACTAAAAGATATATGTTTATGTCATTTTATCCTTTACATTAAATCAATTAATATAAACTTTCATTATCACTCCCAACAGGCTCCATGGTGTCCAAAAATCATTATAAGGATGCATATGGTTGGAAATCCTTTAACTAATAGTATTATGATACATGTTAGGGTAATCTAATATTATTATAATAGCATATTTTTACAATTATATACTATATTAACCTTCTAACCATGGTAAATAAAATATTTACTAAATTAAATATTTCTAATGTATAAATATAAAATATACCAATTTACACAATATAGAAATCCTGAATCCAAATAAGGAATACATTTTAACAAATCCAAAACACATTAGCAAAAAGTTTAACTTAATATTAATTACAGTTTTCAAAACAAAAACTGTGTTTTTGTGAAATATTAACTTTCAAAATATTGACACTTGTGTAAGTCCAATTTAAAATTTAAATTGCTTCTAATGACAAAAATATGATTAAATGGTAAAAATATAATCTAATTAAAGTTTAAAACCATTTAAAATTATAATCTAACCATATAAATAAATTAGACTAAATGCAGTTTTGAACTAAAATACAGTATTTTTCACAATTCATTAAAAAATGAACATTATCAGAAAAATACCAAAATTTCATCCAAAGTAAATTTTGAAAACTATATTATAATTTAGAACATTATTTATTCAAATATAACATATAAATGTGAAAAATAATATATTTATAAATGGTTCTCCATCAAAAGGTGGTAAATCGGCCTTTTAAAGAATATAAGAGTATTTATGCTTAAAATTGGATTTATTGACATTTTAACTTATAACATTTATATAATAAATTTAAAAACCTTATAACTAAAATTTATAATCATATTTTATTTAGTTCTATTCCTTAAATCCAATACAAAGACTATATGTTAACCACTATTAAAAATATTATTATATTATTTTTCAGTATAAATCAATGTTTTGTTTAACGAAAGATTTCAAAGAAACCCATTGATGGGTTTCAGGAACTCCATCAAACATAGAATCCCCATTACACTAAAATTAATATTTAACTCTCAAATATTAATAAATATAAAAATGTCATATTCTTTATTTAACTGGGATGTTACAGATAATATTGAAATAATGAATATAAAGAGGAAGTATATTTTTTAAAAATCAGTTTCTAATATAATTTAAATTTATCCTTTATAAATATATATATGAAACCTTTTTATGTCAAAATAAAATTTTTAAAACATTATGTGTCCTTAGTATAATATATATTAATTTATACTTAATTACAATCGTTTTATTTAATAAATGTTTTTTATTTATTAATTTTTATTTAGAATATTAATTTAATATTTCATATATATTTGTATTTTGGTGTTGTGTTTGAAACAACAATTAATAAATTTAATTAATATATAGAATAATACAAGCTAAAATATCATAATGTAACTAGACCATCAGTGATTGTATAGTCCATGGACATAACCTAGAATGTGTGAATTAGGTAAAATGCATTTTTGTTTCTCTCCATTAATTTATAATGGAAATGGGGATGAGTGCTTCAAATAATTTTGAAACATGATTATTGGATGGTTAATTTAAAATCAACAATCAATGAATCCCCTGGACCCCATAATATTATATTCCTTGTATAAAAAATCAGTGGAATCAGTTTTGTTGCTTCAAATTTTTTTATGGTGTTCCCTTTTCTTTCATGTAGTAACGATTGTTAATAATTTAATAAACATGGTAACAATCGAGTTTATTTAATAAAAAATATATTTTATAAAAATTTAGGTTTTAAATATATAATTATTTATGAAAAATTTACATTGAAAATGATTTCTTGTTAACAAAAATATTTTTCCAATATGTAGATACAACATTTAAATTTAAAACCAATATCATTATTTTTGGAATTTTTTATAAAATATATATATATATATATAGTTAATAACATGATTTATATTTTGATCAATTTAATGAATAATTTAACTATGTGATATATGATAAATGAATATTCATGTTAATTATGTAAATTATTATTTATATATTTTCATATTATTTTCAGTGAAATAAATTTTTAAAGGTATTGAACAGTAATATTATTTATCATTTTAAAATTCAATTTATTTTATAAAAAATAAATTATTTTAAAATAAATTTTAGGTTTTTATATTGTAGTTAAATTTCTAAATTTTATAATTTTAATAAAATCAAATTAACTGGATTATGTATTTGTAATGGTAAAATCTCAACCATTGAATTGTAGCCTTTTTTGAGGGAAATTTTTTTTCAGTAGTAAAAAATTTATTTATTTTATAAATACCATAACATTTATGTCATAAAAATGATGAAATCATTTTTTAGAAATTTATTAAGGAATTTTCCAAATGAATTTTTTTATTTCTTGATTAATGTTATTCATTTTAAAGCATTAGTTAGAACATATAATCCTACTATTCACATTTAGGAATGTGAGTTATATATTATTTTAATTTTAATTAATTTTTTTCAACTAATTTACCAAAAAGTGTACCTTCTTGTTTTTTTATTATTTTTAATGTCAAATAACATCCCTTTATATTATAAAATAAAACTATATAACATGGAAATGAATAATATTGAAAATATTTTTCCTAAATTCAATTATTCTAGAAATAAATTATCCTAAAATCTATTTAATATCTGTTATACAATAATTTTTAATTTTTTTTATTTTACGAGTTTAATATAATAAAATTTATTTAATATTTGAATTGATTAAGTCAATATATGTTAAAAGGATCCATTTAATATTTCATAATAATAATAACTTACTGATGTACACTTAAGTCCCCAAGGTAATGGCAAAAATATCGTAAACGTCGTAAATCATTACATAAATTCTGAAAATATCATCATAACATATATTTAAATGATTTTTTATATTTATCAAACGTTCCTCATATTATCCAAGTTAATTGTTAAATATTTTAGTACATTCTTTGAAAATGACTTCTCATTTTGTTTTCAGTAATATGTATTTACAATAATGCCTCACCTCTAACATAATAATTGACCAATCCACCAACCCTTCAAAACCAAACATATTCAACACAATACTATACAATATTTCAATCCCTAGTAATAATATGTAATTTTGGTAGATTCAAGTCTCAATATATTTCTAACAACCTGATATATCACTATTTATGTTCCTTAAATAAATATTTTGTTCAATAGTCTATTCCAGAAGAAATGTTGAACATAAATAAAAACCACAACACATTTTAAAATAATATTAGAAATATATGTAACTGATAAAAAATATCCATTGAACGAAAAGGTATGAATAGTGGTATACACACTATGAAATATGGGTATAATGAAAATAATTTCTATTTCCAATAAAAATCAAATTTACTTATTATATCTAAAACGACAAAAAATATCATTTTATTTTGAAAATATATTTTCATAATTTATTAATTTCTTGAAACTAATTATTTTATGATAAATTATTAAGAATATTTTTTTGGTATGAATACTGTGTAATATTTTCCCATTTGTTGACATATTATAAATTGGTATTTTAAAATTAATATTATCAAATTTATAAATGTCATTAAATGAAATGGGTTAATTTTTTTTCGAATCAGTGGTTGTATATTAAATGATATGAGAAATTTTATTTTTAGTCATAATATTCTATTATGTTATGTAAATAGTAATTAACGTGGGAAAATATTAAATAGAAATAGTAATAATTCAAGTTGTAAACGGATCGAGACATGTTAAAAACATGATTATAATTTAGTGGTTGGGGTCTGTATATTACTTATCTCTTTTACATTCTATTATTTCCCAATTTTTGTTTAACTATTCATGAGAGTGAACTCTAATTATTGAAATTTTTTATTTATGTAAAAATCGGAATCCTTTTTTATAAAAAAAATCATTTCTTTCTTGAATTTCCATGACAACAAATCCGCTTATATTATTCCAAAAATCATTCCCAAAATCTCATATATATTCCTCTCACCATTAAAGTTGTCTTTAATTATAATATTATAATTCCTATAATTATTAATCAATTTCATAAACGAGATAATCAATGTAATAATATATAAATTTGTAACTATTCCTCTCTCTTGTCTATTTATTTATATTATTTAAAATTTTGAAAAAAAATTATCCTTTTTAAAATGATAAAATAATTTTCATTATTAGAAATTTATTTTATTGTAATAATGATTATAAAGTATCCCACCATCCACTTTACTATTAATAAATAAAAAAATTTATTTTTGTGTTGTGAAAACTATCACCACCAAGACATAGAGTGATTCATTTTCCATTGACACTAAATGAATATTACCATAATAGGGAATATAATATATAATTATTATATTTTTCTCAAATTTTTTAATTTCAGATGATAAAACATTTTAATCCACTTCCTCATTATATGGAAAATTATTTCCTCATGCTGGCAAATGTGTGTACTACAACAACCATAAAATAATCAATTTCTATATTTCATTTCATCAACACCATAAATAGTTGTTACTAATAATGGATATAATTTATAAATATAATATTTATCATATTAAGATGTTTTTGTTAATAATACATTAATAAATAATAAATATTATAACTCATAAAAATTAATTATAAAATTATTCAACTTTAACTCGAAAGCTATGAAGGGATAAAATTGTTCATGTTATTTAGTATATTCATATACATTAAATCCTCTTCTACATCTTAATAATTATGTCATATGAAAAATTAACACTAAATATATTCATTTTTCTCTTAGTTTAATGACATTTAAACTAAATATCATCATAATTATCCATTAACCATGGTATGTTAATGTTTTGGATTATTTGACCACGTACTTAAATAATGAAATAATATTATGTCATGCAATAATTTGAAAACATAATAAATGTTATAATATTTTATAAATATTTATATAATTATTTTATAAAATATATACATTAATATTTAACTAATATTTTTGGAGAACATATTCTTTGGTTTAGAATATCATAGAAGTGTTCTTCATATTGATTATATCTTATCTGATAACGAATGATATACTCATCAACATAAATTGAAAATTAATAAATTATTAGAATTCATAAATTTTAGTAACATTAATGATAATTGAATAATGAACATTGTTAGACAAATGATTACATTTATCGCTCTTATAAAGCCAGTACACTCATTGCAAACTATAAACACCAATTATATGCAAATAGGTAAATGTTTACTAATATATAGGTTTATTATTCTTATAAATGAATATTATAAAGATATTTAGGAATTAATATAGTTGTTAAATTATTTATTATGATAGTTATGTGTTTATATAAAAAAATTTAGATAAGATACAATTAAATAAAAACTAAAGGTAAGGGGTTAATTATCTCAAATTTGAATCCCTTTGGACTGATTATGTTACATGTCATGTTAAAGTTTTTTAGTTTACATAATAACCCATTTCTATTTTTATATTTATCATATTATATTTCATGAAATAAAATATTATATTTAATTTTATAACACTTCTAGGGTTTTGAGTCAAATGATACAATGGTTATAATGTGTTATCATGATTTAAATCATTTCCAAGGGTCAAAATCACTCCACTATTACTATAAACGTTCTAAATTGATCAACTATATAATATGTTTTTATATATTTTATTAAGCTCATATTTTTTCAATAAATAAATTTTTACACTGAATCCTTCTTTTGTGATCAATGAATTGTTTCAAAAAAATTGTAATGTTAGGAATAATTATCATATCATATAATGGATTTTTCTCAATTTCCATAATAATCATTCCAATTAAAATTATCCATTATGACTTGAAACCATATTCAGTTTTAAATCATGATATATTTATATTTACCTTTTACATATTTTAAAAGGGTTTCTAGGTTACTCTTTTTTCGATGTCAGTTTCTAAATAAAATTATTTTAAAATGTATCTACATCCTTTCCAAATATATGGTTTTATAATTTAATATGAATTCTATAATGATATTATTTTGGTAATTTCAAACCACTATTAGTGAATATTTATTAATTAAAGTCTATAAAATTGTTTGACATATAAATTTAAAGTATAGGTAACTTCTTCTATTATAATAAAGATAATTTAGTTTCAAAAAAACACATTGAAGATATCAAAAATATTTTACTATTTATTTCTAGGGGAATTATTTATTATGATTTTCTTGATGAATCACTTTCTAATTATTCATATAAAATAATCATGCCGGTGATTTACTTTTTTTATCTAACATTTATATTCTTGAGAATAATTTTAGTGATGTGATATTAGTATTTTTTTAAAATTGATTTTAATAT
The DNA here is from genome assembly GCA_963277665.1 of Viscum album. Lineage (NCBI taxonomy): Eukaryota > Viridiplantae > Streptophyta > Magnoliopsida > Santalales > Viscaceae > Viscum > Viscum album. The sequence goes on along the minus strand of OY728141.1, from coordinate 587,224,943 downwards.
AAATTGATTATATATGACATGAGTAATCAATTTTTTCAAGTGTAACTATATTTATAAGTGATTTATTGGGGGGGGGGGGTTGTATTTGTACCTCCAATGAATTATTTTATGTTTATTTCTCATAAACTCAGAATGGTACACCAATGGATTTAACCCTTTGTAATGGTTACATTGGAGAAATTATCCTTAGAAAAAGCATATATAGATTGGTTTAACCTAATCGAAATGGATAAAAATAGATTTTTATCCAAATATATATGGGATATTAGAGTATTTATCCCAATCCAAATTAGTAAAAACTGGTTTAATTTTAATACCATGGTACATCAGGTGATTATACAAAGTACAGTAGTGTAGAGGGGTGGTTAGACCAATCCTATTATATGATTAATGTTTTTGTGGGTAGAAATAACATTTTATTCATATTATTATTTTTATTTCACATTATTATTTAATTATTTTATTCATATAATTACGCTTCTTAACTCTTGTTTATTGGCTCATAATACTAGACACATAAAATGCTTTATATTTCTTATTACATTATAGTTCATTTCCTTCTATCATGACAAAAAAATATCTCTTAAGAGTCCATGTTCGTTTTGAAAATAAATTCCCCCCATACCAAATATTTCTAATATGGTTATGACCATATCATTGAAAACAAATTTAATTTTTTTACTTTATTGAACATTTGAGATGACGGATTTCTTATGTTTTCTTTTCCATAGTATGTGATGATGTGTATATCTTATGGAAAATCTATAAGGGATTACCGAGGAGTTAAATTTTAGATAACACATATTATATTTATATGTTTATATAGACAATTAATAAGGCACTGATCCATTCAATCGTTGCATTCTATAAAAAAATTTGAGATCCATTAATTAAATGATTGAATAAATGTTTTATTTTTGTATATTTTTACTGGATAAATATAGTTGGTAATAGAACGTGTTTTAGTTAGTTATTTCTCATTAGTATCGTGATTTTATAGTCTAGTTTAGTGAAAATTATTTAAAAACAAAGGGATAAGGATATGTGATATGTTTATATATAAAATTATATTTTTATTTTTTCTAAATTTAGATATAATTAAATTCTCCAAAAAAATTAAATCCTTTTATAGACAAAAAAAAGATCATATAGGATTTGTAATACATAATCCTATATGAAATAACTCTGAAATTTAGAGTTGGATGTTAGAATAATCATCACCTGATGCATAAAATATAATTCTAAATGAACACATTGTTTTACAATCCTAAGGAGAATTATTTGGTTAATCATATTAACTTTATTATAATATTGAAGGATTTAATTCCCTTTTACATTTAATGATTAAGTTGAGAATAATAACATAACCAAACTTGATGTTACCTAGGTTAAGAAAATATTTTCATCATAATATCTGTGTAGGAAATAGTTGAAATGGGAGTTTCATAGTTAGAAATTAAGGCTTTATTGTAGAATAAATATTTTGATTCATCATTCAAATCATTATAAAAGGATTATTTTAGATATTATCAAAAACATGTTTAAGGTATTTTTTCTGGAAATAAGAACATGAAAATGATTATATGAAAGGTACACCCCTATGCACTACTATGAATTATAATTGGGATAAAAAATTTCATAGTCTTACAAAGGAAAATGAAGTAGATATCACATAATTAGATATATATTTATTTTTTAATATATCCATTATATTCATAATTTGGTAAATGATAATTATAATTGTGAAGATCCAATTTATTTAATGATGAGAATGAAATGAAATGATATTTTAATATATATGTTTATTTATTATATAATTTGTTTGAAATCTTACTCCACAAGAAATGTCGAAGTTTCAAAGACCATGATACATTTAGATATAAATATAACTGGAGAGTCCTTGTGGATGGTTGATGAGTGTGGTTGTATTTTTTACCAATATAAAATATGGATTCAAAGTAAATATATGGTGAAGTTCCTTATGATTATTAATTAATAATGGAAAGAGAAAGATATAATGAATTTTTAATGATTGGATTATTTTAATCGATTCATTGTAATCCACTTAATATAAGAATTACCAATTTTAATATAATGATTGTTTAAGTAGTGTTATTTACTTATATATTCATATTATATATTTTTATATGACACATATGAAGAATATCTTAAGAACATGGGGAAAAATAACAAAGATTTTTTGATGGAATAATGATTAAGAGTATTGATATATTATATAAAAAAAGAATAATATTATATGATAATTAAAGATTTTTTTTTTATTTATGATAATGAATCAAATATATTAAATGGTAAATTTATGAAAGAATTGGAATGTTAATGTGAAACAATGTTTTGGGAAAGTGTTATTTTTCCTTTGGTTTGGTGGAATTTTTTTTTTTTTTTTTAATACAATTTTTTTGATGAAAATATTTCTAACTACCCTCTATGTGACTGACAAAATCATCTTTTCTTGTTTGGTGGAATTTTATAAAAACATGAGGGATATATCTCATTGATAATTACCTTGAGTTGGTAGAGAATGGCTATAACAGAGGGACTACATGATCATGAATCGTGGGATAGTGAAAAACGTACACCGTATGCATAGTGAAATGCATTAGGGAAAGAGGTTAATCCAACCCCAAATATGTATGTGTAGTGTATCTTTCTATCAGTCTTAATTCTGATTCAAATGACTGAAGGTGTGGAGTGTCTTATAAGTTTAAATTAGAAAATTAAATGATCGATGTGGGAAACAGAACATTTTATTATTGTGGACCGATGATTAAAAAAACAATAATTTAATCATCCAAATGATCAAAATGCCACATACCATTGGATTTATACAACAATATTTTCTTTTATTTCATGTAACAATGAATAATAAATATCCCACAATATGTAGAAATATATGGTGATTCAAAATATTCATGAAAAATCATAGTTTATGGTTTTTAAAAGAAAACATGATAAAGATTATTTTTATGTAGCTTAGTCAGTGGTGGAATGAAAATAAATAATTATTTTTTTCCTATAAATATCATATTATAAAAGACTATATAGGTGCGTAAATTTTAAGGGCACTCAAATTAATGAGATATAAATAGAGTATCACCTTGATTCATTTATATTTATTACACAAGTCCTCATATTTACATCAACTTAGTGAATGAGAAGGTTTCTATAATCCAGTTAGGCCGTGAAGATATTGAAACATCACATGCCTTTTATTGTGTTATGTATATTTGAAGCGCATTGTAATGAATTGGTTCCTTGATGCATCATAATATTGTGAAAAATAATAATCCATATCTATTCTTAAATGGTTATTAAAATTAATTTTTATTCTATTCATATATGATCATCATTTTCTTGAAGAATAATGTTCAAACATATGTGTATTATGGCGATGATGTTTCACATAACTATTATTAGATACGTGAAGAGGAATATATAAATATTTAGGATCTCTCAACCATCTAGTTCCACAATGCAGTTTACGATGTACATTTCTTGAAATCAAACTCCATGAAGTAGACAATATTTTTTGTTAAAATATAATATAACAAGTAAAACCTAATGTTCATATTGATTTTTACATGACTAAAAAGAAATACAGCAGAATATATGGACTGTTATATAATATTATCATCATTAATGATTGATAATTTAAATTAATAAACAAATGAAATTCAATAATACTTATTTGAAAACTCATGCTAATCACAACCAACATGATGAATTCATAAATTTCACAAAAATTAATAATATTATTATATATGAATGGGGTTTGGATAAAGAATATTTTGTTAAGGCTATGATAGTTATTACACACAAAAAATATTATGGAATAAAATGTGTGCATCACAAAAAAAAACTTATTGAAGCTCATATCTTCATTAATAAATGGATTGAATACCTGATAATTTTATATTTTTTGATTAAGAATGATTTTTTTATTCTATATTTATTATGCACTTATTTTTATAAAAAATATTTGATATAGAAGATTTAGATAATATGAAATATCATTAATATTATTTTTCTGTAATATATATTTCTACTGATCAATAATATATTATATAATTTAATATAATAACATCTTGGATCTAACCACGTTATCTTAATCAAAACATTTTAAGAATAATATTTGAATAATATGTAGTTCCTATATAAATAATTCTATTTAAGAAGATGTGATACTTGTATAAATAAAAAAGTTTCTTTTATGGGGAGAGGATTCTACCTGTCTAAAAATTGTTGGTATTTTTTTCATCACATATAATCACTACAATTATAGTGATATGAAAAGTTATGAAATAACAACAAGATGAACACAACAAGTAGTAGAGTTTCTCATTGAGGCTGAACCATGTAAAATCTTATATTGTATTTATTTTCCTTAATTATCCCAATATCAAGTGTATGTGATTTTTTATAGTGAATATCAGATCAATTTTAATTAACCAAGTCAATGTTTTGAGTGTAACATGGGTAATTGAGATTAATTTAAATATCAGTAAATGTCAGGTACACTAATTCACCCCATCATGGTGTCCATATATGATCCAAATGGGCTCTTCAATAATTATTACATATAACCGATAATTTTTATATAATTAATTATAATGTCTGAATATGACTAAACACATTATGAAATATGGTTATAATGAAATGAAATTCTAATATTAATAATAATAAATTTCAATAAGTGAAATCAAAATAACTAAAAAAACACAATTAATGGATAAAATTGTATATTTCTAAAATTTTTGTTTTATTTTAAGAAGATATGTATATAATGATTAAATAATATTAGTTTTTTTTCTAATATCTATTTTGTTTTACATATAAATTTATTATCAATTTATTATAAATAAAAATGAATAATAGTTAACATGTAAAAAATGTATTATCCCAAATGATTAATATATCAATAAAAATTAGTATTTTATTAACATATATAGTTATAATATATTGTAGATTTAATTTTAAAAAATTATTATCAATTTTAAAATTAATAATTATAATATTCTAATAATATAAATTTTTGGTATTTTTATAAAATAATTAATTTCTTGAGAAGTGGAAATAAATTGTTTTAAAAAATACAATGGATTTTATGAAATCAATTGGATATAAGAATAAATTAAGAAATATTACAACTTTTTTTTCACCAAATATATATATTATAAGTAACATTATATATTTTAAAATGTAACTATTTAATTAAAAACTATATTTTATATTTTAGTGCATAATTATTTTTTTCTACAAATATGTTTTAAATACATAATTCATTTCTAATTTTGAAATAATATTTATATATATTGTAAATTGAATAAAATTAAATGTATTTAATTTTAATAATAATTATTTCAAAAATATCTAATAGGTTCTAATTTTTTTACTCATAATGATTTTGATAAATTTTGTGAAAACAAATTATAGTGGAAAGAATCTAATTAGAAATGATAAAAAATTGATTGGTGAATGGATTGAAAAATGATTATAGTTTATTTTCTTGATTTTTTTATCTTCTTTAAATCATCTACTCACCAATATTTCTCAAAATATGTCCCATATTTCTTCAATGTGAGTACTAATTATAGAAATTTATTCTTTTATTTACACGAATGTCATCCCTTTTCTGATAGAAAGGGGTTACTCTTCTCTTAAATTTCCTTAACAAAAAAAACCAATTAATTTCTTCCAAAAATGTCCATAAATATCTATTAAAAAAATTAAGACACCTTAAATATGTTATTTTCATCTCAAAATCACTTCCATTAATGGATTTATCCTCTTCACAATGGAGATAATCCAATTAGTAAGACATAGAATTCGAATCACACCTATCATTTCCCTATTTTGTTATGTGCTTTAAGTCACCCTAAAGTTTTATATAAAAATAATTTTATGTTTAAATAATTATATTTATTATACTGTTATTTTATTACAATTATGTTATAGGAATAAAAATCGTTCCCTTTTCCATTATGATTAACGAAGATGTGAGTCGTGCATTTTAGAGACTACTGCCTCCACGATTCCATGAGTTTTTTGTGTCTCCTCCACAATAATAGGATGGTCCAAATAATGATTTTAATATAAAATTATTATATATATGAAATATTTTATATTATTAAATAATAAAATTTTTAATCTTTTTATATTTTATGGAATAAGAAATCATAGTCAATGCATATGTGTAGACTATTACAGAACTAGAACCTGCAATTTCCATTATTCATTTCATCATCAAAATACATGGATGGTCATGATAATGGTTTTCATTGATAAATATGACATTAATTATTTGTATAATTTTTTATTAATAAATTAAATAAAATATTAATAATATAAATGATAAAAAAAATATAAAATTTACCCTCTTAAACATGAAAACTATGCACAAAACTATTTATTCATATTATGTAATTTTCTAATATTCTATAATTATTCATATTATGCCTTCAAATTATGATATATAATATTAATAAAAAACAATTATCATTATCATTATGATATAAGGATATTTCAAGTAAATCAACTCACAATCATCTGTTAATTACTGTATGTTCATGTTATTATCAATTTAAAAACCAACATGAACAATTCCAAAAAAAAATTATCATAGAAGTATATGAAAACATGATTAATTTTATAACATGATATATATATATATATTAATGAATATATAAACAAATATTTAACTCAACAATTCATAAAATACCTATTGTTGGTAAATCGAATCACGGATGTATTCTTAATGTTGATTTCATATTTTATGATAATATATCAAACACTCATAAATTGATATTGAAAACATATAAATATTAATAATTATTTAATTATAGTAACTTTGAATAATATTTTATAATGAATATTTGGGAAAAACTAATATGGATAGTGCTCATATAGAACTAGTACAAACTGTAATATCTATAAACAATATATGTGAAAAAATATGTAAAAAATCTAATATACATAAATAAAACATTTAAAAAATAAATTTATATATATTTTTAGGAATGAATACGGTTTATAAATATGTTGATAATATATTTATTTTTTTATATCAGAGTTCAAACCAATTCACTTGAAATAATGTGTAAGGGAATGGGTTTCTTTATCTCAAATTTGATGCCCTTTGAGAATTTTTCTGTTAAAAACAATATTTTATTTCCAATGGTTTATATATTTACCAATTTTAAATTTTTATTTTGAAATTATTATATTTAATTATATTAAATTTTCTATTTAATGATATTCTTCTGTTAATGGCATCAAAGAAAATTTATTGACTTATTAAGGGGTATTCATGAATCAAATATTTTCCTTAGGTAAAAATCATACTTCTTTTTATATTACATATAATCAATGATATATTCTATACTGTGATTATTTTATATTTTTTTAAACAATATTTATTGTGAAATAATTATTCATGCTTATTTATTCTTCAATAGTAAATATATTGTTTCATAAAAAAGTGTAAATATGGTAGAAATAATTCTAATGTATCTTAATGGATTTTACCTATATCAATAATTTTCCTTATTAAAAATGATTTCCCTGAATGTGGGAAACATAATAATGTGCAATATTATTTTACCTCTATATTTTCATTTTTCGCATTTTGAAATTATGTTTTTCTAACTGTTTTAATTAAGATTGGTTTAATATGGTCATGTCAAAATGATCAAAAAATATTTCCGATACTTTAAAATACATGTTTTTAACATCTACTCGACCTTCCATTTTGATAAAATACATGTGAATTCATATATATTTTATTAACTAATCATTTTAAAAATAAATATTTTAAATAAGTTTTAATAAATATACTTTAACAACTATTAATTAAAATAACCTAAAAAACTTCTTTTTCATCACTGGTTAATGATTTTCATAAAACATTTTTCATAATTTTACGAAAATGTTTTTATTTACCTAAAAATGAATTATTTTTAATGAATCACAATTGAATTATTCTTATAAAATAATATATTGTTAGATTGAATTTTGGGTCTTAACAATTTACATTATTATGGTCAATTTTGAAGATACAATTTGGAAATTTTTTGAAACCGATTTTTATATACTTGGTTTCTATAAATTTTATATAGTGACTTTTGTAATGTGGATAATATTAATGGATGATTAGAAGGTAGGTTCTTATATCTTTCTCTAATTAATTCATTTAAATTTATTTATACTAGGTTTACAAGGGTATATAAGAGGATTTAACCAAAACTAAATTTTAAATTAAAGGAGTAATCTCAATCAAAAAGGTACATGAGATAATTTTTCCCACCATTAAGGGTTATTTTGTAAAATCAATACTAATCCATATAGATAATAAGAAGATATATCCTAAGATGAAGTGGTACAATGATAGTTTTATCCCTAGGATGAGGGTGAATTTTGGGAATATACAATGACCATGAGGGCACATAGGTCATTAGCCTATACCTTCATCATGATAATTGGATTGGTGGTTATCTCAATCCTATTTTTTCTATTAATTTAATCTTCCACAATCTTATTCTGTTGTATAGTGCCTATAATTATTATATTTTTGCCATTTTCAATTTCTTATGATTTTGGACATATTTTCCAAGATACATGATGGATATTTTTACATTTAATGTCTTTATAACAAGGGTTATGGATAGCTATTATTGTTTTATATTCTTCTTGGAAATTTTTCCTCCCCTAAACATGTTTAATAATATGATTATGATCTAACCCCTAACAACATGTTGACACGTTTTTTTTCTTTTTTGTTTGAGGTTACCCCATATATAAGTTTTTCTATCCAATGATATGAAGATAAGTATAAGTATTGTAATGTCTAGATGGTGGTTTATAGGAGTTACATTATGAATAAATTATTTTAGATTAATATGGTTATAAGGATATTATCATAGAATCTAAGCTTTTTTTCCCTAGGATTATGTGCCTATTTTTGAGATTTATTATTTAAACCATTGTATCAATGTAATAATTATATGTCTTTATCTTTGTTCCCAATAGAATTTTTCATCTACTTTTAAAATAAATAATATCTAAACTATTTAATACCATTTAATCATTTTATGTAAAAACAAATTTTCATCATTTTAATTTTTCTTGTTCATCCATACCATATCATTCCATATATATCACATTAAAAACATTAATAATATCATTATGCATTGGTGATGATGAAATTTTTCTATACTAGTTTCACAATCATACTAATCCAATTATTATAACATGGTATTGTTTGGGTCAATTTAACTAGAAACACGCATGATGTTGTAAATTGCTATCATTGTTATACATGGAATCATAATTAATGATATGATGATATATTTGTGAAAAATATTGTTTCTTGGTTTATTAATTTTAATTTTACATTATAATTTATTATTAGTATTCCAAATAACATTAAATTAAAATCAAATAATCAAATAATATTATTTATAACAATTGAGATAATAATACATGAAAATCTCAAGGAATGGACCTATAACATTAAATATAGTTACAGAACTTTTATTCGGGTAACAGAAATATTATTGATATGATAAACATGGGAACATAGAATGATGTTTGAATCATTTATGACAACATTAAAATTGAAGAGGTCAAAATAATTTCAACTGATGATGAATATTTACCAAATATAAGTAACAATTATGAAATAAATTAATAAAAAGGAATAGTATTATATCATCGTGGAATCTACTTCTGGTATGTAAATATATTTTCGTTGGCTTCCATTATATCTTTCCATTACTCATTGTTTCCAATTTTTTTCTATTTTTATTTATAGGTCATAAAAATAAAGAATGAATTGACTACAACCTATATATACAAAAGTTATAAGTGGTATAATATCTAGCAGATAATATAGGTCGAGTATCAATTGGGTTTTATATCTCCTAACCAAATAATTTTCCCATTGCGTATCATTTGAGAGAAATCAAAAACCTGTGGGCCATCATTCAAATGATACTATCAATGTATATTTATATTTTCACGCAAGAAGTAAAACATTTCCTTGGAACCCATATTGAATTTCATATTCCTCTCCCTTGACATTTTTATAACCCATACAAAACATTGGTGTCCTATTTGACGATTTTGACTCTCCTAAACTCTATTATTTCTGGATAAATGTAATTTAAATTATGTTTTCTTTTAATATATATATATCCAGTTGATGTTTTATCACTAAAAGAAAATGAAATCCTAGTTTTTGATTTGATATAACATTTTTAATGTGGTATCCTCATTTTAGGATCTGCTCTTTCTTTTCTTATGATCTCTTTCTATTTGTTTCTGTGTTCTCCATAAGAGGTGATATGTTCTATTTTGGGATTCATTGGATATTGAGTATCCAATATAGGTGATTTTATTCATTCCATCTATAAATGATTTATTTATTTCATGAGATCAATTTATTTTTTATTATAATTTATCTATCACGTTAATAGTGTCACGGAGGCATTGATCTCATTATACATGGATGAAAAAATATTGGATAATACATTTTTGAAGTATTATATTGATTTAAATGAAATAACATTCATGGAAAAATATTTTTAAATGTTTTTAAAGACATATTAAAATAAAATTTGGGGTTTAAAACCATTTTGATACTATTTTGGGTGTATAATTCATTGGAAATGTATATTTTGTTATTTTAAGCATTTTAATTGATGGGAAATGGTTTATAATGTAGTTTTTATTCTGTTTTCAGAAACTCATTCAAATTACATGTTGTAGAATGTTTTTCACTGATAAAAATTGGAAATTATTATTTTAAGGGGTAATGATATTATCTTTTCAATTTGAAAAGGGGATCAATATCTCTATTGTATTTCTATATATTGGTTAGAACATTTAATGTATTCTCTAATAACATGTTTTATTAGATCCAATCTTAACATCCTTCAATATATATTTTAATATCTATTTTGAACCCAAAAGGGTGATCTTATTACTAATACCCTTTTGATGATCGGGATGTGGAATTAATTATGTGATAATGTTTTATATGAGGGTGATATATATAACTATGATTTTATGAATTGTTGATAATAAATGTTGATTATCATGTTGATCCTAATTATTCTCTTGGATGATTATTTACTCACTCACAATTTAAGAATGGTCATAAGAAAAAATGTAGCTATATGAGAGACCTATATATATTCTACACACTTTGGATCACTCCTAGACTAGTGTTCTCATAGGTGATGTGGTTATAGGATCGAGGGTTTTCAATAATAATGGTTATGTGTGGGTGGAATCATTGAGATCATGCTAGTTAGACTCAACATATGTATCCAATCAATCATGATGGTCATGTTGTATGTATATGAATTTCTAAAAACTATATCTAGGATCATACTGTTGGCACTTTCTACTTGATAACATATTATATACAGGTGTATTTTTATTTTCATGAATTATAATTTTAATTTTTTCCCATTGTGAAACCACTATAATTTTCTACTTATTATGCTACAAATGTTGAGTTTAATTATTTTTATCTTATATTATAACTAAATTAATGAATCATTAAAATATTCATACGATTATATATGATATGTTGTGTTATATTATCTTTAGTTTCTTCTAATTGGATTAAAAATGAGAAATTATTTTCAAGGATCTTCAACATATAATTTTTCTTGATTAATAATTTATTTCCTTTTTTTATAACCATTTTTGGAGAATTCCAAATGAAAAATTATTTATTAAAGTAATGTTTATCATTAATCATGATTTTACTTATTTTTATTTTAAAAACCCTCAACATGATTTTTTATAACATTTAAATATATTTATATACCATGAATTTATTTATTTAATTTTTTCATTATATAAAATCAGAGTTTAATAATGGAATAAGCTATATATACTCTATATTGGGATCCTAATGAGCTTTATTATCAATACAAAGATACCTTAACTGGTTTTCTTTGTTTTTTCATGATTTGTTTTAAGTACTCACTCAATAATTTCCATACTTTAATGGGTTCATTATTGGTTTAAAAATCGTACGGAAAATAGGGATACAATGGGTATCTATAAACCAACATGATATGGGTTTCGACTGTATATTTATTATTTTTTATGTTCATAGGGGTTTATGTAACTTTTTTCTGATGTGGTTTTGTTGTGGATTACATTTTTGCGGTGGAAATAATTTATTATAGTTACGAAATTCATAGTTATATTATTAATGATATATATATATACTCCTACATAATATACTATTATAAGTTTTTTTTCTTTATTTAGTGTGAAATAATTTCTAATGTGTGTTCTTAGATCCGTAGTTTATTTCATTGACTCCATGGGTATTTGGTTTTCTCTTCATATCACATCACAATTTCAGTCAGTTCCTTAGATTAATTGGTCATATCATCTAATTAATGAAAAATATCGATGGTAATATTCAAACAAGTTGTTAATTAAAAAATATTATTTAGTCTTGGTCAACTATATATATGGTTATAGATCCCCTGACTATACATGAATTTAAGGTAAGTGTTCATTGTATCAATTTCAATTTGTTGGGAGATATTTAATGTTTTGTTCTATACCATTGAAATGGTTTAATTACTTAAATATTATATTAATCTCTAACTTTTTTATTTGAGGATGTTTTAATGGGAATTACAGGATCTACATTCAATGTTTTTTTAATTCAAAAGTTTTTAAAGTCCTAGTAGTTTTTGTAAACATAATTTATTTACTTTATGTTGTGGCATTCATTCTTTAATGTCAACGTTATATGATTTATTTCTTCTCATATTTGATTTTATTAAATTTTATTCCCTATTTTTTGTATGGATTTACATTTATTTAACTTACAATCCTTTCAAAAGGATTATTATTTCAATAATCACGATTTTTATAATCATTTTATCATCTAAATTTTGACTGCAATGGGTTATAAACATTCTTAGATGATTACAATCTTGTTAGTATATTCATCTAAAAAATTATCCAATTTATATTATATTTTATACATATCTTTATTAAAATTAAATCATTTTTATAAAATTATTCTTATTTTATTTTTTTAATAATCTATAAAAATATTCAAATGTTTAAAAAATGTTTTATCTTTTAAAATTGTCCTTTTACCTCCATTCCTATAAACTCTATATTGTTTTATGGAATTTTTTGTCTCTACATCAATTACTTATCAATTTAATATTCTATTGATTTTCAATTTTTTTTAAAAATGATTGAATATGAACTTTTAAAAATTCTCCCAAGGAATATATTTTACCTTTTTTCAACTAATATGAAATAATATTAATGTGAACATTTTAAAACTAAATAAATTTTTTACTTTTATATCCATATTTCTAAACAATTATTCTTCTCAACAACTTCATGGTTTTCAAAATTAAATTTTAATAAAAAAATTAGTGATTTTTTAATTTAAAAATAATTTTTAGTTTTTAAAAAGAATAATAATGGATTTCATTTGACTTGTGTATATTTGTAACTTTAACAACATATTTCTTATCTTTAACAATAATTATTTTCATCGTTTCAAATTTTGTACTATTTTAAATTTACATTTTTTTATATTGTATTTTCAATATAAGGATGTTTATATTTTATGTGACTTATGAATTTATTTCCTTATGAACATTATAAATAAACAATATTAAAATTATTTTACCCTGATTATCCATTGAAAACATATATTATCAAAATACATTATAAATATTTCTTAAATTTTACCAATAGAATACTATTATGTTGTTTTTATTTTTTGATATTGTAAATATTTTGTTAGATAATCCAATTAATAAATGATTTTTCTATGATCCTATCTAAAAGTGTTTTGTCTCACAAATTCTTATAAATTTGATTTCATCTATGTTAAAAACATTTAATTTTTTATGATTCTTTACAAATATGTTATAATAATAAAAAAACATATTCTTCTAGATAGATTATTATGCAATTTTATATAAATTATATTGAATCATTTATTCTTCATCAGTGTATAATTTTAGTGTTATATAATTATCAATGTTTTTAAGATCTAGTAGAAAACGTATTCATGTTCTATTATAATAATGGTTGGATGTCTTATAACACAAAAATTAATTTCATAATTTTTAATATCCCACAAGATATTTTTTTTTTGCATGTACATGATTTTGGATATCATTGTTTACCAGTTTATGCGTCAAACTGATTTTAAGTAGCATTATTCCATGTTTGTGTGTGACATGATTTTGGGATACTCAATTAAAAAAAATTTCACTGCACATGACCAAAAATATCTTTTTCTAAATGTTTTTTATGGATATGATTGTGGGTTTCATTTTTCATAATCTTATTCAAGAACAATTTTTTCTGGGATATTTTTCCACATATTAATATTTTTTATGTTGACCTTTTGAAATTTTTAATTTCAAACCACATGTATATTGGATGATCCATGGATCATGATTATTAACTCATGATTCCACCCCCTATTACTTATGATTTACATTATTACAAATCTTTATTCGATGGTCAATGATTTTTGATCTATGTTTTATTCAGTAAGATACTCTTAAATTATACTCATGATCATAAATAATGTTCTGATACACGTATTATCGTGTTTTATACTCTTATTATGATTTATTGGTATCATTTCTATCTACCCATAGTTATTATTTGAACACACCATTCTTATGTTTCTATTTTAAAAGGCAATGAAGAAGAGTAGTATGTATTATATTACTACAAGTGTATAATGGGTGTAATTTTTTTGGATATTTTGAATACATATTTTATCATGAGGAATAGTTTGTTTAGTTAAAAAATGTTTTATTTTTTAGAAATTATATGTGTTTTTAGTTATTTATCTTTTCTTATTTTGTTAAAACTCTATCAAAATAATGTCTTGGTTATTTAATTGACATTAACTTTTTATTGATATTATAATTATCTCTTGTTATGCTCCAGTCACATTAGTTTGTTTGCATGAAAATGTGTAAAGGATATATTTTTTGCTCTAGTTTTAGTGGTTCATTACTAGGTCATCGTAGTTTTTATGAAATCCAATGATTGCATGATATGTTTTTAATGCTCGATCTATATTTTCAGTCTATATCACATCAGTAGTAATTATAAAATGGATAAAATCACTCCAGAGGTTATGATGTTTTCATATTAAGATAATTATAATATAGTGGATATTATAATAGATTAATAAGTTTTATGTTAATATTATATTAAAATAAATAGATAACATATTGATGAATTATGTGATTTTATTTTAATGTATTTAATGATATGTTGTTAAATTTGTTGTTTTAATGAGGGTTATAATATTATTTTAATTATTACCATTTTCATGATATGAGATTTTTTATATATATAATTACTCATAAATTTGACAACATTTTATTTATTTTTTTAATAAAAGTTTATATATCCATGGGGAATGAAAATTAATTTGATTCCATGGGAATTGAAAATATTTTGTGATAATATTAATGTACCTTTAAGAGAACATATAATTAAATGATATATTTAATGGAATGTTATTACTACTATTTTGGTTAAAGGTTAAGTATAATTAATGGAGCTTTGGGTTTTCTAATTTAAGGGTTGATAATATAGTAGGTACATTTATGATAATTTTGGTATAGTTGTTCTAGGGGGATTAATATATTGATATTTATAGAATAAAAATTATATAAAATTCCAATATTATAAATGATTTATGGTTTGGATCAATATTATAAAAATAATTTCAGGGTTAAATGAATGTTTTAAAGGACTATACATATAGGATTTAGTTTTCATAATAATTATATTATGGAGTTTTATCATGACCATTTTTGTTGTGTAAAGGGTGACGAAAATGATGCTTATAATAGTATGTCTCTAGAAACTCTTAAGCCTTATAACTAACTAAGGATTTATATTTGGCACGTATTGTTATAATATAGATATATATAATCATATTCATATTATGAGAGTGCAATTAGTTTTTAGTCTTATGTCACACTATTGGGTTAATATAGCATTTTAATTAATATATTTATTTATGTGTGTAGGTGCACTCAATTATTCTCATAGGCAAGAGAAATTTATGTTTTAGCGATGAGATTTTTAAAAGTGTCAGAATTTTATAAACCACGTATTTTAAATAAATATAATTTTTATTAATTTTAATTACATGAATTTAGAGAATAATAAAATATACAATATTTAGAGATATCATAAATTTTATTAAATTGTCATTATATATGAATAGTACAAAAAATGTATTATGAATTTTCTAGATTTTTTATTTTTATAAGGATTCAAATAAATCATTTAAATATAATATGTTCAATCTAGACACCTATGTTTTATATTTTCGAACTCTATTTTTATATAATTCTAATAATAACTATTTATTAACATTTACAATAATTATTAATTCATAATATTACTTTTTTTAATTAGTTTTAAATAGAAATATATATACATTGTTTTATCATAATCAAATCAATATCTATGAAATAAATTCTATTTGTAATATTTTTTGAAAATGGTTTTTTATTATAAAAAATATTTTCTTATATACAATTTTAATGGTGTTATAAGTTCATTATTTTAGAATTAAATATTTTTCCCCTTTTAAAAAGATAATATAATAATTTTCTTTCAAATTAATAATCATCATGTTAAAATTGGGTAAAAATTTTATTTTAATTTGGAATCATAAAATTAACATACTGTGGTAAATGTTAGCCACTAAGGTATTGGAAAAAATAATGTAAGTGTTTTAAATAAAAGGAAAAAGAAATAAAATATCATATAAACATATTTTTAAATGATTTGATGATGGATTTTTTGACCTACCCAAATATTACATTCTTTATTTTCGGTCCATATTCCATGAAAGAGAATATTATATATATATAAGGATACACTAATTTACAAAACATCCAATCTTATGACATATAAAAGTATCCCTTCACCACAAATTCATTTGTTCTCTTAATAATTATAATTAATCACTTTAATCATTAATAATTCCTTAAATAAAACACCTTGTTATATTTTTTATTTTGGTCTTAGGTTATTTCAAAATTTTCATCAAAACCAAGAATTTTTCTAAGAGTGGGTAAAATTAATTCTCTATATGTAAAAAATTATTTACATTATTTTTCTTATATCTACATCATAAATCAATTTAAACTTATAATTTATATATTTATAAAATCTGAATAATATAATTATGATTCTTTAAAGATTATATTAAAATAAATTACACTATTGTCATATAAATCCAATAATTATAGCGTGTTCTTCTTTGGACCAATTTAAAAACCAACATTCAATATGGAATAAATATTTTTAATGGATGGTTAAAGAAACATAAATATATTTTTTATATTATTTTAATGTGATTTTTTTATTTTATAATTTTAATATTAATATTTTACTCATTATTAATATAGAAACAATTATTTGTTAAAAATTAATAAAACATATATTTTTTGGTTTTCATTTTAGGGACCTTTACATGAATCATCCTTAGAATGAAACAAAAAATTAGTAATTGAATATTGATATTTTTTATAGTACATTGACAATAATATATTGTATTATCTCATAATAAAGTAATAATCAGAAGATCTATCATATCAATATGAATAAGGAACGATTTAAAATGTGTACAAATAGTGATTAATTTAAACTAAAACAATCTGTTCATTATATAATTAATGAATATAAAATAAATATATAAACTCTAATATAAATGAATGTGGTTCTGAAAATATTATTGATGGGTAATATTGTTTTATACATGGGTTTAGAGCACATTTGATGAAAATGGAATTAAAGGTAATGTGTTTTTTCTTGATTATAATTTCACAAGACTTGTTTCATATTATGTAGCTTGTTTTTTTATATGGTATATGTAATGAATTAATTTATTCAAGTATAAAAAATCTATATTTTGTCATATAATATTAATGACCATTTCATTACCTCCCATTCATGTTCTTTTGATTCCCATATTACCAAATTTTTAGGGGTTGTTGTTATCCTAAATTACTTTCCTGGAGTTATAACAATTTTTATTGATCTTTTACCTTATCTGTTTTGATTCTTTCACCATATTATATTGTGATATTTCATTTAAAAATTTTATATGGATTTACATTTGTTTCACACAGTACTATTTCCAACTTATTCTCACTATAAAAATTATGATGTCCATAGGGGTTCTTCCAAATTAATTTTTCTTTTTTCGGTCACAAAATTTCTTCATCTGTAATACTTCTCTATGTTTATTTAATTTAAATAATCAAAAATTACATAAATATTTTATCTTTATATCTATATAAATTATATCAGTACATCATGATCTTCTTCATTGAGGTATTTTATTCCTTATAAATCATTTATACCATTTAGAATAATTAAATCATTCATAAAAGTTTTTTCTCTAAGTCCATATTCATGATATTTCTTGTGAATGATATTATATATTCATATATGAATTTTAATGTAAATTTTATATTGCTATTGAATTTTTTTACAAAATATTATGAAGAATTTTTTTATTATTTTCAACATGAGTTGTTTTTTGACGTTCTTAACAAAATTGTGAAATTTTTTGCAATATTCAGTTTTATACATGAATTCATTTACATGAAATTATAAAAAGTTTTATTAATGATTTTTACAATATATATTATCATTTTTTCCAAAATAATTTATTTCACCATATTTTAAAAATAATACTGTTAAAAATAAGACATAATGATTTAGATAAGTAAATATTGATATTTCATTCCAATAGAGAATATTTTTATCTTAAAAGTAATGTTTATTTTCATTAAATTTATTTCTTTAATGGTTTATATAGTTATAATTCTATTAAAATTTTCCTTTTCTATTTACAATTTTCAATCCCAAGAAATGTATCATTGATATAACTTCTTATTTTATGTATTAAAACTATGATATGAATATGTTAATAAAATGAATTCATCTCCTTTTACACTAATTCTATAAATAATCAATCCTATATAGTGTCATGATTCACATATTACCAACTGAATACTCTTATGATTTTTTATAGATATGATTGTGGGAAGCATTTTTTATAATTATGTGAGTCGATATGACTATGCATATAATTGTTAACATTTTTTTCATTGAAATGATTATGGGTTGTTTTATTTTCATGTTTTTTCACAGATATGAGTGAAATAATATTTTATTAGAGGATTATGTTTTCCTAAACTTATATTTATTTTATATTTATATCTTATTACATATTCATCTAGTATAATAAATGTATCATGATTATTGACTCGTGATTCCACATTTATATTACCAATTATTTTTATTATTCCAAAGAATTATTCATTAACCTATGATTAATTATCTATGTTTTATTACATATTATTATTTATGATATATATATAATAGTTAATAACTTTATCTTAATCATACAATAATCTTATTCTCACTTCTGATATTGATTTATTATCTCTTGTTTTTCCCTTACCATGATTTTGATATTTCCAATATTATGTTTCCATTTCCTTGGGTTATAATGAATTATATTGCATATTATATTTCTATATGAGTATGATCGGTAGAAGTATTCTTTAGGTATATTGATTATTTGGTTTATTGTAATGATGTTTTTGTTTTGTGTGATAATATATAATATATTTAATGATATGGTTTTGGTTAGTTATTTTTTCATATTTCTCTAAAAAATTACTATAAAAAGGTCATGGGTGTGAAAACAACTAAATATTGTTTAGTTAAAATTTTAATTTTGAATGTCAATATTTTTGTCACGTTATTTTTTATTAATGATTTTTTATAATGTGAATTTTTTTCATCGGATCATAGAGTGAGATTATATTTCATCTTTGTTATTATCAAAGATGATGTGATGGGAATTTTTTTTAACATGTATTCCAAAAGTGTGGGTTTAGGTTGTCATTTTTGGAACAATTCTAGGGATTAAAGATCTATGGATGACACGCTATTATCATATTAGCTTAAATTAGGATTAATGGATACCATCATGGGTTAATAAGAATAAATAGTTTCATTAGATTGAAAGTAATTATTTCCTTTTTAAGATATTGATGATTCTATAATATCGTTAATAGTGATAATTTGTTTAATTTCTAGGTTATATTAAAGATTTATGGTTGAGGAATGGGTAATTTTTTATGTCATAATGTTATTTGATATTGAATTAATTTTTCGTAATTATTTAAAATGTTTAATTGATTTTTTGTAATATTTTTCGTATAATCACGTGGATTGGATATTTTATTGATGTCATGTAAATTTATGGTTTCTAAAAAAAATATAAATATGTATTTTTTCATAGTATATATGAATAAAGTATTTATTGAATGAAATTAGATTAATGTTGTCTGGGGAAATGAACTACATGAATTCTTTGAGTATGGGTTAATATTATTTTTGAGTTTATAGTTCCATATGAATATTCATGATAGTTTCAGTTTAGTTATTTTGGGGGATTAGTTTATTGATTTAATGATCATAAAACTTATGGAAATAATGTTTAAACTAAAATAAAGATAATTTTAACTAATAGTTTAAATGAATTTATTTATGGATTAAATGGAGGTGTAAAAGTATAGTTCACTTATGAGTGATTTTATTATAATATTGTAATCTATTATTTTCATTAGAATATTCTTTTTAGTATTTGATGTAGTACTATATTTTGAATATTAATTTGGGAAATGTATGTCTCTAAGAAATCATAATTCTTATAATAGAATTATAATTTGTAAATAGAATATATGGTTATAAAAAATAAAAATATAATCATATTCATATTAAGATGGAAAATGTTTATTTTTATAAGATCTCTAGTTTTTTATGTAAATCTCTCTCTCCCTGAGTTTTTACTTAAACTTGTATTAGTTGGGTTTTACCCCATCTCTAAATCATAGCAGTTGTGATATTGTAGTGGATGAATATTTTTTGAAATAAAAATTGTATAGGGTTATGAGGAATCTTCATGAACCCAAATTTGATTCATGTGGAGAGGCAGTGTTGGGGAAAATTACATAATGACTAGAGATTAATTCTGGTTTCATTTAATAGTGTTTGGTTATATATGGTCCTGTTTTATCAGTAGTTCTTATAATGTTGAGAATATTAAATGATGGTATGGGTTTTTTTGTAAAATGTTATGAAAATCATCCATTGAACTTTCACACTCCTTGTAAATGGATTACATGTCATCTAATGTTTTACTGTTTTTAATATTTAGCTGAGGAGATTGGTTTTTTTGTGTATCCCCTTGAAAAGTGTTAAACAACATGAAATTGTATTACACATCATTTAGTTCTCTAAAATGATATTTTAATGTATTCTATGTGGTTAAATTTAATTTCAATATAACTGAACATTTCCTATCAGCATAGGGAAACCCCACAAGTGATTTTTTAGTTCCAACCTCCCATATGGATGTCTCTATAATGCAGGAAATCTATATTATTCATTTTTCATCCTTTTCCAATTCCCATTCATAGTTCTTTGGACACTACAGTGTAATAGCATGACTCTATGCATTGTACTTTATGATATTGATCAGTTCATATATATGATCCTTATTGAGATCATCTTCACCTTCTTCCTCAATATCGTTTATTGATGTAATCCTTGTTTGATCTAATTATGAATTTCTTGTGTTGAAACTGAAACCATGTTGTTTTATAATTCTCATGTTTGTGAAATATGTCAATTGTACCAACGTATTTTATGAACAATGAGGTAAATGGTGAATTTGATTATTATGTTGAGTCACATTCCATCCAATTTGTTATTTACCTATATGTGATTTACATTTATGTGAGAGAACATTATAATGTAAATGAATTTTTTGAATGGCATAATGTTTTTTAGGAAGACATGTATTGTGGGTGACTTCATGATAATGATTCTGCATGTAATGTCTATTTTATTGAGATAATATTCATTTTTTTGTGACATATAGATATATGAAATGTGTGAATGAAAGTAATTTGGGAATTTTTATAGTTCACAATTGAACATGTTAATGTGATATTGTTATATCCTTATTTCTATTAATTGTGTTTTGATGAAATGATGATACACTTATATGGGGTGTTGGTCTAGTTATGCATGCTGACATTATTATATAGATTCATAGTCTTAGTGACACATGGTGAATAGATTGTATAGTTTTATTTTCACAACTAAGATGATGAAATTATTATATAGTGGGCTAGGCCCATTGAAAAATGCTCAAATACTAATACAATAGTATTTTCCCATCAAAATTATTAATTTACTATATAGTGGTTTTGCCTTGTTTTTTGTGTTTTATAACATGGTTATAATTTTTTTACATGTCTATATATATATATATATAATTTTCATTGTTTTGAGACATGATCAAATACATTCCAACTTGGAATTGAGGCAGGTCCTGTTATACATTGGATATAAGGGTATTGTTGGAATGGTTTTCATAAATGCAATGTTATATTCTAGTATGGTGTCAATGTACGATTATGTGGTATTAATTGAATTATAATACTAATTAAGAGACATGTTTATTTATTTATGGAAATAACTTGTTATCAATATAATTAGGTTTTTATATGGTGGTGTAAAGCTTTTCTTTTTTAATCACACCATATTTTGGAAGCTTTGGAAAACCCATGTAGATTGTATATATACAGTATTGGGAAAGGGTAAAGGACATTGTTGTTGATTATTAGCCTTGTTAAATGGGATGATGTTTTGGGATGGCACCAACATGGGATTCAGAAATAGGGTCATTGATTTATTTTTCTTCTTGTGAAAGTAATTTAAATTCAGTTTTTATATAATTAAATATATTTACATTCCATAATATCATAATAATATAATTTTTTTATTAATTGTATAGTAGGATTTTAATTATTGGTTTCCAATTTACTATATTTTACCTACTATTTACACACTCTAATTTATAGTAACTTGGGATATTTTATTATATGTTGTTTAATATTAATATAGGGGGTATGGACTCACCACTATACACATCACATCATCACTTCTAACAAACAACATCTAGAGTACGAGGGGGTGTGATTGATGTATTATAACCAACCATTTCTGGAATTGTGAGAGACTGACAGATCACGGGAAATTAAATTTTTTAATCATAGATGGCTTATTTTATGATTTAGTACAATTTAGGAAAGGTTTATAGAAATTTGGGATGATTCATGGTCCAATAACGATCTTATGCATGGGAGTAGCTAACCCATGTAAGGGGGAAATCTGAGCACCAATGGGTTGATTATTATTCATATGGTTTTCTTTTTATAGTTAACGTTATTTTACCATGGGTGATTCACATGTTGTGTTATTTTATTGCATTGTGATGTCAATAACTCTGAATATTTATACTCATGGACTTTTATGACATAATATGGGTATACATGCATCATAATAGTAACATAATGATATATATTGACATGCATTGTTTAGGAAATGGAAATATTTATATTGCATGTGAAATATAATTCCATGTTGAACTATGATATGATATTTCTATTATATTTGAGAAATAAAATCAATAAACGTTTGTTTCATAATGAAACACATATAATACATGTCTATTGATAACATAAGTTTGTGGCTTAATATTTTAATCACATGTTGGGATTAATTTTTTGTTAAATCCGTGGTTCTAAGGACTGTGTTTTTCTTATATAGAAAATGATTCCTCATCATCATACAGTTGATAATTAAGAGAGAGGAAATATGCATGAATCTAATGTATATTAACTTTTGAATCGTGTATTTACTATGGATCATATTGATTTTTATCATCGTGTAAGGTTTTGAGGGTAATGAGATAAATTGGAAGATAGTCTGTTCGTATCATACCATAGATGTCTAAACAATCAAGAGATTTTCTTCTATAGAATTAACTTATGTTTATTATGGAAGAATGTCCTTTGGAAACCAAATTCTATATTAACTAACTATTGATGATCTTTATGTATTTTTAGACCCCATCAGAATGAAGGATGAGTGTTTAGCACATATTCTTCGTGGACTAGCCAGGGGTTGGTTAGACTTAATGAAGCAGGTTGGGAAGCATTAGGAGTTATCATGGAAGGAATGAAAAGACCATTTTTTTGGTACATTTCATTACTAATTCTTTATGGTATAAAAAGGATTTTTATGTCATTCATTATATTCATGATTGAACGTTAGTGATAGAATATGACGACTATTTTACCATACTTCAGTACATTGAGCCATATTTGGAAGATGATGAGATCTCCATGTTGAGATATTTTTAGAATGGTATTTTCTATGAGATCAAGTCATAATGGAAAATGTTATTTTTGAGATGTTTGTATACATGATAAAATACTCACCCATAATCAATAAAATATGAGAAAGGCCTTGAGTAGCATCCAGACTATTATATCTAGAAAAATGATGTGTTCCTATTATAATTGAATAAATCATCTCAAATATATTTTTTTACATGGAAACATTGGTCATAAAATATAGGGAGGTAGTAATATATATGAGGACCATATTATCTTTGTAACGACCCAATCTTTTTGAGTAGTATATTAACTTACTCTTATTGATTTAATAAGATGTTAATGGTTATTGCAGAAAGAGGAGTCGATGGCTTCATCCAGTAGACTCAACCCTTATGAAGCCCACTTATCAGAGCTTGGGAAGGAGGTAGCATCTGTGGGCTTCGCTTTGGACCAAGCCCAAGCCGAGCTCCAGCGTGTCGAGCTTGAACGAAAACGCTTGCAGGAGAAGTTCAAGTTAGTGGAGATTGCTACTAGGGCAATGTTATCTGAGACTCCCTCAGATTCTCTCACCATAGCACACCTTACACTTAGGTCTTATGCCAGTGTTATAAGGGGCTATGTGATGAGACCCTAGTTTCCTTGTGTAATCCTTTCGGGTGAATAAATTGAGATTTCTTCCTTTAGTGATGTTTGTGAAATTTCAAATGTCTAGATAATTTTAGAATGTATCTTATTGATGAATTTTGAAAAAGGGATATTTTGAAATATATATGTAAACTCTAAATAACTAATGATGTGTAATGATTTTCAAAAAATGGTCTTCTACAAAAGTGTTCATTAAGGAATTTGGAGTCTAATAAGATCAACTTAATTTTTGATGAATAGTAAATTATGAATAGTGATTTTACGCTTAGGATTAGTAATGTGACCAAATGGATTAGTAATATCACTTAAAGAAAGTTTTAAAATAATCTAGGCACCTTGATTAAGTAATGTGATTCAATAAAATGGGTAAATAACGGTTTCATAAATTATTAGTCAAGTATTAGTTTTTCGGATGAATAGTGTTTTCTAATTAAAAATTTAATTAAAAATAATTAGAAAATTATTTTTATAAAAAAGACTTTATTTTTGAACTCAGAGCATCGATATTATGTTATGGTAATTTTTGGGGATTTTTCTGAAAAAAATGAATTTTCGATGAATAGTGTTTTTATTTAAAAATTAAATTAAAAATATTTAGAAAATTATTTTTATAAAATGGATTTCTTTTTTGAAATCAGAGCATTGATATTTGGTTAATGTGAAATTTTGGGATTATTCTGAGAATGTTGAATTTTCGGTGAATAGTGAAAGTATAGTTTTTAAGTTACAAGTGTTTAATGACATCATTAAATGATGTATTAAGTATATATTCAATAGGGTCGAATTATGAATAGTAAGATAAGGTGTTAGGTGTCCCAAGTGGCCAATACCATGGGCAAATACCATGGGCAAGCCCATGGTTTTGCCAAAACCACTAGTGAGGTGTCCCTTGGCCATTAATGCTTTGTCCCCTCACTTTCCCTATAAATACCCACCCTTTACTCCCTTAGTTTTCACTCCCAACTCTCCCCCAACGAATTTCTGGTCTTCTTACCTTCCAAAGAGTCCTCCCAAGGTTCCCCCAAGCCCTCAAGGTCCAATCCTTTGAGTTTCAAGAGTCACATTTTAAGGTAAGGGATCCGACCCCTCTCTTTCTTTTCATGAAATCTCTTTTATGTCATTCCTATTATGCTCCATGTTTTTATGTGAGAGTATGTTCTTTTATATTCCTCTTACTGCCCTTTCATGTTTATATGATGAGAGATCCCCTCTTACTCTCATCATTTCGTTTTATGAAAGTTTAAGTGACGCCGTTAGGCTGCCGAATTTTTAAGGGATTCTTTCACCCTTCTCATTTTTCAAGTTCGATTTTCATGTCAAGTATTTCAAGTTCCTTTTTATTATGTTGGGGTATGATCTCTATATCAATCATACTGATCTCTTATGATCATATGATGAGTGACCCTTTTTGATCTTGTCAAATCATTTTCTTTTGAAGTTAAGTGACGCCGTAAGGCTGCCGAATTTTCATAAGAGAAATCTAATCTTTTTCCTTCCATGTTTTTCATTTCAAATGGTATGTCCCTAAAATTTCGTTACCATGTCCATATGTCCTTCTTATTCTTTAACCCTACTGTTTTATGGATCATTTATGAGTGGGTGACCCATGTCCCCTCTCATTTCAATGTTTTCTAAAACCCCGAAACTTAGCCGTTATGCTGCAGAATTTTCCCCTCAAAATGTCTCTCTCTTTTCTCAAAAATTATTTTATGTTATAAAGTGAATACTCAAAGCTCTTATTTCTACAAGGGTATTCACATATATATCAAAATGTTCCATTTTAAAATTCTGGGATTTACATACATGAGACCCGCTTTCCCTTTCCGTGGGTTTAAAGTGACGTAAAGATCATGTCTTTAAAGCAGTTTTTAAAACGTTATGATTATGAAATGAAACCCATTTATTTTATGCTATGTGGGTTATTTATGAAATGTTTGATGATGATATATGTGGCTCACATGATAATAAAGGCAAATTTAAGGGTGCGCCCTGATAGCGCTCCAATGCATTGGGTAATGATGTAACCACTAGAGATTACAATTTTCACGATACCTTGGTGAATAACCTTGGTAATTTTCAAATGACACCTTGGGGATGGACCTTGGTGATATGTTCATGATTGTCTATGTTAAATGATGTAGCCACATCTTCAAGTTATGAAAAATGTTATTTTTATTATGAAATGCCTCATGATTTCTTTCTCATGCCTTAAAGTTCTTTTCATGTCCTTATTGAAGTATCTCAAGTTCACATGTAAAATGTTCCTCTTGTTTCCCTTACTGGGCCTTCTGCTCACCCTTTCTTTTTATGTATGTCCCCAGGTTATGAGATGCAGTAATGAACCTAGAATGAACTTAAGGAGACGCCTTGCAGGTGTTTAAGAAGAATGTTTTATGTTTTTTTTATTTATGTTCCTGGTTTCCAAGACACTAAACCTTAAAGATCCTCAGTTGTGTGTAATGTAATGAAAGTTTATGTTATAAAATGGCGGGATGCTATAGTTGGTATCAAAGGATGGTTTAGTTATTTGTGGAAATTAGGATATAAAAACATTAGGAAGAACCCTATAGAAAAGTTTAAATATAAGAAAACTTCCTGGTATTTTGGTAAGTATTGAGTAAGTGGTTTATCAAACAAATACATCCCTGTCTGGATACGAGCAGGTAGAGGCGGCTCTGGCACAGATGTACATAGGGGTAAAACCCGAAAACACCGCTTTGAGCTAGACTCGAACGGGAACTGGTGCACGATAACGGGCCTTGCTGCACTCTTGGTTACGACACTCCCGGGGGATATGTTTGGTTAATCACAAGCTTTTTATGAATCATTATGAAGGAATTATATAGAAGTATAATTGTCTAAGCATGAAGTCATAGTTAAAATATTCATAAATGAAATAAGTTTCTCACTAAGGTTTTATTCTTTTAGAAAATGGCGGGCAATAGGAGAAACCGTGCCGATGGTGACCGCAATGCACCATGTGCTGACGGCCCTCCGATGGAAGCCGGAATGGAAACATTCATGCGAATGATGAACCAACTGACTCAAGTTATGAGTAATAACTTGAATCAAGCTGAGAGGCCAACCTCACCACGAAGGGAACAACTTTCTGTTGAGTCCTTCATGCGTCAACGACCACCAACATTCAGTGGATCTACTGACCCATTGGTTGCGGAACAATGGATAAGCTCCATTGAAAAGATCTTTTCTGTACTTCATTGTTCGGAACAAGAAAAAGTCACCCTTGCTGTTTACCGCCTAGAGGGAGAAGCTGATCAGTGGTGGTCACTGATCAAAAACACGAAGCCACGGGGAGAGATGGAAGCTATGGAGTGGGAAGAATTTCGGGGGATTTTCTTTAACAAGTATTTCCCTCGTTCCATGAGAACGAAGATGGAGAAAGAGTTTCTCGAGCTGAAGCAGAAGGAGAACGAATCTGTCGGAAGCTATGAGATGAACTTCACAAGGTTTTCCCGTTATACCTCAAGCTTTGTCATGGACCCTAATGGGAAGGTTGATAGATTCTTTGGCGGACTACGACCACATCTGCGGAAGAATCTAGCCAACAGGGACTACGATAGCTATGAAGAAATAGTTCGAAGTGCTATGAAAGTTGAACTAGAGTTTGGGGAGACACAGTGGTCTCACAAATCTAATGAGAAGAAAAGAACTCTAGAACCAAGCCTGGGAAGAAGTTTTGATCAGGAAAGAGGTGGAAAGCATATGCAACATGCCCCATGGAATAAATGTGGGAAGAAGCATCCGGGGAACTGCTTGATCGGAAGTGGCAAGTGCTATAGGTGTGGAAAAGAAGGCCATATTTCTCGGAATTGTCGTGGTGATGTGAAGCCTCAACTTCCCAACACTAACGACCGAGGAAAGATGGTTCTGGACCTACCCGAAGTCACATGCTTCAAGTGTGGACAGCTTGGGCACTTTGCTAATCAATGTCCAAATCCGAGGGCGGTGGAGGGGAATCACCATCAACCTCAGCAGAGGCCAAGGGAGCAAGGTCGTGCTTTCGCTATCACAACAACTGAAGTTGAAGTTCCGAATGATGTGGTAGCAGGTACTCTTGTTGTCCTCTCAAAACTAGCAAGTGCTTTATTTGATTCTGGTTCTACGCATTCCTTTATTTCTTCCAAGTTTGCAAAGAATATAGAATCAAACCCCGAATTGCTTGAGGTAGAGTTGTCAGTCAAGACTCCAAGTGGGATTATCCATGCATCAACAGTGTTTAGAGACTCTAGTGTTTACTTTGGTGAGCACAATCTTATCGCAAATCTAGTAGTCATCCCCATGATGGAATTCGACGTTATACTAGGGATGGACTGGCTCTCAAAGTATAATGCTAAGATCAAATGCAGAAGTAAGGAAATCTCAGTAGTCTTGAATGAACGACCTACAGTTATCTTCTGAGGAGAGATATCCCGAACTGATCCCTATCTAGAAGCACCTCCCATAGATTTCTTTATGGAGTTAATCGGTGATGATGAAGAAGGGAAAGGGAGCATAAATTTTGAAGATGTTCCGATTGTTCAGGAATACATGGATGTATTTCCTGAGGAGTTACCTGGACCTCCCCCAGAAAGAGAAGTAGAGTTCTCCATTGAACTCGTACCTGGGTCTCAACCGATATCAAAGACTCCATATAGAATGGCAAATGTGGAGCTAGAAGAGTTAAAGAAACAACTCCAAGACTTGTTGGAGAAGGGGTTTATCCGACCGAGTGTGTCTCCTTGGGGAGCACTAGTTCTCTTTGTGAAGTAGAAGGATGGATCAATGCGGCTATGCATCGATTATAGAGAACTGAACGGGATCACAGTGAAGAACAGATATCCTCTTCCAAGAATTGATGATTTATTTGACCAACTTCGTGGGGCTCAATTCTTCTCTAAGATTGACCTTCGATCTGGTTATCATCAACTGAGGGTGAAGAAGGAAGATATTCCAAAGACTGCCTTCCGATCAAGATATGGGCATTATGAGTTTACTGTTATGCCCTTCGGCTTGACTAATGCTCCTGCTATTTTCATGGATTTGATGAATAGAGTCTTTAAGGACTACCTTGATAACTTTGTGGTAGTTTTTATTGATGATATTTTGATATATTCAAAAAGTCGTGAGGAGCATGAAGATCATCTGAGGGTTATTTTGAAAACTCTACGGAAGGAGAGGATCTTTGGGAAGTTCAGCAAGTGTGAGTTTTGGTTACAACAAGTGGCTTTCTTGGGGCACATCGTAACCAATGAAGGAATCTCGGTTGACCCTGCAAAGACAATGGTTGTGGAGGAGTGGCCTCAACCCACAACAGTAACTGAGATTCGTAGTTTCCTTGGTTTAGCGGGATATTATAGGAGGTTTGTGAAAAACTTTTCACGGCTTTCTAATCCACTAACCAAGTTGACTCGAAAAGGGGTTAAGTTCATCTGGACAAAGGAATGTGAGGAAAGTTTCCAAGAGCTGAAGAATAGATTGGTTACTGCACCTGTGTTAACACTACCCTCTATCGGAGAAGGATTCGTTATTTTTAGCGATGCATCTCTGAAAGGGCTTGGGTGCGTCCTCATGAAAAATGACAAAGTAATTGCTTATGCATCTCGACAGTTGAAGATTCATGAGCAGAATTATCCTACGCATGATCTAGAGCTGGCGGCAGTTGTTTTTGCTCTAAAGATATGGAGGCACTATCTTTATGGGGAGAAATGTGATATATACACTGACCACCAAAGTCTAAAGTATATTTTCACTCAGAAAGAATTGAACATGAGACAAAGGAGATGGTTGGAGCTTATTAAAGACTATGATTGTTCAATTCATTATCACCCTGGAAGAGCAAACAAAGTCGCGGATGCATTAAGCAGGAAAGATCCTGTTGTTCTGGAAACAATGAGGATCCTGGGAGATCCCTTGATTAAAGATCTAGTAAAACTGGACATGGGAATTATAAGGAAAGGGACATCATCAGCCCTATCCCAAATGATTTCTCAACCTTCATTACTAGAGAAGATCAAGAAGGCTCAAAAAGAAGATCCTTTGCTCCAGGAGAAGTTCGAGGCTGTAAAGGATGGGATGTTCCCTGA
Organism: Viscum album; assembly: GCA_963277665.1. Classification (NCBI taxonomy): domain Eukaryota; kingdom Viridiplantae; phylum Streptophyta; class Magnoliopsida; order Santalales; family Viscaceae; genus Viscum; species Viscum album. Next base: position 587,193,856 of record OY728141.1, on the reverse strand, counting down.
TTTCAATATTGATCAAGAAGGTGTATTGAAATTTCGTACAAGCCTATATGTTCCATCTATTCCGGAGATAAAGAAAGAACTGATGGATGAAGCTCATAGCTCTACTTTCTCTATACATCCGGGAAGCACTAAGATGTATAGAGACCTTCGTGATCATTATTGGTGGGATAACATGATGAAGGAGATTGCTGATTACACTACAAGGTGCCTGGTGTGTCAGCAAGTAAAGGCAGAAAGACAACTTCCTAAGGGGGTATTACAACCGCTACCCATACAAATATGGAAGTGGGATAATATCACCATGGACTTTGTAACTGGTCTCCCAAAAACATCCAAAGGAAACAATGCGATATGGGTTATTGTGGACCGTCTCACCAAGACAGCCCATTTTATCTCTATTCGGGAAGATTTCTCTCTGGATCAGCTTGCCAAGATATACGTGAAGGAAGTGGTAAGGCTGCATGGGGTACCACTATCCATCGTATCTGATCGTGACCCAAGATTCACATCAAAATTCTGGAGAAGTCTTCAGCATGCTCTGAATACTGAATTGAATTTTAGTACGGCCTATCATCCTCAAACTGATGGACAATCTGAAAGGACTATTCAGACACTCGAAGACATGTTGAGATTATGCTCAATGGAATTTAAAGGTGGATGGGATCAACACCTCCCATTAGTGGAGTTCTCCTATAACAACATCTTCCATGCGAGTATTCAGATGGCACCCTATGAAGCTCTGTATGGAAAGCGGTGTAGAACTCCTACTTGTTGGGATGAAACTGGTGAGAGGAAGCTTCTTGGGCCTGATCTCGTGCAAGAGATGATAGAACAGGTTCATGCCATCCAACAACACATAAAGGCTGCTCAGAGTCGGCAGAAGAGCTATGCTGACAATCGTCGAAGGGACTTGGAGTTTGGTGTTGGTGACAAAGTCTTCCTTCGGATTTCTCCATGGAAGAGAGTCATGCGGTTTGGGAAGAAAGGGAAGCTCAGCCCTAGGTACATCGGCCCCTATGAAATCCTTGATCGCATAGGAGCAGTGGCCTATCGTCTAGCACTTCCACCGAACCTAGCTCAAGTTCATGATGTCTTCCATTTATCTCTCTTGAGGAAGTACATACCCGACCCTTCGCATGTACTGAACTCAGAGGTGGTACAACTTGAACATGACCTCTCTTATGAAGAGCAGCCAGTGGTGATCTTGGACCGTGGAGACAAGGTTCTACGAAACAAGACTACCCACCTTGTGAAAGTGTTGTGGAGGAATCATAAGTACGAAGAAGCGACTTGGGAGCCTGAGGAAACGATGAAGCAAAAGTACCCTCACCTTTTCGACTAGGCCTCAAGTATAAATTTCGGGGACGAAATTTCTTAAGGGGGGAAGAATGTAACGACCCAATCTTTTTGAGTAGTATATTAACTTACTCTTATTGATTTAATAAGATGTTAATGGTTAATGCAGAAAGAGGAGTCGATGGCTTCATCCAGTAGACTCAACCCTTATGAAGCCCACTTATCAGAGCTTGGGAAGGAGGTAGCATCTGTGGGCTTCGCTTTGGACCAAGCCCAAGCCGAGCTCCAGCGTGTCAAGCTTGAACGAAAACTCTTGCAGGAGAAGTTCAAGTTAGTGGAGATTGCTACTAGGGCAATGTTATCTGAGACTCCCTCAGATTCTCTCACCATAGCACACCTTACACTTAGGTCTTATGCCAGTGTTATAAGGGGCTATGTGATGAGACCCTAGTTTCCTTGTGTAATCCTTTCGGGTGAATAAATTGAGATTTCTTCCTTTAGTGATGTTTGTGAAATTTCAAATGTCTAGATAATTTTAGAATGTATCTTATTGATGAATTTTGAAAAAGGGATATTTTGAAATATATATGTAAACTCTAAATAACTAATGATGTGTAATGATTTTCAAAAAATGGTCTTCTACAAAAGTGTTCGTTAAGGAATTTGGAGTCTAATAAGATCAACTTAATTTTTGATGAATAGTAAATTATGAATAGTGATTTTACGCTTAGGATTAGTAATGTGACCAAATGGATTAGTAATATCACTTAAAGAAAGTTTTAAAATAATCTAGGCACCTTGATTAAGTAATGTGATTCAATAAAATGGGTAAATAACGGTTTCATAAATTATTAGTCAAGTATTAGTTTTTCGGATGAATAGTGTTTTCTAATTAAAAATTTAATTAAAAATAATTAGAAAATTATTTTTATAAAAAAGACTTTATTTTTGAACTCAGAGCATCGATATTATGTTATGGTAATTTTTGGGGATTTTTCTGAAAAAAATTAATTTTCGATGAATAGTGTTTTTATTTAAAAATTAAATTAAAAATATTTAGAAAATTATTTTTATAAAATGGATTTCATTTTTGAAATCAGAGCATTGATATTTGGTTAAGGTGAAATTTTGGGATTATTCTGAGAAAGTTGAATTTTCGGTGAATAGTGAAAGTATAGTTTTTAAGTTACGGGTGTTTAATGACATCATTAAATGATGTATTAAGTATATATTCAATAGGGTCGAATTATGAATAGTACGATAAGGTGTGAGGTTTCCCAAGTGGCCAATACCATGGGAAAATACCATGGGCAAGCCCATGGTTTTGCCAAAACCACTAGTGAGGTGTCCCTTGGCCATTAATGCTTTGTCCCCTCACTTTCCCTATAAATACCTACCCTTTACCCCCTTAGTTTTCACTCCCAACTCTCCCCCAACGATGTTCTGGTCTTCTTACCTTCCAAAGAGTCCTCCCAAGGTTCCCCCAAGCCCTCAAGGTCCAATCCTTTGAGTTTCAAGAGTCACATTTTAAGGTAAGGGATCCGACCCCTCTCTTTCTTTTCATGAAATCTCTTTTATGTCATTCCTATTATGCTCCATGTTTTTATGTGAGAGTATGTTCTTTTATATTCCTCTTACTGCCCTTTCATGTTTATATGATGAGAGATCCCCTCTTACTCTCATCATTTCATTTTATGAAAGTTTAAGTGACGCCGTTAGGCTGCCGAATTTTTAAGGGATTCTTTCACCCTTCTCATTTTTCAAGTTCGATTTTCATGTCAAGTATTTCAAGTTCCTTTTTATTATGTTGGGGTATGATCTCTATATCAATCATACTGATCTCTTATGATCATATGATGAGGGACCCTTTTTTATCTTGTCAAATCATTTTCTTTTGAAGTTAAGTGACGCCGTAAGACTGCCGAATTTTCATAAGAGAAATCTAATCTTTTTCCTTCCATGTTTTTCATTTCAAATGGTATGTCCCTAAAATTTCGTTACCATGTCCATATGTCCTTCTTATTCTTTAACCCTACTGTTTTATGGATCATTTATGAGTGGGTGACCCATTTCCCCTCTCATTTCAATGTTTTCTAAAACCCCGAAACTTAGCCGTTATGCTGCATAATTTTCCCCTCAAAATGTCTCTCTCTTTTCTCAAAAATTATTTTATGTTATAAAGTGAATACTCAAAGCTCTTATTTCTACAAGGGTATTCACATATATATCCAAATGTTCCATTTTAAAATTCTGGGATTTACATACATGAGACCCGCTTTCCCTTTCCGTGGGTTTAAAGTGACGTAAAGATCATGTCTTTGAAGCAGTTTTTAAAACGTTATGATTATGAAATGAAACCCATTTATTTTATGCTATGTGGGTTATTTATGAAATGTTTGATGTTGATATATGTGGCTCACATGATAATAAAGGCAAATTTAAGGGTGCGCCCTGATAGCGCTCCAATGCATTGGGTAATGATGTAACCACTAGAGATTACAATTTTCACGATACCTTGGTGAATAACCTTGGTAATTTTCAAATGACACCTTGGGGATGGACCTTGGTGATATGTTCATGATTGTCTATGTTAAATGATGTAGCCACATCTTCAAGTTATGAAAAATGTTATTTTTATTATGAAATGCCTCATTATTTCTTTCTCATGCCTTAAAGTTCTTTTCATGTCCTTATTGAAGTATCTCAAGTTCACATGTAAAATGTTCCTCTTGTTTCCCTTACTGGGCCTTCTGCTCACCCTTTCTTTTTATGTATGTCCCCAGGTTATGAGATGCAGTAATGAACCTAGAATGAACTTAAGGAGACGCCTTGAAAGTGTTTAAGAAGAATGTTTTATGTTTTTTTTATTTATGTTCCTGGTTTCCAAGACACTAAACCTTAAAGATCCTCAGTTGTGTGTAATGTAATGAAAGTTTATGTTATAAAATGGCGGGATGCTATAATCTATTAGTTTTATTAGTGTGGAAATATGGGACACATAATGCTTTAGTGTCAATACCATTATATGGAATGTCATGCTAGTCGATGTTTATGCCACCTAAATATGTTTTTTCATGGAATGAAATAGGAGAGAAGGTGAAATGGTATATGATAGGAACCATAGTTTGGAAGGGACTCAACTACTCCTCAGTAGAAAAGTATCTATAGATCTATGGGATGTTGTAGTCATGGTAGGGGATGTGGTACCCATGTGTTGAAATAATATTACATGGAAGACTTTATACATTAGGAAGGTCAGGCTAGTGTATATTGAAGAGGTCATCCTCTGCTTTGTGTCATACTTTCTACTCCTACTATAGTGGATGCATGACCATCTATTATTATAGGTCTTATTTATGTATCGTCTATGAATAACTTTTTTATGCTGCGGTATCATGTTCCATTTTATTTTATCATTGTGTCTATGTTTTTTATGTAGAAATAAAGCATGGATTGTTGACCATATATATACAATATTGGCAGTGGGTTCAAAAAATATCAATGTTTTAAAGGCATGATCACAAGTGATTGTTGGTTAGAAATTATTTTAATAAATATTTGTGTTGGATATGAAAAATATTTAATTTATTCATTATATAGATTGGTTAGTTCTATACCATTTCATATAGACTATTACTATAGAAAATTTTATTTTTTATCACTATAAAGAGGTAGCTATTCACACCACGAATAGTGTGATAACCTGGATTTTCATGTATAAACAATTCATCTTATATTTTATTTTTCCAAAAATAGATACCCATTCATTATCTAGTTGATAGAGGAATATAATATGACTCTTATAGTCAACTATAAAAATATATTTATGAGGTCATTTCTGAGGATTTATATGTACTACCACATGTGTGAGAGAATTATTTTATTATTTATTATGTTATAGGTGTTGAGCTAGTTTTTACCTTTCCATACCTAATTGCACCATAAGTGCTTCAGGTGTCGAATATCCTATTGGATTATCTTAAATATAATTTAATCACATTTTCTAATATATATCAATCAGGTTCTCTAGTTTTCTTCTCTAGGAATGATGATGGGATGTTGTTCTTCTATATGGATTAATATATTTTCAACCATATTTTGTTTAAGAACTGGTATACTCTTCAATGAACAATATATATCATCAATCATCTAAGAGGTGATATGACCTTATCCAATATGTATTTCATGTAAGGATTCCATCATTTAATGTTCATACCATTAGATATACCATGGACTTCTATTAAGAATTGTTATGTGTTATATGATTTCATAGGGATATCATTTCATTTGACCAATACACTAGTGGTATTTATTCCCTTGATGAATCGGATCATCCCCCATTTTATAGATCATTTTTTGGTTGTTTTTAATGAAATATTAGTGTAAAATTATTCATAATAAGATCATTCCAAACTTCTAAACACCGTCCTTATTACATTGAGAGGAAAATGGATTTATTATAGGCTATCCAAGTACATTTTATCAATTAATAATGTAAACTTCATAGCTCGTGCCATCACATATATGGGATTTTCATTTGAACCAGATAATTATATAGCCATTGTATCATCGTAGCATCAGAATAATGTATTTGTGATTCAAGGTATTCTAGTATTAGCAGGATATTATCGATGATATATCCTAGACATTTCCAATTTTTCAGTACCAATTTTTAGATTGGCCAAAATCTGAGTGAATTTTGTTTGGTATGATTATTTCAAGATATATTTTATTGAGATATATTAGGTTTACCTCTTAAACTATCCTCATTTTTCCTATATCTGTTAAACCATATGTCATTAACTATGATGTATTTGAAGTTAGACTCTAAGCAGTTTTGAAGTAGGATGGCCATGTGGTTGCATATGGATATAGGAAAATGAGGGTGAATGTGAAGAATTATACTAATAATGAATTTAATTTAGAATCATTATAACATAACCTATGATGAAGGAGGAAATATTATATGGGTTAGAGGTTTTTGGTGTACACAAAACATGATAACCTAAGCTATATTTTTTCACAGTGGGACCAAACCCTACAAAAGAGTAGGTGAATTAATTATATAAAGTATTTAGACATCGATTTGGATTATTCACCAGGAAAGGGAAATTTTTTTTGATGAAATTATTTTATAGTCACAACCATAGTTTTTATGGTAGTATTACAATGAGTGGAGAATAAGGGGTCCCTTGGAAGACATGAATCTATATGTGCAAGATTCCAAGGGATGAGTATCGCTGGCATTAATATATGTAATACTCATGAATTTATGGTAGATTAAGGCCATGTCATTTTTTATTTATTGGGATTATCATTGAGATAATACTTATATATTGGGGAGATTTGATAAGGATGATCTAATGGTTGTCATAATTATATTCATTTCTGTGATAGAGTATGATATCTTACTGGTTGTGTGAGGATGTGATGAAATATTTTCATGCTTCCATATATGTGGGACATCCTACTATAAATATTAGTAATTTTATCTTTATATAATGTAATGGTGTTCAATAATGAATATTAAATTACTCAAAATTGTAGAATTATGCCTCATATTTCAACAGGTGAAGGCATAGCATCAGAGGTATGTTGGGATTTTAGAAACATTTTCTATTCACGAGTGGAAATGGAATGATATATATATGGATTATGTGAATGTACTACCCATGATAACCCATAAATAATGATGTTTTATGTGTGACTTAGGTTCAAATGACAATGTTATCTCAAATATCTTATTAGGGAAACCTTCAAAGTTGATGATCTGGGAATTCATTATGTGTGTGTCATCTTTTGATTTCATAGTGTTTCAAGAAGTATCATTTCAGATGTAGCGACTCAGGTTTGGCCCTTCCAGACTTTGGAATATTCCTATGAATAATTCCAGAGCTAGGCACAGAGACAGCGTGCGATTATGAGGCCCAGTGTTCCCTGAAATAATTTTATAGAAATATTAAGTATATTTATACTATTAACTTGGAGAGGTTGTGTTCTCTCTTAAAAGGTAGATCAGATCAAAAATCTGTTGGCACCATTTCATCCGAATCATTCCATTTACCTTAGGCGGGGTGTAAAAGTTGTGGGCGCGGGCCCGCTATGAGAGATATCACCCAGGGGGAAAATCGTTATTCAGAAATAACGACTTAGTGATTTTTATCATTGGTGTTCTTTTTGAATAATTTTTGAACAATGTCTCAGAATGGAAAGTCGATAATTCTGTTGTGTTTGAAATGGGGTGTTTTTCCTAGGCGTGATATGAAATAGGTAGGCACGGAGGTTTCGGAATCCACGGCTATCGGTGGCGTTTTAGTTAGACTTTCTAAATTCCCATGAGAGTTGGATTTAAGGGAAAGCCATAATTTTCACATTTCTCTTTATCTCTCTTTCTATCTCTCTATCTCTCTCTCTTTTTCTTCTATGTTATTCAGTGATCTTCTCCATATTTAGGAGAGAACTCCGATGGATTGAAGTGGGATAACAGCTGGCATGTCAGCAATGACGAACCACCGGATCGAGGTAGGATTCTTGTGTTTTTCCATCTACTTCTCCATTTTATTTAGTTTTTTTGAAATCCATCATTTTAATTCTATAATTTTTAAATTTGGATGATGGTCGAATGAACCAGACCACCGTCTGAGCCCCGTTCTAAATCCCATGTTTTAGGCATTCATTGTCGTTCTTTGTCCGAATTTTTTTAACGTGCCAAAACCATGGTGGATCGTCGATCGTGGGTCGGCGCTGTGAAGTCCTCGTCCCAAGTATCCCTAATCCGCCTTAAGATTTGAAATCGGGCCGCCAGATTGGTTGTGGAGGTCGATGGAATCCCCGACTCTAGTAAGGGCGGCGGTTTGGAGATCGGGGTGGCGCAACGGTGGAGCCGACTGGAGGGTGCAGTTGCACCAAGCGGCAGACGACTGGGCGGTGGCGTCGACCAGAGGTGTTTGTTGTGGTGCGGTAGGCCGAGGTGTATCTCGGAGGGCTGCTGTTCAGTGGCCGGTGGAATAGTAGATTATGGGGGGGTTACGGTACCATGTTGGGCGGCCGGAAGCACGACGCTTAGGCGAGGGACGGTCGGGGCTCTGGAGAGGAGTGACGGTGTCAAGTGCGGCCGGTGCAGATGACAGAACTTCAGGGGAGCCGACAGAGGGGTGGAGAGGTTTTGTGGGTGTCCGGTGTCGTAGTGGTGTCGGGCGGTGTAGTGCCAGCTAGTATAGGCGGTGGGCATCTATTGTGCTCAGCCAGCAGGAGGAACCCGAGGCGCTGACCTCGGGGGGAGATGCGGACAAGGACTCACATTCGGCGGTTCCTGCTGGTGCGGCGTGCGGAAAAAGACCAGCCAAGCGGCCCTTCTTTTTGGAGGAACCGGACCCGAGGGACCAGTGGTGTTTGGATGGGCCGCGACCAGCAGGCCACATTGAGCTAGACCGAACCCACGACTGGACCGTGGGCCGGCAGTTTAGACCGGACCGGCCGGGGTGGATTGGCCCATTTTGGGGCCCTTGTGTTCAAAGGGCTGCATCCCCCAAACAGTGCATCCATTTGACGTGTAGTCTGTGGCTGTGGGTTCATCACTTCGAGATGGACTTTTTGAAATGGGTTTCGAGATTTTTGGGTACTGTGCATGAAGTCGGGAGACCCGAAACAACTTTTTCATAATAAGAAGAAATTATTATTTAATCTTGAAAAGGACGTACATTACGAACCAGGCGTCCGATGGATGCACCGTCAACGGACGAATGATCCTAGCTCTCGTGAAAACATTTTGAGATTATACTTTCATTATTATGGTTATATACATGGTGTGGGACCCATAGGGCCCATTTTTCACGTTATAAAATGAAATGTCACTTATTCCCCAAACATCCATTTGGAGTATTTGAGTAGTCGATCCTATGGGTTCATCTGAGGGGATCACAATTGTGTGATCTGCTTGATGGGTTTTGAGATCTTGGTGTGGGTCCCACACTAGATAGTTATAGTGAATAGTTTATTTTTCACTAGTTGTCTGTTCTGTGTGAGTAAACATCCTATCATACGTTGTTTCCATGTGGATCATGATGGTGGCCTCGGTATCGGCCATGAAGGTGCGTAGTGTGGAAGATCGCTCGGGTTAGAAACCTATGGACTAGCAGTGGTTGATGGTACTCCCATAGATCATTCCTATGGGGGTTTGTGTAACACCAAAACCATAGTATAGGTTTATGATCCTCTCTATGGGATGTTTAAATAGTTAGAGTTGTTGAAATTCTCCAGTGGGCCTGGAGCCAGATCCATTAGCATCATTTCCCTATATCAGGTTCTTGGTAGCGCCTTGACCACTTATCCATGGGCGGTGATCCCCTATCTAGTAGGATAACACTTAGATTTTCTGGCATCATTAGGAATATGATCCCCTATGCGGTGGGTTTTTCTCAGTAGAGTTATGGCATCGTCGGGTATATGATCCACTACTCAGTATGAGGATTATAGTGGAGTTTCAATATCGTTGGTTATACAATCCCCTAGTCAGTTCAAGGTTTCAATAGGGCTGTTGCATTGTCGGTTCAAACAACTAAATCACTATTTATACCAGATAAGGTTCTAGTAACTTTGTGTCCACCTTTACACGGGAAACGATCATTTATATGAGTGACATGTTTCTGACGAGTGCAAGATCGGGTTGTGGTATCCAACAACGGATCCTTGGAGTGATCCCCTATTAGTGAGATCTATGAATGACAAATTGAGTTGTGTCATCCCCCAGTGCACCCTGGGAGTGATCACCTATATGTGAGATATTTTTATACCGGTGTGGGATCTGGTATCCCCTAGCACACCCTAAGAACGATCCGATATCTGAGGAGTTTGGTGATTATTATTTTTTCAGTAAGGTTTCCTGAGGGACGATATCCGATGAGCTTTATCTCACGGGTGAGCGTCTAAGATGTTTGTGTGGGACCTGATGGAGTGTATCTCTTATATGAGTGTCATCTGGGATGACAGTGATTGTGGAGTGTGTTCTCCTAGTATGTACCTATCGAAGGTTACTAGGTATGAACATCATGTGTCTTGGATCGTGTTGAGTAAATATGGTTTTCTAATTGTATATGTATGGGCATACACCTGAGCTGTGATGACTAGTGTTTTTTACCAGAGGATGGTCTTGAGATGGAGTTTTTCTCTCATTCGAGTTCCCTATGGCTGGGATGTGCTGACTATTGCCTTTCAGTTTATCCCTTTCATTTTGGGGTTTTTGGTGTGCCTGCTGGGTTATTTATATACTCACCCCTACATGGGATTTTCCCACACATGTTTATATCTTGTGAAGACCACATGCCTTTCGACGGAGTTCCCGGATGACTTGGAGCAGGAGGGGCTTAGTGTGTGCGACCGTCCGGTGGGTTAATAGAGTTGTGCTAAAGAGATTACTAGCATGTGCTTTTGGAATGTTTTCCCTCCTTCTGAGCAGGTTGGACGCTTTTGTAGTCTTTTTTGGTGGGCTATATGTCTCCATTTTGTACTTTTGTTGTACTCTTACTGCGGTTTAGTTATATGCATCCATGTACAATTCGGTTTTATATATCTCGGCACTATTTCATGGAGGTGTATGTGGGTGCGTGTGTAAAGGTACCTTACGCTAATGCCTCCCATGTGTTTGATAGCCTTCTCGGAACTGGTCGACAGACCCTAGCCTATTGGAGGTAGGCATGGGGAGTCAATAATCGAGCACCGTTGGGTCGGGTCGTGACAAATTGGTATCGAAGGAGGTTCCACCTTTGGAATATCTAAGCATAGCTGGTCTAGCTATGAGTTTGGTTTGGGTTTCATAATTTCAGTGTCAAGATGATTTGAGTTCAGATTTCAGGCCAGGGACTCGAGTGTTTGTGTGACGGCTGATGTAACAATTCACTAGGAATCTAATAAACTGCCTTTCTACTCTGGAAATTTGGACACTAGTCAGAGAGACATAGTGGTACATGCATCATAAATGACTGGGTTTTTGGGTTTCCCGTGTTCATCTTGAGTCAGATCTACAGATATAGTCTTTGACTATGGTGTGTCTTTGATTGTATTTCATGATGCCTCCATTACGACAGCCAATGAGTGTTCCACATCATGATTGTGGTGACAATCTTCCCCATGTAGAGGCTGTAGACTAGGGTGCAGGTTCTGAGGCTGCACCTCCAGGTGGTCTACTAGTTGAGCCACCACCTGTCGAGAAGCTGTTTGTGCCAGTGATTCAAGATGATTTTGTGCGTAGTTGGAGTGCACTGAATGAGTTCCAGAGGCAGTGACACCTGAGGTTCCAGGGTGATCCAGACCCTCAGGCAGCTAATGACTGGCTCGAAGCAGTCACCCGAGTTTTCCATCTAGTGAGGACAACAATAGATCAGATGGTGGTCCTAGCGGCAAGCCCTCTGGATGGTTCGGCCGGGAGATGGTGGATTTTAGTGATAAAGTACCACGATGAGGAGATGCTCACGTGGGCAGAGTTTGAGCGGCTCTTCAAGGAAGAGTCCTATCCGGTGACGCTAAGGTTAGTGTAGATTTTGAATCTTCTACAGCTGCAACAGAAGGGCATGACTGTGTCGAAGTACTCAGCGAGGTTTACTAACGTGTCACACTACTCCCTAGATATGTTTTGAGATCCATTCTTTAGTTCTCGGACCTTTGATTAGGGACTATGAAGAGAATTCCTTGTAGGCGTGGTTTCTTTGTGTCTGACCACCTATGATGGAGTGTTAGAGCAAGCCTTGGGGGTGTAGAGCATTCTGGATGAGCAGATTCAGCCAGTAAGTGTTGGTCGTGTGGCAGCTGGTACGTCGGTAGCAGGAAGCTTGCGGTAGACGTAGGGGTCTGGGCATGGCCGACGTTCCAGTAAGCGACCCAAAGGTGGAAGATCTGAGGCACATGGCTCACAAAGGTCACAATCTAGTTTTGGTTAGCCTCATTAGAGGTGGTGTTATGCTTTCGATGGTCGGGGACATTTCGCTATAGTTTTTCTAACCCAACGAGTTGCTAAGAGGGAGACGGTCGACATGCCGCCTTTGCTACGACAACCTCTAGTGTTCGGCAGTTCACAGGGAGATGGATGAGGCCATAGAGTGGGTGTAGCAGTGGGAGGTGTTAGGAGGTATCAGATTCCACCACCACCACCCCCAGGGGGTCCACGTCGATCTCGGGGATTTGGAGGTCGAGGGCGACAATAGCTGCACGCTCTAGAGGCTATTGATCAAGAGCCTCCATGGATAGATAAAAGTACGCCTTGTGTCTGTTATACTTTCATCAGTTGTTTTGTTAGACACTATTTAGCGGTACTCTTCCATTTTCATTACTTGTTTTAGTTTTTTTCAGGGCGTTGATAAGACTCTTTGTGGGTGTTATTCGGCGTGCTTCAAATTAATGAGGAAGAGGGATCCTTCCCCCCCTGAGAAGCGGTTTTTTGAAGTGATTAAAACCATGCGGGTGAGTCAGTGACACACAAAGCGTATAGTGTTGAGGTGTAGTGGATGAATCCTTCTGAATTATGTGTTCGGGAAGGGCTGTTTTTTGGCGAACTCACTGGTATGGGATACCCAGTTGAGAGTCCAGTTACTTTCCTTGTGATTATGTATTTTCAGAGAAGAAAAGATCTATGGTGTGGAGGATTTTTCAAGTCATGTTTTGGCTCTGTTAGACATTGGAATATTTCTATGAATAATTCCTAAGCTAGGCACGGAGACGGTGTGTGATTCCGTGTCCCGGTGTGTGCATAATAAATTTTATAAAAAAATGAAGTATTTTCAAACTATTCATGTGGTGGGGTTGTGTTTTCACTTAAACGGTAGCTCAGATCGGCAATTCTAGGGAACGTTTGCATCTGGTGCATGCCTTTTACCATAGGCAGGGTGTAAAAGTTGTGGGTGTGGGCCTACTGTGGGATATCTCACCCAGGTGAAAAATATTCATTTTGAAATAAGGACTTAGTTATTTTTATCATTGGAGTTCATTTCGAAAAACATTCTAACGAATTCTCAGAATGGAAATATGAGACTTCCATTGAGTTTTAAATGCGGTGTTTTTTCTAGGAGTGATATAAAATTGGCAGGCATGGAGGTTTTGGAATCCACGAAAGTTGGTGGCGTTTCGGTGAGTTTTTATAAATTCTCTTGAGAGTTGTATTTAAGGGAAATCCATACATTTCCCTTCTATCTCTCTCTCTCTCTTATTCTTCGGCATTAATTTCAATTCTTTGCCGGATTGTGGAGTAAATTATGGCTGATCGATATGGGGTCGCATTGGGCACGTCACCAACGACAAACGACCGGATTGAGTTAGGATTTAAGCTATTTTTCCACTCCTTCCTATATTTCATTAGTTTTTTTCAAATACATAATTTTAATTATATAATTTTTGAATTGGGACGATGGCCGACAAACATGGACACCATTATAGACCCATTCTAAATCCATGTTTGATGCATTCTTCTTTGTTCTTCATCCTAATTTTCCCGACGTGCCCAAACCTTGATAGATCATCGATCATGTGTAGGTGATGTGAAGGCCTCTCCCCGAGGATCCCTAATCTACCTTCGGATATGAAATCGGGCCGTTGGAGTGGTTGTGGCGGTTGACGGAAACCTCGGCTTCGGTAAGGGAAGTGTCTAGAGATCGGGGTGGCGCAGCGGTGGAGCCGACCAGAGGGTGTAGCGGTAGTAAGCGACAGACGGCTTGGCGGTGGCATCGACCCGAGGCGTTCATCGTAGTTCGTTGGGATGAGGTGGAGCTCAGAGGTCTGGTGTGTAGTGGTCAGCAGATGAGCAGATTTTGGGGAGTTAGGGCACCAGGCGGGGAATCCAGGAGCGTGACTGTCAGGCGAGGGGAAGTCGGGGCTTCGGATAGGGGAGACAGTGTCACGTGCGGATGGCACAGACAAGGCGGCTTTAGGGGAAATGACGGAGGGGTGGAGAGGCATTGTGGGTGGCTGTTTTCGTGGCCGCATCGGGCGATGCAGAGCCAGCCAGTCCAAGCGGCGGGCGGCTGGTGCGCTCAGTTGGTAGGAGGAACCCAAGACACTGACCTCTGGGGGAGTCGCGGCAAGGACCCACGTTATGCGGGTCCTCATTGTACGACACGTGGACAAAGACCGGCCAATCATATGGTCTGTTGGGAGGAACCAGACCTGAGGTGTCTGGGGGTGTTCGGACAGGCCGTGGCCAGTGGGACGCGTCGAGCTAGACCGGACCCACGGCTGGACCGCGGGCCGATGGTCTGGACAGGGCCGACCACAGTGGACCTGCCCAATTTGGGCGCCCTTGTGTTCAAAGGGGAACAAATCCTAAACGGCGCGTTCATCTGAAGAACTGTGTCTGGCAGTGGGTTCCTCTCTTTGAGACGTACATTTTGAAATTGTTTTTGGGGTTTTTGAGTTCTACGCTTGAAGGTGGATGACCGAAAACACTTTAATTTAATAATAAGATATTATTAATAAAACTTTCAACATACGTACATCTCAAACCGAACGTCCAATGGACGCTTCATTAGCGGTAGCGTGATCCTATTTCCTGCGTGGACTATTTTAGATGATGCATTCAGTTCTAGGGCTAAATATAGGATTTGGGCACAATAGGGCCCAGTTTTCACGTTTTACGATGAAATGTCGTTTTTTTCACCCAACATCTATTTGGAGTGTATGAGTAGATGATTCCATATGTTCTTTTGAGGGGATCACAATGGTGTGATCTTATTAATGAGTTTTGGGATCGTGGTGTGGTCCCCACAAGGGCTAGTTATGGTGAATAGTTCCTTTTTCACCAGTTTTCCATTTCAGGAAATTAAAAAGCCTATCCTATATGTTTTTTCTCATGGATCGTGATGGTGGCCTCATTATCTACCTTGGAGGTGCACATTTTGGCATTGAGGAGGGTCTCTCGGGTTAGCGCCATTTGGACCATAAGTGGTTTAGGGTACTCCCATAGTTTGTTCCTAAGAGGGTGTGCATTAAATCAAAAACATAGTATAGTTTTGTGATCCCCTCGATAGGATATTTCAACTATTAGAGATGTGTCATCCCTCTGGTGGTCCCAGAGCAAGATAATTTTGCATCGTTTCCCATGACTGGGTACTTGGTATCGATGTGACAAATTATCAACGGGTGGCGATGCCCTATCTAGTAGGTTAACCCTGTAGAATTGTTGGAATCATTAGGAATAAAATCCATTATGCAGTGGGTCATGCTCAGTAGGGTTGCATAATCGTTGGGTATACAATCTCTTACTTAGCATCAGGATTATAGTGGGGTTGCGGCATCGTTGGTTATATGATACCCTAGTCAGCGCGAGGTTTTATTAGGGTTTGTGCATCAATGGATTGATCAGATACATAATGAGTTATAACATTTAGGGTTCTCCAATCTTCGTGTCCACCTTTACACAAAATATGATCCTCTATCTGAGTGACATGTTTCTGACGCGCACCAGATCGGGTTGTGGTATCCCCCAGTGGATCTTGAGAGTGATCCCAAATCTCTGAGATCAACGAATGCCAAATCAATTTATGGTATTCCCTAGTGGAATCTGGGACTGGTCCCTTATCTGTGAGGTCTTTTTATACCGGTGTGGGTTCGGGTATCCCCTAGCGGACCCTAAGAGGGATCCCTAATTCGAGGAGTTTAGTGTTTATGTTGTTTCAGCGAGGTTTACTCAATGATGATATCTGATGAGTGTGATCTCTTGGGTGAGTGTCTATGATGTTTGTGTGGGACCTCATGGAGTGTAACTCTCAGAGGAGTGTCATCTAAGATGACAGTGATCATGGGGTGTGTTTTCTTAGAATGTTCTTATCGTAGTTTATGAGGTCAGAACCTATTGAGGCTTGATGTGTGCTGAGTATATCAGTTTTTCTCATGGTATATGTATGGGAATACACCGGAGTTGTGATGACTAGTCATGTTTTGTCAAGGATGGTCTCTAGGAAGAGTTTCTTCATCATTCGGGTTCCCTCTGGCAAGGATAAGCTGTCAATTGCGTTTCAATTGCTCCATTTCGTTTTGGGTTTTTTGGGGGTGGCTACTGGGTATTTTATATACTCACCCCTACAAGGGATTTTCCTGCACAAGTTTGTGTCTTGTGCAGACCACATGCCTTTTGAAGGAGTTCGAGGAGGACCTGGAGCTAGAGAAGCATACTGTGTGCGAGCGTCTGGGGGGTTATTGGTGATGTGCTGAGGATCATACTAGCATGTGATTTTTGGAGCTTTTCCCACCTTCCAAGAAGGTTGGATGCTTTTGTAGTTTTCTATTGGTGGGTCCTTTTTTTCATTTGTACTTTTCTTGTACTCTGGTTGTGGGTTAGTTGTATGCATGCATGTACTATTCAGTTTTATATATCTCAACACTATTGCAGAGAGGTGTATGTGGGTGTGTTTGTACATGTACCTTAGGATAATTCCTCCGATGTATGTAATAGCCTACTTGGCACTGGTCCCTAGCCCCTCGCCTGTTAGAGATGGGTTTGGGGAGTCACGGATCGAGCCCCGTAGGGCAGGGTCGTGACATCAGACATAGATCCGCATTTCCAAATCATGTTTTAAGATGTTTAATCATAATGATATTTATAATACGTTATATTAATTAAGAATTATCAACCTCGGTCTTGTATTAAATATGAGAAAAATATCACGGTTCTAGATAATTTGTTATGAGTTAGTGTTTTGTAATTTCTTAGTTCATGGGAAGGGTATATGGAACTCATCTAATTCAAATATAATAATATATTTTTTGGATTATTTCAAAATGTATCCATGTGAGTCAATATATGGAAGGAAATTTCCAAATAGACTTTGTTAGTTGGATGGAGGTGAGTCAGTGCTTGTTGGGCCTACTCCCATGTATAAGAATTCTGAGAAAGTTTTTTTTGATATTTATATCGTTGGGGACCACCAAGATCATTATAAAATTATATATTCACCTATAGGGATAATCATTGGAGTTTTCGTTTGGATATCAAATTTTCTATTTGGTGTCTCCTAGTTTCGGATAACACTGTATCAGGAAAAAGTGGAATCTAATTCCTTTGTTTTATATCTGTTTGAATTATTCGATAGAGTTGATCCTATGGTGTAATGTTTATCCCCTCTATATCCCTATAATTACAGGCATGAATTGTTACATTTGTTAAATCATTATAGATATTTTCCAATCCATTATGACATGATAGACTTAGAATTTGTTGATATTACTATTGATTGATCCTTTGTGAAAAATATGATCCAGATAGTGGAATATAGTCAGAATTAAATCAAAATAATTACTATACCATTGAATTATGTGTAATGGCACAAAAAGTGTGATCAGAAGGACACATGTGAGAGTAAATCTAGTATTCAACCGTATTTTCATTACATTTTTACCAATACCACATAGTAATTCATTGAGTATCTCTGGTATGATTTGATATATGGGGGCGTTGTAAGATCTCTTATTTTCTTAGCAATTTCTCTCTCTAGTTTTTTCATTAAGCATATATTGGTTTTTTTTCTTGACTTCATACCTTGATGTTTTTTCATTTGTTTTTGTAGATTTTTTTAATAAAAATAGTCATGAAATATGAGGAAACTTCAAAAAAATCAGGGGTATCCAAGTAGAGCGCCTATACTAGAGAAAATGACTTCCTGTTTATAAATATATGCTAGTATAAATTAATGGAGTCTCAGTATAAATGGTTCAAGTGTTATCATGAGTCCATGGTAACATTAAAATAATAAAATGTGGTTTAGGTAATTTATAATAAAAATGTGGTAGAAAACCATATGAATATTTTTACCCACCATGAAAATGGATTAGATGTTATGAAATGTTTAAATAATTTCATAAAGTAGTTGAGGAAAGGGTTTTCTGGCATATCCCATGAAAAAGAATTTCATGACATGTAACTATATTACATATTGTGTAATTCCCATACCTGCAATTTTAATGTATATATTACTGTTGAATTCATTTTATACATTGATGTATACTTCTCAAATAAACCTAGAAAAACGCACCATGATGTTTCGAAATTTTATCCTCCCATCCTAATATCCTGATAAGGCAGTTAATCCATTCTATGTGGTTCTGGTCAATTTTTCCATTCTCATATTTGGTTATCAAGACCTTGTAGTTTAATCTCCTGACTATATGTGTTTTTGGTTTTCAGTGGATCCTTTTTGATATATGATCCTTCATTAAAACATCTGAACCCTCTTCCTCATGGATTTTCTCTATTAGAACAATTATTTCCTATGAGGTGAAATGTAAAGCGTATAAAATATGACTTTGTGGTTTTAGTATATTCATCTGTGTGAAATATGTAAATTGTGACAATATTTATTGTGATGAATAACTTAAATGATGATTTATATTATTCATTGTTGTCCCATTTTTTTCAATTCATTATTTACATTAATAGTGATTATAGTTCAATTGAGTGAACCCTTTATTATTAATTATTTTTAGAGGATTCATTTTTTCTTATCATGACATGGATTGTGGGTGACTATGTGATATAGGTTCACCATGGATTTTCATTTTTAATTAGATAAATGTCATATTTATGGTTATGACCAAATGAAATATTAAATGTGTGAATGAAATTTAAAATTTAATTATGATGATTAACTTTTGATCTAGTTAATGTGATATTGTGATATCCTTGGTGATATGACATGTTATATGTTTAAATGTGAGTTTTCTTATTAAGGGTTTTAGCATAGTGATACATGGTGAAATTCTTATACAGCAGTCTAGTCCCAATGACACGTGATGTATTGTTGATATAGATGTGCTGGACTAGTTGACATGTTGAAATGATTATATAGAAGTCTATGACCAATGAAACAATTTGAAATGATGATATTCTCTATCTTAGAATAGTTTAAATGATGAAATTATTATTTATCAGGTATGAACCAATTTTTTTCATTTTTAAATTGATATAAGGTGTTGTTTCTCCATTTTTATACAAATATAGTTGTAATTTTTGTGAGACATGACCAGATAAATTTTATCAATTCATTGAGGTAGGTTATGTTATTCCTTGGTTTTATGGTTATTGCTGGCATGGTGGTGATAATTTATCAATGATATTTCAGTATGGTGCCCAAGAAGGTTGATGTTCAATAAAGTTATTATTTTAATTAGGTAATAAACTGTTTTATTTTCGTTATTTCCAAAAATTTTCATCAAACTAGTTATATATAGATATAGAGTTTTAATCCTACTAAGATATAATTGAACACTACTTTGGATGCCACAGGGCACCCTTGAAGAATAAATTATGAAATTTTGTATAAGGGAAAGTGAAATTTTTGTTGATTTTATCTCTATTTTATGAGTTTGAGATATAGAAGGGATTTACATGGGATTCGAGACCACTAAATTTTTAGTCGTTTATAATGTCTTCTAGTCTTTGAAATGTATTGTTTCTTGCATGACATTTAGTTGCATTATAAAACATAAAAACATTATTCATTTGTTATTTATTGGATTATTTAGATGAATTTTATTGATATATTTCCTCTTTTATTATATTATTACAATTATTTCCACACACATATATATTGTTATTTGGATATTTCCTACAATTCAATAAACATTGAATTTATGGGGTATATTATGTACAAAATACACACCACAACCCCACTACAAGTCCAAAACCTCTTGAGTATGTGGTGTTACTGTTGAGGTATTCTTACTTAAAATTAATTTTTTATTATTAGAACACATTCTAGGAAAAAACGAGGAACCAAAAAAGATAATTGGACAACCACAACACCCAGATAAATCAACCGGACCTGCCCCAACCTAGAAACTGTGGAATGATGAGAAGCCTTCAGCGATGCATGACCCATTAGCAGACAGTCCCTTGCAGAGATGTACAGGCACAGAACAAATGGCAATGCCATACCCTCTCAACATCCCAATCCAAAAGTCCTACACTAATGAAGACTTCATGCACTGATCATTTTCCGGTGAAGGTCCAAGAAGAATTCTAGTAACGAGAAAAAACTCACCACAAAGTCGAAAAACAAGGGATCCTAGAGTATCATAGTTCACACAATCATTACCATTGAGCCAACCACCCGAGGAAAAAATCATAAACAGGGGATTTAAATATAAACTTTATGTTACTCGAATCAGTTTCTCTAAAAAAATCCATGATAAGGGTGCCATCTGTAAATCAGCTCCTTCTAATATCAGCATCTCAAATGCTAAAGCCAGTTGGTCCCAAGACTGAATGTTCTCATCGACACTGATATAGCATTGGATGAAACCTCCCACCAAAATTGAGTCATTTTTATAAATCCATGAATATTTCACCTCATTGAGAGACACCATAAGAGAGTGTCCCATCATTTTAGCTGTCTCCTCCTCAGTTTCATTGTGCAATAATGTTTGTTCTATAACATGGTCTTTGGAACATAACAATAAGACTGGGGGATGATCATCATGTACCTCACACTTCTGGTTCCTTACAGCCTCTGTGTCCATCTTCTTATTTCTCATTTTTTTTGTACAGCGGGTCTCCACAGGGGGATGTAGCGAGGAGTAGTCCTTCCTCCGCTTCCTTCTCCGGGAGTTCCTATCACATTTTTGAAATGAGTCATCATCTACCGAGTGAGCATGTTCAATAACTATATTATCCAACACATTGACCCTGACATCCCCACCTAGAATAATGGAATTAGAACTCAACTCAGAACTCAAATCGGCCTCTGGGAGGCCTTCAAACCTGTTGCACAAAGGAACCATAATCTGAAGCGAACTAGAGTCCCCCTTCTTCCTACCTCTGGTTGTAACAGGTGTATCCCGATCATCCCCTTTCCTCCTCTTACTAACATCAGCACTGACCTTCCATGCCTTAACAGTAACCAATCTACAGAAAACCACTAGGTCACTGCCCGAAGAGCAATCCAAGATCTGGTTTCCCTTGTTCCCCTCAGCTTCCACCTGTACCTCCACATGATGGGCTTTCCCGTCTTCATCTTGCACCCTATAGATTGAAGGACCTGCGAGATCCCCTCTCAGCCTTTTGATCATATCTGGCACCTTTAGATTAAGCCATTGAGCCACCATGACAGTGCTGAGGAGACCCATCCCCACTGCATTATAGTCCACTGCCTCTCTCGCAGGACATTCCTGCTCAACTATCTGCCATGACAGGGTCCCCCAACTATATTCTCAACACCCATGGCCTACTGTCCAGAGTTTGTAACGTCACATAGAACTAGTTCCTTGACCTTTCCAATGTCCACCATCTGATTCGGGACCTTCCCACGCTTGTGCCAAGCTTCCCTTGATTGGAGTCCAACTCTCAAACCCGCCATTGATGAAGACCCATGTCGGCACATAGCCGAGACATGCCCCAAACTCATACATAAAGATCAAAAGTCCATCCAATCCTCATGGAAAACTCATTTTTACACCTATATTCCTCACCAATCGTTATCCAGACAAAAGCTAAGGGGACCTTCGACACATCCATCTCAACACACATCATCGGATAAACGGGATGACAAACCGCTTCTGTTCGGCTATCCAAAAAAGGTATTTTATGACGAGGTTACCGAGAATCTTGATGATTAATGGATTTTGAAATGATAACGGAATCTTTGGAAAACAATCCCAAATTGAACCAGATGGAGGGTCGCAGTTCATGTGGTATAAAAACGACAAACAGAACATGAAGAAGAAACAGTCATTGCAGCTCTGGGGAGCCCTTGACAAGGTGAGGATGAGATCCTATTCTAAAGAAAAATATACCATGAAATGCTTTTTTTCGAGAAATCTTACCGTAGCCCGCTCCTTGAGGTCCCAAGTGTTGAAGATGAACAGGTCAAAGGAATCAAACGATAGTCTTCTTTGCTTAAAACGAGCAACCATAGTGAGATTTAGAAGAGTAGAATGTTTATTGAACTCTGAATTTGAAATATGGAAATTCAAGCAACCCTCATTGAGTTCCGTGACCTTAAAGAATAATTCTATTTTTGAAAAAGAAGGAAGAAGATCAGGATTTGAGAAAGGCCGGAATGGATGCGTTTCATTTTCGAGGAAAGATCCCTCCCCTGATGGAGGGGGAGGGATCCTCACGGCCACCACCGCCATCACCGAAGGAGATGCTAAATTCAAGGGTTCCCGCACGAGATCCCTAAGTTTCTATATTGCTTTACACTTTGAGGTATTCTAACATACGCTTTCCTTCCACATGACAGATTATTAGATTTGGGGTTGTTATAATTTTTGTCAGACACATGTTATTGGGCTAGGTATATCATCAAAATTTATATATTATTTCATGTTTATCAATACCATTATGTATTCTCAAGGACGATAGAGACTAAAATTTTAAGGGATAACTCATTAATGTCGGAGAATTAAAAAGCATGGTATTTTTAAATAGTTATATATATATTAATAATCAGATTGTGAATTTATATTAATTTAATGAATATTTATTTTTAAAATTATTTATTATGTCTAAAATATTTGATATGACAAATTATATACCAATGATATATCTAAAATCATTATTTTAATGTAATGACAATATATATTATTTAATAATGTTTCTATTTTTAAAATAAAA
The DNA here is from genome assembly GCA_963277665.1 of Viscum album. Lineage (NCBI taxonomy): Eukaryota > Viridiplantae > Streptophyta > Magnoliopsida > Santalales > Viscaceae > Viscum > Viscum album. The sequence goes on along the minus strand of OY728141.1, from coordinate 587,170,974 downwards.
ATGATTTTTTCACTTTAAATAATTATTTAATTATTATAATTTTTAAAAATATATAATTATATTAACAATTTGAATTCAAATAAATATTTTTTCATAATATAGTCTTATAAATAATTATATTGAGGTATGAAATAGTATTTTGGTTCTTCATTTGAATATAAAATACATTTTATTCTAAATAAATTATTTTATCTTGGGTTTTATGATTTCATTAAAATATTAAATATCAAAATTTTAGAATTTAAAAATGATAAAAAATATTAATGTTTTATGTTCCATTTCAAACCTAGTTTAGGGGAAGTTTTGGAATTTTTATAAAACAGTTTTTTTCTAGTGTATAATATAAATAAGATATTAAAAATATCCTAGAATTTATGATATCACCCTAAAATATATGTGATTCTAAAATCTAAGAGACGATTTTATTGACAAAATACGCTTGTGTGGAGAAATTAATTCATTTAATAATTATATGGTGAATATAAAAAAATTGGATTTACATTTGGGAACATTCGTTATATTTTAATTATTATGAAAACTATTTTTTGAGAATTTACTTTAATGAAGTAATAAAAATATTCAATTTTTTTCACTTCTATTTAAATTTACCTAATTTCAAAATGACAAAACCAGAAATAATAAATTTAATTGAAATAAACATTGTCGCCAATATTTTTCTTAAATTATCAATTATTAAAATAAAATTATTTTTATAAAAACTACATCTAGGTGTGATACATTTATTATTTTAGAAAGATTATAATTAATTATAAAAATAAAATAAAATAAAATTTATTTCATAATTGGAATTATCATATTCATATTTTTTTAAAATATATATATCATTCTTATTAATAAAAAAAGATACCAAGGTATATTTTCTTTGTAGAGATTATGTTGAAATAATTTAAACATTATAAATAAAAGGATAATGAATTAAAATAATAAAAAACATACTAAAAATAGTTTATTAGGGATTTCAAAACATGCAGTCAGCCCATCAACCATTTTTGAAATTTGGATCCACATTCTAAAAAAAATATTTTTTATATTTTGTAATATATATGTACAAAAATAAAACAATCCTCACTTATTGAATGAATCCTAAATCATATCATATAATAAAAACTCATAAACTATTATTCCCTAATTTTAGGTTCCATATTTATTTCAAAAAAATATTATACCACATTGGGTTTAAATGACTCTCAATATATTTCGAAAATTGCATCAATATCAAAAAGGTTTCTAAAAAGAGATAGAATGTATTCCTTATATGTATTCATATTATCCTTCTGTTTCATTTATTTTTTTAATCAATATATTTTAAATTATAATTTTTCCCTTTAATAAAATATAAATGATATAATTATTCTATTTTAGTATTTTTTTTTTCTTCTAAAGGAACCCCCATGATGATACTCATCCCTTAATTATAGCAGATTATATTTTTGGTAAGAATAACTGCATATTTGAATGATGGTATAAATTCATACAACTAATGGTAATGGAAATATAATTACTATAATAATATTATAATAATGGAAAAATATTTAATTTATTAATGGTATTTTTATTACATTAACATACTATTAATATAAAGAACATTTATTTCATAAAAAATTATGAAAAAAACATTATATGTATTTCATTCAGGAGAACCACACATGAAACATACATAGAATTAAATAATAAATTCATATCTCCTTGTAAAACTTCTATTCCAGTACCGTGACTAATATAAATATGGTTACTCTTGAACAATGAATGATTATTGTAACCATTATATGAAAAAAACATGTTATGATTGAAATTACTAACAACAGATGATATGTACTTACTATGAGTAAGTAATATATATATATATAATATATAATATTTATAAAGATATTAACATACATTTTTAATTATTTAAAATAAATGAATAATGATTCATATTTTATTATAAATAATGTTGATATATGTTCGACTATAAAGGAATCCATGGTATGTTTTATATTTATTAATTACAATTCCTTGAAACATGTTTCTAATGTAATTTTTTATATATTATATTGTATAATTAATAAGAAATATTATATATTTATAATAAATATATTATATTTCATGAAAATTTTAATTACATTTATTTATATAGCATAAATTTTTATTATATTTATATGTTACCAAGTCTTTAATAGTCATTGTAAAGTTAATATAATTTAATTAATTTAAGACCAATATAATATTACTTCATTATTATATTTTTTTATGCACCAAATTATCGAATTATATTTTTTCTATATTTACATTATATGTATTTATATGTTCACCAACTAAATTCATTTAAAAATCTGTAATAGTTTAAAGAAATGTATGTACACGTTTTCTCAAATCAACTTTTATTTAATTATGTCATTAAATTTATTTTAGAACAATGACTATAAAACATTTTTTAACATTTCTATATTTTATATTATATTTTCTCTATATATCTCATCAAATGAAATCATTACATCAAAATCATATTCTTTGATTGATTTCATTATATATTAAAATATTATATAGTTAAAGAGAAAATGCATCATTTTTAAAGGATCTTTTACCAAAATGTGTATATACATTTTTAATTATTTAATTTATATCATTAATTGATTTATTTTTTATTCTTTTTTACCAATTTTATAGGTTTTGATCAGAAATGAATAAAAAATCATTTTTTACATTTACCAAGTGTGTTTATTTTTTAATTTCATTACAAAATCGATAAATGAATCACATTTTTCTTAATTTTTCACATGATATTTTTTATTTTATACCCATATTTTATTATTAATCACCCTCAACATTATTTCATGGTTTTAAATATTATTTTTTATTCCATTTTATTCATTTTGAAAATAAACATGAATGTTTCAGTATAATTGATAAATGGATTTGATTCTAATTATGTATAGTTTTATCATCTATGTATCGTATTTATATTTAATTTATTTTATTTTATTAAAATGAAAAATTAAATTTTTTGAAAATATAGTTTTCAATGTCCTTGATTTATGCCTTTTAATATTATTTTATAGTTTGTTTATAAATTTTATTTTTGTAGCAATTTTACAAATACATTTTGAAGGTTCATTAAATTCATTTTCTCCTAAAATATTAAATGATATATCAACTTTTGAATTATATTTCATATATAACACTATGTATAAAAATAGTATTATTTTGATTTGACATATTTAATTATACTTTCCAAATGATCCAATTATTGATCACTTCTTAAATGATAACATGTGAATGAGTTATGTAAATAATTTTCTTATAAATGTATTTTTCATCTATTTCCTCATCAAATTATATATCTTTTGGTTAATAATTGATAGGATAAAAAATACCATAATATTACTATTATGTATTCTTTATTATCTTATTTGATAGATATCATTATAGAAACTATATTCTTCATCAATTGTTTACTAATCTATGATATATTTTTTTTATTTCTTTCCTATTTTTTGTCACCCACATATTTAATATTTCCTTATATTATGGGTTGGACTTTTATATCCATATAAATTTTCAAGATTGGTTTTATATCACATCAAATATGGATGTTTGGTGTCGATATTTTTGGTATGATTTGGTCATAATTTTATGTATTTATGTGATTTCATGCAGCTTTGTTCACATGCTTGTGAACATACATGGTTGCAGGTATATTTATCATCAATGTTTTGAATAATTATTATTTCCTTTGTGTATAAATTATAGGATATTATATATTAATATTATTTAATAAATTGGTTGGTATTATTGAATCATGATTCTAAAATAACAATATTTGTTATTTAACTGGATAAAAATCCAATAGAATTTTAATTTAGGCATTTGGTGGATTTTCTGTTTTCTAAACTGATCATTGGAATGAAATTATGTTATTATAAATAATTAAATGTATTCTTTTGGGACTTTGTTGAAGTACCATGTGGTCCCCCGACTGTTTCATTGAGTATCAGTATAATCAGTGGCTAGTAACTTAGATTTTAGTTTTTTAAATACGGTGCATGGTTTGTCTGAAATTGTACCAACCATGGTAGAAAATTGTTCAACCTAAATCATAGGATTTAATGTTCCCCACATCGGAATCCCAGGTTTTGAAAAAACCATGTGCCATTTCCAAATAGGTAGTTCATCATAGGCAGTACCATCATACTGTTATTTACACAATTGGCATAGAGTTAGGCCAAAGCATGAGGAAAAATAGTGTGAGGTGGGTTTCTAAGGAAATGGGTACCACACAGTTGGTGAATGGTTTTTAAACCAGTTGAGCCTAACTATACACCCCATCATTTAGGTGTAAATGACAATTATTTCATAATGGGTTTTATTTTGTTTCTTTCTATTCTTTAATTCATCTCCTCTAACGTGATACCTCCTCCAAGTGCCTTTGGCTTCTCCACAATATTGAACATTGGATTTGTGATAAATCCTCTATCAAAAGCCATATTAAATAACTATTGGTCTCTATGGATCTGTATTGGTGTGTTATTCATTCTTTTTATGACATTCTCTATTTATTATTTTATTTTTTGGGCTATTTTGGTTAAAACCTAACCAAATCTTAGCTTCATATTGGATGAATGATACATCATAAGCATAAGGTACGTGTTCTATGCCTTTTTGGTCTAGTTTGAATAAATTTTTATATTGATTATATTGTACCACTCAATGGAAGTTTTCAGGTATTTCATTTAGAATGTTTTATACATTTTCAATTTAACATCTAACCTAGATACACTCTCTATGATCACCATTTAGTTGATCTTGGTTGATACCCTCAATCACAGACAACCCTTGTGTGTTCCATCATGAATATTTATATATAATTAACTTTCCAAAATGCATGTAATGACATATAATCATTCTATAATGACTATAAATTTAATTTCCATTATATTAAAATTTCTAAATGATACTAGTCAATGGTCATAATATACTATGTAAAAAACAAGAGGTGGTGAATTGAATCTTTTCAAAATATTCCATGATTTTTTATTTTAACACCCAATATAATTATTGTGAATATGTGTTGTCATTCTTTTGTATTTAATAACAAAGAGGAAGAATATAAAATAAATTACAAAACTATTTATAGTGGTTCGGGGCATAAAAGAACACCCAGTCTAATCATTCAGTCACTCTTAGTGAGTGTGGTAAATTTTACTAGAATAATTCTCTTATCACAAGACCAAGAATCCATAAATGACTCTGGAAGTTGACACCTTAATGTCATGTAAAGTTACATAAATATCTAGATCTATAATAGAGAATTAATTATCCAAGTATTAGGAGAGATTTTATTTTACAAACATGGTTTATTTAAATAATCAGAATGATCCTTGAATCAATATTTATTTATTTCTTGATCATTTCAGAAATATTGGAATAAAAATGATACTTGAAAAACATCACTTTTGATATAAAAACATTTAGTTAAGATACATAGCGTAGGGTTCATTTTCATAGTGTACAATTACTTTGTGTAGTATAGGGTTCCTTTTCATAGAATAGTGTTCCTTTTCATAGTTTAGGGTTACATTGTGTATCTAAGGGTCCATATCTATATGTTCATCCTTGTCTACATAAAATCTTAATCATATAATTGATTAACCATGAATTCAATTTTCTCGAATGTATGATTGAAATCATTAAATTCAGACTCCAACATAGGATTTTTTAACCATACACATATAAATCTTTTGATTGTATGGATGATTATCGAAACATAAACTCGTTAGTTTAATGTAGGTTTGATACCATACACAAATGTTACTTCTAATTAGTAACTTAGTGAAGCAAATAGTGATTCAAAAACCATTCCTCAATTGTTAAATTCATATAAAATATAAAATAAAGTCATGTAAAACAGAGTTAAAAACAATATTAGAAAACAAAGTGTTGTTTTTGTGAACATCAAAATATATAATAAAATATAGAGTATTTATTAGGCAATGGATTCCCAAAAATCACCACCTTTTTAGGATCACAAACTCCAAAACATAATCCCTAAAATAAAAATGAAAATATAAGATTTTTAAAACACATATGTAAATATAAAAATGATTTCAAAATTTCAATTTCATAGAATTATTGATATAAAATAATGAAAAAATATGTCGTGGTTTTAAATATTCTACTCATCTCCCCTATAAATATTTTTTATTTTGTAAAAATAGTTATTCTCTCCATTTTGTGATATCAATTAAACTATTTGAAAAAAATGAAATAAATCACAGTTTAATACATCACAAAACTAAAATTTAATATTTATGTATTTTGGCATAAGAAAAATAAATCTATGAATGATAGTGAATTATTTAACTGAAATGAAAATAAATAAATCTAAATATGAGTAAACGAAAGTTAAACATATATCAAAATGCTTTTAAAGGTTATAGTACAATCCACAATCAACAATGGCCTTCAAAATGATTGGCCAAAGTTCATATTCAGCAAGGATAAATGGTTCTTTGGTATGAGGAATAGCTTGAACTACATTTCTATGATCAAAAATATTTATAAATAGACTCTGAATATGATTATTAAATAATTATTCCCAATTTTTATGTAACTTACTAGAATAATTTTCAACCATTAATCATTAAAAAAATTGAATTTCAACAATTCATTCACATATTCTCTTGACTGGATGAAAGAGGTCAACTTTTCTTTAACATGACTAATCACTGGTCAGAACTATGATTCATTCAATGTTATTTGAGTCAATATATTTCTCTAAATTTCAAATAGAAAATTTTAAGGTGAGATATCACATTGAAAATTGTGTAGCCTATCATTAAAATCAGCCATCACATAGGTAATCTCATCAAAATTCCTTACCAATTATGGTGGTGACTTTTGAGTAGAAGTAGAAGATTGATTGATTGGTATAGGAAAATAAGACTCTCTCCTAATAATCAAATTATATTCATCAAACTATGTCCTCTTAACAGAATAATCCTTTAAAGAAAAAATTTCTCTTTAAATATTGTCCATATTCTCTGTAAGATCTCCAACAGAAATGATATTTTATTTTAACTATCTTAACTGATTCTTCTAAGATTACAACTCTGATCTTGGTGTTGAAACCACTTTTTATTCTTAAAATGATATCTTCAGATACTCCAAAAATTATTTTAAAATATAATTTTGTGCTTCCAAAAACTGTATCTTTATTGCATGGGCATTGTCTAATAAATCTGATGATTGAGTAGAATTATATTATGCTTGGTCAATATTAATTAAATCTAGGCTTGCATCACCAGCACCTTCTAATATGTTTCCAAAATTAAACTTTCCCAGAATAATAGAATCATGTACAATTTTATTGTATGAGTCCGGGATATATTCCTTGCACTATTCATGACATTGATCCACCTTCTCAACATTCTCTAATACTTGATGCTCGACACTATCTTCTATTTTTTCAACATGAGGAGTGACATACATACCTACAATAGTTTTTTCAACAACAAATTAAGAAACATTAACTGAAAATTTTCCACTTTTCGGAATAAGATATTCATCTTTCAATAATGTTCCATCTTGTTTAGGCCTCTGTTGAACTGATATAACTTATGGAATAACCCATTTATCTTTCTAGGAAACTACTAACAACCCTTGTTATTTATACCCACAAACTCGAATAAATATATTTCTTCAGTGTATCTAGACACAACCAATCATTTTTATTGTTCAATCATTCAATATTATTCATTTATAACTCGTTTTTATAAAAAAGATATTCAGTTTCAGTCCATTTCTTCCTAGAAGGGATGAAAAAATCATAGTACAGGGATAATATCCAACATTCACATCCAAATGGAATAAATAGTTTAGATAACTTATCATAAACCTAAAAAAAGTAATCATTACATTGTTCATAAGAAGAAACATGATATAAATTTTATGATAATGATCCTTCTTAATATTAGTTATCCTAATAAAAAATCTAGATTAAATAAACTTCATCATCACATAGCGCTCAGGAGATTTTTTTTCACTTTATTTGACACTTCTTGTACCAAACAAAGAAAAAAAATAATATTCTCAAATATATATCTTCCATTACTAATATTCCGTAAATTTAATTGAAACTCCTCCTCTTGGGGACAATGAACAATCTGTACATTTTATCATTGGACAAATAAAAATATTTATTATCAATAGTAAATATAATAGTTTCTTACTCAAAAACAAGACATAAAGAATATTTTTTAAAATACGTTTTGACTTCTATTTTAGAAACCATTGGCATGTTATCTTCATGAAATTAATACCCCAAACATTGAAAATTCATCGATTATTTGACTGATCGATTTGGTGAGTCTAGATAACAAATATCTATTACCTTTCCTTTAAATTCCTTGAATTTTTTTCCTAAGGCATAAATATGGTTATCCAACTCATCATACATGGATATTTATGTGGTTCCCATATCAAAAGTTTTCTTGATATATGGGATTGAAGTGATAGGGTGCTTGGTAGATGGGAATTGAAAGAGAGAGATACTGTATGAGTCGAACAGAAAGAATAATGAGAGTAGGATAATGAAAATGATTTTCTCTAGAAGATCGAGGATGTACTCATTGTGTTTTTAATTTTGAAAAGATAAATTAAGTAAAATTTGAAAAAACTTATTATCATAACAAAATTTAAAAGGAAACAAAATTAAACATTTTAAATTAAATTTTAAAATAAATGCAAATAAATTAAAAATAAATTAATAAACAATTAGGTAGACTAAAATATTTATAACTCCCCCTTAATAAAATCAAAAATAGCATTGGGAAGTGGTTTGGTATAAATATTGTCTAATAGATATTTGGTATTAACAAATTCTGAAGAAATATCTTTTTACGAACATGATATATTAGATAATGATGACTTATATGAATGTAATTAGTCCAAGATTAAGTTTATGTAATCCTAGTAATATTAATAGAACTAGTATTATCACATAAAACAAGAATAATTATAATGTTTGGTAAAAAATTTATAAAGTATTTATTTAGAAAAAATACTTGTGCATAGAAACAGCTAGTAGACACATATTTCAACTCAGTGGTTGAGAGGGAAACTAAGTGTTGTTTCATACTAGATAATGAAAGTAATTATTTTCTTTAAGAGTGAAATTTTCTTGAGGTACTTTTTCAACATAATCTACATCCTCTAAATTCCTCATCTAAATATGAAATTAAATTAAAATCAGCTGTTTTCCGGAATAGAATATATTTAAAAAAATTTCCCATTTAAATATTATAAAATAATTTATTCAGTTGTAAGATGATAATGTTTTGTATTTGATGAAATATAGCACAAATACATACATAAAACCCAATATATGGTCTATTATAATTAATATATAACAAAATTCTAATCATACATCTATATAATTTATTGTCAACATGTTTTCCTAATTCATATAAACCTAGTATTATATTATTACACAAAAGAGTTATATAGGTCTTGTTGTTCTCAAGTCCTAAATTTTTCAATACATAAATAATATAATTTATTTGATATAAAACATTTACATATTATAATTTGTAAATATACAATCTTAAAAATAAATTTAGTTACCCCATCATACTCATTTGAAATTTCATTATGAATTAAATTTAAAAATCCATTCCATTTTTTAATTATTTGATCCAATAATAACAACAAAAACCTAAATTTGAATATATATAATATTAGAAAAAAAATTCTTAATGTTTTTTGGATCTACCAAACCAACAGTAAAACCAATTTTCCAAAAAAAGAATGTAATATTCTATTCAACGCTCTAGGTTCTCTTTTAATGACAAAGAGAGATTTGGAATGATTGAAAACAAAATTTGGTTTTTGAGGATTTTCAAAACCTGGGGGTTGTAAAACAAAAACATCCATCATTAAATATATATTTATAAATACATATTTAACATCCATTTGATATAATTTATAATTCATATGATTGTCATATGATTATATAATTTTAAAGGCATATGATGTTCTTATAGGGGAATGGGATTCATCATAATATATACATTCTTAATGTTATATTCTTTTGAAACTAATATGGAATTATTTTCAATTATTATCACTTAATCATACTTTTTATTTATAAATACCCATTTGGTTCTGATATCTGCATAATTGGTTGGTGTCCCTACTAGTTCCCTAATATCATTTATTTTGAGCTATTTTAGCTCATCTTTCATGGATAACAACCAACTCTCTACTTTAAAGGATTTGACAATAGTTTTAGGCTCTAAATATGATTGAAAGTAATAAGGTTATTCAAAGTTTCATTTATTTCAACTAAATAAAATTATTGTGCATAGATCTCATATTATATCTTCAAAAGGATGGAAATTTAGTGTTATAGATTTTCTATGAAAGACACTTTTAGGTTATTTAGTATAATTTTCTTATGATCTATACCGAGTATTATCATTATCATTTTCCAAATCATTATAAGTGTTTAATGTCTCATGATATCAAAAGATTCAGTAACTTCATCACTTTTATCATTCTTATTAATAAAAGGGTTAGATTCATCTGACATCACATGAACTAATTCTTTAATAATGGTGAATTTTTTATTAAACAATCTATAAACATTATTGGAAGTAGAATATCCCAAAAATATTCTTTCATCAGTTTTTGGATCAATAATACCATTGTTTTTGTTAGTATTCATGACATACACCTTCTATACAAAATAATAAAAATACTTTACTTTTGGATTTCAATTATTCAAAAGATCATAAGTTGACTTTTTCAAAATAGACTTTATTAATACTTTATTATTGATATTTTTGGGGGTTAATACAACATCTTCGCAGAATTAGAATGGAAGACACTTTTCATTCAGTATAGTCATTTCCATTTATTGAATTGATATATTTCATCATTCAATAATTCCATTTTATTGAGGTTTATTTGATTATATATGGTGTGTTTAATTCCTTAATTTTAGAAAAAATAATTAAATTCTTGATTCTCAAATTCTACACCGTGATCACTTCTTAATTAAATTATTTTAAACTATTTAATTATGAAAATATTTATAAAAACATTAAAAAATAGTGAAAACATCACTTTTCATTATTAGAAAATAAACCCAGAGAAATATAGTATAATAATTTATAGAAACATAAATATACAATTTACAGGACAAACATTCTATCAATGATGGTTTAAATAAATCCATATGGATAACTTATAAAGGTTTATAGGCAGAAATTGTGTTAATATATGTTAAAGTGGATTTTTCTTACATGCCAATTTTGAATGCATCAAAGAATATAGCATTTTCAGACATAAGATTATGAAAATAATAAACTAAATGTTTTGCAGTTAAATTAAATAAAACATAAATTTAACAATGTCCAATCATTCTATTCTAAATCCATCATTAATTTTGATTAGAAGATAAACAATTCACCCTATTTTAGACATGTAATTTAAACCCGATGTATACATATAATCAGTTCTAGGTGCTCTAAATTTAAGTAACATATATTTAAACATAGAACAAGAATTTTTATATAAATAAAAATAAAGTCCATTATAACAATGTTGAAAAATACTTATTAGATTTTTCTTTAACCCTTTCACACATAGAACTTTGTTGATAGATATTGTCTCTAGATCTCCAGTAGTTCCCACTACAATTAATTTTCCATTGGTGATGTTACCAAATGTGAAAAGTCCTCCATCATTTTGTGTTAGAGTGTGAATATTTTATGGATATTTACTCATATGCCTGGTACTAGTAATTTCCGTATATAATATATATTTTTTTCCATACTCTGTTATCAAAAAAACATATTAAATCAAATGCTTGTTTTGGTACTATTATTTTATTTGGTCTAGTATTATTAGATATCAAGGATTTCAGAATTCAAATCAAATTTTTTTACATTATTTTCATTAAAAACACTCATTGATATAATATCTATTTTAATGTCACATATTTTATTATTTTTGTAAAGAAAATTTATTACTTACATGGCCTTTTTTCAACAATGATAATAGGTTTTATTTTCAGATTTGACACAAAATATTTTTTTGTATAATTTTTATTTCTCTCCCTTACTTCATGTTCTATATCATTCCATTTTAATGAAATTATTTCATTTAATTTCATTTAATATATATTATACTTTATTAAAAAGGTAAAAGTTATTATATGTTTATAATTCATCTAATAATGTTTTGATCCTTTTTTAGGATAAACATAGTTTGTTTTGGATGTAATAAATTTTTCCATCAACTCTTTAGGTTGTTTAATCATGGTATCACTTTTGCCTAAAATAAAATTATTAATTTTTCCAAATAATTGTTCTTCTTTATCAAATAATCATATTTTTCTTCAAACATTGAATAATATGAAACTAGTTTATCATCTGAGAGACTACTTGTATCAGAATCAAGAGGATAATAAATGTTTAACTTTTCTTCTTCTTCATTTGACATAAGGCTGATGTTATCATTTAGATTTTTTCTAACTTCTAGGAGATAATTTTTCAAGGATAGATGGAGTCATCAGATATACACCATGTAGATTTAAATGCTTCATTTTATTTATACTCATAATTATTATATTTTCTATTATCTATTTTATAACCATTTTCTTTCATCATTAACTTAAGAAAAATTAGGCCTGATATGACCCAATGTCATGAAATAATAACTTATATCTTTTCTTAGTTATTTATCATCATTCTTGATGTATTTAAAGAATATTTTTTTCTTATTGTAGAACATTCTGAACTTCTTAGCTAACAGAGCCTATTCAATTTCCAAATATGAAGAATCTTAATTCTTATCCTCTTTGAATTCCTTCTAAAATGTTATATTATGTTTATAATCTGTTACTTTCATGTAAGTATTTTATTTATTTAATATAATATTATTATCTTCAGCTTTACCTTTCATTTCATCTCCAAACATCATCAGTGTCCTAATTAGATCTTCCATTTTCTGATCATTGACAGGTGATGATTATTCTATATCTACAGACTTTCCATTCTATGTAAAAGTTAGTACTATAATTACTTATATGACATGGTATGATTTATTTATGGGTTCACCTATTTCTATAGTATTGATGATAGGTTTGGTAATCATTCCAATAATCTATTTTATGCTTTCACCATCAATCATTCTAAATGTATCAAACATCATATTTGTTGTTGCATACCATATCTATTTTATAATTTCTATTCCATCAATGGATACTATAAATGGTTTCTACATTTCATTTGTAGTACAACATTACGAAACATTATTGATCTAAAATTTTCCAGGAACAGAAATAATTGCATTCATAGTTTTTGAATTCTTGGCATATTTATCTTCTGTTCCAGCACACCGTGTTTTTGGTTTCTCGATAATCTTAAATGGGTTAATGGTCTTTATTTAAATCCTGAATCTTTTATTTTCAATATAAATAATCATACTTGATTTCCAACACCCATAATTTTCACCATTGATGTATAGTGCTCGAACCGTTTACATTCTATCTTTGTAATAACCTTATATATTTTAGTTTAATATAGATTTATCTAAATGATATCTTTTGATACCAACTATTAGGTCGACAAATAAAAATTAATACACAAGAGGGCATTAATTGTGTATTTTCATAATCATTCAAAATTATGGTTATTAACACCCACTATAATTTATGTGAATATTTAGTGTTATTATTCTGTATTCAAATATGAAATGGAAAAACATAAATAATGAACTTAGAGTTTTATAGTGTTTTGGGGCACAAATATCCCCTTGTCCACTCTACAAATACTTCTCTCAGTGATCTTGGTAAATTTTGCTAGAATGGCCCTCTAATCATAAGACCAATAATCCACAACAGAGTTTATGTAGTTTAATCCTTTCAAAATAAAAGAAAATTAAAAATCCTTCTCATTCAATAATATATAACCATTAAATACCACTCAGATTGAGATACTGAGACTCCACCACAACTGAGTACGAGGAGCTAAAACTGAAATTAATCAAAAGAAAATGATTTTTTGAAATAGGTTAAATATCACAATTTTAAAACCAATCAATTGATATTAGTTGGATTTTATTAATTTTAAATGACATTACTCAAGAGATGAAAAGTGTAATGCGATCCATGTTTCATATAGATCTTTAATTTGAAAGTTAGAAAAAATAGATAATTCTTAAACATATAGAAGAACAAGAGAGAACATGTCAATCCCGAAAATATAGTTCTTTAATAGAGTTATTTTTTTTATTTAGAACTGCAAAAAGGATTTCAATAATAATGACTTGTATGTGAATCAAATATTACATATGTTTTTGAAGATATATTACAATAGAATATATATAACAAAAAAGACATTCCTCAGTATTCTAGATCCAAATGAATTACGTAATTGGTCATTTAAATTCAAATTTCAAATAACTAGAAGTGTCATAAATTTATTTAGAAATAAGAGATATCATATACCGTGAAAATGTTTCTTTGAAATAATAAAAAATATCCTGTAATTTCTCTTCACAATTTTATTAACCATTTGACTAATCTTGGATAGAAAACATCTCTTGAAGAACTTCACTGCTTAGAACACAACATAGGGTTAAGCTACACAACATAGGGTTCCATTATAATGTGAAATATTACTTTATGTAGTATATGGTTCCATTGTGTAGAATTGGATTCATTATATATACTTTTATCTATGATAGCATAAAATCTCAAATATAGAATTGATTAACTTTACATTCAATTTTCCAAAACAAACGGTTGCAAACGGTAAATCCAGACTCTAAAGTTGGGTTGTGGATCCATATATGTGTCAATTTTTCGAACATAAGAATGTCGATACAAATGGAAACACATTAGCTAAACATATGATTGATACCTTAAGAAAAATATTGTTTTTCAGCATAATATAGTGTTGAAAATAGTTCTTCTATAATCAAACATGTAATGCAAAATTCCTTCAGTATAGAATATAAATTCCGAAAAAACGCACTAAACAAATCATTATTAAAATCAAAGAGTTGTTTCTGTGAACCACAAAATCATCAAAAAAATAAAAGGTTTTATTTAACCAATTCATTACCATCTACTAGAACCTACTAAATTACATTTTAACCCTTATACTTGTTTTTAAATGTGTTGTTGTTTGTTTTAAAATATTATTTTTATAATTTGAGACATTACTTAATAATTGATTTTTAATGATATTAAATGAGTTTTTCTGATCAACAATGTGTTGTTTTTTATAATATAACCCATCTATGAGGTTCACTATATTCAAAATTACTAGTTGAAGATTTTTGTTTTATATTTTGATTGGCTTTATTTATTTATGGATTACATATGCATTTGTTCTTTCAGGATGTATGTCCTATTTTGTGAATGGTCTCCTAAATGTTTATTTTTACATTTCACATTCTATGTCAATTGTTTTGACCACACCCATCTAAAATATTAATGAACCTAGCTTCTCCTATGGTAATGAAATTACCCCTTTCATTATGGAATCGTTCCAAGTGATCCATTTAGCATATTAAATTGTAATTCCATTATAACTGAATTTATTGATTCATATTAAATAAGATGGTTCATTCATCACGATGAGTTCCCTTAAATGTGATGAATGGTGAAATGTATTAAAAATGGAATATATTTACATGATTGAATTATTTTATAAAATTATAATAAATGTTTTTTGTAATATGAATTTTTTATGTCAATATGTTTATGTTATTTGAAATGTAATGGATTGTATGTGAAAAATATTTAGAAAAAGATTAATTTGAAATGTTATAAGATGAAAACCATTATTATATGGGGATTGTAAAATGAAAATAATCAGTGGTGTTTCCTAATTTCTTATATTATAAATATGATTATGCCTCTATATGGGACTCATAAATGAAATGAATTTGAAATATTTCTTCATGGTTGTTTATTATAAATATGATTACTTCCAATAAAAAGGGTGTTGAAGATGGTAAGGGTTTATGACAGTGGTATATAATCACAAGCTCTTAAATCAGGTTTTTTGAATGGAATATCACACATGTGATACTATATTTGTGATTCATTTAATGTGTCACATTCAAATATTAAATTGTTGTCCTGGTGTTTCAATCACTATATTGAGTGTCTTAGTGTTACATATCTCATTCTACTAGGATGTAATTAATTGACCATATTTATTGATATTATGGGCTCATTTATAATGTATATGGATCTATTATTTATTCCCATGTCAATCCGACACCTAGTATTATAGCTATACGACCACTTATGCTCATACATAATTTGTACATATAAGCGGATTCAATATTTAACTACACTATATATATAATTATAAATATATATAGCTACATATCATACATCTTACAAAAACAATGAGACAAACTGGGTGGATCCTCAAGGTGTTATTTAGGATCTTGAGTAGGATTTTAATTATTTATATAGTTTTGTTTTTTATTTTCTATTTAATACAATGCATTACATAATTCATGAACATGATTTTCTTGTAGACACCATGGTTGGTAAGATACTTGGATTTATATCTTTCACATGTTACATGCCTCCATTACACTAGGGTACTCCTGTACACATCTTGTTCATAGGATGATTGTTGATTTTTTTTAATGTACATGGGTGTTTGGGTGACCAAAATGAGCTGGAGCTTTAGAGGCTCGTGGAGACCGCCTTTAAGGATTTTTGTTTATTTTCATTATTCATTTGTTGTTATTTATCATTTAACATGATTTATGTCTGTTTTTTTAGATTATGTATCATCATGTGGACACGCATGTACATGTTGTATTTTGGTGTTGGCTATCTTTTATATTATTTTTTATATTATACTTCTGCTACATTTTCCATTATTTATTACTAATTCTATTTATGTATATTATTTATTCCCTATTACACCAATGTGATTTTCTAATATTATGGTATATTCTCCCTAGTATAACCTCAATATACCATCACTACTAATCAGTATCCAATTGTGTATGGGGATGTGGGGATAGAGGCCTTGTGACCCACTAGTTCTGTTTCGATCTTAGTTGTCTTTCATGTTGAAATGCTACAATGTTGTATTAGAGGTTATGTTTTTCCCCATTTATTACACTTGGTGTTGGTATATAGTGGACTAGGAATGTGTTGGTGCATGGAAAAATAACATGTCTATGACTAGGAGCCCAACCCATGGGGAAATGTGAAAGTGGTCGAGGCTAGAATTATTGTTCCTGATGTTTTTTATTACATTTTCATACTAATCCACATTGAGTGATTGGTGTAATTTCCACTACTTATTCTTTTATTATTTTTATAATAATTACCCTTAAAATTTTATGGATTGTTTGATTCATTACATGCATCATTATAGGCACATATAAATTCACATGATGTGCATATTCATATCCTTGTAGTATCAATTATAGTAGAATTTATGATTTTATTCTGTTCCATGAGTGATATTTCAAGATTTTACTCTCTTTAGAATGCCTAATTTTTTAACATGATTAGGTGATGATGTGGAATGTTGGATTCTAATCTAGCATGTTTTCTGATGTGTCATCTTTTTGTGGTTATTATCATGCTTCCATGTTTACTTATTTTGATAGAATTATATTTCTTTTTTGTTATATGTTTATGGTTTTAGAGGACAAATATATGTGTTTTTAGTAAATGAGAGCCAATTTTCATTTTATAGTGTATAGGTACCTTGTAATTTGTGAAAGTTAATCCTTATACATGATCTATATTTGGGATAATTGGTTGTTTATAAACCTTTTTGTAAATTTAAATTATTCTAATTTTAATTTTTAATATTAATTAATTTTGATTAATGGTAGAAGAATGAAAAAAGTAAAGTGTATGGGCGCATTCTAGATTTCTTGATGGTCAGCCATATAACTGAACCATTATATATGATCAATTTATATTTTTTAAAATGGTTGTAAATTTAAGAGCTATTTAATTTCAACCAGAAAATTAGTGGATCCCATCTAAAATGTGAAACAGGACCCATGTAGGTTTGTTGGGAAATCTTCCTTACGAGATTGCTCATTCGGGTGATTGTATTTTCTATAATTAAGAATCTTCTATTGGACTACATTATGATTAACATGGGATGGTAAAAATAGGACAATAGAAGGTATCAAAGTATATTAAATTGTAACATATATGTTAAATTTCTTAATCATGAATGGGTGTAATCAAATTGTTAATTATTGAAGAAGAATGTTTGATAAGACATGCTCGTCATTCCTTGGTGTTTTGTTCTAAATCCTTTAAATAATTAATATTTATATGGGAATCAATTTAATGGAATAAAATGTTACCCATTGTTGTGTCAATTTTTTTAACCCTCATGTATGTGTGTTTAATAAATTTAAAGTCATGTTTCCTTGGAATGAAATTGTGAGTGTTTTTTCTATGAATTTCTTCTTCTTAAAAATGAAAAAAAAAATATCTTTGGAGAACAATGAAATTTATATACATGATATCAGTATGGTTTGATGATTTATCTTATCTAAGGTGATATACTATTATAGGTAGAACCTATAAAACATAAACTACTTTATTAATGTCATGATTTTCCCACAATTTGATTTTGTTCGGGGGACGTTCTCTCTGGATGGGCTCTTTGTTTCAAAATAACACCATTATCCAGATCAGTGGTATTGGTATACATGACCCTTGTTATGGGAATGAGGATATAATAATTACTGTTTTATCTAGTTTATATATGGAAAGGGCATGGTTGGACACTTTTTATGTATCATGACTATTTTTACTTCCCACATACAACTCGAGAGGAAAAATGTCTATTTTAAATTCATATGAGATAATACACATTTGAGTGAGTTTTTTCATAGACCATCATATACATGAATACATAGGGATGATATGTCTATGGTTACTATACAATATGTTCCATTCTTCTTAAATAACAAAGGGTATTACATGTTGAAATATGTGGTACCCATTGATTTCTAATTTATTTTACAAAATGGTTGAGTTCAGTGGGATTTTTGAGATTTGAGTGGCTGAGTTAGTTCGTTGGTTTCTTCTAAAGTGGAGTGGCCTAGGATTTTAAAAAATCAATTCTTCCAAATTATCGTGATAAAATTACAAGAGTATCGAGATTTTTATCACATCTATTAGGTTGGTTGTATCCCTTATTAGAAAATCAATGATGTATGTGAGCATGGCTTAGAGGATCTGCAAGTGTTCCAATAAGGTAAATCTAGTCAATCATTCTTATTAAGGGTTTGTGTTTCCATTATTTCGACTAATAAGTCAATCCTTAGGTGGGTATCATCACATCCATAATTTTTAATTTGTGTCCTTCTATATATAATTAAGACAACAAAAGAGGACAATTTAGAAATGGTCAGTATTGCTTGATTTCCCTTAAGGGTCACGAGTGTAATTGTGTTGGTGCTTTCTCAATAGATCGACATTTATGGGATTATTTTTTAATGTGACCCCGGAGAAACATCAATGTTTTTGAAAGACCATCATTGGTAATGTATTTTTATCTATGTGTGGACGTTTGTAAGACGTTGAAGTACATATTATTCAAGGGAAGTCGAACAATAATTTTTCGAATATTATTATTGGAAACATTCAAAATACTATAAGTGTACTCTTCTAAAATAAATGAGCATGTACAATATCTTGAAAATTTACTTGATTCACTAAGGGAGGTTCTTTCATTTTCCTCGCCAATGTATTAAAATGATTTTGGGCATGTTTTTTTGGTTATCCTAGTCTTTCACTTTATACATGTGGGTTTGATCAATAAATGCTTAGTCATGAGTAATACATGGGTTCCAAAGTATTAATAAATTATAAAAACACATTGAAATTATCAACCATCTCTTACATTATTACTAGGAGGATCCCACTCAGGGCTAATTCATTGATATATGATTGAAGTTGTGGCCTTGTTCCAAAATTTATCTTGTAATCCTATCGAGTTGAATGCTTTGTATTAGTTCCTTGGACTTCATTTCATTGAATCCATGTTTATAACAGACATGTTTTCAGGATCATAAGTGTTGGTATAATGGAACAATTTCCAGCATTCTAGATTGGGGTTTAAACACTATTTGTACTAAGGCATGATGGAATAAATGGTCTGGAAATTGATTGATGATGGAACATCGTAGGATGTCAAGTATAGACATCAATTGATTTTGGTGTGGTGGATATGAGATTCCTTGGTGGAAGTCATTGTAGTTTAGTTGGAAATATAGTTTAGCCATTCAATATGACCATTTTGTGAATGTTAATCAAGAGGATTATCAACTTCATTGCCCTATTTAACTGTTTATATGGATAAATGAAATCATTTTAAAGATCATAATTAGTTTAAGGGTAGTTTCATGTCAAGGTATGCAATTTTTTCTATGAAATATTTCATGGAAAATTCTAGTTTGGTTGATTGGGATTAGATCATTTCATTAAGGTGAGGTTTTTGTTTTATCCTCATAAGTAGTCTTGTTCAACTAGTTAAATAAAAAATGAAAGTATAATTGTTATAATTAAAATAGGAGTTATCTATAAGGAAATTTTAATGGGGGAGGTGTTGCAGATCTGATATATCACCTTCTAATGTTAAGGTGTAATTTGGGGAGAGCCTTTCGACATAATTTTAATGATATAATGACATTATCAAGTATATATCTAAAAAGGATCATATATGAATTGTTTCAGTGAATCATTTGTAATATGGTATTTCGATCATGTTTTTATGGGTACGTTATGTGTTCTTCCAACAGGTATAGTATGAATCCAAACTAACTAACCATAAAAAACAAAATTAATTTTAAAGGATTTTCTTATAGATTAATTGGACAAAAAAATTAATTTTACTATTTTTTAAATTTAATTTAATTTACTAAAAATTTAATAAATTTATTTATAATGTTTTGGTACATATTGATATTTAATAAAATGAATTTAATACAAGTTATATAATTATAAATTTCTAGGAGCTGAAAGTTAGTAAATTTAATTTTTCTAATGAAATAGATTTCATGTTGATAGATCATGTTATGAAACCATCCCATGCATGTTTGGTCCATTATTTTTTTAAATTTAATTATTTCATCTAATTTTTAAAATGACATAATTATTCTATTTTGGTAATTTGTGCATGGTCGCATCATTATTATTTTTTAAAAGAGAGAGTGTGTGTGCACATTTAACTAAAAAATTTATTTCCACACCTCATGTTTCACTCACCTATATAATATTATGCATTTTAAAGACAAAAGGTGTTCATGCTAACATGATTTGAGATGAAATTTGGTGTAAAAAAATTAAGTGAAGGGAACAGGAGTTATTGGTGCTAAAATTCATCCCTTATTTTGACTTAACTAAATTATCCAGTGCTGTTGATTAGTCCAGTTATCAATTGATGGATTAATAAAATTTTATCATCTCGTGATCATTTATTTATTTATTTATTTTATCATCCATATGGTTTATTATTTTTTGAATGTGTATTTTTAAATGAAATCACATATTATAACAATAAATAAACATGTAAATATAAAAGAACACGTCTGGTTTGTGTGGTCAATTTATATAAAGGTTATGTTTTTAATTGGATAATATAGAAAAAGTTTTTTACTTTGATAATTTTTCATTCCCAAATATTAAATTTAGAAATATTTCAAATAAAATATTATGCCATTAAATACATTCCATAGCACCAGTTTAGAAAAAAATTGATTTTTTAAGGTTATTATCAACCCTTAATGAATTCACATCTTACCACCATGGAGTTATTCTGAGATCCATGGGTTGACATAACTAATTTCATAAACAATGTAATATGCATAGATATATTTTTACATCTACTGAGGAAAATTGGTGAGTAATGAAAAAAATTTCTTTATAGGATGTGACACTCCACTAATCCAATTAATGAGCAATGAGTTAATGTAGTCGAATAGTTAAAATCCATCATTAGTATTTCGCAGTATTATCAATATAATATCATTGGCTATAAAGATAGTTTTAATGATCTATACTATAAGAAATATCCGGAGACATAGTATTCTGAATGTAATATCTGAGGGCTATTTATATAAAATATTGTTTTGGGAAATATTTAAAAATAATAATTTGAGTATTTATAATGTTAATTAATATAAATAAAAAATATTTTTGATTTATTTTTTTAGATAAAATAGAAACCACCAACAATATTACATAAATTTGGTAAATATTGGATAAGGAAAATATATAAACTGGCAATAAATTTCTTTATTGGTTCAACCACTTGTGAGTAGTAATATTCCAATAGAGGAAGATTAATGACTTGAAATATAAAGATACCCAATATAAGAATGCATTGATATTACATAAATTTAGATGAATATTAATCTCATTAAAAAATACCATGAATGGGACCATAACAGTTTAGTGTCTTTGGAAACATGGAACCCATTCTTCCAATTTGATTATATATCTTTAAAATATATAATAAAAAATCTTACCATTTTTTATTCCTACATAAAATCAGTCTAAATAAACTGCGGAAAGGAAACATATGAAATCGTTGAGAGAAAATTATCAATAAGTGTAAACAATGAGATATGTATAAATAGTCCTGAGAATTAGGGTATTAAAACATGATCTTATCACTATAAGAGAATTCCATGCGTACCAAGTATCATAGTAAGTAGTCATTGAATAAATATTGGTAGTTAATAATGCATGAATCCTATTATAACCATGACCTTAATCCATGAAATCATTACACGGGAATAATACATGGAATTGTTTCATACACATAAGAATACAAAATACTATTTCACACATACCTACTAAGACATTCATAATAGATTATCCATAGGATAATAACCTATATACCAACCTTGGGATTCATATTTCCTCATTTGTACCTACATGTTATTCCCTCCAGTGTACACTATTATTTTGTGCAATGTATTCCCTACCATGTAACCTCTTTTTTCGTTCATGGGATGACCTTCATTGTAAACTATTAATTTTATCATGGGATTCCCTATAATGTTAGCTCATATCTCAGGGTGTGGATTCCCTCCCATGTACCCCCTTGTTTATGAATTGTGATTCCATCATGTATACCCTATTATATTGGGTTTGGGATTACCACTGATCTACCCTCTTATTTCGATATTATGATTCCCTCATGTTTAAAGTATTGTTTTATGGTTGGGATGGCATCCCATGTATTGTCATGTACTGGACCTCTCCGGTCCATTCCTTTTTCAAAATGTGGGTCTAGAGGTGTTTCGAGAAATCAAGGTGACTTGGAGGTGCGTTTGGGTGGTTTTTTTTATGAAAACCGGATGTCCTGTAGCTTTCGCATGGTTGGTGCAATGTTTGTTAAACTGTGCGGCCAAGCCTTGCGTAGCTGGCCTTGATGGCAGTAGAGACCACAAGAGAGGCGCACGGTTTGTCTAAACCATGCCTCCAAACCATGCGAGCTGAGTGGCTACGGCAGTGGTGACCGCACGGTTAGAGCACGGTTTGTCAAACTGTGCGACTAGGCCATGTGTGCACTTAAATTTAGATCCTAAATTTTAGGATCTTGACCATTTTGCCTTTATCTTTCTCGTTTAAGCCCCTAATCGGCCATAACTCGGTATTACCCTTCCTTGGAGGTAAAAGAACCTCTCCCAAGAATTTTGGAGGTGATCTGGAGGCTTCTCTTCACAAATCAAAGTCGGTTCCTCAAGGTATGTGATCATTCTTGTTGGTTTCTTAGATATTCTCAGATCTACTCCTTCTCTTCCCTCAGTTTCTTGGATCTACGCCCATTATGGGTAGATCTAAGTGAGTGGGTGTCGAATGTGATGAGTCTTGGTCTTGATCATTCTAGGAGGAGAGATCTAAGGAGGGTTTTCGGAGAATCATCCCGAGTTTCTTGAGCGTTCTTCGACCATTGTGGATTCTGTAAAAAACCATTGAGGTAGGGATCTTACGTTCGTCTCTCTAAATTGTGCATCATTCGAGGTGGGTGTCTTCTTGTTTACATGAAACACTTTTTAACCGGTTTAATAAAGATAATAACTGGATTATATAACAGGGATGGAAAGTTGTGAATGTAGTTACATTATTCTATATACTGTGATATTATCTTGTGAATTGAATAGGCTTATGCCTACGGAAAAATCACCATCGTTGGGGGCCTTTGCTTGCACAATTAAATGCTTCCCTATCTTTCTAGACCGTTTATGGATGGAACTTTGTTGAATGTGGAAATCGGTTAATCCCATAATGTTGACTGATTAAATACTTAGAACCCCTGTGTGATCACCCCGGTCGAACAAAACTGAAATAATAAACATGTGGGTGCTGATTAGGGTTTCTTTATGTGATGGGGTTGTTTTTTGGGTTGTTGTGGATTGGGCGAGCAGTGGGTCTGTGGTTGGATTGGTTGTGCATTGGTGTGAATGTTATGTTGGTGACGGGCAGCGAGGCTACAGTAAATGGTATCAAGGAATGATGATGTATACGATTCGTTGTGTTTGTGGTTATGGCAGTTGGAAGCAGGGCTGCAGGGATGGGTTTGAATGTGAACGAACTATGGGTTGTGAATAATAAATAAAAGTGGAAGAGATAATGAATGGTGGGGCCTAGTAATGGAACAGGAATAATAATCAATGTGGTTGGTTGATTAATAAGAAGGGACTTGTTTTTGTTGCGTGTGTTTCCCTAACTTGATTTGTGGATGGCAGGGATATGTTTCACGAACGATTGATATGGTTGGATGCGGTTCTTTTCCTAGTAGTTAAGGAACTAAATAAACTAATACTACTAAAAGATGAAAACCTAAATGGGGTTAGGGTTGTTTGTTGTATGCATGCTTCGTGGTACCAGTGGCAAGCCACGTGCTCAGTTTCTCTGTTTAGAAGCCATAGGTTGGGCTGTGTGTTTGGTATATATATATATATATATATATATATGTGTGTGTGTATCTTTATGTTTTGTCTCACCCCACCCATGTTGAGCAATTAGTACCGAACACTCCCATTTCATGGGAGAGGGTTTTACCTTAGTTACAAGCTCTTTCATGCTCCTTATTCCCTAGGCTGTGACAGCTTGAGGTGACCTTACACCTATAACCTATCAGGTAGGTTTTGATTGGGGTGGTTATCCCAAGACTCTTCGGGCAGGCTTACTTTTTACCAAGAATCTTCGGGATGAGGCCTATGTGTGAGCGAGCGGGATACATTGTTGTGAGGCCCAGGTGTGTGCGGCCAAGATACATGGATGTGAGGCCCAGGTGTGTGCGTGGGGGATGTGTGGCTTTGAGGCATAGGTGTGTGCGGGCAGGATCTGTGGTTGTGAGGCTCAGGTGTGTGCGGGCAGGATACGTGGTTGTGAGGCCTAGGTGTGTGCGAACGGGGTGTGTGGTTGTTGAGGCCCAGGTGTGTGCGGGTGGGAAGAGTGTGGTAGAGTCAGGACGTTCGCCGTTAGGAAGAGAATCTAACTAGTGGAAAATGGTGTGGGGTACCCAATACTCTTGTTCTTATATACTACTACCTGTCATGATTGTGTTTTGGTGAGTGTGGAAGGTGAGGTTGGTTGGATAGAATTCTTTTCTAGGTTTCTTATGTTGTTCTCACGGGAAATTAGGATGTCTCCCCAATTGTGCATGAGAGAATTAGGTTTCCCTACTGAGTATACTTGGATTCTCACCCTACGTATACTTTCAGGTTTCCTGGTGGACTACCAGGGCCGTACAAGACCCTACTAGTCGGGACAATTGGAGTTGTTGTAGTTTCCATACTCTTCTTTCTTTTGGTATTGTACCTTTTGAGCTTTCTTGTACTTGTACCTTGTTTCAGAACTATTGAAACATGCATGTGGGATTGGTTTGGGTTTATTTCTATACACTTGTTCTTTTCGTTTTTGGTTGTTGACTTTTCCTACATCCCGATCTTAAATAATAATAACGGTAATGCCTCCCATATTTTGTGAAAATTCCTACCCTTGGTGCTAGTCACCACCCCGGGGCCTACTGGAGGCGAGACTCGGGGGTCATTATCTCCCTTTCACCATTCCTTGCCCAGGAAGGTCATCTTTGGTGGGAGGGGGTCATGACATAATGGTATCATTGGTGATGGTTGAGAGATAGGATTGAGTTTGGTGTTAAGCACAATGAGGATTGCATTGGATGGTAGGGCGACAGTGTTGGATAATCTTGGTGTGTGACATAGGCCAGAGAAGATCGGCTAGGACACGGGATTTTAGGTCCCCCCATGATCCGATGCAAGGGCTCTGAGCCTACCGAATGACCAAGTAAGACTACATTGATTGCAGGGTAGAGACCCTAGGGAAGGTACATGCATCATCATGATTCTTTTTTACTTGATTTGGGTGTTTTGGGAAAGAAACTGAAATAATTTTTTGGGAAAATATCCTTACTACTTGGGATTAGGAGATCATTGTTTACCATAAAGCTATGACACCTGGACATTATCCCCGGGTGTCTTATATGGCTGAGACCCAGTAGATCCAGGCAGTCAATCAGTTTAGGATTGACCAAGAGGAGAAAGATATCCAGTGGCAGAAGACTCTCCGTTATTTCCAGCGGCAACCCCTCAAGAAGTACGAGGGAAGTACTTCAGATATGGAGACTGAGGGGTTGATTGAGGAGATAGGGATCGCTTTTACATTGATCTGTGCTCCGAGGGAGTACTGGGTTCCCCTAGCAGTTAGTCAGCTGAGAGTTGTGGCACGTCAGTGGTGGACACTCTACCTCAGAGAGAGGACAGAGGTAGAGGTTCCGTGTGCTGACTTTGAGAAGGAATTCTGAGAGGAATTCTTTTCTTCCATGATCAAGTCAGAGAAGCGGCAAGAGTTACTCTCCCATTAGCAGGAGAGTAAATCAGTACGAGAGTTGGGGATCAAGTTCAAGGATCTCCTACGCTTTGCTCTAGATTTCATTCTGGATGAGGAGTCTCAGGAGAGACGTTTGGAAGAGTCGTTTCATCCTTCGCTCTAGTATTTTGTCACACCCTTCACACTTCTGACATACTTGGCAGTACAGAAGAAGGCAGAGGTCATAGAGAGGATGCAATCGTAGGGAGGAGCACCACGAGAGGGGATACAGCCGGGCTCGTTGAAGGGTAAGGCAGTCAGCAGCAGGTCTCATACGACAGGACCTTCCATGTTCAGGCCGGTAGGGAGTAGGCCCCAGCAGTTCTAGTTCAGATCATCGGGTCCTCGCCCATTTTTCACAAGCCCATGAATGAATTGCTTCTATTTTGGAGGTTTCGAGAACGTTTAGAGTCGGTGTCCGATCCGAGCCTAGTATGGTGGAGGTTTGCAGGTTCAGCGCCCTCCTAAGAAACACCAGTTGCCGGCGAGGCCCTTCCAGCAGAAGCGGGACCCTGCTCCTCTGAGGGAAGACTTTGCAGGAGGAGGTCGACCTCAAGGTTCTCCTTAGGGACCTCGACTACGTCGTGGTCGGGGAGGTGGTCGTCATGAAAGTGGCATAGGAGTTGGGCATGGATAGTTGCATGCAATAGAGTTGGCAGCTCCGATTGGACGAGAGGTGGTAAGAACTACGATTTGTTTGTTCAGCACTATCATTTCTGCTTTGTTCTATTCGGGAGCATCGCACTACTTTTTTGCACCTGGTCTAGCCCATGCCTTGGGTCTAGATGTAAAGAGACTTTCCATACCACTGGTGATGAGTACACCAGTTGGAGGCCAGAGTAGTGTATCTTGTGTTTGTCGGGGATTTCGGCTAACGTTGGGACCCCATCAATCTAGTGGGGACTTTTTTTCTATAGATGTAGCCATATGATGTCATCCTAGGCATCTACTGGTTGTTTTCTGTCAGTTTCATTATCGATTGCTTCCGAAGAAGAGTCGTGTTCTCCGATGTGGATGGGAAGCATGTATCTTTTTTTTGGTGAGAGGAGCTATCAAGTAGGAAGCCAGCATGTGAAGCCTCTCCTTTCCTTGTTAGGCGGTTTATCAGTGGATCCAGCTGATACAGAGATGATGGATGTCCCGGAGGGTTTTGGGGAGTTCCTCAATGTTTTTCCCGAGGAGGTTGTTACTCTACCCCCCCCCCCCCCCCCCCGACGTGATGTTGTGTTCAGGATAGACATACAGACTGGTGCCCGTCCGATTTCTATAGCCCCTTATCAGATGGCACCTTCGGATTTGCAGGAGTTGCGAATTCAGAATGATGATATGATGGATAAGGGTTTTGTTCGACCTAGTGTGTTGACATGGGGTGCTCCTGTTTTGTTCATGAAGAAGGCAGATGGTGGTCTCAGGCTATGCATATACTACCGAAGGTTGAACTAGGTAACAGTCAAGAACTGTTACCCTCGTCCAATGATAGATGATCTATTCGACCAAATAAGGGGAGTAGGTTGGTTTTCTAAGATTTATCTACGATCTGGATATCATCACCTGAGGGTAAAGGACAGTGACATCTCGAAGACGGCTTTCAGGTGCAGGTATGGGCACTTTGAGTTTTTAGTGATGTCGTTTTGAGTTACGAATCCACAAGCTGTGTTCATGGGACTTATAAACTTTTTCTTCCGAGTGTTTCTGGACCGGTTCATCATTGTGTTTATCAATGACATCCTAATCTACTCAAAATCAGAGGAGGAGCACGTTGAGCATCTCATGGAAGTCTTGGAAGTCCTTAGACACCACCAGATTTATGGGAAATTGTCGAAGTGTAAGTTCTTGACGCAAGAAGTAAACTTCCTTGGGCACGTGGTGTCTCAGCATGGAGTGTCAGTGGACCCGTCGAAGGTGGAGGTAGTTGTTTCTTGGGCAGCACCCAAGAGCATGGCAGAATTTCGTATTTTCCTGGTGTTGGCAGGTTATTATCGGAGGTTCTTTTCAGACTTATCTCAAGTTTCTTCTCCATTGAAAGCTTTGACAAGGAAGAACCAAGTCTTATTATGGAGCGAGCAGTGCCAGAAAGATTTTGACTACCTGACGGAGAAGTTTTTCAGTGCTCTGGTACATAGGTTTCCAGAGGAAGGTTTATTTTATGAGGTATTTTGTGATGCTTCTGGCCTTGGTATGGGGTGTGTGCTGATGTAGAAGAAGTGAGTGATCTTTTATGGGTCTAGACAGGTATGCCCTAATGAGCGTAACTATTCCACCCATGACATAGAGCTTGTATCAGTAGTGTTCGCGTTGAAGTTGTGGCGACATTACCTCTTTGGGGAGCGCTTTGTGGTCTTCTCAGATCACAAGATCTTGCGTTATATCTTCTCCCAACGTGACATGATCTTGAGACAGTAGATATGGGCCGAGTTTCTACAAGACTATGACTTCGATATCTCTTACACTAAAGGTAAGAGAAATGTTTTGGCTGATGACTTGAGCAGGAAGTTGCATAAAGAAGTGGTTTGGTAATCCTCTGATGCTTGGAAAGCGATGGGGGAGTTGGATGCCTTGCACTTGGATGCAAGGGTGGAGGGTGTTAGAGGCTGCATGTTTTAGATGACGGTGCAGTCCTCCTTGTTGCAGCAGGTGGAAGAGTCTCAGTGGGGAGTCTCCGAGGCGGAAGTAATGCAGGATTGTGTTAATCAGGGAAATGTTCCAGAAGGATGATCAGAGGGCAGGCAACATCAGATGCTTTTTCATGGAAGGTTGTTTGTTCCGGAGGCGATACAAGAGGGAGTTCTCTGTGAGTTCCATAGCTCAGCCTTGGAGGTACATCCAGGAGTTCCAAAAATGTACCAAGGCCTAAGGGAACAGTTTTTGGGGCCCGGGGTGAAATGGGCAGTGGTAGAGTTTGTGGATAAATGCCTAGTGTGTCAACAAGTGAAGGTTGAACACCATGTTCCCAGTGGTTTGTTGCATCCTTTAGATGTCCCCGAGTGGAAGTGGGATGAAATTTCAATGGACTTCGTCACAGGACTACCCAGATATCAGGGTGGTTATGATTCTATCTAGGTAGTGGTGGATCGACTGATGAAATCAACTCACTTCTTAGAAATTAAGGATTCAGGCCCCGTGAGTACCTTAGCACAGAGGTACGTAGATGAGGTAGTGCGTTTTCATCGAGCTCTAAAGTCTATCGTCTCAGATTGGGATACTCGGTTTACCTCACGAGTCTGGAGGGGGTTAAAACATACTTTCGGCACCCAGCTACGCCAGAACACTGCATTCCACCCCCAAACCGATGGGCAGATAGAGTGGACTATCCAGACGTTGGAGAAAATGTTGTGAGCATGAATTCTGGATTTCGTAGGATCATGGGTACGTCACTTTCCTTTAGTAGAGTTTGCCTACAACAACATCTTCCACTCTACTATGGTCATGGAACCGTTTGAGGATTTTTTTGGAAGACCATTTCGTTCACCGATTTTATGGGCAGAGGTTGGTGAGACATGTGCTCTTGGGCCAGAGGTAGTACAGAGCCCCACGGTGAAATTTCAGCTTGGGCGTGAGAGGATGAAAGCGGCTCAGGACTGACAGAAGACTACTGCTGATCATAAGAGGAGGCCCTTGGAGTTCGAGGTGGGAGATCCTGTGTTCTTGAAGGCTTCCCCTCGACGGGGGCAGCAGAGGTTTGGAAAGGAGAGTAAGCTCTCCCCAAGGTTCATGTAAAAACCCGGAACGTTCAAGGAAAATTTTTTCTTAATTTTCTATGGAATTTTACAAGAATGCAGTTTCTGACGGCACCTGATTCCAAGGCCCGGTGTGCCCGGAATCAATTTCTGATGTTTAGCTCAGGTACGTTCAGTGAACGAACGAGCGGGAGTTTCTAACTTTTGAACCGGTACTCGGAATCAAATTCCGAGGGCACCGATGAAACCGCAGCGCTGGTTTTTTCTTAAGGAGACCTTTTCCGAAGTAGCGTTTTATGCGGGTTGAGAGTTAATTTCATTGGGGGGAATTAGAATAAATTAAATAAAATTGTGGAACACAATTTTATTTTATCAATGTTGGTTATTTCCTCCCAAGGAGTGTTAGAGGTGGGGCCCACACCCACATAACCTCCCATGAGAGGATATTAGTGGAGTGGGGCCCACACGTGCCTTAAACTTTTCGTCTCCCCATAACTCCCTTAAACTCACCCATTAACACCCTTTTTCATTAAGTTTGTTAACTCTCCCCTTAATTAATTTGTGGAACCTCTCCATCTCCCATCCATTTATGTTGCCAACACTAATGCCATAATTAATTCAATTTACATTTTGAATTAATTTGAAAATGCATGGAAATGTTACATAATGGGAGGGCCTTATTATATTTTTTGGTTGGAAAATATTTTGGGTGGGGGAAACCATTGGAGAATTTGGAGGAGAGTTCTTCTTACGGCGATGAACACCATCCTTCCATGAAGAACGACGACGTTCCTTCCTTCCTCTTCACCGAAACACGTGAGGAGATGCCGCTTCCTCCTCAGACACACCCCAGCGTCATCTTCAAATCCTCTTTTCGTGAGTCCGCTCTTGAAACCGAGGTAGGGGATTAATTAATTATTTTCGTTCGTGATTTCTAGTTTGTCGTTCTTCGTAGTTATACGAATAAATTCTTTCGATTAACGAGAGGGGGCCGAACCGCACAAACACGGCCGTCCCTCCTCCCTTATTAGTGTGTTTTTTCTTTGTGGTTTGAAACGTGTATGACGCGGTGCCGTCGCACCGCGTGTGAACGTGCGACAAGGAATGCGATGTGCCGTCACGCCGCGCCATGGAAACGAACAAGGACACGACGTCGTCACGCCGCGCCGTGAAGTTGAACCAAGTCGCGGCGTCGTCGCGCCATTTCGGAGAAAACCGAAGACCCCGTGGCTGGAGTGGGTCCGTGGCGGAGGGGCGCGGCGCCATCACGCCGTGCTGGATGAACCAAGCTGCGGCTGGTTCCGGGCCGCGGCGGAGCAGGGTGACCGGCGGCCGGTTCCAGGCCGCCGGTGTCGGCGAAGGAGGAAGGACCGGCCGTTGCCGGTCCTTATTGGCAGAACCGGCCTGCCGGTGCTGGCCGGCTAGAAAAATGGAAACTGGGGGAATTAATTCCCCCGGCCGGCCAGCACAAACGGCCCCCATTTAATGGAGGGCCGCGGTTACACCAGGGGGGAGGCGCCCCCCCCCCCCCCTCCCCTTGCCAAATGGCTTGGCCAGAGCGCTGGCCGCGTAGTGCCCCGGCCGGGCCGGGCCGGGCCGACCTAGACCCGGGGCGGGTCGACCCGGTTCGGGCCGACCGGGGGGTCTCGGGCCGGGTCGGTCCGGGCCCGAAACCCCCGTTTTTCGGACCGTCTTTGGTCTTTTTCCCATAAAATGGGATACAGACCTCTGATCGACGCACCGTCAGTTGAGTAGTGATCCTTGGAACGAGACGGTCGTTTCGGTATATCGCACTCAATGTTTTGGAACACTTTTGGTTTGGCTGGGTTGGTTCGGATACGAAACCAACTGGGCCCTCAGAGCAGAAACGCTTATATCTTGAGCTCCGGACGTCTGATTGACACGCCGTCGACTTTGATAGATTACTCTAAGTGATACAGATCTTTTGTCTTACTCCGCTCGAGGTTTGGATGTCATCAGAGTGCAGTCGGGTTGGTTCGCTCACGAAACCAACAGGGCCCCTAGAACGAAAAAGCCAATAACTCACAGACCGGGCGTCCGATTGACGCGCCGTATGTCACGTTGAATTCCTCATGATGAGAAGGAACTTTTGGAATACCTAACCTTAGTTTTGGTTGTTGTTGGATAGTGGCCGGGTTGGATTGTAGGCGAAATCCAACCGGGCCCTTGGAATGGAAAAACTGTTATCTTTCAGACCAGACGTCCGTTTGACGAACCGTCAGCGGCATTGGTGATATAATTGAGAAATGGTTTCTATGAGTATACCCTATGAGAATTTGGGGTACAGTTGAGATACGTCTGGGTTGGTTCGCTCACGAAACCAACCGGGCCCCTAGGACGAAAAGGCTAACAACTCATAGACCGGGCGTCCGATTGACGCGCTGTCTGTTGCGTTGAGACCCCATTGACGAGGAGGTCCTTTGATATAATTATTCTTTGGACTTTGAGATACTAGGAGTATCGACTTGTAGCTCGTGGAGCGGACCCTCCCATAGATGAGCGTGCGGAGTATGGAGACCGTGTAGCCGACTGAGACCTGACGACTGCATGACCGACTCGACTTGGAGTGAGTCGACTAGCCCAGTGGACGGAGCACTACTTTGTTTGGGTGCAGACCCATGGCGGACATAGCACTACCTATGTGACAGTGTAGACCCGCGGTACTTGTCCGGAGACCACCTCAGCAGGCTCCTAGGGGGTGTGCACTAATGTGTTTGGGTGACATACCCCGGCGGGAAGCACTACTGTGTTTGGTTGGCTGACCCGCAGTACTCGACAAGAGGAGTACCTCAGCATTCTTAGGTTAGTGAGCAGTACCTCGGAGTCGTGACAGGAATACTGTACACTCTAGATACGGGGCTCTTCAGTAGTTACGGTTTCGATAATGAAAATCCTGGTTTGATCTGAGTTTTTTGACCCTTGTGTTTACCTCATGATTGAGATGGGTCACTTTATAACTTAGGTATATGTATGGGAATATACCAGGGTAGTGATTATCCGTTGATTTCATGATCTTGGTGTTTTCCTCATGATTGAGATGGGTTACTTGATAACATAGGTATATGCATGGAAATATACCCAAGTAAAGGTTATCAGTTGAGATCTTCTTTATGGTTATCCATGTTGGTTTTAGTGAGACCTTGAGGGTCTCGGGGTCCCTACTGAGTATTGTTATACTCACCCCTGCACAGGCTATGACTGCACCTCATTGTGTTGGTTGCAGACGACGGGCAGTGCTGACGGAGGCCGAGTGTTCAAGGACTGGACGGTACTCGGAGGTGAACTGCATGACGAGTCAGTACCCGGAGGTGGACTACACGACGAGTCAGTATCTGGAGGTGTACTTCACGGCGAGACGACACTCGGAGGATGTTGATGGGCAAGAGCATTGTGGAGGCTATCTGTACCTACCCTTCAAGTAGGATCTGTGGTGGACGATCTAGGAGTTGCGCCATCTGTAATACCCTTCAGGTAGGATCCGAGGAGGACGAGCCAGGAGCCGCTTACTTCCTTCCAGTTTTTGTCTTTTTCTATTGTACTTTGTTCAGTTGTAGTTGTAATTTCTTTTGGGTTTGTATTCAGGCCCATTTACTTTTCACCACTTCTCTTTATACATAGTGTTTTACTTATGCTTGTACTATGTGGTGTTTTGTTTACTTTTATAAAGGAAATGCCTTCCTAGTTATCGGGATTTACGCCTTTGATGCTAGTCGCCAGCCCCTGCCATATGGAAGGTGGGATTGGGGTAGTCACGGCACGGGCCCCGAGGAAGGGTCGTGATAAATTGGTATCAGAGGAGTTGGTTCTACCGCAGAACTTATAACTCTGATATTATCTTTCTCTGAAGTAATAGTGTTAAGGGTACCGAGTGTGGTCTTCAGTTCAGGGAGTCCAGTGTTGGTGCGGGCGACCGACGTATCCATACACCAGGACCCTGACAACTGAATTCCGACATTGTGCACGAAAACACTGATTGCATGTGTGTTTCCAGAAGTTTTTTTTAAATATCATCTCAAACCAGGTCATCTCACCAGGTATAATCGTTTGACTGTGTCACGATGTTTCTTTCAGGATGCCTTTTCACGGATGAGCAGCTAGAGCCCAGAGGGATGTGCATACAGATATCCTGCCGAGCGACGAGGCTCTGGTACAGGGCCCTCTTGCAGTTGAGGCACCAGCGGTACTACCATACTTTGGGCCACCGATGCCACCAGCCCCAGCAGTAGGCGATGCACGCCACTTGAGTGCGCTGCACGAGTTCCAGCGCCAGAGGCCACCCAGGTTCCAGGGAGAGACGGACCCGCATGTGGCTGAGGTTTGGCTGGAGGCTGTGCTGAGAGTCCTCAGGCTAGTGGGGACGCCTACAGAATTCATGGTGATCTTTGCTGCCACCCTTCTTCAGGCAGCATCAGGCAGGTGGTGGAGTCACTTGTTCCAGTTTTGCGACGGGATGACCTTCGCATGGAAAGACTTCAATACCATCTTCAGGGTGGAGTTTGTGCTAGTATCTCTACACCCCGAGCGTGTTCAAGAGTTGTTTCCTTTGCCGCATGTTATTCGATCAGTAGCCGAGTCATCTGTTGGCAGTAGACAGATGATGCAGAGGTCCAGGAGGACCAGACCAGCAGTTGGGCGATCTCAAGTTTTAGGATCGGTGGTGCGGGGCACCCAGGGTGGGGACAGAGCTAGGCATGCCAGAAACATACAGTGTTACTCATGCGG
Organism: Viscum album; assembly: GCA_963277665.1. NCBI lineage: Eukaryota > Viridiplantae > Streptophyta > Magnoliopsida > Santalales > Viscaceae > Viscum > Viscum album. The sequence goes on along the minus strand of OY728141.1, from coordinate 587,135,616 downwards.
TAGAAAGGGTTACCTTTCACGTGACTATCCGAGTCCTCGTACAGTTGATCCGCAGGCTTTGGAGGAGCCACAGAGGCAGAAGCAGCAGCGAGTGCTTGAGCAATAGCCGAGCAGTGGACAAGGAAGTAGAGATCCGGGAGCAGGTGGACTGGAGAGGAACTAGTGGATATGTCCGTTGTACTTCTAGTTCCGTGTTGATGTTGTATACATGTCTTTGTACTATGAGCTGCAATAATAAAAAGACACTTATCTTTGTGATGTTTTCTTTCCAGACCTTTTTGTTTGTTTCATACTGAGTGGTCTTGGTTAAGACTGTTGACTTTACCCTCACTTTTGAGATTTCTACTGGAGGAGACCTAGTGACCTCACATTGATGCCGACAGTGTGACTTGACCCTTGGAGGCGTGAGTGATAGTTGGATCTCTTGGTAGTTACATCGAGGCCTTACGACGTCATCCATGGCATGAATGCATCATTCATGTCGGGATTGACTGTATTAGGCAATGGGCATGGTTCATCCAGGGGATGAGACCGATTTTCTCTTTTCGGCAAAAGAGAAATTTTAGCAGCTCTTTCAGATCATATGCAAAGAAGGTACAGATCATCCAGGAGCGGATGAAGACTGCACAGTGCAGTAAGAAACAAGAAACTGGAACCAGTCTAGGAGAATCAGGCATGTTAAATGTTTCCATAAGTGGAAACATAAAGGAGAGATGAGTCTGAAAATCAATAGACGTACAGGCAGAGCTAGGAGAGAATCATGGGGTGGTGTACATCTTAACATTCTACAACCACCCTCCTTAGTTATCCCCGCCAGGCTCAGGGAGCTGGAGGGAACAGGAAGAGTGCGGCTACATGCGGTCAAGGAGAGTGACCCGATGGCTCTGAAAATGATTCAATGGACAGTCTGTGTCCACTACTAGATGTTGTAGTAGCAGACATCGATATGAATCATTCCTTGCTTTCACAAATCTTTTCCCAGACCTAGAGTTTCTGGTATGACGTGGACTTGACCCTCACGTCTGGAGATACCTTTGGAGGAGACTCGATAATCACACTTACGCCGATGGTGTGGTCAGACCCTCGAGGCAAGAGTTTCGGTTGGATCTCTTGGTGGCAGCATCGAGGCCATTCGACGTTGGTTTGAGTATGGACTGGGCAATCACAGTTCATACACAAATTGACGGTATTAGGCAAGAAGGTTGTGGTTTAACTACAACGTCAGGTTGGGTTTTCCTTGGTCGGCGAAAAGGGAACCCCAGGCAGCACAGGATAACTCATGCACATGGGGGGTGCGACCGAACACTCTTGAGTCGGTCCACCTTACCCTCGTGGCAGCAGTCGTTTGAGTTTCAGTTCTAACTAGAATTGGAGACCTCTAGAGTTAGAGGATGACGATCACGTCCTTATACGGGTCTCACCTCGACGAGGTTTACGAAGATGTGGCCAAGGAGACAAGTTATCTATGAGGTCCAGCGGACCTTCTTAGGTACTCAGCCGTGTAGGCATGGTGGTTTACCACTTGACCAATCCACCTCAGCTACACCTGGTGCACGACGTATTCTAGGTATCTCAACTAAGGATATACACGCTCGACCCTTCCCATATCATCGACCATGAGGAGCAGGACGATGGCGATGGGGTTACATACACGGAGGTTCTAGTAGGGATCGAGGATCGACATGAGTAGATCCTACAAGGACAGTCAATTCCTCGGGTGCGCTTTCTTTGGCACAAAAAAATCTCCAGGTAAGCACATGGGAGCGAAAGGCTCAGGTACGTGCTCAATACCGCTTTTGTGACCCTAGTTTGTGTTAAAACTTTACGGGGACGTAAAGCCCTGAGGTGGGAGTAATGTAAAGACCTGGAAATTTTAAGGAAAATATTTTCTTAATTTTCTATGGAATTTTACAAGAACGCAGTTTCTGACGGCGCCTGATTCCGAGGCCCGGTGTGCTCGGAATTAATTTCCGAAATTTAGCTCGGGTACGTTCAGTGAACGAACGATCGGGAATTTCTAACTTTTGAACCGGTGCTCAGAATCAAATTCTGAGGGCACTGATGTAATCACATCACCGGTTTTTTCTTACAGAGTCCTTTTCCGAAGTTTTGATTTATGCAGGTTGAGAGTTAATTTATTTGGGGGGAATTAGAAGAAGTTAAATAAAATTGTGGAACACAAATTTATTTTATCAATGTTAGTTATTTCCTCCCAAGGGGAGTTAGAGGTGGGGCCCACACCCACATAACCTCCCATGAGATGATATTAGTGGAGTGGGGCCCACACGTGCCCTAAACTTTTAATCTCCCCATAACTCCCTTGAACTCCCCCATTAACACCCTTTTCCATTAAGTTTGTTAACTCTCCCCTTAATTAATTTGTGGAACCTCTCCATCTCCCATCCATTTATATTGCCAACACTAATGCCATAATAAATTCAATTTACATTTTGAATTAATTTGAAAATGCATGGCAATGTTACATAATGGGAGGGCCTTATTATAGTTTTTGGTTGGAAAATATTTTGGGTGGGGAAAACATTTGGAGAATTTGGAGGAGAGTTCTTCTTACGGCGAAGAACACTATCCGTCCACGAAGAATAACGACAAGCCTTCCTTCCCCTTCACTGCAACACGTGAGGAGACGCCACTTCCTCCTCATACGCACCCCGATGTCGTCTTCAAATCATCTTTCCGCAACTCCGCTCTTGAAACCGAGGTAGGGTATTAAAAAATTATTTCTGTTCATGATTTCTAGTTTGTCGTTCTTCGTAGTTATTAGACTAAATGCTATCGATTAACGAGAGGGGTCCGGACTGCACAAACACGGCCGACCCTCATCCCTTTTCCGTTTTTTGTTTCCTTGTGGTTTGAAACGAGTATGACCCGGTGCCGTCGCACCACGTGGGAATGTGCGACAAGGAATGTGCAGCGCTGTCGCGCCGCGCCATGGAAAGGAACAAGGACACGAAGCCGTCGCGCCGCTCCGTGAAGTGGAACCAAGTCGCGGCGCCGTTGCGCCACGTCGGTGAAAACCGAAGACACCACGGCTGGAGCGGGGCCGTGGCGGAGGGGCGCGACACCATTGCTCAGTGCCGGACGAATCAAGTCGCGGCTGGCTCTGGGTCGCGGCGGAGCAGGGTGACCGGCGGCCGGTTCCGGGCCGCCGGTGTCGGCGAAAGAGGAAGGACCGGCCATTTCCGGTCCTTGATGGTAGAACCGGCCTGACGGTGCGGGCCGGCTGGACAATGGGAAACCGGGGGAATTAATTCCCCCGGCCGGCAAGCACAAACGGCCCCCATTTAATGGGGGGCCGCGGTTACACCAGGGGGACAGGCGCTCCCCCCCCCCTTTCCAAACGGCTCGGCCAGTTGGCCGAGCGCCTAGCCAGCATGCTGGGCGCGCTGTGCCCAGGGAGGGCCGGGCCGGGCCGACCCGGGCCCGGGGCTGGTCGACCCGGTTCGGGCCGACCGGGGGGTCTCGGGCCGGGTCGGTCCGGGCCCGAAACCCCCGTTTTTCGGACCATCTTCAGTCGTTTGCCTATAACATGGGCTACGGACCTCCGATCGACGCACCGTCAGTTGCGAAACGATACTTGGAACGAGACGTTCGTTTTGGTATATTACACTCAAAGATTCAGAACACTTTGGGTTCGGGCGGGTTGTTTCGGATACGAATCCAACCGGGACCTCAGAGCGGAAACACTTATATTTTGAGCTCTGGACGTCTGATTGACGCGCTATCGACTTTGATGGATTCCTCTAAGTGAGACGGATATTTTGGCTTACTCTGCTCGAGGTTTGGATGCCGACGGAGTGCGGTCGTGTTGGTTCGCTCATGAAACCAACCGGGCCCCTGGAACGAAAAAGCCAATAACTAACAGACCGGGTGTCCGATTGACGCGCCGTCTGTCTCGTTGAATTCCCCTTGATGAGACGGAACTTTTGGCATACTTCGCCTGAGTTTTGGTTGCTGTTGGATAGTGGCCGGGTTGGATTGTACCCGAAATCCAACCGGGCCCTTGGAATAGAAAAGCTGTTATCTTTTAGACCAGACATCCGTTCGACGAATCGTTAGTGGCGTTGCTGATATCATTGAGAAATTTTCCCTATGAGTATACCCTATGAGGGTTCGGGGTATAGTTGAGATACGGCCGGGTTGGTTCGCTCACAAAACCAACCGGGCCCCTGGGACGAAAAGGAGAATAACTCACAGATCGGGCGTCCGATTGACGTGCCGTCTGTTGCGTTGAGACCCCTATGACGAGGCAGTCCTTTGAGATACTTCTAAGTGGGACTTTGAGATACTAGGATTATCGACCTGTAGCTCATGGAGCGGACCCTCCCAGAGATGAGTGTGCGGAGTATGGAGACTGTGTAGCCGACTGAGACATGACGACTGCTTGACTGACTCAACTTGGAGTGAGTCGACTAGCCCAGTGGATGGAGAACTACTTTGTTTGGGTGCAGACCCATCACGAACGGAGCACTACATGTGTGACAGTGCAGACCCGCGGTACTTTTCCGGAGAGTACCTCAGCAGGCTACTAGGGGGTGTGCACTACTGTGCTTGCATGACATACCCCGGCGGGAAGCACTACTGTGTTTGGGTGGCTGACCTGCGGTACTCGACAGGAGGAATACCTCAGCAGTATTAGGTTAGTGACCAGTACCTCGGAGTCGTGACAGGACTACTGTACACTCCAGAGACGGGGCTCTTTAGCAGTTACAGTTTCGATAATGAAAATGCTGGTTTGAGCTGAGTCTTTTGACCCTTGTGTTTACCTCATGATTGAGATGGGTCACTTGATAACATAGGTATATGTATGAGCATATACCTGGGTAGTGTTTATCTGTTGATTTCATGATCTTGGTGTTTTCCTCATGATTGAGATGGGTTACTTGATAACTTAGGTATATGCATGGGCATATACCTAAGTAATGGTTATCTGTTGAGATCTTCTTTGTGCTTATCCATGTTGGTTTTAGTGAGACCTTGAGGGTCTCGGGGTCCCTACTGAGTATCGTTATACTCACCCCTGCACGGGCTATGCCCGCACCTCATTGTGTTGGTTGCAGACGACGGGCAGTGCTGACGGAGGCCGAGTGTTCGAGGACTGGACGTTACCTGGAGGTGGACTACACGACGAGTCAGTACCCGGAGGTAGACTACACAACGAGTCAGTATTCAGAGGTGGAATTCACGGCGAGACGACACTCGGAGGAGGTTGACGGGTGAGAGCGTTGTGGAGGCTATCCGTACCTACCCTTCAGGTAGGATCTGTGGTGGACGATCTAGGAGTTGTGCCATCTATACCTACCCTTCAGGTAGGATTCGAGGAGGACGACTCAGGAGCCGCTTCCGTCCTTCCAGCTGTTGTCTTTTTCTGTTTTACTTTGTTTAGTTGTAGTTGTAATTTATTTTGGGTTTGTATTATGGCCCATTTACTTTTCACCACTTCTCTTTATACTTAGTGTTTTACTTCCGCTTGTACTCTGTGGTGTTTAGTTTACTTTTATTAAGGAAATGCCTTCCTAGTTATCAGGATTTACGCCTTTGGTGCTAGTCACCAGGCCCTGGCCTATGGAAGGTGGGATTGGGGTAGTCACGAAACGAGCCCCGAGGATGGGTCATGAAAGTTCATTGGACCTTTCTAGGTGCTAATGAGAGTCGGTGAGGTGACATATCAGCTGTCCCTTCCACCTCAGTTGGAGAAGGTTCACGATGTCCTCCATGGCTCCCAGCTTCATCGGTACTTACACGACGAATCTCATGTTATCGACTGGGGAGAGTTAGATATGGGATATGACGCGACCATTGAGGAACGACTATTCAGAATTGAGGATCGTGAAGAAATGGTTCTATGTGGATGAACCATCGCCTTGGTTCGTGTGTTGTGGAGGCATGGCGGCCTCAAGGAGAGCACTTGAGAGTGAGAGGCTCAGATGCACGGTCAGTACCCTTAGTTGTTTTGACTTGTGTTTTTCTCTGTTCTTCTGAGCTTTTTTTTGATGTTATACTATGTACCTTTGATTTATGGAATGCTTTTCTTGTCGGGTGTAAGACGTTTTGTTTCCTTGTTCTCTGGAACTGTGTAACATGTCCGGATGTGTATGGAGGGGGAAAACCTGATTCTTAATCGAGACACATTAATGCAGATGTGACTAAACCTGTGTAGGTGATTCAATGCTGCCTAAAGCGTATAATATCTTGACATATGAGAAAGAATTCATAACAAAAATTATTAGGGTTGTTAGTTGGGTTCCTCTTATAACGAGAGCCCTAAGAGGTATCTTGTTGGGTTCCTATGGGTTGGGTTTTGAATTCTCAGGGACAAGAATGTTTTCAAAGGTATACGATGTAATAGACCAGACCTCTATGATACATTCCTTTGTGAAAATGTGGGACTATAGGTGTTTAGGGAAATCAAGGTGACTTGGAGGTTCGTTTGGGTATTTTTTTTAAGAAAACTGGAAGTCCTATAGCTTTAGCACGGTTGGTGCACGGTTTGTTAAACCGTGCGGCAAAGCCGTCCGTAGCTGACCTTGATGGTAGTAGAGACCGCATGCGAGGCACACAATTTTTCTAAACCATGTCTCCAAACCATGCGAGACGAGTGGCTAAGGTAGTGGTGACCGCACGGTTAGAGAACAGTTTGTCTAACCGTGCGACTTGGTCGTGCGAGTACTTAAAGTTAGATCCAAAATTTCAAGATCGTGACCGTTTAGCCTTTATATTGCTCGTTTAAGCCCATTATCATCCATAAATTAGGATTAACCTTCATTGGAGGTATAAGAACCTCTCCCAAGCGTTTTGGAGGCGATCTGTAGGCTTCACTTCTCAAATCAAAGCCGGTTCCACAAGGTATGTGATCGTTCTTGATGGGTTCTTAGATCTTCTAAGATCTGCTCCTTCTCTTCCTTCAGATTCTTGGATCTACGCCCGTTATGGGTAGATCTATGTGTGTGGTTGTCGAATGTGATAGTCTTGGTCTTGATCTTGCTAGGAGTAGAGATCTAAGGCGGGGTTTTAGTGAATCAACCCGGGTTTCTTGAATGTTCTTCGACCATTGTGGGTTTCGTCAAAAAAACATTGAAGTAGGAATCTTACCTTAGTCTCTCTAAATTTTGCATCATGTGTGGGGGGGGGGGTCTTCTTATTTACATGAAATTGTTTTGAATCGGTTTAATAAAGATAATAACTGGCTTATATAACGGGGATGGGAAGTTGTGAATTTAGTAACATTATCTCATATCCTATGATATTATATTGTGAATTGAATAGGGTTATACCTACTGAAAACCACGGTCGTTGGGGGGATTTGATTACGCAATTAAATACTGACCAATCTTTCTAGACCGTTTATGGATGGAACTTTGTTGAATGTGGAAATTGGTGAGTAACATAAAGTTGACTGATTAAATACTTGGAACCCTTGTGTGATCACCCCGGTTGAACAAAACAGAAATAATTAACATGTTGGTGCTGATTAGGGTTTATTTATGTGATGGGTGTGTTTTGTGGGTTGTTATGGATCAAGTGAGAAGTGGGGATATGATTGTCTTGGATGTGTTTTGGTGTGAATGTTATGTTGGTGATGGGAAGCGAGGCAGTAGTAAATGGTATCAAGGAATGATGCTGTACGAATTTTGGTGTGTTTGTGGTTATGGCAGTTGGCAAAGGGGCTACAGGGATGGGTTTGAATGTGAACGAACTATGGGTTGTGAATAATAAATAAAAGTGGAAGAGATAATAAATGGTGTGGAATGGTAATGGAGCAGGAATAATAACCAATGGGGTTGGTTGATTAATAACAAGGGACTTGTTTGTGCTTCTTGTGTTTCCCTAACTTGATTTGTGGATGGCAGAGATATGTTTCACGAACGATTGATATGGTTGGTTGCGGTTTTTTGCCCAGTAGTTAAGGAACTAAATAAACTAATTCTGCTAAAATGTTAAAACCTAAATTGGGTTGGGGTTGTTTGTTGTATGCATGCTACGTGGTAGCTGTGTCGTGGCACGTGCTAAGTTTCTCTGTTTAGAAGCTGTAGGTTGGGTTGTGTGTTTGGTATACATATATATATGTATATCTGTATCATTATGTTTTGTCGCACCACACCCATGTTGAGAACATACTTCTGAACACTCCCATTTCACGGGAGAGGGTGTTCCCTTAGTTACTAGCTCCTCCCTGGTCCTTCTTCCCTAAAATGTGATGGCTTGAGGGGACCATACACCTAAGACCCTTCAGGTAGGTTTCGATTTGTGTGGTTTAGCCCAAGACACTTTGGACATGATTACTTTTTCACAAGAATCATCGGTATGAGGCCCAGGTGTGTGCGGGTGGGATACGTGGTTTTGAGGCCAAGGTGTGTGCGGGCGGGATACGTGGTTGTGAGGCCCAGGTGTGTACTGGCGGGATGTATTGTTCTGAGGCCCAGGTGTGTGTGGTCGGGATCAGTGGTTGTGAGGCCCAGGTGTGTGCGGGTGGGATATGTGGTTGTGAGGCCCATGTGTTTGCGGGTGGGGTGTGTGGTTCTTGAGGCCCAGGTGTCTGCGGGAGGGAAGAGTGTGGTAGAGTCAGGATGTTAGCCGTTAGGAAGAGCAGCTAACTAGTGGGAAATGGTGCGGGGTGCCCAATAATCTTGTTCTATTATATACTACTACCTTTCATGATTGTGTTTTGGTGAGTGTGGCTAGTGAGGTTGGGTGGATAGAATTCCTTGGTAGGTTTCTTCAGCTATTCTCATGGGAAATTAGGATGTCTCCCCACTTGTGCACGAGAGCTTTAGGTTTCCCTAATGAGTATACTTGTATGCTCACCCTACATTTACTTTCAGGTTTCCAGGAGGACAACCAGGGCCGTGGGACCCTAATAACCGGGACAGTTGGAGTTGTTGATGTTGTTGTACTCTTGTTTCTTTTGTTATTGTACTTTTTGAGCATTCATGTACTTTTACCTTATTTCAGAACTATTTAAACATGCATTTGGGATTGGTTTGGGTTTATTTCTATACACTTGTTCTTTTCTTTTTTTGTAGTTGACTTGCCCTATTTCTCAATCATAAATAATAAAAAGGGTAATTCCTCCCTTATTTTGTGAAAACTCATACCCTTTGTGGTAGTCGCCACCCCGGGGCTTACTGGAGGCGGGACTCGGGGGTCATTATCTCCTTTTCACCATTGCCAGCTCAAGAGGGGAATCTTTGGTTGGAGGGGGTCGTTACATGTATCCTTTAAGTTCATCATAAATTAATCATTAGTCAATTCATTTGTGTGTGACATATGTCCCACTTATCACATAATGAAGTCATACAAACATGTTAAACAAGATAACATAATAATAATAATAATATCATTAACTTTAGAAAGAGATGAGTTTCATAGATATAATATAATGACTCATGATATGAAATAGGTATTATAAAAATTTAATAATATCCTAATATCCGAAAAATACTAACTATTAAAAATAATTTCATCAAAAAACAACCCATGAAATGAATTAGGTTTCATAATAATTTTATCAATGTATAACCCATGGAAGAGAAACAAGTTTCACAAATAACATAAAATCATAACATTAAACATTAATATAAATAATATGGATGGTTTCCAAGGATAATATAACCAATAAATAATAAAAAATATGAAAGGATATCAACATTAATGGGTATTTATTTGGAAATATATCTTACAAAATTTCAAAATGGAAATAATATTTTCTAAAAAATCACTTTTTAAAATATAAGAAAGTTTGAAAATCCATTTCATTTAAATCAACGTTGATAAAAATATTTTTTAAAACCTCTTAAACATTTATTGACTAAAATATCCTTTCTTCTTTGAAAATTTATATTTAATACTAAAAAAATTTCAATCCGTTTTTTTTTTGGAATCATCATTCAAATCATATAAAGGAATATTGAAAAAAATCAATCAATTTAGTTGAAAATAAAATTGATACTAGATAAATTATGTTTTATAAAGTATTTAAAACCATTTAAATAAATATAGAATTTTAAAAAATTGATAATTTTTTAAAAAAAATTAGAAGACATGGTTTTGGGAGAAAAATGATTTCTCGCTGAAATGAGAAATAAAGTCAAATTTTCAAAAATAAATTCTAAATTTTAATAAGTACCAAGGAGCGGGAAAATGGCAGCATTGTATGGATATATTATATATAATATTTTGATAATAATATTGGTGATATTTTATGATATATTCATCATAAAATTTTATTAATGTAACCATAACCACAATTAATTTTGACAAATGATTAGATATTAACAATTATTTATTAGTACTCTTGTAGTGTCGAATCATCATCCCAATAGATTAAAAACATTAAATGAAGTGTAAAATAAAATTAAATGAATTCTATTTGTTATATAACAATTTAAATAACATTATATAAAATCCTTAAAAAATATAGTTTCATAACATGGAATATATCTCAGAGATAGAAAATTGAGAAAAAATTTATTCACCGATTTGGTAACATCTAATCCATAAAACCCATGATTTAATGATAATAAATTTAATATGTAAATAGATGTAAATTTAGTTATAATAATTATATAATAAATTAATGTTAAATATATATAGAACACAAAATAAACGGGTGGTGAACAAGGAAAAAATCTCATAGAAATAATTGTGAGATGTGGAAACCCTTATCTTAAGTCATTCCTTTTTTTACACATTAAAACCTAATGAAAAACGAATAAAATATTATTATAAATATATCATGGAATAATATTATTATATATGATACTATAAATTATTTTTTATGTTTTTTTATTAGCATTTTGTTAACAATTCCATGTTAATATAACGTTTCAGGAGATATCCGCTTTGTTTTTCATATATGATTTGACTTTAAATTAATGATCATCATACATAGACCAATGAATCTATTATTTATGTAAATTAAAACATGATATAAATATCATATATATTAATAGTATATATATATATATAATAATCTACAAAATATTTAACTGTTAAAGGGAATACACCATTAACGAAGATGGTACGTCATACATATGCATGAAAATTCTGTAGGTTTTCTTGTTTTACTAAAGGAAATCAAGTAAATGAAATATATATATACATATATTATATTTAATTTTTATTATTTTTTATAAATATTATATAAATTTAAGAAAACCATCTATAATAAATTCAATGAAAAGTATGTATGAATCGCATTGCTTTGAGGAGGTGGTAGTCCACACGTCGGCAAACGAATTTATCGTATTTTCAAAAAATGGAAAGAAAGAAGGTATGTTTAATGTAATAGTAAAACAAGAATAAATAAATCATAAAAATAGTATTTATCATATAAAACAAAAATTAAATTATTATTCCAAACATTAAAATGTGGAAATGGATGGATGAGGGACATTAGTTTGTGAGGCAGTAGACTATCTTACACATGAACAATAATTTTTTTTCTCATTCGATTGAAGCATGTGTGAGTGTTGGGATAAACTTTATAATAAAAAAATAATTATTCTTAGGAAAAATGGTTTATTTTGAAATAATTTAATACCTATATTTTAGGGGTCAGATAATGAAAATAAAACAAAAATTTCTTGTGGAAGGATGTCACCTCTTCTTTGGGTAACTACTTTTCAATTGGAACAAAGGGATTCCTTAGAAGGATTAATGAAAAAAAATTTCCATAAAGGCTGAGGGTATATAGTTTTGGTGGATATTTTTTTAGGGTTAGTATGAGATAATGTGGATTTATATTTGTGAGTAATTGAGGAGGTGAGTTCCCTTTCATATTGGAGGATGAGTGGAATTGTTTGAAATACAACAATTTTAACATAATTGAGATGTCTCTATTAAATAATGTGTAACCAATAGTTTTTCATTTTCGACCAAATAAATTATATAGTCTAAATAGTTCCATAAATTGGATTTTGGACATGTTTCAAGGGTAATTCGACCCTTTATTATATATCTAAACACTATTGAAATTCAATTTCACCTTAATCATTAAAAAAAATTAGTTACATTCACTAACAATTTTGATCAATATATAAGTTTAATGTATCAACAATAAAAAATTATAATTATTAAAAATGTTTAATATTTTTTTCTAAATTCGAATAACATATCCGGTAAATATTTATTTAAAATTTATCACATATAAATGATAGGAAGGATGGTTTTCAAAATAAAAATGTTTAGATGATGCATGGATTTTTATTAACAATTTAAATTTCAAATTTAATATAATAAACTAAATTATATTATGATTATTATTATTGATATTAACATACATTAAAACAAAATTACAATTTAATTTTAATATATAAATAAATTAGATGAAAAATCATATTTCCATAAAAATTATGTGTATTTTCTCTATTCATCAAAATAATAAAATATTATGAAAAATAAATATAAATAATACAATGTAAATTTTTATATTATTATTTTAAAAAAGAATTTATTTTTGAAAAATAAAATTATATAATTGTCAAAAATTATATTTTAAATGGATTCTCCAATAAAATGATGAAAATGTCCCTTTTTGAAAAATGTATCTTATTTCATTATATTATACATTTTCTTATATAATTAAAATAAAATATATTTGAATTTTGTTATAAAATATATTGAATATATAATATTTAAAATTTATTAAAAATACATTATTAGAGGTTTGTTTAAAAAAATTTAAAAAATGGAGTTTTCAAAAGAAAAATTAGTTTTCCTAGAAAATTATTATCATTATTTTCAAATATTTATTACATTGACATTTAATATTTGATAACGATGTGAATAATTATATATATATATATGTTTAAATCATATTTTTAAAATTTAGTTAATATTATTCTTAATTTAAATTCCAATGTCTAGGTGATATTTATAATAATATTTTTATAATAATATTAATAGTATATTTTAGGTTAATTATGTCCTTGACTATAATAAAATATATCAAAGGGAATCAGTGTTGTGTATTACTGAATAAAAAAATATATGATCATATATAGCAAGATAATATAAGTTTTTCATTCAGTTAAATATTGAATTGGTTTTTTGTTTAATTCAATCCAAACATAGTTATTTCGTATGGAAAATGATATATTCAGTGTTGGGTGAAAAGAAAAATATCAATAATATTAAATGAATTTGAAATAAATTATCAAAATCGTAGTGTGATACATTTTACCTCACATTAAATTAATTTCACCCTCGATATTTTTCTGGGTTATCGATGACTTAATACTTGAAAGATAACATCATAGAATCCCACATCGAAAAAATGAGTACTTAAACATTTATTAAAAAGGAAATGTTATAAAAATAATGGTTACCCAATGTAACTCAAAACAATATTTCCAAATAAGAGAATATAGGTGAAATGTTAAAACATGGTCATGAACTAAAATCTTATTTAATTATATATATTGAAAAATATCATAAATAAAAATAAAGTTGGTGATCTTGATAAAGGAAATATTTACAAAATGATAAATGGAAGAAATGAAAAAGTGGTCATTGCTAGAATAAAAATTGATGATAATAGGACATGATTTCATTTCAAGATCATTTTCCAAATATTTAAAACTTTCCCCAAGGATATTTACGTACTTTATTTCATGACCTTTTATATGGTCAATATGACCCCTTGTTTGTGTTTTTCAATTTATCACTTATTATCTTACTCAAAAAATGAATGTGATTTTTTTTCTAAATAACTAGCGGATCATAAGGACCATAATAAGTCAGTCCATGTATCTTACTAGTCATAAAAAATTATAATAATTTATCTAATATTAATACATAATCATTTGGTAAGATAGTAATTTAATCTCACATACTTCATCTGAAGAAAAAAAGATTAAAATTTCATTAATGGATAACCTTATAATACTTTGGAATGATGAAAATCACAAACATTATAAATAATGTCATATAATTTTTCAAAAACAGAATAGCATTGATCCCTAGAATAATATAGCTATTGGTTCTCAAATACCCCAAATTTATATACAACTATCATATTTCCCACGAATCATGGTAATAACCTAAATTTTAATAATTCCATATTAAAAACATGCATGCATTATTATTGCATAAGAAATTGGACATGTTTTATAAATATCAAGAATATTCAACTTCACCAATGATAGAATTGAACACTTTTTCAATAATTTAATAATTAGTACAGTGGTAATCTTTACTAAAAAATTAACTTTAGCTATAACAATCATCTCTTTACCAAAGATAAACACTATATTATCATCATCCTGAAAAAAATTAAATGATACCATCCATTAATAAAATTATCACCATTCTATTAAATAACTTATATTGTTCATTAGAACCAATCAATATATTTTTTATAATCCTTAATGGAAAACATACACTTTATGATTCAATGAACAAAATTATTGAATTCCTTTAAAAAAACACTTCAATAATCCAAATTTACACATAAAATGTTACTTGGGATTCATCATATTATTCCTTAATATTTTTTCATATAATTTGAAATATGAATCATTTATTAATTCTCCCCAATGTAAATTTAATCATGCTTCTTATGATTAGAAAAAATACTATTAAAACATATAATACCTTTCACATTTTATTAGTGATGTATTTATCATAATATGTATAACCAATTATCATACCACCTTAATAATTCTCATCAATATATTTAAAATTATGAAATCAATTTCCATAATTCCATTAAATTAATAATTTGAAGAAATAAATATTCATGTAGTTATTTTTAGTTATTATTATTTACTAGTCCCCAGAAGTATATTGTGTGAAACATTTTTCATAGAAGAAAACTATTTTATCATTAATATTTAATAATAATAATTCTAAATCATGAATCATAGTGCATCAAAATATTTAAAAGTATTCTTCACATAGATTTTTAATAGTCAATTTCTAAATAAATTAACCATGATGGACTGTAATGTTTTTACAAATTCCCAAATCATATCACTCAGGAATATCAAACCAGGTGTGAAGTAAGGCTTGTGGTTATGGATATGTTCTTACTATACTCAATCACATTTTGGGGATTTGATGGCTATTGACCTTATTATACTATATTTCAAAATCAATCTAGACATTTAATATCTAAAAATGGGATTTTTTCTAGGAAACGACTTCATATATCATTCACAAGGATTCCATGATATATTCCTACAATTTAACTCATCCTCAGAATTATCCTTACAGAAATCCCTAGACATTTCCTTATAAATATACTTGGGGATAACACTAAAATTATATCATCATACTATCCAATGTTTAAATATATATATCCTTTTATACCACCTATTAATACATAGGATTAACAAAAATAGATATTACATCTATTTATATGAATAATAAACACATTACAAAAGAAAATAGCCACAGACCATCCTAGTTAAGTGCATTTAAAAACTAGGAACCCATTATTCCATTTTGGTTAAATATCTTCAACATATCCTACAAATATATCCCCCATTATCAATCCAACATAAAATAATTCCTCACAACCTAGCGAATGGAAACATAATAAATAGGGGATTTCAAATGCTCAATAATGGTAAACATGGTGAAATGTAGGAATAATCATGTTCATAAGGGTATTATTGCATGATGATAACATTATATAATCATACCATGCATATTAAAGGTCATAATCAAGAGTCAGGACATTTATATTGGATGTACATAAGAAAAGAACTATGAATTAATTGAGAGAATGGTCGATGAAATAATAACATAGGAATAGAGAATGAAATAGTGAAACAAACATAATAATAGAAAATCATGTCTGAAGGATACCAACCTAGAACAACATGAAATATTAGGCTTGGCATAATCAACCATGTACATGCTCTAGGTTTGGGATGTCCTCCTATGTACCCTCTTGTTTGAATAGTTGTATGCCCTTCCATGTAAGTACTTGTTTTTCTCTTGGTATTCACTTTCAATATACCTTCTTGTTCCATGCTGTGGATTTAATTTCATGTATCATCTTGTTCTTGTAATGATAATCCCATCAATGTATGCTCTAGTTTCAACCATGGGATTTCCTCTCGTGTACCCTCTTGTTTTTAGAATGGGACTCCTTCCCAGTTATCCTCTTATTTTAGTGTTCGTATCCCCTCAAATGTAACCTATTTTTTATTTCATTGGATTCCACTTGTGTAACCTCTTGTTTTAGGCATGAAATGTTCTCCAAAATACCCTCTTGTTTTAGGCATGAGATGTCCTCATGTATACCCAATGCATTCGAGAATGTGATTCCCTACAATGTAGGAACTTATTTTAGGATTGGGATGACCTCTTGTATATCTATTGAGCTTATAAAAATTTTTTCATTACCCAATTCATTGGAGGGAGAAATATGTCCCACCCATCACATAATTAAATCAGACATGCATTTTTCACAAGATAACAAAAAATTCATCATATCATAAGTTATACATGGAGATCAGTTTCATCAACATCATATCATAATGCATGAAATGAAATGAGTATTATCAAAATTAAACGATATCAAAACTTGTCGAAAAGGGAAATTTTTCATAATTATTCAATCAAATAACAATAATGAAGGATTTTGGTTTCAGAATCAATTTATCATTGTATAATCAATGGAAGAGAAATATGTTTCCTAAACTACTCATTATCTAAAGAGATGCAATTAAAAGAGTTAATTAGAATGGTTTCAATGGATTATATCCTTATTAAATAATAAACTATATAAAATCACACCAAAAATGATGTTGAATGATTTTAAAATACCAGTTGGAACATTGATAATTAAAATAATGTTTTTTAATATAACTTTTGAAAGAGCGAAATGTTTTCAGTATCGATTTAATTGTCTAAAATTAAAATAATTATTAAGGAATATTTTTAGAATTTTATAAATAATTTCATTAGGAATATATACTTTCTAAATTGTAATGTTATTTTTCAAACATAAATTCTTTTGTAACTATTTACTTTGAAAAAAAATTGAAATCATATTAAGGAAGAATTAAAACATTTTTGAAATGTTTTTTTAAGTAATGTTTAAATATTATAATTTTATCATAAATTAGTTTAAAAACTAGGTTTTTGGAATAAAAATTTTAAATATGACCTGGAAGATTTGAAAATATTTTTATAATACATTGTTTTGGAATAACACAAATTTAGATCAGAATTTATAATGAATGTCCGATATTATGAAAAATGATTTATTAATTATCATAAGTATAAAAGAGTGGAAATTGTATGATTACTTAAATATATAATAAATTACCATATAATAATATAAATAATGAGGTTTCATGAGACATGGATCATAATATTTCATCAATGTACAATATTGATAAATGATTAGATTATATCAATAAACAATTACAACATTGGTAGTTAATAATCATAATATCCATGAATGAAAAAAATTAAATAATGATTGAAATATAATTAAAATTAAGATATTAATGATATATATCATTAATGAGAATTAAATACCCCCCAAAGAAAAATATAGGCATATAACCTTTCATATATCTCAAAATAGAAAAATGGATAAAAAATTTGTTTACCAATTTGTATCATTTGAACCACAAAACCCAGGAATGAAAGAACATAAAAAAGATAGGTAAATACATATTAATATAATATTAATAATTATATAATAAATTCATTGTTTTTTTATACATAAGAAAAATAAATAGAGCAGTGAAAATGATATAAGCCTCATTTAAATAAAAGTGATTGGAGAAACTCTTTACAATAAGTCTTGAGCTTCATCATACATGTGGAAAACTCTTATGCAATAAATATAATTCTCTTATAAATATAACATATAAACATACTGATATATATAATACCATAAATTTTTTAATTATGAATTTATATTACCCATTTATTAGTCATTCAATGTTAATGTAACTTTTCGGGTGATATCTACACGAAAAGCCTGAATGCCTATATTTTTATTGATTTATGATAACCCCCTTTCATGGGATGAGGGTGATCCCTTATATGTTCGGTAGTCTCAAAGATTACATTTCTTGTTGGTAAAGGATATTACATTACCAGAAGGTCTTATGGAATTCAATCAGACTATCTACAAGGAACTGCTCCTCCCCAACATCTGCATCGTTTTATTAGCTCTCCACATTCGCATGGCTGTATAGCTAGGCTTCCCGTGCAATAACAGGCTGGTCCCGATGCCATAACCATACGATTTCATTCGGAAAAATCCATTTGGATCCACTCTGGTGATTGCACCTGCTCTGAAACCACTTCAAGGGATGGTTCTTTTTTCTATAGAGTCTGTCTGGGGCAACTACATGTAGCCCGAATGCCTTGAGGGGGCTTGAAGGCCTTTAAAGTGTCCCAAAATCCCTACTGACACTAAGGCCTGGGTGGACTGATAACCTTATGGACTCCATGCCCAAACTAGTGGCCCAAGGTAAATATTTCCATCTGCTACAATACCGAACATGATCTGCTATAGTAACTGCTACAGTGCATCCTACAGTACTATATAGTGTACAGTCTTCTACATTACCTACACAGTGTACATATTTTCTATAGTTCCTGCTACAATACTTCTATAGTACACGGAAGTATTCCTCTACCTTGTTTTGAACCTGGGTCTTTTGGATGCACATAATGATACCTCACCAACTATGTTGAGGCTAATGTGTGGGTGATATCTTCTTTTTTCATATATGATTTGACTTTTTATTCTTGATAATCGTAATAGATCAAGATTTAATTATGTATCCAATGAAAAAAATAATAAATATATCATAGATATTCAGTTCTTAAATATTGATAATAATATATTAAAAATAGAAATATGAATTTTAATGAATCATTCATGGAGACGGTGGGTCATACTTCTGCATGAACGTTATTTTAATTTCCATGTCATATTGAATAAAAATATCTAAATGAAATAAATGTATATATATATATATTATCATTCCATAAGAATTATTATGTCATAAATATAATATAAATTTAACAGACTCATCCCTAATACAATTTGTTGAATGTGTGAATAAATCTCATCGATTTGATAAGGCGATAGTCCACATGCTCACAAATAAAATTTTCATATTTTACAAAAAATAGAAATAGTTATGTTATATTTTATATTCTAACATAACTATACCAAATGATTTCACAAATATCATTTATATCCTATAGAAACCAATATTCTTTCCTTACTACCAACCATAAAATGTGGCAATGGAAGAAAGAGTTATATTGGTTCACTAGGTAGTAGTTTACCATACAAAGGAACGATGATTTCATATCACATTTTAAGGAAGATAGTTTTATTGTAGGTTGAACCCTTAAAATTTAAGAATGCCACTATATTTATGATACATAGGTTACTATATAATAATTTAATAATAATATTTGATGGGATGTAGATTGAAAATAAAACAAAATAGAAAGTATGAGGATGATTCCTCCTCTTTGTGTAACTCTTATTGGGTGCCACCAAAGAGATTAATTGGATGTATTTATACCCAAATTGAGGCCTCATTAAAAAATTTATATAATTTTTTCGATTTTATGTGATTGTTTTGGTGGATCTAATGTTCCTTGAGAGGTTTGACTATGTGAGGGGCTGAGTGAATTTTTATAGTGGAGAATGGGTAGCATTCTAGAAAATATAAAATGGTAACATTGTTGAGAGGTCTCACATACATAATGTGACTAAAATAATAATAAATATTCTATGTAAGTTATAATATGGTTGAAATTTAGACTTCCAATTACGTTAGGTTATGTTTATTGGGAATTCGACACCTTAATTTAATATTTATCCACTGAGTAATCATTTTAATACCGTAGTTATTGTAATTAAATTAAAATACATTCACTAATAATATTGATAAAATATTAATTTAACCATATTAGAAGATATAAATTAGACTAATTCCAAAATATAATCCATATTTCTAATTTCCAATCACATTTGTTTTATAAATTATTTTAATAATAATCTCGCATACATGATAGCAATGCATGTTTTTAATGTAATGATATCAAAAGATTGAAATCATTTTATATCCAATTTCAATGTGAATGTAATTAAAATTACTTAAATTAGTTTTATTTATTTTTAATTAATATATAATTCCTTTAAAAATTTAATATTAAATAAATCATATAAAAAAATTATATGAAATATCAAATTTAAATTAAAATATTGATTTTTTATTATTAATCAAAATATGAAAGAACTCTGAAAAATACCAAAAAATCACTTAAAAGTAAATTTATATATTAAAATTTAGAAAATGATTATTATTATTTTCATTTTAAAATTATAATATTTTCCAAAATGTGATTTAAAATTTGATTTCCATTGAAAAGTTATAAAACTGCATTTTTGTAATGTCTATCTTTATATTCATAAAATTTTGTTTTTTCTAATCATATTCCTATAAAAAAATTGAATGACTGAAAAAAATTTAATCGATTTGATAATATATGAAGTTATTAACAAACATTAATCAATAGTGTTTTTTAATTTATTGAGATACAATCATGTTTATAAATAAAAGTAATAAGTTTCTAAGAAAAGTAATTTATTTTTTCTCAAATAGTTCATACATTGACTTCTACTAATTTATAACAAAATAATTCATTTGCAATATATATTTTTAAATCAAATTAAAAAAATTTAGTTATTCATATTTATAACTCTCATTATAATGGCTATGTGGTAGCTATAAAAATATTTTAATTATAATATTAACATTATATTATAGATTGATAAAACGTTTCCATGCATGTTAGAAAAAAATCAATGGGACTTGATATTTTTTATAAAAAAATTTCATATATACTTTTTTTAATAGCAAAATCTAATCTAGTTTTTATGTATTATATGAATAAATTAGTGTTTTGTATAAAATAATCCAAATCTAGTGCATTCATATAAAAAAAGTAATATTTAGTGTTGTGTGAAATGAAAAATATCAATAAGATTAAATTAATTAGAAAAAATATCACAAAAATCAGGGTGTTATAAAACGCCCACATCAATTTGAGACCCATATAAGATAATTCATGAAAGAAAAATATAAATACTAGAAACATATTATTAATTCTATAGAGTTTTAGTACTTCATATTTTCTTCTATGTCCTATGAGCTGATGAAAACTCACAGGGAGAATGATTCATTCCAAATTTCATCTTATCTTGAAGGGTTATACAGTGAGAGAGATTAACAAGAATTATATTTGATATAAAGATATTTATAGATATGTATGGTAGTATAAACAAATATAGTTGGGCCTTATGTACTTATGATAATCGGGTACATTGAGAGACCAGAAACCATTGGTATAAAAATGAACCATGAACTATAAATTGATCTGTCATGACCCGTCCCCCGGGGCCCATGTCGTGACTACCCCAAACCTACCTTCCATAGAGTAGGAGCTGGAGACTAGCACAGAATGGTGTATTCCCTAAAACTGAGAAGGCATTGCCTTTATAACCTATAAACACACACAACCAATCACACAGTACGTTACGAACACAAGTAAAATATATTGTAAAAAAGGGTGAGTACAATAAATAAAAGGGGCCATAACAGAAGCCAAAAGTAGGGTACAAAAAAATTGGAGGGTACAAGTAAACTGAAACAAATCTTGTGATCGCCCACCATAGATACTACCTAAAGGGTAGGTACAGATTTCAAATGGTCATCTCTGTGGTACGCCTTGTCTAATGTCCACCTCCATGCTACCTCCAATCCTGGTACTCTCATTCTCAGTCAGTGTTGTCCGTCGTCTGCACCGAACACAACAGTGTGCAGGAATAGCCCGTGAAGGGGTGAGTATAATGATACTCAGTAGGGACCCTAAGACCCTAAAGGTCTCAAAAATTACAAAAATGATAAACCACATATCATGAAATACATTTACCACCCTACATAGGTATATTCCAATACATATACCTAATTTATCATGTATAACCATCTCAATCATGAGGAAACATAGGGTCCAATTCAAAATCCCAAAGATAACTATTTCACAAAGGGAGTAATACCAAGAAACTATGTATCACATAGGTACTCAATGCATAATAATACAACCATGGTATTACCACAATGGAAAGTACCACACTATTATAGACTCAGCCCACACCAGGTATATCTTAGATACAGTCGTAGAGATGATTAGATGTGACTACTGAATCATCTTACACTGTTAAGAGGCATACCCATGATGGGTCGTAAATCACATACCCACATAGGATCCTAGAACATCATTATAGCCACATAGGATCTTAGTACTGCATCAAACCCACACAAGATCCTAGTACATCGTTAGACCCACACAGGATCCTAGTACCGCATCAGGCCCACACAGGATCCAAGTACATTGTCTGACCCAACAAAGATCCTAGTACTACGTCATACCCACATAGGATCCTAGTACATTGTTAGACCCACACAATATCCTTGTACTACATCAGACCAACACATGATCCTAGTACATCATCATACCCACACAAGATCCTAGTAATGCATTAGACCCAAACATGATCCTAGTACGTCATCACAGAAGGTTATAGGGTTCCCGCACTAAGCTTCATCTCTAAGAGAGTATGCTCTTCAATTTATCGGTTGGTACTCAAACTTCCACGAAGACCCAATAAGATGTATCCTAATGGACAACCAATTCATTGGGGTCTCAATGAAATAGACGGTACATTAAATGTGAAGCAGGTATGTATGTTATTAGCCTTTTAGTCTTGAAGGCCCAGTTGGATTCATTTTCAATCCAACACAACCTTACCCAACATTATCAAAATCTCAAGTGGGGTATACCAAAGGATAATCTCACTCCAAGGATTTAGGTACTACAGGTTGTTCATCAAACGGACTCCTGGTGCCAAAGATTATTCCAAAAGAGCGGTAATGGGTCGATTTTGGTTCAGTTCCGGCACGTCCCGCGCTGGGCGGCCTGGCCTGGCCACATGTGGGGGAGGTTGTGCACCCCATGCCTCAATCACTGAATGAAATTATGCCTTTCGGTCTCCAGTAGCACGTGGGACCTGTGGTTCCTACTCGGTTCGACTGGGTCTTCGGTAATGGCAGGCCCCTTTGCCTCCTTGGTGGCGCGTCATGCGCTGCCCCTCCACTGCCGTCCGAACGTCAGTCGTGCTCTGTCATACGCTATGGCCAAGAGGGCCATGTCCCCTTGCATCGATAGCGTCGTGTTGTGCTCCACCCCTCCATGGATAGACGAATTCCGTCCTCCCACCCTTCACCATTGTGGCTGAAGTCGCAGCACCTTGCTCACCGGACTGTGCGGATGCACGCCGCCGCCCCATCGTGTGGCCGGACTCATCTATCCACCAACCTTGCTCTGCCACGGCCGACGGGCCGCGACCCTTCTCCGGTGTCACGACTGTCCCGCCACGGTCTTCGCAACCTAACGAGGTGCCAACCACCATTCCCGATCCCCACTGGTACCAATAGTCATAACTGGTTTCCATCTTCCTCCATCTAAATGATTTCATAAAAAATAACTACATGCTTTGTAGAGTGGTCGGGCCATGTTCGTTGGCCTTGCACCCTCCGCCAAAGAGCACTAGAAAGCGATTAAAAAATTATGAATCATGAATAACATTAAGAATAGGTGTGGGGGTATATAAAATAGAAAACCCTACCTCAAAGGTTCATTGATGTGTTGCGAGATGAAGACATTTTAGGGAAATAAGATTCCAACGATCGTTGCTTCTGAAATCACTCATCTAAAGTCGAGCTTTTGCGTAGTACTCTTCCATGATTCTAAAGAACCTTTTTTGATGTAATTCTTCATTTGGAGAGATGTTATTTATCAGAGAGGTAGTATTTCTCCATATCAATCTCTCAATTCTCCACACTTTGTCAACCAATCCTCTCAATGAAAAGATGTGCCATTATAAATTAAATTAATTAGATTAATTTATGGTGGGATACATAAATATTGACACATTTAATTCATATAAGTCTGATCCAACAAATAAATGGTGTTTTGAAAGGGGTTTCTTTCATTAAAGAGGGTTTGGGTTGTCCCTGTATTTAATTTCAAAATGGGGGTTTTAGTTCAGGTGGTCCCCACATCGTTAACATTCATGTGGGGGGTTTTATTAGAAATAAAATAAAAGATTATTTTATTTTATTTTCATTTCCACGAAAATAATTAAATATATATTTCACCCTAGACCTACTATTGTCGAGGTGAAGGTCTTGTTAAGAGAATACAGATGTTTCGAGTTCAACAGTGCCCCTATATTTCAATTCCTAGCACCAGTTTAAAAGATACAAAAACCTACTTGTACGTTTACTGAACGTATTGAAAAAAATAAAAAATTCATTCTGGGCACACTAGGCCTCAAAATCACACGACGTCAATTTTCACAGACTCGTAAAAATTTCATATAATTAAAAAAATTATATGGAATATAAATGTTTTTACATTCTTCCCCCCTTAGGGATTTACATCCCCGTAATCCACAACTCAATCTAAGGAATCAAGTGGGTGTACTGAGCACGTATCTAATATTCCAGCTCCCATGAGCTCTCCTGAATGTTCTCGTGCTTCCAGAGAATGTGAAACAAAGTTTTTGACCTCCCACAAAGGACCCACTTCTATCGATCCTTAATTTCCACTAGAACCTCCATAAAAGATTCCCCATCATCGAGGTCTAGCTCGTCGTGGTCGATGACGTGTGATGGGTCATGCACGTATCTCCTCAGCTTGGATAGGTAGAAAACGTCGTGCACCCGGTGCAACTGAGGGGGAAGATCCATGTGGTAGGACACCTTTCCAAATATTTTGAGGACCTAAAAATGTTTGATGAACCTTGATGATAACTTTCCACCCTTTCCAAATCTCCTCAATCCTCATCGGGGTGAGACCCGTAGAAAGACGTGATCACCATCCTCAAACTCTAGAGGTCTCCATCTCTTATCAGCATAAGACTTATGTCCACTCTGTGTAGTCTACATCTGCTCATGGGTTATATGAACCTTCTTCGTTGTAGCCAGTACCATATCTAGTCCCATTAGTGTTGACTCCCCTAGGTTAGTCTAGCACAAAGGTGATCTACAAGGTCAACCATACAGAGCCTTGAAAGGTGCAATCCCAATTGTGTATTGATAGCTATTTTTGTATTAAAACTCCACCAAAGGCATGTGATCATCTCATATGGGATAGAAGTCAAGGATGAAAGCATGTATCATGTCTTCGAGGGTCTGAATGGTCCACTCAGTCAGGCCATCTGTCTAAGGGTGAATGGTGGTGCTCAAACAAAGTAGTGCCCCAAAATATTTCTGCAACCCCTTCCATAGTCAGGAAGTTAAATATGTATCACGATCGAATAAAATCGTTGATGGTACTCCATTTATTTGCACAATCTAGAGCACATAAATTCATCCCATGATCTCTACTAAATACTACTCTCTAATCGGTAATAAGTCGGCCGATGTGGTGAGTCGGTCGACGATAACACAGATAGATTAATGATCCCTAGATGTACATAGAAGTCCCATCACGAAGTCCATTGATATCCCATCGCACATCCACTATGGGACCTCTAAAATATGAACTAAGACTGATGGTACCTGATGCTCCACCTCCACTTGTTGACAAGTGAGGCCCCAAGAGACAAACTATGATACTAAATTTTACATTCCTGGCAACCAGTTCTATCGCCAGAGATCCAGGTACATTTCCACCACTCCTGGATTTACCGTAAGAGGGGACGTGTGGAACTCCCCCACACTACCTTCTGATGTTACACTGGTATGATGGTATGTCTCATATAGAGGATTAATTTCTCCCTAGATTCAAAAAATCTATCAGCTGCATGTCCTGCGGATATATGAGCATGTCGAGCCTCACAGTCAGCATCCCTACGGTGCGCCTTCCTGACTCGCAGAACAAGTGGGGGAGTTACAGTAATATTTTGAAGAAAAGATGCTCCATCGCAATCCATAATGGACATTTTCAAAGAGTCCAGCTACTCTATCGCCTCACTGAACAGATGTATACATGATCTCATGGTGAGTGCATCTTCTACAACGTTTCCCTTCCTAAGAGTATAGACTATATCGAAGTCATAGTCTTGGAGGAACTCAAGCTATATTTGATGCCTTCAGTTGAGTTCCTTATGAAAAAATATATACCTGAGACTCTTGTTATTCCAGTATACTGTAAAACGCTTACCCATTATGTAATGTTGCCACATCTTCAAGGTGAAGACCACTACTGCTAACTCCAGGTCATGGGTAGCGTAGTTCTTCTCAAGTTGTCTTAGTTTTCGAGAAGTGATCACTGCTCACACCTGCATCAGGACACATCTGATCTCGGTCCCTAATGCATCATAGTAGACTACATACCCTACGCCCTCATCTTGTATCCTCATGTTAGGGTCACTTTTCAACCTCTTCCCTAGCACCTGACAACTCCGCTAGAATCTCTCTGACGAAACGATGGGTTTCCCCTTCTTTGTCAACGCTGATAAAGGTTCTTCAACTCTGGAGAAATCTGGCACTAACCTCTAGTAGTATCCATCCAAACCTAAGAATATTTGTACCTCAGTCACACTCCTGGGTGGTTCCCAAGAAAGTATAACCCAAATATTTTCTGGATCAATCGTAACTCCAGCCTCCAATATGACCTATCCCAGAATGTGGACCTCTAGGATCATGAATTGGAACATAGAGAGAATATCATACAGTTGGTGATCTCAAAGTGTGTCCAGAACTATCTGCAAATGATACGAATTATCCTACTTGGTGGCTATGTATATCAGAATGTCGTCGATGAAGTCTACTACAATGTTGTCACGGTATGGATTGAAGATCCTAATCATGATTCCCTTGAACACTACTGGAGCATTGGTCATGCCAAACAACATAAACAAAATCTCATAATTGTTCTACCCACATCTGAAATCCATCTTCTGAACATCTTTGTCTCGCACTCTAAGCTGGTGATAGCCAGATATGAGGTCTATCTTCGAGAACCATCGTGCAGCCTTTAGCAGATCAAAGACGTTGTCAATCCGTGGGAGTAGGTACTTGTTCTTCATGATCACCTGGTTCAGGCACCGATAGTCAACACAAATACATAAGCTCCAATCAGCCTTCTTGGTGAACAAAATCGGGGCTACCCAAGGAGAAAACACTGCGCCTAATGAATCCCTTCCCCTATAAGACCTCAATCTATACCCACAGCTCACAATGCTCTATGGGATCCATTCGATACACTAGTTTAGATATCAGTATCGTCCAAGGGTACAATTCAATGTAAATGTCCACCACTCTATGAGGGGGTAGACCCAAAACATCACCCAAAAAGACATTTGTGTACTGGTCCACCACTACAGGATAACTCAGACTCTCCACATCAACATCTCTAAGGGTAAGACTAGCTAACTGATGTGTTATCAGCTGCACCCTCCTCTGGTTAAGTCCATCCTATGCTGAAAAGGCTCCCTTCTTGCCAGTGAATATAAACATGGTCCATCATTGTGGACACACTACACTTTGCACCAAATGTATTCAATCTAAGAATGAACTATAGATAACTAGTCCATACCCAAGATGACATTGTATGGTTTCAATGTAGCTTCAAGGAGATCACAGCCGAAGCTCTCTCCTCCTAGAGTAAGCTCAAACTATCGGTGCCAGTGTTTAATAGTCGAATCCACTCCCATAGAAGTGTCTTGCCATAATGATCAAGCCACCAACATCGTTAGAATCTATTATATCTGAATGAGGGTAGTGAAAAAAATTAATGACCAACACTTGTGTTTATATGTAATTTAGCTAAGGTGGAGTAGACCCAGATCATACCTCATATCATCACCAGAGCGCCATGGTCGTATGCCTCAGCTGCATGGAGCTGATCTCACCCCTATCCACCTGCTCCCACCTACTCTTTGTGGTCAGTGTGGACCACTTATTTGTGGTGGATATAACATCTCAAATCATCTCCCACTACCAGATGCACGCCCAACACCTCTACTAGGTCCACCTTCTCCATACGGACCTCCTCGATCCAACCTCTGTCTCTTCTTGGGAGATTCTTCGACTTTCTTCTGATCATCTGTACGGCAGGTCAGACAAACATGAGCTATGTGACCCATCCTGCCACATGTGAAACACTGCATGTTCAACTCATGACTGGCTCTATCATTGGTACCCCGCACAACCGATCATGAGTCATGCATTTGTCCACTTGTAGGTCTGGCCATATTGGACCTCTAGGAAAACTGTCTACTGCCAGCTATAGAAGACTCTTCTATGTGATGGCTGATGGTGTTTCTGGTTGCTGGTGACTGCTCGGAAAGGAAACTCTCCACTAAGATTTATCGCTCTAACACCCCCACCTAATTCGGGATGCTAAGAGAAATCATCGAAGACCTGATCTCCTGCAAGGGTCCCTGCTCGAAGGTCTGGGACCTGAAGAATGGGACATGCACCAATTTAGTTGAGTATCATGATTGGTCGGTGAACTTTGCTGAGTACTGATCCATATCCATGCAGCAGATGAAGAAGCTCATGAATGCGTACTGTGCGAAGGGTCACTGTAACAAACTCTGCATGAAACAGGCTCTCAGAATATGCCCATAAATGTGTCACCTCATCATGAACAAAAAGCATCATGCTCCATAATCATCATGATGTTGCCTGATGTAGACTAGCGACTAGATCACCATGAGATCACATGGTGTCCATACCAGTCGGAATACTCTCACTAAGGCCTCCATCCAATGCTCAACTGCCTCTGGGTCCATCTTACCCTTAATCCAGGGTGTCCTCTGGCACTAAAACTCATACAACATGCTCAAGCGGCATGTACCCTCTACTGGTGAGGCTGGTGGAATCGGTGGACTAACGGTTAAAGGTACATTTGGTGCCTCCTCTGGTGTCATTAGTGGGAGAGGTCCCATGCACTGAGGACTCATCGCTTGGTTGGATATCAGTGCGTACTATACCCGGATCCCTAGCTGGCTATATGCGTCGATGAATACTAAAAACACAAAGGTGCGACATGGTAAAAATGTTATATCTGGTGAGATGACTCAAAGAGATAAAATACACTTTAAAACACACACACAGCCAGTTATTTCATGCACTATGAAAGAAATAAGATGTCAGGGTCCTGGTGTTTGGATACTTTGGCCGCCGCACCAACACAGGATTCCCTAAACTAATATCCACCCTCACTTCACTTAACACTATTTCCATTAAAATGATCAGATTCTAATGTTACACTATAGAACTGACTCCTTTGATACCAGTATGTCATTTCCCATCCCTAGGGGCCCATTCCGTGACAATCCCTTGCATGCCTTCCATATTCCAGGGGCAGGAAACTAGCACCAAAAGGTGTATTCCCAGAAATCGGGAAGGCATAGTCTTTATAACATGAAAACACACACATCCAAGCTAAACTCTATATACGAACACAAGTAATATGAATAGTAAAAAGAGTGAGTAAAATGTGTAAAAGATACTAGAATACAAGACCAACTAAAAAGTACAAGAAATCTGAAAGGTAAAAGTAAACTGAAAGAGCTCATATGATCAACCGCCAAGGATCCTACCTAAATGGTTGGAACAGTTCTTGAATGGTCGTCTCTATAGAACAACTTGTCTAATGTCCTACTCATAGCTACCTCCGGTCGCGGTACTCTCATCCTCAGTCAGCTTTGTCCGTCATGTACACCAAACACAACAAGGTGTGGGCATAGCCCGTGCAGGGGTGAGTATAACGATACTCAATAAGGACCTCGAGACTCTCATGGTCTCACAAAATCCACAAAGGAAAAACCACAGAACATGAACTCAATAGGAAACCATAATTATGTATATTCCCATACATATACATATGTCATCAAGTATACCCATCTCAATCACGATGAAACACTAGGTCCAACTCAAAATCCCAAATCTCAATTCTTCAACAAGGGAATAAATACCACGAATGTAAGTACCACACATGTACTCCACACAAAAATATACCAGAAAGGTTTTCCACAAAGTATAGTACCACACAGGTACATAATCAGCTCACACTAGGTATATCATAGATATAGTAATAGAGATTATTAGATGTGACTAGTGAAGCATCTTACTCTGTTAAGAGGTAGACCCATGAAGGATCCTAAATCACAGACCCACAAAATATCCTAATACATAATCATTCCAAACATGATCCTAAGACTGCATAAGACCCACAGAATATCCTAGCACATTGCCAGGCCCACACATGATCGAAGTACTACATCAGTCCCACATAGAATCCTAGTACATCTTCAGACCCACACATGATCCAAGTACTACATCAGACCCACCCATGATCCTAGTAAATCATCAGACCCAAACATGATCCTAGTACTACACGAGACACACACAGGATCCTAGTACATCTCCAATCTCACACAGGATCCTAGTACTGCATCAGACCCACACATGATCCTAGAACATCGTCACAGCCAGCTACGGGGTTTTTTCAATAAGCACGCTCATCTCCGAGAGAGTCTGCTCCTCAAGTTACCAGTGGATAGTCCAAAATCCATGACGTACCATGAAGAAGTATCCAAAAAGACCTCCACATTATAGGGTTTTCAATCAAACAAATTCTTTGTTAAAAGAACACCCAGTATTTAACGTATTAGCCTTTTAGTCTTGAGGACCAAGTTGGATTTGTGCTCGATCCAACTTGATTGTACCCCAACATTATCCAAATCTCAAGTGGGTTATACCAAAAGGACAGTATCACTCAATGATTTTTGGCGCCATAGGCGGTTCTTCAAATGGACGCATGGTGCCAATGTTATATCCAAAAGTGTAGTAATGGGTCGAAGTTGGTCCAGGTTCGGTCCGACCATGCCTGGGACAACCCGACCTGGTTTGGGTCGACCCATCCCACTGGTTCCACCCCGGCCCATAGGGTCCAGCATAGCCTAGCCTGGCCACATGTGGGGGGAGTCATGCAACCCCCGAATCATCGAACGGCCTACGACCATTCGGTTGCTAGTAGCACGAGGGACCCGCGGGTCTCACTCTGTTTTGACTCGACTGGATGTAACGACCAGTCCCTTTGCCTTCGCGGTGGCACGTCATGCCCCAGTCCTCCATAGGCGGCATTCATCCGGCTGCGCTCCACCATCCTCCATGGCCAGGTGGGCCACGACCCCTTGCTCCGACGGTGGTGCGTCGGGCGCCACCCCTCGTCGGCTGCCCGAACGCCGGCCACTCGCCATTCACCACTGTGGAAAAATCTGCGGCTCCTTGCTCTCCAGACTGTGAGACGCACGGCACCGCCCAGTCATGCGGCAGGCTTCCACTAGCCATGCCCTTGATCTACAATGGCCGACAGGCTATGGCCCTTCTCCAGCGGTGCGGTTGTGCCGATGTCGTCTTCACGGCTGGCCATAGTGGCTACTGTCGTACGTGTTCCCCACTGGTGAAAATAACCCGCACCAGTTTCCTTCATCCTCTATAGAAAATATTGCATCTAAAAAACCACGAGATTTGTGGAGAGGTCGGGTCATGTTCATTTGGTCCGCATCCTCCGTGTTAGAGTGGTAGCAAGTAGTTCAAATTTTTTTATTCAAGATGATCATCAAGAACAGGTATGGGGGTATCTAAAATATCAAACCATACAATGAAGGTTTTTTGATGTGTCAGGAGATGAAAACAGTTGAGGTGAATATGGTTCCAATGATTGTTGCTTCTGAAATCATGATTCCGAATATGGGCTCGTGTATCATCCTCTTCATTGATTCTAAAGAACGTTCTTCATTGGTGTTAATTTTTTAGAGAATTTATTCATTGGAGAGGTAGGATTTCTCCACAGTATTCATCCAATACTCATCACTTCTCCATCCAATCCTCTCAAAATAAAAGAGGTTCCAATATAAATTAAATTATGTAGATTTATTTATGTTGGAATTATTAAATGTTGACACATGTAATTAATTTAAGTTGGCTCTGACAAATAATTGGGGAGTTAAAGGGGGCTTCTCCCATTAAAGAGGGTTCTGGTGGTCCCTACCATTAATTTCAAAATGGGGTTTCCAGTTATGGTGGTCCCCACCTTTTTATCATTTATGTGGGAGGTTTTATTAGAAATAAAATAAAATATCCTTTTATTTTATTTTATTTTCCATTAAAAACATAAAATCTATATTTCACCCTCAACCTATTGTGGTTGAGATGAATGTCTCCTTATGCGAATACCAGAGCTGCGAGTTCAACGATGCCCCCAGATTTCAATTATGTGCACCAGTTTAAATGTTACAAAAACCCGCTCCTACATTTACTATACGTACATGAAATTTTTTTCAGAAATTTATTCCCCACACACCGGGCCACAAAATCTCGTGCCGTCAATTTTCACAAACTCGTAAAATTAATAAATTATTAAAAAAATTACATGGAATTCATGGGTCTTTAAATGATCTAATTCTTTCCTCCTTAATGAATCAGATCAAATCAGAATGGCCTGAATTCCATAATAATTTTATTATTATTATAATCCCCCATTCAAGAGGTTAGGTGGAACCTTTACAAGTCCTGAAGGCTAAATGACAATTACATTAACTGTAGGTCTTATATGGAATAACCCAAACAAAAAATCATGGAATAGATCCTCCCTAGTATATGTCATTATATCACCACTCCACCATTGCAGGGCTGGTTGGATAGTTGCCCTATGAAAAGCTGCATAGGCCCAGTACCGATGGAAAAGCCATACCCTCTCAATATTCCAATTCTTATTAGCTCTGATCTAGTTAATGTGTCTTCCCTAAATCATCCTCCAAACCCTTTTCCCTTGTAGTCTGTCTGATACATTTCCATTTTAATGGGGCCTAAAGGACTCGGGGTGGCCCAAAGGCATTAAGGTGGCCTGAAGGCCTTGATAATCAAATAGACTGAAGGCCTTGACTGGCCCGAAGGCCTTGCAGGACCAGAGGACCAAACCTATTGACCAATGGATCTGATGGATTAATAGTTCTAGTTGTTATAATACCGAAAACTAATTACTACAATCCCTTATGCAGTGCTCATACATTGTCGCAATAGTATTGATACAACAATTAGATTAGGATGAGGAAATTCAAACACCTCAATCCTTATGTTTAAAATCATGAATAAAGAAATGGAAAATGTTTAACTGGAAATTTCCTAGTCAAATACACTTATTCATTTCCCGTTAATTAATCCAAATAAACCAAAAATGAGATACGATTTTGAGGGAGTACAATTTTAATGTTGTATGAATGTACACTAGAAGATGAATTATATATCTGGGATGTAAAAGTATGATATTGATTTTACATTAGATATATTAATCATTAAAAGAAATATGTCTCTTTCAATATGTTTTATATAGGATAGTATAGGTGGATCAAAACATAGTAATCAAATATTGAAAACTAGTATATTCATGAATATATCAATAGGTGATGTACATATATATTTAGCAAATTGTGAGATGTTAGATTCATTAGTATTGGGTGATTGTAAGCTTACTTTTCTTTTTGCGAAGTTTCTTGTAAAAAATAATTATTGTCATGTGCCATCTGTTACTAGAAACATAATCATAGAGTTGAATTTAGAAACTAAGGTATTATACATGATGTATTTAAATAATTTTTCTATATGGATAACCTATGTTATGGTATGGAAGTTCATAAAATTTAGTTATATATAGAAGAATATTGAAATCTATTTTTGGAAATCAATTACAAATATTGTGAGAATTAATCATATCCTACCAACCTATGGATATTTAGGTTAGGTGATATAAATTATAATTTTTTATGAAATATACATCAAGTAGGATATTTAATCTCCATTTAGTTAAAACCCTAAGATATATATCACACTTCATTACTATGTAAAATGACCAGTGAACTATTTAGTGGGAAAGAAAAAAAGTGAAATGAGATACCGTAATTTTTTATACTAATTTATTAAGCCTATTTTCCATATATTAATTTGATTGTTTTTCATACTTCATTTATTTTAGAGATGTCTATCGTATATATGGATATGTCAACATAACTTAT
Organism: Viscum album; assembly: GCA_963277665.1. Lineage (NCBI taxonomy): Eukaryota > Viridiplantae > Streptophyta > Magnoliopsida > Santalales > Viscaceae > Viscum > Viscum album. Next base: position 587,101,496 of record OY728141.1, on the reverse strand, counting down.
TATAAGGAAAAACCCTTTATGATATTTAAGGAATACCAAAAGGATGTATAAATTCTACTTGGTATCAATAATTGGAAGCCCCTCTCATATCATGGTGGGAATATTATAACCCTACATTCTCATGATATTTAATTGATTGTGATATATTTTACCTACATGTTCATTCTTATAAAAATTTGTGGAATTTTTTCAGTAAAAGGCTTAAACAAACCCTCCTTAACATGGTTAGATTGATTACGATACATAACACCACCATTAATATTTTTGTGATATTCACTAGAGACTATGGAATTAATTCTTAACCGAGTACCAAAAAAGTAGTTAATGGGATACTATATGTGTTTTGGTAATTAATGAAACCTAATCTATAACATAGACATGTATTGGGATACGAAATCATTTATCAGGAGTCTTATTACTCATACAATAGCATCATGGATGATCAATTGTATATTTATAAGTCATCATAAAGTGAAAAAGTTATATTACATATATAACCCTTAAATTTTAAAGTTATTTTAGCAATATATTAAATATTTATGGAATGGGAACACAATTACAATTGAAATAACAGGATAAAAAATTAATTTTATGAATTTTATTCACTATATAAACAAAACATTGTATGAGAATAAAATCCACAAATGATAATGCGAGAATAAGTTATACCTAAGACATAAGTACTACTTATGTCATCTCAAGTTATTATAAAACCAGTGTGGTATTTTTTCTTTTCACTTATATAGTTGATAGAATAATCATATAGAATAATTTGACTATGGAATATTAAGATGATATATATAGAGTCTATGGTACTATATAAAAGAATCCATGCATTCTGAAATGGAGGCTATATACCAAAATCATGTTGGGATTTTGGTAAACCACCAAATGATGTAAGAAATATTGTGATTAAATGTGTATTTAATAAAAAACATAACATTTATGGAAAAGTGAGAACCCATAAGGCATGAATAGTGTCGAAGGAATTCCAGAAATTTCATGGCATCAACAATGATGAATCCTACTAACCTGTTATTATAAAAAATAAATCATAATATTACATGAAATAGTAGTTTTCCATGATAATTAAATTTAGAAAATCTATGTACAAACTACTTTTCAAAATGTAATGATAGTTTAAGACATCTATATGACAATACAATAAGGGTTTATTATGTTAAATAGTACAAATACAATATAAAAGTGGTTCAAATCCATTCATGGATTGAAGAAAAAAATAATATAATTTAAATTTCTTTTCATGAAGGCTACAATAAATAACTATTTTAAAAATGAAATTTATCCATGATTATATAAAAATGATAGTGGTGTGGTATTTATTTAAAAATATTATATGTTGAAGACATACTATTATTTGGGAATGATGTGAAGGTATTATTATTTGTCGAGACATTGTTTTATGAATTTTTTCCTAAAGAAGAATTAGATAAATTATAATTCAACAATGTTGTCAATATCTATCATCGTTGATCTCATAATATACTTGGGATAAGTAAGAGTATATTTATTTACAAGGTAATAAAATGGAATATATTGAATAATCAAATAGAAGGTGGTTTTCAATGCCACATTGTGTCAATCTATCCAATAAATGTGTCTTCAGACACAGTAGGGGATTCAAAGAAAATGTACAATTTATTATGCCTCAACTGTGGGATCTATCACGTATTTCATGATTTGTACAATGATTGAGGCTGTATTTTCATTAAGCATGTTGGGAAAATATGAAGCTAATCTATGAGATTTTCATTGGGCTACTGTAAATACAATACTAAAGTACATTGTTTGTAAAAAAGGGATGTTACTGTTGTATGAAGTCGATGAGTACCTAGTTGTGATGGGATACACAAAATACAACTTCCAAAATAATCAAAATGATATAGAATCATAGTTAGGATATGAATTTGTTCTAAATAGTGTGCCAATGTGTTGCAGTTTCTTGATGTACTATATGGTTCATGATTCAATTTCAGTTTATCAGTATATGGAAACTTCTGATGATGATAAAGATGTTGTTTGGATATTGAACAATATTTATAAACCTATAATTATTCGTAGAATAGTATTCCATATTATAATATACTGTTTTAATGAATTGGAATTTGTAACTCACTAGGGAGCCTTGGTGTCACTAGAGGACAAATCATATACTATATAGGTTACATACCTTGGTAGATTTTACATAAAGTTGAAAATTCACGGTTATATTAGTATCCATATAGGATAAAATGGTATATCCCGGTCCTAAATTGACATCTTAGTAGAATCATGATATGAACAATAGATCAATCAGTGTGAGAATTGTTATTATTTTGTTCTATTGAATGTGGGAGTGTTGTGAGTGGGTTCCATAGACCCAAATCCAATATCTACACTAATTACCATTACATTTATATAATTTGATATATACATGTGTATTTTCATTCTATAAAAATTATGATTCTTATGTATCCACTATTTATTGTGTAATTTTCATAGATTATGTTACATATGAAAATATTATAGTATTTAGAAGATATGATTGTAAACTAGAGATACTATAACACTAGTCATTAATATATATCCTATAGTATAGATACATCATACGAAATTTAATTTTATAATTTTGGAGTATATGTTGATGGGGGATCATAAGAATTGATTAATTTCTCCTCATGTACACACATGGTGATCTCGGGTAAATGAGATCATGATGAAATTACTCGCCAAAAATAACACCATATGTTTTGTGTTTCGTTGGTTGTTCCTATATACAATTATGGTCATTAGTCTCTAAAAATCATATTTTTATCAATGTTCATAATTTTACCACATTCACTTATGAAAGAAAAAATCCTTGAAATTGATTTCATGCTGACATTTTCTGTGGTTGGTGGTCATTGGTTAAATTACATTGGATTAATGATCATAATATAAATACTAATTTTATTGTTGAGGAAGAGAGGTCTTATGGGAGTAGATTGACTAGGTTTGTAGTACCATTAATAAATACGTGGCCATAGTAAAAGAATATAATTCCACATTATGTGGTCATAAAAAACATAATGAAGAATAATGATAAGGAAACATGTTTTCATTCTTTATTATGACATATACAAGACAATGAGACCATATTATCTATAATATGCTCTTCTAAGGTAGTCATATCTAGGAAATTAATTATTTTTCTAGGGTTCATGATGGGTATCCAGACAAATTCCATGTTTTATGGGTTGGTCACACTACTATTGAGATAATTTCGGAGATTGTCTGATAGTAAGTGTATCTATATGTTCCACCAATTTAATTGAATTTGATTTTATCTAAAAAATGGCCCCACAAGCGGGTTGGTGAATTTTGGATATAAATCGATTTCAAGTAAAAAAATAAAATATTTTATTCAATTTTATAATAATGATTATTTTATTTATTTCCCACTATACACCCCTATCGATTGATCAAAAAAATATGTATGAGAAGATATAAATTTTAAATCAAACATAACATGTTCAAGGTTCATTAAATTATTTAGTAAACTTGAGTTCCAATTTTATGGTTTATATTATATCACGTGACATGTTAAAGTGTTACAAGTGTGTATTAATATATTTGTGACATTTATGACATGTTTATTATTTCATATGGGAGAAGAAAATATAAAATTTTGTTTATTACATTCCAGAGACAATGGTGAAATTTTGGAAGGTATAACCTCAGTATAAAAACTTATTTTAGGAACATCAAATGAAATCTCCATAATTTGGATGAACATATATAGAGAATATATCTTCTCAACTCCTATTAATCTATTATATATGTATTCATAAGGTTTAAAAAGTATGGATTTATCTCATATTCTTGAATGACTCCACATTATCCACACAATTGAAGGGTTATCATAATGAATTTAAATATTCCGTTGTACTAATCTATAATCATAGATCGATGATTCAAGGGATATTCTACATTTGTGGAGGACATATAAGATGCCTTGTTTGGTCCCTTTTATCCATGATACACCAGAAACATGTGAACCAATTCATCAAATTCAAATTACCAACATTTCATTTATGATTTAATTATATTATATTTTCAGGATTAAATTTAATTACATGACATTCATAAAATTATTTTTCCATTGGTTTTTATAGTCATTTTATTTGACAGGAATGTGAAGCCAAAATTTTAAAATCCCTATATTTAACATATAATGTTATGATTGGGTTCAATAATAACATTTTTTCTCTATTATTATAATTTATTAAAATAGAAGACATTATATTGAGTCGTATATTAATTTGTATTTATAAATCAAAAAAACATTCTGTTTTCATTTTTGAATTCCATAATGTGGAAAGTTAATCACTCACTGAAAATGTTTCGGTTATACTAATACCCCTCCTAAATTTTATGCTATATCATATCCAATTTTAAATTTTGGAATATGATTCTAAAACAGTCATTAATTTTTTTTCTGGATTTGTTCTTGTCAATTTCCCCAATACATATCAATTCAGAGATTTTAGATGGATTATTGGAATAAATGTTATGGTCTATCAAACCTAGCATGAGGAAAATAAGGAAACTATTCCTTTCCCTCCAATGGTAATTAAAATTACACTATTATAAATATTACCATATATTTGAACATTCCAATCAATTGTAAATATTATAATTCTTGTAAAATACATTGGATACCCAATTTAAACATCCTTGAAATTAATATTTGGTGTAACCACCCAAAATAATATTTATATTATGTTTGACTAATGTAATATATTCTGGTTCAATATTTAATAATGAATGAAAAGATAGTTTCTAAATTAGAAAAAATAACACAACCATAATGAGTAAATATCCATCAAGATATTTTTTCATATTTCTTACACTAGTAATCCAATGCAAATTTACGTATAAATCTTATATATCATAATAACCAAATAAAAAACACATATTTTGTTCTTATTTAAGTAACCCCATATTATTGGTATACATTTAAATGATTATGTACTAAGATTATTAAAATATATAACCATTTTATATAAAAATATTGTGATATTACTTCTATTGTAATACATCAAATATATTAAAAAGTTATTTCAACTATCATATTCATGATAAGTAATGACACTACCTATATAAATAAATATTTATCAAATAGTGGAAATTTCATTACTTTATACCCTTAAACAAAGAGTCTTCTATTTAATCAATATTGTCTTTATAAAAGAAAAATGGATGAAATAATAAAAACACTATGTTAACATACATTAATACAATGAAAAATATTTACAAAAATCTGGCCATTTAATTTTAAAATATCATGTAAATATTTCATTATCTTATCTATACCTAATATATGGTGTGTCATTAGCCTCAAATCAATATAAACTTTTAATCGTAGAATACAACACAACATCTAACCTAGGTCATTAATGAAGAATATTTTTGTAGTAAATAGACTTATAAATTTATTAATTTTATAGAATTGATGATAAAATAAAATAATTGGGGTTTGTGTGGAATTAATAAGTATAATTGAAACATACCTATGAAAATCCATGTAAAAATAATTATTAAGAAAAAAATACTCCCAATGATAATCATTTATGTGATCCTTGAAAATCTATTTTAATATCCCACATTAACTAAATTATAACACTCAATGATATTGGAAATTATCCTCTTCTAGTAAAATTATATAACTTATTCTGAAGAACGTTATTTGATGGATTTCTTAATTTGGAGAGATATTCTTTATCAGAGAGGTAGGATTTCTCCATATCAATATCTCAATTCTCCACACATTGTCAACCAATCCTCTCAAAAGAAAAGAGGTTCCAATATAAATTAAATTAATTAGATTAATTTATGTTGGGATACATAAATATTGATACATTTAATTCATTTAAGTTGAATCCAAAAAATAAATGTGGTTTTGAAAGGGGTTTCTTTTATTAAATAGGGTTTAGGTGGTCCCTGTATTTAGTTTCAAAATGGGGGTTTTAGTTCAGGTGGTCCCCACATCGTTAACATTCATGTGGGGGGTTTTATTAGAAATAAAATAAAAGATTATTTTATTTTATTTTCATTTCCACGAAAATAATTAATTATATCTTTCACCCTAGACCTACTGTTGTCGAGGTGAAGGTCTCGTTAAGAGAATACAGGTGTTTCGAGTTCAACAGTGCCCCTATATTTCAATTCCTAGCACCAGTTTAAAAGATACAAAAACCTGCTTGTACATTTACTGAACGTATTGAAAAAAAATCAAAAATTCATTCTGGGCACACTAGGCCTCAAAATCACAGGACGTCAATTTTCAGAGACTCGTAAATTTTTTATATAATTAAAAATATTATATATAATATAAATGATTTTACATTCTTCCCCCCTCAGGGATTTACTTCCCTATAATCCCCAACTCAATCTAAGGAAACAAGTGGGTGTACTGAGCACGTATCTAATCGTCCAACTCCCATGAGCACTCTATAATGTTCTCGTGCTTCCAGATAATGTGAAACAAAGGTTTTGACCTCCCACAAATGAACCACTTCTATTGATCCTTAATCTCCACTAGAACCTCCATAAATGTTGCCCCATCATCGAGGTCCAGCTCTTCATGGTTGATGACGTGTGATGGGTCATGCACGTATCTCCTCAACTTGGATAGGTAGAAAATGTCGTGCACCCGGTGCAACTAAGGGGGAAGATCCAAGTGGTAGGACACCTCTCCAATTTTTTTAGGACCTAAAAATGTTCGATGAACCTTGATGATAACATTCCACCCTTGACAAATCTCCACAAACCTCATCGTGGTGAGACCTGTAGAAAGACGTGGTCACCATACAGAGCCTCGAAAGGTGCAATCCCAATGGTGTATCGATAGCTATTTTTGTAATCAAACTCCACCAAAGGCATGTGATAATCTCATATGGGATTGAAGTTAAGGATTCAAGCATGTATCATGTCTTTGAGGGTCTGAATGGTCCACTCAGTCAGGCCATCTGCCTAAGGGTGAAAGGTGGTTCTCAAACAAAGTAGTGTCCCGAAATCCTTCTGCAACCCCTTCCATATCCAGGAAGTGAAATATGTATCACAATCGAATAAAATCGTTGATGGTACTCCATTTATCTTTACAATCTACAGTACATAAAGGCATCCCATGATATCTACTAAATACTACTCTCTAATCGGTAATAAGTCGGCCCACTTGGTGAGTCGGTCGACGATAACACAAATAGATTCATGATCCCTAGATGTACATGGAAGTCCTATCATGAAGTCCATGGATATCCCATCGCACATCCACTATGGGACCTCTAAAAGCTAAACTAAGCCTGATGGTACCTGATTCTACACCTCCACTTGCTGACAAGTGAGGCCCCAAGAGACAAACTATGATACAACTTTCTTCATTCCCGGCAACCAATTATATCTCCGGAGATCCAGGTACATTTCCACCACTCCATGATTTATCATAAGAGGGGACGTGTGGAACTCCCCCAAACTACCCTCTGATGTGACACTGGTACGATGGTATGTCTCCTAAATAGGATGACTTTCTCCCTACATTCAAAAAAACTATCAGCTGCATGTCCTGCGGATATCTGAGCATGTCGAGCCTCGCAGTCAGCATCCATACGCTGCGCCTTCCTGACTTGCAGAACAAGTGGGATAGTTACAGTAAGATTTTGATGAAAAGATTCTCCATTTCAACCCATAAATGACATTTTCAAATCGTCCAGCTACTTTGTCGCCTCACCTAACAGATGTATACAAGATCTCATGGTGAGTGCATCTTCTACAATGTTCCCCTTCCTAAGAGTATAGACTATCTCAAAGTCATAGTCTTGGAGGAACTCAATCCATATTCGATGCCTTCAGTTCAGTTCCTTATGAAAAATGATATACCTGGCACTCTTGTTATCCAAGTATACTATAAAACGCTTACCCATCATGTAATGTTGACACATCTTCAAGGTGAAGACCACTAGTGCTAAATCCAGGTCATGGGTAGCGTAGTTCTTCTCAAGTTGTCTTAGTTTTCGAGAACCATATGTGATCACTGCTCGCACCTGTATCAGGACACATCCGATCTTGGTCCCTAATGCATCATAGTAGACTACATACCCTATGCCCTCATCTTGTATCCTCATGTTGGGGGCACTATTCAACATCTTCTTTAGCACCTAAAAACTCCGCCGGCATCTCTCTAATGAAACGATGGGTTTCCCCTTCGTTGTCAACACTGATAAAGTTTCTTCAACTCTGGAGAAACCTGGCACAAACCTCTAGTAGTATCCATCCAAACACAAGAAAATTTGTACCTCAATCACACTCCTTAGTGGTTCCCAAGAAAGTACAACCCAGATATTTTATGGATCAATCGTAACTCCATCCTCCAATATGACGTGTCCCAGAAAGTGAACCTCTAGGATCATGAACTGGCACTTAGAGAGCATACCATACAGTTGGTGCTCTCGAAGTGTGTCCCGAACTATCTGCAAATGATAGGCATTCTCCTACTCAGTGGCTATGTATATCATAATGTCGTTGATGTAGACTACTACAATGTTGTCACGGCATTGCTGGAAGATCCTAATCATGGGTTCCATGAACACTACTGGAGCATTGGTCATGCCAAACAGCATGAACAGAATCTCATAATTGTTGTACCCATATCTGAAATCCATCTTCTGAACATCTTTGTATCACACTCTGAGCTGGTGACAGCCAGATCTGAGGTCTATCTTCGAGAACCACCGTGCGGCCTTTAGCTGATCAAAGACATTGTCAATCCGTGGGAGTGGGTTCTTGTTCTTCACGGTCACCTGGTTCAAGCACCGATAGTCAACACAAATCAACAAGCTCTAATCAGCCTTCTTGGTGAACAAAATCGGGGCTACCCAAGGAGAAAACAATGGGCCTAACGAATCCCTTCCCTTATAAGACCTCAAGCTGTACCCACAGCTCACAATGCTCTATGGGAGCCATTCGATACACTGGTGTAGATATCTGTATCATCCAAGGGTACAATTCAATGTAAATTTTCACCTCTCTATGAGAGGTAGACCAAAAACATCATCCAGGAAGAGGTTTTTGTACTGGTCCACCACTATAGGATAACTCAAACTCTCCACATCAACATATCTAAGGGTAAGACTAGCTAACTGATGTGTTATCGGCTGCACCCTCCCCTGGTTAATTCCATCTTACGATGAAAAAGATCCCTTCTCGCCAGTGAATATAAACCTGGTCTATCATTGTAGACAAACTACACTTTTCACCTAATGTAGTCTATCTAAGCATGAACTATAGATAACCAGTCCATACCCAAGATGACATTGTATGGACTCAATGAAGCCTCAAGGAGATCACAGTCAATACTCTCGCCTCCTAGAGTAAGCTCTCACTATCAGTTCTAGTTTTTAATAGTCGAATCCACTCCCATAGAAGTGTCTAGCCATAATGATCAAGACAACAACTTCGTCATAATCTTTTATCTCTGAATGAGGGTAGTGAAAAAAATAATGACCAACACTTGTGATTATATGTAATGTAGCTAAGGTGGAGTAGACCCAGATCATACCTCATATCATCACCAGAGCACCATGGTCGTATGACTCAGCTGTGTGGAGCTGATCTCACCCATATCCACCTGCTCCTACCTGCTCTTTACGGTCGGCGTGGACCACTTGGTGGTGGTGGAGATAACATCTCAAATCATCTCCCACCGCCAAATGCAAGGCCAGCTCTTCTACTAGGTCCACCTGCTCCATACAGACCTCCTCGATCCAACCTCTGTCTCTTCATGGGAGATTCTTTGACCATCTCCTGATCATCCGTACGACAGGTCGGACAGACATGAGCTATGTGACCCATCCTGCCACATGTGAAACACTGCATGTTCCTCTCATGACTGGCTCTATCTTTGGTACCCCGCACAACCGATCTTGAGTCATGCATTTGTCCACCTGTAGGTATAGCCCGATTGGACATCTAGGACATCTTTCTGCTGCCTTCTATACAAGACTCTTCTATGTGATGTCCGATGGTGGTTCTGGTTGCTGGTGACTGCTCAGAAAGGAAACTCTCCACTAAGATGTATCGCTCTAACACCCCCACCTACTTCGGGATGCTAAGAGAAATCATCGAAGCCCTGATCTCTTATAAGGGTCCCTGCTCGAAGGTCTGGGACCTGAAGAATGGGTCATGCACCAATTCAGTTGAGTATCATGAGTGGTCGGTGAACTTTTCTGAGTACTGATTCATAGCCATGCGGAAGATGAAGAAGCTCGTGAATGTGTACTGTGTGAAGGGTCACTGGAATAAACTCTGCACGAAACATGCTCTCAAAATAAGCCCATAAATGTGTCAACTCATCATGAACCTAAAGCATCAGGCTCCATAATCTTCCGGATGCTACCTAATGTAGACTAGCGACTAGATCACCATGAGATCAGCTGGTGTCCCTACCAGTCGGAATACTCTCACTAAGGCCTCCAGCCAATCCTCAGCTGCCTTTAGGTCTGTCTTAGCCCTAATCCAGGGTGTCCTCTGGCGTGAAAACTCATACAACATGCTCAAGCGGCATGTACCCTCTACTGGTGAGGATGGTGGCTTTGGTGGCCCAACGGTTAATGGTACTGTTGGTGCCTCCACTGGTGTCATTAGTGGGCGAGGTCCCATGCACTGAGGACTCATCACATGGTTGGATATCAGTTTGTACTATACCCATATCCCTAGCTGGCTATATGCATGGAGGATTCCTGAAAATACAAAGGTGTGACATGTTAAAAAAGTTATATCTGGTGAGCTAACTCAAAGAGATAAAAAAACATTAAAAAACACACACTGTCAGTTATTTCATGCACTATGTAAGAAATAAGTTGTCAGGGTCCTGGTGTTTGGATACTTTGGCCACCGCACCAACACAGGATTCCATAAACTAATATCCACCCTCACTTCACATAACACTATTTCCATTAAAATGATCAGATTCCAATGTTATACTATAGAAATGACTCCTTCGATACCAATATGTCATTTCCCATACCCAAGGGACCATTCTGTGACAATCCCATGCATGCCTTCCATATGCCAGGGGCAGGAAACTAGCACCAAAATGTGTATTCCCAATAATCGAGAAGGCATAGACTTTATAACATGAAAACACACACATCCAAGATAAACACTAGATACGAACACAAGTAATATGAATAGTAAAAAGAGTGAGTAAAATATGTAAAAGAGGCCAGAATACAAGCCCAACTAAAAAGTACATGAAAACTGAAAGGTCAAAGTAAACTGAAAGAGCTCATATGATCACTCTCCAAGGATCCTACCTAAATGGTTGGAACAGTTCTCGAATGGTCGTCTCTATAGAATACCTTGTCTAATTTCCACCTCATAGCTACCTATGGTCCTGGTACTCTCATCCTCAGTCAGCTTTTTCCTTCATGTACACCAAACACAACAAGGAGCGGGCTACGCCCGTGCAGGGGTGAGTATAACGATACTCAATAAGGACCCCGAGACCCTCATGGTCTCACCAAATCCACAATGGCTAAACCATATAACATGAACTCAATAGAAAACCTTAATTATGTATATTCCCATACATATACCTATGTCATCATGTACACCCATCTCAAGCATGATGAAACACTAGGTCTAACTCAAAAGCCCAAATCTCAATTCTTCAACAAGGGAAGAAATACCACGAATGTAAGTACCACACATGTACGCCACACAAAAATATACAACAAAGGTTTTCCACAAAGGATAGTACCACATAGGTACATAATCAGCTCACACTAGGTATATCATAGATACAGTAATAGAGTTGATTATATGTGACTAATGAAGTGTCTTACTCTATTTAGAGGCAGACTCAAAAAGAAACCTAAATCACAGACCCACACAAGATCCTAATACATCATCATACCCAAACATGATCCTAAGACTTCATAAGACCCAAACATGATCCTAGTACATTGTAAGACCCACACATGATCCAAGTACTACATCAGTCCCACACAGAATCCTGGTACATCGTCAGACCCACACATGATCCAAGTACTGCATTAGACCCACACATGATACTAGTATATCATCAGACCCAAACATGATCCTATTACTTAATGAGACACACACAGGATCCTAGTACGTCACCAATCTCACATAAGATCCTAGTACTGCATCAAATGCACACATGATCCTAGAACATCATCACAACCAGTTATAGGGTTTCGGCAATAAGCATGCTCATCTCCGAGAGAGTCTGCTCCTCAAGTTATCGGTGGATAGTCCAAAATCCATGAAATACCATGAAGAATTATCCAAAAGGACAACCACATTATAGGGTTCTCAATCAAACAAATTCTTCGTTAAAAGAACACCCAGTATTTAAGGTATTATCCTTTTTTCCTTGAGGACCAAGTTGGATTTGTGCTCGATCCAACTTGATCGTACACAAACATTATCAAAATATCAAGTGGGTTATACCAAAAGGACAGTATCACTACATCTTTTCCGGGACCATATGCGGTTCTTCAAATGGACGCCTGGTGCCAAAGTTATATCCAAAAGTGAAGTAATGGGTCGAAGTTGGTCTAGGTCTGGTCTGACCCCGCCAGCGCCGACCCGACCTGGTTTAGGTCGACCCAGCCCACTAGATCCACCCCGGCCCATAGGGTCTAGCACAGCCTAGCCTGGCAAGATGTGGGGGGAGTCATGCACCCCCCAAATCATCGAACGGCCTTCGACCGTTCGGTCGCCAGCAGCACGCGGGACCCACGAGGCTCACTCGGTTTGGACTCGACTGGTTGTAATGACTAGTACCTTTGCCTCTATGGTGGCACGTCATCCCCCACCCTCCACGGGCGGCATTCATCCGGCTGCGTTCCACCATCCTCCATGGCCAGGTGGTCCACGACCCCTTTCTCCAACGGCAGCGTGTCGGGCGCCTCCCCTCGTCGGCCGCCCGAACGCCGGCCACCCACCATTCACCACTGTGGATTAATTTGCAGCTCCTTGCTCTCCAGACTGTGAGATGCACGCCGCTGCCCAGTCATGCGGCAGGCTTCCATTGGCCGTGCCCTTGCTCTGCTACGTCCAACAGGCTATGGCCCTTCTCCGGCGGTGCGGTTGTGCCGATGTTGTCTTCGCGGCTGGCCATAGTGCCTACTGTCGTACCCATTCCCCACTGGTGCAAATAACCCGCACCAGTTTTATTCATCCTCTATCGAAAAGATTTCATGTAAAAGAACCATGAGATTTGTTGAGGGGTCGGGTCATGTTTATTTGGCCCGCATCCTTCATGTTAGAGTGGTAGCAAGCAGTTCAATTTTTTTTATTCCAGATGAACATCAAGAATGGGTATGGGGGTATCTAAAACATAAAACTATACAATGAAGGTTTTTTGATGTGTCAGGAGATGAATACAGTGGAGGTGAAGATGGATCCAATGATTGTTCCTTCCAAAATCATGATTTCGAAGATAGGCTTGTCCATAGTCCACTTCATTGATTCTAAAGAACGTTCTTCATTGGTGTTTTTTTAGAGAAGTTATTCATTGGAGAGGTAGGATTTCTCCACAGTATTCCCCCAATACTCATCACTTCTCCATCCAATCCTCTAAAAATAAAAGATGTTCCAATATAAATTCAATTATGTATATTTCTTTATGTTGGAATTATTAAATGTTGACACATTTAATTAATTTAAGTTGGCTCTGACAAATAAATGGGGAGTTGAAAGGGGTTTCTCCCATTAAAGAGGGTTCTGGTGGTCCGTACCATTAATTTAAAAATGGGGTTTTCAGTTATGGTAGTCCCCACCTTTTTAAAATTTATGTGGGAGGTTTTATTAGAAAAAAAATAAAAGTGACTTTTATTTTTTTTATTTTCCATGAAAAACAAAAAATCTATATTTCACTCTCAACCTACTGTGGTCGAGATGAATGTCTCATTATGCGAATACCAGAGCTACGAGTTCAACGATACCCCCGGATTTCAATTCCGAGCACCAGTTTAAAAGTTACAAAAACCCGCTCATGCATTTACTATACGTACATGAAATGTTTTTCAGAGATTTATTCCTCGCACACCGGGCCACAAAATCTCGTTCCATCAATTTTCAAAAACTCGTAAAATTAATAAATTACTAAAAAAATTACATGGAATTAATGGGTCTTTAAATGATCTCATTCTTTCCTTTGTAATGAATCAGATCAAATCAGAATGGCCCAAATGCCATAATAATTTTATTATTATGATAATCCCCCATTCAAGAGGTCAGGTGGAACCTTTACAAGGCCTGAAGGCTTAATGACAAATACATTAACGGTAGGTCGTAGATGGAATAACCCAAAGAAGAAAACATGTAATAGATCCTCCCTAGTATATGTCGTTATATCACCACTCCACCATTGCAGGACTGGTTGGATAGTTTCCCTATGAAAAGCTGCATAGTCCCAGTACCGATGGAAAAGCCATACCCTCTCAATATTCCAATTCTAATTAGCTCTGATCTAGTTAATGTGTCTTCCCTGAATCATCTTCCAAACCCTTGTCCCTTGTAGTCTGTCTGGTACATTTCCATTTTAATGGGGCCTAAAGGACTTGGGGTGGCCCAAATGCATTAAGGTGGCCTGAAGGCCTTGAGAATCAACTAGACTGAAGGCCATGGGTGGCCTAAAGGCCTTGCAGGACCAGATGACCAAAACTATTGACCAAAGGACTTGATGGATGAATAGTTCTAGTTGTTATAATATCGAAAACTACTTACTACAGTCCCGTATGCAGTGCCGATACATTGTCACAACAGTATTGATACAACAATTAGATTAAGATGCGGTAATTCAAACACCTCAATCCCTATGTTGAACATCATGAATAACGAAATGGAAAAAGTGTAACTGGAAATTTTCTAGTCAAATACACTTATTCATTTCCCATTAATGAATCCAAATATACCAAAAATGAGATACGATTTTGAGGGAGTAAAATTTTAATTTTGTATGAATGTACACTAGAAGATGAATTATATAGCTGGGAAGTAAAAGTATGATATTGATTTTACATTAGGTATATTAATCATTAAAAGAAATATATCTCTTTCAATATGTTTTATATAGGATAGTATAGGTGGATCAAAACTTAGTAATCAAATATTCAAAACTAGTATATTCATGAATATATCAATAGGTGATGTACATATATATTTAGCAAATTGTGAGATGCTAGAATCATTAGTATTGAGTGATTGTAAGCTTACTTTTCTTTTTGGGAAGTTTCTTGTAAAAAACAATTATTGTCATGTGCCATATGTTACTAGAAACATAATCATAGAGTTGAATTTTGAAACTAAGGTAATATACATGATGTATTTAAATAATTTTTTTATATGGATAACATATGTTATGGTATGTAAGATCATAAAATTTAGTTGTATACAGAAGAATATTAATATCTATTTTTGGAAATCAATTACAAATATTGTGAGAATGAATCATATCCTACCAACCTATGGATATTTAGGTTAGGTCATATAAATTATATTTTTTTATGAAATATACATCAAGTAGGATATTTAGTCTTCATTTAGTTAAAACCCTCAGATATATATCACACTTGATTACTATGTAAAATGACCAATGAACTATTTAGTGGGAAAAGAAAAAATATGAAATGAGATACTGTAATTTTTTTATACTAATGTATTAAGCCTATTTTCCATAGATTAATTTGATTGTTTTTCATACTTCATTTATTTTAGAGATGTCTATCGCATATATGGATATGTCAACATAACTTATTATAAGGAACAACCCTTTATGATATTTAAGGAATACCAAAAGGATGTATAAATTATACTTGGTATCAATAATTGGAAGCTCGTCTCATATCATGGTTGGAATATCATAACCCTACATTCTCATGATATTTATTTGATTGTGATATATTTTACCTAAATGTTCATTCTTATAAAAATTTGAGGAATATTTTCAGTAAAAGGATTAAACAAACCCTCCTTAACATGGGCAGATTGATTATGATACATAACACCACCATTATTCTCTTTGTGATATTCACTATAGACTATGGCATTAATGCTTAATCGAGTACCAAAAAAGTAGTAAATGGGATACTATATTTGTTATGGTAATTAATGAAACCTAATCTATAACACAGACATGTATTGGGATACGAAATCATTTTTTAGGACTCTTCTTACTCATACATTAACATCAGGGATGATCAATTGTATATTTATAAGTCACCATAAAGTGACAAAGTTATATTACATATATAACCCTTAATTTTTAATGTTATTTTAGAAATATATTCTATATTTATGGAATGGGAACACATTTACAATTGAAATACTAAGATAAAAAATTAATTTTATGAATTTGATTCTCTATATAAACAAAACATTGTATGAGAATAAAATCCACTAACGATAATGCGAGAAGAAGTTATACCTAAGAAATAAGTACTACTTATTTCATCTCAAGATATTATAAAACCAGTGTGGTATTTTTTTCTTTTCACTTATATAGTTGATAGAATTATACTATAGAATAATTGGACTATGGAATATTAAGATAATATATATGGAGTCTACGGTGCTATATAAATGAATCCATGCATTCTGAAATGGAGGCTATATACCAAAATCATGTTGGGATTTTGGTAAACCTCCAAATGATGCAATAAAAATTGTGATTAAATGTGTATTTAATACAAAACATCACATTTATGGAAAAGTGAGAACCCATAAGGCATGACTACTGTTGAATGATTTCCTGAAATGTCATGGCATCAACAATGATGAAGCCTATTAACCGGATTTTATAAAAAATAAATCATAATATTACATGAAATATTAGTTTTCCATGATAATTAAATTTAGAAACTTCATGTACAAACTACTTTTCAAAATGTTATGATAGTTTAAGACATCTATATAACAATATAATAAGGGTTTATTATGTTAAATGGTATAAATAAAATATAAAAGTGGGTCAAATCCATTCATGGATTGAAGAAAACATTAATATAATTGAAATTTCTTTTCAAAAAGGCTACAATAAATAATAATTTTAAAAATGAAATTTATCCATGATTATATAAATATGATAGTGGTGTGGTATTTATTTAAAAATATTATATGTTGAAGACATACTATTATTTGGGAATGATGTGAATGTATTATTATTTGTGGAGACTTCGTTTTATGAATTTTTTCATATGGAAGAATTAGATAAATTATAATTCAACAATGATGTCAATATCTATCATCGTTGATCTCATAATATACTTGGGATAAGTAAGAGAATATATATTTACATGGTAATAAAATGTAATATATTGAATTATCAAATAGAATGTGGTTTTCAATGCCACATTGTGTCAATATCTCTAAGAAATGTGTCTTCAGACACAGTAGGGGATTCAAAGAAAATGTACAATTTATTATGCCTCAACTTTGGGATCTATGACATATTTCATGATTTATAAAATGATTGAGGCATTATTTTCATTAAGAATGTTGGGAAAATATGAAGCTAATCTATGATATTTTCATTGGGCTACTGTAAATACAATACTAAAGTACATTGTTTGTAAAAAAGGAGATGTTACTATTGTATGAAGTCAATGAGTACCTAGTTGTGATGGGATACACAGAATACAACTTCTAAACAAATGAAGATGATATTGAATCATATTTAGGATATTCATTTGTTCTAAATAGTGTGCCAATGTGTTGCAGTATCTTGATGTACTATATGGTTCATGATTCAATTTCAGTGTATCGGTATATAGAAACTTCAGATGATGATAAAGATGTTGTTTGGATATTGAACAATGTTTCTAAACCTATAATTATTCATAGAATAGTATTCCCTATTATAATATACTGTTTTAATGCATTGGAATTGTAACTCACTAGGGAGCCTTTGTCTCACTAGAGGACAAATCATATACTATATAGGTTACATCCCTTGGTGGATTTTACCTAATGGTGAAAATTCACGGTTATATGAGTACCCATATAGGATAAAATAGTAGATCTCAGTCCTAAATTGACATCTCAGTAGAATCATGATATGAACAATAGATCAATCAGGTTGAGAATTGTTATTATTTTGTTCTGTTGAATGTTGGAGTGTTGTGAGTGGGTTCCATAGACCCAAATCCAATATCTACACTGATTACCATTACATTTATATAATTTGATAGATACATGTGTATATTCATTCTATAATAATTATTATTCTTAAGTATCCACTATTGTTTGTGTAATTTTCATAGATTATGTGTCATATGAAAATATTATAGTAGTTAGAATATATGATTCTAAACTTCAGATACTATAACACCAATCATTAATATATATCCTATAGTATAGATACATCATACGAAATTGAATTGTATAAATTTGGACTATATGTTGATGGGGGATCATAAGAATTGATTAATTTCTCCTCATTTACACACATGGTGATCTCGGGTAAATGAGATCATGAGGAATTACTTGCCAAAAATAACACCATCAGTTTTGTGTTTCATTGGTTGTTCCTATATACAATTATGCTCATTAGTCTCTAAAAATAATATCATTATCAATGTTCAGAATTTGACCACATTCATTTATGAAAGTGAAAATCCTTTAAATTGATGTCATGCTGGCATTTTCTATGGTTGGTGGTCATTGGTTAAAATACATTGGATTAATGATCATAATATAAATTCTAATTTTGTTTTTGAGGAAGAGAGGTCATATAGGTCTAGATTGACAAGGTTTGTAGTACATTTAATAAATACATGGCCATATTAAGAGAATATAATTCCACATTATGTGGTCATGAAAAACATAATGAAGAAAAATAATAAGGAAACGTGTTTTCCATATTTATTATGAGATATACAAGACAAAGATACTATATTATCCAGAATATGCTCTTCTAAGGTAGTCATAGCTAGGAAATTCATTATCTTTCTAGGGTCCATGATGGGTTTACAAAAAACATCCATGTTTTATGGGTTGGACACACTACTATTGAGGTAATTTCCGAGATTGTCTGATAGTAAGGGTATCTATATATTCCACCAATTTAATTGAATTTTATTTTATCTAAATAAGGGTCCCACAAGCGAGGTTGGTGAATTTTAGATATAAATCGATTTCAAGTAAAAAAATAAAATATTTTATTGAATTTTATAATAATAATTATTTTATTTATTTCCCACTATACGCCCCTATCGATTGATCAAAAACATATGTATGAGAAGATATAAATTTTAAATCAAACATAACATATTCAGGGATTATTAAATTTTTTAGTAAACTTGAGTTCTAATTTAATGGCTTATATTATATCAAGTGACATGTTAAAGTGTTACAAGTGAGTATTAATATATTTTTGACATTTATGACATGTTTATTATGTCATATGGGAGAAGAAAATATAAAATTGTGTTTATTACATTCCAGATACAATGGTGAAATTTTGGAAGGTATAACCTCAGTATAAAAACTCATTTTAGGAACATCAAAAGAAATCTGCACAATTTAGATGAACATAAATAGATAATATATCTTCTCAAATCCTATTTATCTATTTGATATGTATTCATAAGGTTGAAAAATGATGGATTTATCTCATATTCTTGAATGACTCCACATTGTCCACACAATTGAAGGGTTATCATAATGAATTTAAATATT
Source organism: Viscum album (assembly GCA_963277665.1). Lineage (NCBI taxonomy): Eukaryota > Viridiplantae > Streptophyta > Magnoliopsida > Santalales > Viscaceae > Viscum > Viscum album. The sequence goes on along the minus strand of OY728141.1, from coordinate 587,081,750 downwards.
CTGTTGTAGTACTCTATAATCATAGATCTATGATTCAGGGGATATTCTACATGTGTGGAAGACATATAAGATGCCTTGTTTGGAGAATTTTATCCATGATACACCAGCAACATGTGAACCAATTCATCAAATTAAAATTACCAACATTTCATTTATTTTTTAATTAAATTATATTTTTAGGATTAAATTTAATTACATGACATTCATAAAATTATTTTTCCATGGGCTTTTATAGTCATTTAATTTTACAGGAATATGAAGCCAAAATTTTAAAATCCCTATATTTAACATATAATGTTAGACTTGGGTTCAATAATAACATTTTTTCACTATTAATATAATTTATTAAGATATACGACATTATATTGAGTCGTATATTAATTTTTATTAATAAATCAAAAAAAAAACTTTCTGTTTTAATTTTTGAATTCCATAATGTGGAATGTTAGTCACTCACTAAAAAAGTTTGGTTTATACTCATATCCCTCCTCATTTTTAGGATATATCATATCCAATTTTAAATTATGGAATATGATTCTAAAACAATCATTAATTTTTTTTTTCAGGATTTGTTCCTGTCAATTTCACCAATACATATCAATTCAGAGATTTCAGATGGATTATTAGGATAAATGTTATGGTCTGTCAAACCTAGCATGAGGGAAATAAGGAAACTATTCCTTTCCCTCCAATGGTAATTAAAATTACACTATTCTAAATATTACAATATATATGAACCGTCCAATCAATTGTAAATATTATAAATCTTGTAAAATGCTTTGGATACCCAATTTAAACATCCTTGAAAATAGTATTTGGTGTAACCACCCCAAATAATATTTATATTATGTTTGAATTAGGTAATATATTCTGATTCAATATTTAATAATGAAATAAAAGATAGTTTCTAAATTAGAAAAAATAACACAACCATATTGAGTAAATAGCCATCAGGATATTTTTACATATTTCTTACACTAGTAATCCAATGCACATTTGGGTATAAATATTATATATCATAATAACCAATTAAAAAACATATATTTTGATCTTATTTAAGTAACCCCATATTATTGGTAAACATTTAAATGATTATGTACTAAGATTACTAAAATATATAACCATTTTATATAACAATATTGTGATATTACTTCTATTGTAATACATCATATAGATTAAAAAGTAATTTCAACAATAATATTCATGATCTGTTATGACACTACCTATATAAATAAATATTTTTCAAATAGTGGAAATTTCATTACTTCATACCCTTAAACAAAGAGTCTTATATTTAATCAATATTGTCTTTAAAAAAGGAAAATGGATGAAATAATAAAAACACTATGTTAACATACTTTAATACAATGAAAAATATTTACATAATCTGGTCTTTTAATTTTAAAATATCATGTAAATATTTCATTATCTTATCAATACCTGATATAGGGTGTGTGATTAGCCTCAAATCAATATAAACTTTTAATCGTAGAATACAACACAACATCTAACCTAGGTCATTAATGATGAATATTTTTGTAGTAAATAGACTTATAAATTTATTAATTTTAAATAATTGATGATAAACTAAAATAATTGGGGTTTGTGGTGAATTAATAAGTATAATTGAATCATACATACGAAAATCCATGGAAAATTATTATTAATAAAAAAAATACTCCCAATGATATTCATTTATGTGATTATTCACAATCTATTTTAATATCCCACATTAGCTAAATTATAACACTCTATGATATTGGAAATTATCCTCTTCTAGTAAAATTAAATAAGTTATTATTGCTCTAATAAATCACAAAATGGACAATATATCCACCTCATACATGGTGAGAAATTTATGGAAGTTATTAATTAATAGAACATCCTACGTAAGATATCAAACATAGAATATCACCATTTAATCCCCAATAATAAATGATCAATAATATTCCATAGTAACCATGTTTTTGGGGGAAGAATAATGAAATGATGAAAATAGACACGCAAGGGAATAATTTTTAGGGAAATGTTACCAACAATAATTTAATTGTTATCCTTGGACTTACATTTATTGGAAATGAAATAATTAATTATAATTGAGTATGGAATATGAATCTTAAAATGATCATCTTCAATGAGTTCCCTCATGTTAGTTTTCGACCATCATGGAATTTTTAGGATCATTTGTAAAATTGGGTGAAGAGAGCATCAGAATATGGAAAAAAATATTGATAAATATAATTAAATGATTACTAATATAAAATTAATCTATATAAAAAATATTTAAAATAAAATGTATTTAATAGGATTATAAATCGGTAGTTTGAGTTTAGAACACATATTATAATACAAATCCTAGTATAAATATTTGTTATAATTAAAAATATAGAATAATTTTCAATGATTTTTTGGTTTATTCCATAGGGATTTATTTCCATTAATGATTTATGGGTTATGAAACCCATAATCATATATTATCATGACCACCATATATATGGGAAGTTTACTAAATTTTTACATATATTAGTTATCAATTTTCTATGTAAATCCCAGATGGTCCCCTTGGATTTTCCATAGATACAATGAGGCTCAATTCATCATCAATGGAGAAATTGTACTAATGATTTTCTATTATTTGTATATAACTCATTAGATATTTTATATTTATTAATAGAGTGACTACGTTCTCTATCCAATAAAGACATATGTTGGAGTAAGAAATTGGGCTAGAGTAGGACTATAATCTTAGTCTCTAACTCAGTATTATGTTATAGCTATGATAAAACCTATATAATATTTTGGAGTATCATTGGACAGTAATTTAGCTTTGGGGATATATGTGATGTCATGTTGGGATAATATAAGATTCCTTGCTGGTAAATTCTAGATTCACAAAAATCATTGTATAGGAATTAGAAGAGAATGATATAGATATCAAATCATGCCATGGTGGAATATATACTATTGTAAATGGTTTATAATATTTTTTGGAATCAATACAAGATAGATAGGTGAGTTATTTTGTGTTTATAATCTTTATTATTCCATTGGTGTTGGATGATTCTCATTGGGATGATATATTTTTTTGGTCATGGAATGTAGCCCTATGTTTGTGCATTAGACTACATTAATGCTTGGAAAAAAATTGTGAATAGTATCTAAATGTTAATTTTTTACATATTTACATTTTTAAAATTTTTAATATAAGAAACAAAAATGTAAAAATTTATAGTAATTTAGATAATAAACAATATATATATATATAATATAAATAACTATGTTTTTTATGGAAAATTTAAAAATCAGTAAATAAAAATTTTATGAGTCAAAAAATAAATCAATCTCCGATATGCGATCAATCAATATGTGGGTATTGTGAAATTAAATTAATGGAACACATGATTTTGAATATGAAATTTTTTTAGATATTATTCTCCCTTATATTGTGATGCACTTTTGAGAATCATGACATAGCTTCCTGCTTCACTCCACACCAAGAATCATGAAATCCACCATGGAACATTAATAGATATCAATTTCAATATTTTATAGAAATAATATTATGTATTGGTTAACCATAAATAATATCATAGGGCCACTAAATATAAATAGATGACCAATGGTTATTGAGGATAGATCATGAAAAATTTGACTATGATAGAAGAAGAATGTTTTATTATTCAGAATTCATTATATACATAGTTAGCTTCTATGGAAGGATTTGTTACAATTTATATCTATGAAATAGGTTCTACCAGTTTTCATTAAAATATTAACTTGATTTAGAGCGATGATCCACCAATATTGAATATTTATTTCATATTCAAAGACATTCCATTGTGAAAATAGGTCATTGGAACACTAGTAATATGCAAGTTGAATCTTGATGACGCAACTACCTAGTTCAAATCTATTGTAAGATCTCAACGTTGTATGAGTTATGTCCAGTATACCATGAATTGATCCATATATAGATTCTAAAAAGTATGAATATATTTCAAAATTAATTTCCATTTATGGTCAATATCCTTTTAAAGGGTTTTCATCCATGAGGGTTAATATGTGATGATGTTGAACAATATATGATGATAAAATATCATGCTATATTCCAATCTTGTAGTGGATAAAATGTGTAATCGATTGCATCATACTAATAAACCCTTATGTTAAAGACATTTTTGAATTGTTAATTATTGATATTATGTAGTTGTTTCATTTAGTGTTTGGATGGATGTGGAATAATATTATATAACTATAGTGGAGCTATAGATTTGTTGAGAGGTGTTGGGGATGTGTTAAATGGGCCATGTAATGTTTAATTAGTAAGGGATCCAAGGGTGTTTTGATTCAAGAAATTATGATCTGTTTTGGCTGCAATATGGAAAATCATTGTTTTTACACATAGTATGAGATTATGATATATTAGGAGTAGTTTTATACTATATACTATTATATTTTATGCATGAATTAGATGTTATATTTTACAAGTAAATAAAAACAATCTTGGAGATCATTTTCATACAAATGAAGGGTCTTTTTGTAATATATATGGTATTCTTATAAGGCGTGTGACACGGTAACTAAAGGAGGAGTCCTCACAAGATATAGATTCAACTATTATTTTTTATATTTTTTATGATTAATTCATCTATTGACCATTATTGCAGAAAATATTTCTATATTTTCGTGGTTTTGGGGGATGAGAATTGATTTTGATAAGTAATTATTCTTTTAATGATATATTTTGACTGATTTATGAAAATTTATATTATATCTCATATCTTATTACCGTTCTATGTGGAATGAATACTGTTTTGTGAGTGAGGGAGTTATTAATAATTAATTTAATATATTTTTTCTTCAACCAAGATAATTGGTATATGTATTGATTATATCATAATATGATTTTGGGATAAATGTTTCTTTAAGAAGAAAATAACCTAACTGTGGGAAAATATGGGTTTTATAGATATACAGTGTTATCCCAAACCATGGTTGTGAAGACCCCAACCCAATTAGACCATTTTTCATTGTTACATTATTAAATTGTCATAATATAGAAAGAATCACATCCTGAAGGACTGAATAGTTGATTATTATTGGAAAACTCTATTCATTCTTGTACCATACTTTATAATTGAAAATATTAATTACAACATGGTGAATACTTTGAGGTAGAAAATATTTATATAGATTTACCAAAAATAATAGTCATAATAAAATTCCTTACATCCTAGGAAAATATAAACCGTATAGAAGGTGAGAGATCAAATTCCCAATAAAGGTTCTCTATAGTAGAGGGTAACCTGAATCAATAAATATAATCAATATTTTAAGATAAATAATAGAGAATAGAAAACTGTTATTCAATAAAATGAGATTGATATGCATGTATAAATTTTATCCTAGGAGAAATCATTTCGTAATAATAAATGAATTTTAAATATAGAATATGATTAATTCATGTATATAGTTTATTGGACACATGAACCATTACAATCATGACCTTTCACAAATTGTGTAAATTTTAAATAAAAACCCATTTTACTCTATCAGAAGATAGTCTTCGCATGATATACCTAATGTATTGAGAGGATATCTATAGATGGACCCCAAAAATGTATTCTAGTAAAAATAATTTCTCAATTAACAAATAATTGATTTAATAAAAAAACAACATATTTTATCATCAAATTTTTTATAGAAAATAAAAGATATGGATTTATCAATATTTATAGAATTAGTAAAATGAAATTAAAAGTAAAAACCCTATAGATAATATAATATATTTTAAACAATAATAATTTCCATCACACAAGAATATAGATATTTATGATAAAATTAATTTACAAATAAATTTTTTTACAAAATATTTATTATTTATAGAGAAATCTAGCAATCACAAATGAATCTGACATTGTAAAATAACATTTATCACTTTGTATTTTTCATGTCAAATCACACTGGATTTCATAATTCAATGTGAAACATAAAATAAAATGAGTAATGAATAAAAAATGATATTACATTTCATATAGATAGTATATACACCACATAGTTGTTAATTTTTTCATAATAAGAAATAAGTCTCAATGGAATAATATTAACAACACAATCCCTTACAACATTTTAACTAGTCAAATTTAGATCCCCGTTAAATAAAAAAAATAAAAAAAACAATAAATATAACAAAATTATGAGACTCGTGACAAAATATAATAATTGGAAATAAATATAAATAACACAATAGAAATAAGTGGTGAATAAGTCATATATCTCATATAAGTAAAATTATAATACCACAAGATTTTATAGTATGTTATCTCATTAATGTAATTCAATAGCTTTCACAACGTGCAACATCGAGTTCAAGCACATCACGACCTTGAAAACAAGCCATTTAAAAAGTGGTTATGAATAGTATTACCCAAATTTGAATTTTATATATATCCTCTATAATATTTACATTCATATTTTCTCTTTCTTAGATATAATATAAAGAAAAATTCAATTTTTTATTTAAAAGATATATTTGTCCAAAAATGCAGTTTTTTCCACTGTTTATTGGAAAACTCGTTTCAAATACAATTTTTGAATGTTTTATATTTTTAATTTAAGTAAATTAAAATTTTCATTATAATAGGGACATAAAAATTTTGTTTTGATGAATATTTCTTACTTTTGTGAGAACATTCATATTTTTATGAATAGTGAAAAATACTACATTTTAGTAAAAAAAGAACAATATGATTTGAATTAATTTAAAGTTTTAAAAATTAAATTTTAGTGGTTTTAATGTATCACTAGATTATATTTTTAACATTTATTATAATTTTGGTCATAGGATATAATTTTACTTTTAAATTATTCATAAACACATGTCAATATTTTGATAGTTTTTACTTCATAAAAACCCGCATTATGGTTTCCAAAACTAGAATTAATTTTAATTTTATTAATGAATATTCTATGTTTTCAATTTGTTAAAATTGGCATCATATTTTAATTTCGGTATCAAAATTATCTTTGGGTGAATTTTTGGTATTTTTCAAAAAACTTTCAATTTTTGATCATTAGTGAAAAACATTGCGGTGCAGAAAAATACTGAATTTTTCATTTAAATAGTTATTTTTAAATAAAATTTTATCATTAATTCAATATAGATACATAATACATATATTAGTCCAATTTAATTAATTACATTCATTTTTTAATAATATTTGACAAATAAAATTTTATTGAACTATTTAGTGTATTTTACCCACCTTCTAGGCACATTTTCCAATTTCCACAAAATGTAATTTTACCAATTCATTAAATTGTATTTCAAAAATCCAAGAGACACAGTTGACATTTTTAAGTAAAATTTCATTTAATATAACAAATACAATTTTGGGTGAATGGTATCTTTTGGATTTTATTTAGCACGGTAAAAAGTAAATATGATAATTAAAGGTAAAAATGATTTTATAATTACAATAACACATATCGTAATTCTATTGGATATGTGTATTTCAACAAGAATAATCCTTATAAATATAATATTATCCTCTTTGGTTCACTTGGATTAGATTAATACATTAATTATATTTTATAAAAGAATGAGTTAAAAGTGGTAATTTCAAATTTTAATAAATAAAACATTTTTAATATATAGTTATACATAAGATAAATTATACTATAAAAATGAATTAAAAATTTATCAATATATCCAAAATCATGGAATTTTATTTTTAATTTTTATACATTAAATAATAAAATTTATTTATCATAATGTGATAATGCATTAATTATCTTATTGACACAATATTTAAATAATTGATATTTTAAATATATCTATAAATGTAAATTGAGACTTATGAATCATTCCACAAATTTTATAGGTTAATATTACTTGTTGGATTGATTTAATTTTTTTTTTGAAGTAATCATGTTTTATTTACTTTCACAAAAAACAAATACTAAATAGTGTCAAAATTGACATAAATGAGTTTATTACATAAATACTATATTATTGAATGATATAATATTCCTAAAAATCTATGGTGCACAAAAAGGACTTATAAAATTATATATATGTTGTTAATGAACCACGTGTGGTTCTATTTTTCATTTTATAGTATTTCTATTAACCATTTATTATTAATATACAAGAAGGCATTGTAAAATTTAAACTATTTTACTAGGAGTTCAATATAAAATATAAGGTTAATATGGAGTCCTAAACCTATCAAAAAATTACTGGTTGAGATTTTCTCATCCCATAATCACCTTTTTATTGTAATAAGTCTTCTTGGATCCATTATTAACTGAATATGATTGTATAATAAATTAATATTTCAATTGTTTCCTAGAGTCCCCGACATCTCTTATCAATGGTTACCTCCTCTTCTCTCAAAATCACTCCTCCAATTCCATTTGGATCATCCAAACCTAGATCAAATATATTACCTAATACACTAAAATTACCCTAAAGGCCTTACCTTAATCCGAAATCCATGTTAATAATCTATTTTGATCATATCAAAAGGAAGCACGTGAAGAAGAGGTAATAATTTCACTACCTCTTTCAATGTTATTTCCTTCATCCACATCCTCTTTCATTGTTGTTTCAATATCAAAATTAGTAATCTAGTAAACTCTATATAATATGATGTTATTATAAATATAGTACAACTATATTCATTATATTATCTATCCTATGAATGACAATGTCACCATACTTGCGTACATACAAATTACCGTCTCCATTTCACGGACTTGCGAACGAGCCTGTACCAGAGTGGTAAGGGCTCCTACATGGCATCCAAGAGACCCAAGTTCAAATCCAGGTAAAGGTGAATTTTCGGGTTACTGTGGTAGTATTGTAGCAGTACTGTAGTAGTCATTGTAGTAGTACAATAGCAGGCACTGTAGCAGTAACTATTCGGTACTGTAGTAGCTGGAACTATTCACCCGATTTGGGTCTTGGGACACCGGTTTGGGCCTACGGGTCTTCAAGGAATTTGGTTCATCAAAAGGACTTCGGGGAACAAGGGAATTGGGTCACGTAGTCCATGGAGTGGCCCAGTTCACAAATAGTAGGCCCTAGAAGAGGATCAGATCAACACGAGTAGCAACCACCAGATGCAGAGGTAGCCAGATTGGAAGAATGAGAGGGTATGACAGCCGCCATCGGGACCATCCATCATGCAGCTTTGTATGGGGAAATGATATCTGATCAGCAATGCAAGGTGCGGAGCTAAGGCGATCAATGATGCAAGATTCTAGGGAGGGTCTGTTTAAGAGGGTTGGACCTACGGGTCATGTAATGGACATGGTATGCCTCTGGGCCATCAGGACATGTATTGCCTGTCATGCCAGGCCTTGTTCCTTAGGCCTATGGGTCATGTATGGTTTCCACATAAACCCTTAAAATGGGTATTATCTCTAATAAAATAAAAAATAAGTCCTTCGGCCCATTTGGGCTCCATGTCGTGGTCGTGTTTGTTATTCAACACTTCATCATTTGGATGAGTATAATAATGAGAATAATTGATGTAAATAATAAATATAAAATTTTACTAGTTATGTATATATGATATACCATCCAATTATATATGATTTCACGATTATTAGAATTTTATTATCGCTTGTGCATACATATGGATAACCATCTTCACGAATGTGATGAGATTCCTTACCCATCATAACCAGTCAAGAATATTTTTTCTTGTATGATTAAAAAATGATTAAGAACTTAATATCATTCTGGATAAGAATCACATATATTCTATCAATATTAAACATGACTTATTTAATAAAACATATAAAGGAAAACAAATCAGTTAACACCCAAAACAATGATACTACTAATATATCTTTAACAAAGCAATATTAGAAGATCATATATGTTATCAACATTATATATGTGGTTCCTATATAATTTTATAATAAAATTAACTATTATACGTGATGTTAAGTGTAGATAACCAATCATGAAGTACATGAAAATTAAATTACTTTTCATAATACATAATACATAACAAAAACAGACACCTAAGGACCATAATAGTTTAGTGTCTTTGGAAACTTGGTACATAATCTTCTAATAAAGATGAAAGATCTTCAAAATTACCATAAATATCTTCCCCATTTGTTTTCTTACATAAAACCATTCTTTAAATCCTGGGGAAAGGAAATCATAATAAAGTTGAGCTCAAATGCTCAGTAAGGGTTATCATGGAGAAAATAAAAAACCATATACATTTGAACTTAAAAACATGATCATAATGTTTAAACATCAAAATCTTGAGTTTTGAAATAAATCATGGCAGTACATAAGGTATAGATCATAAAATAAATTCAATTATGATAAAATATCATGGGAATAAAACATGTAATTGTTTAAAACAATTATGCACATGATATTATTTCCATAATAGCCAAGGAAATGCTTCCAAGACCATCATAGTGGACAGAGTGCATTACTGAACCGGGTTTACTTATTGTTCCAACACTATATTACTGAACCAGATTTAATTCTCATTCCATACATGTCTATATCATGAGATATAAATCATTACCCAATGCATTGGATAGACATATAGGTCCCACCCATCTTATAATGAAACCATTCTTATGTGTTCCACAAAATCATAAATCATACATCATAGCATAACCCAGGTAATAAAATGGGATCTTAGACATCATACCATCATAACATAAACCATATAGGATAAAATGACTTCATATGAATAATCCCATCATAACCTAAATAAATCAAAGTAATAATAAGGATATAAAAATAACCCTATATCATCATAGATGAAAAATAATTTTGATAAAACACTTGAACGTAGTTCTTGAGTAAAATATCCTTTCTTCTTCAAATACATTTTCTTTTCTCAAAATGTTATTCAATATTAAAAGGAATTATTTTTTTGAAAATAATCATGAAATATTGTAGAGTAATCTTCATATAAATAAGGTGTTATAGAACATTGAAAATTGTTTCAATTCATATAAGTTAAGAAAAATTCTTCGTAATTTTTCTTGAAAAGTCAAAAAGTACCTCGTATGGTAATCAAAAGAAAGATTCCATCAATAATACATAGTAAAAGTCAAAATGGGGTAAACAAAACATTAAAAATACATGGATGAATATTAAAAACACTATGAATAAATTTATTATAAATCATATACATAGATGATAAATATAACCCCAGTAAATACTTATGAATAAACAATATCAGATTAGAACGAGATTGGAATAATTATCCCTTAACTTAGATCTGATTGCTTTGTACGTATCTTAACCTCCTATATAATGATTTACATAATTTTATTGACTTATTACCAAATCATATTTATTTTTATGATATCATATATGGTCATATTCTTATTGGTTTATTAGTAACATTTCATTTTTACTCATCATTCGGTTGTTAACTACATTATGTTATTATGCATGTTTGTCAAATAAATTCTTATTGCTATTTTTAGGTTATAATTATATCATTTAAAGAATTTTATTAGTATAATATATATAATATTTATTAATTAAATTCATTTATATAATCATTATTCAATGAATGTCATGTAGAACGAACCACATCACATCGTGGAGACGGTAGAACGTACGTATGCACGAGGGATGATATCATTCCCAGGATTGTGGAATTGTATTGAAGTGTATGCTGTATAATATTTCAGAATAATTATAATTTTATGATAATCACATATAGTTATTTCATCCATCATTATACACATCCATGTATGTTGGTGATGAAAAATAGATTACACCACGACTTGGAGATGGTAAGTCGTATGTACGCAAGCGTTGATATTTCATTTTTCATAAGATGGATAGAAGATGAAATATGGTTGATCCATATCCATAATAATATATATTTATACATGTGATAATGTTGTTATTAAATAATTATGAAACAACTCAGATAGAGGAAGTAGAGTAAGAAATAAGTTTATAAGAATCGGTAAAGGATATTACCTATTCTTCGATGTGCCTCTTCTAAACCTCTGATTAGGGCACAAAATATGGCCTTTTAAGAAGACCAAGACATATAGGATGTTTCTAGGAATGTTTTTAAGGGAAATGGGTAGGTTTTGGCAGAGTTTGAAAGCTCATAATTGATTGAATGAGAGAGGTAGAAGGATCTCATTTATAAGAGATGAGAGGGGAACTTTTGGAAATCCTTAGAAATATTACTTTATAATAAAAACAAACCACATATAAAAACATCCAAAAATACTCAACATGAAATATGATATGATATAGGGTTGTAATATAATAATCCAATAAAATTTATACATGATTTGAATTTATTTCAAACCTTATCATTTCAATTTATCCTTATTTAATCTATTTAATTTTATTTGTTGTAAGAATATTCTAAATTTTAAATGTTTATAAATACATACTTATGTGTTATTAATTTTCCATATTTGGATACTTTATGAAATTTCAGACCATATAGTTATAAATCTTTAATTTTTACATACTTTTGTTATTTTAGAACTATTTAATAATTTGTTATTCTTATAAAATATCAATAGTGTCAATTTTGACAGTATTAATTTATTTGAATTTAAATAAAAACCACACATAAGTTTTATTCGAAAATAAATATTTAATAGATTCCTAAAATGAAATTTTAATCTATAAAATGCGTGGAGTACATTAATTAGTTCATATTATATTTATTTAAATATACTTAAAACAATTTATTTGATATTTCTCTTAATAAAATTATTACTACAACATTTTTTTATATTTATTTAATATATCTATTTACTGCATAAAATATAAATATAAAATTCTATGATGAATATAGATCTAATAACATTCATAAGAATAGTTTTAGTCGAAATTATTTTCTAAAACACCCAACCTTTAAAATGTTATGTTTATTAAATTATGAAGGTGACAACTTCGACATCATTTAAAATAAAATAATATAAAGGTCATAATCTATTTTATAAGTCTCTATATGGTCTAAAAGACGATACATGAATGCTTATGGTGTAGATATACTCTACCAATACTTTTTGTTCTAGTGTTTGGGCCTTTGTATGGGTATTATTACTTTAATAAAAAAATAATGTCTGCATCATTACTGTATAAGCTATTATTGTAATTATATATTTAATAAAAATTAAAAATAAATTACCATGATAAAGAAAATAATTTTAGATTTCAAATGAGTATTTATAATCGAGTTTATATGCAGTATAACCTTATATTAAAAATAATTTAATTATTAAATTTTGAGTGAGACATATTTAACTTTTCTTTAAATAAAATAATATAAATGTCTTTATCACATACAAGTGGGTTCAAAAAGAAACCATTAAGACAAAATTATGTTTTAGGGGGAATTATAAACTTAAGATTATATGAATACAATTGTTTGTGCAATTTTATAATATCATTTTTACACTTAACTTGAGGATTTAACATTAAATGTGGTAAATAAAATTTACCGTAGTTACAATTCATAATGCCTAAAAATTAAAGTTTCGTATTTAAACAATTTGGGCCTCTTGATTCAAAATATGGAATCAATTTTTCTAAATACAAAACATATAATTTGAATCAAATAATTTAAAAATAATTCTATTATTGAGAAAACATGGTTTTAATGTTAAAACATTTTAAAAGATTGAAATGATTTTAACTATGAATTCAAGGTAAAATTAATTCTAATTAAATAAATTATATCAAATGGTAAATATATATAATATTTATAATTTAAAACAATTCAATATTGAAATTTAACTATATTAATTATATCAATGAAAAATTGTTCTTTTGTGTAAAATTTAGCATATTTGTACTATTAATCAAAATATTAATGTTATCATAAAAATATGGAAAATTTATCCAAAGTAAATTTTTATTTCATGATTCAAAATAATTTGTTTATTTTTCCAAATTGAATTTATAAACATATCAAAACTTATATTTAAAATTGGTGCATCATTAACAGTTTGTAAAATATCATTTTTTGAAAAACAATTCATTTATATGAAAAATTGATTTTGTTCTCATACCCTGTTCTAGAAAAGTTGTGAGATGATTTATAATGTTATAAAATTCAAAATTTTGTTAATAATATTCATTAAGGCTAGTTCATAAAAATATTATAATATAACATTGTTTAGTGAAACTCGGTATTGCGTACCACGCAAGCTATCGAGAAATGTCGCTCATGCGTGTTACCTAAGACAAGTATATTGTTGCATATACAAAAGAAGATATTAGAAGAAATTAAAAATAATACATCTCATAAAATATCAGGGTGTTACATTCTACCCCCCATAAAAGGAATTTCACCCTCGAAATTTTTCGTGGTTATAAATGGCTTACTACTTGAAAGTTTCTTTCATAGAAACCCACATCATAATAAGTAGTACTAAAAATTATTTTTAAAAACTAAATTATGAAACATAATGGTTACCCAAATTAACTCAACACTAGGTTCCAAAATATGGGAACATAGGTGAAAAAAAATGATATGGAAGAGAAATCTTACCATCATGTTCTGTTGGAAAGTGGTAGAGAACATGGAAATAAAAAAGCCAAAAATCACAAAGTAATAAATTTTTTGATGATATTAGGTACCATCTGATTCATTAGATATGAGGATACTAGGAAACTGTCTTTGGTTTTCAAGATCATTTCCCTAAAGGTGATGAATATTTGCATAAGGATAAAATTTTACATGAAATTAGTGTAATATCATCTTTTGTGATTCCATGAACAATTTCCATTCATCTCTTATTTATAGAAACAAAGATGAATTTCTCATTCTTGAAGTGTTAGCAGATCAAGCGACAGAATAATAGGTCATTCCATTTATACTAATCACAAAAAGGTTTGAATAAATTATTAAATATGCATAAGTCTATCTATGGTGATATTAAAACTATATGATTCCAAAATTGGACTTATACTTCATATATCATACCACATAATAAAATGAAACTTATTTATACTTACCTAGGACTTCATGTATGCCAGTGGTAGGTGATAAAGCCATGTCGCACTGCGGTTGTTGGTTCGATTCCCACAACCTTGTCTGATGTGGCGGGTTGTTGCCCGTCATACATGTTGACCTTTTTCAAAAACTATACTATTATAGTAATCTAGAAAAAAAAGATTTAGCCTTAATCAATACTATCAGATGTCCAACATAATCCATTCCAACCTTTAATATTATTGAAAGTACTTCTATCCAATCTCATTATATAAAGAAAATGATTACTAGAAAGGAAATATACCGAGCTTGTTAATATCAATATTTACCCCCGTATATCATAATATATAAATTTTTTGTCATATTAAAAACATGTGAATACCTTAATAATGTATTCTCTTGAAAAATGAAGTAAAATAGAACCATAATGAAAACATAAATGTTATCAAATGTTAAATCTTTCCCAAAATCACAAATAAATCTATATGCCTAAATCATGATATCACTTTGTCCTTATACCTGTCATTATCTCATTAATAGTATCAAATATATCATTATCTCCTTATCCCTTAATTTTGTGCATATAATCTACTTTCCAAAAAAATCTAAATGACATTTCATGGTAACTAGTACCATTGAACATATACTTTCAAATACATTAGGAATAATAATAGTATAACAATCCTTATATTTTTCTTTATTCCATTGTACCGTTAAATTTCCTATACATTATTACTCTCGATAAAAATACAATCATTCAACTACCTTCTTAAACCATTGACATAACTTCATCATTTTATTCTTCACTACTTATTTCATCTCGTATATCATTTGTAGTCTCTTAATCATCATCAACATAATTACTACCCATACGTCATTGTTGATTCTCTTTAAGAGATATTTCCTTAGGTAATTGGTTTTGATAATGCCCGTACATTCAACATTGAAAACATTTAACTATTGTTGATGTATTAGCAAAACCATTATCATTGTCTATGGTGTTAACATGTCCTTTTACTTTGCAATTACTGGACTTGTGTCCTTCATTTTTACACACAAAGCATCTTTCAGTTATGTTGAATCATTCTCCCCGATGCCTCATCCCTCTTTATTTACATGAGGGAAATTCAACATTCATTTCTCGATGATCATCATGAAACTCCATATTTCTCTTAATAGAAGATCCAGGAAACGTACCCAAGTTGAGATTATTGATCATATTATGAGATTTATGATTTAGAATAATAACGATGCTTGGACATCCAAATCCCATTTCATTTGGTTCGTCATGACTAATATCATTCCATTTTCCATCATATTCTCCATTAACATGAACATTATTGTTTCCAGATATTTTCTAAAACCCAAAAACAATATTATGAGAGGAAAAATTCATATTTGGAAAACAACATAATCAAGGGAGAATAAGTTAAATATCTAATATCTTAGGTTTAATCCTAGGTTACTCATGATATTTATCATAATTATATAATTGTAACCTATCTTTCAGACTTAACATTACGGACATCCCTAGACATACATTAGATATATCTCTAGGGATCTCACTATTGTTTTCGTATCATAGTTTACAACAGTGAACTAATCCTTCCCTCTGATACTAACTGTATAGACTCAGGATTGACGTACATGGACATTAAATTACATTTGAGGAATACATAATACATAATAGGATTAGACACCCAAGGACCATAAAAGGTTAGTGTCTTTAGAAACACGGAACATAATATTTTAATCATGCTTAACATATTCATCATCTCCCATTAATATCGTCCCCTTTTGTTTTCTTACCTAAACCCTTTCTTTATATCCTCGGGAAATGAAAACATAAACAGGGTGACCTCAAATGATCAGTAAGTGTAATAAAGGAGAAAATAAGACAAACCATATACATTTGAACTTAATAACATGAACATAAATTTTAAACATCAAAATCTTGAGTTTTGAAATAAATCATGTCAGTATGTAAGGCATAGATCATAACGGAAAATATATCATTATAAAATATCATGGGAATAAAAAATGTAATTGTGGAAAACCATTAAGCACATGGTATGATTTATATAGTATCCAAGGCATTACAGCCAATACCATCATAGTGTACAAAGTCCATTACTGAACCGAGTTTACTTGCCTTTCTAGCCCTATATTACTGAACTAGATTTACTTTCCATTATGGACATGAATATATCATGAGATATGAGTAATTACCTAATGCATTGTAGGGAGATATAATTACCAACCATATCATAATGAAACCATTCTTATGTGTGCCACAAAATCATAAATCATACATCATAGCATAACCAAGGTAATAAAATGGAATTTTAAACATCATTCCATCATAACTTAATCCATATAGGATAAAAGGACATAATAATAATAATTCCATCATTACATAAACAAATCAATGTAATAATAGGGATATAAAAATAAATCTATATTAACTCAGACATAAAATAATTTTGATAAAACAGTTGAACTTTATTCATGAAGAAAATATCCTTTTTCTTCAATAACATTTTCTTTTCTCAAAATGTAATGATATTTTTTCAAAAATAATTTTGTTTAAAATAATAATGAAATATTTTAGAGTAATATTCTTATATATAAGTAATTTTGAAACCGTAAAAATTTATTCATGTTGTATAAGATACAAAAATCATTCTTCGTACTTTTTCTGGAAATGTCAAAAAGTGCCTTGTGTGGAAAACAAAAGAATGATTTCTTCCATACTACATAGTAAAAGTCAAAATGTGGTAAAACTAACTTAAAAAACACATGGGAATATAGTAAAATCTTTTTGAAAATAGTTTTTGTAATACATGGACAAAGATGATAAATATAACCCTAGTAAATACATAAGAATAAACAATCTTAGATAAGAACAAGATTAAAATATTTATCTATTTCCATGGGTCTGATTGATTTGTGCGTATCGAAATCTCTTGTATAATTATTTAAATACTGTCGTTGAATTATTACCGAATCATATTTATATTTATGATACCAAATATGGTTATATTATTATTGGTTTATTAGTAACATTTCATTGTTACTCGTTATTCATGTGTTAACTACTTTATGTTATTATGCATATTTTGTCGAATAAATTCTTATTACGCTTTTTAGGTTATAGTAATATTATTTAAAAAATTTTATTAGTGTAATTTATATCATATTAATTTATTCGATTAATTTATATATTTATTATTTAATAAATGTCATGTAGAACGAATCACATCACATTGTGGAGACAGTAGACCGTACATACACACGAGCGATGATATCATTCCCATGATTGTCAAATTTTGTTTAAGTGTATGTTGTATAATTTTTCAATGTCAATATTATTTTAAAATAATCACATATAGTTATTTATTCTATCAATTTATTCATCAAAGTATTTTGTTGATGAAAAATAGATTACACCTCAGCGTGGAGACGGTAAGCCATACGTACGCATGCGTGGTGATTTAATTTTTCATAGGTTGAATAGAAGATGGAATATGGTTGTTTCATATCCATAATAATATATCAGTATACAATTGATACTGTAGTTATTACTTAACTATGAAAAAACTCATATTGATGAAGTAGAAGAAGAAATAAGATTGAATGAATCGGTAATGGATATTACCTCTTCTTCGACATGCCTCTTCTAAACCTTCTATTGGGGCACTAAATTTGTGGTTTGAAGAAGATAAGGTCCTCTATTATATTTCTAGGAAAGTTTCAAAGTGAAATGGGAAGGTTTTGGCCGATTTTGAAAGCTCAAAATTGTGTTAAGGGGAGAGGTAGGAGGTTCCCTTTTATAAGAGATGAGAGGGGCACTTTTGGAAAATCTCAGAAGTATTACATTATAATAAAGACAAACCCCAAATAAAAACATCCAAAAATACTCAAAATGAATGATTAGATGAGATAAGGGTTGTAATATCAGCATACAATAAAATTTATATAGGATTTGAGTTTATTTTAAACCTTATCATTTTGATTTATCCTTATTTAATCTATATAATTTTATTTGTGGTAATATTATTCTTAATTTTAAAAGGTCATAAATACTTATGTGTTTTTAATTGTCCATATTTAAATAATTAATGAAATTTAAAACCATATAATTTTCTATTTGTAATTTTTCATGACTTTTTTGATTTTTAAAGTATTTAATTCTATGTAATTTTTATAAAATATCAATAGTGTCAATTTTGACACTATTCATTTATTTGAATTTAAATAAAATCCACATAGAAGTTGTATTCCAAATAAATATTTAATGGATTCATTAAATGACTTATACATCTAGATAATTCATGGATCACATTAATTAAATCATATAATATTTATTTTAATATTTTTATAACCATTAATTTGATATTTCTCTTAATAAAATAATTACTACAACATTTTTTTATATTTAGATAATATACTTATTTAATTTAAATAAATTAAATATAAAATACTATGATGAGTATAAATATAATATATTTCATATGAATGGTTTTAGAAAAATTTATCTTCTTAAACACCCAAATTTTAAAAAGTTATTTTTATTAAATTATGAAGGTGACAACTTTGACATCATTTAAAATAAAATAATATAAATGTAATAATCTGTTTTATAGTGATCCAAATAATCCAAAAGTCGAAAATGGATGGTTATGGTGTAGATAGACTTGAAAAATATGTTTTGGTCTAGTGTTTGGGCCTTTGGATGGGTATTATTATTTTAACAAAAAAAAATATTGCTTTTTAACTAAATAAATATTTTTTTCATCATTATTGTATAAGTTATTAAGGTAAATATATATTTCATAAAGATTTCAAATAAATTAACATGATAAAAAACATTTTAGCTTTCAAATTTCTATTTATAATATAATTCACATTCAATATACCCTTATATTAAAAATAATTTAATTTTTAATGTTTGAGTGAGACTTAATTAACTTTTCATTAAATAAAATAATATAAATGTCGTAATCACATACATGTGTGTTTGAAAAGAAACCATTTCGACCCAATTATGTATTTGGGAAAAATATAATCATCTAATTATATTAAGACAAGTGTTAGGGAAATTTTATAATATTATTTCTACCCTTAATTACATAATTTACCATTAACCATGGTAAATAAAATTTACTGTAGTTACTATTCATAATGTCTAAAAATAAAAGTTACCTATTTAAAATTTTTGTATTTCATAATTCCAAATATGGAATCCATTTTTTCAAATTCAAAACACATAAGTTGAAGTAATTAATTTAAAATTAATCCTGTTGTTGACAAAACAGGTTTTAAAAGTAAAAACGTTGCAAAAGATTGAAATGATTTTACGAATGAATTCAATAAAAAATTAATTCTAATTACATATATTATATTAAATGTTAAAATATATTCTATTTATTCATGTAAACGATTCAATATTAGAATTTTTAAATTTGAATTATCTCGATGAAAAATGTTTCTTTTTAGTAAAATTTATAGTATTTTTATTATTCATCAAAATATGAGAGTTGTCACAAAAATATGAAAAATTTATCCAATGTATATTTTTATATACTCATTAAAAATAAATAGTTTATTTTTCCTAATTGAATTTATAAAATTTTCAAAATTAGATTTAAAATGGGTGCATCATCAAAGGGCGGCAAAAATGCATTTTTTGAAAAACTGTTCTTTTATAATAAAAATTGATTTTTTTCTCATAGCATGTTATAGAAAATGAGTATTATGAATTATAATGTAATAAAACTAAAATTGTTTTTAATACTATTCATAAAGGTTGTTTCATAAAAATATTATAGTATATCATTGTTTAGTGAAACATGATATTGCGCACCACAGAAGCTATCGAGGAAGGCCGCTCTTGTGTGTAATAAATGCCAAGTATATTGTTGTGTATGCTTCAAGCTAATGTTAGTGTATCATACCATAGATGTAATTAGAAAAATTAAAGAGAATATATCTCATAAAATCTTAGGGAGTTACATTAACTTACCCTCAACCATGTAAAAGTATAAGGTAGGTATTAATTTTTGAATCTCTTTATTATCTAAGGATGTTTATACATGAGTATCTTTTGGGACCTCTTTATCATCCACATCTGTGTTTCATAAAAATTAATTTCAAAAAAATTACTATTTACTAGACTATGGGTTAAAGTCATTTATATCTTGTTTGAATTTTTATAAAATGTTTTGAAAAGAATCATTTTGTTGTTTTCCAATTAAGGTACTTTATGACCATTTCGACAAATTAAGGTAAGAATGTTTTTTTATCTTATACGGCAGGTGGGGTTATTTTCCAGCATTATAACACCTCAAAATATTCTCTAACTAGTGTATAAGAATATTTTCAAAATAAAGTCATTCTTTTATAATTATGTGACATTAAAAAATTTCAACATAGAAATAGATATTTCTCTCATGTAATTTTTATATCACCTATTTTAAAATCAATTGATAGATTTTACACTTGTTTGATGTTGATATACAATGATACAATCATCCATATTGTAGTGTTGTCTTTTTGATATGTTTGAATATAAATGTGTTTTTTATACCATTCATGTTTTGTGGTTATAGTATTAACATTTCTTATAAAAATTTTTGTAAGAATGTTTATGTTTTGTTTCAACCTTTTCATAATAGGAATGCATTGGTCATAGTATGTGATGGGTGGATACCACTATTGCTCCTCGATGCATCAGTAGGTCTCATTAGATAATATATTTTCTAGGAACACGACTTGAAAAATATTATTATTAGTATTAGAACAAGGACTTGACTATGTCTTTATTATTTCTGGAGTTATGAATTCCTTCATTATTAAATTGTCTATTGATTTTTGAAGTGATTTTTCAACTGTTAGAATATAAATGTGATCATGTAAATGGAATTATTTTATTTATCGTTCCCATATGATGCTGACGTGTAAGTTTAAAAGGATTGTGTTTTAGTCTAATACATTTCCGTAATTTTTTTTTGATTATTTATGAATGTATCCTCTATATTGTTACTCTTGTTGAGAAACTGAGATCACCACGTTCTATGTTTTATTTTTCATAGGATGCGAATAAGTATATTATGACTGACCTATAGGGATATTATAAGTTATATTAATGTGTTCAAATGATACAAAATGTAGTTTTTTTATATCATAATGTAATGTAAAACTTATGATTGTATCTAGTACATCCAAGGCTAATAAATTGATCTATCTTTTGGGAGTTGATCATTGGTAATCATGCCAATGTTATGTAATAATGCACTGACTCTGGGTAACTATGGCTGTAACATTATAGTTGGTATAAGGGGAATTTTAGTACAAACCTTGGAAGCTAGATTTAGAAAAAACTATTATTAGATAACATTACCATAATATAAACTTTGATGATTATTATAGAAGAACATCCTAGATTTTTGGTAATGTAGAGATTTTGTTTTTTCCAAAGCTATAAAACCCTATCTAGATATGATAATGTAGAGTAATCTCTAGCATAGATGTAACTAGGAGTGAGAACTCTAGAAAAGAGTTTTGGGCCTGACCTGGGGTATCCTGGTACATGACAATGGGCCTTGATTCACTCTTGGTTTCAACACTCCTGGGGGATATGTTTAGGATAATTCACATTTCATTACAAATCATTGTGATTAATTAATGATTAAATATCTCTGAAATGAAACCATTATTATGATTATGATTGTTTTTGTGTGAAATTATTGAATTAATTTTGAGACCTTTTTAATTTTTTTGATTATACATTATGATATGATATAAACTAGTATATTTTTTTCATTTATAAGTGGCACCCACTAGAAGAAATGATAACTCCAGAAATAAAATGATCCAATGATTAAAAAGGATCATATAATACATAGTTATATGCCAAAATTATGAAGGGAAATAGAATCCCTTATATTCTCATCATATGAGGAAATATTAATATATGTTAATAAGAAATGTAAATAAATCTCTAAGTCCTATGGATATGAAGGGAAGCCATAGAAGAAGATGATGGTAGAGAGAATGATGGATAATAGGAAGAAATGAAAATGGATTGTCTCACATGTGATAACTATGGAATGAGTACCCTTGGTCAGTGCTGGAATTGAATGAGAGTTTCTTATAAGTGTAGAGAAAAATGACAAAATGTTTGTGGTGTATAGGGTATAATAATATTTTCAAATGTAGAATTCTTCATCTATAATGAGTTGGGACACTAGATGAATCAATCATTAGATTATACCAAAATTGATTCTATTGGATAATAATCATGTTATCATACCACTGTAGATGAATAAGAATGATTAGTGTTACTATGTTATTATTAAAGAAAGACATCATTTGAGTATTTTATTAATGATGTACAAGTTATAAGAATTATAGAGTACATAAATATTATACTGTATTACTGTTTCATTAAGAATTTGAGGTTGTGTAGTACCAATAAAATTGAATCAACTGAAAGTTAGTCATTTTGGAAAATATATGGTTGAGGGAATGATAATCCTTAATATAGTCATGATTCTAAGGAAATGTTTTTGGAATAAGAGTTTATTTATTTGGATAAATTATATTGGATATTCTTGAATACCATGGATCTAATTTATTGTTTTTTTGAGTTTGCAACATTTCTGGATTTAAGGAGTATATCAGGTATTTTATAAAGTATAACGGAGAATGAATGTAATCAATATGATTTTATGGTAATTAATGATGTTACCATGTTTTGATAGAATATGAGATGATGTTATTCATATGTTATTATGTGGAAAAAGTGATCTTCATTATCTGAACCTTACTTTTAAATTTTGGATTGTGAGTTTAGACAATAGTATTTTGGATATGTCTAAAGGTCAGAATTAATTAAGTTTGTAATTGTATACTATTTTTTAAGGTACATAATTTTCTTAAAATTATTTTAGGATAGTCATAAAAATGACATCGCAGAGGTCGAGTGACCACTTTTTGCATCTGGCAAGGCCAAGAGACATGAACCCGCAACTTAAGGGCAACATGGGTGCACCACCAACCACTAGCCTACGTGATTTCCTGGTTTTTATAATGTAGTTTTTTTTAAAATTTTCCAACGTAAAAATTAAAAATTCATCTTTAAGAACCCTATATGATTAGGTTAAATAGAAAATTTTTTATTTCAATAATCTTTTATAGTAAAAATGAGTTTATGTTATATATTAGTTAAAGGATGGAACTCTAATTTTCAATTATTACATTTTTATTTTTTTCCATAAACATTAGGTAACATATCTTCATACAAAAAATGTGTTATCCTAATACTTTATTTTTTGTTGAACTGATGATATTTTAAATCATCATCATATATTTATGGCTTTGAGGCCCTAAATTTTCCCTTTATTGCCCTCATTTTTGTAATTGATGACCTCAATCACTCCCATAAATATTTACATTTATTATCCGATTATGTGTCTTTAATTTCCAACAATGTTCTTTTATTCAAAATCTTAATTTTGGGTGACTTTTTCATTTCCATTTCCATCCTATTGAGATTAAATTTTATAAACCCAATTTTCAATATGGGTTTTCCAAAAAGTTATTTTCTATTTTTATATTGTTATATTCAAAGATAAATTTCAAATTTCAAGGACTCATTTTATTTAATTATATTATAATTGAACACCCCATGATTTGATAGTATGTTATATCTTTAATTAAATTCAATAGTTTGTGCTACACGCAACACCGAGTTCAAGCCCATTACGACCTAGAAAACTATCCTTTTAGAATGCAGTTATGAATATTAGTAACCAATATTTAAATAATATATATATCCAATATAATTTTAACATTAATTTTTTGTGTTTCTAAGATATAATAAAAGGGAAAATTAAATTTTTTAGAGAAAAATAGTATTTTCCAAAAAATGCAGTTTTTTCAAAATTTAATGGAGAATTATTTTTATATCATTTATTTGTCACTTTTATATATTAAATTTAAAGAAAATAAATTATTCTTTTAAATAGGGATATAAAATTTATTTTGGATAATATTTTCATACTTTTCTCATAACATTAATATTTTGATGAATAATAAAAAATACTAAATATTAATTAAAAATAATTTTTTAATTGAAATTATTTATAGTGTTAAATTATAAGTTTTTGTGGTTTTAAAGTTTTATAGATTATATTCTTATCATTTAATATAATTTAGTTATTTTTTTCATTTATCATTTAAATTGTACATAAACACTTGTCAATCATTTTATAGTGCTTACATCTTAAAAACCCACTTTTTTGGTTTTGACAAAGGGAATTAATTATAATTAAAATAAAAAAAACATATAGGTTTTTATTTTGGTAAAATTGTAACCATTTTTAATTTTGGAGTATCAAAATTATATTTGGGGGAATATTTTATATTTTTCTAATGACATTCATTTTCGATGAATAGTTTAAAAACTATTTTGTAGATAAAAACTGACCTTTTCATTTTAATAATTATTTTTAATTAAAAATTTTACATAAAGTTAAAATATACACACAATAAATATATTAGTTTAATTTAAGTCATTGGAGTCATTTTATAATAATATTAGACATATAAAATTTTAATGAACTATTTAATAACTTTTACCCACCATCTTGGAAAATTGGAAATTTTGCATTGAATGTAATTATACCACTTTTGTGAATTGAATTTCAAAAATCCAAGATACCCAATTGACATCAGTATGTAAAATTTGGTAAAATAGGATGAAAATCATTTTTGGTGAATAGTAACTTTTGGATATTATTTACCAGAGTTAAAAGTAAATAGGTAAATTAAAGGTAAAAATGATATTATAATTTCCCTCAAACGTGGCATACTTCTATTGGATAAGTGATTTTAAACCAAAATAAACCTTAGTAATAACATATTATCCTATTTCATCTCATTGTATTAGATTAGGTAATTTATTACATTTTATTTAAAGGAGAGTTAAAAGTGTAAAATTCATATTTTATTAACTAAAACATTTTTAATATAGGGATACACATAATATAAATTCTAATGTAAATATTCAATAAAAAGTTAAAACTATTTCCTACATAATTATATTTTATTTTAAAATTTTATACATTATATAATTAAATTTCATATGACACAATCATGATGTAGTAATTACCTTCTTAATGAATGTTTAAAATAATTGATATTATAAATATAACAATAAATGTTAATTGAGATTTCTAATGCATTTCGCGAATTTTATAGGTTAATAAGACATGATAAGATTTACTTAATTTATCTTTTTAATTAAACAGGTTTTATTGACTTTCCCAAAAACCAAATATTATATAGTGTCAAAATTGACATATATGTGTTTTTAAAACAAATAAAATATTATTACATGATATAAGATTCCTAAAAATTTAAGGTGTTTCGAACAGACATACATAATGATATATATGTCATTAATGAAAAACTTTGGGTTATCTTGGAAATATATATTATGTTTATTAACTATTTATTATAAAAATATAGGAATACATTATAAAAGTTAATCTATTTAACTAAGAGTTAAATCTAAAAGATAAGGATAATATGGAGACCTACAACTATCTAAAACCTATTGGTTGAGAGGTTTTAGAACAGTCCCCACATTATCGTATAAATAAATTCTTTTTGAGCCATTATAACCTGAATATTAATGCATAATAAATTAATATTTCATCCTTTTCCTAAAGTGACCCTCACCTCTCTTATAAAGGGTAATTCCCCATCTCTCAAAATTACACCTCAAAAGCCATTTTACTTGTCCAACCCCTACTAAAATATCTTCATAAACCCTCACATCATTCTAGAGGCCTTACCATGATCAGAAATAAAACAAATGGAGTCTTTTGGTCAATTCTACATAAAGCACCTGAAGAAGATGTAATAATTTCATCATCTCATTTAAAGTTCTTTTCTTCATACACTTCCTATTTCATTGTTGTTTCCATAATAAAATAATAACTTCATTTCATTGTAAATAATTTGATGTCATTATAAATATGGTACAACCATATTCATTATTCTATTAATCATATGAATGTCAAAGTTTACGTACTTGCATATGTATGGCATGTCCTCTCTACGTCGTGATGTAGTTTTATATTCAACATTTTATCATTTTGATGGTCATAATAATCAGAATAATTGATATAAATAAAAAATATAACATTTTAATGAGTCTGATTATATTATATAACATCCAATTACATACGAGTTCACCAACAATAGAATAGAATTGTTTCTCATGCGTACGTACAGATTACTGTCACCGTAAACGGGCGGAGATTCATTCCCCATCGTAATCATTCAAGAATAATTTTCATTTTGTGATTAAAAATAATGATTAAGAACATAATATCAATATTTATATGAATAAAATAAAGACAATCCATATCAAACTTTACTTATGTAACAAAATAGATTATATAAAATGAATCATTTAACACCCAAAACAATGATACTACTAAAATGTTATTAACAATGAAATATTAGAACATGATATATGATATCAACACAATGTATGTGGTTCTTGTATAACATAATAAAAATAAACTAAATATTATATAGAAGGTTAATTTACCCTCGACCAAGGAATATTACATGGTAAGGGTTAATTTTACAATTTATTTATAATTTGCTGATGTTTATATGTGAGTATCTACTAGGACCACTTCATCATCCACATCCGTGTTTCATAAAAAAAAATTTCAAAAAAAAAAATTACTATTTACTAGACAATGGGTTAATTTCAATTACTACTTTTTTGACTTTTATAAAAAATTTGGAAAATAAATATTTCTATCACTTTCCAGATAAGGAACTTTATAACCTTTTCAAAAAATTAAGGTAAGAATGTTTTTTAACTTATATGGCGGGTAGATCTATTTTCCACCATAATAACTCCATCGAAGCTTTCCATAAAAGCTAATAATAATATTTTTAGAATAAATGGATTCTTTCATGATTTAGTTACTTTTAAATGATTTCAAAATAGAAAGATATATTTATCTCAAATAGTTTTGATTTCATCTATGTCAACATATTTTGACGGATTTTACATTTGTATGAATTTTATTTATTATGATAAAATATTCCATATTGTATTGATGTTTTTATGAAAGTTTTGACAGTGGATGTGTTATATTATCCCATTCATGGGTTATGTTTCATGATTAACATTTCATATTATATTTTTAATATGAATGATTATGTTATTTTTTAACATTTTCAAATGAGGAATGCATTAGACATAGTATGTGACGGGTGGAGCCTACTATATCTTCTCGATGCATTGGTAGGTGCCCTGAGACAAACTAGTTTCTTTGAAAAAGGAATGAAAAAATCTTACTTGTAGCCTTGGCACGAGGCGTTGACTATGTGGTTATGATTTATGACATTATGTATTCCATCATTATGAAATTTTCTATTGATATTACATGTGATTATTCGACTAGGAGAATATCTATGTGAAAAAGTGAATCAAATTATTTGATTTATCTTTTCTATATTATTATGAAGTTTATGTTTAAATGGATTATATTTTATTCTATTACATTTCCTTAAAATTTTATGCTTATTTATGAATTTTTCTTTTATATAGTTATCCTTACAGAGCATCTAAGCTCACCCCTTTTTGTGTTTTATTTTTCCTATGATGTGAAGACGTATATTATGACTGAAATACTAGGATATTATATAGGAGATGAATGTGACCAATGTAGACACAATGTTACTGTTTTTCATTTCATAATATAATGTAAAACTTGGGTTTGTATCTAGTACTTACAAGGCTACTAAAAAGACCAGTCTTTCGAGATTTGATCCCTTGTGATCATACCATTTTTATGTAATAATGCACTGAATCTAGGTAACTAGGGTTTGGGTGTTACAGTTGGTATCAGAAGATGTTTAGTACAAGCCTTGAAAGCTATATTTAGCAAATATTTAATAACATAACATTAACATAAGATATAAATTGAGGATTATTATAGAGAAACATACTTGTATTTTAGAAATGTATATATTTCGCATATTTCCCTAGGAAATAAATCACTTTCTAGATACGACCGTTTATAGGAAGCTCTGGTAGAGATGTACGTAGGAGTGAAAACTCCAAAAAGGAGTTTCAGGATTGACCTGGGGTATCTTGGTACACGACAACAAGCCTTACAACACTCATAGATATGAAACTCCCAAGGGATATGTATAGAATAATTTGCATTTTATTTACAAACCATTATTAATTATTTATGAGTAAACATGTCAGCAATGAATACATTTTTATTATTATGAGACTATATCTGTGAAAATATTCAATTAATGTTGATAACTTTTCTAACTTTGGATTATACATTATGATATGATCTATCCATGTGTATTTTGTCATTAAGAAATGTCTCCCAAAAAAAGGAATGTGAAATCAAGAAATACCTTTGAACTAAAGAGTAAGAAGGAATATATATTTCATACTCTTAATCTAACATTTTGAATGGAAATTTCCTTCCAAGTATACTCATCATATAAGTAAAAAATATCATGTGTTAATAAGATAAGTAAACAATTCTCAGAGTCCTATGTCTCTTTAGGGAAGCCCGAGAAGAAGAGGACGGAAATGAGAAATGTGGATAAAGGGAAGAAGGGAAAAATTATTTTCCCACTTGTGGTAACTCTGTAAAGAATCACTTTGTTCAATGCATGAATAGAATTTTAGTTTCTTATATGTATGGGGAAAAAGGAAACCATGTTCAAGATTTAAAGGGTATGAAAAAGGTTTCAAAGGTACAATTCATCACCTTTAATGAGATTGGACACAACACGGATCAATTATCAGTGTAAACTCTATATGATGATATTAGATAACAATTAGGTTATCATACTACCACAGTTGAAGAGGAATGACTAGTGTTCTTAATTTTTTATTAAATAATTGTTTCATTTGAGCATTTTATTAATGTTTTACATGTTATAAGAATTATATAGTGTTTAAGGATTGTACTATAATACTATTTGATTAAGGATTAGAGATTGTGTGGTGCCATGAATAGGGACTCAATAGCAAGTTAGTCATTTTGGAAAATTTATGGTCGAAGGAAAGATAAATCTTAAAATATTAATAATTAAGAGGTAAATATTTTGGAATAAAAGATGATTGATTTAGATAAGTTATATTAGATATCCAAAACCACCATGTAACTAATTAATTATTTTTTGGAGTTTACAACCTTTTCATATTTAAAGAGTATATTCGGTATTCTATAAGGAATAATGGATCATTAATGTGATCAATAAGGTTTTATGATAATTAAAGAATTTACCATTTTTTAAAAGAATATGAGATGAAGTTATTCACATTTTATTTTGTGGAAAAAGAGATCTGTAACATGTTTAACATCCTTATAAATTTTGCACTATGAGTTTAACACTAGTATTTTCGATAAGTCTAATTGTTGGAAATTGTGTAATAGTTATTAAGGTTAAAAAATTTCATTATAATATTTTTGGATATTTATAAAAAGGGAAACCCAAAGGTTGGATTACCACCCATCGTGTTCTGCACGTCTGCAAGACATGAACCAGAAACTGAAGGGAGACAAGGGTTCATCACCTACCACTTTCCTAGGTAATGTCCTGGTTTATATAAAATAATTTATTTAAAATCTTATAAAAAATAAATTATAAATTCATTTTTTTTGTAACCTTATACAATTATGATACATATAATATTTATGTGTTCTTTTATCTTTTAGACGGAAGATGAGTTTGTGGTATAAATTTGATAGAGGATGGAACTCTAATTATCAAGGGTTACTATTTTTATTTTATCCTTAAACATTAGGTAATATATCTTTGAAATAAAATTGTGCTATCCTAATACCTTATGTTTTGTTGAACCGGTGATATTTTACATCATTTTCATATATTTATGGGTTTGAGGCCCTCAATTTTTCATTTATTGTTCATTTTTTGTGATTTATTTCCTATTAAACATTCTATAAATATTTATGTTTATTCTAAAATTATGTGTCTCAAATTTCCACCAATTCTCTCCTATTAAAAATCATAAATTCATGGTTAAATTTTCATTTCCAATTCCCTCTTATTGAGGCTAATTTTTTTAACCCAATATCTCATGTGGGATTTCCACACAGGTAATTTATATTTTCAACAATTTATTTCCTATAAACAATTTAAAATTGAAAGGACACAATTTATTGAAGGAGGGGATAATAAAATAACCAATGATTTTATATAACATTATGTTTTTAAAGTAAATCAATAGCTTGCGCTACACGCAACACAGTGTTGAAGCGCAACACGACCAAGTAAACTAGTAGTTAGAAAAAAAGTTATGAATATTATTTTCCACATTTTGAATTTTTATATATACTATATAATCTTAAAATTCATATTTTTTGATTCGTATTCATAATATATTAAACAAATTTAAATTTTTCGATGAAAGAAGTATTTTTTAAAAAATGGATTTTTTTTAAACTCTTAATAGAGAACCCTTTTTAATTAAAATATTTGATAATTCTATATATTAAGTTTAAAAAAATTAAATACTTATTTAAAAGAGGGATATACAATTTTATTTTGGAAAAATTTTCTTTCTTTTATGATAACATTCAGTTTTTAATGAATAGTTAAAAATAAAAAATGTTAATTTAAAACAACTTTTTTAATCAAAATAATTTATAGTGTTAAATTACAACTTTGAGTGGATTTAAAGTATCATTAGAATATATTTTTATCATTTAATATAATTTATTTCATTGTTTTTAATTTTAAATTTAAAATGTACATAGACACATGTCAATCATTTGATAGTTTTACAGCTGACTTTTTCATTTAAATAATTATTTTTAATTAATATTTTATAATTATGTAAAAATAGATACACTATACAAATATTATTCAAATTTAATTTATTAGAGTCCTTTTATAATAATATTATTCATTTAATTTTTTTGGACTATTTAATGTAATTTATCGACATTCTAGGCACATTTCCAAATTTGTAAAATACATAATTCTACCACTAATTTAAATGTAATTTAAAAAATACAATTGAAACGGTTGAAATATGTAAGTAAAATTTGGATCAATAGGATGAAACCAATTTCTGTGAATAGTATCTTTTCGATTTTATTTCCCACAGTTAAAAGTAAATCTGGTAATTAATCAAAAAAATGATATTATAATTACCATAAAACATGTGCTATTTATATTGGATAAGTTTACTTTTAACAAAATCATCCTTAGGAATAAAATATTGTCCTTTTTATCCACTTTTAATAGATTAGGACATTTACTATATTTATTTTAAAGAATAGTTAAACGTGATAAGTTAAAATTTTAATAACTAAAACAATTTTAATATATGGTTATACTTAAGATTCAATTTACTATAAATATTAATTAAAAATATTAAAATATTACCTACATGGTGGTATTTTATTTATAATATTTATACATTATATAATTAAATTTATTTATGACACAATGATGATGGGGTAATTACCTTATTAATGAATGATTAAAATAATTGATATTATAAATATTACAATCAATGTAAATTCAGACTTATGATGAATTACACTAATTTTCTAGGTTAATATGACATGTTAGGACTGATTTAATGTATTTTTTTAGAGTATTATTATTTTTTTACTTTCACAAAACCAAATACTAAATAGTTTCCAAATTGACATAAATTAGTTTTTAAAACAAATAATATATTATTAAATTATACAATATTTCAAAAAATATATGTTGTTACCAATGGACATAAATAATGATATATATGTCATTAATGAACCACTTTGGGTTCTATTGTAATTTTATTGAATTTTTATTAAACCTATAATATAATACACCAAGAAGACATTGTAAAAGTTAAACAATATAACTAAGAGTTAAATATAAAACATAAGGTTAATATGGTGACCTAAACCAATATAACAACTATATCTATAATGTTTTTTGACCCATACCCAACATTTCATCTAAATAAATTATTTTGGATACATTATAAACTAAATATTTTTGTATAAGAAATTAATATTTCAATCTTTTCCTAAAGTGACCCTCACCTCTTTTATATAAGGTACATCTCATTCTCTCAAAATCACACCTCCAAATTGATTTGGATCAGCCAAAACCAAATCAAATATCTTCCCCACTACCATAAATTCATCCTAGAGGCCTTACATGGATCAAAAATCCATCCTAAGGTTCCGTTTTTATCAAATCAAAAGAAAGTACCCAAAGAAGTGGTAATAATTTCATCACCTCTTTCAAAGTTATTTTCATCTTCCACTTCCTCATTCTTTGTTGATTCCATACAAAATTAATAATTCAATTAACTTCAATTTAATTTTATTTTATTATAAATATTTCCCAAAAATATTAATTATTCTATCCATCCTATGAACTAAAATGTCACCATACACGCGCACACACGACTTACCGTCTCCGCGTCGTGGTGTAGTTTCATATTAAACACTTCAACATCTCTATGGGTATAATAATAATTATAATTAATGTAAATAATAAATATACCATGTTAATGATTTTTTTATATGATATACCATCTAATTATATACTATTTCACCATCAATATAATGGTATTGTCACTCGTGTGTACGTACGTATTACCGTCTCCATGAACACGATGAGAATAATTAACTATAATAACCATTCATGAATAATTTTAACATTATGATTAAAAATAATTTTTAAGAACATAATATAATTGTTCAAATGAATCAATTAAAATATATCCAAATCAGACATGACATGCATAACAAAACATATAAAAGAAAACGAAATATTTAACACCCGAATCAATGATACTACTATAATATTATTAACAAAATAATATTAGAATATATTGTATGATATCATATTTTTGTATATGGTTATTTTATTATTTAATAATAATTATTTAACTTTTATAATTTTATTTAATTTACCTTATAACAAGAAAACATTCATGGTGAGGTTTAATTTTACAATCTCTTTATTATCTAATGTTGTTTTAAAACATTATTTCTATTTTATAGAGTTCGTGTTAAATTCATTTTTCTGTTGTTTGACTTTTTATAAAAATTTTTGATAGGAATACTTCCATCACATCCCAAATAAGGTACATTATAACCTTTTCCACAAATTAAGGTAATGATTTTTTTTAACTTATACGGTGGGTGTAGCTATTTTCTTCCATTATAATACCTTCAATTCTTCCCAGAAAAGTTTATAAGAAAATTTTCATAATAAATGTCTTCATTTTAAATTATGTTACAATTAAAATATTTCAAAATAGAAAGAGGTATTTCTCTCATATATTTTTTATTTCATCTATGTTAACATCATATAATAGATTTTATACTTGTTTGAGGTTGATTTATTATGATACAATCTTCTATATTGTATTAAAGGTTTTGTGATATGTTTGATTGTGGATGTGTTATTTTATACAATTCATGGTTTATGGTTAATGTATTAACATTTCATATGAATGTTATAATATGAATACTTATGTTATGTTTCATCGTTTTTATATGAAGAATGCATTGGACTGAGTAAGTGATAGGTGGAAGTTGCTATAGCTGCTTGAATAATCAGTAGGTCTCATTAGACAAACTAGTGTCTTGGAACATGGCTTTGAAAAAAGCGTATTTTTAGTTGTGGAACGAGGAATTGACATTGTGGTTATGATGTCTAGCTTTATTAATTTCATTATTTTGATTTTTTTTTGATATTACAAGTGATTAATCGGCTAGTATGATATCCATGTGAATAAGTAAAAAGAATTATTTGATATATGTATTCCATATTATGCTAATGTATATGTATCAAAGTCTTGTGTTTTAGTCTTATACATTGCCTTAAATTTTTATGCTTATTTATAAATGTTTCTAAAATATTTTTATCCTTACTGATCAACTGATCTCAACCAATTATATGTTTAAATTTTCCTAGGATTTGAAGAAGTATATTAGTACTAGCCTGTAGGGATAATGTAAGGGCGATGAATGTGTTCAAAGAAGACACAATGTTGTTTTTTTGTCACTTCATTATGTAATGTAAAATTTATTTTTGTATCTATTAAATCCATGTATACTAAAAATATTTGTCATTTGGGATTTTATACCTTGTGATAATTTCAATGTTATGTAACAATGCACTGACTTTGGGTAACTTGGGTCGTGGTGTTACAAAAGGTGTGATAAAAAACATTTACCTTTAACTTCTCATTATTGTTGCATACATTATCCTCATGTATAATGGTTTAAAAATTTATATTAAATTATCCCTAATGTATTAATATTTATAATTACTTTTTATTTCATTATGACACATTATGAAGAATTTTTTATTGAAATTTTATTATATTCTTTGTTTTCGGTGTGTGATTTTTATGGTTTCATGATTGGTTCATTTTTTTATAATTATTGTTGTTGTTGTAAAATGGGATTGAAATTATAAGAGTTTACTTATTTATTATTATTTATATTATAATTGTATAAATGGTACCATATATTCTGTTTATTTATTTTATGAGGATGATTTATTTGATTAAATGATAATGATATATGTTTGTTCTATATTGGCAGTTTTTTCGACCATCACAAACTAGTTAAATATTTTTTAATATTATGTGTATATATTTATTCCACAACATGAAATATTTTATAATATTCCTATAAATGTATTATAAAATATAATAATATTTTTCTTACCATAAAAGAAGTATATAATGGAAAAAAACAAAATTAATTTTTAGGGATTCCATTTACTGACACAATTTAGAAAATAGTTTATTTTCTCTGAATAATATGAGGTAATATAATGAATTGATATAATATATTCCTTTAGAAACATAAAAATACATTATTTAAATGATTAATTAGTTATCATGACTTGATAAATTAAGGATTTTTTGAGATGGTATAAAAATATAAAAAACAAGAGTAGTTGCATTAGAAAATTGGCTCTTGAATATCACAGTCTTGACGGATCCCTTTAAGACAATGGAATTGGTTTTTTGGTGATACCAAAAGAAATTTTATGTTTGGATACTGGGGAAGAGTGAGTTTTTAAGATATTTTAGTATCTTCATTACTTGTATGGGTGGTGAGGGGTGCTATTTATACTTGATGAGGGGTGGTATCAATTGATTAAATGATGATTATATTTTGTTTAATGCCAACAATATTGAGAAAAATAAATTTACATGATTTAAATTGATAGTTAATATTTCTTAATACATGAATAGGTTCTATAAATATCTAAAAAACATCAAATTTTGTTTTTTCAATTTAACCCTTTACCTTTTGACTTTAACCCATTTCAATATTTTATATATATAATTTTAAATATTTTTTCTTACCATTTTAACAATTTTATAAAAAAATAAAAAACCACATTTCTACCTAATTTGGAACTTCTAATACAAAATATGGAATCCATTTTACACAATTCCATCCACATTTTTTGTTAACTGATATTATAAATTTCTAATGTAGATTAGCCGATAAAGTGTGTTATTAAAGAGAAAATGGTCAAATGTTTGAAATGATTTCAAATACAAAATCAACATGGAAATTATTTAAATGACAATAATTATAAAAATATATATATAATTTAAATATAATACTTTAAAACCAGTATAGCATATTATATTACATTTTAAATTACGTAGATTAAAATTTAGTTGTCAATTAAAATTCAATATTTTTACTATACATCAAAAAATCAAATTTATAAGAAAAATCATAAATTATCACATTAAGATGATATTGATACTCATATTTTAAAATAGAATATTATTTTAAAAACTAAAATTTGTAAAAGTGTAAAATTTTATTTTCAAAATAGTTGTTCGATTGAAATTTATAAAAATTTCTATTTAGAAAAATATTTTTTTTTTCTCAAATTGTATTTTTTTAAATAAATCCTATAAAACATATTTTATGTATTTAGAAAACATTTATTTAATATATAACACTTAAATTTCATTATTAGTTTTCACTGTTATGTATTAATTTAATATTTTATGATAAAATCTTATTGTGGGTATGAAAATAAGGTTTTAAAAAAACAAATGCTTTTTGTAAAATTGGTTTTTATTTTTATTATAATTTATTATAAACAATGTTTTGAAAACATGGGTAAATTATTTTTTCAATATTTATTTTTTATCATTTATTCATTTAATTTAAACTTTTATGTGATAAAAATCACAATTAAATAATAGAATTTAATGTTTTGTTTAAGCTCAGTGTTCTGTGTAATAAAAGAAATCAAACATAGTGTAATTCTAAAATCATTTTGTTGTTACATTATCCCCTTCATCAATTAAATTATTCATTGAAAATTATTATTTAAATTATAATTTAAAATTTTAGTACTTGAAAATTATATTATGGGACACCACCATCATATACAATATTAATAAAACATCGTCATGATTAGAGGGAAAGGGAAATGAAAAAGGACGCCAAATAATATAGTTTTGAAATGGATAATTTTTACTATTAAATGTAAACATGGACATATAAAAGAAAAATATATATCATCTTATGATGGAGATTTATATAAAACATGTTCATGATAAGGTTAATCACCAAAAAATAATTTTCCAAATATGTCAGAAATTTTTCATTTGTATCATCAACAATGATGATAATATAATAGAATTTTATTCAAAAAATCATATGAGGATATATAATTACACAATTTAACATCATTATTACAATATCAGTATTCTCTTATGCCTTCATAAATCACTATTTCATTTCATACATTAATAAATGATGTTGAATTTTCAATATCTGTAGAAATAATGGATCCTAAGATTGATAATGGTTTGAAATATTTTACATCAATATCTAGTAATCATAAAAATTAATGATAATAGATAAATAAAAATGAATAAATATTCATATGTTTAGAAATTAATTAATATATTAAGCCTCATTGAAAT
Source organism: Viscum album (assembly GCA_963277665.1). Taxonomy (NCBI): domain Eukaryota; kingdom Viridiplantae; phylum Streptophyta; class Magnoliopsida; order Santalales; family Viscaceae; genus Viscum; species Viscum album. The sequence continues at coordinate 587,043,728 of OY728141.1, read as the reverse complement.
TTCAATGTATACAATTTCATAAAATGTTACCCCCACAAACCTTCCAAAAGATTAAAATCCAAAACATTCAAAATAAGGTCCCTAAATTTTCAAAATTAACATTCACTAATTTCAAAAACAATATGAAGTGTAAATTAATGATTAAATACCAAAAATATGAACACCTTAGTCATGTATTATCCAAAAAATGGGAATAACCTAAATTATTATAAATCTATATTGAAAACATGAAAGCATTCCTATAAAAATCTGAATGTCTATTATAAACCTTAAATCAAACCATGTATAAAAAATTAAAATGATAACATAAACCATAAAATCAAAATAAAATTTAATACTCACCAATAATATCTATAAACATCCATATTTTTTTATTATGTCTGCATTGAGCATGTATTAATGTTATCTTCCTAATGTCATGTGTTTTCAAAATGATAATTGCATTACAAAATCACTTCTCTTGGTTACAGGTATTATTTGTCACATGCTTCAAAGTAATCAATGAATAATTAATGTTTTAAAATCCATATATATTTCACATTTTATTTAATGAAAATTTCAAAACATATATTTTAGGGATCCAAATAATATGCATAGAAATATTTAATTTCGACAATATCAATAGTATAATCTTGAATCTGATCCCTTAGATTCTTCTGAGGTATATTACCAATACAATTTTGGGAATTTTTTTTATAGTTACCAATATCCATTGAATTCCAATATAGAAAATTTATATCTTCTTATATTCCCCTACAATCACAGTCCAAGTGACCTTTTTGTAAACACTTTAAAAAACTCTTGTTCATTTCATGTATATACGCGTCTGTTTCTTTCCATAATTATCAAGAGTCTAAAAATCCTTTCATCCTATATTCCATTTATATGCCTCATAATATTAATTTATATTATACTCTGAAAATACATTAATGTAAAAACATAGATTTTTATTTCTTTTTCTTGATATTACATGAGACTATATCTTCCTATGATGAGAAATTTTGGAAAACAAGTTCCTGTAGTAGATATCAATTTAACACATCCAATAAATGATAAATTATACCACATGAGTGATTAATATAGTCATTAAAAATCCTTTATATTCCCATAATTATTGATTTAGGAAATGAAACATTCTCACCCCCTATTTTCCATAGAGATGAGAATTGTATCTCTATATCTTCTTGTAGAATCTGAGGGAAATAGTTTTACATGAAAAGTTACATAAAATAATTCCATTCTAGGTTTCATATATCATCATACTCTATAGTGTTATAAATAAATAAACCTCATTGAACAACATATTAGAGAATATGATTAATAATCATGACATCCTTCCCCATTCATTACATCCTAATGCGAGAAATATCGTCTCTAATGAACCATTCCATTTATCAACTATAAATATATGTGTAGTTCTTATAAATAATAGAGTTTTTAGTTTCATGATTTAGTATAACATTATTAAATTTTTTTAGGAATTATGTTTTTCTATATGGTATTTGTTCTTTCTCATAACTTGAGTCTATTTTCAAAATATAGTTATAATTTTATCTGCTCTAGCTGTAGTACCAGCTCCATCTTCAACATCATTATCATTGCTGGGAGGGAAATCCCTAGATGGATTACATGAATTGATATGGTTCCAATTCCATCATATTGGATCAATTTCATAATTGTTTAATACTATTTATTAGATTATAAAATTATGAATGAAAATAAACATTATCAAAAATAATTAAAATAAAATAATATATAAATTCTATACACGGGTTATTTTTATATATTTCCAAATATTCTCATATGTATTATTTCTATAAAACATATTTCCTTAAATCTAGTTTCAAAAGTTTCCACTAAATTTCGTATAATACCAACTGTAAATTCAATGACACTAGTATCACATATTCGGTGGTTTCTTTATTACATTGGAATAATATTCATAGACTCACATACAAATGAAAAAAACTATTTAATAGTATTAGAAAACTAGATATAGGCCTTAAACATACATCAAAATTGTATAAATAATTTCATTATGGAGAACACTTTGAGGAAACCATTAATCTCTTAGGTTTACCCAGAATACAAGTCATCATAAACTTATTGGAATTTGAGGGGAACATAGAAAATATTAATGTGGTAATCTAAAATGATTAGTAAGGTTTAAGTAAAATGGAAGCTAACTTGAATAAATTTAAATAATATATATGTAATGTTAAATAATTAAACAGATATTCCATTTAATTAATAAAATTGGAATTATATACATTACAAATTTTTCTTAGTGAAAACAATCTAGATAATAATAACTAAATTTTTAATATTGAAAATGATGAATTATGGATGTCATGTATCTGGCGCATAAACCACTACCAGAATTACCTTTCACAATATGATTATATCTAAAAAACCTATTTAATTACATCTTAACTAATATGTACAATGAGATTACTGATGCATCAATGGGAAATCTATAACAAATCCCCACCCTTGTATTCCATTCAAATTAATTCCTCGCATATCAAATAATCAATTAACATAACCAAATTTTATTTATATTATGAAATATTTGTATATAATAAATGACACATTTTTATCAATATTTCACAAATTGATAAAATAAAATTTAATGTAAAAACAGACATGTCTAAATGTAAAACATTTTATACTATAATCATATAAATATTAAAATAATATTTATATTTAATTGAAATGTAATTCCTAATTAAAAATTATGATAATAAACTAATTATTTTAAGATAATGTTTACAATCACAAAAGAAATTGTTATCATATTACTACTTTTACTACTTGGAAAATTTGGATTCTAATCCTCTTAAATTATATAAATCAAATTTAAACATAAAATTTCATGACTGATAAAAATTCACGATATTAAATTTCAACGGTATTTCATATAAAACATAAATAATTTAATTGATGTATAATATCAAATAAGTCTCAATGTAATGTAATTTAAGATAGAATCCATTAACATTTTATAATTAGTTCAATCATATACCATGTGAATGAATAAAATTTTAATTAAATAAAATGTCATCGTATTAATATATTCAATATATAATATAATAATGGGATGTATATATACACCTCATATGGGAAGTATGCAGTGAATAAGGAATATATCTCATGCAAGTAAAAGCATTATTAGAAACCCTTAACTCTTGTTTCTATTTCATTTTTCATACATTAAACTCCTATATAATGGATTAAATAAAATTATATAATAATTCCATATAAATATAAATATTTTAAATACTATATTTGGTGATTTTATAACATCTAATGACACATTCATTAAAAATATTTCATTATTATTATGGTTTTATTTTTTCCATTTTATGGCTTTATGATCGGTCCATTAATGTATAATTATTGATGCTGTTTTAAATTGAGATTACATCTCCCTAAGTGGAATGAAAATGTATTAATGATATTATATATTTATATATGGTCCCATATATCATTTTTCTATATTTTATGAGGATATTTCACTTGATAAAATTTAAATGAACAATGATTAGTTTATTTTTGTGGGATTTCTAAACATCTCAAAATACATTAATTTTATTCAATATTATGATTATATATTTGATAAAGGTAATTAAATATATTATAATATTCATAATATAATAATATATAACCATAAGAATAATATTTTTACAATCCATGAAGGTAATGATGGACGAAAAACTAAATCATTAATGATGGAGAGGATTAACCATCATAAGTTGGATAATAGTTTTGTTTCATTAAATAAGAGGACATAAAATATGGGATGTAAATATGATATTCCATTAGTTACACTAAAATCAAGTATTAATATGATTCTATAATCATTATTCCATGATAGATGAAGGATGTAATGATAAGTGTATAAGAAAACAAAACAAAATAAAAGTGTTTGTTTGAGAAGGGTCCCTTATAGATAATAAAATTGGTTTTATTTTGAAAACATAATATAATTAACATGGGGAGATTAAGGGAGATGATTATTTAGATATATTAGGCTATCAGAGGGTTTTGAGGACAAATGGTATGGTTGTGGTTGGTATTAATACTTATAGATGTATGTTTTTAACTTATTAAATAATTATTATATTATATTTAAACGAAAAACATTGTGGTAGAAAAATTTAACACAAATTCGAATAAAAATTACTGCATATAAATTTGGTTAGGATCAAGTAATGCATCAAAACAAATTAATTTTTTTAATATATTTATTTCAAGCCTTTACCTTTTGACATTAACTTGAGTCAATATTTTACATATACCATGGTAAATCAGTCTCTTTACAACTATAAAGTTTTTATGCCTAAGTGATAAAAAAACCAAATTTAGACTATATAATTATTATTATGGAATCCATTATATTAAATTAAATTAATATAATTTGTATAATAGTATTTAAAATTAACCATATAAATGATATATCAAACTAGGTTTTAAAAGAGAAAATATTCTGATAGATAAGATGTTATCAAACCCAAATTCAATATGAAAGTTATTTAAATTACACGAATTGTATTAATATATATATGAAGGAAAAAATTTTACAATGAATAATTTGAAATATAATTTAACATTAAAATATGTTTATATGAAATGTTTGATTAAATAAAAATACATTATTTTTCATTATTGATCAAAAAATTAAACTTCTCGGAAAAATAAAAAAAAATCCCTATGTTACTTTTGATATTCCAATTTAAAAAATGATGTCTATTTTTCCAATTGAAATTTAAAAATGTTTGTATATTTGAATTTTTAATAGGTTCTCCATTAAATGTCCGTAAAATTTCCATTTTGAAATATATAAAATTTTAATTTAAAATTATATTTATTACAATCATTAACCAACCAATCATATTCAATGAATTTGAAGAACATTCGATTGAATATATAAAAATCAATTTCAATAATATCAACCACTAATTGTGATTAATTTAATTTATTCAAAATAAAATTCCATTATCATAAAAAAAGTATTTCTCATAAAAACACACCCTTCAGGATCAAATGTATTTATTTTCATTTCTAAAATATTATTAACCAATGAATTAAATATATTTGTAAACATTATTTCAATAATATTGTTAATATAATTTATTCCTTCTATTACAATATATAGATTACAACTAACATAATTAAATAATAATAATTTTCATTTCATTAAATTTGGAGTATTATGTAATGTAAGGTATAAAAGACAATGTTATTTTAAAAAATATTCAGGTGTTACATTCTACCCTACTTAAATAAAATTCCATCATTGAAATTTGGAATTTTACTTCAAAATTCAATGTTTTATTCCTGAAGAAACATTTATTGGAATCCTGCATCATAAATGGTGTAAATATAAAATCCCTTTAATAAAAGTGAAGGGAAAATGTGAAGGTCACCAAAAACATTATTATTTTGAAAAATATAATACTTAGTGAGAAATTAAAATCTGGACATGGATGATAAATTTAACTCTCTTTTTCTTAGGATGTGTGGTAGAATAATGGTCACAATATTGATAATGAACATAATAGCATCAACCAAATAGGTTTTAAAAAGTGTATTGGTATAAATAAATGTGATGATAAATTAATTACATTTTATATTAAAATTAATATGAGGAGATATATTTATATTATTTCACATTAAAATTAGAATATCATAATGGTTTTTCCATTATCAATCATCACTATATTTCTTACCCAAATAAATGTATTTTAAATTTTAATTTCTATATGTCTATTAAATTATATGATATAATATCGGCTAAAAAATCATTCTTTATGTATCCAGTTATCATATAAAATGGTCATAAAAAATTATTGATTAACCTAAATACTCATTTGGTTATATAATACATGAATCCTTAAAATCTCATCAATTTTTCATCATAAACATTTTCGTAAATTGTTACCCTCATGAACCACTAAAATGATTAAAATGAAAATAGTTCAAATATGTTCTCTATCTCATAAAAATTATATTTTGATTAATTTATCACACAATATTAAGTCGATATTTTTCATCACATACCAAAAAATTTAATACCTTCATCATATATTCTTTAAGAACACAGGAATAACCAAAATTTCAACTAATCATCCTTGATAACATTCATTCTTACTTAAGCAACATTATGATTGTCAAATATATTCTTTAAATCCAACCATGTTTAAAACCATTAAAAGATACATAAAACATAATATCAATAAAAAATTTACTTCTCACAATTAATATACCCTAAACACCCCTTTTAATTAAAATTTAAAAGAAGAGGCACATATTATAGTTATATTCCACAAATAATGTGATTTCAAAAAGATCTACATACTAAAGAATGAATTCTCTTTATTATGGGTACTACTAATCATATGATTGTAAATCATTAAATAATAATTAATGTCATAAAATACTTAAATATTTCATATTTATTATAATGTTAATTTCATTAATCAATTTTTATAGAACCAAAAAAAGTGAAATAACCACTCTTCTTTGGCTATATCAATCGTATAATTATGACCTTCACGTCTTAACTTCTCATGATGTTTATTCCCTTGAAGCTTTATAAATTCATTTAAATATTTCACTATATTGTTATAATTGAAACATTTCACATTTATATATTATTTATTTCCCTTGCAATCAAAATAATACTTAGCCTTTATCTTAACACTTGTAATAAATTCATATTCCCTTCAGGTATGCACTATGGTGTTACATTCGACAATTATCACATGTGGGAAAATACTTCTTTCCCTTATTATATTTGTATATATATTTATCTTCAATTCTATTAGTATTTATATTTACCATAAATTCATAATACATAGAAAATCCTTTCGTAGTATTTTTATTGTGTGAGATGATATCTTCATATGATGATAAATTTTTTGAGACCATTTCCCTTGGGTGGAAAATATTTAACCGATCCAAGAGACAATCAATCTTACTACTTGGGTTATGTATATTATTTGCAGTATCCCTTGAAAATGTTGTAATTATATCTTATTTCTTGTCAACATTCCCATCCTCCACTTTTTCCAGTATTATGAATTTTCTCATTATATCATCATGTAGTTCATGATTAATATATCATTCTAAAAAATGTATAATAAAATCCTTTCATTTATGGTTATATATTTCCTTATCCATATTATTGTTTTGAATCAACAAAAAAAATTAATACAGATCCAAGTATAGATGATAATAATCAACAAATACCTTCTACATTTTATGACATACTAAAATGATAAATATATTCTCTAACAAAATATTCCATTAATCTCTTACAAATGGATTTTTAGTCACATTAAATGATAAATGATGTTGTTTCATGATAGGGTATATAATTGTTACACTAAATTTTGCATCCTGCCTCTCTATATTAGAATGTTTTTATAATCTATGTAATTTGTATCAATATAATTATATTTTTTTTATATTCATATCCAACATCATCTCAAGATTCAACACCAATGTCTTTCCCATGTGGAAAATCCATACATGTATTACATGAATTGATATGGCTTCCATTAGAAGTTCAAGTATCCAATTCTAAATACTTTCTTACACATGTTTCTTTATAAAATTTTGATTCATAATGCATAATCATAAAACTACGTAATGGAAAATTATAAAAAAATCATAAGCTTAGTATATTTGGATGTATTTACCAATTTTCTCATAGGGTTTAATATTCAAATTTATTTATTGTAAATTCTATTCCCATATTTTTCCAAAAAACATCCTTTCAAAAAAATATTTCAATACCCTAACCCAAGTAACCTATATTATGTTTTTCCATTATAAATTTTTTTCAATATACATTAAATCAAATCTTTATTTACCAAATAGTTTATTAGGTTTGGAATATTTGACACATTATTCAAAAAAATCATTTCAAGTGAAAATTTATGTTTCAATATATAGAATAATTTGAGAAAAAACATTATTTTTCTAATATTACCCTATATATACGTGATAATAAGCTTCTCAAAATATGAGTGGAAAACAAAAACATATGGAATAAAAGATAAAAACTCTTAGTAATGGTTAAGTATGGTATAATAATATATGAATAAATAATAATCATAATTGTGAAAAAGTAAATAACATATCACACATTCCATTTAATCAATAAAATCGTAATGAAATTAATCCACTGATTTTTCGTAGGGAAAACCCACTGGATAAAAATAACTTAAATCAGAATATAGGATGTTATCAATTATTAGATAACATGTATCTAGATTATTAACCACTATAATCATTATATTTCTCAAGATAACTTAATCTATAGGAAAAAACATGTATAATTCTTTTTTAAATGATACATCCCATGATAAAAATGATCCACCAAAGGGATATCTATAAATGAACTCCCATATGCTTCTATTAAAAATCATTACTCTTATATATAGTAATGGATATAATTAATAAAAATGTTACATATCATCAAATATACATATTGAATAAAAAATACTAATTTATCATTATTTTTATATTTAATCAAACATCATCAAATTTACACATCATATGTGAAAAATTTAATACAATTTTTCCTAAATTTTTTTTCATCATATATGAATAAGAATATTGAAGATAAATTTATTTTTTAATGAAAAATGGTAACAATAAAGTTAATTTATCATGATAATATTAACAATCATAAATGAAAGTGATATTCAGTAATATCTTTTTTCACTAGTAATTTTCATTTAAAAGTCCCGTTTGATAAAGTACATCAATGAGTAATATAAAATACCATGAAAAATTAAAAAATAGTTATGTTATAGGTAAATGGATTGATATATACCCCAAATAATAATTAATTTTTTTATAATAAACAATAATTATCAATTAAATGTAGTTTAAGGAAGAATATCATACCACTTTTTAGTTAGTGAAATTATAATCCCTACAAAAGAATAACATTTAAAAAGACATTAAATACCATTAAATGAAGAGTTTATTTATATAATATTTCATAGGGTAGTATATATATACCAAACATGATAAATAAGTGTTGAATATGGAATATATATTATAGATGTAAAATTGAGATGATAAATCCTTACCTCTTGGAAGCCATTACTTTTTTGTACATTATCATAATAAATTATGGTGTAAATTTTATAATTAAATTATTTTAGGAATATATTCCTATATAAATTACATTTTTTTGGATGTTAAATCATATTATTATCCATTAATAAATAATATTTCTTAATATTTATGGTTTTTTGTGGGTTTATGTTATGGTTTCAAGATTGGTCCATTTGTGTATAATTATTGATGTTCTTTTAAAATACTAATAAAAATACGAAATTTGGTTTAAATAGTATTAATTATTTTATAAATGTAAAAATGGTTTCATATATGATTTTATTTATAGTTTTATGATGATTCCATTCATAAAATGATACTCATTATTATTGTGTTTATTTTTTGTGCATTTTTTGAACATCATGAACTAGATTAATTTTATTTAATATTATAACAATATATTCATTACCAAAAAATGAAATAGGATATAATATACAAATAAAAAAACTTTTTAATAATAATAATAGTTTTTATGATTATTTATGAATGTGGTAATGGAAAATGAACTATATCATAATTCCCATAGGTGATTAACCAGCATAATTTGGACATTAATTTTATTTCATTGAATAAGAGGTTATGATAAATATAATTGATATAATATATAACCATATAAACATAAAAATATAGTATTTACATGATACTGGATTATTTATTCCCTGATTTATAATTGAGGATAAAATAAATTTGAAGAGGAAACGAAAAAATAACAGTGTTGGTTTGAGAAAAGTACCTCTAGAATATCACCTCCTTGAATGAAACCTTAAAGCCCATGGAATTTATATTTTGTGACACCATCCACACATAGACATGGGTAGAGTTGAGAGGAAAGGGTTATTAAAAATTTTTATAAGATTCATATTTTTTTATTAGAAATGGTATGGTGATATTTTTCATTTATACTTGATGAGGAGTGATTTTAGGTGCTTTAATATTGATTAATTTATTTTTGAATCAATAAACATTAAGGTGGGATTATGAAGCAACCTCATGATGCATGGTTTTCTATGATATGATGTAAGGAGATAAAAACAAAAATTAACTTCCTAAATTTATTAATATAGAATAAAATTCATCCAATAGATGATAATATCCAACGGAAGGGGATTACAATGTTTCTCCACACCTATTTTTTAAAAAATCACAAGAATAAATAAATTTTTCATCACTTATTCCAAAGCATCTGGGCTCAATTTCTTTAGACACATTCGTATACCAATACCATTTTTGATAATTAAAAAACTTTTCTTTAGATATTCATGGTGTCATGCTTCCACAAGTTTGATGGAAGGGCCATTGAGTGTAAGGTTCATGATATAATGTTTTCTTAATTTTGATATTATCTATGTGAGGAATTAAACCAAGCATGGAAGGGATTCCAAATATCACATATATGACATCATATGAAATTATATTATCTAATCTTTGAGCTTATATTTCTCTTTAAATGGAATCATATTTCGGTAATGTCAGGCAGTCAGTACAATAGATTTAGCACACCTAACAATAAGGGGGATGTTGGATTAAATGGAAACCTCATTGGGGTGTCATGAAGTTTAATGTGGGTTTTTCTCTCATTTGTGAAGGATAATAAAAGGTGTAGGGGTTCTTCTAGATTCTCAAGGCCTATTTATTATGGGTTTTAGTGCATTCTATGGGACCTTATTATCCTTAAGTGCGGAGGTGAAGTCCCTTTTATCATGTATAAAAATCTTCATTGTGTACAGTTTTTAAATGACAAAGATTATTTCATATTCTTAGGTTCTAGTATGAGATATTCAGTAGAATCTTATTGTACCCTTTTTCTAGATCTAAATGTTTCATAGATTTTCTGTTAATACAATCATTTGGAATAATGTTCACCACATTTGTATAGAATCCAATGTTGTGCCTCATTCACTTGCTCGGATAGGTAGCATGGCTGAGGAACTGGTTAACTAAGATAACATTGGATCGCATCCCATTAAATGTATAGTTGTTATTAAATAACATTCACATGCAATACAACACATCTGATCACCATGAAGGGTCTCATTGAATTTTTTATTTGGGTATTTTTCATATTTTTAAAAATAATTTTCCAGTCAATTGGTTTTTATTTCCATATTTCGTTTACTACTAACAGATAATCTAAAAAATGTGTATACTAATTTATCATAATTTTGTTAATCAATTCCATTTATTCTATTAAAATGACTATGTGTTAACTATAATAATTAACTTATAATGATTAATCATTTTTTAATCATGATGTTCTATGAAACATATGTTGTTGTACATAGTGTTATTTAAGAATCATGTTGTGTTAATGGGATTTAGAAAGAATGAATCTGAATAAAAAGATTAATTTAATTCATTATTTTATGCTTCTTTTAATCATTATACTTGATTTTTACTTAATTCATACTTTTTAACATTCATTAATGCTTTTAAATAAAATTAGTTGTGACATTATTTAATAATATATAGTACTATTAGATATATATTTATAGAATATTTTATACCTTTAATATATGTGTTTGATAAAAAGAATTATATTCTTTATCCCACTTATTGATAGTTTTAGTATTTTCTAGCATTGATCTTATAAATTATATATTGGTTTACCTGTGGGTATCTAACGAAACCCTATGTTAAATGATGTTTTTGGATATGTTGTTAGAGATTATGTGTATGAATCCTTATAGTTAGTGGTTTATATTATGTATTTCCACTCACACATAAGGTTATATAATCATACGTTTGTTTTTTCTTATTAGTGTATGAGGTGTTTTTCTGTTGATGGAAGTATTGAAATATGGATTGAATAATCAACTATACTATTCCATTAATGTGGTAGAATATGTGAATCAAATTGACTGACGTAGGGATAATATAAAAATTAAAAGAGTAAATGGGTCCCAAATATCCCCAAGGGATGACAAGTAAATCATACACATCACACTTTTTGTGTTGTAATAATAATATAAAGGCATGAATGTGAAGTAATATTAGGATAAATAATCCAAGGAGGTATCAAAAGAGAAATACAACTTATATTTTTAATCCATGGTCACTTCCAAGAATTAAAATGAGTCTTATCTAGAGGAAGCCACCTAATGTTGAGTGTCTATTTTCAACATCACTTAATAATGTTTTGATAGGTATAAAATTTTCAATATTACTTAATCCTTCAAAAATGAGTGATGATATTTGTTTGAATTATTAATTCTATGTAGAATAAAATTTTTATTAATGATTAATAATTATTTTCTAGGTTTTATTATTATATATATACTATAATCATTATATGTTAGAACTAAAAGACATTCAATTTGTTGATTTAAATTTTTGGAATACAAAATTTTTCTACATGAACTGAATTAATACTTGATGAGTTATAAAATTAATACATCATAAATCATATTTTTAATCTAATGTATAATATATTTTTATTAATAATTTTTGTATTTCAAAAAAATATATTCATAAGTCTAATTTCATATAATATTAAACTCCTACAGGGGATTCAATGTCATATGAATGAACTAATTCTTATGATTTGATTACAAAGTCCTATAAATAATCAATGTTATATGTAATATATCAATGTCATATATGTAATATAGGAGTATCATATAGACTATAATAAAATCCATGTAGAATGGATATTTTTCAGAATTCATGAGTCATTTAAATTTAAAAGTTAACATGTGGGGGAAAAGTTATATAATGTATAAATTATCATGAAATTTCATAGTCATATACAAATTTTGTAAGTAAAGAAAACATAATATAATTAAATAGTTTTATAATTTTAAACTCAAAATATGCTCTGAATGGATTGTATCATTTATTTTGATTGAATACATAAAAATGATTCATATAATACATAATTAAATTTTTTTCATTATTATTTATTTATTAATTTGTTCCTATGAAAATTATTTTTAAAATATTGTGAGAAAAAATAAATTTAATTTAGGAAGAATGTAATATTCATAAATATTTATGTAGTATTTTTCAAATTTATATTTATGATTATCATAATGCTTGATATATTTATAGTAATATTAAATTAACTTTCCATGCCAAATTATGAGGAAATACACTTGAAATTTTTTTTTGTAAATAGATATAAAAAATATTTATATAGGTCATTAATTTCAGATGTGTGGATACTGCATCAATAAATAAAATATATATGAGCTATAATATTCTTGTATTTATGAATGTGGATATAACCTTAGGAGTTGTTGTTCGTGAATAATCATTATAAATAGATTTTCAAAAAAACAATAATGAATATACATTAGGGTTATTTAAACAATAATAAGTGACATATTTTTATGAATAACATATGTTGGACATTTACCTTTTGATATTCATAATACTAGACCCATACTACTATATCTTCCTCTTCTACCTATACATTTAGATCATATTTTTCTAATAGGGTTTATATATTTCATTATTTTATTATAACTTTATTTAAGTGTGATTTTTTTGAATATTCATTCAGAATAAAGAATTATAATATGGATATACATTATTTGGTATAGAAAATCTTGGATTGTGCCTCTAGGAATAAACATAGAAAAATTATGGTTTTACCATCATGTGTGAAAAAAGGATGTACTTATTTGATTTATACCTCAATATGTGAAAAGGTTGTGTATTGGGTTGTGACTCATTGGGTAAAAAAATGAGATGTATCATGTTGTGGCCACACATTAAAATTCAAGTAACCTATATAGGGTTTTCTTACTCTCAAATTTAGTTTTTGAAGGGTAAGAATATGATCACATCAATTTGAACTACAATAAAAATCCTAGTGTCCCTACTGATTTTTATTTCAACAGTAAAAATACATTTACTCTAAGAATTTATTCGAGATAATAAAATAAGTGTAATTAAACCACCTCTTGACCATTCATCCTTCCTAACTCAGACTGAACGCATTCATCACTAGTGGTTGAATGACGAATGATGAAAAAGATGAATCCAAAACAATGTAATGTGGGAAAAAGAGAGGGATGATATTGCTATAGAAACCATAATAATAATCGATTATTTAAAAGAAACAAATTTAAAATAATAAGAAAATAGGGGTATTATTTTTTTTGGATTGACTGTGATATCCTTATTTATTATTTGTGATTGTCCAAAGACATATAGTATACTAAACAATGTTTCAAAATTATTTCAACGATGTATAGGATAAGAGTTTCACTGATAGAGTATAAATTTCAAACTTTGATAAATCTCGATCAATTAAATTTATTATAAATTCTATTTGGTTACACACAAAAAATTTATATTTAAAATACCTTAAACAAATTTATTTACAGTAAAAAACAATTATTTTTTATTTTTGTAGTATTATAAGTAATTAATCATTAGTATTTTTTTAATTATGTCTATGATTTATATATAATTACCTTTAATGTTTTATAGCTTTCATTCATGGAAATATATCTTCCACATATTAGTGTTTCTTTTATAGGTTCATGATAAATTACATCCATTGATTCAAAATAAAGGGCTATAGAAAATAATTGGAATGGGGATTTTGATTTTTAATTTATCGATTACAACCATACCAGCAAGAAATATTATATATTTAAAATAAAGGGTTTGAATACCATACAATGTGGGAGTTTATGGGGGTTCTAAAAAGTGATTTCCAATAGAGTTAGCCCAAAAAAGTGGGAGCCTTCTAAAATAAAAAGACCCATGACAAGAGGAGAAAATTATATGGTTTTCGGTAGATGCATTAGATGGAAGGAATTTCATTACCATATTGCCCTCATGATAATAAATCGGGATAGATGTGTGGCTATCCAAAATCATCTTACACCTTCTGATCGGATAATCAATACAACTGAGAATAAGAATATTTCCCAAGAAATCATTGAAGAGGATAAGGGATTCAACCTCAACCTCTTGATTATGCATCTTTCTCTAGTGGAAGAGGGTAAAACCTATAATAATGGAATGAGACTATGCTAGAAGGGAATTCCCATTACTGAATAAGTCCATTGAGGCTAACACCACAGACTCAAGAGGATCTCTTAAAACTATTCTTCTATGCACTGACCCCCATAAGACACAAACCATCCTTGTTAATCTTCAACCCCATGATGAGAGGCATCCAATTAACCCATTGACCCATCATAGAAATTCTACTTACAAGATAAGGAACTAAGGGACGTATAGTGAAGAAGGAAGGATGGAAGGCTTAATCAATACAAAGCCTGCCAAAATCAAGTAGCAATAATCTAGTGTGATAAATAATTCCATTAATGGACACAATTAATGATTTATGTTTCACTGAATTATTGGATGACCAGATTACCTAGAACCCTACTATTAAACACAGTGCCCTAACCTTCCAATCAGTTCCTTATCTGTCTGTCCCCTGAAACCATATTTGAAGAAAAGATTCCAAATAATCCAAACCCATAGGGTGCCTCACATACTATCTCATGTATTCATAAGTCTCCTTCTCCCAATAACTATCAATGAATAAATAGAATATAGGCTCGTACAACAGAAACCTACAAAAACAATTTTTTTGATGATAGACTAATCCATCACTGATGAATGTTTTCCTCAGTTGGTAGGGATTTGATCTCGCTTATCCATAAGAGAAATAAAAACATCATTGGAAAATAAATACAATAAATAACCCCCCTCTAAGTATCTTGAAGAGAATGAACTAAATTTATATGTAGAAAATATTTATTATTAAATGTTCATGAGGCTGATCCTGTGAAAACACAACAATCATTCTCATTATTCCCTAGAATTATATCAAAAAACAATTCTCTAATTAACATAAAATGTGGGGATAATAAGTACATGGTGGACACTAGCTTCTCTAAAGATAATAAATGGAGAAGTACATAACAGGGATCCCAAACCATAAATAAATTAATTCAAATATCAATAGTTTACTTCTCCATTATTAATAATCCACATGAAATACTACTGAAGGGAAATATTAAATAGTTGGTCAATGTTTTTAACAAGAGAGGAAAATATTATAGGAATACTTCAAACAATAAAGAAAAATTATACATGTATGTAACCCAATAAGATATACCCTCCAAAATCTCCCAATCAAGTTAAGAATCTTGTAAAATCATGGTACTAAAAATGATCTTGATTTTAATATCACCTTCCTTTAATTGTTGTGAAAGATTTCTCTTAAAAGCTCAATGACACTTAACTTCCAAGTGGATATCCCAAATGTAGTAATACAATGATTTCTATAAGTTCGAAATCACCTCCTTAGTAACTTTTGTGTTAGAAAAGATATTCATTGGAATGGAATAATTGATAGAATTGATTACTGTGATCCTCTCACCAAAAGAAAATAACATGTTTTTTCAATTGAGAATATTTCCAACAACCTCATCAATGTGATTAATAAGAATATATTTTAGTGACACAAGGGAACTCATGTAGGTCATAGGAAATGTGACTCTATTCATGAAAATACTAGACTCCAACAACCTTATCCTACCATCCAAATAGATATTAAGAATAAAAAATAAGATTTTATCATACTTCAAAAAATTTCCACTCCACAAAAAAAAATCTGGAACTTCATTAACCCATGTACATAACTTCCAATACCATTAACAAAGAACATGGTATCGTTCGCAAACATTAGATTAGAAACCACACTCCTATAATTCTTTTTATTAATGGGGAGAAGCTTTCTGTTCTGAATATACTGATTAAATTACCTACTAACGACATCCTAATAAATGTTAAATAAGGAGGGGGGAAATATTGTCTCCCAATCTCATAACTATGAACACATTGAATAATCCAATCTATTTTCCCATCAAATAGGCTGACACCCAAGGATAAATGAGACAAAAAACAGGATATTAGTAACCTATGCTGAAAACTCTATGCTTTGATGAATTCGAATTGTTAATATCCATTAAACTATATCATATTATGTTACCATGTCCAACATAACAACAAAATTGATACCAAATAAAATTATATAGATGTTACTAATCATTTATTCAGTGAAGGAAATTAACCCTTGGAAATATCATCCTTTCAAAAAACCATGTTGCACCTCAGCCAACCATCTTGGATGAAGATGATCATGTCTTTTTTTGAGGACACCAACTAGAACATTATAAGGGATATTTTACATAAAAAATAAGATGGTATTGATTTAGAGATTGTGTATATTTATCTTTGGGAACCATAAAATGTATTTTATCATAAGAAACCAGAGAAATATTACCTTCCATGAAAAACTTCATGCACCACACTGATCCGACATAACTTCGCAATATCCAATGAATGATTCAAAAAAAAGTAGGAAAGGAATCCAAACATGGAGAACTATCATAATAAAAATAAAAAACCACCTCATGAATTTCTTCATCACCTATAATAGATTTCAAACCATAATTCACCTCCTCACACACAATGATAGGAATTAGATCAATAATTGGAGAAGAACTACTATGATAACCACCTACCATACTCATATGGGGGGCATCTAAAAGAGACCTAAAGAAGTAATACACCATATTACCTATAAAAACACTATTAATAATATAGGAACCATCATAATATAGTGGATTAGGAACCAAAAATCATTGTTTTTAATTTATATAGGCATGAAAATATTTGGTATTTATATCACCTTCTATGATCCCCTAAACCCTTGACTTTTCACGAGCAATATTTTCATGTAAAAATATAAGCTATTTTGTAATGGTACTTATTGAAATTTAAAAAACCATAAATGGAATCATTCGATACACTCTGTAGACATAACTCCATACTTTTTCCCTTTAGATCTCCTTTGACTCCAAATCGCTTTAGGGAAGATCTTTAACCTATGCTCAAAGACAACCATTTAGAAGCCTATGGTTTATATGATAGTCTATCCCTGGATTACCCCCAACCAACTGATTCCTATTGGCCTACCCTGATGTCCAAAAAACCTAGGAAATTTACAATGGTCGAATAATAATGCAATATCTCTTCCCTATCACTATTGGACTATAATATAATATGTAGAGGGGATTTATCTGAGACGCTTCTAACCAAATGAAATAAGTCTAAGATAAGAAAGGAAAAAATATTTGTATTATTACCTAATCACCATTTAAGAAAACTCCATGAACTCCATGCTATAAGTTGATTATTACTCTTATTAAATGGGTCTCCATAAAATCTAGCATCCATCAGGTCATTGCATGCCATATACTTCAACAATTATTGACTTTCACTCCTTGGAAAGGAAACACAACCTATTTATATATCATTTATAATATGACTAAATGAGTAATATAGGAATTTATTACATTATATTATCATGATGGTGTTATTTTGATGAATCATGATTTGATGATATTAATTAATTTATGTAGATAAAATTTCTCTCTTATATTTTTAAATGAAAATATTTTTTATATATTATTGTTGTTAATTACATTAGTTTTTTTAAAAAAATTATGTTTCCCATTCCCAAGAGCATTCAAGGCGAAATAGTTTCCTTTATTGTAATATCTAGTTCTAGGAAGATAGTTGGAGTATGTAAACCAACTAGAAAGTCAATTGGTATCATATCTATGTCATGAAAGAAAAAATTCACCATAAAATTACTATGGAATTTTTTATGTGATCCCATTATTCCAACATGACATAAAATCCCAATGAGTCCTTAAATAATCTTTTAAAATTCGCGTATAAAATTATTATAAAATCCATATTACAAGCCTATTTTATCATTCCCATATAAAACCTTGTACTGTTTCATATAATGCAATGTATTAAGTATAGGGTAGCAGTTTTCCATGGCGTGTTAGGGTTTCATTGTATTAAGAATAAAATATGGGTTATTGTTATTGTGTATCAGTCATATTTAATTAATTATTTTTCGACATGATTCATTTTCAACTCTATTACTACAACAATTTTGTTAAACAATTAATGAAATTAATTATTGAATAAAATTAAAACATCACTGATTTAAGAAAATATAAAAATTAGGTACATACTAAATTATCATTATTTTTATAATATATGATTCCTACTATGAGTTAAAGAGTGTAGTTAATACCTTTTTTATGGAAGAATTATCATTAGATTTTTTTTATTATTTAGGAAATTCTACTGATTGTTTAAACTCTTTCTGAGCCATAATTTAATCTACATTAATTACTTACAATACCGTAGCCTTAGATTAATTTGATCCTTTCTTGTAATTTCTCACTAATGATGTTGATATTTATCTATTTATTGTATAGATCATTTTAAATTTATAATCATATTGAATGAATTCATGTAAACAATTTATGATAAAAACAATATAAATTATGTTCATTTTGTGTCGAGAGAATATTTTTCATTGAATGGTTAACCATATAATAGAATGTATACAAAAAAATAAAAAAATAAATATAAATGGAGGTTTACATGATAATAATTATTTCAAAGGGTTGTCTATAATTCCTGAATAATTTTGTTTTCTATAAAAATGATGAGTTAAATATATAATTCTTGTCTAGTGATTAAAGGTTTTATTCTATATTAAATAGTGTTTAATTTATTTAATAATGATGTTTGAACTGTTATTGGATGGTTATTCCTTTCTTATTATGTCTTGATTTTATAATAGAGTTTAGGAAATATCATAATTTGAAAATGTTTTTTTATATATAATTAATTTTCATATATGGATTAAAATTTTATTTATTTAAGGATATTTTTAGTTATTTTATGTTGGTTTTAATTTGTTTTTGTAAGAAACTCATATATATAAAATAAAAAGATTCTTTAGGAAAATATAACTACAAAATAATTATAATGAGTTATGGTTTAATGGAGAATTTAAAAAAGTGATAATTAATATTTTAAAGTGACAAAAACTGTCTAAGAAAATAAAAGGACCACAATAAACGATGAAAACAATGATGTAATAGTCTATGATCGACATCCATGAATGGATAACCAATATAATGGAGAAGTTGGATAGGGGAGACATGGGGAAGTGATAGTATTTATTGCAGACTAACAATGAAGTGTAGACCTGATGGAGGTTTTTAGAGTGGGGTGGAACTATAGAGAGGCAATGAGTTAACTACCCAATGTATTATATGATAAAGAAGACATAATCTAGAATCAATTTTCATGTGGGATTGTACCATTTGAATCTATTGTTCACTTAAATGAAATATTCAAAATAATTTAAATGGATTGATTCAATTTTTATCATTGTTCAAATAATTTATTGATTCATAATTGAGATATCATGTCATTTCATATTGACTCTAATCACACCGTTATTCATGATAAATCCTTGTAACACTTATAAAGATCGATGTTAGTTGATCATTGCAATATTGTTATGTATGGGACCTTGAAAAAGAAATTATTTGGCCAATATGATGGATCAGACCCCCATGAATGATTATGGATGGAATAAGGCACCACACCTTGTGAGAGTTCATATAACACCCTCCTACACTTCATGGATGGATATTATAGAATGATTATCTACAGGTTGTGGTATAGTGGTATTAATTTCAATATTGACTAATTTGAATGAGATGTGTCCATGACATGGATGCTTTGTTCCATATTCAAATAATTGAAATCATGAAAATTTATTATAGAAATTCCATACATTCATGCTTTTATGCCCAATGAATTAACTATTAAACTGTGATCCACTGAAAAATCTCTTTATTGCATATGTAAATGTACAATGAAAGCAATGAGATTACATCATAGAATCGGAAACATTTGAAGATGGTACATTTTATCTGTCCAAGGAATCTTGTTGTTTATTACTAAGGTTTATAGTCATGTGTTTGAAAAAGATATAGTTTCACAGAGTATCTATGTATATTATCATGGAATGTAGTTGAGATAAGGATGAATATTTATTTCCAATCTATAAACCACACTCTATAGACATTATTGATGAAGTAAGGATAGATATGGAGGAGATGGTTCAAAAAAAAGTTGGATGAGTTTCATTCTAGGTTTTACAAATATAGTAGAGATATTTTCTTTCTAGGTATGATGGGTTCATTGCATGGGGTGCATTGTTTTCAAATAGTTTGGGTCTAAAAAAATTCCATTTTTCACTATGAAATACGAATTATACATCAATATGCACATTTTATGTTTTTTTTAAAATTTAAAATAATTTGATATCTCAAGAATAAAGTTATATAATTGACATCTTTATCTCATGCAAACAATATAGTAGGTATCTTTTAAATAAATACAACAATATTTTGAGTTTTTGTAAATAATGGATGATTCTCCCCAATAAAATTTTTTTGGAGTATCTTAGAAATAGAGCTAGTGTAATAGGAGGATTATTCAACAAAATATATTACATCATGGTAATTTGTTTCATTTTTACACCACGTCATTAATATTATGAGGGTGTATCTTTTTGTTCCATGGTGGTTTCAAGGTAGGGGAAATAATTCTTTTTCCATTATTAATTTTAATGATATTTCATGCAATATGTTCTTAAATTTTATTATTTCTCAATTATTTATTTCATTATCTACGTAATAAACATTGTTTTGTGAGTGTGATTGTGGTATTTAATACATTTATTTGATTATTGTTCCCACCATGACTATTGGATTACATCTAATATAAGTCTAAATAATTTTGGGGTTATATTTTACATTTAAATAAAGTATCTAATCATTGAATAATAGGATTTTGGGATCATTTGAATTTTTACATATACCAATTGATTAACTTCTACTTAATTATAAAAATTTAAGGAGTTTCAATTAATTATTTTACACATTTTTCTTCTTGAACTTGGATTTTCAATTTTATGGTAAATATTTTATTTTTTTACTCTTCTAAATCATGTTTGATTGTATAATTATATTATCTTAGATTGTATTCATATTTATTGAGTTATATTATCTTATATAGATTTTAATTATGGGTTCAACCTCGAAAATTACATTGTCTATATGACTTATCATTAGTTTAATTATTTATTTTTGTTGTGGACCCAAAATTTAAATCTATTTACACATGCGAAACTCAAAATTCTAAATGGAAAATCATGTATACAAAAAAATTTAATTCTCCTACAAAAAATTAAATTAATATTCACTCACATGGTTCCTTACTATAAATTTAATTTCATATATTCTCCTGATCTTTAATGTTATACTAATTTGAATAATATAATAATATAAATTTTAAATATAATATTACTAAAAATCACAACTATTAATAAATATGAATGTACAACTATAGATTATATCATCTCTCATGAAATTTTATATTACTTTCCCCATCAAGATTATGAAAAATGCACAAATATATTTATATTAAATTAACAATTAGTTTGGATGGAGGAGACTTGTGGGTTATTTGTAAATGGAAGTCTGCTATATTCTCTTATTTTTTCATCTATAATTTAATACCCATGCTCTTACTGTTGTAGTTAAAATCTAAATCCCTAAATTATTGACCAATAAACATTCTATTATTTCATCATTGTAGTATTTATATTTAAAATTAAATTTAATAAATATTTGAATTGTAATTTTATATAATTCATATCATTGTTTAGTCTTGAAGGTCGAGTTTTTATTTTTTATATTTTTTATAATTTTTATAAGGTAATATATTTTTGGATTAATTTTTAAAAATAATTCTCCTTTCAATACTATCATAGTAATGAAATTAGTATTCTATAATAAGGAAATATAATATTTTTAAAAAAATATTTTATTTGAAAAAAAATATATTTAATATGTAAAATAATGTTGTTAAAATTTTTATATTGGATTTAGACACCATTATTTCACATTTTCCATCCTATGTGATAATTTATTCTAATAAAATATCAATCTTGTATCCCTTAATATAATTTAGCAATTTAAAGGTTATATTTTTTTGTAACTATTTTTAAATTTGTAAAAATATCCATAATTTATCCATAACCTAATAATTGTCATAATATTCAATTATATTAATTACTGTTTTTTAAAATCATATTTATACTTAATAATAAATTAAAAAAAACACATTTTACATTTTTCAATTTTATTTAAAAAATAAATTTTTTGAAAATCATATATAGAATATTGTTAACTGGATAATATATTTAGAATTAAAATAATCAATATTATTTAATAATTGAAAGATAGTTTTTATTTTTAATTAATAGTTACTATGGTAAAAGAGTACCAATATGGTTAAGGGTAAAAAAATTTAATGCGGGATTAAACTAAGGGATAAATATTTAAATATTTATAAAACATGTATAAATTTTATTAGTTGAGTGAGTTTTGACCATAACATATATTACATTTGAATTTATTTTATTGGAAAAACCATCCAAGAGAAAGTAATTTTGTATATTTAATATTTCATAATATTTTCATGCATGGCAGTCCCCCCACACATATACATAACCACCTCTCTCAAATAATAACAAAATTTTATCATCTGGGGGAAAATATTTCACAAGAAATACTTCCAAATGATTAGTACCCATGACCTAGATGTTATGATTTTACCAAACGACTTTTCAATTTATCCTTACACTATTATTCAATGGAGATTTTACAAGGAAGAGGTATTTACTCTTAACCATGTCTTTCATGTTTATTTCCTGACAACCTGCCACCATCTATTCTATATATATTTCATCATAATTAAATAAATATTTTCAATATACTCAAAAATTTTCATGTTAATTATACAACCATATTGTATCTCGCATCTATATAATATAACATTAAAAGGTTTCTAATGTATATATATAGATTACCCCCTCCAAAATGAAATGAATTTATTTTTTCATCACCACCAATCATTGATGGACATATAGATTTATCTAATAATACTATATTATATTTATTTAATAACTAGGATTTTTTATCTATAAAATATTTTATAATTTATTTTTTACACATATGCTAGAAAATTGGAATCAACACTCATGTGAATGTGTGGATTATCACCTTCACGAAGTAATTTAGTTAATTTTAAAAAACTATCTAACATGAATTAAAATAAATTTGTTTTTAATGTAAAAATATTATGTATAATACAAGATTTAAATTTATTATCTAATACATGTATGAGAAATATAACTGTTAACACTTAAATAATTTTTTCAACTGTCAATTATGAGTAAATAGATAAAACATTTATGAATAAATTATATTCATAAATATTAATATAATTATGGATTTTATATATATTAATAATAAAAATAAATTTATTATAAATTAAGTTGTAATGCACATGACAATGTGAGAATTCGATGTATGGGTTTATCATGAAAACTAATTTTTTTCGGAATTTAAATATTTCAATTTTTATTTTGGAAAATTATACATTAGATAACTCATAATGACTAGTAATATTTTTCATATCTTATTATATGTAGTTTTTTCTATATTATTTCATATTTTCCTCTACTTGAAAAACAAAAAGATATAAATAATCTTTAAAATAAATTCCATCTTTATTTATCTTTTATTGTTCAAGAATAATTCTCTTCCAAAAACAAATTATTTCTTTATTCAAGTGTGTTATTTTTAATTCATAAGTGAATTATTATGATTAAATTTCATTCAATTGTATATTCTAATCAATTTTTTAAATAGAACGAACTTACGCTTTTACATAATAGACATTTTATAGTTTCTATAAATTTGGGAGAGAAATTTATTTTACTCATATTCCAAAACAGTTATCTTTCCAACTGTCAAAACCATTATTATTTATCAAATTTTCCAGAAATGTTTCATTTTATTTAAAATAAAAAAAATTCCATTATTTTATGGAATTTTAAGTATTAATATTTTTTATTAATAAAATAATATTTCTTTTTCTATTCAAAATTACATTCTAATATCTATATAAAAGGTTTTTTTCTATGAAAAAACTTGTTATAGATTTTTATTCTATAATGGGGTTATGATGTAAACATATCATCCAATTTATTTGTCTGAATGGTGAAAATATTGACATTATTTATTCTAGCTTTAAAATATGGATGACTTCAATTAAGCCATGTTGATTGCATAATGTGTTTTTCTATTCACACTTTTCATATAATTAAATAATTAGAATAAGTATGTTATTATTGGGGTATGATATTAAATAACCTATTGATGCATTACAAGGTTTCATGAAAAAAACACGATTGGGTATTTGGTATATAAATTGACTATTAAAGTTTGATGTTTTCTAATGATGCATTGATGCCAGGATTTGGATGTTCTACAATATGAATTATATTATTATAAATGTAGTCATATTATTATGTGACTTTTTATATTTATATTTCATCCATGGATATATTAATCTTTCATAAAAATATGTATATGGTATATATGGATATTTTCTATCTATTATATATTACTCATGGCCTATTTATATGATGATATATTCTACCAAAATATTTAAATTTCATCTCATATGTTCTCACACATTTATTTTTATTATTATCCCCTTGATATATAAAAGTGAACATTGAGTGATTTTAGTCGTGTAATTGGAAAAATAATAATGTGAATATTAGAATTAAAGTTCAATTTATAATTTTTAATCTAATGTTAGAATATTTTTTATGTCTAGTCTCTACATATTAATAACCTATTTGATCACATAGTAATAAATATTATTTAACTCATACCAATGGAATTTGGTAATCCTTTGATTTAGGTTACTAGATATGGAATTGTTAGAGTTGGTATAAGAAAATTTTTATTAGAAAACATTATGAACTAGATTGAGTAGAATATAGTTAAAACATTATGATAAAGAATATGATATATAAGAATCTATTTTTTAAAATTTTACATATAGGATAATTATATTAAGTGATTCAATATTAATGTTGTTATCAACTAATAAAATTAATTCCAATGTTTATAAATGGAACAAAGTGATAGTAATGAAAAATTTATCAAAACTCATAAAATTTGTACAGATTCACCTTGTAATAAGGTAAATGATTCCATTGAAGACTTTTCAATATGTGAAATATTTATTATTACCATTTATAATTGACTAAATCCATACATAATAATCATTAGTATATTGAGAAACATATTGTTCCAAAACATGGATAAAGAATATTTGAAAACATTATGTTGATAAAACAAGAATCACTAAATGGTCACAGTAAAAAATTAATTGTATAGAAACGGATCAAGTATGAGGAATATATATCTATCAATTTGGTTTGTAGTGAAATAAAAAAAATTATCATATTGGTTCATCATCTAAAGGAAGATCTTCGTCAATGGTGTTCCTTAATAATCAACACTAAAAACATAGAAGATAAATTCCATATGTAATTGATCATATTTAAGAAAATATTCTTAGAAAAATACATTCCTCATGAATAAGGAATTGATATCAAGGAAATTTTGTAATCTAAGGGAAAATGAAGTGAATGAATTTGTTGGATATGAATCTGACATAAAAAGATTGTTACACATGATATGGATAATGTATGTAATCCAAGAATCATTATTGATTAGTTATTTTATGGGATAAACCATAAAATTTAAATAAAATCAGTGTATAAATAATTTTTAGTACATGAGGATATGATATAATGAGATTGTAATACTGAAAAATAATTAACCACACCTTAATATTTTCAGGTAAATTATGAAAAGAAGCGAGTTTTTGAGAACTATATAAAATAAATATTAAAATATTGAGGAAGGGAAGGTTAAAATTTCATATATGGAATAGTTGTGAAAGGAAACACCATGGATCATTCATGAAGGAAGTTGAGTGAACTTCGTGGGTGGAGATAATGAACATTAGGATTATAAATAAATAGGAAAAAAGAGTCCACCAATAATAAATTATTAATCCTTATGTATATATGAAACTATTAAAATGAATTAACAAAGAATATAAGAAAATCTCCTCAAAAATGGATAAGGGAGAAGAAATAATATTATGCAATTACTATTTTTGAGGTTGATATACCAAATGAAGTGATAACAGGTACATTGATCATAAACTCTGATCATGATAATGACTTATTTTATTCTAGATCATCATACCCCATTATATCATATTTTATAGGAATATTAAATCTCCCCTAACACTATACAAAATTAATTTCAAATCCTGAAAAATATTTTGAATGTTGTAACAACATGGTTATAAAAAGATAAATAAATGTTAATTCCTAGATTTTTCTCTAGTTGTAACATTTATTTTAAAACCTATGACTTATTTTTGTAACAATACATGGTATGGTCATTTATCTAATGTATAATTTATGAATTTACTATTCAGAAAATTTCATTACTATTTATAAATAGTGTAGATAATTTTTTTCATTTATAGGAGAGACATCATTATCTCAATATTCTATGGATCCACCTATAGTAGCTCACCATAAGGAAATTATCAGTTAAAAGGTAGAAAAAAAAATATATGGATGATAAATACAACCTAAGGATATATTATGTACATAATATTGATGAATACATTGATTTATTTAATGAAAAATTACCAGGATATCCAGTTGTGTGTGAATGGTTTTTTATTTAACTCATCAATAATGAAAAACTAATATCAATGACTCTATATATAATTAATGTGGAATATTAATTTAGTTAAAGAAATAACTATAGGATTTTGGTGATAAGGTATTTATATGAAACATTTTCTCACCATCGGAGTCCATTATCCAAATTTTAAGAAGAAAGATATTTTTATTAGGCTGTGCATACATTATAAGGATATCAACATCGCTAAAATAATCAATAGGTATTATTTTACAATAATTTATGACTTATTGGATCAACATCAAGAATCTAAATACTTTTTATATATTCATTTTTTTTCTTATTATCTTCAATTACGAATAAACAAGGACGGTATTTCGATGATGGTTTTTTCCAATATGAGATATGGTAACTATGAGTTAATAGAAAATAAATTTGGAATAACTACGGTAACCATTGATTTTATAGATATAAAAAAGTATTATTCATGGATTATATTTAAAACATTATAGTGATATTATATAATGAAACAATGATATAATATATATGTTGTTTTGAGAATATTAATCATTTTTGAATAATTATTGAGACTCTTAAAGGTATGGAATTATTTGTAAAATTTTCTAAGTGTGGGTTCTATATCCCAAAATAGCGTTTTAATTGAAATATTGATTATAAGGTTAAAATATGTGTTTATCCCTAAATGATAAGGTATTTCAAAGAATGGGCCACATCAATGAATAAAAATTATATTTATAGATTCTTTTATTTATCAAGTCACTATTAGTGACATTTTCAAAACATGTCATGGTTTTACAACCCGATAACCAAGTTGATAGGTAAAGGCGTTAAATTAACATGGAAAACAAAGTATTATTCATGTTATGAGGTTATAAATACGTGCTTGGTTAATTTATTCACATTGAAACTACTATTATAAATTGAAGTATTTTTAATATATAACGATGTATATAGAAAAGGAATGTGTTATTCCCCTTTTTAAAATGATATTCTTCTCACTTTTTTATCATGGTTATTCAAAATCCATAAATATAATTATCCAACGTATGACCATTTGTTTGTCATTGTAATATTTATATTGAATATATTAATTCTATATATTAATAGTGAGATATGTATTATATATATTTATGAACTATAAAAGTTTAATGTACATTTTATCTCAAAAAGTGCTCAACATGAGGCAATTAAGGTGGATATAATTTTTCAAATACAATGATTACTCAATAAAATACCACCATGAGAAGTAAAATAAGATTTTTTATGCAGTTAGTGGGATGGAAAATTATTTTAGAACCATGATGCTGATTAAAAAGTGTCTAATATTCATGGGCTAAGTAAATGTTAACATAGTAATTGATTGAAAAATGGAAACATCATTTCTTTTCTATGTAATTTTCCAAAAATCATTAATGGAAAATATAATCATATCCATGCAAGATAAAAATGATTTAAAAATGAATATTAAATTTGTTAATGATTGTAAATAGACATAATTCTTTTGTAAATATCTTGTGTTGATATCTAGATAGAGGATATGAGTTTCATCCATACCAAATTTGAAGTTGGATACATTAGATAAGGTATGTAGCTAAAATTTATATATGCATAATACTAAATAAATTACGTATATATTTTGAAGATAAAATTTCTAATAGAGTGTTATGATGTTGAAAGCTACTGAATTTTTTCCTAGATTATCAGTTTTTATAATATATCAATATTTTTTATATATCATTCCTTAATTAAGATATGTTTATTTGATATCTTTTCATTCATGCCAGAACATGTATATGTGAACCATAGAATATTATACACTTGTAAAATATCCATTGAACTGGTTGATTGAATATGAATAAAAATATTTTTAAAAATATTTTTATAATTTTTATATACATCGAATATATTGATAAATATGTAGTCAGTTTTTTGTAAAGCCTACATACACAATGAAAATATTTTTCCTCTCAAAAATGCTTTTTATTTCATTTTGTGAGAAAATAATATAATTTTTTCCAAACATTTATAAAATATATATGAAATTAAAAACAGAATATTATAAGTTAGTATATTAAAATTATCGGAGTATGATTTTTTCTAGAATTTCTGAAAAATATTTATTTTATGATGAATATTTAAATAAATTAAATTTTGTATAAATTTTTATGTTCATTTAAAGAATCTAAAAAGCTCTATTATTTATTAAAATGGTTTTAAATGTAACATTATAACATTTATATTATAAATAATTAAATTAAGATCATTATAAAAAATTCAATGATGGATTTTGTTTTAAATGTTTTTAATAATCTAGAATAGATTTTATTTAGAAAACATCATTTTATCGTGTTTTGATTATTAATTTTAAATTCAATTTCATCAGCATAATAAACTGAATATAGAAAAATTTTGTTACTTATTTTTAATTAGGTGGTCAAAATTATTTAAAATGTTACCTTTTATTTTTAATCAACACAAATAATAACTATTGTAATCTTTTTTTACCATGGTAAATGAAAAATTGAATGTTATGGTTACAATAAATGTGATAAGGTTTTAAATTCATTAAAAACATGAATTTATATGATTTTTTAATATAATAAATATATAAACATCTATAAATGAAAAATAAGACATTCATTAAAATTAACTTTTATTTTTTTACTTTATTATATTTATGTAAAATAAAAATACAAAAATACTACTTTGATTATTTTAATATCTCTATTATTGTGTGATAGGGTTAAAATTACTTATATTTAGTTATAGATTTTTATATTATAAAATTATAATTTCCTTATCATGTTACTTAATTTTTAATTTCTATTTATGAAATAGAAACCAAACTTCTTACATAATAAGGATCAAGTTCCAGTGAACAAAATTAAAAAATCATGTAAATTATTTTAAAAGCTATAAATGTAATAATTTTTGGGTGTTATATTATTTTACAAAAATATTATCGATAAATATAACAAATTTTAGATTTTTTAATATTTTAAATTTTAAATATTTATATTAATTTTGTTTCTTTGTCAAAATAAGTGAAATGTTTCTGTGATTACATTAATTATGCTTTATGGAAATTAATATTTTATTAATTGATTAAAAATTCCTAAAAATAAAATATTCAGAAAATAGAATGTTATATGGATTCAAATATCAACCAGGATCCATTTAGGATTGACTTTTCCTTTTATAGTAACTCTCTTGACACATAAATAGTAAAAAAAAATTTATCAAGATAATTGTGAAAAAGGGTTACTCGGAGATGATACAAGAGATAATGGTTAAAAAATAACCAAAACATGTCAAATTTTTATTGGATGATATTATTTCAACAAATAATCATATTACATTCTAATTATATTAATTTTGACCCATTTTTTCTATAAAAAATAATTTATATTAAATTATTACTTTTGGAAATCCCATGTGTTCCCATTACATCACTTATATGAGGGGGCCTCCACTACCTCGTTATTCCTACTATTTCTGTATTATAGCTCAATCAAAACCATAATATCATCACATATTATTTTAAAAAACCCAGATCCTATTTTTTAAAAAACAATCCTTTCAGGATGTAATTTTTAATCCAAAATAGGATTCTCCACAAAGAGGTATAAATCTTAATAAGGGAATTTTTTTAATTCTGATTAATACTATGAATTAATGGTATAACTTAAAATTTAATTAATACATATTTATAAATATACTAGAATTTTTTCAATATGATTTTACTACCATTATACACCTTAGTCTCATTCTTTGGAAAAATAATAAGTTCACTGTTGCAAACATGTAGAATACAACATGAACAAAAGAATTTGATTCATTTTCACTTATTTATTACATGGATGGTAACAAGATTGAATTTAAGAATTATATTTGATATATATGGTAAATAATAATTATATAATGACTATTTATTACTATCATTCCTTCAATTCCATCCATCAAAATTTTAAACTACCATTCATGCATACATATGACTTACCATCCCCATGAATAGTGAAAATCATTTTTATATTTATTCCATTTATGAGTACCTCTAAATATTAATATATATTTAATAAAAATTATTTTTTACCATGATTTTCATTTTGATGTTTATTGAACCGTGATCAATGTTCAAGGACACGAACTTACAAATTGAAACTATCATGAAAAATTAATCATTTTAAACATGAAGAGAAAATTAAAATAAGGAATTAATTATTAATGGATGATTAGATGTTATAATCAGATCATATATCATATTATAAGTATTTACATTATAATTTTATAGAATTTTAATATTTTTAAAATTATTATATTGGTGGGTAGTGCGCTTTTTTATCAACTAGAACATTAGTTAAGGCTTTTTTTGGATAAAATCTCATTAATTTTAAAAATTATTTTTTATTATGTTAATGATAATGAAATATTAGATATATATATATAATAGTAATCTTATTATTTTTATTCTAATAAATTTATTTAGATAGATTAAATTTTTCCATTCAATAAGTACTCAAGATACCAATTATTTTTAAAAGGAAATATAACATTATATCTCTCTATTGTGAAAAATCCTTTTTTTAATGACTGAGTTTTCTAATTTGTTATTAATACTGAATTTAGTATTATATATTGATTTTTTAAATTAATTATCACTATTATTTCATTTTTTAAAAATAATTATAAAAATAATCATCTTTTATTTTCCCTAATTGGGTACTTTTATCCTTTTTAACAAAGATTGTGGAAACACTCATTATTTTGACACACATGAAATGAATATAATTTATCATCCTTATAAACGGTCAATGATTAGAATATTTCTTTACATTTTATCGTATTTTTTTTAATAAAATTCCATAATATTGTAGAAAAATAGAATTTAAAGTGGTGATTTTAAAATGAAAAGGTGGGTTTTATATGAAATATTCTATGTGATTTTAAGGTATTTTTATCTAAGAGGGAATTTTTTGAAATTACATAGTATTGATTAGAAATATGATACAGTAATACCATCCTTATCAATTTTGTGGATTATTTATGATTATTATGATGAGAATTTTTTTAGATTAATTTATTTTCTACTAGTTATCATTTATGGTTAATCATTTTCAATTTTTTGAAACACGTATGAATGGATTATGATGATGTGGTTGATTGAAAAAAAAAATTATAGCCCTCTATAGAAATGATTTAGGATATATATTTCATGGTACTATAAGGACTGGAATAAGGAATTAACCCAATATATTAGGGGATTATTTCCACATTGATAGTCTTGGGAGAGAACCTTGACTATGGAAATTAATTTAATTTAATTTCTCCATGGAATCAGGTTATGATATTTGGACATAATTTTACATCGAGAACAAGTTATATTGTCTCCTAAAATATTCATTATCTTGTCAAGGTGGTGTAATATCATTACTAACATCCATAGAACAACTCTTAGGTTTAGGATATATTCTATGTGTCCCACTTGAGGAAGTAAATTCCTTATACTTCATAAATAGAAAGCTCTGATTTTTTCCAATAGAGTTTGGTCATTCTTATAATAAATAATATTATAAAACATTTATCACTGTGATAAATTACTAAAATAGCTAACTAATCACCTTGATATTTTTCTCTATAGGAATATTAAATTCTAATAAGCCACATGGAATATTGAGGATAAAATGATGGAGAAATATGATCATTTATTTTTATCTACATTAAGTAATTTTGAGTGAGAAATTCAATTATGTGTGTAATAATGTAACACTCTAAAAATTTACTTGATATTTATATTCAAATAAATTTAATTTCTCTAATTTCTTTCAATACAATAAATTTAGTTCCTCAATATTCTGTAATATTTAATATCATTATAGAATTTATGTTAAAACGATTTATTGAACAATAAAAAATATATTTTCTTAATTACGTATGAAATTATTATATGAATTGAATATATTGATTCGTAGAAACATTATTTTTAATTAAAGTCTGTATATATTTTAGATAATATTTTACTCTAAAAATTTGAATATTTATTTTTGTAGGAAAATAATATAACAACATTTTCCCACTATTAGATTTTTAATTTCTAAAATTGAATATAAATTTGGAAATTAGAATTTCAAAATTATATTATAAATAATTTTTTATAACATATTGAAAGGATTTATTTTCCAA
This sequence comes from Viscum album, assembly GCA_963277665.1. Taxonomy (NCBI): domain Eukaryota; kingdom Viridiplantae; phylum Streptophyta; class Magnoliopsida; order Santalales; family Viscaceae; genus Viscum; species Viscum album. The sequence goes on along the minus strand of OY728141.1, from coordinate 587,009,862 downwards.
TGAGTTGTGAAAACTATTATTTTTTATTGAAATCGGTCATTTAATTTTATTAATTATAGAAAATATATTCTATTAATTTTTTTTTAAATTTAAGCATTTTTTATTTATATTATGTATAAAAACTTTAAGGTCCTTATATATAATTTGTTTGTGGATTTTGGTTTAACAAAATTTTTTATTTAAAAAACATTTCATTTTGAAAACTATATTTTTTGTATATTATTGGTTAATATTAAATTTAATTTCCAACACTTATAGAAATTTAATCCTAAAAAATGTATTGATGATTTGGAATAATGAGATTAAATGATTTTAAATAGGTCCCTTTTATTTTTGACCTATAAGAATATTAACTATAGTACCACCGTAATAGTACATTCAGTTAATTAAGAAAAAACTAATGTGATGGGGCCTAAAATTCATTCAAACACATTAATTTATTTTAATTTACGACTATATTTCATCTAAAATCATCAAAAATTAGAATATAACGTCAAAATATTTACGTAAAAGTTAAATTTATAAATGTCACTTTTTTAATAAAATATATATAAAATTTTTTATAGGTATAAAAACAATTTATGTTTAATTAAAAATGATTATATTAAATATTATTATATTTTATCATGATAATTTATTTTTATTTTTTTTAATGAAATTATTACCTTAAGTGGTTGTGCAATGCTGACGTAGTTCCAATTCACATAGTAGAAAAATAAAATAAATTATTTTTATTACTAAAATAGTGATAAATTTTGGGTTATTTGTTGATTTTAACGAATAGTATAGGTAAATATAACACATTATAAATATTTGAAATTTTATATTTTTATTAATTTTCTGTCATTTAGTATTCAATGTCAAATTAAATGAATATATTCTAAATGACATTAATGTTATTTTTTAATAAATATTATTTTGTTAAATGATATAAAATTCAAAAAAATCTATATTCAAAAATGATAATGTGATATGGTATCAAATATAAAAAAATTTCCATTCATGACTCACATGTCCTTTTATATTTACATTCTTGACCCCTAATGTATAAAAAACCATATTATCATGGTAATTGTTGAAAAGGGTTAACTTTAGTAATTCCAAATGGATAAGGGTGAGAAAACAACAAAAACATGTCAAAAATTGTTAATGAGATTATTACCAATCATACTCATCTTATATTTTAGCTATTAATATTTGGATCCCTTTAAACCAAAAAATTAAATATGCATTAATTTAAAACATTTTCTAATTCTGAGGGTGACCCTCCCCACACAAATAAAATTGAATATCCTCTCCATCATTATTAATAATTTTTTTCATTGTAGTTCTAAACCAAAAATAATATCATCATATATTCCTCCATCACATCCAATATATTATTTTTATCTATATGGTCATCCCTTCAATTATTATGTTTTAAGATAAAAGTAGTTTTTTAACAATCAACTATAAATTCTAACTAATTGTTATATATATTTTTTATTTTTTTGACTCCTAAAAATATATTTAATGCATTTTAAAATAATGAAATAAATTATTAATATATAAATATTCATAATTAGGATGATTAAACAACCATTAAACACATTCTTCACATCTATTGGAAGAAGATACCATTATTCATGTGAACGTGCAGACTACCACCTTCTTGAGGGGATGTGATTCATTTTTCACTTTTAATTTAAATTTATGGTAATGAAGAAAATTTTTATTAACATATTATATATATATCTCATATATTAATTATTTAAATATTATTTATTACATACCATTCGTTATTTTGATCTCTCAGATAGTGAAATCATCACTCATGAATAGAAATGATATACCATTTATATAAATGGTTAAAATAATTTTTATATATTTAAATTTAATTTATATATATATATAGTATAGAAGATATTTATATATTGGTAAAAAATTTATTTTATAAAACCATGATCAGATTTTAAGTACCGAAACCACCAAACTAAAACTGTCATGAAAAACGAAACAATTAACAACTCAAATATATTAATAATGATTTTTGTTACAATGGTGTTGATATTTTATAATAAAATCATATATGATATTATAAATTTGATAATTATTATAGTATAAAATTATAATACATTTAATTTCTTTATATAGGAGGGTAGAGTTATTTTGAATCAGGTTGAACATAAGGAAATTGTTTTCTGTTAACAGTCTTATTGTTTATTCGTATTGATTATACTTATGTTATTAATGATGACATTTATTTATATGAATCTAAATAATGTTATGATATATTTTATTCTCTAATTATTTAGGCATACTACATCTTATATTTTAATTTTTAATCATTATGTACTTAAGATGATAAAAAATATAATTTTATGGAAATCTGATAATATTTCTTTCTTTCATCAACAATCATTTTTCAACCCTGAAAATGATTTTTAGATTATTTTTATATTATAAATTAATTTTTTAAGGTAATTTTCACCCATCCATGGATTTGAATAATTTTTTCAAATGGAATATACTTTTCATTTTCCAAATGAGGATTTTTTTTGATCTTTTTGATAATATCCATATTATTTTATTATATGGTTCATTATTACAATGACATTATTTTTAACAAACTCACTCATTTTTTGTGGGTCGTGATATATGGTGATAGTTTTGTTATATTGTAGGACACAGATAATTGGATTATGGTTATGGGACTAGAGAGGAAAAAATTATATATCCGTCCAATAAATTTGTTAATGACAGATATCTGATGAGATAATAAGGGCTAGAATTGGGAGGTGAACATAAACTAGTGACAGACTCTCCCCACTACGATAGTTATAGGAGTGAACCATTGATAATTATATGTTGCAATAAAGATTGAACCCAGCACACAATGATAAAATTTGATGTGATAATTGATTACAAAAATTAATTTATATGAATATTTGTATTCCATAAGCTTGTTTATTATTCCAATATTATGCTCTCATAGATAATGTTCCTTGATTCTATAATGAATCACGTCTTATGACCGACCAAACATTATCCGATGACTCGAGATCATAATATATCATATGATGTGAATTTTTTGACTTCAATATCATGTTCTAATACCCTTATACTCAATTTTTTATGTGATCATTGATATCATTATTTTATACCATTACTGATCATCTTAGCTCAACCTTATTTATACTTCCTTTCCACATGTTTTTAAGAATATGTTTAAATTATAGTTTGTCTAAGGAAAATATTATACAAGGATACCATTATAGGATATGTTAATGATCATTCATGAAATAATTATATTGTGTTTTTAGAAAAAAAACACACTAATCTATCATAGTTATTTTTTGAATCATAATATGATGTCATGAATATTAATCTTTTTTAAAAAATATATTCATATTAAATTATTTGTTTTATATAATGTGATAGTACATAAAAGTTGAATTAAAATATCTAAGGACATTTTAAAACCAAAAAATATTCCAACATGGAAATTCTAAAAGGTTATAATGTACTTTTTCTCTCTGAATTTGAGAATGATGTTATATGGGACATTTAGGACCATATTTATAAAATCCCAGCCTTAAAACATTACATAATATTAAATTAAATGAATAATTAATATTTAGGATCTTTTTGAGTTTAGATTTTTAGAGAATTCATCCATAACTATTACATATCATCTTGTAAATTACATGTAGAAAATACCACTAAGAAAAAAAAATTCATAAAAATAAAAACTCTAAAAAAGAAACTTGTCTAGTTACATGATTTAGACTGCATGACATTTCCATGATCCCATCATTGAACCTATTCATATTTAGGTCTGGTAGAAAAAATTTCAAAAAAATGGGACGAAAATTGAAAGGTCTGTAAGGGTTATTAAATAAGGAAAGGAAACATTAACCCATCAATAAATACAAATCAATAAAACTGTACTTTTATATCATAACATACCTCACAAGATCATAATATTTATGAATAACTCATAGAAATAGTAAATTATAAAGGTAACTTGTGGAATCCATATCATACTTACATTGTAGCTATCATAACTATGTAGGGAGTTACATTGGAATACCCATCACAATATATTCCCTAAATCTCTTAGAAAAACCATTAACGTTTACCTCTGTCACGTTACCCAGTGTATTATAGTGCTATCTCTAGATCACCCATCCTTGGTTTGTCACGGAATAACCCATATATGTAAACAATTCCCAATAAACATAAAATATTTATAATAAATAAAAATTCATAAAGGAAAGAAAAAATTTCCACATTACAATCACAATATATCATTTCAAGATATTTACATAACCAATGCATTATGAAACCATATTCATAACCATTTAAAAATTTTAAAAAGTAGATTTTTGAATCAAAGTGTCCCATACTACTTTAATGATTCTAAAGAAATTGAAATATTAAAAAATTAATTTCCAAATATATAAAATTATTTTTAAAACATGTACTTTAATGTGAAATATGTAGAAGAATAAATCCTTAAAATAATATTTTAGATAAAGAGTTCTTAACCAAATGTGGGATGCTTGAATACAAATAAATGATGAATAAGATTTAATCAAAACAATATATTATCTTGAATATAACCTTATTAATGATATAATATTCAAAAGGATAGAATATACACCATATAATAGTGTATTGGTGCAAAACAACAATGACGTTTCAATGGAATGTAAATTGAGAGAAAATCATTTATAGAGATGGTATTCATAGATTAAGGACAAATTAATTATATAATTATGTGTGAAAAAATAAATACACACCATATGATATGATGTTCATTGTAAAATAATAATAGGCCATTCACACATATTCATATCATGAAATTATCAACAAGTAGACGTTTAACCCAAAGAATTGAAATTGTGTGATGATATTCCATTAAAAATTCGATAGCCTAACATGTTTCACTTTAAAATTCATAAAATGAGTTTATGAGAGAAAAAAATGGTATCCCTTCACATGGACATAAAATTATCAGCGAAAAGGATATATATGAACACATCCAAACATGAGAATTTATAAATTAAAATACAAAACAGAATAAGCCTTTTAAAAAGAAGTGGTTGAAAGGATCCCTTACCGATATGGTTACTTAAAAAAATACACCACCTGAATGAATGAAAATTAAAAGAAGATTTAAAAACCAATATATTAATATATATTACAGAAAAAATACAAACATGTGAAATACTCCACCACAAAAATTTAAATTCTGTCAAATATAGAACGAATCTTAATGGAATAAAAAAGTGAGATGAAAACATCTTACCACATTGTAATCAATCAAGTCTATTAAAAAAAGTTAATAACCACCAAATGAATAATATAACACTATTAATATATAGTGAATCATTATAATATATATCAAATAGAAGTACACAAAACACCACATGCAGTAAATAGGTGGCGAATAATGGAAATATCGCTGAATTAAAAGTGAGATAAGAAACCGCTTACCTTAGGTCCGACTTTTCCCCTCCATTCTATAATATCCCGAATAATAAGATAAATATAATTTATACTTGCATAAGAAAATTTTTCATTTTATTATTACTTTTATATAACTTATTACCTTTGCTATAAACATTATTCAATCATTTAAGTTAATAATGGTCATTTTTCGATATTTAGTACTTGAGTCAAAAAGGAACTTCCTAGAATTACATGTCTTTCATGTGGTAAAAAGTACATTACCTATAGATTTATATTCCTGATTTATATATCATATATAAAATATATATCTCGTATATATATATATATGTATTTATAATATTACATAACATTTTGAGGTAAGATATGAAATGCACCGTTCATGGAGACGGTAAGCCGTACATACGCATGAACACTACTTTCATTTATATTTCATATTTAATTGAATGAAAACATGATGATACATTAGTATAAAGTATAATATCGTATGATATATATGTTACATAATTTCATTAATACCATCCTTTATATGTTTTATGTATGTAATGAAGGAATCATATCACCTTGATGCGGTGGTAGTCCGCACTTCCTCTAATGAGATTATCATATTTACAAATATTGGAAATCATAATGGTATGTATGTAAATAAAAATTACAGAATCATAGAGAAAAAATAAACATATTATATATCATATATATGTATAGTTATATTATAATCGCCACTATGAGAGGTGGTAGGAGAATGATGAACAATCATCATTTCGTGAGGCGGTAGTTCACCATCCACATAAACAATATGTTCTTCACCTATTAAATTAATGTGTGTGTATGATTAATTCTAATAATTCTAATAATGACTACATAATATATTTAGGATACTTTTTTATAATATAAAGGAATAAAAATATTTTATGGTGATTGTAATGGCCCGGACCTCTCCTGTCCATCCCATTGTGAAAATGTGGTGCTTGAGGTGTTTAGGGAGGTCATGGAGACTAAGTGTGCGTTTGGGTGGACTTTTAAGGAAAGTTAAAGGGTTATTTCCTTCACACAGGAGGCACACGATTTGTCAAACCGGGTGGCCAAACAGTGAGAGGGTGGGGTTGGATGTAGTATCCAACAGATAGTTAGCACATTGTTTGTCTAACCATGCGGTCTAATCGTGCGAGGAGTGTTTGGAGAGGCAGAATCCAGCGCATGGTTAGTACATGGTTTGGTAAATCGTGCAGACTAATCGTGCATCCACATAATGTTAGATCCTAAAATTTTGGATCTAAACTCTTTTGCCTCTAAATGGGTCGTTTAAGCCTCTAAGATTCCATAACTCAGGATTACCCTTCCTTGGAGGTAGAATAAGCTCTCCTAACCATTTTAGAGGTGATCTAGAGGCTTTTGCTGGCAAATCAATGTCAGTTTCTTGAGGTATGTGGTCATTATTTCTTTGTTTCATAGATCTACATAGATCTACTCCTCCTCTTCTCTTGGTTTCATAGATCTACGCCCGTTATTGGTTGATCTAAGCATGTGGATGCATAATATTATGATCTGTGGTCTTGGTTATGTTAGGAGAAAAGATATAAGGAGGATTCATGGAGAATCATCCCAATCTTCTTCGGTGATCTTCGACCGTTGTGGTTTCCGTCAAAACAGTTGAGGTGGGGGATTCGTGGCTTCTCTAATTGTTTATGTGCAATCATAGAGTTATCATTATTTTGCCTTTGGATCACAATGTTAGTAAACTATTTAAATTCTTGAATTGGATTAAAAGAATTGGTTTGATCACATGTTTTTCTTTGTGTCATGATAATTGTTCGTCTATTGATTTTCTAGATAGTTTTCTATATATTCCTTTCTTGTTAGCATGTTTATCTTGATGAAATTGATAAAAAACGTAAATCTGGAATTAATTTATAATTAATTTTCTAAAGATAAAGAGGCATGTAAATGAATCTGGTTATTATTTTTGTGGTTGTTGTTCCAACTTTGTGTTAATAAAATTGAGGTAGATGATGTGTTTAATTCAATTGGTTGGTAAACCTAAAATCCATTGGTACTTGTTTTTTCAATGCTGGATGCCTTCTAAAAAGGGCCAGAGCCCAATTTGATGTGATGTTTGTTTTTCCTGCTGCTGGTGTTGTGATGTGACCCTGAAGGGGTTTTGTGATATGTGGGGCCATGGAGACCTCGTGGATGTGGCAGCAGATTACACCTAGAGTGGAATGATTTATCGGTATATACATGCCGGTGTAGGGGAGGACACCGGGGATGATGGAATGTGATGGATGTGGTTGTTGGATGCTTGTGGATTCATTGTTTGTTTATCTGCATTGATGTTTCCCCACTACTCAATGCAGCTAGTATTTCTTACCCTTCATCTGAAAAGGGTGAAGACACGTGGGGTATGCCACTTGTTTTTCGTGTTTAGACGCTCCATGGAGAGTGGGTCTATGATATTGCTATAGGCGGTGCAGACTCGAGGGGTAGTACATCTACTCACCGTGTTAAGCCCCTTGTGTTTTGTAGCATAGGATTAATTTCTAGAATTCCTGAGAATATGCGTAAGTAATTCTGTAATGAATGTTTGAATAACTGATGTAAACCCATGGGGTTGGAGTTTGTTGAAACTTAATGTTGATGTTGAGAACTTTTGAAGGGAAAATGTAATTTTCAAATGTGGTGTTAATGTAATTTATTGTGGTTCTTATCATGGTTAATTAATTTTCAAAGAAATAATTAATGTACAGTGGAACCGATAAAAATAAAATAAAGTAACCAAATGAGACTCTTTAAATGGTTGTGTGCTTATAGGATACCTAGTCTTAGAAGTGGAAGCTTGGAGTCCAAGAGACGTTAGCTGCAGTTGTGTCTATGACTAGGTTATTCCCATAGTGTGGTTGTGAGTTATAATATATTATGTACCTTTTGTGTTTCTATATGCTTCTCCACCCTGTCAGTAAGGGCAACTGGAACCTCAGGGATTCTGATCCATGGGGGGTGTTTTCCCTAACATTATGATGGGAGGGTGAATGGCTTACTACCCCCTTTGACCCCACTCTCTTCTCTTGCTAGATAATAGTGCCATTAGGCACAACAGTTAGTTTTCCCCATATATGTGTGTAGTGGGATGGAATGGATTGTGTTTATTCACACACATATATTCTAGATATTGTATCCTATGGACTACTATAGGTGTATAGTGTATAGGCTGAGATCGCTTGAGGATCCTTACTCGGTGTATGTGTTGCAATGGATTGGGGTATAATACATGATGTATGATACATGTTATGCAAGAAGTGGTGGCTCCCGGAAACGTACCTGGTAACTTCTTGTTTGAGGATGGTGTGTTTCTTCGCCTAGGTGTCAATGGGAAATCCATTGTGGTGCACAAGGTGTATATTGTGGAGCTTTGCCCTGGTGTCTTCGGGCAAGCCTTTGGAGAGAGATGCATAGGAAGTATGTCGTTGGGGCAATGTGGAAAACCAGTGGCGAAGTAGTAGCAGGGTACCCTTGATATTCATTACTATATGATATATTCTTGTATGCGTTACTTGGTGAGAGTATCCATAGTGAGGTTGGGAACATATTATACCTATTTAGGTGAAGAGTTAGTTTCTCTTGTTTTTCACTGGGCTTTAGCATGATTTAATTACTTTTTCATGAGGGTATTCAGGGAGTGTCATACTGAGTATACTATAATACTCACCCTACTTATATATAAACTGTTCTTCAGGTCACTTGAAGCAGGTTGGAGATCAAGCTGGTTACTACTAGCTTGTGGTTGGAGGAGCTTTTCGGGCTTATTGTCGCTGCGTTTTACATTCTTTTTGGGAACTTGTAGTTTTACCTTTCAGTTGTAGTACATTTATAGGGAATTTCATATATGTACTTGGGTTTCTTCTATATTTTCAGTTCTGATTTGAAGTTGGTTGGTTTCTATCTTATCTCTCTCTTCTACATGTGTTCTCTTAGAGGGTAATGCGTCCTATTTTTGTGTTTATTATACCATCGGTGCTAGTCGCCAACCCGGGGCCTACATGAGGTGGCATTCAGGGGTCATTATCTCCATTTTCACATTTTCGGACTAGGAGGGGTACACTTTGTGGGGAGGGGGTTGTGACAATTTTGGAGATGTAAAATAAAACAAAAGAACTTAAGATAAGATGTTACCTTTAAATCGAGTATCTCCCTCTAGTTTGAACCAAAAAGTTTACATGAATTTCCTTTCGTATAGGGTATAGAGTCTATGTGGAGGATAGGGATATAGGGAGCTTAATTTGGATGAGTTTGGACGAGCCAAGGTCCATGTGAAGTGTGAGTAATGGGTTATAAGTGAGGGATTTTTATAAGGGGGAGGAGGGGTTTTTTAAGAAAGATTAAAAATATTATTTTATTATATAATTATATCGATTTTAAAGGTCAAAAACTTATTGAAGAAAAAGATGATATGACTACTGTTCGAAATAAAATCCTCCAATAAGAATGGGACTTTTTGATATTTTTTTTAATCATTATCGTTGTATTTTATTAAATCATTCATTTATGAGGTAAACAATGAGTCATTATTATGTAAAAAATAATTTTATTGATTTGATGTATACAAATTATAAAAAATAACATGATGTTTGAAATATTTTTATATTTCGTATGAATATTTATAGTTTATAGGACAACTTATATAACCCTATGTAAGAATTGATTAACTATAAGATTTATTTTTATGTTTTTTTTTGCCTTTACTTTAAATTAATTAATATATAGTGTCATTATCACATTTAAGTGGATCCATGGGGTCCCAAAATCTACGTAAGGATTCCCATGGTCGGAAATGAATTAAACAATAGGAATAGTACATATTTTAGGGTAATTATATATTATTATAATAAAATTTTGTTACCCTTATTTTTCAGATTTACCCTTTAACCGTGGTAAATAATATTTTTTCTGAAGTATGTATTCGTATTGTCTAAAAATACAATTTACCTATTTACACAATTTAAACCTCCCAATTCCATATACGGGATCCATTTTTTAAAATTCACAACACATAAGTGGTATAAATTTATTTCAAATTAATTCCCTATGTCAAAACGAAAAGCGTGATTTAAAAAAATAATAACAATCAAAATATTGACACTGATTTATGTCCAATTTCAATGTTATATTGCTACCAATTACCTATATTATATTAAAAGGTAAAAACAAAATATTATTACACATTAAAACTAAATAAATATTTAATCTATCCTTATAAATATAATAGATAAAAAATTAGTTTTGAATTAAAATACAATATTTTTCACTATTCATTAAAAATTTAATTATATTCGAAAATTCAAAAAATTAACACAATTAAATTTTTATGTCCTGATTTTAATGAAAATTTTATTTTTTCAAATAGAAGATATAGAAGAGACCAAAAATAGATTTAAAGAGGGTTCTCCATCATAAGGTGGTAAATCAACCTGTTAATGAGTATAAGAGTATTTATGCTTAAAATTAGATTCATTCACATATTAAGACTGTATATTTTATTGGATAAATGTTAAAACATATAAAAACATATATAATAATATTTTCAATTCTTGTTTTAAATCCCACCAATAAAAAAGACTATGTGTAAACAACCATTCAAAATTATAATAATAATATATTATTTTTCAGTATAAGTCAAAGTTGTTTCTAATGTATGATTTCAAAGAAACACGTTGTTGCGTATCGGGTACCCCATAAAACATAGAATCCCTTTTAATGTAAAATTAATATTTAATTCTCAAATTAAAATAAATATTAAAATGTTAGATTCTTTAATTTTCTGGGATGTTACATCTTTCCCCCTTTTCAGAATTGCATCCTTGCAGATCTTAAATTAAGCTTGGAAACTACATTAAAAGTCTTACATCGGAAAAAGAGTCAATAAAAATATCACATTAAAATAAAGGAAGAGAAGTACAAAGGTCACCTAAGAAAGCAGATATTATTATTCCATGAAAAAATTTATATGGAAGAGAAACTAACACTCCTAGATTAATATAGAGTGATAGAGATCTTGATCACAAAATGATTATCATTACAGTACCATAAATTTTTTGTTGGGTAAAAGTATGCGGATAAAATAGATATAATAACATTTTTTCTCCAAGATTTTTTTCTAAAGAGTTGAATAATTTTATTAATAACTAGACTAATATCTTATAGAAATATACTTACTTGTCATATAGAGTGTCATCCTTTAATAAAATTCTACCACAAACTCATCTTTTCACCAAAAAGTAACTATTCAAGATGACTTAGTCACACCTAAAGTGCTAGAATAAACATCTAGAGTATCACTTAATATAAAATAGAAGAATTATATATATCCCCTATCATTATACATCAACCAAAAAAATTAGTTAGTACAAGACTGGATAATCCCCAAAATGATAATCCTTTATAAAAACAAATACTTTATTTAATCTCAAAAATTCAACAAAAAGAACCCAAAGATCAAAAAAGACTATTAAATATAAAATTGTACATAAAATTATATATAATAATCAAAAATATAATTGAAACCAAAAACTAAGAAGGATTCAATCACATAGTCTTCCATAGTAAATATTAACATTTATCTCCAAAAAACATCGACTACCCTTAATGCCTCTAATTGATGTTTAATTAACCTAAACACATATTCTCTATGATAGATTAACCATTCCAATAAATATCCCAAATAACCCTTTTCCCACAATAAAAACATATATTCTTCCAAAATAATATATATACAAATACACCACAAATTAAATCCCATAGTATTTTATTTTCCTAAAGCATATTGTGTTCCCAAAAGATAGAATGTATTCTAAAATAAACATCATTAATTAATCACCAAATCATTTTCAAATAATAAGGATGTCCATTTGATAAAACATATGATCCCAAATAAACTTATTAATGATCCATATAATCATATAACTAAAAATAATTATCCATACTATCCATGGACATCACACAGTCTAGTGGTAGGACATAAATCCCAATCACACTTTGTTTGTGGGTTAGATTCCTGTATATTTGTCCGACGCAATGTTTTTTCACATGGTATGCGTGTTTTACATTTTTTATAAATATAAAATTTCCCAAAATTCCCAAAAAAATAGAATTTTTTTCCAAAAATAACCATAAAATATTTAATCCTTAATGGTAACCTAAAAACTTTCATTTTGCACCCCAAAATGTAATAACCATTTTTCATCTCTAAAATACCTATGAATCTTTCTAATATCATAACCATTATTGTTTTCTAACTTATGCTTAAATAAAATACTCCCCCATAAAGTTATCTAAACTGACCATTGATATCAACTATAAGGACCTAACCTTAAAAAATAATATAATCTTTAATTAAATTAATAATTAATGTTGATGCTCTTTTCATGTTTATAGTTTTAGAGAATTAGGAAATAACTATTACATATCAACATTAAAATTATATATAGACACTACTACTCAATATCCAAGTTTTCATAAATATAAATACTCTTAAAAAGAAACAAGCCTAGTTCATTGTTTTAGACCGCATAACTTTTACCTAATCCCATACTTGACCTTATTCATCATTAAGTCGCATGGAAGACATTTCAAAAACATGGTATGAGCATAAAAATCTCATAAATGGTTATAAAATAATGATAGTAAACACTAACCCTTTAAAATATTCAAATCAATAAAACCATAATTTTCGATCATAACATACCTCAGGAAATCATAAGATTTATGAATAACACATAGAATTTATAAATAATAAAGGCAACTTGTGGCATAAATTTATTTCATCCATAGTAGATATCACAAATACATATCATGTTAAATTGGAATACTCATCACAGTATATTCCCTAAATCTCATAGGAGAAACATTAACGTTTACCTCAGTTACGTTACCCAATACATTAAAGAGCTATCTCGGGCTCACCAGCCCTAGGATTATCATGGAACCACCCATATACGTAAACGGTCCCCAATAACCATAACATATTCATAACACATAAAACAATAATAAAGGATAGATAACATTTATAAACTAAAATCACAATATATCTTTTCAAGATATTGACATAACCAATGCTTTATCAAACAATTTTCAAAACCATTTAAAAAAATTAATAAAGTGGTTTTTTGATCAAAGAGTCTCATAACTCTTTGAATAATTTAAAGGAATTAAAAAATTAAAACATTAAAACATTAATGAAAATATAAATAAATCCTCAAAAACCATTTTTAAAACATGGAAATTATTTAGAATGATTTAGAAGAATAAATCCTTAAAACAATATTTTAGTTAAAAGGTTCTTAACCAAATGAGAGATGACTGAATACAAATAATTGTGAACTAACATTTAATCAAATCATTTTTTTAACTTGAAAATAAATGTATTAATGATATAATATTCCAAAGGACAGTATATACTTAATATATCTGTGAATTGGTTCATAAAAACAGTGAAGTCTCAATGGAATGTAAATTGAGACGAAATGCATTATAATGATGGAATCCTTAGATTAAGCATAAAAATATTATATAATAATGTGTGAAAAATATAAATACACTCAATATGATTTAATATTAATTGTTAAACAATCAGATTTCATTCACACATATTCATATAATGACATATTCAACAATTATAAGTTTAACCCAAAAAATTGAAATTCGGAGAAGAAGTTCCCTTATAGAAATTCGACAGCCTAATGACATCAAATTTAAATTCATAAAATTATTTGATGAGAGAAAAAAATTATCTCATAAATTGGACATAATATTTTCAGCAATAAGAATATATAATAACATATCCAAACAAAATAAGATGTAAATTAAAAGACATTACAAAAGAAGTTCTTCAAAAAGAGAAGTGAAAAAGGTTCCAATACTGATTTGGTAACATAAAAAAATTACACCACATGAAAGAAAGACAATTCAATAAAGATATAAATACCCATAAATAATATTAAATTACACAAATAATACCATAATGGGTAGTACATTCAACATACAAAAGGAAATAGTGGTAAATATATCATGAATCTCATAGGAATAAAAAAAATGAGATAAAAACCCCTTACCACGTTCTAATAAATTGAGTCGTATGACCAAATGATTATAACCACCAAATGAATCATAGTCTCAAATGAATATAAAGAGAATAATGATAATATATATCAAATGGTAGTAAAAAAACACCACAACCAGTAAAAAAGGGGAGAACAATGGAAATATCATGTAATGAAAAGTGATATAAAAACCCCTTACCTCGTGTCCGAATTGACCGGTTCATACATTAATATCTTGAATAATAAAACAATGATATTTTATACTTTATTATCAAAAAAATTTAAGTTTTGTATTCATTTTATTTCACTTATTTCCATGTTATAAACATTGCACAATCATTTATGTTAATAATGGTCGTTTTGTTGATAACGAGTACTTTGAGTAAAAAATGATCTTCTTATAATTAAATGTTGTTCATGCAATCAAAAGACCATTATCTACAGAATGATATTCATGATTTTTAATATCATATATTTCATATATATTTAGTTTATATATATATATATATATATTTATTTATAATAGTACATAACATTTTGAGGTAAGAAATTAAATGCTTCGTTCATTGAGACGGTAAGCCGTACGTACAATTGAACGCTACTTCCATTTCTATTTCATATTTAATGGAATGAAAACATAATGACACATAGGTATATAATAATTCCTTTTTAAAATCATATGGTATATATGTTACATAATTCCCTTATTTCCACCTATTATACATTCCATGTATGTAATGAACGAATCATAACACCTTGAGGGGGCGGTAGACAGCACATCCCCAAATGAAATTATCGTATTTACACATATTGGAAACCATAAAGGTATTTTTTTAAATAAAAATTACAGACTAATATAGAAAAAATAAGCATAATATATATCATAAATAAATATAGTTCTATTATAATGTCCACCATGAGAGGTGGTAGATGAAGATTGAACAATCATAATTTCTTAAGGCAGTAGTTTGCCGTCCACAAATATAGTATGTTATTTACCCACTAGATGGATGTGTGTGTATGTTTAGTTTGAATTAATCTCACAAAAACACCCTAGTATATTAATGATAATTTTTTTGATATAAAATAAATGAATAAAAATAGTTCATAGAGTCAAAAAAGTAAAATAAAACAAAAGAACTTAAGAGAAGACGTTACCTTTAAATTGAGTATCTCCCTTTGTTTTGAAACAAATGGTTTACTTGAATTGTCTTCATCCTGGGTTAAGGCTTCTAAGAGTAGGATGGGGATTTAGGGAGCTTAAATGGTCAGAGGATGGATGATCCAAGGGTCTTGAGAAGTGTGAGTACTGGGATAGAAGTGATGGATTTTTATAAGGGGGAGGGTCTCGTTATAAATGATTAAAAAATTATTTTATTATATAATGATTTTCTGTTTCTAAATGTCTAGAACATATTAAAGTCAAACATAATATGATCATGTTCGAAATAAAATCATCCAATAATAATTGGAAAAGTTTCAGATATTTTTTTAATCTTTATAATCTAATTTTTTTAAATCATTCATTAATGATGTAAACACTACATCATTATTGGGTCATAAATTAATTTATTTATTTGATGTGTTAAAAGTATAAAACAAAATACCATGATGTAAGAAATAATTTTATATATCAATGAAATATTTATAGTCATATAGATAACATATATAACCCTGTGTAAAAATTGATTTACTAAAAGATATATGTTAATTTCAATTTTGACATTACATTAAATTGATTAATATAATGTGTCATTATCAATTATATGTCTCTCTATGGGTTCCCAAAATATACCCAAGGATTCCCATGGTCAGAAATGTGTTAACCAATAATATTAGGTCATATTTTTGTCAATTTTATATTATTATAAAAACATTTTGTTACCCCTATTTAAATGATTTACCCTTAAACCATGGTAAATAAAATTTTTACTGAAGTAAATATTCATATTGTCTTAAAATAGAAGTAACCTATTTACACAATTTGGACCTCCTGATTCCAAATATTGAATCCATTTTTAAAAATTCAATATACATAAGTGGCAGAAATTAATTTAAATTTAATTCTCACTGTCAAAAATAAAAGCGTGTTTATAACAAATAATAACTTTTAAAATATTGACACTTCTTTATGCCCAATTTCAATATAAAATTACTTACAATTACCTAAATTGGATTAAATAGTAAATACATAATATAATAACTTTTTAGAACAAATTAACAATATAATCTAATTTAATAAATATATTACATTAAAAGGTGGTTTTGAATTAAAATATAGTATTTCACTATTTATTAAAAAATAAATTTTATCAGAAAAATACCAAAAATTTACCCTTTTTTAATGTCCTGATTCCAAAGAAGAATTTTATTTTTTCAAATAGAACATATACAGTGAAAAAAACTATATTAAAATAGGGTTCTCTATCTAACGGTGGTAAATCAACCTTTTAATGAATAATAGTGTATTTATGCTTAAAATTAGATTCATTCACATTTTCAGCCTCTAAATTTTATTAGATAAATTTAAAAACATTTATCAAACCTATATTATTATATTTTAGTAATTTCTATTCATTCCCACCAATACAATGACTATACTTTAACTACCCTTTAATATAATAATATTATTATATTATTTTTCTGTATAACTCAATTTTGTTGCAACATAAGATTTCAAAGAAACCTATTGTTGCGTATCGGGAACACCATTGGACAATAAATACACTTTAAAATAAAATTAATATTTAATTAAATATTATTAATAAATATGAAAATTTTATATTCATTATTTACATGGGATGTTAAAATATTATTATGTATTAAAATTTCATACCATTACGAAAATATTTACACCGTAAGAATTTATTTTTTCTATATTAATGATGTTATGACAATACACAATATAAAAACCTCCAAATAACCAAAATATACATTACATTAATTTTATAAATTATTTATTCCATTATATGAACACATTCCTGATGATCGTAATAGTATATCTTCCTTAAAAACATGAAAAAAACATTGATTCATGGTTGAAAAACATCATTTTCCACTATATTTTTCATAAATCGATCGATTCATAGACATATCATACAGAATACATATCTTCAAAACCAGGGGAAATAAAACCTACGAAAGGGTGATCTAAAATTCACAAGAATTATAAACAAGGGAGATAAATATGAATTAAATAAGCATAAGGGTATGAAAACATGATCATAATGACTGAAAAAAATTCATATATGAAATGATCATAAACTATAACCATATTATGAATATTGGTAGTTTATAAGGGATGAATCATAATTAAATAAACGATTTAAATCCATGATAGAATAACATTAGAATAAGATATGTAATTTTTAGAATACATACAAGGACGTAAAATCATTTCTTATTTGTGATGACTCACTACCAAGACCATAATCAAGGGAAATTTATTTAAATGATCCAGGTTCACTCCCAATCCCATCATTATATTACTGACATAGGTCCACTTCACATTCCAACCCTGTATTATTGAACCAATTTCAATTACCATTCAAGTCTTCTATACCTAAACCTATTACACTTAATATTCCAATAAATTTTTTTCATGGAATATAAATATTTACCCAATTCATTGTAGGGAGATATAGTTTCCACCAATCTCATAATGAAAAACATATTTATGTGTGCCCCGACATCATAAAAATTCATCATATCATAACCCATGAAATGAAATGGGTACCATAATCATTTCATCTTATCATAACCTATAAAATAGAGATAGATTTCATAAATATTTTATTATATAATATATTGTGAAGAGAACCATGTTTCATAAGCCGTTAATCATGGTATAACTCATGAAAGAGAACATAGATTCATACAAAAAAACTATTCATCAAAAAAAAATATATTCTAAGAATGAATAAGAATGGTATCAGGGGAACATATCCTTAGTGAGTCCAGGGTAAAAGCAATTGATGTAATTATATATAGAAAATAATTTTGAAATAACATTCTAACATTTCTTTGGTGAAAATATTCTTTAATCATTGAAAATAAAATTATAAAAAAAATAAATTTGAAAACCATTTTTAAAAAAATATATTTGAAAAACAATAATTAACTCAAATAATAAATTATTGGTCATGAGTACATAATTTTTTTTTATTACCTAAATTTTAAAATGAAGATTCCTTTCAAATATTTAGTAAAAAATCGATGGGAATTGTTTTCAAAAATGAAATAATGATTCATTTGAAAACAAATATAATATAAAAAATGGTTAAAATGAAATTTAAATATCATAATCTGGATGAAAAAAATGTATAAAAATTTTGAAATCGTTTTTTAAATCCTTTTTGGAAAACATTGTTTTGAATTAAAACATATATCCGACCAAATACATAAAAAATTATTTTTCTTAAAAATATTTTCCTATTTTTCTAATGTACCAATAATTATAAAAAAGAAACATGATATATGAATTAATAAATAAATAAATATATGAGATATTTTTTCATTAGAATTCAATAGATAATGATCTTAATAATTCTTAAATGGATGAATAATCATAAATAATAAATATAAGTTATAATATTGTAACAATAAACTCCTACCACTTTGATAACATTGTATCATAATCCACAAAATATAACAACATTATATAAACCTTATAATATCATTAAATGATCACTATTTATGATATACATTTTCAAATGGGTAGTATATACATATCATAAAATAATTTAGGTGCATAACATAACATATGTCTCAAATAAGGAAAATATAGACCAAATTCCATTTATAATTTGGTAACTTTTGAATTTTAGACCCCCTGGAAGAGATATCCTCATGTTGTCCAATAATTGGAAACAAATTTTAGATTAATTTTCCTAAAAACATTCATTATAGGAATATACACCACATAGAAAAAAGGTAGTGAATATATGATGTGTCTCACAATAGAAAAAATCGGTGGAAAGTTCCTTACCTTATGTCAGGACTTCTATTAGACTCACTAAAGAAACCCTTATAATATATTTTATTTATAACTATATCAAAAAATGATTAATGTATATAATACCATATATAATTTACTTATGACTTTATATTACTGGTATTTTAACAATTCGAGGTCAAAGATATGTTTTATGTAATAACTGTGTTGTTTTTCATAAATGTTTTTATATATTATATTTTTTACGATAATCATGATATAATAATATCTAGAGTGATTCTCATGATATAAATATAATATATATTCATTATATATATTTTTTAATAATAATAATAAATTATATAAAATATAATGAAAATGATAATTCCTTGAGATGGTAGCTCATTCTTATACCTAAATTTTGTTTCAATTTTATTGGATTAAAAGATATATATAAAATTGATATAATATTATTGAATAATCATTTATATTTTCATATATAAAGTAAGTTAATTAATATAATCTGTAATAATTTCAATATAATTTATGAATGAATCACATCATTTTGGGAGGTGGTATCCCACCATACGCACGAACGACATTATCATTTACCCACAAAATCTAAAGAATGAATTGAGGGGTGATATAAAAATTAAAAAATAATAATAACATCATAAAAATTATTTATATAATAAATAAACATTATTTTCCTCATTATTCCCAATATTGACACTCAGAAATGTAAAAATGTATGGCATTGTTTTATGAAGTGGTAAACTACCATACACAAGAATGATTATTTCATAACACATTTAATGGAAGTTTTTGTGGTTATAGTAATTATCCAAAACATAAAAAATTCATAGTATATGTAATATAATAATGAAATTATATAATGAAAATATAAAAATAATTTTATTGGTATGAGGAAGAATTAAAAAATATTTCGATGAATGTTACCTATTATTTAGGTATCAATTTTTGGTGTTTCCAAAAGGCCTTACATGGATATCATAATTCTAATGTCCTGAACCCAAATGCCACTAAACAGTGCTTTGAGTCAAGTTAGCCACATGGCCTCAAGCACACCTCCCCAATCTCAATAGGCTTCCAACTAGCAGTGTGCGACTTAGTGTGATAGTGAGGAGATAATTCTTTCATTAGTAGAGTGTAACATAGAAGAAATAATAACAAGTCAAAAGTGGATATAGTAATACCATATAATAGAAGTAAAGAATGAAAGACTGATAGTATAAATAATCAATATCTCATATAATACAAAATATTATTCTATATGTTACATGTTCTAAAAAATATCCAAATAGGATACACTATAGTCATATGTAATACAAGTACCAAAATATCAAAAAGGACAAAAAGAAATAATAGAAGCATCAGAAGCCATGGATTGTTACAATGCTCTCATACTCTTAATAAGTATATAATGAACCTGTCAGAGGGTTATTTCCCTTATCAACAGATGAAATCGTATAATCTTTTTGGTTATAAATAATCACTCAAATCCAGTTTCAGATTAAATCCCAGTAGGAAACAACCAAATTTCTTTGATCATAAATTAGTGTGTATATATAAAAGGTTGTGTTTAATTATTAAAGACTAATCTTGGACATACTCAAAAGTAAACAACCTACAAACATTGGTTACTATTTAGATTTCTTTTCCTCATAAATTTAATAATTTTATTACATTGAATTTATAATTCTCGGGATCTAGCTTAAGCCTGACATCCCACGTGTAATTGTAAGCACGACTGATTCCTCAAAATTCCATCTAATCAAGAACCAGTGAATACTGAATCCAATATTGTGATTTATCTTTATAAGTGAAACAGATCTTTTCGATTCAATTCATAATTTATAACATAATCCCTTCTATGACATTCATATAATGGAAATCAATTATCTCTCTAAGATCAAATATACCAGCACAATACAATATCGCCCCAATTAACTTCTCAAGAAGATGGTATAACTCTAGTTGTGGTATAAGTCTGGGTCAATTGAGCCCATCCTTGGGGGTATTATAAATAATCCCCATGTATCAATCAATAAATATAGTCAATGCCTCTTGAGATCATCTACAGGGTCCCAAAATGATTCCATGATTCTCTTCACATTATAGTACTACCCATATGATTCAATCAATGGAATCCATGGTCTACACATGTAATAAACATAATAAACCCCTTTTCATATCCACGGAATTGTAAACTGAACACAAGGTTCATTCAATGAACAAGGTACAATATTTTATGAGCCCCTCCATTGCATTTTGACATGAATCCATGATTCACCCAAAGCTAATTATCATTCAATCATTCAATTCATTCAAGATTTGATTATTAATAATAAGGACAAATCCCAAAATCTTCTAATATAACTCACCAATACGGTTGTCCCATTCAAGGACAAACCTCAAAAGGATTATCCTTTCATTTACTCACATGGGAACATTTATAGTAACATTCATCACATGTAAATTAATCTATTACATGGATTTATCAGTATTCAACTCATGTGGGTTGGTCAACAGAACAAACATATCAATTCAAACACACTTAAACAATAATATTCACACAATGTTCAATGGAAAGTTATCTAACCCATTCCATAACGACTACAGTTACAATTTAACATCCATGTAATTTAATTAATAATAAAACTTATTCTTAACAACCCATGAAATGTAATTCAAGGAATATTATATAGGAATGAAAGTCCAAACATCCATAAAAGGTCATCCATTGGAATGAACCCATGGGGTGGCCTTTAATTAGCTCATGGAACCTAATATAAGAGTTTAAACACATATTAAATTACCTAAACAACAATGTTAAACAGTAAGTTTCAATTATAAATAAAGGGGAACACCTAAAATTGATATTTCATTACTCTATCATATATAAACAACTAGACAATTAGAGAAAGGTATAATACCACCTACGTTAGGCTCATGCAAGATAGCTCATCCAGTTTCAAGCTCCAATTCATCCCATTTTTGAAGAAATATGAAGAATATATTAATTATGGGATATTAGGGAATATGATCCAAAATACAAATGGTGTAATCAATACCATGAAGAATATTGAAAGACTAAAATGGAATCGAGGGACAACTGTTACAGATCCAATGAGACAAACAATACTCAATTCGATGATCAGACAGTGAAAAGATCTGAAAAGGGAGAATATGCTTCAATGAAATCTCTCCCCCAGTTCCCCATATGTGCAACATGATAATGGAGAAGAAAAAGTAATTAATTTTTTAGTGGAAAATGATATTTTTTCCAAAATTATATGGGGAACGCAGTTTAACATTACAGTTTATCAAAACATGTAGAAACCATGCACATCTCTCTATAATACAGGGGAATAGTGCCCAGTTACCCCAAATGGATTTCACTAACCATCCGGTAACCGTACAGATTCCACGATCAAAATATACTAATATTGTAGAGTTTCCACACAACCATGCATCCTATCCAGCACAGTTTTCACATACCATGCATCATTCTCTTTTCTCCCAAAACGTTCGTTCTGAGCTCCAAACCATCCATAGACGCACCAAATTATTTTATAGCACCAAAATTCTTTCACATTATGCCAATTATAAGTAATTAAAATAATAATTAATGGAAAAATAAATATTTATACTTCAATGAACAACCATGTTCTTAAAAAAATCGCCCCCTAGAGTTGTTCAGACCAAATTTCCATTTTCAGGGAGGTGAAGAAATATCTAAGAAAACAATTGTTCATTAGGATCATATATTAGCCTCCCTCTTAAATTTATTTTCATACAACCAACAAGTCTTCCATAGAAGATTTACAAATGAAACAAAACAACCTTAGAGAACCTTCATGCTATAATCCAAACATCGTATCAGAATTACTCAACCTCCCCATGATGAAAAGCATATGATGCACCAGCATACTAAGGTCATGTCTTAGAAACATAGAATATGTCTTTCATATCCTGATACCTTTGAGGTAACTGAAATTGATTCTCTACCGTCCCGACCCTCTCCAGAATCTATAATTCCCCAATATATCATGGAAAACGTTTACCATGTCTCATGATCCTCTTGTCTCCTAGCCTCGGTGAAACACATAGGAATACCCAATCACTGGCAATGAACTTCAAATTAATTTTTCGTGATTGAACTAATATTTTTAATGAGACTTTGTGGTAATAATCTTCTTTTGAATCAAATTCACCAGATTATTGGACCCCTAAACAAGACTAGGTCCCACCATAGGTTCTTCTCATACCTCCGTCCAACAATGGGATGATTGCCATCGAATACCATACAATGACTCATATGAAAAAATAAAAATAGTATCTTAAAAGATATTATTTTATTTAAATTAACAAAGGGGTGTCTACCTCTCCCAAGAGCCCCTAAAATCTAGGACGATTTCCCACATAATGTCCTCAAATGCTTGAATTGTTCTCTTTGATTGACCATCCATCTGGGGGTGGTATACTGTGCTTCGAAGAAACTGTGTACCCAGTGCCCTCTATTGACCTTTCCAGAAATGTGATGTAAACCAAGAATCCCTATCTGAAATGATAGATTTATGGTCCCCGTGTAGTCATTCAATCTCATGAATATAAAACCTTTCATGCCCATCGACACTGATGGATTCCATGATCCGAAAGAAATGTGAATCCTTCGTCAATCTTTCAACAACAACCTAAATGAAATCATAAACTCACGTGATACTTTGAAAGCCTATCATTAAATCCATTGGGATATCACTCCAAATACACTAAATAATGAATAAATGCTGTAAAAGCACGGATGTTCATTGGTGTCCCACTTTTACCTACTGACTGGTGGAACATCTCAGAAAAAACTAGCTATATCCCATTTCATACTCAGCAATTAATACAAAAATATAAATACTAATACATAATGGTGACACAAGGATTCACTGCCAATATAGAGGCATGAATTTCCTAAATCAGTTCCTTGTGAATATCTTCCAAAACCTATAATCTACCATTTAATTTCAAAAATTCATCCTCAACGATCTTATTTCCTAGAAGAGGGACTTCGTCTGCCATACTCTCTCATTGAACTAGGCCTTTAGAGTCTGATAGATTCCATATCCTCACTTTACCCATTATGGAATAATTAACATATAAGGATGATAGAATTGTCTTCCTTTGACTATCATGGACCTCCAGGTTCATCTCAGAGAACAACGCCATAATATTCCAATCACAATGGCTTTTTAACTTCATGTAACAGATTACTTATTCTCAATGAATTGGCCAGTGTATTTCCTTAACTAGTTGTGAAAGATATCTCGATGTAAAAAATACTGAATGTATTCCACCCACCATGACAACCTAATATTCTGATCACGCAAGGTAAATATGTAGTTGAGGCTTTTTTTCTCCATGAACATCAAAAAACTCTCTCCCAAAAAGTAATGCATCAAATACTGTAATATGTGATCAACTGTAGTCAACTCAAGAGTGTGTGTCAATAATTCCTCTCATGTAGCCTCATCTGTCGAGACTTGTACACAACAACTCAATACCCCAATATAAGAACCACTCCAAGCGCGATAACTGATGCATCATTATAAACAATGTAACTCCCTCAAGGATCTGTAAAATAATTATCATTGTTGAAGTCAATCTTCCCATTAGCTCATGAATGTTCATCTCAAAGGAATATGGCCATATATATATTTAAAACTCCTCACAGTCAATACTGTAAACAACACTGCTAAGAAGTATAATTCATATATGATATTCCTATAGTAACCATACATCATTCATATTATTGGAACCTATAATATGTTTTTGTGCTTTTCATGGTTACAATTGCTCTTAGCTTCTCTAGGTCCACTAATACTTCTATCTCTGAGATGATGTGTCCAATGTAATGAATCTAGTCCATAAAAAATTGGATCATTGTAATTTTTTCATATAATTGATTCTCTATTAATTTATTCAAAACAATATCATGATTTTTGGCATGGTCATGTAGTTTGTGAGAATATTCCAAGATATCATTCATAAAAACCACATCAAACTTATTTGGATAAGGATGGAACCCTTGGTTCATCTATTTCATGAAAACCAAGGAAATGTTTGTGGAACAAAAAAAGATATCCAGATATTCTTAATGATCATACCTGCTCTAAATTGTTTTCCTTGGTATTTCTATTGGACTAAAATAGATATGATGATAACCGAATATCTAATAAATCATTAATAAAATAAGAGATCATCATTTCTAATAAATGAGACCATCTATATGTAGTAGAGGATACCAGTTTATAACCTCCAACTGGGTAAATTTATAGTAATCCACAAATAGAATGAGGGCACATTCAGTATTTTTGGAAAAATGGACAAGATAACCACATGGATAAGTACTCAGTCTGATGAAACCATTTTATTCAAATACTCTATATTCCTCTTGATCTCTTTAACTCTATCATAGCCATCCTCTAAGAAGGAATGGATACTGATACAACTCATGGATTTTGCGTGATGGATAAATATACCTATCTCACCCGAGGTAAAACAAAAAAAATCCATGAAGATGTACCCATAATGATCAAATACTAGTGGGAAATCCATCTGACATGTTCCCCTAATCATCCAGATAAAACTCACAATCTTATTTGTTATCCCGTCTAACCCACGATGCTCAGGTCCATAAATTCTTGAATGGACATCCCATTCACCTATGTGTACAAAAATTCTTCCCACTACTGTTTTAAAACACACCCTATGAAAGTATAATTCAATAAAGTCTTGAAAGAAAAAAAACTAGTCCATAGTGGGAATGACATCAATACCAGACATCTAAAGAACATAAGGGTCCTATAGGAAGTGACAACCATCAATATAATGGGGTAACTAAATTCACTAATGAAAACCATCCATTATCACTCATGATAGTGTTTTTAGCATCATTACACCATAAATAGTAAAAAAACAGAGCCCAAGGATCTCCTCAATGGGGACATATATGTTAATTTATGAAGCCCTTGTATAAAACAACTGGAAAAGTTTAAATGGTGGATATTAGAATAATACATATAATACTAGAAATAATGTGATCCTTTTCTTACTAGGTCTATTGCACTCTATATACATGAAATGTAACACAACCCTATGACACTACCAAGCTACCCAAAGCTAATCCACCAAACTCTCATTGTGGTCCTGGTGTCTAGCTACCACGGTGAGGACCACCTACTAGGCATGAATGGCCAGATGTACTGAAAATCCATATATATTGAGAATCAATGTGCCCCACTCTTTAAGAGATGTCAACGTAGACACAATATCACAAGATACTAGTTAAAAAATCAGGGAGAGGCATTGTATATGGACCATCTTGCTGAAAGACCAGTAATCGATTAGGTCTAGCGGACATTGTGGACATATATTCCCCGACCTACCACACTGGTATCACATCACATGGATACCTAAAAATATGATCATAATATTATTATTTCCATGAGAAATATCCATAAGGCTCATCTTACTACCATTTGAGATTGAAATGATCTATGTGACAATCCACACTGGCTCTCACCTCTAGAATCGCTCAGTTTATGCATGGTGATCAGCTCCTGATTCTCTTTATCTGACATTATAACCAAACTAAAGAAATTTACTAGATATCCGAAATCATTACATGAAATTATTAAAATATTCAAGGTTATTATTAATCATCACCCATCATAAATTGTGAAAAGCCCTGAATCATAGTAAAATGGGTTGAGTACACCCTAAATAATGAAGCACACTACTCCATATGCCAAAACATTACTAGTTCCCTCTTACCACAACATCTTGGGATAGTAATAATTGCAGAAGACTATCTGAAACAATCTTTAGACTATATTTCAATGAAGCTCTACCAGATTGGTAACATCCCACTACCTCTTGGAGGTCCCGCACATCATATGCGTTGCAAGATTTACCATCCACTAAGGAAGTATTTATAAATTCTTATAAAACATATGCATGGCCTGCAGTCGGGACATTGTAGGTTGTGGTCCACCATCCCCCTAAAATGTGGATGGAATATACTAACAGAACACCCATGTAAATTCTACCATAGACGTCGAAGTATGTGGTGGTCCCTAAATGGTTTGAATGAACCTCATTAAGCCTACAAGGAATTGTTCAACTGCAACTACGTCCAGTATAACAGCTGGTGTTGTAACTAGATTTTCTAGAGGGTGCACTAGTAGCCCATGGTCTACCACTTACAGGGTATGATCATTTCTACACTACTGGAATTCAACTATAGGTTTTCGTTGTGATATGACTCTATAGTTGCAAAAAAATTCCTTAGTTCTATATTTTTTTCAATGTTTAGAATTCAAAACTGTAGATAAAAAAGAGGGCTGGTAAAAACCATGTTCAAAGAACTCACTCGTCTACCTTCCCCATGGGCCAGGTCTATGTGTCAAAAAATGAGATACTAACAAAACAACACTACTATGTTCGGGTGTAGTATATGTCTATATCAAAATAATTATCATTTAAACATTATTTCATAATAATTTTATATTTATCTCATCACCCATAAAATTAGTAACCCAATGGTACTCCAAATTCAAATTCATGTGGGTTCATACTAACAATGAATCGAATCTTGGAATCCTTGTATAGAACATTATAACTAAATTCAATTTAAAGCCTCATCATGGTCTCCAATTTCCAATCCAAGAGGGACCATACACCTCAAGGACCATTGTATGGAATCCACCCATTTCTTTCTGAAACATTTACCAATATACTTTTCACAACAGTGGAAATTTCTATCTGGAAATATATCCCAAAAACATGACATCATTAATTCACTCTAAATAGTATGGAAATAATGCATGGAATATGATTTCTATCATTCTAATATGTTATTCATGATATGGTATGACCTTATCTCATCACATTGAAACACAATAGATCCCACAATCACATCATAAATAAAAGTTAAATAAAATTTTGTAACCTAATGATGAATTCGAATAAGTTGTAACAACTCTGATTCCAAAAATCATAAATTAACTCAAGGTCTTTTGGTTTTCCTTTTACATGGGGTACCTACTATTAAGAAAAGATTATTTCCAAATACCATTTCCTTCAAATAAAATTCTTTTGTATACAAATAGTAATTTATACCATAAAAACTTTTCTGATAAAACATTGTAAAAACCTAATCCTGGATACCACCAAATAGTACTCTAAACATGAATTTCCACATGGCTGTAAGTGTATCTTCCCAAACACAAGAGGATGATGACTAGTACTGAGGTCCTAAGTGTGGTAGTGGGGATTCTATGACATCATTAGTATAATATAACACAATTCAAACAATAAAAATTCAATAAATAAAGTAGTAATACTGTATGACATAAGTAAATAGTGGTGGAACAATAGTATAAATAATCCAGATGTCATTTCATATATATGATTATGCAAAACGTTACATGTTTATGAAAATAGAAAAATATGTTACACTATCTTCTAATATAATACAGGTACCAAATGTACAGAATGTCTAAAAATAATTCCCAAAAGCATGACAATATTTTACTTTGACTAATGCTCTCCTTATCTAAAAAACCATTGCAAATACCTGATGGAGGGATCTTTCCCTTATCGACACCTATAATAATATAATATGTCTGGTTCTAAAACATGAAAAACTAGGAGGGAGACTAATCCCGGGTAGGTAACCACCCATGATTTGTGTCAATATGTTACGAAATATTTATGACATGCAGTGTGCTATATTGATATTAGTAAGCTAGGAAGTAATAAAAAGTAAACAATATTTAGACATTTTTTTCATATACATTTCATTTCATCATTCATTTTATTATTCAATTACATTTAATTAATATGTCTTGATATCCAGATCAAGATCAGAAACACTTTTAAAATTGTAAGCACAAAAAATTCATCAAAAGCCAAGCTAATCTAGAACAAGTAAATATTGAACCAAATATTGTTCTTTGTCTTGGTAGACATGTCATTAATCATTTAATTTAAATGTAAAATTTATAACCTGATCTAATCCTTGACATTACTATGTTAGAAATCAAGTATCACTCCAGGTTCAAATCTAACAACACCCTTCAAGCCCATACCAGCGATATTTTGAGGAACGTGGTATTACTCTAGCTGTGGTATATATCAATGTCACCTGAGCCTATCCTTTTAGGTCTTACAGGGAAGTCCCAAGTATCAATCACGACTTATGGAAAATTCCCCTTGATACCATCCACAACATCCCACAATGGCTCCATGGTACACCTAGAATTTAACTATAACACATATGATTCCATCCATGTCGCCCATGGTTCACTTGCATCATAATCATAATAAACTGCTTGAACACATCCATGAGATTCTAAAATGAATCCAAGGATCACTCACAAACCCAGGTACAATATTCTATGAGCCCGTCGATGGAATTTTAAACTGAATCCAAACTTCACCAAAATCTAATTACGATTTAATCATTAAATTCATTAAACATTTCATTAGGTATGCTAATGTCAAAATATAAAATCAACTAATATCACTCACCACCAAGGGTGTCTTAATAAAGGACCAACCTCATATGGCTTTTCAATTCATTTAATAACATGGAAAAATTTCTCAAAACATGAATCATAAGAAAATTAATCTAATAAATGACTTTTAAATTATTCAACTCATGTGGGATAGTCAAAAAAATAAACAAATAAATTCAAACATGATCAAAAAAGTATATGCATGAATTGGTCAAGGAAATTAAACAATAACATGCCCTTACAATTTATATTAAAATTTAACAACCTCTAAATTCAATTTATAATCATATTCATTTCTAAAAACCCTCATAATGAAATTCAAGCATGCTTCATAGGAATTCTAGTCCAAATAGAAATTAATGGTCGTATAATGGAGAACAGCCATGCGGTGGAACTTAATATATGTTTGGAACCTAATATAAGTGTAAAGACACCTATTCTATTTGCTAAAAAACAATTGGAAACAACATGGTTAAATTATAAATCAATAAGAAACCATAAAAATGGGTGTATGGAACTTCATCATATACAAAGAGCTCAAAAATTTGAAAAAGGAAAAATTTCACATACCATGGGCTTATGCGAGATAGCTTCTCTAGAATCATGCCCTGATTCATACTAGTTTTGAATAAATCTGAAGAATGGATGAATAACAGGATGTTAGGGAATATGAGCCAAAATCCAAATAGCGCAATATATATACATAATAATCAAGAAAGGATAAAAATTAATCGACGAACTACCATTGCAGGTCAAAGTAGATGAATGACACGTGAATCCAAAATCAGATTATAAAGGGATGTAAAAAGGGAGAATATTCAACAAAGGTATCTCTCCCTCTATTCCACTGATGTGAAACGTGATAAGGGAGAAAGAAACATAAGTTAATAACATTTTAGGGGAAAATAATCATTTTTCCAAAAATATCTAGGTCGTACAGTTTACCTGTATGGTTAATTGAATCATGCGAGTATCAAGAATATCTATCTATAATCCATGGAATATCACACAATTACCCTACTTCATTTATAATAAACATTTGGTAACCATGTGAGAGCCTCTGTCAAAATATACTAAAATTTTAAAGATGTTGCACGGACGTGCGACCTCTTCTATTAACCCAATGCTCGAGATTCAGGATCCAAACTAGCCCCAAACACCCTATAGTTCCCTATGTCCCTAACAGACATTCACATTATGCCATTTTTAAACAATTAATGTGAGAATTAATTGAAAACTCATGAACTTTATCTCAATGAAGAAATTGGTTCTTACAATACTACATTATGTAAGTTTTATTGGATGAGATGAAGAATGTTAGTAATACATTTTTATAATTCTTGGTCAATGTAAAGGGATTAAGTGGTGTGAAGTGAGGGGAAGGGTGGTGGCTTCTTATAAGTGAGGAGAGTGGAGAACCTATAGTTTTATTAAAGAGGGAACCCCACCTCATATTTTCATATGTAAAAAGTGTCCAAAATGGATCAATTTAGAACCTATGAAATGATATTGTCTTAAGATTTCCATATAATGGGTTGTTAAAAGGTTTTGGTTCATTTTTACACTTTATATACTATCTTCATCTACTTTTTAATCCTGTTTTAATCATAAGAGTTTTAATCAATTATTAATTTCTCCATTAAAATACCTTTGATAAAAACAATTATTTTGAACATTTTCGATATTATAATTTATGAGGATTAAAAATTTGAAATTAATTTTTCTAAATTATAGTAACAAAAGTGGAAAAAATTAATTTAATATTAATACCACAAATGTGTTGAGAAAATGGGCTTTTAATGAGAAACCGATCAAACATTTATAAAGTTTCTATATTCAATTTAGATATGAAATTTATTCCAATGACCTAAATGGATTAATATTGGTAAAATTGAACTAAATATAAAATCAAAAATTAAAATATATTTAAAATAAATAAATTAGTATATTGAAAATACAATTTTCAATTAATTTTTTTTATTTTATATAATTTATCAATAAACATGAATTCTTAGAAAATTATAGAAAATAAAAAATGAGATAATTTCTCCATTATTAACTCAGAAATTTATTTTATTTTGTAATATTAAATTTCTAAAACATTTAAATATTAATTTTGTTATTTTCCAAAAAAAGACATAAAAAGCATATTTTGAGAAAAATGAATTTTCAAAACATTTAAAGTCATTAAAAAAATTAAATATTATTTTTTCTATATTCTTACTTTAAGTAAATATGTATATTTAATATTTAAAAATTCATTTTGTATTTATATAAATGTTATTTTACAACTATCACTTTTATATAACTATATTAATAGTATGTTGATGTTTTTATAAAATTCATTTTCATCTTTCGCATCAGATAACAGAGTATTACATGTAGTGAAATATAACACAAGTTTGAATGTGATTCATGGTTGTTATTGTGTAGTTTATATCTCAATATATTAATGAAATTTTAATTATTTGAAAAAAATCATATTAACTCATGGTGTCACATTCGACAACCTTTAAAATAAATTTTTCCCTCTAAATTCACCACTCTTATATAATTAAATGGAAAATTTTCTTCTGCATTATATCCCCATGTTCCAACATATATT
The DNA here is from genome assembly GCA_963277665.1 of Viscum album. Classification (NCBI taxonomy): domain Eukaryota; kingdom Viridiplantae; phylum Streptophyta; class Magnoliopsida; order Santalales; family Viscaceae; genus Viscum; species Viscum album. Next base: position 586,977,189 of record OY728141.1, on the reverse strand, counting down.
CCTCAAACTGATGTTTTTTTCACAAATAAATTGACCTGGTGAGTGGTATTATTTGAATGATCATTTTATTTTGTATCCAAAATATGTATTGATTATTCCGCATAAAGAATATCATGCTCTGATATTATGTCATACGAGATCTGTACATTTGATGGGTTAGGTATGAAATCCCTTATATGAGAAACATTGAACACGTCATGGATAGGATAGAGGTCAGGTGCACGTGTCATTTGGTTGGATATTATCTTGCTACAATAAAAAATTTAAAAGATACGGATATTCCTAGTTCTTAGCTTTGATTTATTCCAGATTATAAAAAAATTATTTCATAGATAAATTTTATGAAAACCATTTTTACCTTCCTAATATTATATAACACTAAGGTTATTACCAACATAACGTTTCTACAAACTTTTAGATTCCTTGATATGTTACTAAATTGTTTATAACCATATATTCCATTTCATTAGCTATCACATTTCTGAAATAGGGTTATTTATCCCTCATCATTCCATCACATTGGATGTCTATATTTGTTTTTATATAAGGCTTCATAATGATCCATTTAAATGATTGATTGAAATATGTTGTTGTAATAAAATTGAACTAGAGGAAGGTGTTTACATCAATCACCTTTAAAATCAAAATAAAATGTTTTTGACATATTCCATGGGGTTCTAATTAATCTTTAATACTGATCCTTAGTTTAAGAATTATATATAGTGGTAAAACTCAATTCACTATCACGGGATTTATAAATACTTTTCTAGAACATTGTGGTGACCTTTATATCCTGATCAGATATAAAAGAATATTTCAATCTTATTATCATTACCACTTCCGTAAATTGTATCATGTAAATATGATATAGTGAGAAGTATTCTCTGGTAGCGATGATGTGTTCTAACTTAGTAAGGTGATCGACTAAATCCCACATATCATTATTCCCCTTAAATATTTTGGGTAGTAAAAAATATTAATACATAATTATGTTCTCTAATTCCTATTATAGTATAGGTAATGGATGAAACATCCTATTAGAACTTTTCATTCAACATTATATGATGGCGTAATGAGAACCAAGATTCAAACTCTATAATTTCTCACATTATTATATCTCACCAGATGTATTATTCCATATCCCTATACATATTCACCAATACAAGATAAGGATATATTGAAGAAACATGGGATTTCTCATGCAACTCATTCTGTATTAATTCTATGGTAGAATCATATACATGGTTCTCGATTATTACCATCCAGTCTTGATCATGGTTAAAATATAGAAGATTTAAAACAATGTTTTTCATATCTAAATCTTGATTTGGTGCCTGTTTAATATTAAATTCGATATATGGTTGAAAATCCAACTGATCAAGATAAAAGTTTAATTCTTCCTTCTGGATTTCTAGATCATTTTTTTCAAATAATAAAACATTGTTTCTTTGGTGATCATCCTAATTGATAAGCTATCATGTTCCTAGTAACTCAAACCATCAAACCTCATGTTTTTTTCTCGATGTTGTAATGTTTTGAGTAGTTTTCATATTTAATCATCCCCAACCATATTATTTTGATCATCTTCAAATCCATCTATATGAATATATATTTTAATCATTTTTGAATGGTATATATATATATATATATATATATTACCATTATCCTTAATGATAATTTCTCCCAATCTAAAATGGAAACAAATTACTATAGCTAAATCAAAATCCTGAGTTTCAAAATTTTTACCATGAGAAACAAAATTATTCTAACATATAAGCTAGGACTATGCTAATTTTCATTATAATTATTCAAAATCCCTTCTTAGATGCATAAATATAGATTGATTTTTTTTTTCATATATTATGTAATGTATAAAAAGTATTACCTAATAATCGTCTCTTAAGTTCATTGATATTTTTCTCATATTAATATGTCCTGTGTAACTTTCCTCTAATCCAAGTCCACTTGTTTAGAGGATTAGAAATTCATGATAATTTTTTTTCAAACATCCTAATCTAAGAAAACTGTGGATCTCAATCACCATGGTAGGTATGGGATAACACTCAATATCCTCTAATTCTTTCAAATATACTAATATACAATATTTTGAGATTATGTTGTTCAAAAATGAAAAATTTTATAGATAAAATAATAAGTTTTTTAATATTTTATACTGTTTATCATTCATCATGGTCTTTAATAAAAATAAAATGTGGTATTATTGATATTACTTTTTATAGGAGATATTTTAATATTATGTATAAATACTACTAAAAATGAACATTGTAATATCTAAATACTATATTTAATAAATTCATGAGAATTTCATGGGAATTAGTAATACTGAAGGCCATCACATTATATTCATAGTATCTATACCATGTATAGAATTATGTCATTTGTATATCTTCAATCCTGAAAACCAATTAATGATATCCAAAAAGATGGTTAATCATTGAATAGTATTGAGCTCCATACAGTTTATAAAACTCATCATCAATATAAGAATGATGATAATTTTTCTTAATTATGGTCTTGTTTAGATCCTGATAATCAATGTAGATCTGCAATGAAACATTTTATTTTACAAAAAAAATAATGTGCAGACCATAGTCCCAAAATTGGATGTATGAATCCCTAATCATGGTTTTCTAGGAGTATCTTATTCAATTACTAAAACATAATTGGAGAAATCTGATAGAATGTCTTTAAAAATTTTGTTTTAGAAGTTATGAGCATTATTGAGAAGTCAACATCAAATTTTGTTGGATGGCTAGAAAACACTTCCATGAATAAATCGAAATATTTCGGAAAAATCAGTATATCATCTATTTCAAGTAAATCCCCAAACATTTCAAATAAATAGCCCTTATAAATGGAAATTAATACACATAAAAATTATGCAATCTATAACATCTAATCATACATATCATCACATTGATATAAATTCATAGGTTTTTTATAATATCAAATATTAATCCTCTTTTATAAAAATTGATATTGAATTTTAGGATAAAAATAAATTCCTTCCATTTGATGACAAAAAATTAAAATAGAGCACAAATTTCAGGATTTTTTGGAATGCACATTCCCACCATAATCAACCAAATATCAAAAATAGACTTGAGATGTGATCATTTACATTTTATGGGTATTCAATATTAGTTGAATATATAATCATTCGGGTGTAATCATGGTAGTCTTAGTAAATTATGAATACATCAAATAGTTAGGAGATATAGAGTCGAATACAACGATATAAGTTATTGCATGGATGGTGTGTGTAATGTTAATCGTGTCATTACCACACCCCTAATCAGAAATAATAATCACATGAGATTTCCCATTATCTAAAAACTTCAGTGGTAGCTCAAGTTGGTCATCATCATTAACTGTTAGGTTTAAGAACATGTTATCATAATTACCAATCATTTTACACATGATGCACTTAATTATGAGAGGTGGATTTTGTGTAACTTTATATAAATTCACATTAAATACTAACTTATTAACATAAAATTGGATGTTAGTTTTTCAATGAAATTCCCCTACACAAATAAATCATTTTCAGGTATCCTAAAGTATGTTTAATCTATGTTAGTTCCCACACATATAGCATAATTGAATTCTAAAGTTCTTCTTATAGTAGATTTTTTATTTTTTATTTAACTATATCTTCCTTGTATTCTAGAATACAATAGGTTGATACATATCTCCAACATCTATTCACACCATGATTACAAATAGAACAATATATCCAAAAATACTAACATATTTTATGGATATCGTTATTCAGAGACAAAATTTTTAATCCACTAATTAAATGAATGACTGTACATTCGTGGAAAATGAAAATCACAGAATAATATATTGTAAGTCACGTAAAATAATCCTTATAGGTACTAACATATTAATAATTTTTATCTGTTAGATTGAGTAACAAATTCTCTATATTTGTATGAATAATATGATAAATTTAATTATTGAAAAATATTTTATTGAAATAGTCCTAATTCATTGAGTTAGTTTATCCCTCTTATCAGGTATTATTGATAATAGACCACCATTTACCAACATCACATTCCAAGTGTTACACTACAAAGATGGAATTTTCATGCTCCAATCATTAGAAAATATAAAATATATTTTAGGTGGTATTAATCTATTTTTTTCAAAATCTAATCGGTTAGAAGACCCTCAGAAAGAAGGTGGAAATTAAATCAAGTAGGAATCAAGATAATGTTGTTCCATCCATTTCTTGACAATTATTCAATCATTATTCATTTCTTGTGAAAGTTGAGTGATCATATAAATTATATTTTTAGATTTATACTCCATAACATTTGGGTTATATGGTGTAAAATTATATCAATTTTTATATCCCTCTATAATAATGTAGTTTTTTCAGGTTCTATTAAATGACTAATGCCAACAAACATAATGTATTAAAAAACCATAATGGGGAATCATGTCATCATAAATATCACATATACCATGACTAAATTATGAAACATTCTTTAATCTATATCACATTAAGATTATTCTAATTTATTCATATCCATATTCTATTTATATCCTTGATTATGTGTCCTAATGTTTTTGTCAATTTGGAAATCATGCCCCCCTGGAGTGTCAAAAAAGTATGAACAAGGATTGTTTTCATGCTCAAGTTTCCAATTGAATCTCTATCAATGTAATGTTTTGGGAGTTTTTACCCCAAGTTGCATCTTTTATAATGTAAAATTCACTTGTAGAATCTATAAAAGTATGTATTTATTGGAATCCACTGAATTTATCCTTTACAAAAACTCAATGGAATTTTCATGTATTTTTTCTCATCCAAAGAGTTATCCTTATACATTCCCATAGGGATCTTACATTGGTTTTATTATCCTTTTTTCAATCTAAATTGAAACCATTCCTTTTATATGAACTATAATGACCCATTATTAATATAAATTTATATTGCAAAATTTCGGTTTAATATTATTTACATTTCTCAAACAAGTGCATAATGATTGTAATAGTTTAATGTGTTTGGAAACATGAACGAATAAAAACTTTTTCTGGGGTGATCTATTTTCTTTCCCACTTTGTTCTATATAAATATCATAAATCATTTAAATATTAAAAAATAATAATTATATTGGCAATGTGGGGAATGAAGACATATGAAATTGAGATCTCATAATCACAATAAAGATAAATAATGGGATACATAATAATAACATGAACATAAGGGCATGATAACATAATAATAAAAACTGAAAAGAATATCCTACACGTCAATGATGATAATTATGAATCATGGAAAAAAATTTGTTAGTTCATTAAAAATTATACATACAGCTATAAAAGAACATTACCCATGAGAGAATTATAGTGGCATAAGACATGGAATATATTTCATTCACATAAGAATAGAAAATAATTTAATATTATTCATGTATGGCTGTTAAGACCATTATGGTGGATGATGTCCATTACTAAACAATGTTCACTCCATGTTCCATCCATGTATTTATGAAACAAGTTTACGTCTTATTCTAGCCTGGTATTTCAAAACTGAGTTATTTTTATGTTTTAACCTTTTATTCCATAACTTATTTGGAATCCTATTCATTTTTTGTATATATAATTGTATTCAAATCATTACTCAATCAATTTTTGTTTGATATAGGGACAACCCATCTTATAATGAAAATCATATTTATGTGTTCCAAAATATTATATAAAATAATAATTTCATAACCTAGGAAATGAAATAGGTATCATAATAATTTTTTCATATATAACCCTTAGAAAATAGAAAGGTTTTATTTTCATCTCACCATATCATAAATTGTGGAATGAAGTGGGTTTTCTAATCATATTATCATGGTATAATCCATCAAAGAAATTTTTTTAAAAAAATGTAATTATAAAAATGATAATTAGGTCAATTAATATGAATGGTATCCTTGGATCATATCCATTATAACAAATAAGTTACTTCAACGGATGTAATCTTATATGGAATGTATTTTTTAAATATTTTTCAAAACATTTGTGGATGAAAATGTCATTATTTCTTTAAATAACACATTATAATAATTAAATCACTTCTAAAAACAAATGTTTTAAAAAATGACTACAAAAAAATTCAATTGATTCTTCATGAAATTATTTTTCATGAAATAGGAAAACTATATTCATGTCGTATATTCTATAATTTTGATTCCATTTACATTTTCTGTAAAATCCAAACATGCAATGTTTTGGAAATTGGCATAGAGATTCCTTTCAATTTCATTTTTTAAACGAAAATATATGAAAAATTTCTTCTACATTGATAATATGGGTAACAGAACATTTTTAACCATTTTTCAAAAACCAATTTATAATACATGGTTTTTAATGAAAACATATTTCCAACTGAAGAGAGAAATGAAGTTATCATTTTTTAAAATAAATTTCTTACTCATATTATGTTCTATATACTAGAAAAAATTGGGTCATTATAAGAATATATCAAGAATAAAAAGAATATATTAAAAAATATGATAATTCGTTAGATTCAGATTATTGGTTTTCATAAATGGAAGATCAACCATAAGCAATCCCAATAAACGATGAGATTGCTACAATAAAATCTTACCCATTCAGTAACTTTGAATCATAATATATATGATAGCTTTATATTATATAATGCTTACTCAATCATGAAAGGAATTATATTAATTATATAATATGTGAAATTGGTGTTATATACATATATTAGTTGAATATAGGTGCATTTCATAACCTGTATAGCGGAGAATGATTATTTAGAAGAAAATTGATTACTGATTTGGTAGCATCTAAACCACAAACCCCATGAATGAGAGATCCAAAAATGAATATATAAATACTAATAAATTTTATCAAAATCACAATAAAATTAAATTAATGGTTAATATGAAAACTAAGTTGAATAAATTGGTGGTGCATGTAGCATGTGTGTCACAGTAGTAAAACATGAGATGAAAATCTTTTACATTAAGTCTTGACATCCATTGTAATCTTCAAAACCTTATTTATAAAAAATATAAACTTATTATAAAACTTCTACTGAAACATATTCATGTATATAATACCAAATAATATTTAAATATTACATTATATTTCACTAATTATAACAATTTCATGTTCAAGATATGTTATGTGTAATAATACCTTTATTTTATAAAAAATATTTGATTCATTATATGATTTATTTTCGTAAATTATTAAAAATTTATTAATATACATAATGATAAATATTATATAAATATTTTATATATTTGTTATATATATATATATTGATTTATAAATTATATATATGGGAAATAATATACAATGTTCATGGAGATGGTAGGTCGTACGTATGCATGAATGTTGATTCTATTTTGATGTAGGATTGAAATAAATAAAATAATATGATATATTTTCAGTAAAAAACTATTTCATGTCATATATCATTATCTTTTACTGATCCTAAGATTAATAAATTCTATATATGTATTGAATAAATAACATCCCTTTATCAGGTTAAATCCATCTGTATACACGGACAACATAATCATTTTCTCAAAAAGGGGAAGAGTTAAGATATGTGTTATACAAAATTAATGAATAACATTCACATAATAAAAATCATAAATTTCATATATAAATATTGTTACCATCATTATTACCAGCTGTTATAGGTCTTAATTGAGATAAAAAATGTTATCGGTTCACGAGGCTGTAAAATGTCGTACACTCAAACATTGAATTCAAAATCATTTTAATGAATGTTTGTGTGGTTTAAATTATAACCATAAAATAAAAACAGATAATTATTTTTAAGAAAATAATTTTATTGAATAATAATTCTATAAAAATAATTTAAGGGTTTTTAGGAAGAAATAAAATTAAAATTTTTGTTTATGAACATTACATCTTCTTAGGTTATATCATTTTGGTTTTAACAAAAAGGCAAATTTGGTTGAATTTCAGGAAAGAAATTGAGGATTAGACGATAATGAGATGGAATTTGGTAATATATTTGGATTGATATTATATGTGATTATGGGATTCCATGGTGTCATGAAAGGGGCATAGAGGGTGACATTATATAATGGAGGTGAGTGGGAAAGTTGTATATTTTTTAAATTCAAAATTCCACCAATATTTTTCGTATAGAAAAATTGTCATAAAATGGACCAAATTATATAATATAAATTAAAAGTTTCAATAGAGACGTAAAATGGGTATTTTTAGTTTTGGGGATCCTTTTTACACCTTATTTTCTATTTTTAAGAACCAAGTAATTAAGTATTTACATTTCCCACTATAAATAATTTTTAATTAATTTTACAAATCACTTTGTTAGAAAATTATTTCAAACTTATTTGAAATTTTAAATTCTACCAATACCATGTATGGAAATAATTTTATAAAATAATAATCACATATGTGGTATAAATTAATTTAAAATTAATCCCACATATGTGTTAAAGAAAGCATGTTTGTAAATTGAAAATGTTAAAAAATATATAATTTTTTTATGTAATATTTTAAAATAAAATTGATTACAATTATAAAAATATTATTAATATATTTATAATAGAAATAAAATAATTAATATTTAATTAAAATTTAATGTATTCATGTGATTATTTAAATGAAATATAAGTATTAAATTTAAATTATGTATTTTTCAATATTCAGTAAAAAATAAAACATTTAGAAAAATAAAAAAATATAACCATACTATAATTTTGACTCTATGAAGTAATAAATGATATTTATTTGTCAAATTAAATTTATAAGTGTCAATATTACTTTTCTTATTGTTCACAAATATAAATTAAAACTTATTTTTGAAAAAATTGTTGTTTTCATACATATAAAGACTATACCAAAAAATACTTTTTTTTAAAAAAGATTCCTTAATTTAAACCATTATATATAAAATATAAAATTTATCTAGTAATATTCATTTTCTAGTATATGAAAACTATGTAAAAAGTCATGTTTAAATTACTATGTTTATAAAATATCAACATATAGTTAAAAATCAATGTCATGTGTCACACAAACTAACCGATTATCGACTGTAGTAAAGAATAACTCAAGGTTTTATGTAATGAAAGATTTATTTACTGTATTTTGTAATTAAATAGATAATTTAAATTTTTTTATTTTAAAAAATTTCTAAAAATAGAGTGTGTTACACACAATGTTCTTCTGTCAGTTATATCTAATTTCATCCCTCTATTCCTATCGAAACATTTAATGAATCATCATGAGGGTATCAAAACTAAGATACATATGATAACCACCTATTATTCGAAAAATTATGGGAAAAATATTCAGACTTTATAATAAAGTTTTATAAAATACTACATGACATATATGGTTTATGAGGCTAATCTCTTTATTTGGTGGGATTTACATACAATAATATATTCCGTTAAAGATTCCTGATGCAACCTCAGAAAGAATTGTATGGTATGAGTGTTACTGCAACTTATTTAGATGTGTTTTGGGAAATTAATATAATATTCCTAGAACATGATAGGATAAAAACACAACGTTAAGGAATATTCCCAATTATTTCAAAAAAAATCTAGTAAAAACAAACTGTTATGATGATACTAAAATGAAGGAAATGGGATTTTATATGTGGATAATTTATTCTTAGAGGTATCTACATGGAATATAGATATAATATTTTTTAAACATGGGATGTTGGTCGGGAGGTACATTATGAATTTTGAAATTCAAGGGAGAATTACTTTGTATATTATTGATTTGTTATGTAACCTAAACATTGTACATGGCGTATTAAATTTTGATGGAAATATATGATATATCTAATACAAGTAATTTAATTTTATGATATTGATTTATAACCCGACTTGTATTATAAAAAATGTCCAACCCAAATTCATGACAGTGGATAAAAAGTTTTTTTTAATTGGACAACATGTATGGTGAATGTTCTTTTGGGATATCACAAAATAGGAAAATTAATATGGTATCTTGATAAACCTATGAGGATGAAATTTCCACATTTACTTAAACACTAATATCTAATAAAAATTCCTATTTATAATAATATTACATATTTTGGTGAATGTTTTGGATTATTAATAAATAATTTATTTTTATGTGAATGGTGAAATATATAATTTCTAAAAATACAATCAGTTTTAACACATCATTATAGTATCATAATGAATCCATATTTTGTAAAAATAATTATATTTTTTAAATATATATATATTTAAAGTAAAATTTTACTATAAAAAATATTATATTGTAATTATATACTATTTTTGGCATTTCAAAGCCTATGTGAATCATTATTCTTATAAAATAAAGATTTTTTTATCCTTTTCATTATATAAGTACTTAATCATATAAAGTATATTTTTTATTTTATTTAATTATTTATAATTATTCATTATTATTTATAAATTAATTGTTTAATAAAAATAAATTTTATACTCGATAGTGGTGTTAAAATATTTGTAAATATAAAATGTCTTTTAAAAATCATTTCCAATGTGTCTTTCATACTTATATGAAGATTAATTTTTATATCATAAATATCCCAATCCATTTAAAATAGATTCCATATTTTACTTATAAAGAGTAGATTATATAATAATATTGAAATAATTTACGTTCATAATGGATCATTACAGTGGTAAATTATTATCATAATGGTTAAGGCTAACATGGATTAAAATATGGGTTAAATAATAAACTAAGACAATAAATTAATAAAAACATTCCTAAATTTGATTTTGAGAATTTATTTAAACCAATAAATATATTTTTATTTTTATTAAAAAATAGTAATAATTACAATATTGCAACTTCCCTCACATAAAAAGTAGAAATTCAAATACTAGATTCATCACACCACATGGGAATAATTGGTTAGAAAATATCTATAAAAAATATCAATCTATTTACTTGGTTTTTATTGGATCTTTTCATCCAAAAAGGCCAATCCAAAAAAAAGATTTATGGTGTTTTTAAAAATATACTACCCAAGAAGAGGCATTTCTTTATACTAAGAACATTCAGTTATCATTATTCAACATACTAATAAAATTAAATTCATATTACAATTTATAAATTTGTATATTTACTATACCTAAATGATGGAATCATAATGTTACAAAAAAAATTATATTATTTCAATTCAATGGAAAGTGGATTCATCATTCAAGCATACATGTAGTATACCCCCCCAATAAATGGATAAATTTTATTTCTCATCACCTGTTATCATCGATAGTGATGTAAATTAATTTAATGAATATATATCATATTTCTATGATTACTTAATTTTATATTTAATATATTTTCTCATTTATTTAAATCATATTTTTTGGACAATGGAAACATATCATATGTGTACGATCAAACTACCACCTCCATATTGGGATATAAATAATTTTTTATAAATTAATTACATGAATAATTATATATAATGTCTCTATTTCTTCCATAAAATACATAAAAATATATATAGTGACATTTTCGAATAAAAACACCAGATGGTGTGAGAATTCAATAACACGGTGATCCCGAAGAATATATTATAACAAATATTAGTAATATTTTCATCATGGAAGATAATTTTTCATGAAATAGTATAATAACCAAGATATAGGAAATTTTATGGAAAACTTGGTGACCAAATATTATTCTAAAACCTATGTTTAACCCTATTAGTGAATTATACATAAAGTGCATCATGTCCATTGGTTGAGAACCACCCTTAGAAAAATAATAATTATGTAAATTAATTCACTTAAATAATAGTTAATTTATCATAAAATAAAATCAATCCTTTTTTAAAACTCAATATGAGAAAATCCCATGATTATCCTCATAACCCTAGGTTTTTTAGATGAGATAGTAGTGGATAGTTTCCATAATGATGATGAAAAATCAATGATTATTTCAACAAAATCAGTCTGAGGATCTCTCCAATATTAACAATGAATGTTATTAATTTATTATTGATTGATCCTAACCCATGATTGGGTGTTTATTCTATTATTTATTTGCCTATTTTATTATACCATGTTGATCGATAATACAATTTTCATTCAATATATCATTTAGGTTAATCATGTTGTCATGATTTTAGTTTTATCTTCATGGGTTTTGTGGAATTTATATAACAAAAAAATTACTAACTTTTATTGCTAATATTGGAGATAATACATGTACGGAGATGTGATCAAATATGAGGCTCCCGATTCATGGTTTTGCATTCAATGATGGAACCTTTAAATAGTGGATCCCTCTAGATAATATTTGTTGTCCGAAATCTATCCACCAATGATGGATTGGATTGGTCAAATCTCAAACTGAGGTTTATTTATGTAATTGATGTATGTAGTACTTTATTAGTTGAAAAACATAAATACATTATAATAAACACTTGGATTCTCTAAATTCTCCTGTTACATGATGATTACATCAAGAACACATGTTTTTTGGGTAAAATAGATAGCCTTAGGGTTTACATGTGATGAATTATGTCACATGATGAGTTATCTATATCATACAACATTTGAACAAGTGTTGGTGACTTTTAATGTACCCATAAGGGTAAACATTAAAAAACATATCTAGAAGAATGTGTATGGTTAATGTACACTGGTAGAACCTAGTGTATATGGGAATAACCAATTATACATTGGCACATTTAGCTGGAATATATAGTCCTGAAATGACCTCTATACGCCATATAACCTTAAATGAACACCATTTATAAGGAGGATTACAAGCCATATGAGCAGTTAGACAATAGTAGACCCAGAGTTCATGACTAAAGTTCTGTAATGATTTTAAAAACTAAATATATTTTCTATGTTAGTTTGAGGTCCTTAATCTATTTATCATTGACTAGGATCAATTTATTGTTATCTCATGGTCCCTCCCATTGTGGCTAAAATATAGAATTATATCCACAGCATAGGAATAAAATCTCATCTACAGTTTTTAGATTATAGAAATTTCATGGTATCCGCATGTGAGGCATGGGGTGCGAACCTCTATCATATATTTCCAAGGTGGGGTTTGTGGTGTCAATCTGTCCTTCATGCACATGGTTTTCATACCCTATCAAGCAGTTTGATCAAGTAGGGTTGGTGGCACCCCATTATAGTCTGAATTTTGATATTTTCCAGGGGAAGATTTATCTCTAGATGTATTTTTATTATTTTTTAGTTGATCTCATTTTAATGACCTATAATATGATTTTTATCAGTGAAAAAACAAAATATTGTAGTGGATTATCCCAGATGAAAATTTAAAATGAAACCTCTAGCATATTCCTATGGATGTTGATGTTTTTTGATGACTCTTCATAATATAAGTCTATTATGTGTATATCTATATGTTTTTCGTAACATAATTCCTTATATTTTTATAGAAATAAGTATATATTGATGAACATGTTGGTTATTATGCTTTATGATTAGTTATTTTTTGGTGTACTATTGAGTCTTATTATACTCATCCAAGAATTTTATTTTTCCCACAATTTTCATTTATTATGTAGTAAAAATACCTTTGGAAGGTTTGATAGGAGGGAAGAGTGAAAGAGGATGATAGAATTGGATACAAAGAAAAAGGGTCATACTGATGTTTCATTTGACAGTTGTCTCATCCAAAAAAAAATTACGCCTTTTTTTATTTTTTGGTAGTATTTTATTTGGACATTGTTTATTTTCCTTAATTTTCCATTAAATAATTTGTGATAAAAATTATGCATGAATCGATATCAGTGGTACTTTATATTCAGTATTGTATGGGCTTTGAGGTGTGTGTTTGTAGGTACTTCAGATAATGCCTCCAATATATGCGACATGACTACTATACTCTATTTATTTCACCCTACTATATAGGAGGGGGTTTGGAATTTTCACACTCAGATTACTACCTTCCATGAATTCCATGGTGGTTCATGTCATGAAATATTTTTATAAAACCACAGTTTTACATTAGGACGATATATTTGAGATTTTATAGTTGGGAGGTTTTCATGGTATTTACCATACTAGTGTTAGTGTATATTGTGGATATATTTTGGGAACTGGCTATATTGTTGGTTTAATAGATAATGTATCAATTCAGTGTGAATCCAGTAACCAACTTATTGACCTGGTAAATGTAAGAACTATTTATAGGTAAAATATTGGTACATGTATCATATTAGAATGGGTTGTTTTTTCCATTTCCTTCTTATGTCAGATCCAAAAATATACACAAGGAAAATGGTTTAGCATGATTTAATATCATGATAAATATATGATCAAAACTAGTACAGATTCCATATACTAATCATGAAGATTATCTAAAAAGTGATAAGGCCTTAATATTGATTTTGTACCAGAAGTGGTTCCTTTGGGTCGTTTTTTATTTATACACCATGAATTGAGAATAATATATCACTGATAGTACATACTAATGATGTTCAGAGGATAAGAAAAGTGAATAACTATTAGAGGAAGATGCCTACAAATATTTTATGAGATCCAAACACCAGAAAGATGAGGACTTGATAGAGGCAATCACCAGTGTTTTCCGCATTGTGGGGACACAGAAAAATCATAAAGTGCTCATAGTGGCATGTGTTCTCTAGGTATTGGATGGGTGATTCTAGATTCTAATGACTTGATCACATGATTAAACAAATCTCTCCAATTTTGGATTTGAGAATCCCTCCAGATAGGATTTATATATGTCCATGTTGCGATATGTGATCATATTAGTGTATTTTCAATTTTAATTAGGTTGTATGGTCATGGAAGAGTATTCAGTGAGGTTCACTAAACCTTTCCAGAGACACTCAGAATATGGTCCAATATAAATTTATCATAAGATAGAATTTTTAGTGGGGATTATGTGGATATATAGTGTATGGAGAGATATATCTTTTAGTTCCCTAATATGAGGATGTTCAAGATTATGCTTTGGTAGTGGAAATATTCATGGAAGAGATACAACAATAGTGGGTGATAGTAGTGAGTACAAAAAATTTAATTTCATTGTAGTATGTTTAAAAAAGAAGTCACCAGGAAATCGGAATGACAAACACATTAATATATGATCCATGGATAGAGTTCCAATATTTTTGGCATTAAGGATGACTTCAGTAGCCCTAAGGTGATGGCACATATCACTTAAAATTTTTGGGGGAAAACTCACTCAGGATTTCTTGATGAATAATACAACTGATAGAGAGAAGTTAAATTTACCAACTTGATAAGAAATTAGTAGAAAAAAGGGGTCTTTATGGAGATGAACATTCCGTAATTGTTGGTATATAAATAGGGTGTGGTGTGCAGTTTCTCCTTTTTCCTACCACCACCCCCAAGTGGTCTTTTCAATGATCATGAAGTTGGTGGATAATGATGATGGATTTTGTAATATGTGGAGGTATATGACCATGATTATCCATGGTACTTTAGATGTCTTATTTCTATATTCTAAACATTAGATGTAGTAAAGATAAACAAATCATTGTTCCACTATTCTACATCAACATTTTCGGTTCGATACATAGAGATTCTAGTTGATCTATTGGTTTGAACCATGTTCTGGGACATTAATATCGGAGGTGAATAATTTATCACACACTTATTTTGATAGTATTATGTGAATATATGAGGAAATAGATTTTATTGGTATGTCATTGTAGAAGAAATGATGCTTTATGACCTTATATTATGTATAGACTGTATATCCACATTTCATAGCAATATTGAATATGTCATGAAAATCAAATTGTTTTTCATTAGTTATAGAATGTGGCTTTCCATCAGGTGTCAAAAGAAAACAAATGTTGAGGATGTTGTAAAAATAAATAAGAGGGTATATGCAATTACTCACTAATGGCTAGTATTACCAATAGATCAACGAATTATATTGTGTTTTAGCTTCATGTGGTTGTTATAAAGTTCAAGGAATTTTTTCTGAGGATGTGACTCTATTACCTCTATACTAAGAGATTGAATTATTCATGTGATTATAAACAGAGAATTCCCATGTATCAAAACATGCATATTGGTTGGCTCCCTTAAAACATCATTACCTTAAGGTTCCATTTGAGGACTTGTATAGGATTTTATTTTTATTAAACAATATTTCCCATTTGTATGAATACATTTGTTCTCCAAGAAGTAATGTGAGAGCATAAGGTTTTTTCTGGACTGTAATTTACATAATCATGTGACTATAATGAATAATTATCTACTACTAAGGATTGATGGACACTTCAATTAGTTAATAAGGGTGATGTGTTTCTCGATGATTTATCATAGATCACACTATCACCAGATACATGTAATAGAATTGGATATACCATATTTGAAATTCTGAAGTCTCAACATTAATTTTGACTAAATATTGATATCTTTTATTGTTATGATCTTCTCATTAGTATTTCATAGACTCATGAATTGGATAATTTATCCTATTATATAAATTTATTTGGTGGTCATCTTTAATGATATCCTAGTTTCTCAGCATCAAGGGGGGTACATGAAACAAATTATGATGGTTCTATACATTTCACATGAGAACCCCCTTTACTAAACTATCACAAATTTTCAGATATGGATACAATAGTTCCACATTCAATGATATTTCATCTCATCATAGGTTATGGAAGTGGACCTGATGATGTTTGAGGCATTTTTAGCTTGGGATCCACCCAATAGCATGATAAAGATGTGGAGTTTCCTTAGGTTATAATGCTACAATAGAATATTTATGCACAATGGTTCTATGATATCATCATAATTTACTTCCTTGAAACTAATTATGTAGGATTCTATTTGTATAGAGAGGTACCAATAGGCTTTTTTTATACTGTGACATAGGCTGGTGAGAACCATCATCATGAGATTTCTTGTCGGTGTAGAATACATATTATTCTATGATGCTTCAGGGACTGGATATAGTTGTCTTATGATTCATAGCACGATATATTTTTAATGGGTCCCATTAGATGAGATGAAATGAGAATAACTACATGACATATGATATAGAGATGCAGTAGTCTATTCCATGATGATTTTGCCACACAGCCTTATGGGTGAGTAGTTTTCCATCTATTATAAGAAAACTATCAATTATATATTGTCACGTAAAGATGATAACATAATATAATTCAGAGGAAGGAGTTACTCTTGGATTATGAACTTGAGATTGTATATACACATAGTAAGGAAAATGTATAGTATATACTCTTAGCAATAGATCTTATTTTCAGTTGTTGGGCATGGAATTAGAGAATTTATCCTCATTGTAGTTTTCCTTAATTAAGGTGGACAATGCACGTTAATTCCAGTCAAATGTTGTTACACCTCCAATTATAACACATTATAGGGAGGCTCTACATGGTGTAAAAATATTGATGTTTTATGTTCTCAGATGTTCAGTGGGTATGTTCATGTTGGTATTTTCAATGGATGAAATCATGTTGTTCTTTTCAGGGGATTGATGATGGTACCAATGATGTTGTGTGAGGAGGTTCAGATGCAGTTTCATAGTTCCCATTTTTTGGAATATCTAGGTGCCGAAAAATTTACCATAACATAGAAATATATTTTGGTGGATAAGTGTCATTAGTTGGGTAACATAGTTTGTCTCTCGATGATTCACTTGATTACATGTTAAGGCTAGTAACCATATTCTTGCATGTTCAGGACAATTCCTTGTGTTTCTAGAGTTTAATAATGATGATATATATATATGGAATTTATGATAGGGTTATCCTATATTTCTGGAGGAAAAAATTACATCTTGGTTATCATATAAAAATTCACCATGTCAACCCACATCCATGCAATATGATATAATATTTAAGTAGAGAGATTGGGATTTATTTATTTGATGATGATATTAAATATTCAATGTGTTACTTTAGAGATCATTTCATACAATCGTTATCTCATTAAAATTATGGTAACATAGAGGATTTAAAGAGTCTATTGAGACTCAGTTGCATTTGGGGATGATATTTAATCCCCATATTGATGAAAAGAATGTTCATACTATTCTAGTAATAGGGTTCATTATTTTTGTCAATTTATTAAAAATTTTCTTTTTATAGAAAAATAACCATGTTGATGTTTGAATACAACCAAATATACCACTCCACCGTCAACATAAAACCATTCTACTATTTTTATAGGAGACCTTGTAGGTCACCAATATACTAGAGTAATCAAGGGGAGTCATCTCTCTTAGTACTAAGGTTTTTGTGATCTATTACAATGAAGGTGAATATCATAAGTGAGTTGATAAGGAGAAACTAGAGACTTAAGAAGTTTTATACAGACCAATGATAGAGGCCTTCCATTTCATGGAGTGATACCACGTGTTCTTGAGGGTCTCACCTTAATGTAGATTTTGAATATTTTCCCATGTTGGAATGTTGTCTATAAGATTTATTCTCTCATTTCAAGATACATAATAAGGTTGTTGAGGTGGTGTACATCATGGACCAATCATCAATGATAGACTAGATACATGAATTCTTCAATGTCTTACCTCTATGGATGTATGTGCGTGAACAATCACAAGTTTTTGATTTGGGTGAGAGAGACATCAAGGATTTATTTAGATTTTTAGAGTTCATAGTGTATATTAATTATCAGAAGGAGATGATTCTATATATTTATGTGATTCCCATGTTTCATGTATAGTGGTAGTATAATAATATTCAATAGAGAACCAGGGAGCATTAGACCAAGATGCAAGCTCAGCACCAACATCAATTTTTGTACACATTTTCTCTTTTTTTTGGATAAAGTATCTAAATTGGAGAGAATATAATGTCTCAACATTATTCATGAAACTATATCAAATATATATGGTAATATTTTCAAATCCTGTAACTAGGACAATATAGGATTTTATCACTTAATTACCTCATTGTTGATATTATAAAAATAATAAATATATTAATATCATGTGTGCCTAGTTTTTATGAATATTTGAAAAAACACCTGAATGGGGACAGGGATAGAAAATATAATACTATAATTGATTATATAATGTGGGTTTTACCCAAGTAATTTTTAAACCATGGTGTACATCTAGTTCTTAGTATGAACACCACCATGGGAGATATAACGATTAAATAAAATAATTTATTTATTTAATAATATAAAATCTAAACTAAATCCTCTTCAACATAAACCCTCTTATGAGAAAATCATGGGGTTATACACATAACCATATGAGATTTAAGCAGATAACCTGTTGATAATCTTAGTAAATAAACACGATTGTTCTAGGATCATTTTTTCTCAATTCATTTTATGGACATCACTAATGATGATTGTAATGATTCGTTATTTATTAGTAATCAATACAAATGTGATATAGGGTTTTACTTTCTATGATTTATTTACATAGTTGATTATACCACAAAAAGTGAGAATCAGTTATTCTAATAGTTTGACTCTTGGGTCGATCACGTTTTTTGGATGAGGTTATTATCATACATGGTAATGGGTAGTTGATATTATTTTATTATTAATATTTCATCATTATAATGATAATGGATTGAAAATAATGTGAATAAGTGATTATGATAATTCCTCATTTTTTATTTGTCCCTCATTCATCAGTACTTTTTCAATTGTTTTTTTAACAACTTATTTGATGATAACCCATAATATGATCATTGTATAATCTATTTATGACATAGTAGATCGACCCAAAAATGTGTGAATTTGGAATCAATGGAATGGTAATGATGCACTAAAATAGAGCATGATATTTGATCAGATGGTTGGTTACCAATTCATTGTTTGACATCCAAATATAGAATAGTTCAATGGAAGAACATTCCTAAATAGATTTTTGTGTCATTAATTGAACCAAAGGTGATAAAGAGGTTTATTCTGGGAAATATATGAACATCTTGGTAATGATCTTTGATAAGAGTGGTGAATATAGCAGTGAAATCAAAATACATAATAAAGAACTATCTTATTATGTAAAATATATTGTTAAATTTTTTTTATTAAAGAATATATGGTGTATGGGTCTCCAGATATGATGGTAGTGTTTACATATAATAAAAAAACACACCATGTGATACAGTTATAGAAACATGATGTGAACACTTGGGTTTACACCATCATGGACAAGTGCTAAAACAAAGTATTTGGTAGACTACATGGAAATTGTCTGTTACTAGGACATGTCTTGTAAATAGTCATATCTATAGTATATTGGCATGACAAGATGTACTTGGGAAGGGCCATACATCCACATGAATTTTTAGGCAACTCATAGTGTGACGACACAACCTATACACCATGTCTACCCCAAATAGACACAACGTATATATGGAGTCTTATGTGTTGTATGAGTTAGAGACACATGGGAAGACTCGGTGTAGAGAAGAAATGTCATGTAATAATATTAAACATTATATATATCTTTATATGGGAGTGTGAGGCCCTTCATTTATTTTATACATACCATGTTAAGATGAGTGTGATCACATGGTCCCCCACTGTGTGGGTACGATGAGGAATTGTTTTGTTAGTATAGGATTGTGATCCCCATTCTGGGCTCTGTTTCAGATAGAGTTTGAGGAATACTTTGATGAGGTATGTGGTGTGCACCTCTACCAAATATTTAAAAGGAGGTGTTTTTGATATCATCACGACCTCATCAAAGTGGGTATCAATCACATATCCAGTAGTATTGTCTAGTAGTTTGGGTGGCCACACCCAACTGTCCTAGATGTGATCCCCTATCTGGGAAGTGTTATCTTCATAAATTGTGTGATTTATTAAATGGAGAGATTTGATGAAAGTTACCTCTCAGATGAGAACCACTAGTAATGTAATGGCTACTGAAGTGCATTCTCTTGAATGTGTGATTAAAATAAATCCCCAAGCAGAGTCTTGTGGATGAATATATTGTTTGAGACTTCTTTAGACTAGTTGTATGTTATCAATATAGTAGGTTGTTTTTTTGTATTATATATTCATTTAAATAATTTTATATTGATGATATGATGAATCTATATTCATTATATTTATTGGATTAGGAGTGTCCTACTATGTATTTCTATACTCACCAATTCATGCGATATTCCCACACATGTTATATATTGTACATATGACAGAAATTTCGATGATGTATTAAGAGGACATGAAGTGGGAAGAACACAAATCATAATTGAAAGATGTGATTTCATACCAGAGTTTCACTTGATAGAAATATCCTCCATCAAATCAGGTTGGACTCTTTTTTGCAGTTGTTTGGAGGATTTTATTTTCCCCATATTTCATTGTATTGATATTTTTAATCTAATGTGGGATAGTTGTTATTAATTCCTGAGTATCAATTATAAACTAAATTTCTCATTATATGGTCTTGGATACTTGTGTCTATATATAGGTCCTTAGGATAATTCCAACTATATTTGGATATAGATACTCAACACTATCCTTCATCCATTTGAATATTCGAGAGGTAATTTGCTGTTCCACACTCATAATACCATCAGTTTATAGGGTCATGATGGATTGGGGAATGACATTATTAAAATTAATTTCACTTAAAAATATGAAATATAAGACATATAAAAAAATTTAGGTGGAAAACCAAAACCATGGTGTATTTTCTAGAACATCCTAATCCAAACATGCATGACAATCAACGATGTTGACACCAAAATAATTTGTTTTAATTAATAAAAATATATAAAGATAAAAAAATGCCACAAATAAATTTTATAAATAAATATATAAAAAATATTTTAAATATGGATAAACAATAAAAATAAATTTAATATACATGATGTTGAAGTGAGTCCGAGGAAGATAGAAACTATAATAAAATTTTGTGATACAATCTTATTTTTCGTGGGATTATTTAGAATGAAATTTAGATTTTGGGATATTTATTAGTATTCTTTCCTAATACAAAAATATATTCTTATCTTTTGTTTAATTTTTCATTTTCCAGTTATTCATTCCATTTCCCCTCTCTTTAGTACTCAAATAGACAAAAAAACATAATTATAAAAAAGCTATTCATATTTCAATTTTTTTGTTGGAAATGTTCTCTTTCATATTACTAGGCATTTTATTCTTTAAATATGTTATTTTGCATATTTATTTTATTTAATAACTTAAGTATTATTTATCAAAGAAAATAGATTCATATTTTAAAAAGAATTTTTAATTATTTTAAAATAATTTAATTTTTTCCATATATGATATTTTTGAAATGATATGTTTTACCCTTTACAGCATGATCTCCTTTTAAGGAATTTTAATCCATTATTCATTATCAATATTTTTAACCAAGAATCAATTTTTTATTAAAGAATTATATATTTCCATTAATCTCATAATTTTTATTATTATAATGTTTTTAAAAGAGAAGTATATTTTCTAATTTTTTGTAGAGGTTTTCTAATGAATTTTTAAAGATATGTTTCGTCAATGTCAATGATAGGACCATTATTGTTACTTGTATATAAAAATATATATTTATAATATTAAATTTAGAATATTGGATATCTCAATAGTCAATCTAATTGATTCTTTTTCAATGTCCTTGATGATTTTCTACAGCACATTTTGGGTTTGTTTTTTTATTTTTAATGCAGTGAACACAATATGGATCCAAATGAAAAACAAATAAAGAGTGGGTAATATAGTACTAAAAATATTCAGAAATAATAAATTGAGATTAAATAATTTAAATGGATATGGAAAATAATATTTATTTAGAAACATGTCCATATTTAGGTCTTTATAATTTTTTCCTTCCAATTATTGACCGTAAATGGACTAATAATCAAAGTCATCACTTAGTGGATGATTGATCTCCCTAAAGTCACTTAACTCTCCCAATGAGGAGTGAAAGGGATATGTAAACATACATTGAGAGTTTTTTCTCACTTCATAGATTATAATATCATTATCCTATAAATTTAAGGAAAATAGTGATGATCGACTAAATAAGTGGACCTGTATGTAGCGTCGTAGTTTCGCATCCTAAAGATATACTTGCATATTTTCCCTTCATGGATAACTGTTTGAGATGAAATCACATTGAATATGAAAAATTATAATAGAAATAAATTTAGAAAAATATAAAAATAGAAAAAAGTAGAAATAAATATGGTGAAGAACAACTATAAGTTACGTTTAGCATTCATGAATTATAAAAACTCCCTAGAGAGTCCCATAGATGGGAACCAAAAAAATAAATATGAGGGCCATATGTGGCCATAAAAAATACTAAATATATATTCCCATATCTTAGAATGACTATCCCATTCACCTTGTATATTTATTTATGGAATAAAACAACTACCTATCGAGTCTCATTACTGAAAACCCAATATATATATAGTTGATTATTTTACCCAAGCTTAATAACAACTACCTACAGAGTCATGTCTCATGGAATAACTAAACATTACACCTTGCCTCTCACCACCTACCATAAACTTGTACTCCACTTCTTATATAAACAAAATCCAAATCATTATCCAAATAAGTCTCTGACAATACCTTTTTACTGGAAGAGGTACACCTACCCTACTCCCCTATTTCAGTAATGAAATTATGATCCTCATAAAACATTGTGATAGAAACCAAATGCATTCATAAATGGTAAAAATTATATATGGACAAGGTAGATAACTCTGACATAAAATTTCAAGGTATCTAAATTAGTCCCAAATAGGTTTTTTTGATGTAGGTGTTTTCAATGACAAAGATAAATTGACCACATATGCATCTTCACATGTGGCTGATTTCCCTAATGTCTCTAATAGGGGAATGTGCATATGAAAAATTTTGTTCACATAGCCAATTACCAACATAGTTGAATCCATTTTGTAAACTTTTTGGATACATGTACCCATTTCCTAACATAAATGATTATCAATTTATAGATATCTTCAACTTATTCAAATTATAATGCATAATTCTTTTGACATATGTGATTCTCCATGAAATATAATGGATTATTCTCTTTTATACACAATCCATACCATAATAATATTTGAGTATACAATTATTAGAGTTGATGAATGACTTATAATGACGACCTTTCATGTTATCAGTATTAGCTCACTCTCAGAAATCATGTCCCATGTGATATTTTATTAGTTCAGATCAAAAAATATTTATGAATGGATTTATCAAAATCATTATGATATCCATTATCTAGCATTATTAGGGGTCATTTCTATTAAATATTTCCGAGATACTTACAACATATTTTAGTGGAGGAAGAAGTATAAACATCATACACCGAGCGTATTGTTCAATAAGAGTATATATTAAAATGGAGATCATGGTTTCAACCATGGTCGCATTATATTCAATACCCTCTACACTAGTATGTTGATCGTAGATGTTTATAGACACAAGACTCTCCAAATATAAACCTATGAATGATAGAACAAAGAGAATCTAGGTAATAAAATTATCATTCAAAAGTGTTCAATAAGTAATAAAGAAATAATTAAAATAAAAATTGTATTCTTCTCCAAAAAGTGGATAAAATATATGATTCTAATTAATGTCAAAAAAATTGAATTTTAAAATGTTGTACAAAAAATAAATAATCATACAATCAAAAATTACAACTTTATTGAAGAAGTTTAAGTGAATAGTAAATTTGCCCCAATTTATTATAGATTAAATGGTTCTAAATTATAAGATTTATTTATACTTAAATATTAGTTTAGTTGATAAAAATATATGTGGAAAAGTGTGATACAATAGGGTCACATAAAATTCCCTCACAGATAAAATATTTCACACTTGGGAACTACATTATTAAAATTGTTCATTAACAAAGGAATAAAGGTTAATAAAAATTATCTTTATTATGTTTAAAATCATAAATATAATCCTAATAAGATCATTAAATAATATTTTGTATGATATTGTAATGTAACCCTTTCATGTTCACCAAACTACCCCAAACAACAATAAAAATTCAAATCCTTGTTTTTAGAGAGAAGGACATATAGAGACCCTAGTTGAATTACATCAATAAAAAAATGAATAAAAACATTCAATCTCCAATAGGTTACTTAAACCAATACATCACTTACCACTTTGTCGATACAACATAGATGATTATTGTAAAAAGAAATTTTCTCCTCATTCATTTAATATCAATATTTCACTCACTATTATAATATTATTTTTGACATGGAAACAATATTTTTATATTTTTTAGACATGAATGTTTCTATAGAACTGTGAATATAAAATGTTAATTTGGAATAATTTACAAAAAAACACTCACATCCATTGCCTCCAATAATCGTCATGGGATCTCAATTATACATTTTACCCTTGAATTAATCTATTTATAATACATTAAAAATGAGTTTTCTCCACTTAGAGTTCCATGTCATCCAAGATGTGTAGCTAATTTAAATATTATGAACAATATTCTTAATTTTATAGCATCAATCCAATAAGATTCTTTTCAAAAAAAATATTTTCTATGTTTTGTAACACGATTTCCAAGCTATGTAAATAATTTAAATTTTGCGTTCAATATTACTCATGTCATAGCATCAATCCAATAAGAGTATAGCCTATAAAAATTCATTTTCTTAGTTTTATGACAAGATTTCCATATGGGAAATAAACAATAACACTCCAAATTAACTAAATCTTCACAAATTCAGACTCAGTGAAATGTCACAATCATGATGTAAAATTTTCTATTATGACAAAAATTGATCTCATATTTAACTAACCTAATGACATAAAAAATAAAATTTATAAAACATAATTATAGTAAATTTCATAAAATAGAGGTATTATAAGAAATAATTAGGGGGGTTTGATCTCTCATAATTAAACCACAACTATAGAACAATGTATGTACCCTCCCCCCCACACTTAAAAGGTAAGAATGTACCAAACGTAGAATACTTAAGGGAGTGATAATACATGTCAATAATTATATTATAATTATTTAGTGAAATGAATATTTAATGTTAGATTAAAAATAAAAAATAACACAATTTCCACAATTCCCATAATTATTTGTAACCAAAATTGGGTTTGAATGTGCATTATTTTCATTGTCATAGTTAAAAAAACTGAATTTTCCAGGTAAAATAATAAATGATCATGATAAACAACATGGTAGTAGTATTGATTAATTCAAAAAGAGGGATTATTCCGCACATTGTTTTCAACTATAAAAGGGAATAAAATGGATGATTTAAAACCAATTAACACAAGGTTTATAATCTTATCTTGATTTTTTGTGAATCTAGATAGATCCTCCATTAATTTTATTTATTCATTTTGTTTGTAATTAGAAATAGTGCCTAAAATATTTAAATGCCTTATTGATTAGATTTATGACATTAAAAAAATGATATGAAGCAATGTATGATTTAGGGTGTTTAGTCCACTACTTTTTTATTTTAATATTTTATATTTCATGATTGGTTGTTACATATGATCAATTCCTGATTATTTTTCAAAAATAAAAAAAAAATTATATAAATAACTTATAAAAAAAGAAAATGTCATGGATAATCAATTTATAACGCCAAGGTGTTATTATATTTTTTACTTCCTATTTCTAAAAAACCATTGTTTCAACCCCATTCCAACAGAGTGTGCTATTTATTTCTTATGATCCACTAGGATATATTATTCTCAACCTCAATGAAAATTATTTTGTTTAGTACCCTATTTGGGTCTTCTTTAATTTCTTAATCTTCTATAGTAGATAAATTTTGTGTACAGGAATTGAGAAAATAAGGGAGATATATATATCCTTTCTCCTATTTATTGATGTTGGGAAAGCACATGTAGGTAGAAATCAAACCAAGGGTGTGACTAATCTTCTATTATTATCTAATAATTTAGTTATTATTATATAAAATATGTATGTACACCCTCTTTGAACCTGAATGTATCCCCAACAAATCTTATCCAAAAGCTACTCTAATAGATATATCATAAACCGAAAGTGGGACTTCCAATGATTATTTAGGAGGTGTAGCATCAATTTCATTATATCCCTATAAGAAAACAAAAAATTATTATAATCTATAATGACTAAAATGGGATCATAAGAATTTAAATGGTCTTCAATACGATAAAACTCAAAAAAACATAGTTTCATCCTTTAAATTTTCAACACCTATAATCTGTGTTGTTTGTTCAACAACATTAATTAATAGTGAACCTCGGTGTATGTCTAAGTCAGGAGTGAGGTATCAAACCTTCTCCATCCATTCTTCAAAAAACATATCATCATTTTTTATTCCGTCCATGGAAATTTCTAGGATCCCATCACATATATTATTTATGTAAGTCATGGAGACATCATTATAAGGACCACAAAATAAGAAATCATAAAATAAATTACTAAAAAAATTCCTATAAATTAGGCCCATATTCTTCAGGTTGTTCACATCCCATCTCCTTCTAGCCCTTGAAAAAATTATCAGTCGGTGAACATTAAATTTCTAACAGTGCGTTGTGGTGAATTTCTATTTCAATTATCAGTATCTCTATATTCATTTTCTTTCTTTAATATCCCATTTCTTTTCTTCTATATTTATTTCCTAATATTTTTAAATAATTTTAATATATTACATAATTTTTCTATCCATTCTATTGGGAATATATGGTGGCTCAAATTATCTCCATAATGCAATTAGATGTTATCAGATCCTTCTTGATCAGTTTCATCCCTTCTTGATCCTTTTTATATGATAGAATGTTTGAGAATAGGGCTCATCTCTTCCATGAGATTAAAATATTCTATCATCTAATACCTCAAAATATTATTTTTAAAAAATAATACTAATCTGAATCTTCATAATGTTATTTCATTGGAGAGAATTCTAACATTGGTTATGAGAAAGAATCATTATAATCCATTTTTTCGATGATTCTTTTTTGTTTGTTTGTTAATAGTTTTAGAATATTTTTATGAAAAGGTAAAATATAGTAGAAAATATTTTGAAACCCTAATAATGAAGAAAATTGAGGGGATAATCCTTATCATGAGGATGGATGTAAATTCATTTATAACCGTAAAAATGATAATTTAAAACTAAGAATTCGATCATAAGATACATTGTTGAATATACTAGTGGATTTCCTAGTACTATTTTATGGATTTTTTATATATATCGAAGGTAGTAAATATTTCCAAATCACCTAGAGTAAGTGTGTATATTAGTGATAAACCTATAGATATATAAGAATCATTTAAATAATTATAATAAATTGGGAACGAAAATAACATTTAGAATAAACATGACTAGATTCTGGTCTATCCATTTTAAATACTAATAATTGGCCTCAAATAGTCTAGATAATTCATTGAAAACACGTAGTGGATGATCAATCTCTCAAGTCTCACACCTCTCTCTCCGTGGAGTAAAAAAGTGATGAATAGTTACCCCTAGAGGATGGTCTCTAACTACACCATGTATGAAGTAATTTCCCAATAATAGAATAAATGAAGAAGGATTATAGACATTACATGAGGTCCAGCAGGAAACATCAAGGTTTCACATCATGAAAAAAGACTTTCATATTGTATCTACATAATTAAAGGTTTGATATCACAATACATATAAGAAGAATAATGAGGATTAACTTAAACATATAAAAGATAGAAACAATGTATATGGGAAGGAAGTGGGGGTATAATAACTTAATGTTACATCCCACATATTGGAATAACAAATATTACCTAAAGAGTATTGTCCTTATGAATCCAATAAAATTAGAAGTTTTAAATATCTGAGAATAAAATAAAAGACCTACAGGTTCCAATGTTTAGGAATAAATTGACCGGCTTTCTCATCTTATTCCTCCTAGAATAAAAAAACTCTATATATATTCTATTAAATGGGAACCCAATATATATACATATAATTCCCATCTCTATCAATAACAAATAAATAAATATAGAGTTATATTTACCGCAATAACTCAACCATTCACCTTGTCACATGCCTCATATGCTCCTCTTTATCATGTATTTTTATATAAAACAAAAAATCATTATCCACATTATCATGGACAATAATTTTTTCCAGATTCATAGATTTTTTTTCTACATTGGACATCCTTCTAGAGATAAAATACATGTCCAAATGATAGAAATTATGTTTATCCACTATATTGAAATCCTTTATGGAAACAAAACATATACAAATTACTCCCAAAAATAAAATTTTATTGACATTGTGATTTTTAATGTTTTAGATGATTTTTTCACATATTAATTTTAGGAAATAGTGTCTTTTTTCACTTATATTTCTGGGTGAAAAAAGAAATTTCTCATATATGATATTTGGTTAGTGAATTTGATTCCCCATGTAGAGGAATCCATTGTGTAAGCCATGGGGATACACATAGTTATTTCTTGACATAGTTTATTACTGGTGTAAGCATATAATATATGCATCTCAATTATTTATTGGAAAACTATGCTGACATATAATATTACCCATGTTTCCAAATAGCTTCTTCACATCTATACCCAACCCATCATGCTACCGAATTCAAATCATTAATCACCAGAGGAACCGCCTGACCGATTAAGAATATCCTTTGAGTTATCCATAAAAAATATCTCATGTGAATCATGTCCCATGTAATTAAATATTTTTTTTCACCACAAATTATCAATAATAGAATTATCAATAGTCATGGGAGGTGAAACATCTATCTTCGGTATGGGTTTTCTGGTAAAATTTTCAGCAGTGACATAGTTCAAATTTTATTGTTGTCAGTGGAATGAAATTAATCTACCTGGGGTGTAATTAACATAAAAATGCACTAATTTTCTTTATGGATATCTTTCTTCCCAATAACATAGTGATGAAATTTTGATAAATTGACATTTCAGACCCCAATTGTACTTTTCTGAAATGATAAAATTATTATAATAAATTAATGTATTATGAATAATGATTATTTTAATAAAATAATATGATTAAACACCCATTTAGAAATTTATTTGATAAAACAATTTGATTTTTAATTTGTTGAAAATTTTACTATACATTTAACTATGCATTATATGTCTACAATTATTTTTAATAACGAAAAATATTATAACTAAAACTAAAATTTATCATATTTAGATAATTATTATGATAAAAAAGGTCCATTTTTGAATTTAAAATGGATAAAAATTAACTTGAATTTTGAGTATTTTTTATGATATTTTATATTTTGATAAATAGTAAAAAAATTGCATTGTAGTTAAAAATAGTGTTTTAATTTTAATAATTATTAAATCAAAGATTTATTTTTAAAGACACTATAGGGAAATTAAACATATTTTAATCTAATGTTTTTATGGAAATAATTTTTATATTTGAATTAAATATAAAAACATATTGATATTTTGAATGTTCTTTTTACCGACCTTTTTTCCAAGCCTATGATATTAGCATTAAAAATAATTTTATCACTTCTGTATATTGAATTTCAAAAAATGGACATACATAGTTGTGATCAGTAAGATATTTATAGTCATATTGTCACATTATATTTTTATCATGAAATTACTTTATTTTATATTTTGAATACCCAAACCTATTTATAATATAGGGATATAAACATATATTTAATTATGATCAATTTTATTATAGTATCAAAAAAAATGAAACATGCTTTCCATTTCCTTGGGATTAAAATTACCAAATAATATTATTTTTAAAAACATTCTAAAGCAACATTATTTTGAAATGAAACCTATTTCATTTATTCTTCATGGGTTAATTAATAGATTTTTTATTAATATATATGTGTCTACAATTAATTAATACATATTAAGGGTGTGTCATGATATTACTCCACTGTATTGGGTAATCAATTTAATATCTAGAGATAATATGTTTTACCATACCTTTGTAAATGAACATGGTAATTTTTATGAAACCATAATGATAAACCTTAGTGATAATATTAGGAATGACTAAATTAAAATTATATCCAAATTTCCATGTTATGAATCATAAATTTTTTTATTATATGTATGTTTTTCAAATTTTCATGACCATATGTAATTCCTCAATCCATAATTGATATTCTACAAGATCACAAGAAATTTTTTCACTTATTTTCCCTTACTAGGCCTTCTTCCCATCCATTCCTTTGATGTATGTCCCCATATTATGAGATGTAGTATTTGAACAAGGGATGAACCAATGATGATGGATTTAAGGTGGATTAGAATAATTTTTTCACATTTTCATGTATTACGTACCTTATTTCAAAGACACTATTCTTTAAAAATCAGTTGTGAAATGCAATGTAATGTTCTATAATAAAATGGCGAGATTCAATAGATAGTATGAAAAGTTGGTTTATTTATTTATAAAAACTAGGATTCTAAAACATTAGGAAGAACTATAGAAAAAAGTTTAAATATAGGAAAACAACATGGTATTTTCGTAAAATATTAAGTAAGTAGTTTCTAGTCAAATGAAACCTTGTCTGAATATGAACAAGTGGATGTGGATCTATAAAATTTGAATCTAAGGGTAAAACCTAAAAACACCCTTTTAATCTAGACATTAACGAGAACTTGTGCATGTCAAAAGACTTTTCTGCGCACCTAGTTTTACACTCCTTGTGGATATTTCTTGTTAATCAAAAGAATTTTATGAACCATTTTGAAAGATTTTTTGAAAATGTAATTATAAATAAAGAATATTTTTTTAAGCATAATCATTATGAAACAATAAAAATTGAAATTATAATTTTATATATAGAAAAAAAATCTAAAAAGATAATATTGTGTGGACACATTTTTTTAAGTTGCGAAAAATATAATAACCCAAAAATAAACATATTTATAGATATATTTACTCCCAAAATAATAATATGATTTACTATATAAGCACATTGAATGAATTAGTCTTTTATGATAACTTCCTACATAAGAAATAAATTTTTATTAGTGAAACTAGGAACAAAGATGGGATAAACAAATTTAATAGTAGTTTTTATTCATAAAATATATGGTTAATTGACATAAATTAGAAACATTTACTTTTTAGACACAAATTGTACTTTTCAGAAATGAGATAATTATTATAATAAATTTTCTTATAATTAATAATGACTATGTTAATGAAATATCATGATTAAACACCCCATTTTAAGAATTAAATGATAAAATATTTTTATTTTTATCATGTGTCGAAAATGTTACCATACATTTTACTATGTATTTACTATCTGCAATTATTTTTAATAACAATTGATGTATATACATAAATTTTAAATTTTGAATACATAGATAATTATTCTGGTCAAATGACCATGCTTTTGATTTTTTAAAATAATAAATAAATTAGGGTGAATTATTTGTCATTTTTTATAATTTTTATTAGATGAATAGTGTATAATACTATATTCTAGTTAAAAAATATTTTTTTTGTTTAAAAAATTATAACACGATAAATATATTCTTAGAGTCACAACAAATTAATTATACATATTTAAATCTAATGTAGATACTTAGAATCATTTTGATATTTGTATTTAATATAAAAAGTTATTGAAAATTTGAATGTTCTTTTTACCTACCTTCTTGCCACACGTGTGGGATTAAAATTAAAAATTATTTTTTATATTACTATGAATTGAATTTAGAAAAAATTGACATATATTGTTACGATCAGTAAGATATTTATAGTTGATAGGATGAAATTAATTTTTTAGTGAATATTTACTTGACTCAATAGAATAATAATGTTACCCTAATAAATAATAACATGTCAAACGGAATTGTAACCTCGTAAAAGGAATTATACATATAATTTAGGCATCAAAAATGGTAATTTAATATAATTATATCATAACATAGGTAAATAAATGTTTCCGAAATTGTTAGTTAAGTATTAGGATTTTATAAAATATAAATGTTTATTTTCCATGTTATAATTAGTATAATGATTTTAAATAAAATTAATTTTTATTAAATTGAATCATAAAACAATATCTGTTTTTCATATGATTATTAGTTAATTTTATGTGGACTTATTTAATATTTCAATGTGTTATAAAATCAGTTATAATTTTAGAATTCTAATTTTTTATGTAAATGATGATTTAAATTAAAAATTAAATTTCATAGATCTATAAATTTAATTTCATAAAATGGAGTTCAATTTTTAATGATAACTGTCAAAAAATGGTTATGGTGATTTTTTATGAGTTTTATGAAACAACTGATTTTATAGTGAATATTAATCGTAATGTTATAAGTTTTAAATGTGATTAATGACATAATTAATGTTGTAAAAAAAAATTCGACATGGGAAGATTAGAATATGATAATATATTTCCCACATGGGCTACACCATGGGAAAATACCATTTTCAATCCCATGGATTAGAAAATTCTACTTTTAAGGTGTCCTAAAAAATTGATAAATCAACTTCCCTGCTTTTTCTATAAATACTTTCCCATTCTGTTGATTACATTCATTCAAAGTTACTCAAAAATGAATTTATGATATTTTAACCTCCTAATGAGTTATCCCATAGTTTTTTCAAGCCCCCATGGTCCCGATCATCGAGTGTTGGGAGTCACTCTTTAGGGTAAGGAAATTATAAACTTTCCTTTTCCTTTCAAGATATATTTTTATGTCTCATGCCATTAAATTTCCATAATATGTTATTCTATACATTTTATTATATCCATTTGCTTTATTAAGTGTTATTTATGAGTATAATTCCCTTTCCCCTAACATTTTAATGTTTTCTAAAACCATGTTTCATACCCATTATGCTACCAGATTTTCATCTCAAAATTTATATCTTTTGGACAATAAATGTTTTTATTTAATTTTTGTTAGTACCCAAAATTCTTTCATCTTTATAAGATTCAGATATATGTCGAAATATCTATTTAATTATGGTATCAACATTCATAAATCCTTCATATTTATCCCATGTGTTAAAAATGAAAAAAGGATCTTATTTTTATGAACATTCTAAAACACCATGATTTTGAAATGAACCCATTTTTTTTTCTATGGGTGATTTTTTATTGGAATTTATTAACATATATGTGGATAAAATTAATTAATTAATTTAATGATTCCATCCTCATATCTCTTCAGTGAATTTGTTAAATAATTTAATCATTACATAAGACAAGTTTTATGATACCTTGGTGAATAACCGCGGTAATTTTTATGACACTACAGTGATAATGCTGGGTGATATGCTTATAAATAACTAAATTATATGTTTCATAAATATTTTCATGTTATGATTCATGTGATTTTTATTATGATATCATTATTATTCTTTTTATCATTCTTTTTTTGTAATTATTCATGTTCTTGTTGATATCCCACATGATTAAATGTTATCTATTTCACAAGTTTTCCCTGACTGGGCCTTCTCCTCAGCCTTTATGTTGTCGTCTGTCCCCAGGTTATGAGATGAAAAAATTTTA
Source organism: Viscum album (assembly GCA_963277665.1). Taxonomy (NCBI): domain Eukaryota; kingdom Viridiplantae; phylum Streptophyta; class Magnoliopsida; order Santalales; family Viscaceae; genus Viscum; species Viscum album. The sequence continues at coordinate 586,942,660 of OY728141.1, read as the reverse complement.
CATAGTATTAAACTATAATGAAGACATTATATTATATAAGAAATTTTTTTTAATGGTTTATATTATTATATGACATATTTCCAAGTAACTAAACAATAAAAGATCTTCAATTTGTGAAATGCTATGTAAAGTTATGTAATAATAAGGAAGTATTCCTATTGTTTCTTGGTTCAATTATGGGATATATTCAAATTAATACCTCATCATAAACTTTTGTGGCCTATATTTCTCTACCCTCCACACCATTGGGTCTATCATAGTCGGTGATGGGGAACAACAACACAAAATTTAATACTATGAAAGGTTGTTGTAACCTTAACTACCAAAATAAAATTCTCTTATAGAAGTATTATAAAATGAAATATTGAAAATATTATCATCATAATATAATCAATATAAAAACCAAATGAGTAAAAGAGATGTTTCTAGTTAATGTCACATAAAATTAGAGTACAGAAGATAAATAAAAAAATTAACTATATAATCATAAATTCTAATGTTAAATTTGTTATTTAAAAGAATAGAATATTAGATTGATTTTTCCCAAATTATGTGATCCTACATTGTGATCATAATTAATCATTACAACTCCTTTAATTAATCAAAGTAAATTTGAAATGTTGTGATAAAATATTTTAACATCAGTCAAAATCCTTCAAATATTTTTATAACTAATTGGGGATATTATTGAAAGATAACCCCCACCTTATTTATATTTATAGAATATGGCCATTTTTTCTATTTAACAAGTAGGGAATATATTTTCATTCTGTAAAATATTTTTCAAATATTTATTTTTATTAATAATACATATTTATTATGTTTTTTTCTTAATCAATCCTTTCATGTGATCAATGAATTGGAATTTCTAATTAATAGGAGTTATGTATATAAAAGTTCCCATTAATTACTTAGTTTTTATCATGAAACAAAAATATATAGTAATTTAGATAATAATTTTCTTATTTAGTTTCAATGTCATTGAATAAGGACTTAAAATTTTGATTATGATGTCTAACCTTAATAATTTTATCAATATAAAACTAGTTATCATTATCAATGTGATTATGTGTGTTTCTATGTTATCCATGAATATATTACTCTTTTATACTATAATGTTTGGGAAATATTTTATTCATTATTATCTCTACAATATTATTCATTCATTAGTTTTTATATGATAGATTACTTTATAGACATTCCCTTGTATGCTATCTAATCTTGCCTATTTATATAATCTCTTATATCCAGGGTATCCAATGGTGAACATTAAATGGTTTTATGGATATACAAAATGAAATAATATAGTTATCACTATAGTTTATTTTATATTTAACTTTTTTTAATATAATGTGATCATTATATATTTTTATAGTACCTTAATACTACTAAAGTATTAATATTGGGGAAAGTATCATGTTATATATTGTTCAAATGTAATATAATTAATAATAACATTGAGTTATTATAATATGGGTTTTTGTATAAAATTATAGAAAAGAAATCAACAAAATTATATATTTTAAAATTTAATCAATAAAAATAATGCAAAAATGTAGATAACTAATGGATTACCACCCCATGTTGGTAATGAGTTTATGATACCTATAACTTGGTAATACAAAATATTATCATTAATTTAGATATGGATTTTAAATTTTTTTATGTGGACTAATACATATTTTTCCTTCTGGTGATCCCCCAAATTCATTAGTTAATTATAATATTTTTATAGAGTATTATAATTCATCACTGTTTAAATTTAATGACAACATGGGTAGTGGAATGAATGAAGTGTGGTGTAATAATCCCTGTTTTACTCTTCCATTACTATTATACCTTCCTTATCAAAATATTTAAATTTATATCATGAAAAATTTTATTAATAATTAACAGGTTTAATCATATAAACATATATATATATTTCTATTCATACATGGCCTCTTGGAAGTACTCTATAATTAATCACTTCAATAAAGATGTGATGTGTTTTGGGATCTGTATATGTCCATATGAAGGTTTAGTTTCCAAATCATAATCACTCTATATGGAAATCCATGGGATGGATAAATGTATAAATTTAATGTAGGAGGATATGTTCCAAATTCATCAACAATGAAATTATATGGATATGAGTTCAAGAACAAAATGCCTCCATTTGTTGGATTAAATTGAACATTTTCCTATTTTGATAGTGATTCTAAGTGGTATAATATAAAAGGTGGTATAATTTAACCAATATCAAACCTCATTTAATATAATATCATCACCTCAGAGGATTATTCCTCTTACAAATCCATAGTTTCATAAAATGTTGTTGATTCTTTAAGGATGAAGATAGAAAGATAAATTGGATTTTCCGTTAATATATGATTAACACCATACTATATACAAATATTTTAGATCTCTCATATTTATGTCAACTGTTTTATATAATTCAACTATCGTATCTAGTCATGATAGATAAATGGTAGTTATTATATTTTTATGTTGTTCTATTTGGACCACCTCAAGTTATCCATTAGGCCGGTTAAGTGAAATTTTTCTTAAGATGCACTTCTTTATATTTCATGGAGGTATTATGAAATGTGTGATATTTATTACTTCATCTCCCACATATCTCCATCTAGGTCAATAAATTGGGACATCCTATCATCATACACTTCTTTATACACCCACGGGTTGTTAATTCACATATAATATTGTTTCCATTTAAATTTTAATATGCACCGTTATAAAAATAATTAATTAGATAAAAATTGAAGAGGAAAATAAAATAAAAATATTATTTACAGCACATATAATAATGATAAATTTTTGTTAGATCCTATCTAATAGTTTCATAGGGATACTGGGATCATTATTATCCTAAAATGATATAATTCCAATAAATGTCTTATCAATGTCACTTATTTTTATTTTTTTATTTTTTAATATGATGAATTTGTGGTGAAATGGTTGTAGGTTATTGGGGAATGAGATGGTGGAATTGAAACATTTATATTAAAATTTGAGAAAAAGTAATATTCCAAAATATAAAACATCTGTATGAGATTACAATATATTTTCCATTATTTCAAATTCATTTAGCCTCTCTTTCACTGAATTTTTACACTTAATCATATTTAAAATTTTCCACTTCAACCAAACTTTAATCAGTGTGAAGTGCCCAGATCAGTGTGAATCACTGAGAGGGGGAGGGGGTGAATCAGTGATCCTTTAAAACTTTTTACTAATTGATTCTTAATCAATTAAACCTCTATGGCTGGTTAAAGCCTCGATCCACTCTTCTTGTATCTCTCAACCTTTCCCGGATAATGCAGTAATGAAAAGGCACAGGACACAAGGATTTACAAGGTTCGGCACCAAAGGCCTACATCCTTACGATGCTCTCTCAGCATGGATTCTCCCATTATAACTTGTTAGAATTACAATGGTCGATACATCTTCCCACCGTATCTCTCCTGAGTCCCACAGGAGGGTCTTTATACTGCGTCACACAGTGTTACCAGAGTCCCACTGGCCTGCTCCAGAATCCCACTGAAGACTTCTTCTCCCTGAGTCCCACAGGGTCTTCTCCTGGCTCCTCGAGTCACATGAGTAGCTCTTCTTCTTGTTCAGCTCTTCAAGTATCTTCAGCAGTCTGGGATAAAGACTGCTGGCCTTGCTCTGTACCTCTGATCACTTGTGATGATCAGGTCTTCTCGTCTAGCTCAGGCTTTATCTCCTTCTTCAGGATGACCTGGCTTCTCTCTTCAAGAATCTTCAACAGCCTCTGAAAGGTCTGTTGGTCTTGCTCAGCTGCACACCACTGATTTAGCACTGTTCACGTGTGCACGTGCATGCATGCATGCATGCACTCTCCTTCTCTTTCTTCTAGGTGCAATAATCCCACAAAGGGTGTAGTCAGTTTACACACACACCTTCTCACATGAACATCACACTTTTGTTCAATGTGTTTACACACTTAAATGTGTGTTATACTTTGTGTGAGTCTTCTTCTTCTTCTAAGTGTGTCCACTCCTCTTAGAGCACACACATAGGTTCGGCCACTTCACTTTGTTTTTCTCTTTTAATCTTCAAGTGTGCACAACCTCCAAGGGCTACGGCCTTTTCTTGTTCTTTTTGCACACAAAGGCACAAAGGCCTCGGCCTTCCTTCTTCACCTCTCACACACACAAAGTGTGGTCTTCCACTACTCCTTTCACACAACCCATAGGTGTGCACTCACTTGGCTAGGGTGTATTATCCTTAAGCACACACACTCAAGGTGTGTAATTCACATCACCCGAACACCTACTGCCCTTCTTCGCACTTAGCAAACACACAAGGGGAAATGTGGCTACGGCCTTCTTGACTTCTTCTTGCACACACAAGGTGTGTCTTCACTTGGTGCACACACAAGGTCACAACCCTCGGCCTCCAACTTTTACTTTGCACACACAAGAGGCAAAGCCACTACCGCGCAAGGATGCTACTGCTTTGGGTCGTGCAAGGGTATCACCCGCGGGCTTCAACCAAGGGCGCGCAAGGGGTGCGGCCTCTTCTTCTTCAACAGCCTCACAAGCCTCGGGTTCAAGGCATCTCAGCCGCGGGGGCTTCTGTCGCACAGGGTATGGAAACCACGGGCGCACAAGCCACGGGTGCGCAAGTGCTACCGCGTAGGGGGCCGCGGTGCATAGAGGGACCGCGCAAGGTTGCGCAAGCTCCTCTCCTTCCTGTCGCGCAAAGAATTAGCGCGCATGGGACACCTTCGAGCCAAGGATGGCACCGAGATCTTCAGCCGCGCAAGTAATTTGCGCGGGGCTTCTTTCTTCGTGAGGTAGAGAGCTCACGGGACTCGGATTTTCAACAGAGTTTCAGCAAGCATCTTTGGAGCCTTGGGCTCTTCTTTTATAGGCGAAGCAGAGGCGGTTCATCCGCGTAGAGATACATTTAATCTCCCGAAGATTTCGGATCTTTTAAAATCTTCAAAATCTTTACTTTTATCCTCTGTTTTACGCGGGTTCTCATTTTTAATTTCCTCTACGTGCATGCGACTTAGAACGCATGCACGGCCTTCTTCTGATCCAAAACATGCACGCATAAACACCCCACGGCCTTCGGCAGCTTTTCTTGCCTCGGCCTCGACCGAAATTTCCCATTGAATTCATGCACGACTCTTTTTGTGCATGGTACTGTTCGTTATGGCCAGACGAGCACGAGGATGTCTTCGGCTTCGAGAGAGATGGCCGGAATATCAAAAACCATGCTCGGGTTGCTCCTGGTTCGTTGGTGGCCGCGGGAATGCGCGGGGAGGCCTCAGCCGAGCTCGGGGAAGAGGACGACTCGCCGGCCGTTGGATCGAGCGTTTGAAATACATCGGACGGCCGCGATCTGGAGATCTCGCGTGGGATGCGATGATCGGCTGTGATCAGCCGCGCGATTGGATGAGAGGCCAGGATCTCTTCCGCGGGAAAATCCCGCGTCCCACATCGAAACGAAGCCCGGTTTATCCGCGGCTTATTACCCTGGTGCTGCGGCCATATGCTCAATTGAACTTCTTCCCTCCCGGTGCCGCCCCGCACCGGGTTCTCCCTGCGGGCGCGCTCTACGCCCACTCTGCTCCCTGCGGGCGCGCTCTACGCCCACTCTGCTCCCTGCGGGCGCGCTCCTAGCGCCCACTATGCACCTCGGGCGCACGGGTTTCACCACCGCGTGTCCTCAGGGGCTTATACACGGCCCCTGCCGCTCGAGCTGGCCACATGGGATCCCCCCTTGGGCGTGGCGCCTTAGGCCCACATGTGCCTTGGGGGTTGAACCCCTAAGGCTGGCTTGAGATGGCTAATTTTTTGCAAGTAAATAGAACAAGTCCTTTGTTTAAAAACAAAGTGACCAAGTTCCAAATGCCAAGTGCCAAATGCCAAATGCCTCCTCCTCTATTCTTCTTATCTTCTCTTCTTCATCTTAAGAATTCCTCAAATCTCCTCAACATATATTCATCACCCGGAGTGAATTCCAAAGGTTTATTCTTCATCAACCGAGCTCCTGAATCACTTAAATTCTTCAATGTGCTTCATTGATCTAATCAGAGATCAAGTTGGATCATCTTCACATTCACATGCACTTAGTGATAGTGCATGGACTTCATTAATCCACTTCATCCACTCAGTGATTGTGGATGGATCTCCTTTCATCTCCTCATGCATTTTCAATACAATGCATGGTCTTCTATCATGTTGTGACATTGTATCCAGTTGATACAAGTTCTTGGAACTTAAAGATCAGCTCAACAATCGTCTGATGTACATGGAGAATGTTTCAACCACAATTTCCAATACCACTTAGTGAATCTCCTAAGTGACATGCATCTTAGTACCATGGCCATTCTCCTTCACCACCAACACCATCACAACCTTTGGCATTCACATCTTGACAATTCATGACATCCATTCATTCTAAGACAACAACATGTCTCATTGACAACAAATGCAACACAGTGAACTTCAATCTCCCCCTTTGTATTTGTTGTCAATACACTCCTTCAGCACATATGAATGGGTCAATATGTGTGCCAATACTTCTCCCCCTTATTGGCAATCAAATGAAAAGGTGTGGTGTGGTTCACTTTCAAAAATATCTTCCTCCCTTTGAATAGCATCTTCTTGAAAAGCACTAAGAGAGGGATGATGTCACATGTTCTCTTTAGCAAAGAACCTTTAGTAAATCAGCTCTAAGTCTACTTGGGCTAACCCGGTGTAGAAAACAAGAGTGATATAACCAAGATTTTCAATGCTGTCCATAATTCTCTACACATGTGAGATCATGCTTCAGGGGTTTGAAAATTTTTCAGATATAACAATGAATTGCTAAATCCTGCACATACTTCACAAAACTCATTAGAAAGTTCAGTGCAATGATAAATCTCCCCCTTTCATCCATTTGTCTTCAATCCATACTCCCCCTTAATTGATAAGTTAAACTCAATTAAGAAACAAGGGATGAAAGTATGATTGGAATACCTTCACTTTTCTCAAGATGATATTAAATATTAGAATACCATCTTCTCCAGATTGGCTCCCCCTCAAGGGGTGCACTCCATTCTGTCCAAACCATCCTCCAGATGAGAATGATCATCATCTTCAATTCCCTGCAATGTTAGCACATGTATATACCATGAGTATAAGGGAATAAGATGGAACCTCCTTGGTTCATCAATGTGAACAACAAGGTTGAGAAGATTCTCTCAACCGAGATGTCCCATTTTCACCAGTCTTCACACTTGCACATTTGATCTTCATTGATGATTGTGCTGGTGTGGTTCTCAAAACATCTTCATGTGAAACCTTCTTCTTCCCTTTTTCTTTAGCAATTGTCAGAGCTTCATCTTCAACTCTTTGTAGTTCTCTGGCAAGTTGCAACTGATGTGGCAATATGACAAGTAAATCATTTGGAAGAGTGGCCCCAGTTCTGGAAGTTCCACATGGTTCTTTTGATACTGTTAAGATACTTTTCTTAGGCAACTTGTTTTCAATCAATCCCTTCTTCTTCTTCTGGATTGATTGTCTTTTTGAGTCCAGTCTGCTTCTATTTAATTTCATGGCTTCTTTACAAAGATCCATGATATGTCCTTTCTTCCCACAGTAGAAGCATTTCTTGGTGGTCCTTCTAGATGACTCACCCTTCTTGGATTTAGACTCCAAGGACTTCTCTTCCTTTTTCAACATCTTCTTGGGAGCTTTTTCAACTTTCTTCTTGCTTCCCAAGGATTCTTTCTGAGCCAGGTTCAGTGATCTTCTCTTCATTCCAGCTTCGGATATATTCGGAGATTGATATGTATCAACTCTTTGACCACTTTTGCAACCATCCCAGATGTTGTCAAGTAATCCAAATCTATTTGCAGTAAACAGATGTCTCTGGACCTGTGGATGTTGCTTCCTTCCTTCTGGCTTGCTCCCCCTTGGCATGGGCTTCCTCTGTGCTTTAGCATTCAGTGGATTGTACCAACAATCCTTTGCACAATGCCCATACTTGTTACAACACCAACACTGACCCACAAATCTTGACCTTTTTAGTCCTTCTGATTGCTGGGTACTTTTCTTGACAAGTTGTGTTGTTTCAGGAGAGCTTTTCTTCTTCATTTTCTTCATCCATACTTGTTTGGAATTATTTTTCCATCCTGCACTTTTTGTGGAAACACAATTAGAAGCATTAGTACAAGATGGTATGGATGGTACCTTCCTTTTAGAAGTTGTTACCCTTTTATTAGAGGATGTATTTCTTTTAGAATCATCCTGCTTAAAGCATACTTGAGTAGCAACATGTCTTCTACCAGCTGACTGGGAGGTTTCAGCTTTGGGTGATTGTAGATTTGTCAATATCACCTCTAGTTCTAAGCACTTCATGTTAAGGGAGTTCATCTCATCCTCAACAGCTCTTAGCTTTCCTTCCCAACTTTCTTTCAACTGATTCATCTGGTCATCATGCACTGTCTTCAATTCAAGCAATGAATTGTCAAGCTCCTTCACCCTTTTTGCTTTGTCTTCAAGTTGAGCATCTTTGACAACCATTGAAACTCTGTGTCTCTTTTCCAGTGCACGGAAAACATCTTTGATCATTATCAAAAATATTTCTTTCTCAGAAGAGCTCCTTTGCAATTCTTCACAGGTATCTTCATATCTTTCATTGCAAAGGGAAACAGTTTCATCTTTGGCCTTCACCACCTTTCTGAGAGTGTTGGTTATGCCAACCCTTTTTGCCAGCTGATCTTCCATAGCATTGGCTTCTTCTTCTAACTGTTATTTTTCTTCATGAAGATCATGGATTCCTGTAGCTATACACTTTGCCACTTCCATGGGGACAGTCTTCTGAATATATTTGAGTGCACTCTGAAGATCATTCATTGTTTCAACTTCATCACAGCTAGGACAGGCTTTCTTCATCTTCTTGGCCTGTTTCTTCTTTCTATTTTTCTGAGTCTTGGCAGATATCTCCATTTGAGGCTGGTCACTCATTTCCTCAAATCTGCACTTCATAAAGACTCCCTTGGATCTTTTAGAGGTAACCTCCCTCTGATACCAATTGAAGTGCCCAGATCAGTGTGAATCACTGAGAGGGGGAGGGGGTGAATCAGTGATCCTTTAAAACTTTTTACTAATTGATTCTTAATCAATTAAACCTCTATGGATGGTTAAAGCCTCGATCCACTCTTCTTGTATCTCTCAACCTTTCCCGGATAATGCAGTAATGAAAAGGCACAGGACACAAGGATTTACAAGGTTCGGCACCAAAGGCCTACATCCTTGCCATGCTCTCTCAGCATGGATTCTCCCATTATAACTTGTTAGAATTACAATGGTCGATACAGCTTCCCACCGTATCTCTCCTGAGTCCCACAGGAGGGTCTTTATACTTCGTCACACAGTGTTACCAGAGTCCCACTGGCCTGCTCCAGAATCCCACTGAAGACTTCTTCTCCCTGAGTCCCACAGGGTCTTCTCCTGGCTCCTCGAGTCACATGAGTAGCTCTTCTTCTTGTTCAGCTCTTCAAGTATCTTCAGCAGTCTGGGATAAAGACTGCTGGCCTTGCTCTGTACCTCTGATCACTTGTGATGATCAGGTCTTCTCGTCTAGCTCAGGCTTTATCTCCTTCTTCAGGATGACCTGGCTTCTCTCTTCAAGAATCTTCAACAGCCTCTGAAAGGTCTGTTGGTCTTGCTCAGCTGCACACCACTGATTTAGCACTGTTCACGTGTGCACGTGCATGCATGCATGCATGCACTCTCCTTCTCTTTCTTCTAGGTGCAATAATCCCACAAAGGGTGTAGTCAGTTTACACACACACCTTCTCACTTGAACTTCACACTTTTGTTCAATGTGTTTACACACTTAAATGTGTGTTATACTTTGTGTGAGTCTTCTTCTTCTTCTAATATGTCCACTCCTCTTAGAGCACACACATAGGTTCGGCCACTTCACTTTGTTTTTCTCTTTTAATCTTCAAGTGTGCACAACCTCCAAGGGCTACGGCCTTTTCTTGTTCTTTTTGCACACAAAGGCACAAAGGCCTCGGCCTTCCTTCTTCACCTCTCACACACACAAAGTGTGGTCTTCCACTAATCCTTGCACACAACCCGTAGGTGTGCACTCACTTGGCTAGGGTGTATTATCCTTAAGCACACACACTCAAGGTGTGTAATTCACATCACCCGAACACCTACTGCCCTTCTTTGCACTTAGCACACACACAAGGGGAAATGTGGCTACGGCCTTCTTGACTTCTTCTTGCACACACAAGGTGTGTCTTCACTTGGTGCACACACAAGGTCACAACCCTCGGCCTCCAACTTTTACTTTGCACACACAAGAGGCAAAGCCACTACCGCGCAAGGATGCTACTGCTTTGGGTCGTGCAAGGGTATCACCTGCGGGCTTCAACCAAGGGCGCGCAAGGGGTGCGGCCTCTTCTTCTTCAACAGCCGCACAAGCCTCGGGTGCAAGGCATCTCAGCCGCGGGGGCTTCTGTCGCACAGGGTATGGAAACCACGGGCGCGCAAGCCACGGGTGCGCAAGTGCTACCGCGTAGGGGGCCGCGGTGCACAGAGGGAGCGCGCAAGGTTGCACAAGCTCCTCTCCTTCCTGTCGCGCAAAGAATTAGCACGCAGGGGACACCTTCGGGCCAAGGATGGCACAGAGATCTTCAGCCGCGCAAGTAATTTGCGCGGGGCTTCTTTCTTCGTGAGGCAGAGAGCTCACGGGACTCGGATTTTCAACAGAGTTTCAGCAAGCATCTTTGGAGCCTTGGGCTCTTCTTTTATAGGCGAAGCAGAGGCGGTTCATCCGCATAGAGATACATTTAATCTCCCGAAGATTTCGGATCTTTTAAAATCTTAGAAAATCTTTACTTTTATCCTCGGTTTTACGCGGGATCTCATTTTTAATTTCCTCTACGTGCATGCGACTTAGAACGCATGCACGGCCTTCTTCTGATCCAAAACACGCACGCATAAACACCCCACGGCCTTCGGCAGCTTTGCTTGCCTCGGCCTCGACCGAAATTTCCCATTGAATGCATGCACGACTCTTTTTGTGCATGGTACTGTTCGTTATGGCCAGACGAGCATGAGGATGTCTTCGGCTTCGAGAGAGATGGCCGGAATCTCAAAAACCATGCTCGGGTTGCTCCTGGTTCGTTGGTGGCCGCGGGAATGCGCGGGGAGGCCTCAGCCGAGCTCGGGGAAGAGGACGACTCGCCGGCCGTTGGATCGGGCGTTTGAAATACATCGGACGGCCGCGATCTGAAGATCTCGCGCGGGATGCGATGAGCGGCTGTGATCAGCCGCACGATTGGATGAGTGGCCAGGATCTCTTCCGAGGGAAAATCCCGCGTCCCACATCGAAACGAAGCCCGGTTTATCCGCAGCTTATTACCCTGGCGCTGCGGCCATATGCTCAATTGAACTTCTCCCCTCCCGGTGCCGCCCCACACCGGGTTCTCCCTGCGGGCGCGCTCTGCGCCCACTCTGCTCCCTGCGGGCGCGCTCCTAGCGCCCACTATGCACCTCGGGCGCGCGGGTTTCACCACCGCGTGTCCTCGGGGGCTTATACACGGCCCCTGCCGCTCGAGCTGGCCACATGGGATCCCCCCTTGGGCGTGGCGCCTTAGGCCCACATGTGCCTTGGGGGTTGAACCCTTAAGGTTGGCTTGAGATGGCTAATTTTTTGCAAGTAAATAGAACAAGTCCTTTGTTTAAAAACAAAGTGACCAAGTGCCAAATGCCAAGTGCCAAATGCCAAATGCCTCCTCCTCTATTCTTCTTATCTTCTCTTCTTCATCTTATGAATTCCTCAAATCTCCTCAACATATATTCATCACCCGGAGTGAATTCCAAAGGTTTCTTCTTCATCAACCGAGCTCCTGAATCACTTAAATTCTTCAATGTGCTTCATTGATCTAATCAGAGATCAAGTTGGATCATCTTCACATTCACATGCACTTAGTGATAGTGCATGGACTTCATTAATCCACTTCCTCCACTCAGTGATTGTGGATGTATCTCTTTTCATCTCCTCATGCATTGTCAATACAATGCATGGTCTTCTATCATGTTGTGACATTGTATCCAGTTGATACAAGTTCTTGGAACTTAAAGATCAGCTCAACAATCGTCTGATGTACATGGAGAATGTTTCAACCACAATTTCCAATACCACTTAGTGAATCTCCTAAGTGACATGCATCTTAGTACCAAGGCCATTCTCCTTCACCACCAACACCATCACAACCTTTGGCATTCACATCTTGACAATTCTTGACATCCATTCATTCTAAGACAACAACATGTCTCATTGACAACAAATGCAACACAGTGCACTTCACAGTGTATGATATAATCAATAATTTCCCATTATTATACACATATAACTACTCTTTGATTAGTAATACATGGAGCTCCCCAGCCGTGTGAACACCCTAACTCACATTTATGTTATGAATTATCACCCATAATACTCTAATCATAATAAATCCACCAAATTCCAAAATTACATAGTAAGGATGGAAAAAAATATAATAATATAAGAGTAACTTTAAATAGTAGATATAATGGGGGAAATCACACCAACCACTCAATAGTGTCCACCCATAGACATACACAACATGGATATGAAACTATTTTAGTTAATTGAGTATAGACTATAGATCATTATAGCATCACACTAGATTGATCACCATTATTTTTTATCAACCATCATTAATTTTTATAGAAAAACATGATAATCGAGGGAAAATATGATAAAAGCATAAAAAATAAAGATGAATATAATAAATCTAAAACTACTAAAAATGAAATTAATTAAAAAATGGAATGAAACCATATGTTTATCTAAATAATGAAAATTTGGGAACTTTCTTTGTAACCATTATTATAATGGACATCGTTATATATTTATATGCAATATTGAATAATAGATAATATTTCTCCCTTACATTAAAAGTATTCTGTGTGACCTTATTCGTAACATTGATTTGTGGGGTTTCAAAATTTCCAATTATCATTAACCTAGATATCTTTATATGTCTCTCGTTTGTTACATGCTATCACTGTTTTGATATAAATTTGATAAAATGATAACATATGACCGCATTATGTCTTTCATGAATACCATGAGTCTCACATAATCATTAGTGGACATAGATAAAATTATCTTAACATTCATTATAGATACTACTTGAAATATTTTATAGTTGTCAATAGAGAGATAACATTTTTAATGAAACTTGTAATAATATTTCAGTCTGATTGTTCATGAGAGAATGATAATAAAATCATCATATAGATCATTAATATAGTGATAGGTAGATATATATTTTGATATTGAATGGGTTTTGATGGCCAATGGCATATTCTTATGTATATATGTGATGTTTCGTTGGGATGGAACAAGATACATTGATATGACATTATGAATTATACACAATCATAGTTTCTTAACATTTAGGGCATTGGTGGGATTCCATAACATGTACTATGGTCCTAGGTATCATTTTTAGGGGTTCATGGGATCTATTAAATGTTGTGAGTTAATTAATTGTTTTCATATGATGTATTACCAATACCTGAATTATTTTTTGAAGTGGTAGATAATATGTTTGGATGAAATATTACATTAGGAAAATAACATATCCTTAGGGTTGTTTTTTTGAATATTTTTCATAGATATTCTTTATGTGGAGGGGCTATTGTTGGACTACACTAGATTCTTGACATAGAATCAGATTTCTCCATGATATGACTTTACTGATTTAATGCATTCTTATGGGTTTTCATAACTTACTCTAGTGGAGGAAATATCTATAGGAACTTTTGTAACATCTATCAAACCATTTTAATATTTTTAAGTAGTAACCTATGTAAACATTTATGGGATAAAATATTTTTTTCATAGTGATGGCCTATACATCCAACGTTCTATCAAATACTTTCTTGGACTACCATGGATCCTCTCACTTACAAAATGGAAAATTATACAATTTCATTTATGAACAGAGAAATACAATGTTAAATATAAATTAAATCCTTAAAATAATTATTTTAAGGAATAAATTTTTATGAACATACATATTAATAAAAAAAATTACTTAATTCCCCACTTGTGGTGAATTATTAGGGGTTATTAATGAATTTGAAAATAAAAATATTAAAATTCATATTGAAACAATAATAATAATTTTAGGCAGAAAAATTAACACATAATCTTCATATTCATACATAATAACCCTATATCATATATTAACGTTGGATAAAATACAATTATCATCGTTCTAATGAACAAAACAACAAAATATGATAATATAATCACACATTTAAAAATATTTTAGCACATCATTAAAACTACAATGGCATTTAACCAATTTACCCAAGAAGCTCAGTCGGTGGAAATCCGATCCCCATTTATTAGAAATAAAAGAAAAATACATCAAGCAGGCATACCATGATGATAAATAAACTTACATATCATAAATATCAGACCAATAACCGCATCCCTGATATACTACTTCCTCCACTGTAGTCGATTCCCACTCTGTACTTCCATAGTGTTTCAGAATCTTGACATAATTCTTTCTGTGATTTAGCTTCTCCAAATAAAGGAAATCCTTAGAAGATTTCTCAATCCATCCATCCTTCCCACTAGAAGATCTGGTATTTATAGGCATTGGAAATTTATATTAGTCTTTCCATGGATTTCTTCGTGGTGGATCTATCTTCACCTTCTGATTCACAAACACTTTCTTTTTGAAACCCTAAACCATATCACTATAAGAGGGCTCAGCCATACCACCGTCATTTTCCTTATCACTATCAGAACAATCCCCCCATTTACCAGAATGGTGCACCACACGATAACCATGAATCAATCCCCGATCATGGTGAGATTGACTATTAGCATCCATCATGGAAAGGTAGGGGGAATGATCTACAAAATCATAGCCTCCATGCATACCCTTCTTCAGAATACATTATCCATCTATATTATCCTGAAATGATCCACCATCCATATTTATTGAAGATCCCACCTCAGCTATAGGCCTTCAAAGTCTCCAATTCTTTTTCACAATTTCCAATAGAAACTACCATTGGTTCAACAATGGAACCTTAAAATAATTAATCCATTCTAAAAACCTTATTCGTCTGTTTTTTTGTTTATATATGTCCATGTATAAAAATAATCAATTTATTATGATAACTTTGAAAAATATTCTTTATAAAAGTAGTTTAACATTACATTGGAGTCATAAATTCTTTTAAATACTGATCTACATCTAAAAAATAAATTATTTGTTAATTAATAAATAATAAAAATTTAATTTTTTATAATGGACCCCATCTATGCAATACTCTCCTTATTCCAAAAGAGGAATCTATTTAAACATTAATTCTTAATATGATTTCAGGTAATATTTTAGGGTGTTCTCAATGTAATATTTATCTTTATAGTTATTATATTTCACTTCTTCAACAAGAAAACATATTGAATTTTAAGGAAAAATATACATGTATATGCTTTTCATTCGGATGTCCTTCAATCAATTTAGGTTCATCCCAAGAATAATCTATTTTCACAAATAAAATATTGTTGACAAATGGAACACAACATCTATATATATAAGAAACGTATATATATAAATTCTAAAAATATATATGTTTAAAAAAATTATTACATATCTTAATTGAAAATTTTCATTAGTTATTAAATCTATAATTTAATATTTTTTACTATTTTTTAACCATAAAAACAAATTCAATTCTTATATTCCCAGTTTTAATTATTTTAATATAATGTTCATTTAACTATGAACCCAGTCTCCCATTATATTATAATATTTAGAGTTAATACAATTTAAAATTTACTTGGTTGTTAATTTTACCTTCCAAAATATAACACTATTCTAAATATGATATATTGATGAAAAATATATTCTAGACATGTAATATAGTAACTTATACTTGTTTGGAATATAATTTAGTACAGCAAATAAATAATATTTATGGTTTGGATAAATAATTATATATATATATATATATGAATAATTAAATTGATTAATTATTTAATTTTCATTGCATATGTAATTCAATTATTTAATAATGCCATCACCGCATCTAACTGCATCCATTTCATTAAAAATACTATTTATTACGACTTCAATTTTTTTTTATTTATTAAACTTGATGTAGTATTCTTATTTTTTTCTATTGAGATAAATTTATATGTACCCAATATAGTTATAAAATATTGTCTTTAAACCTTTACCAGCAAGAGTTAATGGAATACTGACGTCACAATTTTCATAATGATCTAATTCTATCATCTTAATATTTTTTATAAACTTCAAACCTGATTTCTAAATATTATTTACTCAACACCTGATATAGAATTATCAAATTAATTTTTAAAATAATAAAATTATCTTCATCAATTACTTTATTTAGTTAAAATTAATACCAAATTAAGGTTTATTCATAATTAACTTATTTCATTTATTTAATATACATTACCACAAACATTCCACCCTTTAATATGATAACATTTCAAGATATAAATGAGACTTGTAGTCCCTTTTTATAAAAAAATATCAATAGATTAATTAATTTTTAAAATATCATGTTATTTCCATACATTCAAAAGATTCAATTTTTTCCCAGAAGTAATTTATTCACCAATACTTTACCATCATTGTTGATGCATGAATTGTTTCCCAATTTTTCTTTCTTCATGAAAACACTCCAAAAAATGTTTTTAATATAGATTACCCTTATCAAATATGAATAATATATTTATAAATAATCTAACATCCCATTATTGGGAGATTTATATTAACATTGGATATCATTTGAACATGATTTTAATCATTCGGAATATTCATGATACACTCATTAAGTTCTATTAAATAATATTTCGAGAAACAAATCATGAATTTCGAAATAAAATGCACCTTAAATTATTATTTAATAGACTTCCATTATATTTTAATCATTTTATTCACTTATTATTATGTAACAAAAATATTTCTATGGATTTTCCATCTACATTTTTAGCCGTGGAATTCAAATATGAATTAATTATTAAATTTATCTGTAAGGGCTATTTTTTCAAATCAAAGAAGAATGGATGGTTTTTGTACAGAAATATATTCACTAATTATTATAAGATTCATTCCAAATAAATTCAAAAATGACATAAATTTAACAATAATGTATTTCTCTGGAAAATTATTTAATATATAAATTTTATGGGAGACAAGTTCATTCTAATTACTTGATGTTCATGAACTTGTTTCAATAGATATATATATTAAAATTTTAGTCTAATAACTATTGAGGGTCACAAATTTTTATAGATAAGATGAGGTGTTTATTTTCTCACTGAGTCCTACTTTAAATGGTGGTTGAATAACATCCAAATATCACTTCCCCATTAAAAAAATGGATTCAAGATTGTAAATTAAATGGTAGTATAAAAAATTCATAAAATAATGAATAATCATGAAAGACAAGAGGTTTTATGTTAAGATCATAACCATTACAAATATTCAAAAATATAGTATGACTAATTATCATGAACCAAATCTGGATGAGTCATATGTAATTCACTCATGATTAATAGTCAATATAGGGAGAAAGGTACTGATAAGTATTTATATATTGAATATATTAATTTAAATAATTTTATTAATAATCACATCCTGGAGAATATTAACATGAAATAATAAATTAAAAACCTTATTTCAATTGAAATTATATCTCTAGAGGGTTTTCTTATGGGTGGATTTATTACTAAAGTGGAAACTAGTGGGATTTTTTTAAATATCTAATGGAACTAGTTTTGAATTTTTATTAGAACAACAACAAAACCTTATTTCTATCAAAGTAGAGTGCATGTATAGAAATGTAGGAATGGAATGGAACTTTTATTCTATATTAATTAATATTATAGAAAATGAACTAAAAATTATTTGTTACATTCCATGAATAAAATTTAATAACTGGAGAATAAATGAAATTATGTAGAGAATAAATGAGACTATTTTATCTATGAAAATATGAATTATTTTGATAACAGGATTTTATTACCAAAAAAATGTGAGTGATACCAATATTAATATGTTGAATAATTAAAAAATATGTATGATGATATCTAAATTTACTATCATTTTGGAAAAAATTATTTTTTGATTATAGAGATTTGGATCTTAAAAATAAAGATCATATTGTTTTCAATACATTCTAATTAGAGTGATATTGTTAAGGATGTACATATAGTAATGGATGAATTCATGAGGATCACTTTTTAAAGAATTATGGAAATATTTTTTCCTTATATGATGAACTTTAATATTTTAATGTAATTATATATAAACACCTTTAAAAATAATAAATCATAATTTATAATTTAATGTAAAAAATATATCAGGGTATCTTCTGAATTGGAAATGGTCATTATATCAAAAGGTATAATATTTTAAGGGAATGTATATAAAGTATGTTTCATGTATCAACTATCAATTAACAATAAAACTAATTACTCTTCTAATTTGTCCCAGTATTCTAGTTTATGGATAGATCATTTGAACATTATAAATTTAATAAACTAAAATTGATGTAGAAATTTAATTTAATGAATTGAACATTTATATTATATAATATTGTAACATTTGTTAAATTACTAAATAGTAAAAAACTAATTTCATTTTATGAATCAAGATATGTTAGATTTATGTTTTTTTTTTGAATTAAGTGGTTAATTTAACCACATAGGTAAAAGGTATTATATTATTTGTCTTATAGTGTATTTTTATATGTTAATCATCACAGAATAAATTTGAATCTTCCGTCATATTAAATAAATAAAAAAAAGAATTAAAAAAATTTAAATGATAATATTATTGTATTTAACTATAATATGGTGTTCACTTTATGAACAATATTTGTGATATTTGTGAACAAAATGGTATAATTCATAGATGTAAAACCCATTATACATCTAAGTGAATTGTTTCTCTAAATGTAAAAGTCAGAAAATAGAATATTTTTTGAACTATATTATTAATAATTCAATGTTAACATATAATATATCAATAATATCCTTATATATTATATGTAATATTCATAATAGTGTTATATCTATAATCTCTATCCTTTCCCTTTATAAAAATGGAATTGTTGGGACACCAATTCATTAAAATTTTAATAAAATTGTGTTTTTAGAATATTTCATTGATCCAAATCCAAATAGAAATTAATTTAGACCTAGAGAAATTATATAATGTTTTTTTATTAGGTAGAAAAAATAAAACCATGTAGATTTATATATTTACATGATATTGTAAATATTCAATTGTAAAATGAATAATTGTTTGGGAATATATTCATATGTATAATTGTGAATATATTAATACCGATAACCCTATATTTATTGTTCCATATTAATCAAATACAACAGAAAATAATTTAAATTATTTTCTAAATGATCCAAAATTGTGTAAATTACCAATGAAGCCAAAAAAAATATTTAATGATATTATATATTTTGAATATTTGGTTTGTCTTATTGAAGGATATGAAAATATTAATCATTTAAATAAACAATATTTGGTATTAATCATAAAATATGAACTCAATTCTTAAAAATAATTAATTTCATTAAGGTATTTCGTATTCTATAAATAAATAATAATTGATGAGGTGGTTCTATTATGTGGAATAATTATTGACTTAATATAGATTTATCTATAGGATCAAATACTATTTGATTTTAATGGTAATTTTGAAGAAATTATGAACCCAAATGTAATTAAATGGTCTGAATTTTCAAGACCGTATGTTTTATAATTCTAGTGACATGGTTTTTCTTTGTGTAGATCCTCGGAACACCCTGTAATTGGTTGGGTGAATCGGGGTTTCAACCTTTTCTTTTAATATGATGGATTTTATTCTCATATTAGTAGGAACCTGTCAAACCTCTCTAATTAGAATGTGCATGAAACAAACAATCACATGTAATGACCTGATACATCAATTTTACATTCTTTGTTACTAAGATACATTCCAATGAGAATACCCTGCTAGGTTTTCAGTCATACAAAATTCATTAATTCTCAATATATGTTGAGTACAAGAGTTCAGACACCGTCGCATTGTGCGAGGAACACTTCTTTTGTAATGAGTTTTGGGATAACAAACTCCATCCTTCATAACACATTTGTTGACTTCTCCTTTTTCACTATTGAGGGTAATGTCTTACCCAGTTTATCAACTTGACAATCACATCAATATTTTGGACTTGAAGTATTTTTCTTTTTCTCGAAAGATACACTTCTTGGATCATTTTCTAGAATTTATTCACTTGAAAAGATTGATTAACCAAATTTAATATCAATAAAAAGAATGAATCTCAACACATTAACTTCACGAAACACCTTATCATGCATGCAAGAATGGGTATTTTTTAAAAATATGGATTTTGTGCAAAAATTATTTTTCATGCACTCTATATCATACGTGTTTCCACACCATTGGGTTCACTTAATCATTATAGACTAATGCATCACATTTCATTAGATATTATCTCTCTACTTCTCTTCCATGTACATGTACTTCTTGCAACCGAGGAACCTGATCTTGGTCGATATGTTATATGTTTTGAATTTTTTAGGTACCTATTGATAGGACTTGGTGACCCCGCTTATATGATTATGTTGTTTCATGCAATATTTTTATTGTGGATGCAAATCCCCTTTTGACATCATATTGGGCATGCAAGGCTCTACCACACAACCTCAACTTTCACGAAAACTTTAATCCTTGATGCACTTTTTCCCTTTTATATATTTTGATATAGTGGTCCAAAAACATTCCTTTTACCGATGTTTTCGAAAAACCTTCAATATTGCAAGTACTTCTGGCTTCCAATTTTTTTTCTATGTTCTCCATTTTTTTAACCCACATATTTTGAAAACACTAGGAAATGACTCCAGCTTCTATATTGTTTTCTACTTGAACTATAAGATCTATACCCTTGTAAACCGACTAATATTACACTTATTATTGGTGACAAACATAAACCATACACTATTTTCATAATAGAAAACTTATGGTCCCAAAAACATCCTCCAATGGGTTTTTTAGAAATCTATGGATAGATTCACTAATGTACATGCCACTATCAAATCATAATATGCAAGAATCAACATAGCCCACAAATTATGTTTGTTGGTTCAATGATCTGTTTAGGAAAAAATTGGGGAAGAATTAATTGGATTCTCATTTTTTGAAATGAATTATTGTTTCCCCAAAATGCCTATTTTTTTTATGATCATTTTCTCCATTTGAAACTAAACTTCCTCCCCCCCACTGTATAATTTTTTAATATATTTATTCTCTATATTTATTCCTTTGTACCAATATAATTATCCATTCCCCCCCCTTTGGAAATAAACCCAAATACATGTATCTATAAATTATAGTGCTAAAAAATCAACCCACATTATTTTATCTCCTCAATAAACCAAGATCACATCCAAAAAAAGTTAAAACAATTAATAACTAGCCATAGGGTGACCATTCATGAAATCCACATGCACTAGGATGTTACTAAATACCAAGGTTCTACTCATATTTCAAAAAACACTTGTGATGAAAATGGATTGATTTTTATGTTTGCCTCATTATCCTGAGATCCAACATAATCCATTTTAATCATTCAATATTAATCCTTCTCCTTGTTAAATTGATATCTAATTTTAATGTGTTTCGTATTATAATATTTTATAGGATTATAGTTAAGATCAATTTCACTCTTGTTATCATAGGGAATTCCTAATGGTTTCTTTACTTCATTACTAATATCTATTAGATATTTCTTTATCCACAGTAGTTGAGTGAATGACATTGTAGAAGAGATATACTCAGCTTCAGCATCACACAGAGAAATGAATTATTTTTTCTTACACAACTATCACACATATTTCTTTATAAACAAGAATGATCCATCACTTGTGGACTTTCTAGAAGCCACATCTCCATCCCTGACAGCATAAGAAAAATCTAGCAGTTCATTATCTCATCATGGAGAAATGTATAAAAAATAATTTTGAGTATCATTGATTTACTTCATGATTTGTTTTACTGATGCACTATGTTATTCCATTGTATAAATTGAATGTGGGATTCTAATCATGATGAAAATATTATATCTGACCATTTTGATCCATGTATAATGGGATTCCAATGATTCTCTAGTACGTGGTGGGATTCAAAAAATTCTCATGCTTATAATTTCTATGTTTTGTTCCAATCACAATCAGATATGAAATTGGTTTGATTCATTCATATTAAATTTCTTGAGTTCCACTCTTGCATAATTTTATTGAGAAATGAAAGTGTAATCCTACTTTTTAAATCACTTATAGCCCTAAGAAGAATGTGAGTACAACAATCATATTAATATCAATTTATAATTTAATGTGATTAGAAAAGTCATTCTTTCTTGCCTGCCTACGTCAGCCAAATATATTACACATAAACCCACACGATAAATTATTCTTCAATTCAATTATTCA
Organism: Viscum album; assembly: GCA_963277665.1. NCBI lineage: Eukaryota > Viridiplantae > Streptophyta > Magnoliopsida > Santalales > Viscaceae > Viscum > Viscum album. Next base: position 586,920,063 of record OY728141.1, on the reverse strand, counting down.
TAGAGTGGTTTTAGTCGACTCATCCTATTTTAAATTTGATCTTCTTCAAATAGGAATATAGATTACAATACCATTATTGTGGTTCTTTCTTTAGGACATTATGTTCCTTATTTAATTTGAAAATATTCATTTCATCATTTACAATAAGAAACTCCACTAGTTATTCATTGTAGAAATGTTCATCAATAAATTAAATCAATAAGGCTATTTTGAAATCCACTTGTGCATATTGAATTCACGTTGAGTTTACATGGTAAGAAAAATTATGAATGACTCTAGTATAGCCCCTGAAGAAAATGTTTCTTCAAAATCGACACCATCAATCTTTTAATATATTTTACATACCAATCACACATTTTTTATTATAACATTACCATGCTCATCAAATTTATTCTTGAAATTACACTTCGTACTAATCACATTGTGAATTTTAGGCCGAGTAATAAGATCACATGTTTAGTTCTTATCAATCTGATCCTACTTTTCATTCATTAATTAAAACCATTATTAATCAATAGCATCTTCTTCATATAATGATATTTCTGCAAGTGATTGGAAGATAGATTGTGAATTATTTATCATTTCCTTTGTTTGTGTGGGTGATTTATAATATCCAATTATATTGGATTGATCAATTTATTCTCTTCGATTTTTCCAAAGAGGTTTAGATGAATTTTCTTCAACATCATTTTATCTTCTGATTCATTATATGAATCAACATATTATTATAAACTCTAGATTTTTTCACTCATTCCTCTACATCAATATTTGAATATATTCCATATCAGTTGTCTTCTATATCTTCAATGACATCATCATATGATCCCCCTCATAGAAATTGTGGTATTATATTCAACATCATAACATTACATCATTCTAGAATATTTCTGAGACACTTATCAAAACTCATGTAGGATTATCTATCATTGATTATCCGAGGAATATTCATTTATCTTCTGCATTATCATACAATCCTTGAATGCCTTCATTGTTTTTTTATAAAAAAATTTCCTAAAAACACAAAAAATACTACAATTTGGGGTAACTACACTGCCACAACTATTACAGTGTCTTGGTTTCACCAACAGAATGCCCTGTTTGATTTTAAATATACATTATGGATTGAATAACCTCTTTCCAATAATGTTGAGGGATATGAATCTCAATCATCATATCTCATTCCTTATTGTTCACCTCTCTATTCCTACACTCAATGAATCCATTTTTCAATGCATTTCTTACAAATGTCACTGCATTTCATTACTCCATTCTTCTCTATATAAATTTAAAACTCAATTGATGTGTATTCCCCTCCATTTTCAGATCACATAAAATTGATTGTTTGTTTAATACCATCCATTTAATTTATTTTATATGTTTTGATGAAGTAAATAAATTAATTATTCTTTTGTTTAACCATTAGAAGTTAAATTCTACTATAATAATCATTGAAATGAAGTAATTTCTATTCTCTATTTGTTTTTGTGAAATTTATCAGACTACATATGTTTCTATGGATGGTATAAAGAAGGTTTTCTTCCCTTCTCTTCTTTAGATGATAAGAACTATTGACCAAAACCCCTTATACACTAGAATAAAAAGTTGTTTCCCATTTATATTTTATATTTGGGATACTCATGACTATCTTAAACTCAAAACATTATCATGTCTTGATGATTGATGTGACCTAGCCATTGAAGAAAAAGAGTTGTTTTCTTCAAAAACAGTCATATACCAAATTTTCACATTACAATTGACTGGATATATTTTTTAATATGTTCTATAGATTTTCATAAGATAATTCCATGTCATTCACTTTATATTCTGGAATTTTTTATTGAAACTCTTTGTAAGTTCAGAGTAACAATGTTAACTCACACTAAGAAGATAGTGATGAAAACCAACAACATAATGAACTTCTATTTTCATAATCTCTCAATTATGTAGTTTTGTACTTCCAATATATTTAATCTTTCATGCAGCATCATTACCGAACATTAATGTTCCATAAAAAATTTCTTAACATTTTTTTATAAGTCAGAATTACTAGTCATGTGGGACGAACATCTACTATCAAGGATCCTGGTGTTGTTTCTCTTTGTAGCTTTGAGAGATACTTTTACAATTTTTTACTTTTAAATTTTCTTCTTTTACATCCATGAAATATTTTATTGAGTTAAAGATAATTATGGCCTTTTTGATATCTCTTCTATGTGGGTATATTGATCACACTCATAATCTTCTTCCATAAGGGAAAAATATTTCTAATTGCAACACCATATGGTTGATTTGTATTTAATTGTCTCGGAGTTCTATATAAATTGTTCTTTTCATTCCACTTCCTTCAATAAAAAGAATTATAAAAAGATTAAGAACAATGAAAACAATGTCCATAGAAATTATTTATTCTATAATAAGTATGATAAGAATTTTTACTATTTTTTTGATATCCTAGACCTTTCCCATTCAAATAGCTCCATTATATATCACAGTATGCCATGGTATGGCCCAGATGGCCACAAAATTGACATGTAAGATGTAGAAATATATTTTAATTTATATTCATCATCATTTATTATTCCTTATGAAGATATTTTTGGTACTTATAATTCCTATATTATTATGATAGTTTTCTATTATCCATTATATTAAAAGTGAGGGATTCCTTTTTATCAATTTAGGTGTATTTTCAACATTCCCATCTTTTATCATTCCTTTATTTTAGAACCATATTATTTTCATTATTTTATATTTCGGCAAAAAATATGATTCCACCTTTTCCCATTAATTTGGATCTATGGTCATTCAAAATCATTTCAACTTCATCCAAACCATGGTTAACTCTCTCCTATAGCTCAACATCTGTGAATTTTCCAAACTATATTTTCTTTATTACTTCTTTGGATTTTTATTCCCTTTCAAGTTTACTCCTATGAGTAACAGCTTTTTATTTGAGTTCCTTAAAAATCATGCACTTAACCTTAAGTCTAAAGGTATGGTCATTTATGACAATTTCATTTTCTTCAATTATGATCTTTAGTTCCACTATATCTATTTTTAATTCAAGGGTAGTTAATCATACATTGATTTCTAGTAAAAGTTGTTCAATTTCAGCCTCATGTTGATCACCATATTCGAATTAATCTTCCATAACTCCTCTCCGTATTTTTCATTTTTTCATTTATTCTAAACCATACTAAGATACTCTTTATTTTGTATCGTTTGATCAGCATCAGAATTCATCTAATGATGTCATGATTTATTTATTGATGGTTTTTATTTGTAAACTGTATCCATCATATATTAAAGGTTTCTATATTTAAAAACTAGTTCTTTATCCTCAATGAATTCATTTCCATAATATTATTATACACTTAAAAAAACATTTTTTTTATTGATTCATTGTAGATTTGATGTTTCCCATTAGAAGAAACCATTTCTCCAGATCCTGTGAGTTTCCACGTTCACCTTCAGCATTATCGAACGTTCATGGGAACTGAGAAGCAATGTTCCCAACATTATGACAATGAAAACATTCCAATGGTATCATTCCATAAAATCTACATATTCCTATCTTGAAAGTCTTGGAAAATAGGGAATGTAACTTTTTGTCCTCATTTTCGTCATTAACACTATATCCTGAAATCTATAGTTTTTTAATGTCTATGAATTCTATTTTTGTGCTGACATGTGTTGTCACATCATCTAGCTTAACCCTCACTAAAAGGTGACAAGACTACATAGAAGATCATCAAGAGAATGTTTGAAAAAATCCATTCCATAAAGGGATGACACTTTTGGAATGTAGAGAGGTGTAAGCCTTATAATAATCATCTAAACAATGTTCATGTATTTGATCACATTACCATGCCATATAATTTCTCCTATAACTTCAGTAATTTTATTGAAGAATGAATATGAATTTTCATTAGGATTCATCATCATATTATCAAACCTGTTGTAAAAAACATATAGTTTCACCACAATCACGTTACTGTCTACTTCAAAAATATTTACATTTTTTTCAACATAGACTTTTATAGGGTTTAACTAATAACCTTCAAATAGATCAGATTATAAAGAGAAACATTGATGGAAGTATACACTTTTGTATCTGTATCAATCATGTTTTTATCTGAATTAGTAATAGAAAGCCTTGTTGGATAAATGATATGTATTTTGTATGAATTACCAATAAGGATTCCCATTACAATAGATCTTAAATGAGATCTCATCATATTACTCATGATCTATAAGTTTATTCCATTAAATATGGGGTACTGCACTGAAAATTAGTGTGTTTTTCATGATAAAAAAGGACATATTTAACACCATCAACTATTATGCTTTGATACCACTTGTATAACCCTGAAACACCTTGAGTGGTGAGAGGTGAATCAAGTAGTCAAATGTTTCTTTTAAAATGTTGGATCTTTCTCCCACATTAATAGGATCATTGGAAACCTATCTGGTGAGAAAGAGCTGAAAAAAGACAATCATATGCAATGATATGACACATTAATTTAACAGAGTTAACCACAAAGTTATCGTACATGAATCATACACCGAAAGTTTGTTAGTCATACCAATTCTAAGTAATCATTAGTAGTTGTGGATTACAATAGTTCAAACACAATCCATATGTTCCTGGAACACAATCATTATATTGATTTTAGGTATAGTACACGACATCCCTCAAAACACTTCCATTGAATCCCCCTTCCTCACTACTATGGTTGATGTCATACTTAGTCAGTAGGCATGACGGTCTCTTCAATATATTTTGATTTATGGGTTTTTAATTTTCTAGAATAAGAAACTACATGCATCTATGCCTATAATTGAAACACTTGATATCACTGATAGACCAAACTATATATCTAAAACAATAAAGAAGCTCAACACATCACATGTGTGCTACTCTTACTCATGCGTGAATGAATTGGGATTTTCGTTCAAGATGGATTTCATGAAACCATTATTTTTCATGCACCCATTATATTCTTCAAATCCAAACCACAAGTTTCACATGTACAGTTTAGAATAATGGAACACTTTGCATTCAATATTATCACTCTACTTCTCTTCCGGACGTAAGACTTTTTTACAGAAGAGAAACCCGATCATTATTGAAAAGTTCTATATTTTTATTAGGGGTAGCCACCTATTTATAGGCCTGAGTGGCCCAATGAAAATATTATTCCATTTCATGCATGATTATATCCATGTATGAAAACCCCTTTTGATGTTGCATTGGGAATGGAAGGACCTTCTAGAAAACCTCTTCATTCATGAACATTTTAATATTTCTTACACTTTTTTACTTTTCGTTATTCTTATGTAGTGATCCCAAAACATGAATTGCATGCATTTATCCAAAAATCCATTCAATATTGTGTTAAAATCCTTTTTTCAAAAACAATTTCCTCTATTCTACAATTATTGGACCTAATAATATATTAATCAATAGAAATGATGACACATTAAATATCGATGTCATCTTGAACTGTAAGATATTATCTGTGGAAAAACAAGTAATCTTTTTTTGATGATTGACAAAAAAATAAAAACCATACACTATTTCCTATATAGGATAGCCCATTTTCCACCACATAGTGGGTTCTTTGAGGGGTTTTAGGGGCTAGATAGGTGTTTTGGCCAATCAAAGGGCCACAAAACCCAAGTTGATGTTTTGGTACTATCCATTTTGACACTTTTAATTCCACGTATGAAACCATCATGAAAAAATTACCAGGAGAGGGAAAAGAACCATGGGATACCTCATGTATAAAATGGGGAATAATATCTCACCATACAGTGCCCTGTACAATGGTGAGGAGAAAACAACTATTGATATGGAAACAATCCCTAATGGATTCTGTTTTTGGGTGATGTGATCAAGAAACACCATATTCATGGTGGAGTTCATTATGACAACCATGATGGAATACATGTAGCTTAAACTACATCCATTCACCATGGGTCATTATAGGTTCAAAGGTGGAAATTCATGTAAGGTTATAAGTAGTCTATAATTTGATTTTAATTATTTCATTCGACTATTAACTTATCCAAGTTTCACAACATAGTGTTCCTTTGAATTCAAAATTATTTGGAAAAACTGATGGTAGGGTGGGCTTATTTTATTGTTATAAGAATACATTGATTGAAATTAATGGTTGGAAAGTGTTATTTATACTCCACTTGACAACATTTGAGCAACTCCTTTAGGATTCTAACTCTTAGATTGTATATATTTGAGTGATCTTAGATCAAGTAACTTTTTTCCTCCTATTTATTATTATCATTTTAGTTCATTCATTTATAATATTATATTTTCTCCAAAAACCCTTTTTTCAGTTGATATTTGATTATAGTTAATAGTAACTTTCTAATATTAGGTTCCAGTAAATCTTCTTTCGATTTTAGTGGTGGTTGACCCCTGATCATCCATTCATTCTCACAAAACACTAAACATATAAAAAGGTATGAGATTCCTTGGTTGCCATTATTTTATGAAATATAATAATGTTATAATTCCTTATATATTTGGGTAATTGTTCAATTAACCATAATGAACACTAAACTACTATTAAGGAAATAATGTTTTTTGTTTGTGGTTATTGCATGTGTTTATGTTGTATTAATGGGTTTTAACTTATTTGATAGAAATCCATTTATCTATTATTTAGGCTATTAATTAACATTTTTTGTGTTTTTAAATTGGATAAGGAATATAAAACTGATAGTTCATGTATGATAAAATGTAATATAATATATATATAATTGTTTCCATTCTTATTGTATTGGATGAAAATGGTATTTATTATTGAAGCATCGTTAGATAATATTCGTAATTATTTATACATTATGCCTTTTTTAGACTTATATTATAATCTAATATAAATTTATTTGTAAATTATATATGGTAAAAAATTAGTTATTTTATAAAGATAAATGATTGGGTTTGACTAAGAATGTTTGTCTACGAAGGCTAGATACCTTGGTTTTAGGGCATAGTTTCTCTGTTAGCTATTAATTTTTTTCATCCTACCTTAGGTATATGATCTGGGTATGATAATTTTTATATCATGATACTTGAACAAAGGATAGATAATAGTTGGAATAGAATGTGTGTGGATACAAGAGTTTGTGGAAGTAGATAGTACATTTGATGGCAGGATTGATGATAATATACACAGTGGAGTTTTTTGTGGAACTGAGACTTATGGTATGTGTTAAATATGGGATTTTACATTAATTGGGGTGTTTAAATATATGATTATTTCATGATAATGAATCTCTTTTTAATTTCAGTTAGATAGGTTTATTGATTCTATATGGCTGCCACAATGCTTGATGTAGGTGGTAGTGCTTGGATGATGTATATTTTATGGAATCTCAGGAAAAGTTGTACAATATCTATTTTTATATAATTGTAAAGAATTTTAAATAATTTAACACATGGGTATTCATGTATTTTTAGTGTTGAAATGATTATAAATCCTGGAGAATCATTGAAGAGGTTGGATTATCCATAGGGGGACAAACTTTTATTGGAATTTATTGTATAAATAGAATATTTTTCAGAAATAATTAATTGAGAAGTATTTAGAAATTTTTATCTTCATATAGAATATTTAGTCCTTAATGGTGGTATCCATGTTTCTAATAGATGATGGTTGTAGTTTAGTTTATGGATATATAGTTGTGCCTTGTGTGGTTTGTGAGCTATAAATAACTATTTTATATATTATTTTATTTTGTACAATACCCCAGCCATAATGGTAGGCAGACCAATACCATTGGACCTAGTATTTTACCCCCAACTTCTAGGATTGTGAAAAATAGATAGCAAGATACCCCCTCTTTCCCCACAATAATGTCCTGGTAATGTTATTTACTAGTATAAAAGGTGGTCACCTTGAACATATATGTGTGTATAGGTAATTTATTTCTGATTTTTTATGTCACATACAAGTTTCTCTAGATAAAATATCCACAAGATTAATATAGTTATGAAGTGTATGGTCTGTGATGGACTGAAGTATAATATATTATATAAAAGATATGGTTGATCCAACAAAATACATAGAACTATCTAAAAAATCTGGATACAGTAGTTGATATGACTTATTCATAGGGTGCATGGTATGTTATAGTTATACATGTGATTTTTGGTGGAATTATATTTAGAGAGAGACAGATCGGGATGTGTTGAGTTAGGGGAAAGTAGTAAATAATGGGGAAGTGGTGGCTTGGTTCCTTAATTTGATAATATGTTGGATACTATGTTATTATATATATTCATTACATGGTGAGATATCCAAGATGCGGAATGGAACATATCATACCTAATTAGATGGCGATATGGATTCACATTTTGTTCAGTGTCCATTACTATGAAATCCTTAACTTTTTCAAAATAGGATTTCAGCAGTATGCAATAATGTGTAATGGTTTTGAACACGCTATAATTATATTATATATTTTCATCTCCTATGAAGATGGTTTGTGAACAAAATTTAAATTATTGTATCATGTTGTAATTTAGGAGATGTTTGGGTGGCGCTTCTTGTATTAAGGATTTCATTTTTAATATTGTTTGTTTTTTGTAGTTTTCTATGCTTTCATTACATTACAAGAATGTTTTTGGATCTCTTACCTTTTATATATATAGTTTTTTTTTGGTTTTTTTCTTATCTATAATTCCATTTCTTCTCCATAAATGCAAATACATCTCATTTGTGTGTATGACATACGGTTAGTGATTTTCTCCAACCAAGGGGCTATTATAGGTAGGATATATCATTACATTCTCCATTATCTCATTTTCCCTCTCTTAGGGGTACTTTTTCACATAGTGGGTTATCAAAAATAAACATCATAGATTCTAGTTTAAGGAATTGATGCTGATTAGTGGTAGGAGCCAGTGAGTGTTGGTTTCTTTTGTAGGGTAATGATATTGTCTAAGCTTCATATAGAGTAAAAATAAGGGATACATGCTAGTACATGTGTAATTAGGAACCACATTGATCTAATTCTAGTACCTTTATGATTTATATTACTAATTATATAACAAATACTAGTTTCAAGGTAGAAACCAATGAAAGGATTATGACTCATTATTATTTGTGCCTATGTTTGAAATGGGTGGATCACATGGTTAGGTAAAATTTATGGGAATCAGAGAAAAACTAATTTGGAATAGAATAATCAGGATTTATATATAATTGATAATTATTATATGATGTATATGATGAATTGAGTCATTACTAATGGATTTAAATAGAATATTAGAGGAATTATTTAATTATTATAACTAATGGAAGATACATACATGTAATTTATAATTAATTTAAATGTTGATCTGGAATTAAATCAACTTATAATTATTTTCATTGATTAATTAGTTTAATCAATCTCATTGTCCAATAATTTTATTATTTTATCCATGATTAGAATGCATATTATAGTGATCCACACACACCCACACTGAAATATTGAAATGCTATTGTTGAATCATTGGGTAATAGCACATATAATCATGATCACATGTGTTGTTTTTTTGGTAGTAGGAATTCATTCATTGGAATGGAACTCTTTACTCCCTCTTTATCACTTGAGATGTTATGGTCATTCACAATATATATCCTGAATCTATTCCAAATATATATATCTTTGGGCTTGAGAGACTTATCATTATATTTTTTGAACAACCTATTTATCTATTAGAAAATTAATATAATTAAATTTAAAAAAAATATCTAGGGGGAGTAAATTATATATCCACCTCTTCCAATTCAATATTATTTTATAGATTCCCATATCTAATAATTATTTAATAATTTTTATTGATATAACATGTGAATCCTTTAATACATAATAACATTTATACCATTTATAATCAAACGATTAACATATTCTAATATATATTCCTCCACATTTAACAAATACTGAATGTTGAATATAAAGTCTATAAATAAATAAATACCATTTTATTATTCATTGATGTATATAATAAATAATAAGTTTAGTAAATATTATAAATAAATCATTATTATTACTTAACTACTATATTATTTCAATAAACATATTATTAAATATTGTGAATATACCAATCCAAAATAATTATTAAACTATAATTTTCGACTAATATATATAATAAATTATTAAATTAGAAACTTAATTTAACTTTTATTTTAGATACACTTTGTGTGTTACCCCCTAGAAAACTTTTTCAATGGAATTTGGTAGATTTTTTTAAAATCCGAGATTAGCATATAGAAACATTCCAAGGTACCCATTGATAAATTAGTTGACATAAAATTAAAAAACCACCCAAAAATAAATCAATATGTTTTTATAATCCCCTAATAATTATATCTATAATCATGGAAGATTCATGTCAATGTCACAATCATTTTTGATCTATGAATATATCTTTGACTTTATAGAAATGAACATGATTAATGATCATCATGACCACTGATTTATCATGGAATTTTCATTCCCATTAATGTCCCTATGATATCTAATTATTCTTATGTAAAAAATATATAAATCCTTTCTCACACTGTCCATTAAAGAAAATATCACTCATGACACACCCATCGCATCCTACTTCTCTACAAGAATAATTCATAATAGTTTTATTCAATATATAAATGTACATGACTTTTGATATTAATTAGTAATGTTATTAATTTTAAAGTATCATTACACATTTTCACATATTGGAACATCCAATGACATATATAAATGTAGATTTTCCAATTAGGGGTTCTCATTCTCATAATATCATTCCATTGAAATTAAAAAGGCGTATACCATGAGTGGGTGCCTAAAAGTCCTATGAGTCTCCACCCATTGTATCCTATATCATTTATTCTGATAAAAACAAATTATTCAACAAAAAAAATTATATATTCAATAATATTTTCTTCTCACCTCTAAATTCACTTCATAGTAGAGAACTATTATAATATTTCACTCTTATAAATATTATTATTACATGATAAAATTGAAAGTCAGGCAGTGTAACAATTGTTTTTTGGTAAAAAAACATCATTGATATTAATTAAATTGAATACATGTAATCATAATGTATATAGAATTTTTTTCTATAGAAAAAAATTTAATAGAATAACACTTTTACTAGAGAAAACTTTTGAAAACCATTGGTTCACTATCTTTCACATGAAACTATTTCCTTTAATAAGATAGAGACACTATCAAGTTGAATACCATGTTTTTACCCATTTTAACTATTCTCAATATAACATAACCTCTATTATAAAAATAACTCAGGAGATGAAACTTGTTAATTATAATCTCTATCATTTTATGTGATCTAGGATATTTATAATGAGTTATAAATATAGTGTTTTTGTAGTAAATTTCTATAGTTTCTTGGCATCTGGTGCCACATCAAGAACTTATAAAATTATAAAAATAAAAATTTCTACCATAGATACATGATAAGACATAATATACATGAACACCACTATTGAATCAGTAACAACTAAGTACGTTGAACTATTACATCGCATAGATCTTCTATTGAAATTTAATAAATAAAATAATTATGATTACATGTCAATCTAATCTATATAAAAGTTTTCACCTATATAACCACTAGTAACTAGATCAATATATCTAATATACACCATGAATATATCCCTAGTTCACGTCAGATAACTTATGATAGCCTTACCCATAGTTCAATATTCTTCACTGTTATTAACTTTATATTTTCATACCATGGCCAAATAAAATGTTATATCTATCATTAATTATAACATGGAATACATGACAGATCCTATCACAAAATATTATGGGAAATTTCTTATTCTATATATTCCATGTTGTGTCAATGGAATTGTTTTCATGAAAAGATATAGTCCTTATGACACTATAATTAATCCATTATTTTATAGTTCAATACAGAACCTCTTCATTATCTAGTTTATTTATGTACATTAATATAGTCCATGACACTAATTTGATCTACCATACCTAATCATAATACCATGAATATTGATTTATTTACCTACATACTTCAAGGAGAATAACTTTATCAACCATGAAATAACCTCTTATTAGGATGGTTACATATTTCCTATTATTAATATTTCATAAACATATAATTATATTAAAATGACTATACTCTCACTAAACAGATTATAACATCATGGATTACATTCATTAATAATGAAACAATATTTTTTATAGCTATATTAAAATAAATATTGTATGACCTTAATTGTTATTTAAATATATATATAAATAGTTTCAACATTAAATACCTTTTTGAATCCCCAAGAGTGACAAATTATTCTATTTTTTTCATATACACAGCTTTATAAATATTACCATTATGGAAATCAATAATCGATATCCCTTAAACAACTATTACAATCATTGAAATCTATTATGGTATAAAAATTTATAATGGGTTTAGACATCGAAACTAGATAACACGATTCATCATAATCCATTCCTTTATGTTATTTAAACCATTTATCCACAATACATTATTTATTAGTAATAACCTTACCTTACATGTCTAGATTTATCATGAATACCCATATTCACCCAAAGATCATTTCATTTTATGGTGGATAGAATAAATATCACACATGGTTTGGGTATATGGAATCTATATTTCATTTCATAGATTCCTTAAATTATATAATTTTTTATCACTATACTACCTCTTTATAGAATAGAGTGTAATTATTGTGAATGAATAATGATTCTTCATCATCTATCACTCAAAAACAACATCTATTTTATTTTCTATCTTATATGGTCCTCCAATGTTGTATTATTGTTTTGGGAAATAAATCATGCATACTAACCTAGGGAATCATTTCCAATAATTACTATTCTATATCCTGAGAATATACTTTTGGGAAGATGGGAATTATCCAGTTATTCTTCTTGAGGATTTGTTATATCTCAATGAATACAAATTTTAAAGAAACATTAACATTTTTATCAATGGGTTAATATATTTAATATATAAAAAATTTTAGGGTAAACATAAAAGATAAACTTCATTCATTGGGTGATAGTTTATTTTTTTAGGTATACTTAAAACACCTCTCACACCCAAGAATGAAAATGTGAATAAATGGGATTCTTTCCCCTTAATAACTAAAATAAAATACCATTTATAACATTATTTGGTATTTGATTTAATGTAAAAATAATCATGCATAACTCATATCCCTAAAAGGATAATGGATGAAAAAATGACTCATCATCAATCATACCATTCCAGGAAGGGTATGGTTCTGCCTTTCAATAACACCAGAAAATTATCAAATATAATTATGTTTGAGTTGATATCTAATCCCATAGTCTTGTATGAAGTCAATAAAATATAGGTTAATATATTCACTAAATAAATTTCATCAATGTTTTTTCATCTTCGTTTCAAAATAATTAGCATCTTCATTCATTAACTCCTTTAACTACCCAAAAGATTCGGACTTATTTCATATCAAGTAAACATAAAAGTAACCAATCAAGTAATTGGGTAAATTAATAATGATTGAGATTTTAAATGCATATTCTATTTGAAAATAATAAAGACCAAATCATAAAATGAATGTATATTACATAATTTTAGATTAATATTCAGTACATTAAAAAAAATAAATGCTTAAGGATCATAATTTTTCAATTCCATTGGAAACATGGAGACAAAATCTTATATCCAAGTGAAATATCTTCAATATCAATCGTTATGATCTATTCCTTTAGAATTTATACATATTAAAATTACTCATAAATTAGAGAAAGGAAACATGATAATGTTGTGAAATCAGATGCTCAGTAATGGTAAATAATGGTAATGGGTAATCCTCACATGAACAAAAGTGTGTGGAAAATGAACATTCAATTTTAATATCATACCAAAAATATTAGATATGATAATAGATATTGGCAGTTCATGATACATGGATCATTAGAGAATTGAGATTATAAGTCATGAAATCATAACACATGAATAAAATATGGAATTTGTGGCATTCACTTTTTTTATATCATTTTGAACGTGTATAAGTACAAACAAGTTCACTCATTATATAATGGAAATGAAATCGGACCCCCAAATCACATTATATACATGTCTACTAGTCCATGAATAAAACTGTGAATGTGTAATAAAGTTCACACATAATTTTATGGACATGAAACAGGTTCTATGATAAATATTCTGAATATGTAATTAAGTTCACACATATAATTGTGAATATATAATCAGGTTCTCATATAATCTAATGCACACTCAACTAATTCCATGCATATCATAGGGAAAATGTAATATGGTTCAATCATAAATATAAAAACATGTAATTAGGTTAATAAAAAACATATAAACATGCAACCAGGTCCATGAATAACATTTTTAACATTTAATTTGGTTCATTAAATAACATTAAAGTTCAAAATTCATCCATTGTTACCCAATTCATTTTAGGGTGTTATAGGTCTCACCCATCTCATAATGAAATCATACATACATGTGCCAAAAAAATCCTAAACAATCATATTATAACCCACATAATGAAATGGTTATCATAAACATGTAACTATACCATAACCTTTGTAAATACAAAGGAATCATAATTATTTCATCAAAATCATATCTTGATAAAGGGAAACATATTTAATAAATATATAACCCATGAAAGAGAAATGAGTTTTCTAAACATATAACCCGTGAAAGAGAAATGGGTTTCATAAAGATCATTTCATTAAAAAACCCACACATAGATAAATATAAATGGAATATTTAGATCATTTTCTATAAGGAAATTTTTATGATAAAAATAAATTCATCATAGATTTAAAATAATTTTAAAATATCATTCATATATGATTCTTGAGGAAAATATCGATTTTTCTTTGAAAATATATTTTTAATACAAAAACTAATTTGAAACTAATTTTCCAAGGAAATAACTTAATAAGTTACAAAGAAAGCATGAAATAATATTAAAATCATCTTACATGAAAAGATATAAATTAATGTGGAAAGTATTTTAAAAACCCTTTTTAAAAAATACATTAAAAATTATAAAAAATTGGTGAATTTATTTAAAAAAATATCTTACGATATTATAAAATATTATTGTCATAATTTATGATAAAATATTCTTGAAAATTACATTTAAAAAATTTTCTAAATAATTATACATTTAAAAATGAAAAATATGCTTTAATGAAAAGTCGATGGTTAAATCCGTACATTTTATATGAGGTAAAAATATCATTCATTCTCTATGGTAAAATGGTCAGAGAAATGCCTTGTATGAAAAGAGACAAGAATATTTCATAGAATAGATTGGTAACCAAAAGAACGGTAAAAATATATTTTAAAAATTATATGATAATTGTTTAATATTCATTGAAAACTTTATAGAAAACATTTATTTTTTACCGAAGAGAGGGTAAAGTCAGGCCTTATTGGAAAATCATTACTAACTATCTTCATACCAAAGTGTGGAGAAAATGTAAGTAATACATATATAACTATTTAATAACTATTGGAGATAAAAATTCATATATTTTCATGATATACGGATCATAAAATGTCATCAAAATATGCATAAAGGTAAAATATCTTGAAAAGAGATAAGACTATCTCAATAAACTCTTATAATAGGGTATCATGGGATACTACTCTCCATTTAAGAAAATGAAATTACATGAATCATTAAATGAGTGGGGGATCATATTGTATTACATTTATAACTTCTCAATGAAATCAAGTCTTTATCTACTCTTATTGAAGTCATGGAAAGGTGACTTGCACCTGTGTATCCTGAAATGATTCTACTTCCGTAATGGATGGATGACACCTTTTCCAAACCTAATTTCAGCAATCCTACCTTTTCCACCATTTATTTGGTTGGAGATCTTGGGAGGCATTTCACACACATCATATCCTAATTTCAATCAGTGATGGCCCCTTGAGACTAGTATGAAGAGAAAATTTTGAGATGTTTTTTAATAGACACTTGTAGGTGTATCCAATATTTGGTAAATCGTATTTCTAGTAAGATAAATTGATGAATAGGAAGACCTTATTCCTTATTTCTTTTACCAAATAATATCAACAATGAGGTAAATTTTTATTGTGAACCTGAAGAACTAAAAGAAACAATAAAAAAATGAATGGGTGGGTAAATTCATAGTCATATAGAAGGAATAAAACTATTCTCGCTACATTCCCCACTTGTAGAAACAATTTCATTAACTCTTTGATGAATATATCATAGATTAGCCTAAAAAACATCTGATCCCTAGGATCTATCCAGGTGGGTTCCATGAGCTAAAAATGACAGAACATATAGAAGGCACCATTTTTTATGTTATTCTAAATCTTGGCTAATGCCATTAGCATACTGAAAAATATCAATTCAATGGACAAATTTTCATTGTTACATAGAATCTGGTCGAAATTAAAATTCAAGAACCTAGGATTGTCTTGAACACCCCATAACCTCTGGTTGAGTGGAAACAACCAAAATATAACTCTTTTTATGAATCCAAAATAATTCTTGGTAACTTAAAATTTGAAGAATGGATTAATAAAACAAAATCCTTCTGAAAGGTGAATGCACCCAGTTATTTCATTGTATCCATAGAGAAAAAATGACTCAATTTTGCACTACCCATGAATATAAATGGGATTAATGTCTCAGATCTTCTCAAATTATTCCCTTTACATATAATTATCAATCATTACATCCATAATTTCATTATATTTGACGATGTAATCTATGGAATGATCGATTTTAGATATGTGATGTTTGCTAAATATCAAGATAAAGTGGATTTTCTATGTTTTTCCTAGATAAAAAAAGAATCATACAGTCCAAAGGTGTTGACTGGGAATGCATAGAAGATAAATAACTGGATAGATCAAAAAGTTATTGTTCAAGATCACGCCACCCTAAGAGCATTGATTCGTAGACCCACAAACATTCTTACCCCAATGTAGGTGACATTAGATATGTCTCTTAATGGTGTATGTCGCTGTAACAGCCCAAGATTTTATAAAGAAATATTCTTTTTAATTTTATTAATGTTTTGTGTTGTACGCTACACCAAAAGGAGCTTGCACAACACACATCCTTGACTTGACTTGCATTACATGCAATCACGACCTTCCTCGATAGCGTGTGTAGTACGCAATACCGAGTTTCACTAAACAACGATATTATTAAAACTAGCCGTTATGAATAGTAATAACCACTTTTTGAAATCCAGTAAATCTTATTTTTCAAAATGAACTTTATTTTTGGATTCGGAGTATCGAATTTAGCCTAAGGTGAAATTTTGGTACTTTTCGGATAACTTTCATATTTTGATGAATAGTGAAAATGACTAAATTTTAATTAAAAACAACTTTTTTAATAGAAATAATTAATAATGATAAATTATTAATTTGAGTGATTTTAAAGTATATTTAGAATATATTTTTACAATTTAATACAATTTTGGTCATTGAATGTAATTTCACATTTAAACCAGACATAATCAAGTGTCAATCTTTTGATAGATATTGTTTCTTAAAAACACGCTATTTGTTTTAACAGCGGGATTTAATTATAAAATTAATTAATGCAACTTATATGTTATGAATTTGGTTAAATAGATTTCATTTTTGAATTCGGAATATGAAATATAGCTTAGGATGAAATTTTGGCATTTTTCTGAAAACCTTCAATTTTTGATGAATAGTGAAACCACTAAGTGGTAGGTTAAAAACTGAATTTTGCATAAAACTTAACTTTACCGCTTCTGTGAATGGAATTTCGAAAATCCGACAGACACGGTTAATATCAAGGACTAAAATGTGGTTCAATGAGATGAAAATAATTTTTGGTGAATAGTAACTTTTTATTTTTTTTACCATGGTTAAAAGTAAATAGGGTAATTAAGGGTAAAGATGATATTATTATTACCCTAACACATGTCCTAATTCTATTGGACAAGTGTATTTCGACCAAAAACAAACTTAGGAATAAAATATGACCATTTAGGCCCACTTGGAATAGATTAGGACATTTATTATTAATTTATTTAAAGAAGGGTTCAAATAGTTAAAATCAAAGTTTAATAAGTAAATCATTTTTAATATGGGGTTATACATAAGATAAATTCGATTGTAAATATTCATTAGAAATCTAAAAAGATTTCCTACATGATGGTATTTTATTTGTAATTTTTAGACATCAAATAATTTAATTTATTTATGACACAACGATGATGCAGTAATTATCTTTTTAATGATATATTGACATAATTGATGTTATAAGCACCAAAATAAATGTAATTTGAGATTTTTTATGAATTCCACTAATTTTCTAGGTTACTATGATATATTAATGTTGATTTAATAAACTTGGTTCGAACATTTAATTCTGTTATGACTTTCACAAAAATCATATATCAAATAGTGTCAAAATTGACACAAAATAGTTTTTAAATCAAATATTATATTACTAATTGTTATTTTATTCCTAAAAATCTAAGGTTCGGCCAAATGACTTAGATAAAGATATATTTATTAATAATAAACAATTTGGGGTTCGTTTGGCATGTTATAGTAAGTGTATTAACCATATAGTGAAAGAAAACAAAAAGACACGGTAAAAGTTAAATTATTTAACTTAGAGTTAAATCTAATTGATAAGGTTTAAAATAATATCCAAACATGTCTAAATTTGATTGGTTGATGATATTACAACCCTATCTCATCTAAGCATCGAATATGAGTCATTTTTTGAGGTTTTTAAGTGGGGTTATATTTATTATTTTTAAGAATTCCTAAGGTGCCCCTCTCCTCCCCTATAAAAGGACACCTCCTCCCCCTCCTCCTCACACCAATTTGAGCACTCAAGCTCGGCCAACCCCTGCCAAAATCTCTTCTCCACTTCCCTAGGAACATCCTAGAGGTTCTGGTCTTATTCAAAGACCAATTTTAGTTCCCTAAGAGGAGGTCTCCAAAAGGCGCTTCAAAGAAGAGGTAATTACCGTTACCATTTCTTTCATCTTTATTTCTTCTTCCACTTCTTCTTCTTAGGTTGTTTCATTATGAAGTAATAACATCAGTATCACTCATATACTGATATGTTATTATAAGTATGAAACAACCCTATTTCACCATCTATCCATCCTATGGAAAAAGAAATCACCGCGCGTGCGTACGTACGGAATACCGTCTCCACGCCGTGGTGTAATCTATTTTCCACCACCACCTTACATGGATGGGTATAATGGTGTAAAGAATAACTATACATAGTTATTACAACATCATATTGATTCTGATATATTGTATAATCCACTCCAATTCAATTCAATATTTATAGAAATGATATCATCGCTCGTGCGTACGTACGGACTACCGTCTCCACGACGCGATGAGATTCATTCTCCATGTTAACCATTTAAGAATGATTATAATGTATATATAAGAAATAATAATGAAATATATGACATTATAAAGCTACTGTATTTATGTATATATATACATATGTATGTCATC
Source organism: Viscum album (assembly GCA_963277665.1). Lineage (NCBI taxonomy): Eukaryota > Viridiplantae > Streptophyta > Magnoliopsida > Santalales > Viscaceae > Viscum > Viscum album. The sequence continues at coordinate 586,900,490 of OY728141.1, read as the reverse complement.
TACTTACTTCCATTTCAAGACAATAAGGAAAGGAAAACAGCGTTCATGCGTACGTACGGACTACCGTCTCCATGAACGGTGTTTTTCATTTTATTTATCTACCTATTATATATATATATATACTGAATATATATGATATATAAATCATATTTTATATTCTGGAAGTAAGTAAATCATGATAGAAGTAATAATGATGTCAAGAACAACAAGTCAAAACACCTACGATAAATGAAACGATTTTACCCAAAACGCTTCTTTAACATGGAATTTACAAAAGAACGGGTAATATAATGTCATAAGTAAACCATATATGATATCATAACAATGAATATGATTCTGTAATAAGTCAATGACATTATTTAAATCATTATACAGGAGGTTCGGACACATACGAAGCAAATTGGACCTAAGGTAAGGGAAATATCACAATCTCATTTTTATCCGAGATTGTTTATTCGTAAGTATTTACTGGGGTGTATTTTATCATCCACATCCATGTTCCCTCAATATGAAATATTGTTTCCATCCACTTGCAATAGTTTAAATCCAATTTTACCCTTAGGTGAGTTTTTAGTAAAGAATATGAAAGGAATCTTTTGTCGTTTTTCCGTACGAGGTACTTTTTGACTTTTCCGACAAAAGTACGAAGAATGTTTTTTTTTAACTTATACGGCATGAAAGGATTTTTAAAACATTGTTTCCAAGAAGCATCCTTTACAAGTTTTCAAGATTATTTTTAATCAACTTCTTTTATTTTAAAGTTGTATGACATGTTATGAAAGGAAAAATGTTTTTGAAGAAGAAAGGATATTTTCCTCAAGAATGGAGTTCAAGTGTTTTATCAAAATTATTTTCCATCTAAGATAATAAAGGGTTCTGTTTTATCCCTGTTATTAAATTGATTTGATCATGTTGTGATGGAATTATTTTTATGAATTCCTTTATCTTATATGAATTGATTTATGATGTCATGAGGTTTCAAGAATCCCATTTTTGTTACATGTGTTATACGAAGATGTATGATTTATGATTATGTGGCACACATAAGAAAGGATTCATTATAAGATGGGTGGGACCTATATCTCCCTCCAATTCATTGGGTAAAAATTTTATATCTCATGAGATAGACATGGCTGGAATGGTAGGTTATACCGGTTCAGTGAAACAGGACTGAAACGAGGATTACTCGATTCAAAAAGGGACTTTGTCCACTAAGATAGTCTTGGCAATGAGTCTTGACTAACAAGAAATGATTCTCTATGATTATGTGTGTATGCCACAATGAGTAATGTTTAAAGTTATGATTTCATTTCACTACTATGATTTATCCCATGTTATGAAATTATGCTCTCTTTTGCTGGTTAAGATTTCCAAAAATGTTATGTTCTTATGAAAATTATGTGATTGATATTTCCTTTGTTTACCCTTACTGAGCATTTGAGCTCACCCTTTTATGTTTTCTTTTCCCCAGGATATAAAGAAAGGTTTTAGGTAAAAAAAAAGGGAAGATCTTTATGGGAGATGTTGAAGATCTTTCCCCACGATTAGAAGATTATACTCCGAGTTTCCAAAGACACTAAACTATTATGATCCTTGTGTGTGTATTTTTTGTTATATACTAAGTATTCCGCAAATGTAATGTAATGTCCATGTACGATAAGCTTCGGGTCTCTACAGTTGGTATCAGAGGAAAGGTTTAGTCAACCTTTGGAAACTAGGATGCGAAAACGTTAGTGAGATCCCTAGAGATATTTCTAAGGTATGTCTAGGGATGTCCCTAGGGATAAGTATACGTATAGGTTATAGTAATAGAATTACTCTAACGATCATAGAATTAAACCTAAGATGTTGGATATTTAAGGTACTCCCCCTTTATTATGTTGTTTTCCCTAGCATGATTTTTTCCTCTCACACTATTATGTTTGGGTTTTAGAAAATGGCTGGAAACAAGATGATTCACAATAATGGAGGATATGATGGACAATGGAATGATATTCTTCATGAGCAACCAAATGAAATGGGATTTGGATGTCCAAACATCATTATTATGCCAAATCAGCAATCTCACAATATGATCAATAAAGTAAAATTTGGTACGTTTCCTGACTCGACTAATAAGAGAAAGATGGAGTTCCATGATGATCATAGAGGAAAGAAAGTTCAATTCCCCCTATGTAAATCATGTGGGAAGAGGCATCAAGGAGAATGTTTCAAGGGAACTGGAAGATGCTTTGGGTGTGGAAAAGAAGGACACAAAGCAAGTAAGTGCAAAGGAAAAGGGTCGGTTAACACCATGGATGAGGATAATGGTATTGCTACGACATAAAAAATGGTTAAGTGTTTTAAATGTGGAATGTATGGGCATTATGCAAACAAATGCCCTAAGGGAAAGACTCATGAAGAGAATCAGTATGGTCATATGGGTAGTATTTATATGGATGATGATGAAGAGACTACAAATGATATGTGAGATGAAAGAATTTTTGAAGCTCGGTCAATGGTTTGAGAATGTAGTGGAATGATTACATGTTTATCATGTGTAATTTTGGAATAAAGAGACATCTATGGATTGTTACACTGTTGTCTTTCCTTGTGTTTTGAAAGTGTATGATTAATGTTACCAGTATCCATGAAAGGTTATTCAGATATTTTTGGAATGTAGATGATATGCGTATAATGAAGGGATAAGGAGAAAATTAAATGTTTGGTAGTATTCATGAGCTCATGATTGATATAAGGACTAAGTGATATCATGGTTTGAGTATATAGAATTTTGAGGATTTTGGTATGTGGAAAGTGTTAACTTTTAACTGCATTCATGTTTTCACTAAGGTTCAATGGGTATTCAAGAGAATACATGATTAAGGACTTTGAATGTTTGGAATGTGACCAACAAAACATATCTTATGATATATGGGGATCAACGATGGTATTAAATATCTGGTAATCGTTGTCACTATATTATGAGAGTGGACTGCAGTATTATGTATAAGCCTAAAGATTAGACTGGATTATGTTGGACAAAAGTTAGTTTAAGGATAGAAGATTTTCGATATTATTGATGGGATGTTATAGTAACGTAGTTTTAGAAAAAGGACAACCTGCAGGACGGGCGACAGCCCATCGCTTCGGACAAGGCTGTAGGAATCGAACCCACAACCGAAGTGCGACTGGCCTTTATCGCCTACCACTGACCTACATGAAGTCCCTGTTTAGTAGAAACTAGTTTTAAGCAGTATGATATGTGATGTATAAGTTCATTTTAGGAACCATATGTTATTAATCTCACTATAGAATGACTTATGTATATTTAATAACTTTTTCTAACCTTTTGTTTGAGACAGATGGAATGACCCATCATTCTATCACATGATCTGCTAACACTTCACGAATAACAAATTCAACATCATTTATTTAAGAGATGAAGTAGAAATTGTTCAAGGCACGAACAATAGTGAGATTTTACCAAAATAAAGTAAGTATTTATTCTAATTCAAATTCTTCAACTTTAGGGAAACGATCTTGAAAACCAAAAATGTCATCCTAGTGCTCTTATATCTGATTAATCCGATTGTACCTTAGATCGTCACAAATTTATGGATTTGTGATTGCTAGCTTTTCCATAGCCATGTTCTCTACCACTCTCCATCAGAACATGATGGTTAGATTTCTCTTCCATATCCATATTTTCACCTATGTGGAAACCCAGTGATTAGTTTTTTTGGGTAACCGTTACGTTTCATACTTTTGTTTTTAAAGATTGGTTTTGATATTCCATTTTACGATGTGGGTTTCTATTAAAGAAACTTTCGAATAGTAAACCATTTATAACCCCGACGAATTTCGAGGGCGAAATTCATTTTAAGGGGGGTAGAATGTAACAGCCCAAGATTTTATAAAGAAATATTCTTTTTAATTTTATTAATGTTTTGTGTTGTACGCTACACCAAAAGGAGCTTGCACAACACACATCCTTGACTTGACTTGCATTACACGCAATCGCGACCTTCCTCGATAGCGTGTGTAGTACGCAATACCGAGTTTCACTAAACAACGATATTATTAAAACTAGCCGTTATGAATAGTAATAACCACTTTTTGAAATCCAGTAAATCTTATTTTTCAAAATGAACTTTATTTTTGGATTCGGAGTATCGAATTTAGCCTAAGGTGAAATTTTGGTACTTTTCGGATAACTTTCATATTTTGATGAATAGTGAAAATGACTAAATTTTAATTAAAAACAACTTTTTTAATCGAAATAATTAATAATGATAAATTATTAATTTGAGTGATTTTAAAGTATATTTAGAATATATTTTTACAATTTAATACAATTTTGGTCATTGAATGTAATTTCAAATTTAAACTAGACATAATCAAGTGTCAATCTTTTGATAGATATTGTTTCTTAAAAACACGCTATTTGTTTTAACAGCGGGATTTAATTATAAAATTAATTAATGCAACTTATATGTTATGAATTTGGTTAAATAGATTTCATTTTTGAATTCGGAATATGAAATATAGCTTAGGATGAAATTTTGGCATTTTTCTGAAAACCTTCAATTTTTGATGAATAGTGAAACCACCAAGTGGTAGGTTAAAAACTGAATTTTGCATAAAACTTAATTTTACCGCTTCTGTGAATGGAATTTCGAAAATCCGACAGACACGGTTAATATCAAGGACTAAAATGTGGTTCAATGAGATGAAAATAATTTTTGGTGAATAGTAACTTTTTACTTTTTTTTACCACGGTTAAAAGTAAATAGGGTAATTAAGGGTAAAGATGATATTATTATTACCCTAACACATGTCCTAATTCTATTGGATAAGTGTATTTTGACCAAAAACAAACTTAGGAATAAAATATGACCATTTAGGCCCACTTGGATTAGATTAGGACATTTATTATTAATTTATTTAAAGAAGGGTTAAAATAGTTAAAATCAAAGTTTAATAAGTAAATCATTTTTAATATGGGGTTATACATAAGATAAATTCGATTGTAAATATTCATTAGAAATCTAAAAAGATTTCCTACATTATGGTATTTTATTTGTAATTTTTAGACATCAAATAATTTAATTTATTTATGACACAACGATGATGCAGTAATTATCTTTTTAATGATATATTGACATAATTGATGTTATAAGCACCAAAATAAATGTAATTTGAGATTTTTTATGAATTCCACTATTTTTCTAGGTTACTATGATATATTAATGTTGATTTAATCAACTTGGTTCGAACATTTAATTCTGTTATGACTTTCACAAAAATCATATATCAAATAGTGTCAAAATTGACACAAAATAGTTTTTAAATCAAATATTATATTACTAATTGTTATTTTATTCCTAAAAATCTACGGTTCGGCCAAATGACTTAAATAAGGATATATTTATTAATAATAAACAATTTGGGGTTCGTTTGGCATGTTATAGTAAGTGTATTAACCATATAGTGAAAGAAAACAAAAAGACACGGTAAAAGTTAAATTATTTAACTTAGAGTTAAATCTAATTGATAAGGTTTAAAATAATATCCAAACATGTCTAAATTTGATTGGTTGATGAGATTACAACCCTATCTCATCTAATCTTCGAATATGAGTCATTTTTGGAGGTTTTTAAGTGGGGTTATATTTATTATTTTTAAGAATTCCTAAGGTGCCCCTCTCCTCCCCTATAAAAGGACACCTCCTCCCCCTCCTCCTCACACCAATTTGAGCACTCAAGCTCGGCCAACCCCTGCCAAAATCTCTTCTCCACTTCCATAGCAACATCCTAGAGGTTCTGGTCTTACTCAAAGACCAATTTTAGTTCCCTAAGAGGAGGTCTCCAAAAGGCGCTTCAAAGAAGAGGTAATTACCGTTACCAATTCTTTCATCATTATTTCTTCTTCCACTTCTTCTTCTTAGGTTGTTTCATTATGAAGTAATAACATAAGTATCACTCATATACTGATATGTTATTATAAGTATGAAACAACCCTATTTCACCATCTATCCATCCTACGGAAAAAGAAATCACCGCGCGTGCGTACGTACGGAATACCGTCTCCACGCCGTGGTGTAATCTATTTTCCACCACCACCTTACATGGATGGGTATAATGGTGTAAAGAATAACTATACATAGTTATTACAACATCAAATTGATTCTTATATATTTTATAATCCACTCCAATTCAATTCAATATTTATAGAAATGATATCATCGCTCGTGCGTACGTACGGACTACCGTCTCCACGACACGATGAGATTCATTCTCCATGTTAACCATTTAAGAATGATTATAATGTATATATAAGAAATAATAATGAAATATATGACATTATAAAGCTACTGGATTTATGTATATATATACATATGTATGTCATCTATTTACTTCCATTTCAAGACAATAAGGAAAGGAAAACAGCGTTCATGCGTACGTACGGACTACCGTCTCCATGAACGGTGTTTTTCATTTTATTTATCTACCTATTATATATATATATATACTGAATATATATGATATATAAATCATATTTTATATTCTGGAAGTAAGTAAATCATTATATAAGTAATAATGATGTCAAGAACAACAAGTCAAAACACCTACGATAAATGAAACGATTTTACCCAAAACGCTTCTTTAACATGGAATTTACAAAAGAACGGGTAATATAATGTCATAAGTAAACCATATATGATATCATAACAATGAATATGATTCTGTAATAAGTCAATGACATTATTTAAATCATTATACAGGAGGTTCGGACACATACGAAGCAAATTGGACCTAAGGTAAGGGAAATATCACAATCTCATTTTTATCCGAGATTGTTTATTCGTAAGTATTTACTGGGGTGTATTTTATCATCCACATCCATGTTCCCTCAATATGAAATATTGTTTCCATACACTTGCAATAGTTTAAATCCAATTTTACCCTTAGATGAGTTTTTAGTAAAGAATATGAAAGGAATCTTTTGTCGTTTTTCCGTACGAGGTACTTTTTGACTTTTCCGACAAAAGTACGAAGAATGTTTTTTTTAACTTATACGGCATGAAAGGATTTTTAAAACATTGTTTCCAAGAAGCTTCCTTTACAAGTTTTCAAGTTTATTTTTAATCAAATTCTTTTATTTTAAAGTTGTATGACATGTTATGAAAGGAAAAATGTTTTTGAAGAAGAAAGGATATTTTCCTCAAGAATGGAGTTCAAGTGTTTTATCAAAATTATTTTCCATCTAAGATAATAAAGGGTTCTATTTTATCCCTGTTATTAAATTGATTTGATCATGTTGTGATGGAATTATTTTTATGAATTCCTTTATCTTATATGAATTGATTTATGATGTCATGAGGTTTCAAGAATCCCATTTTTGTTACATGTGTTATACGATGATGTATGATTTATGATTATGTGGCACACATAAGAAAGGATTCATTATAAGATGGGTGGGACCTATATCTCCCTCCAATTCATTGGGTAAAGATTTTATATCTCATGAGATAGACATGGCTGGAATGGTAGGTTATACCGGTTCAGTGAAACAGGACTGAAACGAGGATTACTCGATTCAGAAAGGGACTTTGTCCACTAAGATAGTCTTGGCAATGAGTCTTGACTAACAAGAAATGATTCTCTATGATTATGTGTGTATGCCACAATGTGTAATGTTTAAAGTTATGATTTCATTTCACTACTATGATTTATCCCATGTTATGAAATTATGCTCTCTTTTGCAGGTTAAGATTTCCAAAAATGTTATGTTCTTATGAAAATTATGTGATTGATATTTCCTTTGTTTACCCTTACTGAGCATTTGAGCTCACCCTTTTATGTTTTCTTTTCCCCAGGATATAAAGAAAGGTTTTAGGTATAAAAAAAGGGAAGATCTTTATGGGAGATGTTGAAGATCTTTCCCCACGATTAGAAGATTATACTCCGAGTTTCCAAAGACACTAAACTATTACGATCCTTGTGTGTGTATTTTTGTTATATACTAAGTATTCCGCAAAAGTAATGTAATGTCCATGTACGATAAGCTTAGGGTCTCTACAGTCGCCATTGGACATGTGAGTATATAGAAGAGGAAGAGTCATATTCTTCCCTATCTCAAGATATGACTCTTGATGATTTCTCCCATATAACATCTAATTCATTAAAATCATCCCACTAAACAAAACCCTCATTGGATGAGGATCTCGTCTTTGCCTCATTCAATGTGTTACAATTGAAAAAACGCATCTATGATGATGAATATTCATCATAGTATATTCAACCTTCACATAACTGTTGAACTGTAGTTCGTCTACGTTTGAAATGTGGACACATGGAACAACACAAGAATGGTTAGACATGATATATTGGTCACATCTCCTTAGAAGAAATATACATAGATGGGAACCATGGTAAAGTGCTCCAATGATCCTACAAGAGAAATTTGGATGTCTCTAAACCATCCATTAGTCATTTACAAATTATTATCTTACATGAATATCTAAATGGGGTCCATTTATCTGATCATTCCCAGAAATGGGCAAGGTTGACATGACTCATTCCACTGGTAGAATATTTCCCTTAAATCATTGTACTAGCACCATGGCCATTCACTTAATATTCCTTAGTTCTTGATCCACAATATAAGAAGAATAACCACATCTGGAATCACTGGCCTCTAAAAAATGTACATGATTCTGTTATAGCTTGTGGATATCACAACAATTCTCTCACACATGGATGTGTTCTATATTTTAAAAATGTCTTATTCCCTCTTTGAATCCCTCTAGATCCTATATGAGTTTGAGATAGAACTTATTGTTGCCATGTTCTATCATGTAGATAACATTCTAGAATAATGTCATTTCACCATCTCATTCATAGATTAGGATTTCAAAGATGTCTTCTGGGACACATCGGACCCCTATTTTTTTGATAGACTTGATAATGTTTTCATATAAAGGTATCCAATTGACTACTGTTTTGGGATCAATCTTATAACACCCAACGATTTTACGGTATGCCTATTTTTTAATTTACCTTATTCAAAATCTTTAAGTCTTAAAAATAATTAAATGTTATGATTTATGATCTTTGGAATTGAAATAATAGTTGATATTATGTAAATTAGTATTATATATGTTCATTCATTATTTGGTTACTAATTAATTTTCAATAAAACTAATTGAGATTAAAGTATTTATTTTTATAAAGAACATTTTTTATTACCAAAATGTCATTTTATATTAAATAATTAAATTAATAAATAATTAGTAAAATATATTAACGAAATTTATATTCTATATATTCAGTCAATTTTTTTAAATTCATTCATTAGTTTTTAATGGCTAAGGTTTAGAATAAAAAAAAATTTAATCATAAAAGCTATATGTTTCAAAAATCCAATGATTCCACCATTTAACAAATAACATATATAAAAATAAAATATTGATACTTTTATATATTACATATGAAAAAGTAAATTATCTTTCAAGCGTAATAGAACAAATTTGGTTAATTATTTGGTATTTTCATCATAACATTAATTTTTAATGAATAATAAATTGACTGTTGCAATGATAATGTAACCATTTGGAATAATAATATAACCAATAGAATGATAAATTCAATTATTAATTTATAAATAAAAATAAATTATCTTATGAATAAAAATATTACATATCTATATATATTAATAAATATTAATTAGGTTAAAATTATAAATTACTAATTTGTATTTTTAGGAAACATAAATATTTATTGAAAATTTTATAATTAATATAATTATGTAAACAAATATAGATTTTCACAAAATATATTGAAAAATTGATTATTTTTATTCTTATTATAATATAATTCTCTGAAACATTAATTATGTTTTCCATGTGTCATAAAATGAGTAATAATGTTCTAACTATTATTTTTCCAATAAATAAAGATTTAAAAAAATTTAAAAATTTCGTATTTAAAAAATTAGTTTCATTAACCTATTTTTATTTTGAATTCTTCATGTTAAAAAATTGTTAGTGTAAATTTTTGGGATTTTTCTAAAATACATGAATTGTTGGTGAATAGTAAATTACAGTAATTTATGATATAAATATGTTATTAGTTAAATACCTTACTAATTAATCATTTATTATATAATACCTATAATAGAGACTATTCTTAATTATTTTAATATATATATTGATTATTCATTGACTATTAATAATTTTGAGGAGGAATAATAAACTTATGAATAATGTAATTAGAAAACATCACTCTTCTCCACTATATATATTACCCCTCACCACCTCTTATCATCATAAATTTTAAGAATTAAATATTTTTGAATTCCTACAATATAATATTCACAAGTATAATCCCCTTGACTTAAATACTTTTTTATTTCCAAAATACCAATCCCAATCCCTTTAACGAGGTTCTTAAGGGGAATAATGTCATCATGTAAATTCCTCTATCATTTTCTATTATTTTCTTTTCAATTTATTTTATTTTCTTATCATTTCAATACCTACTACTTAAAAACTAGAATTATAACTTGTTTATCCTTGATATACAAGAATTTGTTACGATAATGTGATAATATCCATCAGTACCTTTCTCTTCCTCTTTATTAATCCCAAAATGAAAACATCGTCTGTGAGGTGTCAATTTACTGCCTTCATGGACAATGAGATTTAATTTTATTTCCTCATTCAAGGATGATTAGAATTTTTTTGTGGATAATCTATATTATTGAAGAAAAATTCGATTTAATGTTATGTATATATTATACATAAGTGATATTAATTAGTTAAAAAATTTGTTCGTGATGATAAAAAACACCAAAATAATACAAACTCTTATCATTAATGTTTTTTCTATTGAATAATAATAATATAAAAAAATGATATATAAGGATTTTTAATAAATGTTTCCATTAATAATATATATGTTAAATATAAATTTTTTTTTAATTTCACATGATCTTTCAAAAAAGCATACAAGAAAACCAATCATGAAAACCAAGCAAATAAGCTCTTCCGAATAACAAAATTGAATCAAATAAATCCTCAAAAAACCAAAAAAAATTATCTTAATAACATTATATTAAATAAAATAAATGTTGAATAGGTTCTAAAATAATTTTTTAATGAACTGAATTTCATTATCAAATATTCTATGAACAAGTGAAAATGCTTTTAGATGTAAGGCAAGGGGTTTTTTCCCAAACCTCCATTTTTCATTTAAGTTATGATATTTATCTCTTTACACTAATTTATTCTTTATTATTTATATAAAAATCTTATAAATTCCCAATATCTGTTCTAAAGTCGTAAATCTATATTATATCATCATTTTTTATGGGAGAATATATGTTTTATCTGGTTCCCTTCTCAATTCATCACGATAAGCATGCCCAATTTAGGGGAAATTCTTGTTTCTTAGCCATTTACAAGGGTACTCCATTATTTCACTTAATTCACTATTATTTTTCTAAAACCATTTATTTTATCATGAAATAATATTTTAGTTAATTTCTATGTTTAGGTAAATAATTAATCCTTTTTCATCTATGATGACTCATATATTTTCTCTTAACCCATAAGGAAGATTTCCATTTATAAAGATTCATAAATACTCTTTTTACATTATTTCACTTCATATTGACATCATTTGGGTCATAAAAATAAATTCAATTTCCTTCCCTTTAATTTCTGTGATATACATATTTGTGATCATATATTATGGAAAATGCAAATGATTTTTCTAAAACCACACTACTTTGAAATGTAAAAATGTCTTTATCTTCAGAATTTCTTGATCATTTTCTTAAAATATTTGTCACACAATTAATCACATATTATATAATATTATTATTAATTTTTATTTATCATATAATATATCATCTACCATGTTTTATTAAATGTTTTATGATCATTTTAACTGTTGATGTGCTATCTTTATACCATTCACCATATTACCCATAATGATTAGTGATTGTGTTTAATGATTGCGAAATGTTATGAAAATTTCGTATTTAATTTTTTTAACTTCTACATAATAAATATGACTAATTAATTGGAATTATTATAAGAATTTTTGGACACATATTAGCCCCATTATGCATCGGTAGGCCTAATCAGACAAAGTAGATCAGGTTTTGTCCAAGGCCTTTCCATTTATGTAAACCTATTGGATGAGGCATTGATAGTAAGATTATGATATAAAAAATTTAGAATACACTCATTATGATATTGTTAATTGATAATCTGTGTCATTATTCTAATTGTATAATATCCATTGTTATGTTTCTTTCTCATATTATTATTTGCATTTAATTATTCAATATGTGTTTAGTCATGCCATATTATGCTCATGTTATTGATTGAATATAATGTGTATCAATTAATAAGATAGAAATAATTATTTATACATTTTTATGTAATCTAAAATTATATTACTTATCCATACTAGGCATCTGATCTCACCCCTTTATTATTTTTTGTACAGTATGAAAAGTTTTGTATTATGAATGATAATCATATAGTTAATTGAAGTTTTCCTATGGTGTTTCTATATTGTTTTTATTTCAATTTGAATTGTAATAATTAAGTTTTTATCTAGTTTTCTAATGATACTAATCTATTATTTCCATTTGGATGTGACTTCTTTGTTTATTGTACCAATGTAATTATGTAATACATCGGCTCTACTATACTGGGGTAAGGGTGTTTACAAATCCCAACGTGATTAAACCCACAGACAATTGGTGTATATTTAATGGGATTTATCACCAATACAAATTGAAATTCATGGGTATGATAAATTTGATAAAGGACCTCCAGGATGTATTATGCAGAAATCTCAGTTTGTTTATATCGTATCTAATGCTTTGTTTATTGTTATCCAAAAGACATCATATACAATGTGATTCACAGTTGGATGTGGCTTCAATGCCACATGGAAGTACCTTAAACATTCCATTAGTATTTGAAATAATCAATTAATAGTATTTTCAAAATATTATATAGTTATAGTTCACCATTTGGTAATTAAAAATTACATATTATAAGGTAGGTTTCTTCAAAAGGGCATAAAAATAACCAATAGTGGATTATGTAATATAGGTTTTATCCCATAATAGATTAGGGACTTTCCCTATGAATCTATGAAGTATGATTGATATCAACTATGTTCTCCCGCTAAATAAAATTGAGGAAATAAAACTGACCCTAGATTTCCAATCCCCTTGTATTCGCAATGATAGTGTCAACTATAATCAACCCGAGAATATCATTGAAATTACATTAAACGTAGGAGATGATAATTCCTTTTTTCTTGGCCACACTCAACCTGTGGTGACATTGATTCCCCAATATTTCTATATTCATATGAAAATTTCTCTACATACTCAGAGGGGGAATAAAAAGAGGATGAAAAACGGAATTTCCCTCCCACATTCCAGGAAAATAAGTCCACTCTTTTGTGTTCTCTTGGAGTTATACATAAATTGGTAGACAAGATCTATATATGTTAATGAACAATCTCTTCTGACCCGATGTCCATATTTTCTTAAAGAATGAGGCCTGGAGAATTCTCCCCACCAATTCTACCAATACTGCGACAGAGGATGAGAAATTGATTTAAGATAACATTTTCCTCGAAGTGAAATACACAATATGGCTCACCAACATCATCCTTATCAAGAAGTATAAATGGATTATTATAGCCTACATGGATTTTAGATACCTTAATGAATACATCCCAAATTTCTTTTCCCATTTATATTAAAAAACATTTTTTGATGAATCTACTGGATTATAATCCCTTTCCTTAATGCATTGTTATTAAGGTTATGTTATGATAATGATGGCCCTAAATATGAGGATACCAATGCCTTCATTGCACACAAAAGTATATTTTTTCTCTCATCTCATGCCCTTTTTCATGAATAGAAATGTCACCACTTATCAATGATCCATGAATCATATATTTAATACATTCAATGAAAGAATAATCAATTGGTATGCCAATGGCCTAGTGTTAAAATCTCAATAATGATGCAATCCCTTCATGAATCATTAAAATGTAATTAACATGTCACGATAGTGCAATATAAAGATGAATATACTAAAATTTTTTGTTTGGATAAAGTTATAAATGTTACTTGTATTTATAGTAAACTAACATGGAATTGAGGTCGACCTAGAGAAAACTACTAACATATCTTCAATATCAAAACCTATAAATCTCAAAGAGATGAGGGGACTCCAAGGGAAGATCACCAAAATTCAGCAGTTTGTTTCCAACATTTTCTAGAAAATATACCCCTTCTGAAATCTAATGAATGAATGGAATATCTTATAAATTATACAGGGACTACTAATAATCCATAAAGAGTGTAAGGAAGTCTCTACTGCACCCACTGGTCTTGGTTTCATTAGTAGAAGGAAATCCACACATCTTATTTGTGGACGCCTTGGATAGATCACCAGCCACCCTCATTACACATAAGAATTAGGTAGGGTGAATGATTATTATCAACTACCATGGTAAGATGATTCTTGGTACTGATACATGATATTATGATGTTAATTAGAACTATCCACACTCATCATTATAGTGAAGAAGACGAGGATTTACTTGCAGAACCATGATGTATATCTATTATCTTATATCGATCCTATCAAGTACAAGCTTGTCTACCCCATACTGACTGGGTTTCATGATCGATGGGTAATTATTTTAAAAAAATATGATGTTCAGTTCATTTAACTAAATTCATTATATGATAAATCCCTACATGATTAACTCACTGCAGACACTACCTAAAAATTTACACCAATTTTCTCCAAACTCCCATATGAGGAGGTTTTATATGGCCATGTTACTCCCCAAAATTTGTAGATGTGTTTTAATGGTTCCACCCAAAGTCCTATTGAAAAAATAATTAACAATAAATATCTTAATTGACTTGGATTATAAATTGTATTTTTTTCTGAAGACAATGAAATTTTACCCATAATGTCTCAATATTTGAAAGATGCACAAATAATGAGTAAGAATACCAATCAATCTTCATAGTTCTTAAACTGTCCCTATAACTATAGATAGCCTACATAAATTCGAATGGGGATTCTGATCAAGTTAAAATGTATATCAATGGATAATATCCCATTAAAAAGGAATAACCATCCCTTGTCAGTGGATACAATAGGGGACTAATGATTGAGTTCCCATTTTTACCATTTTGTATCATGTTCCCTGGTCACAAAATTATCACACTAGCATATAGGATAATGCAACCAAAATCGTTGATATCCCTCATCAGGAGGAAGTGATCTTCCATATCACATAATGAAGAATTCTCCAATCAATTGATGTTTATGATATGGAAGAAATAAATTTGGTCACCTCTAATACAGAGATTGATGAATTAATATCCATTCCTAGATGGATTGAGCCAAATATAATTTATCTCTATAATGAGCCTCTACTGGAAGATCAATAAAGAGAGAAATAGATTCATCATTGACCAACAAACATTACCAAGAAAGGGGGTCAAAATGAGAAAAATCTTTCCAAAAGAGAGTCATACTTGGAATCATCTATAAATGCATAGATGAAATGGAGATTCATCTTATTGTGGAAGAAGTATATATGGTCTCATATGACAGCGATCATTCAGGAACAAGTCTATCCCACCAAATCTAGATGGTTAGTTACTACTAGTAAACAATTATACAAGACTATATAGAATTAACAACGAAATGTAATGCATTCCAGATCATTTAAAAATTCTTCCCCCCCCCCCATAATTTTTACATACAGATAAACATTTCTGGCCATTGAAATTATACAGAATGGATGTTGTGGGGTTATATTCCCTATACAATACTAAGAAATTAAATTAAATACTTTCTACTATAGACTTATTATCTAAATGGAATAATGAAATACCCCAATAGGAATTCTAGACAAATAATATCATCATCATTATAATTACCCATATCATCATTACGATTAGAGTCCCCCACACAATATAGTTGGACCATGACACAATCTTTTATCATATAGAGTTAATGAGACTACACCAAGAGTACAAAATCATGTTCAAACACTCATCCCATTGTCATGCAGAAGATAATGGAATGGTATAGGCCTTCAATAAGATTATGTGAAATATAATCAAGAAGATAGTGAGTAAGTATAAAAAGTACTGTATGGAAAATATATTACATTATTTACGGGCCTACAATATCACCATACAAACTATTACATAAGAAACACCATATTAATTAATGTATGAGAACAGATAATTAATTCACATACTATTCTCGTTACATTAACTGTAAATATCCATTTGTGGAAAACTCTCAGATGATGAGAAATCATATAAATAGTTAGATGTACTGGACCTACTCAATTAGAACATTTTGTGTATATTACACAGCCTTGAATTCTATGAGAATCACATCTAGCGCATCATTAGTAAAATGACCCTCCACTATTGATTTCTTCCAGGGGAGCTTGTAATGGCTCTCCAAACCCCAACAATACATGGAGATAAGACACCATTGTTTGAATCCAAATGGTAAGGGCCTTATATCATACATATAGTCTTTCACAATGGATAACACTCATTGACCACAATGGATGGGGAATGTTCCACAACCCCCACCAATGAAATATTTCATATGAAATACATTACATAGATTCCATAAAATTTCACTCATCCTAGATGAAAGATGTTAAATAGAATTACATATATAATCTATGTCGCATTCCATTAAATATAAAAATGATTTCCATGATACAAGACATCAAACTGCACACCATCTCATTTCCTAACCATAGGAAACTAAACTGTATGATGAAAGTTATCACTGCATGATGTAAAAAAATCAAGATCACTGATTTTTCATCAGCATTCATGTTGGGTGACCCACTCCCTAATCAAATGATGTTATATTATGTATATCTTTTCACATTAGAAAAATTATAAACTACATGGAAACCCATTTCATTAACTAATGTGAATAAACTACAAAGAAATTGTCCTTACCACAAGATGTAAAACTGCACAGCTGACATTATTTATGTATGAATCTAAAATTCACCGTATCCATGAACTACATGTTTCATGATTCTATACCCAATTGGATACATATAAATCCCCCTACAATAATTCTTTGGCTCAACCACAACATTCATCTTCTTTAATGTTTAGTCACCCAAATCCATAATGCAAGATGTTAAACTACATGAATGATATTCTTTCGGTACAAAATTAAACTTATCATCGTTCAAGGAAAGTGTACAGATTTATGACTATTATATTGAAATATATGGTGATTATTCATTCTTATATCTTGGTATATCCACCCCATGATACAAAATTACCATTTCATTTCTCCAATTGCCTCCATGTTCTGAGGATCCTTCTCTATTACTTGTTCTTCCTACCGATAATAGATCGCCTGGGATTCAAATATTTTTTTAGGGATTCCAAAAATAGAAAAGAAATATTAGCTTTTGAATGGGTTACCATGAGCCAACATCATTACCTAATTATGTTAAACTGCACCATTGATTTCCCTTTTTTCAACATGGATCCATTGTCCTTAAAACATGACATTAAACTATATGGCTTATTTATAACTATGTGTGTCTTGATTCCTAAAACCACATGATACAAAGTGACTATAGGATATCCAATCCTCGGTCTAACTAAAAAATTTATAGATAAATTCTCCTATATTTGTATAGGTTATAATTACATTGAAAGAGTCACGTTCAATAACTTCGTGTGGCTTGATTCTTTCCATCAAATGATATATAGTGATGCCCAAATATCTAATCATGTGTGCATATACAATAACCAATGAAATGATTCACCAAAAATCCACAATATTTGTGTCATATATGTTTAATTTTTCTATGTATGAGTTCGAAATGAGTACATATTTCATGTGCATATAATATATATTGGACATTCATATCCTTACATCAGGACGTTAACACAATATGGAAGAAAATACATTCTTACATAATGATATAAAACTGAATGGAGAACATACCAATAATAAGTGTAACACCCAAATCTACCACGGTATGTTTCTCATTGAATAATACAACAGCTTGTACTATATGCAACATTGAGTACTAGAACACCACGACCTATAAAACTAGCTATTTAAAAATCATTTATAATAGCTATACCAATGTATTGAAATATAAAAAAATTTATATTTCAAAATGGACATAATTTTTGGATTCAACGTATAAAAATATCTTAGGGTGAATTTTTGGTATTTTCATGGAAACTTTCAATATTTGATGAATAGTGAAAACACTACGTTATTGTTTAAAACCAACATTCTATTTAAATAATTATTTTAAAATTTAAATTTCTTTTACATTAAAAATAGATACATTATAGATATATTAATATAATGTAATTCAATATAATCATCTTATAATAATAATACATATATAAAATTTTATTAAACCTTTTTACAAATTTTACCCACCTTTTAGGCACATTTTAAAATTTACATAAAATGTAATTTTAACACTTCTATAAATTGAATTTAAAAATTCCAAGAGACACGATTGACATCAATACGTAAAATTTTGTGCAATAGGATGAAATTAATATTTGGTGAATAGTTATTATAAATTTTATTTACCATGGTGAAGAGTAAATGGGGTAATTAATGGTAAGAATGATATTAAAATTACCCTAAAAAGGTCATAATTCTATTGGATAAGTGTATTTCAATCAAAATCAACCATATACATAAACTATTATCCTTTTTCATCAATATTTCTTAGATTAAAACATTTATTATATTTTATTTAATGGAGAATAATAAGTGTTAAATTAAAATTTTAATGACTAATATATTCTTAATATAAGGTTATACATAAGAAAAATTACACAACAAATATTAATTAGAAATAAAAAAATATTTCATATATAATAGTGTTTTATTTATAATTTTTAGACGTTAAATGGTTAAATTTATTTATGACACAATGATGATGCAATAATTACCTAATTAATGAAAGATTGAAATAATTGATATTTTTAATATTATAATAATTGTAAATTGAGACTTTTCAGGAATTAAACGCTTTTTATTGGTTAATATTACATGTTGGGGTTGATTAAATAAGTTTTTTTTGATGTGATAGTGTTTTTATGACATTCACAAAAAACTAAATACCAAATAATGTAAAAATTGACATAAAAGTGTTTTTCAAAAGAAATACTATTTTATTAAATTATATAATAGTACTAAAAATCAATGGTCTAGAAAAAGGACATATACAATGTTAGATATGACATTAATGAACAACCTGAGGTTCTGTTAACATTTTATAGTATGTTTATTAACAATGTTATATAATAATACTAGAAGACATGGTAAAAGGTAAACTATTTAACTAAGAGTTAAATCTAATCGATAAGGTTAATATGGTGGCTCAAAGTAGTATAAAACCTATTAGTTGAGAGTGTTTCAACCAAGACCTACCTTATCCTACAAATAAATCTATTTTGAGACATTAGATAAAAAATATGAGATTATAATAAAATTATATTTCCATCTTTTCTTAAAGTGACCCTCACCTCTCTTATAAATAGTGACTTCCCCTTATCTTAATTTTACAACCCCAAATCCATTTAAATCATTCAATCCCTCCTCAAATATCCTCCCAAATACACTTAATTCTTCCTAGAGGTCACACTTTTATAAGAAAGTCCACCTACAGAGCCCTTTTTTCAAATCAACAGATTGAACCTGAAGCATAGGTAATTACTTCATCACCTCTTTCAATGTTCTTTTCTTCATCCACTTACTATTTATTTATCGATTCAATAAGAAATTAATAAATCAAGTACCTTATACATACAGTGATTTTATAATAAAAATTTTACAACCATATTCATTATTCTATCCATCCTATGAATGAAAATATCACCATATGTGCGTACGTATGGCTTACCGTCTCGACGTCATGGTGTAGTTTGTCATTCAACGCTGCATTTTTTGGATGGGTATATTGATGAGTGTAGTTGATTTAAATAATAAATATAACATGTCAATTATTATTTATATATAATATACCATCCAATTAAATATTATTTCACCACCAATAGAATGATATCGTCATTCGTTGGTACGTAAGACTTACCATCTCCACGATGCGATTAAATTTCTTTCTCCATCGTAACCATTCAAGAATAAATTTCATTTTATGATTAAAAATAATTTATAAAAAAACGTAATACCATTATGGATATGAATCAAATACATTAATTCCACAAAAACATGACTTACATAACAAAACATTTAAAATAAAACAAATTAGTTAACACCCAAAACAATGATACTATTTAAATATCATTATCAAAGTAATATTATAAGATCATATGCGATATCATATTTATGTATGTGTTTCATATATAATTTAATAACACTTATTTCTCCCATATATTGGAGGTTATCATTACCTTGACTCAGTAAATGTACGTGGTAAGGGTTAATTTTTCATTATCTTTAGTAGTCGAGGTTGTTTATATGTAAGTATCTACTGGGACATATTTATCATCCATATAATTGTTTTTAGAAAATTTATTTCAAAACGTTTTTACTATTTCCTAGAATTTGGTTTATATTCATTTATACCCATTTTGAATTTTTTAAAAATGTTTTGAAAGAATCATTATGTTTTTTTGAAAATCAGGTACTTTATGACCTTTCGATAAAATTAAGGAAAGAATGTTTTTTAACTTATACAGTAGGTGTGGATGTTTTTTTCATTATAAAGCCATCAAAGATTCGATTAAAAGTTTATAAGAATATTTCCAAAATAAAAGTTTTCTTATAATTACATGTATTTTAATTGTATATAAATTGGAAAGAGATATTTTACTCAAATAGTATTTTTATTGACTTCATCTATGTCAAAATCAGTGAATGAATTTTACATGTGTTTGAATTTTATTTATTATGATACAATAATCCATATTGTATTGATGCTTTTTTTATATGTTTGACTAAGGATGTGATATATTTATATCATTCATGGTTTATTGTGAATTTTTTACATTTCAAGTAATATTATTAGTATGAATGTTTATTTTATTTTTCATCTTTTTCATTTGAGTAATGAATTGGGCTTAGAACGTGATAGGAGGTTCCCGCTATATCTCCTTGATGCATCGGTAAGTCTCATGTGACAAACTAGTGTCTTGGCATGAGGCCTTGACAAAATAATTTTTTTTCCTTGGAACGAGGCCTTGAAAATGTGTTTATGATTCCCAAAATTATGAATTCCATCATTATGAAGTTATCCTATTGATTTTACATGTGATTATTTTACAAGTATAATATCTCTATAAATAAGTAAATGGGATTATTCAATTTATCATTGCCATACTATTATTTAGTTTAAGATTAAAAGGATTGTGTTTTATTCTGATACATTAGCACAAATGTTTATGCTTATTTATAATAGTTTCTATTATATTTTTATCCTTGCTAATCATCTGAGCTCGCTACTTATTTATGTTTTATTTTTCCCTGGATATGATGAAGTATATTTTGATTAACCTATATGAATAGGCTATGGGATATGAGTATGTTCAATGGGGACACAATTTTTTTCCATTTCTTAATATAATGTAAAACAAGTTTATATATCTTGTACTTTCTGGGATACAAATATAATCGGTATTTCCAGACATGATCTCTTGTGATCATGCCAATGTTATGTAATAATGCACCAACTTTGGGTAACTTGTTTCAGGGCATTTCAAGAAGACATTAAAACATCAAAAAAATACATCCACACTACATTTATTTAAAATGTGTAGGCCATCTCCCATTATCATCCCTTATCATCCAAGGACAAAAATAGATTTACCTTGGTTAACCAGGGTGTATGATTCTTTTTCCATCCTCTAATCCCCCCAATTAATACTTCACAATTCATGTCCTTAGATACTCAAGTAT
Source organism: Viscum album (assembly GCA_963277665.1). NCBI lineage: Eukaryota > Viridiplantae > Streptophyta > Magnoliopsida > Santalales > Viscaceae > Viscum > Viscum album. The sequence goes on along the minus strand of OY728141.1, from coordinate 586,878,472 downwards.
CTAAAAAAATTCATGGCCCTTGGAAAAGAAAATATTTCAGAATACCTGTTAATTTTATTGATACATACAGTCTTATCCAAACCATGTATAGACATAATGGCCTTATATTAGAGTCTTTCTAATCCATTTGATCTGAAAATCACCATTATAGAACCCAAAAAGTTAGGGTGTTGTGGGTTATCCTTGATATGATTATGCACTATAATTACTCATGAGCTGAGAACCTATATATATGATTTACAACATTTTCATATCCCACTATGATGGATGGTGGAGTATTGTTTACCCTAGGCATATGAATTAGAATATTGTGTAATATTCCTCTCAAATTATGTCCATGTGCATCATGTCCTTAAACTACATGCACTTTGGTCAAATAAGTATGACCATAAGATCTAAATGTTTATGGTCCAAATCAAAAAACCTTAAAATACTAGTGAATGAGAAACGAGAAATGTTATGTTAGAACCCCTAAAGGGAGGTGTGTGAAAAATTCAAGTCTTCACATGCTGAACACTTCGCCTTATGAGTTCAAAAAAAATTAGGTTATAAATAAAAAAGGAATAAATATCATAATTTCTAAATATTATCCAATAAAAATATCCAATCTATGATCACTAGTATCCATATTATAATAATAATTTAGACTAATGATATGTCACACGTTTTTGCCGTATAAGCTTCTTTTCTAGAAAAGCAACTACTTTTAGTTCTCTTGAAAAATTATTTAAATTTTCTCTTTCCACAAATCACACTTCATGAATTGAGTGTCTCAAGTCTCCATAAATATATGATGTTCATTGAATAAGAATAATCTTCTTTAAGGGATCCTTTTTATACTATATATGTATGATTATGTATCATTAATATTATCCTATGAATGCCAACAAAATATTTTACTATACAAATAGAAATTTCTTATCATTATAAGCCCAACAATCATTGTTTTTGAACTAAAAACCATAGTGTGGTCTGGTCCATTCCTGATATGATTTTCCTATACCATAATCATGACCTGAATGATTTAAAGAATGTTTTAAAATCCTCATAAATCAATTAGTCATGGAGATTTGACATCCTCGATATTGCGTCACAAGTTTTTCGACCATTTCTCAAATAAAGGATGAGACACTCCATTGTTGATCGTTTTGATGGACAATAACCCATGACTTCAAAACATAGTGTGTAAGGATCCAAATTTGAAATTTATGTGTTGAATTTGACTTGGGCTCCCACACCCTTCTTGGATAGTCATTCCTATACAAAAAACATAGTCATCTAAACATTTTTGTCTTCATAAATCTTTCATGGCCCTAGGAAAAAGGTGGGGATACCTCTATTTGAGAATGATATCGATTGATATGTGAATTGTCCTACCAATTAGAACAATCGCCTCCTTTAAATAAGGAACTCTGATCCTTGTGATCCTGGGTAACACTATGGAGGAACTCGGCACCTTAGGGAGTTATGATTCATCCAATGCCTGTCTTCCACATGAAATATTTCTTGTAACAAATGTTTGTGATATAGATTATTAAACCAATTATATACATATACAGCTAAACTCAGTATCCATTTTATCACACATACACCCATATCACCTAAAAAATCGTCTTTGAAACATTTAAAAGAGTGAATACATCTCTATGTGACCATGATATTGATATATAACGTATTCGGCCTATAAATCATGAGAACCTAATACTTTTAATAAAAGAAATACAATCACCGTGAGGCTTAGAAACACCATAGTAGAACTCAAAATCATTTTCTGTCTTTACTCATCCCTGAAATGTCTTCCTCATATTCCATATTAATAAATACAATGTTTGAGATAAAATATAGCAATCTACATTGATAGATTTTCTAAGAAAAAAGATCTTAAAAGGTAGTGATAGAATGTTTTGGGTAAATGACCCTAAACTATATAAAAATAAGTTCTAAGATAAAAGACCTTAAACTAATATGGTTGAATATATGAGCTAAAAGACTATAAACTATAGTGGTGGACAGTTTGATCTAAAAGTCATTAAATTAGTATGATAGAAGGTCTAAACTAAAAGACCATAAAATACTTTGAAATAATATCTTATTTAAAAGAACCATGACTAAATTGATATAAGGTCTGAGCTAAAATTACCTAAAATACATTGATTGAATGTTTAAGCTAAAATTCCCTATACTAAAACAATATATGGCCCGAGATAAATGTCCCATTAATACAACACAACCACTATTTTGTTTTTTATAGTGGAAATGATACAAATATTGTGAGTACCACTATTTGGCCTTTTAAAAAATTAAGATATGCTCACTATTTCCAATAAATTAAACACTAGATACAGAACTATGTATCCAGTTAATATATTTTACCAAATGTGTACTTTTGTGACTCAGTTGATCTTATAATAGATTCAGAAGATGTGTCAATGAGGAATCTTATTTTAGTAGGAAATCATTAGAATTTCGTCAAGAAAATATCATGAAATGTAGACATTCAAATCCATCAATTTAAGTTTTCATGATGTTAGGTAAAAATTGGGTATCATAAAATATTCATCAAACACAAGATCAATGAAATTTCATGGACATAATGAGTAAATTATCATTGAAAATAAATATAAATGGTTGAAAATATCTACAAATTGATAGTATATTGAACTATGAATATCAAAATTTATGAGTGCATCCAAAAATTCATCAAAAAAAAATAAAAAAATAAATCAACAATCACACTACATACAAATTTGATCAGATGAGATGGCCAAATCATCAAGAGTCTGATAGGACACATCGATGAAGCACTGGAATGACTCACATCCCACATTATCCACTTACTTCTTATGATTAAGGGTCTAAATAAGAGTAAACATTTCCTATACTCTATTTTGAGTGGATTAAAATGATGATTATGACACTATAAAGCCAGACCATAAGATATCTATGATATAATCTTATCCATATATCTCAATAAACAATACATCCATTCGAGAAATCAACATAGATATGAATTGATGGATCTATTACAATGCCTCTGAATACTCATTTGTCCACTCCACTACATGAGTCCCATCATAAATATCATGAAATAACCTCTCACCAGGATTACTCATTATGTGTTTGGTTAATTATTATCATGATATCATATAATGGTTGGATGTCAGATCCAACCACCCCCGAAAACATGAAATAGGAGACAAAGAAATTCCACTAGACTGTGAAAATATTAAAGGGATTTTTAGTGACCAAGGTGTGAATCTACCTCCATATCAGTATATTCAATTAATGATACCAATATATGGATTCTGTAATGGGTATGTCAGAGGAAAAAATAGCTATCTAAGTCGATGATGTGGCAGGATAAGAGGACTCATGTATTCTCCCCTCATTTGGAGAATTGTCAATTATTTATTTTGGATAGAAAATTTCCTATATATATTCTTCCATGCCAATGAAATGTGCATCACTAGGATGAGGTCAGCTCCTCTAATACCTGACTGATTCTTGAATAAACTTGATATGTGCTATGAATATGGAATTTCGTGAGGAACATGAAATGTCCACATGAAGGACCAGTCTGTTGGTCACAACAGTCAGGTTGGATTCTACCTAGGAATGAGAATAATATTGTGATAGAATGACACATACATCAAAAGTAGTAATAATGATCTCAATATTGGTATCTTTGAGCTCCAATATCAGGAAAAAATAAATGTTGATCATAGGGAATCTCTCTCTATACCTGGTATCTGAAGGGAAAGGGTAAACAATATGTATGTATCAGAACTAGAGAGTGAACCAATAAGGTTTATACAACCCAAAAATTTAGATTTCATCCATCCTAGTAGCATGAACCCTATCCTGAAATGATATATTGTATGGCCTCACTTCAAGTGTTTCATTGCCATTGTCAATAATTGTCCCAACTAGTGCAAAATAATTGGTGATGTAAAATGAATCAAATCATATCATAATATCAATAACAACTTGGAGGGTTAATAAAATGGACTTAATCCTATATATGTACCAATAATAGGGGAGAGATAATTCACCATAGATCTCATAGGTATTATGGTATCTATAATAGTGGAAATTCCCTCCTATCTATCCAAATAGAAACTGGAATGGACTGCCGATAATATAAGGGATGTTTCCCTACTATATGGGTCATAAGATATGGTAAAGCCATGAATGAGATGGAACTACCAAATTAATGCACATAACCTATTCTTGTTGTGATTCCATCACTATTCTACACACCTGAATTTAAAAATCACACATCACCAAATAGGAAAATCCAAATGATTGGGAAAATGTCTATGAGTCCCATATGACTAAGGAACATTGATATCTTTGAATTCACCTTGTATCCTCATGAGTCATTCTCGTAAGAATTTATTATATCCCAGTATGATCTGAAGCTATCATTAAAATTTTGTGAAGGGTATATGTGATGTATTATAGTGGTCAACCAATATCCTTTACAGTAGTAGAAAATGTTAATCTAATCATTAAATAAATTAGTTAACATACATCCATTCCTTATTAATATTAGTTAAATAAATGTTTAGAATGTTCCTCTACCAAAATGGATTTTGCGCAAGGTCATCCAAGACATCCATGGTAGTAATTATTTTGACATATATTTCCCAAAGGGGGATATCCAACCCAGAGGATATATATCCTAGAGGATGATTCCTACCTCACCATGGGATAGACAGAATGAGTTGGTGTCATGAAACGAATAGGTCTCCAGCTCCCTAAGAAGACCACACGGTTGTTAAAAAATGAAATGGGAAACACATACCTCTTCTAAAATATGGATATCATGAATTTATTAACCAAATACTAAGAAACTCTACAAAACCAAGAATGGACATTCCCGTTTTTTAGAGAAGTTTCCAAAAGTGTGTAAACCCCATTATGATCTCTTCCAAATACTATAGTTTTATAAAGAAGTTATCAATTTTCATTTTTATCATTGAAATATGGGATAAAGGGTGACATCACATCCATTTGGACCGATAGGGATGATTTACATCATATATGATCACCCTTAAGACCATGTAGTGACTAATTTCCATCCTCATAAACTATCGTCTGAATGCAATAATAGTTACATAGTTTTAAAAATGATGGTATATTGTAGTTACTATAACGGATAACTAAATAATTCCATATCCCAAGTCCATATATGTGAATTTTTTCTGTTAAACGATAATTATAGATTTTAAATGAGATAATTCTTTTTAGAACAACATTTTTAGGAATAACATGATATCATGGGATATCATTGAAATTAATATAAATCATCAACCTCTAGATATGAATTTTTGAGGATGTATGACATGATGCAGAATCCATATGAACAAATTATAATGGTAAATATCAGATGGATGAAAAAAAATTGTTAAATTAATTGTATAAATCCTAGAAGCATCATGTTCATCACATGAATCATTAATGGGATTCACAATCTCATAAAGGATTTAGGAATATCTTGGTCCATAAAATATATGTTGAACTGTATTAACCCATAAAACATGACACAAATGCTGAACAAGTATCTATACCCACGATCTTGTGACCATGATATTATCACACTATCCACATAATATTTGATGTGACTATGGTACTAAGCCAGAAGATCCTGGGAAAAATTTAAAGAAAACAATACAGTAATAAATCTTTTTTTCAACCAGTTACTGAATATGGATTCATGGATTTTTTGAAAATGTTTTGTAGAAATCATGTTCTTCAATGCAATTCTTTTGAAACATTCTTGTATATGGATCACACAATTGGTTATTATTGAAAGGTGTTGCGAGCGATCATATAATGAAGGATGATCACAAGATATCATAGAATTGGGTAGATGGTGAATATGATTGCCTATATTCATTTATTAATTATGACTTCTATCGAATATGAAACATCACCCAGAAGGCAAAGAGTTTCCCAACACACTGATTAGAGATGGTGCCATGGACTCATGTGGGAATTTTCTTCAATGAGAACCAAGTTGTTGTTTCTATTGAGTAAACTCTTCAGGGAGAAGGTATAATTACACCGTCTAAATTATAATAGGAAAATTGATAAATGATGAAATACATGAAATATAGGAATTTTTTTCCCTACAAAAGAGATTGAAAGGTAGAAAAGACACATGGATCACATAACCCTCAAAAGTATATGTGATAAAATAAAATTTATAAGGGCATGCGAATTTAATATGAATAGAGTAAAACTACATAAAAATCTTATGTAGTACATTTTTAAATTCCCCTCTTATTTTTTTGAATGAATCAAGGAAAATAACAGATCATGTGATTGATTCAAGATGAATTAATCTATATCTTGAGACTTTTTAATAGGTGGACTCCTAAAATCTTTCCAAAAATCTTTTTGAAATAAGGGAATAAAATATCTTAATAAAATGAGCCTCAAATAGTTGTAAACCATCATGTGATGTTTCCATGATGGTTCACAAGACACCATGGATGCCTCAGGGACATGCTAACCATATTGCGCAACTACATGTTAGCATGTAACCCCCATCACCTGATGTGTACTATACTTGTATGGGAAGACTAGTGCTTCCCCTTCAACCTCAATATATAAAAAGAATGTTTTTTCATGATAATTTTCATGAATCTCAATTAAACCATTGACTGGTTAGGTGATGTATCACTGAAAGGGAGATTGGTTGTCTTTGAAAACACCCTTTCAAATTCGTGAGATCCACAACTTTTATAAAATAAACCAGGAAATAAAAAAGGGAGATAAAATTATATTTTTTAGAGGGGAAGATATATTGATCTTATAAGATTAAATTAATATGAAATTGATAATATATATTTATCCAATGAGCGCCTCATTGACAAGATATCTTGATCTCATGAAAGGACACCTATAGAGCCACATTTTTCTCATGGATGGTCCTGAGAAAAGCTCCTCAAGTCACGAAAAGGCCTTCTAATAGAAATCACACTCTCATGGCGGTCTATATATTTGTAAGAATATTATTTTTCAATAGGATTAAAAAAGACCCATTTGATTGGAAAAAATCCAATAAATTGTATGTTGATGAGATTAAATCATAGTCAATAAAAATCATGTGACACATATGGAATGACATCGTGAAGTGTGTGACACCAAATACCTCCATTGACTCCATATTGGCTCTAGAAAAGACACACCACACAATGTACCATATAGAAGTGTTGTTGAGGCCTATAAATACACTAACCTATCATGAATATATTCTTCTTTGGAACCATACACTATTGAACCTATGAATTTGAGATGACTTATCGTAGCATTTAATCCTGCAATCAAAACGTGTTATTCCAAGTAAAAATATGAGGAATGACAAATAGGATCAGATAAACAGAATAAGAACTTCTTGTGATCACTAATAGATCACACAAAGGACCTCTAGTGGGTTATGTGAATGAAATACCACATTATTTTGTATCATTTGAGACATAAACAATATAAGTCTAAAATATCTAATGAACATATGCATAAAAACTATAATTAATGAATAAGATATATGATAATTTCGAAAATAACATATACGTTGATCCTTATGTTCTATTCATTACTCATACATATTATGTGACAGCATTAAGTTGTGTCACCCAAGTAATGTGGCATCCCCATGATAAACCATTCAGATCATATTATTTCTTCTAGAAACCTCAAAAAATATCGTACAAAACACTATGAGAATGCCACTTATGTCTCAAGATTCCCTCCAAGAAGACTATACAAAAATTCTTATATCCGCTAGAAATGTATATTAATATACATGGAGACACCTATGTATATCAACTAGGACACACGAAGCCATCTAGACATACCTTATAGATCTCATGGAACCCATAAATATTGTTTGACATGTATCACATTGGATCCAAGAAATGCAATGGTTGATCATGTGAATCCATCCATTCATTTCAGTCAGTATCATTTGATGCTCTCAATAAAACATCAACAACGTTTCACGATGTCCTCAAGGGAAGTAATCCTTCATCAATTTATTATCTTCAGACATTCCATTCATATTATGCGAGGTCCTTTGGAAAATTAAAAATGATCATGTGATTGTATTCAGAAATTTCCAAAAAATTTCTAGATTTCTCTAGACACTCTTTGAAAAGTCATGAGAAAAATCATGAAATGTTAGGTTGACAGTCAACTAGGTCAGGAAGACTACTAGGCATTTCCAAGAATGAATCCCTGGAAACGATAAACATATATATCCACTGTATTATGGAATCATAAGTGTTTAATTCCCATTAAAATTGAAGTATGATAACACTGATTTCATCCATAAATAGGATATATAGGATTACATCTGAATGATTGATCTCAATATTAAACAGCCAATGGAATACTTCAACACGTATTTCCCATATCCATAAGAAGTGAAAATGATTACTTCATAGCGATTTTTAATTATAATGAGATAGGATCACATGGTCTTGGGGAGATTTAATGATCATATCACTAACATCATGGACTCATAGAAGATAGGTAAAACATATTGTGTATGCCCCGATCAGCAAGATAATATGTTATGTCCCTTAATATAAGTTCTTCCTTAGTGTGTAAGTCCAGTTTAGTTTAAATTGAGAACATTGATTCCATCACAACTAGGATAAGTAGTATAAATTCATGTGGTCTAATATCTAATGAGAATCCAATTCAGTTAATGTGCCTCGAGGACTCCAAAATTAAAACCATAATGTTCCAATCCATCCTTTAGTATGGTTATCCTTCCTCATACACTGGAGGATTGAGTATTAAAATGAACTATTAAAACATTTATTCCTTCCATACGAATGATACATAAGATTCCTTTCTATGGATCACAATCAAACATGCATCATCCTTTGTGTAAGTCCCAATATGTATCCTCCAATCCAACCATTAAGAACCAATTTATACCATAGTTTACTCATTATTCCTCATCCAACAACATATTGGGATTTCAGTTCAACTAGATTTAATAAAATTCCTTCCATGAATAGGATACGTAGTAAACATTCATAAGGACCAAGTCCCATATTTAATATCCAATGTTTTTTGCAAGTATGCAAGTCCAAAACCCTTCGGTAGTAGGACTAATTATATTTTTTCCCTTTTTCTCACACTAATCATATATGATGTGGGATTAGAGAGTTTCAATGATCACATCACATTCATCGCAAATCTCCACCATCTAGGTCATCTTTAATGTTTATTCCTAGATCAATGGAATGATATAACTACCTCCATATTAGAGTATCGACATCATGGAATGTATTAATGGAGTGATTGAACATTGATAACCATTATACATATAATAACCAAGATCTGTTGGATGCCTGCCTATGGTTGGAGATCAATATATAATGAAAATGTTCCACCTTACATGTCCTTTACAAATGTGATTAATCATTTTTATTTTAACAAACTATGATGGGTTTGAATCATATTATAAATAATGATACATATGATTCTTTATAATGGCTCTATCACAACCCTGAAATATTAACCACCTAACAGAATAACAAAATACTATAGAGTTTTAGTTCACATGGTCTTAACATTCCAGCAGCAACCCATCTATGGGAAATGGATAAAGAACCATTGATAAAAATAGATGGATTAACAAATGAGATCCCCAAAATTTATATAAAATGATTCATACACTAATAATTTTTCTTCGGTAACAAATCATTCATCGAGATTATGAAGAGATTATCAAACGTATCTTAAATCTATAAGTGAATAAAGGAGTATACATGAATTTACTCTATATGGGTGTGATAAGACAGAACTCCCATCCTATCGATCTATGTGAGTTTCATGATTCCATTGGGTATGAAACCCCAATTTCCACCATACCTTCGAAAATTATTGGTGTACCCTATTATTGACGTGGGAACCATTGGGAGATTTTTTTAATATATAAATTAACTTTTAACCAAACTTGAATGATTTTATAAAATATTGAACCCCCCATAATCAAAACATAGGGTCAAGACAATCATGCTATTATAGAGAAACAAAGTGAGAAACCCTATATGAGTTAATTTAACATTGGATCCTCATTAGAAAGAAAAAAAGTATAGATATAATAGTTATTGTTGGACCATTATTTTATCACCACAGTAGTGATCACCAACTACTTCCATCTATCTCATTGAAACTAATGATTTAATGTTATGAAAAACATAGGGGGAGATGATGTAGTCTACTTATGAACATGTAATTTATGTGATTACGTTTCCAAAGGGACAAGACCTATATTATTGTTTCATTGAACATTTTTTTATGTAAGGAAAATTTATCTATTAATATGTAACATCTTTGTATGAAAATTATGGGTCAATCTACCATTTATAACAATACTTTTAACCTCAATACACTTATCCTCCATGATATTTAGAGAATATTTAATAAAGAAAATATCTTTTAAAAAAATATTACTACATTGTTTATTGATAAATAAAATTAATGAAATATTTTCTAAATTAGGAAAATATATTATTACTATTTAAATCAAAAATTATTTCGAATATCATGTGATTAAATTTTCAATACCAACCAATCCTGAATAATTATTTAACCATAATGTAGGAATAATATTTATTCTAACTAATTATATAAACTGTTGAATTCAACCAAAATTTCATATACACTATATGGGTTTTCCTGTAAAACTATTTTTCATTGTAATTAAGAATAAAAATCTACATACTGATGTTAGTATCCAACAACAATCCAAGGACCCATTGAGAATGATGATAATTTATTCATGAAAAATAACATCCTATAGATAGTCAATGTGTAACATTATATCATTATCAAGACATTTCAAATAGTGTAAGTTATATGATGGTTTCAACAAACTATATTCTTGATGTATCTTTAAATTGATGTCTATAAATGAACTTACCTGCATAACTCAATGGAAATGCATTTATTAGATCATTCCATTCACATCAAAGAGCATGAGATGTCAATTTTTTCCATTTGATAGAAGGGATAAATCTATTAATTCATTATCTATTAATGAAATATAACTCTTGAAGAACAAAAAATTTCTTATTTCACAACAATAAATTTATTTCAATGTTTTTGTTACATACTCATCCCGGTAGAAACTATATACGGGGCCCCGACCCATCTCCCAACATGACCTCATGTCTGCCCTCCCATAGGCTAGAGGCTACTAACTACTAGTGAGTGTCTAATGTGTTATGTTAGGAGAATATACCTCATTTAATATTGTAATCAATAGTAGGTAATAATACAAAAAAAACCAATATAACTACTGAACGTGCATTACCATACATTATCCTAAACTAGGTACAAGCCCACTACGAAATAAATTTTTTCTAGGTCATGTCAAATAGTGCTAAGAGTTATGAAAACCCTAAAAAATAAAAATAGGTGAATCCCAAATATGGGTCTCAAAACTAGGCCTATATTTCCCATACATGATCATCATATTCCCAATAAAACATCTAGAATCATTCCATTTCCCTTTTTACAGAACTATAACCATTATGTCTTATTGGGTAACAAATGGTGGCCCGAGTAGGTTGTATGTAAAACATTGAATACATCTATGAATTATATCAAAAAAATATCCATTATAAAAAAAATACTATATGGAATAACAATTTTAACAAAAAATAAAAATAATAAACTATTTTATATTTACAAACCATGTTCCTATTAAGCACATTAATCACTTATTTCCATGAGTTAGACATTTTCATCGATTATACATCGGCCTATTATACAAACAAAACTATACATAAAGGGAAAATTCAATTTACCAATCTCAATAGAGAAAAAATTTTATAGTAATCACATAACACATTCCTTGGATCCTTAGTTAAGGTTGTCTCCTCAAATGCAGCTGTTAGGGGCATAGAGCCCCAATCCAATGAGATAAGATAGTTTTTATATGGATGGAGTTTAGAGACATAGTCCAACCTAAACTGTGGGATTAGAACTAGAATTCAATACACCACATACAACCAGTCCATGTGAGCACACTTCATTAACTATAACACACTTACCAAACAAAACCATAACCATAATACACATTCATAATTTTCAAAAGTAGTCCATTTTACACATAATTAAATATCATGTATTATCTCATTTACACATTCTCATTTACATGTCTTAACTCAATTATCCAATTTATAATATTCAGTAGTTATTTCATCAACAACATTACAATTTTAGAACCATCAATCAATTATCATATTTACATCGTACGAAACACTCCCTTATTCAATGTTAACAACAAGACACAATTATCATTGGTTCTATTTCATAACCCCAGTTAATATGTCATCACATTTATCATTGGGGCTTTGTCATAAACATTAAATTGTACACTAAGAATTTCAACTTCAATGTTCAATTTTCAACTCACCCCATGGGTGGAACTTTAACCATTCAAATCAACCTCAACACATCACATGAGAATCTAGAGAGGTTCAACTAAACATTTAACCAAAAAATGTATCATTTATTCTAATTCAAACAAATCTGAAAACACAATGACCCCAATGAAAATCCACACACTCTTTAATAACATACTAAACAATGGTATATAACTTACATATCACATAACTCAGTTCTAAATACAGAAACTAACTTCACCTTATCCCTCGATTTAGAATTTAAAAAGAATCAAATAACCTACATATAAAATGATTCTAAAAAAGGGTTTTATCGATTCAGAAAATGTAAAAAGATTACAGAGCCCTAATATTGAAAACAGAACATAGAGGATTGTTAGAATCATTCATTGTTTTGTTCCAGACTCAACAATTCTCTCAATGGCTTATTAATACAGAAGATCACCCCTTGGGATGTTATGGAGGTTTTTTCTCTTCATTATTTCTCATAGAGGATGAATAATAGAGAATATCGGGTAAGACTTCATAAAACATGATGGGGAAATGGTGAATTACCCCTCAATCATGAGGTAAACACTATTGCCTAATTGATAACCAACAAATAAAACAATCGTTCACCACCCTCTATACAATTGGCGCTATGATGCGTGATTTTCGGAGGATCCCACACTATTTAGAAAACCATGTGGTTACTATGTATTTTGGAAATATCAAATACTACATAGTTAGGCTCCTCACCATTCACGATTTCACAAACCATGCTCCTAATCTCTATGAATGTTTGGTAAATCCCCATGTTGACTACTAACCCTATTCCAGCAATGTGGAATGTAGTGGATGACCACATTTCCCATGATTTCATGTCCTAAAACACCTGAACACCACTAAGACACCGTGTACACCTCGTAAAAATTTAATTAACCAAAATAAAGGGAATTATAGAAAACATTATACTATTATTCACCTCATAGAAGTCCATGATCATAAAACTTCCTAACGTTACAATGGATCTTCCATGATATATACTCACTAGAGTCACCAAGCATCCAATGTTATTAGATCGGGACACTTGGACCACATACATGAGTCCATCCCCCATGAATCTTTATGAAAATTACCATGGTTCCATAAAACTAATTATAATGTATTGGTATTTCCCCACAATATTTTCTCACTATTATACCGAATATAGAGTGGATGGAGCTCAAAGGATGCATCAACCTCATGCTCAACATCATCGACATCAATAACATGACAAGGGTTAGATTGATAGTAAGAAGTTGCAAATGAATGAAAATTCATGGCAATATAATGTTGTGGATGTTCCAATTGGTACACCACATATCTGATCCCCTATAAAATCTCAAATGTCACCATGTTCCATGGAACCAACCTACCTTGTTTTTGAATCTTTTGGTGACCCAACCATGATGAAACACATAAGAGAACATGATCACCCACTGTTAACTCAAGTGGTCAATATTTGTTGACTACCACATGAATCATTCCTACATTGTGTTTTGAGATACATTTACAAATCAATTAAACATACATCGATGTCTTCTATATGAAAATTAGTCCCAAAAATGAATATTCACCAACCTCTATCCAATATAACATAGATATACATAGTCTTCTATAATGTGACTCATACAGATCTATTTGAATAGTATCTTGTAAATATCATTGTATTAAATATCAACTATCTCTATGTGATTATCCCATGATCCACCAAATATTGTGGCACATTCCATCAACATGTCCTCCAGAACAAAAATTTCATGTTCCGACTACCCATTTGTCTACGAGTGAAAGGTCATACTCAAAAAAACTATGGTACCAAGAACCATCGGTAACCCATACCAAAATCATGAAGTATGTCATATATTTTAATATAAATCTATATTACATGAAACCTTATTCAACCATACTACCTCCTATCCATATAAATCAACCAGCTGGTCCAGGGTAAAGGTCTCTTATATCAGTAATAAATGGCCCACCTTCAATAACTGATCCAAAACTACCCCAAACACATCACTCTTCTTTATTTACCTTGGATGAACTAAAAAATATATCTTGAAGTCATCATGAATCTATTACAGAATGGGAAAAAGTGGTAACAAAATGAATGGTCACTAATTCTCGACCCTCACCTACTAACAAATGTAGAATCACATCAAAATACCACCACCATCTTCTAAATACTAGACCACCAATACTGTTTATGAATATCTCAATACATTTTCGCCAAACCACGATACACCTCCCACATAGAATAATGGATCACACACAAATCAAATCATCATGTGTAAATATATATTTATTACCACACAACTAGGAACATAAAATCTCTCATCGTCATCATTAGTAAAATTTAAAGGTGACTCCCCACCTTCCAAACATTTCCTTAAATCCAAACACTCTGTTCAATCATAAATTCTCTCCAAGACCTATATAATAATAGATTACTCAACTAATAAGGATGAAAGGGTTGTAATAAATTCTCCATCTTGAACTACATGGTTCATCTCAAAAAAAACACCATCATCCTCACTCGAAACTAGATTCTTGAACTACCTGGTGTTGAGTCTCTTGAAAAAAATAATTTGAAACACTATTCCCCTTTAGCCGCATATATTCTAGTTCATAATAAATAGACTGAATGTTGTCGAACAATATGAATATTCATATATTCAATTCATATTGGGGGAAGATATAAAAAATGAATTTATTGTTGATATACAGGGTAAACCTTTATCCCATCAAATAATATGTCAAAATTTTAAGTAATAAAATAATAAGTCAAATTAAAGATCTTGCATACGGTAATTACATTCATGAGGCCTCAATTAACATGACAGATATTCTACAACCCGGTCATTCTGCAATAAAAATTCCATGACACCAACACCAGATACATTAAAAAACAAGATATTTTTCTTACCCAGCTTTTTTAGGACCAAAATCTATTCTATAGTCACCTACTACTTTAAGTACATCATATAATTACCACATTACCTAAACCATTGAAACACTATTCCCTTATTGGTTAATCCAAAATTTGATTCTTAAAAATGAGATATTAATTTGATAAAACAATGATAATATCTCTCCAGACCCAAAAAACAATGAATATGAAATTTATTTAGGCTATTCCCAAGATACTACAGTCTGAAATTTCATTAGTCCTATTGACACACCTTTCAAATAAATGATGTATCCCATTAAATGGACCCTATAAATTTAGAAATGATATTTTTATAGCTTCTTATATATAGTATGCTATCTTAGTTCACATTGAATGATTTATAGTTCTTTTGAATAGTCATCATGATATGTAGAGTATAACAAAATATCATTCAGATAAAAATTAAAAATGATATAGGAATAGGTGAAATATATGTTTAATCATGGCCATAAACTCCGCTGATGCATTGTTTAACTAGAATAACATCACAAAATAATCATAGAACTCATACTTTCTTCTGAAAGTAGTCCATAACATATCATAATTAATGAACCTAAGATTATGATACCTTAATATCCACTAAATATTGGTGAATAAATAATCAACTATATAATTTTCAAAAAAATCCTCGATCCATCGAAGATTTTATCAATAGTTAACCATTATACAATTTATCTTCCTATAATCGTTTCACAACTATAACGATCTTTCAGCCATCCTGGAAAAGAAAAATTGATATACCCAAGTTGATGTACTCTGAAAAATAAACCCTTTGTTCCAAAATTTCTCCATCATTTTTTAACAACATAGAGATCTATATGTTCCATTCTATACGTTGTTATATGAATAGGTTCAGCTCCATTAAGAAACTCATGTGTGAACTCAGCATCTATCATGGAAAATAACACAAATATGTCCTAAAACACATCCTAAAAACTACTCCAACATAAGAAGATGAAAAATCTATTCTAACCCCCATCATTATGAAAAGGAAAATCAACATGGGTTGTGAGCTCACACATATTCTAGAAAATAGTCCACAAATGACCTTTTGGATATATCACGCTCCATGGTGTACCAAATTGTCTCCCTAAATATATTTTAATGTTACCCTACTATGGTGAAGGTCAATATGGGCATCAAAGAACACTAGATAATTCATCTAAAATAATAAATCAAACCAAAAAATCTATTACACAGACAAGATCCATAGGAAATGGAACTCGCTAACCTAAAGGGAACACTCCTTATATTGCAAGATATTTTATACACTCAACCCTAATGTTGTATTATTCATCATCACCCGGCACATATGTTCCTCACCTTGGACTAACACAGTCAAAAAGAATGGGGATATTAAATATTGTGAGGGACATATAGAAAAAAATAGCTAGAATTATTTTATTCTATAATTTTTGTACCTCGAACTATCGATGATCTGTCCTCACCACCCACATGTAATGGTTGAACTATATAAATTTGACATATCCATATTCATTAGGTTCTATTCAATGCCCCTTATTCTGTATTACCCCATGGATAAGTACACCCTTTTATTGGATAACCACATTAACAAACCTAACTGGTAAAACTAGTAGTGTGCATACTGCCAGCCTGATACGGGATAACTGACCCCCATCATACACTCTACACTGGCATTGGTCCTCCATAATCACCCATCTATCTAGGGTTCCTATATAACCTCTTCACATTCTCAACCTTTCCACATGATTTGATCTAAACTTATGGTCAATGATAATGACCTTTTTTATGTCCCATCATATAAAATTAATATTAGAAAACTAGATCACCACCTAGAGAGATACTCCTCTCTCCATTATTCTCTATCCATTAATTTCTAGGAATTAAACTCTCGAAATAGTGCTTCTTACTATTTTAATTATCACCACATTCTTTCCCAAATTGAATCACACATACACAATTGGATACCTCTCTTATGTTACCTTATGAAATATGGTCATAGTCTAAAACATCATAAAACCTATTTAAATAGAATCGACTAAACTAGTAAATGATCTCATGTATATTTCTGTTATGACAATGTCTTGTCGTAGAATAATTTTCCCGAGAAAATATTGGAATAAAACATTTCATGTAGGGAACTGTCTAGCATAATCCATCATTGAATCAATACCATGGGTAATCCTCATAACCCCTTGAAACTTTTCAAATCATAATGTGTTGGGGAAGAAATGTTCTATAAACATTTTCAAGGAATCATTATATAACATACCTTCTTCCTTCTCATTCTTAACCAGAATATCCCACTGTCACATTGCGGGTCCATTCATCATGTAGTCTTCCTACATGAATTTATTTTCTATAGGAGTCTCTATGTGATCTAGAATCATCTTGATGGATTCTATCTAGGTCAACAATACCTTAGGACAACCCACTCTAGAAAATGATAGAGGGTGATGCAATTGAAACTATATGGTCAAATATAACATACTATCCACAACCCTCCCTGGGTCTGATTCCATCATCTTAAAAAAAATATCACCATAGAACTAATACTCTCCCATATTCCTGGGGTAGAATAGGGTATCCTAATCCCACATTGAGGGATAATTGTTGGAGATATCTTATTTTTTCTCAAGCAGCACACATCATCATAATAGAATTTCTGTACAATGTAAAAAACGCATCTAAAAAATTTAAAAAAATTAATCCATAGTTTACACGATATATTTATATATACTATCTATAAAAATTAATTCTCGATACACTATCCCAACATGTATTATAACTACCTAGCCATAAACATGACATAATATTGAATTAATTTTATAATTCACATTGAGGATATATTCAGGTTTAAAGATTTAGATTATTAGGTCATAACGTAAACATAAAAAGTTGAATATTACATGTAGACAATTCTACTCAGTATCACTTTTTTCAAAAAATAATAACTGTTAAAAAAACAGTCATGTATTGTTTTTTTATTTAGACACCCTGAATTTTCTTTCATCCCATCCATGACCCTATTAATCTTTAAATGTTGTGAACCATGTTTCAAAAAAACATCGAATGATCATAAAAAGCTCAGTAAGGTACACACAAACAATTAAAACTATTAGTTTTTTTAAAAAAAGTAAACCATGAATAGTTTATCATAAGTAATAATTTTCACCATTATGGAATAATAAATATTCTTTACTGAATAAAAGATGATTACATACCCTTTTGTAACCAAAATATTACCATAAAATCAATAGTAAGAAGACATAACATATTATGGTAACTTGAGACCTAATCATACTTAAATAAATTAAGCATATGATTGACTTCCACACATATCACTAAAGGAAATAGCCATATGACTGACATCCACAAAAAATGCATTGGAGGTTATAATGTAACCACCCATCCTGGTCTATAACGACACCACCCATCATATAATTTATTATGTAACCACACATCAAATTTTCATGCACCATTATAAAATCATATCACATAAAATATTGCAAATAAAATCAGTTCACTAATAACATTTTATTTTTAAAAACAAGAAAAAAATTCTTGATATTGAAATAATCAATCCATTTCAAAAACCATTTTGAATTCCAATACACCCTTAAACGAAATAATGGTTTTTTTCATTTTAAAAAATATTAAGGATGATAGAGGAATCTAAGTAAAAACTATGGTGATGGAGAGGTCATCATCACCGCATACGTAAGAAAACATTATTTTTCGTTTATTAAAACAATTTATAGAAAAAAGATTTCTCATTTAATGAAAATGAAACTCAAATGTGTTTATTATTCACCATATTAAATAAGGTTTTTTTTATTATGAAAACATTCCTTAATGGATGAAGATTAAGACAAAGTCCCTTCCCTCATTTCCGACTTGACTCGGTCGTTAATTAATTTTCAAAAATAATAATCATAAGTTAATTTATACTTGCATAAGATCCTTTTTCATGTAATTTATTTATTTATTTCACTTATTACCTTAGTATGAAAATTAGTTTATTATTTTAGTGCATGATGTACATTTTATAGATGTTCGGAACATGAGTCAAAAAAATGAAGTAGTTATAATTAAAAATTGTACATGTGGTCGGATGTTCATTAGCTCAATATTGATATTCATGATTTATATATCATATTTATCATATATATCTAGTACATATGTATTTATAATAGTCTATATCTTTTGTTTTTATGAAAATGAAAGGCAATGATCATGGAGATGGTAAGTCGTACGTATGCATGAATGCTACTTCCATGTCATTTTTTCATTTTTAAATGGATGAAAACATAATGATACATAGGTATAATGTTATTAAAATATAATATCATATTTTATATATGTTACTTAAGATCATTAAACCTACTTTTATATGTTCCATGCATTGAATGAATGAGTCATATCATTTGGAGGGGGTGGTAGTCCGCACTTGCTCAAATGAATATATCGTATATATACATCATGAAAAGCATATAGGTATGTTTTAAAATATAATTACAGAATCGTAGAGATAAAATAAATATCATATCTATTGTATACAATTATATTACCATCATAATGGCCACTGTAAGAGGTGGTAGGTAAAGATGAAACAATCATCATTTCGTGAGGCAGTAGTTCTCCATCCACAGAAATCGTATGTTCTATAGCCATTAGATGGTGGTGTGTTTAAGTGTAGTTTGAATAATTATCTTAAAAATAACCTAGTATATTTAGGATACTAGTGCATTAATGTAATCAATTAATACTATGAGAATAGTGAGTGATGAATTAAAATAAATAAGATAACTTGAGGGAAGATGTTACCTTTAAATCGGGTAACTCTATTTGATTTAAACTGAAATGATTTCTCGAAGTCCCTATTTCCTAAGGTAAGGATTCTAGGAAGAAGAAAAGGATTTTGGGAGACTATTTAAGAAGATTTTTGAGGATACAAGTTGCATTAGAGGTGTGAGTATTGGGTAATAATTGGTGTGCCTTTATAAGAGGGAGGATGGTCTCTTTTGGAATGTTTGAAAGTATTATTTTATTATAAAATTATTTTCTATTTCAAAAGTGCCAAAACATTTTTAATTCTAATATAATGTTCTTATTAGTCGAAATAAAATCATCCAATAAGATTTAGAGTCGTTTTGAAGATTTTTTAATCCTTATCTTTTATATCTAACCCTTTGTTAACTGATTTAACTTTTACCATGCCCTCTTATATATTCATACTATTTGGTTAATATATTAAAAATAAAATGACAGGGAACCCAAAATGGATCATTAATGACATTTTTTTCATCATATATGTCGTTTGGATGATTCATTGATTTTAAATATTATTTTATCATTTATTAAAATATTTATTTATTTAAAAACTCATTTATGTCAATTTTAATAATATTCATATCATGACTTTTTAAAAATTTCAAAACAACATTATTACTTTGAATAATATTCATTAATAAAATTATAACAATTGATAATTATCTATATAATTCGTGTATGTCATAAAAAGATTCAAAATAAATTTATTTTAATATTTATAACCTCATGTATTTAAAACATTCATTATTGACATATTCATTACATAATCATTCTGTCATAAATAAATTTATTAATTTGATACATAAAAATTATAAATAAAATACCATGATATAGGAAATCAATTTTTATTTCTAATTATTATTTATAGTCTAATATATTAATTATATAACCCCACAATAAAATTGTTTTAGAAAAACAATACATGTTTATAATATTTTAATTGTTACTTTAAATAAAGAGTTATCAATTTCATTATCAAACCCAAATGGAATTTAAAGAACAAATATATCTCCCTATGATTTTATTGGTTATCCATGACCTATCTAATAAGTTTAGGATATTATTTTATGTAATTTTATATTATTATAATATAATATTTAACTTGAATTACAATATTTACATTTAATCGCAGTAAATAAATGTCAAAAGTTACTATTCCCCAAAAATTATTTTCATCTCATTGAAAAAAAATTTACTTACTAATAAAAACCATGTATATTTTATTTTTCAAATTCAATTCACAAATACGGTAAAATTACATTTAAATGAAAAAGTCGATTTTTAAATACTAGGTAGTGATTTCACTACTCATCAAAAATTGAATGTTTTCAAAAAAATACCGAAAATTCACCAAATGAAAATTTTGATATTCTGAAAAAAATTATATCTATTTTAAAAAAATAAATATATTGAAATTTCATTAATTAATTTAATATTTGTACCTGTTTTCCAAACCAAAAATTGTGTTTTTAAAAATCAAAATATACCAAATGATTGACTTGTATTTATGTCCAAATTTGAAGTGAAATTGCTTCCAATGACCAAAATTAGATTAAATTGTGAAAATATAATCCAATAAAACATTAAGACCATTAAAGAATCATCTAAATTTATAAATAAATCAGATGAAAAGACAATTTTGACATAAAATGTAGTGTTTTTCACTATCCATTAAAAATGAACTTTATCAGAAAAATCCAAAAAAATTACCCAATGTAATTTTTGATATCCTGGTTATAATGAATAAGTAAATTATGTCAAATGAAACATATACAAGTGAAAAAAACTGGATTTAGAAGTGGTTCACCATCAAAACGCGTGAAATAGACCATTTAAAAAATATTATAGTATTTATGCATTAAATTGGATTAATTAAAATTATAAGCCTCTTAATTTTATTGGATAAATGTAAAAACATTTAATAAACAATTATAATAATATTATAATTAGTTCTATTCATTCACTCTAATAAAACAGCTACGCATTAACTACCATTTAAGATAATATTATATTATTATTTTTCAGTATTACTCAGCCTTTAGTGCATCATGAGGATACAAAAAAAACCAATTGTTGCGTGCCAAGTATGCCATCAAACATATAATCCCCTTTAAAGTAAAATTAATATATAATTCAAGAATATTAATAAATAAGAAAATATTATAATCATTATTTACATACGATGTTACATCCTTTCCACTTTTAGAAATTTTATCCATACAATTCTATTAGATAATCAAATAAGTGGGTTTAATTATTGTTCATAGAATTTGCATATTAATATGTTTCATCTTTCATCATATGTTTATTCCACAAAACAATTACATGTTGAATTAAATTATTCTATAACACATTCTCTTTTCGATCATGAATTTGGACTGGTTGTTCTTCATAAGAATATTTTTCTTCCAACTGAACTACTCTGAAAAAAAACATGAGATGGATCTTGAAAATACTTTCTCGACAGTGAAACAGTAAAAACATTGTGTATATGGGATAAAAATGGGGATAAACCCACTCTATAGGCATCTAATCCATCATTATATTAGATTTCATAGTATCCTAATGAACCACGGACTCATCTTTCCTTTCTTACCAAAAAGAATCACGCGTTTCCAGGGAGAAACATTGAAAAGATTTCATCACCTACATCAAAAGAAATAACCATCCTCCAGTATTACGTATAACTTTACTTCCTGCTTTGATCTGTTCTCATGTGATTATAAATCATCAGAACTTTCTCTTCCATATCGTCTTCCAATTCTGGTCCCATCAACTTTCATTCACCTACTTAATCCCAAAAAGATGTAGTTTGAAAATATTTTCCAAATAATGCCTCAAATGGAGAGATCTATATAATATTTTGAAAATTTTTATTATATGAAAATCAAACCAAAGAAAGATGTTGGTCTCAATATCCCTGGTAATCTATTGAACAAGAATGTATCATATCCCCCATGTATCATTTTTTCATTCTGACTATCCATTTTATTGAGTATTTAAAGGTGTACTATGAATTAATTCAGAACCCAATGACTTCTAAAGGCCTTTCAAAAAGATAGAAGTGATTCTCAGATCACGATCAGATATAGTGGAGAGGGGAACTCCATGTAACCTGACATCCTCTTTAACATAAAATCGAGAAATTTGATCTAGTGAAATAATATCATGAATTGTATGAAAATGAGTAGAATTAGTTAATATATCAACATTAACTAATATTGAATTATTACATTGGGCGGTGTTCTGTAATCCCACAAAAAAATACATAGACACATTTTCCCATTTTCATGTTTGCACCAATAAATTCTAAATCACCCCTTTAGGTAACTGTCACTCTTCTTTAACTGGTTGACAAGTCAAACACATCACAATAAATTCAGCAATATATTTTTTCATTCCATCCCACTAGTAATACTCATGAAGATTTCTATACATCTGGGTACTACTAGGATGAACTGAAAACGGAGAATGATGACCTTCACGTAACAACTCTTTCTATAACTATGAATCACAAGGTACACATAATCTATTTCCAAACCTCAAAACACAATCTCTATCAATGTTCAATTCATGAAACATACCCATCTGAACCAATTATACCTTTTTCTACAAATCGTTGTCATCTTTTTGTGCTTCCTTTATTTTGTCTGATAGAGATGATTTCACAGACCCCAGAAACAAAACAGAGGAATTTCCTGCACCAACTACTTCTAGTTCCAAATTCATTAAGTCAAAAACCAAAGGATAGTGTTTCAATCGTATCTTGGTTAGGGTAGCATAATTCTCTCGACTCAAAGTGTTTGCCAAATTATTTTCTTTTCCCAGATGGTAATGGATCATGCAATCGTAATACTTGATTAATTCTATCCATCTCCTCGGCCACATGTCTAATTCCTTCTAGGTGAATATATACATCAAAATTTTGTGATTAGTTTATATTCCACAGATTACTCCATACAAATTATGCCATTAAATATTTAAATAAAAAACAATAGTATCTAACTTTAAATAATGCGTAATGTAATTTATCTAATGAGTTTTCAAATAATGTGATGCCTAAGAAATTTCCTGAATATTCTTCTCAAGGACACAACCATGATCTTTAAACAAGTAATCACTGGAGAAAACAAACTCACTATTTTTGGAAGATTATGCCAAAACTAGAGCTTTCACCAATCTTATTTTCAATTCCTGAAAAAATTCATCACATTATTTTGTCCAAATGAACTTAACACATTTTCGAGTTAACATAGTCAGTGGTCTAGAGAAATTTGAAAACTTTTCAACAAACCTTTTTTAATAGCCTTTAAAAATAAGAAAACTATGAATATTAGTTATATTTTATTTCCTTGTCCATTCATCAACAAATTTTTTAGCAAGATAAATAGTTATATGTTTTTTTAAGACAACACTTCTTGGGAATGTGTGTTTTTAACCAAAAATCACATTTGATGAATTTCCCATAAAATTTACTTTCTTTTAATGTTTTCATGGTTACCCATAAATGAATTTCATGTTCCACTTTACTATTAGAAAGTATCCAAATTTCATCAATAAAAAAAACAAAAAACATATCAAATAACACACATAATATTTTATTTTTAATATCCATGAATATAGCAGGTGAATTGGTTAACCCAAAAGGAATAACATAAAATTTATAATGGCCATATCGATTATGAAACACTATGTTAAATTGTTTTTCTTCCATTACTTTAAACTTATGGTACCCTGACCTCAAGTCAATCATCGAAAAATTACGAGCTCCCAGGAGTTGATCAAACAACTCATCAATATGAGACAAAGCATGTGTGTTATCAATAGTGATATTATTCTAGGATATATAATCAATGAGAAGTCTTATTGAACCATATATCTTTTTAAAAAACATGTTTGTAGCACCCCACAATGATGTGCTAGGGAGAATTAAACCATTATCTAAAAAATCCTACAATTTCTTATTTAACTCTTAAATCTCAATTTGAGACATTTGATATAGGGGTTTAGAAATTGGTTTACCATAATGAACTAAGTCAACATTAAATTAAAAATATTGATCGTGTATTATATATGGAAACTCATCAAGAAAAACATCAGGATACTCATTTACTACTAGAACGTCATTAATTTGAATCGTTTATTTGTTCTCAACAAAATTTTCAATGTAACATTCCTTTTCATCTTTCATTAGTTTCTCAACTTATTGGTATGTTATCAAAATTAATAGATCATTCTTGTACACAAAAAAAAATCATTCTGAAAGAAACTACTTTATCTATATATTAAATCAAATAATAATAAATAGAAACTCAATTCATGCCCAAAAGAACGTCAGACACTAATATAGGAAAAACAATAAGGTTTTTAGGTAGACTCTTTCTTCTCATAAGGCCTAGAAAATTATTATAATTTATTTTTGTCTCAAAATTTCATCCTCTTGTTTTTACTATAATTACAGGATTCATATATTGATATGGAATTTCGAATATACTAGAAAAAATCTCAGAAATGAATGAATGTGTAGACCCTGAATCAAAAAACACATTGGCATAATCTGAATAAACTAATAGTATACTTGATACTACTTCATTCTATGGCCCAACAACTCCTGAAGTAGTTGCAAATGATTTCACAATCCCATTCTGCTTGTAGTCAGGATAATTTCCCTTGTTTGAGTTTATTAATGGGCACTAATTTTCATTATGTCCCATTTCATTGCACTTAAATCATGTTACCGCTACTTTTTCATTTCCTTCTTGAATATCTTCTTTACTGTTATAAGCAATATAAAAAGACTTACCACACCATAATCACTTTTCATACATTGATAAACATTATCAAGGATTATTTTTACCACACTACTCAGAAGAAGGATATTGAATTTTATTACCTCCAGGATTCTTCGATTAATTCTATCCCTTTGTTTGTCAACTGAACATCATATTCTGTTTTCCCTCATAGAACACCTGATCATCAGAAAATTCCATTTCTTCCTTCTCATCACATCTAAAAGGATTCTCATTGCATTTTAGTTCATGAGAGGACAATTCTCTTCGATATCGTGCCTTCAGTCCAGAGAAAAATCAATTTATCATACTATCAAGATCTATGATGAAATTTATATCAGACATTGCAGGTCGAGTGAAAATTTTTTATAAGCAACCACTGATTCATCCTCCTACCTAAATTCCAAGAATTTATTTTCCATCCATAGTCTAACCACCATATGAAAATATTTCTCAATAAACATAACATTAAATTCATCCCAACCAAGAGAATCAATCTCTTCATTATCCTTGATATTTTTCAGCATCAACCCCCACTAATCAGATTCACCTTCAAAATGGTAAATATAAAGACAATCCTTTTGATAGTCTGTATAACCCATTACATCCAAAATCCTTTCCAGTGCTTTAATACACTATTTATATTGAACATGGACAAATGATTATGTGAATGATGGGGGACATTTCCTTATGAAATGATCCACTATAGACATGTTCCTCTGGGGATGAACTGGTTGGTAACATTCATGTATACCACCACCATTAATAGCATGATTCAAATGTACTATTATTTCAACAAACTATTCAATTCCAATTCCAACCATATTAGGATACTGATTTGGATGGTTATTCTCCTCTATATGCCCTCCCGACAAAGTTTCCATGTTTCCTCTGCAAAAACCTATTCTTATCATAGAAATATATTAGGCAAAGAAAAAAGGTAATCTTTAGATTCTATATAATTACATTATTACCGTAGATTAATTTATGGATATTAATTTTACAATATCATAACTCTTAAACTTTTCTAAACCGAACTTATATACCAACTATAATGACCCAACAATAAATATTACATAATCTGGAAGGAATATAATAAATCACATTTAGGATCTTTTTAGGTTTAGATATTTATGGAATTAATTTATCACATATACATTACAATTTGAATATTTCATGTAGACACTTCTACTCAGTATCCATTTTTTCATAAAATAAAAACTCTTTAAAAATAGAGTCATTTGATGTTCCATAATTTATAGAGCATAAATTTTCCTTTGATATCAACCATGACCATATTCATCAATAATTCCGATAAAATATAGTTCAAAAAATATGGCATGAGCATAAAAACCCCTGTTAAGGTTACACAAGGATGGAAAACATTTATTTTTTTTAAAACAACAAGTAAACCATGAATACTTTATCATAGGTAATAGTTTTCACATTAATAAATTAGTAAATACTCCTCACTGAATAAAAGATCATTACATACCCTTTTCTAACCAAAATATAACCATAAAACACATTGATAACACAAATAACATATTATGGTATCTCTGGAGATAAACATTCTTAAATGGAATAACCATATGGTAGACTTCCACACATATCACTAAAAGGAATAGTCATACGACCGACTTCCACTCCCAATGCATTGGAGGTTATATCTTAACTACCCATCATGGTTTATCATGACACCACCCATCATATTTTTTATCGTGTAACCACTCGTGAAATGTCCAAATACCATCATAAAATCATAGCACATAAAATATTGTAAATATAAACAATTCACTATTAACATTTCATTTCCAATCACAAGAAATCATTTCATGATATTGATATAATCAATACATTTCAAAAACCATATTCAATGAAAAAAAATCCCAACAATAGAATAAGGGTTTCTTTTTCATTTAGAGAACATTAAGTCTTATAGAGGAAGCTATATAACGATTACAACGGCGGAGAGGTCATTGTTGCGACATACATAAAAACATTCCTTTTAATGTTTACTAAAAAATTAATAGAAAAAATATTCCATTTGAATGAAACTAAAATTAAAAGGAGAGTATTATATACCGTATAAAAGAATGAGTTGTATATTATCAAAACATGCCTCAATGAAAGGAGATTCAGATGAAGTCCCTTAGCTCATGTCTGACTTGACTCGTTCGTTCATTAATTTCATGAATAATAAACTAAAGTTAATTTCACCATTCTTAAGAACATATTTCAGGTATATAATTCCTTTATGTCACTTAATTTCATGAAATAACAATTATTTTATTATTTTAGTTCATACCGAGCATTTTATCAATGTTCAGAACTTGAGTAAAAAATTCACTGGTTTTAATTACAAATTGTCCATGTGGTCCGAAGTACATTATCTAAAAAATGATATCAATGATTTATATATCATATATATCATATATATTCAATATATATGTATTTATTATAGTCTATAAAATTTTTTATATGAATATTATGTGCACGATTCACGGAGATGGTAAGCTGTACGTACGCATGAATGTTACTTCCATTTAATTTTTTTAATTTTTAAAGGAATTGAAACCAAATGAAACATTTTTATATTATTATTAAATTATAATATCATATTTTATATATGTTACTTATTTTCATTAACACCATCATTTTTACATTTCATGTATGGTATGAAAGAGTCAAATCAAATTGAGGGGGCGGTTGTCCGGACTTCATCAAATGAAATTATCATATATATACAACATGAACAGTGTAAAGGTATGTTATAAAATAGAATTAAAGAATAATAGAGATAAAATAAATATCATAAATATAATATATAATTACAATGACATCATAATGGAAACCATAAGAGTTGGCAGGAGAATATTAAACAATCATCGTTTCGTGAGGTACTAGTTCGCTATCCACAGAAACAATATGTTCTATAGCCATTAAGAGGTGGTGTGTGTTTGTTTAGTAAAAATAATTCTCACAAAAAAAAAATTTTATTCAGGATACTTGTGTTTTTATGTTATTAAATAATAAGTAGATAATATAGAGTTAATATGAAAATTAAAGTGGAGAACTTGAGGGAATATGTTACCTTTAAATCGGGTAACTCCATTTGGATTGAACCAAAATGATATCTTGAAATGTATTATTCATAAGGTATGGATTATAAGAGGAAGAGAGGGATGTTGGGAGGTTATTATGGTAGAGGATGGATGATCCAAGGGGCTTTAGAGGTGTGAGTAATGGGTTAGAAGTGGGGTCCTTTTATAAGAGGGAGGAGGGGCTCTTTATGAATATTTGAATGTATTATTTTATTATAAAATGTTTTTATGTTTAAAAATTTCCAAAACTTATTTAATTAAATGATAAAGGGAATATAAGTCTAAATAAAATCATCCAATAAGAATTTGATTGGTTTTGAATATTTTTTAATCCTTATCTTTTTTATATAACCCTTTGTTGACTTATTTAACTTTTATAATGTCCTCTTATATATACATACTATATGGTTAATATATTTACAATAAACTGAAAAGTTACCCAAAATGGATTGTTAATGAAATTTTTGGATTAATATATGTCATTTGGCCGATTATTATATTTTTTATAATTATTTTATCATTTAATAATATATTTATTGATTTAAATACTCTTTTATGTCAATATTAATAATATTAATATCATGATGTTTTAAAACATCCAAACCTACTCGATTATTTCGGAAAATCAGAATTAATTCAAAGATAACAAGTTAAAATTATCTCTAAAATTAGTGGATTTCATTAAAAGCTTCAAAATAATTTTATTTTAATATTTATAATTATATTTATTTAAAACATTCATTAATGACATAGTCTTTACATCATCATTGGGACATTAATAAATTAATCTGTAAGATGTTTATAAATAATAAATAAAATAAAATGATGTAAGAAATCATTTTTGATTTCTAATTACTATAAATAGTCTAATATATCTCTTATATAACCTCACATTATATTTTTTAGCAAAATAATACATATTTGTGATATTTTTTACATTAAATAAACAGTTATTACTATTTTATGTAACCTAAATGGCATTAAAAGGCCATAAATATCAACGAAATGATTTTTTGGTTGTCCCTGACTCATCTAATAAGGTTAGGAAAAATTTTAAGGTAATTTTATATTATTATAATTTAATATTTACCTTGACTTTCCATATTTACCATTAACCACGGTAAATAAAATTCAAAAGTTACTCTTCCACAAAAATTATTTTCATCTCATTAATCCACATTTTACTTACCGATTACAACCATGTATGTCTTATTTTTTAATATCAATTAAGGGAAGAGGTAAAATTTCATGTAAATGAAAAAAATCAGTTTTTAACTACTATGTAGTGTTTTCACTATTTATCAACAATTGAAGTTTTTCAGAAAAATACAAAAAAATCACCAAAATAATATGATATTCTGAATTTAAAAATGATGTATATTTTTTCAAATTATAATCATAGAAATTTCATTAATTAATTTAAAATTAAATCCCATTTTAAAAACCAAACAACATGTTTTTATTAAATAAAAACTACCAAAAACTGACATGTATTTATGTCCACTTTAATGAAGAAATTGCTTCCAATTACTATAATTATATTAAATGGTAAAAACATAATCCAATTAAATTTTAAAAACATTTAAAATGATTATATAACCTTATAAATAAATCATATTAAAAGCGAGTTTTGACATAATATTCTGTATTTCCTCACAATTCAGTAAAAATTAACTTTATTATAAAAATAACAAAAATTTACCAAAATTAAATTTTGATATCCCACTTCTAAATTAGATTTT
Source organism: Viscum album (assembly GCA_963277665.1). Lineage (NCBI taxonomy): Eukaryota > Viridiplantae > Streptophyta > Magnoliopsida > Santalales > Viscaceae > Viscum > Viscum album. The sequence goes on along the minus strand of OY728141.1, from coordinate 586,847,611 downwards.
TATTTTGACAAATAAAAAATATAAATGTGAAAAAAAATGTTTTAAAAGGGTTTCTCCATCAAAACGAGCAAAATAGACCTTTGAAATTATATTATAGTATTTTTCTTGAAATTATATTCATTTAGTTTTAATGACTATAACATTAATTGGATTAATGTAAAAACATTTTACTAACATGTATAATCATATTGTAGTTAGTTCTATTCATTCAAAATAATGTAATTTCTAGTCATTAACTATAATTTTAAATAATATTGTTTTTTTATTTTTCAGTATAAATCAACCTTGTGTTCAATATGAGATTTCAAAGAAATACATTGTTTCTTGTTAGGTACGTCATCTAACATAGCATCCACTTTGAATTAAAATTAATATTTTATTCACAAATATTAATAAATAAGAAAATATCATATTATTTATTTACGAGGGATGTTACATTTCCCCCCCCCCTTTAGAAATTGTTCCCCTCTAATTCTATTCACTTACAAAATAAGAGGGGGTATTTATCCCTCATTGCATATTCTGATTACCACATTGCCTCTTCAACCATATTTGTTTCCACAAAACCATTACCTAATGAATTACCTTATTCTGCAACATGTGCTCTCTTCAGTCAAGAATATCGACTATTTGTTCCTCGTAAGAATGATTTTCTTCCAACTGAACTACTTATTGACTCAAAACAGGAGAGAGATCCAAAAATAATTTCTCAACATTGAAACATTTAAAAAATTGTGTACCTGGGAAAAATCCGGGGGTAAATCTACTCGGTAGGAAACTGATCAAACTTTTTACTGGATTGTATAGGGTGCAATGAACCTCAGACTCTTCTTTCCCATCTTACCAATACACAACAAACTTTTTCATGGAGAAACATTGAGAAAGACATGATCACCTACCTCAAAATCAATACGCTTCCTCAAGTGGTCCACATAACTTTTCTACCCTCTCTAAGCTAGATTATGTTCTTCTAAATCCCCTAAATATTCTCTTCCATCTCTTCTACCAATTCCGGTCCCATAAACTTCCTTTCACCAACTTCATCCCAAAAATAGAGAGTTTGACACTATTTTCTATATAATTAATCAAATGGATCCATCTATATATCAGATTGAAAACCATTATTATAATAAAAGTTTACCAAATAATGATGTTGGTCGCACTGTTCTTGGTAATCCATTGAACTAGGATGTAGCATAACTTCCAATGTCTGAATTTTTCATTCTAAATACCCATCTAATTGAGGACAAAAAGCGATACTAAGATTTAATTCAGTACCCAATGACTTTTGAAGGCCTTTCCAAAAGTTAGATGTGATCCTTGAATCATTATCAGAGACCATGGAGAGGGGAACTACATGTATCCTTACAATCTCTTTAACATAAAATCGAGAAATTTGATCTAGAGATAGAGTAACTCAAATTGGATGAAAATGATCAGATTCATTGAGTCGATCAACAATAAACCAGATTGGATTGTTACCTCTGGAAGTCGTTAGTAATCCTAGAACAAAATCCATGGACACATTATCCCATTTCCACTCTAACACTAGTAATGGCTGAAGAATAACTTTCAGTAACTACCACACTACTTTATCCTATTGAAAAGTCAATCAATTCAGAGTAAATTCAACAATATCCTTTCTCATTCCATCCCATTAGTTATACTTTTGAAGATCTATGTACATCATAGTAGTACCATGATGAACTGAAAATAGGGAACTATGAGATTCATATAAAGACTCTTTCTTTAACTATGAATCATAATGCACACATAATCTCTTTCAAAACCTCAATATATAGTCTCTATTAATGTTAAATTCATTTAACCAACCTTTCTAAACCAATTCTACCTTTTTCTGCAACTCACAGTCATCTTCCTATGTTTGATTTATTTTATATAATAGTGATGATTTCACTGACATATGAAAGAGAATAGAAGAATTTCTAGAACTAAATACTCTCAATCCAAAATTCAACAGATGAAAAACCAAAGGATATCCTTGAAAATGTAGCATGGCTGAGGTATCATTACTCTTTTGACTCAAATTTCCATCCACTTTATTTTCCTATCCTAGAAGGTAATGGATCATGCAATCATAATCCTTGATTAATTCTAACCATCTCCTTTGTCTCATGTTCAATTCCTTTTGAGTGAATATATACATCAATCTTTTTGGATAATTATATATTTCACAATTTACTCTATACAAATTATGCCTTCAAATATTTAAAGCAAAAACAACAGCGTCTAATTTCTTATCCTTTGTAGGATAATTTATCTCATGAGGTTTTAATTGACATGAGTCATAAGAAATTACCTGATCATTCTGCATAAGGACACAACCATGTCCTTTAAACGAAGCATAGCTGTAGATAAAAAGCTCACCATTTCTGGAAGGCAGTTCCAAATCCAAGAAATTTACCAATCTTTTTTTCAATTCCTGAAAAAACAATCAAAACATTATTTTTTCCAAATAAACATAACAACTTTTTGAGTTAACATAATCAATGGGCTAGAAAACCATGAAAATATTTCAAAAAACCTCTTATAATATCCTTCCAAACCAAAAACAACTACAAATATATGTTATATTTGACGTTCTTGGCCAGTCTTCAACAACCATTGTTTTGGGTGGATCAATAGTTATACCATTTTACAATACAATGTGACCAAGGAATGATATTTTTTGTAACAACAACTCAGATTTTTTGAATTTCCCATACAATTTATTTTCTTTTAATTTTTTCAAGACAACCCTTAAAAGAATTTCACGTTCCTCTTTACATTTGGAATATAAGAAAATGTCATCAATAAACACAACCACAATCTTATCCAAGAACACATGTAAAATTTTATTCATATGATCCATGAATACAACATGAATATTGGTTAAACCAAAAGGCATAATTATAAATTTATAATGGCTATATCTAGAATGAAATGCGGTCTTCATAATGTCTGCCCCATTTAGATTCAAATAATGGTACACTGACATCATGTCAATTGTAGAAAAATACTGAGCTCCCTGGAGATGATAAAAAATAATCTGTTTAAGGAAATGGATACATGTTCTTAATAGTTATAATATTCAAGGAACTATAATCAAGGAAATGTCTCATTGAATAATCATTATTTTTAACAAACCTGATTGGATCACCCCATGGTGATGTGTGAGGGTGAATGAAACATTTATCTAATAACTCATGTAATTTCTTCTTTAACTCTAAAATTTAAATTTGAGCCATTAGATAAGGGGAGTTTGAAACTGTCTTAGAATCAAGAACTAAGTCAATAGTAAATTCATCTTCTCATTTATGTATTATACCAAAAATATCATTACATAAAAAATCAAGATAATCATTTACTACTGAAACATCATATATATGAATAGTTTCATTGTTTTCAAAAATATTAGAAATTTTTCATTCATTTCAATCTTTCACTAATTTCTCAATATCCTGATATGTTATCAAAAGTAAAGTTTATTCTTGTAAAAAAACTGATTTTTTTAAAAGAAACCACCTTAGAAATACGTTAAATCTTAGAATGATAAATGAAAATCCAATCCATGACCAAAATAATGCCAAACTCTAGTAGAGGAAAAACTAAATGGTTTGCAGGTCGATTATTTCAACAAAAAATGACATGAAAATTTTTATAAATTCTTTTAATATCAACAATTACAGAGTATTGTTACAATATGTTTAAGATTCATATATTGATATGTAATTACCAATTTACTAAAAAATTTATTATAAATGAATGAATGTGTAGGCCATGAATCAATAAAAACATTGGCATAATATGAATAAACCAATAGTGTACCTGATATTAATACATTTGATGACCCAACATCTACTAAATTAGTTACAAAGGATTTCACCATCCCTTTCTTCATGTATTCATGATTCTTTCCCACAATTTAGTTATTCGTTTGACACTCATTTTCATAATGGACCATTTCATTTCACTTAAAACATCTTACCATTATCTTTTCATTACGTGATCGATCATATTCTATATAGTTACAAGCAATATGACTTGACTTACCACACCAGAAGCACGTTCCAGACATTGATAAACATTCTCCATGATTCTTTTTACCACACATTTTACAATATGGATATTTAATTTTCATACCTCTATTATTTTTTGATGAATACATTCCCATTACCTAGAAAATCGACCTCTTCTTTTGTTTTCTCTATTAGAAAACCATATCATCAAAAAACTCCATTTATACCTTCTCGACAGATATAAAAAGTTTCTACTATATTTAGAATTCATGAGAGGCTAATGCTCTTAGATATTGAGGATTGAGTCAAAATTCAAATCAATTAACATTACTATCAAGATCTCAAATGATATTTGGAGCATACCTTTCCAGTTGAGTGAACTTTTCATCATAAGAAGCCACTGAGTCATCCTCATGCCTCAATTACAAGAATTGATTTTCATCCTATGTCAAACCACATTAGGAAAGTATTTATCATGAAACAGAAATTTGAATTCATCCCAACCAAGAGCATAAATCTCATTAATATACCAATATTTTTTCACCATCGACCATTGTTGATCAGCTTCACCTTCAAAATGATAAACAATTTGACTAACATTTTTATTTTCCATACAACCCATGACATCAAAAAAGCATTCTATTGCTTTAATCCAACCATCAGCTTCAAAAGGGTTAGATGATCCCTTGAATGATGGGGAAAGTTGCCTTAAGAAATGCTCTACTAAAGACAATTTCATATGGGGTTGATCTGGTGGGTATCATGCAATATACCACCACTATTTATATCCTAATTCAACAGTTCCATTATTGGAACAAACAGTTTAGATCTAATTCTTGACCATCTCAGGACGTTGATTTGGATGTTTATTCTCCCATGTATGTCTTCCCAACATAGCATCCTTGATTTCTCTATGGAAAACCATTCTGAACACAAAAATATCATAGGTGAAGCAACATGGTAATCTATAAATTTTATATCATTTCAATCTTACCATAAATTAATTTATGTATATTAATATAACTATACCCTAACTCCTGAAGTTGTCTAAACTGACCTTTTATACCAAATATAAGGCCTCAACCTCAAACATTAAATAATATTTAATTAAGTTAATAATTCACATTGAGGTTATTTCTAGGTTTAAGGCTTTATAAAATTAGGTTATAACATATAAAAAACAATTTACATATTACAAATACACACTTCAACTCAGTATCCATGTTTTCATAAAATAAAAACTCTTGGAAAAAAGTTTCATGTCTAGTTCCATAATTTAGACAACATAAATTTTCCTTGATCTCATCCTTGACTCTATTCATCATTAAGTATTATGAAAAAAATCAAAAAAAACATGGATGGAGCATAAAAATATCCGTAAGGTATACACAAAGAAGGATAACTATTAGTTTTTTTCAAAACAACAAATATACCATGATTACATTATAATAAGTAAGAATTTTAAAATTTATGAAGTAATAAATAATATTTAATGAATAAAAGATCATTACATGCCCTTTTGTAAAAAAAATATTCCCATATAATCCATAGAAAGAACACATAACATATAAAGGGTACGTGGGACATAAACATACTTAAATGTAATAACCATACAATCTACTTCCACAGAAATCAGAAAATTGAATAACCATACAGCCTACTTCGACACCCAATGCATTGGAGGTTGTACTGTAACCACTCATCCAGGTTTATCACGACACCACCAATCATTCGTTTATCACATAACCACCCATCAAATGTCCATGTAAGATTATAAAAGCATAACACATTAAATATTGATAATATAAACATTCCAATAATAACATTTCCTTTGAAATCATAAAAAATTATTTTAATATATTGAAATAATAAATCTATTTCTAAAACAATTTTAAATACAAAAAAACTAAAAAACATAATAATGAGTTTCTTTTTCATTTCTAAAACAGTAAGTCTTATAGAGGAAGAAAAATAACGATTACGACGGCGGAGAGATCATTGTCACCGCTTGTGTAAAAATTATTCAATTTTTCATTTAGAAAAATGATTCAGATAAAAAAGATTCCATTTGAATGAAAATAAATTTCAAAGGGGTTTATTATACACTATATAAAAGAAGTATTTGAATATTATCAAAACACACCTTAATGAAACGAGATTGAGATGAAGTCCCTTACCTCGTGTCCGAATTGACTCGTTTGTTCTTTAATTTCCTGACTAATAAATTTAATTTAATTTATACATTATTAAGAATATTTATCATGTTTTATATTATTTATATGTCACTTATTACCTTTCTATAACAATTATATTATTATTAGAGTTCGTAATGAACATTTTTTCGATATTCGGAACATGAGTCAAAATTGAACTATTTATAATTAAAAAACTTCCATGTGGTCCAATATACATTTTCCTAAAAATGATATTAATATTTTATATATAATATATATAATATATATATATAGTATTTATTTATGTTTAATAGTCCATATCATTTGTTTATAAGAAAATTAAATGCAATGATCATGGAGAGGGTAAGTAGTACGTATGCATGAACGCTAATTTCATTTCATTATTTTCAATTATAAATGAATGAAAACAAAATAATACATAGGTATATTATTATTGAAGTATAATATAATTTTTTATATACATTACATAAGTAAATTAACTCCACCACTTATACATTCCATGCATGGTATGAACCAGTCATATCACATTGAGGGGGCGGTAGTCCGCACTTCATCAAATCTAATTACCATATTTATACAACATGAAAAGCATAAAAGTGTGTTATAAAATAGAATTAAAGAAGCATAAATATAAAATAAATACAAAATATATCATATATAAAAATAGTTCCATCATATTGGCCACATTATGTACTTGTAGGAGATGATTAAACAAACATCGTTTTGTGAGTCAATAGTTCTCCGTCTACAGAAACAGTATGTTCTATACCCATTAGATGGTGGTGTGTGTTTTTTTAGTTCAAATACTTTTCATAAAATAACCTAGTATATTTAGGATATTGGTGTTGTTATGTAACAAATAAATTATAAGAGAATAGGGGGTGAAGAATCAAAATAAAAGAGGAGAACTTGAAAGAAGAGGTTACCTTTAAATCAGGTACCTCTCTTTGGTTTGAACTAAAAAAAGTTCATAAAAAACTTCTACATAAGGTCTGGATTATATAAGGAAGAGACAGATGTTGGGAGATTATTTTGGCAGAGTTGGATGAGCCAAGGGGATTGATAGGATTCTGTAATGGGTTTGAAGTGGTTTCATCTATAAGAGGTAGGAGGGGATCATTTTGAAAGTTTTAAAGTATTATTTTATTATAAAAGGATTTTTAGTTTCAAAAGATCCACACCATATTTAATTCTAATATAAGGTGCATATAAGTCTAAATAAAATCATCCAATAATAATTTTACATGTTTTTTATTTTTTAAAATTCTTATTTTTTATTTAACGCTTTCTTATCTTATTTAACTTATACCATTTCCCCTTATATATTCATACTATATGGTTAATATATTTTATATAAACTTTCAAGAGACCCAAAATGGATCATTAATGATATTTTTAACTTTATAAATTTTATATGGCTGATTATTATATTTTTATCATTATTTTATAATTTAATAATAAATAGATTGATTTAAAAACTCCTTAATGAAAATTTTAATATGATCTATATCATGTCTTTTTAAAAAATATCAAACCAGCATGATTATTTCTAGAAATATTCATTAATTTAATTAAAAATGATTTTTTATTTCTGAAATTATTATATCTAATAAAAAGTTTAAAAATAACTTTATTTTAATATTTATAAGCACATTTATTTACAAAAATTCATTAATGACATAATCCTTACATCCTCATTGTATCATAAATAAATTAAATAATTTTGTGCCTAAAATTTTTAAATAAAATACCATGATGTAGGAAATATTTTTATATTTCTAATGAATATTTATAGTATAAGATAAAAATTATATAACCCCATATTACAATTGTTTTAAAAAAAATACATGTTTATGATATTTTTATTTTTAATTTAAATAAAGAGTATGTAATGTCATTATCTTACCCAAATGGCTTTCAAATGCCAAAAATATCACACAGGGTTTGAATTGGCCATTTATGACTCATCCAACAAGGTTTGGAGAAGTGTTAAGGTAATTTTATATTATTTTGATAGAATATTTAACTTGAACTACAATATTTACCTTTAATCGTGGTAAATATGTCAAAATTCACTATTAACCAAAAATTATGTTCATCCCATTGAACCACATTAACATAATGATGAAAACCAGGTATGTTGGATATTTTAAACTCAATTCATAGAGGTGGTAAAATTTCATTTTAATGAAAAATTACGGGTTTTAACTACTATGTATGTTTTTCACAATTCATCAAAAAATGAAGGATTTCAGAAAAATACCAAACATTCACCGCAATAAAATATTGATATTAAGAATTCAAAAAATGATGTCTATTTTACCAAATTAAAAACACATAACTTTCATTAATTCATTTAAATTGTTGTTTTCAAAACCAAAAAGCGTGTTTAAAAAAATTAAAACTACCAAAATATTGACAAGAATTTTAGTACAATTTAAAAATGAGATTTCATACAAAGACTAAAATAAGATTAAATGGTAAAAATATAATCCAATTACACATTAAAACCACCTAAAATGTTAATATAACAATATAAATAAATCATATGAAAAGATAGTTTTGACCTAAAATGAAGTATAAATGATTATTCAATAAAAATGGTCTTTTTAGAAATATGCCAAAAATTTATTAAAATTAAATATTGATATCACGCTTCTAAATAAGATGATAATTTTCTTCAATGAAACATATAAAAGTGACAGAAACTATATTAAAAAAGGGTTCTCCATCAAAAGGTGGTAAATCTACCATTAAAAGAATATTAGAGTATTTATGTTAACAATTGGATTTATTCACATTTTAATCCTCTAATTTTTTTTGGATAAATGAGAAAACAATTAACTAACATGGATAATCATATTGTTGGTAGTTCGGTTCATTCCCTCCAATAAAACATCTATGTGTTAACTACCATTTAAAATAATATTATATTATTATTTTTCAGTATGACTCAGCCTTGTGTGCAACATGAGATTTCGGAGGAAGCCATTATTGCGTATCAGGTACGGCAACAAACATAGAATCTCCTTTAAAGTAAAATTAACATTTTATTCACAACTATTAATAAATATGAAAATATCATATTATTTATAAACCGAGGATATTACATAGATATATTCATCTCTATCAAAACCCTTATCCATACATACCACAAGTCATGGTCAACACAATCTAATCCAAATCACACAACCCGAAATCTTCCTAATAAGCAACATTTTTATCCTTTTTCACTTTCAAAATGTAAATATTCCATTTTTATGAACCATTACGCATTTAATAATTATTAAAACTTAAATTTTAACCCATTTATGTCTTTGTATTGGCACTATTCTTTATCAATTATTTCATAGTCCTACCAACCACCAATTTACAATAACATTATTCGACACCTCATCTTTCAAATTTTCATGAAAAAATGAAATGAGTTCCTTACTATATACCCCAAACATCTTCCCCATGTGTGACTACCATGATTCATGCAACACATATCCATAGGATTATAAAATGATTCATGTAAGCACAATTCTACGAAAATATCGCCATGAGTGAAATATTATAAAATAGTGACATCACACAACAAATTAATCACCCAAGGTGAAATATTATCCTATTGTAATAATAGATTCGAGAACAACATCCCAACATAGGGTAATAGTGTTTCCCTCTATACATGGGTTAGCTAATCCCATACACCAGATCATTTATAATCCCTGAGACCTCTTAATATCATATATACCTTTTTCAATAAAAAAACAACATAAAATAAATATATTCCATTGATACCACATTATATCTTCCCCATCCCAGTAGACACTATATAATGTGCCATGATATGGTTCTTCACAAGACCTCATGCACACCTCCACATATTCAATTGGATCCTGGCTAACAGAAATAGTTTATTGTAAATTTTGGTGATAGTTTACCCTCATTATCAGACTATGAAACAAGAGTACAAATAATAAGTAATTGAAGCATTATAATAAATGAACATGAATTATGAAACACTTTTCAAAACTAGGTAAATGACCCCAAACAAATAGTAATTCTTACATGACATTTCATATGGTTCCAAGTTCAAGAAAAATCCAAAATAAAGGCAGACAAATGAATCCCCAAAATACGTATTGACTCGTGTTCTGAATCCCTCATCCATGAACATTCCATTTAATAAACCCTCTAGTATATAGACATTTTAATTATTGTAACATGTAACTATGATGTTTTCATGGGTACTTATTGGTGGACCATGACGGTTGTCAGTACAACATAGTATGCCATCAAAAACAGTGTCTACCAAATATATAGTTTAAATAAATATTTTATTAAATCACAAATTAAAAAATGTAAAAAAATGAACCATTCTCATTTTACTATCCATGTTCACTCTATCTTTTGTCATCATTCAATTCCATGGGTTATTCATTTTAGTCAGTTACACATCGACTTATTCTAACCACACGACTATGCATTAGGAAAAACATCATGGTCCATATCTCACTAAGGGAAAAATTTCAAAAAAAAAATCATAACACATACCTTGGAGACATTGTACATATAGTCTTATAAAATGTGATAGTTAGTGGAATAAATCTTTTTTATGACTACATATACCATTCATTAGAGGGGTGGGGTATAATGCCTCAGTAAAACGTGATATGTGGGTATGGAATCTCAATTAAATAACCCATATACTAGCAATCCATGTGCACATTATTCTTTAATCATGAAACATATACAAAACAAAACTATAATGATAAAAAACATTCATCATTTATAGTAATTGTCCAACAATCACATAATCCATCATCATCCCTTCACCCAATTATGTATTCTCATTCACATTCCTTAACTCAATTATCGCATTTATCATCTTTGTGCCTTATCACATCAACAATATTATACTTTTAAAATTCATAACTCATTTATCCCATTAATATAAAGTCAAAATTCCAATTAGTACTTCTTAAAAACTAGACACAATTACCACTGGTCCTACTTCATAACACATGTTATCAAGTCAAAAATTTTATCATAGGATCTATTTCATATATATTCCATTATACACTTATCATTGTATCTTCAATGTTCAGGGGTAGTGCACCTCATGGGTGGGAATTAACCCATTCAAATCAATTTCAGAAAATCCCACAGATATCCTTAGGGTTTCAATTAAACATTCAACTAAAAACGTTATCATTTATACAATGGAAAAATAAACAGAAAACAGAACCAAAAAATTGTACAAAAACATACATATAACTAATCTAAAAGTTAATTTGATATGAAATTTATACAACCTACATTATTCTTGAATATGGACACTTTCTTAAGCTTATAAATTGATTCATAATCAACCCACCTTTAATCCCCATCCTTTAAAACTCCATTAAAATATGGTTTTTGGAATTTAATATAAGAATTATTATTTCAAAAGCCCAAATCTTGAAAAAGGAATAAAGAGGAGTGTTAGAATCACCAGAAATATCAATCCTCATACAACTAAACACCAAACTAATTATAATTATGGGATATGAAACCCTGGTAAGATTCATATATATTATCCCATCATTGTTGTTATAGGAGGAATAATGGGGAAAAATTGGGGGAGGTTTCATAAAGCCTGAGTGGTAAAATGGTAAATTTCCCTCACATTTTTGAGGATATTGTTTTTATTGTATGTTTTTTCATAGAAAGTGCGAACTATAATGACTCATACTTTACATACATTGTTAATACATAAAAATTGAAGCTTATTTATTACAATATATAACAAAACCATGAATGGACCGTATATGTATAGTGTCTTTAGAAACTGGGAAACATAAACAACTGGTTCATAAAGCATAACTTTGCCTCCCACTTATTTCATCATATCTAGAGTCCCTTTTTGCCATATCTTACTTAATAACCTTCTTCCTAACCTGGGGAAATAAAAAATACAAAAGGGTGAGCTCAAATGCTCAGTAAGGGTAAACAAAAGAAATATCAATCACATCTTAACCTGCAAAAGAGATCATAATTTCATAACTTGGGATAAATCATGGCAGTGAAATGTAATCACAATAATCATAACTTAAAACATGAAACTTTGTGTCATTCACACATAATAATATAGAATCATTTATTGTTAGTCAAGACTCATTGCCAAGACTATCTTAGTGGACAAAGTCCCTTTCTGAACCGAGTCACCCTCGTTTCAGTCCTGTTTCACTGAACCGGTATAACCTACCGTTCCAGCCATGTCTATATCATGAGATATAAAATCGTTACCCAATGCATTGGAGGGGGATATAGGTCCCACCCATCTCTTAATGATACCATTCTTATGTGTGCCACAAAATCATAAATCAAACATCATCGCATAACCCATGTAATACAAATGGGAATCTTAAACATCATGACATCATGAAACAATTCATATACAATAAAAGAATTCATAAAAATATAATTCCATCACAAAATAATCAAATCAATATCATAATAGGGATAAAACAGAACCCTTTATTATTTTAGATGGAAAATAATTTTGATAAAACACTTGAACTCCATTCTTGAGGAAAATATCCTTTCTGCTTCAAAAACACTTTTCCTTTCTTAACATGTCGTACAATCATAAACTAAAAGGAGTTGATTAAAAATAAACTTGAAAACTTTTAAAGGAAGATTCTTTGAAATAATGTTTTAAAAATCCATTCATGCCATATAAGTTAAAAAAACATTATTCTCGTATTTTTGTCGGAAAAGTCAAAAAGTACCTCGTATGAAAAATGACAAAAGATTCCTTTCATATCCATTACTAAAAACTCACCGAAGGGTAAAATTGGATTTAAACAATTGTAGGTGGATGGAAATAATATTACATATTGAGGAAACATGGATTTGGATGATAAAATACACCCCAGTAAATACCAAAGTACAAACAATCTCGGATAAAAATGAGATTGTGATATTTCCCTTACCTTAGGTCCGACTTACTTGGTAAGTGTCCGAACCTCCTGTATAATGATTTAAATAATGTTATTGACTTATTCCATAATCATACATATTTTTATGATATCATATATGGTCATATTCATAGCTTCTTAGTAGTAATATTTCATTGCTACTTGTTATTCGGGTGTTTATAACTTTTTGTTCTTATGCGTGTTTTGTCGAATAAATTATTATTATTTTTCTTTAGGTTATAGATACCTCATTTACAGAATACTATTAGTGTAATATATATCATATTCATTCATTAAATTCATTAAATTCATTTATATAATCATTATGAAATGAAGATCATGTTGAACGAGTCGAATCACATCGTGGAGACGGTATTCCGTACGTACGCACGAGTGATGATATCGTTCCTATGATCGTGGAATTGTATTGGAGTATATTTATACTATTTCAGAATCAATATCACTTTATAATAGTTATATATATTCATTATTTACACCATTATACCCATCCAAGTAAGGTGGTGGTGGAAAATAGATCACACCACGGCGTGGAGATGGTATTCTGTACGTACGCACGCGCGGTGATTTCTTTTTCCGTAGGATGGATAGATGGTGAAATAGGGTTGTTTCATACTTATAATAACATATCCATATATGATTGATACTGATTTTATGACTTCATAATGAAACAACTAACGAAGAATAAGTTGAAGAAGAAATAAAGATTAATGAATCGGTAACGGACATTACCTCTTCTTTGAAGTGATTCTTTGAGAACTTCTTTTAGGGCAATAAATTAGTCTTTGAAGAAGACCAGGACTTCTAGGATGTCTCTAGGGAAGTGGAGAGGAGAAAGTGTCAGGGGTGGGCCGAGCTTGAAGGCTCAATGTGGTGTGAGGAAGAGGGGGAGGAGGTGCCCTTTTATAAGGGAGGAGTGGGGCACCTTTGGAATAACTAAAAATATTATTTTATTATAAAGTCAAGTTCGGTTTCAAATAGCTCCAAATTGATTTATTTCGAGGCTAAGGTGGGGATGGGTCGAAATCCTCTCATCCAATAGAATTTAGACAAGTTTAGGTTCCTATTTTAACCTAATCATTTAGATTTAACATTAAGTTAAATAATTTTACTTTTACCATGTCTTCTTGTGTTCATATACTATAAGGTTAATAAACATACCATAAGCAGCCAAACGAACCCAAAGTTGTTTATTATTAATATATATAACCTTATCTTAGTCATTTGGCCGAACCTTAGAATTTTAGGAATAAAATAACAATTACCAATATAATATTTGTTTTAAAAACTATTTTATGTCAATTTTGGTACTATTTAGTAATTGATTTTTGTGAAAATCATAACAGAATTATTAGTTCGAACCAAGTTAATTAAATCAATACTAACATGTCATATTAACCTAGAAAATTAGTGGAATTCATAAAAAGTCTCAAATTACATTAATTTTGGTGATTATAACATTAATTTTGTCAATATTTCATTAATAAGATAATTACTGCATCATCTTTGTGTCATAAATAAATTAAATCATTTAAGCTCTAAAAATTAAAAATAAAATACCATTATGTAGGAAATCTTTTTGGATTTCTAATGATTATTTATAGTCGAATTTATCTTATGTATAACCCCATATTAAAAATTATTTACTTATTAAACATTTATTTTAACTATTTTAACCCTTTTTTAAATAAATTAATAATAAATGTCTTAATCTAATCCATGTGGGCCTAAATGGTCATATTTTATTCCTAAGTTTGTTTTTGGTCGAATTACACTAATCCAATAGAATTAGGACATGTGTTAGGGTAATAATAATATCATCTTTACCCTTAATTACCTTATTTACTTTTAACCGTGGTAAAAAATTAAAAAGTTACTATTCACCAAAAAATTATTTTCATCTCATTGAACCACATTTTACTTATAGACATCAACCGTGCCTCTCGGATTTTTGAAATTCCACTCACAGAAGCAGTAAAATTATGTTTTATGAAAAATTCAGTTTTTTTAACTACCACTTAGTGGTTTCAGTATTCATCAAAAATTGAATGTTTTCAGAAAAATATCAAAATTTCACCCTAGGATAATTTCGATATTCCGAATCCAAAACTGAAGTCCATTTTGAAAAATAAAATTTATAAAATTTCAAAAAGTGGTTATTACTATTCATAACAGCTAGTTTTAATAATATTATAATAGCATATCATTGTTTAGTGAAACTCGGTATTGCGTACGACGCAAGCTATCGAGGAAGGTCGTGATTTCGTGTAAAGCAAGCCAAGAAAGTGTTGTGTATAAAAAAGATTCCTTTTCTGATTTACATAACATAAAAGTCTCGTGTGTTACATTCTACCCCCCTTAAAATGAATTTCACCCTCGAAATTCGTCACTTTGTAACAAACAGATGAGGATCCCTCTCCCTCATCATATCCTCAAGCTCCCATGTAGCTTATTCTAATTAGTGGTTCCTCCATAAAATTTTCACCAATCGAGTGGTCTTGTTTCGTAAGACTTTTTCACTACGATCCAGAATCTCTATCGGTTGTTCATCAAATGAAAGATCTTGCTCCAGCGGTACAACTTCTGAGCTGAGTACATGTGAAGGATCAGGTATGTACTTTCTCAGTAGAGATACATAGAACACATCGTGTACTAGAGAGAGATTCGGTGGAAGTTCCAATTGGTAAGCTACCTTCACAACACGATCCAGTATTTCGAACGGACCGATATATCTAGGGCTCAACTTCCCCTTCTTTCCAAATCTCATAACCCTATTCCAGGGAGATATTCGTAAGAACACTTTATCACCCACTTCAAACTCTAGGTCTTTTCTTCGGTTGTCGGCATAACTTTTCTGTCGACTCTGAGCTGCTCTTATGTGTTGTTGAATAGATCTGACCTTTTCTTACATTTCATCAACGAGATCAGGTCCTAATTGCTTTCTTTCCCCAACTTCATCCTAGCAAGTTGGAGTCCTACATTTCTTTCCATAGAGAGCTTCATAAGGAGCAATCTAAATTCTGGAGTGAAAGCTATTATTATAAGAAAATTCCACCAAAGGTAGGTGTTGATCCCAACCTCCTTTGAAATCCATAGAGCAAGCTCTCAACATATCTTCTAGGGTTTTAATTGTTCTCTCAGACTGATCGTCTGTCTGAGGATGATAAGCAGTGCTAAAACTCAACTCTGTATCCAGAGTATGCTGAAGACTTCGCCAGAACTTCGAGGTAAATCTCAGATCCCGATCAGATATAATAGAAAGTGGTACTCCATGCAACCTTACCACTTCCTTTACATATATCCTGGCAAGCTGATTCAGAGAGAAATCCTCTCTAATAGCAATGAAGTGTGCAGACGTTGTAAGACGATCAACTGTGACCCAGATAGCATTATTGCCTTTGTATGTTTTAGGAAGTCCTGTGAAAAAGTCCATAGTGATGTTTTTTCACTTCCATTCGGGTATGGGTAATGGTTGTAACATCCCCTTAGACTTCTGTCTCTCAGCTTTAACTTGTTAACAAACCAAGCATCGAGAGACATATTCAGCAACATCTATTTTCATGCCATCCCACCAGAAGTACTCTTTCAGATCCCTATACATCTTCGTGCTTCCAGGATGAATTGAGAATGAAGAACTATGAGCCTCATCCAGCAGCTCCTTCTTTAATTCGGTGATGGGAGGAACACAAACCCGATTCCTGAACTTTATTATCCCATCACAATCATGGTTGAACTCAGGAACATTTCTCACCTTCTTTTGTAACTCGACATCTTCTTTCTGTTCCTCTTTAATCTTCACATGTATAGATGGTTGAACATTCATTTGAGAAAGATAAGATTTTTCCCCTTTCATTATAATTCCAAGATCCATCCTTTGTAAATCCATAAATATTGGATCCTTTGTGATCCTCATCATGGATAAACTTGCATGGTCTTGTCGACTTAATGCATCTGCCACCTTGTTTACTTTCCCAGGGTGGTAGTGGATTGAGCAGTCATAATCCTTAATCAGCTCCAACCATCTTCTTTGACGCATATTCAGCTCCTTTTGTGTGAAAATATACTTTAAACTTTTATGATCAGTATAAATATCAGACCTTTCACCATAAAGGTAATGCCTCCAAATCTTTAATGCAAAGATTACCACAGCTAACTCCAAATCATGTGTTGGGTAATTTTTCTCATGGATTTTCAACTTTTGTGAGGCATAAGCTATCACCATATCATTTTGCATAAGAACACACCCCAATCCCTTCTTGGATGCATCACTGTAGATCACAAACCTATCTCCACTACAAGGCAGTGTGAGCACAGGTGCACTGGATAACCTTCTTTTAAACTCCTTGAAATTCTCTTCACATTCTTCCGTCCAGACAAACATAACTCCTTTCTGAGTCAACTTGGTGATTGGATTAGATAATCGTGAAAAATATTTCACAAAACGTTGATAATATCCAGCCAAACCAAGAAAACTTCGGATCTCAGTTACTGTTGTTGGTCTCGACCATCTTTCGATAACCTCTGTTTTTGCTGGATCCACAGATATCCCCTATTTTGAGATTATGTGACCCAAAAATGCACCTTTTAGATGCCAAAATTCACACTTGGTAAATTTGGCATAAAGCTTCTCCTTTCTCAGGGTCTTCAATATAATTCTCAAGTGATCTTCATGTTCTTCCTTTCTTTTTGAATAGACAAGAATATCGTCTATAAAGACTGTCAAAAATTGGTCAAGATAGTCTATAAAGACTCTATTCATCAGATCCATGAAGATAGCAGGGGCATTAGTAAGACCAAATGGCATCACTATAAATTCATAGTGTCCATACATTATATGGAAAGCCGTCTTTGGTATATCCTCTCTTTTGACCCTTAATTGATGATACCCTGAACGAAGATCAATCTTGGAAAAGTATTGAGCTCCGCGTAGTTTGTCAAATAGGTCATCAATACGTGGGAGAGGATATTTGTTCTTGATAGTGATCTTGTTATGTTCTCGATAATCAATGTAGAGTCTCATTTATCCATCTTTCTTCTTAACAAATAGAACAGGTGCTCCCCAAGGTGACGCACTAGGGCGTATGAATCCCTTATCAAGATTCTCTTGGAGTTGCTTCTTCAATTCCTGCAACTCAATTGGGGCCATTCTATAAGGTGTATTTGAAATAGGCAAAGCAGCTGGTACGAGTTCTATTGAGAACCCAACATCACGATTTGGTGGAAGTCCCGGTAATTCCTCCAGAAAGAATTCATCAAACTCCCGTACAATGGGCATATTCTTAATCGTGAGTTTCTCACCAACCATTTGAGATAAATAACCATCATTTAGTGGAATCAAGACCCATAAGATGGAAGAAATTTCCACTGGAATGTTATGTTCATCCTTGCATTGATAGACGATCATAGATTGATATGGAATATGAAATGTGACTTCCCATATTTGGCAATTGATATGGTCTCCATATAATGAAAGCCAATCCATGCCAAGAATCACATCAAATTCCACAATAGGAAGGATCACAAGATTTGCAGGAATCACTTTCCCACAAACTTCGATCGGAGAAGAATTATAAACTTTTGATGCGACTTTTGTTCCATTAGGTGTTGTCACAGCTAACTCAACATCTAATTTTTGAGGTAATACGGTGATACACTTAGAAAATTCTTCAGAAATAAAAGAGTGGGTGGATCCAAAATCAAATAAAACATGTTCTACTTTAGAGTGGATGGTAAGTGTACCTTTCACCACATCATTATCGTACTCCACATCGCTGATAGAAATTGCATGTGACTTTCCCTTGTCTTTGGCCTTAAGAGTTTGTTGACGTCGACCATCATCATCAACCCTTTGATTTGGGCATTTATTGGCATAATACACCATCTCCTTGCACTTGAAACATTGAAGTGTAGGAGGTTCATTCTATGTATCCCTTCCTTTGTTTGCATCATTAGACATCTTCTTCCCATCATCGCGGAATTCAAATGCCCGATGACCTTCCTTTCCACATTTGAATCATTTACTTGTCCCTTTAAGACAACTCCCTCCATGTTTCTTTCCACACATTGAGCATAAGGGAAAGCTCATCTTTTTTTCAGTGTTCTCTTTAGATTTTCCATTGAATTCCATTTTCCTCTTCTTATCAAACCCATATGACTGATGGGTTACTCCAATCTCCATCTCGACTTTGAGAGCACATCGAATGATTTCCTCGTATCTATTGAAGTCCCTTATGGCTAACGACCTTCGAAGACTTGGTTTTAAGCCACTAAAGAACCGATCGATCTTACTCTCAGGTTGGATAATAATACCAGAAGCGTACCTTGCAAGTCTTGTAAAATTTGATTCATAGGTACCAACAGATTCATCATCCTTTTTCTTCAGTTCAAGAAACTCTTTCTCCATCTTTGTTCGGAGAATACAAGGGAAGTACGTATTGAAAAATAAGTTCTTGAACTCATCCCATTCCATGGACTCAATTACATCCATTTGCCTCGTATTCTTAATAAGATTCCACCATTGATCAGCATCTCCTTCCAAACGATACACTGCTAGGATGACTTTATCATGTTCAGAACATTGAAGAACTGAAAATATCTTTTCAGCAGTACTAATCCATTGTTCAGAAACTAATGGATCAGTAGACTCGCTGAAAGAAGGTGGACGTTGTCTCATGAAGGATTTAACAGAATGTTGCTCCTTCCTTTGCTCATTTGGATGTCCTGTTTGATTCATAGCTTGAGAAAGTTGTGTGAGCATGGCTACAATATTTTTCATTCTAGCTCCCATAACGTTTGGTTGCTCAGGGGGACAATCATTGCATTTCTCGTCGCATTCCGCATTAACACGATTCCTTCGGGTTCCAGCCATTGACTAAAACCAAGAAGAATAGTGTGAGCAACACTAATTATAATAGGAAAACCACATAATCAAGAATATAATTTCACACTTAAGGTCTTATCCTAGGTTATTCATTTCCATTTCTAAAACACTAAGATTGTTTTCTATGCTTAGACTTATCCTTAGGGTTCTTACTAAGGCTTTCACATCCTAGTTTCCAAAGGTTGACTATACCTTTCCTCTGATACCAACTATAATGACCCATACTTTACATACATTGTTAATACTTCAAAATTGAAGCATACTTATTACAACATATAACAAAACCACGAAAGGACCGTATAGGTATAGTGTCTTTAGAAACTGGGAAACACAAACAACTGGTTCATAAAGCATCAACTTTTCCTCCAACTTATTTCATCATATCGAGAGTCCCTTTTTGGCATATCTTACTTAATAACCTTATTTTTAACATGGGGAAAGAAAACATACAAAGGGTGAGCTCAAATGCTCAGTAAGGGTAAACAAAAGAAATAACAATCACATCTTAACCTGCAAAAGAGATCATAATTTCATAACATGGGATAAATCATGGCAGTGAAATGTAATCACAATAATCATAACATAAAACATGAAACTTTGTGGCATTCACACATAATCATATATAATCATTTCTTGTTAGTCAAGACTCATTGCCAAGACTATCTTAGTGGACAACGTCCCTTTCTGAACCGAGTCACCCTCGTTTCAGTCCTGTTTCACTGAACCGGTAAAACCACCCGTTCCAGCCATGTCTATCTCATGAGATATAAAATCTTTACCCAATTCATTGGAGGGAGATATAGGTCACACCCATCTCTTAATGATACCATTCTTATGTGTGCCACAAAATCATAAATCATACATCATTTCATAACCCATGTAATACAAATGGGAATCTTAAACATCATGACATCATGAAACAATTCATATACGATAAAAGAATTCATAAAAATATAATTCCATCACAACATAATCAAATAAATGTAATAATATGGATAAAATAGAACCCTTTATTATTTTAGATGGAAAATAATGTTGATAAAACACTTGAACTCCATTCTTGAGGAAAATATCCTTTCTGCTTCAAAAACACTATTCCTTTCATAACATGTCATACAATCATAAACTAAAAGGAGTTGATTAAAAATAAACTTCAAAACTTGTAAAGGAATATTCTTGGAAATAATGTTTTAAAAATCCATTCATGCCGTATAAGTTAAAATAACATTCTTCTCGTATTTTTGTCGGAAAAGTCAAAAAGTACCTCGTACGAAAAATGACAAAAGATTCCTTTCATATCCTTTACTAAAAACTCACTGAAGGGTAAAATCGGATTGAAACAATTGTAGGTGGATGGAAATAATATTACATATTGAGGAAGCATGGATTTGGATGATAAAATACACCCCAGTAAATACCAAAGTCCAAACAATCTCGGATAAAAATGAGATTGTGATATTTCCCTTACCTTAGGTCCGACTTGAATTGTAAGTGTCCGAACCTCCTGTATAATGATTTAAATAATGTTATTGACTTATTCCAGAATCATACGTATTTTTATGATATCATATATGGTCATATTCTTAGCTTCTTAGTAGTAATATTTCATTGCTACTTGTTATTCGGCTGTTTATAAATTTTTGTTCTTATGCGTGTTTTGTCGAATAAATTCTTATTATTTTTCTTTAGTTTATAGATACCGCATTTCCAGAATGGTATTAGTGTAATATATATCATATTCATTCATTCAATTCATTTATATAATCATTATGAAATGAAGATCATGTAGAACGAGTCGCATCACATCGTGGAGACGGTATTCTGTTCGTACGCAGGAGTGATGATATCGTTCCTATGATCGTGGAATTGTATTGGAGTATATTTATACTATTTCAGAATCCATATCACTTTATAATAGTTATATATAGTCATTATTTACACCATTATACCCATACAAGTAAGGTGGTGGTGGAAAATAGATCACACCATGGCGTGGAGACGGTATTCCGTACGTACGCACGCGCGGAGATTTCTTTTTCCGTAGGATGGATAGAAGGTGAAATAGGGTTGTTTCATACTTATAATAACATATCAGTATATGAGTGATACTTATGTTATTAATTCATAATGAAACAACTAAAGAAGAAGAAGTGGAGGAAGAAATAAAGATGAAAGAATCAGTAATGGACATTACCTCTTCTTTGAAGTGATTCTTTGAGACCATCTTTTAGGGCACTAAAATTGGTCTTTGAAGAAGAACAAGACCTCTAGGATGTCTCTAGGGAAGTGTAGAGGAGAAAATGGTAGGGTTTGTCCGAGCTTGAAGGCTCAATCTGGTGTAAGGAAGAGGGGGAGGAGGTTCCCTTTTATAAGGGAGGAGAGGGTCACCTTAGGAATAACAAAAAATATTATTTTATTATAAAGTCATGTTCTGTTTTAAATAGCTCCAAATTTATTTATTTCGAGGCTAAGGTGGGTATGGGTGTAAATCCTCTCATACAATATAATTTAGACAAGTTTAGGTTCCTATTTTAACATTATCATTTAGATTTAACATTAAGTTAAATAATTTTACTTTTACCATGTCTTCTTGTGTTCTTATACTATAAGGTTAATAAACATACTATAAGCAGCCAAACGAACCCCAAGTTGTTTATTATTAATATATATAACATTATCTAAGTCATTTGTCCGAACCTCATATTTTTAGGAATAAAATAACGATTACCAATATAATATTTGTTTTAAAAAGTATTTTATGTCAATTTTGGCACTATTTAGTAATTGATTTTTGTGAAAATCATAACAGAATTATTAGTTCGAACCAAGTTAATTAAATCAATACTAACATGTCATATTAACCTAGAAAATTAGTGGAATTCATAAAAAGTCTAAAATTACATTTATTTTGGTGTTTATAACATTAATTAGGTCAATATTTCATTAATAAGATAATTACTGCATCATCTTTGTGTCATAAATAAGTTAAATTATTTAATGTCTAAAAATTACAAATAAAATACCATTATGTCGGAAATCTTTTTAGATTTCTAATTAATATTGATAGTCGAATTTATCTTATGTATAACCCCATATTAAAAATTATTTACTTATTAAACATTGATTTTAACTATTTTAACCCTTCTTTAATTAAATTAATAATAAATGTCCTAATCTAATCCAAGTGGGCCTAAATGGTCAGATTTTATTCCTATGTTTGTTTTTGGTCGAATTACACTTATCAAATAGAATTAAGACATGTGTTAGGGTAATAATAATATCATCATTACCCTTAATTACCTTATTTACTTTTAACCGTGGTAAAAAAAGTAAAAAGTTACTATTCACCAAAAAATTATTTTCATCTCATTGAACCACATTTTACTTACTGACATCAACCGTGTCTCTCGGATTTTTGAAATTCCACTCACAGAAGTGGTAAAATTAAGTTTTATGAGAAATTCGGTTTTTTTAACTACCACTTCGTGGTTTCACTATTCATCAAAAATTGAAAGTTTTCAGAAAAATACCAAAATTTCACCCTAGGCTAATTTCGATATTCCAAATCCAAAAATAAAGTCCATTTTGAAAAATAAAATTTATAAAATTTCAAAAAGTGGTTATTACTATTCATAACGGCTAGTTTTAATAATATTTTAATAGCATATCATCGTTTAGTGAAACTCGGTATTGCGTACGACGCAAGCTATCGAGGAAGGTCGCGATTTCGTGTAAAGCAAGTCAAGCAAGTGTTGTGTAGAAAAAGATTCATTTGCTTATTTATATAACATAAAAGTCTCGGGTGTTACACCAACCATATGCCAATATCTATCCAATAGGTGGTTGTGATGCACAATTTTCTAGGGAGACCACATGGTTTGTAAAATCATGAGGAAACAATTCTATATTGGCTTTGTCCAATAATGCATAGTTTGGATCCTCACCATGTGTGGTTTCAATATCCATTCTCCACCACTACACGACAGAATGGTTTAGGTTTGAAATTACTACAGACCATGTTATATAATCTAGATGGCCGCATTTTTTATTCTTTCTTATCTTGAACCCCCCAAACCCCTTGAGACTCCTTGTTCAAAAAAAATCACATTTTACAAAATAAAGAGAAATAAACCAAAATTTTAAATGTTGACGTACTTCATCAGATATATGGTAACATATAGCTTTTAAAAATATATCAATGTATTTACCTTATGATATTCATTAATATTAATATTATTGTATACAGATCAATACATAAATCCATATATAAGAACATCCAATGAGACATATAAATGTGTCTGTCCTTTTTTAATTCTCTCTATCATAATGTAATTCTCTAGAAATTTTCAAGGGGACAAACTATGATAGGGTTACTCGATTTACTATATGTCGTCGCCCCTGGTAGCCTATATCATTTATGTCATGTGAAATAATATCATCTAAAAACAACATTTATATACATTGAAAACTATTCTCTCTAAACCCTTGGATTCTCATCATTGTAGATAAATTAAATGACTATTCAAGGTGATAGATATTCATTTGACATTAGAAAATAATATTTCATCTTGATAAATAACTATGAGATAATGTGAAGCATCATTAATATTCAATAAAATTAATACATGTAATCCTAAATTACTTAGAATATTGTTTTAGGGAAATAAACAAACATAAGGTTACCCTTAAACAATAAATCATAATTAAATATTTATAAATATATTATACTAAAAATTTCTTGAGTCCCTAAAAATTTATTCAATTATATGTATGTATTTATGTTGATTCCATCATGAGGTTTTCACTTCATTTGTTTTGTAGGATTTTCTAGGAGATTACCATAGTTTAGATATCAATGATGAAAAAACATAGAGGATGTTACTATAAGTGTTTCAGTACCATAGTATACATGTTTGAGGGATTAATTTTTGAATATGTGAGAGTATAGTGGTCGGATGAGGTGGACATAGCCTTTAGATCGATCTGTACTTAGGATGATAATTTGGTTTCATTGGAAGTGATAATACTGCATCAGGTAAATAGGATTGGGTGGTTCATATTCCCCAAAGATAATGAGGAGTCTATTTTTTTATTGTACATGTTATGTGATTAGATCGGATCCTAGTTTCATTCATTGACCATATAGGGGGTGGTAGTGAGGATATTCTTATCCTACGAAAGTGGAGTTCCAATATTTTTTAGTTTGGTATCCATTTCATGAACCTTCCCTCATTTACTTAAAATCAAGTTCTAAATGTAGAGGAAGGGGGAATTTTGAAATGGTATACAATACATATCGATCAAAAGATCAACTAATTTGTGATACTGACATATATCGATGAATTGGTGACTATAGGTTGTTGAGAGGACATTGGAAATAATTAAGTAATTAGTTTAGGTGAGTCTTTATAATTCTAAAATATGTCGATATGTTGCATGAGGTTAATATTTTCATTGAAAGAAGGATTTTTTTGTAGTTTGTGTATGAAAAATAATTTTTATCTCTTTTATTCAGGGTCACGACTCTTATGCATGTAGCAATGGAACAAAAATATATTCTTATTTTAGTAGTCATGTGTAACAACCCAAAATTAAATCAATGGAATTGTTTCCCTTATTATATTTTTTATATAGTCAAAACCACATAAAAATCATGTATATATTATTAGGAAGATCATTATCATAAATGAATACTGAATATGTAATATTTAATGAAATTACGGATCTTATCCCGATGGAATTGGAACTCATAAATTTTAATAGTAACATTAAAATTAAGGATATTAACTTATCCAATAGAGTATTAACATCGTTTATGAAATTATAAATTAAATTTAGGGATCCTATAAATGATAATTTGATAATTTGACAAAATTATATCAAATTATATGTAAAATAATTTTTTAAAAATGATAAATTATTTGTTGGAATTTTTTAAACATAAATGTTTGTTTACATTTTAAAAATTAATATAATGATTAAAAATAAAATTTATTTTCACAAAAAAATTTCATAAATATACAATTTTTTTCTTATTATTATAAAATAAATTTATTATATCTTAACTAATTCTTCAATGTGTCATTAAATCAGTTATCATATTGATATTATATTTTATGAGTAAATAATAATTTTATTTAGAAATGAAATTTCACATATTAAGAATACTAATTTTATAAAATGGGTTTCATTTTAAAATAATACACATCAAAAAATGGTTAGGATGATTTTTTGGATTTTTTGTAGAATGATTAATTTTTAGTGAATAGTTAAATATGATAATTTATGATATTTCACATGTAAATGACTTTTTGAGTCATGTGTAATAAATAGATGATGAAATGATCATAATATATAAGGTTCTGTCTAACTTTACTATATTTATTCATTTTAATAAAAACTATTTATATTCCTAATCAATAATAATAAAATAATGAATAAAATAATAAAAAAACACCCATCTCCACCTCTATAAATACCTCCCCTCACCTCAAATTCCTCGCACATCTTCCTAGATATTATTATTGTCCAATTTGTGTCCAATTAAAATTAAAATATCCTTACCCACATCTAGGACACATTTTTTTCTCAAAACGACAAATCTATTTTTCCTAAGAAGGTACCCATGAAAAAGAAGATGTAGTGTTAAAATCCTCTTCTGTTTTCTTTCAATTTATTTTTAATTTCCTTACTTTTATTATTATCTCCTCAAATATCCTTATACAAGTGTCATGACAACTATTTTATCCTATATATTATTTAATTTTATTATTTTAATGGAATAATCCATTATCAAACCTCATACAAAATCCCTTTTACTCAAAAAATGAAAGTTCATCTGTGAGGTGCTGATTGATCACCTTAGAGGTTGACAATATTTCATATTGTTTTAATACATTAAGGGATGGTCATAAAACCATTAAAGTTGAATAATATTACTCAAAAATGTTTTTATAGTCTTTTTTATGTTCTGTAACTAACAAATATACATAATATTAAATAATAAAACAAAATTATTTCATTGTGAATGAAAACCACCAAAACGAATTTAAATGATTTTTATTTAAATTTTATCTAATGACCAATCCTCCTATATAGGGAAAAAATATTATATAAGAGCAATTAAACATATATATGTTTTTTAATGAAATATAATTTCAATTTGTTATAATTATCCCCATTTCAAATGATTTTTATATATGTATACAAGTGAAAAAAATGAAAACAAGGATATAGAACACTCATGAATGATGAAATTGAATACTATATCTCAATAAAATGACCCTAAAATATTAAATGTAATTATAGTGAATAAATAAATATTCCAAAGGATATTTATTAATTAATTAATTAATATATTTTTATTATCTTGCATTTTGAGGTGAATAAAACATTCATCCATATGATTTGGGGATTATTAAAATAAATATCCTTTCATTAGGTTATTTCTATTTCATGAAAAAAAATTAATATTGATGATATATATTTTTTCATTAAATATAATTTCATTATATGTAATTTTTTTGGTATACAAAAGTTTCCAATGTGATTTTATGTCAAATGAAAATATATTTTACCAAAATAACTCATATATATAATAAACACATGTTTTAAATCTGATATGATTGTTTTTTTCGTCGCTCATGTTTGATGATTCATATACGATGAATTTTATACCATTTTTTGAATCGCATTTTTTGTTCATAAATATATTATTTCTAAAATGAATCTCATTCCATTCTATGGGATATTTTATTTCTAATAGTTGACATATGTTCCTTGTGTCATGAATGATTATGTAAATGTTTTGAAGTGATGGGTGAACCATGGAATTTAAAGTGGTCTAATGCACTGTGTAATACCATTTATCTTACAAGAAAAGGTGAAATATATGTGAACATGCTGATATATTTTCTCATAATGATGATGTTATGCTTTTTCGCATATGTTTTTCATGATCATCATACTATCTTTGTTCACAAAAATGTGTGGAGTTTTACCACTAATTTATAATGTTTCATTTTTATGAATTTCCACATTTCGTTATTTTATCTAATTATTCTTATCCGGATTAGAATTAATATACCATACTTATGTTATCCTGATGATTATTAATCTCACTCATGATATATTTATTCATGATCTTATCTATCCTTTTAATGGTATTTTAGCTCACCAGTTCCTTTTATTTGTATCATCATGTGAATACTAATACTAATGTGAAAATTAGGGACACAAAGAAGCTATAGAATATGTATTAAAATAAATGGTTCTATTTTATTTATATATAAGATAGGTATTGTTATAATTTTTCCAAGAAAATGATCCATTGGATACTGGTTGTGTAACTCTTTTATGTTTTTTACCATTAAATTTATTTAATAATCATCTATGAAAAATATGGTTTCTATATTTGGTGTCAGAAACCAATTAAGATAATTTTGGAATTAGGATTAGAGAACATTATCCAAAACCCTTAAGTATAAGGCTATGTATATTTATTCACCCAGGTTTTCCAATTTTAGAAAAATGGAAAATATATAGATACCTCATGATGTTCCTTTAGATTTAAAATCAAGAGGGAATAAATTATTTATTCATGACTTGTCAACTTATGTCATGTTAAATAATTTTCCATTTTAGATAATTGTTAGAAGTATGAAAAATCATGTAAAATACCCCTATGTGGGACAATGCTACGATTTCTGAAACGACTCCCTTAATTCCTTAGTTGCTGGAGTTCAAAATTTCACTTCGATACTTACCCATATATCTAAATAAATATACAATAACCTGAATAATTTGTAACAAATTCTTTCCCCAAATAGGGGAAACTGGTTATCAAGTCTTTTATTTACCAATGACCACCAATGTTTAGTGGATCTTCTAATCCACTAGTTATTAAATGTTATTGAAGTAAATGGATAATATCTTTTCAATGAGTCTCTATTCCTTATAAAAAGAAGATGAATATATCCAATTATCATTTAGATGGAAAGGCCTACCATTGTTGGAAATTGAAGAAGAAAACCAACCTAAAAAGGAAAAATATAATAGATCAAGTTTTATTAATTTATGAAAATAGTAAATAATAATCATCCCCCATGAACTATTTAGAAAAATATGGAGAGTGAATTCATTGATATTAGGCAAAAGAGAAGGACAACCTATCACATCTTATGATGAATACTTCCCAAGTCTTGCAATATAGACCTCCGGATTCTATAATCAATGATGATATAAAAATAGAATGATTTTTCATTGGTTTAAAATATCACATTCGAAAGGATATAGTAAGTCGAGACCCTGGGAGTTATGAATATGTTTTTAGATGTGCTCTAATAGTGAAGATGGATTTTTCAGAATGTCCCATAGATATAGAGATAAATATGATATATGAAGATTCCCATAAGAGGATATATTGAAAAAGGTGGAAACAATGCACAACCACTCACCTGGTGATATGGTGGGATGAAGAATCATTTTAATTGGCTCAAAGGGATGGTAAAATGATTCATGAAATGGATATAAGGAAACCAATATCATGAATATCTTTGTGAATTGAGTAATCTAGAAAATGTGTCAGTTGAAAGAATAGAACTACACATCGTTCAATGTTTCACCTGTTGGGTGAAATGAAACTATAAAATCCAATTCACTAATCCTATACTCCTTGAGTATAATTAGCATCTGCAGCCACTAAATCCAAAATATAAAGGGAAATATTAATCGATCAATGTTGATGAGGTGGATCCTAAAAATGATGTTGTGATATATATGCTCGATATAATTTAAATTAAATAATCTAATATTTAATTTTAGTTCTATGCATTATTTCATGCCATGAATGTTTAGTATAGTTATTCAAAAACCAAAAAAAAATATAGGTTGAGTTACCTATGAGAATATAAAATTAGAAAATTATTTCAACTAATTTATATAAATTCTCTATGATTAATTTTTTAGGTATAAATTCTCATAAAAAATGTGGTATTAAATCTTTTTCGAGATTCCGATGCTATATTAGGCGTGGATTTTTTATCTTTAAAAAAACAATCATAAAATTTTAGGAAAATGAAATAACCCTTAACATCATGTGGCATCATCCAATTATATTCAATTGTAAGGAGGAGGTTGAATATCTATTAGATTCATTGTCTCACTTATGGATATTATTTTCATATGACCAGGAATATCTATTTCAAATTCTAATTATAATATAGACAATATTTTTTAATGACATGCCTATTGTAAGGGACTGCAATGATTTAATCCCTACAGAATTGATTGGTCTTCCACTTTAACAATAGGTTTATCTCTCAATTGTACTTATTTCCGGATCTATACCTATATCAAATAAACATTATAGAATGATCACCATTGATGTTTATGAACTGAAGAAGATGCTATAAGAGATTATGGAAAAGGGGTCTAGACACATAATATCTTCACTGTTAGGTTCAAAAATAGTCTTTTTTATTAATAAGGTTGGATTGTTGTTTCTAATCATTGGTTATCATGAGCTCAAAAAAATATTGATAAAGAACATTTATCCCCTTCCATAGATAAATGAATTGTTTGATCAAATCTATGGGCCTAATTATTTCTCCATAGTGGACATTCAGTCGGGATATCACTAATTAATTATGAGGATATAATTTATAACCATGAATTCTGATTACATGTGGTATGTCTATAGTGATTTCAGAGTGATGCCCTTCGGACTCAATAATTCACTAGAAATATTCATGGCTTTAATGAATATAGACTATAGAGATTATGTCAACAAATTTTTTGTTTTATTTATTGATGATATTATAATACACACCATGTGTAATTGGTGACAAGAAGATTATTTATATATTTTAAAGAAGAATGTGAGATAGATAAAGATTATAAAATATGTATTAAATACATGTTCCAGATAGAGGAAGTATCATTATTAGGGCATGTTCACATCAGTGAAGTAATATATATGGACCCTTTATAGAAAAAATAAGTAAATTACTGGGATAATCAAAAATAAATAATGAATATCTGGAATAATGATTTTGAAGACTCCTTCAAGGAGTTGATAACATGTTTTAACACTCCACTAGTACTGAAATTTCTTAAAATTTGGGATCAATTATTAGTATTCCAATATAGTGAATCATTTTTCCCTCTATCAAACATTGATATATTCTTAGTTATATTTCTGAATCCAAGTGCTATGTTGTTGGAGGAATCTGAGGGCTAGTGGGCCTCATCATGGTGATTTTATATATATTTAATACATTTTGACAACGATGAACTGTTCTTTGGAAACATCATTTAATAATGAGAAGAATCTTTGTCTGATTTATAGCAGCATTGTTGATTTTAAATCACCGCTGTTACCATAGGTGTGACATAAACGTTTTTGGCATCATGTGATGGATCTGAGGTGACTCAGGCTGGGGTGTTAAGAGGATACATGTTTATTAAAATTAAACAAATATCCACTCTCCCCATTCTCCACATTTGTGCATAGGTAGAAGTATCATGATCCCCCTCTTCCCCTTTATAACCCTTCAACTGTTGGGTGATCAAAGTGGGGAGGTGCTTCCAGGTGCCATTTTTTGTGCTGATCATCTCCAGATCCTGATTTAGTGCATTGTGGGCATTATTTTTCACTCGAAGATTCGTTGATTCACCATCAAGGTATTTGGGTTTTAATTTTCGTTTTAATATCAGTTTTCATGTGTTTTTTATGGTTATATAGACCTTATAAAACACCTAGGGTCCCTTGATGGGGAAATCTATGTGTTTTGGGGTGAACGGGGGCGACCAAAGGTGTTTTAAAGAAAATCCCATCATATTTTCCCATCGAAACAATGTGAAAATTAGTCACACACACAGTGTGTTATTCATATTTGGGGAAGAAGTACTATTCATAGGTACACATCATGTACTCAAAGTACACACTATGTAGTAGCACATGGCCATGTTCCAGGCCTTGTGAAAATAGAACAAGAAATTATGGTTTTCGAATAGTACACAATGTGTAGTTTGAAGTACATTCCATGTACATTATCATTGACCTTCCCCATGTCTCTCTAGACATGTAAAAGTACACATCACTGAGTATAGATTATATGAAACGCCATGTACTCTAATGTACATGCAATATACTTTTTTCTACTTAGAGATTTTGGGTATTTTTTCTCTGGAAGTTTGATTTTGTCATGTGAGCAATACATTTTGAGTGTTTTTATGTATAGATAGAAATGGTGGGATCATTTTCATGAATATAAGTATTTTAAAAAAAATTCATTAATTTTGGTTTTGAATGAATTTTTCCATAAAGATCATCATGACATCTTCACCCTCATATGTCTCCACATTCATAGCTCAGATTCTGGCTCTCAAGTTTCCTAACCTAGGTACATTACCATATAAAAAATGATGGTAGACTGGAAATGGGTATATGAGTTATGGTGTTCTAGATGTGCCATGTAGGTCACTTATGATAGTGACACCAGAAATCTAGGTTGAGTGGATCCCTTAGCCATTTTTTGTGATCTTTTGACTATATGGTTTGAGTAGGTCCCCATAATCATTAATGAAGACATTAAAAATACGTGGGTTGAGTGGCCCCCTAGTCTTTTTTCTATACAGGGTTTATGTATCAGATACTATTAAAGTGATTGTGAAACCTATTTGGATGCTTTGCGTATGTGCATCATAGTGGTACTCAACTATCGTGTTAGAGAGTGGGATTATGTTTCCATTCTTTGGTGTGTTATGTTTCAATATTCTTCAAAAATAAACTTAGTGGAATTGGATCATGAATCACCCCGAGAGGACCGATGCCATCCACATGTCCTTACATTTTCCCTGGTAGGGTTGGTATTACTGTGACCAATTTTTACCTGAGCATAAATACCCTACTAAGGATGTTGTTGTTTATGTAATGTAAAAATCCCCCAGTGAGCCCTGGGTCCAGACTCAATATCTATGTATTGATATGTGTTTTTTCTTTCTGAAATCTACCACGATGTATTGACCAGAAAGGTTGATTTATCACCTCTGGTCCTTCATCATGTTGTTTCCTCTGCAGACTCAAAATTGGCATGACCAACTCAACCTAGGAATTAATCATCCATTAGGATGGTTGTTATTGGTTCTATTTGTTTTTGGATACCCATTTATTTTATCAATGTTTTCTGCTAGGGTGACCCCAAAAGATACTAGGTGGAATTTCTTACTCATGGAGTTGGGGTTAGTTTTTTCCCAAGTGTCTTCATCTGTGATGATGTCCTTCATGTGTGCTATTATAGATTGGTTTCACGAGGGTTTGTTGGGTTTTTTCTCTTATTTCATTTTACCGATTTAGAGGCAGCACTTAGTTGACTACCTTTGGTTTATGGTGAGGTTGGATCATTAACTACGAGTTTTCAATGCATGTACCCTCATGTTCTTCATGTCCTCAGGGGTGTCCAGGTTCGTTGTGTGTGCCCATAGGTGGGATTCCACCATCATACCTCATGTAAGAACCTATGGGTGTCTATGAGGTAGGTTCTTCATGAGGTTGTTCTGAGTGTCGCATTGGACCGTAGAGTTAGATATTATAGATAGTCTATGGTTTGGACCATGGGACTTGGAGTCTGATCTATGTATATCTGGTTATGTCCATGGAGTCCACATGTCATGTTTCATTTATTAACAAGCCATGGACAATGATCTAACTAGTAGACTGTATCCAAGGATGGTATCGAGATGGATTTCCTCTCTCATTTGGGTTCCCATTGATTGTGCTGACATAGCATATTCCTGTCAGTTTATCCCTTTGGAGGTTTTGGATTTTGGGGTTCCTATTGATTATGTTTATACTCATCCCTCCCCAATATTTTCTAGAACATTTTGTGTCTTATTCTCCCTAGAGTTCCTTCAACAGAGTTTATGTAGGATTCGAAGCATGTAGAGCGTGGTAGCTAGAGTAGACATAGTTTTTTCCAGAGTCATACCATGAATCATACAAGAAAGGGATTGAAAATGATCCCCTTCATCAGAGCACGATGGCTGATTTTTCAATTTTATTCTAGTGGTACCATCATTATATTTTTATTCCACTTCTCGTATTCTTCATTTGGGATAGATGTATGCAAGCATTTCATTTTAGTTTTTATATATCTCTTCAATGGTTCAAGGAGGTGTATGTGTGCGCGTGTGTATAGGTATAATAAGATAAGGCCTCTCATGTGTGTGATATCCTATTAGGTTCTAGTCCCTAGCCACTTGAATCATGGAGGTAGGAATGGGGAGTAACGGATCCAGCCCCATTAGGTTGGGTCATGACATAGTGGTATTAGAGGTACTCATTTTCACTTTGGGACTATAGTGTCATGTTATTGGTTTGGGTTCTATTGCCTAATTTTTGGGATGTTTCGAGAGGGGATTTCATGCCATGAACTCCAGTGCTTTTACGGGAAGCCGATGTATCCATCCACTTGGTTTTTGATAACCTGCTTTTAGATAGGATACATTAGGGAATTGGAAACATGGAAATAATGGTACATCCATCATACAGGACTCGGTTATGGGTTTCTCATTCCCTTCCAGAGTTAATTTCCTGTATATAATTTTTTATCATGGTGCTTCTTCACTTTTTTTTATGTTTTCATGATGAAAGTCAAAAAGGGTTCCACCTATGGGTTTCATGTATTACCCAATGAGTGATGATGTTTTCATTTAGGTTTCAATTCACAAGGTTGGTTCTTGTTTGGTTGTAGAGGTCTTAGATCAACCACCCGTCGAGCAGCGCATATATCCTCTTAGACTTTTAAGTTAGAAGAATACTATCACACAGATCCCCAAATGGGTCTATTGGTGTTTGGGGACTATGAATTGGGGTCATTAACATACAAAAAGATTCAACTATAGAGTTTTCCTAAAGAGTATATCAAGAATGACCTACTATTTTAACATCTGCAACATAGAAGGCATATCGATAACCAGAGATAGGTTCTCTTCCCGAGATTTGGTCAATAGTGGGAGAGACACTACTACACTTATGGAAGCTATGAATATCTTGTGAGAGGCTTTTGGTCTCACTTTACTTCTCATAGACGGATATTTAGTTGACGGTCTCAGTAGTTTCTGCAGTTTCAGGGATGTTCGTTGAGAAGCAGATGAATAAAGGTAAGCTTTATTTCCATTATACATTATTTAGTAGGATTGATAGACACTCCAAGGAGGTACTATTTACATTATTTTTGTTACTCATGATTTTTTCAGGGTATTGGTAAGAACATGTGTTGGAATTTTTTGGCGTAACATCTAAAACATGAGGAAGATGAATCCTTCCCCCACCGATACTAGTTTTTGAAACATGACAAAAATTGTGTAGGAGAGTCAGTGCTAACCAATGTGGACTGTGTTGAGGTGTGGTGGTAATGTCCCTTTGACTTGTTTTTTTGAGTCCTGGTACTATTTTGGTATCCAGTGGCCCTGACAAGACAAAATGTGAGAATCTTGGCATGCCCTTATTGTTCGTTTCTTCCCAAATGTGCTCAGAATTAGCTTGTATGCAGGATGTTTTAAGACATTGTTGTGTGGTACTTTGTGGCTTAAAAATCATAGGAAGGGTGGAATATTCCACCACAAATATGCATCTGGGTGGAATGATATAAAACCATGCTGGAGAGTTACTGCTTCATAAAGAGGATAGTGTTGAGGTGTGGTGGGTGAGTTTCTCTGACCAGTTATTTTGGGGTATATTTCTTGTGTTTCATGTAAACTATCTAGGGCTTCTTAAACTAGGTGTGTAAAATTTGGTGACTTTGTTTTTTATCCTTATTGAATAAACATTTTTCATGAGGGGTGGATGTTTTTTTCCTGGTATCGCATAACATGATATCCATTTGGAATTTTCACGATATATTTTCATATAGTTGGAGAGTGAATCAACCTTATGAGGTTTGTAATTTTACCAATCACATGGATGTATGAGGTGTTGAGATGGACCTTTAATTGGTGTCGTGTTGGTGTTGGAACAAACCACTCACAGTTTGGTTGAGGTATGTTAGGGTTCATTCAGAGTGGTTGTAGACCGACTAGGGTGGACCTGGGAGTTCAGTTATGAGGTATTGTATTTAGTGGTATCTAATTGATGGATTATGGTTTTAGCATGGGTGTCAAGATACCTAGGAGGTTTCTATATCCTATCTTTCATTGTGGGTGTTGTGATTTATCTATGTTCATGTTTTTTACAACATAAGAACCACTAGTGTAGTCGCTAGAAATGGATCTCCATTAGAGATATCAGGTCCATTCCCATGTCCAAATGCTTTTTCATATTGGGGATGAAAATCCTTAAGATGGGGAGGATGTAGAGACTATGGTTTTTCCTTTTCATACTTTTCAACATTCCTCAAAATATTTCCCAAGACTGGCACATAGTCAGCGCAGGAATCCGAGGGATGG
This sequence comes from Viscum album, assembly GCA_963277665.1. Lineage (NCBI taxonomy): Eukaryota > Viridiplantae > Streptophyta > Magnoliopsida > Santalales > Viscaceae > Viscum > Viscum album. Next base: position 586,811,103 of record OY728141.1, on the reverse strand, counting down.
TGATCCTTGACAGGGTGATATAAAATATATAAAATATAATTTAACACCCATGCATAGATTCATTTGAAATGTAATTAACTCATGATATGATTCTCATATCACCTCTCTAATACCTTAGTTATGTTAAAAAATTGTCTTTACCCTAGGTGAGACATATGAATTTTCAGTTTTGGGTGATAGGTAAGAGGCAAGTTGGGCTTCGGTGTTAAGAGGATATCATTTTATTAAAAATAAAACAAATATCCCATCTCCCTTTTCTCCACCGTTGTGTGTGTATAGGTGGAGGATGAGTTCCCTCTTCCACTTACTCTCCCTTTGGATGTTGGGAGAACCAATTCGAGGAGTTTCATCCAGGTTCTTTTTTTGATGCTAATTATTTTCCGATCAGGAAGCAATGTGTCATGGGTATTGTTATTCAAACAAAGCCTCATCATTTCCCCCATGATAGAATAGGTTTTTCTATTTAGTCTTGATCCTACTTTTATGAGTTTTCTAAAGGTTATATTTCCCTTAGACAACTGTTAGGGACCCCTAATGGGTCTATCTATGTTATTTTGGATAATGTTTGTGTGTGTGTGGGGGGGTCCAGACGGTTTGTAGGGAAATACCATTAGATTTTCTTATAGACATGGTGTATACAATACTCACACCTATCTTGTGATATTCCAGTTTGGGGAAGAAAGAAAATTTATAGGTACATGTCGTGTACTCATATTAAATGGCATGTAGTTTCACATGACTGTGTGTTGGCCTTGTCAAAAATGAAACAGAATTGTGGTTTTTGAATAGTAAATACCATGTACTTTGATGTTCATGATGTGTACTTTTACACATGTAGGACCCATGGTGCTCTGTCCATGTAAAAGTACATGTCCAGGAGGAGATATTAGATTACACTCCATGTACTCTAATGTAAATGTCATGTACTTTTCCTAGCATAGATATTTTTGTTGTTTTTCCCTATAAATTATATTTGGTCATGTGAGTAGTATATTCTGATTGTCTATCTACATAAGTTTAATTTGTCGAATACTTTTGAATTAAATAATTCATTTAAGATTTGTTTTATTCATTTTGGTTTACAAGTATATTTTCTATTAGGATCTTCATGAGGACTCTTGCCTCCCATTTCTCATAGTTCATAGATCAAATTTTTGTTTGTGAGTATCATATCCTATGAAGTTTTCAACATAGGAAAATATGGTAACTTCAGTATTGTCTTAGGATATGTGGTGTGTAGGAGGTATTGTTTGGGTCTCTTGGGTTAGTGATGCTGACCGGTTAGGTTGAGTGGGTCCCCTTGGTCTCTTTTGTTTATTTTTTGACTAGCTCAGTTGAGTGGGTCTGCCTATCCTTCTATGATTGTGTTACGACTAGCTAGGTTTAGTGGGTACCCCTAGTCCTTTTTCAATGAGGGATTTCGGTATAACATCCTCTTCACTAGACTTCGAGCCCTCTTTGACTGTATGCATTATAGTGGTACTCGACTGTCATGGTAAGGAGTGGGTACATGTTCCAATTTTTTTGAGTGAGTTGTCTCAATTAGGCTAAATAGATGACTTAGTGAACATTGGACATGAATTTCCACAATATTCCCAAAGTGATTATCACATCCTTAAATTTTATCTAGTAGGGTTGTTATTAGTGTGATTAATATTTATCTGGGCATCGTTCCTCTACCGAGGATGTTGTTGTTTTATTAGGGTATGAATCCCCCATTGAGCCCTAGGAAAAAACTCCCTATCTGAGTATTGAGATGGATTTTTCTAATTGTGATCTACCATGAAATTTCTTCCAATACAGATGAGTGATCCCCCCTTGTCATTCTTCATGATGTTTCCTCAGAAGATTCGGAATCATCATGAATAACTCTACATTGGCATTGATCCTCTACAAGGAAGGTTGTTCCTGATTCGGGTTGTTGCGTGATACCCATTGTTGTGATCGGTGTTTCTAGCTAGGTTGACCTCTGATATATCTTATGTGGAATACCCTAATTGAGGATTTTGGGCCTATAATGATGTATATTAAGAATTCCCCCATTTATATGTATCATGAGGGTTTTCTAGGGTATGTCGTTACTTGTTTTTGTTTTTGATTGACTGTCATATATCGATTGAGTGCCTTTGGGTACGGTGAGGCCGACTCATAAACTACATGTTGTAGATTCATTTCCCTTATTTTTATTCAGGAAAAAGGGGTTGTATAGGTTCTTTGTGTTGTCTATGTGTTGATATTATACCTTTATGCCTTGAGTAAGAGCATGCTAGTGTCTATGAGGCTGGTACCTCATGAGATCATTGTGAGTGTTGCATTAGACCTTCAAGTTGCCTACTGTGGATTGTATATGTTAAGGACCATGAGAATATGAGTTATAGATGAGTATATCTAGATACTTTCTAGGAGTCCATGTGGTATGTTTCATTCATGGAATGTTTGGTACATCAGTATGACTAGTTGGGTATAGACGAGGCTGGTCTCGAGATGAAGATCCGATCTTGTTTGGGTTCCCTCTAGCTATGATGAGTTAGTTGATGTCAATTAGTTTCTCTATTTTTGTTTTTGGGATTTTGTGGAGAAAACTGATTATTTTTATACTCACCCATATATGGTATTATTCCACACATTTTGTGTCTTATGAAGACCAAAAGTCGTTCAACGGAGTTCTAGTAGGAGCCCGAGAAGGCACATCATAGTAGGTGGACTGACTAGAGTTTTTCCTAGAACGATACCACGGAGCTAACCATTGGAATATTGACATAAATTTCTTTTATCTGAGTAGGAGAGATTCTTTTTTAGTTTCCTTTTAGTGGGCCATATATTTCAATTTTTTACACCTACTATACTCTAGTTTGGATAGATGTATGCATGATTTTCTTTTCATTTTTTATATATCTTTACATTGTTTCTTGAAGGTGTATGTGGGTATGTCTATACTGGTATGATAGTATAAGTCCTCCCATGTGTGTGATAGCCTACTCGGAACCAGTCTCCATCCACTGGCTAACTGTAGATGAGCATTGGGAGTCACAGGTCGATTCCCATTGGGTCGGGTTGTGATAACAATGACGCTCCAATAAAGGGAATATGATTTGTACTCATGAAATAATATAATCTGATATAGTATTCTTCAAGGTAGTTGAAAATTCGTGAGAAACACTATCTCACACATGATATGGAGTTGAAGACAGTGAACTTCACCCTAATAATATGGCTGTGATATTTTAATGAAGAGATGTGTGAGATATACTCTGATCATAAGAGCATAAAATATATGTTCCCAAAGAAATATATTATTATACACTAGTGAATATGGTTAAAATTCATCACAACTTATATATAATCAAACCACTAATATTCTAGTAGTTAAAATAAATTGGTTGATTCTATATGTTGAAACTACCCTGAAACATTATCAATGATGATAACTGAGAAGGATCCAATCTTCTTATATTTGAAAAATATAGGCATAAAAATAAATAAGGATAGAAAATAATCAATCCTTTCTCAAATGATTTCTCAATGATCCCTTATGGAGAAAATAAACAATTCTCAATGAAATTATACAAACATACAAATGAAGGTGGAGTCCATGAAAAATGGTAAATCCTCATAGTTCAATATTGATAAAGAATTAGTTGTAAATTTTGTTTCATGACTATGTGTACCACCAAATCTAGATATAAAGAACGATCTTATGAGTGATGGACATAGATCATCTTTATCAATTCACCCAAGGTGAACAAATAATTATCAAGATCACCAAAATAAAAATTGGTTATACAATATGATGAAAGAGATCCCGGGATTTTCATCAATGTTATTGGTATGTATTAAAATGGATGCTGAATGAAAAATGTCTAAGGGGATGATGAAACCATTACCCATTCAAACATGGAAATTGGAAAAATTCAACGAGGACATTTTCATTAGATATATGAATATATCTAGAGGAAATAAAGTTATATGTGGTTTTTTGATAATCTTATAAAAACAACTCATATTATCGCAATTTTTTTGGACATCTCACAGGATCAAATTGCACAGATATACATCAGTTAGGTGATATGGCTTCATGGATTACCTCTATTGATTATATCCCATCATGACCCGAGATGAACCTGCATGATTTGTAATTTTTTAACATGATCCAAAAACGGAGCTAAATTTTAGTACAGAATATCATCCTTAAACCGATGTCGAATTAAATCAGACTATTCGGACATTGGAATACTTATCGAGAGCATGTTTTATAGACCTCAAAGGAAGATAGATCTAACCTATAACTTTGTCCAATTTATATTAGAATAATAGTTTCCACTAGAGCATCTATATGGATCCATATAAAGACCTTTATTGAAAAATATTAAAAAAGAATGGCATGGTAATATTAGTTTAGTGAATTTCAGCATCTATGACCTAAAATGGGCGAAGAAGTGGTGAGAAAGGTGAAATGAATTCAGCTAAAAATAAATAAATCCCAAATTAAATATATGATCTAGGCATATAATCACCGATGGGACCAAGATAATGATTTTTAAGACATGTTATTCATCTGCATATCTCCATGGAATGGGATATTCAAATTTAGGAAGAATCGAAATATATGTCCCAGGTACATCGATTCCTATGAATATCTTGATCATGTTAGATTGTGTCCTATCGGCTAGCACTTCCTCCATCAATGTCTCATATACACGATTTATTCCATGTATCATTCTTAGGTATGTACATACCTGATCCCTCACATGTACTGAATATAAAGGTGGTACAGTTGTAATATGATATCTCCTATGATGAGTATCTTATAAATATACTAAAACATATAGATGATTTTCTACACAACATGAATACTCACCATGTCAAATTACTTTAGAGAAACTACAATTATGAATATGAAACACGATAAATGAATGAATATATGAATGAGGAATATCCTAAACTATTTATGTAGAATTGAATTTTGAGGGACAAATTTCAAAAGGGGGGAAGAATGTAATGTCGCGGATATTTATCAATGGAATCATTTCCCTTGTTTTAATTATCTTATATAGTATAAAACACTTACATAACACATAGATCCTATTAAAACCCATTCTTATAAAAAATAATGAAATAAGTAAACTTATATATATTATGTAACATATCCCAATGAAATAGTAACCAACCCCTTGGAATAGTAATATGAACACTAGGAAGAGTAATTCATTAAATATAATATTAACCTCATTTTTGAGATTATAAAAAAATAGTCATATAAAAAATGATAATATGATATAATTATATCATATTATAAGTAAATAAATGTTTTTAAAATCATAAATTAAGTGTATATTTTTGTAAAACATCAATATTTATTTAAAATTTTAAAATTAATATAATTATTTAAAAGAAAATCTGTTTTCATAATGTAGATTAATTATTTAATATTTTTGTTTCCTATTATTATAAAAATCTTTATGATACCTTCATAAATTATTCAGTGTCATAAAATCAGTTATAATTTTAAAATTAGTATTTTTTGAAAAAAATATTATTTTATAAGAAAATTATACTTATAGTAATTAGAAAAATATATTAAAAAATATGGATTATTTTTTTAACTCTACATATAAAAAATTGATACGATTAATATTTAAGAATTTTCTACGATAGTTGAATTTTTTGTGTTAGTAAAATATGGTAAATTATAGTATTAAGAAATATATATGATTATTTGAGTCATGTATGATGTATGGATGATGTAAGCATAATAATAGAGAACGATAATTCTAAATATGTTTTATTTAGTCATAAGAATATATTATATTCGTATTCTTCATCCAATATAATAAAGTAATGAGTAAAATAATATTTAAACACCTCTCTCCTCCCCTATAAATACCACCCTTCACTACATCCTCTCCTCACATATTAAATTCGTTAAATATTTTCCAATTTATACCAAATAATTTTTCAATGACCCTACCCTAAATCCAAGGTTATTTTGGGCCATCAAAACACCAAATAAAAATTCTATATGGAAGTTGACAATGAGAAGAACTTCATGTGGTTAAATCCATTTCTGTCTTCTTTTAATTTATTTTCAATTTATTTGGTTTCTTTATTATATAATCACCTCTCATTATCCATGTGTAATGATAACTCATTTATATTATATATCATTTAATTTTATTATATTAATTGATAAATTTAACATCAAACCTCTTCTCCTCTACCTATTATTCTAAATATGAAAACGTCATCTGTGAAGTGTAAATTTATCACCTTCATGGATGAAATGATTTCATAATACATTACTTTATATAAATATGGTCATAAAACCATTACTATGGTTCCAAAATATTTTAAAACATATTTTATAACTCTTTTTATTTTTTGAAACTAACCTATATAAGTAATATTAAATAAACAGAAAAGCATGTTCGTTGTAACTGAAAACCGCAAAATTAATCTAACTGATTATCATTAAAATTTAATATTATAAATAATCATCAAATTTGGGTAAAATAAAAGAACAATTAAACTTATTTATATTATTAATAAATCATAATTTCAATTCTAGTCAATTAACCCCATTAGACATGATCTTCCATACATGTATACAAGTGAAAATATAATAAAAAACAAGACAATGAACAAACCTGAATGATAAAATTGAACATTATAACTCAAAAAAATGGCCATCAAATAACTTCATACAATTATAATAAAGATATTAAATTTATAAGAGGTTATGGATTTATTAATTATACAAAAATAATTTTATTATCCATGATATTAATGTAAATAAATCATTCAGGCATAAGGTAAGGGGACTGAAAACTCCCATTTCCTTTATTTGGGTTATTACTCTTTCATGGACCATTTTATAGTGTATATTAGTTTAATATTCAAATAATTTCGTTTATTTATTCTTAAATATTATTTTTTGTGATATTCATGTTTCAAATATGATTATATGAAGAAATAATTATTTTCCCAGTAGTAATATTTTTTCAGAAAACACATGTTTTTTCTCTTAAGACAATTTATCATTCAATTAAGATTGACGATTCCTATTACAGGTATATTATTACATTTTTTAACAAAAAAGTATGTTCATAAATATATATTTTATGAAATTAATCCATTTCATTTCCATGGGTTATTTATTGACCAAGAGTAATATAAATTCTATGTGGTATGCAAGATTGGTTAAATGTTAAGATGTGAAGGGTGCTCCCAAAATTATATTGAGGTTCAATGCATTGGGTAATGTGATTTATCTCAGGAATTACGGTTCAACATTCATTGTAATTTTTATATATTTTCGCACAATAATTATTTTCTGAATAGTAATAGATGTTATGCAAGGACGTGATGCTATATATTAGCACAATTATGTGTGTTATTTGACTACTAAGACATGATGTTTCATTTTTATACATTAACAAATTCCATATTTTTTTAATGATTCATATCATTATCTTGATGACTATCACATACTTATTTTATGATTATGATGATTAATCTCTGTAATTGTATAATGATTCATGTTTTTAACTATCCTCTTAATAGGATTTTAGCTCACCCATTCCTTTTATGTATATCTTTAGGAAACTACTAATACTGATGAAAAAATGAAGAACACTAAGAAGCTACATAAGAAATATTTAAATTAAATACTAATTTTTATTATATAAAAATTATGTATGGTTCTAATTTTTCCAAGACACCAAACCATTGGATACTAGTTTTGTAACACTATTAGGTTTTTTCCCATTAAATTATGTTGTTATATTGTATGAAAAGTTGGATATATATATCATGGTATTTGGTTTGGTGAGTGTTTGATGTTTAGAAGTAAGTAATGTCTGGTCAGTATTCTTCTTAAGTTTGATCTATTGATGTAGTTTTTTCTAAGGTACCTAAAAAATGGTTCTCAGAGTCATGATCAGATGAGTGAATACATGGAATATTTTTGACAACCCCATGATTACCATTATAATAAAATAGAAGAGTCCAGTAATGGGGTTTATCATCATAATTTTCTAAGAGGATGCAATGTAAGATTCATATATGGTTATGTTCTATATTATCTCACACAATGTGATCCAAAAAAATTTCAAGCCACACTTTTATTGTTTTTTTACTTCGTTACCTGATTTGATTTAATAAAAATCTACGAACTCCTTAATTTCACCAACCATGGTCTATGATTTAGGACATTACATGTGGTATCTTGATAATAATTTTTTTTCTTACACCAGTTTTGGTTTATCTTATCATCATGATGTATGAAGGGTCTATGATGTAATTTTGGGGAAACATGTACCTTTTGGAGAATTCTTATTTTTATAGATATGGCTATACAACATCATCCTCAACATGGATTGGATATTTTCAGTATATAATATCTTGGATTAATTATATTGGAGTATTATTTTCTATTATGTGGATATAGTGTTATTGATGTTCTTTGGAAACATAGAACATCATATGGGTTAGAGGAATGTTACATACTTGTATTCCTTGAGAATGATTGGATGAAGAGTTTATCAATGTTTTAGTAGGCACTATTTCTATGGTACTGGAGGAGTACCATTATGAATTTTTAGAGAATGATGTGTAACTAACCTATAAAGACTGTAACACCCCAAGCTTCCATGGTATGCTTCTCTTTGAATAATATAGTAGCATGTGTTGTAAGAAACTTCGAGTTCTAACACACCACAACCAATCATACTAGCTGTTATGAATAGTAATAGCCACTTTTTGAAATTTTACAAATTATATATTTCAAAATGAACTTCATTTTTGGATTCGTAATATCGAAATTAGCTTAGGGTAAATTTTTGGTACTTTTCTGATAACTCTTATATTTTGATGAATAGTGAAAATTACTAAATTTTTATTAAAAACCACATTTTAATTCGAAACAATTAATAGTGATAAATTATGAATTTGAGTTATTTTCAAGTATAATTAGATATGATTTTTAAAATTTAATCCAATTTTAGTCATTGCACTTAATTTCACATTTAAACTAGACATAAACATGTGGAAATATTTTGGTAGTTATAATTTCATAAAAACACGCCTTTTCTTTTAACAATGGAAATTAATTTTAAATTCATTTCTGCAACTTCGGTGTTTTGAATAAAGAAAAATAGATTTCATTTTTAGAATCAGGTTCTCCAAATAGTGTAAATAGGTAACTTTTATTTTTATACATTTTGAAAAATTAATTCGGTAAATATTTTATTTACCATTATTAAAGGGTAAATACGGTAAATATGGTTACAAATATAATATTAAATTACCCTAAAACGTCTCATAACCCTATTGGTTTATACATTTCCGACCATGGGAAACTTTTGGATGATTATGGGACCCCATGGAGCCACTTGTAAGTGATAAATAAACTTTATATTAATTCAGTTAAAGTAAATATAAAAATGACATAAACATATTTCTTTTAGAAAAACAATTTTTACATAGTGTTATATATGTTTTTTTCGACTATTAATATTCATTAGAAAAATAAATATATTTCATACATAATGGTATTTTATTTATAATTTTTAGATGTTTAAGAATTAAATTTATTAATGACACAATAATGATGTAGTATTTTCTTTATTAATGAAAGAATCAAATAATAGGTATTATAAATGATAAAATTAATATAATTTGAAAGTTTTGATTACATAAACCAGATTTATTGGTTAATATGACATGTTAGTATTACTCAAATTAATTTTTTTTAATGAATAAATTTTTTAGGACTTTGAAAAAAATAATTTATTAGAGAGTGTCAAAATTGACATAAAATAGGTTTAAAAAAAATATAATATTATTAATTGATATTATATTCATCAAAATATATGGTTCGTCCAAGAGACTTATATAATGACATTTCTATCATTAATGGACCACTTCTGGGTCACATTGAACTATATATTGAGTTTATTAACTATATAATATATAAATATGAATAGACATGGTAAATGTCAAACTATTTAACTAAGAGTTAAATGAAAAATATAAAGTTAATATAGTGACCCAAACCTGTCTAAAACCTATTGGATGAGTGTTTTTCGACCTATCCCCGCCTTATCCTTTAAATAATAAACTTAGGAGCCATTAGAAACCGAATATGAATTTATTTTATAATAATACTCTAGCTTTTCCAATGGTTCCCCTCACCCCTCATATAAAAGGGAACTCCCCCTTCTCTAAAATTAATTAATCCAAAACCTTTTGGCTCGGCCAAACCTGGCCCAAATATTCCTTGGACATCCCTCACTTAAACATAGAGGCCATATATTGATCAAAAATCCATCATAATGAGTCCTATTGATCAAATCAAACAGAAGAACCCGTAGAAGAGGTAATGTTTTCACCACCCTCAATCATGTTCTTTTCTTCTTCCACTTGTTCTTTATTTTTTATTTCTATTATAAAATAATAACTAAAATATCTTCTATATAGTGTTATGTTATTATAAATATGGTACAACCATATTCAGTATTCTATCCTTCCTTTGAATAACATGTCACCATACGTGCGTACGTATGGCTTACCGTCTTCACGTAGTGGTGTAATTGTTATTAAAAACATTATTATTTGGAAGGGTATGATAATGATGTTTAATTGAAGTAAAAAATAAATATAACATTATAATAATTTAATATATATAATATACCATCTAATTGTTTATTATTTTAATATCAAAAGAATGATATTGTCGTTCGTGCGTACGTACGGACTACAGTCTCCACGAACGCGATGAGATTCATTCCCCATCGTATCCATTCAAGAATAATTATCCTTTTATGGTTAAAAATAATGTCTAAAGACTATATATAATTTTTTATATGAATAATATAAACCCTATCCATAAAAAACAAGGCTTATGTAACAAATCATATAACAGAAAATGAATCAGTTAACACGAGAAACAAAAATAATACTAAGATATTATTAACCAGGCAATGTTAAAAGATCATATATTATTTCATATTAATTTATATGATTCTTTTATAATTAAGTAACAATTATTTCACCATTATAATGACCCTCAACCAAGGAAAAGTACAAGGTAAGGTTTTATTTCACAATATTTTCATTATCTGAGGTTGTTTGTACATAATTATCTAATGGGACCTCTTTATAATCCACATCCATGATTCTTAAAAATATATTTCAAATCCTTCTTACTATTTTATAGACTATGGGTTAATGTAATTTATACACTTGTTGAATTTTTATAAGATGGTTATAATGGAATATTTCTGTCCTTTTCCAAACAAGGTCATTTTTAACCTTTTCGACAGAAGTAAGGTTAGAATGTCTTTTTAACATATACAGCGTGTGTGCCAATTTTTTGCCATTATAAAATCATAGAAGATTATCTTAAAAGGTTGTAAGAATATTTTCTAAGTAAATATTTTATTTTATAATTATTTTACTTTCAAATGATTTCAAAAAAAGAGATATTTCCCTCAAATAGTTTTGATTTCATCTATGTCAACATCCTTACATGGATTTTAAGCTTATTTGAAGTTGATTTATTATGATACAAAACATCCATATTGTGTTGAAGGTTTTGTGATATGTTTCACTATGGATGTTTTATTTTTATACCATTCATGGTTTATGGAGAATGTATTGACATTTCGTATGCTAGTTTTAATAAGAATAATTATGTTATGTTTAAAACTGTTCATATGAGGAATGCATTAGACTAAGTAAGTGACGGGTGGAGCCCGCTATAGATCCTCGATGCATCGGTAGGTCTCATGAGACAAACTAGTATCTTGTCACAAGGCCTTGAAAAAATATTATTTGTAATCCTGGCACAAGGCCATGAATATGTGGTTATGATAGTATGGAATTATGCATTCCATCATTATGAATGTGGTTATTGATATTTCATGTGATTATTCAACTTATAGAATATCCATGTGAACAATTAAATGGAATTATTTCATTTTATTTCTTCCATATTATTCTAAAGATCACGTTTATAAGGCTTTTGTTTTATTTGTAAATTGCCTTAAATTTTTATGCTTATTTATGGATGTTTCCTCTATATTGTTATCCTTAATGGGCATATGAGTTGACCCTTTTCTATGTTCTATTTTTATAAGGATGTGAAGAATTATTTTAGGAATGACCTACTTGGATAGTCTGAGGGGATATGAGTGGAGACTATGGAGACTATGTTGTTGTAGTTTTCCATTTTATCTTTTAATATAAGAATTACGAATGTATCTAGTGATTCCAAGGCTACTATACTAATAAATCCTTCGAGACATGATCTTTTGTGATCATCAAAATGTTATGTAATAATGCAGTGCCTCTGGGTAACTGGGTTCAAAGCATTACAGTTGGTATCAGAGTAAGTTTAGTAAAAACCATCAAATCTATATTATGATAAACTCTTATTAGAGCACATATACATGAGATGGACTATGAGGATTAGTATATAAGAACATCCTATAGTTATGGTATTGTAGAGATTTTGTGAGTTTTCTGAGAAATAAATCCATGTCCGGATATGAGCAGGTAGAGGGGGCTTAGGCACAGAAGTACCGAGGGGTAAAACTCAAAAACACCACTTTGAGCTAGACTTGAACGGGAACTGGTGCACGACAATGGGAATTGCTGCACACTTGGTTATGACACTCTTGGGGGATATGCTTAGGATATTAATCATTTTCTTTACAAACCACTATGAATGGCTTATGAGTATATAATTTCTCAAAGAAAACATTTTTATGATTATGGATTATATCCATAAACTATTCAATTTATGTTAAGTGTTTTACAAGTTTGGAATTTTGTATTGTGATTCATAAACGAATCTAGTGTATTCCATTGTTTAGAAATGGCACCTAGTGGATGGAACATAAACCATATCAATGCATGCACTCCATGTAGGGATTTTCCTCCTACTCGAGATAATTATAGTGGAGCTGGTGATGCAACTGATGTTGATCAGCTAATCACCATACAGGGACAACTCACTCATGTTATGAATAATAACCTTGCCCGTATAGAGCACCCCGATCAGAAGTGTGGAGGATCAATGATATATCACTTCATGAGGCAACAACCACTAACATTCAATGGGGGTAAGAATCCACTAGAAGCTGAGCAATGGATAAATTCCATAGAGAAAATATTCCATGCCTTGGGGAGTAGTGAAAGGGAAAAAGTTATCATAGCAGTTTACTGCCTCACAAGAGATTCTTGTCAATGGTTGTCATTGATTCAACACATGAAGGAAGATGATGAAGTATCAAATATGGAATGGAGGGAGTTTAAATAGCTTTTCTTCAAAAAATAATTTCCTCATTACCATCGAGCAGATGTGGAATGGAAATTTCTGAGTCTGAGACAAAAGGAGGATGAGAATGTCGCAATATATGAGGCTAACATTACAAGGTTAGCGAGGTATGATGCAGAATATATAAGTAACCCATGAAGTTAGATTAATTATTTCTTTTATGGGTTAAAACTGTTTCTCCTTCGATCATTAGTCTCTAAATCCTTCTCGTCGTAAGAATATATTTTCTCATGTTCTATGAAGACAGAAAAGGAGTTCTCTATGTCTTATGACTTTAAAGCAAAGAAAGAGAAAAAGAGATCTGCTGATCACTCTGGAAATGGAAATAAGGGAAAGAAAAGAAATTTTGATTATCCATCCTGAAATAAATTTGGGATGAAACACCCTGGTACTTGCTTGAAGGGAATGAGAGTCTGCTACACGTTAAAAAGGCCAGCAAGCTCTTGATTGAAAGGTGAAGAAAGAAGCTACTGATGCTCAATGATGCAATTTTAGGGAGAAGAGACATTATGCAAATGAATACCTTATATTCAAGGGAACATACCTCATAAAAAACCATGGGTTCATGGCCAAGCCTATGCTATCACAACTGCTGAGGTAGAAGCTCCGAAAGACGTGGTAGTAGGTAATTTAATGGTTTTCTCAAGTTTAGGAAATGCATTATTTGATTCTAGATCATCCCATTGTTTCATATCTTCCGCGTTTTCTAAGAAAATTAGATACTTACAATTTGATTTAACAAGGGAGTTGTCAGTCAAAACACCTAAGGGAAGTATCATTGCAACAATGTTTTGTGAATCAATCCCCATTAGAGCACATAAATGTTCTTTATCTGTTGATACCATCGTCATACCCATTATTTAATTTGATATAATCCTCGATATGGATTGGATTTTGGACAATGATGCGAATATTTATTGTAAGAAGAAGGAAGTTATAATTTTTGATGATGATGATAAAGAACACCTTATCTTTGGAGCAGAATCGTCACCACCTAATTCTTATCTAGATCCACCCCCAGTAGCTCAAATAAATACAATTATTAGGGAGGAAGAGAATGAAATAATTGTGGGTGAGGAAAGGGATGTTCATATAGAGGCTGTACCTATTGTGAAAGAATATATAGATGTGTTTCCGGAAGATTTACCTAGACATCCTCTAGAATGATAAATTGAGTTTTCCATTAATTTAATTCCTGGTTAAAGGCCTATATCAAAGACCCCTTATAGAATGGACACTGAGGAATTAGTTGAACTAAATAAACTTCTATAGGAATTGAGTAATAAGTGATTTATTCACCCTACTGTTTCTCAATGGAGAGCCCTTGTCCTTTTATAAGAATAAATATGGATATATGTTGTTATGTATCGACTACATGGGAATCAATGATATAACAATAAAGAACAATTATCCCCTACCTCACATTGAGGATTTATTTTACCAACTTCATGGAGCTCAATACAATTCAATGATTGACCTTCGATCTCAATAACATCAATTGTGTGTGAAGAAGGAATACATTCCTAATACAGCATTTCGAACCAGGTATGGGCATTACGAGTTTACAGTAATGCCTTTTGGGCTGACTAATGCACCCTCTGTTTTCATGGATCTAATAAACTGTGATTTCAAGGAATATCATGAGGACTCTTTAGAGGTATTTATTGATGATATATTTGGAATATTCCAAAATCTATGAAGATAATGAAAATCAGTTGCGCAATATCCTGGAGACTCTTAGAAGACATAAATTATGTGGGATGTTTTACAATTGTGAATTATGGTTTCAGGAGATTTATTTTCATGGTCATATTATCTCTAAGGATGAAATCTTCATTTATCCTTCTAAGACAAGATAAATCCAAGAATGTCCAGCACCGACGAGTATAACTGAGGTATGCAGTTTTATAGGTTTACCATGTTATTATCGATGTTTTATCCAGAATTTTACCCAATTGGATAACCCATTAATGAAGATCACATGTAAAGGTGTTTAAATTTTTTGGACAACAGAGTGTGAACAATGTTTCTAAGAATTTAAGAGAAGAGTAGTCGATGATCCTATCTTGACTCTACCATCAGGTATTTATGGATTTGTTATTTATAGTGATGCATCAAAGAAAGGAATTGGTTGTGTCCTTATGCAGAATGATAGGGTTATTGCCTATGCATCATGACATCTGAAAACTCATGAGAAAAACTATCCTACTCCTGATCTTGAGTTTACTACTGTAATATTTCCTTTGTAGATATGGATACATTTTCTCTATGGTGAAAATTGTGAGAAATATAACGATCACAAAAGTTTGAAGTATATTTTTCTCATAGAAATAACTCAACATGAGGAAAAAGAGATGGATTGAACTTGTCAAGGATTATGATTGCACGATACAATACCACATGGGGAACGAAAATAAGGTCACAGATGATTTGCATAGAAAGGATCATGGAGTTTTGAACAAAATGAGGGTTGGAAGGGATCAAATTTTCATGGATCTAGAAAAGTTGGATATGGGAATAACCGTAGAAGGTTAAACATTGATACATTTTCAAATGGTTGTTAAACCATGTTTACTAGAAAGGATTAAGAGTTCCCAGGCCAATGATGAATAATTTCAAAAGAAGATTAAATCTATGAATGATGGTAGATTGAGTGACTTTGTGTATGAAGAAATAATTTTGAAATTCAGGAAGAGACTTTGTGTTCCCGATTTACCTAACCTAAAAGGGGAATTATTGGATGATGCTCATAGTTACAATTTCTCATTAAACCATTGGAGAACCAAAATGTATAGAGATTTGAAGGATCATTTTTGGTGGGACAACATGAAGAGGGAGATTTCTAATTTCGTGTCAAGGTGTATGGTTTGTCAACAAGTGAATGCTGCAAGGAAACAGCCTGGAGGAGTCATGAAACCTCTTCCCATACCGGAGCGGAAATTGGATAATATTACGATGGACTTGTTCATGGGACTATCAAAGTCTCCTAGAAGGAACGATGCAATATTGATCATTATTGATCGTCTTACCAAGTCAGCACATTTTCTTGCTATAACAGAAGTTATACAACATGAATGTCTAGAAAGTATATATATTTATGAAGTTTTGAGACTTCATTGAGTACCCCTATCGATTGTTTCTGATAGTTATCCCCATTTTATTGCATGATTTTGGAAAAGTTTTCAGAAATCCCTACATACTGAACTTTGTTTGAGCACTGTCTACAACCCTCAAATAGATGGTCAATCAGAATGGACTATTCAAACCTTAGAAGACATGTTGAGATCCTTCTCACTTCACATTAAATATATGTGAGATCAATATTTACCTATGGTGGAATTCTCCTCTAACAATAGTATCCATTCAAGTATTTGGATGGCACCATATGAAGCATTACACGGAATGAGATGTCTCTCACCAACCGGTTGGGATGATGTTGGTGAAAGGAAACTTGCAAGCCCAGAACATGTTGAGGAAACAATGAAAAAGGTGAAGGTAGTACAAACCCACATCAAACCAGGTCAAAGTTGGAAGAAGAGCTATGCTGATAACTGAAGGAAGGATTTGGAATTTCAGGTAGGAGATCATGTTTTCTTGAAGGTATCTCCATGGTAGGGTGTTATACATTTCGGTAAGAAGGGTAAATTGATTCTTAGGTACATATGACCTTTCAAAATTCTAGAATGAATTGGGGCTGTAGCTTACCATTTACTAATGCCACCAAGTCTCTCCAATGTTCACGTTGTCTTCCGCGTATCCCTTTTGAGAAAATAATGGCTTGACCCAATGCACTTACTATCCAATGAGGAAATAGAACTGGAAACTAATTTTTCTGATTATGAATAGCCTTTCAAGATTCTTGATACAAGAGACACTACTACAAAAAATGGGCATTAACCGCGCTAAAATGGGCTTTAATAGGGCTAAAAAAGAACTGTAGAGCTCGTCACTTCTAAAGGGGGGTACCTATCATCAGCCCTTTCTGAGGGATGATAAAGGAAACCATTATCAGCGCTAAACACGATCTGACAAAACAACCCTTTATCAGCACTAAAAGAGCGCTGATAAATGCTTGTTTTCTCAGCACTCCTTTAGTGATGAAAAACTAATCCTTTAGCAGTGCTTCATTAGCGTTGATAAAAGAACTATTTATCAGCGCGAAAAAAGCACTGATAAATTTCCTCTCTACTGCTACGAAAAAATCTACAGTAGTACACTTGAACACCTGCAAAAAAATCATCATCTCAATAAGCTAATTAAAGCAAGCATACACATACAAAATTAACACATAAATAATAACCTAATTAGACCAAGTATACCCATACAACAAGTATACTCGTACACCATTAACACATAATTCATAATTTAATTAAGTACATAAAAATTTCAATTCATAATTTAGGGGGTTGGGGGCTGTTCAAGGGTTTGGGGTGGCTATCTAGGGGGGTAGGGGTGTCCGGGGGGGGCTTTCTAGGGGATGGTGTCCAAGGTGTTGGGGGGACATTATAGGTAGTGGGGGTGTCCATAGGGGTGGTGGTGTCTAGAGGGTGGATTGGTGTTTAGGGGGTGGGGCGGTCCAGGGGGTGGATTGGTGTCCGGGGGGCTATCTAGGGGTGGGCAGGTGTCCAAGGGGTCGGGGGGGATTTACAGGGGGTGGGGGTGTCCAGGTGGTGGATTGGTGTCCAGGGGGTGGGGGCGGTCCAGGGGTGGATTGGTGTCTGAGGGGCTTTCCCTGGGGGTGGGCTGTTGTCCAAGGTGTTGGGGGGGCATTATAGAGGGTGGGCGTGTCCAGAGGGGTACAGGGTGTCCAAAAGGTGGATTGGTGTCCAGGGGGGTGGGGGCGCTCCAGGGGGTTGGTGGGGTTGACTATTACACGTCACCATGGACCCTTGGATCATTCTTATAAAATATCAAGGCAATATGAATGCGTTTGTTCAGATTTTCATAGGTCAGTTTATGTTTTGAATTAAAATTTTGTCCATTTTAAACAAAAGAGAGACCCTTTGAGTGCTAGCGGCCACACCATGACATAGATTGAGGCGGGGTTCACTCTTACACATCACCAAGGACCCTTTTATTGTTATTATAAAAGATCATGGTAATTACTAATGCGTTTGGTCAGATTTTCATAGGTCAGTTGTTGTTTTCAATTAAAATTGTGTCCATTTTTAACAAAAGAGATACCGTTTGAGTGCTAGAGGCCACATTGTGCCTAAAATTGAGGTCGGGATGACTTGTACATGTCATAAAGGATCTGTGGATCGTTCTCCTAAAGGATCGACACAATCCAAAATATTTTTGTCCGATTTCCGTAGGACAGTTGTAGTTTTTAATTAAAATCGTGTCTATTTTAAACAAAAAAGAGACCCTTTGAGTGGTACCGGCCACACCGTGCTTTGGATTGAGGTGAGTATTACTCTTACATGTCACCAAGGAACCTTGGATCGTTATCATAAAATATAAAGTCAATCCGAATGTGTTTGGATGGATTTTCGTAGGTTAGTTGTTGTTTTCATTTAAAATTTTGTCCATTTTAAACAAAAGAGAGACCATTTGAGTGATAGCGGTCACACTGTGCCTCAGATTGAGTCTTGTTTGACTCATACACATCACAAAAGATCCGTGAATTGTAATTATAAAAGATCAAGGCAATCCAATTGTGTTTGGTCTTCTTTTCATAGGTCAGTTGTTGTTTTCAATTAAAATTGTGTCCATTTTAAACAAAAGAGAGACCCTTTGAGTGCTGGAGGATACACCATGCCTCAGATTGAGGTGGGGTTGACTCTTCCATGTCACCAAAGTCCCTTAGATCGTTATTATAAAAGATCAAGGCAAGCCGAATGTGTTTGGTCTGATTTTCATAGGTCAGTTGTTGTTTTCAATTAGAATTGTGTCCATTTTAAACAAAAGAGAGACCCTTTGAGTGCTATCGGCCACAACATGCTTCAGATTGAGGCGGGGATGACTCATTCATGTCACAAATGACCCATGGATCATTCTCTTAAAGGATCAACACAATCCGAATACGTTTGGTCAGATTTCCATAGGTTACTTTTTGTTTTCAATTAAAATCGCGCCCATTTTAAACAAAAAAGAGACACTTTGAGTGGTACCAGTCACACCATGCTCGGATTGAGGCGGGTTTGACTCATACGTGTCAGCAAGGACCCTCTAATAATTCTCAAAAATTATCAAGGTAATCCAAATGCGTCTGGTTGGATTTTTATAGGTATGTTTTTGTTTTCAATTAAAATTGTGTCCATTTTAAACAAAAGGGAGGCCCTTTGAGTTATAGCTCTCACACCATGCCTCATATTGAGGCGAGGTTGAATCATACACATCAAAAAGGACCCGTGGATCGTTCTTATAAAGGATTAACACAATCCAAATGCGTTTGGTTAGATGTCTCTTTGTCAGTTGTTATTTTCAATTAAAATCGTGTCCATTTTAAACAAAAGTTAGACCCTTTGAGTGGTATCGGCCACACCATGTGTCGGATTGAGAGGGGTACACTCGTAAACGTCACCAATGACCGTTGGATCATTATTATAAATTTTCAAGGAAATACTAATGCATTTGGTTGGATTTTCATAGCTCAGTTGTTGTTTTCAATTAAAATTGTGTCCATTTCAAATAAAAGAGAGGCCCTTTGTGTGATAGCGGTCACATTGTACCGAATATTGAGGTGGGGTTGACTTTTACACATCATAAAGGACCCTTGGATCGTTCTTATAAAATATAAAGCCAATATGAATGCGTTTGGTTTGATATCTGTAAGTCAGTTGTTGATTTCAATTAAAATCGTGTCCATTTTAAACAAAATAGAGACCCTTTGAGTGGTACCCGCCACAATTTGCCTCATATTGAGGCAATGTTGACTGATACATATCACCAATGACCCTTGGATTGTTATAAAAAATGATCAAGGCAATCTGAATGCGTTTGGTTTGATTTTCAAAGGTTAGTTTTTTCTTTCAATTAAAATTCTGTCCATTTTAAACAAAAGAGAGACCTTTTGAGTGATTGCAGTCACACCAATCTTCGGATTGAGGCAGGGTTGAATCATACACATCAAGAAGGACCCATGGATCCTTATTCTAAAGGATAAACACAATTGGAATGTGTTTGGTCAGATTTTCATAGGTCAGTTGTTGTTTTCTCTCTAAATCATGTCCAATATAAACAAAAGAGAGACCCTTTGAGTGGTACCGGCCTCACCGTGCCTTGGATTGAGGCGGGGTTGACTCATAAATGTTACCAAGGACCCTTGAATTGTTCTTATAAATGATCAATCAATCCTAATGCGTTTGGTCAAATTTTTGTACGTCAGTTGTTGTTTTCAATTAAAATTTTGTCCATTTTAAACAAAAGAGAGACCCTTTGAGTGATAGCGGTCACACTATGCCTCGGATTGACGTGGGGTTGACTCTTACTTGTCATAAAGGACCATTTTGGCGTTCTTAGAAAATATCATGGCAATCCGAATGCGTTTGGTCAGATTTCCATAGGTCAGTTGTTGTTTTCAATTAAAATCGTGTCTATTTTAAACAAAAGAGAGACTCTTTGAGTGGTATCGGCCACACCGTGCCTCGGATTTGGTGGGGTTGACTTTTACACATCACCAAGGATGTATGGATCATTCTCATAAAATATCAAGGCAGTCCGAATGTGTTTGGTTGTACTTTCGTTGGTCAGTTGTAGTTTTCAATTAAAATTGTGTCAATTTTAAACAAAAGAGATACCCTTTGAGTGATAGCGGTCACACCGTGCATCGTATTAAGGCGGGGTTCACCCATAAACGTCACCAAGGACCCGTGGATCATTCTCCTAAAGTATCAACACAATATGAATGCTTTTGTTCAGATTTCCTTAGGTCAGTTATTGTTTTCACTTAAAATCATGTCCATTTTAATCAAAAGAGAGACACTTTGAGTGGTACCGGCCACACCATGCCTTGGATTGAGGAAAGGTTGACTCATACACATCACCAAGGACCCTTGGATCGTTCTTATAAAGGATCAAGTCATTCTGAATCCTTTTGGTTTGATTTTCGTTGGTCAGTTGTTGTTTTCAATTAAAATTGTGTCCATTTTAAACAAAAGAGAGACCCTGTTAGTGATACAGGTCACACCGTGACTCATATTGAGGCGAGGTTGACTCTTACATGTCACAAAGGACCCTTTTATCATTATTATCTAATATCAAGGCAATATGAATGCGTTTGGTCAGATTTCGTAGGTATGTTGTTGTTTTCAATTAAAATCGTGTCCATTTTATACAATAGAGAGACCCTTTGAGTGGTACTGGCCTCACCGTGACTCGGATTGAGGCGGGGTTGACTCTTAAATGTCACCAATGACCCTTGGATTGTTCATATAAAATATCAAGTCAATAAAAATGCGTTTGGTAAGATTTTATAGGCCAGATGTTGTTTTCAATTTAAATTGTGTACATTTTAACAAAAGAGAGACCCTTTGAGTGATAGCGGTCACACCATGCCTCAGATTGAGGCGGGGTTGACTCATACACATCATGAAGGACCCATGGATCATTTTCCTAAAGGATCAACACAATATGAATATGTTTGGTCAGATTTCGGTAGGTCAGTTTTTATTTACACTTAAATTCGTGTCCATTTTAAACAAAAGAGAGACCCTTTGAGTGGTATCGGACACACCATGCCTCATATTGGGTAGGTGTTGACTTTTACACATCACCAAGGACCCTTGGATCGTTCTTATAAAATATCAAGGCAATCCTAATTTGTTTGGTCAAGTTTTCATAGGTCAGTTGTTGTTTTCAATTAAAAATTTGTCCATTTTAAACAAAATAGAGACCCTTTTAGTGATAGCAGTCACACCTTGCCTCATATTGATGAAGGTTTGAATATTACACATCAAAAAGGACCCTTGGATCGTTCTTATATATTATCAATGCAATCCGAATGCGTTTGGTCAGATTTCCATTGGTTAGTTGTTGTTTTCAATTAAAATCGTGTCCATTTTAAACAAAAAAAGACCCTTTGAGTGGTACCGGCCACCCCGTCCCTAGGATTGAAGCGGGGATGACTAGTACACATCATCAAAGATTCTTTTATTGTTATCATAAATTATCAAGGCAATCAGAATGCATTTTTTCAGTTGTTGTTTTCAATTAAAATTGTTTCCATTTTAATCAAAAGAGAGTCCCTTTGACTGGTACCAGCCACACCGTGCCTCAGAATGAGGCGGGGATGACTCGTACACGTCACCGAGGGCCCATGTATCATTCTCCTAAAGTATCAACACAATCCGAATGCGTTTGGTTAGAATTACATAGGTCAGTTCTTGTTTTCAAGTAAAATTGTGTCCATTTTAAACAAAATAGAGACTCGTTGAGTGGTACCGGCCACACCGTTCTTCATATTGAGGGGAGGATGACTCGTACAAATCAAAAAGGACCCTTGTATTGTTCTTTTAAACGATCAACACAATATTAATTTGTTTGGTCAGATTTCCATACGTCAGTTGTTGTTTTCACTTAAAATTGTGTTCATTTTAAACAAAAGAGAGACCCTTTGAGTGGTACCGGCAACACCGCGCCTCACATTGAGTCAGGGATGACTCCTAAACGTCACCAAGGACCCTTGGATTGTTCTCCTAAAGGATCAAGAAAATATGAATGTGTTTTGTTGGATTTCCATAGGTCAGTTGTTGTTTTCACATTAAATCGTGTCCATTTTAAACAAACGGGAGAACCTTTGAGTGGTACCGGCCACACCCTACTTTGGATTGAGGTAGGTATGACCCGTACACATCACCAAGGACCCTTGGATCGTTCTTATATAAGATAAAGGCAATCTGAATGCATTTGGTCAGATTTTAATAGGTCAGTTGTTGTTTTCAATTAAAATTGTGTCCATTTTAAACAAAAGAGAGACCCTTTGATTGGAACCGTTCACATTGTGCCTCGGATTGAGGTGGGGATGACTCTTACATGTCACAAAGAACCCATGGATTGTTATCTTAAAGGATCACCACATTCTAAATTTGCTTCGTCAGATTTCCATACGCCAGTTGTTGTTTTCACTTAAAATCGTGTCCATATTAAACAAAATAGAGAACCTTTGAGTGGTACAACATTCTTGCATGTTGCTGGTGCATATCATCTGTTAAAATGGGAAAATGATTCATTGGATAAAGGATGTTTTATTTAATAACAATTACAATTTTCCTACGAACAATTAAATACAATAATGTTTCATCGTTTTATCCCCTTAACCCCTCTAAAAAATGACCAACAATTGTACATGTACCCAAGATAGATCTTCATTTTATTTGTGTATAATGTGTCATCAGGTATGCATCACACTTGTTTCTGAACACATCTATATCATCTTGTGATTTTGACTCTTTTTGGTAGTCTGAGTAGTACTGCAAAATATAAAAATTAATAATTAATAAATAACTTAAACGA
Source organism: Viscum album (assembly GCA_963277665.1). Taxonomy (NCBI): domain Eukaryota; kingdom Viridiplantae; phylum Streptophyta; class Magnoliopsida; order Santalales; family Viscaceae; genus Viscum; species Viscum album. The sequence goes on along the minus strand of OY728141.1, from coordinate 586,787,309 downwards.
ACTAGTAGTTGTTTTTGAAAATACCTCTTTAGGGATTCTAGTTTTTTGAGGAAAAATGATCTCTTTCATAAATTTACAAACATAATAACCGTAATCATTATCATTTGATTGTTTTGGAAACTGGAAAAAAATTGATCATTAGGAGAATAAGTAACTTGTGTTGAGATGATTTTGGATAGTGAAATTGTATTATATATACCCTAATATTTGTCCAGACGTAGTACTTGCTCGCCTCCTTATGCTTAGCCCATGTCCTCATTCCTTTTTTATATGATAATGATACACTACCCTATCATAACAGAATCCTCAGTAAAAGATAATATAAATTACATTACTTGTTTTTTAGACCAAAAACGTTAGATGTAGTGTCTTACAGATTCACAAACTCCATCATGTGTGGACGGTTTGATGGATATCCTTACTTTGAATTCGGAAAATTAATCATTGGAGTATCCAAGTTCACCGCGAGCAGCAACCAATGTTTCCTAAAAACACAATAAGTAATAAAAGAAGTGAAAATATAATTGATATTCTTTTTTCGTAGAGTATTACCCATGCATGGTTGGTATTAGGAAAAGTCTATCATCTGTATTCTTGCTTTCAAATGTTTTCACCAAGACATTCACTATTGCATCCCTTTTTTATTGCTCTATTTTTGTTAGGTGTGTTGATGTGATATGAGGACTAACAAGTCCAAATCTTGGGTCATGGGAAAATTCCTTCAATTGATTTTCATAAATACGTCTGTCAACAAAATAAAATGCATTTAGTCATAATTTTCACATTAGATCATCTTTTAGAAAATCAATTCAGGGAAACATACCTCATATATACATTTAAAACAGTGACCCCTAGACAACCACTTTCAAGGATCTCATTTAATTTTTCAGCAGCATCAAAATCTTGACATTCTTCTCTGTATATATTCTCTACGAAAAACATTATATGACTATTACCATCTTTTAGCTTCGTATCCACATGAGTCTTCAATGATAGTAAATGTGGATAGATAACAGGTGGTGTTATTGTGCTTTCAGTATCTCCTTGGAATAGGTTGGTCGATCCTTTACATTGTTTTAAGCTGACGTTTGTCACCCCTTCCCTTTCTCCATCTATAACAACAATCATTGGTTCAGACCCTTTTTTCATAAATTGTCAAGGGTTTAGCTTGAAAAAAATGGAAATATATACCACTTTCTCTGCATGTACTCTTACAAGTTGTGATGGCCATGAAATGAATGTCCTAATATCCTTTTCGACCATAAGAATATCATCGTCATAAAGTGGAATAGGTAGCTCTGCATTTGGATCATGAGCTATAGTAATCGTCACTTTCAGATGATCTTTCGGAAGTGGTCTATTATGGAATGTGTCATCTGGGATATTGAACACTGTATCCCTCGCTACAAGGTGATAGGTGGGTGTTGATAGAAATAAATCACAATCATTATCACCATCTAGATGATCAGTACAGAAAAATTATCAGTGTTTGAATGATTCACATTTCATGGGAACAATTCTTAGAATATTGATTACCACATATAAGACAGTTATTTGAGGCGAATGGCTCGCCTCAATTCTGGTGGGGGGTGGGGCGGGATGTTCACGCACTGGTTGTTCATGAGTTGTGTCTTCCCATTACTTCCCACCCATAAAAGTTGCTAGAAAATCTCATTTCCATTGCAATAATTCTTAAAGGGTTGCTATTTGTTCGCTCTATTGTTCCAATTTTTCATCTGTATCATCCATTTTTTTCTTCTTCTCAAAATATACTTGTGGTGTCAACCCAAACCCTGAACCTTTGAAACGACCGTATTTTTATGGCTACATCAATGAGATCGATAATAGTTCTATATCCTCTATAGGAGTAGCTGATTTCTGTGACTTTAGGATATAGGGAAATAACTAATTATATATATGTAATAGGAATTCTAAACAGACCTTTTTATCATCATGTCATAGCTACACATATTTCCCACACTTTTTGTGTGTTCTCATATACTAACATACCTTCTTTGATCACACGTTCCTCCTTCTATAGAAAATGACGTGGGATTGAAGTGAATTTGGTTTTAGACTCATCAATCTACATATAAACATAGAATGATAATTATGATGTTGTTTATTGGCAGCTTACAATATTACTGTAAATTTAAAATACGTACCATTTTCTTTTCTAATGAAGCATACCTCATTCTTTCTTTACGATAGGGGTATGTTGGTTTTGATGCACGTTCCTTATATTCATTAAATAGTTTATATTTCATAAATGATATATTGACAATCAAAGTGATGAATTCAGGTATCCCCAAACAACGTATTATCACCCACAATGTACATGAAACTTCTCATCCCCACAGTGGCCAATAAATGCATCCCATGATTCTTTGGATATTAGGTGAGCGTAGACAATGGGTGGGTGTGGGTTTATTTTCACTTTAGAATGTTTCATGTGACATCTTGTGAAAATAGTGCGAAAACCACGATGAATATTTCCTGGAAGCCTTAGTACATAATCATTGTGTGAATCGTCTACTATAACTGTACTCTGAAAGAGATTGAGAAGACTAAGACATTGTTTCATTATTTTTTTTTCTTTTAAATTAAAGAAATAAATTCATAATGATACCGTAATTTCTACCCAGATCACAGCCTTCATCTCGGACACAACATGGTTTCATGAATCTATGTCAATCGGTACGCATTGCTGAGTGACAACTCCAATGTAGCTACTAAACAGAGCCCCATTGGGATTCACATGTTGGCCTCGTTCATTCCATCCAACTTCAAATTTGATTCCATTTCTTTTCACCTTAATAATTTTGTCTAACACCGCCAAACTACAACGTACCTGTGTTTTATGCGACGTCGGTCCTTCATTCCCGACCATTTCATTGATATCAACATCATCTATATGTTCATCTGGAATGGTATCAATGGCATGTGTTGATGGTTTTTAGACATCAACACTAAGAGCAGCAGTAGCCGCAGTAGCAGGAGCAACAGGAGCTGTAGTAGGAGCATCAGGAGCAGAAGGAGCTACAGCATGAGGAGCAGTAGGAGCAACAAGAGCCGCAGCAGGAGCAGTAGCATCAGCTGCAGGAGTAGCAGGGGCAGCAGCAGCTACATCAGCAACAACTTGAGAGACTTGTTCAGCCTCAAGGTTAGGAACACAAGAATGTGAAGAAGTCATTATCTACAAAAGTGGATGAATTGTTAATGTAGATTACATAAATTCAGTAATGATAAGACAACAACATGAGATAACAAGATCGATATTGCAAAAAATATATAACCTGCTTATTGAACTCTCTTTCTTTTTTTCAGAGGTTGAAGGGATTTGGAACCTCTATAGATTATCAAAATCCCTTCATTGTGGTCTCTTATAACATAAAAAACATCATCTGTATTGGGACCGCTCTGAAATTATTGCGACGTACCACTAAAAGGATCATCCTAAGCTGAATTTTCATTGGAACGTTCAGTAGATTTGGAGGGTAACAGAACAATAGAACACTTTTGGTTTGCGGGATCTAGAACATAAAAAACTTGTACCGCTTGTGATGCCATTATAAACTGTTCATCATTGTACCCTTCTTTACTAAAATCATCTTTTACAAATCCCCATTCATATATTTTAACACCACTGTTGTTATCAATCCATTTTCATTAAAAAATATTGAATTGGAATGTCGTATAATCCAACTCCCATATTGGTTTGATAATGCCAAAGTATGACATATTTACATAAATTGGATTTATGTCCTTACTACCAGAAACAGGCATCGCTTCAGGCACTAGTGTAACTACACTATTTTTCATGGTACTATCTTCATCATGTTCATCTGTATAGAATTTATATCCATTAATTACACAACCACTATAAGATAATACATACACACTTGGTCTAGCGACTATCCATCGAATTCATTCTGAAATTGAATTCGTATTTTCATCCAACGTCTTACAAATATGGTCCTAAATTCATCTTATAAACTAGTGATTATGTGTATCTGAAAACCATTTTTCAGCCCTTGATGGATTCAACTACCTAATAATTTCTTTTTGAGTTTCAATATATAGAGAAACCTCCCAACTGTTATGCAAAACATAATGATGGGCCTTCTCCTGATCTGTAATACTAATTGTCACAACTTCTCTTCCAGAAATTCTCTCACCCTCAATACGTACAGTGTGATGAGATTTCGGGAGAACAATGCTTTCCAAATTAGATAGGTATTCAGTACAAAATTCAATGGCTTCCTCAACAATATATCTCCCCACTATACAACCTTCTGGCCTATTTCTATTTTTGACATACCCTTTCAAAATATTCATATATCGTACAATGGGATACATCAATCTATAGTGAACAGGACCACAAAGTCGAATCGCTCTCACCAAGTGAATCATTAAATGAACCATCATATCAAAGAATGTTGGCTGGAAGAACATTTCTAATTCACATAATATGATGAAAATTTCTTTTTCCATAGCTGGAAATTTCCCCAGGTCTAAAAAATTTCTATATATAGCATTGAAAATGAAACAATGTTTGGTTAACGTGTGATGAACATTCTTGGTCAAATTGCAACATAAGGGGATATGAATTAGATCTTGCATCAAAACATGGAAATCATATGATTTTAAACCTTTTAACTACAAATAAATCATTGAAAAATGTTCATGATATTTGATGAGTACCCCTATAGAACCATTACATCATTAAAGAAGTTGGAAAACTGATATCTGTCCTCCCTAGAAAGAGTATAAGCAGCTGGAGGAAGAAACATTCAATTTTCACCCTTCACGGGAGCCAACTCTTCTCGTATTCCCATTTCAACCATGTCCAACCCTGCCTTAATTCCATATTTTGTTTTTCCATGGGCATTTATCAACGTTCCGATAACACTATCAAATACATTTTTCTCCACATGCTTCACATCAAGAAAATTTGTAACGTACAAACAATTCCAGAATGGTAATTCAAAAAAAATGATCTCTTTTTCCAACCGATTTTCATACAGTTTTTCAAAAATGGTTTACCAATAACAGCTTTCAGATCTTTTACATTCACAAATAGCATATCACCTGATAGTGGAGACGGTGTTGCACATTTTTATGAACATCCATTGAATGATGTCTTCTAAGATCGGTACTTATATCGATGAGGTATAAATATACGATGTCCTAGAAACACATATTTCGATGAACATTTCAACCTAATTGATTCTGTATCTTTCTCACACACGGGACACCCTTGACTTCCTTTAATGCTATAGCATGAAAAATTTCTATAAGAAGGAAAATAATTTATTTTCCCATACAACATCGCTCTCAATGTGAAGTATTCACTTTTATAAGCATCATACAACATTACACCTGAATCCCACAAAAACTTCACATCCTCGATCAAAGGAGCTAGATAAACATCATTATCGTTACCTGGTTGTTTTGGTCTTGATATAAGAATAGATAACATGATGAATTTTCTCTTCATGCATAACCAGGGTGGCAAGTTATAATTTACCAACATAACAGGCCATGTATAATGGGTGCTGGTTTGAAAACCAAAAGGATTCACTCCATCTGTACATAACTCAAGATTAAGGTTTCTCGGATCTTTTACAAATTCAGGATACTCATGATCAATTTTCATCCATTTAGGAGAGTCGGCTGGATGATGTAATTTTCCATCTTTATTTCTTTTATCTACATGCCACGACAATTGTCTTTCAGTTTCTTCACTTCCATACAGATGCCTAAACCTTGGAATGATTAGAAAGTACCATAAAACTTTTGTAGGATTGGATTTATCTTTCTTGTATCACGAAGCATCACACATTGGGAATTCATTAAGTGATTTGTTCTCCTTGAGAAACAATAAACAGTGTATCGGGTAGACATCTATTCGTTCAAAAATCATACTGATCGAGTGTATCATTTGTCTAGCTTCATATGTCCATCTTGGGAGCTCATTATCTTCCGAGAGCATGTCATTCAAGAGAGAAAGTTGTTCCGTAAAAATAAAATCACTCCATCCATTTCCTGATTTCAATTTATACAACTTTAGTACAACTGACAACGTTGTATACTTAGTTCAAGGAGCATACAATGGCCACTTTTCACAAATCTTTAACTTCTAAAACAATTTTGGGCAATCACCAAGTTTATCTTCAATTGTCATTGTCATTTCGTCAATACAATCTTCATCATCATTGACATCTATAATCACCTCCACCATACGGGCTTCATTATTATCCATATTTGTATTCATATCTGATGATCCATAAAATGCAGTTTTATCCCATCCAATAGCTACATTCTCTTTTTCTCTGTGTTTATTCCAACATTTATAACTCTGATCTATTACGCGACATATCAAATGTTCTTCAAACTCCTCTAGAGTAAGTAGTCTAGAATAACAATAACGTAAAAACAGACAAAGGATTTGAGAAGGATCCTTTGCGTGATCCTTTGCAAACTTGATGAACTCTTTCACTCTGTTCTCATACTCAATTGTTAAACGATTATCATCAATACATTATTTATTCATCTTCATCCTATTTGAATCTAAAATATTAGTATTCATGGTTCAAGTACAAAAAATAGGACTTCCAAATACAGTAGAAGAGAACATCTTCTTTATAAAAATAGAGGTTAATATATCCTAACCATTTGTATTTATTCATCTTCATTAAATATAATTACTTTAGATTCATTATAGTTTCATCAAATCAACCCAGAAAAAACACTTGAATAATCAAGAATGATACATCTACCACTCCTAGGTATCTGGCCTATATTCTATATCATCATGCCTAAATACCCATATATCCACACATACACATGTCACAAACACATAAAAAACCATATCCACATCAAAAACAATGTAGCAATATGGATTTCAATTAGGTTATTCGACTCAAGTGGTGGTGTGTAAGAAATAATAAAGAAAATATAATAATTATATAGTCACACATAAATCTCAAACTGGTGGTAATAATCCAATAATCAAAAGGTATCATTCCATCTATCAAAATACTCTGAAGGACCCCATATTTGACAGTAGTCCCAGGTGGTGAAGGTTCTTAGGGAGGAAGGGGCGAACATGCACCTGTCGAGGTTTGAGGTCAGGTCACTGAGGATGAAGGTGTCCCGATACTTCTACAATGGTTCATTCCATATTTCACAAACCATGTCCTAGTAACCTAGTATGTTAACCCACTGCTGGTGGATGTGAAAACGTTCCTAATGATCATGCCATGAAGAAATGGAAACCAAAAGGGGGGAGTGAATCAAAATACCTCCAGTAAGATAGAAAAAAAATGTTATTTGAGAATAGGTTAGTGGCTTTCATGTTGTATAGAAACCTATCCAATAGACTCCACAAGCGGTGATGGCCCCTGCAGTTGTTGCACTAGGTGAAACTGTCACCTGAGAAGCCCAGCCATGAATAGAACAAACTCCTTGATTGCCTTACTCTGGAATCGACTTCTACCTTTCCTTTCCTTTGGGTTGGAAATGGCATTAAAGTCACCCCCAAGAAACAATGGATGGTGGATGGGATCGAAGGTATTTTGTTAAAAAGCATAATCAATCCCCCTAAATTTTTTAAAATACAAATACCATAAACCATTTAAAAACAATACATTTTAATTTATTTTGGAAATCATTCACAAAAAAATTCAATAAACAAACACATGCCAAATCATTTTTAATTTTATTTCAAGAATCAACATATCATTATTTTAGACCATGATTTTCATTTATAATATCATATCCACCAACAGTAGAAGGAAACCTAATTTATTTCAATGAAAAAGGTTAATTCTCAACAAGATACCATCCATTCCATATATTATTTTTATTAATAGGGTTATTTTGTGATTAAAAATGATCAAAACATTTCTAACCAACTTCAAATTGATAAAATATGAATTTATGAAACACATGAATCCAAAAAAGAAGATATAGTATAGAAACATCCACTTGGAATATTTGGGATCAAAACACAATGAATCTAAATGAGTCTACTCAAATAAATAACATTGAATCAAATAAAAAGGATCTAAATAAAAGGTAAAAGAGATACTACTCAAATTTAGAGATGTATTATTTCAATAAAAGAAATTAATACCAAAACTGGATCGCCATTTTGAATGAAACTTCAATCCAACATGTGATGAGGATAAAAGAGACAAATTATCCAAAGGGGCTCCCAAGGCTTGAGTGGGTTGAGTTAAACTTGTGGGAGAAGATAAAATAAATAAATGGGGGTATCAGGGTGCAATTACCCTACTACCTCGATGATTTCTCATATACAATGACACCACTGGCTAGATAGTAGACCTCACCAGCTAGACAGTGGTTATAGTATAAATGTTATAATCATAGGTTATCCCTCTGGCTAGTCACTAGAGACCCACCAGCTAGCTGATGGCTATATAATTTTTTTGTATCCATTGTGAATCCTATTGCCTAGGAAATTACCCTCACCAACCATTTGGTGGACCACATGAAGATTTTCAACCTACATGTTCACGCCCACACCTTCTAGGACAGTCTAAGACATCCTATTCCCCCTCAAGAAACCCAAAAAAACTCAAAGAGCATTGCTTTGATGAAAGATATACTAAGATGTTACAATTCTCCCCATCATTCTTCTTTTTATCTGAATAAATATACTAGTATGAATGATAGAAAATAATTTGAAAAAAGAATTCAACACAGTAATTATTATGGGGATAATTCACAAAATATGGGAACATTAACCAAATAAAGGACCACTATGAAAAAATTAAAATGAACAGATAACCAATACTCCTAAGAACGCTTAATGTATATCCTCCAAAAAAATCATACATCTCCAAATGCCACATCTACATCACTAAAAAGCGAGAAACACACAATAATGTTCAGAGACCAAGCATAGGTCACCCAACCATTTAAATTTTTACAAAAATGGTGGGACATAAAAAGGAAATATATTAAGAACACATCCCTTCACACAAATAATAGACTATATTGACTAACTATGAAGAACCACTAAGAGCATAATTCAAAACCTAAGGAATGTACTCCCAAAATATACCAATGAATCCAAATGAAATAACCCAATAAATATATATCAATGATTCAACCAAAAAAAGAAAGTAAAAAAACTAAAAAGGATTTATTCCTCGATCAAGTACTCGATGGAAACCTTGAGTTCACACTATAGAGTGTCACCCATCGACGGTCTCATTGAAGTAGAAACCAACACCTCCCAATGCTAGGTCCATCAAGAGACTTCATAATCATAGCCAATTGAGTACACACCGAAAGCCTATCTATGTCCAACCATAAATAGATCATATAAAATTGTTTTTTTAAAAAAGATAGAAAACTAATCTCTTAAAAGATAGACCACCCAACACATCAAGAATGAGCTCTAACCAAGAATTTTTGAATCATATGGCAATAAGAAATAATATAAACATTAATGGTCTCGAACAACCACCCAAAGAAGAATCCATGGAAGGAAACATAAGCGATTTTAAATGGAAATAACCTAAAACATATGTAGGTTTCCATAAAAGGATGAATCATGTAGCCTAAAACCATCATAATTTCAATTATCCATTAAATCTATCATGAAAAATCATCATATGGTTATGTGTGATGGGAGAGGACAAAAATATTAAAAAAATATTTGGAAAACATGCCTTAAAGAGAGGTCTGGAGAACCGAAGCTCGAGGGTGTTACGGCCAGCCGAGGTCCGAAAAACCAGTGCTCGAGGGCGTCGGAGGTCTGGTAAAGCAAACTCAGCGGGCGGCGGAGGTCCGGAAATGAGAAGACAGGGCCGCGGAGGTCTGGCAACGCGAACTCAGTGGGCGGCAGAGGGGAGTCACAGGGTTCTAGTACTTCAAGAGCTTCAAGTCGCGATAAAATGATGGCATTGTGCAGACAACTTTATAAAGAAATGGACTAAGGATTTATCAGCACTAAAATTTTAGCGCTGATAATGGTAGTCTTTATAAGTGCTAAAAAAGCGCTGGAAAATCCTACTTGTATCAGTGCTTTTCTAGCGCTGATAAAGTGTCATTTTATCAGCGCTTGTTTAGGGCTGATAATGGTTACCCTGTATCAACACTTAAATTTTAGTGATGATAAAGTGATTCATTATCAGCGCTTTTCTAGCACTGATAGAGTTCTACTTAATCATGGCTAGAAAAGTACTGATATAGAAACACTATATCAGTGATTTTCTAGCGCTGATAAAGGGTCCCTCTATCAGCACTAGAAAAGAACTGATACAGGACACCTTTATCTGCGATAAAATTTTAGCGCTGATACAGGGTAACCTTTATCAGCGGTTTTTCTTAGCGCAGATATAAGTGGGCTCTTCCTTTTCCCGTTTTTGTATTAGTGAGAACAACTACTGAGAATCCGGACTACTCGTCTGGTAAAAGTTCTTTAGAGAAAACCCTAAGATGGGAGAGGTAACGTGGGAACCAAGGAACTTATGATGAAGAACCACCTGAGTCATTTCATGTGGTAGTATTCAAAACATTTCCAGGATTAAATTATTTTAAGGAGGGGAGAATGTAACACCCCAAGCATCCATGGTACTCTTCTCGTTGAATAATACAGTAGCGTGTGTTGTACGCAACATTGAGTTCTAACACACCACAACCAATAAATCTAGCCGTTATGAATAAACTACCCAATTTTTTAAATTTTATTAAATTTATATTTCAAAATGGACTTTATTTTTGGATTCGGAATATAGAAATTATCTTAGGGTGAATTTTTTGTACTTTTCTGAAAACTTTCATATTTTGATGAATAGTGAAAATTACTAAATTTTAATTTAAAACAAATTTTTTAATTAAAATAATTAATAGTGATAAATTATGAATTTGTGTGATTTTAAAGTATAATTATATTATATTTTAACCATATAATCCAATGATAGTAATTGGACTAAATTTCACATTTAAACTAGACATAAACAAGTTTCAATCTTTTGATAGATATTATTTCTTAAAAACACGCTTTTTTATTTAATAATGGGAATTAATTACTTCCAATTCTGTGTTTTGAATTTATAAAATGGATTCCATATTTAGAATTTTGAGGTCCAAATTGTTTAAATAGGTAAATTTTGTTTTTCGATATTTTGAATAATTACTTCGGTAAATATTTTATTTACCATGGTTAAAGGGTAAATCCGGTAAATAAAGGTAAAATAAATAATATTTTAATATTATTAAAAAACCCTAAAACGTGTCCTCACTCTATTTTTTGATATATTGTCAATCATAGTCATATTTGGGTCGATTTTGGGACCCCATGGAGCCACTTGTATGTGATAATGACACTTTATATTTATTAAGTTAAAGTAAATACAAAAATGACATAGCATATATCTTTTAGCAAAACATCTTTTACATAGGGTTATATATGTTATTTTTTAGACTATAAATATTCATTATAAAGATAAAAATATTTCCCAAATAATGGAATTTTTTATAATTTTTAGATATTAAATAATTAAATTTATTCATGACGCAATAATGATGCAGTATTTTCATTATTAATGAACGAATCAAATAATTGGTATTATAAATGTTAAAATAAATATAATTTGAAAGTTTTAATGATAGTTACAAGTTTTATTGGTTAATATGACATGTTAGTATTACATAGATGAATTTTTTTGTAATTAATAATGTTTATATGTCTTTAACAAAAATCAATTATTAAATAGTGTCAAAATTGACATAAAAGAGTTTTTAAAACAAATATTATATTATTAATTGACATTCTATTCCTAAAAATATAAGGTTTGGAAAAAGGATATATAAAATGATATATGTATCATTAATGGACAACATGGGGGTATCTTGGATGTATATCGTAAGTTTATTAACTATATAATATAAAAATATAAAGAGACACGGTAAATGTCAAACTATTTAACTAAGAGTTAAATCAAAATGATTAAGTTAATATAGTTACCCAGACCTATCTAAAACCTATTGGTTGACTAGTTTTCGACCTATACCCACCTTAACCATTAAATAATATACTATTTAGAAATTATAAACCGAATATTAATTTATTATAAAATAATATTTCTAGCATTTCCAAAGGTGCCCCTCATCTCTCATATAAAAGGGCACTTCCCCTTCTCTAAAATTCATACCATCAAAGCCTTTTAGCTCAGCCATGCCCTGCCCAAATATTCATTCCACTTCCATCACTTTAATCTACATGCCTTATTTTGATAAAAAATCCAACCTATGGAGTCCTTTTGATCAAATCAAAAGTAAGAACATGAAGAAGAGGTAATGTTTTCACCACCCTCTTTCAAGTTCATTTCTTCTTCCACTTATTCTTTCTTTATTATTTCCATTTTAAAATAATAACTCTAGTATATTCTATATAATATGATGTTATTATAAGTATGGTAAAATCATATTCAGTATTCTATCCATCCATTGAATGACAGGTCACCATACGTGTGTACGTACGGCTTACCATCTCCACGTCGTGGTGTAATTGTTATTCAAAACATTATTATTTCGATGGGTATGATAATGAAGTGTAATTTAATTAAATAATAAATATAAAATTATTATGATTCTGTATATATGATATACCATCTAATTACATATTATTTTAATATCAAAATAATGATATTTTCGCTCATGCGTACGTACGGATTATCGTCTCCATGAACGTGATGAGATACATTCCTCATCGTATCCATTCTAGAATAATTTTCATTTTATGGTTAAAATTAATTTCTGAAGAATTAATATAATTATGAATATGAATAAGATAAAACCTATCCATAACAAAAATGTCATACATAACAAAGCATATAGAGGAAAACGAATCAGTTAACAACCAAAACTACAATAATACAAAGATATTATTAACAAAGCAATGTTAACAGATCATATATGATATCATATTAATAAATATTATTCTTGTATAATTTTATAACAATTATTTAACCATTATATATATGGTTAAACTACCCTCATACAAGTAAAATTACAAGGTAAGTGTTTATTTCACAATCTCTTTATTATCCGTGGTTGTTTATACGTAATTATCTACTAGGACCTCTTTATCATCCATATCCATGTTTCATTAAAATGTATTTAAAATCATTATTACTATTAAATAGTCTATGGGTTAAAGTCATTTATATTCTTTTTGACTATTTATAAGATGTTTATAAAGGTTTATTTCCGTCGTTTTTTTAACAAGGTATTTTTTATCCTTTTCCACAAAATTAAGGTAAGAATGTATTTTTAACTTATACGGCATGTGCGTCTATTTTCCGCCATTATAAAATCATAAAATCATACCTTACAATATTATAAGAACATTTGATAATTAAATTTTTTATTTTTCAATTATGTGACATTCAAATGATTTCAAAAAAATAGATATTTTTCTCGAATATTTTTTATTTCAACTATGTCAACATCTTTAGATGGATTTTAAGCTTATTTTAAGTTGATTTATTATGATACAAAACTTCCATATTGTATTGAAGGTTTTGTGATATGTTTGGCTATGGATGTGTTATTTTTATACCATTCATTGTTTATGGAGAAAGTATTCAAATTTCATATGCTTGTTTGAAAACGAATGTTTATCTTATGTTTAAACCTGTTCATATGAGGAATGCATAGGACATAGTAAGTGGCGGGTGGAGCCTGCTATTGCTCCTAAATGCATCGGTAGGTCTCATGAGACAAACTAGTGTCTTGTAATAAGGCCTTGAAAAAATCTTATTTGTAGTCTTGGCACAAGGCCTTGACTATGTGGTTATGATTGTCTGGATTATGCATTCCATCATTATGAAAGTTGTTATTGATATTAAATTTGATTATTCAACTAGTATAATATCCATGTAAATAAGTAAATGATATCATTTCATTTTATTTATACCATATTATTCTGAAGTTCAAGTTTAAATGTCTGTTGTTTTAGTTATACATTGCCTTAAATTTTTGTGCTTATTTATGAATGTTTCCGCTATATTGTTATCCTTACTAGGCATCTGAGCTCACCCCTTTCTATGTTCTCTTTTTCCAAATATGTGAAGAAGTATTTTATGACTAACCTGCAAGGATAGTCTAAGGGGATATGAGTGTGGACTATGGACACTTTTTTGTTGTAGTTTTCCATTTTATTTTGTAGTGTATGACTTCTAAATGTAACTACTGATTCCAAGGCTACTAAACTAATCAGTCATTCGAGACTGAATTTTTTGTGATCATTCCAATGTTATGTAATAATGCACCAACTATGGTAACTGGGTTCAGGGCGTTACAGGGACCCAATACATTTATAAATATTATTAAATTATTTTTTTGATCAATAATCATCATACTATAGTCCAAGGATTGTATAGTCTAGTGTCATTATTTGATTAGGTATATAAAACTGAATACATAAAAATAGAAGAACATATCATAATTTTAATAATCCATAAAGATATTATATCTTCTATATAGATCCTATATCAACATAGGATAGCATGGGGAATTCATGAACAATAGGGATTTCCTAAAAATCAAATGTATATGTATAAACATTGGAATAATGAAAAGAAGATTGGTTCAAAGGAATATCATGATGAAGTAAGAATGCATCGTTCATGAATAGAAATAAGGGACCATGAAATGTATAACATGTGGAAATGAAATCATGGCATCATTAGACTATGGAAACAATACACAACATGACTTAAGGGTGAGTCATGTTTACCTGCCAAGACCATTACACATGGAAGAGAAAGACCCATCGAAAAATTTGGGTCACTCATAATCATAACATTATGTATCATGAGGCTAAATGTTAACCAATGCAACAAAAAACTATCATATAGCACACATCATAATCTGTTCATGAATATTTTTTCCACATGAATAATCAAGAATAAACAAAAGAGTTTCCAATATATGGAAATGGGGGATCATAATCATGTCATATGGCATAAACAATGGGCGTATCATAATGATATAAACGAATGAATGGATTTAAATCTTTCATGGAAATTAATAAGGTAAAATATTCTTATATAATGCTAAACAATGTTTTTATTAAGTTATAGCATTTAAAAATAGAGCTTATAATATTTATAAATTAGTCTCTTTACTGTGGTTTAATATAAAACAGTAATGATTCTTTAAAACGTAAATGGAATAATTGTTTATAAAATACCCAAAATGTAACAATATATATTTTCATGATATAATCATTAATTTTAAGAAAATAATTATAGATTAATATATATTATGGTGTGCATTTGAAAATTGGTTTGTAATTTGGAAGTGCACTTTAATCTGGGTTATTTATGGAGAATAATTGAGAAGAGATGCTTTTTAAAACATGTATTTACCTATAAAAGAAGGATAAACTTACCAGGATACTTTATTTTGTTACATATAAAGAAAATTTATAATAATTATATAAAAATAATGATGAAATAATTTGGGGTAATGAGTGATAAAGCATAACCTGAAGAAAAAAATAGAGGTTCAGAAAGAATCCTTTACAAAATGTAGAAAAGTGTTCTGCACTTGATTTTAATATCCAAGATAACCATATTTAATATAGTAATTAATTAATTAATAACGTTTTATACTTTTATTTTATTTCATATAACGTTTTATGCTCATTTATGTCCCTTCTAATGAGTTATAAAATAAAATTTCACCATTAATGTGTGTACTTATCCTAGGTTTTCATTCTTGGTTCACTTGTATAAATGTTTGAAAGATCATGTAAAATGGGAATATATATCCATAATTAATCATATATGGTAATAATTAATATATATAAGTTTATATGGTTACAAATTCTTTTTTTTATCTTAGGTGGGGGTGAATCATTATAAAATATGTTAGAGATAAGCATTTGTATTATTTTTGGCCGTTTTTTGATAATCACAAACTAGTTTTGTTTCATTATTAATTATTGTTTATAAAAGTTTGTTTATAAAATGAAAGGTGGTTATAAAATTAATATTACAATATATACCAACCATTATAAGGTTTTTAGGTATATCCTTGATTTTGGTATTGAAAAAGTAAAACATATCATCCATGAGGGCTATAAATCAACACCTCGCGAACTATATTTTGTTTTTTAGAATAAAATGAATGTGAGAAGAGACATGATGTTATATATTCAATTTAAATAAAAATTTATAACTATAAATAACATAATTTAGCTTTCATTAATGTTTTTGTAGATTATAATATAAGAGTATAATAAAATAAAATAAAGTGAAATACAAATAAATAAATTGAAAGAGGATTTTGCATCTAGAATTATTCTTCTTGAGAATCCCTTTAGAGAAATTGGTGTTGGTATTTCCTGATACCAGAAACTCTAAGACAGAGGAAGGAGACGCTTGAATAGTATTGGGAAAAAATGGACAAGATATAAAGCCTAATATGGTTGAGGAAAAGAGGTGGTGAGTGGTTGAATCTATAGTGGGGAAGAGGGGTGTTTTTTTATGTTTTCATTGGTTTATTATTTTGATTCTAGATGAATAATTGTCTATATTATTGTTAATAATTATAGTATATAATTCATGGGATTTGTAAAAATGGGGATTATATCTTAAAAAATTCATCTATGACTCAATAAGTCATTTAATTATTTTAAACTATAAACTAATGTATTTCACAATTCAACAAAAAATCAACCATTTTAAAAAAAATCCAAATAAATATCAGATTTTTTTGTGTGTAGAAATATAAAATTAACACATTTTTTTGCAAATAATTTTTTAAAAATGAGAATCATAATTTTTAACTAAAATAATTATTTTTCCAAGAATTACTAATTTCAAATTAGAAATCATTCTATAACACTTTGAAAAATTAATTAGTTCCTCAAAAAATTATATTATAATCATAATAAAAATTTAATAATTTTTCAATATATTTTATGGAAATATGTTTTCTTTTAAATCATTAATTTTTTTAAAAAAATTAAATAAACATTAATGATTAATTAATATACCACAAAACAATTCAAAATCTTCAGCAACCATATTTACTTATACTAGGTTATTTTTAAATAATATTTTTATTTATAAGATTCCTAATTTCTTTTACCCATTTATTTGTGATTTAATCATTCTATTAGCCGATTTAATATTCATAAAGGGCATACTACAACTCTGAAGGGCATCTTACTATTCCATATAGTATATAATTTTAAAAAATTCTTCTTATTTTATTCATTATTCGTTTATATTTTATTTGATATATATTTAATTTTTTGGATATATAATATATGAAATAATTATATGAAGAGAAATTTTATTGATATAGTTATGGGTCTTTACATTATTCCCCTTATGAAAATTTACCATCGAAATTTCATATTACAAACTATGGGGAAAATAGGTGAGGGTAATTATTATTCACTTCTTCCTTTGGTCCCCATGTTTTCTTTTTGGTACTTACGGTACCACCATATTTTTTTAACTCGGTGAGTAGTATTGTTATGTAGAACTTTACCTCAATGATCCAACATATTCATAGTAATACGAGAGATCAATTTCCAACTATACAACCACTAAATTCAGTATATGTGAATGATCCAGTATATACTTCCTCAATATGGATACATAGAATATATCATGTACTTGATACATTGTTTGTGAAATTTATATTAGATAGTAAAAAAATCATATAAGATCAGGAATCTATATGGGTATGATGTAATTGGGAGAAAACATTCCATTCTTCCAAAATATCCTGACAATCTTCCATTGAGACATGTAAAAGAATACCATGTCTCCAACCTTAACTAGAAGGCATCATCAATTATTCTCTGTTATCCAATGAACCAAGTTACCCAGATTTAGTGCATTATTTCATAACATTGTCATGATTACAAGGAATCAAGTCCTAAAGGACCGATCAGTTTTCAGTCTTGGAAAATAGATTACATACATGATGCTCAACATTACAACTTAAAAAGAAAAGGAATAGTAATTTATTACATTAAAAATATCCAATCCTTCTATATTATGCCTTCAAGTCACTCATAACTAACTTCTTTATATCCTGGGAAAATAAAACATAAGAATGGGGTGAGCTCATATGCTCAGTAAGGGTAAATAATTTTGTGAAATCTATAATCTTTTGAAGAAGGATGTATAATAAAACATAAACTTTTTAAACATAAACTTGACCATAATATGTAAAAAATAAAACACTAATTACCATATAAACATGCACATGGATATTCTACTAGTCTAATAATAACATGTAAAACCTAATTTCATGATGAGATAATGTATAGTACCAGACATTATTTTATGTGTCAATGCCTCATGAAAGGACCTATGGGCTAACTATAACCGGACCCAGACCCAGAGAGCCTCTGTAACCAGACTCCATCTCAGACAGCCTCTGTAACCAGACTTCAACCCGAAGAGCCTCTGTAACTAGACTCCATCTCCGAGGGTCTGCTGTAACCGGACCCCAACCCGGAGGGCATAATTTTACCGATCCCTAACCCATAACATACTAGTCTAATAAATTCATTAAAAGAAAATGATGAAATATAACATAAACATTCATATTAAAACTAGCATAACAACTATCAATAATTTATCCATAAACCGTGAATGGTATTAAAATAACACATCCACAGTAAAATATATCACAAAACCTTCAATACAATATGGAAGATTTTTATGATAATAAATCAACTTCAAATAAGTTTAAAATCCATAAAAGGATTTTTATATCGATGAAAATGATTTGTAAAACTCTTTGTGAGAAATATCCCTTTTTCATAAAAACATTTAAAAGTCACACAATTTAGAAAGTAATACATTTAAATATATATTTTAATCAAAGTTTCCCATGCCACTTTGAAACTTTTCAAAGGAATTAACATTTAAAAAACATTCATGTCCATATAAATAAATCCTTAAAAACCATTTTGAAAACATGGACATTAATGAGAATGGTTTAAGAAGCATAATTATTTAAAAAATTTAAAATGATATTTTAGTAAAAAAATTCCCTTAAAATTAATCCCTTTGAAAAATGTTCTATGAAACACGGACATGGATTATAAATATGTCCCTGTCGATACTTACGGAAAAACAGCCTCAGATAATAAAGATATTGTGAAATTATCCCTTACCTTTTACTTTTCTTTAGTCAAGGGTGCGTTTAACCTCATATATAAAGACTGTATAATGTTATTAAATTATAACACAACCATATTAATATTTATGATATCATACATTATTCATTATGACTTTATAATACCAATTAAATAATAATTTACATGTTAAATTAACATTTCAGGTTATAATCTCATTCTTTATCTTACGTATTTTAACATGTTATTCTCAATTATATAATTTAGATCATGATTTTAATACATCCAGAATATACACCTCATTTATATATAATATATATTTATAATATAATTAGTTATAATTAATAGATATATGAAATGGAAAACACCGTTTAAGGAGACGATAGGTTGTACGTACGCATAAACATTGTTTCTGTTTTTATATCGTATTGAACGGAATTAAGTTAATAAGATATATGTAAGTACATAAATACATAATTATATATATATATATATATATGTTCAGTAGAATTATTATTTCATATATTAAATAATTATTAGTAATAAATATTTTTATAATCATTGATGAATCGTGAATGTGGAAATGAATTTCATCACGTTATAGAGACGTTAATCCGTACGTATGAACAAGTGACAATATCATTTCATTAAAGGTATTTAATTGGATGGTATATTTTTTTAAAAAGACATTAGAACATAATTATTATTATTTATATACATATTACTCATCATTATAACCATCCATATAACAGTGTTTATTAACAAATTACACCATGGTGTGGAGATTATAAGTCGTACGTACGCACGTATGATGACAAAATCATTCATACGATGGATAGAATAATTAATATAGTTGTGCAATATTTATAATAACATCATAGTATATATAAGATAATGGATTTTTTATTTTACTATGGTAATAACAAAGAAAGTGTAAGTTGAAGAAGAAAAGAAATTGAAAGAGGGTGGTGAAATCATTACCTCTTCTTCGGGTTCTTCCTTTTTGATTTGATCAAAAGGGATTGTTAAGTTGTCTTTAAGACCAAAGGAATTCCTCTAATATGAATTTAAGAATTATTGGAGGATATTTGGTCAGATTTTGGCCAAGAAAAATGGATTTGAAGGTGTGAATTTGAGAGAATGGGAAGTTCACTTTTATAAAAGGATTGAGGGGCACCTTAGAGAATGATTGAAATATTATTTTATAATAAAATAATTTTCGGGTTATAATAGCTCCAAAATTAAATTTTTAATGGAAAATGTGGGGATGGGTAGAAAACCACACAACCAATAGGTTTTAGACAGGTTTGGGTAACATATTAACCATGTCTTTTATAATTAACTCTTAGTTAAATGGTTTGGTATTTACAATTTCTCATTGCATTTTTATATTATATGGTTAATAAATATACTATAAACATCCAAGAGAACCCAATGTGGTTCATTAATGACATATATAATATTATTTAATCAATTTTTCCTATCCTTTGATTTATTGGAAAAGAATACTAATTAATAATATAATATTTATTTTAAAATCTCTTTTATGTCAATTTTGATATTATTTAATAATGGATTTTATTTAAAGTCCTAACAAGTTCATTACCTAACAATAAATAAATTTAATAAACCCTAACATGTCATAGTCACCTATAAAATTTGTTTATGGCATAAAAACATTAATATTATATTTATTTTAGTATTTATAATATCATTTATTTGATTGTTTCATTAATAAAGTAAATATTGCATCATTATTATGTCATATATAAATATATTAATTTTATGTCTAAAAATTATAAATAAAATATTGTGAGGTATAAATTTTTTTATATTTGTAATTACTCTTTATAATATAATATATCAATTATATAAACTCAGATAAAAATTCCTTTACTAAAAGATATTTTCTTTTGTTATGTTTGTATTTACTTTAGATTATTTAATATAAAATGTCATTATCACTCCCAAGTTTCTCCATGGGGTCCCAAAATCGACCCAAAGATGCCCATGCTTGGACATGTTTTATCCAATAGGGTTAGGACACATTTTAGGGTTATTTAATATAATTTTAACATTATTTATTTACCCATATTTACCGGATTTTCCTTTTAACCATGGTAAATAAAATATTTTCCAATGTAATTATTCCTAATGTCTAAAAATAAAAGGTACCTATTTACACAATTTTAATCTTATGATTAAAAATATGGAGTCCATTTCTTTATATTCAAAACAAATAAGTAGTAGAAATTAATTTTACATTAATTCTTGTTGTCAAAACAAAAAATGTGTTTTAAAGAAATAATATCTATCAAAAGATTGACACTTGTTTATATCAAATTTAAATGTAAAATTACATATAATGTCCTAAATTATATTTAATGGTAAAATTATAATGTAATTATACTTAATAAACATTAAAATGTATAATTTAACATTATAAATTAATTTGATTAAAAAAGTTGACTTTAATTAAAATTTAGAATTTTTTCACTATTCATCAAAATATGAAAGTTATTTGAATAGTAACAAAAAATTGATCAAAACTAAATTTTTATATCCCTATTTAAAAGATTAATTTTATTTCAATAAATTTAATATGTAAACGTGTCAAATATTAAATTGATTAAGGGTTCTCTAATAGAATTCATAAAACAACATTTTTTGAAAAATAACACTTTTTTCTTGATAATTGATTTTTTATAATATTATTTCTAAAAAACACATAATATGAATTTTATATTTATATATATTATATAAAAATTGAAGTGTAGTTAATAATATTCATAATTTCTTTTTGAAAAGTTAGTTTGGTAAGTTGTGGTGTGCTTGAACTCGTTGTTGCGTGTGGCGCATGTTATTGAATTACTTTGAAGAGATAACATACTATGAAATCATGGGGTGTTACATTCTACCCTACATATATTAAAGTTTTCACTTAAATTTGTATTTTTCTTTGAGTATAAATGGCTAAAAAGTTAAATACCTTTATGGGAAAACCCCAGTCGGAAATTGGGTTAATAAAATTTAGTCTTAATTAGGGGACAAGGGAAATGAAAGGATCGCCACCAAATTATAATCTTGCTTAGGAGAACGTTGGTGGAATTTAAAGACACATAATTGGATGAAATCCGTAAATATTTATCAGGAGTGATTGAGTTCATAAATCACAAACAATTATATATTTGAGGGCCTCAAATACATCAATCTATGATGATTTAAAATACCATTAGTTCAACAAAACATAAGGTATTAGGATAACACATTTTTTATTTTAAGATCTCTTCCCTATAGTTTAAGAGTTAATTTACCCATACAATAAGAGAGAATAATTTATATTTATATATATATATATATATAATTGACAAATAGAGTTTCATCCTTCAACTAATTCCAACCACAAACTCACATTTCACATCAAAAGAATTCAAAAAAAATATTTTATTTATCCTAATCATATAGGGTTCCAAAAGTAATGAAATTTTAATTAACCAATATGTCCCTTTAAAAAACTATATTATGCAATCCAGGTACTTCATGTATTCCAGTGGTAGGTGATAAATCCCAATTGTACTATGGTTGTGGGTTCGATTCCTGCAGCGTTGTCCGACACAACGGATTGTCACACGGTCCGCTTGTTATCCTTCTTATAACAATCCAAAAATAATTGTAACAATAATATAAAATCTCAATCTTAATCCATTCCAACCTTTATACTTATCCAAAATACTTCTATCCAAACTAACCGTCTAAAATTTATAGGGAAGTTAAACACAATGAAGATCATTTTTTCCACGTAATGACAAGAGAACACTTTCATCGTGTATTATTTTAAAACATGGTAACACCCTAAATTATCATAAAACCTTATAAATTACATTCATGAACCTTTATCCATTATATAATAACAGATATATTAATTATATCCAAATATTTTAAATATTCCAACAATGATGAAATAAACAAACTATTAATCTGTTCCATGTATGTCAAGAATATCCAATATATTTTATCCAAATCAATTGTCTTTTATTCCAAAATAACTACCTCATTATCAGGACCATATTAAGGATTACCTTTCCTTCAACAATTTATTTTCCAAAATTTTTATCATACTATCAATTCACATTTCATAGAACCATATAATGTAAAATCCATAATAAAATAGTACTACAGTACAATCGTTATTTTTCTCCATATTTCATAAAACTAGTATACTGTTGATACAAACCTCCAATGAAATATTTCTATAATATCAACATATGAACACTAGTCATTCCTCTTCATTTGAGGTTGTATTATAACTTGATTACTATTCAAGAGCATCATTTGCAGTATACTCTGATGACTGGGAAATTGATTCCCATTGTGTATTAATACCTTGTATATGGATAGTTTTACATTTGAAACATTTTTCTTACCCTTGTAATCATGTACATGGTGTCCTTTTTCTCCACACTTACAACAAACTGTCATTCCCTTCAATCATTTACCATGGTATTTATTTCTGCATTTAGCACATATGGGAAAATATTTCTTCCCATCGTCCCTTTATCCATCTTTCGTTATACCATCCTTTTCTTCTCTTGCTTCCCTTCAAAGCCATAGGTCTCAATGAATTCCTTAATTATCTTACTAAAACGTGTTATTTTTTCTTCAAATGTTGAGAATACATGGGAGAATATTTCTCTTCTAAATATAGGATTAATACCTTGAATGATATGACCCTTCTTACTCTTTGGATCAAATGTATTTCAAGAGTTCTCATTCTTTAATTTGGGAACCATTTCATAACAATCTCATACACTACGTTAGTTTATGAAATGCAATTTATAATTTCAAACATTTAAAATGCCTAACGTAAATTGAACAATATATGGATATAATCCATAATCAAAAAAAAATTTCTTTTGGGAGATATATATTTATAAACCTTTCATCGTGGTTTGTAACAAAAATGAGAATTATCCTAAGCATATCCCCAGGTAGGGTCGTAACCAAGAGTGCATCAAGACCCATTTTCGTGCACCAGTTCCTGTTAGAGTCTAGCTCAAAGTGGTGTTTTCTGGTTTTACCCCTAAGTACATCAATGCCAGATAAACCTCTACCTAATCATACCAAAACATGGATTCATTTCATGGAAAATTCACAAAATCACTACATTACCGAAATTCTAAGAAGTTTTTCTATACTAAACCTCAAAGTATATCTTTGGGTAGTGTTCTCCAATCAGAGTTTTTTGAAATCTGGTTTCCATGGTGATTTCTAAAATTCCTCTGATATCAATTATTATTCCCCAAACCCATTTAAATAGATTTAGTTCATTATTACATAACACTGGCGTGGTTACAAGGAATCAAGTCCCGAAGGACAATCCATTTAACAAACTTGGAAATTAGATTACGTACATGAAGTTCAACATTACAACATGAAATGAAAAACAACAGTAATTTATTACATTAAAAACGTCTAAGCCTCCTAGATTATCCCTACAAGTCACTCATAACAAACTTATCCATATCCTGGTAAAATAAAACATAAGAAAGGGGTGAGCTCCGATTCTTAGTAAGGGTTAATAATTTAGTAGAAGCTATATACATTTAAGGAAAGATGTGTAATAAAACAAATACCTTTTAAACATAAACTTGAACATAATATATAATATCATAAATCAAACATTACCATATAAACATAAACATGGATATTCTACTAGTCGAATAATCACATGTAATAACAAATTCCATAATGATGAAATGTATAGTACCAGACATTAATTTCTGTGTCAAGGCCACATGCCTAAACCTATGGTCTAACTATAACTAGACCCAAACCTAGAGATCCTTTGTAACTGGACTCCATCAAAGAGATCCTCTATAACCAGACACTAACCCGGAGAGCCTTTGTAACTAAACTCCAACCCGGAGGGTATGCTATAACCAAACCCCAACCTGTAGTTCTTACATTTAAATTTCCCTAACCTAGAACATTCTAGTCTAATACATTCATGATAATAAAAGGTTGAAATATAACATAAACATTCATATTAAAACAAGAATACGAACTATCAATAATTTATCCATAAACCATGAATGGTATAGAAATAAAACATCCAAATTCAAACATATCATAAAAATTTCAATACAATATGGATGATTTGTATCATAATAAATCAACTCCGAATAAGTTTAAAATCCATCAAATGATGTTGATATCGATGAAAATGATTTATAAAACTCTTTGAGAAAAATATCCATTCTTCATAAAAACATTTAAAAGTTACACAATTTAGAAAGGATGAAATCTAATGAAATTTTTGAATAAAAGCTTCTCATACCACTTTGAAACTTTTTAAAGGAATTAACATTAAAAATACATTCATGTCCATATAAATAAATCCTTAAAATCCATTTTGAAAACATGGATATTAATGAGATGATTTAGAAGAACAAATATTTAAAACATTTAAAATGTTGTTTTAGTAAAAAAAAGTCCCCTATAAAGGATCTCGTTGATAACTTTTTCATTAAACATAGACATGGATAATAAATATTTCCCATTAGATACATTAAAAAAACCTCAGATAATAAAGAGATTGTGAAATTAACCCTTACCTTGTACTTTCCTTTAGTCAAGGGTACGTTTAACCTCCTGTATAAAGACCGTAGTGTGTTATTAAATTATACCAGAACCATTTTAATATTTATTATATCATACATGATTCATTTATGACTTCTTACTACCATTTAATAATAATTTCCATGATAAATTAACATTTTGGGTAATAATCGGTCCCTTTATCATACGTATTTTAACTTGTTATTCTTGATCATATCATTTAGATCATTATTAAAATACTTCAAAGAAAAAAAACCATGATTTATATATCATTTATATTTAGAATATGATTATTTATAATAGATAGATATATGAAATGGAAAATACCGTTTATGGAGACGGTAGGCCGTACGTACGCATAAACGTTGTTCAAGTTTTCTTATCATATTGAACAGAAGTAAATGAATATGATATATGTAATGACATAAAAACCCACACACACACAGATATATATATATATATATATCTCTGGTATCATTATTATTTCATATATTTCATACTTATTAGTAATATATATTTTTATAATTGTCGATGAATGGTGAATGCGGAAATGATTCTCATCACATCGTGGAAACGTTAATCCGTACGTACGCACGAGCGACAATATCATTTCATTAAAGGTATTTAAATGGATGGTATATTTATTTTACAGGGAAATTATCATGTTATTTTCATTATTTATATACATATTACTAATCATTAAATACATTCAAATAACATAGCGTTGAATAAAAAATTACACCACAGCGTGGAGACGATAAGCCTTACGTACGCTGGCATGGTGACATTATCATTCATAGGATTGATTGAATATTGAATATGGTTGTTAAATATTTATAATAACATCATAGTATATATAAGGTACTGTATTTATTAATTTGGTATGGTAATAACAATGAAATTGTAAGTGGAAGAAGAAAATAACATGAAAGAGGGTGGTGACATAATTACCTCTTCTTCGGGTTGTTCCTTATTTATTTGATCAAAAGGGATCCATAGGTTAGATTTATGAACAAATTAATTCCTCTAGGATGATGGTAATATATTTATGATGATATTTGGGTAGGGGATGGTTGAACCAAATGTTTTTGGAGGTGTTAATTTGATAGAAGGAGAAGTTCCTTTTTATAAGAGGGGTGAGGGGCACCTTAGGAAAGATTGAAATATTATTTTATAATAAAATCATTTTCGGTTGATAATGGCTCAAATATGAATTATTTAAATTATAACACGAGGATAAGTCGAAAACCACTCAACCAATATGTTTTAGATAGGTCAGGGTTACTATATAAACATTATCTTTTAGATTTAACTATTAGTTAAATAGTTTGACATTTACAGTGTCTCTTTGTATTTATATATTATATGGTAAATAAACATACTATGAAATTCAAAGAAAACCCCAAGTGATTCATTAATTACTTATATAGTAGTATTTAAGCCCTTAGAAAGAACCATATATTTTTAGGACTAGAATACCAATTAATAATATAATATTTGTTTTAAAAACTCTTTTAGGTCAATTATAACATTATATAGAAATGGATTTTTGTTAAAGTCATAACAACTTCATTACTTCTAACTAAATAAATGTAATACATTATAACATGTCATTGTCTCCAATAAAAGTTTTTTATTGAATCGAAACATTAAAATTATTATTATTTTAATATTTATAATATCATTTATTTAATTGTTTCATTAATAAGGAAAATATTGCATCATTATTATGTCATATATAAAAATAGTTATTTTATGTCTAAAAATTATAAATAAAATATAATGATATAGGAAATAATTTTTTCTTTATAATAATTATTTATAATAGAATATATAAATTATATTACCTCTTATAAAAATTGTTTAACTAAAATATATTTTCTTTTTCTATTTTTGTCTTTAGTTTAGATTATTTAATATTAAATGTCATTATCATTCTCAGGTTCTTCCATGGGGTCCCAAATAGACCCAATGATGCCCATGGTCAGAAATTTATCATCCAATGAGGTTAGTATATGTGTTAGGGTAATTTAATTTAATTTTAACTTTATTTCATTACACATATTTATCAGATTTAACCTTTAACCACGGAAAATAAAATATTTACCAAAGTGATTATTCATAATGTCTAAAAATAAAAGTTACCTATTTACAAAATTTGGACCATATGATTTTAAATATGGAATCCATTTTTCAAATTCAAAACACAGTAGTGGCATAAATTATTTTAAAATTAATTCTCGTTGTCATAACAAAAAGCGTGTTTTTAAGAAATAATAACTATCAAAAGATTGACAATTTTTTATATCCAATTTAAATATAAAATTACATCCAATGACTTAAATTATATTTAATTATAAAAATATAATCTATTTATACTTAAAAAATATTCAAATGTATAATTTATCACTCTCTATTATTATGATTAACAAACATTTTTTACTTAAAATTTTGAATTTATTTCACTATTCATCAAAAATATAAAAGAACATAGAATATTACCAAAACTTTATCCAAACTAAATATTTATGTCCCTCTTCTAACGATGAATTTAATTTCAATAACTTGAATATATAAAAGTGTCAAATATTTAATTTAAAAAGGTTTCATCATTAAAAGTTATAAAACTGTATTTTTTGAAAAATACCTCTTTTATCTTAAAAGATGAATTTTTTTATATTTTTTCAAAGAAACGCATATTACGAATGTTAAATTTATATAGAGTATATGTTATTTGAAATTTAGTTAATACTATTCATAAACTCCTTTTTAACGACTAATTTGGTAAGTTGTGGTGTGCTCGAAATCGTCATTGCGTGTAGAGTATTTTATTAAATTACTTTGAAGAGATAACATACTATGAAAACATGGGGTGTTACATTGTCTACATAGATATTATATGAAATCTGTGTGTTTTATGTTTATTTTAATTACTTTCAACTTTTACACCATTTATATGATCATTTCATGTACTAACATTTTATGTTCACCAACTTCATCCCAACATGCCAGTGTTCTTCAACATTTCTCATAAAACGATTCATATAGTTCCATTTGGATTTTTGAGTTGAAACAATTGTCTTATGTTAACTTAGTAAGATGTAGATGTTGGTCTCATCCTATATTTATGCGCATATATCATTTTTTTAATATACCTTCCAGTTTCAAAATATTCCATTCAGATTGGCCTTTAGTTTGAGGATGAAATGTTCTATTGATGTTCTTGTTTGTGTTTTTAGAATGTTATAGAATTTTACATAACTAATCAGTAAATATTAGATCTCGATTGGATACAATTGATATTGGGACTCTATCAATCCTCACCACTTATCTGATGTATTTCCATGCAATTATCCCTAGTGAGAAGTCATTTTGAATTTGGGTAATGTGAGTATTCATTGTGAGACAATACAGAAATACCCATATTGAATTGTTTCCTCTGCATGTCTTTGGATGTCCCATGAAAATGTCTATGGTGATGTTTTCCCAGTTTTATTTTGGTATGGGTAATTGTTACATCAACCCCTTGGATGTTTTCTTTTAATAATTAATGTGCTGAGATTTTAGGAACATTAATGTATAATAATCGATATCCTTCTTCACATTGTCTCTCAAATATCTCTTTCAGAGATATAAATACATCTATGTTCTCCTTAGGTTAATAATATGGTTGATCAATGTGTGTCGTTAAAAATATCTTTCTTTATCTCTATATTTGATGGTACACATAATCATGAAAAAAATCTCATTACTCTTTCCCCATCCATTTGGAACTCTAATGATTTCCAATTTATACTGGATTCAACTATTTTTCGAATTTTCTCCTAATTTTATTGGACACCATATATTTTATCTATAAAGGATTGTTGACAAATCATTTGAAAAATGATTGATGACATTTATTCCTATACTATTACCACATCCATCCCTTTTTAGGATTACGATGGCTAAATCCTTCTCAGTTCACATCAATGATAATGATGTGGGATCCATTCTATATAAAGTATTGGAGAACTTATTTTCCTTACTATAGTGGTAAAGGATTGATTATTTGTAATACTTTTTGAGCTCTAAAAATTTTCACTAGTTCATATTAAGGCCCTTATATTCAAATTATAGTACCCCCCAGTTTCTGATATGTAACACTTAAATGATTCTTTTCATGGTTTTAAAAGTTATGCGCGACGTATAGGAGAGTCGGGAGATCCTGGATTTATGTTTTAAGAAATGGGGAAGGTGCAGGGGTGGCACACATGTTGTCTTAAACATTAGGCCAAACAGTGTGTAGTGGGTCTTGGAGGTAGTGGCTTCCACACGGTCGGCACACTTTTTTTTAACCGTGCGACCAAACCATGCGAGAACGGTGTCTGAAGAAGTAGCTAAAGCATGGTTTGCGCACGGTTTTCAAAACCGTGTGGTCACTTAAAATTAGATCCTAAAATTTTGGATCTAACTTTTTTTGCCTCTAATTGCCTCATTAAAGCTTCTAAGCCTCCCTAACTCGGGATTTTGGTACTCTTATGGTCAAAGAGGGTTCTCCAATCATTCGGGAGGCGATCCGAAGGCTTCTCTTGGAAAATCGAATCCAGATTCTTGAGGTATGTAATCGTTCTCCTTTGTTCTTCATTGTTTTCCAAGATCTACTCAGATCTACTTATCTTATGCATTCAGTTTCTTAGATCGACGCCCGTTATGGGTATATCTAAGTGTTTGGATGCCAAATATTATGATATTTGGTCTTGGTTGTGTTATAAGAAGAGATCTCAGGTGGGTTTTTGGAGATTTGACCCAGTGTTCTTGAGCATTCTACGTCCGTTGCTTGGTTTCACCTATTTTTTGGATGTAGGTGGATTCACTCTTGACTCCTCTTTCTTAGAACATGAAGGCATAATATCAATTTGTTTTCCATGATTGAAATAGTTTTTATCTACTATGAATGAATGGTTGAAACCAATTTTTAGTAACGGGTGATGAAAATCATGTGTTTTTGGAAATTGTATGTTGAAGTAAATATAAAATGGTTATTTTAAATTGGCTATGGTTTTACTACTTGAATGAAATGATTTTCAATAAAAGGGTGATGCTCTATTAAAAGGATTTTAACACACTTGGTTTTGGGCATGAATTGCATGGGTTGTGGTGTGTGTTCATATGCATTGGGATGGATAAGGGTGAGAAGTACCCCCTTCAAAAGTATAGGATGGATAAGGGCGGGAAATTCCCCCATAAATAGGTGGAAATGGATAAGGTGGTGAAGTACCCCCGTCAAGGTAGTCCACTAAGTGACGTCTTAGTGGAAGTATAACTCACCACTCAAAAATATAGGGAGGTCCAGGTTGTATGCATGGATGTTTGTGTGGATTTGTGAAACTGAATGGATGTTCCAAAATGGAAATGTGAATTTTATTGGAAACCTTGCTTGGTTTCTCTACTTGAGAAAGATGGTTTTTTTTAAATATTTTTGACATGGAACATGTTTATTGTGAACTTCTTTATAATTGTTTTATATAAATTGTTTTATATAAATTTGCTAATATGTTTTATCCTAGATTCATGGGTTGGGAAGTCATCGGGGAAATCCTACTGATTTTAATTTCTCACCCTTTGCTTTGGCATATTGGTGATTTTGCAGTTGTTATGTACCGGGATGTTGGAAAAGGTAATGTGTCATATGTTTATATCACTACTTCATGATGCTTGGGCTGGTTCATGATGTTGGAGCTTGGAGGTTGTGGAGCATGGATTTGGGTTTGATATTGTGGGTTTTAGTTTTTGATTCCACTGTTTACTCTGATTTAGTGTTGGTTTCCACTGTGGTACTTTTGGTTGGGTTTTATCAAATAAATTGTTGAGTTGTCTTAGCTTTTATCATGCATAATTTAGTATATTTGTTTGGTTATTCTTGTTGGATATGTGGTATATTATTAAAGGGTAAATCATCCTCCACTTATTTTGAAACCCATGAGCATTTATTTCCAGCCTTTGGCGCATTGGGGATGTCCCTTAAGGCCTAGTAAATATTCATTGAGCTCTCAAGGCAATGAGAATTGGCGGGTTATTACAAATGGTATCAGCTTGTTCCGTCCATGCCTAACAAGTGGTCATCAATGTTCTTGGGATTGGAGTTGAAATTTCTTCTTGTATCATCCTTGGGAGGTAATATAATATTGGATTAGGATTGTTGAAACATGAAATGTATAGCATAAAAGGACGTATCTAACCCGTTTATGCTGAAATTCATGTTACCAGAGTATTGGGTATATAGCTTTTTTGGATACCCTTCAAGAATGTTGGAAATCCCATTGTTGTGGGATTATCCAATGAGAGGAGAATGACATGAATTGTAGAGGAATGACTTCCCACTAGGATTTCATATCTCATTGTGAGAAATGAGAAAGAATTTTGTGAAAGGTGTCAATTTTTGAAAAAAAAAATTGTGAAAATTGTTTTCAATAGATTGTCTTGGAGAATAGGGTATTTGGTGTATTTTGAAAATGGGTTGATTTTCAAAAAGTATGTTGATTGTTTTCAAAAATGGTCAAACATTTGGAAAATCTTGATGGATAGAAAAAAATGATGTGATATTTGATGTGATAGAAATTGAAATTCTAAGCCTTCAGTTTTTAGGAATTGAGATTAACGGCATGCGTTGTTTGTGTAGAAAATGGAACCTGTTAGGCATTGTAGAAACCACCCCGATGAAGCTGCTGAGAATGTGGTTACACCTGAACCACGTGTGAACCAAGAGTTGGTTCAGAGTATCGTTCAAGCGTTCCAGGCTGTGGACACAGGGAATCGGATGGATGAGTCTAGGCATGTAGTCTATTCCGTCTAGATCCAGAAGCAGAATCCACCCATCATTCAAGGTGATTCAAAACCAGAAAGAGCGGAGGTGTGGCTGGGTAGGATGAATCGTATCTTTGATTTCATCGGAACACTAGCAGAACTGAATGTAAAGTTTGCGACGTATATGCTGGAGGATCATGCACGACAGTGGTGGGAGCTAGTGGTGCAGGCTAAGGTGGATCAAGGCCTGGGCTGAAAGGAATTTAAGGAGTTGTTCAATAATCAATTCTATCCTCACACGTTCAAGATCCAGAGGATGATGAAATTTCTCAGCATGAAGCAGGAGAATCTCTCTGTCACTGAATATGTGGCTAAATTCATGAATTTAGTACACTTGGAACCGGATGTTTCGGCATGTGTGTCACTGAAGGCACACATCTTTGAATCAGGGTTGTGATAGGAGATTCACTCGAAGATAGTTGTGCTCTGTATTACAGAGTATAAAAAAATTGTAAACAGAGGAACAGTAGCCGAAAGATACATCTCAGGGTTTATGGGAGGAGGATGTATGATGATACCCATGGGAACAGGTGGGAACTCTAATGCTGGGAACAAGCGGGAAAGGAACACCTATTTCCAAGGTGGGAGTGTGAATCAGAATCAGACAGCAGGATCAGTGAATCTTCCTCCATGACCCATGATGAATGCCAGGTGTTTTCAATGTGTCTTGATTGATCACATAAAGAGAGACAGAACGACACAACCTAGACAATGTCACAATTGCAAGCAGATGGGGCATCTACAACGCTATTGTAGAAATACTCCGAGTTCGAGTGCACGTGACACTTCCCAAGCATCGCAAGGATCGTAATCTTCGATAGGGTGATGACCACAAAATCAGTCTATCCAGCAGAACATAGTTAGTTATGGTGATTCCAGGAATACCATGACTCCTAAGGTAGGGAAATCTCAATAAGGAAATAAGGACAAATGTTCAGCAACAATGCAATTGTATGGATCCGAACAGATGAGGGTTGATGATCATGATTTACCATCTACGGTGATAGATATGATTCTTTTGAATTCTACCCTCATGAAAGTGTTTTTCTATACTGGTGCATCACATTCCGTTATTGAATATAATATTGCTGGTTTTCTGAACTCAAAAATGGAAATGATTCCTTCTGTCATGAAACTACAAACTCTTCTTAGTGAAAGAAAATATCAAGCATTCATGTGTAGAGAAAGAGATATAACTCTTTATGAAGATGAGCAGAAATGGGACTTCTCCATGTTGAAAATGGATGTGTATAATGTAATCCTGGGAATGGATTCGTTGAAAATGTATAAGGCTCACATAGACTGTTATAGAAGAATGGATAGTTTCATGATTGAGGATGACATGGAGCATCTCTTTAGAGGAGAGAGAATGGTCATGAAAGGTTCAAAGAGATTGTTGGCACCAATGGTGGGAAACATTTATTACTAATTGGCAGTGTTTAGTTTGGCATAATTTGAATAGATCGTAGAGAATAGTTTTCCAGCTGTTGTGGATCAATTTCCTGATGTTTTTCCGGAAAAATTGTCACGGTTACCACCTATAAGAGAAATTGAGTTAACGATTGACCTCCTTCCTGGGACCAGTCCTATCTCACTTCCATCATATAGGATGGAAACAATAGAGTTATGGGAATTGATAGTGGAGTTAGAGGAGCTGGAAATCAAGGGTTTTATTCATGCAAGCGTGTCTCCGTGGGCAGTACGTGTTTTGTTTGCAAAAAAAGATGATGGAACATTGAGGCTATGTGTGGATTATTGTAAACTTAACCACAATACAATAAAGAATAGATATCCACTTCCACGCATTGATGATATGTTCAGTCAATTAAGGGGTCTCAGTGGTTCTCCAAGATTGACATGCAATCATGATATCACCAATTGCGAGTTTGCAAAGAGGATATTCCATAGACAACTTTCAGAAGAATATATGGCCACTATGAATATGTATTCATGCCTTTTGGTCTTACTAATTCACCCGCAGTCTTCATGGATTTGATGAATTGGATATTTCGGCAATATCTTGATTTTTTTCTTTTGGTGTTAGTGGATTATATATTGGTGTATTCATGAACAAGGGCTGCGCATGAGCAACACATGGTGATAGTGTTGGAAATCTTGCGAGACCATCATTTGTATTCCAAATTTTCAAAGTGTGATTTTTGATACAAGAGGTACGTTTTCTGGGCCAGTTGTTTCTGAGAAAGGTGTTTTAATGGATCCAAAAAAGATAGAAGCTATTCTTTCTTGGAAACCACCGAATAACGTCATTGAAATACGATGTTTTTTTTGTTTATCTGGTAATTACTGATGCTTTTTCCGTTACTTCTCATGACTAGCTTCGCCTATAACAACATTTAAAATGAAGAACAATGAATTTTAATGGAATGTGGAATGTCAGAGATATTTTCAAGAGTTGAAATTTCACCTTACATCAGCAACTATCTTAATTTTTTCAGAATCATGGAAAGGATATGTGGTGTATTGTGATGATTTGGGAACAAGTTTAGGTTGCATTCTCATGAAAGGAGACCATGTTGTAGCTTATGGTTCAAGGCAGTTGAGGGTGCATGAGAAAAGTTACCCAATACATGATTTGGAGTTGGCTGCAGTTGTCCATGCTTTGAAAACATGGAGACATTATCTCTTGGATACGAAAATTACAATGTTTACGGATCAAACAAGCTTGAAACAGATTTCTCACAGTATGATTTGAATCTGAGGAAAAGAAGATGGATGGATTATTTTCAAATGTTCGACATTGACTTAATGTATACACCGGGTAAGGGAAATTTGGTGGCCGATGCATTAAGCATGAAGTTGTATGCTCAGTTGGTAAAGGAATCTTCAGATGAATGGAAATTAATGTAAGTCTTAGAATACATGCATGTGGAATCTGAAAACCAAGGTGAGGTTGCAGTTTTCTTTTCAGCTACGCTTGTTCCTAATCTGGTAAAAGTGGTCAATGAGGAACAAACATCTAATGCAGAATGTATGGTAATGAGTTCAAAACTTGATGCCATTTGGGTGATAGTGGATCGTCTAACCAAGTCATCCCATTTCATCTCGATTTGTGAAACTCATACGGTGGAATATCGTTCAAAAATATATATTCGAGAAGTGGTAAAGATGAATTGGGTACCAATTTCTATAGTCTCAGATAGAGATTCAAGGTTCACATCTCGTTTCTGGAAATAATTAAATCAATCCCTGGGGACTCAGTTAACGATGAGCACGGCATATCATCCTCAGACAGATGGGAAATCTGAGCAGATGTACAAACATTGGAAGACATGTTGTGGGCTTGTGTAATGGACTTCCGTGGATCATGGGAGGAGCATATACCCCTAGTGTAGTTCTTATACAATAACAGTTATCATGCCACGATACACATGACTATTTTTGAAGCACTGTATGGGCGTCCTTGTCGTTCTCCACTTTTCTGGGTGGAAACAGGTGAGACTTCACTAGTCGGGCTGATCCTTGTCCAAGAAACAACGGAGAAGAATCTGTTGATTAGAATGAGGATGGAGACAGCTCAGAGTTTCCATAAATTTTATAAAGATCACTGTCAAAGACCGTTGGTGTTCATAGTGGGTGATCATTTATTTTTAAGAATCTCTCCAAGGCTTGGACATCGTCGTTTGGGGAAGAAGGGAAAATTATCTCCTCGTTATATATGCCCTTTTGATATATTGGACCGAGTTGGAGAGGTGGCATATCAGTTGGAATTACCACAACAGTTTAGTTCGGTGCACAATGTGTTCCATGTATCTCAGTTGAAGAATTATCAAACCGATCCTTGCCATGTGATCAGATGGGATCCCATTGACCTAGAGCCAGATGCTTCCTTGGTACATATCCCGGTGCGGATTGTGGATAGGCAGGATAAAGTCTTGTGTGGAAAAAGCATCGGTTAAGTGTGGGTTTTGTGGAAACATGGTCAGATTCGGGAATAGAATTCGGAACACGAGAATTAAATGAGAGAGTAGTGTCCAGTACTATTTCATACAAGCATTGGTTTTCTACTTTCCGGGGACCGAAAGGCCAATGGTGGGGAGAATGTAGTACCCCCGGTTTTTGGTATGCTACCCTTAATTGATGATTTTCTTGGTTTTAAAAGTTATGGGCGACGTGTGGGAGAGTCAGGAGATCATGTATTATAGTTTGAAGCAAAGGGGATGGTGCACGGGCGACGCATGGTTTGTCTTAATTGTGCGGCCAAACCGTGCGTAGTGGGTCTTGGAGGAAGTGGCTTCCACACGGTTGGCGCATAGTTTGTCTAACCATGGGGCCAAACCTTGCGATAAGTGTGGCCGAGGTAGTAGCTAACGCACGGTTAGCGCACAGTTTTCCAAATTGTATGAACTAACTGTGCGGTCACTAAAAATTAGATCCTTAAATTGTGGATCTAACTCGTTTTTCCTCTAATTGAATCATTAAAGCTCCTAAGTGGCTCTAACTCGGGATTTTGGTTCTCCTACAGTCAAAGAGGGTTCTTCCATCATTCTGGAGGTGATCTGAAGGCTTTTCATCGTGAATAGATGCCAGATTCATGAGGTATGTGATCTTCCTATTTTGTTCTTGATAGTTTTCATAGATCTACTCAAATCTACTTCTCGTCTTCTATTGGTCTCATAGATCTATGACCGTTATGGGTAGATCTAAGTGTGTGGATTCCAAATATGATGATATGTTGTCTTGGATGTGTTAGAAGAATAGATTTAAGGTGGGTTTTTTGAGATTTAACTTGGTGTTCTTGAGCGTTCTTTGTCTGTTTCTTTGTTTCACCTTTTTTTGAGGTAAGTGGCTTCACTCTCGATTCCTCTTTCTTATAAATTAAAGGCTTAGTTTCAATTTATTTTCCTTGATTGAAATTGTTTTTTTATCTACTGTGAAAGAATGGTTTAAACCCATTTTTTGTAATAGGTGATGAAAATTGTGTGTTTTTTGAAAGTGGTTGTTGAAGTAAATTTAAAATGGTGATTTTAAATTGGCTATTCTTTTACTGCTTGAATTAAATGGGTTTCAATAAAAGGGTGATGCTTTATTGAATGGTTTTGAACACACTTGGTTTTGGGCATGGATTTCTTGGGTTGTGGTGTGTGTTCATATGCATTGGGAAGGATAAGGTTGAGAAGTACCCCTATCAAATTGTTGGGATGGATAAGGGTGAGAAGTTCCACCATCAATAGGATGGGACGAATAAGGTCGTGAAGTACCCCCGTCAAGGTATTCCACTAATTGATGGCTTAGCGGATGGATAACTCACCACTCGCTAGTATATGGACATCTAGGTTGAATTCGTGGTTGGTTGTGTGGATGTTTGAAACGGAATGTATGTGGAAAAATGGAAATGTGAATTTTATTAGAATCCACGATTGGTTTCTCTTCTTGATAAATATGGTTTTTGATGGAAAATGGTTTTTACATGGAACATATTTATTGTGAACTGATTTGGAATTGTTTTATATAAATTGTTTTATATAAATGTTCTACCATGTTTTATCCTATAGGCATGGGTTTGAAAGTCATATAGGAAAACCTACTGAGTTTAATTACTCCCACCCTGCTTTGGCACGTTGGTGCTTTTGCAGAAGTTATGTACCGGGATGTTGGAAAAG
Organism: Viscum album; assembly: GCA_963277665.1. NCBI lineage: Eukaryota > Viridiplantae > Streptophyta > Magnoliopsida > Santalales > Viscaceae > Viscum > Viscum album. The sequence goes on along the minus strand of OY728141.1, from coordinate 586,749,065 downwards.
GTAAAGTGTCACATGTTTATAGCATTAGATCATGATGCTTGGTCTGGTTCATGATGTTGGTGCTTGGAGCTTGTGGACCATGGATTTGGGTTGTCGTCTTCTTGTCTTTTAGTTTGTCTTTCTATTGTTTACTCTGATTTAGTGTTGGTTTCCGCTGTGGTACTTTTGGTGGGGTTTTGATAAAATAAATGGTTGATTTGTCTTAGCTTTTATCATGCATCATTTAGTATATTTTTTTGGTTATGCTTGTTGGATTTCTGGTATATTATTAAAGGGTAAAATGTCCCCCACATTTTTTGAAACCATTCGGCGTTTATTACTAGCCTTTGGTGCCTTGGGGATGTTGCTTAAGGCCATGTAATGATTTTTTGAGCTCTCAAGCCAATGAGAATTGGCGGGTCATTACATCAAAATATATTTGAGCTCTTGTGATTAGAATATATCTATCACTTCTTCCCATAGAGATTATGCTGGTATATTTTCAATGAAAAGACCATAGTTTCCAAATACATATTTTGTGTGGGATACATTTTCTCATGAGTTTTCTGCTTCTTTGAGGCATAGGTTATCAATGTATCATTTTTACTGGTACAGATATCACAATGGGAGTCTTCAATTATAACCGGGTTATCAAATCTAGAAATATATAAAGACATATCAAAAAATTCACTAAACTGATGTGTGTTATAGGAAATTCTTGTCCAGGCTCAAACCCAGAGAGACAGGGTTAAAGAAAATATTTTTAAATAAGATAATCCTAAACTAATTTCGATTGGAATAAAATAAAATCTTAACTATCGAGCACTAATTTTTTGATAAAATGGGGGAGAAAATATATAAAAGATGTTGTGAAACCATGATTCTTGGTTCTTGAATGATAACGTATAAGATTATTAATTAAAAATCATACAGTCATCAGAATCGGGGCTTTGCAATTACAATTGGCATGATAAATTCTCTCCATCTAAAAATCTCATTTTCTCATGATCAGTTACATCATATTGTGACAAATGGGTAACCCAAAAACTTATTTAATAATAGGGAAAATACAATCTCATTGGTCATGGTGGATTTCAATTCCCTATACCTCATATTAAGAAGATGGATTCAATCTAGGCAATGGTCATTCACAATGAATGAAATTAAACCCAATCCCAAACCGCACTCACAATGGAAACGCAAGAAGAACCGGGATAAAGGATAGAGTGGAAGAAAAATATGAAATACCACTATCAATTTCATAAAAATATAAAATATCTCATTCATTCAGTTCCCCATTATCACGCATGCCTTCACATAAACAAATAACCCTCTCATGCCATCCATGAGTGACTATAGGAATATAAAGAAGGAAAATACTACAGAAATGGTTGAGGAGGCAGGTCCACCATTGTTCAATAGGTTTATAAAATAGAGATATTTCCATAAAGATCCAAATGGTGTGTCCATGGGTCCTTTTTATAGGTGAATCTCAACCAAAAATATGGCTCATGTCCCCCATAATTTCTCTACACGTCACCCCCATCCTAAAGTGTACTTGTGGTACACGACGTGTAGTCCCGATCCATGTTGCCTCTATTTCTACATAAATCATTCGCATATTTCATTAATTAATTTGAATTTTTAACATCATCCGATCGTGTATTGGGTACTCACAATGTGTACCTTATTATTATTTAGTTTTCCTTGTTCTCACTAAAATCTTATCTGAATGTGTGTCTCGAAAGGGGTCACATCCTGTACTTGGATTACACAAGTTGAACTGGTTTCTCACAACATTTTTTCATGTCACAAAATATTTTAAATTTTCTTCATAAAGTCAATATATAATCCTAAACATCATATACTAATGGTAAACATTGTGTATGTGCTATGATATAGAATTTTCAGATCCTCTTCGACTTCAAAATTCTAGTGTCACACTGTTTTACTTCTCTCATGGCCTGAAGTGTCATTAAGTTCATTTCCCAACTCTTTTCATTACTTTTTCACATATTCTATGTTTCATAAAATAAAACATTAAACTAATAAAATCACTCACAAATTGGAATGATTTATCATTGAAAAACACTTATCATCACATTTAAATACCATAAAATATATAAACAAAATAGATGTATCAGATATCCCCACATTTGAGTTAAGACATGTCCTCAAGGATAGAATCTCAACATACTAGAATGTATGTTTACCTTATCATGATTTAAATTTAATTTCAATATAAAAAAAATGATCCAAAGGAAATAAAAATTTGAAAGCATCAAATTAGAAAATTTAGCAACCCCTCACTTTTAGAAAAGTAAAAATGAATCATGTATTTTACTTTTTCTATTTTGAGACAACCATGACTTTTAATTAATCTATCTTCATTTTTAAATTCATTCTCAATATTCATGCCATTTTAAAACTACCTCACATTATTTTTATATTCTCATTAGCAGGGTGCAATTATAAATAGAATGATGCACATGCCTCAAGTACATGTAACATACCATAGGCTTCTACGAAACCTAAACATCACCTCCGCATAAGGACAGAGATCACAATTAATGATGAGGGATTCACTATTAAGGATCAACTGACTCTGAGGCATCATGTTACGTAGGAAAATGATGTAAAAATTAATTGTCAAAAGGGAGGATCAACTATAAATTACTTTTCATGATATCTAAATATATGTTCGATGAATTTCTCCCTTTTTAGATGTCATTTCTTCCTTCCCACAAAAATATCAAAGTGGTTTCATGATACACATAAGCGCAATGATAGATTCAACCTATCATGGCTTTTTTTATAGTTTTTTTCCTTCTCAAATGATATGGTAAGGACAAATATCAGATCTATCACTTAACCACATAAGATCCAATAATCATCAGTCAAGAAAATGGGGTTTTTTATCATCCCAAAACACATCCCACTTAATTTAATTTAATTTATTTATTTAAATATATATATATATATTAATCAAGGTGTTGATAGTAACATATAGTGAAATATTTCATGGCCTTCCCCCTGTCACATTGAGCCTCCCAGCAAAATATCCACATTAAAGTACATCTCGATAAACCCAATAATGTTCCTCCCCCACACTTATTATTTACAATATATTGAAAAACATTTATAGGAAGGTAGGAATGGATATAAAAGGATTGTAACATGGCTCATTTCCAACCATATAAATTCATGTCTTATAAGGGCTTTAAAAGAATTAATGCATGTGGTTCTTATGATAATGGCTAACAAAAATAATGCCTCAATCATTTTATAAGTGATTTTGTATTGACATATCTTTGATAAGATGAAAATAATGTTCTACAAGACAATATTCACGAGTTTCTTAAGAATTATTTGACATAAAAAATAGAAAATATTGGTTCGATGGATGTATCATAAATGAGATGAATGGTTGGGAATATTACTCATGGAAATACATAAGAATAATTAAATCAATTGATTCAAATTTACGAAATTCAAAACATGGCCACATATTAGAAATCCAGGGAAATTACATGACCTTGAAATAAATCTCAAAAATATTAATCGGATTGAAATTAAATCCTAATGTAAAATTAAATTTTATGAAAAAATAAATCCAAAATCCTAGAAAGCGATAAAAAATCAGGTTGCCTCCCAAAATCTTTTTTTAATGGTAATTTAGAACAATCATACTTAGTTTAGTTGGATGGCTTGTGGTTTAAAAATAACCATCTCAAATTTACCCAATATTGAATTTTTATCCTTATAAAATCATCTTAAAACTTCCTCCATCAAATTTTCACGGATCTTGGAGGTGGTGACCAGAGTCTGAACTATGTGAGTATCACAAATATAATTTTAGCAACGGTCTAGACAATGTAATATTATTCCTCTATATATTTAGTGTATGGTAAAACTTGATATTTTTCCTCTTATTCTTCTTTCAACACACTTAATCATTCGAAAAAATAATAATTATTGAAACCCTCATTTACTTCTCTTATTTATGTAATTCATTGTTATATTCATCGTCTTCTTCATTTTCTACTTCATCTTCAACAACATTTTCTTATTGTTTCATTCTACAGTATACTTCATACCGTTCATGTTCTATAAGATGTTCACCCTCTTAATTATATTCAGAGTGGGAAAACCAAAGGGAATCATGATTATAATTAATATAAGAATCAGAAGTGGTAAATACCTTTTCATTATTTTCCATGCTTTGTTCATTGTAAAATTTCGGCTCAAAGCTATGGGGTGAAAGGAAGTCAGTGTTTGGGTATTGTTGTGGGAACTATTAAGGTTGAATTATAATTTATTTAATATTGAATATTAGTTGCTCTATATCATTCATTATGATGACAAAACCTCTCTTTAGTAGTCATTTCACTTTGTAGTCCAACAATTACAACTCAAAATAAACAATTTTATAAACATGATACAATTAATAATAAAAATTATCTATTAAAATTAGGAGACATAAAATATGAGAAAGTATTTTGTCTAAATTATTCAACTAATAAATTATCTGTTCCAATCCCCAGCAACTGTGTAAAAAATATGATAGTCCTACAAACCTCTTTAATTCAGGTCCGGTTACCAAATTTAGAAAATTACAAACATGATAAGAAAAAATAACTAAATTAATTGGTAGTACAGGAAATGAATGTATGTGGTCAAAAACACAGAGATAGGGTTGTAGAAAATATGAATTAAATATGATATGTCTAAAAAAATATGATTTCAATAAAATAAAATCTAAACTATTGAGAATGGAGATGTCTAGAAAAGTGGAGAAGATAATATAAAATGGGTTCCAAGAAGTAGTGATTCTATGTTCATGAATGAAAATATATATGATAGTTAATTTTCTGTCATTAATTTTTTCAAAATAATGTTTTAGCAAGTCCAATGGTTATAATAATCACTCCCATTTAATGATCTCCTTTTCCTATGATCAGTTACATCAGATTGTAATAAATGGGTAAATCAAAATATTATTTTAGAGTAAAGAAAATAAAAAGCCAATAGTCATTGTGGAAGTCAGTTCCCTATATTGTATATTATACAAATGAATTCAATTTTGGAAAATATCATTCTCATATAATGAAATAAAACTCAATCGTGAATCCCACATAAAATAGTCATGCATGAATAATCAATAAAGAGGATAGAGTTGGAGTACAAATATAAAATCCCCTCATCAATTTAATTAAAATGTAAAATATCTCTTACATTCAATTCCCCTTCATCATAATTTCCTCTACGTAATGAAATCACACCCTAATGTTATCCAAGAGAGGGTGTAGAAAAATAAGGAATGAAAATCCTACATAAATGGTGGTGGTAGTAAGTGAGCATTTGTCTGGAAATTTTTTTGTGTTGAGCTCTATCTAGAATGATCCAAATTGTGTGTGCATTAATCATTTTTATAGGTGAATCTCATCCAAACTAGCATCCCATGTTGCCTTCATTTTCTTGGTGTATTACCCCCATCACAACGTGTACATGTGGTACATGATGTGAACTATCGATCAATGTTGCCTCCGCATCAGCATGAATCTTATGCGTATTGTTTTCAATAATTTGAATTTTTCTATCACAAAATTTTGTATTGGGGACTCACAATGTATACCAAAACACTCTTCATTCATCATACATCTCGCCAAAATAATCTCCGAAAATTTGTCCTGAAATATTTCACATCACGTACTGGGGTTACACGATGCGAATTGGTCACTCACATCATGTTTAAATGTAATTACTTATTCTATGAATTTTGTATCCTTTCATGATGTAAAACACCACATCGTGTACTCAATGTACGTGTCGTGTAGGTACTATGATCCCGAATTATCAGATCCTCTTCAACTTCAAAATTCTAGTGTCACACCACTTTTCTTTTCTCACAATGTGATGTGTCTTTAAGCTCATTTCCCACTGTTTTTTTATTCCTTTTTTACATATTCGATATTTCCTACCAAAAAAACAAAAAAAAAACATCCAATATAACTAACCAATTGAAAAGATTTATCTATGAAATTCAAATATCATCACTGTAAAATACTATAAAATATATACCTAAAATAGATGTATCATGTACAAAACATAATAAGTTATTTGATACATAGATATTCATCATAAAGAGTACCCCACTTTTCTATAATTTGTGCACTAGTTAATTTGTAAGACTCTTTTAAATAAATTTGAAGAAATATTTTGATTCAATTCTCATGAAAATCATTACTCCATTCCAATTCATCTTCTTAATTGGGGTTGACAATTATTAGATGTTATTATCAAATCATCATTAATACATATCTACACCAAGGAAACTATGGATCTCTATTAATGATGTTTTCCAAGGTCACTCCTCAATTTAATCTCTCTTGGAAGGGTCCACATGTTTTTCATTTGTAGGAAATTACATGCCCTGTCACATATATAGATTATTTTAAATTTATTTTTATTTTTATTTCCATTAATTCTTTGTTTTGGGGGTTTCCAAAGGTTTTATGGATAATAGGTGAGTTTTCAAGAATTGGGCCAAACCGTGAGCCCAATTCCAGATTTAAAAATAAATTTTATTTCTTTTATAACTTTTTCATTTATTAATATTTTTAACTCATTCCAACTTCTAAATTTCCTCCCATGATATATTAAGACCACAATTAAACTTTGGGGCCTTTGGAAATCCATAACCAAGGTTTATGTTGGTATTTATTTAAGGGATTGGGCTTGCCCGAAAGCCAAATTCTGGTTTTAAAAATAAAATTTTATTAATTAATAACATATTCATTTTTAAGGAATTTTTGGTGATTCCAAGACTAAAACGTGCCCCTTTAACCTAGTCGTGCGCCCAATCTCTCTATTCCCTCTTTAGAGCTTCATCCCGATTGAATGCTTAACTTATTAGGGTTTCTAAAATCGGGCGGATTTGAAGAGGTAAATTCATTCCTTCATATCTCCTTCAATATTTTCTCTTTTTCCCCCATTTAACTCCCCACATGACCACCTCCTCATCAGTCGAGGCTAACTATCAGGTTTTGCTTCATTGAGTTTCAAAATTTGGTTAATTCAGGGTAATTGCTTAAAGATTTTTCAAGGTGAGTGTTCCTCCCTTCCACTTCTTCCATTTCCTTAGGGTTTTATCCCTCTTCCTTGATGTTACAAAGTGTAAAAGACCTAGGGTTCGTACCTAGGGTTTAACCATGGGTCTTTTTAATGAAAATTTGTGGTCTAGGGCTGGATTTATCATCCTGGTGGTCCTGGGGTGGTGCGGTTGATGTTTCGCACCATGTTTTGAGGGATTCGACAATTTCGGTAGGTGATTCCATGGGTAACCATTTAATGATGAGTTAGTTTGCTTTATTAAATAATTTTACATCTTCCTTATGTTCTTTTCATTGTGAGAAAACCATTTTTGGTAGCAATAGTAAAGCATTTGGTATTAAAGTTACTTTTATTTCTTGAAGTGTGTATTTTTCAAATGTATTTCATGTGTTATCTCTTGTGGTAGTTTTGTAAAATGTGGAAGTGATTTATTAGTTGTTGAAAGGGGCTTTCAATTATGGTTAGGTAATGATATAGTGCCATGTGGGCCTAAAAATGGGTTGTATTTGAATGGTTTTATCTGTATAACCTTATTATACTCCTTGAAAGTGTTTTATGGATTTGTGTGTTCTCATGGGTATCTTTTGTGATATTGGTCAAGGTGATTATATAACATTTGAAAGTGGATTATTACATGTTGATTGGGATGAAAATTCTGTTTTGGTAGGGTCTTGGTGTGATTTTGGCTTAAAAAGAGGTTTTTGAAATGGGTTTTATGTGCAAAGTGTGGGTATACTCTTTATAATTGTTTAATGAAAGTTTTGAATGGATTATTGAGTTGTGTAATAGATGAAACTATATCAGAAAACAATTTTGGTAGGAGTATATTTCTTTAAAAGGTCCATTTCATTTTTGAAAAGGCTGTTATGTGATATCCATCATCTTGGAAATATTTTATTAAATTGTTTCAAGGAGATATTGAGGAGTGAAAGTGATGTGGAGTGTTTTGTGTGAATGTGATATGAAAAATTGTATTTTTTATTATGGAATAAGTGTTATTTTCCATGTGTGTGGGCTGTTATATGAGTTGAAATATCTTATAATTGTTTTATAAAATTTTTTAATGGTTTTTTGGAAGTGTTGAAGAAATGTGAAATGTGTTGTGGGCTATTTTGGTGTGAGTCGGATTTCAAAATCATTTTGAATGAAAAATGGATTTCTGTGACTTCTGTGGTATACATATGAGATTTTTGGTGAATTTTAGATGTGTAAATGATATTTCCATGTTCAATGTATATTTCTTTACTTGATGAACTTGTTTGAGCACAAGGGGAAAACCTGGGTATCTCGTTGGGTGGACGTTTACTAGTATGCTAGTGAATCTATGGGGTTTGGCCTCAGTTTCACATAGAAAGATTGATGCTTACAACTATAACTAATCTATTATGTTGATTATTGGGGACCACTAGGTTATGGGTATGTTCCCTACTAGTGTCTCGTGCACGAGAATGGATATTTGTGATGGTTACTCTCACCGAGATACGAGGTACCTGGGACCCACAAATAGCTAGTGCCTAGGGGTTATTTCCTATTTTTTTTGCTCATTAGTTACTTTATACATACCGTCGACATACGGTACATTTGTATGGAAAATTCAGTATCTTTGGTGTTTATTTCAAAAGTGTTAACCCGTTAAAATAGCCCACTTGCAAACTGTTTTTATTCAAAGTTGCATCTTTTAGAAAATGTAACTAGTTTTTTTATGTTTTTGAAAACTTGCATTATTTTCGTCTTTAAATGTTTATCACATGGAATCTCTTAGTGGTGGTATCCTACTAGGCATTGGCTCACACCTTAATTACACCCTTGGGTGTAAGTAGACTTGGCTATTTTTGTTGTCACAGGTTTGGTACAGTTTTTAGTACCACTGGTTCTGGTTTCTAGCAGGTCCTTGGTGGTGAAGTCTTGTGGGGATGGCTTGAGGGAGGTGCCTCTTTCCATATGGAGGTTCTTGGGATATTTCATTTTGGTTTTGTACCTTTGTTATAGTCTTTTTGAGTTTTTTTACGTAAAAGGTTGTTTGGTTTGAAAAATCCAGATTCGTTTTATTGGATTCTTTTGTTGTTTTAAGATTATAAAATCTGGTAAATCATTCCCAATTCTCATTTTATGATACCCGGGCACTTGTGCCAGCCCATGGGGGTCGAGAACGCCCTTCATGTCTTTCCATGGACCGAGTCGGGTTCCGATTTTGAAGGCGACTAGATTCGGTTCGTGACAAAATGGTATCAGAGGAGGTTCATGTTAAATCTTTGGGTCATGTTATTTGGGGAATAGTCAAGATAGTCTGGATTTAGGATTGTTGGGACATGGAATTCGAGTTATGGGTAGTGTTCCTGATCACCACACCTAAAATGGGATTCATGTTTCCAAGAGAAGTCGGGATTTAGCTAAGTCCTTTGGTTTTCTTGGTTCGATGATGATTAAGGGAAATGAAAAGAGAGTTGGGTTAATGGTCCTAGTGAGCTCACAGGGCCTGGAAAGCCATGTGGAGCCAAGGTTATTCCTTAGAACACTCTCTGTGACACAGAAGTGATTGGAATATGGCCACCAACCATAATTCTATGTCACCCACTGAAACTAGTTTCTTCTCGCATTGTTTTGTGCTTAGGTTTTGAAATATTAGCACTTTGGTTTAAAAAGTGTAAAGTTTTTGTGAAATGATTTTCAAATAAAGATGGAATGGTTTGATTTATGAAATGGTGGAAGTGAATTTTTATAATTGTTTTGAAATGGAAAATGGTGTTCTTACACCTCTTTTGAAGGAAGGAACTATATTGAAGTTGGTTTTGAAAAGTGTTTCCAATAGAGTTTTCTAAAAAAATCAAAGGGTGTTTTGATGGATGAGATGTTTTGAAATTGATGTGAATATTTTTAAAGTGACTTCTTTTCCAAATGGTTGTGTCTTTATGAAAAGTTATTTAATATGTGAATTGGGATTTTGATCTAATAGTTAATAGTTTTGAGAAAAAGGTTGGGTTGGTTGACCATTTTGTTTTTTAAAAGTGGAAAGAATTTTTGTTTTAACCTTTGGTATTTTTATGAGTCACCACATGCACGAGGTTATATGGGATGTTAGATGGTTGATGGAATGACTGGATGAGTGCTGGGATGGATATGAGGAGGGTTCCCAGTGTGGCACAAAAACAGGCATGTGTGAGGCCCATGGGGTACCATTGGTGGATACGGTTACTGCTAAACCGTTTGTTTTCAAAGAATTGGTTTTAAAGAAAAACATGATGTCTTGATGAATAGTTTGGTATGGTTTGTATTATGGGTTTTTGAAAATGTTGATATTGTGGGATGTTTTGAGTTCAATAACCCCTTCTGTTTGAACTGTGTTTTGGGTTTGTGTTTGGTTGGTAAACTGTGTTGTAAGTATGGTTAGTGGTCTCTTTTGAAAAATGTTTTGGGATGCCTTTACGGTGGTTCCCTTCATGTTTTTGTATCTGGTTTGTGGCATGTTTTGACTAATGGACCAGCTTTGTTGGGTCCTTGGTTTCTCTCATTGGATAAGGTACGCCCCCATTAAGGGTTAATGCACAACGGAAGTGCGACCCATATTGTTTTGCCATTGGAAAATCCTACAGTTGATCAATATAAGGAATATTTTATCGATCATTGTTGATTGAGTCTACACCCATTCATTTCGTTGATTTGTGGATCCTCTTGTAGTGGGATAGTTCTTGTGGATGGTTGAAAGAGACCTTAGTTTCTTATGTTTCTTGATTCATCGAAGGTGGAAGTGTTCTTTCTTTGTTAGTGTGGATGAGTGTCTTGATGGTGTCTAAGAGGGACTCTGGGTTCTTTATAGTTTCTTTGAAGAAAGAGTTATTATTAAACCACCAATTTTGAGATTTTGGTCATGATAGGATATTGTGTCCACTTTTTGGACTTGTCTGTCGTTTAGGGACTTTGAATATGGTCTCATTCCATGTATTGTTTCTATCAATCGCAATGGTCATGCTCAGTGACGCACTGTGATGTTGTGTGCTCGTTTGACTATAAAGGTGAAGGTCACACAATCCTCTGAGGTTCTATGTTATGTTGGGAGTATGTCTCCCTTGGTAAAAACATCAAATCCTCTATCTTAGAGGAAGGTTTTTATACATGTCCTTCCCTTGTTTTGTTTCTCACCCAAAGAAACAAGGTGCGATGTGTGTGCATCTTCTGATCCCATGTTTCAGTTAAATGTATGGTTTTGGTAAAGTCGGTTATGGAGCGTGTTATGTCTTAATGAAACCATCGGGGTATCCGGTGTAGTTTTTTGTGGCATAAAAAGAAGAAGTTCAACATAGGGCTTTCAACATCCTAACTGTGTGGCCGAAGATGCTTCAATATTTTGAGCTCCAGCCATAGGTCCTGGAGAGAAGCTGGCGCGTAGTCAGGGGAAACTCCAGTGTCGTTTAAAACCTTGTACAAAGTCCTATCCTCAGTATGAAAGATAGGAAGAGTTTAAACCTATGGTGTCATCATATTTCTTATTTTGTTCCAATTCGGTGGAAATAGGTGGAGGGTCTTGTACCTATGTCATCACAAAATGTTATTCCCCCCCCTTTGGTTTCCATTGAGTCTTTGGAGAATGGTTAGAAATTTTGCTAGAAAAGATGAGAACACGGTTTTCACATGGTTAGTTCTAACCATGAACAAAAAGAATAACCATGTAGATACAAGGATCCACATATTTATTGCACAATTTCCCAGACTGTGTAGACTAAACGTGCGACCCTCCCAACTCTTTAATTTTGGGGTCTTTTTGTGTTGGCCCACACCGATCGGTTAAGACTGTTGGTTCTTATGGTGGGGAGAGACACTATGAGTCTTATATAAGTTCTATTGTAAATTTCTGATGGAAGTATACCCTTTTTTCTGGGGAGTCCATTCAGGCCTCCCCTGTTAGTGTCCAGATTCTTTCTCGAGAAAAAAAATATAGGTTGTCTCTTATGGTGGGGAGGTAATTCTTGTTCCCCCATACAAGTAACTCAGACTTATCCATGGTCATGGATTGGAAGTAGGTAGTCTCATTCAGAGCTATCAAGCTACCTACATCTTCCTTTAGTAAACATTGGGATTGGGGAGTACCCAATGGTCTAGTTAAAGTAAGGTAAGTGTAACCTTCTTCGATGTTGTTGTTCATTTGGGTGAATTTCTTGAGTCTTGTTCGGATAGTGTTTAATGAGTTTCATTTTGGGATCAATTATGAATGTGATTGATCTTTTTGGGAAAGTGGTGTATGTTTTGTTTGTGAAAGTAATCCTTCATTAATTGATCACTGGAGGTGTTTTGGCCTTTGGGGGAGAAACCTGACAAGGGAGTACCTCTTGGTTTCTCAGTTGGGTTTGGTTGTTGCTTTGGTCTTGCTGTGACTTTTTGGGGCGGAAAGTTTTCATGGTGGGGAGAATTGTCACATATATAGATTATTTTAAATTTAAATTTATTTTAATTTACATTAATTCTTTGTTTTGGGGGTTTCCAAAGGTTTTATGAAGAATTGGTGAGTTTTCATGAATTGGGCCAAACCGTGGGCCCAATTCCAGATTTAAAAATAAATTTTATTTCTTTTATAACATTTTAATTTTTTAATATTTTTCACTCATTCCAACTCCTAAATGTCCTTCCCTGATATATTAATACCACAATTAAAATTTGGAGCCTTTGGAAATCCATAACCAATGTTTATGTTCGTTTTTATTTAAGATATTGGGCCTGCCCGAAAGCCCAATTCTAGTTTTAAAAATAAAATTTGATTAATTAATAACATATTCATTTTTAATGATTTGTTGGTGATTCCAAGCCTAAAACGCACCCCTTTAACCCAGTCACGTGTCCAATCTCTCTCTTCCCTCTTTGGAGCTTCATCGCGATTGAATGCTGAACTTATTAGGGTTTCTAAAACTGCGTGGATTTGAAGAGGAAAATTAATTTCTTTATATCTCCTTAAATATTTACTCTTTTTCCCCCATTTCAGTCCCCACATGACCTCCTTCTCATCAGTCGAGCCTAACTATCAGGTTTTGCTGCTTTGAGTTTAAAAATTTGGTTAATTCGGGGTAATTGCTTGAAGATTTTTCAATGTGAGTGTTTCTCCCTTCCACTTCTTCCATTTCCTTAGGGTTTTATCCCTCTTTCATAATGTTCCAAATTGTCCAAGACCTAGGTTTCGTACCTAGGGTTTTTCCATGGGTCTTTTTTGTTAAAATTTGTGGTCTAGGGGTGGATTTATCATCCTTGTGGTGCTGGGGTGGTGCGGTTGATGTTTCGCACCATGTTTTGAGGGCTTCGACAATTTCTGTAGGTGATTCCGTGGGTAAGCATTTAATGATGATTTAGTTTGCTTGATTAAATAATTTTAAATCTTCCTTATTTGTTTTTCATTATGAGAAAACCATTTTTGGTAGCAATAGTAAAGCATTTGGTATTAAAGTTACTTTTTTTTCTTGAAGTGTGTATTTTTCAAATGTATTTCATGTGTTATCTCTTGTGGTAGTTTTTTAAAATATGGAAGTTATTTATTAGTTGTTGAGAGGGGCTGAAAATTATGTTTGGGTAATGATATAGTGCCATGTGGGCCTAAAAAGGGGGTGTATTTGAATGGTTTTATGTGTATAACCTTGTTATACTCCTTGAAAGTGTTTTATGGATTTGGGTGTTCTCATGGGTGTTTTTTGTGATATTGTTCAAGGTGATTATATAACATTTGAAAGTGGATTATTACATGTTGATTGGGCTGCCAATTCTTGTTTTGGTAGGGTCTTGGTGTGATTTTGGCTTAAAAAGAGGTTTTTTAAATGGGTTTTATGTGAAACGTTTGGGTATACTCTTTATAATTGTTTTATGAAATATTTGAATGGTTTATTGAGTTGTGTAATAGATGAAACTATATCAGCAAACTGTTTTGGTAGGAGTATATTTTTTTAAAAGGTACATTTCATTTGTGAAAAGGCTGTTATGTGATATGTATCAACTTGGAAATATTTTATTAAATTTTTTGATGGAGATATTGAGGAGTGAGAGTGATGTGAAAGTGATGTGGAGTGTTTTGTGTGAATGTGATGTGAAAAATTGAATTTTTGATTATGAAAGAAGTGTTATTTTACATGTGTGTGGGCTGTTATATGAGTTGAAATATCTTATAATTGTTTTATAAAATTGTTTAATGGTTTTGTGGAAGTGTTGAAGAAATGTGAAATGTATTGTGGGATATTTTGGTGTGAGTCAGATATCAAAATCATTTTGAATGAAAAATGGATTTTTGTGACTTGTGTGGTATACATATGGGATTTTTGGTGAATTTGCGATGTGGAAATGATATTTCCATGTTCAATGTATATTTCTTGACTTGTTGAACTTGTTTGAGCACAAGGGTAAAACCTGGGTATCTAGGTGGGTGGACGTGTACTAGTCTGCTAGTGAATCCATGGGTTTGGCCTCAGTTTCACTTAGAAAGATTGACGCTTACAAATCTAACTAAACTATGATTATGATGACTGGGGACCAATAGGTTATGGGTATGTTCCCTACTAGTGGCTCGTGCACGAGAATGGATATTTGTGATGGTTACTCTCACTGAGATACGAGGTACCTGGGACCCACAGCTAGCTAGTGCCTAGGGGTTATTTCCTATTGCTTGTGCTCATTAGTTACTTTATACTTACTGTCGGAATACGGTACATTTGTCTGTAAAATTCAATAGCATTTGTGTTTATTTTAAAAGTGTTAACCCGCTAAAATAGCCCACATGAAAACTGTTTTTATTCAAAGTCGCATCTTTTAGAAAATGTAAAAACATTCCCATTATCGAGTCAATATCCAGAAATTATAATAGTTTTATGTCTATCCCATATGTTGGTAATGGGAAATAAAAACATTTCACCCTTGATGGTGAATAATAAACACCTCGAAATTGATATTTACATCTTTTTTAATAAATGGAAGAGGAGAAGATACATGATGATGGATTTTCCATTAACATAAAACATTTATAATATATATGATATATTATAGTTGTCATGCATTATTCAATCGAGTAGGTGAGGAGAGTATAAGAAAAGTAAAGAATATGAAAAGATAATAAAGAAATCCAATAAGGATTTTACCTCTTGAATTCTTCTATTTTTGAACCTTCTTAGGGAAAATGGATTTGCAGTTATTTTGAGAACATATCCTCCTAAATGTGAATAAGAGACTTGGGAAGAGTATTTAGTTGAAATTGGAAAAGATTCATTGCTTTATTGGTGTGATTATAAGATGTGGTGATGGGAAGTATTTACAGGGGAAAAGAAAAGTGTTTTTTGATTATTTATTTCATTTGATTGTTATTTTCACTCATGCATTTGAATAGTGAATATTTTTGTAACTATTTTAAATTAATATTTCATGTTGGTTTTAACCATTTTCATACATAATACATACATCATCCATGACATAATAATTCATCTATTTAGTAAACACTACATAATACCATATTTGACCTTTCACAAAAAAATCAACTCTTTTAGAAAAATATAAAAACATAAACTAATTTTTTATGTTTTTAATTCAAAAATTTAATCCATTTTATAAAAATAAATTTCTAAATATGATACATTGAATTGTTAACTGCAATATTACATTATTAGAAAAATAAAAAAAATTAACATTATAATTAATTTTATAACACATTGAAACATAAATTGAGGTCTCATAAAATCATCTTATTATTATAAAAAAACAAAATATTATTTTATAAATGTATCTTTTGAAAATAAATATTCTTTTAAATCATTATATAATTTATAAATTTTTATTAAAAATTTATGTTTCAAAAAAATAATATGATGTTCCAAACCTTGTTTCTACTTAACCCGTACCCCAAGCCTGTTTGGTCACATGACCCATTATGCTTCACCGCATAAGGGTAGGGATTCCGACTAAAAGCAGGGGTGTGACTTTATAATGGTGGGGAAAATAAAACCCCATGTTATAGTATATAGTGGATGCAATAGTAATAAATAGTAGATAAAGAATAAGAAATGGAAAATATATAATAAATATATATATATATATAGTGTATGAAAAGTTAGATCTACTGGAAGAATGAATAACTGAATAATATATCAATGTCCTCAAAAGAATTGTATGATACCAAATTGAATTCATGTCATGACAGCACAAAAAGGAAAACAGGACTAGAAAATGTGCATGCTAATAAAAAATTACACAAGAAACAAAATCCCAAATCATCTTTTTTCATATTGACCTTATGACTGATCCTTAGCTCATAAAATCCAACGATGAAGGAAGAATCAACAACATGAAGAGTGTTTTTTACCTTAATCATTACCTATAAAAAATAGTCTTCTCGGGTGGTGAGGGAGGCCCTAGTGGGGTGTGAGACAAATATCACACTAGACAATGAAGAATTATGTCTATGTGTAATCTGAGTAGGTTCTATTATGTAAATAATATGCAACTAAAATGGATATTAAAACAATGTAGAATAAATAATTAAACTCATACCCAAGTTCCCAAAGGTTACTTTGACGGTCTACCTACATCACTTTGTAGATGTGGTCTCTAATAAAGTTACCCAATACATATATAATATAAATGTCACATGGTATGCATGCCATCTGCCCATACATTTTTATAGATATTGAAACTTCTGTGGGGTAGACATGACTCCCACCCATACACATATAATAAGCTTTTATGGGTTATGAATACCTTCCATTCATATATATTTATATATTTTAAACTAGCGTGGGGTATGTATGCCTCCCCCCAAAAAATATATAAAATACTAGAATGGGGTATTAATCCCTCCCATGTATATACATTTGACAAGCCCATAATCATAGCTAGGAATATCCATTCATATAATATAATGTAAATAAAACCACCATGTATCTTTTCTCAAATTAAATAAAAACACCTTTCATGTTAATCCGTTGTAATAAATCATATCAAGGGAAAGGCCATGCCATTTATTGGAACCATTCAATTTAATTCAATTCATTTTAAAGTATTAATCCATCTCATCCTAGTTATCCTAAAAATACAACCATGAAATTTTTATTACATAGAAATTTTATTTCAAAAACTGTCTCGAGGCCAAAGTGTCATGTCAAATACTCACTTTCCCAATTGGAATATTCTTAATCAAATGGGTTCAACCACTATTGAGGAAACCTGGTATACATCAAATAAAATTGGGACTACGATCATTTAAATTTAAATTCAAGCTGGTAGTTGTAAATAAAATTTGGTCATTTTGGGAAATTGGATGAAAATATACAATTTTGAAGGAACACCCCATGGGTGTCCTTATTGAGTTTGATTGATATAAAAACACATAAAAATGATTTGATTAACCTATTTTAACACAATATATTTATTAATATATGATTTAATCCACAAAAAATGATCATAATAATGTTTTACCCACAACATGATAGAAAAAATGTGAAAAGATGAAAACTCAAATAGAAATATACATGACCACGCACATTTAGGTCATTGATGAATGCTCTACTGATATGGAGATATTATTTTAATGAGGATTGAAGAGATATGATTATCAATACAATTACATAAAAATTTGGAATATGAGCCTAAAACCAAATAGTGAAACAGATGGGCTGAAGAACAGGAACTGGATTAGATAGACTAGGTAGCCTTACCAGAGGGGATCCAATGTCACCGATTGACTAAAGATCAGGAAACTAATGGGGAATTTATCAAATATCTATGCCTTAAATGGTTTCAGATCTCAATAATGAGTAATGATTTTTTAGTTCTACTGTATGTGGATGATAAGGAAAATAATAACATATTTTAGGGGGTTATTTGGCACTAAAAATAGGCTCACACAGATTAAGAAGATGGTTTGACAAATCATGAACAAAATATGCTAGATGGATCTTCCAACCATCAGAAGCAGGTCATAAAACTTCGTATCTATTCTGTATTGTTAAAGATAAATAGTGCGGACATTTAGGTTCTGCTATCAATAAGTGCATAGATTACCAAAACTGTGTGGTCTGGGGAGCACCGTCTACACTAACCATGTAGCCTAGACTGTATCCCTATTTTCTAGACCACCAGGATTCGAACCAACCATGGATGCACTTTATGACTTCTCTAGGTCATATTATACCTTTACCATTATTAAAGGTATGATTAAAAATAAAAAACTGATTATCTATACTTTGGTCAAATGTCATGTCATTACAACCTTCCCTCTTTATAACAACACATCTAGTATTTTTTCTTCTGAGGGTAAAAATGTATTATTGGCAAAGGATTCCAGACACTATGATCTTACATCAGCTTCCCACTACCAGGTCTCATATTTTACACATTTTTTATTCTATAAAACCCATACATGATGAACTAACCCACCTTTGAGTTTCTTCATGATCTGATCTACAATACACATTGGATAGTCCTCAAAAAAATCTTCCATATCCAAATTAATCCCCTTAGGACAGTCAACATGATATGTGGGTGGATAATATTGGAGAATTTTAGATACATGAAAAACCCATTCCTAGATAAGTATCTCTATGGAGATTACATCTAATAAGCTAATAGTATGATCTATTTTACAATTTCAATGGGTCTATCTAATAATGTTGATAGCTTAACCTGCTTCTAAATATTTCAATGTCCCATCCAGGGTGAGTCTTTTATGAAAACTAGTCTTTGACCTCTAAATCAAGAGGTCACTAGTTTCTTTTGGCATAATATTGCTATCTTGACGAAGCTATCAACATGTGATTATAGATAATCTAGACCTTCTCTATAGACTCCTTCATGATAGAAGGCCCAAAAATAGTTTCATCCCCTACCCCTTGATTTCATAGAGGCAAGAGACAAGGCCTACTATACAAGGAATCATAGGAATGCATCTTAATGGTATCATAGAAGCTTTTGTTATAGAAAAAAAAGATGATGGGAATGTGTATCTCCCAGGAACCCCAAAAGTTGAGAATGAATTCATGAAAAATATCTTTTATTACATGAATTGTATACTCCATGTGTCCATCGATATTAGGGTGATAGGATGTGCTCAAAAGTACCTATGTACCCAAGGATTTCTATAACCCCTTCCAAAATCATGGTGTAAAACGAGTGTATCTATCAAAAATGATAGGCTGAGTTTCTCCATCAATATATACTTCCAATTTGACATATAATATACCTAACCCATCTACTGATAAGGTCTATCTCATAGGTAAGAAGTTTGACACCTTCGTCAGACGATCAATGAAAACCCACACTATGTCATTTCCTTGAGGGGATATGGGTAAACTAGTCACAAAGTCCATTGAAGCATCCCCCCATTACCACGCAAGAATGAAAAATAGCTGAAGAAGCCTTGTCAAATGTTTACTTTCCACCATAACCTATATATAGGTGGAACATTGGATAATGAAACTAGTTATATTGTGTTTTATACCGGTACACTAGTATTGGCGTCATAGGTCTCAATATATTTTGGTTACACTAGGATGAATCACCCATGTTGAGGTGTGTAAGTCACTCATCATCTCCTATAGAATATCTTCTAGAACCCATAAATTCCCAAAATATAATAGAGTATCATTCCCATAGAATGTCCAACCAAAAAGTATCATCTTATGGGAATATTTCTCAATGGATATGTCTGTCATGACAAGATAGTTTTCTTAACATTAATCATTCGAGAAGAGTAGATTTCAGGGCTAAGGCTGAGAGAATAGTCTGACCATGGTCCTTCTGAACCTCAACATTCATCTTCAATAATATTTTCATAAGATATTATTCATCACTGGATTCATGAATTGCCTGAGTCTAAGTCTTTTAACTCATATCATTGGCTATTGAATTACCATTCTTGAGGGTTTTGGCAGGCTCCAAATAAAATGATTGCAAGTACTCGACCATCTTGCACAACTAGAGATTTAGATCCCACTGAGTGAAGATGTATTTTTAGATTTTGTGGTCTCTTACCACCAAAAAATCTCTCATAATAAATAGTATCTCTAATAGTGTAATTCATGAACAACCACATCGATTTCTATGATGTTCTTCATGTAATTCCACTCATGAGTCCTCGAATAATGAGAATCATACACAATGAATCACTCGTCCATCATCTTAAGAACTACAACATTAAAACTTTCTGCATCCTAGTAGACCATATAGTCCCCACCTATCTTCGGAATAATCTATATCATTGATGAAGTAATTCTTACCTTTATATCATGAAAGTCTTACTCATAAGATTCTGACCATTTTAACTTCACACTCTTCTCTGTTAATTCTGTATGAAGCACTCCATGGAATGAGAAATCTTTAATGGAGAGTCTATAATATTTGGAATTCCCCAAGAAACTTTGGATATCAATGAAGATATTGGGATTCTCCCAGAAATCAACATTCTGACCATTTTAATCTCAAGATGTGTTTCTCTGTCATTTATAGAGTGTAAATACACTAAGATATCATCAATAAACATCACCATATATAAATCCATATTTGGGTGGAATACCCAGATCATAAGAGCATTGAAGATAGTTTTTGAATTTGTGAGTATGAATAGAATAAATAGGTACTCATAGTGACCAAACCTCATCCTAAAAGTTATGTTAGTTTTGTATGAATTCCTCAAATGAACGTGATGGTTTCAAAACCTCATATATATCTTTGAAGACATATTTTCCCTTCATCAAAAAATTAATAGTTTGTCTATTTTAGGAAATGTATACCGGTTCATGTTAGTCAGCTAATTCAACTGACATTAATCCAAACATAGCCTATTGATACCGTCCACATTATTTTCAAAGAGATAAGTAAAACCCAATTAAGAGGTATAGTTGTATAAATAATTTCACCTCTAGATCCACCAGATATTTTTTGAGTTCAAGAGCCCATTAGGTTCCATCCTATAAGAAGTAATGGTCACTGGTGCTTTTCCAAGAATAATCTCAATACTAAACTCCAAATATCACACTGAAGGTAGACTAGAGAAGTCATCAAGATAGTGGCTTACTAAATACTCTCTAATAAGTGGAATGATACTGGTTTTTAACCCTTGATCATCAAGATACTGAATAGAAACATTTGTTATAACAACACCCAACCTCTATTTCTATGGTCATGATCATGTCAGACAAAGAACCCATTCTTCCTCATTCATGGGTGTAATAACCTTTGATGATGTAAAAAACACCTTCCAACAATAATAATTAATACAGGTTCTATAGGGAACTACCAACCCATCCCACAATGATTACTTTTAAACTTTCCATATCTTTAAATGTATAGGTTATATTCGAAAAGGTAACAAACAACCTCAAGATGAATATTTTGAAAGTATAGTATTCTATTTGAATGGATACCTAAGGGTGTATATATTGTAATGCCACCATGAAAAAGATATATTTCATTTCTTACACACTTAGTGATTTCTGAACATTTAAATGAGTGATACATGACTGTATCAAACAAACAAGACACTAAAGTGGATGACACTAGAATGGTACTTCGTATAATAGTTTGGTCCAGCACACTGATCTCATGGAATATGATGAAATGCATGTAACAATCATGAACTGCAGACCTAAGTAACTTCCTGAATCTCCAAAGAAGGACCACTCAATTGGAAATGAGAATCAAAAGTTTGGATTCCTTTTACTCACCTACCACCTCAGCCTGAATGGCCGATGGTATTCCATCAACCTATCTTTCATGATCATTCTGACTCCGCTCTTGATCGAGGAGCAGGTGTAGATCCTTACTGGCTAGGAGTCGAAGGGAATTTCTTATATAATTGGAGGAGAAGACCCATCCTACTACATACTTTCCAATAAACTGGATTATGAGTACACATCCTCTTGATGTTCCCTAGTGCTCCGCAGATGTTAAATATAGGAGAACTACCCTTGAAATAATCTGGAATAATGGTACCTCCATGAGACTCTTTGAATCAATATTTTCATATAAAATAATATATACTAGATGTCTTAGTTTCCTAATGCACCTAGCTCACACCATTAGTATACCTTAAATTTTACATTTTAATTAAGGTCTAGTTATGGATCTTTGATATTCTCGTCATCATAATCACATTGACCTATGATCAGATAGCTTAACTTAACACATCCTCAAACAACATACCATACAATAGATCATTAGTATATAGATAAGAATTATAACACTATAACTCAATGAAATGGAATGAGTATTCCACAACTGACATGGTCTCCAACTATAGATTTATGATCACTATAGAATCTATCATACCACGGAGTCTGGGGAAATACATAGTCATAGAAGAAAATATTGAAGTCTTCTGAAACCATATTTCTATGATGGCCTTCCTAGCTGATAAAATACCACTACCTCTTGAATAAGTGAAATAGAATATGATAATCTGGTTTGAACCTCCACTATAGAGTAATATGTATGTTTTTAGATATAAACAAGATCACATCAATCAATGAATCCATAGAAAGTGGTCCACGATTCTTCAAGAAGGTTGGAGGATGCTAATTTTTTAACATGTGAGTCAACTCTTTCATGCTCGGGGCAGGTCACACTCTTCCTTTCCTTTTATGTATCATAATCAAGAAGTCCTCTTCAAACTAGGTGTCACCACCCAAATTAGGTTTGAGAGGAGTATCCATTGGTGGATCGACTGGAAGAAAAACTAGTAGCACAAGGACCTCCACCTCATGAACATGACATCAGGAAACATGACTCAAATATATATTGGAGGCACAACTCTGCAACACAAAACGAATATCTTGGAGTAGATCCAACAAATATATAAATTTTCATTTATGAATCTTGGATAGGTACTAAAACCTCCCTATAAAAAACTAACTTCAATCTTCCTGCTTCAAAAGATAGGACTAGTCATTATAAAAGCCCATAACAAGACTAAAAACATTGAAACACCATCTACCAAATACCAAGTCCAATTATGGGTTTAGTTTCAATGATAGAAATGTCCATTATGAATTCCCTCATGTTAAAAGCCAATTTATATTGAAATTTTTTCCATTAGAACATTTAAATCATTTAAATCATCTTAATCTAATGATATGTCATTTCTTGGTCCATAAGGTCCCACACACCTTATGAACCAAAAGACGACACACACTTTGATGAGATTTTAATTTAAATTTTGCTTATTCATGTTATTATGTCATTTCCTGTATGGTTTAGTGAGTTGGAATTCCAATTTTTGATCTATAAGGGCCCATACATATTATGAGTTAGATATTGGCATCCATTAGACTCACACTATAGGATGATCTAGATCCTGTAAGAAGTGTCAAAACAATTGTATATATATAACATGGTGAAACATATATGAAATCTTAAATTATTCATAAGAATCATATGTGACATTAAAAAATTTGAGTCTATTCATATTGTGCCTAACATGAGGCTTGTTCTAATAAATAACCATCAATTCAACGGGACAAGAAATGAAAATATAATCCCAATATAATTAGTATCAAAAAAATCACAATACATGTGAATCAACTAACAGTGAATGGATATCAACTTTAATAGTAATAAATATGACTACAAAAATTCATGTAACTCAGACCTTACCCTTTACATGGGTTCACAATACCCATCCACGACTAGTGAACAAGTCCTCAACATCCTAATCTACATTCTATTACCATAAAATAGAAATATAATAAAAGAAGGTCATATCATAAAATGTCCTGAAATCCCGAATGTGGATTCCATTTAACCCATGCATAGAGCCCAGATTCCCACATGACCCCTGATACATCTCCCCATAAGCCTGGGGATTCTGACTAGCAGTGGGTGTGCGAAGGTAAAATCGCAGGGAGAGTGTACCACCATGTCAGAGTAAATAGTTGATGCGATAATAATAAATAGTAGTAGAATCATAATAAATTATAAACATACAATAAAAAATACAAGAAATAGTGGAATCCCATATAGATATAGCGGAAGACTGAATAACTAAGTAATATATCAAAGGAATCATTTGCAGTGTATCACAAAAACATGAATGATTGAAATTCTAGAACAAAAATGAAAAAAGGATTATATAATATTAATGATAAAAAATGAAAAAAGTGAAAAAAAATCAAAATATGGTCCATATAATCTTGATCCTAGGGTTTCTCCTCTACTTCAAGGCTTCAAATAAAAAGTACGAACCAATAGTCTGGGGAGAGGTGTTTTCCTCAATCCATATCCATAGGAAAACAATATTCTCGGGTTCTGAGGGAATCTCGAGTAAGGTGTGATATTAACATCTCAGTAGGCCACTGCCAATAGTGTCTATGTGTACTCTGAGTGGGTGCTCATGAATAAAAGGTATGAAACTAACTATAGGATTATAAAACAATTCAAAATAAGTAATTAACCTCCCATTCATGTTCTCAAAGGACTATTGGCGGGTCTACCTACTTTATCTCATAGTTTGTGTGTCGGATCAACTCACCATATACATATATAATATAACTGTCCTGGGTTATAATTCCACTGACCCATACTGGTATATAGTGATTTAAACTATTGTGGGGGTAATTGTTCCTCCAACCCATACAAATATAATATACTATCATGGGGTTATAATTCCTCCCATCCATACGTATATATAGATTTTAAACTAGCATGGGGTAAGCATACCTCCCACAAAAACATATATAACAGAATGGAATGGGGTATGAATTTATCCAACCCATATACATAACACAATATCATAATCATAGAATGTAATTTCCATTCGTATCATATAATATAAGGCAATCCATATTATATCATTTCTCAAATGAAATAGAAATGCATTTCAGGTCACGTCTTTACAATAAATTCTAGTTGGGGAAATCCCATGTTACCCATTGAACCATTCCATTTATTCCAATTCTTTTGAATGTTTTAGTACATTCCATACTAGCCACCCTAAAAAATCCAACTATCCAATTTTCCTAACATGGAAAATGGATTTCAAAAAAGCTATCCTAGAAAATTTGTTATGTCAAATATTCACATGCCCATTAGGACAATTATAATTCAAATGGTGGCCAATAACCATTGGGGATCCTTTTATACATCATATAAACATTGGAAAATTGTGAATTCAATTGAATCTCATTCCAGGAGTTGAAATAAGATTTTGTAATTTTGGGAGATTGGCCCAAAATGGCTAATTTTGTTGGAACACACCTTGGATGTCCTCTTAGAGTATGGATGATATCGAAACCCCTAAACATGATTCAATTAATCCATTTCAACATAGTATGGTCAATTAGATATGAAGGAATCAACACAACAGAGGATAATAAAACTGTTCGACCTACATAACGATAGAATAAATACGAGACAATGCAATATCAAATGGAAAACTATGTGACCACATACTGTAGGGCCCTTGATCAAGCCTCACTTGATGTAGAACTAAAATTCAACATAAGTTGATTGATATCTATGTTTCTGTACAATTACATTTAAATATTTCATATGATCATAAAACCAAATAGCACAATAGTTGAAAAGATGAACATGAATAATAGTTGAGAGACTGGGGATCAATACTACACGGGATCCAATGCGACCGAAAGACTAAATATTGGACTCTATATGGATGATTTATCTTATATCCAAACCATGGAGTTTTTGAGAGCTCTTGGAGAAGGAAAGGGAGGTTATTTCTACTACAGTTGGGAGGGAAAAAAATTAAATTATGTCATATAGAGGTAAAGTGGTCATTTTTTCCCAAAACCGGGATCGCCCAACTTAGGATCACTATTTGAAAAACATCTCACACACCATGATGGATGGCTATGCCCAACATCTAGAGAATTCCACATGAACTTGCATCAAAAATACATTTTTGTAGACAAACAATGTAGACATACATGTGCCCCTCTCTACAACCGCATGATTTACCCAAATTGTGAGTCATAGGTCACATGGCACTCACTAACCATGTTGCCCAGTATTTATACCTCTTATCTAGAACATAGGGATTTAAACCAACACCAGAAAAACCCAAAATATTCATAGCCCATAGTATACTATTACCATTATTAATGGAAAAATTAAAAATGAAAAACTAATGATCCGTACATTGGTCAAAATCTAAGTCATTACAAATACCAAAATGTAATTTCTAATTTTGAAAACATTTATTTACATATTAAATGTTATATTTGTATCATATTTTAATTTATAAGTTATATAAATTTTTTTTTAGTTTCATTGGTGAGTTTACTATTATATGGGATGGTTTACTACTCATAAGGGCTATATTCCTACTCCAAATATCATGTTACTAATCCATAAATACGTATTTATAAAAACTATTCTTTTTTGATTTATTCATATTTATAATCTATGTTTTTTTATCCTTATGTAATTTTATGTTTTTTATACTTTATGACATAATTATAATATGGGAAACATCATTTATGTAATATTAGGTCATTACATACAACCACGATGGGAGAATGATTTTGAGATAGAGCTATAACATGGTGCTTCACTGATATCAATTTCTACACATATGATGGGGAGTTTGAAGTTATAGTAGAGGTGTTTATAAAGTGTTGATCTCTTACTATGATGTTTTGTTCATCCAAGTATGTCACCTTAGTTTGATCTAGTTTTCTTTTAAAAATAATTTTGATGCAAATTTTTGCCTATGTATTGATTATTACAACCTAAATAAATTTACAGTTAAGAATATTTATCTTCATCCATGGATTAATTATTTATATGTTCAGTAGATAAGGTATTGTGGGTTCTTCAAGATAGATTTATGATTAGTATGTCATCATATGTGGGTGAATGATGTATCTATATTTAAAACTATATTCTGATTTTGTCATAGTTATTATGAGATAATTATAATTTCATTCATTGTGATGAAAACCCAAGTCATGTTCATGATCCCGTTGAATGCGGTGTTCTGTAAATTTGTAGATCGATATGTGGAGGATTTCATTGACAAAATCATTATATGTTCTAGGTTTGAGGTGGATCATATTGTGTATCCCAAGGCAGTTTTCAAATTTATTAATGGTTATAAGAAATTTGAAAAGCTATCAAAATTTTAATTATGATATTTCATTTCTTTCATGAGGAATTTTATTTTGACATTTGTTTTATCATTGATAATTAAAAGATCGAGGTGGTTGTTTCTTCGGTAGAAACATTGAATGAAAAAGATTTGTGGAGTTTATTTGGTCTTATATGTTATTATAAGAGGCTTGTAAAAACGTTCTATCTGATATTGACTCCTATGAATACCTTGAAAAAGAAGAAATGGTATATCTTATTGAATTACCAAAGTTAAACTACATTAGATTGTCTGAAATAATGTATGAAAAAGATCTAAATCATCATTTGATATTAAGGAGTTCAATTTGAAGAGTTATAAAATGATCTTTGTCTTTTTATTGGTAAGTTTAATGATACAAAATATGGTTGTTTTTTATTATTGGTATGAATTATTATGATGACGTGAACGTAATTATGCCAACTATGATCTTGAGTGGATAGTGGTTTTTTCATTTATGTTGGGGTAACACGAACACATTAGTGAATGATTATTTTGGTTTCATAGATCATTTGAGTTTGAGGTATGTCTTCTCCTATCATTAACCTAATATGAATCATTCATGGTTGATGGATATCTTGTAGGATTATGTCTTCAATATTTATAATACACCAGGAACTGGTAATGATATAGATGTTGTGCTATGAAAGAAGTAACATTGGTTTGTTGTACAAGTGTTTGTAGATTCATAAAGAGTGACAGAAGAGATATCCTTGATGAATATTTATATTGGATATAATTTCGTTATTTTGTTCCATGTTTCACTTGGTGAGATTTTTTTCTTCTATTATAGTGAGATACTAGTGTGGTATCTCAGTGGGTGTACATTTAGACAGCCATTTCCCCCTCTATTCCCTTTATGTTTTGTATTCAATACATAGGTTGATAAACTATTATGTGTCATATTATGTAATGGTTTGGACATTCCCAACATTTTATTTGTGGTATCTCATGGGTTTTTGGTGGAGAGAGTGATTTCATATAATTTTTAGGTGCTAAAGCAGTGTTTTAACCCATCAATGGGACACCAAACTATTCCTATAACACCCTGAGTATTTTTGGAATATTTTTCTTCTGATTAAATTTAATCTCTTCCATAATTTCAATTAAGTTCAATTGAGTTATGCTTGTTCAACATTAAATAACAAGGTAAACATGTGGGAAACAGAAAATTGAATTTCAAAAAATCTATGAAATATTATTAATATTATTACTACATAACTATTATAACCAATTAGTTTGACATAGATATATGATTAGTAACATCTAATTTTTATATATTAATTATAATTGTTTTAAATAAATTAAACTCAATTATAATAATGTAAATTGTTTTGAATGGTATTGATATTTTTAAAAATACTACATTCTCATTGAAATTCCTTATATTTATTTTTCGGAAAAATAATATAATTATTTTTTAAAAAAAAATTATATATTAATTTATTAAATTTCATAAAAATTTTGAATATCTAATATAAAATATATATTTGGCTAAATTTTCTTGATTTTTCTGAAAAGATTATTTTTTTCTTGAATGGTAAAAAATACATGAATTTTAATTAGTTTTTTAAAAAAATAATTTCTCTATGAAGATATATTATATTTTTTAATTTTTTAAATTTTAATTTGTTCACTTATAAATATTTCATTCCAATATAGGTAATTTGAATCAATTTAATATTGAAATTGAATATAGGAAACTATTAAACTTATGATCATTTCATATTAAAAACCCATTATATCATCATGTCTATACGATTAATTATAAATTATTTTTTTCTTCTTATTTTATTTTAATTTTGAAAAAATATTCCATATATAGAATTTGAAAATTTTATAGTGGAAAAAACCAAATATAATTCTTTTACTGAGGGGTTAAACAAAAATGGTAAAGATAAAACCCACATAAATTATGGTCTAAAATATTTTTCCAGGCCATATGTAGACCACTCATTCATTGAGGTTCTATAATGGAATAATTTTGAACCTTGTGACATATGAGTAACAATGGGTGGAATTTTCTCTTTAAAAATTTACAAGGTCACCACACACACTTTTTATAAAGGTCACCAATCCTCATGTCCCCCTCGCACATTCAAAACTCTTAGGTGGATGAAATGACATCTCAAATCACATCCCAATTTACATACTCATGTCATTGAAGACTTTTTTTGGGAATAAATCTAATATATAAAGCCTTTATTACAAAACTAAAGAGGATACATCGAAAATTGGTAATGGTATTCAATAAGAATTTTTATTTTTTATGTTCTTCCATAAAATAAAATATTATTATACCATGATTATATAAAAAATATTTATATTCACTATAAGAAAATGTTTTTATTCTATGGGTTCGACCTACAATAACACATTCTTCAATGTAATGGGTTATGGCCATGTAGTTTTCTGTAGTGTTTTTTGTAATATATATATATATATATATATATATATGTTATGATAATTCATATAGTACCCAGCCAATATCAGTAGGGATGCTGACACCAGTGGACACTAGAAACATTTTTTCTAAACATATAGGTTATAATGGAAAAGAGGTCCAACTCCCTTAGATTTTCCAACTATATTATCTCGATATTATTATATACTAGTATTCACAGTGGTATACAATACCGTTGACATTCATAGAGGTATATAATGTTTAAATCTTATTTTCAAATGCATGAATATCCCGATAGTGTATCATATGGATTATTATAGGTATATTTTGTATATTATGTGAAGGCTTGAGGTATAATACATGATATATTGGCTATGGAATATCCTGAAAACATATCAGTTACTATTTAGGGATGTAGATTTTGGTTATCATATGACTTAATTCATAAGGATGATGATATATTGTAGTTTATCATGTTTTTGGGAAAACATATATTTCTAAAGACACAACACATGACATATAGTGTTGGGGTTGGGAATCGAATCCGTTCGGGAATTTTTTGCTGAGTAACTTCATTGGATATTATGTCGGATATTACATTATTACATGTATGCGATACATTGTGAGAGATCTGTGCTGAGAGTGGTAACTTAGTTTACCTGATTAGCTTATGAGTTTGCATCACATGTTTGTTTATATGGTTTTATAATGATTTCAATGTCATTTTTATGAGAGACTATGATGATGAGCATACAGGTTATTACTATTATTCTCACCCAACATATATATAGACTAATTATCAGGTTTATAGGATATAGTTTGTGATTAGGATAGACATTACTATCCTGGGGTATTGATTAAAAGATATATTGTATTTGAGGTAACTTCTAAGGATTTTTATTTTTATACTTGTAGAATATTTTTCAGTTGTTTTATTTTTATGAAATTACATGAATTTATTGAGATCCTTTACCTTATTTATACATTGGATTTTTTGGTGGATTTTTCTTCCCTATTGTTTATCCAATTTTCCTTCAATGGGAATTCCTCTAATTTTGTTTTATGATATTCCCTCTTTACTTTGTTTCCAACCCATGCCCTATTGGAGGCAATCATTAGGCATAATTATATCCCTTCTCTCACTATTAGTTATTGAGTGATACCTCTTTAGGGAGAGTTCATGATAGGTAAAATTAATTATTTTAATGAAATATTCATTGGTAACAGTTTCAGTCAAAAAATGGAATGATTATCTAAATTCATATGATTTATAGATTCAATGACATAATAAATATAACTTTCTGTTTATCTTAAATAAATCATTTTTTTCATTTAACTCATCTTAAAATATTTTTTCATTCTTTATTTAAATAAAATTCATAAATTTAACAATATGGTTATATTTTATAGGGTATAAAAAAGAATGTATTTAATTGAGTTAAATCCTTTTCGGGTCTTAAACATTATTTTAAACACTAGAATAATAAAATTAAATAAATTATTTTATGTAATCATTTAACTCTTAATAATGATTAAATATATATATATTAAAATATTTTTGATGAATAAACGGATATTTAATGTTTTTATGATGATGAGATGATTACATTTAAGAAAAAAAATGTCATGAGTTAACAATATTAACATATATCATCATATTTGTTTAAAATGAAAGATCATAAAATCATATATAATATTTTTAGTATTAATTTATAAAACATAATGGGGGTTAACATATAATTAAATATCATCATATCGATCATCTTCATATTAAATTTAATAATCATTGAATTAAAAATGTTTAATCTATTTAGTTATAGTGTAAAAAATCTATTAATATTTTAAAATTCATTAAAAAATGTTATTATGATACATTATTTAGTTCATTTATATATGTGATAAATTATAGTAGAATTGATATCGATTTTTTTTATAAAATTTGTATATATTCTAGTAATGATAGAATTAATTATTATAAATGTAATAAAAATACTTTTTATATTAAAAAAATAAATATTTGAGTATACATTATTATGATTCTTGAGTAAAATTTGAATGATACACTAATACAAGGTGGATATTTAATAAAAGGAATAATAAATTCATATTTGGAAGGTTATTTACTCTTAGTGGTTGTACTATTTATTTTATGAAAAGGAATCCAACATTTATTTTATATATTAAAATTTATTTTTATTTTATTACCTTATAAGATTAGGTAAATTAAGTTCATTACATTAAGAATTTATTATATTACATTAAATGATACACACTTCTAGTTCCCCAAAATTATATTCATTGTAATAGTGAATCAAAAAATTATAATCCTATTTATAATTGAAATTGTACAAATATTATTTGATTATTTGGTAATGTGAGGTATTTTTTATGAAATTACTCTATAAAATTTATCTATTTAAGATCTCTTAAAAGTCTTCCAGATTCAGTTACTAAATATTCACTAAGATAGAAATAATATTAATCTAAAAAATATATATTGATAAAACCCACAAGAAAGATTATTTAGTAATGATAAAAAGAAAAAATTATTTATATTCATCCTAATTAAAGTGTTTAATAGATAATAACAAGTTTCTAAAAATATTTGTTGATATTTAAAAGAATATCCTAAACAATATGGATTTAGTATAATCAATTTGGATTAGTGAATTCAGTATAAAATTTTAATGAAATATTAATAGTCGATGAGTTGTGTGTTCTAACAATATAAACACATTGTAATATTTCTCCTATATGAACTTATAATTTTTCCAGTTACTTATAAGATATATTATTTTTTTCCTTTGAGAGATCATGAAATATTTATAATAACCTAATCATATAAGTGTTATAAAATATAGTGATAATTGATGGGTAAATTATTATTTGCGTTAAATATGTGTTTCTTCACAAATATTATCATTTGTAACATTTAGAAAACTCTTAAATAATAAAATTATTTGATATATTCATACTATTCAGTGGTTTAAATTTAATGATATATTTATTTTATATGTTGATTTAAAATATGTTATTGAAGGGTAAATTTTTAATGACATAATGTATAGAATTTTTATAAAAAATATTTTTATCTATTTTATTTAATAAAAAATTATTTTGGTATCATATTAGGGAAAAAATATTGATAGTGATTAGATGTGTATTTTTAATCTTGTGTGGGATGCCATCTTGATTGTGGAAAAAAACATCCAAGGCTACTCATTAATAAATAAAGGGTGTTGTAAATTTTTATTTTTAATATGTATAATAATTTTTTATATCATTTAAATATATATATTAGTGTTAGAAAATTAATTAATGTTTTAAAAAAATTATTATATATAAAATCAAAAGAAATGTATCATTAAAACTAATAATTTTATTAATCAAATCAATTTTTTATTTTTTTTAAATGATTGTTTAATACATTAGGTTATATTGGGATGTAATGTTTTGAATGAAGTGTTACTCATATAGTGATTTGTTATGAATTATGGAGATTTATTATGACCAATGCAATCTGATTCATTTGTTTTCAAAGACTACAAATTGTCTTTATAATGTATTTCTAGAACATTTAAATTTACATCCATAAACCCTTTAAAAATTTTCAATCCAATAATATCAAAATCGAAAAAATGATGTCTTTATATGATGTTAATATGTTTTTTATTGTAATATGTAATGAGACATAAATTGACGCAATAAAATATCTTCGTGTGTAAAATTAAACCACTTTGGATATTCATTTACTCTTTCCTCATGGAATGTTATTCAAACCCTAAAACATTATTCGTACATATACTTCAAAGAAAAATACTTTCATAGAGTACACTATCGAAAAAACATACATTTTTCCCAATCTGAATATTATTGATACCATTCTAATTGTTTTTTTATTTTAGATAATCTCATATATCCTTCATGAAATTTATTTTTCAATGATAATAAAAATATAAATTGAAAGGTTTTTGAGTATATAAATTCAAGATAGTATTTTAGCATCTTATAATTTTCTGTTCATGAAAGATATTTGATCTACCATCATCACATCAAGCAAAAATACACAATGATTTGAAATGGAAACATCAAGAATATGTGTTGGATTTCATTCTATGGTAAAACATATTTAACTAATGCATATAATTAACATTATATTTTCTTTACGTTTTGTTTTCTTGACTAAATAAATATTATCATGGTTTAATTCATCTTCATCTAATGGTTTAACTGAAAATAAATTTTATTATTTTTTATTGTGAAATTAAAATATTAATAAAACTATTAAATTAAATTTTTAAATAAATTTAGAATTTTTTTATGAAATATATTTTTATCTATATAAATGTTCAAAATTCCATTTTATAATGGGATTAGGTTTAATGTTTTTTCTTCTAATTTTTAGTTTGTAATTCAACACACACTCCCATTTAAAATTTTATCATTACCACTTCATTATCTCAGATTTGATTTTAGAAAGATTTTAATATTTATAGAATTTAATTATATATATTATATAAAATGATTTTTGTTGTGGTATTTATTTTTTTTCTGTGTATTAGATTGACATTCATTGAAAAATTGAGGCCCATTAATGTAGAATATTTTAAGAAAATTAAAAATATATTACATAATAAGTTTTTTTATTAAATATGTTTTTCAAGTAATAATAAAAAATAAAAAATATTCATTATTGATAACTACGAATATATATATTATTGTGGTAAATAAAATATCGAGTGTCATAAAAACTGTGATGATAATATTGTGACATCATATTTTAAAATCATTAAAATATATTGTACATATTGAAAAATAATTACCTTTTAAAAATGTAAACTATGAATTTAAACAGAATATATTGTATATAATTAATATAAATAAATATTAATGATTAATAAAAAATAAGAATTCTATTATATAAAAAACAAAACTGCACTAAACATGTCCTCATTTTAAAAATACCATATAACCAAAACAATGCACCAATAGTAAAATATCTATAGTATACAGGAAGATAAAATATAAATATTTTGATTCACTAAAACCTATCAAAACCAAGATAATATCAAAAAACAACAAGAATCATGTTTTAGTAATTATAAAACATTTAAAATTTTTAAGGAAAACTAAGAATAAAAATTATATATTATGTGATTTTATCCAAATTTGACATGTATTCATGGGTTAATGGAATTGTATGATTATAGTATAAAAAGTATATTCATGTCATAAAAAAGAGGAATAATGAAGAAAAAATGGAATCTATCCCTGAGTTATGATCTTTTCACTCTATGAACGAATATGTCGATCAATTTTGAGGATGTATTATATTTTAATAATCTATATGAATTCACTTAAGACACCTAATGAATATACCAATTTCTAGATAATGTAAAAATATTTTAAAAGGAAAAAAACAATAATATATTTATCCTTATAAAAATGACTGATAATTCCAAATTTAATGTATATAAATTGCTCAAGAATCCTTTTAAATGAATCCAATGTAAAATTCTCATTTCATTGGTTTTTGTTAATAGATAGAATGTGATTCACTAACTCTATCATTAATAATGGGTATGAACTGCTTCATTCTAAGAACCAAAATGAATAAAACATACAAAACCCCCTCACATATAATATATTTGCTCTTAGTCTCTTCACTCTTGATATCTTTGAAAAAGAAAAATATACAAAAAACCCCAAATTTTAAAATAATATTTTTAATGGAACATGTTTAGTGACATTTTTTATTTCAATATATGGTGTTTAATTTAAATATTATACATTTTATTGATTTTTATTTAATTTGTAAAAAAATATATATAATTATGGTAAAACATACCATACATACTGTCAAAATTAATGGTTAATGAGATCATGGAAGACCACTAGAAATGATTAAATGTTTCAACCAACTTTTATGTTATCATGAATGGTCATGGAGACCATGCATTCATACCATGAATTTTAGTAAATGTGTATATATCTAATGTTAGTACTTTATTTTCTTAAATCCTTCAACCTTAATTCTAATATTTTGTGCCACAAAATATAGTGAAATACTATTATATTTATACAAATTAAAATCTTATTATTTTGATTATTTTCCATCATATTTTTTAGAACCGTTAATTAGAGAAATAATAAACATTTTATCTCTCTCTTTCTTCCACTTCTTCTACACTCATACCCCAGTTTTTTATGGAAACCCCATTAAACATTAATTATTCTAGTGACATTAAACAACAATTCCTTTTCTTTCATTCCCAATGATATTTTTGCCTTAGAGTTTTGACGTTTTGGGTTATAAATATTATGTATCAATCCAACATATATACAAAGTGGAATCTTCTGATAAGTATCAATTTTTAATTATATAAATCATATAAAATAAAACATGATTTCTTTGTGTGAAAAATCATCACGACCTTAATCATGAATTATTATTTTCACTTACACACTCTAAAACCCTGTGAAAACATTTTAAAATAGGGGATGTGGATAAAATGTGTAGAACAGTATATTAATTGAATAAATCCTTTAGTCTTGTAAAAAACATGAGAAATAATGAAAACCATCTTCCAAAAATCATTTATTTTATCCAGATAGAAAATATTTTTTCATTTAAAATATTCAATATATTATAATTTTAAGTCTAATGAATTCAATGAATACTAATTAGAGGTCATATAAGTGTCATTTAGGTTCCTTAGGACATCATCATGTTAAAATCCTTAAAAAATCCTTAAATTTGTAAAAAACAATTGTTAAATTCCAATATGATCCTCTAGAAGACATAATATTTACCCAATCCATTGTAGGAATATCTATGATTACCCATCTTATATGCTATATTGGGCTAACTCATTAGATATAATGGGTATGAAACATTTGTATAAGATATATCATGCTCACTTATGAGATATAATATATCATAACCATTCATTAATAGATTACAAGGACCATGTCATTAATAAAACCTCTGGAAAACTATTTTAAACTCATGATCAAAGCATTTTCATATATCAAATTAAAATTTTATTTGAAAAAAAATCATTAAAAACACCAATAAAAATGGAAATGGGGTTTTTAATGGATGAAAAAATGATATTTTTTAGTGGAATCAAAAAATCAAATAAATGTTATAGAAAAGGGAAAATGAATTTACATATTATATATTAAAATAGAACATCACTTTTTATTTTTTCAATTAATTTCAAACTGAAATGCGTTGTCGTGGGTGCCCTCAAATGATTAGTGATTTTTTGGGTACTTCGGTGCAGTATATTTGTTCACCATGGTCGTCTCTCAATGGAGGAAGTAAATTTGACAACATATTAAAGGTATTTTATAAATAACATAAAAGGGAATAAGAAAACTAATTTAAAGAATGTGGGGGGTTTTTACAATTCATAAAACTAGAATAAATATGTTGGAAAAATATATTATAATATTTTTTGTTTTATTTTTGAAATGTTGTTCGATTAAAATGACACAACAAGAAGAATTTTTTTAGAAAATTTCTAAAATATGTAATAGATATAACTCTACAAATTCATTAAGTTTTTAATAATTATAATTTAAATTAATATCCAATAAATTATAACCCTCTAATTTTTTAACCATTGAACCCGATGAGAATTAACTTTACCACAAATATGAAGAGAATCAAACCATAGGTTATCTTTGGAACATGAAATCGCAGCACCCTACTTTGATTGTTGTTGTATGGATAGCCTATGGTCTATGGTAAATTAAATAACATTTAGATTCTGGAAAATGAGGATTAATTCAGATTATGGATTATATTTTAACTATACAAATTTATCTCATGTGGTCTTGTTTTACCAATTATGTTTGTGCCCTCCCAATTTTCACAATAATCGATATGGTGTGTTTTTTGTGTTAATTGTTCAATTTCATACTTAATTTATTTTAATTTCATAACCAAATTCATGAATCATATTTTCTATATTATAGTATCTAAATTATTCGAAATTATTATATTAATTTGGAATAAGATAGATCGATCACTAAGAGAACTACTCTTCCATGGGTGTTGTGGTCATCGTGGAGACGTTTTGCATGAGAAAATATTTGAAAGGGTAGAACCCAGTCTTGTATCCACTCTTGATTCCAACCCAATAATGATTATTATAGAAGAATATAATTTGAAGAAAATAAAAAAAATTTAAGAAATAAAATAATAACAAAGAATTTTATTATACAAATGAAAACAATACTACATGAAGAAGAGAAGAAGGATTCAATGAGGGGATCATTGTTTCATGAGCTATCCATCCTACAATAGTTGGATAATTTAGTTGAAACATTTTATAATCAGCCTTAAATCTAATAATGAACGTCCATACACCTCCAAATGTGAAAAATCTAATTTATATTGTGGAGGGGAGGATAAGATAAAGTTATTTCAAGGGTGAATGGGGAATATGGGACAAATATTTTATGCCATTTTTCACCGACCATTTGACCACAAAAAACAAGAATCATCTATTCAAACATTAAAGGTATTAGTGATAAAATGAGTCCCCAAGACCCTCTCAAATTTTGGGCCTAATAGTGTAATGGATGAAGATGTTATAACCCAAATACAAAACCCATGTCCAATCTTGTGAGTACAGCCCAACATTGATTTCATGTCCCATTTGCACAAACCAAATGCACGATTTAGCTCCAATGTCCTTAATAAATGTTGTTGAAAACTATTTTAGGATAATATTTTCAAAATATTATCATCTTTAAATTCAAATAAAATTTTTTATTTTCTAAATACAATTGCTAATTTTTAATGGTTAAAAAAGGAATTTTCATCAAATTTTCTAATGAATTATTTAATCCAAAATATTCCATAATTGAACATAATTATCTCAATGTAAGGAAATTATATCATTTGTTAAAAATAAAATATTCAATAAAATTGTGTTTTATCAACTCCCCCTCACTTACCCTTCTTCAATATTTTGTAAAACCCCATATCATTTATTCCGAAAAGTTGTGACAAGTAAAAATTAATATCAAATTAATGAAAAATTAAAACACATGTCCTTCAGATCCAAACATTACAAACCAAGAAATTGAAGTTATAATTCCTCATAAAAAACTATTATTTCATGTTCTCTAGTTATATCATTTAATATATTTTCATTTCATTTATCCTCCAATGCCCAAAACACTTCCCTCACTTGAATTTTCTCTTCTTACAAAAATGTTAAATTTTCAGCAATGTCTTTCTCATCCAAACTGATACAAGGGTCACCATAGGCTTGATAAATTACTAAATCACCACTAGATGTGAGTCAAGGAAATATGATTATCATGATGACTTTTCAGGGTTTTACTATGTATTTCGGTTTGTAGGATTCAGATGTGAAAAATTATAAGGCTGTATGAGGAGGTCATGACTCATTTTGAAGAAAAATTGAATTAATCTAATT
Source organism: Viscum album (assembly GCA_963277665.1). NCBI lineage: Eukaryota > Viridiplantae > Streptophyta > Magnoliopsida > Santalales > Viscaceae > Viscum > Viscum album. The sequence continues at coordinate 586,710,022 of OY728141.1, read as the reverse complement.
TTCACTTAAATACGGTCTCCTCATCAATCACCATATCATTGATTCATGTTCATAATCATATATAGTAATAGAATGTTTACACCATTCATCAGTTTAGAAATAAAAATGACAATATTATCAAACATGATTTTCATTGAAGGCTCCAGATAGGAACAATGTTCTCCATCTAATAAAAGCTCCAGAAAGGCACAACATCACTTATCATGAAATCTCAAGAAAAGGCACAAATTTCAATATAATTATTTGATTTATCATCAAAAACATATCTTCAGAATTTAATTTTCCACCCAAAGTATCACGGAATGTGTTATCACAACACAAGATAAATTCCCCCATACTTATGATCAAATAGATTATGAAATTTCACTTTATGAGTCGTTTGGATATGGAAAATTGTATTTCAATATGGCTAACCTAACAGGATGTTTATGGATTATATGGGATAAAAGGAATAAATGTTATAGTTAGGTCATTATAAAAAGGAATCTTTGAAATAGGGGATTCAATACCAAACAAATTCCTCAATAATTTAACACATAAATACCTCAAACCCTCCTGTTTTGACAAGAATAAATCAAATTCTAGTTAAATAAAGTATGATTTGGTTATCTCAAGAAATGATCATATGAAAATAATTGTTCATAAGACTCAGATGAAAGTTATTTCAAATATAATAATAGTGATATGTTTCATGGGAATCAAAATTCAGGGTAGTTTTTGTGAAATTTCGAAATATTTGAACATGAAACAAAGTATTTTTTAGAATTCATTTAAGCTCAGTTTCAAGAGATAAATTATTTCACTTGTTGATATTTATTTCAAAATTCTGATGAGAATAATTTAAGAATAAACATATCAAAAACACATAAAAATTTTAAGAATAAACAAACTAAATTTGAAAACCCCACAATTTTTTTAAATCATTGAAAAACAGGAATACGATTGAAATTACTAAACTAAATGGTCCACCCCATGCATATTATATTGAAATGTCCACAATGTGAATCCATGAGATTATATAATCACATGAAATGGATGATTTTAAATAATACAAATAAAACATGTTTAAGGGTTAGGAACAACATGATATGCTCATGTAATGATGGGGTTATGATGTGTGATGAAATCCACTACATCACTTGGAAGTCCCGCAATGTATTTTTTTTCAAACATTTACCATTAAATTTAAAGCTCCTTGTTGTGTCCTCTTCTGTGATATACACTAAACCATAAAGAAAAACATTAGTCACAACATAAGGACCTTACTATCTGGAACACAATTTAGCTGGCACCAGCTTTAGTTGTGTGCTACAGAGCAAGACATTCACTCAAACTTCAAATTATATTTTTTGGATCATTTATTCATGATCTAATTTTAATCATTCCTGTAACAACCCGAGATTTTATGAAAAATATTCCTTTTAATTTAATTAATGTCTTGTGTTGTACGCTACAACAAAAGGAGCTTTCTCAACACACATCCTTGACTTTCCTTGTATTACACGCAATCACGACCTTCCTCGATAGCATGTGTAGTACGCAATACCGATTTTCACAAAACAACGATATGCTATTAATATATTATTAAAACTAGCCGTTATGAATATTAATAACCACTTTTTGAAATTTTTTAATTTTTATTTTTCAAAATGGACTTCATTTCTGGATTCGGAATATTGAAATTAGCTTAGGGTGAAATTTTGGTACTTTTCCGATAACTTTCATTTTCTGATGAATAGTGAAAATTACTAAATTTTAATTAAAAACAACTTTTTAATCAAAATAATTAATAGTGATAAATTATTAATTTGATTGGTTTTAAAGTATATTTAGAATATATTTTTACAATTTAATAGAATGTTGGTTATTGGATGAAATTTCACATTTAAACCAGACATAAACAACTGTCAATCTTTTGATAGTTATTATCTCTTAAGAACACGCTATTTGTTTTGACGACGGGAATTATTTTTTTAAATTAATTAATTCAACTGATATGTATTGAATTTGGTAAAATAGACATCATTTTTGAGTTCATAATATCAAATATATCTTAGGCCTAATTTTTATTATTTTTCTAAAAATATTCAATTTTTGATTAATAGTGAAACCACTAAGTGGAAGTTAAAAAAACTGAATTTTTCATAAAACTTAATTTTACCGCTTCTGTGAGTGGTATTTCAAAAATCCGAGAGACACGGTTGATGTCAGTAAGTAAAATGTGGTTCAATGAGATGAAAATAATTTTTTGGTGAATAGTAACTTTTTACTTTTTTTAACCACGGTTAAAAATAAATAGGGTAATTGAGGGTAAAAATATTATTATTATTACCCTAACACATGTCCTAATTATATTGGATGAGTGTAATTCGACCAAAAACAACCTTAGTAATAAAATATGACCATTTAGGCCCACTTGGATTAGATTAGGACATTTATTATTAATTTATTTAAAGAAGGGTTAAAATTGTTAAAATCAAAGATTAATAAGTAAATCATTTTTAATATAGGGTTATACTTAAGATAAATTAGACTATAAATATTCATTAGAAAGCTAAAAATATTTCCTACATAATGGAATTTTATTTATAATTTTTAGACATTAAATAATTTAATTTATTTATGTTACAACAATGATGCAGTAATTATCTTATTAATGAAATATTGACATAATTGATGTTATAAATGCCCAAATAAATATAATTTGAGACTTTATATGAATTACACTAATTTTCTAGGTTTATATGACATGTTAGTATTGATTTAATAAACTTTTTTCGAACTTATCATTCTGTTATGAGTTTCACAAAAATCAATTACTAAATAGTGTCTAAATTGACCTAAAATAGTTTTTAAAACAAATATTATATTATTAATTGTTATTTTATTCCTAAATATCTAATGTTCGGCCAAATAACTTAGATAAGGTTATATATATTAATAATAAACAACTTGGGGTTTTTTTGGCTTGATATAGTAAGTTTATTAACTTTATAGTATAAGAACACAAGAAGACACGGTAAAAGTAAAATTATTTAACTTAATGTTAAATCTACATGATAAGGTTAAAATAGGAACCTAAACTTGTCTAAATTCTATTGGATGATAGGATTTAGACCCATACCCTCCTTATCCTATAAATAAATTAATTTGGAGCTATTTAAAACCGATCATGACCTTATAATAAAATAATATTTTTAGTTATTCCAAAGGTGCCCCTCTCCTCCCTTATAAAAGGGCACCCCCTCCCTCTCTTCCTCACACCACTTTGAGCCTTCAAGCTCGGCCAACCCCTGACAATTTTTTCTCTCCACTACCCTAGAAACATCCTAGAGGTTCTGGTCTTCCTAAAAGACCAGTTTTAGTGCCCTAAAAGGAGTTCTCAAAAAGGCGCTTCATAGAAGAGGTAATGCCCGTTACCGATTCTTTCATCTTTATTTCTTCTTCCACTTCTTCTTCTTTAGTTGTTTCATCATGAATTAATAACATCAGTATCACTATTATACTGATATGTTATTATAAGTATTAAACAACCCTATTTCACCATCTATCCATCCTACGGAAAAAGAAATCACCACGCGTGCGTACGTACGGACTACCGTCTCCACGCCGTGGTGTAATCTATTTTCCACCACCACCTTACTCGGATGGGTATAATGGTGTAAATAATAACTATATATGGTTATTGTAAAGTGATATTGATTCTTAAATAGTATACATACACTCTAATACAATTCCACGATCATGAGAACGATATCATCGCTCGTGCGTACGTACGAACTACCGTCTCCACGACGCGATGAGATTCATTCTCCACGTTAACCATTCATGAATGATTATAAAGTATATATAATAATTAATAATGAAATATATGACATAATAATGATTCTGGATTTATGTGTATATATATGTATGTCATCCAATTAATTCTATTCAACTCAATAAGGAAAAAAACAGCGTTCATGCGTACGTACGGTCTACCATCTCCATGAACCGTGTATTTCTTTCCATTTACTGATCTATTATATATATATATTCTGAATATATATTATATATAAATCATGTTTTATATTCTGTAATTAAGTAATCAAGATCTAAGTAATCATATGAATAATTACAAGTCAAAACACGGACGACAAATGAAACGATTTTACCCAAAACGCTCTTTAACATAGAATTTACAAAATAACGGGTAATATAAAGTCATAAGTGAACCATATATGATATCATAACAATGAGTATGATTCTGGAATAAGTCAATAACATTATTTAAATCATTATACAGGAGGTTCGGACACATACGAAGCAAATCAGACCTAAGGTAAGGGAAATATTACAATCTCATTTTTATCCGAGATTGTTTATACTTTGGAATTTACTGGGGTGAATTTTACCAGCCACATCCACATTTCCTCAATATGTAATGTTATTTCCATCCACCTACAATTTCTTAAATCCAATTTTACCCTTCGGTGAGTTTTTAGTAAAAGATATGAAAGGAATATTTTTTCGTTTTCGTACGAGGTACATTTTGACTTTTCTGAAAAAAGTACGAGAAGAATGTTTTTTTAACTTATACAACATGACTGTATTTTTAAAACATTATTTCCAAGAATCTTATTTTTAAAGTTTTCAAGTTTATTTTTAATCAACTTATTTTAGTTTAAAATTTTATGACATGTTAAGAAAGGAAAAGTGTTTTTGAAGTAGAAAGGATATTTTCCTCAAGAATGAAGTTCAAGTGTTTTATCAAAATTATTTTACATATAAGATAATATAGGGTTCTGATTTTATCCCTATTATTACATTGATTTGATTATGTTGTGATGGAAATATTTTTATGAATTCCTTTATCTTATATGAATTGTTTTATGTTGTGATGATGTTTAAGATTCCCATTTTTATTACATGGGTTATGCAATGATGTATGGTTTATGATTTTGTGGCACACATAAGAATGGTATCATTATGAGATGGGTGGGACCTATATCTCCCTCCAATGCATTGGGTAAAGATTTTATATCTCTTGAGATAGACATGGATGGAACGGTAGGTTATACCGGTTCAGTGAAACATGACTGAAACGAGGGTGACTTGGTTCAGAAGTGGACTTTGTCCACTAAGATAGTCTTGGCAATGAGTCTTGACTAATAAGAAATGATTCTATATGATTATGTGTGTATGCCAAAATGTTTCATGTTTTATGTTATGATTATTGGGATTACATTTCACTACTATGATTTATCCCATGTTATGATATTATGATCTGTTTTGCAGGTTAATATTTCCAAATTGTTATGTTCTTATAAATATGATGTGATTGATATTTCTTTTGTTTACCCTTACTAAGAATTTGAGCTCACCCTTTTATGTTTTCTTTTCCCCAGGATATAAAGAAAGGTTTTAGGTAAGAAAAAAAAGGAAGATCTTTATGGGAGATGTTGAAGATCTTTAACCACGATTAGAAGATTATATTCCGAGTTTCCAAAGACACTAAACTATTACTGTCCTTGTGTGTGTGTTTTTTTTATGTACTATGTATTCCGCAAAAGTAATGTAATGTCCATGTACGTTAAGCTTAGGGTCTTTACAGTTGGTATCAGAGGAATGGTTTATTCAACCATTGGAAACTAGGATGCGAAAACGTTAGTGAGATCCCTAGAGATATTTCTAAGGTATTTCTAGGGATGTCCCTAAGGACAAGTATACGTATAGGATATAGTCCTAGAACTACGGTAACGATCTTAGAATTTAACCTAAGATGTTAGATTTTAAGGGTACTCCCCCTTTACTATGTTGTTTTCGCTAGCATTATTTTTTCCTCTCACACTATTCTTTCTGGGTTTTAGACGATGGCTGGAACCCGAAGGAACCGTGTTGATCACTATAATGGAAAAAGCAATAATTGTCCTCCTGAACAAACAAGTGTTATAGGAGATGGAGTGAAAAATATTATTGCTATAATTACAGAAGCTATGAATCATTCTGGACTTCCAAATGAGCAGAGAAGGGAACAATATTCTATTGATTCCTTCATGAGGCAACATCCACCTTCTTTCAGTGGGTCTTCTGATCCACTTGTTGCTGAACAATGGATCAGTACCACTGAAAAGATATTTTCAGTTTTTCAATGTTCTGAACATGATAAAGTCATCTTAGTAGTATATTGTTTGTAAGGTGAAGCTGATCAATGGTGGAATCTTATCATGAATATGAGGCCAAGAGATGAAATTGAGTCCATGGAATGGGAAGAGTTCAGGAACATGTTTTTCAGTAAGTACTTCCCTCGTATTCTTTGAAAAAAGATGGAAAAGGAGTTTCTTGAGCTAAAGTAGAAGGATGATGAATCTATTGGTATATACGAAGCAAATTTTACAAGACTTTCAAGGTATGAATCTGTCATTATCATCCTACCTGAAATTAAAGTTGATCAATTTTTCAGTGGCTTAAAACCAAGTCTTCGAAGGAAATTAGCTATAAGAGACTTCATTAGCTATGAAGAAATTGTGCGTTGTTCTATCAAGGTAGAAATGGAAGTTGGTGTTACATATCCATCTCATGGTTTTGACAAGAAACGAAAGATAGAGTTCAAGGAGAAATCTCACAATAATGGTGAAAAGAAGATGAATGTTTCCTTATGCTCAAAGTGTTGAAAGAAGCATGGTGGAGATTGTCTTAAAGGGACTAGAAAATTTTTTAAGTGTCGAAAAGAAGGTCATCGAGCAGCTGAGTGTCGAAGTAATGGAAAAAGGGTTTCTAATGATGTGAATAATGAAAAGACTGCAGAGAATGCACCAACAACACTTCAATGCTTCAAGTGCAAGGAAATGGGGCATTATGCTAATAAATGCCCTAATCCAAGGGTTAGTGATGATCGACATGAGCATCCACTTAAGGAAAAGGACAATGGGATGTCATATGCGATCACTATTGGCGATGTTGAATATGACAACGATGTGGTGGAATGATTAAGTGTTTATTTAATGGGATTCCCGAATAATGTTGTATATAGTATCGTGGAATATTGGAATATTTATGTTTTGGTCTATTATGGTTTTCAATAATTTTATGGCATCGGTAACCATGAAAAGTGATTGAAATATTTTTGGAAAGCATTGATATGCACATAATGAAGGGATAAAGAGAATATAATATGTTTGATAGTATTCATGAGCTCATGATTGATATAAGGACTAAGTGATATCATGGTTTGAGACAGATGGAATCACCCATCATTCTATCACATGATCTGCTAACACATCATGAATGACAAATTCAACTTCATTTCTTTAAGAGATGAAGTGGAAATTGTCCAAAGAATGACCAACGGTGAGACTATACCAAAATCACGAAAGTATTTCTTCTAATTCCAATTTCATCAACTTTGGGGAAATGGTCTTGAAAACCAAAAATGTTTTCCTAGTGCTCTTATATCTGATAAATCAGATGGTACCTTAGATCGTCACAAATTTATGGCTTTCTGATTGCTGGATATTCCATAGCCATGTTCTCTACCACTCTCCATCAGAACATGATGGTTAGATTTCTCTTCCATATCCATATTTTCACCTATGTGGAAACCCAGTGATTAGTTTATTTAGGTAACCGTTACATTTCATACTTTTCTTTTTAAGGATTGTTTTTGGTATTCATTTTTACGATGTGGGTTTCTATTAAAGAAACTTTTTAATAGTAAACCATTTATAACCCCGACGAATTTCAATGGCGAAATTCATTTTAAGGGGGGTAGAATGTAACACCCTGAGATTTTATGAAAAATATTCATTTTAATTTAATTAATGTCTTGTGTTGTACGCTACACCAAAAGGAGATTTCTCAACATGCATCCTTGACTTGCCTTGTATTACACGCAATCGCGACCTTCCTCGATAGTGTGTGTAGTACGCAATACCGAGTTTCACTAAACAACGATATGCTATTATAATATTATTAAAACTAGCCGTTAGGAATAGTAATAACCACTTTTTGAAATTTTGTAATTTTTATTTTTCAAAATGAACTTCATTTCTGGATTCAGAATATCGAAATTTTCTTAGGGTGAAATTTTGGTACTTTTCGGATAACTTTCATTTTCTGCTGAATAGTGAAAATTACTAAATTTTAATTAAAAACAACTTTTTTAATTGAAATAATTAATAGTGATAAATTATTAATTTGATTGGTTTTAAAGTATATTGAGAATATATTTTTACAATTTAATACAATGTTTGTTATTGGATGTAATTTCACATTTAAACCAGACATAAACAACTGTCAATCTTTTGATAGTTATTATCTCTTAAGAACACGCTATTTATTTTGACGACGGGAATTATTTTTTAAAATTAATTAATGCAACTGATATGTATTGAATTTGGTAAAATAGACATCATCTTTTAGTTCATAATATCAAATATAGATTAGGCTTAATTTTTGGTATTTTTCTGAAAACTTTCAATTTTTGATGAATAGTGAAACCACTAAGTGGTAGTTAAAAAAACTGAATTTTTCATAAAACATAATTTTACCGCTTATGTGAGTGGAATTTCAAAACTCTGAGAGACATGGTTGATTTCAGTAAGTAAAATGTGGTTCAATGAGATGAAAATAATTTTTTGGTGAATAGAAACATTTTACTTTTTTTTACCACGGTTAAAAATAAATAGGATAATTAAGGGTAAAAATATTATTATTATTACCCTAACACATGTCCTAATTCTATTGGATAAGTTTAATTCGACCAAAAACAACCCTAGGAATAAAATATGACCATTTAGGCCCATTTGGATTAGATTAGGACATTTATTATTAATTTATTTGAAGAATGGTTAAAATAGTTAAAATCAATGTTTAATAAGTAAATCATTTTTAATATGGTGTTATACATAAGATAAATTAGACTATAAATATTCATTATAAAGCTAAAAATATTTCCAAAATAATGGTATTTTATTTCTAATTTTTAGACATTAAATAATTTAATTTATTTATGATACAACGATGATGCATTAATTAACTTATTAATTAAATATTGACATAATGTATGTTATAAATGCCCAAATAAATATAATTTGAGACTTTTTATGAATTACACTAATTTTATAGGTTAATATGACATGTTATAATTGATTTAATTAACTGTTTTCGAACTTATCATTCTGTTATTATTTTTACAAAAATCAATTACTAAATAGTGTCAAAATTGACATAAAATAATTTTTAAAACAAATATTACATTATTAATTGTTATTTTATTCATAAAAATCTAAAGTTCGGCCAAATAACTTAGATAAGGTTATATATATTAATATTAAACAACTTGGGGTTATTTTGGCTTGATATAGTAAGTTTAGTATCCTTATAGTATAAGAACACAAGAAGACATGGTAAAAGTAAAATTATTTAACTTAATGTTAAATCAACATGATAAGGTTAAAATAGGAACCTAAACTTGTCTAAATTCTATTGGATGAGATTATTTCTACCCATCCCCACCTTAGCCTCAAAATAAATCAATTTTGAGCTATTTAAAACCGAACTTTACTTTATAATAAAATAATATTTTTAGTTATTCCAAAGGTGCCCCTCTCATCCCTTATAAAAGGGCACCCACTCCCTCTCTTCCTCACACCACTTTGAGCCTTCAAGCTTGGCCAACCCCTGCCAATTTCTTCTATCCACTCACCTAGAAACATTCTACAGGTTCTGGTCTTCCTCAAAGACCAATTGTAGTGCCCTAAAAGGAGGTCTCAGAGAGGCGCTTCAAAGAAGAGGTAATGCCCGTTACCGATTCTTTCATCTTTATTTCTTCTTCCACTTCTTCTTCTTTAGTTGTTTCATCATGAAGTAATAACATCAGTATCACTCATATACTGATATGTTATTATAAGTATGAAACAACCCTATTTCATCATCTATCTATCCTACGGAAAAAGAAATCACCGCACGTGCGTACGTACGGACTACCGTCTCCACGCCGTGGTGTAATCTATTTTCCACCACCACCTTACTTGGACGGGTATAATGGTGTACATAATAACAATATATGATTATTGTAAAGTGATATTGATTATGAAATATTATACATACACTCCAATACAATTCCATGATCATGAGAACGATATCATCGCTCGTGCGTACGTACGGACTACCGTCTCCACGACGCGATGAGATTCATTCTCCACGTTAACCATTCATGAATGATTATAAAGTATATATAATAATTAATAATGAAATATATGACATAATAATGATTATGGATTTATGTGTATATATATTTATGTCATCTACTTAATTCCATTCAACTCAATAAGGAAAAGAAAACAGTGTTCATGCGTACGTACGGTCTACCATCTCCATGAACGGTGTATTTCTATCCATTTACTTATCTATTATATATATATATATTCTGAATATATATTATATTTAAACCATGTTTTATATTCTGGAATTAAGTAATCATGATCTAATTAATCATATGAATAATTACAAGTCAAAACACGGACGACAAATGAAACGATTTTACCCAAAACGCTCTTTAACATGGAATTTACAAAAGAACGGGTAATATAAAGCCATAAGTGAACCATATATGATATCATAACAATGGGTATGATTCTGGAATAAGTCAATAACATTATTTAAATCATTATACAGGAGGTTCGGACACATACGAAGCAAATCAGACATAAGTTAAGGGAAATATCAGAATCTCATTTTTATCCGAGATTGTTTATACTTTGGAATTTACTGGGGTGAATTTTATCATCCAAATCCACGTTTCCTCAATATCAAATGTTATTTCCATCCAACTACAATTTTTTAAATCCAATTTTACCCTTAAGTGAGTTTTTAGTAAAAGATATGAAAGGAATCTTTTGTCGTTTTCGTACGAGGTACTTTTTGACTTTTCCGAAAAAAGTACGAGAAGAATGTTTTTTTTACTTATACAGAATGAATGTATTTTTAAAACATTATTTCCAAGAAGCTTCCTTTTAAAGTTTTCACGTTTATTTTTAATCAACTTCTTTTAGTTTAAAATTGTATGACATGCTAAGAAAAGAAAATTGTTTTTGAAGTAGAAAGGATATTTTCCTCAAGAATGAAGTTCAAGTGTTTTATCAAAATTATTTTCCATCTAAGATAATAAAGGGTTCTAATTTTATCCATATTATTACATTGACTTGATTATGTTGTGATGGAAATATTTTTATGAATTCCTTTATCTTATATGAATTGTTTTATGTTGTCACGATGTTTAAGATTCCCATTTTTATTACATGGGTTATGCAATGATGTATGGTTTATGATTTTGTGGCAGACATAAGAATGGTATCATTATGAGATGGGTGGGACCTATATCTCCCTCCAATACATTGGGTTAAGATTTTATATCTCATGAGATAGAAATGGCTGGAACGGTAGGTTATACCGGTTCAGTGAAACAGGACTGAAATGAGGGTGACTCGGTTCAGAAATGGACTTTGTCCACTAAGATAGTCTTGGCAATGAGTCTTGACTAATAAGAAATGATTCCCTATGATTATGTGTGTATGCCACAAAGTTTCATGTTTTAAGTTATGATTATTGGGATTACATTTCACTACTATGATTTAACCCATGTTATGATATTATGATCTGTTTTGCAGGATAAGATTTCCAAAATGTTATGTTCTTATGAATATGATGTGATTGATATTTCTTTTGTTTACCCTTACTGAGAATTTGAGCTCACCCTTTTATGTTTTCTTTTCCCCAGGATATAAATAAAGGTTTTAGGTAAGAAAAAAAAGGAAGATCTTTATGGGAGATGCTGAAGATCTTTCACCACGATTAGAAGATTATATTCTGAGTTTCCAAAGACACTAAACTATTACGGTCCTTGTGTGTGTGTTTTTGTTATGTACTATGTATTCTGCAAAAGTAATGTAATGTCCATGTACGTTAAGCTTAGGGTCTTTAAAATTCATTATAAAGCCTTGAGTTCTAATATAAAGACAATAAAATCATATCTTGCTCTTGAATTTTCAGATTCCTTTGGATTACATCTTGAGCCAAAGCTATGTTATATTTCATTATAGACCAATAAGCCCAATTCATAAATTCAATGGGGATATGAAACACTTTACAAAAATCATTATAAAATGGAAACATAAAAATTTGTGTCTTGTATGTTTTATTATAAACCCAAAGTGCATCATCCAAGAATGTTCATCAATCATTCCTATTCAGCTGCACAATTTTCTCCAAAATTTGTTTCTAGACACTATTTGAAACCTCTGGTTGGACATTTTTTTTGAGAGTGATATGGTGTTGAATTTTATGTGTCACCACATAAATATTAATAAAGGATGTAAAATTACTATAGCAAAACTGTGTCCCTTGGTCACTGATGATGGCCTTCAGTACTCCAAACCTTACAAACATCTGTTCTTTGACAAAGTCCCCAACAACAGGAGAATCATTATTCCTAGTGGCCATAGCCTCTACCCATTTTCTGAAATAATAAAATATAACCAAAATATACAAAAACCCAAATGAAATAATAAAATAATCCGTAAAATCGATGCCCCATACATCAGAAATCTCACTGAATAATATGGGTTATTGGGACATCTTGTGTCTCCTAGATTTATTACCAGTGTGTTGGAAATGTGAACACAACATAAAAAACACATGAGGATCATTGAATAAACTATACCAATACAATACAGAGTCCAAAAAATTACTTTCTATACATTGGGGTCCAATGTGTCCACCACAAGAAAGTGTGTGATAGAATTGTAGAACACGCTCAAACTCATGATCAGGAACACACCTCCTAATAACATGGTCGCCACACATGCGCCAGAGGTAGGGATCCTCCCGAACACAAAATCTAGACTCAACATTAGAATTGGGGCTTGATGTTTTTTTAAATTTGTAGGAATTTCATATTCAACAATGTATTTCACTAAATATGCATACCAAGGATACACGTGTGTGATGGAATAAAGATGCACATCAGGGAAAGTTTCCCAAAGTGGTACTTGGTCCAAGTTGTCATCCTCTTTTTTATGAGTAAGACTACACAAGTGGTCCACCCCCAGGTTTTCTGACCCCTCCTTGTACATTATCTCAATATAAAATTCTTGGAGAAGGAGAATCCATCATATTAGCCTTGGATTTTCATCAGGATTTTTCATGAGGTACCTCAGAGCTACATGGTCAGAAAAAAAAATAATTTAGAGCCCAATAATTATGAATGGAATTTATCTAAAGAAAATATGACAGCAAGAAACTCCTTTTTTGTGGTTGTGTAATTTGATTGGTCTGAATCCAGTGTCCTTGATGCATATAAAATTAAATGAGAACGTCCCTCCATCCTCTGAGATAAGACTTCGCCGACTACAATGTTGGAGGTGGAACACATAATCTCAAACATAAGATCCCTCTGTGGGGGATTTCTGATAGGTGGACTGTCCAGACACATTTTTCTCATCAAAGGAAACACTACAAGAATCATAAAACACAAAATCCGAATCCTTTTGAACTAATCACGACATAGGAAGAGTAGTCTTACAATAATCTTTGATGATGCACTGATAGAATTTTGTATTCCCTAAGAAAGATCTAACATCAAACACAGTTGAAATATAGTGTAAGGATGATATAATTTTAATCTTATATCTATCATCTTATATCCAATGTTTTGACACTACACTCCCTAAGACAATGCCATTATCTACTATGAAATGACACTTTTCAAAGTTCATGACTAAATTATTCTCAATAAAATGATTTGAAACCTTTCCCAAACTTGAGATACATTCATTAAATGTATAACCATACACTGTAAAATAATCAATGAATACCTCCATGAAAGTCTCAATAAAATTAGAAAAAATACTCACCATTAATCTTTGGAAGCTACCTGGGGCATTGAAATGTCCGAATGGCATCTTTCTGTAACAAAATGTTACAAATGGACACGTGAATATTGTGTTATTCTGAGCATCTGAAGAAATAGGAACATGAACATATCCAAAACATATATCATAGAAATAGTATTGGGTATTCCCAGCTAGTCTCTCAAGCATTTGACCAATAAATGGGATGGGGAAATTGTTATTGTGAGTAGAATAATTTATTTTCCTATAATCAATACACACATGCCAACTATTTTTCACCCTCATTGGAACTAACTCATATTTCTCATTTTTAACTACTATAATACCAATTTTCTTTGGAACAAACTCAATATGAATTACCCACTTAGAATCTGAAATGGGATAAATTATACCTACCTCGAGAAATTTTTCAACCACTTTTTTAACAACATATTGAAGGGATGGATTGAGTCTCCTTTCTGGCTGTATCAAAGGTTTATCTACATACTTCAAAATAATCATATGAATGCAAATGGGGGGGGGGGTCATACATGATATTTCAAACATGGTCCTCCAGATTGCCTTAATGTTCTCCCTCAAAATAATAAAATGTTTTTCTTCTTATTCTGAAGGAATATTATTTGAAATTATAACAGGTAATCTCTTTCCACTCAACAAGTATGAGTATTTAAGAGATGGTGGAAATGGCTTAATATCCACTGAAGGGGGTGGTGTATGGATGGATACATAGAAGGAACTAAAATATGTTCACAAAGACCACCAGTATCAGAATAGAAATCATCACAATCAGAGAATAAAGAATCAAATACATCACCATACTCAATATCCATGTCATAATAAGATTTCAATTGTCAAAAATCAGAATATGATTATATTTAAAAATCAAATCAAACAGAGTCTTTTGCATTAGAAATAGGAGTGTAAGAACTCTTATACATGAAAATAGAATGAATTCTCATACTCACCCTAAGCATTGGACAATCAAAATCCATGGGGTTTTTACTTAGTGGTTCAAAATGGGTGATAAAAAATAATAATGGTGCTCTGAGGTATACATTATGGATTCCATGACATTAATTATCGCAACATATTCTCTAAATAACATGGAAAGTATACCCTCATTGTCATTTATGATATTATTAAATTTTATTGAAGGGTCTGCCTAAGATAATGGAAGCATGTGAACTTAAATTATTTTCCTCAAGGTTAAGAACGTAGAAATATGCTGGGAAGACCATGTCGTTTACCCAGACAAGTAAATCCTCAAGGACTCCCAATGGATATGTAGTTGCTCAATTTTCCATCTACACCACTGCTCTCATCGGCATCAACTCATCAACTTGTAAAGAATAGAGTACAGAGTGAGGCATCACATTTATGTAAGATCCGAAATCACAAAGAGAATCAGAAAAGTGAAACTCCCCTATAGAACGTGGGATAGTGAATGTCTTGGAGTCCATACACATTGTTGGAATTTCTAGAGTTGGTGTAATGTGTATTGACACATTTATTCAAAGATTGATCTCTCATTTCCAATGAGCCCTATTAGATTGGTATAATGTTAATTTAAAAATTATGCATACCTTGGGATTTGATTGATGGTCTCAAGTATAGGCGTATTGATCTCCACACACTTGAATTTGTTCAAAACTTGTTTTTTATTCACCTCTTAAGCCATCTTCATGTATTTTACATCTCTATTTGGAAAATAAAGGGGTTTAGGTGTAATGTCACCAATTTTTTTATTAGATTTATCTTTATCCTTGGGTTTCTCAATAGTTGGTGTGGAAAGGGGATACTCTGGAGATGAGGTGAATCATGGAGGAACTATAGGTGTCAATATATTAGTTTTTTGCTTCCCACTTCTCAAAGTTATGGAACTGAAATTTCCATTACTATTTAGAGTAGGTTGGGAAGGTACATTTCAATAATTCTTACATAGTAATTCATGGAGGGAACTACAAATCATTCCAATTTCAGGCTTTTACTCCCTCATCTCTAAACCTTGACTCTTCAGATCATTCTGTTGATTGAGAACAATCTGTTTCAAAATATCATCTGTGTTAGAATCCACCATATCTTGGGGAATCATTTTCTGTTGACTTGTTGATGATTGAGATTCAAATATCCTTTGAGGTTTTTGGATGCCCTGTTAGTAAGGAGGAGGCTGCAAGAAGTTTTGTTCAAAATGGGGCCTTTTGTTATCCAGAGCCATACCTCATGTCTGATTGATCTTTCCACCCTTGGTTGTAGGTTGTAGAAAAATAATCAAACTTCTTTTAGGGATATGGTCTCCTACAAAACACTCAGATGCAATCTTCTGTTTCTTTTTGTTGGGGTAAACAGTCAATTTGGTGGCTTGTCTCATTGCAAATTCCACAAGGCCTTAAATGAGTTTGTTGAGAGGTATTTTGATCCAAATAAAATTTCCTCAACATATTAGTCAATTATTCTAACTTAGTATCAATCAAATGACTCTCAAGAGCGGAATTACATACCTAATTTACTCCCTAGACTTGTGGTGTAACTCGATCGCCAAAATTTTTGGGTGTTTTGGGACATTATGTCAATCAACGCTTGCGCAGGTACTGCTGTTTTGTCCACCAATGATCATCCAACCACGGATTCCACCATGATCATCCCCATAGGTGTCAGTACTTCTTAAAATTATTGAATGAGGAAGTTATCACTGATTTGGTGATGTGGTTAGCTTACACACAACTTCTCAAATAACTCTCAGTACTCATACATTGACTCCACTTATGCTATCTTGATCCCTGATATCTCTTTATGAATTGAAGTGGCCCTTGATGCTAGAAAATATATCTGCAAAAAAAGCATTTCAAATCTTTCCAAAATTTGACATTTTCATATTGTAAATAATAATTATAGTTTTTTTGTAGCTCCATCAAGTAAAAATGGGAATTCCCTTAGTTTGATTTGATATTCATATACATTTATTGGTTTAAGGGTTGATAATACCATATTGAATTATTTTAAATGTTTGTTTGGATCCTTACCAGATAATCCATGAATCCTTGGCAGAAGATGAATTAACCCAGATTTTAGTTCAATTTATTATTCGAGATTCAGGTATGCAATACAATTTGGTTTATAATTAATATAAGGGGCCTCCAATTCTAATTTGGTTCTATTTAGTTCATAGATATTGTCTTCAACCATTGAATCTTGATTTAGGTTTTGAATATAAGTGTTTCCAATTTCAATTTTCTTGGAGTGGAGGAATTCTTATACTTGTTAAATTTTAAAACTCCTCATAAAATGATGGTGTCTTATTTGAGTACTAAGGTTGCGTTCAATCTCAGTTTCACGATTTATAAGATCATTGGGATTAGTTTGTGTCATAAATCTGATAAAAATGCAAAAAAAGGAAAGTGGACCATAATAAATTAAAAATTATAATATTGAGTTGATGGTCCAAAAAAAGAAGAATATAATAGCAGAATAATAAAAAAATGAAAAAACATATTGGGTAAAGAAGAAAAAAAAGAGAAAATGGAATAAAATGTTAATGACAATAAATACCTATAATTGGATGAAAAAATTACTTTCCTCTCCAGAAAATGTTCCAATTTGAAAGGCACTATCATGTGCACCCTGAAATAATTAGTAATTTATTTGTGTACATAGGTGCGGTATAGTGGCTGACCAAGGTCATCCCTTGTAGGAGGATGTAAATTTGACTAAATATTAAAGGTAATCTAAATATAACATAAAAAAAATAATAACAATACTTTATAGGATGTTGGGTGGGGGATTACTATTTTAAAAACTATAAGAAAAGTTTTGGAAGAATATTTTATAATATATATTTTTTAAATGAAGTTCAATTGAAAATAATCAATAAGAAAATGTTTTTAGACAATATTTAAAAGAAGTAAGAGATCTAACTCTACATCATTATTTACATATTACTAATTATCATATAATCTAATATCCAATTAATTATGATCCCCTAATTTTTTAACCATTTAACCCTACAATAATTAACTTCACTACAAATATGAAAAGAATATCTTCGGAACATGCAATCGCAGCTCCCTGGTTTGATTGATATTCTCTGTATAGCTTATGTTTAGTGGTAAATTAAGGAACATTCCAATTCTGTAAAATGAGGTTGAATTGAGCTTAGGGGTTATATTTTAACTCTACAAATTTATATAGTGAGGTCTTGTTTTACTGATTAAGTCCGCGCTCTCACAATTTACACAATACTCGACCTCACATGTTTTTGTGTTAATTGTTTAATTTCTTGATTTGTTTCATATAATTTAAAAACTCAATTCATGAATCATATTAAGTGAGTTATAGTAGTTCGATTATTAAAAATAATTAAATGAAGTGGGTAGAAGATAGACCGATCACTAAGATAATTACTCTTCCATGGGTGGTATGGTAATCGTGGAGACGTTTTGCATGAGCAAAGAATTGAAAGGGTAGATCCCAATATCATCTCCATTCATGATTCTAATCCAATTAGGATGAGTAAAGAAGAATATAATTGAAAAAAATAAAAGAAAATAAAAGAAATAAAAGTATAACAATGAAATTTATTACACACATGAAAACATTACAATATGAAGAAGAGAAGAAGGCTTCGATAAGGGGACTTTAAGAGCTACCCCACTTACAATAGTTGGAGAATTTGGGAGAAACCAATTATCAGTAGCCTTCAATCTATAAATTCACATCCCAACCCCTTAAAAGTAAATAAACACTAATTTATATACTTGAGGGGTGTTTAGGTTTAAAGTGGATTCAACTGTGAATTGGGAATCTCAGCCAAATATTTTATGCCAACTTGAACCACCCATTTGAACACCAAAACATGTGAATCAGTTGTCCTTATAGAATTATAATTCCTGAAAAAATGAGACCTCAATATCCTCACAAAATATTTCTTAATCCAAGAATGGATGAATAAGTTATGTCCCAAATACAAAACCCATGTCCAATATAGCGAGTCCAACACAACTTTTATTTCAGGCCCATTTTTACCAACAAAATGCATGATTTAGCTTCAATATCCAAAATGAAAGTAGTAGAAAATTATGTCCGGAACTCAGTTACCAAATTTTAAGTTCAATTAACTCAAATTAAATTATTTATTTTCTAAATACTATAGTTAATTTATAAAGGGTAAAACTGGAATTTTCATCAAATTTTCAAGTGAGTGATCTAATCCCAAATATTCCATAAATGAACATAGTTACCACATTGTGAGGAAATTGTATCAGTTTTTATCAATAAAATATTTAATAAAATTTTGGTTTATCACAAAAAATACATAAAATGATACTTTCTCAGAAACCACTGAGATATAGTGGAAGTAAATTACCTTAATATATCATTTATATCCATATTAATAAATTCATATTTTAAAGTAGAAAAATCAGTCATGGAAGAAATATATTATCAAATTAAACATTTAAATATTATTTATTTAAAGAATGTCCCATAATTTTAGTTCAAAAATAACTTATATTATATTTAGTCCAAAATAATAAATTTAGCATAATTATTAATGTGATTTAGAATGTTTTGATGTTTATTATTATTTTTATTTCCCTTATTACCATGTTATAAAAATTAATTAATTATTTATTTTCACATCAGATGATTTGATGATTTTCAATTCATAAGTCTAACATGACGTTTATAGGTTGACTATAGTCAGAGTTTTAAATATTAAATAATACATTGAAAATATTAATGAATAATAAGTTATACCTTTAAAACCAACTATTAAATATTGTTTTAAAAAATGAACAACATTATAATCACAAAGATGATAGGTCGTACATACAAATGAGTAACATTTCAATTTTTTCAAAAAACATTTTCGAAATAAGGTTTGTATTATTTAAATTTTTTAGAATAACAATAATATCATATATATATATATATATATATATGTATATATATAATTTTACTTTTTTAAAAATATGTATATATATCATCTATGTTTTATGGTGATGAACGAAAAATCACATCGCTTAGTGTATGTGGTATTCCACACATAACAAAATTATCGTTTTTCCTTGAATATATGGGTATGCATGTGAATTATATATTATAATTTAAAAATAATTAATATTTCATGAATGCATTATAGAAACCTAAATTCCATCACTAAATCATACCTTTAGTGGTTTTGGTTGAAAAATAATTACATTGATTCACTAGGCGGTAGTCCTCTGTACAGATGAATATTTTTTTTTCCATTTGATGGAAGATATGATGGATATATTTTTTTACATTTTCATAAATAAACATAAATATTTTAAATATACTAGCATTAAAATATAAACATGGATATATAATATTTTAATGCGGTGAAGAATAAATAAATCTAAAACATGTGGTTAGACACTATGCTACATCTTGGAAAAGTATCCTTTGATTGACACATTAATCCCTTTAAGGATGATATTATGGTAAAAACATAACCTTAGATTAAATTAATCTATTTGGGTTGTAAATTAATGATCTAAATGGGTTATTATGTTTTATGTAAGGGCAAAAATATTTGACCTTTTATAAAAGAGGGGGAGGGGAACTCATAAAATTTATCAATATATTATATTTATATAATTTAATTTTCAACTCGAAAAGGATCCAAAATAATTTATTTTTAATATGGGATTATTATAGATAGAATTTATGAATTAAAATAAAATTTTCAAATTTTTCAATTACGTATTCCCCTTTCCATTTTGTTTTATCCTTTATTTAACACTCTCGATAATTACTAAAATATTAAAAAAATTATACACATTAAGGGTTAACAATATCACTATATATTGAAAAACGACCTAGAAATAGACTGTGTTTGAGGTTATTTAACATTTAAAATGTATTTTTATGTATATAATATTTTTACAACTATTTATTATTTTATAAAATATTTTAAATTCCAATTATTATAATTATTTATTAATATTAATTTAATTACATCAAGAAAACAAATAAAATTCATGGTGGGTATTTTAATATATCTAAAGAATATAATTTTCCACTATAACATTACATTTCACATTAATTATTTCAAATTATATTACATTTAATATTTTTAATATCATTTATTTTATTTTCCCAAAAAATCAATAATTCATGCATCGTAATTGTGTAATAATTTGTATTAAATATTTGTTTAGGTGAAATTATACCCAAAATACCTTGATGAATGAAAATAATAAATAATTTAAATACTATTTGTGGCTGAAATTATCTTCTAGTTATTCATATATTAAAATATTAATTGTTTTTTAAAAGTAAGACTATAAAAATATTTTCATTCCATTTTATAAAATCTTATAAAGGTTATAATCCTATCCAAATGAAAAAAATTACATATAACTAAATATTAGATTATTATGGATGAAATGGAAATATATAATAAAATTAAGGAATATTTTTGGGTCATTTAATTGTCAATATCCAATTAATTTTAAATTTAATTTCCTGATTTACCCCTTTACCAAAGTAACAAAAATTACTAAGGTTACTATTCATAATGACAAAAAACAAAGGGTGAATATTAAAAAAAATCACTTGATTGTTTTAAATTACAATTTTTTTCAAAATTCAAAACACATAAGAAAAGAATCAAAATTTTATATTATACAGAAAAAATTTCATTAAATTTTTTTTGTCATTAAAATATTTTCTTTAAATATAACATTTTTCATAAAATATTCAAGTACAATAATAATTAAAAAACGCATAGTTTGATCATTTTAAATTGAAAGGAATAAATTTAAATTCAAAATATAATTTTAATTCAATAATAATATAAAAAAGAATACATTAAAAAACAATATTCTTTTATATTCATTGAAAATTCAATCATTATAAAATATTTTTGAAAATTAATCATGAGATAATTTTAAAAATATATATTTAAAATTGAAATTTATTTTACCAAAATAAAATTTTATTATTAGTAAATAAAAAATTTAAATAACACTATACAATTCATGATACCTTATTTTTGTTTGAAATATGGTTTTTTTATTTACAAAAAAATTACTTAATAATCATATAATGAATATAACTCTATAATATCAAATTATTCAAACATTATAAGACATGTAAATTTTTCATTACAAAATTACATTGGTTGTTATAGTATTCCCTCTTTTTAGAAATTTGATCGTTATAATTTTATTCATGAGTTAATATTATGGGTAAATATTTCTCTCATATAATTTTTAGACTCCCATGTTGATTTTTCAACCATATGGGCATTTTCAAAAACAACAACCAAGAACAATAAATTTTTCCAAAATATATTCTCAACAATGTCAATAATATTAACTAGTAGTTCCATATATGAAATGATATCATACAAATAATCGACTCCATGGCTCAAAACGTGAGATGAATATGGCACATACATTCCTAACATTAAAACATGAAGAACGTTTTGTACCCATGAAAAACACAATTTAATGGACACATGGTAATAAAATGATCTAAATTTATCAAATATTTCACTTTTTCCAATGAACCTTGGATATAATATTACCTTTATACACAAAAATATCACAATTTTACATAGAGATACATTAAAAAAACATGCTCACCTACCTCAAATGAGAAATCATTCCTTTAGTTATAAATGATACTTTTCTGCCTTGTCTATGCTTTCGACATATTTTATTGAATTAATTTCATCATCTCAACAAATTTCATCACCAATTCTAGTCTAATATACATACATTCACATAATTCATCCCCAAAATCACGAGTACAACACCAATGTTCAAATAAGATCTCAAAATGTTTCATTTATATACTAGAAATAGTAAAAAACTGTTTTTTTACATTGGTGTTTTGGGATTTTCAACGTCGGTTTTTAGGCAACGTTATTGCGAGCGATGTTAGAAATATGATTTTAGGTTGGTTATTTATTAAAAGAAGTTAAAATTGGGGTTTTATTGTTTTTGAAGTTCGTTATTAAAAAACTGATCAGAAATACCATCTGCAAATGACGTTAGTAAACCATTTTTATCTTGGTTTTTGAAAAAACTAACATTAAAAGTAAAATTTTACATTACTTGTTTAAAAAATAATGTTAAAAGACATATTTAATG
The DNA here is from genome assembly GCA_963277665.1 of Viscum album. NCBI lineage: Eukaryota > Viridiplantae > Streptophyta > Magnoliopsida > Santalales > Viscaceae > Viscum > Viscum album. The sequence continues at coordinate 586,687,014 of OY728141.1, read as the reverse complement.
TCAGTTTTTAAATAACGTATGTAAAAAATGTTTACCATCTTGTACAAAAAAATTTAAGCTTTGATTTTACAGTCTGTAGTACTAAAACGGATTTACGGATCAAATGTTATGACCATATGAAATATGATATTTTTTTAAGAAAGATTGAATGTGACAACCGTAGATTTATCTTAGAAGAAATTTTTGAATCCGTATGAGGATTTTTAGTACTTCCATGATATAAAACATTATTCATCATTATAATAAATTAATATTCATTAAATGTTATATCATCTATGAAAAATAATCATAAAAAATAAATCATGGGATAATAATCACAAATTCCTCGAAGAGATCGTGGAAATAAGAAATAGTAGATTCACATGAATGATCTAAAAAGTTGATTCTGTGGAACAATGATTATTGAATGAAATTATCGTCAAATGGTATATCAATTAAGAAAAAATTTCATAAAACCATTAATCATGGATAAATGATTAAATATACCTTAACGAGATCATAGAAATAAGGAATAATTGATTCACGTTGAATATCATACAAGTCGAGATGGGGGGAACGATAATAGTTAAAATAATTGATAGTTAAATTAGGATTTTTCTACAATGGAAATATATAATTTATATGATAAGATAAAATGAATTATTAAATATTTTAGGTGGCAATTCAAAATTTTCATGTCGCGATGTAAAAAAATTAAAATTTCTTGTTCGTAGGATATTAAAATTATATATCACATCATTTTTATGATAACTGTTATGAAAATATATTAAAATATTATCTTATTTTTCAAATTGTTTATTATAAAACTTATAGGAAAAGTCAATCATCATCACCTTTTATGGTCAGTTATAAAATAAACTACGTAAAAAACTAATTTTCATGACTTTTTCATGTTTTTTATTTAATAAAAAATGTTAAAAGGTATTTTTTACAAAATTTAATTAATAATGGTCGTGAAATTTTTTTCAAAACATGTAGTTCATTAACCAAGCTTTAATTTGACAAGTCACAAAGCTCAAAAGGAGTTATGAATTAAAAGTTATGGCCTTCAGGAGTTGTTTATCCCTAGGAATTCAGTTAGAGATGTTCATCTTTTAAAGTCCATAACATTTAATATGTATCTCTGTTTGAGCTATGTGACCTATGAAATTAAATATTGGGAAATCAGCTACAAGTTTGTAAACATTTTTTACACCATTTATTAAATAACCATTTAAAAAAGTCATGAAAATCAATTTTTCACGTCATTAATTTAACAACCAACATGAAAATATGATGAAGACAAATTTTTCACATTGGATTTATATAACCGATGTGAAAAATAACTGAAAATTTAAATATCTTTTCATGGGAATGGATTTTCCACATCAGTTATTTAATAACCGATGTGGAAAAGTGATGTATATTTATTTTTCACGTCGGTTATATAATAACAGATGTGAAAAATAAGATAAAATGGATTTTTCACATTTTTTATTATATAATCAACATAAAAAATCAACAAAAATGTATTTTCATTTCTGTTAAATAATAATAAATCTTAAAAATCAATTTTTAGAGATTTCAACATCAGTTCTAAAAAACTAATGTCAAAAAAGGTGATGTTAAAAATTGTTTTTGTAGTAGTTCATTACGAAAAACTATTATTATATGAAAAGTCATCTACAAAAATATATTAATCCAAAATTCCCGAGTAATCCATTAAAAAATCATTAATCATGTCATCAATGGTCAGAGTTGTTCTCTTGGACTATCCATTGGTTTTATTATTAAAAGTTCAAATGAAATTTAATTTAATACCCATTAACATTAAAAGTAAATTACAAAAAAAATATATGAACCTAGGATGACAATTTGATATATCAGATACAGGGACTCCATATAACCTATATATCACTTCAATATATAGTCATTAATGTTAATCTAAAGGTAAAATATATTAAATTCAGAGGAAATTTGAATATTTAATTAATCGACCATTACTAACCCAAATCGAATTTTTACCATGAGATGTCATTGGTAAACCCACTATGAAATATATGGTTATATATTTCATGTTCCACTCCATAACATGAAAATGATGAAGCATACTGTTGACACTCCTTTTTGTCACAGAGTCCAAAGAAATGTAAAGGGAAATGACTTAGCACAAATTGATCCATCATTTGAAAAAAATATCAAAAATTGACAAAGGGATGAACAAGGAGAAGATTGACCATAAGTCGCGCAAGTACAGTTGTGCGACCTAAGTGATAACTTCCCGGGGTCTTCTCCCTGCCTATAAATAGACCCTGTGGGCCCCCCATTTGAAAGAAGAATTTTTCCAGAAACTCAGATTTGAGCTCCCGGTGCCCTAGTCTCTTCTTAATGCTTCTCGAACACTTCTAAGGTAATTTCTTCCCTAGAACGGAAGATATAAAGAGGGGGAATAATTCTTAAGTGTTGAAACTCATCAACACTTGCACGCCTGAGTGGCCAGCCCATAAGGGAAAATGGCCACACTTGCGCGCCGCCTTACTCCTTCAATAAAACTTGTGCGCCCCTTGGCTGGAACAACGTCAAAAGAATTCTAAAGGACTTAAACAACGGTCACTCAAGTATTACCATGTTGGTTGAACACCATGCAAGTACCAAACGTGTCGCGCAGGCGTATACCTGCGCGCCCACACAGTACCTGCACGCCTTCCAGGGCTTGCGCGCCCCTGCCTTTTTGGATGCCTTTCTTTCCCATTTCACCCCTCACAAGCCATTACACATTTCCTATTCAAGATTCTGTCTTCAAGACACTCTTCAAAGCCATTTATGGAAAGATTTCTTGATTTGACATCCTTAACATAAAGGAATTTTGTGGAATTTCTCTCAAAACCTAGTGATTTACACATCTTTATGTCACTAAAGATTGAGATTTCATTCATTTAACCTCCTCCTTTAAGATGACAGAATCCTTAACCTGGGTCTCCTTTTCAGGAATAATCCCCAGTCATAAGTCCTAAAATTTTTTGGCATCCTCTTAGGAGTAATCCCCAGATCCCCTAACCTGGGCTTCCATTTCAGGAGTAAGCCCCAGTCTCAAGTTTGGGCATCCTCCTTATGAGTAAGCCCCAGTCATAATTCTTAAATTGGGAATCTTCCTTAAGAGTAAGCCCCAATTCTTAAAGTTATCAAATCTGGGCATCCTCTTTAGGAGTAAGCCCCAGTCCCCTAATTTGGGCATCCTCCTCAAGAGTAAGTCCCAATCCTTAATCCTCGATATGGGCCTCCTTTTCAGGAGTAAGCCCCAGTCCTAATTTCTCTTAACCAGTCCTAATTTACCTTTGATCTGGTATTCCTTTTAAGGAGTAAAACCCAATCAGAAGTCTTCTCAAAATTCGGGCCTCCTTTTCAGGAGTAAGCCCCAAGTTAGAGTATTCAAAATCTCCATGAAGTACATATACCTTTATGGACCTTGTTCTTGGATTTCTTCCCTAAATTAAATCCTAACCATTATTTGTCTGGGCAGTCATACATACATAAGTCCCACATCATTTCTTATGATTGCATCTTTCATGGCCCAATTGTCTAATTTTTACCAATACCTCTTGTTTCTCACACCGAGCATGACTCACGTTAGATTAGAGGGTAAAAGTAATTATGACATCTTTATTTGAGCTATCAATCATAAAAATCATACTCCCTTACTCGAACTACGTGGGTTCTGATTCCTTTTCTAAACAAAGGATACGTAGGTAGCCCGTCTACGGGTTCGATCCCAACTCTAAAATAATCCATGTCCTTCTGAATGACAATAAACTTCAAGTGCCCTAGTGAGTGGCTTTAAAACCAGTATGGTCATCATAATGACCAAGAGACTTATATTTAAATGTGTCAAAGGGTACCATAGACCAAGAATCTCTAATAAATACAGATGATTCTCTATCAATGAAGAACCTCAAATACATATAAAAGATTCTCTAAATTTCCAACATATTTGATCATTGATTGTCAGATCTGAAAAAAATCTCATTTTATACTTGGTAATTTAATAAGGATTCACGAACATAACTTAAATCTATAAATAGAGTCCTGGAGTTGAAAATAATTCCCCTCAAAACGGTGTGATGAGTCCGACCTCCCATCCTCTCGACCAATGAAAATTCTTGAGCCTCATCAGTCCACAAACTAATGAGCACCTACCTTTGGAATGTAGGTCCAAATGGATGTGGAATCATTGGATTTTTTCGTTTCTACGAACAAACCCGTTAGAAACCGATCGGCACGTTTGAACCTCCCATCAAGGCGGTCATCCCCGGATTCTGAGGGAAAAAAATGGTGAACCCGACGTGAAGCCTTAACCAAGTTAAAATGATGTTTTACCTATTTGTTAGGACCCTATTTAAAACTCAATGAGAGGGCCAACAAAAACAATCATTGAAATATGTGCTCATCCAAAAGATGCAGTAGCTGAATGTATCTTGATTATGTCTGTTATATCAAACAGGAACTCTTTTCCCTAGATCTTCTTCATTTCTAGAATGGCTGATCTCAAGTTCACACCTGTGAATACTGCTGTTACAAATGCCACTACTGCTACTCCTACTGGATCGTCGTCTGATCTTAGGACGATATCACCTACTCAGCATCTTCAACGCTGGGTATCAAATGCAATGGTTAAGGATTACTGTCAACACGGTATCATCCCAACTCTGGAGGCTACCTGACAAGACCTCCAAGTAAACAAATCACATTGGTCATCCGGACAATGACGACCATTGATCAAGAAGCAGGCGGTGATGACTACCGTCTCCAACCGTTTCAGGTCGTTATCCCCAGAACGCAATCACAATTCTCTCCCTTATTCTGGGGAGGTAATTGAGAAGGTCCCTCAAGACCTTAATTCAAATATAAATTAGTCCTTCCTGAGGGCTCCCCCCGACAATCGCCGCCAGACTCATGCGGAAATGCACCATCAACATGATGAGGGTACCGACTCTAGGAGTTCGGATCAGGTTCCTCGAACCCGGGGAAGCAAGAAAAACCACCACAGGTGGAATCCGGTCAACAGTGAGAAGTTTCTCATCTCTTCCATATCCGGAGAAGTCCACCAACCTAACGTGGTGGCAAGCAACGAGCAGGCACATACACCTTCCCGTTTTAAACCCGCTGTCCAGCAGACTCTTCTGGCAGCATCACTCCAATCCCACCTAGAAATTATGGCAGAGTACTATAGGCAGGAACATACACCTGTTTATACATCATCAGCTAGTCAGCAGGCTCTACTGACTACATATGATGGATCTCTTCAACCATGTTTGACGAAGTGCAATCAGCAGGCACATACACCTGCTGGTATTAATCAAGCCTACCAACAGTCTCGCCTTGTAGAATTCAGAGAAGTTAGTCAGAAAGGTCCGGCATCAAATAGGAGGTAGACTCAACTCTCTGTCCCCACACTTGAGTACTCTCAGGATTCACTGAAAAGAAAAGGAGGACAGGAGCAGGAAAATACACTTGCTCCAAGCCCGGAATGGACGTATATTCTCTTTCCGGTATCTGAAGTCACCAAGCATATTATAACAATGGTTAAAGAGCAGAAGCAAATCCCTGCTCATATTCTAGATGCCTGTGAGGATTTTATAACAACTTTAGTGACATCTCAGGGAAATACACATAAATATATCCATACCAGTGGAGTGATACATCAACAATTCACTCCAGAACAGACACACGCATCTATTCCAGTCCAAGAGGGTTATGGGGCATACTCCCCCATATCATACGGACGACCAAGTCAGGTACATACTCCTGATTTGAGAGGATATCGTCAGCCTAACCTGGCTATATTTTATGATCAGGCACATACACCTGCTCAGAGAAGCCACTTTCGTCAACAATTGGATTCCAAGGTGAGTTAGAGACGTCTTAGAAAAAGACCCACCCAGTACATTCAGGAGATCAAGATCCAATCAGTAACAAAGCCTTGAGCGATGCTGGATTTCATGAAGCCCAAACAAAATTATCTGTTAGAATTAAAGATTCTACTCCCTCAGTTCCCAATAGTGGGAACATTAATTTTCAAGGTCTTCAACAGACACTTCCTCATGAAGGCTTGCTTCAATACAATTCAGTCGATCTCGAAGTTTAATCTTCAAATGAGTGCCACAGGAACCCTCTGTGTGGTCAGAAGACCAAGGAGCAAGAGATCTCATATTTTGATGTAACCCATTATGGTGGTCCTCCCCATGATGATGAATGTCACTGCGAAAGTCCTCTCCGTAGTAGTGATGCACATTGCCCGAAAAATGATCCAGTGGACAATGTAGTGCCGAGAAAGCCCTCTTATCTTGAGGCACTTGAAAATGCGAAACCAGTCATGTCTGAAGATTAATTGATAGCAGGTGAAATACATTTTTCAATCAGAAGATAGCCCTGGGTGTAGGTCATTCTCCGAACCACCCCTAAGTCATGCATCTTCTAGTATGATCAATAATTTCACTACCAATCCTGGTGAATCCAATGAAGCAACAAGGAAACACCAACTCTGGTCAAATGAGGTATAATAATATTCATCAAATGATAAAGAGGAAATGATGAATATGAGAAAACAATTGGCGAAAGGTGATGTGCCAGTCATGTTTTGGCCTCTGGCTGACTCTTAGTATAATATTCCAGAAATGTTGATGGAAGATGAAATTCATGATATTCGTCTCAACATATGGAAAAATATTTGTCAGTTGAAAAAAAAAGTATTATCTTATGATGAATATGAAAATCATCTTAAGATAATAGAAGGGTTACAACGTCAGATTTATTTGGCGTCTCTATCAGTCTCTCGATATCTGAAGGATGAAAAGCAGCAGAGATCCCTTCAACGTTCATGCTTTGGCGCACTAAAAAGATTGAGTCAGTTAATTTCCAATGCCCTATATGGTATTCGTGTCAGAGGATGGGGTGTTCATGGAGCACTGCATTTCACGGTGCTCTCTAGTCAGCAATGCCTGCCGAAAATGGTCTCATGCAATGTTATTGCCCATGGCCGGCCACAGTCAATGGGCTTTGATTGTAATCAAAATCTTTCCCAAGAACATGCTTCAACTAGTTCCTCTCAAAGTCAAGAATACAGAGAACAAGTTGTCGAATTAATCATGCATCAAGCAAACAAGAATATTGAACAGGCCTATCGTTTGGAGAAAGCACATCACCAAGTGACAGAACTGTCGGAAATCATCCAACAGTATTTTAAAGCAGGTGATAAAAGCATATACAGGTTAATGCATCCAGCTAATTTCCAAACTAAGGTTTGAAAGATCAGGAGAGCATTTCAGAAAGCCTCAGACATAGCATGTCATGAGCCACCCCAGCTCGTCAGACTGGGGACTCTTTTAAACCAACTCTCGGAATCAACAAAAAGGATTCGGGGAGTTGAGCGAGAACAGCAGGAACAGCCCCAGTCCACCGGACTGGGGACCTTTTCAAATCATTAATCCCCTCCTTAGAGAATGACGGTCTTTTCACGATTGGGGAAGAAACCTCAAGAGTAATGAAGAGCCAAATTATCAGGAGATTCCCTCCAAATTACGGTTCATCAAGAAGTTCCTGAGGGATTGAATCAACAAAAGGAAGTGTCTCATCAAAGACATGGAAGAAGACAATATCACAGAAATGATGATATAAGGGATGCGATGAATTATGCATTGATTAATGTCATAAATTTCGTTGTTGTTGATCCACCAGATGAGGCTCACTCAGGGGACTCAGATGAAAAGGGTCCTGCTCAAGAAGATGTACGCACCGACACAAATGAAGAAGATGTGTGTACACGAAGTCAAAGGATTACTCAGAAAATAAGTAATCCTTCGATTAACCCACTTCCCCCTCTCCGAAAAGGATCCTACAAAGGGAAGGGAAAGAACCAGGTTACATATCCTTCCTTTGGAGAAGTTCAATCGCTTTCAGTAGAGCAGAGGATTGCACAACAGGAGGAAGAAATGAAGGAATTAAGAAGGTTGAATGCAGAACTACTTCAGAATAGTCTTCTTATTAAGCATGCTGGAGTCAATCAGCCAAAGAAATTTGTTGCAGCTACTGTGATGGATCATTAATATCCTCCTCTATCAGTACACCCTCGTAGGTCTAATCCTATGGGTCATGTGCAACAACGATTGGAAGTGCTACCATCTGTTGCAGCACCAATCGCCACATCTTTCCAAGATCCAGTCATTGCACCTACCCAAGTCCAAGTTAAACCAGATGTTTCCCAAAAGCTAATAACTACTATTGAGTCATTAACAGCATGGTTAGAAACTATGGAAGGGAAGCGTGCGCAAGTTCAAACAGAAAAGAAAGTTTACCCTGAATGGGTAGATTCAATTTCTCCTCCATCCAGTTTTGGGAACCTTGTATTCTCTATTTTCAATGGATTAGGCGATCTTAAACAACATTTGATGCATTACGTGTCTTGTTGCGATCCTATGATGGGAACTCCGGAGAAGAAAGAATTAGTGAAACTCAGATGCTTCATGCGAACCTTGTAAGGACCAGCTTTTGTTTGATATACAAGCTTGCAATCCAGGTCAATTACTGGATGGGAGGATCTTCGCCAAAAATTTCTCCTTCAGTTCATCTCAACTTTTCCAAAGACAACAGTTTTCGAACTTACAAACTGTAAGGAAAGGGATAATGAAAGAGTCTCTGATTTCATTGATCGCTGGAAGGGATTAACATATTCCTTGAGTTTAGCACTCCCTCAAGAAGAATTTTTTCCAATATGTGTGGGAAATCGGCTTGACGAATTACACAAGCCATTAATCTCTATTAAATACACATGAGGGTTTCGAGAGCTTATGTCAATCACTCGGTAGATTAAAGATTCCCTTATACAGGCTAAGGCTAAATCTCGTGTAATTCCATCAGCTCCAGGAAGGAGAATGGGTAAAGTAGAAACTGCTACAGTTATGCTTAAACAAGCACCTGTACCTATTTCTACCTGAAAACCTTCATCTTCTCGAAGGGATCCACCTTATGAGTGCCAACAACAAAGGAAATTTCATCTAGATGATCAAAAAGATCAATGACAAAAACAATTTGAGGATCTGAAGAGAAAAACATACACTTTCTGAAATGAACAAGTTTCTGGTTATTTCATTTCGGCTCTGGAAAACAATTTGGTTCAATTTCCAATACCAAGGAGGCCTAACAGGAAAAGAGATAAAGACCATCCTAATTATTTCCCTTTTCATCAAATGTTGGGGCATCCCATCCAAGAGTGTTTTGTCTTCAAAGACGTCCTGCAAAAGATGGTCGACTCGGGACAGGTCACATTGAAAGGCTCCTCAGCCCAGGTAGCATGTGTCACTGCTACAGTTCCAGAGGAGGAAAGTGAATGGAAGGAAGTCAAAAGCAAAAATGCACAAAAGTATGATGATTGGATGGTCAGAAAGACAATTAGTCGAACTCATGATATTTTGCGAACACAATTAAGGAAACCAATTGTGTCTTCTGCCATGAATGTTGCACCAAAACCCTCTTTGTCAGAGGGAAATTCCTCAATGAAACAGCATGCTTCAAAGAAATAAATAGAATCAGAAGAGGATGAGTATGTGAAAAATCCAAAGTCTTCTTTGACATTGGCGGACTTCATGCCATCTACTTCAAAGCCACGGGCACTGCCCCACCAAACAGAATAGCCTGAATAGGCTAATCAGGAAGAGTCTTCATCAGACGAAGACTTAATCATTGGTTCTGTTAATATGATTCAATTAACAGATCTATATACTAGTCACAGTTTTGATTTCAATGAGCCTGAATTCCCTATATCAAACTGAGGAATCAGAAGAAGTTCCAGGGGCTCAGGATACAGGGGAAGACGTGGATCTTTTGGAAGTCACTCTTCCAATTCTACCCCTGCTAGAACTGTGTACGCAGTAGAAACTCGTGGTAGAGTCCTTTAGCGAGCTCAGCAAGAACAAGAAAGGTATTCTACCAATATAAAATTCAGTTCTGGCATAGTTATTTTGGAAGACTGGTTGAAGGTTTCATCTTCTTCCTCTCAGCAAGTAAATGGATCTAATCGGTCTAGTCTTCCAAAACAAGGAATATTGCCAACTCCTATCCCAATACAAGATGCATCAACTTCCAAAGCATGTGCTTCCAAAGTACCTGCTAAACCACATATTCTTGTTGGGAAACACAGTCCTTTGTATCAAAAGTATGATATATTGAAACACTTGGCCCCAGTACCAGCCATTTTATCAATTCTTGATGCTCTGAATCTGTCAAAAGATCTTTGGGAAGCACTCATCGAGGCTTTGTCGGGTCCTCAGGAGTTCGAAACTGAAATTGCTGCAGCAGAAGTCTATCACATAGAGAATAATCCTGCAGAATTCCATGCAATAATATCTTTTACCGATAAAGATGAAAATGATGTTGTGCATGGACATATTATACCATTGTACTTATCTGGAAAGGTCAATGGTGTGGATGTTCGAAGAGCTTTAATTGACAATGGTTCATGAGTCAACCTCTTGCCCATTCGTACACTTCGTCGATTGGGCCTCATGGAATCTGATTTATCTCCTTCTTTCATGATGTTACAAGGATATGATAAAAATTAACAAGAACCACTGGGCAAAGTTACACTCAGAACTCAGTTTGGAGATCTTGTATCCAATTCAAATTTCATGATTTTTGATCAAGACTCAGCTTTCAACGTCTTGCTTGGAAGAGCCTAGATACATCAGCATGTGGCTATCCCTTCATCATACAATCAATGCCTCAAATATTGTTTCGAAGGTCACGTTGGGACATTGTATGGTGATAAGGCCCCATTCAAGACATGTGAGTCTCAATACATTGAGGCAGAATACTATCACATGAAGAAAAGGGAGAAATCCATAACAAAGGAGATTACCAAAGTTAATGCTCCATATGGATTGGAAAAAATTCGAGTAAATCCATTTACACATGTGAGTTCAGATTATGTGTTGAGTATCAGTCAAATTGACAAGGTATACTCAAATAAAAATACTCTTATGGAAAGATCCATAATGTCAATTAAGGCAATTGGGCTAGAAAACTTGGGAGAAATTGGTAATCTACCAAGAAGTGATGAAAGCACAAATGGTGACGTATTCATTTCATCTAATGATATCCAACAAGTCTATAATTCTCCAAATAGGCCAGAAGAAGTTATAGAAACATTGGAGGTAAACAATGATGTCGATTCTCAATCCATCATCTCCTCTTTTTTACCCAACGAAGACCCTTCATCATCAATCGGGTCGGAAATGGAAGCTTCTTCTTCAAGATATACAAATTTTTACATCTCTTCTGATCATGAATATTCGGCTTTTTCATCTACTATGAAAGTAGACATGGAAGAAATAACACATGATGAATAAGAAGAGGAATATCTCAGAGATTCTCCTCCATCATTTGAAGAGGTTATCTCTACCACTGTGGATGAACTCAGAGAAATAAAACTGGGTACAAAGGAAGATACACGCCCCAATTTAATCAGTGCGGCCATGAACCATGAAGATAAAGAGATGTATATTTCTTTTATAAAGCGAAATAGAGATATTTTTTATTGGAAATATACAGAAATTCCCGGGCTTGATCCTGATGTTGCTACTCATCATTTGGGATTAACAAAACAACATTGAGGATTTAAGCAAGCCGCGAGACGAACACACCCAACTTATGCTTCCAAAATTGAAGCTGATGTGGATAAACTTATCAATACTAACTTCGTCAAAGAAGTTAAATATCCCAAATGTATGGCTAATATTGTACCTGTAAAGAAAAAGAAGGGAAAAATTAGAGTTTTCATCGATTTCAGAGATCTTAATCGGAATTGTCCTAAGAATGATTTCCCACTTCCGATTATAGAACTTCTAATTGATGCAACAGCTGTCTATGAAGCACTTTCCTTCATGGATGGATATTTTGGATATAATTAGATCCGAATGGCCACAGAAGATGAGGAATGAATAGCCTTCAGAGCCCCTTAGGGTGTGTTTTGTTACCGGGTAATGCCCTTTGGCTTAAAGAATGTAGGTGCAACTTATCAGCGTGCCATGCATCGTATCTTAAAACCCTTCTTAGGGATGTTTGTTGAATGCTATGTATATGATCTGGTAGTTAAATTCAAACAACGTTTTGATCACTTGGCTGATTTGGAAGTCATATTCTGCAAGCATCGACAACATAATTTGAAGATGAACCCCTTAAAATGTTCTTTTGGGGTAACCTCGGGACAATTTCTCAGCTTTGTTGTACGCCATCGTGGTATTGAAGTCGATCCTGAGAATACCAAGTCAAACCTTGTTATTTCACCTCCTCAAAATTTGAAGGAATTAAGAGGACTTCAAGGACACTTAGCCTATATTCGGCGTTTCATCGCCAATTTGGCAGGAAAATGTTTACCCTTTACCAAATTGATGAAGAAGGGAGTCACTTACCAGTGGACTGCAGAATGTCAAGAAGCATTCGATATTCTCAAAAAATACATCTTGAGTCTACCGGTACTCATGCCACCTGTTAGAGGAAGACCACTTATCCTCTATGTGACAACTCTAGAGAAATCATTGGGTGCCTTTCTTGCTCAAAATAATGATGCTGGGAATGAAAATAGTCTATACTATCTCAGTCGAACCATGCTTGAAACAGAAACCAGGTATTCAAGTATTGAGAAGTGCTTCCTGGCATTAGTCTTTGTAGTTAAGAAGTTGAGACACTACCTGCAACATCACGAGGTCCAATTGGTATCTCGCAATAACCTGCTCAAATTAATCCTTAGTCGTCCAATTCTTACAGGACTTATAGTAAGGTGGGAAGTTATTTTGCAGCAATTCAACATTCAGTATGTGTCTCAAAAGGAGATAAAGGGCCAAGCTCTGGTTGATTTCCTAGATGAACACCCTTTAGTGGAAGACACATCTTCAGATATTGAACTCCCTGATGAGGAAGTCTTCTCTATTCAAGAAAGTCTTCAGGAATGGGAAATGTATTCTGATGGTGCCATCAGAAGTCCAACAGGGAGGAAAGTGGAAAATCCTAAATTCAAAAAAGTTGTCTTAGGAATTTTGCTCATTTCTCCAAAAAAGGCAGTGTTACCTTATTCCTTATTATTGTGGGAAGGTGGTACCAATAATGAAGCCGAATACAAAGCTCTTATCACAGGCTTGGAATTAGCGCTTCAAGCATAAGTAAATCACTTAAAGGTGAAGGGTGATTTAGACCTGGTAATCAAACAAGTCAATGGGGATTATGCCATCAGAAAATAAGAACTAATATCTTTTTATTATTACAGCATAGAGTTAATGGCGGAAATACCTTTGGAGCCGACATTTTCTTATGTCCCAAGATCACAAAATGCTCAAGCTGATGCGCTGGCCAATATAGCCACAACTCTGGAAGATCGAAATCGGGATGAGATAGCCATCAATATTGCCCACCATCATGCAATTTCACCTTATATTCGAATCAGAATAGAGGAAATTAATGAAATTTGTCCCATTCCGGAACCATATCGTCATACTATAGGATGGATGTCACCTATCAGAAAATACCTTCAAAATGGAACACTTCCACCTGATAGAGCTGAGAAATAACAAATCTGGTGACGTGTGGTTAATTTTACTCTTTATGATAGACCATATCACCTAGAGAAAATTATCTACAAACGTGGTTTTGATGGAGTTCTCTTCAGATGCATTGATGGTGAAGAGACAATGGCTGTCATGAAAGAAGTGTATGCAGGAGTCTGTGGTGCCCACCAGTCTGGACATAGACTGTCTCATCAAATTCGAAGTCTTGGATACTTTTTTCCTTCAATGATACGAAATTGTGTTGATTTCACAAAGACGTGTCATTCATGCCATGTACATGCCAACTTCATTAATCAACCTCCAGAGTTGCTTCATATAACTAAATACTCATGGACATTTTCCACATGGGGGATGAATGTGGTGGGGCCTTACCTTTCGGCTACGGCCAAGCAGTTTAAGTATATTCATACTGCTACTGACTTCTTTTCAAAATGGGAAGAGGCAATACCTCTCAAGGAAGTCAGTTCTAAATGCATTGTTGGCTTCAACAAGTCTAACATCATTACCAAATTTGTTGTCCCTAATACCATATTAACGGTCAATGGAACCAATTTCTGTTCATCCGAGATGAATAAGTTGTATCAAGAATACAACATCAAATCCAACCATTCATCTCGGTATCATGTAGCGGCCAACGTCCAGATAGAAGCCTTTAACAAGAATCTTTGAAATATACTGCAAAAGATAGTGGATAAAGATAAGATGTCATGGCCTAATAAACTCTTTCATGCTTTATGGGCTTATCGGACTACCACCCGCACTGCAACTCGATCAACTCCATATTTATTGGTATATGGAACAGAATCCACCTTTCCCATTGAAGTTCAAGTACCCTCGCTCATAGTACCCATTTACGATCAGTCATCTACTGATGAGAAATCTCAAAAGCGATTGAATGAATTGGAACGGTTAGATGAGAAAAGATTGTGCACTTTTCACCACTTGGAAGTCTATCAGAATCGAATAGCACGAGCTTTTAACAAAAAAGTTCGTCTTCATTCATTCACTTAGAGAGAATTGGTATTAGTTCTCAGAACTCCAATTATACCAGGAATGAAACCTCCCAAGCTTGAGCCAAAATGGGAAGGACCTTATTCAATACATAGGGTCTACTCCAATAGAGGTTATTCATTAATCTCGATGGATGAAGAAATCATCACTACTCCAACCAATGCCAGATTTTTGAAGAAGTATTTTGTATAAACTACAAAGTACCTTACAGATGTCCCTACAACATGACACTATACTGTGCAGCAGCACTTCGTCCTTGCTATATGATGTTAAACTATACAAAAGTCCTTCAATAAGTCCTACATGACATTAAACTGTACTTTGTCCTTGATATATGACGTTAAACTATACAGAAACAGTCCGTACATATGACCTTAAACTATTTTTACTTTCATCTCACACGACACTAAACTGTGAAAAAGGTTCCCTAAATGGTTATGTATGACCTTAAACTGACACTAGGTCCTGAATGACCTTAAACTGCATCATCAATGGTCCATGCATATGACCCTAAACTATTTGAAACTCCCTTACATCCAGCAAGAAGTTAAGCTGTGATGTCCTAACTACATGATGCTAAACTTTATAAAAGTCTCTTACTTCCGGAAAGACGTTAAACTACATAATCATAAAAGGTCCTGTATGACCTTAAACTACACCACCATCCAGCATGACAATAAATTGCACCATCCACGGTCCATGCATATGACCGTAAACTATTCTATCTTTCATTCAACATGACGTTAAACTGTATCGTCCCTTTTTTGTCCAACATGACGTTAAACTGTGAAAAAAAATCCACAATGCGTCCAACATGACATTAAATGGTGTACTCTTTTGTCCCCACTGCATGACATTAAACTACACAGTCCCCCTTTCATCTAACATGAAGTTAAACTCTATTGTCCCCATCGTCCTAACTACATGACACTAAACTGTACAGAAAGTCTGTGATACGTCCTACATGACATTAAACTGTACTTTTGCCCCTGCTACATGACACTAAACTGTGCAGCACCAATATTCATAACTGCAAGACTTTAAACTGCATAGTCCCTTCATACATCCTACATGACGTTAAATTATGTATTGTTAAGGTTGTTGCTACCTCTTGTTTCTCACACCGAGTATGACTCACGTGATCTTAGAGAAAACCTCAACCATAACACTCTCTCTGCGCTACTAACCATTTGTAAGTCCCACCATCATTTTTTAGGTCATTGTCCCCAAGAACAACTTGATCATTAATTCATTCTTTAATTGAACTACACAGACTTTGATCCTTGCCTTCTAGGCTGGGTATGTAGGAAACCTCCCATGGTTAAATCCCAAAACTAATCTCTTCACATTGGTTCACCTCCATCTCATAAGATGTTGATTCATGAAACCACCCCTAGAATCAATATCTTTACATTGGATCACATTTTTCCTTGTTATACGATGTTAAACTATACAAAACTTTTTTCTAGTATGACAATAAGCTACAAATTTCTTTGATACCCTCACCTGAGAGGGAACCATTATTTTCATTGATTTTTCAATCATGTTTCATTTCAATGACTATGTGCATACATGGTAATGCCCGAACCTTTTATCTTGGGTTAAACCATCAATTCACTAAAGTCCTCTTTCACCCTTCACATGTACGAACCAAATTTTTACAGAGGGTATTTCTAGAACTACGTGGGATTGATTCCCATCCTTATGGGATACGTAGGAACATTCGAGCGTCCCTCAAATCCAGCCCCAAGTCTTTGGGCCTAACCCAAAATTCCATTTTCAGTCCCTTGGCTGAAAAGTCCCCATGAAAACACACACTGTGTATTTCTTACAATGGTCCAAGCTTTATGACCCAAAACTAAGATCTGTAATCCTTTTGTCCCACATGACGTTAAACTGTAGTTTAAGAACTATGTATGGCTTGATTCTCATCTTTATGGGATACGTAGTGAAGTCCAACATTTCAATTCAGGACCCAGCCACAACATGATTATGGTTAGCATTGATTTATGTATCTCTGTATACATTGAAAAATGCCCATATTTATGTGTCATAATCCTAACCTTAAATATTTTCAGATCCTCATTACCGTTTTCATGACTTCTAGTCACAAAAATGTCAAACATATGACAGTTCTTTTTCTTGACTATGCAGCACGTGCCCATAGGCAGCCTTGCATAAATAGTCTCCATAACAGACTTGTTAGACAAAAGATACTATTGTTTGACTATGTAGCCAATGCCCATAGGTGGCCCTGCATAATTCAACCCCCTAATGGGTTTCTCGGATAGTGGTAACTTCATTCCTGGGAAGAATGCCTCTTTTTTCCTTATTTGTCTTAAATGATAGTATGTAGGGATCCGAAAAAAATAGCCATCCGTAACATATTTGTCCCATATCCTTTTTCATGATCTGAAATTGTTCAAGTCTATGGCTTATATTATCCATCAATATATTTGTGTCAGACCTTCGTAGGAGTGATATTCATCCAGTTCATTGATAATCTTGTTTGGAAATATCTTCTCCACATTCAAGTACCTCTTTCCATATAGAAAACTCTATACATTGGAAGAATTGAATCTCCATAAACATTCACTGGCTTTTAGCACTAGGAAAGTAAATTTCTGAGAGTTCTTTTGCCTAACTATGCATCACATGCCCATAGGTGGCCTTGCATAAACAGTCTACATAACGGACTTGTTAGCCAAAAGATACTATTTTATTTAACTATACATCCAATGCCCTTAGGTGGCCCTGCATAATTCAACCCCCTAACGGGTTTGTTAAATAATGGTAACCTTATTCTTGGAAACTATTTCTTCTAATGCCTTTTATCTCTTTTTTCATATCACTCCTCAGATTCAAATTTTCTTAAGTCATAGATTACATATTTTCCCTCATACTTGAGTATGGTAATATGTTTTCAGATGAATTTTCAAGGAATTAGGTCAATTCTAATCCATTTCGGTCAAAGCTATTTTGACCTTAAACAGTGGCCTTTTTGTGTCCGTCGTGAATGAATTTAAACTTCCCACAAAAGACAAAGAAACTCTAAGTAAAAGTCAAGTTCCATCTCACTAAACATACATTTAGTATGATTTAGGTAACAGTGAGAAATTAAAAGTTTTGAAGTTTGTAGGGTTATTTACATTAATCCTAGTAAAAATCAAACTATGCTTACTAGGCCCATTGGCATAGGTAAAATCTAAAGCATGTAGAAAAAGAGAATGCATGTACAAATTATTGAAGATGAAAGTGTTTTTCATTGATGCAAAAGAGTTAGAAGGACATCCAAAGACTGGAGTCTCTTCTCTTTTTCAAGAATTACCAGAGGCTTTAAACATAAGTCTTCAATTAATGAACCACATCCCGAGCTTCATCAGAAGCTACTTGAAGCTCATGCACTTCACCAACATCACACTTTTCAGCCTGATGGAGTGCATTGGTGGCATCCGAAATGTTCTTCATACCATTCGTTTGAACTCCCTTTAGTGAATTATTGAGTTGGTCCAGTTCCCCAGTAATAGTATCCAACTGTTTCTGAAGGTGCATCTGCTGGACGACTTTTTCTTTGATTTTATTCTTCATCTCCTTCATCTTGGCAGCATAATCAGCCTCAGCTTGGTATACCGCAGCCTCAAATTCACCGATATTAACTGAAAACTTCACCGTGGTCAGATCTTCGCGGCACTTTTGATCCTGCTCCCTCCTGAAAATGATCTGTTTCCCCGCAGTATGGATCTTTTCATATCCAAGACCTCCAAGTCCTAGTATGATAAATTGGGAGGACAATCGAGGAATTTTCGATGATAGATCTTCTAAGGGAACCTCAGATATGATTTTCCATATGTTTTTTCATGCCTTGCGTCGTGAAAAGATGAACGCTTTAAGCATCTCTGGGTCTGATTCAACATCATCATCATAGGGGGCAGGTAATCTGGGATTAATGCACATAAGGAAGTGCCCTGTTCTGCTCTCTTCCCCCTGACTTATGCTTCTTCACCTTCAATTCCCGTGGGGGCAGAGGCTGAGGCCTCACCTCCAGACCTAGCCACTGTAGTTGACGGCTCTGCATGGTTAATTGAAAACGTTGGTCAGCTTCAAAGGATAACAAAAGAATCGATTGTCTTTCAAATTAAGCACAATCACAAATATTGTTATCCCTTACCCAACGGTGGGTCAGAAACCTAATAATACTCCTCCCCATCTTTCCTAGTTTCAACAGTATCTTCATGATGGGTCTGAAGAGGGTTTACTGGGATTATCTCTAATTGTGCTAATGTTTCTACAATGGTAGGGTTGACATCAATGTCCACACCCTCTTCAGGCATTGGAAGTTCAGCAGCTTCAATGGATGAAACTGCATATTATTTTCAATAATGATTAGAAGTGTAAATTATAAGAAAATTTACTGGGCGATGGATAACACTCATGCCCAAGTTCTTCTAAATCACAGGACAACTTAGCATGATCATAAAATTATTCAAAAGACATGCCATGATTCATCATTTCATCGAATGATATTTCAGAATCCTGGTTAGTCTCGCCAGTGGGAGCTTTTGGTGTGTCTTCTTGACGACTTACATCCTGCAGCCCTTGACCCTGGACAGTATCTTCGAGTAAAATCACAGCATCAGTTGCATCAGTTGCAATAGTCTCCAGAAGCACTAATGCAGGAGTTGAACCTGGTGTATCGCAGAATGGAAATCAGTCGGTGTTTCATTCAACATTTATATGAAACATTGTTGACTTACGAGAAACAAGTTCTTCTTTTCTTGCAACAATAGCAGGAGGGATACTAGGAATAGATGCTAGCTCTTCTCTAGGAGCAGCCAAGTCAGCTTGGATATGTGATTGTTCCACAACACCCTCTGTGGTCTTTGAATGAGGATCTGTCCTTTCCCTCAGGGGGGGAATTGAAGAAGCCCCTGCAATCCGCAGAAATATGAGTAACCATGTGGTCATAAGTATAAACTCATGATTACTTGAAGTACTTACCACTGCTAATGAAACGTTTGGTTGTGGACTTACTTCTTTGTTTCCTTTTATTCTTTGGTTTTTGGGAGTATCGGTAGTCTCCCTTATTGGCACATGGATTGGAGAATGGAAGGCTATGTCCATCACCTCATTCATGGCCTGCTGGCCTGGAGATATCTCACCTGGTTCGTGAGGAGAATCAACAGCAACCCCAATGGCAGTACCACCAGGGCTATATTGTGGCGAAAGAACCACAGTTCTTTTCTTTTCAAGCTGCAAGATGAAGAAAATAGATTCTTTAAGTAACAAATCTTCAACTAAAATCAAGTTGAAAAGCAAATATGGAAAGAAAACTTACATCTTCATGAGCCACATACTCATGCCACTCCTCATCTCCATAACCACCAGCCCCCATAGTGGCGCCACGATCAATCATTTCCTTCACCCTCCTGGTGACCGAAACAGACTCATCAGTGGCATATATGATCATTTCCAGCTCTCTGATATAAGCATGCACTTCATTGGGGTTATCCTCGTATTAACGATTTGTAGAATCCATAAGATTACCTATTCCAAGGAGTTTTAGGCCCTCACACAAATCCATCCAGGCGGTCTCAGTACCACAATATAAAATCTGCCATAGCTGGATAGCCTCTGGTCTTAGATATGAAGGCTGTGAGGAAGGTCCTACAATTTTTGACTTCAATTTCTTCCCAACTCCTGTAACTATAGATAAAGAATAATAATGTAAGACTTATTGATTTATAATGTATAAGTGATTAAATTACTACAATGAAGTAACTCACTAGGAGTTGATGGAGTGGGTCTTTTAATTCTGACCGGAAGATTATATCGGGCACAAAACCGCTTTGCCGCTTGTTGTGCCTCATCATCCCCATCACGGGAATCCGGTGAATCAGTTCTAGAGTAGGAGTCTATCGAATCAACTTCAGGTGGGGAAGCATCACCTTCATGAGGAAGGGTTTCTTTATCTACATCCATCTTCCTTTTCCCTACCTGATAAACTGGGTGATTCAATATCCCTTTGGGGTATGATGCTATCCAGTGTTCAGCATAATATGTAGTCAAATTATGTGCTGCTTTTTCAACTGGTAGATCAAATACTACCCCAATCTTCTCCCTTGACGTCAGCAGCCATAGTTTCCGAGAAACGATAGGATGTTTCTCTAACCTGACATGTACTAGAGAAGATACAGCAATCTGTTGCCGACATTTGAATTGACGGGAAAATCTATATGGATCATAGGCCTCACATATGATTTCTCCGTCAATCCTGGAAACTAGCACACCGTCCCTGCAAGCTAGCATGTATGCCCTCAAATCCGAATGGGTTGTTCCATCATAAAAAAACTACCCTGTTGGCGGACATCTGTATGGAAAGAAGTTTAATTCCTTAAACATGCTCAGCCTCACTTTCATGTCATAAGCATTAAAATCTAATGGAGAAACTCCAGAGAATTCTTGCACTGACGGCCTGAAATAACTTCCATGAATTTGTAATCCATTCTGTACATTATTAGTCTTGAAGTGAGTGGTGATCCATCCCCATAAAACTTGGAATGGTCCGACTATTATTAAAGGAGATTTACCCATGAAGACATGAAGTAAACTCCTCTGAATCTTTGCTAAAATGGGGGTTTCCAACCCAACCATTTTTCCCTCAGCCATCTTTGCCGCAATGAAGAAGGTCCCTGGCCTGACGCCTCCCTTCGAATCTATGACCGACAAGAGATAAACACTAAGCCACATTGCCAAGAAGCCCTCCATACGAGTCTTATTTGGGATTCTTTAATTCACTTCATATCCCCACTTCTCGAACTCTCATGCTTGTAGAGTTGGCTATAATGTTCCAGTAGCACCCCTCTTCCCAGGTTTTGGGCAGGTGGTAGGACGTTTCGACCTCTTATCCTTGGATTTCTTTTTCTTTGATCCTTTTCCATTCGTCTCCTTATCCTTTGGCTCCCTATCTTTTTTTTCAATAAGAAATATATTCATCCATTCCTCTGGATGAATATCCTTTCTAGAAGGAGTTAATGAGGTCTCTGAACTATTAATCCTATGGAAAATCTTAAATAATTCCCAAGCTAAAGTAGAAGTTTTCTCTGAATCATTTTAAGTCACCTTGGGAGGAATGAATTCATCATACATATCACCCATAATTGGACCCCTGAGATCTTGTGGACATCCCACATACTGATGCCTACTTGTCCATGAGTCAGATGGAATGAATTAGTTGCTGGGCTCCAGGGGATGAGTATCTCCGGCATGAAGTTATCATGTCTGTAAAAATATGTTTGCCCAACCCAAACAGCTTCGTATATTGCAGCTCCCTTCAGATCCTCGACAATCTCTGCACAGGTTTGTCGCACCCAGTATGCCCACATCCAAGTTGGATTCACGCCTCCCCTTTTACTTAAGCCCAATGGATCATATGAAAAAACATTCTATTTTACACTATGGGGTGTATATATCCTATAAATTCCATACCCTTTTATCATATAGCCATGTTTCTCACTTGTTTTTATTTCTAATAAATATTCCATTGTTATAACATTCATTACATTCCTTGTAAATTTATATAAACTATTTTATATAAATGTTATTATATAAGATATATTTTTTAATTTAAAATCTGTATAAATAAACATTTTTTAAAGGAAATTTCTATCATTAGAAATATACCTTCATCATTTCAAATATTAATCATGAATTACTAATGTATTTCCATTTTTTAAATTTTATGTACTGATTTATATAAATATGATTTTTGAACGTGGAACCTGTTTATTTTAAAAAAGAAAGATTTTTTTGTTTATTCGATATTGGATTAATTTTATAGAATCAAGGTTGAAATCCTAGTAGGCTTTGGTCACTCCCCTCATGAGCCATTTGGAGATTGTATATTATCTCCATTGAAGATTGAGTAAAGTAAAGGAATCACCTTGGGGATGGATTTAGTTATTGAATCATGTACTTGGTGAGTTGTATTCTTAGAGATTTTGAATGTTTGTCATGTTTTAATTCATTGGATATAATTCGTTGAGTTTTTTCCTTGTTGACTTATTGTACATTACCTATAGTGGAGATTCATTGGATATTCATACTTTCTTTTTTCATTACATCCCAAATTTTCATTGGAAAAAAGATTCCCAATTCCAATTTTATGGATGCCTTAGTGGGTGACCTGTGGGGATTGGGAAGTACTTTCAAGATATGATATGGTGGACTCAGTTATTGAGATACCCAGGTACCCAGGATGGTTCATGAATTAGTGGAATCAATTTTAGGTTCATATTTTGACTTGAAGTGAGTATGCATTGGTGAAATCATGTCAAGACATAGAAGTTAGTTAATATTGAATACCTAGATAACACTCAACATGATGATCCTTCATACACCCTGAGTGGTTAGATAATGATGCCTTATGGATTAGTCCAAGTCTATTTCCTATTATAATTTGGATATATAGAAACCAAAATCATTGTTATCCTATATATTGAGATTAATTTCCCTTAATTATCTCTTTTATTGTAAATATGATGTCTTTCTTATTATCTATAGATGTTATGTAGCGCCATGCCTTTTTAAAGATATTCCAATAGGATCTTGGATAAAGCTACAGGTGGACCCCAGCAAGTGAATCATATTTCATATCTGAACTAGAAAAAGGTAATATTTCATTCTATCCATGATCTTGGACATGCACCACCTCCAGTTCCTATTTAGGATCCAGTTGTGTAACCATAGAGGTATGTTACCAATATTTTTATCAATAGTTACTTCATGAGAATCTAGAGCAATATAAAGGAAAAAATTATTCTTAATATGATAAAGAGTGGTTTTGTAGGATATAATAATTGATTGGGTTCATAGAAACCCCGAATAAGATTGAGGTGAATTGTTCCAACATAATGATTGGTAGACTGAGAAAGAGATGGTGATATACTCTAGTAACATTAAAGAAGAATGAAGTCTTAGAGAGGAAAGACATAAAATTTATTTTCATTAACTAGTTATATCCATAGTCAATGTTGTTAGCCAAATCAATTGAGTTCTTAAAAAATGAGTTGGCTGATAAAACTATGAAAGTGATTGAAAACATTTTTACTAATCTTTTATTGTTTAAATCTAATATAATGTTGAATGAGATGATGATGGAATGAAGGCATAATTTTGGACATTGACCAGATATCCATTCTAACATTTTCTTGAAAAAGTAAACTTATTTTGAAGATGTTCTAGATAGATCACTAATGGTTGAGATGGACTTTGTTCACATATCAAGGAAATTAGGAGAATCATTTTCTCCCAATGGAAAAAATATATCCTTTATGATAAAATGTAATCATGATGGTTCTCATAGAAGTTATCTATAATAGGGTAACTCTAGACTATTCGATGTTCTTGGAATAGGTCCTTTTGTTTTTTTACCATTGTTGAATTACATGTTATTTGAAGAGTGTTTTCAAAATGGTACCCAAGAAATGTGGATTATACAAAAATTCAAGGAACATACATATTTTCTGTCATATTCAATCAACTACCCACATTGAAATGAGATCATTAGATCCTAAAAACTAGAGGGAAATAAAATTCTTCACATGAAATAGGGTTCCAGCCATAGGATTATGTAACGAAGATTCATCAATCGATTTAAGGGTCTCTAAATAATGTGAATAGGTTTTTAGTGACTATGAGATGTATTATTACTATATATTTATGATTAATGACTACTCTATTTGATATTGGTACATCTCATACATTTATTTCAACCGATATTATTAATTTTCTAAATCTTACTATGGTGATTTTATCTTTCTCTATAGATATTACTACACCCCTTTGTATGAAGAGAGATAAAGGTATTTGTAGTCTGTCTCATGTCATCTATCAATCAAATGATTATATTGCTTGGAGTATTATGGTTTTCAACATGGAAATTCATGAATTCATATTTAGGATGGATTGGATCATTGCTGATGAATCTTGAATTGATTATTAACTTCGATGGGTCTCAAATAATATATCAAGTTGTGTGTGTTGTGTCATCCAAGGATAATGATACCCATGGTCGAGTCGAGTTGGACCATCATATCTGATGATGGGGAATGTAATATAGGTGTTTTCAATGATTGGGAGTGGTAATATTTTATTTATAATCTCTATCTAGTTATTGTAAATTTTTTCAACAGCTTTCCTCCTAACATATATGGTCTTCTAATTGTGATTGTGGTTGAGTTTTCTATTGAAATGTTTCCTGGCACTTAACCAGTTTACATTCTGCCTTACTACAATGCACCCGTTGAAATGATATATTTGAATTCCAAGTTAGATGATATTCTGGGAAAGACTTTATACACCCGAGTGTGTCACATTGGGTGGTTTCTATTATCCATGCTGTGAAAGCTAATGGTTCACTCTACCTTTGTCTTAATTATTGAATGTTTAGTCGAGTGACCATAAAGAACAGATGTTCATTACCATGGTTTAATGATATGTTTGATTATTTTAGGGGGGGAATGTAGTCCTTAAATATTTATCATAGAACTTGTTACAATCAGTTCCGAAAAAAATAGAATGAAAATCAGAAAACTAAATTTTAGTACAGGTATGACAATTATTTATACCTTTTCATGCCCTATGGTCTATCTAATTATTTTTAATTATTAATTTCTTTGATGAACATGAATTTCCATGAGTAGTATGAACCTTCATGATAGTCAATGTGGATGATATCCTCAGTTAATCTACATCTATGGATGATCATGTTCACTATATGAGAATGTTTATAAGTTTATTGACAAATCAAAAACATTAAACCAATATTTAAAAATGTGATTTATGGATTTGAGAAGTGAAATTATGGGGAAACATTGTGTTATATCCTGTAATATCAGTAAATCATTAGAAGTTGAAGTCTATTATTACATGGTAACAACCATGATATGTATTCGATATTTAGGGATTTATCGGATTTGGTGTATATTATCACCGGTTCATGTGGAAATTCTAAAATTAGCCTTCACGGATGACTTCACTAACCTGGATGGAAGTAAAGGTCACCTAGGATGAAAAATTTCAGAATTATTTTTTTGATTTAAAACATGTTTGGAAAGTTTCACTAGTGTTGACACCCCAAAAGGGTGAGAAGGGTTATGTAGTCTTTTTGGTTGAGTATGGTTCATGAATTGGTTGTGTTCTTATGTTGGGTAATTGTGTAGTTTCTTATGGATATCGTTAGCTTAAAAAACATTTGAATAATTATCCAACCCATTACCTTGAATAAGAATCTATGATGCACTCACATAATAGTTTGTGGCATTAAATTTATGAATAATGGATTACCTAGTATTATATACACAATATCATTAGCTATATCTTCCCTAAAAACATCTCAATATCCACTAGAGGCATTGAGATTAATACATTTAGTATTTTTATTTGGAAATCACCTATAACATGGGGAGGATTAATTTCATTATAGATTCCGTGATAAGGAAACTTTTTACCCATGAATTTAAGTAATCATTAGAAGAGTGTAATTTGATGGACGTATTTTAAAATTTTAATAGTAGTGTTTAGGAGAAAAAGGAAGAAGATTCATTTAATAGTCTTCAGTTGATATTATCTCTACATGAATTTATTCTTTAGGATCATTATATTTTTTATGAGTTCTTATATAATTAGAGACTCTCTTTATGGTATGGATATAGTTTATAAGTTTTCATTGTCTATAGTGGGAATTCTGTGTATCAAAATAATTTTTTTAGATCTTCGTTAAAGACTAATTTGATATTATATTTCCATAATTCCTAGTTTAATGTTCTCCCTTGAATGAAAAATATGTTCTATGAGATGACGAAATAGTTTCGGTGGCGATGTATGAGGAAGGGTATTGCCGAGTTTGTTTCTTGTCGTTATTCATTCCAACAGGTTATGGTCAAGTACCAAAAACCTTGGAGTTTGATTCATCCACTTATACTTACTACGTGGAAGTGGGATGAAATCTCTATGGATATTATGGTTGGGTTTCCACTTAAATAGAGAAATTATAATGTGTTATGGTTTTGGATAAATTGGTTGATTTGATCATCTCAATTTAAAACCATTATCCATACAACCAATGTTTATGATTTTTAAAATATCATTGAGGAAGTGATTATTCATTTTCATAGATTTCAATATATTATGGCCGCTTATATAGATCCTTGGTTCAGTTATTTCTTTTTGTGAGGACTTTATGAAGCACTGAGATCTCATGTTTGATTGAGTATGGCATACCATATGCAGTCCGATGGAAAAATGAGAAGAGCTATACAGATTCTTGAGGAAATGATTCATTTTTGTGGTCTAAACATCTTTGGAGAATGTGATGATTATTTTTTGATACTTGAGTTTTCTTATAATAGTAATTACCATTTTGTGATCATAATGGATCCTTTTGAGGCCATTTATGGTTATCTTTGTAAATATCCATTTTGATGTGTGGTGGTTGGTGAATGTTGCTTTGTTAGACCGAGCATGGTCATAGATATGAAAAAATTATTTAGTTGACTCACTAGGGGATGTTGATGGAAAATATATGATATAAAACATAGAGATTTTGACGGTAGACCATTGAAGTTATCAGTTGGTGAATATGTGTTCTTGATGGTTTCAACCATGATCAGTTAATGATGTCTTTGGAATAGAGGGAAGATTAATCATCATCTAGTTTTAACAATTGAGGTTGATGAATATGTGGGTAAATTTGGATATCATTTGGCACTACCACCATAAATGACATTGACACCTATTATGTTTCATGTTTCTTATATCCAGAATTATTTTTCTGGCCCATCTCTCATTTTGAGCTAGAGTATTCATGATATTGAACTTGATTTATTTTTGACTAGGCAGCCAGTTATGAGAGTCGATTCTAAAACCAAGGTACTTCATGGGAGGGTAATATATTTGGTTCGAGTACTATGGAAGCAGAATTTGTATTTTTATGAGATGTGGGAATGTGATGCACTAATGAGAGGGAAATGACCTCATATTTTTGTAATGGAATATTCTTCATTTTTTTAAGGAGATATATTTTATTTATGGTGTAAATGATGTAACATACCATTATTTTTATATCAATTGTGTTCTAAACCTTTTCATGGTTCTTCATTTTCATTGAGTGGGTTAGGTTGAGAAGAAAATGGAAGGATACTTGTAATTATGATGTTTGAGATTTATTGAAATATATTCATGAAATTTGATGGTTCTGTAGCTTTCTAGATATTTACATTCCAATTAATATGGTTACACTATGAGTAAATGATAAATAACAATAAATCTTCATTTTATAAAAAGGTGATGGGTTTTTGGTGATTATAAGACATATCAATTTCAGGATTTTTAATTGGGTAACGCATTATTTAAAGTACAGTTAATTATTTATAAATAGGTATCTTTGATGATTTATCTTTTTTCCTCCACCATACTTCATTTCTTTTAACCTATAGAAATCTCCAGTAGATTTTGGGAGCCTCCAACCCCTCCAGAACATTTTCATTCGGTGAATGATCATTGTGGTGATCACGATGTGTCTTTTAAGTAGGTGTTCTTCATGCCTCCTATACTCTTTATCTACTACTTCCTCGAATATTGATGGATCTACTCTTTTTATTGAACTAATCCCCTTGTTGGTGAATCTTATTTCTAGGACGAGTTCCAAAATTTTCTTCACCTTCATTCTTGTTGGAGGATGTGGTTGTAGGATTTGGGTTTTTATGATAAAGGTAGGTGGTTCCGTCTTTTGTTTTAAATTTTAATATCCTTTTATAAATTTATTTAAATAATGTTTCCTTATAAATTAATTTTATTATATTAAAAAAATTACTTTTACTCATTTTTTAAGCCCAATTCCAGTGAATTGGGGTTTTTGATTTTTTTGGCATGAAAATGGGATATCCCCCAATTCTAGATAATTTTGGTGTATTTGTGAAATTTATAGAAACTATATAATAATTAAATTGTTGGATTTAATGGGGAAAGGGATTGTTCAATCCATTAATTGGTTTTTATCCCTTTTTATATGAAAATATCGTATAAATGGAG
The DNA here is from genome assembly GCA_963277665.1 of Viscum album. NCBI lineage: Eukaryota > Viridiplantae > Streptophyta > Magnoliopsida > Santalales > Viscaceae > Viscum > Viscum album. The sequence continues at coordinate 586,658,329 of OY728141.1, read as the reverse complement.
TTGATGGAATCTTAATTAATACATCATAAAAAATGTATGTTTTTTATTAACACCCTATTAGTGTTTTTAAAGAAAAAATTGGTATATTTGATATGGAGGGGTGGGATTTAATTGTATTTCATGGAGTATTGAAATAAATTTCACATTGTTATTTTTTCTGGAAAAAATGAAATAACTGGGTAGTTAGTTTATTATTTGGACAACTCATTACAATTTAAAATTTTCCATAACATTATATCAGCACATACCATTCCTTAGGTGATAGTGGGGTGTCTATTATTCCTTAAGACCAAGGGGGTTTATGTACATGCTTGTTGTTTTATTATGGTGGGTATATATATCCAAGAACATCAATTCATATTTGGAACATAACCATGATTTTATCTTAGTTGTATTTCATATGTATATTTTTTTGTTATATTCTGCATTAAAATCCTTTTAAATTTAAATAATATATTTTACATTTATGTTTTTATTTAGTCCATTTTTTGAAAAGGACCATTTATATAAATAACCCTTTTTAAAGGAAATTTTCATCATGTCCAATGTATTTCCATCGTTTTAAATGTGAATTGTTAATTGATAATGTATTTCCCTTCTTCAAATTATAAATCAGGTCTTTTTAAATATGCTTCTTTGAATGCCAAAAATGTATTTTTTTTTTGAAAACTAAAAGCATGTTTTTCAAGGATAATGTGATATTGAAATATTGTAATTTAAAATTTGGTGACCTAAAATTGGTATTTTGCTCACACCATACATGTCCCTTTGAGTGTTTGTAAATTATCTCATTCGACGATCAAGAAAGGGAAAGACATATCTTAGAGTCAGATCTTGTTGTTGATCCTTGGACTTCGTGATATACATCCTTAGATACATTGGATGTTTTTACAATTTTGTTTATTTTTTGTATTACATTTTGATTTATTTCCTTTCTGAATTCATGGACATTACTACAAGTGAAATTTATTTTAATATGAATACTATCGAGTTTCGTTACATCTGATGTTTTTAGAAGCAAAATCATTCCCACATTTTTTTATTATTCACGGTGGTAGTCACCAACCTGAAGGGATTCAGAATTCTATTCAAGATATGGCAGGGGAAAATCAGTTATTAGGCTACCTGGGTACCCATATTGGTTAGTGAGATTGTCTTTGGTTATCCATTTTTATAAAAAAATTATAGTTAATAAAAACAATAGTGGTATGTTTTAGATGTTTTGTTATATAAAATATTATTAATGAAATAATGAAATCCAAATTGAGAAAAAACTCTATATTGGTGAATCATTGATTTTTATGGATTAAATGGACACATCCAATAAAATTATGTCGGTTTTTAGTACAATTTTATTGTCCATATTTTTTTTATTAACGTTAATTACTCGGTTTCCCTTCACTGAAGTAAAAGAAATTCATGAGGTTTATATTCCTAATGACCAAATATAAAATGGACTTGTTAAAAAAAATATGGAAGCAATAATTCTAAATATGGAATATATATTTTTGTATTGAAAACATTGATGTCGTAAAATTTAATTTAGTATTAAATTGACTTCCAAAAAATCATCTTTATATATTAATATTTTATACAAAATTCATTTGTAAAATTCATTTTAAAACAATAATTGGATAATATTAACTTAAAATTATCTAATTAAAGTGTAAAACTAATAAAAAAATTATTTTTAATTAATAAACACATTGAATTAAAATAAAATTTTCTATAAAAAGTTGTATTGTTCAGTATTACTGGAAAATTTATATCATTTTAGAAAATTATTAAAACATCACCATCGGCTAATTTTAACATTTTTAATTCAATTTTTTTTTAATTTTTTCAAATAATAATTATATTATATTGAAATAAATATTGTTAATAAAAAAAACAATTCTTGAAACCTATTTTTTGTTGGAATTAATATATTTCCCCTATTGAATGTAAATTGAAATAATACTCTAATAAAAATTCCAACAACATAATATATTAATAATAAAAATTTATTAGATATAAATTTTTTAATTCAGATATTACCTCGGATGTTACATGATTGACCACTGTGGACTTGATTTTCTTTTTTGGATTGAAATGATTTTGGTCTTTTGAGATTTTAGGTAGTTTTATCCTCTAATAAATTCAAAGTTTATTATTTTTGGTTGTTTTAAATCATTGAAAGATATTTTATCAACTTATATAATCTTATTATATCCCTTCTCTATATAATTCCAATAACCATGATTCTTTAATTTTTCTATTCATTTTTTTTTATTTTAGTCTATTGTTTTTTATCTTTTTTAATGAATCAAAAATTTATAATGAACTTATATGTGTTTTCATGTAAATTTTCAAGATACAAATTACATGTTTCATCCACTATTGTATGATACTATTTTAAAGGAAAAAATTATATTTTTGGTTAGTTTATACATATGTAATATTTATATTATTTTTTCAAGTATATTTTAATTTCATTAAAATTGGTTTTGGTAAACCATGGAGATTTCAATCCTATTTTAAGGACTATTATGGTTGAAAATAAATTAATATTTTTTATTTCAATATCATTAAAATTCCTATTTTAAATTAATCATATATTTGTAATTTCAGAATCTACATTCTACTATAGTGAAAAAATGATTCATTACAATAATATTTCTAAAATACACAATATATAATAACATCATAATAGTAAAGAAAAAAACTATAAAATTAAATTCATTATATAAACTTCAAATAGTGAAACAGAGAATAATAAAATATAGGGAGGTTTCATAATAAGGATGTCTAATGGATTATAATCTGACAAGAATAGAAAATATATCATTTATTTTTTATTATAAATAAAACCATAAGAAAAATAATATAAATGGTATTGAAAAATAGAGAATGATGTAAATTTTTTTAGAAGTTAGAATGTGTTTTCTTTATAAGCGCTAATATGGTTGTTTAATGGTAAGCTGATGGTTGGAATAGTAACATTCCTTATATGAAATTTGTAATAAAATTTTTTTCTTTATACCTAGAACGATCTGATAAAATAAAAAGAATAATACTGAAAAAGTATATTAAACAATTATAAAAAATTATATTAATTATAGAATACTAATATATCTACATTAATATTATCTATAATGAATATTAAATTTTTTTAAAAATAAATTCACATTATTAATACCAAAATAAATATGTCAATTTACTCTAAAGGTTTGATATAATAATTAAAAAAATTTTAAATATAAAATCAATTTCAATAAAATTTCATTATATAAAAAATTATAAAGTCAAAAAGAGTCCATAGTGAAATTATCAAACTTTTACAAGGAAGTAAATCTTTTAAGTTAATAGTAATATATGATATGAATATATGTCAAGTATAATGACTTAATTATGAGGTAAATAGTTATCATAATTAGTATAACTAAATATTCAACCAAAGAAAAATTAATTTGATAATATATTTTATTTTTATGTATTAAAACAAAATATCAAATTTATAATTTACAATAATAATTATAAAATAAAAAATTATTTTTCAAAAGTTATAATTTTGAAAAAATGAATTTAATATTGAAAAGTTAATGAAAAAAATAAATACTAGTTCTGAAATTAATAGATATAAAAATATTTTTTCAAATGTAAAAAATCTTGTTTTAAAATGAAGGTTGTGACAATAATTTTTTAATACCCAAAAACATGATTCCAAATCCTATACCCCAAAACTAATCGATAAATCTTACAAATGTTCTATAGAATTCCACCGAACCATCAAATAATATTCACTAGAAAATCATTGAATTTAGATTTTCTCTCAAATTCTCATTCAATAGTCCCTTCATGGTGTTTTTTAGGTTTTATGGTGTTCTTTATCATGATTGAAGAGTATATTTTTCAAGTTTATGTTTCTTAATCAATAATTTTTTAATTTTTAGTCCTTAAAAATTAAAATTTTTTTATATAGTAAAATGTTTCAATGTTACTTTTATATAAATATCTTACTATAGAATCAAACTGATAAAACTGTTCCCAAGATTTATTACACCATCAGAGGTCATTGAAATTAAAACTTATTACCATTACCACAAACACCATTTTCTAAATTGAAACATAATCCATGTATCATTGATATCATTTATGTATTACTTCTAAATGGGTCTCTATCTAAGGAAGGAAGCCAATGAACTATCTAAGAAACCATATATCTGGACCATTGTGGCCTAAGCTATAATTTCAATAAGTTTACCTTTCTAATAAAATCACACCAACATAAGTGAATATATTTAATTAAATTTTATATATGTGATGAATATTAAATATGTAAGTGAAATACATCATATATTTATACAGGATTTTTATGTAAATTCATTTTTCTCATAAAATTTAAAACAGCTACAATAATTTGTTTATTATTATTTTAATCATTATTTTATTATATTATCATAATTTATTAATATTTTATCATCATTTTGATAATGACACATTTCATAGTATTTTTAATATCATAGATAGTCTAATTTGATCAATATATATTAACTTAAAAATCTATATTATTCAATTATTGGGGAAATATTGAATATTTGTATAACTATTATTTTTATAAGGACAACTATTCATTTATAATTAATTATTATGTATGATATTCTTATAAAAACAATATGTTGTGTATAAATAACATGGATATGAATTCCATTATTTTCAATATTTTCATAATGTATATATTAAATTTGGAAAATATTTACAAATAAAAATAATGAAAGGATTGGCATATTTGTAGTGTAGATTCACTAGAAAATTATATTACAATTTTTTTTTCATATTTATCAATTATTGTGCCACACTTGTTTACCTATTGTATTTTTATATATTATAATCACCTCTATATCCTGAGGTAAAGGAACCACATGAATTTGATGAGCTTGAATGCATAGTAAGGTTTAATATAGGAGATAACAGTATATAATCATAAATAAACATATGATTAGAGTATATTTATAATCAAGATATAAAACAACATTCACAAAAAACGAATTATAGATCATAAATCATGAAATATTCAATGTAATAACAAAAGACATGAATCAAAACAGAAAGAAAACAAGATCCAATAAATTAGATAGGTGAAATATTAATAAATTATTGTGAATAATATTAAAATTTTAAAACATTATTCAATTTTTGTACCACTATTACGATACAGAACATTACATTCATGTGTCACATGATCAGAGCCCTTGATGAAGAGCCACTAAAATGTACTCACAAATATATTATCAGATGAGATACAAATTTTAAACTAATGAATGTAAGGGTGATATAGGAACCCACCAATAGCCATACATACTTATGAGTTCAACTTGAAATCAATCACATATCATATCCTAGAAAACCCATAGAAATGATAAGTGTTTTATATAACAATCCAAATGAAAATCATTCACTTATAAAACATAAATAGAACGTGGAATAAAACTGGGTTTAAAATGGATCCCCATAAAAAATTCATCAAATATTACATCAATAATCATAACATAATAAACCCATAGAAAATTAATTTTTATTCAATGAAATCAATTAGCATTCTAGGTAAATACAATTAATTCTAGATAATAATGAATTTTTTATTTACAAAGTATTGAAAATAGTTATATAGGTTTTTCAATAATTCCATAAAAAAATAAATACATATAATCTAGTATAAAAATACTCAATAAAAAATTCAAAAATATTTTACTCACAATGGATGTATATTGGATAAAATTTACGATCATATATTGAAGATGATAATGCATGAAAAAGGTCATAAAATTCATTTCATTATAAAAGAATAACATTAAAAAGATTATATATAAAAAAATTTGAATAAATATTTGAAGAATAAACTTAACCTAGAGTAATATAAATTAATGGGTGTCTATTTAGATGAAAACTATTTTTAATGGAATATGGAAAAATCATTTCTTAAATTAGAAACATTTAGGCAATTTTTATAAAAAAATCTTATATAAATATTTAAAAATAAAATTGAATAATATTTTATATTATAAACAATTAAATTATATAAATGTAAAAACATATGAAATGTATAAGATTGTGGAAGGATATTCTCATATGAAAAATGAGAAAAAATAAATTTTTTACACATTGATGAAAATGAAACATATAGAAATAACTATAGAAAAATAAATAATTTTGAAGAATATATAGTAGTAAAAAATAACCTCAATAAATTATATTGGTATAGAAAATAAAATTTTATAAATAATACAATTAATTATGACATAGAAAAATGGAGTTCCACAAACAAAAAATAGAGGCATGGGGGTTCACTTTTAAGAAAAACTTTGGTAAAATAAATGACTCATGGATAAAAAAATATAAGGGAAAATATAAAACCCCAAAAAATATAAAATACTAATTTTGTGATGATTTATGGAGAATAAAAATTTCCCATAATGAATATATTTAAAAAAGTATTTTTATTTAAATAATATATAGGCAATGAGACTATTACCATTTAAGTAACATTATGATTAAAAGCACTTTGATGTTGGAAATATTTTTAATACATGTAAATTTAAATAATATATGTGATATGGATATTTATAACCAATATATAAGGTTAAATATATTTTTTATTTAGTAATAGCACCATGTTAATGGTTTTTTGGTAAATATTATGAAAAATTTGACAAGAAATTAAATTTCTCAAAAAACCCTTTAACTTGTTTACATATTTAGTCATCTAAACTCTATGTTCCTGTATAAAAATAATAAATATCATAATAACCTATAAACCATTTTTTATATACATATCCTTGTATAAATATAATTTATCATAATTATATATATATATATATTTTAGTAATTACCTATTTGTTCTGTCGGGTTTGGATAATCATAGTCATTTTTAAATTGTTTCAAATATTTGTGTTGTTATTGATTAATATAAAAAAGTTCATAAATTAATTGTTCTAAATCATAATTATAATGGATGAAATATAATATGTTATCTTCTTTAAGGTTCCTTTCATTATTACTTTAGTCATTATCCTAGAAATTTTTTTAAATACTAAACATTTTTCTGTAGAGTTTACAACTATAAAAGGTGTTATATTAATTAATAAGTTTAATATATTTGATTATTTTGAATAAAAAACTTATTATTTACATATTTATATCCTATCAATAATTTAATTGTTTTTTATAATCATCCATCATATAATTTCATAACATTTTTTAAATTGGTGGTAAAACTGACCTTAACATGTACATACCATGATTATTGATGATTATGAGGTCTTTATTTGAAATTTATTTATAAAAGATTCATAATGATATAATTAATTGGTTATTATTGTTATATATCATAATTATATATTATTTTTTATGAATAATTAATGGATATGAAAATATTAAATATTTTGAATTAACGATTTTCTATTATTATGCTTCTATTAAATGATTAAATTAACAATAATCATATTTTGATCATATAATTACCAGTTTTTCAAAAAAAATATAAAAAACATTAACTATATCATAAAAAATATCTTTTAATAATATTCTATCGACAGTCCTTGAAATCCATCAATGAAATAAAAATGACAATTTTTCATTCCGTGGAGGCGTTCGTCCACCCGAATTTGTGGTTGATGATATCATTTTCAAAAAACCATGATAAATGAATAATATGTTTATTGTTTTTAGAATAAAAAATATTTTGAAATTTTCATTATTATTTATTAAATTAATAATTATTTTCATTTATTAAATGTGGTTAATAAAAATGATACATGACGTATTATGGAGTTGGTTAATCAAGCATGCACAAATGTAATTTTTACTTTTTTTAGATGAAAATAAAGTGTGGTTAAGGAATATAAAATAACTATCATTAAATAAAATTATTATAATTAAACTGGTGATATAATTATGATATTGTTAAATAAAATTTTTAGAAATAAAAAAATACATAAGGATAAAAATAAAAGAAATAAGCAGTTAGAAATCTATAACGCACTTCTTAGGTTATCTTTATTATGATTATGTTGAACACTTTGATGGTTGGTGAAATAAGAATACATTAACCTCACTAAGGTGGAGAGTAATATTTATTAATGGTTTATAAATAGTTTTTTTAACTATGGGGGTTTTGGATTTAGTGGAGGATAGGATATCATATCCCCTTTTATAAGTGAAAAGTGGTTTTATTTATTAAAATAAAAAAGGTCAAAAATAAAAAGTCACACTCAATTAAAATTGATAATAAATGTTTAAATAATATAGTGGAGACTATATAAGGATTATAAACACCTAAACTACTCAATTAAAACATTTTTCCTTTTTCCTCTTATATGGCACATTTTTATCATTTTATCACTAGGGTTAAATGTTTTTAACTTGCTAATTTATCCCTTAGGCCAAAAAATATATTATTCATTACATAATGTTAAAATGATGATTATAAATTTTAAATCTAATTTTTTGATACAATTTTTAAAGGTTATAAAAATTGATATTAAAATTCAAAATGTTTAATGAATTAAAAATAAATTTTTTGTAAAAAATGTTACTAATATTATAAAATATCAAGTGTGGGTATATAAATTAAAACATGATTTTTAAAAATATAAATTCACTCATATAATTCATATTATATCTTATAAAACTACATCATAAATTTAAAATTCATGCTTATATACTAATGATATCCTAAAATTCATATTATAAGTAAATATGTTATTATTCACTATTATTGTAAAAATAATATTTTTATAAAAGGAGAGATATTTAATGATAAGATAATATTGACATCATTAATAAAAAAAATAAATTATTTGTATATAAATCATATTTTTAAATTAGAAAAAAATAGAAATGAATAAATATAAGGAGAATGTTTTTTATTGAATGATGATGTTTTTAAACATTATGTGTTTTTTATAATATTTCATATGAATTTAAAATTTAATATATTTAAATATTACTGTTCATATAAAATGAAATCTTAAAATAAGAAATTTAATCTATTATGATAAAATATAAAATACTTATCCAAAAATTTAATTGAAAAATGTAAATATTCATTTTATAATAAATATGAATTTACTATTAAAATTGATTATTTATATTCAAACATTAAATTTTACAACACCAATGATATTAGAAAATTTATTTTAATTTTTTATACACATCATATGATATATTAATAATAATTTTATTACTTTTAATACACAATTCAAAATTATATATTTATTTATTTTATTTATTTAAAATTCAATATATTTTTTTCAAAAAAACCACTTTCATGAGTTAAGTGATAACCCTCAAAAAATGACATAATTCCAAAATATAATGACCAATAAACATATAAATCGTCACAAATAAATCCACACATCATAAATAAAACTACCCAATACAAATCAAATTTTCATCAGTGAAAACCAATGATAGAGAAAACACCCTTGAGCCCACTACCATCCTATCGATATCACTATGACTTGCCAGCTACCATCATCATTGATCCATCACCACTATCAACTAACCCAAATAAAAACACAAACTCATCATCAAATTCATGAACCACTATGGGCATTCATCCTAATAAAAAAATCACAGTAACCTCAAAGTCACGTTGTCAAAACAGATTTGGTCAAATGCTGCTCGGCCCCTGACCACATCACCATGATACGCCACCGATGAATCATCATAATGGTCTTCAAAATTATGAGTAGCCTAAATATGGAACATCATGAAAGAAAATATACTATGGATATTAAATCCCTAGATATGTAGAAAAAGAACACCGAAAACTATATAGTTACATAAATCACCAAAATTATAATTCCAACCAATGTCAAGACATCTAAGGATCCAAACCTCCACAATAACTAGAAATTAGAGATGGGGTTCCAAAACAAAATCAAGAAACAACAACACTTCCAAAAATCCCTCCACCATCAAAATCCAAATACACCTTGCTAACCATCACACTAGACGAAAATGGGCTCCAATGTGATCGGCCCAATGATAAGAATAGGTGCAGATTGAAGACAATAGGCAATAAAGCTAGAGATGAAACCAAAACTCATAAAAAACCAAAACCATACTGTACCATATTAATAATGGAAATATTTTATTTTTATATATGAAAATACTAAATAATTTTTTCATTCCAAACAAAATTTTTAAGTCATATATCTTATTTCATGGTATAATTTTTTATAATGATTTATCATTTCATAGTTCAGATCCTCATTATATTTATTTTTTCCCATTGAATAAACTCTTAGTGGAAGATGATCATGGAGTTATTCTATTCATGATAACATTATTATTTTATATATTTATTATTATATATATTTATTCACTTTTAATGGACGTACGCGCATCCACGGTGATTAATAATTCATGGTTTCCAGTACTTAGTTTTTTATGATTTTTCTCTAACATCACACTTATTAATGTGTAATGTGTAATTAGTTTGTTTTTCATATTTTAGTGCATATTTTATATTCATTTTAAAATTAATTTTAAAAAATAGGGAAATTATCTTTAAAATTTTAGATACAAATAACATTAATAATAGTAATAATTAAAAAAAATAGTAATAATGGATCCAAAACATTAAGAGCTAAATTATCCCCCTTAAATAAATTGTGTTCTAAATTTTTTTTCATCATATACCAAAATAAATTGATAAGAGAATCTAAATATTATAGACTACTCTAGATATATCATTAAGTAATATATCATCCATACAAAATTTGCAAATATATATATTTCTTTAAAATATTATTATCCCTTATATTGATTATTTCTCCAACTATTTTGGAATAGATTCTAATATTATTTGGTATCAAAAACCAAATCATATAATAATTTTTTATAGGGTTTTAATTAATATCATTTAATTTATAAAATATCATAGGTTTTCATGAAATGTGCTTTCCTCACTCTAGAAAATTTTTCCACAAAATTGAAAAAATTGTTCCCTAACTAAAATATGATTAAATTTATCTAATTAAATGATTATAATACATCCCCATGGAATAATCATATAACCGCCACTTGTAATATCATAATTATACCACTAGAATATTTCATTGATAATAAAATCATCAATTTCGTGATTTTATGGTCATAGATTACTTATTAGGAAAACTGGAGATCCTAAAATAATATTCCAACAAGAAATATACTACCATGGATTGTGGAGAAAGTGTTCCTTAACTATAAAATTTATTTTGAATGTGTTACTTGATTACATCATCCATTTTCCTCTTGATCATGTTGGTTGGTGATTATCATTTTCATGTTTATTACTTGGATTATAGAATTAGGTTGGATAATACCCATGTTCATACATATAAGAAATTGAATTATTTTTGGTACCTTAGGATGAATTGAATTTATTCAAATATTTTTAACCAAACTATTCATTTTTCGGTGGAAGATTGGTGATCAATGACCATATCTTTCATAGTTAAATAATCATCCAATATCCTTGAGGTAGATAAATTGGTACTTCATAAATTTTTTTTTGAAATATATAAAACTAATGATATTTTAATTCATTAAATTCTTTCACTTGATCTTTCATGAGGCTCCAAAATTATATAATTTTTTGAGTTCGGAAATTAAAATATGTACACATAGTTAATCATTTTTTTGGATATCTAGTTTGGCATAATCCATTTTTTACCATTATTTTGGGTTTTATCATCGAATAATCCATCGAAATGATCCTTCAACCAATTTTTAATATATTTTCTTATAGTTTTAGATGTTACACGAGCTACATTGGAGTAACCATGGGTTAGGAACAAATACTATAATATGGTAAGAATATCATGAATGAAATTCAATATTAAAACATAAAATTCTTTGAAACTATCATATTATTGTAAAATTCTTTTATTCAAAACTATATCATCATTTGTTTTACTTTTGGATTGGATTTATCATACTTTATATCCATTTCCATAAAAAATAAAAATATAATCCATCCCTAAAAATTATTTTTAAATAGTGTGAAATCAAACAAATAATATCATTTAGGGTGTCTATCCAGGTGTGTAGTTTGGATAAATTGTTATTCAATAGTCCCTATTTGATTTAATACCCAAAATTTCCTTCACAGTGTTATTTACCTTGGGTATAACTATTTCAGAGCCTATATCCACATTAAATTATACATATTGGGATGTGTTTTCTCAAAAAACTGCCTACTTGAGACTATTCAATTATATTCGGATCCCATCGTATATGTAAACACATATCTATGGTTCTCACAATGGTTCCCTCATACTAAACCCCCACATAACTAAACGAATTCTCAAAAAACAACTACCCTATGACATGATACCAGTTATAGTGACTTTAGTCTAATCATTATTTATTTTAAAATATTTTGATATGATCTACATTAAATGTAAACAATATGTAAAAATAATAATCAAATGATCAGTGTCCTTTAGGACCAAAAACATAGCTAAAATATATTAAAATCCTTTGGAAGATTAAAATATAATTGAGTGAAACTATAACCCCTATTATTCCTAATATATGTTACTCTTATTCATAACATGTGGAAATGGAAACAAAAGAAATGAGTGATCTAAGATTCTATAAAGGGTGAACATAATCAATATTAAGGAATGAAAATAAGTATATAGAAAGTGATAATATGGGTATAACAAAGATACATAATAAAATTAATACCCAGTAAAGAATATATCATAAATCATAAATCAATGCATATAAAATAGTATACTCAATGAAATTAATGGACAGAGTGCAGAAACCTGAGTTAATTACAATTATCCATGAGATATTAATATAATTTTGAGAATAATAATATCAATATGAAATATCATTCAATATTAAAAAAATTAATATAGGTAACATTAATTTAATGATCTACACAGTAATTGAACATGCCTTTGATAGAATAAAATATACTTATGAATATATTATCTGATGAGATATAAAACTTTTACAAATTAATTTTTGAGTGATATATGACAACTATATCATCATAAAATATTATCAAACCGCCTTAAATTAATTAATTTATAACATAATAGTGACCCATGGAAATAAAATAGTTTTTATAAAAAATTGCAAACCAAAATCATTCACTTTTCTTCCATAATGAACCCATGGAATGAAAATAGGATTCATTCAGTATATCATAAATAACAAATGGAAAAAATATGGACTTCAAATTGATTTACATATGGAATCCATTAACACTTACATCAATAACCATAACATGATAAACTCAAAGAAAATAAATTGGTATTTAGTGACCTAAAGTAACATTATATGTAAATACTACTCAATCAGGATAATAAATCATAATGCATTTATACTGAATAGACAATGGGATTAAATTTGAATCAACAATTTCAATAAATAAATTCATGTATGTAATCTAGGGAACATTCTTAAATCAAATTAAACAATAATAGGATATAAATAACTAAAAGGAATCTGGGGAAATGTTATGATCATAAAGAGTGGATGATTAGACATGACAATGGATGGGATGGATCATCCCTCCATAGGAGAAATATGTTCCATATTTAATCCATATAATTATGTTTCATTTTTTAATTGTTATAATATACTTGATCATAAATAATGTATGTCAAAGGATGTTGATTTATATTTCTATAATTTTAGGAGGATTATGAAAAATTGATTGGGAAATAATAAACATCAAATATAATTTTCTAAATATTTTATATATAAATAAATTAAAAATAAATTATAATATGATTTCATTTAATAAAAATATTACATATCACATATTATGTATCATAAGAAATGGAAAATATGGACGGAATAGGTGTTCACAATGAAATCATTAAACAATATTCTTTCTACACTTTGATGAAAATGATCCATATTCAAATAATAAAAATTTTATTTTAAACTTATTTAATAAAATCAAGTTGTATAATATGTACACAATAAATTAAATAAGTATATAAAAAGAATTTTTAAAAATCCTAAATTGAAATAGACAATAGAAAAAGGTAGGTTCCAGACAGAAATGATGAGATAAGGTCAATTTAAATTTCAAGAAACTCTAATTGTAAAATTTGAGTCAAGGAGAAATAAAATATTGAGGGAAATTCTAGACAACCACAAATATAAAAATGAAATGATGATAAATTTTATATAAAAAATTACCCATATAGATTATTATTCAAAAATAGTATTTGGAAAATATATTTGCAACAAAATCCTTATGGTTTGAGTAACACTATGAACAAATGTATATTCATGTTGCGTATCCTTTGAATCAATTTACATTAAAATAAATTACATAATAAATCATTTAATTCTCTATAAATATTTGGAAATTAAAAAATTATGCATAAATAACATGATATTATTGGTATCATTGTTCAACTTTGGAAATATGTCTCAAAAATTAAATTTGAGACAAAGAACCACATACCATGTTTCCCTACATAGATACCGGTTATATAAGATCATCAATAACAGACATAAATATCATAATAAAATAATTCAAAATAATTTTATTCAAATGATTCTATGAACATAATTAATAATTATTAACTACATTAATCTTAATTAGTTATAAACTATTTTCAATGTCAGGTATGGGTAATCCGGATTTTTTTTAACTAGTTTCGTAATAGTAGTGTTATTATTCATTATTCCCAAAAATTTCATCAAGCCATGTAAATTAACTATTTTAAGATTTTTTAATTTTATTTATTTATTATTTTTAGATTTTCTTTATAGAGGAACTTTGTCTTTATATTAAAATATTAAATCAAAAATAAATTTATATTTTTAAATTCATAACATATTAATGTTATTTACATAATTAAAAAGTAAAATATATATGTATATTTTCAAAAAAAAATGCATTAGTTACATATATATTTCATATTATACAAATTTATTTTTCTTAATCATCCATTAAAATATTTCATATAATTTTCCATGTATGTGGTAAAACTGATCCAAACATGAACATACAACAATTATTGATGATTATAAGGTTATTTATTTGAAATATTATTATATCCGAACTATATTAATATAAATTATTGTTTATTTGTCTAAAATATCATAAATATAGTTAATGTAACCTAATAATTAATCATGTGATAATATTACATAATTTTAATTAAATACATTTCTTTTGGATTAATTGTTTTAATGGATTGAATTAGAGAAAAAAATTTGTTCACTATATCATTAATTTGTTATTTAGTTTTTCCGATAAGAACACTAATTATATAATAAAAATATATGAATACATAAATAAAATTGAAATTAATATCCATTTATAAAAGATATGAAACAAAAAACAAAAATCGATCGTTTTATGGAGGCAAATGTTAACACATACACATAGTTGATGGTTTCATATTTCATATGAAGGAAGAAATTTATAATATGTTTTCTCATTTAATAATTTAAAATATTTTATGAATATCTTATTTATTTATTAAATTCATCTTTATAAAATCCAAGTACTTTTTATAAGGAAAGCAATCTATGTTGTTTTGTGGAGGTGGTAGTTTGGCAACACACAAATGTACTTATCCTGTTCTTGGGGGGGAAGGATGGTTAAAAATTTTACCATAATTATAATTACATAATAATATAAAGATTATAATAATGATAATATTTTAATAAATATTAAATTCTGTATTTATATTTTATAAATAATACATTCAAAAAATAAAAAGTGATCGACGCAGTAGCGGTTATAAATTTATACATCAAAAAATTCTTTATCTCTTTTGTGAAGGGAGTTAAAACATATAGGGATGGTATTTTGAGAATAGAAAAAATCTCCATAATGTGAACAATAGGGTTTAAGTAATTTTTTATATATTTTTAGGTCAAATAATTTTTTTATTCTGGGATGTGAGGAGTATAGATCCCCTTTTATATGAGAGAAG
This sequence comes from Viscum album, assembly GCA_963277665.1. NCBI lineage: Eukaryota > Viridiplantae > Streptophyta > Magnoliopsida > Santalales > Viscaceae > Viscum > Viscum album. The sequence continues at coordinate 586,642,370 of OY728141.1, read as the reverse complement.
GGGTATCATTTTATAAATACTAAATACATATCAATAATGGAATGGAACTCTCAACAAAAATGACTCCAAAATTGAGAAATAATTTATATGATAAAATATAATATATATATATATATACAGTAAACACTCAATGAAAAAAATTATATTTCTTTTCCCATTACATCTTATGTGACTCAATTTTACCATTTTGGTTTTCACCATGGAAACTAGTTTTGCATTGTTTAATTTATCCTTTAAGCCAAAAATTTAATGATCCTTATATATAAATATATATATATATTATTTACACATAATAATTAAAAATTTTAAATATTATTTATTAATTTTTTTGATGATAAAAAATTAATTTTAAAATAAAAGATTTATAATGTATTATAGACAAATTAATTGAAAACTATTAATTAAATTCAATTTAAAAATAAAAAATATGGTTTTTTATATTACATATTTTTTTAAAAAATATATAAATTAAAAAATATAATACATATTAGGTTCTATAATGTTTTTAAAATATTAGATTCACACTTATATGCAAATCATGTCATAAAAGTCATGTTATTTGTAAGAAATGGTATTTTTTACTATTAACCAAAAAATAAGTTTTTTTAGAGAAATACCAAAAGTTCATGATAAGATAAATTTGACATTATATATCTAAAAATATAATTTTTATATATATTTATTATTAATAAAAATTTTAATGTTATTTTGGAAAAAAATATAAAATCTAAAGGAAAACAATATTTATTGAAAAATGGGTTTTTAAAACATCAAGTGTTCTTTATAAAATTTCATATAGATTTATAATTTAAATGATGTTAATATATTAGTTCGTATATAATAGTAATTTTAATGTTTTCAATTTATTCTATTAATATGAACTATACTGTATTAAAGAAACATTTATCTGTGAAAAAAATTTACTTTTTTACTAAATCTGATTTAACCAACAAAATTATGTATTTATATTTTATATTTAATTATAATATTAGAGTGATATTAATATAATTTTTCTATTTTATATAACATCACCTTATTTTTTTAATAATATTGGTATTAATATTTATACATAACTTATATATATATATATATAATATTTTTGTATTATATGTTTATTTCATTACGAGAGGTATTATATTAAATAAACTACATAAAAATAAACGACATTAGAATACAGATAATATATATGACTTTTGGCTACATTTTTTATTACCATATTTGAAACAACTATTTTTGTAATGACCATTTGTATAACAACTATATTTCATTCAAATATATAAATATAAAAAATCATTCGTTCATTTAAAACTCACCACACATGGAATTGATTTTATTTTATATTATATATTGTAATAATGATTTTAAAATCATCTTCATATACCTAAATAATATATTTTTATAGATATTTTTTATTTTCATGGTTGATGATCATCTATAATATATTTCAGTTGTCAATATTTTACACATTTCTTTCGATTATCACAAGTTGATATATGCAATTATAAAAAATGTACTTCATCCAAGGTGAGTAATAATAAATAGTTTTCAATATATAGTTTAATGTGATTTCATTATAATGTCACACTTATGAATGAATAATGTGTCTTTATTTTGGTTTATATCTTGTAGGACACATTTTTTGATCCTGTTTCTATCATTTTGAAAAATTAGTGAAAATTTCATTAAACTTTTATTCATAAATAATAATAATAATAATAATGGTAATAATAATAATCAATTATAAAACATAGGAAGTTAAAATATATATCATTATACACTCTAATAATATGATATATTTTATCTAATTATATTCAAATGAGTGTAGATCAAAATTTTATAGCCTCTTAATGAGTTGGTAGGTCTCATGAGACAAATTAATGTTATTTAGTGTATTCCTTCCAATAAATTTATGGAAAATGGAAAAGACCTTTATGGTATGATTATGATGCATGGAATTAAAATTTTACTCACATTTAGATAACTTAGTTTCATTCTTATGGTTACTTAATTCCATTGTTAAATGACCCATGGATATATTGTGTTCTTATTATCAATAACATGGAATTATATTATTATTTATTCATACTATATTTTGTGTTTCTAGTTTATCTCATGATAAATTATATTTTACACTATCCCATATAATGTATACAAGCTTATCCTATTCCTTTTTTCCCCATTTCTACATGAAACCTTGAATATTACTACTTGTTCCTTATATAAAAATATTGAGATTTAGTAAATTTTAATGTAGTTTTATAATTAAATTCAAATTTAAAATGTGATGTATTGATAAAGTGTGAATATAATCTCCTTATATAACTAGACTACTAGATCTTTATTATTGTGATCTAAGTATTTTTTTCCTAAAAAATAATTAAATATTTTTTATAGGTTTTTTAATGTCTATATTGATAAAATTTGGATTCGATAAAGTTTATTAGAAAAATTATGAACTACATTTAGAATTAAATAGTTAAAAAATAAAATCCCTCAAAAATATGTGAAAATTATATAAATTTTTCTAGAAAAGAATGAATTTATAAAATTTATTTGTAGTTAATGAATTTTATTTACATTAAATGACTCATAGTTCATAGTGTTATGTATAATGTATTTATATTTTTTCAATTTCGTGGAAATAGTTCCTACGGTAAGGTACCAAAACCATGTCAAAACTAATAATTACTGTAGGTAATTCCATTATTATAAAATAAATAGAGTAAATATTATATCTCAGTATATTATTATTATATTAAAAAATTGATCTTTTTTATGACCATTACCAGTGCTATTATAGTAAAATTGTTTTTCACTCAACAATGTGTAACTACATTGGACCATTTATTAAAGAAAAAATACACAATTTGAATGAATTATTAAATATATTGTTTTAGGGATGTGGTTAATATATTTAGATAAGATATTTAATTCAGTGGGATATAGATAAATGAAGAATACTAATTTTTGTATATCATATTTGCACGTATGTTGTCTAATAATGTCCATTTATTAGAAACAGTAAGGGGGAAGAAATAAGTAGCAAGGAGTAGATAATCTTTTAACATAATTTCTGTGATAGTAAATAGATTAAATTTAAAAAAGTTTTTTGACTTTATATAAAATGGAATTGGATAATGATGTGATGTTTGAAGATAAATTTTCAGGATTAGAATTTAATGCTATTAATTATGAAGGAAATACTGAATGATTAAATAACAATTTTGTGACGGATGAAATAGATTCCATTGGAGGGTATTAGTGTATCAAACCATTGGCCCATATATATAGGTAGTTATAAGTGAAATCAGGATAATGAAGGATTTCACTGTTTCTTATATATTCAAAGAAATGAAATAGGTGAATAGGATAGATATATACCATGTAGAATGAAATTTATCAATGGAGAATAAATTAAGGGAAGAGTTTCCAACCTGAAATAATTTCATAATTAAACACATATGACCTTGTTTTATTGGATTGGGACTTTGTTATAAATTTGGAAATAAAATCCATATATTTAATTATTGAACTATATTATAGATTCATTAATGTTCAATTATATATTTTTATGGAGATTTGGAACTATTATAATCAATTCTCAATGTTTCAAGGTAATCTACCATATAAGAGTCCAAGGGATAATGTCTAGGTTTAAGTAGTTACTATGATTGGATTTTACATTCTAAATGATGTTATAGTTAGTACATTGATTAAAATTTAAAATTTAGTTTTTATATTATTTTTGTTCTTAATCTGGTGACTCTATTATGTATTTTAATTATTCAATAGATATTGATGGATAAATATATATAAAAATGAATGAATATTCAATTTTAATTCTATATTAATAACATAATATAGAAAACTTATATTTGGGTGTCCCTATTAACATTAGTAGTGATAGAGTAAATAACAACATTATTATTATTATTATGGTAGAATTTGAAATATTTATTTTATTATGAATTTGATTGGGTTAGGATATCCCTTAAACCCATCTTTCATTGAAATGGCCTTAGGTACACCTCCCCAAACACCAAAGGCTGTTGACATTTAGTGAGGTCCAAAAGGGGTTTAGTGGAGAAAATTCCATCAAATTATACAATAATAATACAAAATATAACTCAAAATAATCACATACATTACCATAATAGTAGACATAAATAAATAAGAAAATGATATAACAAATTGAACAAGATACATAGGGTCATTTTATATACAAAAAGTGAACCCCCATTAGGCCAACTAGATATAAAGTAAAAATAAATAAATATTGATAATAATATTAAAAAGTATCTACAACCACCCCCATGAAGAACCACACACCCAAACACTAACAATGAACAACCGTCTCCAACTCAATCCTTAGACACCACATGAGGAGCACCTTTTGTTCATGATATTTTGGGTCTCTTCCCAATCCACCAATTTTTCTGTGATCATCCTCTAATTCTAAATAAGGTATAAACACGTACCAATGTGTACATATATGGGTGATAAATATATTTTATTAGTCAAATGAAAGAATTTTTTTAACATTTATTACCATAATAAGTTCATGAAATATATGATTTTCTTATCCTAGTGAAATAATAACATTAATTTTAAATAAAAGAGTAGAGATTCATAAAAAGTTATGATCAAGATAAAAAAATGTGAGCCTTTCATTATATGGTGACAATAAATATAGATTTTCTCCTAATCTACCATCATATATTTGTTTTATAGCACACGACTCACCCATTTTCAAAAAACATATCAGAAGGATAAAAAATGCTTACTAGATTTATAACACAACTACATGAATGAAGTAGGATATGATGACCTCAACCAATCATCCAAAATACAACCTGAACCATAACTAGGCTATAATATCCTAATACCATGATTTTAATTGGTAAAATAAACAATTGGATCACCCAAAAATAATTCCATGGACCTAGGAGTACAATAAATCATTCGATGGAATCTGGATATATCCATGAGTTTGTATAATCCATTGGAATAATCAAAATTATTTAGGTCATATGAATGAATTCTCAGGAAATAGATGCCTCATGATAGAGAATGTTATTAATCTAGATGTGGTAATATTATCTTTATTTTATATTAGATCCATAGACCAAAAACACAATTATTATTTTATAAAGGAAAGAATACAAATCAAAATCCAAAATAAATCTTGATCAAATAACATTGCAACGGTATCCTCCCATATCCAAAACCTAAATAGAAATTCCATCAACATTACACTATAACCGAAAGTAATAACTATAATGGTTTTATTAGTGTATAATACATAACCACCAATATTTAAAAATTATCATTTACCCTCATTGGTTCATGAATTCAGGAGTCACCCTTAGTGGTCCTCCAAACCTTAGAAAGGGAAAGGAACCTTTATATGGATTCATAATAGTAAAAAAATATGCCAACCCATGATTGAGATTGGAAAACACAAATATCCTCATGTAAAACTGACTAACATTGAAAAAATATAAGTACAAATGTAAATATAATCTAGGTCCCTCGAATCTATCATAACTCTCCTCACTGGATCATAGACATACTTAAAACCCCATGAAATCACCCCATCCAAAAGGACCTAAGAGGACTAAACCATTAGATCCTGCCTAGGGAAACCCATCAAATAAACTATTATAAACACCAATTCATAAACCATATAAAAAATAATATTACAAGACACCATTGATTCCTAAATATATGGTTAATTAAACTCTCACAATTGTCACACGGGCCTAACAACAGAACCTAATCATCAGAAGGATTATAATCAAAAACCTCAAGGAAAACATCATTTTGATGTTATCACAATCAAAGACACCTTATAAACATCGTATTTGAATTATTTTGATCCCCCAAACATGATATAAATTGAGAAAATATATGAACATTGATTACATAGGGAACCTAGATGTGTACCCTAAACAAGCTCCTTCCATGTACCATATATGGCATTTGGTCGTCTATATTACATAGGGCCATCCATGCACCCTAGATGATCATGTTCCCCAACACATGATTTATAATAAACTAACCAACTAGATATTTATTAATAAATATAATGAATGTCTATATTGAATACATGCCTTGTATTCTCCTCTCCTTCACTTCCCTCAAATAAAAGAGCACATTGTGTGTTCTCTAGACTACACATAAACTGACTGTGATTTCTCAAATCAAATTCCCAAAATGCACTGTAAAACCCATATTTCACCACAAAAACACTAAAAAATAACCTCAAGGGGTCCCTAGAAACATAAAAAACTATAAAAAAACTAAAACTAATTAATTAATAATTTAATATAATAAAAAACCTAAAAATTTCCTACCTTAGAGAAAAAAACTAGAGCATTGGTCCATATCCATCACTCTTAGCTACCAAACATCGATTAAACCATCTGAAAATCCTTGTTTGTCCTTACTACTTCTCACTAACCAATATTTATCACATCTATGTGACACCCATAGGGTGAAATACCAAGTACATGATAATAAAAATGGTAAATAGGTAAAGAATATTATATAAAAGGAAGAAAATTATTTGGATATAATGATGAAATTAGGATCAATGCAAAACCCAAGAACATGGGAATGCTTTACATCTAACCAAGGAAAACTAAAACTTATATACCCAACTGCATAGTTAAAACTTCAAAAAAGAAATACACCATTTAAGATTGTTCACCATTGGAGAATTCGTGTGTAAGATCATGTGTTTTGAACTTGTTGGGAAATTCTAAATGAATTTTAATTTTCTTTTAGTGTGTGGAAAAAATCACAAACTTGTCAATAGAATTATAAGTCCTAGTGTTGTAACCATTAAAAAAGTGGTTTTAGATGTTTTTTTAGGACTAAAAAGTTACTAGGTTTTTTGGTTGAGATTATGGACCATTAGTATTTTGAGGGACATATTTGGAATGATAGAGGGACATGCGTGGTTAGTGCATGGTTAATGCTAACAGTTCACCTCAACCATGCTGCTCTATAGGGGTGACACATTTTTTTTCAAACTATGCAACTCAGGTCACATTGTTGTGTGATGAGTCTTTATTAAATTGTAGTAGAAAACCACATGAATTGTGGATATTTTTTTAATAATACATTAAGGAATATATGGTCTGAGAGTGAGTCAGTGAAATAGGAATATATTGTAAATTATTTAAATAACCATGCTCACAAGTCATGTGAGGTGTGGATTTTTGATAGAATGATACATATGGTTGAAACATGGTTTGGAAAAACATGTATCCATACCATGAACCCCATAACAAATATATAAATAAAACTTTTCACATCCATAAATTAAGGACATTTCCCCAATATTCTCCCTCACCTCTTAGGAAAATTAGTCAACACATGCTCTTATATATTTCACTATTAGTAATTTATATATTTCCTTTATTCGAGCTCAAAATAAATCACCATTTATTACATTGTATTACCCTCAATCATTAAATGGTATCACTTCCAAATTTTATCATTGCCTCTTTTCGTATTACATTTTTTTTCCATGGAAGATCATATTCCATGTTTTTAGGTTGTTGGTCTATTTTATTGATATCAATCATTTTGGCTTGTATAGAAGCCCGTTGTTTGAAGACTATAGATTGTATTAAAAAAATACATTTGGTATATATTATTTTCCATTAATGATAAATATTTAATAAAATGTTTTTTGATCCACATTCATAACATTGCGATAATTTATACTAAAATTGATAAACAATTGAATAATATATTAGAAAATGATACTAGGAATTTATGAGACCCTGAATATTGGTAGAAAGATTTCAAATTGAACCCAATCCATCCCTATGGGTGGATTCCATTAAATTTACTTATGAACATATTTTTACCACAAGACCAAAACACCACTATGTTGTGTTTTTCTTGGTGTGGAATAATAAAATCTATATAAAAATATATTGAAATTAACTGATTAAATGTCATGGATTATGTTCCTTTAACAATATATTCCTATTCATAATTTTGTTAGAAATTTTTTAGAATGAAAACTATATAAATTAACTGAAATTATTAATAGTTAATAACATCTTATGACCACTATTTATTTCTATATGAATTATGATAATGTGTAAATGGAATGTGTACTTACAAGGACTTTCTAATACTTCCATGTGATTTGATTAATGAAATGAAATTGAAAAGGGAGTTCGGAATTGAATCATGATTATAGTATTTTTTTGTGAATATTTTCCGACATACTATATTTTTATATTAATGGAAATCCACAAATATATATATTTCAACTAGATAACATGGATTCTAATATGTAATTCTATTGAAGGGATCCTAAGGCATGTTAAAATAAATGTATTGTAAATGGTTATGATGTGTTGGCCATGGTTATCATCACTATTTAGTTGAAATTATTGGATATGACATTCTTCTTTATGATTTTAATTTATTGGACAAGAATATTCTTATTGCTATTATTATAACATTATAGAAATGAGGTTACTTATAATTAATATTATAAATGGTTTGTAATGGCCCATTTCTTGTATATTTTTGAATTATTAGGGAATGAATCCACAACTATGTACATATTAAACTATTTGAAATGGTGCCCCATCTCATTAAATATATGATTGTCATGAATTCAGCCCATGATATTTACTTTTAATAAAAAAATAATTGAAATGGTGGTCCTTTTCTTTATAATTTATTATTTTCATCATTTAAATGGAGGGGCATGGTTCCCTTCATCAATTATTTTAAATTATTTAGATTAATCCGACTTTTCCAAGGTTTATATGTATTCATTGATATTAGCTCATTTATATATGAAAAAAATATAATTTAAAATTTTACATGGGTTCCTTGGTTATCTATTAGGGGTATCAATTCATTATAGATAAATGTATAGGTTCAAATAAAATCCATTATAGACCAATATGCGTAGTATTTGATTGGAAATTCCTCAGGAAACTAGTCCTATATTGTGTATTTATATGGTTTCTTCGATTATTATACCTACACAATATTCCATTTTATACCCATATATAGCATATGCATTAGACACTAGTGTTGGGGGGATACCCAGTGTATCACATACCCAATTCAGGTTGTCGTCTGGTACATAAATAGATATCTAAGTTGTATATTATGATCTTGGATTGTATAAACTTTTTATTACTCTTTATGGACTAAGTCTTGACATGGAGCTGGGGCTGTTAGTTTACATTGGATGCATATAAGAGTTGGGTCATTTATTTATTATTTATTTTTTTAGTCAATCCATGTTGTATATATTATGTATTATATATTAAATTATTGTATTTATGATTCAAAAAGTTAATGTGTGGTTGGATTATTTTTAACCGTCATGATTATCTATTTATTAATTTTTTCAGTTATTATAACCATCCAATTCATTTCATCTATTTATGATCATTGTATATTTAGTATTATCCCAGGGTGTTTATTCTCCACACCATTTCACCTTTATACCCTTGTTGCTAGTTACCAGCCTCTGGTGTATGCAGAAGTTACCTTGAGGCTATGTTTCCAACCTATCCGGTTATTATTTAATGAGAGAACCAAGTTTGGTCATGAAAAATTGGTATCAATAAATATTTTTCCAAATTATACAATATTGTTTTGGTATACAAGAAATGCTTAATTTTTCTGAACTTGGTAAATATATCATTTTTTTGATAGAAAACCCATTAATTTGGAGAAATATAATGTTTCCAGGGATGGGAATATAATTTCTTTAATTTTCTATACAATATATTATTATTATATTACATTTATTTCTTTATCCAATATCACTGGCTAATAGATTATGAGATTTACCTATTTTCCCTTATATAATGAAAAGGGGCTGCATTCATGAAAGCTTTCCGACAGATTCTCATGTCATTAGCAAGCTAATATATATACCATATTTGTTTGATTATGATCTATGATAAGAAGTAGAATTTGTGATTATTTATAATGGTATCATATATTATATGAATTGATGAAAATTAATCATTTTTATATATATTTTATGTTGATGAGATATCATTCCTTATTAAGGCTATGATATATGATTTTTTAAAATTGTGTCAAAAGAAACTATAATTTTCCCCCCTTATATAAATACTATGAAATACTATTTATCCAAAAAATAGTTTAATAATTAAATAGAATAATTTTTAAGTTAAATTTTGAAAATTAATTGTAATTGGTGTGTTTTTTGTGATTTTACGAAATTTTTTATGGATTTCAATTAAATAGTATGTCAGTTTCAATTTATAAATTCTATCACCTCTATAATATGGGAATGATAACCCATATAATTTAATTTATTTAGGAATAACTAGACGACTAATGTCAATTACTAACATTTTATTCCAATAATATAACCATCTTGGGATTGTGATGCATATTATGATATATTTATTATTACTATTTTTCACATCAATGGGATTCTAATTGTTATTAATAGAGTGTTGAATCAATAAAATTGGAACAAATACACACATAGTTTATCCCATGTTGATATTAAGAGTAAATAATAGGTCACCATTACTGTTTTAGGATTTTTTATTTGACCCCATATAGGAATTGTAATCTTCCATCCTGAACCAATATTTATGATTCGGGATGCAACATGACCTCATGTGTTCCTCCCCATATGTAAGAGGCTACCGACTATTAGTGAGGGACAAATTCATAATGTCGGAAGACCAGACCCACTGAATCATGTCATTGAGAATCATAATTAATAATAATACCATATAGTAAACTAATAAAAAGAGTAAAAAATCATAATTGAAATTAATGGAATACATGTCATATAATAAATAGTATCAACCATTGTGACAAGCCTCAACAATGTACGAATTATTAGATAAAACATATTATTAAATTATACGGTCCTCAGGTGCCTGTCCCAATCCTCTAATATATTTGTTCTCCTATACTCAGATAAACACCATAAGGGCCTTACACATCACCAAATCTCAAATCATGATAATTATACATGTGCTGAAATGCCTGAGTAGGGTGTTAGTAAAATACTCTATAGTAAATCCCCAATGCATCCTAAACAATGTTTAATCAGATGTAAAAATGTATTCCATAAAAATAATAAATTCATGTTGGGTAAAAAATAACAATCAAAATATGTGTAATGTCCTAGAAATTCCGTATATATTTTTTAATTAAATTGAATTATTTCGAGGCCATGAAATCTTACAGCGCGCGATTCCGAGGCCTGGAGTGCTTGGAATGATCTGTCAAAGTTTTTTTATGATTTAACTGGCCAGAGTAAGAAGTTTTTCTGAAAAAGTGGAACAAATATTAAATGGTTACTCACATCAGATATCTGAGGGCACTATTGCGCTCAAGATGGCTTGTTTACCTAAGGTGTGACTTTAGTTTAGTCGGACCATGTAACAACCTGAAATTTTTTGAGAAAGATTATTTTTAATTTTATTGATGTTGTATGATAAACTAAGATTAGATTTCACTATACACTACACTTTATTATCTTATAATATACGTAACACTATTATTGGATTTTGTTACACAGAAGAGAGACCTTCTTCAATAGCTTGTGCTGTACGCAATACCGAGTTTCACTATTCAATGATATATTGTTCTAATATTATTATAAACTACATGTTATAAATAGTATTAATTGTATTTCTAATTTTATTACATTATTATTCATCTTAATCATTTTCTAGAAAAAGTTATGAGAACAAAATCGATTTTCTGTATAAAAGAAAACAAATTTCTAAAAAATATAGTTTGTGGCCTTTTGATTGCGCACCCACATTAAATGTAGTTTTTAACATGTATATACAGTCAATTTGAAAAAATAAACTTATTCATTTCAATAAATATATAAAAAACATTGGATAATTTTTTAATATGTTTCTGTAAACATTCAAATTTTGATGAATAGTAAAAATTTGCTAATTTTAATTAAAAACAACTTTTTCATCAAAATAATTTATATGGTTAAATTATAATATTGAATGGTTTTAAAGTATAAATATAATACATTTTTAAAATTTTATATTATATATGTCATTATCATTAATATTACATTTAATTCATAGGTAAAAACATTTCAATCTTTGGCAATGTTTTTAATTTTAGAATCCATTTTCTCAACAGTAGGATTAATTTTTAAATAAAATGCTGCAACTTATATATTTTTAAAATTGAAAAATGAATTCCATATTGGGAATCAGTTTTTAAAAATTATTTTAATAGGATTTTTTTTATTTTTAGACGTTATGAATAGTAACTACTGTAAATTTTATTTACTATAGTTAAAGGTAAATCGGGTAATTAAGGGTAAAAATAAGATTATAAAATTACCCTAACACCTTCCAATATTCTATGGGAAAAATAAAAATCAACTCAAATCACCTAAATATCGGAATATATTCATTTCATGTACTTTTTACCCTGAAAAGTATGTAATTGTTATTACAACCAATGAAAGTGACAACATGTCACTCTCTTATATCTTATAAGTGTAATAATTTTAATCTACTGATAAACATCATAAATCATCAAACATAAATAGTCACCAAAAAGCTAATAATATTATCTACATCATGTGAATTTTTTTATAGTTTTTATGGATTGAATAATAATCATTAATGGTGACACAATAGTGATGTAGAAATTATTTTATTGATTGAAATATCAAATAATTGGTTTTCAAAAATATTAAAATAAATATTATATGACCTATTTAATGTGATCGAGGAATTTTAAAGAATAATATAACATCTTATAAATATATTAAATATTTTATTTTTAATATATCTTCAATGTGTTTTTAATTTAAATTCAATAAATTAATAGTGTCAAAATTGACAGTATTGATATTTTATAAAAATAACATATTATAAAATTGTTTAAAAATCATAAATATATTTAAAATTTACAAATTTAAAATTTTGTGGTCTAGAATGTGATAATTTATCTACATATATAAGATTACTATAACATAAGTATGTATTTATAAAAATTTAGAATTTAGAATCATATTAACACAAATAAAATTAAATAGATTAAATAAAGATTAATCAAGTTGATAAGGTTTAAAATAATTTCTCAAAATGTATAAATTTTATTTTATGATGAGATTACAACCATATATCATATCATCTTAGAATTTGAGTCATTGTTGAGGTTTTTTAGGTGGGTTTGGAGTTTATTGTATATTAATATTTTGGAGGTTTCCAAAAGTGTCCATCTCCTCTCTTATAAAAGGGCACCTCCTGCCTCTCCTCTTCAAAAACATTTTATCCCTCAAGCTCAGCCAAACCATGTACATTTATCTTCTACACTTTTGTATAAACATTGTATGTGTACTTTTCTTCTTCAATGACCTACTTTAGTGCCCTAACATAAGGTTTAAAAGAGGCACGTCAAATAAGAGGTAAGAACTTTACCGATTCTTTCATGAATCATTATTCTTCTACATCAACTTCTTCATTTGTCTCATTATAAAGTAATAAAATTAGTATATCTAATATACGTATATGTAATTATAAATATAAAACAACCATATTTAACCTTTTATCCATCTTACGAAAATCAAAATCACTGCGCATGTCTACGTATAGCTTACCGTCTCCAAGCCGTGGTGTAATTTTTTTCCCACTACCACCTTACATGGATTTGCATAATAGTGAAAATAAAAACTATATATGATAATTATAACATAATATTAATTCTTATATATTATATCATCCACTCTAATTCAATTCAATAATTATGTGAATGATATCATCGCTCGTGCGTACGTACAGATTAATATCTCCAAGATACAATGAGATTCATTCTCCATGTTAACCATTCATGAATGATTATAAAGTATATATATAAGTAATAATGAAATATATGTAACAATAATGATACTATATTTATGTGTATATATATATATGAAATCTACTTACATCCATTCAAGTCAATACGGAAAGTAAAACAACGTTCATGCGTACGTATGACCTACTCTCTCCATAGATGGTGTATTTCATTTAATTTATCAATCTATTGTATATATATATATAATTAATATATATGATATATAAATCATTTTTTACATTCTGGAAGTATGTAAATCATTATATAAATAATAATATCAAGAACAAAAATTCCAAACACGTACGATAAATGAAACGATTATTACCCGAAAAGTTTCTTTAACATGGAATTGAAAAATGAATGCATAATATAGACATAAGTCAATCATATAAGATATCATAAATATTATTTTGGTTCTATTAGAAAATAATAATATGTTTAAACCCACTATACTGGATTCTCAGAAACATACTAATGAAATTTGACATAATGTAAGGGATAATTATTCCAATCACTATCTTATTTGAGATTGTTTATTCGTATGTATTTACTCGGGTTCTGTTTATCATCCTTGTCCATGTTTTTTAAAATGTTTTCATAAAATTTTTACTATTATTACATGTATTTTTAATGTCATTTCTATCCTTTTCATACTTTTACCATATGGTATGGAAGAAATCTTTGTTTTTTTACCATACGAGGTATTTTTTGACTTTTCTGAAAAAAGTACAAGAAGAATGTGTTCTAACATATAAAGAATAAATGGATTTTTAGAATTTTATAACACATTATTTTCATGAAGCATCCTGAACCATATTTCATGATTATTTTCAAAAAAATTCTTTTTTTAAAATTTCATGTAATTTTGGGAAAAGAAAATAATTTTGAAGAAGAAAAGATTCTTTCCTCAAGAATTCATTTCAACTTTTTTATCAAAACTATTTTCCATCTAAGATGACATTATTTCGTATGTTTCTGTTTCCAGTATAATGTATCTATTATTTACATGGATTGATTTTTCTTATGATGAAATTATATCCATTTGTTTTATATGGATTTTGTTATGATGGGATGATGTTTATGAAACCCATTTTATTCATTGGGTTTTAATGAATGATTTATGTTTATTTTGTGGCACATGTAAAAATGATTTCTTTATGAGATGGGTGGGACCAATATCTCTATCCAATTAATTATGTAATTATTTATATCTCATGAGATAAACAAGGCTAGAATGAAAAGTAATATCTAGTTATTAATATATGGCTGGAACGACAAGTAAACTCAGTTCAGTAATGGACTTTGTCCACTATGATGGTCTTGGCACCAATGATATGGCTACTATGGAAATCATATCATATGCTTAATGGTTTTCAACAATTACATGTTTTATTCCAAAGACATTTTATCATGATTAATGTTCTTTTATATTCTATCCCTTACATACTACCAAGATTTCTTTCACAACTCAAGATTTTGATGTTTAAACATTATGTTCATGTTTTTAAGTTCAGATGTATATGGTTTGTTTTATTTTCTCCATGATTACCCATAAAGTGCATTTTATCTCACCCTTTATATGTTTTCTTTTCCCGATAATATAAATAAATGTTCTAGGTAAGAGAAAGGGGGAATAACTTTATGGGAGATGATGAAGATATTTCACCATGATTATATGATTTTGTTCGTAGTTTCCAAAGACAATAAACTATTACAGTCTCTGGGTGTTTGTTTTTGTTATGTATTAATTTTTCTGAAAAAGTAATGTAACATCCATGTATGTCATGATTTGGGTCTCTACAGTTGGTATCAGATCAATGGTTTAGTTATCCTTTGGAAACATGGATGTGAAAACATTAGTGAGATTCATAGAAATATATCTAAGGTATATTTAGGGGTGTCTGTATGTTTGAGTATAAAGAATAGGTTATAGTCCTAGAAATATGATAATGATCATGAATAACCCAGTATTAAAACTAACATGTTAGAGATTGAACATACTACCCCTTGATTATGTTGTTTTTCTAGTATGATTTTTTCCTATCACACTATTCTTTTTGGGTTTTAGAAAATGGTTGGAGACAGGAAGATTCATTTTAATGGAAATTATGATGGACAACAGAATGATATTTTTCATGAGAAACCAAATGAAACGGGATTTGGAAGGAGAAATATCATTATTATTATTAATCATATATCTCATAATATGACCAATAATGTCAACATTGGTAAGTTTCCTGACTCATATAATAAGATAAAGACGTAGTTTCATGATTATCAAAGAGGAAATAATGTTTAATTTCCCTCACGTAAATCATGTGAGGAGAGGCATCATGTATAATTTTTCAATAGAACTGGAATATGTTTTGGGTGTGGAAAAGAAGGGAAAAAAACCATTAATTGCAAAGGAAAAGATTCAGTTAACACCATGGACAATGATAATGGTATTACTAAGACATCAACAATGGTTAAATGTTTTAAATGTTGAATGTACGGGCATTATGCAATCCAATTCCTTAAGGGAAAATCTCATGAAGATAATTATCATGGTCGTATGGGTATTATTTATGTTGATGATGATGAAGAGACTACAAATGATATATGAGATGAAAGAAGTGTTGAGGAATAAAATTATGAATCTCAGCTAATGGTTTAAGAAGGTAGTGGGATGATTTCATGTTTATCAAGAATAATTTATGGTACTATAGAATAAAAAAATATAAGGTTTGTTACACGGTTTTCATTCCTTGAGTATTTGAAAGTAAATGATGAATGGTACTAGTAACAATGAAAAGTGATTGAAATTTTTTTGGAAAGAAGATGATATAAAAATAATGAAGGGATAATGAGAAAATAATATGTTTGATAGTATTTATGAGATCATGACTAATATAAGGACAAAGTTATATCATGGTTTGAGTATTTGGAAGGAGTTAACTTTTGACAACATTCATGTTTTCACTAAGATTATGTGGTAATTCATGTTTTAAAAGAATACATGATTAAGAAATTCACATGTTTTGAATGTGACCAATAGATATATCTTATGATATATTGGGGATAAATGACGGTATTCACATGCTTGGTAGATGACCTATCGGATAATCTTTTTCATTATACTATGAGATTAGACAGAAGTATTTTGGATAAGCCTAAAGATTGGAATAGAACAATTTAGACATCATATAGTATTGTTTAAGTCTTTATCTTTTTGATATTATTTCTAAAATGTTATAATAGTATAGTTTTAGGTAAACGACAACCCGTAGGATGGGTGAAAACCCATCGCATCAGACATGGATGCGGGAATTGAACCCACAACCGAAGTGCGACAGGCCTTTATTGCCTACTAATGGACTACGAGAAGTCCCTGGTTAGTTGAAATTAGTTTTATTTTCTTATGTTGTATTATATATTATGTATAATTCCATTTTTTTATCCATATACGATTAATATCTCCATATATGGACTTCTGTATATATAATAACTTTTATTAACCTTTTGTTTGCGACAGATGGAATGACCCATCATACTATCACATGATTTCATAACATTTCTCAAATGAAAAATTCAACTTCATTTCTTTATTATATGAACTGGAAATTGTTCAATGAATGACCAACGATGATATTGTATGTAAATCAATTAAGTATTTATTCTAATTCAAAATTTTCAAATTTATTGAAAGGATCTTGAAAACCAAAAATGTTGTCCAAGTACCATCATATCCGATGAATCAGATGGTACCTTATATCATCACAAATTTATGACTTTGTGATTTTTGGCTTTTTCATAGCCATGTTCTCTACCACTCTCTATCAGTACATGATGGTTATATTTCTCTTCCAAATCCATATTTTTACTTATGTTTTTCTGTGTCGAAACCCAAGGATGAGTTAATTTGGGTAACCTTGAAGTTCCATACATTAGTCTTCAAAAATATATTTTAGTATTCCTTTTTACGATGTGGGTTTCTATGAAAGAAACTTTCATGTATTAAACCATTTATAACCCCGATGAATTTCGATGGTGAAATTCATTTTAAGGGGGGTAGAATGTAACACCCTGAAATTTTATGAGAAAGATTCTTTGAAATTTTATTGATTTTGTACGCTATACAAAGATTATTTTGCGCTATATGCCACACTATATTAGCTTGTAGTATATGCAACACTATTATTGGTTTGTGTTATATGCAAGAGCGACCTTCTTTACTAGCTTGTGTTGTAAGCAATACCGAGTTTCACTAAACAATGATATATTGTTCTATTATTAATATTAACTATCTGTTATTAATATTATAAAAATAATTTGGAATTTAATAAAATTATAATTCAACTTTATTATTTTCTAGAACAATTTATAAGAAAAAATCAATTTTCGTATAAAGGAAATATTTTTCCAAAAATACAGTTTTTCCACCTTTTGAGGGTACACCCACTTTAAATCTAGTTTTTTACACGTTTATAAGTTTAATTTGAGAAAATAAAATTATTCATTTCAATAAGGATAAAAAAATAATTTTTTTAATATTTTCAATATTTTTCTATTAACATTCATATTTTGATGAATAGTAAAAATACGCTAAATTTTAATTAAAAATAGCTTTTTTCATCTAGATAATTTATATGATAAAATTATAATATTGAATGGTTTTACAGTATAAATAGAATATATTTTTACCATTTAATATTATATATGTCTTTTTCATTATTTTTACATTGATTTCATAGGTAAAAACATTTAAATCTTTTGCATTGTTTTAACTTTTATATCTCGTTTCCTCAACAACGGGATTAATTTTAAATTAAATGCAGCAACATTTTTGTGTTTTAAATTTCGAAAAATGGATTCTATATTTAGAATCAGTAGGTCCATATTATGTTAATAGGGTAATTTTTATTTTTAGACATTATGAGTCGTAACGACGACAAATTTTATTTACTATAGTTAAAGTTAAATCAAGTAATTAGGGGTAAAAATAAGATTATAAAATTTACCTAATACATGTCAAAATTCAATTGGATGAATAAAAGTCGACCCATATCACTTAAGGGTCATAATAGATTCATTTCATGGACTTTTGACCAGCAAATGGATATAATTGTTATTAAAATCAAAGAAAGTGACAACATGTCAATCTCTATAAGTGTAATAATTTTAATCTAGTGATAAACTTCATAAATCATAAAACATAAATAGTCCCTAAAAATCTAATCAAATTATCTACATTATGTGACTATATTCATAATTTTTATGGATTAAATAATTATCATTAATGTTGACTGAAAAGTGATGTGGAAATTATTTTATTGAATGAAATATCAAATAAATTGTTTTAAAAATATTAACATAAATATTATATGAACTATTTAATGTGATCCAAAAAATTTCAAGATTAATATTAAATGTGAGAAATCTATTATTTATTTCTTTTGAATATATCTTCTGTGTGGATTTAATTTAATTTCAAATATTTTAATAGTGCCAAAATTGACACTATTGATATTTTATAAAAATATCATTTTATTAAATTGTTTAAAAATCACATAAATATTTAAAAATAACAAATATTAAATAATATAATCTAACATGTAAGTATTTTTTTAATTATGTAAAATTCACATAACACAATTAAGTATTTCAAACAATTTACAATTTAGAATATTAGTACCGCAAATAAATCTAAATAGATTAAATAAGGATAAATCAAGTTGATAAGGTTTAGATAATTTCCCAACATGCTAAATTTTATTTTCTGATGACATTAAAACCATATATCATCTCATATTATAATTTGAATCATTTTGGTGGTTTTTAGATGGGGTTTGAGTTGATTGTAAATTAATATTTTAGAGGATTCCAAAAGTGCCCCTCTCCTCCCTTATAAAAGGGAACCTCCTCCATCTCCTCCTCACTACATTTTGAGCCCTCCAGATAGGTCAAAACATGTAGATTTTACTTCTCCACTTCTGTAGAAACATTTTAGGGGTACTTTTCTTCTTCAACGACCTAGTTTAGTGCCCTAAGAGAAGGTTTAGAAGAGGCGCGCCGAAGAAGAGGTAATATCCTTTACCGATTCTTTCATGTTTCTTTATTCTTCTACTCTCTATTATTTAGTTGTTTCATTATAAAGTAATATAATCATCATAAATAATATACTAAGATATTATTATAAATATGAAACAACCCTATTTCACCTTTTATTTATCCTACGAAAAAAATCACCATGCGTGCATACGTACTATTTATCGTCTCCACGTTGTGGTGTAATCTATTTTTCCACCCCCACATTACATGGATAGGTATAATGGTGGAAATAATTACTATATATGATTATTATAACATAATACTAATTCTGAGATATTATATCATCCACTCCAATTCCATTCAATAATTATGGAAATGATATCATCGCTCATGCGTACGTACGAATTACTATCTCCACAATGTAATTAGACTAATTCTCCATGTTAACCATTCCAAAATAATTATAAAGTATATATAATAATAAATAATGAAATATATGACATAATAATGATACTGGATTTATGTATGTATATATATATCATCTTTTTACTTCCATTAAAGTCAATAAGGAAAGGAAAAAACGCTCATGCGTACGTACGGGCTACCGTCTCCATGAATGGTGTATTTATTTTAATTAATCTATCTATTATATATATATATAATGAATATATATGATATATAAATCATTTTTTACATTTTGTATGTAATTAAATCATGATATAGGTAATAATACCAAGAAAAACAAGTCCAAACACCGACGATAAATGACACGATTATTACCCAAAACATTGATTTAACATGTAACTGAAAAATGACCGAATAATATAAAGACCTGGGTGATTCATATATGATATCATAAATATAACTATGGTTCTGTTAAAAGTTAATAATATGTTTCAACCCACTATACTGGAGTCTCGTACACATATGGATGAAATTGGACATAAGGTAAGTGATAATTATTCAAATCTCGTTCTTATATGAGATTATTTATTCGTATGTATTTACTGGGGTTATATTTATCATCAATGACCATGTTTTATAAAAAGGGATTCATAAATTTTTTACTATTATTCAATTTATGATTAAATTAATTTCTACCCTTTTTTACTTTTACCACATGGTACGGAAGGAATATTTCTTTTGTTTACCATATGAGGTACTTTTTGACTTTTCCTACAAAAGTATGAGAAGAATATTTTTTAACATATTCTGTAAGAACAGATTTTTATGGTTTCATAACGCCTTATTTTCATGAAGCATCCTATACAATATTTCATGATTATTTTCAACAAAATTATTTTCTTTTAATATTTCATTGCATTTTGACAAAAAATGATTTTGAAAAAAAGGATACATTACTCAAGAATTAATTTGAAGTGTTTTATCAAAAGTATTTTCCATCTAATATGACATTATTTATACGTGTTTGTTTCTTGTATAATGTCTCTATTATTTACATGTTTTTATTTTTCTTATGATGAAATTATATAGATTATGTTATGATGGGATGATGGTTATGAATCCCATTTTATTCTTTGGGTTATGATTAATGATTTTTTTGTGGAACACTTAAAAATTATTTCATAATGAGATGGGTGGGACCTGTATCTCCCTCTAATTAATTGGGTAATTATTTATATCTAATGAGATAAACCATGATGGAACGACAATTACAATCAGATTCAGAAATATTGGGCTAGAACGACAAGTAAACCCGGTTCAGTAATGGAATTTTTCCACTATGATGGTATTGGAGGAAATTCCATGGAGACAATGGATACAATATCAAGTGATTAATGGTTTTACACAATTACATGTTTTATTCCTATGATATTTTATCATGATTAATGTTCCTTTATGATCTATGATACGTACTGCCGAGATTTATTTCACAACTCTAGATTTTGAGATTTAAACATTATGTTCATGTTTTTAAGTTCAAATGTATTTGGTTTGTTTCATTTTATCCATTCTTACCCTTAATGAGCATTTGATCCCACTATTTTTATGTTTTCTTTTCCATATGATATAAATAATGGTTTTAGGTAAGAAAAAAATGGGAAGAACATTATGGGAGATGTTGAAAATCATTCACCATGATTAGAAGATTTTGTTCTGAGTTTCCAAAGACACTAAAATATTACAGTATTTGGTTGTCTGTTTTTTCTTATGTATTATGTTTTCCTAAAATGTAATATAACGTCCATGTATGTCATGATTTGGGTCTTTACATCACGAGCCTCCTGTAAGAAAACCCAAAAATGTAAATACAGTAAATAAAATAACAAAATAAAATTATTTTATTTTTCAAATTTTTATAACTCATGATTTGTAACATGGATTAAAAATATGAAATCTCAACTGTACTCATGAGGGTATTCTATCTTTACAAAGATAGAAATATTGGTTGGTGCTGGCCACTAGTGAATGATAGTTTTTGGTCGTAAATAAAATAATTATTTGAAAATTATTTTATTGTAAAATCTATAAATTTTAAACAATCACTCGGATTGAATATATGAGTGTACCGTTGGGTTCGTTAAGGAATTTTTCACTTAGTCAGAGCCTAACGTCGACCTTCGCGGGTCGAGGATGTTTGTTAATAATTTTCCGAACATTTTTTGGGTACTTTCAGTAAATGCTTGAGCGATATTTTCTAACTTTTGAACCATTGCTCCGATTCAAAATCTGAGGGCACCGTTGAATCCGTAGTACCAAGATTCACTTAAGGGGGGCATATCTTTGACTATAGTTGGTCAGGTGAAAAAGTTATTTTTGAGTACTTGTGAAAGATTAATAATATAATAAGTTTTATTATTTTATTCTCTTTATTTCCTCTGACGGACGAATGATGTTGGCCGAACCGGTGACGTGTCAAGCCCATAAATGGCTTCACTTCTTTTTTCCTTTAACCACACCGTTGGGAATTAGAGAGGATCATTAATTAAATGTACTGCATTAATTCCAAGAGTTTTTCACACTCCATATCTCCTCTTATTTTTATAGAGCTCTAGGAGGGGTGTTGGCATGACGTCACCAAGTTAAAAAGCCTTGGACAAGTACCGCAACACCAACCACCTGGAGGACGAGTCTAGTTCAAATGAGCGGTGATGATAACCATTGATTTACAAAATGATGACAACGGCGAAGGTGGTTTCGTCAAATTTCATCTATAGACGTCTCTTCCAGGTAGGGGATTTAATTTATTTATGCATTCAAATTATTTTCCTCTTCTCCATTCTTGAATAACACGAAGAACACTGGTGAAATTACTAATGGGTTGACCAGAGATTCATTCACCTTTGAAGGAGGTTATTACAGTGAATCATATGGGGTTAATATTGTGTTTAATACAACTATTTATTGAACTCCCATAATATCTTCCATATTGCGAGCTTATGTGGATGGTGTTGACCTAAATAACATGGCCTGAACGCTCCACTGTCTTTATTTCCTTGCTCTACCTCGGAAGACATCAAGCACGGCAAAGAACACCGCATGAGGAGGGCAGTAGCCCTTTAGCCGCGGAGAACGAAGGAGGCGGCCTCCGTGATGGCCAACTTTGGGAATGAAGCCGGTGAGACCGTCGTGCCACTGACGAATGAAAGCTATGGCCAAAGCCATAGTGGAGGCCGAACCTGCCTCCGATTTGATCTGCATCGACCGAAAAGCGACCACGTGGCACCACCGTGTCGCCAACTGAACAACCTCTGGGACATTCGAGAATTAGATTGGTCAGGGGTTACACCTCCTATGTCGGACCGAACTGGGTCGCCGCCCTTAGAGTGGGTCGCAGCCCTCCAAGCGGGTGGCGACGCTCAAAAGCGGACCACCACCATATACCGGGACACTACCCATGTGGGCCGCCACCCCACACAGTCTAGGATTCCACAATGCGGGCTGCACCATTTTGGTCGGGCCACCTTTGTGGGCCGCCCCCCTGACGGGCCGCCCTATTCTGGATGGCCCACCCTTGCGGGCCTCCCCTATTAAGAGCTGTACAAGACATCATCCTAACGGGACAAGGCTATCCCTGACCAGAAGTCCGAGTCCACCATAGACCAGCGGGGCGAGTCCACCCCAGCTCCACCCAGACCGAGTTGGGTCGGGTGGGTCCAACAGGGTCGGAACAGACCCGGGCCCTACGGGACCCAGAAACACATAAAGTGGCATATCTTGAGAACCATATGTATATTTGATGATCCATCTATAGTATTGGGATCCATGAATCGATATAGTACTTTTGGTATTCTCCACATGAGTTGTGGAGAATGTTGCATTATGACCAGGTTGGATAGAACCTGAATCCAACCGGACCCTCCGAGCTAAAATGCTTACAACTCACAAACCAGGAATCCTATGGACATTTCATCTATCATGTTGTAACACTTACGACATAAAAATCTTTTGGGTTACTCCTTTGTGGAGCTTAGTGGTGGTTCAAGTATGGGTGATATCTCGAGGGGCAGATTCTACCGAACTCGAGTGCAATAGGTGCGAGGAAACCTGTGGTAGGCTTCAACTGGAAGAATGAACATCGATCCTATGTGGGTCAGCATCTATCGATCATGTGTGGGTCATCACTCAATAATCTTGTGTTGTTCAACGCATATCGATCCTATGTGCGTCATAACCTGTGTAGGTCAGTGGGGGTTAGTTATCTATTGATCATGTGTGAGCGGGCGTTAGATACCGATCGATCCAATGTGGGTTAGCAGCAATGCTTCTTAACAGAATTAGATGATATAGTTTACGAATATTAATATATAATTCTATAATTAAGTTATACCTAATTCTATGCTGAGTCTTTTACCTGTGTGGTACTTCAATCTTTGTGGCGTTACTTGTTTGGTACTTTTAACATTGCAGTGTTACCTCTATGGTACTTCTATCTTCACAGTGTTACCTGTGTGGTACTTCTAGCATCATAGTGTTACCTATGTAGTTATTCTACCTTTGTGGTATCTTCTTCGTGGTGTTACTTGTGTGGTACTTCTCTCTTCAGTGTTTTACTAATGTGGTAGTTGTATCTTCGTGGTGTTACCTATGTGGAACTTCTACCTTTGTGGTATTGTCTTCGTGGTGTTACATGTGTGGTATATCTATCTTCACGGTGTTATATGTGTTGTACTTCTATCTTCGTGGTGTTACTTGTGTGGTACTTCTATATTTTTGGTGTTACCTGTGTGGTACTTCTACCTTGTGGGTATTGTCTTTATGGTGTTACATCTGTGGTACTTCTATCTTTGTGGTGTTACCTATGTGGTACTTCTACATTCGTGTAGTTACCTTCATGGTGATATCATTTTTGTGTTACATGTGTGGTACTTTTACATTCA
This sequence comes from Viscum album, assembly GCA_963277665.1. Taxonomy (NCBI): domain Eukaryota; kingdom Viridiplantae; phylum Streptophyta; class Magnoliopsida; order Santalales; family Viscaceae; genus Viscum; species Viscum album. The sequence goes on along the minus strand of OY728141.1, from coordinate 586,617,120 downwards.
TGTTATTACCTATGTGGTTTTTTTCCCTCCTGTATGTGATTAGTATATCTTCATAACTTAGGTATATGTATGGGCATATACCTATGTAGAGTTGAGGTCGTACCTTGTGGGTTTTGCTTTGTGGAACTCTAGCAGACCTACAGGGGTCTTGGGGTCCCTACTAAGTATTGTTATACTCACCCCTACTCAGTCATCACTCGTGACATTTTGTGTCTAGGCCAGAAGACGTACAACGTTGATCGGGGATGAGGGATCTCACACTGGACTGTGCTCGAAGGTGGACTATTCATCGTGACGTGACGCAGAGGAGACTGAGGGACGTGGAGTGCTGAGTGGGCAATTTGTACCTACCAAACTGGTAGGAACCTTAGAGGACAAAATAGCATCTATTTTTATTTTTTATTTAGTTGTATTGTACTTAGAGTCGAACATGTACTTTTATGGTTGGGCTTGTATTCCATCCCCTTTTTCACATTCAGCGATCTTTTCCTTATTCAGTTTACCTTGTGGATGCATATTATTGCATTGTATCCTATGTGGTTACTTCTTGTTGTTTTTGTGGACTATGTGTCGGTACAGATTAAAAATACAATGCCTTATCGTTTAAAGGATATGCCTTTCCGGTGCTAGTCACCATCCCATGGCCTATTGATGGCAGTCTTGGGGTTGTCACGATGCCGACCATAAGCGACGGGTCGTGATAATGTGGTATCAGATGAGTTTGGTTCTACCAAAGAACTATGAGTATAATATTTTATGCGAAGCAATAATGTTATGTGTTATGAGTGTGGTTTTCAGTTCGTGGAGTCTCGAGTTGGTGTGGTGGCCAACGTATCCATACACTATGACCCTGAATTCTGATTTCTGACTCAGTGCACAAAAATACTGATTGCAAGTGTTTTTGAAAAGTTTTTCTTTTGATTTCATTGGGGTTAGCTCGCCAGGTATTACTTAATGACCATGGTGTGCCTATTCCATATCAGGATGCTGCCACAAAGACAACCACCCTGGATTCCCGAGAGCATACACAATAATGGCCAACCGAATGATGAGGCCCTACTGTAAGGCCCTCTTACTGCGTTGGAACATTCGGGTGGTGTACCAGTAGAACCACCACCCAGTGGGATGTAGTTACAACTACTGGTATAGTAGAGGACACATTTATGTTTAGTGACTTAAGTGTGTTTCAGCATCAGATACTCCTCAAGTTTTGTGGTGATATTGACTCACAGGAGGATGAGGAAAGTCTTTATGAGGTGGCTGAGAGTCCTCTAGAGCTTCTACAACATCAGATGAATTACATGTTGGTATCTGAGTATTCTTAGAGGTCTACCAACCATTCCTGGTACTCGATGAAAATGATAGGATCCATTCTTTGGGGATCAGACTTCCGAGAGCAGTTTGTTTAAGGACGTCTGAGCCTGAACAATTCATCTATAAAATCTTACTTATGTTTTGGTGCTATAGAGAACCTTTGCAGTTGAATGTTCCTTGGGTGAGTAGATACAACCAGTGACTGTTAGTAGTGGGAAATCACAAAAGTGTCACCAGTCTCAGAGACTCGGTCATATCAAAAAAAATTTGGGAAGAAAAAGTGTTCTGGAAAGATGAATCTACATGGCTAAAGACATGGAAGAAGAGCTGGGACAGTACCATGAGGTGGTGCACATTTAGATAAGTTACAACCACCCCCATTTGTGGTCCCACCAGGCTCCGTGAGATGGAGTACAAGAGAAGGGAGTAGCTACATATGCTCAAGGAGTGTGACCGAAAGGGCTCTTGGGATGATTCGATTAATTTTCTATGTCTACTATGAGCTATCGTATTAAATGACTTATGTACCAATAATTCCTTCATTCCATGAATCATGTCCAAGACCTAGTGTTTCAGGAAAATCCATTTACTTGACCATTACATCTAGAGATAACTTTTGGAGGATACTCAATAATAACACTTATGCCGACGGTGTGAGCAGACCCTTGAGGTGAGACTTTTGGTTATAACCTCTTGGTGGTAGCGTCGAGCCCTTACGACATTAGATTGGGTATGGACCGAAAATCAATAGTTTTTACACTGATTGATTGTATTAGGAAAAAAGGTTTAGTTTTTCCAACAATATTGTAATTGGATTTCCCATTTTCGGAGAAAAAGGAAACCCATGCAACATAGTCAAAACTCATGCAAAGGAAAGGTGTAGTCGATCACTCTTGAGTTAGCCAGCCCTACCCTCATGCCAGCTAGAGTGTTGAGTTTTTTGTTCCCAATAGAAGTAGAAAAGTGTGGGGGACATCCTTTCAAAAATATGTTTCCAGGTTTACCTCCATGAAGGGGGAGGTACTTTTTCTTTGGATGGGTACTACCAAAATTTGGACCAGACTTCTCCAGGGTAGCGGCACCCTTGTCAGTTTTGACAAAAAAAGGGGTGAATTTCCTATGGACAGAGAAGTTTCAGTAGAGTGTTTCAGATCAGAGATAGATATTTTCGAGTATAACTTTTCTACCCCTGACCTATAGGTAGGAACATTAGTTTTTGTGATAATGAAGAGGCAACACTACTTGATAGGTTGAAGTTTAATAGTCTACTCTGATCACAAGAGTCTTCGGTATATCTTCTCTCAAAAAGACCTAAACCTAAGAAAACTATGATGGATATAGATTCACAAGGAATATGACTTTGATATAGTCTATACTCCTAGGAAGGAGAATGGGGTAGATGATGTGCTCCACAGGAGGACTGGTCTACAGTTGCTGAGTGAGGCAACAAAGTAGCTAGCTGCGTTGCAGACATCCCTTGTACACTAAGATGGAGTAGCATACCTCTAGCCTGTGATAGTCACTCCCCCACTTCTTTAGAAAGTTCAGGAAGCACCACTTGGTACACTGACTGTGAGGCTCGACGTGCCTAGATATCCATAAGACAAGCACCTGTTGGATTTTTTGATGGAAGGGAGCACATCATATTCTTCAGTGGACGTACTATGGTACTGGGGGTACTGTGGGAGGAATCATTGAGGGAGTTTCCTATGTCCCCTCTGGTGGTACATATAAAAGTGGTGATGGAGTCTCAAGACCTTTGGCCCCAGCACTAGTGTCCACATATGAAGAAAGCAATGGCATAGTTTCTATCACGATGTATCACTTGTTAGAAAGTGAAGACTACACAGAGATGATAGTAGTTTTATGCTAACAAGGGACAAAGATTTTTGATTTTCTAGGAGGGGGACCACATTTTCTTCTGATTCTACCCAAAATAAGGACTACAAATATTTTGCTGAGGAGGCAAGTTATCACCGAGTATTATCAGACCATTTCTCATACTTTGGAGGATTGAGGAGGTGGAATTCCGCATGGCACTACCACCATGATTAGAGAGGTTGAACGACATCTTCCACGTATCCTAGCTAAGGAGATATGTGCATGACCCTTCTCAATTCATCGACCATGGTGACCTGGACACAGATGATGGGGCGAAATTTATAGAGGATCCAGTAGAGATTGAGGATCGACAGGAGCGGGTCTATCATGGGTGGTCGATACCTCAGGTGTGAATTCGCTGGTAGCACATAAAATTCTAGGAGAGAAAATGTGAGTGAGAGGATCAGGTCCATCCTTAATACCCCCATTTGATTCATTAGTCTATTTTGGGGATTTTGGAGACTTAAATCCCTATGGTAGGGAGAATGTAATGTCCTATAAATTCTATATAATATTTTATAAATATAAGGAATTATTTTGAGACTTCAAAATATAACATCGTGTGGTTCCGAGGCCCGGAGTGCTCGGAATGATCCATCGATGTTTTTAAGCATTAATTTGCTCGCATAAGAAGTTTTCCTGAAAAATTAGAATAAATCATAAATGGTTTCTCGGATAAAAAATTTGAGGGCATTGTTGCACTCAGGATGTCAGTATTACCCTCGGCGAGACTTAGGTTTAGTCTGCAAGAGCCTCCTATGAGAAAACCAAAAAATGGCATAACCATAAGTAAAATAATTAAATAATATTATTTTATTTTTCAACAGCTTATAACTCATGAATAGTAACTCAGTTTAAACATCTGAGACCACTGCTAAAATCATGAGGGTATGATATCTTTAGGCAGATACTAACATTGGATGGCACGTACCACTAGTGAAAGTTAGTTTTTGGCCGTAAATAAAATAATTAAGTGAGAATTAATTTATTTTAAAATAAATAAAATTTAAACGGATACTTTGATTGGAAATTTGAGAGTACATCTGGTTTTATGAAACGTGTTTTTCTTAGGAAGAGCCTAATCCCGACCATCGTGATTCGGGGTGACCGTTAATAATTTTTTGAACTTTTTTTTAGTTATGTTCAGTAAAAACATGAGTGGAATTTTTTATCATATGATCCATTTCTCAGATTAAAAATCTGAGCACACCGTTGAATCAACAGCCCCAGGATTCGCTTAAGGGAGGCATATCTTCGACCGTAGTAGGTTGGGTGAAAAAGTTATTTTTGTGAACTTTTTAAAGAATAATTTAATAACTTGTTTTGTTATTTATTTTCCTTCATTCCTCGAATGGAATAATGGTGCTGGCGGGACTGGCGACATGTCATGACAATAAATGCATTGACTGTTATTTTTCTATAAACACACCATTGGGAATTTGGGAGGTCCATTTATTAAATGAACCTCATTAATTCCCCGATCATTGCACACTCCTTCTACACTCCAATTTATAAGGGGCATAGGGTGGGGTGTTGGCATGATTTCACCAAGTGACAAACCCTGGCAATATACCGTGATGCCAACCACCTGAAGGGTGATACACGTTACAACTAGCGATGACGAGTTCCACTGAGTCATGGACCGAAAAAAAAATGAAGGAGGTTCCATTGACGATCATCAGTGGACATGTCATCCATATAGGGGTTTAATTCATTTATTCATTCAAATGATTTTACTCTTCTATGTTCTTGAATAACATAAGAACGAGGGTCAACCGACTAATGGTTTGACCCATGATTCATTCATATTTGTGGGAGGTTATTGTGGGGAATCTTATGGGGTTATTCTTTTTTTCAATACAACTTTATATTAAACTCCCATAATATCATCCATATTGAGAGATAATTTAGAGATTGTGGGCCTAACGAACCTAGTCCGAACCCCCCACTATCTTTATTTCATTGCGCCACCTCGGAAGACCGCGAGAATATCAACGCACGCTGCAAGAGGAGGTTCACGGCTTGTCAGCTACCGAGAATAGAGGAGGTGGCCAACATGATGGAAAGCTGCATAAGGAAGGCTATGTGACCATCGTGCCACCGATGAATGGAAGACACAACGGTGGCCGAATCCGCCTCTGGCGAGTTTCGCAGTAAACTAACGGCACCCACATGGCACCGGCGCCTCGCCAACCAAATTTCCTTTGGGCTGTTTTGGCATTCGGGTGACTAGGAGGTTACACCCCCTATGCCAGACCAAACAGGGCCGCCACCCTCGATCCGAGCCACTGCACTAGAGTCGGGCCACTACCCTCAGAGCGGGCAGCCTCCCTTAGAGTGGGTCACCACATTGGACCGGGTCGCTTCCCATGCAGGTAGCCACCCAGCAGGCCTCCACCCCACATGGGCCATGTCGCCCCCTTGCAGTCCTCCCTATTCTGGTTGGGTTTCCCTTGAGGTCTGCCCTCGTTGCCCCCACCCCCACTTACGAGTCGCTCTCGTTGCCCCCCCCCCCCCCACACACACTTGTGGGCCACCCAATTCTGGATGTGCCACCCCTACGGGCTGCCCCTTTTGTGTGACAAATCAGAAATCGGCCTAGCGGGCCAATACCACCCAAACTCAGCCTAGACATAGTTGGGCCATGTCATTTTAACTAGGTCAGAATGGTCCTGGCCCAACCAGACCTAGAAAAAACTTGAAGATGAATATCTTGAGAACAATTCACTTGTTGGATAAACCATCTACAGTTTTGGGATCCTTGGACCGATACGGTCCATTTGGTATACTCCACATGAGTTTTGAAAAACGTTGTAGTACAGTTGGGTTGGATTGAACCCTAATATAGTTGGGCCCTCAGAGCTAAAACACTTATAATTCAAAGACAGGGCGTCCGATTGACGAGTCATCTGTCGCTTCGGAAATCATATGACATGGAGATATTTAGGGTTACCTATTTGTGTAGATTAGTGGCAGTTGAGGTGAGAACAATATCTCGAGGTGTAGATTCTACAGAACATGAGGACACCGAGTTAAAGGAAAACTATGGTAGGCCACAACGTGACGAAAAACATTGATCTTATGCGGGTCAGCATCTATCGATCCTATAATGGTCACCACTAAGTGACCATGTGTGGGTCAGTGCATACCAATCCTGTGTGGGTCGAAACTTCTATGGGTCAACGGGGGATAGTTACCTATCGATACTTTGTGGGTCCACGAGGGGTTAGTTACCTATCGATCCAATGTTGGTCAACGACAATGATTCTTAAAAGAATATGATGATCTATTTTATGACTAATAATCTGTACTTTTGTACTTAATTTATACCAAATTGTGAGGTGATTCTTTTACCTATATGGTACTTCAATCTTTTTGGTGTTACCTGTGTGGTAATTGTATCTTCACGGGGTTACCTGTGTGGTAAATCTATATTCATGGTGTTACATGTGTGGTACTTATAGCTTCATGGTGATACCTATGTGGTACTTCTACCATGGTGGTATCATCTTCGTGGTGTTACCTGGGTGGTACATCTATCTTCATGGTGTTTACTATTTCATACTTATATCTTTTGGTGTTACCTATGTGGTACATCTACCTTTGTCGTATCATCTTCATGGTGTTACCTTTATGGTACTTCTATCATCGGGGTGTTACCTGTGTGGTACTTCTATAATTGTGGTGTTACCTATGTGATACATATATCCTTGTGGTGTTACCTATGTGGTACTTCTACCTTGGTAGTATTTTCACCATGTTGTTAATTGTGTGGTACATCTATCTGTTTGGTTTTAACCTTGTGGTTCTTATACGTACGTGGAGTAACCGTCGTGGTGATATCTTTGTGGTGCTACTTGTGTGGTACATCTACCTTAATGGTGTTCCATGTGTGGTGTCTGTTCCACATGTACGATAGTAGTATATCTTGATAACATAGGTATTTTTATGGAAATATACCTAAGTATAGTTGATGTTATGTTTTGTGGTCATTCTTTTGGGAAACACTTGGAGACCTACGGGGGTCTTGGGGTCCCTAATGAGTGTTGTTATACTCACCCATGGATGGGCTTCTCCTACACCTTTTTGTGTCTGCTGTAGACTATTTACAACATTGATTGAGGCTGAGGGAGCTAGGACTGGACAGTTCAAGGAGGTGGACCATTCGATGTGGTGGGATGCGGAGGAGACTGACGGAGTTGGAGTGTTGAGGAGGTGATCTATACCTATCCTATAGGTACGAACCCCGGAGGACGACCTAGTATATGTTTTCCTTTTTCTTTTAGTTATATTATACTTCATGTCGTACTAGTACTTTTACATTCGGGCTTGTGTTTTGACCCCTTTTTTAATTTCAAAACACTTTTACATAAACAGTTTACCTTGTGGTTATATCTTATTGGCTTCTAGTCTGTGCAGTTTCTTCTTGTTGTGTTCTCGGACTGTGTGTTTATACAGGATAAAAAGGGAATGCCTTCCTATTTAAAAGATATGCCTTTCCCTTTCTAGTCTCCATCCTTTGGCATATGCAAGCCAGGCTTGGGGTAGTCACGACATGGGACCCGAGCGACGGGTCGTGATAGTACGAGCGATAGTTCACTAACAAAGACTCCACCAAACCCAAAATTGTAACTTATTCAACTCCATGCTAGAAATACAATCATGGATGGTCACAAGACTGAGGACCTTCATTAAGCATAGATTCCCTCTGTATCATTTCTAAAAAAATCATGGACCAACCTCAGCTCAGAATTCATCTCTTTGTTAATTAATTAGTAACAAACACTTCCATTGTACGACCTCCTCGTGGTGTCATGTGTACATGCAAGACAACATCATCTATCCATCAAAACGACCATGTCACTTGGGTCTTATAAACAATAATTTCATGTTCTAAAATTTAATAGGATAACACATAATCCATAGAACATAGAAAATCTAGGCTCCTTCAAGTGCATACCCAACATGACCACATGGCTACCTCATACCCCCACCAAGTTCATATGTCTGTTTTCCCTCCATCTCTAAACAATGAACTCCATCCCTAACGGAAATTATATCACAAGGATTGAAATATCTCAAATAATTCTATAAACCCCCATGTCAAGGTAACATACATACATGACGAGCACAAAGGTAGGAATAGTATAACATATATCATCATAAAATCATGCAATAAAAACCCATCACAGAAAAGGATACAGTAATATCACTAATGGAACCAGAAATAGTCTAATAATATACACACAAACCCAAATGTGATCCCAATAAACAATGACATCAAATATGCTGACCAATAAATCAAATATGTAAACATGTTTATACGAGATTAAATGAAATAGTGAACTTCCTACCATATGTGCAAATATGCTAGGATGAAAAGGATTACTCCTTGAGTCCAATTACATAACCTATTACTAATCACATTCACAAATAAACATTAATATACATATATATATTGATCAAGGATAATCCACCAAAACTGACGATGCATCAATCTAATCATTATCATCGGATATATTGATGATATTTGATTGATAATAATAATTAAATAAAATAAAAATAATAATATTGGAGAAGTAAAGAAATGAGATGGTTGTGGGATTTTATAGAGAGAGGGAGTCAATTGTTCTATTTGTTTCTCCCTTAGTATCCTAAAAAAATCATCTTTTTAATATATATTTTCAATTCCTCATTAATCCATATATCTCTCTGCATAATTTAATTACAAATTTAATATTAAATTTATTTATTTTTCCATTTTCTATTAACATCATTCGCCCCCACAAAAAACCTCCAACACTTTTTTTCTAAATTTCCTCCATTAATCATGTTAAATGATTACTTTAAAAACATGTTAAAAGACCTCCATTTGAATATATATATATATATATTCATTATATCAACACACATATGCACACATATATTTCTATTTAACTTTTATATATATAAATATATTTATCGTCACCCATATATATACATATATATATTAAATATAGATATATTTACATACATTTTATATATATAGAAACACCAAGATATACATATATACACCCAATAAAACATATTTGTACATACATATTTAATCTATATATATAAATATTTAAATTTCCCACAAAAAAAACAAATTTATTAATCATAATAATATTTATATTTTTTATTATTATTAAATATTCTATATCATTACCATGATAATAATTTTAAATACAACATCCATTAAATGAATATAATAGTTAATAGACTATATCAACCCTATATTTTCATTTATTTATCACAATGTAATAATATCATGGTTAGTACCTATCATCACACAATTCATCCATGGAAAAATGTCTCTCATCATATATGTTAATAAATGATTATTTAATTACTTATGTAATAACTATTTTTAATAGAAATAATAATAATAATAATATATTTATTATTACTCTTATATGTGATGTAACTAAATATCTGACGCTCACAAATGTTATGTTGTGCCTCGCGTAAACCTCTCATCCCAAACATAACAGTGGTCTATTATATCTCATACATCACACTATTACTGTGATATTTAAATATTTTTCAAGAAAATATAATAAAATATTAAATATGTTATCCATAGGTGTGATCTAACCAATTTCATGATGTGGAGGAATGATGTGTCTTGCTTAGGGTAAAACCTACATCCCAGACCTAACATGGTCCAATGATTCCACATTAGATACACTATTTATGAAAAAAAATCATTATTTTGGACAATCCACATGAAATATATTATATCACATTCACTGTTTATGAATATTTTCATTATTTTAGAAAAATCAGTGGAATATAAAATTGTATATTTAATATTTTCATTCCATCCGTGTTAAGGAACTATGAGCCTAGGAATATGACACTACCTTAACAGAAAAAACTATAAATATTCTATATATTTTTTTAATTGTTAATAGATTTTTTACCCTTGTATTATGTCTTCAAATAAATATTTACTAATTTTTACTGAAAATTTAAATTTCTTATAAAAATATACAACTAAATTATTTACAAAGAATGTTTTATAATCCTAACAATTTTCGTGATCTTAAAATTATCCCCCTATATCAACGTCTCATCATTGAGATGTATCCATAGAATTAATTCTTGAATAGATTGGAATAATTATTTCAAACATCATACTCCCACCTCACATATATGAGGTGTAATATATCCTATAAAGATAATGTTAGGAATATAAACTGTCATCATTCAATCTATAGTATAACACAAGTTTATTCTAAGAGACTATGGGATCACACAAGGTTCTATTAGAATTATATGGTATCACCATAGGTTATCTTATGAGTCTACACATAACCCAATATATACACCCTTATAGAAATGAAAAATTATTTTTTTCCTAATACAGTAGTCACAGTCATCATATATATACTAACATACAAACATTCTCAATATAGGTAATTTATTCAAAAAAATTATCACAAAAAAGGAAACAAAAATATATTAAAAAAAATATAAACTATCTATAATAGCTAGAAAAAACAATGAATTAAATAATGAACTACTATAAAACACATGAACTAGTATATAAATGGATTGTAAACCTATGTTCCTAGTAATTATGCATGAAATACCAAAAATTTCAAAATCACGTATAAATATCATTAGAATCAGAAAAGGTGAATAAAATCAACATTTAAAACAAAACATAATATCCCAATTTATGGAAAATTATAAGCCTACTATACAGTGTTGGTCGGACACTATCATAGTTCCCCTACATGTGTTTAAAAAGCTCTAACTCTATTCAATATTGTCCCATGTCAAGGTAAGATAAATGAAATGTTAGCAATCTTAAAATATGATACCATTTTATAATATCAAAATTCAATTAACTGAGACTAATATGGAATACCACGTGACCTCATACATTTCTCCATATATGTAAGTGGCAACCGACTAGTAGGGATGGTCTAATTATGATTATGGAAAGACTATACTCTGTAAATTATTTCATTGAGAATGACAAAAAATAATAACATATGTCCAGTGTAAACAATAATAAATGACATAAAATGAAATCATGTCATTTAATAAATGAGGTATCCCAAATTGAAAAACCATTTCTATGTAGAAAAGTAATAGAAAAAATAAATAAATAAACAATGGTGTCCTCAAGAGTCTATCGCAATCTGTTACTATCTATGGGTTCATCTTTGTAGTTAACCACCAGAGGTCCCTAACCCATCACTCGATCTCTAGTCATGAAATCTATATTTACACCAAAATTCTTGATTAGTGAGTAAGTACAAGACTTATAAGGACATCAGTAATTCATCCTCAAACTATTATGTTAAATTATAAAAATCTATGAAATAATAATAATAATATTCTTAATAATCCTGAAAAAATGAAACAATTATGGTTATTTCACAAAACATTCATCCACCATATCTTACACCATATCTTCTTTAGATCCATGTGGAAAATATAATTCTTGATTGTTGATATTTTGATAGGAAAGAGAAAATAACTATGTGTGTTTGGTTTGACCCAACAGTTTATTGTGAGTGAGTGGGGTTAAAATTTTTCCCCAACCATTTATGTCTGGTTTCCATTTTCATTCATAATATAATCCCAAAATAGTTCCCTAATCATTTATTAGGTATATTCCTAGTTTTAAAATGTGGGTGGTTGGTTGGTGCTCACAAAACTTATGGATTCGCATTTCTTGAAAGGATGGGAGGTCAATATTATTACACCATATTTGGGGGGAATCTTTTCCTACTATGGGTCTCTCTTATAGAATTTAGATATGTTCAAAAATCTCTTCGTAATCTTGATACAAGACTGGTTAACCTAGAAAAAATATCATATGTTAAATCCCATTCTTCATAGAAGTAGGGATCTCATTATTGAATCTATTTGTATATATTCATGGTTCTTATTCCAATTCTCAGTAATTAATAGATACTTATATGTTGAAGCCACATAACCTGGAACTTCACAATTTAATGTCATTCATGGAAGTAGTTTATAATCCTAGGCGGGATTTATTCTAGTATGAGGTGTTCTACATGTCATGTTATCTGTATGAATCAAAATCCACATAGTTAATTAATCCAATTTTTTTAACATATTGATGTAAGGACATATTTTTTGACACTCAAGCACATGATATTCATGGGAGTATCTCCAAGATACTTCCTACTAATCCTGATTTTATTATAAATTAGATTTATCATATTTTGATCACGCCCTTGAGATAGACGCCAAGGTAGATGGAATCAAATTAGGTATATTTGTATTATTCAACTCATTTAGTATTTCATTTTGTTATTTCTATTTTTGGTGGATATTCATGATGTGAAATAGGTGGCCATAATAACTCTTTATTCCCACATGATATGTGTTCGATGTGTAAAACATTGGATATAATTTAATTAGTCTCACTGCATGTGGATGCAGTGATTATCTGATGGGAAAACACTGTGAATGATTTAATATAGACATCAGAACTTATAAAAGCATCATTCATAACCTTGTTATAGAAGGACTTAGAGTCATTATATTTTGGTTGGTTTCTCATTCGACAGATGGGTGAAGTATAATTAGCAGCTGATGGGAATGATTGGGTCATGTTTTTGAAATGTTAGAGACAATCTAGGACTAAAACTGAGATGGATTCACATTTAATCTTAGTATCCGGCCGTATGAAGGCATTTTATATATACTTGTTATGATAGGAATCACATTCCTCATTGTTTGACATGTTCTCAATCCATTGGGGGATGAGGAAAGAAGATCAGACCATGGGAATGATTGGGTCTTAATGGGTGAAATTTTAGAGACATGTAAGAACTTATATCTGAATGGGTGACCATTTGAATTTCGGCAAGATCCTTATGAAAAAATCCTATGTATATTGACTATTGTAGGAATTAGAGTCCTTTTAGTTTAATTGGTCAGGGCTTTCACACTAATGTTTCCAATATATGTGTGATATATCATATTATTCCACTAACCAAATCTTACACATTGAGTATTAACTTATAAAGTGTGATAATGTGCATGTGACTTATATGGTTATTGTGATTCCCTAATCACACATGATATATGATCAATGTGATAAATATGTGTTTGAAATAATTATTCTTATTTCTTTTGGGTGAGGGAAGTATGTTTTGGGACTATCTATTTGGGGGATTGATATATAGAATATTCTTTAGGAAGAAGTAATATATATCTTAATAATGGAAGGAATCATAGTTCTCATATTTCAATTGGTTGGATCGTATATATTTATGATGCCCATATATACAGGAACTATAATGTTATTCCACTGTTATTGGATTACAGACTAATGATGGACAATGTTATCAAGTCACTGGATTCCCTTTTACATGACCTTTTTTTCTTATCCAACATGTGTTGATTATATTCCGAACATTCATTAATGGTCTACTGGACATGTCAGGGGATATATTCCTGACATGTACAAATTCAATAGTTTGCTATAGTTATCTTGTCTGGTGGACATCACCTAAGTGGTATGTAATCTATGAAGGTTGTCTCATGGTCAGGGATGAATTTTTGGAAGAAATCAAAAGACCATGATTAAATTTCATGTAATCCATAAAATGACCCATAATGACATGAATAGATGGGGTCACATGATCCAACTAACATGACCTAGTGTAATTGATAGAGATGACATAAACACTTTGGGGGTGTCCTGAGAGACATTGTGATACATCTAAAGGGTGATTCATAACCCAAGGAGACATGTCTATGGAATATAATGATATATTAATGGAATTATTATAGTGTGTTGGGACTCTCATTTTACATGTCAGTATTATATCATGAGACATAGATTACATGAGATGATTCAATCATATGTGCCTATAAAAATGTTTATGTAAACAATCAGGTTTGAATAGAAACCCAATATGGAATCACCAGAGTAGGGTTGCGTGAATGGGGGCACCATGTGACATTAATTTAAATTTCTATTAGACATCAGGTGATCAAAACAGTATTCCAAAGAAGTGTTAAGAGTTTTTAGAGGCATGTCTTATTGTTTTCACATGTCCTAGGTGGTGGGGGTGAAGTACATGAGGGTTAACGTCTGTGTTTGTAGCATAACCATCCAATATTTATTTTTTGTTCTGAAATTTTATTTAAAATTACATAGATATGTGTAGTAATAGCTTTATTATGTCTCTCATGATCTAGTAAATTTCTAGAATGTTTTTTTGATGTCCTTCATGTGCCATACGAATGATAAGGGTAGGTTATTATTCATGATGCATGATCACACCTATTGTTAAAGAGATATTACCTGACTGGAATCATTTCCATTCATGAGATAAACTACTATGAACAATATTATCTTGTTCTATGGTGAACCAGTTCATCGATCCATGAAAAAATCCATATGTGGAAATATTAGACATGCATTTTTCATGGTGGATTGGGGGATTTATTAGAGTCACCACCATTTTTATTCACATCTTTGCTTGGAATGTATCATTAGAATCCCTAAAGGAGGTAGTGGAGGGCTTCAAAATCATGTATTTTTTAAGTACCCAATGTATCTCATTGTAGGGGTGTAACCTGAATTTTCACCATCACAAGATCATCCCATCAATTCCTCATTTATTTGATTATTTCCAACATAGGGTGTCTTGTTGAATTATATAGACATGTTGATCGTCATTCATAGGTTCATACTCCCATCTTCCTTCAAAAGATCATAATGCTTATTGAAAATCCTTCTAATGATTTCATGGGACATTTCTATATCCATTTTTGAGGCATGGATCACATTACTAATGGAATTTTTTAATGAAAATAATTTTTTGCAGGGTATTCTAGGACCATGATACTGAAATCCATTGAATTATGCCTGGATTAGATGACCATGAGATCCCCCCTTCATTTTACTCTTTATTTTAATTGTTTACATTAAAAATGATAGAGAAATTTTTAGGTTTTGTGAGTATTATCGAAGACAGTAACTCTTCCTCTTGGTGATTAATCTAACAACAAGTAGTGATTATTTTGGAGACGAAAAATTATTTCCATAAAAATTCAATATGATTTTTATTATAGACACAAGAGGGAGTTTAATGTCTCCTAGGCATTTCTGAGGTCCTTCATGTGACATGGATGACTGGATAGCTACATTTTGGAACATGAGTCATATTTGTGACTAGTTTCTTGTGGTCTCATGAGGACGTCTATGGGAATGATGTATAATTTTTATAACTAAAAGTGGCTCCCACCATCTCCCCATTTTTATTTCCATTTTTTATTGTAAAAATAATATGAGTTTTCACCATGATTCTCATGCGTTTTCATGGAAAATAATTTTTCTAAAATTGGTGATGCATTGCATGTGTTTTATAACCACAATATGCTGCCATCATTTTGAATATTTTTCTACAATTTTCAATTGATTGTTTGAATGTCCATCAGGTGTGCATCGGTAAAAAAATTTTATGGCAATGGGGAGCTTATATGGATGCCATTGCATGATCAATGATTTTGTGGGGAAACATTGGAAGGTAAGATAGATTTTTTTCGAGAAGGATCATGAGATCTTAAAATGGATCTGTGTTCCACATGAATTTCCCCATGATCCTAAAAAGGTTATGTAGTTGTTTTTTTCATAGGGGTCACGACATCCAGGTGATATTAGGAAGCTTATTCTACCTTTAATTTATGGTGAGAAACATACCCATATTTTGGTATCTCTAGCATTTTGGGTTTACTAATGATCATTTGGTGGGGGTCCACAAATTCCCTCTCTTTGGAGTGACATCCACGGGGAGAATGGATTACTTATAAGAAATTTAAATTCCCTCCTATGGAATCGGCGCTATATCTATTTGGTGTATTAGGTGATGCTCTATCTTTCAAGATATTACCTATAAATATGGGAGTGGAGAAGGATTCAGTCACTGGTTGCATGATTTACCAGATCTTATAAACTTATCTTCCATCTTGTAACCTCTTTATAGGAGCTTCCTGTAAGAACTCATTAGGAGACCTCACTACAAGCCCATTTTAGGAGAAATACGCCCCAATACACCTTTTGTTCAATATCTTTCTTTTATCAACCCAAAACAAAACATTAGTAATTGATTGGAATTTGGATGTGGGGATTCATAGAATATATATCATTATAATTTAGGGTCTTTTACCACCGACCTTTTATAATATTAATTTAGATACTTGTAGCTCCGACCATTTATTACATAGGTTTAGGTTCTGTTATCTAGAACCTTCAATCGCATTAGTTTAGGTTCATATACATCATATATTCTATCATTGTTGTTTAGGGTCATTTTTCAATGACATTTTCTTGCTATAGTTTAGGGTTTTTATCCCGGACCTTATATCACTATATATTTTTGATCATTTAGCTCAGAAAATTTATATTAATTGTTTAGGTTAATTTAGCTCAGAACATCTAATATTTTATTTCATATACATTTAGCTCAGAGCTTCAGAATCCATGAAACATAATATATTACTACTAGGACATAGCCTATGAACATGTATTATGGTGAATGAAGGCCATTAATTTACCAAAACACCCTGGGGTTTCGAATTATTTCATGGTGTTTATATGGCTCATGAGGATCAGATCCCCTATCCTATAAGGAGGATATTCCTCTACTTGGTATGTCAAATCAATTATGTGTTACTAGCATTTCCAAAGAGAGGTGGATACACTCTTTTGTAATTTTATAAAGGTTTATGAGTGTAATATCTGTTGAGGGTGAAATATTCATTTAGCTATGTCCACCAGGATAGTTTCTCTATGCATTAAATAAGTGATAACACAATTTTTTGATTCAATGAAAACAAAATGGGGATGATATGTTGGGGATGACCCTTAACAATCGGAGTGTCCAGATCCTACAATGGTGTTTTAATGGTCTATAAGGATTGAATCTCCTTTATTTCAAGGAGAATATGAAAGTAGTTGGTAGTTCAAATACCTTATGTGTTTGTAGAATGGTCACAAAAATATGGCATGCACTCTTTCTAAGGGTCATGAATTATTTGTAAGAATCAGTAATCTGGATGATGATTTTTGGAATGAGAATAAAGTTGGGAATGAAGGGTGTTAGCACCCTAGGGTTTTTCAACAATAAAATTGTGGTGATTGAGCCCTACAACTTGTCATTTTTAATCATGAGGTGTGGTCCATGAAAGTTTCTATAATTTATTTTTACATTATCATATTAAAAAAGGATACAAACCACATTGAATTGATGTTGAGGATGTCAAATCCCCTTGAATAGTCTAGTGTTAGGATTGTAAATCATTGTCCAATTTTCTCAGGTCATTATTATTGTATGGGATAGTCATGCATGTAATTAATAAAAATATAAGGAGCAGATGAGTTCTGCTGTAGTGAAGTGAGGGATAAAAAGGCAAGGATAAACCATATTGTAGAGTGACGCATCTGTTTTCATGATCATAAGCATATATGAAATAACCCTCAAAATAGATGCATTATAAAATAATGTGTCCCTTGAATATGGGTATCTTTTTTCTGAGGTACCTTGAAGATTTAAGTTATCTAAGTAACTCAAATAATGTATTTTAATTTATGGTTATTGTAATATTCAAGAACGTTTTTACTTCCCTAATGGCCTTTTTACTGCCTAGAGTACATATTCTCTAGGTGAGGAGATCTAAAAAATAGTAATATAACTTTTTACTCAACATGACAGTTCAGTGAGCATAGTTTGGCTTTACTAAGATAATAGAGTTGGACCTATATTGTTTATTCTTTATTTATTTAAACCATATTTTTTTGGTAAACTATGGAGGTGAAGATTTTAACAAATGAATACTTGACAATTTTTCATGCATCACATTGTGGGTATTCATACAGATATTTTTTTCCTATTTCACTAGCGTTTTTATATCATTCAATTTGGAAATTTATAATCTTGAGTGTAATTTCATTCAAAATTGAGAGAAGTATAAGATATTTTTGGTCTTGACATGCATGGACCTAATATTAGGTTTGTTACACATAAGCTCAATTAGGATACCCAGGGTCAAGAGTATTCAATCAGTATTCTGAGTATAGGATAGATAAGTTGTCAATCATAACTCGAGGTTCACATGTCATGAGTTTTGATATGGGATACTCATATTGGGGGTGGTTCCCAACACACTGAGGTGATGATTTCTTCTATAGTGATGTTAGGGCTCACATGGATTTGAAATTCATTTTAACAGAGTGATGAATTTGGTTGATGACCATATGAACATTTGCAAGAGCCATAAGAATACAAGAATTGTAAAAAAATGGGTCTCATGAAGATAAATGATCTCTATAAAATCCATGGAAGGTTTTTCGAAACTTGTGGCATTCAAGAAATGAATTTTTATTTATATATCGATATTTTGTAAGATTATGGATGCACCAATTACTATGGATGACCATGGAAAAGCTGTTGTGGTTCACTCACAAGGGATAAAAAATTGATGATGGTATCGATGGATTAACTTTATATAGTTGGGATGTTTTTGTCTCTTTTTGATTTAACATCATGCATTAAAAACACTTTCCCTATAATTTATCATTTTAGGTTAATGATGTTTTTTTTGTGAGGTTTTACTGTCATGCGGCCATGGAATATGCATTGCATTTTAACATCATGCGGTAAAGATTTCAGAAGAAACATTAAAATGTTTCAAGACATATTAGATGAGTTCAGAGGAAATACATTGAAATGATTTTTACATAGGAAATTAGTCATGTATTTATCAACATCTATGATGTTTGGGGTGAATTTTTTCCTTTTTGATTTTTATAGCTGATCCTAGGTATTGAGAACCGGGTGTCACTATATATCCTATGATGATTGGAATCAACCCACATGTAGTTATTAAATTGGAAACACTATCCATAGGTATGTATGATATGAAGAGGTGGGATTTTTTTTTTTATTTCCCTTGGGACAATGAGTGGTGATTAGGATGTCACTATTTTTCTCATGATGATAAGAATTAAGAAAAATTTAGTTCATGAGGAACTATGTAGTTTAAAATCATGCAACAAGGATGTTAGGCTCCTGGAATAAAAAGGTATATTGTGGATAGACCAATGGATGGATATATAGGGGTCAGTACATATCCCAAATTTGTATGAATCAATACATATGTAATTATTAATTAAGTGCCATCATGTGAAAGTTTTTCCTATACATTGAGATAGAATTTTTATATTTTTTGTGACTGGACACATGATTGATGATCTGATCATCACTACATATCATGTGATGAAGGTAATTAACTCAAAGATAGTTCTTTAGGATAGTGGTGTAATGAGAGATCAATCACCCACAATAGTGGTCATCTCGGGAAAGGTTCATAGGGAAGTTCAATATTAAATCATGAAAATTAAATCAACCATGATGTTTATTGGAATGATGGGAGGACTCGTGGTATGACTTTTATGGTAATTAATTCTAGATCATGATGAACCTATCACATGTTATTGTTCCGGAATTGTACGAGGAATATATTACTGACAATATTGAGCTCACCTGATCTATTTCATGTGTGAGAAACAAGGATTCGCAAGGGTCCCTTGTACCAGGCATATGTGAACAAGGATAATATATGGTAATTTTGTATCAGATGATTATTGTAATAAGATATATGATTCAGTCATCACTAAATATCTCAGTGAAATGAGAACCAATCCATACATAGTTCTAGAAACCCATACCATTTAATATCAAATATTCATGACATAATCCATATAGTTTAAAATATTTTATTAAGGATGTGGGTCCCTTTATGTGAAAGGGAAGTAAGACTATGAATCCTTGTAGTTTTACATCATGCATTAAAGGTATATGTTGTGCAGTTTAACATTGTGTGCTATGAAAAAAGATAACCCCATATGAAAAAGGGAATATTTTTGTTGGGCCCAATACAATATTTTTGGGTGTTACTGCATATACTATTATGGTAGGAATAAATCTACACATAGTTCATGGATAAATATATTCAATACATGGAGATAACTATCACATAGGGATGGATTCATATCATCCTTCATATGAATAGATATGGATCTTGTCAAGTGATTCATTAGTGAGATGGTTGTTTTTATTTAGTTTAATGTCATATATTGGTGACATGATTGTGAATTTTAACATCATGGAATCGGGATAATAGATGATGCCCAGATTAATGCATTTCCACTAGGATGAGTTTTGTACAATTTAAATTAATTTGATTAGGATGACCGACATTGTGCAGTTTATCATCTTTCTACTAAGATGATTTCCCAAAAATTTATTGTCATTTAACTAGGACACACATGTTTAGTTCATCAGTATACAACCAATGTTATTCCATATAGTTTAACATCATGTGTTCATCACAATAGATATTTTTTAGTTTAACTTATTGCTTCTAGAATTAGATTTTTTGTGTTTAAATTCATGTGATCAGGACTATAATGGGTAGTTTGATGACCTACAACTAGGATGAATCTGTATAGTTTAACTTTTTGTGGTCAATTTATTGGGAGATTGATGATATATATGAAAAATATTTGTGGAGAATTCATTTATAGATGGGTGGTGTGACATTCTCCCTATTCAATGTGCGGACAGTGAGTATTATATATTGTGATATTCCATACGTATGATGTAAGGCCATTCCCATTTGTGGTCCATTATTTTATTTTTCTTTTCTAGTTTCATTGAGATCCATATAACCGACACTATTTCTTCATAAATGGATATTTAGAGTGACGTAAAATAAATTTATGTTGTAATTACATCATTATTCATGTTAACTAATTAATATGGTGTTATTTATGTGGAAGTATTCATGGTGCTATGGTAAGACAATAAATCATGAAAGTGTTTTTTCTTGCCCTGAAATCTTATCAATTTTTACCATATTTGGGTATATATATTAATGTGTATAATTAAAAAATACTTGTAATATCCCATGATTCATGTACCTAGGAATTACATTACTTTTAAGGAAAAGATTATAAATTTCACAAATAAACACCCAATGATTATTTTAGTTTAGTTCTTTTGGAATCTTGGAACAAATTATTCTAATTTGTTTTAGGATCTTCAACATCTCCCATAAATATATTTCCCTATAGTACTTCGACTTAAATCTTTATTTTATAACATAGGGAAAGGAAACCTAAAATTGGATAAGCTCAAATTGCTAGTTAGGTTAAACAGAAGTGATATATAAGAAAAACCTGAGCCATAGGATGTTATAACATGATCATAGAATTATAATATCACGCCCTACATATCAAATGGAAACATGAATCATAAGCAAATAAAATAACATAATCCATAAGATCCTAAAATTGACATAAGTCATGAAATTTTTTCATACGCATCAACTTGAAACCTTGTGAGCATGTGTAAATAATAATAGTTTCACTCATTAAAGACATGGAATTAGGCCATTTCATAACCATATGGACATGAAAACCAGGTCCTCACCTAGAATTATGGACATGAAAACTAGTTCCATGCATTGAATTGTGAACATGGAATCAGGTTCACAGATAACATATATTCCTCATGATTTTCCATCTTTACCCAATGTATTAAAGAGAGATATATGTTCCACCCATCCCTTAATGATATCATACATACATGTTCCACAAGATCATAAACAATCATATCATAAACAATGTAATGGAATGGGTGTCATAAACATGTAATCTTGTAATAAACTATAAAAAGGGACAAAAACCATAATCATTTAATAGAAAGCATAACCTGTGAATAGAAGGGGGTTTATATAAAAATCATACAATAAAAACAGAAACTATTTAATGAAATAATATGAATGGTATTATTGATACAATAATAATTCATGTCATCATAGGTGGGGACATATTTTGGAAGATAACATGGGATAGGAATCTTCCTTAAAAAAATTAAACTAGAAAAAAATCCTATTCATGGAAACCACATTTAAAACATTTAAAGGAATCATGAAAATAATTTAATTTTTTTTCGGATGCTTTCATTGGAGCGCACATCCATTTGTCGAGGGTCCACTTATTTTTTCCCCACATTCCCGCTTCCCAAATGTGGGCAAAAATTGTCGCTTATTCAGGATGTTTGCACTTTGATAAAAATGGGATGATGGGTTGTCAGTTTCTCCTTCCGTGGATTCCTCTTCGAAACTCGTTACCTAGTATGGGTCTCCCATATAGATTAATACTCTTTCGTGAAATTCTTCTTGGTGACATGTCTTCATGGACTCCGGTTAATTACACTACATCCGTCAAGACATTCACAGGGGTTCGGTCAGGGCAGAAACCTTTGGTATGTGGAGTAGTCACTTTGGACATCAAAGGTGTGTCTGGACACTAGAAAACTAGTGCGTCTGGGATTCATCCCATTACAATAGGGATTCTTGAGGTCACCGAATCATGAGGTATCCCACGTTGAATGCGGGGAATTATATTCCATGGTCATGTCTCTATATTTTTCTAACATTCCCATTTCTAATACATGGTATGATGCGAGTTTAACATCTGGAAGAGATGGATTGGATTGATCAGAACACTAAATATAGTGGATGAAATGGGTTCAACCCTAGGAGGGAACAAAAAAGTTGGGGATAATGCGTAGTTAGGTACCCGATTACTATTATGATTAGTGAAGAGGTAGATGAAATTATTTTACCGGGATGTAGCGGCCCGGTTAAGATTCATGATGGATGTGGATTGTTAAATGAAGTGGCAGTGGAATGAAATGGAATCGTCATCAAGGAAACAGTGATATTTGTATTGATACTCAAAGAGACTTCCTATGTATCCCCATGGCTGGGAATCAAAGTATCTATAGTTCGGTTAGGCAATGGGACACCATAATAGGTGACCCATATAGATGGAACCCGGATAAAGTGGAACCTCTATGTTAGGGAATGACCATCCTGAAACACATAGACTCAAGGGAAATACTAGGATGAACCTAGGTGATAGGTTTGAGCGTTATGAGGGTTTCATACATACCATGCCTTGGCAAGGATCAAAGTCCACATAGTTCATGATGGTGGCATAGAATTGGAGTGTACGCAGCAGACAGCGACCTGATGATAATGATGGGGCATACGCATGCTTAGCGGCCCTAGGATGGTCTAACGACACTATGGTGGACTAGATATGTGATTCCCAATGAAATTGAAGACAACGTATTACCAAAATGTTTGGGTTGACAACGACTTTCTGCGGAATGGGGTTGAAAATAGCTTACCGCTGATTGGGTTTGACAACGTGTTACTAGTGATTGGGGGACAGTTTTGTGTCTTTTGGGACAAAAAGGGCATATAATTTAATGTCATGCAGGATCAGTATGGACCAACATGTAGTGTTTGAGACCAATTGGTTTTGGGGATGAACCTCATGAAGGCTTCCTACGTACCTTTCCTTGATAAGGATCAAAGTCCACGTAGTTCAAAAATGATGTTGTTGTACCGACAAGAAGGGGTATGAGACCAATAGTTGTTGTGAATGAACCACAAAGAGTCTTATTACATTCCTTTCATTGGCATATATTAATGTCCAAGTAGACTGGGATGGGTGATGGTGAACTGACGTGAAGGGGGTCAGGACAAATATTTGTTGGGCTTGAACCAATAGGTGGCTTCCTACGTTCCTTTCCATTGAAATAGTTAAAGTCAATGTAGTTTGGTAATGTTGTTAGTGAACCGACGTGAAGGGTTTCAGGACCAATAGGTGTTGGCCTTGAACCTCTAGGAGGCTTCCTATGTATGTTTCCTTGGCAGGGATCAATGATCATGTAGTTCGGGAAGGGTGTTGGGGCTTATACTCTAGGCTACCCAGAGTGGATTCCAAAGTCAATGCTTACTCGAAGACCACATGAGTCATGCTCGGTGTGAGAAACAAGAGTTTGGAAAGAATTGACAATCACGTCGTGAAAGGTGCGTCCGTGGGAGGTGGAATGGTATTACACGTGATTAGCCGCCCAAAAAGGAAATAGGGTCTTACACGTGGTTCGCAACCGAAATAGGATACAAGGGCTTATGAATGGTTTTATTCTTATGGATATGGAGGTTGAGAATTACTCTATGATAGAGGCCGAGTGGCGAAAAAGTCCAACATGAGAGGGATTTGTAATGGAAGACAGTGAATGATTCTGGAGCCGATAACCCTCTCTAGTCTTTGGCAAGGAAAATGATAAGAGGAGAAGGGGTGATTCCTCCCAAAAGAATGGATAGGGGCATACAAAAAAGTTATATAACTTTCTTTACAGATATATGTTGTTCCAACAAAGAGGACCCCGTTCCATGTGAGGAAGATATCACTCCCGTGGAGATGAGTAGATGTAGAGAATGTCCAAGGTGGGGATCCTCGTGTATGATGCATGGGTTTGGGTCACAGTTTAACGTCATGTGCTGAGGATGATAGTTTGTGAAGTCTAATTTCTTACCGCTCGGATGAGGTGGGTTCACATGGCACCCCTAGGACTTACATAACAGATACATTTCCTACCATAGGGATGAGAAGTCACCCGAAATGCCATGTAAAAGGGGTCTTCTGGAGTGATCCATTGAGGGGACCACATTAGGGTGGCTATGAGAAGAAGCATTATACATTATCATGCCAATGAGATGATGCATAAGGCTATGAAATGCAATGGGAAGAACCACCCAAGGGACATTGAAATCTCTTCGTGCAAACCAGGAGGGTTGCATGGGAAAAAGAGTTGTGGAGAAAAGCGGTTAACATGTAGAAGCCTCGTGAGGCTAGGGTTCTCCATGTAGTGGAAGGGAATCTTGAAGGGTTATTCTTCAGGATGTGGCATGACCTAGCCTAAGAATAATTCATAGGTGCATATGGAAGGATCTTCTCAAAGTGGAAGGGCTTTCGTAGAGTAGTACATCATGATGAAGGGGTGCCCTGTGACGTGTAGCATTGCGATGCACAATGTCCATACCTTAGTATGTGGGTTACATGTGCATGGAGGGTACTCTGCAATGTGTTATTTCACCATGAAGTATCGAGTACTCATGGGGATCCACTTCTTTCATGATGTACCATGGGTACAATTATGGGAATCCCCTTTTGAATAGGGGTTGAATTCAGGCAAAGGGAAACATGCATTGCAATGCTAATGTACCTTTAAGAGCAGATGATTTGCATTGAAAAAATTTCTTCATGATTAGAGAGCTAAGAAGGTGAAATTTTGGAGGATCCACCCTTTGGGATTGAGGGGATCACAATATTTATATGAAAGAGGTGTCGTGAAGTAGATCTTCCTTGATGTGAAGTCACATGGCATTTTTTCATAACCACAGAGCCTCCCGCCACATTGCTCAGTGGAGGCATGGAAAAAATCAATCCGGTTCACAGATCCTCCTACCTCCTAGCTCCTTAGTGGCATCAAAAATGTTAATCCAGTTCACGGAGCCTCCCTCCACTTTGCTCAGTGGTGGCATTGTAGAGGGGGAGCTTTGCACTTTCTGAGGTGTTGTTGGGCTCTACAATGATCTTTATGAGGCATCCGCAAGGGCTTCGCTTTTACTCTTCAGTTTTTTTCCAATTTCGGCACCAAAAAATGCCCCCCCCCCAGACATGCATCCAAAGAGAAAATTAGGGTAAATTTATGAGGGTCAATCGCAAAAACTCTTTGACCAATCACAAATAAGGCTCACGGAGGAGGTTCGAGAAGCAGAGAGGCGACACACGTGCCTAGAGCACCATGAAGCTCAATGTGGATGGATGCACTACGAATAACAAGGGGTCATAGCCTAAAATAGGGTAGGATGGAATCTTTTATTTCCTTTCTTATCTCTGCATTTTGGCATTTACAAGCCTCAATTCAAGATGCTTCATGTACTCTGTGATTTCTCCTTATGAATCAGGCTTTTTTCTGTGTGGTGCACATCGTGTCTTTGTCTCTATGGCAGTGCACTCTGTTGCTTGCACCTGAAGCTCAGGGTAGGGCTCTATGCTTTAATTTCAAGGACCGAAAATTGAAAACGGGCTACGTGAACAGGCTTTGTGAGAGGGCGTCGAGAACCAGAACCAAAAAGATCTGAATTTTAAAAAATCGAATGGATCACAAGGAGGCTTCTGGGGTGTCCTTGTAGATGCTTCCTAGAGGGAGGAAATGGTGGATAACCCGTGTATAGGTGAGTTCGTGTGAAGCCATTATTGAAATAATTCACTGTTAGAGCTTTTATCAATGATTCAGAAGGACTATCCTCCAAGCTGAAGGGTTACTCTGTACAACTTTTGCCTAAGGGATGACTTCATTGTCCATGAAGTGAGTAGAGACATTCAGTCTTACTGGTTCAAGCGCACGTTGTGTCAACGCCAGTGGCTCAGGGCATCAGGCATCCAGACCAGGTAGGAAATGAAACATGTCAATCGTTATTTTCTATTAAATCATGTGAATAAAATCCATGAAAATGAAATACAACCAGAGAGCTCTCCCGCACTCAACCATACTGTCATGAAGGAAACCATGGGAAACCTGGATAAGGGTTATTCCACGGAGTGGGATATGTGCCAGGGTGGAAAATTCAAAGATGATAGTGCCTGGGCCTTCTCGTTAGGTGCCTCATGCATGGATTTTGGAGTAGAGATGAGGAGTGTGGGCCCATATGAGGCGACTTGGGCCTCCCAATTCCATATTTATCATCTAAAGAAGCTGATACCAATGTTGCTTATCATATGGTCATTAAGGACCAATACCTTTCATTTGGACTATGGAGAGGTCGAAATCTTTTTATGGGATCTGCATCAGATCATGGGTTTCCCAGTATTGGGGGTGATTCAAGATTAGTTCCTCCCTATTACCGTTGCATTGGAGGATTCAGAATAGATGTCACTACTGGTGATGTCATTGATGGATAGTGTCGGAAGAGGATAAGCAGTCAGTGAGGGATGCTGATTTCAAATGGTGGTTTGAGTAGTTCTTGAACAACCCAGAAAATAGGCAGTTCTCTGTGAGGCCTCGAACATGCTCCAAGGGGGCTCACCAAGGAATGTATAACTCATACTATTGGCTCATGGAGGATATCCAAGGGAAGATGTGGGGATTCATAATCTGTACCGAGTAGCAACCATTAGTCTGGTTTGCTGCATTCATTGTGGCACTCTTTGGCAGTTGGATTCTGCCAGTGAAAGACATGAACATGGGCTTGCGACCAAGCACATTTATCATAACGTCCATGTTAGTAGCAGGGGGATAGGTTTTCTTTTGGATCCTGATTATATCCATGCTATAAAAGATTTTGTGGCATATCTGTGAGGGGAAGAAGCCAGAGTGAATATTTGGGCTATTATACCTCCTGTATGGGTGGATCGCAACACATGTCAGGGAAATCTAGGAATATCTGAACCCTATATCCCCTACATGATTTAACATCTTCAAGTCCATTTTGAATTCTATTTGGAGATTTTTGACCAATCTGACCATTCAGGCGGTCTTGAACCTGGTCTAGAAGGTAGGTAAGTTCAATTTCCACCCATTCTCGTTGCCAAAATGTGTGTTCACTGATGAAGGTCAGTGAATAGAAGAGAATATGTCCTAAATGATTGCCTTTTTGGGTGGAGTCCTCGTGGTGCAGGTGGACTGCGAGACCCTCTGTGAGCATTACACCCCGCACCGATTTTCATGAATGATTCTATGTATGTAGCAGTTGACCCCACGGGTCTATTTGAGGGTGCACCATGAGGACCACCCTTGTGTAATGAAGCATATGTGGCTCATGTTCCCACGGCAGGATGGGAAGATGCAGAATGAGTTACCTCTACCCATGGCCATCTTTATACTGGTGAAGGAGTACACCAAAATATGGGAGGCAGCCTACCCTTGAGAGATTCTAAAGTAGACGACCATTCGAGCCAGGGATGGGGTGCCTCCCCAACCTCGAGGCTGGGGCCCGAAGAAAACAAGGAAATATCACGATGGAAGGACTACAGTGGCGGTGAGGCCTGCACCAGTCAAAAGAGAGGTGGAAGGATCAGACCCAATGTTCCTAAAGGAGCAGAGTCATTTGGAGGGGAGGCCGCCCAGGGTGTTCTGCATGATATCCACCTGACCCCCTGGAAAGCGGTTGTGCCATGTAGATAATCTATAGAACACTATCTTATCAGAATCTTGTGACATCCGGGATGTCAACTAGAAATTCCTCAACTTGTATAAGAAGTAGAAACATCTGAATCATAACCGGATGGATTTTCGGGGGACTGGCGCTATCAGGGCCTGCATTGTAGTATCACATATGGGGGTAGAGAAATACCTGGCCGAGTTGGAGGAATTTTTTCACTGCAACATTTCCTCACATCCAATGATAGATCATGTGATATTATTGCTGGAATGAATGACCCCTCTGCAATTATAGAATGTGGAATTGAGGAAGCGCCTCCCTCTATAGGAAGAATCATATGAATACTCCTGTGGGGGAGACTGGTAGAGGGATTCCTCTAGAGGATGTTGAAGTTGGTGATTCAGACCATGAACGTGAAGAGTTTATAGAGGATATTGTGGTAAAACTCTAAATCCCTTCCCTGAGCTCTGCTTCCATGTTACGTTGGACTTATCACTAATATATAAACTGTGGGGCGGGGGCTCATATGCAGAACCCATTACTTCAATATAGTAGATGCAGCTACATGGCCTTTATGATCAACACCTACGGATATGGTAATTACCATGTCCAGCAAGGCTGAGACTCTTAGTGTAGTTCTTCCAGATTCATCATACTTCCCAACAATATACGGACAAAAATTCCTCGGGGTGCCAATGGAAACCACCCATTAGTGTGACAGACAATTTGATCTCTGTAAGTCACCTTTAAAAAATTCATGCCTACCACCCATTGATCAGGTTAACTAATGTATATGAACCTATTGGTATGTACAGTCTTTCAAATGGGTTGTGATGCCTCGGAATGGTTGGTTGGTACTCCCAGTGTCTCCTTTGATAGGGGAATGAAATTATTCATTCAAGAAGACACCAAAAATGACCATGTTGTGGAGCTCCCGATCATTGGTTGGACTTTTAGTAGAACAAATCATGTAATCATTTTGGTGGGATCAGACGATGAAGATCGATCGAAGAGAAAATATCCTTCCATACCTAATTAGACACCAGATGCATACCATACTGACATGTTATTGGGGGCATTTCATGTATATGAACCTACTGACCCAGATGATCAGGATGAGACGTCCTCTGCTGAGGAGGACATAAAAATCACTTGTCACCAGTCATGGAAGCTGATTAAGTGCTACATTTATGACACCACTCAATAAAAATGGATAGACCATATAGGGAGGATTCACTCTCAGTTGCGTGAACTGTGCACCAGGGGAGTTGATGCCTATCATCCTCACATGCTCGTCTGAGATCTCATTGTGGAGAGTATTCTAAAATTTGACATTAGAATTGGTGTGGGCAGTCATTATAGAAAAGTGATGAACATCAAGTGGCTCTAGGAGGATAAAAATGATATTCAATGGATTTTGGTCTGGGAAGATGAGCAGTCCACATTCCTGACTGAAAATTAACTTTTTTTTAATAAATTCACTTTTAAGGCAATGTGAGAAACTGGTCCCAATCAATCCGAAGGTGAAGCCTCATAGGAAAAGGCAAAGCCATCAAAGAAAAGCCACAACCTATTGGTAATTTCCTCTCTATAATGTTTCCAGTTCATAATCCATACCTTAGAATTAGGGTCTTCACTGATAATAACTTCGAAACGAGATTCCATTTTGTCCCAGGTTTGAATATACTCTTCTTTGCTGATTTTCCCATCATTGAAGCCTCTCATTAGAATCATATCATTTTTATCAATCCAATTAGCTTTCTCGCTGTTTACCTCCACATGAATTTGTCTTCCCATCATCTCATCCTCTTCCTTTGGGATGTTGACATAAAGGAATTATTCCACCATTTCCCCTCCAAGTGGAGGATAGGTTTGTTAGACACCATTCCTGTTTTGGTATAGTTTACAGTAGCTTTACCATTCACAAGAAGCATTTCATTGCTAATTCCCTAAACCGCAACTTGATACATTTCCTGCACATCATCCATGGAAGCAGATGAAGGCCCAGCTAGTAGTGGTCAAAGAGCTTAGTAAGAAAGCCCCTAAATGGATGACGGTCATCGAAACCAATGTGGAGTGGTCTCGGATTGTGGTGGATCAATTGCACAACAATTTTATTAAAGAGGGCCGAGAACTGAATAGGAAATTTTTAATTATGGATTCCACAATCCAAATAGTGGTGGAGCTATAACTCTTTTTTGACGGGGGCAACCCGTCCATGGGAGGGGTTGATCCTTGACTATGGTGATGCACATAGATTTTGAAAGTACATTCATGATTTGATTATTTATGCTGGATTCATGCCTGTGTTTTGATATCCATTTTTTTGTCTATTCCATTTTTCTTACATTCATGGAACATCCAGCGATAAATCCCTAATCTCACACGGGTCAGGATTGATGTGAGAAACAAGGGATTACCACCTTGTAATTCCATCCAAATATAATAGTGAAAACCATGATTCGTGAATCTAGGGTTTGACCAACCAATTTATATTTTTGAGAAGAAAGGGAGATGGAAAACTGGAGAACGAAGGACACATAACAATCAACATTCTATCTTCCCAATGTGCTCTAGTGCACGAGCGGGGTAACACCATAGGCATTGGAATTAATTTGAACAAAGGGGAGGGTAAAGTGTGAATTACGATACCCACAATTTTGAACATTTTAGGGAAGGCATGAAAATGATGGATAAATGTTGACAATGTTCGAAACACATTATCCTTATTGTGTTAGCCTAAAATTGAAACAACAAATGAGGGTCAACCACTGACCTTATTCGAAACATGGATCCTAACTCAAAATGTAATCCATTAGTCTTCCAGAACATTATCCTAGTATATTAGGAGATCCATAGGCTAAGCATGCATACTATTAGGGGGATCGTTTAGACAGAAATAGGATGAGTGTCCAAATAAAGGGCATGTGAAACGTGAAGGGTGGAGTGTTGGGTTAATCAAATGGAGTAGAACATTATTGAAGTTATGCCACCATGGTGAATACGTGTTAGGTGGGTGCATTGGTCTAATTAGGGATCATACCTAATTCCAAATTGGACCTATCTAGTAAGGAACTATAATTCCTTGTAGTTTTATGTCATACCAGTAATGATGATAAACACATAGTTTAAAAATTGTATGGTAAGAATGATGCACATCGTTTTAAGGTCATGCTTCCTGGACCACGATCAGGGATGAGGGGGGCTAGAAGGGTTAATGACCCTAGTGTTGGGCCCAATGCCCATGGGATGGGTGTTTCTACATATCCCATGTGAATGTAAATCAAGAAAAAAATATATATTAAGCCCGGAATGACTGGATGGCATTGCTGATATGGAAAATCATCTCTAGCAGGGAAGTTGATGCATCCCATAGTTATCTTGGGGAATACTAAAATTGTTCTGGGTAGAACTGCAATTTAATGTCATCAATTGAGGACATATGGACTCGTGAGGTTTAACATCATATGATAGGAATAAGAGTGAAAGAGGAGAATCCATGAAGGGAGTTTGTAATGCGGTAACTATAAAGCCAACGTGAATGAAGACATAAGGAGTCTACACCACAACACGTATCCTTGGAGGAAGTTATTTAGGACAAGGGGCCAAAAGTGAATGTTAGGAAGGGCCCGAAGCAATGTGGTCGAACATTCCTACATACCCCATGAGGATGGGAATCAAGCTATACATAGTTATGAAAGTGTAGTTTAACATCATGTGGGATGAATAAAGGCATGTATGACATGGTTGCGCCAGTACACGTCCTACCAAAAGTACTAAGCCCACTTGATTAGTGTTCTATGTGAGAAACAATGAGTAGGGATGGGACATTCTTATAATAGGAATGATCTTGTTAGAGGCTATGGGATTCTATGTGAATGTCATCCCAATAATGTTGGCCTCCTAGTTAATGCACCTAGATGTGAGAAGGGGTAAAGGCGAGTGTGTTGGAATTAAACATGAACATAATGAAGTGAAAATATGTGAATCGTGATTCTAGATATCTGGACCACAATGATGGTGGTGTGACGATAGGGATAACTATTGAACATGTTCGAATCATGGTTTCGGTTTCGTGTTAGCTTGGAATTGGGACAGACAAATGTGGTTCGACCGCTGACCATATTCAAAACATGGGACCTATCACAAATTTCATCTGAGGTCATTAGAGACATTGGCCCAAATATTAGGTAATCCATTGTGGCATGACACCACGACATAAATAGGCTCCCTTCAGATGTTGAAGGAGATGAGGATCCAAATAACATGATCATGAAGATTGGATAAGGAATGAGAGAATGTCCCTATAAAAATTCCACACTTTGGGATCTTTGATACAATGCATATGAGTAAAACAATAAGATGTATCAAAAATAGGGATTTGAGACCTTTTCCAAGGAAAAGGGTCCTAGGGTCGCACGCATCAAGCATAAGGTCTTAGGGTGGACCATTAAGGGAGAATTAATTTAATGGACTGTGTTCATGACGGTGAAGTATCTAAACTTGACGCGTAGTTCCCATAGGGAGATCCTAGTTTCAGTTCATAGAACATATACTAGATTAAGAAAAGAACAAGTTAGGAATATGGTGTAGCTTTTGGAAAACCCGACGTGAATGGGAACCCAAGAGGTACTCTCCACAACACATGTTCCCAAAAGAGTTCGATCCAAGGGGATAAAGAGAGGGGCATGATTTTTGATTCATGGGGATGGATCTGAAGACAAGATTCTAGGGCATTCCTATATATCCCATGAGGATAAGAATCAAGCCATACATAGTTTTGAAAGTTTTCATGTTGTTTAATGTCTTGCACCAATGATTTGGAGTGGTCTTAGTTTAAAATCATATATCTTAGCCCATAGATGGAACTGAATGAGGGAGAAATATGGTGAAGTAATTACTAAACCCATCATGAATGAGGACAATACGAGTCTGTATTGCCACAATCTTCACCAAGGAAAAATTCTAGGTTGAGGGACCAGATGTGAACGTTAGGTTGGGCCCAAGGCAATGATCTTGGGAATTTATACATACCCCTTTAAAATGGGAATCATTCCATAAATTTTTCAAGAGATAGAATGGTAAGGTACTAGTGTCAGGGATAGGTCGTGTAGGTCTGGCCCTCACACAAAAAGATGTGGTATATGATTGATCTTTTTCGATCTTTAGGATAGATGTGTGTTTTTTGTGAAGCCAAAAACATACGACAGAGATTTATGGTATCCGTACTAGAATCAATCCATATGTAGGCAGTGATAAAAGTTATGGTGGATAACCAATACCCAACATTATTTCCCCTCGAGTGAGTACACCAGGATGTAGTCCCGTTTTTCTTCATGAGTCCTGGACGATAATATCAAAGTTTAAGGTCATGAGTAGGAAAAACCAAGCATTTAAACATTGTGAAATAATGGAAAAAATTATAGAGTCATGAAAGACTATATGGGGAATTCACGTGACATGCTAAAGCATACCCTATTTGACTGAGGATGGGGAATGTATCACACCATGCATCATTCCGAAGAAGAATCATCGGGCCAAGGGGGCAGCAGAGGTCAGATAACATGGGGCTGGACCTATAAACGAAACTTCCTAGTTTTCCTATGAATCAAATGAGGATTGGAATCTAACCAAACTTATTTATTAGAAGAGTACATGTAATGACATATCAGTTTAGGTTCATAGATCTCAGACCTTGAAGGAGAGACACTCTTACAAGCGAGCGTAGACCATGATCCAGTATCTAAGCCCACAGGAGTCAAACTCAGTGTGACAAATAAGGGTGGAAGAGGAATTTTCAATACATGGGATACATATGAAGGGGAAATCAGGGTAATTCCCCAAATGACGCCTTATAATGGATTTATCCCCCTAACGTGCAAATTCGCACTGAGGGATAGTACCAAGAGTGTCGAAATTCCACATGCACATGATTGGGTGGAAAATGATGTGAATCATGTAACCAACATTTAAGGCTTTATAGGGTTGGATTGATGTTGGATTATTACTATTGAGCATGTTTGAAACACATTATCCACATCAAGTGACATGGAATGGGAACGAGAATTGATTTTCAACCGCTGACCATATTTTCAATGTGAGACTTCTATCAATTTTTCATTCAAAGACTTCAAGGAAGATGGATCACAATGATAGGAGAGTCCTTAGGCTAAGCATCCATGCCATTTGGGGGGGGGGGGACATGTCGAGGGACTTGAGGCTGGGAGTCCCCACCAGATGTAGCCATATGACCTCTCATGCAGGAATTGCCTTACCATATCTCATAAGCCCACGTGGGAAATTTTTTATTTAAGAAACAAATAATATGATAAGTATCTCCGTAATATAAAATATTATGGAAATGAGTGAAAGAGATCAAAAAAGGTCTGTTCCGACCATATCAATATTTCTATCCAAGTTGGGTGGATGATGGAAGATATAGCATGACAAAATGAAATAACTGCACCAAATATTTAGGACATATAGGGGTGTTGAAAACTACGGAGGACTGATTTTGAATGTATTTTTAACATAACATCAATATTATGTGACCTGAAACTGGAATGAAAAATGAGCATCAAATGCTGACCCTGTTTGCAATATGGGACTTGTAACAAATTGTCATCTGAAATCCTCAAGGTTGTTTCCCTGAAATAGCAGGTGATTCCTTGTGCTGAATCCCCATTCCATTTGAGGGTCCTTCCGAATGTGAAGTGCGATGGATTCACAAAAATTTAGGGGATGATCAATGAATTAATATGACTATGCAGTTTAACATCATGCATGACAAGACTCAAGGGGAGACATTGAAATCTGGGGCAGGGCCTACAAATGAAATGTATGGGTGGTCCTATATATCCCATGAGGATGGGAATCAAGCCATACGTAGTTCTTAAATGGCCATGAAATTTAATATCATGGGATAATAATGTGTGAGGATATAGGAATGGGGTGTGGAACCGGGCACAACCTTCTTAATCTTGCCATGAGTGGGTCCAAAAAAACATAGGCTGCACCATATGGTATCCTTCAAGGGAACTACACCTAGAAGGGGTATTCAAACAAGAATAGCATGTGGCTGGACTTAGGATGATCCATATGAGCATTACTACGTATCCAAAGAGGATGAAAATCAGGTCAAACATAGTTCTTGAAATACAGTTTAATGTCATGCAGGACAATGTACATTTTAATGTGATGCGAGACATAACTATATATGGTCGTGCGGGATTGGACAGTTTAAGGTCATGTAGGACTGTTAACAGTTTAACATCTTGTGGGATAACCCATTGTTTATGTTCATGTAGGAACATCAACATTTTAAGGTCATGTAGGACCATCTATTATTTATGGTCATGTGTGTCCTTCTTTGCTCAGGAAAATTATTTTTTGAGGATCTTGGCATTTGTGGAAGGAGTTATACTCTCTCCATCCATGGTGACCAGGAATTATGCGCCATTAGGGTAAGCCTTAAGTATAATGTAAGGCTCCTCCCATTTGGCCTCCACCTTTTCTAGATTCCATCTAGGTATCCATGGTGTTCTCAGGTCTAACACCATGTCACCATGCTAGAAAGACCAGAGGTGAACATTCTTATTGAAAGCTATGGATATCTTGTTCTGATGCCTTTCCAACATTTGTTACGCACAAAGACTATTCTCATCGAGTCTTCCAATTCAGCGCAAAGAAATTCTTCCACTTTATCTAGTTCTTGATGATCATAGACATATGCGTGTAATGATGGAAACTAAATCTTTATGGGAACAAAGAACAATGTTCTGTACACAACGGAGTATGGGGTCACCTGTGTGAAATTACGAATCATCATCTGATAAGCCCATACGGTATTGGGGATCTTGTCTGGACAACTCCTCTTCTTAGGACAAACCATTTTCTGGAGAATTTTAGAGATGGTTTTTTTGAA
The DNA here is from genome assembly GCA_963277665.1 of Viscum album. Classification (NCBI taxonomy): domain Eukaryota; kingdom Viridiplantae; phylum Streptophyta; class Magnoliopsida; order Santalales; family Viscaceae; genus Viscum; species Viscum album. The sequence continues at coordinate 586,580,885 of OY728141.1, read as the reverse complement.
CGCCTCAATCTATCCATTTTCATGTGCAAGATAGCAGGAGGTATGGTTAGAATGGAGGTTGTACATGGCATAAAAATTCTTAGGCTCAACTGCCTGGATGTTTGTGTGGTTATCAGTGAGGACAGTGTGAGGGACTCTAAATTGGTAGACGATGTTAGAGCTCACAAGTCAACGATGGAATGCGCGTTGACCTCCTTGAGCGGGACTACCTCTGCCCACATGGATATAAAATCTGTATTGTTCAGGATGAACCTGCATTGGCTAGCTGTCACTGGTGGATTCATTCCAATGACATCAAGTCCCCAAAACCACAAAGGGCCAAGAGTAATTGGTAGTGTGGAGAGGATCTAGTGGTCGATGAATATTATTGGCATTATTTTCAAATGCATGAAACCTTTTTCTGAACTCTATGCAAGCATGGATAATGGATGGACAAAAATACTCCATTCTTCAGATCTGGTGAGATAGTTTCAACCCAGTCTGAAGAGCCCCACAGGAACATGCTTGAACCACCTACATGACATGAGAAATATCATCTCCAGGAATGTAATGGAGGATAATCATACAAACTCGGGCTTATAGAGGATCTTCTCATGACCAGGACCACTCTAGAGGGTAAACTACAACGTGCGACATCAGAATCACTCACGCTCGGCCTGATCTGTCGAAAGGTTACAATTTTGGAGATACACAAAAAAGGTAGTTCTCTAGTTGGTAGTCACATCAATCACTATATCTGGGGGACCTGGAGTTCCTGACGTGGTGATGTTGGTGGTAAGGTGGCTCAGCTACAGGCTTCTATAATCATATGGAGGGACAGGTTAAATGAATCCCCAGTGTTCCACATGGATAATAAAATCATCTTGTTCGGGCTCTGCATGTGATGTAACTAGTCTAGCTAAGGCTTCAACTCGACAATTTTGGGATTGAGGGACATGAGTAACTTCTTGGACAAGATGGAAACTGGGCCATTAGCTGAAGAGTGTGTTCCAAAAATGGTATGAGCTTTGGCTTTCTGACGACATAGTCACCATTGATCTTCTTTGTGACTAATTAAAAGTCCCCTTTCACATGAAAGTGGTGAACATAAATATCAAGAGCCATCTCGACGCCAGTAATTAGAGCCTGATACTCTACATAATTGTTGGTGAAGATTTATGACAACAGGATTGAATACGACAGAATAGATTGTGTTGTGGTAATGAAGACAATACCCAGGTCTACTCTATTGAGCATGGGGTCATTGATCCTTCTTCTAGTGGGGATCCAAGAATCACCATCAAAGTGAATTTTTAATCATGTAATGCCTTGGTTTAATGGGAGTATTTCCTCATTAAAAATATAAAGGTCCAGATATGGTTCCATAAGAGATGGATGGCTGGCAAGGTAGTCTTCCAATTATTTCCCCTTAATAACATTTTGACGGAGAAAGCTAATGTCGAACTACTGAATTATTTCTATGCATCGATATGGATGTCTAGATAGAAATTGGTGATTTAGGATGTACTTAAATGGATCTACTAGGGACAAAAATTATACCTCATGATTCTCCGGGTAATGCTGCAATTTTTGAAATGCGAATACCAGTACAAGGCAGCTCTTTTCAAAAGGGGAGTATCTGGTCTCCATATTGTGGAGCATGCAGCTGAGATAATAGAGACTGTTCTCAGTTTAATTATTGTTTTTATGGGTGAGAAGTGCGCTGAGATATTTTTCAAGGGTGTTAACATGGAGGACCCATAGCTTTGTAGAAATGGGTAGCTATAGAAACGAATTATGTAACAAGTACCACTTGATTTCCTCAAAAATTAGTCTGAAATCTTCTTCCCACTCATAGACAGTGCCTTTCTTAATGAGCCAAAAAAGAGCTTACACATTCCAGCCATATTCGCGATGAATCGGCATATGTAGGATAAGGGGACTTGGAAACCTCAAAGCTCCCATAGGATTCTTAGGGGATACATCTAGCTAATGGTTTTAATCTTCTCCATGTCAATTTCAATGCCCAAATATCTGAAAATGAAACCATGAAACTTTCCAGTGGTTATCCCAAAGGCACACATCAATGGATTCATCTTTAGGTGGTGGTAATGAAGAAATCTAAAGAGTTTCTCAAGGTCTTTGAGATGTTTCTGACACTGGCATGATTTTACCACTAAATCGTCCACATAGCATTCCACCAGTGTTCCGAAAATCATCTTAAATATGTGGTTCATATCACATTGATAGGTGGAACATGAATTCCTTTGATCAAAGGGCATGACTTTTTAAACAAAAGTACATTTTTTCCCTAAAGGACATAGACTCCTCATCCTTGAGGGCCATTCCAATCTAGTTATACCCAGAGTACCCATTGATAAAGGAGAGTTCTTGGAACCTTGTTGTACCATCAATCGACAATTTCGTCATAGGAATGGGAAATTCATATTTCCGAAACAGATGATTGAGATCTCAAAAAATCGATGAAGACACAGATTTATACATTCTTCTTTAAAAATGGATGAATGTTGGCTAGACATTTGGGGTACTGGATCTCGTTAATGATATTTTCTCTGATGAGCTTATCAACATCATCTTTGACCATGGCCCTGTGGGAAGGGTACATCATTCTGGGAGGCTTCTTAAACCCATTTTGATTTTCTTGGAGGCCAAGGTGATGAATGGCTACCTGAAGATCTAGTTCTGGAATCTCTTCATTGATCCAATAAAATAAATCATATTGTTTCTTGAGGAATTACATGTACTACTGTTTCTCCTCTAGGGGCATAGTGGGACTGATCAATGTGGGTTTCAGGTTTGCCACGCAACCGAGGTTCACCACTAACAATTAATCTACTGTGGTGGAAGCGCCTTCTCCAATGATGGGGTGAGAGTCATCTAAATATTCTTTATCACTTATGGAGGGGTGATCCTTAGCAGGAAGAGTTTCCTATGAGTCAACAGATCTTGATGGAAGGATGGTACCATCCTTGGCAGTAGTGACACTGAATCGGGGGACTCTTATGCTGCCGAAACCATAGTGATGAAGGCTGTTGATCTGATACCATATGGTTTTTTGGCCCAAGGGTCCATGCTTGATGATATCAAAGAAATTTTTTTGAATCATCTTGATGCAGTTTATCCCAGCCGGGTGGAAGAATAAATTAAGATGTATTTACATTTCCATGTGGTATACATCCTGATACCTAATGAGAGTAGGGGATCTGGGGTTACCCGAGCCTAATTTGTGTAGGAGTGTGATCTGATCATCCGAAGTCGATTTGAATTAGAAATGTGCCCCCCACACCTTGTTTCAGAAATAACGAAGCATTGTGCAATGTCCAGGGTTGTAGCCTCAAATAGTTGGATTGGAAAGATATATGCATAATTCATATCTTCCCATGGGTCGATTGCAGCTAGAGCATGATCAATATTGTTAGTCAGAATCTGCTTGTCCTTGCTCTTGTAATAGATGGAATCTAGGTATCGGGCTTTATAAAAAGTGAAAGGGAGATGCGTCCCCTTGGAGTATTCCCACTCGACCATTATGTGAGTACTTGTGGCACTGATGATATGATGAAAAAACTACCGCATGCAAGTGGATCCATGGCCTACCTGTCAATGTGTTGTTGGCAGTTCCCTAGGAGACAACCATGAACTATATGCTAGAAACTAGGCCATAGAACTGGGTCATCAGCTAGATCTTGTTGACCGATGTCTGTTTTTTCCTATCATAAATATTAATTTTCAGGTTAGAGGGGCATAGACCATCCTTGGACAACCCATGTTTTCGTAGTGTCCGAGTCGGGATTAAGTTGAACCTGGAGCCTTTTTTGACCAGATAGTGGAAAACCTCCATACCATTAAATTGGAATGTGATGTAAAATGTTTGAATGTTCCCCTGTATGGGAGAGCCTATATCTTCTCCAATGAATGAGATGATTTCCTATAATTCAGCATGCTCGGCTACCTCAGCCTGAAAGGCTTCAACAGCTGATACCTCCATTTCAAACTAGAGGGGGATTTTTAATGCCTCGGTGAGGGCTTCACGCATATATTCTGATATGAGAAGAGCCCCAAGGATGGAGAGCCTTTCTAGAATGATGGAATGATGTTTCAAGAAATCATATTTCAATGCTAGGAGTGATATTATTCTTACAGGGGGTCACTACATGACAGGAGGTATGGTGGGCCCTACCGGCTGGACCGAAGGCTAACTAGTGCTGGGAATATCCTACTGCTCACTAGTCGAAGATTGTGGAGTGACCACTAGATGAGGGGCCAATGACTGAGACCAGTCCGTAGTAGAGCGCAACTGATCACGATGTAGTCTAGGTGGATTTTCTTGATCAAGAAACACAAATGATGGCGAATGAAGAACTAATGACACCAGATGAAAAGGCTATGCGTGCTGAGCATTGTGTTGGGTCAGCTGTCTGGTCTCAGTGTCTTGCAAAACCGGGTGATAAATACTAATAGAGGCACTCCGATGACCCATATTGTTGCTGCTCCATCGACACTTGCGATGGCTCAGAACATTGGGAGGATTTTCCTGGCACTCCACACCATCAGAAATAATGTTGGGGTTTACTGCCTCTACAGTATTAACTAAGGTGTATCCATGACTACCAATTTAAAAGTCATCCACTACTGGACATACTCTTGGGGTAATTTCTATCATTGGGGGAATGAATTTTCCAATATTACAATATGATGACGTCATTGGTAGGGGAATTTGTTTTCCCTTGTGTCTCTATTGTATGATCTTCTAGGAAGAAGATGGCTGATCCATTAACACAGAAGTACTGGTGGTGGATGGTGAAATGTCTTTTGAAGGTTCGAATGGATTCAGTTGTGTAAAAATAATAACATGGGAATAGGAAACTATCTCATGAGCCATCCAAATGCCATACATCTGGGACCCACAGTTAGAATCCCGATGCCACCCACCTTTGCTGTCACTACTGCTATCTGGCTTCATGAAAACACATGCCAAATGTTCTGGTGTTTGGCCTAACCAAACAATGTTGTTATACACCTGGTCCTAAAGCCATTCATTAAACACATAGTACTATTTGAAGTTGTCCCCCAGGATCTGGTGATAGGGGCGGCAATTAGGGCGATCAGTGAGGTTCGCCTCCTCTAGACTCCTTCATTCCAAAAAATACACAATCCCCTATTCCAGGTCACTGTAGAAATAACTAGGGACATAAGCCTCGTTGAATGAGTAATTATGGATCCTCATATCCATGCAGGTGGCCCTAAGATCCTGACCCTGATGAGGTGATGGAAGATCCTTTTGAGGACATGGATCTTGGTTATCTTTCCTAGGCAGATGCGGTGCACTGCATGGGGGAACATGTCGATGCTGAGGTAGGTGTTACTAGGCCAGAGTTAGTGCTTGATGTGGAGGGACTATGTGAGGTGGTGGAGGTAGCTCCAATAGTAACAACTCTAGTTTCCCGGGTTCCTCTATTTGATCCACTATAGCAGTCTCGACCCAGTCCTCCTTTCTCATAGGGATTGAAGGTGGAAACAGACGTGCCGGGTTATCCAGTAGCAAGGATTCTTCTAGGTGTTGGTCCTTGTTAGAGGAATCTCAAAATCGCTCAGGTAATTTTGAGTAATAAGGGAGGGGGACAATTCGGTATTGACATTCCCTACACACATCATCAGCAGTTTATCTAGATTCAATGTCATGTCAAGGGAGTATGTGAGCCCTTTCCACAGGGTGAAAAAGTCTGTGATGCCCTCATCAGGTCTTTGTTTTCATTTGAAGAGGGCTTCAATACTCATATTCTGAGTGGTGGAACTGAACTTGTAGAGAAATTGCCTATTGAGGACTTTCTGGATGGCTTCTGATCATATGGGTAGCTGGTTGTACTAGACAAATGATGTCCCTTCCAATGTCTGCACAAAAAAATAAGATTTGGGTGGCCTCCTACTACTCTGAAGTTCCCAACATGGGTCGACACCTTGAGATGAAGTAGGATAGATTCATCATCAGGGACCTTGTCCCATTAAAGGTGGAAAAATTGTGATTTACAAAACCTGAGTGTGCTGGAATATCATACACCCACACCAGATATAGCTTTCCGTTATGTAGGATTTCAACTTATCGATTCTATAATTCCACTAGATGGATAATAAGTGCAACCATTAGATCATCTAGGAGGGGTTTTTTTGTCTAGATGGGGATCCCTGACCGATAGTGTGTTGGAGGGTACTACAACATGATAAGCAGGACCAGCAGCTCTTAGAATGACATGTGGAGCTGCTGGGGGAAGCTGAGCCATATCCCAATGATTATCATGTCACTCATGTGGATTTGGTTACACATACCACATTCTATTGCTGTAATATTCCACCTTAATCCTATCTGTGTGGACAAGATAGCCAGGTTCACTGGGAGGCAATTCGCCGGGGGGATGTTGGGCTTGCCCCTACTGCCCTGGCCAAGGATCATCATAGTCGGTATGTCGCTCTGTGGAACACTCAACAATGAGGATATTGAACATATTCATTGGTCTGCGATCTATTGATGCAACAAGAATTTCTTGAAGTCATCTTCTGTCATTTGTACCGATGCAGATGGGTCAGATAGTTTGGTGGCTCTGTGGTGCACCTTAATCTTTTTGAGATTTTTTTTGGGACCAATGCCTCTATTGGTATGTGAAGACCCAAAGATTTATCCACTTCAGAGTCACCCTCCCTGATGGGTCAAAATGTTATGGAACTCCTCTAGGGGGTATGTTTTCCCCAAGAAGTTCATCTTTCTTCTCTTCCTCTAATAGATCATCCATTTAAATTCACATATCCCTGGAGACATATCCTCTATATCACCTACCATGTCAGGATTCCATAGATCAAAACTAATGTTGAGAACAATACATTTCCCCCATCCATGGATCTTCACGTGGGGGAATATTTATTGAAAATCCTGCAGATCACTTTAATGCTCTGAACATATCTTTGTTTGAGGGTCGTATGGATGCCTGGTGACTCAGGGCGCTGGGTCTTGGGGAGTACGACCAGATCAACCATAAGGCATTGTTGGCCAGTGTCTTTGTAATGTACTTGGATTTTGGGCTAATCCACTTTCCAATGACAAAGATGGAACTATGTCGCCTATAGGGTATGGTGAAACCACCCAACTTCCTCCTAGGTGAGTGACTCTAGTGAACTAAATTTTGGTGCTACGATAGGCCAAAACATCTCCAGGAAATGATCTACCACAAGAATGTCCCACATGATCTTTGGCTCGGATTTGGTGTCTGGTCCTTCATTTCTTCACTCGTCAAATGGAAGCGGCTACGGAACTGCTATCAGAACATAACTAGATGGCATATATGGTAAGCTGGCTGATGGAGAATATAGCGAGCGGGCAGACAAAAAACCTCATCTCAGGCTATCCTCCAAAGAATGTAGTGACTTGGCCACCATATAATTTTAAGATAGTCTGGAAAGAATATTTTCTGGTTCAGGGACTACGGATACTAAAAATGGTCCACACAGCTACTCATATGCCATTGGTCCCAAAAATAGCTCTCCATGATCTCTAGTTGAGATAAAGAGGGATTGTGTTGATGATGATAGATATTGCATGGCCAGACCGTGGGGAGACTCCAAATATTCTTCTTCCTCGATTTATCTATGAAGGGAGGTAGGGATCTGGTGGACCTCACATTCGATAAGTATGAGGCTGATGCACCTTGTTCATGCCCCGGCCCATGACACGAATGATCTAGGATAGGGTTCCATCACTGAGTCATAATACCCCTCAGAATATGAGATACATACTAGTTAATATTAGTCTGAATCTTCCTGGAATTCTTTTCATGGTTGCAATGACCAGCCCTCCTGCCCCATGATATCTCTTCTAGATAAGGTAGATAATTGGCGTGACAAGGTCCTTAACCGAGCTAGTGCTGGGGCAGAAAGGAAGTCCCCCTGAGTGATCCAGGGTGTGGGGAGCACCTGGGTAGATGTCAAAGGGAACATAGAGAGGAACTCCATTTCCACTAGAATATGCGCGAAGAGGATATCTGTGGGATGTGCTAGAGAAGGTAAGAGCATGGGTAGGTCCTCCAGGATTATTTCCTCTAGCAGCATCAACGTAAGGTGGGTACTCATATAGGTCAATCCAAATACGGGTAGGACATTCAAGCTGGGTGAAAAAAAAGTGAGGTTGACCTTCACTCCTTTGATTTCTGGGGAGAGGAGGAACTTTGTCGACCACTGTAAGGACATGAGGGAGGCCCCCATGCTAGAGATTGACCGGAGGCATAACATCTCCATACCAGAATCTTGTGGCAGGAGGAATGCCTCCATAACCGATTTCATCAGCATGGAAGAGGGTTTCGTACTAAGTTTCATTATCACAGGTAGGACCCTCATTCAAATTGAAGGTGGAACAGGGAAGTCCACCACAACTAGATTTCAAGGTGGGAGGATCCATGTTATTCTTGGTGGTGGTATAGGGAGGACCTTCATACAAGGTGTCGTTGTTGTGTGTCGGTCCACAACGAGAACTCCCTATGTTTGTGACCAGGATGGTCGAATCAGGCTAACCATGGGGCAGTTGGGGGCTCGATCCGGGCCAAGTGTATGAGGGCCCCTACTCATCATACATTGGGGGATGACGATATACTTTGGTGGTGGCACAATCCATGGATGTTACTGACGTTGATGCCCCTCGGAGGGTGTCCTCCTCAGCCTGTTCCCAACACTGGCATCTGGTCAGCCGGACATGGGCCAGTGGTGCAGGCGCCTAGCTTACTTTCTCCCCGACGGGTGGGGTTGAGCGATGGCATTGGTGCTGCCTAGTGGGGGCCCTCTATAGGAGCCCCTGGAAAGAGATCCCGGTCAGGCTGGCCTGGACATCTGATACCTCCTCAGCGTAGGGGAGGGAGTCATCGAATAATTCCAGGGAGAGTCTCCCAAAACGATTGTACATCGGAGTGGGGAGAAGTGGATCTTTTTGGGGCCCTTGAGGGCAGCAGTTATGACAGGGAACACACGCCTCTAAATCATGGTAGGTTTTATCCCGATTCGGGCAAATACCCTCCTCCTTGTATCTGAGGAAGAGGTCATTTATTACTCTTTGCTATTTAAATTTAAATGGAGATATGGGGTTTGGGTGGCCAGTAGTTGTGGGCATGGAAAATGTCACAGAAGCCGTGGAGCCACATGGGATTTCCACATTGACATTGACCTTGCCCCTACGTCAGTGGATGGGATGTGATCAGTTTATTATTATGGAAGCTTTAGTCCTATAATGTAGGTATATTAAACCATTAGTGCTCCAACAAGGAAATCTAAGTCCAGTGCCCCATTTCCATTCCATCTTTCATTGTTGGTAAAAAGGATCCACACTGAAAATGTCGCACACCAGAGTGTCTATCTTTCAATAGCACCAGCTTCTGGTGAGTTTAACAGTAGGCCCACTATTTTCATGGCAGGACCTAGCACCAGATAACTAGATTTGGTGATACGTTATTCCAATAATGTCTCAAACTCTACTAATCTCCATATTGTGGAGCAGAACTTCATGTTGGGTTCACCATTTCTGTTTCTGAGGCTTTGTCTAGGGTGAAAATCCCACTATCAAGGATTTTCTGATTTTTTACCTCCATTCCCACTTTTAAAAGGCGGGTGGCATCCGTCCATTATTTAGGGACATTTTTTCTTTGATCGAAACAAGATTATGGGATGTTAGTTTCTCCTTCCATGGATTCCTCCTTGGAACATGTTACCTAGTCCAGGCCTCCATTATATATTAAGACATTATTCGTGAAACTGTTCCTAGTACCATGTCATCAAGGATGATGATTAATTATGCTACTTTTATCAGGACATTCTAATAGGTCTGGTTAGGGAAAAAACCATCGGTCGGGGGAGTAGTCACGTTGGACATCACTGGGGTGTCTGGATGATAGAACACTGGTGCATCTGGGTTTTTTCCCCTTATGATAGGGCTTCTCAACGGTGCAGAAACATGTGGCATCCTACATAAAATACGAATAATTATATTCAATGGGCATGCCCATGAGGTTTTCCTCAACTTCCCATGTTTAACACAGTGTATTCTGTGAGTTTGACTTCTTGCGGAGACAAATAAGACTGGTTGAAACACTGACAATAGTGAATCAGATGGATTTAACCCCTAGAGGGAACACTGATGCTGGGTATAATGTGTTGTTATGTACTAGATTACTACTAGGAACACTGAAGAGGTGGATGAAATGATTTTACTAGGATGTGGTGGCTCGAGTAATAATCCAGGTGGATATAGAGGGTTAAATGAAGTAGTGGGGGAATGTGATGGAATCATCATGATGGAGAAGGTGATGTTGGGATGGATCCTTGAAGAGACTTCTTATGTATCCCTGTGGAAGGGTATCAATTTCTTGGTAGTTCAGTGATGCGATGGGACACTTGAGGAGGTGACCTATATGGATGGGACCTGGAGGAAGTGGAACCTCGTTGTTAGGGAATGACCTTCCCAAAACACAAAATCTCAAGGGAAAGACCAGGATGAGACATGGGTGATGGGATTGAGCCTTATTAAGGTTTCCTACATACCTTGCCTTGGAAAGGATAAAAGTCCATGCAGTTCAGGATGGGTCATATAATAGGGGTGCACATAGCGGACATCGACCTGATGATAATAATGGGGTGTACACGTGGTTAGTAGCCCAAGGATGGTCTAACTCCACTGGGGCGGACCAGATATGTGAGTCCCAATGAAAGGGAAAATAATGGCTTACTATTAGGCTATAGTGGACAACAGTTTACCACTAAATGGGGTTGACAACAGGTTACAACTTATTGGGGTTCATAGTGGATCACCACTGATTGGGTGATAGTTTAATATCATGTGAGACAAAAAGGAAGTGCATTTTAAGGTCGTGTAGGATGGGGATGGACCAACGTGAAGCGGTTGAGACCAATCAGTGTTGCGCTTGAACATCAAAGAGGCTTCTAACATATCTTTCTGTGGCAAGGATCAATGTCCACATAAATTTAGAATGGTGTTTCTGAACGGATGTGAAGGTGGGAGGGACCAATAGGTGTTGGGATTGAACCTATATGAGGCTTCCTACATATATTTCCTTGGCATGGATCAATGTACATGTAGTTTAGTATGGGTATTGGAGAACTGATGTGAAGGGGTTCGGGACCAATAGGTATCAGTCTTGAACATCTACGAGGCTTTTACATACCATGCCTTGGAAATTATCAAATTCTACTTAGTTTCGGAAAGGTGTTGGGGAACCGATGTGAAGAGGTTCGGGAAAAATATGTGTTGGGATTGAACCTCTAGGATGCTTCCTACATACCATGCCTTGGCAAGGATCAAAGTCCACGTTGTTCTGAATGGGTGTGAGGACTTATACTCTAGGCTGCCAGATATGATTTCATTATCTATTGTTACTATATGCCAATGTGAGTCATGCTCGGTGTGAGAAACAAGAGGCAGAAAATACAAGATGATCATGTCACGAATGGTGTGTCTATATGTGGTGGAATGGGGTTACATGTGGATATCAGGACAAAAAGGAAATAGGGGCTTACACATGGTTTGAAACCCAAATAAAAAGCAGGGGCTTAAGCATGGTTGACAACCCAGGGAGATGGAGGTTGGGACTTACTCTAGGATGGAGGCTTGAGTGGTCAAAAAGCGCAGTGGGAGATGGAGTTTACACGAAATAGAGAGGATGATTTCGGTGCCCATCCCCCACTCTAGTATTTTTCCAGGAAGAATATAGGAGGAGCAGTGATGCTGCTTCCCACAAGAAAGGCTAGAGGATTACACCAATGTGGTTTCCCTTTCCTTGTGGACAAACACCGCTCCAGCAAAGAGGATTTCATTCCATGTGAGGAAGATCTCACTCCTGTGGGTATGTGTTGGCATAGAGAATGTTTGAGATGTGGATCCCAATTTATGATGTATGGGGCAAGGTCATAGTTTAATGTCATGCACTGAGGATGATGGAACTTGAAATTTTAACTTCCTGCAGCTCGAATGATGTGGGTTCACTTGGTACCCTTAGGAATTTCTATAACTGATACCCTCCCTCCCTTGGGGATGGGAAGGCATCGGTCATTCCATGTTAAGTGGGTTTTATGAAGTGATATTTTGAGGGGCCTACAATATCGTGGCTATATAAAGAAGAAATAGACATTAGCGTTCCTATGATAAAAAGAATACGGCTATGAAATGTAATGAGAAGCACCACCCAAGGGACTTTGAAATCGCATTGTGAAAATTTGGAGGGTCGTATGCGAAAATGAGTTGCGGAGAAAAGGGGTTCAAATGCAGAATCTTTTTGATCCTATGGTGCTCCATATAGTAGAGGTGATTTGCGAAGTGAAGTGGCCTTGCCTAGGCATAAGGCATATGTGAATATGTAATGTGCTTCATGAAGTGGAAAGGATTTTTCATAGCAGTGCATCATGAAGCAAGGATGCCCTACAAAGCGTAGCATTGCGATGCAAAGTTCTTTGTAAAGCACATTGACCCGGCCTTAGCATGTGTATTACATGTACATGGAGGGTACTTTGACAAGCATTAGTTCTTTGTAAAGACCTGAGTCCTTGGGGGGGGGATTCCCTTCCATCGCAAAGGCCTATGGGTTATATCAATGGAATCTTCCTTTGAAGAGGGGTTGAATTCTAGAAAAGGGAAACACGCTTCATGATTCTAAACTATGTTGAAGAGATCATGGTTCAAAGAGAAAATATTGCTTCATTATTTGAGAGCTAGGAAGGCGAAATGTTGGTGGATCCATATTTTGGGATTAAGGGGAGTCTAATATTTATAGGAATGATGTTCCAAAAAGAAGAGCTTGCTTGGCATGAAGACACGTGTCATTTTTTCATAACCGTAGAGCATATCACCTTCTTTCTCTTTGGAGGCTTCGAAAACATCAATATAGTTCGTGGAGCCTCCCACCTCCTTGCTCTAATGTGGATTCGCATATGGGGTGCTTCGGGCCGGTTGCGGTGCTGCAGGGATCTATGGTCACCCTTCACGTGGCTTTCCAATGGGCTTTGAATTGAATCTTTCTTTTTTTACAATTTTTTGAACCAACATTGTTCTTGAAGAAAATATTAATTCTTTGTTGAAAAATATATTTTATTTCTTAAAATTCTGGAAAAGATTAAATAATAAAATTACTTCAAAGTAACCCATTAATTTTGTATGAGATGTTTAAATGTAATAACAAATCATGAAAGCATAAAAACCCATTCATTCCCTGTGAGTTAAAAAAGATTCTTCTAATAATTTTGTCTGAAAATTTAAAAAGTACATCAATTGTAAAATGAAAGAAATATTCATTTCAATCATAGCTGTTAAAAGTAAAAATTGGGTACGAATAACTATAAAAATAATTAAGAGAATAATAAAACGTTTTATGATTTGTTTTAGAAAACACAAAAAATTATGATAAATATTACCCAATGGAGACACAAAATGACACAATCCCAAATATGGAAGATATTGTGAAATCAATAATAGTCACTTTATGGTCAATAGAATTGTATTCCTCATATAAAAAAATTATTTAAATATGTAAATATCATAATATTCTAGATAAGACTCATAACAGACATTCATGGGATGTATATACACCACTTAGAAGAAATAAGTACTGTATAAGACATGTGTCTCACAAAAATAAAGGGGGGGAATAAACCCCTTTTCCTTTTGTATTGACTGTCTTCGTACATGAACAAGCATCATGTATAATAAATATTAGTTAATGAAACATATTATACCATTGTTTATTAATATATATTATACCAAATATGGTTGGATTTTGATTTTATATTATCATATTGTTAATGATACAATGTTAAGGTTTCACTTAGGGTAATATTCGCTTTGTTCTTCACAATTGTCTTAACTTGATATATCATTGATCCTTATATATATTTCATGATTCCAGAAAGTAAAAAATGATATAAATATCATCTGTATCTAGTATATTTATATTGCAATAATATATATCCCAAAGAATTATGAAATGGAATACACTGTTCTTGGGGATGGTAATTCGTACGTACACATGATCATTGTTTCCATATTAAGTATCAAATTGAAAGAAAGTATATAAATGAAATATATATATATAAATGTATATATATTTATCATTATTAGAGTATCATTATTATATCATATATATCATAATAGATCACTATATCCATCTTTAATACATTCCTTGTGTTGTGTGAACGAATCACTTTTCTTTGAGAGGCAGAAGTCCACAATTCCGCAAATGAAATTTTTGTATTAACAAAAAATGGAATGTAAAAAAGTTAAATGTGGTAAAAAGGAAAAAAGAATCTTAAATAAAAAAATTATTATATATAATATATAATGATATAGTTTCTATCATAATTTCCACCATGATTAGTGGTAAAGTAAAAAATTGAACAATCATTGTTTCTTTATATAGCTGTTCCCGATACAGAGAGACAATATGTTCAATATCCTTTTGTTTAAGATGTGTGTAAGGGTAGGATTAATCTGTAACCTAAAAAATCCTAGTATATTTATTATAATTTATTTTCATAATATTATATAATAAAGAGATTGTATGGGGTGGATAAGTAAAATAAATGAAATGATCTTCAGAGATGACATTACATCATAATTAGATAACTCCTTTTAGATTGTGCCAAAAGGATTACTTGAGGTGTTGTAAAGACCACACCATTGTTTACTAAAGTTGGTTACATAATTCATTAAATTGAAATTTTTACAATAATTTTGTATCTGGAAGTAATGGATAGTTTATTATTTTTAGAAAACCAGATACATTCTTAATTTAAACATTAAAACATGATAGGAAAACAATATTGGAATTATTTTAACAACATCTATAACTAACAGGTTAAACATGAATTGCATTCGTAATATACATATTCATGTCCTGGTAAAATTAATCATAAGAAAGGGGTCATCTCAAATTCTCAGTAAGGGATACCAATACAGAGGACGATATCATAGACTTAAACATTAGGCATGGTTCCTGAAAGGACAGAAGAACATTATTTTTTAATTTTTTGATAATCCTCCTTTCAGGGGTTGAGGTGGAACCAATACAAGTCCTGTATTATTAATATAGAATTAAATTACATGTATGTCTTAATGGAATCACCTAGATAGGTAAACATGGAACTACTCCTCCCTAGTAAATTCCATGATATTAGCACTCCACCTTCGCAAGGATGGTAATCTAACAAGCCTATGCAGAGCAACACAAGCCTAGTACTAATGGAAATGACATATCCTCTCATTCATACATTTTCGGTAATATCTTCTCTAGTGAATGAAACTTCTCTTAATCCTCATATAGAGCATTGTTCCATGTAATATGACCACTACATATATATATTTCATGTGGCCCGAAGGCCAAGGGGTGGCCTCAATAAGAGCTAAGTAAATAATTCAATAGTAAAGCATAATCATGGGTATTATATTAGTCAAATAACCACATGATTTTTAAATTACATGTTTCATAATTTGGGAATTCATAATGTCAGACATCCTAATCATACCATCAAGTCCTCGTGCCTAGACCATAAACAACCATTTTGTCAAGGTGTTATGCCAAGACAGTAGTTTGTCTCATGAGACCTACCAATTCATTGAGGGTATATAGAGGGCCCCACCCATCACATATTGATTAAAATTATTTCCTCACATGAATGGGTATAAAAATTAACAAAATATACCTTCATATTGAAATAAACATGTTGAATGTAAATTACATTCCCCAAACATTAAGCATAAACACTATCCATTCAGGGTAAATTTGTGAATGGTTTTAAGAGAGAATACTCATATTCACACTAATCATAAACAATGTAGTCAAATATGGTAGATGATATAATAAAATATTAATCTCATTAATATATAACAATCAACAAATGATTTGAAATATAATAAGATATTCTTATAAAATCATTGAGTAATTTTTTAGATAAATACTCTTTTACTTTGAATAGAAGAGTTATTTTAGAAAATTATTTTTCTTAAAACATAATTTAATTAATATAATATATTCATAATAAAATTAGTGATAGTAGAAGTATAATTAATGCTAAAAATATATTAAATAGTTGTGTTGAAAATAGGTAAGAATTTAAGAATTTCCCTTGAATTGGGCTTGTATTTCGAGAAGAGTTTTTGAAAGAACCTTTAAAAACATATAACACTACGTAAATGAAAGTTGTATTATATTTGGTACAGATATATATATATAATTCAGCCAAAATTATGATATGTAAATATGAATAAATAAGAATTTAATTGAGGTATGTAGAGAGTAACTGTATCCCGGATGAAAATTGAGGTTCGAGATGAGAACCCATACATTATGTTTGATGGTGTTCTTCACTTCATATCAGTGTCCCAAATAACCAATTTAAAATAATTAATTAATATTTAAATAAAAAAATATTTATTCAATAGATTTATTAAAGCCTTATTATGTTCATTCATATTTGTCTTGATAATTTATAAGATTTAATTACGTCGTTCCAGAGTGTTAGTTTCCCTGATTTCATGATTAGTTTTCTTGATTATAAGTGTATGTATGTTCATGTAATATGGATATAATTCCCCCTAATCAAACTTATATATTATTTATGAAAATAAATAATTATATATATATATATATAACTTGCTTACATTGTATAAGGATGATTTATTAAGTAGAACATCAGTGATAACCATTTATATTATTTTTGAGATATCACGATTATTACAAATGTTTTTGTCATATAAATTATTATTTTGTATTTATACTTGTTCCAGAACAATTAAGAGGTTATAATAATCATATAATATTCTATTTAAACCATAAAAATGGTTTTATGACCATCCATGAATACATAAATAAAAATTTAAATCCCATCATCCTTGATTGTGATAAATTAATAGATCTCAAAGGGTGTTTTCAATTTATATATATAATTAGTGGAAAGAAGATATGATGACTAATTATTCCATTATAATAACAAAATTAATGTATATTAATGTTACTGGGGTTATCATACCTTTTTTATTATGATCATTTTTGTGATTAAATGAAAATAAAGTAACTTCAAATAAATGTATAAATTGATAAATCCCTTAAAAAAATTTGGCAGCCTAACATTGTCACTTAACAATTCATAAAATACATTGATGAGACAAAAAGTACTCTATCACAATTATTACATAATATTTATATTAAAGGTATATGTAATGAAATATCCCCACATAATAAAATTTAAATTAAAACATAATAACATAAAAATGAGTACTTGAAAATGAGAATGGGGGTAGATTCCCTTACCCTATAGAGTAACTCATAAAACCAAAATATTGGGTCCATGGGGGAATGAAGACACTTTTGGAGGACTCGTGGTGGAGGAAAACTACCATATATTCTAATATTATAAATCTTTACTGAATCAGAAAGATGTAATGGATGGGTAGTTATAGTAAAAGAGAGGGATTGTTTTTATTTTCCATTGACACATCGTTAGTGGTATTTGAAAACCCATGGGTGGTATTTGCCCATGGTTTTGGCCACTGGGGACACCTCATATAATATTTTATTACCCAATAGTATACTATCATTTTTACATCATGTTTACATAATTAATTAAATCAATAATCAAACCAAATACTCAAAACATTATTTTTTATTATTCCAAAAAGAACTACATTTTTTTATAAAATTTTCATAAATATAGCATCACCTAATATCGATGATCCAAATTAACAAATTAAATCTTTTTATTATAAATAATTTTCCAAATATGTTTTGAATAAAATCATAATTTATTTGAAAAATAACAATTTTAAAACAATAATACATTTTATATCATCGTGAAAAAATAATCATGATCTCATTATCTTATAACCATAATACAATAAAATAAAAATGTTATTTACTATTCACAATTATCATATTACTATTCATATTAATATTCTTAAGGAAATGTTAATATTCCCCAAATATTAAATACATCGTATAAATCTATAAATATTTTACTGAACGCAACCGTGTATGTCAGTTTTTCGAAATAAAAATCAAAGAGGTTGAAAATATTATTTTTTATAACTAGTTTATAACAATGTTTTGTTTTATAAAGGATTATTGTTTCACTCATTCAATATTAAATTTATTTATATATCCTTGGGGTGTTACATTCTCCCCTCATAAAAAAAAATTCATCCTCAAAATTTCTATAATTTTACAACATAATAACATTTGGATAGTTATTATTCATAAGCTCCTCAGGCTCCCATGTTGATTATTCAATTATATGGTTTTCCCAATGTACATTTACCAAAATAATCCTTTAATTCATCAATGTCTATTATTCAGTGTAAAAAATCTGGATATGCTTGTCATAGTAAGATAAGTCATGTTCAAATTCTATTCCATCTAATGTAAGGACATGATTCGATTCTATCATGTACATTCTTAAAAATGAGACATGGAACACTTTTTTGTACCTTATAAAGTCTAGGTGGAATTTTTTGTTGACAATCCAAATCTATAATTATCTCTTAAATCATAAAAGGGATAACGTACCTAGGGATCAATTTCCCTTTCTTCCCAAATCACATAACACCCTTCCATGGAGATACTATCAAAAATTGTGATATCCCTCTTGAAATTCAAAATTGTTCATTACATTATCAACAATGTGCTTTGTCATAATTTAAACACCTATTATATGGGTTTGAATAGTATTTACAATTTCTGTTGATTCCTCCACAAGCTCTAGGGCCACAATATCCATTTCACCAACTTCATCCCAACATGATGGTGTCCGATATCTCTTTCTATAAAATGGTTTATATGGTGCCATTTGAATGGTGGAACGGGAACTATAATTTTAGGAAAAATTGAAAAAATTTAAATTATTATCCAACATACCTTTAGAATCAAGTGAGAATGATCTCAACATGTCTTCTAAGGTTTGGATCACTCTTTCGAATTTCTTGTCAGTTTAAGTGTGATAAGAAGTACTCAATCAAAGATTACTATCCAATTTTATTTCAGGTCTTTTCAAAGAATTATGCTGTAAATAGTGGATCATGGTCATAAAAAATTATGAGATGTTCTCCATGAAGTCACAGAGCTTCATTTATATAGATTCGTGCAAGGCACTGCAGTGGAAAATCCTCCCGTATAGAGAGGAAGTGTGCAGATTTTGTAAGTCAATATACAATTCCCTATAGTGAATCATTCTTTCCTTGATTTTTGGTAAATCCTATGAAAATTTCCAAGGTTATGTCATCCGATTTATAATTAGGAATAGGTAGAGGTTGCATGACTCCTCTAGGATTTTTTTATTCAACCTTCACATATTAAAAAACTAAACATCTTGATACATAATCAGAAATTTACCTCTTCATGGTGTCCGAATAGAAATGTTCCTTCAAACCTATAAACATTTTCGTACTACCTGGATGAATAGAGAAATTATATCATTGGGAATCATCCAAGAACTCCTTTTTTATCTCGGGTATAGCTGAAACACAAATCCTCTTCCCAAACATCTTAATTCCATCTTCACACACAAGTTTATCCCACATCCCATCATTCACAACATTAATTTTCTTTTGATGGTTCTAATCATCATGCTAGTAGTTTTTTATCCTCTCAAACAAATATTGGTTTGGAAAACAACTGATAAAGTAATGATTTTTCTCCTTTTATAATAATTCTCATGTCCATCCTTACTAGATTCATGAAAATAGGACCCCTATCAATACTAATTTTGTTTAAAACACCATTATCCTTTCCTCTCAATTTATAATATATCATATTTTTCTTTTCTTGGTGGTGGTGTATTGAACAGACATAATCTTGGAGTAGTTTGATAAATATACCTTTCCACATGTTGAGTTCTTTCAGTGAGAAGATATATTTCAAACTCTTGTGATCTACATATATCTCACATATTTCACCATAGAGATAGAGCCTCCATATTTTTTTTGAAAATTTCACAGAAGATAACCTCATATCATGAGTAGAATAGTTTTGTTCACGAAATTTATACATCCTAGATGCATCGTCAATAACTCTATAATCCTACATAAGGGTACAACCAAGTCCATTCCTTGATTCATCACTATACATCACAAACCAATCATTAGTGAAGGGTAAATTTTGGACATGAGCATTCACTAATATCCTCTTAAAATCATTGAAATATTCTTCACATTATTTTTCCTTACTAAATTGACTCCTTCATCTATATGCTTTGTCATTGGATTGGCTAAAAGAAAAATGTTCTAAAAAAAATTCCAATAATAACCTGTTAAACCCATAAAACTACATATATCAGTAATGTTCGTTGGAGTAGGACATTCTTGAAAAACCATTTTCTTCATAGAATTAAAATATATTCCATACATTGATATAGTGTGTCCAATAAAAAAAATGATTTAACACTATATTAAAAATTGCTAAACATCCCTTATAATTCATTTCTTATAAGATTATTTAGAGTAGTGCACAAGTTGTTTTCATGATCTTTATATATTTTGGAGTATACCAATATATCGTCAATAAATATCACCCCTAATTCATCAAGATATTACTTGAAAAAATATATTCATTAGAACCACCAAAATAATGAGTTCTTTAGTGAATCCAAAAGGAATTTATGTAAACACATAATACCCTTACATGTTGAAAAATGTTATATTTGGAATATCTTCCTTCCTCACATGAAAACGATGACATCCATATCGAAGTTCAATCTATGAAAAATATTAGACTCTTGGAATTGGATCAAATAAATCATCAAATCAAGGAAGAAGATATTTGTTCTTTAAGTTAATATCATTTATCTCCCTATATTTAATGCATAGCCTAATAGATCCATCCTTTTTCTTGGTGAATGGAACATGGGATCTCCATGGAAAAACACTAGGGAAAATAAATCATGTATCACTCAATTCATCTAGTTGATTATTTAGTTCTAATAACTACATTTTTTCTATTCTATAAGGATATTTTGATATATGACATAAAAAAATTAAATCAATAGAGAACACAACTTCACTCTATGGAGGTTTTCTACGTAAATCCTTTTGAAAAACATCAATATATTCTTGAAAAATTGGTACATCCTATATTTAAACATTTTATTACATAGCCATATATATTGTGCTCTATTCATCTTCAATAATTGAATTCAGTAGAGCTACTGGTAGTGAATCTATATGAGAATCTGATGATGACATTTTCCTTAAAATAAGAGATTTCACATCATCCTCAAAAATTATAACATCCTTCTTCTTGAAATATATTTTTTCATCATAATTTTAATGAAAATATATATTTTTGATTAAATCAATGTCAATCTTGGGTATGATAATAAAATAAGCAGAAAAATCATTTCTATATGCCATAATTGTGGACTTCCTCACACATCTTTGTTGTAGTGATACATCCCATATGATTTTTTACTAACACAGCTGTTATTAAATTAAATTGAAAATACATATTTTTTAGGGAAAATTTGTAATATATTAATGAATGTGATGATCAAAAATCAAATAAAAAATAGGATAAGTTTGATGAAACTAATATATTACATAACACCACATCATTAGGGACTTCAATATCAACTAATGTGATTATATAATCTTGGCCTTCCCCCATGGCCTTATTTGGGAATCATGTCCTTAATGTTTAGGAAAGTCATATTCAAAATGTACCTTCTCCATGTAATTTTAGAATTTAGCATTAATATATTCTCTCTTCCTCTAGCAATCCTTGGATAAGTGGTTTTATTATCCAAACATATAACAAACACCCATACCCTTCAGGCACGTATTAGGGTGTCTCTTCCCACAATTATCATAGGTTGGAAGGTCAATTCTTCACTTATTCCCTATTTTATTATTTATTTTTCCATAATTTTTATCATCCCCATTCACCACATTCATTCCCATAAAATCATAAGACATAGGGAAATATTTTTCCATCTTTATAGTACATGAGAGTATATCTTCTTATAATGAGAAACATTTGGTGACTAGATCCCTTAAGAGGTATTGTATTAAACCATCATAGAAACGATAAACCTTGGTCCATAGATTATGTATGCATTCTGTGTCATGTATTTTTAACCTTTTGAAGTTATTTTCATACATTGTAAATTTTTCAACCACTTTTTTCCTCATATTCTAAAACTAGATTTCCGTATATTCTCACTCTTCACCCGGGAAGTATTTTTCTATGAATATTCCTTAAAATCCATCCAATACATTTCTTCTATTTCTTCCTCCTCCTTTTCGTTTTGGATTAAAGGCCATCGCTATTTCAGATCTCTTAATAGACGATAAACTTCCCTGACAACATTATCACTTTGATTACATACCAAAGGGAGAAATATCTTATATAATGAACATTTATACTACACTAGTATGAATGGGTTTGTATTCCCATTGAATATTTGAGGTTGTTGTCTCATAAATATGTTTGACATAGATCCTCAACATTTTTTATCCATATGATACATATGGTTAAGGTCATTACTCAATACCTGGTCCAACTCTTCCAGTATAGTTATCAGTTGATTATAATTAGTCACAACACCAAAGAAAAAATTATTGTCTTATATCAGAAGGAAATACCTACATGGGACACATGCATTCATGTGTTTTCCATTCCATTCAGTAGGATCCATTTTTAAATAATAACAGACACTATTTTAGTTTATGAATCATAATGTATAATATCAATGTTGAAAAATACATAACATAAATTTAAATTCTATACATAGCTAATATCATAATCATAAAAATAATTTATTTGATGAATTTTTTTAATTTAAACCCATCATCATATATTGTAATTAAAATTTGAATTATCTTAAGAATATACCCTTGTAGTGTCATAGCAGGTGAGTAGTAAGGCCTATTTCCATGTACCATGATACCCCTAGTCAAGTCTGGAACTCCTTTTTGGAGTTGGTACTCTAAGGTACATTCTCTACAGAACAATGATCACTTGTAGTATCTAGACATGGATGTATTTTCTAGAATAATCCACTTATTATATTCCTTTCCAAAATTCCAGGATGATCTTGTATGTTTATCCATAATGTTTATCAATGTGTTTTGTTCCCTAATCTACATTTTCCAAATCATTATTCCATGTTTTCATCTAAACATGCTTTGATACCAAGAGTAAAGACTTAGCCCAGATTCATGGAGCGAATTCCTTAAATAATTACATTATCATGATTATGAGAAAGTCCTATTCTAATGGAAAAAATAGATTAGTAGTTTTGGAAAAACTGATTCATAAATAACTTCAACATTACAAAATGAATTGAAAAACAATATAATAATTCCTTTGAAAACATCTATAACTCCTATGTTAACCTTGTATGAAATTTATAAAATACCTCTTCATGTGATGGGAAAATAAAACATAAGAAATGGGTGGGATCAAATGCCTAGTAAGGGTATGAAATAAAGTGGACAATATCAATGAAAAAAACATTATTCATGGTGAAAAACTAAAAACACATGCCTTAAAAAATAAACATGAACATATTATAGTAGGAATAAGAGATGAATAAATAATTCCAATATACATCATAATAATTGTTATTCTAAAATTCCAAAAACCACATGGACATTAAATTACTTGTTTCATAATTAGATAATGCAAAATTTTGTAAATCATAACCATAAAACCAAGGCATCATTCCTAGACCCTAAATAATCATTTTTCCAATGCTTCGTGAAAAGAACGTAGTTTGAATCAGGATACCTACTGATGCGTGCAGGGGATATAGTAGGCCCCAACCATCACATACTAATTAAAATGAATTACTCGTGTGAATTGGTATAAATATAAAAAATATATACATTTATATTGAAACTAAAATATGGAATGTATATAACTTTCACTGAACATTATGAATAAACACTGACCATTCAGAGTAAATTGTTCATTGGTATTAACATAGAACATCAACTGTAAAACTAATAATAAACCATTCAATTAAATATTGTATATGACATGATAATGATGTAATACCATAAGTAAATAATAATTAAAATCGAGAGATGAAATATATGAAGTTACTCTAATAAAATCATCACACAATTCTTTAGAAGTATAATCCTCTACTTTAAATTGAAGAGTTATTTTGTAATAATATTATTATAAAATCAAAACTGAAGTAAGATAGAATTTTCATAAAAATAATTGTGATTTTATAAATATTATTAATGAAAAAAAAATTATATATTGCTCTGGAAAATAGGTATGAATGTGATAATTTCGCGAGAATTGAGCTTGTATTTTAGGAAGACAATTTGAAAGATACTTTAAAAAAATATAACTCCCTATTAATGAATGTAGGATTTGGGTTGGTGCACATAAACAAAAAATTTCAAAATAATTTTTGAAGAGAACATATGCATAAATAGTAATTTAATTAGGGTATGTTGTGTGTAAGAGTAACCTAAATGAAAATGGATGTTCGAGAGAAAACCCAAACGTTAAGTCCCACAATGTTCTTCACTTGATATAATTTTCCTATATAATTCATCAATTAATATTTTCATAAAATATTATTTATGTAATTTATTATTAAATCCTTATTAATGTCATTCATATACTTCTTGATAAGTTATAATATTGAATTTTGTCATTCTAGAGTTTTTATTTCCCTATTTTCATGATTAGTTTTCTTGATTATCAGAGGTTAGAAGTTCATGATGTGGGGATATTGTTTCCAATAATTGATCATATATATTATTTATTAACATCCACAGGTGTAAATGGTTATATATATACCTTTTCTAAATGTAATGAGTGTGATTTATTAGATAGAACAATAATGATAACCATTTATATTATATTGGCGATATCTCAATTGTTAAAAACAAGTTTGTTTTATGAATTAGTATTTTGTATATATACTAGTTATAGAACATTAAATAAGATATAATACACATATTATTGTATGGTCCAACCATAAAAATGGTATGAGGATGATCCATGAATATTGTAATATAAATTGGAGACCTATCATCCTTGAATGTGATAAATTAACACCTCTCGGACGTTTTTTTAATTTTTTTGTATATATGGAGGGGAAAAGAGATACGATGATTAATTATTACATTATAATAAAACAATATTGTATATGTAAGGTACTAGGGTTATAATACATTTTTAATCATGATACTTTAGTAGATTAAAAGAAAATAAAATAACTTGAAAGAAAAAGGAATGTTGAGAAACCCCTTATGATAATTCAACACCCTATCAATGAAACATAAAAATTCACAATAAATTTTGATGAGATAAAATGGGATATCACATCATTATTACATAATATATACATTAAGGGTAATCTTTAATTACTTATCCCAACATCATAAAATTGATATTAAAATAGAATAACAGAAGAGTGCTTGAAAAAGATAAGGGTGATAGATTACCTTACCTATTAGAGTAA
The DNA here is from genome assembly GCA_963277665.1 of Viscum album. Classification (NCBI taxonomy): domain Eukaryota; kingdom Viridiplantae; phylum Streptophyta; class Magnoliopsida; order Santalales; family Viscaceae; genus Viscum; species Viscum album. Next base: position 586,555,385 of record OY728141.1, on the reverse strand, counting down.
CTCCTAAAACATGAAGGTTCGGACCTTGGGGGCTTAACGACACCTTGGGAGGACTCATAGGGAGTTGAAAAAATATATATTAGAGGATGATGAATTTGGAATGAAATAAAATGAAGGAATAGTTTTGTATTTATATTAATAGAGATGGAGATTTTTTATTAATTTCCAATGACACCTCGTAAGTGGTATTTTCAAAACCAAGGGCTTTCCCATGGTATTTTCCCATAGTTTCACCTAGCTATGACACCTAATATCATATTTTATTTCACATGAGTATACTATAATTATTACATCACTATAAAATCATTAATTAGTTCTTTAAACATACAGAAACCTCTAAACATTATTTTTTACTATTCACGAATAACTAAAGTATTTTATAATTTTCTATTAAATTCATCATGACCTAATATCGATGTTCTGAATTCAAAAAGGATATAATTTTTTAAAAATAATATTCTAAATATGAATAATTTAATTTTTAAATAAAATCATAATTAATTTGAATAATAACAAAATTTTAATTATAACTCATTTTATATCACATTGAAAAAATAATTAAAATCTCATTATCTTATTACATTATGACAATAAATTAATAATATGATTTACTATTCATAAGGGTCATAGTACTATCCATTAAAGAATTTACTATTTATCAAAAATTATTTTCTTCTTATTAGACTCTAAATATCATACTAAACACAACCATGTATGTCAATTATTTGAAATTATAATCTCAGTGGCGGAAGAATTTTTTTTATTAGCATGGTTATAACAAAGTGGTGTTTTTTTGAGACTCAATGTTTAATGCATTAAAAATTTAAATTTATTTATAATTCATTGGCATTATACTATTTCTTTAAGCCCAAATGAAGGATTATTGGTGGAATGGAGGGATGTTCCAGGAGAAATGGTCCAGCATTGGCCAAACCAAAAGTCTTTAGATGTGTGAATAAAAGAGAAGCATATGTTCCATTTTATAAGAGGGTGGAGGGCCACATTAGGACATTCAAAAACTATTATTTTATTATATATTTATTTGTGATTTAAAAAATATTCAATGTGATTAATTTAATATTTATCATGCGGAAGGGTTGAAATTCCATCATCTAATGAATTTGGGACATTTTTAGGTCATAAGACAAAACTTATCTTTTCGCTTTAAACTTTTTTAAACAATTTTATTCTTATCATGAAAACTTATCTTTTTAAACTATAGGGTAAATATAGTTACAATAAAATGAAAAACAAACCCCAATTGGATAATTTATGAAATCTTTATCATTATCATATTTATTTTTCCGAATTCTAGATTTTTATGAATTTTATGACATTTAATAAAATGTTATTTATTTTAATGATTTGCTTTATTCAGTTTTGATACTATTAAATATTTTAATTTTAGAAATATCAAATGAACATGATATCTTCAAAACAATACTTCCAATATGTCCTTAACACGTTTGATATATCTAAAAAATTCATGAATATCATTTATTAAATAAAATTATATTTATCTTAATATTTTAAATACTATTTATTCTATATCTCAATTAATAAAACAACTACCAAAAAATTATTATAAAAGACATTAATAAAATTATATATTCTCTAAAAATTAAAAATAAATTATCATGATGAAGATATATTTCATAGACTTCTAATGAATTTTTATAGTCGAATTTTTTTATGTATTACACTATATTAAAAATTATTTAGATACAATAATTTTAATATGAAATTTTTAACTCTTCATTAAATAAAATACAATAAATGTCAAAATTTACAACAAATGGCTTAAAAAGGATCATATTTTTGGACTATGGTTTATTTTAGTCTAAACAACATATCCAATGAAATTAAGACAAGTTTCAGGGTAATTATATATTATTATAATAATATTTTTATCTCTAATTACCCTATTATCCTTCAACCATGGTAAATAGAATTCAATAGATACTATTCACTGAAAATTAGTTTGACCCTCTTAGAAAGAAAATTTCATACTAATAAATTCCATTAATGTCTAGTTTTTGATATTTAATTCACAGATGTAGTAAAATTGTGTATAATGATAATCCCACAATTATGGCTAGAATGAGAGTAAAAAAGACATTCAAAATATTTCTAATTTTTTATATCTAATTATTTTTTGAAAATTATTCCAATGCCCAATATGGGATTAAAATTTGTATATTTTACTTATTTTTACATTAAAATCAATTTAAATTAAAATAATTATTTAAATGAAAAATTATGTTGTTCAACTACAATGTAGTATTGTTAACTATTATCAAAAATTAACACTTTTAAAAAAAACTCCCTAAATTCTTTCAATGTCAGTTTTTTCATTTTTAATTCAAAATTATTTTCAGCTTTATCAATTTCCATTTCTATGATTGTATAAAAGTAATTTTAATATTTTTTATATAAGGGTATGTAAAACTGGTCATTTGAGAAAATATTATCTTTAAACATATAATGACTTTACAAAAAGTTATATTATTCATTACAAAAAACATTATAAATAGTATTCCAAAAATTATTTATTAATGTAACACCCCAAGCTTCCATGGTACGCTTCACTTTGAATAATACATTATCGTGTGTTGTATGCAACTTCGAGTTCTAACACACCACAACCAATCAAACTAGCCATTATGAATAGTAATACCCACTTTTTGAAATTTTATAAATTTTATCTTTCAAAATAGACTTTATTTTTGGATTTTAAATATAGAAATTATCTTAAGGTGATTTTTTTTACATATCTTATAACTTTCATATTTTGATGAATCGTGAAAATTACTAAATTTTAATCAAAAAAAAATTAATCGAAATAATTAATAGTGGTAAATTATGAATTTGAGTGATTTTAAAGTATAATTAGATTAAATTTTTACCATTTAATCTAATGTTAGTCATTTTACTTAATTTCACATTTAAACTAGACATAAACAGTTGTCAATCTTTTGATAGTTATTATTTCTTAAAAACATGCGTTTTGTTTTAACAACAGGAATTGATTTTAAATTATTTTTTGCCACTTCTGTGTTTGGAATTTTGAAAAATGGATTGCATATTTTGAATTCGGAGGTCTAAATTTTCGAAATAGGTAACTTTTATTTTTAGACATTTTGAATAATTATTTCAGTAAACATTTTACATACCATGGTTAAAGGGTAAATCTGGTAAATAAGGGTAAAACAAATAATATTATAATAATATTAATTTACCCTAAAACGTGTCCTATTCCTATTGGTTGATACATTTCTGACCATGGGAATCTTTGGGTCGATTTTGGGGCCCCATGGGGTCACTTGTAAATGATAATGACATTTTATGTTAATTAAGCTAATGTAAAGACTAAACTGACATAACATATATCTTTTAGTAAAACCATGTTTACATAATGTTATACATGTTATCTCTTAGAAAATAATCATTAATTATAATTCTAAAACGATTTCTTACATAATGGTATTTTATTTATAATTTTTAGTCATTTAATAATTAAATTTATTTATGACACAATGATGATGCAGTATTTTCCTTATTAAGGATATAATCAAATAAATGGTATTATAAATGTTAAAATAAATATAATTTTAAGGTTTTGATGCCATACACTAATTTTATAGGTTTATATGACATGTTAGGATTGATTAAATAATTTTTTTGAAACCATATTAATGTTAAGACTTTAACAGAAATCAATTATTAAATATTTTCAAAATTTACAAAAAAGAGTTTTTAAAAAAAATATAATATTATTAATTGATATAATATTCATAAAAATATAAGGATCAGAAAAAAGACTTATATGTTGACAGTTATGTCAATAATGAACCAATTGTGTTCTTTTGGCAGCTTATAGAAAGTTTATTAACCAAATAATATAAAAATACAAAGAGACATAGTAAATTTCAATCTAATTAACTAAGAGTTAAATTTAAGAGATAAGGATAATATAGTGACCAAAACCTATCTAAAACCTATTTTCTGAGTGGGTTTTGACCTATACCCACCTTAACCTCTAAATAATACTCTTTTGAGCCATTAGAAACCGAAAATTAATTTATTATAAAATAATATTTCTATCTTTTCATATGGTTCCCCTCACCCCTCTTATAAAAGGGCACTCCCCCTTCTCTCAAATTCATACCGTCAAAGCCATTTGGATCGGAGAAATATAGCCCAAATATTCTCTCAAAATCCCTAAATTCAACTTTTAGGCCTTAGTTTGATCTGGATTCCAACCTATGTATCACTTTTGATCAAATAAAAAGGAAGAACCCGAAGAAGAGGTAATGTTTTCACCACCCTCTTTCAAGTTCCTTTATTCTTCCACTTCTTCATTCATAGTTATTTCCATTATAAAATAATAAATATAGTGTCTTCTATATACTTTGATGTTATTATAAATATGTTACAACCATATTCAGAATTTTATCCATCCTTTTATTGACATGTCACTATACGTGCGTACGTACAGCTTACCGTCTCCACATCATGGTGTAATTGTTATTCAAAACATTATTATTTGGATGGCAATGATAATGATTTGAAATTGAGGTAAATAAAAAATGAAACATTATAATGATTCTTCATATCTGATATACCATCCAATTATATATTATTTTAATATCAAAAGAATGAAATTGTCACTCGTGCGTACGTACGGACTACCGTCTCCACGAACGCGATGAGATTCATCCCCCATCGTATCCATTCAAGTATAATACTCATTTGATGACTAAAAATAATTTTTAAGGACTTGATATAATTAAGGATATTAATAAAATACAACCTATCCGTAAAAAACATGATTTACGTAACAAAACATATAAAATAAAATGAGTATGTTAACACCCGAAACCACGATTATACTATAATATTATTAACAATGAAATGTTAAGAGATCAAAAATGATATCATATTAATGTATATGATTATTGTATAATTTAATAACAATTATTTCACCATTATAGAAGTGGTTAAACTACCCTCTACCAAGGAAAAGTACAAGGCAATGTTTATTCCACAATCTCTTCATTATCCGAGGTTGTTTATACATAATTATCTATTGGGACCTCTTTATCTTCCACATCCATGTTTCTAAAAAATGTATTTCAAAACATTCTTACTATTTTATAGAATATTGATTCAAGTCATTTATACCCTTTTTTTGACTCTCTATAATATTTTTATAAATGAATCTTCCCATCGTTTTCCAAACAAGGTCCTTTTTAACCTTTTCGATAAAATTATGGAAAGAATGTATTTTTTAACTTATACGGCGGGTGCGGCTATTTTCCACCATTATAAAAATCATCAAAGCTTCCCTTAAAATATTATAAGAATATTTTCAAAGTAAATGTTTTATTTTATAATTATGTGACTTTCAAATTATTTCAAAAAAGATATATTTCTCTCAAGTAGTTTTGACTTCATCTATGTCAACATCCTTTGATGGATTATAAGCTTATTTGAAGTTGATTTATTTTGAAAAAAACATCCATAGTATATTGAAGGTTTTGTGATATGTTTGAATGTGGATGTGTTATTTTTATAACATTCATGGTTTATGGAGAATGTATTGACATTTCATATGCAAGTTTTAATACGAAGGTTTATGTTATGTTTAAACTTGTTCTTATGAGGAATGCATTAGACTTAGTATGTGATGGGTGCAGCCCACTATAGCTCCACAATGAATTGGTAGGTCTCATGAGACAAACTAGTGTCTTGGCACAAGGCCTTGACAAAATTGTATTTTTAGTCTTTGAACAAGGCCTTGACTATGTCATTATTATAGTTTGGTATTATGCATTACATCATTATGAATGTATTAATCGATATTGAATGTGATTATTAGACTAGTAGAATAAACATGTGAATAAGTAAATGGAATTATTTCATTTCATTTTTTCCTTATTATTCTGAATTATATGTTTAAAAGGCTTTTTTTTAGTTATTCATTTCCTTAAATGTTTATGATTATTTTTGAATGTTTTCTCTATATTGTTATACTTTCTAAGCATCTGAGCTCACCCCATTCTATGTTTTATTTTTTCCATGATGTGAAGAAGTATTTTATGACTGACCTAGAAAGATATTCTGAAGGGATATGATTGTGGACAATGGAGACTATGTTGTTGTTGTTTTCCATTATATCTTGTAATGTAAGACTTATGAATATATCTAGTGTTTCCAAGACTACAAAACTAATCGGTCTTTCAATAATTGATCTTTTGTGATCATGCCAATGTTATGTAATAATGCAAAGACTCTGGGTAACTGGGGGCAGGGCATTACAGTTGGAATCAGAGAAAGTTTAATTCAAACCATGGAAGCTGGATTTATAAAAACTCTGATTAGAGCACATATATCTAAGATGGACTTTGAGGATTAGTATAGAAGAACATCCTAGAATTTTGGTATTGTAGAGATTTTTTGAGTTCTCCGAGAAATACATCCCTGTCTAGATACGAGCAGCTAGAGGCTGCTCTTACACAAATGTACATAGGGGTAAAACCAAAAACACCTCTTTGAGCTAGACTCAGACGGGTACTGGTGCATGACAACGGGAATTGCAGCACTCTTGATTACGACGCTCCAGGGGGATATGCTTATGATAACTCTCATTTTCTTTTAAAACCATTATTTAGGTTTTATGAGTATATAATCCATCAAAGAAAACAATTTTTTTATTATGGATTATTTCCATAAACTATTCAATTTATGTTAAGTGTTTCACAAGTTTGTAATTATGTATTGCGATTCATAAACTAATCTAGTATATGCCACTGTTCAAAAATGGAACCTAGTGGAAGGAATGGAAACCATATCAATGCATTCACTCCATGTAGGGATTGACCTCCTTCTCAAGATAATTATAGTGGAGTTGGTGTTCCAACTGGGGCTGATCACCTAATCACTATACTGGGCCAACTCACTCGGGTTATGAATAATAACCTTACCCGTATGGAGAATCCAGATCCACAGTGTGGAGGATCAATGTTAGATCGATTCATAAGGAATAAACCACCAACATTAAATGGGAGTACAAATCCACTAGTAGCTGAGCAATGGATAAATTTCTTAGAGAAAATATTTCATGTCTTGGGGAGTAGTGAAAGGGAAAAAGTTATCATGGCAGGTTACCGCCTCACTCGAGATGTTGATCCATGGTGGTCATTGATTCAAAACACCAAGGAAGATGATGAAGTATCAAATATGTAATTGAGGGAGTTCAAAGAGATTTTCATGGAAAAATACTTTCCCCATGACCATCGAGGAGATATGGAAAGACAATTTCTGAGTCTGAGACAAAAGGAGGATGAGAATGCCGCAAAGTATGAGGCTAACTTTACAAGGTTAGCGAGGCATGCTGCAGATTATATACGTAACCCAAGAAGTAAGATTGATTGTTTATTTGATTGGTTAATACCATTTCTCCATCAACCATTAGTCACAAAATATTTCTCGTCGTATGAAGATATTGTCTCATGTGCTATCAAGACGGAAAAGGACTTATTTAAGTCTTACGACTTTAAAGAAATGCAATAGAAGAAGAGACCTGATGGTCACTCTAGAAATGGAAATAATGTGACGAATGGAAAAGTTGATTCTCCATCCTAATGTAAATGTGGGATGAAACACCCAGGTACTTTCATGAACTGAATGGGTGTCTATTACAAGTATGGTGAAAAAGGCCACCAAGATCATGATTTCAAGGGGAAGAAAGAAGCTACCGATGTTCAATGCTACAATTTCTGGGATATGGGACATTATGAAAATTAATTTCCTAAGCGTCAGGGGAACTTACCTCATAAAAGTCCAAGGGATCAAGGCCGAGCTTATTATATCACTACTACTGAGGTAGAAGCTCTGAAAGATGTGGTGGCAGGTAAATTAATTGTTTCCTCAAGTTCAGAAAATGCTTTATTTGATTCTGGAACATCGCATTGTTTCATATCTTCCCAATTTGCTATGAAAATTATATATTTCCAAAAAAACTAACAATGGAGTTGTCAGTAAAAAAAACTAATGGAAGTATCATTGCAATAATTTTTTGTGAATCAGTCCCCATTAGAGCACATAAATGTTCTTTATCTGCTGATCTCATCGCAATACCCATGATTAAATTTGATATAATCCTCGGTATAGATTTTCTTTCAGACCATGATGTGAAGATCTATTGTAAGAAGAAGGAGGTTATGATTGTTGATGGTGATGATAAAGAACAAATTATCATTAGATCAGAATCGTCACCACCTAATTCTTATCTAGATCCACCCCCAGTAGCTCAACTAAATTCAATTATCGGGGAGGAAGAGAACGAAATAACTATGGGAGAGGAAAGAAATGGTTAAATTGAGGATTTACCTATTGTGAAAGAATATGTAGATGTGTTTCTGGAAGATTTACCTGGACAACCTCTAGAATGAGATATTTGAGTTTATCGTTGATTTAATTCCTGGATCAAGGCCTATATCGATGACCGCTTACAGAATGGAAACTATAGAATTAGTTGAACTAAATAAAAAACTAGTGTAATTGAGTAATAAGGGATTTATTCACCCTAGTGTTTCTCCATAGGTATCCCCTATCCTTTCTATTATGAAGAAAGATAGATCTATGAGGTTATGTATCGACTTTAGGGAAATCAATGCTATAACAATAAAGAACAAGTATCACCTACCATGCATTGATGATTTATTTGTCCAATTTCATGCATCTTAATACTTTCCAAAGATTGACCTTTGATCTGGATAACATCAGTTGTGTGTGACGAAGGAGTACATTCCAAAGATAAAATTTCAAACCAGGTATGGGCATTACGAGTTTACAGTAATGCCTTTTGGGCTGACTAATGAACTCTCTGTTTTCATGGATCTAATGAACAATGTTTTCAAGGAATATCATGATGACTTTGTAGTGGTATTATTGATGATATCTTGGTATATTCCAAAAGCTACGAAGACCACGAAAATCACTTGCTCATTATCCTGAAGACTCTTAAAAGACAAGAATTATATGGGATGTTTATCAAGTGTGAATTCAGGCTTCAGGAGAATTATTTTCATGGCCATATTGTCTCTAAGGATGGAATCTCTATTGATCCTTATAAGACAAGAGCAATCCAAGAATGGCTAGCACTGGTGAGTATAACTGAGGTACACATTTGTGTTGGTTTTGAAAGTTATTATCGGCGTTTCTTCCAAAATTTTGCCTAATTGGCTAACCCATTAACGAAGATCACAGGTAATGGGGTTAAATTTTTTTGGACAAAAGAGTGTGAAGAATGTTTCGAAGAATTAAAGAGAAGATTAGACAATGCTCCTATCTTGACTCTAAAATCAGAGAATTATGGATTTCTTATTTATTGTGATGCCTCAATGAAAGGACATGGTTGTGACCTTATGCAGAATGATAGGGTAATGCCTATGCATCACGACAGCTAAAAATTAGTTAGAGAAACTATCGTACTCATTATCTTGAGTTGGCACCTATAATATTTTCTTTGATGATTTGGAGTCACTATCTCTATGGTGAAAATTGTGAGATTTATACTCATCAAAATAGTATAATGTATATTCTCTCACAGAAATAACTCAACATGTGGTAGAGGTGATGGATTGAACTACTAAAGGATTATGATTGCACGATACACTACCACCTGGGGAGGGAAAATAAGGTTGCATATTCTTTGAGTAGAAAGGATCATGGAGTTTGGAACCAATTGAGAATTGAAAGGGATCCAATTTTCATGGATATAGTAAAGATGGATATGGGAATAACCATGGAAGGTGAAACATCGATTCTTTTTAAAATGGTTCCCAAACCATATTTACTAGAAAGGATTAATAGTTCTCAAACCGATGATAAAGAATTTCAAAAGTTGATTATTTCTGTGAATGATGGGAGATTGAGTGAATTTGTGTATGAATAAAATTTTTTTGAAATTTGGGAAGATACTTTGTGTTCTCGATATACCTAATGGAAAAAGGGAATTTTTGGATGATGCTCATAGTTCTATTTTCTCTATACACCATGGGAGCACCAAAATGTATAGTGATTTGAAGGAACATTTTAGGTGGGAAAAAATGAAGAGGGTTATTGCTAATTTTTTGTCGTGATGTATGGTTTTTCAACAAGTGAATGTTGGAAGGTAACATCCTTGGGGAGTCATGAAATCTCTTCCCATAACAGAGTGGAAATGAGATAATATTATGATGGACTTTGTCATGGGACTACCAAAGACTCCTAGAAGGAATGATGCAATATGGGTCATTGTTGATTGTCTTACAAATTCAACACATTTTATTGCTATAAGAGAAGATCTAACACTTGAACATCTTGATAGACTATATATTAATGAAGTTGTGAGATTACATGGAGTAACCCTATCGATTGTTTCTGATTGTTATCCTTGTTTTACTTCAATATTCTAGAAAAGTATTTAGAAAGCCCTAGATACTAAACTTCATTTGAGCACTGCCTACCACCCTCAAACAGATGGACAATCAGAATGGACTATTAAAACCATATAAGACTTGTTGAGATCTTTCTCACATGACTTTCAGGGTATGTGGGATCAATATTTACCTCTGGTGGAATTATCCTATAACAATAGCTTCCAGTCAAGTATTCGGATGTCACCATATGAAGCATTATACAGAAAGAGAGTTTTCACACCAACCTGTTGGGATGATATTGGAGAAAGAAAACATGTAGGCCCAGAACATGTTGAGGAAACAATGGAAAAGTTTATGGTAATCCAAACCCACATCAAAGTAGCACAAAGTAGGTAGAAGAGCTATGTGGATAACCGGAGGAAGGATTTTGAATTTCAGGAAAGAGATCATGTTTTTTGGAAGGTATCTCTATGGAAGGGTGTTATACATTTTGGTAAGAAGGGTAAATTGAGTCCCAGGTACATCGGACCTTTCGAAATTATAGAACGATTTGGGGCTGTATCATACCGTTTGGCAATGCCGCCAAGTCTTTCCAAAGTTCACGATGTATTCCACATATCACTGTTGGGAAAATACATGCATGACCCAATGCATGTACTTACGTATGAGTAAATAGAACTGGAACCGAGTTTGTCTTATTGCAAAGAGCCCATAAAAATTCTTGATATAAGAGAACATGTGATGAGAAACCGGACGACTCGTCCAGTAAAAGTTCTATGGAGAAACCATATGATGGGAGAGGAAACGTGGGAACCAAAGGAACTAATGAAAAAGAACCACCCGAGTCTTTTTATGCAGTAATATTCTTGAAATTTATAGGAAGAAATTATTTGACGGAGGGAAGAATGTAACACCCCAAGCATCCAGGGTATGCTTCTCTTTGAATAATATAGTAGCGTGTGTTGTACGCAACTTCAAGTTCTAACACACCACAACCAATCAAAATAGCCATTATGAATAGTAATACCCAATTTTTTAAATTTTATAAATTATATCATTCAAAATGGACATCATTTTTGGATTCAGAATATCTAAAATAGGTTATAGTAAATTTTTGGTACTTTTCTGATAACTTTCATATTTTGATGAATTGTGAAAATTACTAAATTTTAATTAAAAACATCTTTTTTAATCGAAATAATTAATAGTGAGAAATTATGAATTTGAGTGATTTAAAAGTATAATTAGATTATATTTTAACCATTTAATCCAATTTTAGTCATTGGACTTAATTTGAAATTTAAACTAGACATAAACAAGTGTCAATCTTTTGATAGTTATTATTTCTTAAAAACAAGCTTTTTGTTTTAACAACAGGAATTAATTTTAAATTAATTTCTGACACTTCTATATTTTAAATTTATAAAATTAGATTCCATATTTAGAATCATTAGGTCCAAATTGTGTAAATAGATAACCTCTATTTTAGGCATTTTGAAATAATTACTTCGGTAAATATTTTATTTACCATGGTTAAAGGGTAAATCCGGCAAATAAGCGTAAACAAATTATATTATAATAACATTAAAGTATACTAAAACGTGTCATAACCCTGTTAGTTGATAAATTTCCGACCATTGGCATCTTTTTGTCAATTTTGGGACCCCATGGAGCCACATGTATGTGATAATGACACTTTATATTAATTAAGTTAAAGTAAATAAAAAAAAGACATAAGCATATATCTTTTAGTAAAAAAAATTTTACGTAGAGGTATACATGTTATCTATAATAATATAAATATTCATTATAAATATAAAACTATTTCCTACATAATGGTTTTTTATTTATAATTTTTAGTCATTTAATTATTAAATTTATATATGACACAATGATGATGCAGGATTTTCTTTATTAATGAAAGAATCAAATACATAGTATTATTAATGATAAAATAAATATAATTTAAACGTTTCGATGTCATCCATGAAATTTCTAGTTTTATATGACATGTTAAGATTGAATAAATAAATTTTATTCGAATTAATAATGTTTTTATGACTTCCAAAAATCAACTTTTAAATAGTGTCAAAATTGACATAAAGGAGTTTTCAAAACAAATATTATATTATTAATTGATAAAATATTACTAAAAATCTATGGTTCGGCCAAAAGACTTATATGATGATATTTATGTCATTAAGGAACCACTTTGGGTTCTCTTTGTAGCTTATAGTACGTTATTAACCAAAAAATATAAAAATACAAAGAGACATGGTAAAAATCAAACTAATTAACTAAGAGTTAAATTTATGAGATAAGGTTTATATAGTGATCCAAACCTATCTAAAATATATTGGTTGAGTGGTTTTCGACCTATACCCACCTTAACTTATAAATAATCCAATTTTGAGCCATTAGAAACCTAATATGAATTTATTATAAAATTATATTTTTATCTTTTCCTAAGGTGCCCCTCACCCATCTTATAAAAGGGAATCCCACTTCTCTCAAATTCATACCTTCAAAGCCTTTTGGCTCAGAAAACCCCTGATAAAATATTCTCTCAACTTTCCTAAATTCAACCTAGAGGCCGTATTTTTAAAAGGAAGATATCCTAAGAATACCTTTTTATCAAATCAAAAGGATGAACCTAAAGAAGAGAGAATGTTTTCACCCCCCTCGTTCAAGTACCTATCATCGTCCACTTCTTCTTTCTTTGTTATTTAAATTCTAAAATTATAACTGTAGTAACTTCTATATACTATGATGTTATTATAAATATGGTACAACCATATTTAGTATTCTATCCATCCTTTGAATGACATGTCATCATATGTGCGTACGTACGGCTTACCATCTCCACGTCGTGGTTTAATTGGTATTCAAAACCTTATTATTTGGATGGGTATGATAATGATCTGTAAATGTGGTAAATAATAAACATAGAATTATAATGATTCTGTATATATGATATACCATCCACTTATATATTATTTTAATATCAAATGAATGATATTGTCGCTCGTGAGTACGTATGGACTACCGTCTCCACGAACGCGATGAGATTCATCCCCCATCGTATCCATTCAAATCTAATTCTCATTTGATGATAAAAAATAATGTTTAATAACTTGATATCATTCTAAATATTAATAATATACAACCTATCCATAACAAACACGACTTATGTACCAAAATATATAAAAGAAAACGAGTAAGTTAACACCCGAAACGACGATAATACTAAGATATTATTAATAAAGCAATGTTAAAAGATCATATATGATATCATATTAATGTATATGATTACTGTATAATTTAATAAAAATTATTTCACCATTATACACGAGGTTAAACTACCCTCGACCAAAAAAATGTTAATGGTAAGGGTTATTTCAAAATCTCTTCATTATCCAAGGTTGTTTATACGTAATTATTTACTAGGACCTCTTTATCACCCACATCCATGTTTCTTAAAAAATTATTTCAAAACATTATTACTATTTTATAGAATATGGGTTAATGTCATTTATACCCTTGTTTTACTTTTTATAAGATTTTTATGAAGGAATCTTTCCTTTGTTTTCCAAACAAGGTCCTTTTTAACCTATTCAACAAAATTATGTTAAGAATGTGTTTTTTAACATATACAGTGAGTGCAGCTATTTTCCTCCATTATAAAAATCATCAAATCATCCCTTAAAAGATTATAAGAATATTTTAAAAGTAAATGTTTTCTTTTATAATTTGTGACTTTCAAATGATTTCAAAAAAGAGATATTTCTCTCAAATAGTTTTGATTTCATCTATGTCAACATCCTTTGATAGATTATAAGCTTATTTGATGTTTATTTATTATGATACAAAACATCCATATTGTATTGAAGGTTTTATGATATGTTTGAATGTGTATGTGTTATTTTTATACCATTCATGGTTTATGGATAAAGTATTGAAATTTTGTGTGCTAGTTTTAATAAGAATGTTTATGTTATGTTTAAACCTGTTCATATGAGGAGTGCATTGGACTTAGTAATTGAATTCTGGAGCCCGATATAGCTCCTAGATGCATCGGTAGGTATCATGATAAAAACTAGTGTCTTGGAACAAGGCCTTGAAAAAATATCCTTTGTATTCTTGGAACAAGTCATTGACTATGTGGTTATGATAGTCTGGCATTAGTCATTCCATCATTATGAAAGTGGTTATTGATATTGCATGGGATTTTTTGACTAGTAGAATTTCCATGTGAATAAGAAAATGGAATTATTTCATTTCATCTTTTCCATATTATACTGAAGTTCAAGTTTAAAAGGCTTTTGTTTTAGTTATACATTTCCTTAAATGTTTGTGCTTATTTATGAAAGTTTCTGCTATATTGTTATCCTTACTGAGCATCTGAGCTCACCCCTTTCTATGTTTGATTTTTCGCTGGATGTGAAGAAGTATTTTATGATTGACATGCAGGGAAAGTTTGAGTGGATATGAGTGTGGTATATAGAGAATATATTGTTTTATTTTTCCATTTTAACTTGTAATATAAGACTTATGAATGTACCAAGTGTTTCCAAGGATAATAAACTAATAGGTCTTTCGAGACTTGGTCTTTTATGATAATTCCACTGTTATATAATAATGCATCGACTTTGGGTAACTGGGGTCAGGGTGTTATAATTAATATTAATATTTTGTGTTAAATGTATAGGTTATAACAATCATATTTAAAAAAACATAATAGTAAATTGTTGTTTCGCGGAAATTCAGTGGTGCGTGTGACACAATCCATATCGGTGTTGTGTGTAGTGAAATCTTCCAATGGTGTTGTATAAAAAATATTGAAACATATTAATATTATATAACAAATATATATATATATATATATATTTAGTGTTGTGCTAAGTGAAAATATATAAATATTAAATTAATTTGGAAAAAATATATTCACAAAAAACTTAGGGTGTTACCATATACCCCCCTTAAAATGAAATTTTCACTTAGAATTAATCTGGGTTATCAAATTTTTAATAAATGAATGTTCATTTCATAGAGACATACATCATAAAAATGAATTCTAAATCCTTATTTTAAATGGAAATGTTGGTAAATAATAGTTACCCAAAGTAAATCATTACTATGTCACTGCGTATGAGAACATTGTTGGAGTTTTGAGTATGGGGGGAAAAATAAATTGAGATTTATAAATATCCCTAATCATAAGAAAGTGGTTTATCTAAATACTGTTAACAATAAAGAACCATTAACTAATGAAATAAGAAAGAGTTCATTGATATCATCAAAATGATAATAATAAATCCTTTTACAACATGACGCATTTTCCAAAAGTTGATTTTTTTAGAGAAGATATACTTACTTGATTTTAGAATAACTTTTCCTTCTGTTGTTCCATTATCAATTTCTACATCATATCTTATTCCAATAAATGGACTTGAAATTTTCCTTCCATTTGTATTAGAAAATCATGAGAATAATGATGGGTAATTCAAAAAAGGTTAGAACAAGTTATAAAATATGTATAAATCTATCGATGGTAAGATAATATATTATTATCACAAACTTATTTGAAGTTTAACATAAACATTCACTAAATGGATAAGCATAAAATCTATTAGAAAAATGAAAACCAAAAAATTAAAAATAGGTTCACTAAAAAACATAAAAAAATTCTCCCATATATGAAAAGGCAGTTCTTGGTTATCACATTGGAAAAATGTACACACCTTAACCAATTATTCCCTTGAAACGTGGTAATAACCTGATTAACCATACATACTTATTAAAAACATGCATGTTTCCTTTTTCATAAGTCCAAAAATATGTAAACATCATCCTTGATAGGATAACCCTCTTGAAAAAAATTATTATCAATTACAAAAACATTGGTATCATCCAATTTACTTATTTATATCTTACATATCATAATCTGAACATCATTTTATTAACAAAATGGAAATATTAATGTGTATCTCTGCCATAATATTTTTGTTCTCAAAATATATTACCTTACCCTTAAATATCCTTTTTGGGTCTCTAGAACTATTCACCATATCCTTTCCAATCCATTATGTCAATCTTATACTAAAAACACTTGTAAATTTCTTGATTTGTGTTACATATTTTTTTATTCTAAAACATATAAATATCATTTTTCCAACATTATTCTTAAACCATAACTTTTGATCCATCATAATATTCTTCCATAAAATATAAATCATGTCTTATGGTTCCTCAACCTTAATCAAACCCAACATATTAGGTTTAACGTAAATAATAATTCTAAAACATCTCATACCTATCACATGTAAATTACAATTTATTTATCCTTATATGTATAATAAATACAAGTACCACCTTCATGATTCCCTTTATGTGATTTACACTTGATAAATTAGTTGTAAATAATTCCCATACTTTCCTCATCTAAAACATACAAGGTCAAATATGATTTATATACTTCTAGCTATTGACTAAGAATACAATGAAAAATGTGAGTTATACGTATCAGAGATGAAATACACATATGTAAGGTAAATTAATAATAATATTTTAATCAATGATATCTTAGGATTAATCTTAGGTTATTCATGATTATAAAAAAACTCAATTAGTATAACCTATGATTAGAATTATCCTTAGGAAATATGAAGATATATCCATATAAATATCACTAGGGATGTAAATAATATTTTTGTATCCAAATTTCCAAAGGATAAATAAACATTCACTCTGATACCAATAGTGTGGACCCAACTTTGATGTACATAGACATAAAATTACTTTTGTAAATTAAATAATAAAATACAAAAATACAATCCCCAAGACAATAGTAGTTTAGTGCCTTTAGAAACAAGAAACAAATTCTTCTAATCCTGTGAAAGATAATAAAGATCAATTATAAAGATATCCCCTTTAGTACCCTTACATAAATCAATTTCTTATATACTAGGGAAAGGAATCATAATAAGTGGTGATCTTAGATGCCCAGTAAGGGTAAAAAGAAGAGATGCCTAAGAAAAACTTGAGCATAAGGGTATTAGATCAATTTCATAACATTATAATAGTATAACCTTCTTATCAAAAGTATACCTGAATCAAAAGGAAATGAAATAACATAATTCATAGGATCATGAAATTGACATAATCTGGGAAATTAGGTCATATAAATAAACATGTAACTTTGTGAACATATATAAATAATAATAGGTTCACTCATTAACGACATGAAATCAATCCGTTGCTTAAACACATGGACATGAAAACCAGGCCGACACATAGATTATGGACATTAAAACCATATATTCAGATAGAATTATAAAAATGGATTCATGGTCACACATAACATATATACATAGTGAGTTTTCCATCATTACCCAATGCATCAGAGGGTGATATTATTCCCACTCATCCTTTAATGAAATCACACATACATGTTCCACAGGATCCTAAGTAATCATATCATAACTAATATAATTGAATAAATTTTATACAAAAGTAATAATATAATAACTTATAAAAATGAGACATTATTCATAATCATTTCATTAAAATCATAACACATGAAAATAAGGGGGTTTCTTTAAAATTCATTTCAATAAAACATAAACTATTTTGGGAAATAATATAATTTTTATTCATGAATCAATAATAAATTATTTCATCATAGGTGGGAATGGATTTTGGAAGATCAGTTTGAAAATAAATCTTCCTTAAAAATAACTTCTCAAGACATAAAACATTATGAGTACCCTTTTCAAGTAAACCACTTTAAAAACAAATAAAGAAATAATGAAAATCATTTAAAATAGTACTTTAGGGATAAATTTTTTTATATAAATATATTTTTTATTAAATGACTCACAATTTAAAAAAAACGTATTATTTAAAAATAACATTTTAAATATGTAGGGGATGTTTCATGGTAAAAAAACATCCTGAAACCATAAAAACCAAATCATTCCATATAAGTTAAAAAACATTCTTCTCGTACATTTTTTGAAAAAACAGAAAAAGTAAATCATTTGAAAAATGAAATAATGATTCCTTTAAAACCATACAATAAAAAGAAAAAAAATTATGAATTAATTTAAACATCCATAGGATAATAATAAAACATTTACAATAAATTTTTTTGAGAAAATGACGTGGTTGAGAAGTACTACTCAAGGATACTTAAAATGACAATACCAAATATGGAAGATATTGTTAAATCAACATTCATCACAAAATATTAAATAAAATGTTATTCCCCATGTAAAATAAATAATTATAAGAATATGGAAATATTATAATCATCTAGATAAAACTCTTAAAAGTCATTCATGGGATGTATATAAACCACTAATAAGAAATAAGTAGTGCATAAGATAAGTGTCTCACAAAAAAAGGTGATACATAAATCCTATTACCTTGTGTCATGAATCTATTTGTAATCAAAAAGAATTCATGTATAATAACTAATGTTTTATTATAAATCTTTTATAGAAGTGTATTATTATATATAATACAACATATGGTTTGATTATGGAAATATATCATTTGAGCTTATAATTATATGATGATTCCAAAATTTAAATAATTATAAAAACGTCATGTACATACTGTATATTTATATTATGATAATAAATACCATAAAGATGTATGAAATGGAATACAATGCTCATGGAGACATAATTCGTACGTATGCATTAATAAATTTTTTGTTTTAATTATTTTATTAAATGAAAATATGTAAATGACATATATATATCTATTTATGTAAATATATGTCATTATTAAAGGATAATTATTATATAATATATATCATATATGTTTAATAAATCTATTATTAATAAATTCAATGTGGTCTGTGAATGAATCACATCGCTTAGAGGGGGCGGTAGTCCACATTTCCACGAATGAGATTATCATATTAACACCAAATGGAATGTAAAAAGATATCTGTTATAAAATGAAATAAAAGAGATAAAATAAATAATAAATATTATAATATATATATATATATATATATAGATTGTGTACTTAATTATTCCCTCTATGAATGTTGGTAATGGAAAAATGAACAATCATCATTTTGTGAGGCTGTAGTTCACCGTACAAATGGCTGTTATGTTAGATATCCATTATATGGAGGTGTGGGTATGTTTAGGTCAATCTATATTCATATAACCATATTAGTTTATTTATGAACAAATTATTGTCATAAAATAATGGAATAAATAAAATGTAGGGAGTGGAGAAGGAAAATAACGGAAATGATCTTGAGATAAGACATTACCCCTTAATTGGGTAACTCATTTGGTTTGTACCAAAATGATTCCTTGAGTTTCCTTCTACCAAATTGATTTCTTTTATGAGGAAATTAGGAATGTTAAGAGTTGAAATGGACATGGGTTTTCAGATCCAAAATTCATTATAGTTGTCAATAAAAAAGAAGGACATATTCCCTTTTATAAGTGGGAGGCGGGAACTTTAGAAAATTCCAAAACTATTAATTTTTTATAAATATATTTCATAGTTAAATTTCTTCAAATGAGAGTTATTTCATATAAGAGAAGAATATTGGTCTAAATTACGTTACAAATGAATTGGGTACATTTTTAGGTCAAATGGGCCTTATATTTTTGCATTTAAACTTAGATAAACTATTCAACTCCTACCATAACAAGTTATATTTTTACACAATAGGGTGTATATAGTTTCTATAGAATTAAAAGAGAAATCTATTTCATCCATTTATGACATCTCTAATAGTATACTAGTTATTTGGAAGAATTCAAGTTTTTTGTTTATTTTATATTATTTAATAAAATGTTATTTATTTTAATGTATCATTCCTGTCAATTTTGAGACTATTCATTATTTTTATTTTCAAAAATATCAACCCAACATGATAACTTCTATCCAACACTTCAAATAACTCACTAACAGGTCTATGATATCTATAATATTTATTGATTTCATTAATTAAATCAAATTATATTTTTCCTATTATTTTTAATATCATTTATTTGATAACTGAATTATTTAAACAATTACAATAGTATTATTATTAATTCCATTACATATCTTATATGTTCCATCAAAATAAAAAATAAATTAATATGAAGAAGATAGATTTATTATATTTATAATTAATATTTATAGTCAAATTTTTCTTTTTTCTAAACCTATATTAAATATTATTAATGACTATAATATTAATATGACATGTTAACTCTTCTTTAAAAAATATATAATAAATGTACTAATCTAGAATAGTCATTATAAAAAGGTTTTTATTTATGATCAAAGGTTTATTGGTGTCTAAAAAACATACCCATTAAAATTATGACATGTTTTATGGTAATTTTATATTATTATAATACTTTATTTACATTTAATTTCTCTATATACCTTTAATTGTAGAAAATAAAATTCAAAACTTAATATTAAACAAAAATTAATTTGATCGTATTAGAGCACATTTTTCATAAATATTACAATCATATATGTCCTTTTTTCCAAATTCAATTCACATATGTGGTAATGTAACACTTAATACTAATCATGCAAATGTGGATAGAAGACGGGTAAAAGAGGCATTCAAAATTTCACTAATATTTTATATCTAATTCTATTATAAAAATGATTAAAATGTCCTAAATTGGAATAATATTTGTACTATTTATCTATTTTTTCTTCAAAATCAATATTATTTAAAATAATTTTTTAATTTAAAAAGTCTGTATTTTAATTAAAATGTAGTATGTTTCACTATTCATTAATAATTAAAACTATTCAGAAAAATACCAAAAAATCATTATATGTTAATTTATTCATTCGGAAGTCAAAAATTATTTTCATTTTATCAAAATATATTTCTATGACTTTATTAAATTAATTTCATTATTTTCCATAGAAGGTTATAAAAATCAGTTCATATGAGAAAATAGTAGTTTTAGACATCGAAAGACTTTACCAAATCTTATAATTTAATTATCAAAATTATTATAACTAATATTTAAATTTTCTAGTAATGTTAATATTTCAATTTTAACATTTATGTTATAACTATATTTTTTAAATAATTATAATAGTAAACTATTGTTTTGCATAAACTCGGTGTTGAGTGTAACGGAATCCAAGTCGGTCTTTGATGTCGTGAAACATCCCCTTGCTGTTGCATAAAATATAATAAAAACATATTGATATTTTATTATAAACATATTCTATTTTTTGAGTTGATTGAAATAAAATATATCTAATGATTAAATTAATTTGGAAAATATAAATTCACAAAAAATCTCAGGTTGTTACACCACTATATGTCTATTTTTCATTCCATTATAGCAAGATGAGTGCTTGGACTCGATGTTTTACTCTTAGTGTAATTTCTTCCACTCTATAGAACATTAGATGGTGTTGTTATCTTTCAATATTGTGTGAAGGAACCATAACTAGGTACCGATATGGTACATTACAAAAATGATGAATTTATTAGTCCCATCATCACTGATGAGTATTACCTCAGGCCATTTAGAAAATATGTTGGTCGATGAAATGATATACATGAACGGATGAGTTATGGCTGAGGGATATTATCCCACATCATCCATTTAACAAACAGAAAATTTCTAGGAATGTATATATGTATGTAACAAATATAGGGTCTGGTGGATGAAAAGTACATGGATCTAGAAGGCATGATATTTCCTTTTGAATTCCACATAGTCCTATATCATGGTTTTCCAATAGTAATATAGCTGCATGCTTTTGTGGGGTAATATGGCCCCAGACTGATGGGAACCACCTAAACGTACATGAAATTCATATGTGAAAGCAAAAATATCTCCTTCCAATATGAATCTAAGGATGACTATGTCGATGTCATGCTTATAGAGGGACCTTCGTTCATTTGGACCACTATACAGGGTAATTTTCATTGTACTAGGATAAATATATTCCATTCGATCTCTATCATTATAGAGAGACCCTTTTGGAGATAACTAACTATGGGATCAATCTATCTAGTTATTGAAAATGGATCATCATGCTTTAGGGATGTTTCAACTAGATTAATTTCTTCAATATTGTAGACAACGTTCAATGAGAACATTCTTCATTGGGTGATATAGAAGATTTTTTCTTCCAATTCAAGTTTAGCTATGACTATTCCCACATTAGAAAATGTTTCGGTGAGAGAATTTTGTGATCGGGGATCATGATTCAATGTCAACCCAAAAGGGAACACTTCTAACAATTCCATGACATATCCATTGAAAGTGGACTATTCTTCCTTTTTTATGGCATATTTTATATTGTACAACTTTATTAATAGATCAGAATACCCTTTCATATCCAGGAATGATATTTGAATCTATATGTTACTTCCAACCTAGTGATGAGGGGTTTATATTCTAATAACACACTAATATTTTTTGAATTCTTTTTTGAATTAATTAAATCATTTTATGCTTTTCATTTCACAAAACACCGAATATACCATATGTTATTTCAATGAACTTTGTTTGGTTTTCATATCTTGAAAGAGAAAGCAACAATTTCACTAAATTAAACACTGAAATTATCTTTTAATACAGGTAAAACTATATTATTCTTGTAGTATTCACAATTTCCAGTTCCTTTGATAGCATGTGTTTTGCGCAAGATAGAGTTTTTCAGAACTATAATATAATATTAATATTCTTATTCAAATATTATTATAGTCCCCACCTAGCCATTGGAATTCATGTTATGAATAATATTAAGTAAATTGTGAAACTAATATGTATACATGTATATTAAATGAATCCTTTATGTATTAATTAGTAATAAACTCTAGTAATAACAATTTCAGAATGAAGAAATTCCTATTCTATGAAATCAATTTTTATTTGTACAAAAACTATTTTATCAAAATAAATTTAAAACAAACATTAGATGAATTATTTTTATTTAAATTATTTATTAGAGATTTAAGTTTTTTTGTACACTCATACAATATATTTTATATGAATAATATAAGAATAAATCTAATTTTATTAATAAAATTATGTATTTTTCAAAAATGTAATTTAACATCATTTTAAAGGTGAACCCATTTAAAATTATTTTTTTAACATTTATATTTTTATTTTAAAAAATAAAAATTAATTTTTAAATCATAATATCATTATATAAATGGGGTTTATTTTTGGTGTTTTTATGTAAAATATCATATTTTGATAAACAGTGAAAAACACTAAATTTTAATTGAATTGTGCATTTTCATCTAATTTATATTTATAGTAAAATTATATAATAAATAATTTATAATGTTTATTTTGGTCATATATACATCTATTGGTAAAATTTGGGTTATCAAAATTAATTTCCCATAATAAATTCAAATGAAAAAAATTCGATATTTTGATCATTTTAACTTCAAAAACAAGTCGTTTCATCCAATTTACAGAATAATTTTTGAAATTAATTTTATCTACATATATTTTTAGAATAAGAGAAAATGTATTAAATTTTTTCTATAATAATAGTTTATAATTTATAACATGGAAATTTAAATTTTATACCAAAAAAATTTGTGAAATTAATAAAAACAACTTAGAACAATTAAGGTAGGACCAAGATTACATATTGGTTAATCATTAATTTAAAGGGAAAATAACCAAGAAAAAAGTCTAAAATACATTGTTTGAGCTTAATTAGAAAAATTAACCTCATTAATAAATATTCTAGAATTATTGGTGTCTCATTATATATGAGATACCACTCAATAGTGTTTATATTTTTATATTTATAAGAATTCCAATACTCAACCACTATAAAAGGGAACTCACACCCTCACATATTTAAAACTTTCATTCCCATAGTCTTGACCAAAGCCTACAAATATATTCTCCAATATTAACTTAATTAATTCTAGAGGTTTTTTATTGGGATAAATCCAACCTTGTAAACCCTTACGTAAAAACCAAAATTATTTACCAAACGAATAAGTAACATCCTTCTATATGATCTTTTGTTTTATTTTCATTATCCACCCCCCAAAATTTATAACAATTTAATTCATATATAAAATTATAAGTATCATAAATATACTAATATGTTTTTTATATTAAGGTTTTTACCTAATCTTAAACACACTTCTATAATATTGGATACACAACCATCATTCTTGTGTACAGAGGAATACCACACCATGAACTGATGTAGTTTATTCTTCAATTTCCACTTCCCAATATTGAAAATAAGTAATGAATTTAAATTTATATATGATATATATGTTATTTATTATTAATTTATTCTTATAAAATTTATTAATAACACAAGCCTTCAGTAATAACATTTTTTTGGAATATTATAACATCATTTTTGGATGTATAGACTACCACTTTTTCAAAGTGATGTGATTCATTGACATTTTAAATGGATTGTATTAAGGATGGTATTCGTAAAATAATATCATATATATGAAATAATATTTATAATATAATGAAAATATATATATACATACATTTCATTTAATTTATTTCCTTAAATAAGAAAAGTATACAAGAAACAATGTTCATGTGCACGTAGGCCCAACCCTCTCCATAAAGAGTGTCTTCCATTTAATATTTAAATATGTGATAGATTATAATAATTATTTATTCGATAAATATATATGAAATGAATATAATGTTTAAATTATGTAATTAATTAAATCGTGGTATATGTAAAATTATCAGGAATAACCAATCAATAAAAATAAGATAATCTAACTGAATATTACCCAAAACACAAAACTAATAAGGAATTATTAATATTAAAGTAACATAAAGTCAAAATAAAATCATATATGGAACTAGGTATATGAATAAATTTATTTTTTATATTTATAATAATATTATATAAATTATATTTGTGGTTTTAATGTGTACAACTAATGTCAATACTTAAGGTTTGTGTTTTTATCATCTCACTTTTATTTCTGTGAGATTTACACCTTATTTACCAGTAATTTATTTTATGTTATTTATATACTTCCTATAAATATATTATATTATCATTATATATAAATTAATGGTTATTTTCATATCCATTTTATTATATTTCTTTTATGGTGATTGTGTTTCAAATGTTAACAAATCCAAAGTAATTTTATCACAAATTTCTTCTTTGAGTAAAATGCCATTTATGAACCTATATTTTTTTATGAGGAGTAGAGAATAAACATTTACATCTTATTTCATGAGTCTCATTATTTTGATGTAATATATTGTTCTTGTAATTTTATTTTATTTTATGCAGTGTATTATTCAATGTCACTATGCGGTAAGAGTTTATTAAAAAATATCATTGATTATGAGAAATATTTATGAATATGTTTTCATTTATTAAATCATATAATCCATATGTAATTAATACTATTAATTTTATATTTTGTAAGGTTATTCATTATAATATTATTTTTTCTACCCTTTAGTATTTAAAAAAGAATAGATTGTTTTTAAAAAAAATTGACATTATTTATCTCTTCAGTGGGAAATCTATTTTAGTAAAAAACACATGTCTTAAAAGTGTTTTAAAAAATTCCTTTGAAATGTTATTTTAATATCATTTTCATGGAAGAAGTCTTTAATTTTTTTAATAGTTTTTGAAATATTATTTTATATGTTATCTAATATAATCTAAAGATAAATGTTTTCCCAAAATTTTTTTATGTTCTTGAGTTGTTGTGAATTACTTTAAAAACATCCATTATGTGTTTCCATATATATTATAAAAGAAAAAAGTCTTTAAAAAATCTGTTTGAGATGTGTTTTAAATGATATTCAAATATTCCATTAAATATATTCAAAAAATTTCCATGAAAATGTTTTAAATTATGTTTTACGTTCAATAATTTTTTTAATTTATTTTAAAATCCTCCATTAAATGTCCTCAAAGATATTTTCATATAAAAATGTATTCAAAAAATATTTTATCTTCATGATGTTTTTTAACTGATATTCAAATCAGAAATTATATTTTTTTCAAAGATATCTTCAAATAAATGACTTTAAATTTTATTTCATTCTTAATTTATATATTTTAAAAATTATATTAAAATAATCATTTAAGGTTTTTAAAGAATAATTTATATTTTTTCATTTTTATTTTAATGTAAAATTGTTTTCAAAATTTTTAATGAGTTATAAAGTGATTTTAAATATAAATTATTTTTCAAAAATAATGTTACATTGATATTTCAAAATCCCTCTCCAAATATAGTGACATAATTTGAAATAGTTTTTGATATACTAGGGATATGTTCCAAGGGTACCCTCCATATTCATTCTCTAAATGAAATTGGATTTGATGAAATTATGTCTATGAGAAAAATTTCTCTTTAATGAGTTATATGCTTATAAAACCCTTTTCTTTGTGCAAGATATTGTTTGATGAAATGATTATGAAACATTTCCCTTTTCCATAGGCTATGATATTATGACATGTTTATGAAAATAATTTCATTTCATGGGTTAGATTAAGATGTTTATAAAACCAAACTATTTTTAAAGATCAAGATATGATGAATATTTTTTATCATGAGAAACATAAATTAATTATTTTATTATAGGAATGGTGGGACCTATATCTCCCTCTATTTAATTTAGTGAGGATTTATATCTCAAATGCAGATTGAACTCAGTTTAGTAAACGACTTTTTCATCTATGATGGTCTTGGAAGTAATCCTTGACAAATAATATGGTGTTGGGAGTGAGCCTTTACCACTATTATAATCATGGGAGTGAACACAGACAACTAAGATGGGTTAGTGAGTAAACTTATTCTATTACAAGGAAAGGGATAGAACTGAGGATGGAGGCTTGTCTGCTCAGTAGGTTTATCACCCATGAATTTCCATAATATGTTTTTTTATAATCCTTGACTTATATTGAATGATCTTATTTACATACATGTATATGAAAAAATATATATTTGTATCTAATATTTATATCTCATGTCTTAGGATCTTGATTCCATTATTATTAATGTCTTATCTTATTCTAATAATTATTCCTTGACTGAGGTATATGGTATTTTATAAGAAGGGTATGATCTAAAAATGTTATTATCGTGTTCTCATACCCATATTATTTTGTTCTATGTATGGATCTAATTTATTTCCCCTTACAGTGAATCTGAGCTCACCCATTCATATGTTTATTTTCCAAAGCAATGACTGATGGTTTAAATTATAGTTATTAAAGGGGATTATCTTTAAAGGAAACATTGATGGTGTTTATCCAATATAGAAAATAATATTCCATGTTTCCAAATACACTAAAATATAATAGTAATTTTGAATCTCATTTTCTAATGTTTCGAATATTTCTCTAAACTGATGTAAGATCCATGTATACAAAGCCTGTGATTCTATAATTAGTATTAATAAAATGGTTTCATCAACATTTGGAAACTAGGATGTGGAAACATTTTCTATATCCCTATTTATTTTTCAAAGGATATATATAGGGATGTATCTAAGGATAATCTTAAGGTTTTGTAAATTTTAAAAAGGTGTCATAATTTAGACATACTATAATTGATTTTTCATCATAATGTTGGTTTTGCTATGCTATGTGAATCTCACACTACACTTTTTGTTTTTAGTACATGGAATGAACTAGAAGAAATATGTTTATCATTGAGTTTGTCAGACAATATGCGGATGAGATGTCAAATGGTATGATCACTTGAGTGAAGGATATTGTGATCATGGCTATTAAATTTACATGAAACATGATTAACAATGTATTCCTTAAAAAATAATAGGTATCAAAAATTATGGTATGTAAGGTGTTCATGGAGTGTTTAGGTAGTGGAGACCATGGAGAAATTTTTTTCAGTTTCCTTTGTGTGAGAATGTGGAATGAATCACCTACATGAATGTCTTTGAGAAAAGAGAATATGTTTTGACCATGCAAAATAAAGATACAAATCATGTAACTGAAAATGGAAAATAAAATGTTTAATTAATGAAAATGATGGAAATATTTTCCTCTCAAAGGTATTATCAACTTTATAATGTTTTATGTATTGAATTAATGGTAATATGAAAATATATGTTTTAATAAGAAATATCATGATGATAATAAGTAATGTGGTATGGGTAATTGTTATATGGATGATGATGAGGATGATATAGATGAAATTTTAAAGGGAAGAGGTATTATGTAATAGGATGAGGTAGAAAGTTGATGTCTTAAGGATGAAGTAGAATAACTGATGTGGTTAAATATTTGGATTCATGATTTTTGAATTGTACAATATATAGGGAATATTAAATTTATGCCTCTCTCTATGGAATTTGAAAATATTTTGAGTGGATAGATGTACTAGAAAATTGATTTAATGGAAAGGTGGCATTTTGACTAACTGAAGATAACCCTTGTTATGTTTTTAATATTTTGATAAGAATGTTGTTGTAAATATATTTATGATATCAATATGTAAATTTTAAAATACTGAATACCTGAAAAATGATTATGGAATTCTTAAAAAGGGGTTTTATGATATTATGGATGGAGTTTAAATAATTTTTTATTTATGGAAAATATCCAATGATCATTGGAATGATGAAACTTCCTTTTTTATAAAGATATATGGTAATGCAGGTTATTACCATGTTTCCAGAGAATACATGATAAAATTATTCACATGTTTGGAATATGAAAACCAAAATATGTCCTATGATATAAAAGGGACCAATTTTATTATAATTTATTCAAATTCATTCTAATGTTTTATATTTTATCTTTAGTAATGAATATAATGTTATCATTTGAGGTATTATTTATGTAAAACATTGTATTATATTTTATATAATAAAGTATTATCTACCCATATGACGATTTATTCATATTTTATAACATGTGAAATATGTTATATTGTTATAACAAAATAAATATGAAATAACTTTTCCCTATATTAAGGGATATCATGATCTAATAATTCTTCATGAATTAAAGAATTAATTTTAAATCATGGAATAATAGATGGATTGAAAATTGATCAAGGAAAAATAATGGACATGGGTTTATTGAAAGAATGTAAGTATATATTTTCATGAAAATTCTTTAACTTTTTGAAAAAGGGACCTAAAATTAATAAATCCATATAATCATCATTTTTATGATATAGATGACCTTTTTGAATCCTCTTTGGGTTAGGTCATTATGATAGTTACATTTGTACTAATCATGATCTATATAAATATTTATCAAAAAATGGTAGTTAGATTTCTATTCCATGTCCATGTTCAAAATTTTAAAAAAAAATATCCAATTTAGAAACCTATTTATTAGTTAAATTGGGTAACTTTTGAGTTTCTAACATTACATTTTAATTTTTTAAATAATAATTTTTACAATGTGGTTTCTTTTTAAAGGAACATACAAGTATTAAACCATTTATAAAAATATTAATTTCAAGGAATACAATCAATTCATGAGGGGTATAATGTAACAACTAGAGATTTTGTGATTTTTTAATCTAATTAAAACTTATTTTATTTTTTATTTCACGCAACACGAAATATGGATTGTGTTATATGAAATCACAAATCATTAATTTAGTTTCATGAGACACCAATTTAATATTTCTCTAAGTATAAACCTTAGGTTATCTTATAGTACACATAACACTATGTTTAACTTGTGTTACAGACAAGTTTTTCATTGGATTTCATGCGCTATAACCTAGTATGAGTTTTACAGAAAATCTATATATTATTAATAATATTATTAAAATAATATTATCAATACCACATAACCATTGTAATTTAATTTATGAATAATAATAACTAAATTTTGAAAATATGATATAAAAACATATAGAAAATGAATATTATGGTTCTCAATTAGTTAGAAACAAACGTAAGAACTAGTTGAGAATGATCAAATTCATTTTCAATGAAAACAATATTTTACGTAGGAAGACCCATATATCTCAAGTAATTAAATAATAATGATTAATGGTTTTATAAATATATATATTATAGTAAATAATTTTTTTAAACTCATCCAATATATTTTATTGGGCTATTAAAAGAATCAATCCAAATTTATGAAAAACATATGTATTTTTCACAGAGATAATTTTACCACATTTTAAGGGATAAAACATTTTAAATATATTTTTGTAAAATTCTATATGTTTTAATTGATAATTTAATCATACTTTCGTAATGATTAATATCATAATTCACTTTGGGTGAATAAGTTTTCTTTTTATGAGATGTTTTATATTTTTACGAATAGTTATTAGAAATGAATTTTAATTGAAAATTTATTTTTATTCTAATTAAATTATATAGTTAAATTATATGATAATTTTTTTAATGTATATATAGATATAATATATATTAATTAATACAATTTTTTTCATTTTAATCCATTTCTCATTGATATTAGATATATACAAAATCAATCTTTAGAATAATTATACTTTTAAAACCCGTAGTTTTCCCCAAATGCAGGATTATTTATATAAATTACTTGTTACCACATATATTTTTGGAATTCTAGAAAGTATATTTAATATTTGGAATAATAATATTATATATTATAAAATAAATCAAACTTATTTTTTGGACCAAAATAATAGTGATATTAATTGAAATTAATTATAGTGATTAACTAAAAAATAATATTACATAGTGGTTAACCATTAATTTAAAATTCCAAAAAAACTAGGAACGTGAATAAAACCAATTTTGTGGAAATAAATTGAAAATTTACCCTTATCTATCAAAAATAGACTATTATTGGAGGCCCATGATGTAATGGAGACCTCTTAAAAGAGTTTATCATTTTATATTTACAAGAATGCCACTCCTCCTCCACTATTAAAGGGAACTCACCACATCATAGATTGATAACTATAAATAACATTGGATAATTAATAATCTACCAAAATAAGCACCAAAATTTTATACACTTACCCTATATTCCTAACTTGGTTAGAAATCCAAGCATGAAATGCTTTGGTGCAAAACAAAAGATGTTACCCAAATAAGAAGTAACATCCTTCCCCAAGCTGTTTTGTTTTTATGTTCATTATCCACCCCTAAATTATTCATATAACATGTCAATATAATATCCTAGTTATAATGAATTTTATTTTTTGTTTTTATGTTATTTTTCTAAACTAAACTCACACACACATTCATAAAATGAGATAAGTAATCACAGTTCGTGTTTGTGGAGAACTGCCGCCTCAGGAACTGATGTCATCCGTTCTTCCATTAACACCTCTCATGTTTGGAAATAATTATGTTATATATGTTTATATATTAAATATATTTTCATAATGATTTATTTATGCATATTTAATTATTATATAAATCATAACTTTATGGTATCTATTTTTTGGGAATATGATAACTTCATTTTTTGACGTTTGAACTACACCTCCTCAAAGTGATGTAATTCGTTCACACCTTACATAGAATTTATTAATGATGAGTTTAGTAAATTTATATGATATATATGAAATATTAACGGTACTGTAATGATAATATATATAGATATATATTTCATTTTTTTATTTATTTCAATACAATCAGAAAATGGATACATTGTTCATGTGTACATACTACCAACCATCTAAATGAAGGTGTATTTAAATTCATATATATAGAATTTATATATTATTGAATATATTTATAAATAGAATGTATATAATATTTATAAAAACGTATAAATTATAAAAATAAGTAAATAATAATATATGTTAGTGAATCATGAATAAAAATTCAAAAAACATATGAAAAACAATATAGATACTTCATAAAACATAATTGTAACATGGGATTGTTAATAAAATGATAATATAAATTCATAAGAAAATACATGATATTATTAAATATAAAAATAGTTTTCCTTGTTAGATATATAATAAAAATATATTTATTACATATGTGGTTTGAATGTGTACTAACTGAGTTAATACTTAATGTAAGGTTTTTCTAAACTCATTTTTTTTCTATGGGACTTATGCCTTATTCACAACTCATTAGTTTTTTTGGTGTATGTAATGCCCATTAATATATTATATTATTATTATATTTGTATTTATGGGTATTTTTATTTCAATTTTATAATGATTGTTTCATGGTTTTCATGTTTCAAAAGTTACCAAATCTTGAATGTAATTTTGTGTCAATTTTCCTTCTTTGATACACATGACATGTTATGATACTATATTAAAATACATGCTGTATAAATTAGATTTTAAATCCTCCCTAAGGTATTATCAACATTTTAATGTATTATGTGTGGAATGAATGGTCATTATTCAAATAGATGATCTAATAGAAAATATCCCGATCAAAATTAGTAATATGGTATAGGTAATGGTTATATGGCTGATGATGATGATAATATAGATGAAATTTAAAAGGGAAGAGGTATTATGTAATAGGATGAGGTATCATGTTAATGTATTAAGGATGATGTGGAATAACTGATGTCGTTATGTATTTATATTCAAGAATTTTGAATTGTGCAATATATAAGGAATATTCAATTTATATCACTATTAATGGATTTTGAGAATATTTTGAGTGGTTATGATATAATAGAAATGTAATTTAATGGAAAGTTGATATATTGACTAAGTGAAGATAACCCTTATTATGTTTCTAATATTCAGATAATATTGTTGTGAAAAATATATGTAAGATATGAAAAAGAAAATTTGAAAATACTGATTACCTAAAACTAATTAAGTAATTATTGAAAAGGGGGAATTATGATATAATTGAAGGATTTTAATTAATTTTTAATTTATTGAATATATCATATGATATTTTGAATGATGAAACTTCTATTTTTTTAATAGTCATATGGTAATTCCGATTATTAAAATGTTTCAAGAGAATACTTGATAAAGTTATTCACATGTTTGGAATATGAAATCCAAAAGCTATCCTATGATATAAAAGTGACCAATTTTATTATTATTTAATTAAATTCATTCTAATGTTTTATATTTTCATCTTTAGGAAGGATTATAATGTTTACATTTGTGGAATTATTTTTGTAAAACATCAGATGACGTTTTATAGTTTAATATATTATATCCTCATATGGGGATTTCTGTATATTGTATAGCATGTGATAAACATTTTTTTTGATAAAAAAAGAAATATAAAATCAAATTTTACTCTATTTAAGGAATACATGATCTAATAATTATTTAGGAATGAAAGGATCACCATTATTTCTTGGAATAATAGATGGATTGAAAATTTATCATGGTATAATAAAGGCAAATGGTATCTTGAAAGCATGTAAGTATATCTTCTCATGAAAATTTTTCAACATTAGGTAATAGGTCCCTGAAATAAAAAAAATTCCCATAACCGTCTTTTTTTATGATATCGATGACCTTTTTAAGCTACTTTGGGCTATGTCTTTGTTATATTAAACCTTGTACTAATCATGTTCCGTATCAATTTGCATCAGAACATGATAGTTAAATTTCTCTTTCATTTCCATGTTCTAACATTCCAACAATTTTATCTAATGTGGAAAACTAGTTATTAGTTACTTTGTGTAACTGTTGTGTTTTTAA
The DNA here is from genome assembly GCA_963277665.1 of Viscum album. Classification (NCBI taxonomy): domain Eukaryota; kingdom Viridiplantae; phylum Streptophyta; class Magnoliopsida; order Santalales; family Viscaceae; genus Viscum; species Viscum album. The sequence goes on along the minus strand of OY728141.1, from coordinate 586,521,353 downwards.
CATTACATTTTATTTTTTTAGTAATTATTTGTACAATATATTTTCTTTTGAAAAGAAACATATATGTATTAAACCATTGATAACCAGATTAATTTCAATGGAAAAAATTCAATTCATGAGGGGTATTATTTAACACATTGATACTTTGGAATTTTTTAATCGAATTATTACTTATTTTATTTTTCATTTCATGAATCACTAAATATGGATTGTGTTATATGAAAAGAATATGTTTAAATTGTGATTCATGAACCACCAATTTAATATTTATTTTTATGTGTAACAATTAGATTATCTTATAGTACACAATAAACTGTGTTTGACTTATGTTACATGCAATTTGTTTTCCATTGATTTCTTGCATTATAACAAAGGATGAGTTTTATCGAAAATAAATATATTATTAATAATGTTATTAAAATCATATTATATTTGCAGCCTAACCATTGGAATTTAATTTATGAATAATCATAACAAATTTATGAAAAAATAATCTAAAAATTTATAGAAAATGAATATTTTGGATCTCAATTAGTTAGAAATTAAAGTAAAAATTATTTGAGATTAATTATATTCATTTTCTAAGAAAAAATTTTCGACGTAGGAAAACACATTTATCCCAAAAAATTAAAAAAAATTATGAATGTTTTTATCAATATATATATTATAGTAAATAAATTTTTTTACACTCATCAACTATATTTTATTGTCCTATGAAAAGAATAAATCCAAATTTATGAATAATAACCTCTATTTTTCAAGGAGATAATTTTTCCACCTTTTATAGTAGAACTGATTTTAAATATAATTTTGTAAAATTTAATAATTTTTGTTTGATAATTATATCATCATTTTTGAATTAGTAATATAATAATTCACTTCGCAAGAGTTAGTTTTATTTTTATGAGATGTTCTATTTTTTGACGAATAGTGGAAATAACTGAATTTTAGTTGAAAAATATTTTTTCTTCAAATTTAATTATATTGTTAAATTAGATTATAAATAGGTTTTAATGTATATTTAGATCTAATATATATTTATTAATACAATTTGGGTCATTGTAATCAAATTCTCATTGATATTATATATTAAAAAATCAATCTTTAGAACATTTTTACTTTAAAAACTAGATATATTGTTCCTTGCATAAATACGAAGTAGGAATCCCTAAAAACATGGAAGAGAAAATAAAACATAATCTATCTCATAACCCACACCAAATTAGACATACGTGTGAATAACATATATATTTTTAAATGAAATGGGAGAATGAATATATGAATGCCCAATATTTAAATCCCATATACTCAAGGATTTGTTACTATAAGAAACCTAAATAATATATATAACCCAGTTATATGAATCCCACGTCACCATATAGAATTTTATGTGGGGGGCCTACCCCTTCCCAATGTATGAGTGCTGGCTGGGGGAGTACTGACCCCAATGGAACACATACACCTTATTTAACACATAATGTTGATTGAGGGAGTACCAAATAAATATATAGAGGACCATTGACCCATTAATGGGTAATTTCCCAGCTCGATCAGCTGTATATGGGACACGATGCTTTTCGAGGCCAATGGAGTACTTACCCCGGGAATGAATTTGAGGAATGATGTGGTACTTTTGCGGGTGGAGTACCATAAATAATAAATCATATGGAGGATGCTTGAAATTTTATCAACACATCACACGGGGAGTTATAAACTACATATACTCTCTGCGAACCACACTCCTACTGCTCTCAATTATTCTTCTTCCTTTATAAACACACATTTTATTCAACGTCCTCATTATTATTGAACGATCCTAAAATTAATGATAAGTTCTATATTGTTTATATTAGTTTGTATTTAATTGGATCTTTTTTTTAAACCATGGTTTATTTTAGTTTATCAAGAACATTAAATTGTATTTGGTGTTTTTATCTATTAATTGGGTATTATTTTTAGTTTTTGTCTAACAGATGGTGTTTCCTTCCAAAATAAAGGGGATCAGCAGTTAGAGTTTGGATTTTTATTTTCCTATATTTTTTTACCAGTAGCTATAAAATATTAATGTTGAAAATAAAGTTAAAATTTAAAAACATAATTTCATGTTCATATTGTTCAGGTTAGTTATCCATCCCATTAATCTACTATCATACAATGATATATATATATATATATCTGTTTATGGTAAATTTTTCTCCCTTTGAACTTCCATTACTAATTGATGAATGTGAAGTTTGAAGAAATATATAAAACTAAAAAACTTTAAGTGGTCCTTTGAGTATTTTTTAATGGATCATTGATTAAATTTCAATTTTTGTTTTTATACTATTATTTTATTTTGGAGGTAGGGGAACGTAGATCTGGATGAACACCTGTCATATTAACACAATATTTTAAACCTATTGTTGGCCAAAATTTCACAATACTGCATTTAATTCATATAAAATAATACTATTTTAATTTAAATACAGCATTTTCTTAATTTTAGTGTATCATTGAGGATTAATTTCATCTATTCATAAGCATATGAATAAATATTTTATTAAAACAATGAAAATTATTACTAATAGTATGTAATAATTTATTTCATTTATCATTTACTTTTATATAAAAAACACATTAAAAGAGATGTATTTATATTTACTTTTTTTATTTATTGATGTTTTAGTGATTGTATTTTTAATTTCATCATACAAATATGATTTTATATATTAATTTTATTTATATTTTTGAATATATATAGTAATATTTTCATAAAAATCTATACTATAAAGTCCATATAGTTTATATGTTAATATTTGTAAATAAATAAAGATATAAAAACTTTTTAAATGATTTTATTAACATAAAATGTTTATAATTATATGATTATCTAAGCTAATCATCTTTATATGAAAATATATTCTAGAAAACCTTACCTCCATTTATATGTTTAAGTGAATTATACTATGAATAATTCATCATTTTGAGGTTTTTTAACTATGAAAATATATATAACAGTACCATGAAACATGCTATGGTAGATTTTATAAATTTATAACTATTTCAGGGTATGTTTATATAACATTCCATATGTATTAATAACTATAATAACAATTCAATTTTTCATATGTATTAATAAAAATTACTCATATATATATATGCGTGGTTCTAACTTGTGTACAACTCATTCTTAATTATCAGTTATATGTCATGTAGAAGACTTATATGTTCCCATTATAGAATGAACTGTATTTGTTGAAGAGAAAAAATAATTTTCTATATATGTAAATTTCATGTTATAATATATTATAATACCACCAAGACTTTGATAATAAGACTTATTTAATTTTGTATATTTATAAAATTAAAGTAATTATCATATATTTTGGTAAATATTTTGACTATATTTAGGTTGTATTGTTTTTTATAATCATTTATGGTTATATATTTTTCAAAGATACAGCCATGATATTTTTTATGGTATCTTTCAATTCGTACTAATTTAATCTCATTATTGGAATTTTATGTTTCAAAAGTGGAGTTGTAGAATTCATGAGTTCGGTTTATAGATTGGGTGGAACATTTATGGATGCACAGAGTCTTTATAGTTCCTTGTATTACATCAAAAACAATTCATAACATCATTACAACAATATATGTAATGTATTTCAGTAATATTATCTTTATAAGATTAAATGAGAGGGAGGAAGGTCATGCAATAATATTCTTGTTTCTCAGTACTCACAAAGGATTGCAATATCTAGTAAATAATGTCACGTTAAATAATTTATGAAATTTTCGTTTCATTATAATCATACGAATGTAGTTAAATAAAAAAATTCATCCATTAAAAATTACATATGTCATGAAAAAAAATGTCCCTCTCAAAACTAGAAATAGATAACCCTCATGGTTCCATGATAAAAATTTCCATAATTTATTGTCTATAGTATAGATATAGTGTTTCAAATGTATATTTTTAATGATTTTATAAAATGTTGGTACATCTTTTGTTATGTGTTTTTTCAGTTGGGTACAATTATGTATATATACACATTGCTTTTAAATTAATCGCATTGAATGATATTTTAATTAATATTGTTTTTAGATACCTTATAACAATATATTGTAGGGTGGACATGTATAATAGTCTTGTTGGATAGTTCTTGTGCTGGGTAAAAACACTTTTTCAGTACATGGAAAATACCAAAAAAATGGATTGAAATATTTCCATAGTTGTAGAGATAATAGACTCCTAGGGGACGGGGTTTTCCATTTATGATCAAGCGTAGTTTTGTGCATTCATCTTATTTTTAAGATTTATTTGTTCGGTGAAGTTTTTTTCTCAAGTTCATCAGTGATTTCAATGAACAACCGGAGGCTAGATGTGTCTGTCATGGATGTAAATCATGATATTGATGTGGATTCTATCAGTCTGGTCAGCAATGCTTCCATGTTGGCATTTATGCAACCAATTAAGAGATACAAATTATCAAGATCTTATTTCATACTGGTTCATGATATCAAGGTGTAAGCAGCTACATTGTCATTCGGTGTCTTGGCATACCATGGTGGATTTTGTATTTTTATACTACTATTGGTGCCAAAATATGTGCATGGGAAAAATAATAAAAGTAAATAACAGTGTAAAAAGAGGCTACTTCGTGAGGCACATTTGTAAATCCCTACAACACCAAGATCTATGCCATTAAAAAGGATTATATGCACTTACTATAGAGGAATGTGATGGTCAACACCACAGTTATGATTAACTTGACTGAGATCTTCATGCTGATGATGGAATATGTTCACCTCTGTTATTCCTTGGTAATTGACGATAGCCTCTCCAACCACCATTGAGGGAAGAGGTAATGCCTATGCATCATGTAGGTAAAGAAGATTGAATTTGAAGTTATGATGAACTTGATGGAATCTTCCTCTGATACTGAAGTGCACGTTACTTCACATAACACCTTTGGACCATCATGCCACCTAGTACCTATAAATACCCAGGTTCGCCCATTCCAAAGGGGCCATGCCTTGACCTTTCATCTTCTGAATCCCCAAATTGTGAATCACCCATTTCTATGTGAACCATTGAAAATATGAATCATCCATGGTACTTGATCTTTGTGAAATATAATTACCATTACTCTAATTTACCCCCTCATTATGAAGGGATTACCTTTATAAAGCCCATGATCCATCGAATAGGAAGGAGCACCCCTTTGGTACTAGAGACATTGCAACGCACCTAATCATCATGAAGAACCTTCAAAAAAACATCTGCACTCCATGATTTGGAAAGGACACTATGATTTTAAATGTTATCCTATTTTTCAAGTCATTTCATTAGCAGGAATTTTTTATCTACAAATCCATGTGCTTGGTGAAGCCATGTGCTCTGTGAGCCCATATGCTCTGTGAGCCCCTATTCTATGTGAGGCGGAGATATCTGTGAATCCATGTACTTTTCAAAGCCATGTTCTCTACAAAAACATGTAATATATTTTCCCTTTTCATCTACAATCCCCTATTCTTTGAAATACACAGTGCTCTGTGAGCCTTTGAGCTTTGTGAATACCCTGTATGTGAAGCATGTGGTTTTACAAACCCTTATCTTGTGCATCCCTCCAGTCTTTCACAAAATGACATCAAAGTCCCTCGAGTGGTGCATCATGTTGTGTTTAATTGCTTCTTAATTCTTCACATAGACATGAAAATAGTTGTTGTTTCTTTTCATATCCACACTAATGTGATCCCCTCAATGGATCTCTCTACAACCCCGTATCCACATGGAATTGCTGGTTCTTTACCTTCACCAATGGTTAAAGTGTGTTGGTTATGTAAGTCCTAGGGGTGAGGATTGAATCCTCGTCATCTGAGCTTTTGGAAGTTAAACCGCCAAGAACCATCATCCTTGACAAATGATTTTTAGCTATCATAATGACATAAGAAATTATTCCATTGAGTTACATGAAGGGGATGATCACTATATTCTTCTCACCCCACTCTCCCACTGAGAATTGTTTCCATGCGTACCTCTGTCAATCTCTACATAAGCCCCAACACCCTATGATGGGGTGATTCCGAAAAGATAACCATATACTCCTCTTACATTTTTACACCATCCATTCTCATTGGGCCTCCCTCCATGACTACATCCCAATATCCATCTCCCTAGTCCACTAACCACACGTAAGCCCAGTTTTATTCTTCATAGATTCATGTTTCACGATGCGATCATTAGGTCTTTATTTCATTTTGATTCTTATTCCGAGCATGATTCACATGGTCTTAGTGTATGAATCGACCATGACATATTCTTTGGGATTCCATAGCTTGTTGTTCCCATGTTCCTTTTTCACCGCACTACATATACATTGATATTTTTCCACTCCATGATAGGTACATAAGAAAAATTTCAGAGGTTCAAGCCCATAAAAAATCGTTCCTTCCCATCATCATGTTAGCTCACCCAAATCCCAAATGACATTAACCTAAATTCCATTTTTGTCATCCATGATGTTAAACTGTATGAATTTTAACTAAATGGGTTTTGATCTTTTTTCTATTTGGGCATGTTACGTAGGAAGCATATCTATGGTTCAACCCCCAAACAATAGTAAACATCAGTGTCCCCTATGTTGGGATTCACACCCTTGGTCCACCACATAGTGGTGTTAGACTAGTTTCCAAGTATAAAACCAGGTGTAAGGCCCACACTCAATCCATACTCATCCAAATAAGATTTTCTATCATGCATTGGGATACTAACCACGAGTAATCCCCAATAGGTCATCAGGTCACTTTCCATTGTGTACACCCCGACACTATGCCCAATATCCAAACTATGTGGACTTTGATTCCTTGCAACGTGGATACTTAAGAATCCTCATTGAGGTAGAATCCCATCACTCATGTCCTGTCCCGGTCTCTCAAAAAAGAAATTGATTTTTGGAAATGTCATTCCCAAACTAGGAAGTTATTCTTTATATGAGTCCCATCAATGCGTCCATTATCATGAGCTACCTCCTCAGGTGACTGATCACCCATTCCCAAAACTACATCTACATTGATTACTTACAACTGCGATAAGTAAGAAACCTCTTCGATGTTCAAGCCCAACAATGCCACCATTCCCTCGGCCTTCGGTTACATCCCCTCATTCCTGCCTTTGACAGTCCATTCATATCCATCCTCATTCCACCTAGGTTGCCACATCCCTTTGAAACTATTCCATCCTCCAGTAGATAAGAATTTTCACGCCCCATTCATTTCATTACTCATTTCTAGTAGTGAGCCTCTAACCATGAATAATACCTAACATGTATTTGTGTTGTTTTTCATTACGTACACCTCGAACCCATGAGTAACCCTCTAATAATACTTAGGTTTTGATACCCATCCTTTATATAGGGTACATTGCAGGCCTCCATGAGGTTCAATTGCAACCAATGGTAAACCATGATGTCCCTTTTATTGGGACACAATCATCCTTATATCTGTTCTCATTGGATGTCTTCATCCATCCATCTTGAAAACATCTAGGTTATCCCTCATAGGGATGTACACATCTAATCCACTCTTAATAGTGTTTTGATCAGTCTGATCTATTTCCTCTAGATGTTAAAATCATGGAATATCCCGTGTTAAATATGAGAAGATAATGGATAACCTAAGAGACATGCCTATGGAATACAATTCAACACACTTGACATGTGATTCCTTTGGTGTCTATACCATTGAGAATCCCTATCAATGGTGGAATAAAATCTAGGTTTACTGGTTTTTCAGAACCCAGACATACCAGTGATACCAAACGTGACTACTCCCATGAAAAAAGTATGCTTCTTTGACTCAAACCCATTTAATGTCCCGACAGAAGAAGTGTAATGAACCGACATCCATAAAGAAATTCCACGAAGAATAGTTTCACGAACAACGTCATAATCATCATGGGAGTCTCATAATTGGATAAAAATTATAATGTGAAATCCACTGAAGGATAGACTGACTTACCATTATCCCTTTTCGATCAAGGAGAAAACATCCCTAAATAAGAGACGGATGATGCCCGCCTATATAATGTAGTATTGTAGGGCAACAACTAGCACGTCCCAACAGATAGATGTGCCCCCGGTGAAAGTGTTATAAGAATAAATGGGGAACCCAATGTTAATATTATCCCTAATATAAATATTATTATTGTTGGATACATCAATATAGAATCATGTAACTAGATCAAGATATCATGGACCTAGTCCCACCATGAAAATAATGGGCATAGTATGAACCTCACTAGAGTTTGGGGTAGTTAATCATTGTGCATTCCGGTCTGCAACATTGTTAGTGAGGATATTTCTACCCAACCATGGATGATATAATAGAGATGGGGAACTGGGCATCTATTTCCTATGTCTTGTACTAATGGGTGAAAATTCATGATTTGTAGGTCCCATGATCAAGCTAGAGGAAACCAATCGACTGCCATTAACAGATGTAGGGGAATGGGAAATGCCAATACGGTAATCTTACACAACTCCATCTCTTCTCTGGAAACATTCCTGACCAAAGCTACTAGGTGATCACACCCCCTATCTCAATATAAATTTATTTAGAGTAGGGTGATCAATACCATTGTTTGTTGATATCAATTGATTGTGGTTATCCTAAAATGAGACATAGACTGCCATGAACTAGAGTATTTTTTCCCCATTAGCACTTCTACCCCAAAGAGCCACATAGTGAGCCACTGCTCCCGACTCCGAACTTCAACATCTTTCAAAAATATCCTCAGAGGTCTCCTACGATTTTATCCATTACGTGGACGAAGTAAGGGATGTCTGAGTGCAACCGTCTAGGACTTTAGATAGGAAGATGATGATGATAGATACCACCTGTTCATGTCATCATTTCCAGCCAGTCATATAGACCAAAGAGTAGGTATTCCCTACCATTACACAGCTGGCTCTTTTTCGGCTGACCTGATGTCAACGTAAGGAAAAAGCCCGGTAACACACAAATCTGGGGGCATCATCATTCGTGACACTTGTGGCATGTTAACCTACTAGTTCTTGCAATTTTCCCCATTATATTTTCCTGTAGTTGGGTCCCTTCCCTGTCCCAGAGAAGGGATGCTTCAGCGCCTACTTTGAAGATAGGGAACATCCACCTCAAAAATAAGTTGAGTTGACCTCCCCACCCACGAGAGCAAGCATTCGTCGTCACAGTCTGATCTGCAATTATGATATACAATATTAAGTTCATCCCCATACAATTATCATACAGAGTGGAGGTGCTCCCTAATCTCGCATCCATTATATATGTTCTTCCCATGAAACCACCATCAGCTCTAGTAGAGGCCCTCCCCACTTCATCGGCACTAAACACAAAGGTCCTCCTACTGCTCTTGATATCAAGAATGAAAATTTCCCTTTCCTACCAGGTTATCAATGTGACAATCTTCATTTCCCTATCACCTACAAGCAAGGGGTCCTCCTAGTGATCCCACTAAATTCAGTGGATTCCCTCCTCACATCATCGATGTTCTTGATGAAGGTTATTTCCATATCCAGTATGATAAAAAAATCCATCATATTACCGTGACTATATGAGAAAGTCAACATGAAGATCATCCCCGCACTATGGATGACCACAATGTAGGTCATCCCCATGTCCCATTTTACATTTTCTTAGGTTCTCCTCACACCACAAAATTTTCCAACTAGTGGTCCTCCCTACTGAAACACCATCTCAAGTTGAGGTCCTCCCCGTGTCAAGAATCTACGCTACTCTGAAGAACCATCCCAGGGTAGGAGGGAGGGTCGTCACTACCATATAATGAAACATGAGAAACCTCAAACTGTAATCAAACCTCTATGCTATTCATATAATAAGGAAGAGTGTGATTCGGTGATATAAACCACACCCAAATAATCTATTTCGGTGGATAAGGTAGGAACAAGTCATGTCTACCTCATCCCTACAAAAATTGAGGTCCACTAGATCCAAACAAGTAATGACCCAAACATTTTTTAAAGAAAATTCTTCTTAATCTGATTAAATGTCTTACTATCTAAAATGGTTATATAAGACAACCACTTCCTTGGTTTTATGATTTTGGATTTTATAATACCATTAAAAAATTTTAGTATTACTAATATAGCTTTTGAACAGTGATCACATGATTAGTATAAATATAGGTCTTTATCAAAACCAATTTACTCCAAATAAGGTAGTGATAGCGTCATCCAATAGAATTTCTCCATACAAAGCCTATTTATTGGAGTTCGAAATAGAGGAAGAGTCACTGGGACTCACTCTTGACCAATACCATGCTAAACTTCAACGCATTAAGCTTGAATAAAACCAACTTCATGATAAAGGATGTTGATAGAGATTACAAATTGAGTAGTCTTATCTAATCCTTCCCAATAGTCTATCATCATAGCACACCTTACCCTGAGGTCTTTTGTGGGTTTTATAAGTGGTTATGTAAAATGACCCTGGAACTATGATTATGTTAATTATTTTTGTAAAGAATAATGAATATACATTCATTTTATTATTGTGACTTTGTAAATAGTTTTTAATGAACAAATAGTATTTTTTTGTTAATATTATACAATGAAATATATTTTGATGAATTAAGTGAATTTTTTTTAAATAATATTTTTATAAAATATTGTTACTAAATTACATCTTAATAAATATAAATGATATATTATTTTTTATAAATAAAATTGTAATTTAAATAAAGGTTTGAAAGCCGTCTTTATGAAAACCCATGGATTTTTTATAAATGTAGGTTTTAATTTTAAAAATAAAATTTAGCAATTTTATAAAATTATTTTGATAAAATTAATAATATCTTTGGAATCATGATGATGAAATTATTCAACTGTGAATTTTTTATAATTTTATAAGACACTCAAATTTTTCTGTAAAAATTAAATACTTTTTAAATATATAATGTGATTTATTACATCAAAATTCCCCAATAGTGATGTAAAAAATACTATAAACGATATGTTCATCCAATTTATGTTTTATCTTTAAAATAATTTTATTTTTGTTGTTTTTATTAATTTTATGGTGCCTTAGTGGACACTCCAAGACTTATAAAACATTTTAACTTTTTATAACAATTTCCTTGAGAGTGTGACTCACCTCCACATAAGAAAGACTTCAATTTTACAACATTCATCCATTGACATTATAAAATAATTTCTTCCACTCCCCTTTAGAATAAATCATTGGTAAATCCATCGGTTCGTTTGTGGTAATGATTATTTTAATGTGTGGTGCGCAAATCCTACATAATAAATAATTCCATATATTTTTTTTATATAAACCCAAACAATATCCCACTTATATTGACTCAAAACATTTGGATCATGTCCCAACTGAACCCTCATCTCTCTAGTATCCTCTCAAAGTGCCCCAAGCTCTCAAGAAGCATCTCTCAAGCCTCTTCCAAGCCTTTAAATTATACTTCAATGTAATGTATTTCTTCTATTATCATTTTTGTCAAAATTTCATTACATTGGTGTACCCTTTTGATTTCAATAAAAAAAATGTTGGGGTATCATTTCTCACCCCCCCATACTTCCCTTTTTCTTTTTTAATGATGATAGACCTCTTTCTCTTTCATTAGTGAATCCCATGCACACCCATTACCATGAAAAAATTTCGTAACAAATTTCTTCCTTTCTCATTTTTTTGAAATTTAATTATATTGTTATACCCTTTTCTCAATAAAAATTTTGGCCTTTGATTTCACACCTCCACCATACTTCCCTACATATGTTTTAATGATGATAGACCTCTTTCCCTTTCATTAATGCCTCTCATTCACACCAGGTACCATTCTGAAATTTCGTAAGAGATTTCTATCTTTTCATTTATATTTAAAAAATTATTTTATATTACTCCTAAAATTAATTTACATATGTTTGGACATGTATATATATGACCCCCTGACTTTCCATTTCATGTACATATGATGAGAAAACCCTTTCAATCTCATCATCCATTTTTATGAATTCTTATGTCACACTGTTTGATGTTGAAATTGCAGTAAGATTCTCTAAGACAAAGTCATTGTGTAGTGAATATCATTCACATTTCATAATCAATGGTATTAACCATTAAAAATATTTACTTATTGATTATAGAGTTTCATGTATAAATTCCACAATCCTTTATCATGTAATAAATGATGATTTTTAATGAATCCATGTTGTATGATCTATGTTGCCCACATATGCATGAGATGAAATGATTAAGAATGGTGTTCCCTGATAGCACTCCAATGAATTTGTTACTGATTTCAATCATGATATGTCAAGTGAAATGAGGATTTAATCATTCTCCATGTGCAATGATCTTTGGATCATGCTAATATCATGTTCAATTTTGATTCCACATTTCCATGATATGATAATCATATCAAATCATGCTTTATTGTTCATGTTTTTTGGGCTCCATTTAAATGCCTATTGCATAACATTTACTATATTTTTCAGGTTATCCCTCGATTAATCCTTTACTGGGATTTATAGCTCACGCTTTTCACATGTATGTCCTCATTTTATCTCATGCAATGAAATGTATGAGAGAATCCTGTGGTCATGTAAAGAATGTTTTCAACAAATATGTTGTATTTTTATGCCCTAAGTTGTCAGGTAATGTCCTTAATTTCCCAAGACACTATAACTATGGATCCTTTGAGTTTACATAAGTGAAATTTTAAGTAATAAATAATGTTTAAGTGTGTAATAAAGTGTAGGGTTGTTAAAGTGAAGGTTTCAGACGCAGCAGAAGCGCATGGGTGGATGTGCCCACTTGGCTTTTTGTCATTAAAAATTATCAATCCAGGATCAATACAATGATAAACACCAGTCCCCACAGATCGAATCGCAGAAATGGAAAAAGAAAATGAAAGTCCAGAAACCACAAAGTAGGATTGTTACATGTTAATTATAATTAATTTAATCAATTGAAAATAAATACATTTTGGGTGTTATTTCTTCGTTGATGTTCTTGATCACGTTCTGATGTGATTCGTCGTCGCGTCGTAGAAGCCAAGTGTAGACTTCCTCTAGCAGTGATCCACACGTGAACCTCGTATCACGGGACATCACCAAAGGATTCTCTTGGTGCTAGCATGGAGAAACAATTGCTTGTATTGTCCGCCTTAGATCGTCTTGATCCGATGGAAGAGGATCTCTCTCAGTCCTGAGAGCATTCTTTGAGGAAGAGGTTCTTTCGGCCTTGAAATAATTCTCCAAAATTATTGTGCACAATGATTCTATTGTGTGTTGGTAAAGAGTTGGGGTTGTGATGATATTTATAATCACGTTTGAGGTTGTAGAGTTATGACAATAAATAAACGCATTACACGTTTAATTTATTTCATTGTCTCTTATTTAAAACCCCCATGTCGATTAATTAATTCCTTGACATGTGACCACACAGATTATAATAAATATCATTTAATAAAATGATATTTCCTCAAAAACATGACTGAAAAAACTGCACGGTGTGTATTAATAAATACATGGTGTGTACTTGTTTTTCATTTAAAACAACACGTTGTGTACATTCAATGTAATTGGAATATATATCTTGTTTTCATTAATTCGTTTCCTTTCCAAAATGAAAACTACACGGTGTGTACATTTAATAATACACGACATGTACTTGTTTTCAAAATAAAACTACACGGCATGTAATCATTGATACACGGCATGTAATTGTTTTATTTTATTATTCCTACAATCATTAATACGATTTAGGATTCCTTGAATAATTATTAAACCACATATGGGAATAATCTTTATTCTACAAAAGATACTTGAATACACTTAGTGTGGGACCCTCTAGGCCTCTTTCTCATTGGCATTAGGTGGGATTGCCTAAAGTTCAATATTACGGTCTAGAAACAGGTCAAGTCACCCATGAGAAATAATTTGACGTCGTATTGATGTATCACCTCATACGAATGTTTTCTGTGTAATTTAATCCCTTTGTCTCAATATCTCATCAAGAAGGTTTCATGGAAGTGACATAAACTTATATGCTTGATCCATCGTTCTTTGACTACTTGAAATAAACTCATCATTCAAACCATGGCCATGAAATTTAATGCGACAGTTCTATTTCAATAAAAGGGCCAAGATATCAACTTCCATAACTGAAAGGGACAAATCATTCCTTGAATTATCCATTAACAACATGTCACTTGTGACGCACCCAATGTACCCTACTTCGTGCCAACTATCTTCATGACGGTTTTCGTCAGTAAATCTAAATGTGTGAGTAATGACATGAGTTAATGATAATATTACAGTCTAAGGACCATTACACACACTCATAGATAGCAATGTCCAATGACCCCAAGACATGCAGAATTGCTACTGGCAGGACTGTTCTCATAATCTACACTCATGGAGATTACCAAGTGTGAACTCCATGAGAGAGAGTCTCGGCTTCTTACGAATACTCACACATGAGGTTCTGTATACTATGTTTCCTATCATATTATTTCATCCAACTGAAGAATTTTATTTACGAATATTGTTATAGCATTTCAAGGTTTTCATCATAGTGGGGATCTGCTATGACCTTATTAATGCAACAAATAGTCCAGGACATTATTATATTATAGTCATGCAGAACAATGAACAATATATAAAAAGTGAACATTTATGTAATTAAAGTACAAAACAATTGGTTTTCATGACACCAACCCTAAAAAACTCCCACATGGACTGGAGCCAATTGCCAACGACTTTTAGTCCACTGGACCTCACAATATGATCATGTTTCTACTGATTCAAGGATTTTAGTCAAGGGGTCCTCCACGTTGTCTTCCATGGAAATACTGTTCACTGCAACATCACCTCCCTATGAAAAATCTCTCAAGAGATGTTACTTTTGAAGTATGTGCTTTGTCCGCTGATGCGACCTTGGCTCTTTTTAAAGTGCCACCTCTGCAGTATTATCAAAATGAAGTTTGATAGGATCTTTACTTCTCAGTACTACATCTAGCTCTTGGACGAAGCTTCACATACATAATTCTTCTTTATCTTCCTTAGAAGCTGCGATATACTCGGACTCCACTATAGAATCTGTCACCACACTTTTCTTTGTGCTCTTACAGGTCATTGCACCTCTGTTCAAACAGAAGATGTATCCAGTCTGCGACATCTTGTCATCTTGATCAGTCTGGAAACTACCATCTACATGTCATATGATGAATAGTTCCTCATCTCCTCCATAAACCAGGAACATATCCTTAGTACGCCTCAGATACTTAAGGATAGTCTTGACTTCCATCCAATGGTGGTCTCCTGGATCTGCCTGATATTATCCTACTAAATATAATGTGTAAGCAACATCTAGCCTCGTACATATCATAACATACATGATTGACCTAATCGCGGATGCGTAAGGGATCCTTGCCATTCTTTTTCTTTCCTCATGTGTCTGAGGACACATTTTCTTGGAATGATGAATGCCATGTGACACTGGCAACAATCCCCTCTTGGACTGTTCCATATTGAATCTCTTCAGTATCTTTTCAATTTATGTACATTGACTGAAGTCCAACATTCTCTTGGATCTATCACGATGGATCTTGATCCAAAGAATATATGCCGCCTCGCCCAAGTCTTTCATGGATAAGAATTTATCCATCCATTCCTTAACTGACTGTAAGACATGTACTTCTTTTCCAATTATTAATATGTCATCAACATATACTATTAGGAAAACAACTGCACTTCCACTAAACCTCTTGTAGACACAATGCTCACATTTGTTCTTAATAAAGCCAAATTCTATTACAGCTTCATCAAAATGAATATTCCATGACCTTGATTCATTATTTAATCCATAAATGGATTTATGCAACTTGCATACTTTGTTGGCATCTTTTGGAGTCACAAACCCTACAGGTTGTGTCATGTAGACATCTTCCTGGAGGTTCCTATTAAGGAATGATGTTTTGACATCCAGTTTCCAAATTTCAAATTCATGGTAAGAAGAAATGGCCAATATGATTCTGATGGATTTCAGCATCGCAACCGGTGAAAAGGTTTCATCATAGTCAATTCCTTAACACTATCTAAAACCTTTTGCAACCAGTCGTGCCCTATAGGTGCTGAATTTCCCCTCCATGTCCTGTTTCTTCTTGAATACCCATTTATTACCAACAGGATTTACATCAACTGCAGGATCTAGCAAAATCTAGACTTGGTTTTGGTACATGAAATCTATTTCATAATTCATGGCTTCTTGCCACTTGGCAGTGTCTGTGCCTTTAACTGCTTCCTTGTAGGTAAGAGGATCTTCATTTTCAACCAATAATGAGTCACCATCCTCAATGACAAGAAAACCATATCGTTCTGGTTCTCTCACCTCTCTCGTGATCCTATGCAGTTCTTCTATCTCTGGAACAGATTTTTCGTCCATGGGGCTTTGTAGAATCTGTTCTTGTACCAACTCCTTTGTATCTTGAGCCTCGACTTCATCGAAGTCTATCTCAATCACACTATCACTTTTGGAGATGTGCACCCTCTAAATGAATATGGTGTGTCTTGCCACTATATCCTTTTTGTCTGAGGGGTTATATAGATAATATCCCCTTGTTTCCATGGGATATCTTATAAAGATACAATTTGTGCCTCGGGGTGCATGTTTGTTACCTGAACAAGACTTAACAAATGTTTCTCTACCCCACGCATGTAAATTCGATAACATTGCTTTGCGTCCACTCCATAACTCATATGGAATACCATTTATCGATTTGGTTGGTACTTGTTTTAGTATGTGTGATGATGTTTGTAATGCATATCCCCAAAAGGATAATGGAAGACTCACATGACTCATCATTGATCTCACCATGTCCAATAGGGTGCGGTTCCTCCTTTCACTTACACCATTCCACTGAGGTGTGTAAGGAAAAGTTAGTTGAGATAGAATCCCAAACTCCCATAACTAATCAATGTAGTACTGATTAAGATATTATCCTCCTCTTTCTGAGCGGAGTTTCTTAATCTTTTTACCAAGCTAGTTCTAAAATTCTTTCTTGTATTCATTGAACCGATCAAAAGAATCTGACTTATAGCTCATTAAGTAGATATATCCATATCCACTAAAATCATTAGTAAAAGTTATGAAGTACGATAACCCACCCCTTGCTTCAACTAGAAATGGTCCACACACATCTGTGTGAACTAATTATAAAATCTCTTTACCTCTTTCAAAATTTTCCACTAAATGGGGATTTGGTCATTTTTCTTTCTAGACACGCATGACATACACCAAGTGGTTTTAGTTCTAAATAATCTAAATTCCCATCCTGATGTAATTTTGAAAAACGTTTCTCATTGACATGACCTAGCCAGTGATGCCAGAGTTAGGTGTGGTATGAGTCATGTTAATTAACTTTTTCATTGATTTCCATTACTTGGTTTGTGTAGTCTAACACATAAAGGAATTTATATAAATATTCCCTACAAAATCAAATTTTATCTTTACAAAAGTAGAAAAATCATCTTCCAAACATGAAGATGAATCCATCAGTATCTAATCTGGATACTGAAATAATGTTTTTGGTTACAAAAGGAACATCATAACAACCTTTTAACACCAAGATCATTCCAGTTGGCAATGTGAGTTGGTAGTCCCTGATAGCTACAGCAGCAAGTCTGGCTCTGTTGGCTACTCATAGATCTACCTCCACTCGATCAATATTCTTGAATCTACTTGGTACCTATATTTGGATACATATATGAGCACCACAAGCTGTATCTAATACCAAATTTTTAGAAATAAATAGATTGCATTCGATTACAAATGCACCTAAAGCTTCCCCTTCTTTCCTGGGGTGGGTGTAGTTTTTCTTCCAATGGCCCTTCTTGCCACATGCGAAACAAACATCATCATTTTCCCTTGCCTCCCCTTTGATATTCCTTTTCTTGTAAGGCTTTGAAGACGTTTTGGACTTAAATCTCTTCTCCTTCCCTTTCCTTTTATTCACTATGAGGACTGAAGGATTTTCACGCTTCATGTCATTTTTAACATGGCGAATAAGGACAAGAAGACCAGACAAAGACTTCTCGATGTTGTTCATGTTGAAGTTCACAACAATGTTTGAGATTCTCTTGGGGAGTGATGCAAGAATGAGATCGGTACCCAGTACTTCGAGGTGTTTAAACCCTATAACCTCCAAGAGCTCAATTTAGCCAATGAGCTTGACTGCATGAGGCCCATATGGGGAACCCTCTCCAAGCTTTCTCTGGAATATATCCATGGAGATCTCAAACCTTTCCTATCTTTCTCTCTCCTGGTATAGACCACGGAGGTGCTCGAGCATGCTGTAGGCATCCATGTCTTCATGAGAATTCATGATCTCACTAGACATTGATGACAAAATCAATCATTGAATGTTGAGTGAATCACTCAAATGTTGATCATGGACCAGAAAATCATCATCACTCGCCCCTTGGGAAAGAGGATCAGGATGTGAGGAGTACAGCACGTAAAACATTCGTTAATGGTGTAGGATAACCCGAAGGCACCTAAACCATTCCTGAAAGTTACTGCCGGTGAGGATATTGTCTTTATCCATAATTGATCACAGAGAAAATGTGGTTGACGAGTTTTTCATTTCGTTTCTACAAATTAAAAGAGCATATTTATCCGTACTTTCGTGATTACATTTTATGAGAAATAATAAATTTTATTAAGCCACCCACTATTTTATCATGTCTCAATGGCCCTCACCATTGAACTCGGAATGTCTAGTTTCTTTGACATTCTAGTGGAAAGGATCCATATTCCACATCGCATAACCCCAACAAGGGTTGGTCAATATATTTGAAGGTATTTAGGTAAGCAGGTCTTTTCCAACTTTGAGCTTACACTTCCTTGATCTGTTGAGTGGACTCCCCAATCCTGAAATCCTGACTTGGATTTCCTCAACACTTTCCTCCAATATTAAACCAAGTCTAGCATGGTCTACATCTCTTGATGTAATATGGTTAAGTCAACCCGAAACCTTTCATAAGGTATTCCTTTATAAAAGTATGTGTCCCAAAAAGGGTTGTTCAAACACATAGTTTTATTGAGTCTTTCCCGTATTCAAGTAACAGAAGGCTTGGTATAACTTAATATGGTATTGAGGGATTTTATTCTTTATGCGTAGTTTATCATTATCACATGCTTGTTAATATTATGTGATGCTGGCTTAAGTGATTAACTACATTCTAATAATGTTTACGCATAGTCTGGTTTTTATTTTATTCCATCTTTGCATACTTGTTCATTTTATTAATTATGTGATCGTGACAACACATACATAATAAATAAACCATGAAATCAGACAGAAATAAAATAATATGGTATTATCATGAGATTCTATTGGTTATCTTATCTAGTGGTTTGATAAGCTAACCCTGACCTAGGTAAAAACACCTCGAACCGATGGTTCATGTTTTTGCAACTCCCACCAGTCCACCTTTGAATCTTATTTGGTTGGTTTTGCCTCAGATTCATGTTTTGAACCATCTCCTCTGGCCTGGGAGATCCTCCGTTACATGGGTTTACATTAATGAAACCATGGGCATGCTGGCGATAAATTTTATTAGAAGAAGGGTCGCATGCCAAAAAATTTATATTAAACAAATTATAATGAAACCATACACACATAAAAAGGGTATTTGGTCTAGCACATGATCATCCATAGCATGCCACAACATTTACGCATATTTAGAATTCAAATTATTTTAATCTTTCTATTATTTAGGATAAGTCGCTCTTGAATTCAATTAATTATCATCTTATAATTAAATAATTATTTATATTAAATTCCTTTCTGAATTTCCATTATATTCTTCACATCCATATCCTTTGTACATGTCTTTGTACTTTTGGAGGAAACCAGGTGAAATTTCTGAAAAGTACACTGCGTGTAGTTTATATTTACACGACATGTATTTCCTTTAACCCTTTATCCAAAGTACACGCCAGGGGATTTAGCTTTTTTTTCTCTACATTGGAAATTTTGGATTACATGGCGTGTAGATAAATCATACACGGTGTGTACTTTCTTGTTACTCAGTAACCATCTTGGCAATCCCTTGTATGTTGTATGCAACTTCTCCTTTTGTACACGGTTTCACTTGGGCCGGATCGGATTAAACGGCATGTTTCTCTAACATACATGTTGTGTATTCCGGTTCCCACGTGCCATTAAATTATGGTCATCACGGTGTAATCAATACGTAGGCATACTTAATTTGCACAACGTGGTTTAGCAGACCAGTGCCGGTTTTTTGAACCTAAGTACACTGCATGTAATTTTAATTACATGTCTGGTATTCCCGTGTTTTACGGATAGAAAGAGTGGGTCCTCTAGATGAGTTCCTCATTTTTATTTTTAATCAAAATTAAAATTAAAAGGACGTTTCTGTGATTTGAATTGAGAAACGAAGGAGGAAGAACTGATATTGTTTATTCAGATTTATTGAACTATTTATTTCGAATTGAATCAAATATAAATTCGTAAATTATAAATGAAATTTAAATAAATATAACCAACGTTGTAACCTCACTCTGATAACATTGAAGGTTTCGAGTGCATCGGAAGTGCGTGGGTGGATGTGTCCACTTGCATTTTTGTCATTAACAATGATCAATCTGGGATCAATACGACGATAAACGCCAGTCTCTACGTATCGAATCCCAGAAACGGACAAAGAAAAGGAATTCCCCCTAACCACAAATTAGGATTGTTACAGGTTGATTATTAATAATTTAATCAATTGAAAAGAAATACCTTTTCGGTGTTCTTTCTTCATTGATGTTCTTGATCACATTCTGATGTGATTCGTCCTTGCGTCGTAGAAGCCAAGTGTAGACTTTCTCTAGCGGTGATCCAAACGTGCATCTCGTATCTCCAAACATCACCAAAGGATTCTCCGGGTTCTAGCACGGAGAAACCGTTTCTTGCTTTGTCCTCCTTAGATCATCTTGATCCGATGGAAGAGGATCTCTCTCCATCATGAGTGCGTTCCTAGAGGAAGAAATTCTTTCGGCCTTGAAAGAATTCTCCAGAATTGTTGTGCACAACGATTCTCTTGTGTGTTGGAAAAGAGTTGGGGTTGTGAGTGTAACATCCCAGGTAAATATAGAATAAAATTTTTCATATTTATTAATATTTACGAATTAAATATTAATTTTACTTTAAAGGGGTTTCTATGTTCGATAGCGTACCCGATACGCGACAAAGAGTTTTTTTGAAATCTTACGTTGCACACTAGTAATAAAATAATATTATTTTAAATGATAGTTAACACGTAGCCGTTGTATTGGCGGGAATGAATATAAATAAATAAAATATGATTATATATGTTTGTTAAATGTTTTTACATTTATCCAATAAATGATAAAGGCTTAAAATATGAAAAAAATTCATGTTTATGCATAGATACTCTAATATTCACTAAAAGGTCGAACTATCGCCTTTTGATGGAGAACCCTCCTTAAATATAGTTTTGGTCACTCTTATACATTCTATTGGACCAAATAAAATTCTTCTTTATAATCGGCACATCAAAATTTACATTGTGTAAATTTTTGGTATTTTTTAGATAAAGTTCATTTTTAATGAATAGTGAAAAATGTTGTATTTTAATTCAAAACCTCTTTTTAATCTAATTTATTTAAATGATTATATTATCTTTTGAATTGGTTTTAAAGTGAAATTAGAATATATTTGTACCATTTAATCCAATATTGGTCGTTGGAATTAATTTCACTTTGAAATTGGACTTTAACTAGTGCCAATCTTTTGATATATATTATTTCATAAAAACACGTTATTTGTTCTGACAGCGGGAATTACTTATTAAATTAATTAATGTAACTTATATGATATTAATTTTGTAAAATATACATCATTTTTGAATTCATAATATTGAATATATCTTAGGGTGATGTTTTGGTATTTTTCTGAAAAACTACAATTTTTAATGAATACTGAAACCACTAAGTGGTATATAAAAAACTGATTTTTCATTTAAATGAAACTGTACCACCTCTTTTTTTTGAATTTCAAAAATTTGACATATATGGTTATCATTAAGAATTAAAATGTGGTTCAATGGGATTAAAATAATTTTTTGGTGAATATTAACTTTTAAGTTTTTAATCGCGATTAGAGGTAATTAGTGTAATTTAAGGTAAAAATAATGTTTTAATAATATGAAATGAACTTGAAACATGTCCAACCCTTATTGGATGTGACATGGCCGATGAATACAATCAATGGGTCAAATTGGGGACCCCATGGAGCCACTTTGGTAGAAAATTACATTAATAACTTTTTATATAATGTTAAAATGAAAATGTCACAAACATGTGTTGTTTTACTAAAATAATTTTTTACATGGAATTATACAAGTCATATTTTTGAATATAAATATTCATTAAAAAGATAAAAGGATTTCATACATCATGATATTTTTTTATAATTTATATACATTAAATAAATTAAATTATTTATGACACCATGATGATTTAGTGATTACCTCATTATTTAACGATTTAAATAAAAAGAAAAGATAATGTAAACTATAGAAACTAAATTTTCAAAAACCTTTTGCATGGGTGTATTTAGAACTGTTATCACCTTATACCCAAAATATATAATTTATGGACCTTTAAAATGCGAAAATCATTTTATAATAAAGTAACCTTTTATAAAATTCCAATAGTGCCCCTCATCTCCTCTTATAAAGGCCCCCACCTCTACAACCTTACCCAAACCTCTCAAGCCTTTGTCTCAGCCAACCCCTGACCATTTTGTCTCTTCAGATCCCTCTCTTACTCCTAGAATCCTCACTTTGTGATGAAGTCTTTCCATGTAAGCCTTTGAGCTCAAATAAAAAAGAGTTACCCGATTTAAAGGTAGTGTCTTCTCTTGTGTTCTTATGTTTTATTTTGCTTCTCCAACCCCCTAAACTCTTCGTATTCATTTATTTTGTAACAAAACCAGTATCTTAAATATACTATTATGTTGTTATGTAAATTATTCGAGTTACACATACACACAACTTCTTCTAATGGTTAATGAACATAATGTTTCTGTGGATGGCGAATTTCTGCCTCACGAAACAATGATTGTTGAATATTATTTTAACACCTTTCACGGTGGCCATTAAGATGACACTATATTTATATATTATATATATTATGTTTAGGTTTTACTTATGCTTATGTATTTTTCATTTTTGGCATACCATAATTGTTTCCATTGTAGGTAAACACAATAATTTCATTTTATGATGTGTGGACTACCGCCCCCTCAAAGTGATTTGATTCGTTAATGCCATATGTGGGACATATAAAGGATGGATTTAATGTTATTATATATGATGTTATACTTTAATTATAATATACCCTTATATAATTATTATTTCACTCCATTAAATATGAAATATAAATGAAAGTAGCGCTCATGCGTACGTACGACTTACCGTCTCCATGAACGGTGCATTTCATTTCTTACCTCTAAATATTGTGTACTATTATAAATACATTTATATGCTGGATATATATGAAATATATTATATCAAAACCATGAATATCATTCTGGATATAATGAACCTTTGACTACATAAACAACATGTAATTTTAAGAAGTTCATTTTTGACTTAAGTACCAAATATCCACAAAACGAACTTTATTAAATTAAATGATTACATAACGTTTATAACATAGAAATAAGTTATATAAAAGGAATAATAAACTTGAAAAAGGTTCTTAAGAAAGTAGAAATTAACATTAGTTTATTATTCAGGAAATTAAAGAGCAACTGAGCCACGTCGGACACGAGGTAAGGGACAACATCTCAATCTCTTTTCATTGAGGCGTATTTTGTTTTTTACACAACATTATATATACGGTGTATAAACCCCTTTGACTTTTAAGTTTATTCAAAAGGAAACTTTTTATACAAATCATTTACTAAATGATAAAAGGGACTGTTTTTTTGTCGTACGGATGTGGTGACAACGACTTCTCTGCCGCCATGACCATTATTTGAGTTTCGGCTTCCTCTACAAGACATACCTTTTTTTGAATGAAAAATAAATACCATGTTTGACTTTTATTTTATTTTGGTATTGAAAATGGTTTCCATAATGTTTTTATATCAATGTGTTGTATTGATATCTTGTGATTTAAAAGTGGAAATGTTATGTTTCCTTTATACATGTTTTATGTGATACGATTATGTTATGGTTCTTGGGAATTGTTATGATGACGGGTGGTTCTGTGATAAACTAAGGGCAGGTGATCCCGATATAGCTCTCCAATTCATTGGGTAATGCGAAGGAGTTAAACATTAAAGTTTATCCAAAGAGATTTAGCGAATATACTGTAATGGGTATTCCAAACGTAACCATGAGGGTTACTCCCTACGTAAGAATGTTATGAATGCCTCAAGTTACCTTTATGTCTTATGATTTATATGATTTATTCATGATTTGATGATGTATGTGATTATGTTTTATGAGTAAAGTATGATTCCATGCATGGACTAATGTTTTAATTTCGTACTTTTATATCCCTTACTGAACTTTTTATGTTAATCCCTTGTTTTTGAAATGTTTTTCACAGGTCAAGGGAAAGGTACATGATGTGATGATAGTGTCAAGGAAGGGTCAAGAAATAATCCATGTTTTATTTTAAATATGTTTCCATTAATGGAAAAAATGAGTACTATATTTTTTGCAACCACTTTGTTTAAATGTGGAATGTAATGCAAGTTTTATGATCTAATTTTCTAAAACTCTAAACCTGAAAAGATCCTCAACATGTATTCTTGAAGTAACTCAAGATTAAGTAATGTTTAAGGTTGGGGCCTTATAGTTGGTATCAGAGGTCGGTTTAGATAACATTAGGAGTAAGAATTCTATTTAATGATTATCCAAAAATATTTTTTTTTATGGTCAAATTTAAATGATATAGAATTTTAAGATTACCATGTTGCTTCATCTAAGACATGTTTGTTCAGAATGGTTTTCCGTAGAGGAAATAGGGAAGCAGTGCTAAGAAGGCATACAGAAGGAAATGACCTTCCGAATCAGCATCCTGAGGTGGTCAGAATTGGAACTGAATAGTTTGTTGCAGTAATGGTACAGTTGAATCAAGCGATAAATGGTGGTGGTATCCATGCACGAGATCAGCAAGATCAACCGTACAGGAACATGTTAGTGGTGGAACATTTCATGAGGCAACATCCCCCATCATTCAAGGGATCATCTGACCTTATGCTAGCTGAAGGGTGGATTAAAGTACTGGAGTAGATTTTCGATTCTATGGGGTGTTCAGACAATCAAAATTTTAGCCTTTCTATTTACCGTTTGTAGGGTGAAGCAGATAAGTGGTGGTCGATGGTTAAAAATATCAGGGACGCTGATGAGATTGATGCTCTTGACTGGGATGAATTCAAAGGTATGTTTCTTGAGAAGTATTTTCCTAAGGCTGTTCGACTTAGGTTGGAAAAACAATTCCTGGAATTGAGGCCAGAGGAAGACTCAGTGGCTTCCTATGAAGAAAGGTTCACTCGATTGGCAAGGTATTCTCCAAATTTTATCCGGGACCTTGATAGAAAAATAAATCATTTTCTATCAGGATTAAAGCCAAAATATCGAAGGGCTTTACCTTCTCGCGAGTTCAAGAGTTATGAAAAGCTTGTTCGATGTTCTGAGAATGTGGAAATGGAGTTTTCCGATGATCAAGTGTTCTATAAAAACAAGTAGAAGAAGAGACCGAGGTGGCAGGAGAAAGGAGAGAATTCCTCAAAAAGGTCTGACGGTACGAAAACAAAGTTTCCAGTTTGTGATAAATGTGGTAAAAGGCATGCTGGGGAATGTATTCTAAATTCTGGAAAGTGCTACCGATACGATAAGATGGTACATAAGGCTCATGATTGCACTGAAAAAGATTAGGGTGATGGTAAGACCAAATTTGATTTATAGTTAGTGAAATGTTTTAAGTGCAATGAGATGGGTCACTATGCAAATGAGTGTCTGACAAAGAGCTTGAGTGATGGGAAGTAGTTAGATTACAAGAAGAAAGGGGTGGTGAAATCCTTTGCAACTACTTCAGCAGATGTTGGGCCATCAAATGAAGTTGTATCAGGTACTTTTTTTTGTTTTTTTAGATTATGCCAGTGTGTTGTTTGATTCGGGGTCTACACATTATTTCGTCTCTGAAAACATTTCTAGTAAAATGGGAATACCATCTCAAGAAATGACTCCTGAACTTGTGGTAAAAACACCTGGGGGAAATTTTGAGGCAAAAAGAATTTATAATAATCATCCTATCCTTATTCGTGGAAAGAACCTACTTGAGAACCTTATTGTTTTACCACTAGTAGAGTTTAATGTTATCCTGGGTATGGATTGGCTCTCTATTTAACATGCTAAGATTGAATGTAGAGCTAACGAAGTTTCATTTCAGAAAGACTTTCAGTTTGTGTACAAGAATGAATTCTTACTGTTGATAACATATAAAGAGGCCGAGAAACTTGTAAAAGATGGAAATGAATGTTACCTTGCACATATCATTGAAAACAAGGGAACTGTTCTGATTAATGATGTGCCAGTGGTAAATGAGTATCCTGATGTTTTTTCTGATGAGTTTCCTAGAATAATACCATATCGGGAAGTTGAATTTACTGTTGACTTAGTTCATGATGCTAAGGACATTTCTAAACCGCCTTATCGAATGGATCAAAATGAACTTTTAGAGTTGAAGGGTCAATTGCAAGATTTATTAGAGAAAGGATTCATTCGACCTAGCACATCACCATGGGGTGCTCCTGTGTTATTTGTTAAAAAGAAAGAGGGTTCTATGAGACTTTTCATTGATTATATACCCTTGAATAATATCACTCTTAAGAACAAGTATCCTTTGCCTCATATCGATGATTTGTTTGATCAGCTCTAGGGAGCTCAGTTTTTTTAAAAGATTGAACTGATATCGGGGTACCATCAGTTGAACGTAAAGGAAGCAGATATTACGAAGACCGTGTTTCGAACAAGATATGGCCATTATGAATTTGTATTAATGCCTTTTGGGATAACAAATGCACCTACTGTATTCATGGACCTTATGAATAGAATTTTCCATGAGTTCATCGATAAGTTTGTGGTTTTTTTAATTGATGATATTTTTATGTTTTCTAAAATTAAAGAGGAGTATGAAAGACGTTTACGGTTTATTTTGAAAACCTTAAAAGATAAGAAATTGTATGGGAAATTCAGAAAGTGTGAGTTTTGGTTGCAACAAATTTCTTTCCTTGGTCACATTGTTTCTAAATATGGGATAACGGTTGATCCTGGAAAAACTAAGGTGGTTGAAGAATGGGAAAGACCCACAAATGTTACTAAGATTCGTAGTTTTCTTGGTTTGGAAGGCTATTACCGAAGGTTTCTTAGAAATTTTTCACTATTATCTAGTCCAATGACTAAGCTAACTCGGAAGGGTATTAAGTTTATCTGTACAACAGAATGTGATGATTGATTTTATGAACTGAAATTAAGATTGGTGAATGCTCCAATTTTGGCACTACCTTCCAAGAATAGGGATTTTGTTATCTACAATGATGCTTCATTGAAAGCACTTGGTTGCATCCTAATGCAGAATGATCAGGTAATTGCTTATGCTACACGACAGTTGAAAACTCATGAGGTAAATTACCCTACACATGATTTGGAATTAACTGCTGTTGTTTTCGCATTAAAAATGTGGAGGAATAATTTGTATGGAGTAAAGTGTGAAATATATAGCAATCACAAAAGTTTAAAGTATATATTCACTCAGAAATAATTGAACATGAGACAAAGGAGATGGCTAGAATTAATCAAGGATTATGATTGTACTAATCATTACCATCCGAGAAAAGAAAATAAAGTGGTTGATGCTTTGAGTCGAAAAAGTAATGCATCATTAACAATGTTGCGATTGGAATGTGATCCTTTGGATAAGGATTTGATGAACTTTGTCATAGATGTTTTTGGTGTAGGATGTTCTTCTGTTTTGTTTCATATATCAGTGAGGTCATCTCTATCAGACAGAATTAAGCAAGCACAGAAGAAAGACAGCGAGTTGCAGAAAAAGGTAGAGCTGGTTCAGAAGGGTAATTTTCTTGAATTCAACATTGATAATGATTGTGTTTTGAGATTTGGGAAGAGATTGTGTGTTCCTTGTGATTCAAAGTTGAAGAGAGTGTTGTTATGTGAACCTCATAGTTCCTTGTTTTCAGTTCATCCAGGCAGTACTACGATGTATAGAGATCTTAGAGAGTATTACTGGTGGGACGGAATAAAAAAGGATATTTCTGATTTTACTGTGAAGTGTTTGACTAGTAAACAGGTAAAAGTAGAGTGGAAGTTACCGAAAGGGATGCTTCAGCCTTTACCAGTACCAGAGTGAAAATGGGAGAATATATCCATGGACTTTGTTGTGGGATTGTCGAAGACACCTCGAGTAATAATTAAATCTAGTTTATTGTTGATCACTTGACTAAATCTGATCATTTCCTTGCTATACGAGATACTTTTTCCCTAGATCAACTTTCCCATTTGTATCTTAAAGAGATAGTCAGGTTACATGGAGTTCCTCTATTCATTGTATCTAATCGTGATCCTAGGTTTACTTTTATCTTTTGGAAAGGCCTTCAGAAGACGTTGGGTACTGAATTAAATTTTAGTACAACTTTTCATCCTCAATCAGATGGGCAGTCAGAAAGAATGATTCAGACATTGGATAATATGCTATGTTCTTGTTCGATGGATTATCAGGGAAGTTGGGACCAACATCTTTCTTTGGATGAGTTTTCTTATAATAATAGTTTTAATTCCAGTATACAGATGGCTACATTTGAGGCATTATATGGTAAAAGGTGTTGAACTCCAGCTATTTGGGATGAAGTTGGTGAAAGGAAGCTGATGGGACCAGAATTGGTAGAAGAGATGGCAGAAAAATTTTAGTTTATTCAGAAACACATGAGAACGGCACAGAGCAGGCAGAAGAGTTATGTGGATAACCAGAGGAATGATCTATCTTTCGAGGTATGTGATCATGTTTTTCTCAAAGTTTCACCATGGAAAAGTGTGATGCGATTCGGTAAGAAAGGAAAGTTGAGTCCAAGGTTCATTGGACCATATGAAATTCTGGAGAAAGTTGGATCAGTTTCTTACCGAGTGGCTTTACCTTCGAGTTTATCTCAGGCACACAATGTTTTTCATGTTTCTATGTTGAGAAAGTATATTCCAGATCCATCTCATGTTTTGACCCCAGAGGTAGTTCAGTTGGAAGAGAATCTATCTTATGAAGAACAACCAGTCCGAATTCTTGACCGAAGAGAGCATGTGTTGTGAAATAAGGTAATTCACTAGGTAAAGGTTTTGTGGAAAAACCATATGGTTGAAGAGGCAACGTGGGAATCTGAAAATGCTATGAGGGATAAATACCCCCACTTATTTTGAAACGTGAATAAAATTGCGAGGATGCAATTCCCAAAATGGGGGAAGGATGTAACATGCCAGGTAAACAAAGAATAAAACATTTTCATATTTATTAATATTTATGAATTAAATATTAATTTTACATTAAAGGGGTTTCTATGTTCGATAGCCTACCCTATACGCAACAAAGAGTTTCTTTGAAATCTTATGCTGCACACTAGTAATAACATAATAATATTTTAAATGGTAGTTGACATATAGTCGTTGTATTGGTGGGAATGAATAGAAATATCTAAAATATTGATTATATATGTTTGTTAAATGTTTTTACATTTATCCAATAAAGGATAAAGGCTTAAAATATGAAAAGAATTCAATTTTAGGCATAGATACTCTAATATTCACTAAAAGGTCGAACTATCACCTTTTGATGGAGAACCATTTTTAAATATAGTTTTGGTCACTCTTATAAATTCTATTGCACCAAATAAAATTCTTCTTTATAATCGAGACATCAAAATTTACATTGTGTAAATTTTTGGTATTTTTCCGATAAAGTACATTTTTTAATGAATAGTGAAAAATGTTGAATTTTAATTCAAAACATATTTTTAATCTAATTTATTTGTATGATTATATTATATTTTGAATTGTTTTTAAAGTGAAATTAGAATATATTTTTACCATTTAATCCAATAGTGGTTGTTGGAATTAATTTCACTTTGAAATTGGACTTAAACTAGAGTCAATCTTTTGATATATATTATTTCATAATAACACACTATTTGTTTTGACAGTGGGAATTAATTACTAAATTAATTACTGTAACTTATATGATTTGAATTTTGTAAAATAGACATCATTTTTGAATTAGGAATATCAAATATTTATTGGGGTGAAGTTTTTGTATTTTTCTGAAAAACTTCAATTTTTAATGAATAGTGAAACCACTAAGTGGTACTTAAAATACTGATTTTTCGTTTAATTGAAATTTTACCACCTATGTGTTTGGAATTTCACAAATCAGAGATACATGGTTGTTATTAAGAAATAAAATGTTGTTCAATGGGATTAAAATAATTTTTTGGTGAATAGTAACTTTTATGTTTTTAATTGCGATTAGAGGTAATTAGTGTGATTTAGGGTAAAAATAATGTTTTAATAATATTAAATGACCTTGAAACATGTCATAACCTTATTGGATGTGTCATGGCCTACCACGAAATACATGGGTCAACATGGGGACTCCATGGAGCTACTTTTTCGGAAAATGACATTAATAACATTTTATTTAATGTTAAAATGAAAATGTCACAAACATGTTTTGTTTTACTGAAACAATTTTTACATGTAGTTATACAATTAATATTTTTGAATATAAATATTCATTTGAAATACAAAACTATTTCCAACATCATGATATCTTTTTATAATTTTTAGACATTATATAAAGTTAATTATTTATGACACCATGATGATGCAGCGATTACCTCATTATTTAACGATTTAAATAAAATGAAAAGATAATGTAAAATCTAAGACCTAACCATGTCAAAAACCTATTGTATGTGTGGATTTCGAACTATTATCACCTTATCCTAGAAATATATAATTTTGGGACCTTTAAAATCCGAAAAGCATTATATAATAAAGTATCCTTTTATAACATTCCAAGAGTGCCCCTCCTCTCCTCTTATAAAAGGCCCCCACCTCTACCACCTTACCCACACCTCTCAAGACATTGGCTTAGCCAACCCCTTCCCATTTTTCCTCTCCACATCCCTCTTTTACTCATAGAATCCTAAAGTCTTTCCAAAGAAGCCTTTGAGCTCAAATCAAAAAAAGTTACCTGATTTAAAGGTAGTGTCTTCTCTTGTGTTCTTATGTTTTTTTTTGCTTCTCCAACCCCCTAAACTCATTCTATTCCTTTATTTTGTAAAAAAACCAGTATATTCAATATACTACGATGTTGGTATGTGACGTATTTGATCTAAACTTACACACACCTTCATCTAATGGTTAAAGAACATAATGTTTCTGTGGATGGCGAATTTCTGCCTCACGAAACGATGATTGTTCAATATTATGTTAACACCTTTCATGGTGGCCATTAAGATGTCACTATATTTATATATGATATATATTATATTTATGTTTTCTTTATGCTTATTTATTTTTTATTTGTGGCATAACTTTATGGTTTTCATTGTGGGTAAACACGATAATTTCATTTTAGAAGTGCGGACTACCACCCCTCAAAGTGATTTGATTCGTTAATGCCATATGTGGGACATATAAGGGATGGAGTTAATGTTATTATATATGATGTTATACTGGAATTATAATATAGCCTTATATCATTATGATTTCACTCCATTAAATATGAAATATAAATGAATGTAGCGCTCATGCGTACGTACGACTTACCGTCTCCATGAACGGTGCATTTCATTTCTTACCTCTAAATGTTATGTACTATTATAAATACATGTATATGCTGGATATATATGAAATATATGATATAAAAATCATGAATATAATTCTGGATATAATTAACCATTGACAACATAAACAACATGTAATTGTAAGAAGTCCATTTTTTACTTAAGTACCAAATATCGACAAAAAAACTTTATTAAATTAAATGATTACATAACATTGATAACATGGAAATAAGTTATAAAAAATGAATAATAAAATTTAAAATGTTCTTAAGCAAGTAGAAATTAACGTTAGTTTATTATTCAGGAGATTAAAAGGCAACTGAGTCACGTCGGAAATTAGGTAAGGGACATCGTCTCAATCTCTTTTCATTGAGGCATATTTTGTTTTATACACAACGTTCTTTTATACGGTGTATAAACCGCTTTGACTTGTACATTTATTCAAAAGGAATTTTTTTATACAAACCGTTTACTAAACGACAAAAGGGAATGTTTTGTCTGTCGTACGTATGCGGTGACATCGACTTCTCCGCCGTTGTGACCATTATTTGAGTTTTGGCTTCTTCTACAAGCCATAACTTTTTTTGAATGAAAAATAAATACCATGTTTTACTTTTCTTTTATCTTGGTAATGAAAATGGTTTTCATAAAGTTTTTATATCAATGTTTTGTATTGATATCTTGTGATTGAAATGTGGAAATTTTATGTTTCCTTTATGTATGTTTTATGTGATACGATTATGTTATGGTTCTTGGGAATTGTTATGAATACGGGTGGTTCCGTGATAAAATAAGGGCGGGTGAGCCCGATATAGCTCTCCAATGCATTAGGTAACACGAAGGAGTTAAACGTTAAGGTTTCTCTGAAGAGATTTAGGGAATATACTGCGATGTGTATTCCAAACGTAACCATGAGGGTTACTCCCTACGGAAGAATGTTATGAATTCCTCAAGTTACCTTTATGTCTTATGATTTCTATGATTTATTCATGATTTGATGAGGTATGTGATTATGTTTTATGAGTAAAGTATGATTCCATTCATGGAAAAATGTTTTCATTTCGTACTTTTATATCCCTTACTGAGGTTTTTATGCTCATCCCATGTTTTTGAAATGTTTTTCACAGGTCACAGGAAAGGTACATGATGTGATGATAGTGTCAAAGAAGTGTCAAGAAAGAATCCATGTTTTATTTTAAATATGATTCTGTTGATGGGAAAATGAGTACTATCTTTTATGTGACCACTTTGTTTAAATGTGTAATGTAGTGCATGTTTTATGATCTAATTCTCTAAAACTATGAACCTGAAAAGATCCTCAATGTGTATTCTTAAAGTAACGCAAGATTAAGTAATGTTTATGGTTAGGGCCTTATAGTGAGGATATTTATAATCTGGTTTGAGGTTGTAGAGTTATGAAAATAAATAAACGCATTACACATTTTATTTATTTCATTGACTCTTATTTAAAACCCCCATTTCGAATAATTAATTTCTTGACATGTGCCCACACTGATTATTATAAATATCATTTAATAAAATGATATTTCCTCAAATTCCAGACTTGAAAAACTACACAGCGTGTATTAATAAATAGACGACGTGTACTTGCTTTTTATTGAAAAATACACGGCGTGTACATTCAATGTACACGGCATGTATATCTTGTTTTCATTAATTTATTTCCATTCCAAAATGAAAACTACACGGCGTGTACATTTAATAATACAAGACATGTACTTGTTTTCAAAATAAAACTACACGGTGTGTAGTCATTGGTACACAACGCGTACCTATTTTATTTTATTCTTCCTCCAATCATTAATATGATTTAGTCTTCCTTGAATAATTATTAAACCACGTACGAATATAATCATTATTCTACTTGAGATACATGAATACACTTAGTGTGTGACCCTCTAGGCCTCTTTCTCGTTTTCATTAGGCAGACTTTCCTAAAGTCCCAGATTACTATCTAGCAACGGGTCAAGGCACCCAAGAGAAAGAAGTTGACGCCACATTGATGTATCACCTCATACGAACACTTACTATGTAATTTAATCTCTTTGACTCAATATCTCATCAAGCAGGTTTCATGGTAGTGTCATAATCTTATAAGCTTGATCTGTCATTATTTGACTACATGAAATAAACTCGTCGTTCAAACCATGGCCACCGAATTTAATGTGACATTTCTATTTCAATAAAATGGTCAAGATATCAACTTCCATAAATGGAAGGGAAAATCCTTCCTCGACTTATCCATTAAGAACATGTCACTCGTGACGCACCCAATGTACTCTACTTCCCGCCAACTGTCTGTGTGACGGTTTTCGTCATTAAATAAATGTGCGTGAGTCATGACATGAGTTAATGATAATCTTCCAGTCTAAATACCATTACACACGCTCGTAGATAGAAATGTTTGATGACACCAATACATGAAGAATTGCTACTGGCGGGTCTGTTCTCATAATCTTCAATCTTAGAGATTATCAAGTGCGAACTCCATGAGAGAGAGTCTCGTCCTCTTACGAGTACTCGCACATGACGGTCTGTATACTATGTTCCCTATCATAGTATGTCATCCAACCGTATAACATTATTTAAGAATATTGTTATAGAATTTCAAGGTTCTCATCATAGCGGGGATCTGCCATGACCTTATTTATGCAACAAATATTTCAAGATATTATTATATTATAGACATACAGAACAGTGAACAATATATAATAAGTGAACATTTATGTAATCACAGTACAAAATAGTTAGTTTTCAAGACACCAACCCTAACATAATGTTCGTATCAATGGATAGATTTTGTTATTTTTGGGATTAGGATTAGAAAACCCCACTGAAAGCCTAAGGGATAAGAGTATATATAATAAAAACACCACTAAATTTTGGTGATTATTGAGTACGTCGTTTATCAAAAAAATAAATCACTATCTGGATAAAAGCTGGTAGTGGCGGCTCTTGCATAGATGTATATAAGGGTAAAACCCGAAAACACCGCTTCGAGATAAACCTGAATGAGAACTGGGTCACGACAGCGGGCCTTGCTGTACTCTTGGTTATAACACTCCTAGGGAATATTCTTTGGTAATTTAATATTCTTAGTATGAACCATTATTAAGGGAATGAAAAAAATTCCCCTAATAATATATGTTTAGAAGTAGATCATTGATAACATAGATAATACTACGAGAAAAATGACTATTTACGACGGGTTATTTGTGTTGGTATTTCATCTCGTCGTAAATAACCCATCTAGGAAGCTATTTGTGAAGGGAAAATTTCACTGTTGCAAATAACCAATTATTTGCAACGAGTTATCCTCTCTCGTCGCAAATAGATTGGGGTGAATTGCACGCCAAACTGTGCGAATATTATTTGCGACGGGGATATGTCTCACGTCGTATATCGTTTGGCGTGACTTGCGCGCAAAACCTCGTGGCTTGCGCGCCAAACTGCGCGGCCTACGCGCCAAACCGCGCAAGGGTATTTGCGACGGGATCCCGTCACAAAAACCTGACTGTGGTTAATAACTTTTTGCGACGAGATTTCATCCCATCGTAAAAAGACTGTCAGCAGGAACTATTTGCGACGGTCTCGTCGCTAATAACCTTTTAACCGCCGACTGTAATTAATGCGGGAAAGGGTATTTCCGACGGGCCCTATCACAAATACCACCATTTGCGACGGGAAACCCATCGCTAATAAACCCATCGCAACTAATCTAACGTATATATACCCCCATCCATTTTTTCCCCAAATCACTCAGATCTTGCTCTCTCCCACGTTTCATTCTTCAGTTTGAAGGAAAAAATTTCTTTTAGATGAAATTTTTTATACGAGAGCAATTGGAGGGCGTCAATATCTTCAGAATATCAATGTTTAAGGTATTTACATTTTATTTTTTTATAATTATTTTATTTTTTATGTTAATTTTAATTGATGATTATTAGTTTTAATTAAATTTTATTTCAATTGATTTTTATTTATATCTACATAATAATAAATTGATATTGTTAGTGATAATTTTAATTAATTAGTATTAATTTGCAATAATTAGATATAATTAGTAATAATTAGATATAATTAGTAATTATTAGATATAATTAGTAATTATTAGATATAATTAGTATTAATTTGCAATAATTAGATATAATTAGTATAAATTAGTATTAATTTACAATAATTAGTAATAATTTTTCTTAATTTGCAAAAATTATTACTAATTAGATATAATTAGAAATAATTAGCAATAATTATCAATATTTAGAAATAATTAGCAATAATTAGGAATAATTAGTATTAATTACTAATAATTAGTAATAATTAGTAATAATTAGTAATAATTAGTAATAATTAGTAATAATTATAAATAATTAGTAATAATTACTAATAATTAGTAATAATTAGTTAAAATTAGTAATAATTACTAATAATTAGTAATAATTAGTAATAATTAGTAATAATTAATAATTAGCAATAATTAGTAATAACATGCAATAATTACTAATAATTACTAATAATTAGTAATAATTACTAATAATTGAAAATAAGTAGTAATAATTACTAATAATTACTAATAATTAGTAATAATTAGTAATAATTACTAATATTTAGTAATAATTACTAATATTTAGTAATAAATACTAATAATTAGTAATAATTAGTAATAATTTCTAATAATTAGTAATAATTAGTAATAATTAGTAATAAATAGGAATAATTAGAAATAATTTGGAATAATTTGAAATATTTGTAATAATTAGTAATAAATAGTAATAATTACTAATAATTACTAGTTATTGCTAATAATTACTAATAAATAGTAATAATTAGTAAAAATTATTAATAATTATTAATAATTAGTAATAATTAGTAATAATTAGTAATAATTAGTAATAAGTAGTAATAATTATTAATAACTACTAATAATTACTAATAATTTGTAATAATTACTAATAATTTGAAATAATTAGTAATAATTACAAATAATTAGTAATAATTAGTAATAATTACTAATAATTATTAGTAATAAGTAATAATTAGTAATAATTAGTAATAATTAGTAATAATTAGGAATAATTATTAATAATTATGAATAATTGTGAATAATTTGTAATAATTACTAATAATTAGTAATAATTACTAATAATTACTAATAACTACTAATAATTAGTAATAATTAGAAATAATTAGTAATAATTAATAATAATTGCTTATTATTACTAATAATTAGTAATTATAAATAAAAATTAGTAATAATTATTAATAATTAGTAATAATTACTAATACAATTGAATAATTGGTAATAATTAGTAATAATTAGTAATAATTAGTAATAATTAGTAATAATTAGTAATAATTAGTAATAATTAGTAATAATTAGCAATAATTAAAAATTGTTAGTAATAGATAGAAATAAAAAATTTATATTATCTATATTTGTGAAAAAACAATATTATAATTTTCAAAATATTAAAACACATATAAAATATTAAAATTATCAATATTCGCAACATGCATTGATAAATTATTAACATGTTTAAATCTCAAAGGGTCACCAATTTTCAGGTCATGTGCAATAAAATGTTTGTGTCAACCATGTCCAATTTAAACTCTATAATTGTCCTTCCATGGTTAATCACCTCGCAAGTAGTGTTACAATATGACAACCCATGTCATGACCTTATCATCTATAAGAATTATCTCACATAACCCTTTACATAGACCATTCATTCTTGAAAATTTAAGGGAAAGATACTGATATCCCATCAAATTTTTAAGGAAGAATGATCTATGTAAAGGGAGAAAGGTGATTCTTAGATACAAGAATGACATTTCTTTGGTCGTCCTATTGCAACACTACTTGCGAGGTGATCAACCATGGATGTGAAATTATTGAGTTTACATTGGACATGATTGACAAAATGTTTTTTTTTGCGCATGACCTGACAATTGGTGACCCTTTGAGATTTTAACATGTTAAGAATAGAGCAAAGTCTATTGCGAATATTGATAATTTTAATATTTTATTAATTTTTTATTATTTTAATAACATTAATATTGTTTTTCCATAAATGTTGATAATATAATTTTTATTATTATTAATAATTAGTAAACAAAATCTTCTTGGACAATGAAGGGAAAATTTGTAATCATCTCCAAAATGATGATTACCAAATTTCCGTTCATTATTCAAGAAATTTTCATTGAAATAAGTATTTCTAAATCAGTAATAAATTTTTATAGATTGTAATAATTAGAAATAATTTGTAATAAATTGTAATAATTAGTAATAAATTGTAATAATTAGTAATAAATTGTAATAATTAGTAATAATTATTATGTAGTGGTAATTAATTATATTCTTTTTTCAGATAGTGTTTTTATAATCTCCAATTATTCAAAAATAGTGATGATTTTATGTTTTATGTAGATAAATATGGAACAAGGAAGTCGACATCCGTTATTATTAGATGGTCACGCTTGAATAAATCAGCACAGAAATCCAAATGGGTTTGGTTTAAATCCTATATATATTGAGTGTGTTGAAGCTTTCTTAGCATTTGCATCATCAAAACGAGAATATGTTTTAGAAGGCACAATTAAGTGTCCTTGTAAAAAATGTGCTCTGAGAACGTTTGACACATTTGACAAGGTTGGGGGACATCTCATGCGGTTTGGTTTTCAACCAGATTATGTATTTTGGTATCAACACAGTGAACATAGTTCCAAATAAGATCCTAATAAATTTATTCCAAATCCATCACGGTTTAAAAATTTAGTACATAATGTTGTAGGTCCATCTTTGCAACAAATTGGAAATCACAATGATATTGATTTAACTCCCGAGTTGGTACCATCTAAATTTTATGAGTTGTTGAGGTCTACTAAGGATGCATTATATCCTAATTTCTATATAAACCAATTAGAAGAGATTGAAAAATTTATGTCTATTAAATCAAATAATGAAATGTCAAAAAACTGTTTTGATCAGATATATTCTTTGGTTAAAACACTGTTACCTGAAGGAAATGTGTTCCCTGCAAATTACTATGAGTGCAAGAGGCTGATTCGTAATCTGGGACTTAGTTATCAGAAGATTCATGCATGACCAAATGACTGAATCTTATATTCTAGAGAAAATGAGTCATTTGATAGTTTTCCCACATGTGGACCATCGAGGTATAAAGAAGCTCAACCAGGGAAGTCTAGATCGATTCCAGTAAAAAAGTTGAGATATTTCCCCGTTACACCTAGGTTGTAGTGTTTATTTATGTCTCAGAACACAGGGTCAATGATGACCTAGCACAAAACGATGATTTCAACTAATAAATGCTTGAATCATCCATCTGATGGTGATTCATGGAAATTTTTTTACCGTCACCATCCATCTTTTTCAGTAGAAGCCCGAAACGTGCGATTGGGTCTTTCTACTAACAGTTTATATCCGTTTGGTTCTTATGGTAGTCACTATTCATGTTGACCTGTCTTTATAACTCTGTACAATATGCCTCCATTGATATTGATGAAATAACCGTATATCTTTTTGACATTATTAATCCCAGGACATCTGAAAAAGAATATTGATGTTTATTTGAAACAATTGATTAATGAGTTAAATGCATTGTAGAGTGATGGTGTAAATACATATGATGTTGCTGCGAAACAAAATTTCATATTAAAGGCTGCATTGATGTGGATGATTAGTGACTTTTCGTCATATAACATGTTATCTGGTTGGAGTACACATGGTCCGAAATCATGTCCTTACTGTATGAAAGAAAACCAAGCCTTTATGCTTGTCAATGGAAAAAAACTTTCTATTTTTATTGTCATCGTAGATTTCTTCTAACCGATCATCCTTTTCGGAGGATCAAATCTCATTTCAGAAAAGGATCAATTGAAAGGGATGAACCTCCATAGATGATCTCAGGTACAGAGTTAAAATCAGTTGTATTTTCATTCCCCCCATCACATTTGGACCAATAGTAAACCAACAGAAAATTCCTGGATTTGGGAAAGAACATAATTGGATAAAACGGAGAAGTTTTTGAGATATTCCGTATTGGTTTGATTTGTGGGTCCGTCATAAGTTGGATGTTATGCATATTGAGAAGAAAAATTTTGATAATTTATTTCATACAATTTTTGATACACCAGGTAAGACCAAAGATACAATGAAGGCACGATTAGATCTTGCCCAAATTTGCAGGCGACCAGAACTTGAACACTTTGAAAATGACAGATCAGAGAGGTTAATGAATAAAAAAGAATCTTATACACTGTCTAATGAGATTCACTTATTATTTTGTCTGTGGATTGCAAATTTGAGACTTTCATATGGCTATGCTTCTAATTTGGTAGATGTGTTAAGAATGATTATATTACTGGATTAAAAAATCACGATTTTCATGTTATAATGGAATGACTTATGCCGATCGGATTCAGAGGTTAGTTGAAGTATATTATTTTTAATTCTATAACAGACATATCATATTTTTTTCGAGACATTTTTTTAGTGAAAATAGTCTACGATGTGCTATGAGAACTAGAAGAACATGTTGCTGTAATTATATGTAAACTTGAAAAAATCTTTCCGCCAGCTTTATTTGACACAATGGAACATCTGATATTACATTTTCCACATGAAGCCAAATTTAGAGGTCCAATATAGTTTTTATGGATGTACCCATTCGATAGATGCATGTAGAAATTGAAGAAAAAAGTGAGTAACAAAGCATCATTTGAAGGCTCAATTACGGATGCTTATTTTCAAGAGGAAATTTCTTTTTTCTTCTCTCATTATTTTGAATCTCAATATACCTTAAAACACAATCACATGGGATGAAATGAGGGGATTTTTAATGACGAAATGGACAATAAATTAATAGTTTTTTATCTGAAAAATCTTGGATTTGGTAGAGTTCATGAATGATGGATTTCAGATGATGAACATCACAAAGCTCATATATACGTTCTACTAAACTGTGAAGAAATGACATCATTTGTCATGTGAGTGCTTATATCAATTATTCAATAATTTAAGTTACAGTATTTAAAAATATTTTATTTGTAGGTTATAAGATAGTCATATCAAGAAACAACTTCCACAAATTACTGCAGTTGTTGTTGAGGAAAGTAGACAAAAAAATTTCTCAATGGTTTCAAAAATTGGTAACATAAATTATTGATGGTTTATTATAAATTCCGTTTATTATTTATTTTATTGATAATTGTTTTACAAATTTCCAGGTGTATCAATATGGTGATAAAATTGATAAGAGACTGTGTATATTGAGTAACCAACCATCCAAAATGGTTTAATCTTATAATGAATATGTAGTGAATGGTTTTCAATTTCATACACATGCATACAGGGAAAAAAACAATGAACAATGGATTTTTCTTGGGAGGATCACAACACAGAGAAGGATAAGATGAATTTTATGGAATTTTTGATGAAATTATTGAGATGTGTTATCTATGACAGAATTACATAACAATGTTTATATGATGGTGGTTGGATACTGAGAGAGGCTTCCATGTTCATCCGACTCATGGAATCGTCAATATTAAATATATAAGTCTTCTTGAAGTAAATGAACCATTTTTACTGGCTCAATAGGAACATAAAATTTATTATGCAAAGTACTATGCTACTTCAAGGGACTTGAGCGATTGGTGGAGCATAATAAAAATGAAATCTCATGAAAATATGTTTACTCAAACTGAATGTGGTACCGCTGAAGTGGAAGGAACTGAAATTTTTCAAGAGAGTGCTCAAAATCCATCTGATTCATAGTGAGATGTGACTATCGATGATGACACCCCACAATTAAGGATCGATGTTGATGAAGGTGTTAATGATTTAACAAATGAATTTGAAATAACAAGAGATTCTGAGACTGAAACTCATATGGATATTGATGATAATGAGGATGAAGATGAAGACATTGATAGCTATGGAGAAGAGGATGAAGATGAACATTGACACAGTTAAATATTAGTTATAATCGTAACTAATATATATCTATATATAATAGTTATTTTCAACTATCTGCTAAAAACAATCATTTTGGGTTTCAGATGGACTCTGATCTATTTCATGAGTTAGAGAGGGGTGAGCTACCTTTGGATGGAGGGGACTTGGGATCATCTGACCCTCAGCCTACTGGTGGTTCAGGAGGTATGCGGAGGGGGTGTGGTCTTCCGCGACAGATGATTCCTGACCATATCCCTGAGCGACGTCCACATCCTGGTTTCGATCCACGCACACATAGGTATGGTAACCTGTATATTTTAGTTATATTTCATTAATTTATTTATATATATACTAATTGTTTGATTATTTATTCCTTTTCATAGTTTTCAGCATGTAGATATTGGACAGGGGAGTGCTATATTGCGCAATTATTTTTCTCATCCATGGATCAAATGGGAACAGATTCTCGTTGATGTGCGATGTGACATGTTCCATCATTGGCTGGTACGTAAATAAATATTATTTATTTTGAAATTTATTTTATTAAAATCATTATATTATAAATTATTTGTAGGGGTTATGGTATCATATCGATTATAGCATGTGTGACGCTATCGACACGGCATGTCAGTTTTCTATGCATGACTGTTTCCTTCAGTTTTTGCACAATTTGAGAAGGACAGCCATTAAGAAATAAGGAGTGACAGTTTTTGATGAGTTGTGTAGAGCCCCCTGACCAGAGTACATTTCATCTCACATTTGAGATGGATTATGTTTACACTGGTTGGGTGGTGGATTTCAGAGGAGATATTCATTGGGACTATAGAACCGGGGGAGACATGAAGTGATGCATCGAGCTGGTAGCAGTACATTTAGTTCTCATAGAGATCATATGGTAAGTATATTTTTTAAATATTTTATATAACATTAAATAAAAGCAGTTTAT
Source organism: Viscum album (assembly GCA_963277665.1). NCBI lineage: Eukaryota > Viridiplantae > Streptophyta > Magnoliopsida > Santalales > Viscaceae > Viscum > Viscum album. The sequence goes on along the minus strand of OY728141.1, from coordinate 586,478,426 downwards.
TTTATATTTCTGTAGGATGCCGAGCATCCCAATATTACAGAGTTCGACATTTAATTGGAAGATGTACAGTGATCCAGCCACTAGAGAGATTATAGGTGATCGCAAGCATCATATTGTGGTTAGTATTATTTTTGAGTTTGAAAATTAAATGCATATAATATTTTTACAATTTTAATTTTAAATTGGAATTGAAGGAGTCATATGAGGCTGCGACCTCTCAGAGACAAGCTGAGGGTCAGGATGAGATGGCTGACCAGACCAGTGCGCACCATTTCAATGAGGCGGCATGGATGTTGGAGACTTTGTATGGCTTTGAGAAGGGTAGAGTAGTTGGTATAGGATATCATTTGACTCCGGGTACTTATTATGGTACTGCTGCGATTTCAGCATCCAACTAGATAGGAGCTCATGGAGAGGCATCATTTTATGGATCACAGTATCAAGAGAAGTTTCAATCTCAAGATGAGCTTATAGAGACTTTACAGAATCCGTAAGAAGAGATGAGACGGCGACAGCATCAGCCGGAGCAGCATCACGAGGAGCATATGCGTCGATGACAACAGCAGTAGCAGCAGCAGCATGAGGAGGAGATGCATCGATGGTAGCAGCACCATCACAAGCAGATGGAGTACATGCGCCGTCTGACTCGTAGTTTAGGGATGGAGTTTCCTCCACTAGCTCCTTCAGCTCCTCCACCTCCTCCAGAAGATGACCGACGCAATGATTTTTTATGTTAAAAACAATTAAATTTAACATTGTCATATAATTTTTTTATTTTTTTGTCATTTATATCAGTTCAAATATTACATAATTTAATTTTTAAAATGTAACTATTTTTTATATTTTTTTGTGAATATTGAGAATTTTAATATTTTTATTATTATTTTACTAATAGTATTATTATTTTATTAAATATTTTTTATTATATATTTTAATGTTTTTTATTTAATAATAATAATATTATTATTATTTTATAATTTTATAATTTTTTTTGTGAATATTGAGAATTTTAATATTTTTTTATAATAGTAATAATATTTTTTCATTAATCGTAATTATATTAAATTTATTTTTTTAAAATTAATTTATTATTTGCGATGGGACCGTTTTTTGATGGGACCCCATCGCAAATAGTCTAACTAAATATTTTAAAAAAACATATTTGCGAAGGGGCTACTTACCCATCGCAAATAATTTGTTGTGACGGGCCCGTCATAGAACGTTATATATACATACATACATATATATATATATATATATATATATATATATATATATATATATTTGTGACGGGACAACGGGCTCGTTGAAGAAAATATTTATGACGGGCCCGTCAAGAAAAAGTTCATGTACAAATAATACATATAATCGGAGGCTTATTTTTGATGGTCCTATCACAAATAATGGTATTTGCGATAGTGTTTTCTAAAACAGGCTATTTGCGATGGGGCCCCGTCACTACAGCCTATTTTCAACAGGATCCCATCGCAAATAGGCCATTGTAATTACCAAGAATTCCAGTAGTGTAAGTTACAGAAATAAGTGTAATTTATATGTTATTCATTTTTTTCCTTGGATTCCCCATTAATTGTTACCCCAAACATTGATTTTATTCAATCAAATTCCCCATAATAGGAGGACTCAAACTAAAAACTGATACGAAGATCAATATGATGAATATTCTAATGAGATACTCAAACCGATGTGAGTAGTAATCATAAACATTATCACGATACTATCTTAGTTATCTCAATTTTTGAATAGAAACATGGGTCTAGAGATTTTCTACCCCCCCTAATAAAAAAGGCAAAATCGATATCTTCATGAGACAACGATATAATTCTTTTAATGGGAAATTTAATCCCTCAATCACTGAATAATGGATAAACTCCATTCATAATATCTTCTCCATCCTTCATCATTTTGATCAAGAGAAGGTACATCTGGATTCATATCCATTGAAGGTTGAATCTAATAAATGGTGGGAATTGATTAAAAAACGAAGCTTGAGTTAGAGATTGAAGTGTTGGAATTCAAGGATTTCCAAAAAATATTTTTCTATAAATATTTTCCTCTCACCCTCCCTCTTTAGATGGAAAGGGGATTCCTTTTCCTCAACAAAAATGATGAAAAATCCATTAGAGCGTATGAGGAAAAAATCTAAATGATTTCACAATATGCCTCCATTTTTATTGTAACCCCCGAATACAAGGCTGACTGGTTCCTTTGTTGGATAAATCCTAGATTACAAAAATACCTAGAAATCCATGACTTCGATAGCTATGAAAAAATTTTCTGCTGTTCTCTTGGATTAGAAATAGAGATCTGTGAATCTAAGGGTTATCATGGGGTTAAGAAGTATATTGAATAATTTAATACAGAATGTTTGATGGATAAATCCAATTGTGATAAGAAATTATAGAACCCCACTTTCCAAAGGTGTAGAAAGAAGCACCCCAGAAATTGCTTAAACGGGATGAGGAAATGCATTAGTTGTGTAAGAGAAGGCACATGGCTATTAACTACCGACAAGAAAAACCCATTTCTAGAATATAGGAGGGGAATGTTTTGTTCAACCATCAATGCACAATTCATTTCTTCAACTACAATGATCTTGGGAACATTTCAAAGCAGTGACCTATGAAAAGGGTTTTTGGAGGCAACAAACAAACTCGAAGGAAAAAAACTGACCTTTTTCCATCACTACCACTGAAGTGAACCCCGAAAATGAAGTGGTGTTAGGTAGGCTGGTTATTCATTCAAGAATGGAAATGGAAATTTTTTATTCTGGTTTTTTTGTGTTCATATTTAACCCAAATATTTTGTAGAATAATCCTAACACCACCACAAATAATGTATGTTATGATGTCAATGAGAATGTAAAATGATGTAATCATATCATCCAATGAATATAACTCCTCCCCAATCATAATTTGTGGATTAAACATTCTAGTTAATATCATCATACTCCCTCAGGTGTAATTTAATGCAATTCTTGGCATGGATTGGATTTCCTTATATGGAGCCATCATTAATTTTTGTGAGAAGAAAATCACTCTCCATATAGAGAATCGCCCCCCCCCCCCCCAATTCAGTACAGTTGCCAAGAAAAGGATGTATCTTCTTTAGAATCATCATCTCAATAGTGGATATTACTACACTTTGAACATGTGTATCTTGCTTAGATTATTGAGTCTATGGAAGAGCCATCCTTAATGACATTCCAATTGTGAGGGAATTCACTGAAGTGTTCCCGAGGAATTTCATAATCTTCCTCTTAGAAGAGGCATTGAATTCTAAATTGATTTTATACAAAGGGAATCGATAGTATTCATGAATCCATATAGAATGGCCATTATGGAGTTTGAGGAGCTGAAGAAATAACTATTGGAGAATCTGCATAAAGGGTTTATATGCCAAAGTGCTTCACTATGGGGTCCACAAGTCCTATTCGTCAAGAAGAATGATGGTTGAGGGAGACTTTTCAATGATTATTGTGATCTCAACAAAATTATTATCATGAACAAGTATCTTATTTCATTAATTGATGAATTATTTGATCATCAACGTGGAGCACAATACATCTACAAGGCGGATCTATGGTTCTGATATTATCAAGTAGGGGTGAAGAAGGAGGGTATCCCCAAGACTGATTTTCGTAGAAGATATAGGAACAATGAATTCTTATAATGCCTTTCAGAATCATTGATTCTATAGAAATATTCACGGACATGATGAATAGATTCTTTATAGATTACCTTGACAAATTTGTGGTAGTCTTTACAAACAATATTATAATATACTCCAAAACCCAGGAGGGTCATTAGGATAATATAATCACTGTTCTGGAGACCTTGAGAAAGGAGAATCTTTATGAATATTATATCAATTGTGAGTTCTGGTGGATGTATGTTTCATTCTTAGGTCATATCATTATAAGCAATGTGATATCTGTGGACCCCTCCTAGACAGCTACAATTGAGGGATAACTGATGCCATCATCTATGATAGATATCAGTAGCTTCCAGAGGTTAGCTGGATATTATCACCGACTTGTCATACATTTCTCATGATTTTCCAACCCTCTAACCAATCTAACATGGAATGGAGTCAATATTTCGTGTCATAATGAATTCAAAGATAGCTTCATGGTGTTGAAAAGGAGGCTTATCACTGCAACTGTCCTCAAAATACCCATAATTGGAGAAACGTTTTGGTCTTTAATGTTGATTCGATGAAGGGACTTGGTTGTGTGTTGATGGGAAATGAAAAATTCATTACCTATGATACAAGGCAATTGATTGTTCCTGAGAAAAACTATATGACACATGGTAAGGATTTGGTTATAGTAATAGTCTTTTTAAAAAGATGACTAAATTACCTCTTTGGGGAGAATTGTGAAATATATATGGATCAAAAAAGCCTCATGTATATATTCACACATATATAGATGAACATGCACCAAAAAATATGGTTAGAGATGATCAAAGACTATGACTGCACAATCCATTACCGCCCTAGGAAAACGAACAAGGTGGAAGATGGTCTATGTAGAAAAGGATCAACAAATCTATCATTGATTCCAATTAAAATGGATCCATTCTTCTTATATTTGATTAATATAGACATGGGAATCATAAATAAGGGGACATCATAAATCCTTTCACAAATTATTGCTGAACTGTCTCTTTTGGAAAGGTTAAAAGATGATCAAAAGGATGGTGTGGGAATTCATAGGAATGTGGAACCGATCAAAAAATGGAAATCCTCAGAGCTAAATTTCAATGAATATTGAATTGTGATATTTGGGACACGACCAAGTGTTCCATCAAATTAGAAGTTATAGAATTAACATTTGGATGATTAGAATAGTTTGAATTTCCCCATTCACTCGGGAAACACAATGATGTATCAAGATATCCGAGAGAATTATTGGTGGGATAACATGATGAAGGAGATCATTGAGTATACATCAAAGTTCCTGGTATTTCATCAAGTGAAGGATGAGAGTTAGAAGTACAAGGGGATTATGCAACCATTATCCATACCAATGTGGATACGGTAGAAAATCACCATGTAATTTTTAACTAGACATTCGAAGACATACCAAGGAAACATTGCTATTTGGGTTGTTGTGGATCATATTAGAAATATTGCACACTTCATTTCAATTTGAGAGGATTTATGATTGGATAAAGTGGCTCATATATAGATGAGAGAAGCTATAAGTGTACATGGAGTAACACTAATTATTGTTTTTGATAGATATTTATGATTCACCTATTTGTTCTGTAAGAGTCTTCAACATGCTACAAATACTGAGTTGAACTTTCGTACAAAATATCATCATCAAACTGAGGAGTATTCTAAACAAACAATCCATACACTTGGGGACTTGTTGAGAGCATGCTCAATGGACTTCAACCAAAGGATTGGATCAAATTCTTCCTCTAGATCTATTCTCTTACAATAACAATTTCCACTCAAGCATCCAAATGGTTCCTTATGAATCCTTTTATGGGAAGAGGTGCAGAACACCAACATGTTGGGATGAAGTTGGTGAGAGAAAGCTTCTAGGTCCATTAATGGTCGAATAAATGTTGGATATGGCTAATACTATCTAGAAGCACATTAGAGCTTCTCATATTCAACAAAAGAGCTACGATTATAATCACCTACGTGACCTAGAGATTTCTTTTGGAGAAATGGTATTCCTTCACATATCACCATGGAATCAAGTTATGATATTTGGGAAAATGGGAGTGCTTAGTCCAAGGTACATCAACCCATTTTAGATCCTTGATCAAACTAGAGCAGTGTCCTATCCACCAGTACTCCCAAAAAACCTATCTCAAGTACATGATGTATTCCATGTATCTCTTCTAAGGAAGTGTATACCTGACCCATCACATGTACTCAACCCAGCTGTGGTACCATTTGTAAATTATCTCTCCTATGAAGAGAAACCAGTAATGATCCTAGATTGTATGGAAAAAGTTCTACAATACAAGACAATTTCCCTCATCGAAGTGTATTGGAGAAACCAAAAGATTGAAGAGGAAATATTTGAATTAAAATAAGTGATTAAGTAGAGTTACCGAAATCTGTTTTATTGTGGGAAAAGAAAATTTCGATAGATAAATTTCAAAATTGGGGAAGACTATAATTACTCAAACTTTTATTAATGAAAATTCATCTTGATCTGATTAAATGTATTACAATGTAAACTATTTATATAAGACACATGCACTTACTTGGTTTTATGTATTGGGATTTTAATATACTATTATGAAATGTTACTATTTCCTATATAGCTGAAGAATAATGGTCACATGGTTAGAATAATTATAGGGCTTAAACAAATCCAATTCACTTAGATAAAGGATGTAAAGGCCATATTTAGTAGAATTTATCCATATTAAGCCCATTGGTATTAGCTTATAAAAGAGGCAGTGTCACTCGGAATTTCTCTTGACCAATTCCAGGGTGAGATTCAACATATTAAGCTTAAACGGATCCACCGACAGTAGAAGTGAAAGTTAATAAAAATTACCACCCGAGTGATGTTATCTAAGCCTCCCCAAGAGTCTTTCACCATTTCACACCTTACCCTTACATCTTATGTTGGTGTTATAAGGGGTTATATAACAGGACCCTCTAACTGAGATTAGTTTCATTATTTTTATATTGAATAAATAATATGCATTCATTTTATTATTGTTACTTTGTAAATAGTTTTTAGAGCACAAATAGTATTTTTTAGTTAATATTTAGTTGAGAAATATAATTTTATGAATTAATGGATATTTAATTAAATAATATATTAATAATATAGTATTTATAAATTAATTTTTATAAAAAAAAAGATCGTATAATTTTCATGAACACAGTTGTAATATGTTTTACAGATTGAAAGTCATTATGGTCAAAACCCAGGAATTTTTTATAAATGTTTATTTTTATTTTAAAACTAAAAATGAACTTTTTTAAAAAAATATTTAGATAAGATAAATAAAATTTTTGTAATTAGGACATCAAAATTACGCAACAGTTAGTTTTTCATAATTTTCTAAGACTGTCAACTTTTTTGTAAAAATTAAATACCGTTTATATATATAATGTGTTTTATGACATCATAATGACCCAATAATGATGTAATACAATACTATAATTGTGTTTTTCTACAAATATATATTTTATTATTAAAACATTGATATTGTAGATTTATTTTATTACCTTTATGGTACCTTAGTTGACCCTCCATGACTTGAAAATCATTTTAACTTTTTAATATGATTTTCTTGAGTGTGACTCACCTACACATAAGAAAGCCTAATATTTTAAGAAGATCATCCATTTTTCATTTGAAATAATTTTTTTCACTCCCCTTTGGAAACAAATATGGGTAAAAACCATGGGTTTGTTTGTTTTTTTTTTGAATATTTTAATGTGTGCTGTCCAAAACATAAATAATAATGAATTCCCTCCCTTTTCCTATATAAACTCATCAAAGATACCACTTCTCTTCACTCAAAACCATTGAATCACGTCCCAACTCATCCCCTATCTCTATATTGTCCTCTTATGGTGCCAAAGAACCCAATATTTTTCTCTCAAGCATCTCCCAAGCCTTTGGATCACACTTCCCAGTAAGGGATTTCTTCTTTTCTCATTTTTGACCAAATATCTTTTTATTGATATACCCTTTGGTTTTCAATAAAAAACGTTTGGGGTATCTTTCCACACATCCCCCATACTACCCTCATTATTTTTTAATTATGATAGACCTCTTCTACTCTAATTAATTCCTCCCATACACACCCACGACCATGCGGAAATTTCGTAAGGGATTTCTTACTTTGTCATTTTTGTCCAAATAACATTATATTGTTATTCAATTATATTTTTTATAACATTCTGGGGTATGATTTCACACATCCCCCATACATATTTACTTATGTTTTAATGATGATTATTCGATTTATCTCTCATTAATCCCTCCCATTCACACCCGTTACATTGCCGAAATTTCATAATCGATTTCTCTCTTAACATTTACATTCAAGCAATTATTTCATATTAAGAATCCAAATTACATTACATATGTTGGGACAATTATCTATATTAACCATAAATTAAATTTCATGTAAATGTTATGTGATACCCCTTTATCTCTCATAAACCATTTTTATGAATTCTTATGTCGTGTCATTATGCTGCTGAAATTGCACCACGATTCTCCATGCCAATGTCATTGTGTAGTGAACACCATGCCCATTTCTCTATCAAGGGTATTAACCTTTATGAACAATTAATTAATTATTATTTAGATTCATGTAATAATTCCACATTCCTTTATCATGTAATAAATGATGACATTTAATGAATCCAAATTTTGATATCTATGTGGAAAATATTTTCATTAAATGAAATGATTACGAAGTTTGTGACCAGAGAGCACTCCAAAACATTGGGTAACAATATGTATAATGATACTTCGAGTTAATTTTGTATTTACTCATGATAATTCATGTTAATTGAGGGTTTAATCATGCTCCATGTTCAATGACCCTTATCTCGTGATAATATCTATTTAATTGTTGTTTCCACATTTCCATGTTATGATAATCATGCTATATCATGACTTTATGTTCATGTTTCACTTATTATACATTGATATTCCTATTTACTAACATATACAATATTGTTCATGTTATTAATTATTTAATCCCTTACTGGGATATATAGCTCACCCTTTTCAAAATTATGTCCTCATGTTATCCAATGGAATTCTATATTTTTGGAAATGTTCAGTAAAAGACGTTTACAATAAAGATGATTTATTTTTATGTCTTAAGTTGTCATTTAATGTCCATTATTTAACAATACACTAGAACTATTGATCCTCAATGTTGTTTTAAGTGTATGATTGTGAACTAAATAATGTTTATGTGTGTAATAAAGAGAATGGTTGTTATACTACATTCATTAGAAGACACATATAGGAGGTGGACTATTTGGCCCATTTATAATGCATGGACATGAAATCGTTCTTATAATCAATAGGATCATTCTCTACCCCACCAAGAGATCATATAGAGTTTTTTTGGGGACTGATTGATGGTGAGAAAGAGCATGACCCACCTCCAACAATCATATTCCATGTATGATATGCAGTGGTCATTAGTCTATCTTATAGGGTTGTGGTGGTAAAATCTACATATTCACATGAAGATACCCCAATATACAGTAGCTTGTTAGCTCGTGCTCTGTACTCTTCACCGACCAGTCTACGACCAGAAAACATAGATTTATGGACACTAAATGTCCCCAATGGCCTCCAGTAGAATAGTGCAGTAATCAAGGACCACATCTTTAGTATGAGCTGAGTATTCTGTGGGACATTCTCACAGAGGACAAGTTCCTAGAGATGTTCTTTCCAATTACAATTTCAAATGATAACATCCTAATTTCCTTTACACTTAATGAGGTTATATACAACTTCTAAACCATAGGAATGATTTATTTCTATCTCTATTTTCAGGGATAATCTTATCCCAAGAGCTGGGAACACTACAAATACATTAGTCTACAATGTCGCTTAGTCGTGTTGGTCATGCTTCACGTTTCACAGCACCCTCCATCTCTTGGTTTTCAACAGAAACTACAATATCACTGTGTTTACTGATTCACTGTGCTATTCAAAGTTAATAAGGTTGCTTCCTTGCACATTCATATCTCTAGATGGGGGATGTATGCTACGATACATTTCTGTCATATCCTACGCCAGTCTTGTTCACCTAGTGATATCAATAATATGCCTCTGGTTGTCGTCATGATGAACATGGTTTCTCATGAGACATAACAAGAAGGGGGAAGTGTAACAATGCCTGGAAAAGTGGAAAACCCACCCGAGGAAGTAAAACACCCTGAAGATCTTCTAGGTAGCTATACTCACTATCAAAGAACATTGCATGACCTTACCACACCTTTTGATGTACTTTCTCTCGGTCGAGATCCTAACAAAGGAAAAGAGAAAATTGGGATTGACAAACCATCCAATCTATCTGGCTTTGTGAAAATAATAGAAGATGATCCAAAAAATAAATTATTGTGTCAGTAGATTTTAGAACATAAAAAGATGGTTGATGAGCTCCTTGCCAAGAATGCCACAGAACGACAACCATATTATGGTAAAACATGACTTGGGTAACATGGACATGGGATGGTACAACCTCCTACCAGTGAGTTTCCTCCTAGTGACCTCAGAAACCCTTCCCATATAGACATGGTAGAGGCCGGTGTTTATGGTAGGAGACCATGATATGCATTACCCAATCAACATGAATTGCATGACAACTTTAATCAAGACCTCACTCAGGTTCTGTCAGTCGCTCCACAGGTCCCAACAGCCACTCAATAGGTTATTCTCCAAGCTCCTAAGGTACATCCAGCAGTATCACATTGAGATACTAGCCCCACTAAATACATTTAAGGGGAATCCAGTTCAATGCAGGTCATGGACCCTCATCTAGATCAGATTTGTCATTCATATGATGTAATGGTAGCACTTATTCCTCATATTAAGGCCCAAAAAACTCGACATGTGTAAACACCATCAGATTAAAATCCATATTCGGCATGACTGAATGATATTCCAGTACCCATTGGTTTCAAAAATAATACATTCTCCACATTTAGTGGGAAGGGTGATCTGATGTAGTATCTGGCCCACTTTATTTCAAGATCTGGACACTTTTTGGGAACCCTAAAGTAGTAGGAGGCCTCCAAGATCCTGTGATTCATATAGAAACAAAAAGGGCATGCTTATGACTGGTATAGATAGCTACTAATTAGTTTAATATATAGTTGGGAGGATCATTGTAGGCAGTTTCTCTACTAGTTCCGTTCCACCACCCGGAAGACAAGAATTGCTGACCACTTCAAATGCAAGCACAAGACTGACGAGTGCATCATAGACATTATCACCAGGTTGAGAGGCCTCAGATAGGCCCTTGATATTCTATTAAGCTAGGTGAAGTTTCTAATAATGTGTGTTGGTAATTTTATGACAAAACATGTCCCTTCTCTCATTACTCAAAAGTTCCAAGTTTGGTTCTAGGAATTTCTTGATAGATATCATCGTTTAGAGGAAGTCTTGAAGCAAGGAAAAAAGACACGTCCATTGCCTCACGTAGCTCCATCAAGAAGAGTCTCTAAAGGCTGAGGCCACTAAAATAACACTAGTAGGGTCCCGCAAGATATTGGAAGTATTACTTGCAGAGCCACCAATATAGATTCATTGCGGCGAACCTCATCATGCATAGCCTCCAACCCAATAGTTCCCACCTTATAAATTGAAATCTCCCTCGCTTAATGTTCCACTGCCACCTAGGTAAGATAATTAAGTTCCACCTCCCCTTTAGTCTTTCACCACCCCTAGTTAGGGCTAGGATCCCAGATCTCCTTTACCAGATTAGAGGAACCGGACACAGTCGTTTAATGAGGCTCATTTTTTGGGTTACTCTTGAATAACCTTAGACAATGGAATCCTATGATTTCCTGATTAAAAGTGGGTTGAAGTGGTGGATCTCATTGGTCACCCAAATTACTTCACAAATCATTGGTTCTAAGGGAACACCCTCAATCAATGTTATGTTTTTAAATACTAAATCCAAGGAAATGTAGATAAAAACATTTCCAGGTTGGGTCCAACCCAAGCACGAGGGGTATGTGTGTCTATAATGCTTGAAAGTGAAAGTGAGGGGGAATGGAAGTTGGTTTCTAACACGAGGCCTCAAAAATACGATGAATTGATAGCTGTAAAGGGACTTACCCATGGCCATGGCATCATTCGTGCACATTTTAATCGAATTGAGTCTTCAAAAGACACAACACTAAATTTATCTATTAACTCTGCTTCAACATCTCAATTACTTTCCTCTAATGGAAGCAGGCACCGGTGGTGCATGAGAAAAAAATCATTCTTCCTATGCAAATTCCATCCCATAAATTTTTAGAAATATTTCCCTATGGATGGCGATCTAAACCAGAATATATCCAATAAGGGAGGAATTTTAAAGTGATGAACAAGGGTATGATTTGATCAATACTTTGGAGATGGTAAGAATCTATATGGTTCTCAATGATAAAGAGTGTTGGATAACCAACCCAACATCCCTAGTTGAAGCCAGCATCGACAAAGCCATGGGTATGGGAATCATCAGAATTCATTTGTCAGTGCTTCCAGCCACACCATGCAAGATACTGAGCCCAAACAGTACACCTAAAATAGAGCTCATCACATGTATCCATTTCATCTCATTTCATTACATCTGCTTCCATTAATGTTTGTGTTACATGATCAGGTATTGATTCCATGATCATGTTATAATGTGCAACGTTATATTAGGGATGTAACCCAGTCATATGGATGTCATGCAGTAGCCACACTACATGGTTTGACTAGTGAGTTGAGGGACATTCCAAGAACTAGCCAGAATCTGCCAGTTCAACCAGCATCCCCCATCGTATCTCCTTCCAAATAGTGACCACATGTCCAAAAGTGTATATTCATATCATTGAGATCGTATTACCTCATGAAACTCTCCAAAGTTCCAATTAGGATCTCTATCATCAAGGTTCTTCGCATGTCATGAGATATGCGGGAAGCCCATGCAAAATATTAAATGATCCCCCTCTATTTTGATGGAGAATTAACAGAAATAGATGCTTTCCATTTTGGGATAGTCGAGATTGAAGAATGTCAGGACATCATCACATTATCTAGAGAATATTAATGTTATACTATTCAATGAAATATCCACCCATTTTACATCACTGTCCAATTCAATGAATAAGAGGACCTCTGATGCCTTGTCGGCGTGGTCACCTAGATTAACCTTATCCAGAATCTGACTCTCCCAACGATGGGGGTTTTATGAAATAGATTTGGGTCCCTCTAACATGTAAATTCAAGGTTATGAAAAGACAGAGCAGACACTAGTTAGAAATATCAACTTGAAGACCCATTTATTTTCCCTTGATTCTAATAGATACTATGGTTTTCTCACAAAACACTAATTAAAACACGTTGATGGGTAGACCATGGCTCCACCTATATGTGGTAGTCCTTTCCTCATGTCACCAATTTCATACATACTCCATTAATGATCGAGTATGTGTACTCTAAGGTGATGCATCTCCATTTTCCTATTGTAAAGCCCACTACTTGGATTCCAACTACTAAAATAGAAATGATAAATAGATTCAATTTACCACGGTTGAGCATGTTATGTCTATGAATGAACCATGGACAGACCTGGATGATGCCTACAATTTCCTGATTCATAGATTGGGGGCCATAACCCAAGATTTTGGGAAATTCTTTATTGTACATGGAATAGGGTATAAGCTCATTCCATAGTCTAAGGAACACTATTGGATCACCTTTTATTCCAAAAAAAATTAGGCTTGGGTGATCACAAAGACCCCTACTCCTATATGGTATCGAGATTTCTTCCCTTTGGCAACAACAACATGCCATAAATTCATATTTTTCTAGGATATGATAAAAATAATCAAGATAATGCACCAATATTGATTTGATAATATCAAATGTGGACCATTGGGTTGAAGGCCATATGGGATCCGGGTGATAGATTTCAACACCATGGTTTTAATAGTGCAGTGGTTCCCCAATGAGGCTTCCACTACCGTTCAGGCTGGCTCTGCTGTCCCGTTTGTATATGTCAACTCCAAGGAGTTGGCTCTAGCCAATGATCCTCTCACCATGGATGGTTAAAAGGATTTGGATGATACTCCTCCTGTATCCACATATTTCGTCTCCTTCTATAGTTGATAAATTGGTATAGGTGATCCTTGGTAATAAGATGGATCCAAAACCAACAATAATCATTGCTGCTTTTCCCAGTGTAGAGAAACAATGATACATGAATTTCCTCAAGTAGAATCGGGATGTATTTTCTTATATATATGATTAGATTCTATGGCTATATCCATAGGTTTACATCAAGCATCTCTATCTCCCAGAAAATCATCGCTTGTTCAAATAACCTCCAAGAAAGATGCACTCTTATCACAGTGTCACGGTCGAGGTAGAGGTTGATAAGCTCATCAAATATATCATCATTAAGGAGGTATAGTACCCCAATTTGTTATACCACATTGTACCAGTCGGGAAGATGAATAGACAAATCATAGACTACATTGAATTCTGAGATCTCATCCTTCTTAGTCGGAAGGATTTTTACCCATTTCTATGATAGAACTATTTATTGACACCACTATTTCTTTACAGGATCTCTCATTCATGTATTGGTATTATGGATATAATCAAATCTGAATGGACCCCATGGATGAAGATTCTACAGCCTTTATGGATCTATAAGGATCTTTTTTTATCAAGTAATGTGTTTCGGTCTAAAGAATGTATGTAACACCTATCAGCATCCATGCACTAAATATTCAAGTCAATCCTCAAGAAATTGGTGGAATGATACATGGATTATATGGTGGTTAAATCTAACCAATGATATGGAATCTTATAGATCACGAGAAAGTGTTCAGCTTTCTCCATTCAAGCCATCTGAAGATGTACCCCTAGAAGTGTGCCTTTAGGTTCACCTCCAAACTTTTTCTCAAATTTTTTTCTAGATAAAGATGCAATGATATTGATAAAAAGAAGATCAATATCATCAGTGAGATGTACCATCTGAGAAATGTTTATGATCTCAATGGCCTTCATGGACACTTTTCCAATATACACATATTCATTGAAAATATTTTTTTCATGTGTAAGCACTTTTCCCAAATCATGAATAAAGGTTTTGATTATCATTGGGATGAGGTGTGTCAGACTAATATTGTTGAAATCAAGAAATACATGCTAATTCCACCAGTTCGGATGCCACCCATTTCTAGAAAGCCACTGGCCCACTATGTAACAACTATAGAATGGTCCCCCGGTTCCCTTCTCGCATAAAAGAACAATGAGGGAGAATAAGAAACATTATACTATCTCAACCACATTCTCCTTGATACATAGAACATATATACCTCTATAGAGAATAGATTCTTTGCTCTGGTATTCACAGTAAAAAAAATCTGACACTGTATATAGCACCATGAGGTAAAATTAGTGTCTGGATTGGTTCCACTGAAATACATTCTCAAACAATCCTTGTAGACAGGTAATCCAGCTTATTTGGAAGTGATCCTTCAATATTCCGACATAATGTTTGATCCCTAGAAGGTTATCATGGGATAGGCATTGGAAGACTTTCCTACTTCCCATCTCTTCCCCGTAGAGAAATCTATAGATATTGACTTTCCATATGAGGAAATACTCTCAGATGATCCATCCATTCAATGTTGGAAAATTAACTTTTTTAGAACATCATGAAGCCCAACTAAAAGGAGACTCAATGATCCCAGACTCAATAGAGTGTGACTAGGTATTGTCTTCATCATGCCTGCACAATCCATCAAATCCAATTCATTATTGTTTCCAGAATGATTTACCAAAAATTTCATAGAATATTAGGCTCTTATAACTAGTATCAAGCTAGACATAGAGATTGACATCCCCTGCCTTCATGTGAAAGGGGACTCAGAGCCTGTAATCATAAAAATAAACTAAAACTATGTCATTATGAAGATGGATCTCATAACTCTTTTAGAGAATACTCTCTAGTTGAGGGATAATTTCTCCTCTTAGCCAAAAGTTACTCATGTACCTTTATAGCAGAATGGTTGATATGATGCCTTGTCCAACCTTCTTTTGGGTATTCTATTGAAAGACTAGAGGTATTTGATTAACAATTTTTCACATTGAAAATTCAACACTCCTATCACTTTGTAAGATCATGATTTTAAACTAGTAAGCCACCATACCATCGATGACACCACAATGAGACCTTTGGTTGCCCTATCCGTAGTTTGGGATGAAACCCATGACTGAACAACTCCCATTATTGAGTATCTCTTTCATGATAATCTTCTGATAGACCGAGCTAATTGTGGAAAAATACACAGGTGTGTAGTGTAGTTCACCCTCCTATGTTGTCCCATTCTTGATATGATCCTCTATAGATTTGTTTTTGATGTTATTCTCCTTATTTACATACAAGGAGATTCAATTTCTCAGGTAATGTAAGAGTTTCATTATACTATATATGGGGCTCATCAGAAAGGTTTTAGACTCTCTCATCAGATCTAATGATTTGGATATTTTTGGAACACCATGATTCAAGACTATATAGAGCTTTCATGAGATTCCATTCATGAAAAATCCATTCTAATATTGTGCATCATCCATTAAAGCCTCTCCATACCACAATGTAGTCATGGCCCTTCATAGTCTGGGGATTTGATGTAATGAGACCCTATCCACTAGAAATAGATTTCCAATGCAGGTTTATCTTGACCACTATAGATTTATTTTCTAATGGGTTGAGTCAATTTCCCTTAAGGAAGTTAAGGCTCACTCCACCATTGACTTTGTGATCTCCAATATCATGCACTGATTCAGAGTACCTCATGTAGTCCGTGCTGATAATGAAACCAACTTCCAAGAACCCAAATTGAAGAAATTCTACACCAAGTACAACATACATTCTATTCATAAGTCTTTATATCATGTGATATAAAATGGATAGATCTAGGTGTTCAACAAAACACTCAAAAAAATCTTTCAGAAGATCGTTGGTCAGAATAAGATGATTTTGATGGAAAAACTCTTTAATTTTCTTTAGACTTATCGGACGATGACTTTTAATTCAACCTAAATGATTCCATATTATATAGTGTATGGATCAAAGGTATTCCTCCTCACCGAGAATAAAATACCCTCAAAATGAATATCCATCTATGATCCGCAGGCACTAGATAAAGTAGATAAAATCAGTGTGGCTGAACTAGATGTTCTTGTTGAGAATAGACTTCATGCCTTGAACAATCTAGAGAGGCATAAGAGAATTATTACCAATGATTTCAATAAATAAGTTGGCCTCCAACATTTCTTTAATGGTTACATGGTATTGGCTCTAAAAATTCCAATGATTCCTAGTAGGAATACACCTAAACTGGTGCCCAAATGGGATGGACCTTATGTCATTCACAAATTTTACCCCAATGATGCATACTCTCTGGTCACTGTGGATGGTGATCATATTACTCCTCCCACAAATGAAAAATTCATCATGCAGTACATTGAGTAAGGGATTATTTGTCATACAAGACGTTAAACTACCTATCCCTATCCTAGAAGATGATAAACTTCCCATACTCATCCTACAAGATGGTAAACCATAAATGGTATGAGCTCTAAGTCTATAAACTAAGATATCCCTCAAACATATTGTAAGATGTTAAACTGCACAGGTAACAACACAAAACATGTGTCCCATTATTTTAGTCTCCATCATATTTAACATCCAAATGGTCCCCATGGTGGTCTAGTCCCACGCCACCATGGCTCACCTACCATTTTGGGAAAACATCTCAGAGGATATTGAATGACAATTTATCACATGTCCCACATTGGTAATATAGTCCGTGGTTGATTATCAACTATTTGTTCCCATTCTAGGTCACCCGAGATGGATTCATTCTTTTGAATATGGTCATAAATTATTCTCAATGACTATTTCCATCCCCAGAGTCTCCAAAATTAAAGGCACAATGATTCACCTTTTTATACCTTTCAATCCCATGCACACGACATTAAATTGGGCATCTACGGTTTGAGTTCTACTACCTTAAACAAAGATCCATCCGAATCATTTTCAAATGATGTTAAATAGAATTATCTTTTTGTTACTATGATTGGATTTATTCCCATCCTCATAGGATATGTAGGAACACCCAGACTATTCATTTTTGGCCCAGCCCCTGGTCCATCAACCATTCTGGACCCATGGCCCATGTTCTCAATTAGGATTTCACGGTGTGGTGTGGACAATATGTCATCATTAACTCCGAGCTATTTTTTCCATGCCACACTCATCCCTTTGACACACCCCTCATTTATACCTCTTTTTTCGTACGACGTTGAACTGCACATCATTTCTAGAACTATGTTTTTCTAGATTCCCTATTGTTATGAGTTACACTATAATTCCCATACATTTCATCTTCGGGTCCATCCCAAAAATATATTTTCACCCCCTGATGTTTTTTTCACTTCGAGGGACTTAATATGGTGTGTTATGTGGACTTATTTCGTAATAATTCATGTTAGGTTTACAACGACCACATCATGTACCCCTCTTTCAGAACTTCTTTCATCCATCATCCATACCACATACCATTAAAATATAGGACAATTTCAATAACTACATTTTCTTGATTCCCATCATTATGGGATAAGTTAGAATGCCCAAAATTTTCATTTTTGTTTCTAGACCTAGTTCATATATTCCTTATCTCATCCACATGTCCTAAGATGTCTCCTAGAATTATGAATAGTGTGACATATGTGGGATTATGTCCTCATTCACATTGGTTTATTTTTCCACACAATACACATTCCAATTTGAGGTACATATTTTCCCACATCCTTACCGTATGATGTTAAACTGCATGACATTTTCAGAACAACATGTGTCTATATTCTTATCCTCATGGGAAACAAAGCAACGGACAGACATTTAGTATTCAGGTGCAGCCTCGCTTTTTAAAAACCATCTCTTACTTTTGGCCCATTTTTTAAGATCCCATGGTGGTGTGTGGGGTGGTTTGGTCTACTGGCCTCATTCACATTAGGTTTTAAATATCCATGCTGCATACCTCTCTCTTGGGAGCTCTATGTCCCCCCCCCCCTCATCATCTTGAGTCATCTTCTCTCAATTGGGCCTCTCAAACTATATTATGCCTCAAAAAAGTGATTTGGTGCATTGTGGGTTTTCACCTCGAGTAATAGATTCTAAATGGACATGATTTAATCTATTTCTATGCTTCATGTCTTCCTTTATTTGTAATTCCATAATATTTCATATCTAAAAGGACCCATGGACAGTATTGATTCTTGGACTTATGGATCTACAACCACTTTGGGCCAACATCCTAGAGGACATTGAATGAAAATAGGATACAAGTACCAAATTTCAAATATGGTCAGGTTTTAACCCTCAGTTTTTGTTCCCATTTCATTTCACATGGTGTGGATGATGTATTTTGAACACGGTAAATAGTTATCATCCATTGTTGTGCCACTTCCATTGAACCCTGAATATCTGTCACATGATGTGCTTCTTGTTGCACTCCATTATGTTCACGTAGAATTTATACACCCATGGTGTTATCCATATGTGTGAATTTTCACATTAAAAGGGATAATCAACATCATAATGTCATTGTTGAATCCCCACTATTTCCCCTTACTATGTATTCCATGTGTTGTGAATAACTTATCCGCGGTTATTTCTTAGATAAAGAATATACCACATGGGATTAAGGATTTGGTCATGATTTTATGCCCACATGGTGCAATCTAATATCACTCGGTCTATGCTCTAGGACCTTAAACAAAGATCCCCTCTAATCTTTATCACATAATGTTAAACTGCATAGATATCGAGAAATACAAATGGTATGGATTCCCATCCTTATGGGATATGTATGAATGCCCATAAATACTATTGGATTGATTCCCATCCTCATGGGATATGTAGGAATGCCCATGCATTTCTTCCTTGGGTCCAGCCCTAGGTACCTCAAATCCTACCTTTTTTCTGGACCCGTGTACCAAACATTGTCGGAAGGATGTGGTGTTGTAAGGACTTAT
The DNA here is from genome assembly GCA_963277665.1 of Viscum album. Taxonomy (NCBI): domain Eukaryota; kingdom Viridiplantae; phylum Streptophyta; class Magnoliopsida; order Santalales; family Viscaceae; genus Viscum; species Viscum album. The sequence continues at coordinate 586,458,619 of OY728141.1, read as the reverse complement.
TTGGTCATAATTTACTATGGGATGTTAATAGCCACTCCATGTACTTCCATTCTAGAATCTCACTTCCTTTCTTTATACATCCTTACTGCATAATGTTAAACGACAGGAAATTCCATGAAATACAAATTTCATGATTACTATCTGTATGGGATTCGTATGAATTCCCATACAATTCATATTCAGGTCCAACCCCAGGTACCTCAAATCCTACATTCTTTTCACCCCCTTGGTTTGAACTCTATCGGAAGAACATGATGTGCTGAGGACCTACTTGGTCCTCATTCACATCCGGATTATAATAATCATTCCATGTACATCCCTTTGGGGATCTCCCTTCCATTATACCTATGCACATATCACATTATGTTAAACTCCATGACATTTCAAGAAATTCATTTTTCTAGATTTCCATCATTATGGGTAATTTAGTATCTCCTGGGCATTTCATCTTCAGGTCCATCCCAAGGATTAACAACCCATTTCCCCCTTCATTTCTGGACATCTCAACCACTATTATGCCCTACTAACCTACACTAATGCACTATGGTTTTGACCAAGATTGTTGGATTCTATATATATATTCTTTCATCTACATCCATTCTTCATATCTCCAATTATTTTGGTATCCATAAACATTCAAATCAGAAAGGACCCCCAGACGGTATGGATGATCGACCATATTGCTCTCCTACTGCATTGGGACATTTCCCCATAGAATCTTGAACAATGCTAGGATATAGGTTCCACATTTGGAATTTGGCCAGTAGGATACCCTCATTTTTTTATCCCATTTCAAGTCACATGGTGTGGATGTTGTATTTCAAACACGATCCATAGTTATCATCCATCATTATTCCAATCGTATTAAGACATAAATAATGGTCATTTGATTCCTATCCCTTTCCACTCCATCATTATCAAGTGGAATTTTGATACCCTCGGTTTTATACCTTCGTGCACCTATGCATATTAAAAAGGATGCATCAGCACTGTTATGGTAATATTTGACTCAACAACGCCTCCTATTGAGTATTTCATATGTTGTAAATATATTCTCCTCCATTTTTTCCCACATTGAACATAGATGACATGGGTATAAGGATATGGGTATTATTTTTTCATATGTTGAAGAACCACACTCCTTATTGTCCTAAACCTATGACCTTAAAAAATGAGTTCACGTCTTAAACTACACACCCATGACCATGCATCATGACTCTAAATTGTGTGTGTGTGTTTTCTCTTAGGAATTTGTGATGAAATGTGGACTTATTTTACCTCATTCACATCAGTACTAATTTGAAGAAACACATTGCATATTTACTCCTTGGAATTATCACATTATATACTGAGATCTATGACCATAAACTAAGATCCCTTACATTCAAACCGTATGATGCTAAATCCAACCACACGACATCTTCACATGAGAAGTTGTTTCCCCTTTTTTGTATCATCCCCACTCCATGAAAGATTCAGGACTGCATATGGATTCATTTTCACTCGTGATATATACATAGTAATTCCCATGTACATTTCTTCTCAGTTCATCATTACTACCATAAACCCTTTCGTCTCCTCTAGGACAATGATCTCTCCAAAGTTTGTGGTGTGGTGTGGAAATTTGTCCTAATTAGGGATGGGTTTGCAATAAAATCACCACACACCTCTCTTGAGAGATCATGATCCATCATCATCACCATATGACATTAAAATGCATGGGATTGAAGAACTACATGTGGAATTATTATTTCCATTACATGATACATAGCAGTGTTCAGACGTTTCCCCTCAGGCCCAACCACATTTTCATTACCTCTTATAGGTATCCACCCTTAATTGTGGTCCAAACACTATGAAACTAAACTAGAAGTCCAAAATCCATTTAACATGATGATAAAAAAGTTTTCTAGGGTCTATTCAGTATGGCCATAAACTACGTGCAACGTTTTAATCGTATGACGTTAAACTCTTCTGTATATTATCTTCACGATATGACGTTAAACTACATATAGATCGTCTGTACTGTATGATGTTAAACTATGTGTTTATCATAATAATTTTCATTATGTAAAACTAAAAGGTATCCTGGGTCCTTTCTAGAGAGTTCCTATCTATAAATATATTTGATCTTAATTCCGACGGATATTCTTAACAAATGTGCTTTGCCCGTGGTGAAATAATTCCATGTCTATTGGATTACATTCAAAAAATCCATCACACTACACCATGATTTATGTGCCCTCTATTTCATATACTCATTCCCTCCCATGTATAAAGGAACCCCCTAATGGTTAAGATGCTCAACTTTAAGTCTCACATAACATCCAGGTCCAATGTTCTGGAGGAAATCCGACAACACTTCAAGTTTGTCCCCATTTCATCGAGTACATTAGTGGTTAGCCCTCATTTATTTATCCCTATTTGCAGATAATTCAATGAGGATTCTATGTTTTTAATTTGGTGAATAGTTATCCTCGGTCTTCAAGCCATCCTCACTGTGTTCCAAATATTTTTCACTATAATTCATATCCTTTATTCACCTTTGATCAGATTTACTAAAACACCACTGGCATTGTCCTGTTCATGCACTATAGCATGTTAGTGGACATATGATTGGCAATGTTTAGAATCCCATTTCTTAATATGGCCCCCATGTTCTTCCTAAAATCTCATAGAGTTCATTCAGACCTTGGGATGTCTGGTCATTGGATGGTAGTCTCATATTCAAGGATAATAATGATGTGATCATCCCTTTTTTCTCACATCGGGCATGACCCACGTGATAGTAAAGATAGATTGATGGTTGTTTTTTTAGCTACAATTTATATTTTATTAACCAATTAAAATAACAGGATTCATTCACAAAAACAAAATAAACAAGAAAGTATGAAATTCTGCTTATTAGTTCATAAAAATTACAATGCCCATGGATTGGTCCCTCCAAAAGATGGATGAAACTCTTAAATGAAGTGTTTCATCTCCTCCCCAAGTTGGTGAATGGCCTCCAAAATTTGATTTCACCTATTACGCTCCCACTCCTCTTCTATAGAAATGGGTTGAAATCCATAGGCCCTAATCTAGGCCCAATCCTAATCAGCTCAAATGATATACACCTCTTGGGCTGCTCAACAAATTTGTTTCTTTTCCTCTATCAAATGTTCCTTCTTTCTCAATATGAATTCTAATTGTTAATTGATGAAGGAAGATTTTTATGCTCATATTTCTTCATGTGTATGATCTCTTTCTCAACCTCATTATTTTTCTTGATGTTGAAATAATTCCTCTACTACCAATCCACACTGAGGGAACAATCATGTTCCCTAAATTTCTCTTCCTTATAATCTCGAATAGGAATATTAGGATGTTGGGAATCCAATCCACCAATGCATAGTTCACACTTCCTATAATGAAGCATCCAAATATGACTTATGCACTATACTTGTGGGGTCTTGGTGATGAATAGATTGATCATTTTCCATGACCAGCGATGGATGGACTTGATATACCCTTCGATAAAAGTTGTCTCATCCTGATCCACAGGCTTGGGAGGTTTTTAGGCTAGGAACGCATCCAAAAATTCATCAGTAGGATCTTCCTCTACAGTGTGGTTGGGTAGGATTGGAACCATATCATCATATTGATATGTGTCTCTAGATTCTACCACGATGATCTTAGGTTTCATCCAACTAGTAGTCCACTCTATGATCATGATCAATGTGGTTTTGTTTTAATGGGTGTCCGATTCCACAATAATCAGTGTTCCCTTGGGAAAGTGTGCGCTGAGATCCCTAGACATCCTTTCCCATGAGACCCACACCATTTTAGGAATAGTTCATATTGAAATACATATATATCATTTTACCTTGTCTAATGGACAATAGCTACAGAATCAAGGAAGTATAGAACATATTGATATCAAATAATTGGTCTCACCCTTGAGTTGATGATGTCGGAACCCTGAGGCATGGCCACCCATATATGGTTGGGAATTATGAAGAATCTAGTATAACAAACCTGGGTGTCACAACCCTACTTGATTCTGTAGTCACTGCTTTGACAGGTGCAAACCCTGAAGTCACAACTACTGTTTTGTGGGAATGAGCTTTACGTATGAGGTTCTATTGCATAGGTAAAATACCAATTGGGAAGACCTATGTGACCTATATGAGGACCGTAACAAGATGTTTCAGGTTTAACCTCATGTACCTTGACAAACTATTATAACTATGAGGTTGAAACCTCAACTTCCACTAAGGGGATTCCTCTCTCAGCCTATTCCCCCTAGAAGGACTATTTTGATTCATTGGTCAAGGGGAATCACTACCTCAATTCAATAGAAGAAAACTGAATTGTGACTGGTTGATTGATAAACACCATCACCTAGTCTATAATTGGATGTTGTGTACCCTATGAGTGTACAAACTCCTATAGATCAGCAAAGTACTACTATAATTCTTCTAGAGACACCAAAAATCCATCCTTGGTATTAGCGATCTCTAATAGAACGATTATGAGGTTGTAAATATGGTTCCAAATCTAGGAAGGACTGAAGAAATGTATGTTAAAATCCAATGTGTCCCAAGACATTGTGAAAACAAAATCCTTGGGCATGTCAATGTGGCGTAGGCACTTCCCATGATCCTAAGTTTGTATCCTACTAATCCCCCTAGGTGTCCTCCCATCATGCTGGATCTTCTCATCTTGGACCACTAGGTCCACCATTTCATCTTTCATCCCTCTTAGTTAAGGTTCCATAATTATTCAATGAATCACTACTAAAACATCGCAAAAACAGTGTCTTCTTGACACTATTTGGCCCTAACCATGAGGATGTAGAGAACCCCGTCACTAGCACAGAAAATTCATCGCATCAAAATTTCACCTGTGTAGGCTCCCTCCCTGATCATGGAATACTCCCTTACTATCCCATAGATAGTTGTGGGTAGGGTAATCTCATTCCACATCTCTTCATCCTCATGAGTGAACTTGAGAATCATCTTCCTCATCGCACATGGATGGTCATCGTGGTACTCCCATCGAGACATACAGATTCAACTTCTACATGCATTGAAACTGCATCACAAAGTGGTGTAGGGTGTACGGCTCGTAGATAGGTTTTAGATCAATATAGGACACCAAAACACAACCCAAAAAGTGTAGGATATATGACCAATACTCCTCAGTTCCATGTCTTTCATATTTGAATAAACATATTGGAAATATAAATGGATGGATGTTGAATTCATCTTCCCTCTAGACACTATTCAGCACTAGTGATGGAGTCATATTTTCATGAAAGATCCCCAACACATTCAAAATAGCTAGTCAAAAGTTTGATCCGGGAGGGGAAATAGTTTTCTGATATTCAACGGTGCCCATGTGAACCACTATATATCCATACAAAATATGGAACAGTTCACACCCCCTATGTGGATTCATCCCCTCACTAATTTTCCACATCACATTTAATAGTTTTTTCAGTACTGGGATCACAAACATGACATGCTACCCCATCGCCATCACTGAATCCATAATGAATGTACTCAGTCGTACACCTGTATTTGTGTCCTAGACCGGAAGAATCCATTCATAGATGAGCACATGAATGAACCCATCCAGCCTAACCATATGTTGTTGTTCAGTGATGATGTTGTACCCCATATCTTCCATTGAATGTCCTCTAGTGATCATTAATAGGAATTCTCATCACTATGTTGGGATCCCTTTGGATATGTGGGAGGTGTGAATGGTATTTTATTGGTTTGTTCCTCCCCATAAGTGGATGGAATTGATTGGATCTCTATGAAACACTTATACCATAACTTGAAGTGGACATCCCTCAATGACTTCTTGTCCATGCATGGCAACAGATCCATCATTTTTTAGCCATGAAATTTGATATATGTCCTCGCATGTGTTATTATTTTGGTGGAACTCTTCATACACCACCCCTAGGATTGGAATCACTGGGATCCTGTGAAGGTCCAAGAAGATGATTTCAACCTCCCCGTGATAAAGAAGAATTGTTCTAGTCCTAGATAACTACATACCCAATAACTCTAGCATCAAGTGTTTTGGATGATAAATAAGGAATTGGGAGGCCAATGTATCTTTATATAGATTCACTCACTTCATCTTTTCCATTAATTCTCATAGGATGCATGAACCCAGTAGGACCAGGCCCAATCCTCTGTAACATTTCTTCCCTGGTGTAGGTCCTAATAGTCATTCCACCGATTCGTTGGGTTCCCCAAAGTTTCCTTAAGGAAGATGAGGTACTTTGGGGGAGATACCTCTGGATCTAGTGCCATTTAATCAACATTATTGACATGATTATATAGAGTGTCATCATTAAAAGAAATGTGGTCTTCTAATGTATGTCTTTAGAAACCCCTGAACCACTGGCGTTGGAACAAAGCACTCCTAAACCAATCAGATGGTTGGTCTCTAGATCTTTTAGGGATGAGAACATCATCCCTCAGGGAAAATACATAAAGGGGAAATATTTTTCATAGAATATAGGACATTTGGATATCTTCCAGGAGCTCAATCAGGGATTCATGGTATAAATGGATTTCCACACATTTTTTGATGCCCAAATTATATGTCATCTCTTCCTGTCATGAAGCACCTTCATGGACACCCAGATAAGCTTCGGGGATGACCATTATGTCCCCAAACATTATGATTATTTATTATAGTTGAAAACGATTGGTCACAGATCTCAATCAAAAATCTCGATCACAACGATCGATTATAGAGTTCAACCATAGATCTTAGAGGCACAACTCGCAGAGCATATGATCACTAAATGTGTGGAATAATAATGCAGTGCAAAGAAAATGAGAAACCAATTGTTAAAGAGAAATCATGGATCTCAAAGAACATCACTCATAGATATATCAACACACAATGTTGCAGAGACAAGTGAGGAAAAAATAGGGGTCATCCTCCCCTATTTATATGGAATGACCCTCAAGCTTCATGGCTTTTCTGGCTGTAGTGACCTTCACATCGTTCTCCACCCGTGCACTACTTTTCCGCATTATGATCTGTATCCACAATACAACTTCTCTATCTTCCTAAATGTTATGCATTGTACCCTCAAAATGCGACCCTCAATTTCACATCGGCTCCAACTAGGGGGGGGGGATTCGTTGGCCCCAAAATATTTGCGTGGGGAAAAAAAGAAAATGACACAATAGTGCTAAAAGAGTCTACTTCATGAAACACATTCAAAAAGCCATTCAACACCACTTCTGGTGCCAAACCATGTATTTTTCTAGGCCCATAATAGTGGAATGTAATGTTCATCTTTTTGGATACAATTAACATGAAATAATTCTTCACTCCATAAAGGGAAGATAATCACCTCCATTATTCTTTTCTAATTGGAGATAGCCATTGAGACCACCATGGGGGGAATGATCGAATCCTCTAAACCATGGAGGAAATGATGGTTTACTTAATAGTTATGAAGAACATGAAACAATATGCCTCTGAGAGAAAAGCACATTTTACATCAGACACACCCTCAAGGCCTCGCGCCCCCTAGAACCTTTAAATACCTAGCTCTCCCCATTCCAAGGGAACATACCCCAAATATTCATCTTCCGAATCCCCAAATTTAATAGAACCATTTTCTTTGTGGACCTTCAAGAATATGAATTAGAAATTGTACTTATGAATTGAGAAATTCATTTCCCTTTACTCAAATTTACCCCCACATCATGAATGCATGCACTTTACAAAGAGTGTGGGCCATAACAATGGAATTAGATCCCTAGTGGTATTCGGGACATCACAAAGCACCCAAGATTCATGATGAACCCTAAAAAACATGTGTACACCATGAATTGGTATAGACACTATGCTTTTCAATGTTCTCATATTTGAAATGTCATATTCTCTATGATCGTGTGTTCTCTACAGTGCCATGTGATCTGCGAATCCATGTGCACTACGAACCCTTGTGATCTGGGTGGCTACGAGCTCCATGAAGACATGTACATTACAAATATCTCTACTGTATGAAGCCATGTACTCTACGATCCCCTATGCTATGTCATCCCATGTTTTTCACAAGACTCTAAGATTTGAAAAACCCATCTCTACGAGTCCTCTTTCTTCTCAAAACCTTATCTGGTGAGGCCTTCCAAGTTTGTACAAAGTGATTTCAAAATCAATCGAGTGGTTCTTCATGTTTTATTTCTTTTCCTCATGATTCTATACATAGTAATTATAATTTCCATTACCTTTTCAATTATCCATGGTAATGTGATCCCCTCAATAGATCACTCAAAAACCATATCTCCACCCCTCATTACTGGTGCATTTCCTTCATGAGGGGATAATGTGCGCCAATTATGTATGACTAAGGGGTGAGGATAGAATCCTTATCATCTAAACTATAGGATGTTAAACTGCTAAGAATTTTCATCTCTAACACATGTTTTTAAACTATGATCACCTCATAAGATACAATTCATGTGAGGACCGTGAATGAGACGAGAAGTAGAGCCTTCTCACTCCTCTCTCCCTCTGATATTTGTCGCCATCTGCACCTCGGGCAGTCTCCATGCATGTACTGACACCCTTAGATGGAATGATTCAGGTACAATGACCACATCAACCTCTTATGATTGGACACCCTCCATTGTCATCGGGACTCCCACCTAGAGTAAGTCCCAATTTCCATCTCCCCGGGCCGTTAAACAAGCGTAATCCACATTCCATTCCTAGTAGATTCACCATTCATGATAGGATTTTAGGACATTTGTTTCATCTCATTTCTCACACCATGAATGACTCACACGGTCTGAGAGTATTAATTGACCATGAAATACTATTTGGTAAGATTTAGCATGTATTCCCCATGTCCCTTTTTGACTAAACTATTTGGAATTTTATATTTTCCATCTCTAGGAAAGGTATGTAGGAAGCCATTTTTAGGTTTAATCCCATCGCCCATTTGTCACATCCATCATAACAGCATCTCAACCTCATCATAAATGACGTTAAACTGTATGCACCTTTAATATCACTTTATGATTTACTTTATTCATTTGAAATATGTGGGTTTTGATAATTTCCCTCTCGAGGAAAGGTAAGTAGGAAGCATCCCTGAGGATCACCCCCAAATACTGGTAATCTTTGGTGTCACCTTTTTTTAGATTGACACCCTTGGTCCAACACATAGTGGTGTTACACTAGTTTCTGGAAATCTAACCATGCATAATCCCCATGCTCAACACATACATATCCAACCAAGAGTGTCCCTCCTACGATGTGATAGTATCCATGTTTATGCCCCAACATGTTGTCGGGTCACTATCATTTGTGTACACCCTGATACTATGCCCAATATCATACTATGTGGACTTTTATTTCCTTCCATAGGGCTATGAAGGATGTCTCTCTAAGGTTAAATCCCATCACTCATGTCCCATCCTAGTATCTTTATTAAGCCCTTGTGTTTCATGAAGGTTATTACCCAACTCGGAGGTTCTACTTCCTTCAGGTCCCATCAATGTGTCCATTATCTCAAGCCACCTCCTCAGGTGACTCATAGACCATTCCTAGAACTACATGGACTTTGATACCATATGACAATGATATGTAGGAAACCTCATCAAGATTTCAAAAAAAAAATATTCACCTTCACACCAGACTTTGGTTCCATCCCATCATTAAAACCATTGACACTCCATCTATATCTATCAGGATTCCACTCGGGCCGCCACATCCCGGTGAAACCATGCCATCCTTGTGAAGCTAACCATGTGTAATCCCCGTTAATTTTATTTCTACTTTTTATCACTCATCCCTCTAACCAAGTGTAACCATTGATATGTCTTAGGGTTTTTGTTCATTGTATACACCGCAATCCTAGGACTCACCCTCTAAAACTATGTGGGTTTTGATCTATTTCTTCTGTACTGAGTACGTAGGAGGCCCCCACATTGTTCAATCCCAACCAATGTTAAACATTGGTGTCCCTGTTATCTAGACCAAATCATCTTTAGATCTATCCTCAATGGATATAATGATCCATCCATCTAGAAATCATCCATGTTCTCCCTCCTAAGGATGTGCCCATCTGATCTGCTACCATAAATGTTTTGATCAGTACGATATGTCTCTTGTAGATGTTAAACTAATAGAATTACTCATTTTAAACATGGCAATATGAGGAAACCTGTAGTGACATGACTATGAATTACAACTCCCCGCACTCCACATGGGATTCCTTGAGATTCTGTGAACTTGAGATGCCCTATCATAGGGGGAAGAAAATCTAGGTGTACTAGTGTTCCTGCACCCAGACACGCCAGTGATGCACAATGTGACTAATCCCCTGACCAAAGGTTACTTCCATGACTTGAAACCATGTAAAGTATTAAAAAAAGTAGTGTAATTAACTAACATCCTTAAAAACATGGAACAATAAATAGTTTCATGAACAACATCTTAATCTTCAAGGGAGACCCTTACAAGGAAATAAATTTCAAAGAGGGATCCACAGAAGGATCGACTGACATCCCATCACCCTGTTTCAATCAAGTAGAAAATGTCCCTAAATTATCAATGAATGCCTCTAGAATCTTGAAAGTGAAAATACAAGGAACTAGCTAGTACATACCCATAGACAGATGAGAACCCTGACAAAGGTGTATGAAATTGTTACTCATATAATCCACTACTATCTCTAGTTCATGTTGCTGATGTACGGATCATGTTGGTAGGGTTGGGTGTTGTGTCTTTCTTTTATATTCACCACTTTGAATTAGAGCTGGGAAAATTGTTTTGAATATTATTTTTAGTAGGGTGAAAAGATTCTGTATATTTTTGAAACTATGGGATGTAGACACGTTGTAAAATATTGAAGTCAACTGGGTGTTTTTTTCATGGACTTGCATGTTATAGACCTAGTTTCCACCATGTTAGTATAGCTATAACCACTATGGTAAAAATTACTGGAGACCTATTTCCATGGTTCGAAATCATAGGAATAGATGTACTTCAACAATGGAAACAATGTCTATAGGAATGACCCTAGTTCCACATAAATATCATCTAGGGTTCACCAAATCATTGCTATTACATATATCCATGGTTTTAAACTGTGGTTGATCATAGCATGAATTTCTATTAGTGTATACTGGCATGTATACCAAAAATTAAATGTCATATTCTAATGTTTTTCTCTCATGGATTATGTTATTAATTAATTTATGATTCATGTCTTATGATCTTCAAATATTTATTGCATGACTCATTTATATGATCATTTTATTCATGGTATGATCTTCCAAATATATTCTCATGATCTCATACCCCTAAGCTCATGTTCTTTATACAACTCACCATTTTTTAAACATTACTAATCATCTTAAGTCATGATTTGATATATTTCAATTTCCCAGGTTATAAATAATGTTTATGGTATAAGTAATACATGGTAAGAACTTTTTGGGAAACATTGATTGCCTTTTACCAAGTTAGATGAATCTTTTCTAGGTTTCCAATGACACATATCAATTATGTTCCTCGATCATGTTATTTTGTATAATTCATAAAATTCATATAAAATGAAGTAATATCTAAGTATGTTATGTTTGGGTTGGTATAATGTTCCCTCATTATAATTGTGGACATAGGATTGTGAGAAAGAATAGGGAAAAAATGATTTGTCTGGAGAGACAAACACAATCCCTAAAACAACCCTATTTATTTTTGGTTTCCCATCTTTTTTCTAAAAATATTTTAGTAGTTTCCATCAAAATAAATCTGCCAAATCTGATTAGTTTCATTAGAATAGATAACTCCTCATCCACAGCTCAACATCCATTAGTGTAATCATTTGAATAGGATGAGATGCGTGTGAAACATTTATTGTATTACCTTTCCTTAATTTTTATATATGAAATGAATATCGTATTCTTGTATAATGAATATCCTTTTTTCCAAGTTGCCTATATATTAAAATTAGAAAATTATATACACGAGTGGATCAATACGAGAGAACATATAGAATTTCTGGTGCTCTAAGTAATGCCAATGATTTTTCACTTTGAATATTACTGTATGTATGTTCTTATTAACATCAAAGTATTAGGTCTCAGTACCTAAAATTGATCAAATGAGGTGTTATAGAGTTTTTTTACTTTTCTCATCATTTATTGGTGTGAGGAGGTAACCTAGTGAATGTCCCATGGAGGCAATATATATGATGAGTGAAATACCTTCTTAAAGATGTAACAGAACCAATGGTTTTAGAAAATAATTCTTGAGACATTCAATGGATTGTTGGAAGTCATCATATAACTAATAAGTTATTCCCTTATTTATTATACTCATGAAGGGGAGAGTATTATTTTCTATGTTTGATTTAAATCACACATTTTAGGTGAGGATCCTTCAGATCCCCCTATATTTTTTGAGATTTATCAATGTTGGCAATGCTAAAATAACATTTGTCATTTTTGGGTCAACCTGTATACCACGATGGTATACCAAAAATCAATGGATATTATCTAATGTTACCTTGAAGGTATATTTTGGAGGATTCATCTTGAAATTTTACTTTCACAAATTTTTCAAGATTTTTGGAAGATCCATAAATTGATCACATTACTGTTAGGATTTGACGACTAGCTTGTCGACATAAAAATAAACTATTATTCCCAAGAACAACATAATGATATTATACATGGTTAGTTTATATGTAGCCCCATAATTCATTAATAATAAAGGAATTACCTGGAAGAAGAATATATCTTGAGGTGCTCTAAAGGCAGTGGCTTCTTCATCTTCAGGGGACATCTTTATATGATTATACCCAAAATAAATGTCCCTAGAGGAAAGGGCTTGGAATCAAGCAGTTGCATCGATCAAAAGATCTTTGATCAGAAACAGGAAATAATCCTCTATGACATTATGATTAATGTATTTTAAATTTATTTATAACATAATATACCCATTAAATTTCTTCAGAGGGATGATGCTGTTATTCCATAATATGTATTGTACTTCATAGAAAATTTTTGATTTCATAAATTTTTCAAATTACACATCTAAAATGGTTGTATGAGAGGGGTGCATCCCACTCAATCCCATATTTAATCCTTGATTATCATTACATATGATTATATATTACATCACCAAATATGAATTCAATCCTAGAATTTCAGTGTTTGATTTATTTTAACACATATCAGTGTTGTTTCAGAAATCTCATATTCATATTTTATCCTTTGAATGGAATGAATACACTAATAATCACAGGCTATGGGGATTCATATATTCTTATATTCACTAGTTTGATCTTGTAAAGGGTGGTGGAGAAGACATCCTAAATTGAGGTGGTAGTTTTTCTGAGTTCATTATCATTTACATATACCTCTATGTGTATGGATAAATTTTAAGATGAATTTGGAAATCTGGGGGTATCAATGTTTATATCGAGGTGAGATATTACATGAGAAGAGAAATTTTCATCCTCTATTTCATGATTCATTTCAGAGAAATGTCAGAGGGAATTCTATATTCCACTATAACTGGGAATAGGAGGGTATTGGACCTATGTGGTCAAGTCTATCACCTCATCTAGATTTATAGGGAGCATCTTATCATTTTTTATCATTCTCCATTAATTTTCATTGGTGGTCCCCAATCCATTGGGTCCTAAGAATGACATTTCATTGTTCATCCTTTTTAATATTCATTACCTTTTATATAAACTGGTTTCATCATATGTGTCTCCACATTACATGAAGGGGTCGCAATAATCATGTATTGTGCCAAAAATTCCTTTGAGGGGGTATTTCAAAAATTAATTTACTGTCGAAGATACCATGACGTGGAAATGGATATATGGAATTATGAATTAGACATTTTATGAGGTTTTATATTGGATAACTATAAAATAATTATCATAGGTGAGATCCAAAAATTGAGTTTTGATATTTATTTTTGTGATAAGTTTTCTTCTCATGCTTATCAAAACCTTGAAAGGTCAACATTTTGGGAGATATCCCCCATCAATATATCCCAAATGTCAAATGGTTCAAAATGAGATGAGTTTAATCCCAGAACCATTATTTATTAGATCTCTTCATATGATGACGTTTTTGAGTCTGACTGAAATAGATAGTTTCACGATGTTCAATTGGATGATCTCTTCCTTATCCTAGTTAGTGAAAGAAACAAAGACATGGTATTTTTATAGAATGGTCTCAACTCAATAAACCATGGATATAGTGATTTATATACAAAAATATTTGTGGACTAGGAGGACATTGATTACTTCCTCCAAAACTTCATTTGAAATATGGAGTGCATCTAGGATTGAGAAATTGGTTGGGAAAACTACATGCTATCTTAAAATGTCATAATATTGTTCTATATGTAACCCCATCAAGATTTGTATCTAGTCTATGAAATATGGATTAAGATCTAAGGTATTAACGATGGAAAATATTGGTAATTGTCTAGAGGATGGGAAAGTATCTACTTCTAGTGGTGTAGGTCGCACCCTCTTTCCACATTGCCTTGGTTGATTAGACAGTGACACCCCCAATAGACGGTTGTGTAAGAGAAAATTCTATAGGGGACATCTAGAGGGTTTCATGAAGCCTTAATATCCATTTTGTGAATTATGGTTCCTTTTCCAATGAGTCGATTTATTATATATGTCCTCTTTGGGGATGCGGGGATAATATTTGGTCCAACCACACCCACATTGTCCCTTGTATCCTCATTTCCTAAACATGTCTCCTCTCATTCCCTAGTTTTATGCGGGAAACTCATATTCTGATGTATATTTATCATCAAATAAGGTTTATTAAAATTGTAACATGTTGATAAATGTAAATATGATCTATTCATATGATTGTGGTTTCATTTGGTGGGGATGTTAATATGCTTTGTATGTCATGTGGAAGAAATATTTAAGTTTTAGAACATGTGTTGAAGAAGAACATGTCTTATCCTCTTCTGTTTCATCTTACTTTTGATGTTCATTTCCACCTTTTAGTGGAATATATGTTGTTATATACCTAAGTGGTTGAGTAGTTTATGGTTTTCATTATTTTTCTCTAAGGGTGGCATGAGCTCGTTCAACTATTTTGGATGTCATCATGTTGTAAAACATCTAATCATGCATAGCCATAAAAATCGTCCAACCGTGTTTTTCTTCTAATTGGGTAACAATTACGTGGTCAAGATTCTATGAGGAGTTGTCTTACAAAACTTATCTGAAATTGAACATTCATTGGAGGATGTCATTAATGATGAAGTAGTCCTAGATATTATGACCCAACCTTCTATGGGAGGTGTAGTAGTAGTGATGGTTAGAGATTCCAAATTCATCAAGATTCCTAGGTTTTGGTATATTTTGAAGGTTATTCTCCATGGCTGCAAGGAAATAATTAGGGACCTATTTATTTCATAAGGAGTACGCTTTATTCATCACATCCATAAATCTAGGTTGATGATGATTTCACATTGCCTACTATCAAGGGTGATTTTGTGGATGTTACCACTCAATAGAAGGTGACGAATAGTTTTGAACCTACCAAGGTTCATAGAAGGTAATTGATGCATTATTGGGAGTGATAGATACATCTTCCCCTCTACTTAGCCTTCCCCCTATATAATGTGAATGAGTCTATATTTAGATTGGATTCAATGGATGGAATATTCCAAACATTTGGCTATTTATATCATCTAACTAAACCCACATGGATAATTCATTGGGGTCATAGGTGACAACAAATAAAACCATATTTTTTTTGGATAGAGTTCCTATAGTTCCTCATGTGAGAGAGGGATGCTGAGTGAATAGGTTAAACCATTTCATTTGGAAATCAAGTCATACACACTATCATTTTCACATTTATTTAAGATGGTATGGATGACAACTATCATTTTCCCATTGATAAATTTATATATGATGATGGTCTTCCCCTACTATAAAAAAACCTACTGGAAGACTACTATTCCAAACAAAGGATAGCCATGTAAGAGCTTGTTCAAAACACCTCTGCTTTGTTGCCTCTTATTGATATCGAGGGCCCAACACCGGCCCACAGAAGGATGTTATGTGTATGACATGTTGTTTGGGGTCACCCACACAATTAATGATAAAGATAGTTGAACTATTGATATTGTGTGGTGGGGAATGTTTCATCCCCATAATTAGGATATGGATTCCTCTCATGCTACATAGGTGAGCATCACCCTTCCATGGATTCCATTAGAGTAACCAAGGACTAAATGACATTGATCATCTATAGGGGAACTATTGCTGAAACCACCTCCCATATATATGAAGTGAGTGGGGGTTTATAACGTTGTACCTACATCATATCCAACATATTCTCAATTTTTTATAAGACTAAATGACATCCCATGTGAGAAAGATACAATTCCCACAATAGAGGGATGTAATGATCATTTTTACTTCCACATTTAAGTGGATCAGCTACCTAGATATATATCTAGTCTTATTATTAGATTCCACTCTTATTGGTGGGTGAATTATTATAGGAGGAGGGATATTCGACTCATACTTAAGATGATTCCTCGTAGGAATATTTTCCCTGAGTAACTCATCAGTGATGTAACACCCCAAGCTTCCACGGTACGTTTCCCTTCGAATAATTTAATAGCGTCTGTTGTACGCAACCTCGAGCTCTAACACACACCACAACTAATTAAACTATCCGTTGTGAATAGTAATACCTACTTTTTGAAATTTTATAAATTTTATTTATCAAAATGGACTTCATTTTTGGATTCGGAATATCGAAATTAGCTTATGTTGAATTTTTGGTATTTTTCTGAGAACTTCTAATTTTTTTTGAATTGTGAAAAATACTTAAAAACAACTTTTTAATCAAAATAATTTATAGTGATAAATAATAATATTTAGTGGTTTTGAAGTATAATTAGAATATATTTTTACCATTTTATCCAATGGTGGTCATTAGAATTAATTTAACATTGAAATTGGACATAAACAATTGTCAATCTTTTGATACAAATTGTTTCTTAAAAACACGCTATTTGTTGTAACAGCGGGAATTAATTATAAAATTAATTAATGCAGCTTATATGTTTGGAATTTTTTAAAATAGACATCATTTTTTAATTCGGAATAACAATTATAGCTTAGGGTGAAATTTTGGCCTTATTCTGAAAAACTTCATTTTTTGATGAATAGTGAAACCACTAAGTGGTTGTTAAAAACAGATTTTTCGTTAAAATAAAATATTACCACTTCTTTGATTTTATTTTCAAAAATCCGACATACATGGTTGTCATTATGAAGTAAAATATGGTTCAATGAGATTAAAATAATTTTTTGGTGAATAGTAACTTTTAAGTTCTTAATCACGATTAGAGGTAATTAGTGTAGTTTAAGGTAAAAATAATGTTTTAATAATATGAGATGAGCATGACACATGTCCTACTCCTATTGGATGAGTCATGGACAACCACTAAAACCCATGGGTCATCTTGGGGACCCCATGGAGCCTCTTTGGTTGGAAAATGACATTAATATATATTTATTTAATGTTAAAATTAAATTGACACAAACATGAGTTGTTTTACTAAAACAGTTTTTAAGTGATGTTACACAAGTCCAAATTTTGACTATAAATATTCATTACAAATATAAAAAGATTTCATACATCATAGTATTTTTTTTATAATTTTTAGACTTTAAATAAATTAAATTATTTATGACATCATTATGATGCAACGATGACCTCATTCTTTAATGATTTTAATAAAATGAAAAGATAATGTAAAATCCAAGGCTTACACTTGTCCAAAGACTATTGTATGGGTATATTTCGAACACTTATCACCTTAGCCACGAATTATATATGTGTGGGACCTTCAGAATCCGAAAATCATTGTATAATAATGTAACATTTCAATCTTTCCAAAAGAGCCCCTCCTCTCCTCTTATAAAAGGCCCCCACCTCTACCACCTTATTCACACATTCAAGCCTTTTGGTTCGGCCAAACTCTGCCCAAATACTCTCCCAACTTCTCTCCCTTCATCCTAGAAGCTTTACATTAGTCATAAAGCCATCCTAATGAGTCCTTTTGATCAAATCAAAAGGAAGAACCCAAAGAAGAGGTAACGTTTTCATCACCCTCTTTCAAGTTTCTTTCTTCTTCCACTCCCTCTTTGATTATTATTTCAATTCTAAAATTATTACTCCAGTATCTTCTATATACTGTGATGTTATTATAAATATGGAACAACCATATTCAGTATTCTACCCATCATTTGAATGACATGTCACCATACGTGCGTACGTACGGTTTACCGTCTCCACGTCGTGGTGTAATTGTTATTCAATATATTATTATTTAGATGGGTATAATAATGATATGTAATTCATGTAAATAATAAATATAACATGATAATGATTCTGTATATATTATATACTATCCAATTATATATTATTTTAATATCAAAATAAAGATATTGTCGCTCGTGCGTACATACGGACTACCGTCTCCACGAATGCAATGAGATTCATTTTCCATCGTATCCATTCAAGTATAATTATCATTTGATGATCTAAAAATAATGTTTAAGGACACGATATCATTCTGGATATGAAAAAGATACAACCTATCCATGAAAACATGACTTACGAAAACGAGTAAGTTAACACCCGAAACAACGATAACTCTAAGATATTGTTAACAAAGCAATGTTAAAAGATCATATATGATATCATATGAATGTATATGATTCTTGTATAATTTAATAAAAATTATTTCACCATTATACAGGAGGTTAACCTACCCCAACCAAGGAAAAGTACAAGGTAAGGTTTTACTTCACAACCTCTTCATTATCCAAGGTTGTTTATACATAATTATCTACTGGGACCTCATTATCATCCACATCCATGTTTCTTAAAAATGTCTTTCAAAACATTTTTACTATTAAATGGAAAATGGGTTAAATTCATTTATAACCTTATACGTTTTTGAAAGGAATCCTACCGTCGTTTTCCAAACAATGTACTTTTTGACCTTTTTGACAAATTTAAGGAAAGAATGTTTTTTTTAACTTATACGGAGGGTGCGGCTATTTTCCGCCGTTATAACATTGTCGAAGCTTCCCTAACAAGCATATAAGAATATATTCAATGTAAATGTATTATTTTATAATTATGGGACTTTTAAATGATTTCAAAAAGGAGAGATATTTCTCTCAAATAGCTTTGATTTCATCCATGTCAACATCCTTTGATGGGTTTTAAGTTTAATTGAAATTTATTTATGATGCAAAACTTCCATTGAACATTTTGTGAAATATTTGACTATGGATGTGTTATTTTTATACCATCCATATTTTATGCAGAAATTGTTTACATTTCGTATGCTAGTTTTAATACGAATATTTATGTTATGTTTAAACCTATTCATATGAGGAATGTATTGGACTTAATAAGTGACGGGTGGAGCCCGCTATAGCTCCTCGATGCATCGGTAGGTCTCATGAGACAACTAGACGTGGAATTGGCTGAGGCCCTTTCCCAATTTGATTTATGGTTTTGGCCGAGGCCTTAATCATTTTAGACGTCTTGGCCGAGGCCTTGACAAAATGTTTCAGAATGTCTGGCATTATACATTCCCTCATTAATAAAAGTGGTTATTGATATTTCATGTGATTATTCATCTAGTAGAATATCCATGTGAGTAAGTAATGGAATTATTTTATTTTACTTTTTCCATATTACGCTGAAGTTCAAGTTCAATAAGGCTTTTGTTTTAGTTTTACATTGCCTTAAATGCTTATGTTTTATTATGAAAGTTTCCTCTATATTGTTATCCTTACGGAGCATTTGAGCTCACCCCTTTCAATGTTTTATTTTTCCCAGGATGTGAAGAAGTGTATTATGACTGACTTGCAAGAATAGTCAGTGAGGATATGAGTGTGGACTAGGGAGACCATGTTATTGTAGTTTTCATTTTTATGATGTAATGTAATGTTTATGAATGTATCTAGTGTTTCCAAGGCTACTAAACTAATCGTTCATTCGAGACTCGATCTTTTGTGATCATTCCAATGTTACAAAGTAATGCACCGACTCTGGGTAGCTGGGGTCGAGGCGTTACAGTTGGTATCAGAGGCAGTTTAGTACTAACCTTGGAAGCTAGATTTAGACAAACTCTGATTAGAGCACGTAGACCTAAGATGATCTTTGAGGATTAGTATAGAAGAACTTCCTAAAAATTTTGGTATTGTAGAGATTTTGTAAGTTTTCTGAGCAATACATCCATGTCTGGATACGAGCAGGTAGAGGCGGCTCTGGCATAGATGTACCTAGGGGTAAAACCCGAAAACACCGCTTTGAGCTAGACTCGAACGGGAACTGGTGCACGACAACGGGCCTTGCTGCACTCTTGGTTACGACACTCCCAGGGGATATTCTTAGGATAATTCCCATTATCATTGCAAACCACTATGAAGGGTTACGAGTATATAATTCCTCAGAGAAAACATTTTTATAATTATGGATTATATCCATAATTAGTTCAATTTATGTTAAGTGTTTTACAGGTATGAAATTATGTATTTTGATTCATAAACTATTCCAGTTTATGCCATTATTTGGAAATGGCGCCTAGTGGAAGGAATGGAAACCGTATCAATTCACGCACTCCGTGTAGGGATTTCCCTCCTGCTCAAGATAATTATGGTGGAGGTAGTGATACAACTGGTGCTGATCAGCTTCTCACCGTACTGGGATAACTCACGCAGGTTATGAATAATAACCTTACTCGTATGGAGCACCCTGATGCGCAATGTGGAGGATCAGTGCTAGACCGTTTCATGAGGAAACAACCACCAACCTTCAATGGGAGTACAAATCCTATAGTAGCTGAGAAATGGATAAATTCTTTAGATAAAATATTCCATGCCTTGGGGAGTAGTGAGAGGGAGAAAGTTGTCATGGCAGTTTACCGCCTCACTGGAGATGCCGATCAATGGTGGTCACTAATTCAAAACACAAAGGAAGATGATGAATTAACAAACATGGAATGGCAGGAGTTCAAAGAGCTGTTCTTAGAAAAATACTTTCCTCGAGACCATCGAGCGGTTATGGAAAGGCAATTTCTGAGTCTGAGGCAGAAGGAGGATGAGAATGTCGCAAAGTATGAGGCTAACTTTACAAGGTTAGGGAGGTATGCTGCAGATTACATACATAACCCAAGAAGTAAGACTGATCGTTTGTTTTATGGGTTAAAACCATTTCTCCGTCGAGCTTTAGTATCACAAACCTTCTCTTCATACCAAGGTATTGTCTCGTGCGCTATCAAGACGGAAAAGGAATTCTCCATGTCTTATGACTTTAAATCAATGAAAGATAAGAAGAGATCCGCTGAAAACTCTGGGAAAGGAAATAAGGAAACAGGGAAGAAGGGTAGAAATGAATTTCCACCCTGTGATAATTGTGGTAGGAAGCACCCTGGTGCCTGTCTAAAAGGAAAAGGAGTATGTTACAAGTGTGTTGAAAAAGGCCACCATGCTCATGAATGCAAGGGAAAGAAAGAGGCTGTCAACGTGGAATGTTATAATTGTAGAGAGAAGAGACATTATGAAAATGAATGTCCTAAGCGTCAGGGGAACTTACCTCAGGAGAGGCCAAGGGATCAAGGCCAGGCTTATGTTATCACTACTGCTGAGGTGGAAGTTCTGAAAGACGTGGTGGCAGGTAATTTAATGGTTTCCTCAAGTTTAGAAAATGCATTATTTGATTCTGGATCATCGCATTGTTTCATATCTTCCCAGTTTTCTAAGAAAATTAGATATTTCCAATTTGATTTAACAAGGGAGTTGTCGGCCAAAACCCCTAAGGGAAGTATTGTTGCAACAAAGTTTTGTCGATTAGTTCCCATTAGAGCACCTAAATGTTCTTTACCTGCTGATCTCATCGTCATACCCATGATTGAATTTGATATAATCCTTGGTATGGATTGGATTTCAGACCATGATGCAAAATTTAATTGTAAGAGGAAAGAGGTTACGATTCTTGATGATGAAGATAAGGAACACCTTATCATTAGAGTAGAATCGTCGCCACATAATTCTTATCTAGATCCACCTCCAGTAGCTCAACTAAATTCAATTATTGCGGAGGAAGAGAAATAAATTACTGAGGGTGAGGAAAGGAATATTCAAATAGAGGATGTACCTATTATGACAGAATATGTTGATGTGTTTCCGGAAGATTTACCTGGACATCCTCCAGAACGAGAAGTTGAGTTTTCCATTTATTTAATTCCTGGATCAAGGCCCATATCGATGACCCTTATAGAATGGCCACTGTGTAATTAGTTGAACTAAATAAAAAACTAGAGGAATTGAGTAATAAGGGATTTATTCTCCCTAGTGTTTCTCCTTGGGGAGCCCCTGTTCTTTTTGTTAAGAAGAAAGATGGATCTATGAGGTTGTGCATTGACTATAGGGAGATCAATGCTATAACAATAAAGAACAAGTATCCCCTACCTCGCATTGATGATTTTTTTGACCAAATGCATAGAGATCAATACTTTTAAAAGATTGACCTTCGGTCTGGATACCACCAGTTGTGTGTGATGAAGGAAGACGTTCCAAAGACAGCATTTCGAATAAGGTACGAGGATTACGAGTTTACAGTAATGCCTTTTGGATTGTCTAATGCACCCCTTGTTTTCATGGATCTAATGAATAGAGTTTTTAAATAATATCTTGATGAATTTATAGTGGTATTTATTGATGATATCATGGTATACTCTAAAAGCCACGAAGATCATGAAAATCACTTACGCATTATCCTGAAGACTCTTAGAAGACATGAATTATATGGGAAATTTAGCAAGTGTGAATTCTAGCTTCATGAGATTTATTTTCTTGGCCATATTGTCTCTTAGGATGGAATTTCCGTTGATCCTTCTAAAACCAAGGCAATCCAAGAATGGCTAGCACCGACAAGTAAAACTGAGGTACACAGTTTTATTGGTTTAGCAGGTTATTATCGAAGTTTCGTCCAGAATTTTGCCAGATTGGCTAACCCATTGTCAAAGCTCACACGTAAAGGTATTAAATTTGTCTGTAAAAAAGTGTGTGAAAAATGTTTTGAAGAACTAGAGAGAAGATTAGTCAATGCCCATGTATTGACTCTACCATCGGGGAATGATGGGTTTGTTATTTATAGTGATGCATCGGAGAAAGGACTTGGTTGTGTCCTTCTGCAGAATGATAAGGTCATTACCTATGCATCACGATAGCTAAAAATTCATGAGCAAAACTATCCTACTCATGATCTTGAGTTAGCAGCTGTGATCTTTTCTTTAAATATATGGAGACATTACCTCTATGGTGAAAATGTGAGATTTATACTGATCACAAGAGTTTGAAGTATATTTTCACACAAAAAGAACTCAACATGAGGCAAAGGCGATGGCTTGAACTACTCAAGGATTATGATTGCAAGATACATTACCCCCCGGGGAAGGAAAACAAGGTGGCAGATGCTTTGAGCAGAAAAGACCATGGAGTTTTGAATGTGATGAGAATTGAAAGGGATCCAATTTTCTTGGATCTAGTGAAGATGGACATGGGAATAACTAGGGAAGGTGAAACATCAATGCTTTTTCAAATGGTTGCCAAACCATCATTACTAGAAAGGATTAAGAGTTCTCAGACCGATGATGAAGAATTTCAGAAGAAGATTAAAGATGTGAATGATGGAAGATTGAGGGACATTGTGTATAAGGATGGAATTTTGAAATTCGGGAAGAGACTTTGTGTTCTCGATATACCTGATCTAAAAATGGAATTACTGGATGATTCTCATAGTTCCAACTTCTCTATACACCCTGGGAGCACCAAAATGTATAGAGATTTGAAGGAACATTTTTGGTGGGACAATATGAAGAGGGAGAATGCTGATTTTGTGTCGAGGTGTATGGTTTGTCAACAAGTGAAAGCTGGAAGGCAACATCCTGGTGGAGTATTGCAACCTCTTCCCCTACCTGAGTGGAAATGGGATAATATTATGATGGACTTTGTCATGGGACTACCAAAGACTCCTAGAAGGAATGATGCAATATGGGTCATTGTTGATCGAATTACTAAGTCAGCACATTTTCTAGCTATACGGAAGGATATAACACTTGAACGTCTAGTAAGACTATATATTAATGAAGTTGTAAGACTTCATGGAGTACCCCTATCGATTGTTTCTGATCGTGATCCTCCTTTTACTTCATGATTCTGGAAAAGTCTTTAAAAGGCCTTGGATACTGAACTTCGTTTGAGCACTGCCTGTCACCCTCAAACAGATGGACAATCAAAACGGACTATTCAAATCTTAGAAGACATGTTGAGATAATTCTCTCTTGACTTTCAGGGTATGTGGGATCAATATTTACCACAGGTAGAATTTTCCTATAACAATAGCTTCCATTCAAGAATTCAGATGGCACCTTATGAAGCGTTATACGGAAAGAGATGTCTTACACCAACCTGTTGGGACGACGTTGGTGAAAGAAAACTTGTGGGACCAGAACTGGTGTAAGAAAAAATGGAAATGGTGAAGGTAATCCAAAACCACATCAATGCAGCTCAAAGTAGGCAGAAGAGCTATGCCGATAGCAGAAGAAAGGTTTTGGAATTTCAGGTGGGAGATCATGTTTTCTTAAAGGTATCTCCATGGAAGGGAGATATACATTTTGGTAAGAAGGGTAAGTTGAGTCCCAGGTACATCGGACCTTTCGAAATTCTAGATCGTATTGGGGCTGTAGCTTATCATTTGGCGGTGCCGCCAAATCTCTCCAAAGTTCACGATGTTTTCCACATATCGCTATTGAGAAAATACATGCCCGACCCAACACATGTACTTACCTACGAGGAATTAGAACTGGAACCCAATCAATCTTATTGCGAAGAGCCCTTCAGAATTCTTGATGTGAGGGAGCAGGTGCTGAGAAACTGGACGACTCGTCTGGTAAAGGTTTTGTGGAGGAATCATAAAATGGAAGAGGCAACGTGGGAACCTGAGGAACTTATGATGAAGTAGCACCCGAGTCTTTTTATGCAGTAATACCCTAGAAATTGCGAGGACACAATTATTTTAATGAGGGGAGAATGTAACACCCCAAGCATCCACGGTACGTTTCCCTTCGAATAATGCAATAGCATGTGTTGTACGCAACCTCGAGCTCTAACACACACCACAACTAATTATACTAGCCATTGTGAATAGTAATACCTACTTTTTGAAATTTTATAAATTTTATTTATCAAAATGGGCTTCATTTTTGGATTCAGAATATCGAAATTATCCTATGTTGAATTTTTGGTATTTTTCTGAGAACTTCTAATTTTTTATGAATAGTGAAAAATACTTAAAAACAACTTTTTTAATCAAAATAATTTATAGTGATAAAATATACTATTTAGTGGTTTTAAAGTATAATTAGAATATATTTTTACCATTTTATCCAATGGTGGTCATTATAATTAATTTATCATTGAAATTGGACATAAACAATTGCCAATCTTTTGATATAAATTGTTTCTTAAAAACACGCTATTTGTTGTAACAGCGGGAATTAATTATAAAATTAATTAATGAAACTTATATGTTTGGAATTTTGTAAAATAGACATCATTTTTGAATTCGGAATATCAATTATAGGTTAGGGTGAAATTTTGGCCTTATTCTGAAAAACTTCATTTTTTGATGAATAGTGAAACCACTAAGTGGTTGTTAAAAACTGATTTTTCGTTAAAATGAAATATTACCACTTCTGTGATTTGATTTTCAAAAATCCGACATACATGGTTGTCATTAAGAAGTAAAATGTGGTTCAATGGGATTAAAATAATTTTTTTGGTGAATAGTATCTTTTAAGTTCTTAATCACGATTAGAGGTAATTAGTGTAGTTTAAGGTAAAAATAATGTTTTAATAATATGAGATGAGCTTGAAACATGTCCTACTCCTATTGGATGAGTCATGGACGACCAAGAAAACCCATGGGTCAACTTGGGGACCCCATGGAGCCACTTTGGTTGGAAAATGACATTAATATATATTTACATAATGTTAAAATTAAATTGACACAAACATGAGTTGTTTTACTAAAACAGTTTTTAAGTGAGGTTACACAAGTCAAAATTTTTACTATAAATATTCATTAGAAATCTGAAAATATTTCCTACATCATAGTATTTTTTTATAATATTTAGACATTAAATAAGTTAAATTATTTATGACAGCATTATGATGCAGCGATGACCTCATTATTTAACGATTTTAATAAACTGAAAAGATAATGTAAAATCCAAGGCTTACACTTGTCCAAAGACTATTGGATGGGTAGCTTTAGAACCATTATCACCTTATCCACTAATTATATAAGTGTGGGACCTTTATAATCCTAAAATCATTGTATAATAATGTAAGATTTCAATCTTTCCAAAAAGCCCCTCCTCTCCTCTTATAAAAGGCCCCCACCTCTACCACCTTATTCACACTTTCAAGCCTTTTGGTTCGGGAAAAATCAGCCCAAATACTCTCCCAACATCTCTACCTTCATCCTAGAAGCTTTAATTTAGTCATAAAGCCATCCTAAGGAGTCCTTTTGATCAAATCAAAAGGAAGAACCCGAAGAAGAGGTAACGTTTTCATCACCCTCTTTCAAGTTTCTTTCTTCTTCCACTCCCTCTTTGTTTATTATTTCAATTATAAAATTATAACTCCAGTATCTTCTATATAATGTGATGTTATTATAAATATGGAACAACCATATTCAGTATTCTACCCATCATTTGAATGACATGTCACCATACGTGCGTACGTACGGCTTACTGTCTCCACGTCGTGGTGTAATTGTTATTCAATATATTATTATTTAGATGGGTATAATAATGATATGTAATTCATGTAAATAATAAATATAACATGATAATGATTCTTTATATATGATATACTATCCAATTATATATTATTTTAATATCAAAATAATGATATTGTCGCTCGTGCGTACGGACGGACTACCGTCTCCACGAACGCGATGAGATTCATTCTCCGTCGTATCCATTCAAGTATAATTATCATTTGATGATATAAAAATAATGTTTAAGGACATGATATCATTCTGGATATTAATAAGATACAACCTATCCATAAAAACATGACTTACGAAAATGAGTATGTTAACACCCGAAACAACGATAAATCTAAGATATTGTTAACAAAGCAACGTTAAAAGATCATATATGATATCATATGAATGTATATTATTCTTGTATAATTTAATAACAATTATTTCACCATTATACAGGAGGTTAACCTACTCCAACCAAGGAAAAGTACATGTTAAGGGTTACTTCACAACCTCTTTATTATCCAAGGTTGTTTATACATAATTATCTACTGGGACCTCGTTATCATCCACATCCATGTTTCTTAAAAATGTATTTCAAAACATTTTTAATATTAAATGGAAAATGGGTTAAAGTCATTTATACCCTTTTACGTTTTTGAATGGAATCTTACCGTCGTTTTCCAAACAATGTACTTTTTGACCTTTTTTACAAATTTAAGGTAAGAATGTTTTTTTTAACTTATACGGAGGGTGCGGCTATTTTCCGCCATTATAACTTCGTCGAAGCTTCCCTAACAAGCTTATAAGAATATCTTCAAAGTAAATGTATTATTTTATAATTGTGGGACTTTTAAATGATTTCAAAAGGGAGAGATATTTATCTCAAATAGCTTTGATTTAATCCATGTCAACATTCTTTGATGGGTTTTAAGTTTAATTGAAATTGATTTATGATACAAAACTTCCATTTAACATTTTGTGAAATATTTGACTGTGGATGTGTTATTTTTATACCATCCATAGTTTATGGAGAAATTGTTGACATTTCGTATGCTAGTTTTAGTACGAATATTTATGTTATGTTTAAACCTATTCATATGAGGAATGTATTGGACTTAATAAGTAACGGGTGGAGCCTGCTATAGCTCCTCGATGCATCGGTAGGTCTCATGAGACAATTAGACGTGGAATTGGCCGAGGCCCTTTCCCAATTTGATTTATGGTTTTGGCCGAGGCCTTAATCATTTTAGATGTCTTGGCTGAGGCCTTGACAAAATGTTTCAGAATGTCTAGCATTAGACATTCCCTCATTATGAAAGTGGTTATTGATATTTCATGTGATTATTCATCTAGTAGAATATCCATGTAAGTAAGTAAAGGCATTATTTTATTTTACATTTTCCATATTATGCTGAAGTTCAAGTTCAATAAGGCTTTTGTTTTAGTTTTACATTGCCTTAAATGCTTATGTTTTCTTATGAAAGTTTCCGCTATATTGTAATCCTTACGGAGAATTTGAGCTCACCCCTTTAAATGTTTTCATTTTTCCCAGGATGTGAAGAAGTGTATTATGACTGACTTGCAAGAATAGTCAGTGAGGATATGAGTGTGGACTAGGGAGACCATGTTATTGTAGTTTTCATTTTTATGATGTAATGTAATGTTTATGAATGTATCTAGTGTTTCCAAGGCTACTAACCTAATCGGTCTTTCGAGACTTGATCTTTTGTGATCATGACAATGTTACGAAGTAATGCACTGACTCTGGGTAGCTGGGGTCGGGGTGTTACAAGTGATATGTCTGACTGTTTATATATCATTCACATATTGTAATAGTTATTCCTCTGTAAAAGGATGTTAACTTATTTTGTATGTTGTTTTGGATGTGAACACACCTTTCAATTTTTCTTTCATAGTTTTAATCTGTAGAGGTGGATTCATTATATCTGAATGATCCATATTTTGGAACCATTACAGGTTACAGGTGTGTGGACCCGTGGTTGGTGTATCCAACCCACTCTCCTCAGGGGGTATATTTTTAATGTTGCAGCCCTCTTTATTTGAATCTTGATCCACCATATTTATTTTGTTGATGGAGATGACATCAAAAAAGGAATATTCGGAAATGGTGGCTGTATAATTACATTAGATGCAACATGATGATTACTCACTACATTCATTGGGGAGTTTATTTTTAACTTTGGCTATATTTGTCCACCTTATCATGTTCCCTTGATGGGTTATGATCTTATTATCTTTATTATTCTCTTTTCTTTGTCTATAAATAATGAGTTTTACGGATTTTATGTTCATTATTGTCGAAGGGTCCCGGAATAGTAGAGGTTTTTCTTGCATCCATAGCAATATATGGGATATAGACCATCATTTTTACCTCCAAACATAGAGAATATAGATTCTATATATAGTGATGGTGATGATGAAAATGTTACCATACCTATAGTATGGTGGTTAGTTTGAAAAAAAAATTTCATTGAGTTATCTTGTTATTTAGGATCCAATTATTTCAGTGGGGGATTTCATAACTCTTGGGACATGCATTGAGATATTAATTCCCGTAAATAGTGGGTTGGGGTAGATATAGAATTACTATTTATTTACATAGAACACTCTAAGGGGAAGATGAACATGGTGATAGTGGTTGAGAAATAAATTCCCCTAGCCCAGTGGAATGGCGTTTTCTTGCAGATGTTCCCAGTACGTCATGAATCCTCTTGGGAATTGATGATATGTGGGGTGGATGAAGCCGTAGATATTACCGCACCTTATAATATTAGTTTTCTCATAAAGGGATAAAATAATATCCTCTACTATGACCCGTTTGATGGGTTGCATCTAGGCTCATGCTGGATCTGGGAGGGATGGACACCCATGATGTGAATCAATTTTCAAAGTATGTTTGCTAGTTTATCATTAATTTTGATTCCATGTCCAATGTGAATTCATATTTCTTTGAGGGTAAAAGTTAAAAGGTTTTATGGATATCCTCTCCCTCTATTTGTTAGTTCCTCTCATCATTGAATATGGTTAATTCTATTGTATTGACCAATATGCACGAACATTACCCAGTCCTCTGATTTCACTAGAGGCTATAACATTATAAGACATTGTATATGAAGGTTTATTTTATTTTGGGCATATAGTGAAATAAAAATATCCATATTTTAACCATTATATGATAATAAAATAAAGAGATTCTAGAGAAATCAATTGGAAAAGGTTTTTCATGACATAGAGATAAACACTATATATGAATTTGTCATGAGCGTAAATTCTCTAGATTCAAGCTACGGAATAAGGACTCATATCTAGCTAATAAAAGATTTTATTATTAGAATAAAGGTGATACATGTATATAAGATAGGGTTTATGTCTATACATTAGTCACATATGAGTATCCCATATGTTTTTGTGTAGATAAGCCATGCAGTCATTTTCTAGCTCATCTTGGTCAACATAGTCAGAAGTAGAGAGGGGCAAGAACATGATGGGTAGGTTGTTTCGAGGTAATTCCCTCTATATGTGTAACAACATAGGTACTAATATAATAACTTATTTATTATTTTTATTTTTATTTTTGAAATATGTAGTTAGATTCATTAATTATGTGAAATGATACTTCCAAAATAAATAATTTTATTAAACTAATTTCAAATATGGTTACATTTAAATAAAAAATACTCAAATTATATAATTTTAGTTTGAATATATTATCATATTTTTTGAATTCTAAATGTCAAAATTAAATTTGTATTAATTTTTGAGATTCCCTTGAGAAAGCTAAATTTTTCGGGCATTGTAAAAAAACAATTTTTTTGAAATTCTATATTTTTTTGTGAAATCATCAAGACAGAAATTATGATATGAAATTAAAGAAAATGTGTAACGACTAAATAATAATATTCTAATATATGTTTTTTACAAAAAAACGCAAATATTTAAATTATAATTTATTGTATGATATATATAAATATATTTTTTTTGTGCTGACACATTGCATGTTCCACATTCGAAAACTAAAATTTGGTTCTTTATAAGTAATAATTGAGTTATAAGAATTATTTTCATGAATTTATTATTTATTATTATGTATAATTGATTTTTTTATGATAAATTTTAATGTTAGAGTAAAATAACTTGAATCTTATCCAAATTCCAATGTAATTCTTGCACATGGAAAGAAAAGGAAAATAAATAAATTAAATATGTTTTATGGACATGGATTGGAATAAATTTATATAATGAACTAATATAAAATTTTATCTTGAATGTAATTAATTTATTTTTACATAAGTAATTTATTTTAATATTTTACTAATTAAATAATTACCTTAAATGCTTTCAAAACAAAGATCCAGTAATTATTTAATTAATTATAAAAATTAAATAAATTAAATTAATAACATTATTTTAAATTTAATATGATATTTTTAAATATAGAAATGAAATATATAGTTTTTTATGATATGTGTAATATATAATAATTTTTTCTTGAATTTTATTTTTATGTGGATGTTTTAAATTCATTATTATGAATACTATTAAATTTTAAATACATCATATTTCTTGAAAAAAATATTTTTTAAAATTATTTAAAATTTAAAAAAATCAAGAATAAAGAAAAATTGGATAATATTATATTGAAAATGAAACCCCATTAGGTATTATATATCTTTTCTATGTACTTAACCTATTTAATACTTTTTATATTTCAATTTTTTATGTAATTTTAATACTACCCTCACTCAATTATAAAAAAACACTCATTCCTTCACTTAAATTCATCCCATTGAGCCTTTTTTTCATGACTAATCTCTTATAAATTCACTTATCCTAATCCATTCACACATTTTAGGGTTTCTTGTCTCATAAAAAGATCAATTCTGACATTTTATAGAGTTTTTCATGGAGAAATATTCAAGAGGTAAATTTCTCATTCTAATCTTTTTAATTCACTGTCACTTCTACCTTATCATCACCCCAATACAAACAATCATGATAACTTCAGAATCATATATATAATATGAATATTATTTTTTAATGGTTTATTAATCAAAAAATTATTTATTTTCTCATTTTATTCATAATAACAAAATCATCATCCTTGGTGTGTAAATTCACCTCCTTCATGGATAATGAGTTTTCATTTCCCTTCACCACAACCTTAGAAAGTTTAAATTAACTTATTATTATTTAAAATAACCAATATATATATACATGCTATCAATTCATGTTTTATATTACCAATGAACTTAAAATCCATAATTCACCGACTATGAAACACTAAAATGAACTAACAAAAAACAATGAAAACAATGAAATATTATTAATAAACAGGTATAAAGATATCATAAAAAGTCATACAATGAATTATAAATAAAATTATTTTTTTAAAAATAAATTAATAATACTCTTTAAACCATAATACATGTGGTTGGAATAATTTTTATGGATGTTGAACCTGGGGTATTGGAATTTTCTTTAAAAATCATCCATTGATTTTTATTTTTGAAAAATTCCATGGGATTAATTAAAAACACATATAGGGAAGGAAATTATTTTTATGATATCCATAAGACTTATGGTTTTAATGATTATTTACATGACTAAATTATTAAATTTGATTAATATTTTCTCATTTTTATATGTTTAATATTTCGTAAATAATTGATTCTTTTCAAGTAATGACATTTATGATACCAGTATTATTATTTATTGTTTTTGATATATTTCATGGGAATTGTTTGTGATGAAAGGTGGGTCTGTGATAAATCTCAAATGAAATGGGTATCCTTATGTTTTAACCATAATAACTATTCTATGTGTTACTCCAATAGTTACATCATAAGGTAGTTATGAGGGTTACATTTTATGGTAGTCACGAGGGTTACAAATCATATGGTTTCCATAATTGTTACAATCATAATAATGTATGGTATGAAAATGATTCCCTATGTATGCAAAGTGGATTATTTATTTATTATATTTTTTTATTGAAATATAATTTTTTCACAGAGTTAGTATATGATACTTTAAGGGTGAGAAGAATATCTCTATGAAAATGATTTCATATGTTTATAAGTGTTCATGGACATAAAAATTATCTCTCTTATATTATGTTTATTAGAAATTCTATTGTGCTCAACCCATGTTTTTTATTTTTTTCACATGGTATACGGAAGGGTAAAAGTATATATGAATATTATTTGAATGTTCTGATGAATTTTCAAGAATGGAATTAATGTTTTATTAAAAAAATTATCATGAAAATAATGAATAATATTTTTTTAATATCTTATTTTTATACTTCTTGGATGTACAGTATGTATTATGACCTAATTCACTTAAAATAATAACTAAAATGATCTTTGGGAATGAAATAATTGAATTATTATATAAATTCTCTATTATATGTAAATGTTAGGGCTAGGTCCAAGTAATATTTCAATTCATGAATCCACTTCAAATATTTACATAGCTTCATCAAATCAAACCAAAATAATATGGTTCATTGGGTCACCTACTGAATGTAGATGAGTTATGCTCGATGTTTTTTTGTAACTATATGAGGTTCACCTCAATGTCTTCATCACCTCTCTATGTGATGGTGTTTGTGATTTGAACACCTCTATATGGAAAGGTATCCGAAAAGGGGGGGATTTAATTATTTTTGGAAGATTTCATCATGAGTAGGTTGACCACAATGGATGTCAGGAGAACAGTCCATGTGATCCATCTCCACACTATAAAAAATAAGACTATCATGGTAATGATTATGCACTTATTCAGTTAAAAAGTTGATGTTCCCTTATGGGGGTGAGAATTTCTCTTAAATAACCTCAAGTATACTCACATTGAGAAATTTGGTAATGTGAACATATTTCTTCATCATGTCTAGAATATTCCAACATTTACTTTGGAATTGTGTAGGGATATGAGCCAGTTGTATGAGGGTTGCTGGAATTTTTTTATTACTATATACTACTATGTGAGTATGAGTTCACTACTGATAATCTTATATAATATTCCAATGAGATTCTTCATTAGTGTATTTAATATGATTCTGTGCTGAGGTATGTATCATTCTCAATTATAGATCCTCATTGAGGAAGTGAATATGATCCCATCCGCGAGGCTTGGATTATGTCACTGGTCTTTCTTGGAAGAAATATGACCCTACCCCAAGGGTTTTTATACTCTCTCTTGGGGGACCTAGATAGAATAGGAATATAAACTAGGTATGAATATTCATTCTCTTCTAGAATATACCAATGGACCTTTGGAATGGGATAAGGGACATGATAATCCTCTTATCTTTCCCCAGAATGATGCACGTGTATTACTTCATCAGTGAAAGTAGGAATATGGTCCTGAATTTCTAGATTTGATGGAATATTCTAGGAAGAATCATTTTCATAAATAATATCCTATCATGAGGCATGTCTCACTCTCACATAGATATACCTAACCATAATGGGTATATAAAACTTGTCCGAAGACATTATAGAATGATTCAAGTCTTCTTAGATAGAAATATGATTTTTTCCTGATCCATGTACCCCTATCACAAAGTGATATGTCGTCAAAAAGAGGATATAACCACAACGATGCTATTTTAGAGTATAAAAGTATATTTTTTCTATAGGCGTGTCCCCCTATCCACATCCATATGCCTCTATCACCTGGAGAGCCTTGGATTGAATGATAATATTATATATCTACAACACTATTACTCTTCTAGGATATGACTATAATCCTCATATATGGGAGAAATGATGTGGATTACCTCTAGGAATAAAGTTTTACAATGATTAGTGTGTTGATATATCCAAGTTACAGGAATAGGAATATGCGCAAATCCCTATATATGTTCCAGTGTGGAATATGTAAGAGGATTTTTTTATATATTGCATATATGTGATGGAATTTATGAAAAGTGTCCTTAGGGATATAAGAATGTTAATTTTTTCATATCCACCATATAATGGTAGATATCATCTATTGATTTGGGGATATGAGACCAATTCTATCCTCCTAATGCCATCAGAATATTCTGATGGGATTCATGCACAGGGGTAGGGTTATGTCCCACCCATATCCCTACAATATAGATATTCCCACATACTTGTTCTGAGGGAGTAGGTATATAAGTATACTCCCAAGTTAATACCAGAACATGCATGTAGAAATAATTAGTATGAGTGGGGATATGAGCCTAGTTCTGGATATCCATTTTCTTCCTCTCCTGATGAGTCTTCCTTGTTGCTCATGCATGGGTTTCAGGGGTTGTAGTTTTTTGGGAGGTACCCTTAACAAGGGACTAATCAGTATATGAGGGAGGGTGCAAGCGATAAAGGTTTACTAGATCCATTCTCGATAACACATGAACATGAAGGGAGTCATATTTGACTCCCTTATAAATATTCATTAGATATTGAAGGTGGTAAATTCCATGCTCTAGGGAAAATCTCCTAAACTGATCGGCTTTGGAAATGAGGTCCATTACATTAGAATATAGCTTTACTATATGATGTGGACTTGTCAGATTTAGAAATTAGGAGACTTATTGGTTTCTTTGTGTTATGATATTGTACCACATCAATGGTACTCCGAGACCTTCGGGTTCTGCACCCAATGTTGAATCTTTTGGGTATGTGAATTCATTTTACAACCCGTGTGGGATTCATCCCAAACAGACTTGATAGAATGATCACTGGATTATGATTTTATCTAGGATTGGGATTCTATTAGTGAGTGTATAATCTATAGTCAAGTATATAATAAGTAACTAAATCACTAATTAGTGAAATTACATAGGCATTATGTGTTCTCAATCAGATATTGAGGTTTAACACAATTATAATTTTATTTTTGATTTGACTATTCTTCTCACATGGACATGTAAATGTACGGATAGTCTTATTCCATGGAAACCCAAGATACAGAGGATAATTTATAAGATTTATGTCATGATTATCATTTGTTTCTTTTAATTGTATTGAAATGAATGTGTCTCAAAGAATGATTAACAAATAATTTTTTTTAGAGTTTCACATACGGTTCACAATTTGTTTTCATATAGTGTGCAAGAAATCGCCCGACAAATAATATCCCAATAATTTTTTTATTTGAGTAATTCAAATCAGGGTTGCCATTATTTTTTTCATATAGTTTTAAAAAAATGTCCTAATTAATGATATCCCCATATTTTTTTATTTGAGAGATTCGTTTTTGAATCACTGTTTTTGATTCAATGGGAAAGAGTTAATTTTTTGGTGTGATTAATTTGACCTGATGATTTACATCATGTGATGGGAGTTTAATGTTCTAAAAAAATTACATATGTTTATCATTTTTATTCTTAATGGAAACTACCAATAGATCCCTTATCCATAACTGGGTATAGATATTCATTCCAATGGATGATGGCCTATTGGGCTTTCGAACCCAATGATTCTTAGGGAGTCACATTTGTCGAAAGGATTGGAGTTTAGGCTGATCACACCATGTTGTGTGTGATTTTCCTTACACAATAACACTCATATAGATTTAATAAATCATCATGATTATCATCCTAATATCTATATAAGACCAGTTACCCTATAAAATGATCATAGGTTAATCCCATTCATGTGAAGAAGAAGGGGATATCATTAGTGAATCCATTTTTATATATCATTGTTACTTCATTAATTTTAAAAAAA
Source organism: Viscum album (assembly GCA_963277665.1). Lineage (NCBI taxonomy): Eukaryota > Viridiplantae > Streptophyta > Magnoliopsida > Santalales > Viscaceae > Viscum > Viscum album. Next base: position 586,421,970 of record OY728141.1, on the reverse strand, counting down.
TAAATTGATACAAATATGATGAAGCTCCATAATATTTAATTTATTATTTTCTATCATGCATAAATGTTGTTAAAATTATAAGGAGGGGATAGATCCATTATCAAGAATCATACTTATCATGTCTATTTAAAGAATTAAAACCCAAACAGTTCATCAAACCATATAATTTTAACAACAGGTGGAAATGATATATGTGCATGAACTCAGACAGTATATACTTAAGCTCGACTCTCGAGGAGACGTCATGTGTATCCTAATTATAAAAATAATAGTAGTTATTATAGTTTGATCACTCCATTGGGACTGAACACAAGGTTTATTCTCTTAAATAATGGATAATAATATCTTAAAACTAATAAAGACCAACATACTTGGATTTCCCTAGATGATGGAGATTCTTGATGAAATTTAGGTGAAAATTATAGCTCTCTAAAACCCCATTAGCCATTATTGATGTGAGAAACATGGGATAATAAGTAACCAGTGTCACATTACATAAATGTGGGACTTATGGGCTAGAACTGAACTTGGGATGTTCCATTATGGAGATCAAGACTTAAGAAGGAATCATTTGTATCCTAGTTATAGTATGAATTAGACTCGTTATAGTTTGGTTGGATTCTAAGTCTGCTGATGGATGAGATGTATTTATCACCTCATTGGAATGATTCATTCGTAAATAGTTGATTGGTTAGAGACATGAAAAGACATAAATACTAGTGGATACCCATATTAATTTGGGATCAGTCCTTAGGAAGGCATCCTACTTATCCTGGATAAGGAATGAATCAGAGTCCTCATAGTTTTAATAGTTCCAAATCCATTAGTGGGTGAGGAAATATTATCAACCCATGGAAATGATTGGATCATTATGGTTGAAATATCTAAGACATGGGTGTACTTATACCAAAAAAATTTCCCATTTGAATTTTTTCTTATTCCTTAGGAATGTGTCCTATGTATCCTGATTATGGTAAGAATCATATTTATCATAGTTTATCTACATAGGTATTACATAATAATGTTTCTATTATATTTAGAACATATCATATTATGCCACTGATTAGGACATACACACCGAGATTTCCCTTATAATGACTCAGACTTGTCCCATGACTGATATGGTCATTTTTTCTAGTTATTTGAATTTTAGTTATGCTCAATACGAGAAACTAATGATGGAAAATAATTATTCTCATTTCATGTGGATGTGGAACATATGTGTAGGGACTTACCATTGGGGGTTTAATATGGATCTCAGGCCGTAGAATGGCATCTTATATATCCTTATTATTACAAGAATTAATATTCTAAAAGTTCATCTAGTCTGGTCTGACACCCTAATTTTTCCCTTATTTGATGAACATATTATTTTACACAATTTATCAAGGATTAAAAAATAATTATGTTTAATGTTATCAAGTCATGGAATGCACTATTTTCCTACACATTTTATTTTCTGTAATGCATTGACATTCTGCTAAACATGTCGTGGTAATCTTCTTAACATGTTAGAGGATGTCTGCCTAAAATTTCAAATGAAATTTATGTGATCTAGTTGTCTTGTGTAACATCTCAGCCTAGGTTCCACACTCTAGTTCCCCATGTAGGTTTTCCACATAAAATCAAGCACACCTCCCCATATGAAAAAAGCTTCCAACTAGCAGTGAAGGTCTAATATCTTTTATGGGTTGAATATAATTTCTTGATTAATTTATCAGAGTCAAATATCAGTGTAAATAATAAAAATAGAAAAATGATATAACATTACTAGAATAGACACGACTCAACAGATGAAAAAAACTAGAAATACAATGTCAACAATTAATTGTAGATATTCCATCCTAAAGTACATGTCAAGTGTCATAACGAAAACCCAAATGTAAAGACACTGGAAAATCCTAAAAGGTTCATAAACCATATAGAGTTCCATCAAACATGATCTACCCAAAATCATCTATCTAACACTTGTAATTTTCCCTTAACATTTCTTGGAATCATGTAATCTATTCAAGAACTAATTGGGCCACATGAGTAGGGTGTGAGTACAACTCATTATGTGAGCACCAATGGAGTAAAAAATATATATAAAATTATAGTGTATAAAGTTTTATAAAGAACTAAATACAAGACATAAGTAAACAGTTTCTCATTATATTCTATTCCTTATTTAACCACAAAATCCACCATGTTCTCGAGGGCACCCGAACTTCCATACCTTCTTTGGCTAATTATAGAGTTCGAATTGTTTCTCATTATCAATTCAAAATTAATTTAAACAATTGTACGTTCATTATCTATTTCATTTCAATTCACTATAAAAATAATTTGAAATATAGTTCAATGCCACTATTTTAAGCATAAATCATCCCATCTAGCACCCTATGAGAAAATGGAGAACTAGTCCATGTCTCACACATTGTGGGTATTCGGAGCATCAACCCCTATCACAAACATCATAGGAATATGGATGATCAGTCCCTATCACAAAAATGTTTCATGCATTCCTTGGGTTAAAAATTCCATTAATAGGACCCCATTGATATTTGGTGCGTTAGTCCATATCCCACACCACATTTCATAATAAATCACATAAAATTCCATCATTTCCTTAATTAATTAAAAAATTAATTAATCACATCAATTCCAATAGTTAATTAAAAAATGAACTAATATCATCAACATCATTAATTAATTCCGCAATTAATTTATCAGATCAATTACACCGATTAACTAAATATTTGACTAATCATATAAATTCAATTAGTTAACATAGAAATTAACTAATCACATTAATAAAATTATTTAATTCAAAATTTAGATAATCATGTCAACTCATATAGTGAATTCCACAATAAACTAACCACATATATATTAATAATTAATTTAATAATTAAATAATCACATTAATTACAATAATAAATTCAATAACTAATTAATCAAAACAATTCTATTAGTCAATTAGATGATCAACTAATCATACAAATTTAATTAGTAGTTAAAATGTTAGTTTATCACATTAATCCATTAATTAATTTTCTAATTAATGGAGTACATCAATACCATTAATTAATTCACCAATTAAGTAATCAATATCCATAATCTAAATATCCTATATTTAATTAAAAATATAATTATTCAAATCAACAATGTCAATATATCATAATTAATTATACAATGAATTAAATCAAATCATATTTTTCATTATCTCAAAATTAATTCCAAAAGTAATTATCCAATCCTATTAATTCAATATCCAAAAAATATAAATTAATTAATTCAATAATTAATTAATCCAATTCATTCAATTAAAAAATCACAAAAATCCCAATTAATTAATTCACTAATTAAATAATCTAACTCAATCAATCGTTTCAACAAAACAACCCCCATTAATGAAATCACCAATTTATCAATATATCTCAAAAATTATAACATTACATCCATTAATTTATTAACCAGTCATTTGATTAAAATATTTTCCATTAATTGATTCTAAAATTAATTATTCACATTCAATAACTTCAATTAAATCACAAATTAATTGGCCATCCAAAATTCGATTATTTAATTTCAAAATTAATCATCACATTTAACCCCTTAAATTAATTCCCTAATCTATTATTCACCTCAATTATATTACCTAATTCAAAAAATCATTAATCACATTCAACCAATTCAATTAATTACCCAATTAACTATTCATATGAATTCTATTAGTTAATAAAACAATTAAGTCATCACATTAATCTTAATAATCAATTAATCCATCAGTTATTCCAATTAATCCCATTATTTTTTTCCACAATTAAATTATAAAATTTATTCTATTAATTAATTCAATAGTTATTAAATAGCATTTTTTAATTCAATAATTAAAAAATCATAATACTTATATTAATTAATACATCAACTAAATAATCCCATCAACCTTATTAATTAATTCAATAATAAAATAATAAAAATACTTCCATCAATTAATTCATCAATTAATTAATCATCTCGATCAATTAATATTCATAACATTATTTGTTAATTAATTATATAATTTGTTATATCCAATCTAACAATACTAATACTATAATATCTATTTCAACTATCAATTCTACCTATTTTACAATATCAAAATCCCCATAATTAATTCAACAATTATAAAAAAATACAATATCACTACAATTATTTCAACAATTAATTATTCCACTTCAAAATACAATATCACATAAATAATTTGATAATTAGTTATTCAACTTCAAAATTCAAAATCAAATAATTTATATAATAATTAACTATTAAAAAATCTAATTCAATATTTTGATAATAAAATAAACTATTAAATATCACTAAAACCCAATTAAATATATCGATAATTAACACAAAAACTAATTATCCCAAAATCCCAATTCATTATGTAATTAATTAACTGAATCAATTAATTAAATTATGAAATTATATTTTTAAAAAATCTCTATAAATTCTAAAATTAATTATATGTAATTGAAATCATAATAATGGTATTTTAATAATAGTCAACCTACCTAAATTTGACAATACAAATGAACATCATGTAATGCATCAGTTTTTTGGTTAAACATTCCTTTGGTATGGTCGACCATCATTATGATCATGTAATCGTTCTTGTATGTTGATAATTAGCATTGTAGGACATCAACCAGGTAAATTTTTAAGTGGGATAAAATGACTAGATAATTCTTGTATAAGCTATTTCATGTTGATATTAATAGAAATATTAGGATTCGGAATTAAAAGAGTATTTCAGGGTGGGGGTGTGTTGTTTTTCATTTTGTGATACTATGGAAGTACGTTCAGTCGTATGCTGTTTCATTTTGTTAAAATTTCTTTAATGTACCATATGTATTTTTGTGGTAATCATTTCTATAATGGGAAAGTTGGGTGACATTATCACAGTATCTGCTTGATATGGGATAGTATGAAAACACTTGGTAAGTGAGCCTTATGTTAAAAAATGATACATTCACATATCATCCCAAGAGTAGACTATGTAACACCAGAAATTTTAAAATAATAACATTATTTTATATAATGTATATGATACAGTACACCAACATTAAAAGAATAAAAAAATATATTACTATTATAACCTATAAATTAAATTAACGTGTTTGAATTTTACTAATTTTTTTATTAAATATAAATTAATATCCTAACATATATAAATTTATTGAAAAATTTGTAGTAAATATTCACACATCTTTTCATAAAATTATTAACTCTATCTGTAAAATCTTTATTCACAAATATTTTTTAATAACAATGCAAGAAAATATTATATTAAATTTATAATATTTTTTAAATTTCACTTTATAAAATGAATATCAAATTTAAAATTGCAACATCAAAATTACATTCTAGTGAAATTTTACTATTTTTTTGAAATTTTTTATTTTTAATTTAATATTAACCATTACATATTTTCCAAATATTTTTATCTATTTTTATTAAATAAACTATGTTAAATGTTTCATTTTTTAAAAACTTTTATTAAAGAATTATATTAACCATTTTACTTAAAATAATAAAATGAATATAATTGTAATAATCATTTTTTTTAATTTTTATACAATATAATGTTTATGGTTCACAACATGTTTTCCTATAAATTCTTTTTATGTTCATAAAGTTTAACTTCTTAAATGTAATAAAATAACCCCTTGTAATGAATTGTTTAAATTAGAGACATAGATTATAAATAAATTACATTAAATTAAAATACAAATAATGATGATTTCTATTCATATATTTAATATAGGACAATCATTTTCATGAAACAATTATTTCATGGAAAACCATTTTCAACAAATTTTAGGGGTTTAATTTCAAAATAAAATATTCATATTATGTTATTTGAATTAGGTAAAATATATTCCATATTTTTAATAATAAAAAATAATATTTGGTATTATGTTAAATATTACTTTTATTTTAATGAATAGTAAAAATCAATAAAAACAAGATACTGTGTAGAAAAAATTTTGTTAAATTTGAGTAACCTTAATGGTAAATACTATAACACATTTAGAAAATGATTATTTTTAAATTTTGGGGATTTTTGTAGATGAAATAAACCCTAAATTCATTTATTCGGCAATTTTGGATTCCCTTGTATTAAGAGTAACATCCCAATATTGAATAGTGTTAGGTATTAACTAAAATTCTACTCCCTCCCAATTAAAAAATATTATATACTCTTTTATCCATTACACTTCTAAAATAAAATTTTATCATAAAAAATATCCCAAAATACATTATTTATATACCTAACCTACCTTTAGAGGGGTTTTTTGTTATAAATCATATATAGAGTGTATTTTGGTCTAATCCTAAAGTGGTGGTCCAATGAAGAGGTATCATTATTAACCAACTATTTCTATTTTGTTTCTTCTAAAAAATACTTCAAATAATACTCTATCTTCTGTCTATAATAATTTTATTATCTATCATAAACTAGGAAGTTATTATTTTAATTTCATAACATAAATCAATTTACACTTCCATCAAATAGAAAAGAAAACAATCGTTAGTGTGTACGGTGGACTACCGCCTCATGAACTGATATACATCATTTTATATCATCACCTCTCATTACTATTCATGATGATGAATTTAATGCTTACATATACTATTATTGAAATATAAATAATTCTGTAAAAAATTTCATCTAAGAAAATAATGATTTTAAAATAAATGCACGACTCTTTATAAATGTGTGACTCTTTAAAATTATGATTTTAAAAAATTGTTATTTTAATTTTCAAAAATTATTCCAAATAATCTTCCAAGTAAATGAAATCTAAGAAAACATTATTGGATGTTACTTATGATTTATTGGGTTTATTATTCATGGAAACTACCCTTATTCCTTCTTTAATTGGTTTATATTTATTATATAATGATATTTATGAGATCCATTTCTTTTCCATTGGTTATGCTATGATTAAATATTTATTAAATACTTTTATTATTATTGGTTATAGTAGGAAGAATGATTTATTTTCCTATGGGATACATATGTATGAATTTCATTATATGACTGGTGGGACATATATCTTATTATAATGAATTGGGTAATGACTTTTATCTCGTGATATATACATAACTAGAATTGGTATTGATCTGAGAACAATAATGGAATATTTCCACAATGATAGTCTTGGGAGTGAACCATTACAACTATGATGGTTTTTGGAATCACCAAATTTAACATTGATAGTCCTCGTGAATAACCTTGACTACTAATGAAATTATTTTTTTTGTTGTTATTTGTTTTCCAGAATTTCATGTTTTCTACCAATGATATTTTGTCCTGGCTAATGTTCTAAAATGATTCATTTGTTATAAACTAATAATTTTTATTCCAGGACTATTGATTATGATTTTTCATATTGGGGTTATGATTTTCAATTTTCATGTTTCTCTTTTCGTACCATTATGCTCATGTTTTCCTTATATAATCTTTGATATCTCTTATCGTTGCCATTACAGATAATCTGATATCACCATTTTTTATATTTCTATTTACTTGTTTTATGAAGAATAGTATTATGTAGGATATGTCTATTAAGGTTTTATATGTGATGATGTTTTAGGTGATAATATATATTATTTTATGGTTTAGTTGTTTATTTTTCTATTATATTTATAGGTTTTTTTATAATTCATTAAAACTCATAACCTAAAATTCCATTATGTAAGTAAGTGAAAAAATTTTTTATATTGATGTTGTAAGATTATTATAGTAATAATTGGGTCACATTTTTAATGTTTATGTATTTTGTAGCAAAACCAGTAGTGCAGATTCTATGCAGTTACACTGAGTGTCTGAGTAGGTTTTAGATATTATTAGAGATTATGATATTTTTGTGAGAAGTTATCTCAATAGTTGTAGAAAACTTCATGGGACTATGAGGCCATAAGTTTAAATCCTTAAAAAAAAATTTGGTTTTTGAGATTTGAAATTTTTAGGTGGATAATGAAGTATTTGTAGGCATTTAGTTTTTTTAAGAAAATTATGTGTTATTGCATTTTGGGATGGAAAATGAAAGCCATGCAAAATCTTTTTATATTTAAAAAAATATTTGATGTTTATCATGATAATGATATTTTTTAGTTTTCATTAGATTTGTTTTATTAGGATTGTGTTAACATTTTTTTTTATAATTGGCATCCCAAATTATGCGTGACAACCAACCACATACGACAAGGCCATTGATATTAAACAGAAATCTAAAGGGTGAAAAGCGTGCATCGCCTACCACTCACATATGTGAAGTCCCATTTCTTATTTCATTTTAATTTTTGTTAATATATCTAATAGATAATGGTTATGTTCATTTTGGGAACATAATGATTATATTTTTTTTAAAGTTGGGGCCGAAGCATCATTTTTATTATTAAATCAAAGAAAAAACCTCTTTTAACTTGGTAGAGGGAAACCCATTACATAGCCCGAAGGCCTAGTGGGCTTGTATCCCATTACATATCCAGTAGGCCCAAATATATGGCACAATTCACATTCTGTGAATAGTAACCTGCCTGCTACAGTACCGCACAGTACCACCACCGCTATAGTGTCATGCTACCACTACAGTACCTCTACAGTGCCGCTACAGTTACCTGCGCCCAATGGGGTTTGAACACCCATTTCTCATGTAGGATTACGGGGTTCTTACCACTAAGACAAACCCCAACTACATGGAACATAATTATTATATAGATAATAATGGTATTAGAAAATGATATTCTGTTAAGTGATTAATTTTATTTCAAAAGAAGTTCACAATTTTTGGAAACCACTATGATTAATGTAAATAGAACATTAGCTAAATTTAGTTGAGTGATAAAGGATAAATTAATTTTTTAGAATCATGTATGAATATATGATATATATATATGGTGATTTGGATTATTTCTGAAAATTTTTAGTTAAACTTGAATACTAATAGGGACGCTACTATTCCGTTTGAGAAACAAAGAGAGACTAATGTTATTTGAAGATAAATGTTAAAATTTATCATCAAATAATATGTGATCAAATCCATCTGATTCTTTTTTAATCATAGTTTAGAATATTTTTATTGAATATGATGGTTTGTAATTTGGTGAATCGTCTAAGTTGAAATTTTGGTATAACTATTAAATAATGGAGATTAAATTTTCTTTTGATCATTTAGAGGTTTATTATTTTTCAAAAATTTTATTATCTTTCTATGTCCATTTTTTTAATGTTTAAATATTAGATCAATAGTTAATTAATCTTTTATACATTATGTGGTTCATTATATGTTATTTTTTGTGCTTCAGGCATGGAGAATTCATCTTGAATACTCATCGTTTTGGAGAAATAGATGTGTTTTGGTGGAAATTGATTAAATAATGAAAGTATATTTTTCAAATAAGTATGAATCTTTAGGTTATTATTTTATAATGAAAATTAATTCCTCATATTTATGAAATAGATCTTGAAAAAATGTTATTCTTTGACTTTTTTTTAACTCTAAAATCAACATATTTTTCAAAAATAATATATTTATGGTTTTGTTAATGTTAAATTCATAATGACATTGTTCTCTATCAATATCCATTAAAACATGATGGTTTATTTTCTATTCAATTTTCATTTTTTAGTACATTTAAACCTAGAATGTGTTATTAAAAATGACCTCCATACATTATTCTATCTCTTTTCATGGGGATAATTTAATGACCCTTTTTCAAATTTGGGATTTCATTAAAGGTATAATGGAAAGTCAAAACATGGTTCCTAAGAACAAGTTAAAACTATGAGTTTTCAATTTATTAAATGGTTTAGAATATAATATGTCAATATTTTTTAAGGAAACATTATTTTTCATAGTGTACAAGAAAATCAACTTTGAATATAAAAAACAACTAAATATTATAATTTAATTGTGGCCATTATAACTGAAATTTTCAATAGGCTTGAAGGAAGAGTATTATTAATTATATATAATGGTCATACTCATTCATTATTTTATAATTAATCATATGTATATGAGAAATATTGTTTTATTATTTTATCATTATAATATATATTTTAAAAAATATTATTTATACTGATATTTATATACAACTAATATAAGTAAATTTTAGATATTTATGATTTTTTTGATAAAAATAACTTCATTTTTTATGTTATGATATAAAAATATTCCTTTGTTGAATTTTAGATAATTATTTTAAATGATTAAATATTTTATGAATAGTGACAACTATCGATTTTTATTCATTACTATATTTTAATTTTAAGTATTTAAAATGTGAAGTTATGTTTTAAATTATTTTTAAAATATTATTTTTTTTATTTTAGTTAAAATTATTAAATTATGGTTTCTAACATGAATTTTATACATATTATAAATCAATTTTATATTTAAAATTTCATTTTTTTAGAAAACAATTTTACGTTGTGGTTTTCCAATTTAATTTTCAATTAAATCAAAAAAAATTAGTCCTTTTTAATTTTTAACTATGGATTTCATGATTCAGTTATTTTTTTTCCAAATATATAAAATACTTATCTTTAATTTGTGGTAAATATTAATGGTAACCATGGTATTTTTTGTTACAACCGTGAGGATAAAATATGGTAATTAAAGAAAAAAAATAGAATGACAATGAATATAAAATGACATTAACACTGGAGAAAAATTATTTGATGGGTTATTTTTTACCGCAATCTTCCCACGGTCTAAAATGTAACCGTTGGGATTCATTTTTATCTGATTCTGAAATTTATTGTTTATTTAATAAAAATTGAAAGATGTCATATTCATATTTTTAATAACTATAAAATAATTAATACTGGTTTATCTCGAATATATATTTGACTATTAATTGTATTTGGAAATATAAAATATATATATATACATCAAAGTAAATTAATTTAAAAAATTAGTGAAAAAATAATTATCTTTAATGCTCAGAAAATGTTGATGTTATAATTATTTTATTAATATATATATTAAATAAATGATACTAAAAATATTAAAATAAATATTATTTGAGATTATTATTATAATAAAAAAATATATAGATTACCTTGACATACTAAAGATATAAAAAAATAGTTATAACTGTTATCCTGAAATTATTAAGCTCAATGTAATTAATAGTCCTTAAAATAAAAATTAGGAATATTTAATAAAAAATAATAATTTATTAAATGATATAAAATTTATAAAAAAAGTAAATCTATCAAAATTAATGATATATGGTTGTAAAATCATAAATTATCAATTTATCTGAATTTTTTCATTTTTATTGTGACTATATTTACCATCAATGAGTAAAAATCCATGTAGTTACGGTAAGAGTAAATGTTGTTAAATTAGGGTTAAAACAAAAGTATAAAGGTATACAATGAAACAAACATGACCAAAAAATTATATTATTAACAATATTTCACTATTATCAACATTGGTTTGAATTTTTCCTTTGGTTAATGCAAACGTTTCCTTAAAATGTATTTTTTATAATTTAAATCCAAGATATATACAAAATGTCACTCTCTTTGTATTTAATACATTATTTTGTTCACATAGTGATTGAATCAAGATATTAAAAAAATTAATGTCTATATTGATCTTTATGAAATAATTACCATTAGAGGAATTTATTTTTAATTTTTAGATATTATATAATTACCACATATTCTTATGAAATTATAATGTACTATTTAATTAATTAAACCTAAATTAAATTAAGTAGTTTAAAATAATAGTTTTGATGTAATTTTAAAGAGATATTATTTTAAATGACCTTTATTGATCAATATGAAATATGAAAAGATTTTAAATCAATATATTATAATTTCTCCTTCTTTGGATGTATTTGATGTCAGATTGAATGAATAGGGTCAAAAATTACAATAATGATAATTTACTTAAATAATAAATTATTAAATTATAAAAAATTCATAAATATTTATATACTGACCATATAGTCAAAATAATAATAATTTTTAAAATTATGAGTCATTTTTTCTTTTATAGCGACATTATGAACCCTTTGTGATTAATATACTAGTTACCACAGTTAAAGTAAAAAATTCCCAACTAGGGATAAATCAAAAGTACATGATTTAAAATGAGATCAAAACTTTTTTAAATTATATTTTTATTATTCTATTACAACTATATTATATATTATATTTGAATAACCTTTCATTTTTTGTCATTTGGAAGGAAAAATTAATTTTTTTAGTAACTCCAAACGTGCCTCCAACCTCAATTATAAAAGGGAACCTCTTTACTCATATAATTTCACCACATTTCGTGTTATGGGTAGACTATAATCTACCTATTAATAACTACTAATTATCTATCAATAATACAAAGTTTATGCTCCCCACAAAAGATGAACCCTAGAAGCCTTTAGAGGATATGAAAAAGAGATGTTTCTAAGATGAGGAAATCTCCCTTTCTAATAACATTATTTTTATACACTTATATTCCTATTATAAATATATGATAAACTAAATAAGATAATAAATTATGTACTCTCCAAATGAAGACATTTTTTATGATTATGAAAAAACCATTGTAAAAAATATTTTCCTTTTAATAAGAAGTGATAATATTTCCCGTGCGTACATATGGCTCTCCTTCTCCACATATAGATAGAATTCAATATTCATCACCATATTTTATTGATTAGTATTATTATGGGTTTAATGAAAATATATTATTTATATGGTATAATAATAAATAATTAAATATTAATAATTATTTAAATTTATTTATTTCCATCAATTACAAAATGAAAACAACATTCATGTGTATGTATAACATACAGTCTCAATGAACAATGTAATTCCTTTTCTGTATTTATATTCATTGAATGAAAAAATATGTATATAATTATTATATATGATTTTTATAATATTATTAAAACTATGAAAATTTCGAGATCAATATTAAATTATATGGATCAATATTATCAAACGAAAACATACTTCAAAATAATGTAGTTATCACCAGAACATTGATTTTAAGATGAGTTTTTTCTCACAGAGGTGATACGATGTTGTAAATAAATCATAGTAGGTATGATAAATTAATAGTTATGGTATAAATGTTTAATAAATCAGTATGTATTGTACATGAGGTTTCAACATGAACAAATAATTTTGAGACTTTAGGTAAGGTAATTTTTAACTCAATTTCCATTAATTGGGTAAAACTTCTATTTCATAGATAATTTCATTCTATAATTATGTGTGAAATTAATTTTTATTATCATAGGTTTTATTTCCTCCTTTTATATGTGTTTAAAGTGAATACACATAATCAATTCATTTTATTGATTCTCACATCAATAACATGATATTTTTAAGGGTTTATATCAGATTATTATTATTATCAGATATTGTTTATGTTTAAGTATCTGATGGAGAATATTTCTCTAAGAAATATGTATTTTCTAAAAAATGTTTCTAAAAAGGATTTTACTATTATCCTATTAATTTTTTAAGTCGTTTTTAGTTTTCCATTTTATAGAAATGATTTAAAATAATACATTTTTTTCATTTTCAAAAAAAGTTACTTTGCGATTTTTTTGAAAATTTTGAATTGAATGTTTTCTAACATATATAGATTGAGTGGATTTTCCCACTATCATGAAACCATAATTCCATGAGTATTTCATTAAAATTATAAGGGATATTTTAGAATAAATGGTTTTTATTTATAAATTCTAGGATCAAATAAATTATTAAAAAAATAGAAATATTATTTCTCATGAATTAATTTAAGGGATATTTCAAAATTATTTTCATCTAACATAAATTTATATGATTATACATAAGATTTTTTATGGTTATTAATGACTTATAATATCCTTATTCCTTATATAGTTGTCTAATGTTTATGATAGTATGCTATTTATGAAACCCATTTCCTTTCCATTGATAGAGTTATGATTATATGTTTAGGAAACCCATTTCTTTTTATGGGTGATTGATATGATGAATTATTTATATTCTCATGGAACACATATGTATAGTTATTATTATTTAATTTGGGGCACCTATATATCTCTCCAATGAATTGGGTAAACAATTATACCTCATGATATAGGTTGAAGTGGAATGTGCAGCGATCACATTTCAGTAAGGGACATTATCCACCATGATTGTCTTGGGGTAAACCATGAAATATATTATTTGTTTGGGAGTGAACACATCCCATAATGATATTCTTGTAATATATCCTTGATTACTAATGAAATGATTTTATATGATTATATTCTTCACCAATTCTATTTACTCATGGCCCTTATTCTTGTTGGATTTATATCTTCTAATCTGTCATGATTTATTATAGGACTCAATATTTCTATTTTATATATTAATGTTATCATTTAAATTTCTATTTTTATGCTCTTAAAACCATATTATATTATTTTGATTAAGTAAACATTGAAATCTAATATAGTTACCATCACTTAGAATCTAAGAACACTCTTTCTTATGTGGTAATTTACTAAAGTTATAAAGACGGTGCAAGAGTAGTAAATATCTAAGAAGGGTGATAGATGTGAAGAAAATTTAGACGATGCCCTATTCTTTTATGCCTTATTTTATTTTTTTATATGTAATTTTTTTCATAAATTTATAATACTCTATTATTAAAAGGAAATTTGGTATATAAGTGGTCAAATATATTAATTTTACATTGTTTTTTATGTTAGAATTTGGGTTTTAATTTTAATATTTATGCCTTTGTCAGAAGATCAATAAATAAAGATTCTTGGATGTTATAGAATGTGAGGAATCATGATTGACGTATCAGATCTCTCTAAACCACTCTTTTCATTGGGTTATGACCATTTTATCTCTAACTAACTTCTTATCTCCCTTTATTTTTATTTAATTTTTCAAATATATAAATATTTATCTATTATATATACATAGGATATTATCCCTTCCTTTTATAGGGAAATACATTCCTTTTTCTCTTTTCCCAAATTACATCATTGTGACAATTAGTATTATAATGGAATGATGAATGATTATATAACCCATTTTCATTATAGGGGTATTTCACATATTGTTACTTATGATTGATTTAAATTATATGGTTCATATAAATAATGAACTTTTTATTATTGTTTCTCCCATATGGCGCTCCAAGGCATTGGGTAAAGATTTAGTCTCACGAGGAATCATGTATGATATTAGAGAGTGACCCTAATCCATATGGTGGACTGGTCCACCATGTCATATTTTCTATATTGTTAGGCTTGAATCATGTTTATGTTAGGTTATATTTTACTACAATATTTTCTATATATCCATGACATTATTCTACTATGTTATTTATGTATTTCTTCCATGATATTACTCATGATCCTTATCTTTTATGATATCATGTCATTCATATAACTCACAAATTTTGTTTCCATAACATGTATGTTCAATTACATATATTTTTAGCTCAACCATTTCATTTATACGTCCCAAATGTTATCCTTTATAGTTTTTTAGTTCAATTGGATTTAAGAAATCATTATGGTGACTAAAATCTAGATTTCATGTTTTATGTTTGCTTTTGATGTATGAAAAACCTAGTTTTCCGAAGACATTATGCCTCACAATGTTTGGGGTACTAATTATTATATATTTATGTTAAATAATCGTAGAATAATATGCGTATGTTTATTGGATCACTATAGTTAGTACCAAATAATATTATAGTCATTTATTTCCTTTTATACTAGCATAATTTAGTGAGAACCTTAGGGAAGGTTATATGTTAAAGACAAGTTGTAGAAAAATATATAAAATTTTGGTCAAATTTAGAGTAATTGGGTTTCACGAAATTACATCCCTATCTAAATACTACAAGTGGGTGAGGCTCATGAAGGGTTGTTCCTTGGGGAAGTAACTCTAAATAAGTAAATTTCAATTTACTCAATCATCACCTTATTCATGAAAATTGGATATTCATAATTCCACGTTTAAAACACCCAGGGAATATAATTTTAAAATTAAAAACTTCTTATGAACCATTATGAAGTTTTGGAAAAAAAATTAATATATTAAAAATAATAAAAAATATTACTAATGTAACCATGACTAAATCCTAGACACTCGTAAGCCATCATATAATTATCATTTATAATTTATTTCATATAGGTATATAAGATTATCTTTTTCAATGTTATTACACTCTCATCTTGTTAATTTTATTATTTGTATTTAATTATGAAAAATAACTGATATAATGACAAAGACTAATATGATGGGATATGTAATAATTTACATGATGAAATTCAAAACCAAATTGGAATTGAATTTAGAAATAATATGATCATTTCAAATGATGTATATTGAATTATGATTAAAAACTAGAACATAATTGAATTTTAAAAAACATAAAAGAAGACATGGATGATGTGAAATGGATGATAAAGTGTAAGGGATGATAAAGAAAAGAAGAATCAGTTTCATACATGTAAAAAATTTAGATGAGGGAAAATGGATAATTCCTTTAGGTAAATGGGAGATGTTTTATATGTGTAAAAAGAAAGAAAATGTATGATAATTTCTTATAAAAAATAGGAGTTTTGTTAAAAATATGTAGGTAAATATTGTTCATAATAAGGCACCACAAACAATTCAATGGAATATATATAAGAAATATAGTCATTATCCAGAAACATTTTATAATATAGTGATTAATTCATATGGTCCATTGTTATGAAATCCTTTGAAGTAGAATGATTGATTTTTTAGGTGTTGAATCTCAAGAATCATGTTTTGAAGTATTTTTTGTCCATTGTATGTTTGTTATTATAAACATACAACTTTGGAGACTTTCTCTATATTATAATTTTATTTTGTATTCTATAGGATATGTTGAATGTTACTAATGAAATATAAATTTGATTTAATTTTATAGTGATATTTTATGAAAAAAATGAATGAGTAAAATATAATCTTTGATATGTTATTTGTATGGAGGTAATTATTTTAAATAATTTTTTTTTAATTTTCAAAAAAACAAATTATATAGATTTATATAGTGGATAATAACTATTTGGAAGAATAATTTTATTTTAATAAATTTTATCAGGTCTTGGAGATTGTTATTGTAATTATATTATAAAATTAGAAAAAGGAAAATCTATTTGTTGTGTGATAACCCATCAAATATAGAATAGACATGGGGAATTAACTCACAACCAAAGGTAAATAAGGGTGAAATTCATACAAAATCCCTATGTGATGTAATAGTAATTTTCAATTTTTTATACATAAACTATTTATGGATGAAAATTAATTTTAATTTTAGAAATATGTTATAGGATAAAATATTTTCTAGTTTTTATGATTTTTGAGGTGAGTGATGATGTTTATGGACATGATTCATTAAGTTGAAGTATATGTAACACTTAGGTCCAACATGTGATTTAACATTAACAATTGGTTGATAATGAAATATTATTAATATTTTGGGGTTATTTAGGAGGGTTATTTTTTTAATATTCTATGTTGATCCTCTGGTGTAAATGTTTATGTAAAATGTATTATTTTTAAATGTGTAGGTGTATAAATTTTGTAACTAATGTTATCCTTTTCAATTTTGTTTAATATTTACTGATATGAGGTATATCTATTTATAATTTCATGGTTATTATGATACATTAAATGTTAGATTTATTAGTTTTGTCATACAAAATTCATATTGGTTACTAATTCATTGTTTTAAGAGATTAACTTGAAATTAATCGAAGAATAAAAAAATAATTAAATTCTTCCAGTAAAAAAGAATGATGAAAAGTAAATATATTTTCTTATTATCATAGTCAAGATGGTAACAAAATTTTTCAAGAATAGGAAAAGGATATTGAAATTGAAATGTTAGCCTATTATAATAATTTTTGATTAATTGATGGCCTTTTTGCCCATCATAAAATTTTGGGTGTTGTGGTCTTTAGCATTATCAAGATAATAAATATATTTTGATAAATTATATTTTTCACTCCCCATCATAATTATTAAATTATTATTTTCATATTTTTCCATGTATTCATGTCTCACTAATGTCTTCCTACTTGGAACACTAGTTATGTGTAGTTTTTGATGTCATTATCACTCCCAATTAAATCTTACAAAGAGAAAAGTTTATTAAACCTTTTTATGATGTGGTATATAAAAATGGTATTTTAAAATGTAAATTTTTTTAATATTGTGTCCGTTTAAAAATTATGATGGAAGAATTTATTAAATGATGGAAATGTAACCCAATGATATTTTAAAAGAAGAAAAATATGATTGTTACTGTATTCGACACACAACACTGATCTTAAATGACCCACGAAATATATTAACATTATAAACACAATATTAAATTAGAATTTTTTAATAGTACTTAATAATTAATAAAAAATATATAATGATCCAACTAAATATTAATTTATGGATAAATTATTAATAAATAATCACTCAAATTTTAATAAATATAATTTATTCTTAAAAAATCTGATTCATTCTAATTTTTTTTATTTTTAAAGGAAAATATTATAATTAATATATGTAAATCATATAAATATTATTTAATTAAATTAATATAAATTTTTAAATGATCATATACTAATTAAATTTGGTTGTAATTTTTTATTTTTTGAATCTTTTTTATTTTTTAGTGAATAGATAGAATTATTGATTTTTTAAATACTGTAATTTGATTTCATTAAATAAAATAAATTAAATGGTTCTATTATATTTTTGATTTGGTATTGAAGTCTAATATACACCATTTTATTTTTTATAAATTATTTAATTTCTTTATAATAATTTTTTTAATGATTACTTATAAGATTTTTATGTATAAAATATGGTTTTCGGAAAATATATTATATATGCAGAACCTTTACCCATATAAATTAAATAAAAAAAATCCTTAGTAATGAAAAATATATATTATATAAATATATTATAAATATATTTATTTTATTTTCAATTCATATATTTATGGTATTTTTAATAGTGTTTATACATAATCATCCATTCCTTGAAAAATTCAGTTCAGGAAAAACAATTTTTCAACAAATTTTCTAGGGTAAAATTTAAATATAATTATTTCCCTTCTATGATTTGAATTTAATAAAATTTATTAAGTATTTTTAAATTGAAATATTAATATTAGGTAATAATTTCAATATAAGTTTTGTCAAAATGAATATTAAAAAAAGTAAAAAACTAGTCACCATGGTGAATAACTAAATTGATAAACATGGGTAACCATAGATTTAATTATCATAAAATACATTAAAAATGATTATTTTATTATTATAGAGGATATAAAAAAATATTACCATTCCAATAAATTATTTATCAATTTATTAGGAACATTTCATGAGCGTGACTTCCAATTAAATACTACTTTTGGGTATCTACAAAAATTCCACTCCCTATTACTTATAGAAGAGCACATACTATCCTACATATTCCATAAATAATAAATCCATGTGGTTAAGAAAATGTATACCAAAATAAATGAATTGATTTCATAACCTTGTGTTAAGGGAAATTTTTTACCAGAAATCAAATTTGGGGAGGATTTTCGTATAATCCAAAAAATATGGTTCGACGAATAAGTATCATTATTGAACAAGATTGTTTTTCATTCTTTAACCCCCACATTAAAATATTATAAAATCATAATGTTATAAAAAAATTAGTACCACCCATATAACGTGATTTTTATTTTTTATTTTGTAACCATAATCAATCTCTACCTCGATAAAATGGGAAGCAAAACCGTAATTTGTTTGTATAATGGATTGAAACTTCATAAACAAATATATTTCATTTTCTGTCATCGCCTATCATGATTATTCAATATGATGGATATAATTTTCATATCTGATATTCCGGAAATATTAATCATTCATGAAAATCATTATATCACATATATATATATATACATATATATATTCCTACATTACCATATATTGAAAAATGATAATGTCATTCATGTGTATGGCGGACTTCACACTCATGATACGAATAATTATTTTTTTAATAACGTTGAACCTGGATTGTAGATGTAAGTATATTTAATGAATTAATATTATATTAATCATATAATTATAATTTTTGTAATATAAAATAACCCTAGCCTTACTTCAATCATAATCATAAAAAAATAGAAATGTTACACATGCGTATATACGGTAGGCCATCTCTATGATTGTAACATGGTTTATTTTTCATTATAATACATAATAGTTAGTTCAAAATTTATAATCTATGTAAAAAAATATATTTATTTTTTTTTATTAATTTTTTTATATGATAAATTAATAAACTTCTTAACTGTAAACAACTTACGAATGTGATTTATAACATATAAGTTGAACAACATCAAGACATGATATTTGAACATAAATAATTTTCTAATTGAATATTTTATGATAAAAATATTTAAATAATTTATATAGAAATGAAATATTTAATAAAAATATAATAATTTACATAATATTATTGATCTAAAAATAATTAACACACGTGATGAATCATGATCTAGGTAAGCGATCTCTCTAATCCACAGATTCCTTTTTATTATAACCATATATATCTAAATCACATTATATCTCTAAAAAGTGTTATATAAGTATTATAAATTGGTAAATATTTCTTTTAAAAATATAAAGATATCATTATAAACTCATATTATTGGAAACATAGAGGATTAGTTATAAGATTTATGTCAGGATTATCAGCTTTTTTCAGTATAGGAAAATGAAAGGGGCTCAAAGCATGATTAACCAACCATTAGTTTATAACATTTCACATATGGTCCTCCATTTTTGCATATAGTGTGAAAAAATGGAATGATAGATAATATCCAAGTCATTTTTTGAGAGATTCACATTAGGTTCACCTTTTTTGTTTTCATGTAGTGTGAAATCAAAATTTCTTGGTGAATTATATCCCCATCATTTGTTATATGAGAGATTAAATATTTATTCACCATTTTTGTTTCAATGGGAATGATATTATTTATTTTTGTTATTTATTTGAACGGATGTTTGATTTCATGGGATGGGTGTTAAATGTGCTCCACAATTATTTACATCAGTTTACCATCGTTGTTCTTAATGAAAACTCACAATAGATCCCTCTTCCATAACTGGGTATAGACATTCTTTGCAAAGGAAGGTGGTCCATTTGGATTTCATAACCAATGATGCATAGGGAGTCACATTAGTCAAAAATATCAGAGGTCAGCCTCATCACACCATGTTGGGTGGAATTCTTCTTTCTCGTGGACTCTCATAAATATTTGATAAATAATATTGAATCTCTTACTAATATCTATACCGGACTAGTTAACCTATGAAATTGATCACAGGTTTATCCCATTCATGTGCAGAAGATGGAAATATCATTTGGGAATCCATCTCTATATATCTGAGGAAAAAAATTAATTTCTCAATAATTATTTGATACTTATATTCTAAAGCTTCATAATACAAACTTTAGTATTTTCCATATACATAGTCGTGGTTAATATTACAAGGAGGCGATAGATCAATTATAAAGAATCATATATATCACATATATTATAGGAATTCTATCTCACATAGTTTCTTAAACCAGTGGAGTTTAACATCATGTGGAAAAGAAATATGTTCATGAACTCAAGATCATTATATTTGAGATCGAGTCTTGAGGAGACGTCATCTGTGTCTTGGTTATAGTAAGAATAATAGTTATTGTAGTTGGTCACTACATTGGGAGTGACACTAAGGTTAATTATATTATATAGAGGTTAATAATATCATACAACTAATCGAGGCATACATGTTTAGATTTCTTTGGATGATGGAGATTAATGAGGAAATTTAGGTGACCGTTGTAACTCTTTAGGTGCACGTGAGATATTATCGATGGGTGAAATATGGGATAATAAATAACCAGTCCCACTGCATATGAATGTGGGTCTTATGTGTTTATACCAAACTTGGGATGTTTCATTATAGGGATCCAGACATAGATAATAATCCTTTGTATATTGGTTATAAAAGGAACTAGACTCATAATTGTTTTGTTGGAATATTAGTCCACTAATGAATGACTTATAATGATCACCTCATTAGAATTTTTGTGTTCGAAATGGTTGATTGGCCAGAGAGATGACAAGATATACACTAAGGTGGATACCAATTTTATTTTGGGCTCATTCCTTAGGAAGGAATCCTATATATACAGGATATGGAAGGAATATGAGTCATCATTATTCCAGTAGTTCTCTATCCAACGGTGAGTGAGGAAATATGATCATCCCATGAAAATTATTGTATCACAATGGAAGAAATTTATAAGACATGGCTATAATTATACCAGTGTATGTTCCCATTTTAATTCGATCTTTGGCCTTAAGAGTGTTTACTTTGTATCTTGATTATATAAGGAATCATATTTATCATTGTTTATCTACTTTAAGATTTCAAAATAATGTTTCTATTTTATGCGGGGCATATCATATTATACAATTGGTCATGGCTTATACACTGAGGTTTCCCTTCTATTTATTGAGACATTTCACATGAATGAAATAATAAATTTATATCATTATGCTCATGTGATTTATAATCAATATGAAAAATGATGATAGAAAACAAAATAATCTCATTTATTATGGAAGTCAAGCTTATGTGTTGGGAATTCCCATTAGGGGTTTGGAATGGAGCTCAGGCTAATGGATGGGATCTTATATATCCTCATTATTATAATAATTAGAGTAATCATAGTTCATTTGGAAATGTCTTATTGTAACACCTTTATATTTTATGATATTTATTCTTTTTAATTTCATTTTAGTATTTTGTTTTACGCAACAACATTATTAGATTTCACTATATGCAACACCGTATTAGTATGTAGTATAAGAAACACTATTCTATACATGTGTTACATAGAATTTCACGATCTTTTGAAAGAATTCATTTCATACAGTACTTAGTATAGATTTTGATCAATGTATAAATGAACTATTTTTTTATGTTATAATAAATATAATAGGATGATTTCACTAAACATAACACATACATGGCTTTAATTACACACAAGAGAAACCTTCCTCGATAGCTTGTTTTGTACGTAATACAAAGTTTAATTAAACAACGAAATATCATTAAAATATTACTATTTAATGGGATATAAAAAAGATGTTATGAATATTATTTACCAAATTTTGAATTTTATATATCATTAACATTCATTTTATGTATTTTCTAGAACATGATATTAGAACAAATTCAAATTTTTATATAAAAAAAGAATTTTTTTAAATACGGTTTTTCGGCCTTTTGATGGAGCACCCATTTCAAATATAGTTTTTAACACTAATAAATATTATATTATAAAAATTAAATATCTTATTTTGAAGAGGGACGAAAAATTTATTTTGTTGAATTCTTGGTATTTTTCTGAAAGAATTCATATTTTAAAGAATAGTAAAAAAAGTATTTTAATTCAAAAATTCCTTTTCATATAATTTATTTATACAGTTAGATTTTCTTTTAAATATTTTTTAAATTGTAATTGTACTATTATTGTAATTGAATCTGATGTTGGTTATTGGAATTAATTTCACATTTAAATTGGACAATAACACATGTAAATATTTTGATAGTTTTTTCTTCTTAAAAACCAGCTTTTTGGTTTTCACATTGGGAATTAATTTTAAAATAATTTCTCCCTATTTTCTATTTTGAATATAGAAAAATGGATTCCATATTTGGAATCAAAATTTAAATTTAATATAAATAGTTCTCTTTTATTTTATTCATAATATGAATTATAACAACGATATTTTTTTTTACCATAGTTAAATGTAAATTAGGAAAATTTGTGTAACAGATTATAAGATAAGGATAATAAAATTATCCTAGAACCTCCCAAAATCCTATAGGATGACTTAATTCAAATCATTAATATATTATTTTTGAATCATAATGATTTAATGGATACATGAAAAGGAAAATGATCGAGCTATTAATAAAACCTATGAATGTGACAAAATTTCAAACTCAGATTTCATATAAGTATTATAATTTTAATATAGGGCTAAAAAGATGAAATGATAGAACATAAAATAGTACATGGAATATAAATCAATTAACTAGATCGTGATAATTTTTTAGAAAATAAATAGTTACCATGATATCTTATACATTGATGATGTAAAAATTAATTAATTGATTTGAAATGGATAAAACAATTTTTATTAAAATTATAATAACCAAAAAAATTCCCAAACAGATGAAAAAATATTATTGGAATACTATATCTCGACCATAATCATTCAAGGGTCAATATAGATACCATTTATATCCTTATTGAGTAGATTATGACATTTATATTAGTTTATTTAAAGTATTGTTGAAGTTTCCATATTTATACGTTTACAAGTATATCATCTTTTCTATTATTGAGTTTATAGAAGAAAAATTATTCTACATATATATTTATAAAATATATTAAATTTATATTCATCATAATATTGTATTTTTAATTTTTACATAGAAATATATATATTTAATAATTATATAAATTTATTGTAGTAATTATTTGATTAATAGAGATATCAAAAAATTATTTTTAACAATATTAAAATAAATATATTTTTGGATACTTTATATTTCAAATTAATTTTATATATAAAACGGACCTCAAGGGAATATAATAAAATAGATTTTCGGAAGTTAACTTCTTATAATTAAATTTTTAAAAATGAATAAATTGAAAGTGTCCATATTGGCACAATTGATTATTGATCATAATATTGTTTTATTAAATTATTTAAAAATAAAAAAACAAATTTAATTAAAATTATGATATGGTCAAAAAAAGTTCAAAATTAATTATTTATTATATAATTTACATCAAATAAGTCAATATATTAGCCTTTTAATATTGAAGTTTTTGTTACCCTAGTTAAAACATAATAGAATAACTAAATGTTCAATTGAAAATATTAGGTTTTAATGGACATTAGTACTTATATAAAACTTATTGGTTGGTGATATTACAATCCTATTTCATTTTATCATCAAAAATGGAAATTTTTTAGGTTTTTAGTGGGGTTTGATTTTATTATAAATTAATATTTTTATGGATTCCAAAAGTACACAACACCTCAATTATGATAGGAAACATACTCACTCATTTAAATAAACTCATTATTCCTTAATCTTCATACCTACTCTAACCATTTCTCTTTTAATCATCTTTATATAAATTCTAGAGGTGATGGTCCTCTCAAAATACCAACTCTAGTTTCATTAAGATCAGATCTAAAGAAAGCACGTCAAAGAAGAGGTATTCTCCTCTTTCGATCCATTCATTTTTCATTCTACAGATAAATATACATAATGATTTCCTTCCTTATATAATAATAACTCTAGTAGAACTTATATACTAAGATGATATTATAATTATGAGACAACCACTTATAACTTTATACACATCATAATAATTATGAAATGACTATTCATGTGTACCCACAGCTTATCATCTCCACGTCGTGCTTTAATGTATTTTTAAACACCACATTATGTGGATCGGTATAAAAATCATTATAATAACTATATATGATTATTATAAAAATATATTTATTCTTAAATAGAGTACGCCTGGAAAATTTGTACCACTGAATAATTATTGGAATGATAAAATCGCTTGTGCGTACGTACGACCTACTATCTCTATGACGTAATGTTATTTTTTATACATGTTACCCACACTAGCATGATTTTATAAATGTTAATAATGAATAAATATGGTATTTATTACGTTAATATCATTTTATAATGAAATAAATATGACCTAATAAGTAGAACTAGACTTTTTTGACAAAACATGTATATGATCATAAAGCAGTTAAACACCAATTAATGAAGACCAATAAATAATTCCAACAAACGATGAAGACCATGACAATATATGATCTCCATGATTCTCGAAAAAGTTCATAACATTAATTAATCGTATAATATGTATGGGCACATAATAAGCATATCATACCTAATGTAAGAGAAAATTTCACAATCTCATTATTTTTTGTGATTGTTTATACGTAAGTATTTTATAAGGATATATATATCATCCATGACCATGATTTATAAAAATGTATTCATCAAGTATTTTGTTATTATATTTATATTTAATTACATTTTTCCCATTGTTTACTTTTACTACTTGGTACAGATTGAATCTTTTTATTGTTTACTATACAAGGCACATTTTGTCTTTTCCGAAAAAAGCACGAAGAGAATGTTTTTAACTTATACAACATGAAAAATATTTTACATATTCATGAGAACATATTTACATGATGATATCTCTACATTATATATTTTTTATTCTCAACTAAATTATTTTCTTTTGAAATTTCAGGTCATTTTGAGAAAAGAAAATGTTTTTGGAGATAGATATTTTCCTCAAGAATTCAGTTCATGTATTCTACAAAAATTATTTATCATCTAGGATACTTCTATTTAATTACCATTGTGATTAAATACCTATTACTACAATGATTTTATTTTGTTAATGAATGATTTATATTTTATATGGATTATTCTATGATTGAATGTTGTTTATGAATCCCATTTTATTTCACAGGTTATGCATTGATGAATGATTTATGTTTTTGTGGAAAATATTGAAATGATTTCATTCTAAGATGGGTGGGACCTATATATCCCTCCAATTCATTTGGTAAATATTTATATCTCATGAGATTAACATTAATGGAACAAAAAGTAAATCCAGTTCAGAAATACAGGGCTGAAATGATAAGTAAATTCTATTCAGTAATACATGGCTGGAACGGAACGTAAACCTTGTTATGTGAATGAATTTGTCCACTATGATGGTCTTGGCCGTAATTATTTTACTACTATATAAATCCTATTATGTGATTATTTGTTTTAAACAATTTTATTTTTTATACCAATACTATTTTACAGTGGTAAATTTTTCTTTATGATCTATGACTTATGAACTACATTGTTTTATTTCATGACTCATTATTTTGATATTTATACATTATGTTCACACTTTTACATTCTTATTCTTATGGTTTTCATTATTGTATAAATTTTTACCATTACTAATCATTTGAGCTCACAATTTTTATGTTTTAGTTTCCACAAGATATACAGAAATGTTTTAGTTAGGAAAACAAAAAGGGGAAGATCTTTTTGGGTGGTGTTGAACATCATTAACAATGTTAGAAGATTATGTTCTATGTTTCCCAAGACACTAAACTAATACCATCATTGGGTGTTTATTTATGACAAGTAATGAGTATTCTGAAAATTTAATGTAATTTCCATGTATGTCATTGATGGGTTGTTAAAGTTGGTATTAGAGAAAAGGTGTAGTCAAATATGGAAATTAAGATGTGAAAAATTTAGTGATATCCCTAGAGATATTTATATGGTATGTCTAGGGATGTCCTTAAGGTTAATTATAGCTGTATTTTATCGTCCTATAATTATGTAAAAGATCATGAATAACCTAGGATTAAACCAAGGTTGATATAGAGTAAATGTAATCTTATTTTATTATGTTGTTTTCCTAGTATGATTTTTTTCCTCTCATACTATTTTTTTTGGTTTTAGACAATGGATGGATCCCAAAAAGATAGTGTTAATAATCAATGCATTGGGTAATGAAATGACTTTCCTCCTAAACAACCAAATGTTATGGGAGATGGAATGGAAAATATTATTTCCATACATACAGAAGCTATGAATCATTCTGGACATCCAAATGCACAGAGAAGGGAACTACGTTCTATTCAGTCATTCATGAGGCAATGTCCACCATTTTTATATGGGTCCATCAGATCCAATTGTTTCTAAAAAATGGACCAGTAGCATTGAAAATCTACATTCCATCATTTTCCATTAAAACAATGATAAATTAATTTTGGTTTTTTAGCATTTAGAAGGTGAATCTGACTAGTGGTGCACTCCAATTATGAATAAAATGCTGCAAGATGAAATTTAATTAAAGGAATGGGATGAGTTCATGAACATATTTTTCAAGAAATAATTCACTCATATTCTATGAACAAATATGGAAAAGGATTTCCATTATCTTAATAAAAAGGATGATTAAAATGTTGGTACATATGAGGTGAATTTTACAAGTCTTCCAAGGAATTATTCTGGCTTTTTCATCCAACCTGAATGTAATGTTTATTGATTCTTTAGTTGATTAAAACCAATTATTCAAATGGAATTAATAATAAGATACATTAATATCTTTCAAGATATTGTGTTTTTCACAATCAAGGTGGAATTAGAAATTGGTTTTGTATATCTACATCATGGGTTTGACAATAAATAAAAGAGGTAGTTTATGGGAAAATATCAAACAAAATGGTGAAAAGAAGTTGAATGTTTCCTTATGATCAATGTGTGGAAAGAAGCATGATGGAGACTTTCTTAAAGGGAGTAAAAAATGATTCGTGTGTGAAAAATAAGGTCATAGAGATGTTGATAACATTAGTAATGTGAAAAATGATGCTAATGAGGTGAATAAAGAAGAGACTACAGAAAACTCACAACATACACTTCAATTTTACAAGTTCAAAAAAATAAGGAATTATGTTAACCAATGCCCAAATGCAAGGGTTAATGATGACAGATGTCAGCAACCTCTTAAAGAAAAATATAAAGGAAGTAAAATTAAATCACTATTGGAGATTTTTAGTATGACATTGAAATCACGGAACATTTAAGTGTTATTTTAATGGGATTCTAAAATAGTCCATTGGAATTCAATTTATAGTATTATTGAAAATTTGAATATCTATGTATTGGTCCATTGTGGGTTTCCATAACTATGTGGTACCGGTAACCATGAAAAGTGATTGAAATAATTTTAAAATTCACATGATATGCGCATAATGAAGGGATTCAAAGATAATGAGACGTTTGACGGTATTAATAATCTAATGAAAGGTATATGAAAAAAGTGATATCATGGTTTGATTATATAATTTTTTTTGGTATTTTTTGTGTTTGGAAAGACTTTATTTTTTCATTATTCATGTTTTCACTATTGTTATACTATGATTCATATTATTATCTTGTTTCAAGAGAATAAATTTTTAAGGTATAAACATTTTTGGATTGTGAAAACCAAGAACTACCAAATGAGATAGAGGAGATCAATTTTATGTTAATTTAGTTCACCTATTTATAATGTTTTATATTATCATTTTCCAGAAGGATTGTGATGTTATCCATTTAAGAATAGTATATGTTTTATTCTAGTTAATGTTTGTTAGATTAATGTATTATCTCACTATAGGTGGGATTATTCAATGATGATAACCTATTATATCCTTTTTTTGGGATAGATGGTATGGAATTTCATTATATCACATGATTTTATAACACTTCATGAATGAAAAAATCAACATTATTTCTCTAAATAAGATATTAAGTGGAAAATTTTTAATGAATGACCAATAGTGATACTATAATAAAATCTAGTATGTATTTCTCCTAATCCAAATAAATAATCAACATCACAAAAAGGATCCTGAAACCAAAAATGAAATCATAGTACCTTATTATCGTATGAATTAAAGGGTCCCTTAAATCATCATAGAATTATGGATTTCTAGTAGTTTACCCTTTCTTAACCTTATTCTCTATCACAACCCATCATATCATAATGGTTATATTTCTCTTCCATATCCATGTTGTCACTTCCCACATGTGTTTTCTTATGTGGAAACCTAGTGATAGTTTACATTGGTTAACCATTACTTTTATAATATCCAATTTTTAATATAGAGTTTTAGTATTACATTTTACGATGTTGGTTTCAATGAAAGAATGTAAGGCCTAGACCCTAGATACCATGAGCCAGTGTATTATTACATAACATCAGACAGATCACAAGAGATCAAGTCTCAAAAAACTGATAAGTTTAGTAGCCTTAGATGTACTAGATGCATACATATTTTTTACATTACATTATGAAATGAAAAAAACTATATTGTGTCCCCTTTGAACACACTCATATCCCTTAGCCTATTCCAGTGGGTTAATCATAATATACTTCTTCAAATCTGGGGAAAAAGAAATCATAAAAAATGGGTAAGCTCATTTTCTCAATAGGGATAATAATATAGCAGAAACTATTATAAATAATAATTAAACTTTAAGACAATGTATAATACTAAAAAACATTTTTAAACATATAATTAAGCATACTATGGAAAAGATAATTCAAATAATTCCATTTACATATTCACATGGATATTATACTAGTCGAATAATCACATGTAATATCAGTAGATAATTTCATAATTATAGAATGCATAATGCCAGACATCATAACCCCATAGTCAAGGCCTAGTGTTATGACTACAATTAAGATTTTGTCAAGGCTTTGAGCAAAGAAACTAGTTTGTCACATGAGTCCTGTCGATCCATTGAGAAACTATAGTGGGATCCACCCATTATTTACTATCTCTAATACATTCCTCATATGAAAAGGTTGAAACAAAACATAAACATTCATATTAAAACTAGAATACGAAATGTTAAAAAATTATCCATAAACAACGAATGGTACAGAAATAAGACATCCATTTTCAAACATATCACAAAACCATTAATACAATATCCATTATTTTATCATAATAAATCTACTTCAAACAAATATAAAATCCATCAAATGATAATGAAAAAATTGATATCAAAACTATTTAAGGGAAATATATCTTTACCTTTTGAATTATTTTAAAATTAAAATAATTATAAATGAAAACATTTATTTTGAAAATATTATTATAAGTAGGTAAGGAAATATTCAAAGGTGTTATATTAGCGGAAAATAGCCTCACCCAGCATATGAGTTAAAAAACATTACTTAATTTGTCAGAAAGGTCATAAAATAAATTTTTTTAGAATGTGATGAAATGATTCCTTTCTAACCGTTTTATAAAAATTAAATCAATGATGTAAATTAATTTAACCCATACTAATGTAGATAGTAAAAATGTTTTGAAATACATTTTTAATAAACACATATGGGGATGATAAATATTTCCCCGAAGATACTCACGTATAAAAAATCTCAGATAATAAATAAATTGTAAAATTTACCATTATATTTTACTTTTCCTTAGTAGTGGGTTGGTTAAAATATTATATAAATGTTAAATCATTGTTATAAAATTATACAAGAACAACATTCATAAATATGATATCATATAAAATCTTCTAATACTACTTTGTTAATGATTTTTCAGTAGTATCATCATTTCAGGTGTTAACTGATCCATTTTTATATATATTTTGTTATAAAAGTCATTTTTGTTATGGATAAGATGCTTTTTGTTCATATCCATAATGATATTAAGTTCATAAACATTACTATAAATCATAAAATTAAAATTATTCTTGACTGGATACGATCGGGAATGAATCTAATCGCGTTCGTGGAGACTATAATTTATACGAACACACGAGCGACAATATCTTACTATTGATAGTGAAATAGTATGTAATTGGATTTTATATTACGTATAAATAATAATTAACATGATAAATTCATTATTTACATCATCTATACTCATTATTATACCCATCTAAATAATTATGTGTATAATAGCACATTATACCACTACGTGGAGACAATAAGCTGTACGTACACATGTTTGTTGACTTTGTAATTCATATGATAGATAGATTAATAAATATGGTTATTCAATATTTATAAAAACATCACAGTATGTAGATGTTACTAGAGTAATTATTTTGTTATAGAAACAACAATGAATGTGGAAGTGGAAAATGAAAAGATATTTTAAAGAGGTGATGAAATAATTACCTCTTCTTTGGGTGCTTCCTTTTGATTTGATCGAAACGGTAAAATATGATGGATTTAAAATAAAATTAAGGCCTATAGGATATGTTTTGGGTAGTTTGGAGGATATTTGAGTAGGTATTGGCCTGTAAAAATGGCTTTGGATGTGTGATTTTGAGATAAGGTGATGAACCCTTTTATAAGATATGCGAGGGTCACATTATGAAAAGCTTTAAATATTAATTTATTATAAAATCATATTCAGTTTATAATGAATCCTAATGAAATTATTTCACAGATAATGTGGGGATGATTCAAAAACCACTCAACTAATAGGTTTCAAAAAGGTTTTGGTCACCATATTAACCATATATTTTTTATTTAACTCATAGTTAAATAGTTTAACTTTTACAATTTATTCTTGTATTATTAAAATAAATGGTTAATAAAAATACTATAAAAAGACAAGAGAACCCCAAGTGGTTCATTATTGACATATCTAACTGTATATAATTCATTTGTACTATCCTTAGATTTCTAGGATTTTTATATCAACTAATAATATAGTATTTGTTTTAAAAACTCATTTGTGTTAATTTTGACACTATTTTGTATTTTCTATTTTTAAGTCAAAATAACATGGATATATTTAAAAAAGTAAATTAAATCAGTTCTAACATATCATAAAAACCTAGAAATTTAGTTTAATGCATCAAAATTCATTATTTACATTTATTCGGATATTTATAATTTCAATTACATTAATATTTCATTAAATAGGTAATTACATAATCATCATTGTGTCATAAATAAATTTAATTATTGAACGTCTAAAAATAATAAATGAAATAAAATTATGTACAAAATTATTTTAGTTTTATAAATAATATTTATAGTCAAATTTATCTTATATATAACCCTATATTAAAACAGTTTGTGTTATGAAATTTTGAATTTAACACTTTTAACTCTTATTTAAATAAAATTATAATAAATGTCCTAATCTATTCCATGTCAATCAATGATGACCATATTTTATTCCTAAGGTTGATTTCAGTCGAAATACACTTATCAAATAGGATTAGCACATTTTTAGGGTAATTATAATATCATTTTTACCTTTAATTACCCAATTTACTTTTAACCGTGGTAAATAAAATTCATAAGTTACTATTCACCAAAAAAGTATTTTCATCATATTGAACCACATTTTACATAAAAATGTCAACCATGCCTCTTGTATTTTAGAAATTAAATTCATATATGCACTTAAATTATGATTTATTCAAATTTTCAAATGTGTATAAAAGGTGGGTAAAATGAGATAAATAGTCAGATATATTTTATATATCTAATATTATTATAAAATGAGTCCAATGAATTATATGAAATAATATAATTATTATGTATCTTTTTGGAAATAAAATAAATTTAAATAAAATAAATAAATTTTTAAATTAAAAGTATGTTTTAAAAAATTACGCAGTATTTTTCACTATTAATAAAAAATTCAATGTTTTCATAAAAATACCCAAAATTCACACTAAGATAATATTGATATTCCAATACCAAAAAAGAATTCCATTTTGAAAAATAAAATTTATAAAATTTCAAAAATTTTGTATTACTATACATAACATATAGTTTGATTGGTCGTGGTGTGCTAGAACTCAATGTTGCGTACGAAACAAGCTATTGAATTATTTATAAAAAAACATTTTGTAGAAGATTGATGTGTTAAATTCTACCCTCCTTCAAATAATTTCACCATAAAAATTTCTATAATACTACTGTATAAAAACTTTCAGGTGGTTATTCATCATATGTTCCTCAGGTTCCCATGTTTCTTCTTCCATCGTATGATTTCTCCATAGAACATTTACCGGAATAGTCGTCTGGTTTCTCAACAATTGTTTGTTGGTATTAAAACTCTTAACAAGATATTCACAATAAGAATGATTGGGATTCTATTGTATTTCATCATAGGTATGCGTTGTTTTAGGCATGTATTTTCTCAATAGTGATACGTGGAACACATCATGAACTTTGGGGAGACTTGGAGGAATTTCCAAATGGTAAGCTACAACTCCAATTAGTTCTAGAATATCAAAATGTTAAATGTACCTGGGACTTAATTTACCTTTATTATAGAATATTACAACACCCTTCCATGATGATACCTTCAAGAAAACATGATATCCTACATGAAATAAAAAATATGTCCTTTGGTTATCAGCATAGCTCCTTTTTATACATTGATCTTCTTTGATGTGGGTTTAGATAATCTTAACCTTCCCCATTGTTTCTTTAACATGTTTTTGGCCAATGAATTTTCTTTCACCAACATCATCCAAAAAAGATGGTGTACGACATCTTTTTCCATATAACTCTAAATATGGTGCAATCTGAATACTTGAATGGAAGTTATTTTTGTAGTTAAATTCTACCAGAGGTAAATATTGATCCCACTTACCGAAAAAGTCATGTGAGAAAGATCTAAAATTTTCATCTATGTTTTGAATAGTCTATTTTGGTTCTACATAAGTTTGAGGGTGGTAGGAAATGCTCAAATGATGTTTAGTATCTAGGGCCTTCTGATGTCATTTCTAGAATCATGATGTAAAATCAGGATCATGATTAGAAAGATTCAATATGGGTACTCCATGGAGTCTTATAGCTTCATTAATATGTAGTCTGTCTAAACGTTTTAGTGGTAAATCTTCTCTTATAGAATGAAAATTTTCTGACTTGGTAAGATAATCAATAGTGACCCATATTACATCATTCCTTCTAGGATTATTTGGTATCCCCATGAAAAATCCCATCATAAGATCATCACATTTACACATAGGTATAGAAAGAGGTTGCATAACACCTCTAGGATGTTGTCTTCCATCCTTCACCAGTTGAAAACCCATAAATATTGACACATAATAAAAAATCTCATTCTTCATGTTGTACCACCAAAAAATTTCCATCAAATATCTATACTTCTTAGTGATACTATTGTGTATAGAGAAATTGGAGTTATGATAATAATCCAAGAATTCATTTTTTTGATCATGTATATCAAGAACAAAATGTATCCTACAAATTTTCAGAATTCCATCTTCATATACGAATTCAATTAATCTCTCATAATTCATAGCTTTAATTTTCATTTAAAACTCCTCATTATATGTATGATAACTTTTCACCCTTTATAGTAAAGGTGTTTTGGAGACCATTTGAAAATGTATTGATGTTTCGCCTTCCCAGACTATTCCCATATCTATCTTTAATAAATCCATGACCACATGTTATCTTTCAACTCCCATATTGTTCAAAACTCCATAATATTTTCTGTTCAAACCTTATTTACCTTCCCTAAGTGGTAGTGTATAGTTCAATCATAATATTTGAGTAGTTCAAGACATCATCTTTGCCTCATGTTGAGTTCTTTCTATGAGGAAATACACTTCAATCTCTTATGATTAGTATAAATATCATATTTTAACCATATAGAATGTGTATCCATATCTTTATAGAAAATATTATAGATACAATCTGAAGATCATGAGTAGGGTAGTTTTGTTCCATAATTTTTAGCTGGCATGATTCATAGGCAGTATATATATCATTATGAATAATGACACAGCTAATTCCTTTGTTTGAAGCATCACTGTAAACAAAAACCCCATAATTCTATGATGGTAGATTCAAGACTGGATCATTTATTAATATTCTCTTTTGTTATTTAAAAAATTTGTCACACTCTTTTTTCCAAATATAAATTAACAACAATACATGTGATCTTGGTTAATGGGTTAGATAATCAGGAAAAATTATGGACGAAACACCAATAATAAGTTCCTAAACCAATAAAACTGTGTATCATAGATATACTCTTTGATGCAGACCATTCTTGTGTTGCTCTTGTCATAGAGGGATAAATAGATATTCCATTAATATAGATAATATGGCCATGAAAATAAATATCCTGAAGCTAAATTCAGACTTCTTAAACTTCCTATATAATTCTTTTGTTCTAAGAGTCTTTAGAATAGTTCACATGTGATTTTCTTGATCTTTGTAGTGTTTTAAGTATACCAAGATTTCATCAATAATGACCATTACAAATTAATCAAGGAATTCCTTGAAAACTTTATTCATTAGATCCATGAATACATAGGGTTCATTTTTCAGTTCAAAAGGAATTACGGTAAACTCGTAATGCCCATACCTGGTACAAAATGATGTCTATAGAATGTATTCCTTCGTCACAACAAACTGAGGATATCCAGATCAAAGTTCAATCATTGAAAAATATTGAGCTCCATGATGTTGATCAAATTAATCATCAATGCGAGGTAAAGGGTACTTTTTCTTTATTGTGATAGCGTTGATCTCCTAGAAGTCAATGCAGAAACTCATAGATCCATCTTTCTTCTTAAAAAAGAAAAAGGCCTCCCATGAAAAAAAAATAAGGAGAATAAATCATTTATTACTCAATAACTATATTTGTTTCTTTAATTCCACTAATTCCACACTTTCCATTGCATAAAGGGTCTTCGATATGGGCTTGAACTACAAATTTAATCAATTTAAAATAGAATTTCTCATTCTGGAGGATGTCTAGGTAAATCCTCTAGAAACACATCAACATATTCTTTCACAATAGGTACATATTGTATTTGAAAATTCTATTCCTCACACATAGTTACTTAATTATATTCCTACTCATTAATTTAATTTATTAGAGCTAATGGGGGTGGATCTCGATAAGAATCAGATGGTGACATTTCAAATCTAATGATAAGGTACTCCGTATCATCATCAAAAATTGTAACCTACTTCTTCCTACAATAATTTTTCACTTCATATTCCAAAATCTGATCCATATTAAGGATTATATCATATTCACTCATGGGTTTGGTGATGGGATCAGAAGATAAATCACATTTATATGCCCTACTGGGAAATGGTTCATAAATAATTATTACAATGATTCTTCCCTTAAGAGATTGGATTGAAAACTCCCTTGTTAAATTAAATTTGAAATATCTAATTTTCATATCAAACTTGGATAATATTAAACAATGAGATGATCTGGAATCAAATAATTTATTTTTTATTTTTTTAAACCATTAAATTACCTTCCACCACGTCATTCAGAACATCAACCATAGAAGTAGTGATTGCATAAGATTGGCCTTTCTCCCTTGGCCTTTTCTATGGTATGTTTCCTTGGCACTTAAGACATTCACTTTCATAATTCAAAATTTCTCTAAAATTGTAAAATTAAAATTTAAATACACTTTCTTTACCTTGTATTAAAAATAATAGTGGCATTTTTTATCATATTTGTAACAGAATCACATTCCCTTTAGATAGGTGTCGTGGTGTTTCTTCTCACATTTACTACTGGATGGAAATTCAATAATTTTTTTACTCCCCTTATATTCATTTCCCGAGTGTTCAGTAGATCTCTTATTCTATTAAATTTCATTATAGTCATAAGACTAATATAATCTTTTTTCTATCATGGTAGCACATGAGACAATGTCATCATACGATGATACAGATTTTGAGACAAATTCCCGATAGAGAAATGTGTTTTAACCCCCCAAATAATCGATCAATATTACTCATTAGGTTTTGTTTATAATCTCTTTCATGCCTTTATATCTTTTTAAAGTTAGCCTCTTACTTTTTGACATTCCCATCCTCCTTTTTCCTCAGACATAGAAATTGTATTTCCATATCCGCTCGATGGTCATGAAGAACATATTTTTATATAGAAAGTTACTTAAACTCCCTCCATTCCGTATTTGATACTTATTCATCATCCTTTGTGTTTTGATTTAATGGCCACCATTAAACTATATCTATTGTAAGGTGATAAACTTTCATGACAAGTTTTTCCCTTTATCTACTCCCCAAATCATGAAATATTTTTTCTAAGGAACATATACATTTCTCAACTACAAATGGATTTTTAGTTCCCTTGAATGTTGGTGGTTGTTTCCTCATGAAGTGGTCTAACATTGATCCTCCCCATTGTGGATCAGGGTTCTCCATATGGGTGAGGGAATTATTCATAACCGGAGTGATTTTTCCTAGTATGGTTATATGTTGTTCAACACTGGTTGCATCACTATCTCCACTAAATTTATCTTGAGTATGAGGAAAATAACTACATGGATCACATGAATTGAAAAAGTTTCCTTTCCTTCTACTAGGTTCTATTTCTAAACAATGGAATACACTAGATTAGTTTTTGAATCACAATACATAATTCCAAAATAAGAAAAATACCTAACTTAAATTGAATAGTTTATGCATATAATCCATAATCATAAAAAAAATTCATTAAGAAGGTATTTTCTCATAAATACATCACAGTGGGTTTTAAATAAAATGTGAATTATGCTAAGAATATCCCCCAGGAGTGTCATAACCAAGAGTAAAGCATGGCCTGTTATTATATACTAGTATACCCCGAGTCAATACTAAAACTTCTTCTCAGAGTTTTCTGTCCAAGGTTTATAATTGTTAGAGCTTGCTATACCAGCCCACATCCTTACAGGGATGTATTTATTGGAAAATTCACAAAATATCTACATTTAAAATATTCTAGTATGTTCATCTATGATAATCCTCAAAGTCCATCTTCGGTAAATGATCTCTAATAAGAGTTTCTCTAAATCTAGTATCCACGGTTTGTACTAAACTTCCTATGATATCAACTGTAATTCCTCAACCCTATTTATCCAAATTCGGTGCATTGTTACATAATATTGGAATGATCACAAGAGATCAATTCTTGAAAATATTATAAGTTTAGTAGTCATTGAATTAGAGCTTGCTATACCAGCCCACATCCTTACAGGGATGTATTTATTGGAAAATTCACAAAATATCTACATTTAAAATATTCTAGTATGTTCATCTATGATAATCCTCAAAGTCCATCTTCGGTAAATGATCTCTAATAAGAGTTTCTCTAAATCTAGTATCCACGGTTTGTACTAAACTTCCTATGATATCAACTGTAATTCCCCAACCCTATTTATCCAAATTCGGTGCATTGTTACATAATATTGGAATGATCACAAGAGATCAATTCTTGAAAATATTATAAGTTTAGTAGTCATTGAATTACTAGATACATATATAAGTTTTACATTATATTATTAAATGAAAAAACAAAAAAATGGTTTTCCCATTGAACATAATCATATCCCATTTCTTATTCATGCAATTTAATCGTAATATACTTCATCACATCTAGGGAGAAAAACAAAAGAAAAGGCTGAGATCAAATTCTGAGTAAGGATAAAAACATATTAGAAAATAAACATTTAACGTAATTTATAAGACTAAAACAAAATTCTTTATAACTTCAAATTAAAAAAATATGGCAATGTTATGTCAAATAAGGCTATTTACTTATTCACATGGATATTCTACTAGTCGAATAATCACATGTAATATCAATAGCTAATTTCATAATAATGGAATGCATAATGCAGGACATCATAACCACATAGTCAAGTCCACATGCCAAGACTACAAATAATATTTTCTCATGGCCTTGTGCCAAGACACTAGTTATTTTAATGAGACCTACCATTGCATCAAGGAGAAATAGTGGGCTCCACCTATCACTTACTATGTCTAATGCATTCCTCATATGAAATGGTTGAAACATAACATAAACATTTGTATTAAAACTAGAATAAGCTATTTTAATAATTAAATAATAAGCCATGAATGGTATAAATAGAAGACATCCATAGTCAATCATATCAAAAAACAATATATAAAATATGGATGATTGTATCATAATAAATAAACTTCAAAGAACTGTAAAATCCATCAATGGATGCGGACATAGACGAAATCAAAAGTATCTTATAGAAATATATCTTTCTATTTTCAGATCACTTTAATGTCACATATTTATAAAATAAAGAATTTATTTTTAAAATAATCTTATAAGCTGGTAAGAGAAGTTTCGAAAGAGTTATAACGGTTGAGAATAGTCGCACCATCTATATAAGTTAAAAAAAATTCCTTAATTTCTCAAAAATGCCATAAAGTACCTTGTTTGGAAAATGACAAAAGACTCATTTCAAACCATTTTATAAAAGTAGAATAAAGGATATAAATGAATTTGACCCATAATATAGTAAACAATAAAAATATTTTGAGATACACTTTCAAGAAACACAGTTGTGGATGATAAAGAGGTCCCAGTAGATACTCATGTATAAAAAACCTCGTATAAAAAAGAGATTCTAAAATTTACCCTTAACTTGTAATTTTCCTTAGTTGATGGTAGTTTATCCTTTTATTGAATATTGAAATAAATTTAATTAAACAAGAACCACACACATAAATATGTTATCATACATGATCTTCTAATATTTCTATGTTAATTATATTTCAGTAGTATCCTCATTTTGGGTGTTAAATGATTCATTTTACTTTATATGTTTTGTTAAATAAGTCATGTTTATTAAGGATATGATGTATTTGATTCATATACAGAATTTTATTAAGTTATTAAATATTATTTGAAATCATAAAATGAAAACTATTCTAGAATGGCTACGATGGGGAATGAATCTCATCGCATTTGTGGAGACGGTAATTTGTACGTACGTACAAGAGAAAATAACATTATATTGATGGAAAAATCATATGTTATTGGATGATATATTACAAATAAATAATCATAAACTTGTTATATTTATTGTTTACAACAATTATACTCATTATTATAACCATTCTAATAATGATGTGTTTAATAATAAACTACACCTAGACATAGACACGGTAACCGTACATACGCGTGTATGGTGACATTTTCATTCATAGGAAGGATAGAATAATTAATATGGTTGTACCATATATGTAATAACTTCATAGTAAGTCTATGTTATTGGAGTTTTTATTTTGGTATGGAAACAAAAAAAAAAGGGGAAGTGGAAGAAGAAAATAACTTTGAAAGACGTAAGGCAATAATTAACTTTTCTTCGGGTCCTTCTTATTGATTTGATAAAAAGGTCTATATAGGTTGAATTTATGATCAATGTAATGCCTCTAAGTTTATTTTAGGGTAGTTTGGAGGATATTTGAGCCTGTTTTGGCCGAGAAAATAGCCTTTGGATGTGTTATTTTGAGTGAAGAAGAAGTACCCTTTTATAAGAGAGGTGAGGATCACTTTAGGAAAAACATGAAATAATAAATTATTATACAATCATATTCGGTTTATAGTGGCTAAATAAAGTTTTATTTCAAAACTAAGGTGGGGAAGGGTTAGAAAACTCTCAACCAATAGGTTTTAGAGAGGGTTAGGTCACCATATTAACCATATCCTTTATATTTATCTCTTAGTTAAATAGTTTTACTTTTACCATTTGTTCTTCTATTATTATAATAAATGGATAATAAACATACTATAAAAATACAAGATAATCCCAAATGGTTAATTATTGACTTATAAAACCTTACCTAATTTATTTTGTAAGAACCATATATTTTTTGGAATTATATATAAATTAATAATATATTATTTGTTTTATAAACTTATTTCTGTCAATTTTGACACTATTTATTATTTGGTTTTTGTGAAAGTCAATAAAACATCATTAGATGAAAAAAATTTAAATCAATCCTATCAAGTCATATTAACATATAAAATTAGTGCAATGCATCAATATTTTCAATTTACATTTATTTGTATGTTTATAATATCAATTATTTTGATCAATCATTAATAAGGTAATTACTGAATCATCATTGTGTCGTAAATAAATTTAATTTTTTAAAGTATAAAAAATATAAATCAAATAAAATTATATGAAAAATATATTTATATTTATAATTAATATTTATATTCTAATTTATCTTTTATATAACCCAATATTAAAAATGGATTAGTTATGAAAATTTGAATTTAACACTTTTATCTCTTCTTTAAATAAAATAATAATAAATGTCATATTAAAATTTATGTGGATTAAAGAGGATCATATTTTATTCCTATGGATGATTTTGGTTGGAAAATACATATCAAATAGAATTATGACTTATGTTAGGGTAATTATAATATCATTTTTACCGTAAATTACGTTATTTACTTTTAACAGTGGGAAATAAAATTCAAGAGGTATTATTCACCAAAAAATATTGGCATCCTATTGAACCACCATTTTCATATTAATGTCTACTATTTCTCCTAAATTTTCCCAATTATGTTCACAAAATTGGTAAAATTATGTGTAATGAAAATTTGTAAATGTGCCTATAAGGTGGGTAAAATGTGTTAAATAGTTCAATAAAATTTTATATATCTAATCTTTTTAATAAATAACTCAAATAAATTACATTGAACTAATATAGGTATTATGTATCTTTTTATACCTAAAATAAATTTATATAAAATAAATAATAATTTAAATAAAAAGTTTATTTAATCAATAATGCATTGTTTTTCACTATTCAAAAATAATGGAAAGTTTTTAGAAAAATACACAAAATTCAGACTAAGATAGTTTTGGTTTTATGAATCCAAAAATAAATTCAATTTTGATAAATAAAATTTAAAAAAATTTAAAAATTGGTTACTAACATTCATAATGTTTAGTTTTATTGGTCATGGTGTGC
Organism: Viscum album; assembly: GCA_963277665.1. Lineage (NCBI taxonomy): Eukaryota > Viridiplantae > Streptophyta > Magnoliopsida > Santalales > Viscaceae > Viscum > Viscum album. The sequence goes on along the minus strand of OY728141.1, from coordinate 586,379,396 downwards.
TATAACTCAATATTGCATACAACACAAGCTATTGCATCATTTAAAGAGAAATGTACTAGGGAGGCATGGGGTGTTACAAATATGAATTCAAGGAGTAAACCACTTATAACCCTGAAGTATTTTTAGGGATAAATTTATTTTAAGTGAGAAGAATTTAACACCCCAATATTTTATGAGGTATATTCTTTTTAATTTCTATGATGTCTTGTGTTTTACGCAACACCAAGATTAGCTTGTCCTATATGCAACCCCATATAATCCTACAGCATATTTAATAATAATATTGGATTCTTTTACTCAAAATTTTATGTTCTTTTAGTATAATTCATTTTTCACAACACTGTTTATAGATTTTTTTCAATTAATATATGAATTATATTTGAATTATTTACGCAATATCGAATTTCACTGAACAATGATATAGTATTAAAATATTATTTTTTAATAAGATATAATCTAACTATTATGAATATTATTAACCACATTTTTAATTTCATATCACTTTAAAAGTCATATTATATATTTTCTAAAACATGATATAAGAAGAAATTGAATTTTTCAGATAAAATAAATATTGTTTAAAAATACAGATTTCCACCTTTTTTATGGTGTATCCATTTCAAATATAATTTTTAACAATATAATATATTATATTGGAAAAAATAAACAAATTTTCTGTAATTGGGACATCAAAATATACTTTGAATTATTTTTTGTTTTTTTCTAAATACAATTTTTCTTTTAATGAATTGTAAAAAAAATAATTCATTTTTATTTAAAACTTCATTTTTCTATAATTTATTTATATTTGTTAGATTATATTTTAAAATTTTTTTTAAGTGTAATTGGACTATGTTTTTATCAATTAATACAATTTTGTTCATTTTATGTAATTTCAAATTTAAATTGGACATAAACAGATGTTAATCTTTTGATAGTTTTCACCTCGTAAAAACCCACTTTCTAGTTTTTACAATGGGAAATAATTTAAAATTAATTTCTTCCAATACTGTTTTTTGAATTTAGAATAATTTATTACATATTTATAATCATAAGGTCCAAATTATTTAAATAGGACACTTTTATTTTTTTCATAATACCTATAGTATTTACGGCAAATTAAATTTACCTCTGTTATAGGTAAAAAAAGTAAATTAGTATAATAAATAATATGATAAAAACCATAAAATTATCTTAATACCTGAAAAAATCCAGTTTAACGAATATAAATGTTACCCTTTAATTATTTGGTTCGAAACATATTCATTTAATGTACAATTAACAATGAAAATCACCCAGATATTAATAAAACCAATGAAAGTGAAAAATCTCAAACTCACTTTTCATATAAGTATAATACTTTTAATGTAAGGATAACAAGTTGATATCATCAAAATTAAATATTATATGGTATGATAAATGAATAAACTATATCATGGTAATTTATTTTTTTTTATGAAAATAATTGTTACCTTAATGTATTATACATTGACGATGTAAAAATTAATTAATTGATCATAAATCAACAAATCTATTTTTATTAAAATCTTAAAAAACATTAAAAGTCCAAAACACATGACCAAATTTTGTTGGTCAAGTATATGTCAAACATAATCATCCAATGGTCATGATAGTAACCATTTTGATCCTTATAGAATATATTATCACATTTATATTATTTTATTTAAAGTAAATTTAAAGTGGTCACAATCATACTTTAATAAGTATTACATTTTTTAATTATTTATTTTATTGAAGACATATATATTATATATATTATAATAAAATATATTAAATTTTTCTTCATCATAGAGTTTTATTTTTAAATTTTTCATAATAATTAAGTATATTAATTAATTACACAAAATCACTATAGTAATTTTTTTGTTAGTAGAGATTTCAAATAAATTTTATTAAAAATATTAAAATAAATATAGTTTTGTATAATTAATATTTCCAATGTTTTTTAGATAATATTTACCTCATCATAATATAATAAAATATTTTGTTTGATGTTAAATTTTTATATTTACTTTTTTAAAATATCAAAAAATTGTAAAGTGTTGAAATTGACACTATTGATTGTTTATCATAATAGTGTTTTATTAAATTTTAAAGAATACAAAAAAAATTTTAAAAATATATATAATAATTATTATATGGTATAAGAAATTTCTAAATTATTTATTTTTTTATCTAATTTACATCCAATCAGTAAATATTTTACCATTTTAATATTGAAATATTTGTTACCCTTGTTAAAAAGAAAAAGATTAACTAAGTTTTAAATTTAATAGGTAAAGTTTTAATAGATATATAAACATTTAAAAATATATTTTTCTATGATATTACAATCCTATATCATTTATTCTTAGATATACTGATATTTTGGGCATTTTTTAGTGGGATTTTATTTTATGATAAATTATTATTTTTGAAGTTCCCAAAAGTGCCTCTCACCTCAATTATAAAACGGGAAATCATCCATCATTTATTCAAAAATAATTAAGCCTTAATGTTATAAATAACTATATTTAAATTCTATAGGTGTAAGTCTTCTCAAAAGACCAACTCTAGTGCCATTAAGATGAGATCTAAAGAGATCACATCATAGAAGAGGTAATCTCCTCGACCAATTCGTTCATATTTCATTATACTTATCTTTATACATCATGAGTTGTTTAATTATTTAATAATAACTTCTATAGATCATATATAATTATATGTTATTATTCTTATGAAACAACCATATTCAACTTTATATCTATCCTGAGAAATATGAAATTACTATGTGTGCATACGTACGGCTTACTGTCTCCATGTCATGGTGTAATATGTTTTTAAACAACACCATACTAGTATGTGTATGAAAATGTATTTGATAACCTTATATTATTATTTTTAATGTAATTTAATCTAAAATACATTAAAATATTCAAATCAATAAGATTCACCAATTACGAGGATGATATCGTCGCTTGTGCATATGTATGGCATACGGTCTCCATGATGCAATGTGATTCGTTATAAATGATAACAACAAATTCCGGATTATATAAATGTTTTGAATGAATAAATATGGTATTTATTATTTTAATAACATTTTATAATGATATAAATATGACCAATTAAAGATAACCGAATATTATTCGATAAAACATGCATACGATCATAATGCATTTAAAACTTGAATAACGAGTAACAATTAATTGTTACAAAAGAGAGAAGGATAATATGACCATATATGATGAAAATGATTCTATAATTATTCAATAACATTATCTAATTCATTATATTTATGTTTCGAACACATAATAAAAATATCATACATAAGGTAACGGATAATGTTTCCATCTAATTATTTTCTGATATTGTTTATATGTAAATATTTACTAGGGATATATTTATCATCCATGTCCTTGTTTTCTATTTTTTTAATAAAATATTTTATATTATTCTGTGTATATTTAATGTCATTTTTAACCATTTTTTTACTTTTACTACCTGGTATAGAAGTTATCTCTCTTTTTTATCAAATGAGTTACTTTTTGAATTATTTGGAAAAAGTACAAGAAGAATGTTTTTAACTTATATGAAATGAAACGATTTTTAAATCATTATAGCACCTTTTTTCCATGAAGCGTCTTTGAAAAGATTTCATGTTTATTTTTGACTAAAGTATTTTCATTTATGATTTTGATGAATTATGAGAAAAGAAAATTTTTTTGAAGAAGAAACTATATTGTCCTCCACAATTATGTTTGAGTGTTTTGTCCAAATTATTTTCCATCTATGAAACAAATATTTAAATAGGGTTGTGTTTCTATCCTTATAATTACTATGATTTTATTTTTTTTATGATGAAATGTTATTTTATATGGATTATTCTATGACTGAATGATCTTTAAGGATCCCATTTTATTTCATGGGATATTCTATGATTAATGATTTTTTTTCGCACATGTAATAATGATTTCATAATGAAATTGGTGGGACCTATATATACCAAAAATTAATTAGGAAATTATTTATATCTCGTGAGATTAACATGAATTGAATGAAAATTAAATCATGTTTAGTAATACATGGATGGAATGAAAAGTAAATTTGGATGGGTAATACATGGATGGAATGGAATGTAAACCTGGTTTAGTGAAGATATTTTTCCACTACGATGGTCCTGGAAGAAATTCCTTTGCTACTATGGTAATCATATTATGTGCCTATTTGTTTTCCACAATACCATGATTAATTCCAATTATATTTTATCATTGTTAATTTTTCATTATGATATATTCCTTACAAACTACCATGATTTATTTTATGAATCATTATTTATGTATTTAAACATAATGTAAATGTTTTTCCATTCTTATGTTTATGTTTTCTTCTATGTTGTCTTTGTTTACCCTTACTGAGCATTTGAGCTCACCATTTTTATTTTTTCTTTTCCCCAAGATATATAGAATGATATTTCATAGGAGAATAAGGGGAAGATATTTATGAGAGTTGTTTAAGATTATTCACCATGTGAGAAGATTATGTTCCATGTTTTCAAAGACACTGAACTAATACAGTATTTGGGCGCCTATTTTTGCAATGTATTGAGTATTCAATAAAATAAATGTAATATATATGTACGTAATTCTTATGTCATAATACATACACACTAATTATTCCATTATATGATGGAAATATTATGTTATACGGTTGATTAGGGCATACACAATGAGAATGGTAAACGTTATCATGTCATGGAATGTACTATTGACCGAGCATGCATGACTACCTTAAATGAATTGAATGTATTCTCAAATTTACTTTGTTGTCTACATGTCATTTTATAGGATTTATACAGGAAATGTAAAATGAAAATTGTGTGATCTTTTTTTCATGTGTAACATCTCGGTCTGGGGTCCACACTTAGTTTCCCCAATCATGTTTTCTATATAACTTCATGCACAACTCCACATATACAAGGAGATTCCAACTAAAAGTGAGGGTATAATTTAAATTATGGGGATACTATACCTTCTTTTTTTATTTTTCTAATTAATATATTAGTGTAAATAATATCAAAAACCAAATTATTTAACATTAACATAATAATAATGGCTCACAAGATGACAAAAACTAGAAATAAAAGGTAAAAAATCAATAATAGATAGGATATCCAAAAGCACATTCCATGTGTCAGAATAAAAACCCAGTGTTAAAGAAACTATAAATTCGTAAGAAGGTCCTGAACCGTATCCTATTCACTCATCCCTGAACCACCACAAATCATATATCAAACACACAACCTTTTCCATTTACCTTTCGAACAATCATGCAATATATTCATGTACTGGTCGGGAAACATGAGTATGGTGTGAGTACAAATCATTAGTCCACACCAATGTGGCTAAAAAATATAGTAAATGAAATTGTTTATAGTTTTATAATGAAATAAGTAAAATGAATAAGTAAATCGTTTAGCATTAACATCTATTATTTATTTAACAACAAAACAACCTAGTTCCTGAGGATATCTGAAACTCCATACCTAATTTGGCTCATTTCAAATCTCGAACACCATCTCATTATAAATTTATAATTCATTTAAAAACATGGTCAATCATTATCTATTTCATTTTAATTCACCATACAAATAATTGGAATGGATTTCCAATGACACCATTTTAACCTTAAATCCAACTATCTAGCCCCATGTGAGTATTTCTATCATCAGTACATGTCACATAAATTGTGTGAATTAGGATAATCATCCACTGTGCCATACATCACAGGTATATGGAGCATCAGCCCATATCTGATAAAATTTACATTCTTTCCTTTGGTCAAAAACCTAATGTCTAGGACCCCGTGGGTATTTGGAGCATCCGTCTATATCCCAAACCCCATTTCACAATCAACAACATATAAATTCTTTTATTTCCACTCAATATTTCTTTAATTAAGTAAATAATTAATTAATAACATCAATTCCATTATTTAATTCCATAATAAATTAATATCATTAATATCATTAATTAATTCAAAATTTAATTAATCATATCAATTCCATAAATTAATTAGAAAATTAACTAATCAAATAAATTCAATTAGTTAATTCAAAAATTAACTAATCACATTAATGAAATTAATTAATTCAAAAATTAATTAATCACTTTAACTCATCTAGTAATTTCAAAAATAAACTAATCACATCAATAACATTAATTAATTAAATAATGTATTAATCCCATCAATTACATTAATTAATTCAATAATTTATTAATCGCATCAATTCTATTAGTCGATTCAACAATTAATTAATCATAACAATTTCATTACCAATTCAATAATTAGTTTGTCCCACAAGTCTGTTAATTAATTCCCCATTTAATTAATTGCATAAATCCCATTAATTAATTCAGAAAATAATAAATAAATATCCATAATATCAATATCATAGAATTAATTCAATAAATAATTATTAATACTAACAATATCATAATATAATAATTATTTCTACAATAAATTATCTCAAATAAATTATCTCGAAATCCCAAAATTAATTAAAAAATAATTATCCAATTATATGAATTCAATATCCCAAAAATCCAAATTAGTTAATTCCCTAATTAATTAATTCACTTCATTCAATTAAAAAATCACAACAATACCAACTAAATAATTAATTATTTAATTACTCTAACTCAATGAATCACATCACTATAAAATTACCCATTAATTATTTCCCCAAATAATTAATATATGAAAAAAAAATTACATTACATCTATTCATTAATTAACCAATTATTTAATTGAAATCATTTTCTTTACTTGATTCCGAAATTAATTAATCATAGTCAATACCTTCAATTAAATCCCCAATTAATTGGCAATGCCAAATTCCTTTAATTAATTTTGTAATTAATTATTCATTTTAATTCATTCAATTTATTATCTAATTAATTATTCTCTTTAATTCCATTAATTAATTCAAAAAATAATTAATCACATTCAATCAGCTCAATTAATTCACCAACTAACTTATCATATCAATCCCATTATTTAATTCAAAAATAAAGTTATCTCATTACTCCCATTAATTAATTCATCAATTTATTAATCCAATCAATCCCATTATTCATTTCAAGAATTAAATAATAACATTAATTCTATTAATTAATTCAATAGTTAATTAATCTCCAAAATACCGTTATTCATTTCAATAATTAAAACATCACAACACATATATTAATTAATACATCAATTAAAAAATCTCATCATCCATATTATTTAATTTAACAATTAAATAATCAAAATACATAAATTAATTAATTAATTAATTAATTAATCATCTCAATCAATTCTTATTCAAAAAAAAACTCAGTTAATTAACTAAATAAATCATTATATCCAATCCATCAATACCAATAAAAGAATAATTAATTCAAATTTTTTTTCCATTTTCTGTAATATCAAGACCCACATAATTAATTAAATAAGCAATTATCTCAGTTTAAAAAATTCAATATCTACGAATTTAATTCAATAATTTTATATTTAACATCACAATTAAATATCACATAATGAATTTAACAATTAATTAGTCAACTTTACAATTCAATATCACATAAATAATTTATTAATTAATTATTAATCTTAAAAATTCAATATTATGATAATTAACCCAACCATTAAATATTTTAGAATCCCTATTCAATATTTTGATAATTAAAACACCAATTAATTATCCCCACATCTCAATTCCATAATTAATTATTTCACCAAATTAATTAATTAAATTAGAAAACTCAATTTCTAAAAAATCCAAAAAACAAATAATTGCATACATGTAGTTGGAATCATAATTATGGTATTTTAATAATATAATACCTACCTAATTCATTTAATGAGAAACTACCCCCAATAAAGCACCAATTTAAAGAGAATTATTGATGTCTTTGATGATGAACATGGTCTCGATCTAAATCATATATCATTGATTAATCAAATCATGATATCTTAAACCCATGTCTAGATCTAACAAAAAAATTTCTAGAATAACAAAATCGAGATCTTGATGAAAAAAGGACAACAAAACCTCAAAAAATAGTAGAAAAATGGAAGAGAGATTATAAATCAATCAGGGAAAAAACACCTACCCAAGGAGGTACAGATCTATGAATTGGGCTTCAGATCGCCATGAATGGAGGTCATATGGCCTTTTATTCCCTCTAGGAGGAACTAGATTAATGGATTTAAATTAATGTCATGATATGTTCATTTTATGGTTAATATGGGGATCCAATAAATTTGAAAATGAAATTTCATAACTTCAATTTCAGCATGCATGGTTTGCTGGGTCAGTTCACATGGTTACTACAAACTAGGCACCTAAACCATGAACGGTTACACGCTTATTCATCACACATAGTTTAACCACGTTCAAACCATTTGATACAAATTCATACTTAGTTTAACCATGTCCAAACCATGGGTAGACCATGCAATAGGTTTCACAAGTTGTTTCATCTATGTGAAAACCATTTCCAAACCATGAAACCCCTTGGAAACATAATCGAACCATGAAAAAACATGAGAAAACCATTAAAAACTATGTAATCCCTTTCACACATTGGGTAACCTTGTGAAAACCATGAACAAACCATGGTAAAATAAAACATAGCCTCACCTCCTTCCAAAATTCATTAATATTTTTAACCCAAACACATTCAAATAATGACCCATATAAATATACTAAAAATAAGTAAAAATAACACCTACAAAAAATATAGCTACATATAAAGAAGAAGGTTGAGGTATTATAATCTCCCCAACTTATATCAATATTCCCTCAAGATATACTCTAATACATTTACAAGATTCTTGAGTAAAAAAGGGTTGGGCCACTGAGTCCTCATATCCACTTTTCTCTCCCATGATTCATTCTAGAGACATCCATGTAGCCAAAAAACATGAACTAGAATAACATTATTTCATAAAAACACATCACACAATGATATGACACACATATAAAATCCTTCTTAGAGGACATATCTGTCTCAAGATCAACTTCCATTATATAGTAGTTGGGTTTTCAAACTCATCATTCCCTAAAAAATAATAACACCATAAAAATTTACCACCAATCCTTTCCATCAAATACCACTAGAAAAGAAAATACATCCACCACCACCATGTCCTTCTTAGACCCTACTAGATTAATTTAATAATTCTCCTTATAGGACCTTGTTGGAAATAAGTTTCCATAACTTCCACCCAATGGTATTTCTCGATGAACCAACTTCTCGCAGTTCATTCCTGGCATTTGGTGCTTCGCTAACACCAAATTATCAAAAAGATAATCCACCAAAGTATTCGTTAATATCCTTTCCATCCTAAGAAAATAATTAATAAATTGTCGATGGAAATTATTCCACCATCCATCACCACATATACTACATCATAATTGCATCCTCTAAGAGGCCCCATATCCAAAAAAAATCCAGTAGCAACGCTTAAAGCCAAATAAATCTCTACGTACTAAGGGTAATGTCAATGTAAGGGATATAAGCATCAATAAAAAATAGTATACTAAGAGAAATAATCAGAGGAAACCACAATAATTCCACCCTCATTGATGTTTTCCCCACTATGGAAACACCTTAATCTATCAATAGTCTCTGTTTTCCATGGCCGCCAACATCTCACCACACAAATCCAAAAGTAGAGGACCCCTTGAACAACCGAAAACGATGTTATAAAACTAAGGAATTATCACTAGCCAAACCAACCACATCAAGGGACAAATAAACTACCACATATATTTTCATTTATGAACATTAACATTGTTAATAAGAAGGATTTAGAATACCATTACTTGTATTTCTCTATTTTCCCACCACATTGTCCAAACCAAGGTATCGTCACTAACCTTAACAATCCTACATCAAGGACATAGTTAACAAAGTGTAATCGCGTTATCAATTTAAGCATCTCATTAGATACATATTTACTCACATATTGCATAATTTTAAAAAAATTCTCAATATACATTAAGAACAATTTTATTTCAATATCACAATAATGGAAAATCAGTCCATATTGAACAACATACATAAAACAAATTTTCAATGTGTTCCTAAAATGACCAATGTAATAAAATAACCATGAATTCCTAGAATAATGCATGCATACTCTACTCACATTCCTTGATATTTCATGAGTCAAATCTCAACAAATACTTGAAATAATGATCACATAAAACAACAAGTGTGTCGCCCAAGGGGAAATAATATTCAACTATAACAGTAAATCTCGAATCATCCTAGTCTCCAGTATACATTTCAGAAATAATAAGGAAAACGAAAACAGGATATTAAAATCCACTAATAACACTTTGTAATGTCCTGACCTGAGTTCCATTCATAGGTTCCCCAATCCAATTCCTCACCTGACCTCAAGTATGCCTCCCCAAATGCTAGAGGCTGCCGACCAGCAGTGACGGTATAATATCAATCATGGGTTGACAAACCCTATTTTTTCATCATAATATTAGTACACAAATAGAAATAAAAAAATAACCAAATGATACAACATAACCTGAATAATACTATATCACATAATGACCAAAACTGGAAATACAATTTAAAAAATGTATAGCATGTATGCCATGATAAAGTACACGAAATGTTTAAATATTTATAACTAAAGTTAAAGACACTGAAAACACCCAATAGGATCCCAAACAATAACTAGTTACCTCATCCATGCCACATCCCAAAACAAATATATAATATGGGGACTTTTAACATAACCTATCCTACCATCATGTAATCTATTAGGGTATTGATCAGGAATATCGAGTCGGGTTTTATTACCAATCAGTAGGCCAGCACCAAAAACATGTAAAAACATTTGGAAAATTATAGTGTATTAGGTTGTATAGTGAAATACGTATAATGAATAATAAAATAGTTAATCCATTATCATCAATTGTTTTTTAACCACATAAACCCCAATGTTCCAGAGGACACCTGGACCTCCATACCTAATTAAGATCATGCCAAAGTCTAAATAATTTAAATATATTAATTCTAAATTTATTTACACAAATTGGCATGTATTATAAATTTCATTTCAACTCAAAATATGACAAATGGGAACAATATTCCAGTGTATCCATTTTAGGGATAGATCTTCATATCTTGAACCCCTATGATTATTTGGAGCACCAGTCACTATCTCACACATCATTTCTATTTAGAGCATATGTCGATGTCCCACACATAATGGGTACTTGTAGCATCATTCCCTATCTCACAAGTCATGGATATTTGAATCATTAGTTATTGTACCACACAACATTGGTATTGGTAGAATTATTCCATATCCCATATAATTTTCATTTCATCCTTGGTCCTTGAACACCATGTTTAGGAACCCATGTGTATTTAGATTTTCATTCAGTGTCCCACACCAAATTTTTGATTCAATAACATATGAATTACATTACTAACATTCATCATTTCTTTAATTAATTCAACACATAATTAATCACATAAATTCAATTATTAATTTAAATAATAATTCGACCACATCACGAACATTAATTAATTTAGTAATTAAGTCAATCTATTCCATTAGTTAATTGAACAATAAACATAACACAAATATTCCATTTGTTAATTAAAAAATAAACTAATCACATAAATATAATTAATTAACTACAAGACAAATTAATCACGTCATTTATTATAGTTAATTCCACAATTAACTAATAAAAAATTTTACTATTATTTATATAATTAATTAACCGCATTAACTAAATGAATTAATTCATTACTTAATTAATCAATTCAATAATATTATTCATTTCCACAATTAGCTAATTATAACAATTTAATTTATAATTTAATAATTTTTTAATCACATTAATCCTATTAATTATTTCTCAATTAATTAAGTGCATCTATAAAATTAATTAATTCATCAGTTAATTAATCAATATCCAAAAACCCAACATCCTTTAGATAATTCAACAATAATGTAATGAAATCAAAACTCTCAATATCTCATAATTAATTCATCAATTATTTATCTCAAATCATTTATCTCAATATTTCATCATTAATTCAACAATTTATTTTAAAATTTTATCAATTCAATATCCCAAATTCCACATTGAATAATCCACCAATTAATTAATCCAATGCACTCAATTGGATCATCATAGAATTCACTATTATTTTATTCACCAATTAATTAATAAAACAAAATCAATCACATCAACACAACCATCACCATTATTTCATTCAAATATGAATTAATCAAACTCAAACATAATAACATCAACTTCATTAAATAATTTATTAATTAATTAATAAAAATCATTTCCATTAGTTAATTCTCTAATTTATAATTCAATCCCATCAATTAATTCTCGATCTAATTTTTTATATAAAATTTTATTAATTGATTTCACAATTAATTATTCACATTTGATCCCTTAAATTAAGTCACCAATTAAATGATCAAACCATTTTCATTAATTAATTGAAAACTTAATTATCCACATTCAATCAATTTAATTAAGTAAAAAAATAAATTTTCACTATAATCCCATTATTTAACTATATAATTAAATTATCACATTACATAAAATAATTAATTCATTAAATAGTTAATCACATCTATCTCGTTATTTATTTTAGCAGTAATATAATCTCAACACTTCCATTAATTAACCAAACAATTAACTAATCCCACAAACCCCATTATTTAGTTCAAAAATTAAATAATCACAAAACTTATATTAATTAATACATAAATTAATTAACCATCTTATTAAATTCATATTCATAATAATATTAGTTAATAAATTTCACAATTAATTAAACCCAATACAGTAATCAAATTACAAGGATAAATAATTCAAAAATCAATTAACCATATAACAAAATCCCAATAACCCCATAACTAATTCAATAATTAATTACCTCAATTAAAATAATTCAATATCTCTATAATTAGTTCAACAATTAATTATTCAACTTCACAATTCAATATTATGATAAAAAATTAATCCATTAATTACTGCCAAATACCAATTCAATATTCTATTAATTAACACAATAATAAATTGTCACCAAATCCCATTTCCTAAATTAAAATATTCACCAAATTAATTAATTCAATTAGGATATTTATTTTTTAAAAAAATAATAAATTATAATATTACATACACAAAATTGGAGTAAAGATTAAGACAATTTAATAATATAGAACCAAACTAAATTGGATTACAAGTGATTTCCCCCATGGGAATTTCCAATTTATTGTAAATTAATCAAGAGAACAATGAATAACAAAATATAAATTCGAAACCTAAATACACAATTAAAAAAACAAGATATCATAATCCATTATTTATATCCATCAATCCTAGATCTATATTCAACAAATAGATATCTACATTAGAAATATCATAGAATAATTACCCACCAAAAAATTGGAGAACATTGGGAGATAGATGGAAAATCAATCGGGGAAGAAACCACAAACCCGAGGATTTGAAGATCTACCATATGGGATATGAATTCCCACAAATGTAAGATTAAGAGCCTTGGAATCCCTCAACGAGGAATTGGATTTGAGAGAAATAAATTGCAGTTGACCTGGGATCATTTGGGTTCAATATGGGATTTTAGGAAATTGAATAATAAATTTTGATAACAATAATTTCCTCATGCACGTTTTATTAGGAAATATATCATGGTTAGTACTAACCATTTTCAATTAAAATGTAATTTTTCAAACATTGGATTCACACTTAGTTAAACCATGCAGAACCCATGGGACTAGGATGTACAGTTTTTTTAAACATGCTGAAACCTTGTTCTAACTATTCAATAGGTTGAATGCAATATTTTAACCATGAAAAAACATTGAAATCGTTTTTACATTTTTTTAACCATGTGAAAACCATACTCAAAGCATTAATCCCCTTGAACACTTTTTTTACTGTGTACTAACTTCAAAAAGTTTATACTCCTTCCAAATTTCATTAATTTTTTACCCAAACACATCCAAATCGAAAACTATACAAGTTATACACAAAAACTATAAAATAATACCTATATTCAAGAACATTATGTCTCCAGAAAAAGGTTGGGATCTTACAATATCCCCACTTTTTAAAATTTAGCCATGATCTATACTCCCAATAATTTTTGTGATTCTTCGTCAAAAAGTGTTTCATCACTAAAACCTCAAGTCTTCTTCCCTCTCATAAGTTTCATCATTAAAAAATACATGTTCTAGTAGTACATGAACTAAGAGGATATAATTTCCCCCACAACACCTTCTCCCTATAAGATAACACATGTACCAGATGCTCCTCAAATGATGTATTGTTCTAAAGATCAACATCCATAGCATATTTGGTGTGTTTTCAAAATCACCACTCCCAACAACCACATGAACACCATAAAACATTACCACACAACCTTTCCATAAAAATCCTCCTAGAAAAGACATACATCAACTAACTCCAAGTCCCAGTTGGCCTTTCCCCCACAGATTTAATCAATCTTCTTACGGATTCCTCATTTTTATTCCGATTCCAATAATTCCAACACATGGTATTTCTCCACACATGTACTAATAAAAACATTATTCTATCATTTGGAACTTCAATAACACCAATTTTTCATGATAATCAGCCACTATGGTAATCATCAATCTTCGGTCCATCTTCAGAAACTCATCTATAATCTGTCAATGGATTATGTTCCACCATATAACTCCACATATAACGCATCATCTATATAAACTCTATGATTCCCCATATCCATCAAAAACACATTCAAGTAGAAATTCGTAAAGGCAAATCATTATTAGATTAATCAGTATGATGTCAATGTAGGGGACATAATCATTACTAATTAAAAGTATTCTAGGAAGTCTTTGTTTAAAATAGAAAAAATACTTCCCTTGTCGATGTTGATGTTGGAAATCTCTCATCAAAATTGGTGGATAAATAAGAACCCATTTATAATGTGGTGTGGTAACCCTACCATCATGAGGCATTTTCTTGGTGGATTCTTATTTTTCATATCCCAATGAATGAAACACATTGTGGTCTAATACCAAAGAAGAATATATCATAACTGTGGGATAGATTGAGAAATTATAAATGGTATCAAATCCAATGTCTATTAAATTTGATAGTGAGAGAGATGAGACCTTATAGTGGGTGGGAATTGAGGCAATGACACACTATATGAGGAGGAAAATGAATTTTTACTTTTATTTGTGTAACGGTACCTCTCAAATCATAAAGTATTTCATTAGGGGAATTTAGAGGGATAAAAAATAGGAAATGTTCAACCATACTGACTTGTCCTATGTGGGACAATATCATGATCATGGGAAGGAATAGTACATTACATCTTTTTTGTGAGACATCTCATAATACGGGTGGCATGCTTATTTTCTTCTTATGATCAAGCATTACTTGTATTTATGAAATCACAATATCTGATTGACTTATTTTGGAAACCATCACAAGAACCATGCTGACATGCATAGTGGATGTTGCATGTTCCATCTATATTTCTTTTTTGTCATCACTAAATCTAGATAACATACAGGAAGGGAATTCAGAGAGTTATTTAGACACATCTGGAGGGTGATACATGAACCAAGATGAACTGTCTTTGGGACATTATGAGATCAGACTAGCATGTCAAGAGGGAATTGTGAGAGTTAGTTAGCATGTATAGGCACTATTATGACACTTTTCAAGCATTTTTTGGTGTCTTCACATGAGCCTTGAAACATCTCCAAATGATGAAACATGGTTTACAAGTAGAGCCTTAGGGGATTCATGAGACAAGGGTGGTATTCATGGGGGTGCCTTGTGACTTTCTTGAACATGTGCATAGGATATCACATTATTTAATAGTATACCATAGGATCATCATGAGATCAGGGTGTCATTTCTGAGTGCGATCATATATCCTAGGTGGTGTATGGGAAATGAATGAGGATCAGTATATGTGTTCTTCATATAATTATCACATCATTAAGTATCGGTCTCCATATATTTATTTAAAATTAATTATACTCTATTCAATACTATCATGATTTATAATCATGTGATGTTGAAGATATGTCATATGTTCTTCGTGTTTCCTGCCAAGTCCTTAACAAGATCAATTAATGATTATGTGAAGTGCTTGTTCATGTAGCATGATCATTCCAATTTTCTTTTATATCTTAGCTGACATAAAAAAATTAGTTTAGAGATTAGAAACTCTAAGAAATATTTTCTAGAGATTGGGTGTGTAAGTGCGATGTTCCCTGGAAATGTCCATTTCCTTAAATATTAGGATTGATTTTCAAGCTATGTTTTGGGATTTATGGGCCTTTCTACCACATTTATTTTCTTCGTGGCATGATTTACATGTCATAACTCTAGGATGGGATCGTTGGAGTGCTTTGATGTCATTCATTTTGGGAGTTCCCACCATAGGTCATTCTTTTGGCGTCACAATATTTTCAACAATTGTTTAATGATCCCATAAATTTATAATTTATTGGAATATTTCTAATTAATAGGGACATTATGAATCATATGGAAAAAAATTTCCAGTAGAAATGTTCGTGTGACTTCATGAGATCAGGATGCCTATTGAAGGGAATTCTAATTATTTTAGTTAGCATGTCTTAGTATAATCATGATAAATGGATGGATTTTCTAGGGAACATTTTGTAAGAAAAAGGTATTTTCAAGGGGTCTTCTAAGACCATTATGTGCATATCCATGGCTCGTCATCTGGATTTTATAAATTCTATAGGATCCCATTATTTCCATTTTTTACGTTTTTTTAAATGTTGGGATCTTTTATAGTTGTATGAGTGTTGTCCAGTACAATAAAATTACCAACTAGTGATGCGTCACATGACCTATCGTTGGTATGAGGGTGATGCATGATCATTTCAGGTATAATTCTATCTATTTGTCGATATAGAGATAAAGGGATCCATGAGGTCAACTTGTGTTGTCTGAGGACCTTCACGTGATGAGGATGGCATGCCAACAGTCTTCCATATGATGAGGTTGATATTTGACATGGTGCTTATGGGTTCTTTCAAATCTCTAGGGGAATGTCATATGACCATTATGACCCCAAAAGGATATTATAATATCCCATTTTGAGTTCCCCAATTTATTTTAAAAATTATTGGGTGTTTCGTGTGTTTGATAAGAGTGATAACAAGGACAATCATTCTAACCAATGGTGATTCATCAAATTAGCATTACAATCTCAAGTGTCTCCAACCTTTTGGATACTTTCCTCATATTTTCGCAAGATTTTTTGAAATTTTCTTCAACCACCCAGGGTATTATAATTCACATGACATAAGAGAGCTTATCTGACCACCACTACTAGATTAAATATTTTTCGGAGATCCTTCTCAAGAGAAAAATTTTCTTGTTAGAGAGGAATCATATTATCATTCACTAGATATACACTGTATATAGATATCCACATAAACTTCCAATGTCCATAGGATAGAGTTTCTTTTGGGGGTTTACATGATATGTATGATCTCATCCACCTACATCTTCATTTGTGTTTTAGGGAAAATAATACCCACGTTCATGTACTTTTTGCTTTATTGATTTTCTAATTCTAATTCTCTTATATTCAACATTACTAAGAGAAAGGACCAATATTATGATCATAATCCCTCTCATTCATGCAACATGGAGCATGTACCAGCCTCAACTCGTAATCCATCTCATGAATTATTAATTAGTAACCAATCCTTCCCTTGTTTGGTGTCCTCATCGTTTCTTATTTACATGAAACCTGATTTCATCTATCTACTAAGAGGACCACATCACAAAGGTCATATTATTGATAATATGAATTAATATAATTAAAATAGAAACCTTATAATTAATGGAACATGGAAGATCTTGGATACCTCAAGTGAATACACAACATGAAACCATGTCTACCTCATACCCCACCCTATAATAATGTCCAATGTCAACGTCATCACAAAACAACACACTCCCCCTCTAAAGAATGTCAATTTTAAAATGGTCCACCTATCAAAAATAGATATAACAACACTAATGGCGTGGTGAAAAACCTACATTTTGATCATATATGAAGGAATAACCTCAAATATATCATCATTACAACATAATACAATAATAAAACATGGAAAAGGCTACAGTAATATAACTTGTGGAATCATAATGGGTTTGATGGGCTGCACAATCACCCACATAAAAACTCAATCAAGAAAAATATAAAACAATCAGAAACAAAAATCAAATACGAAAACATGGGAAAATGAGATCCAAATAGGTAACAAATTTCCAACCATATGTACAATTATGTTTTTATGACTACGTTCCCTCCCCAACTCCAATTTATTCTCCAAATCGTTTATGTCATCAAAAATGAACATCAAAATTAATTTCAACTTGTCGATATGTATCCAAAAGAACTAATGTTTCATCAATATGATCATTATCAAAAAAATTATCTAGGATATATGTTAGACAAAAATAATAAAATAAAATAAAATAAAAGAATATGAGAGTTGGAAAAAGTGGAGGGAGGCATGGGATTTAGAGGAGGGAGGGAGGTGATCCTCTTCTACTCTACTTCATTTGCCCCTAAAAATCTCCCCTATTAATATATTATTTTTAATTCATCATATATTCATCTATCTATCTTCATAATTCAATTCACAACATAATAATTCATATATTTATTTTTCATTTTTCCTCTTAACTTTTTATTCCCCACAGAAATTGTCCTACCAATTTATTTCCTAATTTCATAATTTAAAATTATAAAATTATTCTTTTAAAAATATATTCAAATTAATCTATATATATATATATATATATTTATATGTAAACTCATTATATATATACACATATCTTCTTATATATTCTGATTTAACCCATATTTATATATTTATGTAGACCCACACAAATATATATACTTATATATATACATATATTATATAAACACACAAATAAAATAAATATATATATATATACACAAATATATATATATATATATACATATATTTAAATCATATATATATGCACACAAATTTAAGTGTGCTAAACATTCAAAATTTTAAATTTAATAAAAAAAATAAAACAAAAATATTTATTATTATTATTAAATATCCCTTATCATTGCCATGGTAAGTACATAAAACACAACATCCCTTAAATATCCATAAAATTTATTAAATAATATTTACCATATTCACATTTATTTAGAACCACATAATCTTATCACCATTACTGCCTAACATCCTAATAATTCTTCCATTATGAAACCTCTATCATCCATTAAGTGAATTAAATATTATTTAATTACTCATTTGGATTATATTTTTTCATTGAAAATAGTTATAATAGTGTAATTATTATTAATCATGAACAATTTATCCAAATATGTGATGCACACAAAATTTTATCTTTCACCTCGGCTAAACTCCCCATCTTGGTCCAAATAGTGGTTCATATTTATCATGTGAGACCCCAACTTTTGAAGAATTTAATTATTTTCAGGTAAAAATATAATAAAAATATTAAATAACTTATCCTCAAATGTTATATGACCAAACACCTAACTCCCACAAATTTTATGTCATGCATTGTTTAAAACCCATATCTTGGACCTGTCGATGGACTCAAATTTTCTATATAATACCCCATTTGAGTATAATTTCATTTTTTTTAAACCCATGTTTATAATATAGTATATTTTATATTTTTATATCATTTTTCTGAAGGCACTATTGTTATATGAATCTTATACTCACTAGGTTCCTAAATATGAAAATGTTACATATAAAATTCCAAAGTGTTAAGATCGATTTCACAGTGGTGAAAAATCATTGAAAAATTCTTTAACTGATTTTATCAAAAATTAATATTTTTCACCAAAATATATAGATTAATTATTTAAAATAGGGTTTCATTATACTTAAAAAATTGGGGTGTTGCATTTTAATTTTACACTCAATGAATGATATTTGGTTAATGACTAAATGATATGATTCATGTCAAAAAGGTGAACCATTATATTTAAGATCCTACATAATTAGAACTCCATGGTTATTCATGTTTTTCCTAGAGCAGTGTTTAGGTTGGGTGAACTCTTGGTGTGTTTCCTAGGTTGTGTCTAAGTGAGGAAAAAACACATTAAATTAATCATTTTTGGTATGTGGAGAATATAATTTTTATAATGACCCTTTTAAAAATGTGGTTGGACCCTATGTTGGGTCCTCATGTTTGTGGTGAAACTGGTGGTGCTGTGTAGGCCAGGCCCCAATATCAATGTCAGGTTGGGATATTTTCTTTCTGCAATGTCTAATAATGTCATTGGTATCAGAGTAGAACACCTCTGAAACTATGGTGGTACTTCATGGGTTGATATTTAGTGTCCAAAATGATGAAATTGGTCTTTATTTGGGGTTAATTTGACGCCCCGCTATGATAAAGTCGTAAATTAATAAATTATATAACTCATGTAAATATGGTTCATCTTTCTCTTCAAGATCCTTCCTGATAAGTACTCCATAGTTAAGTATGATTGGTTTGGTGTAGTGATTAAGACAGGTGAGATCATGGGATGTTTTAGAGGGTGTGATTGAGTGATTAAATAGAACACTATTAGATAAAGTCATATCATATTTGGTCAATCATTATGTTTATAACTTTTTTGGGAATTTAGGTTGTCCCAAAGAAAGTCTCCATGTGTCCTTGGGGCAACTGGTGGTGTCTGGTGAGCTAAGACTTGATGGTCATTTTAAGGTACGGTGTCTATGTTATCAGTATGAACCAATTATTTAATTAATATTTATAATTAATGGGATATTTATTTAAGGACTCATAATCAAAATATAAGTTTTATTTATAATTATATAGTGTTATATTACACAACCCAATCCCTTAAAATGATAATGTACATTTTGATAGCTTTTGAGATTTATTTCTTATTAGTATGTAGAAAATTAAAATTATTATTATAACCTAAAGTGTGTCATCCTCTATTGATATAGAGTGAATTTATGTTTGATTAATCCAATGCGACATATTGTGGATTAAAAATATTTTCGAATTAAATAATGTGACAATTTTTATATAATGATACACGGTGTTATCCAACTAAAATGATATGTACATTTTGAAAAGTCTGCTCCCCTTAAAACTAATACTTGATATTTCACATATATGAGCTTGTATCATGTTATAAAATGATCTAACAAATAAAATTGATTTAATAAAACTATACATGAGTTTTGAGAGTAAATAAATCACGTTTAAGATTTATTTTAGTTTTTTTCTTTAGTGTTACATAGAATCTAATAATACACATTTTCCATGGATCTCAATTGGATAATTTCATTATTTTTGACTTGAATAATATGCGTTATAGGTGATGAGTTTTATTATGAATCTATTTTACAGGTTTATGAGTTATGATTAGATGTGGGGTTATCCAAGATTTGGTAACCACCTCGAAATACAAAATAGATAGACTCTTGAGATGAGTTTCTTAGAATGGTCATTGATTTCTCTAACACTGGTTGAGTTGTGAAGGACTATTAGATAATGAAATGACACCTAGGATGAGTGGTCAGGTCTATGATTATATATAATCTAAAAAGTTAAATGAACATCATGTAATGAAATAGTAATTGGGTTAAAAATGCCTTCAACATGGACATCCATCAAGATGATCATATAATCATTCATTTTTGTTGATAATCAACATAGTAAATAATCAACAGGGTAAATTCTTATGTTGGATAAAATGACCGGGTATATCATCTTGAGGTATTACATTTTGTTAGATATACTTTAATTTTGTTCAAAGTGTTTAAATGAACCACCAAAAGTTTTGTGGTAATCATTTCTATCTTGGGAATGTTGGATGACATGACTATAGTAACATGTTGATCTGGTTTAGTATGAAAATAAATGGTAAAAGAGCCATTATCTCATAAATGATACATTCATAGGTCATCTTGATAGTAGACTATGTAACACATGGGATTTTAAAATAAAAACATTTTATTCCATAGAGTATATGATACACAACACCGATATTAAATGACCTAAAAAATATTTTACTATAATAACATATAAATTTAATTGAAATGTTTTAATAGAAATAAATATTTTATTGAATATAAATAAATTTATTAATAAATGAAAATTAATGGAAAAATTCGTAATAAATAATCAACCATATTTTAAAAAATATAGTTTATTCTAAAAAAATTGTTTTCTTTTAAAAAAAATTAATAACTTTGACAAAAAATATTATATTTAATTTAAAGAATAGTTTTCAGATATTATTTTATAAAATGAATATAACATCTGAAATTACAATATCCAAATTACCTTTTATTG
Source organism: Viscum album (assembly GCA_963277665.1). Classification (NCBI taxonomy): domain Eukaryota; kingdom Viridiplantae; phylum Streptophyta; class Magnoliopsida; order Santalales; family Viscaceae; genus Viscum; species Viscum album. The sequence goes on along the minus strand of OY728141.1, from coordinate 586,356,925 downwards.
TAATTTTACAATTTCCTATATTTTTTTTATTTTTTACTTAAAATTGAAGATTACATATTTTCAAACTATTTTTGTCTCATTTCAACAAATAATGTAATTTAAAAGATTAATTTTATTTTAAATATTGTATTAAATATAAATATAATAAATTTTATGTATAAATAACAAATTTTCTTAATTTTAATAATTGATTTTTAGGATTTCTTATAACATTGTTTTTATGGTCAACAACATGTTTTTCAATAAATTCTTTTTAAGCGCACAATGATTATAACATTTAATTTCATAAAATAACCCCATTTAATGAATGGTTTAAATTTAATACATATATTATAAGTAAATTAAATTAAATTAAAATTCAAATAATTATGGTTTATATTCAAAGATTTAATATAAGATAACCAATTTCTGGAAAAAATGCATTTCTTGGAAAACAATTTGTCAACCTGTTTTGAGGGATTAAATTTAATATAAATTTTTCATCTTATGTTATTTGAATTTAAAACAATATATTCCATATTTTGAATCATAATAAATAATAATAGAAATTATTTTCTTCTTTACTTTGGTCATAATGAGAGTAAAAATAATAAAAAATCAGTTAATGTGATGAAAAACTAAATTGTGAAAAGTGAGTAACCATAGAGTTACATATTATAAAATGTTTAAAAGATGATTATTTTTGAATTCTGGAGATTTTAATTGATGTAATCAACCATAAAATATACTATTTAAAAATATTAGACTTGCATCTCTTGAGAGTGACTTCCAATTATTGAATTTTTGGTTAATTACAAAAAGAAACTCCCTCTCACTTATAAAAGGGAATCTACTTTCTTCTCCATTATACCCATAAAATCATTATTTTCCTCATAAAAATTCCAAAATACATTATTTACTTACATTATTATAGTTTAGGGGCATTCTTTTCATTAATCTTATATAGAGACGATTTTGGTGTAATCCTAATGAGGTGGTCCAAAGAAGTGGTGTCATTATTATCCAATTGTTTCTATTTTGTTTCTTCTACAACCTCTTAATAATTAAACATTATCATGTCTCTATAATAAAATTACTATTCATCATAAATTATGAATTTATTAGTTTAATTTCATAACCTAAATCCATCTACACTTCCATCAAATTGAAAATGAAACATTTATTAGTGTGTAAGGCAGATTTATGCCTCATGGGCCGATATACATCTTTTCAATAATCACCTCTGATTACAGGTCATGATGATGTATTTAATATTTACATATAATATTAATTATATATATATAATTCTATAAATTTAATATAACAAATCTCTTCTTATCATATCATCCATTGAAAAATGAAATCATCATTTGTGTGTATAGCATACAAACTCCTCTGGATGTTTAATGATTCACCTTTTATTACTGCATCACATACATGGTATAATTGGGTGTATTTTACTATGAAATATGATTTTTATAAAATAATAACAATTATAATAACATAAAATAACACTTACCTTATTTCTATGATGATCATTTTAAAAGGGAATCATTTCTAATGCATACAAACGACCCACCATATCCAGTATTGTAACATGTTTCATTTATCATAAAAATATTTCATAGATGGTTTTAATAGTATAGTTCATGTCTAAAAATGGTAATAATGATAATATTATCATTTTTTAAATAATTAATTAATATTCATTTTAAACTAGGTGAAAATTGTAAATTGGTTTTGAATAAATGAGACGAACCTTTTCAAAGCGCCCGACATTAACCTAAATATATAAATAATAGAATACATCAAGATAAAAAATAAAATAAAAGGAATAATAAAAAATAAAAAGGTTATTAAGAAGTTAAATAATTTTAAAAAAAAATATTATTCATTAATAAAATTAACAAAGGTTTAATATCTTATGACTTTAAAAGAAAACATTATGTCCAATAATGTACATGAAATGCCCAATTGATCTTTAACGAACAACTAAATATGATTATTTACATGTGACCATTAAAAATAGTCATTTAAAAGGTTAAAATGAATAATATTATGAAATATATATAATTTCCATAATCATATCAAATGTTTTAATTAATTCATTGTAATTAAGTACTATTTTTTTAGTTAAATCATTATATTCATCAAAAAAAATTTATAGAAATTGATTTTTATTTATTTTTATGTAAAAATAATATTATTATTAACAAGATATTTATAAAATGTATTTTATAAAATTATATTCATTTTCTAGTTTATAATATCATAATATTCTAATCGTGAATCTTTGATAATTTTCTGAAATGTTTTAATTTATAATGAATAGTGAACCAAATATATATATATATATATATATATATTAAAAACAGTATTTTATTTTCAAATATTTAGAAGGATACATTGAGATACAAATTATTTTTCAATTTTAATAAAATATTTTTTTCTAAAATTATACAATTATTTTTTTAAATGAATTTAATATATAAATATTGTATTAAAACATGTCATTTTTATAAGGGGTATTTTTATGGAATCCTTTTTTACACTGCGTATTTACAATTTAATTTTAAATTTTATTATGAAATTATGCATTTTTAAATGGAAAAATTGATACCATATTTTGATTTAGAAGGTTGTAATTTATTAAATATTTTTATATTTTTTCTCAATATAAATTAAAACCTAGTTAATTTTTGTTGCTAGAGTAATGGGAGAATAAAGGAATTAACTTTACAAATAAAATTATAAAGACAATAAAATGACTCTAACAATTGATAAAAATTTATTATATGAGTTATTTTAGATCATAAAAGTACAAGGGTCTAAATGATAACTATATAGAGCCATATGGATAAGATTGTGAAATTTATAAAACTTTTTTTAAGAAATGTCAATGATGTCATATTCATATTGTTAATAACTATTAAATTTTCAATATAGGGTAATACATGATATATCTTTGACTATACTTATTAATATTAAATATAAAATATTTATATAAATCATTTTTATTTCATTTTCATTTTTAGTAAACAAATAATTACCTTAAATACTCACAGAACGCCTATAATGTAAATATTTTATTAACAGATAAAAGAAATAAATGAAATAAAATATATAAAATAAATATTTATTATATAAATAATGTTATACAAGAAATTTTCAGATTCCCTTGACCTATTATAGATATTATTTATTATATTTTTTCTAATTATAAATTTTATAATGATATTATTCAGGGAAATGTAACGAATTGTAACTCAAATAGACATTTTGAATATTTAATATTAATAAATATTTTAATAAATGATATAAACTTTATAAAAATAATAAATTAATAAAAATTATTGATATAATTTTTAATATTTTATAAATGATCCATTTATGGGTCATTTTTTTATTATAACAATATTAACCCTCAATGAGAAAAAAATCATTTTTTACTGGTAAGGGTTAATGTGGTTAAATTAGGGTTAAAACTAAATGATAAGGGTACAAACATGACCTAAAATTTTCCAAAAAACATTATTTATTAATATTTTTATACCCTTGTAACCTTTTAAAATATTTTTTTTACTCGAAACTGTTAAATGAAAATTACTTTTATATTATTTAAATCAATGATACATCTAAAATGCAACTCTCTTTGCATTTAATAAATTTAAATGTTCACATAATGAAACAATACAAATATGAACAACAAATGTGTATTTTCATTTTAATGGAGTTATTTTAATTATATATATTTATTTATAAATTTTATAATATATATCATTATCTTACATTCTTAGGAAATGAAAATACAATATTTATTTAATTATTGAAAAATATTAATTAAATTATTTAAGAAAACTATTTTGATAAAATTTGAAATATTTACTGTGTGAAATGAATTTTATTTATATGTATGAATCATTACGGAGGATTTATATAATTATATTTGTATATTCTCTTTGTTTGGATGTATTTTAATTCATATTTCATTAATAGTGCCAAAATTGACTTCAAAGATAATTTATAAAAAATAATACATTATTTAATTATAGAAAAATCATATAAATATTATACTCGACAATATAGTAAAAAATCATAACTGTTCTGAATAAGAGTAATTTTCCTTTTATACTAACATTATTAACCCATTATGACTAGAAAATTCGTTAACATGGTTAAGATAAAAATTAACGAACCAAGGAGAAAATCAAATGGATAAAGTCTAAAAATTTAAAAAATATGCCTAATTTTATTTTTTTTCAATGTTATTACGGCCATATACTACATTATATTTAGATTTCGAGCCATTTGGAGGCATTTGTATTGTTAATCTAATTTATTATTTGATGAAATTGAAAACATGCCCCTCACCTTAATTATAAAAAGAAACCTCCACCCCCACTTAAATTCATCACATCATGTCTTCTATCATGAATATAAAATGAATATTTCTCTTCAAAAAATACCTAAAAAAACTATATATGTTATAGTATCCTCCAAAGACCAACATTACAACCGTTTATAGGTGATTCAAATGAATCGTTTTGAATAAGAGGTAATCTCTCTTACCAAACACTTTCTTATTTTACTCTTATTAACCTCATCTGTGTCTATGATACACATCATAAAATAATAGATAAATTAAATAATTTTTTTTTGAAATGTTATTCTGATCATGATAACCCCATTATACACACTCTTTTCTATCAAACATCATGTGAAAGTATCAGTCACACATACATACGGCTCACCATATCCACGTAGTGATACAATTCACTTTTCATGCCCAACATTTATTGATGAGTATTTTTATGGGTTAATTAAATAGTAATGATAAACTTTACACTATAATAATTATTTATATATCAATTATTATTTAACATTCATTCTTACCATCAATATAAAATTGAAAATCATGTTCAAGCGTACATACGACCTCCCATCTCCATGAACGTCGTAATTCATTTTTGTATATCTAATATATGTTAATGGTTATAAATATGTATATAATTATAACATTTATTTTTTATAAAATTATTAACATTCATCAAATGATGAGACCAATATAAAATTTAATGACCCTGACTACGATACCAAAACAAGCTTGTAAAAAAAGCAGTTATCACACAGAAGAGTGATTTTAATAACAAATTATTAATAAATAGGAGATAATATATTAATAATAAACAATAAAAGGTATGATAAATATATGTTTAAAGATTTAATTTAAAATAATTCCATATTTATTATATAGAATCTTTCAACATGATCAATGAATGTCGAGACTTCAGCTAAGAGAATTTTGAACTAAGTTTCCATTCAATTGGTCAAACTAATATTTAATTGATTTTGTCATTATTTGATTATGGGTGAAATATATTTTGATTATATAATTTTGTATTTAAAAAAATTCTTTAATTTAACATAAATTCAAATAGTCAATTCATTTTATCAATGCTCAAATCATTAATATGATATAATTAATGGCTTATTTTTAAATCTTATTTTAATTTGAGATTGTTTATGTTTATTTATCTAATGTGAAATATTTCTCTTTCACATCCATTTTTTCTAAAAAATTATGAAAATGTCTTTACTAATATCATATGAATGTTTAAGGTCATTTTTACAAAATCGTTTCAGAATATCCTTTTTGTCCTATTCTAAAGTATGTGCTTTGTGACTTTTCTAATAAAATACGAATGAAATTTTTTTATCTTATATGACATGGGTATTTTTTACCACTATCATGATTACCTAATTCCATGAATATTACATTTTCAATAATATAATGATATTTTCAAATAAATTATTTCCTTTCACAAATGTGTGAATCTTAAAAAAAATATTTTATAAAATAAAATTTTATTATTCAAAAAATATTTCAACTGATCATTTAAAAATAATTCCATATAAGAAAAAATTATTCGATGTAGCTTATGATTTATTGGGGTTATTTTTATAATAAACTACCCTTATTCCTTATATATTTGGTTTATATTTACGATATAATGATATTTTTGAGATCTATTTCTTTTCAATTGGTTATGTTATGAATATTTGTTTATAAAATACATTTCTTGTTATGGATTCTCGTACGAAGAATGGTTTTATTCATATAGGAGAAATATGTTTGAATTTCATTATATGATGTATGGGACACATATCCCCCTCCAATGCATTGGGTAATGACTTATATCTCTTGATATATACAAAACTAGAATGTGTAGTGATCCCAATATAGTAAGGGACTTTTTCCACAATGATAGTCTTGGGAGTGAATTATTACCACTATGATGGTTTTGGGAATCCCCTAATTTTAATTTGATAGTATTGGGGAATAAACATGATTACTTGTGAGATTATTTTTTATTTTTATGTTTTTTCCACAATTTCATGTTTTATTACAATGATATTTTTTCATAGACAATGTTGGTGTATGATTCCAGTATTATAAACAACCAAGATTAATTCCATGACTAATGATTAGGATTTTTGATATTGGGGTTATTATTTTCAATTGTCATTTTTTTATTCTCATACCTTTATTATCATGTTTTTTGTATATAATCATTGATATCAACTATGGTACCATTACTGATAATCAGATATCACCATTTCTTATTTTTCTATTCCCTTGGTTTATTAAGAATCGTTTTATGTTGGATGTGTTAATGGAGGGTTCTATATGTGAAGAAATTTTATCTGATAATATATATATTCGTAGTTAAGACTTTTATTTTTCATTGATATGTATATCTATTTCTTTATTCTCTAAAACACCTAACCTAAAATTTCCTTAGGTATGTTTTTGATAAAATATATTATTTTTATTTATTAAGTTAATTATAGTAAAAATTGTGTATCATTTTTAATGTTTATGTCTTTTGTAGCAGATCAAGAAGTGCAGATTCTGTGCTGTTTCACTTGGGGAGAGAGTATGTTTTAGATATTATTCGGGATTATGATATTTTCTTGAGAAGGTATGTTAATAGTTGTAGATAACATCATGGGAATATATGACTATAAGTTTAGATCCTTAGAAACCCCATTCTGTGGTTTTTATATATAGAATATTAAGGCAACTAATGATTTATTTGGAGATGTTTATTTTTTAAGGAAATTAAGGTTTATTAAATTTTTTGATTATAAAATGAATGATATGAGATAATTTTTTGGTTAAAATAAGTATTTATTGTTGAAAATGTTAATTTTATTTTTGATTTTTATTATCACATCTTTAAATTTTATAAGTATTATGAAAAAAAATATTTAAAATGGGAAACTCATAGTATGGTGGACAACCTACAACATATGAAAATACCATGGGGATTGAACAAACATCTCAATAATAAAAAGGGTGAATCGCCACAATATCACATATGTTAAGTCCGGTTACCTATTTCCTTTTATTTATAGTTAATATATCTACAAGATAATGGATATTTTCATTTTTGGAACATAATTATTATATATATATCCATGGGATTAAAAATTGATTTTGTGTAAAATGATTAATTTTATTTTAAAAGAAGTTGAATATTTTGAGAACCCTATAATATTATCTAAATAGATCCCTAGGTGATTTTATATTTTTTACAAATGATAAATTGTATTTTGGAATCATATATGATTCTTATTGTATATATGTGGTGATTTAGATTATTTCTGAAAATGGTTTGTGTACATTGAGCACTAATAGAGAAAGTAATTTTCCTTATGAGATAGTAAGAGAGACTAATTTTATTTGGTGATATATGTTAAAATTTATATTGAAATACTATGTGATCAAATTTTTTTTGATTTTTTATTTTTAATCTTAGTTTAGAATATTTTCTGAGAAATTTCTTGGTTAGTAATTTTTTGAACCATCTAAGTTGAACTTTCTGTATTGTTGTTAAATTATATAGATTAAAATATTTTTTCATTATGTAATGGATTATTATTTTTGGAAAATTATATTATATTTTTCTTGGCATTATGGTTTTGAGTAATTTATAAATATTTGATAAATAGTTCTTTATTCTTTTATAAATTATGTGATTCATTATAAGTTATTTTTAGTGCTTCAGGCGTGGAGAATTCATGTTGAACACTCATAGTTTTGGAGAAAAATGATGTTTATTTAGTGTAAAATGATTAAAAAATGAAACACTAATTTTTAATTAATTATGTTTCTTTATGTTATTATATTAGAAATAAAATTAATTGCTTGTCATTATAAAACAGATCTTGAAACAAAAATGTTATTCATTTACTTTTTTACTAAGAAATATATCACCTTTTAACACATCACAAAATTATGGTTTTTTAATTGATAAATTCATAATGACCATGTTCTCTATCACTGTCCATTACGACATGATAAATAATTTTCTATTTAATTTTAATGTTTTTCTAAATATAAACCTAGTATTTTTTATTTTAAATGACCTTAATAATTTCTTATCTCTTTTTGTAAGGGGAAAATTTGTTGACCCTTTTTTCCAATGTGGGATTTCAAAAATGGTATTTTGATAATTCAAAACCTTATTAACAAGAACATGTTAAAATTGGGAGTGTTCCATTTCATTATTGGTGGAGAATGTAAGATATCTATATTTTATAGAAAACATTATATTCAATAGAGTACACGAAACTCCACATTGAGATTAAATGAAAAAATATATATTGTTATTTAAATGACGCCATTATAACATACATGTTCAATAGGAAATAATTAAAATTATTATTAAATATATATTATGGTGATACTATTGGATAATTTTATTATTAAATCATTGTAGATAAGAAATATTTTTTAAATATTATTTAATCATCAATAACATTTTTTTGTAAAAAAATTATTTATATTGATATTTATATAGAACTAATATAAATAAATTTTCAATATTTTAGATTTATTTGATAAAATGAACATTATTTTCTAATATATAATAGAAAACATTTTCTATGGTGAATTTTCGATAATTTTCATAAATTTTTTTTAGGAATAGTGGAAATGTATCGATTTTAATTAAAACTATATTTTAGTTTAAGTATTCAAAATTTGAAATTATGTTTTAAATTATTTTTAAATTTTTAGTACTTTTTGATAGATAAAATATTAAAATTATTGTTTATAAAATGTATTTTATATCTTAACATGGTATAAAGCAATTTTATATTTACAAAGTAATATTTTTTCAAAAATATTTTATGTTTTGGGTATCCTATTTAATTTTCAATTATATAATGAAAAATTATTGTTTTTAATTTTAAAAAATGGATTCCAAGTTTTATTTTTTATGTTACCATTTTATAAAATATTTATCATTAATTTATTTTTAATTTTAATAGTGAGCTTGGTATTTTATGTTACCACAAAAAAAGTTAAAATATAGAAATTTAGGGTAAAAATGACCAGGAAATGATTATTAAACTACCACTAGAAAATATTTTGTTGGATGAGTTAGTTTTGACCGCAATCATCTAGGGGTCTAAATAATAACCATTGGGATTCATTTTTATGTTATTATGAAATTTATTTATTTTTATTTAATGATAAGTGAAATACGTCATAGTCATATTTTTTGTAACTATAAATTTTTTTTATTATTTTATCTCAAATATATATTTGACTCTAAATATTAATTGGGAATATAAAATATTTATCTACATAATTGTAATTTAATTTATATTTTTAGTGAAACAATAATTATCTTAAACGCTCACACAATACTGAATCTGTAATTATTTGATTAATATAAATATAGTAAAAATGATTAAAAAATATTAAAAATATTTTTTTAGAAAATTATTATAATTGAAAAATTTTATAGATTACCTTGACCTGAAAGAGATACAAAAAAATATTTATAAGAGTTATCTTTATATTATTATTATTATTGTAATTAATATTCCTTAAAATTATCATTATGAATATTTAATTGTAAATAATATTTTATTGAATGAAAAAAAAATTTAAAAAAAATAATCAATCCAAATTAATGATATGTGGTTGGAAAAATCATAAATTATCTATTTATGGGTGTTTTTTTCATTTTTATTGTAACTATATTAACCCTCAATCGGTTGAAATCCATGTTGTTACGGTAAGAGTTAAAGTTGTTTAATAAGGGCTAAAACAATTGGATAAGTGTATACCCATGACCTAAATGTGCCCAAAAATATATTTTATTAATAATATTTCTCCATTATCAAAAATGGCTCATTTTTTTAATGCACAATATTCCCTTAAAAAGTATTTAATATTATGTATATCAATGATAGTTACAAAATTCTGTTCTCTTTGTATTTAATACTTTTTCTGTTCACATAGTGATAAAATAAATATATCAATAAAAATGTATATATTGATCTTAATTATATAAATACAATTATAGGCATTTTTTATTATTTTTAGAAGTTATATAAATAAGTTAAATTCATAAGAAATGCTAATATAATATTTAATTAATTAAAAGTAAATTTAAATAGATTTCATTGAAAATAATAATTTTGATATAATTTTAAAGAGTTAATGTTTTAAATTTTTCCTATAGATCAATATGATATATAAAAAGGTTTTATGTCAATATATTCTAATTTATTTTTTTGTTGACTTATTTGAATTCAAATTTAATGAATAGTGTAAAAAGTTACAATGTTGATAATTAATCTAAATGATAGATTATTAAATTATATCAAATTCATAAATATGTTATATTTTGACCATATAGTCAAAAAAATCATAAATGTTCAATTTATGATACATTGTTTCATTTATAGTGACATTTTTAACCTTTTGTGATTAAAATACAAGTTACAATAGTGAAGGTAAAAAAACCAACTAGGGGTATATTAAAAAACAAGATTTACAAATAAACAAAAAAAAAACTAAAATTATTTTTTATGATGGTATTACAAATTTATTATATCTAATATTTGAATAACCAACAAATTGGTGGGAATGAAAAAATATTTTTTTAGAAACTTCAATCATGACCCTCACCACAATTGTAAATTGGAACCTCCTTCTTAACTTAATTTCATCTCATTTGGACATCAAGATAAACTATACTCGGTAGATTAATACTATCTAATTACCTATACACAATAAAGCGTTTATGGTCCCCTCAAAAGATGAACTTTGGAACCCTTTAGAAGAGATCCAAATGAGATGTTTCCAAGAAGAGGTAATCACACTTACTGATCACGTTATTTTAATACCCTTGTTTACCACCTATAATTATAATAAACACTAAATAAAATAATAAATTAATTATCAAAATAATTATTTAATTTTATTATGATTATGAAAACACCATTGGAAACAATATTTTTCATTAAATAATAAGTAGTATTAATGCCGGTGTGTATATACGGATCACCGTTTTCACGTAAAGATACAATTCAATTTTCATTACCATATTTAAATGATGGAAATTATTTTGAGTTTAATGAACATATATGATAAATAATATATATTTATAATTATGTAAATATGAATAATTATATAGCTTTTTTCATTCTATCAATTGAAAAATGAAATAATCATGCATTCGTATATATGGTATTCTATCTCAATGAATGGTGAAATTCATTTTCCATATAATTTATATGAATGAAAACAAATATGTATATAAAAATTATGTATTATTTTTATAAGATGATTAAAACTCAAGAGATTCTGATACCAAAATTAAAGTATATATATCAAGAAAAACGAACACAAAAATACATGGAAAAAAAGTAGTTATCACCCAGAACATTGATTATGATAATAAATTATTAAAAACGCGGTAACAAGATGTTACAAATAATTCTGAGAAGGATTGATAAATATATGATTTTTAATAAATGTGTAATATATCCATATGTATTATACATGAGGTTTCAACATGAAAAATTAAATTTGAGACTTGAGGTAAGGGAATTTTTAACTCAATTTCCATTAATTGGGTAAAACTATTATTTCATTGATAATTTCATTCTATAAATATTCGTGAAATTAAATTTTAATATCTTAGGTTTTATTTCCTCTTTTATAGTTGTATTTACAGTGAATATACAGAATCAATTCATTTTATTGAAGCTCACTTAAATGATATGATATAAATATGTGTTTATATGACAATCTTATTATTATTTAATAATATCGTAGGAATTTATAAAGTAATTTATAGTTTTTCTTTTTACAAAATGGTTTTAAAATATTATTTCTTGTAATTTACTAAAAAATCTATTTTGTGACATTTTAAAAAAAATATAAATGGCATTTTTTTAACAAATATAGAATTATCATAATTTTCGATCATCCTGACACCATAATTCCGTGAGTATTTCTTTAAAATTATTTAATGGTACTTTAGAATAAATTTCTTGTAATTATAAATTAATAGATCCAAAAAATAACATAAAAAAAATTATATTTCCAAATAATTAATATAATATATATTTCAACATTATTTTCTACTAAGAAAAATTTATCTAATAGTCTTGGGAGTAAACCTTGAAATATATTATTTTCTCGGGAGTTCACACATTCCAATATGATATTCTTGGTATATATCCTTGATAACTAATGAAAATATTTTCAATGATTATATTTTCCCACAATTCTATGTTTTATACCAATTCTAATTTATCATTGCCCATGTTCAAATATTATTTATGTCTTCTGATCAACCATTATTTATTCTAGGACTCAATATTAAGGTTTTATATATAAATTTTTAAATTGTAATTTTTTTTGTATTCATTGAAAACAATATTCTCATGTTATGATTATGTAATCTTAGAAATATTATATAATTATCACCACTATGAATCAGAGATCACCTCTTCATATGTTTACATTTACTTCAGTTATAAAGGGTGGATTTATGTAATAAATATCTATTAATGTTTCTACATGCGAAGAAAATTTGGGTTATAACCTATATTTTGAAGGCCTAGATTATTTTTTTTTGATATAATTTTTTTTCCTAATTTCTCATATTATCTAATTTAAAAAATTAATATAGTATGTATGTGATCAATTATTTTAATATTTGTTTGTTTTTATGGTTGGGATATAATCATAATTATTTTATCTTTATCATTACATCAGTAAATTAAGATTCATTGATGTCACAATATGTGATGAATCAGGCTTGAGGTGTGATATTTCTCAAAACAACCCTTTCCATTGGGTAATGACCATTCTCTATCAAAATAACTCCTTATATCTATTTATTGTTATTTAATTCTTCTAAACTATATAAATATTTATATATGTCTCCCACATATTTAAATATGATACTATCCCTTTTTTGATGAGGTAAAACATTCATTATGCTCATTTTTTAAATTACTTCATTTTGATAAATTGTTTTATTATTTTATGTGGCACAATTATAAAACCCGTTTTCATTATATGAGTATTTATTATGTTATTACTTATAACTGATTTAAATAATATGGTTCACAAAAATCAAGAACATGTTATTATGGGTACTCCTATATGGTTCTCCAATGCTTTGGGTAATATTTATTCTCATGAAGCCTCGTGTATGATAGTAGAGAGTAAAAAAATAATTCATTAAGTGGCCTTATCCACTATGTGATATTTTCCAGGATATTAGTCTTAAATCATGTTTTTTTTATGTTATATGTTGCTACATTATTATATATTTAACCATGATCTCATTATACTATGTTATTTATTTATTTCTTCCATGAGATTACTCACGATCTTTGTCTTTTATGATATCATTTAATTTCTATGACCCACACATATTTTTTCCATAACATTTTTATTTTCTTATATGAATTGTTATCTCAACACTTTCATTTATATATTCCTTGTTTAATCCTTTATATTTTTTGGATATCAAATGGATTTAGTAGATCAATATAGAGAATAAAATATAGATTTCATGTTTTATTATTCTTTTTTATGTATCACATTCCTATACATAAAAATACACAAGGCCTCACAATGTTTGCGTTAGTAATTATTAAATATTTATTTTAAAAAAGCATATAATAATATGTGTAAAAATATTTTATCACTATACTTGATACCAGAGAAAAATATAGTAATTTTTTGTGATTGGGACTAGAATAATTTAATGGGAACCCTTGGGATAATTATATGATAAAATAATGTTGTAGAAAAATTTCCTAAAATATTGATGAAATTTAGAGTTAGTGGGTTACAAGAAATTACTTCCCTACCCAAATAATACAAGTGGTTGTGGATCTCGAATGATTGTACATAGGGGTGATATCTTTAAAGGGGTAAATTTCACTTGACTCATTCATCACCCAGATCATGAAAATGGGCCATGTTGCATATCATGTTTGAAAATCCCAGGGTATGTAATTTTGATATTAAAAGCTCATTATTAACAATTATAATGGGAAGAAAAAATTATTAGGGTAGAAAAACTAATAGGAAATGTTACAATGGATAACCAATATTAGAACATAGACACTCATAAGTTAGTATATAATTATCATTTATAATTCATTTATTATTATTTTATAATTTTCTCCTTTTTTATGTAAATGCAGTCTTGTATTTTTAATTTTTTTATTGTTATTTATTGAGAAAAAATTTTGAATGAAAGACAACAACCATTGTAATGGGAGATGAAATAATTTAATAATGATATTAATAACATAATTAGAATGGAATTTATAAATAATATTATCATTTAAAATTACCTATCATGAATTAAGATTAATAATGAGAAAAAAATTTAATTTAAAAAAAACATCAACGAAGATAAGGATGACAAGAAATGAATGTAAAAGTGTTAAATATGATAATAAAAATAAGGACAATTTCATACATTTAAATATTTGGGAAGAGGGAAAAATGAATTCTATTAGGTAAATAGAAGAGGTTTTATTTGTGGAAAAGGATGAAAAAATGTGATAATTTAAAAATTAAATTAATGAGATTGGTTAACATGATGTAGTGAAATAATGTTCATCATAAAGCACCATAAAAAATTCAGTCGTGTATATATATAGAACTTAGTCATTATCCATGCTAATTATATAATACAGTGATTAATTCATATGGTCATTTGTAATGAAAATCATTGAAGTAAAATGATTTATGTTTTTTAGGTGTTAAAACATGAGAATCATGTTTTGAACAATTTTTTAACAATTGTACGCTGGTTATTAGAATCATACAACATCTAAGAATTGCACTATAGTAAGATTATGTTATATATTTTCAGGTATATATTGAATGTTACTAATGAATGGGAAATTGTATTTAACGGTAGGGTGATATTTTATGATAACACACATGATTGAGGAAAATATAATCTTTGATATGTGATTGGAGCGGACATAATTATTTTCATTTAAAATGATTTTAATTTTGGAAAAACAAGAATGTATATAGAAGTATTATTTGTTAAAACAGATAGGATGAATTTCTTTTTGGGTAATTTGTATCATATTTTTGGGTATATTATTTTAATTATCGTAATACATGTTTAGAATGAGGAAGAACCATGTTTCGGGTGATAACTCGTCAAATAAATCAACGACATGGGATTTGAACCTACATAGAAAGGGAAATAAGGGTGAAATTCTTAACAGTTCCCTATGTGATGTAGTGGTAATTGGTGAATTTTTTTAAGTAAACAATTTATGGATAAAAATTAATTTTATTTTCCGAAACATATTATAGGAAAAAATATTTTTGATTTTTTATGATTTTTAGGTGAGTGGTGTTATTTTTGAAAATAATTTATTTGGTTGAGTTATATGTTACCCGTAGTTATAACATTTGATTTAACATTAATGGTTGGTTAGATAATGTAATAAATTTACAGAATTTTGAGGTTATTTGGGTTATATGGTAATTATTTTTGGAATATGTTATGTTGATCCGTGGGTGGAAATATTTATTTAAAATTTATTTTTTTTAATGTGAAGGTGAATACATTTTTTAACATTGTTAACCGTTTAAATTTTTTAGTATTTAACGAAATGCGGAATATATAATTATTATTTTATAGAATTTATGATCCATTTAATTTTATGTTTATTACTTCTGTCATAATATATTCATATTGGATATTAATTTATTTGATTAAGCGATGAGGGGAAAATTTATTGAATCACAACCAAATCATTAAATTGTGCTACAAAAATAGAAAATGTCATGTAAATATACTTCTTTATGATCAGAGCCAATATGCTAACAAAATTTCTCAACTATAGTAAAAGTATATTGCAATTAAAATGTTTTCCTATTATAATCATTTCTTATGAATTTATTTCCTTTTTTCAAATCATAAATTTATCTATTTATGGTCATTAAAATTATTAGGATAATTCACTTTCATATGATCAATTATATTTGTCACTATCAATCCTAATTTTTTCACTATTTTTTTCTTCTATTTCAATGCCTTCAGTTCTCACTAATGTTTTCCTACTTAAAAACCTAGTAATGTGTTTCTTTCGATGACATTGTCACTTCCAATTCATCCTTATGAAGAGAAAATTTTATTTATTTTTTATGATGTGGGATATAAAAAAGGTATTTTAAAATATAATATTTTTTTACTATGTTCAATTTAAAATTGTGATGTAACAGTTTATTAAATTATTGATAATATCATGACTCATACCCTGGGACCATGTTGTGACTACCCTATGCCTGCCTCTCAAAGGATAGGGGATGGTGTCTGTTGCTGATGGCGTCAACGTACAAGTGGATGGAATTTTCCAAAGTTTCTATATGCGCACACACGCAACCAAGTCCCACACACTCAAAAGGAGTCAAGAATAACTAAAAAAGGAAGGTTAAAAGTACAACTAATATAATTTGGCAACAACACAAAACCAACAAAAGAAATGTAAATAGTAATGTACAAAAAGGAAATTCGGCTGGCTATTCGCAGAAAACCCCACATGATGATGAGAGTTGTAGAGATACTAGATGTTGAAGTAGAATAGCTTATCACACCGATCCTACTAGGCCCCGAATGTTCCTAGGCCACTAATTCCACCATTGTAGCGTTCGTCATGCCCATCTCCCTGAGCACCTCTAGGTCCTCATCCTCCAAAGTACCTGTTGAAATGTCGATCGTCTTCCCTAGAAACAACACATGCGGGCAAATCCCATGTAGGGGTGACTAAAAATGTACTCATTTGGGACCTAAAAACAAATGGAAAGACCACAAAAAAAATACTCAAATTAAAGCATGAAGCAAAAGACAGCTCACACTACGTATATATTTTGGGTAGTGAGTGACGAATCATCAGTCACATCATCGAACACCTCAGCTGCTCAAGAACTCCTCATCTATCTAATACAGTGGTCCTTACAAGGATCACATAAGTACTTCCCACTGACCTTGGACATCTTATCTACACCTCCTCATCGCGTATCATGGGCTTGAAACTTCACACATAACTATTTCCTTCAAATCATGGCCAACCGAGGTACTCCCCCCAATCTCATACCATGGGTTTACAAAGCCATACAGAAGTGCTTCCAACTATGGGCCAACAAATTCACTTAAAATTTCTTACATCTAGGCCATGGCCAAGTCTCGTATAGTTGAAAGTCAGTAGTACTCTAGTCTTAGTCAACCGCAGGGTTTTGAAAGCAGTGCGCCTGTGAGAACCACTATTCAAGGCATTTGTCACATCTCAACATCAATGAAATATTCCTCAGGGCATGCCAATAAATAATCCTTATCAAGAGGTTCCCAATGCCACAAAACAACTCATCAATCTGTTGCTTGGTTTTCAATATAAATGAAATTTAGTAAATAGGGGATGGTTTAGTTTTGGACCATTCTGAAAAACCTAGACTAGGGGGTCCCATATACCTCGGTTCAGTTCTGACTAACTCAACCTGACCCGGTTCGGGTCTGGGTTGGTCCTGTCTGGCCTGGCCAGGGGCCATCCCCAATGGGCCCCACTAGACATGGCCCGGTTCGGCCGAGGGTTCTTCCCGCTAGGTGGCCTGGCAACCCGATCTATTTCGAGCCAGCCCGATGGGTGCAGTTCCGACCCGCTGGCATGAGTCTATCACAATAGGAGCATTAAAAAATCATCGGCGTGGGTTCATCCCAATGGGGATGGGACCGGACCAATGGTGTGGGCCCGACCCATTGGTTACTACCCTCTAGCCTGAAGCGCGACCGCTTAGTGTGCCCAGTGGTGAATCATCTAGCTGGGATGAGTTAGGTTTCCGTTTTCAGCATGATCTGGCCCCATAGACGTGTGGTCATGCCTCCTACCATGGTCGACGGATTGCGGCTTACCAGCTTCCCGAACATCTCAGAGGGGGTTCATACCTCTACATGGTGATAGTCTGGCATTGCACCTTCCACTGTCGTGACACATTGGAAATTGTACGCTGACTGGCGCACCCCTCCTCCCAGCATACAAGCTCATGTCTAGCCTCCTGGCACATATCCGGCATTGCAATGGGCCCCCGCCGGTGCCATCCTTCCGGGGGAACCTTCAACAGACCACCAGAAGAGCTCTGGTTGTCCGTTCATCATATTACCTTCTCATACGGTCTTGGAGGTTCTTCCTTTCAACCGCAAATGTCTTGAAATATTCTTGAATTCATGTTGAGGGTACTTACAAAAATACCACACATGAGATAGGTTTCTAGGCCTAGTTTGTGTCAACCTGCACCCTTCACATTAGAGGTTTAAAAAAGGGGGAGGCTTGTGGACAGTTGTTCAATCATATCAAGTATTGTTTGAATCCCAGATAGTGAAATCTCAAAATAATTACAATCTGACATAAATTCATGAATCATGGATCAACCTATATGTGTGTTGATCCACATTTTATTTCTATAAAATAATGGGGATGAACATAAAAATAAAACATCACCTAACTCTTTGACATTTGAGCTGCGGTGTTTCTCCCTCGAGGTGTTATGATGGTGACGTCCATCTTCTCTTCTGGCTACATTCTTCGAGATGTGTTGAATTCGGTGATGATCTGTTGGTGTAATTTTTTTTATTGAAGAGGAATACCATTTTAGTTTCTTCTGATAATCTCCAAGGATTAATCCTCGTTTCAACAATTCATCAAATAACTAAAAGGAAACAAGTCATAGTGTTTCAATTACGTTGCGACATTGTATTGTTATGTGATTTATATTATGAAACAACATTTTTGTTATGCTTCCTTTATTTAATTGTTACACTATATGATATTGTCCATTAATGATCCTCATTAATGAGCCTCATCACTGCCTCATCGCTGCACCTTAGTGTCGCTGTGTCGCGGCCCACCGGTTGAAAGAAGAAATAAAATAATTTTTTAAAGTTATTTGATTTTTTTCTGAAAAGTCTGAAAATAATAATTTCTGTTCATCCCTTAACGACTGAAATTCATTCCAATATATGAGAATCTCAACATTCTGAGTTCAACTGTACCCTAATATTTTCAATTCGAGAACTATTTCAAATGATAGAAATACCTGCTCACATGCTTATTGGATGTTACATAAAAAAGTTTAAAACTTTATTTTTGTATCACTGGGACCTGGAATCATGTTCTATAAGAGAGTGTTGTCTCATAATAATTCCATATAATAAAAAAATTACATAAAATTTCTGATAAATTACAATCTCTCCACCATAGTACTTTATGTCCCTGAATTCCAAATCAAAAACTAATAAAAAAGATGAGGATATTGGGAACAAATCTGAGCCTCCCGCTCCCATGATTTATCCTAGAAAATCCCATGCTGCAAATGAACTTGTACTAGAGTAATCAATTGACCATTCATAACCCTCTCTTGATGATACTCTATTTTCACCTAGAACTCCTTAAATGTCGCTCCATCGTCAATGCCCTCCTCGCACCAATTGATGATGTTTGAAGGATCATGAATGTACATCCTCAGAAGTGACATGTTGAAAACATCATGTATCCGGTGCATATATGTGGATGATATAGTTTATACACAACCTATCCAACTCTGATCAGGATATGAAATGGTCCGATGAACCTCAGAGATAGATTTTCACAAAATCCAAATCTCTGCAATCCTCGTCGAGATAAGACTTGAAGGAACACATGATTAGCCTTATCTAAGTCCAAGGGTCTCTCCATAAAATCAACATTAGACTTCTTCCAAATCTGTACAGTACTCATCCACTCCCAGTTGATCTGCACCTTCATAGTGGTAGCCCATACCAACTCTATACCCATGACTGAGGACTCCCCTATGTCATTCCAGTATAGGGGTGATCTGCAAGGAAACCCGTAAAAATAATCAAACAGTGTCGTGCTGATGGGGGAGTGATGGATTTTGTTTTATGGAAACACCACAAAAGGCATGTGGTCCTCCCAACTATGTCCAAAGTAAAGGACACAAGCACAAATCATGTCCTCCATGGTCTATATAAAATGTTTCATCGGACCATCTGTATGGGGTTGAAAAGCTATTCTCAATCATAGCTTCATCCCAAACGCCTCCTGTAATCACCTCTACAACGAGGATGTAATGTGAGCTTCCAGATCTTAGATGATCATCAAAGTCACCTTGTGGATCCACACTATATTTTAGACATAGAGGTGTCCAAAGAACTCCACTGGTACCTTCTCCTAGATGAGTAGTAAGTGATCTGACTTTGTGAGTCAGTCAATGATAACCTAGATAGATTTGTATATTATTTATAGGTGTTGTAACAACATCACAATGTACATCATGATACCATCTCATTTCCACTCATGTACCTCGAGTGGATGGACCAATCCTGGTATAAACTAATGCTCAGCCTACACATGATGAAAAGTGAGGAAATATGAGACAATCTTGTCCACTTTTTCTTTATCCCTAGCCACCCATATTGATGTCAGAGGTCCTGGTATATCTTCATCACTCCATGATGTACCTCCTAAGGGAAGGTATGGAACTCCCTCAACATCACCTCCCAAAATGTCACTGAAACTTCATTGAGCCCTCTAAAATGGATAAAACACTCCCCACCTATCTAAAATCCCTCATGAGACCATCCTAATGATAACTGAGAAAGTCGGGCCTCGTAGTCAACATCAACTAGTTGTGCATCCCGGACTCGCTGTATGAGCAGTGGAGTAATAGTCATCGATAGAAGGTTAGCATCTTCACCATCATCCAGGAAGGATATTTTCATCATGTACGACTACACCATCTCCTAACTCAACAGCTGTATATTGGTCCTTCTGCTAAGCGTGTCTTCCACCATGTTCCCATTTCCAATAGTATAGACTATCTATATGTTATAGTCATGTAAGAACACCATCCATCACCGATGCCTCATGTTCAGGTCCTTCTAGGAGATGATATAACTGAGACTATTGTTGTCGGATTAAATTTTATATAATTCAAACATCATGTAGTGCTACCACATCATCATGCCAAAGACCAATGCTTCTATCTACAGGTCATGGATCGTGTTGTTATGCTCAGGTTTTCTCAACTATCCTGAAATGTAGGCAATCACTACTCACTCCTACATCAGGTCACAACCTATTTTGGTCTCTAATGAATTGCAATAAACAAAAAACCCAACTCCCTCCTCTAATAGCCTCAATATGGGGGAACCAGTCAGTCCTTAAATCATCTCTTGGAAACACTCCTGACATCTCTCTACCCATACGATGGGATTCCACTTGTTTGTCAAAGCTGGTATGGATGCTACCACTCTAGAAAATCTGGCATGAGCCTCCAGTATTATCTGGATATCCCCAATAAACTCTTCACCATACTAACTCGTTTTGGTTACTCCCAAGAATGCACGTCATCTATATTTTCTAAATCCACAGCAACTCTAGCCTACGAGATGATGTGTCTGAGAAAGTGGAACTCCCAAATCCAGAACTGGCACCTCAGGATCTTACCATAATTCTAGTTCTAATGTAGTGTATCTAGGAATATCCAATGTTATGTGGTGTGCTCCTCTTCCATTGTTGAGTTCACAAAGATATCAACAATTAGGACCACAACAAACTAGTCAAGGAAAGAATCTAAGATCATGTTCATGAGTCTCATGATTACTATTGGGGAATTGGTCAATCTGAAAGGCATCACCAGTTACTCAGAGTGGACATATTAGAACATGAAGGTTGTCTTCGGTACACACTCATCGCATACCCGAAGCTGGTTATAACATGACCATAAGTCTATCTCCATGAACCACCTCAATCACTTCAGTTGGTTGTAGAGGTCATCGATCCTCTTAAGTGGATAATTTTTCATCATGGTTGCCTTGTTCAGGTTCCAAAATACCACATAAAACCTCAAACTCCAATATAACTTCTTGGAAAAATCATTGTTGCTTCCCATAGTAAAACGTTGGGCCATATGAATCCTTTCTTCTACAAGTCCCCTTGTTGTACCTTCATCTTGTGAATCTCTACAGGATCCATCTGATATACTGAGGTGGATATAAATGTTATCCTAAGGTTTAGGTTGATGTGAAAGTCTTCCTCCAAACGAGGAGGTAGACCCGCAACTTCTTTAGGAAAAACATCCCCATACTCATCCACCAATACATGAAATCATGGAATCTTCTCATCCACCATACCTAGGGTGAGTCTAGACAACCGGCGAGTGATCAGATGCACCATCCTCCAAGATTGTCTATCATGTACTTCAAGGGTTTCCTTCTTGATAGTAAATCAAGACCTAGTGCCATATCTATGGACACTCATTACTAATCTCCTAAATTTTCCGATCCAGAATGGACTGTGGATAACCAGTCCATACCCAAGATGATGTCTTAAGGGGTTGACATTGCTACTAGGAGATCCCACCCAAAGACCTTCATAATATAGACTAATATCACACTGCCAACAGTAATGTGTAAGCATCGAATCCCCTGTTGTAGGGGTCTCTATCCATAAGGATCGAGCCAAAATCTACACCGGAATCAAGAGCTCCGAAATAGAGCAACGAAAATGAAGGAATTACTATCACCTGTGACTATATGTACAACATCTAGTGTGGAGAATAAATAAATTGTTCCTTGGATAATCTTTGGTGTGTTGTGGTCATAAGACTATACTATTTGGAACTATGCTCACCCATGTATGTCTTCTCCCTGATATCTTGGTGGACAACCTATGGGTGGTTGCTGTAACGCCTCTAACTACCGCCCACTGCTGACCACTCAGCCTCCTCCCCTATCACGTTTTCTTCCCTGCAGACCTCTTCTCTCTATCTTCTATCATTGTCTCAATAGCCATAAACCATCTATAGGCCATCTGTATGGTGGTTCAGGTAGTCACGAGCCATGTGTCCCTACCCACCGCACGGAAATCAAATCCTATCTCCCAGCTAACTACCTCTGGACTAGGATCCCAGTACTACCAACCTTGATTCCGGGGGATGTCCTCTGAAAAACCTAGCCTTCTGGGGCCCTCTCTTCTGTTGTCGGATTCCTACTGAATACTCTTCCACATGGGGTCTCTGGCTAGTTCAAGACATTTGCACAAGCTCTGCAAAAAACTCTTCGCAAGGAGGGCACGTTCCAGCACCCCGACCTGGGTAGGGATGTTGAGAGACAACACTAATTCCCTGATCTCATGCTAGAGTCCTTTTTCGAAGACTCAAGACCTGAAGAAAGGGATTCACACTATGTCATTGGAATAGCATGAAGGCTCCATGATCCTCATTGGGTACTCGGCCACGATAATGATAACCTGCTGATGCTAAAGAAGATCATATATGCGCATAGAATCCAAGGTCACAGGGAACAAATCTTCTTGGAAAAGCTACTCAATGTATACCTAAGTATGGGTCACCTCGTCCTTCTTCTAGGTGGTCATGATCCCCCATCTCCCGGACGATCCCTGTAGAAGGTTTTCTACTAAGATCTCCATTTGGTCAGGCAGTGTCCTCACTAAGTGGAAGGCCAACGTCCCTACCTCTAGCCAGTCCTCAATGACTAGAGTATCTGTTTTTCCCCTAAAACATGTAGGTCTCTATCCTTGAAACTCATATAGATAAATAAGTCTATGCACATATTTATTTGGAACTACCGGCAATAGATACTGACCATCAGGTTGTTGTAGCACAAATGCCTCACCTTGGTGAGGCTATCTCTAGAACTGATTCCTGAACAGACGCCTCGTCGCTAGGTGGGCTGCTCTAATAGCCTTTTATCGGGATCCTGGCTAGTCATGTACAGAATGGAATCCTGAGATTGGTCAATATGCACCATGTTTAGAAGGTTATACCTGTTAAAATGACATTTATTCAAAAGTACATAAGGAGACACTTATGAAACCAATGTTTTTTTTTTGTATAGAGAATAAAAATTCAAGGAAATGGTGTATGGATATGTCAGCCACAAAACCAACAATTGACTCCCCAAATATACATGTCAGACACGAAACACATAACACTATTTTCCAAAAAAACATAGACTTCGGGTATTTGTGGTAGGATGGACCAACATCTAATACAAGTTTTTTTTTGACTCGTCCCCCTGGGCCCACGTCGTGACTACCCCAATCCCACCTTCTAAATGCCTAAGGCTGGAGAATAGCAGTGAAGGCATCATTCCGCAAGTGGGAAGAATTTTCCTATGTACCTTTATGCATTGCATGTCCAACCTAGTCCCACACACTAGAAATGAAACAAGAATCAAGAAAACAATACTGGGTACAAGTACAACGAATATAAGTGGTCCAAAATACAAACCCAACCAAAGAACTCAAAGAAGCCACATACAAAAAAGAAAACTCTGATGGCCAGCCACAGAAAAAAGAACTTGATCATGAGATCTGTGTAGCTACTAGAAGCCTATGTAGAAAATCATATCCACCTGATCCTATTGGGCCACACATTTTCCTAGGCCACCATGTCTGTCGTCGTACTATATGAATGTCTCGTCTCCATTAGCACCTCTTTTTCCTGCCCCGCAATAGACTGTCAAAACATCTATCGCCTACACAAGACACCAAATGTGAGGGCGATGTCCGTGCAGGGGTGAGTAACCAGGTGCTAAGTAGGAAACCCAAAACAAAGGGAAATACCAAAAAACAATCCTCCGTGTAATGAAAGAAGCATGAGAAAGGTCACACTTGATTTATATTTCATTTAGTTATAGAAGAATCATATGTCACATCATTGAACACCTCAGCAGATAGATAAATCCTCCTCTATCTAGTATAGTGGGCATTCATTTTAACACATAATTTCTTCCCACTAACCATGGACTTGTTAGGTACACCTCCTCATCGCATACCATGGGCCTGCAATGTCACACAAGAGTGGTTCCCACTAATCATGGTCAATTAAGGTACCCCTTCCTCATCTCGTACCATGGGCCTACATAGTCATACTGATGTTCATCCAACTAGAGGCATGAAAATTACGATAGAAGTGCCTCCCGTAGTTCCATGTTTGAGTCTCATAGAGTCGAAAGTTAATAGTCCTAAGGTCTTAGCCAACCACAGGGTTCCAGACATAGCCTGCCTGGGAGAACCTATCCTCAAGAAAATCTTCACATATAAAATTATATTAAATCCTTCTCATGACATGACAAAGGATCATTCTCAATGGGATAGTTCCAACCACATAAATGGATCTTCAATTGGATTTTTGTTTCTCATGCTCTGGGCGTTATAGTAAATAGGGGCTGGTTGAATCTAGGGCCGGTTTGACCTTGTCGAATCAACCCAACTAAACCATATTGGGTGTCCTAAATACCCTGGTATAGTTCCGAATGACTCGACCTGGGCCGGTATGAGTCTAGGTTGGGTTGGTTTGGCCTGGCTAGGGGTCAGGCCTAATGGTCCATTCTAGACCCTACCTGATTCTGCTGAGGGTTCAAGTATCCGAGTCGCCTAGCGACTCAGTCTAGGTCAAAGACCCGATTTAGTGCATTTGGATTAGATAATACTTACCAAAATAGATGAATTATTTTCCGAACCATGTGTTTGTTGAATTTTATTTATCATATATCCTATCTGGGGAGGCATTAGGTTTAATCATAATGATAGGGTTCGATGAATATGTATCATTCATAAATTAGAATTTTTGTTTTCATCCTTCTACCAACACCTTAAAATATAAGGAAGTCTTGATGAAATAAAAAATTAGTACCTATAATATTATTTTTTTATTCTTTATTTAGTAATCCATCTATACATCAATTAAATGGGAAACAATGCCATTATTTTTACAATAGACTAACACTTCATGAACAATTTTATTTTATTTTCCGTTTCCTCCTCCCATGTATATTCATGATGATGGATTTAATGTTCATATATGATATTCATGAAATATTAATCATTCATGAAAATAATTATATCCTAAATATATTATTATCTGACCATCAATTGAAAAATTATAATGTCATCTATTTGTAGGGTGGACTACCACCTCATGAAGTTATGTGATTCATTTTTTATTATAGCTTAACAAGTATGGTATATCTAAGTGTATTTAATGAATTAATATTATATTTATTATATGATTATAATTTTGGGAATCTAAAATAACCCTAGCCTTACTTACATCATGATCATCAAAAAATGGGAACGTTACTCTTACGTGTGTATGGTCGACCATCTCCATGATTGTAACATGGTTCATTTTTCATAAAAATAAATAATAGATGGTTTTAAAAGATCAATTTATGTAAAAAATTGTAATTAGGTAATCATTATTAAATATTTATATGATAAATTAATAAACTACTTAACCTTAATTAACATACCAATTGGATTTAGCACATATAAGTTGAAAATCATCAAAACATTCTATTTAAACCTAAATAATTATATAAGTGAATATTTAATGATAATAATATTTTAAAAAAATAAAAATGAAAAAATTATTAAAACATTAAACAATTAGCATATGTTTATTATTATAGAAATAAATAACACACTTTACGATTCATTCTCTAGGAAAGTGATCACTCTAAACCATATATTCCTCTATATTATAGCCATTATATCTCCAAATCACATTAAATCATTAAAAAGAGTTATGTAAGTATTGTAAAATATGTAAATACATATCTCACATATTTAAATATATCATTTCTATTCCATTTATGGGAAATAAAGAGGAATCTTTATAAGTTTTATTTCAGTATTTTCAGATATTTTCATGTAGTATATGAAAATGAATGTGGCTCAAAGCATGATAAAAATTATTTTATATTCATTTAAGAGATTCATATAGGGTTCACAATTGTTTTATATATATTCGGAAAAAATTGCATGATAGAAACTATCCTAGTCATTTATTTATTGATTCACATTAGGTTAACCTTTTATGTTTTCATATAGTGTGAAAACAAAAATAAAAATTTGAATGATATCCCCATCATTTTTTTATTTGAGAGATTCATGTTTTGTTCGCAATTTTCATTTCGATGGGATGGATATAATTTTTTGGTTTGATTTATTTGACAGAATGATTGATTTTAAGTGAGGGGTGTTTGATGTGATACAAAATCATCTACATAATTTTTACATTGTTGTTATTAATGAAAACTTTCAATAGATACCACATCTATATTTTGACAGATATCTTCCTTCCAAATGAATGTGTTCCATTGGGATTTCAAATGAAAAGATTCATAGAGAGACACATTGTTCGAAATGATGGGAGGTATTGCTCATGAAATAGTGTTGGGTGTAATTTTTCATACTTGGGGTATCTCATATAGATTTAATAAATCATTGTGAATCTTTTCCTATTCTCTATATAGGACCTGTTACCCTAAAAATGGTCATATATTAATCTCTTTCATGTGAAATGAAGGGAATATCAATAGTGATTCCATCTATATATATCTGAAACGCTAAATTTATTTCTCAGTAATGAATTGATATTTATATGTTGAAGTTGCATTATAGTAACTTTATTATTTTCTATCATGCATAAAGGTGGATAATATTACATGGAGTGGGTAGAGAAATTATGAAGAATAATACATATCGTGCCTATTTCAAGAATAAAATCCCACATAGTTCCTTAAACCAGTAAAATTTAACATCATGTGGAAAGGATATATGTGCATGAACTTAGGAAATAGATATTTGAGCTCGATTCTGGAGGAGAAGTCATGTGTAACCTTGTTATAGTCAGACTAATAGTTATTATAGATTGGTTAGTCCCTTGGGATTGACCCCATGTTTAATTATATTATATATGGGATAATAATATCATGGCACTAATTGAGTTCTATATTCTTGGATTTCCCTGGATGATGGAGATTCATGATGATATTCAGGTTATCATTTTAACTCTATAAGCCCACGTGAGCAATGATCAATGTGAGAACCAAGGGATAATAAGTAACCAGCATCATTGTGTATAAATGTGGGACATATGTGATTCAACAAATCATGGGATGTTTCATTATGGGGATCAGAACATATGTAGGAATAATTTCAATTCTATTTATAGTATCAATAAGAATCATTATAGCTTTTTTTGTCTTCTCAATTCACT
Source organism: Viscum album (assembly GCA_963277665.1). Classification (NCBI taxonomy): domain Eukaryota; kingdom Viridiplantae; phylum Streptophyta; class Magnoliopsida; order Santalales; family Viscaceae; genus Viscum; species Viscum album. Next base: position 586,328,493 of record OY728141.1, on the reverse strand, counting down.
GATGGAAGAGTTATAATGATCACCTCATGGTATTTTTTATGTCCCAAAATCTTGACAGGACATAGACATGACAGTATTTACACTGTGGTGGATTCCCATTTTAATATGGGTTTGGTCCTTAGGTTGGAATCTTACACATATTAGATATGAAAGGAAGAAGTATCCTCATAGATCAAATAGTTCCTAATAAATTTTTGGGTGGTAAAATACCATCCTCCCATAGAAATGATTATATCCAAATGGGTGAAAATTTTAAGACATTTCTGGACTTATACCAGAGGTTTTTTCCATATGATTTCTATCATATGATAACTAAATGTTTCTTATATATTCTAATTAATTTAGAAATCATATTTATCATACTTTAACAATTTGAGGACTACACAAGAATGTTTCTATTTTATTCAGGACATATCATATTATACCATAGATCAAAGATTACACACTGAGGATCCCATTATAATTATTGGGTCTTTTCACTTGAATGATATTATAATTTTTTATTCTTATACCCATGTGAGTTTTTCTCAATATAAAAAATTAATTATGGAAAATAATCAGTCTAATTTCATGGGGATGGGGAAATAATGTTTTGGGACTTCTCTGTAGGGGTTTGATGTGGATCTTAGTCCATAGTGTGGCATCATAGGTATCTTCCTTATTGTATGAATTATAGTTCTCATAGTTCATTTCGCCGGGTCTTACTGTAAAAACCAAATATTTTATGAGATAGATTCTTTTTTACATTAATTGATGCCTTCTGTTTTATGCTACAACACTATTATATTGCACTATATGAAGCATTATATTATCTTGCAGTATACACAATACTATTCTTGGCTGGTGTTACAAAAAAATTCAAGATCTATTGATAGATTTCATTTCACACAACACTAAGTATACATTTTGTTCAATGTATAAAAAAATGTTGTTTTAATTATTTTATAATAAAAACCAAAGTAATCTTTCTCTAAATGTAACATTGTCTTGGGATGTATTACACACAAGATAGAACATCCTCGACAGCCTGTGTTGTACGCAATATAATCATTACTAAAAAATTATATAATATTAAGGTATCTTTATTTAATGGGCTATAAACATGGTATTATGAATAATTTTAAAAATATTTTTAATATTATAAAACATTAAAATTCAAACTATGAATTTTCTAGAACATGATAAAATAACACATTAAATTTTCCAAATAAAATAAGTATTGTTCAAAAAACAATAATTTTGTCTCCTTTTGATAGAACAACCATTTCAAATATATTTTTTAACACATATATATATATATATATTATATGAAAAAATAAACATATACTTGTTAATAGGTGCATCAAAATTTACTTTGGTTGGATATTTTTGTATTTTTCAGATAAATTTCACATTTTAATGAATAGTAAATAATACTGCATTTTAATTTAAAACTGCCTTTTCGTCTAGTTTATTTATAAAGTTAGATTATCTTTTTAATAGGATTAAATTTTTATTGGAATATTTTTTTTCACTAAATCCAATTTTCTTCATTTGAAGTAATTTATTATTTAAATAGGTTATAAGCACGTTCGAATATTTTGATAGTTTTTACTTCTGAAAAACCTCCTTTCTAGTTTTGAAAATGAGAATAAAGTTTAAATAAATTTCTGAAAAAAAATTAATGAATTTAGAAAAATTTATTCCATATTTGGAATCAGAATTTTCAAAATGTGAAAATAGGTACCTTATATGTTTTATATTAGGAGTAGTAACAACAGTAATTTTTTTACCATAATTAAACAAAAATTAGGTAAATTAGTGTAAAAATTCGCATGATTATGATAATAAAATTATCCTAAATCCTAAAACATTTATATTATATAAATAAAATTCTTCTCTTAAAATCATTGGTATAAATAATAATAATTTAAAGGACACATGACAATGAAAATGTCATAGATATTAATAAATCAAATGAAAGTGAAAAAAATATAAAACACACATTTCATATAAGTATAATTATTATAAGGTAGGGATAACAAAGTGATATCTTCAAACATAATTAGTAAAAGTAAATATAAAATAATTAACTACATCATGATAATTTATTTTTATTTTTTATGAAATAAATAATTACCTTAATGTATTATGCTTTGATGATGTAAAAATTAATTACATGTTGACAAATCAACAAAAAAATATTATTAAAATCATAATAACCCAAAAAAGTCCAAAAAACAAGACCAAATATTATTGGTCGAGTATATCATGACAATAATCTTCCAAGGGTCAATATAGTGTCCATTTGAAGCCTTATAGGATAGATTATGTTATTTATATTATTTTATTTAAAGTAATGTTAAAATTTTCAAATTCCTTCATTAATTTGAATAACATTTATTTATGATATATTTTATAACATATAAATTCTGATACATATATCCTAATCAAATATATTTAACTTATCTTACTAATAGTGTTATATTTTTAATTTTTACTCAAAAATAATTATATTAAATAATTAAAAAAATCATTGTAGTAATTATTTTATTAATAGAGATTTCAAATAAATGTCATTAAAAATATTAAAATAAAAATATTTATGTATAATTAGAATATAAAATAAATTTTATAGATAAGATTGACCTCATTGTAAAATAATAAGATATATTTCTAGGTGTTAACATGTTATATTTATATTTTTTTAAAAAAAATAAATTGAACAGTGTCAAAATTGACACTATTAATTCTTTATCAAAATAGTCTATTATTAAATTATTTAAAAATCATAATCCATTTTAAAAAATATAGAATATTTATTATATGGTCAAGAAATGGTCTGAATTATATATTTATTATATAATTGTATTAAAATAAGTAAATATTTTAACCTTTTAATATTGAAATATTTGTCACCCATGTTAAAATTAAATAGAATAACTAGGTGTCAAATTGAACTGATCAGTTTATAATGGATATATAATGTTTTCTAAAATTTATCGGTTGATGATATTACTACCCTATATCATATCATATTTAAAATTGTGACATTTTGGAAGTTTTTGTGTGGGGTTTGATTTTATTATTAAATAATAATTTTTAATTTCCCAAAGGGCCCCTCACCTCAATTATGAAAGTGAAACTCCTCCCACATTTATCAATAAATAATAAAGCATTAATGATCATACATCCCCAGACAATTTCTCCTCTCAAATTCCATAGTAAAATTATAGTGGTTCTGGTCTTCTCAAAAGACCAACTCTAGTTCCATTAAGAGGAGATATAAAGAGAGCACGTCAAAGAAGAGGTAATCTCCTCTACCGATTCATTCATATTTCCTTCAACTTATACTTCTATATAATGAGTTGTTTCATTATATAATAATAAATCCTATAGAAATTATATACTAATACGTAATTATAATTATGAAATAACCATATTCAACTTTTAATCTATCCTAAGAAAGATGAAATCACCATGCATGTGTACATACGACTTATAGTCTCCACACTATGGTGTAATATGTTTTTCATTGCCACCATAATTGGATTGGAAGAAAAATTATTGTAATAGTTATATATTATTATTGTAAAATAATTTTTATTCTTATATAGTTTACGACGTGAAAATTAATAACATTTATCAATTATTGGAAAGATATCGTCGCTCATGTGTATGTGGGACCTAACGTCTCCACGATGCAATGTGATTTGTTTTTATATGATAACCAATATAGAATGATTATATATAAGTATAAATCAATGAATATGGTATTTATTTTGTTAATATAATTTTTAATTATATATATATATATATAACTTAATAAGGACAACCAGAAATTATTCAACAACACTTGCATATGATCACAAAGTAGTTAAAACCTGAATAATGAGTATCCATTAAGTATTAAAAACACAAAAAAGTGAATACAGCCTTATATAATGACAATGATTCTGGAATAATTTAATGACATTATCTAAATCATTATACTAGAGGTTTGGAGAAAAATGAGGTATATCATACCAAAGTTAAGGTATAATTTTTCAATATCATTATTTTTCGTGATTGATTATATGTAAGTATTTACTGTGGATATATTTATCATCCATGTCCTCGTAAAAAAATTTCATTAAATGTTTTATATTCATATATTTATATGTAATGTCATTTTTACCCATTTTTTACTTTTACTACATGGTATGGATGATATATTTATTTTGTTTACCATATGAGGTTCTTTTTGACTTTTTTGACAAAAGTACGAGGTGAATGTTTTTTAACATATATAGAATTAACATACTTTTACATCTTCATATATCCTTATTTACAGGAATATTTCACTACATGATTTCATGTTTATTTTCAAATAAATTATTTTCTATTAAAATTATGTGGCATTTTGTCAAAATAAAATGTCTTAGAAGAAGAATGTTTATTTTTCCTTAGGTTTTAAGTTCGAGTGATTTTTTAAAATTATTTTTCATCTAAGATCATAATATATAAATAGGGTTATATTTATATCACTATTGCTACTATGATTTTAATGTTTTAATGATGTAATTTTTTTTATATGGATTATTCTCTGATAGAATGATGTTTTAAAAGCCAAATTTATTTCAGTTGTTATTCTATGATGAATGATTAATGTTTCTGTCACACACGTAAGATTGATTTAATACTGAGATTGGTGGGACCTAATTCTCCCTCTAATGCATTGGGTAAATATTTTTATATCATGAGATAAAAATGACTAGAATGACAAGAAAATCTAGTTCAGTAATATAGGACTATAATGATATGTAAAGTTAGTTCAGTAATATATGGCTGGAACATCATGTAAACCCGGTTCAGTTAAGTAATTTTTCCACAATAATGGTCTTAGAAGCAATGTATGGGATACAATGGAAGTTCTATGATGTGCTTATTTGTTTTACCCAATTCCATGATTTATGGCAACACTATTTTATAATGGTTAATGTTTCTTGTATAACTTATTACTTATGAACTACAATGATTTATTTATTGACTCTTGATATTGATTTTTAAAAATTATTTTCAAGTTATTATATTCTTATGTTTATAGTTTGTTTTATGTTCTCAATGTTTACCTTTACTGAGCTTTTCAGCTCACCCTTTTCATGTTTTCTTTTCCCCATGATATTAAGAAATGATTCATTGGTCGGAATACAAAAATGGGAAGATCATTATGGGAGATGTTGAAGATCTTTCACCAAGTTTGAAGATTATATTCCACGTTTAAGAAAACACTAAACTAGTATGATCATTGGGATTCTGTTTCGGTCATGTATTTTTTATTACTAAAAGTATTAAAATTTCCAAATATGTTATGTTTGGGTCATTAGAGTTGGTATTAGAGTTAAGTCTTAGTAAACCTTTGGAAACTATGGTGAAAGAAAATATTGAGATCCCAAGAGATATTTATAAGTTATTTATATGGATTTCTCTAAGGTTTTGTATAGTTATAAGTTGTGGTCCACAGATTATGGTAAAGATCATGAATAACCTAGGATTAAACAGAAGATGTTAGAGATTGAATGTAATCCAATTTGATTATGTTGTTTTCCTATTATGCTTTTTTCCCTCACGCTATTCTTTTTGGATTATACATAATGGATGGAACCCAAATATCCCATGTTAATGGATAGTGCACTGGGAAATGCAATGATTTTTCACATGAAAAACAACATTTTATGGTAGATGGAATGAAAAAAATATATCTATACATGCATAATCTATGAGTTATTCTGGAATTCAAAATGAGAAGAGATGGGAGAAACATTCTATTAAGTCCATATTGAGGAAACATCCACCTTCTTTTTGTGGGTCTTCTAATCCACATTTTATTGAAAAATGGATGAGTACCATTGAAAATATATTTTCTATCATTCTCTCTTCAGAACATGTGAATGTCATTTTGGTTGTTTATTGTTTACAAGGTGAGTTGGACCAGTTGTAGACTCTAATAATGAATCAAAGGCAGCAAGATGTAATTGAATCCCTGGAAAGGGACATGTTCTTGAATTTGTTTTTAAATAAGTACTTCCCTCGTATTCTTTTATAAATGTATAAAAATTAGATCCTTGAGTATATTTAAAAGTATGATAAATCTGTTGGTACAAATGAAGAGAATTTTACAAGACATTCAAGGTATTCTTCAGGATTTATCATCCGACTAGAAATTAATGTTGATCGGTTCATCATTTTCGTAAAATGATATATTCAATGGGAATTATCTATAAGAGACTTTAGTAGATTTTAATAGATTATGTGTTGCACAATAAAGGTATAACTGGAAGTGGGTGTTACATATCAATCTCATTGTATTTATAAGAAAGGAATTAGGAAGTTCATGGGAAAATCTTAAAAAAATGGTGAAATGAATATAAATGTGTCTTTTTTCTCAATGTAGGGAATGATCCTTCGTGAAGATTGTATTAAAGGGACTTGAAAATGTTTCAAGTGTGGAAAAGAAGTTAATGGATAAGTTTAGTGATGAATTAATTGGAAAAAGGTTACTAATGGTGTGAATAGAGAAAAGACTACAGAGAACGCACCACCTACACATCAATGGTACACGTGAATGGTAATGGGGAATTATTCTAACCAATCCAAAAGACATTTGTTAAGGATAATCAACTTCAGCTACCTCTTAATGAAAAAGACAAATAGAGGTCACATTCAATCTCTAATGGCAATGTAGAGAAAGAAAATTAATTGTTAGAATGATTAAGTGTTTAAGTAATGGGATTCTAAAATAGTGTTATTTAATCTCATTTATAGTATTATAGAATATTAGAATATATATGTATTGGTGCATTGTGATTTTCCGTAATTATAATATATAGGTAACCATGAAAATGGATTGAAATGTTTTTGGAAGGCACATGATATGTGCCTAATGATGTGATAGAAAGATAATGAGATTTTTGATGGAATTAATGAGCTCATTACTGATATAAGGGAAATGTGTTATCGTTGTTTGATTATATATAATTTTTGGTATTTTGGTGTGTGGAAAGAGTTAATTTTATCGAATAAATGTTTTCTCTATGATTATAAGGAAATTAATATTATTATAATGATTCAAGAGAATCTATGATTACGGTATTCACATGTTTGGAATGTGACAACTAAGAAATGCCAAATGAGATATGGGAGAAAAATGTTAAGCCAATTTATTTCAACTCTTTAGAAATGATTATATTTTTTAGTTTTTATAGGATTTTAATTTTATCCATTTATAGATACTATATGTAATATTTTTCTTGTATTTTGTGAGATTAATTTATTATCTCACAATAGGTAGACTTATGCATATTTCATAACATCAAACATTTTTTGTTTAGATAGATGGAATAACTTATCATTCAGTCACATGATCTGATAACACTTTATGAATGAAAAATTTAACTATATTTCTTTAAATAATGGGTGATGTAGAATTGTTCAGGGAATGAAAAACAATGAGATTGTAATAAAACCTACTAAGTATTTATCCTCATGCCAAAAAAATAATTAGCAGTAGGAAAAGGATATGGAAAGAACAAATGTTATTTTAGTTACTTAATATCAGATGAATTAGATAATCCCATAAATTATCACATATTTATGGCTTTTTGGGGTTAACTCTCTCAAAACCTTATTCTCCATAACTATCAATATGACTATGATTGTTTGATTTTTCTCCTATATCCATGTTTTCACTTCCACTATATGCTCACCTATGTGGAAACCCAGGGATAAGATACATTGAGTAATCATTATGTTACTATCTTTCCATTTTAAATTTAATTGTTAGTATTCATTTTTACGATGTGGGTTAACTAGAATGAAACATTCAACTAGTAAACCACTTATAACCACTAATAATTTTTATGAAGAAATTCATTTTATGGGGGGTATAATGTAACACCCGAATATTTTATGAGAATGACTCTTTTTGGTTTCTTTGATTTCATGTTTTTTAATATAAAATAATTTTATCTTGTTCTATACACAACATTGTATTGGTTTACATTATATGAAACACTATTCTTGGTTTGTGTTACGAAAAAATTTCAAGTTCTTTTAATATAATTATTTTAATACAACACTGCGTACAGTTTTTTTTTAATTTATATATGAAATATGTCTATAATATGTTATACGAAATACCAGATGAATATTTCGCTACATTTAACACTAACTTGGCTTGAATTACATGAAATAGTGTCCTTCCCCAATAGATTTCATTATACCCAAAACCAAGATTCATAAAACACTGATATATTATTAATATATTAAAAATTAATGGGATATAAACTTACCATTATGAATATTATTAACCATATATTGAATTATATAAAACAATAAAATTCATATTATGTATTTTATAGAATATGATATAAGAACAAAATCAATTTTTTCTGATAAAGGATGTATTTTTTGAAAATAATAGTTCTTCCAAATTTTGATCGCGCAACCCTTTCAAATATATTTTTTAAAACTTTTATACATTATATTCTAAAAAATGAACATATTTTTTGGAATAGGGAAATAATAGATTACTTTATATGTATTTCTGATATTTTTCTGATAAAATTCTTATTTTAATGAATAGAAAAAATACATCATTTTAATTCAAAACTGACTATCCATCTAATTTATTTATATAGTCAGATTATAATTTTAATTAGTGTTCATGTGAAATTATACTATTATTTAATCATTGAATCCTATTTTGGACATTTTTGTAATTTGACATTAAAATTGGACAAAAACATGTGTTAATCATTAGATAGTTTTTAACTATTAAAAACCCACATTCTAGTTTTGAAGAAGGAAAATTAATTTTAAATTATTTTCATAAAATAATTTTTTTTTGAATCTAGAAGAATGGATTCCATATTTTCAATTAGAAGATCCAAATTATGTTAGTAGTTAACTATTTTAATAATATAAATTTTAGGTATGGTAATTTTATTTACAACATTTAAAAGTAAATAGGGTAGTTAGTGTAACAAATAATATGATAAGGACATCAAAATTATCTTAAAACTTAAAAAATAATATTTGATGAATAAAATTATACCTATAAAATATTTTTTTCAAAACATAGTTTTTTAACGGCAACATGATAATGAATTTGACAATGATATTAATAAAACCAATAAAAGTGACAAAATATCACACTCAAATTTCAGATAAGTAAAATAATTTTAATAAATGGATAACCAGGTGATATATACAAACATAAATTTTACATGTAATGATATTATAATAAAATAAATCATCTTAATTTATTTTTTTTATGAAATAAATAATTACCATAAAGTAGTATACTTTAATTATGTTAAAAATTAATTAATTGATCAGAAATCAATAAAACAATTTATATTAAAATCCAAATAACCATAAAAAAGTCCAAAACACATGACCAAATATTATTGGTTGATTATATCTAGACCATAATCATCCAATTGTTAATATATTGACCATTTTGATCTTATAGAATAGATTATGTCATTTATATTATTTTATTTAAGGTAATTTTATGGTTGTCCCATTCATTATTTAATAAGTATAATAATTTTTTTTTGATTTTATAGAAGATAAATTCAACCAAATATATTCTCATAAAATATATAAAATATTTATTAATCATGTAATTTTATTTTTTATTTTTACTCTATGAATAATTATATTAAATAGTTACACAAAATCATTGTAGTAATTATTTAATTAATAGAGATATTAAATAAATGTTATTAAAAATATTAAAATAAATATATTTTTGGATAATTTATATCCCCAATTTATTTAATAGATAAACTTGTCCTCGTATGAATATAATAAAATATATGGTACAAAGTTACATTTTTATCTTTATATTTTAAAGATAAAATAATAATAGTGTCAAAATTGACTCTTTTTATTGTTTATCACAATAGTTTTTTATTATTTTACATAAAAATCATAAAAAATTTTAAATAATATTGAATAATTAGGATATGGACAAAAAAAATTCTAAATTATTTATTTTTTATCTAATTGATATCATATTATTAAATATTTTACCCTTTCAATATTGAAATATTTGATAGCGAAATTAAAAATAAATACTATAACTATGTTTTGAATTGAAATGATAATGTTTTGAAGGGAATAGAAACTTGTCCAAAGTTTATTAGTTGATGCTATTAAAACACTATATCATCTAATATTATAAATTGGTACATTTTGGTAATTTTTTAGTGGGGTTTTATTTTATTATATATTAATATTTTGAGGGTTTCAAAAACTACCCCAGATATCATTTATAAAAGGGCACCTCCTCCCACATTTCGAACCCACTCATTACACATTAAAGCTCATCTATACCCTACCTATTTCAGTTCACAACATCCCTAGATACATTATAGTGGTTCTTGTATTATCAAAATATATACTCTATTTTCTTTTAAAGGTGATCTTAAGAGAGCACATCAAAGTAGAGGTAATCACCTCCACAGATTCTGTCATATTTCATTCTAAATCTAGTTCTAATTCATGAGTTGTTTCATTATATAATAATAAAATCAGTATAAATAATATAATTATATGATATTATAATTATGAAGAAACCATATTCAAATTTCTATTTATCCAAATTAAGATGAAATCCCCTCGTATGCGTATGTACGACTAACCTTCTCCACACCGTGGTTTCATCTGTTTCTAACCCCCACCTTACTTGGATGGGTTTAAAATTGATTTAATAACAATATATGAGTATTATAAAATGATATTTATTTTTTCAATATATCATACCATGAAAATCAATATCATTCATCAATAATGGGAATGATATAGTAGCTCTTTCGTACATACAACCTACCGTCTCTACGATGAAATGTGATTATTTCAACATGACTACCACACAAGCATGATTATATAAATGTAAAGGAAGAATAAATATGTTTTTTATTATGTTACTATCATTTTATAATGATATAAATATGACCTAAGTAGGAGAACCAGAAATTATTCCACAAAACATGCATATGATGATAAGTAGTTAAAACCCAAATAATGAGTACCAATGAATTATTACAAACAAACTATGGAGAATATAAAAGTATTTGATGACCAAGACTATATAATAAGTTATCAACATTATTTAAATAATTATACAACGGGTTCATACATATAAGAAGCTTATCTAACCTAAGGTAAGAGATAATTTCACAATCTTATTATTTTCTAAGATTGTTTATACATAAGTATTTACTAGGGATATATTTATTATCCATTTCAACTTTTTCTAAAAAAATCATCAATTTTTTCTCTTATTATATGAATATATAAATTAATTTTTAATTTTTTTTCATTTACTACATGTTTTCGAAGGAATGATTCTGTTGTTTACAATATAAAGTACTTTTTGATGACTTTTCCTGCAAAAGTACAACGAGAATGTTTTTTTAACTTCTACTGCATTAAAATATTTTTAAATCTTCATAGAAAGTTTTTTCTATAAATTATTCTAATGTTCTTGTTCTGGGATCCACCTAGAGATGTCCCATTCCTAATTGGTCACGTGGGGTCCAACACATTTCCCCAAAATCCAGATTGTTCAGAATAGAAGTGAGGGACTTAAATATGATAGTGGTTAAACTATGCCATCATTGGAAGAGTAACACATCATAAATAAATAAATAAATGTAGAAAAAGTAGTAATAATATCATACAATGGTGAATATCGAAATATTGATAGTAAATAAAAAACAACAACATATATTTAAATAATGATGCATGTCACAATATCTAGGAAAGAATTCAAACATGTCACAATGATGGAATAAAGTACTAAACCAAAATAAAAAAGGAAAAACATGTAAAGAAATCCATTAGCATCGCAAGCCTCAACTTGGTGTGATGCTCTCCAGCTCCTTCGCAATCAAGTACTTAATATATAAGGGTGCTTTCCATTATTTATACCTACAATAACATAATATGTTTGGGCCCAAATCATGACCCATACGGGGTGTGAGACGAATCTGAATAGGTATCCACCCAATGATCATTTCATAATAGTCAGTGAATATATATATATATAGTAGGCCATATGAAAAATTATGTAATAAACAATGAAGTACACAAAAGTAAACCATCATAAAGTTTCATCTAAATTAATTTAAAATTATCAACATAATCAATAAAACCGCCACAAGAAACCCTTAGGGATATACTCAAAGTCTAACCCCTCTGGTTCAGAAAAAACAAAGACTCTCTAAGGAAGCACTCACAATCAATTCCTGATGTGGTCTTGCAACTGTAAACTATAGACACTCTGAGGATGCACTCAACATCCAATCCCCCCTATTGTCTCACAATGGGGAAGTACTGATAGTTAGAGGGAACAAACATGTCCTCCACCCTATAATCTAACAATGTAAAAGAAATGAAACCACTCTAGGAAAGCCCTCATAATACATTTCCTCTATGGCCTAACTACCCCAAGTTCCCACAGCCCTGTGTAAGTCAACCATGTACAAATAATATATCGTAGCCAATGTAAATCACAATATAATACTTTTATAAATAGGTACAAGGCATTGAACAAGAAATTAAAATAACATCACTCTATCCTAAAAACACTAGTCAAGAAAAATAGAGCATCCAAAAAGGAAAAACTAGACCCAATAGCTAATATCAGTTCAAACAAAAAGAAACCCATCCATAGAAAGGTAATGAAACCCTATTATCAAAAAAGTTCCCTAACTCAATAAATCAACGCATATCAGGAATAATAAAGTTACTTTTCCTAAACAAGCATGCCCTAAAATAGGGTATTGGGAACTTTTGCATATATAATTTTTAGAAAATCTATGGAAAGGCACAGACCACATACCTCAGTGTTGTATGATGGATATAGTTGAACCTCAGCATCATAATTAACCTAGAATTTCATAGATCTATAAAATCATCTATAATGTTCAACCAAGGATATATCAGGAAAGCGTATATATCATGCGATGAGGCTCTAGAAGAAGGGATTACTCACCGATGTGATTCCAACATAATTGATAGAGTTTGATTCAAAGAACATATGGTTGGTCGGGTTCTTGGAGAAGAAGTGTTAGTCTTCGGTTACTCCTAGATGAGAAAAATTTAAAATAAGGGGTTTCTATGAATGAGAAATGACCCAAGTATGATATAAAAATTAAAAAAATACAAGACGTGTTACCTAAGGATAAATGGAGTGTATATGTTCTTTCTGGTCCACAACTTCTAAGGCCCTTCCACATCATCACATGGTTAGGTATGCGGCTGTGACATGGATGAAAATGGCCTGGACTCGGTGCCATGGTACTTGGAGTGTACATGGAAGTACACAGTGTGTACTCTTAAAATTTTATTTCATCCCTTTTTCATCAACGAAAACATCCGAATTGAAAAACATACCTGAAAAAGAAATCCTTTTTATTAAAAACTTCCTCCTTAAATAAATTCATCCCTGAATTTCCCTAGAAAGGTGGCGACAAGGAAGAATCCTCAAATAGCTCTGATCACTACGAACATACATCAAACTCCCTCTCCCATGTCTCTTCATGTACTCGTCTGTACTGCCATAGAACTTGTACCAGAGGAACAAACTGGCCATAGATAACCTTTTCACTTTGATAAACAATACAAATAGGATGCTTCTCAAACAATTTTTCCACCTCTAAATCAACTTCCTTAGGTTAAAAAACCTGAGACAGATCTGAAAAATCATGTCGGAGTAGAGAAACATGGAAGAAATTGTGTATAACCCAGTACCTATGATGTAACTGCAACTGATAGGAAACTGGTATGACTCTCTCTAAATATCCAATGGGCTGACATATCTCGATTAAAGCATACCATGTATCCTAATCCTCATGTGTCCCAACCTTGGCGTGACATGTAAGAAAACCTAATCTCGGACCTCGAACTCCAAAGGTTGTCTCCGTCGATCAGCAGAAGACTTCTGTTGTGATTGTGCAGTAGCCATCCTCTTGTGAATCAACTCTATCTACTCCATGGTCACCAGGAGAAGACATGGAACCAACATATCCTTATATCCTACCTCTAGAAAACATAGGGGAGATCTTCATGGCCTACTGTACAAATCCTTATAAGGTATCATCTGAATAGTTTCATGATATCTATTTTTTTAGAAAAACTCCACCATACGTATTTGTTTCTTCCAAGAACCTCCAAAATCATGGAAACATGCTCCAAGCATATACTCTAGAACCTGAATCTTATGCTCAGACATTACATCTATTTTGGGATAGTATGTTGTACTCAGAAGTACGTTATAACCAGGGACATATATAGCCCATGCTAGACCCAAGAAGTAAAATTGGAATCCTTGTTTGAAAAAATAGATTGTGAAATCCCATGTAAACATTCAATCTCACGGATGTACAACCTTCTCATCTCATTAACACTAAAGGTCTCTTTGATCGGTATTAAGTGAGCATCCTTCATGAGTCTGTCAATGACAAACCAAAATGCATCATTCAATCAAGGTGACCTTGGTAAACCAGTCACAAAGTCCATAGCGACATCATTCCACTACCACTCGGGAATGGGTAACTTCTACAAAAGCCCTGCTGGTTGCTGATCCTCTGCCTTCACCTACTGAAAAATGAAACACCTCATTACCAAAACAACAACATCTCTCTTCATACCAGGCCACCAATACTGACGGTGTAGACCTCTATACATCTTGGTAACACCAGGATCATCTTTCCTAACTGAGGATTGGAAATCCAGCATCAACTCCTTGCGTAAGTCTGTTGACACCCATACATGTCCAAAAAAGTGCAAGATAACACCCTCTCCATTGTCTATATATGAATAGGTTCCTGTCCAAACACAATCTCTTGTATAACTAGGCCTTCATAATCTCATAGATTCCTCATTCAAACTAGCTCTAGTAGAGATTATGTAATATCTATATATGAAAGAAACCTATTCCCCTCTCCGTCATGCACCTGAAAATGCATCTTATAGAATAGATCTATAATCTTCCACTCACTGTTGGAATTCAGAACTGCCTGTAGCTGAGTCCCCCTACTCAATGTGTCAATCACATCATTTCCATTCTCAAGTGTGTAGGCATAATAAAAATCAAAGTACTAAAGGTACTCAACCCACCTTCTTGATCTCATATTCAGATTGCGCTGTGTGAAGATATACATGAATCTTTTGTGGGTATTGAAAAACAAAAAATTCTCTACCAAAATATAATGTATCCAAAAATGTATGGAACGAACAACTGTAGAAAACTCAAGATCATGTGTTGGTTAATCCCTCTAATATAGACTCAACTACTAAGACCAGTGCACAATGACTCAATCCCCCTATATAAACACTGCTCCCAGCCCGATACCCGATGCATCGAAGTAGACTATACAACTCTTGCCTGGATCAGGAAAAACTAGTATTTGTACTAAAGTAAACATCCCTTTCAACTCCTAAAAGGATGACTCACATGTATTTTTCCACAAGTACTTTTCACCATTCTTAGTCATGTCTAATTGTGGCATTGCAAAGCATGAAAAGTCATGTATAAAAAGAATGTAGTATCCAAAAAACCCTAGAAAACTCTATACCTCAAAAAAATTCCTCATCTTATCCTAGGAAACGTATGATCTCACATTCTCTGGGTCTACTGATACACATGTTTATTAGATGACATGACCCATGAAGTGAATCTAGTCCATCCAAAAGTGGAATTTTGAGAGATTAGACTATAACATTTTCTCTCTATGTGTACTCAATATGATTTCAAGATGGGTCGCATGGTCTTGTTGAGTGTGAGAGTGCACCACGATATCATCCATGAAGACTTCCACGAAAGAATCCAAGTACGTATGGAACACTAGTTTAATCAGGGCCATGAAAACTGCAGGTGTGTTCGTGAGACCGAATGACATAACCACATATTCATATAGACCATAACTAATACAAAAGGCTGTAAGAGGTATATCTGATGTTCTAATGCACAAGTGATGATAACTAGATCTCAAGTAAATCTTCAAGAACACATGGTATCCCCTAATATGTTGAATGATATCATCAATCATGGGCATGAGATATCATTTCTTGACCGTCAACTAGTTCAGATTCCAATAATCCACACATATTCTAATGGTACTGTATTCCTTCTTTACAAATAGGACAAGAAAACCCCATGAAGAAGTAGTGGGTTAAATTAAACCTTTTTCCTAAAACACCTCGAGCATATTTTATTTCTCTTGTAACTATAATGTAGCCATCTTATTAGGAGAAATAGACACTGGTGCCTCTCTTCGCATGAGCTCAATAGAAAGGTCAACCTCTCGCTCCGGAGGAAAACCTAAAAAGTCGTCTGAGAAGACAACCCTAAAATGATCCACCACTAGAGGAAATCCCATATGTGAAGTCCCCTTGTCCTCTAGATACAGACTAGTGATCTGGGTTGTAACTCCACCCAACCCATAATGCTTGAGTCCAGCTCTTCCCGTCTGGATATCCAATTCACCTTTATGTTGAAACAAATTTCCATTTGGTGACATGAACCTCACCCTACGGATATAGGAGTCGACAATAGAATATAAAAAAACCAATCCATTCATAGAATTACATCATAGCCCATCATCACTATTAGATAAATGTACCATAAGAAGTGACACTCACCAACCTCAAGAGGGAACTCCTTGTACTGATGTGTACTAGTCGTTCTAGTCCCCACTAGATTTTTTAGCATCATGTTTTTAGTATTGGTAAAGATACATAGCCTAAGACTCTCCACAACAAAAATAGATATAAATCAATGGGAATATACTGTATCGAAATGTGAAAATATAAAACTAAGGCAATTTGAATCGAACATCTATCTATAGAGGGTTCATGATCCTACATCTGCTATATCTGCACTATCGCATTATCCTAACCTGGATTGTGGCCCTATGAAGCTGACTGAGATCCCTAAGCTAATCCACCATGCATCTATCGAAAACATTGTGTCTAGACACTACGACCACAACCTCCACCTCAGCCTGAACGACCTGAATAGCACTAGCCCCTAGTCCGATGTGGGACTAGTAGTCCTTCTCCAGTATTAGGAGTCAAAAAATAACTGTTATCATCTAATTTTGGTGAGAAAATATAATAGAAGCGCAGAATAAGACCCATCTTTCCATAAGATTGGCACTCTTCTAGGTCTCCCGGGCTATGTGGTCTCATATTCCTACTCTTCCCGCATTGGGATCATACCACCTGGATACTTGAATAAGAGTTCTGCCTACTCAGATCTGTGTATATAGACTTCCAACGACACTTTCTATTATCATTCGGTAGAGTAAAAACTCTAGATGTTGAATTTCCATAGCTCAAAGATCCATAATACCTCAGGTTGTGCTCTGTGATCAGAGCCCGGTTGACTATAGAAGTGATAGAAGTTAACCAGAAGATGTTCACCTGAGCACAGATGTCATTCCTGAGGCCATCCTAAAACATACTTACCAAAAATAGATCATCACCTCTTGGAATTTGTGTGTAGTGTCGCAGCTCTGTGAATCAAGAACAGTACTCCATGAATGAGAGAGTACCATGTTCCAGACTCATGAAATTTTGTTCCGGATTTTCCCTCAATATCTCTAGGTAGAAGTAATCATAGAAGTCATGCAAGAACTCATCCCTGTCCATAACCTGCCGGCTTCTCACATGTGATATCACATCTCACCATCTCTTAGTGGAATCTGAGATCATATATGTAGATAGATTCCCTCTTCTCTTTGTAGGCGTCTACAGATTCTTGAAGACCAAAAGCATGGATTTTAACCATGACTCTGCTGCCTAAGGTCATCCTTCCCTGAGAATGCTGAAGGATGCTGCTACTAAAGGACCCATGTCCACTCTTCCATTAACTAGGCAGGACGTGTTGTTTTCTTTGAAGGTATGAATAAATATCTTTAAGTCTTCTCAGAACTTTTCATCCACACTGGTATCCAAGATGACAGTTGGTCCCATGATAGTCACGACTAAAGCATCTTCTAGTTGTCCATGATCATCCATGTGTGGTGTTTGATCACTAACCTATATCTGGTGTACATCCAGATGAATTCTAGGTGTCATTACTCAGCAAGGTCAAGCACACACTTTAGATCAAGATTGTCAGGGACTGAAACTTAGAAGCTCAATAAAGGGATAGGAGAAGGGAAACGTTCAAATTTTGAAAAACAGGAATACATGACATGTATCAACCATACATGGCATGTTCCTATAGACTTTTATCATAAATTTTACCTCTACTAAAACAATTCATGAAAAACCCCAAACACATGGCGTGTTCTTCTTATACACTACGTGTACGTGAATTTTTTTCCCCTTCCCAAATTCATCTACACGATTAAGCCACATATTTTTCATAAAACAAGATCACATGGCATGTTTTTCCCTAACATGACATGTACCACTTAGGATTAAGTATCTTGTGTTGTTAGTTACATGGTTGGTGAAAAGTTGACTCTAAAATGTGATTTAATTCTAGAAAGTGAGTACTAGAAAGATTTCACTGACCTGTGTCGTTAGTCACATTCCCAAATACATGGTCTCTACAACACAGTGTGTACGTCTGGTACACGGCATGTTCCATCGAAGATTTATCAACCCCATGTCTCTACCCACATAGAAATTCACACGATTAAAGACTACACGGTGTGTACATATAGTACATGACATGTACTTAATGAACTTTTTCCTTCCCTAAAATAATGATACATGGCATGTATTCATCATTACACTCTATGTATTCTAGGTTTTTTTTGAATAGTAAGCCTCATAAATCACTCCAGAATCCTATAAAAACACTAAAACAAATATTTAAGTGAAAATTTTAATCCATGAGGGCACATACTCCCCTCAAATCAAATCTTGACATCATATACATGTATATAACATGGTGTAACGGTTAATTCAATCACATGATCCACCAATTTTTTATTCAAGAGGGCCCATAAAACCTCATTAAACAAAGATATATGTCCATTAAAATGATTATTTAAATATTATAAATTCCCTAACAATATCTGGTATTCTATCAAGGCATCTATCATAACAACACGAATATCCTGAACAACATTTATCACAACAACATGAAATCGATAATGAACTTTAAATGGCATGACAAAAATGCATGACATGGGATCACTAGCACGTGCATGTATAATGCATGAGATGGTATACCCTCATCTCACCAGGTTTCAAAATAATATAATCTCAATAATATCAATGATAACATCACAAAACATTTAAATCACCCAATGGTAATATCATATCAACTCTAATAATTTCAAAAAAAAATGAAATAATCGAGGTAAATTAGATTTTCCATGTACCTGAGTTAGCTTCTCCTAGGAAAATCTTATTATCCAATACATATTATTTCCCAACCTTGTCGATTGGCTCTAAATAGTAAGTGAAGAAGAAAATAATCCCCTCTAATATGAATTTATAAATCCCAATTTCGGGTGTTGTCCAGAGGTGCCTCGTCCCCGGTTGGCCATATATCCTCAAGCACATTTCACCAAATTCCCGTGACTGCCGACCAGAAGAGAGGGCATTGGGTTTGATTATGGGGAAACTATGCCTGCATTGGCAGAGTGACACAACAAAAATAAACAAATAACAATAGATGAAGCAGTAATAATATCATACAATAGTGAATAGCAGAAGATTGATAGTAAGTAAAAAACTGTATCATATATATAAATAATTATGCATGTCAAAATATCTAGGAATACATCCTAAAAAATCACAATGATGGAATACAGTACAATACCAAATTACAATGTAAAAACATGTAAAAAACTCCAACAACTACACAAGTATCAGCATGGTCCCATCCTCTCCATATCCACCACAATCAACTACAAGATGTAGAAGGGCACTAGCCCTTATCTATTACTACATCAACTAATCTATTTGGTCACAAAATCCTAGAAAAAAAAGGATATGAGATGAATACCATTAGGAAACCACCATAATATCTATGCCTAATATTCAGTGAATATATATATATAGTAGGAAGTATGAAAAATGATGTAATAAACAATGGGTTGCTAAAATGTAAATAATCCTAAAGTTTCATCTATATTCATTTAAAAATATTAACATTTTAAAAAAACTATAACAAGAAACACTCTGTGGAGTAATAATTTTCTAACCCATCTGGTTTAACTTAATCAAAGACTCTATGAGGAAACACTCACCGTCAATTCCCCCTCTGGTCTCATAACGGTAAACTATAAACACTCTGAGGAAGCATTCAATATCCAATTCCCCTTGTGGTCTCGCAATGTGGATCTTTGGAAACTCTTAGGGAGCACACATGTCCATCCCCCCTATGTTCTCGTAGAGTGTATGTAAAATAGACACATTGGAAAAGCCCTTAGAGTCCATTTACCATGTAGTCTAACTACACCAGGTTCCCACAAACCTGTGTAAGTCAATCACGCACAAATGATATCTACCAGCCAAAGAAATAAAAATATACTACTTCTCTAAATAGGTACAACACCTGGCACAATCAAGCTAGATAATATCACTCCATCATAATAGCACTAGGCATGGAAAACAGAGCAGTCTAACCCGAAAAAATAGACCCAATGGCCAATATTAGTTCAAACATAAAAAATTCCATCCATGGTAAGGTAATTAAATACTATTGTCAAAAATAAACCATAAATCAAGAAAAAAATAATAACATACATTAATGGGATATATTCCTTAATCACGCAAAACCCTAAACGAGGATATTGGGATATTTTTCATATATAATTCAAAGAAAATATTATAAAAGGAACAAACCACCTACGTCAGCATTGTATGATCGATATAGTTAAACTGAATCCTCTGAATCTACCGTGATTCAAGTAGATGTAAAAAATGTATAAAACATTCAACCATGTTTATCTCATGAAATAGGATAAATAAAGAGATGAGGCTCTAGAATAATGGAGAACTGCCTGATGTTATTTTAACGCAACAAATCGAGTTTGATTTAGAGAACGAATGGTAGGTTAGGGTTACAGAGAAAAATAGTTGGAATTCAGTTGCTTCTAGATGACAAGAATCCAAAAAAATTGTTTTTTATGAACAAGACATGACCCTGGCCCGATATAAAAATTAAAAAATAAAAATACATGGTGAGTTCCTTATAGATACACAGTGTGTATTTTTCCTTTCTATTCCCACCATAAGCGACCCTTCCACATCATCACAAGGACATGTATGTAGCCATGACATTGACAAATCATCCTAGACTCAGTGGAAGGGTATACAGTGTGTACAAGGAATTACACAGTATGTACTCCTAAAATTTTCCTTCTTCCTTTTTTCCTCAAAAAAACAACCGAATAGAAAAACATATTTGAAAAGAAGATCCATGTTCTTAAAAGGTTCCTCTACATTATTTAACCTTTAATTTCAACTAAATTTTTTTATTTTTAAATTGTACATTTTTTTGATAAATTATTATGTTTTTTAAGCAGACTGTATATTTTCATCAGAAATTGATTTAGATCATCTTATCAAAATCATTTTCTATATAACATGCTTCTATTTAAATAGTGTAATGATTCTATCCCTTTTACTACTTTAATTTGATTGTGTTAATGATCAAATGATATTTTTTATGGATTAGTCTATGGTAGAATTATTTTTAAAGGGCCATTTTATTTCATGGGATATGCTATGATGAATGATTTATTTTATTACATCACATGTAAGAATGATTTCATTATGATATTGGTGTAAACTATATCTCCATTAAATGAATTAGGTAAATATTTATATATCATGAGATAAAAAAGATTATGATGACATTTAAATCATGTTTAGTAATAAATGGATGGAATGACAAGTAAATCGTGTTCAGTAATTCATTCATATAAGGGCATGTCAACATGATTCAGTGATGGACTTTTCCCCTCTTATGGTCTTGGTGGAAATGCCTTTTCTACACTAGAAATCATAGTATGTGCTCATTTTTTCCACAATTCCATGTTTAATGATAATTCTATTGTATCATGCGTAATGTTACTTTATGATATATTCCTTATGAACAACCAATATTTATTTAATGAGTCGTAATTTTGATAAATAATTATTATCTTCAAGTCTATACATTATTATGATTATGGTTTATTTTATGTTGTCAATGTTTACTCTTACTGAGCATTTTATCTCACTCTTTTTATATTTTATTTTCCCTAGGATATAAACAATTGTTTTATGTTGGAAAAATGGGGAAGATCTTTATAGGATATGATGAAGATCATTCACCAAGATCGTTTATTATGTTCCATGTTTCCAAAGACACTAAACTAATAAGGTCATTGGTCATATGTTTGTGTCATGTGTTGAGTATTCCATAAAAGTAATGTAATTTCCATGTTTGTTAATCTTAGTTGTTTATACTTATATATATATTTTTAACCTATATAATATAAATATTATGTTATACTATTGATCTAGGATTACACACCGAGTTTGGTAAAAGTTATTGTGTCAGGGAAAGAACTATTAACTGAATATGTTTTCCTTCCTCAATTAAATTGAATGTTTGTTCAATATTTCATGGTTGTCTACATGTCATGTTATATGATGTATTCTTGAAATGTCCAATGAACTTTGTGTGATCTAGTTGTCTTGTGTAACATCTCTACCTTGGTTCCACACTCAAGTTCCCCAAGAAGTTTTCCACATAAACTCAAGCATTACACCCCATATTCCAAAATCTTCCAACTCTTAGTGAGGGTATAATATCGATTATGGGGAAACTATACGCTCTTTTTTTATTTATCAACGTAAAATATTAGTGTCAATAATTAAAACAAGAAAATGATTTAACATTACCATAATAACAATGACTCACAAGATAAAGCAAATTTGAAATATAATGTCAAAAATGTATAGTATATAGGCCATCCTAAAGTACATTCCACTATTCAATATGCAAACCCAAAGGTAAATACACTAGAAACTATTAACAGGGTCCCAAAGCATTTCAAGTTCCCTCAGTCATGAATCTCACCAAATCATCTATCTAACACATTGAATTTTCCCTCACACTTCCCAGCTATCATGCCGTCAATTCATATATCTATTGAGAATCTTGGGAAGGGTGTGAGTAAAACTCATTAGTCCACCAAAAACTATGTCAAAAACAAATCTAGTAAATTACACTATATACAGTTGTATAATGAAAAAAGTTCAAAGCACATGTAAATAGTTTCACATTATCATATATTATTTATTTAACCACATAAAAACAAGGTTTTTTATTGGACACCTGAACCTCCATACCTACGGTGTCCCATTTAAATGTTTTAACCACTTCTCATTATCTGTTCAAAATTAATTTATACAAATGCCCCTTCATTATCTATTTTGCATCAATTCACCATACATATAATTAAAAATGTTGTCCATGCCTTCATTTTAAGCATAAATCATCCTACTAGTGCCATGTGAAAGTTTTGAAGATCAGTAAATGTCTCACACATATTGTGGGTATTTGGAGCATCAGCCCCTATCCCACACGACATTGGTATATAGAGAATAATTCCATGTCTGATAAAATTTTCATGATTTCCTTTTGTCAAAACATTATTTCTAGGAACCCCGTGCAAATTAGGAGCATCATTATATATTCAACACCAATTTTCAACATCAATAAAATATAAATTTCATTATTTCCAATAATAAATTCATTAAATAAGTATATAATTTGTTTATCCCATTGATTTAATTTATTCCCAATAACATGTCAATGTGTACCTAATTATTGAATGATTGTAGTATTTATGATTAGAGCATCAAAATTCTAATGATTGTTGAGTTGATCCAAATTTACCAAGACTTTTATCAAAGTGATACATGTTAACACCATCATAAAGAAGAACATGGAATACACAATTGAATGAGGAGAAAGTAGAACTATCCAATAGATTTTAATTGGATGAAGGTAGTGAATCAAATCCAACGATGGTTTTATCTTGTTCTCAATGTACTAGATATGTATAAATAGAGAACACATCCCTCACAACAAATTTAATAAATGTATTATTCTTAATTGCATGAGGTGAAGCAGAACCCACACATCATCAATGATAGATTCAAAGAAGCTTAATGAAGAGGGTTAGAATTCGTAATCTAAACCTTCATGAAGAATAATGATCTTTTGAAGGAAAATAATAAACAATAATAAATAATGGAAAAGGTTCATGGTATTTAGAGATGGAATATCATCTTGGTTATACTTTGTTTTTAACAAATTATATTGTTTATGTGCCCTTGCTAAAAATAATCCAAAAATAGAGACCAGCTAAGGGCCAAATCCTCAAACACATCTGGGACCTGAGGGTCAACCTCACCTAAGAGAATCATTCTAGGTTATCCCTATATGATGCAGGAGAGTGCGGGCCATGCATAAGCCCACAGGTCTGTGCAAAGTAGAAAAATCGTGTGGCAATCATACATAGTGGGCACATGGAGTGCACCTAGAGGAGGAAGAGTTGGCACTAAGTGTTTTCCAGCAGGGTGAACATGGTACATGCGGGTACTGTTAGGGGAGTAGAAAAATTCGGAGCCACTGAAACTGTGTATTGATCGATAAACTGAGATAGATCCGCAAAGTGCTTCTCTGTGGGATGAATTTTAAAAACACAAAATCCATCTGGGACATCAAGCAGATCTCGCATGACATCTCAGCCACAAAATCCATCCCGCATCCCAGGATCTAATCACCACCACGCATCATATCATGTCGTGTGATTTTTAAACATGGGGCATCAAATATTCTCCACCAAGGTAATCTTTAACCTCCAGACATCTCACTTTTTAATTATTCAAAACCAATGATCTTGTCTATTCAATTATTTGAATCCCATGGCATATCACCAGTGATTTGAACATGGATCAGTGTCCATCCTCACCTATAAAAGAAGGAAATTCTTGAAACATTACGGTGTTGAAAGAATTGATAGAAAGAAACATACCATGGAGCAGTATATTGCACACTACGCGATGGATTCTTTCGCACAGCATCTGATTGCACGCAGAAAGGTGACCTCCCCATGGTATCCCTATCCGAAGGATAAGCCATATAATAACACTTAATATGTGATTCTAACTCTCAAGATTCATTGTGAAGAACTAGATCCTGAATCTATACAATGTCTTTGCTTTTCACCTTCTCCATTTGGGCGACACATCTAAAACCCTGAAGCCTCCTTGGTTATTTTGTTTTGAATATAATCAAAGAAATGTATGTACATACACTATAACATTAGAAGAACAATCAGTGAACCCAATGAAAATATACAATCGGGTTTTTTCTGTGCTTGAGAGGCAGTATAGAACCACCTATGGCTCTGTCTTGTGAAGAAGAAGTACATGACATAAATGATAGTAGTGTACAAATACTCTACCCTATGAGAAGAATACATTATACTCATAAATAATCACGTGTGAAAAGTGAGTGAAGAATGAAGAATAAATGATGGTGGTATTCATGCATATTCATGATGTGAAGAAAGAACAAAATGTGCGAAGTGGACATTTTTAAGCCTTTGTAAACATTTAATATATAAAGAAGGAAGTAAGCCATCCACTGTGTAATTAAGTTGCATAATACATAACCAATATAATATATGAAAACTTGTATACCCATGCACATATAGAGAAATTATTGTGTGTAAAATGATATTTAAGAATAATGAAACAAACGAGGAAAAATTTTGTAATACCTTTCCAGCAGAGTCATTATTTTTAAGAATGTGTTTGCACTACTTGCACGTGTCAATGTGAGGCCAAGACACATTTCTTAAGGATGAATTTTCAGCCTGAGTATTTATTGAATTATGTTAATAGGTCATTATTTTTTATCATAATATATGAGCATTTATGACATATTCAATCAGAGTTTTTCAAATCTACTTCAAAAAAAAGAAGACTATCAATCCATTCAAAGGAAGAAGTTGAAACATGGGGTCATAACTAGTTTCTGGAAGAAAGAAGAAGGTGATTAGAAGTGGGTGGGGGGGGGGGTTAACCACATTTTAATTGGGAGGAAAAACCAATTAGTATTTGTAATCATCTTCTAATATAGTGAATAATCCGTGTTAGGGAGAATAACTAACATGGAAAGAAGTTGGTCATTTCACTAATGATTTTAAAACCCTATTTTCTGTGATTTTTTTGTAGCATCATTTGAAGAGTGGATCATGGACATAACCAGCCACAATGGATAAATTTACAAAGAAGGAAATTCATAATAAAAGTAAAATCCAAATAAAAAATGGATCACTGATTCACCCCTACCCTCTGAGTGATCTTCACTATTCTGGGTATTTTATGTGGTATCAATGGTAAGTTCCCTATATATGGATCTACTACTTTTAGAAGATGGTAAATCTGAATTCTTTCAATAACATGGGTTTTCTTACATTTGATGGAAATAATTATCATAGTTGGAATAATATAGTGGTACCATATCTTTTATCTCATGGACATGAAGTTAGAGATGCTACTACATTTGGATCACCTCCAATTAATGATGAAACCCTTTTGAATCATAGTTAGAAAACAAATATTGAATTCGATGGAAAATATCCAAATTCCATTTTGATGTCTCTTTTAGAAAAGGTGTACACATAGGTTATGGGACTCAAAACATACAATTAAATCCAAAACAAAATGGAATGCAGCTATGAAGGTAATATAAAATTCAAGGAAGCCAAATTGAAAATTTGGAGAATCTAATTAAAAAATATCATGATGGGTGAAGAAGAAAACATTGATGATTATTTCACAAGATTCAATGAGATTATATGTAACATTCAGGGCTTTGGAGAAAAGTTGGATGATTCAACTATTTTCAAAAATCTAATGAGTAAATTTCCTTGATGGTTTGATCACAAAGTGTATGTTTTGGAATACAGAGATGATATTTATCTTGATGAATTAAAAAACATTATCATTTCATAAAAAAAGTGAAATATACCCATTTTCAAGAAGAATATCAATAATGAGATGGCTTTTGAGGCATTAGAAAACTCAAATTCCAAGACGATGATGTTTTAGAATCAAGTCAATCTAATGACGAAATAAAGATGAAGAATTCCATTGAATCATTACAATTATATTATAAAGATTCATGAAATTAATGTTTATGTGTAATGGAAAAAACAAAAAGTTGCTACAACTACAAAGATAGTGCACACTTTTCAAAAAAAATTCCAAAGAAAATATTTTTCACACATGATAATGATGAAGAAAAACGGGGAAGATGAAATGGGTATGAAGCTCAAAAGATTCAACCAAATTTGGAAAAACAATGAAAAATACCATTTTATGTGACAGAAGAAGCTATGTGAGAAAATAAGATGATGTAGATTGTACCACAAGAAACTAAAAAAGATGAAACTGATTTAATTGATCATGGTGAAAAAAAAATTGTATACATCTATCAGTGAAGATGATGAATGTGAACGGACAGACATAGAACACATGTTGAAAAATGAAATGGAATCTTGTCTTGAGCAAAATAGAGATCTCAAGTAAATTAAGAGATTGTTACACAAAGAAAATGAAACTAATACTACGTAAAATGAAGAATGTTTAAAGAAATAAATATTTCATATTGAATAAATAAAAAGGAAGAAACTGAACGTATCTGAATTGTAAAATATGGAAAAAGACCTCAAGGAAAAATTTTACCACAATGAATATGAACAAATCATTGATTCAATCTAAATTCAAAGAATCAAAAAATATCATGAATAAGATCAGATAATATTTCAACATTTTCATTAAGGTCAAGGAATAATCATCACACACTGGTGAAATAATGGAATCAAAGAATAAGGTCAATTCAGTATTCATCAACTCTAAAAAAACATCGATTATTTCTAACAATAAAGGTCCAAACAATTCTGAGAAATATTTGGAGAAAAAAAGACAGTGAACATTATCATTCTAATAAATAGGAAGAGGTAACTTCTTCAAGAAGATTTATTCCATATGAACAAAGACAAACTCAGGGTCTGGAAGGGAAACAACAACAATCTTCTAGAAAATTATTTTATCATAGTGAAAGTTTTATGTTTGGGGTATATTTCTGGTGTTGTAGAGTGATTTGACCCAAAGGATAATTGAGTTGGTACAACATGTCCCTACCAGAAATGAGGTATGAACCCAGGGGAAACTATTCTGAGACTCGAAGATCAATACAAAGTACGAAAGAAATATTTAAAAATTCATCTGATCTGCCAATACAGAATTAATGTTTTTTAAAAGAATTATGTTATAGATGTTATTAGAAAGGACATAGTGCTGAAAATTTCATGATTAACCTTCCTAATCAAACACTCAAAATAAGGAATTTAAAGGGAATTAAAAAAATAAATGAAGAGAACTCACGTTTTGTTGATGTTGGTTTGAATGCATGTACTAATACCAATTCATGTATTCATGATAGTGGATGTTCATCACACATTAATGGTGATACAAAAATCATAATAAACCAAAATAATAATTATGGAGGAGAAATAGTTTTGTAAATGATTGTTCTATGAAAATCATGGGAGATGGTAAATCTATCATTGAAACCAAAAAACTGAAGTCGAATGATGTGTTATTTGTTGAAGGGTTAAAACAAAATTTTCTTAGTGTAAGGAAAGTATGTGAGGATGGACATGAGGTGTTATTCAAAAATGATTCATGTGATATAAAATGATCAAAATATTGAAACATCATCTGTTAGGAAAAAACAACCACTGGAATTATATTTCAAATTTTTTATTTTATTAATTGATGTTAGATGAGTTATAAGGATCAAAACAACCTCTAGCATAGAATACATGGACAACTTGGTCAATGCAGTACCTGAAAAATCCTAAATTATGACATTGTGAGAGATTTTACACATTTGTAAATAGAAAGGGATGATGTTTTTAAAACATGTAAAAATGAAAATTGACTCAAAGATCACACTAATGAGTGGATATCCGTTCCACTAGGCCCCTTGAAGTTAATCATATAGATATATGTGGACCAATGAGACAAAAGAAAAAAAGGGGTTATATGTATTTCATAACACTAATTGATAATTACACTCAAATTTATAATGTCATGTTTATTAAACACAAGTCAGGGGAAACCACAACATTCAAAAAATTTAGAAGGCAAGATGAGAAGGATTTGGGTATCTGTATCAAGGAAGTGAGATCATATAATCGTATTGAGTATACATGTGGTTATTTTGAAAGCTATATTTTAAAACATGGAATAATTCATCAATATAGCACACCATATAGTCCAAAACAAAATGAATGAGATAAAATAAATAAAAGAAACATAGTTGTAATGTGCAGAACTATATTGGATGAACATAACTTCTGAATGTTTTTATAGAGATATGATTTATGCACTATGATTCATATAAAAAATATATGTATTATCATAACAGAAACACAAATGTCATCTTATGAAATGTGGAACAATAGAAAACCAACAATTAAATACTTCATAGTTTTTGAAGTACTTACTTCATAAAGATTAAGAACATTAATCTAAGAAAATATTAAGAAAAGCAATAGGAAGGGATCTTCCTGGGATACATACCTGATGGTAAAGGAAACAAATATTGGAACAAAATAAGGAACAAGCTGGTTTATATACATGAATTTATAATTATTGAAAAAAAATATAAAAGTATAAAATTCTATGAATGGTGATTTAGAAGACGTGGGACAAAAAATTATGACTTTGGAACAAAATAATGATGATGCAATTGGGACAGAAAAAAAAATTCATCAATTCTGAACATACTCGAAATGAAGAATTAATTGATGAAAATAAAACAAAATGGTATAAAAAATTAAAGAAACATGTTGAAACAGAAAAATAATTGGTAATATAAAATCGTTATTTAAAAAAGAAGAATACTGACAATTGATGTTCAAGAACACACATTTTTCAATTTTAACCGAATATAGTGGCAAAGATAGTAGAGCATGAGGAATGTATAAAAGTTATGTATGAGGATCTTGATCAGATTGAAAATAACTTCACATGGAATATTGTGTCTTGACTGAAGAATAAAAATGTTATTTGAACCAAGCGGGTTTTCAGAAAAAGGCTAAACGAGAAAGGGAAAGTTTGAAGAAACAAAGCTAAAATGGTATGTGATGGATATTAACAAATGGATGGAGTTAAAAATGATGAATCTTTTTCACCATTAGAACAACTAGAAACCATTATAATTTTCATAGTAGTTGCAGAACACAAGCATTAAAAGAATTATCAAATGGATGTGAAATATGAATTTCTAATTGGAGATCATGAAGAAGAGGTATATATCAAAAAAACCTAGATGGTTTTATTTTAGAAAATGATGGTAGAATGGTATATAGGTTGAGAAAATATCAGTATGGTTTAAAACTGGTACTCCAAATTGGATGGATGTTTAAGGGATGTGATGATTTTTGAGGGTACAATTGACAGTAATATTTATGTAAGAGAAATCTTCACTTTTATTCTCATAGTCATTATATATGTGGATGACATCTTCTTTGATGGTGACATGGAAGGTGTATGAGAAAATTTTTCTGAGTAGATGAAGATAACCATTCCAATGTTCATGCTTTGTCAAATATTTTCTAGGATTTCAGGTTGAACAAAAAAAATTACATATTTCTATCACAAGAGAAGTATGCATGGTAATTGGTGAAAATTTTTGGAATAAAAAATGAAAAATATGTTTCAACACCAATTTTAGATTGAACCAAAATGTGTAAGAATGAATATTGAAATAGTATTGATCAAAATGTTTACAGAAGAATCATCAGAATCCTACATTATCTCACACCTTCAAGGATAGACATAACTTATGCAGTGAATCTATGTTCCAAATTTCGGAGATATCCAAAAGAGTCTCACATATCATTAGCTAAAATAATATTGACACATGTGAAAGGAACTATGAACTATGGACTTTTATACAAACATAGCACAAACATGTAGTTGTTAGGATTTACCAATGTGGATTGGGATGGTTATTGTACTGAATGGATATCTAAATCTAGTGGAACATTCTTTCGTAGAAAAGGATGTATCAGTTGGAATAGTGAGAAACAAAATTCAGTATCATTGATAACATCAGAGGAAGTGTATGTGGAATCTACACATGCATGTACATCGATGATTTTGATGAATGTACAGCTTGCAGTTTTGAGAGTTCAAACTGAGAAGCCTCTAATTATTTTATGTGATAATAAATGATCCATTGGAATATCTAAGAATCCCATAGAACATTCGATATCCGTGAATATTGGTATCAGATATCATTTTATCATTTTATCAATGAAATGGTGGCAAGTGGATTCATCAAGCCTGAATAGATCTCTACTCAATATCAAGTTGTAGATATTTTCACCAAACCAATGCCGGTAGAGAGGTCTATTGACCAAAGGATGAAAATTTATGTTCATCCATATCCTCTCAATTTAACACCAATAACAAGTTCCCCATTATTCCCTAAATCTATATACATTCTTATATGATAATTTTCAAAGAATTGGATGAGATGAATGGATCCCTTGAGTTGGGAATTGTTTGTTGAATGTTTGTGCATGATTTCTATAGTTCAATGAATAAATTTTTCATTACCCCAACCCCTTGGAGATGAGTTGATCCATTCTAAGAATGATTTCACTTGTATGTTTGTCTCTAGATTGCATTGATAACCTTGGTTATATATCTCTTGTTTTCTACACTGGGATAGCCTCCATAGACAAAGAGTTGATTAACTACCGAATCCTTGCTAGGTGAACCATGTGATATCATCCATTGGAATTATCTTTCAAATAAGGGGGAGATAACATCATAGAAAACATATTGACTCTACCAGAATGTTGTTAGAAGATATTGACAACAATATACAATAGGGGAGATTTTTGAGCCTAGTGATTGCATTTGATGTCAACAACATGTCGATGTGTGCCTAATGATTGAATCAATGAAGTGATAAAGATTATAGCATCAAAATATTGATGATTTTTGAGATGATATGATGTTCAAATAACCTGTATCAATGTGATACATGCAGACACAATACTAATTAAGATAATGAAATACTCAATTTTATGTGAAGAAAGAAGATACATCCAATAAAATCTAGTTGGATGATGGTTACGAATCAACTCATATGATTGTTTGAGATTTTCCTCAATATCAATGTTATGTGTTAATGGAGAACAAAACCATCATAACATAGAGAAGACATACATTATTCATAAAATCTTCTGGTGAAGTAGAACCCACACATAATCCATGATTGATTCAGAAAATTTCTATGAATGGGATTGGAATTCGTAATCCAATCCATAAAGAAGAATGTTGATGTTTTGAAAGAAAAGAATAAACAAGAAGATACAATGAAGAAGGGGCTTGGTATTTAAATATTGAATATCATATTATTTATACAATGTTACTAATAAAGAATATTTTTTGGTGTTTGCTTTGCTAAAAAATAATCCAACAATAGAAAGCTCCCGAGGGCCTCATTCTCAAACACATGCAGGACATGAGGGTCAACCGCTACTGAGGGAAGCCCCCAAGGATAGCTCTACCTGAATAAAGAGTGTTCGGGCCATGTATAAGCCCGTAGGTGGGCACATGGTGGTGAACCCGTGCATCCAACATGCATAGTTGGCACTAAGAGCATGCTCAGAAGAGGCAGAGTGGGTGTTTTTAGCACGTCCATAGGGTGAACATGGTATCGGGTGGTACCGTGAGGAGAGGAGAAGAATTCTGAGCTGCTGCAGCTGCTTCATGATGGATAAAATGCGATTGATCCACAAAACTTTTAAATATTGGACGAATATTAAAAAAAGGAAAAAGCCCTCTGGGCCGTCCATCAGATATTTCATGAGATCGAATCCACACGATGCATTCTGAATCTTGAGAACTATTCCTCACCACACATCGTATCACACTGCATGATGGTTAAACAAGGGATGTCTGATCTCGTCAACCAAGGTGAGATTCAACCTCCGAATATCCAACCTTTGAAATATTCAAAGCTTATGATCTCAGCTATTCAATTATTGAATCTCACGGCATCTCATGATGGATTTTAACATGGATCAATGTCCATACCTTCTTATAGAAGAAGAATATCCTCGACTCATTCTGGTGTTGGATGAATTGAGAGAAAGGCACATTTCCTGGAGTAGTATATTGCACCATACGTGATGGATTCTTCCATGTAGCTTTTGATTGGGAATAGATAGGTGACCTTCCCATGGTAACCCTACGTGATGGAGAATCCATCCTTGAACACTCAACATGTTATTCATACATGTGAGTTAGTTCATGATTAATTCTATCGTGAATCCATACACAGATTGTGCTTTTCACTTCTGTCATTTGCACGACACATCCAAAACCACGAATCCTCATTATTTTGTGTGTTTTGAGGATCCTCAAAGACAAGTGTAAATATATACTATCTCTTGAGAAGAAAAATCAGTGCATCTGAACGAAATATCCAATCAGGTTTTTTATTCTTGAGATATAATATAGAACTACCCACAGGTTTGTCTTGTGAAGAAGAAATAAATGGCATAAATGAGATCAATGTACAATACTCAAATCTTTGAGAAGATTCCAGAATACACACAATGAATTGTGTGTTAAAAGTTATTGAAAAAAAAGATGAAATGGTTGTGGGATTAATTCATATCCATCATGTAAAGGATGAACAATATGTGAGAAGTGGTCATTGAGAATCCTTAATAAATAGTGAATATCTAAATAAGAAAGGAAGTCAACCATAGTGTAATCAGGTTGCATAATACATAACTAAGATCATATATGAACTTATGTATACCCATGCACATATGGAGAATTAATTGTGTGTGAAAAGTGATTTCAACATAAAGAAACAAATGTGGAAAAAATTTGTAATACCTTTTTGGCATAATAGTTATTTTTAATAATGTGTGTGCACCACTTGCACACATCAAAGTGAGGCCTTGAATTATGTCATAAGGAAGAATTTTTAGCCTGAGCATTTATTTCATTGAGGAAATTGATCATTAATAGTTATTAGAATATTTGAGCAAGACCGACAGATTCAATCAGAGTTTGTTGAAGCTACATGAACAAAAGGAAGACTATCAATTCATTCGAAGGAAGAAGTTGAAACTAGGGGTAATAACCAGTTTTTGGAAGAAAGAAGAAGGTGAAGAGAAGTGGGGGGGTCGCCAACTTGTAATTGGAGGCTTTAACCAATCACTATTTGTAATCATCTTCTGGTATAGTAAAAAATCCATTTGGGGAGAATAAATTACATGGCAAAGAGCATGTCATTGTACAGAACCTTGTAAATACATGTGTTTTGTGATTTTGTTTTACAATATCATTTGAATGGTGGATCAAGGCCTTAACTAGTCATATAGGTTGAATTAATAAAAGAGGAAATTCATAAAAAATGGAAAAACCAAATTAAAAAAATCATTGATTCACCCCTCCCCTCTTAGTGATCTTCACTATTCTGGGAATTTCATAATTAATTAATCACCTTAATTCCAGTAGTTTATTCATTAATAAATTAATCTAATTAATATCATTAATTCAACTATTAATTAATCAAATCAAATCTAACAATTAATTTAATAATTAACTAATAACAGAAATTCAATTGGTTAATTCAATTATAAACTAATAACATTAATTAAATCAATTAATTTAAAAATTAATTACTCACGCCAACTAATATATTGAATCCAACAATAATATAATCACATAAATAACATTAATAAATTCACTAATTAATTAGTCACATCAATTATATTAATTAATTCAATTATTAATTAATCACATGTATTCTATTAGTCAATTAAACAATTAACTAATCATTCCAATTTCATTAGTAATTTGAAACTTATTTTCTCTCATAATTCCATTAATTAATTCCCCAATTAATAAAATGAATCAATCCCATTAATTAATTCATCAATTAGTTAATTAATATGAAAAATCTATATATCCTATTATTAATTCAACAATTAATTATTCAAATCAATAATATCAATATATCATATTTAATTATGCAATTAATTTTCTGAAATAATCTATCTCAATATCTCATTATTAATTCAAAAATTCGCTATCTAATTATATCAATTCAATATCCCATTAATGAAAATTTATTATTTAACCAATTAATTAATCCACTTAATTTATTTAAAAAAACAATAACCCCTATTAAATAATTCACTAATTAATTAATCTAACTCAACCAATGAAATAATAAAAAAATCCCAATTAATTAATTTCCCAATTAATTAATATATAAGAAAAATAATAACATTTAATCCATTAATTAAATAACCAATCAAATAATTGAAATCATTTCAATTAATAGATTACAAAATTAATTAATCATATTCGATGCCTTCAATTAAATCAAAAATTAATTGACTATGAAAATTTCAATTAATTAATTTCACAATTAAATAATCATATTAAATCACTTCAATTAATTCTCCAATTATTTTCTCACATAAATTCTATTAATTAATTCAACAAATAATTAATTACATTCAATCAGTTCAATTAATTCAATTAATTCACCAATTAACTGTTCATGTCAATCCCATTATTTAATTAAACAAATAAGAAGACCACATTACTCCCATTAATTAGTTAATAAATTAATTAACCCAATTAATCCCATTATTTTTTCAACAATTAGATGATAACATTACATCCAATAATTTTTTTCAAGAGTTAATTAATCCCATCAATCCCATTATTTAATTAATTAGTTAAAAAATAGGAATACATCTATTAATTAATAAATCAATTAAAATTTCCCATTGAACCTATTATTTAATTCAATAATTAAAAAATTAAAATACTTCCAATAATAAATTCATTCATTAATTAGTCATCCCAATAAATTTATATTAATAACAATCCCAGTTAATTAATTCAACAATTATTTTTATCCAATACAACAATACTAATACCATAATACTTAATTCAACAATAAATTATTGATACTCCACAATATCAAGAACACCATAATTTATTCAATAATTAATTATCTCAATTCAATAAATTCAATATCTCTATAATTAATTCAACAATTATTTATTCAACTTCACGATTCAATATCACATAATTAATTTGACAGTTAATTAGTCAACCTCACAATTCAATATTACGTAATTATTTCAATAAATAATTACTATGATTCCCAATTAAATATTAGGATAATTAACACAACCATAAATTATCACAACATCTAAATTCATTAATTAATTAATTCATCAAATTAATTAATTAAATTAGAAATTTCAATTTCTAAAAAAACACTAGAATATTATTAATTACATACATTTAATTGAAATAAGGATTATGATATTTGAATAATAGTTCAACTGCCTAAATATGTTGATTAAAATCTACCCCTATTAAATCTCAAATTTGAAGAGAATCAATCAAGAATGTGATGATCAACATGGTCTAAATCTAAAACCTAAATCCATGATTAAATGAATCAATATATCATAATTCTAGTTCTAGATACAAAAATAATAGATTTGGATTACAAAAATATATATCTAGATTAAAAGAAATATAAGACAATAACCCACTAAAATAAAGGGAGAATAATGGCAGAGAGATTCAAAATAAATCAAGGAAGAGACAACATATATGGGGAGGTGCAGATCTACAAACTAGGATTCAAATCAACATGAAAAGAGGTTATAGGTTCTTGTAATTCTTCTAGGAGGATCTTTATATGATGGATGTCAATTGAGGCCTGGATAGGGTAATGTTATCATTAATATGGGGGTCACGTAAATTTGAAAATGAACTTTTATAACATTAATTTCAGTATGCACGGTTTCACTAGGTTAAGTGACATGGTTAGTACTAACTATGCACCTTCACCATGAACTGTTTAACACATAGGAATCAAACATAGTTTACCCACGTTCAAACCTTGTCATAATGATACAAAATTAGTTTAACCATGTTTAATCCATGGATAGACTGTGAAAAGGTTCCACAAATTTTTTAACTATGTGAAAACTTTTTCCAAACCATGAAAACCATACCACACATTATCTATCTATGTGAAAACCATTAAAAACCATTAAAAACTATGTAACCCCTTTAAAATATTTTTTAATCATCTGAAAACCATCCATAATACATAGGAAAATCAAACATTCCCTCACCTACTTCCAAAATTCATTAATATTATTACCCAAACAAATCCAAATAACAACCCATACTAGTATACTCAAAAAGAGTAAAATTAATACCTCTAAATAAACTAGTATAATATCTAAAAAAAGGTTGATATATTATAATCTCCCAAAAATATAACAATTATCCCTTGATATATACTCCAAATCATCTGTAACATTCTACGTAAAAATGGTTCGGGCCACTATGACATCACATGAATTTCTGTCTCCAATGTTTCTTTCTACACTCATCCGTGCTGCCGAAAAACATGAAATAACATCACATTATTTCCGAAAAATTCTTTCTCACTATGATCTCATACTAGTATCAGATCCTACTCAATGGACATATTGGTCCCAAGATCAACATCCACAACATACTAGACATGTTTTCCAACTCACCGTGCCCAAAAACCATAAGAATACCATTCAAAATTATCACCCATCCATTCCATAAAATACCACCAGAAAAGGATATACATCTACCACCACCAAGGCCTTCCATGACATTTCTATATGAATTTAAAAATTCTCATTATGGGTTCCTCATTATCATTATAATGTGACCACTTCAAACCCATTATATTTCTCCAAAAAACTTTTTCTATCACATCACTTCCCACCTTTGTAGCTTCACTGACACCACATTATTAAGAAGCTCAGCCACCATAGTATTCATTAACCTCCATTCCATCATTAGAAAATCATTTGTAAACTGTCGGTGGAATAAATTCCAACATCCAGTTCCACATTTACCACATCATCAGTGCAACCTCTATGAGGCCCCATATCCGACTAAAAAACAATAATGTAGCATGTCTTAAAGACAAATAATTCTAAACAATCTAAGGATAATGTCAAGGTAAGAGATATGTCTATCACCGATTAATAATATTCTATTAATTAATTAGAGAAAACCACCACAATTATACCCTTTCCAATGTTACCTTCTACAATGTAAACACCTTAATCTGTCAATTGTCTCAGGTTTCCCTACCCGCCAACATCTCACAACACTGATCCAAAACTAGATGACCCCTTTCATAAATGACAATCGAGTTCTCAAAATAGGTATTTCTCGCTACCCGGACCATCCAAATTAAGGGATAAATAAACTACACCATATATTCTCGTTTGATAACATTAATAAAATTAACAAGAGGAATTTACAAAAA
Organism: Viscum album; assembly: GCA_963277665.1. NCBI lineage: Eukaryota > Viridiplantae > Streptophyta > Magnoliopsida > Santalales > Viscaceae > Viscum > Viscum album. The sequence goes on along the minus strand of OY728141.1, from coordinate 586,289,999 downwards.
ACCATTACATGTATTTCCCCTATTCACGCCACAAGGTCGAATCCATGGAACCATCACTACCCTTAACAATATGACATCACGATCATGGATAAAAAAATTTAATCACATTATCCTTTAATGTTTCTCATTATATACCCATTTATTCACATATTGCATCATTTTAAAATTTTCCTCAATTTACATTGGGAATAATGACATTTTAATATCGCAAGAATGGAAAAGTGGTTCACATTCATCAAATTACAAAATACTCAGTTTCCATGCATACCTAAAGGAATTAATGTCACAAAATAATCATGAGTTAATAGAATAATTAATGCATACTCAATGATAATTCCTTACTAGGCCATGATTCAAATCTCAATAAATTGTTGAATTAATAATCACATCAAACAACAAGTGTGTCCCTAATGGGAAAATAATATTCAACTATAATAGTAAATTATGACTCTTCCTTGTCTCATATAGACATTTCAAAAATATTATAAAGAAAGAAAATAAACCTCCATTAATACCACTTTTTGATGTTTTTTGCCTGAATTTCATGCACTGGTGCCCCAATCCAATTCACTATATGACATCAAGCACGCCTCTCTTATGTCAGGGTCCTTCGACTTGTAGTAAGGTTATAATATCGATCATCGGGAGACTAACCCTATTTTTCCCCATAAGTGTAATACACCAAAAATAATAATAAAAATAATCAAATGATTTAAAACACCCAGAACAATACATTATAACAAGATGACCAATAATGGAAAAACAATTTAAAAAATGAGTAGAATATATACCTTTCTAAAGTAAATAAAAACATTCAATATTAAAAACCAAAGTTAAAGACACTAACTACTCCCAACAGGTTCATGAACCATGTCTAGTTCCCTCACCCTCGACCCATCCTAAATCAGATATATAATACGGGGTCTTTTCTCATAACATGTCCTCCAAACATGTAATCTATTTGGGTGTCGATTATGGATATCGAGTATTATGTGAGTACAACTCAGTAGGCCACCACTAACAACATGAAAAAAAATCATTCAATTATAGAGTATTTGGTTGTATAATGAAAAATTAATAACGATTAGGTAAATAGTTATCACATTATCATCTATTATTTATTTAACTACAAAAATACTAAGGTTCTTGAGGACACCTGGACCTCCATACTTGATTATGATTAGGATAGAGTCTGAAATATTTTACAATATAAATTCCAATGATATTTACACAAATAGAAATTTATTATATATTTCTTTTCAATTCACTATATAGCTTCCCAGAACCATAGTCCAATGAATCCATTTTATGTATAGATCTTTGTATCTATCACTCCATGAGTATTTGTTTCGGCATTAACCATCTCACAATATCATGGGTATTTGGAGCATCATTCCATGTCCCACACGACTTGAATAATTAGAGCATCAGACCCTATCTCACACATCATGGATATTAGAATCATCAGTCCATATCCCACACATCATGGGTATTTGGAGAATTAGTCCTCATCCCATAAAATTTTCATTCAAGCCTTGAGCCTTGAACTCTATTATTTGAACCCCATGGGTATTTAAGGTGTCATTCAGTGTCCCGCACCACATTTCACAGTTAATAAAATATGAATTCCATTATTATAATTCATTATTTTTTTAATTAATTCAACACTTAATAAATCACATCAGTTCAACTAGTAATATAAACAATCATCAAATCACATCACGAACATTGATTAATTTAGTAATTAATTAACCAGATCAATTCCATTAGTTAATTGAAAAAATAATTAACCACACAAATTACATTATTTAATTCAATAATAAACTAATGACATCAATGAAATTAATTAATTACAAAACTAATTTATCACATCAATTATTAAACATAATTCCATAATTAAGTAATAACAACAATAAGTTCAATTAATTAAATAGTTTTTTAATCAAATAAATTACATTAATTAATTCATCAATTAATTAGTCACTTCAATTCTATTATTCATTTCCATAACTAACGTATTATAAAAATTTAATTACTAATTAAATAATTAGTTTATCACATAAATAACATTAATTAATTCCCTAATTAATTAACTGTATCAACCAAATTATTTAATTCATCAATAAATTAATCAATATCGACAAAATAAATATCATATATTTAATTGAAAAATTAATTAATCAAATCAATAATCTCTATATCTTATGATGGTTTCTACAATTATTTATCCTAAATTATTTATCTCAATATATCATAATTAATAGAACAATTGATTTTTAAAATCTATCATTTCAATATCCCAAAATTCCACATTGATTAATTCACCAATTAATTAATCTTATTCATTCAATTAGACCATCACAAAAATCACCATTATTTAATTTAGAAATTAATTAATCTAACTCAATCAGTCTCATCATCACAACCATCCATATTACTTAAATCACTAATGAATTAATAAAACTCAATGATAACAACACTATCAACATTAAAAAATTTATCAATTAATTAATCCAAATAATTTCTATAAATTATTTCCATAATTTATGAAAGAAATTAAATCTATTTAATTAATATGCTAATTAATTGACCATATCAAATTCCATTAATTAATTTCACAATTAATTAATCACATTTAATCTCCTGAATTATTTCACCAATTAATTGTTCATGTAAATTTCATTAATTAAATAAAAAATTATGTATCCACATTCAATCACATTAATTATTTCACAAAATAATTTTTTGCTTTATTCAAATTATTTAATTTAAAACTTAAATAATGAAATTACTCTCATTATTTAATTCATGAGTTAATTAATCTCTTCAACCATATTATTTAATTAAAAAATTATATGATCACGTTGCATTCAATAATTTGTTCATTAATTAATTTATCCCATCAATCCCATTATGTAATTTTACAATTAGATAATAAAAACACATTATTATTAATTAATCATTCAATTAATTAATCCTAGAAACCCCATTATTTAATTCAAAAATTAAATAATCATAATACATACATTAATTGATACACAAATTACTTAATAATCTCTATAAATGCATATCAATAACAATATAAATTAATTAATTCAACAATTAATTAAATCGAATTCAATAATCACAATACAATGGCATCTAATTGAAAAATTAAGTATCCCTCTTCAAGAATCCTAGTAACCCCAAAATTAATTCAATAATTTTTTATCACAATTCAAACAATTCAATAACAATATAATTAATTCAAAAATTAATTATTCAACTACACAAATAATAATTCAAATAATAAACTCAACCATTAATCATATCCAAATCCTAATAAAATATTTTGTTAATTAACACCACATTCAATTATCACCAAATCCCATTTATATAGTTAATTAATACACAAAATTAACTAATTCGATTATTAAATTCAATTTTTAATAAAAATCATATATTTCATAAATTACATACAAATAATTGGACTCATGATTATGGGATATTAATAATATAGAACCTACCTAAATTGGCTATCGAGCGATTTCCCTCATGAGAATTGTCAGTTTTAAGTAAATCAATCAAGAGAACAACAATGAACACAACCTAGGTCCAAAACCTAAATCCACGATTAAACGAAACAAGAACTATTAATCCTATAATTTTATCCATCTAGACTAGGTATATATATTCAAAAAATATATATTTATATCAGAATAATAGTAAAATATAAACCCACAAAAAAATGGGAGAAGAGTGTGAGAGATTTGCGAAATCAATCGGGGATGAAATCACATACATGAGAATGTGGTGATCTAACGACTGGAATTTCAATATCCAACAATAGAGGTCGAATAGCATTGGAATCTCTTAGGGAGGCTTTGGATTTGTTAGAAATAAATTTGGGGTGAGTTGGGGTCGTTTTAGGGTTAATATGTGGGTTTGGGAAATACTAAAATAATTTTTGATAACATTAATTTCCATGAGCACATTTTGTTGGGCCATGTCACGTGTTTAGTATTAACCATTTTCCTTTTCTATGAAAAGATTAAAATTTAAGCTTTACACTTAGTTAAACCATGCAAAAACCAATAGAATATGATGCACATTTAGTTCGTCCATGTACAAACCATGTACAAACTTTTAACCATTTTTCAAACATTATTTTAACCATGAAAAAACCAAGTACAAACCATGAAACCCTTTTCACGCATTTTTTTACCATGCGAAAAACAATGCAACCCCTTGCACACTTTTTTTACCCTTTCACAAACACTGAAAACACTCTCATACATCCAAAATCCATTAAATTTTTACTCAAAAAATTCCAAATAAACACCAATATAGGTTATAAACAAAAATGTTCAAATAATACCCATATTCAAACCAGTTATATCTCCAATAAAAAGGTTGGGATCATAAAATATCCCCATATTTTTAAATTTCATCCTTGAGCTATACTACCACAGATTTCTGGGATTCTGATTCAAAAGGGTTTCACCACTATACCCTCACATTTACTACCCTGTCATAATTTTCATCATTAAAACAACCATGTTAACACATTACATGAACGAAGAGCATATAATATCCCAAAAATACATTATCACCACAATACAACAAATGTATCAGATTCTCCTCAAATGACATCTTGTTCTCAAGATCAAAATCCAGAAAATATATGGTGTGTTTTCAATCTCACTATTTTCAACAACCACATGAACACCATAAAAAATTACCACCTATCTTTTTCATCACAATACTCCTTGAAAGTATGTACAACCACTAACTCCAAGGCCCACCTAGCCATTCCCAATAGAATTTAATCATTATCCTTACAGGTTCCTCTTTTTAATTCTAATTCCACCACTTCTAACCAATAGTCATTCTCCATGAGTCTAATTATGAAAAATTTATCCCAACATTTGGATCATAAATAAATAAAATATTTGACCAAACTCTGCCACCAAGGTATTAATCGACCTCTCATCCATCTTGAGAACCTCAACTGTAATCTGATGAGGTCATATGTTCCACCATCCGGCTCCACTTACACATCCTCATCTGTGTAATCACTAAGAGGCCCCATATCATACCAAAACACATTCTGGTAGCAATTTGTAATTCCAGTTATTTATTATCATACCCAGGATGATGTTAAGGTATGGTACATGATCATCACTAATTAAATGTATGCTAGGAAGTCTTCAGTTATAACAACCACAGTTCTTCCCTAATTGATGTTGATTTTTGAAATCTAGCATCAAATGAAGAGGAGAATTAACCACCCATTTATACAGTGGTGTGGATAAATATACCATCATGAGGAATTTTTTGGGGGATTCTTGATATCCAGAGCCCAATGAATGAAAAAAATTCGTTCTAAGACAATAAAATCAAAAATCATGATCAGGGGATGGATAAAGCCGCTAAAAATGGTATCAGATCCAATGTCTATTCAATGTTATATGTAGGGGAATGGGACCTTATAGTTGGGGTGGGTTGTGGAAATACCATATTGAATGAGGGGGATAATGAATCACCCCTTCTGTTAGTTTGTGGGTACCTATCCAGTCATAAAGAATTTTCCTTTGGGATTCCTGAGTGATATAGAATAGGGAATGTTAAACCGAGTGGGCTAGTCCTAGAGTGGATGACATAATGATCATGGGTTAGAATGGGCCATTACATGTTTTATGTGGTACATAACATAACATGGGTGGATTGTTTGATGTTTTTTCTCTTGATAAATAATTACTTGAATGGATTACATCACAATATCTGATTGACTAGTCTTATAACCGATCACATGATCCCTGCTGACATACATATCGGATGCCACATGTTCCATCTAGAATTCATTTTTTTCATCACTAATGTTTACTGACATGATTGAAGGTAATCAAGAGAGTAAATGAGACACATCTAGAGGGTGATACATGAAATAGGATGAAATTTTTATGGGACATCATGGGATATTACTAGCATGCCTATATGGAATAATGAGAGTCATCTGACATGTCTGGGCACTACTGTGAGACTTTTCTAACATGTGTTGGTGTCTTCATATGAGTCTTGAAATATGTACAAAGAATGACACACATTTTTTATGTATATCCTGGGGTATCAGAAGACAAGGGTGGCATTCTTGAGGGTTCCATGTGACTTTCATGGATATGTACAAAGGACATTACATTATTTAATAGTATACCATATGAGCATCATGAGATCTCGGTGACATATCCTAGTGTGATCATTTCTCCTGGGTTGATAATGTGAAGCACATATAGATCAACATATTTTTCCTTCAAATAAGTCTCATATCCTTTATTATTTTCTCCATCCTTTTAATTGAAATTCATTATACAATTTTCAATGTTATATTGATTTATTCTCACGTGATCTTGATGATATGGGGAATGTTATTCATGTATCCTTCAAATACCTTAACATGATATATGAATGATCATGTGATGTGATTATGCATGTTTGCTGGTCATTCTATTTTATCATCGGATCATATATAACAGAAAAACTTTTCCAGACAAGAGATCACCAACTCTGATAAATCTTTTATACTGATTGAGTAGAGTAGTGTGATGTTCCATATAAATTACCATTTACATAGATATTGTGATTGAATTTTAAAGATGTGGTGGGGGATATATAGGCATTTCATCAAAATTTAGTTTCTTCTTTGTATGATATATATGTCATGATTATCGAATGGGCTCGTTAGAGTGCATGAATGTCATGCATTTTGTGAGTTCCCATCGTAGGTCATTCTGATGGCATCACATGATTTCCAAAAAACAAAGATATTATCCATTAGATTCATAATTTATTGGTATATTTCCAATTAATTGGGTCTTTATGAAACCTAATGAAATTGCAATCCATTTTCCATGTACTTGTGACTTCATGAGATCATGATTCCTCTTGAAGGCACTTTTAATTATATCAGTCAGTTTCTCTTGGTACATTTGTGAGGCATCGATGGATTTTTTGGGGAACATTGTAAAAGAAAACTTTCTTATCATTTTGTCTTCAGAGACCATTATATTCATATCCAATGCTATTCATTTTGATTTTAAGACTTCTAAAGACTAAATTCATTTCCCTTTTTTTACATATTTATTTTACAATGTTTGGGGTTCTTGTAAGGTTGTAATAGTGTTGTCAAGTAAAAAAACTATACCTCTTGGCGATGCATTGTATGACACTAGATGGTATTAGGGTAATGCATGATCATTTCAGGGTTAATTTTATCAATTTTTCCTTATATATATAAAGGGGTACGTGAGGTAAACTGGAATTTTCCAAGGCCCTTCATGTGATGACGATGTCATGCCAACAATCTTTCATGATATGAAATAGGAATGTCCCTTGGTGCTTGTGGAGTCTTTCAAATCTTAAAGGGAGTGTCATATGATGTTTAATACCACAAAATTCTCTATTATTATCCAATTTTTAATATCCTTTTTTTATTATAAAAATTACTAGGGGTCTCTTGAGTTTGATTGAGTGGTGACGAGGACAATTATTATACCCATTGGTTATGCATCTCATGATATTAACAACCTCAAGATGCTCCCACCTGATGGATATTTTCCTCATATTTTCTAATGATTTTTGGATTGTTCATCAACCATACATCATTTTATAAATCACATAACCTGGGGGTTCTTATCTAGCCTCCACTACTATATTAATGATTTTTTAGGCACATTTTCAACTGAAAATGATCTTATTAGATAGGCTTCACAAGATCTTCCACATGCTATATTTTTAACATGGATATCTTCACAAAATTCCAATATACCTATGATATAGTGTCTTATGGGTGTTCACATGATATGCATGATCTCCTCCACCTTCTTCTTCCTTTTCCATGTAGGGAAAATATTACAAATGTTTAGGTATTTTTTCTTTTATAGATTTTCCAATTCTCATTTTCTGATATACCACATTTATAAGAGAAATGACTAAAATTATATTCAGAATCCCTCTCATTCATACAACATGTATCATGGTTCGGCCTCATCTTAGAATCTATATCATGAATAAATACAAAGTAAAGAAACCTTTACTTGTACTACATCCTCATCATATTATATGTATGTGCAGCCTGACCTCTTCCATCTATTAAGAGGACTATGTCACAAAGGCCATATGATTGAGAATACGAATAACTAAAATATAAATGCACGCCATATAATTCATGGAACATGGAAAATCGTGTCTACCTCGATTAAATCCATAACTTAAAACCATGGATACATCATACCTTGCCCTATAATAAATTCCATTGTCAGCATCATCACAATAAAACACCCCCTCTAAATCATGGCTATTTCAAGATAGTACACCTTTCATAAACACCTCTAATAACATCAATGGAGTCATATAAAACATACTATACATGAAGGAATAACCTAATATATATCATCATTACATCATGAGATAACAATAAATTAGGGTTGAGGCTACACTAATATTACATGTAGAATCAAAATGTGTCTCACGGGTTGCATATACACCCACATAAAAACTCATTCTTGAAAAATATAAAATAATTTGAACCATAAGTAGTTTATGGATGCATGTGTAAATGAGTGACCAAGATTTAAGAAACTTCCACCCATATGAAAAATTATGTTTTGATGATAGGGGTCTCTCCCCAACTCCAACTTCTTCTCTAAATTGAGTATTCCTTCAAAAATGAACATCGTAATTAATATCTACTTTTTGAGATGAACTCAATAAAACCAACTATGACACAAATATGATAATTATCGAAAATTACATCTAGGATATATTTTTGATGAAAATATTAAATTAAAATGAAAAAAGAATATGTGAGAGAGAAAAGGTGGAGGGAGGCGTGGGATTTAGAAGACTGATGGAGTGGAACATCTACTGTGCTACTCCCTTTGGCACCAAAAAAATCACACTTTTAATATATTATTTGAATTCATCATTTATTTATCTATATCTCCTGATAATTCTATTCCCAACTTATTAGTCCATCTATTTATTTTTCCATTTCCTCTTAACTTCATATTCCCCACAAAAAATTTCACATCCTATATTTTCATAATTTCATAATCTAAACTTCATATATGAATCTTTTAAAAAATTCATTTAAATTAATCTATATATATAATTATATATTTATATTTAAAATCATTATATGTATACATGTATCTGCATATAATTTTATTTAACCCATATTTATATATCTACATAGACCCACATATATATATATATATATATTTAACCCATATATAAAGATATATTATATATGAATACCCACTTTAATATATTCATATACCCATATATATATATATATATATATATATGAACTGTATGTATATATACCCAAATTTGAATGTGGAAAAAATTAGAAAAAGAAAATTTAATAATAATAATTAAAACAAATATATTTTTTAATATTTTTAAATAACCCTTATCATTGCAATGGTAAATACTTTAAACATATCATCTATTAAATACCCATAATATCTATTAAATAATATTAAAGCCATATTCACATTTATTTAGGACAATGTAAAAAAATAACCATTACTGCCTATCATCCCAATAATTCATCCATGAAGAAACCTCCCTCATCAATTAAGTGAATTCAATATTATATAATTACTCAAGTGATTTCTATTTTTAATGTAAATGTTATTAATAGTATAAATAATATTACTATTTTGTGTGATTTATCAAAATGTGTCATGCACAAAATTTTTTCCTCGCACCTAGGGAAATCTCTACATCTTGGTCCAAATAGTGGGTTTATATTTATCATATAACACACCAACTGTGATAAATCTAATTTTATTAGATAAAAATATAATATAAATTTTTAAATAAGTTATCCTCAAATATTATCTGATCCAACACCCGACTCATGTAAATTTTATGTCATGCCTACTGTATAACAAATATCATGGAACAAATGATTTACTAAAATTTACTATATGATACAAAATTTTTGTGTAATTTCTTTTTTTTTTAAAGACATGTGCATAATATAATGTATTTTATTTTTTTATTCCATCTATGTTAAGGTTCTACAGTCTTATAAATCTCACACTAACCTAGTTACTTAATCTAAAAATGTTTCATAAAAATTTCCAAAGTGTCAACATAGTTTTTACCATTGTATATAAACATTGAAAATTTTTTGAAGTGATTTTATTGAAAATTAATAATTTTAACATAAAAATATTGATAAATTATTTAGAAATAAGGTTTTATTATACATAAAAATTTTAGGATATCATAATTTAATGTAACATCCCTGTAATGTTAATTGGTTAAAATAATAAATGACATGGTCCATATCAAAAAGATTCTCCTTTATTTTCAAGAGCCTACCTGATTAGAATTCCATAGATAAACAACATTTTCATGTAGTAGTGTCTAGGTTGGGTGACCTTTAATTATTTCATCCAAGGTGTGCGTTAGTCCAGAAAAATAACATTAAATGAATTACTTTTGGAATGTGGGGATAATCATTAGTCTAATGACCCATATGGGAATGTGGGTGGGCCCCATGTTGGGGACTTCATGTTTATGGGAAACTGGTGGTGCTGAGCGGGATAGGACCTGACATGCATGTAAGGGTGAGATAATTGTTATGTATGGAATTACTAACCACTACATTGGTATCAATGTAGGAACCCATCAAAAATTGTGGTCGTACTTAAAGGGATGATATTTTGAGTCCACAATGAGGACAATTGTCTTTAATTAGGGTTAATGTAACAACCCATTAAAAAAAATAAATAAATAAATAAATTATATAGCTCATGTAAGAATTGTTTTACTTTCATTAACATATTTTACTTGATTATGAATCCATAGTTATGTATGATTTGTCTGGAGTAGTGGAAAGGACGAGTGAACTCTTCAAAAGATTTAGAGGGTATGTATGAGTGAGGAAAAAGCACACTAAAAGATCAAGTCATAGCCTATATGAAAAATAATTGGTTTTATAAACATTATTTGAAAGTGGGTGGTTCTAATTAATAGTTCCATGTGTCCTCGGGACAGCTGGTGGTGTCTGGAGAGCTAAGAACCGATGGCTATGTTAAGGCGGGGTATCTAAGATCTCTGTAAGGCGCATTTATTATCGGAAGATTTATAATTAATTGGATGTTTGTTTAATGTCACAAATGACACATATAATTGTTTATATAAATATATTATGGCTTATTAGTAAACTGAATCCCCTAAAATGGTAATGTACAATTTTTTATCTTTTGAGTTACAATTGTTATTTGGATTTAGATAATTAAAAATTATTTTATAACATAAATGGAGTTTTTTCTATTGATATAGAGTGAAATGTTTTTAACTAATCTAATGTGACTGATTTTGGATTAACCAAATATTAAAATGAAATTAACTAATAAAATTTTTATAATGTTACACGGTGTTATCAAACAAAAATAATATGTACTATTTGAATGGTTTTTCCCCTTACAAAAGACACATGATATTTCATATAATTGAGCTTAATTAATGTTATGAAAATATTTAACTAATATAATAAATATAATAAAACCATTCAGGTTTTTTGAGATAAAATAAATTGTGAGTAAGTGTTAGTATTGTTTTTTATTATATTTTACTTTGAATTAGAACATATACATTTCATGTGGATCTCGGTGGGCTTATTTCATTATATTAGGTTGATTGATAGGTGGTAGAGATAGTGAATTTTTTTATTTGAATCTAGTTTAGAGGTTTATGAATTATGATTAAATGTGGGGTTATATTGGATGTGGTAACCCCCTCAAAAAATGAAATACTTGTAGACGCTTGAGATGATTTTATTAGTATGGTGCGTGATGTTGGATAAATTGGTCAATTTGAGTGATTATTTATTTAGAATAATTCTATACAATTATATTTATTACTATCTGAATTTTTGGATAAATTCTTAATAAATAATCGTTCAAATTTTAATAAAGATAGTTTATTCAACAAAAAATATGTTTTCTAGAAAAATGATTATTAATACCATTCAAAAAAATATTAAAATTAATTTAAGGAATAAATTTGAATTTTTTTTAAAATTTTATGTCACGTTTGAGAATAAAATTTTGGAATTACATTCTAGAAATTTTTTTCATTTTTTAGATATTCATTGTTTTTTATTGAATAGTAAAGATTGCTAGTTTTTCAAATAACTTTATTTATTTTCATTTATTAATTTTATTTAAAAGTTTATCTTTATATTAAATTTGTTATTAAATATAAATATATATAATTTTATTTATAATTATTTATTCCAATTAATTTTAATAATCAATTTTTAGGATTTTTTAATATAGTTATTTTTATGGTAAACAACATTTTTTCCTAAAAATTGTTTCTAACACATAATTTTTACCCATTTTAATTCAAAAAATAATAATCTCTGGTAATGAATGATTTAAATAAAAAATATTGATAATAAATATATTAATTTAAATTAAAATTCAAAAAATTATTATTTTTATTTAAATATTTAATATAGGACAAACAACTTCTTGAAAATACATTTATTGAAAACCCATTTTTGATACAATTTAGGGGTTTAATTTTAAAATAAAATTTTAATATTATGTTATTTCAATTTAATAAAATATATTCCACATTCTTTATCATCATAAATAATATTAGAAAATATTTTAAACTTTAATTTGGTCATAATGAACATTAAAAATAATAAAAAAACTAGTTAACGTGATGAAAATATAAATTTTCAAAAGTGAGTAACCGTAGAGGATAATATTATAACGTGTTTAAAAAATGAATTTTTTTTAATTTTGGAATTTTTATTTAAAAAATCAACCTTAAATTCCATTATTTTCTATTATTGGATGCACATGTCTTCAGAGTAACATTCATTGTTGAATAGTGTTGGGTATTTACAAACATTTCTCTCCCTCTCAATTATAAAAGGGAATCTACTCTCTTCTCCATTACACCCTTAAAATCCTTTCATTTAATCCATGGACTTCTAAAATACCTTAATTAATTACCCACCAACTGGTTAGAGTAATTTCTTGTCATAATTCAAATATAGAGTGGATTTTGGTGTAATCGTAAAGTGGTGGTCCAAATAAGAGGTACCATTATCAATCAATTGCTTCTGTTTTGTTTCTTCTACAAACTCCTTAAAATATTAATCCACCATTTTTATATGATAAAATAAGTTTATATAAAAAAATTATACGCAGTTAATTTAATTTTGTAAACTAAATCCATCTACACATCTATAAATTGAGAACTGAAAAAATATTTAGTGTGTACGACGAACAAATGCCTCCCAAACTGATATACATTATTTTCCATCATCACCTCCCATTACTATTCATGATGATGAATTTAGTTTTTTATATAAAATTTTATTGAAATATAAATAATTAGGTAAAATAGTATATCATATGTCTTCTTATCTTACCATCCATTGAAAAATTAATTCATCATTTGTGTGTATGAAATACTACCTCCTCATGACGTTATGTCATTTACATTTTATTAGTTTATCACATAGTTGGTATATTAAGGTGTATTTAACGAAATAATTCGACAGTAATGATGTAATAATAATTATAAAAATATAAAATAACAGTTACCTTATTTCTATGTGGATCATTTAAAAATGGAAACATTAGTAATTCGTACGTACGACCCACCATATTCAGGACTGTAACATTTATCGTTTATCAAATCGATATTTCATTGATGGTTTTAAAATTATTTTTCATGTATAAAACTTATAATTTTGAAATTACTAATATTATTTAAACAATGAATTAATAATTTTTTTAACCTTGGACAACATACTAAATTGACGTTTAATAAATGATATGAACATCATCAAAACGTCCAACATGAACCAAAATTAGTGACTAATTGAATATAACATGATAAATATTAAAATAAAATCAATAATTACAATTATAAAGGGTTCTTAAAAATTAAATGATTTACATAATTTTTTTATTCATGAATATATTTAACGTATGTATAATATCTCGGGATATTAAAAAGAAAACATTATGTTCAATGGCAGATATGAAATGCCACATCGAGCTTAAAAGAACCACTGACTAGAATTAATTACATGTGACCATTATAACCTAGCCCTTAAATAGGTGAGAATGAATATTTTATTGATATATATATATATATATAGTTTTAGTCATTTCTAATGTTCTAATTAAATTAATATAATTATGTACTAGTTTTTTTAGTAAAATCCTCATATTAATCAGAATAATATTTTCATAAAAAAATAATTTTTATTTATTATTCTCTGAACATAATATAATTAGTTTAATAAGATTTTAGAAAATTTATTTTAAAAAAAAATATTAATTTTTGTATTTAGAATATCAAAATTTCCATAGTTTTAGTCTTTTATAATTTTCTGGAATGATTTAATTTATAATGAATAGTGAATAAAATACCTAAATATATATATATAATTATATATAGTTAATAATGTATTTTATTTTCACCATTTTAGAAGGAAAAATTTTGAGTTAAATTATTTTTCAATTTTAATTAATTTTATTTTATTTGCGATAATCCAATTATTAGATTGTAAATAAATTTTATAAAAAAATATTTTATAAAACATGTTATATTTAATGTGGTGAGTTTTCAGAAAACATTATTTTGTTGTCTATTTTCAGTTCAATTTTTAATTTTATTCTGAAAATTATGTGTTTTTTATTTGGGAAAATTAATACAATATTTGGATTTAGAAGTTCCACATATATTAAATAGTTATCTTTTATTGTTTCTAAATATAAATACTGACCAAGATAATTTCTATTGCCACAATAAAGGGAAAATCAGGTAATTAATGATAAAAATAAAATTATAATAACAATAAAATGCCTCTAATAATTCAATAAAATTATTATATGAGGTATTTTACCCCATAATATTATAGTGGTCTAAATGATGTCCATTTAGAGCCTTTTGGAAGACATTATAACATTTATAAAATATTATTTATAGAAATGGAAATGATGCCATATTCGTATTATTGTTAACTATTAAGTTTTTAATAAAGGTTAATCCAAGATATGTCTTTGTCTATAAATATTGAATATAAATATAAAAGGTTTATCTACATCATGTTAATTTCATTTTATTTTTAGTGAAGAAATACTTATGTTAAATTATTACATAATTTTGATAAAGTAATTATATTATTAATAGATATAAGAAATAAATGATATAAAAATATTAAAATAAATATTATTATAGAAAATTAATGTTATAAACGAATTCAATATATTCCATTAACCTATTTTATATATTATTAAATATTTTTTCTAATTATAAATGATAAAATAATATTATTAAGGTCAATATTATGAATACTCCTGAAAAAGGAAATTATTGATATTTAATAGTAAGGGATATTTTATTAAACGATTTAAAATTAAGATAAATATAATATTTATTAAAATTATTGATATAATGTTTAAAATATTATAAATTATTCATTTATGGGTCTTTTTATGTTTTATTGAATCAATAATAAACCTCAATGTGTAAAAAATTCATGTTGTCTCTGTAAGAGTTAAAGTTGTTAAATTACTGTTAAAACATAAATGTAATGGCATAACCATGAACTAAAATTTCATGAAATTTTTTTTCTTAATATTATTATACCCTTATAACCTTATACTATAATTTAATTTATTTAATATCCAAATTTCAATAAAAAGTAATTTTATATTATTTAAATCATAGAAAGTTACAAGATGATTATCTATTTTTAATTAATATTTTTTATATGTTCACATGGTGATCAAATAAATATATTAAAAAATTTCCATTTTTATTTTAATAAAATTATCTTAATTATACATATTTAATTATATATTTTTTAAATTATATAATTATCTTCAATTATTGTGAAATGCTAGTATGGTATTTATTTACTTAATAAAAAGGATAAATAAATGATTTCAAAATAATTAACACTGATAAAATTTGAAATATTTACAATGATAAATTATTTTTATTGATCTATATGAAATATTAAATAGGTTTTAAATATTTATATTTGAATATCCACATTGTTATGATGAAAATTAATTCAAATTTAATGAATACAGTCAAAATTAACATCAAAGAATTTTTTTTAAAAATAATATATTATTTAACTATAGAAAATTCATAAAAATATTATATTCTAAAATATAGTAATAACATTATAAATTTTCCATTTATGAGTTATTTTTCCATTTATAGTGACATTACTAACCCATTATGATTGGAAAATTGGTTAACATGGTTAAGGTCAAAAATAACATTCCAAGGGGTAAATCAATAGGATAAAGTATAAAATGAAAAAAAATGTGTAAATTTTATTTCTTATGGTACTACGACTATATACTATCTTATATTTGGATTTAATTCCATTTAGAGGCATTTGGATTGATAAATTTATTTCTTATTATATGAAATTAAAGACATGCCCTACACCTCAATTATAAAAGGGATCCACTTCCCTCACTTAAATTCATCGCATTGAGTCTTCTAGAAATATCGTACAATGAATATTTCTCTTAAAACCCTGCCTATAAACATTATATATGCTATAGTATCCTCAATAGACTAACACCATAACAATTTAGTGGGGATTCAAAGGAGACATTTTGAAGAAGAGGTAATCACTCTTATCGATGACATTCATTTAATACACTTATTAACCTCCTCTAAATAAAGGATGTGCATCATTAAATAATATATAAATTAAACTAAATATTCGAAAATTTTATTATGATTATGAAAACACCATTATACAAACTATTTTTTATTAAACAAGATGATAAAGTATCAATCATGCATACGAACAACTAACCATCACCACAAAGAGATACAATTCATATTTCACAACCAACATTTGATTATGAGTATTATTATGGGATTAGTAAATAGAAATTATTTATATTATACAATAATAATTATGTATAGACAAATTTTTATTTACCTTTCTTTCTTTGCATCAATAAAAAAAAATATTGTGTTAATGCGTACACACGACCTACCATCTCCATAAACGTCACAATTCAGTTTTCTATCTCTAATATATGATAATGGTTATAAATATGTTTATAATTAATATATATGTTTTTATAAAATTATTAACACTCCTGAAATAATGATACCAAGATACATGTATAAGGACCAATACTTCCAAACAAATACATTCTTGTAGAACAAAGCAGTTATCACCCAGAATAGTGATTTTAATAACAAAATATAAATAAATAGGGGATACAATGTTATAAATAAATAATAAAACATGTGATAAATATATGGTTATGGAATAAATTTAAAAAAAATATTTATTATATATATTTATTCAACATGATCAATGAATGTCGAGACGTCATGAAAGAGAATTTTTAACTGAGATTCCATTCAATTGGTCAAACTATTATTTCATTGATTATGACTCTCTGTGATGATGGGTGAATTGTATTTTTATTATATTATGATATTTTTCTAAATTTTTACATTAATTTATTGTAAATAAAAATACTCAATTCATTTAATCAATGCACACATCATTGATATGATATTTGAAATGGTTTTTTTCAAAATATTATTTTAATTTGAGATTGTATATGATTACTTATTAGATGGGGAATATTTGATTTCCACATCGATGTATTCTAAATGGGTTTTTAGAAAACGTATTTACTTCTCTTGTATGAATTTTTTATATCAAATTTTTCAATTTTAATTTCATAAAATAGTTTCAAAATAGTGTTTGTTTATTTTTCTAAACCAGGGGCTTTGTAACTTTTTTAATAAAAGATAAATAAAATACTTTTTAACATATATGACCTGTAAATATTTTACTACCATAATTATGCCTAAATTCCCTAAATATTACATATTCAATAATAAAAGGTTATTTTCAATGAATGTTGTTTGTTTTATAAATGATAAACTCTTTAAAAAATGATTGTAAATAATTGAAATTTTAAATTTTCAGGAATTATTCCAAGTAATAATTTAAAAATTTTCAATCCAAGAAAACATTATTTTATTTTAATCATGCATTATTGGGGTTATTATTCAAGGAACATATCTTTAATCCTTCTGCAGTTAGTATATGTTTATGATATAATGATATTTATGATATTCATTACATTTCTATTGGCTATGTTATGACTATATGTTTATAAAACCCATTTATTTTTATGGTTTTTGATATGATAAATGATTTATATTCTTTGGGGAGACATATGTATTGATTTCATTATATTACAAGTGGAATATATATCTTTGTACGATACATTGCATAAAAATTTATATCTCATGATACAGACAAAACTAGAATGGGTAGTGATCTCAATATAGTAAGGGACTTCTTCCATAATGATAGTCTTGGGAGTGAACCATTAAAAAAATGATGTTTTGGGGAATGGACCCATTTCCCTATGATAGTCTTTGTGAAAAACATTGACAACAAATGGAATTATTTTTTTACTGTTATGTGTTTTCCACAATTTCATGTTTTAGGCCAATGATATTTTATCATGTAAAATGTTCTTTTAGGATTTAAATATTATGAACTACTAAGATTTATTCCATGACTAATGAATATGATTTTTGATATTGGTGTTATTATTTTAAATTTTCAGGTTTCTGTTCTCAAACCTTTATGTTGATGTTTTTCTTATACAATCGTTGATGTTGGTTACAGTGGAAACAGAGGAGGGGGTGAATTGAGTTCCTACTTAAAATTTCAGATAAAAATGTTATGATAAATATCCTCAATTTTGAAACAACCCATTTAATTAAGGAATAATAGATATAAATGTTTTGTTGGCCAACAGGTTTCTCAAATGGTGTTTAATCCTCAATTGAATCGGCATAAAACACTTCTTCAACTTTTGAAACAGGTTAACTGAATAAATCACATGCACAAACTAACAAGATAAAAATATCAAAGTCAATGTAAAATAGTTTTCTTTTTTTGAAATTAGAAGGAGAGGAAAATAGAAAAAAAATTGTATTTCTGAAACATAGAACAAAATAGAGTCAAACAGAAGGTTCAGTCTCAAGTAGAGACTTAATCCACTCTACTTGGTGGTCACCTGCCCCGTGGCAGTTTATATTATCAATAAACTTGATACATAGCCTATATCATGATTTAAAATATTTTTCACAAACATTCTAGGATTCAAAAATTCTACCATAATTCTTCATGGTAAAAACAAACAATCAAGACACCACATAGACTCTTCAACAGTTATACGTAGAAAACAAGGTGTAACTGAAGATTGATGTGAGGATTTTCAGTATCCTCATATTCAAGAATAGGATATAGTGTGAGTTAGTGAAAAACAAACACTTCTCAGAAATATAAAACAATATAATAATGCTATTATTATATGACTGATTTTAGAATTCTCTATGTGTTTTTAGTTTAACTCTTGACTCCTTGGAGTGATGAAATTATAGTTCGAGACTTTTTTCGGATGTTTTCTCGTAAATAGAGTGTCACAACTCCAGGTTCAAGCTTCCATGTAATGAGGGGTTCTGATTCTTGTTTTGATAGATAATTAACGTAACATAGAAGTCAGGGAGGAATTTTTTCTCCCAAATGATCTTCGTGATACTCTAGGGATCATAATGTACGTGTTGGATGGTTCTTCTTTGTTGACATTGATTTAGTAAGTAATCTCTTTTTCAGGCATTCATAGCTTCTTTTTTCTTCCTCGATATTCTATTTTATATTTTTTGTCTAAAAATAGGAATAAATAAACCATGTGTGGTCTTACTCTTACCTCGTATTGTCCCCAGATATGGTCTCTTTATATGTCTAAAATCAACATTAATTAATGATTGAAAAATTAAATTTAAAAAATTTGACTTTCAGAATAATATTTTGAAATTGATAATGTATGGTGTATATGAGTGAACATCGGTAGAATAATAGTAGTAGCCTTCTAAATAGTAGGATTAAATAGCAGGATGCATCGGTAGACGACATTGGATTCCTTCATCGACAGCCCTCATCGGTATCCTATATCGATAGCCTTCATGAGTAGCCTTCATCGGTGACAACTATCAGTAGCCTTCTATCAGTGACCACTATCGGTAGCCTTCTATCAGTGACCTTTTTTAGTATCCTTCATCATTAACCTTCTATCAGTGACCATCTATTAGTGACCATCATTGGTAAACTTTATCAGTATACTTCATCGTTAACAATTATCAATATCCTTTATTGGTAGCCTTCATCGGTAACATTTATTGGTAGCCTTCTATCAGTGACCTTCATCGATAACCATTACATAGATAAATTTTTCACTATAATATTAAATAAGAGACCAGTGAAATTAATGATAAATAGTTATCACTTGATATAAAATATAAATATTAATGAAACATGATTATCATTACAAATAATCAAGATTTGGGATTATCAAAACAGGTGAGTCCAAAAATCTTCCCCATTTTGATAATCAGAATTTCTGTAAGTGAAAATTTGGATTTATGTATCATTGAATTAGGTTTAAGCAAATTTTATTATATCTTCTTAGGTGGGAGTGTACATATATTTTGTATCAATAAAATATAATCTTGTTTATTGTGGAAAATATAATATAACTTCTCCCCCTTTGTGATCTACAAAAAGAATATAAGATAAAAAATAGACAAAAGAGGATTTTGGTATTAATGATGCGATAATAAAATATAATAAAATATTACAAAGATCCCTATCAAATAATAAATCCCTCAATCGATCCACATCAGATATGTCCAAAGGAGCTTTGTCTTCTGAAGCTGAGGAGGTAGGTCTAGAAGATGGTGGGATAGGCTGAGGTATGGCGATGAGCAGGGTAGGCGGAGCTACTACAGAGGCCTCAGTAGACTGATTGTGAGAAGATATCCGATGAATCATAGGGATCATGCTTCTGATGGCCTGTGCAGGAGTCATCAATGTGGCAGCACTGGTAGAGCCTAAGGCAGCTGAGGAAGAAGGTAATGCTAGAGGAACAATAATGGGATTGCAGTCCACATGGAGGAAGGGTAAAAAGTGATTTCTGAAATCCATAATAATGTTTCCTCCTCCTTCCATAGCTGAGATAAAATCATCATTATTCTCCTTGAATTTTTACAAGGTATGATTCGGTTCTCAAATCCTTCTAACATGATCCTTAAAATATTGAGTGACCAATGGGATCCTCAAATTTTTCAACAGCTTCTTGACGTGACCATCTATCTGATTTATAGTGTAAACCATTTTGTAATTGAAATCGACTTTCTAATTGATGGCCTTATGATATTGAGAATCATCCCTTATATAATCTTACATAAGCATATGAATTTCTCTGGTAGTGGAAATGACCTATGTCATAGACTGAGGGTCTGAGGTACTTGCACCAGATAACTTCTCCACTTCATCTCTAACGACCATCCTGAGAGCTTCTAGATCAACTGGAGGAGTGGCTGAAGAGGAAGAAAATTCACTTAGAGGTTCCATAGTAAAATACACTATCTCCTTAAAAAACATAGTCAAACCACTGATCAACCTCTTTACATCATCATATTTTCATGTCACATGTGCATCCATAGACTTCTTAATGTCCTCAAACACATCTTCCATTTGCTGAACAACACTCTTAACATATATAAGGTCTTTTTCAACTTGATCCCTTGAATCCATATAGGAGTGTAAACTCACAATTTATTTTCTCACAAATTCCGTAAACTCTGCCATGGTTCTGAACTAATTCTGTAATTCATTCACTTTATGTAGAAAATTTGAGTGAGTGGTAGAAATTAATATTTCTAAGGCTGATGCTACCACTTCTTGATTGAGAGCCATTGTTCTCTCTATATCAATAGATATTTCATAGAAGTGTCTCTTATAATATTATTTTAATTATTCTTAATCATCCTTCTTCAAATAATATCAAGGTAGAAGAACTACTGGTTGTGCAATTGTAGTTTCTAAAATAGAACGAATTGGAGGGCTTCTGTTAGGCTTGTCATCATCAGAGTCTCCATCGTCTAAGCCTAAGACCATGAATCCAGGATCTTCTGACCAATCTTCTATTCCATGAGAAACAACTAATGAACATGTAAACACATGATCCCTGCCTCACTTGGAGCATTTTCATGATCAATTACATCCATCACTGCTATACGTATTTGATCATATTCATCAATAAGAGATTCTACTACCACTTCTTCTACATAATAATTATTTACTGCCATTATAATTCCAGCTTCAACAAATTTAGAATCTTCTTAATCTACACTTTCTACCATTTATGTATATCCTATCATAGGACTATGACATAGAAAATCTTCTTAAATTGCATCAATATCTATCTAAATATTATAATGATTATATTGAGTTTCATCCTCCTCCTCTGAGGTATCTATAATGTCTCTTAAGATATTTTCTTCTCGTTCTTCTTCACTAGTTTCCATGCTATCATTGTCACTTATGGAAGTCTCTCTTCTAGGTAACTTTTTGTTTGGATAGGCTCACCAAAGGATACATATGTAAGTTCTCAGATCTGGAAGCCAAACAATGGGTGCCCCAAACACGGTTGGTCACACAACCTCAAGTGCATTTCCCTAAATTCCAAAAGCTACCGACTAGAAGCGAGGGCCCAGGTCTGATTATGGGGAAATAATGCCCTCATTTTTCAAAGTGCAGAGAAGCGGAAAAGATAACTAACATACAATAGCGGAGGAAGTAAACATTATACAACTGAAATGGAAATCATAAGTAATAGAGAACTAGCAGTCATATATATAAAGATGTAACATGTCACTAATTCTATGAAAGAAGCCAGAACATGATACACTGTAATACATTACAATACAACTGACTGACTGAAACTTATTTTTTATTAAAATAAACACTTTTGTGGGAAAAGTGAGAAACTGAAAGGTTTAACATACACCAAACATAAAACCAAGAAGAAAACCAGAAACGACTGACCAAGCAAAGAAAACAGCCACCAACCCCAATGCATGACCACTTGGTGATCCCATACAAGCATGGTCCATCCCGAAGGAAAAGCCCTCCCTCAAAGACAACCTAGTCCCAAATGGCCTGCAAAGAAGAAAGAGGTGTACTCCAGTCCATTAGAGCCGATTTGGCCCTCAGAATTTCCCACACACATCAACATAGGTGGCAGAATCATTGACAAACAATTTTATTCATCCAAATCCCATATCCCTAAATAACATCCACAATAAGATGGATACCTGATAGCGTGGATCCTCACTTAACAGATCTTCAAGTGCAGAAGTCATCTTGTTCCATACCTGGATATACTCCTCTAGTTTGATCACCCCCCTGTTGAAGCTGCCAACCAGAATCAGATCATGTTTGCCAACCCATTTATATTGCTCGTCATTGAGATTCACGTCAAGGGTCTGCCCCATAATCCTGGCTGCATCTACCTCCGAAGCATTGAGAAATAGAACCTCCTCTTTCACCTCTTCGTCTGAGGACAATATCAAGTCCAAGGATGGGTCAGATTTACCAGATGGAATTGGCTGGCATCCAACCCCGCTGTCAAGCTCCCCAGCCACTGCCCTTTTTGCTGAACGAGTCCTCATAGGAGGTTGCAGAGAGGAGTAGTCCTTCTTACCCATCCTCCTCTTGTCACTCCTATTTCTATTCATAACTTGATATCCTTCAGAGTATCCTTTACTGACCTCCAAAGGTTCTTCATAAGACTTCTCTTTATACTCTACCTCAGCAAGACTAGAAAATCTGTTGCTCAAGGTGACTGGAGTTCGAGTTGAAGAAACTGCTCAGCCAACATGGCTGGCCGGGCTCGAGCCCCCAACTTCCCCGACACTAGTTAGTAAAGGAATTTCCAAGACATCCTCTTTCATAACACCAGATTATTCCTCCCCTATCCCCTCCTGAAAAGCATGTTCTGCACTGCCAGCATTAACCAGACCTTATTCCAACCGTTTTTCCCCCGCACTAGCCTCCCTGGAGCAGCTGGCCACCCATCCTCCTCCGTTATCCACACTCTTCAACAAATTGATTGAAGGGTTTTGAACCGTGCTCACCGACTCGCCGGGGTTGTGCGGTATCTCAAGACCCCTGCCCATAAACTGGAATGCAACATCAAGGATCAACACCTTGGAGTGTCTAGATTTTCTCCTGTACATCTCAGAAAAATCTGAAGGAAAAGCTACAGCATCCTTATAAAAAAGGTGCATTCTCTTTCCCATTATCCAAACCAACCTCCTCCAGAGACACCCCCAGCCCCATTGAGACAATGACCTCACTTGACTTAGAAGGGTCCAAATCAGCATGAAGCCGGCCTGTATGAGTTTTCTGGACACCACCATGTCTAGCATCAGTGGTGATCACACCACCCCTCCGAGATACATAAGTGGACACAACTGTGGTCACAGAGGGTAGACCACCCCCATACCTCCTTCTACAACCATGTTCAACATGACCCTGTCTGCGACAATAAGAACAGAATTCGGTCCATGATTCATAAACAATCGGCTGTGTATACCTGTACTCCTCCTCAACAACAATCCAATCTAGTTCTGGTGGAATTCTTGAAAGATCCATTTCAACAAAAATTCTTGCTGACATGGGATGCGATAAGGATGCAGTTCTTCGATCACTACACACAAATCGACCTATAGAATTACCAATTGATCTCAGCAGCCCAAGATTCTGAAACAGGAGAGGAAGGCCAGGCAACTGAATCCAAATCGCCGTAAAGGGAGAGTCGTGGTTCATGTGGACATCAAACGACCAGCGGAGCAAATGGAAAGGGAGGCCATAGAAAGATTTCCTTTTTCTCAACCAAGCCCTTCCCAAATCGTCTTCATCAGCAAACATAATATGAAATTGACGCGGACCCATAATACCTACCTACGCACGATGTTCCAAGCCCCAATCCTCATTGATGGCCTTGGAAAAGTAATCCACCAGTGGTCGTCGCTGCGCAAAACACACAATCAGAGCCGAGGAAAGCAGTGCCGATGCATCAGTGAATTCTCTAACCAAAACCGGAACTATCGGCTGACCTGAAACGCAGTCAGGAACTTTCGGAGCCACCTGGATTTTGGGGGAAAAAACCCACATCCGACGAGGAATGAAAGGTATCAATATCTCACAAATGTGTAGCTTCATGAACAAGATGATAAGACTGGGACCCCTCTCCTACCCCTCTACTACAATCAGGTACGTGTATAGGGACTCTTGCCTCTTTTGAAAACTGCATAAATATAATCTGTTTGGGCCGAAGACATGACCCAAACAGGGTGTGAGAAATAAATCCCAGAAGGAAACCACCAAAGCCATGTGCCCAACTATTAGTGAAAATAAACAATAGCTGTGTGCAGTAGAAAAATTCAATATACTAAATAGTACTCACTAGTAACTAACTCTACCAGTTATATTACCATTTTACTATTCATTTATACATGCCAAGCATATGCATTAAATTGGCAGGTATAACATATGAAAAATCACCTCGGTAAATATTCATGATAACACTATCCATAGTCATACAATTATTACCCTCAGATAATCAAAATCAAAACCCATAGTTTTCTACCCACTAGCATAATGAATATTTCCCACATTATTTCAAGATGTCTCCCACAAGCACAGAAACTATTTCCCACAGGCACAGAAACTACTGCCCACAGGCATGAGAAAG
The DNA here is from genome assembly GCA_963277665.1 of Viscum album. Lineage (NCBI taxonomy): Eukaryota > Viridiplantae > Streptophyta > Magnoliopsida > Santalales > Viscaceae > Viscum > Viscum album. The sequence goes on along the minus strand of OY728141.1, from coordinate 586,264,278 downwards.
GTTTCCCACAGGCGAAATGAAACACTGCCCTCATTCTATATAGGTAATTGGGCCAATCCCAACACATAAGCAAGCCATTATATACAATTACTCTCAAGTTAATTCAAATCATGATAAAATTCATGGTATACCCATAGGTATTATGTCCAAATGACTAAACAGAGGAATGAACCCCCCCTGGGGTGGTCCTGGATCCATGAAGTGATCCTAACAGCATTTTAAACATATAAAAATTTTATCTATGCAATTCTAGATAAATTTCAGCAAAGGAAACATCCATACGATACCCCAAACATGGGTTTTTAGCACAATGGTACACAAATTCAACTAAACAATTGGAAATAAACACCAGACCACCTACCTTGATCATCTCTGATAGGTATTTGTGAACAAAGCTTCCTAAATCGTCCAAGAGAGATGTAGATATGGGATAAAAGTTCATATATTCAACATTAAATAAATTTCCCTTGGGAAATAATTGGTAATAAAGGCTCTAGGAGAAGGAAAGGCTTACACATACGGTCCCAACGTGTTCAACAGAGGCATAATCGTATTCCTGGTGTGCGATATGGTGATCCTATATGTTTTGGCCATCCTACTGAGCTCCAAAATGAACTCACTGCCTCCTCTACCGAATGAGGAGGTTACTGCATATTTTAAACGAAAAAACAAACTACATAGCGTGTACTCTCAAGTACACGACATGTAGTTTCCATTTTTTAAACTGTTCCTATAGTGGCTTCTTTCCACCGCGGCATTGTTCATTTGTCGGCATGAGTACACAATGTGTATTCCTGATTACACAGCGTGTACTGTCGCTCCGCTGAAGGCTGCCTCCACCACCTTACTATTCACCTATTTTCTGATTACACTGCGTGTAATTACTATGTACACGGTGTGTAGTCAGAATTTACACCCTTCATCGCCAACAGGCCTACACGCCCCGTGTACTCATCCCACATGGCCAAAGTACATGGCGTGTGGAAAATTACATGGCAAATACCCTAACAATTTTGTATTTTCCGCCATTTTCCATATTTTCTCAAAAACACTTAAGGAAAAAAGAAAAGTAAGAAACATGTACCTCAAGAAAAAGAATAGGGTTTTTATAAACGTCCCCTCTTAAAGCAATTCATACATGAATTTCCCTTCAAAGGGGGGAAAAGAGAAAGCTTAGAACAACTCTGGCCACTGTGCACGTATGTCGGTCTCCTGCTCCGAGGTTTTTTTATGTACTCGGCCATACTGCCATAGCACTCGTACGAGAGGAACTGACCAGCCTCGGAAAACCTTTGTTCTCCAATCTACAATAAGAATCAGATTCTCCTCAAAGGATGCATCGACCTGAAGATCAAAATCCACGTGCTGAAAGACATGGGATGGGTCTGAGTGATAACGGCGCAACTAAGATATATGGAAGACTTCGTGCATGGCCCGGTACCTCTGATGTAAGTACAATTTCTAGGCAATCGACCCGACTCTCTAGAATCTATAATGGGTCCACATAACTCGGTGAAGGTTTACCCTGTCTCTTGATCCGTCTGTGTCCCTACTTCGGTGAAATATGCAAGAAAACCTGATCCCCGACCATGAAATCCAAGGGTCGTCTACAAAGATCAGCATAAGATTTCTGATGAGACTACGCAATAGCCATCTACTTCCCAATCAATAGGACATGCTCTAAAGTCTCTTATACAACACGTGGTCCCAGTAAAGCTTCCTCACCTTCTCCAACCAACACAAGGTTGATCAGCATGGACTACCATATAAACCCTCGTAAGGTGTAATCTCAATAGTTTCATGAGAACTATTATTGTAAGAAAACTCAACAAGAGGTATATGCTTCTCCCAAGATCCCATAAAGTCCAGGACGCATGTATGTAGCATGTCCTCTAGCACTTGTATCATACGCTCTGACTGGCCATCTGTCTGACGGTGGTAAGTTATGCTCAAAAGAACCTATGAACCCAGTGCCCTCAGAAAACTCTTCCACAAACAAGATTTAAAATGGTCATCTCTATCTGAAATGATAGAACGAGGGACCCCATGAAGACGTATGATAGCTCGGATATACAGTTTTTTGAGAACGTCAACTCTGACGGTCTCCTTGATCGGGAAAAATTGATCTACTTTTGTATGTATGTCTACAACAACCCACACAGAATCACTACCTCAAGGTGACCTCAGTAACTTAGTCACAAAGCCTATCACGACATCATCTTATTTCCATTCTGTAATGGGTAACTGTTGTAACAGTCTGGATGGCCTCTGATACTCCGTCTTCACCTATAGATATGTGTAACATCTAGTAACAAAACCAGTAATCTCTCTCATCATACCCGTCCACCAATTCTGATGTATCAAGTCATGATATATTTTGGTAACTCCGGGATGCACTGCCCAAGCTGAATCATGAAACTCCCGCATCAACTCTTCGTGTATATGACCTGGAACTCAAACTCCTCCATAGATACACAGTACCTCATCATCACCTACCGTCCAACAGGAGTAGGGTCCTCACTTTCCACTTACTCCAGTAGAATTAGGCCTTCTGAATCTGATAGTTTTCTCATCCTAACTCTATCAAAGAGGTTAGAAGTCATAGCTAAGGAAGAAATATAGGTTTTCCCCTAAATATCGTGCACCTCCAAATGTATCTCATAGAACAAATCCACGAGCTTCGACTCACCACTGTCCTCTTACACTAATTGTATCTAAGTCTTCTTGCTCTGTGAATAAACAACTATGTTACCCATACCAGGTGTATAGGCAAGATCAAAGTTGAAGAACTAATCGTTTTCAACCAAACTTCACTGTCTCAGATTCAAGTCACACTTGGTGAAGATATATTTGAGACTTTTTTGGTCCGTAAACACCAAATAATGTTATCCAAATAGATAATATCTCCAATAGAGTAATATATGAACAACTGCAGCCAACGCAAGGTCATGAGTCAGGTAATTCCTTTCATGTGGCCTAAACTTCTGAGACCCGTACGAAACAAATCGGTTACCCAGCATCAACACTGATCCTAGCCCAATACCTGATGCATCACAGTAAACTGTACAGCTCTTCCTTTATTCTGAAAGTATCAGGATTTTTGAGGATGTCAAACTACCCTCATCTCGTGAACGTCAGTGTCATAAGATTATGACCAAATGAACTTCACACAGTTCTTAGTCAAACCCGTCAATGGTGCTGATATGCGGGAGAAGACTAGTATAAAGCGCCTATAGTAACCATCCAGCCCCAAGAAAATCTGTCTCTCAAACACAATCTTAGTATTCTAGTAGGAAACTACTAGTATTACCTTCTATGGGTCTACTTCAACTCCTTCCTCTGAGATGATATTACCCAGTAATTGTATCTGGTTCATCTGAAAGTGGCACTTTGAGTGCATATCGTATAACTGATTATATCTCAGTGTACTCAGAATGATCTCAAGATGGGTTTCATCGTCATGTCAAGTGTGACAGTACACCAAGATGTCCTCCAAGAGGACTACCACAAAAAAATCAAGATAATGATGAAACACACGATTAATCAGAGCCATGAAAACTAATGGCGCGTTCATGATTTTGAATTGCATAACCAAGTACTCATATAGACCATATCTTCTGTAAAAAGTATTAAGCAGTATGTTTGATGGTCTAACACATAACTGATGATATCCTGATCTCAATTCAATCTTCTAGAACACTCGTTCTCTCCATATTTGATCAAAAAGATCATCAATATTCGGTAAGGGATACTAGTTCTTAATCGTCAACTGGTTCAGCTTCCGATAATCCACAAAAAGTCTGAGGGTGTCGTCTGCCTTCTTAAAAATCAGAATAGCCGAACCCCATGGAGAAGAATTGGGTCAGATGAAACCCTTTTCCTGCAACTCCTCTAACTGCCTCTTGATTTTTTGCAACTTAGGTGTAGCCATCCTATAAGTAGGAATGGACATTGGTGACACTCCTGGGACAAACTCAATAGAGAAATAAACATCTCACCCCGGAGGAAGACATGAAAAGTCTTCTGGGAGTATATCCCTAAAACAGTCAACTACTGGAGGTAAATCCTTCTGACAAGTCCCCAGATCATCCAGGTATAAACTCACAATCTAGGATGTCACTCCACCTCACCCACGATTCTCGGGTCCAGCTGGGCTCGCCTATACATCTCATTCGCCCTTGTATATAATCTCTCCACCCTCTGGTGATGTGAAACTCACCCTACGATGATAGAAATACACAAAGGATCGAAAGGGTACCAACCAGTCCATCCCAAGAATTGCATCATAGCTCGTCATCTCCAAGACATCGAGGTCCCACAGAAAGTGACACCCACCAACCTATATGGGCCACATTCTGCACTGACACACACTTGTCGTTATATTCCCCAATGGAGTGTGTTGCGTCATAACATCAGAAGAAGAAGAAACACTGAGCCCAAGGGTTTCTATAATGGGTACATATATAAAGCTATGAGCAGCACCCGTATCAAAAAGTATTGAAGACAAAACAGAAGCTACAAGAATAATACCTATGATAGTAGAATCTCCGGGATCTTTCTCCCATTAGGTCTGTTACAGTGCATATACCTGCCCAGTGCCGCATACCTACGACACATCTTGGATACCCTGAGATGACCCACCCTGATGTCTCTGAGATCCTAGTGTTTGACTACCACAGCCATGACCACCATCTCTTCCTGCACGCCCATACATATTCTAATTTATTGATAGGTAATATGATGCTAGTCTTCCTCCCACATGCAAAGTCTTTACGGAATCCCTCTCACTAGCTACTGGTGGAAAGGCCCTACAAAAATTCTGGAGGTGACCCATCCTGCCACAAGATTGGCACTCCACTGGGTCACGTGGACACTATGTTCTCTTGGGACCCTCTTTACCACAATGGTAGAACATGACCTGGAAACCTGAAGTATTATTCCGGCTAGTACTACCACCGTGAGAGAATTCCATCTACCTCTTCCTCTTACTGGTTGAAATTGTACCAGAAACTAGTGTCGAACCACCCTGGCCCACACCACTAGCTTCCTGCAGGTTCCGCTCAATAATCAGTGTCTCGTTCACAATAGTATGCATTGTAGGAAACTTGAAAACATTCAGCAGTGCTTAGATGTCATATCGAATACCATCCTAAAAGCATCTATCTCTCAACATCTCATCACCCACCAAAAGGGGTGAAAACTGCTGAAGCTCAGTGAAGCGAGCATAATAATCCATTACTGACTTGGAACCGGGCTGTATATTCACGAACTCTCGAGCTTGATCTACCTACGACATCTCCAGGAAGAAGAAGTCATAGAAGGCTTTCTAAAAATCTTCACACACCATGTCTCAGAGATGCTCAGATTGGTTGGTAACATCCCACCACCTCTTGGCGCAATCATGTAGTATGTATGTAGCGATCTTGACCCTCCGCCTTGGATGAATCTCAAGATGCTAGAAATTAGTCTGTATAGAACCCATCTAAGACTTTGCAACCTGTGGTCCGACATCCTTTGGAAAAGTAGGTGGATGATGCCGCTAGAATATATGTATCAGCTCTGTCGTAGATGTGGCGGCCTGCGATTCTCCCTGGAAGGTCTCCATAAACCACAAGAAGCATTCACATAATTGCACCTCCACACCTGTGTCCGGTATAACGGCTGGCGCCGCATCTGGAACTACTGTAGAATCCATTTGTAGCCCATGGCCTACCATCCCTAGAGTATACTCGTTGCCGCTCTCCTGGAGAACAATGCATGGTCGTCTCGGTGGCATGACTCTACAAGTCAAACGCACACCTTAGATCATGATTATGAAGGACCGAAAACTAGGAGTCCAAGAAGAGAACATGAGAAGAAAAGAATTCATGTTTTACAAAACTTGACTACACGACATTTATAAATACTACACGATATATTATCACAAGCCATCCACATGGGCGTGTAATTCAGCTAAAATTGGTTGTGTAACACCCTAACTACATGATGTGTTTTCTTAACACACGGTGTGTACTTGAATCCTTCTTCACTTCCCAAGTCCTTCTACATAGCTTAAGCCACACTGCTCTACTAAAACAAAACTACACGGTGTGTCACACAGGCACATGGCGTGCACTTGGAAAGATAACACTGACCCATATTGATAGTGTCAAGGCCGACTACTCAACTGACACCACACGGCGTGTTACACCAGCACACGGCAAGTACACCATCCCGTTTTCCCAGACACTCGGTCAAGTCTACACAGTCCCTCACTAGTCAAGACTACACGACATGTACCTTAGTTAAACAGCGTGTTTAAGTAGAGGTAACACTGGCCCGTTTTTTTAGATACACGGCTAGATCCCCAGGTCAAACTACACAAGGTGTCCATCATTGACATGACATGTATATGGTCATATTTCTCCGCCTATGTTGTTAGTTACATGGAGGACACAAGTTCAACACAATACGGAGTGTATAATAACTACACGGTGTGTTCCTTCAAGGTTTCACTATCCCATGTTCCTGCCTACACGGCCTATAACATGGTTAGAAACTACACGGCGTGTACATAGGGTACATGGCATGTGCATAAAAAAATTATTTCTCAGAAAGAATAGTAAATGACGTGTACTCAAAAATACACGGCGTGTATTCTGAGTTTTTCTAGATAGTAATCCTTAGAAACTACTTCAGAGCCCAGAAAAACACTAAAACCAACACTTAAGTGCCAAATCCCGATCTGTGAGGGCCTATACTCCCCGTGAATCAAATTTTGGCATCTTATACATGTTATAACAAGGTAAATAGTCAATGAGCCACCAAATTCCAGTCATTGTGGGCACAAACTCCTCAAAAACCAAAGTTTGGCCTTCATTATACTATAATTCACATAACTATACCCAATAAAATAGCAGGTTTTTATCAAAGTAACTGTCACAACAGAATGATTTTATAGCACAACAACTATCACAACAACATGAAATCTCTAATTCACCTACATGGAATAGTAGGAATGCATGTCATGGGATTTCTAGTGTAACAAACCAAAGTTTCATTAATGTAAAATCCATCTTGATCTGGTTAAATTCCTCATTATGAAAAACATTTTTATAAGCTGTCTACTTATTTGGTTTTATGTTAAGAATTTTTACCGTTGCTAATATAGCCGTTGAACAGTGATCACATGATTAGTAAAAATATTGGGCTTTAACAAATCCAATTTACTCAGACAAAGGAAGTGATGGCTTCATCCAGTAGAATTTCCCCATAAAAAGCCCATTTATCAGAGCTCAGAAAAGAGGTGGCATCCTTGGGAATCGCTCTTGACCATGCTGAAGCTGCGATTCATCATGTCAAGCTCGAACGGCACCGTCTACAAAAGAAGTACAAGTTGATTGGAATTACCACTTGAAAGATGTTATCCGAGCTAGCCCAAGACTCTGTCACCATCGTACACCTTACCCTTAGAACTTATGAAGTTGTTTTAACGGTTTATGTAACAAATCTCTAGTAATATGTTCATGTATATTATTTTTTTGTATATAATAATGAATATACCTTCTTGACATTATTGATACATTTTAAATAGTTTTTAAAGTTCAAATAGTGTTTTTAGTTATTATTTAATTAAGAAATCTATTTTAATAAATTAAGGGATTTTTGAATTAAATAATATTTTAATAAAATATTATTATTATTATTAAATTAATTTTATTATATATAAATTATCATATAATTTTATGAATTCAATAGTAATTTTTATTAATGTTTGAAATCCATTTTTGTCAAAACCCGTGAATTTTCAATAAATGTCGGTTTTTATTTTAAAAGTGAAAATTAACATATTTAGAAAATTATTTTGATAAAATAATTGCTATTTCAAGAATTAGGATGTCGAAATTATCCAACGGTGATTTTTTCATAATTTTCTGAGACTGACACATTTTTGGGTAAAAATAAATACCGTTTAAATATATAATGTGTTTTATAATATCATAATGACCCAATAGTGATGTAATAAACTACTATAATCTTTATGTTCGGCCAATATATGTTTCAACATTAAAATAATGTGATTTTGGATTTGTATGACTTACTTTTCAAAGCATTAATGGACCCATCATGACTTATTAACCACCTTGTCTTTTTATATTAATTTCCTTGGGAGTGTGACTCACCTCAACATAAGAAACCCTATTATTTTAAGATGTTCGGACATTGACATTAAAAAATATGTTTTTCCTCTTCCCTTTTCCAAAAAAAAGAGCAAAAACCATGGGATGGTTTCTGGTTTGGATTAATTTAATGTAAGGGGACCCAAACCAAAATAATAAAGAAATCCCTCACCTTTCCTATATAAACCCACCCAAGATCCCACATCCTCCTCACTCAATGCCTTTGGAGTTCGTCAAACCTCTGCCCTACTCACTCTATAATCCTACCAAGGTTCCCCGAGCTCCCAAGAAGCCACTCTCCAGCCTCTCTCTAGCATTTGGAAGCACACTTCCAAGTAAGGGTTTTTTCTTTCTTTCTCTTTTTTGTCCAATTTTCTTTATGTTGTTTTTACCTTTTAATTTCAATAATGAATGTTGGGGTATGGGTTTGGACCTCCCTCATACTACCCTCTTTATGTTTGAAATATTGGATACCCCTTTCTCTCTCATTAAATTCCCCCCATGTACACCCGTTACTATGCTGATATTCTGAAAGGAATTTCTCTCTCCTCATTTACAGTCAAGAAATACTTTTGTATCATGAATTTAAATTCCATTAAAATTGTTGGGACATGTATCTATTCGACCTCCTTACTGTCCATTACATGTAAATATGATGATGAACCCATTTCTCTCTCATCAACCATTTTTATGAATTCTTGTGTCACGCCGTTATGCTGCCGAAATCGCACCGATTTTCTTAGCCAATGCCATTGTGTAGTAAATACCATGCCCATTTCTCCATCAAGGGTATTCACCTTTATGCACATTTACTTATTGATTATAAAGTTTCATGTATGAATTCAACATTCATTTATCGTGGAATAAATAATTATGTTTTATGAATCCATGTTTTATGACCCATGTGGCACACTTATGCATGAAATGAAATGTTTAAAAAGCGTGCGCCCTTATAGCGCTCCAATGCATTGGGTAAAGTATAGTATCATGATATGTCATGTGAAATGAGTGTTGACTCATTATAATTCAATTGCAACGAGGGTTTACTAATGCTTTATGTGCAATGAGGATTTTCTCATGCTCCATGTGCAATGAGCCTTGGCTAATGCTAATTCCATGTTAAGTATTGTTGCCACATTTCCATGTTATGATTATCATGCTTTATCATGCCTTTATGTTCATGTTTCTATTATGGTTTATTTATATTAATATTTCCTAACATGTATTTTACTCCTCATGTTATTCAATGTGTACTCCCTTACTGGGCTTTATAGCTCGCCCTTTTCTTATGCATGTCCTCAGGTTATCCCATGCAATACTAAAGTACGAGGGAATGTAGTGGTCATGTAAAGGAAGTTTTCAATAAAGATGTTTTATTTCATGTTTTAAGTTTATATGTAATGATCCTAATCCCCAAAGACACTAAAAATCTCGATATTGTTTGTTGTATCAAGTGATGTTTTATGTAATAAATCATTATTATGTTTGTAATAAATGCAGGGTTTCCATAGTTGGTATCAGAGGTTAGGTTTAGTTATTTTTGGGATTAGGATTAGAAAACCCTACTAAAGCCTTAGAGACAAGACTAAGTATAATAAAAACATCCCTAAGTTTTGGTAAGTACTATGTAAGTGGTTTATCAATCAAATACATCCATGTCTAGATACGAGCAGGTAGAGGCAGCTCTGGCACAGATGTATCATAGGGGTAAAACCCAAAAACACTGCTTTTAGAAAGAATTGAACTGAAACTAGTGCACGAAAACGGGACTTGCGGAACTCTTGGTTACGACACTCCCAAGGGATATGTTTTGATAAATTCAAAGTCTTAGTAGGAACCCTTATTAAAGTAATAAAAAAATTCCCCTAAGAATATATGTTAGAAAGTAGATCATCAAAATCCTAGATTGAAGCCTATAGACTCATGAGTTAAGGAAATAAAATAATATTTATAAGTCATCAACTTTTGTTTTTGGATTACCCTTTATGTGTTACCCCTAAATTTCCTTTTATTTCAGCCAATGGCTGGTAATAGGATGACTCGGGCTAACAACTGTTGTGAAGATCAGTGTGATGACTGTACTAATGAGATACCCAATCCAATGGGGGAGGGAATCGCGAACTTTGTCACGCTTCTCTATTAGATAACTCAAATTTTAAATAGAAGCACAGGTCAAGAGGAACATTCAACCACCCCTATGAATGAAAAAGTCGTTATCGAGAGATTCATGAGACAAAGGCCTCTTACTTTTAGTGGATCATCCGATCCCACGATCGCTAGACAATGGATCAACTCCATTGAAAAGATCTTATCCATCCTTCAATGTTCTGAACAAGAGAAGGTTCTCCTAGCGGATTATCGTATGGAGGGTGAAGCTAATCAATGGTGGACTTTGATCAAAAATATGAAGCCTAAGGAGGAGATCGAGGAGTTGGAATGGAAGGTTTTCTGGAAGATGTTTTTCGATAACTATTTTCCGCGCACCCTCCGGCTTCAGATGGAAAAAGACTTCCTTTCCCTCAAGAAAAAAGATGAAGAATCTGTTGGAGCGTATGAAGAAAACATCACAAGGCTTGTATGATACGCTTCCGGCTTTGTCGTTACCCCAGAATGAAAAGTTGACCTCTTCTTTGGTGGGTTGAATCCTAGCCTACGAAAAGAATTAGCGATCCGTGACTTCGACAACTGTGAGGAAATTGTCTGATGTGCCCTCAAGTTCGAAATGGAGATCAGAGAGTCACAGGGGTATCATGGGGACCAGAAGAGTAAGGTGGACTTCAATGCTGGCAGTCCTATGGATAAATCCAACGGTTCTAATAAGATCCATCACCCCACTTGCCAAAAGTGCGGAATGAAGCACCCTGGAAATTGCCTTAAGGGGACGAGGAAATGCTTCAGGTGTGGAAGAGAAGGGCACCTAGATGTTAATTGTCTGAAAGCAATACACGCGGTTGCGATAGAGAAGAGGAACGCTATTTTCAAACCAAAACGCATTGTTCAATGCTACAAATGCAAAGAACCGGGTCATTTTTCAAATCAATTCCCTAATCAAAGGGTTTTCGGAGGCAACCAACAACCTCCAAGGTAGCAAGGAAGATATTTTTCCATCTCTTATACCGAAGCGAACCCCGACAATGAAGTGGTGATAGGTACACTAGTTATTCATTAAAGAATAGTGATCGTACTATTTGATTCAGGTTCTATGCATTCTTTTATATCTCGAAAGTTTAGTAGAACAATACCAGCACCACCACAAATTCTGGAAGTGAATATGTCGGTGAGTACGGAAAATGGGGAAATCATTTCATCCCATGAATATAAGTCCTCCCCTGTTATAATCTGTTGATTGAATTTCCCGGAGAACTTCGACATACTCTCTCTGGTGGAATTTGATGCAATTCTTGGCTTGGATTGTCTTTCCTTGTATAGAGGAATCATAAATTGTCGGGAGAGGGAAATCACACTCCATATGGAGAATCAACCCCCAGTTCATTACATGTGTCAGGAGGAAGATGAATCTCCTTTACCTCCATCATGTCAAGCATGGATATTACTGCACTTTGATCACGTGTATCTGGCTTAGATGATTCAGTCCAAGGAAGACACCATCCTTTAATAAATGCCTATTGTGAGGGAATTCGCTGAAGTGTTTCCCGAGGAACTTCCTGGTCTTCCTCCTAAAAGAGATGTTGAATTTTCAATTGAACATATACCTAGGGCTTTACCAATATCCAAGAATCCATATAGAATGGCTGTTTTAGAGCTTGAAAGTCTAAAGAAACAACTACAGGAGAATCTGGTTAATGGTTTTATACGCCCAAGTGCTTCACTATGGGGTTCACCAGTCCTCTTCATCAAGAAGTAGGATGGGTCAATGCGTCTTTGCATAAATTATCGTGAACTTAACAAAATGAAGATAAAGAACAAGTATCATCTCCCATGAATTGATGACTTGTTTGATCAGCTGCATGGAGCAAAATACTTTTCAATGGTAGATTTGTGTTCGTGATATTATCAAGTAAGTGTGAAGAAGGAAGATTTCCCAAAGACTACTTTTTGTACAAGATACGGGCACTATGAATTTATAGTAATGCCTTTCGAACTCACTAATGATCCAAAAATCTTCATGGAATTGATGAATAGAGTCATTAAAGATTACCTAGACAAATTTGGGTAGTCTTTATAGATGATATACTAATATACTCCAAAACGATGGAGGATCATGAGAATCATTTAAGAACTGTACTGGAGAATTTTCACAAGGAGAAGCTCCATGCAAAGTACAGAAAGGGTGAGTTCTGGTTGAAGGAATTATCATTCATGGGCCATATCATCACAAGAAATTGGATATCTATGGACCCCTCCAAAACAGACGTAATTAAGGGATGGACGAAGCCAACATCGGTAAAGGATATCCGTAGCTTCCTGGGGTTAGCTGGATATTATCGACGATTTGTGAGAAATTTCTCAGGATTGTCCAACCCTCTTACCAAGATAACTCAAAAGGGAGTAATGTTTTCTTGGAGTGATTAATGAAAAGAAATCTTCAAGGAATTGAAAAGGAGGCTTATCACTACACCCGTGGTCACTTTACCCACAAGTGGGGAACTTTTCGGTGTTTTTAGTGATGCTTAAAAGAATGGTTTAGGATGTGTGCTGATGCAGAATGATAATGTTATATCCTATGCCTCAAGGCAGTTGAAAATACATGAGTGAAACTATCCAACGCATGATTTGGAGTTGGCGGCGGTGATCTTTGCCTTGAAAATCTGGCGGCATTATCTCTATGGGGAGAAATATGAGATATATAATGACCACAAGAGTCTTAAATATATATTCCCACAGAAAGAGCTTAATATGCACTAGAGAAGATGGATAGATCACATCAAGGATTATGACTGTTCAATCCATTACCACCCTTGGAAAGTGAACAAGGTGGCAGATGCCCTAAGTAGAATGGATCCATCGATTCTATCAATGATGAGAATTGAGAAGGATCCAATCTTCTTAGACTTGATGAAGATATACATGGGAATAATAAAGAATGGAACATCATCAATCATTTCACAAATGATTGATCAACCGTCTCTTTTGGAAAGGTTAAAGGATGCTAAAAGGATGATGTGGGAATTCAAGAAAAAGTGGAATCTTTCAAAAAAGGGAAATCCTTGGTGTTTAATGTTAATGAAGAAGGAATTGAGTGGTTTGTGAAAAGAATATGTGTTTCATCAAGTCCGGAGCTGAAGAAGGAACTTTTGGATGATGCACATAGTTCAAATTTCTCTATTCACCCAGGGAGAACAATGATGTATCGAGATCACCGAGAAAACTTTTTTTGGGATAATATAATGAAGGAGATCTCTAAATATACATCAAAGTTCCTGGTGTGCCAGCAAATGAAGGCAGAGAGGTAGAAGTCTAAGGGGATGATGCAACCATTTCCCATAATAGAATGGAAATGGGAGAACATCACCATGGACTTTGTCACCGGACTTCTGAGGACATCTGAAGGCAACAATGCAATCTAGGTTGTTGTGGATCGTCTTAAAAAGACTGAACACTTCATTGCTATTCGGGAGGATTTCTTATTGGATCAACTGGCTCAGATATATATCAGAGAAGTGGTAAGTGTGCATGGAGTTCCACTATATATTTTGTCTGACCGAGTTCCAAGATCCACCTCTATGTTTTGGAAGAGTCTTCAACATGCTCTGAATACTGAACTAAACTTCGGTATGGTCTATCATCCTCAAACTGATGTCCAATCGGAGCGGACTATCCAAACACTTGAGGACATGTTGAGAGCGTGTTCAATGGACTTTAAAGGAGGATGGGATCAACATCTTCATCTGGTTGAGTTATATTATAATAACAGTTTCCACTCGAGCATCCAAATGGCACCATATTAATCCTTTTATGGGAAAAGGATAAGAACGCCAGCATGTTGGGATGAGGTTGGTGAACATAAGATGCATGGACCGGAAATGGTCGAGGAAATGTTGGAGAAGTTGAAAAACATTCAGCAGCATATCAGGCCAGCCCAGAGTCGACAGAAGAGTTATGCAGATAATTATCGAAGAGACGTTGAGTTTAATGTTGGGGATGTGGTGTTTCTACGCATATCTTCATGGAAGAAGGACATGAGGTTTGTAAAGAAAAGGAAGTTAAGTCCAAGTTACATCGACCCCTTCGAGATTCTTGATCGTGTTGGGGCTGTGGCCTATCGACTAGAACATCCACCTACAATGGCCAAAGTACATGATGTCTTTCATGTATCCCTTTTAAGGAAGTACATACCGGAACCTTCACATGTACTCTCTTCTGAGGTGGTACAATTGGAAGATGATATTTCTTATGAGGAGAAACCAGTTAATATCATTGATCGTAGAGAAAAATTTCTATGAAATAAGAAAATCCCCTCGTCAAGGTGTTGTGGAGAAACAATATGTTTGAAGAAGAGACTTTGGAATCAGAGGAAATGATGAAGCTGAGTTACCCACATCTGTTTTAGTATCAGAAAAGGAAAATTTCGAGGACGAAATTTCTTAAGGGGGAATATTGAAACGACCCAAAGTATCATTAATGGAAAATCCATATTGATCCGGTTAAATGCCTCTTTATGAGATTTTTTTTCATAAGATGTCAAATTCTTTGGTTTTATGTTAAGAATTTTGATCATTGCTAATATAGTCGTTGAACAGTGATCACATGATTAGTATAAATATAGGGCTTTAAAAAATCCAATTTACTCAGACAAAGGAAGTGATGGCCTCATCCAGTATAATAGCCCCATACAAAGCCCATTTATCAGAGCTCGAAAAAGAGGTGGCATCCTTGGGCTTCGCTCTTTACCAAGACCAAGTTGAGCATCATCATGTCAAGCTTGAACGGGATCGTCTACGGGATAAGTTGAAGGTGATAGAAATTACCACTCGAGCGATGTTATTTGAGCCACCCCAAGAGTCGGTCACCATCGCACACCTTACCCTTAGGTCTTATGCGGATGTTTTAAGTGGTTATGTAAAAAATCACTAGTAATATGTTCATGTATATTATTTTTTCTATATAATAATTAATATACCTTTTTTCATTATTGATACATTGTAAATAGTTTTTAAAGTACAAATAGTGTTTTTAGTTATTATTTAATAAAGAAATCTATTTTATTAAATTAATGTATTTTTAAAATAAATAATATTATAATAAAATATTATTATTATTATTATTAAATTAATTTTATTATATATAAATGATCATATAATTTTATGAATGCAATTGTAATTTTTATTAAGGTTTGAAAGCCATTTTTGTCAAAACCCGTGAATTTTCGATAAATGTCGGTTCTTATTTTAAAAGTGAAAATTAAAATATATAGAAAATTATTTAGATAAAATAAATTTTATTTATGGAATCAGGACGTCGAAATTATCCAACGGTGAATTTTTATAATTTTCTGAGATAGTCAAATGTTTGGGTAAAAATTAAATATCATTTAAATATATAATGTGTTTTATGACATCATGATGACCCAATAGTGGTGTAATAAAATACTATAATCTTCATGTTTGGCCAATACATGTTTTAACATTAAAATAATGTAATTTTGGGTTTGTTTGACTTACTTTTCAAAGCATTAATGGTCCCCTCAAGACTTATTAAACACCTTGTATTTTTAATTTAATTTCCTTGGGAGTGTGACTAACCTCCACATAAGCAACCCTATTATATTAAGAAGTTCAGACTCTGGCCTTATAAAATATTGTTTTCCTATTCCCTTTTCCAAAAACCATGGGCAAAAATCATGGTATGGTTTGTGGTTTGGATTAATTTAATATAAGGGCACCCAAACCTAAATAATAAAGAATTCCCTCACCTTTCATATATAAACCCACCCGACCTCACACTTCCTCCAAACTCATCGCCTTTGGAGTTCGTCCAACCTCTACCCTACTCTCTCTATAATCCTCCCAAGGTGCCCCAAGTTCCTAAGAAGCCTCTCTCAAGCCTCTCTCTAGCCTTTGGAAGCACACTTCTAAGTAAGGGTTTTTTCTTCCTTTCTCTTTTTTGTCCAATTTTATTAATGTTGTTTTTTTATTTGAATAATGAATGTTAGGGTATGGTTTAGCACCTCCCCCATACTGCCTTATTTATGTTTGAATGATGGGGGACCCCTTTCTCTCTCATTAAATGCCCCCCAAGTACACCTGTTACTATGCTGAAATTCCGAAAGGAACTTCTCTCTCGTCATTTACATTCAAGAAATAATTTTGTATCATGAATCTAAATTCCATTTAAATTGTTGGGACATGTAACTATATGACTTCATTAATGTCCATTACATGTAATTATGATGAGTAACCCCTTTCTCTCTCATCAACCATTTTTAGGAATTCTTGTTTCACGCCGTTACGCTGCCGAAATCGCACTGATTTTCTAAGACAATGCCATTGTGTAGTGAATACCATGCCCATTTCTCCATTAATGGTATTCACCTTTATTAACATTTAATTATTGATTATGAAGTTTCATGTATGAATTCCACAATCCTTTATCATGGAATAATTGATTATGTTTTATGAATCCATGTTTTATGATCCATGTGGCACACTTATGCATGAAATGAAATGATTATGAAGGGTGGGCCCTTATAGCGCTCCAATGCATTGGGTAAAGTATAGTATCATGATACGTCATGTGCAACGAGTGATGACTCATTCTAATTCAAGTGAAACGAGGGTTTACTCGTGCATTATGTGCAATGAGTATTTACTCATACTCCATGTGAAATGAGCCTTGGCTCATGCTAATTCCATGTTAAGTGTTGTTGCCACATTTCCATGTTATGATTATCATGCTTTATCATGACTTTATGTTCATGTTTATCTTATTCAATATTGATATTCATATTGCCTAACATGGATTGTACTTCTCATGTTATTCCATGTGTACTCCCTTACTGGGCTTTATAGCTCACCCTTTTCTTATGCACGTCTTCAGGTTATCCCATGCAATGCTAAAGTATGAGGGAATGTAGTGGTCATGTAAAGGAAGTTTTCAATAAAGATGTTTTATTTCATGTTTAATGTTTTTATGTAATTATCCTAGGACCCAAATACACTAAACCTATCGATCTTCTTTGTTGTATCAAGTAATGTTTTATGTAATAAATCATGTTTAATTTTATAGTAAAAGCAGTGTTGTCATATCTAGCATGTTCCTAAATGATGCATGAGATGAATACCCTCATATCATCATTTTTCAACTAAATAGGACCAAGGTAGAAAAATATAAACTTCACACAACATGTACATCACCCAATGGTGAAAATCAAATCAACTGTCAAATTTTCAAAATTAGAAAAATTGCAATAACTAGGTAGACTGGCTTTTCCATGTACGCGGGTTAGCTACTCCGAGGCACAACTTAATACCAACCACCGTTTCTATTCTATCCTTGATGAAGGCTCCAAAAATTATATCAAAGAAAATAATTCCCTCTAATACGACATTGTAATGTCTCAGATCCAAAATCCACACAACGGGTTCCCTGAACATGGTTGGTCACACGACCTCAAGCACATTTCCCCAAATGCCAAAGGCTGCCGACTAGTAGCGAGGGTCATGGTTTGATAGTGGGGTAACTATGACCTCATTTGTCAATGTGTAGAATAATGGAAAAGATAAAAAACATAACACAGTGGAAGAAGTAAACATTTTACAAATTAAATGGAAAACAGAAGTAAAAGGTAACCACCATTCACATATATAAAGATGCAGCATGTCACCAATTGTATAAAAGCAGCCAGAACAGGATACACTGCAATACATTACAATACAACTCAAAGTACAAGGTATATCCAAACAAAACAAATTAGAGTAAAGAGAATGAAGAAACATAGGAAGTATAATCTTGGTCACACGCTCTCCTACTCCTCGACTACAATTAGGTACCTGTATAGGGACTGTTTCCCCCATCGACAACTGCAGAAATATAATCAGTTTGGGCCGAAGACATGACCCAAACAGGCTGTGAGAAATAAATCCCATTAGGCAACCACCAAAGGACCATTCCCAACTATTAGTGAAAATATACAACAGTAGTGTGCAGTAGTAAAATTAAAAAAACTTTGAAGTGCTCAAAAGTAACTAACTCTACAAGTTATATTTCCATTTTCATATTCATTTAACCATGCCAAGCTTGTGCTTTGACTTTCCAGATATAACATATGAAAAATTACCATGGTAAATTTTCATGATAACACTATCCTTAGACATAAAATCCTTACCCTCATGTAATCATAATAGAAACCCATAGGTGTCTGCCCAAAGGCATAACAAATATTTCCCACAGGCGTCCGAGATGTCATCCACAGGTAGAGAAACTACTGCCCATGGGCACAGAAACTACTTCCCACAGGCATGATAATGTTTTCCAGCATGCTAAATAAAACACTTCCCTCAGGCTATATAGGTAATCGGGACGATCCCAACACATAAGCAAAAAATTATATACAATTACACTCAAGACAATTCAAATCATGCTAAAATTTACGGTATACCCACAGGTATTCTGGCCAAACAGCTAAACAGAGGAATGCACCCCCCGGGGTGGTCCTGGATCCAAGTAGTGATCCTAACAGCAGGTATAACTTATCAAAAAACATTATCTATGCAATTCTAGATAACTTTCAGCAAAGACCACAACCATACGATACCCCAATCAAAGGTCTGTAGTACAACGATACACAACTTCCACCCAACAGTTGGACATAAACACAAGACCACCTTCCTCGATCATCTCTGATTAATATATGTGAAGGATTCCTCCTGAATCGTCCAAGAAAGAAGTAGATCTGGGATAAACATTCACAAATTCAACCTTAAATAACTTTCCCTTGGGAAATAATTTGTATGAAAGGATCTAGGAGAAGGAACGTCTTACCCGTACGGTCCCAACATGATCGACGGAGGTGAATCGGATTCCTGGAATGTGATCAGGTGATCCTCCAAGGATCTGTCGTCCTCCTGAGCTACATAATGTACTCAAAGCCTCCTCTGCTGAATGACGAGGATAATACCCATTTTAAGTGAAAGAAATAAACTACACGGCATGTAATCTCAAGTACATGGAATGTACTTTCCATTTTTTTAACTATTCCTCTCGCGTATTCTTTCCACCACGACACTATTCATATTTTGACATGAGTACAAAGCATGTCATCCTGATTACACAACCTGTACTATCAATCCGCTGGGGGATAACTTCACCACCTTACAATTCACTTGTCAACTGATTACATGGCGTGTAATTACTAAGCACACGGCGTGTAGTCAGTTTTTACACCCTTCATCATCGACATTCCTACACACCCTCTGTACTCATTCCACACAACCAAAGTACACATCATGTGGAAAATTTCACACCTTGTAACATCAAAATTTATGATTTTCCCTAATTTTCCTTTTTTTCTCAAAAACACTTAAGGAAAAAGAAAAGTAAGAAACATGTACGTCAGGAATAAGAACCAGGTTCTTACAATATCATTGGAATGGGGTCTTGTCAGAAGGTCCGGATCACTCCAGTCGTCTATATGAGATTAATCTTATACTTTCATAACAGCAGCTTCCTCTTATTCATCTATGTATACTGGCTCCACTTCATTAGGATTTAGACCTGGATCTCTCATATTCATTGGCCAAGTAGGATTGGTGACAGGGTTGAATTCTTCATACTACATAGCCTCATCATTCACCCATTTTTTAGCCAAGGGTTCTAGAATATATTCATTGACATGAAAATTATCTTAGTAATATAGCAGTTGTCCCTTAAAACTACTATTTCCTCCTTATTTCTACAAACCCTTTTTTACTATCAACATCAAGGATATCAATCTGGAAGGAAACAATGAATTTGATTTGGAAGTAATATTTTTCATATCCTCTATCTGTACCATAAGCAACCTACAAAGATTTATCATCTATCTATGCTTCAAAAAATGCAAGTGAAACATGTATTTATACTTTAAGGTAGAAAATTCCCCTCTCATGGGACTCAAAACATGCTGAAAACATAAAAAGAAAACTATCTTCCCCTTCTATTTAAGAAGAAATCCATTTTCTAGGGATCCCATTTCATGTCAGTTCAACCAAATATTCTTCATAATAGAATAAATCACTAGTTGTAGGCACCACTTCAAAGTAGTAATAAAAAATTCCTTCATGTGTGACTCTTAAACAATCATCCCATTCAACAAAGTAGAATATCACACTTACTCCATTTACCATTTAAGACATTTGGTTCTCATTCACAGACTGCTCGAACATCAAAGACTCATAAATTACTTCACAATATTTTGGTAATAAAGTCCATTTTTATTTTCAAAACATTTTATCCAATCTTTAGCTTCGAGTGCCTTCAGAAGCAGAGACTTTCTTGATAAGAGCCATTCCAAACATAATTCCTTCTCATCCACAATTTCCCTATTTGAAAAATGTGGATTGATAAGCTTTCTCACCACCTTACATTCACTACTAGACCCAGTTGGGGGTCTCTTAGGGTTTGGTGCATCTCCTTCGTCATCAACCATCAGTATTTTCAATATTTCCATGCGATCTAGAGCAGTTTAAGCATTTAAATAAATTTTTAGGTTCCAATGTTAGGTAGAAAGTAGTTTGGGAGAGTATTTAAGATGATAAAAATGTATTTTGTACTTTTTTTATCACTTAGGGATGGAAAATCAAATCGATTAAATGAAATAAGTTATATTAAAAATGTTTCAGATTCTAGGAGAAAAAAATAAAAATTTCATGACCTAAGTTCAACTATTGGTAAGGTACCAATAGTGAGGTCCTAAAATTGAGTTCCAATAGTGATTTCTTAACGGTAAGGTCCTAATAGTGATGTCCAAATGTGAGGTCCAACAGTAAGGTCCAATAGTGATGTCCTAAAGGTGAGGTCCAACTATGTAATCCAAGGTTGAAGTCCAACAGTGAGGTCAAATGGTAATGTCCAATGGTGAGATCCTTAAGGTGAGGTCTAATGGTAAAGTAAAATGGTGAGGTCCAACGATAAGTTCCACCAGTGAGGTCCTAATGTTGAGGTCATAACTTAATTGTTTATTTTTTTCTAAATCATGTTTTATGTAGTTTGACCTCTCAGAACTCAAAGACTTTGTGAATATATCATCCAATTGGTGTTTAGTGACAATGAATTCAAGAGTGATATACCTAATTGATAATGATCACTCAAGAAGTGATGTCTCACCTCAATGTGCTTTGTCCTAGCATGAGATACTGGATTTTTAGAGATTTTAATAGCACTTGTATTATCACAGTTTATAGAGACTGGTATGAATTGATATCCATTGTCTAGTAAAGTGTGATTCATCTAATGAATTTGAGCATAATAACTACCAGCAACAATATATTAAACTTTAGTAGTAGATAATGCAATAGAATATTGTTTCTTACTATACCATGATACTATGGACTTTCCCAAAATGTGACATGTTCCAGAGGATCTCTTTCTATCTAAGTTGCAACCAGTAAAGTCAGCATCCGGATAACATTTTAAACCAAATGACATTCTTCTTGAAAAAAATACTCTTAAGTTTATAGTATACGTGAGATATTTAAAAATCCTTTTAACAGTAATTAAATGAGATATTTGGGATTGGATTGAAGATGAGCACACATGCATACACTAAACATAATATCAGGTCTGCTGGCAGTAAGATAGAGTACACTCCCTACCATACCTCTATAATTTTTTTTATCAACTGTTTTACTAGTTTCATCAGCATTAGACTTATATGTGGTACACATAGGTGTATCACTAACATTATTACCTTCCAAGAAAAAATGTTTCAAAAGATCCTTAGTATATTTACTTTAATTTAAAACAGAACCATTTTTATTTTTAAAAATTTGAAATCTAAGGAAATATTTAGGTTCCCCTATTGAACTAATTTCAAAATCATCTTGAATTATTTTTGAGAAATACAAACATAATGAATTTTTAAAGGATCCAAAAATATTGTCATCTACATAAATTTTTAGTATTAAAACATCTTTAGAAATCAATTTAATTAAAAGAGTAGGATAACTTATTCTTTTAGTAAAACCTTTTGAAATAAGAAAAGAACTAAGTCTATCGTACCAAGCTCTTGGATATTGTTTTACACTATATAGAGCTTTAAAAAGTTTAAATACATGATTTGAAAAATGGGGATTTTTTAAACCAAGGGGTTGTTAGAAAAATACATTCTCATCTATGTACCCATTTAGAAATGTGATTTTGGCATCCATTTGATAAATTTTGAAATTCATATGAGTTGCATAAGCATGTAATATCCTAATTCACTCAAGTCTTGCTCTAGGTGAAAAGGTTTCATCATAGTCTATTCCTTCTTCTTTAAAATATCCTTCTACAACTAGTCTAGCCATGTTTCTTAACTATGTTTCCATATTCATATTCATTATTTCTAAACACCCATTTAGTTCCTATGAGATAATCTTCTTTTGGTTTATATACTAATTCCAAAAAATTGTTTCTTTCAAACTAATTTAATTCATCTTGCATAGATATTACCCAAAATTCATCATTGATAGCATCGTTAATATTTATGGGTTCAATCTGTAAAAAAAAGCTTTATATTCAGCCTGGATTATCATAGAATCTCATGTTTGTGTTACTCTATTTAGATCACTGACTACATTTTCTAATGAATGATTCTTGAGAGTTATAATACCTCCAAAAAGTGTTTAACTTGACTCATCATGGTTGTCTATTGGTTGAGATTTTTTATTCTTAGATTCTAGAATGTTTCCAGAACTAGTTGTTTTCACTAAGGGTTCACTACCTTAATCATTAAGGTCTAGAATTGACATATCTTCCTGAAGATGTTAAATGGAGGTTTTAAGTTCATTTGGATCTTTCTCATAAAATTTTACATGAAAATATTTTTACCACAAATCTATTTCTCTAATTGTATACTCTATAAGCATTACTAGATATTGAGTAACCTAGGATAATTCCTTCATCACTTTTATAAGAAAACATTCCTATATAATCCCTATTATAAATAATAAATAATTTCAAACCAAACACTCTAGATTAATTAATCTTAGGCTTCATTTTATTCCATATATCATAAGGGGTTTTCTTAATAACAGGTCTAATTAAGACTCTATTTATGATGTAACATGCTATATTAACCTCTACAGGCTAAAAATAGATATTCAGGTTATACTCATTTAGGAGAGTCTAAGAAGTCTCTTGAAGTGTCCTATTTCTTATTTATACGACTCCATTTTGTTGAGGTGTTCTAGGAGTTGATAAATTGTGATTATAGCCACTATATGAGAAAATGATTCAAACTTCTGATTTTCAAACTCACTTCCAAGATCACTTCTCAAGGTCTTAATTCTATCTCTACTAAGATTTTATATAGTCATGGAATATTTAATGAAGTAAGAACATGATTCACTTTTGTGAGATAAAAAGTATATGGAAGTATGTCTGGAAAATTATCTACAAGAACATAAACATTGTACTTGTAATTTATAGATGAAAATATATATAATTGAATAAAATCCATGTGAACCTACTCATGAAGCTGAGAAGTGGAAACATAATTCTTTGGACTGAAAGATACTTTGTGTTGTTTTCTTTTTTGGCAAGTATTACAAACTTTTTCATGTGGGAATTCCAATTTAAGTAAGTCTCGAATTAAACCTTTTTTACTTAGTTTCCTAAGAGAGTTCACATTTCTGTTTCCTAATATTTCATGTAATAACCAGTATTCCTTATGAAAATCAATTAAATAAGAAACAATTTTCTTACCTAATGTGTTTAAATAAATAGCATATACATTTTCATTTCTAACAGTAGTTAATATAAAATAATTTTTAGAATTAAAAACATTTCATGAATCATTTTCAAAATTAACATTAAAATCATCATCAGACAACAGATAGAAACTATGTAGATTGTATTTTATCCCATCAACAAAAAGTAATTTTGTAATTAATATAGTATAAGGATTACCAATTTGGCCTAAGTTGATGATCTTCCCTTTGGAATTATCACCGAATGTGACATTTCCACCTTCCTAATTAATTAGGCTCTTGAATCATGATTAGTATAATGTCCTATTTATTGAAAAACACTGTGCAAGTACCATATAGTTTCACAGGATATCTTTAGTCAATTTTCCGCAAAACATATTAATCATAGGGTAACTTTCGATCCCAGATTTTGGGCGATCTAGTGAGGTTAGCTAGTAATGCTTTGTTAACCCATACTTATATCAGAGGTTTCTTATATTCAACAGATATGTTTTGAGAAATGAACACATTTTTAGGTACATTAAAATAATTGTTTTTAAAAAGATGGTCCAGACCATGAACTAGCAGTGAACTATCCAAATTTTGGAACAAATTTATTTTTAATAATACTTCTCTATCTTGTATGATATCCAAGACCATTTGTGTATTTTGGAGCAATTTGTTTCCCTATAAATGGATTTAAGGTATCTCTACCTGTAGAAAACTTCTCAAGATCTCTTTTTAATTTTTCATTTGATAATTTAAGTATATTATTTTCTTTTAACAGCTCCAAACTTTTTTCTCAATCAATATCCAGGCCGAAAATATATTTAGAATTTAAAGCATGTTTTATTTTCGATAATTTATATTTATCCTTAAGCTCATTAAAGGTTTCCTCATGAATTAAAAAATTTTAAAATATTTCATCCTTAGTCATATTTTCATCATTATTTGACTAAATATCATTCCCAAAATATTAATCATTATGTATAGAAAAATTTGGTGTTACCTCCGATGTTTCTGTCATGAAACACAGGGTTTCATGATTGTCCTTTTCAATATTAGAAGTGTTTGATTTACTGGAGATATCTCTTCAAGCACTTAACGTTTCATTCATAGAATTTCTATATCCCTCTACCTTGTCTTCATATTTTTCTTAAATTCAATCTTGGGGAAATCAACCTTCACATGGCCTTTTCATTTACAGTCGTAGCAAAGTATCCCGTTTGTGTTTTCATTCCATTTTATGTCCTTTTTCCACTATCATTTACTATCATACCTTCTTTTATAGTAAGATTCTCTAAAGAAAATATTCATACAGTAGAACGTTTTGAATATCCTAGCATGATGAGACATCCCATCATCACTATCAGAAGCTAAATCTTCACTAGTGGACGTGTCTACTGGAGCTTCAACTATTTCATTATCTGTAATTTTTGAGGTAGTAGTCTTGAATGCTACGGATTTCATTCTTGGTTATTTATCTTCTTCTTGATTTACCATAAAAGATTATTCACACATCATAAGTTTTCCAATTATTTTCTTCATGTATTGATTTCCAATGTCATGATATTCTTGAATAGAAATATAAATTCCTCTCCATCTGTTAGGTAGGCATTGAAAAATACTCATAATATGATCCTTGATGTCTACTCGTTTCACAAGAAGACTCATGGTATTGACTATTTCATTGAACCTGAGATACATTTCAGATATAAGTTCATTAGGATTAAATTTAAAATTATCATATTTAGTTGTATAATTATTTATTCTCATTTACATAACATTGGTTGTTCCCTCATGAGAAACAACCAATGTATCCCAAATTTCATATGTAGTTTTACAAGAAGATATTCTATTAAATACTTCATAACCTAGAGAAAAATACAATGCATTATTTGCTTTATAGTTATTGATATATTTAGCTTTCTTAAACTGAGACCATGTGTCCCTGGCAGTAATAAGCAAAGAATTTTTTTATTCAATTATGTCCCATATTTTAGGACTCAAGCTCTCTAGATACATTTTCATTTTTAATTTCCACTAAGCATAGTTATTACCATTAATGAAAGGTGGTATGTAAGTAGAAGCACCCTCAACATTATTATCCATTGTTAATTAGAATTTAAGGAACTAAAAATTTAGATATGATAGAGAATTTTAGATCATTAAGATACAACTAAAATCACAGTAGAAAATAATTTCAAATCCTGAAAAATAGTTCAGATGGTAGCAATAAAAACATTAACCCTATGATACCAAATGTTGGTCAGATTGGAAACTCAATAGGGGATAATTGAGTTCCTAGGTAAAATTTTTGTTAAAAACATAATGATAAATATCCAACAATATTGAAAAATTATAATTAATTAAGGTAGTAGAGATGTAAATTTTTAGTTGGTCAATAAGTTCCTCAAAGGGTGATTAGTACATAGTTGAGTCAGTGTAAAACACCACTTCAACTTTTGAAATGGGTTTACTAAATTCAACACATACAAACACTAGCTATAAAAAACTATCAGAGACAATGTAAAACAGTTTTCTATTTTTGAAATTATATGGAGCAGATAATTCAGAAAACAGAGTTTTAAAAATAAACATAGAACACGGCATAGTCAAACAAGAGGATCAATCTAAAACTGAGACATAATCTTCTCCAGTTGGTGATCACCTACCACTAAGCAGTTTATATTAACAATAAACTTGATACACAACCTATATCAGTATTTATAGTAGTTTTCATTAATTGTTCTGTAGTCACAGACTCTTCAATTGTTCTTGATGGGAAAAAACATTCCAGACCACACACGATCACTTCCATAGTTACATGTGTGAAACAAGGTGTATGTGATGTTTGATGTGAGGATTTTTAGTATCATTGAGTTCAAATAGAGGGTAATGTGTGAGTTAGTGAAAAACACATGCTACTCTTAAATATAAAAGAAAAAAATAGAGATAATATTATAAGATTAAGCTTATAATGCTCTATGTTCTTTAAGTTAAACTCTTGACTCCTTAGAGTGAAGAAATTGTAGTTCAAGTCTTTTTCTAGAAGTTGCCTCCAAAAGAGAGTGTCGCAACTCTAGGTTCTAGATTCCAAGTACTGAGGGGTTCTGATTCTTGATTTGATAGAGATTTGAAGATGCAGAGAATGAAGAAGTAAATTTTTTCTCCCAAATGATCTTTCTTATTTTCTTGGGTTTACATTGTATGTGTTGGACGGTTCTTCCTTGTTCAATTTGAACTAGCAGGTAAGATCTTTCTCAAGCATTCTTCTCTTCTTTTTTGCTTCCTATATCTTATATTTTATATTTTAGGTCAAACAATTGGAACAATTAAACTATTTGTAGTATTCCTTGTACCTCATACAGTCCCCAGATACGGTCTCCTGATATATCTACGTTTAGCATTAATTAATGTCAGAAGTATTAAATTTACCAAATATCACCGTTAGAATAATATTAAAAAATTGATAAAGTATAGAGTAGAAGAGTGAGAATTGGTAGACTTGTAGAGATAGCCTTATCAAAAGTAGGCTTCAACAGTATGCATGATCAGTTTCCTTCATCGGTAGCCTTCATTAGTAACCTTTTATCGGTAGCCTTCATCTGTAGCCATCATCAATGACCTTTATCGGTAGCCTTCTATAAGTGAAAGTTATCTAAAGCCTTTATCAATACACATTTATTATTGACCTTCTATCGGTGACCTTCAGAAGTGACCATTATCGGTATCATTCATCGGTAACCTTCATCGGTATCCTTTATCGGTAGCCTTCATCAGTAACCTTTATCGGTAGCCTTATATCTGTGACATTCTATCGGTGACCTCTATCAGTGACCTTCTATGCACTGTATAGGTTTCTTTTTCTATTTCTTAAAAACTCTAAACCTAAAATTTCCATGGGTATATATGTGATAAAATGTTTTATTTTCATTTTTAATGTTTATTATATTAAAAAATGTGTCACATTTTAAATGCTTATTTCTATTAGATTTGATCCGGAACTGTATATTCTGGGTTGTAACATTTGGTGTCTGAGTAAGTTTGGGATAACATTCGAGATTATGAAATTTTCATGATTATTTTTCTTAATAGTTATTGATACCTTCATGGGATTTTAAGATCATAATATTAGAGCCTAAAAAACCACTTGTTAGGTTTTGAGAAATGAAATTTTAAGAAGACTAATGATTTCATTGGAGACGTTTATTTTTTTTAAGGTTGTTAAGTTTTATTTCATTTCTTGATGGAAAATGAAAGGCATGGGATATATTTTTTTAAAAAAAATTAATTAATTTGAACATGTTATTGTTATTTTTGAGGATTTTTATCACATTTTTTAAATTTATAAGGATTATATTATCATTTTTTTATAAAATGGAAAACACACAGTATAGGTGAAAACCCACAACGTATGAAAAGCCCATGTGTATTGAACAGACATCTAAAGGTTGAAAAGGGTTTATCACCTACCACTCGCATATGTAAAGTCGCATTTCTTATTAAATTTTATTTACAGTTAATATTTCTAATAGATATAGGTTATGTTCATTCTGGGAAACTATTTATTATATAGATAACCATGGTATTAGAAATTGATTTTGTGTTAATTGATTATTGTTATTTCCAAAGAAGTTCACAGTTTTGGGAACCCAAAAATATTATGGTAAAAAAAACTCTAGGTGATTTTATTTGAGTAATAAATAGAAGAATATATGATTTTATTTTCAATTTATGGTGATCTATGTTATATCTAAAAATGGTCAATATACCTTGAGGAGTAATATTGAAATTAAATTTACGTATGAGACACTAATAGATGATGATGTTATTCATTGATAAATGTTAAAATATAAAATGAAAGACTATGTGATTAAATCCTTTGATTTTTTGTTTTTTATCTTTTTTTAGAATATTTTTGAAGAATTTACTATTTATTTTTTGACTTGTTTATGTTGAACTTTTGATATTACTGTTAAATTATAGATATTAAAATAATTTTTCAACATATAATGGTTTTTTTTTTGGAAAATTATATTATCTTTTTCTAGAAATTTGGGTTTTCGTTAATGTTTAAAGAGATGGTAAATAGTTAGTTAAAATTTTGTACATTATGTGATTCATTATGAGTTATTTACAGTGCTTCAGGCATAAATAATTCATCTTGAATACACCTTGTTTTGGAGAAAAAGATATGTTTTTGTGGAAATTGATTAAACAATGAAACTATAATTTTTTTATTAAGTATGATTCATTATGTTATTAGTTTTCAAATAAAATAAATTTATCATATTTATGAAATAATTCATGAAATATGTGATTCATTTATATTTTTTACTAAGAAATCAGTCACATTTTAAAACATCTAAGATTTATGGTTTTATTATTGGTAAATTCATATTGACCATGTTCCCTATAACTATCCATTAAAACATGAAAGTTAATTTCCTCTTTCATTTTCTTGTCTTCATAAATCTAGACCCATTATGTGTTATTAGAAATTACCTCCATATATTCTTCTCTCTATTTTATGGAGGAAAATTTGTTGACCCTTTTTCTGATGTTTGATTTCTATAAAGGTAATGTGAAAATTCAAAACCTAGTTACTGAGAAAATATTAAAATTGAGAGCATGAAATTTATTAAATGGTGGAGAATGTAATATCTCGATATTTTTAAAGTAATCTTTTTGTCCTGTAGAGTATAAAAAACTCCACGTCGGGATTAAATAAACAACTACACATTATTATTTAAATGTGGCTATTATAACCATACTATTCCATAGATAGGGAGGAAAATTATTATTAATTTTATATAATAGTCATACTAATTGATAATTTTATAGTTAATTATTTTTAAATAAGAATTATTTTTATAATTATTTTATCTTTAAAAAAAATTTAAAATAATTATTTATATTTATTTTTATGTACAACTAATATAATTTAATTTTGAAGATTTTATAATTTTTATAGATAAAATGTAATTAATTTTTTACTTTATAATAAAAGAAATTTTCTTTGGTTAATTTTAGATAATTTTAATTGCAAATGTTTTAATGAATAATGAAAAGGCATTGTTTTTTAAAAAAAATATAGGTTATATCAAAGAATTCATAATGCAATATTGTGTTTTGAATTATTTTTACAATTTTAATAGTATTATTTTATTTAAAATATTAAAATTATGGTTTACAAAATATGATTTATTCATTAATTTGGGATAAAAAAATTATATTTAAGAAGCCTTTTTTTCTTGAAAAAGTGTTTTACATTTTGTTTTAGTAGTTTAATTTTCAATTAAATCATGAAAAATTAGTGTTTTTAATATAAAAAAATTATTTCATTTTTGAGTTATTATGATGCAAATTTATAAAATATTTATCATTAATTTATAGTCAATATGAATTGTAACCTTGGTATTTTTTATTACCATGGTAAAAATAAAATCAAGTAATTAAGGGTAATAAAATAAAACAAAATGGAATAGAAAATGACACTAATGCTTGAAAAAAAATATTGGATAACTTAGTTTCAACAGAAATATTCCATGGGTCCAAATTATAACCATTATTATTGATTTTTATGAGATTATAAAATTTATTGTTTTTAATTTATAAGGAAAAGTAAAATATTTCGTATTCATATGTTTAATAAATATAAAACTTTTTATTTTGGGTTATATTTAATATTTTTGTGACTATAAATATTAATTTGAAATGTAAAATTCTTGTCAACATCGTGGTAATTTAATTTTAATTTTTAGTCAAACAATAATTGTGTTAAATGCTCACCAGATGCTGATACTGTAATTGTTTTATTAATAGAAATATGAAATAAAAGATAATAAAAATATTATTTGATATAATTATTATAATCGATAACATTTATATATTTCCTTGACCTGATAGAGATACAAAAAATAATTATAAGTGTTATATTGGTAATATTAATTTAAGCCTAACCAATAATCCTTAAAATTAACATTATGAGTATTTAATAGTAGATTAGTATTTATTGAATAATATAAAATTTGTAAAAATATTACATTAATATAAATTATTAATAAATTGTTGATAAAATCATAATTTATCCATTTATGGTTCTTTTTTTAGTATCTATATTAACCCCCAAATATAAAAATAGTGTTGTTACTGTAAGAGTTAAATTGGTTAAAGAACGATTAAAACTATAGTATAAGGGTATAACTACTTCCTAGAAATGTAAATAAAATTTATTTATTAATAATGTTTCACCCTTATCAAAATAGGGTTGATTTTTTTAATGCACACTTTTCTGTTGATGTTATTTTATATTATTTAAATCCAAGATCATTACAATGTGTCTCTGTTTTTTGTATTTAATATATATTATGTGTTCATATAGAGATAAAATCAAGATATGAACAAAAAAATGAATGCATATATTGATCTTAATGATTTAATTTTCATTATAGATATGTATTTATAAATTTTAGAAGTTATATTATTACTTTTTGTTCTTACGGAATGATAATATGATTTTAAATTAATTACCTGTAAATTAAAATAAATTCGTATGAAAATATTAAATTTGATATAATTTTAAATATTTAATCTTATGAATAACTTTAATAGATCAATATGAAAATTTAAAAGGTTTTACATCATTATATTTTAATTGGCCATTCTTTTGATGTATTTGAAGTCAAATTGAATGAATAATGTCAAAATTTCCAATAATGATAATTTATCCAAGTAATATATTATTAAATTATATTGAAATGATAAAAGTATTATATATTTACCGTAGAGTTAAAAAACCATAAATTTCCATGTTATGAGTCATTGATATATATAAGGTGACATTATTATCACTTTATGATTAAAATACTAGTTAATATGGTTAAGGTAAAAAATAACCAACCAGGGATAGATCAAAAGGAAAATGTTTACAAAGACCCAAAAAAATTTATAAATTATATTTTATGATGGTATTACAAATATATTATTTCTTATATTTTAATAATCTTCCATTTAGAATCATTTGAATGGAAATATTAATTTTTTAAAAATTCCAAATGTTCCCCTCACCTAAATTATAAAAGAGATCCTACTTCATAACTTAAATTCATCACATTTGGAATTCTAGTTCAACCATACTATTCCAATAAATCTTCTATAATTCCCTATCTACATTAGAGATGTTTTTGTCTCCTCAAAAGATGAACCCTATAAGAATTTATAGGATTTCCAAAGGACGCATTTCTAAGAATATGTAATCGCTCTTACTGGTCACATTAATTTTATAATCTTCTTTACCTCCTATAAATATATTATAATCATTCTTAAATATTATTAAATGTTTTTATGTTTATGAAAAAACTATTATAAAACCATTTTTCATGAAATAAGTCGTGATGGTATTGGTCGTGCATATATACAACACTCCAACTCCGCTTAAAGATACAATTCAATTTTCTCACCATCATTTATGGATGGGTATTATTATTGGTTTAAGGAAATTATATGATTTATGAGATATAATAATAACAATTGATATATTAATTACTCTTTACCACTATATGTTCCCATCAAATGAAAAATGAAAACAAAAATCAAGTGTATGTACGACCTACCACCTCGATGAACAATGTAATTCATTTTATATCTATAATTTCTACGTATTTATATAAATAGATATAAATGATGATATATTATTTTTAAAATATTATTAAAACCTTATAAATTATGAGATCAATATTAAATCATATAGATAAATATTAACAGAACAAAAAATACTTGGAAAACAATGTATTATTCACCCAGAACATTGATTTTAATAAGAAAATATTTTTAAAGAGGTGATAAGATCTGATAAATAAATCATACCAGGGATGATGAATATATGGTAATTGAATAAATTTATAATAAATCTATATTTATTTGACATGATGTATTATCATGAACCAAGAAATTGGAGACTTCAGGTAAATGAATTTTTAACTCAATTTCCATTCATTTGGTTAAGCTATTATTTCATCAATAATTTAATACTATTATTATGTGTGAAATGAATTTTTATTATCTTATGTTTTATTTCAAACTGTTATGTGTATTTAAAGTGAATAAACATAATTAATTCATTTCGTTAATTCTCACATAAATGAAATGTTATTTGAAATGGTTTATATCACACTATTATAATTATTCTATATTGTTTATGATTATGTATAATATAGAGAATATTTCTCCACAAAATCCATATTTTCTGAAAAAACTATCCCAAATAGTATTTTAATTCACTACTATTAATGTTTAAAGTCATTTATATTTTTCCTTTTTACAAAACGGTTTTAAAATTATAATTTTTTCCATGTTTTAATAAAATACATTTCGAATATTCTAAAAAATAATAATTAACAGTTTTTATCATATAAATAATGAGAAGATTTTCCCCCTATCATGACACCATAATTCATTGGGTATTTCTTTAAAGTTATAATAGTTTATTTTTCAATAAAATGTTTTTATTTATAATTACATGTATCATAGAAAATTATTTAAAAAATTGAAATAATATTTCTAAATAATTAATTAAAGAGATATTTCTAAATTATTTTCATCTAAGAAGAAATTATCTTATGTTATATAGGGTTTTTTATGGTATTTATGACTTCTAATATCCTTATTCGATAAGTAGATGGTTAATGTTTATGATAATATGATATTTATGAAACCCATTTTTTCTATGGGTTGTGTTATGATTAAATGTTTATGAAACCCATTTCTTATTTTGGGTTCTTGATATGATGATTTATATATATTATTGTGGCACACATATATGTGGTTTTTATTATGTGAAGGGTGGGACCTAAATCAATCTCCAATTCATTGCGAAAATATTTATAACTCATGATATTTATTGAACTAAAATGGGGAGTGATCTCGTTTTAGTATGTACTTTATCAACCATTATAGTCCTAGGAGTGAACCTCGACATATATGATTGTTTATTATTTCACCCATTCCAATATGAGAGTCATGAAATATATCCTTAACTACTAATGGAAATATTTTCTAGGATTATATTTTTCCAAAACTCCTTGTTTTAGGAAAATTCTATTTTCTCAAGGCCCATATTCTGATCTGATTTATATCTTATGACCATGCTTTATTTATTATAGGACACAATATTATCATTATATATATGACTGTTATAATATCAAATTTATATTTTTAGGTTCTTAAAACAGTATGATCATGTTATGATTATGCAATCCTTGAAATATCTTGTAGTTAGCATCACAATGAATATGAACTCACCCTTTATTATATTTCTATTTCATCACGTTATAATGAGTGGGTTTAAGTATGAAATATCTAATATGGGTGCTATATGTGAAGAAAATTTGGGAGATAACTTAGATTTTTATGGCCCAGTTAATTTTTTTGGATATGTAAAATTTGACCAAATCCACTAATACATTAATCATAAAAGGTAATTTGGTATGTATGTGATCAAATATTTTAATTTTTAATTGTTTCTTTAGTGATTAATTTGGGTCATAATTTTAATTTTTATGACTTTATCATAAGATCAGTCAATGATGTATCTTGGATGTTACAGTCTGTGATGAATTAATCATGATCTACGTGATCTCTCTAAACCACCATTTCCTTTGGGCCACGAACATTTTCACTCTAAATAACTTATTATCCCCCATTAAAAATATTTAATTATTATAAATTATATATATGTCTCTCATATATTTAAATAGGACATTCTCCCTTCATTTGATGGGGAAATATTTTTCTTATGCTCATTTTAAAAATTAATTCATTAATATAGTAGGTATTATTATGGTATAAATAATGATTATAAAACCCATTTTCATTATATGGAAATTTCTTATGTTATTCATTAGGATTGGTTTAAATTATATGGTACCCATAAATCATGAACATGTTTTGATTGGTGTCCCCATATGGTGCTCCAATGCATTTGATAAAGCTTTATTCTTTTGAAGAGTCATGTATGATATTAGAGAGTGAACCTAATCCATCAAGGGGACCTATCCACAATGAGATATTTTTTAGGTTTTTAGGATTGAATCAAATTTATGTGAGGTTATATATTGCTACAATATTTTTCTATGTAACCATTATCTTATGACACTATGTTATTTATGGCATACTTCCATGTGATTACTCATGATCTTTCTCTTTTATGTTATCATTTCATTCATATGACTTTCACATTTTGCATCTATATCGTGTTTTTTTATCAGACATGAATTTTTAGCTTAATCCTTTTATTTATATGTAACCAAGGATATCTTTTTTATTTTTTAGAGCTAAATTTTATTTTGGAGATCATTATGCGGAGTAAAATATGGATTTCATGTTTTATAATTCCTTTTGATGTATCACAATCCCTATCTTCCAAAGAAAGTAGGCCTTAAAATGTTTGTTGTAATACATATTATATATTTTTGTTAAAAATATTAGAATAGTATTTGTAAAAACAATGGATCACTACACTTTGTATCATAAAAAGTATTAGTTATTTAATTTGATTTGGACTAGAATAATTTAGTGAGAATCCTAAGGATAATTATAAGTAGAAGACAAGTTGTAGAAAAATATTCTAAAATTTTGTTGAAATGTACAGTTACTGGGTTGCAAGGAATTACATCCCAATAAAAATAATAATTGTTTTTGTGGATCAGGAATGGTTTTAGCTAGCGAAGTGACTATAAATGGGTACATTACATGTGACTCCGTAATCACTTGGGGCATAAAAATGGGCCTTTATACGTAACATGTTTGAAACACTAAAGGTTTGTACATTTAAAAAAACCATTTGATGGGGGATGTAATAATTTATATGTAATAGTTCAGACCCTCATGATCTATCTCTTTCCCAAATTCTAGGATCCTAAGGGGTCGCACCTCGTTCGGTGCGACCGATCGGCGCGACCGACTGATCGGTGCGACCGATCGGTGTTATCCAGCCTTGTCGGGTTTTCCTTCTAGAGTTTTTCCCGTAATGCCTCTTTTAGGCCCATTTTGACCATTGAAGACGTTTCAAGGCCATTTATTTCCCATAATTAATATCTACAAATCTCGAGAAACCTCCTTATTAAATAACAATTAATTCAGTCATGTGTAACCACCCAACCGTGTGCTAGAACCACGATCCGACTTCCAAGGAGTTCAAATTCCTTATACCATAACGTTGGGGATCTCATATATATATCACAATATAATTGTTATTCTCCACCTTGTCTAGTCTCCTCCTTTTCCTTGTGCGTTCGAAGTCCTTTATTTCCTGAGGCAAGTGGTGCACCTGTGCAGGAGCCCTGCGAGTCACGCTTCCCCTGTTTTGGCACGTGGACGAAAACATCGATCTTTGATCACCCATTTATGGATTTTCTCCTTCATCTCTCCTTTCTGTGTATCATGCAGGGTGGGCATGCTTTTACCTATATGTAAATTGATGAACCAAACTTAATGAAGATAATGAACGGACCTTTAAAAAATGAAAGGGGTGTGATCGATGTTCTGATGTACTCTTTATATTTTTATGTGTTGTGAATTGTACGAGCCTATTCTCTCTGAAAGTCATGGTCACTGGTGGTCTTTCTCTGTGCACTAATGAACCTCGGTCCTCCGGGATGTTTAAATAATCGTAACATAGAATTGGTTAATTACGTATACTCGGTTAAATAAATTGAAAGCACCAGGATCAACCCCTTTACTGTGATAACCCCGGTTAAAGCATAGTGGAATTGAAACCATGGAGTGTGTAAAATCTTTTAAATTTGAAAATACATGCATAGGCCTGCATTTTGTTGGTGGTAGAGTTTGGTTGTTTCTCTCACGGGCCGATTTTTGGGGTGATATGGGTGGGGATGGGACCGCTTATTGTTATACACTCACTAGTTGTGAATTTGGGGTTCTGTGGTTACTCTGCTTATATCACGAATTGGGGTGTAATCTTCTGTTGTTGAGAAACCGTTGGCTCCAGGATTTTTGGAACATGGGGATGTATCTCAGGGTTTTCATTGGTTCCAGTACTTCAAGGGGTCTCACTTATCCTTTTGTTGTTGTGACATTGCAAGAGAACCGGGTGTGAATGCTTAAATTGTTGTTTGGTTGTTTCGTTCCTTTTGGCTTGTGGTTATGCCTGTTAGTTTCCGTGTAGTGAAGAATTCACCCTAATGGGATCACTTGAACATGAAAACAAGAATGGTTGAGTGGGGAATTAGTTTGGGAATGAGTTGTGACTTGGCCGTGAGTGTCGTGACTTCTTTTGTGAATGAATAGTAACAAGGTTGTTTGTGCTTAGGTTTTGGAACCCCTAGGTTGGGATGAGTGTTTGTAACCTATAGATATATCTATAGATTTTATTTTACTTATTCACGTCCCACCCAAGTTGAGAACTTAGTGCCGAAAACCCCATTTCATAGGGATAGTGTTTTTCCCAACACTCTTATTAGTGGCTGGTTATAAGCTCCTTTTCTTCTCCCTTTCCTGAGTATCCCAAGACTCTTCGGGCAGGCTGTAATGGCCTTAGGTCCATTATTAGCCCAAGAATCTTCGGGCAGGGTAGTTGTGGAGGTTGGCCCAGGTGTCTGTGGGCAGGTTGTTTCCCAAGTGTCTTCAGGATGAGGCCCAGGTGCTTTCGGGAATGGCAGTAGTTGTTCTGCCCTAGGTGTGTGCGGGAAGGGTTTGGCAGTGGGACTATGGTGAGGTTCTAGCCTAGGTGTGTACGGGTGGGTTTTGGTAGTGGGACTGCGGTGAGAATCATGGGGTTTGTTTGATGCATTGGATGTCTTCAATAACCAGTGGGAAGTGGCGCGAGGTACCCAAATATCAATGTGCTATTACTATACATTACTTACCTTACATTATTTGGGGATTTTACCTTGGTGGGACTTGGGTGGATAGTTTTTCCTTTCTAGGTTATTTGGTTTTCTTTTCTCATAGGGCATTAGGATAGCTCTCCACTTGTGCACGCGAGTATTTGGTTTACCATACTGAGTATACTTGTATTCTCACCATACGTATATAATTTTTTTTTTCAGGTTTCCAGAAGGACTACAGGGATCGTGCGGGACCGTACTAGCACGGACCTTGGGGAAATTTCTATTGTCGTTTTCCTTTTTCTTGTTAATTTACCTTTGGAGTTTTGTGGCTTATATCTTTTACTTTTGAACGTGCATATGGGAATGGTTTACTTTTGGCTTTATCTTTAGTTTCAGCTTCAGTATTGTTGGGGTTGTTGTCTTATATCATGATCCTATAAAAATAAAAAGGGTAATGCCTTCCATTTTATGTGAGATTATATAACCTTAGTTCTAGTCACCACTCTAGAACCTATTGAAGGCAGGTTTCATGGGTCATTATCTCTCCTTCAACATAATGATGGAAGGGCTTGGCAATCTGCTGACCCTTCCCTCCTTTGGGTGAAGGTGGGTCGTGACAGAATGGTATCATAGGATGAGGTTGGTTGACAGATAGTATGGAGTCTGGAGTTTGGAATTGTGAGGATTTCATGGGATGGAAGGGAAATAGTGTTGGGTGATCTCGGTGCATGCAATAGGCCAGGGAGGACTGGCTAGGACACGGGATTTTAGGGCCCCCTGTGATCCGATGCAAGGACTCTGGACCTACCGAATGACCAAGTGAGGCTACACTGACTTTACGGTAGATACCCTAGTAAAGGTACACGCATCATAATTACTTGTGTTCTCGTGTTTTTGGGTATTTTGGGGATTCAAAAATAAATAACGAAGTCAAATAAAATGTAATAACAACATTCTACACTACCCGGGCTTAGGAATTCAATTTTTACTTGTAGCTATGGCACCGAAGAGGAGACCAAGGGTAGTGCGAGAAATTGTGGCCCAGGAGGTTGACTTGGCTGATCGGCAGAGTACCGACCGAGAAGAGGAGGATGATTAGTGGCATAAGACGCTTCAAGACTTTCAGCGACAGACCCTCTCGATGTACGAGGGAAGCACCTCAGACATGGAGACGGAGAGCTGGCTAGAGGAGCTAGTGATAACTTTCGGCTTGATTCAGGCTCCGACCGTGTACTAGGTTCCTCTGGCCATCAGCCAAATGCAGGGAGCAGCGCATCAATGGTTGACACTTTATCTCGGGGAAAGGAAGAAGGTTGAGGTTTCATGGGATGATTTCGAGAAGGAATTCCGGGCAGAATTCCTCTCTTCCATGATGAAGACAGAAAAGAGACAAGAGTTACTCTCTCTCTAGCAAGGGAGTATGTCAGTGAGAGAGTTGGGGATCAAGTTCAAGGATCTCCTCATCTTTTCTCTGGACCAATTTCTAGATGAGGAGTCTCGGACGAGATGTTTGGAGGAGGAACTCTGACCTTCCCTCCAGTATGTCGTTACTCCCTTCACCCTACCGACATACTTAGAGGTGAAGAAGAAGGCTGAAGTGGTGGAGAGGATGCACACGCTGGGAGGTGTATCATGAGAGGGGATTCAGCTAGCCCCATCAAAGGGAAAGGCCGTCATCACTAGACCTCCAGCATCATGACCCTCTAAGTTCCGACAAGCATGGCGCAAGCCTCATCAGTTCTAGTTCTGATCCCATGGCCCTTGACCTTTCCAATCATGCCCAGGGCCGAGATACTTCATCTACGGGATCCACGGGCACCTTCGGACACAGTGCCTAGATATACTGCAGTACAGCGGCAGTGGGAAGGCCCAACACCCACCTCAGCAGCAGCAACTTCTAGCTAGGCCCTTTCAGCAGCAGCAATAGGGGCAGCGAGCTCCCTCTCCTCAAAGGGTAGACGTTGCAGGAGGAGGCCACCCCAGGGCGCTCCTCAGGGA
This sequence comes from Viscum album, assembly GCA_963277665.1. NCBI lineage: Eukaryota > Viridiplantae > Streptophyta > Magnoliopsida > Santalales > Viscaceae > Viscum > Viscum album. The sequence goes on along the minus strand of OY728141.1, from coordinate 586,224,441 downwards.
CCTTGACCATGGCATGGTCGGGGAGGTGGTCGACAGCTAAGAGGAAGAAGAGATGGGTGCAGACAATTGCACGCCGTGGAGGTATCAATTTTAGCAGGACCAGAGGTTGTTCGAGGTACAATCGGTTTGTTCAGTACCCTTGCATTAGTCTTTTTCGATACAAGATCATTGCAGTCCATTGATACACCCAGTCTGGCTCGTGATTTGGGTCTAGATTCCGAGAGACTTCCAGTGCCCCTGGTGCTGAGAACACCATTCGGAGGTCAGACCGACTTGATATATGTTTGTTGAGGATGTAGACGAATGATATGTCCACATCAGTCAGTCAGGGACCTCCTACTATTGCAGATATAGCCATATGATGTCATCCTAGGCATTGACTGGATGTTCTCTATATGTGCCTTCATCGACTGCTTCCAAGGAAGGGTCATGTTTTCATACATAGGTGGACGACGTTTTACTTTCACCAGTGAGCGGGGTGTCTAGAAGGTGAGTAGGCAAGAGGGACCTTTCCTCTCTTTGTTATCTGGGCTATCAGTGGAGTCAGTGGATGCAGGGATGGGGGAGGTACCATGGATCATCAGTGAGTTTATGGACATCTTCCCTAAGGAGGTGACAACTCTACCCCCTCAACGTGATGTCGAGTTTGGGATAGACGTGCATCCTGGTGCTCGTCCGATTTCGATGGCTTTCTACCGGATGGCACCTTCAGAGCTATGGGAGTTGCGGATTCAGATTGATGATATGATGAATAGGGGTTGTGTTTTACCTAGTTTGTCACCGTGGGGTCCTCCAGTCTTGTTCTCAAAGAAGGAAAATGGTGGTCTAAGTCTGTGCATAGACTACAAGAGGTTGAATCAGGCGATGGTCAAGAATCGCTACCCTCTTCCGAAGATAGATGATCTTTTCGACCAGCTAAAGGGGGCAGGATGGTTCTCTAAGATTGACCTGCAGTCTGGATATCACCAGTTGATGGGGAAGGAAGGTGAAATCTCGAAGACAGCCTTTAGGTGCAGATATAGACACTTCGAGTTTGTGGTAATGTCGTTCGGCATTAAAAATGCTCCATCATTATTCATGGGTCTTATGAACTCCGTCTTCCGGGAGTACCTGGATCGGTTAGTAGTCGTGTTCATCGACGACATCCTGATCTATTCAAGATCATAGTAGGATCATGCTGAGCACCTGAGGACGGTTTTGGAGGTCCTACGATAGCACTAGCTCTATGGGAATTTGTCAAAGTGCATGTTCTAGATGCGAGAAGAACACATCCTTGGGCACGTGGTGTCTGAGCAGGGAGTAGTGGTGGACACATCAATGTTCGAGGCAGTTGTTTCATGGGCCGCACCCAAGAACGTGGCAGAAGTTTGTAGTTTCCTTGGTCTGGAAGGTTATTACCGGATATTCGTGATAAACTTCTATCGAGTTGCAGAACCTTTGATAGCTCTGGCCAAGGACCAGGCTTCCGTGTGGGATGAGCAGTGTGGGGCGGCCTTCAGTTATCTGAAGGAGAAGATGGTTAGTGCCCCAGTGTTGAGGTTTCCAGAAGAAGGGGTGGCGTATGAGGTATTATGTGATGCTTCAGGGTAGGGCCTTGGATGTGTGTTAATTCAGCGGCAATGGGTGATCTCCTATGGGTCTAGGTAGTTACGTCCCCATGATCCTAACTATTCTGCCCATGATCTGGAGCTTACAGCGGTCGTGTTGGCACTAAAGTTGTGGCAGCACTACCTCGTCGGGGAGAGCTTCATGGAGATCACTGATCATAAGACCTTGAAGTATGTCTTCTCCCAGCGAGACCTGAACTTATGGCAGTGAAGGTGGATAGAGATTCTTCAGGATTACGGTTTCATGATTTCCTACACCTCAGGGAAAGTAAAGGTGGTGGATGATTCCTTGAGTAGGAAGTCACAGAGGGATGTGGTCCGAGAGTCAGCAGACGCTTGGAGAGAAATGGAGGCGTTGACTGCCATGCACTTGGATGCGAGGATGGATGGTGGTAAGGGTTTCCTATATTAGATGACTGTACAGTCTTCTATGTTATGTCAGGTGTAGGAGTCTCAGTGTTGAGACCTAGAGAGTGAAGTGATGCATGACCGGGTTAGCCAAGGCAGTGCTCCGAAAGGTTGGACAGAAGACAGTCAGAATCAGATTCTATTCCGAGGGTAGTTGATCGTTCCGGAGGTGATTGACGAGAGAGTCCTTGGTGAGTTCTACATCTCAGCCCTGGCGGTGCGTCCAGTAGTTTCCAAGATGTGACAGGGTTTGAGGAGACAGTTCTGGTGGCCCTGGGCAAAGCGGGCGGTGGCAGCGTTTGTGGCAAAGTGCCTAGTGTGTCAGCAGGTGAAGGATGAACACCGTGTTCCAGGTGGTTTTTTGAAACCTTTAGATGTCCCATAGTGGAAGTGGTATGACATCTCTATGGATTTTGTCACGGGGATACCCATGGTTCAAGTAGGGTGCGATGTCATCTGGGTAGTAGGGGACCGATTGACAAAATCGGCCCACTTTCTGGCAATCAAGGAGTCGAGTGCAGTGGACGCTCTAGCACTGATGTCTATGGATGGGTTGGTGTGGTTTCATGGGGTTATGAGTTCCAAAGTCTTGGATAGGGATGCAAGATTTACCTCACTAGTCTAGAGGGGTTTGCAGCATGCTTTTGGCACCCAACTGCGCCTTAACACTACCATCCACCCCTAGACAGATGGGCAGACAGAGCGCACCATCGAGACCTTGGAAGATATGCTATGAGCATGCATCCTGGACTTTGGGGGATCATGGGTGTGACAATTTCCTCCGGTATAGTTTATGTACAACAATAGCTATCACTCTACCATTTGCATGTCTCCGTTAGAAGCTTTGTATGGGAGGTCGTGTCGCTCACCCGTGTGTTGGACAGAAGTTGGGGAGGGAGGTGTTCTTGTCCTGGAGGTGGTACAGAGCACAACGGAGAAGGTGCAGCTTATATGAGAGAGGATGAAGGTGGCTCAGGAATAGAGAAGTCAAATGCGGATGATAGTATAAGGCCCTTGGAGTTTGAGGTCAGGGACCATGTGTTCTTGAAGGTCTCCCCTCGGCGTGGGCAGCGGAGGTTTGGCAGGGGAAGTAAGCTCTCTCCCAGGTTCGTCGGACCCTTTGACGTGGTGCACTGGGTCGGTGAGGTGGCTTATCAGCCTGTGTTTCCCCCATAGCTAAAAGGGTGCAGAATGTCTACCATGTGTCCCAGCTTCGTCGGTATCTGCACGAAGATTTGCACGTCCTCGACTGGGGAGAGCAAGATATCGAAGACGATGCAACCTTTGTGGAACAGCTAGTGATGGTCGAGGGTCGTGAGGAGAAGGTTCTTCATGGATGAACCATCTCGTTGGTTCGTGTGTTATGGAGGTATTGTGAGCTTGAGGAGAGTACCTGGGAGAGGGAAGCGCAAATGCGTTCCCAGTACCAAGAGTTTTTTTGAGTTTTATCTTGTTTTATCAGTACTTTTTTGTTAGGTAATGCATTACCTTGTTGACTATGGGATGTGCAGTTTCCTTTTTCTGTGAATGTGTGTGGGATGTGCAGTCGAGTCAGTGCCGCCCAAAGATGATAGTATCTTAACATGGAGGAAAGGATACACCTCTCCAACATGGATGGACGGTTTAGCCTTTTTTTTGTATGGTTTCACAGGAAAAGAGCGGTAGGACGTCCGTGATTGTTCATAAGATAAGGTTTCCATGTGACATAGATGTTCACTCCGGAGAGATATCCTCCGGGGTGGTTGTTCAGACCCCCCCTCTATCCTTTGGGTCTAGTACTGGATTCTTGAGGGAGAGAATATTTTGAGAGGTATCTGATGTAATGGCCCAGATCCTCATGATCCATCCCTTTTCCAAATTCTCGGATCCTAAGGGGTTGCACTTAATTCGGTGTGACCGATCGGCACGACCGACCGATCGGTGCAACCGATCTGTGTTATCCAGCCTTGTCGGGTTTTCCATCTATAGTTTTTCCCGTAACGCCTATTTTAGGGCCTTTTTTAACTTTTAAGATGTTTCATGTCCATTATTAACCCATAATTAATATCTAAATATCTCGAGAAACCTCCCTATTAAATAACAATTAATTCAGTCGTGTGTTACCACCCAACTGCGTGGTAGAACTATGATCCGACTTCGAAGGTGTTCAAATTCCTTATCCCATAACGTTGGGTATCTCATCTATTTCTCACGCTAGAATTCCTATTCTCTCTCTTGGCTAGTATCCTCCTTTTCATTGTGTGTTCTAAGTACTTTCATTCCTGAAGCAAGTGGTGCACCTGTGTGGGAGCCCTGCGAGTCACGCTTTCCCTATTTTGGCGCGTGGAAGAAAACCCTGATCCTTGATCAATGATGTTGGGATTTTCTCCTTCTTCTCTATTTTATGTGTATCATGTGGGGTGGGAATGATTTTTCTCTATGAAAATTGATGAAACCTAATTTAATGAAGATAATAAATGTACCATTAAAGGATTAAAGGGGAGTGTGATCGATGTTCTATTGTACTCTTTATGTTGTTATGTGTTGTGAATTGTACGAGCCTATGCTCACGAAAAATCATGGTCGTTGGTGGTCTTTATCTGTGCACTAAATAACCTCGGTGCTCATGGATGTTTAAATAACCGTAAAATGGAATTGGTTAATTACTTATACTCGGTTAAATAAATTGAAAGCACCAGGATCAACCCATTTTCTATGATAAACCCGGTTAAAACACAGTAGAATTGAAAACATGGAGTGTGTTAAATATTTTATATCTGAAAATACCGGCATAGGCCTTCCTGGTGTTGGTGGTAGCGTTTGGTTGCTTCTTTCACGAGCCTATTTCTAGGGTGACATGGGTGTGGATGGTATCTCCTGTTGTTATACTTTCGCTGGTTGTAAATTTGAGGCTATGTGGTTACTCTGCTTATATCATGAATTGAGGTGGAATCCTCTATTGTTGAGAAACCATTGGCTCTTAGATTTTTGGAACATGGGGCTATATCTCGGGGTTTTCTTTGGTTCCCATACTTCGATGGATCTCACTTATCCCTTTGGTGTTGTGACTTTGCAAGAGAACCAGGTGTGAATGCGTAAATTGTTGTTTGGCTGTTTCTCTACTTTTGGCTTATGTTTATGCATGTTAGTTGTCCAGTAGTGAATAATTCACACAAATGGGGTCAATTGAACATGAAAACAAGAATGGGTGAGTGGGGAATTAGTTTGGGAATGAGTGGTGACTTGGCCGCTAGTATCGTGACTTTTTTTGTGAATGAGTAGTGACAAGGGTGTTTGTGCTTAGGTTTTGGAACCCCTAGGTTGGGATGGGTGTTTGTTACCTGTACATATATCTGTAGATTTTATGTTTCTTATTCCCGCCCCACCCAAGTTGATCACTTAGTACCAAACACCCCATTTCATGGGGAGGGTGTTTTTCCCAACACTCTTATGAGTGGCTGGTTATTAGCTCCTTTTCTGCTCCCTTTCCCGAATAGCCCAAGACTCTTCGGGCAGGATGTGATGGATAAGATCCATTATTAGCCCATGAATCTTCGGGTGGGGTAGTTGTGGTGGTTTTCCTAGGTTTCTGTGGGAAGGTTGATTCCCTAGTGTCTTCGGGATGAGGCCCAGGTGTTTTCGGGCATGGCAGTAGTTGTTCTAGCCCAGGTGTGTGCGGGCAGGGTTTGGCAGTGGGACTGCGGTGAGATTGGAAGGATTGGTTTGATGCATAGGATGTCCTCAATAACTAGTGGGAAAGTGGCGTAGGGTACCCAAATATCGATGTGTTATTACTATACTTTACTTTCCTTTCATTATTTGGGGAGTGTGCCTTGGTGAGACTTGGGTGGATAGTTTTTCCTTGCTAGGTTCTTTGGTTTTATTTTCACATAGGGCATTAGGATGCCTCTCCACTTGTGCATGAGAGACTTTGGTTTACCCTGCTAAGTATACTTGTATGTTCACCCTACGTATATAAAACTATTTTCAGGTTTCCAGGAGGACTTGATGGATTGTGCGGGACCGTACTAGCGTGGACGTTAGGGAAGTTGTTGTTGTCGTTTTCCTTTTTCTTGGTACTTTACCTTTGGTGTTTTGTGGCTTGAATCTTTTACTTTTGAACATTCATACAGGAATGGTTTACATTTGGCTTTACCTTTACTTTCATCTTAGGTATTTTTGGGGTTGTTGTCTTATCTCTCGATCCTATAAAAATATAAAGGGTAATGCCTTCCATTTTGTGTGAGATTCTATTCCCTTGGATCTGGTCTCCACTTCAGGACCTATTGAATGTGGTTTTTGGAGGTCATTATCTATCCTTCAACTTAAATATGGAAGGTCTTGGCAATCTACTGACCCTACCCTCCTTTTGGTGAAGGCGGGTCGTGACATTATATAATAACATTAATAACCTAATTAGATTAGAATTTTTAAATCTTTTTATATATCAAATGATCTATATAGAATTAAAATTAAAAACTAGATCATAGTTGAATAAAAAACACATGAATGAAGATAAGGATGACATGAAATTGATGTTAAAGTGTTAAGGATGATAAAAAATTAAGAATCAATTTCATATAAGTAAAAACATGGGATCAGGGAAAATTGATAATTTCATAAGGTAAATTGAAGATGTTTTATTAGCGGAGAGGATTGAAAAATATGCTATTTTACAAAGTTCATAGCCAAGTTGGAAACATAATTTCTTAACTATTAAAAAACATATTAAAATTAAAATTTTACCCAATTATAATCATTTTTTATGAATTTATGGTCTTTTCAACCCTTAAGAATTTTGGGATTTATGGTTATTGACATCATTAAGATCATTAACTATCTTATGATCACTTATATCTATCACTCTCCATCATAATTTTTGTATTATGTTTTCCTATTATTTCTGTTTCTTCACTTATCACTAATTATTTCCTACCTAAAAAAATATTTATGTGTTATTTGTGAACACATTCTCACCATCAATTCTATCTTATCACGAGAAAATTTTATTATGGATTTTTAGGATGTGGGATATAAAAATGGTGTTTTAAAATGAGAATCCTTTTAATACTCTTTTCAAGCTAAAATTTTTATAGAAAAATTTATTAATCAAGTGATAATGTAACACCCTGATATTTTAAAAGAAGAACTATATTTTTGATAGCATTGTTTGACACATAATAGTGAGCTTAAATGACCTATGACGTATATTAACATTATAACCACGCCGTTAATTTGGAAGGATTAAATAATACAAACTAATTTATGAAATATATAAAATGACCCATCTAAATATAAATTTATCCATTAATTCTTAATAAATAAGAACATTATTATTGAAAAATATAAATTATTAAAAAAATTATTCCTTCAAAAATTATTTTTTTACATTTTGAAAGAAAATATCATAATTAATATATATAAATTATATAAATTTCATTTAATAAAATTAATATAATTTTTGAAATAGTCATATAATAATTAAATTTTAATGTCTTTTTTAAATTTTATGGAAATGTTTGATTTTTCTATGAATGTTAAAGATTGCAGATTTTTTAAATACTATCATTTCATTTCATAATATAAAATAAATAAAATGGAACATTATATATTGGATTTGGTATTTAAGATTAATATCAACTAATTTATTAATAATAATTTATTTAATTTCATTTTAATAATAAGTTTTAATGATTTTTAATATTATTTTTATTATGTATAAATACATGGTTTTCTACAAATAGTTTATTTGTGAATAAATATAATAAATATTAATTAATTAAAATACACCTAGTAATTAAATATTTATATTATATTTAAATTTTATAAATATATTTAAATTATTTTAAATTCATATAATTATGAATGCATTAACAGTGTTATTATATTCTCATCTATTTCTTAAAAAATGTAATTCATGAAAATATAATTTTCTACAGATTAGCCATGGTAAAATTTAAATTTAATTAATCTTCATCAGTGATTTTAATTTAATAAATTTTATTAAATATTTATAAAAATAATAATTCATAAAATATAACACGTTCAAATTAATTTTAGTGATAATAATAGTAACAAACAGTAAATAAACTAGTTATCATGGAGAAAAAATAATATTATAAACATGAGTAACCTTAATGTTAGTTGGCATAACATTATTAAAAATGATAATTTTTTTATTTTAGAGTGTTAATAGTCAATATCACTAATCCAATACATTTCATATCAATTTATTATGAAATTTTTAATTTGAATTACAATTACATAATAGTTTTTGGTATTTACAAAAAATGTCACACACTAATACTTTTAAAAGGTCTCCTAATATCCTTTAAATTCCACAAATATAATATTTCAGTGATTATTATAATTCATAAAAAAATATATGAATAATTTTCCTAACAATGTTTAAGAGGACTTATTTTATCAGAAATCCAATTTGGGGATTCATTAGATATTATCCTAAAGATATGGTTCGAAGAAGATGTATCATTCCTAACGGATATTTTTTTTCATTCATCTTCCACAACCTTAAAATATTATGAAGTCATGATGATATAAAAAATATTCCTACCATATAAATTTGTTTTATTTTTTTTATTTTTTAAACATTAATCCATCTCTACTTCCATAAAATGGAAAACTAATACATCGTTTCTGTGTACAATGGACTACCACTTCATCAACAGATTTATTTTGTTTTCCATCATCACCTCTCATGCTTATTCATGATGATAGATTTATTGTTCCTATAGTATATTCATGAAATATTAATCATTTTGGAAAATTACAATAACATATATATATATATATTTATTTATTTATTCTTAACCATCTAATGAAAAATTATAACGTTGTTTGTGTGTTTGGTGGATTACCACCCCATTAAGTGATGTGGTTCAATTTTTATTACTGTTTCACATGGATGGTATAATTAAGTGTATTTAAAGAATTAATATTATATATATTATATAATTATAATTTTGGGAGTATAAAATAACCCTATCCCTACATCTATCATGATCAACAAAAACGGATACGTTACACATGCGTATGTACGCTCAGCCATATCAATTATTGTATTGTGGTTCATTTTTCATAAAAATACCTAATAGTTTGTTTTAAAAGTATAAGTTTTTTAAAATATTGTAATTATTTATTTTTTATTATTTTTTATTTTATAAATTAATAATATATGTAACCTTATTCAACATACCAATTGGATTTATGACATATAAGATAAACGTTGTCAAAATATCTCATTAGATCCTAATTATTTATCTAATTGAACATTTCATTATATTAATATTTAAAAAATATTAAAATAGAGTATTTATTAAAAAACAAATATAATTGAAATATGTTTATTATTATATAAATAAATAACACATATGATGAATCAACCTCTAGGTAAGGTATCTCTCTAAACCACAGATTGCTCTATATTATAATCAATATATCTCTTAATCAAATTATATCTCAAATAAAATTTATATACGTATTCTAAATTATATAAATATGTCTCTCCCATATATAAATATATCATTATGATTTCTTTTTTGGGGGAATTAATTATTTATTATCATTTCTCAAATTCCTTCATTATTAAATTTCTTTTTGTTATGGTCTGAGGCAAGATTATGAAACCCAATTTATTTGCACAGGTAAATCATATTTTATTACTTATAATTTAATTCAGTTATTTCAAAGCCAATATAATAAACATGTTATGATAGGTATACCTAGATAGACTTCCAATGTATTGGGGAATGATATAGACTATCCAGTCATCATTTATGGGATTAGGGAGTAAACCTAATCCATTATAAAACATTCTAAATGAGGTGAGATTTTCGAGGATGGTAGCATTAAATCATGTTTATGTCATGTTATTTGTTGTTTGATGAATTACTATTACCATGACCTTATTATACTATTTTATTTATGTTAACTTCCATGTGATTACTAATGATCATTGTCATTTAATATATCAAGTTATGTGTTTGACTCAGATAGTATATTCCTTTGTCATGTTTATTCCCCTACTAGTATTTCGAGATCACCCTTTACATTCATATATTCCCAAGGTCATCCTATAATTTTTTAGAGACCAAATGGATTTATGAAATCATTTTGTAGAATAAAATAAGTATTTATTATTTTATGTTCCCTTATAGTGTAACATTAACCTAGTATTTCAAATACACTAGGATTCACAATATATGGATTTTTACATATTGGTTATTCATGTTAAAAAATTATTTAATAATATTTGTTAAAATAATGGGTCACTATAATAACATTACTATTAAGGGATTATTGAATGTGAGTATCAGGATGAGTTTCATGTGTTCACCAAGAATTTGACCTAACCTATATAGATTATATGTTGCTGGATTATCTCTCCCTTAACGTTGATATTTGGTATAATCGGGTTTTCCATTTCGAAGAAACACTTTTTGTGGTGATGGATTATCTTCTATGTGGTGAGTTTTTTGTTTTGAATAATTTAATCCTCAGAAAACTCCTCTGGTGGGGAGAATTATTTCATTTATGGGAAGCATGTATATCTTGGTAAAGGTAACACAATCATTTGGGACCATTTGCAAATGTCCAAAACGTCTTTGACAATCTGAGAAGATGGTAGGTTCGATCATTATAGATTATATGGTGGCATTTAATCTTAGACATATGTGATAGTTTTGAATGAATATTTTTGATAGATTTAGGCTCTGTGTATGTAAGAGATTGTGGATATGTTATGTGTCATAAAAGTATCACCACACTCAGGAAATAATAATGATGATGTGTTTTGTAGTGTACCGATTATTTCAAACACAGATGGCTAGGCTGTAATCTAGTAGTTCTGTGGTTGAATATTCAATTTTGAAAAGATATCATGAGACAAGTTGTATCATCCTATTTACTTATTTCAGGTAATTATATGTTTATCTATTTTTTGTTTCTGTATTTGGTTGTGTGGATTTGGGGGTATTTGAATATGGAGAGGCTTTTGTGGGGAAAATGTCCTAATGTTTGGGGGTGTATTTTTTGTTAGAATTAATAGTGTCTAGGAATAAGAGAGTTAATGTATTTTTATGGGCTTCCTTTAGTTCTGATTACACCAATGTTGGGTTGGTACATTTTAGGAGAAAATATACTTCTCACTGTATACATGAGGAATACAAACTGTGAACTATTTACTTTTCATGTAATGTTTGGCATGCATGTTCCATGAATCAAGTATAAGGAATGATAAGTTTACTCAGTATTAATCATGATCATGTCATGAAATGTTTGTAAGTTGGGTTTTTTATCATAAGGGATCTTTTTTCAGATGTTCTTTTTAATCAGAAAATTACACAACATGAAGTGTTTACACATGAAGTAATTATAACAATTTTCTATTTTTAGGGAACTATACGAGTGATTGATAAATAATTAGAAAAAAATATATTATTTATTAACCTAGGAGATCTCCCATGAAATTTTATAAACCTACTATCCTTCTGGATTTCATCATATAGTTATTTTCCATTTTGGTTACACTGCATTTTCCTGAGCAATTAATCCTTATTCATATTTTTCATTTATATTTATTTTAGTAGAACCAATAATGATTTTTTACATATATTTATCTATGATGATAATCATCTTGATCCTTTCTATTTATTTTGTATTATCTTCCATAGTTGTCTCCATGTTGTGTTGGATATGTTTTGGCATAGTCATTATTTGATGTATGTTGTTATTCAAACAATTTTATAATGGTTTTTTATTGAATTGAATTTTAAATATGATGATTGATTTTAGGGCCTCTATTGTCTATTTGTGTCGTCCCTTTTGGGTGGATCAAATTTCAATCATGTGAGATCCATGTTTTATGTAAGTAGTTTTCTAGGTATATTATGTTGGATGAACTATATTTCTCTAGTTTTATAAATTATTTTATAAATGAACTGTCATGTTTTATTTTGGTGTTTGGAAAAACAAATTTGTGGAAAATTAGGTTTTTCATTGTTTTTGTAAATGAAAATGTCGTTTTCATGTCACAATGAAATATATTTATGAAGTTGTTATGAATGAAATATTTTGATAAAATGGTTTTGAAATAGTATCATATGCGAAATCTTGGGTACTTACATGTAAGGTGTAGTAATAATCATTTTCAATTGATATAATTAGGGGTTCCACTCAAGATTTTCTCCTCTACAATCTAGGACTATTGTCATAGGGAATTTTTATTCACTATTTGGAGGATTTCTTTCTAGGGTATTCCTATAATCTCAAGATTTGATAAATATATATAGAATATTGATGCATCAAAATGTCCTTGTCTTGGATATGCGTTTCTTAGCTATAATATCTTGTTGTGATCCTTGGAATGATGTTACATGTTCATTGTTTTGTATTTTTTGGATTGTAGTACCATGGGTTTTATATCATATGTGATACATTATTTTATTATATTTTAAATGTTTTATATATGACAAATTATTTGAAAATATTCTATTGATGAAATATAGAGAATGGGTAAATTAAATTTTTTATTTTTATTTTCCTACAAAAACATTAGATCAGGTTATAATTAAATGCTTACATTAAATTGATATTTTTTTATATTTCTATACAATATCTAAATATGAAAATCCTCTTTGGTATTATACTAATCCTATTTAGCTGAAAACATGAACAACTCATCAGATATGTATATACCTTTTAATGTATCTAGATTTATGGAAATCTAAGGTGGTGTGGTACAGTGGATATTTTTTTCATCAATGTATGTGTATATGGTGTTAATATGGGGGAGTTTCTCTATGCTATCACATAGAGTTCCTATTTCTATTTTAGTTTTATTTATTTCTTGTTTTTTTCTCGGATATTGCTTGGTTACTGTTGAATAGTATTACTTATGCTCTATTTTTTTATGTCAAATGTTTTTCCATTGGTAGACACATTATTTCTCTTTACATTGCAAATGTATTCCACATTTTCTTCTTCGTGTTCGGAGAAATCATACCTTATGGTTGCTTTTTGTACATGATTTCCAGTCCCCAGCCTGTGGGGATCATGAATTCCATTCACGTATTTGATGGTTTAGGTTGGCTATTAGTTTGTGAGGGTATCTCGGTCAGGATTGTAAAAATTTGTTATAACATGAGATCATTTCTCAATAGTCATTTTTCAAGAATGTTTGATAGAAAACAGATATTTTTTTGGAATTTTAGATGTAGGTTGTGCTGAGTTCCTAGAAATATCTTTCTATGATGAGACCAATGTTACCATGGAATATTGTGATGTGTGTGTCTTGTATTGAGTTCATGATATTTAATATCAGTAATTGTTCTTATGGTTTTCTAGTTTGAGAAAATATTAGCTTATTGTAGGATCATTTCTCATATTTTGGTGTCTTGCATTATGCCTTTGAGAAACTTTCCTCGTGTTCATTGTGAATGTGTAAGAGATACTCCTCAATGGAATATTCATCTATATCGGAACCATATTGGTGAAATCATATAAACCATTTTTTAACAACCAAAATTCACCTCAATTATAGAAAAAACATTATCGAGGTACAAATTGAAGTTGAAGGAGACATGGATTGACCACAGGAGTTATTAAAGAATAATCCCTTGTCATTTATGTGGTTAAATGCATCACAAGAGGCAGAGGACTATATTGAAAATATCGATCAAATCATTGAATTACAAGATACACATGATAGTTTCAGATTCAAATAAAGAGAATTTAGTCATAAAGGACTCGATAAGCGATGGTGGGATTCCATGGTATATGAGGATTGACCTAGAGGATTGGATTGGATAGTTTAGATAACACTATTTACATATTGGATTTTTACAGAGTCCAAGATAATGGATAAATATCAAGATATTCTCTCATTGCATCATAGATAGTGTTCAGAGTCACCATACACAAATCAGTTAGTAGTGTATGATCCTGTTTTTATATGGTTAGTAATGATTTACTAGTTAAACACTCTTAAGTAACTATAAAGTTTATGAATATATATTAGATTGATGGTATTTATGATTAATCTCTCAACCTATGTGGAGATGGTATAGATGGAGATGATGGAATAGTTTGACATTACAATCATGTTTGGACATTCATATTCTTCTATTACACACAGTGGAATTTTCAGTGGTGTGCAAGGAATGAATAGAAATTGGAAGGAACATTATAATATAGGTGGGTGTGGTTTTTAGTGGAAGCCATTTTGTGAACCTTTAGTTGTATCCAATAGTTTGGATCTGACCTAATATCAGTGTCACATGGTTTGGAACACTCGACATTCTTCTTCTTTAACTGTGAAAATATATTATGGTATTTGATTTTATGGACTTCAGAAACATTTATATCCTGATATTTCTATTTATCCTTTTGGAAATTAACTGTTGGCTAAATATGATACTATGGAATAAAAAAATTAATCAAAGGATATAGGGATCAAAAAATATGCCTATGGAGTTAAATACCTTCATAAAATTTATGAGATCATAACAGTGGTAGACGCAGGTCTGGTGAGACTAATAGGTACCATCATTATTTCATCATCAGTAGAAAATTCATTATTTGATACAGCTTTATCCAAATCATTTATATCTTGTCATTTTGTTAATATGATTAAACATCCAATATGTCTCATGTTATTTGTTAAAGAGTTAGTGACACATATTGGGAAGAGTAAAGAGCTTCTGTTTTAGTGTACTTCATAAACATTATCGATTGATAATGAATAGTCCTTATAATATTTCCTCATGATCAGTATAGATATTTTCGATGTCATCATTGTGATGGATAGGATTTTTTCTCATCATTATGAGTATTATTTTTATTATCTGATTTTTTCATTTATTGAAAAAATGTGATATCTCAGGTGATTCATGGATAGTGGGATCTTAGATCAGGTTATACAGAACCTTCCCGCACAGAGATCATAAGTTTATTAACCAATATAATAAATTATTCTTATGATGTTACATATATTTTTGATTGTCACACATTATTTATAGAAATTCCTAATATTTTCCCAGTAGATTACTGTAGGCCTGCTAAAACCATAGGTAGTGTTTTGTGATTGATCTGATTCTAGGTAAATGGTAGATTTTGATACCTTCTAATCATATGGCACAAACTATGCTCACAATGTTCAATATTCTATTGGATGGCCTAATGGAAAATAGTTTTTTAATACTATTTTTCCATGGGGGTACCCTATGTTCTTTTTAAATATGGAATATGGTTAACTCAAATTATGTGTGGACTAATTGAATAAAAATTTTAATTATTAATAATAAGTATCTTTTCGTCATTTGTATTACTTTTTTGACCAGTTTAATGGGGACTGTGGTTTTTAATGATTGATCTCCAGTCGTGTTATCATTAGCTCATAGTTAATGAATATGATATATTGAGTATGGATTTAAATAAATGATTTCGCTATTATGAATAATTTTTTATATTATTTGGTATAAATAAAGTTCCTACATTTTTCATGGATTTGATGAATTAGATAATCTATGATTATCTCAAAACTTTTTTTGAGGTTTCCATAGATAATATTTTTTATTCAAGATCCATGTGACTGCTCGGGAACCATTTGAGTTTGGTTCTTCTAATCTATATTTATCAAAAAATTTATAGAAATCATTATAAATTCATCTTATATATTCATGAATTATTGTACTTGGGGAACATTATTCTGAGGAATGGATTATCAATTGATCCTAAGAAGGTGAAGGTTGTCTTTTCACAGGTAACGTCATAAAATGTATTTGGGATTCAAGATCTTCAATGGTCTTGGTGGATACTATTGATGGTTCAACATGGATTTGTAAATTTTTTATTCCCATTCGATTTATCATAAAAGTAAATGGGTGAAATACATTTCTCATGTAAAGTTTAAGTATTCTTTCAATGAGATAAAATTAACATGACATCATCTACTATTCTGATATTACATGAGCTCCAGGGGGGGTATGTTGTTTTATATATTTCTTATGGTGATGATTTGGGTAGCATGACAATGTATTATGATTATTTATTAGATTAAATATCTATCTAAAATTGATATAAAAGATAACAATAACCCCAGTCATGATTTGTTTATGTACAGAATAATATATGTTATTAAGTGTTCATTACACTATTTTTGGGATTGGTTCAAATAGATTTTAGATCATAAGATTATATGATATAAATATATCAATGAAATACCTGAATCCCAGATATAGTGGGCTGGTAGAATAAAGTCATATGTTGACTTCAACATAAACTAAACACAAGGAAACAAAACTTCATTAAAGAGTCTCTAAGTAGAAAAGTAACATCGCAGGATGTTTTGGAATCGAATAAAGTGTGGAACATTATGGATATTTTCACCAAGTCAAAACTAGACTCCCAGGAGGATCATTATGGAATTTTAATATCAAGTTTTTAGTTATCATATTTTCCCTTTTGTTCATTCTTTTGGGAAAGTAGTAGGATAATGATTTTATGTGAATCTGAGAGACACTATATAACAGGGGACC
The DNA here is from genome assembly GCA_963277665.1 of Viscum album. NCBI lineage: Eukaryota > Viridiplantae > Streptophyta > Magnoliopsida > Santalales > Viscaceae > Viscum > Viscum album. Next base: position 586,207,892 of record OY728141.1, on the reverse strand, counting down.
ATTTTTTGTCTGTTTTTCTCTAGAGATGGTATTTTCTATTGTACAGATTATTTTATCATCCCAATATCTATAAAGAGATCAATTTTTTGTGAATTTATAAGTATTAATGGTTTGTTCTTTAATGACCTATTAATATGTATTTTTACATGAGATAGCAATATTGTTGGAAAAATTTAAATAGAGACATTTCATATCTTGTTTCCCTCTATTACATCACCTAGAAAATAATGGAATATCATCTAAAATATCTGGGTTTCTCCAAACTATTTTTTTTCTATTTTGGAAATGGTATGAGGTATCCATAGACTGTTTTTAGATTAACCAGAAATAATTAAGGGAGTAATTTCATATGGGTGATAATTGATTGGTTAAGAAGGTTGTAACATTTAAATATGATAAATAAATCCACTAAATTTGATGATCTGGGTATGTTATATGATAATGAGATCATGTGGTTACATGGTATTCCATATACCATTGTTTTAATAAGTGATCTCATGATTACATTGATGTTATTTACGATTTTGTTGGAGGCAATGTAGAATTTGGTCAGGTTGAGTAAAACATACAATCAATAGACATATATATGGACATCGTATGCTATTAATATCCTATAATACATGCTCTATATCGGTCTCATGAATTTTTTTGGATCATTGTAAATTCATACTGTACTAGATGAGTTATTTTATAAAAATAATTATCATTTTTCAAAAAAAAAATGGATCCTTTATATGCTTTTGGTGGTATCCTATGATGATCTCCACATTGTTGGGAAGGGGTTGGATAGGACTCTTTTGTGGGATTGAGGGTCGTTCAGGAAACATTAGTGTGGATTCATGATATACATCGGTGTCTAATTATTAATTAGAGTCATAAAAAACATGTGGTCACTATCAGTTTCTTCCTTTGTATTTTTCAATTGTTAACATGTCTTCATGAAATTTTATACATGGTTGGGTCACCATCGGCATGTACAACTAGTAAATATAGCTTTATGATATATCGGACCATTTGAGGTCACCATGTGGAATGGTTAGTTTTATAATCATTTGTAATTTCCATTTTAATTGAGGGATATTCATGATTTTTTACACATATATCAGCATATGAAGTACCATACTGATCACTCTGACATTATGAGATTAGAAGAGAAAAATTTAGATCCATAATTATTAGTTATAGAGAAACTATTCGTTATAATTTAATCTTAGGTGAATTTATTACATAGGAAGAAATCCCCATTGTTAAGAGTTTTATGGGGATATAGATATGATTCTCATGAGACTTTAGAGCATGAGTCAATGATGAGGGAGTAGTGGACTCACCTCTTTCCATGCATCATTCTTCCACATGAATTACATAGTAAATAAATTTTATTGTGGGGAGTTTGTAAAATCATGTTTCCCTATTTCAAGAAATTGTCTCTTTTCTCTTTTAATTTCCATTATTGGTTGGGTTTGTTTTGGGGATTACAATGATACATATCCTTCTTGGGGAAAATGAAATAATGTTCAAGGATTTTTTTTAATTAATTGATTTTAGTTATAAGCATGTTAAAATATTGAAATTAATTTCCATGATCATAGTGAATGATATTGTTGGGTTTCTTTTTATGAGGCTATACTATAGATTTCATGATATTTAGAAGTAATATTCTTTATGAACCATTTTCACATAGTGATATGATTTCCATGAAGCTATCATGAATCATGTTGAAGGTATGAAATGATTACACATAACAAATCAAGTCCACAACATGTAACATCGGGTTTTGGGGTTTTAATATGAGTCGGTGAGTTTTTGAGTGGGAATTTTTAGTTTTTTATTACAAAATTTGATGGGTTTACATTTAATGTAATTATACAACACAGTCTTTTTAGGGAACTACACAGGTGATTAAAAATTCCATCAACCATAGGATTTTCTCTCCCAACCTAAATAACCTCATAGTAAATTTTGGAGATATTTTATCCATATGGATCGCCGAATTTTTCATTTTATATACCTTGTAGAATAAGTGTGTTTTATGGATACATAACCATTATAATTATTCATTATCATTGATTGTTGTATCCCCTTTTCACCTTAGTATTGGATCCATTGATCTGTGATGATAATATTTTTTATCCATTATAGATATATTGTGTGATTATCTTAGAAAGGATGACAATTGTATTGGTTAGGGTGTGTATTGATCATTCATTGAGCTATGTTGTTATCTATCCACTTCACTTTATATTTTTATTATTGAAATTATTTTGAGATGTGGGGATTTTTTCTAAGGAATCCATTATAATTTTTTTGTTCTTCATCATGGGTGGATCATATTACTAGTGAGTAAGACTCAATATTGTGTTAGGTGGTTCCCTTTATAGCCTATATTTGATGAACTATATTGATTAGGTTTTATAGATAGTTTTATAAATTAATTGGAATGGTTTATCTTTGTTTGTAAAAATAGATTTTTGAGAAAATATGGTTTTTCCATTGTATTGGAAAATGAAAAGGATATTTTCAATTTATTATGAAATGGAAGAATGAAATCATTTTAAATATTATTTTGATGAAGTGGTGTGAAAATTTGAGCACATGGTAATCCATGGTTACATAGGTGGAATTTGTAGTAACATGCATCATCCGTGGATACTGTTGGGGGGGGGGGGGGGTCACTCATTATGTGTTCCATTAATAAATGGGATTTTTATTCTAGGAACTTTTGATGACCATTTGTAGGTTCACATTCTGGGGTGTTCCTCTTCTCTCTATATATGATTTATATGTCTAGAGGTTTCATGAAAAAAATTCAATATGTTGGGTACAAGTGTCCAATATCGCCTTGTATGTTGTGATCCTTAGCTTGATGTTACATTTTCTTTAGATTATATGGTTTTATCTTGTACTACCAGTGGTTTGATATGATATGTGATACATGATTTGATTTTAATTGATTTTACTACATCAATATTTGTGAAATTCATTATAACTATCCTACGGTAGAAATTTTGAAAAGGGGATATTAATTATTTTACAATGATTTTTACAAAAAAAAATGTTAAATAAATATTAATTCAATGTTTTTTAGGTTGATAACTATTTATATTTTTGTAGAGATAAATGAAATATGTCACCTGGGTGGGATACTACTAATCCTATTAATTCACATCATTTTCACCCCATCAACGGTGTATAGAAATGTTATGTTTTTTGATATATGGAAAATAAAAATACCTGTAGTGAGATGTTTTGGTTCTTTTCTGTTGTTCTTATGTATATGGTTATGTTATTGTGTGAGATTATCTATACTATCACCTAGTGTTTTTAATTCTATTTTATCTTTCCTTTTTAGTGGGAATTGTATCATGGATATTGTTTTGATACATTTGAGTTGTATCAATTCTACTCTATCCTTTTTTATAGAATGGGTTTTTTATCTATTCCATCATTTATCTATGATTTATATATATGAAATGTTTTATACTTCAGAAATGGTGAAATAATTCATGTTGTTGTTGTTATTTCATGTGTGCTAGATTATCTTTCATTGGGATAGGGATTGTGCTTCAAGTATGCACCAATTTGGGTTGGGTACCCATTTGATAGGGTGTATGGATAAATTTCATCACATAGTTGGTCATTCAATAGATCAGGGAATATGTTTGTTCCCAATTTTTGAATAGGGGTTCCAATGGAGATCTTAGCATGTTAGAAACTAAAAATTCTTGTAGAATGGTCTATTTATCATTTTTTGTGGATGACTCATGGGACCATGATTCAGGTATTGAAATGGGTGGTATGGGATGTAGACCCATAATGTATGGAATTTTTAACATCAGATTATTATTCATGTGATATATTTAGAAATGAATTTTGGTGCACGGATGGGTGGGGTCGATAATTGATGGTTTCAAATATCATGCATGTGGGCATGAAAACCCAATTATTTGGGTAAAGTAAAGAATGTTCTTAGTTATGGGGGATAACATGTAAATAAGTTGGGTGATGTGGAAATATTCAATTATGTGAGCACATTGACATCCATTTTCATGAGACATGGTGTCCTTGTAAGAATATAAGAATGTATATCTTGCTTTTTGTGATCTTGGCTAGAGGAGAGTGATAAATGGCTACTGATGAAATATTAAAATTCTAATAATTAATATTGATCATTCTTCATAATAAGAAATCATCCTAGGTACATTGAGAAAGAGTTGGCTATGGAATAATTTAACTAAATATCCATCCTAGTCGGTAAATGAAACTTGTGTAGTTATGAAAGAGGAAAAATTTGAAATAAGTTGTAATTCCATGAGTATAAAATTGGTTGTTTAGGGTTTTTTTCTCCCTATATTTTCAAATTTGATGAATTCCATGGAAAAAATATTAGGAAGATAGAATCGTCGATGAGAAACAATTATAAAATTCTTGGAAATGAGTGAGATATTAGCCATTCCAATAACAGTTTCCATGGATAGATGGAGCATAAGATGAGGTAAAAAAATTCTATTCATTACTATAATGATTTGGATGATCATAATGTGGGGAAAGATACAATGGATTCCAGTTTATGACCCTATTATATGAAGGTTGATTGTATTTTGAGGCATTTCATTGGACAATAATTTGTTATTTGTATACCATTTGATAAATGAAAAAAATATACTACTCTATTTCTCGGTAAATTTTAGGTAATAGAAAGGTATTTCTATGCATTAATATGGTCTCACAAATGGAATTATATATATTTATTATTATCCTGAGTGACACATGGAATCATCAGCAAGAATGAATTGGGATTACTCTAGACAATAGAAAATCCATCGACTCAATAACTAGATATGATATCACCACTAGGCTTGGTCATTGGTCCTGATGTGTGGACATTTTGGATATATATCGTTGTTTCACATTGAACCCACAAAGTATGTAATACCTTAGATAATATCCTTAGACTCTAATAATTTTATATTGATGTTAACATGGTCTTGATATTGGGATCTATCGGGGGTCAGCTTGTGACAATCCAAAAAGGATGTATGCAGTCAGCGAGGAAGCGCATCAAACATGTCGATAAGATGAAATCAATAATGTCTAAGAATAATCTAGATATTTTTAGTGAAATACCATAACAACCATGATAAATTTGGTAAATTAGGGTGTGACCATTTTTATCATATTAGAAATGTGATAGTAGCATCCCTAGAATGTAGAGGGATTTCATTAATAACCAATTCTGAAATTGGATGTACAATGACTTAGAATTTTTTGTTAAGGGTTAAAATATATATTGGGGAGTGCCATAGCCTAGTAGATGAAATTGATTATGGTGTGATGATATATTAGTATGGACGGTCTTGGGAAATCACTTCCTTGTTTTTTTAGATATAAATATGATAATTAGCTCGAGTTTAAATAGATTAAGAGTTGTATGATAAAAATAATTCTTCGATGTGAATTGGGTTCTTGAAAATACAATCCATCCATTTTAATGGGAACTTATGACGAATATAGGTCATGTGATATTGGATTTGTCTACATGGGTATCTTGGGGATGAGACATTATATGGTTGGGAGGATGTAAGATCATGTATTCTGATTCATTTGAGAAATTATATATGAATTGAATCTTCATTTAGTGGGTGGAGAAAATCACAATCTGATGATTGGAATGATAATTCTAAAATTTTTAACCCTTAACCATGATACTATAGAATGTGTTTAGGTCTTGAGAGGTTTCCGAAGTGTTTGGTTGAGTTTTGGGATATTTAGGATTCAAAACAATTATTTTGGGATGGCAGAGGGATGCACTTGGTTAGTGGAGAATTTGTGATAACCATTCATCTAAATCATGTGTTCTTATAGGGGAATCACATTTTTTTCATATCATGAACATTAGGATGTACGGTCATATTTTAAATCAATAGTAAATTGAAGTTGTGAATAGTATGGAATCTGAATGGTTTATTTAACTGTGAACATAATCATATGGGGTTTGGAAGAGAGTCTACTCCAATGATAATAATGGAAAAATGTTTACATAACTATGAAAATATATTGTGAGGTGTCTCTCAGAGATAGTGTTATCTACAGTGTTGTTGTACGATTTGGTAAACCAAGTGTCCAAACCATGATCCCCATAATGATTTGAGAAATAATCACTTTTCCATTCCATCAATTATTTTTATTTCCACCTTCATTCTCCCACACTTCCCACTCATATATATCTAAATGAGGTTCCCCTCTCATAATCCATTTGGTTTTTATACATTTATCCTTCATTTTGGTTCAAAATTTATCTTCTTCGGTTGTGTTGGATGAACCATGATTAATTTATAATTTCCATTCCTATATTTATTAGTATCATTTTTATAAAATATGTTATTTCCATATGATAACATATTCCTTACTTCCAATAAATTTTTTAATTCAATTTATCTCATTGCAACATGAATCAAATCCTTATATTCGATGATCGAGGATTCTTTTCATTAGGGTAGGTGGTCTATATTCCATTCCCTTAAATTTTCTTCATTTGTAAAATTGTTTATCGTTCAACACTGAATACATTCCTAGTATTACCATGAAATTTTTTTAACCAATGAATTAATTGATGAAACTTTATTCTAAAAATTTAAATGAACATAGTAACAGGTATAAGGGTCAAAAACACAACCTAAATCATCTCTTGGTTAGATTATATTAAATTTATTGATGAACTTGTTTTTCCCTCATAACCGAAAGACGACAAGGGTGTATTTATCTTGGTGTTTTATATTAAATTATTAAAAATAAAAAAAATGAATTTAATTGACTAAATGGAATGGATTCTGATATATTACCCTTTTATCCTATTTATATTATTTTGGATATTTTATTATAATTATCCTCAAATAAATTATATGAATTCATAAATGGTTAATATAATTCTATGAATATTATTCATTTTTAAACATAGAAAAATAATGTGTAAATGGTTTGTGCAATTACATGGACCTTATATCAATTATAAGTGATTCAATTGATGACATGAAACATTAAAAGTGGTGATGAATTGAATCATGATGATTATAACATTGTGTGAATTGTTTGCCTCATACTTTATATAGATACAAAAGGAAATGTTCCTGTCTAATTATTTCCATGAGAACCACCTAGATTTTGATATGTTATTCAATTGATGATATTGCAGGGATCTTTAAATTGCATTAATTATAAATGGTTAAAACTTGTTGGTCATAAATATCATCAGTAATCCATTATAATTATTTTAAATGATGTTCCTCATTTTGAATTGAAATTATTTTAAATAATAATTACTCAATGTTATTATAATAACATATTTTACATGACATGCCTTATAAATAATATTAGATATGGTTTTCCATAGTGCACCTTCTTATTACCTATTTAATTTATAGGGAATGGTTCCCTATATAAGTACATGAATTCTTGGGAATGGCATCCCATGTTATTACTTATACCATTGTAAGTCATAGATCTCATTGACATTAAATCTAATCAATACTGTTGTATATGGAAGTCCATTTCATTATTATTATTATTATTATTACTAGTAGATAAATGGTTATTTGTGGGGCCCCTTATCTATTATTTTAAAATTATTTATATGATTCCTACTCTCGAGGGGTTTATATGTTTTTATTGATGTACCTAATTTAGATATGAATCCACTTATGTTTAACATTTGTACATGGGTACCTTGTTTATTTACCAGGGTTCCTGAGTCATTTTATATGAATTTATAGGTTTAGTAAAATTTCATCTTATGCTAAATATATTAGTATCAGATGAGTATCTCATGGGTAACCCTGTCAAAAATAGTCTATTTATTATACTACATTGATTATTATTCTTTCACAATACACCATTTTATTCTCATATAATGGATATGAATTAGACTCCATTGTTGGATACCTTCCTATAATTACTCACACCCTGTTCAGTCCACCATTTTGAACTCAAATAGATCTGTTTGTGGTAATATGGGTTTTGGATTAGAGTTTCTTGATGTTACTTTTTATTCACTGGTACTTGACATGGAGTTTGGTGAAAAACTTGTAATAATTATTCTTATATGAGTTGGTTTTTTATTTATTTTTTCATATATCATTACAGCTCTATTTTATAAATTATCTATTGTATGCTGAATACTTGTATATATGTATCAACATGTTCAATCATGGATTGATTATTTTTCACTATCGAGTTTTTCTTTTAATTATTTTGTTGTTTATTATTATCTTTTTATTAATTTATTCTATTTATACATATGATATATTTTTTACTAATATAAAGGGTATAACATTCCCACTGTATCATAATTAGAGCATTGTTTTTATTCAATAGCCTCTTGCACATAGAGAGGCACACTATGGACCGTGCTTTAAATTGGTCTGATTACTATTAATAATGATAATTAGGTTGGGACATGACCCATGAATAATTAAAATTTAATATTTAATAATTAAATATTCCATGAAATCATGAATAACATGATATTCTACCAAAACTCTTCATCTATATTGAACATATTATTTGGGTAGCATATGGTGGTATAAAAAACTATTTGGGATCCAATGATAGTAGGTATTGTCTCTTCACCCTAAATATAAAATAAATGATTCAAACTTATCCAAATTTTATCATCCCACAATAATGAATTAATTATGAAAACCCCACATTAACACTTCTTATACCTGAGAAGTGATAGTGGTCAACCCTATACTATGATCTACTCAAAGTAGTAACACATCAAATGTTGCCTCAACCATCCATTGACTAGTCTCACAGAACCGATGAAAAACCCAAAAACAGTTATTCATCTATAATAAATAATATTATACCCACTATATGAGTATTCATATCATCACCACACACCATGACCTCCAAACACCACAACCCATGATTTTCAAAAAATTTATGACAATGAGTATATGTGGCTCAATTGGTGTGAAATGATAACCAATGATCATTCCCATTGTAAAATCATAGAATAATTTCACTCTTAAGTAATCGAGTTTGATTTCCCACATAGCCTCATGTGTGCCTCCATATACTCTAGAGGCCCCTGAATAGAAACTATGGACAATGATGGTATGGTGGGGAGACAATACCCTCATTATGAGAGTGAATAAAATCAGTATAATATAACAATAACTATAAGAAATAGTATAATGAATGAATTATAGGATAATTATATATCTATATATTATAAATAGACAAAATAATAACAAATTTTATGTATAAAATTATGTAATGTATGTAGGTTTTAAATAATGGGAATACACATATGCAGAGTAGGAGGAATGTACAAAATTTTATACAAATGAAAAAAAGACCAAAATATATCTCCAATATTGTAATTATAATAATCATGTTCTTCCACACCCATACTACATTCCTATACATAACATCAGGAATCCAGGATGTGATGCTTACCTTTATCTCTACCAGCATTCATGAAGTCTCACTGGGTGCTAATCAATTATAGAAATAGTATGTGAGATATACTCACTAAGCCACCAAGAAACGATTATAGAATAGTCCAGACCACATTTATAAAAAGAGAATCATGTAAGTAATAATAAGTGTATACATTTTATAACATAAATGACATTGTCCCAAATTCCTCATTAGACATTCGATTGATATTACATACTTCGTCCTAAGCCAAAATATCTCTTGAAAAATGACACCTGATATTTATATATATTAATATATATAGGTATGTATATATACACCTCATATAGATATAAAAATATTTGTTCACATATATAGATGAATATTAGTAGCAAAGTCACAAGGTGTATTCCAAAGGCATATATGCATAATCATATGTGGTTTCCTAATTCTCATGGAAATTTAACTTAGGAAGGAATTTTAACTAGGTCATCAATAATGATCACATACTAAATACAATTATGTTCATGAAATGGTAGGTAAAACAATTGATTTAATTAATATGTATGTAATTATAAATAAATGAAATCAAATATTCTATATTTTCAAGGTATTTGTCTATTTCTTAGAGTTCGTTTATTCTAACTTGACGATAAAGCTACTATTGAACGAGGACTCATCTACCATGATAAGGTAGGGGTCTAGTTCTTTTACCATAGAGAAATTATGTTTATATTAAGGTCCATTGTGATTACTCTTGGACCATCCAAGAGACACCTCCTAAATGTACATTTAATTATATTGAATGTTATCACCTTCATTAGGTTTTTCCTAGGAAACCCATTTTTTCATCAAAGTATTTTTAACATGACTTGAGCCATACCTTAGGGGTGTTGTTATTAAAGGACAATGATCATTACCTCACCCTGCACAAACTAGTATAGTGGGGCACATCATGAACAACCATAAAGGGCCTTATAATGAGTTATATATATATTATCATGGATGCTATGATTATATAAAAATTCAACTAACGATTATGTTTCTCATTGAAACCTTGATGATCATGGACGTATGCCCAATAATGTCCTCCAACACCTATATAATATGGTCAAACATTTTTTCTATTCTATAATTCATAGAACCAAGAACTAAAATGAAAATATCTATCTAAAATAATAGTCCATAGAACTCCATGAAGGAATATAATCCCAAGAACATATATCTTTTAAGAACATCCACCAAAACATTATCCTTGGTAGGTGAAAAGGGAACAAGATTAGTGAGTATGTCACGACCCCCTCCCCACAAAGTGTATCCCTCCTGGGCTGGCAATGTGAGAAGGGAGATAATGATCCCTGAGTCCCACCTCTAGTAGGCCTTGGGTTGGCGACTAGCACCGAGGGTATAGTAACACACAACTAGGAGGCATTACCCTCTAAGAGAACACATTCAGAAGAGAGAGAAAAGATAGAAACGAACCAACTCCAACTCAGAACTGAAATATAAAATAAAACCCAAGTTCACAAATAAAATTTCATGCACAAGTACTAAAACTGAAAGGGGAAAACTGCAAGTACCGAAAATAATTGAAAAACAACAGCAACCACGAGGCCGAACAGCTCATTCAACCACAAGCTATTAAACAACAGCTTAATCTCCAACCTACTCCAACTGACCTGAAAATCATTTTATATAGACATAGGGTGAGTATAACAGTATACTCCGTAGGATCGTCCCCAAAGCCTCTTGGGAAGAGGTAAAGAGAGCATGCTAAATCACAGTGAGCAACAAGTGAAACTAACTCATTACCTATGCATGTATACTTTGTTCCCAAACTCACCATGGCTACTCTCAACAAGTAACGCATACAAGAATATAGAATATATTAATGAATATCAAGGGTACCCCACTACTACTTCCCCACTGGTTTTCCACTTTTTCCCAACATCGCACATCCTATGAATCTCTCTCCAAAAGGATTGCCCGTAGACACCTGGGCGAAGCACCACAACATGCACCTCATGCAACACAATGGCTTTCCCACAGACACCTGGGCGAATCACCACACCATCCTCACAACCAAAAGTTACCATATAGGTTTTGGGAGCTACTACAGCTCGCATAACGTGTAACATATGTCAGGTATTATACCTGAAGCCATTACAACCCACACACCAAGTAAGGATCCTCAAGCCATCACAACCAATACAAGTTACACCTATAGTATTACATAAAAAAATATATCAAGAATATATGTGTGTGAATAACCACAGGCCATTACATCCCTCTACACACATATTTGGAGAAAACTAACCATTATTCCTTTCAGTAGAAGTAACTACCAAGAGAAGAGAGAGGGGCCAAAGGGTGTGGTCAGCCATTCACCCTCCCATAAGAATGTTGGGGAAAACACCCCCTAGGGCTCATAATCCCTTGGGTGTCAGTTTCCCTTACCGAAATGGTGGAGTAGCGTATAGAAACACAAAAAGTATAGAATATACTATATCTCACTACCACAATATGGTCATTACCTAGTCTTAGATACAACTGCAGCTAACGTCTCTCGGACTCTAGGATGCTACTTCTAAGACTATGTATCCTATAAGCATACAACCATTTAAAGAGCTTTATTAGATTACTTCATTCCATTATTATCAGTTCCACTGTACGTTAATTAATTTGTTAAACATTAATTAAACATGAAGAATGACACATTGAATTTCATTAGTATCACACCCAAAGTCAACTATTCTTTCAAAAATTACAACCTTATCATTATGTTCCAGCATCTCCAACCCCATGGGTTAACACCATTTATTCAAAATTTTCATTACAGAATCACTTTCCCATATTCCTAGGCATTCTAGAAAAGAATTCTACTCTACTAACACAAGGGGTCTCAATATAGTGAGTACATATACTACTCGTCGAGTCTTTACCACCTATAGCAAGTGCATAGACCCATACTCCCTAGAGAAGATAAACACGAAAACCACGTGGAATACCATGCGCGTCTTCGCCTCTTTTAGAAGAAGGGTAAGCAAGACCAGCTGCCTTGGGAAGTGGGGAAAAGTAAAGGAGATAAAAAACCAAAGAACCAATAAGCATCCAATAGTCACATTTATCCCACTCCATCATCCCTATTGTCCTCCCCGACACCCACATGCATTACCCGATGCATCTCGCCACTCAAGGCATCATCCGCTAGAACAACCAAAAAACCCTCTATGCACCCATATATCACAACACCCCTCCAAGGTCACGTCTCAACAAAAGAAGTAGGAAAACAACCATCACATCAATTGGGCTATGGCCCTTTAACAAACAAGAGGTTATCTCATAACCCTTCAAGGAATTATCAAACAATCAAATTATTTAATCTATCATGAATTAACAGATTTATAATTTGTTGGTTCAAACATCGAGAAACCAAACTAGTAAGCTGTCACTAATGATTAAACATTCTTACTGCGCAAATTTGATTAACACGAAATTACTACAAGAACCATATTCATTCACATGCATCTTTAGCATTATACAATCAAATATCAATTAATCCTAGTTTACATTCATTATCGATTTCCATCAAGAACAAATATCTAAGAAAGTAAATCATAGATATCACACTATCTAGCAAAACAAGAGAAATATCATACGATCGATAACATATTCTTTATCCGGTTTCAAAATATTTATTATTTCAATTCCTTTTTCATCCAGTGGGATAAAACATGCTAATATTACAGTTGCACGTAAAAGAAACAGAATCAATGAATCCCCTACCTTAGAGGTTTTTGATGAAAACCACAATGGTCGAAGAATGCTCAAGAAACCCGGGTCAATTCTCCAAAAAACAGCCTTAGATCTATTTTCCTAGCAAGATAATGACCAAATATCATCATATTTTTCATCGACACACATAGATCTGCCCATAACGGATGTAGGTATAAGAAACCGATCAAGAACCAAGAAGAACAATCACATACCTCGAGTATCCGGATTTGATTCAGCATGATAAGCCTTCGGATCACCTGTGGAATGATGGGAGAACCCTCCTTGACCTTAGGAGAAGCCAAATCCTGAGTTGGGGCTACCTATGAGCTCAAACGAACCCCTTTAGAGGCAAAATGAGTTAAATACACAATTTAAGGATCAAATTTAAGTGCTCGCATGGTTAGTCCACACGGTTTGACAAACTGTGCACTAACCGTGCAATAGCTATTGCCTCAACAACCCTTCTAGCACAGTTTGGATGCATGGTTAGACAAACTGTGGGCCTCCCATGCGGAAGCTACTACCTCTAACCCCAACATCGTAGGGTTTGGCCACACGGTTTAGAAAAACTGTGTGTCGCTCCTGCGAAAGCTATTTGCCATTATTTTTCCTTAAAATATTCTCCCAAACACACCCCATGTCACTACTTCAAACCAAAGGTAGTTAGAAACATCAAAAGTACCTGAAAACATAACATGACATTACAATTCACAATTTTATACCGTTGAAACTATTCATCAGAATAAAAATCTTGGAAAAGTGTTAGGGATAAGTCACCTTGACCGCCCAGAACACCTCTAACACCACATTTACATAAATTAATGGACTGGATAGGTTCGGGACATTACATTAGATACCTCTCAAAACATTCTCATCCACGAGACTCCAAAACCCACCTAAATTGAAAAAGAAATAGGGTCTGAACAACAACCCCTAGAGATACCTCTCAAAAGGGAACAAACCACAAAATCTACAAAGGAAACCATCTCATAAACATGAAAGTTTCATAACCACATAAGTTACATAGATACATTAAAAGAGTTAAACATCGAACAACTCTTGGTACTGAGAACGTATCTATGACTCACATTCCCAAGTACTCTCCTCCAAGCCACTGTGGCGCCACAAGACACAAACTAAATAAATAGAACGCCTGCACAACACCTTATACTTGTGGTCTTAGATCTGCAAAATTCACTCCTCAAAGGTTGCATCATCATCAAAATTGATCTCTCCCCAATCGATGTTATGATAGTCATCATGAAGATAACAACGGAGATGTGATACATGGAACAATCATGTATCTGACTCATCTGTGGGGGATGTGCTACTCCATATTCCATAACTCCAAAATGAGCTAACAAATCGAAAGGTCCAACAAACCAGGGTGAAAGCTTACTTTCACGTCCAAACCTTCGCTTCCCACGACATGGAGTCACCTTAAGATACACATGATCTCCAAAATTAAACTCTAAGGGTATAATTATTTGATATACATATGATTTATGATGATCTTTCACTTCCTTCATCCTCCAACGAATCACCTGAACCATCTCTGTTGTATTCTACACTAGTTCCGGTCCGAGAATTGCTGACTCTCTGACCCTAGTCCAGCACAACGTAGAATGGAAATACCAACCATACAAGGCTTCAAATGGTGCCATACCGATGGTGGGGTGAAAACTGTTATTGTGAGCAATCTCCACCAAGGGTAAGTGCCTCAACCATGAACCTCTGAAATCAAGAACACAAGAGTGTAACATGTCTTAAAGAGTCTGGATGGTTCTCTATGTATGGCCATCCATTGGAGGATGAAAATCAATGTTAAGGAATAGTTGAGAACTGAAATTATGTTGGAGACCTCTCCACACTCTTGAGGTAAAACAAATATCTCGATAAAAAATGATTGTCCTAGGGATTCCATGAAGTCTCACCACCTCATCTAGATACTGCCTCGATAAGACATTCATTGAGCTCGACTCCTTGATCGCTATAAAGTGGGGCAATTTTCTTAGACGATCCACTACCACCCAAATAGCATCATGTCCTCCCGGATCTCAAGGTATACCAGTAACAATGTCCATTTATATATCCTCCCACTTCCACTAAGGAATCTCCAATGGCTATAAAAGACCACCGGGAACATGGTGTTCGACCTTCACCTTCTGGAAGACATAACATCGAGATACAAACTCTGAAACCGCACGCTTCATCCTAGGCCACAAAAACTGGCTCTTCAAGGATCAGTACATCTTTTTCACACCAAGATGCACCGCTAAAGGTGAACTATGAAACTCTCTGAGAACCATCTCATGCATCGACAAAAAAAACAAAATCATTCCATGATACAATACTTGGTGTTTTTCATCTTTAGTCCAACCATCGGGGGCCTCACTACAAATAACTCAGTCTCTCCAGACCTCCCCCTCTAGATCTCCCAACTGGAAATCTTCTACATTCTGCACCAAGGATGATTGTACCTTCATCTGAACAATATAGCCTCTACCCCCAACTTCCCCCATATCAAGATGTAATGCTGGCAGTTCTTCTATTACTCTCCAGGAATCACCGGATTCACGCACAATATCACTATATGACATTCTTCTCAGCGCATTAGCTGAGACATTCCCTTTTCTTGGTGTATACGATATTTCAAAGTCATATTCATATAATAAATCCATTCACCGACGATGCCGTAAGTTCAGGTATTAATGGGAGAAAACATACCTCAAACTATTATGATCATTGAAAACCACAAAGAGCTCACCAATGAGGTAATGTCTACACCACTTCAGAGAAAACACCACGGATACCAACTCAATATCATGGGTGGAATAGCTGCGTTCATCGGTACGTAACTTCCAAGAGCTATAAGAAATAACTGACCTCTGCAGCATGAGAACAGAGCCTAACCTCAGATGTAAAGAATAGCAAAAAACATTAAACTGAACTCCCTCAACTGGAAGACAAAAGACTGGTGTAGAGACCCAAAGCTTGACATACATGGACATTACATTACTTTTGATGAATAATAAATACATAAAAAATCAGACACCAAAGGACCGTAATAGTTTAGTTTCTTTGGAAACATGGAACATAATCTTCTAATCATGGTGAATGATTTTCAACATCTCCCATAAAGATCTTCCCCTTTTGTTTTCTTACCTAAATCCTTTCCTTATATCTTGGGTAAAAGAAAACATAAAAAGGTGATCTCAAATTCTCATTAAGGGTAATAATGGATAAAATAAAACAAACCATATACATTTGAACTTCAAAACATGAACATAATGTTTTAACGTCAAAATCTTGGGTTGTGAAATATTTCTTAGCAGTACATAAGGAATAGATCATAAAGAAACATTAATCATGATAAAATATCATGGGAATAAAACATGTGATTTTGGAAACCATTAAGCACATGTTATGATTTCAAAAGTATCCAAGGCATTGCTTGCAAGACCATCTTAGTGGACAAAGTCCCTTTCTGAATCGAGTTCACTCCTCGTTCTGGTCATATATCACTAAACCGGATGAACATTCCAATACTACCATGTCTATATCGTGAGATTTAAATCATTACCAAATTCATTGGTGGGAGATATAGGTCCAACCCATCTCATAATGAAATAATTCTTACTTGTGCCAAAAAATAAACACACATCATTCAAAATAACCCAAATAATAAAATGGGTTTCATAAACATCATCCCATCATAACATAATCCATATAAAACAAATGGATATCATTTAATCATAAGAAAAATCACAACATGTAAATAATAGAGTCATTATAATTGAAACATAAACATAACTAATAATGTCATCCTAGATGGAAAATAGTTTTGATAAAACACTTGAAATGAATTTTTGAGGGAAATATCCTTTCTTCTTCAAAATCATTTTCTTTTCACCAAATGCCACACAATTTTAAAAGAAAAGGATTTTGATGAAAATAACCATGAAATATTGTATAGTGTTATTAATGAAAATAATTATATATGAAACAATAAAAATCTGTTCATGTTGTATAATTTAAAAATACATTCTCCTCATACTTTTGTCAGAAAAGTCAAAAGTACCACGTATGGTAAACAAAATAAATATTCCTTCCATGACAAAAAGTAAAAGTCAAAAAGGTGTAAAAATGACGTTAAAAATACATCTAATAATATTAAAAACTTTATGAATAACATTTTTATGGACATGGAAACAAATATAACCTAAGTAAATACTTACATATATGCAATCTCGGATAAAAAAGAGATTGCAAAAATTATCCATTACCTTAGATACGGTATGCTTTGTACGTATCTGAACCTCCTATATAATAATTTAAATAATTTCATTTACTTATTATAGAATCATATTCATTGTTATGATATCATATATGGTTGACTTTTGACTTTATATTACCCATTCTTTCGTAAATTTCATGGTAAAACAGCGTTTTGGGTAAAATCGTTTTATTTATCGTACGTGTTTGGACTTGTTGTTCTAGAAATTATTATTACTTATATCTTGATTTACTTACTCCCAGAATGTAAATAATGATTTATATATAATATATATATTCAGTACATATATATATATAATATATAGATAAATGAAATGGAATACACCGTTCATGGAGATGGTAGGCCGTACGTACGCATGAATGTTGTTTTCCTTCCCATATTGATTTGAATGGAAGTAAGTAGATGACATATATATATATATATACATAAATCCAGTAGCATTATTAGGTAATATATTTCATTATTACTTATTATATATACTTTATAATCATACTTGAATTATTAACATGGAAAATAAATCCCATCGCATCATAGAGACGGTAATCCGTACGTACGCACGAGCGATGATATCAATCCCATATTTATTGAATGGAATTGGAGTGGATGATATAATATCCTAGAATCAGTATGAAATTATAATAATCATATATAGTTATTATTTACACCATTATACTCATCCAAATAAGGTGGTGGTGGAAAAGCAGATTACACCACGGCGTGGAGACGGTATTCCGTACATACACACGAGCGATGATTTCATTTTCTGTAGGATGGATAGAAGGTGAAATGGGTTTGTTTCATACATATAATAACATATCAGTATATTATTGATACTTATGATATTACTTTATAATGAAAAAACTAAATAAGAAGAAGTTGAATAAGAAACAAAACATGAAAGAATTGGTAGAAGATATTACCTCTTCTTCGACACACCTCTTTTAAGATTCTTCTTAGGGCACTAGAGTTTGTCCTTTGAGAAGACCATAACCTCTATGATATAACTAGAGAGGTTTATAAGAGGAATTTTCAGGGGTTGTCTGGGATTCAAGGCTCAAAATGGTGTGAAGAGAAGAGGGAAGGGGTGCCCTTTTTATAAGGGAGGAGAGGGGCACCTTAGAAAAAACATAAAATATTATTTTATAATAAAGTCATATTCGGTTTATAATAGCTAAAAATTGATTTATGTAGAATCTAAATTGGGGATGAGTCTAAATTCTCTCAACCAATTCGTTTTAGACAACATTAGGTAACTATTTTAACCTTATCATATAGATTTAACTCTAAGTTAAATAATTTATCTTTTACTGTGTCTTCTGGTTTTTTTACACTATATGGTTAATAAAAATACTACAACAATCCAAAAGAAGCCCAAGTGGTTAATTATTAATATATATAACCTCATCTAAGCCATTTGGCCGAACCATAGATTTTTAGTAATAAAAAAAATTGATAATATAATATTAGTTTTAAAAACTATTTTATGTCAATTTTGTCACAATTTGGTAATTGATTTTTGTGAAAATAATAACAGCATTATTATTTCAAAAAAAGTTAATTAAATCAATACTAACATGTCATATTAACCTATAAAATTAGTTTAATTCAAAAAATTCTCAAATTAAATTTATTTGGGTATTTATAATATCAATTATGTTAATATTTCATTATTAAGGTAATTGTTGCATCGTCATTATGTCATAAATAAATTAACTTATTTAATGTATAAAAATTATAAATAAAATACCATTATGTTGGAAATATTTTTATCTTTCTAATGAATATTTATAGTCTAATTTATCTTATGTATAACCCTATATTAAAAATGTTTTAGTTATTAAACTTTGATTTTAACTATTTTAACTCTTATTTAAATAAAATAATAATAAATGTCCTAATCTAATCCAAGTGTACCTAAATGATAATATTATATTACTAAGGTCTTTTTTTGTCGAATTAAACTTATCAAATAAAATTAGGACATGTGCTAAGGTAATAATAATATCATTTTTACCCTTAGTTACATTATTTAGTTTTAACTGTGGTAAATAAAATTAAAAAGTTACTATTAACCAAAAATTATTTTCATCTAATTAAACCATATATTACTTAATAATATAAATTGTTTCTCTCTTATTTTTGAAATTCCACTCACAGAAGCGGTAAAATTAAGTTTTTTGTAAATTTGCAAATTCTCCTAGGAGGTGGGTAAAAGGCGGTGAAAAGTTCAATAAAATTATTATAAAGCTAAAATTAATATAAAATGCCTCCAATGATTTACATTGAAATTATATAGGTATTATTTATCAATTTTGACCTAAAATAAATTTAAATAAAATAAATAATTATTTAAATAAAAAGTCGGTTTTTAAATAGTAACACAGTGTTTTCACAATTCGTCAAAAATTGAAAGTTTTCAGAAAAATACCACAAATTCACCCTAGGATAATTTCAATATTCTGAATCAAAAAATGTAGTCCATTTAAAAATATAAAATTTATAAAATTACAAAAGTTGGGTATTACTATTCATAACGGCTAGTTTATATAACATATCATTGTTTAGTGAAACTCATTATTGCGTACAACACACATTATCGTGGAAGGTCGTGATTGCGTTTAATGCAAGCCAAGTATGGTATGTGTGTAGTGCAGGATCCTTTTGGTGTAGCATAAAACCCAATAAATCAATGAAATTAAAAGGAATATTTTTCATAAAATCTCAGGGTGTTACATTCTACCCCCTTAAAATTAATTTCACCCTCAAAATTCATCAGGGTTATAAATGATTTACAACTCAAAAGATTCTTTAATAGAAACCCACATCGTAAAAAGGAGTACCAAAACATATCTTTAAAAACCAAATCATGAAATGTAACGGTTACCCAAATTAACAAATCACTGGGTTTCCACATAGGAGAACATAGGTGAAAATATTGATATGGAAGATAAACCAAACCATCAAGTTCCGATGGAGAGTGGTAGAGAACATGGCTATGAAAAATCCAACAATCACAAAGCCATAAATTTGTGATGATCTAAGGTACCATCTGATTCATCGGATATAAGGGCACTAGGACAACATATTTGGTTTTCAAGATGATTTCCCTAATGTTGAAGAAATTTAATTAGAAGAAATACTTTATTTTGGTATAATCTCATCGTTGTTCATGTCTTGAACAATTTCCACTTCATCTCTTAAAGAAATGAAGTTGACTTTTCTCATTTGTGAAGTGTTAGCAGATCTTGTGATATAATGATGGGTCATTCCATATGTCTCAAACAAAAGGTTATCAAATGTTATCAAATATACATAAGTCCATCTATGGCGAGGCTAATCGTATATGATCCCAAAAATGTACTTATAATTAATCTATCATACCGCCTAATAAAACTAGTTTTTACGATCCACGGACTTCTTGTAGGCCGGTGGTTGGCGATAAAGGCATGTCGCACTTCATTTGTGGGTTTGATTCCCACAGACTTGTCCAACGCGATGGGTTGTTTCCCATCCTGTAGGTTGTCTTTTTTTCTAAAACTATATTATTATAACATTCCATAAATAATATCGATAAAATTTCTAGCCTTAAACAATACTGAATTATGTCCAACATAATCCATTCCAATCTTTAGGCTTATCCAAAATAATTATGTCTAAGCTCAGAGTATAATGAAAGCAATTACTAAAAATGTCATCTTCCGAGCAAGTGAATACCATCATTTATCATACGATATATCTTGTTGGTCACATTGAAAACATGTGAATACCTTAATCATGTGTTCTCTTGAAAAATGAATACCCATTGAACCTTAGTGAAAACATGAATGCTGTCAAAATTCAACACTTTCTACATACCAAAATCCCAAAATTTCTATATACACAAATCATGATATAACTTTGTCATTATATCAGTCATGAGCTCATTTCATTTTTTTCTTTACCCCTTCATTATATGCATATCATCTTCTTCCCAAAAATATTTCAGTCACTTTTCGTGGTTACCGATGCCATATTCTTATGGAAAACCACAATGGACCAATATATAGATATTCCAATATATAGTAAAATTACCTCAACAACATTATTCTTGAATACCAATACATAAACACTTTAATACATCTTATTTAATGATTGCCATGGAATAAGTCCTTCATTGATTTAAAAGTAACCTCTTAGGTCAGGGCATTGAGTTGGGTAATGACCTTGTTCTCCACAGATAAGTCATTGGACTCCATAACAGTATATTACTCTATGACTCTATTCTCCACATAGATAACATCTTCCCCTCCATTTGAGGTATTCCTCAAGGTTATTCTTCCATTATTTAGAAATCTCAATCTTCTTTTCTCTATGCTCCTCACCATGCGAACATGCATAAAATTCCATCTTCCTCTTATTTGATGACTTAGGAATACATCTAAAGTTAAACTTGTTAATCATATATCGAGATGACTGATTCGGCATAATCACAATATCTTTCTCTCTAGGCATTACAAAATTTTGTTGATCTTTGTCACCAATTTTTCCATTGGAATCAATGTAAAATGAATTATTTCTCATTCCCTCCATTGACTAAGACCAGAAACCATAGTGTAAGAAACAGATAAAATAACTAGGAGCCACATGATCATAAAAAGTCACTTATGGGATGTCTAACACATCAAAAATTGTTTAATAAATGACCCCTTAAGTTCTCCGTAGGTTATTCATGATCATCAACATAATTCTAGGACTCTAACCTATACGTATACTTAACCTTAGGGACATCCCCATACATACCTTATAAATATATCTAGGGATCTCACTAAGGTCTTCGCATCCTAGTCTCCAAATTTTAACTAAACCGAACCACTGATACCAACTATAGAGACCCAAATCATGACGTACATGGAAATTAAATTACCTTTGTGGAATACTTAATACATAACAAAAAAAGACACAAAAGGACCGTAATAGTTTAGTGTCTTGGGAAACATGGAACATAATCTTCTAATCATGGTGAAAGATCTTCAACATCTCCAACAAAGATCTTCCCCTTTTGTTTTCTCACCTAAAACCTTTCTTTATATCCTGAGGAAAAGAAAACATAAAAATGGTAATCTCAAATGCTCAGTAATGGTATGTGTAGAGAAAATAAAACAAACCAAATAGATTTGAACTTCAAAACATGAACATAAAGTTTTAACATAAAAATATTGAGTTGTGAAATAAATCTTGGCAGTACGTAAGGCATAGATCATAAATAAACATTAATCATGATAAAATATAATGGGAATAAAACATTTAATTGTGGAAACCATTAAGCACATGTTATGGTTTCCATAGTAGACAACGCATTGCTTCCAAGACCATCTTAGTGGACAAAGTCCCATTCTGAATCGTGTTCACTCCTCATTCCAGACCTGTATCATTGAACCAGATTAACTTTCCATTCTAGCCATGTCTATATCATGAGAAATAAATATTTACCCAATGCATTTGAGGGAGGTATAGGTCCCACCCATCTCATAATTAAATCATTCTTAATTGTGCCACAAAATAAACATATAACATTCATAATAACCCAACGAATAAAATGGGTTTCATAAACATCATCCCACCATATCATAATCCCTATAAAACAAATTGATATCATTTCATCAAAAGAAAAATCACACCATGTAATTAATATAGACATTATACTTGAAACATAAACATGATAAATAATGTCATCTTAGATGGAAAACAGTTTTGATAAAACACTTGAAATGAATTCTTGAGGAAAATATCCTTTCTTCTTGAAAATAAATTTATTTTCACAAAATTACACACAATTTTGAATGAAATGGATTTTGTTGAAAATAACCATGAAATCTTGTGGAGTAATATTCATGAAAATAAGGCGATATGAAACCGTAAAAATATGTTCATACTTAATAAGTTAAAAAAAATTCTCCTCATACTTTTGTCAGATAAGCCAAAAAGTACCACGTATGGTAAACAAAAGAAAGATTCCTTCCATAACACAAATTAAAAGTAAAATAGGGTTAAAAATGACATTAAGAATACATGGAAAAATATTAAACACTTTATGAAAAACATTTTTATGGACATGGAAAAAAATATAACCCCAGTAAATACTTATGTATAAGCAATCTCGGATAAAAATGAGATTTGAAAAATTATCCCTTACCTTAGGTCCGATATGCTTTGTACATATCTGAACCTCCTGTATAATAATTTAAATAATGTCATTGACTTATTATAGAATCATATTAATTGTTATGATATCATATATGGTTCACTTATAACTTTATATTACACGTTCTTTGGTAAATTCCATGTTAAAGTAGTGTTTTGGGTAAAATCACTATATTTATCGTACGTGTTTGGACTTGATGTTATTGATATTATTATTACTTATATATTTATTTAATTACTTATAGAATTTAAATCATGATTTTTATATCATATAAATATTCAGTACATATATATATATATAATATAGATAAATGAAATGAAATACACCGTTTATGGAGATGGTAGGCCGTACGTACGCATTAACGTTGTTTTCCTTTCCTTATTGACATTAATGGAAGTAAGTAGATGAAATGTATTTATATATACATAAATACAGTATAATTATTAGGTCATATATTTAATTATTACTTATTATATATACTTTATAATCATTCTTGAATTTTTAACATGGAAAATGAATCTCATCACGTCGTGGGGACGGTAATTCGTACGTACGCACGAGTGATGATATCATTCACATATTTGATGAATGGAATTTTACTGGATGATATAATACCACATAATCAGTATGATATTATAATAATCATATATTTTAATTATTTACACCTTTATACCCTTCCAAATATGGTGGTGGTGGAAAAACAGATTACAACACGGCGTGGAGACGTTATTCCGTACGTACACACGAGTGGTGATTTCATTTTCCGTATGATGGATAGAAGGAGAAATGCGGTTATTTCATATTTATAATAACATATTAGTGTATTAGTAATACATATGTTATTACTCTACAATGAAAAAACTAAATAAGAAGACGTTTAAGAAGAATGAAAACTTGAAAGAATCTGTAGAAGATATTACCTCTTCTTCGACGCACCTCCTTTAAACTTCTTCTTAGGGAACTAGAGTTGGTATTTTAAGGAGACCAGAACATCTATGATATAAATTAAGGGGTTTAAGAGAGGAATTGGAAGGGTTTGTTGGATCTTCAAGGCTCAAAAGGGTGTTAATAGAAGAGGGAAGGGGTGCCCTTTTTATAAAGGAGGAGAGGGGCACCTTAGGAAAAACTTAATATAAAATTTTATAATAAAGTCATATTCGATTTATAATAGCTCTAAATTAATTTATTTCGAAGATAAAGTAGGTATGGGTCTAAATCCTTTCAGTAAATACGTTTTAGACAAGTTTAGGTTACTATTTTAACATTATCATTTAGATTTAACTCTAAGTTAAATAATTTATCTTTTACCGTGTCTTCTTGTTTTTTTTACACTATATGGTTCATTAACTTACATTAACAAGCCAAAATTACCCCATGTAGTTCATTGTTAATATATATAACTTTATCTAATCCATTTGGACGATCCTTATATTTTTAGGAATAAAATCACAATTAATAATATAATATTTTTAACAAAAACTATTTTATGTCAATTTTGACACTATTTGGTAATTGATTTTTGTGAGAATCATAATAGCACTATTAGTTCGAAAAAGATAATTAACTAAATACTAAAATATCATATTAACCTATAAAATTAGTGTAATTAAAAAAAAAGTCTCAAATTACTTTTATTTGGGTATTTATAATATCAATTATGTTAATATATTATTAATAAGGTAATTACTGCATCATCATTGTGTCATAAATAAATTAACTTATTTAATTTCTAAAAATAATAAATAAACTACCATTATGTAGGAAATGTTTTTATCTTTATAATTAATATTAATAGTTGAATTTTTCTTATGTATAACCCAATATTAAAAAATAGCTATTAAAATTTTATTTTAACTATTTTAACTCTTCTTTAAATAAAGTAATAATAAATGTCCTAATCTAATGAAAGTGGAACATAATGATAATATTATATTCCTAAGGTTGTTTTTGGTCGAATTACACTTATATAATATAATTAGGACATGTGTTAAGGTGATAATAATATCATTTTTCCCTTAATTACAATATTTAATTTTAACTTTGGTAAATAAAAGTAAAAAGTTAGTATTCACCAAAAATTATTTTCATCTAATTGAACCAAATTTTACTTACTGATATCAACCATATCTCTCAAGTGTTTTAAATTCCACTCACAGAAGTGGTAAAATTAATTTTTATTTAAATTTTCAAATTCTCCTAGGAGGTCGCTAAAAGACTATGAAAACTTCAATAAAATTTTTATATATCTAATGTTATTATAAAATGACTCCAATGAATTAAATTGTTCTTATATAGGTATTATGTATCAATTTTTACATAAAATAAATTTAAATAAAATCAATAATTATTTTAATAAAAATTTGGTTTTTAAATAGTAACCCAGTGTTTTCACTATTAATAAAAAATTGAATGTTTTTAGAAAAATACAAAAAATTCACCCTAGGATAATTTCAATATTCTGAATCCAAAAATGAGGTCCATTTTGAACGATAAAATTTATAACATTTCTAAAAGTGTGTATTACTATTCATAACGGCTAGTTTATATAACATATTGTTGTTTAGGGAAACTCAGTATTGCGTACAACACACGCTATCATGGAAGGTCGTGATTGCGTGTAATGTAGGCAAAATCCGAGATGCGTGTAGTGCAAGATCCTTTTGATGTAGCATACAATAAAAGACATAAATGAAATTGAAAAGAATATTTTTCATTAAATCTCGGTTTGTTACAACTGGAGCACATACTAACTTCTCCTTTAGATACTCAAAAGCTGCCTGACACTGATCAATCCATATGAATGCCTGATCCTTCCTGGTCAAAGAAATCAGCGGAGTTGCAACTTGTGAGAAATTGGCTACGAACCTCATGTAGTTGCCTGTGAGACCAAAGAAACTTTGTACCCCTAAAACTGTCTTGGGGGATTCCCAAGAAACAACTGCTTCTATCTTCGATGGATCCACAGGTACACCATGTTGGGACACAACATACCCCAAGAAACGGACTTCTCGAGTCCAAAACTCACACTTCATCAACTTCCTATATAGATGATGTCGACACAAAACTCCCAAAATGGATTGTAGATGCTCTGCATGCTCCCCTTCAGACGTGGAGTTCACAAGGATTTCGTCAATGAAAACTACCATGAACTTGACTAGGAACTCACGGAACACAGCATTCATCAATCCCATGATTACTGCTGGACCATTCATCACGCCAAATGGCATTACAACAAACTCATAATTCCCATGACGAAAATGGAAAGCAGTCTTTGAGAAATCCTCATCCTTCACACGCATCAGATGATATCCTAAACGAAATTCAATCTTTGAGAACCAACTTTCACCCTTCATTTGATCGAATAATTCATCAATCCACAGAATAGGATAGCGATTCTTTATTATCACTTGGTTAAAGCGACGATAATTGACACACAACCGCAAACTTCCATCAGAATTCTCCATGAACAAAACTAGTGAACCCCATAGTGACATACTTGGTTGAAAAAAAAACCACACTTTAATATACCATCAAGTTGTATATGTAGCTCCCGCAACTCAGAAGGGGCCATCCTATATAAAGACATAGAGATAGGAGACCCTCCTAGACGTAGCTCGATCCCAAACTTGATCTGCCATTGAGGGGGTAATGCAACAACATCTTCTGGAAAGATATCAGGGTACTCCTCTATGACCCTATGAAGAGACAACTGCTCATCCTCTGAAGCACTCAGCATCATCTCAGCCATCATGGATGATAAGGATGGAATGCACCTATGACCCATCCGAGGATCTCGCCCACCAACAAACACCACTGGCTCTCTATCAGCACCACTGAAGACGACCTTCTTCCTGAAGCAATCCATGATAGCCTACACCGAATACAACCAATCCATGCTGAGGATGAAATAATATGGTCGTATTCGTAAACATAGTAAATCTCCCCAAGAGCGGTGTTTCCCCAACACTAGATCACAGTCTCTCTATACATCAAACAAGTTAGCTCGACCTCCAACTGGCGTGGTCAAGGCCGAGGGCACTGGAAGTCTCTCTACCTCATGTCCCAAAGCATGGACAATGGTAGGTGATGTGAAGGAGTGTGTCACTCTTGAATCAAAATGGGCATACACCAAGGTATAAAACAAGAAAAGGGTACCTAGAATGACATATGGCTTGCCTGGAGCTGGCAATGCTAGAGCATGAAGATGGCCTTGACTTCCTCCACGGCCTCTCTGACCCTGATGACAACCACCACCATGGACGCTCTATGCTCTCTAAGGATGGGGGTGTCATGGAGTTGTCCTCTGCCTACCCCATCTACCCTATAGTGATCTAAAGATGGTGCAACCGGCAGCTATTGCCTCAGCTGGAACTGCCTCAACAGAGGAACCTAGAGCAGAGCGCCTGGTGCGCGATGACCACTCTAAAAGGTGGGGCACTCCCACTACTGATAACCACTAACACCACAACAAAAACAAGAACATATTCCCTTGGCATAGGCCTGAGAGTTCCTTCCTCTATAGAAACGAGATGTGAAGGTTAGGGACCTACCCCCATCTAAATAGAAACTCTTATGTCCTGAAACCTGGGAAACCCAGACCACAGCTTGGCTTCGTGAAGGATCATGACGATCCCCCTCTCATGATGATCCGGTCCTGGAAAAAGTACTCTTGACATCCTGTGCCCATGCCAGTACCTCATGATATGTCTTCAGCATAAATGTGGTGACCCAGCGCTAGATATCAGGATGCAAAGACTCCTCAAAATGCATCGTCTTGGCCTCCTCATCTGGCAGCAGGTATGAAGCATATAGTAAAAGGTTCCTGAAACAGATTCCAAATTCTTGAACACTAGAGCTCCCCTGTAGAAGGGTAAGAAGCTCATGGCGACTGGATGCCTTCACAGTCACAGAAAGAAACTTTACTCTAAACTTGTCTCGTAACTCCTCCCATGATATCGTTGATTCCTCACAATCCCCAAGGAACAAGAACCACCACTGCCTTGATGCTCCACGTAGCATCGTCACAACTATGGACACCCAGTGCTCTTTATGAGCACAGATCGATCCGAATCCGATCTCAACCTCATCAAAGCAGTCTTCCGTGACTATATCTGAAACAGAGCCCCCGTACATCTGTATATTCTGGTGATGAAACTCTCAGAGTGTCTTCCTCCAAGTGTCATCGTCGTCAACCCCTACCCTACGGTGATCTGCTGGAACAGCATGCTGGACATTTTCTGTGCAAACCTGACGAAGACGTCGACATGGATCCATACCTATAAAATAACAACCGTTAGAGTTCCTAAAACTGAAATATGTAGGACTAAAAATTAATTAATTAATTGTTTTCTTTTAGTCATATTAGGTTAACCTATCCCAAGATCGGCCCATTCAAACAAAGGCGCAAAGAAGAATGATTCATGATACTTTCCTAGGTATCTACCCTACAACTAGTATCACGTTGTTTAGTAGTCATTGTAAACCTAAAGGTCTGTACATCAGATCATAGGAGTCCCTAAATGCCTATCTCTCAGTCGGTCTCCAGTGTTTACCTCACTTGATAGACATGAATGACGCTGTTTCCCTAACAACCCATGCAACCTCACCTGTGCCTAACTCGAAATCCATATTATCCCTAAACTTGACCTCTAATAGAACTATGTCATGACCCCCTCCCTAATATATGTACCCCTCCTGGGCCAGCAATGTGAGAATATAGATAATGACCCCCGAGTCCCACCTTCAGTAGGCCCCGGGTTGGCTAATAGCACCGAGGGTAGAGTAACACACAAATGGGAGGAATTTCCCTCTAAGAGAACACATGCAGAAGAGAGAGATAAGATATACACCAACCAACTCCAAATCATAACTGGAATATAAACAAAAACCCAAGTGTACAAATGAAATGTCATGAAGATGTAATGCAAATGAAAGGGGAAAACTGTAAGTACCCAAAAGGAAGTAAAAAACAACAGCAATCACGATCCCAAACAACTCTTACAACCACAAGTAATTAATCACCAACCTGATCTCTAACCTACTCCATTTGAACTGAAAAATAGTTTATATGGACATAGGGTGAGTATAACAGTATACTCAGAAGGATCCTCCCCAAAACCTCTCATGCAAAAGTAAAGAGAGCATGCTAAATCATAGTGAGAAACAAGTGAAACTAACTCATTGCCTAAGTAGGTATACTAAGTTCCAAAACACACCATGGCGACTATCACCAAGTAATGAATACAAGAATATAGCATATAGTAAATAATATCAAGGATACCACACTAATACATCGCCACTGGTTTCCTTCTTTTCCCCAATGTCGCACGTCCTAAGCATCTCTCTCCAAAAGGCTTACCGTAGACACCTGGGAGAAGCACCACAATAAGAACCTCGTGCAACATAATGGCTTTCCCTCAGACACCTGGGCGAAGCACCATACCATCCCCACAACTAAAAGTAACAAGGAAGGTTCCGGGAGCCACCACAACTCATATACCGTGTATCATACGTCGGGTATTATACCTCAAGGCATTACATCCCCTACACCGAGTAAGGATCCTCAAGCCATCAGAGCCTATACACATTACACCTATAGTATTCCATAGAAAACTATATACAAAATATATGTGTCTGAATAACCACAAGCTATTACAGCCCTATACACACATATATGGGGAAAACTAACCGTTGTTCCTATCAGCACAAGTAAATACCAAGAGAAGAGATCATGGCCAAAGGGGGTAGTCATCCATTCACCCTCCCATCAGAATGTTAGGAAAAACACCCCCTGGGCTCAGAATCCCCAGGGTTTCATTTTCCCTTACTGACACGGTGGAGTAGCATATAGAAACACAGAAAGTAAAAAATATACTATATCTCACCACCACACTATGGGAATTACCTAGTAGTAAACACAACTATAGCTAAAGTCTCTCAGACTCTGGGCTGCTACTTCTAAGTCTAGGTATCCTATAAGCATACAACCACTTAAAGAGCTTTATTAGATTAATTCATTCCCTTTTTTGTCAGTTCCATTGTACGTTCATTAATTCTTTAAACATTAATTAACCATGAACAATACCATATTAAATTTCATTAGCATCACACACAAAGTCAACTGTTCCATATAAAATTACAACCTCATCATTATGTTGGAGCATCTCTAAATCGATGGGTAAACCCCATTTATTCAAAATTTTCATTACAGAATGACTTTCCCATATTCCTATGCATTCTTGAAAAGCTTTATATGAAACTAATGCAAGGGGGCTCAACACGGTGAGTAGATATACTACCCGTCGAGTCTTTTCCCCCTATATCAAGAGCGTATACCCATACTCCATGGAGAAGCTAAACACAGAAAGCACGTTGCATACCCTGTGTATATTCTCCACTTTCAGAAAAAGGGTAAACACAACCAGTTGCCTTGGGCAGTGGGGAAAAGTAAAGCAGATAAACAACCAAAGAACCAGCAAGAATCCAACAATCACATTCATCCCTGTCAATCATCCCTAGTGTCCTCCCCGACGCCCACATGCATAAACCGATGCATCTCGCCACTCTAGGAGTCATCTGCCACCATAACCAAAAAGGCCTCTATGCCCCCATATATCACAGAACCCCTCCAGGGTCACATCTCAACACAAGTTTCAGGAAAGCAACCATCACATCAATTGGGCTATGGAACTTTAATAAACAAGAGGGTAACTTAGAACCCTTCAAGGAATTATCAAACAATCAAATTTTTTAATCCATCTTGAATTAACAGATTTATAATCCGTTTGTTCCAACATCAGAAAACATAACCAGTAAGATATCACAAATGATTAAACATGCTTACTGCGCCAATTTGATTAACATCAAATTACTACAAGAACCAGATTCATTCACATGCCTCCTTATCATTAGCCAAAAAATATCAATTAATCCCATTTTACATTCTTTACTGATTTCCATCAAGAACAAACAGCTATGAAAAGTAAGCATAGATATCACACTATCTAGCAAAACAAGAGAAATATCATACGATCGATAACATATTCATTATCTGGTTTCAAAATATTTATTATGTCAATTCCATTGTCATACAGTGGTATAAAACATGATAACATTACAGTTTCATGTAAAATAAAGAGAAGCAAGGAATCCCCTGCCTCAATGGTTTAAGACGAAAACCACAATGGTCGAAGAACGCTCAAGAAACCAGGGTCGATTCTCCAGAAACATTCCTTAGATCTCTTATCCTAGTAAGATCAAGACCAAGGCTCATCATATTTGGAATCGACACACTTAGATCTACCCATAACAGACGTAGGTCTATGAAACCGAGATAATAGTATAATTATATCTATGTGGATCAAAGAAACCGATCGATAACAAAGAAGAACGATCACATGCCTTGAGAATCTGACTTCGATTCACCACGAGAAGCCTTCAGATTGCCTACAAAACGATGGGAGAACCCTCCTTGACCTTAGGAGAATCAAAATCCTCAGTTAGGTCCACCTAAGAGCTTAAATGAACCCCTTTAGAGGCAAAACGAGTTAGATCCACAATTTAATGATTTAATTTAACTGCCTGCACGGTTAGTCTGAACCGTTTGAAAGACTATGTGCTAACCATGCATTGGCTACTGCCTCGACCACCCTTCTCGCACGGTTTGGATGCACTGCTAGACAAACCGTGTGCCTCCTGTGCGAAATCTACTGCCTCAAAGAACAACCTCGCATGGTTTTTCCACGCGGTTTAGACAAACTATTCTCCTCCCGTGCGAAAGCTATTTCCCTTTAGTTTTCCTTTAAAAATTCACCCAAAAACACCCCCAAGCCACTACTCCAAACAAAAGGTAGTTAGAAACATCAAAAGTACCTGAAAACATAACATGACGTTACAGTTCACAATTGTCTACCGTTGGAACTGTTACAGAAATTTAAATGTTGGAAAAGATTTGGGGATAAGTCACCTTGACCTCCCAGAACACCTCTAACACCACATTTCCAAAATGTAATGTACTGGATAGGTCCGTTCCATTATAGAGTATGTTATCAATAACCCATACTATGTTACAACCTCAATTTTACCTAGGTAAACCCACGAAAAAAATTCATAGTGACATCACCCATTTTGACACCAAAATAGGAAGCTTCTATAGAGTCTATACTAGTTCCTAGGGTTCTACCATCACCTAATGATATGTAGAACACCGAATATTGAAACCAACTATCAATCATTTCATTCCCATCCACTAATACTAGTTTAATATGTCATGGAACATCTTTGTGATACTTATATGTAATTCCCAATAATAGGCATGTAAATCAACAAAAACAAATCTCAAATTTATGATGGAACCCATAACCTTAAATAAATATATAAGATCTAATCATGATTAATAAAACATCCAGGTGGTGGGTGATAACTAGAAACCCACTATAACATGACCCAAAACCCAGGATTAGAAAGATACCTCTTCTCAACTATTTCCATAAGATTGGAGGTGACTCTTTAAGTTTTAAGGATAGGTTTCTGAGGATAATCATAAATCAATAACTATATATTAGAAAACTTCAATTAACTACCACACAAAATTGTCCTTCTGAACTCAATATGATTGATTCCTCATGCTCAGATAATAATAGATATAATTTCCGTTTCCAGGAATATAGATATCCCAAAAGTCATATTACTATGGGTATTCTACCCACCTTAAATTTTAAATATTTATTTTGGGCTATGTGAACATGTATTTGAGGATAGTTTGGTCTGTACAAACCATAAACTTCTCATGCATTAGATAATGCCTCCAACAATAAAAGAAATTATATAAATAAGAAAACTATAGGTCATGTGTAAGATAATTTATCTCATGGGAACTTAACTGATGTGACCCATATTTCACGAATCGATCCTCCATCATCATGTATTCTCATATCCCAACACTTAATGAATCACAATGATCTATATATCTTCAGATAATTTTTTGAATTATCTTTATTGGTACTAAATTAGATCTTAATTTCAACACATGAAAGGCTATTTCATAGAAATCAGACCATAAAAACATAACACCTGCAGTTCAATACCTTGATAGAAATTCTATGGGAGACATGTATCAAATAAAAAACCTATAATAACCAAAATAAACCCATGAATAATAATATAAAATTGATCATATGATGATCCAACCAATCCATGGAAATCACTTTCTCTAAATCAACATATATTACTACCTCTGAGATAATGTGGGAAAGTATTTTTAGATTGTCCATTCAAAATTACAATTTGATGTTCATATTATACATGGGGTTCTCTCTTAGTGTATTTAGATGAATCTCATGATTTTTGGAATTTTCCTATCAATTACGATAATACACCAATATGTTGTCCATGAATACTACCACAAATATATCATGATACTAGTGGAATCCCAGTTCATAAGAACTATAATGATCAATGGAACATTTATGAGACTGAACAACATGATACAATTATCGTACTATCCATTCACACTATGGAATGTTTTATGAGTATTTTATGACTTTCTGACAGAATCATGGTGATCATCCATCTTCAATACAATTTTAATGAAGACCATTGCTCTTCTAAGCTGGTAGAAGTGATCTTCTATTTTAGGCAAAGGATACAAGTTCTTCACCTTAATCTTCTTCAATTTATGGTAATTGATGACAATAATAAGGGATCAATCCACATACTAATTGAATAGAATTGATTAAACCCATGTAGAAGTACTATATACTATAAATAACATAGCTTCTATTTCTTATAATTGTCTTTTGAGTTCCTGAGTTTTTGTAGGTGCCATAATGTTAGGGGAAATAGACACTGGTGCTGCTCCAACACTATCTCAATTGTAAACTCCACCACTATCGTGAGTGGAAATCATGAATATTCAGTAAGTAACACGTCTCTAAGATTATCCCATATAATAGGGAAATCTACATATCTCATTCATTTATCATCTAGATAAATGCTAGAAATATGGTTTTTCACTCCATAAATACAACTATTATCAGTTCTATCTTTACATTCCTGAAAAACCCAGTCAGTCTTGTGAATATATTTACTGCCCTATGGTGATGAAAAATATACCCTTTTTGATAAACATCAACTTAATTATGATAGTTTATTAACCATTCCATCACCATGATTACATAAATTGATGTAATGTAGAGGAAAAAAATATCTCATACAAAGATATAATAACATATCTAAAGAGTAAATTAATTACACCGACATTTGATCCAAAAAAGGAAACCACAAATAAAATATATGGTATTTAAACCATATTACTAATCAATATGAAGACCCATACATACCGTAATTACTGTATATATTATAGAATGTGAATAGAATGTTTCATATATAGAGAATATAAAAAATTGGATACTATAATAGTACCTTGAAGTATAGGAGGTACAACACACCAATACATGGGTACATGCTAAAATGAATGTTTATTTACATATCCATGGCCCTGAGTTACATCCTAGATACCTAAATTAGACCCAAATTGATGGATCTATATCTAATATTACTAGCTTTCATGACCACATCCACCTCTTTGACCTAATCACCATATAGTAGTCTAGTTTCCTAATAGAAAAAGAGATACCAATCCATCTCTCGAATGTGGAGTCGGTGAAGATCCCTTATTAAATGGGAATTGAGAGAACATTCTTTCAAAAGGCTAAATATGATATATTTTACCACATAATATACACTCAATTGTGTCCTTGGTTCACTAGTGTTTCTTATTTCCCATCTTTCTACACCACTAACATGTCACATAACTGCTAGTTCGGGTCATCTGACTTCCATTACCCCCCTGAGATGACTCATAATTACAATTATAACTTCTAAAAAATAATCCTTCCAATATTTATGCTGATGTGACCTAGACAACACTATCTCATATCCATAATTTATTCTCAGTGGTAAGGTCATGGTTCACTATTTATAAAATGATAATAAACCAAAATATTTTCACACGAGAATGGATAATATATAATAGACATAACACCCTACTGTAAGTTAATAAACTCTCAAAAGAGGTATGATCTTAGTTTTTAACACTGTATGTAATCATATATGATCATCATGGAGTCCCTATAGATATTTTCATTATGATTATATTTCTAGGAAACAACATCCATATAATTTAGGGTAGAATCACAAATCATAAAAGGTGTGATCTTGACCCTCTTATATAGAGGAACCTCCAATGGATTGAAGATGGATAACATGAACTCCATCATAAAACTAGTAGCCTGCGGAATACATTTTATCCATAATGGTAGAAGACTATTTTTGTTGGACTTCGTGGGTCAAATATTCTATAGTAGGGGTAAATCAGGTGTCTCCCTATATATGTTATACTAGTAACATGAATCCCACTTAGAATAGAGCATCAGAACCCATATTAGGAATAGTGTATGTTCTATAGGAGGAACTACAGGATGTAATATTTGTTCATCCAGTGGAACCACCTTTTGAGCATGATAATTTTCACCTTCTTGGCATATGACCTAAGGCCATAATGGTGGGATATTTCTACAATTCCAAGCATTATCTAAAAAAAATTGATTATATAAAATATCTCAAGATATAGAAAAATTATTGGTATACATCCTTCCTATATAAGGGTAAACACCACCATCTTGTTACAAAATTTAGGTCCAGGTGATATAAAAGATTAATAAGGATAATAAGAGAAAATATCTAATACCAAATAAAAAAGGTTGGTTCATTGTCAATTTCTAATATCACAATGTATAGATCCCTATATATAGAGTGTCAATTTCATGGTATAGAGGAAAAAACATATGTTACAGTTGGTAAAACCATTTGACGAAAACTATATTATATAAGAATTTAAATGTATTACATTATATAATCATTTATATGTAAATATATAACATGACTAAGTAAGATGATCCACTAATCCCATTTTCTAAATACATATGCTTTATAAGTTGCAATTGGCACATCATGTATTTATAACATGTCCTTTATGTTTGATATTATGGTGTAACATGTCATGTAAAGTTATTTTCATAAATGAATCACCATTCCATATCTATATAAGTACATTATTCATAAATTAATGTTCATATTAATTTTATCAAAATCAATTACCATTTCATCATAGTTAATAGTGGTCTATTTCTTAAATAGAGAATAATAGGTTAATTAAAGAAATCAGAATTTTTATATAAGAAATATTTATTTTGGTTGTCTATAATAAATTAAATAATTCAATTATAATATCACATTAGAAATAGTTCATATGATTAAAAATATAATATAAAGGGAACTAGTAATATGCATTAGGAAACGAATAAAGTAATATAAACATGGCATGGAAAATGTATGACATGTGATTCCTCAAGTGTTAACCATGATCCTTCAAGTGATTCCTCCATTCCAAAATCTACTAATGAGGTAAATAAAATCCATAATAATAATAATAACAATTCCACAAATCTTGTGTTTCACCGAAAAGTGATATCAATAAAACTATAACA
Organism: Viscum album; assembly: GCA_963277665.1. Taxonomy (NCBI): domain Eukaryota; kingdom Viridiplantae; phylum Streptophyta; class Magnoliopsida; order Santalales; family Viscaceae; genus Viscum; species Viscum album. Next base: position 586,170,670 of record OY728141.1, on the reverse strand, counting down.
AGAAAAAACTTGAACAATAATGTCCCATCCTAGGTAATTTGGTTATTCTCTATACATGGGATCACTACGGATATTCACATGCTTAATAAAAATTTAAAAAACATTTTTATTCTCCTATATAATAACCCTAAATTTAATAATCAAGGTAATGAATCTATTATAAAAATTATAATAACGAAAACAAAATTCACTTATATGTTACTGATCTCAGTTTTCCATGTGGGATCAAGCATTCTTCCCTATGTGGAGGAGGCTACTGACAAGCAGCAATGGTCCCTGATATAGTTGAGAGATGATACTATCATTATCAAAGTGTAGTTTAGAGGTATAAAATTTTAGAATATAGTTTAAAATATATAGTAAATGGACATTTGGAGTATAAGTCATCCAGATATAATAAATAAGAAGCATAAAAACCTATATCATGTATGAAATTATGTGATGTGTGTATAAAATAAAAAATGGGAATACAAAAAAACATAGTAGTGGACATAAAAAAATTATTTACATAATAAATAAACAATAAAAGATATTTCCAAATTCATAATGAGAATAATTTCATCCCTATACTCCTATACTATATCCATGTATGTAATATTAGAAATCCATTGTTGGATTCATCCCTCCACCCTAGACAGCATCCATGTTTTTTGTCTGGGTACTAGTTCACAGCTAGAATAAGTGTGAAAAAAAAATATTTGGCTTCCACCCATTGTGTCTAGAAAAATACACTATATATATAATGTGTAATATTTAGGTAAAACTCACTGTATATTTTAAACTAATTCAAATCACATTATCCCAAATTCATCATGGGATACCCAACTGATACTACCTAATTCAGCCTAATCCCGAGTATCTATAAACAGATGGAACCATATATATATATATGTGTGTGTATGTATGTTTTCATATATATACCTCATATAAATTTGAACATGTATATGAATATATATAGATACAAACACTATATAGGGAATGATGTGTATTCCCAAGTCATCTATGCATAATCATATATGGTTTGGTAATTGTCATGCCTTTTCAGAATAAGATGGAAATATAACTACTTATTAAATAATGTAATTAATTTTCCAAATCCAAGTATTTTATTTTTATTTTAAGGTGAATGAATTGTTTTAATTATTAAAAAAAATCCCATCCATGTAATATTGCATAAGGAACCAAAATATCTCTGTAGGTATACAATATAAACCAATAACAAGAGGAGTCCATCCATGGAATTATATATTAGAATCCATGTATCACTCACAACATAGTATGTAGGAATAACCATCTGATCATATTAATGGAATTCTTCATAGGTAACCAAGTATACCTCGAGGTGTGGTATAATATCATTCTCCTCTATAAATGTCTAATGTATTAAACATATTGAACCAAGTAACAATCATGAAATAATAAAAATGAATCTTCCGGGTCAGGCCCTCCAAGGCATTCTAGAAAATAATTCATGTATCTCCCGATATGCTATAAAATTACTTTTATAACTAAATGAATTTATTATTCAGGATGAGACTTACTATTTAATTCAACATTAGAACCCTTGTATCACCCTCAGTATGTTATAATGGATGTTCATGGGTTAGTGTTTAACTGAAATCACAAAACACTTCTCTTAATCCAAATTTTTCTATTAATTCATTAGGAAACCTTATGTAAAAACAAGGAAAAAGGTATTATGAACATGGAATTCCATTTTAAGATTATTTAATTTGAATTGAAATTTATTCACAATGGAAATTAAAAAAACTTATGTGGTGGTTAGAAATCATGTTAAAGAATAAGTCTCAAGGTCCACTGAGAACAACACCCCTATTGGATCGCTCACATTGATGTAAAAATAATACTATGGTTAAATTAGGAGTATAAGAATACCCTATGCAGGGTGATATCATTTAATTAAATTAATTATACATATAAGAGTCAACGCATGAAAGGTACATAGTGCAACATGGGGGATAAAAAAATAAAAAAAATACCTTAATGGAAAAAAAAATACCACCTACTATAGCTTGTTAGATCATTATGGTCTTTAGATTCATTCTAGAATGGAAGAAATCAAAAATATAACAAATAAATATAAAATAGGTTATATTAACTCACATAAATATTTCATTTTATACATCTAAATAAATACAAACTCGTTCAATGGTATTGAATATCATATTTGTGGCTAACAAACATGGTGAACGATGAAATAAACTAACTTTGTATGTGGGAAGAAGATCAATTAAAAAAATAGAGGAAAAATAAGACACCAAAAAGGTGTGTTATGTGATTAATGTTTTAGGAAAGAAGATAGAGGGTTTAAAAATTAAATAAGGTTAGGGATAAATTATAAGTACACCCAATATTAACTGACACATGATTTGGTTAAATAGTTTGGCCAAACCGTGCACACCCCATGTGAAGCCCATCTACCCCATTATATTTTATTGTAGCACCTATAATGGTATAAATTACTATAAAAATAGTTTATTTCCTCAAAAAATAGGCCTCTGGGATATGAATAATCCATGACTCTCTTGAAATATCACATAATCTCTATGGAACTTCTATTTGGTTAAAAATAAAGGTTAAAACTAAAATTTAATGGTTATTTATCTCATAATAAAAGATTGGATCATACACCCAAATCACCAGGAATGAATATATACATATTATATTGCACATATAAAACAAGGATCATGACCCCAAATTTGTAATGGTGTTCTACCCACCATTTTCCTTCCCTTAGACTCATCCTTTATTACTAACCAAAAATATTCTCCAAAACCCACAATACATAGGTTTCTCTTATATCCTAACTAATATTAGGAAATCCTATTGGTCTTATGATCACAAACTAGTTTATTGTGTGACCCGTGTAATGATCACAGGATCCATGACCTTTATTTTCAATGCTAACACACATATACCATTGATTATGCTCTTCAGATAGGTCAAAACCACTGACCGAGTGAACACACAGTGCTCTCCTTAAAAAATGACATATATCCCTCATAGAATGACTAACCACATTACTAATATAAAAATAAGGATAAATCAAGAATTATGAACTTCAAACCATGGTCCCACAAAGATACAAGAAGTGAAACCAGAAATAAATGTATTGAGGCAACCAATCATACATTCATTGTAAACTATCAACAAATCCAACTGCACCCCAAACACTCTAACTTAGCTGACCCAGCAAACCTCATGCCTAACCACATATCATCTCATTTTAACAACATCTTCATCCAAATTCAGTATTGATCTAGTAATTTAATAGGTATCATTTCTCTTATTATGTTATGAATAGCAATAGGGCACTCAAATCCCACACCTACAAACTAGGATCTCTGTATATCCATTGATAAGGGGACTATGATTCCATTAAAAAAATTACTTTTGCATTATAAATGTGTCCAATCATCAAAAAAATACATATGGTTTAGTTAGGTAGAATACCACAATGAATCTATATATGATATCATAATATTGATTGTTGTTGATACATTAAACATATTATAATCCATCACCAATGAAGTAAGACATAAAAAGGTCCACATCATGTGTATCGTTTTTCCATAGAATAATGAATGAACATTAGACTCTTTCCAATGGTCCATCATCCAATTCACCTAAATTAAATACCTTAAATTCAGGTGTATCACCCTAGGGGATGTCATAAAACTATAAAAAAGAACAAAATATAAATATCATCATCTTGGAAACCAATACCTCCCATAAAAAGATGGTCATAATTCACCCTTCCAAGGTACATTAAACTATTTGAAAAATTATTAAACAACCTATCTAATAAATCTAAAAACCATAAAAATATACAACTTTGATACCATTTTCATCACAAAATAGACTAGGTTAACTTGAAACATGGCCTGATCTACCTAACAGAATGGATTCATGAATGAATCCCCATACAGTAGATGATACTGACTATATGAGAGGTATAAAATGGGTATAGTGGGGAGACTATACCCTATTATCATAGAGTATTAATTTTGAAAAATTATTAAACACATACACATAAAAAATAGGAGTACAAATAAATAAATAAATAACAACAAAAATAAACAATGAATGGAATATGGCATAAAACACACGGTGATAATATATACAATAACTGATCACCAAATTTCCAGACAAAATATGTAGAAAAATAAATAAATAATGAAAAAAATACATATGTATTTACGTCCATACCTTAGCTAAAAAACACAATCACTACATAACAATAGTGAAATTGTACTAAAACTCTACATGTGTTGATCTACTTGATCATTAAATGATGGGACTTCACTCTATTGGTATTTCTTCCTATATTCAACCTCAAAATAAGACCTATTATCATCACACCCATACTAAAGTTCTCATATAAGGGGTGAGAAATAAATCTTAGTGGAAAACCATAAATAGTGGTTCTAACATCTTCTATTGTAACATGTTCATGCAACACATGATATGTCTAGACTATTCAATTCTTACATGTATAATAGAAAAAATATACTAAACATAAAAAAATAAGGATAAAAAAAATAAACAGTGAGGCACGATTTCCAAGATGACACTCGAGATAGATTTACACCCTCTTTGGCCTGAGTAAAAGGTTTTATGGAATATGACTCACCCATATGAAAAACTTTATTCAGATTAATTTAGTCAATAAGTATTTTTAAATATATAACATATTAAAATCTAGGAAGTCAGACCCTATGATATCAAGCGATCCATTCAAATGATCACACACACAACTAATCTAATATAGGATTACAATAATATAATTTTAACTAGTAATAGGAAATATAGGACGCCAAATGATATTTTAAAGGTTTAGTAATTATTAAATAAGTATATAAGAAATCTAACTATAACTCATACTAATTAGAAACCAGAGAAATTATGAAATATTCTCATAGAGGTTAAAAATATACGGGGTCCATACCCTTCTATCCAATTACCAATGCTAAACATGATGTGGTATCACTAAGAATATCATCAATTGGATACCTAGACACCCATCACACCAACTATAAAATGGAGGAATTAATATGAATCATACTCAAGGACAAGACATATTAAAATAACATCTTTAATTTTACATTCACATGAAAAAGGTGAATAAAAACTGCTTAGTCGTTCTGTTCAATCCATATGCCATAAGAATATGATTTCTCCCATAACTAAAAAAATCAACACCAATTATAAATCCTCATATCCAACAATCATTTGGTAAAATTATTATTAAGATCCATTATTTGTACTATGATACTTGATAAAAATTAAAAAGCCTACAAGGGGTTCCTCCACCACTAGTAGAACCTCTGGTAAATCCCCTTCAAAGGAAACATAAATCAACCTCTAATAACATAAACTTATATTGAATAACCCCAATAAAAAATTGGAATCCACAATAGGTATCTCAATCATTAAACAACTCTACTCAATGAAACCTTGAAAACCTCTATGCACTATAAATTGACCTAGGATCTAATTAAAAAACCTAATGAAATTACTAAGTGAGACACATATAAGAATCTACAAAGTCCCACCTTTTTGGAAACATAAAAAGGATCCTATAAGTAACCCCTCCCCCCCAGAAAACTGAAGGCATGTATACCAAAAATATTAAAACCATAACCATGGAATCACATCATGACCCATCCCTTGTGAGGATTCTTAACCATATCATAATTGAATTCTTCTTTCCAAATCTCCCAAAATCCAATAAACATACCAAATGGATTATTCATTCCAATGGGTTTTCGCCATCATACAATATGTGGGAAAATATATAGAATAGAATAATCAGAAGTAAAATTGTAAATCAAAGTCTAGAAAATATTGGAAAACAACCAATGATTAAGCACATGAAATATACCTCATATACATGGTATATACTCTGAAACATTTCCCTCAGTAGAGTTACCATGTCTACTTTATGTGCAGATTTCATAAATATAATCCTTGTTCCAAACACTAATGGTTTGTATTTACGATTGGTTTCTTAAAATGTATCATACATGGGGTTAGGTCTAGTACCCTACAAATACTTTAAATGTGAACTTAAGACAGGGCCATTCCATGTATAGTACATGTCTATACACCCTAGCATAGGATGTTTGTCTGATTACCTATAAACACCCCAAGCCACCCAAATACAACATGTAAATATGAACTACATTTTTGTATTCTTTTATTCTTCGCCACTCTTGAATGTAACAACACATGGAATGTTTTCCCATAACCCCACATCATTAGATCAATATTTCACAATCTATAACCCCTCCAAACAACATGAAAATAAAAATTCCCTAAAAAAAATAAAACATGACTCTCAAGAGGTCCCAATAAAATAAAAAAACATCATAAAAATTGAAAAATATAAATTAATAAGAGAAATTACTGTAAGAAATAAAAACAACTAACTTTAAGAATAAAACGATGAAGCTTCAGTCTAGATATGACACCCAGAGCCACTACACTAAGATGAAAGATGTAGAAAAACCCTTGAATAGACATCCTATATATACCTAAATATATCCTTTCATGGTTGTGTGACATAGAAATTGTGGAGACTATGTATTCAAGAATCCAATGGGGAAGGTTATAATAAAAATATAATTTTAATAGAATAAAATAAAAAGGAAAAGGAAATGTTAAAAGGGGTCTTATCACAACCCCATCAGTCGAGATGAGATTACACCTCACCTAGGATAAACCCATAATTAAAGAATCAATTAAGGACAAAAAATTTCAATACAAGGATATGTATAATAGACATCACCATTGACATATGTCTAAATAATTTATAATTAATTATTTAATTATTTAATATTTCATAAGAAAATGAACTGCATTAAATACCACTGAAATAATTCTCTAGGATAAACACCCTATTTTTGGACCGATGAAGATTATATAAGTTACTTTAATAGAATATATTAATATTTTTTCGATCAAACCCACCAAATAACAATCAATTCTAATTTATCATGATTTTATATACCTATAATGATCTGATTCATTATATATTTTTATGGATTAGTTCGTAAAATATAAATGAGAATTTAATACCAAGGAAAAGAGATTACAATATATCAGGTTACCATTAAATAATTAATTTTTAGAGGAGAAACATTATTTATTGAGCCCGGTTATGTACCACCCCAAATGGTTCCCCGTAATTAAATTTTTGGATATGAAAAAGTCTAAATAAAACAATTTAATGATAATAATATCATAATAATATTGGATTTAAATATTTGTCAAGATCATAATAATCTTTTTACCAAGGATGATCATGAAATAGAATTGTACTTTTAACTTTTCCCAATCATGAAACCCATATCTAATCCTCCCCATCGAATTACACCTGTTAAATTATTATAATTAAAAATAATAATAAAATGTGTATTTTTATAAGTGATTCATACACACTACTATTTTAAATTTTGTAAAATATATGATATTTTTATAAAAAATGATATATCTATAATGTTTTAGAATAATTATATAGATTAACAAAATTAATATAAAAAATAAGATCTATTTCTAGTGTATTAATAAATTTTTTTATCAACATCTAGGGGCTAATTAATTCTAAAAATTGATATTTATTCTAATTATAATCAATTAAATGTAAGGAAATATTTTATTTAAAAGTCCATTTTAATTTGAGGTTCATGAATTATTAGTTCATTATAATTCTATTTTGATTAATAAATGCAACGAATATGTTTATATATCATATGAATAAAGTATTCATAGATTATGTTGGGATATTTTCTTGGTATTTATTAATGATATATTGATATTATCTAAAATTAATGAAGAGAATGAGAATTATTTTGGGATTTTTCTTGAGAATCTCAAAGTGAAGAATCTATGTGATTAATATTGTTGGTTTGAATTTGGTATCAACAATTTTCTTATGGTGGAAATATTTTATCCAATTATGGATTATTTGGTGACCATTTAAAGATGATTTTGGTTAATGAATTGGCCACTACTGAAAATAAATTTGATATATTTAGTTTAATGGGAATAGACTGTAACTATTATTTATTTGTTGAAAACTGTTCCTATATAACAATTGTGATAACCGAGTTGGTACATAAAGGGGTAAAATAAAAAGGTTTAACATAAGGTAAATAATTTTTTTGGAACTGAAATAATACACTATTAAATGAGTTATTATTAACATTAATATTAGGAAACAAAATCTTTTTGATATATTTTGATGTATCTGACAAGTAATAGGATGTCCCACTCTAAGAAATGTTATTGTTTTCTTATTAATCAATGTAATTAAAGAGAAAAAAATCTATCAACCTCATAAAATGGATTTTGAAATCTCAGTATTTTAAATGATGATATGATGATGTTATATTTATGGTTTATAATGTCTTATATATTCATATCATAAGAGTTTCATGTATATATTAAAACCAAAATAGATCAACATGAGGCAATAGAGATGGATGCCACTACTAAGAAACTATGATTATAAAATACACCCCAAATATAATAAGGAATATATGTGGAAAAGTTAATTTATTAGAAAGGATCATGATGAGCTGTAAATAATGTTGATTAATAAGGATCTTATTTTCATTGATCGAATAAATTAGAACAGTTTAATTTTTAGGTTAGTGGAAACATCATTCATTTTCTATGTAATTTCCCAAAAATATTTACTATAAATGAAAAATGTCTAATAAAAATATGAACATATCCTTAAAAGGATGATTAATTTCATATAAAATTAGATGTTAAAAGTATTAAACATTGATGATGGAGTTTTGAAATTTAGATAGAGCTTATGTGTATCATCAGTACCTGAGATGAAGAAGGAAATGTTATATTAAGATCATATTTCCAAAGTCTTTGTATATATTGTTATAACCATGATTTATATAGTTTCAAAATTGAATTTATGTTTAGAAAACATAAAAAAGTAAATTTATATCTATGTGTCATGATTCTTGGTGTGTGAAAAAGTAAAGACATAGAGACAACATCTAAAAAGTCCCACTAAACCTCTCCCTACAACAATGTGGAAATGACACAACATTAAAATTTATTTTTTTAATAAGATTCCTATATATTCAAATATGAATGATCAAATATAGATTATGTTGTATTTTATTAAAAATTTAATTAATATTCTGGAAATAGGAAGGAATTACCCATTGAGAATATTATACTAATCTATATTAATTATGTAGTGATGCTTAATGGTGCACTTATATAAATTGTATGTGATCATTAGATTTGGTTGAAATCAATATTCTAATGGTTATTCATAAGTCTCTATACCTTGAGATACATTTAAAATCATTCCATCACCCTCTAACTGAGGTATAGTCAGAATGTAATGTCCAAGTATTTTTGTGCATGCTATGTTCATTCCCACATTACTTACAAGGGAAAATGATAATGATATAAACACATTGGTGATTTCTGATAAGAAAATTTTTCATTCAAGCATAAAAATGTCACTATCCAAATATTTTTATAAAAAAATATACCAATCTTTGACATTCATGGATGAATTTGGGGAAATGTGGTTATTGGGGTCAAAACCAATTTTGAATGCAATTGACAAAAAAATAATTCATCCAAAATCATATTAATAATTCATAAAGGTGAAAAAATTTATGATAATAATTTGAAGAATGATTTTTAATTTAAAATATGGCATCCAATATTTTTCAGTGCATCATCATGGAAGGGAGTTATTAGGTTGGGTAATAAGGTGATCTTAACTTAAGGTACATTTTCCCGTTTGAGATTTTTGAGAGAATTGGAATTATAGCTTACCACTTAGATATTCCACCCAAAATATCTAAATTGAATTGAATTATATATGTCTCATTATCGAGATATTTTATTTCATACCCAACAATCAGATGTAGAATAGAAAAATATGAGATAAAGCCTAAATTTTCTTTTAATGACAAAATTATCCAGATTTTTTTTACTAGAGAATATGTGTTATAGAATTAACCAACATAGATGGTGAAGGTTATTTGGGTGGATAAAAAGTTGTTACAGTAAATTTTTCAGCAAAACATATTAATGATTATTAATAACACACTTTTTTCAGGCATTGATTTATACCAAAAATTTTGAGGATAAAATATTCTTAGGGGGATAATTTCAGACCCAAGATACTCCTATAGTGAATTGTTCATTAATTAATCTAACCATTGAATAATGAAAATTCAAATATTTTAATTTAATAGTGTATGAAAAAGATATAAATGGACATTCAAAAAAATAGTATAACTTGTTTCATATAATACATTATATTATAATCTTGTTCCATATTCCTTAACTCATGAGAATTATAGTCTAAAAAGAATGAAAAATATAATAAATATATTTTAATTGTAATGAAAACAATAATAAAATTAGTAACAATGACATGGAAACATATATAATGATATGAGTGAATTTATATTATAGTTTTTTTATTTAAAATTGGAAACATGATTATCTGAAGCATTATGCAAATATTAGAATAGGAGCTCCCAAAATGATCATTGTAATATCAATGTGAAAATAATATATATAAGTTCCCAAAAAATTAATAAAAAAGTTATAACATATAAATACTATTAATTTAATTTAATCCATGAATAATGATATAATTACATGCATATTTCCTTTGATAAAAAAATTTGTAAAAAAAATTTTTATTTTTTACACCAACAACATGATTTTGAAATACACCAAGTGTTTCATTTAATAAGTAAAATTTATTTTTATAGAAAATTATTTTTAAAAATATCATATGAAATTTGAATGATCAAAATCAAAATTTCTAATGATGATTTTTTTCAAAAAAATTCGATTGAGTCAAATTTTTTAGTAAATAGATAAATATCAGAAAAATATAAAGGAACTATTAAGTCTTAAATATCATTTCAAAATACTTTTTAATTATTTTTAATAAATACATTAAAACATATGTTAATATATTAAAACAGTTTATTTTATAATATTAAAAACAATTTTAATACCTATAATGATCTTTCTAAAGTATGAAATGGAAAATATGTTTTTAAAGAGAATTATTATTGAATAAATGTAATTTATTTGTCCAATGTAAGTCTAATAAATGGATTTAGATTCTAAAATTTATAAGTGTAAAAAATTGGCTTAAAACAACGGGGTAACTGGAAATTATTCATTTTTCACAACCTATATTTAGAAATCTTATCTCCCAATTTTTTTAAATAATTCTCCCATATTTTATATAAAACCCACCCATTATTTCATTCATATAACCTCCAAAACCCTAGAGCATAGTTATACTCTCAAATTCAATCTAATGAGTCCCAAAGTAGAGTTCATAAGGTTTTAAGGTGTTATTTTGAAATCTTTAACAATCTACATTCCATGGTAATACAAAACTATATATTCTCATCCTTTAATCTGTTAAAGGATTTAGATTTAATTTTCATTATGGAATGACATTTTTTTATCCTTAATTTTTATGAAGTAATTAATGTAGTATATATAAAATATAACTAAAACCATATTTATAACACCTTCCTATGATATTATAATTTCAATGTACTTATATAATCATAAACTCCATTATTCCACTATTATTGAATTTTTTGTGTTTGTAAATTATGGATGAATTATATCTATGTTTGAGGACTTTTCAGATGAAGGATAACTAAAATTAATCTAGGGAATCTTATATAAGTTCCCCAGTAAATTAAAATGATATATAGTAGTAGATGGCCTTTATATATTAAATCATACCTATTTGTATGATTATACTTTTTGAAATGTTATATCCTTATACCATAACAAATATTCAAGTCATATAATCTGAATTTTTAAGGTTTATTTATTTATTCTTATACCATTATCGAATATATTAATATGTGTTTAATGATTATTTATATCTTTATTTAATGAACAGAACCTACATCATTAGAAATTTGTAATCCATTTTATATGTTAAATGTTATTTATATCTTAATTATTCTATAGTTTCCATTTCTATTGAAGTAAATTCATCAACAAATAAATATTATTACACTGACTGGGGAAGTATTAAAAATATATATAATAATTATTTCTATATTGGTAACTTTTTTTACTTATCAGTGATTATGTTGGATGTTCTTTACAGAACATTATGATATATAGTCTTATCTATTCTATTTATATGATATACATATTATACGTATAACATAATGTGGAAGGGTTAAATTATATAGAGTTTTTATGAATCAGTTGGTCTAACGAGACAAACTAAATTAGGTATTTAATGTATTATTTCCCATTTATTATGGTTTTCATGTTTTAGAGCTCAATGGTAATGTTATTATTTCTTGTTTTATATATTTTATCATTATGAGATGATTTATTATTATCCATAATATAATTTATTTATATTTTTATGATACCATATATAAATTTTTCTCATGTTTTCATTTATTTGCAATTATTTGATTATATATTCCATCCATAAAATGTATGTTGGTTTTACCTAATGTTAATTCTATCTATACATAACTACTTTTTAAGTGTCTTAGGTTAAATATTTAATTTTTCCCTATTTCCCTAAGAAACCATAAATAATACTACATGCAAGAAAAACATAATCATATAGAATTGATCATGTTTGATTCATCATTTTAATATACATTGAATATAAATTTTAATGTATTTATCATGTATATATCTGGCCTATTTATACTAAGAAATTGTTGAATCATATTTACTATGGTATCTATAATATATACCACTAAAATAAAATATCCATCAGGTATATCTTTCTATATTATTGGTTTTTACATTAAATGATCTTGATATCTAGTATATTCTAGATATTGTAGATTATTATTATTGTTTTGTGAAATTGTTTTGATCAATGATTAATATGATATTTATATGAAATGAGATTGGATATGTGAGATGTTTTATTTTATATATAATCTATTCGATGATTTCTGTTTCAAAATATCATGGATAGTTTGAGATATGGATAAGTTAAATATATCTCCCTATCAATAAGTCAGAGAGTATTATTCTAGGAAGAAATTCATAATCTTTCCTAGAGTGATTGAGTTCGGTGATTATGTTGGATTTTATCAATTATAGTTCTTTGGTTCAATTATAGAAATTACAAATTAGGTTGTTTGTATCTGATTATCCCATAATAGATTTGCATTCAATTGCTTAATTCTAAAGTAGAATGTTTTAACATTATATTTATAGATATTTCCTATTATAAATATATTAAAATAAATAATTTTTAGACTATTTTTTTGAATTATATTCTATTTTATATTTTAGAAATATATATGTTTATAAGATCTAATGTGTTTGAATTTTTATAAATTTAAAACTATTTTTTATTTTGTAAATTTAATTAGAGTTATACGGAATAATTTGTGGTGTCCCATTATAATTCCAAATCACAACCAATGCACATTTTTTGGTGTTTATATATTATTTATTTTATATACTAAAAATAAATGAAAAGTTACTATTTGATTTGGTTGACTATTATTGCATGTTTCGGGAAATAATAGAGGTGTTAGGGGAATTATTTTCTTTATCACTTGGATTTGGGTTTTTTTTTATTTCATTTTGATTATATAATATAGATTTTACAAAAACAAACTTTTAATTCCAAAATCTCTTATATCATCTTTTTTGTTTCATTTTTTTATTATTGAATATGGATGATTTATATTTCAATGGTATATATGATGATTATATTTTATGTCTTATAGTTTTCACATAAGGTTTATTAATGATTTCACACATTGGATAGATTTATTTTATTTCTATAAACATTCAGTTTATGTGAAATTAGTCTAATATATAGAAATTTAAATTAGTTTTTCATGTATAAATTTATCGTTTATTTTATTTCAAACATTAATAAATCATTCCTATTAAATATTTTTTATTCAATTTCTACTTTCTTCTGGTTTATTTAAGGGATGAAAAAATTGTAATCCATCTGATGGATTGACTCCGGTGTTAGGATTGGATGACCATGGTCAGTTCAATAGTATATTGTATCAGAGAATGAAATTTAAATTAATTATTTAGTAAATAAGGACAATAATAGATAATAACTATAGAACTGACTTGGTAAATTGAAAATAAGTTTCTGTATAATATTTTTCTTGGATGAACATTCTGTTACCATGACATTTTAGTTATATAATATTTTTTTTTCAGAATTATTTTCATATAATTTTTCATATATATGTTATGTTAGATATATTTATCTTTATATTATAATTTTATAATGTATATCTAAAAATTTGGGGGTTCACAGTGAAGATGGATTATTTCTTTAAGGCACGATTATGATTCAGAGACTATAGATGATTCAAGTCATTCCAATGATTCCAAAAGTCTTTACATGAACATAAACATGGTCATGGGATTTACATAACAAACTCAACATTTTTTAAAGGATATATTTTTAATTACTATTCTATTGATATTATTAAATCTTTAAGTGTATTTATGGGATGTTTTAAATGAATTAATCATAAATTTGTCAAAATTTATCCTTTATTAAATAAAATCTTCTCTAAGATAGTTTTTTCTACTCTTATCACTAAACAATGGGATAAATAAATATAAATTAAGGTAAAATAAGTTATTGAATCAGAAAATTTACAGGGATATTCTCATGTACAACATGAATATGTATGATTATTTTTATTGAAGCATGAACCCACTATGTCGGAATCATGATTGTCCACTGATAGATGTAACATTCTTATTACACCATATATAGATATTTAATTTTTGGATACGTGTACCTATAACTCTGTTACCACAAATTTATTGTCGGATATTTTAAACATTTCTATAAACCAATGCAATACAGAATTGATATATTTAGTCCTCTATTAAAAAAGAAGATACATGTATTAATATGACCCATGTGATTAATAATGATATTTGAAGTTTTATTGAGGTGGGGGTTCCTTAAGAATAATATGGAAATTTTGTACCAAATTCTGGGAATACATTGGATTATTAAATTCATGTACAACATTGATATTTATCATTTATGGATGAATTTTGTTACATATGAAGGAAATTATCATTTGTTTCATTGGGCATTAGATCCTATATCTCGTTGGGTAAAACTAGTTTATCTTCTGGTCAATCAATTTTCACGTTATTGGGAATATCTTCACATAAAATTTATTGATAGATATTCAGGAATAAAACTTATTGTCATGGAAATTAATTTTTCTGACGTTTTTCCTAATTATTTTCCAATACTACTATAAGAGTCGGAAGATAGGGTTTTTATCAATCTTATTATAAAGTAGAGTCCAATAGCCTAACATTTATACCTTATGGGTCAATAATAATTGAATTATTTGAATTTTTAATTTGATTAAATTGAGGTTATATTGCTCATTAATTTAATTTTTTCACCATTGGATGCACAAATATAAATTTATAAAAATAATGGTGGGAGTTTTTCCATAGTTTAAATTATATAAAAATTAAACAAGTTACAATAAAAAAAATATGTATCATTATACCTATACTGATGTAATATATTATTAATTGAATATGGAGATGTATTTTTAAGATATTTACATTAGGTTTGTGTACCACAATCTAAGGGTGAAGCAATTGGAATCCTTAATACATCATTATATATAAGTTATAGTGATTTTGAATTCATTATTAGGTTATTTTGTTTAAGAAAATGATCTGGTGGTATTTATATCCATTATTAATTTAATATTCTATATAAATATAATATTACATTCAAGGTATTTTTATATGAAATTATTATTTATTTAAATTTAAATAAGGAATATTGGAACTATTTTAAATTTTATATTGGTAATAGTCAGATATACCTATTTTTGTGAAAAAAACTATAGGTGGAATTTTTTAATATAAGAATCGATATTTTAAAGGAATTTAGCCACTAAAAATAAAATATAACATGATATCAAAGAGATTATAGTTAGTCACTCTTTGTAGACTCTTATGATGTGCTTTATAGATAATGAT
This sequence comes from Viscum album, assembly GCA_963277665.1. Taxonomy (NCBI): domain Eukaryota; kingdom Viridiplantae; phylum Streptophyta; class Magnoliopsida; order Santalales; family Viscaceae; genus Viscum; species Viscum album. The sequence goes on along the minus strand of OY728141.1, from coordinate 586,154,596 downwards.
TCCAATGTTTTTGGGGTACTATCTATGGTTTGTGGAATATTTATCAATGTTTTAGTTGAATATTAAGGATATTACCAAAAAAGTGTGAAATAAATATATAATCCTAGATATAAATATTCTTCTCATGATCAAATTTATATATTTTAATTGAATCTTATTTTTATGTTTTGTTGATCGATGGATATGTTGTATATTGTGATATGTTATGAATGTGTTCATTTTCTATTCATATATATAGTAAACACATTGGTAAAAGTAAATATCTCTAGTTGAATCCATATTATAATAACCATAAAACCAATTATCTTTAATTTAGTGTGGTAACTAATGCATCAAAGTGTTTATGATACTATATTTTCATTGATATATTCAATTTTTTACAAATCATAATAGAATGTTGTATATCTTTTCATATAATTTGTTGAATCTCAGATAGAAGTGATTAATATAATACCTTCATACATTCAATTTAAAACTCTTATGTATAGTTAATAATGATAATAATCCACTGGTTCTCTTTTTAGAAAGTTTCTATCATATGTGGAAAATGATTCTAGTACTTAATGATAGCAGATAAGATGGTTTGAAGATTTTCATTTCAAAGTAAAAGATGATAAAGGGTTTATGTTAATTTTAAATTTGAATATTTCAGATATCATTAATTTTTTTATTAAAAAATATAGTAATATCTTGATATATATATCATATTATTGGTATTTTAAATGGGGTTGAGTTAAATGGATAATGGTTCCTTTATTTTGATGGTTTTGAACACATAAGAAATCTTTTTGTGGTCCCAAATTCTATGAGATAGTTGGTAATGAAAGACTATCAAATTAATCAGTTGGTTGACTATCCTGGTAAAACCAAGATTTATTATGATTTTAAACATCAATATTAGTTTTTTATGGTTATTTGGTGGTCATTGATTATATTTTATTATGCCTCAATTTTCCTCAAGTGAAGGAGAGGTATCAAAAGACTATATTAATTCTTTAACAATATACCATTTATACATAGAAGTGTTGATGGTTTCCATGAAATTTATCACTTGATTAAATTGGGGCACTAGTTGAAGGAATGTTTGAAAATATTACCATTGTTTGGATGATAAATGTATTTCCCTTTTTCCTTTATAAAATAATACATGATGATAAAAGATAATGGTAAGACATACATTCAGTATATTATGAAGTTCTATAATATAACTTTTTCTCTATTTGTATAATACATATTGTCACATTATATGTAACTTCTTGAATCAGCATCATGATTTCATGTAAAATTAATTGATGTATATAAAAACATATCACCCTTAAATTTACATTCATATGGAAATAAATATTCAAAGACCTAAGGATTGTATTGAAAATTTTCTATTATATTTCATGGGATCCTAAGAGAACCATTTATCCTTAGTTAAGATATTATATAAAAAAAATTAAAATATATTATAATGATAAATCCTTTTGAATATTTGTATAGTCATTTCTGTTAACCAACTGTATCTTGGGAAGATATTGGTGAATAATCTCCTGTTGGACTGAGCATTTTTTGTAAGATGAATGCTAAAATTCACATAATTTAAATTCAGTCGATGATCGCTCCATGTTTTCTGAATTATCATATAAATTGTCACTGATGAAGATTATAGTTTTCATTTGTTGATTTTATGTTTTTTATGTTTCCAATTCAATTGGGACATTAATGGTTATGGAAATCTGGTAATTATATATAAACAACAATAGAATCATTTTAGGGAGTGAATTATATTAAAATGTTCACATATCGTAATGATTTACCTCCATAGATGACTTTAATTAATAATATGTTTCATATATCATAGTCGAAGAAATATTATTCTCATTGATAACATGTTCTCTATTAGAGAGACATCGTTTTACAGCATGATCCATTATTTGTTGGGCTAAAAATTTGAGTTATCCTTCCTTTGAGTAATGTTTTTATGATGTAAATCCATCACATTGGTTATCATTAAATTGTAGAATCATAATGATTCCCCATAAACATGATAGAGATAGAATCTCATATTAAGTAGCAATGTCCTCAACTCTTTACTAATCAAGGGAAATAAGGACTTTCTAAGGACAAAAAGTGAGATATTTGTGTGAATTGTGACATCTAGGATTTCAAAAGAAGTTATTTATTTTGATTATTTCCTATTTTTGTTGGTTTAATTTAGTTTGTAGTCAATGTTTTGAAATATATAAAAAATATATCTCTGGATTCATGGTTGACATTATTTGCCAAAGGGACCATGTTATATATAAAATATTTTATAAAATTTGCACCGGTAGGGATTTTATGGTCTGATTCGTAGTCTTAATGAACATGTAGTCATGATATTAATATAAGTAAAATTTGAATATTTTTAAAATTATGAATCATGTTTTATATATCTTGTAATTTATATTTCTTTCACGGGATTTTATATTGAGTAAGCCTGGGATGGTCCCCACTCTTTCTCTCTTTCTATATTATTGACTCATCATCAAATGTAGTAGAAAAATCATGTTATGACCCTAAATCCCCCACTAATATAATTAATTATTCACCTTCTTTTACTCTGATTCCATTTTTTCCATGGGGTTATACAGTTTGTTATTGTACTGAAATAATTCTAGTATTTTTCATTTTAACTATTGTATTCTTTAACAAAGATACTAATAATTTTACATTGTATTGTTTGATAATTTTTTCACTAATATTATTTACTTTTATAAGGTAACTATATAATATATATAGTTTCTTCAAATAACCATTATTATTTCCTATTTTGGTTGCCTTTTATGTGTTATTTGGGTATATTTCTATTATATACCATTTTTTCAAAGGAATTATTGAGTTGTTAAGAAATAATATTTAATTTCATATCAAATTTATAGATACAATTTATCTATGTTTTAAATATGTCGATTATTATATTTTAAATGATCAAAATTGATTTTTTTGTGTCATATTCCATGTTTGGATCTTGGTGAATATCAATATGATTTTTAATTAACATTAAAAATATTTTTGATAAATATTGAGGCAGTTTTTCTTGAAATAGATACTTATTTATTTGAAAATATATATATTTTATTTTATTTATATATCATTTATGTACTTATATTATGTTTATAAAAGATACGTGATTCCCCATGATTAGAGTATCTTATGATCATCATTAATTACTATTATAATTTTTTGATAATTAATTGGTCAATGATAAATGGGTTATTTCTAGGGTTAGAGTTTGGATAAGTGGGATGTCTATTTTTATATATAAAACTATTTTTATCTCTTTATTTTAAAACCTTTTAGGTGGGTTATGTTAAATGATTTTTTATATATTTAACTCTATAAGTTATGACTAGAGTGTAAAAACAAGTTGGGTTCATCTTATCCTTTCTATTGTGTGTGATTAGAGTTAAAAAGTTGTAATGCATTTACACATGTAAGGTTGTTCCATTAATGGAATTATTATTTATGTTCCTGTGAATATATTTTACCATAATGGATTATTTTAGAGGCTTTTGTAGTGGAATTTAGTTCTATTTTTTTCAAATTGTTTCATCTCATAAAAGTTAAATTAAACAAATTATAAATGTTTGTTATTAAAATAAAATTATTTTCCATTATAATTAATAGATTATAAAAATATAATTCATTGTATTCATTATCATTTAATAAAAATTATTTTATATTTTGGTATTTATGTTTGGCTACATAGTATAATTGTTGGTTCTCTACTAGGATTTATTATCATACCATACATACACACTTTTAGGTGTTTGTAAAAAGAATTCTCATATGACATATGTAATTGAATAATGCTTACTTAGAAATTGTGGAGGGTCATATCATGGTTCATGTTATAAAGTATGTGAAAAGATGAAGATTTTCAATTTTTACATAAATATGGGTGGATTTTTTGTATTATTTTTATAATATATTTTAATACTTATATAATAATCATTAATTGCTTCCACCGTAATTTTTATTCATATATTATAATTTATAAGTATAGTTTGTACATGATAGGTATGTATAAATTTTATAGTTTGTGTTTAATGGTTTTTTCATTTATTTTATTATAGAATATATAATTTTTTTCGATGTAGTTTATTCCAAAACATTTTCATTTCTATTATGATAAATAAAATATATTACATGTTACTGGAAGATTCATTTTAAGAAATCCTCTCTTGATTTAATTTATATAATAAAAAAATTTACCAATAAAAATAGTTTGATTACAATGGAAATTATTTTACACATATGGTGATAAAAAATCCACATTAGGACTGTTTTAAAGACCTAATAATATCAAGGAAAATTTTTTCTTAATTTCTTTAGAATTTTATGAGTATGCGGCTTCTGACGGAACTTGATTCCGAAACCCAGTGCACCCGGAATCAATTTCCGAAGGTTAGCTCGGGTCAGTTCAGTAAACGAACGAGCGGGTTTTTTCTATATTTTGAACTGGTGCTAGGAATTGAAATATGAGGGCACCGATGAACTGAAAGAGCCGGTAATTACATAAGGGGACCTTTACCATAGTTGTGTTTTAAGTGCGTTGAGAATTATTATTTAGGGAATTAGTTTTAAATAAATTAAATTGTTGAAAAATTTTATTTTGTAACCGTGGAAGTTAAACCCTTCCATGGGAAGTTGTTGGTGGAGCCCACACCCACCAAACTTCCCATGTGTGGTTATATGATAGGTGGGGCCCACACGATCCCCAACCTTTAATTTTCCCCAAACCCCCTTAAACCCCCTTCTTTAATTTCTAAACTCCTCATAAATTAGGTAACTCTTCCTCTTCTCACTCTTCGTCTTTAACTGTTGCCGACACACCTTAATTAATTAATAGAACTTATTCAATTTATTAATTAGGTGTTTTAAATTTTGAATGCTTGGTAAGATTAATTAAAATAATAGGAAGCCTTATTCTTATTGGGTTGGCACTTGTTTTGTGGGGGAAACTTTGGGAGGGAGATTTGGTGAAGGAAGAGGCGAATTTCTCCTTTGTTGAAGAACACCAAACCTCCGGCGAAGAACATCACTCCCTTCCATGAAGAACGACGAAGCACCATATTTTCTCTTATCCATGACAAGAGAGGAGACATAAATTATTCTTCGGGTGCACTCCTACGACGACTGAAACGATACCATCATCCACGACGCTTGTCAACCGTGAACCATATTAGAGTTAGGGGAATCAAGTTCAATTTTAATGGATTAAAATTGTTCTTCGTTTGTCATTAAATGTCTTTCTTGTCCATCCTTTTTCTATATCTTAACGCGGAGGTAACGGGCCGAAGAAACATGGCCCGACGACCCTCTGTTTGATCCTTTATATTGATGGAATTGGTGATCGGAGGCGGAACACGAAAGAGGCTGGTGGCACAAGGGTCGTCGTCGCGCACGCTAAGAAAAGCTACGGCCAAGCAAGAAGTGGTGGATGAAGCACGTCACCGTCGCGCCATGCCAAGGATGCAGAACTATGGTATTAGATGAAAAAATGACTCACACCCGATCAACTAAAAACCCAGGAGGTGATGAGTTAAATTGGATGTCAGGTGGAAATATGTTTCATATAAATTCCCTAAAATATCAGTGTGAAAATATTATCTTAATATAATGAGTAACTATAATGATATGAATTATAATGATCAGGGAGGAAAATCTAAACAATTTATGTGGAGGTTAGAGGATAGGGAATAGAAATTTACACAGATTGGCCTAAAATGGTAATAAAGCATACAGTGGAATTATAGGTTATAGAATCCTAAAATTCAGAATAATGTATATGATTGTCTCATTTAAAATCAATATAATGACAATAAGTAGGCCCCAAGGGAAATGTGCTGGTAAAAATACATTAAGGAAGGTCCAATAATAAGTATCCAGAATGGGATTAGTAATGATTGCATCCAAATTTAAATTGATAATTATATAATATAGTTAGAATGAATAAATTAGAGTATTTATAATGTGAAAAATTTATATTTATATTAAAATTCCAATAAATCAAACTGAATAAAAAAATTAGAATAATTTTCCATATAACAAGTTTAATTTAAATTTATAAAATATGATCAATTAAAAATTTATAAATAATTCATATATAAATGAAAATGTTAAAACCTAACTCGTTATGTTTCTATAAAATTAATCAAATCATTTGTGAAATAAATCTAACTACCTAAACATTACTATGTTTTACATTTAATAGTCATAGTCCGTCTATGAAAGAATTAAGTATTAATCATGATCGATGTTATGTAAAACATCCGAAATAAATTGTATTAAATTATACAAGTAAATTGATCATAATATAAAATCAATTCCAAATATTGATACATAACCAGAACATACCCACTATATACCTGAGTTTGCATCATCAATAATGATATTGAGGACCCTAAAAGAGCTCACCCTTCCATATAAAATAGTATAAAATAATGAACTGTCCAACCTCTATGAACATAGGGGAAAGATCTTAAATATATTCAAAAATAATAACACTCATAGATAAAACACTCTCTTTATATGTGGATGATATGGTATCAACCTATATGAAAATATTGTCAGAATCCTACTAAGAACCAATATAAATACCTTACAAATCCAATATCTAATGAAAATATTATAACAGTAACAAATAGATAATAAATGTGGTGAAAAACATCTACAATTGGAACTAAAACACTTGAATAAAGGTAATCAAGGACATAACATATCTAATTTTTATCTACCATTCAATCATTTTTAAAGACTTAATTGTATTAATACCATACATTATTAGAATCCATGGATAGCAACCCATGTCTGAGATACACTATCCACTACCCAATACATCATGCTTATCAGATTCACTTATCTCATATGAATTTTACACTCATATAATACCAAAATATGGAATAATAAATAGAGATACAACCTAATTTATCTCTTCAATGTATATTAAATATGTTTTAATGACAATAACACCTATAAAAACTACACTCACTTAATATTTAATGGACTCCCTGATCCACAAACTAATTCTAGTTATTGTAGTGTCATGAACCAATAAGGGGTACCACTAATCCGGGTACCTAGGATGGACTATTTCATAGCATGAAGCTCATTCCCCATCCTCATGGGCTATAATTTAGTGTAATGAATACAAAATATACAAAATATTAAATAATTTTTATAATAAACAAACAATCAAAGGGTTCTCACACCCATAGATTCATCATAACCCTTCATTATATTTAGGGATCCACAGAAACAAAATTTATAATCATATAAATACTGAAATCTCAATAAGGTATAAAAATTTATTCTCAACCCATAAAACCATAAAAAGTATAAAAATTATATCCAAACACCCAAAAATAATAAAATATATATATTGATAAAACATACAGACATAAATAAGAGAGAATTTGATTTGTAATTTTGTTAGGATTTATAAAAATAAACAAAACCCCAATTTAAATTATAAATACCAAAGTTAATCCCAAAACTACCAATATGTTTCAGGTGATAAGATTAATCTACCACCTCTAAGAAAAGTGAGCCTCAAATCCAAGATTCTACTACCACATTCAAGTGGAATCTATATTGAAAATGTAAAACGAGAGTAATGAGAAAATAATTCCCAATATGTATCCTCTGCATACCCCATTCATATCCTTTAAAAGTAAATATACTATATTTTATTTTGATATATAACTATAAATGTAAGAATTAAATTTTAAATAAAATAAATATAATTACACTATCACTTAATATAGTTATTTCTAAGGTATTGAAGTTACCATTTAAAAATAAATGTTCATTATAAATTTTCATGAAAACATTTTATTTGGAATAATTGAAATAGTTTTATATACATCCTTTGGAAATATCCATTGTAGAGAAATATTATAAATCACATGTGCTAAAACCCATCTCATCAATGTAAAACATCAAAGATAATAAAAAATTATATAGTACAAAAAAATTAATGATATGTAACCATCATACAAAAAATACAAGATAATAAAACATTGATCATCATGGGAACACCATAAATCATTGGATACAATCGTGGAAAAATAAAAATAAAATCAATATAAGTGGCTCATGATGTAATTCATCAATCGAACTCATCATATTACCATATATGGACTAACTTGGTGAGAAATCCCATATTCAAGGGGTTGTACTAAATTAAGTCCACTATTCAGTGAGTAATCAAAAAATAGTTTAGTAATCCTTCTTCAACATCGCACCTAGCTAAATATGGTTTAACATAATAAAAATAGAGGAGTTGTGTAAACAACATGTTATATAAATCAAAAACCACAACAAAAAACAATGACACACACCTTCACCTTTGATCATCCTTCATCAATGTAGACCCTTTTACAAAAATTAAATATAATAACATTATCCACTAACCAAGGTAGATTGATAATTTTTACATTACACTTTTTCATATTTAAGATATTGATTACAAAAAAAGAATAACTTTTGTAGTATATATTTATGAAGGGATACATTTTTTATATTTACTACCCGACCATTATAATATCTTTACAAAAACCATCTAATAGGGTTGTCTCTTGATTTTTAAAATTTAAATTTCATTTTGATGTAATTTAAAAAAATCACTTCATTAAAAACATTTAATAAAGTTTTTTATAAACTAATTGACAGTCAAAAAAATACATATTATTATCAAATAACTTTAAAAATATAATATTAGGCATCTATATTAACAATTGGTGTTAATAGTTAATTAAAAAGTAAATTTAGTGAGTTTTTTCAAGGGAAATCCATTTTATGAAAATGTTGAATTTTATAGACTGCATAAATACTTTAATAATTAATCATCAGATATACATAAAATATATTTTAAAACATTCAAATGAGAATTAAAACTAAGAAAAAACTCTTGGATTTATAATTAAATATTAACTCTTTTTTAATAAACCATAGTTAATTGAACATTTACGAAATTATTATAATCCATTAGAAGAATGACAAATAAACCATTCTAAGACTCTTGAAGAACTTAATATTAAAAATATAAAATCATTATTAGGTAAACATGAAACCCTTTCCACCATGGACATGCGGGAGAATAAAAATATGAGATGATGTGAGAATATGATGGTTGTAAGTGGTTTATATTAGTTTTCCATAAATAACCAATATTTAAAGAATAATAAGTCCAATGGAGTAGCTCAAATATATCAGAGTAATGAGAGACATAGTGCCTGAAATTTCTAGCATTGAATTGGAAGAGATTGTGGGAACCATGGGTTTTGTTCCATGAAAGGGATGTATAAGAATTTCACAAATATGAAAATCAGTCTAGTCTATTAGATTGTTAAAATAGTTTTAAAAACTATTTTTAAAACATGATATTGGTACAAAATTCAAGATGATCCCCCATATGCCCCCATGATAACATTTAATTTTTACTCTAAATGGAATGCATCTCAAGAAAACATTACTATTGAAGAACCCATATATTATACTTTAGTAACACAGTTTCTCCTAATCATTATCAATCCATACTACAACCATTGAAATAATAATATAAATTAGTATAATAAATCTTAAAAACTAAACTAATAAATATATGTATGGGTCATCCACCCAGTATTCCCCTAACTATGTTCAAACCATTCATCTCAACTAAATAGGAAATCACATATATTTGATTAAAATAATTTTTTTCTTCTCATACATATATATAATCAACCAACATGATTAATCATGGAAATTTATGATATATAATCAAAATTACACCAAAATGTGTGTTATTTAACAGTGAGAAAAAAACTAAAAGGAGGATGTATTATTTTATACCACAAAATTAATACAAGGCTTGCACAAACTATGTAATGTATATGCGACACATAAACCTTCCAAAACATAGAAATATTTAAATGCGTACCCCTTTATGTTTATAAATATCAATCAATAAATAAAATTATAATGAAAATTTATGTATATGTGTTATAATTTTTACTAATAAGTCACATTTCGGCCCAAAAATACATTTATAAATGTTTAAAAAGGAAAAATGGAAACAATATTTGTCATTTGATACATAGCTCTAGAATCTGTGGAACACCATGAAACATTTTAGGGAATAATACACCATATAGAGTCACCATTATTTTTAAGATAACTTTTACAGTTATAAAAATCATCCCTTGACATCATACGTATATAGGAAACCAAAAAACCTCTAGATCAAATTAAATAAAAAGTCTCTATTCTAACAAAATCATGAGTAATATTATGTTAGGTTTGGTTGATTACATAAATTCAGAAGATAATATTTAATATTTTTCATTATCATGGATTGAAAAAATATATATAATGATATATCACAGTACTATAAAAGAATATCTGATGTAGTGGTCTCCCATCTATATTAATGACTTTTCTATTGTACTAATTTTGAAAAAAAATAATTTCTCTAAAACATGTGATAGAAATGAAATATTACCAATATATTCCCCACTAACTATTTCATTATTTTCCAATGAAACCAAAAATAGTCTAATAAATACATTAACATTTAAAATATTACTTTCAAACACTATGAAACACCAACCATATAACGGAATATAACCTCACAATAAATTATTAAATATTTTATATTTTTTGTAAATTTAATATATTTTATATATTTGTGTTCATGAAATACTATGTTATCTTTTTTTATTCGCAGTAAATACATTCTTTATAATATGGTGTTACATGCAAGACTGAGTGTTACTGAATAACAATATATTATTAAATAATTATTAGTTAATATAATTATATAAAACATGTCCATTAAATTAAATTTTATGAATATTATTAACTATGTTATAAAAAATATATGGTTTATAAAAATATAAAATGAATTCATAGGTAACCAATTATTCAAAAATGAATATAAAATCCAATTGAATACAAAAGAAAATTTTTGTCTGCTCACAAAAGAATTTTATCATAATAAATTAAATTAATTAATAGTATTGAATGATATTAATGAAATATATATTTTATATTTTTAATATTTTTTTATATCCATCCAATATATTTGATAAGCCTAAAATAAGGAGAATCAAAATTTTACACATAAAAAATAATATTTTTGTAAAGGCTATTTGGCCACCTTTTGATGGAGAACTGTATTTAAAAATATATTTTTTGATATATTATGTACTTTATTATTCAAAATAAACGTAATTTTTTATATCATAACACTCAAATTATCATAGGGTTAATTTTCAGTACCTTCTTGAGAAGTCTCATTTTTTAATGAATAGTAAAGAATACTAAATTTTAATTGAAAATTATCTTTTAATATAATTTATTTGTATAGTTAAATTATATTTTAATTTATATATATAATATATATTTAATTATATAGTACATATATAAATCTAATATAGTTCATTGGAATCAATATTACATTGAAATGTGATATAAAAACATTTCCATCTTTTGAACTGTTTTTTTAAACAATCGCTTTGTCTTCCTATCCATGGGATTAATTTTATTTTAATTTAAAAGAATTATTTTATTTGAATTTGGAATAATATATTACATATTTTTACTAAGAATAATTTCTATTTTATATTATTTAAACGTACTTTTTCAACCAAAATATTATTGAAAGTATTTCAAATTAATTATAGGGATTTTGGTAAAATTAAGCATTACAACTGACTAAACCATAAGCATAAGTTTAAAAATGACCTAGAAACTTATCCAGAATATATTTTATTAATATATATCTACCATATCCTCTATTATAAGTATTTGGGTGCATTATTTTAGTCAAATTATGTGACAAAGACCTCTCAATAGTGTTTACCTTTTTATATTTACTAGAATGCCAATCCTACCTCACAATAAAAAGGCTCTCACCCCTGTCACTTCTTAAAATATTCAAAGCCATTTTGTAGTCAGAAACACTGAAAAAAATACCAACAACCTTTCTATACTCATCCTAGAATCCACATTTGTTTATAAATCCATCCGAGGAATTGTTTTTGTATAAACCCCAAGGAGTTGTTAGTATAAGAGCAGATGTTCTTCAACTATAACATTTGTTTCATTCACATCTCCTACACTTAAATTAGATTAACATAATTAATATATAATAACCTAATTATATTCAAATATTCTAATATTTTTTTATGCTAATAGTATTTCATACACTTTCACACGCATCAATCAAATTAGATACACAATCATCGTACTTGTAAATGGAATATTACCACCTCACGAACCGATGTCATTCGTTTTTCCATTGTTTCATTAAAATGTTAGAATAATGATTTATGTACAGTTTATATATAAAATTTATATTTTTTATATTTTCTTTTTTCTTCTATAATATTTTTTATAACACAAATACTCATTCATTAATTTTTTTTTGGAATACGATAACATCATTTGTGCACGGGTGGACTAGAACCTCCTCCAAGAGATGTGACTCGTTCACTGTATACATGATATATATAAAAGTTGGTTTTAATAAAAATAGTGGAAACACATTAAACAAATATTATAATTTTAATTTTAATTTATAAATATAAATTTATATCTTTTAATTTTCATTCTTTTAAAGCACAATAATTAAATACAAAAAACATTAATGTGTACATGTAATCTACAGTCTCCATGAATAATGCATTTTATTTCCTATCAAAAAATATTGTGGATTATTATAAATACACATTTACTCAATATATAATAAGAAATTATTTTTAGATCCAATAAATGATGAAATCATTATTGTCGTATGAAGTCAGAAATAACAAGTCAAAACATACTAATAAAATTAGTGAACTAACACACAAAATAGAGAAAATAATGAAATATTACAAACAAACAGGTAATAGGATATTATTAGAAGATAATTTATGATATTATAAATATTAATATAGTTTTGTAATAAATTATTAGTATTTTTAAAACCACTATATAGAATTTTAACAGATGTTCACATAAAAGGAAAACACAGGTTAAGGGACTTCATCTCAATTTCTATTCATTAAGGCTTATATAATTATTATGAACATAATATATTATTTAGGTAGTAAATACTGCATCATTGACATGTAATTTCATGAATAACTCATATTTCATGGTATTTTTGTTAAAAAATGAATTTTACAACCTATGGTGTTTTACATGATTTTCACCAAGTAGTAAGTGATGCTTTTCTCACTTTTTATATCACTAGAGAAACACCATTTCACCACATATTTATTTTTTTGGTGTATATACAGACCCATTTTTATTTTATATATATAATCAATTTATATTAGTTTTATTTAGGTATTATTTTAATTGTATTTCTTTCATGATTTTTATGATTTAAATGTTACCAAAGCGGTAATTGATTTTTTCACAATTTTCCTTCTTGGAGTCATTTGTTTTATTATACACATATCATCTTCTCTGATGTGTATATATTTCTCCATTTAAATTTTATATCATCAATCTACTTATTCTTATGATATTAAAATTAATATTTAATTTAATTCATTCATTGGGATTTTGATTCAAATGTTTCATAGTGGTATGGGACACTTTGGAATGTTTAAAGATTATTTCCCTTCATAATGTTTTAAAGAAATTATTTTATATCATTAATAAAAACAACCATTATAATCAATAAAATTGGTATATTTAGTATTTATATCATCTTTATTATTTATATGGATTTAATATAATTATTTTAAAATAGTATAATATTTCCATTCATATACACAAAGTAATTTTCATGACATTAACTTCCCAGTGAATTATTCTCCTTCTTATGATAACTTAATATAAAATTTACCAAAAATATCCATAATATTTTTCATGGAAATTATTATTACCTAAACCATATACCATTTTTACATTTTATTTTTACTTTATAGGTAAATTTATTAAAATGGAAAATATTGATAAATATGTATCTTTTACTCAAATAGTGATATATGAGGAGGCCCATTGTTCATTAATTAACTAAATTATTTAAAATAGGAAGAATTATTTTTAAAGGTATGAAACATATGAGGAATGATTATAAATTTCCCATTGATTCATTTGTAGACTCATTGGATCATTCAATAGGCCATCCTTAGTCAGTTGTTCACCTAGAATGTTATAAATCATCTTGTGAATGGTTCTTAAAGAAAAGGTACCAAATAACTAAGAAACATGGATTCTAGTAATTAATCATTGTATATATTTTGATCCAGCTACTATTATCTATGAAATATTTACTATGTTAAAATCTATGGACATATTTCATACTCATTTAATTGATTAAATTTGACGTTTTTATATTATTTTTCTAAAAATATATATTTTTCCATGTCTAGTTATTTTTAATGGAATGTGTGTTCAATTATTTACGTTTTCATATAAATAATGACTTATATAGTAATTTTAAATGCAATTCATGTTCAGTAATTTAATTTTTCATATTTTTATGCACTCCCTATTAGATTATTTATTACGTAGAATGTGTATTTATTTATTACCTTTCCATAATGATTATATTCATCGAATAAGTATTTCATTGATTGTACTTAATCATTACTGAGCATTTTGAGCACACCGTTATTTATTTTCCTAGAAGTGTACGAAGAAGGATATTATAATTAGGAATAATGTTATATTAAAAAAAATTAATTATGTTATAAATTTGTAATTAAAGACTCAAGTGTGGATCTGGTTTACCAATACTACTACACACTTTGTTCCATTAGATTTGATTCTTGTTATTCATGCCAATGTATTTTTAGTAGACAAAGTATCTTTAATTCTTGCGGTGGGTCACTATAGTTGGTATCAATGGAATTTTAATAGTATAATTCCATACTATAATATGGAAAACATATATCTAAGAAAATGACCCTACAGAAACATTGGGGATGATATGGGGTGTCCTTTTATAACTGGGCATGAGTAATCATGTTGTATTTTTTAAAAGATTCAATTACACCAAATTCTTATACTTCCAAAAGAAAAAAAATTATTTATTATAGTAACTTATAGGTTATAATGTAGAAATGTTTCTATCAAAATTGGTGTTGAAAAAGTTGGTTGTTCAATTTATCACTTATCTTTTCAGTTTAACCCTAGATAATTTAGTTTTTACCTTAATTGTGGTTATTGAATATTTCAACATTTAATATTCATAAATGGTCCAAAAAAAGTTTACCAAATTACACAACTATAAATATATGATATACTAATGATTTTAAATCATCAGTTTATAAAATTATTTTTATAGGTATAGTACAGTTTACATATACTCTCGACATGACCAAAATTGTTGGGAAGTGTAATTTTTCTGCTACATATATGAACAGTATGGTTAAACTATTAGTATAAGAGTCCTATACAAATATTTTGATCAATATGTGGGTATATTTAATATTTTAGGGAACCCATAACAACTTTTTGGTTGAATTTTTGGTATAGGTAATAATTCCCACCATTTCACCAAACTGTTGGTATTAGTTGACCCATTGTTTTGGCATTATTATAACATTTCTATGAATGATATTAATATACATAATTTTATACATAAACACATATTTAATTATGATTATAATACAATAAAATATGTTTTAGGATAATGGTAATTTTATTGAACTATATGGTGAAGGTTTTGGGATGAATTTTAAGCATCAAAGTTTTTTTAATAAAGAAAATTTACCCATTGTTTGACCAAATCATGGGTAAAGATTGTCCAATTGTTTTAGAATAATAATAATGATAATAAAAGAATTAATATAATTATATATAAATACAAATATAAATATATATATATATATATGTATAAATATAACAACATAAATTTTATGGTATGATAGTGGTAAAGATATTATATTATATGCATAAGGTGTTTGGACCAATTCCCAGTGTTGGATTTTTTTAATAAAGGACCTATAACCATGGTTTGATCGAAACGTGGGTACTGGAATTTACACTGATATTTTTTATGCCAATAGTTTGAGAACCTTAGTTATAGGTGGCCTATACCAATGGTCAGGTCAAACCATTGGTATAGGACTATACTGATGGAAAATCACCATAAGTCCTTCAGACTATTGGTGTAGGCTATACCAATTCTTCAAAACAATTTAAATATAATATTTTCCCGATAGAGATAGATAATAAAAAATTTTACTTTTCTAAATATGAGATCTATTTCTCTTTATTTAAATTCATATATTTATAATTATTTAATTTAAAATTATACCCGTATACATAATGAAATAGTATCTTTCCAATGATAAGATTCACATCTATATTGAATGTTTCAATTGAAGGATTCAATGTGAAATTTATTAAAGTGACCAAAATTTTTTAAATTGTAATATAAATGAACTAATTTAACTTTAAATACAATTTTTAATATAATTTCTCATTGAAAATTAATTAAATTAAATTATAGTTTTAAATTAAAATTCAGCACTTTCCACAATTAATCCAAAAATGAAACAAATCAAAAAATCCAAAAAAAATAAATCCTAATATGATTTTTATATAATTATTTTATAAATTAATTAAATTTTCAAAAAAAAATTCTAAAATTTGAATTTATTTACATTATGCATGCAATGTAAGACTAACTATTCATTTAGAAGACATAGTGTTTTTATAAAACATTTATTTTTGTTTTAAATTATTCTAATTTTTTTGGTAATAAATAAGTAACCATAATTTCTATAATTTAGTTATAAATATTCATACCATTAAATTTTATTGATAGGTTGTAACAACATTCAATATTATGGTTCATTCTGACTTGGGGTTTCATGTCCCACAAGCTATTGAAGTGAATGCATTTTAAAAAAAAGGATTTTTTGGGGTGTTTAGGGATAGTGTTTTGTTCCACATACACAATAAAATAAAATTTTATTATTTCATAATTTCTTAGGGTTATACAAAAATACCTTAAATTAATTCTATTTTTAAAATGTTATGTTCAAATTCTCTATTTGAATAAGGTGTTTCTTCACTTTTTTCAAATTAGATGTTGTTAGGTGGTGAACACTACCCATGATAAGTTATTATAACTATATTTGATGTTGATTGGATGGTAATTATGGATTTGTGTTTCATTAGATTGATGAAAGGTTGTACATTAGATCACATAAGTTATTTGTGGTTTTAGTGAATGATTGTAGAGTGGATCAAACATTTTATATTTAAGGACATAATATGGGGTAGTCTGATTTGAGGTATTATTGGAAATTTAATATATTATACTAAAAAATGCATGGTACAATTTAATTAGATGTAATGTGAGGAGTGGACCAGAGACTTCATTTACTACCAAACATATTTACGTGTGCTAATGTAGGATATCCTTGAGTAGCGGATGCGTACTTAATTTTATGTCCATTTTCATTCATAAAATTTAGACTCATACCATTTTCATTAAATTATCCCTTTAACATCAAAATGGGAATCAATGTGAAAATTTGGTTTTCATGATTTCATAGTATGATAGAGGATTGAGGATTTATTTTTGGAGAATTTAATAATTTTTGTATGGAACACACATTGTTTTGGTGTCTAGAAAATCCACATATTATAACTCCACATATTTTTAGTGTCTCCATAACCATGAAAAGTTGATGCATAATTCATTTCAGTTCTTACATATGTCTAGGTATAGAAAAATGTATCCATTTTTGTTGGATTTAGTATAATAGTTTCTTGTATAATACTAAATTTCATTTATTATTTTATCTTAGTCCCTTACACCACCTGTATTGGTATATTAATGTAATGTTTATTACTCAAAGATAGATCATCATTTTTATTGGTCTATAAAATTTATCTCATCCCCTTTATTAATAGGATCTAATAATTTTCTAAATTTTAAAATGTCAATTAATTATTTAAAATAAAAGATTTTTTCCTCGAAATTATTTTATCAAATATTATCTCTGGTTTTGTAAATTAATATATATTAATCAAATATAATAAAATCATGTGTGACATTGAATGAATCTTGAAATTAAACTACAAAACATGTTTGAGTAAATAAAAACATTTTAATATATATATATAAATGATAAATTATATTCATGAATTACATTCTTAAAACATTTAATATTTAAATTCCTCAATTAATCAATTTCATAATTCTTTATAAAGGTTTTATTTCCTCCAAAATCATATATTAACATTGAAATAGTATGTGTAAATAAATATTTTGAGAATAAAATTTCAAAAAATCAATTTCTTGAAAAACATACGTATTTGTAAGGCTCTTATCTCAATACCCAACTACTAAATTCAGTTATTCGGTCCGTGTTAAATTTATATACATCATCTTATAGTTCATCATTTGAGTTAAAAATTTCCTCATTCTATACATTCAATATAAAAATAAGGTATTTATTGGATTTTTTCCAAAAAAAATATACATGTATGGAACTTATTGAATTATTTTATCTACAATATAAATATATCATTCACCGAAGTAAACATCCCAATACGTTATTTTTGATAATCTATTATCAGATTTAGATTTTTATTATCACCTCTAAGATTCATTTATCTTTTATTTTTTTATTCACACACTTCTTCTCTGTTATCCCAAGGTAATTTTCATATAACTTCTCATATTCTAATTTAAATTCAGTTTCTATTGTTTTATAATGTCATTTGGGGAGTCTTTGTGATGTGTAACATTATATAAGTATGTTAATTACCAAAAATTGAGTTCAAATTCCTAGTATGTCTTGTCAAATTTTTCATTCAACTGATTCCTTTTCAATTATACCCACATTCCCATGTTTTAGAATACATTATTTAATTTTAACAAGGGTAACTCTTTATAATTCTTATATATGTTCTAATTTAACTCAAAATTCATTCAAAACACGCTAAAAACAAATTAAAAGTACTAAAATATAGGAAAATGAAAAATAAAACACAAATCCCATAAACTAAAATAATTTACCCTCCCAAACAAAAGTTTCATAAAAAAATATCATTTTCATATAAAAATAGTAATCATGTTAGATATATTATAATATAGGATAATATAATAAAGTATAATTGATAGGGTGTACCTAAATGGTTCACTTATAAAAGGGATAATGGAGGTCAATATCATATAGGTGTTTATTTGGGTAGCATTCATTATAATTATAAACTCTCTAGTCATTCACTGTGAATTTAGTTTTCCCTCTCCTCCAATAATATCAAACAAAACAAAAAAAATTATATCATTAGTTATTATGATGGTTATATCCCATATAAAATGATGTTTACCGAAAGTTAATTTCAATTTATAGTTAAAGGGAAAAAATTGTTCATAAATATAAGTATTTCATATATTTCATCTTTTTATATAAATTTTTGTTTTCTCCTTGATCATTATGGCATTGTCTAATTATTCTATTGAATGATCTTATAAAACTAGCCTTTTTATCTTTAGTCAGTATCTATCTTCCTTTATGTTCAACAATATCTACTTGACTACCCATAGGGATTTATATATAAATTACCCAAGTGTGTGATAGATCATTCAAAAAAATATTATTTATGGACATATTTTGATGGATGTAATATAAGACACATTCAATTCCATGATATATCCTCCAAATATTGTCTATAACTCTTGTGTTTGGGGATGATAATTAATTCATGAAATAATTTTCTTTTATAGAGGTTTCCAAAATAGTCGTCATGGTCTTGGTATGGTATGGTGTGGATATTCTATGGTTCACTCCACATATCTTGCTCAAGGCTCCATAAATTTTTTATATAACATTCTTACATGGACATGGATATTGGCCCTAGGTATTCCAAATATATAAAATATTATTGTTATAATGAAGAAATAAAAAATATGAGTCATCAGTCATTGTGCATTTTCATTACACTCATATATAAAAATAGTCCATATTTATAATATTCTATTAAATTTTCTTCCTCATACATATAATATTTCAGAAAATTTGATGGAAAATTGGGGAATCCATTATCTTTTAGAGATATTACAAATGGTTGTTCATTATTGACACATTTTAAGAAATTAATGGGATTCTTTGAAATGGGGTTTTCATTCTTTTATATGTTTTATGACATTATTAATAGTTTAATTTGATCTAATGCGGGATCCAGAAGATTGGTTTTGGATATATTTTTGTATACAGAGTACATCCCTTTCATGAAAGAATCTTTTGATCATTTAGTCAACCAATATCGTTGATTTTTTTTATTTTTTGAATAATGCCATTCGGTAATTCCCACTCTGACAAAAAAATGGGGTCTCATTCTAATAAGTTTTAAATTTCATTTTAAACAACCTACATGATAAAATAAGTAATTTTTTTGTTTTATCAATATTTGTGATTCATTTTCATAAAAAATCATGCATATTAATTTTATGGATATGGCCAAATATGTCACGTGGACACTCTATGATAGATTTCATATTTATTATTAAAATATAATTTATTATAATTTATTTGTTTTAGTTTATATGTTACTGTAAATGATCCCTAGAAACATATATCGACCCATCAAGTATGAATATGTCAATTCAGGTTGATGTGGTGTCAATTAAATCTTATTTGTACAAATTACAGACACAATTAGTTTCGGTTCACCTAAATTAGCCATTTTCATTACTTATAAAGTATTTTATGTATTTTTTTAATCAACTGTATATATTAAAATCCATAAAACAACTCATAAGTTACCATAATAAGAGTCTACCGAGTTATCATTTATCATCATTTTTTCTTGATTCAAAATATCAGTTAACAAATCAATATTCTCATATGTAATATGTTCATTAGTGTATTTTAGATTGAAATTTAATTACTCATTATGAAAATACATCAATTAAAATAGAAATATTAAAATTGACTTTGTATTCTCCAAATCCCATGGATAAATTTCCTACCTAGACATTAATAATTTCCTTATCTATCTACAAGAATGTATTGACTGAAATTATTGGATATTTTTTAGGTTCCCAATAATCTAAGATGTTATATACATATATTTTAAAGACCTGTAAATTCTATGGGAATTTTTTTTTCTTAAATACATGGAAATTTTACGAGTCCGCGAAAGTTGACAGCACTTGATTACGAGGCCCGGTGTGCCCAGAATCTATTTCTGATGTTTTATTCATGTACGTTCAGTAAACGTATGAGTGGGTTTTTATAAAATTTGAACCGGTGCATGAAATTTAAATATGAGGGCATCATTGAACTCACAACACTGGAATTCACTTAAGAATACATTCACCTCGATTACAGTTGGTCGATAATAGAAGTCATTTTTTGGGTTTTCTTGGAAAAAATAATAAAATAAAGTTAGATACACTTTGTTTTATTTAAGTTGACATGTGGGTAACTGGTAGATAAAACCTCCTCATGGATGTTTTAGGTGGTACCACCACACCTTAACCTACCATGAGAGGATATTTTGGTGGGGCCCACCTGATCATAACCTCCAGTGAGAGGTTACAACGTGGGGACCACATGGGGCTAAAACCCCCTATTGATAGAGGAGAGTAAAACCTCCCAACTCTCTCTCATTAATGAGGTAGAGCCTCTCCACCATTCCTTTAATTAAATAGAGCCAAATCCCTTTTTATTAATTGTGCCAACACCCGTGAATTAATTAAGTGGAGCAATGTAATTAATTCTCTATTTTTGAATTTTGTTCCAATACCTAAAATAATAGATCTATTATTATTTTTGGGTTGGAATTATTCATTACAGTGGAAACCTTGGGTGTTTTGAGCAGAGGATTATTGGGAGAAGGCCCCAATGAAGAACTCTCAAAAATTAAGAACAAATAACGCCAATGGTCCCCATCGATATTCTTCCTCAGAGATTTAACCATCGTGATATGTCTTCGACAACTGACATTCGAATCGTTATCAACGACCCGACGCAGCTCGGGTTTGGACGTGCTTGGCTGACGCGACAAATGACGACCTTATTCATGTACTTTCCACGACTGCTTCAAATGTCTACGACTGACAATCAAAGGTAAGAGTTTAATTTTATATAAGAATGATTGTTTCTCAACTTCTTCCTTTCTCTCAAAATCAAGAATGAGGGTTGTTGTGCTTCATACTTGCGAGCCTCTTGTCATCACCCTAACCGCGGAGGGTGCAGCCCAAACCAACATGGCCCCACCCCTTCGTCGTACTTGTTTGAAATTATCATCGGTATGGCGATGAGGAGACGTAACGACAATGGCGGCGACAACAAAGGCCGCGCTTTCCATGGCCTCCTAGACCCGCTCCGCCCCCTGCGGCGCATCAGTGCTCCCGGCCAAACCCCACCGGCCCGCGCTGAACTGGACCACACTGAACCAGCCATCCCGGCTGCCTCTCGGCCTCCAACCCACCGGGCTGCGCCCCGCCGACCTACCTGCGGCCTCCCGTGCGCCCTGCCAGGCCTTCTCGTGGCCTTCCTCATGCCCCGCAGGCCTACCCGCGGCCTGACCCTGCCTCGCCGGCCTGCCCGCACCCTGCCCGGTGCCCTCTTGGCCACTACTGGCCTACCTAGGCCACAACTCGGCTGCCTCTGCAGCCTCCCCTAGACGCACACCGGCTCTCGGACGAACTGGCCATGTCGCGCCGGCCTCCCGAGCCAGCCCGTGGCATCCCTCACGGTGTCGCTAGCCAAACCAGTTCGACCATCCGTGATGAGCCTCCTAAGACACATCCCATGCGGCGTTGTTGGCCGAACCGGCTCGGCCTTGAGGGCCGAGTCTCCCGAGCTTCTCCCCTCGCGGCGCTGGCTGAACCGGCCCCAGTCTCCGGGCCGGGCCACCTACGCGGTAACCTCTGAGCCGAATCACCCTCACAGACCGATGGGCCCGGCCTAGTGACCAGGCCGAACCTAGTGGGCTGACCCGGCCAATGGTCTGGGTCAGACCCAGATTTCCTGATACGGTTTGCCTAGGATGGGTTGGGCTGAGTCGGTCCAACCGGGTCAGACCGGACCCAGGCCCACTACCGACCCATTTACCTTCTTTGGGCCATATCTTTGGCACTAGACATCTATTTGATGAACCATCAGCGGCCCTAGTAATCTTGGAGCATGACGATCACTTTGAGTATACCACATTGGAGTTTGAGATAATGTTGAGATACAGCCAGGTTCGATCATACACGAATCCAACCGGGCCCCCAAGATTAAAAAGCTAATAACTCACAGACCGAGCGTCCGATTGATGGGTTGTCTGTTGCATTGAGACCCTTGTGACGAGGCGGTACATGGAGATACTTCTACATGGGTCTTCATGGAAGTTGGAGTATCAACCTATAGATCGTGGAGCAGATCCTCCCGGAGATGAGTGAGCATAGCGTAGAGACCTAGTCTCTAGCTTGGACCTGACGACTGTAGACCGATTTGACTCGGAGTTATGCGACTAGCCCAATAGGGAGTGCCTTGGTGTCATGGCAGACCCACGGTGGGGAGCTCCTCTATGTGAGCATGGAAGACACAATGTACTCGACACATGGAGTACCTTAGCAGGCTACGAGGCGGAGCGTCTCTATGTGACGCGGCAGACCAACGATATTCGACCAGAGGAGTACCTCAGTAGTCCAAGGATAGTGGGAAGCACCTTTGTGTGATGTGGAAGGCCCACAATACTTGATAGAGGAGGATAACTCCAGCAGCCAAGGTTTTGGTAGTGTGTTTGGGGATGTTACTTGCTACTACCCCTAGAATCAAATCCTACTTTGATTTGAGTCAGTAACTTTTTTTTTCCTCATGATTGAGATGGATTACATGATCCCTTTGGTATATGTATGGTAATATTCATAAGTGGGGTTATCTGTTGATTTCATATTTTTTGGTTTTTCCTTGTTGGATTTTGTGAGACGTTGAGGGTCTTGGGATCCCTACTGATTATCATTATACTCACCTCTGCACGGGATATTCATGCACCTCGTTGTATAGGATGTATAAGACAAACAATCCTGATCGAGGCTGAGTGTATGAGGACTAGACAGAACTCGGAGGTGGACCTCCTGACGAGACGATACCCGGAGGAGATTGACAGATGTGGAGTACAGAGGAGACTATTTGTAATTACCCTTCAGGTAGGATTCATCGTGGATGATCCAGGAGCTTCTTTTCAATTTTCAGTAGTTTTTGTCCTTTTCATATGTACTTGTACTTTTAGTTGGTCTTGTATTACCGGCCCCTTTACTTTTCATCACTATCTTATTATACAGTTTTTACTTAGTTTTTGCTTCCAGTTTGTACTCTGATTGTGTGTGTTTAAAATTTTTAAAGGCAATGTCTTCCCAGCTTAGTGATTTATGGCATTGGTGATATTCTCCAGTCCCTGGTCTATGGAAGGCGGGCTTGGGGTAGTCACGGCACGGGCCCCGGGGGATGGGTCGTGACAAATTGGTATCAGAGGAGTTGGTTCTACCGCATAACTTAGGACTCTGATATTTCTTTTCTATTAAGAAATAGTGTTAAGGGTATTGAGTGAGGATTTATGTTTAGTGAGTCTTGTGTTGGTGTGGTGCCCGACGTATCCATACACCAGGTCCTTGACTACTGATTTCCTACTCAGTGCATGAAAACACTAATTGTGCGTGTGTTTTCAAAAGTTTTCTTTAAGTTATCTCAACTAGGTCTGCTCACCACGTATATTATTTTCACAGTGTCACATATATTTTTTCCAGGATGCCTCCCTGTGGATGACCAGTTAGAGCCCCGAGAGTCCTATGCACAGATAGCCCACCATGCGAAAAGGCCTCAGTGTAGGGCCATCTTCTAGAAGAGGCACCCGTGGTACCACTACCCATTGGGCCACCGATGCCACCAACCCTAGAAGCAGACAATGCACGCCGCTTGAGTGCATTGCATGAGTTCCATCTCCAGAGGCCACCCAGGTTCATGGGAGAGACAGACCCACAGGAGACTGAGGATTGGCTGGAGGTTGTGGTGAGAGTCTTCAGACTGGTAGGGACACCATCAGACCTTATGGTGATCCTTTCCATGAGTCTCCTTCTACTAGGAGTAGTAAAATTGTGTAGGCTGATGATCCAGGTGCATGATGAGATAATTCTACAATGGACAGACATCAAAATCATGTTTCATGTGGATTTTGTCCTAGCCACCCTATGTGCAGTGAACATATATGAGCTACTACATCTACAACAGGGTAGCATGATGGTAGATCAGTACATAGTGAGGTTCACCGACCTCTCGTGCTACTCCACAGATATGGTGCAGGACTCATTCATCAGGGCCTGGACCTTCGAGGAGGGGCTCAGGCGAGATATTAGGGCTTCGATGATCTAACTCATCATCCCAACGCAGGCGGGGGTGCTAGAGAGAGCCCTCCTACTGGGGAGTTTCCTTGCTAGGAATTCTCTAGTAGCGAGACTGATTGAGCACTGTCGTAGGAGCCCTCAAATGACTAATGTGATTTTGGGGTACTTAGGTGCAGCAGAGTGGCTGACCAAGGCCGTCTCTCAAAGGAGGAAGTGAATTTAACAACTTATTAAAGGTATTCTAAAAATAAAATAAAAGTGAATAAAATAAAAACACTACTTTAAAGGATTGGTGTTTTTATTATAGGTTTTGAATCTAGAGGATGTTTTCTGGAAGAATATTGTATATTTTTTTGTTTTTAGTTTTGAAATGAATTTCGATTAGAATGACACAACAAGAAGATGTTTTTTTAGAAATCTATTTTAAAAGGCGTAATCGATCTAACTATACCTCTTCATTCACATATTAATCATTATCATTTATGTCAATATCCACTTAATTATGATCCCCTAATTTTTTATCCCTCGAACCATACGAGAGTTAACTTAACCACAATGATGAAATTACTTAAACCCTTGGCTAGCTTCGGAACACGCAATCGCAGCACCCTGCTTTGATTGTTGTTCTAAGGATATCTTATGGTCAGTGGTTAATTAGAGCACATATCCATTCTGGAAATGAGGATTAATTTTTTTTAGGGATTGTATTTGAACTCTACAAATTTATCCCATGTGTTCTTGTATTACTGATTAAGATTACGCTCTCACAATTTACACAAAATCCCGACCTCGCGTGTTTTTGTGTTAGTTGTTCAATTGCTTGATTAGTTTCTTGTAATTTAAAAACAAAATTCATGGATCATATTATGTGAATTAAAGTAGCTCAATGATTAAAAATAATTAAATGAAGAGGGTAGAAGATATATCGATTACTAAAAGACTACTCTTCCATGGGTGGCGTAATCATCGTAGAAGCGTTTTGCATGTGCAAAGGTTTATAATGGGTATAACCCAATAACGATTCTACTCCTGAATTCCAGCCCAAATAGGAAGATTAAGAGAAGAAAAAATTTAAACAAAAACGAAGAAAAGAGATGAAATGAAAGAAGAACAACAAATTTTATTACACAAATGAAAACATTACAAAATGAAGATGAGAAGGAGGCTTCGATGAGGGGATCATTGCTTCAAGAGCTACCCCTCTTACAATGGTTGGATAATTTGGGTGAAAAAAATTCTCCTATTCCTAAAATCTCATAATGCACCTCCCAACCCCTCCAAATGAGAAAAAATCTAATTTATAGAGTTTAGGGGAGGCTAGGTTTAAAAAGGTTTCAAATGTGAATGGGAAATCTCGGCCAAACATTTTAATACAATTTTAACCGCCTATTTGACCTCCAAAACGGGTGAACCATCTCTCTTTCCAGAAGGATGATTTCTGGTAAAATGAATCCCCAAGCTCCTCTCAAAATATGGGATTAATCCAAGACCGGATGAAGAATATATGGCCCAAATACAGAACCCATGTCCATTCTGGAGAGTCCATCCCACCATTGGATTAATGTCCTATTTACTCCATCCAAATTATCTTTTTAGCTCTAGTGTCCTGAATTCAAGTTTTAGAACATTAAGGTAGGAACTCTGTTACAAAATTTCAAATTAAAATGATAAATATGAAAATATTTATCTTCGGAATACTACAGTGCACTATAAAGGGTAAAACTGGAATTTTCACCAAATTTTCAAATGAATGATAAAATCCCAAATATTTTATAAATAAACATATTAAACACAATTTGAGAAAATTATATCATTTATTATCAATAAAATATTCAACAAAATAGTGTTTTATCAACTCCCCCACACTTTCCCTTTTGCACTCGTGAGCAAAATCCCATATCAAGTAAACATCAATATCAAAACAAAACCAATTTTAAAACACATATCCTTGAGATCAATCAATTTCACACCAAGAATCAAAAGATATCAAGCCTCATAAAAAACCTTATTTCAATTTCTCCATTTATATCATTCAATATATTTCCACTTAATTTATCCTCCCATGCACAAAACACTTACCTCGCTTGAATTTTCTCTTATCACACAAATGTCATTTTTTTTTAAATGTCTTTCACATCCAAACTCATACAAGGGTCACCATAGGCTTGATAGATTCCTACATCGCTACCTGATGTGAGTCAAGGACATATTTTTATCATGAGGACTTTCCAGGGTTGTTTTGTGACTTTCAGTTGGTCGGATTTAGATGTGAAAAAATTTTGAGGCTGAATGAGGAGGGATTGACTCTTTTTGAAGCAAAATTGCATTCATCTAATTTTCACTTAAATATGGTCTTCTCCTAAATCCCTATAGTATCAATTCAGCTCCATCATCATGAAAAGTCATGAAAAGTTTACACCATTCATCATTTCAATATCAAAAATTTCAATCTTCTCAAACATGATTTTCTTGAAAGCTCCAGATGGGCACAACTTTCCTCCTCAATTAGAAGCTCCCGAAAAGGCACAGCTTCACTTGTCATGAAAGCTCCAGAAAAGGCAAAACATTCAATATAATGAATTTCTTCAGTAGAAAAAACATCTCTTCAGAATTTAATTTTCCACCCAAAGTATCACAGAATGTGGTGGCACAACACAAGACAGCTTCCCCCACACTTAAGCTCAACTAGATTATGCAATTTCACTTCAAGAGTTGGATGGATATGAAAAATTGGCATGTAATGTGGCTAACCTAACAGGTTGTGCATGGATTCTAAGGTCTACAAGGATTAAATATTCAAGGTAGGCCATTATAAAAAAGGATTCTTTGAAATAGGGGCTTTAATACCAAACAAATGCCTCAATAATTTAAACATATGTACCTCAAACCCTCAAGTTTTGACAGGAATAGATCAAATTATGGTTAAATCAAGCATGGTTTGGTTCTCTCAAAAAGTGAGGTGAATGTAAAGAATATGAAAATAATGGTTCAGAAGCCTCACAGGAAAGTGATTTCAAATATAAAGACAGTGAGATGTGGCATGGGATTAAAAATTCAGTGTACTTTTCATTAAATTATTAAATATTTGAACACGAAACAAAGTCATTTCAGCATTCATTTAAGCTTATTTTCAATGGATAAATCGTTTCACTCATTGATATTCATTTCAAAATTGCGATGAGAATCATTTCATCTCAAAAATTTCAAAAATACAAAGAAATTTGAAAAATAAACAAACAAAATTTGAAAAAAAAACGCAAATTTGTTTTTGTTTTTTTTAATAGGAAACCAATTTAAATTACTAAAATAAAAGGTTCCCTCCCCCATACTTAAAATATTTCATTGTACTCAATGTGAACCCATGAGATGATATATGCACATGAAATGCAGAATTTTTAAATAGTACAAATAATATAAAAGTGCAAGGGTTAGGAACAGCCTGATGTGCTCAAGTGATGATGGGGTCATGCAGTGTGATAAAATCCACTGCATCAGTAGGAAGTCCCTCAATGTATCTCTTAAATCGTTGCCCATTGACTGTAAAGCTCATTCCAGTGTCCTCTTGTGTGATCTCCACTGCACCATAAGAAAAAACATTAGATACAATATAAGGACCTAACCATCTGGAACGCAACTTACCAGACATCAGCTTCAGTCGTGAACTGTAGAGAAGGACTTTCTCTTAAACATAAAACTCCCTTTGTTGGATCATTTTTTCATGAGCTGATTTTGATCTTTCCTTGTAGAGCCTTGAGTTCTCATATGATGACATTCGAATCTCCTCAAGCTCTTGAATTTGCAACTTTCTTTGAATTCCAGCTTGGGCCAAATCCATGTTGCATTTATTTATAGCCCAATATGCCCAATGCTCAACTTCCACTGGGAGATAACATGCTTTCCCAAAAACAATCCTAAATGGGGACATACCAATGGGTGTCCTGTATGCTATCCTATAAGCCCACAATGCATCATCCAAGCGCTTGCTCCAATCCTTCCTATTTGGCTGCACTGTTTTCTGCAATATTTGTTTCAACTCACGATTTGAAACCTCAGCCTGGCCATTTGTTTGGGGGCGGTATAGTGTTGATGTTTTGTGTGTCACCCCAAACTTTCGAAGGAGGGAAGCAAAATTCATATTTCAAAAGTGTGTCCCTTGGTCACTGATGATGGCCTTTGGTACTCCAACCCTGCAAAAAATCTGTTCTTTGACAAAGTCCACAACAACATGAGAATCGTCAGTCCTGGTGGCCTTGGCCTCCACCCATTTACTCACATAATCAACAGCAACCAAAATATAGAAAAATCCAAATGAACTAGGAAAATAACCCATAAAAGAAATGCCCCATACATTAAAAGTCTCACAGAATAGTATGGGTTGTTGGGGCATCTCATGTCTCCTAGAAATATTCCCAGTGTGTTGGCAATGAGAGCATGACTTACAAAACATATGGGCATCATGGAACAAGGTAGGACAATATAATACAGAGTCCAAAACCTTCCTAGCTGTCCTTTGGGGTCCAAAGTGTCCACCACAAGAAAGTGTATGACATAAATGCAAAACTGACTCAAACTCATGATCAGGAACACACCTCCTAATGACATGGTCACTACACACGCGCCAGAGGTAGGGATCATCCCACACATAATACCTAGACTCACTTTTTAATATTTAGACTTGATATTTCTTTAAATTTTCAGGGATTTTAGAGGCAACAATGTATCTCACTAAATCATCATACCAAGGATGTGTACCTGATATGGAATAAAGATGCTCATCAAGAAAATTGTCCGGAAGTGGTACCTGGTCCAAGGTGTCATCCTCTAGTGTGTGAGTAAGCCTACTCATGTGGTCCGCCACCAAATTCTCTGACCCCTTCTTTTCCTTTATCTCAAGGTCAAACTCTTGAAGAAGAAGCATCCAACGGATAAGTCATGGCTTTACATCTGGCTTCTTCAAGAGGTACCTCAAAGCTGCATGGTCAGAAAAAACAACTACTTTAGAGCCCAATAAATATGAATGGAATTTATCTAAAGAAAATATGACAGCAAGAAACACCTTTTCTGTGGTTGTGTAGTTTGATTGGACTGAATCCAATGTCCTTGATGCATAGGCTATCACATGAGAATGTCCTTCCACCCTCTGAGATAAGACTTCTCCAACCGCAAAGTTGGAGGCGTCACACATAAGCTCAAATGGAAGGCCCCACCACGAGGGCTGTATGATCGGTGGAGTGGTTAGACACTTCTTTAGCTCATCAAATGATACCCTGCATGAATAATAAAAATTGAAGCCAATATCTTTTTGAAGAAATCGAGATACGGGTAGAGCGATCTAACTAAAATCTCTGATGAGGCGTCGATAAAATCCAGCATGTCCAAGGAATGATCGAACATCACACACACATGTAGGATATGGAAGGGATGAAATATTGTCTACCTTAGATTTATCAACTTCAATGCCATGTTGTGAGACTATATGACCTAAGACAATTCCCTTTTCGACCATGAAATGACATTTTTCAAAATTTAAGACCAGATTCCTCTTCAATACAACGATGCAACACATCACTCAAACTAGAGAGACAATCATCAAATGAGGATCCATAAACTGTAAAATCATCCATAAATACCTCCATGCAGGTCTCAATGAAATCTGAGAAAATACTCACCATGCATCTCTTGAAGGTACCTGGGGCATTACAAAGTCCAAATGGCATGCTTCTGTAAGCAAAGGTACCGAATGGGTAGGTGAATGTCATCTTCTCCTGGTCCTATGCTGCAATGGGAACCTGAAAATAGCCAGAGAAACCATCCAAGAAGCAATAATTCGTCCTACCTACAAGTCTCTCAAGCAGTTGTTCAATGAATGGAAGTGGGAAATGGTCCTTACGAGTGTATTGATTCAGTTTCCTATAATCAATACACACTCTCCAACTATTTTGAACACTCATAGGAACTAACTCATCATTTTCATTTTTTAAAACAGTGAAACCAGTTTTCTTAGGCACATCCTGAATTGGACTTACCCACTGAGAATCTGAAATAGGATAGATTATACCTGCCTCGAGAAATTTTGCAACTTCTTTTTTAACAACCTCCAAAAGTGTTACATTGAGTCTCCTTTGTGGTTTCCTCACTGGTTTAGCCCCATCCTCCAAGATAATCCTATGCATGAAAATGGAGGGGCTAATACCCGATATGTCTTCCACTGTCCAACCAATTTCTCTACTGTTATCTCTCAATAGATTCAAAAGTTTTTCTTCATGTTCAAAAGAGATATTGTTAGAAATGATAACAGGTAATCTATAGCCACTCATCAAGTATGTATATTTAAGATTTGGGGGAAATGGCTTGAGTTCCAATGTAGGGGGTGATGTATGGATGGAGAAATTGATGCAACAGACATATCTGCACAATGAACATCAGTATCAGAATAAAAATCATCACAATCAGAGAATAAAGCATAAAATCCATCAGCATACTCAACATCTATGTCATAATCAGAGTGAACATGATCCAAATCAGAATATGAATCCACATCAAAATCAAATCCAGGAAAGGATTTTGTATCAGAAACATGTGTGGAAGTGCTCTTAAACATCAAACTCGAACCAATACTCATAATCTCCCTAAGCATAGGACAATCAAAATATATGGAGTTTTTATTTGGTGGATCAAAATGGGAGATAACAAAAGAAGAATGGTCCTATGAGGGGTACTTCATGGAATCCATAACATTAAATATCACAACGTTATCTCCAAATTCCATGGAAAGTGTACCCTCATTGACATTTATGATTGTTTTTGCAGTTTTGAGGAAGGTCCTACCTAAGATAATGGGGGCATGAGAACTTACCTGATCATCCTCCATGTTAAGAACATAGAAGTCTGCTGGAAAGATCATGTCTCTTACCCGGACAAGTACATCCTCAAGGACTCCCGCTGGATATGTCGTAGCTCTATTCGCCAATTTCACCACTACTCTTGTTGGCTTCGACTCACCAACCTGCAAGGAAGAGAATATAGAGTGAGGCATCACATTTATTGAATCTCCTAAATCACAAAGAGCATCATAGAAGTGCAACTCCCCTATGGTACATGGGATGGTGAATGTCCCGGGATCTTTGCACATTGTTGGCATTTCTAGAGTTGGTGTAATGAGTTTCGAGACATTCCTTGCAAGGTTTATCCTCTCATTTCCCTTTAGCCCTCTTCGATTGGTGCAGAGTTCTTTTAAGAATTTGGCATACCTTGGAATTTTCCTAATGGATTCAAGTGGAGGAATGTTGATCTCCACACGCTTGAATGTGTCCAAAACCTCCTTTTGCATTGCTTCTTCAGGCATCTTCTTGGTTTGAACATCCCTGTTTGGAAAAGGAAGGGGTTTAGGAGGAACATCATCAATCTTTTTCTTATCTTTATCTTTCTCCTTGGATTTCTCATCAGTTGGTATGGAATGCGGCTTCTCTGGAGTTGAGGTGAATACCGGTGGAATGGTAGGTACAGATGTATCATTCATTTGATTCCCACTTCTCAATGTGATGGAACTAACATTCCCCTTTGGATTTGGAGTGGGTTGGGAAGGTAGATTTCTGGAATTATTACTTACATGTTCATGTAGGGCGGTGGAAATCTGGATCATTTGAGTCTTCAACTCCCTCAGCTCTGAACCTTGACTCATTAGCTCATTATGTTGATTAAGAACAATTTGATTCAAAAGGTCATCAGTGTTAGAATCTACCTTGGGTGGGGGATTCCCTTCTTGTTGGCTTGTTGATGTTTGATCTTCAAATCTCATTTGGGGTTGTTGGAAACCCTACTGGTAAGGCAGAGGCTGCTGGAAGTTTGGTTGAAAAGGGGGACTTTGTTGTTCTCCAGAGCCATACCTCATGTTTGACTGATATTTCCACCCTTGGTTTTATGCTGGATCAAACATATTTTGGGTATATGGTTGTTGTTGTTGTTGTTGATATGGTCTCCCAGGGAACACTACTGCACAATATTCTGTTTCTTAGAGTTGTGGGCAACAGTCAGTTTGGTGGCTTGTCTCAGTGAAAATACCACAAGGCCTTGAAAGAGGGGGTAGAGATATCTTTTGTGCCAAAGAAATTTTCCTCACCATAGTGGTCAATTCTTCTAACTTGGTATCAATCAAATGACTTTCAAGAGAAGAAGGACTTACCTGATGTACTCCCCTGACATGTGGTGTACCTCTATCGCCAAATTGTTGGGAGTTTTGGGCCATCTTGTCGATCAATGCACGTGAAGCTACTGGTGTCTTGTCCACCAATGCTCCTCCAGCCGCAGTATCCACCATGCTCCTCTCCATGGGTGTGAGTCCTTCATAGAAGTACTAAATGTGGAGTTTCTCACTGATTTGGTGATGCGGACAGCTTGCACACAACATCTTGAATCGCTCCTAGTACTCATACATTGAATCCCCTTGTGCTTGCTTGATCCCCGATATCTCCTTTCGAATGGAAGTGGTCGTTGATGCTAGAAAAAATCTCTGCATGAAAAGACGTTTCAAATCGTTCCAACAAGTTACATCTTTGGGTTGTAAATAATACATCCAGTCTTTTGCAGCTCCATCAAGTGAGAATGGGAATGCTCTTAATTTGATTTGATCTTCAGAAACATTTCTTGGTTTAAGGGTTGAGAAAACCACATTAAATTCTTTCAAATGTTTATTGGGATCCTCACCAGAGAGGCCATGAAACATTGGAAGTAATTGAATTAACCCAGATTTTAGTTCAAAGTCCGATTAGAGATTTGTGTATGCAATACAATTTGGTTGATAGTTAATATCAGGTGCAGCCAATTCTCGAATGGTTCTATTATGTTCATTTCCATTGTTTTCAGCCATTGGTTCTTCTTTTATGTTTGAATTTGAATTGCTTCCAATTTCAATGTTTCCAGAAGAGATGGATTCACCAACTGGTTGGGTATTGAAACTTCCCGTGGATTGAGAATGTCTGATTCGTGCCCTAAGGCTACGTTCAATCTCAGGGTCAAGATCTAAGATATCATCGGGATTAGTTCATGTCATAGATCAAATAAAAATGAAACGAAAGAAAGTGGACAACAGTAAAATAAAAATGATAAGTTTGAGTTGATGGTCCAAAAAAAGTAGAAGAAAATAAAAGAAGAAGAAGAAAAATCAGATTGGGTAAAGAACGAACAAAGATGAGAGGAAGAGAATAAAATGTAAAATAAAATAAATACCTCTAATTGGTTGATATAATTACTTGCCTCCCCAGAAACAGCGCCAATTTGATAGAGCGCTGTCGTGGGCGCCCTCAAATGATTAATGTGATTTTGGGGTACTTAGGTGCAGTAGAGTGGCTGACCAAGGTCGTCCCTCAATGGAGGAAGTGAATTTAACAACTTGTTAAAGGTATTCTAAAAATAAAATAAAAGAGAATAAAATAAAAACACTACATTAAAGGATTTGGGTTTTTTATAGTTTATGAATCTAGAAGAAGTTTTCTAGAAGAAGATTGTATACTTTTTTGTTTTTGTTTTTGAAATGAATTTCGATTATAATGACACAACAAGAAGTTGTTTTTTTAGAAATCTATTTTAAAAGGCGTAATCAATCTAACTCTACCTCTTCATTCACTTATTAATCATTATCATTTAAATCAATATCCACTTAATTATGATCCCCTAATTTTTTATCCCTTTAACCCTACGATAGTTAACTTAACCACAAAGATGAAATTACTTAAACCCTAGGCTAGCTTCGGAACACGCAATCGCAGCACCCTACTTTGATTATTGTTCTAAGGATAGCTTATGGTCAGTTGCTAATTAGAGCACATATCCATTCTGGAAATTAGGATGAATTGTGTTTAGGGATTATATTTTAACTCTACAAATTTATCCCATGTGGTCTTGTATTACCGATTAAGATTACACTCTAACAATTTACACAAAATCCCGACCTCACGTGTTTTTGTGTTAATTGTTCAATTATTTGCTTAGTTTCTTTTAATTTAAAAACACAATTCATGGATCATATTATGTGAATTACAGTAGCTCATTAATTCAAAAAAATTAAATAAATTGTGTAGAAGATAGATCGATTACTAAAAGACTACTCTTCC
The DNA here is from genome assembly GCA_963277665.1 of Viscum album. Classification (NCBI taxonomy): domain Eukaryota; kingdom Viridiplantae; phylum Streptophyta; class Magnoliopsida; order Santalales; family Viscaceae; genus Viscum; species Viscum album. Next base: position 586,119,169 of record OY728141.1, on the reverse strand, counting down.
ATGGGTGGCGTAATCATCGTAGAAGCGTTTTACATGTGCAAAGGATTATAATGGGTATAACCCAATAACGCTTCTACTAAAGAATTACAGCCCAAAGAGGAAGATTAAGAGAAGAATAAATTTAAACAAAACAGAAGAAAAGAGAAGAAATAAAATAAGAACAAATAAGTTTACTACACAAATGAAAACATTACAAAATGAAGAAGAGAAGGAGGCTTCGATGAAGGGATCCTTGCTTCAAGAGCTACCCCTCTTACAATGGTTGGATAATTTGGGTGAAACAAATTATCCTCTACCTCCAATCTACTAATGCACGTCCCAACCCCTCCAAATAAGAAAAACTCCAATTTATAGAGTGGAGGGGAGGCTAGGTTTAAAGAGGTTTCAAGTGTGAATGGGAAATCTCGGCCAAATATTTTAATACAAATTTCACCGCCCATTTGACTTCCAAAACGCGTGCACCATCTCTCCTTCTAGAAGGCTGATTTGTGGGAAAATGAATCCCCGAGCTCCTCCCAAAATATGGGCTTAATAAAAGACCGGATGAAGAGGATATGTTCCAAATACAGAACCCATGTCCATTCTACCGAGTCCAGCCCACCATTGGATTAATGTCCCATTTACTCCATCCAAATTCCCTTTTTAGCTCTAGTGTCCTGAATGAAAGTTGTAGGAACTTAATTTAGGAACACTGTTACAAAATTCCAAATTACAATGTTAAATATGAAAATATTTATCTTCGTAATACTACAGTGCACTATAAAGGGTAAAACTGGAATTTCCACCAAATTTTCAAATGAATGATCAAATCCCAAATATTTTATAAATAAACATATTAAACACAATGTGAGGAAATTATATCATTTATTATTAATAAAATATTCAACAAAATAGTGTTTTATCAGAAACCCACCGCTAGTCGACATGCAGTGGAGTCTTCTGCAGCAAGTAGTTGAAAGATGACACAGAGGTCCTAGAGGACCATACCCACGGGTGGACAACCGCATGACATAGGATCAGTACTGCAGGGCATCTGAGGTAGTGACATGCATGCCAGGAGCATATAGTGTTACTCATGTGGTGGGTAGGGTTACATGGCTTGTGACTATCCGAACCGTCGTTCGGATGATCAACAGACATTTGAGGGACCTGCTAGGAAGAGGAAGAGGTTCGATCGAGGTGGTCCGCAGGGAGGATGCGGACATGGCAGAAGATCTGGTCATGCAGCTGGAGTTGGGCGACGTTTCGAGGTGTTACCACCACCTCCACTTGGAGGTCCACCCTGACAACTAGAAGTAGGTGGATGAGTGAGAGCTCAGATCCAGGAAGATAAGGTTGATGATCACGGCACTCCGAAGATGATTTGAGGTATGATCTGTGTCTACTCCACCGTAGCTGCAGTTCTTATAGACACATGTGTCAGTCACTCTTTCATTTCCACTTCCCTCCTTCAGAGCTCGGAGATTCTGACAGAGTTGTTGGCTCGATCCTTACGTCTAGAGACTCCTACGGGAGAAGACATAACAATTACGCATTGGTGTCGGAAGTGTGAGATTACTCTAGGATGCTAGAGCTTCGGTTGGGATCTCCACGTAGCAGCGTCGAGGCCTTATGACGTCATCTTGAGTACGGACTGGTTATCTACATTCCATGGTTAGATTGACTATATTAGGCTCAAAGTGTGGTTTGTCTGCACAGATGGGAAAAGGTTCACCTTCACTAGCATGAATGGAGCCATTCAAGAACATGAAGGACTTACCAAGAGGAGGGTGCAACCGATCATTCATCAGTTGGCCTGCTTTACTCTTAGTGAAGTAGATGTGGAGTGTCCGACCTATCCTATAGTGGAGGACCAGTAAGAAAATGTTTTCTCTGATGATGTCCTAGGTCTACCTCCTCATAGAGAGGGGGACTTTTACATTGACATGTACACTGATACGGCACTGATATCTACACCAGCGTATCAGATGGCTCTTACGGAGCTTCGTGAGCTACGAGTATAGCTAGAGGACTTGCAGGGGATAGGATTAATCTAGCCCAGTGTTTCTCCCTGGGCAGCCCCGATTCTGTTCGCCAAAAAGGCATATGGGATCATGAGGCTTTGTGTCGACTACCGACGCCTGAACCAGGTGACCGTGAAGAAAAATTACCCACTCTTGAAGATTGATGACATATTTGATCACCTAAAGGGATCTCGATGGTTCTCAAAGATATACCTCATATCATGATATCACCAGCTCAGATTTTGAGATGAGGATGTGCAGATGACGGGCTTTAGATGTTGGTATAGCCACTACGAGTTCTTGGTTTTTCCATTAGGTGTAACCATCACTCAAGCAGTGTTCATGGGACTAAATAACAGGATCTTCCAGCCATACCTCGATCGCTTTGTCGTAGTCTTTATCCAGAACATTCTGATCTACTCGACTACTGAGGAGGATCATGCCTACCATTTTTAGGTGGTACTAGACACACTCTGAGAGCACCGGCTTGATTTGAATCTCTCAAAGTTCCAGTTTTAGATCCGAGAAGTTCACTTTCTTGGTCATGTCATCTCATAGGCCAGATTTTCAATGGATCCAAAGAATATTGAGGTGGTACTTTCTTGGGAGCCACCCAGGAGTGTGACAGAGGTACATAGATTCCAGGGTTTGGATGGGTACTACCAGAGGTTGGTACGAGACTTCTCCAGAGTTGCAGCAGCACTATCAGCCTTGACAATGAAGGTTCAACCCGTCGTGTGGTCGGAGAGATGCCAGAAGAGATTTCAGGAGCTGAGGTAGAGGCTGACTACTACCCCCCATCTTGAGGCTTCCAGAAGAAGGCATAGGGTATGTAGTTTAATGTGATGCATCAGGGACCGGACTCAGTTGTGTCTTCATGTAGGAGTGAGTAGTGATCTCATATGGTTCTCAGTAGCTGAGAAAACACAAGAACAACTATGCTACCAATGACCTGGAGTTAGTAGCAGTTTTTTCGACTTGAAGATGTGACAGCACTATCTGATGGGTGAACATTTTACCGTGAACATTGATCACAATAGTCTCAGGTATATCTTCTCCTAGAGGCACCTAAACCTGAGATAGCGGAGATGGAATGAGTTCTTATAGGATTATGACTTAGAGATTGTCTATACTACTGAGAAGGGAAATGTTATAGCAGATTCACTAAGTAGGAGATCCGGTATACAGCTGCTAGAAGAGGTGACAAAGCAGCTGGCTGATTTGTAGATATCCTTTGTGGACCGAGATGGAGTATCTTTCCTTAAGTCTCTTACAGTAACTCCTCCAATTCTTCAGCGAGTCAGGGAGGTACAACGTGGAGACGCTGACTATGAGACACGACGTTCTCAGATATCCATAGGGTAGGCACCATATGACTTTTCTGAAGGTGGGGAGCATTTCATCCTCTTCAGAGGACATACTATGGTACCTGTGTCACTTCAAGAGGAAGTGTTGAGGGAGTTTCACACATCCCCTCTATTAGTATATCTAGGAGTAATGAAGATGTATCAGGACCTTCGATGACAGCACTGGGGGATAGGTATGAAGAAGGCAGTAGCAGAGTTTGTATCTCGATACCTCAATTGTTAACAAGTGAAGGGGGAGCATCAATTACCAGCAGGCTTGGTTCAGCCTTTAGAGGTCCCAAAGTGGATGTGGGATGGGATATCCATGGACTTCGTGACAGATTTTCTACATATGTCTAGGCAAGATAACTCTATCAGGGTGATCATCAACTGACTTACCATGTTGGACCTCAACCTACCGATCAGATATCATGGTGTAGTAGAGGGCTTCAGAAGCCTCTTCGTGCAAGAGATTGTGTGGCTACATAGATTACCTTCATCTATTGTCTCCGATTGTGATGCACGATTTACATCCTTTCTATGGAAGGGGTTTCTGGAGGCTTTCGGGATGCAGCATCGTCTGAGCACCGACTTTCATCCTCAGATGGATGGTCAGACTAAGCAGAGCATTTTGACCCCCGAGGACATGCTACGTGCTTGTTTCCTCGACATCAGTCATAGATGGGAGGATCACTTACCTTTTGTGGAGTTCTCCAACAACAAAAGTTATCACTCCACCATCAGGATGACACCTTTTGAGGCCTTGTGTGGTCTACCTTGCAGATCACCACTGTGCTGGACAGACCCAGGGGAGTCAGTACTAGTGGGACCAGAGATGGTATGGGCTACCAAATAGAAGGTACAGATCATCCAAGAGCGGATGAAGACTGCACAGATAAGGCATAAGTTGTATGCTGGCAAGATATAGAGACCTCTGGAGTTCGAGAACAACGACCACATCTTTCTTCGGGTCTCACCCCGATGAGGTCTACGGAGATTTGGTCGAGGCGGTAAGTTATCTCTGAGATTCATCGGACCTTTTCAATTCCTCAGTAGAGTAGGCTATGTGGCATACCCCATAGCACTTCAACCTTAGTTTCACCGGGTGGACGACGTCTTCCATGTATCCCAGTAGAGGAGATATGTGCACGACCCTTCACACGTCATTGACCATGGAGAGCTGGACATTGACGATGGAGCGACTTTTAAGGAGGATCCAGTGGAGATTCAGGATCGACAAGATCAGGTCCTTCATGGATGGTCGATACCTCTGGTGTCGTTCACTGGCAGCATGGGATCCTCTAGGAGAGCACATGGGAGCGGGAGGATATGATGCGTGCTCAGTACCCCCACTTTTTCCCATAGTTTGAGTTATAGCTTACAGGGACTTAAAGCCCTGAGGTGGAGAGTATGTAAAGACCCCAAAATTCCATGGAAATGTTTTTTCATAAATACATGGTAATTTTATGAGTCCGCAAAAATTGACGGCACTTGATTCTGAGGCCCGGTGTGCCTAGAATCAATTTCTCAAGATTTTTTTGGGTACGTTTAGTAAACATACGAGCAGGTTTTGATAACTTTTGAGCACGTGCTCGGAATTGAGAATAGAGGGCACCATTGAACTCGCAGTGCTGGTATTCTCTTAAGAAGACTTTCACCTCGACAGTAGTTAGTCGAGAATAGAAATTAGGTTTTGGGATTTCTTTGAAAAAATAATAAAATAAAGTTAGCTAGACTTTATTTTATTTAAGCTTCCCTGTGGATAACTGGTAGTTAAAACCACCTCATGGATTTTTGAGGTGTGACCCCCACACATTAACCTCCAATGAGATGTTATGGTGGTGGGTCCCACCCGAACAAAACCTCCCATGAGAGGTTACGACGTGGGGACCACATGAGGATAAAACCCCTATTGATGGAGGAGAGTAAAACCTCCCAACTCTCCCTCATTAATGATGGAGAGCCTCTCCGCCTTTCCTTTTATTAAATAGAGCCTACTCCCTTTCTATTAATTGTGCCAACACCTGTGAACAAATTATGTTGATCCATGTAATTAATTTTCCATTTTTGAATATTATGGCAACACCTAAAATAATAGATCTATTATTATTTTTGAGTTGTCATTATTCATTATAGTGGTAACCTTGGGTGTTTTGAGGAAATGATTATTGGAAGACGTCCCCAACGAAGAACTCTCGCCATCGAAGAATGAAGAATGCCAACAGTCCCCATAGATCTTCTTCCTCAGAGCTTCAATCGTCAGGAAACGTCTTTGATGACCGACTTCCGCAACGTCGTCAATAAGCCGACCCAGCTCGGGTTAAGAAGTTCTTGGTGGGCGCAACGAATGATGACCTTCTTCATCTACTTTCCACGACTCCTTAAAACGTCGATGACTGAAAATAAAAGGTAGGGATGTAATTTTATCTAAGAATAGACCTTTCCCATGTTCTTCCCTTCTCTCAAAACAAAGAACAGGGGATGTTGTGCTTCATACATGAGAGCCTATTATTATCACCCTAACCGCGGAGGGTGCGAGAAAAACCAACATTGCTCGGCCCCTAAGACATTCTAATTTGATATGATCCTTGGCATTGCGATGAGGTGATGAAACAATGATGGCAGCGACGAAAAATTCCGGGCTACCCGTGGCCTCCATTAACAGCACTTCCCCCACGGTGCATCGGTGCTCCCGACCAAACACCGTCGGCCTGTGCCGGCTCGAGCCGTGCTGAACCAGCCAGCCCGGCCGTCTCCCGGCCGCTGGCCTACCCGCGGCCTCCTGCTCGCCCTGCCACGCCTACCCACAGCCTCCCATGCACCCTGCAGGCCCCGCCAGCCTGCTCGCGGCCTGCCCGCACCCTTCCGGCCTGCCCGCAGAAGGACCAGCGCCCTCCTGGATATCGCTGACCTACCCAGGCAGCCACGCATCTAGCACAGCCGCCCCACCGGCCTACCCGAGCCACACCCTGGCTCTCGGCTGAACCGGCTGAGCCGCACCGTCCACCCGAGCCGGACCGCAGCATCCCTCGTGGCGTCTCTGTCTGAACCGGCTCAGCCATCTGGGACGAGTTGCCTGAACCACATCCCTCACGGGGTCGTTGGCCGAACTCACTCGGCCTTTCAGGCCGAGTCAATCGAGTTGCGCCCCTTGCAGCGCTGGCCGAACCAGCCCCGACCTTCGGGCTGAGCCACCTACATGGAGACCTCTGGGCTGAACTACCCGCACAGTCCGCTGGGCCGGGCACAGCAGACTGGGCCGGGCCCAGCGGACCAGCCCGCGATTAGTAGACCGGGGTGGGCCCAGCGGACTGAGCCGAACCTAGCGGGCTGACCCACCCAACCGGCCAGGTCAGACCAAAACCGGGTCGGCCCAGACTAGGTTTGGCTGAGTCAGTCCGACCGGGTCGGACCGGATCTAGTCCCACATCTGACCCTTTTGCTTTCTATTGGCCATGTCTTTGGCACTAGACGTCCATTTTACGAACCGTTAGCGGTGCTGGTAATCTTGCAGCATGACGGTCCCTTTGAGAATACCCCCTGGAGTCTGGTGTAAAGTTGAGATATGGCCAGGTTGGATCGTACACAAATCCAACCAGGCCCCCGGGACTAATAAGATAATAAATCAAGGACTGGACATCCTTTGGACGCACCGTCTTTTCAGTTGAAACCCCTATGACGAGGCAAAAACTTGAGATACTACTATGTGGGACTTTGTGACAGTTGGAGTACCGACCTACAGATCGTGGAGCGGATCCTTTCAGAGACGAGCGAGCTTAACACAGAGACTGAGTAGCTAGATGAGACTTGACGACTACTAACCAATTTGACTCGGAGTGATTCGACTAGCCTAGTAGGGATCGACTTGGTGTCGCAGAAGATCCACAGTGGGGAGTGCCTCTATGTAAGAACGGTAGACCCATGGTACACAACACGTGGAATACCTCAGTAGGCTATGAGGGGGGAGCTCCCATGTGTGACGCGTCATACCCACTATTGGAAGCGCCTCTATGTGACATAGTAGACCCACATTACATGACAAGAGGAGTACCTCAGCAGTCCAAGGATAGTGGGAAGCACCTCTGTGTGACACGAAAGTCCTACAATACTCGATAGATGAGGAGTAATCCAGCAGCCGAGGTTCGAAAAATTTTCTGGTGATGTTACTTGATACTACCCCTAGAATCAAATCCTAGTTTGATCTGAGTCAGTAAATTTTGTGTTTTCCTTATGATTGAGATGGATTACTTGATAACTTAGGTATATGTATGTGAATATACATATGTGGGGTTATCTGTTGATTTCATACTTTGTGGTTTATGCTTGTTGGATTTTGTGAGACCTTGAGGGTCTCGAGGTCCATACTGAGTATCGTTATACTCAACCCTCCACGGGATATGCCCGCACCTCATTGTGTTGGATGCAGAGGACGAATAACACTAACCGAGGCTAAGTGTACAAGGACTGGACGGAACCCAGAGGTCGACCTCATGACGAGATGGTAACCAGAAGAGACTGACGGAAATGGAATTCTATGGAGGCAATCTATACCTACCCTTCAGGTAGGAAATGTGGTGGATGATCTAGGAGATGCTTTTCACTTTTTAGCTATTTTTTTTCCTTTGCAGTTGTACTTGTACTTTCAATTGGGCTTGTATTACTAGCCCCATTACTTTTCATCACTCTCTTGTTATACAGTTGTTACTAACTATTTGAATCCATTTTTTAATTTGATTGTGTTTGTTTACAATTTATAAAGGCAATGCCTTCCCAGATTAAGGAATTACGCCTTTGGTGCAAGTTTCCAGCCCTTGGCCTATGGAGGGTGGGATTGGGGTAGTTATGGCACGGCCTCGGGGGATTGGTCATGACATATATGTTTGATATATTAACAAAATTTTAGACTCTCACTATCACATCTCTTTTTATTACAGCTATAAATGAAGTAACTCAATTAGAAAAATAGACTATTACCTATATCTTCTTTAACTATCTATTATCTAGGGAAGTATATACCTAATTTGGATAAAAATATATTATCTACAAAATCAAATTATATAATATATAATGATGATGGATCCAGTGGTGATTGTAATAGATAATTTCCATGGACCATTGTAATTATTGGTCAATTTTACTGCTATCAATGGTCACATATTTTTTCCTATTATTATTCTATAATTCACGTTATATATCTTTTCCTTAGTTAATAAATCCATATGTTGTATAGAATAATTGGGAATAAATTAAATGGATTTCAATAGTGGTCTATACATTTATAAACATTCGAATATTTTTAAAATTTATTTCTTATTTTATTCTTCATTAAACTCCATATATTATGTTATCTTTGATGAAAATGATAATGGATTCTTTTTTTAATATTATTTTTTAAAAATTTGGTTCCTAGTTCTATGCCATTCAATTGAAATTTTTATTCCACTTTTTGATTTTTACCATTTTAAAATCTCTTGTTTCTTTTTCATTCAATGTGAATTTTCTTTTAAACACATTATATTTACCAATATCACATTTATTTTTAGGAATTGGTAGTTTTTTAGATGGAATATTCTTAGGAATATTAGTCATAAAATATATTAGACAACTTAAATGGTTTTTCAACCCCTTCATTTAATTTTTAAACACTTCTATATTCATGTATAGTTTGTTGTGATCTTTTGGTCGAAACTAAAAGAAATTTTTTGAAGAGGTTCCCACTATTTAAATAGTTGTTTTGGATAATATGTTTGTATCATTTATTGAAATTAATTTCAAATATTGTAGGTTGGTGAATCTATTAATAGAAAGGTGTTTTAAAATGGTTATATTTTTTTCAAAATCCGTATTGTATAATGTATTTATCTATACTTCTATGATTAGGTTGTTGTAATGATCACTATAGATAGGAATGACTATAGATATCATTATGCTACACTTAAATTCACTAGTTAAAAAAGTTACTCGATGAAGTGAAAAGGACACAAACCTCAACAGGGTATTACATTATATTAGATTATATCAGATTCAATTTTTAACCAATGTTTTATGTTCATAATCAATATACTCAAATAAAGGAGATTCAAAAGATTTTACTATAATGAATAATATTGTGGAATAACCATCACTTCAATTTTATTATGAATTTTATTTAATATATATTATTAATCTTTTAGTTTCCACTAGTTTTTATATTCCATTACCAATTGGATAATAACTATTATTGACCTATTCCACTATCTAATAGACCGTTGTAGAAAAACATAATTTATTAATGGATCTCTATTTATTGTTATGGATATCTAGTAGAAATATTACTGAATATTTAAAGGTACTCATATGATGTCTCACCAATGTCTCATATAATTCCATGGATATCCTTCATTAAGGCATTCCAAACTGTGGTTGGAAGACTATAAATTCATATTAGTGTATAATGGAAATATATATAAATAATAAATAGTGGAGGCATAAAAGATAGCTAACTGGTCAATAGAAATAAGGGAAATAATCCACAATGATAGATAAACATCCAAGAAATATTAATAATAATTAATCCATAAGATGAGTCATATAAAAAATGATACGATGGAATGATAATGTACAAAATGGGGTCTAATTAGGATAAATATTACATGAATATAGAACATGACACAAAAATTTAAAAAAGAAAAAAACTTATCCACTTGCATTGTAATCATACTCTCAATCCTATACACCCTTAAACAATGATATAAGAAAAAATATATCAAGCATCAATGACATGGATCATTCCCTTATCCACACATTAAATCTTGATGTCTTATTGGGTACCATAGCCTTATCAAGCACGGTGTGAGATAAACTTCGTAGGCCACCAGTAATGGTGTCTAAAATAATCCAATCACTATATCCAAAATAATAGTGTGTAGGTATTACAACTAATTAATGATTATAAAAACAAAATACTAATTTTATTAGGGTCCTTTATGTAATGAGTTATACTCTACTAGCTTTACCATAGGTCATGATATGTCTGAACATAGTTTATATTCACATCCATTGATAATTAACATTACAAAAAATTAATATTTGTATATACACTAAACATGTGAGGAAAAACATATGAATATACATAGATACAGGATTTAGATGGACACAAGACATAACTCAAGCACCCAATCATTTTCAAATGAGCTATAGGATTAAACAAGTGTACGAGACCAGATTTCCATGAGAATTCATGACATCAGGCACGTCACTCAATATTATGTGTTGATTCATCATGCCCAACACCTGAGAAAGTGGGGTGAGTTTTCATGCCCAAATCCAAATGAAAAGGAATACAGAAGTAGTTATTATGATATCCATACTCTATTTATTTGAAACACTAGGGTGTCACTGGTGTGTTTTGTTAATCTATTTCATTACACATGTCATTGACTAGTTTTCTCACATAACATATACTTTAAATAAAATTATGACCTTCATTTCCACACAATAATATTTTACCAATCCCCTTTAGTAAAATTACTCTATGTTTCTTTCCACACGTTGAACATAAAATACAGTTTATCTACTTATATTGATGCTTTATATAGATTTATTTTAAATCCATATTTTTTTATATAAAATGCGTGATATTTATGGGTAACATAAATACCCATTTCTACCATAATAACACATAATATTATTTTTTTCATATCAACTCAATTATATTATAGATATTTCTATTTGGATACCTTGTATTAATCCACTGAAAAATCTATCAAATTTACTTTTGGGATGGATGATAATACCAAACTTATACCTCACGTGTCTTATGAAATTTGTATCATAATTACTAACAGATTAATCATATCTCTCTTTTAGCTCAATGAATTAATTATCCCTTTTAATATAAATAATATTAGGAATTTAATTATTTAGAAATAACCACTTAAATTCATCCCACTACATGGAATAAATTTCTTCCCATTGCTTCAACTTACTGATATGATTTAACCAATGATTTTTGTTTCCTTTGTACCAACAAAAGATTTTAAAAGAGAAAAATCATTTTTGATAGAGTATATGACAGATAACAGTGATATTATAATATAATTTAATATCCCATGAATTTATGATATATTTCTATTTAATTAAATTCAATCACTCTAATATCTTGTGATACATGAAACACTCAGTCTAAATGAAACACAATACTCAATTAAAATATTAATATATAAACATGAATATTTTAACATAACTATTAAATATGAGAATATAAATATAAATGAATAAATTATGAAATTTATATGGTCTAATAATATATAAATCAAATTTAATGGTTATTTAATTATTATAAATAAAACAAGAAGAGTTTGAAGGAAAAATGATATGGTTTCAAAAACCGATAATTTTATAAAATTGGGTTTATTCATGATTTGCACACATAATTTAATATTAAATTCTTACACATACAGTAAATTTATTTTAAAAAATACATTTCTAAAACCCAAAAATATATACTAAAATATTTTTAAATTTATTAATTTTTGAAAAAAATATTAATTTTTTAGTCACTCCTGAATGATACTAAATTTGAAGAAATTTTCATTGATTTTTAATATATTACATACCATTATTATTATAATTAGATTTAAAATAAAAAAGGTATTATTATGTTATATTAAATCCAATTAATTAAATTTAAATAATATTTATGCTATATTTTTTTTATGATTATTTTTAGGCATTGTAACACATTTTTATGAGAACTGTTTATAATGGTATAATTTTTGTTGATTTAAAAAATTGAAATAAATTATAATGAGGAATTATTTAAATAATCAATATAAATATATATTATCATTAATTATTAATTTATGTGAATATAACATTTATTAATTTTCATATAGTTAATTTGATATCATCTTTTACTTAAAAAAGAATTTTATGGGAAATTATTTTTTCAACACATTTACATGTTTAATTAGAATTATAATTAATCAAATTATTTGATTTTAATTTTTTAGAATAGATTAAATATTATTAATAATAATAATTTATATTATCGAATAAGTACAAAATAATTTTTTACCATCATTGATAGAGAAAAAATTAAATATTATTTACAACAGTCAAGTAAGAAATGGGTTTACCATGGGGTTAAGCTAATAAGATAGGTGTTAAAAATTACCCAAAAATTTAATAATTCCAATTTTATCATCTTATTTCAACCATATATCTTATAATGTTTACATATGGTAAATTTTAGAGACTTTTTTCTTGTATAAAATGTAGTTAAATGTCTTTATTTTAAAAACTATCAGGTTTGTCCTCTCCCGCAATTATAAAAGGAAACACCTTATATTCTCATTTACACACATTTAAATCACATTGCATTATAAACACCACACCAAATTACTTCCATAATTTCATCCTATCATTCAATAAGTATTATGGGCTTTAAGTCCATCATAGGAATGATTGTTGTGAAAACTAAACAAAATTGTCTAAAGAAGGGATTAAGTCCCTAACTGAGAATTTTATTTCATTTGTTCCTCCACCACATAAAGATATTATTAAAACATGATTTTATAATATCCATAGTATTTTATACAGAAATATATATTTTAATTTAATTTAATTACGTAAAAAAATCCATTCCTCCATCAATTAGGAGATAAAATAGTTGATTATGTGAATGGCGGACTACCACCTCATGAACATACATAATTAATTTTCCATCATTACTTATCATAGATATATGTAAGGTTGTATATAATTATTATACCTTATATTTGTGATATTATTTTACATAGATAATTATTATATCAAATATACCTTTTTTTACTTTTTATTCTGTGTCAAATGATATAACATCTCTCATGTGTCAAGAGGATTACCGCCTCATGAAGCGACGTCATACATTTTGAACTATTTTATTATATAGTGGGTAAAAAAGGCAATTTTAATTTATATATATAATATATTTATGATTATATTAATTCTTAAAAGTTATTTTAAAAAAAATCATTATTTTATCATCTGTTAATGAAATGATAAAGTTGCTCATATGTATGTACGACCTCCCATCTTCACAATGTAATGTGAATCATATTACTTGTTTAAAAATAAATGATGATTATAATGATATATATAGTGAAATAAATTATATTTTAAGAAACTAAATAATTACTTACAAGATGGAACAATAAAATAGGTTCATTGTATGGACCATTTATAATGAATCATGTATGAGAAAATGAGACAACTAAAACCTAAAATAATAGTAATAATTATATGTTTTTAACAAATGGGTAATAATATTTTATATAAGGATCATATATGATATTATATATAATAATATGATTATTATATAAGATTATGAAATGTTTAAAAAACTATAAATGAAGTTATAAATCACTCAACTAAATGTATGCTCAAGTTAAGGGGTTTCTTTACTCTATTCCAATTCAGTGGGTTATATGACTAGTTAAATAATAATACAATTCCAAAATTATATTTGAAAAATATATACAATGATTTATGTTTTAAGTAAAATTTAATTTTAGTGGGTATTAATTTTTTACAAATAATTACCCCATTTATTAACTGTCACCTCAATGATATGAACTTTTTATGTATTTTTTCTCACACATGCTAGATTGAGAGACATGTCGATTTATACATGTTATTTCTTTTGAATGGTTTATATAAAAACAATTTATATACTATATCATGATTAATTGTAAAATCAAGTTATTTTATGTCACAATTCATCTACATCATTCATGTAATTTATGATTAAAAAGTTACCAAATTAGTAAGGGTTTTGGTTTCCATCTCAATTTAATCATGATTTTGTATTCTTGAATTTCCATTTAAGTAAATTACTTTATTTTTGTCTAATAAACCCCTTTAAATATTTTCTAATATTTATTAAAGATGTATTCATGTAATAAATAAATTTTTTTGATTTTTGAACATAAAATGATTGATATTGTTTTTTAAAAAATTGGAAACATTTCTATTTTTGATTAAATATAATTTTCCTCCCAATTCCATTATTTTTAGAAACATTTTCACTATTTTTTTACATTTATTGTTTAATTTAATTATTAGACATAATTATCCTTTTTACCGAACAATTAAAAGTAAACTTCTTACCATTCTCTAGACAATGTAATTTTTGAATTTCATTAAATAATTTTGAATGAATATTTTGTTTATAACGTATCTATCATGAACATAATTCACTATTATTTATGGACATAAAATGTTTTAAAGTGTTATTTTTACATATCAATGGTTATTTCTAAAAAAATATTTGATTCTTTAGAATGTTTTATATTTTCAAGAATTTTTTTCAGAATGGAAAGTATATTTCCATCAATAAATGTTTAATGCGATCTTACAATTATATTTCCATCTAAATTTTAATCTATTGTTGTTATAAAATGTAAAAGTGATATTTTCCTCATGAATGATTTTAATATTTTTAATTATATATTCATAAACAAAAAACAAATTTTATGTTATGTATTGCATCTAAATTATGTATATAGGTCTCTAACATATATACATAGATTATTATCCATTCCTTTGATGATTTAATACATTCCTTATGATCAATTATCAAATTAAATCAGTATGGTATTTCCTTTGAATATGATATGATGATAGATTATGAAACCCCTTTTCATTCCGTGAGTAATTTATATGTTATGAGATATGATTTATTTCCTTTATATGGTACCCATAGATCATGAATATGTTATGATGGTTGGTACAAAATATCACTCTAATGAATTTAGAAAATAATTAGTCTAATCGGAATTCATGTATGGGATTATAGTGTAATCCTAATCCATTGTGGGACTTTTTTCTACCATGTGATATCTTCTAGGAAGTATACCTTGGATCATATATAAGTCTTGTACTATAATTATTCCATTTATTTTTGACTACATGATCATATAATACCATGTTATTTAGGAAATTACTATATTCAACTAATCATGTTTCATATCATTATAATATATTTTTAATCTTTGAAATCACATATTTTGCTTATTTTTCATGTTTCCATATCATGCGGGGATTTTTAGATCACCCCTTTATGGATATTTATTTATTATGTTATCCAATTCATTTTTGGATATCAAATGGATTTAGTATATCACTAATGAAAGCTAAAAAATATTTATTCCATGTCTATGTTTTATTTTATATATAATGAACATAGTATTATATAGAAAATTGGACTCACGATCATTGGGTTTTTTTAATTGATTTATATTTTTTAAATATTTTAATGATATGTGTAAATAACTTGGGTCACTATAGATGGTATCAATGAAAATTTTATTTTATACTTTCAAACTAGTATTAGAAAACATTAGTGACAACTATATGAATAAATATAAGTATTAGACTAAAAATACAGAAATATCATTTAATCTTAGTGAAGTATTGATTGAGTGGTTTCTATGGAATTAAAACCCTTTCTGGATACTCTAAGTGGATTTGGTTCTAGAATAAATTTACCTATAGGAAATAACTATAAATAAATTTGATATTGTCATAAATAATGAATTACCTAGTACCCAATTCTTTTCTTTACAATTCATCGGGTTTGTTACTCCCGTGGGATATGAATTACAAATTCAAAAAATATTCATGAACCCTAATGAAGATATTGAATTAATAATAATTGTGAATGAAATAGGCTAAACCTAATGTGTCTTAGAATGAGATAACTTTTTCATGATTTAGACATATTATAAATAATTTTTTATTATTATGTTTTTCTCTAATCTGAATGTTGTTTCTCACACAATACATTGTGGTTATAGTCAATGGTGGGAACTAGAAATAAATGGATTTACCTTGAATATGGTAGACAATATGATGATTAGAAACCAAATGGTATGGTTACTCTAGTAAAAGATATTTTTATTATTCCAAATCAGTTATCCAGATACATAGTTAATGATTTGAATCTTAACCAACTCTCAAACTCATCAATGACAAGAATTATAGTGTTTTGTGAGTGTTAACATGGTGGTGACCATAAAGAAAATAATTTTTTCTTTCTATATGTTAGGAAGTTGGGAAAAATCCCATAGAGTAATATCTTTAATAGGGGGATATGTAATCTATATTGAAATAAAGGTCATACCAAAATGAATTTTACGTAATTTGATGTCAAATATGAGGGGAACTTTAGAATTATTTGATTTCATTCCCTAAACTAAGGGTTATCTCCTTCACCCAGGAAGGACCTATATTATACAAATTAATTTCATAAAAATCGACAAAGTATTAATTTATTAGGATTTCAAAATTTTGTTGTATAACTATTTATACCAATATTATGTTGGTTATATGAATCAAAAACATTGAATGAATATTATTATTTTCCAATCATATATGTAATTATTTTTTATTAATATATGAGTTATGGATACCATCATTGGTTTTTGGTTTTAAAGACTACTATATGTTTGAATACTTATTAAACCAATTTGAGGTTTAATGTAAATGGATTTAAAGGTGACTTGTGATTTTTTAAGAGATGTAGTTATAGGTTAAAATATACATATCATTTAGGTTTGATGTAAATTATTATTTATGAATAATTATATTATGTTTCTGATATATAATTCAAAACAATGTGGTATAACCTTATTTTTTAAAACCATTTTTCATGTTGAGGTTATTGAGGATATTTGGGATATATGGTCATTTATTTATAGAACGATCTATGTTAAAAATTGTGTTTAATAGATTAATTTTAGACATTTATATATATTAATTATAAATTTAGATATTATATTTCATTTTTCTATCCTTTTTATATTAAAAAATGATAGTATTAAAAGTATGCTACTATTTTATGGATCTAATGTTATTTTAATAGTTAATTTTGGCTCTTTATGAACAATAAAATTCATACTCAATATTTATTTCCATAAATAAAGAGGTGAAGCATAAATTGGTCAAATTAAAAAAGGATAAATTTTGTTTATAAAATAAAACAATTTCATTTAAGTATTAATATGTGTGTCCTCATTCATTATTGAAAATTAATCCCTTAACTATAGTAAAAGGTTCTTAAAACAATTTTTTTTAAAACATCATTTACAATGAATCAAACGATATTTTAAATCATCATAGATTTATGGTTAGGATATCTGTAACATTATATTAATAAATCACCTTCCAATGAAAATTTATCTATATAACTCTCTATATATCCTTGGGAGTTAGTATTATCTTCAATTTATATGTTTTCAATTCCCACCAATGTTCTCCTATATAGAAACCTAAAAAAAATCTAGTTGACCATCACGCATCCCATTCCCTATTTTCAAAAGGACTTTTTATTATCCCTTTTTAGCATGTGGGATTACAATAAAATAATTTTAAAATGAAAATGGTTTATTACTTATATAAAGATTACATTATGATGATTATTTATTTTAACATGGTAGAATGTGACACATCATGATTTTTAAAATGTAACAGCATGTTTGATTGAATATATGACATGAAAAACAAAAATTACATAATAATTTTACAAACTATGAAATTTATATGTATATATATTTGTTCATAATTTTAATCTCATTGATAGATTTTGATTCACACGTCACTAGGAATAAACAACCCATAATAATCTATTAAATATTTAATATTAAAACATGACCATTATTACATAGAAATTAAATTCATGGATATAAATAAAAAATAATGAATTAAAATTATATGTTTTACACATTTATAAGATATTTTTAATGGTTATATATTAACTAGAATTAAAATAATACCCATTTCATGGAAAATTATGTGTTCTTAGAAGAACTAAAATTTTCAAAAAGGTGGTTTAGTCCAATTTTGTTCCCTTAATTTAAATTTATAATTTACTACTTTTAAAACAATATTATGGAAAAAATGATTAATTTTGTTTATATTAGTATATATATGTTATATTTTGGTAAATTGAATGGTTTTTTTAAAGTATTAATTTTGTATTAAATAGTAAAAAATACTGATTTTTATAAAATTATATTTTATTTTTACCACTTTAAATACCATAATTATTTACATTTTGTTAAAAATGAAAATAAAAATTATATAGATATATTAAATCCCAATAATAGCATTTAAATAATATTTATACTATATTTTAGAATATTTTTATTATTAGTCTTTCGAACATATTTTTTATAAAAACTTTTTTAAGTGTATAATGTTAATAAATTTAATATAAATAAAATAACAGCTAATGATGAGTGATTTAAATAAAATTTGTATTATTTGTATTAAAATATTAATTTGAATTAAACTGATTATTATTAATTGGCATATTTTTACAAGGCTATATCCTATTGCTTAAAAATTCATTTCATGAAAACACATTTTTTCAACATGTTTTTATGATTAATTTTAAATTAAATTCATCCTATTTACTGAGTTAAAATTTTAAAAATGTATTCAATAGTTTTAATAATAATAATTAATATAATATAATATGTTCAACATAATTTTTGAGCATAATAAATATGGAAAACTATTAAATTAATTCACCATAATTAAGCTGAAAATGGGTTTACCGAGGGTTAAAATAATAAGATATGTGTCAAAAAATGAAAAAACGTATTTCCAATTAATATATTATGGTGTTGTGTAGGTCATAGATTTTATAATGATTCAAACTGTACCTCTTTCAACACTTTTTTTCTCATAAAATCAATGACATAATTAATTTTTTTCGAAAATTCCATGTATTTCCTCTCCCACACATATAAAAGGATAGCCCCTCTTCTCTCCATTTCACACATCAGAACCAATTTTTTTGACATTACTAACACATTACCATCACATAAATGGGAAAAAATATATTATAAGTTTTCCTAGTGTAGCACAATGACTAACCAGGGTCGTCTCACTTGAGGAGCCTTTCATTTTGTTCACCCACTTCTTCTAAATCACCAAAGATATCTCTTTTGATGGTTTAAAATAATTTATTAAAATAATTAAAATATTTTTGGGGTTTTGATTAAATTTATAGTGAAATTAAAAAATAGAATTTAGTGGATAAACAGGGAATTTTTAGTTGTGGAATGAAAAACATGTGTTTGGGTTTTGATTAAAATTTCAGTCGTTATTAACATTTATGTATATTATTTTAAGAAATGACTAATTGATATATAGATAATTAATTTTAATTATGTAATAGAGTTAAATTGACTGGCACGTTATTTGTGGGTAGTCATCTAATCAGTGGAATTCGCAACAGAAAACATGATACTTAAATTTTCCATAAAATTGAAATTAAACTTTAAGGAAAATTCAAGAATCCCTTGACCACCCCCCAGGACATGTATCATGACCAGATTCTCATTATTTTAGTATAAGAGATCACAATGGTGGAAGTGGGATATAGAAAAGAAAAAGGGAAATAAAATAAAGAGTAAATTGAAATTAATTGTGGAAAGAGAATAAAATAATAAAATACAAACAAAACAACTTGGATGAGAGAGAGAAAGAGAAATATACAATAGAAACTAAATAAATAAATAAAATAAATAATTTATATAGAATGTCAAAATAATAATGATAATGATAAAAAAATTTATAATTAACCGAATAGTTTTTGAAGATCAGAGATGAAGAAAATAAGAAAATACACATTTTTAAAAATAAGAATATTAAATAATAATAATTTATTATTATTAATATTAATATTATTATATATATTAAATGAAAATAAAAGATTATAAAATTTCTTAAAAAGTAAAAATGAATGAATTTCTTTATCAAAGACTAAAATTTTATATTTTAATTTAATTGAAAACTAAAAATAATGATATATAAAAAAATTAAATAAGAAATGTGGCATGAGGAATGATATATAGAAAGTGGCCATCGGTGGGACCCCTCCTTCGATGTGTCATCTCATCTTTCATCAAGGATGAAGGGGACTCTTTATAAAGGAATGAATAGGGACATCAACCTCCACATACCATTAATATACCCTCAAATCGGGGTGGATTTTACCCCCCCCCCCCATCCACCAGAAGTCCCACAAACCCACATTGAATGAATCCCCATAATAAAACCATCTGATGATCCTAACACATGATGGATAGGGATTTTAAGCGGTTGTGGTGTGGCATGACAATGAAGAACTCCTCCATGGATGAAATGCATGGTGTGGGGACCTCCTCTGTATAAGGAGTAAATTTTGTGGAAACCTCGGTGGCATCAGGAAATGGTAAAGATGGCCTACTTGGTAGCAGAGTAGTGTTAACCTTTTTGGTCAGAAATGGTGGTCTTGGCAGTGCAGTGGTGGACCATTTCTGATATGAATAAAAACATATAAGTGGACTTTGTGTATGTGGCCTCTTTTTCCTCCTTTGACCATCAATGTGGCTGGAGGATCTCGAATAAATAATCTCGAGGGGTTCGGTGCATTGTTCAGGGACATATAATCTCAAGTGGTATTAGTGGTGTGATGATGATGAAGAGGTAGAGGGTCCATGAGACAACAACTGTTAATTGGTAATTCTAAATGGTGGTGATGTGATGTTGTGATCATTGGGCCATCCTAGAGGTGGGAAGTGGAATCCCTCATCACTTATGAGCATCACATTGTCCATATGAGGATATCTATGGTGATTGGGGGTTTATGTATGAGGCAGAGCAGGGTTAGGGTTGAGAAGTGGAGGCTTATGGGTGAGGATAAGGGTGTTTTGTGAAATCGGGGGGTCACAGGAATGGAGTAGAGGCATGAGAGAAAGGCTGATCATGGAAGAGGATGGTGGAGCATGTTGGTGACGTGGTGGAGATATTGTCCCACATTAAAATTATGGACATGAATTAATACATTATAAAGCTCAGTGTGGGAGCATCCAATATGCATGCTCTGGTTTGGGATACCAGATTCACTGTACGAATGACATGTAGGTCACGACACATGCCACCATCGCTCGACCCTTTAGGCTCCATCTACACTCGTGAGGCTTGACCAACCATGGGCCACACGTGGTCCTGACCCGCTATTCCCTAGCATTATTTCTTGATCTTCCAAGGCCTATATGGTCGTGTATCCTGTTGTGGGCCACCTAATAGGTGCATGGTTTTTTGGATGAGGTTCAGCCTAGCTAGGTTAATTTTTAGAAATAATAAATAAAAACAGTTATCCAAATTTCAAAAAAAATAAAAGTATTCCTAAATAGAAGTTTCCATTCAAAAAACATGTTTTACCCTTTTAAATCAATTTCAAGTCAACATTAAAATTTACCCTTACATTAATAAAAAATAAAATTTAAAGGCTTTTGTATTGAAAAATATTTTTAAATCATTGGATATCGTTTAATAATATTCACATATATTTGGTAAATCAAATCCCCCCACACTTAAACCATGATTTTACTCAATAATTCAATCTCAACAATGAGTAAAATATGGATCCAGTTATATCAGTATTCAAATTCAAGTGAAATAATATCATGAAAAAAATCAATGTCAAACCAGATATTAATAAATCCACATTAAATATCAATTTGGTTTCACAATTTTCAATGAACCCATCAATTTATGTACTTTGTGTTATCTATTTTACGAATAGTGTAACTTCTCTTCTCATTCATTCATGTTTATTAATTTATTAGTATTAAACATGTCAAACAATGACATAACTCACTCTTCAATCTATCATTCATATCTCATGATTGAATTCATGTATATTTTTTCTCATATCCTAAGAAGATGATCCATATCCATTAGCATATAAATAAAGTATATTATCTACATTGTAAAGGAAAAACGAACATAAAATAAAAGGTCATTATTTAATGGTTAAAATGTCTCTAAGACTTAAGGTTTTTTAGAATTGTTATCTTCCAATTTAGGCCTCAATGGGGTGGTTTAACTCTTAAAGTATAATGCATGATATGAGACGTAAAAAAGTGTAATGTAATTATCATATCCAATTTTAACTTCTAAACACTTCCTCAAAAACACAAGAAAAGATTATTATTATTTGATGAATAATTATTTTTTTATTCCCTCTCTTGAATATTTTTTTATTACTTTTAATCATTATGTTTTTTTAAATTTTCATATTTTTTTATGATCAGAATAAACAAAACATATACCACCCAACCATGTGTGGTAAAAATAATAAGACTAGAAATGGTGAATTATGGTTTTCCCAAATCAAAACCCATTTTCTCATCTTTTTTTTTTATTATTTTCATTTTCAATTTTATTATGTGTGTAGTGGAGAAGAATATAGTATAATGAATGATTCCACAACCTTTCAAAATTCCAATAATAAACACCCCCAAACATCTTTCTTATACTGTATATAATCCCATCTACCATAATTCCCTTCACAACCACACTTTAAATTTAAAATATAAATAATTTCCAATATAAGATAAAGAATGGATAAAAATAGCCTAAAACATGGGTCATTCATCCAAATTTCCTTCATGACATCTATGGGATATTTATTATTTGTTGTTAATAAAATATTCTTCAATAATTTTAATTTTTTTCACATTATTTCTTTGAAAACATCAAATGAAAATTATAATATGTGGATGTCCCAAGATCACTCAAGAAATTTCATCAATATAAAATATGAAGTACATAGGTTAGAAATCCTATCATTAAGGAGACAAATAATTTTTAAAAATCACTCAAGGAATGATTAATAATTAAAAAATAAATCACAATACTTTTTGGAATTCAATGTATGAAGCATGATTGAGAAATTTCATTTAAATAAATCAATAAATTTATTCAAGTATGGAGTCCTCATTTTAATATACATTATGAACATAATAATTCAATTCTTCATTTTACTCATTCAATATTATTAATAATTAAATATATAACATGGCATTAGAAGAAACATAAGAAAATAATGCCTTTTAGATATATCAACTTAAAGATAAACTCAAGTGTGGAAAAATAAATTTCACATTAAATATCAAAACAGTATTAAGAAAAAATATAATGAGTTTAAAATATAAATAAATTGAAATTGAACTCTATTTCTATGAATTTACATTCCTCTCTTTTCCTTCACATGGTGGGGTTTAATTTCACCATTTTTGAACGTGTAAAATAAATATAAAAAAAATTAAGCATAAAGATCATGTAAATTATTCTAAAAAAGATATAGGAAGTAGGGGTCCATGTTTGACAGCTCCTATGAAATGAATTTGGAAATATAAATTTCTATTAATAAGGTGGAAGGGGATATATCTTTTTATAACCCACCAATTGAGCATAAAATTTTATTTTACTTGGAGGGATGTACTATATATTATCCAATGTTAGATAGTGGATACATATTCCTTGATTTGAACCACCAGATGTGACTCTTTTTATTGTGGTCTTCATCCTTCATGGTGAGAAATGATCCACTAAAAGATTATATTAGATATCCCCCTACTAATGAGGTATATCTTGTAATGAGGGGGTTGGATGATGTATCTATCATCCTCTTCTTTGGTTTCCAATTTTGAACGAACCTACTCTTATAGTGCTAGATTTTTAGGGGATGAAATCATTAAATAATCAATGGGAAAGTAAAAGCGTATTACTACTTGAATAAATTATGCATTTTTAATAATAAATTTATCTACATTAATCTGAGAATCCACTATTCTGATATTCTTCAGCTCAGTAACATTGGTCTCTATAAGGGGATCCACAAATTTATGTTCATAAAAATCCTGGAGATCAATGTCTTCCTCATTTGGAGAATTACAGGTTTCTTCATTCTCTTTTAAGGAGTGGAAAATTGTGATTGAATATGAAAATTTAAAACAATTTGGAGTGATAAAAAATTATGTTCCAATAAAATCATAAGGTATAATGTATGAGAAAATACTTTCCCTTTTGGCTGGGTTCAGGTTCAATCAATTCCTTCCTATTATGAGCCACATGAATTTTATTCTCATTGTATGGGGGTAAATAGTCGGGATCCTCCATCTTTACTTCAAATTCGACCACATTTGTTGTGTCTCTCATTAATGGTGTTTTCTCAACATATTTTCAAGGGGTGGGGAAGTCAATAATGTCCTCACATTTATTACATATTTCATCTAGTTCTTGTTGATGTCTGACATGCATTTTAGTAGAAAAGTTTTCTTCTTTTCAACCTTAGGTAAAATAAGAGTATTTTATACTCGTTTACAATCATATTTAGATTAATGTTATTAAGATGATGTTTGAAAGTATGCATTTATCCAATCAAAATGTCCTTATAGAACTTTCACCTATTCATCAGGATTTTTAATATCATACATTAGTTTTTGTTGTTCGACTTGATCATTAAAATATTCTAATTTAAGTTATAAAAAATTCTTAGAGGGAATGGGGAGAACTCATCTTGTGTATTGGCCACTTCTTAACATAATTATAGGATTTACACCACAAATTACTTTTTATTCCAATATAATCCATCAACCTTTGGTTGCTCGAGGGTCTCCTTGAGATCCTAGATGAGGTCCATGAATTCCTCCTCTTTTTAAAACTTTTCTCAGTCTTACATGATCTATCTATCCCATAATGATACAC
The DNA here is from genome assembly GCA_963277665.1 of Viscum album. NCBI lineage: Eukaryota > Viridiplantae > Streptophyta > Magnoliopsida > Santalales > Viscaceae > Viscum > Viscum album. Next base: position 586,094,250 of record OY728141.1, on the reverse strand, counting down.
CATTTTCTATTGACCTAGTTTCCTCATCTACTATGTAATAAAAATAATAGAAATTGTTCCTTGAATTTAATAAATTATCATTTGAAAACATCATGTATATATTATCTTAGTTTTTTCATAAAACAATTAAATCTATCTAAAATGTTTTATATAAAAAGATAAGAAAATATATGATTGGATCCCGACAAAAGTTCTAGTTATAACACATTCTTCTCTCAAGGCGTGGTAAAAAACAATGATATTTTTTTCTAGTGCATCATAGTGGCTAAGCCTGGTCATCTCTGTTGAGGATTCATTTGGTTTTTTCACATACGTATAATAAAACACATAGGATATCTCTTTTATAGTTTTAAATAATTTAAAGAAAACTATTTTTTTTTATTTTTGATTACTTTTTTTAATGACATGATAAATTTGAATTAAAAGTAACATGAATAGAAGACATAATAAGTTAAAAAATTCACTTGGTTTTGGAGTTTGGTTTAAGGTTAACTAATTATTCTCATTTAGGTTGTTAATTTTCATTTGATCATTCAAAAATTAAATATCATGTTTTAATTACTTTTCGTTGTTTAGAAAATGCGGTATAATATTGAATGCCTAAGAACACTCAATTCTACCTCCTCCTTTAATCAATGTTGATGGGACTCCTTGTTCTATGGGGTTATATATTCTAGGACCAAGATATATTTATTTTATTTCAACCATATATTTGTTCATCTCCAATAATATGAATAATTATCAAATAGAGATAAGAAAAAATTATTTAAATAAAATGATATAATTAAATTGAGTTGTATGGCATTGGATTGAAGCCATATAATCTAAAACATTCTCATAACAATTTATGTTACTAAAATATACTAGAATCATAAAATGAAAAAGTAAGGATATTCAAGAACACCTTGGCCTCTCCCAGGGCCAAGCCTTATGGCCATCCACTCATTTCTGAGAGTAAGATATCATAATGGTGGAAGTAGGAAGAAGAAAATAAAAGGATAAATAAAATATAGAGTAATTTAAAATGAATCAAGTGAGAGAATAAAATAAATAAAATAAAAATTGAAAAATTTGGATGAGATATAAATATAAAAAAATTAAATAAATAATAATAAATAAAATATAGTATATTCTTTATAATTGATAATATAATATTATTATTTATTTTTTATTATTTTTATTATAAATATTAAGAGAATATTTTTCAAAATATGGTAGGAGAAGAAATTATGAAATTAATTTTTTTTTAAAAATAAAAAAGATACATGAATAAAAATAATAATAAAAATAATAATACTAATTTTAGTTATTATTATTATTATTATTAATGAAGATGAATGAAATAAAGAAAATTAAAATAGAAGGAAAAAAGTAAAAAATTCATGAATTTTTTTATTTAAACCAATAATCTTATATTACAATGATAATTAATGATTAAAATAATAATAAAGAAAAACAATAAAGAAGAAATAGGGGAAGAGGGAGGAGATGTAGCCCACGTCCCTAGGTGGGATCCCTCAATGGAATTTATAGTTCCTCATTAGGTAAGAATGTTGGGGCCTCTATATATAGTAGTTTAGTGGGGGGTCTTGGTCTCCCATTGCCTTCAAGCCACCCTCATATAGGGGGATTTTCACCCTTCAAATGAATCATGAACCCGTATGGATTGAATCTACATGGGGTAGCTGGCTCGAGATCCTAATTTATCTTGGAAAGGTCCAGTTAATAGTTTTGGAGTAACATATCATCAGTTTCCTCCTACTTGAATGGCGTTCATGGTGCTGAGACCTCCTCCATGTATAGAATGCATGGTGAGACAGTGTTGGTGGAAGATGGAAGTGAAGACGATGGCCTCTATGGAAGTAGGGCAGGGGTGGATTGGTAGCGCCGGATTTTAGTGGTAAGTAGTGGTGGTCCAAGCGGTATAGTGGTGGATCTATGGTGATCTGAACTACAATAGGAAAATGGAATCAGCTACAATTTCCTCCTCCTTATTTAGCCTTCAATGTTTCAGAAATATCATGAACTGAGCATCTCGATGGGTCTCATGCGAGGAATTGTGGAAAAAATAGTGTGGTATATGTGGTGTGAAAAGGATGTGGAAAAAGAGGTTCCTCAAGATATAAGTGGTTGATTAGTGATGCCAAGAAGTGGTACTATGGAGGAATGAGATATCACAGTAAAGAAGTTTATAAGTGGCGGTCCTCATATCCTACAAACATCATAGTGGTCGTATGGGGCTCCCCAAGCTAATTATGGTTTTATTAGCGAGGCAGAGCGTGGTCAGGGTTGAGCATTAGTGGTTGGTGGACTATTCAGATGGTGTTTGGTGACATAGTGGGGGTAATTGGATAATCAGAGTGGTACATGAGCGAGGTGGTGCACGGTGAATTGTGGAGGTGATGTGTTGGAGGTCTTATCCTATATCTAAATTGGGGGGAAAGAGATGAGCCTTTATAAATCATGATGTGGGATTAGTTGACATGTCATCTCGGGGGAGGGATAATGGATTCCCCACACATGTGACATGTGTTCCACGACACATGAGTCCCTCTCTCAATCCATCAAGTTCACTCTAGATCCATGGGGATTGAACAGCCACTATCTGCAAACAGGTATGTCTCCCCATACACACCATCTAGGTAGCCAGTGTTCCCAAGGCTTAAATGAATGTGTATCCTCATGTGGGATGCCTAAGAAGCATATGGTTCCTTCGATAAAGGCCAACCAAGACATGATAGTTTTTACAAAAAATAAATAAAAAGTGTTATCCAAATTTTAAAATAAAATAACAAATAATTCATAAATAAAATTATCCATTTTAAATACAATTCTTTTCACACTTTTAATCAAATTTATCCAAACATTTAAATTTAACCACAAATTACTAAAAAATGAGATTTAAGCGGTTTTACATTGATAAACATTGACGTAATTATTTTTCTTTCAACATTACTCATAGAAGTGAAACTATTTATCATGTTAACGGTGAACTACCACCTCACACACAATCAAAATTCATTTACCATCATCATTACTCATAGAAATATATTATTATTATAAATTAATTTTATGATTTAATTAAAATTATGGGATTATAATTTCACATATACCTTTTTAAATTCTATTTCATAGAACATATGATATCATCACTCATGTGTATGGTGTACGACCACCTCATAAAGTGAGGTGATTAATTTTAGTGTAAAAATATATATTGAAGGTAAAAATGATATATGTAATGAATATATGTGATATTTGAAATATTTTATTGGTTTTCTAAATTATTATAAAATTTACATCCTTAAAAATTCACCCGTAATTGAGTTGATCATGTCACCCGTGCATAAATATGAACGACCATCTTCATAAAGCGATGTGATTTTTTATCCATGTTCAAAACACTTTAATTATTCTTATGATGTATACAGTGAAAACAATTATATTTTTTATGATAAAAACAGTCTACCAGTGATGGAACTATAACCGAATTTCACGATCTGAACCCTTGATTATGAAACATGCAGTTCAAAACAAGTCCATTAATAACATAAACATTACAATGATATTGAATAATTATTAAATATTGTGTAACAAGATGATATAAAAGGATCATATGTGTTTTTATAAATATTAATATGATTTATTTATGAATTAATATCATGGTTTAATCATAAATAATTAAATTTTAATTATCTCTCAACTAAATATATGCTAATGTTAAGGGGTTTCTTAACAAAGTATCCATTCATTAGGTTATATTATAGCATCACTGAATATATTATCCCAAAATTATATATTAAATTACATTGTATTACTTTTTATTTTATTTACACATTAATATATTTGGATAAGTTTTTTTAAAACATAATCACCCCATTATTCAACATTTACCTCAATGATATAAATTTTTTAAGGGTTTCACCTCTGTCTTCCTTCTTCAAGACACATGTTCTTTTATGCATCTGATTTTATTTCAATCGTGTAATTATAAACCATTATATAAAATAAAACAAATCCTTTTATAATCAGTATATTTTATGTTAAAATTCATATACATTATTCATTGGAATACATGATTAATTTTACCATATTAGTATGGGTTTATGTTTAAAACTCATTTTAATTGGGATTTTTTTGCTTGAATTTTATTGGAATGAAATTATTTGATCATTTCCAAATAAAAAACATTTTTATCATTATCCTACAGATATTCATTAATAATTCACATAATCGATCAAATATCCTCTCTTTGGTTCATAAAAAATTTCTTCAATTTTTTACCAATGTATGTCTTTATTTTTATCTTCGGTTATAATTATTCTTCTTCCAAATACATGATTTATAAAAAAGACAATTTTAACCTAGATTTCTTAAAATAAATTTTACCATTAATTGGACATAAAAAACAACATGTGCCTTCCATAAGTTTTCCTTATAAGGAAATTTTTTAATTTTTTAAACATAATGTGAATGGAATATTTGTTTTCATATGTATTGATATTGAATCATACTTATCCATTTTCAGGACCACTCGATCTTTTAAATCATTATTTTATCATTTAAAAGTTTATTTTAAAATAAATATTTTCATTAATTTCTTATAAATATTTATATACTAAATTATTTTTTTCAAAATTTATAGGTATTTTCTTGAAGAAATGTTCAATGTGATCATTCAAAATCATTTCCCCACAATATGACATATATTGATGTTTCTCAGAGTGAAAATGTTATTTTTATGGAGAATTGTTTTCATATTTTTAAAAATATTTTCATTAATGATTACAACATTTTTTATTTTGTATTGATTCAAAATTATGTATATGTATCCCTCAAATATTTCCTATTTTATTCTACCTTCATTTAAAATGTTAAAACATTCTATATAATCATTTCACAAACAACATAATTATGAAGTTTCCTTTAAATATGATATACTGGAATATTAAGCAACCCATTTTCTTTCCATGGTTAATTTAAATGTTACGACTTATGATTTATTTTGTTTTATGTGGAACACATTGATAATGAACATGTTATGATGGGTGAACCTATATAGCACTCTAATGCATTGGGTAAAGATTCAATATAATGAGACGTCATGTATTATATTATTGAGTAAACGTAATCCATTATGACACTTTTTCCTCCATGTGATATTTTTTTGTAGTTAGCATTGAATCATGTTATTTCATGTTATATGATGCTTAAAATTTTTCATTCGATTCCATGAACTTATGAAACCATTTTATTTATGATGTAAATCAATAAAATTTCTCATGTGCCTCCACTTTTATGATATCTTGTTATTCCTTAAAATCACTTTTTTTGATTACATAACATTTTTATTTCCTTACCATGTTTTTATCTCACCCCTTATTGTATATTCATTCCCTTGGTTATCCCATGCATTTTTGGAGCAGAAATGGATTTAGGATATCACTAATGAAAATAAAAAAAAATGTATTCCTTGTTTTCATTTATATTGAGGTATTATGAAACTAGTATTCCTAATAAACTATTTCTCATGGTATTTTAGGTTTTAATTAATTGATTTTATGGTAAAAATCATTTAATGATATGTGTTAAAGGCTTGGGTCTCTATGTACTTATAAATGATAAAAATACAAAATAACATCTATATTTAATTAAAACTACACAATTGTGAATATATTTTTAATTGTACTGATTTATTACTGAACAAATACTTGATAAAAACAACAAAAAGAATATGTTTGTTCCCCCATAAATGAATAAACAAAAAGGTGGTCCAAACGTTTCTGGATTGGAAACTCAGTATGACTCATAGTTTGAGAATGTTCTGTATGCATGGAAATGAGACTTTTGATTCCAAATTACATAAAATTTGGTTTTCTAAGAGTATAATGATTTAATTTTTTATTATATTTCGTATTAACCTGATTCCATAAATTTCCACGATTGATGATACCCAAAAATCATAGTTTTATCAACAATAATCATTGGGGGAAACCAAAAAATCATAAAAAATCATTCACCATATTTCTAAATGATGAAACTTTATTTTCAATCGATGACCTCTTATGTCTAACTAGAGCTATCCATGGTTTTAATTCATTAAAATTCTTTATAATGGTTCAAAGAGATAGTGTGAGATCAACTAGAATATCCCCCAGGATTTTCAAACTTGCTTCACTGTAAGGGAACACTCACCATGTATTATAATGATTTCTAATAAATAATATAAAAACACTTTTTGAAAGTTATTACCTCTAGATAAATCAATTTAAAAACTTAATCCACTTTTATTATCGTGATATAGATCTTTTGTAGGACAATAAAATCATCTATTTACCATAACTAAGTAAATTATTCAATATAGAGGATTATCCTAATAGTTCACCTTAAATTTATCTCATCTTGGTTTCCAAAGGTTATCTTATTCTTGATATGATACCAACTATATAGACATAAATATTTAATAAAAAGGTATTATATCATAATATATTAATATAAATTATACGAAATTATGATCTGAACTAGAATTATGTAAGTCTAGTGCCATTGGAATCGTGGATACATAATCAAATAGTTCTGATATGAACAATAATAACTCCCCCTGATATATTCATAACATGTACCCTTTTTAAGAATATTAGACTTAATACCCATATTCATCACTTCAACAATGAAAACATAATAAATGTTGAGATAAAATTTTTATTAGGGGTAAATAATATAGATATCAATGATCACATAAACAGAACATGAGTATAAGGGTGAAAAACCATGAGAATTACATTTGAAAACCATACTCTTAATATTGTAGATCATAGTCATTAGTTATGAAATAAATCATTGATGGTAATATGACATGAATATTAAAGGAATAATGTAACATGATCCATTAGAGCATAAAATTATAATTAGACATCGATTTTTTGAACACATATATAAATAGATAATCAATTAATGTTGAGACATTCTTAGTGGATTGGGTTAACTCCGTACACCGTTATAGTATTCAAAGATCACTTTGAAGACTATCATAGAGAATAGAATCCCATAATGAACTGTGTAAACTCCCCATAACTAGCATGTTCTTATAATTATATATCCAACTTTACGCAATGTGTTGGAGGAATATAAAAATATGGTCCCACTCATCACATAATAAAAATCATATATATGTGTTCCAAAAACTCATAAATAATTAATCATCACAAAACACAAGAAAATGAAAATGGGTTTGTAAATATTTTATCATTTAATTACCAAGGTAAAATAAATGGGTTTCAAAAATATTTCATAAAATCATATCATGCAGAGAAAAAACAGGTTTCATAATCATTTCATCAATTCATGAAAGTATAATCTATTGAAACGGAATTAGATTTATTAAAATCTTTTCATAATAAAAATTTACCACCGATGGAAATCATAGGGATTGTATAGTTGGATCTTATCCTTAGAGAATATTAGTTATCATCAAAATATTCCATCTTATGTGAAATGTCCCGTTAAAATATCACAATGAATTTTTCATAAAGACAACACACATTTCACAATGAATGAACTAATTTAAAAACAAAAAATTTACCAAATATTAAAAAATATAGTTCATGTGAAAATAAAATTAAAAACATACTGATAAATATTTAAATGATTTTTCAATTATCATGGGGGTAAATTTAATTCATTCTTTATAAATTAAAATAAAACATTCCATTCAAACTTTTTAAATAATTCAGAAACATACTTAATTGATTAAATGACATGATGATTCCTTTTAAAACATTTTTTAAAAATCAGAGAATGGGAAAAAATAAATTTTAAAAATCATATTAAAATATTTTAAAATACTTCCATATGTTTTTTTAAATAGATATGGATCAAAATAATTTTCTACCCAAAATAGAAATTAATGTGTTTTTTCTATTAATATATTCATTCACTCTCCTGATTTCATAATGAGATGGAAATGAAACCAAAACATAATGTATCAATAAATAAAAATAATATAATAAAATTCATGAGGTAGATCATAAAATTTCATCCATGGAAACTTATGCATAATCATTCCTGATCAACAACGACATTGAAACATAGAACCCTTACCTCAAGTATCATTTGTAATCATGAACATTCAGAAATATTATATGATAAATATTGAGATATTATAATTTAATTTTAGAACCCTAATCACATATATAAAACAATATATAATCTTATTATATCATCTTATATCCATTTTGTTTGCAATTATTTATTAAAATCATTATTATTTGTGATAGGTTCCTCGTATTACATTCATGTTTCAATTGAACAGTATAATTCTTTATATGGTGATCATGGTCCCAAAATCCCAATAATGTTAGTAATGATATAAACATTATATATATTCAATATATATATTACGAGTCATTCATAATATTTTGATATAGAATAATAAATTACAATGTTCAAGGAGATGGTAGGCCGTATGTATGAATGATCACAATTTTCACTTTTTGTCAGATGAAATAAAATAAATATTAATACAAATTAACATTTATAGATAAATTATTTTATAATATTATCATATATATTCATATAATATATCCTTATTAACATGAATTTAAAAATGAAATGAAAATTAATCACATCGCTTCGTGGAGGCGGTAGTGCACACACACCCACAAGCGACGTTATCATTTTTCAACAAATTTCAAAGGATCAATATATATATATATATGAATTTATAATTATAGTATCATAAATATACAATGAAATTCATATATAATCATTAAACTCATCATAATACACAAATATAAATTTTTTTGATGAAAAATGAATTGTATCATTGCATGGAGATGATAAGTCATACTTATACTTACAAGATACTTTCACTTACCATTTAATAGGAATGTATGTGGAGAATAGTTATTCCATAATCAATATAACAGATAAATATATTTAATATACATAATTTAATGTTTTATAAAAATAACATAGATTTATAGGAGGTAAAATAATAATAAAAATCAATTTTATTGATTAAGGAGATTACATCTTTTTTTAAACAACTTCTTTAGATATCTTCTAAATGATCATAGGGTTAGACTTTTGGGAAGACCTTAAACATTAAAATGTGTCGATGTTTATTTTTTTAGTTTATGGTTGTGATATAATGCCAAATGTGGTGTAAATAAGAGAAAGGATGGGATCCCATTTTTATGTATGTGGAGGTGCGATCTTGGATTGTATTAAAATATTGAAATATAAGACATTCTTTCAATAGAAAGAAACATACAAAATTCTACATATTATAAGATAATGAATGTTTTGGTGGAAATACCATCATACAATAATTTTAGTATAGTTTTAATTTAGTTTTAAACCTTATCTTTTTATTTAATCCCTTAATTAACATAATTAATCCTTAACAGTGGTGATGTATTTTTCACTCTTAAATCATTTTAATCTAACTTATAAGCTAAAAACTCATTCATAAATGGGAATGTACTGAAATTTTATACAATTTGTTTTCAACCTTAATTAATTGAACGAATTTTCTAATATTTTAATAATTCAATGAAATAGTATTTTCATTAAATATAAATAATGTCATTTTCTACAATATTCATTAAATTTGACTTTAAAGAAACCATGAAAAAATATGGAATTCAAATAAAATCCAATAAAACATTAGTAATATAATATAAGGATCATTAAAAATAATTTAATTCTATAAATAACTCAAATTATACTGATTTTAATATTTTAATAATCATCTATTTTATTTTTGAATTAAATAAAAAATATGATGTCGATGTTGCGTATGCATTTAATGAAATTTTATAATAATTAAAAATTATAAATAAATTAAAAAATAAAAATAAATTCATCATTCTCAAACCATCCATCAATATTCCTTCACAAAATTTATTTTTCACTTATGTGAAAACATAATATATAGTAAGAAATAATATAGATACTTTTTGAATTTTTCATTACCAGAAATATTATATAAGACATTTTTAGAAAAGATTGATCGCTACGAAAATTCTACTTAGATTCTCGAAGTGATAAGGGTCTAATTCAAGTTGTTAACTAAGAATAAATATAAAAAATGTTGATTGTTACATTTAGTTATAGCATTGGTTATAATAATTTAACCTTTAAAAAGGATAGAAATTCTACTAGTTCTAATATTCATAATCCCTAAAAATAAAAGGGAACTTTTTACCAAATTTGGACCTCCTAAATCAAAATATGGAATCCATTTTTTAAATTAATTTTCTATAATTGGTCTAAATTGATCATAAAATAATTCCATATGATATGGTGAAAATTGATTCCTTTATTAAAAAAATTTATAATCACAATATAGGATATATTTTTATCCCTTGCATATAAAACAATTATATTAATAACAAAAACATTAGAAGAATAATATAATATATAAATTTAATTCTTATAATTAAACATTAGTGATTATTTTTATTTATAATGATAATAATAAATTGCATCCATAAAATATTTTCATGATAAAAATATACTTTATTATGAAAAGTCTTTTTCCATTTTTAATTAATTAATAACTAATGAATTTTTATTCTACATGAATAAACCAAAAAATTTTCAAATTTTATTTATTAATATTAATACCAACAAAGAAAATGTATATTTGATAATTATGATAAAATAATGATATTTTATTGTATATCGTGTTCCATTTATACTATGTGTTTCATGTAAACAAAACAATCAAAGAAGTCAATTTTTCATAGAGAACTATATCGATAAATAATTAAAACAATTAGATGAAATACAAATTTATTTAAAATTTCATTATCATATCAATGGTAATAGTTCAAACTGAACTATATTAAATATAGTTTTGAAACACCTTGACAATTATCATTTTCATTTGTCAAATTACATGAAACATATTCAATTGTAATTCTCAAGCCTTATTAAAAAGTTCAAACAAATACATTATGTAGTTATTATAGTTTAGTTAGATATTTTATCTGTTACATTTAGTTAAAATAATTATTAAATATATATTCATTTCATTGAATATGTGATATATTCAATCAATTAAACATATGGAATTATATTGATCATAAAAAAATCTCATTTGATTCCTTAACACATCATCTTTGATAGATATTAAGACATGTTAAATAAGCAAAAAAATCTGATAAACATTTCCAACTTGTATTTTTTAATAAATATTCAATGTATTACTTTGATGTGATCTTCAAAAACAAATGGATCTATTTTTGTGGATCTTCCTCTCTAGAACTTGGTTACTATTTTTATTCATTCTTAATGTAATATTTTTCATCTCAGTTTTATTAGACTGTAAGAATAATATATGTTTTCTATTATTATTTAAAATATTATTTAATAGGTAATACTATAGAAATCTCATTATCCTATTTTATAAATAGGTAATTTGTTCATTTTAATAAACTAAAAATATTTTATGGCTTCATCAAAATTAATGTTATATGATCCTAAAGAAAAATTCGACTGATTAAATGGGTAACTACATCTATCATTAATAAATTTTAAATATTTTTAATTATAGACCATTATAATATCATAACCTATAAATATTAAAGAAGGATTATATTATGTTAGTTCATCCAGAAATTGATTCAGAAAATTTCATGGTCATTGAATTTAGATATCAAAATTATAATTCAAAACAATTTTATCATTGTTGATAGGGAAAATAATTTTTTATAGGATATTCTTTAACGTTGAAAGAATCAATAAATAACAATTTCTTAAACATATATTTCAAATTTATCATACATTTATAGTTTCTTCTTCAATACCCACTAAAAATATTATATCAACTAGATAAACCACCATAATAAATAACTTGTTTTTGTTATATAGAATTCTGTTTTAAGTTCATATATTTTTTCCAGTTATAACCAATATCAATTTACTACATATTTATAGGATTAATTATTATTACTAAATAAAAAATCAATTATTTTGGTGACTAAAAATAATTTCACATTAGTTATGACTTTCCAATGAATTTTTTCTTATGGAACATGTCCCCCCACACTTAGCCCGGGGAATTTTAGTGTTCTAAAACCAACTCATAATCATATTGGACATTTATAACATGAAAGGAAAGATTTATACCACTAATTAAAAATATAATTAAATAAATATGATAAAAATATAGTTAAACACATGACTAATACATTTTTATCATAGGGACATATGTATACTCATTAAATTTGGATAAATAACTACAATTCAAATGTTTTTAAAATTTTATAATTATCACTACAAAACCATTCTTATCAAAATGAAATAATATGTTACATAGTGAACTAACATCATATATTAACTGATATATTATCCAATAGTCATCATATTTAGCTTATAGACAATGTGTTAACTGTAATAACCAACGATTTGTAAGGGAATCGTGATTTCATGCTATATATGAAACATTGAGCATAAAAGAAACAACAAATATAACTATTTCAATATGAATATTATAACCAATCTATTAAATTGGTGGTAATTATTAGAAATATATTTTTAAAAGAAACATTTTATAATGGTTTTAATGATTATTATTTTTACAATGTGCAGGGAAGGGCGAAAACTAAAATACAAACTAAATACCCACATGGAGGCGTGAAACTGAAACCTCCTGTAGAACTACCCTAGATATAAACCACTAGGTTTCATCCACGGGGTCCATTTAATTGGAAAAAATTTATTAATATATTCATCAGAAATAAGGCACAAAATTTTTTATATATGACAATATATTCCTCAAAGATAAGTTTTCTTAATAAATAATTATTATTCTATTTTTTATAGAAGTTATTATAATTAATTAATTTACATTTATAAAATTTATTTGAACAAATATCAATTTTCTAATTCATCATTTCATAAATTTCTTAAGAATAATTTTTGATATTTTCATAAAAATTTTGAATTTTCAAGGAATAGTTAAAACAAATGAATTTTAATAAAAAATTTATTGTTATTTTAATGAATATACAAATTATAATTATAATTTGGACGAATTCTATAGTTTAATTATTTTATTTTTATTATAAAATATCTAAATATACATTTTTCAATGAAATTTAAAATTTATTATATTATAAAATAATTTTATACATAATAGAGATTTTTCTGAAAAAACATTTTTCATTGTGTTTTCTTGATTCAATTACAAATTATATTATACAAATTATGTGACATGAATTTTTAAAAAATTATTAAATATTTATAACAATTAGGACATAATTTTGATTTTAACATTTTTACACATTATTAATAGTACCTTTATTATATTGTTTTCATTTTAATGGATAAATCATGTAATTAAGGCTAAAAATAAAATTTTAAGGAATATAAAATTGACCATTACACCAGTCAAAATTTTATTAGAATAGTATGTTTCATTATAGATAATTCATGAGATGGTTATTAGACCATTTATTGAAATATGTAAGTGATTGTTAAATTTGTAATATTTTATTCCAAGAAAAGATAAACATGTAACACTCTAAGATCTAATAACTATAATATTTTTAATATGGGGTTATACATAGGCTATGTCTGACTATGAAAAAAAAATTTACATATAACATATTTATCTTTATCATTTTAATTTATTTATAAATTTTAGTAATTATATAATTTACTTAAATACATACAAAATTTTGACAAATTAATTATTTAATTCATTTCAAATAAAATAAGTGTTTTTTAAAAAAAATATAAGATTTATAATTCAAGATAATTAAGGATATCCTGTAATTTTTTAGATTACCATTAGATATTTGGTATATTTGGAAAATAATTTATTTAAATTATATATTTTTAATGGTGTTGTTAATATCAATGTAGTGAATAGTATCAAAATAGACACTAATCATATTTTATGAAAATAATAGTTTATTAAAATAAATAAATATCATTAAAAAATAAAATAAATAAAATGTGGATAATTTATGGTCTATTATATCATATATTTTACATTTATTGTCCTATTTAAACATTATATGTAAAAATTACAACTTTTTAATATTGATAAAGATGATATAGTAGTTAATTTTTTAAAAGGTTAACTAAGGATTAATCATAGTGATAATGATTAAATTTACGACAAAACATGTTATAATTCTATTTATTTGTTATATTACGACAACATAAAACATTACATATGAATTAATAGCCTTTTAGATGTATATGGGTTAAGAATAGTTTTATTATATTTTATTTTTTAAGGAAAATCGAAAAGTTCCCCTCAACTTAGTTACAAAAGGACACATCATCCATCAATCCATTTTCCAATGGAATAATTATATCATCGCCATACCACACCAAATTGTCTCATAATATTCCTTATCCACAATTTTGAGGTTTTTGTTATCATAAAATAACAACCTAGATCCCTTCAGAGGATATCTAAATGAGTCATTTTGAATAATTGGTGATCACTCTAACTGACCAATTTCTTTTCATAGTCTTGTTTACCATCAATAAATATATTATATTTATCATAAAATAATATATTATTTATAATAAATATTATAAAATTTTATTATTTTAATGAAAACCCCATTATACACTCTCTTACCAATCAAATAATAAATGAATCTATCTCTCATGCATATATTTGTCATACTATCTCCATGTAGCAATAAAGTTCTTCTCATCACCATATTTTATGGATGGTAATTATGATTGATTGATCATACCTATATGATATTTGTTACATAATTATTCCTATGGAATTAAAATATAATATCTACCCTCATACCTTCTAAACCATTAGAAAGTGTTAAAATCTCTTGGGAGTATGGGTGGACTACCACCTCAATGAGGTTATATGATTCATTTTTCATTTCAATTTTGTTTTATGTGTAATTAAAAGAAATATTATTAATATATAAATTATAAATTATATAATATTAAATATTTAACTATATGTTATTATTTTCCATTATTTAATTCCACCATTTAAAAAAATGAATTCAATATTCTTTTGTATGTAAGGCCTACAGTCTCTAAGAACATAGCAATTCATTTTTCTATATACTCAATTTTTGAATGAAAATAAATATGTAAATAATGAAATTATATTATTTTTATAACATTATTAAAATTATTTATATCATGATATAAGGATCAAAATTTAAGGACTGATTCTTCTGAACTGAATCATGCTTGGAAAATGAAGCAGTTATCACCCAGAATAGTGATTTTGATAAAAACAATATATAGGTGATAAGGTGTTTTAAATAAACCACAAAGGTTATGAATGATATTAATATTATAATATACTAAAAATATGATAATTACATATTTATTATTCTATATTTTTTATGATAAATGAGGAAAGATGATACTTGAGTTAAGGTTTCTCTCATCACACTTTTATATATGTTATATTTATACCTTATTCCTAAATTAGTTTTCTTATATTGTATATAAAGAACATGAATGAATTTTATTATTGTAATAATTAAAATTATTGGTATTTTAATTTATATATTTTGATCTCTCATTCATGGGGTTTAAGGTTCAAATGTATCCAAATAAGTAAGTAATTTTTGTCTCAGCTCTATTTTTCTGGGACATAGAACATATACAGTACTTGGTTCTTATATGGGGTGCATATACTTACCATAAATGATTATATGAGTTTTATGATGATAATTATGAGATTAAAATATCCATAAATGTTGATTTCACTCATGGATCTTATGATTTAAATGGCACAATATCAGTATGAGATTATTTCAAAATCTCAACATTATTCAGTTTGGGTATGTCCAAGTCCCCTCTATAGAATACTAATCTTCCATGTTCATATTTAATAACAAAAATTAGATTTTATCTATATTTTATTAAAAAAATTAATTTCATTTTTATCAATGTTTGACCTTTTCAAAATGATTGAAAATTACTCTTACAATTATTTTCCAAATGAGGTACTTTATGAATTTAAAAAATAAATATATAATGTATATTTTTCAATATAAATGGAATGAGTGGATTTTATAGCCATAAAGATACCTCAATTATAATATTATTTATTTAATTTTTTACTTTTTATTTTCAATGATTTTTTTTAAATTTAGACATGAACAACATTTTGAATAGAAAAGTGATTTTAAAATGGAAATGTTATTTTCTTCATGAATTGTTTGAAGGGATCATTCATTTTAATTTTCCTTATTTGATGACATTATATGAGGATACATATGATATAATGGGGATATTATCAAAGGATACCTGATTTTATCTTTGTATATATGTTTTATGGGTATGGTTAAATAATGATATATTTATGAATCCAATTTCATTTGATGGGATCCAATATAATTTATAGTGGTGTGTCAATAAAATGTATGGTTATCACTATATTACAGGTGTGAAATATATATACCACCAATGAAATGGTTAATTATTTAAATCCTATGTTATATTTGGGACTTGAATGGGGAGTGATCTAGGTTATGTAAGGGATTATGTCCGCTATGACAGTCTTGGGAGTTATCGTTTTATCCTATGATGGTTTAGGGATTGAAAACATTCCACTATAAGGTCTAGGATGTCAATGTGGATGGTTGTGTGTGCCAACTAGGAATTATAACCACCAATGGATTTTGTATGATTAGGTGTATATCATAATTTTATATTTATTTACAATGTTATATTATAAGGGATCATGTCCATTACATTCTCTATCTATCATATATTATTAGAATCGAAGATTAATGACATCCCCCAATACTAAGATCCTTGTTTTTTGGGTATGATATAAAATGATAATATCAGGTTATCACAAATTTATTATCATGTTGTGCTTATATGATCATTGAAATAAAACTTTTTTTACCTTTACTATGCATTTTAGGTCACCTATATTATGTTTATTTTTCTCCATGTTATTTAATGTTATGTTAAATTAATTAAATATATATGTATTTCACATGGATTATATTGGTTACCAATTCTGAAATATTATGTGTTAGGTATAGAGGTAGATAATATTGATATTTATGAGTAATTTTTTATGAATCGTGGTCATTAAGTGTTTTTCTTAATACATTAAAACTCTAAAACTAAATCCTCCAAGGGTATAAAAGTGATCAATCATTTTACTTTGAATTTGTATGTTTTTATGAGTGAATATTTGTTAAATTTATTGGAATCAATTTGAAGAAGATAATTTTATGGTTTTTGAATCAAATCTAGATGTATAGGTTCAAAGATGTAATATTTGGCATCAGATAAAGGTTTATACAACATTGTAGATTATGATGTTTTAAAAAACAAGTTATCTTATGAGTTATATAAATCATATTTGATATATAGGATGATAATTATAGAGTAATATACTCCCCATTTGAAGTTTTATGTTATGAAAATTTATGGTCACAAATTAAATTTTTTGACACATTTATTTTTGTGGAAATTAGGGGTTAATAAATTTTGGGATAGAAAGGGATCGTTATGAAACAAACATTGAGGTTAGATTATTTCTTTCTTATAGAATGTAATATGGTTATTTTTTAGGATTAATCTCACCTTTCATGGAATTCAATAATAATTATTGTTTTATTAAAAAAATTCATAGGTTAAGTGACAACCCATCACATCCAGCAAGGTCATGACGTTTGAACCCACAACCGAAGGGAAAAAGGATTGATCACATACCACTAGCATTTGTGATGTCATAGTTAGTATGAAATTGTTTTTATTTAATTAAAATATATGGATGATAAAATTAAATTATTTCTCATTAGATATGTTTTATCATTTATATTACTAGATTATTATAAATTTATTTGGTGTAAAGTGATTAATGTTGTATTTGTAGATGTTCACTATATTGGGAACCCTATATGATTAAGGTAAATAAATTATTATGGAATAATATTTTATTAATTATGGTTTAATTTTATTTTAGAAAAATATATGATTTTATTTTTTATTATGGTGATCCATCTTATCAATGGAAATTTTATGTGTATATTGGTGATTATATGTTACATGATAACTCGTTTTTTAATAAAAATTATAGATTTAAGGTGGATGATGTATGAAAAAATCATTCAGATTTACAGGTTTCAATCATAATCTTCAGTTTTTTTATAGAATTTTTATAATGATAATATAGTGAAGGATATATGTTGATTATTGGATATTACTATTGAATTAGTGATATTATGGTATTCATTTTCATTTAAAGATTTAATCTTTTTTGGGAATCATCTTATCATATGCTAATCAATTTGTTTTTTGATCATTCCTAAACACAATATGATTACAATGTTATCCTTTTTAGTACTATGTGATCCATTATAATTTTTTATTTTTTCTTTAGGCATAAATTATTTATCATTAATATTCATCATTTGGTTTAAAATATGAGATTGTGGTTGAAATTGAATGATGAAATTCTACAATTCATGCATGTTTACCAAATTATACTTTCAGAAATACCTTAACTCTATGAATATGATACTAATATACTAATTTATTCAAATAAAATTAAATTATGAAGTGTTTTTGGGCCATTTCCAATATTTGTTTTAAAATTATGTAATTATCAACATTTTAAAAAACAATTCACATTAATTTGAACAATGATCACGGGAAACTATTTCTTGGAATATCAAATTTGTCATAATATATGTTTTAAAATCAATAATATTTTTAATATGTGGATATGCCAGACTATAAATGTTCTTTTCAAATCAATAAATAAATATCTCACTCATGGTAACCTTTTTATAATTTTTAGAAATTAAATAATTTTTTAAAATACATAAACAATATTGAGGCAGAAATTATTTCATTAAATTAAATATCAAATAAATTAGAATAAAAATATTAAATGAATTATAGTTTGAGATAATTTAGTTTATTCCTTGATTTTATAAATTAATATCATATGTTTGGAATATTTTTTAAAAAATATATTTTTAATTCTAATTGTTTTATTGATGTTATTAATGTCAATGTATAAATACTGTCAAAATGTACACAAATTAGATTTTATAATAATAATAATTTTTTTAATTTCTTCAAATATCATAGATTTATAAAATTATGATTGAGAGGATAATTTATGGTTTAATAATTAACTAATTTTCGATTTATGGTATAATTAACACTTTATAAGTGAAAATTACAACCTTTTAACAATTATTTTTTTTACCGTAGGTAAAATTAAAATATGTTTACAAAGTGATAATTAAAATAATAAGGATTAAAATTACACCAAGAAATTTCAAAAAATATTTTTCTATGGTATTACAATAATAAACCCCCTTCTATTAAAATTTATTACCTTTTGGAATTATTTTTCTTTATAATAGTCTTATAATATTTTATATTTTATGAAATTTCAAAAGATATCATCAACTCAATTATAAATGGACACCCATCCCTCAACTCATTTAACCACTTGGAGACTTATATCTAGACCATAGACTTAGAAAATATCTACTCATTTTTTTGTGCCACAATATGGAGTTGCTTTCCATATAAAAATACAGACTCTATATCCCTTTAGATGAGATATAAAAGAGTCCTTTTAAAGAATATATAATCTCTTTTTCTAATAACATTGTTTTTGTACTCTATTTTACCTCATATATATCTATTATATTTATCATTAAATAATTACAACAGAATTATAAGTATTATTAAGTTTTATTATGATTATTAATAAACCATAATACACGATTTTTGTTGTCAAATAACCAGTGAAAGTATTTCTCATGCATGTATACGGCATTCAGTCACTGAGTAGTGATACAATTCTTTACAACGCCATATTATAAGGATGGAAGTTATTTTTGTTTTAATGATTATATATGATAATTATAGTATAAAGTTTCTTCTCTAATGAAAATATATTATTTACTATCTTACAAATAGAATTTTTTTAAAATAATATCATGGGTCATGCGTACATGTGGCCTACCACCTCCACAATGTGATTTGATTTATTTTTTAGTACAATTTAAAATATATTTTAAAGAGGATTAATATTCTAAAAAAATAAAATATAAATTATATAATAATAATTATGGGGTGAATTGCTGTTTTGTTTTCTTTATTTACACCATTCAGAAAATGAATACAATGTTCTTGGGTACATATGGCCTACAATCTCCACGAATTTTGTAATTCATTTTCCATATGTACATTTTAGTATTTATTATAAATATTAAATTAATTAATATATATATATATAGTATACCAGGATTACAATTATGTAAATGATGGTAACATAATAAATTTTAAAGGGATGAGCCTTCTGAAACATAAATCGCTTATAAAACGAAGCTGTTATCATATAGAACATTGATTTTGATAAAATATTATTATTAAAGTAGTGAAAATGTGTTATAAAGAAATCACAAATTGTATGATAGATATTAATATGATTATTTTAAAAAATTATAATAATATCATATTTCTTATACCAAATTTTTTAACAAAAAATGAGGATGGGAGTTACCTGAGATAAGGGTTTTCTCATCACAATTTTATGTAAATGAGATTCATTCCATATTTACCACATGTTTTTTTATTTTGATCATAAATCCCATTAATTAGTTTATAATTCTCATACTGAAATTTATTTGTATTTAAATATACATTTTATGTTCTTAGTTTAATGAGATATATGGATCAAACATTTACAAAGAAAAAATTAATTTATGTGTCACATTTATTTCTGTGGGACACAAGAATTTTAAAAATTATGATTAATTTTTTGGTGGTTATACTATTGAATATTTATTTTTATTAGTCTTATCCTAAAAAATATGATATTTAATTATCTATATATGTTTCTTTCTTTCATTGGGTGTACGATTCAAATGATTCCAATGTAGTGATGCTATTTTTTAAAAGCTCATCATTTTTATGGAATGTTTATGTTTAAGTACCCTCATGATAATATTTCCATTCAATGTCTATGTTTTCAAAAAAAATAACTAAAATATTTTCAAATTAATTTTTTATAATGGTTTAATTTGTACAAAATGAGTTAAAAGGAAATTTTCTATCTTTTCTTAAATAATTTAATTTCATAATTTTCCATCAAAAATTTAAAAGGAATGTTGTTTAACATATACTAAAAAATCATATTTTCCCATTTTCATAACACATAAATTGATTTAGGAACTATTTAAAGTTTATATGTTTATATTCAATGAAATTGTTTTCATTTATAAAGGTAAAACTTTTGAAGAAGATAAGTTATTTTAAAATGGAAATGTTATTTTACTCAAGAATTATTCCATATAATATTTCAAATTCATTTTATGTATAGGGTGACTTCAGTTGATGATAAATATGAATTAATAAGGATACGATCCAAGAATACTATTTTTATTCTTTCTCTATATTTTTTAGGTTTCTCATAAAATGATGACATTTTTCTGAAACACATTTACTCTCATGGGTTCTTATATGATTTTTTTTCATATGGGAAATATGTGAATAGGTTTCATTAATTGATTGGTGGGGCCTATATCTCACAAAAGTGAATTAGTTAATTATTATATCTCACAAGATAGATGTCACAAGAACATGGATTGAACTTAGTTCTATAAGGAAATATTTTCCACTATGATGGTCATAGGAGTGAACCCTAATGACTGATTGTTTTTGGACAGAACCAATTCCAATATAAGGATAGAATAACCATTTGTGATGGTGGTGTGTCCCTCATATAAGTTGTATACACCCATTATTTTCTATACTTATGTGTATTCTATAATTTAATATTTTAATCATTTTTTATATTATCATAGATTATGTTCATCACATCATTTATGACCCATTTATTATGAACATCCATGATTTTTTCATCATTCAAAATTAATATCAATGATTTTTAGGGTAATGTTTTCATATGATGATTTCATGTTCTCATATCATATTTCTCATTCTTTATTATATGATTATTGTAATCATAATTATTTAGTTATACAGATCATTTGATCTCACAGTTATTATTTATCTTACTCCCCGGCTTTTGAAGAATGGCATAAAATGAATTATTTCTAGGGGATTGCTCATGGATGATTTTGATAACATGTTGTAAAACAATGAAATCTGGTTATAGTGGTAGATAATTTTGATCATTTTAAGAAAAATATTTATGAATATAATTAATTAAATGTTTTTCAAAATTATATAAAAACTATAATCCTAAATGTTTATTTTATATCCAAGTGATCAAATATTTCTCTTTCAGGTTGCAAGATTTTTATGAAATAATTGGGTCCTGTTTAGTGTATTCAATGGAATAATTGTAAGGTATATGCATTAAGCACCAATGTAACAACCCAGAGATTTTCAATGGAAATTCCCTTATTATATTTATGTAATAAAATAACATGAAATCACAACATAATAAACTACTAAGTGATAAGTGGCCTATCAATAGAAGTTTTTCACTCCTATGTTTGGAATTTTGAAAATCTGACATACACAGTTGTGTTCAAGATGATTTTTGGAGTCTAATGAACCAAAAATAATTTTTTGTCAATAGTAACGCACCCTTAAGAATATTAACGTACCCTTATGAATATTAATATGACCCTTATGAATAGTAAATCATCCAAAATAAGAGTAACATTACCTATGAATAATAAAATAATATTTAGACATCTTAAAAAGTGACAATTTGACCTTAGTAAACATTTTTGGTATTTTATAAGTCATAAATAATTAATTATAATTAATTAATTATTTTCAAAGAATATATATTTCCCTGAAATGTATTTATAAATTATTTAATCAATGTCTAATAGTTTATAGATAATGTTATGAGACCCTATGTAATTTTTGAAAGAACTATAAAATCAGTTTAAGTCTTAAAAAATGGTTTTATGTAAATAATGATTTTAAATAAATATTAAATTAATAATATTTAGAAAATTATTTTTGAAAAATGGACTTCATTTTTGTATTCTACATGTCAAAAAATGGTTTGGGAAAATTTTTGGGATTTTTCTGAGATATTTGAATTTTTGGTGAATAGTAAAATACATTAATTTACCGAATAAATACATTATAATTAAAACCCGCTATTACTGACATCACAAGTGATGTAAGCACCCAAATCTTGGACTCAAATTCCTTTTTTACTACTCTTGGTCGTTCAAGACTCACTATTCCTTGTCTTCTGTGAAATTAATAAACTAATCAATTTTATATTAAGGAAACCCCTCTCCCCTCCACTATAAAAGACACCCTTCACTTCCTCTTTTACTCACACCTCTCAAGCTCCAAGACTTTTCTAAACTCTGCCCAAACATCTTCCCTAGCACCTCCCCCACGTCCAAAAGCTGCTTGTCTCATCAAAAGATCCAGACTAGCTTCATTAAAGAGGATCTCAAGAAGAAGATTTAAGAGGTAATTTCCCTCCCTCTTCTCCTTTAATTTCTTTTTCAAGTTCAAGTTCTTATCTTGATCTCTCCCAACCTATATTCATCCAAATTGTTTTTTAACTCCATTATTATACATATAATGTAATTTTATGGTTCTAATGGGATATTATATCACCCCACACCATTTCTCTATTCCTTTTATTTTATTAAAGAGAACGTTGTTCATGAGGTGTTAATTTATCACCTTCAAAAATGACATGCTCTCTTTTTCCACTTCTACCTTCAGATCTGGTCATGAAACCATTTTTATGGTTGAAAAAAAATATTTTATATTTATTATGTTCTATTTTAAGTTCTGTAAATAACCTATGGCCATATTACTAAGTTAAAAGTTAAAACAAGTTCGATGTGATCCAAAAACCGCTCAAATTAACCCAAATAACAATCATTAAATTCCTATCTAATTATTCATCCACATGGATCAAATATAATTCATTATTAAATTATTAAAAATACTGTAATATCATTAATAATATGTAATATATGTTCGGTATGTCTACTCATGTTCTACCCAAACTTCAATTTAACAATACAAGTGAACCACGCAAGAAAAACCATAAAAACGAACATCCCCGAACAATGTTTTTAAACTCTATAACTCATCCAAAGGAACATAATATGACATAATGAAACCAGAATTAACCCTATTAATGTAAAAATGGTTCTGGATTTCTAATTAATTAATATAATGTCATTATACAGAACATTAAAGAGAAGGAAGCATTTGGGTACAAGGTAAGGGGAAATCTCAAACCCAATTTTTTTCCTTCGGGTTCTACCTCTTTCACTCCATTTTTGATATGGTCACTCCTTAAAGATCATTTTTTCATAATTTTCTTTCCTTTTTGGGATATATGTGTTTTATAATGAAGTTTATGTCAATCCAAATGTTTTCCGAAAGAACTCTTCTCTTATGAACTCAACTTTTACCTCTCATTCAAGGTTGATGATTCTTGTATCAAGTATGTTGTTCCCTCTTTATTTTGGGAACCCAAAGTTTATGAATGTGTTCTTATGAGATGAAACCCATTACTTTTCATGGGTTATTTATGTTCATGTTATATGTTCATTGTGGCATTCATGATAAATGATAATGTTATGATGTGATGGGTGCGCCCGGAATTATATAGAGCAATATGAATGTTATGATGTGATGGGTGGACCCGGAATTATACAGCACTCCAATGCATTGGGTAAGTTGATTAATCTCATGAGTAAATGTGAAATGATGTGTGAACAATATTCTAGCTTGGTTCACAAGTATGTGTGGTTGTTCTCCACTAAGACATGATGTTTCATTTTTATGCATTTCCACATTTCAAGTCTTTTATTTATTCTCCTCTCATGTTCATGATCTTTTGCCTATGTTATGATTATGCTCACCCCATTCTATATTGTTCTTATCTATCCTCTTACTGGGATTCTAGATCACTCCTTTTTTATGTATATCCTCAGGTGGCTAAGAGTACTAAGGAGGGTACAAGTGCCACTAAGAAGCTAGTGAAGAAGAAATTAAATAAATGTTTATGGTTGATGTTGTATTTGTTATGTGTGGTCCTAGTTTGAACAAGACACTAAACCTTTGGATCCTCTAAGTGTAATACTATTATGTTTTTTATCTTATAAATGATGTAATAGTAATGTATGAAAAGGCAGGGTCACTATAGTTGGTATCAGTGGAAAGGTTTAGTTAATTTGGGGATTAGGATTAGTGAACCCTAGAGAAAACCTACAACATGAGACTAAGTACAAATTAGCACACAAGGATATTTACCTAGGGATCCCATATATTATGTTTTTTGTATAATTGTTTAAATGAATAAGTTATTCATAACTTTTTTACTTATTTTATGTTCTAACCTTTTCTATTTTAGAAAATGGTGGGAAGCAGAAGAAATTAGGCCAACAACTCATGCGAGGGACAATGTAATGATCGGCCAAACGACATCCACAAAAATTTGGGAGGTGGAGTTCAAAAATACATGGCAATGATTAACCAATTATCCTAGGTTGTGAACAATAACCATAATAATGGGGAAATTCCTCCTTCACCAAAGAGGGAGAAACTAGAAATCGAATGTTTTAGGTGGCAAAGACCACCAACATTTTGTGGATCTTCCGATCCACTAGTTTCGGAACAGTAGGTCAACTCCATGGAGAAGATCTTTTATGTGCTTCACTGTTCTGAGATGGAGAAGGTGACTCTAGCCTTCTATCGTCTAGATAGAGAAGCTGAACAATGGTGGGCTTTGATTAAGAACACCAAGCCAAGGGAGGAAATTGAAGAGATGAAATGGGAAGAATTTAAGATAATGTTTCTTAATAAGTATTTCCCACGAACTCTTCGCATGAAGATGGAGAGTGAATTCATAGAGCTCGTGAAAAAAGAAGGAGAATCTGTCACAACCTATGAAGTGAATTTCACAAGGCTTTCAAGGTACGCTTCGGGTTTCGTTATCAACAATGATAGCAAAATTGATAGATTCTTTAGTGGATTAAAACCACACCTTTGAAAGGATCTTTAAATTCGGGACATTGCGAGTTATGAAGAAGTTGTTCGGTGTGCTCTCAAAGTGGAGATGGAGGTTGGAGAATGGTCCCATGGATATGGGGATAAGAAACGAAAGATGGAGATTCAATTCGGTGGATCTAATGAAAAAGATGGGAAGAAAAATCAACAACCCACATGCCAAAAATGTGGGAATTTGCACAATGGGAACTGCCTCAAAGGGACGGGGAAATGCTTAAAGTGTGGGAAAGAAGGACACCGTGCTCAAGAGTGTCAAAAAGACATGAAAAGGAAAGAGAATGTACCCGATGAATGGAGAGAACCACCCATGGTTCAATGCTACAACTATAGGGAGCTAGGGCACTTTGAGAACTAGTTCACTAAACCTCGAGCTCTCGAGGGTAATCAGCGTCAACAGCCACCAAATCCAAAGGAACAAGGGAAGTCTTATGACATCACTACTGTAGAGGTGGATCATGATAATGAAGTCGTACAAGGTACACTTCTTATTCACTCAAGAATGGAAGTATTATTTGATTCTAGTTCTACGCATTCCTTTTTATCTTGCAATTTTTCTAGAACTATAGAATCGAAGCCCTGAAACCTTGAAGTAGAGATATCTGTAAAAACACCAAGTGGTGCAATCATTGAAACCCAGGTGTTTGACTCTTCTCCTGTTGGCATATGTGGGAAGATTCTTCTGGAAAATCTCGTAATACTTCCCTTGATGGAATTCGACGCTATAATGGGAATGGATTGGCTCTCGTTATATAGAGTGCATATCAACTGCCGGGAAAAGGAAATATATTTTTATATTCTGAACCATCCCATGCTCCTCTACAAATGAAAGGAAGATCATGAATCTCCTTTGAAAAATCATTCAATGGTGTGGGTTTTGATTCCCTATGAAGAAGCATACCTTTCCCAAATGGTTGAGTCGAAGGAAAGTTCCAACCTTGAGGAAATGCCCATCCTGAGGGAATACGGCGATGTATTTCCTGAAGTGTTACCCGGAATTCCCCCGGATCGTGGGGTAGAGTTCTCAATTGAACTCATACCCGGAGCTACTCCTATCTCAATGTTCCACTATAGGATGTCTCCTATCAGACTGGAGGAGTTATAGAAGCAGCTTCAAGAGCATCTGGACAACGGGTTCATACACCCTAGTGCATCACCTTGGGGTGCGCCAGTGCTCTTTGTGAAGAAGAAGGATGGAACCATGCGACTGTGTATCGATTATTGGGAACTCAACAAGATCACCATAAAGAACAAGTATCATCTCCCAAGGATTGATGACTTGTTCGATCAGTTAAGAGGAGCTCAATACTTCTCAAAGTTGGATCTTTGTTCCGGATATCATCAAGTAAAGGTGAAGAAGGAAGATATTCAGAAGACTGCCTTCCGTACAAGGTATGGGCACTATTATTTTTTATTTATGCCCTTTGGACTTACTAATTCCCCTGAAATATTCATAGATTTGAGGAATATAGTCTTTAGACATTACCTAGAAAAATTTGTGGTAGTGTTTATCGATGATATTCTCATATACTCCAAGAGCAAGGAGGAACATGAAGAACATCTCAGACTTGTGTTGGCGACATTGATAAAGGAGATGTTGTATGCCATGTTAACCAAGTGTGACTTTTGGATAAATCACGTCATGTTATTGGGACATGTGATCACAAGCGAGGGAATTTCTGTGGATCCTTCAAAGACAAAGCCAATTGAGGAATCTCCCAGGCCCTCTTGTGTCACAGAAATCCGTAGTTTTCTTGGATTATCTGGGTACTACCGACGTTTTGTGAGAAACTTATCACGATTTTCAAGCCCTCTAACTATGTTAACAAGGAAAGGGGTAATGTATGTCTGGACGAAATAATGTGAGGGAAGCTTCGAGGAGCTAAAAAGAAGGCTAATCACTGCACCTGTACTCACACTACCAAAAAGTGTAGAAAGTTTTGTGATATACACTTATGATTCAAAGAAAGGATTTGATTGTGTACTCATGAAAAATGATAATGTGATAGCCTATGCCTCACGACAGTTGAAGCTCCTTCAGCAGAACTACCCGATGCATGATCTAGAGCTGGCAGCTGTGATTTTTGCCATGAAAATCGGGCGGCACTACCTTTATGGAGAGAAGTGTGACATATACACCGACCAAAAGATCCTAAAGTGTATATTCACACAAAAGGATCTCAACATGCATCCAAGGATATGGTTAGAGATAATCAAGTATTACGATTTCTCTATTCACTATCATCCTGGAAAGGAGAACAAGGTAGCTGATGCTCTAAGCAGGAAAGAACCTGCTACTCTATTCTTGTTGCGGATTGAGAAAGACACAATATTCTTGGATATGAAAAGGATGGATTTGGAAATCATAAGGGCAGGGGATACATCCTACCTTGGCCAAATGATTTTGCAACCATCAATCCAGGATAAGATTAAGGAAGAACAAAGGGATGATGTGGAGATACGAAAGAGGGTGAATGCAGTAAATGAAGGGAAGCTGCAAGAGTTCTATATCGACAATGATGGTGTGATTCGGTTTGGAACACGGATTTTTGTGCCTTCATCACCCGGGATAAAGAAGGATCTATTGGATAATGTACATAGATCAACCTTCTCTATCTATCCTAGGAGTACCAAGATGTATCGTGATCTCTGAGAACACTTCTGGTGGGATAACATGAAGAAGAAGATTGCAGAATATATATCAAGGTGCTTGGTATGTCAGAAAATTAATGCTGAGCGACAAAAGTCCAATGGAATGATGTATCCATTGCCTATACCCATGTGGAAATGGGAAAATGTTACTATGGACTTTGTCACGGGTCCCCCGAAGACGTCAAAGGAGAATAATGTGATATGGGTTGTGGTTGACCGACTCACCAAGACTGCCCATTTGATCGCTATTCGGGAAGACCTATCACTTGAACAACTTGAAAAGATATATGTGAAGGAAGTGGTGAGACTACACGGTGTTCCACTCTCAATTGTCTTCGACCTTGACCTAAGGTTCACATCTAAATTCTGGAGGATCCTTCAACATGCTTCGAGTACTAAATTAAATTTCAGCACGACCTATCACCCCCAAACTGATGGCCAGTCTGAAAGGACTATTCAGACACTTGATGATATGCTAAGAGCTGGCTCTCTTGAATTCAAAGGTGGTTGGGATCAGCATCTTCCATTGGTGGAGTTCTCATACAACAATAGCTTCCACTCGAGTATTCAGATGGCTCCGTATGAAGCTCTTTATGGTAAGCGATGTAGAACTCCAACCTGTTGGGTAAAGTTGGAGAAAGAAAGCTACTTGGACCTGATATTGTTTAGGAGATGACAGAGAAGGTTTAAGTCATTCAGAAACACATCAAAGCTGCTCCAAGTCAGCAAAAGAGCTATGCTGACAACCATCGAAGGGACATGGAGTTCGACGTTGGAGATAAAGTCTTCCTTTGAATATCTCCATGGAAGAGAGTCATGTGATTCAGGAAGAAAGGAAAGCTAAACCCAAGGTACATTGGCCCCTTTGAGATCCTTGATCTCATAGGAGTCGTGGCATATCGTCTAGTACTTCCATTGAATATGGATCATGTTCATGATGTGTTTCATGTATCACTACTGAGGAAGTACATACGATACCCCTCACAAGTACTAAACTCAAAGGTGGTGCAGTTGGAAGATGATGTCTCCTATGAGGTGCAGCCTGTAATGATTCTGGACTGAAGTGATAAGGTTCTACGCAACAAGACAACCCATCTTGTCAAATTTTTGTGGAGGAACCATAAGTTTGAGGAAGAAACATGGGAACCAGAAGAGGAAATGAAGGAGAAGTACCCTCACCTGTTTGTGTAAAGTGAAATTTCGGGGGCGAAATTTCATAAGGGGGGGAGAATGTAACCCCCAAATATTTTCAATGGAAATTCCCTTCTTATATTTATGTCATAAAATAACATGAAATCACAACATAATGAACTACTAAGTGATAAGTGACCTATCAACATATGTTTTTCACTCTTATGTTTGGAATTTTGAAAATACGACATACACGGTTGTGTTCAAGATGATTTTTGGACTCTAATGAAATAAAAATAATTTTTGGTGAATAGTAATGTACCCTTAAGAATAGTAATATACCCTTATGAATAGTAATATGACCCTTATGAATAGTAAATCATCCAAAATAATAGTAACATTACCTGTGAATAATAAAATAAAATTTAGACATCTTAGAAAATGACATTTTTACCTTAGTAAACGTTTTTGGTATTTCATATGTCATAAATAATTAATTATAATTAATTAATTAATTTAAAAGAATATTTATTTCCCTGAAATGTATTCATAAATTATTTAATAAATTTCTTATAGTTTCTAGATAATGTTATGAGACCCTATGTAATTTTTGAAAGAACTATAAAATTAGTTTTAATCTTAAAATTTGTTTTTAAGTATATTATGATTTTAATTAAATATTAAATTAATAATATTTAGAAAATTATTTTTGAAAAATGGACTTCATTTTTTTATTCTACACGTCGATAAATGGTTGGGGTAAATTTTTGGGATTTTTCTGAGATACTTGAATTTTTTTGGTGAATAGTAAAATACATTAATTTACCGAATAAATACATTATAATTAGAACCCACTATTCCTGACATCACAAGTTATGTAAGAACCAAAATAGTGGAATCGCATGCATTTTACTATTCTTGGTCGTTCAAGACTCACTATTCCTTGTCTTAGGTGAAATTAATAAACTAATCAATTTTATATTAAGGAAACCCCTCTCCCCTCCACTATAAAAGACACCCTTCACTCCCTCTTTTCCTCACACATATCAAGCTCCAAGACTTATCTAAACTCTGCCCAAACATCTTCCCTACCACCTCCCCCACGTCCAAAAGCTGCTGGTCTCATCAAAATACCAAGACTATCTTCCTTAAGGAGGATATAAAGAGGAAGATTTAAGAGGTAATTTCGCTCCCTCTTCTCCTTTAATTTCCTTTCAAGTTCACGTTCCTTTGTTGATATCTCCCCACCTATATTCATCCAAATTGTTTTTTAACTCTATTATTATAAATATACTGTAATTTTATGTTTCTAATGGGATATTATATCACCCCACACCCTTTCCCTATTCCTTTTATTTTATTAAAAAGAACGTTGTTCAGGACGTGTTAATTTATCACCTTCAAAAACGACATGCTCTCCTTTTCCACTTCTACCTTCTGATCTGTTAATGAAACCATTTTTATGGTTTATCCAGAATATTTTATATGAATTATGTTCTATTTTAATTTCTTGAAATAACCTATGGCCATATTACTAAGTTAAAAGTTAAAACAAGTTCATTGTGATCCAAGAACCGCTCAAATTAACCCAAATAACCATCATTAAATTCTTATCTAATGATTCGTCCACATGGAT
Organism: Viscum album; assembly: GCA_963277665.1. NCBI lineage: Eukaryota > Viridiplantae > Streptophyta > Magnoliopsida > Santalales > Viscaceae > Viscum > Viscum album. The sequence continues at coordinate 586,062,839 of OY728141.1, read as the reverse complement.
CTAATATAATTCATTATACAATTATTAAAGATACTGTAATATCATTAATAACATGTAATATATGTTCTGTATGTCTACTCATGTTCTACCCAAACTTCAATTTAAGAATACAAGTGAACCACCGAAGAAAAACCATAAAAACAAACATCCCAAACAATGTTTTTATACTCTATAAGTCTTCCAAAGGAACATAATATGAAATAATGAAACCATAATAAACCCTATTAATGTAAAAATGGTTCCGGATTTCTAATTAATGAATATAATTTCATTATATAGGTCATTAAAGAGAATGAAGCATTCGGGTACAAGGTAAGGGGAAATCTCAAACCCAATTTTCTTCCTTCGGGTTCTACCTCTTTCACTCCATTTTTGATATGGTCACTCATTAAAGATCATTTTTTTCATCATTGTATTTCATTTTCTGTGATATACATGTTTTATAATGGAGTTTATGTCAATCCAAATGTTTTCCGAAAGAACTCTTCTCTTATGAACTCAACTTTTACCTCTCATTCAAGGTTGATGATTTTTGTATCAACTATGTTGTTCCCTCTTTATTTTGGGAAACCAAAATTTATGAATGTGTTCTTATGAGATGAAACCCATTCATTTTCATGGGTTAGTTATGTTAATGTTATATTTTCATTGTGGAATTTATGATAAATGATAATGTTATGACGTGATGGGTGCGCCCAGAATTATATAGCGCAATATTAATGTTTAAATGTGACGGGTGCGCCCAGAATTATACAGCACTCCAATGCATTGGGTAAATTGAAGAATCTCATTAGTAAATGTGAAATGATGTGTGAACAATATTCTAGCTTGGTTCACAAGTATTTGTGGTAGTTAACCACTAAGACATGATGTTTCATTTTTATGCATTTCCACATTTCAAGTCTTTTATTTATGCTCCTCTCATGTTCATGATCTTTTGCCTATGTTATGATTATTCTCACCCCATGCTATATTGTTATTATCTATCCTCTTACTGGGATTCTAGCTCACCCTTTTTTGATGTATATCCTCAGGTGGCTACATGTACTAAGGAGAGGACAAGTGCCACTAATAAGCTAGTTAAGAAGAAATTAAATAAAGGTTTATGGCTGATGTTGTATTTGTTATGTGTGGTCCTAGTTTTCCCAAGACACTAATCCTTTGGATCCTCTAAGTGTAAAACTGTTATGTTTTTTATCTTTGAAACTATGTAATATTAATGTAAGAAAAGGTCGGGTCGCTATAACCAAATCGTTAAGTGCATATTCAAGGATATTTAATTAATGCCTTTAATTGAAAAGGTTGTTAAAAAGGCTAAAGGGATGAATTTAAATAATTATAAGACTCTTCGTAAATCCATGTTTTAATAACATCATAAATTTAATATTTATTAGTTAATGTGATTTTTGGAAGAAATATAATTTTTATTTTAAATAATCGATGTATTCTTGGTTATGATACACCTCATCTCACCCACCATGTGAATCATTCTATCATTTAACAAGAATATTCTTGACCTCACTTCATATTCAATAAAAAATATTATATAATTATTAGGAAGTATAAATTTTTTTATATATATTATCTATATAATAGTTCACATATATCTTTATGTATTAATTATATAATATTTGGGTAATTAAAAGTTATATTTTTAATGTATTACTTTCTTTAAAAAATTTATGTAATCATGTAAAAACACCTAAGAGTCTTATCTATAATGATTTGATACACCCTTATGGGTATATCATTGATATTTATTTTTATTTTTACATAAAATTTGTTTATCATTTCATAATGACATGTTATTTGAGTCTAATATATTATATTCAATGTTAATTCAGATATTATAAATATATTATTCATGTATTTTTGAACTATTAATTTATTATGTTGTAGTGTAACAACATTTATTTATAATATAAAATAATGTATCATTGTGTCTACCATTATACAATGTAATATTTGTTTTAATATCATTTAAAATAAACTACTGTTTAAAAAGACTCATTCCAAAAAACAACATTGATTTTTTTATCATATTTAGCTAGCATATGATTTGTGTTATATAAATAACTTAAATAATCACCCTAATACACGTATTAATTCAGATATTTCTCAGATCCTATAATTGGATAAAAAATTGTGAATAACATATTATATTTTTTACCCATGATTTTAATATTAAATATTGCATTAATTCATAAATATTCCTAATATTTAAGAATATTCATGTTTCTTCCTTACATCATTTAAACTTCTTCTTTAGTGATTTTTCTTACCACATGTGAGGAAGATAACTTCATTTTATTGTTTTCCCTTGAATATTTTATCTTGGTTATGTAAATTGAATAGTCACCATTAACTTAAAACTTTTCATAGGATTCTTACCTTTGAAAATCACTTCATCCAATATAATAGGAGAGAATAAATGTTCCTACAAATCCTCATCAACTTGGAGAACCATATTCAAATGAATCGTGAGTGGATTCTCCATACTATTAAATTTATTGTCCTTAATGAATATTTAGAGACTAGTTAATGATGATGAAAATATGATATTAATGTAAAATTTCAAATCTAAAATTAATTCCATCTTTTTTTACTAATTGATATACTTAAACATATTTTTTAAATGACCACTTATTATGTTTTAATCATAGTATTACACTTACACATTATAATCATAATATAATTTATCTACTACCACTCTTTTTTTCAGTTCGTGTACTTAGAGATGTGTTATAATGGTGTGTTTTTCATTATCCTTCTTCAAAAATTCTAAAAAAGTTGATAACATAATGTAATTAATATCTTATAGATGATATGTCTACCAAATTTTGTAATCCTTCTAAACCTCATGTTCTTGTTGAGGTGGAAGATATGTATTATTAGATACCATACTAGAAAAAAATATCATATAACTAGTTCAATGCACAAGTTCTAATACAACACATGGAAGTTTCAAACCGTGATGAAATTTTTAGTCACCAATAATGGTCATATTATTTATATAGAAAAATTTGTAAATTTATATAACAATTATATGAATATTTTTTTGTATATTATCTTGGTTACTGGTATCTATGTAATTAATTAAATAATTAACTAATATCCAACAATTTTATTGAATCCCAACAACCCTCACTATTAGATTCAAAATATATATTTTGTAAAATATTCTACGGGAAATGATTCATATTTACATTCAAATAAAAGTTATGGGTGAATATTAAGATTATTCAATGGTTTTTAGGTAGTATTTTACTTTCCATATACATTGACTCATATTTCCTTGATTTTATTATTTTACTTCATAATTATTATATAAAAAAGTTCATATTTCATCAATAGTTACATTAATGATCACCAAATATTACTAAGGATTCGACCCATGATGCTAATAAGATGACTTCTAAAATAGGAATGTGGTCTAAATGTGCACCAAATTGACCATGTAGGATTGGAATAGTACATACCATTCTTATTTCACCATGTAACACTTTATAAACAGTCATATCTTCCAAAAATACCATTCATTGGCCACCATGACTACATGATCATATGTTCACTATGTTCTATCCAAGAGACAAAGACACCCGGTCGTACTAGCTTCATCAATTGCTGGAATGTAGTAACATTATTCTATATGACACAACCCAAATATGAAGAATCTAGGTAGTGTTAAACAATTCCCGGTACACATTATAATTATATATGGGTGTCTCTCGCGGACATGTTTTAGACTTTCCTTCTCACTCAATGTGGTTCTTCACCCACGTTCGAAACCATCTATTATCATGTAATGTAATTCACCCTTCCAGATCAACCACTACCTCATCACTAAAGGTATGGTCCCATACCACATAAATTCATATCAAAACATTCTAAATTAAATTGGTCCAGTCTAACAGCTTCTCACGCAATATGAAAATATTACAATAATTACTAACTTTTCACTAATGGTAGGGTCCAATATCATGTACCAATTTAGCCGCTTCTTTATTACTAATCATATCTTTTTTCCAAAATTATATCACTAAATGTGGGGCTAGAAATATGTATATATCATTGAACATGTTGTGAACTATAAAAAATCACATAAACTATTCATCACATGTTTGTAGTGGAATATATGTGACACAACCCATTGCACAATATCACTAGCCCATCACAAGGGTCTAGTCACTTGAAACTCATACCCATGTCCCATGAATCACTTCAGTTTCATTATAGTATATGTTTAACATATCTAAAACATAATTATAGTCTCACAATATTCTCATATTTAACCCATAAACATTCTTATATCACTAATAAGTTCCTCAACTGGGTCCTCTAAACCCAATGAAGGATATACTAATCCCTAACAAGATGTACTCATCACCCCATGGTGACTCCTAAAAAAAGTTCAACCTAACCCTTTACAAAATTATTTATTACAATACATAATAAAAATCTAGTTTCACACTAATCTATTATTGGAGGACTATCATCACCATGGAACATAAAAACTATAAATCAACCATTATGTGGGTGTTCCTTACCAAGCATGACTCATATATCTGTCCCAATAATCACATATTGGACAAGTCCTATTATTGTTATCCAAATAGACATAGGAAACTGAAATTTTATTCCCACATCACTTATCTCATTATAATACTGAATTAAGGTTTATCATCACCCCTATCAGTATCTTTACCCCTTAGTGACAAAGTCTTCTAAGAATCCCAATTTATCCTAATTTTATAGCACATATATATATAAAAAGCGGCAAAATTATATCCTATAAATTTTTCAATGATTTTATCAATACATGTCCCCTTAACCAGTACCATGAAAATATTCATTCAAGAATATCCATACATCATTAAGTTTATGTTTTTATTCTAAAGAGGCTATTTTCCTTAATAATGATGTAACCATCCAGGTGACAGTCCATATAACCTCATCCAAGCCCATTATCGAGTTTTACATATTATAATAAACTCATGAAATCATATAGTGTATTTAATGTTCAAATAATAAATTTTGAAAATTAATATTTAATTACTATATTAAATTAAATAATTTATATTTGTTAAAAAAAACTCAGGAACCATTTTCATGTCATTAAAACCATACAAAAACCCATTTTGTTCATCCACTTGGGATCACCGCTATCAAATATATGTGAAACCTCCCATAAAATAAGGATAATTACACCATGATCTAGAGGAATTAGAACTGAAACCCTAACTGAAATCACAAAATTAATAGTTCATCTGAAGGGGAAGCAAATACAGTGGAAGTATAGGAGGATCAGACGTTCAATCATCATATAAAACCACTAAGAAATACCCATAACTAACTGAGATATAATAATGGATTTAGGAGGGGAGGATTTATATAAAATTTTCCTCACCATGCACTTCATAACATAAAAAATATGGGGTTTTGTTCCCTAAAATGATATTTTTTGAACATTGAAATCATAATGGAATCCCATTTGTGGTGTGTCCCCTGAGGAATGATATAAATCCCCTTAAAAATGATTCCTTATAATGAAAACCTCAATTTTGTAACAAAATAAATACCCTTATCTTTTTTTATGGTAAAATATAGATCTAAAGAGTGAAACTCACCTTTAGTGGTATCCTAAATCCCTTTCATCAAAAGAGAACTCCCAAAAGAAAACATCATACTATAGTGTGATTACCCTCTCATGAAACTAAATAATTAAATAAATAATATACTACCTAAACTATTGAATATACATTGTGATATAACTAAAATATCCCCACCCCTTTCAAAAAGAGACTCATAGAACACCCTTTATAAAAAAATGACTTGGATATGGTTTTTTCTGTCTCATAGAGGCAAAACCAGCAAAGGGTTACCCATGAACCTACTATGAAATTCACAAAAGTACCAAACAAAATAACTGAGCCTTAATACACATCCAAAAACATCTTATTAAGATAATATAGCAATCAAAATTCTACTATAAACCCCATTTCAGAACACATCATGTGATCTAGGACTAAAAATTATAATTCCCACTAAAATATTTATTGGAAAATCCATAGGTCAAAATAGTATTATTCTGGTATCGATATATTTAATATTATTGTGAGGTAAAAAAAAATTCTCTACATGACCTACAATGTATATAACACATAATTCTTCCAACACTATGTTTTTGGTATACTAAGGATGCATGGTTCATATTAGGTGTATCCACATTTTATTCATATAAAGATACCTATCATTTGAACCATCATAGTTTTATACTATTAATAGTTAATCATATAGAGATTTCCTATTAGGTTGTGGATTGGTATTTTATTGTTCATTTCATCAGTTGGATCTAAATCAAGATGGCATTTATCCTCATATATGATTAGTTTTAAATGTGTAATATTCATTAAAATAGACTGATGATGTGTGCGATCATACCAAGATATTAAATATGATTCCATTATCTATTTAGGTGAGGCATATGTAATGTGATATTCCTCAATGGTGAATAATATTTGATGTATTCTAGACCTAGTTCGTATACACTCATATAATTTGGAAAATTTGAGTTTTCTATATGGGATTCTAGTTTGGAAGTGTGATCCATGTTCATACATCAATTCAGAATGCCTAAAAGAGAATATATGGATTTTGGCTTCATTAAAATTAGTTAAGAGTGAGTGGAAAATTGCAATAAGTGAAGGTGTTCTATAAATTAATGATTTAGATGCGTTTTTTCAAGTGACCAATTGTCTTAAATATATTTTGTTAATATTTTGGTAAATTTTTGAGTTCATAATGACATTATCTAAGAGGTATTAATCAGATATTTTTGAAAAATAATTGAATATAAGAGTCATCAATGGAATTTTAGTGTAACATAAATGATTTACTATTAGTTAGAAGTCAAGCAAGGTGAAACTATAAAATATTATAGGTTACCATCACCAATGGTGGCTCACCAACAAATATTAGAGAATGATTGAAATGGTTGAGCAGGGAAAACATGGTATATAGATGGTGCTGGACTATTGTCCACATTTACAGTAATAAATATTGATATAGTTAGATGATTTTCCAATAGTGACTATAACATTGCAAATTTTTATGGTAATGAAATGTGGGAAAGTTAAATCCCATGGATAATGGATTAACATAAGAATCAATTAAGTCTATTTTTTTCGTTTTCATTATATTTCACATAATTCTTTTCATTGTGAGTTCTAATTCTGTGTATGTGAGGACGAGAATTTTGTGTTCAGTATAGTTGGTTTTCATATTCAAATATTATGATTCATTAAATTCTAGAAAATATTTAATGTAAATTAATGTTTGGGTTTTTTATTTTTTTTATTTTTTATTTACAATGTAAACATCTAGTGATAACTAACTCAGAGTTTCCCTAAAAAATTGTATCTGATATTGGTTTATGACTCACCATCACACTGAGTATCATACTCATGTGACATTAAAAAAATATTGATTTTATTTTGATTTAGTATGATTCTTTATATCAAATTTATCTCAAATGATGAAGGGATGATGGAAATTTAATTTTTTTTGGGTTTGACTTAACCTTCTAGAGGGTGTAGATGGAGTATAGTCTAATTGAGATGGGTCATAAAGTTTTTTTAATGGGGAAAACCATAATCCATTGAAAAAATAATAATTAGGAATGTCTGTAATGGATATAACTTTGGGTTATTCATATTTAATTATCATGGAATGTTCTTTTCTAATTTGGGAGAATAAGACAACATCAGATCTGATGAATTATTTGGAGAATATTTATAATAATCCAAAATCATTAAAAACAGTGTATATTTTTTATAGTTTATTAGTCTTGATATTGTTGAAATAATTACTATTAAATTATCATAATAATGACCATAACATGATTCAAAATAATATCAAATTATTTATTGTTTTTTTTATGATGGTTAGGCATTGTGGCTATTTTCATCACTTTTTAAATCATGGGGTGAAATTTTGATATATATATATATATAAGTAATTATGAAAAAATAAAACATGTTTATCATCGATGTTCATAACATTATTCTGAATCAAGAGATCATATGAAGTAAAGTCCAATCACATAGTGTCATTATACTAAATGTAGAATTCATTAAACATTGTGCATATTTTTTTTGAAGAAACGATATGATAATTATAGAGAGATTATTCAAGGTAAATCAGTATAACATAGACCAGTAATTTAAACTATTTGAATATATGTCATCTCTTGAATGATTTTAATGATTTTAGGGTGAATTCTAAATGTTCACGTTCTATAAGATTATGTTAATTTATGCAATAGAAAAATAAAATTGTAATTTACAATTGAGTTTCAATGTTTTGGTGCAATTAGATATCAATAATTATAGGAAATCATTTAGTTCCATGAGAGGTGACGTACACATGGTTAATTATTTATCTAAAATTTCTAGTATGGTTCACAGAGTCAATGATGAAACTATATATATCATTGGGAAGGGGTATATCAGGCACTAGATGAAAAAAAATGTATCTTTGGCTTGATGTATTTTTATCACATACCAGGTTTATGAAGGTACATAATTTTTAAAGGTTACATAGTTAATATAGGATATATAATTAACATCATGAATGATTTATTCATGGTTTCATGGGTATTCATGGTAGTGTCCATAACATAAAATAATTTTACATTATATCTGATTGAAATTACAATTATAGAACTAATTAATAAAGCCTCAACTATCAAATGTATCAAATTTTTTCATTATAAACTCTGACACCTCAATTAAAAGAACATGACATTTCTATAAGAAATGGCTAAACTAAATATTTATCCTAAATAGTTAAGGAGTTATCAATGTAATATAATCAAAAACCATAGAATGGTGTCATTCAATATGAACAGAATAAATCCTACATCATGTAATTTATCTCCCATGATGATAGGTGTTTCAGGTTGAGAACCATTTTTTCTCATAGTGGGAAAATTTTATTTATAAAATTTATTGATGATTGAACAAGGAATGTATGGGTTTAAATCCTAAAAAACGAATCAATGGTTCTATAATTTTTATTTGGTGGAAATCCATGGTGTAAATGGATACTAAAAGAATGTTGAAATTCATAATATCTAATAATGGTAGTGAATAAAATTACATAGACTTTTTAAAAAATTTAAAACATAAAGGGAATCAGTAATGAGATGGATGTACTGAGAACAACATTGTAGAATGGGTTTTTAGAATATATTAATTGAATAAGAATAAAAAAATAGGATACTATATTATTGAATGATTTTAGAAAGTTGGATGGAATACATCAATATTATAGTGATTCGTATTAATAGGAACCCTTCTATAGCATGTAGGAATGTATATTCTAAAATATCTATTCTATTAAAACACATAACAACTTTTCTATCTAAATAGATTCATACTTATGTCCTATTTCCATTCGGATATAAATGACTGGGAAAAACCTGAGGCAATGTACTATGTAGGTTTCTTTTTCTGATATGACAATGTAAACATTATACATTGATTTTAAAATTATGAAAAGTTATAATTTATTAGAACTATAAAATTTCTCTTTAATGACAATGTATTGTGGAAAGATAAGAACTTTGTTGAAAACAATTTTGGGAAAAATCAATTGGTTAGATCTGGGTTAATATAAAGGAATATTTTGAAAGGATAGTAGATCCAAAAAGATCATGGATCATAGAAAATTTGTAATTTAGTCTAGTAAATTATGTGTCTGAATGATTGAGGAATATATAGGCTTAGATAGTAGCACATGAAGGTAATATAATTGAAGTTATACTTTTGTAAATTATAGATTCTTATGATGAATTATATAGATCTATCAATGTTAAAATATCAGTATAAAAATTTTTATTGTATTTTCATTATATTGTTCTAGTGGATGGTAGAGAATTTGTGAGATTGGAAGAATCATCTGAGATCAATGACATTAAAAATGAATGTCTTAACTATGTAAGTAGAGTTGTATTAATTTCATAAAAATGAAGTCTAGGTGTTAATGATACTACATAAAGGTCTGAAATAACATTATACAATGTGGGTATTATAATTAAATGAATTGATTGATTTAAGGAAAATGTACAAGGAAAGGATAGATGGAAATGACTGTAGAATAAATAATGGCTTGAATTCTATGAAATATATTCACTATTAGTTAAATATATTTCTATCCAGACATAAATGAATCTTGTTTCTTACAATATAATATATGTGGTAAAGGTGAATATAAAAATACCATTTCTGCCTTGTGATTAGTATGAATAAAAATTCATGAAGAACCCATATATTATTAATGATTATTATAACAACTACTTAGTGTGTAAGAAGAATATCTGTTTTTATAGATTGAAGTAGGCACTAAGATATTGAAACCAAAAGTTCAAAACTTTAATATTTTGGAATGGTTCCATGGGGGGAATAGATAACTGTTTTTACCCATATATCTTTGAGGCTGGGTGTTTTATCATCATACTATTGTAATTGGATGACATGATCCAGGTAGGTTTAGAATTGTAGTGGATTCCAAAGATGAAATTTGAGTTTTTTTTATTATAAAATATGACTGATCTTAAGGATGCAAGGATAATAATTGGAATGAAAATTGAGACATAAATAAAAACTCACACATTTATTATTTTTTCAATGGGAAAAAATCTATGATATTATCACTAGATTTTGGGTGTTCATGTGTAATCTAGTCTCAACCATTTTGGTTGGGTATTTCAAATTATCAAAGGTGAAACTTATTTATATTTAATATGGGGAAACTTATATAAAATATGTTCTAATTACATCATTTATTTGGTTTTTTATGTATTACATAATATGTGCATTCTTATACATTCCATTTTTAGTTGGAATTATTATCTGGTTCATAGAAAATATAGGAAAAGAATATCTAGAAGCTATGAAATGTATTCTCTAATATCAAAAAGGATAAGAAGATATAACTCTATTATTTATAGAAGATGACATGTTTAAATGTCATTTAGAGACAGAAATTAGTGAATATTAAGATATATAAAAAATTGAAATATTATTTTTTCACATTTAGAGGAAATATAATTAGCTATATGTCAAGTATATAGTAGGTGGTTGAATTTTTCACCAAAGTTTCTGAATATATGGATATCATGAAAGTAGTAATAAAACCGATAAACATTAGGTTTCAATTATAGAAACTTAGAAGGGTCTATAAAGTTATATTTTTATTTTCTGATTGACATTTAAAAGATCATTTGGTAAAAACCATTATGTCTCAATCACATATGAATGAAATTGAACCAGAAATACTCTTTAATCAAGAATATTATTATGTATTTAGATTCATATATATGGATAATATATGGAATAAAAAATAAGTTTTAAATATTCATGACTATTCTTTTATAGGAAATTATAATGAAATACTATGATTCATTGAGTCTTAGTTATTTAGAAGGTGATAGAGGAATTTTTTTGTAGTGGAATTTAAGGTGGTTGTTTATTTTTCCATGTGTTGGTGGTTTTCAACATTTCCCTAAATAAGTATTCAAGAGGGAAATTATTTGGAATGGTGGATCCTATTTATTTTCTAATTGAGAAAACCAAATTTTAGCATCATACTAATAAGATAAGTGGTAATGGAAATTTTGGTGATGGGAGGGTATTCAAAAGATCGTGTTCCAGATGTTTTATGAAAGTGATAAGTTTAAATGAGAATAATTCTTCAACATATATATGAGCTACTAATGATGATATGCTATATTCATTCATTTTGGTTTTATAAATTGATTGAATTTAAGAAGGATCCTTGGAATTGAAGACAAACGTGCATTATTTACTTGGAATTTTTAGTTATTCTAGTTGAATATATAGGAAATCAACATTTAATAACCCATGGGTTATCCTCCAAAATTTTAGGAGGATGGTTGGACCAATTGGTTCACTAGACCCCACTATAAATTCGGGATGTCACCATTACATAAATGTATTGTAATTATTATTTATCCAATTGGATGAATTTTCATTATTTATTGTAGTGTTGTAACTTCTAATACTAATAAATAGTGTTGTAGTGTTATCCCATGAGTGTATGACTACTTTATAAAAAAATTCCAATATTTTCTTTTTTTATCTTTTTAATTAAATTGAATGTTTTTTTATTGTTTTAATCAGTGTATATTATGTTCAAGCCAGTATGGTTATATTGGTTGTGTTTTATCTTTTCATGTTTTAGTACATTAACATTATGGAGATCCTATTAGGCATTGGAAGTCTAGGATATTAGTTACCTTTGGTATAAATTTTGGTCATAACATACTATCATCATTGGATTCGTTTTTCCTTAAAAATCATACTCAATATACCATGGTTTCTTGAAGTCTTTGACAAAGGTATTATATAAAAATTAAATTTTACATGTAATATAGCTAGTTGAAATATCTATAAAGGTAAATGTTTTTGACGAAGACCTTTCCCGACACCATTATAGTGTGAGTATAATTTTTAATATTATATAGTTTATTCATTTCATAGATTTTTGGATTCAATTTTTCAAATTTTATTAAAAATACTATTGTGGTATTTGGGGGAACCTATTTTTATTGACTAAGTAGGATTTTTATTGACTAAATGGGTTTCTCTAAATGAGTTAATAGTGCATTCCTCAGTTTCAATTTGGTATTAAAATTACTTTACATATGATGGAATATATGTTAATGTTAATTATGGCAATAAATTGTGGTTTGAAAGATATACCTAAAGAGTTATGAAAATAATTTCAAAATTTATTATATATAATACAACGTATGGTGAAATGGAAAAATTATATACGTAATTAGTGAATATTGGATATTTATGGAGATATTACCTAAACCCTCATGCATAATGTATATTGTCCATATTATAGTATAAAATATGTGCATGTCATAAATTATGAGATTCATGATTGTACGGAAAATCACATTCCATGTATTAGTGATTTCATAAGGCATGAAATAATGATTTCATTCCAATTCCTTGAACCATTTCTATCATATAATGTGGAATTCTTTCATGTGAATTCAAACATTAAATGTTAACACTATATAAATCCTATAAATAACTTATCATTATTTTAACAATTTTTCGAGTTGAAATGAGATGTAATTGATTCAGTATACAGTTATGAAATGTGTATAACTATGTGTTTACTAAAATGTCACATAAAATTCAGATAAAATACAATCATGGATCGGTAATGGTATGTGGATTATATATAATCCCCTATCATTGAAATGATGTGTTTTTCTAAGCATTATATATAATCCCTCCCTACTCACATGAACTCTTTTATACTTACTTTATATCCCTAGTTAGTAGTATATCATTGGTTGAGGAGACTTCTCTAACATTAAGTGATTTGGTATAGAACCCAGATACACCTCTGAGAAAAGATTCTCATGTTTTTATCATCATATTTTCATTATTCATCAGTCTAAGATATTAAAAATAGATTCTGGTGGTGTATTGTATAAAGTTGTTTCAAACAATTTCATCTGTTCATGGTCGCATCGTGTGTTATTGTTTGTTGATGGATGAATTGTACCCTGTATTCCTTCTTTCCCACGGCGGGTGGCATTCATCAATTTATCAACTATGAGTGTTCTTTGACCTAAATTGGATTTTGGGAAGTTGGTTTATCCTCCCATTGATTTCTCCTTGTGATTAATTGCCTTGTATTGGACACCCTCGTAGAAATATGACTTGGTTCGTGAATATAATTTTTGGTACCATCTCCTTATGGACACTTGTAAATTACACTACTTTTGTCTATACATTTTAAGGGTTTCTTTATTGGGAATCAACCTTCGGTCATGGACGTTGTCATGTTGGGAATCACTGGCTTGTATGGATGTTGGAACAATGGTCACTTGTAATCTTCTTCATAAAAGGATTTATCAAGTGAGCGGAACTCGAGGCATCCCACGTTGATCATGTGGTATATTATATTACAAGCATGTATTTTGAGTTTTTTCATAGGCATCTCTTGTTTAACATAAGGTATGTCTCAATTATAGATCAGCACTAGTATGTAAATAAAATGATTATATCTCCTAATGTTTGTGGATCAAATCAGTTACATCACTATAAGGGAGATCCCAGGAGGTTTACTGGATGGATGGATCAGAAAACCCAATGAGATAGTACCCATGGTTTTCTGAACCATAAAGGTATGATGTCACACCATGATGGATGATATGAAAAATAATAGGGGAGGATTAGAGAGGTTCACCCATATTCGGGGGAAACATGTTTTAAAATTTATTAGGATTGATACTAATATCAGCTTCATACACACCCTATTTAGAAGAATGGAATCAAATCCCCCATAGTTCCTTGTAAGGAGTGGGTCATACATAGTGAGACTTCTCGTTGCATGAGGATTTATGTTGGTTGGATTGTGTGGGGCTTACTCAATGAGACTACCTTATAGATACTAAGATGAGCGATGGTGGGTGTGGATAATGTGTAGGAATGACAATGATGGGTGGAATGATTTTATTATGATATGGAGAACTGTGTAATAATCCATATGGACATGTATGAAGTGTTAAATTGGAATTGCTGGAATGGATTGATTGTTATGGGTGTTGGGATTGAACCTCAGGGAGATTTCCTATTTATCACTTTTGGTTGGGAATCAATGTCCACATAGTTATATATGGGGGTATCGGGGATTACACCAAAGGAGGAGGCCCATAGGATTGAGGTGGATGAATTTTAAGATCTTAATGGGATGTGGTGACCTATGAAAAATTCATTATGGTTGGTGGATGGTGGAATACTGATCAAAACCACTCATGGAGGTGGATCTAATAGATGTATTCCACAAAGGGAAGGTGTCACATCATGATGAAACATAACTAATAGGGAGAACATGAGTTAACAATTAGGGGTCATAACACCGTATGAGAGAGGACCCATGGTGTTGTGTCCTATAAAGGGAGAGATGTCACACCATGAAGGCGTACGTCTCTACAAGGGAGAAAAAAGGTTTACATTTGGTCGGTATGGATCCTCAATGAGGAGTTATATATAACCTAAATTTAAGGAGTTATCAAATACTATATAGTTCTATATGGGTATGAGAAACCTTTATATTTCTCCTAGATGGACATGAGACTTGTGATTGGGGATTATATGCTGAAGCTACACATTAGACATGTAGGGGATTACACATGAGAGCAGCCCAAATGGATGGATACTAAAGAATAAACTCGGATGGATGGTCATTGGTGGTATATAATTGGGTCATAGTTACTAATAACTGTAATTCCCATGTGAGTAATACTTAGTGCGAGAAACAATACTAATTAGTAGACTATATATTTGTGTCATGAAAGATTCATATCTGAGAGATGGTTTGGGTTGTACACATTGAATCATCCTAAATGGATATAATTATATGTGATGATAAACAAATTAAATGTTATGAATATCTCACTCACATGGAGGTGAGTGGGAAAAGAAAATTCTTGAGGGATGGAACTCCATGAGAATTGAACTGGGTGAGTCTAATGTTGAATGTCATGTGATGAGGACAAAGGCATTGGGTAGTTTTATGTCCTATTACAAGGATAAGGGGAACTCACTATTCACCCTTTCTACATACAAAAATAAAATTCACCAAACCTTGGGTATGGGAAGGCATCATCAATGCTAAGTGATAACAGTGTATAGGAGTGGTTGATAGTCGGGAACATGTTAGATTGGCTATACTGAAAATTAAAATCCCTTAGCATTCCTATGATGAAAAAATTGAGGTAGGGAATTGTAGCATGGTAAAACTCATAAGTCACCAAGAAATA
This sequence comes from Viscum album, assembly GCA_963277665.1. Lineage (NCBI taxonomy): Eukaryota > Viridiplantae > Streptophyta > Magnoliopsida > Santalales > Viscaceae > Viscum > Viscum album. Next base: position 586,046,962 of record OY728141.1, on the reverse strand, counting down.
ACTGTGTGATCCTAGAATAATGTATAGAAGAGGGCCTCTTGAAGTAGTTGGTCCATCTGATAAGGGATTTGGGATTATTGGGTGATTCATAAAGGAAAAAACATCAGAAAGTAGGGTGAACCTTCCTTTTCATGATGTCCGGGAGTAGTGAGAGATTGATTTGCATAGAATAGATTCCCATTGAATCTATGAGTAACCGAAAGGATCTCATTCCATTGTGAAATACTTGGGCCTTCATGAAGTGAATCTCTCCCATAAGAAAATGGCATTTAGGAACATATGGTAGGGGTATCACAATGACTCTATAACTTAGAAGATTCATTCCACTTATAGTTCATAGTGCATAGGATCATCATGTAATGAGAGATCATAAGTCGATTGGTTCTTTTTGACATCCCTTCACGTTGGGTTGAGCTGGATATTTTTTGGCAGCGATGAGTCATGTTTCTTAGAGGAGTTTCGTGATGTAAGGTGGGCTCCGTCAATGACTATGGCTCCACCAAGATTTGAGATCCTTCAATATAATATTTTTCATGGTCAGGGAGGGTTTCATACTCACGGTAGTTATGGACGTACATCACATGGTTTCAAGTACAAGAGCCTCTATGAAGGAGAATCATAAGGTAGACCCTTTTGGGTGTCTTTGTGGGATCCTTAACCTTGGATTCCATTCCAAAAGATATGGGCCTTCATTAACTTATCACAAGGAACACAATTCATTACAAACAAATGAACAACATCATAATTTGATTTTATTGGAAATAGAGGTATGTATTATACGGGTGAATCATTAAAAAATGTATGATCCCAAAAATGTATCATGATAATGGAAATGTGAAGTGTGCTAGTGTAGAGTCACCAAAATAAATTGGGGTGTGGGGCTACTGTGAAGTTAGGTTGGACAACAACTTATAAATAGTGATTGCGGGCCCTCTATCCAAATGATTTTTTCCCAACACGCTCTATTTATATTATCGCGAAGCTCCATCTCACTAAAGAAAACTTATTGCAAAATGGGATCCCATACCATTTCTCCATGAAAACTCCTTGGGAAATTGGGCATCTTGATCTTCCATTACATAGAGACTCGTGCATATTGCAAGCTACTCCAGAAGATGGGTCTTTTCAAAAAATCTTCAAGAACAAACTATTAGAATAGACTGATAAAAAAACTAAGTCTCTTTTATGATGTCTTATAAGGATGAATCTTGGGTGGTTCTAATGCATTCTTCCATGAGAGAATTAATGGAAAATAATATCATGATTGGGGAGTGTGTTCAGATCCATTCAAATCACGAATCATTGTTGGAAATGTTTTTAGAAGTGTAGAAGGACTATCACATATGCAAGAGGATATCATTATAAGGATTTAATCTGATGGATGTAATCTTAATCACCCTATAAATTTGAGATGAAAAGGACAATAGGTTAAAGGGAACACTAGGGAAATATCAATGGCATCTATATGCTTATGGTCACATCTAGATGGACTACTCTTCCATCACTGTGTATTGTATCTACAACCTTAGTAATGACATTGATGGGAGTGTGATGAAAACTAAGGAAACTCCACAGAAATATAATATGATCAAAAATTTGGGCTAAAGAAACCAAGATATGGGGTAGAATAATAAATTGATCTTTATTGGGGTGATAAATTCATATAGGAATAGGCTTGGTCTGACTTGGTACGTGCATCCAATGTAGAGTTTGGAGGAGATCTTAGGTGAGTAGGCCTATATTAAGTTTCATGAACCTCCCAATTCCATGTCTATCAACTAAAGGAGATCATGTCGAAACTAGTGAGAAGATGGCCATTGGATTCCAATAGATTTAATCTCATCTTGGAAAGGATTTCATTTTCCTCTAGGGCCTCCATCATATTTCTAGGATCCCCATCATAAGGGAAATGTATAAATAACTCTTACTTGTAGGGAATGAACGGGAGGGTCAGGATCAAATGCAACATCTGGAAAAGGTATTGTTAGATATGGTACTAAGAATCGCTATAAAAAAATATAGAATGGGGTTTTCCAATTTTAAGTCATGTTTTGATGACATTCTGATCATTCCTACAGAAGATTATAGTTAAGGGGAAGAGGTATCCAAAAAACAATTTAAAATGCCTCTCATCTATCTGATAGGACCCGAAGAGGCATGTGTGGATATTAATGGATGATTTTATAAGATAGCTAAGGGATGTTGTGTGGGTATAGTGTCATGTCTGATCCTCAACTGATAGAAAGGTTTTTCGGTTGATATTAACACTTATTTGTAGGTAGATTCTTCCGGTGAGATATGATTAAATGGGGGAATGACTAAGAACACTTGTTAGGGATGAAATTATAGAGTTAGGTTTTATTATCATTTTTGGGATCCCAGTACTGGTGATTCTATATATGGTGCTCTAGCATATCAATAAGGAGAAGATATCACTGCATGTGTGGGCTGTTCCACTTCCTGTATGGTTGGGTGGTGTCACACATAGGAGGTTATGAGTATTCAAACCAAATTAAAACTCCCATGATGAACATCAGGCTACTAATTCAAAATGTTGGTAGAAGATTCTTATTCATGCAATGTATGATGATCACATAGAGAATGGTCAAACTATAAGATAGATATTCATTTCACTTGTTCCCTCTTCTATAATGGGTAATAACTAATGTTGGAACATGGACTGTGGGGTAGTGGTCATATCTCATGGAATTGTAATGTAGAGTTCTAGTGATGAGGGTGAACTATGAGATAATTTGATAACTATTCATCCTACATAGATTCATAAGGAATTTATTCTCCTCAATGGACTGACTCCAAATTTATACTTTGGAGTACTCCATGAAGATAACCCATGTATGATGAGGAATAAATGGTTATATTCACGAATGATGATGTAATGATATGGAATTATATTCCTCCATATAATTATTCATATCATGTAACAGCCCAAGATTTTATAAAAAATATTCTTTTTAATTTTATTAATGTCTTGTGTTGTACGCTACACCAAAAGGAGCTTGCAAAACACGCATCCTTGACTTGCCTTGCATTACACGCAATCACGACCTTCCTCGATAGCGTGTGTAATACGCAATACCGAGTTTCACTAAACAACGATATGCTATTAAAATATTATTAAAACTAGCCGGTATGAATAGTAATAACCAATTTTTAAAATTCTGTAAATCTTATTTTTCAAAATGAACTTCATTTTTGGATTCGGAGTATCGAATTTTGCCTAAGGTGAAATTTTGGTACATTTCGGATAACTTTCATATTCTGATGAATAGTGAAAATTACTAAATTATAATTAAAAAACAACTTTTTTAATCGAAATAATTAATAGTGATAAATTATTTATTGGAGTAGTTTTAAAGTATATTTAGAATATATTTTTACAATTTAATACAATGTTGGTCATTGGATGTAATTGCACATTTAAACCAGACATAAACAAGTGTCAATCTTTTGATAGATATTGTTTCTTAAAAACACGCTATTTGTTTTAACAGTGGGATTTAATTATAAAATTAATTAATGCAACTTCTATGTTATGAATTTTTTAAAATATAATTCATTTTTGAATTCGGAATATGAAATATAGCTTAGGATGAAATTTTGGCATTTTTCTGAAAACCTTCATTTTTTGATGAATAGTGAAACTACTAAGTGGTAGTTAAAAAACTGAATTTTTCATAAAACATAATTTTACCGCTTCTGTGAATGGAATTTCAAAAATCCGAGAGACACGGTTGATGTCAGTAAGTAAAATGTGGTTCAATGAGATGAAAATAATTTTTGGTGAATAGTAACTTTTTACTTTTATTTACACGGTTAAAAGTAAATAGGGTAATTAAGGGTAAGAATGATATTAATATTACCCTAACACATGTCCTAATTCTATTGGACAAGTGTATCTCGACCAAAAAAAACCTTAAGTGTAAAAGATTATCATTTAGGCCCACTTGGATTAGATTAGGACATTTATTATTATTTAATTCAAAGAAGAGTTAAAAGAGTTAAAATCAAAGTTTATTCACTAAAACATTTTTAATATGGGGTTATACATAAGATAAATTCCACTATAAATATTCATTATAAATATAAAAAGATTTCCTATATAATGATAATTTATTTATAATTTTTAGACTTTAAATAAATTAATTTATTTATGACACAACGATGATGTAGTAATTACCTTTTTAAGGAAATATTAACATAATTGATGTTATAAATACTCAAATGAATGTAATTTGAGACTTTTTATGAATTCCACTAATTTTCTAGGTTACTATGATATATTAGTGTTGATTTAATCAACTTGTTTCGAACATATAATTCTGTTATGACTTTCACAAAAATCATATATCAAATAGTGTCAAAATTGACACAAAATAGTTTTTAAATAAAATATTATATTATTAATTGTTATTTTATTCCTAAAAATCTAAGGTTCGGCCAAATGACTTAGATAAGGATATATATATTAATAATAAACAATTTGGGGTTCGTTTGGCATGTTATAGTAAGTGTATTAACCATATAGTGAAAGAAAACAAAATGACACGGTAAAAGTTAAATTATTTAACTTAGAGTTAAATCTAATTGATAAGGTTAAAATAAGAACCTAAACTTGTCTAAATCCTATTGGTTGATAGGATTTCGACCCATCCCCACTTTATCTTCGAAATAAGACCCTTTGGAACCATTATAAACCGATTTTTACATTAATATAAAATAATATTTTGAGATATTCCTAAGGTGCCCCTCTCCTCCCTTATAAAAGGGCACCTCCTCCCCCTCCTCCTCACACCAATTTGAGAACTCAAGCTCGGCCAACCCCTGAAACAAATCTCTTCTCCAATTCCCTAGAAACATCCTAGAGGTTCTGGTCTTCCTCAAAGACCAATATTAGTGCCCTAAGAGGAGGTATCAAAGAGGCACTTCAAAGAAGAGGTAATTACCGTTACCAATTCTTTCATCTTTATTTCTTCTTCCACTTCTTCTTCTTAGGTTGTTTCATTATGAAGTAATAACATCAGTATCACTCATATACTGATATGTTATTATAAGTATGAAACAACCCTATTTCACCATCTATCCATCCTACGGAAAAAGAAATCACCGCTCGTGCGTACGTACGGAATACCGTCTCCACGCCGTGGTGTAATCTATTTTCCACCACCACCTTACATGGATGGGTATAATGGTGTAAAGAATAACTATAAATAGTTATTACAACATCATATTGATTCTGATATATTGTATAATCCACTCCAATTCAATTCAATATTTATAGAAATGATATCATCGCTCGTGCGTACGTACGGACTACCGTCTCCACGACGCGATGAGATTCATTCTCCATGTTAACCATTTAAGAATGATTATAATGTATATATAAGAAATAATAATGAAATATATGACATTATAAAGCTACTGGATTTATGTATATATATACATATGTATGTAATCTACTTACTTCCATTTCAAGACAATAAGGAAAGGAAAACAGCGTTCATGCGTACGTACGGACTACCGTCTCCATGAACGGTGTTTTTCATTTTATTTATCTACCTATTATATATATATATATATACTGAATATATATGATATATAAATCATATTTTATATTCTGGAAGTAAGTAAATCATGATATAAGTAATAATGATGTCAAGAACAACAAGTCAAAACACCTACGATAAATGAAACGATTTTACCCAAAACGCTTCTTTAACATGGAGTTTACAAAAGAACGGGTAATATAATGTCATAAGTGAACCATATATGATATCATAACAATGAATATGATTCTGTAATAAGTCAATAACATGATTTAAATCATTATACAGGAGGTTCGGACACTTACAAAGCTAGTCGGACCTAAGGTAAGGGAAATATCACAATCTCATTTTTATCCGAGATTGTTTATTCGTAAGTATTTACTGGGGTTTATTTTATCATCCACATCCATGTTTCCTCAATATGTAATATTATTTCCATCCAACTACAATGGTTTAAATCCAATTTTACCCTTTGGTTAGTTTTTAGTAAAATATATGAAAGGAATCTTTTGTCGTTTATCGTACGAGGTACATTTTGACTTTTTCAACAAAAGTACAAAGAATGTTTTTTTTAACTTATACGGCACGAATGGATTTCTACTGTTTTATAAAGCCTTATTTTCATGAAGCTTCCTCTAAAAGATTTCATGACTATTTTCAATAAAATCTCTTTCTTTTAAAATTGCATGATGTTTTGTGAAAAGAAATTGATTTTGAAGAAGAAAGGATATTTTCCTCAAGAATTCAATTCAAGTGTTTTATCAAAATTATTTTCCATCTAAGATAATAAAGGGTTCTGTTTCTATCCATATTTTTACATTGATTTCACTATGTTGAGATGGAATTATGTTTATGAATTCCTTTATCTTATATGAATTGATTTATGATGTCATGATGTTTCAAGAATCCCATTTTTATTACATGGGTTATGCGATGATGTATGATTTATGATTTTGTGGCACACATAAGAAAGGATTCATTAAGAGATGGGTGGGACCTATATCTCCCTCCAATGCATTGGGTAAAGATTTTATATCTCATGAGATATACATGGCTGGAATGGTAGGTTATACCGGTTCAGTGAAACAGGACTGAAACGAGGATTACTCGATTCAGAAAGGGACTTTGTCCACTAAGATAGTCTTGGCAATGAGTCTTGACTAACAAGAAATGATTCTCTATGATTATGTGTGTATGCCACAAAGTTCCATGTTTTATGTTATGATTATTGTGATTACATTTCACTGCCATGATTTATCCCATGTTATGAAATTATGCTCTCTTTTGCAGGTTATTATTTCCAAAATGTTATGTTCTTATGAATATGATGTGATTGATATTTCTTTTGTTTACCCTTACTGAGCATTTGAGCTCACCCTTTTATGTTTTCTTTTCCCCAGGATATAAAGAAAGGTTTTAGGTAAAAAAAAAGGAAGATCTTTATGGGAGATGTTGAAGATCTTTCACCACGATTAGAAGATTATAGTCCGAGTTTCCAAAGACACTAAACTATTACGGTCCTTGTGTGTGTGTTTTTGTAATGTACTAAGTATTCCGCAAAAGTAATGTAAAGTCCATGTACGTCAGGCTTCGGGTCTCTACAGTTGGTATCAGAGGAAAGGTTTAGTCAACCTTTGGAAACTAGGATGCGAAAACGTTAGTGAGATCCCTAGAGATATTTCTAAGGTATGTCTAGGAATGTCTCTAAGGTTAAGTATACGTATAGGTTATAGTAATAGAATTACGCTAACGATCATAGAATTAAACCTAAGATGTTGGATATTGAAGGTACTCCCCCTTTATTATGTTGTTTTCCCTAGCATGATTTTTTCCTCTCACACTATTCTTTATGGGTTTTAGACGATGGCTGGAACCCGAAGGAACCGTGTTGATCAATGCAATGGACAATGCAATGATTGCCCTCCTGAACAAACAAATGTTATGGGAGATGGAGTGCAAAATCTTATTGCTATACTTACACAAGCTATGAATCATTCTGGACTTCCAAATGAGCAGAGAAGGGAACAATATTCTATTGAGTCCTTCATGAGGCAACGTCCACCTTCTTTCAGTGGGTCTACTGATCCATTAGTTGCTGAACAATGGATTAGTACTACTGAAAAGATATTTTCAGTTCTTCAATGTTCTGAACATGATAAAGTCATCTTAGCAGTATATCGTTTGGAAGGTGAAGCTGATCAATGGTGGAATCTTATAAAGAATACGAGGCCAAGAGATGAAATTGAGTCCATGGAATGGGACGAGTTCAAGAACTTGTTTTTCAGTAAGTACTTCCCTCGTATTCTTCGAACAAAGATGGAGAAAGAGTTTCTTGAACTAAAGCAAAGGGATGATGAATCTGTTGGTACCTATGAAGCAAATTTTACAAGACTTGCAAGGTATGCTTCTGGAATTATCATCCAACCTGAAAGTAAAGTTGATCGATTTTTCAGTGGCTTAAAACCAAGTCTTCGAAGGGCATTAGCTATAAGAGACTTCAGTAGCTATGAAGAAATTGTGCGTTGTTCTATCAAGGTAGAAATGGAAGTTGGTGTTACATATCCATCTCATGGTTTTGACAAGAAACGAAAGATGGAGTTCAAGGAGAAATCTCAGAATAATGGTGAAAAGAAGATGAATGTTTCCTTATGCACAAAGTGTGGAAAGAAACATGGTGGAGATTGTCTTAAAGGGATTAGAAAATGTTTTAAGTGTGGAAAAGAAGGTCATCGAGCAGCTGAGTGTCGAAGTAATGGAAAAAGGGTTTCTAATGATGTGAATAAAGAAAACACTGCAGAGAACGCACCGCCAACACTTCAATGCTTCAAGTGTAAGGAAATGGGGCATTATGCTAATAATTGCCCTAATCCAAGGGTTAGTGATGATCAACATGAGCAACCACTGAAGGCAAAGGACAAAGGGAAATCACATGCGATCACTATTGGAAATGTTGAATATGACAACGATGTGGTGGAATGATTAAGTGTTTATGTAATGGGATTCCAAAATAATGTTGTATCATTGAGTATTGCAATATTTTTTGATGTGGTATTCAAAGTGATTGAGATATTTTTTTGGAAATAAGATGATATGCGCATAATGAAGACGAGAAAATGAAATGTTTAATAGTATTCATGAGCTCATGATTGATATAAGGACTAAGTGATATCATGGTTTGAGTATATAGAATTTTGAGGATTTTGGTATGTGGAAAGTGTTAACTTTTAACTGCACTCATGTTTTCACTAAGGTATTCAAGAGAATACACGATTAAGGACTTTGAATGTTTGGAATGTGACCAACAAGACATATCTTATGATATGTGGGGATCAACGACAGTATTAAATCTCTGGTAATCGTTGTCACTATATTATGAGAGTGGACTGCAGTATTATGTATAAGCCTAAAGATTAGACTGGATTATGTTGGACATAAGTTAGTATTGTTTAAGGATAGAAGATTTTCGATATTATTGATGGGATGTTATAGTAACGTAGTTTTAGAAAAAGGACAACCTGCAGGACGGGCGACAACCCATTGCTTCGGACAAGGCTGTGGGAATCGAACCCACAACCGAAGTGCGACTGGCCTTTATCGCCTACCACTGGCCTACAGGAAGTCCCTGTTTAGTAGAAACTAGTTTTATTATATTAAGCAGTATGATATATGAAGTATAAGTCCATTTTAGGCACTATATATGATTAATCTCACTATAGATCGACTTATGTATATAATTTTTGCTAACCTTTTGTTTGAGACAGATGGAATGACCCGTCATTCTATCACATGATCTGCTAACACTTCACGAATAACAAATTCAACTTCATTTATTTAAGAGATGAAGTGGAAATTGTTCTAGGCACGAACAATAGTGAGATTGTACCAAAATAAAGAAAGTATTTATTCCAATTCAAATTTTCAACTTTAGGGAAATGATCTTGAAAACCAAAAATGTTGTCCTTGTGATCTTATACCTGATGAATCGGATGGTACCTTAGATCGTCACAAATTTATGGATTTGTGATTATTGGCTTTTCCATAGCCATGTTCTCTACCACTCTCCATCAGAACATGATGGTTAGATTTCTCTTCCATATCCATATTTTCACCTATGTGGAAACCCAATGATTAGTTTATTTGGGTAACCGTTACGTTTCATACTTTTGTTTTTAAAGATTAGTTTTGAAATTCCTTTTTACGATGTGGGTTTCTATTAAAGAAACTTTCAAATAGTAAACCATTTATAACCCCGACGAATTTCGAGGGCGAAATTCATTTTAAGGGGGGTAGAATGTAACAGCCCAAGATTTTATAAAAAATATTCTTTTTAATTTTATTAATGTCTTGTGTTGTACGCTACACCAAAAGGAGCTTGCAAAACACGCATCCTTGACTTGCCTTGCATTACACGCAATCACGACCTTCCTCGATAGCGTGTGTAATACGCAATACCGAGTTTCACTAAACAACGATATGCTATTAAAATATTATTAAAACTAGCCGGTATGAATAGTAATAACCAATTTTTAAAATTCTGTAAATCTTATTTTTCAAAATGAACTTCATTTTTGGATTCGGAGTATCGAATTTAGCCTAAGGTGAAATTTTGGTACATTTCGGATAACTTTCATATTCTGATGAATAGTGAAAATTACTAAATTATAATTAAAAACAACTTTTTTAATCGAAATAATTAATAGTGATAAATTATTAATTGGAGTAGTTTTAAAGTATATTTAGAATATATTTTTACAATTTAATACAATATTGGTCATTGGATGTAATTGCACATTTAAACCAGACATAAACAAGTGTCAATCTTTTGATAGATATTGTTTCTTAAAAACACGCTATTTGTTTTAACAGCGGGATTTAATTATAAAATTAATTAATGCAACTTCTATGTTATGAATTTTTTAAAATAGAATTCATTTTTGAATTCGGAATATGAAATATAGCTTAGGATGAAATTTTGGCATTTTTCTGAAAACCTTCATTTTTTGATGAATAGTGAAACTACTAAGTGGTAGTTAAAAAACTGAATTTTTCATAAAACATAATTTTACCGCTTCTGTGAATGGAATTTCAAAAATCCAAGAGACACGGTTGATGTCAGTAAGTAAAATGTGGTTCAATGAGATGAAAATAATTTTTGGTGAATGGTAACTTTTTACTTTTATTTACACGGTTAAAAGTAAATAGGGTAATTAAGGGTAAGAATGATATTAATATTACCCTAACACATGTCCTAATTCTATTGGACAAGTGTATATCGACCAAAAACAACCTTAAGTGTAAAATATTATCATTTAGGCCCACTTGGATTAGATTAGGACATTTATTATTATTTAATTCAAAGAAGAGTTAAAAGAGTTAAAATCAAAGTTTATTCACTAAAACATTTTTAATATGGGGTTATACATAAGATAAATTCCGCTATAAATATTCATTATAAAGATAAAAAGATTTCCTATATAATGATAATTTATTTATAATTTTTAGACTTTAAATAAATTAATTTATTTATGACACAACGATGATGTAGTAATTACCTTTTTAAGGAAATATTAACATAATTGATGTTATAAATACTCAAATGAATGTAATTTGAGACTTTTTATGAATTCCACTAATTTTCTAGGTTACTATGATATATTAGTGTTGATTTAATCAACTTGTTTCGAACATATAATTCTTTTATGACTTTCACAAAAATCATATATCAAATAGTGTCAAAATTGACACAAAATAGATTTTAAATAAAATATTATATTATTAATTGTTATTTTATTCCTAAAAATCTAAGGTTCGGCCAAATGACTTAGATAAGGATATATATATTAATAATAAACAATTTGGGGTTCGTTTGGCATGTTATAGTAAGTGTATTAACCATATAGTGAAAGAAAACAAAATGACACGGTAAAAGTTAAATTATTTAACTTAGAGTTAAATCTAATTGATAAGGTTAAAATAAGAACCTAAACTTGTCTAAATCCTATTGGTTGATAGGATTTCGACCCATCCCCACTTTAGCTTCGAAATAAGACCCTTTGGAACCATTATAAACCGATTTTTACATTAATATAAAATAATATTTTGAGATATTCCTAAGGTGCCCCTATCCTCCCTTATAAAAGGGCACCTCCTCCCCCTCCTCCTCACACCAATTTGAGAACTCAAGCTCGGCCAACCCCTGAAAAAAATCTCTTCTCCAATTCCCTAGAAACATCCTAGAGGTTCTGGTCTTCCTCAAAGACCAATTTTAGTGCCCTAAGAGGAGGTCTCAAAGAGGCACTTCAAAGAAGAGGTAATTACTGTTACCAATTCTTTCATCTTTATTTCTTCTTCCACTTCTTCTTCTTAGGTTGTTTCATTATGAAGTAATAACATCAGTATCACTCATATACTGATATGTTATTATAAGTATGAAACAACCCTATTTAACCATCTATCCATCCTACGGAAAAAGAAATCACCGCGCGTGCGTACGTACGGAATACCGTCTCCACGCCGTGGTGTAATCTATTTTCCACCACCACCTTACATGGATGGGTATAATGGTGTAAAGAATAACTATACATAGTTATTACAACATCATATTGATTCTGATATATTGTATAATCCACTCCAATTCAATTCAATATTTATAGAAATGATATCATCGCTCGTGCGTACGTACGGACTACCGTCTCCACGACGCGATGAGATTCATTCTCCATGTTAACCATTTAAGAATGATTATAATGTATATATAAGAAATAATAATGAAATATATGACATTATAAAGCTACTGGATTTATGTATATATATACATATGTATGTAATCTACTTACTTCCATTTCAAGACAATAAGGAAAGGAAAACAACGTTCATGCGTACGTACGGACTACCGTCTCCATGAACGGTGTTTTTCATTTTATTTATCTACCTATTATATATATATACATACTGAATATATATGATATATAAATCATATTTTATATTCTGGAAGTAAGTAAATCATGATATAAGTAATAATGATGTCAAGACAAACAAGTCAAAACACCTACGATAAATGAAACGATTTTACCCAAAACGCTTCTTTAACATGGAGTTTACAAAAGAACGGGTAATATAATGTCATAAGTGAACCATATATGATATCATAACAATGAATATGATTCTGTAATAAGTCAATAACATGATTTAAATCATTATACAGGAGGTTCGGACACTTACAAAGCAAGTCGGACCTAAGGTAAGGGAAATATCACAATCTCATTTTTATCCGAGGTTGTTTATTCATAAGTATTTACTGGGGTTTATTTTATCATCCACATCCATGTTTCCTCAATATGTAATATTATTTCCATCCAACTACAATGGTTTAAATCCAATTTTACCCTTTGGTTAGTTTTTAGTAAAAGATATGAAAGGAATCTTTTGTCGTTTATCGTACGAGGTACATTTTGACTTTTTCAACAAAAGTACAAAGAATGTTTTTTTTAACTTATACGGCACGAACGGATTTCTACTGTTTTATAAAGCCTTATTTTCATGAAGCTTCCTCTAAAAGATTTCATGACTATTTTCAATAAAATCTCTTTCTTTTAAAATTGCATGATGTTTTGTGAAAAGAAATTGATTTTGAAGAAGAAAGGATATTTTCCTCAAGAATTCAATTCAAGTGTTTTATCAAAATTATTTTCCATCTAAGATAATAAAGGGTTCTGTTTCTATCCATATTTTTACATTGATTTGACTATGTTGAGATGGAATTATGTTTATGAATTCCTTTATCTTATATGAATTGATTTATGATGTCATGATGTTTCAAGAATCCCATTTTTATTACATGGGTTATGCGATGATGTATGATTTATGATTTTGTGGCACACATAAGAAAGGATTCATTAAGAGATGGGTGGGACCTATATCTCCCTCCAATGCATTGGGTAAAGATTTTATATCTCATGAGATAGACATGGCTGGAATGGTAGGTTATACCGGTTCAGTGAAACAGGACTGAAACGAGGATTACTCGATTCAGAAAGGGACTTTGTCCACTAAGATAGTCTTGGCAATGAGTCTTGACTAACAAGAAATGATTCTCTATGATTATGTGTGTATGCCACAAAGTTCTGTGTTTTATGTTATGATTATTGTGATTACATTTCACTGCCATGATTTATCCCATGTTATGAAATTATGCTCTCTTTTGCGGGTTATGATTTCCAAAATGTTATGTTCTTATGAATATGATGTGATTAATATTTCTTTTGTTTACCCTTACTGAGCATTTGAGCTCACCCTTTTATGTTTTCTTTTCCCCAGGATATAAAGAAAGGTTTTAGGTAAAAAAAAAAGGAAGATATTTATGGGAGATGTTGAAGATCTTTCACCACGATTAGAAGATTATAGTCCGAGTTTCCAAAGACCCTAAACTATTACGGTCCTTGTGTGTGTGTTTTTGTAATGTACTAAGTATTCCGAAAAAGTAATGTAAAGTCCATGTACGTCAGGCTTTGGGTCTCTACATATCACCTGCTTCATGAAAACACTAAGAGTTGGGAGGGAGTCTACCTAAGTGAAATAACGAGGCATAGGACAATTTTGGCCAATGAGGGAGTGGATCTTCTAACTCAAGGCTGAGACTGAACAACGGGGAGAGTTGAACTTGGTGGTAGGGATGGTGCACATCATAGTTATGTAGTTGAAGTAGCAGATCCAATGATTGAGGGACTTGTAACATCTACATATGAAGTAAGAATGGTTAAAGAACCAGATTAGGTTCTCCCAACCAAGAATACATGGTAGGCAGGGCATCGAGGGTGTTCTACAGGGTTCCAGCTAAAAATCTTCTGAAGTGACTATGCCATGAATGAGTTCTTGGGGATTTCATTTATCTTAAGGAAGAGAAGACTTGGGACATCAATAGATAGTTCCTAGAAACTTTAATCTATAGGATTATCTAAACAGGCATAGAATTAAACTGGATAGGATTGGCTATTCAATGAAAGTCTTCCTCACATCTTAGGTATAAGGGGAATGATATGTGGGGGATTTGAAGGATTTTTTTTCACTCCCAAGGAACTATGAATCCTATGATAGATTGAGTGAGGGAGATTCTAAACACGGCCACTCCTCCAAATATTATGGGGTATAAGATGGCAGAGTGTTATACCTTTTCCGATGAATTTGATTGATCCTGGGAGGAAGACTGTGACAAGGGGATGCCCCATTGAGGATGGTGAGGGTGTATCCTCCAAGGATGGAGAGTTCATATCCATAGAGGAAGCCTCTTTATAGATATTCACTATATAAGGCCCCAGCCATAAACCTTAATTAATATTGAATTAAACTAATAATTCACATTGAGGATCCTTTCAGGTTTAGAGTTTTAGAGAATTAGAACATAACTATTACATCTCAAAAGATTACAAAGTAGTCACTTCTACTAAGTTTCCATAAAAAAACTCTTAAAAGAAACATGTCTAGTTTCATGTTTTATATAGCATGACATTCCCTTGATCCCATCCTTGACCTTATTCCACATTAAGTCCTGTGGAAAACATTTCAAACGAAAACTTGGGGTGAGCATAAAAAGCTCAGTAAGGGATACACAAATAAAGAAAACTGTTAGTTTTTCAAAAATCAAATAAACCATATATACTCTATCAAAGTAGTACATTCACCTTCATGAAGTAGTAAAAACTCTTCACTGAATAAAGTATCATTACTTACCTTTTTGTAACCAAAGGATTACCATGAAATCCATAAAAAGAACACATAACATATATAAAGGTAACTTGGGACATAAACATACTTAAGTGGAATAACCATACGGCCGACTTCCACACATATCACTTAATGGAATAGCCATACGGCCAATTTCCATACATACTTAATGGAATAGCCATACGGCCAACTTCCATACCCAATGCATTTGAGGTTATAACGTAACCACCCGTCCTGGTATTCACGGCACCACCCGTCATATGGTTTATAACGTAACCACCCGTTAAAATGTCCAAGTACAAGTATAAAATCATAAAACATAAATCCAATATAAAGGAATGATAACATTTCCACATTTCAATCACAATATATCATAAATATATTGACATAATAGAATACTTTTTCAAAACCATTTTCAATACCAAAATACATAAAATAGTATATGGTATTTATTTTATTCTAAAAACATTACAGCTTGTTGAGAAAGCCAAAGACCAAATAATACTCGCGGCGGCAGAAAAGGTCGTTGTCACCATGTACGTTAAAAATACATTCCTTTTTGTCGTTTAGTAAAACGCTTCGTAGAAAAAGATTCCTTTTGTATAAAAGTAAAATTCAAAGGTGTTTATACACCGTATAAAAGAAAGTTGTGTATAAAATGAAATATGCCTCAATGAAAAGAGATTGAGACGAAGTCCCTTACAAAGATCATTTTTTTAAATAAAATAGATCTATAATTTGTATTCAGTATAATTACACATAATGAAAGTACAAATACAAGATAGGACATAATAATATCATGATGTAATTTTAAAGTAGGAGATTAACCCAAAGAATGGAAATTGGGTTAAGAAGTTCCCTTACCTCGGGTCCGACTTGACTCGATCGTTCTTTAACGTCCTGAATAATAAACATGAGTTAATTTATACTTGATTAAGAACCTTTTTAAAGTTCATTATTCCTTTTATATCACTTATTGCCATGTTATAAACATTATGTAACCATTTAAGTTAATAATGTATGTTTTGCCAATATTTGGTTCTTAAGCCGAAAGTTGACTTCTTACAATTACATGTTGTTCGTGTGGTCAAAAGTTCTTTATATCCAGAATGAAATTCCTGATTTGGATATCATATATATCCCGAATATAAATGTATTTATAATATTACATAATCATTTAGAGGTAAGAAATGAAATGCACCGTTCATGGAGACGGTAAGCCGTACGTACGCATGAACGCTACTTTCATTTCTTTGTCATATTAATAGAATTAAAACTAAATGAGAGGTATGTATATTTTAATTCCAGAATTTTATTCATCATTTAGATATATCATTAATTATATATATCCATTATATACATGTACTTTTAATAGTACATTACATTTGGGGATAAGAAATGAAATGCACCGTTCGTGAAGACGGTAAGCCGTACGTACGCATGAACGCTACTTTCATTTCTATCTCATACTTTAATGGAAAGAAATAATAATGATATAGAGGTATATTATAATTCCAGTATAACATCATATATAATAACTTTAAATCCATCCTTTACACGTCCCACATATGGCATTAATGAATCACATCACTTTGAGGGGGCGGTAGTCCGCACTTCCTTAAATGAAGATATTGTGTTTACCCATATTGGAAACCATAAAGGTATGCCAAAAATGAAAAATACAGAAGCTTAATGAAAAAAATAAACATATTATATATCATATATAAAAATAGTTACATCATAATGGCCACCCTTGAAGGTGTTAAATGAGTATTGAACAATCATCGTTTCGGGAGGCAGAATTTCGCCATCCACGGAAAACATATGTTCTTTAACCATTTGATGTAGTTTTGTGAGAGTGTAGCTCAAATAAATCTTATAACAACATACTAGTATATTGAAAATACTGGTGTTGTTACAAAAGAAGTAAATAAGAAGAGTTTAGAGGGTTGGAGAAGCAAAATAAAACAAATGAACAAGAGAGAATGAATTACCTTTAAAAGTGTAACTCCTTTTGATTTGAGCCTAAAGGCTTCCTTTGAAAGGATTCTGCCCAAAGGGAATCCTCTAGGATTAGGAGAGGGATGTGGAGAGAGTAAATGGGCAGGGTTTGGCCGAGCCAAAGGCTTGAGGAGTGTGTGAAATGAGGTAGAGGTGGGGGCCTTTTATAAGAGGATAGGAGGGGCACTTTTGGAAAGTAAAGAAATATTACTTTATTTGAAAATGTGTTTCGGTTTTAAAAGGTCCCACATTGAAATAATTCGTGGATAAGGTGATAAGGGTTCGAAATCCACTCATTCAATTGGTTTTGGACATGTGTAGTTCATAGATTTTACATTATCTTTCCATTTTATTTAAATCGTTAAATAATGATGTCATCGCTGCATCATTATTATGTCATAAATAATTTAATTTATTTAATGTCTAAAAATTATAAAAAAAAATACTATGATGTAGGAAATATTTTTATATTTCCAATGACTATTTATAATCAAAATGTGGACTTTTTTAACCCTACTTAAAAATTGTTTTAGTAAAACAACTCATGTTTGTGTCAATTTAATTTTAACATTAAATAAAATTATATTATTGTCATTTTCCAACTAAAGTGGCTCCATGGGGTCGCCAAGTTGGCCCATGGCTTGTCTTGGTCGGCCATGACTGACCCAATAGGTGTAGGACAAGTGTCATGGTGTTTTCACATTCTTATAATATCATTTTTACCTTAAATTACACTAATTACCTCTAATCGCGATTAAGAACTTAATAAGTTACTATTCACCAAAAAAATATTATAATCTCATTGAACCACATTTTACTTCTTAATGACAACCATGTATGTCGGATTTTTGAAATTCAAAACACAATGATGGCAAATTTTCATTTAAACGGAAAATCAGTTTTTATAAGTACCACTTAGTGGTTTCACTATTCATCAAAAATTAAAGTTTTTCAGAAAATTACCAAAAATTCACCCTAATCTATATTTGATATTACGAATTCAAAAATGAAGTCATTTTTACAAAATTCAAAACATATTAGTCACATTAATTAATTTAATAATTATTTCCCGCTGTCAGAGCAAATAGCGTGTTTTTATAAAACAATAAGTATCAAAAGATTGACACTAGTTTAAGTCTGATTTCAAAGTGAAATTAATTCCAACGACCACTATTGGATTTAATGGTAAAATTATTTTCTAATTTCACTTTAAAACCAATTAAAAATATAATATAATCATATAAATAAATTAGATTAAAAATAGGTTTTGAATTAAAATACAACATTTTACACTGTTCATTAAAAAAATGAACTTTATCAGAAAGGTACCAAAAAGTTACACAAAGTAAATTTTGATGTCCCGATTCTAAAGAAGAGTTATATTTGGTCCAATAGAATTTATAAGATCGATCAAAACTATATTTAATGAAGGTTCTCCGTCAAAAGGTGATAAGTGGACCTTTCGTCAAAATTAGGGTATAAGTGCCTAAAATTGAACTCTTTCCGTATTTTAAGCCTTTATCTTTTATTGGGTAAATGTAAAAACATTTAAAAACATATATAATCATATTTTAGTTATTTCTATCCATTCCCGCCAGTACAACGGCTACTCGTTAACTAACATTTAAAATAATATTATTTTATTACTTGTGTGCAATGTAAGTTTTCAAAGAAACTCATCGTTGCGTATCGAGTACGCTATCGAACATAGAAACCCCTTTTAATTAAAATTAATATTTAATTCGTAAATATTAATAAATATGAAAATTCTTTATTCTTTATTTACCTGGGATGTTACATCCTTCCCCCCTTTTTGGGAATTTCGTCCTCGCAATTTTATTCACTTATCAAAATAAGTGGGGTATTTATCCCTCAAAGCATTTTCAGATTCCCACGTTGCCTCTTCAATCACATGGTTTTTCCACAAAACCTTTACCTGATGAATCGCCTTATTCCGTAACACCTGCTCCCTGGGGTCAAGAATCTGGACCGGTTGTTCCTCATAAGATAGGCTCTCTTCCAGCTGAACTACCTCTGGACTCAAAACATGAGATGGATCTGGCATATACTTTCTCAACATTGAAACATGAAAAACATTGTGTACCTGAGATAAACTCAGAGCTAAAGCCACTCGGTAAGCAATTGATCCAACTTTCTCCAGAATTTCATATGGTCCAATAAACCTTGGACTCATCTTCCCTTTCTTACCAAATCTCATCACACTTTTCCAAGGAGAAACCTTGAGAAAAACATGATCACCTACCTCGAAAGATAGATCCTTCCTCCGGTTATCCGCATAACTCTTCTGCCTGCTCTGAGATGTTCTCATGTACTTCTGAATCAGCTGAACTTTTTCTG
Organism: Viscum album; assembly: GCA_963277665.1. Classification (NCBI taxonomy): domain Eukaryota; kingdom Viridiplantae; phylum Streptophyta; class Magnoliopsida; order Santalales; family Viscaceae; genus Viscum; species Viscum album. The sequence goes on along the minus strand of OY728141.1, from coordinate 586,027,319 downwards.
CCATCTCTTCTACCAATTCTGGTCCCATCAACTTCCTTTCACCCACTTCATCCCAGAAAGTTGGAGTTCAACACCGCTTCCCATATAATGCCTCAAATGGTGCCATCTGTATACTGGAATGAAAACTGTTATTATAAGAAAACTCAACCAAAGAAATTTGTTGGTCCCAACTTCCTTGATAATCCATATAATAAGCTCGTAGCATATCCTCCAATGTCTGAATTGTTCATTCTGACTGCCCATCTGATTGAGGATGAAAAGCTGTACTAAAATTTAATTCAGTACCCAACGACTTCTGAAGGCCTTTCCAAAAGTTATAAGTAATCCTGGGATCACGATCCGATACAATGGAGATAGGAACTCCATGTAACCTGACTATCTCTTTAAGATACAAACGGGAAAGTTGATCTAGAGAGAATGTATCTCCTATAGAAAGGAAATGAGCAGATTTGGTCAAGCGATCAACAATAACCCAGATTGCATTATTAACTCGAGATGTCTTCGGTAATCCAACAACAAATTCCATGGATATATTCTCCCATTTCCACTTTGGCACTGGTAACGGCTGAAGCATCCCTTTCGGTAACTGCCGCTCTGCTTTAACTTGTTGACATGTCAAAAACTTCACAGTAAAATCAGCAATGTCTCTTTTCATTCCATCCCACCAGTAATACTCCCGCAGATCTCTGTACATCTTATTACTGCCAGGATGAACTAAAAACGGGGAACTATGAGCCTCACATAACAACTCATTCTTCAACTGTGAATCACAAGGCACACCTAACATCTTCCCAAACCTCAAAACACAAACACAAACTTATCCAAGAACTCATGGAAAATTTTATTCATAAGGTCCATGAATACAGTAGGTGCATTGGTTAACCCAAAAGGCATAACTACAAATTCATAATGGCCATATCTAGTACGGAACACAGTCTTCGAAACGTCTGCTTATTTTACTTGCAACTGATGGTTCCCCGACCTCAAGTCAATCTTCAAAAAATACTGAGCTCCCTGGAGCTGATACCACTTCATTCGATGGCCCAACATCTGCTGAAGTTGTTGCAAAGGATTTCACCACCCCTTTCTGCTTGTAGTCTGGATGCATTCCCCCAGTTGAGTTCTTCATTGGACACTCGTTTTTATAATGACCCATTTCATTACACTTAAAACATCTTACCGTTGGATTTTCATTTCCTGCTTGATCATCTTTCTTACAGTTACGAGCAATATGACCAGACTTACCACACCGAAAGCACTTACCAGACTTGGATAAACATTCTCCAGGATGAATTTTACCACACTTCTCACAGGATGGATATTTGGTTTTCTTACCTCCTTGCTTCTTTGATGAATTCTTCCCCTTTGTCTGCCAACTAGACCTCTTATTCTGTTGTTTGTCATAGAACACCTGATCATCGGCAAGCTCCATTTCCACCTTCTCTGCACATCGAACAAGTTTTTCATAACTTTTGAACTCACGAGAAGCTAAAGCCCTTCGATACTTTGGCTTTAACCCTGAGTAAAAACGGTTTATTTTACTATCAAGATCTCGTATGAAGTTTGGAGCATACCTTGCCAATCGAGTGAACTTTTCTTCATATGCAGCCACTGAATCATCCTCCTACCTCAATTCTAGGAACTGTTTTTCCATCCTAAGACGAACCACCTTAGGAAAATATTTCTCAAGAAACATACCTTTGAATTCGTCCCAGTGAAGATCCTCAATCTCATCACTATCCCTTACATTTTTCACTATCGACCACCACTGATCAGCTTCACCTTCAAAACGCTAAACAGAAATACTAACCTTTTGATGTTCTGAACACCCCATGACATCAAAAATCTTCTCCAGTGCTTTAATCCACCATTCAGCTTGCACAGGGTCAGATGATCCTCTGAATTATGGGGGATGTTGCCTCATGAAATGTTCCACCACTGACATGTTCCTCTGCGGTTGATCTGGCTGATCTCGTGCATGGATACCACCACCATTTATAGCCTGAGTCAATTGTTCCATCACTGCAACAAACTGTTCAGTTCCGATTCCTACCATCTCAGGTTGCTGATTTGGAAGGTTATCTTCCTCCTGATGTCGTCCCAACATAGCTGCTTTGTTTCCTCTGCAGAAAACCATTCTGAACACAGAAATATCATAGGCGAAGAAACATGGTAATCCGTAAATGCTATATCATTTCAATCATATTATAATTTAACACTTTTCTAACTCTTAAAGTTGTCTAAAACGACCTCTGATACCAACTATAAGGCCCCGGCCTTAATCCTTACTTAATATTGAATTAAACTAATAATTCACGTTGAGGATCTATTCAGGTTTCGAGTTTTAGAGAATTAGAACATAACTATTACATCTCAAAAGATTACAAAGTAGTCACATCTACTAAGTTTCCATAAAAAAACTCTTAAAAGAAACATGTCTAGTTCCATGTTTTATATAGCACGACATTCCCTTGATCCCATCCTTGACCTTATTCCACATTAAGTCCTGTGAAAAACATTTCAAACGAAAACATGGGGTGAGCATAAAAAGCTCAGTAAGGGATACACAAATAAAGAAAACTGTTAGTTTTTCAAACATCAAATAAACCATATATACTCTATCAAAGTAGTACATTCACCTTCATGAAGTAGTAAAAACTCTTCACTACATAAAGTATCATTACTTACCTTTTTGTAACCAAAGGATTACCATGAAATACATTAAAAGAACACATAACATATATAAAGGTAACTTGGGACATAAACATACTTAAGTGGAATAACCATACGGTCGACTTCCACACATATCACTTAATGGAATAGCGATACGGACAATTTCCATACATACTTAATGGAATAGCCATACGGCCGACTTCCATACCCAATGCATTGGAGGTTATAACGTAACCACCCGTCCTAGTATTCACAGCACCACCCTTCATATGGTTTATAACGTAACCACCCGTTAAAATGTCCAAGTACCAGTATAAAATCATAAAACATTAAACCAATATAAAGGAATGATAACATTCCCACATTTCAATCACAATATATCATAAATATATTGACATAATAGAATCGTTTTTCAAAACCATTTTCAATACCAAAATACATAAAAGAGTATATGGTATTTATTTTATTCTAAAAACATTACGGCTTGTTGAGAAAGCCAAAGACCAAATAATACTCGCGACGGCGGAAAAGGTCGTTGTCACCGTGTACATTTAAAAAAAATTCCTTTTTGTTGTTTAGTAAAACGCTTTGTAGAAAAAGATTCCTTTTGTATAAAAGTAAAATTCAAAGGTGTTTATACACCGTATAAAAGAAAGTTGTGTATAAAATGAAATATGCCTCAATGAAAGGAGATTGAGACGAAGTCCCTTACAAAGATAATTTTTTTTAAATAAAATAGATATATAATTTGTATTCACTATAATTACACATAATGAAAGTACAAATACAAGATAGGACATAATAATATCATGACGTAATTTTAAAGTAGGAGATTAACCCAAAGAATGGAAATTGGGTTAAGAAGTTCCCTTACCTCGGGTCCGACTTGACTCGATCGTTCTTTAACGTCCTGAATAATAAACTTGGGTTAATTTCTACTTGATTAAGAACCTTTTTCAAGTTCATTATTCCTTTTATATCACTTATTGCCATGTTATAAACATTATGTAACCATTTAAGTTAATAATGTTTGTTTTGTCAATATTTGGTTCTTAAGCCGAAAGTTGACTTCTTACAATTACATGTTGTTCGTGTGGTCAAAAGTTCTTTATATCCAGAATGAAATTCCTGATTTGGATATCATATATATCATATATATCCAGCATATAAATTTATTTATAATATTACATAATCATTTAGAGGTAATAAATGAAATGCACCGTTCATGGAGACGGTAAGCCGTACGTACGTATGAACGCTACTTTCATTTCTTTGTCATATTAATGGAATTAAAACTAAATGAGAGGTATGTATATTTTAATTCCAGAATTATATTCATCATTTAGATATATCATTAATTATATATATCCATTATATACATGTACTTTTAATAGTACATTACATTTGGGGATAAGAAATGAAATGCACCGTTCATGAAGACGGTAAGCCGTACGTACGCATGAACGCTACTTTCATTTCTATATCATACTTTAATGGAAAGAAATAATAATGATATAGAGGTATATTATAATTCCATTATAACATCATATATAATAACTTTAAATCCATCCTTTACACGTCCCACATATGGCATTAACGAATAACATCACTTTGAGGGGGCGGTAGTCCGCACTTCCTTAAATGAAGATATCGTGTTTACCCATAATGGAAACCATAAAGGTATGCCAAAAATGAAAAATACATAAGCTTAAAGAAAAAAATAAACATATTATATATCATATATAAAAATAGTGACATCATAATGGCCACCCTTGAAGGTGTTAAATGAGTATTGAACAATCATCGTTTCGGGAGGCAGAATTTCGCCATCCACGGAAAACATATGTTCTTTAACAATTTGATGTAGTTGTGTGAGAGTGTAGCTCAAATAAATATTATAACAACATCCTAGTATATTGAATATACTGGTGTTGTTACAAAAGAAGTAAATAAAAAGAGTTTAGAGGGTTGCAGAAGCAAAATAAAACAAATGAACACGAGAGAATGAATTACCTTTAAAAGTGTAACTCCTTTTGATTTGAGCCTAAAGGCTTACTTTGAAAGGATTCTGCCCAAAGGGAATCCTCTAGGATGAGTAGAGGGATGTGTAGAGAGTAAATGGTCAGGGTTCGGCCGAGCCAAAGGCTTGAGGAGTGTGTGAAATGAGGTAGAGGTGGGGGCTTTTTATAAGAGGAGAGGAGGGGCACTTTTGGAATGTAAAGAAATATTACTTTATTTGAAAATGTGTTTCGGTTTTAAAAGGTCCCACATTGAAATAATTCTTGGATAAGGAGTTAAGGGTTCGAAATACACTCATCCAGTTAGTTTTGGACATGTGTAGTTCATAGATTTTACATTATCTTTCCATTTTATTTAAATCGTTAAATAATGATGTCATCGATGCATCATTATTATGTCATAAATAATTTAATTTATTTAATGTCTAAAAATTATAAAAAAAATACTATGATGTAGGAAATCGTTTTCTCTTTCAAATGACTATTTATAAACAAAATTTGGACTTGTGTAACCCTACTTAAAATTTTTTTTAGTAAAACAACTCATGTTTGTGTCAATTTAATTTTAACATTAAATAAAAATATATTATTGTCATTTTCCAACTAATGTGGCTTCATGGGGTCCCCAAGTTGGCCCATGACTTGTCTTGGTCGGCCATGACTCACCCAATAGGTGTAGGACAAGTGTCATGGTGTTTTTACATTCTTATAATATCATTTTTACCTTAAATTACACTAATTACCTCTAATCGCGATTAAGAACTTAATAAGTTACTATTCACCAAAAAATTATTATAATCTCATTGAACCACATTTTACTTCTTAATGACAACCATGTATGTCAGATTTTTGAAATTCAAAACACAATGATGGCAAAATTTCATTTAAATGGAAAATCAGTTTTTATAAGTACCACTTAGTGGTTTCACTATTCATCAAAAATTGAAGTTTTTCAGAAAATTACCAAAAATTCACCCTAAGCTATATTTGATATTACGAATTCAAAAATGAAGTCCGTTTTACAAAATTCAAAACATATTAGTCACATTAATTAATTTAATAATTAATTCCCGCTGTCAGAGCAAATTGCGTGTTTTTATAAAACAATAAGTATCAAAAGATTGACACTAGTTTAAGTCCGATTTCAAAGTGAAATTAATTCCAACGACCACTATTGGATTTAATGGTAAAAATATTTTCTAATTTCACTTTAAAACCAATTAAAAATATAATCTAATCATATAAATAAATTAGATTAAAAAGAGGTTTTGAATTAAAATACAACATTTTACACTATTCATTAAAAAAATGAACTTTTTCAGAAAGGTACCAAAAAGTTACAAAAAGTAAATTTTGATGTCCCGATTCTAAAGATGAGTTATATTTGGTCCAATAGATTTTATAAGATCGATCAAAACTATATTTAATGATGGTTCTCCGTCAAAAGGTGATAAGTGGACCTTTCGTGAAAATTAGGGTATAAATGCCTAAAATTGAACTCTTTCCGTATTTTAAGCCTTTATATTTTATTGGGTAAATGTAAAAACATTTAAAAACATATATAATCATATTTTAGTTATTTCTATCCATTCTCGCCAGTACAACGGCTACTCGTTAACTAACATTTAAAATAATATTATTTTATTACTTTTGTGCAATGTAAGTTTTCAAAGAAACTCATCGTTGCGTATCGAGTACGCTATCGAACGTAGAAACCCCTTTTAATTAAAATTAATATTTAATTCGTAAATATTAATAAATATGAAAATTTTTTATTCTTTATTTACCTGGGATGTTACACACTAAATCATTATAGGAAATATATAACTCATTATACTTCACTATTACTTCCCTCATCATTTATATAGATTACCTGACTGATATTTTTTCATACAATATGATCTAGATTAAGGGACAACTACTAACAAGAATTGTGTTTTAGAAGTGAGAATAGGGGACAACTCCCAAATATCTAAATCAAGCATAAATGTGGTTGTAGGGTCAACTGACATTGAATAGGGTATGTTGGAAAATTTAGAATCTCCATATCCCTAATTAATATATGGGGAAACATATTGGTGTTATAACAATGAATACTCGATGGGATGTTATTCCATAACTTGGGTTCTATATATTGTTTCCTTTCTATACCACAAATGTTATTTCTTTACCAGTTTGACTAACATGGTTCCTATCTGAATATTTTTGGGAGATATAGACAATCAGCTTTGGGAAATGAATAGAGGATCAGGTATATATTTTCCAATAATATTTTTTAGTCTATGTGGATTCTACATATCGATAAAACTATGACACATCCTATGGTGATAATTCATTCATCGATGTAGGTGATGATACTAGTTGTGCGATACTTGGGAATGATAGCAAAAACATCATCAAGGTGGTATTGAGTTAGGATGAGTATACTGAAAACATGGATACCAACCCATCTGAAAAAAATTGAGAGGAGGATCTTACCATTGGGCTCTTGACCGAATTACATGCATATAAACTAATAAATCGTGGAGAGATAAAATAATATGATTCATATGTAGTTGAAGAGAGTCGTAGGGTCTGATACAGGGAGTTGAATTGAATGAAGAGTTTTATTAAAAACACCCCATAGACACAATGGGTGATCCAGATGGGGTCACTCATCTCTTGGATTTGTAGTCTATGCATCAGAGGGGAATATTCTCAAGGACTCCATGTATTTATCCATGACTATATTTCCATGAATATGAGGAAAATCCGTTGAAACCTAGATGATTCGGCATGTTAGAAGAAGTCTGAAAAAATATGGAAACATTAAGAGGATGAAAAATACATCCAAAGTCTTGAAGAAAAGATGAACGAGCATTCATAATTTATATTTAATCAATCAGAACATGTCATAAGATTGAGGGTGCAGTTGGTGGTGGCCCAAGAGAAGATAAAACGCGAAATATGTCAAGCGGCTCATATCCAAGATAAAAATGGGTAGGTGAGATTCAGGTATGATGAGGATTTCTCAATGTCCACTGATGAGGAATAGGATGTCAGTTGGTGGAAATTGACTTTGGAGGCCACACATTAGAAGAAGGTGGAGCTGATGTGCTTAATTGAAGGGTTGGGACCATAGGGGTTGTTTTTTTCCAATGTAATGAAACATTATGACTTATTTACCTGTATTTAATCGTATTCATGGAAACATTTTTTGTTTCATTAATAATTTCATCAGAATAATATATTTAAGACAACTAATGATCAATCCCTAAGCTCACATGGGTTTTTTTGATGTCTAAAATAAGGGAATACCACATGTTTTTTAAGGTTGTATAAGATTGTTAGGTAATCATCAAACATTGGGGGTATGATGTTGTTCAGTTAACTCCAGTGTGGTTCAATATGATTGAGCATATGACTAGAGAATATGTATCTTGAACCATTCATCTATCCTTTCCTAATGTGATCATGTTCATGAATGAGATAACTCTTGGGAATTTGGATCTATTCGGAAAATGGGGAAGGGAATGTGTGAATCATGAAACCCAAAAATCCAAAACACAATGGGAGAGGAGTCACTATATAGAAAAAATAATGACCATGTTTGAAAGATTCTATCCACATTTATTATATTGAAATGGGGATGAGCAAAGAATGGTTGATCACTAACCATTTTTGATACATGGATCGTGTCATGAATTTATTTCGAAAGTAACTGGGTGTGTTTTCCTTGAAATGTAGGTGAGCCTTATCCAGACACCATTCCATTAGGGTGTCCCTTCAGACATAGAATACGATGAAGATATAATTAAATGTGTACAGAAATCATGAAAATTGAGTGATTGAATGTTTCAATGGATTACAACAATCTCAGTATTATTCCACCATAGATTATAACACACTAGTGTGAGAATATTCTTTTGTATGAAAATCAAAATTATTTTCAGGGGACCATCATCTTTGATGATGATGGATAGCTGAAGATACAAATAATGCAGAAGATGGATGGCATCGAGGGAGTATACCTCTATAGTGATACCTGATATACATTGTAGTTTTAAATAATGATAGTGGGGACAATGAACACATATTTAAATGTTATATAGTGAGGATGATTTATGTAATATTTTAACATTGTGAGATACGTATGTGTCACACAGTTTAACATCATTTTATTAGGACATTTCACATAGTTTGTTTTCATACTACATGGACCCTGGAAAATAGTTTGAAATCATGTATCATGGATTCTCTAGATGTCTATTCCTATAATAATTGTGTTTCATAGATAAGATATGTTATAGGAATGTGCCCAATGTGGCCTTTATACCACACATGTATTAGGAAAATAGATGCAAGATAGAATATGTTATCTGTTGAGAGAAATATTCAATGTGAAATTGGGCCAAAGTAGTCCTGATCCCACATCACATATCCAATTGAGGCATCAAGTTTATGTTTCTATAGTTTGGATTTAGGATCCCTTGTATGAATCTACCACATTAGTACCCACCCTACCATAACTCCTAATCCCACATGAGTAATGATATTTGTGGGAACCGATAATGGTTGAGGGGTCTATCTGACATGTGGGAGTGAACATTATGGGTGATACCAAGGATGAATTCCCACCATGATACACATATATGAAAATTGGTATGTTAAGAATTATTTGGCATGGATAAATAAAGGAATGGTAAAAAATGATAGATTGTGGACCATATTCAAAACCCCGGTATCTTAAACATGCCACCTAATAACATGGAGTAAAACATATGAAATAAATTGTTGAACAAGTTAGAAAAACATAATTATTTGATTTCATCAAAAGATCCCTTAAGGAATTTTCTCAATATGACAGGTGAGCCAAAGGAGTAAGGAACCATCACCTTTAGGGTGTACATATGTATATAAAGGATGATAAAAACCCCAAACTAGGGAGGAATCAATGTGAAGACTGAATATATTAGATAGTGGGATTCCGATATGGGTGTGAAAATAATTCAATGTGGTATTACATGGATTGTGGAATTTTTTTTAATTGAGTGTTATTATACTAACTAAAAATTTTCAGTCTTAGGGTGTAAATATAACACACATGAGGTAAAACCTGATTTGAATAATGCAAATGAGGATGACATGTTACATACACACCATAATACGGTCAAAATAATATTTAATGTCAAAATTCATGGACAATAACTATGGAAAAGGGGCCGAAAATTATAATGAACCAATGGTTGGGCTCGAAGACAAATTTCTGGGGTGTCTCTAAGTATCCCATAAGGATTGGAATCAAATTGTATGTAGTTCCTAAACCACGAAATGGTGGGAGAACAACACTGGTGAGGGAAAACCTCTTTATAGAGTAAGCTTAATTATCCCATAATTATCATGGGAAATCCAGAACATTTTTAGGATAGAATCAGAGTTTAATTTCAAGTGATGAGGATGTAAACTATTATATTATGGTCATAGAGTTTGGACCATTAGAGATGGTATCTAAAATGGGCATGTGTGGTATAGTGTAATGATAAAAACAGTATAAATGAAGGCTTATGAAACCTCAATGCCATGCTACACATCCCATAAGAGACATGTATATTGTTTAAAGACAAGATGCTTGTACTGTAAACTCTTGGTTTTGAGTCATGGAATTTGGACTAAAAGCTCATAGTTTTAGTTCATAACATTTTTATGATAAGGGAATAATTACAAGAGGAATATTTGTAATGTGATGGGAAAATATAGCCTATATGAGAGAGGAACAATAATGACCAACACAGCACTGATGCATCCATGCAGAAATCTCACATATAGGTTATATTCATATTTCATGGAGTATACTAACAAAAAAGGGCCTAAAAACCAATAACCTTGAAGAAGGGAATAACTTCCAAGTGTCTTGTCATCTATATGTATCCCAAAAGAATGGTAATATTACCACATGTTGTTATTAAGTTCAGTGTAGTTTAAAATCATGTGATGCAGTTGATTCTGAACTGATATGAATGGGGTTGAATGTTGCTGTTGGATCTAAGATTGATGATCCCGACATAAAAACATATCCCATGAGTATAGGGATCATACCACACATATATGTAAAATAAAAATATCAATGGGTTGGTTTGGATCATACATAACGGGGGGTATTTTTTGTGTGTTTTTTTGTTCTTAATTTTTCTTAGGGTCTAGACTATGATGGGAAACATGGTAATTCATACATATCCTAAGCAGACCGGAATCAAGACATATATAGTTCTTGAACACATGGCATGATGGATGACCAATTCTAAATGTGATTTCCTCTCAAGTGTGAAGAGAAAAATGTGGTGAAAATTTGAATTATATTTCCTTGAAAATGATAATACCGTTTCAAGGACGTTTGATAGGACCAATCCATGATGTTTATTGTCGTGTGGTACAAATACTAATTTATATTACTTTTATCATAATGCAGCTAGGATGATAATTGTAATGATGTTTATCATCACGTGACTAGAAATTTGAGGAGATGAGTGTTTACATAGGGAGTGTATGTAAAAACAACAATAAAGATACGTGAATAAGAAACAAAGAGTCCCACATCACACCACACACCAAAGAGGGAAAATTATTCCCAGAGGCCAAATTATTGACTCAATGTCTGGGCCAAAGTATGAAATATCTGTATGATCCAATGTATCCCATTTGAAATGTCTTCTAGCCACACATAGTTCTTAGACACTCTATGGTATAGTACCGATGCTGAAAGTGATGTACTCTCATGGGAGAAAATCAAGATGGATATTTATAGTTTAAATTCATTACTTCTTGGACTATAAAGTTATTTTTTTATGGTCATAGAATTCAGACCATTGGTTCCTAGTTTACTGTCATAGAGTATGGACGATAAAGGGGTGATCTCTAATGGATATATACAATATAGAGGGGGTGAAAACACCAGATGTGAATTTCTTAAGATTCCCAATTCTACTAAACACATTACTAGAATATATTTCATGCATTTCAATTTCATGATTCTTGGATTATGAGAAAGGGTATCCAAAATACGAAATATGTGTAGTGACGTAAGAACAACCCAACATCGATGAGGACCATAAAGGCTCATTTCTACTCCAAAAATTCCTATGGGGGTTTTGAATCTCCACATCTTGAGTAAAATCCCTTACAAGGATCCCAAGCCCATGTGATTCATTCTTGATGTGGGAAACAAGGAGCGGTGTCAGAAATTCCATTTCCCATGGAAGCACACAAAAGTGTAAGGAAATTTCATACGGGAATGTACTGATGATATTGACCTTCCTTTTCAATAATAATAGACAAAAAATGGAGAAATGATGAGGGTTTCATGGTTCTATAAAGACATATGGGGGTGGAATAGTTGTAATTAAATAATTACTCAATCCTAGTCATGGAATTGAATAATGATGAGTAGAGACTAATGTTGACCAAATTAACAACACATGGTAAACAACTATGCCTGTCTGGGATGGGGCATAAAAATGGTTAATTGATTCCTATCCATGTTCGAAACACATGATACCCTATTTTTTACAGGATATCTATTAGGGAATTGGTCCAAGATGGAAGTTAAAACCAAAGATAACCAAATACCATCACTATTTGGGTGTTCATATGGATATTAATGAGGGTGTGGAAATGATCCCAAAAACACTCGATGAATGGTAACGTATTAGGGAATTTTCCATACAGATTCTGAGACATTAGGTTTTAGACCCCAACGAATCAGAGCATGTCAATGGTTTGACACAACCATAGAAAGTGTGTGGGCCTTAGTTACCCAAATAGTTTACGGTCATATCTCTTGGAAAATAGGTTATTGGTTTATAGTTATGGACTTTAAAACATTTCATGATGTTTATCATCGTGTGGCAAGGGCACTAATTGCAATGGAGTTTATCATTATACAAAAAGGAAACTAGTGGGAGAGGTGATTCTATGTGAATGTTTATGGTGAAGTAGTTATAACCCAATGTGACTGAGGAAAATGGAGGCCCACTCAACCCCACAAAGTCCTGTGAAAAATAAACATAATTCAAAGAGATGATGTTGGAAATTGGGTGCCCATATTAACATCATTTTTTAGGATTAAAGAGATATTTCCTTTTATGGCCATGTAAAAAAGACCATAAATTATATGATTTATAACATCATTCATCCAAAATGTTGATTAAATTTATTTTAAATTCATAAATCTCATATTGTGGTGTTATTAGGATATGGAAATAGAATTTGGACCATTGTGTCTTAGTTTAAGGTCATATAGTTTGGACAAAAGAAAAGATGGGTTCCAGAGGACATGGGTAGAATGGTGGTATGGAAAACCAAATATGAATGAGGAACTAGAAGGCCTCAACATAAAACAAAAAAATTATAATAGGATATTATATAAATTTTAATTTCATAATTCTTGGACTCATGAACCTTATTTAACATCTTGTTCTAGTGAGGGTAAATGTTATGTAGTTTACCCTCGTGAAAACTGGAAGACGAAGTATAGCTTAACGCCACATTGTAGAGATGTGGAGAACATTACTTTTACGTTCACATTGAAAGGACCAAAAATGCTATGAAGTTTATCATTTTTCATCTAGGACGACAGTTCTATGTAGTGTAAAGTCATACATCTTAGACTGTAGCAAACATAGTTTATTATCATAGAATTCAGACCATTTTTTTATTCATAGTTCAAAATCATCAATCTAGGAAATGTACATGCATTTTAACATTGTGAGGTAAGTAAACTAGTTGTAACATAGTTTATCACCATTCAACTATGAAATTTTTTCTATGCCTTTTGTCATTGGGCTGTAAGAATGATGATTGTGACATAGTTAATCATCAGGAAAATCTAATGTTTCCATGATTTTTATTATCATGTAGTAAGGTCACTGGTTTCTACAACATTTAACATCTTCTGACTAGGATGATGACTGAAACATAGTTTATCATCACACGACTTAGACATTTACATGCAGTTTATCATCATGATGTAGGTACAATTTTTTCTACTCATTTTATCATCATGTGACTATGACATTGATTCTAACATAGTTTATCATTATGATAATAGGAAATTGGGGTCCTTCATTATTGTGAGGTACTTATTGGATATGTTTCCATTTTTTGGGCAGTGATGTGCTCCCCATCCATGGTTATGAATGTTTTTGTACCATTTGGAAGAAACTTGTCAAATCTGTACAGTCCTTCCCATTTATGTTTCAACATTGTTGGCTTCATATGAGGGATTATCATCATATAGAGGTAGAAAACTATATCACCTTAGAATAAAGTCGAGAGGAAAACCATCTGTTTGAATTCCCAGCCTATCTTATTATAGTGACTCTCTAGATTATGCAACGCCCAATGCCTATTCTCATTGAGGGTTTGCAGTTTTTCTACAAAACATCTGTTATTGTTCATGATGCCTAATAATCATATAAGGTTACAATGATTGATATTATATGATTCTTGATGGGTAAGCCTTCCTATGATATTTACACCATGGAATATGGAGTCAATTGCTTGGAAGAGTCATCTCCCAATAAGCCCAGAGGGCGTTGGGGAGATTTTTTGGCCATATTTTCCAATTTTCAGCCACCAACTTCTGAAATATGTTATACAGTGTTCTTTTGAATGAAATATTTTATCCATTTTCTTTCATGTGATAAATGGATGTGTATTTGGACTATATGTTGTACTTAGCATAAAAATTATTCATCCCAACTTCAAGAATGTTGGATACGTTTTCAGTGAGAATAGAATGAGGGACTTCAAATAGATAAATGATGTGTGAGATCAGGATTTTAAGAACAATAAGGATTTGAATTAAATTAGAGAAATTATTAATTTCCACATAGAAATTAGATTTATTTCATTCATGATGATCTTTCACTTCAGATATGTTGATGGTGGATAGGTTTATTGATATTAATTCAAAAGACAACAAATAGCTAAAAGTACATTGTAGTATGAAGAGGCTCTAGGAGGCGATGCGTGACATTGGCATGTATCTAACATAGATGGTACTTCTTTTTGAACTCAATACAATCATAGACCATGGCTGGCCAAATCTATCCCAACCATTGAATCTAGTCTGAAATCTTCAACCATTAAATATGAGATCTATAAGAATCAGTGAGAACTTCTTGAGTAACATGGGTAATATCATCTCTTTGAATGCAGATGAGGATAATTCCATCAAAACCACATTTTTAGAGAGTATTCTATAGGTTTTCCCCACAATAAAGGGTGATTTTTAATATGTATAGAAATATTCTCACATGTATGGATTTATCTGGTGGTAGATTTCCATAATGGATATAATTAATGAAGGGAGTCATTAATGTGGAATTTTCTTCAGTTGCATTGGGACCTGATGGTCTAGATGTGGAACACTGGAGATCAGGTGGTCTACCTACCTACTATCGTCATCATCTGAACTAATAGGTTTGATAACTATTAAGTTCTCTACATGGATAAATAGGCTATTCTTTAAAGGATTTATATGGGAGGCACATAGACTGGACAAGGTATGAACTCTACCTTTATGTGACTGGGGAACATGAGTCACTACTGGCCGAGTAGTTAATTGGTACATTATCTTAAGTGTGTTCTCAAATTGGGGAATAGGTTCTGGATTCCTAACATTATTATATCCCTTGATCTTCTATATGAAAAACACAGAGTCTCTATATCATCCCACCTTTTTGTCACCTAAACATTCATTACATTATAAAAAACTGAGGATCGTTAAGGTTTAGTGTCTTGGAAACTAGAAACTTAATACATGATACAAAAAAACTATCTTCTTAAACACTTGAAATGATTCTCCTTATGTTCATCCTAGGTTCATTACTGCATCTCATAACCTGGGTACATACATCAAAAGAAAGGGTGAGGAGAAGGGCCAGTATAGGTATAGATAAATGAACATGGTAATGAAATTTGAAGGACATACCATTTTAAATGAAAAACATGGAAGGAAGACAAAAATTAGATTTCTCTTATGAAAATTCGGCAGCCTAACGGCGTCACTTAAAACTTCAAAAAATGTAATTTGATGATGTAAAACAGGGTCTCTCATCATATGAACATAAAAGATCACTATGATAGATATAGAGATCATATGCCAAAATAATAAAAAGTGACATGAAAGACTTGACATGAAAATAGATCTTGAAAATGAGATGGTTGAAAGAATCCCTTAAAAATTCGGCAGCCTAACGGCACCACTTAAAACATCAAAATACTGAATTGAAGAGATAAAATAGGGTCTCTCATCATATGAACATAAAAGATAAGTATGATAGTTATATAGATAATACCCCAACATAATAAAAAGGAACTTTAAAGACTTGACATGAAGGTAGAACTTTGAAAAATGAGAAAGGTGAATGAATCCCTTAAAAATTCAGTAGCCTAACGGCGTCACGTAAACTTCAAAAACATGAATTGACAAGATCAAATAGGTCATCTCATCATATGAACATAAAAGATAAGTATTATATATATAGAAATAATACCCCAACAGAATAAAAAGTAACTTGAAAGACTTGACATGAAAGTAGAACTTTGAAAATTGAGAAAGGTGAAAGAATCCCTTAAAATTCGGCAGCCTAACGGCGTCACTTAAACATTCTTAAAACGGATTGATGAGAGAAAAAAGGGGTCTCCCTTAATATGAACATGAAAATTTAAGTAAGAGGAATATAAAATATCATCCTCAAACATATGATCATGGAGCATAAAATAAAGGAAATAAAAGAGATTACTTGAAAAGAAAGAGAGAGGTAGGATCCCTTACCTTAAAACGTAACTCTTAAAACTCAATTTTTGGGACCTTGAGGGCTTGGGGGAACCTTGAGAGGACTCCTTGGGAGTTAATGAGACCCGAGATTTGTTGGGGGAGAGTTTGGAGTCTAATGGATTAGAGGATGGATTGTTATTTATAGGGAAAGTGAGGGGACAAGGCATTAATGGCCAAGGGACACCTCATTGGTGGTTTTGGAAAAACCATAGGCTTTCCCTTGGTATTTTCCCATGGTATTGGCCAAATGGGTCCCCCCATACAATAATTCATCACCTTTGGTCTCCCAACCCTTAAAATATCTCATGAAATCATCATGACATAGTTATGATGTCATTAAACATACCGAAACCCTAAAACTGTATTTTCATTATTCATCGAAAATTCAACATTCTCAGAAAAATCCCAACTTTTCACCTTAACCAAATATAAATTCTCTGATTTCAAAAATGAACTCAATTTTATAAAAATAATTTTCTAAATAATTTTAATTTAATTTTTAAATAAATACAATATTCACTGAAAATTCATTTTTCTCAGAAAAATCCCCAAAAATTACCTTTACATAATATCGATGCTCTGAGTTCAAAAATGAAATCCATTTTATAAAAATTATTTTCTAAATATTTTTAATTTAATTATTAATTAAAAAACACTATTCACCCAAAAAACTAATACTTGACTAATAATTTATGAAACCGTTATTTAACCATTTTATTAAATCACATTACTTAATCAAGGTGCCTAGATTATATTAATACTTTATTTAAGTGATATTACTAATCCATTTGGACACATTACTAATCCTAAGAATAAAATTACTATTCATAATTTACCATTCATCAATAATTATGTTGATCTTATTAGACTCTAAATTTCGTGCTGAACATAATTCTATAAGACCATTTTTTTAAAATCAGTAGACATTTTTAATTATTTAAGGTTTACTTAAACATTTTTAAAATATCCTTTCTCTAAAATTCATCAAAAATATGCATACTATATTTATCTGGACATTTAAAAATTCATAAACTTCATCATAAGAATAAATAATTTTTTTTAAAAACAAAGGATTACACAAGGTAGTTATGGTCTCCTTACATAACCCCTTATCACACCAGCATAGGACCTAAGTGTAAGGTGTTCTAAGATTAGAGAATTTGAGGGAGGCTCGGCCAACATTGCACGAGTAGTTATTTCTATCAGTTTGAACTTCTCGCGAAGGCGATTCCATTCTAACTTCACACGATGAATTTCGGCTTGGGTTTGGTCCATAGCAAATCTTAGTGGCACTACCTCCTTCCCAAGTTCTGTTAGATGGGCTTCGATCGGTCCAAAACTACTGGGTGAGGCCATCGAATATTCATTCTATATTAATTAACCAAGATCACTTGTATTTAGAGACAATAATCAAAACGTTTAGTTTCCAGTAGTCATATTGACCAACGATCATATAACAGTCAAAACCCAATAGCCTCATTTTAATTATACTCATGTCATCAAATTAAACAGTTTTTTTGAGTATAAAAAATAAAATAACACACAAAATTAGGAAACAAGATTTATTCAAAATTTCAGGTCGTTACAATCTTCCCCCCTTAAGAAATTGCGTCCTCCCAATTTTTAAAATTGGGATTTGAAATTTCATTGAAAATCAGACATCGGAAAAGGAGTAATTAAAACTATTACTTTAAAAGAAAGAAAGAGAAGTACAAAGGCCACTTGAGTTAAGCCATACTAGGATTCCATGTAGGAAAACGTGGATATGGAAGAAAAAACAAAGGGTCATGTTCTGAGGGAGAGTAATAGAAAACATGATTAGGAAAAATTTAACCACAAGAAAATCACAAACTTATGATGTGTGTAAACTGTATTTGATTACAGAGAAGGAACCTTAAACCAACAATGTTTTTGTTTTACGTTCCGTTTAATAATTTTGAGGAATTCATTTACTACATAGAATAAAAACATAAGGAAATATACCTACCTTCCAGTGGAGTTTCATCCTTTAATAAGTTTCTACCAAAACTGATGTTTTCTCCAAACAATGATCATTCAAAACTACTTGGTCTCATCAATGCACAAGAATCATCTTATATATAATCACATAATCCACCAAAGATTAAATATCTATTTCTTATATCTTTAAACATTATCCCAAAAACAGAAAGGGTTAGATAAAACGACTCTTCCAAAAGAAATAACCCTAGAAGAAGGGAAATTACTTTAAATCTTCAATGTTCCACGGTACTACCCAAAGTTCATCATAGACCATTCCATAAATAAAAGTTCTTAAAATTCCTAAAAATAAACCAAACTAATATTGAAACCCAAATACAAGAAGGATTTGATAACATAGTCTTCCAAAAAAAACTTCATTGTTCATCTCCATACAACATCAACCACTCATAACATGTTATAACAAAAGTAGATAACCTAAAAATATTTTACCCAAGATAGGTTAATCATTTCCATAAGTAACCGAAATTACTATAAGTCCACCTTAAATTCATCGATTCTTCAAAATATATGTCAACCTTTACTCCTCAAAGAAAATACCGTAGTAATATATTTACCTCGATCATATAGGGTCCCCAAAATAGTGAACATCTTCCAAAATAATAATCATCTTTTAATCCCCTAATCATCTCTATCATTTTAATATAGAAATCGTTGCATTTCCTATCACATTGGTTTTTGGGAAATGTTCTTTTATTTCCCACCATTAACTAAGAAAAGAAAGTATAATTAGGGGCTTAAATACTTGGCAAATAATCATGAAAATGAACTTAAAACATATAATGATAACTTGTAGAAGAAAAGTATACCTTAACTTTTGATCTCCTAGGTTTCAAACTAGGTTATCCATGATCATATATTCTTATTTGAATCTTTATTTTATTTTATCTTTGTTCCTTTAATAATGGTTCATACTAAGCTTATGAATTTACCAAAGCATATCCCCCTCTAGTGTCGTAACCAAGAGTGCAGCAAGGCCCGTTGTCATGTACCAGTTCCCATTCGAGCCTAGCTCAAAGCGGTGTTTTTAGGTTTTACCCCTATGTACATCTATGCCAGAGCCACCTCTACCTGCTCGTATCCACATAGGGATGTATTTTCTTAGCAACCCCTTACTCAATACTCACCAAAATACCAGGAATATTTCCATTATTTAAACTTTTGTATAGGGTTCTTCCTAATGTTTTCATATCCTAATTTTCAAAAATAACTAAACCATCCTTTTATACCAACTATAGCATCCTGCCTTTTTTCAAATAAACTTTCATTACATTATACAAAACTGAGGATCCTTAAGGTTTAGTGTCTTGGAAACCAGGAATTAATACATGATACAAAAAAAATTCTTCATAAACACATGAAAGGATTATTTTTATGTTCATCCTAGGTTCATTACTGCATCTCATAACCTGGTTATATACATCAAAAGCAAGGGTGAGTAGAAGGCCCAGTAAAGGAAACAAGGGAATCATTTAAAATGTGAACTTGAGATACATCGATAATTTCATGAACAGAACATTAAGGCATGAGAATGAAATTATGAGGCATATCATAATAAAAATAACGTATTTAATAAATAGAATATGTGGCTACAACATTTAACAAAGACAATAATTTCTGTTTCACCAAGGTCCATCCCCAAGGTGTCAATAAAAATTACCATGGTTATTCACCCATGTATCATTCAAAATGGTCATCTCTAGAGATTAAGTCTTTACCCAATGCATTGGAGCGCTATCAGGGAACACCCTTAAATTCACCATTATTATCATGTGAGCCACATATATCATCATCATTCATTTCCTAAACAACCCATATATCATAAAAGAAATTGTTTTCATTTCATAATCATAACGTTTTAAAAACTGCTTTAAAGACATGATCTTTATGTCACTTTAAAACCCACAGAAAAGGAAGGTGGGTCTCATGTATTTAAATCAGAGAATTTAAAATAGAACATTTTAGTATATATGTGAATACCCATATATAAGAGATATTTTTGAGTATTAACTTAATAAAATAATAGAACTTTAGAAAATGAGAGAGACATTTTGAGACGGAAATTCTGCAGCATAACGACTGTGTTTCGGGGTTTTAGAAAACATCGAAAAGAGAGGGGACGTGGATCAAACATTGATAAATGACCCATAAAATAGTATAGAGAAATATATATGAACATTTTAATAAAATTGTAAGGACATAACATTTGAAATGAATAAAATGGAAGGAAGACAAAAATTAGATTTCTCTTATAAAAATTCGGCAGCCTAACGGCGTGACTTATAACTTCAAAAAAAGTGAATTGATGAGGTCAAATAGGGCCTCTAATCATATGAACATAAAAGATATGTATGATAGATATAGAGATCATACTCTAAAATAATAAAAAGGAACATGAAAGACTTGACATGAAAATAGTTCTTGAAAACGAGATGGGTGAAAGAATCCCTTAAAAATTCGGCAGCCTAACGGCTCTACTTAAAACTTCAAAATACTGAATTGAAAAGATCAAATAGGGTCTCTAATCATATGAACATAAAAGATAAGTATGATATATATAGAGATCATACCCCAACATAATAAAAAGTTACTTGAAAGACTTGTAATGAAGGTTGAACTTTGAAAAATGAGAAAGGTGAATGAATCCCTTAAAAATTCGGCAGCCTAACGACATCACTTAAACATCAAAAAAATGAATTGGCGAGATCAAATATGGTCTCTCATCATATGAACATAAAATATCAGTATGATAGATATAGATATCATACCCCAACATAATAAAAAAGAACTTGAAAGACTCTACATGAAAGTAGAACTTTGAAAAATGAGAAAGGTGAAAAAATCCCTTAAAATTCGGCAGTCTAACGGCGTCACTTAAACGTTCTTAAAAAGGATTGATGAGAGAAAGAGGCGGTATCTCATCATATGAAAATGAAAATGGATGTAATAGGAATATAAAAGATAATCCTTCAACATAATAGCGTGGATCATAAAAGAAATGACATAAAACAGATTACATGAAAAGAAAGAGAGAGGTAGGATCCCTTACCTTAAAACGTAACTCTTAAAACTCCATGGTTGGGACCTTGAGGGCTTAGGGGAACCGTGGGAGGACTCCTTGGGAGGTAATAAGACCATAGCTTCTTTGGGGGAGAGTTGGGAGTCTAATGGATGAGATTATGGCTTGGTATTTATAGGGAAAGTGAGGGGACAAGGCATTAATGGCCAAGGGACACCTAATTGGTGGTTTTGGAAAAACCATGGGCTTTCCCATGGTATTTCACCATGTTATTGTCCACATGGGTCCCCCCATACAATAATTCATCACCTTTGGTCGGCCAACCCTTAAAATATATCATGACATCATCATGACACAGTTATGATGTCATTAAACATACCGAAACCCTAAAACTGTATTTTCATTATTCATCAAAAATTCAACATTCTCAGAAAAAATCCCAAAACTTCACTTTAACCAAATATCAATGACCTGATTTCAAAAATGAACTCCATTTTATAAAAATACTTTTTCTAAATATTTTTAATTTTGTTTTTAAATTAATACACTATTCACCGAAAATTCATTTCTCTCAGAAAAATCCCCAAAAATTACCTTAATTAATATCGATGCTCTGAGTTCAAAAATGAAATCCATTTCATAAAAATAATTTTCTAAATATTTTTAATTTAATTTTTAATTAAAAAACACTATTCACCTAAAAAGACTAATAGTTCACTAATAATTTATGAAACCGTTATTTAACCATTTTATTGAATCGCATTACTTAATCAACGTGCATATATTATATTAATACTTTCTTTAAGTTAGATTACTAATCCATTTGGTCACCTTACTAATCCTCAGCAAAAAATCACTATTCATAATTTACTATTCTTCAATAATTAAGTTGATCTTATTAGACTCTAAATTTTGTACTGAACATAATTGTAGAAGACCATTTTTCGAAAATCATTACACATTTTTAATTATTTTACGGTTTACATAAACATTTTTAAAATATCCTTTCTCTAAAATTCATCAAAAATTTGCATACTATATTTATCCAGAAATTTGAAAATTCATAAACATCATCATAAGAAGAAATCAAAATTTTTATTTAAAACAAAGGATTACACAAGGTAGTTACGGTCTCCTTACATAGCCCCTTATCACACCAGCATAGGACCTAAGTGTAAGGTGTGATAAGGTGAGAAAATCTGAGGGAGGCTCGGCCGACATCGCACGAGTAGTTATTTCTATCAGTTTGAACATCTCGCGAAGGAGATTCCGTTCTAGTTTCACACGATGAAGTTCGGATTCGGTTTGGTCTAGAGCAAAGCCCAGTGGTGCTACCTCATTCCCAAGTTCTATTAGATGGGCTTCGATTGGTCCAAGACTACTGGGTGAGGCCATCAAATCTTCTTTCTGTATTAATTAACCAAGATCACTTGTATTTAGAGACAATAATCGAAACATTTAGTTTCCAGCGATCATATAACAGTCAAAACCCAATGGTCTTATTTTAATTATACTCATGTTATCAAATGAAATAGTTTTGTTGAGTTTATAAAATATAATAACACACAAAATTAGGAAACAAGATTTATTCAAAATTTCGGGTCGTTACAGTCTCCCTTGATTTTGATGGGGGGAACCTAAATCTTGAGGGCCAACATGTGAAAGGTGATTATAGCCTAATACTCTTCTCATGTATGGTGAAACCTTATTGTTACAATATTGAATATAGATGGATGAAATGTGCAAGAGAAATGAATATAATCTTCATGTATATTATATTAATAATAAGGGAGTTTAGCCTCCGTCCATTTGGGCTCTGGGAGGCACCAAAAAAAGAATATACCAACACGGAATAGGATGGTCCACAGAGAGGATATCCTAATATTGAAATTAAAAAAACATATACTATTCTATCGCAGCCTGATGGGCATCCATTTTTTTCAAATTCTAACCATTTATGGACTTCTACTAAATTAATATAATGTCTAATGGTGGAATAATCACAACCCGATTAGCTAGAAGGCCTTTCAACATAGGGTGGATTATGATATAATTAATCGGGTCCACATGGGATTGTATATGTATCTCAAGAAATTGCACATCGTGTCCCAACTAATACACTACAAAAACTAACATGTGGTGTCTCTCCTCGATGTATGAGTGTATATAATCCTTGTCAAGGAGAATGTGACATAGATTGTGTAACTATTCTATGTTGATTCACTATTCTTCCAAGAAATAATTTCACTGAGGTATTATTCTAGGGATGTTATGGAGAGGACCAGAGGATTCCTTGATTCTACATTAATTATAATTATCAGATTTAGTTGGTACTGATTAATTCCCTCATACATGGTATAGTACTCTTCATCCAAATGGTAGGCAGAACCTTTTCTGGTGATCTAGGAAAATGGTTTTACACTTTCCAGCTTGATTCATGATGAGTTGTCATATATGGGATAATTTTCCTTTAAGTCCAAGAATATCATGGAGTTTTCTTAGAGGAGGAATATGCATGATGTCCATGATATTCTCTAGCTAGATATTGATTTTTTGCATCTAGAAATGGAACCAAAAAACTTCCTAGAGGTAACCCCAAAAGGGAACTTCAACGGTTTCAAATTCAGATATCTAGAGTATAGTTTTCCAAAAACATTACTAAGATCTATGAGATGGTCCTAATTCTTGTGGGATTTGACCACAAAATTATCCACAAAAAATTCCACTATAATAATGAGGACCAATTTGAATATACAGTACATGATTTGTGGATAGGTCTCCCCTTCATTATTCATAATGAAGGGAATTACATTATAGTAGAAAGAACCTTATGATGCTTGGAAGGCAATGGATTCCACATATTTGAAGGCCACCTATATCTAATTGTACCTAGAATACCCATCCATGATGGGGGAGAGTCTAAAACCAAGTTTTGGCATTGATCAATAACATTTTTTCTGTAAGGGAAAACTTTTTGTTCATAAAATGGTTGCTTAGATCTCATAAGTTAATGAAGACTCTAATCTATTCATCATTTCTCATGATAGGGATTATGTTTTCCAGCCACATTGGGTATTGAACATAATTCATGAAGTTGGATTTGATAATATTATCATCATCATCCTCAACCATGGCACCATGAGAGGTGTTCATTATTATGGGAGGCTCCATGAACCCATGATAGCACACTAGGAAACCAATATCGTAAACAATGACTTGATGGTCCATTCCTTGAATCTCACAATAGCTCCATGAAAAAAAAATCATAATGTTTCTTTATAAAATCCATATAATGATAATGTTCCTCTATCGTCATGGCTACGCTGATTATTTTTGGCCTCAGATCTGTCTTGGTGTCAGGATTCACTTGAATGAACCCATTGATGATGGTGAAAACAACATCTTCAAATAAAGGAGTATTTTCTTCCAAATCCCATTCATCATCATGGGTAGGGGAATCGATGGGGTTGATTATTCATCCAAACCAACTTATTAAATAAAAACATGTCTTCACACTTGGGTGGATGTGTTGTCGTTGCTTTGTAACTTTTACTCTGCTGAAATCATGGGGATAATAGCTAGCGACCTGATTCTATCCCACCTCTGACCTAGGGGTCTAGGCATGATGTTGAAGTAAAGGTGATGGGTATATCTATGTTTGATAAACCTGGATCGATGGAATTTTAATGTTTGGAATATAACTATAAATATGGGATGGAGATCCTAATACCTGATAAGGGTATGTGTTTTTGGTATTAATAAAGCATTTCTTGTATATAAGTATGACGTAATCTGTCTATGTTCCTTATTCATGGGAACACATCATCCCCTCCCAGAAACAAAAAATAAGTTTCTTAGGATTTGAATTGTGGCCTCCAACTAGTGAATTGGGGGGATGAATGCATCTTACAAGACCGTCCATGGGTTAGAAAAAGTTTTATTTTGTTCATCCTCATTGGTTTGGATAGTGTTTTCCTCTCTCTTGAAGTACTCGAAATCCAAATAATGAGCTTCACAATAGGGAAATGTACATTTATCACCTTAGAGCACTGACAATCGAACATTAATCGATTACATGAGGCATTGATGAACGATTAGGGAACCAATGCATTCATATGAAGCCAGTTTATACCCATCAGAACGTTGTAGGAAGTATTATGTGACACAACCATGAATTCAGTGTTTACCAATTGTATAACGAACTGGGTCTTCAAAAGGATTATTTCACACGACCTATAAGGCCACAACATTAAACATTACATAATCTTCAATTAAGTCATGAATTCACATTGAGTATCTTTTCAGGTTAAGATTTTTATAGAATTAGGCCATAACTATAACATTACATCTCAAAAATTACAAAGTATACACTTATAATTTGTCCAATTTCTTTCACAAAAATAAAACTATTTAAATAAAATAAGAATTATTTTCTTGATATAAATAATATTCAATAATTCATTTCTCTCACCCTTTCTTTATACCATGTATGAATCATTTCAAAAACTTGGGATGAGCATAAAAAGCTTTGTAAGGGTTTTAAATTAATGAAAGAATGCATTTTTCCATCAATAAATTCAAATAAATGAAATAATTATATTCACTCATAAAACATATTCTCTTTAACATTCCTCATGAAATCATAATATTTATGAATAACACTCATAAATCATAAAGGTAAATTGTGGAATCCATAACATACTTACAATGTATAATTCACAGCTACAAAGGGAGTTAAATTTTCAATATGCATCACAGTATATTCCATAAATATCATTGGAGAAATATTAAAATTTACATGTGTCACATTACCCAATGAATTGGAGAGTTATCTTGGGCTCACCCTCCCTTGGTTTTTTATAGAACCACCCATATACGTAAATAATTTCCAAGAACCATAACATTTTCATAACACATAAAACAAGCATAATGGAAAGATAGCATTTCCACATTACAATCAAAATATATCATTTAAAGATATTGAAATAATCAATTAATTCTCAAAACATTGTTCAATACCAAAATACATAAAAGGTTTATGTTATATTTATATAAAAAATATTTCATCTTGTTAAGGAATCCAAATATCAAACAATACTCGCAGTGGTGGAAAGGTCCATGTCACCGCATACGTTAAAAAGAAACATTCCATTTATCGTTTAGTAAAAAACTTCATAAAACAAATTATAACATTTTAATGAAATTAAAATTCAAATGGTTTTATACACCATATAAAATAATTTCTTGTATAAATCAAAATATTCTGCAATGAAAGGAGAATGAGACGAATTCCCTTACCTTGTGTCTGACTCATCACATATGTTCCTTGTTCTACTTGAATGATAAACATAAGATAATTTATACATTATTCAGAATATTTTTTGAGTATATTATTTCATTTATATTACTTTTTAACACTTTATAAACATTACTGAATTATTTAAGATAATATTGGCTGTTTTGTTAATATTCGATATATGAGTCAAAAATGAACTTGTTTTGAGGTAAATTGACCTTGTACTCAAAATTAAATCATATTTAGAATTATATTCATGATTTAATTAACATATTTACCCTGTATATATATTTAATTATAATAGTACATAACATTTTAAAATAAAAAGTGAAATGAACGGTTCATGGAGACGGTAAACCGTACATAATCATGAACCCTGATTTCATTTATTTTTCATATTTAATGGAATAAAAACTAAATGATACATATGGATATTATAATTATATAATAGTATAATATATTTATATTTGTTTCAAACTTAAATTAAATATATCCTTTATACTATTTGTGTATGGAAATAACAGGTCATATAACTTTGAGGGGCGGCAGTCCGGACTTCCTCAAACTAAATTATTATATTTACACATTATGGGAAACATAAAAAAACAAATTAAATAAATAATATAGAAGAATAAGTAAAATATTAATATAATATATATTATATATAAATATAGTGTCACCATAATGTCTTCCATGAGAGGTAGTATAAATAAATTGAACAATCGTCATTTCGTGAGGCAGTAGTTAGATGTACATAGAAACAATATGTTCGTATCCATTAGATGGTGGTGTGCATAAGTGTAGTGTGAATTATTCTCATAAAAAATATTGTTATATTTAGTATTATTGTTCTTTTATGTAATCAATTAATAATAATATAAAAGAGTGTGATGAATTAAAATAATGAAAAGAACATTATAGAAGACGTTGCATCTTAAAAAAGTGTAACTCCCTTTGATTTGAAATAAATGGCTTTCTTGAATTGCCTTATCCATAATGTAAGTCATCTAGGAGGAAAAGAGGGATTTTGGAATCTTATGTTTTATGATTTTGGACTAGACAATGGGCTTGAGAGGTGTTATTAAGGGTGTAGGGGTGATTCCCTATTATAAGAGTGAGGAGGGGCACTTTAGGAAAGTTTTGATGTATTATTTTATTATAAAAATATTTTCGTTATAAAATGGTTCCAAAGAAATTTATTTAAAAGATAATGTAATTTTGGGTCGAAATACTCTCATATAATAGGTTTTAGACAAGTATATGTCACAAATTTAACCTTATCTTTTAGCTTTAACCCTTAGTTAACTAATTTAACTCTTATTATGTCTTCTTGTTTATTCAAAAAGTATGATTAATATAGTTTCTGTAAAATTACAATCCAAAATAAAGTGGATATATAATTACATGTTAAACATTATCTAATTAAATTGGCTGAATATTAGATTTTTTGGACTACTATATCATTTAATAAAATACTATTTATTTTAAAAACTCAATTATGTCAACATTTATACTATTAATATCTTGAATTTTTAAAAACCATAAATACATCATTAATTTGAAGAAACATTAGTAATTAAAATAAAACAATTCATACTCATCCATAAAATTCATATATGACATAAATTTTTTAAAAATAAATTAATTTTGATATATATAATATCATTTATTTGGATCATTTATTAATGAAGCAATCACTGCATCATCATTGTGTCATAATTAAATTTATATTTTTAATATCTATAAATTAAAAATAAAATATAATAATATATTTAATATTTTTATATTTCTAGTGGATAAATATATTCTAAGACATGATTTATATTACCACATATAAAAATTATTTTAGTAAAAGATACATGTTTTTGTTTTATTTTTCTTTAATTTATATTAATTCATTTCAAAAGTAATTTTCGCATTCAAGTGGCTCCATGGGGTCCCAAAATCAACCCATGTATTCCCATGGCCTAACAAATCTCATAAAATAGTACTAGGATGTGTTATAGTATTTTAATATTATAATAATAATATTTTCTACACTTATTTATGAGATATACCCTTTAACCATGGTAATTAAAATAATTACTCAAGATAATTTTTATAATGTTTAAAAATAAAAGGTACCTATTTATACAATTTGGACCTCTTGATTCCTAATATTTAATACATTTATCCAAATTCAAAACATAGAAGTTGCAGAAATTTATTGAAAATTATTTCTTGTTGCCAGAACCAAAAAGCTTGTTTTTAAGAAGTAAAAAACAACCAAAAGATTGACATGTGTTCACATCCAATTTCAAAGTAAAATTATTTAAAATGTCCAAAATTGGATTAAATGATAAAAATATATTCCAATTACACTTT
Organism: Viscum album; assembly: GCA_963277665.1. Lineage (NCBI taxonomy): Eukaryota > Viridiplantae > Streptophyta > Magnoliopsida > Santalales > Viscaceae > Viscum > Viscum album. Next base: position 585,998,112 of record OY728141.1, on the reverse strand, counting down.
AACACCAATTAAATGTATACTATATCTATATAAATAAATTAGATAAAAAGCTGTTTTGACATAAAATGTTTAATTTTTTAGAATTCATTATAAAATAAACATTATCAGAAAATTACCAGAAATTTGTCAAAAGTAAATATAGATTTCCTGATTCTATAAAAGAAATTTTTTTCCTAATAGAGCATATAAATGTGTCCAATATAGGATTTAAAATGGTTTCTCCATTAAAAGTTTGTAAATGGTCCTTTTAAAAAAATTAGAGTATTTCAGGGTTAAAATCCGATTCATACATATTTTAAGCCTCTAAATTTTATCGGATAAATGTAAATATATTTAAAAACATATATAATAATAATGTATTTACTTATATTCATTCATTACAACATAAAGACTAGGTGTTAACTACCATTTATAATAATAATGTATTATTATTTTTTGGTATAACTCAATGTTGTGTGCAATGTATGATTTCAAAGAAACTCATTGTTTCTTATTGAGTATGATTTTTCTAAAAAGAATCCAAATTAATGTAAAAATTGTATCATATTCATAAATATTAATAGAAATGAAAAATTATTATTCTATAAATACCTGGGTTTCTGCATCGTTCCCCACTTTTGGGAATTTTGGCCCCACAATTTTTTTCACTTATCAAATAGTTTGGGGTTTTTATCCCACATAGCATTTTTAGATTCCCATGTTGACACATCAACAATACGGGTTTTCCAAAAAACCATTACCTTATTAGTTTATCTTTGATCAATAATCTGGACTGGTTGTTTCTCATAAGAAAGATTATCTCCAAAAAAACTACTTCTATACTCAAAACTTGATATGGATCCAAAATATACATTCTCAACACTGAAACATAAAAACATTATTTATATAGGATAAACATGGAGGTAAAGACACTCTGTAGGAAACCAATCCAAGATTCTATAGGATTTGGTTTTGTCTAATTAACCTTGGACTCAACTTTGCCTTATTACTAAAAAGAATCACATTTTTCAATGGGGAAACTCTAAAAAAGATATGATCGCCTACCACAAAATAATATCCTTACATTAGTTATCTGTATAAATTTTTTGCATTCCCTAAGCTACTCTCATATGATTTTGAATCAAATGCTCTTTTTCTACCATATCTTCTACTAATTTTGGTCCCATAAACTTCCTTTCACCTACTTCAACCCAAAAAGCTGGATTTCAACACCGCTTTCCATATAATTCCTCAACTAGTGAAATCTGTATATTGGAACAAAAAATATTATTATAAAAAAACTCACCCAAATAAATATGTTGGTTGAAAATTTCCTGGTAATCCATTGAATAAGCACATATCATATCTTCTAATTTCTGAATTTTTTTTTGACTACCCATCAGATTGTGGATGAAATGTTGTACTAAAATTTAATTCAATTTCCAATGACTTCTAAAGTCCCTTCCAAATGTTATTAGTGAACCTGGGATCCTGATCAGATACAATGGAGATGGGAACTCCCTGAAAACTAACTATCTCTTTAATATATAATTGAGAACGTTGATCTCTAGATTGAGTATCTCGAATAGGGAGAAAATGAGAAGATTTAGTCAATCGAACAATAATAACTCATTTTTCATTATTACCTCAATATTTCATTAGTAATACCCTTACGAAACCAATGGACACATTTTCCCATTTCCACTCTCACACTGGAAAAGGTTGATGCATCCATTTTGGTAACTTCCACTCTGGTATAAACTAATAACAAATCAAACATCTTAGGGTAATGTCAGCAATATCTATTTTCAATTCATCCCACCAGTAATACTCCCAATGATCTTTTTACATCTTAGTATTTCTAGGATGAACTAAAAACAGAGAAATATAAGCTTCTCTTATCAACTCATTATTTAACTACGAATCACAAGGCACGCATAACCTCATTCCAAACTAGAAAACATGGTCATTATCAATGTTTAATTTGGGTAACATACCCTTCTAAACCAATTTATTTTTTTCTGCAACTCACTGTCTTCTTTATAAACATGCTTTATTCTCTCTTCAAGAGACAATTTCACAACCACCTAAAACAAAACTGAGGAATTTATTTCACCAAAAACTCTTAATCCAAAATTCATCAACCGAGAAACCAAAGTATCTCGTTACAAATATAACATGGTTAATGTACAATTACTTTTCTGAATCAAAGCATCGGCTAATTTATTTTCTTCTCCTTGATGGTAATTAATCCTAAATTTATAATCATTGATTAATTCTAGTCATCTCTTCAATATCATGTTTAATAACTTTTTAGTGAATATTTACTTCACACTTTTTTGATCAGTATATATTTCACACATTACTCCATAGAAATGATGCCTAATAATTTTTAATTAAAAAATAATAGTAGCCAATTCCAAATCATGTGTAGGGTAATTTAACTCATGAGGGTTCATCTAAAGTGAAAAATAATCAATAACATGATCCTTATTCATTAGGACACAAAAATTTACTTTCCTTGAAGTATCAATATAGATTGAAAATTAACCATGTCTATAAAGCAGTTCCAAAACTAGATCATTCACCAATCTTCTATTCAATTCCTAAAACACTCATCGAATTCACTTTTCTAAATAAACTAAACATATTTATAAATTAACATAGTTAGTGGGATAGATAATTATGAAACATTTTTAATAAACCTCTTATAATAACCTACATAAACACAAAAAAGACGAATCTCGGATATATTTGTTGGTATTGTCCTTTATTTTACAACTTTTTTTTTCACCAGATTAATAGTTTTTTCATATTTATAAACAAGCTGAACAAGGAATGTAATTTATTGTATCCAATACTTAAACATGCTTAATTTCACATACATTTCCATTTCATTTATGTTATTCAAAACAATCCTTAAATGACTTCCATTCTCCTCTTTATATTTAGAATATACTAAAATATCATTAATAAACAAAACCAAAGACATATCCAAGAACTCATGGATAATTCCATTCATAAGATATGTGAATAAAATAGGTGCATTGGTTAACCCAAAAAGAATGACTACAAATTCATAATGGCCATATCTAGTATGAAACATAGTCTTCTCAAGGACTTTTTCCATTACTTTCAACTAATGTTAACCTAACCTCAAGTATATCTTCAAAAAATACTAAGATCTCTCTAGTTGATAAAACAAATAATTAATATGAGGCAAAAGTTACTTTTTATTAATATATAGGATATTTATGTGTCCATATTCAATGAAAAGTTTCAGTGAATCATTTTTATTTTTAATAAACAATATAGAAGAACCCCATGGTGATGTGCAAGGTTGAATGAAACGATTATCTAATAACTCATGAAATTTTTTATTTAACTATAAAAGTTCAATTTGACCCACTTGATAAAGGGGTTTTAAATTTTTCTTAGCATCCTGAACTAATTCAATAATAAATTAAACTTCATGATCGGGTATTATACAAGAAAACTCATTTGAAAAAACATCAAGATACTAATCTACCACTAGCACATCACTAATATGAATATTTAATTTATTTTCATCAATATTTGCAAGGTAACATTCATTTTTATATTTTACTAGTTTCTTAACTTCCTGATCTATTATAAAGAGTAAGACTTCATTATTGTACACAATAAAAAAATTATAAAAAGAAAGCACTTTAAATATGCAGTCAATATTAGAATGATAAATGGAAAACCAATCCATTCCCAAAATAACATAAAACTCTACAAGAGGAAAAACAATAAGTTTTTAAAGTAGATTCATTATGATCAGAAGTGAAATAATGTTCTCATAATTTATTTTTGTCTCAACATTTCCTCCAGGTGTTCTTAACATTGGTTTGGGATCCATATCTTGAGATGGAATTCCCAATTTACGAGAAAATTCCTCAAAAATTAAATATTGTTTTTACCCTGAATCAAAGAAAATATTGGAATAATCTAAATAAAAAATATTTTTAATGGGTACTACATCATTTGATGGCCAAACATCTGCTGAAGTAGTTTCAAAGGATTTCACCACCCCTTTTTTCTAGTATTTCGGCTGCTTTACTTCATTTAGCTTCTTCATTGGACACTAATTTTCATAATAACCCATTTAATTTAACCTAAAACATTTTATTGACTATAAAACATATTTTTTCCTATTTTACCTCATCAGAAGCACTTACCCGAAATCAAAACGCATTCCCTTCTATTATTTTTAAAATAATTTTCGCAAACTATAAACATAAGTTTCTTACCATCAAACATGTCTTCATTTATATTCCATTTCATTTGCCAAATTGACCTCTTATTCTATTGTTTCTCAAAGAAAACCTAATAATTTTAAAACTCTATTTCCACCTTCTCTACAAATTGAACCTGTTTTTCATAAAATTTGAACTCATAATAAAATAAAACACATTAATAATTTGAATTTATTTCTCATAATAATTATTGATTTTACTATCAATATACTATATAAAATTTGGAGCATACCATGCCAGTCGAGTGAGTTTTTCTTCATAAGTAGCCATTGATTCATCCACCTACCACAATTCCAAGAATTTCTTTTTAATACTCTGTTAAACTGGCTTGGAAAAATATTTATCAAGAAATATACCTTTTAATTCATACCAATAGTGATAATCAATCTCCTTAATATCCTTGATATTTTTAACCATCGACCACCACTGATCGACTTCACCTTCAAAACTGTAAATATCAGGACTAACCTTTTGTTGTTTTGATCACCCTATAAAATACAAAATCATTTCTAGTGCTTTAATACACCCTGAAGATAGCACAGTGTCATATGATCTTCTGAATGATGGGGTATATTGCCTCATGAAATACTCCACTACGGACATGTTCCTATTTGGTTGATCTAGCTGATCCCGTGCATAGATAGAACCATCATTTCTACCCTGAGTCAACTATTCCATCACCAAAACGAATATTTCAGTTCTGATTCTTAACATCTCAGGTTGCTGATTAGAAAGGATTTTTTCCTCTTTATGTCATCCCATCATAGCTTCAATTTTTCCTCTATGGAAAACCATTTTGAATAAAAAAAATATGTTTAGTGAAGAAACATGGTAGTTTTCAAATACTACTCTATCCAATTTCTTACACCATAATAAAACTCCTTAAATAAAACATGAATCATTTTCATGATATAAAGATTCTGGAATTATTCCTATCTATTACCCTTCCTTATACCCTGAGAAAAGACATTTAAAACTTTGGATGAGTATAAAAAGATCTGAAACGGTTATAGAATAAAGAAAAAACATTATTCCATCAATACAGACAAATGAATGAAATCATAATTTTCACTCATATAACATATAATCTATAATATACCTCTTAAAATCATATAATTTATGAATAACACATAGAAATCATAAATCATAAAGTTATCCGGTGGAATCCATAACATACATACATTATATTTTTCACATCTACATAAGTAGTTATGTTTGGAATACCTATCATAATATATTCCCTAATTCTATTAGGAGAAATATTAATGTTTACCTATTCCACATTACCCAATGCATTGGAGAGCTCTCTCGGGCTCACCCGCCCTTGGTTTATCATGGAACCACCCATATACGTAAACAATGTCCAAGAACGATAATATATTCATAACACATAGTACAAGCATAATGTAAAAGACAACATCTACACATTGCAATACCAATATATCATTTCTAGATGTTGACATAATAAATTATATCTAAAAACCATTTTCCATACCAAAACATGTAAAAGTTATTGGTTATTTATTTTCCTTTTAATAACATTTCTTCTAGTTAAGGAATCCAAATATCAAATAATAATCACAGGGGCGAAAACAACGTTGTCACCACATACATTAAAAAGAAACATACCCTCTATCATTTAGTAAAACAATTCGTAAACCAAAAGATTCCATTTCAAAAAATTTAAATTTATTGGGGTTTATACACCGTATAAAATTAGGTCATGTATAAATAAAAATAATCCTCAATTAAAGGAGATTGAGAAAAATTCCCATACATTAATTATGAATTGTCGTGTATGTTCATTGTTCTTCCTAAATAATAGACATAAATTAATTACTACATTATTCATAATATTTTTCAACTTTAGTATTTCATGTATATTACTTATTACCATGTTATAAACATTGCATATTTATTTATGTTAATATTGGTCGTTTTTTCGGTATTCAGTACGTGAGTCAAAAATTAACTTGTTCTAAGAGAAATTTTCCATGAAGTCAAAAATAAATAACCTAGTTAATGATATTAATGATTTAAATTTCATATATATCCATTATATATTTGTATTTATAATATTTCACAACATTTGGAGATATAAAATGAAAGGCACCGTTCATGGAGACAGTAAGTGGTAAGTACGCATAAACCCTACTTTCACTTATTCGTTATATATAATAGAATAAAAACTAAATGATAAATAGGTATATTATATTTACAATAAAATATATTTTTTTATATATGTTAAATATTTTAATTAAATTCATCCTTTATATATTTTATTTATGGAATTAACGAGTTATAGCACATTGAGGGGGCAGTAGTGCGCACTTCCTCAAATGAAATTAATATATTTGTGAATTTTGTAAAACATAAAGTTATACTATGAATAAATAATATAGAAGGATAGGGACAATATAAAAATAATATATATCGTATATAAACATAGTTCCATCATAATGTCCACCATGAGAGTCGTTAGGGAAAATTTTAACAATCACTATTTCGTGAGGTAGTAGTTCGTCGTACATAGAGACAATATGTTTCTATCCATTAGATGGAGGTGTGTGTAAGTAAAATTCTAATAATTATCATAAAAATACTAATATTTTGAGGATACTATTTTTGTTATTTAATAAAATAATAATAATTTAATAGAGAGTGAAGTAGTAAAATAATGAAAAGGAACTTTTGAGAAGATGCTACCAATTAAAAATGTGTAACTCCCTTTGATTTGAGCCAAAAGGATTTCATGAATTTCCTTGTACCTAAGGTAATGATTCTAGAAGGAGGATAGTGATGTTAAAAGCTTATTTGGGCAGTGTTTGGATGATCCAAGGGTCTTTAGAGGTATGATTAAATTTTTAGGGATGATACCCTTTTATAAGAGGGAGGAGGGGAACTTCAGGAAAGTTATGATGTATTATTTTATTATAAAAATATTTTCATATTAAAATTGACCCAATGTAATTTATTTCAAAAATAAGATGTTTTTTGGTCGAAAAACTCTAATAAAATATGTTTTAGACAACTCTTGTTTACAAATTTAACCTTATATTTTAGCATTAACTCTTAGTTAACTAATTTAACTCTTACCATGTCTTCTTGTATATTCATACTATATGGTTAATATATTTACTATAAATTTACAAAAGAATATAAAGTGCTCCATTAAAGAAATATTAAAAATTATCTATGTCATTTGAAAGAGTTTTATATTTTTAAGACTATCATATCATATAATAAAATATTATTTTTTAAAAAACTCATTTATGTCTTGTTCTATGCTATTCATCTCATGGATTTTAAAAACCCCATAACAACATGATTAATTCTAAACTAAATCATTAATTATAAGATAAAAAGTCATACTAATTCATAAAATTATTTTATTGCATAAAAAGGTTTAATATCAATCTATTTTAATATTTATAATATCAATTATTTGAATCCTTTATTAATGAAACAATCATTGGATCATCATTGTGTAATAATTAAATTTATTTATTTAAAGTATAAAAATTAAAAATAACATATATTAAATATTAAATATTTTTATCTTTATAATGAATATTTATAGTCTAATATATCAATTATATGACCCCATATAAAAATTGTTTTAGTAAAAGATACAAGTTTATGTTATATTTTTCTTTACTTCAAAATTAATTCTTATAAAATGTCATTTTCAAATCAATGTGGCTCCCTGAATCCAAAAATATACCCAAGGATTAACATGGTCAGAAATATCTCATAAAATAGTATTGGGACACATTTTCGTGTATTTCATTATAATATAATATTATTTTTTAGCATTATTTTCCAGATTTACCCTTTAACCATGGTAAATATAATAATTACTAGAGTTACTATTCAAAATGTATAAAAATAAAAGGTACCTATTTACACAATTTGGAAATCCATATTAAAAATATGGAACCCATTTTTCATAATTAAAATCACATATGTTGAATAAATTAATGTAAAATTAATTCTCATTGTCAAAACCAAAAAGGGTGTTTTTATGAAGTAAAAAATTACCAAAATATTGGCATGTGTTTCAATTCAATTTCAAAGTGAAATTAATTACAATGACCAAATTTGGATTAAATGATAAAAATATAATATAGTTAATCTTTAAAAGTAAATTAATTTCAAATCTATCTATACAAATGAATTAGATGAAAAAACAGTTTTGACTTAAAATTTTGTAATTTTCACTATTCATTAAAACATGAACTTTATCAAAAATTTATAAGAAATTTATCCAAAGTAAATAATGATGTCCCTGTTATATATAAGAAGTTTATTTTCTCTAATATAACATATAAATGTGATATAAACTTGATTTAAAATGGGTTTTCCAACAAAAGTTGGTAAGACGACCTTTTGAAAATAGTAGAGTATTTCATGCTTAAAATCATATTCAATTTAGTTTTAAGCCTCTAAAATTTATCGAATATATGTAAAGAAATGTAAAAAAAATGTATAAACTTATTTTATTTAGTTTTTTTTATTATTTCCAATACAATATCCAAGCGTTAACTACCATTTAAAATAATAATATTATTAAATTATTTTATTGGTATAATTTAATGTTATGTGAAACGTAAGATTTCAAAGAAACCCATTGTTGGGTGTTAAGTATGATTTCAGATAAAGAATACTCTTTAATGTAAAAATTATATCTTTTTCCTAAATATTAATAGAAATGAAAAATTATTATTCTATAAAAACCTGGTTTCTTACATCCTTTCCACCATTTTGGGAATTATGTCCCCGCAATTATATTTACCCATCAAATAAGTGGTAGTATTTATCCCTCATATAATTTTCATATTTTCATGTTGCCTCTTTAACAATATGGTTTATTAAAAAACGTTACATGATTAATTTCTTTATTCCTCAACACTTTCACTCTTCAGTCAAGAATATGGACTGGTTGTTCTTCATAAGAAACATTCTCTTCTAACTAAACTGCCTCTTAACTCAAAATAGGAGATGGATCTTACATGTACATTCTCTACATTGAAACATGAAAAAAAATGTGTACTAGGGATAAACATGGAGGTATATCCACTATGTATGAAAGTGATCTAACTTTCTCTAGGATTTTATTTGGTCCAATGAACCTCGGACTCAGCTTTACCTTCTTAATGAAATTCATCACACTTTTCCACGGAGAATCATTGAGAAATACATTGTCACTAACCTAGAATGAAATATCCTTCCCTTGGTTATAAGCATAACCTTTCTTCCTTCTCTGAGCTATTCTCAGGTTCTTATGAATCAACAGAACTTTTTCTATGATCTCTTCTACCAATTCTGGTCTCATCAACTTTCTTTCACCTACTTCATCCCAAAAATATAATGTCGGAGACCAATTTATTTATAATGACTTAGATGGTTCCTTATGTATACGAGAATGAAAACATTTATTATATGAAAACTCATCCAAATAAATATTTTAGTCTCAACATCCCTGGTAATCCTTTGATAAAGCACATAACATATCTTCCAATGTCTAAATTTTTCATTCTGACTGCCCATCTGATTGCAGATGAAAAGATGTACTAAAATGTAATTTAGTACCCAAATATATCTTAAAGACTTTCCTAAATAAATAAGTGAACCTGGAATCATGATAAAATACAATGGAGAGGGTAAATCCATGTAACCTGGATATCTCTTAAATATATAATTGAGAAAGTTGATCTAGAGATACAGTATCTCTATTAGGAAGAAAGTGAGTATATTTACTCAATCGATCAAAAATATCCCAAATTTCATTATTACCTCTAGATATCATTGGTAATCCCACTAATAAATCCATGGACACATTTTCCCCTTCGCACTCTGGCACTAGAAAAGTCTAAAGCATCACTTTTTGTAACTTCCACTCTGCTTTAACCTTTTGAAAAATCTATCATCTTAGGGTAAAGTCTGCAATATCTCTTATCATTCCTCCCCACCCTTAAAAATCTAGATGATCTATTTACATCATAGTATAGCTAGGATGAACTGAAAATTGGGAACTATGACAATCACATAACAACTCATTCTTCAATAGTGAATCCTGAGGCACACCAAACCACTTTTGAAACCTCAAAATACTATCTTTATCAATGTTAAATTCCATTAACTTGACCTTATGAATTAATTATGACTCTTTCTACAACACACTATCTTCATTCTATAATTTCATTATTCTTTCTGCTATAGATGATTTTTCTACCACCTGAAACAAAACTGAGGATTTCCATGCACCAACAGCATCCAGTCCAAAATTCAAAAAATTAGAAACCAAAGGATGTTGTTCAAAACATAACATGATAAATGTAGAATTACTATTCCGACCCAATGCATCAACCAATTTTTTTTCGTTCCTAGATGTTAATGATTCGTGCAATCATAATATTTTAATATTTTCATCCATATCCTATATCACATGATTAATTATTTTTGAGTGAATATATACTTAAAACTTTAGTGATTAGTATATATTTCACACTTTACTCCATACAAATAATGCCTCCAAATTTGTAAATCAAAAAACAATAGCGGATAATTCCAAATCATGTGTAGGGTAATTTAACTCATGATGTTGCAACTAATAAGAATCATAAGTAATTACTTGATCATTCTACATTAGGACACAACCAAGTCCATTCAATTAATTATTACTCCAGATAAAAAATTAACCGTTACTGGAAGGCAGGGCCAAAACTGTATCATTCACTAATCATCTTTTCAATTTTTTAAAACATTCACCACATTATTTTTTCCAGATGAACATAACACCTTTTTGAGTAAACTTAGTCATTGGGCTAGATAACCATCAATTTTTTTTAAAATCCTTGTTTAATAACCTACTAAACAAAAAAACTAAATATCTCAATTATATTTTTGGGTCTTGGCCATTATTTAACAACTTTTATTTCAAAATGATCAAAATTAAGGCCATCTTTAGAAACAACGTGAACAAGGAATGAAATTTATTGTAACCAAAACTCACACATGACAAATTTACCATATATTTTCATATATATTTTGGTGTTAAAGACATCCCTTTATTATCTTTCATGCTACTTTTTAATTTTCTAATATAACAAAAATAACATCAATAAAAAAACATTAAAATTATCCAATAACTCATGGAAATTCTATTCATAATATCCATTGATAAAAATGGTTAATTGGTTACCCCAAAAAAGAATATCTAAAATTCATAATGGCCACATCTACTATGAAACATGATATTTGGAATGTCTACTTCCTTTACTTTCAACTAATGGTACCCCAAACTCAAGTCAATCTTCAAAAAATATTAAGCACCCTTGAGCTGATCAAATATATCATCAATACGAGGAAAAGGTCATATGTTCTTAACAGATATGTTATTCAAGGCTCAATAATAAATGTGATGTCTTGTTAAACCATCTTTTTTTAACAAACAAGACAGGTTAACCCCATGGTTATGTGCTAGGTCGAATGAAACCTTTATATAATAATATCTAAAATTGCTTCTTTAACTCTAAATGTTTAATTTCAGGCATTTGATAAAGGAATTTTGAAATTTTATTTACTTTTGGAACTAAGTTAATTGTAAATTCAACTTCATGATTAGGCATTATACTAGGAAACTCATCAATAAAAAACATCAAGATACTCATTTAACAATATCACGTCATTAATCTAAACAGTTCATTTGTTTTCAACAATATGTTCAAGGTAACATTCATTTCCAAATATTACTAGTTTTCATCCTCCGAATATGTTACCAAAAGAAAGGTTTCATTCATGTACACAAAATATAATCCATACAAAAATAACATAGTACTCTACTAGAGGAAAAACAATATGGTTTAAAGGTAGATTCTTTCCACATCCAAGTATAATAAGGTTCTTATAATGTATTTTTTCCTTAGAATTTCCTCCAAATGTTTTTACAATAAGTTATGGATCCGTACCTTGAGATGGAATTCCCAATTTACTAGAAACATTCTCATAAATGAATGAATGTGTAGACCCTAAATCAGACAACACATTGGCATAATCTTAATAAACAATCAGTGTTCCTGATACAACTTCATTTAATGGCCCAACATCTTCTGAAGTAGTTGCAAAGGATTTCACCACTCCTGTTTCCTTGTAGTCTGTCTTCTTTTCTTCATTTCAATTCTTCTTTAGACACTCATAGGAATAAAGACCCATTTCATTGCACATAAAACATTTTACGGACTATAAATCATATTTTTATTACCATTAACCTGATCCATTTAGTGCAATTACAAGCCTTTTGTCCCATTTTACCACATCGGAAGCACTTTTCATAATTCAAAAGGCATTACCCACTATGATTTTTTCCACATTTTTTCACAAACTGAAAAATTATTACTCTTTCCGTAATATTTTTTAGAAGAGTTTTTCCTTTTCATATGCCACCTCAAACTCTTATTCTGTTGTGTGTCAAAGAACATCTCATCATCAGAAAAATGCATTTCCATCTTCTCCACACATCAAAAAAGGTTTTCATAACTTTGGAACTCATGGTAAGCTAAAGCCATTTGATACTTTGAATTTTATCCTGAGAAAAAATGGTTGATTTTACTATCAAGATCCCATATGATATTTGAAGAAAACCATTCCATTTGAGTAAATTTAACTTCATAAGTATCCATTGATCCATCCTTCTACCTCAATTATAAGAATTATTTTTCTGTCCTAAGTCAGACCACCTTATGAAAATATTTCTCAAGAGACATACCTTTGAATTAATCCCAATCAAGGGCATCAATATCATCATTTTCCATGATATTTTTAACCATCGACCACCACTGATCGGCATCATATTCAAGACCATAAAAGGAAAGGCTAGCCTTCTGATGTTCTAACCACCCTATGACATCGAAATTATATTCCACTACCATAATCCACTTTTTAGCTAACACAAGGTCAGATGATCTTCTAATTGATGTGGTTGTTTCTTTATGAAATGATCTTCTATTAACATGTTCCTCTGTTGTTGATCTAGCTAATCTTGTGCATGGATCCCACCACCATTTATAGCCTAAGTCATTGGTTCCATCACTAAAATAATCATTTCAGTTCTGATTCTGAACATCTCAAGTTACTGATTTTTATTGTCGTTTTCCTCTTGATGTCATCCCACCATAGCTGCCCTATTTCTTCTATGGAAACCCATTCTAAAAACAGAAATATAATCAGCGGAAAACATGGTAATCTTAAAATGCTATATTATTTCAATCATACCATAAATTAATTTATCGATATTAATATAACAATATCCTAACTCCTAAATTTGTCCAAATAGATCTTTGATACCAACTATAAGGCCTCATCCTTAAACATTACATAATCATGAGTTAACACAAAAATTAACATTGAAAATATTTTTAGATATATATTTTTAGAGACCTTGGAAATAACTATTACATTACATCTCAAAAATTTCAATGTAGACACTTCTACTATATCCAACTTTTTCTATAATAATAAAATGAATTAAATAAAACAAGAATTATTTTCTTGATTTAAATCTTCTTGAATTCTTCCTTTCTTTTACCCTTCTATATGCCCTATGAAAAACATTTCAAAAACTTGAGATGAGCATGAAAAGCTCAGTAATGGTTATAAAATAAGGAAAGAAAACATAAGCCCATCAATAAATACAAATCAATGAAATCATACTTTTCACTAATAAGAAATATGATCTTTAACTTAAGAATGAAATCATCACATTTAGGAATAAAATAAAAAAATCATTAATCCTAAAAGGTAACTTGTGGCATCCATAACATACTTACTTTTTAGTGTTCACAGCAACATAGGGAGTTACGTTTGGAATAACCATCATAGTTCATACCCTAAATATCATAGGAGAAACAATAATATTTACCACTATCATGTTACCCAATGAATTAAAGAGATATATCGAGCTCACTCACCCTTGGTTTATCACAGAACCACCTGTATACATAAAAAATTCCCATAAACCATAACATATTCATAATACATAAAACAAGCATAAAGGAAAGATAACATTTCCACATTTCAATCACAATATATCATTTCATTACATTGTCATAATAAATTCTTTCTCAAAACAGTTTTCAATACCAAAATATAAAAAAAAGTATATGGTATATATTTTCCTTTTGAAAACATTAGGGATTGTTATGGATTCCAAATATCAAATAATAATTACGGCAGCGGAATGGTCTTTTTCACCGCATAGGTTATAAATAAACAATCTCTTTTCCATTTAGAAAAACACATCATAAATCTTAATTTTCTTTTTGAATGAAATAAAAATTAAATGGCATTGTATAACCCATATAAAATAAAGATGTGTATAAATTAAAATAGGACTCAATGAAAGGATATTAAGACGATGTCCTTTACCATGAGTCTGACTCGACACTTATATTCCTTGTTCTTCCTGAATAATAACCTTTAGATAATTTATTCTTTCATCCAAAAAAAATTCAATTTTATTATTCCTTTTATATTAATTATTACCATGTTATAAACATTACATAATTATTTAAGTTAATATCAGTAGTTTTTTTGATAATCGGTACTTGAGTTGAAAATTAACTTGTTTTGAGATAAATTGTCCATATAGTCAAAATTAAATGATATCCATAATGGAATTCATGATTTAAATAAAATATATATCTAGTATAAGTATTTATTTATAATATTATATAACACTTGTGGATAATAAATTAAATCCACTGTTCATGGAGACGGTCAGTCTTATGTACGCATGAACACTAATTTCATTTATTTTTCATATTTAAAAGAATAAAATATAAATGATACATAGGTATATTATAATTACAATGTAATTTAATATTTTAAATATGTTACATATGTTCCTTAAATCCACCTTTTATACATCCCTCGTATGGCATAAATGATTCATATCACTTTGATGGGGCGGTAGTCTGCACTTCCTCAAGTGAAATTATTGTATTTACACATTATGGAAATCATAATGGTATTCTGTAAATAAATAATATAGAAGCATCGAGAAAATATAAATATTATATATATAATATATAAATATATTTCCATCATAATTTCTACCATGACATGTTGTAGGGGAAAATTGAGCAATCATCATTTTGTGAGGCAGTAGTTCACCGTACAGAGAAATTATATGTTTGTATCAATTATACGGGGGTTTGTGTAAGTGTAGCTAGAATAATTATTATATCAAAATTCTAGTATATTTAGGATACTTTTTTTTATGTAATTAAATAATAAAAATATAATATAGAGTGAAGAAGTAAAATAATGGAAAGAAACTTTAGGGAAGATGATACCTCTATAAAACATGCACCTCCCTTTGATTTAGGCCAAAAGGCTTTCTTTAATTTACTTCTACCTAAGTTATGTATTATAGGAGGAATAAAAAAAATTATGGAGAATATTTTGAATGATTTTGGATGATATAAGGGGCTTGATATGTGTGATTAAATGGGTAGGGGTGATGCCCTTTTATAAGAGGGGAGAGGGGAACTTTAAGATTGTTTTGAAGTATTACATTATTATAAGAATATATTCATTTTAAAATGGTCCCAATGTCATTTATATAAAAGATAAAATTCTTTTGGGTCGTAAACCCCTCAAAAATTAGGTTCTAGATATCTCTAGGCCACATATTTAACTTTATCATTTAGCTGTAACCCTTAGCTAACAAATTTAGCTCTTACCATGTATTCTTGAAAATTCGTACTACATGGTTAATACAGTTACTATAAAATTACAAACGAACATAAAGTGATTAATTAATGACATTTTCAACATTATCTAAGTTAATTTTTTTAAAATTATTTTTTTAGGACTATTATATTATTTAATAAAATAGTATTTGTTTTCAAATCGCATTTATGAAAATTTTCATACTATTCATATCATGACTTTTTATAAATCCATAAATACAAGATTCATTAGATAAAAACATTATTCATTAAAATATATAAATTCATACTCATCCATAAATTTCTTGTATGGTATAAAAATGCATAAAAAATTTATTTTAAAATTTATAATATCATTTATCCAAATCATTTTTTAATGAAGCAATCATTTCATCATCATTGTTTCATAATTAAATTAATTTATATAATGTATAAAAATTATAAATAAAATATAATTACATAGTAAATCTTTTTATAGTTATAATTACAACATATATTGTAAGATAAAATTATATAACCCCATATAAAAATTCGTTTAGTAAAAGATACATGTTTATGTTATATTTTAATTTACCTTAAATTATTTTCTTATAAAATGTCATCTTCACATCAATGTGGCTCCATTGGGTCGAAAAATCGATCCATCGAAGCCCATGGTTAGACATATCTCATCCAATAGTATTAAGAAACGTTTTAGGGTAGTTTAATTTTAAAATAATAATATTTTTCACACTAATTTACCTGATTTACCCTTTAACCATTGTAAATAAAATAATTACTGGCGATATTATTTATAATGTCTAATAATAAAAGGTACCAATTTAAAAAAAATTACCACTTGATTCCAAATATGGAATCCATATTTCCAAATTCAAAACACATAAGTTGCAAAAATTAATTTATAATTCATTTCAGTTCTCAAAACCAAAAATCATGTTTATAAGAAAAAAACTACCAAAAGAATGTCATGTGTTTATGTACAATTCCAAAGTGAAATTAATTCCAATGACCAAAATAGGATTAAAAGATAAAAATATAATCCAAATACAATTTAAAACCAATTTAAAGTAAACTCTAACTATATAAATAAATTAGTTGAAAAAGTAGTTTTGACTTAAAAAGTGGTATTTTATGATATTCATTAAAAAATGAACTGTATCAAAAAATTGAAATAAATTTATCCAGATAAAAATTTGATATCATGATTCTATATGATAAGTTTATTTTTTATAATATAATTTATAAATGTAAGAAAAACAAGATTTAAAAAGGGTTCACCATCTAAAGACAGTAAAACAACCATTTGAAAATATTAGAGAATTTCATAGTTAAAATAAGATTCATTATTAATTTAAGCATAAAACATTTATCATTTAAATGTAAAGAAATTTAAAAAAAATATATAATTATATTGAATTTATTTGTGTTCATTCAAGCCAATAAAATGTCTAAGAGTTAACTACCATTTAAAATAGTAATATTATTATATTATTTTTCAATGTAACTCAATGTTTTCTGAAACCTATGATTTAAAAGAAACCCATTGTTGTGTGTTGAGTAAGCTATCGGAAAAAACATCCCCATTAATGTAAAAATAATATCTTCTTCCTAAATATTAATAGAAATGAAAAATCATTATACTATAAATACATGGGTTGTTACCCGACCCATGCTCGGTTCTGTCATAACACTTATCTTCTTGAATGAGGGTCTCGCATATACCTAAGTTAGTCCTAGATTATGGAGAACTCATGTTGGAAGAAGGTTTCTCTCTGAACCTATGTTAGGTGAACATTTCCACATATGGGGGGTTGCACTATATGAGGAGGAACTACAAACACTTCTGGTTGAACAAGGGGATTTTGACTTTTTCAATCAATGTCCTCATTCTCATTGGATGAATAATTAATGAGAAATACTGGATATGTATCGAATGGAGGAGCTTTAACCATTGCTAGATGTGACTCATTATGATACGGTCATGACTATTCTACCCGGCCAAGAAGAACAATTGGTCGTGACAACGAATCTTCCAAGACTGGATAAGAGGACTATGCATGTAGAGATCTATACGGATCCCACTTATTGGTCTAAATATCATGCATGAATTTTCTTGAATCGCTTTCCTAGGAAGCTTGGTCATTCACATATCCTTAGCTCTATTGATGATGGTGTCTCCCGAGGCAAATCAGATGACACGCTTGCACTCTTCATCATCAGGGATCAACTAGGGCTCCACAAACTCGATTATATATATAGGGGCATACACTTAGTTATCATTGGATAAATATTAAAATATTGGGTGTACTCTAGGGGTGATCCCCATATTTGGATGTATGAAATATCTCGTAGTGGGAGATGAAATCAACATTAGTGGAGAATTTTGTTTTCTGTTTTTCCATCAGTTACCATTCTTCTAAGAGTTTGATGGTTGTGATTTTGATCCAGAAGAAGATGTGGAGGCGATAAACAGAGGTGGTGAAATGTATTTAGGAGAATCAACCTAAATAAAACTAGAAAATATGAAACCATGAGTATTATTGACTACTTGGTGATCCCACTAGTCATAATATTTCTAAGTCCCATGGATGGAGACCTACTGCCAACTACCTTCTCTATCGATGTCGATATTCTTATATATGCATTCCACCTATCCATGGGTTAGAACCAATCTGAACACATTGTTATCTACCAGTTTGGGGATCCATCATTGATCATATAAAGTCAATTGATGGTGTTCTCATAGATTATGTGATAATGTAAGTAGTGAGGGTGATCAGTGGGATTATGCTCCTGGAGTTTCGTACAGTCTAGAAGCATCATATTTCCTTGATCTAGGGAACCACTGATGTAACCTAAAAACATGAGAATCAATTAATGAGTAGTTATGTTTTCTCGTGTATGGGAAGTGAGGTCTAGGAGATGGGCCTTGGTGATGGATCAGAGCCACATTCTTTCACATAAGTGGTGGTTGTGAATTATAGGGTGTCACCAAAAAAATTTGTATTTGGTGTTGTAGTCATGAAGCTATGCCTGAGTATTCTTACATCAGTAAGGATATGGAAGGGGCTTTGTGAGTTACTAATATTGAATCTTGGGAGACTCTATCTATATGATGATATTAGTATCTTTCTTTGGAGACTCTTCTCACAAATGATGGAGGAAATAGTCGCGCCATCCTGGGTAACTACAAGGCTTCCATTAGGCACGAATCATTGTCATAGATCCCATAAAACACCTGGGAAGTTATGAGGGATGATATAATGGACCTTCCCAATCTTAACATTCCCCATTCACATATTCATCAGCTGCTCTGGATTCATCAGCATGTCTAGTGAATACATGAGGCCCCTCCACCAAGAGACAATATTCATGAATCCCTCTTTGGTGCTTAAATACACTTGAAGTGGTTATAAATACTAGTATTGATAATGGTATAGTTGAACTGTTTTAGAAACTGCGTGTGGAGATCTTCCCATCCAAAAATCGAACTGATGAGTATCTGGTCGTACTAGACAAATACCAACCCTTCAAATTTCTACACAAAACCATAGACCTCACTGGCCTCATTTTGTTCTAGAATTCCCAAAAAGGCACTTTACCTTTAGATGAAGTGATTTAGATGCTATATCGGATCTCCAATCCCATTAAAGAAGATTAAGGTAGGATTATAGAAACATGGAGGTGCTTTCATGTCATCCAACCATGATAGATACGACTCTCCATTAGCTGGGATTTCAACCAGTCATGCCACCAGGGGTTTGAGGCGATCTGTGTGAGAAACTATCAGATCATCCTAGAAGGGGTACCTATAATGATGTGTATTCCTAACCACTAAATCCTTAACATGCTCATAAACATGATTTCATGGCTCGAAAACACATTTAGTGACCAATAAAGTGGCAGAAAAATCATTTTTTGGAGTTTCCTATGGAGCATATTGATACGAATCCTGAGGATAGTTATCACAACTTTCAGTTATATTTGGAAACACATAACATGGAATCTAAAAATAAACTCCACCCTAAACTCTATCAGAGTGAACGAGATCGTTGAGATCGATCAGAGGTAGATGACTGAGAAAGAAATTTGGATGTTCTTACTTCCCTAGTTCTGGAGGGATAAGAATGGCTTGAGAATCACCATAATCTAGGAACTAGTCTAAAGGGAACTCAAAACAGATAACGTCAATGAGCCTCCTTTTATAAAAAATATACCTGATCAATGAGTCCGTGGTGAGATCAACCTTTATCTATTCTGCGAAATTAGAAGGGTTGGGTGGTTTGGAGGTGCATACCAATTCACTACCCTTGTTGGTGTTCTTTCAGATGATAAATAACCTGGAGGGTTCTCTAAGGCAATGTGCCTACCTTTTTAAGTGATTTTAAACACCAACAGTGTCAACCAGATGTTTTTCTACCCTTGAGAGTGGGTTATCTTCATCAAATCCCATTTCGGTGTCCCTATATCGATTTATCTAGAGGACAATCGTGTTCACCATGAAAGAGACCTCAGTCATGTACTTTATGTCTCTTAGAATGTCAAGTTATCCCAAGATAAGACTATAAAAGAGAGTAGAGTATCACCAAAACCCTGGATCCACACATGTGGGACTCCTCTTCAATGATTCTCTGATGAACAGTGCAGGTCTGAACACATATATATTGAATGTTACGGTGGTAACTGTGTGACATATGATGCAACACCATTGGAATTACTTCCAAGTCAAGCATCTAGAGCAGCTGGCTGATTTCATTAAAGTTAAATCAACTCTTATGTTAGACCAAATGATGATCATTGAGGCACAAATTCATCTCCAAGATTTTTTGGAGAAATAAAAAATCGCATCCTGAGTTAGGGTCTCTAGAATGTCAATGTCGGGAACTGCATTCATACAAAACATATCAAAAAACTGACTTGTAGTGATTGTATCCCATATGCTTTCATATTCAAAAGTGTGAAACGAATCTTGTCATCCCCAAGATTCAATTATAGTTTCATGTGAAACCAAAAGTGGCACGAATGTGGACCGTTGTGGTAGTGTAATAGTTGGTGGATAGATTGTTGTATACACTAACTAATCAATGTATGTGGGGTCATCTCTTAGAGGTAGTCCTAACTACATCATTATATTCCTATTGAATGGGGCTACAACCATAGCCTTATGTTCAAGGGAAGTGATTGTAATCTGTAGATCCATTGGATGATCACAATCTATCATATCTCATAAATATTCACCATGATCTTATGTGTAGGTATAGAATTATGTTGGTGGTGACCTAGATGACTACACCGCAAGAACCTTGATGAGAGCCATGTCTTCCCCCTCATGCATATACCTACTATGAGATTTGGGGATGTTGTAAAATTCAAATTTCAGAATGACGAATCTCACCTGCATGGATCCTTCCCCAGACTATTATTTAAAGCATCAGGATAAAGGTTCCATCATTGAATAAAAATAATATTAATAATTTGATAAGCATATGGGATTGACAATGACCTATTACGTCCTAACATTATTTGTTCGTTAGTGACGATTCTTGGTCGGTCGTTTCATCGAAAGTATGTTATCGGTGCCCCAAATTGATATTACCCACTATTAAATTTAGTATTGTGCAAGTGTGGGGTCAATCCATAGGGAACTTTGGTAGTTTGTTGGTTCTGTTGATTTTATAATTAATTTAGTGAAACATGCATAATTTAGAGTGGATTTTCATTGTTTGGAATGAGAGAAACTGTTTTTCTTAATTTAAGAAAATTATTAACAATTTAAAGGAAACAACAAGCGATTTAAAGGTGTTTTGACAGGAAGAAAAGTGTATTAGGGATGTGGTGGTTATGGAGTTTTTATGCAGATTGATTAAATGGTTATGTTGTTCATGATAATTCATCATTCTGGGTTTTATTTTATCACATGATTCCTTGGTCCGGTTTCACTTGTTTGGAATTGAAGAAATTGACTCCTTGCTCTGGTAGTCAGTGTTTCTCAATTCTTAATTTGGTTCAGTCCATTTATGAATCGGTGAAACCTTTTCAATGGTCATGAAAGCTTTCACTGTTACTGTTCTTTTATATTGCTGAGAATTCTTCCCTTGATCCAGCTCAAAATTCTCAGTAATATTTAGCAATGTTTTAAGAGGAGTAAGAATAATTAAGAAGAATGAACACAACTATCTAAATCAATACAACATAATACAATCCTTAATTTCCAACAACCCCAACACAATGGTTTTAGTTACACATGGAAATCATGATGGGAACAACACACTCGATACCTGATGAATTTATTGTGTAAGCTTCGAGGAGTGGTGTCGGTAGGTGGAATAGTGGAACAATGGCACCACGGTGGTTTGGGAATGGTAGCAGCAGAACTTCTCCTTCCTCCGATGGTTTCTTGAACTCCCAAAATCCAAAGGCCAAGGCCTCTATTTATAGAAAAATAAAGTAAACAGCGTGTATAGAATGTACACGTTGTGTACTTCTGACAACGTTCTTTGGGCTCAATTTTCTCCACTGGTATGTGGCCTAACACGCCGTCTTTGACTTTGAACACGGCACCGCCTTGTAGGTGAGTGTACACGGTGTGTAGCGCCACCATACACGGTGTGTAATACCAAAATATGGCCACCAACCCCTTATAGAATAGCAGACACTGCGTGTAGAAATGGAACACGATGTGTCTCCTTCAACGGCCACATGGGCGTGTAGACTCTTCTCGGCGACAACCGCTTCTAGAATGTAGTACACAGAATGTAATGTCGCCCCACACGGCATGTAGCTTCTACCTGGTGACATGGGCGTGTATTCTCTCTTTTAATCTGTGTCCTTGTCTGGATGTACACGGTGTGTATACAGGGTACATGCCGTGTAGTTTCAAAATTTTCACAAACATCCCTCGATTTGTGTATTTTGGCCAGAAAGCTCTTGAAAATAGACAAGGTCACCAAAATCAAAGTATTTTTCTTCTAAGAAGTAGGTATTTGTTGAAAACTTGCTTTTATTTTCAATAATATATAGGAAAATGTATACACAAATTGGGTGCATCAAAATCCTCCATATATAGTCCTTTTCTTTCCCTCATGCAAAAATGTCAACATCTAATTAAAAGAGCCTATACTTTTAAAAATAAGGCATTCAATTAATCAAAAAGTATAAATGATAATGTTACCGAGGAAAATTCTAAAAGTCGCAAACAAATTCAATTAATAATATAATAAAATCATTCCTCATATATATAATTCAATTAACTACTCTCATCCCCTTTCAACACATTTTTCAACCATTCATAAATAAGCATGCACTTGATGATCTACCTTACTAGTAAAACACCACACCCCACACTCAAGATGTTTTTATTCAGAGTTATTCTCAATCTAAGGTATATACACTCTATCCATAGGTTTTTAGGATATCTTTTTCTCTACTTCAGAAAAAATTGAATTACAATAATCAAGAGGGCTTTATCAATACGGTTTAGATATCTCTATGGCTAAGGGTTGGTAGGTTCAGATGTAAAAAATAAATTCTGAAGCTTGAAAAAGGAAGGATAATTCCTCTAAACAACATTGCATTATATTAAAAGTAATTTTCAATGAAAATGCATCCTTCATAAGATTATTAAAATGCCGTTATAATCACCACATTTTCCCTTAGTCAAGTAGGGTTCTGAAATCAAATGAACACAAGGTTCCCTTCTCTTTTGTTTTTATTTTTTTTCTTTTTTTTGTAAGAAGAACTCAAGGGAAAAACTTATGAATACAAAAAATAATTTTTTGGAACCCTTTATGCCCCAAATAGTCAAGAGGCACTCCCCCACACATTATTTCATGATTGTGCACAAAAATATACCATGTATTTCCAACTCCTTTATTAAAGCTCCAAAATGAATAATCATGCAAAGTTCAAAAAGAAATAGGGTAAGAATGGAAATAGGCTTGTAACGTGGCTTCCTATAAAGTTTTTTCATGGATTCTATGGGCTTATCTAAGATTAAATATTGGGTATGTCTCAAGATAAAGGGGTGAAAACAATCTAGTGCCTCAATAATTTTAAAGTAATTCAAAAATTCTCCATGTTTTGAAAAGAAAAATTGCAAATTATGGAAGTTATGCATATCCTAAGAATCTCTCAAGAAAGAGGGTATTTAGAAAAAAATACAAAAAAGGTTTTAGAATACCTCTCAGGAGTGGAAAAATAATAAAGGGACAATCAAGTCATGGAATGCATATAAATGATTAGCCTAATCAATGTAATTAATCAAGGATTAAAAGTTTCAATTGAAACTATATCAGCAATAATTTTAAAATATTTAAATACTAAAATAAGAATGCAACCCTCAAGAAGTTCCTACTAAATAACTATAGCATTTATAAGAATGATTAACCAAAATTGATTCACATTTTCAAATATATAATATAATAATGATGTCTCCTAGACTAGTTCATGGGAAAAGACTAAGGTGAAATAGAGAGTGGAGGCTCCCCCACACTGAAAATCACACGCGTCCCACCAAGTGCCCAATAAAGAACAAGGTAAAGTGGGGACACAAAAAGTGGACTAGACCGAGGGAAAGTTACGAAAAGAGTAAGATCAAGAAAGAAATGAAAAACAAATGAAAAAGTATACTCCCTTCATGTCTAGGTGACGGAAAATGGTATGTGAAGTAAAAGCAAAACCCAAAATGATCTAGAGTACCTGTGATGGGGAAAAAGAAACAATGAAAGAAGGCATAATAAACATAGGAAGAAGAGATCACAAATATATATAAAATGAAAAGAATATGTCCCAAAACTACTCATGGGGTCGCCTCAGAAGAGGAACAATCTAGGACGGGATCTGCTGGAGGACACGACACATGAGGCATTGAAGCTGAAGGCGCGGACCCAATGGTGGGATGGGAATCCAGAGAACTAGGAGCCGCATGCACAGGATCTTAAAAATTAAGCGCAACAGCACTCCCAGGACTGCCAGTAGTGGTGGCAGTAGGAGAAGTAGCAGCAGGGCCCACAGTAGACAGTAGAGCATAGTCTGTGGCCTGCGCAGTGAAGGGTGGTGGAGCAGCAGTAGAAGGGCCAGGAGCGGAGGCAGAGGTAGGTGGCGGAGGCAACAGAAGACCAAGATGATAAGCAACAAGTGCCAAAAGCTGCTCCATGCGGTCCTGGAAGTTGTCGAGATGAATCAAATGTTGTGCAATGGTGTCCTGGATGCCGATGATACAGACCAACTACTGCTCCATCTGATCCGGTCGGCTATCGAAGTGACCCAATACCTGCTCCACCACGGCTAGTAAGAGGGAAATGGTGAGATCAACCAAGGGTGTGGTGGTAGGTGAGGCTGGATGTGGTCTAGAAAAAGGAAGGATATAAGAAGAAGGGTCCATAAGAGGGGGTGGGTGAGGAGACTAGAGCGGGTGGGGAAGGAGGAGAAGGTGCATCTGCGGGGCCTGGAGGGTCAGCAGGTGGGTGGGGGCGAGCCTGGGAAAGGATATAGGCACCCCCCTGCTTCCTGAACATCCCCATGCGAATGAGCATGAGAAATCCCATCTGCTGGGGTGAACCTAACAGGTCATGAGGAAAAGATGGCTCGAATACCCCTAGGAGGTGGGCAAGACGGGTGGTGTAAAACCCGCAATTCAGGTTGCCCTGGCGGCCAGTAAACATGGAGTGAAAATAGGAGTAGGCTAGATAGGGGAGGTCTAGGTAGTCATGCTGGATGACACAGGTAAGGATCTCCATTTCACGGCCGGTCATGACCCCCATTTCCTCATGGAGGGGGAAAAGGATGGAGTTAAAGCACCGATGGGTGGTGCAGATGATGGGGTCAGTGATAAGGGCGCTCTTCTGGGAAGTGGGGGAGTATCGGTGGTCAGGCCCAGTGATCTCCCGACACATAGTGATGATCTGAGAGCGCTCAAGCCTGGACAGGGTTGAAAAAGGAGGAGGGGTGATGGGATGGGGGTAGAAGCTGCACCCTCAGCCAAACTCGGTCATGGTGAGGGAAAAACTCATGCCGCCAAGCCGAGACCATACCATGGGCACCATATCACCAGGTGTCTCCCGATACTCCACTCCATCAAACTCAAACGTGGCTGTGAACTCCAAAAATAAATCGCGAAAAACAGGAGTGTTGACCTGGATAATATCTAGGAGTGGGGTATGCCTGAGAAGCTCCTCCAAGTCCTCCCATTTACCAAGTTGCTGCGGAATACTACTGTTGAGGAATCGGCCACTCAACGGTAACGGCCAGCGAGAGAAGCGTCGGACCGTATCATATGCAAGATCGGTGACCAGGAATACCGCGCATGGATAGGCAGCACCTGCAGGTCCTGGACCAGGTGCAGGTGCAGCAGCAGGGGCTGGCTCTGTGGGTGGATCTGCCGGAGTTGAGAGTGGTTCGGTGGATGGGGGGATCGACGAGGGACCAGCTGCTGATGAAGATGGCTCAGGGAGAGTGGTAGGTGGTGTAGTAGAAATAGTGGTGCCGGAAAGCTCAGTGCCAGAAGGTGGAGGTGCAGCAAAAGTAGGCCCGGCCTCCACTGAGGGAGTGAGTGGCGGCAGAATGGCCAACGGAGGGAGCTTGAAGACCGGACCATCTGGGTCCAACTGCGTAGGAGGTTGGTGTTGGATCCGACGATAGATGGGCCTCTCTCCCTCGGTGGCGGAGGCCGACCGATTCCCTCAAGAAGGATCGTGATCTTCCATACCCTGAAAAAGAAAGAAAAACCAAACCAAAGAAAATGAAAAGAAAATAAAATGAAAGAAAAAAATAAAAAGTGAAAAAATAGGAAAATAAAAGTACACGACATGTAATCCAGAGTACACGGTGTGTAGTAAAAATGTAGAGTATCCATTTTCCCTGGATAGACACACTGCGGGCGAAAATTGTCCATATAAGAGTACACGGTGTGTACCGAACACACAAGTCCTGTTCAGAAAAGTGTTGGTGGTCATGTGTTACATAAGACACGACCATGTTTTTATCATTTCAGAGAAAAAACTACATGCCATGTCGGTTAAAGACGAGGAATGTATTTCACTCGAGGAATATGGTCGTGTGGGGGGCGAGACAGGGGCCGACTAAAGGAAATGGTATACATGGCGTGTACCGAACACACACGTTGTGTGTAGGAACATGGGGTAAGAGGTCATGTCAATGGCTACACACGGAGGCGCCAAAAGTAATTTCATACACATAATGTACGGAAAACACACACCGTGTTAGAAAATGGTGTGTGAGGTGATGTGCAAAAGGACATGTGGGCACGAAAAAGAAAGGTACAATGTGTGTACCGAACATACACAACATGTATATTCAAATTTTGAATTATTTTTTGTGTGGCCATGTACAGACCTACACAGTGTGTGTTCTTCATGTCGTGGCCATGTATCGCGGAAGTCGAATGGTCGGATGTTCCGAAACTCGTGCTAAACTAGTCTAAAAACATGAAATAGAGGGTGTAGAACTGCGTACCTTGACCGAGGATCGCAATGAAAGAAGAATCAGAACCTGAAATGTCTTAAATCGACGGATCAGAGTATGGTGGTTCGGGTGGTGTTCGGGAGAAGAAAATGGGAAGAGGGGAAGAAATGGGGAGGTCACACGACACATGATGAAGTCGGGTGGACCGAAGCTTATATAGCCACAGTACACGGCGTGTATGTCCGGACTACACGCCGTGGATTCCCATTTTTTTAGGAATATAAAAATTAATATATATATATATATAATTATTATAGTAAACTATATAATAATTAATATTAATTAAAAGATAATAAAACTAGACACGTAATGTAGTAGGTAAATACACGATGTGTGTTTAAAAACTGTAAAAATACAAGTACAACCTTTGGTCCGGTGCTCAGGGCGAGGTTTGAACCGGTGATGGGCTGTTTCGAATGGAAGCCCTCAAACACTGGAGCGAAGGTTGTACTGCTACCCATATTAATGATATATATATATTTATTCAATAAAGCCTATACACACGAGAATAAAGAAAATAACAACGTGTGGTTTTTAATTATAAAATAAGGGGATGAAGTAGGGAGATTAGCGTGATTCGAACCCGGGTCTTTTGAACCCGGTGCCGAGACTTTACCAATATGCCAACTTCATCCACACGTTATTTCTTATTTTAAAATTTTTTTAAATTTATATCTGAAAATTTTGGTGCACACAGCGTATATCTAAATGCACGTCATGTGGTTTTATTAAGAGAACAAATGATGGAAATAGGATGGTTGTCTGTATTTGAACCCGAGTCTTTTGGAACTAAGTTACAATTCTAGCCAACCATCCCATCCCCATCATGGGTTTTATTATATTTAAACACATTTATAAATATATATGACAAATACCACACACGTCGTGTAAGTAAAATGAGGAACCCCATACTGAAGGTAGGTCTGGAGGATTCGAACCGAGGACGGCTCGAATAAACTTTAGTGACTTTACCATCAGCACCGGCATCATACCTGGTTATTTATTTGTTTTTATATAGATTTATACTATTAATATTATAAATTAAAAAGATAAGTACATGCCGCGTATACAAGTGGGACATGGCGTGTAACCTCTGGGTTGCCTCCTAGGAAGCGCCTTTGTTTTAGGTCGTTGCCTCGACCTACTTACCTTGCTTACCTGAAATGGGTGGTGTAGGTTGGTCCTTCTATATCTTCCATGGGATGGTTAATTTTTAGGCGTTGGCCGTTCCCCTTGAATGGTTGACCATCCACCTTAGCAATTTCCACCGCTCTGTGAGGGAATAATCGTAGGACATGGAACAATCCTGACCATCTTGATTTGAGATTTCCTGGGAATAGACGAAGACACGAATTGAAGAGGAGTACCTGATCACTGGTTTGAAATGTTTTTCATGAAATCATCCGGTCGTGGATGGATTTTGTCCTCTCCTTTTACAATTTGGCATTTTCATATGCTTCCCTTCTGATTTCATCGAGTTATGATAGTTGGAACTTACGTCTCTCTGTGGATGCCTTCAGATCAAAATTTAGGGCTTTGACGGCCCAATATGCTTTGTGTTCTAGCTCCAATGGCAGATTACATGGTTTTCCATATATGTGACAAAATGGTGACATCCCTAGTGGCGTCTTGAAAGCGGTATGATAGGCCCACAAAGTATCGTCTAGCTTTTTGGACCAGTCCTTCCGTGAGGTAGTCACTGTTTTCTCCAAAAAATTTCTGAGCTCGCGGTTGGAGAGCTCCACCTATCCACTTGATTAGGGATGGTATGGTGTACCCATGTGATGCTTCACGCCATATTTTTAAAGCACTCCTTTCATTAACGTGTTGTCAAAGTGAGTCCATCTATCACTGATCAGCACATGAGGAACGTCGAACCTGCTGAAAATGTTCTTCTTGAGAAAGTTTACGACCACCATGGATGTGTCATGGATCGTAGTAGTGGATTCCACCCATTTGGAAATGTAATCAACACAGACGAGGATATAGGTATGCCCGAAAGAAGGGGAAAATGGTCCCATGAAGTTGATGGCCCAGAAATCAAAAATCTTGACCTCTGGGATGGGGTGCTGGGGCATCTCAGCTCTACATCCCTTATTACCTGTGCATTGTCATGGATCACAATGGGTAATGAAGGATCGATCATCTTTATACATGGTAGGCCAAAAAAATCCAGATTGCGGAATCATTTCTATGGTATGGTCCGGCTCATGATGTCCTCCAACGGGTGAGTCATGACAAAATTACAGGACCCCTTGGACCTCCGTCTCTGGGATGAACCATCGGATCACCCCATCTCCACAGGATCAGAATAGGAGTGGGTCTTCCCAGAAGTATTTCTTAACATCAGAGATGAATCTTTTCTGCTACTGGAAGGATAATTCGGGATTAATGGAACATGTAACTAAATAGTTACCAATATCAGCAAACCAGGGCCTAGGGGATTCAATAATTGAAAAGAGTTTTTCATCAGGAAAATCCACCCTTATTTCTCGATCCTCTTCTTTCTCCAAGTGTGGCAGATCCATATGGGATAGATTATCAGCAACCATGTTCTCACTCCCCTTTTTATCTCGGATCTATATATAAAATTCTTGTAAGATGTTGATGCATCGGATCAATCAGGGCTTTGCATCCTTCTTGTTTAATAGGTACTTAAGTGCTTCATGGTCAATATAAACAATAACTTTAGTTAGCACAAGGTAAGAACGAAACCTGTCAAAGGAAAATACCACTTCCATCACCTTGTCCTCTGTAGTAGTGTAGTTCAGTTGGGCCACATTGAGTGTCCTTCTGGCATGGTAAATGAGACAGAAGATTCGGTCCAGCCATTGTCCAAGGAAATCTCCTACCGCATAGTCACTATCAGCACACATGTCTTCAAATTGTGTCTCCCAGTTGGGAGAAACCATGATTGGATATTCTACCAGACACTGTTTTAGATGCTCAAAAGCTGAGGTGCATGCCTCACTGAACTCGAAAATAGCATCCTTAGACATGATATTGGAGAGGGGTTGTGCTATATTCATGAAATCACGAAAAAGTAGCCTGTAAAAACCTACATGGCCCAGGAATATGTGGATGGCTCTAACAGAAGTAGTAATGGGAAGTCATGAAATGACATCTATTTTTGTTGGATCCACCTCTATCCCCTTTGAAGAAATTCTGTGGCCAAGAACTATGCCACATTTCACAATAAAATGAAACTTTTCCCAGTTCAAAACTAGGTTAGTTTTTTTGCATCGCTCCAGTACTAGCTCCACGTGCCACAAACAGGTGTTGAATTACTTCCCATAAACGGAAAATTCATCCATGAAGACCTCCAGGATTTGTTCTGCCATGTCATGAAAAAATAGCCAGCATGCATCATTGGAAAGTGGCGTGGGCGTTGAACATACCGAAAGACATCCTATGGTAGGAAAATGTTCCGTATGGGCAGGTGAAAGTGATCTTCTCTTGATATTATGGGGAAATGGAGATCTGATTTTATCAATAGTAGCCATCGAGGAAGCAGTAATATTCGTGCCATGCGTGCCTTTCTAGAATTTGATCCGGGAAGGGAAACGGAAAATGATCTTTCCTTATGGCGTCATTCAGCTTACTATAATCTACATAGACTCTCTATCTTGTGACAGTGCGAGTTGGGATGAGCTCGTTCTTGTCGTTTGATATGATAGTAATGCCTCCCTTCATTAGGGACCAATTGCAGGGGACATACCCACGGGCAATATGATATAGGGTATATGATTCCTGCATCTAAAATCTTGATTACCTCTTTATTTATGACTTCCTTTATGTTAGGGTTCAGACACCATTGGTGTTGTCAAGATGGATTTGCTCCTTCTTCGAGTAGCACCTTGTGGGTGAAAATGGTAGGGCTGATACCCTTCAAATCTACAACTGTCCATCCAATTTCCTACTTTCTCCGCTTCAAAACATGAAGAAGTGCATCCTCCTATTCCTGTGATAGCGTTTCATTAAGTATAATTGGAAATGTATGATGATCACTCAAATACTCATACATTAAGGAAGGTGAGAGAGGTTTTAACTCTAGCTCAGGTGCCCTGAGAACTGAAGGTACTAGAGTTTGTACATCTGTCCTCACTAGGACGTTAGGAAAGACAACTCATTGCCTGTAGTGACTGCCCTAGCCTTTAATGAATTTCAGGTCCTTTGATTCTTCATTAGTGGGCATGTCTGGAATAATAATATCATCTGAAATGGAAGAACATACAAGATTATCTTCTTGTCTACTCAGTTGTTCATCCATGGTAGTCACTGCATAGCAGCCCTCATGTTTGGGTAACGATGCTTGTTTGATGGCCTTTAGAACATTCTAGGAGAATCTTTCATCCCCAACATAGAAAATCAACTCCCCCAGGTGCACGTCAATAAAGACTTTTCCTGCGGCTAGGAAAGGTCTTCCAAGTATAAGAGGTGCCTCCAAATCCTCCTCCATGTCTAGGATAATAAAATCTGCTGGGAGGATCAACTGTCCCACCTTTACAAGAACATCCTCTTGTATCCCTTTTGGATATTTAATGGATCTGTCAGCAAGTTGAAGGGCGACTCAGGTAGGCTTTAGATTGTGGAGTCTGAGCTTTTGGAAAACTCCGAATGGCATGAGGTTGACACTGGATCCTAAGTCGCATAGAGATTTTCCAAATTCACAGGGTCCAATTGTACAAGGGATAGTAAAGCTACCAGGATCCTGGAGTTTTGGAGGAATGGAATGTTTTATGACCGCATAGCACTCCTTTATCAGTGCTATGGTGCCCAAATCCGCCATTTTCCTTTTATTTGAGAGAATTTCCTTCATGAATTTTGCATATGTGGGAATTTGAGTCAGGGCCTCTGCAAATGGGATGTTGATATGTAGATTTCTGAACACCTCCTTGAATTTTCCAAACTTGTGATCCTGCTTCCTTTTCTTTATCCTCTCTGGAAAAGGTAATACATGCATGAATGGTTTGACGACCTCCTTCCCTATATTCTGCAAAGCCACTAGTGATGGTGGTTCAGATGAAGATGGTTCTGAAACTGGACCTTCATTTTCAACTAGGAGAGGAGGTGCAGTAGACAGTTGTGCTAGTTCCTTTTGTGGAAAAACTTTTCCTCTTTGCAAGGTGATAGCATTGGCCTCATCCCTTGGGTTCTTCTCGGTGTTTCTTGGTAGTGTACCGGGAAGCCTCCCTGATAGCTGGTTTTTTATCTAGACAATTTTATTCTAGAGGCTTCTAATGGAAGACTACTAGTTATGAAATTTTGTCTCAGTAGTTGATATGAATTTATTCATCGTGTCCTCTAACCTTGATGTGTTCTCTTGCTGAGATGGCTGGAAAGGTGGTGTAGGTGGTTGTTTCCTTTGCTGCTACAGACGAGGGTTCTGGTACCCTTGCTGCTGATATGAACCCTACTGGAATTGATGTCTCCGAAATTGATTCTGGTAGTGAGGCTGATTGTAGCCGGGCGTTCATTGGGGCGGAGGGTTTTTTGGCTGTTGGCCCCAGCCTTAGTTCTAATTATCTCTCCATGCCGGGTTTTGGTACTGTTGATATTTATTAGACCCTCGATTTTGAGCAACAAACCTCACCTCTCTTGTCAAAGGGTCGGATGGATGTCCTGTTCATTCTCCCAGATTGTGGCTGTTACCACAGTCGCCGCATGCTGGATGGTTCACCGCAGGAACTTTAGATGCTCCTTTGAGATTCAATGTGTCGATTTTCTTGGACACTGCATCTAACTGAGCAGCGATCATGGTAGTAGCATCTATACTATCCATACCTCTTTTTTGAGTCCCCCACTCGGAGTGACACTAGAAGTTGTTGGAAGAAATATCATCTAGTAGTTCAAAACGTTCTTCGGGAGACTTTCTCATCACCGTACCTCCAGTAGAAGCATCTACCACAGACATGGTATTTGTTGTGTGTCCTCCTTAGAAGGTATATACTTTCATCCAGAGTGGGATTCTGTGGTGTGGGAATTTCTGTAGCATCTCCTAGAAAAGTTCCCAGGACTCATATAACGACTCGGAGTCGTGCTGCTGGAAGTTGTGGACCTCATTCCATAGCGTCACCATCTTCGATGGTGGGAAATATTTGGACATGAACGCCTGGGCTAGCTCCTCCCAGGTGTGGATGGATCTTTGTGGCAGCCCTTTGATCCAATATTTCACCTTGTCCTGTAGAGAAATCGGAAATAAGCGAAGACGGATGGTGTCCTCAGACACGTCGTTGTACCGAAATGTGTCTCTGATCTCCAAAAAGTTGGAGATATGGGCGTTCGGGTCCTCACTGGGCAGGCCTCCGAATTGGACAGTGTTCTGGATCAGCTGCATAATTGCAGGCTTGATATTGAAGTGTTAGTCCTGTATTGGAGGACGGACGATGGCTAGATCTGCTCTGTGAATCGAAGGAAGACCGTACTCAATAAGGGTACGACGTGGAGGTAGCTGCTGAGGGGGTGGAGCTCACATGTACTGCTACTCTTGAGGGGAAATTAGGGCCATTGGAAGATCTGTTACGGCTATTGTAGTTGGCCGTACACTGGAGGAGGTTGTTGTGGCGGCCGTTGGTAATCCCTCGTGAGGAATTCCATAAATCCTCCAGGCGCCTGCTCTGGTATACCAGTAGCGGGAGGCTTCTGGTCCTGGTACGGATGCTCAACTGCAGCATTCATGGCTAGCACTTCCTCTTCCTTGTTCTCCATGGTTCATGGCTTTTGGTTGTGAGTTTCGTTTTTTGCACGCCGACGACGAAGTAGGGTATGTTCGATCTTCAGATCAAGCAGAACTAGTTCTGATGACTCAACGCTCTTGGACCGTGTAGGGCATATATTCATGCACTTTATTCTTCTTCACAAGAACAACACAAATACTAGGCGTAATAAGGGAAAAATAAAAGAGAAAAAGAAATGGGATTAGGAAATAAATTTTTGGGAATTTATAATTTTTATTTTCACTTAATCAATTATTAATGCAACTAAATTTGAGCACTTAAATCGAATGTTTCCCCATCAATAGCGCCAAAATTTTGTCGGTCATTTCACAAAAATTATGTTATCAGTGCCCCAAATTGATATTACCCACTCTTAAATTTAGTAATGTGCATGTTCGGGGTCGATCCACATGGAACAATGGCAGTGCGTTGGTTCAGTTGAGTTTATAATTAATTTAGTGAAACATGCAGAATTTTGAGTGGATTTTCTTGGTTTGGATTGAGCAAAACTATTTTTTTTACTTTAATAAAATTATTAACATTTTAGAGGAAACAAAAAGTTATTTAAAGGTGTTTTAACAGGAAGAAAAGTGTATTGGGGCTTTGGTGATTATAGAGTTTTTATCCATATTGCATAAAAGGTTGTGTTCTTCCTGAAAATTCATCATTCTGGATTTTCTTTTGTCACAAGATTCCTTGTTCCAATTTCTCTTGTTTGGAATTGAAGAAATTGACTCCTTGGTCCGGTAGTTAGTGTTTATAAATTCTTAATTCAGTTCAGTCCATTTATGAATCGGTGAAACCTTTTCAATGGTTATGAAATCTTTCACCGTTACTCGTATTTTATATTACTGAGAATTCTTCCTTTGATCCGGCTCAGAATTCTCAGTAATATTTAGAAATGATTTAAGAGGATTAAGAAGAATTAACACAAATATCTACATCAATACAACATAATAAAATCCTTCATCTCCCACATCCCCCACCTAAGGGGTTTAGTTACACATGGAAAGCATGATGGGAACAACGCACTCGATACCTGATGAATTCGTTGTGTAAGCTTCGAGGAGTGGTGTCGGTAGGTGGAATAGTGGAACAACGACACCATGGTGGTTTGGGAATTTTAGAAGCAGAACATCTCCCTCCTCCAATGGTTTTTTGAACTCCCAAAATCCGAAGGCCAAGACCTCTATTTATAGAAAAATAAAGTACACGGCGTGTATAGAAAGTACATTCCATGTACATCCAACAACAAGCTTTAGGCTCCATTTTCTCCACTGGTAGGTGGCCTAACACGCCATCTTTGACTTTGAACACGGCACCGCCTGGTAGGTGAGTGTACACTGAATGTAGTGCCTCCATACATGGTGTGTAATGCCAAAAATTTTCCACCAACCCCTTCTAGAATAGCAGACATAGTGTGTAGAAATGGAACACGACGTGTATCCTTCAACGGTCACATGGGTGTGTAAACTCTTCTCAGTGACAACCACTTCTAGAATGTAGTACGTGACATGTAATGCCGCCCCACACAGAATGTAGCTTCTACTTGGTGACATGGGTGTGTATTCCCTCCATTGATCTATATCCCTGTCTGGATGTACACGGCGTGTATACAGGGTACAAGCCATGCAGTTTCAAAATTTTCACAAACATCCCTCGATTTGGGTATTTTTGGCCGGAAAGCTCGTGAAAATAGACAAGCTAACCAAAATCAAAGTATTTTTTTTCTAAGAAGTAGGTATTTGGTGAAAATTTGTTTTTATTTTCAATAATATATACGAAAATGTATACAAAAATTGGGTGCATCAGTTCTCCCTTCTTCCATAGGATGGTTCTTCAAGGAAAATATTTTCCTTGAAATTATGATGACCTTCCTGTTGAGTGTTGATTATGTAGGGAGTACCTCTACTTGGATTTATTGATATACGAGGATGTCATATGTTTCCTTCATCACTGAATTTGGGAGGACCACAACTCTGGAAATGGGAGACATGGGTGGGACCTTCGTGCAGTTTTATTTTGACCTATAAGGGAGAACCACTACTTGAGACACTAAGAATATGGGATGGACCTCAATGTTGGTTATTGAATGATGTAGGAGGACCTCTAGTTTTGGTGAGATGATGTGCGTGGAGTACTTGGGAATATATCAAATGTGAAATGGTGACGACCTATTTTTTGGGAAACAATTGTATGGGGAGTTCCTCTATAGTGGTCACAGGACATGAGAGGAGGACCTCTTTGGTGGTTTCTGACGGAGCATCAAGGGAATGTTCTTGTGATGAAGAAAACAAGGAGAGGACCAACATGTTGGAATATTATGGCATGGGGAAGGCGTCTATGTCGATTCATAGTGATATCATGATGAAGACCTTTCTAATAATCATTAATTAAAAAGATAAATCCTCATATATGATCATTGATGAAGTGGGGAGGACCTCCATATATGCTACTATAATCATTGGGATAACCTTCATGTTGATGGTTAAGATAGTGGGGAGGACCTCAACCCTAGTTGGTTGTAGTACGGGGAGTACTTATATACTAGACATTGACAAAGCGAGTATGGATTAAATCGGGTTAGTGCTATGATGGGGAGGAACACTGCTTGAGATGAGAATGTAATGAAGAGGACCTTCATGTTGATGGTCTATGACATAGGGAGGGCCTTTATATCATGAACCATTAGCACATAGAGGACCTATGTGATAGATGTTGATGTGGTGGGGTGGACCTCCAATTTGGTCGATGCTGAAAACATGGTTAGAGACTCCATGTTGGGTGCGAGAATAGGTAGGACCATCACTCTAGGTGGAGATTGTATGAAGAGAGACTGCTTAAAATATATTGTTGTTGCAGGTTAGCCGACAAGAGTTCACGATGGTTCCAATGACCAAAAGAGCCAACCTAGCCTTCCTTTGAGGTGGCTAAGGTATCGGTTCCGTTAAAGAACTAATGGTTCCCCACTCTATAGTTTATGAGATATTTTAGAATGCACTCATTGTGGAATGAACCATAGGATCCATGGAAGATAATTCCCATTAATTGGAATCCCCATAATAATGTGCTCGATGTTTGTGTTGGGTAATCCATACCAAGGAAGATGAAGCAATGGTGTAGACCACATGTTCTTCGACCTAAAATACTGAACATTGGTGGTGCTGACAAGGACTAGTGGGAACCCTCCTAGGAAACTCATAGGTAGAGGTCATGGATGGGGTGACCCAAAAATCACCTACCTCCTTGGTATAGAGGATAAATTGATAATAATTATATAGGGAGAGGCTCTTGAATTAGTTGGTTTTTGGAATGGGGATAATTGTCTCCTTGTTTGGTCCTTGGGGAAAGTAATGTTGAAAATGCACATAAGCATCCATGTCATGGAAAGTGATATACCTTTTTCTAATTTCTCCCTATTTCTCATACCTTCATATGAGGGAATCCATCACACTCCTCTGGATGATGTGGGAGGGTGAGATAGGGTATGGGCTCATTCTATCCATAGTTGGGGTTAAGTCTGTAGTGGTGGTAGATTCATGAGGGATGGAAGCATCATTACTTCTTGTACCCCTACATATCTGAACATGAGTGATTAGTTTCCTATAGATTGGGTCCCACAATGGAGGAAGTTTCAGTTATCAGTATGGATAATAAGAATGAAATTCCTAATTCCCAAGTGTCATCCAATCTTCTATGTATTTAGAGATATATCCAAAATGATGATGTTGCAAACTGAAATGCCCTATTATTAACTAGCCCAATATCTAGTGAGTTCCATTCAGGGTTCAATATTTTTTTAGTAGGACCTGACACCATATATCTAGATTATGTGAAATTATTATCAATACATTTCCCAAATGTAACTAAACCTCGTGGTTGAAAGGGAAATGTTTATGGTTAGGTTCACTCTTTTAGTATTTTACACATTCACCATCGAATGTTTACATTATGTGTTTACTATTCACTAATGTATACATTGTACTCTACTTTACAACATTCCAATGGCAGGAAGAATTCATTACATTCTTGGTGATGTTTACTCTTTTATTGAAACGTGATGTTGGGATACTGGTTTCCCATCCCATGTATTACTCTATGGGATTGTTAACTTGTTTTGGGTCTTCATCCTATAATTAAGCCATGTTTCATATATATAATTATAGGTTCCATATCTCTATGGATTTTAGTTAATTACGCATCATCATTCTGGGCATTGCAAGTGGTCTTGATAGGGTAGCAGCCATCAGTCATGGGAGTTGTCATGTAGGGCATATCTCTCATGTGTGGACACTATAACATTGTTCAAAAGTATTATTATTCATAATAGGTCTCCTCAAGGTTGAGGAATACATTTCACCATACACAAATCATGTGTTATCTTGTCCTAAAGTCATGTATTTATAGGTTTTTCTTAATCTTCCCATGTTTAACATGAGGTTTTCCACAAGTTTAGTGCCTTGTTGAGATGGAAGAAAAATAATTAGAATGCCTAATGGAGGTGGATCAAAGATAGGCACATCCACATGATGGAAAAACCATGCATTTTAAAGGATGGATGGATCAAAATTTCCAATGAGAGTGGAACTATGGTGGTGTGTCCCCTAAAAGAAAAAATGCATTCCTTAAAGGTACCATTGGACAGTACTGGGGGCGGAGCCGATAGGTGATCTCCTATGAGTGGGAAAGCCAGGTGTACCATTGGATGGGATTTAACCTCAGAGTGGATTCCTATGTATCCTTTTTAGATGAAAGGTATAAAACCCATGTATTTCATTAGAGGGAGTAGGGATAACATACTGATACTTCCGGTTATAAGATAATTACTCTTGGTTGGATTGTGCGGGGATTAAGAACTATGGAAACATGGGAGATACTAAGAGAATAAATTATGGATTTCACCTATTTGTTGGCATGACCTAGATGGATGCCATGATTTCATTAGGAAGTAGAATCTGAGTAATAATTGGGATAGATATGGATGAAGGGTTGATGGTGAATGGATAGATTGGATGGACTTTTATGTATGTTGGTCCTGAAAATTACGGAGGATTCCTATATATCCAATATGGATGAGAATCAAAGTCCATGTAGTTATAGATGGGGTAATTAGGGGTTACCCATGGGGAGGATACCCATAATATAGATGAGGATGAATTCCATGATCTTCCAACTTCACCCTTATGGTGGATTTTACATTCATCAAGAATAGGAAGCACATTTCACTAACCTCACCTACATCATGTGAAACCCTATAATCTCTTCAATAACCCTCCATTAATATATAGTCTTCTATCCAATATCCCACCTTAACATTATACTATGCATTCCTTCAAGTATATTTCACTTCCAACGGGTTGTAGAATATCTTCAAATTGTAGTCCTTCAGAAACCCCATCCACCTCTATTGTTGTAAATTCATATACCATTAATAGAAAACATATATTTGGATCTATAAGTCTATAATTAATATAATACATTCATTAGTGATGTTTTCCTACCATAAATTTATAGAATAGTCTACTACAACCAATTTGATATCATATGTTTTATAGTTACGCCCGTGGGGATATAACTTCCTAGAACCCTAATTTAAAATTTCAATCAACAACCACAATAAACAACCCATTATGATATGGTACACATCATAGAACACATTTAATGACACCCCTCTTCTAAAAAATGAATCATTTGATCATGGATAAACCACTCTTCTAGGTTTTTAAAATCTATCAATCGCTAATTAGTCCAAAATAAGGTATGGTCATTATTAGTCATGGTTCTTAATGGGACTATGAAATGAGATAGTTTAATTATAAAATTTTTAAATATCCAATGAGATAGAGAAAAATATAGACACCCAAATTATTCTTGTGTCCTCTCAAGAATAAATTACCTCAATAATCTATAGTTATACTTCAACCCCTAGTCAGATGCCACATGACAACATAAATCCACTTACTATATCCTAAACACCCACGTAGATATATTTCCATAATTTGGATGGTTTCAATGGATTTTTGGAATTGCTCTAAGGTTATATACATACCCAAATGACATTTTATTATTATTTTGAGATGTCTATTTTTTGGCTTAAGTGATAACCATACACCAAATTTCAAAGCCACACAATCAAAGCCAAATTAAAAAAAATTCAATCATAAACTTTTGAAAATCAAAATTCAAACGCAACATCATCACTCATCAGGCCACATACCACCTTGGGCCACATCCCACCACCAAATGAAAAACCTTGACACAAAAACACTAGTCATAGAACTAGATAGGTGATGAGGAAGCCACCAAAACCCATAAAATTCACCATTGAACACTGCCATCAATGCCAAGAATAAAACATCCTTGTAAATATTTGATGGCCACCATGAATCACCTGAATCCATTGTCTTCGAAATTGATCAGCATCACCTTCAATGAAAAAACACTCACAATGAAGTAAAAAAATAGTAAAAAATCAACCTTGCCACATTAATAATGCTACCGTGTGTCGAACGAGACAAAGACATCACTAGATAAT
Source organism: Viscum album (assembly GCA_963277665.1). Classification (NCBI taxonomy): domain Eukaryota; kingdom Viridiplantae; phylum Streptophyta; class Magnoliopsida; order Santalales; family Viscaceae; genus Viscum; species Viscum album. The sequence goes on along the minus strand of OY728141.1, from coordinate 585,957,389 downwards.
CAGAAATAATTAAAACCCAGTTCTAGATTGCCTCTGGAAATTCCATCGAACACTTGAAAAAATCCTCCCAAACATCCATCAGATGCAATATACCATGGAAACTCTAACTGGAGGGTTGGAATCTGAATCCATTGAAGAGTTGAGCAGACGAATGGAAGAAAAGAGAGACAAATATTCCAGGGATACCAAACTGAGAATCATAACATTTAGGATGAAATTATCCATCAAGAAAAAACCAAAGAGAACATGCAAGAAAACAATCATCGTTTTAATTATTCGACATCAAGGATGAAACAAAAAAAATACACGGAATATATCAGAAGAGAATATAATAATTGAAGAACTGGCCAAGACTCATCCACGCACCATAGCAGCAAACCCCAACACATCCTAACCCTCCATAATGAACGTAGACAACGGCATAAAAAGGAGTCTGGAATGGCAGATCCAGTCAGTAGAGAAGCTATGATTTGTTGTTGAGGAAGCACATCAGCAATACATATCACCAAAGAAGAAGACCAAGACTAAAGGGTGACCATGAGGAAGAACCAAAATCGATAGAAAGCAGTGCGAGGAATGAAGAATTTAATGGTGGCAGGAAGACATCTGGCCATAACAAGGGGTAAAGAAACACTAGATGTGGTGGTTATGACACCAAAACAGCATGACCAAAAAATAAAGGTATCCATATTGACATATGAAATCGGTCTTCTAGAATCATCCTACTTTACCCAAATCTATCAGTACCTGGACCTGAAATCAATCATTTAAATAAATCTTGACACTATTAATTGGTTGAATATATTTTCTTTCCATAGAATATGGTCACGTATCCAAAACATGAATTTCATAAACCACCAGTAGTCATGCAGCCTCATACCACCACATTCCTTCATGGAAAATGACATATAATCACTCCATGATGACACATTGGAAACAATATTTATCCTCTAAAATAGTTCATTAACAATAATAATCAAATTATGATCTTTGAAGGTTCCTTATGATATGTATCATTCAAAACTAGTGATACATTAGGGTGAAATTGGATCTCAAACTTGATATCATCTCAACGAGTTAAAACACATCCTCCTTGAGAAAAACACTAGGAAAGACATCTTTGACTCTATTACTCTATAAAAAATACACCTCCACTTAAACTAAGGACAATTAAAATAATTGGTATCATAAGAGATCTAAACATTAATGGCCTATATGATTCTCCCATAGTCCAACAAAAATAACCCATCAGTCCTTATCTTCATAAAACACAAATAGTTTCTAGAAATAATCAATAATAATGTACAAAATGTAAAATTGGTAGATTTAGAGAATGATATCATATAGTGTATCTAAATTAAAATGGTGTCCATAAAAAATAGGTTCCTCGTCATCATATCATAATCCCATCATATATCATGTTGTCTCATCTAATTCCCAACTGGTGTAGTCAATGCTAGGGGAACTACTAGCCACTCTCCTTTATTAACAAGGAAAAAATTAGGGTGAGTGAAAAAAAATTTATATATTATAGAATAAAAATATAACATTACAATGTAAATGATAAATTGATATCACATTAGATGGTCACTAGTTCTTCTAGTAGGAGCACATTCAAATCATAAAGCTATCCACATCATTCTTCCCTACCCCATTGTTGAAAAACACCTCTTCTGTGAAACATAATTGTATTTCTGTTATCATTCAAGGCACACTATTATTGCTTTGAGATTTTCATATCTCAACATTAGAACAATATCCTTCTTCACATATGGATGATACAACCTCTATAATAACTGATATTGTGGGATAGTTAGGGATATATCCTCACATACCATGTCGTACCCCAGGAGTAATCAGACATTGGGAACCTTGATGGGAACAGATTCTTCTGTAAAATAATAGTTGTGATAATGTACTAGAGGTAACATATAAACAATGGGTGTTAGAGAAATATGAGGGATAAAATTGTAGAGGTCAAATCCCAGTTGGTTGAACCCTCATATATCCTAACACATATGATCAAAAAAATACTTTTCTTCTTGAAGGCCCCTAATGGATCACCATTTTAGAGGAAACTGCATATTCTGGCATCATATTTATCACATCAACCTTATTTTAAAACTCTATGTTGGTAGATAATTTGAATAGGGTGATTATATATAAAATAATGGAATAATGTTACTCATCCAAGCATCTGGTTAAAGACTCCTCATCTAGAAATATATTAGGGGTAATCATATAGACATACATAAGCCTCAGACCATGATTTAACACACTAAGGATCCCCTACTAAAGGAATATAATCTCTTTCATATTGACTTCCCTTAGTTTTTATGATTAAAACTCAATGTAAAATAAATCATCCCATTATGAATCATCCTCCTTCATCTCCATTTGGTATATGATTTACCACATTAATTCAACTACATAAATTGGACTAGTGTCAAATATAATATGTTACTAAATCCTATGAAAAATAAAATCGAGTGTGCTCTAGAACTATTCCATCAATAATTATATCACTAGATAGGTTATTATCTCCTCCTACATAGCCAAACCCTAATGCTATAACTCACTCAACAACTTCATATATAACTAAACCTTCTACTCTAGGATATCTGATAATGAAAATAAGATCAACATCCCACATGTCAAAATTGTGTGAAGAATCATCTTGGAATCTGTCTAAAGGGAACCATGAATTGCGTGAAATGTGGATGAATGGGACATCCAGCTCCAAATTACCGGAGGTATATAAATAATTCTGCTAACATGGAAGAATAAAGAAAGGTTTAAATCAATACTCAGCATGTAGTGCAGTGTTAGAATAGCAAGGAACATGGTAATTATGCAAAAAATTCCATCTTCTAAGGATTATAAGAGGAAATCAACAACAAAATCCCTGGAAATAAGGTAGGGATTATGAAATCACCACTATTGATGAGGATCCAGAGAACGATATGGTGAAATTTATTATATTTATTCATTCAAGAATAGAAATTGTACTATTTGATTCAATTTCTATTAATTCTTTCATTTATTTCATGTTTAGAAGAAATATTCCAACACTCGATCAAAAGTTGAATGTTCACTTATCTATGAGAACCAATAATTGGGAATATTTTGATTCCTAGGTTTATAACCCATCCTTGGTGAATTTTTGTAGACCTAACATCCCAAAAAATTTGGTCAAACATTCTTAGTGGAGTTCGATGTTATTTGGGGCCTGGATTGGCTATATTTATACAATGACAACTATAACTATGGGGAAATGGAGATCACTCTTCACATACCAGAGTATCCTAAAATATGATACAAGTGTACGGGGTAAGTATAATATCCCTTTGAATCATCGTCTCATGTGTGGATAATTTTACCTTTTGAGAAACAATATCTTACACAAATGATTAAGACAATAGATAAGGTACTTTTGGAAGATATTCCCATTATTAGGGATTACACTGATGTATTCCTAGATAAATTTCCTCATATTCAGCGTGATTGATAGAATGAGTTCTAAATTGAACTTATTCATGGATCCCTACCTATATCAATAACACCTTATATAATGACCGTCATTGAGCTAGAAGAGATGAAGAATAAGTTAGAGGAGAATATAGAGAAGGATTTTATGTTCATGAGTGCTTCATTATGGTGTGCACCGAACCTATTTGAAAAAAAGGATGTATTAATGCCCCTATTCATTGATTATCATCATGTCAAGAAAATCATGATAAATAACATGTATTCCCTACCATGGATAGATGACTTGTTTGATTAGCTATGTGGGTCCAGTTATTTATGTAAGGTGGACCTTCAGTTGGTATATAACTAATTCAATTATAGGATGGATAAAATTCTCAAAAAAATACATTTTAACGATGTATGAACTCTATGAGTTGATAATGGTTCCCTTAGGTGTAAATAGTTCTCCATTAATATTTATGAATTTAGTGGATAATTGTTTTAAAGATTGCCTCAAAAAATTTGTGGTTGTCGTAATCGATGATATTCTAATTTACTCCAATGGCAAGGAGAAATATGATGAGCATTTTAATACTATGTTTATGATTTTAGAAAGGGAGAAATATTATGAAATTTATTTTGAATTTGTGTTATTTATGGATAAAATATCATTCTTGGGGAATTTTATTAGTACAAAAGGAATATCTTTGAACCCTTCCAACAAAAAGGCAATTGAAGAGAGCCCATGCCAACAGCTGTAGCAGAGATCCATATCCATATAGGTCTAGCTAAGTATTATCGATGATTTTTGAATATCTTTTCATTATTTTCAATCCCAATTACCAAGATGACATGGAACGGTGTGATGATTTTCTAAACCCAAGAATGTGTGGAAAGCATTAAGAAGCTAAAAAATTGTCTTATCACTACACCAGTACTCACACCCCCTATTAGCGGATAACTCTTTGTGGTATATAATGATACTAAAAGAGAATTTATTAGGTTGTGTGATGTTGAAAAATGATAAATTGATATCCTAATCCTCAAGGTGGTGTAAAATCCATGAGAAAAACTATCCCACACATGATCTAGAGTTTTTGACTTTGAGAATTGCATTGAGAATTTGGGGAAATTATCTCTATGGGGAGAAGGTTGTGATATATACTGATCATAAGAGTCTAAAATATATTTTCACATAGAAGGAGCTTAATATGCCCCAATAAAGATGAATATAGATCATCATGGATAATGAATACTCAATCCACTACTATATTAGTATGTCAAATAACATGGTGAATGCTCTAAGTTGAAATGATCATACATCTCTATCAATGATGAGATATGAAAAGGATTTGTTCTTCTTATATTTTTAGAGGATGGAAATGGGAATCATTAAGGGAGGATAATCATCAATCCTTTCTCAAATTAATTCTCTACCATTCCTCATTGACAAAATAAATGATGGTTAACGAAATGCTGTGAAAATTTAGAAAAGGGTGGAAGCTATCAGAAATGGGAAATCCTATGAGTTAATTATTGATGAGGATAAAGTTATAAGATTTTGGTCAGGATTATGTGTACAATATGATCCATTGATAAAAAATTACCTCTTGAATGATTCACATATATCAAACTTCTTTATTAACCCAAGGAGAGAAAATTTGTATCGATAACTCTAATAGAACCTTTTTTGGGATGATATGAAGAAGGATATTTTCGAATATACATCAAAGTTCATAGTATTTCAAAAGGTGAATTATACAAAACAAAAGTGTAATGGGATGATACAACAACTATACATACAATCATAGAAGTGGGAGAGCGTCAACATGGAATTTTTCACTGGACAACCAAGGACATCTAGAGGAAACAATGCTATATAGGTCATTATGAATCATCTTAAAATGATAGATCACTTTATCGCAATTTGATAGGCCTTATCATTTGATCAACATGCATGGATATATATGATATATTTGGTATGACTATATGAGGTACCAGTATCTATTGAATATGATAGAGATCTGATATTCACCATGATGATCTGGAATAGTCTCCAGCGTGCTCTAAGCACTGAACATAACATCATTACAACCTATCATGATCTAACTGATAGTTAATCATAGTGAACAATTGATACATTGGAAGATATGTTGAGATAATGTTATATGGACTTCCAAAGATAGTGTGACAAACATCTTCCACTGGTCTAAATCTCTTACAACAATAGATCCCACTCCAGCATCTATATGACACCACATGAAGACCTTTATGGGTAAAGGATTAGAACATCGTCATGTTGGGATGAATTCGGTGTGATTAAGACTCTGGAACCCAAAATGGTTGAAGAAATAGTGGAGAAGGTGAAAACCATTCAGTAGAACATCCAGGAAACCTAATTTCAAAAGATTAATTTGTAGACAGTCATTAATTGGACATTGAGTTGAATACTAGAGACATGGTATTCCTCTACATATCACTATGGAAGAAAGTAATCATGTTTGTGATGAATGTAATGTTAAGTACCCGGAAAATCGTTCCCTTCTAGATTCTTGATCATGTTGGAGTTATGGCCTATCCACTAACACTCCCAACTACCATGTATAATGTACATGATGTATTAATAATATCCCACTTATGGAAGTACATACGAGACACTTTACATGTACTCTCTTTAGAGGTGGTGTAGATGGAGAATGGGCTTTCATGTGGGGAGAATCCAGTGAAGATATTCGATCGAAGAGATAATGTTGTATGTTACAACACTACTCACCGAGTCAATTTACTATAGGAGAACCAAGAATATGGAGAGGCAACATGGTAACTATAAAAGGCAATTAAGGAAAAGTACCCTCACATATTTACGTCATCGAAGCTAAAATGAAATATCGAGGGGGAAATTTCATAATGGGGGAATTATGTAATAACCCAATGTTTTATAAATGAAATTTCCTTCTTATAATTAAGAAATATGGTATAATCATATAATACTGCCTATAGAACACAATACCAACCTTATAAATAAATAATGAGTATAACAAAAGGTATCTTTAGAAGTTAATGTATGTATACCGATGAAATAGTAGCATGACCATTGGAATATTAATGCTACCCTTATGAATAGTAAAATAAAATATTGAATACTAACCTTACTAATGAATGTATAAATAAAATTAATATATCATCTAATTTATAATATGATATAATTATATCATAGTATAATTACATAAATTTTTAAAAAATTATTAATAATATGTTAGTATTCTTGTAAGTATTGTATATTTAATTACAATTTTATGATGAATTTAATAAATTTAAATAAATTTTACATTTATAAAATATATTCCTGAATATTTATTTTGACGAATTATTATCATAAGACAGTTTTATGTAACCTTAATTAATTTTTTAATGTGTTAGAAAAGAAGTGTTAATTTTAAAATTTGTATTTTTCATGTTAGTTATGATTTTAATTAAAATTTACATCTCTCATATTCAGAAAATTATTTTCATAAAATGGAATTAATTTTTGAATTATATATATTGAAAAATGGTTGTGGTGAATTTATGGAATTTTTCTAAAATACATGAATTTTTGGTGAATAGTAAAATATGATAATTTGGGATAAATGATAAATAAATGAATTTATGCATCACATTTCAGTCATGAAAGTTGTAAATGGACATTAGATAATACTATCATGAACTCTTTAATTTATTTCAAATAAATCAATACTATTATCAGTCTGGAGAAAAAATAAAAAACTACTGATTAAAATAATAGGAAACCCCTCTTCTCCTCCACTATAAATACCACACCTCTTTACTTCCTATCTTCACACCTCTCAAGACCTGTTCCTAGTCAAAATTCAACTCAAATATCTCCCTATGAACTTATCCAACTTCCATAAACCCTAGGTATATTCAGAAGTCCAAATCCCCTTCTCTAATGAGGTTATCAAGGATGTTATATTCAAGATGTAAATTCCTATTTTCATTTCTTTTATTTTGCTTCAATTTCCTTTAATTCTGCTTCATTCCTCACCTCCTTTCATCTAAATTTTATGATAACTCTAGTAACATACATGTACTAAATTTTTTTTATGATAATGTAATAATTAATCATCATCTATTCATTCTTCTCCTTTTATACAAGAAATAAAAACACCATTTGAGATGTGTTAATTTATCACATTTAAGGATGACGAGTTTTTTATTTCTATTACCATCTTCAATTATAGTCATGAAACCATTTTGATGGCTTAACCAGACTAAAATATATGTATAATTTATAATATATTGTTATGTAATCTTTTTTTAATTGATATTTATTGATAAATACAAATGTGTTTTTGGTGATTAAAAAACCGCCAATTGACCAAAACAATTATCATTAACATTTGACATAATTATTCATCTTCACTATAAATAACCAAATGAATTTTATAACCATTAGATTTTATGTATTTTAACTAAATAAATTTCATGAAGAATATTTTATTTAAATATTGATTAATGAATTTAATTTTGTTATCCAGGACATTAAGATCATTTGAAGGACACCGTCTGACTTAACGTATGGGATTCGACCCGAACATCCATTATTCCTTTGGGCTTCTCTATCATTATTTTTAACCAAATGAAGTTAACTATTATTTTTATGTAAGTATTATAAATTATTTTTACATGATTAAAACATCATTATCATGTTCTAGTAATAATTCTCATTTTGGGATATACATGTTTTTAAGTGGTTCCATCATTAACACTTCCCTATAAGTAAACTCATTTAAGAAAACTTCTGGAATTAGTTTAAAATTTTAAGTGAAATCTATAATATTTTTCAAGTGACCATTAATTTTATAAAACTTACATTTTTTATAAATAACCCCTTCATGGTTGACTTATCATTTTATATAAAATATTATACCCTTCCCAATTTTAAATGATCATTGATATTTTCCTTAAACCGCACTGAAATGTTTAATTTCTTAAGTATCGAAATTTCTATTATTTTCTTATTGTCAACTAAAATTGACATCAAATAACATGATATATACCTATTATACTTTTTTTATGTCCATTATTGATCAAATTCCTTTCCTTCACAGACACTATTATGATATGTCCATTTTTATGCTTTATGACATGAATATGAATCCCAATTGATTCCACAGGTAACCATTATGTTTATATATGATTTTTTATGAATGATTCTTCATGTGAAAATAATAGTCATGAACATGTTATTATTGATGTTCCTAGATAGTTATCCAATGAATTGGGTATTTATGAGTCTCATGATATGTTATGTGCAATGGTCTTGGTAGTAAGCCTTGACATATGCTACCTTGTGCAACGGTTTGGGTGGTTAACCTTTAATATTTCTCCTCTATGTGAAATGGGCCTTGAATCATGATAAAATAATGTTTTATTTTGTCTCCACATTTCAATGAATCCATTTTTATATGATCCCTGATTATAGGTAATTATTCTATATTTTTCATGCATTTTTATATAATTATGGAATGCCTTATAATTAATGTGCTAAAGCATTGTTCTTATGTTTAATTAATTTACTGTATTTTTTAATTCATCCCTTTTTTCATGTTATCCCCATGTTATCTAATGAATATGTACATACATAATGTAATTTTGGAGCTCTTTATGATTATTAAATAAAGAAAATTTTTATTTAGTCCCTTGTTTTCATTTTTATGTTCCTAGTCTTCAAAGACACTAGGCTTTATGATCCTTATCTTGTAATATGATGTTTTATTTTTCATAAAATCGTGTAATGTCATGATTAAAAGGATAGGGACTTTGTAGATATTCTATTGACTGAATTAATATTCCTAATGATCACATTTCTATTCCAAATTCCTTGTTACTATTACATTGGTAAAGGTTCCTTATCTTCAAGAAATACAATTTATTTAATCCATTCAATATTTATAATATTTTTATTATGTTCTAAAATATATTTTAGGTGTTTTAAACTATATGAAATAATTATAATAAATTAAATTCCATAGATAAAACATTAGGTAATTATATTTTCCCCCTTGTGATATTTTTCATTCGAAATTTCATTTTCCATAATATGGTGAAAATAAGAGGGTCATTATCCCCCATTGTTTCCTCCAGTTCCCATGCTTCCTCATCATACATATGGTCTGGACAGAGTACTTTGAGTGGGTGAGTATACTTTTTGCATAGATCATTATCTTTATGGTCCAATATCTTCACTAGATAATCCCCATAAGAGAGATCATTTTCCAATTATACCACTTTCGGATTTAGTACATTTGATGGATCTTGTATTTACTTCCATAAGAGGAATACATTGAATGCATCATGTACATGAGACATGGTAGATGTATTTTCCAATTGAAATTCCACAGCTCCTACATGATCAAGGATATTGAAGGGGTCGATGTACCTGGGACTCATATATCTTTTCCTCCAAAATCTCATTATCCTCTTCCTTGGAGATTTGTATAGGAATACCATGTATCTAGACATAAACACTAGGACCCATAGACAAATGTATACATAATTATTATATCATATTTGGGATTTATTGATGTGATACTGATTGGAATTAACCATTACACCATTTTAGGTCCTAGTAGTTTACCATACTTGACTTCTTCCCAACACTCTAGTGTTCTACATCCTTTCCAAAAAATGGATTCATATAGATCCATTTTCATGCTTCAGTGTAAAATGTTTTTGTAAGAGAACTAAAATATAGGTAGATGTTTGTCCCACCCTCCATGGATTTCCATAAAAAAAATACCCTAAACATAACATCCAATGTATGAATAGTCCACATAGATTGGGTATTATTTTTATGATGATAAGCCACACTGATGTTCATCTAAGTATATAAGGAATGTTCGAAAATTTTCTAGAACATAGTGGTTAATCATAGATCTCAATTGGATATAATCAACAGTGTTATACCGTGCATACTTAACACTAGTTTTATTCCTGTTCATGCAAGTTGATCTAGTGGTATGTCCTATATAATTGTGATAAAGTGAGTTGTCTTTTTATAATGGTCCATAATAACCCGTATATCATGGTTTTATCTGGATGTCATTGGAAGGATGGTGACAAATATCATGGTTATATTTTCACATTTTAATTTTTTTATGGTTAATGGGTGTGTCATCCCCATAGAATTTTATATTTCTTTCTTTACTTGTGGACATATGAAGCAGTTTTATATATGTTTACCAATTTATTTCTTCATATTATCCCACCAAAAGTTCTCTCAAAGATCTAGATACATCATAATACTCCCTAGGTGAATAGATATGGTTGAGCATTATGCATCATTCCAAAGGTGTTACATTATCTTTGGATAAGATAGTTCACATAGTCATGAACCAAATCATACAAATAAATCCTCATCAATTTTAATCTTTGAGGTCATCCCCTTTATCATATATTCTTCCTTCATCTGAATTTCTATACAATTTCATTAAGAATATTTCATTTTCATCATAAGGGATGGTTGAGGAATAATTTGAGAAAGTATTAGTGATGTTCTTTACTTAGTGATTCTCATCTCCATCATTTTAAAATATAACAAGATTGAACCCCTATCAATCCTCATTGTTGATAATGTTTCAGGATAATTTCTACTTAGAGAATTTTCCAACATATTTTCTTTCACGAGATAGTAATGGATTGATCAATCATAATATTTGTGGAGATATATCCATAATTAGTATCACATATTAATATCCTTCAATGTGAATATATATTTTAGGTATTTCGGATCATTAAATATTTGACACTCATCCCTATAGAGATAATGCCTCATGATTTTCAATGAAAATATTACAACTACTAACTCTAGATCATGTGTGTGATAGCTTTTCTCATGGATTTTAAAATTCTATGATATTTAGCCTATCACTTGATAATATTTCACTATCACACATACTAATAACTTCTTTGAATCATCATTGTATACCCACAATATTTCTATACTTTTCGTATGTGTGAGTACTAGAATGATGATAACATATTTTTTAACTCTTTGAATCTATATTCACATTGAATGGTCTAGAAAAAACTTTTCTCCCATATGAGTATTTTGGGATAGTGGGTTTTAATATCATGATAATTTTGACAAAAATCATTCGAAATACGCTGCTACACAAAGGAAACTACATATCTCCATTACAAATGTTGGTCTATGCCACTCTTAGATTGACTTTGTCTTAGAAGGGTCCAATTACATTTATCTTCTAGTTATAATATAAAGCCCCATCCTTAAACCTTACTTAATCTTGAGTTATTACAGGATTACACATTGAGGATCTTTTCGGGTTTAGAGTTCTAGAGAATTAGATCATAAAACTTTCATTACATTCCACATATAAACAAAGTGGTTACATAAAGATAGTATTCTTATTTCCCATCAATGGAATCATATTTAAAATAAAACATGGATTCTTTCTTGACACGCCCTTGACACTATCATCATATCATGTTCCTTTCCCTTGACCGGTGAAAAACATTTCAAAAAAACATGGTATGAGCATAAAAATCTCAGTAAGGGATATAAAAATATATGGAAAGGAAACATGGGTACATATATACATAAGAACTAAATCATACTTTACCCATAAAACATAAGCACTTTAACATACCTCATCAAATCATGAATAAATCATAGAAATCATAATACATAAAGGTAACTTGATGCATTCATAACATTCTTACGTAGGGAGTAACCCTCTTGGTTACGTTTGGAATACCCATCACATTATATTCCCTAAATCTCTTTGGACAAACCTTAACGTTTCACTCCTTCGCATTACTCAATGCATTGGAGAGCTATATCGGTCTCACCCGCCCTTAGTTTATCACGGAACCACCCATCTTCATAATAATTCCCAAGAACCTCAACATAATCGTATCACATAAAACATACATAAAGGAAACATAACATTCCCACCTTTAAATCACAAGATATCAATACAACACATTGATATAAAAACATTATGAAAACAATTTTCAATACCAAAATAAAAGAAAAGTAAAACATGGTATTTATTTTTCTTTTAAAAAGAAGGTATGGCTTGTAGAGGAAGCCAAAACTCAAATAATGGTCACGGCGGCGGAGAATTCGTTGCCGCTGCATACGTATGACAAAAACATTCCCTTTTGTCGTTTAGTAAACACTTCATATAAAAAGGATTCTGTTTGAATAAACGTAAAAGTCAAAGGGTTTTATACACCATATAAAAGAAGGTTGTGTATAAAACAAAATATGCCTCAATGAATGGAGATTGAGACGAAGTCCCATACCTTGGGTCCGACTTGACTCGATCGTTCTTTAATGTCCTGAATAATAAAATTGAGTTAATTTCTACTTTCTTAAGAACCTTTTTTAAGTTCATTATTCCTTTTATATCACTTATTTACATTTCATGAACACTATGTAATTATTTAAGTTAATAACGGTCGTTTTAACGATCATTGGTACTTAAGTCAAAAATAAACCCTTTATAATTACAATTTGTTCATGTATCCATTATATCCAGAATTATAATCATGATGTATATATCATATATATCCAGTATATACATGTATTTATAATATTACATAATCATTTAGAGGTAAGAAATGAAACGCACCGTTCATGGAGATGGTAAGCCGTACGTACGCATGAACGCTACTTTCATTTATATTTCGTATTTTATAGAATGGAATCATAATGATATAAAATTATATTATAATTCTAGTATAATATCATATATAATATCATAGTTCCATCCTTTAAACATCCCACATATGGTATTTAACGAATCAAATCACTTTGAGGGGGCAGTAGTCCGCACTTCCTTAATTGAATATATCATGTTTACCCATAATGGAAACCATAAAGGTATGCCCAAAATGAAAAATATAGAAGCTTAAGGAAAACATAAACATATTATATATCATATATAAATATAGTGACATCTTAATGGCCACCTTTGAAGGTGTTAAAAGAATGTTGAACAATCATTGTTTTGGAAGGCATAAATTCACCATCCACGGAAACAGTATGTCCTTTAACCATTAGATGTAGGTGTGTGTAAGTGTAGCTCAAATCCTTCTTATAAAAACATCCTATTATATTAAATATAGTTTATTTGTTACAAAATAAATGAATAAAAAGAGTTTAGGGGGTTGGAGAAGCAAAATAAAACAAAAGGACTCAAGTGAAGAAATTACCTTAAAATCGGGTAACTCCCTTTGGTTTGAGCTCAAAGGCTTCCTTGGGAAGACTTATGCCCAAAGTGAGGCTTTAAGGAGTAAGAGAGGGAAGTAGAGAGACAAAATGGCTAGGGTTTGGCCGAGCCAAAGGCTTTGGGAGTTTGTGTAAGGAGGTAGAGGTGGGTGCCTTTTATAAGAGGAGAGGAGGGGCACTCTTGGAAAGTAAAGAAAAGTTACTTTATTTGAAAATGATTTTCGGATTCAAAAGGTCCCACATTGATATAATTCGAGGGTAAGGTGATAAGGGTTAGAAATCCACCAATCAAATAGGTTTTGGACATGTGTAGGTTATATATTTTACATTATCTTTTCAATTTATTTAAATCCTTTATTAATGAGGTAATCACTGCATCATCATGATTTCATAATTTATTTAATTTATTTAAAGTCTAAAAATTATGAAAAAAAATACTATGATGTAGGAAATATTTTTAGATTTCCAATGAATGTTTATAGTCTAAAATATCATCTATCTAGACAAAATTAAAAATGTTTTAATCAGGTGATACATTCTTGTTATATTTACGTTCTTTAAAAAAAATAAAAAGATAACAAGTCACTTTCCACAAAAGGGATTCCATGGGGTCCCCAAGTTTGGCACAAGGCATCCCATGGTTGGCCCTGAGAAAAAAATTTGAATTAGGACACATTTTGGTGTAAGTTTTTATTATTATGATATAATTTTATTATCCTTAACTACCCGATTACTCATTAATCAAGATAATTAAAGATAATTACCGTCATTACTATTCATAATGTCCAAAAACAAAAGAGTCATGATTACATAATTTTGAACTTATAATTCCAAATATTTAATCCATTTTACCAAATTCCAAACACAAAAATTGCAATAATTGATTTAAAAATAATTCTCGTTGTCAAAACAAATAGCGGGTTTTTTTGAAACAATATCTATGAAAAATTTGGCATTAGTTTATGACCAATTCCAAAGTGAAATTAATCGTAATGACCAGCATTGTATTAAATGGTAAAATATATTCAGATTAAACTTTAAGAACAATTAAAAGGATAATCTAACCATATAATTATATTAAATGAAAAAGCAGTTATGATGTAAAATGCAGTATTTTTCACTATTCATTAAAAAATGAACATTGTCAGAAAAATACCAAAAATTTATCCAAAGTAAATTTAAATGTCCCAATCATAATGAATATGTTTATTTTGACAAATATAGATTATAAAATTGTCAAAAAAATTATTTAAAAAGGGTTTTCCATCAAAATGCAGTAAAATAATCTTATAAGAATATTAGTGTATTCCATGCATAAGATTGTATTTATTTTCATTTTAAGCCTCTAAAACACTATCTTAATAATTAATAGACATAGATAAAAATATCTATTATTCATTACTTACTTGGGATGTTACATCCTTCCCCCCTTTAGAAAATTCCGTCCCCGCAATTTATTTACTTATCGAATAAATGGGGGTACTTATCCCTCAATGCATTTTCAGATTCCCATGTTGCCTCTTCCATCATGTGGTTTTTCCACAAAACATTTACCTGATTAATCACCTTATTTCGTAACACTTGCTCCCTGTGGTCAAGAATCTGGACCGGTTGTTCCTCATAAGATAGTTTCTCTTCCAGCTGAACTACCTCTGGACTCAAAACATGAGATGGATCTGGCATATACTTTCTCAACATCGAAACGTGAAAAACATTGTGTACCTGAGATAAACTCGGAGGTAAAGCCACCCGGTATGCAACTGATCCAAATCTCTCTAGATTTCATATGGTCCAATGAACCTTGGACTAAGCTTTCCTTTCTTACCAAATCGCATCACACTTTTCCATGGTGAGACTTTGAGAAAAACATGATCACCTACCTCAAAAGTTAGATCCTTCCTCCTGTTGTCTGCATAACTCTTCTGCCTACTCTGAGCCGTTCTCATGTGTTTCTGAATCAACTGAACTTTTTCTGCCATCTCTTCTACCAATTCAGGTCCCATCAACTTCCTTTCACCCACTTCATCCCAGAAAGCTGGAGTTCGACACCGCTTCCCATATAACGCCTCAAATGGTGTCATCTTTATACTGGAATGAAAACTGTTATTATATGAAAATTCAACCAAAGAAAGATGTTGGTCCCAACTTCCATGATAATCCATCGAACAAGATCATAGCATATCCTCCAAGGTCTGAATTGTTCGTTCTGACTACCCATCTGATTGAGGATGAAATGATTTACTAAAATTTAATTCAGTAACCAACGACTTCTGAAGGCCTTTCCAAAAGTTAGAAGTGAACCTGAGATTATGATCGGATACAATGGAGAGAGTAACTCCATGTAACCTGACTATCTCTTTAAGATACAAATGGGAAAGTTGATCTAGGGAAAAAGTATCTTGTGTAGCAAGGAAATTAGCAGATTTAGTCAAGCGATCAACAATAACCCAGATTGCATTATTACCTGGAGATGTCTTCGGTAATCCCATAACAAAGTCCATGGATATATTCTCCCATTTCCACTCTGGCACTGGTAAAGGCTGAAGCATCCCTTTCGGTAACTACCGCTCTTCTTTAACCTGCTGACAAGTCAAACACTTCACAGTAAAATCAACAATATCTCTTTTCATTCCATCCCACCAGTAATACTCCCGCAGATCTCTGTACATCTTAGTACTGCCAGGATGAACTGAAAACGGAGAACTATGAGCTTCACATAACAAATATCTCTTCAACTGTGAATCACAAGGCACACACAATCTCTTCCCAAATCTCAAAACGCAATCATTATCAATGTTGAATTCAGGAAACTTACCTTTCTGAACCAGCTCTACCTTTTTCTGCAACTCACTGTCTTGCTTCTGTGCTTGCTTGATTCTATCTGATAGAGATGATCTCACTGATACCTGAAACAAAATAGAATAATTTCCTACACCAACAACTTCTATGCCAAAGTTCATCAAATCCTTAACCAAAGGACCATGTTCCAAACGCAACATTTCTAATGAAGCATTACTTTTTCGACTCAAAGCATCAGCCACTTTATTTTCTTTTCCCAGATGGTAATGAATTGTACAATCATAATCCTTGATTAATTCCAGCCATATCCTTTGTCTCATGTTTAACTCTTTCTGAGTGAATATATACTTTAAACTTTTGTGATCAGTATATATTTCACACTTTACTCTATACAAATGATGCCTCCAAATTTTTAATGCGAAAACAACATCAGTTAATTCCAAATCATGTGTAGGGTAATTTACCTCAGGAGTTTTCAACTATCGTGAGGCATAAGCAATTACCTGATCATTCTGCATTAGGACGCAACCAAATTCTTTCAATGAAGCATCACTGTATATAAAAAACTCACCATTCCTGGAAGGTAGTTCCAAAACTGGATCATTCACCAATCTTCTTTTCAATTTCTGAAAACAATCATCACATTCTTTTGTCCAGATAAACTTAACACCCTTCCGAGTTAGCTTAGTCGTTGGACTAGATAACTGTAAAAAATTTCTAAAAACCCTTCGGTAATATCCTGCCAAACCAAGGAAGCTATGAATCTCAGTTACATTTGTGGGTCTTGGCCAGTATTCCACAAATTTTGTTTTTGCAGGATCAACAGTTATCCCATCTTTAGAAACAATGTGACCAAGGAATGAAATTTTTTACAACCAAAACTCACACTTACTGAATTTTCCACACAGTTTCTTTTCTTTTAAGGTTTGCAAGACAACCATTAACTGACATTCATGCTCCTCTTTACTTTTAGAAAACACCAAAATATCATCAATATAAAAAACCAACATTTTTCACCTGATTCAACTGAGCCATCACTGCAACAAGCTGTTTAGTTCTGATTCTGACCATCTCAGGGTACTGATTTGAAAGGTCATTTCCCTCAGTATTCCTTCCCAGAAAATCTGTTCTGTTTCCTCTATGAGAAACCATTCTTAACACAGAAATATCTTAGGATAAGTAACATGGTAATCATCAAATGCTATATCATTTCAATCATACCATAAATTAATTTATAATTTAACAATTTTCTAACTCCTAATGTTGTCTAAACCGACCTCTGATACCAACTATAAGGCCCCAGCCTTAAACCTTACTTAACCTTGAGTTATTACAATATTACACATTGAGGATCTTTTCGGGTTTGAGTTTTAGAGAATTAGATCATAAAACATGCATTACATTCCACATATAAACAAAGTGGTTACATAAAGATAGTATTCTTCTTTCGCATCAATGGAAACATATTTAAAATAAAACATGGATTCATTCTTGACACTCTCTTGACACTATCATCATATCATGTACCTTTCCCTTGACCTGTGAAAAACATTTCAAAAAAACTTGGGATGAGAATAAAAAGCTCAGTAAGGGATATAAAAATATATGGAAAGGAAACATGGGTACATATATACATAAGAACGAAATCACACATTACCCATAAAACATAATCACTTTAACATACCTCATCAAATCATGAAAAAATCATAGAAATCATAAGACATAAAGGTAACTTGAGGCATTCATAACATTCTTACGTAGGGAGTAACCCTCTTGGTTACGTTTGGAATACCCATCACAGTATATTCCCTAAATCTCTTCGGAGAAACCTTAACGTTTCAATCCTTCGCATTACCCAATGCATTGGAGCTATATCGGGCTCACCCCCCCTTTGTTTATCACGGGACCACCCTTCTTCATAATAATGCCCAAGAACCTCAACATAATTGTATCACATAAAACATGCATAAAGGAAGCATAACATTCCCACCTTTCAATCCCAAGATATCAATACAACACATTGATATAAAAACATTATGAAAACCATTTTCAATACCAAAATAAATGAAAAGTAAAACATGGTATTTATTTTTCTTTTAAAAAGAAGGTATGGCATGTAGAGGAAGCCAAAACTCAAATAATGGTCACGGCGGCAGAGAAGTCGTTGTCGCCGCATACGTACGACAAAAACATTCCCTTTTTTCATTTAGTAAATGCTTCTTATAAAATAGATTCTTTTTGAATAAACGTAAAAGTCAATGGGGTTTATACACCATATAAAAGAAGGTTGTGTATAAAACAAAATATGCCTCAATGAAAGGAGATTGAAACGAAGTCCCATTCCTCGGGTCCGACTTGACTAGATCGTTTTTTAATGTCCTGAAAAATAAAATTCAGTTAATTTCTACTTGATTAAGAACCATTGTTAAGTTCATTATTCCTTTTATATCACTTATTTCCATGTCATGAACACTATGTAATTATTTAAGTTAATAACGGTCGTTTTAACGATCATTGGTACTTGAGTCAAAAATAAACCCTTTATAATTACAATTTTTTCATGTATCCATTATATCCAGAATTATAATAATGATTTATATATCATATATATCCAGTATATACATGAATTTATAATATTACATAATCATTTAGAGGTAATAAATGAAATGCACCGTTCATGGAGACGGTAAGCCGTACGTACGCATAATGCTACTTTAATTTATATTTCGTATTTTATAGAATGGAATCATAATGATATAAAGGTATATTATAATTCCAGTATAATATCATATATAATATCATAGTTCCATCCTTTATACGTCCCACATATTATATTTAACGAATCAAATCACTTTGAGGGGGCGGTAGTCCGCACTTCCATAAATGAAGATATCGCGTTTACCCATAATGGAAACCATAAAGGTATGCCCAAAATGAAAAATATAGAAGCTTAAGGAAAACATAAACATATTATATATCATATATAAATATATTGACATCTTAATGGCCACCTTTAAAGGTGTTAAAAGAATGTTGAACAATCATCGTTTTGGGAGGCATAAATTCACCATCCACGGAAACAGTATGTCCTTTAACCATTAGATGTAGGTGTGTGTAGGTGTAGCTAGAATACTTCTTATAACAACATACTAGTATATTTAAGATACTGGGGTTGTTACAAAATAAATGAATAAACAAATATTAGGGGGTTGGAGAAGCAAAATAAAACAAAAGGACTCAAGTGAAGACATTACCTTAAAATCGGGTAACTCCCTTTGGTTTGAGCTCAAAGGATTCCTTGGGAAGACTTATGCCCAAAGTGAGGGTTCAAGGAGTAATAGAGGGAAGTGGAGAGACAAAATGGGCAGGTTTTGGCCCAGCCAAAGGCTTTGGGAGTGTGTGTAAGGAGGTAGAGGTGGGGGCCTTTTATAAGAGGAGAGGAGGGGCACTCTTGGAAAGTAAAGAAATGTTACTTTATTTGAAAATGATTTTCGGATTCAAAAGGTCCCACATTGATATAATTAGAGGGTAAGGTGATAAGGGTTCGAAATACACCCATCCAATAGGTGTTGGACATGTGTAGGTCATAGATTTTACATTATCTTTTCATTTTATTTAAATCCTTTATTAATGAGGTAATCGCTGCATCATCATGATATCATAATTAATTTAATTTATTTAAAGTATAAAAATTATGAAAAAAATACTATGATGTAGGAAATAGTTTTAGATTTCCAATGAATATTTATAGTATAAAATATCATCTATCTAGACAAAATTAAAAATGTTTTAATCAGGTGATACATATTATTATATTTACTTTCTTTAAAAAAAATAAAAAGATAACAAGTCACTTTCCACAAAAGTGATTCCATGGGGTCCCCAAGATTGGCACAAGGCATCCCATCGTCGGCCATGAGACAAAAATTAGAATTAGGACACATTTTGGAGTCATTTTTTATTATTATGATATTATTTTATTATCCTTAACTACCTGATTACTCATTAATCAAGATAATTAAAGATAATTACCGTCGTTACTATTCATAATGTCCAAAAACAAAAGAGTCATGATTACATAATTTGGACCTTCTGATTCCAAATATGTAATCCATTTTACCAAATTCCAGACACAGAAATTGCAATGATTGATTTAAAAATAATTCCCATTGTCAAAACAATTAGTGGGTTTTTTTGAAACAATATCTATGAAAAGTTTTGCATTAGTTTATGACCAATTCCAAAGTGAAATTAATCCTAATAACCACCATTGGATTAAATAGTAAAAATATATTCTGATTACACTTTAAAACCAATTAAAAGGATAATATAACCATATAATTAAATTAAATTAAAAAGCAGTTATGATGTAGAATGCAGTATTTTTCACTATTCATTAAAAAATGAACATTGTCAGAAAAATACAAAACATTTGTCCAAAGTAAATTTCAATGTCCCAATCATAATTAATATGTTTATTTTGACAAATATAGACTATAAAATTTTCAAAAGTTTGATTTAAAACGGGTTTTCCATCA
The DNA here is from genome assembly GCA_963277665.1 of Viscum album. NCBI lineage: Eukaryota > Viridiplantae > Streptophyta > Magnoliopsida > Santalales > Viscaceae > Viscum > Viscum album. Next base: position 585,936,323 of record OY728141.1, on the reverse strand, counting down.
AAAGGTAGTAAAACAATCTTTTATGAATATTAGTGTATTCCATGCATAAGATTGTATTTATTTTCATTTTAAGCCTCTAAAACACTATCTTAATCATTAATAGACATAGATAAAAATATATATTATTCATTACGTACTTGGGATGTTACATATAACATTCCCCATTATTGAAAATTACTAGATCTATAACTCATATTTATTTTACTTCGCATAATTTTTATCCCTTCACAGTGCCTTTATAACAATATACAAATGATCCTCTTTCTCCCTCTTGGACTTTTAGTATATCAGAATATCATTAATAAATACTAACATATATTTTTTTAGGTAATATTAAAAAATTATACTAATTAAATCCATGAATAATTAAAGATCATTAGTGACTTAAATATGAATCACTCTAAACTCATAGTGTCCATACCTTATTCTAATTGTATTATTCGTAGCATATTATTTCCTCACAATTAATTTTTGATACACCGAATGAAGGTACACATTGGATAAATACATGGCCCCATGTAGTTTATTGAGTAAGTCATCTATCAGTTCTCTGATACCAACTACAGTGACCCAATTATTTATTACATAACTATTAAATCATTTAAAATATAAATAAGATAATAATAAAACAAAACCAAGATCCAATGTTTTGGTGTCATGTGAAAATTAGGACTATACAGAACATTTACATAATAAAATATTATCATTCATTTAATTTCTTCTTCTCTAGCTTCTTATTTTCCCTTGTGTTCTCTTTTGTACATGTATTCACCTAATAATATACATCCAAAGAAGGGTGATCTAAAAAAATTAAGAGGTTGAATAGGAGACATGAATTTTTTTCAACATAATCGCCATCATCATTTCAAAATAAAAGGAACAATATGATAGTCACGAGATGAAGAATTAGATAAATTCAGGTAATTTGGACATTCATAAATTAAAACATTATATATTAGTGGTTAAACATCAAACATAGTTGTAATCCATGATAGAATCCGGTTCATGCATCTTTCAGATTATATAATGAGTTAAAAAACATTACCCAATGCATTTAGGTAATATATAATTCTAGGAACACCCGAAACATCATAAAATTTTCATGTGTAATATAATATTAGGATCACCTATCACATTAAAACATTTACATTATCATGCATCCCACATAGAACGCGTATGAATTTTGGACACAAAATAAACCAGGGATAGAAATTTGTTCTATTTCACAAATAAAAAAATTCACTAATAAACATTTTGGTTTCAAAACATTAGAGGTAATAACAAACATTTTATAAGACTTGTCAATTTTGTGTGAATAATAAACCGTCCCATGAGATATAAATTATGTATTTTTGGAAAGAATTGTTCATATGGAGAAATATTTTATTTTTTCATAAAATTATATTAAAATCATCTATATCACAAAAAATAAAATAGAAAAGAAATAATGTTATTTAAGGAACATTAAAGGCCCATAATGATAATTTACTATAATAGGGAAAACCCAAATAATGAGAATTGGGGTAGAAAATCACCATAACTTATGTCTGAATGCTTTCTTCACTTTAATATCATGTATAAACATATTAAATTTTTCAATAATAAAAAAAATTACCCTCAATAAATTAATTTGATTCATTATATATTTATTAAGTTTTTTTATGGTCATTGAAATTAGTTTAAATGATTAATTTCATCTTTTGACATTATTTTTATTCTTGGTTTTCTTGATTGTGTCAATTGTATATGAGTACGGAAGATCGTCTAAAATTATAATTTTCATCCAAAATTGAAAATATATATTCTAAATGAAATTTAATAAGATTAAATTACCTTATAAATAATTTTGTAATATGTTATGATAATGAATATATATATATATAGTTAATAAAAATATTTAAATTTATTTGGATGATTATAACACCATCACAATGACATATCATTTTTTAATATATTGATTATATATTTCTTATAGAACATTATATAACTTATAATATGTGTAATATAATCTTATTTAAATATAAAAATGGTTCCATGACCATCCATGAAAGAGTTAGTGAAAAATCAAAACCTATTATCCATGGTGTTTATAAATCGACACACCACAGATGATATTTTCATGTGTATAAAAAAGGTAAATAATTGATAATGATTTGTTCCATTATCATAAAAAATTACATGATATAAAATATACTAGATTTATCATACCTATTTTATAGGTGGAGGTGAGTAGAGGATCATAAAATAATGAAATTATAATGAAAATAAAAGAAAAATAAAGTGTATTGTATTTCTTTAATTTCTCCTCCTTGAGAACCTCCTTATAGAAAATAATTTTGTCATATGATGAGTCCATGGGCTCTTGGATGTTGAGGATGAGCTTATGAATATGGTTGAGAATAATTTTGACAATAATCATAGCTTTTAAGATTTGAGAAGAAGATGTGGTGAGGGGTGGTATTTAGTGGGGAAAAGCAAGGGTGTTTTCTCATTATTTTATTCATTAATTTATTACTTTGTATCAAATCTATGAATATATTGAATATTATCAAAAAATATATTATAATAATTAAATAGAGTCTAATATTTTTTTAATACATCATTTATGTCTAAATAATTCAATTATTCTTCTATCATTGTAAATTATCGTACTTTACTATTCACAAAAATTCAGGTAATTTAAGAAAAATCACAAAAAATTAAACTAAGAATTTTTTAACATGTGTAATTTAAAAAATAACTCCATATTAAAAAAATATATTCTATATATGATAAATTTAATTTTTATTTGAAATAATCATATAGTTGGAGAATGTGAATTTTGAAAATTTAACCCATTTTACAACACTTTAAAAATTAATTAATATATAATAAAACTATATTACATTCATAAGACAAAAAATATTAAATTGTGAATCTATTTTATGAAAATAAATTTAATTTTTAATAATTATGTTTATAAAAACATTGTAAATAAAAACAATTGTTTTTATAAAAATACCAACAGTTAATTTATATTTTTTAAAATTTTTTCTTACTTACACTATGATATAATGATTACATATTATTAATTATAAGATACCTAAATTTTAATTATAAATTCATAGACGGGGTTACTATTAGATTATATGAATTACAATTCTTAATGTCACATTACTACTCCAAAGGTCAGGTTTCTTTTCCATTGGTAAATGTCCCTTAACTTCTAGAAATACCTCGTATTTCCTTCACTCATTATTTATAATGTTTCCACTATGTTATAACTGTGTTGTTATGTGATTTATACTATATGAAAAAATTTATATGAAGTGAATTTTGATTTATAAATTTTTTTTTCATTATAGTATCCATCGTAGTCTTTTTGTCTGTAATGTCACGACTCCCTCCCCACAAAGTGTACCCCTCCTGGGTCGGCAATGTGAAAAGGGAGATAATGACCCCTGAGTCCTGCCTCCAGTAGGCCCCGGGTTGGTGACTAGCACCGAGGGTATAATAACATACAAATGGGAGGCATTACCCTCTAAGAGAACACATGCAGAAGGGAGAGATAGAATAGACTCCAATCAACTCCAACTCAGAACTGAAATATAAAAGGAAACCAAGTACATATATGAAATGTCATGCAAAAGTACTACAACTGAAAGGGGAAAGTAAAAGTACCCAAAAGAAGGTAAAACGACAGCGACCACAAGCCCGAACAGCTCCTCCTCCAACCGCAAGCTAGTAGTAACCAGATTGCTCTCAAACCTGCTCCAAGTGACCTGAAAAACAGTTTATATGTACATAGGGTGAGTATAACAGTATACTCAGTAGGATACTCCCCAAGACTCTCGTGCAAAAGTAAAGAAAACATGCTAAAGCCCAGTGAACAACAAGTGAAACTAACTCGTCACCTAAATAGGTATACTATGTTCCCAACCTCACCATGGCTACTCTCGCCAAGTAACGCATACAAGAATATAGCATATAGTAAAGAATATCATGGTACCCCGCTACTACTTCCCCACTGTTTTGCCGCTTTGCCCCAATGACATACATCCTGTACATCTCTCTCCAAGGCTTGCCTGCAGACACCTGGGCTAAGCTCCACAATCTGCACCTCGTGCACCACATAGGCTTGCCCGCAGACACCTGGGTGAAGCACCACACCTTCCTCATAACCAAAAGTAACCAGGTAATTTTCGGGAGCCACCACAGCTCGCATAACGTGTATCATACGTCGGGTATAATACCTCAAGCCATTACAGCCCATACACTGAGTAAGGATCCTCAAGCCATCATAGCCTATACACGTTACACCTATAGTAGTTCGTAGGATACTATATCCAGAATATATGTGTGTGAATAACCACAAGCAATTACAGCTTTCTACACACATATATGGGGTAACTAACCATTGTGCCTCATGGCACAAGTATCTACCAAGAGAAGAGAGCGGAGCCAAAGGGGGTAGTCAGCCATTCAACCTCCCATCAGAATGTTGGGGAAAACACCCCCCCAGGGCTCAGAATCCCCGGGGTGTCAGTTGCCCTTACCGACAGGGTGGAGTAGCGTATATAAACACAAAAAGTACAGAATATATAAGTAACTCACATCCACACTATGGGCATTACCTAGTCTCAGATACAAATGCAGCTAACGTCTCTCAGACTCCAGGCTGCTACTTCTAAGACTAGGTATCCTATAAGCACACAAACATTTGAAGAGATTTATTAGATTACTCCATTCTCATTTTATCAGTTCCAATGTACATTAATTAATTCTTTAAACATTAATTAAGAATGAAGAATTCCACATTAAACTGAATTCGCATCACATTCAAAAACAACTGCTCCTTTTTAAGATTCACATTACCTTTAAATTCCAGCATCTCCATCCCCGTGGATTTTCACCGTTTAATCAAACATTCATTATAGAATTACTTTTCCACATTCCCAGGCATTCTATAAAAACATCATATGCTTCTAAACACAAAGTAGGCTCAACACGGTGAATAGATATACTACCTGTCGAGTCTTTGCCGCCTATAGAAAGAACATATACCCATTCTCCCTCGAGAGTCTAAACACGGAAAGCACGTGGCATACCCCGTGCGTCTTCGCCTCGTTCGGAAGAAGGGTAGCAAGACCAGCTTCCTTGAGCAGTGGGGAAAAGCAAAGCAGATTAACATTCAAGAAAACCATAAGCAACCAGCAACCACATCCATCCCATTCCATCACCCCTGGTGTCCTCCCCGACACCCACATGCATAAACTGATGCATCTCGCCACTCTAGGCGTTATCTGCTTCCATAACCACAAGTCCTCCATGCCTCCACATATCACAACAACCATCCAAGCTCACATCACAGCACAAGCAGCAGGAAAAAAAACATCACATCATGGGCTCTTGACCCTTTAACGAACAAGAGGGTAACTCAGAACCATTTTAGAAATTCCCACATAATCTGCTCTCTAATCCATATTGAATTAACAGATTTGTTATTCATAGGTTTCAATCATGGATACCTAATCAGTAAGCTATCACAATTAAATAACCATGCTTACTTCCCTAATTTGATTATCCTAAAAAATTAGAACTACAGCAACGGCAATAACCAGATTAATTTACATGCCTCTTTATCTTTAGCCAATTAATTAACAATTAATTCCGGCTTTACGTTCATTATCAATTTCTATCATGAATGAAAAACAACTCAAAGAAAACATAGATATCACTATATCTAGGAAAGCATGAGGAAAATCGTTATCACGGTATAAAGCAACAACGTGCGATCAACCAATTCTTTTAATCCGGTTCAAGTATTTAATTAGGTCAATTTCATTGTGATCCAAAGGGATAAATCATGATAATTCTACGATTGCACATATTCAATTAGAGAATCCATGAATCCCCTACCTCGAAGAGTTCTTGACGTCCTTTATCCACACAGCGGGCCACAATCCTTCTCTCGCGACAACTTATGTGGAAGAATGATCGACACAGCTTGGTTGCATCAAAACAAAGAAGAACCAATCCTAGGAGTAAAGATTGATTGTGCAACTCCTACGGAAAGGATTGAAAGGTTCTAGAACCTCTTAGTTGAGAACAAAGGGAAAGAACAAGGGAGAATGATATCTCGTCCCTTTTTAAGATTTAACGAGGTGACGGTTTAAGATCCGGTTAATTCTCTATTAAAAACGGATCGCATTAACCCACGTGGTTTGACCAAGTAAAACATTCCAAGCCTTAGGAATAATTAATATAGGATTTATGGAATTTGAATCGGCCTTAAGAGCCCTTAAAATAAGGCTTTAAATGTATTTTACGTCAAAAGAAACGTCAAAAGGGAAAAAACTGTAGGAGTCTGGAAACACTGTTCACCCACCGTTACTGTACATGAAACTGATCTGTGAAACCGATCTGTGAAACCGATCTGTGAAACTGATCTGTCACACCGATCTGTGAAACCGATCTGTGAAACCGATCTGTGAAACTGATCTGTCACACCGATCTGTGAAACCGATCTGTGAAACCGATCTCTGAAACCGATCTCTGAAACTGATCTGTCAAACAGATCTGTGAAACCAATCTGTGAAACCGATTTGTGAAACTGATCTGTCACACCGATCTGTGAAACCGATCTGTGAAACCGATCTGTGAAACTGATCTGTCACACCGATCTGTGAAACCGATCTGTGAAACAGATCAGTGAAACTGATCTGTCACACCGATCTGTGAATCCGATCTGTCAGACCGATCTGTGAAACCGATCTGTCACACCGATCTGTGAAACCGATCTGTCAGACCGATCTGTGAAACCGATCTGTCACACCGATCTGTGAAACCGATCTGTGAAACTGATCTGTCACACCGATCTGTGAAACCGATCTGTCAGACCGATCTGTCACACCGATCTGTGAAACTGATCGGTGAGACTGATCTGTTACTGTTCATAAAACTGGAAACACTGTTCAGAGAACTGGAAAATTGGCAAAGTGTTGGGAATAAGTCCCCTTGGCCTCCCGGAACACCTCCAACACCAAAATTCTACAAAGTAATGGACCGGAGAGGTCCGGGCCATTACATTAGATACCTCTCAAAAACATTCTCGTCCTCGAGAATTAAAAACCAACCCAGAAGAAAAGAGGGGTCCGAACAACTACCCCATAAGATACCTCTCAGGGGAAAACCACCATGAGTTGTTCGAAATCTGGAACAAAACTACGACATCCGGGAGTATGGGAACAAACAATCTATACCCAAACAATTCAAACATAACATCACATCAAAGGTAAAAAAATAAAACATGAAAGGTCCAACCACAAAGAAAACATCATTAAAAGAAAGGAGTTAAACATTAAACAACTCTGGGTACTGAGCACGTATTTGTGACTCACGCTCCCAGGTACTCTCCTCCATGGCACCGTGTCTCCACAAGACATGAACGAAGGGGATAGAACGCCCACGCAACACTTTCTCCTTGCGGTCTTGGATCTCCACAGGTCTCTCCTCGAAGGTTGCATCATGGTCAATATCGATCTCTCCCCAATCGATAACATGAGATTCATCATGAAGGTAACGACGGAGATGTGATACATGGAAAACATCATGTATCTGACTCATTTGATGGGGAAGTGCTACTCGATACGCCACACCTCCAACACGAGCTAACACCTCGAAAGGCCCAACAAAACGGGGAGAAATCTTACTTCCGCGACCAAACCTTCGCTGCACACGACGGGGAGTCACCTTTAGAAACACATGATCCCCAACATTAAACTCTAAGGGTCTCCTTCTTTGATCAGCATAAGATTTCTGACGATGTTGTGCTATCTTCATCCTCTCACGAATCACCTGAACCATCTCTGTTGTATTCTGCACTAGTTTTGGTCCGAGAATTGCGGACTCTCCGACCCCAGTCCAGCACAACGGAGAACGGCATGGCCGGCCATACAAGGCTTCAAACGGCACCATACCGATGGTAGAGTGAAAACTATTATTGTAAGCGAACTCTACCAAGGGTAAGTGCTTTTTCCATGAACCTCCAAAATCAAGAACACAAGAGCGCAACATGTCTTCAAGAGTCAGGATTGTTCGCTCTGTCTGACCATCCGTTTGAGGATGAAAAGCAGTGCTAAGGCACAGTTGAGAGCCAAAAGCATGTTGGAGACCTCTCCACACCCTAGAGGTAAAACGAGGATCTCGATCAGAAATGATCGTCCTAGGTACTCCGTGAAGCCTCACCACCTCCTCCAGATACTGCCTCGACAAAACCTCCACTGAGCTCGACTCCTTGATTTCTATGAAGTGGGCCGATTTAGTTAAACGATTCACTACCACCCATATAGCATCATTTCCTCCCGGAGCTTGAGGTAAACCTGTAAAAAAGTCCATTGATATGTCCTCCCACTTCCACTGAGGAATCTCTAAGTGCTGGAGAAGACCACCAGGAACACGGTGTTCGGCCTTCACCTTCTGGCAGACTAAACATCGAGACACACATTCTGCAACTGTACACTTCAGCCCAGGCCACCAAAACTGACTCTTCAAGGATCGGTACATCTTCGTCACACCAGGATGTACCGCCAAGGGTGAACTATGGAACTCTCGGAGAATCGTCTCATGCATCGCCAAGGGAACAAAAAGCCTGCCATGATACAACACTCGGTGTTGTTCATCCTCCGACCAACCATCAAGGGCCTCACCACACAAAACTCTGTCTCTCCAAACTTCTACCTCTAGATCACCCAACTGAGACACTACCACCTTCTGCATCAGGGATGACTGCACCGTCATCTGGAAAAGACAAACTCTTCCCCCAACTTCTCCCATATCAAGATGCAAAGCTGATAGCTCTTCCATCACTCCCCAGGAATCACCAGATTCATGCACAACATCATTACGTGACTTTCGGATCAGTGCATCAGCAACAACATTTCCCTTCCCAGGTGTATACGATATTTCGAAGTCGTATTCCCACAATAACTCCATCCACCGACGCTGCCTCAAGTTCAAGTCACGTTGGGAGAAAACGTACCTCAAACTCTTATGATCGGTGAAAACCACAAAGCGCTCGCCAATGAGGTAATGTCTCCACAACTTCAGCGCAAACACCACGGCTGCCAACTCAAGATCACGGGTGGCATAGTTTCATTCATGGGGACGCAACTGCCGAGACCCATAATAAACAACTGACCTCTGCTGCATGAGAACACAGCCTAGCCCCAGATGTGAAGCATCACAGATAACATCAAACTGGACTCCCTCCGCTGGAAGAAAAAGGACTGGAGCACTTACCAACTTCTCCTTTAGATATTCGAAAGCTGCATAAAACTGATCAGTCCATATAAACGCTTGATCCTTCTTGGTCAAAGCTATTAGAGGAGTCGCAACTCGGGAGAAATTGGATACAAACCTCCAATAATAGCCTGTGAGACCAAGGAAACTTCGCACCTCTGACACGGTCTTGGGGACTACCCATGACACCACTGCTTCTATCTTTGAAGGATCCACAGCTACTCCCTGTTGGGACACAACATGCCCCAAGAAACGAACTTCTCGAGCCCAAAACTCACACTTGGACAACTTCCCAAGCAACTGATGTTGGCGAAGAACTCCCAAAATGGCTCGTAGATTCTCTGCATGCTCTTCTTCAGATGTGGAGTACACAAGGATGTCATCGATGAAAACCACAACAAACTTGTCCAGGAATTCACGGAACACAGCATTCATCAACCCCATGAAAACAGCTGGAGCATTCGTCACGCCGAATGGAATTACAACAAACTCATAATGCCCATGATGACAATAGAAAGCAGTCTTCGGGATATCCTCATCCTTTACACGCATCTGATGATATCCTGACCGCAAGTCGATCTTTGAGAACCAACTTGCACCCTTCAGTTGATCGAATAGTTCATAAATCCGTGGAAGAGTATAGCGATTCTTTATTGTCACTTTGTTTAATCGACGATAATTGACACACAACCGAAAACTGTCATCAGCCTTTTTCACAAACAAAACTGGTGCACCCCACGGTGACACGCTTGGCCGAACAAAACCACACTACAACAGACCATCAAGCTGAATACGTAGCTCTCGTAACTCAAAAGGGGCCATCCTATAAGGAGACATAGAGATAGGGGACGCTCCTGGCTGTAGCTCGATCCCAAACTCGATCTCTCGTCGAGGGGATAAGGATACAACCTCTCTTGGAAAGACATCAGGGTACTCCTCTACGACCCTAGGAAACGCCAACTGTTGAACCTCTGAAGAACTCATAATCCTCCCATCCATCATGGATGATAAGGATGAAACTCGTCTATGATTCATTCGAGGATCTCTCTCACCAACAAACACCACTTCCTCTCCATCTTCATCAAAGAAAACGACCTTCTTCATGTAGAAATCCACAATAGCCTGCACCGAATACAACCAATCCATGCCGAGGATGACATCATATGGTTGTATTCGTAAACATAGGAAATATCCGCAAGAGCGGTGCATCCCCAACACTAGCTCACAGTCTCTACATACTTCAAACAAGCTAGCTCGACCTCCAACTGGCGTAGTCAACGCCACGGGCACTGGAAGCCTCTCTACCTCAAGTCCCAAAGCGTGGACAAGGGTAGGGGATATAAAGGAGTGTGTTGCTCCTGAATCAAACAAGGCATACACCAAGGTAGAAAACAAGAAAAGGGTACCTCAGACGACGTCTGGCTCGCCTGGAGCTGGCAACGCTAGAGCATGAAGCTGACCACGACCACCTCCACGGCCTCTCTGACCTGATGACGACCACCACCACGGCCGCGCTCTGCTCTCTGAGGATGGGGAACGTCATGGGGCTGTCCTCTGCCTGCTCCATCTACCCTCTGGTGATCTAAAGCTGGTGCAACCTGCTGCTGCTACCTCGGCTGGAACTACCTCAACAGAGGAACCTGGAGTGGAGCGCCTGGTGCACGATGACTGCTCTGAAAATTCGGGCACTCCCGCTGCTGATGACCACGACCACCATAAGAAAAACAAGCACCTGATCCCTTGGCATAGGCATGAGAGTTGCTGCCTCCGGTGAAACGATATGGGAAGGGCTGGGACCTACCCCCAGGTGAACGGAAACTCTTCGATCCTGAAAACCGGGAACCCCGGACCACAGCTCTGCTTCGTGAGGAATCATGACGATTCCCCTCTTGTGACGATCTGGTCCTAGTCAAAGTCCTCTCAACAACCTCTGCCCTCGCCAGCACCTCAAGATATGTCTTCAGCATAAATGGGGTGACCTGGCGTTGGATCTTTGGACGCAAAGCCTCCTCGAAATGCCTCGCCCTGGCCTCATCATCAGGTAACAGGTCTGAAGCATATCGTAGAAGGTTCCTAAAACGGATTCCAAACTCTCGAAAACTGGAGCTCCCCTGTCGAAGGGTGAGTAGCTCTTGGCGACTGGACGCCTTTGCAGTCGATGAAAGAAACTCGACTCTAAACCTGTCTCGAAACTCCTCCCATGAGATCGCTGACTCCTCACGATCTCCAAGGAACAAGAACCACCACTTTCTCGCTGCTTCACACAGCAGCGTCGCAACCAAGGACACCCAGTGTTCCTTCCGAGCACGAATCGAACTGAAGCCTATCTCGACCTCCTCCAACCAGTCTTCTGTGACTGCATCTAAAATGGAGCCCTCATACTTCTGTAGACTCTGGCGCTAGAACTCCCGGAGTGTCTTCCTCCAAGTGTCATCGTTGTCAACCTCTACCCGGCGACGATCTGCTGGAACAGCCTGCTGGGCATCTTCTGCGCAAACCTGATGAGGACGTCGACCTGGAGCCATACCTGTAAAATAACAACTGTTAGAGCTCCTAAGCCTGGAATATGGAAGACTCAACATTAATTAATTAATTAATTTGTTTTATTAATTTTTGGTTACCTATCCCAAGGTCTACCCATTCATACATAGGCGCAAATAATAATGATGCATGATCCTTTCCTAGGTCTCTACCCTGCAACCAGTATCACTTTGTTTAGTAGCCATCGTAAACTTAAAGGTCCGTGCAAAAGATCATAGGGGGCCCTGAACGCCTATGTCTCTTACGGTCTCCAGTGTTTACCCCACTTGCTAAACATGAATGACACCGTTGCCCTACCATCCCATGCATCCTCACCTGTGCCTAACTCCAAACTCCATCCTATCCCTCAACCAGACCTTTGATACCACTCTGTCACGGCCCCCTCCCCACAAAGTGTACCCCTCCTGGGCCGGCAATGTGAAAAGGGAGATAATGTCCCCCGTGTCCCGCCTCCAGTAGGCCCCGGGTTGGCGACTAGCACCGAGGGTATAATAACATACAAATGGGAGGCATTACCCTCTAAGAGAACACATGCAGAAGAGAGAGATAGAATAGACTCCAATCAACTCCAACTCAGAACAGAAATATAAAAGGAAACCAAGTACATATATGAAATGTCATGCAAAAGTACTAAAACTAAAAGGGGAAACTAAAAGTACCCAAAAGAAGGTAAAACGACAGCGACCACAAGCCCGAACAGCCCCTCCTCCAACCGCAAGCTAGTAGTAACCAGCTTGATCTCCAACCTACTCTAAGTGACCTGAAAAACAGTTTATATGTACATAGGGTGAGTATAATAGTATACTCAGTAAGATCCTCCCCAAGACTCTCGTGCAAAAGTAAAGAAAGCATGCTTAAGCCCAGTGAACAACAAGTGAAACTAACTCGTCACCTAAACAGGTATACTATGTGTAAAGACCCGTAAAATTCAAGGGAAATTTTTTCATAATTTTCTTTGGAATTTTACAAGAGCGCGGTTTCTGACGGCACCTGATTCCGAGGCCCGGTGTGCCCGGAATCAATTTCCGAAGTTTGGCTCGGGTACGTTCAGTGAACGAACGAGCGGGATTTTCTAACTTTTGAACCGGTGCCCGGAATCGAATTCCGAGGGCACCGATGGAACCGTAGCGCCGGTAAACGCTTAGGAACTCCTGTTCTGGAGTTGCGTTCATGCGAGTGTTGATAATAAAAATTGTGGATGTTTACTTTGTAAATACACTACAATTTTTATTATTTTACTCTAAGCGTTATCTCTTGTTGGAAGTTGGGTAACCACCCAACCTCCCTTGGGAGGTTATGAGGGTGGTGGGGCCCACACGAACCCCACCTCTTCATATCCTCTAAAACCCCTCAACTCCCTCATAAGTTATGATATCTTAAGTTATAACTTTAGACTTAAATAAGGTGAGTTGTGTGTGTGTTTTGAATTTCAAACTCTTGAAATTCTAGTGTGTTGTTGTGTTAATAAAATAAGATAGAGTCTTATTTTATAGTTTTGTCTCCTTGAGAGAGTGGGGAAGGTTCTTCTTGTTTCTTCATCTTCTTCAACCTCGACGAAGAACACGAAGAACGTTGTTCTTCAACGAAGAACTTCTTCGCCGAAGAACACGGTTCTTCCGCGACGCCATATCCGCGACGGGACGTTCTTCTTCCGCATCATCTCTTCCGCGACGGTTTTCCGCGACGAACGCCATCGACAACGACTCTTCCTCCGACGTCAAAGGAATCGACACCGATATTCCACGACTACATCAACATGCGACTATCGAGGTAGGGGTTCTTGAGTACGTTGTTTTCATTTTATTTGACATTCCTCAAGTATTTCTAAGCCAATTGATAACAAACTAACGGGAGGAGGCCGGACCGCACAAACACGGCCGATCCTCCTCCCATCGTGGTTTAGTTTTATTGTGGTTTGAAGAGGGGTAACGTGGTACCATTGTACCGCGCAAAAAGATTTATTTAAGGCCGGTTTGGGTCACGACGAAGAACCGCGACGCTATAATGCCGCGCCTTTGAGATCGGATGAGACCGCGGCCGGAGTCGGGCCACGGCGGTGGGGCGCGATGTCGTTAGGCTGCGAAAATCTTACAAGGACCGAGAAAGAAGGGGAGGCCGGAAAACCGGCCACCGGCGAAAAAAGAAGATCTGCGGCCGGACGGCCACGGCGGAGCACCAAGAGGCGGCCGGCGTCGCCGGCCGCCGGAGATCAGAACAGCTGCGGCCCTATGGCCGCGGCGGAGGTGCTAGGGGCGGCCGGCCTCGCCGGCCGCCGGGAATCAGGAAGGGCCGCGGCCCTACGGCCACGGCGGAGCAGCCAGGGGCACCGGCCTTGCCGGCGCCGGAGATCAGGTGGGCCGCGGCCCTACGGCCACGGCGGAACAGCCAGGGGCGGCCGGCCACGCCGGCCGCCGGAGATCGAAGAGGAGCCGCGGCTACGACCGCGGCGGAGAAGAGGATGGCGGACGGCCGCGCCGGCCGCCGGTTTGGACAGGAGGCGGGACCCGAGGGTCCCACGTGTGTAAAGAAACGGCCGGCCTTAGGCCGGCCGAGATCCGAAAAGGGGGGGGGGGTTTCACCCCCCGCGTGCGGCACATGCGCGGCACGCTGGCCGCGCCGCCGCTGGCCGGACCGCGCTGCCGTTGGCCGGGCCGCGCAGCCGCGCCGCCGTGCCGCCACTGGCCGGGCCGGGTCCAGCGGACCGGGTCGGTCCGACCCGGTTCGGGCCGACCCAGGGGGGGTCGGGCCGGGTCGGCCCGGACCCGGACCCCCCGTTTCGGATCAGTTTCGGTCTTTTGAGCATAACTTGAGCCACGGACCTCCGATTGACGAACCGTCTACGGAAACGCGATCCTTGGATCGAGACGGTCATTTCGGAATATCGCACTCAAGGTTTCGGATTACGTTGAGTTCGGCCGGGTTGGTTCGTTCACGAAACCAACCGGGCCTTCGGAGCGGAAACGCTCATATCTTGAGCTACGGACGTCTGATTGACGTGCCGTCAGCTGTGTTGTGTTCCTCTTAGTGAGACGGATCTTTTTTCATACTCCGCCCGAGGTTTGGACGTAGGTGGAGTACGGTCGGGTTGGTTTTGCCTTAAAAAAACCAACCGGGCCCCGGGGACGAAAATGCCTATAACTCTCAGACCGGGCGTCCGATCGACGCGCCGTCTGTTGCGTTGAGTTCCTGTTGTCGATACGGAACTTTTGGATACATCAACTCTGGACTTTGTGACAGTTGATGTATCAGCCTCTCGGCTCATGGAGCGGACCCTCCGAACAAGCTTGCTGTGTGCGGGAACCCTAGTGCTGGCTGCGACTGTTACTGTGACTTCTACTGCTCCTACTGCTATTGTGACTGCGACGACGACAGTACAGAGATCCTGTGTGGATTCGACGACGACGACTACAGCACTCAGCGATCTTACGTGGATCAGTGCTACAGGTCCTGTGTGGGCTCGATCCTGTGTGGGTCTTTGCGCTCAACGGTCCTGTGTGAACCAGCGCCTACAGGTCCTGTGTGGGCCCGATCCTGTGTGGATCTTTGCGGTGATTATCTATAGGTCCTACATGGGCCCGATCCTGTGTGTGTCTTTTGCGGGGTTTGGTTACCTATCGATCCTTCGTGGGTCCGACGACTTAGATGGATCAGAGATCATCTTTATCGTCTTTTGAAGAAGTATACCTGTGTGAGCTGAATCCTGTTGTTTTCCTGTGTGGATTGTGTTGTGCTATCCTGTGTGTATTACGTTTTGCTTTCCTGTGTGGAATACGTTTACTTTCCTGTGTGGACTGAGTTGTACTTGGGCTCGGAGGTTGGAGCATATTTGAAATTGATGACTTAGGTATATGTATGGGCATATACCTAAGCAGTGTCGGTTTTTACTTCGTGATTGTTCCTTTATTCGTGGTTTATCCTCTGTGGATTTGAGAGACCTTCAGGGGTCTCGGGGTCCCTACTGAATAGCTTATACTCACCCCTGCACGGGCTTTGCCCGCACTACGTTGTGTTGGTTGCAGACGACGGACAGCGTTGACCTTAGCTGAGGCTTGCAGAGCGGGACGGTACCCGGAGGTGGACCACTGGGCGGGACGTGCTCGGAGCGGATGGCGGGACCCGTGGAGCAGAGGAGCTATCTGTACCCACCCTTCAGGTGGGATTTCCTGTGGACAGCTCGGTGTAGCGGCTTTTACTTTTCAGTTGTTGTTTTCCCTTTGGAGTTGTACTTTACTTTCAGTTTGGGTTTGTATTCTGGCCCATTTACTTTTCTGCACTTTCAGTTGTACTCTGCTTTTGCTTAGTGATTACTTTCCGCTTGCTTACTCTGTGGTGTTTGTTTACTTTACAAAGGCAATGCCTTCCCTTTTTACCGGGATTTACGCCTTGGTGCTAGTCGCCAGCCCCTGGCCTATGGAAGGCGGGCTTGGGGTAGTCACGGCACGGACCCCGAGGGCGGGTCGTGACAAATTGGTATCAGAAGAGTTCGGTTCGACCGTGAACTCTGATCTTTTTTATGTGAAGCAATAATGTTTAGCGTGTTGAGTGTGATTATAAGTCCAGGGAGTCCAGTGTTGGTGCGGCGGCCGACGTATCCGTACACCAGGACCCTGACTTTTGATTTCCAACATAATACACGAAAACATTGATTGCGTGTGTGTTTCAAAGTTTTCTTTGTGATTTCTTTGTGTCAGCTCACCAAGTATACTGTTTGACCGTGGCGCACCTGTTTCCTTTCAGGATGGCCCCACGACGGCAGCCAGCTAGGGTTCTGAGAGTCGAGTGTGACGACAGCCCACCGAGCGACGAGGCTTTGGTACAGGGCCCTCTTGCAGTTAAGGCACCAACGGAGGCACCAACGATACTACCATACGTTGGTCCATCGATGCCACCAGCCCCAGCAGTAGGTGATGCACGCCACTTGAGTGCGCTGCACGAGTTCCAGCGCCAGAGGCCACCCAGGTTCCGGGGAGAGTTGGACCCGCAGGCGGCTGAGGATTGGCTGGAGGCTGTGGTGGGAGTCTTCAGGCTAGTGGGGACGCCGGCAGACTTCATGGTGATCTTTGCTGCCAGCCTCCTTCAGGCAGCAGCAGGCAGGTGGTGGAGCCACTTGTTTCAGTTTTGTGACGGAATTGACTGTATTAGGAAAGGAACGTGGTTCATCCAGGGGATGAGACCGGATTTCACTTTTCGGCAAAGGAGAAATCTTTGCAGCTAGCCTCTTTGCATATATCCTTCGTGGATAGAGATGGAGCAGCCTTCCTTCAGTCTCTCACAGTCACTCCTTCACTACTGCAGCGATTCAGGGAGGCACAGCGTGGGGACGCTGACTGTGAGACACAGCGTGCACAGATATCCTCGGGACAGGCACCTGATGGTTTCTCCATTGGAGCAGAACACGACATCCTTTTCAGAGGATGTACCATGGTACCAGTCGCTTTGCGAGAGGAAGTGCTGAGAGAGTTTCACACTTCTCCTTTGGTGGTACATCCTGGAGTGGCTAAAATGTACCAGGACCTCAGACGACAGCACTGGTGGCCGGGTATGAAGAAGGCAGTAGCATAGTTCGTTTCTCGATGCCTCACCTGCCAGCAGGTGAAGGCAGAGCATCAGGTACCAGCGGGCTTGGTACAGCCCTTGGAGGTTCCGGAGTGGAAGTGGGACGGCATATGTATGGACTTCGTGACTGGACTTCCACGCACTTCCAGAGGTCACGACTCCATCTGGGTGATTGTTGACCAACTCACCAAGTCGGCACACTTCTTACCCATCAGAGAGCAGGTCTCAGTGGAGAGCTTGGGACGTCTCTACGTTCAGGAGATTGTGCGGCTCCACGGTGTGCCATCATCTATCGTCTCCGATCGAGATGCTCGCTTTACTTTCCGGCTTTGGAAGGGGTTACAGGAGGCGTTCGGGACGCAGCTACGACTGAGCACAGCCTTTCACCCTCAGACGGATGGTCAGACGGAGAGGACCATTCAGACTCTCGAGGACATGCTCCGCGCATGTGTCCTCGACTTTGGTCGTAGCTGGGAGGACCACCTACCCTTGGTGGAGTTTGCGTACAACAACAACTACCACTCCACTATTGGTATGGCACCGTACGAGGCGTTGTACGGCCGACCTTGTAGATCTCCTTTGTGCTGGACAGACCCTGGAGAGTCAGCACTCGTGGGACCGGAGATGGTACATGCCACGACAGAGAAGGTCCAGGTCATCCAGGAGCGGATGAGAACAGCACAGAGCCGGCAGAAGTCATACGCTGACAGGAGGCGGAGGCCACTAGAGTTCGAGGATGGCGACCACGTCTTCTTGAGGGTCTCACATCGACGTGGTATTCGGAGATTTGGCCAAGGCGGCAAGTTATCTCCGCGCTTCATCGGACCCTTCCAGGTCCTCAGCAGGATTGGTGAGGTGGCTTATCGCCTGGATCTACCACCTTAGTTGCACCGGGTGCATGACGTCTTCCACGTGTCTCAGCTGAGGAGATACGTGCACGACCCGACGCACATCATTGACCATGGGGAGCTTGACGTAGATGATGGGGCGACTTTTATGGAGGTCCCGGTGGAGATAGAGGATCGACAGGAGCGGGTCCTGCGTGGCGATTGATTCCTCTTGTGCGCATCAGATGGCAGCACGGGAATCTCCAGGAGAGTACATGGGAGCGGGAGGCTCAGATGCGTGCTCAGTACCCTCATTAGTTTCCCTAGTTTTTGATGTATCTTTACGGGGATGTAAAGCCCTAAGGTGGGAGTAATGTAAAGACCCGTAAAATTCAAGGGAAATTTCATCTTAATTTTCTTTGTAATTTTACAAGAGCGCGGTTTCTGACGGCACCTGATTCCGAGGCCCGGTGTGCCCGGAATCAATTTCCAATGTTTTGCTCGGGTACGTTCAGTGAACGAACGAGCGGGATTTTCTAACTTTTGAACCGGTGCCCGGAATCGAATTCCGAGGGAACCGATGGAACCGTAGCGCCGGTAAACGCTTAGGAACTCCTGTTCTGGAGTTGCGTTCATGCGAGTGTTGATAATAAAAATTGTGGATGTTTACTTTGTAATTACACTACAATTTTTATTATTTTACTCTAAGCGTTATCTCTTGTTGGAAGTTGGGTAACCACCCAACCTCCCTTGGGAGGTTATGAGGGTGGTGGGGCCCACACGAACCCCACCTCTTCATATCCTCTAAAACCCCTCAACTCCCTCATAAGTTATGATATCTTAAGTTATAACATTAGACTTAAATAAGGTGAGTTGTGTGTGTGTTTTGAATTTCAAACTCTTGAAATTCTAGTGTGTTGTTGTGTTAATAAAATAAGATAGAGTCTTATTTTATAGTTTTGTCTCCTTGAGAGAGTGGGGAAGGTTCTTCTTGTTTCTTCATCTTCTTCAACCTCGACGAAGAACACGAAGAACGTCGTTCTTCAACGAAGAACTTCTTCGCCGAAGAACACGGTTCTTCCGCGACGCCATATCCGCGACGTGACGTTCTTCTTCCGCATCATCTCTTCCGCGACGGTTTTCCGCGACGAAGGCCATCGACAACGACTCTTCCTCCGACGTCAAAGGAATCGACACCGATATTCCACGACTACGTCAACGTGCGACTATCGAGGTAGGGGTTCTTGAGTTCGTTGTTTGCATTTTATTTGACATTCCTCAAGTATTTCTAAGCCAATTGATAAAAAACTAACGGGAGGAGGCCGGACCGCACAAACACGGCCGATCCTCCTCCCATCGTGGTTTAGTTTTATTGTGGTTTGAAGCGGGGTAACGCGGTACCATTGTACCGCGCGAAAAGATTTATTTAAGGCCGGTTTGGGTCACGACGAAGAACCGCGACGCTATAATGCCGCGCCTTTGAGATCGTATGAGACCGTGGCCGGAGTCGGGCCGCGACGGTGGGGCGTGACGTCGTTACGCTGCGAAAATCTTACAAGGACCGAGCAAGAAGGGGCGGCCGGAAAACCGGCCACCGGTGGAAAAAAGAAGATCCGCGGCCGGACGGCCACGACGGAGCACCAAGAGGCGGCCGGCCTCACCGGCCGCCGGAGATCAGAACAGCCGCGACCCTATGGCCGTGGCGGAGGAGCTAGGGGCGGCCGGCCTCGCCGGCCGCCGGGAATCAGGAAGGGCCGCGGCGGAGCAGCCAGGGGCGCCGGCCTTGCCGGCGCCGGAGATCAGGTGGACCGCGGCCCTACAGCCACGGCGGAATAGCCAGGGGCGGCCGGCCACGCCGGCCGCCGGAGATCGAAGAGGAGCCGCGGCTACGGCCGCGGCGGAGAAGAGGAAAGCGGCCGGCTGCCGGTTTGGACAAGAGGCGGGACCCGCGGGTCCCGCGTGTGTAAAGAAACGGCTGGCCTTAGGCCGGTCGAGATCTGAAAAAGGGGGGGGGGGTTTCACCCCCCGTGTGCGGCACATGCGCGGCACGCTGGCCGCGCCGCCACTGGCCGGGCCGGGTCCAGCGGACCGGGTCGGACCCGGGTCAGGTCGACCCGGTTCGGGCCGACCCAGGGGGGTCTGGCCGGGTCGGTCCGGACCCGGACCCCCCGTTTCGGATCATTTTCGGTCTTTTGACCATAACCTGAGCCACGGACCTCCGATTGACGAACCGTCTGCGGCAACGCGATCCTTGGATCGAGACGGTCGTTTCGGTATATCGCACTTAAGATTTCGGATTACTTTGAGTTCGGCCGGGTTGGTTCGTTCATGAAACCAACCAGGCCTTCGGAGCGGAAACGCTCATATCTTGAGCTACGGATGTCCGATTGACGTGTCGTCAGCTGTGTTGTGTTCCTCTTAGTGAGACGGATCTTTTGCCATACTCCGCCCGAGGTTTGGACGCAGGTGGAGTACGGTCGGGTTGGTTTTGCCTTAAAAAAACCAACCGGGCCCCGGGGACGAAAATGCCTATAACTCTCAGACCGGGCGTCCGATCGACGCGCCGTCTGTTGCGTTGAGTTCCTGTTGTCGATACGGAACTTTTGGATACATCAAATCTGGACTTTGTGACAGTTGATGTATCAGCCTCTCGGCTCGTGGAGCGAACCCTCCGAACAAGCTTGCTGTGTGCGGGAACCCTAGTGCTGGCTGCGACTGTTACTGTGACTTCTACTGCTGCTACTGCTACTGTGACTGCGACGACGACAGTACAGAGATCCTGTGTGGATTCGACGACGACGACTACAGCACTCAGCGATCCTACGTGGATCAATTCTATAGGTCCTGTGTGGGTCCGATCCTGTGTGGGTCTGATCCTGTGTGGGTCTTTGCGCTCAGCGGTCCTGTGTGAACCAGCGCCTACAGGTCCTGTGTGGGCCCGATCCTGTGTGGGTCTTTGCGGTGATTATCTACATGTCCAACGTGGGCCCGATCTTGTGTGGGTCTTTTGCGGGGGTTAGTTACCTATCGATCCTTCGTGGGTCCGACGACTTAGATGGATCAGAGATCATCTTTATCGTCCTTTGAAGAAGTATACCTGTGTGAGCTGAATCCTGTTGTTTTCCTGTGTGGATTGTGTTGTGCTATCCTATGTGGATTACGTTTTACTTTCATTTTTGGAATACGTTTACTTTCCTGTGTGGACTGAGTTGTACTTGGGCTCGGAGGTTGGAGCGTATTTGAAATTGATGACTTAGATATATGTATGGGCATATACCTAAGCAGTGTCGGTTTTTACTTCGTGATTGTTTCTTTCTTCGTGGTTTATCATTTGTGGATTTGAGAGACCTTCAGGGGTCTCGGGGTCCCTACTGAGTAGCTTATACTCACCCCTGCACGGGCTTTGCCCGCACTACGTTGTGTTGGTTACAGACGACGGACATCGTTGACCTTAGCTGAGGCTTGCAGAGCGGGACGGTACCCGGAGGTGGACCACTGGGCGGGACGTGCTCGGAGCGGACGGCGGGACCCGTGGAGCAGAGGAGCTATCTGTACCCACCCTTCAGGTGGGATTTCCTGTGGACAGCTCGGTGTAGCGGCTTTTACTTTTCAGTTGTTGTTTTCCCTTTCGAGTTGTACTTTACTTTCAGTTTGGGTTTGTATTCTGGCCCATTTACTTTTCCGCACATTCAGTTGTACTCTGCTTTTGCTTAGTGATTACTTTCCACTTGCTTACTCTGTGGTGTTTGTTTACTTTACAAAGGCAATGTCTTCCGTTTTTACCGGGATTTACGCCTTGGTGCTAGTCACCAGCCCCTGGCCTATGGAAGGCGGGCTTGGGGTAGTCACGGCACGGACCCCGAGGGCGGGTCGTGACACTATGTTCCCAACCTCACCATGGCTACTCTCACCAAGTAACGTATACAAGAATATAGCATATAGTAAAGAATATCAGGGTACCCCGCTACTACTTCCCCACTGGGTTGCCGCTTTGCCCCAACGACATACGTCCTGTGCATCTCTCTCCAAGGCTTGCCCGCAGACACCTGGGCTAAGCTCCACAATCTGCACCTCGTGCACCACATAGGCTTTCCCGCAGACACCTGGGTGAAGCACCACACCGTCCTCATAACCAAAAGTAACCAGGTAATTTCCGGGAGCCACCACAGCTCGCATAACGTGTATCATACGTCGGGTATAATACCTAAAGCCATTACAGCCCATACGCCGAGTAAGGATCCTCAAGCCATCATAGCCTATACAAGTTACACCTATAGTAGTCCGTAGGATACTATATCCAGAATATATGTGTGTGAATAACCACAATCCATTACAGCCCTCTACACACATATATGGGGTAACTAACCGTTGTGCCTCATGGCACAAGTATCTACCAAGAGAAGAGAGCGGAGCCAAAGGGGGTAGTCAGCCATTCAACCTCCCATCAGAATGTTGGGGAAAACACCCCCCCAGGGCTCAGAATCCCCGGGGTTTCAGTTGCCCTTACCGACAGGGTGGAGTAGCTTATAGAAACACAAAAAGTACAGAATATATAAGTAACTCACATCCACACTATGGGAATTACCTAGTCTCAGATACAACTGCAGCTAACGTCTCTCAGACTCCAGGCTGCTACATCTAAGACTAGGTATCCTATAAGCACACAAACATTTGAAGAGATTTATTAGATTACTCCGTTCTCATTTTATCAGTTCCATTGTATATTAATTAATTCTTTAAACATTAATTAAGAATGAACAATTCCACATTAAACTAAATTGGCATCACATTCAAAAACAACTTCTCCTTTTAAATATTCACATTACCTTTAAATTCCAGCATCTCCATCCCCGTGGATTTTCACCGTTTAATCAAACATTCATTACAGAATTACTTTTCCACATTCCCAGGCATTCTAGAAAAACATCCTATGCTTCTAAACACAAAGGAGGCTCAACACGGTGAATAGATATACTACCCGTCGAGTCTTTTCCGCCTATAGAAAGAACATATACCAATTCTCCATCGAGAGGCTAAACACGGAAAGCACGTGGCATACCCTGCGCATCTTCGCCTCGTTTGGAAGAAGGGTAGCAAGACCAGCTGCCTTGAGCAGTGGGGAAAAGCAAACCAGATTAACATTCAAGAAAACCGTAAGCAACCAGCAACCACATCCATCCCATTCCATCACCCCTGGTGTCCTCCCCGACACCCACATGAATAAACTGATGCATCTCGCCACTCTAGGCATTATTTGCTTCCATAACCACAAGGCCATTATGCCTCCACATATCACAACAACCATCTAGGCTCACATCACAGCACAAGCAGCAGGAAAACAAACATCACATCATGGGATCTTGACCCTTTAACGAACAAGAGGGTAACTCAGAACCCTTTTAGAAATTCCCACATAATCTGCTCTCTAATCCATATTGAATTAACAGATTTTCTATTCATAGGTTTCAATCATGGATACCTAATCAGTAAGTTATCACAATTAAATAACCATGCTTACTTCCCGAATTTGATTATCCTAAAAAATTAGAACTACAGCAACAGCAATAACCAGATTAATTTACATGCCTCTTTATCTTTAGCCAATTAATTAACAATTAATTCCGGCTTTACGTTCATTATCAATTTCTATCATGAACGAACAACAACTCAAAGAAAACATAGATATCACTATATCTAGGAAAACATGAGGCAAACCGTTATCATGATATAAAGCAACAACGTGCGATCAACCAATTCTTTTAATCCGGTTCAAGTATTTAATTAGGTCAATTTCATTGTGATCCAATGGGATAAATCATGCTAATTATACGATTGCACATATTCAATTAGAGAAGCCATGAATCCCCTACCTCGAAGAGTTCTTGACGTCCTTTATCCACACAGCGGGCCACAATCCTTCTCTCACGACCACTTATGTGGAAGCATGATCGACACAGCTTGGTTGCATCAAAACAAAGCAGAACCAATCCTAGGAGTAAAGATTGATTGTGCAACTCCTACGGAAAGGATTGAAAGGTTCTAGTGCCTCTTAGTTGAGAACAAAGGGAAAGAACAAGGGAGAATGATATCTGGTCCCTTTTTAAGATTTAACGAGGTGACGGTTTAAGATCCGGTTAATTCGCCATTAAAAACGGATCGCATTAACCCACGCGGTTTGACCAAGTAAAACATTCCAAGCCTTAGGAATAATTAATATAGGATTTATGGAATTTGAATCGGCCTTAAGATCCCTTAAAATAAGGCTTTAAATGTATTTTATGTCAAAAGAAACGTCAAAAGGGGAAAAACTGTAGGAGTCTGGAAACACTGTTCACCCACCGTTACTGTACATGAAACCGATCTGTGAAACCGATATGTGAAACCGATCTGTGAAATCGATCTGTGAAACTGATCTGTCACACCGATCTGTGAAACCGATCTGTGAAACTGACCTGTCACACCGATCTGTGAAACCGATCTGTGAAACCGATCTGTGAAACCGATCTGTGAAACTGATCTGTCACACCGATCTGTGAAACCGATCTGTGAAATCGATCTGTGAAACCGATCTGTGAAACTGATCTGTCACACCGATCTGTGAAACCGATCTGTGAAACCGATCTGTTAAACTGATATGTGAAACTGATCTGTCACACCGATCTGTTAAACCGATCTGTGAAACCGATCTGTGAAACCGATCTGTGAAACTGATCTGCCACACCGATCTGTGAAACCGATCTGTCAGACCGATCTGTGAAACTGATCTGTCACACCGATCTGTGAAACCGATCTATCAGACCGATCTGTGAAACCGATCTGTCACACCGATATGTGAAACCGATCTGTGAAACTGATCTGTCACACCGATCTGTGAAACCGATCTGTCAGACCGATCTGTGAAACCGATCTGTCACACCGATCTGTGAAACTGATCGGTGAGACCGATCTGTCAGACCGATCGGTGAGACCGATCTGTTACTGTTCATAAAACTGGAAACACTATTCACAGAACTGGAAAATTGGCAAAGTGTTGGGAATAAGTCCCCTTGGCCTCCCGGAACACCTCCAACACCAAAATTCCACAAAGTAATGGACCGGAGAGGTCCGGGCCATTACACTTAAACCCTAGGGAATGTGCATCATATATATTGGAAGTGCATTCCCCTATTCCAAAATTATGAAATATTTAATCAACATTATTTTAATCATTATAGACTCTCCATATAACATACCCTTCCCATGTTAATGTAATTTCTAAAATCCTTATCAAGGATCCTATATACCACCATGTCTTTGAGAGTGATGTTTTTCAAATAATGATATATCATAGAGAGACTGGCTGTGTAGAATTTTAAATATTCATTTCCTCTAAAACAATATTGGAAGACTATTATACATAGAAGAATCAATCCCATATATATATTGATCGTAATGATATTGACATTCATGAATCACAAAAGATAATGGTTTTATGATCAATCTCATCCTAATGTGAACCCTCCTACACATAGGCCTCTATGAAATTGATGTGTATCCTTCCATGATTAGAATCCATGTGCATGAAATGTGTGATGAGATACCAATTGGAATAATAAATATAGGAAACAAAATAGTTTTTATCTTTTTTTCCTTTGAGTTTATGTTTTTTCAAAGATATATGTTTTTTATTCTCTATTTGGGCATACCTACTTCAATATTCATGCAAAAGTTTCCTCTTCATATCACATGTTTAAAAAATACTCTATTTGATGAAAAATTTACAGTGCATTATGGTGATAGTTACCATTTTAATTCGTGTTGTAATAAACCTAACCATAGTATCCCAAAGCTAGTGTTCACATTATTACATTAGTACTAGATACAAATTATAACACTCAAAATGTATGAATAGTTTAGTAGTCTGGTTAAGCTAGATACATTCATGATTCGCATATTACATCAAAAAAATAAACACATATAATAATATATATTATTAAAAGCATTGTATTTTCCACAATACCCTTCTTCATATCTTATAGAACATCAGAAAGGTAAATAGTGATTTTAGATACTCAGTAAGGGCAATATGTATTCGAATATTTCATAAGTAAATAATTAAAAATTAATATGTCAACTTTATTAATTAATAAAACATTCTAGTTAATCATTAACATGATCATAAAGAATAATATAGTAAGAATAAATAGTGATTAAATATTCCCATATAAATAATAAATACGATTGAAACCTGTTAATGGATGTCTTAACTGTTCAAATAATCACATTTATATAACGAACTAATTTCATATTTTTAGAATGAATATTTTTTTATATATTAAACATACCATCGAGGACTTGTTCAGAGACATCATACACTGGTCATCAAGTCCTCGGGACTAGACATCTTACTTAAATATAGAATCCTTGGGAAAAAACTGAACTGTATTGTCCCATTATATATAATAATGCATCAACGATCTATGTAAATTCTGGACAAACCCATCACATAAAAATTACAATTCATCGATCATATGAATAAACAATACAAATTAATCAATATTCCATTGAAATCTATAATTTTCCATATTGGATTAACTATGATGTTTAATGTCAATACTTTCCAGAGTAAAACTGAGCATAAACCATCCAAATAAATAATAAAGATGGTATCATTATAACATATCCAAAATATTGAATAAGTAAAACAGAATTTTTTTTTATTTATTAATTGAAATACAATAAAAATATATTTAAAACATTCTTGAGGAATTTACCCTTTAGGTTTGAAAACTAATTTTTTGAAATATGAAAATATATTATATTTGGAGAAATATTTCAATTAAATTAATTATATAAAATTGGAAGGAAATATTTAAATAATTTAGTGGTAATTATAGTGGGATATTTTTTTCATGTTGAGTATGCTAAAACAAATATCCCTTTCACAATTTCGGTAAAAAAATTAAAATGTAATTATTTTTCAAAAATATATGAAGATTCTTTTAAATTTTTTTAAAAAAATTTAATAATAAATATAAATTACTTTAAAAATAATTAAATTATTTTAATAACATTCTTGAAAACATTTTTATAAAACATTGACATTGAATAAAAATGTTCCCAACTATAGAGGAAATACATACAGTTTTTTAAAAAATCATGATCTTTTGAGTACTCAAGAGGGGATAATGGTACAATAAATTCATATTTGTTTCAACCTCGTGTATAATGAATATATAATAATTATAGATATATTTAATAAACATAATCATATATATCATTACATATATGATTTACTTAAAACTTTTTATCACCAGTTTTTTAACAACTCCTTATTAGAAATCACTATTTTGTGTTATAACTACTTTGTTTTACATGTTTGATTTTGTTTTATAATTTTGGTCATTTTACATTGATAAAGGTTACATAATATCTAGAATTATAATAATGATTTGAATATAATATATATTTGTTATATACATAGTAATAATATTCCATTATAGGTACAGATATAAAATTGACTGACATTGTTCATGGAGACGGTAGGTCGTACATCTGCATGAACACTCATTTCACTTTTTGAAGAATTGACGAAAATATTGTTAAATAATAATTCACCATTATAGAATAATTATTATATCTTATATATCATACATATTAATTAAATCTATCATTATTAACTCCATCAAAATCCTAAATAAAATATCACATCACATTCCTTCGTAGAGGTGGTAGTACACACATATGCATGAGAGAAATTTTCATATTCCAATGTTTCAAAAGGTAAGTAGATATATATGATATTATATTTTTTGATGTATAATTGTTTCATAAATATAAAAATTTCCATTAGTTCTGTCATTATTTTTGTACTTGTAAATAGGTGTAGAAGGAGGAATTACACTACAATGTTGATATAGTAAGGCAAACGTACAAAAAAGCATTGTTTCTGATTTACGTATGATTGAAATGTGATTGAAAATGGTTTTACAATAATAATAACAAAATATAATCATATTGGTGATACAAAATTTTCTATTTTAATATGGGTACAAAAAATTAAATTATATAGAGGGATAAAATTGAAAAAGTTAGTAAAGATGCTTACCTATTCTTCGGCATAAATGCTTTATATTCCTTTTAAAGGACCCTAATAATGGACTTCTAAGAAAGCCATAACCTCTAATTAGTTTATATGTAATTTTATAAGGAATGTTTTTTGTTTTTTGACCTATATAGCACATGGTAATGCAATTAATTGAAAAAAATAGGTGTCCTTTATAAGGTAGAGAAAGGACACACATGGAATTTCAAAAAAATATAAATATAATTTTTTCATTGTCAGGAAAAATCCTTCAAGATTCAAATGTATTCGAATAAAAGGGGGATATGCTAGAAATATCCTTATATAATTAATTTTATACATGTATTTGGGTAATTTTTAACCATATCATTAGGTTTAACCCCTTTGGTATCAAATTTTAATCTTAATCATGATAATTAATTATTCAATTTTATTGAGTTATAATTTTACATATAATTTGGAAATTGGAAAATACATAAAAAAATTATATAATTTTAGACCATTTTTCATTCAAATAGTCATTATTGGATATTTTTATGATATTTAAATAATTTAATAAAATATTTTCTAACACTCAATATAATTAATGTCATGTCATTACCTTTTCAAAAAAATATTTCATTGAAAACAACATCAATGTAATGGAAATAAAATATAAACCTTATATAAATTTTATAATATATTTTTTATCTAAAATTTATTAATTGAAAACGTTCTCTCAAAGTTTAATAATTTTTATATTTTCAAAAACAAAAAAAATCCTATTAATTTAATGAATATTACATCGGCATTACATAATAATTTTGGGTAATTTCATAATCATAAAAACATAGAAATAAAATAACTTGAAAAAATTAATTAATTTTTCAAATAATCATTCGTATTCAAAATTATCCTCTTTTTATCCTTACATAAAAAATTTAGATATATTACGTTCATGAGAGTGATGTATTTAATTAATTCATTGCATTAATTAATATAAAGGTCATACATAAAAAAAATTGGAACTATGTGGCCATATATTAATGAAATGAAAGTAAATAGCAGAATTATATATATATAATTGAATAAATGACTATATTTGGTTTATTTATAGACCTTATCTAATGTCTTTAACAAAATGTTATATATTTTACCGTTACCATGGAAACACATATTTAGCATGGTCATTATTCATTATAAAAAAAATAAAAAGATCTTTTTACCAAATATGAACATATTGATTCAAAATAAGATATCAATTTCTCAATATTAAATCTTAAAAATGGGTAAAAATTAATTTATATATAAATTTATAAAATAAAATGAATTGTGTTTTCATAAAAATGTATTTTTAAGAAAAATAATAATATTATATCAAAATATAGAATATTTATAATTAAAATAGAATTAATAAGATTATTAAAAAGTAAGAAAATAGAGAATTCTCATTCAAGGTCAAATAAAAAATATAATAAAAGATTTAAATTAATTGAGGTACTTAATTTATTTAGAAAAATCTATATTTTTCACTTTTAACTGAAAATACAATCATTTATGAAAAAAGAAAAAAAAATAAATTGATGTTTATATTGATATGATAATTTTTAAAATGAATTTTATTTTTGGAAATTAATTTTCATATAGTATAAATAAATTATTTACATACTTGTTTTTTTCCAAAAACATATATGAAAAAAAAATTGAAGAAAAATATTTTTGATTAATAAAATCGATGCAAAAAATAATGAGCTTATTTCATATTCATTAATCAATAAATTATTATTTAGTTTGTTCTATGTATATAATTTATAATATATTGAATCTTATTCATACCCTAATATTCAATGACTATGTTATGATAGTCCTATTTAAATTATAATATTTTGTGGTTTGTTTATGCTCATTTTTTCATATTGTATACACTATTGAATATAGAATTATTTTAAAATCTCTATATGTCACACATTTGACTCTCAGTATATATATATTTTGTTTTATAAAATAGAGGATAATTATTAATTAATAAATATTTGCATTTATATTTCTTCCCCTAATGGTATGGAGAATACTCTTATTAGTCCCCTTAGTGAACTGAAGGAAAAAAAATGCCCCATCAATTGAATAAAGAAAACTCACCCAGATTTTGGAATTAATTGGGACATATGGGTCATGATGTAAAATTAATTTCACATATGAATTATGTTCAACTATATTGAAGTTTAAGAAAGTACTTACATTGAAATGTCATCCCCAATAGAAGAAATGCATCATGATTGTTTCTATCAATCAATTTTTATAATTGTATCCCTACATCAATTTGATTCTAAATGATATACATACGACATTTGTTAGAAGATTTTATCTAATATATATGAATCATGTAAGAATAATATCATAAGGTTAATGCATATTTTTTACCATTACCCTGATATTTTCTATATTAGATGAACACATGCATTAAAAAAAGGATGTCATTATAATGAAAATAAAAATTCTCATACATCATCTTCTAGATTAAAGATTACAGTCTGTCTTATACTTCCGAAGATAGTGAAAATGATGAGGAAGTTATCAAGTATACTCCATCTATATTTTAATATTTTTTCTATACAATTATTTTTGAAATCATAAATACTAATATGGGACCATAGGATGATTCTTAATCTAAATTTATTAGTTTTTCCATTACCCTAGTGAAATAGAAAATATATTTTTTCTTCATAAATAAGAATTGGGATATATTTTTATAGAAATATATCAAGATTATTGGATTAGTTCATCATGTTGACATTGATCATTTGGGGCTTCTAGAAAAAAAGTGTGGTTAAAAATCAGCATCAAGGATGTTGAATCTTACCTGTGTATGAAAAGTAGATTCTATGTTTGGTAATAACATTATTTCCAACATTAAAAAGGATGTTAAAAAATCAAAATGTATTTCTAAATTGTTTCCTATGAATAAAATTTAAAATTAAATTTAAGAGTTCATTTATTTTGTTGGACTCAATCACCACTATTAAAAATATTATTTCATTGTCATAATCATGGAATTACTAATCGATTCAATAACTGTATTCAATACATATCCTTTATATATTGATTTTTTCGCATTAACTATATATATGGCCCCTAAAGATGAATATAACACTTCCTTCATGGAATCCCAAGGGGTATTGTGTTATAAATTAAGATCCTTTATCATGATGGATATTGAGGATACATACCATCATGTCAAATTACATATGTTCAAGTCAATTATCTAGAATACTATGGAGTGTTTTTTATGGGATATTATAGTAAAAACTCAAAAACACATTGACCATATTTACAAACATGATGCAGTTTTACGAAAACACTACAAAAATAGTTTGAAGATGAACCCAATGAAATTAAATTTTAGGGCATCATCGAGGAAATTCCTCATATTAGTTATGAACCATCATGGAGTCAAAATAAAGCATGAAAAGAAGAAACGAAAATACATGATATATCAACTCCTTGAAAAATAAATTTTTGACCCAAGGATTTGTCTAGGACATCATATTATTCATATCCAACCTCACCAAAAAGTGCACTTCCTTAGAAAAGTTGATAAAGAAAAGAGTTAAGTATCAATGGGATGAATACATTCAAAAATCGTTCTGTGATCTCATGTAGTACCTTATTGACCCACCGAAATTTATTCCATTAGTAAAATGGAAAATTTTCATTATCTATTTGGTAACCATGATGTAATTATATATAACCCAATCCACTCATAAGAATGATTCAGGAATGTAAAAATCCATTTTTTTTATTAGGAGACTATTGGATGCTAGGACCCAATATTATAACATTGAGAAGAGTAGACATGATATGATATTTGATTTATTTAATATAAGATGTTATTTTCAGAATAATAAGGCCTCCCAAATTTCTCATGTGGATTATCATAGTTGTATTTTCTATCTCCCAATAATAACTAGGTGTATAGAATATTTTAAGGTAATTTTGTAGTAGTTTGACATCCTATTAATTTCTTAAAATATTATAATGTTAAAAGATCTATATAATATCCTCGTAATTTATCAAATCCCAGAAAATTAAACACTAAACAAAAAATAATCCTTATGAAGAGTCTTCTTCATCTATTAAACCTCTCGAGATTAATTTTTATTGATCATATATGATCATAATAAGTAGAAAAATAAAAAACTTATAACTAAAATATTTTAGTTTGGTTTTTTTATTTTCCTCCCTAAAAAATATTTTTTAATCCTTTTGTATTTTATAAGGATTAACCAAAAATAAGGTGGAATATTAGTACCTTTTTTACTGTTTGTAACCTGGCATTCATATACAGTTGGATTGATTAAATATCAAGGGTTTTTGAGAGTCGATAATCAATAAAATAAAAGGATATTATACTATAATGTTGTAAGAACATATTCCCATTATTATTTAGGTATATGGGTTAAATGATAATTTCTTTTCATTGATAATATTTTCATATTTCTTACATTTTCAAAATTTCCATGTTAAGGAACTGGAAATTATATTAACTATATTTTTATATCCTTACTAGGATGAGATGGTGATTTTCATTGTAAATATTAAGGTGGTTTCTAAATTCATCAATAATGATACTATAGACATAAATATGGTAAATAAAACCCATATTCATCAAAAACATATAACCATTCTAATCAATACCATAATTTGTTGGATTAATCCAATATAATTGTACCTAAAAAGGTATTCTCTCATTGGATTCATCCATGAAGGAGTAGGCTCATCATAAAGTTGTAAATTTCATCCTCTATGATGTTATAAATTCTTATAATGTCATATATAAACATGTATTATATGGAGTAATCCTCGTATGAATGAAAGGGTTATTGACCCTTTTATTATGAAAAATATCCATACTGATGCTTATGATGATCCCTGGTTAGTATCTAAGAATTCCCATAAAATCAAGATATATGGATAATTTTGGAATTCAGTGATTTAGATCTATATAAATTTCAAAAAAAAAATGTCATGCATGTCAGATACATTCCAATTTCATCAATCAACCACAATTTTTTTATGCATCCAAATACTCTTAGTATTTTTCAATATAGGGAGAATATTTCATGTGGCCATGTTCCCTTCTAACATCTTGGTAGTTCAAGTTTATTATTTTGGTCACTGATGTTTTATCTAAGAGGGATGAGGATATATCCCTTATGAAATTCACAATAATTTTTTTATATTGTTTTATGAATTATAATATCATTACAATATTTGTAATCTGTCACAAAATGTTATTATAAATAAATAAAAATTTCAATTCTTTTGAATTTAAGAATATGTATTATGTGTATAACATATATTCAAATGTTCTAACCATTTATAATAGTAGAATAGTGATATATAGATACTTCAAAAAAAATACATGGTCTATTATTCATTAGAAATGTGAAAAAAATAGATAAAATATTGACCTGATTAGCTTCATCCTTATTCTTTGTCTTATCACACTTCATATAGAACATCCAAACAAGTGACTCCATACTCACTTATATATTATACATATGATTACCTACCTATTTTGATCTAATTTTTTTAATTTTTATTTCCATATTCATTAAACTCTAAAAAGATTAACAATCTTAGATATGAATTGATGAATTAGAATTACTCAATGAAAAATAGATACACATGAAGAATAACCTATAAATGTATCAGAGTTGAGTTGCATGAGAATTTGAAAATAATTTTCACCGATAATCATTTATTAATGTGATCTATTGTCATCCATGTGAATTCCCATGATACTATGAAAACACCACTAAATATGGAATTGAAATGGGTGGGACTCTATATAATACATAATGAATATTCCATAATAGATTATTCTATGTTTGTAATTGACATAGATAAAAACATTCATACAAGTTATTTAGGGTTCCTCAAGAAATACATTTCATCCTTTCCTTATTTTTTATAGAGGTCATTTTCAACTGATTATAACATTCATTACATTTAATTCATCATCACAAAAACTTAAATTTCATGACATCTACATTGACATTGCGAGAATATAAACTATATAGCGTGAAATTCACTATACATGATAGAAAAATCATTGAATATATATTTTGAAACAAAATTAAAGTATGTGACATATAATCCCTATTTTAACGACATTAAACAACATAGAACTTATTCCATATATCGTTATGTTGAATTAAAGAATATATTTTCCATCCCGATTTACTATAATCTATTTTGATTTTCGTACCCTAAATGACCTTAAATTTCATAGATAGATCTCTTTTATATGACTTTGAAGCATAAAATACAACACCCCTATAGGAGATCTTGTTTTTTTAGGATTTTATTTTTTTAAGGACTTGATTGTTATGGATAGATATTATGACCCTACTATCATAAACTACCTATCCATTTAAAAAATTCCCCTTACTATAATAATATGTGGTTTGTTTCCAATTCATATAGGGTAGGTGGTTATTTATCCATATTCTAGATAGATTTTCTACATCATCTATATTTTGTGGCACCATATAAAAACATGAATCTCCCATATAGGGAATAATTTGATGTCTCTTTCTGGTTCTAATCCTGTATAAAAAAATAAAAATACACCTTTTTTGAACTATGTATGGATTCATTCCTATTACCCTAGGATATATAGTGATTTCTAGAGGTCTAATTTTTTTTATAACTATAAATTTCATAATCATCTGTCCGCACCAAATCCTAATGTACTAACTTATAATTCATGTTCAGTCCCTTAAATTAGATGTAATAGGATGAGGTCATAATTTCTAGGAACTATATAAAACATGATTCCTATTATAAAAGGATACATAATGATGTTTATATTTTCTATTTTAGGGTGAACCATGTGTTGCACATATACCAAACATCTAATTTTCCATGGTGTTGGGACTCCATTAATATTTGTTTACTTCCAATATTTTACTCGGATATTCATCAATTTCATCCTCATTTACCATGTACATGAGTTATATATATGAATAAAACTTATAATAATAGTGTATGGCTTGAATATTTTTATCATGTTATATGTATTTATGCTCTAGATTCTTAATTCGTGTCCTGAAACAAATCCCTTTTCCTTTAATCAAATTTGAATGATCTTACTCATTGAAATCAATTTTATCACCACACCTAAGAACATTATGGGATCCACCTCACATTATATTATGTATAAATAAGATGTATGAAGAGTTTTTTACCATTTAATATATATGTATTGGTTTATTTTATCATTGGATATATAATAATTCACATATCTCTTATTATGCGTCAACCCAATGAGTCACTTTCTCATTTAAAGGTCAACTCTGTCATACTATTTGGTTTTCCCAAATTCCCATCACGTTTTCTTGATTGGGATATAAGTTATGACTTTTAATGAACTATTTGTGGAATATTTATTTTTCATAGGATATATAATAACATATATATTACACACATTTAACTCAACCATAAATAAAATCCCAATCAAAACCCAAATAGTATTAATGGTTGGTCCCTCATATTCACATTAGGTTTTATTAATAGTTTCAACAATAATATGTATCCATCTAATTTTAAATTCCTAAGAAAATCCTATAAAAGACCATCTATATAAATCCCCTTATATTGTGACCTTAAACTACATGGAATCGAAGTCCTTATCAGATGACATTAAATTGTGTGGTATATTGTCCATCCTGTATGACCAATAAACTGATCATAGTTGTGTGTATTGAATAATATAAAATATATACATGAGAGAGAGATATATATAAAATTTCTAATTTTATGGATTATTTAATGAAAACCTAAACTATGAAAACATCTCCCCACCCCCAAGAACATCATCTATATATTTTGGGTCTACATAGTATATGATGAGATTTTCCCAACCATATCTCTTCAAGAGGATGATAATACACTACCACCCCCTTTATAAGAGTAATAATTGTGTAGATATGTTTTCCTTAGGATCTATTTTTATATTTATTATTTTTATATTATGATATATTTTTACACTATAAATATTAATCCCATGACTGTAAGTATATTTCCCTAAATTTCAACACCCTCTCCCATCATCAGAACAATCAAATTCATAGTGAATATTTTATTATTATATCATTTTATAGGATGATATATATTTTTAAGGACTAAATGTGGATTGATTAATTCTATCTATAGATACGTACTGATTTGGGGATTATTCATCCATGTCCAAAATAAAAAATTCAATAACCAATTCATCCAGGGTGATGTGATCTATGATCATTCACAATATTTTTCATCATGTCCTAACAAATTAGGGTGACTTTATACAAATAAAACTTTTCTCCTTTATAATAGCTAGATATTTTCTGAGGACCCCTTAGAAAAACTATGTATGGAGTGATTCATGATAACACCAAATATTTTCAATCATCCACTTTGGGGTTGCCGTAGTCAGTGTGGGGAATATAATTCATATCAGGTTTTCTCATAGAATTTATCTAGATTTTATGTCCATTAATGAGGCCCTCTTTCAATTATGGTAAAAAAAATTTATATCATTGGACACTTCACCTCATATTTGGACAAATCTATCATATTATAAATATCATTCACTAATGGTAAAAGCTTCTTGACCATAAATTTTACCCATGGGTTTTCTATGATATATGACCATAAAATATTTACCTTCATAGTCAATATTAAATAAAAATAAACTATAAAATTGGAGATAAAAATGAATGTTAGGTTGAAAAAAATAAACAGAATACTAAGAAAAATTCTATTCTCTTCTCTATAGTCTATTTCTTTTCATGGATTACTCAAATGTTAGAGTGAAAAAAATGAATAAAATATCATCCAGATGAAACCCATTATAGTAATTACCAAGAAAACATTGAGGCTTATGTCCCTAATCCATTTTCAATCATATATTATGATAAGTTTATAGTGATAACTTATAAGGAATAGATATATTGGGACCCAAAACTATCCCATGAAATGGAAAATATATGATCACTTTATCCACCAATATTAGAAAAATCTAGATCATGTATTATTTTATAGTTCAAGAAAATTTAAACTATTCCATTATTATATTTTCATTCAATTATAATTAATTCCTCCACATAAATTTGATGCTAATGTTATGGTGGTCATATACCCGAGCTAACTTCTGTTATATCTCATCCATGAATAGTATGTTAAATACAAACTAGAGTGACCTTTAGATATATCAAACACTTCATGAATATCCTCTTCTATATAAAATATTATTCACTAGTTATTTAATTAAAATATCATAATCCTTTCCTGTATATCATTAATAACTATATCTGACGCCAAAAGGACACCACATCTTAGTAATTATATACATGTCACTATTTCATGACTACCACTCAAATTTTTTGTTTCACAATTAGGAAATGGTCCTATAATCTTGAGTTATCAAAATACTATGTTAATGAAAACCCATCAATATAATTCTCTTAGTTGTCTTCCTCATTATACAATTTCCATTCCAAAATTACATAATTCCTATATATCGATTTATGATTTTAGAATTACACAATAAAACTATTCAAGAGAACTCAAATACCCTAAATGTTATGAAATTTTAAAACATACCCATTTCAAAGTGAATTTATGTTATTCTATGCTTATACCCCATCTATATCTTGGTATGTATTTTCCATAAAAAATTATTCCAATGAGTCAATACACTACATTCAAATTCATAAATGAACTATTTATGTCATAATTCATATTATCATATGGTATATAGGGAAATTAAATCTATATATATTAGACATTTCCATATAATATAATAAATATAAACTCTCTTACATTGTCATGTTAATTTCATAACATTTGTCTTCAAAATAAAAGAATGTTCCAATAACCTCTACAACATCATCTTTTTTCGTTAAACACTTCACGCCTTAAGCAATTGAATCTCTTCAAACCTTCCTTGTATACTGGTAATTAGTGTATTTGATATCAAAAGAAAACATTGTCTATAAAAATAATGATATTCTATATATATGACCTTTCTACCATAGGTATGTTTCATCATGACGAGGAATCTATTGAACCACTTTCTCCAACAACAATACAATAGAACCCATCAATTTAATTTTTTTAGATGAAATCCTTAATCCTTATATTCCATTTCGTCACATCATAATCCAAATAACATATTCTATCATTTATATAATTTTTGTTAAATTTTAAATTGTTTTAGGAAGCTCTTAGCTACTAATAACCACTTGGGTTATCATATGCCACCCTTTAGTGATGGTCTTCCCATGATCACCATAAATTTTGAGTAGCCATATCTATGTCACTCAATATTTGTATCGGTATATCATTTATATTTATCATTCACTATTCTATTACCATTTAAAATATATTATCATTTGTTAAAATATGTTCAAAATTATAGAATATCTTCACTAGTCTATATTTCAATACATTAAACTTCCAAAATAAAAATACATAGTGCTTGATAAGATGAAAAATCAAAAAAGGAAACCTGGAAAAGATTTAGTCCATCTGTACATGGTATATGCCTTAAGACACCTTGGAAAAAATCTATTTATTTTAGAAAATTAATGAACCACAAAGCTTTTTAGATAAAATCCTGTGTAGGGATGCCTTAGTAAAATCCAAACTATCACCAACAAATCATTTCTCCATTCATGGATGAGAAGAAATATTTGGTGAAAATTAAATGATATAACACTCAGGTGGACACGATTGGGACCCCATAAAAAATTGGTCAAGTCCTATAGGAATAATGACCTATTGAAGAGATAATTAAAACTTCTCTATTTAAGATATCTTAGTTTAGTGTAATTATTTGAAATGTCTAATGGTTTAATCTTTTATTACATAATCACTTTTAATCAATGTAATTATTATTATAAAACTCCGTTTATGATTTTCATTATCTTGGGTTATCAGACTATATAATATATAAATGGACTAATAATATTTTACCTTGATGGTACATATGATTCAATAATTATCTCTCCAAAATCCATCTAATTGTATGTGTTTAGGATAAAACCTAATTTTATAGACATTTGTTTCAAGGAATTTCCCCTACATATAGTTATGATATATGTACTTCAATATTCAACTAATATATATCCATCCAAGGGATCATGTTTAAAATATAGTTGATTTATTATCACAAATCATCCATAAATCTAGTGTTTGGATGCTATGATTTAATCAATCCATTCCTATACAATGTTAAAGTTGATTCATTTATTACAATATTGCTATCTATGTTTTGGAAATCATTATAAATTTATAGTTGGGTTAAAAATTGATTTAAAAAAACCAAAATTAATCTAGATAGAATATTTTATAATTTATCAGAAAAAATGTTGGGAAATATCCATACCATACAATTTCTTTGTCTCCCACGACTTCATGTGTAATAAGAAGTGTGAAT
Source organism: Viscum album (assembly GCA_963277665.1). Classification (NCBI taxonomy): domain Eukaryota; kingdom Viridiplantae; phylum Streptophyta; class Magnoliopsida; order Santalales; family Viscaceae; genus Viscum; species Viscum album. The sequence continues at coordinate 585,896,590 of OY728141.1, read as the reverse complement.
GTGAATTCTATTATATGGAGAAATTAATTATCCCTAAATGATGGGTTATTTCATTCTATGGTTCTTCTATTTTCTTAATTTAACTTATCCAATGTTGTATCTTCTACACCTATATTTTTTCACAACCCCTTAGCCCCTAAAACAATATCCATCTTCAAATTTTCCACTTCCTTAGCTGGTTTTTCCTGTTCATTTTCTTTTTTCTTTGTGATATACATCTTTTATAAAATTCAATAATCTATGGTGATTTCTTCTAAGACATTATGTTGTTGTGTCATAGACAATATTACATGATGGGAATCTTCTAGAAGTGTTATAGTCCTGATATATTTATATTGGACCAAGAATTTTGTGGGGTAGAGTTTTGATTGGAGAATTATCACTATCTTTTATCCACTATTATTACCCTTCAAACTAGTTTTATGTATGTGGTAATAATACATGTTATATACTTGATTATTGAACAAGTGTTGAAGATGATGTATTTGTTATCCAAGTTTATCGAGGGGGTCTCTTGAACCTACATTTTGAAATTCATATATACATAATATTTTAACTTTTATTGAATCAATGTAATATATGGATCTATATCCAAATCCATTATAGAGACTAGTAAATAATTAGAATCCAAATCAGTCAAAGAAGCCTTAGTCTCAATATCCTTGATGTGATATGTCACCAAAATAGTTGGAATACTTATTCTCTTAATAATTATAGTCCAAGAGGATCTTTAAACCTATATAAGAATATAGATCTATTGAATTGAAACTAAATTGAGAGTTTAAAGTATCATTTTTATTAAACAACAACATAAACTCATTGTTCTTTTCTTTATTGAGTTGTGTCCCATATATTATGAATCCTTAACATGACTTATCCAAAAACATACCTATAAAATTAAACAAATCTACATATGGCTATTTGACTAATAAAAATTATATTTAATTAAAAAATTTACATTTAGTTAAACTACCAAACAGAATGAGGTAACCTAAACTAAAAATAATGAATATCTCGACCATTTTATTCATTATAATTAGTGTTGGATTGTGTTATCAACATAATATCTACAATATGGTATTTTTAATGTCTTATTTTTCCTAAAGACTAAAATATTTTTCTATTTATTAGTATTGTAACTATGTGATCATAGTCACAACATTAACCATGAATAAATAGTAAATATTTTTCAACCTTTATTTAATTTTTATCATATTATTATTGTTAACAATATTATGGGATCATATAAAATCCATATAATCATATAACAACACAATAAATTACACATATTGAAAATAAAATAAAATTAATTTGTGATCATGGTCTATTTTCTACTAGTTGATCCATTAAATGGATGATGGATCAGAAAAGACCCTAGGTGAATTCCTTGAGTCACATCCTAGTTTATAATAATGTTCACCATCATTGATCATGTATAGTTTCTTTTTTGGATCCATTCCAATTATCCTATTGAACTATATCCACGTGAACATTTTTTTAACACTTTATAATGATGTGTATGTTAGGGGGATTTGGGATGTTGTATTATATTTTTATCCCAAAAACATTGATTCGTAAGCCATTATAAATTTTAATATAAATGGATAAAATATAGATAATCTAAAAATGAAATTTATTTAATAATTTCTACATTTTAAAACATAAATTCAATAATTAATGTAAATAAATAAACATACAACCATTCCTTGGTCCTATCTTAGAACATAATCAATTAAAATGCTTTATTTTTTCATAATATAAATTAAAGATGAAAAAATATACTTTGTGGATTCTTTAAAGTATTAAGATAAAATTTAATGATAATTCATTTATAATAAACCCATCCAATTTAACATCATATTCGAATAACCTCTAACAAATGCCCTGAACCATAATGATATATATACTCCAAAATTCCCCCCATATTCTAAAGGATACTAAATAGCAGTGAGTGTACGATGTATTATCATGCGGATATTATAGCATATATAAATGAAATAATAGTTAAAATTTTAAAAAAAATATTACAATATTTATAGTAAAAAATAGAACTATTATATAATGAATGAGATATAGTATAAAATCATAAATCCCAATGGACTATCCACGAGTCAGATCACATATAAAAAAATACCAAAGAATAAAAATATAAGGATATTATACTAATATCCCCTAGAATAATAAAATATCATTTTCCAAATCCATATAACATATCCCACTCAATCCTAAAACACTAGGCCCATTCATTACCATATCCTATGATAAATGGGGTTTTGTTCTATTTTAAAGGCTCATGGTCACCCAAGTTGTGTGTGAGTAAAATTCAGTTACCCACCACCAATGGTGTCCCAAAAATAACAAGGAAACACTATATAAATACTTCGTCAAATATATAAATAATAATAAAAATTTTTAAGAAAACTAAAAAATCCTTCATTTATAATCAAGTTCTATGGTGACAATTGGGATTAAAAACACCCTCTTCAAAATGTGTCGGATTTCCCTAATAATTTCACATAACCACCTATGGGACCAATGTTATTTCCCAGAATAATTACTCAAATTTAATATTACTGTAACCTAAAACTTGTAGGTCCATTATAACATGATTTTTAATATAAAAATTCATTATTTACATCCCAATGATCATGAGGCCTGGTGTCATTGGAAGAATGGGTTATTAACACTTGAAAGTGATACTAAAAAGGATTCTCCATTTTTATTATCTATAGTGATCTTATAAATCCTTTTGTTCTTATAAAACATCATAGGATAACAATAGGAAATACCAAAAAATGGGGTGAGCTAAAAAACACAATATGGGAATAAATCTCATAAAAAACAACTTGTGAATTAAAGGTATAACCTAATTACATAAAGTGAAAAAACAGGCCTGATCACATTAGAGAATAACATAAATAACAATGTATCATAAGATCATGAAAACATAGTAAATGTGGTAGAAACATATTCTATGACATAAACATGAGTCAAACATAATTTCCTAGACAATAACCAATGGTTTACAACGTCCCATAATGGATTATACATGATTCTTCAAGAGACTAAAGTTTTGCCCAATAAATTTGAGATATATCTAGAAACACACATCATAATATTTTTAGGATTTATTTGTTCCAAAAAAAGAAATAATTGATTTGTAATTATAAAATAGATTCCCCTGAAATGAAAATGGGTGGAATAATCTTACCTCGTATTATAATATAATTGAAGTTCAAAATTAACACATTTAATAAATGAACATAAAGAATATATTATACAATGAATTAATGTTTGAATAATATAGGTATAAATTTTATATAAATATATATATAATCATAAAACAATCCATAACATCTATGATTGTATCCTTTCATGAAAATTTTCATCAATTGTTACATTAAATATTTCTTCATAAAAATACTAATTTATCTATTAAATTACATGTTAAAAATATAATAATTTCAAAAATATTATAGGAAAAATATATATTACAATAATAAAATCTTATATTATATGATCCAAAGAATTTATTTTTTATGGTGATAGGTAATTCTGTACATGCATTATAAGATAAAAAACAATACATTATCACTATTGTAAAAAAGTATAAAAATTACCTCATTTATAAAAAGACAATAATATTCCAAAAAAATTATAAAAATACTGAGTAGGTAAAAATTTCATAAATAAATAATATTTATAATGTCAAAAATATTCAATAAAATATTTTTAGAAGACATGTATATGGAATAAAAATTATTTTTGACTAAAGATAAAAATAAAGTCATTTTTCTTAAAAAAGTTTTCTAAATAATTTAAACTAATAAAGAGAAAAAAATAGTAAAATTAAATGAAATATTTTTTATGAACATAGAATAATAAAATGAAAAGTTTTTATTAGATAATGATCAAATGAATTCTTAAAATTTAAATTCATCGGATAAATAATATTGATTAATATGAGATTGAAACGTAAACTCACATTGCTCTGGTAGGTTTTGAATCATAACTACCATGAATGAATTAAATGAATGAAAATTAAAATATAATTCATTATAATTCATTAATTATATAATAAATAAATATGACATATACACACCATTTATAATAAATTACTTTCATAAAAGAAAATGTGTCTTACCTAAGTATATTTTCAGATGAAACCCTTTCCTCAAGTCCACACGTCACTATGTTTGTATTTAATTTCATGTATAATAAACTTATATCTATTTTTTCTTCAATGACCTTTTTAATGGTTTAAATAACTTATAATTAAACCATATTCATCAATTATTTTAATGAAATATTTAATTACATAATTATTTATTTCCACATCATGAGTTATGAGGATGACCAGTGAAAAATTTCAAAACAACATCAATGTGTAGAAAGTGGTAAAAGGGTTAAATATTCCATCATATAAAAAATAATAATGACTATAATATGTAATTTTTTATACATATTTTATAATTTATAAAAAATATTGAAGAATTATTATTCTGAAAAATGATGTTTGTTAAAATGATGGAGACTATATTTTTTACGTACATATGATTGATATTTTATTTATGAATGATCAAGATGGAAATAATGTAGGTTTTATTATATCTTTCCATAATGAAACAAATATAAATAATATAATAAAATTTCTTCAAATACACATATATATACAATCTATGGGATGTGGTAGAAAACAAATCTCATCGTTTTGTGAAGTAGTAGTCCTCCATACACTTGAAAAATTGCATCATTTTTCAATGGATGATTAGGTTTTAAGGTATATGTTATATTTAATATTTATATTTAATAATATTAAATTAATATAATATATTTACATTATATCCATTCTCATTAAAATTAGTGATATTTGATGATGGAAAATGAATTACAATGGTTCATTAGGTGTTAGTTCTCCATACAATATAATGATTGATTCATTTCACATTTTATGGAAGATGAGATGGATAAATATAATAAAAAAATAGAATAAAATTCATCATATATTTTATAATGGTGTTATAATATTGTAATTTCTAATTCTTAATTTATGGTTTAAAATAATAATTAAGAAAGTAATTTAGTGAAGATAATTATCTTCTCATAGATAAAATTCATTTGGATACCTTATTAAAGATACTAAATTTTTTTTGGGGATGACTAGAAATTATATATTATCAATAATATTGTTTTGGGGTGATTTTAAATATATATATATATATTATCCCAACTTCTTGATATGTGTTATTATGTGACTTTAGCATATTCTATTTTATAATTTATGAGGAGTGTCATTTTTGAAAATACCCAAAACTATTCAATAAATGGAATTCATTATTTAGAAATGTTCTTCTAAAACATATAAATAAAGGATTTTGGAGATGTTATGGTTAATTAATAGATCCACCACTCAAAAAAACATTTATTAAACACGTTATTTCACTTACCTATAAGGTCGGTCAATTTGTCAATTTTATTTTTCACCATGGTTTCTAGTTTTCTTCTATTTATTATATTATTTATGAACAAAATTAAGTTGAAATTATTAAATAATATATATCATTATAAATTAAAATATTTTATTAATTTTATTAAATTTAAAACATAGAATAAGAATAATATAATTTTAAATTAAATCCACAAAGCATGTTGAAAAACTCGTTTTCAAGAAATATATTCTTCAAGAAATAGATGATATTATATTGATTATACGACTAGATATAATCACTAAATGAATTTAAATTCATATAATTAGATTTATATTCAATTAATTTCATATAAATCTTTCCTTAATATCGATTATTTTAATTAATTTAAATTGATAGACTCTATGAATTTTAAAACAGTTTACAGAAAAAAACATTTTTAAGCATAAAAATAATCTTATATAAAATTATAAAATTATTAAAATGTAATTAATTTTTTAATTATAAATAAAATTCATAATATCATATTTTATTAAAAAAACAACATATAATGTAATTTTTATATTATTTGATTTAATTAAATTAAATGACAGTATTTTAGAAATAGATAATTTTGAGTATTACCTAAAATTAAATCATTTTAAAAAAATTAAAAAGGCAACCCTATGTTAATTTTTATATTCTCATTTTGAAAAAAAAGATTAATATTTTAATATAAAATTTATAAAATATCAATAAATAAATGTAATTTTCCAAGGAAACAATTTCTTATATAAATAAAAAATGATTTTTGAAAATTGACTCCTTATTTATTAGAATTTAAAAATAAACATATATTTAGTATGCCCATAATATATATTTAAAAATTTATTAATACTATTTATACCTATTAATTTAGTGGCTAGCTTATATCAGTAATATATTTTCTGTGTACTTTAAGAATAGTGTTTCATGTTGTATATTCTATTGAACATTGTGTTCTTCTTTTAAAATTTTAGTGTGTTACATTCTGGAACTATTAAATAAATTTCATGAAAATTAGAACATTTTCTTATTTATGAAGGGTTTTCCATTCAAAAAATACTTTGTGTAAAACCCACATTGCAAATAGGGTTAATAAAACTACCCCTTAAAAATAATGAAATTAAAATACAATGATAATAAAAAATGACACAAAACATGGTTTCCAGATAAGGAGAACATTAGCATGAATTTAAAACATGTATTTTAAAATAATTTCCATTTTTTGGATAATTTAATTTTCATTTTTTAATGGATTAGAGACCATTGATTTATTAATAATGAATAACATTTAGATTCAAATAACATTTTTTAAAGATGAGACAAACTTATTCCATCTAGAATTATAACATAAAGAAATATACCTAATTGAAAATGATAATTTCATCATTTATTCATTTTTAATTACAATATAATTTGTTTTTCCAATTTATGAGTATTTGATATGATTTTTTTATTCATAAAGTACTAAAATTGACATTTTATAGATCACATGATTCTCTAAAATGATAAATAGACATTCCTCTAATCATTGGAAGTTAACAAAAATAATAAATAGTTTCCAAAAGTCATTCTAATTTTAAAGACCCTGAAAATTAAGGGAAATTTTTTTTAAATACTTTGGAATTTTACAAGTCTGTGGCTTCTGACGGCACTTGATTCTGAGGCCCGGTGTGCCCGAAATCAATTTCCGATGTTTAGCTCGGGTACGTTCAGTAAACGAAGAAGCGGGTTTTTCTATATTCTAAACCGGTGCTCCAAATTGAAATCTGAGGGCACAAATGAACTCGCAGTACCGGTAATTGCTTAAGGGCACCTTTACCGCAGTTCCTTTTTAATCAGGTTGAGAATTAATATTTGGAGTTTTATATTAAAATAAATAAAATTAGTGTAGCACAATTTTATTTTAAGGATGGTGGTCATTTCCTCCCAAAGGGAGTTAGAGGTGGTTCCCACACCCACATAACCTCCCATGAGAGGATATTTGTGGGGTGGGGCCTACACATGACCTAAACCCTTGAACTTTCCATAACTCCCATAAACTCCCATTAAACTCCCTTGTTTAATGTTGACAACTCTCCCATTAATTCAGGCCAACACCTTAATTAATAAATTGAATCCTCAAATTTATTAATTAAGTGATTAAATGTTTGAATTTTAAATGGATTGTGTTAATAAAATAATAGGGGTAGCGTATTATTTTATTTTGGGAGGGCTTTCATTGTGTGAAGGGGGGGAGCTCTTGAGACAACAATTTTCTTCTCTGACGAATAACAGTTTTCTTCTCCAATGAAGAACGCTCATCGGTTCTCCAATTCTCTTCTTCCTCCGCATCATCGAAGGATACACAACCGCGGGGAACACACCAATGATGATTCTCCTTCTATTATTTTCTCCATGACAAGATGGGAGATGCCACATCTTTGGGTACACTCCGACAACAATGGAATCAACACCGTCATCCACGACGCTCGGCTATTATGAATCTTTTTCGAGGTAGGGGGTTTGCTTAATTTATTTTAAATAAATTACTCACATGTTCTTGTTGTAATCTAGTAAGAGCCTTCGCCTATTGTTTCCACCTAACACGGAGGGCGCGGGCCGAACAAGCACGGCCCGATGACCCTCTGTCGTTTCTTGTCTTATTTGGAATCGGGAAGCGGTGACATTCGAAGGCAGCGGTCGCGCGCTGGCCGCATGTGGAGGAAGCGTGGCCCGCAAACATGGGCCGCTCAACTGATGAAGAAGACTGGGCCATAAGAAGGAACCACGGGGCCCCACGGCATCGCGCTGCGGGAACCGCGGCCCGCATAGGGCGGGCCGCTTCTGCGGAAGCACTCGTCGGCCGACCGGGCGAATGAGAGCCGCAGCGCCAGGAGGGCACCACACTAGAGAACCAGCGGCCTGCCTGGGAGGGCCGATCATGCCAGTAGGCCGGCTGGCTCCAGGTGGCCGGTTAGGGATGGGGGCACTGCTTGGCGGCGCCGGTTCGGGCAGCCAGGGGGCCACCCCCCCCCCCCCCCCCTCCTCCCCCTCGGACCGCTCGACCTTCGGGCCGAGCCAGCTAGGCCGCCTCAGTCAGGCTGGGCCATGTGAATCTTCGGCCAGTCTGACACCCCATCCGGGTTGGACCAGCCTAAACTGGGTGACCCGACCCGCCAGCCCAATAGGCTTAACGGGTCGGGCCCGTTATTCACTTAAACGTGAATAACTTAAAGACCGCACGTCCGATCGACGCGCCATCTGCAGTACTGGGATCCTTTCGAAGAGTTGGCCCTTTTACAATACTCTAAGTGTGTTTTGGAAAAATTTGCTAAATAGATGGGTTTGGAATGAGCATATTTCAAACCAAGACCCTAGAACGAAAAAGCCAATATCTCTCAGACCGGGCATCCGATTGACGTGTCGTCTGTCGCGTTGAGTTCCTTTTGACGAGACAGAACTTCGGGATACATCAAATCTGTACTTTGTGACATCTGATGTATTTAAACCCTTACTCGAGGACCGAACCCTCCTGGAATCGAGTACGCTGTTTGCAGGAACCCTAGAGCTAGCTGCAACTGCGATGACAACCGTGCTTGATCCTTCGTGGGACCGACGAAGATGACGACTGTACTTGGATACTACGTGGGATCGGAAGCGAGGACGAATCTACTTGGATACTTCGTGGCTTCGGCATGGATGACGACTGTACTTGGATCCTACGTGGGTTTGGCAGCGATGGTTAATGTACTTGGATCCTACGTGGGTTCGGCAGCGACAACTTCTGTACTTGGATATTATGTGGGTTCGGTAGAGGAGATGATTTAGAGGATACATCTAATCATCTCCACCCCTCTTAATGAGTAGTATACCTGTGTGAGCTGAGTCTTGACTTGTAATCAATACCAATGGTGCGATTTACTTCTTTCCAGGGTGGACTGGTTTGTGCTTGGGCTCGAGAGTTGGGGCCAAACTGGAATTGATGACTTTGGTATATGTATGTTCATATACCTAAGTAGGGTCGGTTGATAATTTTTGATTGAATCTTTCCTTTGTGTTTTATCCTTCATGGATTCTAGGAGACCTTCGGGGGTCTCGGGGTCTCTATTGAGTATCGTATACTCACTCCTACACGGGTTATGCCCACACTACTTTGTGTTGGATGCAGACTACGGACATCACTGATCGAGGTGGAGGTTTGTGGAGTTGGATGGTACCCTGAGGTGGACCACTTGGCGGGATGTACACGGGGCGGACAGTAGGACCCGAGGAGCTGAGGAGACCATATGTACCCATCCTTTAGGTGGGATATTATAGCGACCCTGCCTTTTCTTACATTACTATTACAAAGTTTCAAAGATAAACAACATAATAGTATTACACTTAGTGGATCCAAAGGTTTAGTGTCTTGGGAAAACTAGGACCACACATAACAAATACAACATCATCCATAAACATTAATTTAATTTCTTCTTCACCATCTTCTTAGTGGAACTTGTCCTCTACTTAGTACATATAGCCACCTGAGGATATACATCAAAAATGGGTGAGCTAGAAGCCCAGTAAGAGGAAAGATAAGAACAATATAGCATGGGGTGAGCATAATCATAACATAGGCAAAAGATCATGAACATGAGAGGGGCATAAATAAAAGACTTGAAATGTGGCAATGCATAAAAATGAAACATCATGTCTTAGTGGTTAAATACCACACATACTTGTGAACCAAGCTAGAAACATGTTCACACATCATTTCACATTTACTCATGAGATTCATCACTTTACCCAATGCATTGGAGTTCTGTATAATTCCAGGTGCACCCGTCACATTTAAGCATTCATATTGTGCTATATAATTCCGGGTGCACCCGTCACATCATAAAATTATAATTTATCATGCATGCCACAATGAACATATAACATGAACATAACTAACCCCTGAAAAGGAATGAGTTTCATCTCTTAATAACACATTCATAAACATTGGGTTCCAAAAATAAAGAGGGAACAACATACTTGATACAAGAATCATCAACCTTGAATGAGAGGTAAAAGTTGAGTTCATAGGAGAAGAGTTCATTCGGAAAAAATTTGGATTGACATAAACTTCATTATAAAACATGTATATCCCAAAAAAGGAAAGACAATGATGAAAAAATGATCTTTAAGGAGTTACCATAACAAAAATGGAGTGAAAGAGGTAGAACCCGAAAGAAGAAAATTGGGTTTGAGATTTCCCCTTACCTTGTACCCGAATGCTTCTTTCTCTTTAATGTCATGTATAATGACATTATTGTAACACCCCCAGGTAAATAAAGAATATGAAATTTTTATATTTATCCCTATTTTTGAATAAAATTTTAATATTAATTTATATGGAACGCTATGCTTGATGGCTTACCCAATACGCAACAACGAGTTTCTTTGAAATCTTACGTTGCACTCTAATAATAAAATAATTTTATTTTAAATGGTAGTCAACACCTAGTCATTGTAATGACGGGAATGAACAGAACTAGCTACAAAATGATTATATATGTTTGTCAAATATTTTTACTTTTTACAATAAATGTTAGAGGATTAAAAACGCGAATCAATCCAATTTTAAGCGTAAACTCTCTAATATTCTTTAAAAGGTCGATTAACCGCCTTTTGATAGCGAACCTCTTTTAAATCCACTTTTTGACAATTTTATTTTTTATATTTGACAAAATAAAATTCTTCTTTAGAATCGGGACATCAAAATTTACTTTGTGTAAATTTTTGGTATTTTTCCGATAAAGTTCATTTTTTAATGAATAGTGAAAAATGTTGTATTTTAATTCAAAACCTCTTTCTAATCTAATTTATTTATATGATTACATTATATTTTGAATTGGTTTTAAAGTAAAATTAGAATATATTTTTATCATTTAATCCAATGGTGGTCATTTAAATTAATTTCACTTTGAAATTGGACTTAAACTAGTGTCAATCTTTTAATAGATATTGTTTCTTAAAAACACGCTATTTGTTTTGACAGCGGAAATTAATTATTAAATTAATTACTGAAACTTATATGTTTTGAATTTTTTAAAATATACATCATTTTTTAATTCTGAATTTCAAAAATATCTTAGGGTGAATTTTTGGTATTTTTCCTAAAAACTTCAATTTTTAATGAATAGTGAAACCACTAAGTGGTAGTTTAAAAACTAATTTTTCATTTAAATGAAACTTTACCACTTATGTGATTTGAATTTCAAAAATCATACATAAATGGTTGTCATTAGGATGTAAAATGTGGTTTAATGGGATTACAATAATTTTTTGGTGAATAGTAACTTTTAAGTTTTTAATCGGGACTGGAGGTAAGTCGTGTAATTTAAGGTAAAAATAATGTTTTAACAATATGAAATGACCTTGAAACATATCCTACTCTTATTGGATGTGTCATGTCCGACCAATAAAATCCATGGGTCAACTTGGGGACCCCATGGAGCCACTTTGGTAGGAAAATGACATTAATAACTTTTTATTTAAATTTAAAATAAAAATGTAACAAACATGAGTTGTTTTACTAAAAAAAATTTAAATGGTGTTATACAAGTCATATTTTTTACTATAAATATTAATTATAAATATAAAAATATTTCCTACATCATGACCTTTGTTTTATAATTTTTTTACATTAAATAGATTAAATAATTTATGACACCACGATGATGCAGCGATTACCTCATTATTTAACGATTTAAATAAAATGAAACGATAATGTAAAATATAATACCTAATCTTGTCAAAAACCTATTGGATGGGTTTATTTAAAACTCTTATCACCTTTTCCTTGAAATATATAATTTTGGGACCTTTAAAATCCGAAAAGAATTTTATAATAAAGTAAACGTTTATAACTTTCCAAGAGTGCCCCTCCTCTCCTCTTATAAAAGAGCCCCCACCTCTACCACCTAACCCACACCTCTCAAGACTTTGTTTCGGCAAAACCCTGCCCATTTCATCTCTCCACATCCATTTCCTCATCATTGAAGCCTCACCTTTGGGCATAATCCTTTCCAAGGAAGCCATTGAGCTCAAATCAAAAAGAGTTACCTGATTTAAAGGTAATGTCTTCCTTTTTGTTCTTTTGTTTTATTTTGCTTCTCCAACCCTCTAAACTCTTTTTATTCCTTTATTTTGTAGCAACACCAGTATCTTAAATATAATAGGATGTTTTTATGTGAATTATTCTAGCTACACTTATGCACACCTTCGTCTAATGGTTAAAGAACATACAGTTTCTGTGGATGGAGAATTTCTGCCTCACAAAACGATGATTGTTCAATCTTCTCTTAACACCTTTAATGGTGGCCATTATGATGTCACTATATTTTATATATGATATTTATGATATTTATGTTTTCTATATGTTTCTGAATTTTATATTTAAAACATTACTTTATTCCTTTCATGTTGTGAAAATGCGATAATTTCATACGAGGAAGTGTGGACTACCGCCCCCTCAAGTGATTTGACTCATTCATGCAATACATGGAATGTATAAAGAATGAAATTGATGAAATTATGTTATCTATATAACATATATATTATACTTGAGTTATAATATATATATATATATATATATCTCATCTATTTTTAATTCCATTTATGTGCCAAAGAAATGAAAGTAGCGTTCATGCGTACGTACGGCTTACCGTCTCCATGAACGGTACATTGCATTTCTTATCTCTAAATGTTATGTAAAATTATAAGTACATATATATAATGGATATATATGTCATATATTACATCTAGATGATGGATATCATTCTGGAATTATAATATATATCTCTCTCTTTTAACTTTAATTCCATTAATATGACAAAAAATGAAAGTAGCATTCATGCGTACGTACGGCCTACCGTCTCCATGAACGGTGCTTTTAATTTTTTTTATCTCCAAATATATAGAATAGTAAAAAATGAATATATTCTGGATATATATTATATTTAAAGCATTAATACTATTCTGGATATGATGTACCTATAACTACATGGAAAAATTCTTCTCTAACAAGTTCAATTTTTACTCATGTACCAAACATCGACAAAAACGTCTAATATGAACTCACATTATTAACAAATTAATATAACATTATAATATATTATATGAACTGAATAATAATATTTAAATTAGTTCCTTAAGAAATTATAAATTTAACAAAGTTTATTCTTTAGGAATATTAAGAAACGAACCCGACAAGTCAGACATGAGGTAAGGAATCCAACCTCTCTCTTTCTTTTTAGGTACTCTCTTTTATGTCATTTCTTTTAAGCTCGTCTTTATTATGTTTGGGAATGTTATTTTATATTCCTCATACTGTAATTTTTATTTTCATATTATCAGAGACCCTATTTGATCTCATAAATCCATTTTTGGAGGTTTTATGTGGTGCTGTTAGGCTGCCGAGTTTTCGTAAGAGATTTTTCATCTCACTTTTATTCCCGTGACATTTATGCTACGTTTACCACTACTTCCTTTGAGTGGTGTATGTACTGCCCATTTTTATACTCCTTGTGTAGTATAATTTCATTTATGGTTATTTACATCTTCATTGTATGACCCTTCTTCCATGGGGTGTACATTTCTAAAGTTACCCAAGTCGGTAAGGGAACCTTTCACCCTCATCTTTTTAAAAGACTTCTTTTGTTATGTATTTTAATTTATATCTTATTATGTTGGGATATGTTCTTCTATATCCTTATTGATGTAAATTTATATGTCCAAGTGATGAGATACCATTCACTCTCTCATCGTATAATTTTCTGAATTTTGAAGTGATGCCGTTAGGCTGTCGAGTTTTTTTACAAGGGAACGTCTTAACCCAATTTCGATTTATTTGGGTTCAACTTGTACTTCTTGAACATGTAATCCAATGAATATGTGTGAATGAACTCTGATTATTTCACACTTAATATAAACTTATATTGGGTCTATTTATATTTCTCACACATAATTATGTGATAGATTTATCCTTAATTTAAGGATACCATCTTTATAATGGATTTCATCTCAATTTACATTTCCATTGAAACTTCATTGTTGTTATGAACCAATTCACTCTAACATGGTGTGTATACTTTCCTTTCACATATTATATCATGAATCCCTTTATTCTCAGGATATTATAAAGCTCGTATTAAATGTTATTCCGCAATTATTTGTATTCATGAGTCTCTCATTTTGTTAAAAACTATTTAACAAAAATATCGTTTTAATTGTTTTAAAGATTCATTATTCTATATCATTATTTTTAATGTCCATGTTTTCAAAATGGTTTTCATCATTTATTTATATGGACATTAATGTTTTAAAATTATAATTCCATTAAAAGCTTCAAAGTGGTATGGGACACTTTGATTAAAAAATATCTTTTAAATGGTTTTTGAAAATGGATTGATTAATTAAATATCTTGGAATTACTTACTGTGATTGAAAATGAAATGTTGTTATTGAAATGATTATATTTTCAATATTTTATGTGTAATGATGGTACATAGACATTTTACGGGTGGTTACATGATAAACCATATGACGGGTGGTGTCGTGAATACCAGTACGGGTGGTTACGTTATAACCTCCAATGCATTGGGTATGGAAGTTGGCCGTATGGATATTCCTATAAGTATGTATGGAAGACGTCCATATGGTTATTCCATTTAAGTATGTTTATGTCCCAAGTTACCTATATATTTTATGTCTTCTTTATATGGGTTTTATGGTAATCTTTTGGTTACAAAAGGGTAAGTAATGGTCTTTTATTCTGTCAATAGTTTTTACTACTTCATAAAGGAGAAAAGTATTGCTTTGGTAAAGTATTCATGGTTTACTTGTTGTTTTGAAAAAACTAACAGTTTTCCTTCTTTGTGTATCCTTTACTAGTCTTTTTATGCTCATCCCAAGTTTTTGAAATGTTTTCCACCAGACTTAGAGAAGAATAGGGTCAAGGATGGGTTCAAGGAAAGACATGTTATCTAAAAAATGGAACTAGACATGTTTATTTTTAAGAGTTTTTTTATTATTTTATGGAAACTTAGTAGAAGTGTCTACTATGTAATCTTTTGAGATGTAATAGTTATGACCTAATTCTCTAAAACTCTAAACCTGAAAAGATCCTCTATATGAATTATTCATTTAATTCGTGATTAAGTAATGTTTAAGGTTGGGGCCTTATAGTTGGTATCGGAGTTCAGTTTAGATAACTTTAGAGGTTAGGGTATTCTCTAAGCATAAGTGACATTACCATAATGGTTAAGATTTCAGAAAGAGTCCTAGTTTTAGATAAATTGAATGAGTAAGTATATCTTAGTGTTTATCTTCCTCATTAGTACATGATGGTTTTTTTGATATACTCACTCTTAACTTTTTGGTTTTAATAAATGATTGGATCTATCAGGAACCAAAGTAACAGTGGATGTGAAGGAAATTGTGACTGTTTTTTGAGTATGCAACTGAATTATATGGGAGCTACAATGAGAACTCTTTTGTTTATCCTCAACCAACTATCTGGAGTCATGATTGACCACCTAAACCTTGGTTATTTCTATAAGTCTTCATATATGCGAGAAACAAATCCCTACGGAACTACAGGTAATAATCATAAAGGTAAGTGTGTTCAAAAACCTATGTGTCAAAGATGTGGAAAGAAACACCAAGGAAAATGTTTCGAAGGGACAGAAATATGCTATAGATGTGGAAATGAAGGTCATAAAGCAATAAACTCCCATGGAAAAAGGAAGCATTCAGTTGACTCGAGTAAAGGGAAAGAAGTTCATTCTGAAGGATCAATTGAATGTTTTAAATGTGGTGTGCATGGTCATTATGCAAACACATGCCCTATGAAGATGTTTCGGGAATGGGATCACCAAGATCGTACAAATATTCGTTTACCAATACCTATTTCCATTCCGATTGAGGATGAAGAAACTGACAATGACCAATCAAAGGTATGGATTATTTCTTAACTTTTGTTTTCCTATTTTGGAATCTTAGGATAAGATTCTTGAATTTGTTTGTTGGAAAGAAGTATTTCATAATAAGTTGGAAAGGAATGGTTAATGGATCATGAATAATGTTGAATGAGTAAGAAGTCAACATTTAGGGTCTTCAAGAGTTATGGTAAAATTCTTAAGAGTATTAAGTCTCTTTTGATGATGGGTTTACATTAGAAGACTTTTTATAGTATGTTTAACCCTGATGTTTGATATATGAAAATTTTATTCAAGGAATAGTTATCTGTTCTTTTGTGGACATAGTTATAAAGAACCATTTGGGTTTATATGATCCTTACTTTTTAGGTAATTATGGGTTACTCTATGATATGATGGAAAATTAAAGCCATGAGATAAACTTGAGGTTAAAATATGTTATGATCATTTTTGAAGATTTTATCTCGTTTTGGGGGATGTTTTAAGAATTATTTAGTTTTGGAAAAAGGACAACACGCAGACCGTGTGACAACCCATCGCGTCGGACAAAGCTATGGGAATCGAACCCTAAACCAAAGGTCGACTGGTATTTATCGCCTACCACTGGACTACATAAAGTCCATGGTTAGTCTGAATAATTCTTTTTGGTTAGATGATTTTAGGAATCAATAGTAAGTTTATTTTCGGTTATCTATGGAAATTATTAACTTATCAAGGAGGATGTGTGATTAGGTTAATTAATTTTCAATATGAGACTTTAAGAGCAACTGATGTTATTTGGAGATAAATAATAATTTGTACCTTGGAAGACGAGGTCATTAAATACTTCAAATATTTGGGTTTAAATCTTAGTTTGGTTAACTTTGAATAATTTTATGGACAAATTTTTTATCAAATGGTCTTCGTTTAACTTTGGGTTTTTTTGGACAAATTTTGGAGATTAAGAATAGATTTTATTTTTTACAAAGGATTATTCATATGTGGATGTTGTTCTAACAATTTTGGTTTCTGTATTTGTCTAAAGACATGAAAAATATATAGTTCTCTTTTGTGGATTAGGTTATTCTCTAGAAGTTTATTATAGTACTCTTAATGTGAACAAGTCTTCCTAAATACTCATCATTTGGGGAAAGTATGAGTTTGTGTAAGAAATTTAGTAAAAGTTGAAAGTCAACATGACAAGTAAGTATGTCTCCTTAAAGATAAAAAATAAATTCCTCAATAAAAAGTAACTTATAACAAAAAGGTTGTCTATTAACTTTTCCTACAAGAGAATCGAATACCGTTTAACCCACCACAAGTTTGTCATTTTCTTGTGGTTAAATTTCTCCTAAACATTTTTACTATCACTCTCCATCAGAACATGAACCTTTGTTTTTTACTCCATATCCATATTTTCATACTTGGAATCCTAGTATGTGTTAACTCGGGAGACCTTTGTACTTCTCTCCCAATCTTTTAAAGTGATAGTTTTACTGACTCCTTTTCCGATGTGGGGCTTTCAATGAAGTTTCCGAGCCCAATATTAAAATTGCGAGGACGCAATTCCCAAAAGGGGGGAAGGATGTAACACCCCAGGTAAATAAAGAATATGACATTTTTATATTTATCCCTATTTTTGAATAAAATGTTAATATTAATTTATAGGGAATGCTATGCTCGATGGCTTACCCAATACGCAACAATGAGTTTCTTTGAAATCTTACGTTGCACTATAATAATAAAATAATTTTATTTTAAATGGTAGTCAACACCTAGGCATTGTAATGACGAGAATGAAGAGAAATAACTACAAAATGATTATATATGTTTGTCAAATATTTTTGCTTTTTATAATAAATTTTATAAGATTAAAAATGCGAATGAATCCAATTTTAAGCGTAAACACTCTAATATTCTTTAAAAGGTCGATTAACCGCCTTATGATGGCGAACCTCTTTTAAATCCACTTTTTGAAACATTTTATGTGTTATATTTGACAAAATAAAATTCTTCTTTAGAATAGGGAGATCAAAATTTACTTTTGTGTAAATTTTTGGTATTTTTCCGATAAAGTTCATTTTTTATGAATAGTGAAAATTGTTGTATTTTAATTCAAAACCTCTTTTTAATCTAATTTATTTATATTATTAGATTATCTTTTGAATTTATTTTAAAGTAAAAATAGTATATATTTTTTTCATTAATCCAATGGTGGTCATTGGAATTAATTTCACTTTGAAATTGGACTTAAACTAGTGTCAATCTTTTAATAGATATTGTTTCTTAAAAATACGCTATTTGTTTTGACAGAGGGAATTAATTATTACATTAATTAATGCAACTTATATGTTTTTAATATTTTAAAATAGACATCATTTTTGAATTCAGAATATAAAAAATAGCTTAGGGGGAATTTTTGGTATTTTTCTGAAAAACTTTAATTTTTGATGAATAGTAAAACCACTAAGTGGTAGTTCAAAAACTGATTTTTTCTTTAAATGAAACTTTACCACTTCTATGATTTGAATTTCAAAAATACGACATACATGGTTTTCATTAGGATGTAAATTTTGGTTCAATGGGATTAAAATAATTATTTGGTGAATAGTAACTTTTATGTTTTTTATCGCGATTAGAGGTAATTAGTGGAATTTAAGGTAAAAATAATGTTTTAATAATATGAAATGACCTTGAAACATGTCCTAACCTTATTGTATGTGTCATGGACGACCGATAAAATCCATGGGTCAACTTGGGGACCCCATGAAGACACTTTGGTAGGAAAATGATGTTAATAACTTTTTATTTAAAGTTAAAATACAAATGTCACAAACATGAGTTTTTTTATTAAAACAATTTTTAAATTGGGTTATAAAAGTCAAATTTTTTACTATAAATATTCATTAGAAATATAAAAATCTTTCCTACATCATGATTTTTTTTTAATTTTTAGACATTAAATAAATTAAATTATTTATGACACCATGATGATACAACGATTACCTCATTATTTAGCGATTTAAATAAAATGAAAAGATAATGTAAAATATAATACCTAAACTTGTCAAAAACCTGTTGGATGGGTGTATTTCTGACTATTATCACCTTATCCTCGAAATATATAATTTTGGGACCTTTAAAATCCGAAAATCATTTTATAATAAAGTAAACGTTTATAACTTTCCAAGAGTGCCCCTCCTCTCCTCTTATAAAAGGCCCCCACCTCTACCAACTTACCCACACCTATCAATCCTTTGGATCGGCCAAACCCTGACCATTTCATATCTCCACATCCCTCTATTAATCATTGAATCCTCACCTTTGTGAAGAATCCTTTCCAAGGATTCCATTGAACTAAAATAAAAAAGAGTTACCCGGTTTAAAGGTAATGTCTTCCCCTGTGTTCTTTTTTTTATTTTGCTTCTCCAACCCTCTAAACTCTTTATATTCCATTATTTTGTAACAAAACCAGTATCTTAAATATACTAGGATGTTTTTATGTGAATTATTAGAGCTACACTTACACACACCTTCTTCTAATGGTTAAATAACATACTGTTTCTGTGGATGGTGAATTTCTGCCTCACGAAACGATGATTGTTCAATCTTCTATTAACACATTTCATGGTGGCCATTATGATGTAACTATATTCTATATATGATATATATGGTATTTATGTTTTCTATATTTTTCTGAATTTTATATTTAAAACATTCCTTTACGCCTTTCATGTTGTGCAAATGCGATAATTTCATACGAGGAAGTGTGGACTACTGCCCCCTCAAGTGATGTGACTCGTTCATGCAATACATGGAATGTATAAAGAATGAAATTTATGAACTTATGAGATATATATAAAATATATATTATACTATAATTATAATATATATATCTCTCATATATTTTTAATTCCATTAATGTTCCAAAGAAATGAAAGTAGCGTTCATGCGTACGTACGGGTTACCGTCTCCATGAACAGTACATTTCATTTCTTATCTCCAAATGTTATGTACTATTATAAGTACATATATATAATGTACATATATGTAATATATTACATCTAAATGATAGATTTAATTCTGTAATTATAATATATATCTCTCTATTTTAACTTTAATTCCATTAATATGGAAAAAAATGAAAGTAGCGTTCATGCGTACGTACGGCCTACCATCTCCATGAACGGGGCTTTTAATTTTTTATCTCTAAAAGTTATGGAATAGTAAAAAATTAATATATACTGGATATATATAATATTTAAAACATTAATTCTATTTTGGAGATGATGTACCTATAACTACATGGAAAATTATTTTCCAACAAGTTCAATTTTTACTCATGTACCGAACATCGACAAAAACGTCTGATATGAACTCACTTTATTAACCAATTATTATAACATTATAATATGTTATATGAACTGAATAATAATATTTAAAGTAGGTCCTTAAGCAATTATAAATTGACCAAAGTTTATTATTCAGGAATATAAATAAACGAACAAGACAAGTCAGACTTGAGGTAAGGGATCCAACCTCTCTCTTTCTTTTTAGGTACTATATTTTATGTCATTTCTTTTAAGCTCAAATTTATTAAGTTTGGGAATGTTATTTTAGATTATTCATAGTTTAATTTTTATGTTCATATTATGAGAGACCCTATTTGATCTCATAAATCCATTTTTTGAGGTTTTACGTGGCGCTGTTAGGCTGCCCAGTTTTCATAAGGGATTTTTCATCTCACTTTTATTCCCATGACATTTATGCTATGTTTGCCACTAATTCCTTTGATTGGTGTATGTACTTCCCATTATTACACTCCTTGTGTTGTATAATTTCATTTATGGGTATTTACATCTTCATTGTATGACCCTTCTTCCATGGGGTGTACATTTCTAAAGTTACCCAAGTCGGTAAGGGAACCTTCCACCCTCCTATTTTTAAAAGACTTCTTTTGTTATGTCTTTTAATTTACATATTTTTATGTTGGAATATGTTCTTCTATATCCTTATTGATTTAAATTTTATTTCCAAGTGATGTGATACCATTCAATCTCTCATCGACTAATTTTTTGAATTTTGAAGTGATGTCGTTAGGATGTCGTATTTTTTTACAAGGGATCATCTTAGCCCAATTTCGATTTCATTAGGTTCAACTTGTAATTCATGAACATGTAATCCTATGAATATGTGTGAATGACCTCTGATTGTTTCACACTTAATATCCACTTATATTGGGTGTATTTATATTTCTCACACATAATTATGTGATAGATTTATCCTTAATTTAAGGATACCATCTTTATAATGGATTTCATCTCAATTTACATTTCCATTGAGACTTAATTGTTGTAATGCACCAATTCACTCTTACATGGTGTGTATACTGTCCTTTGACATATTATATCATGAATCCCTTTATTCTCATGATATTATAAAGCTCTAATTAATTTTTATTCCGCAATTATTTGTATTCAAGAGTCTCTCATTTTGTTAAAAACTATTTAACAAAAATATCGTTTTAAATGTTTTGAAGATTCATTATTCTAAATATTTATTTTTAATTTCCATGTTTTCAAAATGGTTTTGATTATTTATTTATATGGACATTAATGTTTTGAAATTATAATTCCATTAAAATCATCAACGTGGTATGGGACACTTTGATTCAAAAATATCTTTTAAATGGTTTTTGAAAATGGATTGATTAATTCAATATCTTGGAATTACTTATTGTGATTGCAAATGAAATGTTGTTATTGAAATGATTATATTTTAAATATTTTATGTGTAATTATGGTACTTGGACATTTTACGGGTGGTTACGTGATAAACCATATGATGGGTGGTGCCGTGAATACCAGGACGGGTGGTTACGTTATAATCTCCAATGCATTGGGTATGGAATTTGGTCGTATGGCTATTCCATTTAGTATGTGTGGAATTCGACCGTATGTTTATTCCATTTAAGTATGTTTATGTCCCAAGTTAGCTTTATATGTTATGTGTTCTTTATATGGGTTTTATGGTAATCTTTTGGTTACAAAAGGGTAGGTAATGTTCTTTTATTCTGTGAATAGTTTTTACTACATAAAGGTGAAAAGTATTACTTTGGTAAAGTATTCATAGTTTACTTGTGGTTTTGAAAAAAAAAACTAATAGTTTTTCTTCTTTTTGTATCCTTTACTGGGTTTTTATGCTCATCCCATGTTTTTGAAATGTTTTCCACAGGTCTTAAAGATGAATAGGGTCAAGGATGGGTTCAAGGAAAGACATGCTATCTAAAACATGGAACTAGACATGTTTCTTTTTAAGAGTTTTTTTATTATTTTATGAAAACATAGTAGAAGTGTCTACTATGTAATATTTTGAGATATAATAGTTATGACATAATTCTCTAAAACTCTAATCCTGAAAAGATCCTCTATGTGAATTATTCATTTAATTCATGATTAAGTAGTGTTTAAGGCTGGTGCCTTATCGTTTGTATCAGACGTCGGTTTAGATAACTTTAGAGGTTAGGGTATTCTCTATGCATAAGTGACATTACCATAATGGTTAGGATTTCAGAAAGTTTCCTAGTTTTAGATAAAGTGAATGAGTAAGTATATCTTAGTGTTTATCTTACTCATTAGTACATGATGGTTTTGTTTAAATACTCACACTGACCTTTTTGGTTTTAGTAAATGGATGGATCTAGCAGGAACCAAAGTAACAGTGGATGTAAAGGAAACTGTGACAGTTTTCTGAGTGAGCAACTGAATGATATGGGAGCTATAATGAGAAATATTGTGTTTATACTCAACCAACTATCTGGAGTCATGATTGACCACCTAAAACATGGTGATTTCTATAATTAATAATATATGCGAGAAACAAATCCCTACGGAACTACAGGTAATAATCATAATGGTAAGTGTGTTCAAAAACCTATGTGTCAAATATGTGGAAAGAAACACCAAGGAAACTGTTTCAAAGGGACAGAAATATGTTGTAGATGTGGAAATGAAGGTCATAAATCAATAACCTTCCATGGAAAAAGGAAGCATCTAGTTGACTCAAGGAAAGGGAAATAAGTTCTTTCTGAGGGATCAATTGAATGTTTTAAATGTGGTGTGCATGGTCATTATGCAAACACATGTCCTATAAAGAAGTTTTGGGAATGGGATCACCAAGATAGTACAAATATTCGTTTACCAATACGTAATTCTATTCTGATTGAGGATGAAGAAACTAAAAATGACCAATCAAAGGTATGGATTATTTCTTAACTTTTATTTTCCTATTTTGGAATCTTAGGATAAGATTCGTGTTTTTTTTGTAGGAAAGAAGTATTTCTGAATAAGTTGGAAAGGAATGGTTAATTGATCATGAAAAATGTTGAATGAGTAGGAAGCCAACATGTAAGGGATTCAAGAGTTATGGTGAAATTATTAAGAGTATTAAGTCTCTTTTGATGATGGGGTTACATTAGAAGACTTTTTATAGTATGTGTAATCCTGATGATTGATATATGAAAATTTTATTCAAGGAATAGTTATTTGTTCTTTTGTGGAAATAGTTATAAAGAACCATTTGTGTTTATATGATCCTTACTTTTTAGGTAATTATGGGTTACTCTATGATATGATGGTAAATGAAAGGCATGAGATAAACTTGAGGTTTAAATATGTTATGATCATTTATGAAGATTTTATCTCGTTTTGGGGGATGTTTTAAGAATTATGTAGTTTTGGAAAAAGGAAAACATGCAGACCGTGTGACAACCCGTCGCCTCAGACAAAGCTGTGGGAATCGAACCCACAACCAAAGTGCAACTGGTATTTATCACCTACCACTGAACTACGTGAAGTCCCTGGTTAGTTTGACTAATTCTTTTTGGTTTGATGATTTTAGGAATCAAGAGTAATTTTATTTTGGGTTATATATGGAAATTATTAACCTATCATGGAGGATGTGTGATTAGGTTAATTAATTTTCAATATGAGACTTTAAGAGCAACTGGTGTTATTTGGAGATAAATGTTAATTTGTACCTTGGAAGACGATGTCATTAAATCCTTCGAATATTTGGGTTTCAATATTAGTTTGGTTTACTTGGAAGAATTTTTTGGACAAATTTTTTATCGAATGGTCTTCATTGAACTTTGGGGTTTATTGGACAAATTTTGGAGATTAAGAATAGATTTTCTTTTTTTATAAAGGATTATTCATTTGTGGATCTTGTTCTAACAATTTTGGTATTTGTTTTTGTCTAAAGACAAGGAAAATATATAGTTCTCTTTTGTGGATTAGGTGATTCACTATAACTTGATTATAGTACTCTTAATGTGAACAAGTCTTCTTAAATACTCATCATTTGGGGAAGGTATGAATTTTTGTATGAAATTTAGTAAAATTTGGAAGTCAACATGACAAGTAAGTATGTTTCCTTAAAGATCAAAAATAAATTCCTCAATGAAACGTAACATAAAACAAAAAGGTTGTCTATTAACTTTTCCTACTGGGGAATTGAATACCGTTTAACCCACCACAAGTTTGTTATTTTCTTGTTGTTAACTTTCTCCTAAACATGTTTACTATCACTCTCCATTAGAACATGACCCTTTGTTTTTTCATCTATATCCATATTTTCAAACTTGGAATCCTAGTATGGGTTAACTCGGGTGACCTTTGTACTTCTCTCCCAATCTTTTAAATTGATAGTTTTACTGACTCATTTTCCGATGTGGGGCATTCAATGAAGTTTCTGAGCCCAATTTTTAAATTGCGAGGGCGCAATTCCCAAAAGGGGGAAGGATGTAACACCCCAGGTAAATAAAGAATATGAAATTTTTATATTTATACTTATTTTTTAGTAAAATGTTAATATTAATTTATAGGGAACACTATGCTCAATGGCTTACCCATTACGCAACAACGAGTTTCTTTGAAATCTTACATTGCACTCTAATAATAAAATAATTTTATTTTAAATGGTAGTCAACACCTAGCCGTTGTAATGACGGGAATGAACAGAAATAACTACAAAATGATTATATATGTTTGTCAAATATTTTTACTTTTTACAATAAATGTTAGAGGATTAAAAATGTGAACGAATCCAATTTTAAGCGTAAACACTCTAATATTCTTTAAAAGGTCGATTAACCGCCTTTTGATGGAAAACCTCTTTTAAATCCACTTATTGACAATTTTATGTGTTATATTTGACAAAATAAAATTATTCCTTAGAATAGGGACATCAAAATTTACTTTGTGTAAATTTTTGGTATTTTTCCGATAAAGTTCATTTTTTAATGAATAGTGAAAAATGTTGTATTTTAATTCAAAACCTCTTTTTAATCTAATTTATTTATATGATTAGATTATCTTTTTAATTGGTTTTAAAGTAAAATTAGAATATATTTTTATCATTTAATCCAATGGTGGTCATTGTAATTAATTTAACTTGGAAATTGGACTTAAACTAGTGTCAATCTTTTAATAGATATTGTTTCTTAAAAACACGCTATTTGTTTTGAAAGTGGGAATTAATTATTAAATTAATTAATTAAACTTATGTGTTTTGAATTTTTTAAAATAGAAATCATTTTTGAATTTAGAATATCAAAAATAGCTCAAGGTGAATTTTTGGTATTTTTCTGAAAAACTTCAATTTTTGATGAATAGTGAAACCACTAAGTGGTAGTTTAAAAACTGATTTTTCATTTAAATGAAACATTACCACTTCTGTGATTTGAATTTAAAAAATCCGACATACATGGTTGTCATTTAGACGTAAAATGTGGTTCAATGGGATTAAAATAATTTTTTAGTGAATAGTAACTTTTAAGTTTTTAATCGCGATTATAGGTAATTAATGTAATTTAAGGTAAAAATAATATTTTAATAATATGAAATGACCTTGACTCATGTCCTACCTATATTGAATATGTCATGGATGACCAAGAAAATCCATGGGTAAACTTGGGGACCCCATTGAGCCACTTTGGTAGGAAAATGACATTAATAATGTTTTATTTAAAGTTAAAATAAAAATGTCACAAACATGAGTTGTTTTACTAAAAAAAATTTTGAATGGGGTTATACAAGTCATATTTTTTACTAAAAATATTCATTAGAAAGATAAAAATATTTCCTACATGATGATATATTTTTTGAAATTTTTAGACATTAAATAAATTAAATTATTTATGACACCATGATGATGCATCGATTACCTCATTATTTAACGATTTAAATAAAATGAAAAGATAATGTAAACTATGAAACCTAAACTTGTAAAAAAACCTAGTGGATGGGTGTACTTAGAACTATTATCACCTTATCTTATAAATATATAATTTTGGGACCTTTAAAATCCGAAAATCATTTTATAATAAAGTAATAGTTTATAACTTTCCAAGAGTGCCCCTCCTCTCATCTTATAAAAGGTCCCCACCTCTACCACCATATCCACACCTCTAAAGCCTTTGGATCGCCCAAACACTACCCATTTCATCTCTCCACATCCATGTCTTCTTCATTGAAGCCTCACCTTTGGGCATAATTCTTTCCAAGGAAGCCATTGAGCTCAAATCAAAAAGAGTTACCCGATTTAAAGGTAATGTCTTCCCTTGTGTTCTTTTGTTTTATTTTGCTTCTCCAACCCTCTAAAATATTATTATTCCTTTCTTTTGTAATAAAAACAGTATCTTCCATATACTAGGATGTTTTTATGTGAAGGATTCGAGCTACACTTACACAAACCTTCGTCTAATGGTTAAAGAACATATTGTTTCTGTGAATGGCGAATTTCTGCCTCACGAAACGATGATTGTTCAATCTTCTCTTAACACATTTCATGGTGGCCATTATTATGTAAATATATATTATATATTATATATATGGTATTTATGTTTTCTATATGTTTCTGAATTTTATATTTAAAACATGCCTTTATGTCTTTCATGTTGTGCAAATGCGATAATTTCATACGAGGAAGTGTGGACTACTGCCCCCTCAAGTGATGTGACTCGTTCATGCAATACATGGAATGTATAAAAAATGAAATTGATGAACTTATGTGATCTATATAACATATATATTATACTATAATTATAATATATATATATCTCATCTATTGTTAATTCCATTAATGTTCCAAAGAAATGAAAGTAGCATTCATGCGTACGTACGGCTTACCGTCTCCATGAACGATACATTTCATTTCTTATCTCCAAATGTTATGTACTATTATAAGTACATATATATAATGGATATATATTTCATATATTACATCTAAATGATGTATATAATTACGGAATTATAATATATATATATATCTTTTAACTTTAATTCCATTAATATGACAAAAAATGAAAGTAGCGTTCATGCGTACGTACGGCCTACCGTCTCCATGAACGATGCTTTTAATTTTTTATCTCCAAATGTTATGGAATAGTATAAAATGAATATATACTGGATATATATGATATTTAAAACATTAATACTATTCTGGAGATGATGTAGCTATAACTACATGGAAAATTATTTTCCAACAAGTTCAATTTTTACTCGTGTACCAAACATCGACAAAAACGTCTGATATTAACACACTTTATAAACCAATTATTATAACATTATAATATGTGATATGAACTGAATAATAATATTTAAAGGATTTACTTAAGCAATTATAAATTGACCATAGTTTATTATTCACGAATATAAAGAA
The DNA here is from genome assembly GCA_963277665.1 of Viscum album. Lineage (NCBI taxonomy): Eukaryota > Viridiplantae > Streptophyta > Magnoliopsida > Santalales > Viscaceae > Viscum > Viscum album. Next base: position 585,868,497 of record OY728141.1, on the reverse strand, counting down.
ATGAATAAGAGATGTCATACTTGAGGTAAGGGATCCAACCTCTCTCTTTCTTTTTAGGTACTCTCTTTTATGTCATTTCTTTTAACCTCATCTTTCTTATGTTTGGGAATGTTATTTTATATTACTCATACTTTAATTTTTATGTTAGTATTATGAGAGACCCTATTTGATCTCAAAAATCCATTTTTGGAGGTTTTAAGTGGTGTCGTTAGGCTGCCGAGTTTTCGTAAGGGATTTTTCATCTCACTTTTATTCCGATGACATTTATGCTACGTTTTCCACTATTTACTTTGAGTGGTGTATGTACTTCCAATTATTATACTACTTGGGTAGTATAATTTCATTTATGGGTATTTATATCTTCATTTTATGACCCTTCTTCCATGGGGTGTACATTTCTAAAGTTACCCAAGTCGGTAAGGGAACCTTTCACCCTCCTCTTTTTAAAAGACTTCTTTTGTTATGTATTTTAATTTACATATTATTATTTTGGGATATGTTCTTCTATATACCTAGTTATGTAAAGTTTATGTCCAAGTGATGAGATACCATTCACTCTCTCATCGACTAATTTTCGGAATTTTGAAGTAATGGTGTTAGGCTGTCGAATTGTTTTTACAAGGGAACATCTTAACCCAATTGTGATTCCTTTGTGTTCAACTTGTACTTCTTGAACATGAAATTCTATGAATATGTGTGAATGACCTCTGATTGTTTCACACATAATATCCACTTATATTGGGTGTATTTATATTTCTCACACATAATTATGTGATAGATTTATCCTTAATTTGAGGATACCGTCTTTATAATGGATTTCATCTCAATTTACATTTCCATTGAGGCTTCATTGTTGTTATGTGCCAATTCACTCTTATATGGTGTGTATACTGTCCTTTGACATATTATATCATGAATCCATTTTTTCTCATGATATTATAATGCTCGGATTAAATGTTATTCCGCTTTTATTTGTATTCAAGAGTCTCTCATTTTGTTAAAAACTCTTTAACAAAAATATCGTTTTAAATGTTTTAAAGATTCATTATTCTAAATCCTTATTTTTAATGTCCATGTTTTCAAAATGGTTTTCAGTTTTTATTTATATGGAAATTAATGTTTTAAAATTATAATTCCATTAAAAGCTTCAAAGTGGTATAGGACACTTTGATTCAAAAATCTCTTTTAAATGGTTTTTGAAAACGGATTGATTAATTCAATATCTTGGAATTACTTATTGAGATTGAAAATGAAATATTGTTATTGAAATGATTATATTTTCAATATTTTATGTGTAATGATGGTACTTGGACATTTTACGAGTGGTTACGTGATAAACCATATGACGGGTGGTGCCTTGAATACCAGGACGGGTGGTTACGTTATAACCTCCAATGCATTGGGTATGGAAGTTGGCCGTATGGATATTCCATTAAGTATGTGTGGAAGTCGACCGTGTGGTTATTCCATTTAAGTATTTATTTTTTCCCAAGTTACCTTTAAATGTTATGTGTTCTTTATTTGGGCTTTATGGTAATATTTTGGTTAAAAAACGGTATGTAATGGTCTTTTATTCTGTGAATAGTTTTTACTACTTCATAAAGGTGAAAAGTATTAATTTGGTAAAGTATTCATGGTTTACTTATTGTGTTTAAAAAAGCTAACAGTTTTCCTTTTTTGTGTATCCTTTACTGGGATTTTGATCCTCATCCCAAGTTTTTGAAATGTTTTCCACAGGACTTAATGATGAATAGGGTCAAGGATGGGTTCATGGAAAGACATGTTATCTAAAACATGGAACTAGACATGTTTCTTTTTAAGAGTTTTTTTTATTATTTTATGGAAACTTAGTAGAAGTGTCTACTATGTAATCTTTTGAGATGTAATAGTTATGACCTAATTCTCTAAAACTCTAAACCTTAAAAGATCCTCTATGTGAATTATTCATTTAATTCATGATTAAGTAGTGTTTAAGGCCGGTGCCTTATCGTTTGTATCAGAGGTCGGTTTAGATAACTTTAGAGGTTAGGGTATTCTCTAAGCATAAGTGACATTACCATAATGGTTAGGATTTCATAAAGAGTCCTAGTTTTATATAATGTGAATGAGTAAGTATATCTTAGTGTTTATCTTCCACACTAGTACCTGATGGTTTTTTTGATATACTCACACTGACCTTTTTGGTTTTAGTAAATGGTTGGATCTAGTAGGCACCAAAGTAACAGTGGATGTTAAGGAAACTGTGACAGTTTTCTGAGCGATCAACTGAATGATATGGGAGCTGCAATGAGAACTCTTGTGTTTATCCTCAACTAACTATCTAAATTCATGATTGGCCACCTAAACCATGGTGATTTCAACAAGTCATCATATATGCGAGAAACAAATCCCTACTAAACTACAGGTAATAATCATAAAGGTAAGTGTGTTCAAAAACATATGTGTCAAAGATGTGGAAAGAAACACCAAGGAAAATGTTTCAAAGGGACAGAAATATGCTGTAGATGTGGAAATGAAGGTCATAAAGCAATAAACTTCCAAGGAAAAAGGAAGCATCCAGTTGACTCGAGGAAATGGAAAGAAGTTCTTTCTGAGGGATCAATTGAATGTTTTAAATGTTGTGTGCATGGTCATTATGAAAACACATGTCCTGTGAAGAAGATTCGGAAATGGGATCACCAATATCGTACAAATATTCGTTTACCGATACCTAATTCCATTCTGATTGAGGATGAAGAAACTGACAATGACCAATCAAAGGTATGGATTATTTCTTAACTTTTGTTTTCCTATTTTGGAATCTTAGGATATGATTCATGATTTTGTTTGTAGTAAAGAAGTATCTCAGAATAAGTTGGAAAGGAATGGTTAATGGATCATGAAGAATGTTGAATGGGTAAGAAGTCAACATGTAAGGGCTTCAAGAGTTATGGTAAAATTCTTAAGAGTATTAAGTCTCTTTTGATGATGGGGTTACATTACAAGACTTTTTATAGTATGTGTAACCCTGATGCTTGATATATGAAAATTTCATTCAAGGAATAGTTATCTATTCTTTTGTGGACATAGTTATAAAGAACCATTTTGGTTTATATGATCCTTACTTTTTACGTAATTATGGGTTACTCTATGATATGATGGTAAATGAAAGTCATGAGATAAACATGAGGTTAAAATATGTTATGATCATTTTTTAAGATTTTATCTCGTTTTGGGGGATGATTTAATAATTATGTAGTTTTGGAAAAAGGACAACACGCAGACTGTGTGACAACCAGTCGCGTCGGACAAAGCTGTAGGAATCGAACTCACAACCAAAGTGCGACTGGTATTTATCACCTACCACTGGACTACATGAAGTCCCTGGTTAGTTTGACTAATTCTCTTTGGTTAGATGATTTTAGGAATCAAGATTATGTTTATTTTTGGTTATCTATGGAAATTATTAACCTATCATGGAGGATGTGTGATTAGGTTAATAACTTTTCAATATGAGACTTTAAGAGCAACTAATGTTATTTGGAGATAAATGTTAATTTGTACCTTGGAAGACGATGTCATTAAATCCTTCAAATATTTGGGTTTTAATCTTAGTTTGGTTTACTTTGAATAATTTTATGGACAAATTGTTTATCGAATGGTCTTCGTTGAACTTTGGGTTTTGTTGGACAAATTTTGGAGATTAAGAATATATTTTCTTTTTTATAGAGGATTATTCATTTGTGGATATTGTTCTAACAATTTTGGTATATGTTTTTGTCTAAAGACATGGGAAATATGTAGTTCTCTTTTGTGGATTAGGTGATTCTCAAAAAGTTTATTATAGTACTCTTAATGTGAAAAAGTCTTCCTAAATACTCATCATTTGGGGAAAGTATGAGTTTGTGTAAGAAATTTAGTAAAAGTTGAAAGTCAACATTACAAGTAAGTATGTTTCCTTAACGATCAAAAATAAATTCCTCAATGAAAAGTAACATAAAAAAAAGCTTGTCTATTAACTTTTCCTACTGGGAAATCGAATACTGTTTAACCCACCACAAGTTTGTGATTTTCTTGTGGTTAACTTTCTCCTAAACATGTATACTATCACTCTCCATCAGAACATGACCCTTCATTTTTTCCTCCATATCCATATTTTCATACTTGGAATCCTAGTATAGGTTAACTTGTGTGACCTTTGTACTTCTCTCCCAATATTTTAAAGTAATAGTTTTGCTGACTCCTTTTCCGATGTGGGGCTTTCAATGAAGTTTCCGAGCCCAATTTTAAAATTGCGAGGACGCAATTCCCAAAAGGGGGGAAGGATGTAACACCCCAGGTAAATAAAGAATATGAAATTTTTATATTTATCCCTATTTTTGAATAAAATGTTAATATTAATTTACAGGGAATGCTATGCTCGATGGCTTACCCAATACGCAACAACGAGTTTCTTTGAAATCTTACATTGCACTCTAATAATAAAATAATTTTATTTTAAATAGTAGTCAACACCTAGTCTTTCTAATGATTGGAAGGAACAGAACTAACTAAAAAATTATTATATATGTTTGTCAAATTTTTTTAATTTTTACAATAAATGTTAGAGGATTAAAAATTCGAATGAATCCAATTTTAAGCGTAAACACTCTAATATTCTTTATAAGTTCGATTAACCGCCTTTTGATGGAGAACCACTTTTAAATCCACTTTTTGACAATTTTATGTGTTATATTTGACAAAATAAAATTCTTCTTTAGAATCGGGACATCAAAATTTACTTTGTGTAAATTTTTGGTATTTTTCTGATAAAGTTCAATTTTTAATGAATAGTGAACAATGTTGTTTTTTAATTCAAAACCACTTTTTAATCTAATTTATTTATATGATTCGATTATCTTTTGAATTGGTTTTAAATTAAAATTAGAATATATTTTTATCATTTAATCCAATGTTGATCATTGGAATTAATTTCACTTTGAAATTGGACTTAAACTAGTGTCAATCTTTTAATATATATTGTTTCTTAAAAACACGCTATTTGTTTTGACAGCAGGAATTAATTAATTAAACTTGTATGTTTTGAATTTTTTAAAATAGACATAATTTTTGAATTCAGAATATCAAAAATATCTTAGGGTGAGTTTTTGGTATTTTTCTGAAAAACTTCATTTTTTGATGAATAGTGAAACCACTAAGTGGTAGTTTAAAAACTGATTATTTGTTTAAATTAAACTTTACCACTTCTGTGATTTGAATTTCAAAAATCCAACATACATGGTTTTCATTATGATGAAAAATGTGGTTCAATCGGATTAAAATAATTTTTTTGTGAATAGTAACTTTTAAATTTTTAATCGCGATTAGAGGTAATTAGTGTAATTTAAGGTAAAAATAAATTTTTAATAATCTTAAATGACCTTGAAAAATGTCCTAATCTTATTGTATATATAATTGCCGACCAAGAAAATCCATTGGTCAACTTGGGGACACCATGGAGCCACTTTGGTAAGAAAATGACATTAATAACTTTTTATTTAAAGTTAAAATAAAAATGTCACAAACATGAGTTGTTTTACTAAAACAATTTTTAAATGGGGTTATACAAGTCATATTTTTTACTATAAATATTAATTAGAAATATAAGAAGATTTAATAAATCATGATATTTGTTTTATATTTTTTAGACATTGAATAAATTAAATTATTTTTGACACCATGATGATGCAGCGATTACCTCATTATTTAACGATTTAAATAAAATAAAAATATAATGTAAGATATAAGCCATAAACTTGTCAAAAACCTATTGGATGGGTGTATTTAGAACTCATATTACCTTATCCTCTAAATATATAATTTTGGGACCTTTAAAATCCGAAAATCATTTTATAATAAAGTAAAAGTGTATAACTTTCCAAGAGTGCCCCTCCTCTCCTCTTATAAAAGGCCCCCACCTCTACCACCTTACCCACACCTCTCAAGCATTCGGCTCGGCCCACCCCGGCCCATTTCATCTCTCCAAATCCCTATCTTCATCATTGAATCCTCACATTTGGGCATAATCCTTTCCAAGGATGCCATTGAGCTCAAATCAAAAAGAGTTACCTGATTTAAAGGTAATGTCTTCCCTTGTGTTCTTTTGATTTATTTTGCTTCTCCAACCCTCAAAACTCTTTTTATTCCGTTCTTTTGTAACAAAACCAGTATCTTAAATATACTAGGATGTTGATATGTGAAATATTCGAACTACTCTTACCCACACCTTCATCTAATGGTTAAAGAACATACTGTTTCTGTGGATGGCGAATTTATGCCTCACGAAACGATGATTGTTCAATCTTCTCTTAACACCTTTCATGGTGGCCATTATGATTTCAATATATTTTATATATGATATATATGGTATTTATGTTTTCTATATGTTTCTGAATTTTATATTTAAAACATGCCTTTATGCCGTTCATGTTGTTCAAATGCGATAATTTCATACGAGGAAGTGTGGACTACCGCCCCCTCAAGTGATTTGACTCGTTCATGAAATAAATGGAATGTATAAAGAATGAAATTGATGAACTTATGTGATCTATATAAAATATATATTATACTGGAATTATAATATATATATATCTCTCATATATTTTTAATTCCATTAATGTGCCAAAGAAATGAAAGTAGCGTTCATGCGTACGTACGGCTTACCGTCTCCATGAACGGTACATTTCATTTGTTATCTCCAAATGTTATGTACAATTATAAGTACATATATATAATGGATATGTATTTCCTATATTACATCTAAATTATGGATATCATTCTGTAATTATAATATATATCTCTCTCTTTTAACTTTAATTCAATTAATATGACAAAAAATGAAAGTAGCGTTCATGCATACGTACGACCTACCGTCTTCATGGTCGGTGCTTTTAATTTTTTATCTCTAAAAGTTATGGAATAGTAAAAAATTAATATATACTGGATATATATGATATTTAAAACATTAATTCTATTTTGGAGATGATGTACCTATAACTACATGGAAAATTATTTTCCAACAAGTTCAATTTTTACTCATGTACCGAACATCGACAAAAACGTCTGATATGAACTCACTTTATTAACAAATTATTATAACATTATAATATGATATATGAACTGAATAATAATATTTAAAGTAGGTCCTTAAGCAATTATAAATTGACCAATGTTTATTATTCAGGAATATAAAGAAACGAACAAGACAAGTCAGACTTGAGGTAAGGGATCCAACCTCTCTCTTTCTTTTTATGTACTCTCTTTTATGTCATTTATTTTAATCTCATCTTTATTATGTTTGGGAATGTTATTTTATGTTCCTCATAATGTAATTTTTTGTTCATATTATGAGAGACCCTATTTGATCTTATAAATCCATTTTTGGAGGTTTTAAGTGGCGCCGTTAGGCTGCCATGTTTTCGTAAGAGATTTTTCATCTCACTTTTATTCATGTGACATTTAAACTATGTTTTCAACTATTTCCATTGAGTGGTGTATTTACTGCCCATTATTATACTCCTTGTGTAGTATAATTTTATTTATGGGAATTTACATGTTCATTGTATGATTCTTCTTCCATGGGGTGTACATTTCTAAAGTTACCCAAGTCGGTAAGGGAACCTTTCACCCTCCTCTTTTTAAAAGACTTCTTTTGTTATGTCTTTTAATTTACATCTTATTATTTTGGGATATGTTATTACAAATCCTTATTGATGTAAAGTTTATTTACAATTTATGAGATACCATTCACTCTATCATAGACTAATTTTTTAAATTTTGAATTGATGTCGTTTGGATGTCGAATTTTTTTACATGGGAACGTCTTAACCCAATTTCGATTTCTTTGGGTTCAACTTGTACTTCTTGAACATGTAATACTATGAATATGTGTGAATGAACTCTGATTGTTTCACACTTAACATCCACTTATATTGGGTGTATTTATATTTCCCACAAATAATTATGTGATAGATGTATCCTTAATTTAAGGATACCATCTTTATAATGGATTTCATCTCAATTTACATTTCCATTGAGACTTCATTGTTGTTATGCAACAATTAACTCTTACATGGTGTGTATACTATCCTTTGAAATATTATATCATAAATACCTTTATTCTCATGATATTATAAACCTCAGATTTAAAGGTTATTCCGCAATTATTTGTATTCAAGAGTCTCTCATTTTGTTAAAAACTCTTTAACAAGAATATCGTTTTAAATGTTTTAAAGATTCATTATTATAAATATTTATTTTTAATGTCCATGTTTTCAAAATGGTTTTTATTATTTATTTATATGCACATTAATGTTTTAAAATTATAATTCCATTAAAATTTTCAAAGTGGTATGCGACACTTTGATTCAAAAATCTCTTTTAAATAGTTTTTGAAAATGGATTGATTAATTCAATATCTTGGAATTACTTACTGTGATTTAAAATGAAATGGTGTTATTGAAATGAGTATATTTTCAATATTTTATGTGTAATGATGGTACTTGGACATTTTACGGGTGGTTACGTGATAAACCATATGACGGGTGGTGCCGTGAATACCAGGATGGGTGGTTACGTTATAACCTCCAATGCATTGGGTATGGAAGTTGGCCGTATGGATATTCCATTAAGTATGTGTGGAAGTCGACCGTATGGTTATTCCATTTAAGTATGTTTATGTCCCAAGTTACCTTTATATGTTATGTGTTCTTTATATGGGTTTTATGGTAATCTTTTGGTTACAAAAGGGTAAGTAATGTTCTTTTATTTTGTGAATAGTTTTTACTACTTCATAAAGGTGAAAATTATTACTTTGGTAAAGTATTCATTGTTTACATGTTGTTTTGAAAAAAACTAACAGTTTTCCTTCTTTGTGTATCCTTTACTGGGCTTTTTATGCTCATCCCAAGTTTTTGAAATGTTTTCCACAGGACTTAAAGATGAATACGGTCAAGGATGGGTTCAAGGAAAGACATGCTATCTAAAACATGGAACTAGACATGTTTATTTTTAAGATTTTTTTTATTATTTTATAGAAACTTAGTAGAAGTGTCTACTATGTAATCTTTTGAGATGTAATAGTTATGACCTAATTCTCTAAAACTCTAAACTTGAAAAGATCCTCTATGTGAATTATTCATTTAATTCATGATTAAGTAATGTTTAAGGTTGGGGCCTTATAATTATATTCATTAATTAGAAATCCATAACCATGTGTACGTTAATTTGGTTCATTCTGGTTTTATTATGTCATATTATGTTCATTTGGATGACTTATAGAGTTTAAAAACATTGTTTGGGGATGTTCGTTTTTATGGTTTTTCTTGGGTGGCTCACTTGTATTCTTAAATTGAAGTTTGGGTAGAACATGAGTAGACATCCAGAACTGGTATTACATTTTATTAATGATATTACAGTAGATTTAATAATTTTATAATTAATTATATTAGATTCATGTGGACGAATCATTAGATAAGAATTTAATGATGATTATTTGGGTTAATTTGAGCGGTTTTTGGATCACAACGAACTTGTTTTAACTTTTAACTTAGTAATATGGCCATAGGTTATTTCCATAACTTAAAATAGAACATAATACATAGATAATATTCTTCTTCAACCATAAAAATGGTTTCATGACCAGATCTGAAGGTAGAAGTGGAGAACGAGAGCTTGTCGTTTTTGAAGGTGATAAATTAACACCTCATGAACAACGTTCTCTTTAATAAAATAAAAGGAAGAGAGAAAGGGTGTGGGGTGACATAATATCCCATTATTACCATAAAATTACAGTATATGTATAATACTATAGTTAAAAACAATTTTGATGAATATAGGTGGGAAGAGATCAAGAAAAGAACTTGAACTTGAAAGGAAATTAAAGGAGAAGAGGGAGGGAAATTACCTCTTAAATCTTCCTCTTTAGATCCTCCTAAAGAAAGCTAGTCTTGGTATTTTGATGAGACCAGAAGCTTTTGGACTTGGGTAAGGTGCTATGTAATATGTTTGGGTAGAGTTTAGAGAAGGCATGGATCTTGAGAGGTGTGAGGAAAAGAGGGAGTGAAGGGTGGCTTTTATAGTGGAGGGGAGAGGGGTTTCCTTAATATAAAATTGATTAGTTTATTAATTTCACCTAAGACAAGGAATAGTGAGTCTTGAATGACCAAGAATAGTAGAAAAGGAATGTGAGTAAGATATTTGGGTGATTTCATCACTTGTGATGTCAGGAATAGTGGGTTTTAATTATAATGTATTTATTCGGTAAATTAATGTATTTTACTATTCACCAAAAATTCAAGTATCTCAGAAAAATCCCAAAAACTTACCCCAACCATTTTTTGACGTGTAGAATACAAAAATGAAGTCCATTTTTCAAAAAAAAATTCTAAATATTATTAATTTAATATTTTATTAAAATCATAATTTACTTAAAAACAGTTTTTAAGATTAAAACTGATTTTAGAATTCTTTCAAAAATTACATAGGGTCTCATAACATTATCTAAAAATTATTAGACATTGATTAAATAATTTATGAATAAATTTCAGGGAAATAATTATAAGTCATAATTAATTATTTTTGACTTATAAAATACCAATAACGTTTACTAAGGTCAAATTGTCACTTTCTAAGATGTCTAAATTTTATTTTATTATTCACAGGTAATATTACTCTTATTTTGGATGATTTACTATTCATAAGGGTCATATTACTATTCATAATGGTCATATTACTATTCATAAGGGTATGTTACTATTCCTAAGGATACGTTACTATTCACCAAAAATTATTTTTGTTTCATTAGACTCCAAAAATCATCTTGAACACAACCGTGTATGTCGAATTTTCAAAATTCCAAACATAGGAGAGACAAACTTATGTTGATAGGTCACTTATCACTTAGTAGTTCATTATGTTGTGATTTCATGTTATTTTATGACATAAATATAAGAAGGGAATTTCCATTGAAAATCTTTGGGTTGTTACAGATATCCAGAGGACGAATCAGTGGTTTCCGCATTACTTTACTGCTGTTGTACTTTCTTTTCAGTTATACTGTACTTTCAATTGGGTTTGTATACTAGATCATTTACTTTTTAGCACTTACTTTTGTACTCTGTTTTAATTAGTGATTACTTCACTTGCATACTATGTTGTGTTTGTTTACTTTTATAAAGGAAATTCCTTACCTTTTACAAGGATTTACGCCTTTGGTGCTAGTCTCCAGCCCCTGGCCTATGGAAGGCGGGCTTGGGGTAGTCACGGCACGGGCCCCGAGGACGGGTCGTGAAAAATTGGTATCAGAGGCATCTGTTCTATAGTAGAACTCATGACTCTGATTTTTCTTCTCTCTGAAGTAATAGTGTTAAGAGTAATGGGTGTGTTTTTCAGTCCAGGGAGTCCAGTGTTGGTGCGGCAGCCGACGTATCCATACACCTGCACACTGACTTCTGATTTCCGACTCAGTGCACGAAAACATTGATTGCATGTGTGTTTCAAAAGATTTCTGTGTGATTACATTGTGTCTTCTCACCAAGTATATTGTTTGACCATGGCGCACCTGTTTATTTTCAGGATGGCCCCACGAAGGCAGCCATCTAGGGTTCCGAGCTACGTGTGAGATGCAACCCACCAAGCGACGAGGCCTCGGTGCAGGGTCCCATTACAGTGGAGGTACCAGCGGTACCACTACCCGCTGGGCCACTATTACCACTCTCCCTAGCAGCAGAGAGTGCACGCCGCCAGAGTGCGCTGCACGAGTTTCAACTATAGAGGTCGCCCAGGTTCTGTGGAGAGAAGGACCCTCATGCAGCCGAGGATTGGCTGGAGGCTATTGTCAGAGTCTTGAGATTGGCGGGGACACCAGCTGACCATATGGGGATCCTTGTCGTGTGTCTCCTGCATGAAGCAGTAGGTAGATGGTGGAACCTGATGCTCCAGGTGAACGACAAGGCATCTCTACATTGGACGGACTTCGAGAGCCTCTTCCACTCGGAGTTTGTTCCAGCCACCCTCCATGCGGAGTGCATCCAAGAGTTACTACATCTGCAGCAGGGCAGCATTACAGTAGCCCAATACTCAGCGAGATTTACCAACATCTTGTGCTACTCCAAGGACATGGTACGGGACCCATTCATCTAGGCTCGGACCTTTAAGAAAGGACTGAGTCATGATATGAGGGCTTTGATGATCTCCCTCAACATTCCGGTGCAGGTAGGAGTACTGGAGTGAGCCCTACTTGTGGAGAGCATTCTTGCTGAACTGACTCCATAGCAAGACCCACCGCTGGGCGACACGTAGCGGAGTCTTCTGCAGCTGGCAGTAGACAGATGTCGCAGAGGTCCAAGCGGACCATGCCATTAGGTGGGTGACCTCAGGATACTAGTTCGGATGTGTAGGTCATACGAAGCAGAGCCAACCATAAAAGGGGCAGGTAGTGCTATGCATGCGGCGGGCAGGGCCACATGGCTCGTGAGTACCCGACCCACCATGCAGACGAGCAGCAGACAGTGGAGGGACCTCCTAGGCATAGGCATAGGTTCGACCGAGGCAGTCCGTAGGGAGTAGGCGGATGAGGCAGAGGAGCTAGCCGAGCAGCGGGTGGTGGACGACGCTTCGAGACTCTACCACCACCACCACAAAGAGGACCACCCCAACCACAGGGAGCTGGCAGACAGTGGCAGGCTCAACTCCAGGCAGTCAAGGCCTACGACCACAGCGCACCTGAGATGATTCTAGGTTCTATCTATGTCTACTCCACCGTTGATGTGGTTCTTATAGGAACATGAGTGAGTCATTATTTTATTTTCGTTTCCCTTGTTCGGAGCTCGGAGATTCCGACAGATCCATTGCCTCAATCCTTAAAGCTAGAGACTTCTATGGGAGGAGACTTGACGATTACGCACTACTGTTGGCAGTGTGAGCTTACTCTAGGAGGTGAGAGCTTCGGCTGGGATCTTCTTGTGGTGGCGTCAAGGCCTTACGAAGTCATCTTGGGTATGGATTGGTTATCTACAGTCCATGCCCAGATCGATTGTATTAGGCGCAAAGTAAGGTGTGTCCACATAGATGGGAGCAGGTTCACCTTCACCGGAGAGAAGGGAGCTTTTGCAGTGCAGGATGGACTTACACAGAGGAGATGGCATCCAATCACACATCAGTTGGCTAGTCTCATCCTAGGAGCAGTTGATGTGCGGAGTCTGAGTTTTCCGGTTGTTGTGGATCAGTATGCAGACTTTTTTCCTAGCGACGTTCTAGGACAACCTCCTCGTAGAGAGGTAGATTTATAAATTGACCTGTACCCTAGGACAGCACCGATACCTACTCCATCATATCAGGTGGCTCCCACTGAGCTTCGTGAGCTGCAAGTACAGCTAGAGGACTTGTAGGGAAATGGATTCATCCGACCAAGTGTTTCACCCTAGGCTTCTCTGATTTTATTCGCCAAGAAGGTGGATGTGAGATTACAAATGTTATTCGACTACCGTTGCCTGAATCAGGTGACCGTGAAGAGCAAGTATCCACTCCAGAGGATTAACATCCTCTTTGATCAGCTCAAGGGAGCACAAGGGTTCTCGAAGATAGATCTCATGTCAGGCTATCATCAGCTTAGATTTCGAGAGGAGGATGTGCATAAGATGGCCTTCAGGTGTTGGTATGGCCACTACGAGTTCTTGGATATGCCTTTTGGCATAACCAACGCACGAACAGTGTTCATGAGTCTCATGAATAGGATATTCTAGCCTTACCTCGATCGTTTTGTCGTAGTCTTCATCGACGACATACTGATTTACTCGACTACTAAGGAGGAGCACGCTTACCACTTGCAGGTTGTACTAGACACACTCCGAGAGCACCAGCATTATCGTAAGCTCTCGAAGTGCTAGTTTTTTATTCAAGAGGGTCAATTAATGGTGTATGTCATCTCGGAGGTGGGATTTTCTATGGATCCTATGAAGATCGAGGAAGCAATTTCTTGGGAGCCACCCAGGAGCATGACGGAGGTGCAGAGTTTCCTAGGTCTGGGTGGGTACTATCGGAGATTTGTGCAAGACTTCTCCAAAGTTGCAACACCACTTTCAGCTTTGACGAAGAAGGGGAAACTCATTGTGTAGTCAGATAGATGCTAGCAGAGCTTCCAGAAGCTGAGACAGAGATTGACCAATGCGCCCATCTTGAGGCTACTGGAGGAGGGTGTTGGGTACGTGGTTTACTGTGATGCATCAGGGAACGGACTTGGTTTTGTACTGATGCAGGAGAAGGTAGTGATCGCTTATGGTTCACAGCAGTTGAGGAAACACGAGCAGAACTACTCTACCCATGACATGGAGTTAGCAGCAGTGGTCTTCGCCCTGAAGATGTGGTGGCACTATCTAATGGACGAGCGCTTTACAGTCAACTCTAACCACCAGAGTCTTAGGTACATCTTCTCGTAGAAGGAACAGAACCTGAGACAGCGGCGATGGCTCGAGTTCTTCCAGGACTATGACTTTGATATAGTTTATACTCCTGAAAAGGGGAATATAGTATCTGATTCTCTTAGCAAGAGATTGGGCATTCAGCTACTTAGAATGTAAATGAAGCAGTTAGCCGCTTTGCATATATCCTTCGTAGGAAGAGATGGAGTATATTTTCAATAGTCCCTCATAGTTACTCCTCTACTACTTCAGCGGGTCAGAGAGGCACAGCGTGGGTACATTGACTGTGAGACGCGACGTGCTCCGATTTCCACAGGATAGGCGCCTGATGGATTATTTGAAGGATGAGAGCATGCCATCCCCTTTAGGGGATGTACCATGGTATCAGTTTCACATCAAGAGGAAGTTCTAAGAGAGTTTCATACTTCCCCTCTAGCCATAAATCCAGGAGTGGCAAAGATGTATCCGGACCTCAGACGACAGTACTTGTGGCCGAGCATGAAGAAGGTTGTAGCAGAGTTCGTTTCATGATGCCTCATTTTCCAACAATTGAATGCAAAGCACCAAGTACCAGTAGGCTTGGTACATCCCTTAGAGGTCCTAGAGTGGAAGTGGGATGGGATATCCATGGATTTCATGACGAACCTTCCACGTACATCCAGAGGACACAACTCTATCTCGGTGATCGTCGACTGACTCACCAAGTCGGCCCACTTCCTTCTTATTAGAGAGAGGGGATAAGTAGAGAGCTTCAGACACCACTATTTTCAGGAGATCGTACGACTTCATGGTGGGCCATCTTCTATTGTCTCTGATCGAGACGCTCACTTTAATTCCCAGCTTTGGAAGGGGTTGCAGGAGGCATTTGGGACGCAGCTACGCCTGAGCACTGCCTTTCATCCTCAGACGGATGGCCTAACGAAGAGGAAAATTCAGACCCTCGAGGACATGCTCCGAGCATGTGTCCTTGACTTTTGTCATAGGTGGGAGGACCACCTACCTTTGGTGGTGTTTGCGTACAACAACAGCTACCACT
The DNA here is from genome assembly GCA_963277665.1 of Viscum album. Taxonomy (NCBI): domain Eukaryota; kingdom Viridiplantae; phylum Streptophyta; class Magnoliopsida; order Santalales; family Viscaceae; genus Viscum; species Viscum album. The sequence goes on along the minus strand of OY728141.1, from coordinate 585,853,026 downwards.
CCACCATCAGGATGGCACCATACGAGGCACTATACGGCCGACCCTGCAGATCACCTCTATGATGGACTGACCCTGGGGAGATAGCTCTTTTTGGACCAGAAATGGTTCATGCTACGACGGGGAAGGTGTAGATCATCCAGGAGTGAATGAGGAATGCACAGAGTAGACCGAAGTCCTATGTGGATAGGAGACGGAGACCACTGGAGTTCGAGGATGGCGACCACATTTTCTTATGGGTCTCACCTCGATGTGGATTACAGAGATTTGTCTGGGGTGGAAAGATATCTCCATGCTTCATCGGGCCTTTCCAGGTCCTTAGTAGATTAGGCGAGATGGCTTACCACCTATCTCTTCCACCTCAGTTGCACTGGGTACAAGATGTCTTCCACATATCTCAGCTGAGGAGATATGTGCACGACCCGACCCACATCATTTATCATGGGAAGTTGGACATCGATGACGAGGCTACATTCACGGAGGTCCTGGTGGAGATCAAGGATCGACAGGAGTGTGTCCTACATGGATGGTTGATTCCTCTGTTGCGTATTCATTGGCAGCACAACAACCTTCAAGAGAGCACATGGGAGAGGGAGGCTCAGATGCATTCTCAATACCCTCGTTTGTTTCCATAGTTTATGTTGTAAATTTACAGGGATGTAAAGCCCTAAGGTGGGAGTAATTTAAATACACGGATATTTCATGGGAAATTTTTTTTAAATACTTTATAATTTTACGAGTTTGTGGCTTCTGACGACACTTGATTCGGAATCGCGATGTGCCCGGAATCAATTTCCGAAGTTTAATTGGGTACGTTCAGTAAGCGAACAAACTAGTTTTTCTATCTTTTGTACCGGTTCTCGGAATTGTAATCTGAGGGTACTGTTGGACTCGGAGTGCTGGTAATTGCTTAAGGGGACCTTTACTGCAGTTGCATTTTAAGCGGGTTGAAAATTAATATTGGGGGTTTTAGATTAAGATAAATAAAATTGGTGTAGCACAATTTTATTTTAAGGATGGTGGTTATTTCCTCCCAAAGGGAGTTAGAGGTGGGGCCCACACCCACATAACCTCCCATGAGAGGAAATTTGTGGGTTGGGGCCCACACGTGACCTAAACCCTTGAACTTCCCATAACTCCCATAAACCCCCATTAAACACCCTTGTTTAATGTTGAAAACTCTCTCGTTAATTCATGCCAACGCATTAATTAATAAATTACATCCTCCAATTTATTAATTAAGTGTTTGAATGTTTGAATTTTTAATGGATTATGTTAATAAAATAATAGGGGTAGCTTATTATTTTATTTGGGGGGGGGGGATTTAATTGTGTGAAGGGAGAGAGCTCTTGAGAGAATAGTTTTCTTCTCCGACAATGAACGGTTTTCTTCTCCAATGAAGAACGCTCCTCGGTTCTCCAATTCTCTTCTTCCTCCGCATCAAGGAAGGAGACACCGCCGTGGGGAACTCTCCAATGAGACACGCCTTATATTCTTTTCTCTGTGATAAGAGGGGAGATGACACTTCTTCGGGTACACTCCGATGATGATGGAATCTACACTATCATCCACGACGCTCGGCTACCGTGAATATTTTTCAAGGTAGGGGGTTTGATTAATTTATTTTAAATAAATTACACCCTAATTCTTGTTGTAATAAAGTGATCACCTTGGATGATTGTTACCACCTAACACGGAGGGAGCAATCCGAATAAACACGACTCGATGACCCTCTGTCGTTTCTTGTCTTATTTGTAATCGGAAAGTGGGGACGTTCGAAGGCAGCAGTCACGCGCCGGCCGCATGTGGAGGAATTGCGTCCCACAACCATGGGTCGCTTGACTGATCAAGAATACCGGGCCAAAAGAAGGAACCGCGGCGCCCCATGGAACCGTGTTGCGGGAACCGCGACCTGCATTGGGTGGGCCGCTTCGGAGGAAGGACTCGTCGGCCGACCGGGTGAAGGAGAGTTGCGACGCCAGGAGGGCATCACGCAGGAGAACCAGTTGTCCCCTCGGCCGGCCGGGCTGACCAAAGCAGAGGCGCCATGAGGGCGCCGCACTAGAGAACCCGCGGCCTGCCCGAGCGGGCCGCTCGTGCTAGAATGTCGGCCGGCTCTAGCAGGCCGGTTAGGGAGGGAGGCCCCACCAGTTTGGGCAGCCCCCCCCCCATGGAATGCTCGGCCTTCGGGCTGAGTCACTCAACCAGCTAGCCAAGCCAGCCAGGCCGCGCCAAGTCGGGCCGAGCTGCGCCCTCTTCGGGTCGGGCCGCGCCCCGTCGGGCCGAGTCATGCCCTCTTCGGGTCGGGCCTTGCCCTCTTCGGGCTAGGTCGCACCCTCAGGCCAGGATGCGCAAATATTCGGTTGGTCTGACACCCCTTTCGGTTCAGACCCGCCAAAACTTGGTGACCCGACCCGCCAGCCCACTAGGCTTTACGTGTCGGGCTCGTTATTCAATTAAGCGTGAATAACTTAAAGACCTCGTGTCTGATCGACGCGCCTTCTACGACACTGGGATCCTTTTGAAGAGACAGTACTTTTTCGATACTCAAAGTGAGTTTTGTAAAACTTTGGTAAATGTACAGGTTTTGAATGATCATATTTCAAACCGGGCCCCTAGAACAAAAAAGCCAATATCTCTCAAACCGGGCGTCCGATAGACGCGTCGTCTGTCATGTTGAGTTCCTTTTGACGAGACAGAACTTCAGGATACATCAACTCTGGACATCATGATAGTTGATGTATCGACCCCCTTAATCGTGGAGCAGACCCTCCTAGAATTGAGTACGCTCTATGCAAGAACCCTAGAGCTGGTTGCAACTGCGACGACTATCGTGTTGGATCCTCCCTGGGTTCAACAACGATGACAACTGTACTTGGATCCTATGTGGGTTCGGCAGTGATGACGACTGTACTTGGATCCTACGTGGGTTCGGCAGCGATGACGACTGTACATGGATCCTATGTGGGTTCGGCAGCGATGGGTACTGTACTTGGATCCTATGTGGGTTCGGCAGCGAAGTCTTCTGTACTTGGATCCTATGTGGGTTCGGTAGAGGAGATGATTCAGAGGATACATCAAATCATCTCCAACCCTCTTCGTGATTAGTATACCTGTGTGAGCTAAGTCTTGACTTGCAATCAATACCAACTATGTGATTGACTTCTTTCCTGTGTGGACTAGGTTGTGCTTGGGTTCAAGAGTTGGAGTCCAATTGGAATTGATGAATTAGGTATATGAATTGGTATATACCTAAGTAGGGTCGGTTGATTCTTCATAATTGTATCTTTCCTTTGTGGTTTATCCTTCGTGGATTCTGGGAGACCTTTGGGGGTCTTGGGGTCTCTACTGAGTATCGTATACTCACCCCTGCAAGGGCTATTCCTGCACTACTTTGTGTTGGTTGCAGACGACAGACAACACTGATCGAGGTGGAGGTTTGTGGAGCTGGACGGTACCAGGAGGTGGACCTCTTGGCAGGATGTACACGGGGCAGACGGCTGGACCCGAGGAGCTGAGGAGACCATCTGTACCCACCCTTTAGGTGGGATATCCGGAGGATGACTCAGTGGTTGCCACATTACTTTACTACTATTGTACTTTCTTTTCAGTTGTACTGTACTTTTAGTTGGGTTTGTACACTAGCCCATTTAATTTTCATCACTTAACTTTATACTCAGTTTTATTTATTCTTTACTTCACTTGCTTACTCTATTCTGTTTGTTTACTTTTATAAAGGAAATTTCTTCCCTTTTACCGAGATTTACGCCTTTGGTGCTAGTCGCCATCCCCTGGCCTATGGAAGGCAGGCTTGGGGTAGTCACGGCATGGGTCCTGAGGATGGACCGTGACACAAATTCCAAAATGTATACACCTCCATATTAATCTTCATATCCAATGTCCAACTTAAATCATTCCAAAACTATATAACCCTAAATTCCATATTACCTCAACATTCAAGGATTTAAATGTAATCTTCAGTAGTAAAATTTCATTTTGAATAACATGATAGAACTAGTCGTAACATATACCTCAACCAAAAAAAATCTAAAAATATCAGTAATCACCTCAAAATACTAATGATTCAAAAATATTTTATCCTAACATGTGTTTCCCATAATTGGATTTATATTTATTCATGAAATAATTTAACTTCAAACAATGTCATACTGACAAGTACACAGAATAGTGAAGTGACCAATACTACACCTTTATCATGCAATTGTTGAGGGTTCAAGCACTACGACATTAACAAATGTGATCTATTATCACCCTACATACAAGTTATCCATTTTTTGATACCCTATTTATAAAATTCCTATAATGTTCAAAGAAAAATTATGAATATCCTTAATTTATCATTAATAATCAAATAAATTTTTAACCAATAGTGTATTATATATATCTTATATATTTTCACAATAAAATAAAATATTATTAATTGAATATGATTACATAAAAATAATGTCAATATCAAATATTATATTTTCCTAAATCATGATTTTTCTTAAAAAATTCATTTTCATTAAATGACATTTCGTAGTAATTTGTACGATTATCCCTAATCTAACAAATCTAAAAATAAAAAATACTACATAAAAATCATTTGAAGTTTCAGGATTACTATAATTCCATAACATTGATAAAAATACATCAAGAACATGATTCTCATGTTACAACACCAGACACATTAAATTAGTAAAAATTTGTGATTATCCTAACATAAGACCATATAAATTAATCCTTTTATTGGGGAATTGACTAGGATAATGACCATTTTACCCATATCTATGACATTGATCCATCAATGGCTCATTAGGTTGAACATTATTTCCCCATGTATTATAAAACATAATCATCATTTTCTCAAGAAATCAGTTACATTGTTCCCTCCATTACTATATGTAAATTTTCTTCCAATTACATTTAAGAATTTTACATGGTTCCCGTTCCAAAATATTCAACATATAAAAATTTAATCCTCATTTCATTATCATCCTTAAAACATAATCATAAATGACATTAAATAATTCTCTTCTTTGGTTTTTTTTAAATTCAACGATGTTCCAGTTTTTAATCATAATTAGAGATAGCTCATTTGGTATGGTAAAAAGATGTATAATTATCATTACAATTAGGATCATCATATCATTATAGAAATCATTACATTGTCCATAACATTGTTATTTATCGCACTCTCTCCTATTTTACTCCATTAAATAGAAATAAATAAAAATAAAAATAATGATAACATAATAACATTCAAAATTAAAACATTTAATCTTAGGAGGAATAAATGATAAATGGTATTTATATCTTAATATAGAAGACTCTAGGTTTAAATATAGGTTATCCATGTTAATTTTTCATATTTTAATTTTTAGGCAATAATATATTCAGGTCTTTTTTAATGCCTTATAATGAGATTTTTTATTTCCAAAACATATCCCCCAAGAGTGTTAAATCAGGTATGCAGGAAGTTTATTTGTTGTGAAACTAGGGATGATTGAGTCGGTCATAATGTTCCCTTCTCAAGGTTTTTACACATAGGTAAAATATTTCTAAAGCCACATCCACATGTATTATATTGAGAACACAATGGCCCAATAGTTCTCTAAAATTCCAATATTTTTACCTATACTTATTCTTATCAATAACACACTAAAATTCGATAGTTTGAACCTTGTAGTCGATACTGTGTATGACATATGACACCAATCATGGAAGGAAATATAGTAGCTTGATATTTTATAATATATTTATTAGTTAAATTTAATTTAATATATTTCAATTCACGAAACATTTAGTTATCATTTGTTATGCACCGGATAAACTATCTTAAATGGCATGTTGAACACAAAAGACCGCTTTTATAGAAAAATAAAACATTATTAAAATATTATTGTTGAATATAATATGATATAACCTAGACGTTTTTTAGTGGTTATGAATAGTATTAACTAACGTATGAAATGTTTTGGTTGATATTAATTTAAAATGAATTCCTTGGTTACCAATTAATGAGAAACATAAATAATAACCAATTGAATATAAAAATAAATAATATGTTTTTAATCATTGAAATGTGTTTTTTATTAACAAACATAATTAATTACTAATATTTAGTGATTTTAATGAAATAGATATCTTTTATATTCAATAAATTTTTTTTTATATTCATCCATTGTATTTTATAAGAATGAGATAAGAACAAACCCTTTTCCACACATATAAAACCTATATATTTATAAAAGTAATTTTACAACATTTTATTGAAAACAGATTTTAAATCTGAAATTTGAAACTTTTATTCATATAATATGTCAAAATAAACTTCATTTTTGAAATAAAAATATTATAATTTGGTTAGGTTTAATTTTTTAAATTCTTCTAAAACATTTCATTTTTTAATGAATAGTTAAAAATAAAAAAATTTAATACAACGTGATTTTCCATCCAAATTATTTATAAGGATATGTTATAATCTTAATTGGTTTCATTGATTAATTATATAATATTTTTATAAATTAATAAAATTTAAGTCAATAGAACGAATTTCACATTTAAATTTATTATAAAATTATAGAAAAACCTTTGGACATTTTTACATTAAAAACATACACGCCATCCGACCTACATGATTAAGTTTAAATCAATTTCTTCCACTTATATGATTTGAATTTGAAAAAATGGACACTTTTTTTAAAAAAATCAGAATTTATAATGCTTAATAATAGAAATTTTTTTTTATTAAAAATATTAGTGAAATTGATTGATATTAATTATAGTGATTATGGTTAAATTAAACTTAATAAGGGACATAACCTTAATCATATGGTGCAAAACATCCAATAAACTCATCCAAGATAAATTTAAGGGACATATATAGACCCAATACTCTATTGGATGTAATTGGGTCTATTATTGGATCTACATTTTTTTTAAACCATGGGGAGAAGTCAATTGTAAAAATATTACAAGAGTGCCACTCCTCCAATATAAAAGGCCACCACTCCTTCCCACAACCTCACAAAATAATGATTGTTCATTTTTATTTTACAAATAATTATATTGGTAATTATGATGTACAATCTATTTGTATATGTTATATATGATATTCATTTTGTCTTTAATCAATTTAAATATTTCACAACACATATCTTTATACTTTCCTTTATGTGTAAAAATGATAAAATCGTTTGAGGGTGTGAGGGATATCATCTCCTAAAAGGGACGTGATTTGATCACATGATACATAGAATATATAAAAGATTGTTTTAATTAAAAATTTCTAACATTGAAAAAATCTATATTATATTGATAACATAATTACCCTTCTAGATATATAATATATCTCATTTTCATTATAACACTTTCACACACTTAAAAAGTGATAATTTTATTTGTGGATGTGTGGACTACCCCCTCCTCGACATAATGTGGTTTTTTTATTCCCAATACCTCTATATATAAGTATAAATGATTAAATAATATTTTACATATGATATAATTTTCATAATTGAAAGATATAGTATTACTAAACTTCTTTCTATAATGATCACTAAAAAATGGGAAGTTACTCATCCATATGTATGTCCTACAGTCTCCTTCAGTGTAACGTTATTTCATTTTTCATAATGATATTTAAGGATTGGGTTTAAATTTATCATATATGTTTAAAAATAATAATTATTCCATGATTATTTTTCTAGATATCATATATAATGACCACTTTGACCATTGTTGACCAACCAATGTCATTTTTCATACAAAAAATTAATTTGGTGAAAAAAACATGAGGTAAACATTAATATTTTAGTAGTTGTACATAACCTATTAATAAGTTAAATAAAAGAAATTATAAACAGGAAAACGGTTCTCATGAAATATAAAATTAACCTAATTTTTTTATATATGAATTTAATAGGATTTCACCTGAAACGAAATTTAATTTAAGTTATATCGTGTAAATAATGTTATATTAAGACTTATTTATTGTTACTCCCCTTATTTCAGTAATACTATGTTGGTACAGATATTTTACATGATATATCATGGATCTCCTTAATCATAAGATATTTTAAAATTATTTTATTTTTATTCATTCATGAGTATTATGATTTAAAAAATTTGAAAGTGGAATGGCACACTTTGAATTGTTTAAATATTATTTTCTTCATGAAAAATTTTAATGATCTATCTTTGGTATTTTCATTATAAGAAATTATATGAACTTTATTCAATAAAAAAAAGTGTCCACTCTTCTTGATATTCATCGACTTTTTCATTTTTTAGTTCTGAATTTCAACTCTTTAGAACTAAATGTGTTTTAGAAAATATTTTTTGAAAAATCCAAAATCAATTCTCTCATTAGTAGAAGAACCTATTTTATCAAAAAAATAATGGTTTATTAAAATGTTTTCAAAAAAAATAATATGATTTTATAAATACATTTTACCATTTTTTGTATTTTAATTAGGTTTTCAATGGAATCTTAGAATCATATTCCGAACAAAGAAATTTTTCTAAACATTTATGGTGAAAAAATAAATTTTCTTTTTACCTTGTATAGATTGTGTGGATCTACCCACCCTCATTCCATTGACAAGTCATTTTCATTTTTAAGAGGTTAATGTTTGGATGATATTTTTTTAAAATTTATTTTCAAATCAATGGTTTTTCAAAACAAAAGGATATTTTCTTCAAGAATTATTTTAAAAAATGGATTTATAATATTTCACTTCACCAATCAAAATAACCATTTTTTACGTCACTCAGGATATGTTGTTTTGATACCATACTTATTATTCATCTATATGGCTTATGATTGATTTTTTAAGGATAATATTCAAATTAACTTCCTTTATTTATTTGTTTGTCCCCTTGAAATATTAAATCACCTATGATAATTGAACATTGAATTTACACTAAATTATTCATATCAGATATCATGAATATTACAATTGCCCAATCCATATAGCATTTGACATATGACTTTTACTTTGACAGCTATTTGGTTATTTATGGTAAAATGATATTTATGTATTCTTTATTTAATATCGATGTATGATCTAAAATATTACTTATTTTGATTAATATATGTGGGGAATTTTTTGGACTGGTACGACATGGGTGGGGTATGGTTATAGATATCCTCATGATGCATCAGTAGTCTCATGGGATGAATCATTGTGCAAGCCACCTTAGATGGGTTTTTACCCAATATGTTGTAAACCATCTTATGAATGGACTTAATGGTAAATGTACCATATACCTAGGAAACATGGAATCCAAAAATCAAGAATTTCCTTCATTTAGGTTGAGTTATTATTAATCAGTGATATATTGCATCAATATATCTATGGATACATTTCATTTTCATTTTATGGATTAAATGGAATGTGTTTTAGTTTAATAGGTTTTAATATTGACTTTGCCTTATCTAGTCATTCTAATGGAAAGATTTTGTAGTTATTACCTTAATATATTTTTTATTAACTTCCTTATTAGTTTATTTTTTATAAGGATTGTGATTTTAGTTATTTACCATTTCATAATTATTATTCTAATTAATTAATTATTGATTCTTCAATATTTTTTCCTAAAAAAGAATTTAAACTCACCCTTATTTTGTTTCTTTCCCCATGAATAAAATAAGTGTACTAGGGGAGATATTTATAGATATATTAGATATAATAATGTTAACATAAAATTTATTTATGAAGGAATAAAATTATGTTTTAATTGGTATATTCATTTTTCATGTATATATCTAGTTTACCAAAACAAATAAACTCTTCGGTCCTTAGGGAATTCATTCCTTCTAATCATGCCAATAAAATTATTATTAGACACAATCTCAATGATTTCTAGGGTCAGGGTGTTGTATTTGGTATTAAAAAATTTCAGTAGAAACCTTGGGAACTAGATTTAGAAAAATATCAGTTAAATAACATAACCCTATGGTAACATTTTAGGATAATTATATAAGAACCTTCTATAAGTTTGGTAAGTTAGAGATTATGTGGGTCCTCATATAAATACAACATTTTCTGTATACTAAAAGAGGATGTGGTTTTAGAATAGATGTACTTGGGAGTAATAAATATGACAATGTTTTCTGATCCAACCTCGTGGTATCCTGGTACACAACAATGGGCTTACTGTACACTTGGTTTTACACTCCCGAAGGATATGCTTAGGATAATACCCATCTTATTTATAATAAATTATGATGAATTTGAATGGATAATTACAATGAATAATCAAGGTTAAAACTAAGGTGTTTTATATTTAAAAATAATGTTTCATTGTTTAGATATATTACAGATAAGTATACACATTTCTCATTATGGCTATTCTTGTTCAAAATATTATTCCTGGCTTTATTCAATGGATGGAACCCAAATGAGTCTAGTCAATAATGAAAATGAAGGAAAAAGTATTAAAAATTAGAAACCAAATGTGGTGTTAATTGGATTTAAATATATCATGTTTATGCCAATTCATTTTCCCTTAAATATGATTAACAATACATACTTTTAACAAATTTTGAACACACCATAGAAGATAAAGATAAAGGTTTCTAAGAGCATGAGTGGTGGAGACCATAAAAAAAATGTGTCTAGATTTCAAAATTATTGGAAATGATAAATGAGACACCTAATATAATGTCTCAGTAGAACAAGGAAATGCATTATGTGTTGGAATAAAGGACATAATGAAAAGTATTTACATGGAAAAAAGAAAAGTGCAATGAAAGAAAATTATGCTCATCCTAAAAAATCATTTATAGTTTTTTAAGTGTAGGAAACATGGAAAATACCATAGTCAATTCCCAAATTTAAAGGATAATCCCAATATCATGTAATAATATATGAAGAATGCTAATGGATGAAGTGTTTATGTATTGAGAATGTATTGAAAAACATAGTTTCGGTTCTATTTTTTATTTAACCTTATTTCATTTTTTACATCATATTTAATTTTGAAATTATATTAATTTGGTTTTAAAAAATTAATACCTATATTTAGGGTGACAATAAATCAAATGTGGCAAGTTTGAAGGTCTTGATCACATTATCTAAGGACGATACGGGTTTCACACCAACTACTGACCTATGCAATGTCCTCGTTATGTTATCATTGGTTTTAGGTAAATAATTTGATGAATAAATTTTAATGATGAACCAAGAGTATCACATTTGAGGATCACAGATTTATAAATTAATCATATTGGTTTTGGAAGATACTTAAATACAATTAGTCATTATTTCACTATTTTATTGTCCTTAAGGTCCTTTAAAAACAAATTTGTTTGTGTCATGCATCAATTTTAATTTTTGAATAACTAGGAAAATATATCAAAGCACAATAAATGTTGAAATTGTGTCTATATAAATAAATAAATTATGTATACATAGGTAGTAAAATAATTCTTCAACATTTGTAAATAAATCATCAAACAAAAATGGTGCCCTAATACCATATTTTTTGTTGAACTGATGGCCTTTTAAATAATAGGATATTAATGGATTTGTGTCCCCAAACATTCCCTTGACAATTTACCTACTTTTTTTATAACCTCAATCAATACCTATAAATATTTTGGATTTTCCTCCAGGTACGTATCTTTACATTCCATTAATGACTTCTACTTAGAGGCCTAATTATATGTTTTTTCATTTTACCTTTGTACATGAAATTACCTATTTTATAGATGATTTATTATAAACACCTATCATGATGTGCGGTTTAACATTAAAAATATAAAAAAAATCTATCATTAGGATCATTTTTATAATGCGAGGACACAATTTAATTAATTTGAGGAGAATGTAACACCTGAAATTATAATGTAAGAACATTTTAGTCGATAACATTTATGAAATGCGACACAAAGTGTGTAATGGAATACAATATCCAGATACATTATAATATATTTTCCATTTAAAAGAAACTATATAAAATTAAATTCATGGAAAACTGAATTAGAACACATTACACACAAGAGATACATTCTAATATGGATTGTGTTTCATGCAAGACTGAGTTTTACCAAACCATAATATATTATTAAAATATTATTATTTATTATAAGATTATATAACAAAGTCATTATGTTAGTTTTTATTATTATTATTAACTAAATTATAAAATTGTTCGGTTTATATTAATATAGAATGATTTCGTTGGATACCAATTAATGAAAAAATAATAATAACAAATTGGATATAAAATGAATTTTTTATTCTTCCAAATGAGTTTTGTCAAAATAAAAACAATTAATTATAAATAGTTAATTATTTTAGTGAAATTTATATTTTATATACTTAATAAAATATTTTTTTAATTCATCCATTGGATTTTATATGCATAATATATGAACAATCATTAATTAATAGATAAAAATCTATATTTTTATAATGGTAATTTTACAACCTTTTAATGGATAACACCCCTTAAATCAGAATTTTGAACTATTATTGATATAATATGTCAAAATATAAATCATTTTTAAATTATAAATATTAAAATTAGGTTAGGGTGAATTTTTTATATTTTTTTGGAAGATTTTATTAATGAATAGTTAAAAATATTAAATTTTAGTTCAAAACTACTTTTTCATGTAATTTATTTAAATGGATAAATTATACTTTTGTATAGTTATAATTTTTAATTGTATAAATATCTATCAATTAATATAATTTATGTCATTTTAATCAATTTATCTATGAAATTGATTATAAAAAATTACAATCTTGGGGATATTTTCACTGTAAATAAATGTAATGTCGTACCACCTGTGAGATTATCATTAAATGACATTATTACACTTATATGATTTTAATTTTTAAAAATTTATTCAATATTTGGAATAAAAATAATATATATTGTCTAATAAGGTGATATTTTTTTTAAAAAATATTACTGAAAGTGATCAAAATTGATTAATATTATTAAGGGTAAAATAAATTTAACAAGTTACTAAACATTAACCATAAGGCAAAAAATGTCCTATAAAATTATCCAAGAACAATTTTATAAAAATATTACTACCATATACTACATATTATAGAATTTAGTTATTTATTTAATCCAATTTCAGTTTGATAAATGTGGGGAGAATTCTTTTGTCAAAATATTACAACAGTCCCACTCCTCCTCCACAATAATATCCACCACTTCTCCCTATTCATCAAACCTCTAAAACGATTTTGGTCATGAAAATATCTGACAAAATAGATTCCTAACATCCATTCCCTATAAACTTAACACCTCAAATTTGGAGGAAATCCTTTCAATGAATAACTTGGGTATTATCCAAAAGCAGATACCCGATTTTAAGGTAATGTTTTCCAATGATATCTTTGATTTAACTTAGATATCCAGCTCTAAAAACGTTTTATTCAATTATTTCGTAAAAAATAATTATCCTAAATATACTATTGTGTTTTTATTCTATGTTTTAGACCATACTTTACACAGAATTTTATCTAATGGGTAAAAATCATATTGTTTCTCTGCACGATGAACAACAGCCTCATAAAATGATGAGTGTTCATTTTTTAATTCACCACCTATCATGGAGTTAATTATAGTGGATATTATATTTATATGTGTTATATATTATATTTTTATGCCTTTAATATTCTTTTCTTCCTTCATAAACAATATTTTTTGTAGTTTCCATTTTTTGTAAAATGATAACATCTTTTGTGGAAGTGTGGACTTCCACCACCTAAAAGTGAAGTGACTAGATCACATCATAAATGGAATGTATAAAGGACGGTTTTAGTTCAAAATATGTTTGATCAAAATATATATGATATTTATGAAATAATATTCCTTCCATATTTATAATATGTATAATTTCTTTATTACCCTTTCACAAAAACATAAAAATTAATAATGTAATTCATGGGTGTTGGGACTACCGCCTCATTGACATGATGTGATTACTTATACAATAATATAATTATATATATAATTATATATGATAAAACAATATTTTATTTATTATATAATTAGAAATATTGAAATATATAGTATTATTGACCTACTTTCCGTAAAGATCATTGAAAATGGGAATGTTACTCAAGTGTACGTACGGCCTACCCTCTCCCTGAGTGTGAAATTATTTCATTTTTGAAAACCATATTTAATTATTGGTATTATATGTATGATATAAGTAAAAATAATTTAATTATGTTATTATTATTATTCTGGATATGTTATATAATTACCCCTCTTTTCATTTTTGACTTACCGATGTTATTTTTGACACAAAACCGAATTTTTTCAAAACACCTAAAGTAAAAATAATTTTTTAAGTAGTTGTATAGAACATGGTAATAAGTGAAGTAAAATTAATGATAAATATAAACAAAATTATTTAGAAAGTAAATTATTAACATAATTTTAATATAATGTAACTGAATGGATGTTCACATGAAAGGAAACACTAGGTAAGCAATATTTTCTAAATTTAAGTTCTATAGAGACGTATTTGTTGTTATTCTTATAGATCATTTTATAAGGGGTTTATAATTTCATTTTACATGATATATCATGAATATTTTTACACTCATGATATTATATATTTAATTTATATTTTTTATTTCAATAGTATTATGATATAAAATGTTTCAAAGTGGTATAGGAAACATTGGAATGTTTAAAGAATATTTTCCTCATGAATAAACCATTTGAGTTAATTATATGACAATTTTTCAATAAATCATTTTTTTTCATATGCTCTATTCATTCATTACTTTTATCATATATTGGTTCCATTTCATACTCTTTGTACTAAAGGTGTTTTTGAAATTATTTTTATGCAAACCCGACTTCATTTCACTCTTTACTTGGAGAGCCTATATTCTTCTAGAAACCATGTTTTATAAAAAAATCATAAATTTTTTTAAAATGATTTTCTAAGGAAATTTTACTATTTTAATTATTTACCATTGTCTTCAAAAGTGACTTCTTCATGCATTCTAAACAAGGCATTTTTGTAACCTTTTACATTGAAAAATGAATATTATTTTTACATTTTATCACATGTATATATCAAACTTCTTCTATTAATTTGATTATTCATTTCCATGTTT
The DNA here is from genome assembly GCA_963277665.1 of Viscum album. NCBI lineage: Eukaryota > Viridiplantae > Streptophyta > Magnoliopsida > Santalales > Viscaceae > Viscum > Viscum album. Next base: position 585,837,916 of record OY728141.1, on the reverse strand, counting down.
AAAAAGAATAATTTTTAATTAAAATTATTTTAAAAGTAATTTTCAATGAACATTTTTTCAAAACTAAAGGATATTTCCTCAATAATGTTTTTAAAATAACATTTTATAATATTTACTTCCATCAATGTCAAAAACTATTATATTAATCCCATTTTTTTTACTTATTCCATAATTATTATTTATTTTGATGGTTTATGATGTATTTCTCCAGTATAGTATTAACATTCATGTCCTTTATTTTTCTTTTATACCCCTTAAAATATTCAATCTCCTATGACCATTGACTTTTCAATTCCCCCTATGTTATCCAGTTTATTTATCATGGGTATTGTTTTTTCTTAAATGGTATATAATTTTACATATGGTGTTTATTTTAACCATTATCTGATTATTTGGGTAAATATTGATAATTTCTTATTCATAATTAGATATTGTTATATGATAATGAAAATTATTTATTTTGAATAATTGATATCAAGAATTTTTGGGACTGGTATGACTTGGGTAGGGCCCAGTTATAGATATCCTCTCAAAGAATAGTTAGTCTCATGAGACGATTCATTTCCCTAGCTACCTTAGATGGGTTTTTATCAGATATGTTGTAAAATGTATTATGAATGTTCTTGATGTTAATGGTAGCATATACATAGGAAACGTGGTGCCTAATAATCTTTAATTTTCCTCACTTAGTTTGAGTTATTATTCATCCATGAGATTTTCTTTCAACATATATATGGAAACATTTCATTTTCAGTTTACTAATTAAATGAATTATGATTTAGTTTCATACCATTCCATATTAATTATTCCTTAGATGGGTTTTTATCAGATATGTTGTAAAATGTATTATGAATGTTCTTGATGTTAATGGTAGCATATACATAGGAAACGTGGTGCCTAATAATCTTTAATTTTCCTCACTTAGTTTGAGTTATTATTCATCCATGATATTTTCTTTCAACATATATATGGAAACATTTCATTTTCAGTTTACTAATTAAATGAATTATGATTTAGTTTCATACCATTCCATATTAATTATTCCTTGTCTAGCTATTTGAATGGAAGGTGTACTGAGTTATTACTTGTCCATATTTTTTATGCACTCACTTCTCAATTTATAGTTTATATAGTATGTGATTTTCATTATTTACCATTTTATACTTATTATTCTCATCAATTCATTAGTTATTCCACTATATATTTCCCTTAAAGAAAATCTGAGTGGACCATTTTAATTTTTCTTTCCTCAGGAATACAATAAGGGTGCTATAAAATATACGTATGGATTTAATAGATGGAATAATGTTACAATCAATGTTATTTAGAATTTAAAAATGATTTTTTTTAAATTATTATATTCATTTATCATGTATATTTCTGTTTTAACATGAATACTAATCTATATGGTACTTTATGATTTGATTCCTTCTAATCATTCCATTGAAATTAGTGGTAGACATCATCTCTAGTCTATCTGGGGTCGGGGTGCAAAATTATCTGTATGCATATCGATAGGGTTCTCAAAAAAATCAAGTTAATGTAGAAAAAAATAACTAGAATTTTATCTATTAAAAACTATAGTAACCGTAGAATTTGACAGATATTATTTCATGTTTTTTAAAATAAACATCAAATAATTATAGCCAAAATATTGTGAGGCGTAATGTATTTTGAAAAATATGATGATAATAAATCAAAATGAGAGAAAAATAATTTTATTTTATTATCCTTAGTGATATCCTAAAAAAATTTTGATCCTACAACTATATAGGATATCCAAGAGAAATATATAAAATAATGTGGTCTTCTAAAAATTCTATCAAGGTAATAAAGATTTTCCAAATGCATTGGAGTGACATATGTGTGAACCAATTATTACATGTTCATTATTTTGAGTTAAACATATATTAAATCAATGATAATGAAAATAATATAAATTACCCCTAAAATTTAATTAGGTTTTATAATCTAAAATCATCTAATAATCAAAACAAAATTGAATAGTAATGGTGTTTAAAAATTAAACATTATAAATGTATTAGATGATAAAATTAATTTTTAATAAACTAGATACACACTTGAGATAAGTATGTAAATGATTTAGAATAAATTCAAAACATGAAAATACTTCTTTCATTACTGACAGTTTCTTTAAAAGAATAAATGGAATATGTCTTGAGGAAAATAATCATTTCACATTGAAATAACTTCTTTAAAATCTAATAAATTTTAAAATATTATAGAGTTTTTTTCATAAAATTGGGGAAACATATAATAGGATTATTTATTTAAATGAGTGTTAATGATGGTGGGAAATTCTGTACATTCATTATAAGATAACAAACCATTCCTTTCACATAGTTGAAAAAATATTAAATAATACTACATTTAGAAAATTAATAAACAATACTTTCAAACCATTTTATAAAAATACATACATGAATAATTATATTTAACAATGTTGGTTCCAAATTCCCTTCCCAATATGGATTGAAGAAAACTGAAACCATTTGGGGCAATATTCAACCAAACGAATCAATAAAAATAACTAAAGGTTTTTCCCCATGAATCTCCATCTCTAAGCCCTTCACCATCCTGATTGGCATGAAAGTGTTTTATGGACAGCTCTATGACTATCCTGAAGTGATGAAGGTCACCTTTTTGAGTCTGATGAGCACTGCAACCACCGTTGGAAGTGACTGAAGGCTCTGCGATTCTGACGGCATCACCTCTGATCACGAAGTAATATATCCTTCACGGAGCACCTCCAAGCAACGAAATACATGGTGCCTATAAATATGCACCACATCCCCATAATAATAGATCGATAGCCTAAACCTTCACCATATGATCTCTCATTTGAATAAGATCCCTCTTCTCTATGAACAGTCACGAAAATTCCTCACCCAAGGTATTCGAGCACCACAAACTAGATTTCCCTTCATTCTGATATATCTCAACTAAAAGTGAGGTTTCCCTTCATGAATCCCCATGGCCATACTGAAGGTAGGAGTCCCTTTTTGTATCTTTGGAATTTAGGGAGAATTCAGCCATCATGAAGAACCATACTTCGTGATGATCCTCCTCATCTCGAAGTTCCATAGCATCATGAAACCCCTCCTCGCATGGCCTTCTTCTTTGCGATCCCCTCTCTCTAGCGGCCTTCCTAGAAAAAAGCAGGTGATTTCATGGTCCCTATTGTAGTGCTTCATGATGTGTTGTCCTACCTTTTTATTTGTATCATGGGTATGCTAATGACTATTGGTAATTAACATAGAGACACTAACATGGCCCCCCTCAATTGACCACTCCTCCTCACTTTCATTGGGAATTGATTTTTCCTTCCCTTCCCCATGTATGGGATGGTAAAAGTTATATAACTCCATGGGATTATGAGTGAGATCTCATTGTCTGATGTTCAGGATGTTAAATTACCAATCATCCTTGTCCCCAACATGAAACATTAATTAGTGAGTTGTTTCATGTGTGGAAAACTTGAGGGGACCATAGAAGGGATGATAATGGGAACCTTTCACTTCCTTCCCTTCCAATCTACCTTTTTACTCCCTAGGTGCTTTGTCACCATGTTCACTTTCATAATTCTCCACGTAATCCCCAACACATCTTGATAAGGTGTTCTATGTACATGGATCCATATCCTCCCCATACATCAAGAAATACTCCTCGACCCTCCATCATAGTGTATTACCTAATCTACATATCCACATACCTCTAATAATGTGTAAGCCTCGCACCTTCCCTCATGGGCGCACCAGCCACGACCCGATTGGTCGGTCTGTCATTGCATCTTATTTTTGATAGTGTGTTTAACTAATGTGGGATTATAGTAATTTGTGACCATGAAATACTCTAAGATCTACAAACCATGTGTAATTCTCACCATGAATATGGGCTACTAACCATACGTAACCCCAACTAGACTATGGGCCGCTATCCATGCATTAGCCCTATTCCCTCCATCATGAACTACATAGAGTTTTATCCCTTTCGAGTATGTAGGAAGCCTCCCTAAGGTTCAATAACATCACCCATCTATCCCAACTCATTCGTGTCGATTCACCTTTGTCGTCCATGATATTAAAATGTATGCCTATATTTTATGAGGAAACTATGTGTGTTTCGATCCATGTCTTCTAAATAGGGAGCATATGAATCAATTCTGATATTCAACCAAAACTAATTGTAAACTCTACTGTTCTCTACTAGGGAAGTACCCTCCTGATGTGAAATCTTCACTTTTTGGAAAAATAAAATATCCCAAGTGCTCCTCCCTATGGTGTTTTGATCCATCCAAAAGGTAGCGGACCATTCGTAAGCCCCAAACACTTCACCATACTCCTCAAACTAAAAAATTCCCTATTTTGATAGGCCTATAAAAATAAATAATAACATGGTGTGTCTCTGGGTTTCCATCTTTTGTTTCTGGTATGTTTCGATGAATCCATCCTAAACATTGTGGATTTTGGTTCCATGTAGGTATATATGAAGCCTCCATGAGGTTCAATCCCTTCACCATTTGTCTAGGATCATTCATGTCAGTTCACCTTCATCCTGTGTGGTATCAAACTAAAGGACCATTTTTATTTTAGAACAATGATTATTTTGACCCGTGTCTTCTAAATAGTTTATGTAGTATTTTTCTCTGAGTTTCAACCCATACTAATGGTAAACTCTAGCTCTCCCTCCTAGGGATATACCCTCCTGCTATTTTATATATCCTTTATGGGAGACATCTCTTGGGTGTGGTTCTTAGGGGTGTTTTGATCCATCTAGAGGGGAATATGACCATACATAATCCCCAAACAATTCACCATACTCCTCCATCCAAAAGTGTCCCTCTTTTGATGGGAAGCTAACCACATGTAATTCCCTAGAAAATCTCCCTGTTTTAGCCCTTTATTATGCCCTGATTATATGCCTATATCATTAAATAAATAGAATTTAATACTTTTTTGTTATTATATAAGTCTCCCTTAATTTAAATTACATCATCCATTTCTAATTATTGTATTTCCCTCGAATCATTAGGTTACGAGTGGATCATTCCCTAACACAGAGTTTCCACTTCCATCAGGTCACTAATAATGTGCTCCACATATCTTGAGACACCACTTTAAGTGTCTCATCTCCCACCATTATAACTATGTGTACTTTGATTCACATCCCTTGGGATACATAAGAATCATCATAGAGGTTCAAACCCAACACATCCATATTTACATTGATTCCATCTCATCCTCTTCCTTCAACACTTCCCCAAAATCAATCCTGATATCATCTGGGTCACATTGTCTCAGTTAACTCATGGAATCCCTAAAGGTATCTGACCATTAATAATTCCCAGCCATTTGCTACACCACCCGACCCTTATTAGGGTGGGGTCACATCATTCAAATTTAAACTAACCATGCATAATCCCCATCAATATAATTGCTACGTTTTCAGCACTAGAAAAAGCTAGCCAAGTGTATTCCCCAAAACATTATCAAGAACTACGTGGGATATGATAAATGAATTCTAATCAGGGTACATAGGAAGCCACACCATGGTTCATTCCAATCCAATGATAAACATTGGTGTCTGCCATTGTGGGGTCCATCCTTGACGATTCACCAATTGGGGTGTCCAGATCATCTTTAACAGTGTGAAATATTTTCATTTTTCTTACATGCCACTCCAAGGTCTTCCCTCATTGGGTGTTCTAATTCATCCATCAGGTAAACCATCCAGGTGGTCCCTCCTAGGGATGTGCTAATTTGATCCACACCAATTACTATTTTGATCAGCCTAATTCGTCTCTAAAAGATGTTAAACACCTGAAATTCCCCATGTTAAACATGTTAAGGTGAGGAAAACAATAGATACATGCCTCTAGAATAAGATACATTGTGATTTATGTTAGAAGCCTCAATTTATACACCCTTGAGAAGCCCTCTATTGTGGAAGAATATAGGTTTTCTAGTATTCAAGCATTAAGACATGCCACAGATGCCTTAGAATGGTTACTCTCATGACATAAGGTTCTTTCCCTAACATGACCCTTTGTAATGTACTACCAGAATAAGTGTAATTAATCTGTGTCTATGAAGGGATAAAAATGGGAACAATTTTCCTGAAAAAATTCTTAATCTATGAGGGATACCAAATCTAGAAGAAACTTTTTGAGGAGGAATCCATGGAAGGAGTAACTAACATCCCATAATCCCATTTCGATCAAATAGAAAAAATATCCATAGAAGAGATATACCACTTTCCTATTGAAAGCGAGAACATAGATCCCAATGCAACTCTCATTCAGTATCCAATAGGTCACATTTCATGGATTATCTCAATAAAATGTGTCAGAAACAAAAAATAGTGAACCCTATGTGAATATGTTTCCCTCAATACTAGAATTAGTATAATTAGAGAAAATATAAGATGAAAATGTCTCCAAATTCAGATAGCTATTGTCAGGACCTTCCAAGAAAGGTGTGGTCTTTGAGTGCATCAAACCAGCATTTGGGATAGTTAATTGTTGGGCATTCTAGTTTGGGGCATTATCACTCTGGATATTTCTCTCCAACCGTAGATGACTGAACGATGATGGGGAATTGGTCATTTATTTCCTTATTTTTGTACTGATGGTTGAATATTTGTACTTTATAAGAACAAATCTAAAATTAAATGAAACAAATCACCCCAACACCATAGACGTACGTGTAGGATAAATGACATTGTGACATTTATGCACGTCTCCTCCTCCACCATAATAGATTTCATGACCACAGAATCTGAGAAACCACACCCCATATCACCCTCATAAGTTGTACATATAAGGGTGATTGACACACTTATCTGATGATACAAACATGTTAGTGTAATCCTAATTATGTATATCACCCTCCATGATTTGGGGGCTTTTGTGCCCTGACATCGTCGCCCCCCCAATGGTCATACAGGGAGCTGCTACTCCCCACTCCAACATCCAACCATTTTGGGGTCCATCCCCAGAACACTCTTATAACTCACTCCCCTATTCTGATGAGTTAATGGATGTAAGAGTCATCTTGGTAATGAACATCGCTCGGGAGTTACTAAGGATGGCTCCCACTAGGTCGTTCTAACACCTCCATTCGGACCCACGGGCTGAGTAACATGTAATCTCTACCCATGATCTATTGGCCCTAGCTCTGCTGACCCAATGTCAATGTTGGGCACAAGCTAAGGAAGACGTTGGTCGGGGGGCATCATCTTCTACAGCTTCAGTGGCCCATTCCACCACCGACTTAGACTATCATCTCATTAATTTTACAGATCTTTGTCAAAATAAGGTACGATCAAGATTGAGACCCTAACCACCCCATGGGTAGGCTGGGCTGACTCATCAGGTCACCGACATGAACAGTATCCATCATGGGATGACCTGTGATGATGAAGTTCATTACAGAGGTCATGCTTGTACCATCGTCATCTACAGTGGCGGTCCACCCCAATCATGTTCCCATCATAGAGTTTCTCCCCAAACCACCAGCATCAGAACAAGAGGAGGCCTTCTCCATCTTGTTGAGACCCGTCACAGAGTTCCACCTCATTCCTATGATCCAATGTATATATATTTTCCCAATATTTTAGGTTATCAACATGAAGGTCCTCCTTGGATCATAACTAACTCAATCAAAGGCATTCCATGTGGATACATCAACCAGAGTGAAGGTAATTCATGCTCTGTCACTCATCATCATGGCGATACTCCCCATGTTCTAGACTCCTCTAGTGAAGGACCTCACCACTCAAGAATTACCTACCATAGAGGTCCTCCCCATGTGTCAGGCCGATGAAACAAAGGTCCTTCCCATGTTTCATTTGACAAATGCATTGGTGCTCCACACCCCCAACTTAACAAAATGTATGTCTAAAAAACATCAATGAAAATAAATATGAACGTCCACCTCATGTCACCACCAGATCTGGGAGAGATCTTCCATGCTCCCACACCAACAAGCATGGATGTCCACCCTTTGTCACAAATTTTCAACACCCTAAAGAGTAGTCCTATTGTATGAGGGAGAACTATTTCCAGTGAAGGAAGAATCTTTTTTAGTTCGATATAATTTTCAATATCATCCTCTTTTCATATTTTGTTGTGGAATGTGAATCGATGATGGATTCCTAACCTCATCCCTCTATGTCATGGTCTGGGGAGGAAACTCAGTGTGTCAAATTACTGCTCCAGGAAAGCTAGATACACAATATCCCTAAATAAATCCATAGGTACACCTATGAGGAGGAGGATTTGGATCCCTTTCAGGGCCTTCTATGTAATATTATCTACCCTCACATGATTCACTCTATACCTCAACCTAGGATCACAGAGAGTTTTTTGGGTTTGGTAGATGATAAAAACTAGCCTGATTCCCAACTGACAACTGAAACCCTTGTACAGGAAGCAACGATGGACACCCATTTTTATTGGGAAATGATGATACAGTCAGTTTCATCCATGGGAGATAGCCCAGTGAGAGGCATTCAATTATCTCACACCCTATTTTATCCACCCTCTAGTCCTCCACCACAATAGTCTATATCAGGGTCGTAGCTAGTTCATCACCCATCCTCTGTTGATGAATGTAGAAACCAAGCACTAAATCCTTCTTCGGAATGAATAATCTCTTGGTAAATCCTCATAGTGGATCACTTCCCCAACATGTTCTGGAAGATTTCAACTCTGGAATTAGGCATCCCGGAGTCAATCAACCATTATGAATTCATTTGTCTCCCCAAGACTCTGGTAATGATGCATATCTATCTCCATTATCATATATTGGATTATCAATAGATTCAAGAGAATAATGATGATATTGGCCAATTGTGTCACATGGTTGAGTTACCCACCCATCATGTTGCTCATCACCCTACACCACCCAGTTATCATTGGAACCTTCAAAAACAATGGGTCTAGAGCTTCAATGTGATCCACCAAGTTATTTAGGAAGTATCTTCACTCGTCCATATTTGTGACTGTAGGAAGTATTCTACTCTTATTTTTAGCATGATGCTATGAGAACCAGATTTTAAGGGTGATATTGCTGACATGCCACCAGGTGTAGTCTGGTTAAACATTGATGATCTCACAATGAAGGACAACGAGATAACACATTTCCCTGGGGATAATTCAGGTTTTTTTGGATCCCATAAAAGTTTTCACTTTCCAGTAAAGGCACTTTCATGGACATGCTAATATTTTTGATTAATTGCCTCTTGGTCAGGACCCTTATAAGGAAAAAAGGACACTTCGTCACCATTAAACCATCTGAACTATCTGGATTGATGTAGAATACATAAGATGATCCTGGAAAGGCCATGCCGCTCTAGCAGTTCACAGACCAGAGAAGGATCATTGTCGATCTCCTTGTCTAAAAAGTACCAGAATGACATCTTGATTTTTTTTATCTGTGTTTTGATCCCAACCCTCTACCACTAGGGACGTAAGGAAAAGAATAGGTCCCCCTTTGTGAGTTTCCCCAATTTACATCAACAACCCTTCTAATCCTAATAGGGTAGAGATCTTATTTTATGGAAAATTGGACGAAATATACATCACCAAATCCACCTAAACTGTGTGAGAACAATCCTAAGGTCAATCTTCATGATATTCCTCTAGCTTCTCCATAGGTCAATCTTCGTACATCTCCTTGGTTTGTTCCACCATCCACTCCACATGTTTCCTAGCCTTCATATCGATATGAAGATCCAACCAACACACAAGTGGTTAGTAATCCTCACCATAATAGGAATCCATCCCAGGATTATCTACTGTGCGGTCTCATTTCACTTTTTGAGGATCTTGAAATGTGATAGGTGGCAGTCACACCTAATGGAATGCAATATATGGCATGGGTAGTTGATATACCGGCATCCACAGATTTATGAAATACCTCTTTCTCCCCCTTCAATGGGATTTGACACTCGATGTAGCATCATACCCAATTATTTTGAATATTTGAACCCATGCTAGGTACCCCGGTGTAGTAGAATTCCATTAAGATCTGATGGTTCATACAAACACTTCAAGGGTCTGTGTTCATCTGGTACAACAAGTTACCCATTGGGTATATAGCTAGTTGGGAGGATCTTCGTATGATGTTTTTTACTAGTTCATCTCCACCACATGAAAGATGATTATTTCTAACCCCATCATGTGTAAGTAGAGGTTAGATGAGCACGTCAGATAATTTATCATCATGTGTAAGGGTCTTATGTATTTAGTCGATATGTTCTGACTTTGGAGTAGTTGTTAATGATGTACATGGGGAGGGTAAATATAGAACTAGTTCTATTTATCATCACTCAGAACGTCCCAGGTGTATTTTAGGATTTATCTAATGAGGCTCATCTCGAAGAGTCTTCCTTACACCAAGAAAAAAGGCATGCCCATTGCCTACTACAACTCCTACAAGAAGATCCTCCAAGGTCTAGACTGTTGTTGTCACTCATGTAGAGGCAACCATGCCACAAAAATTATTACCAACAAATCCACTATCATAGACTCACTGAGGGCCATATCCTCAGGCCTAGTTTAAGGATCAATATATTCTACCTAAGAATCGTAAGGATCTACCACATAATTTACTACTACTAACTAGGAGTTATAATCTGATTCCACCTTCTATTTAGTCTTCGGACCCTTGTCAAGGCTATGCTCCCAGGGTCACTTTCCCAGTTAAGTGAAACCTAACCAACACGTTTGATGAGGCTTAAGTACCTGGTTATTTCTGATGCTCCATATACAAGGGTATTTTGTGGTTTCCAAATCAAAGAATACCCCAATAGGTTGATCTCATTGATCACCCAAACTATTTCTCATATAAAAGGTTCTTTTAACATATCCTCAAGGAGTGTTATGTGTTTATGGAATGACTCCAGAACTGGGTCTACAATAATATAGTCAGATTGGATCTTATCCCATCATAGGTTGATAGTGCATCTACAAATCCTAATAGTGACAGTGAGGATGAATGGAAACAAGTATTGATTCATGGGTCTCATAAGTATTAATTTTTTTCAATACAAGTCACTCATGTTCATGGTATCATTCATGACCATTTGAATAAGATTTAGGCTTTGTAATTCTATGTGATTCCTCCCTCTGCCACTGCTGAATCCATGTGAGATCATTCTTCTTCTTGAAGAAGCAAGCACCGATGAAGAAAGGGAAATAACCCCCCCCCCCCATTGCCAATGTCGTCTCACACATGTGGCGACTTCTTTCCCCCAAAGATGGGTATTTCCCCAAGAATCCACCCATTGTTAAAGGGTTCCTAATATGATGACCAAGAGTCTACCTCAGTGAATATCATTGAGCTAGTGGACCCTCGCATGGTTCCAAGTGACATGGAGTGCTAGGTAGATCCTCTTCATGTCATCAATCGACACCATCATAGGAAAAAACCGTGGATATATTAATCATCAGAATGCATTGTCCAAAACCTGTAGACTAGTCGTGCATGAAACTATGGAAAAAAATTCCTAATAAATATCTCATTATGTGAAGTCCACTCATTTTGTCTCATTATATTTACCCCCACCATCATTTTAGCTACTCAACCAGGCAGACCCACCATGATGATGTTATGACATTCCACGCACGGTGGTGGAAAATCAATAGTCATTTGACAGTCAGTTAGTAGTCATTTTTCATTATCCATCTAGTGAGTATCGGAATATCCTGAGAACTGGCCAGAATCCACCGGTTTGACCAGCAACACCCAACATACCTTCTTAAATAGTGAAATATCTTATCTATAGAAATGTGCACCTATAATAGAAGTATGATGTTTTTAAGAATCTCATCATCATTCTTGAGAATCACTATATACTTTAGGATCTCCTTTTATCTGATTATCTGTGTGAGCCCTCACAGAGTCTTTGAGAAGCTCCTCAAATTCAAAATAGAGTTAGGGGTTGCAGATTCCTTCCACGATGAGGATGTTAAGCACTTAGAATGATAGGCCATCATATCATTCTCTAGATAAGATGAAGTTTCTACCATACAGGGGAAAATACACCCTCGGTACATCACTATATAATTCAATGTAACATAATTCCACCACTGACTTTTGGATATCAGTTTTGGGATTAATCATATCCCAACCCGGATGATCCACAAGCTAGGGTTTTTTTAAGAAGAACTGGATCCATCTGAAATGAAAATTCAACGTTATGATATGATAGATCAATGGTCGTATGGAAATATTTTCATAAAGACCTATTTAGGTGGCATAATTTCAAGTACTGAGTTTATGCCTTTCTCACAATATGCCACCTACAATGCATTGACAGGTAGGCCCTGGATCTATTTGCAAGCATCAGTTCTCTCCTCTAATCACCAGTTCCTCATATACCACCTTAACGGTCGAGTGGGCATGTTCTATGTTAATTCATCTCTATTTTCTTCTTTTAATACTATTTATTTATATTCTAACTACTATAGGTTCATGGAAAATCGGTTCATGCCAATGTGTTTGAGTACACTAACATTGTCATCAATCTATAGGCATACTTGGATGATGCCATTATCCTTCTGATTCATCAGTTTGAGTACATTACCCTTATCTTGGGATAGTACTTTTTTTCATAGGAAGGAGTGAGAAGTGAGTTACATCGTATAGGTAATTTCATAAGATAACTTCATATTGCAAAAAAAATTAAGATTTACTGACTCCATGTCCCTTTAACCATGTGAGGTATCAGGAGGTTCTCCCTATGGAAACAAAAATACACCATACTTGTTTATTTTTCCGATATGGGTTGTACTAACTCAGGCCTATATCCCACTACTTATTGGATATTACTAATTATGGAACTTTGGTTTTAAGGCCTAATGCAATCGTTTCTATAGTGTTTTTTACCATGCTTTAACAGAGAAGAAATCTCCCGATAAATATTCACCCACCGCCCAGGCTGGCACCATCTTTCCATCAGGGTCAGATAACTCATAAGAGATGACCCATGATCATGATCATATCATTGTAGACCATGAAGAGGATATGGAATATTCCCCTACTGTGTTCAAAGAAGTTTTATCCACCACTGATGATGATTTGGTTCTTATGAAACTCTGTATCAAGGCAGACCAGAGGCCAACACAAATTAGTGCTTCTTTTCCTACTAAAGAACAAAAATAGTCTATAGATTTTATGAGGCGACATCATGATGTATTTTCTTTGATTTCTAAATATATTCCAATACTATATCTTCATGTCTTCACCCACCATCTCAGTCTCTCGATAATTCATCATGGGTCCAAACAACCTCCCAAAAAGATGAACCCTTCTAATAGAGCCATGGTCAAGACTGAAGTTGATAAGATCGTCAAATAAAACATTGGTAAGGAAGTATAGTATCTTATATGGTTTTCCATTATAATTCCATTCAATAATAAGAACAAATAGATTGTATTCTACTTCTACTTTCATGATCACAACTATTATTATCCGATGGTTGATTTTACTCTTCCTATGATAGAGCTGTTGATCGGTACCACTGTTGGATTTCAAGATATCTCATTCATGGATGTATATTCAAGATATAATAAATTCTAGATAGCTTAATAGGACAAATAATCTATGACCATTAGGGTTCTATAGGGTGGAATTTTCAATTAGGTAATTCCAATTAGTCTGGAGAATGCATGAGCCACTAATTAGCATTCCTTTCACCACATATTCAAACAGAACCTTGAGGTGTTTGTAAAAATTTTTGTTGAAAATTTTGAGGTCATGTCTTTCCAGCATCAGGACCATCTCCAAGATCTTGTTAATGTGTTTGTATTCCTCTATCCTATCTATATGAAGATGAACACATATGTTCCTCCAAAGTTACCTCTAAAAATTTCCACATATTTATATATAGATAAAATGGAATCGAGATTTATCTATAGAAGATCAAGTCCATTAGTCAAATTACTCATCTGATAAACCTTCCGGAGCTCCAAGGTTTTCAAGGCCACATAGCCTAAATACATTGATTCATTGTGAAACTAGATGGAAAGTATAATCCCATGTCCTGAATCATAAATAAATCTGTTGTCTAATTCTGCGATAAAGAGTTCCATAATTATTTTGAGAAGATCAAGATATACATTATATAGCCACCAGTTCTGATTCCAAATATTTTGGGAAGCTACTAGTTCTCAATGTTAGTGCAATATAATGATCCCGCAACTCTTTTCTCACCTAGAAGAATAATGAATGTCCATAGAATATTTTATACTATATCAATAGCATACTCCTCGACAATGATAACATATTTCCTCTATCGAGAAGAGTTTCCTCGTGTTGATTATTTTAGTGAACTTCTTTTACATTATCTATAGTGCCATCATATAATTCTGGTATCCTGTGTGGATCCACTAAATTACTTTATGAATTTACCTTTATTTATTGGTCATCCATCTTGATGGGTAGTGTTCATTTAGTAGTTTTACATTAGGTTCATTCTGAAGAAATATTTCAAGGGTTAGGAGTTGGAATATTTTCTAATTACCCCATCCGGCCCCTGTAGAGTATTCTCTAGTTCATGAATTCCCAGAAAAGTCCATTATCTCAATTAAACAAGCTGTGTTGTGTTGGGAGATTCACTTTGAATGCGCTTCATAGAGCCCATCTGTAATAAGGCTCAATGATCCAAAGCTCAACAGGGTAGGCCTTGATATCATCTTCACCACACCTATATAGGTTTTCATTCTTCAATCATTCTTATTTTCATAAGGATGAACCAACAATGTGGAAGATTATATCTCTGATCACTGGTCTCAATTTGTCCTTCAAGATTAATGTTCCCCACCTACATGTGAAGGGGGACTCTGAGCAATCCATCAATCAGATCAATGGGAACTATATCATCAATAAGACAAAATTAATTCCCCTTTTAGGGAATACATTCTATTTTGTGGATCAATTACCTTCTCATATAGAAATAAACCATTTTCCTCAATTATAGAATGGTCGAGTCGATTCCTTGGTCTGAATACCCATCTCTCGTTGAACCTGACTAGAAAAATTTTCTTTTCCATTCGGCACATCTAAGATTCAATGACCCCCTTACTCCACCCGATAATTATATCCACCATGTAAACCATATTATAGCTGATACTTCCACAACGTAACCCTCATTCCCCCCTACCATAGAATAACTGATCCCTGTTTGGATAACTCCATTGTTCGTGTACCACAAACATTAAAATACCATGATATATAGAGATAAATGTGAGTGAATCTTCCAGCGTTCAGTGTAGTTAACCATATAAGGTCGTCCCATCCTTGATAAGATCATTTTCAAAATTGGTTTCGATGGATTTATCCTCGATTGTATTCTAGGGGATGGGCTCCCCTAGTTTATGAATGGATGTCCATGTTGGTTCTTGCAGATCTCGTCAATAATGGTTGAAACTCTCCCAAACAATTGAATGTTGGGATACATCAGGACCACCATGGTCCATGAATTTATTGAGTTCTCCATGAGGTGTCACACATGTCAGATCCATGCTATTTTTGTGCATCGGTCATCATAATCCCACCATACTACCATTTAATCTTGGTCCTTTGCGATCTGGGGACTTGATGGAATTGGACAATATCCACTAGTAAGACCTCATAAGTGAATATTCATCCTAACCCCCACATATTTCATTTACATGTAAGAAGAAGCAGTTCCACTTATAGATGCCAAGTCCTATTCTATCTTCGAGTTCACGAGATCCAATATTATCCACTAGTTCTGAGTCCCTCATGCCATTCTAATTTATAATGAAACTAATTTTCAAGAAACTAATCTGAATAAAATATACACAATGTACAACATCTAGTATAACCAAACTTCTCATTACCATGTGAAAGAAAATGGGAAGATAAAGAAGTTTAAAAAGTACATATTTACTATTATTGAGAATATTATTGGTCGGAATATGAAATGTTTTCCGGATAAGCTTTCCATGATCTCAAGCCTTACCGGATAGTGACCCACAATACCGTCTAGGTGACAATATATTCCATATTGTATAGAACGGAGGCGGTCCTACCCATTGATATTAAGTTTTTGAAACTCTATACAACTATCTATGATCATCAGCTATCATAAAATATTTATGATAACTATCATCTATCCTAGAATCCTTCAATGAGAATAGTCTCTCAGCCTTGTACAATATAGAGAGGCATACGAACAATATATCGAGAGAATTCAACAAGCATTTTTGTCACTTATCCTTCCATCTAAGTGAAACAATATTTTATATAAAGAAATAAATGATACCAGGTAAGAATCCACCGAAGTTTGAGCCTCATTAGGAAGGACCCTATATCATCCATAAGTTTTACCCCAATAGTGCCTACTCTTTGATCACTATTGATAGAGTGCAGATTACTCCTCCCACCAATGGAGAATTCTAAAAGTAGTAATATTCATGAGGAATTTCTATTTTCATGGATGAAAAAAAGTAAAACCTCCACGAATAATCAACATTCATGACGTTAAAATGTTAGAGATGTCTCACATGATGTTAAACTTCATGGAGCTTCCATTGTTTTTTACCATGTGATGTTAAACTGCACAGCCTTCATCATTTTTCATGATGATAAACTAGAACTCCATATTTTGGCCATATAACTTTGATCATAAACTAAGATATCTTTCATCCCACATGACTTTAAATGACCTCATTCTACATTATTTTTAACGGATTCTCCCATGTGGGCTCCAAGATTTAAAACTGCCCAGCATCATCATCTTGTATGATTTTGATCGTTTTTCTTCCTTATCACATAACATTAAACTGTATGGTATTTAATAAATATGGATGGATTGATTCCCATACTTATGGGTTAATTAGGAATTCATGAACATTTTTTTCTCTATTCTAGACCTAGTTCGACACTACTTTCCTCAAAGAAATAAGTGGTATGGCGATGACACCACCTTGGTCCTCATTCACGTTAGGTTTGTTACCTCTTTGTACTATGTATACCCATTAGAAAGGCCCAATATTATGGTCCGAGAACTATGACCATAAACTAAGACCAATTTTATACAAAAAATTGATAATTTTCCTCACCCAACATGATGTTAAATTGTTTCTCTTGTCCATGATACTGGACGCATAATTCCCTGCATCAATGTCATGCATGACATTAAACTGGATGACATTGAGTGTCATTCATTATGTTAAACAACTAGAATATTTTCCCTATACCCAAATGATGTTGAACTTTTCATACATTATTATTTCATGTGTTAAAACTAAAGAGTATTCAAGAACTATTTATTTCTTGATTTTTTTCCCTTCAAAGGATGTGTAAGAATGGCCTGACATTTCACCTTTAGGTCCATCCTGAGGTTCAAAAAAAATTCATCTCATCAAACCCATTTCGAATAAGTTCACTCTGAGGATTTAAAATGGTGTGCTTTAGTCCTCTTTATACCTCATTCACGTTAGTTTTATAATTGCCTCACCGTGACCCCCTATGGTAATTCATCATTATTTACGTCTTTACCGCACGATGTTAAACTGTACAACATTCAATAAGTATGTATGGCTTGATTCCATACCACATTGGATATATAAAAACACCCGGAAATTTCTTCTTCGTGTCCATCCCTATTTTCTTCAACCTTTTCACCTCTTGTGGCCCCATCATGTGTTTTTAGTTCTATGACATTAAACTATGATCTTTTCCATCCCACATGATGATAAACTAATATGTCCTTCAATGTCATTAAACTGCATATTAGCGGACCTTTCTACCTGCCCTTATAAGAATAAATCCCCTTTATCCCACATTATGTAAAACTTTATGGAACTCTGTCAAAAATACATTATTTGGAGTGCATGTTTTGTAGAATACTTTGGTCCTAATTTATGTTGTGATACTTTTCCATTCCATAATTCCCCCATTTGGGATGCTTCACCAATAATTTCCTAGCTGCATGAAAAGAATTTTTTTCACAGTTTTCGTCTTTACAGCATGATGTTAACCAACACAAAATTTCAAGAACTATATATGGTTTGATTCCTATACCCATAAGATACATATAAATAACTATAAATTTTGTCCTTGGGTCCAAACTCTATTTTACCAACACTATTTTGTATCATTCACACATCTTATCAATTCACCTACCCTGAATTGGATCCAATGAGCTTCTTTTCAAATTAACATGCTCAGATATGATGTGTTATGGGACTTGCGGTGCTGGATTCGGCATGGAAATTCTCTCATTCCACCACCACACTTTCTGTACCCTTCAATTAGGTCTCCATAATCATTCAAATCATAAATAACCCCAAACAGTATGGATGCTCAGCTTGGTGGATCCCCTACCATTTTGGGAAAAATTCAAAGAGGATATTGAATGAAATTAATAGTTATGTCCTACTTTTCAAATATGGTTAGCATTCAAACATCCTTTTCCCATATAAAGTCATGTGATAGGGATCCTTTGTTTCGGATATGGTCAGTAGTTAACCTCCCTCGTTACTCTAACCACATTTCATCCCAAGATTTTGGTCCCATGATTTACATTACTTCTCACATCCTTATATAACGAATGAACATCAATACCCTCAGTATCATCCCTCTGTGAACCATTTTTCATTGAGTGGGTGGGCCAGCATCATGTTATCATACTTGAATCCACACCTCTATTCCCATATCATGTGCTTCTGTGTGTTGCAAAGATCTTCTCCAACCCATGTTTCCCAAATCAATCATGGATCGCATGGGATTAGGGGTTCTAATAATGTTTATACCCATATAGAAGAGTTGAAAAATGGCAGTCCAAACTCTATGACCATAAACTATGAGTCCAGGTCACAAATTCTAGGCATTAGGACATTAAATTGTGTGTGTTTTCTCTTGGGAAGTTATGATATGTTGCAGACCACCTTGGTCCTCATTCACATCATGATGAATTATGACTCCGTGAAACACATTTCAACAATGGAAATATTATTATCATTTTCCAAACACTACGAAATTATACTAGGAGGTAATATACCAGGAATGTGTATTGTGTTGTAGGGACTCTTTGGTCTTCACTCACATTGGGATACCATATGTCCTTACACTACACCTCTCTTCCTCAAGAGATATGAACTATATGACCATGGACATATAATTATACTGTCCATGTTCACATAAATCTAAATGATATGTCCCCTTCTGGTGGTTTCCATCATCCATGATCTATACAAGAACTATGTGTGGATTGATTTCCATCTTTTTAGGATACGTATGGACTCCTAGACATTATTTTTATGGCCCAGCCACATCCCATTTTGTATTACTTCCCTATTTTCATGGATTATTCTAGGAGTCTGTGGTATTGTGATGAACCCTTTTGGTCCTCATTTACGTTGTGTTTACAATAGGTGCCCCATGTGACTCCCTTGGGGGTACACTTCCTCTCATTCATCCTTAATACATGACGTTAATCTTTGCTGACTAATATACACTTCAGGGGTCCACTTTATTTTGCTTTCCATCATCATTAACATCTAACAGAACCCCATAATGGCATAGATGATAATCCATATGGCTCCCCTACCATTCACGGCCAATGTCCCATAAGATCACACACAATAATTTGAGACATGCCCTTCATTTCAAATTTAGTGAGTTGTCAGACCTCTTTTTCTTGTTCCCATCATTGGTCATATGATATGGATTATATGTTTAAATTAAGATCAGTTGATATTCTTCCTTATTATTCAACCCTCATATTTTCCCATGTATCAGGTTTATTGATTCATATTTTCCTAACACTCTATTCTTCATCATTTATGGTGTTATTCCTCTACACATCCGCATACAAAAAGTAGAAATGTTGGTATGATTGGGATTTCCCCACCTAACATTTCTCTCAAATAGTTGTGCAATCTCATGTGATGGTAAAACCCTAAAATTATCCTGTTTTTTCCGCAACGAGCATAGCTCATGTGGGATTAGGGTTATTGGTAGGGTAACACCCACATATAGGACTGTGCAACCCCATGGTCCAAATTCTATAACCTTAAAAGAAATATATTTAATCCAAGCCATATAAAGTTATACTACACTTCCTTATCTCGAATGACATTAAAAAATGTTTCCTTTTCATACATATTAATGTTCATGGGTCAGTCTTATCATTCAACCACAAACTGTGACATAATTGTCCCTACCACATGATGAAAAATGTCACAACATTATGGTGTTCTCACTTCAAAGGGAATCACCTTGTTCACCGATTATTCACCATGTTGTTTTTCAAGACCTATATATGGTTTGATTAATTGAATTAAATGAATAATATTCATCATGGGATAGTCATTTAAAAAATCAATAAAGGGACATACAATAAATATATATCACCTATTTTCTATGCACATGGGGTAGACCTGGATAGTAAATGTTACCTTCAATAACTACTTGTGGCTTGATACCCATCGTCATTGGATACGTAGTGACACAGAAATCATAAATACTATCTCCACATGCCACATCATTACTCTTCTTTATAAGAAATCATATTCGATCTTACCTTGTGACAATAAACTGCATGGAATTTCAATAACGATTCAAAGCTTTATTCTTTCCCAGATAGGATACATAGAGACATCTAGACATCTCATCCTTGGGACTAGCCACATAATTTGTACTCCCCGTTTAGGCTCTATTATCCTGGGTTCTTCTTAGATAATGTGTGATGTGGTGTTGATATCTTTGGTCCTCATTCACACCAGGTTCTGTACTTTGGGGTGTACATTTCTTAACTGAATGAAGATAAAATGCATCAAAAAATTCATACTTATTGTATATCATTAAAATAATTATATATTGTTCTTATTGGAATGATGTAAAACAACAAATAATTATAGGTCCTCAACTAATAGGTTCTTTTTAGATGTAGGTTTGATCTTGATTCAATCCAATATTCCCACCCAAAGTGTTTACATAACGATTGCAAAATTTCATGAGTGTTTGACTCCATTAGAAAAAACCCATCACTCAATCCCTAATCTGTGAATGCACTTTATTTGGATCCTCATCTAATTTCAAGTATGAAGGGACCCCCAACTGCATGGATTCTCGTCCTCATGGCTTTCCTACCATCTTGGTCCAACATGCTATAAAAAATCAAATGAAATTTGGAGTTTCGTCCCATGTTTACGAATATGTTTAGCTGTTGGCCATCGTATGTTTTCCCACATTTCAGGATAATGTGATATGGATTCTATGTTTTTAATACAGTTATCATTTTTCTTCCATCTTCATGCATCCATCGCATTGTTCCTAATTATGGGTTTTTTGATTTACCAGTCTCATTATTTTTTGTCCATATTAATTTCAATTCCCTTGGTATAATACTGCTTGGGCACTAGATCACATTTGTAATGGCATGTTGGCTACATTGAGAACCCTATTATCTATTCACAACCCTATATTTCATCCATAATACTATAGGTAGTCAGTCAAGCGATGTGTGTTCAATGATTAGATATCTCCTTTGCATCCAAAGTGACAAATTATGGGGTCATGTCGTATTTCTCAAACCACCCATGACTTGTGCAAGCATAGAGATTGATAGTCAGATGATTCAAATATATGAACGATATGAATTAATCAAAACAATTGGAATGATCTCCATGAACAAAGTATAAATAAACAAAAAAATAATAAAATATTTTTGTGAGTTCAGAAAAACAAAAACCCCTATGGATTGGCCACTTCGATGGAGCATCTCGGATCCACCTCTCTTTATCATGTGGATTCTTGGATTTTTTTCTATCTCTTGAGGTCTTGTCCTTACTTTTTGTCTATGAAGAGAAGATCATTAATTCTTATCAATACTTGACCCTTCTTAGTATAGATATTGGCCACATTATGAGATGCTCGCCTCAGCTTCATTTTGGCTTCTTCCAACTAAACATGTCATGATATGAGTTCTGATTGGGTGTTTTGGGAAGAAGAGAACTCATTCATCCATGTTTATAAATGATTTAACTCTTGTTTAGACTTCTAAAGCTTATAAATGATGATAGACTTATTCATCTTCTAGAAAAAACTGAAGCTATAGTTTCTCTCCCATACTCTCTCTCAATGGTAATCTTGATTTAAAATATGTGTACCTCATGAATCTACCCCTCCAGTGCATAGGTCGTGTAGATGAGGGTGATGTGATCCCATTCGGTATATTCACTCTGATTCTAGTATATTGTAAATAAAATTATTGGCTAGCTTCCATGACTGCTGACATATTTCTTTGCCATCATCCACATCAGAATCAACCTCATCCATCTTTTCTAGGTCAATGGGTTCATATTCTATGAAAGCATCTAGGATTTTGGTAGTATGATCCTCGATTAGAATTATATTATATGGGAAGGGTTCCATGTCATGTTGTTGAAATTCATCACTGGATCCCACTTCAATAATTTCTTGTTCTTCCCCACCACTGGTTCTACAAATAGACCATATTTATGTGGTTTGGTCAACTCTTGCATCTGATCCCATGGCTATTGGAAATTCCCTCAAAAAAGGAGGTTCGGGACCTCTGTCCATCCCCACTAATAGTATGTTCACTACTTGAAGTAATGTTCAAATGAAGGAATATTTTAATTGTACTAGTTGGGTTGACAATAGTTATGACTCTGCAAGGAAAATAATATACAATGATCTAATAGTTCATCTTTCCCTCGAGTTGTTTCTATTAGGAGACTAATACATGGCCCCCCATATATGGTTGGGAGCTCTGAATATTTCAGATGGGCCACTTATATTTCCATAGCCCCACATGACCCTGTGATCACCATTTTTCTAGGAACAAGTCCCAAATAATGTCCCTCTATGTCCATTTTCATGTGGGAAGGGGTCAATCATATGATGCTCTACAATACATAACACAAAATAAATATTAGTTGTGAAAACTAGGAAAAATGAGTAAGATCATAAAATAATGGAATCCATTATATATCACCTCAAGAACATTGAATAATTCTTCCAGATCTGATTCCACAAACTCGTCTTCCTCTTTGGGGATTTGTATATCTGTATCTTATCCCCAGGACACTCCTAATCCCTCAGGCATAGGGAATCACCCTGCCAACTCGTTAGCAGATAGTTTTGGTGGAGATTTTCAATTAAGTAGTAATTTAACCCTATCCATAATTCGACACATGGTTCAATAGGAGTTCAATATATACTTCATCTTAGCCACATTTCACTCCCCCTTTTTTAGATAATATAATTCTATCCCTAATGTTTCCAATGCCCTGAAGTTTCATCCTGAACTAATTAAGGTGGTCCCACATTTCTTGATGTCTTGGGAATTTCTTGTTAAAATCACATGCTTCCCAAGTCTCTGAGAAAATAGAATCTTCATGTATGTCTACATAGTGCATTAGTTTCCTAGGATATTGGGTTTTTATTATGCATAACCCTCTTGATGGGCTACATTCATCATGAGTTTGTGCAACGGGGACTGTGAGACCTGCTACTACAACTCACCAATCACTTATGGTTGATACAAGACTTAGAATTATTGGCCTTGAAATAGCTACAGTTCTGGCAACGTGATGTGCATCAGCCCTTCCAAATTGACATTCTCTTGCTATTTTCCGACCCTAGCCTTTGTGTTGAGCGGGAACCCCATAATCAACTCAGGTAGTTCATTGATTCAACATCTCTCCATGGTATGTTTCCATCAATATATTCACACACTCATCAATAGGACTGTAAGCAGTAGTAGGGGTATCTCATTTTTCATATTCCTTTATTCCCTTGTTAACATGATCCAATGATACTTCATCACACAAAATTTATACTCACGGTGTACCCCAGGTAAAAATTTAGGGTTTGCCTCTACAGAAACTAGAGTTTCCTCACAATGAGATGTGGTGTATATGGCTCACAGATAGGCTCAAGATCTACTGATTCCTCTAGATCCATGCCTCAATAGTTCAGTAGATATTATTGATTATACTCCTTTCCCCTTATATCATAATTGAATACTTCCATTGGTAGCTAGAATAGATGAAAATTGAATTGGTCCACCCTCTAGAATTTATTCAGTATCGTCGGTGAGTTTAGCATGATTGGAAATCTCCCCAACACATTCAGAATGGCTGGTGAAAATTCTAAATCTGGAGTGTAAATAGGTTTTATAAATTCATATTCCCTCAAGCGTGCTACTACCTATCTATATAGAAATTGGAATGGTTCAAATATTCATTGTGGATTCTTCCCCTCACCGATTTACAAATCACCTTGTATTTCTTCTTAAACACGGGAACCCAATGTTGATGCATTTTCCCCTGGAAAGAATTGCCTCCATAATGAATTTCCATGGTTGTGAACCCATGTACACATATCTGACTGAAAATATCCATCCTTAAATGAGTGCAGACATGAACCCATCCAACCTAACAATCAATTCTTTTTCTGTGTTAATGTTTCATCCCCAATGATTCTGTTGACTGTCCTCCATAGTTTTCCATTATGAAACTAACATGATGCATTGATCCCATCTAAGGGTAGGTATGAGGCCTCATGGGTATTTCCTGGGTGCCTCTTATCCCTTAAAAGGATTATTCGCAGAGGAATTTAGGAATCAATTGAACCACATCTTGAAGTGTAAGTCCCTCACAAACTGTTTAACATCTCCTGACACTAGGACCATCTGCTTCTTTTCCAGCTGAGGAATCTACTCAAGATCATTCCATGTATTCTCCATTTTTTGAATGTCATCGATCATTTCCCCCATAATTAGAATCACTAAAATATGGTGGAGGTCCGAGAGGATAATTTTGACCTCCTTGTGGTGAAAATGGAATTTGTGGTTCTTGACAATCAATTACTCAGTACTTCCAACTTTATGTGTTTAAATTTAGTAGATTTGGAATTGAGGATCCCAGGTTGCCTTCTAAAGGCCTACCCTTCTCATATCTACTTAAAATTTCATGCTAGATATGCATACATAGTGTTCTCATCACCATTCATCCATGAAATTTCAATATTGGCACAAGTCCCACTATCAGTCTACAATTGTTTTTGGGTTTCTTAAGCCCTCCTTGAGAATGGTGTTATATTGTAGTGTAGATGCCTTTGGTTGTAATGATTTCCCATAAAAATCATTGAAATGGTTGCAAAGGTAGTTGTTAGTGATATTAATATGGTTATTCCCAGTATTTCCATCAATAGCTCTGAACCACTGATATTGACAAGGAATTACCCTAAACAATTATGTCAGTTCGTCCTTACCCGATTTGGGGATAAACACATCGTCCCTCAAACCAAATCCATATAATGTAAATATCATGTAGATGTTTAATCATTTTTCCCTTCCAATAGAATATCCACCAAATTATCATGGTCAGAATGACTCCTCACACATTCTCTAAGTATGGAATTGTTCATCATGTACACCCTTTGAGCAGCATCTGCAAGGAAATCCTGAGCATCTTCTTGATTGGCCATCTGTTCTATGAAAATTTCGGTTTTTTCTTCTCTAATCATGAATACTGTTAACAAATCATGATCTTGGAGCCTCAAAGTACTCATCGTGCTTCGCGGAGTAATAAAGGATCATGGTGCACCAGTTCTTCATGAAGTGTTCATGTAGCACCGATCCAAAGAAATCGGCTTACAAATAGAGTTGTTTGGGGTGATAGAGATTTGTTAATCAAGAGATTGAGACTAGGTTTGGGGATAGGATATATGGGTAAAATGGTTCCTCTCAATAAATTTATAGGCGATTACCTCACAATCATCACAACACCATCGGCTAACCGGAGCATTGCGGTGATATCACCCGTGCTCCATGCACCCTCATTGCAAAGTAGCTCTAAGATCTATAGTTTTTCATTAATATACCCTCATTATACAACATCTCATCATTCCTCAACTCTCATTCATAGGGGGGAACATGTTAGCATTAAAATATATTCCCATGATATATCGGGTTAAATTAAAACCATTTGGGACAACATTCCACCTATACAAGCCATAAAAATCACTAAAAGTATTTTCTTTTGAATATACTTCACCAAGCCCTTCACAACCATGAATGTTGTGAAACTGAAAAACAGACACCTCTATGACCTCCATGAAGTGCTAATAGTACCTCCATGATTCTGAAAAGTACATAGGTGACTATGAGGTAGTGGAAGAAGGCTCTGTGGGTATGATGGTTCTTCCTCAGATCACAAAGTGAAATTTCCTTCACGACACACCTCTAAGCATCAATATACCTGATGAATATAAATATATAGCACATCCCCTCCCCAAAGAATATATATACATACCTTTATCCTTCTACGATCTCTTTTCTTGAATCACCATCTACTCCATGAAATATCTAGAAAATGCATCACCCACTGTATTTGAGCACCATTAACTAGTTTCCCTAAATATTAATTTTCTGTCGCTTCAATTGGGAATTCCATTATAAAAGCCCCATGACCATTCAAAATGTAGGTGTCCCTTTTTTGGAACTCAATAATTTAGGGAGCATTCATCATTGATGAAGAAATCTCCAAGAACCTGTAGAGTTTGTTCCTCAGTTGGGTCACCATGCTTTGTGAAGCTCCTCCCTTCACGGAGTACCTATTCCCTATTATTTGTAAAGATCCTTCATTCTTGATGTTTATCCTATTCACTATGTTCCCGAGTATTGTGAGTCCCCTCCTAGATAGGCCTTCTAATTTATGATCCCCTCTCCTCTGCATCCGTCCAATCTCATATGAAGTGCTTTCTTGGTCCCTCAACTGGTGTTTCATGTTGTGTTGTACTATATTATTCTTATTCGCATGGGTGCCCTAACAAATACTTGTTCTTTGTATAGCCCTAAAAAATTAGACCCCTCGATTTAAAACTCATCCACTTCACAATCTTTTCGAATTTCTTGTTACTTCCCTTCCCCATGTGTGGGTTGGTACAAGTTATTAAAGTACAAGGGATGAGGAATGAGTCCTCATCGTCCAAGCATCGGGACATTAATCAACTAAGAATCTTCATCCCCAACACATGATGTAAAAATATGGGTTTCTATGTGCGTGGAAGGCCTAAGATAATCAGAGACGTTTTGTGAACGGTAACCTTTCACTTCCTTCCTTTTGAATCTTCCTTATCACTACCTCTATTCATTTTCACCATGTGCACTTCAGGTGGTCTCCATATAAGCCCTGACACATCCTGATAAGGTATTCCATATACAGGTATCCATATCATCCTCACACATCAGAACATCCTCCTTGAGAATACTTCATGGAGTAAGTCCCAATATTCATCTCCCCAAGCCTCTTTCTAGGAATAATCCCCACACCATCCCTCGTGTCGTCACCTTTTGTAACATGTTAATCAGATATTTTGATGCCTCTTTTTTCTCACACCGAGAATGAATTACATGGTATTATAGTATGATCATGGAATTTTTTATGTGCTATTAACTATGTGTAAACCCTAGATTGATTGTGGGATTCTAACCATGTGTATGCATCAATAAACCGTGGGTAACTAGCCAAGTGTAATCCACATAATCTCCATCCTGAACTACATAGACTTTGATTACTTTTGAGTGTATATAAAGCCTCACTGAGGTTCATGTCCATCACCCATCTGTCTCAACTCATTCATTTCCATTCAACATCATCTAGCATGATTTTAAAATGAAAACCCCTTTTTTAGTTCCAAAATATGTGTTTTTTGATCCCTGTATTCTAAAAATGATGCATATGATGCGTCTCTGAGATTAAACCCTGACCAATTGTAATATATGGTTCTCCCTTATAAGGATGTACCCTACTAATGTGACATTATCTATTTTTGGGACACATCTCCCAGCACTTCTTCCTTATGTTATTCTGATCCACCCCAAAGGTCATCTAAACATGAATAGGCCTGAGGTACATCAATATATTTATTCAACCAAGAGTGTCACTCTTGTGATGTGATAATAACCATGCATAAGCAATTGGCATATCTTTTGGATTTTTTTTCTCTGTATACAGCCCAATTCTAAGCATCCTTCCTAAACTAAATTGACAGTGATCCCTCTAAGGTGTGTAGGAAGCATTTTTGAGGTTCAATGTCATCACCCATTTATCCTGAAAAATTCATTTCAGTTAACCATCATCATGCGTGATGAAAAACAACAAGACACATTTTCATTCCTAACTATGTGGGTTTTGATTCGGGACTTCTAAACAGGGCAAGTAAGATTCCTCTTCAAGGTTTACCCTTGATCAATGGTAAACTCGGGTTCTTTCTCTTAAGGGTGTACCCTTATTGTGTGACATCCTCCCTTTTTGGGACACATATCCTGGGTATACCTCCCTATTTTTTTTATCCATCCACCAGGGCACCTGACCATGCATAACCCATGCACACTTAACCATACACCTTTAACCACAAGTTTTCCTCTTTCGATTGGAAGCTAACCATGCGTAAGCCCATGGAACATCTATAGGTTGTTGTTAGTTTTGTACACCCTAAATTTGTGCCTCCATCCTAAAATATGTAGACTTTGATACATTTTGATTATGTTTTATGCCTTCCTAAGGTGAAATCTCATCATTAATTTCCCATCAAAAAAATTACCTTGGGCCTTTGTGTCATAGTAGGATCAATACCTAACCCAGAGGTTTCACTTCCTTTGAGTACCTATCCATGTTCTACCTTTCTTACAAGACCCATCCTTATGTGTATCATCACCACATTCAACGATACATGGACTCTGATTCCCATCCACCAAGATAAGTAGGAAACCTCACTAAGGATAAAGATCAACACTATCATCCTCATGTTGGTTCCATCTCATCCTCACTCTTTGACAGTTCCTCCATATCTTTCCAGATTTAATAAAGGTCTTCACATCCTTGTGAACTCATGAAATCCCTTCGGTAATCTAACCATGCATATCCACATCCATTATCCCCACTATATCACCATTATCATGGACGGTTCACACAATTCAATTAAAAGCTACCCTTGCATAATCAACATCTATCCAATTGATACTTTTTGAAGCACCTGGGGTGCTAGCCATGTGTAAGTCGCAAAACACCATCTTTAACTACATGGTATTTGATACCAATATACTAAAAAGGGTAAATATAAATCTTATCTAATGTTCAATCCCAATCAATGGAAAATTTTGGATTCCCCATTTTAATGGACCATCCTTTCTGATCCGCCCTTTGTGGTGTCCAAATCAAAATTCACTATGTGAAATCCTCCCCTTTGTGGGACATTCCACTCCTAGGTATACCCTCATTGGTCATTTCGATCCATCCATTCGATAAAACTTATACGTGATATTTCCTAGGGATGTTCTAATCTGATCCACTCTCATCATTTTTATGTTTGGTATGATCCATCTCCGCAGCATGATAAACTCGTTTTATGCCCCGTTATAAAATGGTAAGATGAGGAAAACCTCTAAGACATGAAAATTGGATAAGATACCCCACAATAAATGGGAGAAACCTCCAGATTTGGTGCCCTTGATAATCATTTTGAAGAGGAAGAATATAGATGTTCTAGTGTTCCAACGTCAAGACTTCCCAGAGATGTCTCAACATGTTTACTCTCTTGACTGAAGGTTACATCCCTAAATTGAACCATAGGAATTTTTTGACAAGAAATAATGTAATTCGCTAGAATAAACAATTATATTACACTAGGAATAAGTTTCTCAAACAATATCTTAATCTATGACAGAGATCGAGACTTGGGTACATGTTCTGAGGAGGAATCCCTAGAAGAAGAAACTAACATCCCATCATCCTATTTTGGTCATGGGGAAAACATCTATGAATATGTGATGGATGTCGCTCACTAATGAGAAGTGGGAACACAAATTATAATGAGACCATCAACCAATGACATTCACATGGAACGATAAGTAATTCCCCTGAAGAAACCATCAAAAATAAATATATCAATATAGAATGATTAAAATATTATCTAAAGTATTTATAGAATAGATTTATATTGAATAAAGGGGGTTTCGACTGAAGGGAGAACTAATTTGATATTTTTTTCAATGAGTTTTTTCAATTATTTTATGTAATAATGATTTAAAAATTTAAAAATTAATTGGAAAATTCATGAATGAAAATATTAAAATATAATAAAAGGGTTTTATTATATAATGATCAAAAAAATATTTAATTTAAATTCTATAATAATGAATCCTGATATTGAAACACAAAACCTGACTGCTTTGTAAAAATTTGAATAATAAATCCAATGAATGAATTAAATTAATTTTAACTTCAAATATGAATAATTATGAAGGAGTCATGTTATAAAATATTAAGGAAAATTATATACACCATTTAAAATAAATTATGTGCATAAAAGAACATATACCTTAAGTAATGATGTTTTTATACGAAACCCTTACCTTAGGTATAGACATTGGTGTGTCTGTATTTTATCTCTTGAATTATAAACATATAATTTTTTACGAATAACCTTTTAGATATCTAATACATTTTAATTAAACCATTTACTTCATATATTTTAATGAAGCATTTAATTACTTGATAAGTTATTTCCACATTGGTAGTTTTGGGGACACTCAGTGCATAATTTCATAATGGCATCGATGTGTTGGAAATAGTCAAAGGGTTCATGTTTACATCATATCTAAAATAATAATCATTACATAATTATCATTTTATACATAAATTAAATTTTTTAAAAAATAACAATGAATTATTATTATGAAAAATGAACTACTCTACAATAATTGAGAATGTAGGACACATGTACTCATGTGTAACATTTTCATTTTTCAATATGTGTTGATTCCCACCAAAAAAAATACATGGATGTTTTAGAATGGAGAAATAATCAATTCATAGGTATTATTTTATCCACAATGTTATTAGAGTATCATGGAAACATTGATATTAATAATTTAAAGCATCTGAATCTTGTAAGCATCAATTGGACTCGAGATTGCATGGCCCAAGATTTATCACACTAAGAGGGAATGAACTCCACATGATTTATCAAGTAATAAATTTTTTTCACATAAGACCTCATGATATCATAAAGTATTTCAGATAATACATGATCGTCATTTTAATGCTTCTAGAAAAGTCATTCTGATCATGAAACATTTCTGTTGAAAAAAATTAGACAATTTTAAAGTAGATAATTTGATAAAAGATAAAAGTGAAGGAACACATATGTGAAGAAGAGATATAATATTTTTCATGATAAGGGGTTGTTCTCTTCAGGTGATTAGTTTAAAAATCACATGAAGGACCTCTAACATGCCATAATGATTATATTTTTATTTAATAATTCCTTAAATAATAAATATGGGATGTCCATGGTTATAATAATTTTCTCTTATTTTTAAAGGGTAGAAATATTAATGCTTAATAAATTAAATTATTTAATGAATAAAAATTCATGTAATGTCAATGAAAACATAAAGTATGTACATATCAAATGTTATGAACAAAAACCATGGATGTATTAAAACAATTTTCACAAAAATGATAGGTTTTATCACTTACTACTTCTTAAAAAATGAATTGTTCACATAAAAAGATAAAATTAATCTATTGTAAATAAATGATACACAAAAAATGATAACAATATGATTATATATTCTCCATGGATATTTTATTTATAAAAGATGCAATTTATAATTAATAATAAATCAAGTATTTTATTATTATTTTTTAAAAATAGGATATGAAATAATTCATGAACACATTGATTCTTTTTCAGAATATCAAATATTCTTAGAATATTTTAATAAAAACTAATCATATTAAAAAAAATATTTTATAATTCCGATTTCATAGAATTATGAAGATATTAAATGATTTTAAATGATTTTAATGTATGAATACACTAAAACATATATATACATATATAAATATTTAAAATAGAAATAAACCATATGAAATCCATAAATTTAGATTTTTATAATAAATCCCTTACAAACCATAAATTATAACATAAATTGATATGATTAAAAATAAATTTAAAAAATTACCTTATAATATAAATTATGAAAACAATTAATGACACATACAGATATATTAATATATTTATATATATCATTCTAAAACAAACATAAATATGTAGATTAATAAATAAAATCAAATTTTAACCTGAAATGAATTAAAAGTTTACTGGCTGGTAGACAAAAAGAATGAAATAAGGAGGGTACAACATAGATAAATTGTTCTGTTGGGTAAATTGTGGGTTACATATTTAGTAATATTTTAGGAAATAAATATGTCCGCAACCCATTGATAGTAGTCGAAAATAGGGAATTTGGAAAATAAAATGAGTGTTGGTTTACTTCTTGAGTCATCCGGTTATATTCATTATTATATAATATACACATATATTAGATTTCATATTCTAGTAATCAATGATATGAAAGTAGAGTCGAAATTGAGCCCAAGAAGATATAAAATTGGTGTTAATTATTGTAAATAATGAACATATATATATATATATATATTAATTTTATATATGATCTATTGTATCTTTCATCAAGCTGAGTGTTTGATTCATTTTTTGTGATTCATTAACATAATATTTTAGAGGGATTGGTGTTGATATGGGATCATGGGTCAAGGGAGACTATAATGGTGGAGGATATGGACATGTCGGTGGATTGACCAATAGGTTTGAGGTTGTGTGGATAGGATAAGTGGAGAATATGAATAGTGGGGGAGAAAAACGGATCAAGAAAAAAGATTTAGGATTTGGATGATCCTTGATCGATTAGGACAATGGGATCTAATACCACATTCTAAAAACTAGAAATAATGGGAAACCATGTTTCTTCATATATATCATTGTACCTATCCCCTTGATGACAAAAATACACACAACATGTGATCAATATACCCGAGCTTCTGACTAGGCTTCATTCCACACTATACACAATCCATCATTTTGGTCCCTAGTAAATGGGCATGACCTATGGATTTCTTGATCTGAGAATGCCTAGTGATAAGCACCACTAACATGAGGGCTTGGCCTTAGTCCCCACTTAAGCATTGGGGCATGGTTAGCCCTTGGTTTGTGGGGTGAGTACATTTTCAAATTTTGTAGTAAAAAATATTCAAAAACATGGGTAATGGAGAAAATATATAAATATAAATATTTTCTTTTTACTACATCTAGTTAGATTACTATACAATTTTTAATGATAATTTCTTATCCTTATTTGAATTTTTTTATAAGGAAATATATTTTTACTGCATTTTGAGGGTAAAATAAGAATCTTTTAATGTTTAACTTATAATGGAAACCTCATTTTATATACTATATAATAATTTTTTAATTACCATTTTTAATCCACTTAAAATATCAAATTTCCCAATGGATTGAAACCAATCTTTATATAGTATTTTCAATGGTAAAAAATATTTTTAGAGATGGACTTGATTTAAGATTAATTTAAACAAACATCTCAATGCTCATTTAATTAATTCAATAATATTTTTTTACAACCCTCTAGATCACCGTATTATTGATATTATACTCCCCATTACATTTTTTATTACACAAAATTAGGAAGAAGTGGTCTAAAAATTTGGTATTCATTTATTAGTCACTGGTTCTCTATTCATTTTGTTAGGGATTGTAAAGATTATTCTAGATTAATTATGGTCATTAGTATAATAAAGATAAAATTTAATCAATGTTTTATTAAGATAATTATTCAATGTTTTTTCTTATTTTATTTATTTTTTATTTGAAAACATTTAAAAATAAAAATAAAAAAAATAATAAAAAAAATTATTAAATCATAGATTCAGGGTGTCAAATTTAAGATGAATGATGTAAATCTACATTGAACCAATTTCTTCATAACATGATGTTAAACTATAGTCTTGCCTCATGAAATGAACATGGGATTCCCCATATATGCTCTTCATGGGATTCCACATCCTCCCACCGCATTGGGAAATCCTTTTATATAGGAAAGCTTCCATGAATAATCACAAAACACCCTAAATTACAAGGATATGATGTACCGCCTATGAATTTTATGGAATGAGATCATTTTTACATATAATTATATGCTCCCCACATGGAATTACTTCCTCCTTGGGAAACTTCCATGATTATGAACCACATCATCTCTTGTTGGTGCATTATTCACAATATGAGAATCAGGTCTACTGTTTCCTCTTATTTCTCACTCAGAGCATGATTTATGTGGACTCATAGGTTAGTAATGGCCATTAAATATAACCTATGATCATATGTGCATCCCTATTGGAGTATTCCCTTAGTTTTAATCACCAAAAGGGAAGATCTCATGTGTAATCTCTATACCATACATGCTCCATGGGCCTTCCCTTTAGGTGTAATTCCCAACCTTCCCAATATACAGGGTATTTTTTTCCCAAATAACTAGGATTATTTGGAAGACTCCTAGATTTCCAAAACAAAAATACACATCCATCCTAGTATTTATCTAGGTACCATATCTTGGGGAGATCATGCCCTTGACTGGATTTCACGTCTCCTTTAGGTCTAATTGATAAGATTTAGTGTGTAATCCTCATCCACATCATCACAAATCCTAGATACACACATTATACTCCCATGCGTATTCCTGATATTCACTAATCAAGATAAATCCACATGTTATGGGTAGATTCTATAAGTAATCCCCACACCATCCCTCAATGATTCCCCTTTTTTGGTGAGATCATACTTACTATAAGATGTTAAATAGAATTGACCAGTTGTGTCACATGACCTTAAACATTGGCATAAAACTACATGGTTTTTTAACTCTACATTCTATGAATGGAACATAGGAAACATCTATGAGGTTAAACCTCGACCAATGGAAATCATTTGTGTCCCATCCTAGGGTTTCACTTCATTGAACTTCTTTATAGTGGAATTATGAACATTA
Organism: Viscum album; assembly: GCA_963277665.1. Taxonomy (NCBI): domain Eukaryota; kingdom Viridiplantae; phylum Streptophyta; class Magnoliopsida; order Santalales; family Viscaceae; genus Viscum; species Viscum album. The sequence goes on along the minus strand of OY728141.1, from coordinate 585,802,951 downwards.
TAATTTCATCTATATAAGTTGTTAAACTCACAACATGTCTCGTACTGAAACATAATTATAAACATGGTATTCCATTTGGGAAACCCTTGGATGATAAGTTCTTACTGTAACAACTACCTCATTATAACCGTGGGAGTCTTGATTAGAAAGCAATGAAATATATTCCATTTGTAGGAGATACCTCATTATCAACATGGGATGCCTTGGGTTTTATGCCTGAGATACCTCAGTGAGATGACCTCCTATTATGATTAATACAATGACTAATCTACCTAGCATCCAAACATTCCAATGATGTCGAATGTGACTACTCTTCTGACTGAAGTTTGATGAATTGTCAAGACTCTATGGAATTACCAAATGGAAGAAGTGTAATTAACCGATGTTCAAAAATAGATAGAATTAGAAATTAGATTAAAAAATCGACTTAATCTATGATGGTGACATAAACATAGAAACAAGATACCAGATAAATTCATGGAGGGATTAATTGACATCCCATCATCCAATTTTTATGATGTAGTAGAAATCACAATTGGAAGTGATGAAAGTTGGTCACCTTTGGAATGATTTTATGTGGGGAAATTTAATTCCTTACTAGTGGGCATCAACCAACATGATTATGCACCATGATGAACGATTAAAAAAATTAAATGATGAATGTGATATGAATATTTCTTCCATAAACCATGTGTGTTATACATGATGGTCATCAGATTAAATATTTTACTTAAGCATTGTAGACATCGGGACCCCAACATAAATGGTGAATCTAACGTGGAAATATTGTCCTGAATATGGGGAGTAGTAGCTTTCAATAGATAAATAGAGAAAAATGTCACCATATGCAGTTACCTATTTCCAAGACCCATGAATGAAATAGTTTTCATGGAATGTAACTCATTAAAAATTCAGTCAATTAAATGTTGGGAAATTTGGTATATGATTTTGTTAGTGTGGATATCCTTATAAGAATATAGAATATTTGATGATATCGAAGAATTTTGATTTTATTTTATTGTATCTATAATGATAGATGAACCCTCCTTTGTAGGAACCAAGTTACAGGAAAACAACCCCTGAAATCCTATAGAAATATGGGAAAGGGAAATTCAATTTAGAAATCATGTACGATGTCACGTCTTCCATGAATATCTTCAAAAAATATATATTTGGTCCCCAAGTCCCATATAACCCTTATAAACCAGGGTGATAAATTCCATCATGAATTAGTTAGATCACAAGAGGGTCATATGCACAATTGATATGTCCTAGTAGGAGAGAGATTCTTCTACAACTCCCTAACATTGCCGCCCCCATGGTCCATACATGGAGACACATTTCCTAAATCTATTAGAGATATAATTCATGAACATATCCTCATAGCGATCCTACAACTCCATATCAAACACATAGTAGGTGGGGGATGACTGAGGAACCCTAGTTGTGAATTCTACATAAGGGCCATCAAGGAGGGCTCCCACCAAGACCTGGTAGTTCAAACATTGTATGGTCATATTGGATGAGTAACATGTGGATTATACCCATTTCATTGCCCCCTGGTTCAAACCAACTGAGCCTAGAATCATAAAAAAGATCAAAATAATTCCCGTCATCAGGAATGATCTTCCATAGCTTTATTGTCACTTTCCACCACCGGGGGATTTCTACATGTCCTTGAAACCGATGAGAAGGGGTATGTCTCTACATGATTTTGAATGAGACCTCATCCACTACACATATAGGCTGGGTTTACTTTTCTATTCATCAGCACCACCAGAATAAAATATGCTCTATCTTTTAACAATGGGATTTAGTACAGAGGCTCCCATGATATCTCAACTGGCCATCAGGGAGGTCATCCCATTTCCATTTCCAACCAAAGTGGTGTCCCTCCCCATTATTTCAATTTCTAACATGGTGGTCCTCCACATGATTCGATCAACTGAAGTGGTGGTCCTCCCTACTTTGACATCAATCAATGTAAATGTCCAACTCTCAATTTATCTCACCAATACAGATGTACTACCCACTCCGATAATAGCTGATGTAGAGGAACTCCCTGAATGCCAACCAATCAATTTAGATTCCCATCACACACTATCACCCAAAATAATGGAGGTCTTCCCCCATGCTAATGAACATCCATTATTGGAATAATTGTGTAGTGGTAGAAGGGAGAGTCACTATCACTGAAGGAATAATTACATAATATTCTGAGTCACTATCACTCCCTTTAACCTCTCATATTAAGGGGGACCATTTTATTCATTTATGGAATAATTATCCTCGTTGTCTCCACCAAAGTTTGGGGAAGGATTCAAATATGTGAATTTCATAATCTTAGAAGGTGAGATACATAGAATTATCAAATCCATTTAAAGTTACATGGAGGTGGGAAATATTTGGATCCCCTCAAGAGGATCATAGTTCATTCATATCTAGCATCAGTAGATTCAATATATACATCTACCTGAGACCAGAGAGAGTTATTATAGAATGGGATAGATGATGAGTGTATGGTTGAGTCACCGCCATGTGATTCCATACTTGCACATGTGGTAATAGTGAACACCTATTACAATAGGGATGTAATAATTAGTTTGGAACAACCCTTTTTAGATGAACTAATGTGTAGCGAATAACCATCTCTCATATTGACTCATCCACTATCCAACGAACATCCAAACTGATCCATATCAGTGGCGCCACAATTTTCTTAGCCAGGAATGATCAAAGACTGGGCCAACCAAGAGAGGTGAACTTCTTTTGAACAATAAAGCATGTGATATTCTATGGATGTTGATCAACTATCAGTTGTGTTATAGCAGAATAGAAATCCTAACATCGACATCACAAAGTCACTCACAGAGGACAAGGTTACATTCTTCCTTTGGAATATCTGGATGAAATTTTTTCTCCACAGTTTTTGTCGGTTGGTCTACACATGAAGGTGAGTATATTTCAATTACATAAATAGTAGTGAAACATGGATGAGTAAGAATAACTCATAGTAAATTAGAACCTTCCATCACAAGGAAACTATCAGAACCACTAGAAGAGATGAACAAAGAGCTTTATAGTTCTTCAGAAAATTATGGGAGAGGAATGTACACATTTTTAGATTTTTGACTTAGTATTTTATGATTCTCTCTTATTTATTGATATCATATGTTATCCATACCTTCTCTTTGAAAACAAGGATATGTACTTGGGAATTATTACACTGAATATGTTCATCAAATAGATAATCAATCATGGGGAAATTGGAATGGGGTCTAACAGATATAACCCTCCCTCTAGGGCAGTGTAATAAAAGGTGGACCCTCATATAGGTTTCCACACTCACATGAAAAGGTATAAACTCATCCATGATAAACCTTCCAGGAAATTTCCCATTGGTAAAAATAAGAAAAATGTTATACAATATATCAGGATCTATGAACAAACTAATCTATCTTATTTCACATAGATAAATAAGGAAGATCCTTTAATCATCTCCTTTCTTGAGCGGTTCTCAAATCGAAAGAAAATCCATGATTTGATCTTTATTGAGGAGAGACCATATTATGAAACTCCTCAGTATAATATTTTTCATCCTCAATGGGGGAAGTATGGGAATCCACAGGTCATCATCTACTAGTTTCTTCTGATTGATCCCAGTGACCCCACATATCCTAATAGGGAATAGGCAAGTATGATTGGTAAGAAACCTAGATGTGAGTCATAGAATCCACCTGAACACCCTGAAAATATCCCTTGGAACTATGATCAAGAAGATCTACATGTTGATCAATGATCTGTTTAGACTTTTGACAGGGTTAATTTGCCTATTAATGCACTGGTGGTCATGGATCCACACCAAGATACAAACTCTCACTAAGATGATCTAGTAGTTTCTCTAACCACTAGAATCAAACCACTAGAAACATGAAAAGTGTAAATCCCTTTTGATGTAAATATATATTCAACATGTGCAGATGAAATGTCTGTGTATCCACAATTTTTAAATCCTAGATTTCCTCCTTAACTGGGATGGGTAACACACTCAGCCATCTTTCCCACTTCATCTCAAGGTGTGCGCCCACATTGGGATCCCCCGAGACAAAGGAAGCCTCCAAGATACAATGTTTTGTTCATAAAATGGAATTTCATGAATTATTTGGGTATATCTAGTTACCCATTGAGTCAAACTCTGGTTGGTAATACCTATTAATATTTTATCTCTAGATGTTCAGCTCCACCACACATTACAAAAGGGGTCCATAACTCTTTATGTGAAATCTGTTTCCTGATAAGGCTATCATAGTCATATCCAAAAACTTGTAGCTCCTAAAATATTCACTAGATATGAAATGGACTCAAGAAAAGGTGATTTACATGTGAATTTGGAATGTTAAAACTGAACCGGGTCCATCCTTCATCACTTATTACTTCCTAGACAGGTTCAAATATTTTTATGACTATGATCAGTCCTCGAAGGAAGAATTAAATAAAACCAAACCAGAACATTCATTTACTCTTTAAAATCCATTGAAAATAAATACCAAGGTATACACTAAATATTCTATATCGGTAGGGAACCTAGATCCTCTAGATATGTTACAAAAAGATCCTCACAACACACAACATCTCCAAGTGAATAATCCTTATTGGTCTCATCGATGACCAATATAGAATCAAAATTTTCATCCTCATCAAACAATTCCACATAAGTAAGAGAATGTATCTCTATACTCCTTCAAGATCCATCCCCTTATTAGGGCCAGACACCCATTTCTCCCTTCCAATATATGAGAATCATAATCTACTATAAGTAAGCATGGGTTCCGGGTTATTTTCACAGTTCCTTGGATCTTGGGGTTTTTGAAGATACTACAGTGAAAGATTCCCCATGAATCTGATCACATTGATTTCCTTGACCATTTTCCTTACTATAGAATCCATGGACACACAATAGAACAATTTTAAGTGTTCATGTATTGTCTTGGGAACCAGGTTTAAAATGGTGTTGTCAATCTGTGAAATGTTTAAGCACAGGTGGAACACATATCCACTCATCGAAATATATACAGTGAGGGTTATGGTAAATGGAAGAAGATTTACAACTATAGGACATAGAATTATGTTGATTAGTTGGCTCGTAGAGTATTCATTCATTCCCAAAGCGCCATTTTTACAATCTTAGACCATCCAGAACCTCCTAAATTAACCAATCCTTGTACCAAAATATAATGTCCCGACCTAGATTACACTAAATCATTTCTCTATGATTGAGGGTAACACGACCTTAATAGGGTGTCCCCATATTCCAGAGGCTTCCCACTAGTTGTGAGGGCATAGCATGTCATAGATGTGAGATAGTTCCCTCATATCAGAGTAAGAAAAAAGTAGAAAAAATAATTGTCATAAACAAAATTAAAAATCATAATGATGAACTAGTTAATATCTAAAATAAAACGTGGTGTAATAAAAAAAATAAATCGTTGTAAAATCATAAATAACTATTTGATCAATACAACAGTGGTCACCCCCAGGCTGACCACACTGATACAGGAGTAAAAAGAAAATGAAAGTAAAAGTACATGCCTCTAAAACTAAATTTGATCTAGACCATGTACCCAGTCTCCAAAAATTGTAAAAACACACCATCCCAATTAGTATAATGATGCAAGAAGATCTACTCAATCATGAACTATGGTCATCAACCGATCCACCATGAGACACTTTCTCAACATGAAAAAAATATATAAATTCTACATGTACACTGAGGTGCATGTGAAGGGGTGAGAGAGAATATCCACAGGCCACCCTGACAAGAAACCTATTAATGTGATTTGATAAGTGTATGAAAAAGTTAATTGCATATCCTATCTGAGTCACAACTAAAAAGGTATGTAAAATCAAACGTGAAACCACAGTTGAATCTGAGGTCTATAATCCCGGTTAATTGGAAAAGTGTCACCATTAATGTCCATATCTATAGGAATATTTATATATATTAACATACCTATATGTACTTACATAGATATGGAATTTTTTTGTAAGTGAAACAAATAACATAAAACCAATATCATTTGATCCTTGGGTCCATAATCCCAATCGACATTCATCTTCTTCTTCCCTAGGATGGGTTTTCAAATAATTCCAACCATATATATATATATTCTAGGGTGGATCAAGACAAACAACTGCCATCCAATTCTGGGGGATCAAACATGGTCTACCCGAAACCTTGGTCAAAGAAACCTCACTCTGTCTTAATGACCACATATCTGATAACTGTGTGGTGGATCCATACGTTCCACCTCCATTAGATTTCCAAGGGATATCTCACGGTCTTCCCCTAAAATAGGTCCATGATCCCTCACTATCTATTGAACATCGAGGATAATATATCTGTGGGGTTGATAGGGATGTACCACTACCATTTAAATTCTAGGGGATCACTCACAATGTACCCCTATCCCAGGATGAAGATCCCTCAGTGTATTTTGACCGTCAATTATAAGATATCTATAGGGTGGATCGGGAAATAAACCCCCCTTCCAAATTTCACAGGAGCTCTCATGTTCTATCCCAAAACTAGGTCCTCAATACCTCATTGTCTCTTGACCTTCATGAATAACTATATATCAAAAAACAAATGGCATGTGGAAATAATGGCTACCATGAATTACAATTATATAACTCTCCTAGGGAGAACTTCTTCCCACCCATAATCATACAGATCCCAGGAAGCATGTTCGAGCATCCCAAAAAGGAAGATGCATCATGTTAGGATCAACCATCATCAATCCTATAGAACCCTGGTAAACATCACTACAAAAAAATAAACATGTGAAAGCATAAAAAAGAGTGACAATGGACTGAACACCCAACCCAAAACTTATACCACTTCTCCAAGGCCATATGGTTTTGGCCCAGGTTCTATGGGGACACCTGCTACCATATCTATCCAAACATGAGGTAAAACTCAAGGTCGATCAAACAGTGGGAACTCATTGGGTCCCTCAAGTCAAACACTGAGAGGCATCCTACACATGATCATCCATGGATAAACAAGTGAAGGAATCCTATATGAAATACTTAGCTAAAAAGGAAAAGGGGGAATCTTACATGGGATCATGTAAATGATATGTATGTGAGTAATCCTAAAAGGTAATACTTGTATCAGCATATAAGTAATGTAATCCTTCATGGGATCTTTGGTAAGTAGATTAAAGATATAGGAATCACACACGAGATCCTCTAAGTGGAAACAAAAAGAGATAAATACTTCAAGGGATCCTTGATATGAACTGGTATCATGGCCTCATATGATAGAATGGAGCATATCACAAGGGGAACATCCTAAAAACAAGTAAACCATCATAGATCAAGAGAGATAGCTCATGGATCATCTTTGAATAGTTCTTACTCCCAAGAGACTGAATAAAACATATAGAGGAAGAACCAATACACTCATGAAAGGCATAAAACACAACTCATGAGTCCTCAAAATACCTCATAGGTCTTACAATTGTGATCTAAAAGATAAGATACTCAGAACAGACTACTCATAGGTCTAATTATGACTGTTGGGTGAAAAGATATAAAAACCTCTTAAAGGGTTACAAGGGGGAAGTACACGACATGTCCCCATGGGTAGATGGCGTGTAATCATGTATCCCAACCTGGGTGTGTACCCCCTCTGTCCTAGGAATTTAAAATACCAAGGTACAATGCATGTAAAATTGGTACATGGCATGTACCCGATATGGGGTACATTCTAATTTTCCTCAACTATCCTAGATAGAGACATGTCCATGTCATGTACTTCTACATGGCACACCACCCACACATGATATGTCCACATACTCTACATGGGAATGTACCCCTACATAGGTTTTTATGGTCAGGTACTCATTTACACAATTGATTACCCATACCTGATGTGTACTCTTTAAACTTAATATTCTTTTAATCGAAAGAACACTTTGTGTGGCACCCGGGACTACATATCATGTAGTCAAGGATTCTTAAATAGAAAACCCTCTAATCTCTTATATCTAATATTGTTCCCAAAATCTATAGATTTTTCCACTAGGGGCCTCATAAAATCATAACAGAGAATTAAAATTAAAAAAAGAAACATATATAGGGATATATGATGAAGAAATAAATGGGACTACCTTTGGGAAGAAATCATTAAAGATTTAATTGAATTGATGGTCCACATATACCGTACATTGATCCATTGCTTGGAGAGCTTCACAATGAATTATACCACTCTTCCCATCTCCCTCTATTCATCATTTACCCACTCCTCTCTATGTAATACGGTGCAAGATTCCATGGAGTGGCATACATAATAATCAACAATAAGAAATAAAAATAAATGAAAAAGAAATAAAGAAATGAAGGTAAAGGGTCGGACCTGGTACCCTACTCATGTTTATTCACCTAATAAGATTAACTCCCCATTCCAAACTAAATAAAAAATACATAATCTAAATATGATGATCTTTTAAAAATTTATAGTCGAATGAACCTAGGTGAAAAATATAATATTTAATTTATTAAAAATTAAATTTTATGTATTCCACTAAAATTTGAATGGCTCAAATTTGCACCAAACTATTGTCTGAGGGTAAACACCCTATTCAGGGACCAAATGAGTGGTTAGAAAAACAATTTGGGATTATATTATAGCAGAAAACCCCATTTTTTCTTTTACAAGATTCCAAACTATAAAATTTAAATTTATACTCAAAACTATCTTCTAGAAAAACATGGGTCCTTACAATATTCCCACTATAAACATTCTCATCCCTGAGAAGCCATATAGAAAAACAACAACCTCTCTCTCTACCCATTCATTTGGAATACCAATCTATCTGAATTGTCGTAGAAACCATCCTCATATCATTAAAAACATCCTTCCACATGGAACAAACTTAACTATGACCGATCTAGTACTCTACACCATATTAATACCCTTATCTTCATATCAAAAGCAACCTCTAAGCCCAACTTCCCAAAAAATAGGAATTTCAATGAATAATGAGGGTCACCACCCTTTAATAGCCAATGATTCACTCCTCGTAATATGGTTTTCCTTACACCACTTCTCAATCACAACCTTAAAAAAAATTACACCCAGGAGGAACATTTAGAAAGGAAAAGAAGCTCATCATAGGGCCAACTCTTTCATAGAATGCTCCATAAAAATCAATATAGGGAATGATCATCTCTAAAATGAGTACACTAAGATTCCACCAAGGGGTGTGTATAGATCCCTTATATCCACACTCACTATCCTAATAAAACCATACTAGTATTCATTCATGGGTCAACCATCTCACGGTACCTGATTCATTTCACGATGTCACATCTACAATAGGTGGACATTCTATGACAACATACAAGATCCAAGCACATGGAATGCCTTGAAACATTAGTCCACAACTAGCACCTGACCACCCACCAATTTAGATTCAAATAATACTACACACAACAAGCATGTATATAGCATCCTGCCTTTTTATCACATAATCTTTCATTACATTTTACAAAACCGAAGATCTTTAAGGTTTAGTGTCTTGGAAACCAGGAACATAATACATGAAACAAAAAAAACATTATTCTTAAACACTTGAAAGGATTCTCCTTAAGTTAATCTTAGGGTCATTACTACATCTCATAACCTGGGGACATACATCAAAAGAAAGGGTGAGCAGAAGGCCTAGTAAGGGAAACAAGAGAAACATTTTACATGTGAACTTGAGATACTTCAATAAGGTCATGAAAAAAAACTTTAAGGCATGAGAAAGAAATCATGTGGCATATCATAATAAAAATATCATTTTTCATAACTTTAAAATGTGGCTACATCATTTAACATAGAAAATCATGAACATATCACCAAGTTCAATCCCCAAAGTGTCATTTGAAAATTACCATGGTTATTCACCAAGATATCGTGAAAATTGTAATCTCTAGTGGTTACATCATTACCCAATGAATTGGAGCGCTATCAGGATGCACCCTTAAATATGCCTTTATTATCATGTGAGCCACATATATAATTATCAATTATTTCATAAATAACCCATATAGCATAAAATAAATGGCTTTCATTTCATGATCATAACCTTTTAAAAACTGCTTTAAAGACATGATCTTAATGTCACTTTAAACCCACGGAAAGGGAAAGCGGGTCTCATGTATGTAAATCCCAAAATTTAAAAAAGAACATTTTGATATATACGTGAATACCCTTGTAGAAATAAGAGCTTTGATTATTCACTTTATAACATTAAATAATTTTTAGAAAAGAGAGAGGCATTTTGAGACAAAAATTCTGCAGCATAACGGCTATGTTTCGGAGTTTTAGAAAACATTGAAAGGAGAGGGGACATGGGTCAAACATTCATAAATGACCCATAAAACAGTAGAGCTACAGAATAAAAATGATATATGAAAATGGTAATGAAATTATATGTACATACCATTTGAAATGAAAAACATGTAAGGAAGACAAAAATTACATTTCTCTTATGAAAATTCGGCAGCCTAACGGCGTCACTTACTTCAACAAAATGATTTGAAAAGATAAAATAGGGTCACTCATCATGTTAAAATAAGAGTTCATTATGATATATATAGAGATAATACCCCAACATAATAAAAAAAGAACTTGAAAGACTTGACATGAAAGTAGAATTTTGAAAAGAATGAGAAGGGTGAAAGAATCCCCTTAAAAATTCGGCAGCCTAACGGCGTCACTTAAACATTCTTAAAACGAATTGATGAGAGAAAGATGGGGTATCTCATCATATGAACATAAAAATGGCAGTAATATAAATATAGAAGAACATAATATAAAATAAGAACATGGAGTATGAAATAAATGACCTAAATGAGATTACTTGAAAAGAAAGGGAGAGGTCGGATCCCTTACCTTAAAACGTAACTCTTAAAACTCAATGTTTGGGACCTTGAGGGCTTGGGGGAACCTTGGGAGGACTCCTCGGAAGGTAAGGAGAGAATAAATTCGTTAATGATGGTTTTGGAGTCGAATGGATGAGATGAGGGCTTGATATTTATAGGGAAAGTGAGGGGACAAGGCATTAATGGCCAAGGGACACCTCACAAGTGCTTTTCTCAAAACCATGTGCTCTCCCATGGAATTTACCATGGAGTTAGGCAACATGGGTCCCCCAATACAATAATTCATCACCTTTTGTCGTCCAACCCTTAAAATATCTCATTACATCATCATGACACAGTTATGATTTCATTAAACATACTGAAACCCTAAAACTGTATTTTTACTATTCACTGAAAATTCAACTTTCTCATAAAAATCCCAAAATTTCACCTTAACCAAATATCAATGCTATGATTTCAAAAATGAACTCTATTTTATAAAAATAATTTTCTAAATATTTTTAATTTAATTTTTAAATAAATACACTATTCACTGAAAATTCATTTTTTCCAGAAAAATCCCCGAAAATTACCTTAACATAATATCGATGCTCCGAGTTCAAAATTGAAATCCATTTTATAAAAATAATTTTCTAAATATTTTTAATTAAATTTTTATTTAAAAAACACTATTCACCCGAAAAAAACTAATACTTGACTAATAATTTATGAAACCGTTATTTAACCATTTTATTGAATCACATTACTTAATCAAGGTGCCTAGATTATTTTAATGCTTTATTTAAGTGAGATTACTAATCCATTTGGTCACATTACTAATTCTAAGCATAAAATCACTATTCATAATTTACTATTCATCAATAATCAAGTTGATCTTATTAGACTCTAATTTTCGTACTGGACATAATTGTAGAAGACCATTTTTTGAATATCATTACACATTTTTAATTATTTAAGGTTTACATAAACTTTTTTAAAATATCCTTTTTCTAAAATTCATCAAAAATATGTATAATATTTATTCGGTCATTTAAAAATTCAAAAACTTCATCATAAGATGAAATCCCAATTTTTTATTTAAAACAAAGGATTACACAAGGCAGTTACGGTCTCCTTATATAGCCCCTTATCACACCAGCATAGGACCTAAGTGTAAGGTGTGCTAAGGTGAGGGAATCTGAGGGAGCATCGGCCAACATCACACGAGTAGTAATTTCTATCAGTTTGAACTTCTCGTGAAGGCGATTCTGTTCTAGCTTCACATGATGAAGTTCGGCTTGGGTTTGGTCTAGAGCAAAGCCCAGTGGTGCTACCTCCTTCCCAAGTTCTGTTAGATGGGCTTCGATCGGTCCAAGACTACTGGGTGAGGCCATAAAATCTTCTTTCTATATTAATTAACCAAGATCATTTGTATTTAGAGACAAATATCGAAATTTTTAGTTTCTAGTGGTCATATTGACCAATGGTCATATGAAAGTCAAAAAACCAACAGTCTCATTTTAATTATACTCATGTTATCCATGAAACAGTTTTGTTGAGTATTAAAAAAAATATAAAATAAAATAACACACAGAATTCGGAAACAAGATTTATTCAAAATTTCGGGTCGTTACAATCTTCCCCCCTTAAGAAATTACGTCCTCGCAATTTTTAAAATTTGGTTTTCAAATTTCATTGAAAGTCCCACATCGGAAAAGGAGTCAGTAAAACTATTACTTTAAAAGAAAAAAAGGGAAGTACAAAGGTCACTCGAGTTAACCCACACTAGGATTCCATGTAGGAAAACATGGACATGGAGGAGAAATCAAAGGGCCATGTTCTGAGGGAGAGTGATAGAAAACATGATTAGGAGAAAGTTAACCATAAGAAAATCCCAAACTTACGATGTGTGTAAACGGTCTTTGATTACCAAGTAGGAAACGTAAACCAACAACGTTTTTGTTTTACGTTCCTTTTCATAATTTTGAGGTATTCATTTACTACATAGAACAAAAACATAAGAAAATATACTAACCTTCAATTAGAGTTTCATCCTTTAATAAGTTTCTACCAAAACTAATCTTTTCTCAAAACGATGAGCATTCAAAACTAATTGGTCTCATCAAAACACAAGAATCATCTTCTAGAGAATCACAAAATCCAGAAAAGATTAACAATCTATTTCTTCTATCTTTATACATTATCCCAAAAATAGAAAGGGTAATGTAAAACAACTCTTTAAAAAGAATGAATCCCATAGGAATGGAAACTACTGTTAAATCTTCAAAGTTACATGGTACTACCCAAAGCTCATCATAGACCATTCCATAAATAACGGTCCTTAAAATTCCTCAAAATAAACCAAACTAAGATTGAAACCCAAATACAAGAAGGATTTGATAACATAGTCTTCAAAAATAAACTTCATTGTTCATCTCCAAACAACATCAACCACTCATAACAACTTATAACAAAAGTAGCTAACCAAAACATATTTTATCCAAGATAGGTTAATCATTCCCATAAGTAACCTATAATACCATATGCTTACCTTAAATTCATCAATTCATCAAAATATAAGTCAAACATACTCCTCAATGAAAATACCGTAGTAATATATTTACCTCGATCATATAGGGTCCCCAAAATAGTGAATGTCTTCAAAAATAATAATCATCTTTTAATCCCCTAATCATATTTGTCATATTAATACGGAAATCGTCACATTTCTTATCACATTGGTTGTTGGTACATGTTCTTCCATTTCCCACCATTAACTAAGAAGAGAAAGTATAATTAGAGGCTTAAATACTTAGCCAATAATCATGAAAAGGAACTTAAAGCATATAAGGATAACTTGTAGAAGAAAAGTATACCCTAAATTGTGATCCCCTAGGTTACCATCTAGGTTATCCATGATCATATATTCTTATGTGAATCTTTATTTTATTTTATCTTTGTTCCTTTAACAATGGTTCATACTAAGCTTATTAATTTACCAAAGCATATCCCCTGGGAGTGTCGTAACCAAGAGTGCAGCAAGGACCGTTGTCGTGTACTAGTTCCCATTTGAGTCTAGCTCAAAGCGGTGTTTTCGGGTTTTACCCCTATGTACATTTGTGCCAGAGCCACCTCTACCTGCTCGTATCTAGACATAGATGTATTTTCTTGGCAACCCATTACTCAATACTCACCAAAATACCAGGAAGATTCTCTATATATAAACTTTTCTATAGGATTCTTCCTAAAGTTTTCATATCCTAATTTTTACAAATAACTAAATCATCCTTTGATACCAACTATAGCATCCCACCTTTTTATCACATAAACTTTCATTACATTTTACAAAACCGAGGATTTTTAAGGTTTGGTGTCTTGGAAACCAGGAACTTAAAACATGAAACAAAAAAAACATTCTTCTTAAACACTTAAAAGGCTTCTCTTTATGTTCATCTTAAGTTCATTACTGCATCTCATAACCTGGGGACATACATCAAAATAAAGGGTGAGCAGAAGGCCCAGTAAGGGAAACAAGAGAAACATTTTACATGTGAACTTGAGATACTTCAATAAGGCCATGAAAAAAACATTAAGGAATGAGAAAGAAATCATGTGGCATATCATAATAAAAATAACATTTTTCATAACTTTAAGATGTGGCTACATAATTTAACATAGACAATCATGAACATATCACCAAGGTCCATCCTCAAGGTGTCATTTGAAAATTACCAAGGTTATTCACCAAGATATCGTGCAAATTTAAATCTCTAGTGGTTACATCATTACCCAATGCATTGGAGCGCTATCCGGGAGAACCCTTAAATTTGAATTTATTATCATTTGATCCACATATATCATCATCAAACATTTCATAAATAACCCATGTATCATAAAATAAATGGCTTTCATTTCATAATCATAACGTTTTAAAAACAGCTTTAAAGACATGATCTTAATGTCACTTTAAACCCACGGAAAGGGAAAGAAGGTCTCATGTATGTAAATCCCAAAATTTAAAATAGAAAATTTTGATATATATGTGAATAACCTTGTATAAATAAGATCTTTGAGTATTCACTTTATAACATAAAATAATTTTGAGAAAAGAGAGGCATTTTGAGATGAAAATTCTGCAGCATAACGGCTATGTTTCGGGGTTTTAGAAAACATTGAAAGGAGAGGCGACATGGGTCAAACATTCATAAATGACCCATAAAACAGTATAGGGAAAGAATAAGAAGGATATATAAACATGGTAATGAAATTTTAATGACATACTATTTGAAATGAAAAACATGGAAGGAAGACAAAAATTAGATTTCTCTTATGAAAATTCGGCAGCCTAACGACGTCACTTACTTCAACAAAATGATTTGAAAAGATAAAATAGGGTCTATCATCATGTGAAAATAAGAGTTCATTATGATATATATAGAGATCATACCACAACATAATAAAAAAATAACTTGAAATACTTGACATGAAAGTAGAATATTGAAAAGAATGAGAAGGGTGAAAGAATCCCCTTAAAAATTCGGCAGCCTAACGGCGTCACTTAAACATTCTTAAAACGAATTGATGAGAGAAAGATGGGGTCTCTCATAATATGAAAATAAAAAGGGAAGTAATATTAATATATAACAACATCTTCCAACATAAGAACATGGAGTATAAAAGAAATGACATAAAAGAGATTACTTGAAAAGAAATGGAGAGCTCGGATCCCTTACCTTAAAACGCAACTCTTAAAACTCAAAGGTTGGGACTTTGAGGGCTTGGGGGCACCTTGGGAGGACTCTTTGGGAGTTAAGGAGACCAGAACATCATTAGGGATGGTTTTGGAGTCGAATGTATGAGAGGAGGGCTTGGTATTTAAAGGGAAAGTGAGGGGACAAGGCATTAATGGCCAAGGGACACCTCACAAGTGCTTTTCTCAAAACCATGTGCTCTCCAATGGAATTTACCATGGAGTTAGACCACATGGGTCCCCCAATACAATAATTCATCACCTTTTGTCGGCAAACCCTTAAAATATCTCATGAAATCATCATGACACAGTTATGATGTCATTAAACATATTGAAACCCTAAAACGGTATTTTTACTATTCACTGAAAATCCAACTTTCTCAGAAAAATCCCAAAATTTCACCTTAACCAAATATCAATGCTCTGATTTCAAAAATTAACTCCATTTTATAAAAATAATTTTCTAAATATTTTTAATTTAATTTTTAAATAAATACACTATTCACCAAAAATTCATATTTTTCAGAAAAATCCCCAAAAATTACCTTAACATAATATCAATGCTCCGAGTTCAAAAATGAAATCCATTTTATAAAAATAATTTTCTAAATATTTTTAATTAAATTTTTAATTAAAAAACACTATTCACCCGAAAAAACTAATACTTGACTAATAATTTATGAAACCGTTATTTAACCATTTTGTTGAATCACATTACTTAATCAAGGTGCCTAAATTATTTTAATGCTTTATTTAAGTGAGATTACTAATCCATTTGGTCACATTACTAATTATAAGAATAAAATCACTATTCATAATTTACTATTCATCAAAATCATGTTGATCTTATTAGACTCTAAATTTCGTACTGGACATAATTGTAGAAGACCATTTTTTTAATATCATTGCACGTTTTTAATTATTTAAGGTTTACATAAACTTTTTTAAAATATCCTTTTTCTAAAATTCTTCAAAAATATGCATACTATATTTATCCAGTCATTTGAAAATTCAAAAACTTCATCATAAGATGAAATCCCAATTTTTAATTTAAAACAAAGGATTACACAAGGCAGTTACGGTCTCCTTACATAGCCCCTTATCACACCATCATAGGACCTAAGTGTAAGGTGTGCTAAGGTGAGAGAATCCAAGGGAGGCTCGGCCAACATCGCACGAGTAGTAATTTCTATCAGTTTGAACGTCTCGTGAAGGCGATTCTGTTCTAGCTTCACATGATGAAGTTTGGCTTGGGTTTGGTCCAGAGCAAAGCCCAGTGGTGCTACCTCCTTCCCAAGTTCAATTAGATGGGCTTCGATCGGTCCAAGACTACTGGGTGAGGCCATTAAATATTCTTTCTATATTAATTAACCAAGATCACTTGTATTTTGAGACAAATATCGAAATGTTTAGTTTCTAGCGGTCATATTGACTAATGGTCATATGACAGTCAAAAACCCAACAGTCTAATTTTAATTATATTCATGTTATCCAATGAAACAGTTTTGTTGAGTATAAAAATATATATATAATAAAATAACACACAGAATTCGGAAACAAGATTTATTCAAAATTTCAGGTCGTTACAATGTATCTTTATCACCTGATTTTTACTCTAATGAGTAGTCCCTTGTAAAGATACACTGACCATTCTACACAACAAATCTCTTTTATTAAGCTAGATTTCCCCTTATAACTCATCTTAAAAATAGAAAAAATCACATGTTCCACAATTTATTCCATGACCACCCATCACCCAGTTTCATTCTAGTCACCAGTAGCTACCCACACTTTTCCTATATTAGCAATAGTAGAAACACGAGTCGACCATTCCTGGCACTCAAATATTCCTACCAATCGAATCCAATATCAAAAAACATGCACCTGAGGTGCTTCATCATATGATAAAGGTATAAAAATGCATATAACACAAAAAAAAAGAAGAAACTTCCATTCCACAATCCAAAAAAAATCATAAAACATGGATCACACACTAAAACAAAATTGAAAAAACAAAGGCCAACCACTCATGAAGGATTCCCTTGAAGAAAACTGATGTTGATTAATTGGGGTCCGAGTTAAAAGTAATGGACTCTAGGTATCCCACTTATCACTATAGAAAAATTCTCATAACTATAACACAATGTTAATCCACTATGCCTATTAAATAAAATCCTCTCAAAAGAAAGTAAATATCACAACGGCCTATGGGGGTCAAAATTGAAAAAATGACCTCAAAGGGATTTATCCTCATAGGAATGCTCATAATGAACTACTCCTTGTAGGTCATGAAACCAACAAAAAAGTGATCCATAACTATCACTCACTTAAAATCCATAAACGACAATAACACTTGGAGGTCCAGTTCATAAGAAGATTTATGGTATCCATTGACACCATACATAGTAATCTAACTAGATAAACAAAAAATTGAAAAACAACACCCTACTAGGGGTACAACAGAAAGGGAATCATATTCCATATCGAGAAATTAGGGTAACTGCACTTCCTTTTCTTGATAATTTAGTCGTTAGACTCACAGAAACATTACTCAACCTGGATCCACGTAATCTTTGTAACGTCCTGAGTTCGGAGCCCCTCCACTGGTGCCCCGTACCCGGTTCGCCACATGACCTCAAGCGTGTTTCCCCAAATGCCATAGGATGCCGACTTGTAGCGGGGGCCTTGGTGAGTCGGTGGGAAAACTATTCCCTCATTCGGTAAGGTATACCAGGTAAGAAAACAACAATAAACAACGGAAGCAGTAAACGACATGCACAACAACAGAAACCAAACAACGGAAGAAATGTAGATATATTACTATGATGAAAATGATGCAGTAGGTACAAGTATCTAAGGAAAACAGAAAACACAACAACGCGCTTAAATACAACTAAAACCAAGTGCAAAAGAAAAACAAATAATCTTCTCAGCATCGTGAGCCACGGCTCGGTCCCTTGCTCCCCAGCTCCTGATGCAGTCAAGAACCTAAAGTAGAAGGGCGCTTGCCTTTGTCTATACCTGCAGCAACATAATCTTCTTGGGCCCAAAATCATGGCCCAAACAGGGTGTGAGATAGAATCCCAGTAGGAAATCACCCAAAGGTTTGTGCCTAACAGTCAATGAATACATGGCAGTACTAAAACAAGAAGCAGTAAATAGAAAAGAACAAACAGCTACAATCCACAGTTCTAACAAGCATAGCACACAAGTAATCCATCAACAACAAGAAGAAAATAGGTAACCCTCTGGGTAGCTCTCACATTCTAACCCCTATGGTTAAACCTCTAAGTACTAGCAACCCTATGGAAGGCACACACATTCTCACCCCTCTGGTTCAGCTACGTAATTAAGAAGACTCTCTGGGGAATCACTCATCGTCAGTTCCCCCTATAGTCTCATATCGTGCTAAAGGCTCTCTGGGGAAGCGCTCCACGTCAATTCCCCCTGTGGCTCGAGTCGTAATTAAAATACACTCTGGAGAATACCTTCCGTCAATTCTCCCCTTGGTCTCGCATCGTGATTAAAAGACACTCTAGAGAAGCCCTTCCGTCAATTCCCCCTTTGGTCTACTACTCTAGGTTCTCACAGTCCTGGGTGAAAGATAATACATGCTCAGAGCATGTGTACATCGTCCAAGTAAACCTCCCGAACTACTTTGCTATCAACTAAGGCTCAACAGCAAAACAAGGCAACAGTCCACAACCCTACAACTAAGCATGGAAACTGGCTAAATGCCAAACAGACAGAACAAGCATGGCAAGCAAACTGAGCACAAAGAAAATACTCTAATCACAAGAAATAACTTCTACTAAAGCAATCAAGCAAAGCAGGCAAGTAACAAGGGAAAAACAGGAAACGTGCAAACCCCGTTCAAGGGTATTGGTGGAAATTTCACAAAATATCCATCAACTTTCTACAGAAAGGCACAAACCACCTACCTCGATCCTAGGAGATCGATATACGTGAACCTCGAAGACAGATTCATCTTAGAACGAGGTAGATATGAGAAAACGCACAAAACGTTTATCCCAAGATAACATAAAAAAGGAGGAATCAAGAAACAAGGCTCAAGCAGAAGGATGAACTCACCGCTGTGATTCCAACGCAATCGACCGTGCTCGAATCGGAGGACGGACGGCGATGCGGAATCTTGGAGAAGATTCGGCCATACGGACGCTCTCGGATAGTTGAAAACTGAAGAGAAAGACGAATATGGGGGTTAGGCGCGACCCTGGTCTGTTTAATGAAAAAAAAGTACACCGCATGTACTTCTAGAGTACACAGCGTGTACTTCAAGTTTTTCTGTACTCTGAAAAACCGGCCTCCACCTCAGCCTTACACAGCGTGTGTGTGGCCCGGACATGGCCACCACACGGCTTCGATCCAGAATAGAGTACACGGCGTGTACTCAAGAATACACGGCGTGTACTCAAGAATACACGGCGTGTACTTTGAAAATTTCCAGAAAAAACCCATTTTTCGTAAAAACTACAGAAAAAAGGAAAAACATACCTGAACGAAGGTCCGGGTTCTTACAAACTTCCCCCCTTAAAGAAATTAGTCCCCGAATTTCCCTAACAAGGTGGAGAAGAAGAATCCCCGAATAGCTCTGGCCACTGTGATCGTACATCAGCCTCCCTATCCCAGGTCTCATCATGTACTCGCCCGTGATGCCATAACACTCATAACAGAGGAACAGACCGCCCGAAGAGAACCTTCATAACACGATCGACAATCTGGATAGGATGCTCCTCGAATGACGCATCCGCTTCAAGCTCGACTTCCTCAGGCTGAAAGACGTGAGACGGGTCTGAAAAGTAACGTCGGAGTTGAGAGACGTGGAAGAAGTCGTGCATGGACCGATACCTCTGAGGTAGCTGCAACCAATAGGCGACAGGCCCCACTCTCTCCAAAACCTTAAACGGCCCGACGTACCGTGGCGGGAGCTTACCCTGTCTCAGAATCCTCTTGTCTCCCAACCTCGGTGCCACACGTAGGAAAACCCGATCACCGACCTCGAACTCCATAGGTCATCTCCGCTGATCAGCATAAGACTTCTGTCGAGACTGTGCTATAGCCATCCTCTTCTGAATCAGCTCTATCTGCTCTGAAGTCTCCTTTACAAGACGAGGTCCTAGCAAAGCTGCCTCTCCTACCTCCAGCCAGCATAAGGGTGATCGGCATGGCCTACCATACAAAGCCTCGTATGGCGCCATCTGAATGGTCTCCTGGAAACTGTTTTTGTAGGCGAACACCACCAGAGGAATATGCTTCTCCCAAGAACCTCCAAAGTCAAGGATTCATGCTCGGAGATTATCCTCAAGCACCTGGATCGTGCACTCAGATTGGCCATCAGTCTGGGGATGGTATGTTGTACTCAAAAGTACATGTGTACCCAAGGCCTTCTGAAGTCCCTACCAGAACCGAGAGGTAAACCAGGCATCTCTGTCTGAAACAATAGAGCGTGGAACTCCATGCAGACGCACAATCTCTCTGATGTAAAGTCGTCCCAGATCATCGACACTAAATGTTTCCTTGATTGGCATGAAGTGAGAAACCTTTGTAAGTCTTTCGATGACAACCCAAACAGCATCGTTCCCTCGTGGTGACCTCGACAACCCAGTCACGAAGTCCATCTCAACATCGTTCCACTTCCACTCCAGAATGGGTAACTTCTGTAAAAGGCCTACTAGTCGCTGATGCTCTGCTTTCACCTGTTGACAAGTAGAACATCTCATGACAAAACCAGCAACATCCTTCTTCATACCTGGCCACCAGTACTGGTGATGAAGATCCCGATACATCTTGGTGACGCCAGGATAAACTGCCCAAACTAAGGAATGGAAATCCTGCATCAGCTCCTCGCGTATGTCTGATGGCACCCATACACATCCTTGGAAACGCAAGATCTCATCCTTTCCCACTTTCCATCCAGGAAGAGGGTCCTCTCCTGACACACTCTCCCTCAGGACTAATCCTTCCGAGTCTAATAGATGCCTCATCCATACCCGATTAAGTAGCGTGGAGGTAACAGCTACAGAAGATAGAAAAGTCTGTCCCCGTCTGTCATGCACCTCTAGATGCATCTCAAAGAATAGAGCCATCAGCTGCCACTCACTACTAGCCTCTTGAACTGCCTGAATTTGAGTTCTCCTGCTCAACGCATCTGCCACGGCATTGCCCTTTCCCAGCGTATAGGCATGATCAAAGTCAAAAGACTGTAGATACTCAACCCACCTGCGCTACCTCGGATTCAGATCACACTGAGTGAAGATATACATGAGACTCTTGTGGTCAGTGAAGACCACAAAGTGCTCTCCCAGAAGATAGTGTCTCCAACAGCGCATGGCATGAACAATAGCTGCCAACTCCAGATCGTGCGTAGGGTAGTTCCTCTCATGTGGCCTCAACTGTCGAGACCCGTACGCAATGACTTCATCTCCCTACATAAGCACATCTCCCAGCCCGATACCCGAAGCATCACAGTAAATAGTGTCGCTCTTTCCTGGATTTGGCAAGACTAGTATCGGTGCTAACGTCAACCTCCCTTTCAACTCCTGAAAGGCTGACTCACAAGAATCTGACCATAAGAACCCCTCCCCCTTCTTGGTCAGACCTGTCAAGGGTTCTGCTACACAAGAAAAGTCCCGAATGAAGCGTCTGTAGTATCCAGCTAGCCCTAGAAAGCTCCGTACCTCAAAAACGTTCTTCATATGCTCCCAGGAAACTACAACTCTCACATTCTCTAGGTCCACAGATACTCCTGCCTCTGAGATAACGTGACCCAAGAAGTGAATCTGATCCATCCATAAGTTTCACTTCGAGAGTTTAGGATAAATTCGATGCTCTCTGAGTGTACTCAGAATGATCTCAAGATGGGTGGCATGGTTGTGTCGAGTGTGAGAGTACACCAAGATATAATCCATGAAGACCACGATGAAGGAATCCAAGTAAGGATGGAATAATCGGTTCATCAGTGCCATAAAAAATGCAGGAGCGTTCGTGAGTCCGAAGGGCATGACCGTATACTCATAAAGACCGCACCTGCTCCTGAAGGCTGTCAGAGGTATATCTGATGGTCTAACACGCAACTGATGATAACCGGACCTCAAGTCGATCTTCGAGAACACCTGGTATCCTCGAAGATGATCAAAAAGGTCATCAATCCGTGGAAATGGATATCGGTTCTTGATTGTCAACTGGTTCAGCTTTCGATAATCCACACAAAGCCGAAGGGTACCGTCTTCCTTCTCTGCAAATAGGATAGGCGAAACCCAAGGATAAGTAATGGGTCGGATGAAACCCTAGCCTGTAGCTCCTCCAACTGCTTCTTGAGCTCCTGCAACTCAAGTGTGGCCATCCTATAGGGAGGAATGGACACCGGTGCCACTCCTGGCACGATCTCAATAGAAAATTCTACCTCACGCTCCGGAGGAAAACATGAAAAGTCACCTAGAAATACATCTCAGAAGTGATCCACCACTGGAGGGAAGTCCAACTGTGGAGTCCCCTAATCATCCAGGTAAAGGCTAGCAATCTGGGCCGTCACTCCTCCTAGCCCAAGATGCTCGAGTCCCGCCCGACTCGCCTGAATGTCCCATTCGCCTCTATGAAGGAAAGATTCAGCCTCGGGTGAAATGAAACTGACTCTGCGGAGATAGCAGTCGACGACTTCCCGGAAGGGAATCAACCAGTCCATGCCAAGGATGACATCATAGCATGTCATCTCTAGGACATAGAGGTCCCATAAGAAGCGATGCCCTGCAACCTCGAGAGGGCACTCTCTACACTGGCGTACACTAGATGTCCTCATTCCCAAAGGTGTGTCTAGTGTCAACGAGTTGGCAGAAAAAAAAAGATGCAGAGTCCAAGGCTCTCCACAATAGTGATAGAGATAAAGCAATGCGTAGCACCAGTATCGAAAAGGTCTGAAGATAAAACTAAGGCCACTAAAATCATACCTCGGACAGTAGAAGGGTCGGGATCCTTCCCATGATATGTCTGCTCCATGGAGAAGGATTGGCCTGCACCGCGGCCCTGTGCCCCTGACTGACCACTCTAATCTGAACCTCCCTGCTGGTGCTGAGGGACTAGTGGCTGACCACCACGACCTCCACCTCCACCTCCGCCCGAACGGCCGGAAGAACTCCAGTTCCCTGAATGGTGAGAGACTGGTGGGGCTGCTCCTGAACGAGGAGTCATGGAAGAACCCCGGTCACCTGCTGCTGGTGAGAAAACCAGGCAGAAACGGTGAAGGTGACCCATCTTATTGCAAGATAGGCACTCCACTGGGTCTCTCTGGCACTGCATCCACGTGTTCCCTTTCCAGCCACACTGGTATCATGTCACCTGGCAACCTGATGATGCATCTCGCTTCCTCGAATCGTCGCACGTAGGCTCCCTACGGCGCTTATTGCTGCCATATGAAGGAAAGATTGCTCTAGAAGCAGAACCACCTGGACTCGCAGCTCTAGAGTCTCTCAGATTGCGCTCCGCAATCAGTTCCCTGTTGACGATGGAAGTAATGGAAGTCAGCTGGAAGATGTTCACCTGTGAGCGAATCTCCCGCCTGAGTCCATCCTCAAACATCCTCACCAAAAACACCCCACTCCCATCCCGAAGGGGTGTAAAATGCTGCAGCTCTTTGAAACGAGAGGAATATTCCATGACAGATATAGTACCCTTATCTAAGATCATGAAATCTTGGGCTCGATCGGCCCTCAGGGTTTCCGGGTAAAAGTAGTCGTAGAACACGCACTGGAACTCCTCCCAAGTCATAGTCTGCTGCTGACCCACCTGTGAGATCACATCCCACCACCTCTTGGAGGATTCTCAGAGCATGTAGGTGGCAAGCTTGACCCGCCTCTCTGGAGGCATCTCCAGATGCTTGAATATAGTCAGCATGGCTTCCAGCCATGACTCTGCATCTTGAGGTCCTCCCTCCCCTGAGAACATGGGAGGAGGATGCTGCTGAAAGACCTGCGTCAAGTCTTCCATAGATGAGGCAGGAGGCGGTGCTCCCTGGATGGCCTACATCATCCTCATGAAACCCTCCCTAAATTGCGCATCGACACCCACAACTGGTACAACAAACGGTGCCAAGGCTGGCTCGGTTGGGGGATCGACAAGAAGTCCCTGATCATCCATGTCTGGCATCTCATCACTGCCTGATGACAGACCTATGACCAGAGGATGTCTCGTAGGCATAACTCTGAAAGATCAAAAGCACACCTTAGATCAGGAAAACAAGGACAGAGAACACAAGAGTACGAAATGGGAACAGGGGAAAAACACACACAAGATTTCAAAACACAACTACATGGTGTGTATAAAAAAACTACACGGCGTTTCTACTTAACCCACTGACATGGGTGTGTACCCCTGCCCTACAAGTCGTGTACACTTCAAACTACACGATGTGTTGACTCCAACACACGGCGTGTACTTGAAAACTATTCCCCTGCCCGAGTCTCCTTACATGGATAACCCACACGGTCCGACTCAACCCGAGACTACACGGCGTGTTCGAATCAAACACGGCGTGCACTAGATGAGGCTTCGGTGGTCCGTGTTGTTGAGTACATGGCTGTCTACACGGCTAGACCTTACACGGAATTCTCCGAACAAGTAAGGCCTGCACAGGTGAAGGAGATATCGTCTCGTGTTGTTCATGACACGGTCGAGTACCTGGAAAGACTACACGGCGTGTTCAGAACAAACACGGCATGTGGAAAGGAAGGTAACACCAGACCATGTTGTTCGTGACATGGTCGGGTACCTGGACAAGACTACACAGCATGTTCCCTATAGACACATCGTGTTCTACCCGAGCTTCCCCAGCCTGTGTTGTTAGTGACACGACCGGGTACACGGCCCCAAACTCACACGGCGTGTACCAATGGTACTCGGCGTGTTCTTGAAGTTACTTTTACGACATCATTTTATGCTCACACGGTCAGTGAAACGGCCTGAAAACTACACGGCGTGTATCTAAAAAGTACACGCCGTGTATTCTGGGTTTTGCTGGGTAGTATCTCAGAAACTGCATAGAATTCCAGAACACAAAAATAAGGCGAAAAGTTCCAAATTCCGATCCGTGAGGGCCCATAACACCGCAAGAACCAAAATTTGGCATTCATTTTTAAGAAAGGAACAAAACAAACAGTTTTCTAACATAACAGCAGAGAATATATTAAGAATCTATCACAAAAGCATGCATAATTTTACACAGAGCCTATCACAACAGCATGCAATCGCTAATGCACCCTATATGGCATGGCAAGAATGCATGACATGTGATTTCTACAAGTGCCTATATGATGTATGAGATGGCATACCCTCATCTCATCGGGTTGTGACATAAATAGAACCAAAATATCAAAACAATAACCGCACAAGTCATACGAATCACTCTAGGTGAAAACATACCAACCATAAAATCTCAAAAACCAGAAAACTGCAATTAACGAGGTAGTATGGCTTTTCCTTGTACATGGGTTAGCTACTCCCGAGCACAGCTTAATGCCAAGTACTGAATCCTTCCTATCCCTGTCTAAGGTATCCAAATAGTAAACCAAGAGAAAAGAACCTCCTCTGATACCACTTTGTAACATCCCAAGTCCAGAACCCCTCCACTGGTGCCCCATACCCAGTTCGCCACATGACCTCAAGCGCGTTTCCCTGAATTCCAGAGGCTGCCGACGAGCAGCGAGGGACTTGGTGAGTCGGTGGGGAAACTATGCCCACATTCGGTAAGGTATACCAGGTATGAAAACAACAATAAAAAATAGAAGCAGTAAATGACATGCACAACAACAGAAACCAAACAACGGAAGAAATGTAGATATATAACTATGATGAAAATGATGCAGCAGGTATAAGTATCTAAGGAAAATAGAAAACAAAACAACGCACTGAAATACAACTGAAACCAAGTGCAAAATAAAAACAAATAATCTCCTCAGCATCGCGAGCCACGTCTCGGTCCCATGCTCCCCAGCTCCTGATGTAGTCAAGACCCTGAAGTAGAAGGGCGCTTGCCTTTGTCTATACATGAAGCAACATAATCTGCTTGGGCCAAAAAACATTGCCCAAACAGGGTGTGAGATACCATCCCAATAGGCAATCACCCAAAGATTTGTGCCTAATAGTCAATGAGTACATGGAAGTACTAAAACAAGAAGTAGTAAACAGAAAAGCACAAACAACTACAATCCACAGTTCTAACAAGCATAACACACAAGTAATCCGTCAGCAACAAGAAGAAAACAGGTAACCCTCTGGGTTTCTCTCACATTCTAACCCCTATGGTTCAACCTCTAAGTACTAGAAACCCTTTAGGAGGCACACACAGTCTCACCCCTCTAGTTCAGCTAGTTAATTAAGAAGACTCTTTAGGGAAGAACTCATCATCAATTCCCCCTATAGTCTCTTATCATGCTAAAGGCTCTCTGGGGAAGCACTCAACGTCAATTCCCCCTGTTGCCTTCATCTTAATTAAAAGACACTCTGGAGAATCCCTTTCGTCAATTCTCCCCTTGGTCTCGCATCGTGATTAAAAGACACTCTAGAGAAGCCCTTCCATCATTTCCCCCTTTGGTCTACTACTCTAGGTTCTCACAGTCCTGGGTGAAAGGTAATACATGCTTAGCGCGCGTTTATATCATCCAAGTAATCCTCAAAAACTACTTGGATATCAACTAAGGCTCAACAGCAAAACAAGGCAACAGTCTACAATCCTACAACTAAGCATGGCAATTGGATACACGCCAAACAGGCAGAACAAGCATGAAAAGTGAACTGAGCACAAACAAAATACTCTAATCATAAGAAATAACCTCTACTAAAGCAATCAAGAAAATCAGAAAAGTAACAAGGGAAAAACAGGAAACACGCAATACCCCGTTCAAGGATATTGGTGGAAATTGCACAAAATATCCATCAACTTTCTACAGAAAGGCACAAACCACCTACCTCGATCCTAGGATATCGATATACGTGAACCTTGAAGATAGATTCCTCTTAGAACGATGTAGATCTGAGAAAATTCACAAAACATTAATCCCACGATAACGTGAAAACAAGGAGGAATCAAGAAACAAGGCTCAAGAAGAAGGAAGAACTCACCAATCTGATTCCAACGCAATCTACCGTGCTCGAATCAGAGAACGGACAGAGAGATGAAATCTCAGAGAATATTCGGCCATACGAATGCTCTCAGACGGTCAAAAACTGAAGAAGAAGATGAATATGGGGGTTAGGCGTGACCCCGGTCTGTTTAATGAAGAAAAAGAAAGTACACGGCGTGTACTTCTAGAGTACACATCGTGTACGTCAATTTTTTCCGTACTCTGAAAAACAGGCCTCCACCTCAGCCTTACACACCATGTGTGTGGTCCGGACACGGCTAGCACACGGCTTCGAGCCAGAACAGAGTACACAGCATGTACTCAGAAAGTACACGACGTGTACTTTGAAAAGTTCCAGAAAAAACCATTTTTCTTAAAAACTCCAGAAAAAAGGAAAAACATACCTGAACGAAGGTCCAGGTTCTTACAATCATTCATCGCAATAAAATATATATAAAAATTATAGGCCCAAATGAATAGGTCTTAGCCATCAGTAACAATATCAAACTAGTAGATCTATATGATATAAATACTATGTGCATAGTATGATAAATTAGACATCACTTTACTTTGTCATCCCAGAGTAAAAATCCATCCATGTCCTCTTTTCATGTTCCAAGAGTCTGAGATACCTAGTAAATAATAACATATACACAACATGTGCATCAATCATGGAAAAAATCTTATAAAATTATAACACAATAGAACAAAAAACAATATCAACCCCTGGAAACTAGGACTTCTTACCAGAACATGTGTTCTTGACACACCGGTCTAATATCCACCCAAAGTCCCTACACATCACTAATACTCCAATATACCATATTTCAAAAAGTAAATACTAGGAATAAAAACTCTTCTGATACTACTTTGTTACATCCTAACGTAGATTCCACTAAATCGTTGCTTTGAGATGGGGAATTCCAATTCCTCAAACATGCCTCCACAAGTCCTAGAGGCTTCTAACAAGAAGTGAGGGCCTAGGGTGTGATAGTTGGGAGACTATTATAATGTATCAAAGTATGAAAATGGTGGAAATAGATATGTATCATACACAACAGTAAATAAATAGAGTGCAGAAGTAGTCAATAACTAAAATATAACACGTTGCAATAAAAATTAAAATCTATAAAATCTTAAACAAATATGTGATATAATATAACATTGGTCACCCCATGGTCCAACCATAAAGATGTAATATTAAAAAAAGAAACTAATGGAAAATTTACATGGTTTTACTTTAATATCCAAGCTAGACCATGTACCTGGTCTCTATACATTGTTGAACTGCACATGCTTGATCAGTAGAACTGCAACACCAGCTCCGCTTAATCATGAAACTCTAGGACTCATCCATATCAACCATGAAATGTGTGATCGACCTAAAAATGAGACATAAATTCTACCTAAACAACTAGAATAATGTGAAATTGTGAGAATGAATCTCATTAGTCCACCTCATCATGTAACTTATAAATTTGTTGCTATAAGTGTATGAAAAATCAATCTACCCATCCAAGACGAGGTACTACTAAAAAGGTTTGTAAATCCAAATATGATACAACAATTGAACCATAGGTCCATAATCCCAATCAAATGGGAAAATTTTATCTTTTATGTCACAATATATGTAATCATATGTATGTATAGTACCATACTTATACATACATACATATATCTGGAATTCCTAAACAAGTGGAAAAAATAAAAATAATCAACAGTAGTCGATACATGGGATCGTTATCCTAATAGAAATACATATTCTTCATCCCATGGTTGGATTATTTGATCATGCCGACGTTATATATATATAAATATATATATATATATATATATATATATCAATTGGGGTGGATCAGAAAGTAAAATGGCATCAAATTCCCAGAGAGATCTCTTGGTATACCCCAAACCTAGGTCCAAGAGCCCTCACTGTCTCTTGACCTTCAGGTATCTGATAACTATGGGGTAAATTGGGATGTACCACTGTCATTAAAATTACTAGGGAGATCTCATGTTCAATGATTAACATATATCAAAGATCCCTAATTTCATATTTACCTTCAAACATAAAATATTTGTGGTTTGGATCAAGATGTTCTACCCCCATACAAATTCCATGGTAGCTATCATGGTCGACCCCTAACCCAGGTCCAAGATCCCTCACAAATATATTTACCATAAAATATAAGATATTTTTGGGGTGGATCATGATGTACCACTTCCACCCAAATTTTAGTGGAGCTCTCATGGTCTACCCTTAACGTAGATCCAAGACCCCTCCCTGTCTCTTGAACATTAAGCATAACTATATATCAAAATAAAAAAAAATTGTGGGGTATGAATTCCTCCAACACATATCATTTATATAACTGTAATGGTGTAAAACTATATCCCACCCATAATCATACATATCCTAGGAAGAACATCTGATAATCCCAATAGAAAAGAGGATGCCTCACACTAGGCTCAACTGCCACTAACTAGGAAGAATCCCTGGTAAAAAAACTACAATAACAATACATATGTTAAAGCCTAAAAATATTAAGGGTGGCTTGAATTACCAACCCAACACTGCTTCCAAATCCCTAATGGATTACCAGTTCATCACTGGTTCTATTGTAACAGCACAAGATTTTATAAAGAAATATTCTTTTTAATTTTATTAATGTTTTGTGTTGTACGCTACACCAAAAGGAGCTTGCACAACACACATCCTTGACTTGACTTGCATTACATGCAATCGCGACCTTCCTCGATAGCGTGTGTAGTACGCAATACCGAGTTTCACTAAACAACGATATTATTAAAACTAGCCGTTATGAATAGTAATAACCACTTTTTGAAATCCAGTAAATCTTATTTTTCAAAATGAACTTTATTTTTGGATTCGGAGTATCGAATTTAGCCTAAGGTGAAATTTTGGTACTTTTCGGATAACTTTCATATTTTGATGAATAGTGAAAATGACTAAATTTTAATTAAAAACAACTTTTTTAATCGAAATAATTAATAATGATAAATTATTAATTTGAGTGATTTTAAAGTATATTTAGAATATATTTTTACAATTTAATACAATTTTGGTCATTGAATGTAATTTCACATTTAAACCAGACATAATCAAGTGTCAATCATTTGATAGATATTGTTTCTTAAAAACACGCTATTTGTTTTAACAGCGGGATTTAATTATAAAATTAATTAATGCAACTTATATGTTATGAATTTGGTTAAATAGATTTCATTTTTGAATTCGGAATATGAAATATAGCTTAGGATGAAATTTTGGCATTTTTCTGAAAACCTTCAATTTTTGATGAATAGTGAAACCACTAAGTGGTAGGTTAAAAACTGAATTTTGCATAAAACTTAATTTTACCGCTTCTGTGAATGGAATTTCGAAAATCCGACAGACACGGTTAATATCAAGGACTAAAATGTGGTTCAATGAGATGAAAATAATTTTTGGTGAATAGTAACTTTTTACTTTTTTTTACCACGGTTAAAAGTAAATAGGGTAATTAAGGGTAAAGATGATATTATTATTACCCTAACACATGTCCTAATTCTATTGGACAAGTGTATTTCGACCAAAAACAAACTTAGGAATAAAATATGACCATTTAGGCCCACTTGGATTAGATTAGGACATTTATTATTAATTTATTTAAAGAAGGGTTAAAATAGTTAAAATCAAAGTTTAATAAGTAAATCATTTTTAATATGGGGTTATACATAAGATAAATTCGATTGTAAATATTCATTAGAAATCTAAAAATATTTCCTACATGATGGTATTTTATTTGTAATTTTTAGACATCAAATAATTTAATTTATTTATGACACAACGATGATGCAGTAATTATCTTTTTAATGATATATTGACATAATTGATGTTATAAGCACCAAAATAAATGTAATTTGAGATTTTTTATGAATTACACTAATTTTCTAGGTTACTATGATATATTAATGTTGATTTAATCAACTTGGTTCGAACATTTAATTCTGTTATGACTTTCACAAAAATCATATATCAAATAGTGTCAAAATTGACACAAAATAGTTTTTAAATCAAATATTATATTACTAATTGTTATTTTATTCCTAAAAATCTAAGGTTCGGCCAAATGACTTAGATAAGGATATATTTATTAATAATAAACAGTTTGGGGTTCGTTTGGCATTTATAGTAAGTGTATTAACCATATAGTGAAAGAAAACAAAAAGACACGGTAAAAGTTAAATTATTTAACTTAGAGTTAAATCTAATTGATAAGGTTTAAAATAATATCCAAACATGTCTAAATTTGATTGGTTGATGAGATTACAACCCTATCTCATCTAATCTTCGAATATGAGTCATTTTTGGAGGTTTTTAAGTGGGGTTATATTTATTATTTTTAAGAATTCCTAAGGTGCCCCTCTCCTCCCCTATAAAAGGACACCTCCTCCCCCTCCTCCTCACACCAATTTGAGCACTCAAGCTCGGCCAACCCCTGCCAAAATCTCTTCTCCACTTCCCTAGCAACATCCTAGAGGTTCTGGTCTTACTCAAAGACCAATTTTAGTTCCCTAAGAGGAGGTCTCCAAAAGGCGCTTCAAAGAAGAGGTAATTACCGTTACCAATTCTTTCATCTTTATTTCTTCTTCCACTTCTTCTTCTTAGGTTGTTTCATTATGAAGTAATAACATCAGTATCACTCATATACTGATATGTTATTATAAGTATGAAACAACCCTATTTCACCATCTATCCATCCTACGGAAAAATAAATCACCGCGCGTGCGTACGTACGGAATACCGTCTCCACGCCGTGGTGTAATCTATTTTCCACCACCACCTTACATGGATGGGTATAATGGTGTAAAGAATAACTATACATAGTTATTACAACATCATATTGATTCTGATATATTGTATAATCCACTCCAATTCAATTCAATATTTATAGAAATGATATCATCGCTCGTGCGTACGTACGGACTACCGTCTCCACGACGCGATGAGATTCATTCTCCATGTTAACCATTTAAGAATGATTATAATGTATATATAAGAAATAATAATGAAATATATGACATTATAAAGCTACTGGATTTATGTATATATATACATATGTATGTCATCTACTTACTTCCATTTCAAGACAATAAGGAAAGGAAAACAGCGTTCATGCGTACGTACGGACTACCGTCTCCATGAACGGTGTTTTTCATTTTATTTATCTACCTATTATATATATATATATATATACTGAATATATATGATATATAAATCATATTTTATATTCTGGAAGTAATTAAATCATGATATAAGTAATAATGATGTCAAGAACAACAAGTCAAAACACCTACGATAAATGAAACGATTTTACCCAAAACGCTTCTTTAACATGGAATTTACAAAAGAACGGGTAATATAATGTCATAAGTAAACCATATATGATATCATAACAATGAATATGATTCTGTAATAAGTCAATGACATTATTTAAATCATTATACAGGAGGTTCGGACACATACGAAGCAAATTGGACCTAAGGTAAGGGAAATATCACAATCTCATTTTTATCCGAGATTGTTTATTCGTAAGTATTTACTGGGGTGTATTTTATCATCCACATCCATGTTCCCTCAATATGAAATTTTGTTTCCATCCACTTGCAATAGTTTAAATCCAATTTTACCCTTAGGTGAGTTTTTAGTAAAGAATATGAAAGGAATCTTTTGTTGTTTTTCCGTACGAGGTACTTTTTGACTTTTCCGACAAAAGTACGAAGAATGTTTTTTTTTAACTTATACGGCATGAAAGGATTTTTAAAACATTGTTTCCAAGAAGCTTCCTTTACAAGTTTTCAAGTTTATTTTTAATCAACTTCTTTTATTTTAAAGTTTTATGACATGTTATGAAAGGAAAAATGTTTTTGAAGAAGAAATGATATTTTCCTCAAGAATGGAGTTCAAGTGTTTTATCAAAATTATTTTCCATCTAAGATAATAAAGGGTTCTGTTTTATCCCTGTTATTAAATTGATTTGATCATGTTGTGATGGAATTATTTTTATGAATTCCTTTATCTTATATGAATTGATTTATGATGTCATGAGGTTTCAAGAATCCCATTTTTGTTACATGTGTTATACGATGATGTATGATTTATGATTATGTGGCACACATAAGAAAGGATTCATTATAAGATGGGTGGGACCTATATCTCCCTCCAATGCATTGGGTAAAGATTTTATATCTCATGAGATAGACATGGCTGGAATGGTAGGTTATACCGGTTCAGTGAAACAGGACTGAAACGAGGATTACTCGATTCAGAAAGGGACTTTGTCCACTAAGATAGTCTTGGCAATGAGTCTTGACTAACAAGAAATGATTCTCTATGATTATGTGTGTATGCCACAATGAGTAATGTTTAAAGTTATGATTTCATTTCACTACTATGATTTATCCCATGTTATGAAATTATGCTCTCTTTTGCAGGTTAAGATTTCCAAAAATGTTATGTTCTTATGAAAATTATGTGATTGATATTTCCTTTGTTTACCCTTACTGAGCATTTGAGCTCACCCTTTTATGTTTTCTTTTCCCCAGGATATAAAGAAAGGTTTTAGGTAAAAAAAAGGGAAGATCTTTATGGGAGATGTTGAAGATCTTTCCCCACGATTAGAAGATTATACTCCGAGTTTCCAAAGACACTAAACTATTACGATCCTTGTGTGTGTATTTTTGTTATATACTAAGTATTCCGCAAAAGTAATGTAATGTCCATGTACGATAAGCTTCGGGTCTCTACAGTTGGTATCAGAGGAAAGGTTTAGTCAACCTTTGGAAACTAGGATGCGAAAACGTTAGTGAGATCCCTAGAGATATTTCTAAGGTATGTCTAGGGATGTCCCTAGGGATAAGTATACGTATAGGTTATAGTAATAGAATTACGCTAACGATCATAGAATTAAACCTAAGATGTTGGATATTTAAGGTACTCCCCCTTTATTATGTTGTTTTCCCTAGCATGATTTTTGCCTCTCACACTATTATGTTTGGGTTTTAGAAAATGGCTGGAAACAAGATGATTCACAATAATGGAGGATATGATGGACAATGGAATGATATTCTTCATGAGCAACCAAATGAAATGGGATTTGGATGTCCAAACATCATTATTATGCCAAATCAGCAATCTCACAATATGATCAATAAAGTAAAATTTGGTAAGTTTCCTGACTCGACTAATAAGAGAAAGATGGAGTTCCATGATGATCATAGAGGAAAGAAAGTTCAATTTCCCCTATGTAAATCATGTGGGAAGAGGCATCAAGGAGAATGTTTCAAGGGAACTGGAAGATGCTTTGGGTGTGGAAAAGAAGGACACAAAGCAAGTAAGTGCAAAGGAAAAGGGTCGGTTAACACCATGGATGAGGATAATGGTATTGCTACGACATCAAAAATGGTTAAGTGTTTTAAATGTGGAATGTATGGGCATTATGCAAACAAATGCCCTAAGGGAAAGACTCATGAAGAGAATCAGTATGGTCATATGGGTAGTATTTATGTGGATGATGATGAAGAGACTACAAATGATATGTGAGATGAAAGAATTTTTGAAGCTCGGTCAATGGTTTGAGAATGTAGTGGAATGATTACATGTTTATCATGTGTAATTTTGGAATAAAGAGACATCTATGGATTGTTACACTGTTGTCTTTCCTTGTGTTTTGAAAGTGTATGATTAATGTTACCAGTATCCATGAAAGGTTATTCAGATATTTTTGGAATGTAGATGATATGCGCATAATGAAGGGATAAGGAGAAAATTAAATGTTTGGTAGTATTCATGAGCTCATGATTGATATAAGGACTAAGTGATATCATGGTTTGAGTATATAGAATTTTGAGGATTTTGGTATGTGGAAAGTGTTAACTTTTAACTGCATTCAAGTTTTCACTAAGGTTCAATGGGTATTTAAGAGAATACATGATTAAGGACTTTGAATGTTTGGAATGTGACCAACAAAACATATCTTATGATATATGGGGATCAACGATGGTATTAAATATCTGGTAATCGTTGTCACTATATTATGAGAGTGGACTTCAGTATTATGTATAAGCCTAAAGATTAGACTGGATTATGTTGGACAAAAGTTAGTTTAAGGATAGAAGATTTT
The DNA here is from genome assembly GCA_963277665.1 of Viscum album. Lineage (NCBI taxonomy): Eukaryota > Viridiplantae > Streptophyta > Magnoliopsida > Santalales > Viscaceae > Viscum > Viscum album. Next base: position 585,766,973 of record OY728141.1, on the reverse strand, counting down.
CGATATTATTGATGGGATGTTATAGTAACGTAGTTTTAGAAAAAGGACAACCTGCAGGACGGGCGACAGCCCATCGCTTCGGACAAGGCTGTAGGAATCGAACCCACAACCGAAGTGCGACTGGCCTTTATCGCCTACCACTGACCTACAGGAAGTCCCTGTTTAGTAGAAACTAGTTTTAAGCAGTATGATATGTGATGTATAAGTTCATTTTAGGAACCATATGTGATTAATCTCACTATAGAATGACTTATGTATATTTAATAACTTTTTCTAACCTTTTGTTTGAGACAGATGGAATGACCCATCATTCTATCACATGATCTGCTAACACTTCACGAATAACAAATTCAACTTCATTTATTTAAGATATGAAGTAGAAATTGTTCAAGGCACGAACAATAGTGAGATTTTACCAAAATAAAGTAAGTATTTATTCTAATTCAAATTCTTCAACTTTAGGGAAACGATCTTGAAAACCAAAAATGTCATCCTAGTGCTCTTATATCTGATTAATCCGATGGTACCTTAGATCGTCACAAATTTATGGATTTGTGATTGCTAGCTTTTCCATAGCCATGTTCTCTACCACTCTCCATCAGAACATGATGGTTAGATTTCTCTTCCATATCCATATTTTCACCTATGTGGAAACCCAGTGATTAGTTTAGTTGGGTAACCGTTACGTTTCATACTTTTGTTTTTAAAGATTGGTTTTGATATTCCTTTTTACGATGTGGGTTTCTATTAAAGAAACTTTCGAATAGTAAACCATTTATAACCCCGACGAATTTCGAGGGCGAAATTCATTTTAAGGGGGGTAGAATGTAACAGCCCAAGATTTTATAAAGAAATATTCTTTTTAATTTTATTAATGTTTTGTGTTGTACGCTACACCAAAAGGAGCTTGCACAACACACATCCTTGACTTGACTTGCATTACACGCAATCGCGACCTTCCTCGATAGCGTGTGTAGTACGCAATACCGAGTTTCACTAAACAACGATATTATTAAAACTAGCCGTTATGAATAGTAATAACCACTTTTTGAAATCCAGTAAATCTTATTTTTCAAAATGAACTTTATTTTTGGATTCGGAGTATCGAATTTAGCCTAAGGTGAAATTTTGGTACTTTTCGGATAACTTTCATATTTTGATGAATAGTGAAAATGACTAAATTTTAATTAAAAACAACTTTTTTAATCGAAATAATTAATAATGATAAATTATTAATTTGAGTGATTTTAAAGTATATTTAGAATATATTTTTACAATTTAATACAATTTTGGTCATTGAATGTAATTTCACATTTAAACCAGACATAATCAAGTGTCAATCTTTTGATAGATATTGTTTCTTAAAAACACGCTATTTGTTTTAACAGCGGGATTTAATTATAAAATTAATTAATGCAACTTATATGTTATGAATTTGGTTAAATAGATTTCATTTTTGAATTCGGAATATGAAATATAGCTTAGGATGAAATTTTGGCATTTTTCTGAAAACCTTCAATTTTTGATGAATAGTGAAACCACTAAGTGGTAGGTTAAAAACTGAATTTTGCATAAAACTTAATTTTACCGCTTCTGTGAATGGAATTTCGAAAATCCGACAGACACGGTTAATATCAAGGACTAAAATGTGGTTCAATGAGATGAAAATAATTTTTGGTGAATAGTAACTTTTTACTTTTTTTTACCACGGTTAAAAGTAAATAGGGTAATTAAGGGTAAAGATGATATTATTATTACCCTAACACATGTCCTAATTCTATTGGACAAGTGTATTTCGACCAAAAACAAACCTAGGAATAAAATATGACCATTTAGGCCCACTTGGATTAGATTAGGACATTTATTATTAATTTATTTAAAGAAGGGTTAAAATAGTTAAAATCAAAGTTTAATAAGTAAATCATTTTTAATATGGGGTTATACATAAGATAAATTCGATTGTAAATATTAATTAGAAATCTAAAAAGATTTCCTACATGATGGTATTTTATTTGTAATTTTTAGACATCAAATAATTTAATTTATTTATGACACAACGATGATGCAGTAATTATCTTTTTAATGATATATTGACATAATTGATGTTATAAGCACCAAAATAAATGTAATTTGAGATTTTTTATGAATTCCACTAATTTTCTAGGTTACTATGATATATTAATGTTGATTTAATCAACTTGGTTTGAACATTTAATTCTGTTATGACTTTCACAAAAATCATATATCAAATAGTGTCAAAATTGACACAAAATAGTTTTTAAATCAAATATTATATTACTAATTGTTATTTTATTCCTAAAAATCTAAGGTTCGTCCAAATGACTTAGATAAGGATATATTTATTAATAATAAACAATTTGGGGTTCGTTTGGCATGTTATAGTAAGTGTATTAACCATATAGTGAAAGAGAACAAAAAGACACGGTAAAAGTTAAATTATTTAACTTAGAGTTAAATCTAATTGATAAGGTTTAAAATAATATCCAAACATGTCTAAATTTGATTGGTTGATGAGATTACAACCCTATCTCATCTAATCTTCGAATATGAGTCATTTTTGGAGGTTTTTAAGTGGGGTTATATTTATTATTTTTAAGAATTCCTAAGGTGCCCCTCTCCTCCCCTATAAAAGGACACCTCCTCCCCCTTCTCCTCACACCAATTTGAGCACTCAAGCTCGGCCAACCCCTGCCAAAATCTCTTCTCCACTTCCCTAGCAACATCCTAGAGGTTCTGGTCTTACTCAAAGACCAATTTTAGTTCCCTAAGAGGAGGTCTCCAAAAGGCGCTTCAAAGAAGATGTAATTACCGTTACCAATTCTTTCATCTTTATTTCTTCTTCCACTTCTTCTTCTTAGGTTGTTTCATTATGAAGTAATAACATCAGTATCACTCATATACTGATATGTTATTATAAGTATGAAACAACCCTATTTCACCATCTATCCATCCTACGGAAAAAGAAATCACCGCGCGTGCGTACGTACGGAATACCGTCTCCACGCCGTGGTGTAATCTATTTTCCACCACCACCTTACATGGATGGGTATAATGGTGTAAAGAATAACTATACATAGTTATTAAAACATCATATTGATTCTGATATATTGTATAATCCACTCCAATTCAATTCAATATTTATAGAAATGATATCATCGCTCGTGCGTACGTACGGACTACCGTCTCCACGACGCGATGAGATTCATTCTCCATGTTAACCATTTAAGAATGATTATAATGTATATATAAGAAATAATAATGAAATATATGACATTATAAAGCTACTGGATTTATGTATATATATACATATGTATGTCATCTACTTACTTCCATTTCAAGACAATAAGGAAAGGAAAACAGCGTTCATGCGTACGTACGGACTACCGTCTCCATGAACGGTGTTTTTCATTTTATTTATCTACCTATTATATATATATATATACTGAATATATATGATATATAAATCATATTTTATATTCTGGAAGTAAGTAAATCATGATATAAGTAATAATGATGTCAAGAACAACAAGTCAAAACACCTACGATAAATGAAACGATTTTACCCAAAACGCTTCTTTAACATGGAATTTACAAAAGAACGGGTAATATAATGTCATAAGTAAACCATATATGATATCATAACAATGAATATGATTCTGTAATAAGTCAATGACATTATTTAAATCATTATACAGGAGGTTCGGACACATACGAAGCAAATTGGACCTAAGGTAAGGGAAATATCACAATCTCATTTTTATCCGAGATTGTTTATTCGTAAGTATTTACTGGGGTGTATTTTATCATCCACATCCATGTTCCCTCAATATGAAATATTGTTTCCATCCACTTGCAATAGTTTAAATCCAATTTTACCCTTAGGTGAGTTTTTAGTAAAGAATATGAAAGGAATCTTTTGTCGTTTTTCCGTACGAGGTACTTTTTGACTTTTCCGACAAAAGTACGAAGAATGTTTTTTTTTAACTTATACGGCATGAAAGGATTTTTAAAACATTGTTTCCAAGAAGCTTCCTTTACAAGTTTTCAAGTTTATTTTTAATCAACTTCTTTTATTTTAAAGTTGTATGACATGTTATGAAAGGAAAAATGTTTTTGAAGAAGAAAGGATATTTTCCTCAAGAATGGAGTTCAAGTGTTTTATCAAAATTATTTTCCATCTAAGATAATAAAGGGTTCTGTTTTATCCCTGTTATTAAATTGATTTGATCATGTTGTGATGGAATTATTTTTATGAATTCCTTTATCTTATATGAATTGATTTATGATGTCATGAGGTTTCAAGAATCCCATTTTTGTTACATGTGTTATACGATGATGTATGATTTATGATTATGTGGCACACATAAGAAAGGATTCATTATATGATGGGTGGGACCAATATCTCCCTCCAATGCATTGGGTAAAGATTTTATATCTCATGAGATAGACATGGCTGGAATGGTAGGTTATACCGGTTCAGTGAAACAGGACTGAAACGAGGATTACTCGATTCAGAAAGGGACTTTGTCCACTAAGATAGTCTTGGCAATGAGTCTTGACTAACAAGAAATGATTCTCTATGATTATGTGTGTATGCCACAATGAGTAATGTTTAAAGTTATGATTTCATTTCACTACTATGATTTATCCCATGTTATGAAATTATGCTCTCTTTTGCAGGTTAAGATTTCCAAAAATGTTATGTTCTTATGAAAATTATGTGATTGATATTTCCTTTGTTTACCCTTACTGAGCATTTGAGCTCACCCTTTTATGTTTTCTTTTCCCCAGGATATAAAGAAAGGTTTTAGGTAAAAAAAAAGGGAAGATCTTTATGGGAGATGTTGAAGATCTTTCCCCACGATTAGAAGATTATACTCCGAGTTTCCAAAGACACTAAACTATTACGATCCTTGTGTGTGTATTTTTGTTATATACTAAGTATTCCGCAAAAGTAATGTAATGTCCATGTACGATAAGCTTCGGGTCTCTACATCTATGTTGACACATGCAACCATATCTACCCACCTCTGACTTACAACTCATGGTTAGTCAGGGAATAGGAACCCATTGGGTCCATCAAGTCAAACACACAGTGGAATCCTACTCGGGATCCTCCGAGTTAAGGTGAGAAAAGGTATCCAACACAAGATCCTTATCTAAAACGGGAAATGATGATTCTTACATGGTATCCTCTAAATGATATACAAGTGAAAGATCCTACAAGGGACTCCCTAGATTACAATATATGGAAATGCATCCCTTAGGGTGTTCTTACTAACCGTATAAAAGATATAGGCATCCTACATGAGATCGTCTAGGTCAAACCATATATATAGGAATACTATAGAGGATCCTCGATAAGAAAATGACTTAAGGACTTGGAGGCCATAAGGGAATGTTGTAACACCCATATATTTTTTTTAGGAAATATTTTCTTTAAATATATTTTATTATTCAGTATCTTATGTTACTTGAAGTCACGAGATTAAATGAACCAAGATATGCCCTTGTTATAAAATTATTTTTATATCCTAGCCGTTAGGATAGAAAAAACAATTATAACTATCTTATGAAAATGTATTGTGACTTCATTGGTTATAAATTATTTTTGATAAATATAAATCAATTAGATATTTTTATTTTAGAGTGAATTATTTTGGTAATGAAATTAATGAGATATATATATGTTGTATACTTAATAAAATATTTTCATATTCATCAAATGGATATTTTATTCATAAGTTATGGATAAACCCCTATTTAATGTATAAAAACCTATTTTTTTAGTTTCAATTTACAGTATTGAATAGAGAACCACTATTAAATTATGATTTTGAAACATTAATAATTTTAATAAGACAACATAATCATGTTTTTTTGTATTGGGGTATAAAAATTTACCTTGGAAAAATTTATAATATTTTTTGGATAACTTTCATGTTGTGATGAATAGTAAAAATATAATAAATTTTAATTGAAAAATACTTTTTTCATTGAGTAATTTATATGGTTGAATTATAATATTGAATTTTTATAAAGTATAAATAGAATATATTTTTTATCATTCAATATACTTTATGTAATTAAAATTAATTTTACATTTAATTTATATGTTAAAACATTTCAATCTTTTGTAATGTTTTTACTTTAGAAATAGTTTTCTCTTTTCAAAATTGGGATTATTTTTAAATTAATTATTGCAACTTATATATTTTTAATATTTAAAAATGGAATCTATATTTTGAATTAGTGGGTCCAAACTTTGTTAATAGGCTAATTTTATTTTTGGGCATTATGAATGGTATATTTGGTAATTAGTTTTATTACCATGGATAAAGGTATATCTGGTAATTATAGGTAAAAATAATATTATAATATTAACCTAACACCTTTAAAAATATTATTGGATGACTAAATTAAACTTATATCATATAATTTCTTAAATAAAATCACTTTATGGCCAATTACCTATGAATATGACATAAATGTTAAAAAACTAATGAATGTGACAAAATGTCACAATCTCATTTTATATAAATATACTAATTATAATATATGATTATATACAATATAATATAGACTATAGATATTCTATATAATTATAATTGAATTACCTAGATCATATAAATTTATTTATAATTTTTAAAAATTAAATAATTACCATTAATGATGACAGAATAGCGATGTAAAAATATATTTTATTAATAGAAATATCAATTAAATGGTTCTAAGAATGTTAAAATAAATATCATATGAAATAATTAAATTTCTCCAAAATATTTCTAGTTGAATATGACTTGTTTTTAGTTTATTTATATATTGTTTCAAATTTAATTTATGTGTGGATTTTTTTAAAGTCAAATAAATTATTGGTGTAAAAATTTACACTATTGCTATTTTAGAAAAAAAAATAGCAATATATTAAATTATTTAAAAATCATAAATATATTTAGAAATTACAAAATTATAATTATATGATCAAAAATTTCATAAAACATCCATTTATGTTCAATTAACCGCATATAAGAAAATATTTTTAACCATTAAATATTTAGAATGTTATTACCAAAATTAAAATGGAATATTAAAACTAAATGTAAATTTAAATGATATGTTTTAAATTGAGAAAATAACATGTCAATTTTTTTTATGATATTACAACCCTATATCATCCAATATTCAATATTGGGAGATTTTGTGGGTTTTTGGTGGGTTTCTATTTTATTATAAATTATTATTTAGGAAGTTTGCAATTGTGCCCCTCACCTTAATTATAAAAGGGCACGTCCTACCTCGCCTCATCACTTCATTTTGAACCATAATTCTAGTACATACCATTAACTACTTTCTTTTAAATTCCCCAATTTTTATTCTAGAGGAAATTTTCATATTAAAATACCAACTATAGTGTTATAAGAAATGATTTAGAGGAAGCATGTCAATGAAGGGTTAATCTCTTCTACCGATTATTTTAACCTTTTTTCTTCTTCTACATCCTATTAATTATTTATTTCATTATAAAGTAATATCATAAGTATAAATAATATACCGATATATTATTAAAAATATGAAACAGCCACATTTTACCTTCTATCCATCCTATGAAAAATGAAATCACCTCATGTGGGTGCGTATGACTTACCGTCTCCACACTGCAGTGTAATCTATTTTTCACCACCACATTATTTGAATGGTTATAATGATAGAAATAATAACTAAATATGATTATTATAATCTTATATTAATTATAAAATATCATACACCATCTACTTCATTACCATTCAATAATTTTGAGAATTATTTCACCACTTGTGTGTGCGTATGGACTACCTTCTCCATGATATGATGCGATTCATTCAGAATTTTCATCATTAAACCATGACTATATACATGAATTTAATCAATAAATATTATATATATTATAATAATGTAATTATGTAGATTATTTAACTATATCCTAAGTATTGGAACATCAAATTATCCAAAAAAATCTTACATAAGTACATAAAACAGTAAATATCCAAATAACAAGTCACAATGAAATATTACTAATGAATGGAAGATAATATAATAATATATTATATTGAAAAAATGGTTATGATTATTGAGTAAGTCAATATAATTATTTAAATAATTATATGGGAGGTTCTGATACATATGAAAGATATCAGTCCTAAGGTAAGGGACAATTATCCAAATCTTGTTTTTATCTGAGATTGTTTATTCATATGTATTTACTGGGATACATTCATCATCCATGTCCATGTTTCTTAAATATTTATTTCAATATATTATTTATATAATTTTATAATTTTTTAATATCAATTTTACTCATTTGTGAATTTTTACTAAAAGGTATGAATGGAATATTTTTTCATTTTCGGTATGAGGTATTTTTTGACTTCTCTAAAAAAAGTACGAGATTAATTTTTTTTAAACTTGTATGACATGAATAGATATTTTTACATTAATAATTCCTTATTTCCTTGAATATCCCCATAAAATATTATAGGGTTATTCTCACATATAATGGTTTCTTGAAATATTTAGTCTCATTTTGAAGATGGAAAACGTTTTTGAAGAAGAAATGATATTTTCCACAGGAATTAATTTGAAGTGTTTTCTAAAAAATATGTTCCATCTAAATGAAACTCATTAAATAGGGTTATATTTATTAAAATTTTATTAATATTATTTTATTGCATTTATGATGGAATGTTATTTATGAAATCCATTTGTTTTATATCAATTATGATGGAATTATATTTAAGAACCCCATTTTATTCGATGGGTTATGCTATAGTGAATGTTTTTATGTCTTTCTGGAACATGTAAAAATGGTTTTATTATGAGATGTGTGGGATCTATATCTACCTCCAATGCATTGGGTCAATATTTATATCAAATGAGATAGATATTAATGGAATGGAAAAAACATCTGGTTCAGTAATACAAGGCTATATTGAGGAGTGAACTCAGTTCAGTAATGGACTTTGTCTTCTATGATAGTTTTCGCAATGATCCTTGACTTATATGAAATGATTTTCTATGATTATTTTTGTATTATATTTAATTTTATTTCTTGTTTTATGACTATTGGGATAACATTTCACTTTTATAACGTATGCCATGACACCATATAATGATCTTTTATATGCAGGATATGATTTTCAAATGTTATGTTCTTATGAATATTATATGATTGATATTTAACGTGTTTAACCTTATAGAGAATTTGATCTCAACATTTCATATAATTATTTTCCCCAGGTCATGAAGAAATGTATTAAGTTTGATCTATAACAATGGAGTCTAGGTATGAATAAATAAGCTGGAGACAATGTGGAGGTTTTATAAACCTATTTTTTATGTTTCCAGGTTTATAAAGACACTAAACATATATGGTCCTGTAATGGGTTTTGTTATGTTATGTAATAAATATTATTCAATTTGTATGTAATAACTATATGTAAGGTATGGGGTGTTATAGTTGGTATCAGAGCAAAGGTATATTTAACCTTTGGAAACTAGGATGAGAAAGCCTTAATAAGAACCCTAAGGATATTTTTAAGTATTGGATACAATCCAAGTATTTTAGAAATGACCACGAATAACCTAGGATAAAACCTTATCTTTTCTAAATTGATATTTTATTCTCTATTATGTGGTTTTACAGTTATTCTTAGTTTTTGTCACACTATGCTTCTTTGTTATAGTTAATTACTGAAACCTGAAGGAACCTCATCAATGTTGAATGCGACTGACAACGCAATAATTGTCTCCCAGATCAATAATTTTTTTATGGGAGATATAATGTAAAATCATGTATCCATGATCACATAACCTTAAAAAGATATTAATAATGTCGGACATCCAAACGAGAAAAAGAGGGAGCAACATTTTGTTGAATCCTTCATGAGGCGGTGTCCACCCTTATTCGGCAGGTCTTTTGATCTATTAGTGGCTGAACAATGGATCAGTACCATTGAAAAGATATTTTCAATTCTATATTGTTATGAACATGATAATTTCATCTTAGCAGTATATTGTTTGGAAGGTGAAGTTGGTCAATAGTGCAATCATATCAATAATATGAGGGAAATATATGAAATTTAATCCATGGAATGGAACGAGTTCAATAACTTATTTTTCAATATGTTATTTCTTATTATTCTTCAATAAAATATGGATAAAGAGTTTCTCAAACTTAATTAGAGGTATGATGAATCCGTTGATACCTATAATGAAAATTTTTCTAGACATCCAATGTACACTTCCATAATTCTTATCCAACCTGAGATTAAAATTGATCGATTCATTAGTGGTTTAAAACCACTTCTCTGGATGGAAATAGTCATAAGGTACTTCCATAGATATGAGGAAATTATTCAATTTGATCTCATGGTTTAGATGGATATTAGAGTAACCCATCAGTTTTATGTGTTTGATAAGAAGAGAAAAATGGAATTCAAAGGAAAATCTAAAGACCACACTAAAAAGAATATGAGATTCCGCTTATACTCAAAGTGTAGAAAAAAAGATGGATGTAATTTTCTTAAAATGTCTATTAAATTCTTTAACTGTGGAAAATTATGTCATCGGGCAATTGAATGCCCATGTGATGGGAAAAATATGTCAACCGATGTGAACAAAAAAAAGTTACATAGAATGCACCTCTTAAACTACAATTTTACATGTTTAGGAAATGGGGTATTATACCAATCACATCCCTAATCCAAGGGTTATTAAATATGATCGATGTAAACATTCTATTAAGGTCAAAGACAAAGGAAGTCACATACAATCATTATTGGTGATGTGGATTGCGATAATGAAGTGGTGAAAGGTACACATACCATCCATTAAAAAGTAGAAGATGTTTGATTTTATTATAGATCCACCAATGATATTATTTCTGAATAATTTTTCAGGTTTATCTTTGTATTACCACAATAATTAGATGTTGAGTTGGTTGTGACAAATCTTAATGGCACAACTGTCACATCAATGGTTTATAATTCTTCTTCGGTTGAATTTTTTGTGAATATGCTTCCTGAAAATATTATGATACTTCATATAGTGGAATTTTATGTGATTCATGTCATGGATTGTAGTTCTATATTTGGATCTCATATCAATTTCCAAGGACAGTAAGTCACTTTTCATATTCTATATCAATCTATGATCATCTATTGATGCAAGGATGAATATAACCTTCCAGAATAAATTTCATCCAACTTATGGATCTTGATTCCAATAAATAAATGTTATTTATCTCATATAGTTGGGGATAAACTCATGATTAAAAATACTCACATTGTATATATGTGTGATAATGTCTTTCTGGAGTAATTTCCAAGACTTCTACTAAATTGTGAAGTTTATTTTTCAATATAACTCATACCGGGTGATATGCATATTTAAAATACACCTTACTCAATGGCCCCAATTGAGTTGTATGAATTGAAAATGAAACTCTAATAGAATAATTATAAGGGATTTGTATTCCCTTGTGTGTCACCATAGGGAGCACCTATTTTTTCTAAATAAATATGGAATAATGAATATTTTCATTGATTATTGAGAACATATAAAGATCAAAATCAATAACAAGTATCATCTTCCCCATATTGATGACTCATTTGACCAACTATTCCCATGTCAATAACTTTCAAATATTTTTTGTTATTAAAGACATAATATATTAATTGTAAAAGGAGGATATACCAAAGAAAATAGTCCATACAAGGTATGGACACTATGAATTTATAGTGATGCCTTTGGTCACACTAATTCCCCTATTATCTTCATGGATCTAATGAATATAGTCTTTAGAGAATACCTTGATTAGTTTGGGGTAGTTTTGATAGATGATATTATTTTCTATTTAATATTCATGTAATAATAAGAAGATCACTTGAGAATTGTACTAAGGACCTTGAGAAAGGATAAGCATTATGAAAATTGTAAAAATTTTGAATTTTGGTTTTAGAAAGTTTCATTTTTGGTTCAAATATCTCAAGAGAGGGGATGTCAGTTGATCTAGTAAAAAATGAGGTTATTGAAAAATGGTTGAGACCAACAATGGTAACTGAGATCCATTGTTTTATGGGTTTGTATGGATATTACTGATATTTTGTGAAAAATTTATCATGATTTTATAAACCAGTCACCATGTTGACTTGGAAATGAGTTAAGTTCTTTTGGAGGGAGGAATGTGAAGAAATTTTCAAAGAGCTAAAAATAAGGTTATCTAGTTCACTTGTACTCACACTACCTTGTAGTGGGGAAAGATTTGTAATCTATAATGATGAGACCACAAATTTAAAGGGACGTGTTCTCATGAAAAATGAAATGGGGGTATCTTATGCCACACAAAAGATGAAAATTTAGGAGAAAAATTACCCAACTCATGATTTGAAGTTAACTGTGGTAATCATTGCATTAATGATATAGAGGAATTATAATTATAGTTAAAGGATAATATTTATATTGATAATAAATGTTTAATGTATATTTTCACAAAAAAATAATGAATATTCTCTAAAACCGATGGTTATAGATGATTAAAGATTATGACTGCTCAATATATTAAAACGCTAGGAAATCGAACAAGGTGGCAGATGCTTTGAGTTGAAAACACCATGATACCTTATCCATGATGAGGATCAAGAATGAGCCAATATTTAAGGATTTTAAAAGGATGTATCAATAAATTTTAATGGAAGGGAATAAAAATTATCTTTATCAAAAATAATTTTCAACCAACTATACATGTGAAGATTAAGGAGGTATATAAGGAAGATGTACAGTTACAAAAGAAGGTGAAAAATGTTCTCGAATTAAACTTTCATTGGGATAAAAAAAAATAAGGTTTAGGAACTAGGTTTTTATTCCTCCCATACCATAATTTAAGAATGTTATATTGGATGAAGATCATAACTATTCATTCTCTATTCACCCTGGAATCAGAAAGATGTAAATGGACCTGAAAGAGTACTTCTAGTGGGAAAGCATGAATAGTGATGTCTATGAATTTGACTCTCGATGCACGGTTTGTCAGCAAGTTAAGGATAAGAGATAGAAGTATAAGGGGATGTTACAATCATTACACATACCAAAATGGAAATTAAAAAACATCACTATGTACTTTTTCATCGGACTTCCCAAAATATACAATGGAAATAATGCTATCTAAGTTATAGTTGATCTCCTAACAAAGTTGGAACTCTTTATTACTACTAGAGAGGATTTATATCTTCATCGGATTTCCAGGATATATGTAAAGGAAGTGGTAAGATTTAATGAAGCACCACTTTCCATTATATCTAATAGGTATTCTTGGTTTACCTTGATGTTCTAGTGAAGTCATCCTCATGATCTGGATACATGGTTATGTTTTAGCAGTGCTTATCATCCTCAAAAAGACGGTTAGTCTGAGAGGTCAATTCAAACTCTAGAAAACATGGTGAGAGATTTATCTATGGATTTCAAAGTTTATGGGGATCAACACCTACCATTGGTCTAATTTTCATTCAATAATATATTTCACTATATCATTCTTGATGGCTCTTTATAAATCCCTCTATGGAAATAAGTTCATAACTCCAAATTGTGGGGATGAAGTTGAGGAAAGAAATCTATTAGGACCTGATCTATATTATGACATGGAAAAAAATGTCAGATCTATTCAATAATACATAAGAGTACCACATAGTCAACAAAAAATATATTCTAACAACCGCAAAAATACTTAGAGTTTTATGTGGGTGATATGGTTTTTCAAAAAATATGTCCTAGGAAAAAGTAATGTGATTTGGATACAAGGGAAAGCTAATTTATAGTTATATCAGTTCTTTTGAAATTTTGGATCATGTTGGGAAGGTATCTTACCGGTTTTCAATTCCACAAAATATCTATCAAGTTCATGGTGTATTCCATATATCTATCCCCAGAATGTACATACACGATCCTTCATAGGTACTAATCCATGATGTCTTTACACTAGATCAAGATATTTCTTATAAATAAGAACTGATATTGATTATGGATTTTAGTGAAAATGGTCTATGAAGCAAGGCCACAGAGTTGGATAAAGTTTTATGGAGGAACCACCCATTTGAAAAAGATACATGGGAACATGTGTATAAGATGATGGAGAGGTATCCTCATCTATTTGTTTCCATGTAATAATTTCGAGGGAGAAATTTAGTTTAAGGTGGGTAGAATGTAACACCCATATGATTTTATGAAATATGTTCTTAGAATAATTTTTATTCTTCAGTATCTTGAGTTTCTCACAATTGCGAATTTAAAAAAAAATTGAGTTTCCTTTATTATAAAATTACCATTATAACATAACTGTTAGTATAGCAGGAATAATTATAATTAACTTATGAAAATTCATTTTGAATTCATAGGCTATCAATTTTTTTGAAAAATATAAATCAATTATATATTTTTACTTTTGTTTGAATTACTTTGGGTTATGAAATTAATGAGATATATATGTGTTATATATTTAATAAAATATTTTTTATATTCATCCAGTGGATATTTTAGTCATAGAGTATGAATAAAACCCTATTTGTTGTATAAAAACATATTTTTTTATTTAATTTTACCCCATTGATTGGATATCCAATTTTAAATTAATATTTTTACACATTAATAATTTTTATATGACAACATAAACATGTTATTTTTAAGTAGGATATAAAATAATATTTGGATAAATTTCTGATATTTTATTTGATAACATTCATGTTTCGATGAATAGTAAAAATACTCTAAATTATAATTGAAAATAACTTTTTAATCGAGATAATTTATATGGTTAAATTATAATACTAAATTGTTTTAAAGAATAAATTGATTACATTTTTATCATAAATTTTAATTTATTTCATTAGCATTAATGTTACATTTAATTCATAGGTAAAACATTTCAATCTTCTTCAGTGTTTTAATTTTTCAAAAACATGTTCTCTCATTCCGAAAATGTGATTAATTTTAAATTAATTACTTCAACATCTCTGTTTTGAATTTTAAAAAATAAATTCCATATTTCGAATCATTAGGTCCAAATTATGTTAATATGCTACTTTTATTTATGGGCATTATGAATAGTTACTTTGGTTATTATATTTATTACAGTGGTGAAAGGTAAATCGTGTAATTAGAGGTAAAAATAATATTATAAAATTACCTTAACACCAATAAATATCCTATTGGACAACTAAATTATACCCTTATCATCTATTTTTTTAAATGGAATCACTTTATGGCTAATAATCTATGAATATGACATAAATGTAATAAAAACAAAAGAATGTGACAATATGTCACAATATAATATTATGTAAGTATATTAATTTCAATATATGGATAACTAGGATATAATATTTACTCTAGACAGTAAATAGAAATATAAAATAATTACCTACATCTTGAAAATTTATTTATAATTTTTAGAGATTAAATAATTAACATTAATGATGACACAATAGTGAAATAGAAAATATTTTTTTAATTAAAATATCAATTATATGGTTTAAGAATATTAAAATAAATACCATAAAAACTAATTAATGGACTCCACGAATTTTCTAGGTGAATATTACATGTTAGGATTTTATTTAATATTTTGGTTCAAATTTATCTTCTGTGTGGAATTTTTTTAAAATCAAATAAATGAATGGTGTCAAAATTTAACACTATTTATATTTTAGAAATATGGTATATTATTAAATTATTTAAAAACAATAAAAATATTTAAAAATTAATTAGTTATAATTCTAAGATCTCCAATGTCATAAAATACCCATTTATGGTCAATTATCACCATATAAGTAAATATTTATAACCATTAAGTATTTATAATTTTATTACCACAATTAAAATTAAACAGAATAACTAAGTGTCAATTGAAAAGATATGGATTTAATTGAAATAATAACATGTCAAAAATTTACTGGTTGATAACATTACAACCATATATTATCTCATATTTTTAATTGGAAAATTTGGTAGGTTTTTGGGTAGGATTTGATTTTATTTTAAATAATTATTTATGGAGTTTCCAAATGTTCCCCGCACCTCAATTATAAAAGGGAACCTCCTACCTCACCACGTAACATAATTTTAAGCTTATAAGCTTGGATATAACCTTCTCTTTTTTCTTTTCAAATTCCCTATTTTAATTCTATAGGTTCATGTCTTCTTCAAATACCAAATATAGTGTCGTAAGAAGATATTTAGTGGAATCACATCAAGGAAGAGGTAATATCTTCTTATAATTCATTCAAACATTTTTCTTCTTCTAATTCCTATTAATTAGTGGTTCCATTATATATTAATAACATAAGTGTCACTTATATATTGATATATTATTATCAAAATTAAAAAACCTTATATCACCTTCTATCCATCCTTCAAAAAATGAAATCATCACACGTGTGTATGTACGACTTACCGTCTCCATGATTTGGTGTAATCTGTTTTTCACCACCACCATATATGTATGGGTATAATGATGGAAATAATAATTAAAAAACATTATTATAACATTATACTAATTGTGTGATATCATACGCCATACACTTAAATACCGTTCAATAATTTTGGGAATGACATCATCGCTCGTGCGTACGTACGACCTACCATCTCCATGATGTGATGTTATTCATTATAAATGTTCTCACATAAACCATGATTATATATATGAATTAAATGAATAAATTTGATATATATTATATAATATATCATTTTTTAAATTATTTAACTCTATCCTAAGATGTGTAACAAGAACTTCTTCGATTAATCACTCATAAGAACATAAATCAGTCAACATCTGAATGACAAGTGACAATAAAAGGTTACTAATGTACAGATGATAATATAATCATACGTGATATAAAAAAAAATTTGATTCAAGAGTAATTCAATAAAATTATTTAAATCATTATACAGGAGGTTCAGATATATACGAAGGATTTTAGACCTAAGGTAAGGGAAAACTTTTCAAATTTTGTTTTTATCCAAGACAGTTTATTCGTAAGTATTTACTAGTGTACATTTATCATCCTCATCCAAGGTTCCAAAATATGTATTTCAATATATTCTTCGTATACTTTTATAGTTTTTTAATTTCATTTTTTCCCAATGGTGAATTTTTACAAAAAGTTATTAATGGAATATTTTTTTGTTTTCGGTACGTTGTACTTTTTGACTTTTCTAGCAAAAGTATGAGAATAGTGTTTTTTTAACTCGTATGAGATGAATGGATTTTATTACATTCACAATGCCTTATTTCTTATAATATTCACATATAATATTATATGATTATTTTCACATAAAAGTATTTCATCTAAAAGTTTGTGTAATTTTGATGAAGGAAAACATTTTGGAAGAAGAATGGATATTTTTTCCATTAATTAATTTAACGTGTTTTCTAAAAATTATTTTACATATAAGATGACACTATTTAAATATATTTATATTTATAACCCTATTATTAGTATGATTTTATTGATTTTATGATGGCTTTTTATTTATTAAATCATTTTGTTTTATATCAATTATGATTAAATGTTGTTTAAGAAACCCATTTTATTTCATGGGTTATGAAATGGTGAATGTTTTTATGTTTTTTTGGAACACATAAGAATTGTTTCATTATGATATCAGTGGGACCTATATCTCCCTCCAGTGAATTGGATAATGATTTATATCTCAGGAGATATACATGACTGGAATATAAAGAAAATATGGTTTAGTAATAAAGGGCCGGAATGAGGAGTAAACTTGGTTTCGTAATGGACATTGTCAACTCTGACTGTCTCGATAATGAGCCTAGACTAATATGAAATGATTTTATATTCTTATGTTTGTATGCTATGAAAAATTATGTCTTATGTTATGACTATTTCAATTACATTGAAATTTAATTATTTATCCCATCAGATGATATTATGATCTTTTATATGCAGGATACAATTTTCATATGTTATGTTCCTATGATTATCATATGATTGATATTTCCCTTGTTTAACCTTTAAAATAATTTGATTTCACCGCTTCATTTTTTAATTTTACCTAGGTCAGGAATAAAGGTATTAAGTAAGATATTTTAAAAAGGAGTCTAGTAATGAAGATATAAGTGGGAGACAATTTGGATTTTTTATTAACCAGTTGTTTATGACTCCCAATTTCTAAAGACACAAAATCTATACTGTTGTGGTGTGGTTTTTTAATGTTATTTAATAAATATTATTCAATGATGATGTAATATCTATGTGTAATGTTTGTTTCTTTATAAATGTCTCACAAGGGGAACTTCTTTAAAAAAGTAATCCAATGTAGGTCAAAAGATATTGCATGTGGATCATCTCTGAATAGTTCTAACTCTCGAGATACTGTATATAACACATGGAGGAAGAACCTATAAATTAAAGAAAGTCTTGAAATTCCACATTGGGGTCCTCAATACACTTATTGGTCTCACTCTTTAAATATACATGAAAATGTACTCATAATGGATTACTTGTATGTCCAATTCTGACTCATGGAAAAAACATATGAAAAACAATCAAAGTGTTACCGAGTGGAAGCATATTTCATGTCCCCATGGGTACAAGGCATGTACTCTCACAGCCCCACCTAGGTGTGAACCTCCACCTACCCAGTCATGTAAAATTCCCAGGTACACAACGTGTTAAATGGGTACATGGTGTGTACTCGACATGGGGTACATTCATGTGCACCTCAATCAGATCAGTAGGATACTTGGCTTGGCCATGTACTTTTACATTGGTGACACCCACATAGGGTCTGGCCAAGTACTCTACATGGCCATGTACCCATACATGTGTTATCCTGGTTGGGTACTTGAATACATGATCAAGTACTAGTACAAAACTGAGGACTAGTACATGTTGTGTACACCTCTTTACATGACATGTACTCTATAAACATCATTTTCCACAAATGGGAAGAACCCACATCATGTCACCCTAGAATACAAGCTTTGTAGCATGGTATTCCCAAATGGAAAATTCTAAAATCACTTGTATCCCCTTTTTCCCACCCAATTCAACATTTCTAGCCACTAAGGGCCTCATAAAAGAATAATATGAAATTTTATTTCGAAAAAAAACAAATATTTGAGGATCTAGGGTGAAAACCTACATAGGCATACCTTTGGGAGGAAACTACTGAATCTTGTATCGATTTGATGGTCCATTTTTTTCACGTTGATCCAACACATCGAGAGCTTCACAATGACTCCTCCCAATCTTCCTCTCTCCCTATATTTATCCTTCTCCCTCTCATCAGTCAGTCATGCGGTACAAGATCCCATGGAGGGGTGTATGTGACAAGCAGTAAGAAGAATGAAAAAGAAAGGGAAAATAAATAATGAAAAGAAGAAAATGAAAATGAGTCCCCCTGATTGCCCCGCTTCCTTACTCATGTTTTTCCCTATCAGAGGATAAAATACACATTCTATACTCATAGGTGAAGACAGAATCAAAATCTGATGTTTTTTTTCAAAATTTATTGTTAAGAAAACCTACACATGATATTTTATATGTAATTTATTAAATATTAAATATTTTTTATTTTACTAAAATTTTATTGACACATATTTACACCAAAATCCTATCCAAGGGTAATCAATTTATTTCCTGACCAACAAAATGGTCATGAAAAATTATCTTAGATGATCTTACAATGAAAAATTACCATTTTTTGTCTTTATAAGAATCCAATTTTTTTACAAATATCTACTCAATACTGAATTCTAAAAAAACAAGGGTCCTTATCGAATACTACATCCACATCCATAGTGCATCTTTCAATATTCCGGAAGAGTATGAACTAACAGCATATGGGACAACTGAGTCCCCCACTGGTGCTGATGCTTTATAAAACTCTCATAGACTCCATGACACTAGATATTTGACTCATACCTAGGGTTTTCCTATTAGTTTAATATTACTCTGATAATGATTTTGAGTATATATTTTTGAATACCGATGAGTTTTTTATCTCATCACGATCCTTGATGATGAGAAATATATGTAATTCCCACCATGTTTACCTGTCCAACGTCATCAAATAAGAAGTCGTGGACATGAAAACTACCATTATTCGCAGGGGAACTCTGTGAGATAAGAAGTGCATGATACTAAATGAAAAAAGTAGGTGTTGCATAGATAACAGTAGGAATAATCCCTCCATCATATTCTTTCAGACACTCCACCATGGATAACTGTGCTAATTGATTAGAAAGAACATTCATGACCACATCATGATTAGTCACGGACAACTAAATCTACAACTCATCCATCAAATAATCATCCAATACTGGTTCTTGAAGAGTTAGTAGATATAATTCAATTCATACCTAGTACCATATAGAATCTTGTGTTTTTTTAGATACACCCACAATGCATCATTCCAAAGAGAAAATGTCTATATAAACAAATGTTTTTTTGGAATGAATGTACGATGTGTTAAAGAATCTCGAAAACATCTCTATTAATTTCTCGATCCTCTAGGGACTCCATATGTTATAAGATATTCATGAGTCTATATAAGAGACATTTATAAACCCCCAAATGTTTTATATTAAGGTAATGACGACATATAAATTCTCTGTTGAGGAGGTTTAGCATATAGAATTATAGGACAACATATAATTCTCTGGAGAGGATGAGGATTCCCTCATAAAATATAATATCTACAATATTTACATCATTGGACTATTCAATGGCATGGAATTGTGATACAACCATATGGGCATAGATTACAGGATCAATCTTATCCATACATGGACACCCCATAGGTTGGGACTCATTGAAGCATATTTGAGCCCATGTGACATGAAAATATAGGGTTATGAAAATACCAAGTAGATACCATGTAGAAGAATCTGGATGTAGTCTTGGTTTGGTTCCTCAATTAAAACACAGAATTCATAGTTGTATCGTTGGATTCTACTTAAAACACACTAATAGGTAGGCCTTGGATCAACTTTGATGAAAGAGTTCCCTCCTTGTATCATCAATGCCTCAATTACTCCCTCAATGGTTAAGTAAGAATTCTTTATGGTGATCTCCCCCCTTAATTATTAGGAATCCTACAATATTGATTATGGATATTTGAAGTGGAGGTAAAAGGAGTTTTATACCAACAAGTTCAACCACTAAACTGTTACAGCCCATGCATGGATAGACATGGAAAATAATTTCATCATCCAGATTAACTAATTGGAAGTCACAACACCATTCATGGGAAGTTTCTTTTTCATTTCGATGAGGAAAGGGAATTGAGTCCCCAAGTATACAGAAAATTGTAAGACTAACTCTTAATACTACAAATGTCAGTCTCGGATGATACTAGAAACCCCTACCTCTCAAAGTTACTAAGATTTTCATCCCACTGTAACCATTTATGTTATTCTCACCTATTCTATTGATCTTGGATAAAACACGAGAAACTATCCCACCACCATATATTTGACATCAAACATGGTCCCTACAATCGAAGGCCTGGTGGAATCATTTCAACAATATCTTTCATGATCATTTCAACATATAAGTATCTCCCCAATAAGGATTCCATGTCCACTCAAGTAAGAACCAGTGCTTCCCCATAATCATCCATTCTGAATAAACAATCCCCTTTTACAAGTTACCATTACTCAGACAGTTAAGAGAGATTTGAATATACTCCTCGATCATTTTAAGAGGGAATCACCATTACTAATGATGATTTGGGTTAGGTGATTGTTGTTACTGAGGATGATCCAAGGTCAACAATGTTCAGTGAATCCACTCTTGAGGATTAATAGTAGCCGAATATGGACATCCTAAACAAACATAAAGATTTTTTTTCATTGAGTTATGATGATATTTCAGGGCTAGACAATCAGTTCTCCATCCACCATCAGGGTCTCCCAGTGAGTCACCACTGGTTCAAACAACCTCGTAGGAAAATTCTCCTTCTAATGGTTCTGTGGATGAGGTCGAAGTTGATATGAATATCAATGACATATTTTTCATGTAATTTCATTAACCTAAGTTACTATCTAATATAGTTCTATTAAGTAATAGGAAAGGAAATATAAGAGTCTATATCGATATCCATAGCCTCAACCACCACTGTCTGGAGGATGGTTTTCTCCTTCAAGTTAAGGAGTTGTTGATCGATGACACAACTATGTTTTAGGATCTCTCCTACATGGATGTGTATTCCGGGTATAACCAGATTCATATAGCCGCCAATGATAAGGATTATAAGACATTTTGAGTACTGAAAGGGACCTTTGGATATCATTTAATTCCCTTTCAGTGTGAATAATGTAAAAGATACGTATTAGAAATACATCCACTACATCTTCAAATCGATCCTTGGGATGTTAGTAGAATTATATGTGGATGATTTTGTGGTAAAATAATACCAGTTTCAAGACCATATAAAATATCTTTAGAAATTTTTTTCTTTATTATACTCATATAAGGTGAAGATGAATCATTTGAAATTTCCATTCCGGGAAACCTCTAGGATGTTTCTCATATTCATCTCCATATATATAGGCATCAAATATACCTAGTTAAGATCATGTAACTCATCTAGTTTCCTCCACTGAGCAGTCATCGGTGGCTCTGTAGCCTCATATTCTGTTCAGATTACATAGGACGTTATATCATGAATCATTATAGAAATTGTATACCCTTTTATAGGTTCATAAAGAAAGGATACATCTACTAATGTGATGAAGTATTAAAGGTAGCCTTTTAGGAAATAACATAGTATTTTATACAATATTCAGTTATAATTTCTCCCATTTTGAGGAATCCTATATTCCTTGATGTGGGTACATTAGAATGATCACTCAACACCCTTATCACACGGAACGAAAACGCGGGGATAGAGAATAGTTTAAAATATCTCAGTCTCATGATCCATGATATAGATTCTATATAATCTTCTATCGAGAATATATGTCTCGCACTAGTTTTTATAGTAAATTTTTTTTTTCATTGTCTACAGCATCATGAGATACAATTTAGTTCTTGTGTGGACCTACTAAATGAAGCTTAATCACTGTATTTTGATAATATATATTGCAAGGTGGGCAGTGACATGCCAGCAGTTCAAAATTATTTTTTTCGTAGTAATACATCATTGGTCAAGAACTAGAATACATTATGGCCACCCAACTATCCCATGATGAGAATCCTCTGGATTCTAATTTCCCATTTTATTCCATCCATTCAGTGGACTGGGGTATGCTACTTTGGAAGATTCAATTTGATGGGTCCTTTCAAAGACCAACTAGTATAAAGCTGAATAATCCCAAAATCAATAGAGTATGCATGAGGATCTTATTCATCACCCCTATATAGGTTATTATTGTCAAATAGTTCATAATATCTAAATGTTTCACCAACAATGAGTTTGAGTATTAGTATCACATTACTATACTATATTTGGCTCTCAAAATTGATTTCCCCCTCTTACAAGGTAAGGGAGAACCTCATGTATCTATAGAAAATTTAGTAGTGATTAAATTTTTAGTAATCCTAATATCATTCCCTTATGGGATCACATGTTCTAGTTGATTTCACAATTCCCTTCCCTGCAAAATGAGAGTCATTTTTTTGGTCATATAATGGTCAATCCAGCGCCTTGGTCAATCAAACTATATCTAATACTGAGCCTTTCTAGGATAACATATTCATCAATGCATCACATATATTATTCATCACTCCCATTAGCACATACATTGATAAAAACCAGTCAGTAAACCACCTAACTATCGGTACCTCCACATCAAGAACATTAAATCCCATTATAGTATAATAAACATATGATTATAAAATACATTTCTTCATGTGTCTCTAGATCAACAACATCCCAACATATCACGATGAATGTTAATGATTCTATTAGCACATAACACTATTAACCTTCCACAGTAGGCCCGACATTAAGATGACTCTCTTAATACATGGTTTTTATGGAATTATTCTTTTCATTATTCGTGGAGATTTTATTCCCAACCTTATGTTCAAAGATAATGCTGGGACATGTGGTTCTCATCAGATCGGGTTGAAGCTCTTCAACCAAATTTGAAGGCTTATTTTTTTCAATCCCAACATGGTCGATAATGGAATCAATACCAGAAAGAGTTTTCATTCATGTTAGATTCAAGAAAACATTGTGAATATACAACATGAGAACCCCCCATATGACCAATTATTCTTGGCCCTTTATGTCCTAGGGTATTGATGTCATGGGACCATACCCACCCGCAACAGCTTTCCAATGTAGGTTCATTCTGACCATGATGGATTTATTTTCCTAATGGGAAGAAATCATTCCTATCATGGATGTAAATAACCAATCAATGGTTGAATTCATAGGATCCCATATCATCCATCAATTCAGAGTATCTCACACCATCCTCACTGAAAATGGTACAACCTTCTGGGATTCTAAACTAAATAAGATGTATGATAATTGTTGCATCTAGTCCAACAATATTTCATTCTTTTATGACCTGGAAAATAAAAAATTGAGGCATTCAAAAAAATCACCTCCAATATATTAAAGTAGATGATGGTCTAGAACATGAATAGTTCTCTAAAAAAGATCCCCAATCCTCTATAAGTTTATCAGATGATGACCAGTAATTCTACCCTGGTGACTCCATACTCCATAGTTTATGGAACATACTAAACAAAAATATTCATTTTCCATCAGTCCAAATAGGTTTCTTTGACCAGATGAAACCAAAAATAAGGGAAGAATTTCATCTATAATATTGGTAATATCTTAATGAAAATAGGCTACATGCCCTACATAATTTAGATATACACCATAAAAAGATAAATATAACATTGAATATGAGATTTTTATTCCACTCCTTCCTACAGGGTGGCATTGTATTATCTATCAAGAGGCCAATGATAGCTAGATGGATGCTATGAAAGTTGTAACTCAAGTTGGAATTACCTTACATCATTCATAAGGTATATCCCAATGGGTCATACTCTGTGATTAATAAGGATTGAGATCTCATTAATCCTCAAACCAATTTCATGTTACTCGTGTTTAATTCATTTATGGAACCATAGTCCAAGAATAATGACTCTAAAATTTTTTAGGCTTTCAGGGAAATGTGTGTTGTGTAATTGGTCCTCTTCGACCAACAATCGTGTCGGGATAGTCACACATCAACACCATATAACTCATTTCTAGAAACCTTGTCATTATGTTCCAAACTCTATTTCCATAGTCTAATACCCCATGCTAGAATAAATGACCTTAATTCATATTAAGTGGTTATAATCATTGTTCCCTTAAAATATTATCCACTAATATATTCTCAGATGTACATCATAAAACTGCACGGCAGAAGTATCTTGGTTTCACAACATTGAATTACGTATAATATGAGGTACTACTTACATGACCATAAAAGTAACATATAAGAGTCCAAGTTGAATGACTTTAAACAAAGAAACATCCATCATCCAAGGAACATGACATTAAATTGGGCACTAGGTCCATGCTATATGACCATAAACTAAATTCTCATGTTTAGGGATCAAGACATTAAAAAGTGTTCACATCTTCCTTAGTAGTGTATTATGAGTTGTAGATCACATCACCATATTTCAAATCAATTTATAGTTGTATCCTAACTATATCCCTTTCAAAATATTTTCACCCCTGCCCATGTTTCATGATGATAAACTGTATATCCTCAAAACGTCACATTTTCATGTCATTAAATAGCACGCTAAACATCTTAGTTATGAGACCATAAACTACATGATAATTAAAATCATATTTTAATGAATATAAACTTCACATCACTAAAATTTCCTCATCCATGAGGAAATCTTCATTGTCTTCAGTTATCCACAACAACATGTTCTAGAACTATGTGTGGCTTGATTCCTATCAACATATGATACATAATGACACCATGATTTGGTATCCTGGTCCATCCATCCAACCAAAAAATTCCCCCTTCCCTATTTTTGGATTTAACCTATATAGGGATATTAATTTTGATGAATATGTGTGTAATTATTCGAATCATTATGGGATACATAGTGAATCTCAAACATTGTTTCTTCAATTATAGTGGTATTTTTATCAATCATTCACCCCATTCCCTTGGAATTGTCCAGGAATCGTGACCTCAAAGTGTAGGTGACCCCCAGACCCCAGCCCCTTAATAATTTCTATGAATTTTAAGGCCTCATGTACCTCATTCATGTGAGGTTTTTTATGCCACTACATTACACATATCATTTTTGGAGCATTTACCCCATGGTCTAAGCTTTATGAATTTAAACTAGTATCCACCCTATTGTCCATGAAATATGAAATTAAACTATTTGAAATGGGTGAGAACTCTATTACCATAAAATAGAGTCCAAATGATAAGAGTCATGACACAATAATGTATATGTTCAACTTCTGGGAATGTTGCATATGGTGTTTGGTCTTTGGTTCCCTTATTCCCTCATTAATGTTTGGTATGACATAACACCAATCTATAAATAATAATTATATACATTAATCATTTTTGTCGAAACTCTATGGAATTAAAATAATTGGTAAATTCCTCAATTAATGACATTATACTATAACCCCAGCTTTGAAAAATTTAGGATGTATCATGATAATCATGGAATGCCTCATCTCTCTATTTAGAGAGGATTGATCCCACTAGTTTTTACCTCTCACCAAACTATATCAAAGAACAACATGTGAATTGATTTACATCCTTATTGGATTCGTAAGGATGCCTGAAAATTTTTTCTTTGGGTCGAGTGGTAATTGTATAATCCATTCTTCTCTTTATCATTAGTTATGGTCTGAGAATTTCGACCATAAATAATATTTAGTTCATCTTAATGTGTCTATGTGGTATATGATAATCCTTTTCTCCATTAAAATAATTTCTTACCTCTTTATTGATATATTTATAACCTTGGTGTGAATGTTTCCCATATAGTCCAAGAATCATTACATTAAAATATTTTCTATAGTCCAAACATCATGAAATTAAACTAAATGCATGTCACCTCAGTAATGTTGTGTGGTGTTTGGATTCATATACTCTCATTCATGTTGGATTTATCACTATTCCATGCCATGGTTATTTATTTTTGGGACACTCCTTATAGTATAATTTTTTTTACATAATATAGTAACATATTTTCTGATCTATAAGACTTAAAATTAGTATCCATGGTCCATGAAATAGGACTTTGATTTTTGTTTTTGAAAAATATGGGTTTGGAACCCACGTTCTGATCTAACCATTCCAAAAATTGATTATATCTCGTTTTGGGATTACATTATCTTTATAATATATAGAAACCCCATAATGGTGATGGTATTATTCAATTTTGGTTCACCTTCTATATTGGGCTAACATTTTAATGGATCTGTTAGTAAATGGTGGATCCTATGCTTTGAATTTGTTCAATAGTTCATCATATTTTTTCTTGTCCATTATTGGATATCATGGTTGTGTTATCAATGTTTTGAATGTGGTCAACCATCAATCCTTACTCACCAATACCCCTTTATCCAAATCTTGAAAGTATCAACATACCTCAGTTCCAATCCCCTATATCATAGAGTAAATTTGAACTTTTTTATCACCCATAATATTCACTTCCACATGTCAGTAATACCCATGTACTATCCATTGTTTCCCATGTCTAGCATGGATCATGTGGGCTTAGAATATTTGGGGGTATGTGTACCTATGCGGTCTAGCTTGACAAAAAAAACTTATTTAAAATACTATATTACCTTAAACTAAGGGTACATGGTCTGTATAACATGACATTTATGTATTTGAAGATGTTCTAATATCTATGACCATAAAATATGAGTCCATGCCTAGGAATGACTTTAAATAGTATAAAAATCAACTGGGGATGCATTGTGTATCATGGGCCTCATGATCCTTATTCTCATTGACATATTTTGGTTTCCTGATTCTTCTGGGATATGAAATCATATTTTTTCTCATTAAATTTGGGTTAATTTCTTCTGTACTACACAAATTCACTTAGAATAGACATCCACGTGGTCCATGAAACACAAATTTAAACAGCTGTTCAGGGTGTAAGCAATATGACCTAAAATTTTATAATAAATCTTAGACCCATGATGCTAAATTGAGGGATTCATGCTGATTACATTATGTTAAAATATATAATTAATCATCTTATCCATATGATGTTAAACTATGTTCCCATCATCCTTAGTTGAATGTTGTAAAATTGTATAACATCCTACGATCTTGATTAAGAGGTCCTCTTTCCTAGTAATGGTAACCCACCTCATTTTTCATGTTCTCAGCATTCACATGGTATCTGAGATAGTGCTTCCCTATAATATGGGTTTGATATTTATTCAAACTAAAACATTAACATAAATTTTTTCTAATCCATGGTGTCTTAATCCCTATTATATTGTAATCCATTTGAACATTCAACCACTCTATTTCCAAGCTTCATGTTCCCATTTTTTGGATCCTCATCCACTTTCACATCTAAAAATTCCCCATAATGGTTTGGGATCGTTCCATTCAAGATCAACTACAATCCTCAGAAAACTTCCAAAAGGACATCAGAAGACATTCTGAGATAGGTTCTATGTCTCTTTCATGGCCAATGGTTGTCCCTTATTAGTTTGTCCCTATTTTATTTTAACAGTACAAATGATGTGTTCCAAACACTATCATAGGTTATCCTATATCACCATGACTATCTCCTTGAGTTTCCTATTTTCGGAATATTTATTCAAACATTTCATTCACCTATGATAATATGGATTCCAATTCCCTCGTAATAATCTTATTCATGCATTACCACACATTGGAGAAGAAATTTAGTAATTAAAATATCTATATTCTCTATCCAAAACCTATATTACCCTGAACACTATTCGTTATCCATCAATTATATGATACCATGAGGGTTTAATAATTATCAAACACTCACATACAATTGAGAAATCATGTTTTCATCCATTAATTCTTACTTTAAGACTGATCTGTGAAAGTGTATGGATTGGCCATTGGTTTTCTCACAAATATGATTGAAGCACGATAATTAATGAATAAAAATCAAAATGTGTCCTTGAATGAAGTATAGTTTCAAAATAAAACAAGTATATTTGGAATGTATCAAGGGGACATTCACATATTGGATATTCTCAAGAATATTTCAAAAATTTACCTTATAGTTCTGATCGGGTGATCAAATGTTGTAGCTCCTCCAACATTTAGCATGTGGACTAAAAGGTCTGATTCCACTTCATGATCAACGTTTCCTCCTCATAAACTACTTGATGAAGCTGGTTAGCTCTAATATACACTCAGTCATGCTCACCCTATAGGTCAACCACCTGATGTGCCACCTGGATTGTCTACCATTTGGCAGCCTTTAGCTTAGCCGTTAGCCTATTGATGGTCCCTGAATGAGTTTTGATGGAAAATATATTCATGTTTTTTCATATATTCTTTCCAAATATCTCAAGTAAATTATTCATCATTACAAAATATTTAAAAAAATTCATGATTTTAGGTGACATCTAGGTTTTGTTTTCCTTCACACATATTCTTGGAAAAGAAGTCAAGAAACCTATGGTTCAGGATCTCGAGCATCCACCCCTATGGAGCATAAGTTTCATAGAAATTGGAAAAGTAACCACATCTGTGAAACTAGTTGTGGATATAGATTATGACTGATGAAGTGTTGGATTTATTTCCATTCCCTGAATTGGATAATGTTTGTCTCTTTGGATTCATTAGGGTTACAATCTTCTAGTTCTTCAGGCGGCGTGATCTTGTACTCATGAAATCCAACAGTGTGTTCTGAAGTAGTGCTCCCCTCTAATAACCTATTAGATGGTTTGGGATCTAGATCACGTTGTTGGCATTCACCAAATTACCCTACCATAATGATTTCTTATCTTCATTTCTTGAGTTTTGGTCCTCTCGTGGAATCACCCATAGCTGCAACTGACTATCTTCCTAGGAAAAATACCAGATCATCTTAGATGGACAACTCTGTATGAACTGACATAACCATCAGAGATAGGCCCCAAGATCTTCTTTATTCAACTATTTGTAATTTCTTCAATCTATAATGCACTTTTCAACAAAAAAACACATCAGTCAACTGGGATAGAAGATGATCAACCATGTCCATATGATGGGTGAGTACATACTAAGGTTGAGTTCTAACAAATCATGTCCCCAAGTATATGTTGTGATTTCAACAATGGGAGACACCTTGATGTTAGTTTTAATTCCCGAAAATAGAATTTCTTCCTCTTTCATTGGTTGAGAATAATCTACATGAAACCTGAAAGCACATTGACACAGAAGATCAATGAATATATTACTATTTCATTATTTGTGATTTTATATTTCTAGAAGGGAGAGGTTTTTCAATGATGATCCATATTATGGGAACCTCGTCATCAGAAGTGGATGATGTCGTGTGAATAATAGGGTGTGGCCACCCATAAATAACAATATGTACCCAAGGTTCTTAGGTTTCCACACTGAGCTCCTCTGACATCCCATAACATGCCTCACCTGCATGCTGGGTTCTCAGAATATTCTTCTCTAAACCCATTAGTGCTTCACCCCTCCAATAATATTGGTCTTCTTGTGTAGTATCTTGATTTTTTTATTTAATACATGTTTCAATTAAATAATCTGTATAGTGTAAAGGATCAGTGAAGGATGTGAGTGATTTAATGTTTACCTCAAGGTACTCCTCGAAGCCTTATTCATTAGAAAAGAACAATCTCACCACTTCTCTAGGTAATCCTATGATTTGAATCCATTACCTTGGATTCCCCATAATTATATTCCTCTGATTTCTCATTAGTTTATTTTTTATCAGTTTTTGGGACATCAACATTTGGTGCCTCCTCCGTATCCTACTCATTTCCAATCATGATCCACATTAGGGTGGTAGAGTGGTTCATATTCCCCTGATAAAACATGTAGACATCCATGATAGTCTAAGAAGAATGTATTTTGGGGATGTTAAATCTGACTTTGAACCTCATAGACCCAACTTCTGGAAACTTGATCCCACCCCACTTCAACATCATCTATAAATACTTTGTCGACAATGAAATCCACAACATACTACAGGAATAACAAAGGGAATGAAGGATGGAATTAGAGTCTGGTTATAGAAGACACCTAAAATTCTTATCAATATTATCTTATTTATTTCCCAAGAGTATCTCCTATGACTAATCTATTTCAGGAGGGGGGGTGTGGTTGAACTCCATGACGTCCCCTCTGTCACAGTTCAAGATTCAGTTTCTCCGAATGCATGGCCTGCCTCTTGGGGAGAATCTCAACTGCTTCCTCGCTATATTATCTCCATGATCACATGGTGAATCCACCATATACACTTCAATAATATTTCCTCCAGGTATGTTACCACCCAATTTCAAGAATATTACTTTTACAAGCTAGTATCAACATTTTTTGGTGGAAACACAATGAATTATCTTGATCTAGCAGTCATTAACATTCACCATAGTTGGTGAAGGATACAAGGGTTTCTCTTTTCACAAACCCCCTTGTAGACTCTCTTCCCCCACTATTTAAGGAACACAAACTATCTGTAGAAGTGTTACAATGTGTATGGATAACTGAAACCCTTTTAATCAGTATGAACCACCATCACAATACCCATGGATCATTAGAGGTACTCTATTTTTTCCATGATCCTACTAGGTTTTCTAATATTAGAACAAATAGAATCAAAATTTGATTGATGTTGTCGTTTTTATGGTTCTTTGTCTAATTAAAATCCCAAAATCATCAATTTTGATCCGTTAGACCCCAATGATGTTATTTATAGGTGGAAACAGACTGAATTATTTAGTACCAATGGTGTTTGGGAATTCATAACACCTAATATGTCCAAAAATATAACCTTTAAATAATTAGAATTGAGCAAAGATCCTTCTTCATGTGTTCCCCCTCACAATGAGATCCAATGTATTGTAATATAATTCTATCATGAGTACTCCGAAGATAACCCTATTTCTAGCTACTAGGATTTCCACCATTACCAAGTCCTATAGAGTAATCCAATGTTCATGTCTTTAATCCAAAGTATCCACCTGTATAGAACTGTTACATGGAATATAGTATAGTGAACGAATAGGTCTCATCCACAAACCATGTTGTACCCCCATGTCTGATAGCATCCATCCTATAGGATCAGCCAGTATGATCCTACCATCCCCCTATGTGATGCGAAAAAACACTTTTTCCATCAAACCAACATCCTCAATATCATTTTTTTCTTGAGGATCATTTTTTACAATGCCTAAAATATGATGTCCTTGTGGAAAAAATGTGTGATTTTAAGCTTCTCATTCACCACAACTAAATGATGTTTCACCAAAAGAGGACTTATATGGTGTAATGAACTCATAATAGTGGAATCCATAAATTTTAATTTAACCAATGTAATGAAAGTCCCTTAGAATACTAAAAACATACATGTGATAGTGATGGAATGTGTTCAATTATGAGGATCAATGGCTATGGAGATTTGGAAAAAGATTCAATTGGTTGTATAAAGAAAATTATGCCATCAATAATATATTGTATAGCATGATTTTTCTAAGAACATCACTATAATCTGGACATGTGTTGTGAAACCAATACGCCCACACCAATTTTTTATCAATGTTTCCCCCAGACCTCAGGTCCCAATACTTCTGCTAACCCATGTTGTTTTCCCTCATTCTACTATGGAATCTTGTGGTGTAATGGGAAGGGAACCTTTATTCCTCTAGATGATCTCTTATGACCATCATTTTACACAAATTTATCTCATAAACAGTGATGGTTTCATGGTTCATGTAATCATCCCCATTAATAGTGGCATTCTAGCACTAGAGATCATTGTTGCATGTGAACCACAACCATGGTGAATCAACCCCCAAGGTTGGGATAGTCAATTCGTATGATAGATCGATGTTCCATAGTGAGATATAGTCACTCAAAATACAATAACTATGTGACTATGATAGCAACACTAGAAGCATTTTATTTCCCAATACGACCATTTATCCTTGAAGGATCGATGGATTTCTAATCATCTCATATATTTTAGTAGTGAAAGCATTAATCTTACCAGAATTTTTTTGATTGGATACATCTATGGGGTTTGAGAGATATAAATATGAATAACAGACTAATATGGGATGATTCATGCAAAAAAAGGTAGCGGACATGAAAATTGCTGATATTTCTATAAAGAAAAATTCACACAAGAAGAACAAGCTTCTAAAAAGAAGTGGTATAAGATTGGTATTCCACCAAGAAGGGATGAAATTATGTGCATGAGATAGAAGTTATTATCAAGAATAATTTAATGGTACTATACACATGTCCCTTTCAACTATTTTATATGGATGGACCTAATCTTCCATGTGGGCCTAAGTGCCTTTCACATCCATCAATGAGTTTTTCATGCCCCCATGGGAATGGAATCTATTCCATGGAATTATCCATGGAACCTAGCCTTCTATTATAGTTTTAGATTATATTTATAGGGGAAAATTTTAGGATGCTGAATTCAACATGATTCTAGAAATAGATAACTTCAAACAATCTGAAACTATCTTCTGACACAACAAATAATTCTTAGAACACCAAATATGATGTAGACATGTTTTACGGTGTTCATGAATGATTGAAATCCATGTGAAATAATATTTTGTGATAA
Organism: Viscum album; assembly: GCA_963277665.1. Taxonomy (NCBI): domain Eukaryota; kingdom Viridiplantae; phylum Streptophyta; class Magnoliopsida; order Santalales; family Viscaceae; genus Viscum; species Viscum album. The sequence goes on along the minus strand of OY728141.1, from coordinate 585,733,113 downwards.
ATAAAACATCAATAAATCCCTTTCATGGATGCTTCTCAAAATGGAAATGGAATACACGCACAATATGTTCATGTCACAAGCGTGATGCATGAACAACATGTAACCTCTTTTCATGGAATATATGACATTGCCCAGCCCCTTGAACAAATGGATTCGATGTAAATAGTAGAATCTATTTAGACGACCAATTTTGTTACCAAATTATTCAACACCATTGTTGAATAATTCATTTATAAGTAGAAGGTCCCCCTAAAATGTGATGATCCTCCAGAAGTCAAATATCCTCTCTACTACATGTAATAATTATATTTTAGTGACATCATGAACGAAACAAACCCTCAATGTAGAGATCTTTCATGATAGCTTGAATTTGGATCCTACTTGACCTCCTTTAATGCAATTCAGGTGCGCATAAAGACTCCTCATGCACGCTCCCCAATCCTACACACATACCCCAATCTTGTGCGCTCCCTCGAACTTGTGCATAGGCCCCCAATCATTTCTCACCCCTTCTATAAAGATCCATGGGTAGACTCAATGTTATAGAGCCATGTTTTAGCACTTTTTTTCACACCCCACATCATTTCACACACTACTTTCATGAAACCCTCTAATCTAGTGTTCAATAATTTCTTGGTCCCTCAAGAGTTGTCTCATATTCCCTTGTTGCATGAATTTCCCAACCTCTTGTTTCTCATCTTAGGTACACTGAATCTTTTTTCATCTCGTAATAGTCATGCTAACATGTAACTTGTGATCAACTACTCTTCCACAACATTGGAACCAAGTATTTCTAAAGAGATTCCCCACATAGAAGTTCACGAGCTATGATTATTTAAGTCAATGGAGGTAAAGAGTGAGTCCCCCATGTTCGAGATTCATTGTATATAATTTCTTAAAACCATCATTATCATCAAGCGATGTTAAAATGTAGTCATACACTATGAAATGGACACCAAATTCTCCTTGTACTCTCATCATGGGATGACACTACCTCCTACCACATTTGTAAATCACCCCATTCATGGAAGCTTCCATGTATAAGACACACACATGTTATTCCACAATCATAGTATTATACATGTATGACTCACATGTAATGATATCCACCTTACATGGAATAATATCCTACCCACATGGAATAATATCCTCTATGGGTATCTTTTAAGCACAAGAACTACATCGTCTCTCATCGGAACATCTTTCGCAACATGATCATCATCTCTACTACTTCCTCTTGTTTCGCACATTGAACATGAATTTTTTGGGATTATAGGTTACGAATAACCATAAAATCCATCCTCGATTCATATGGACATCCCTCCTAGAGTAATCCCTAATTTAAACATTCCAAAAGAATGCTCCCATGTGTAATACCCATACAATACATGATCTATGGTCCTCCTTCTCAAGTGTAAGTACAAACCATCATGAACTATGTGGGATGTGATTCCCAACCAACTAGTATAGGTAAGAATCCTCCCTGAGAACCAAAATCCATATCCACATCCATCCATGTCCATTATGATCTTTACCACAACCACCACATCACGATGAGATCATGCCCCAACCCATAGATCGTATCACTATTTGGACCCATTTGGAAGCATTCATTTTAATTCTCCATCTGCATCATCCCTTCTCCTTGCATAACTCTAGTGGCTCCCATGTGTATTCACCAAAAAAATTAACCAAGAGAAATCCTCATGTGAAGGGAATCATCTAGGAATAACCCCACATCACCCCCCATTGATGCTCCTTTTGTGACATGAGTGTCCTTACTGCAATACATTAACAATCAAGGAATGGTCCCATCAAACAACCTTAAAATGTATCATCAAACTATTTTGGGATTGATACCTTCCTTCTAATCGGTGTACATAGGACACCTCTGTGTGGTTCAATACTAACGAATATCAAGCCTTGGTGTTCCCTCCTAGGGATTCAATTCCATGATCCATCTATATAAGGTGTCCTAACCCATATCATTTCATCAAAACAAAATGCTAAAATTGAGTCCTGTCTCATACTACTGCCTGATGAAAATAATTGGAATCCTAGGGTAAAATACATAGAGTATTGGAACCTAGAGTTTCTGCTACCTGATGTTAAACATGGGAGTCCTTAGAATAATTCATATAAGTACACTCCTTTTGAAAGGTTTTGGGGTCTACAGTGGATGTCAGTGGGCCGGGGATTTTAAAATTTTCATCGGTGGATCGATGGGACTTGTTGATGCCAAAAATCCGAGCCCTAGAAAGGTCTTAGGATCTCATGTAAATTATAAGGACTACAAAATATAAATGAAAAAATTACCAGTTTGAAATCTGAATTTGCGGTCAACTGCAACTAGTCAATGGAAATCATCGCTTGAAGGATCCATAGTAGTATCCCTATTCATCATCTGCATGTGCTTCAAAAATCTACATGAGAATCAATTGTCTAATTCCAAGGGCTTGAGTGGATAACCAAAAACATGTTCAATGTTCCGACAATCAGTGCATCGAGATGCCTTCGATGCTAGAGAGAGATCTTGATTAGAGATTCATGGATCAAGAGATTATCTCTATATGAAGTGGGATGGGTGAGAGGCTCTTGACTTTATTACATGAAATTGAATGAACAGTAATAATGGAAACACATGCGAGAGATCCTCCTTCTATAATTATTGTAGAGTTGATAAATACCTAGTAGGGTTCCCTATACCCTGTTTATTTCAACGTCCACTAAATAAATAAATTTGATAAACTAAACTGCATAAATATTATTTATTTATTTATCACATACTTTTAATTTATATAAAATATATTACATGATAAAAACCTATCCATTTAACTCGACTCGTTTTCCCACTCAATATTAAACGAAACTTGAATATTAGAATAATATTCATTCGATTAATATTATCTCATATTTAATAAACATGTAAATATATTAGATAAATTCAATCCCAAATATTTATAACATTAATATTAATGAATTTATTTAATTATTTTGGTCTTAGATAACTTGGACAACACTTGGACCCCTTAGTGGGGCCCACCATGTCCAAATACGTATTCAACTAAATAGGGCGGATTCTTGAATACGCTATTGTGGGTGACCCTCTAGGCCCTTATCTAGATAGTAGTGAATAAAAAATATAGAACAAGAGTGGACTCTAGCAACCCATCATGTTCCCTAAAGATATAAGGATAGACATAGAAACAACTACCAACCTACGAACACTGAATGTTTACAGTAATCACTTTTTCATTAAATATCTCATAAATCAGGACGCACACTTGTGTCATCGTCCTTTTCTTTATTTATTATTTTTTGATCTCTATAGATGGATTTACCTTTATACTTATTTGGACAAATACTTATGAAGTCATAACCATCTTGATCAACCAGGCCTGAGATATACAACTTCATAATCATGGAAGTGACAATTCCTTTCTTGATCATTCACCCAATTTTATACCACCAACGACGCACCCAATAAAAGCTACCTTGACACGATTTCAATACCATGGTTTTTTTACTTGCATCAAAGTACATAATCAAATGATACACATTGGTAATGGTCTCAAGTTAGGAGACCAATAAACTGTCCATAGATAAAAATGATCAATGACACGCAAAACATGTGGTGTTCTTATTAGTAGTTATGTCCTCATGATCTCACTACTAGTGATCACCAGGTGTGAACTTCATGAGAATAATTCTCAATGATTTTGATCCCCCAGAACCTGATAATCAAACATCTACTGTGTCCAGCCAGTAAGATTTATCTAGACTATAGAACATGTATTTATGATTAATGTCATAGTATCTCAAGGTTATCATTATAGACTGAGATCAGGTATAACCTCTCGACACAATAATTAATCTTTTGATATTACCATTATAATAGTGGATGCAGAATAGTCTACACTATATTGGTAATTTGACACCATATATAGATAAATTTACACATGATATGGTAATCAAATGTACTGCATAGTTAGGTCTAGGGAACCCACTTTTTCAACACTCCCACATGCACTAGATCCAACATTCAAACCAAACTTGTTATCTAATCACATGATAAATATCATGATTCTACTTAGTAATGGATTTTATTGCTGGGCCTACTACATTTTCTCCATGGGGAATATCTATTGTATGCAACCTCATCTCCTTGAGTAAAACATCTCAAGATAAGGTATCCTCGAGTATATCACATTTTTTCATTGTCATAACTTGAAATCATGGATAGTAAAAATATCATAACTTACATTATGATTATACTTTTTTCACTAGGTGTGAATCCTAGAACTGAAACATGTCGTTGCGATTAATAAATGCTTCTTAGATTCCATAGAAGCTACAACGTACTCAATATTTTCAGATATAGATACCATTGGATTTTATGATCTTGAATCACTCATCGCCTTAGCCTAACAACAATACTAGATCAAATTTATCTATGGATTACTAGTTTTTGTCCCAACAAAACTACTATACCTTCTTCTCCATATACCAGGAACATGTCATTTTTACTCTTTAATGTACCAGATGATAATTTTTACAGCATCACTTGTAGTGATCCTAAAAAAAATTGATATATTCCTATAATAAAGTATATCCTGACAATATTAATTCTTATACATAACACTACAAGCATAATTGATCCATCTTTTAAGAGTATGGAACTCAACTCACAACATTAATTTCTTCCCATGTTCCAAACATGTAAACTTGGAGAGATTAATCCATATGACATTGAAAACAATTCTGAACTTGAATTGTACCAACTTGTATTTTTCAATATAATGTAACTTTATGTATGATTTACTAGGTCCAAGAAACTGTTAGATATACCTCAATCATTGGATAATTTATTTTATTTTGGTCTTAACTAACTGTAAGACCAATATTAGTTTTTTATATGTTTCCAAACTTATTTCTCTTGGAAAATATTGGTGCTCCCACTGACCTTCGATAGGAACAAGGAAAATGTTCATTTTAAATGAATGCTCTAAGATTTTGTTTATTACTTTAATCTAGAACTGGATTTTTGTAACTTTCCATCCTTCAATGGAAGTATATGATGTAATCATCCCTTTCTAGTTGTGTTATATATACACCTTCCACAAAATATTATCTTGACATCCAATGACCAATAGAATGATCTTAGAGTTTATCTTATGACATATAAAATTATAATGGATTTAGTCATAAAAACATGGTATAAAAAATTGATCCTTATTGGTACCAAACTTGTACTATCCATGTATCATCTAATTCGAATACCCACCATAGTATTCTATTTATAATCCCATTTTCAATTTGATCCATGGAATCCATTAATTGAATTTTAGTTGATCTTGTCAACCTTATTTCATTTACATATACTTATTACTTGTAGGATTTATTATTATCAATGAATAATTTATCATCGAACCCATTGAATATAAATAAATCACCACAGTTTCATCCTTCCTACACAATATGTATCACTGGATCATGTCTATTTCACATAAACTTGTTTAACTAGTTCCTAGGACAACCATTTGTGCATCTCCATAATTGACTAAGTTCAAGTCAATTCATCTCCCACTATCCCTAATAGAGATGTGTTCCTTTATATATAAATTTAGTATAATAGTTTACTAAAACTTTTCTACCTTAGGGATTAATGTAATATCCTAAACAACTATTAGGATAATTACTTAGATGCACCATGTGTTTAGCTTGATGCATGTTTGTTTATATCTTCACAAAATCTATGCATCCTAACACATGTCTTATGACATAATGGATTTTCATCATACTAGGACTCGTATGATCTCCATTTTTCATTTGATTTGGTATATTATTCATGGGTTAACACTTTTATTTTCAAAGAACATCATGAAATATAATGGATTTTTCTACAGGTGTAACATTGATACAACTTATATCACAACATTAATGTATAAAATGTGCATTTAATAATATATCCATGCTACATTTTTTTATCATTGTAAACATGTAAGACCTTATCATATATCCTCTATATGAACATAAATATGGTAATTTAGATAAGGTAACATGCATTTAGTAAATACTCCATGCTACATTATCCTGATCAATGAATGTTTGGTCACGATATTCTTCTGCATGTCGATCTGAAGCATCTCGTATCTTCTGACAATACATATACTTCACATGTACCTTCCCTAATAACTTATTGTAATCTTATGAAGTATATTTACCTCTATCTTTATTTGGAATAGTTCACACTCTCTTATTGAACAAATCTCAGAATCTTTGTGGAATATGTTTATTTCAAATGTTTTCTTTATCTAATCTAAGACGTGAATAATACCAAATTTGTTTAGTTGTGCTAAGCCTAAATACTATACTGTGTATTTTATTAACATCCACTTTTAGTTTTACTTGAAAAATAATTATCTTTCCATAACTGGATTGGTATTACATTTTATATTAATCATGTATTTCCTTTGATTCAAGTATGTCTGAACTATTTGTTGAGTATATTACCACAAACAACATTTATTCAAAAAACATGGAATAATGTATCAATATGACCAAAAGGGAATATGAGATGAATGTTTTTTTATACTCAACAACTTGTTCAATTTGAATCAATCCCTTGGAAAATTAATGTTATTTGTTTCTCACCACTGACTTAGGAATCTCCCTTTCTCAGCTTCATGGAAAATACATTATACACCTCAAAATTTTTCTCTACTTAGTTGGTCATTGTATTTAAATACACATATTTTATTGGCATATTGAATTAAATAACCAAGAATTATGTGAGAAACATTAATTTTTTTATGAATATAAACTTAACAAGAAGTGGCTAATTGCTTCTTGTATTTTAGTTCACTGCATTTTTTCAACATACACAAAATTTATACCATTATTTGATTAAAATAACCTTATGTTAAATAAAAAATCTATTTTCATGGAAGTACATGACTGAGGTTCCTTTGACGTAACTTTCCATAGGCCTTTCTGCCATGTCATTCAATATATTCTCTATAAGAATAAATGTTTTTCTACGTTTAATATTCTTAATACATTGTGATTTTTACCTTAATGGTAATGAAGATATTACTCTATATACCATTTGTTTGTATCCTTAAATGAAACTATAGTAATTGGGTGTAAAAGGTATATGAATGGGATGGTATGAAAGAGTGTGAACTGTCTTTCAATTTACGAAATAAAAGTGCAATCATCACATTCATATCTTGCTTAGATTTCTCCTTGGAAACTTCTTGGAGATGAGACTTCATGTAACGTCATCCATGACATGTTGTAGCGACCATGACTAACATCAGAATTTTATGATTGCATTATGAAATAAGCATCATATTATTAATTCCTGAGTCTCCTATAAGAAATTTTAAACCCTCGCTTACTGAGGTGGATTAACAGGTTGGGGCACAAGCACCTTGAATTTCTGACATAGTAATATTGTGCGAAAGCCGCTATACTACACATGGAATTTCAGGCTTGTTTTGAAATTAACTTAGTACAATATTTATCATAGTTTTTATTTTTGTATTACTTGACATTTTATAAAAATAAACTTTAGCATATTGAACTTCTATTTTGATTACTGAATGTGACATTACTAATTAATTCAATCATTAAATGTCTCATGCTATTTTTATCTAATTTTAGGAACCATCTGTACTAGAATCAGAATACTCTTGAGTATTCTAGTGGAAAGGATCCTTGAACCTCCATAATATTCTAAAAGTTATGTCTACTACACTACTTAGAGGGTCTAAGGTAGTCTTATGACTGTCCAATTTCATTAACTCATGGTTCCTTGATCTATTGAGTGAAGTGCCAAATTTTAAAATCATAATCTTATTTACTCAACGTGTGCCTCTAAAATTAAAAAAATCTAGATATGGATATTTAATTGCTGAAAGTTTATTTAAGTCAACCCACAACCCTAATAAGAACTCCTCATTAGTAAGAGGTACTCTTAGCTATGGCATGACTGGCACCCCAAACACCTGGTTTTGTTCAAACTTGAATGATGGAAGGCTGTTAATGACTAAATATTCACTACTACAAAAATCGCTTTTATCAGTGCTAAAAAACCCCCTTTATCAGCGCTTTTTGAGCGCTGTAAAGCGCGGCGCTGATAAAGGGGGTCCCTTTTATCAGCGCTTTTTGAGCGCTGTAAAGCGCGGCGCTGATAAAGGGGGGTCCCTTTTATCAGCGCTCAAAAAGCGCAGATAAAGGGTACTTTTATCAGCGCTAAAAAAGGCGTTGATAAAAGGGTTCTTTATCAGTGCTTTTTTTAGCGCTGATAAAAGGTGTCTAAAAAATTGAAAAAATAAAAATATATATATAATTCGTCAGGGGTTTTTTCACAGCGCTTGATCCCTCCCTTTTATCAGCGCTTGTCCCCCCAACCCTCACCCCACTCCCTCTCATCCCCCGCACGCTCCGCACGCTGCACCCCGCCTCCCTCGCGTCCCGCACAACCCTGCTGCCACTGGAATTCGAATACAGGACCTCCACCCTAACGTGCTGCCACTTTACCACTTAGCCATTTTGTTTTGTTCTCCATTTGATGATATATCTAGTTATATATATATATATATAGTTATATTTATTCGTATATTAATATAGATCCATATTAAAATAAATTTATTTAGTTATATTAATATATATATATATATTCGTATATTAATATATATATATATATAATTTTTTATCCGTATATTTATTTGTATATTAATATATATATTTATAAAGTTAATTTCAAATACATTTATAGAATATGTGTTTTTATGTGTGTTTTTAAATAAATAAATACATACATATATACATAGATACAATACACGCACACAAACAGATATATATATATATATATATATATATATACATAGATATATATATATAGTTATGAATGAATCCATAGAAATGAGGGGGTGAAAATCCTATGAGAATGTTAAAACGAAGATAACTTTTAATCCGTAAGTCCGTTTCAACTCCACAACCAGTCAAATCGAAGAACATGAAACGATCTTTGATATGATATGCGGTACAGGCCAAATGGACATCCGGATCGGAAGTTATAGCCGTTTGAATGTTAAAAGGACCATAACATATAATCCAGGAGTCCGTTGCAGCTCCACAATCAGTCAAATCGAAGAACATGAAATGATCTTCGATATGATATATGGTAGAGGTTTATCGGACATCGGGATCAGAATTTATAGTTGTTTGAACGGTGAAAAACCGGGGTACCCCGACTAAAAACTCAGTTTTGGAGGCCTTCTGGGCCTTTTTTGGGCTTGAAACAACCTTGGACGGGTTCCACCGGTCCCTAGCGCTATATATCTCGTCGCAGGCTTCGATTTGATATGTTGTGGAGCTCAAACGGAGTCCCGGATCAAAAGTTATGGCCGTTTGAAGTTTTGGTTTCATTTTCAACTTATTTTGGATCTTTCATTAATTTTTTTATTTTTTTTATATTAAAAGTGTCATTAAATGACTATTAATTGGTAAAAATTACATAATTACTAATTAAAAATATTTTTTAATTTATTTTATAACCCTCTTTTACTAAACATCTTATAAATTAATATTATATTTCCATAGATCCTTTCTAAAACGTATTTATAAAATAAATATTATATTTATATCAATATAAATAGCTTAATAGATTTATATATTAATATATATATTTTTTAAATTTTCCCTTTATCAGTGCTTTTTATAAAAAGCGCTGATAAATGTGGCGCGCTCTGCTTGCCCCGTTTTGTAGTAGTGATTACATTGAGGTTTTTAGTGTTTTTCTCTCGACGAATATAATACATTTATATTAAAATTGTTCATCTTTGTTGTCGTGCGAACAATATAAATTTAATATAAAAAAAATATTCCGCTTCTTTATGCATTTTATTATCTATAATTTTATATAGATTCCCACTGTTCTAAAATTCATAATTTAATAAATAAATGCATAAAGATAAACTACTACTGGACTAGTCTTGAGCATCTAAATGACATTAGGGGCAACATACCTAAGTCGAATACTTGACTTTTGATGAATGTTTCCCCCATATTGTATATTCGCATCACTTCTGGAACATCGCCTTGCCAGGGAGGGGTCCACATTGCATCTTGGAGTACCACCTAATTTTGGTGGGATACATATCACATCTCGTATCATCTTCTTCCGAAGTACAAAAATACTCACCCCGCATGCGAGGGGGACTACTCAGATAAATGTACAGTTGGTAATAAATGGGTGTGCATTACTTTATACATTTTAATAGAATAATTATGACAATGCGTAGACCATCAAATAATTAATTACAATCATTTCATGTTGCTAAATAATTATTTAATTAAATGCGACATACACAGTTCAGTGCTCAAGACCAGCAAACAAGTATAATAAAGCTTGATAAAATACAAAATTCATTAATTTAGTATGAGGGTTATATAATTAAATAAAATGAATTAATAAATTCAAATAATTTATTTAATTATCGGTCCACTAATTAATTCAATTTTAAAATCTAAATTAAATTTACTAATTGAATTCAATTTAATAATCAGTTTGAATTAATTTTATCTGGGTATTAAAATTTATATATTTTCAACTTCAATTAATATATGAATTAATTTAATTTAATTATGTATTTAAATTAATTAATTATATTAATTTAAATTAAATTATGTTCTGAAACACCCACTATGGCCTGTTGTGGCTTGCGCCAAACTTGCACAGTCCCATAACGGGCACGGAGAATCCTATAATGGGGTAGCCGAGTCAGGCAAGTCTTCCCAAACCTTAATCGGTTTGGCAGACCAACAAGAACCCTACTCTGGGTGATTCGGGTCGGGGAGTACCTCCTGGTCAATACTAACTGTGTCTTATCCCATAGGGATGTCTCAGTCTGGAAAGTCTAACTAGTATTGTGGCCTAAGCCAAGCATGGAAGAGCTCTTTAGAAGGGTGAGTCGGGCGACTAGGACAACAAAAAAGTGACTGGAAGATTTGAGGTGGTCTGGTGGTTGGGTATCTAGGATCTGGCTGACAACGCTGTGAGGAGGCGAGAAAATGGGTTGTTTGATGGTCGGGGATTGGAGGTTGCGGTGAAGACCCTGGTGTCACGTCATTCTGCTCTAGGGAGCCCATGTGCGTCATGTGGTGATAAAGTAGGAGGCGAGCTCAACAAGAGGTGGACGATGGGACTACGGCCGGGGTGCTGCCTGGTAACTGTGGATGAGATTTCTAGCCAGTGTGAGCAGGGAGGGTGGTCACAGTTAGGGGAAGCACTCAGCCCCGACTGGTGCGAGGCGTCACAACCTAGTGCATGGGAGGTAGGGTGGAACACATCCTTTTGCCTTTTTTTTCTTTTCTTGACATCCATGCACCGAACCCTATAAATTATACTTTATTTTATTTTTTTAAAGTGTCCTATTAATTTTAAAAGGATATCCATTTTATATTTTTTTTAATTAAATACATCTTTTAAAAGTCTTCTTCCACCCTTAAGGTTTTTTTTGAGGTGTGAAATTGTGGAATTCTTCAAGTCAAATCTTCCCATCCCTTTTAAATATCCAAATTCTAAATAGCCTTTTAAATTTTATAATATTAAGTTTATTATAATAAAATAATAATTTATTATTATATTATTATAATAATAAATTAAATATTATTATAATAATTGAATTATTATTCAAATTAGCAAATTTTAAATATTATAATTTTGTAAATAAATTTAATAATATCCGATGAAGGATCTAAACTTGATAAATCCTTCAGAATGAATTAAATTTAATACCCATGATCAAACCACAAAATTGATCCAATCCAAAAAATTTAATGTGGCCATAACATGGCCATTTGATATTGGATCGACACGCGGTTTGAATTGATGGAACTATTTTTGAACCCTGTATTTAATATAACGAAAATTAATTTTATTTTTCTTTGAAAATATATGTGATCACTCTAATACCACTAAAAGGTTTCATATCCTGCAGCGGAATCTGTTGGACCGTGGATTTTAAAATTTTCATCAGCGAATCGACGAGACTTGTTGATGCCAATGATCCGAGCCCTGGAGAGATCTGATGATCTCGTATAAATTACAAGGATCAGAAAATAAAAATAAAAAATGTACCCATTTCAAATCTGATGTCGTAGTCGACTGAAACTAGTTGATGGGGATCATGGCTTGTATGATCCTTATCATGATCCCTCTAGATCATCCACACGCACTTCAAAAACTCGTGAGAGTGTTGATCATCAAATTTCGGGTGCTAGAGCAGAGAACTGATGACACTTTCGATGTCCCGATGATCACTGCATTGAGAAAACTTCGATGTTGAAGAGATATATTGATATGTGCTTCTTGGATCAAGAGATTCTCTCTCTTGGAAATGGGAGGAGAGAGAGGCTCTCATCTTTATTCCATGAAATTTAATGAATAGTGAGAATGGACACACATGAGAGAGATCCTCCTCCTATATTTATATTGGTGTTGATAAATACTCAGAAGGGTTATTCGGGCCCCATTTATTTCAATGTCCTCTAAATAAATAATTTTGACGAACTAAATTTCGTCAATATTATTTATTATTTTATCTCATACTTGTAATATATATATGTCACGACCCGACCTCGGGGCCCGTGCCGTGACTACCCCAAGCCCGCCTTCCATAGGCCAGGGGCTGGCGACTAGCACCAAGGCGTAAAAATCCCAGTAAACAGGGAAGGCATTGCCTTTGTAAGTAACAACCACACAGAGTCAGCAAGCGGAAAGTAAAGTGCAGAAAAGTAAAGGGGGCCGGAAATACAAGCCCAACTGTAAAGTACAACTGAAAAGTAAAGTACAGCAACTGAAGAAAAGACGGCGGCCTCGTGTCGTCCACTGGCAATCCCACCTGAAGTGTGGGTACAGATAGCCTCCAGGCTCCTCGGGTCCCACGTCCGCTCCGAGCACGTCCCGCCCAGTGGTCCACCTCCAGGTACCCTCCTGCTCCATGCCCCAACCGTGATCAACGCTGTCCGTCGTCTGTAACCAACACAACAAGGTGCGGGCATAGCCCGTGCAGGGGTGAGTACAAGCTACTCAGTAAGGACCCCGAGACCCCCGAAGGTCTCCCGAAATCTACAAAGGATATAGCACAAAAGAAATATGCAATCACGAAGTAACATCTGACTCGACTTAGGTATATGCCCATACATATACCTAAGTCCCCAATTCTAGCTCTGCTCACGAGCTCAAGAACAACTCAATCCACAAAGGAAAGCAAGACTCAAATCCACAAGGAGAGTAAACAGTAAAATCCACATAGGATAGTTCAACACAATCCACAAAGGAGAGTAACATACGATTCAGCTCAACCAGGTATACTTTTTCAGATGACGTCAAAGATGATCACTGATCCATCTAAGTCGTCGGACCCACGAAGGATCGATAGGTACTAACCCCCGCAAAAGACCCACGTAGGATCGGGCTCACACAGAACCTGTAGGTAGTGGCTCACACAGAACCGGTAGTAAGGACCCACATAGGATCGAGCTCACACAGAACCTGTAGCACTGATCCACGTAGGATCGCTGAGTGCAGTAGTCGACGCAGTCCACTGAGGATCTCTGCACAGTCGTCGCCGCAGTCCACGAAGGATCTCTGCTCTGCCGTCGTCGCAGTCCACGGAGGATCTCTGCTCTGCCGTCGTCGCAGTCCACGGAGGATCTCTGCTCTGTCGTCGAAGTCACAGCCAGCGCTAGGGTTCCCGCACATAGCGAGCTCGTTTAGGAGGGTCCGCTCCACGAGCCGAGAGGCTGATACATCAACTGACACATAGTCCGAAGTTGATGTATCCAAAAGTTCCGTATCGACAACAGGATCTCAACGCAACAGACGGCGCGTCAATCGGACGCCCGGTCTGAGAGTTATTGGCATTTTCGTCCCAGGGGCCCGGTTGGTTTTTAGGGAAAAATCAACCCGACCGTACTCTGCCTGTATCCGATCCTCGGGAGGAGTATGCCAAAAGTTCCGTCTCACTTAGAGGAAACTACCACAGCTGACGGTACGTCGATCGGACGTCCGTAGCTCAAGTTATGAGCGTTTCCGCTCCGAGGGCCCGGTTGGTTTCGTGTACGAACCAACCCGGCCGAACCCAAAGTCTTCCGAAACCTTGAGTATAATATACCGAAACGATCGTATCGATCCAAGGATCGCGTAGCCGCTGACGATTCGTCAATCGGAGGTCTCAGGCCCAAGATATGGGCGAAAGACCGAAGAGGGCCCGAAACGGGGGTTCTGGGCCCGGGGCGACCCGGCCCGAACCCCCCCTGGGTCGGCCCGAACCGGGTCGGCCCGAACCGGGTCGGCCCGACCCGGCCCGACCCGGCGAGGCCGGGTCCGGTCCGGCCTGGGCGCGGCCCGGCCGACCGGACCGGCCGGCTGGGCTTCGGCCGAGCGGCCGAACAACTGCCGCGGGTTTGACCCGCGGCTTGGAGAGAAACGCGGCCCCGCGGGGGGCCGCCTGTCACGCGGACGCGGCCGGGCCGCCGCGTCCGTTCCCAGTTCCGCGCGGCCGCGGAACCGGCCGCCGCCGCCGCCGCGGATTCAGCCGCGGCGGAAGTTCTCCACGGCGGCGCGCCGGGCGCCGCCGCCTCCGGCCGCCGCCGCCGCCGCCGCCTTCCGCGGGCCGCTGGAGTTGCTCCGGTGGCCCGTTTTGCCTCCCGTCTGCGCCATTGTTCCTCCCGGGACGCGTCCTTCACTGCGGAATCAACAAATGGCCCTTGCGTCGTGCTTTTTCCATCACCCGCCAAATCCGCACAAAAAGGAAGATCGGCGGAGGGTTGTCGGGTCTTGTTCGTTAGACCCGCACCCTCCGCGTTAGTCATAAACATTATCGGGAGGGAAAATCAACAACAATTTTAAATAAATTAAAATTGTCGGAGATTATGTTCTTCACTTTAAAAGAATAAACACGGGGAAATAAGAATTCCAACAACCCTTACCTCGCAGCTGGCGTTGCCGAACGAGGGATCGTCGCGGGATTGCTCGTCGCGGAAGAAGGGGGATCGTCGCGTCGTCGCGGTATCCGGCGTCGCGTCTCCAAACTCCGGATCAAGAACAAACAGATTTAATTAATTAAATCCGTTGCCATGAAATTAAAAAGGGAGAATTAACGATCCGGTTCTCACCTTAGTTGCCGAACGAGGATCGGCCGCGGAAGAAGAGGCGTCGCCGAAGAACGTCGCTGGTAGGGCTCGTCGACGTCGCAGATCACGGCGTGCGTCGTCGAATTCCGGTCGCCGGCGTTCTTCGCGTTCTTCGCGTTCTTCGCGTTCTTCGCGGGGAGATGAAGGAACGAAGATTCTCTCAAATCCTTTCCAAGGATTTTTAGGTTGGTCTTATTTTATAAACATGCCAACACACGAAACCGGTTAAGAAACGATCCATCAATTCGAAAGAAACGACCCATTTAATTCACGAAAGAAACAGCCCATTTAATTCACGAAATAAACCGCCCAATTAAATGTTCTGTTAAGAATTAAAGAAAACGCGTCGGTTGACTTTTCAGTTACTTTGACGGGTTTTCACGGGTGCGTTACTTAGCGAAAGAAACGGCGGGGCTCGTGCGGGCCCTGCCTCACAAATATCCTACCAAGGGGTAGGATATTTCTGGATAGCATCCTATCCAGTTCAACTCAGCTCAAGCCTCCTTTAAGTGACTTCAAGTGGCTTCCAAGCAGCTTAAGTGAAATAAAATAAAGTTGTCGCACAAACTTTATTTATTTCTGACTTAAAGCCGCAAAATTTAAAAAAACCACGTCTGAGAAAACGCAACTCCGGAAGAGGCGTTTCTAAGCAAATATCGGCGCTGCGATTTCATCGGTGCCCTCAGAATTCGATTCCGGGCATCGGTTCAAAAGATAGAAAAACCCGCTCGTCCGTTCACTGAACGTACCCGAGCCAAACTTCGGAAATTGATTCTGGGCACACCGGGCCTCGGAATCAGGTGCCGTCTGAAGCTGCGCTCTTGTAAAATTCCAAAGAAAATTAAGAAAAAAATTTCCTTGAAATTTGCGGGTCTTTACATTACTCCCACCTCAGGGCTTTACGTCCCCGTAAAGTTACATCAAAAACTAGGGGGACAAAAGGGGGTACTGAGCACGCATCTGAGCCTCCCGCTCCCAAGTGCTCTCCTGGAGGTTCCCGTGCTGCCATCTGACGCGCACAAGAGGAATCGACCGCCCACGTAGGACCCGCTCCTGTCGATCCTCGATCTCCACTGGGACCTCCGCAAAAGTCGCCCCATCGTCCACGTCCAGCTCCCCAAAGTCGATGATGTGCGTCGGGTCGTGCACGTATCTCCTCAGCTGAGACACGTGGAAGACGTCGTGCACCCGGTGCAACTGAGGTGGTAGAGCCAGGCGATAAGCCACCTCTCCTATCCTGCTGAGGACCTGGAAAGGCCCGATGAAGCGTGGAGACAACTTGCCACCTCTGCCAAATCTCCGTAAACCACGTCGAGGTGAGACCCGCAAAAAGACGTGGTCGCCATCCTCGAACTCTAGTGGCCTCCGCCTCCTGTCAGCATATGACTTCTGCCGGCTCTGAGCTGTCCTCATCCTCTCCTAGATGATCTGGACCTTCTCTGTCGTGGCTCGGACCATCTCTGGTCCCACGAGTGCTGACTCCCCAGGGTCTGTCCAGCACAACGGTGATCTGCAGGGTCTGCCGTACAACGCCTCGTATGGTGCCATCCCGATGGTGGAGTGGTAGCTGTTGTTGTACGCGAACTCCACCAAGGGTAGGTGGTCCTCCCAGCTGCGACCAAAGTCGAGAACACATGCACGGAGCATGTCCTCGAGTGTCTGTATGGTCCTCTCCGTCTGACCATCCGTCTGAGGGTGGAAGGCTGTGCTCAGATGGAGCTGCGTCCCGAACGCCTCCTGCAACCCCTTCCAAAGCCGGGAAGTGAAACGAGCATCTCGATCGGAGACGATAGACGATGGCACACCGTGAAGCCGTACGATCTCCTGGACGTAAAGACGTCCCAAGCTCTCCACTGAGCCCTGCTCTCTGATGGGTAAGAAGTGTGCCGACTTGGTGAGTCGATCGACAATCACCCAAATGGAGTCGTGACCTCTGGAAGTGCGTGGAAGTCCAGTCACGAAGTCCATAGATATGCCATCCCACTTCCACTCTGGGACCTCCAAGGGCTGTACCAAGCCTGCTGGTACCTGATGCTCTGCCTTCACCTGCTGGCAGGTGAGGCATCGTGAAACGAACTCTGCCACAGCTTTCTTCATGCCCGGCCACCAGTGCTGTTGTCTGAGATCCTGGTACATCTTCGCCACTCCAGGATGTACCGCCAAGGGAGAAGTGTGAAACTCTCTCAGCACCTCCTCTCGCAAAGCGACTGGTACGAAGGTACGTCCTCTGAAAAGGATTTCGTGCTCTGCTCCAAGGGAGAAGCCATCAGGCGCCTGACCTGAGGATATCAGGGCACGCCGGGTCTCACAGTCAGTGTCCTCACGCTGAGCCTCTCTGACCCGCTGTAGAAGCGGAGGAGAGACTGTGAGAGACAGAAGAAAGGCTGCTCCGTCTCTATCCACGAAGGATATCTGTAAGGAGGCTAGCTGCTCCGTCGCCTCCTCAAGTAGCTGAATGCCCGTCCTCCTGCTGAGGGCATCGGCTACCACGTTCCCCTTCCCAGGAGTATAGACTATCTCAAAGTCATAGTCCTGGAGGAACTCAAGCCATCTCCGCTGTCTCAGGTTCAGGTCCTTCTGAGAGAAGATATACCTGAGACTATGGTGGTCAGAAAAGACTGTGAAGTGCTCGCCCATCAGATAGTGCCGCCAAGTCTTCAGAGCGAA
Organism: Viscum album; assembly: GCA_963277665.1. Lineage (NCBI taxonomy): Eukaryota > Viridiplantae > Streptophyta > Magnoliopsida > Santalales > Viscaceae > Viscum > Viscum album. The sequence continues at coordinate 585,715,236 of OY728141.1, read as the reverse complement.
GACCACTGCTGCTAACTCCAGGTCATGAGTGGCGTAGTTCTGCTCATGCGGCCTCAACTGACGTGATCCGTAGGCGATCACGGCCCGCTCCTGCATCAGGACGCACCCGAGTCCAGTCCCTGATGCATCGCAGTAAACTACGTACCCAACTCCCTCCTCAGGCAACCTCAAGATAGGTGCGCTGGTCAATCTCTGTCTCAGCTCCTGGAAGCTCTGCTGACATCTGTCTGACCACACGAAGGGTTTCCCCTTCTTCGTCAAAGCTGAGAGTGGTGCCGCAACTCTGGAGAAGTCTGGCATGAATCTCCGATAGTATCCGGCTAGGCCCAAGAAGCTCTGCACCTCTGTCACGCTCTTGGGTGGCTCCCAAGCTCGCACTGCCTCGATCTTCGCGGGATCCACTGCAACTCCCGCCTCAGAAATGACGTGCCCCAAGAAATGGACCTCACGTAACCAGAACTGGTACTTTGAGAGCTTTCCATAAAGCTGGTGCTCTCGGAGCGTGTCTAGCACAACTCGCAGGTGGTAGGCATGCTCCTCCTCAGTCGTCGAGTATACCAAAATGTCGTCAATGAAGACCACGACAAATCGGTCGAGGTATGGCTGGAAGATCCTGTTCATGAGGCTCATGAACACTGCTGGAGCATTGGTTACGCCGAATGGCATAACCAAGAACTCATAATGGCCATACCGACACCTGAAGGCCGTCTTCTGCACGTCCTCTTCTCGAACTCTGAGCTGATGATAGCCTGACCGGAGGTCTATCTTCGAGAACCACCGCGCTCCCTTGAGCTGATCGAAGAGGTCATCAATCCGTGGCAGCGGATACTTGTTCCTCATTGTCACCTGGTTCAGGCGACGATAGTCGACACATAGTCGCAAGCTCCCGTCCGCCTTCTTGGCGAACAAAATCGGGGAAGCCCAGGGTGAAACACTGGGTCGGATAAACCCCTTGCTCTGCAAGTCCTCCAACTATACCCGCAGCTCCCGAAGCTCGGCGGGGGCCATCCGATATGCTGGAGTAGATATCGGGGCTGTCCCGGGGTACAAGTCGATGTAAAAGTCTACCTCTCTACGAGGAGGTAGCCCTGGAACGTCGTCGGGAAAGACGTCCACGTACTGGTCCACCACTGCAGGAAAAGCTGGACTCCGCACGTCCACTGCTCATAGGATGAGGCTAGCCAACTGATGAGAGATGGGCTGCGCTCTCCTCCGCGGAAGTCCATCCTGTGCTGCAAAGGTTCCCTTCTCGCCGGTGAAGGTAAACCTGCTCCCGTCGGTGCGAACACATCGCACCTTGCGCCTAAAACAGTCGATCTGGGCATGAACCTTGGATAGCCAATCCATGCCCAAGATGACGTCGTAAGGCCTCGACGCCGCTACAAGGAGATCCCAGCCGAAGCTCTCGCCTCCTAGAGTAACCTCACACTGCCGGCACCAGTGCGTAATCGTCGAGTCTGCTCCCGTAGGAGTCTCTAGCCGTAAGGATCGAGCCAACGGCTCAGTCGGAATCTCCGAGCTCCGAACAAGGGCAGAGGCTATGAAAGAGTGACTCGCTCCTGTGTCTATAAGTACTGCAGCAAGGGTGGAATAGACACAGATCGTACCTCGAATCATCTCTGGCAAGTCGGGGTCGTAGGCCTCCACTGCCTGGAGCTAGGCCTGTCCCTGCCCGCCAGCTCCATGTGGTCGAGGTGGCCCTCCTGGTGGTGGTGGGGGTAGAGCCTGGAAGCGTCGCCCACCACCCGCTGCTCGGCCAGCTCCTCTGCCTCGTCCGCCTCCTCCCTGCGGACCGCCACGGTCGACCCTCTGCCTCTGCCTGGGTGGCCCCTCCACCGTCTGCTGCTCCTCTGGTCGGCGAGTCGGGCAGTCACGAGCCATGTGACCCTGCCCGCCGCAGGAGTAGCACAGCCTGCCTCTCGGAAGGCTGGCACTCCGCTGTGTGCCTCGCACTGCTGAGCCGGTGTCCTGAGGCCGTCTGCGTGGGGGTCTGGTCTGCCTGGACCCGAGAGTCATCCGTCGGCTACCTGCTGCTGAAGACTCAGCTACATGCCGCCCTGCGCTAGGTCTCGCTGCTGAAGAAGGCTCTGCCAGGAAGCTCTCGATCAGGAGGGCTCGCTCCAGCACTCCCGCCTGGGTCGGAATGCTGAGGGAGATCAGCGACGCCCGAATCTCCTGTCGCAAGCCCTACTCGAAGGTCCGGGCCCGGAAGAAGGGGTCCCGTACCATGTCGGTCGAGTAGCGAGATAGGTCAGTGAACCTCGCCGCGTACTGAGCGACCGACATGCTGCCCTGGCGCAGCTGGAGGAGCTCCTGGATGCGCACCGCTCGGAGGGTGGCCGGAACGAACTCAGAGCGGAAGAGGCTCTCGAAGTCCGCCCAGAGCAAGGATGCCTCATCGTGAACCTGGAGCATCAGGCTCCACCATCGTCCTGCCGCTGCCTGCAGGAGGCTCGCTGCGAGAATCACCATGAGATCCGCTGGTGTCCTCACTAGCCTAAAGATCCGTACCACCGCCTCTAGCCAGTCCTCGGCGGCCTGGGGGTCCGCCTCACCGCGAAACCTGGGCGGTCGCTGGCTCTGAAACTCATGCAGTGTCCTGAGGCGACGTGCATCGTCAGCGTCTGGTACTGGCAGCATCGGTGGCTCGGCGGGTAAAGCTACCGCCGGTGCCACTGCTGGCAAAGGGCCCTGCACCGAGGCCTCGTCGCTCGGTGGGCTGCCGTCGCGCCCTACACTCGGAACCCTAGCTGGCTGTCGTCGCGGGGCCATCCTGAAAAGGAGAACAAGAGCACCACAGTCAGAACAGTATACCTAGTGAGCTGGCACAAGTAATCACAAGGAAAACTTGAGACTTTCATAAAGCAGATCAGTATACCCGGTGAGCTGACACAAGTAATCAAAAAGAAAACTCGAAACACACACGCAATCAATGTTTTCATGCATTAAGTCGGAAATCAGGAGTCAGGGTCCTGGTGTACGGATACGTCGGCCGCCGCACCAACATTGGGCTCCCTGAACTGATAACCACACTCAATACACTAAACACTATTGCTTCATATAGAAAGAAAGGACGATCAGAGTCTGCGGTAGAACCGACCGCCTCTGATACCAATTTGTCACGACCCGACCTCGGGGCCCGTGCCGTGACTACCCCAAGCCCGCCTTCCATAGGCCAGGGGCTGGCGACTAGCACCAAGGCGTAAAAATCCCAGTAAACATGGAAGGCATTGCCTTTGTAAGTAACAACCACACAGAGTCAGCAAGCGGAAAGTAAAGTGCAGAAAAGTAAAGGGGGCCGGAAATACAAGCCCAACTGTAAAGTACAACTGAAAAGTAAAGTACAGCAACTGAAGAAAAGACGGCGGCCTCGTGTCGTCCACTGGAAATCCCACCTGAAGGGTGGGTACAGATAGCCTCCAGGCTCCTCGGGTCCCACGTCCGCTCCGAGCACGTCCCGCCCAGTGGTCCACCTCCAGGTACCGTCCTGCTCCACGCCCCAACCGTGATCAACGCTGTCCGTCGTCTGCAACCAACACAACAAGGTGCGGGCATAGCCCGTGCAGGGGTGAGTACAAGCTACTCAGTAAGGACCCCGAGACCCCCGAAGGTCTCCCGAAATCCACAAAGGATATAGCACAAAAGAAAGATGCAATCACGAAGTAACATCTGACTCGACTTAGGTATATGCCCATACATATACCTAAGTCCCCAATTCTAGCTCTGCTCACGAGCTCAAGAACAACTCAATCCACAAAGGAAAGCAAGACTCAAATCCACAAGGAGAGTAAACAGTAAAATCCACATAGGATAGTTCAACACAATCCACAAAGGAGAGTAACATACGATTCAGCTCAACCAGGTATACTTTTTCAGATGACGTCAAAGATGATCACTGATCCATCTAAGTCATCGGACCCACGAAGGATCGATAGGTACTAACCCCCGCAAAAGACCCACGTAGGATCGGGCTCACACAGAACCTGTAGGCAGTGGCTCACACAGAACCGGTAGTAAGGACCCACATAGGATCGGGCTCACACAGAACCTGTAGCACTGATCCACGTAGGATCGCTAAGTGCAGTAGTCGACGCAGTCCACTGAGGATCTCTGCACAGTCGTCGCCGCAGTCCACGAAGGATCTCTGCTCTGCCGTCGTCGCAGTCCACGGAGGATCTCTACTCTGCCGTCGTCGCAGTCCACGGAGGATCTCTGCTCTGTCGTCGAAGTCACAGCCAGCGCTAGGTTTCCCGCACATAGCGAGCTCGTTTAGGAGGGTCCGCTCCACGAGCCGAGAGGCTGATACATCAACTGACACGTAGTCCGAAGTTGATGTATCCAAAAGTTCCGTATCGACAACAGGATCTCAACGCAACAGACGGCGCGTCAATCGGACGCCCGGTCTGAGAGTTATTGGCATTTTCGTCCCAGGGGCCCGGTTGGTTTTTAGGGAAAAACCAACCCGACCGTACTCCGCCTGTATCCGATCCTCGGGCGGAGTATGCCAAAAGTTCCGTCTCACTTAGAGGAAACTACCACAGCTGACGGTACGTCGATCGGACGTCCGTAGCTCAAGTTATGAGCGTTTCCGCTCCGAGGGCCCGGTTGGTTTCGTGTACGAACCAACCCGGCCGAACCCAAAGTCTTCCGAAACCTTGAGTATAATATACCGAAACGATCGTATCGATCCAAGGATCGCGTAGCCGCTGACGGTTCGTCAATCGGAGGTATCAGGCCCAAGATATGGGCGAAAGACCGAAGAGGGCCCGAAACGGGGGTTCTGGGCCCGGGGCGACCCGGCCCGAACCCCCCCTGGGTCGGCCGAACCGGGTCGGCCCGAACCGGGTCGGCCCGACCCGGCCCGACCCGGCTAGGCCGGGTCCGGTCCGACCTGGGCACGGCCCGGCCGACCGGACCGGCCGGCTCGGCTTCGGCCGAGCGGCCGAACAACTGCCGCGGGTTTGACCCGCGGCTTGGAGAGAAACGCGGCCCCGCGGGGGGCCGCCTGTCACGCGGACGCGGCCGGGCCGCCGCGTCCGTTCCCGGTTCCGCGCGGCCGCGGAACCGGCCGCCGCCGCCGCCGCGGCTTCAGCCGCGGCGGAAGTTCTCCACGGCGGCTCGCCGGGCGCCGCCGCCGCCTTCCGCGGGCCGCCGGAGTTGCTCCAGTGGCCCGTTTTGCCTCCCGTCTGCGCCATTGTTCCTCCCGGGACACGTCCTTCACTGCGGAATCAACAAATGGCCCTTGCATCGTGCTTTTGCCGTCGCCCGCCAAATCCGCACAAAAAGGAAGATCGGCGGAGGGTTGCCGGGTCTTGTTCGTTAGACCCGCACCCTCCGCGTTAGTCATAAACATCATCGGGAGAGAAAATCAACAATAATTTTAAATAAATTAAAATTGTCGGAGATTATGTTCTTCACTTTAAAAGAATAAACACGGGGAAATAAGAATTCCAACAACCCTTACCTCGCAGCTGGCGTTGCCGAACGAGGGATCGTCGCGGGATTGCTCGTCGCGGAAGAAGGGGGATCGTCGCGTCGTCGCGGTATCCGGCGTCGCGTCGCCAAACTCCGGATCAAGAACAAACAGATTTAATTAATTAAATCCGTTGCCATGAAATTAAAAAGGGAGAATTAACGATCCGGTTCTCACCTTAGTTGTCGAACGAGGATCGGCCGCGGAAGAAGAGGCGTCGCCGAAGAACGTCGCTGGTAGGGCTCGTCGACGTCGCAGATCACGGCGTGCGTCGTCGAATTCCGGTCGCCGGCGTTCTTCGCGTTCTTCGCGTTCTTCGCGTTCTTCGCGTTCTTCGCGGGGAGATGAAGGAACGAAGATTCTCTCAAATCCTTTCCAAGGATTTTTAGGTTGGTCTTATTTTATAAACATGCCAACACACGAAACCGGTTAAGAAACGATCCATCAATTCGAAAGAAACGACCCATTTAATTCACGAAAGAAACAGCCCATTTAATTCACAAAATAAACCGCCCAATTAAATGGTCTGTTAAGAATTAAAGAAAACGCGTCGGTTGACTTTTCAGTTACTTTGACGGGTTTTCACGGGTGCGTTACTTAGCGAAAGAAACGGCGGGGCTCGTGCGGGCCCTGCCTCACAAATATCCTACCAAGGGGTAGGATATTTCTGGATAGCATCCTATCCAGTTCAACTCAGCTCAAGCCGCCTTTAAGTGACTTCAAGTGGCTTCCAAGCAGCTTAAGTGAAATAAAATAAAGTTGTCGCACAAACTTTATTTATTTCTGACTTAAAGCCGCAAAATTTAAAAAAACCACGTCTGAGCAAACGCAACTCCGGAAGAGGCGTTTCTAAGCAAATACCGGCGCTGCGATTTCATCGGTGCCCTCAGAATTCGATTCCGGGCATCGGTTCAAAAGATAGAAAAACCCGCTCGTCCGTTCACTGAACGTACCCGAGCCAAACTTCGGAAATTGATTCCGGGCACACCGGGCCTCGGAATCAGGTGCCGTCTGAAGCTACGCTCTTGTAAAATTCCAAAGAAAATTAAGAAAAAAATTTCCTTGAAATTTGCGGGTCTTTACAATATATCTAATATATATATGATGTGATAAACACTGATCCACTAAACTCGACTTGTTGTTCTGCTTAATATTAATCAACCCTTGAATATTAAAATATTATTCATTCGGTTAATATTATCCCGTATTTACTAAACATGTAAATAAATTAAATAAAATCTATCAAAAATATTCATAACATGAATGTTAATGAATTTATTTAATTATTTTGGTGATCGATAACTTGGAAAACACATAGACCCCTTGGTGGGGCCCACCATTTCTAAATACTTATTCAACTAAATAGAATGGATTCTTGAATAAGTTGTTGTATGTGACCCTATTTCCCCTTTTCTCAATAGAGGTGAATAAAATTATCATACAAGTATCAGAGTCTTGCAACCCATCATGGCCCATAAATAGATAAGGATAGTCATAGAAAATACTACCAACCTACAAACAATTATTATTTACTATAATCTCCTTTTCATTAAATATCTCATACAGCGGGATGCACACTTGTGTCATCATCCTTTTCTTGCTTTATTATTTGTTGATCAATCTAGATGGATTTACCTTTGTATTACTTTGGCCAAATACCTATGAAGGAATCACAATCCTAATAAATCAGTCCTAATATATACAAATTCCTAAATATAGAAGAGACAAATCCTTTCTTGACTATTCCACCAATGTCATACCACCATCGATGCACCCAACACAAGCTCTCTCTCCACGATTTCAACACTATGTTTTTTTTCCTTGCATCGAAGAACGTAATAAAATGATACAAATTGGTAATAGTCTTAAGTTAAGAGACCAATACACATGTCCATAGATAGGAATGACCAATGACACACACAAAATGTGGTGTTCCTTTTAGCAGGTCTGTTCTTATGATCTCACTACTATAGATCGTCAAGTGCGAACTTCGTGAAAAAATAATTCTCAATGCTTATGATCCCCTATCACCTAATATTCAATCATCCACGGTTTCTATCTAGTAAAATGTATCTAGACTATAGAACATATATTTATTATTAAGGACCTAGTATCTCAAGGTTCTCATTATAGCTTGAGATCTTTTATAACCTTTCAGTACTACAATTAATCTTTGGACATTACCATTATAATAGTGGACGCAGAAAAGTCTACACTCTAATGGTAAGATAGCACCATGTATAACAAACTATACACATGATATGTTAATCAAAAGTACTTTATATTTGGGTTGATGGCACCCACTATTTCAACACCATTGACATCAGATACCTCATGATTAACATTGGATGCCTCAGTTTGTATGCCTGAGATGCCCTTATAGGGAATACCTCATATAAGGAAGAACACAACTAACCAAAATTCCTATCATAAAGAAATTCTCATGATGCACAACAAGACTACTCTCCTTCAAAAAGGATACTACCTTGTCAACACCCTTTGTAATTTCCAAACAGAAAAAGTGTAATTAACTACCATCCCCAAGGATATGGAACGGGGAATGTGTTTAATAAACATGACTTAAACTGTAAGGGATACCGGAAGAAGGAAATAATCTCTAGATAGGAATCCATAGAGAGAGGAATTAATATCTTATTATCTCATTTCTATAAAGGATTACACATAATCGGCCTTTAGAAAGTATGAATACATGGGAACATAATATATGGCCATCACACACATTGGCACACGCCCAAAAAATCATCATAAGAACTTGTCATTTTTCATCCATGAGAGGTATTAGTGATAATTTAAACATCAACCCCAACCAACCTCGATTATCAATTAACCAATAACTCATCACATTCTACCTGTAAATGTTTAATGATCCTCTATTGTGAAATGTTGATAACCAAGTTACAATATTCATCAATTGTCGAGCTATATTCATGTCATTATTCCAAACACCGAGATAATTTAAAACTACACTCATTCTTCCTGATACACTATAGTGTAATTGACCAAATCATACACAATCACATAGTTCTCTATACAATAAAACATACTTCATAAAATTAAATATTAATACATGATTCTCACTACCATATGAATCAAATATAAAAAATTTATTTTCAGTTTTCTATAAATTCACTCATGGAGGTTTACATCTTAATGATTCCCATTACATGAAAAATAATCATTTAATCCTCATTTGGATGAAATCTCCTAAAAATGATCCATTACATCCTTCAACAAGATATCACACTACCCGATTATAATGTCATAACTTATGATGTCATCCCTTAATGAATTTTTTTATTATAAGTAAACCCATGATAAAAAATTATATCATTATTATTATTTTAATTACATGTGTTTATTAAAATAACATTTATTAAATGAATAAATTTATATTTATTTAACTGATATTAAATAAAATTTCTCATTTTCATCTATCCAATAACTCATCTAAATAATACTCTAATTGGTTTTATAAAACATTGAATAATAACTTATTTATTTAAATAAATATTATTCATTTGATGAATTAATAATATTATATTCATTAACATTGTGAGTAAATATAATTTTTTATATTCATCTAATAGAATAGATATCTTTATTAAAAAACTAAAAAAATGAATCAATTTATATTTATTTATTATGTTTATATTAATAATAATGAAATAAAAGTCATGTCAAATAATATAAACTCAAATATCACATGATTTAATTTATGTAATAAAAATTTCATGGATAATTAATATTCCAAATATAGTGAATAATATTTTTTCTTAATATTAAATTCAATATAATGTAATGATATTTTTGAAACACTTAGTGTGTAACCCTTTAGGCCCCTTTCTCATTTTCACTTTTTGAACTTAACTAAAGTAAAATTTTAGTGTACAATATCATTTTAAGGAACCAATAGAGAACGAAGTTAATTTAAAAAATACAAACACCATATAATGAATGATAATGTGTAATATTATCCCTTTTCATATTTATATCTCATTATGAAGGAGGCATACTTGTGTCTTCACTCTATATTCTTTATTTATCATTCTTTGAATTTCAAAATTTTATTAATCTATAAACTATCATGTTCGTTGATTTATTTAAGATGTTATATTTGTAGTAAATGGATATTTATGTCTTATTTAATTAATATTGAAGTGAAAATACATTCATGAAATATTCATTTAGGGTTATATCACATATAACAAACCAATGTATTTTACATCATCACGAACATATGTTGTGATGGTTTTCATCTACACATCGAAGTACATGATTCTGGATATACATTAATAAAAATATCATGTTAGGGGAATAATCCACACATGTAAAAATAGTAATATCTAATGGCATATATAATATTTTTAATTTTTATTATTGGGTATGTCCTTATGGAATCCATTATTGAATATCACCATGTGTTAACTTCAGGAGAAGAAGACTAATTATCTTATGAATCCCCTATACCTGATAATCATACATCCTTGGAATCATATAAGACAAATGTTATCCAAACAATAAGACATATATTTAAGAATATTAACACAACAAATCTATGTTTTTATTATCTTGGTGAACTGTTGTAAACCTTCAACATGGAAAATAATATAAAGACATTGTCACATTAATAATACATAGAAGAAAAATCATTATGTAATAAAATATTTATGACTAAACTGGTAATCAAAAACACAATGTCAATTGATTCATGGTAACCAACTATATAAATATTTAAGTGAATTGGTTTTCCCCTTAAGAGTATCTCTGATACAACAATTAGGATTTAGTAAAGATACATACACTGGGAGCATAGCTTGAGTAATATTAAATCATATAAAACAAAATAATGAATAATTAAAAAAAATAAAATAAAAATAATTAAAAAATTTAAATGGATTTTAATAATTAGATAAAACATTAATTAATATATTCAAGTATTTTTTTTGGTATCCACTGATAATGATAGTAAAAAATTCCTTAGTGGGATATTCATTATGTCCAAGTGATGTTAGTCACTATATTGAATCCTATGAAACCTTGATAATGGGTAAATCATGGTGTAAACTCATTATCATGTTGCATTGGATCATGTTCTGGAAATGGTAAGAAATTATTAAACCTATCACATTTGATTAAAAATACATCAGACAAATAAATTTTAAATATATAACAAGAAACATAATTTATTACATGGTTTAACACTAAGGGAAATGTATAAGGAGCACAAAAATATGACATGTTGATGTTAAAAACATTATTATGACTATCTAGTCCCGTGGGTATAATATTTTTTATAAGTCCACTAAATTATAGGCTCGTTTCATTTACAATAAGGTTATTTTAATATTGTACTTCCACTCATAGAACAATTCCAATAACTCCTTCTCTACACAATACATCAGATAGTTCTCTTCTTATTTTAATAATATCTAGGTCACATCCATATTATCAAGAATTTTTTATGTATTTTAAATCATGGAATTTAGAATAATATTTTATAATGAAAACCTAAATCTCATAAATAACCACTAGTAATAAATGGATAATTTTCATGTATTATAAAATTCACAACATAAATAATTCAATAAAAAAATATTTTTTATGTAATTTCTTCATGAAAATTCCCTTCATGAAATACTTCATGATAATTACCTTTATGATCATATTGATCATAAATACCATCAATAACATCCTCATGATACTTCCCCTCATGAACTTCTTTAAGATATTGTGCTTCACAAATTGGCTTTTGGTACTTTACATCAGAATCTGATTTGATGTTCAATATTTCATGAACTATTTCTCCTTATTGTGGTTTGTGAACTGCTCTCAAGTTCAATGGTGCATTTAAAATCCATTATAGACATGAATTTATGAATAGAATAAAATATTAAACATTCATTATTTTTACTTGGACCCTTCGTCATTGGTTAATGAAATGATTATCTTTGTATTTATAGTAAAATTCACTATGAATACACCCTTCTCCTAAGATGGAACTTTTAAACGTTGCACAAACAAATTCATAATAAATATTTTCAGTCATGGTTTATATAATAAATATACCACTCACTCATAGATGACATTATTTAATCCATCACATAATATCTATACTATTTGACTATCATAGCCCCTTTGTGAAATTTAATCCTTTTTGAAAATTCATTCACTAAAATCATCCATGATATCATGTAAATTCATTTTTTATGATGATAAAACACCTATTTAAAATAATTAATAAAATTACCTAATTTTGTTGATTCATTCATGGCCATATATCTCATTTCATGAATATCCAACCACATAATGTATCTTCTCATGGATTTAGACTGGATTAAATTCTAATGGAATTCATGTTTTCTCATTAGGTTGATGAGTTGTTTTTCAAAAAAAATTGTAATGAAAATCATAAAATATAAAAACATAATGTGTTTTTATATAGATTTTTTATGGGTTGAGATTTGTCTCTTGTGATCTGTTGGGTTTCTAGAGTGTCAGACACCAAATCCTTAAATTCGGGTAAGGCTGAATGGGGTGCATGGTTTGTCTGAAACAATGAGACCCTTTACTAGAATATGTGTGGCATTCTTATTGGGGAAGAGTGTGTCACATAGTGTTTTCAACCATTGTACAATATGTCACATGTCCTTGGTTCCATTTGAAGATCTATTGGATCATTGGCACATGCAGAGTTTTCTAATGACTTCCAAAAATGTTTACATGAAATGTTTAACATCCTTCTAGGGATAATTGCACTTACATTTTTGGTGCATAGTTTGAAAGAAAATTTATCAAAATTTAGTTCCTCATTAAAATTCCTACAAAAAAATTTTGCACACATTCCTAATTTTTCATTCCCACCCTCCTTCTACAACATGTGTAGAAGGGGGTCCGTACTCATGATCTTCCTCTCTTTGCATTCTATTGGGGTCTTACCACTATAAAATGTCAGATTCAAGTGATGTCAGGTGAGTTGGATACTTATTTGTGATTATAAAAAGCCTCTACCTTCCTTCATCTATTTCCTTTAATTTAATAATATTCTATCGTGTTGTGACATAATTCTCCCTATTTTTAGGGTAGTCTTCTAATTCTTCGATTTATCTCAAACATGATTGAATCGAGTCTCCTTGTTGGATGTTTTAATCATCCATTATATATAGAATATGTTATATATATTTTTCCCTCATGTGTCACAACTTTATAAAACAACATCGTTGACACATATGCTTGAATTACCCAGTGTGAATTCATAATAATAAATTTTTTTTATTTTTTCACCTAGTTTGACACGGGATGTTTTTATAACCCTCATGGTGTTTTTGGAGGTTATGAACTCAAACAAAACAACCCCTTATGGTGGGTTTATTTTTTTCACAATTTCTAAATTATGTGGCCTATTCTTTGATCCACCCCTTTGCGTGTGCATTTTATTTACATATATTAAATAGTGATACATTACTATTCTCAAACCACATTTGAGGTGGGTTTATTTAAGCCTTGTGATAGAATTGGGTTTTATAAAGTGAACTAAATTAACTCTTTATTTAATAACATCGTGTTTTATAATAAAACCCCTTAATGAGGTAGACTGTCGTTAAAATTTTATGGTGATATATTTATTATGTCTCTCATGGATTTATTGTATTTGTGTTTAAATGGATTTATTGTGTATTGTTGCTTTATGATGTTCCTTACTTATCTATTTGGACCTTATCATTATAAAATAAATTGGAATGTGGTAACGGTCCACTTAAGGAATCATTGTCTCTGATTATGTCAGGATCATTAACACAGAAATTGTATTGTTATATTTAGTTTATTAAATGAATTATGAACATTGTTAAAAATACTAAGTCATGCTTTAATATAATTACAATGATGTAATATCATGTCACAGTCAGCTTCACTAGTTCATTCTATAAATATCTAGGGTGATACTCATTTTCCAGGATTGCCTCACCCTGATTTTTTCTTACCATAGCATGAGAAATATTAGATCCATACATACACACATTAGAAGGGCTCAATTGATAATTTGTTACACTAGGACATGAGTGAGATTTGGTCCCCTGCATAAGATACCTATTATGGGATTATTTTATATTGTATCACACTAGGTGAAGATTGCTACTTTTAAAGATACTCACAAAAAAAATTATAAAACTCTAACGAAAGTGAGATTTTCCCCCTCTTTGTGTGATACATGGATTCCATGTTAAGGTTTTCCTTGGATGGTCCTAGGATGCTTCTTATTAAATTTTTCTATTTTTTAAAAAAATGATGATGATGTGTAATTTTTATCCAAGGGATGGGTCATCCAAGCTAAATCACATTCCTGGGTTTTTTCTATCTCTTGACACCATGTTCAAGAGGTTTATATATCAATTTATTATATCACGATTTTATTGGTTTCTTATGGTTTTAGAAATTTTGTCTTCGACCGAAGAAGGTATTGTTGGGCAAGGTTTCCTTAAGTAACCTAAGACTAAATTAATTATTTATTTAGCTTTCATTGAATCTTTACTTTTGATATACATGTACACTACTTTTTTATATGCATGAACTTTATTATTCTTTAGAAACCATTTTTGGTGGAAGATGATAATATTTTCACACTCTTCTTGGGCCACCATTGCACTATTGTACATGAGAATAAATATTTGGTTTTAGGATCAGGATCGTAGGGTGATTTCTTGTATTGTGATTTTACATGGGGGTTATTAACATAGGTCTGAGCTTTATCTAATGATAATAATGGTGTAGTCCTAGGAACTTTTGTTCATTGCTTACCTTGTTTTACTATATCTTTATTTCTATTATATAATTTCTTTTTTGGTTTTGGGGAATAAAATGAGAATACATTCATAGATCTATTTTGGAATTTCCCATGTTTATATTCTAGTCATATTTTTACTATGATTCTATTCCTTTTAATATTACTTATTCCATTGTTGTATGTGATTTGTTATATCTGATATACATGTGTTCTTGGATGACTATGAGGGTATAGTATCCCCACTACTTCGCAATCTTACCCTCACATTGATTCGATGGCCTATGGCATGTAGGGATGCACCAATGAGCCCACATGGAAACTAGGCTTGATACAGGTTCTGCAGTCAGTCAGGTCTGGGAACCATATTGTGGTATGATATGAAATTATTCATTTTTATTATGGTTTTGGGTTGGTTTATAAGAGACTAGGAATGCATATGTTCTTGTTAGATAGTTTTTCTTGGCAGTGATGAACCCATATATAGTGAAATGTCCATGTTTCCAGGTATGGGTTGTTGTTCTTCCAATCCATAACTATAGTTTATTATGATTTCACCTTCATTGATTGTAGTACATTCTGTTGCATAATGGTTTATGAGATTTATAAAATTTTACCTTTGGCCTAGTAAGATATGGAATTAGCATTACATAAATCATTATTGGAACATATTAATTCACATCCCATGCATATGACATTCCATGTATATTAAATTGTTACGATACTTGAAGTTTTATTTTTTCCTTGTGTGTTATCAGCCTGTATTTTATATTGCATGTTAGAAAAATAAATTAAATGATTAGTTTTTACCAAAATATGTATTTGATTATAAGTATTTTCTGTATTACATGATTTGTGTTCAATTTAGAATCTTTTCTGTTACATCATGCTTCTGTGGTTTGATTATCATTTTTTCGTATATGAAATGATTGAGTGCTTCATGCTCATGTTGTACCATTCCATGATAATTATACATTATTATTCTTATTTATATTTCATACAAATAATTCTTTCTACATTTATCAAGCATAGTTAATTATTTAATATTCCTAAAATACTACCATGTTTGGGAGATTAATTAGTATGTTTTGATTTTATTAAATTATCCTATTCTTATTTAGTATTTTTACTTTTATTTATAGCAGGTGATAGATTTTTGTTAAAAGGGAATTGTAATTTTGAGTTAAATAAAAACCCAACATCATGTAAGTAGTGTTTTCTTGCATAGATGACACCGATATTCTATTGGACACACCAATAATGAATTGTTTGGGTAATGAACCATTAGATTCATGGGATGAAACTTACATGTTGTAATTTAATAGAATATAATATATAAATTATATAATGTATGGGTCCTTTATAAATTAGAGAATGGTGACCCATATTATTAAAAAATATTTATGAGTATAAAATATATATATATATATATATAATATTTTTATAAATTTAAAATCTGTAAAACAGTAACTCTTTCATATATATTGGTTTCTTATCGACCTTTTTGAATGACTTGACCCATGTTGGCCATTATTGACCCTTATGACTACATTCCAAAATTCCCAACTGGCCCAACTAAGTCAGTTTAAGCATGTTTCTTTTGAGATATACTTTACTTGACCCATGTGGGTAAGTCATAATTCTTTGTTCTTATGAGATAAACTCATTTATTATGTTTTAAAAATCATAACGATTCATAGAAAAATGGGTTGAAATTAGATGAACCCAGAATGAAATATTTGGAAACTGATGGGTCTCCATTATCTTTTTATGCCTTAGTTTTTATCCCAAGGGGTTATACATCTACTATGTGGTTATGGTTAATTAAAATGTTTACATATGTGTATATGTTTTTTTAAATATAAGATAATGGTGGATTCTTACTTAACCAATGCCTATTTAATTAATAAATACCTATTGTTATCTTTTGAAATGTACTTATATGGGGTGTTATTTAATTAAAATTCCATTTTAAACCTAATGGTTTTTTCCTCTATATATTATAGTTAGAATTTTCATTAACTAATCCAATTGTAGAAGCCTGTAAATAAATGAATGATGCATAAAATAGAGATTCATGTAATCAATAGCTTAATTATGTAGCGATGTCAGCAAAATAAATAATGATTAAAAAGAAAGTTTTATAGAATTTTCTATGTTATTTTTGGGTTTTTATAAATAAATTATCATTAAAAATTGTTTTTCTAACTATTACACGATGTTAATTCGTTCCTTTAAAAACCTAATGGAATAAATTTTAATTATTTTCATGATGTAAAAGGGAACCTTAACCAGTGTTCATAGTCTAACCCTATTGTATTGGTATTTTAAATCCATCATAAGTTTTTCCTTGAAATTTAGATGTGAATTTTTTCCATAGTACTCTTCTACTATAGTTTAAAAAAATGATATACCCTTAATCCTAGTGACCTTTCGTAGAACTGACCTAGAGGACCTCGGAAAACCCTATGAGTGGAGGGGTGAATCATGGATAGAATTTTATTCTTAAGTGACTGATCTTGTTCCCACATTAGTATGAACCAATTTAATCTATCTTATAGAAATCTTTAGAAAACACACAATCACTTGAAAGGAGGAAACACAAAAAATTAACATGGTTCAATAGTAAGGGAAATTCCAAGGTGAACACAGTGAAAGTGTTTCAGTCATATCTAAATCCACTAATATTCACCATTTTTGGAATGCAGATGTTTATACACATTCACTCTATGATGGGAACACGTCTAATAAAATATTTTACAGATGGAGCACTACCTCCCTCGGAAAAATTCCATCTTTGTTAAAATACATGATGGTCGCTTTTGTAGAAGGGAATTGAATACTTTGTCACTAAGGACCATACTAATATTATGGAACTGAAGTCTATAATTTATTCATGTTAAATTGCTTATAAGAAATACTTATATTCAAAACATGAAAGTATCTCAAATTTATTCTTCTTCATAACACCATTTCTTAAGAACATGTTTTTTGATTGTCTCGCATGATTGAATTCCCAAAACTCTTATATTTAGTGCAACAACACCATTAAATTCACTTGTTCTAAATAGACTTAGGGACCAATATATATGTAATATTTATAGTTCATAAGTATGTTAAAAGTAATATTTTCATGTGGAAGAGACACAAAATATCTTTTGGAAGAATTTCTAAGTCTTTAATGGGGGTATACACATATTTATAAACTTTAAATACCTTGTGTTAATGTTCATCGCATGGAAACCCTAATGCATTTAAGTCTAAAAATTAAAAGAAGTTTGATGTGTAAGTTCCTTTCGCACAATTTCATTATTTCAATAAATATCATTTCTTTTACATATTTCAAAGTTTTTATATCAAAACTCCACTTTCACGAAAGAGAATTTTGAAATCTCAGGTGAAGCATAAGGATATTTCATGGAAAAAAATATTTTGGTTGGGTGATTCCTTTATTGTATTTTAATGAGACAATATTTATACAAAACATATGAAAAACATTTAGATTTAACTTCAATAATTCACAAAACATCATTTGAAAAAAAATCTTCATTCCCAAAATTTCTAGACCCAAAATATATAAACTGATGGGAAAAGAAACCACCTTCAAAAATATTTTTAGCTTTTACTATAAGATGGATTTCCTTTTAATCTCCCTGATTATCCATGTGTTGATTGAAAAAAAAACAAAAACAAGACACCATTTTTAAATATGATAAGCCTATTATCCCAAATTACCTTGTTTTGGGTCAGTACTTTATGTTTCAGTAAGGGAATGGCCTATTATAGGTGACACCCATATATCTGAAAAACTGTTGTTATTTATATATGCGTTATTCATGATGTGAGGTTATATTCAAGTGTATTTTGTCCCTTGTAGGAATCTTATTTTTATTCTCTAAAATGATCCCTTCTCATGATTGGTGTCTAATAAGTGTTTTGAACTTCATTACAAGCATGAGCATCATGTAATTCTCTCTTTTAGAAAAAAATACATGCCTTGGGAAATGTCAGCTACCAAGTAGGTCATGTGACTATTCCCCTTTCATAATTATGGATGTCTCTGTACATCATCATCTAGGTTAATAGTTGTATCGAGAAATAATTATCCATTTTAAATCTATAAAATAATCATTTATCTTTTAGAATGCATGTGGATGAAAAACCTAGTTAAATTATCCAGGTTGTGCATTTTCTGGTATGACCTTGAGTTGGTATGCATTGATACATGTGGTACCCATCAATATACAAGTGGATTAACATATTATTTTAGATGTTTAGAAACTATTTAATACTTTAGATTTTATACTTAATTTATAGTTCATCATCTAGTAGAGTGTCATGGTGTTATAGAGAAATAATAGTTGTTCAAATGATCGTAATGATGTCATAAAAAGGATTATCTATTTGATGAGATATTCAAACCTTTTTTCTTTTTTCATAATGCAAGGGAAAATTTGGATGTTACTCAAAATAAGAGTCATGTGTATGTTTAAATATGAGATTGACCTATAAATTTCATGTGGTTTAATTTCATTGTCTTTAGTTCAACAATTTCAAAAGTATTTAGCCATATCTAAAACTCTTAAACAGAGGTATATGGGTCATGTTACATGCGATGAGATCCCTTCCTCACTAAACAATCACTAGGACACTATTAAGGTAATTATAGTCATGTTAAAAGTGACATACCATGTCTTCCAAGTAGAGGGAGTTAGAACATGAAAAGACCTTTTGGAAATATTTAGTTTTTCTTAAAATCCATTTGTCTGGTCATCTCTCAATTATAGTTAGTGCATGCAAGAGAACATGCTGATTTTTTGTTTGGTTGTATTAAAAATAATTGAAAGAATCTTTGGGTGTGGGTGAGACACAATGGTTATTCTTGAGACACCAAATGATTCCTCGGGTGGTATTGGAATTTTGATATGTTATTATGATGTTCCCATGGGTGAATCTGAGATTCACAAAAAAGAAATCATCAAATATTGGTTTGACTGTGCATCCTTCTGGTAGTTGGATTTTAATTGGTCTATACCCATATTTAGAACATCACCTTGAGGTTTCAGGAGTGTCTCAGATCATTTTTGGAGATCTTTTAAATCCTTAGTGTACACTTCTT
Organism: Viscum album; assembly: GCA_963277665.1. NCBI lineage: Eukaryota > Viridiplantae > Streptophyta > Magnoliopsida > Santalales > Viscaceae > Viscum > Viscum album. Next base: position 585,695,847 of record OY728141.1, on the reverse strand, counting down.
ATTGATATAATAATGTCCCTTATATTCATATCCTATGAGTATACATATAATTTATTGCTTATACATTCTGCAAAGATTTAAATAGTTATTGGGCTCAATAAGTGGTCACTAATAATATCTCTTTCTGGAAGTGTGTTTTTAATGATGTTTTGGTTAGTACTGAGTTATATATGTGATTCGAGTAGGAACACCTTGAATAGAAAGACCTACACCCGCCATTTACTAAGACTTGATCACAAGGTGGATGCCTATTTGGAAACAACAAGTGTTATTGAAACATGGATGTTCAGATTTGAATCAACATATCTCTTGTAAACTCCAAACAAACACTACCTTGGAAGAGATCCTTGGACCATTATGGATTATTCCATGGTTACAACATACGTATGTGTGGTTCAGTTAGTGTTTTTAGAGGGGCCACTCAATGTGGTTTAGGTCAGGTTTATACCCAAGTTCATTCATGGGTAGGAAAACATAATAAACATTTGGTATTTAAACATCAATGGGAGTTGGGTAAAGACATCAATGGATGTTCTTGATCAAACATTATGGTTACATTGATTAAGGAAATTTTGTTTGGGATGTGTTACAATGGCTATCTAGATGATGGTTTGGTGAAATGTCATCTAGAATTATATAGACATATCATATTACAATTTCAATGAATACTTTTGAGAAGGAAAAAATTTAGGCACTTCATCAGGATAATAATATTGTGACACAAGTTAAAACTAAGGGGTTTCATAGAATTTTTTAAAAAATGGATTAAATTTAGTCTATTGGGTGTCGACCAATTTTTCAATATGAGAAGCATGTTGTGGTCATCATTAGAATGCTACAATAATGCTTGAGTACAAAATTCTAACTGTGGAGATATTGTGGCTTATAATTGGCATGTTAACTATTTAAAACCATGGTGTAGAGTTCTATAGGACATATTTAGGATGAAAATATGATTAAATAAAGTAAGGAGTTATTTGGGATTGGGTATTCTCTATCTCGATGTTTCATGTTTGTGTAATGAGCATTGGATCAACTTTTAAAATATTATAATCTTTCTATGTAAGTTCATTTTTGGAGGTTTTTTTTGAATTTTGAAAACAAAACATGACCATTTGAACAATGCTTAATTACCTGAGTATGACAGAAAATGTTTTCAGAATTTCACTAAGCCTTATTAGTGATAATAAATTTTATATTGGGGAGATTTGAGAATCCCATTGTTTTAGATAAGATGAAATTTCAATGGAAATTAAATTATTTCATATGGTGGATGGGTCAGTTTATGAAATTATATTCAAAATTAAATTCCAATAGTTATAATGGTTAATTTTTAATTTTTATTCTTTTTTAATCGATGATAATTTTCTCATGGGATACATTGAGTTTTAGAAGTGTTGGTCCCTGAAACCCCGAACAAAGGATAGGTTGATAGGGGTGTAAGTTTTTTCTAAAACTGGGAGACCCTTCAGTATAAAAGTTGAATCATGCAACATGGGGACTAGGGTGTCATATGGGATTTTAAACCATTCACAACAGGTCCCAGGGTCGATCATGAGAAGAATGTTTCTTGGATAGAGGGGGCATGAATGTTTTGCGTGTAGTTTCCCAATATATGTGTATTAACCATGAAATCACACTCCTTGGATAGTGTCTCTTCCATGGTTGGTAAATATTTGGGAAAACCTAATAGTCGAACCATGTGCCTTATTAAAATAACAGTAAGTTTCCAAAATTCCACTACAACCCCCCTTTCTTCTCCCCCTTTTCCCCCTTCACATGAAGTTAGGGGATGCCTCTTGAGATCATGTTCTCCTCCCCTTCCATGGGGAGATATACATTATCTTATGTTATATTTGAGAACTAATTGGTGCATTGGATACGTCATTGTGATACTAAGTCTCATCTTCCTTCTATCGTCTGATTCTTTTTGCTTCACAAATGATACTGGTGCCACTAAAATCACTTTATTTTCGAAGTTTTCATCTGATTCTTCCATTTATCTAGAACCAGGCTTAATAAGGACTTTATATTGGAAGTATGGGTCATCCATGGTATATTTTAGGAGGTCTATAAATATTTTTTCCATGTATCACAACTTCATAAAATATCACCATTGTGATATACACTATACTTACCTGATATCAGTTCATAATAATAAATTTCCATTAATTAGTTCACCTAGTTCACCTTATGTTGTGGTTAGAACCTTTGTGGTTTGTTTGTAGGGTATGAATGAAACCAACGCCACTAATTAGAGAGTATTTTTAATCTTCATCTTTAAATCCATTATACCTTTGTTATAGGTCCCCCTTTGGGTGTTCTTTTTATTTAAATATTAATTTATAATTATCAAATGTTCTAAATCTAATATGAGGTGGGTTTATTTATGTTATGTGATGGAATTGCACATAATAAAGTGAAATAAATGAATTCATTCATTATAAATTCTATTTTTTCTAATAAAACCCATCAATTTGGTGTTATGTCTTTAAATTTGAAAGGTGATATTTGTGATTTTCCATACTTGGCTTTATGGTGTGGGTGTTTCCATGGCCTTCTTGTTTAATCTTGATTATTGATGTTTCTTACTTATCTATATATCACTTATCATTCTCAAATGAAGTGTAATGTGGGTATTGAGCTCTTAGGGGACCCTTGTCTCCAATTATGTAATGTTCACTAACATGGCCTTTTTATTATTTAATTTAATTTATTAAATGAATTATCAATTCTATGTGTGATACTTGAGTTTCCTTCCACAGAATGACAACGATGGGCTCATTGGGCTATGATCTACTTCACTAGTTTATTTTATAAATTCCATAGGAGATAATGGTATGAAAATAAATTCTTAGAAGTCATTTTTACTACCTCATCATGATCTATATATGTTCCCTAATGGATAAAAATTGTATGTCCTCAGTGGATATCTAGTTACACCATCCCACAAGTGAAACTATGTCTCCTATATGAGATTACATGTTTGATCTCTAAGGTCATTGTCTCACAGAAGGCCAAGAGTAATACTTTTTGAGTCAATTCACAGATTTCATTAGACATACTCAAATAGTGGTGATATTTTATTATTCTCCTAGTATGATACAAGGGTTATTTTTCTGGGTTCTCCTTTGATGGTCCCATGATGATGCTTATTTAATTTGTTAATTTCTTTTTCGTAAAGGGTGATGATGCATATTTTACATCAAAGAGACACCTCTTCCATTAAAAATCACATTCTTGGGTTAGGTAGATCTCATGATACCATGTTTATAATATTTTTTATCACGTCACCATATCTCTTTTGTAAAGGATTCCTATTGTTTTTACATTTTCCGCTTAGGTCAAAGCATGTATTTTGGGATAGATGTGCTTGAGGAACCTGATTTAAACTTTTTTATATATCTACTTCACATTGATTCATAAATTTTGATATATATTTAGAAATTTAATTTTATATTCATGATTTCGGTTGTTCATTACACACTGTTAGTGGTGGCATATTGATTATATCTCAAATAATGCTCATGTCACTGTTGCACTAGGGTTTCCAATTAGGCATCATTGGGTGCAGGATCTGGATCCTTTGTTTGTTTTTGGGTTGTGCTTGTGCGTTGGAGTTAAGAGAACCTTACTGAGTTGAAACTGTGAATTCTCGTGTCTTATCCCATATGTGTTTTTCATTGTTTACCTTGTTTTATGATATAGTGTTTTTTGTAATGTTTCCAACATTGTTTTATGGTATCAAATTAACATGCATGCTTATATAGATAATGTATTTGGACGAGTTTATTCAATATCTATGTTTATCTTTTGATTCTATATCATTAAATATTACTACCTCCATTATTTTACATAATTATTTATATATTATATAATGTTGTTATACACTAGTAGTGATAGTGTAGTCTCCTCACTGAATGAATATAATAGCCTTGGTTCTTGACGATAGCCTATAGCATATAGAATGTCATGGATGAGGCCATGTGGATTCCAGTATTGCTTCTAGTTCAATATCTTTCTAGTCTATGTTAGTTTCACATAACTCCTACATGATATAATAGGTTATATATATATTGCCTTCCATTACAATAATTTTTTCAATAAACATCTAAAAATTATCTATAATTTGCTTTCTTCCATAAAACTGAAAGATATTTATGAAATTTTTTTATTTTAATAATTTATTTTTTGATCATGATTCTTTGATATTTCATAACCAATATGAAATTATTTTTTAAATCTATATAATTCATTGTAATTCAAAAATAATATCAATGTTCATATATGATAAAATTGGTTCTAAAATTCCCCTCTTTTATTTTTTTCAATCCAAAGCCAAATTAAAATTTTCATTATCATTTGACATTTTTTAAATAGAAATAAATTATCATATTCATCGCTAAAATTTTATATGATAATTGATTTGTTTATGGAACCAGATTTCAAGTGATTATCCCACGCATTATTAAATACCTCATTCTAGAACTCCCCAATCATTAATATCAATCAAATTAAATTTCCCATGGAATGTATATCCACCTATATGTCATATCATTTACACCCCTATGATGATAGAATTCATAACTGAAACCACCAGTTATGAAACACCAATTTTCCATTGAATTTAATTAGAACCCAATCATTATATCCATTTGATAATGAACTAAAAGACAAAGAAACTTCCAAACACAAAATACAACATAAAATTAATTAGAAAAAATAATAATATTGGTTTATATAATCCTATTAAACCTATGGGAGTGGGTTAACAATGGGGTTCGATAATTGTTTCTCAAATAGTAGAGTGTAAAATGTTTTAGACATGACACCTACAACTTAATGATCAATTACAATGTGCCCAAATTAAATAACTACTTCATCTAGAATATATTTCATAAAGTTATTTATTATAAAAGTAATTTTGTTACAAGAGTGTTTTATGGGATTTTTAATGAGCCTAATTGTAAAAAATTTGTTAGAAAATATCATAGTTGGTTGCTTATACTATTTTAAAAAATCATATAAATATTACTTTTTCCATATAAACCAAATATATTCCTTTCTTACTAAATATAAATTGTATAGGTCTTTCTCATAAATGTGATCTCCTAATATTTATTCAACCAATATTAGAAATTTACATATAATAAATAATGTACCACCACATGGATATATATTTCTCACCACATTACGATCCCATACAACATAAAAAATATTATTATTTTATAGACTTCTTATATATAAAATTGAAATCTATAATTGAGAGTACCTTGGATATACCTTATTACCTTTTTTACTATTGTGGTATGAACTGTTTTTAGATTCACTAAACATGTTAAAAAATATCTATCCATATTAGAATTGAATATAAAAAAATATTAAAATTACACTCTTATATAAGGTAGGATCCCCTTGTTTCCAATTATTGTTATTTCCAAGAATTCTCCCACCAACAATTATTGATGAAATTGATTTCAAAGCAATCATTTCAAATTTCATTATCAAATCTCTTATATAATTTTCCTGAGACATAAATGAATATATTTATTTTTAAATTATATAATTTATATGAAAATAAATGAGTTTAACAGTAATGTAAATTTCAAAATTTGACATCATGAGATTTTAAAACTCCTCTAAAAATTTTAGTTTACTTCTACTAAATATGATATCATATAGATAAATTACCACCATGAATTTTTATTCCATGTTTTTATACAAAACCAAATTATAAACAAATCCTCCATTATTTTATTCTATATTCTTGATATATAAATTTATAAATTCATAAAATTAATATGTTGCAAGTTTTAAATTTTATATGGCCTTCTTAAATCTACACACTTCGGTTTCATCACTTCAAATTAAAAAAATGGCAAAATTATCAATATAAAACAACTCTTTGAGTAAAACATTTAACAATTTATAATTGGAATCGGTTAAATGATCCTTGAATCCCCTATGAATATATATTTCCATGATGGTCCCTGTTGACTCAGGTTCAGCCACTTGAGAAATAATTTCTTCACTATAAACACATTAATTATTTCTTAGACTTTACATACCATACAGTCTTTATTTTAGATCACTTATCCATATTCTTCAAACTTATTATTGAAGATCAATATTTGTCCAATTATATTGTTATATTCTGAATATTTAATAAGTCCCAAAATATAATTCTTAGAAATTTTTTATAATTACACATTCTTTTCTCTATTTCATGACCCAGCATTTATAAATTATTCAAATAATGTTGGTTCCACTATTCATAACTGTAACTTCCCAGGTATTTATAGAATAATATGTTTTCATAACTGCTAATATTTTTGAATTTGAAAAAAAAAATTAGTTGAAAGGGAAAACTATGTATGATAGCATACCCAACATGAAAATATAGGTTCTTCTGAAATCTTACATTGTACAAAACACTAAGTTATACTAAAAAATAATAAAACAATAATATTACTATTTTAAATGGTAGTTAATGCATAACTATTTTATTGGTGAGAATGAACATAATTAACTATATTAAAATTTCACATATTTTTTAAATGGATTTACATTTTTCCAATGAATTTTAGATGCTTTAAATGATAATGAATCCAATTTTATCCATAAAAATGCTAATATTTTTAAAAGTTCATTTTAACACCTTTTAAAGGTGAACCATTTGTAAAATTTGTTTTTGTTGCTTTTATATTTTATATTTTAAGAAATAAATTTCTTAGTTAGAAGTGAGATATCAAATTTTAATTTAGATGAAATTCTAGTATTTTTCTGATAAAATCTATAATTTTATGAATAGTGAAAAATAATGCATTTTAATTCTAAATATCCTTTTCATATAACTTATTTATATTGATAGATTATCCTTTTAATTGTTTTTAAAGTTTAATTATAATAATTTTTTTATTTATTTCAATTATGGTCATTTTATGTAATTTCACATTTAAATTCTATATAAACACATGTCAATCTTTTGATAGCTTTTACTTCTTAAAAACCTGTTTTCAGGTTTTGAAAACTATAATTGTTTTAAAATTAATTAATGCAACTACTGTGATTTAGATTTGGAAAAATGGATTCCATATTTTAAATCATAAGGTCACAATTTTTTAAATAGATGCCTTTTTTTTTAGAAATTATGAATAGTAACTTCAGTAATTATTATTATTTAACATGGTTAAAGGGTAAATTTCAGATAAATATGGGTAAAAATAACATTATAATAATATAAAACTATCCTAACACATGTTATAACCCAATTGGATGAGGTATGGCCGACCATGGGAATCGATGGGTCGATTTTAGGACCCCATGAAGCCATGTGGGTGTGATAATGACATTTTATAACAATTATTTTAAAGAAAAGGGAAATATAACATAAACAGGTATATCCTAAATAAAAAAATTAATTTTTTTTATATAAATGATATCATAGACTATAAATAGTCATTATAAAGATAAAAATATTTTTTATATCATTGTATTTTATTTATAATTTTTAAACATTATATAAATAAATGTATTTGTGACACATTGATGATGTAGTGATTACCTTATTAATGAAAGATTCAAATATATGATAATATAAATTTTAAAATAAATATAATTTGAAACTTTTAATGCCATTCAAGAATTTTTTTTGATTACATTGTTATGTGAGGGATTAGTTAATGTCACTTTTCTAGTGAATGAAGTTATTATGACTATAACAAAAATCAATTACTAAATAATGTCAATTTTGAAAAAAATGAGTTTTAAACAAATACAATTTTATTTAATTATATAACAATCCTAAAAATATAATAATTGTCCAAATGACTTATATAATGTTAAAAATTACATTAATGTTCTACTTGTGGTTTTTTTTCATTTTATAGTTACTACATTATCCATATACTATGAAAATAAGAGAATGCATGGTAAAAGGAAATGTTTCAAACTAAGGGTTAATTCTAAATAATAAGGTTTATTTTGTGACATAAACTTGTCTATAACCTATTGGTTGAGAGGATTTAGTCCCATCCACATATTATCCTAGAAATATATAACTTTATTTATATGACACCTTGGGGATGGACCTTGGTGATATGACACCACATGGATAGACCTTGGTTATATGACACCGTGGGGATGGACCTTGGTGATATGCTTCTTATATTCCCTTTTCTCATTCCTTTATTAAATTCCTTGTTATCTTATTTATATATCTCCTGATCACATGTAAAATTTTTACCATGTTTTTCCTTGCTAATCATTTTTTCTCATCCCATGTTATTAAGTGTTTTTCATAGGTCTAGATATTGGTAAGGACATAGAAGATTATATGAATAAGGTATTTAAATATTTTTATTAAAAATAAACCATGTTTCATTTTAATATTTTTTTATGAGAAAAATTAATGGTGTGTATACTTATCTACATTGTAATATTGAATTATTAGATAATATTTTGATCTAATTTTATAAAAATCTGGAGCTAAAAGATCATTGGGAGTGAATGAAAATTAATTCTCATCAAAAGTCACTAGAATGCGTTATGTTTAAGGATGAATCTTTATAATTGGTATCAAAGTAGGGTTTGGACACCTTTGGATATTATAATTTCCTCTTATGGGTTTGTAATATTATGGTTTATCCTAATTTTATTTTCCTATAAAACCTTTTGGGAATTATGTGATAGAATTTCAAACTAATTAACAGTATTTTTGGAGACATTTATTTATTTCTGGTTTTTATGATTTATAAATTTCTTAATATAAAATTAATGTTATGAGATTCAAATTAGCATTAAAGTATCATATGGTTATTTTTTAGGATGTTATCTTATTTTGGTATTTTAAAAAGAATTATACAGTTTTCAAAAAAGGGACAACATGTAGACTCTGTGATAACCTGTCACACCAGACAATGCTGCAAGAATCAAAACTACAACCGAAGTGTGATAGGCCTTTATATTCTAACACTTACCTAGTGAATTCCCTAATTAGTATGACTTATTATTTTTAGTTAAATGATTTTATGAATCAATTATAAGTTGATTTTAGGAATTTATGTTTTATCAAATAAATATTTTTTGTATAGGAAAATGATTTGGTGATTAATTGATAAATATTATTTTAGAGGACTTACACTATTTTGGTAAAAATATATGCTTACAAAAAATAGAATAATATGTGATTTCATTTGAGCATAAATGGTTGGATTTTATTTTGGAATAATCTATGTTTTTACTATGGAAATATATCAATTTGGTTTATTTATGGAAATGATTAACCTATATAGAGAACATGTGATTAGGTTAATTACTATTATGTATGATACATTAAGAGTATTTTATGTTATTTGGAGATAAATTTTAAGATTTATCATGGAAGACTATGTGATCAAGTCAATCTGAATTTTGGGTATCAATCATTGTTTGGTTTTTTTTTTGAATAATTTTAATGATAATTTTTTATTTAATGGCCTTTGAGGAACTTTGGGTATTTTTTGATGAATTTTGGAGACTAAGAGTAGTATCTCCTTTTATAATGTATTATTATTTTTTGGGGTTATCAGATATTGTACTAACCATTTTTGTTTTGGTTAACATCTGAAGACATAGGAAATATATAGTTCATCTTTTGTGGATTATTTTATTCTCTATAAGTTTATCCTTGTGCATTAGGTGTGACCAACTCATCTTCAATAATCATTCTTTGGAAATGATTAGTTTGTGGTAGATTGTCTTTAAAGGATGAAACTATACATGATATGTAATTATTTTTTCTTATGTTCTTATTCAATCTCATAAATAATGTCCTCAAATTTATTAAAAGGATATTAAAAAAACGTTTTCTATTTTCTTTTCTAAATGGGAAATCAATGACTGGTTAACACATCACATGTTTATAGTTTTCTAGTTTTTATCTTTCTCCTAACCATGTTTTCTATCAATATCCATCAGAACAATATGGTAGGTTTTTCTTCTATATCCATGTTTTCTTACATAGAATCCTAGTATGTGTTATATCGGCATACCTTTTTACTTCACATTATTTCTTTTTAAGGGATAGTTTTATTGACTCTTTTTACAATGTGGGATTTTCAATGATGTTTCGGAGCCCCATATTAAAATTTAGAGGATATAATTTCCAAAAGGGGGAATGATGTAAGATACCATTTATTTATAGAATAATACATTTTCATATATATTTATATTTTTTAATTTAATATAAATTTTAGTTGAAATGGGACACTATATACGATAGTGTACCTAACTTGAAACAATAGGTTTTGATGAGATCTTATATTGTACACAACACTAAGTTATATCAAATATAATACTACAACAATATTATTATTTTAAATGGTAGTTAATTCCCAACAGTTGTGTTGATGGGAATGAACATAATTAACCATATTATTATTTTACCTATTTTTTAAACCTGTTTACATTTATCCAATTAATTTTATAGGCCTAAAATGAGAAAGAATACAATTTTAAGCATCAAATACTCAAATAATTTTAAAAGGTTGTTTTACCACCTATTAATGGTTAGCCCAATTTAAAAATATTGTTTTTCTCACTTTTATATTTTCTATTTGATAAAAGAAATTTTTTCCTTGGAATAGGTACATCCAATTTTTCTTCAGTTGAAATTTTGGTATTGTTATGAAAAAATTCATATTTTTATTAATAGTAGAGAATAACGCATTAAATTTCCAAACTACCTTTTCATCTAATTTATTTTAGTAGTTATATTATCCTTTTCATTGGTCTCAACGTTTAATTTGATTATGTTTTTTTCATTTAATCCAATGATGGTCATTGGATGTAAATTCACATTTAATATTGATAGTTTTTAGTTTTTAAAAACATGCTTTCGGGTTTTTACAGGGGGAATTAATTATAAATTAATTAATGAAACTTATGTGTTTTGAATTTGGGAAAATTTATTCCATATTTGGAATCAAAAGATTCAAATTATGTAAATAGGAACCATTTATTTTTTGACATTATGAATAGTGACTTCATTAAATATTTTTATTTACCATGGTTGAAGGGTAAATCAGGTACATAAGCATAAAAAATAATATTATAATAATATAAAAATACACTATCACATGTCCTCATCCTATGTGATGAGGTATAGAGACAATGAGAATACTTAAGTCGGTTTTGGGACCCCATGGAGCCACTTGGGTGTGATTATGACCTTTTATAATATTTATTTAAATGAAAAGGTAAATATAACATAAAAATTTATCTCCCAACTAAAAAAATTATAAATTGGTTTATATAAATGATCTCTTCGACAATAAATAGTCATTATAATGATAAAAATATTTAATAAATCATTTTATTTTATTTATTTAGTGTAGAAATTAAATAAATGTATTAATTTATGACACAATGTTGATGCAGTGATTACCTTATTAATGAATAATTCAAAAAAATGATATTATAAATATTAAAATAAAAAAATTGAACATTTTTATGCAATCCAAAAGTTTTTTGATGAAATTTACATATGGGGGATTATTTAATTCCTTTTTTGAAAATTAATATAGTTATTATGAGTTTAGCAAAAGTCAATTCCTAAATACTGTCAAAATTGACATAAATGTGTTTTTAAAATAAATACACATTTATTAAATGATATAATAGTGCTAAAATCAATGATTCAGACAACTGAATTATATAATGTTACAAATGTCACTAATGATCCACTTGTCGTTCTATTAGAATTTTATTGTAACTATAGTAACCATATATTATGAAAATACATGAATACATTGTAAGAGTTAATGTTTTTATGTAATGGTTAAAGCTAAAAGATAACATTAATTTTGTGAAATAAACATGTCTACAACCTATAGGGTAAGATTATTTTGACCCATCCTCATCATACTCTTGAAATATATCACTTTGGTGATATGAAACCTTGGTGATGGACTTTCTTGATATGCTTATTAATGTCTCAATTAAATGTTGTATCCTCATTTTCATGTTACGATCCAATTTCAAATTACTTTTATATTCCCATTTCTCATACCTAATTGAAATTCCTCATGTTATTATTTGTATCTCTCAAGATCAAATGTAAATTGATTCCCTTGTTTTTCCATGCTGAAATTTTTGTGATTATCCTATGTTTTTAAATGTTATTCACAGGTCATTTGATTATTTAAGAGAAATAAGATTATATGAATAATGTATTTTAATATTTGTCTTGAAAAAAATCATATTTCATTTTAATAGTTTTTGTTTATGAAAAAATGGATGGCATGTAGACTTATCTACTTTGTAATAATGAAATTTTATATAATATTTTTTTCTTAATTCTCTAAAACTATGGGGACATTTGGTAATAAATGAATGTTAATTCTAGAAAAAAGTAACAAGATTAAGTTATGTTTAAGGTTAGGTATTTATAATAATAAATAAGAATGATCTACACTCTTCATGATTCATATTTATGTTGGTGTTGTTTAATCTATAATTATATTGTATGGATCAACTCTATCTCCACTATTTTTTATTTGAGGTACTAATTTAATTTCATCTAAAATCGTATTCACATATAATTCAGCCTCATAATATTTATTATTTTTGATACTTTGAACAAAAATGAGATTTATATCAAATCAATAGACTTACTCATTATTCCCAATAAAAATAATTCTTTCCCAATGAATTATTTCAAGGGGTTTAATTTTGTGAAATCACTAAGGTTAGGTACAACGCCATCGAATTGTCTCTAATGGGTTTTGTTTGTGGGTCCAAAAATGTCCAATGAATTTTATATCTATGATGACTCCTCAAACAAAATTTTAATGGAAGGAGTTTAATGGGAATCTTAGAAAATGACACTTAAGAAGTAATACTAGTTGAGAGGATGGGATGTTAGGATCATCACACCCTTTTTTGGGGAAAAATTACCTATACCATGACTCTCTTGTAGATTTAAGATATGATCATTAATCCTTCATTCATTACCATGTATGTATACATTGATCACCATGAGGTAATAATTTATTACAAATATACATGGTTTTTGCATAATATTTTTGTATCATAGGTTCTCCATCAGTACAGGGATCTATTTTTATCTAAGGTTTTTCATCGATGCTACCATTTCTATACAAGAACTGAGGGTATTTGGTTATTTATTATGATGACACTGATTTTAAACTATATGATGGGGCACTCAAAATTTTATATTCATCTAGGTATATGGAATTTTTTTTGATAGTTGGATAAAACCTATTATATGGTATACCTAAATATCCTCATGAAATTAAAAAAACACACATATTTTAGTTATAGTTAACATTAAAGATCACCATTTAATTTCCTGAGATAGTGATCAAACTGTAAATTTTAACATCATGTGTCTAGTATGCCTAAGTGAAAGGTGCATAGTTAGTGTTTGGTGTAGGACATATGTCTAGTAAGATTGTGGGACCTAAAAGATTAGTAGTCTCTCAGGTGGATATGAACCAATAAAGCATTTTTCTTGGAGACTATTAAGGTGAATTTTGGTATTGGGGTTTGACCACATCGAGGCTTGCTACATATCCAAGGTAGTTGGGAATCAAATTGTAATGACCCAATATTTAATTAATGGATTTTATCCCTACATATAGTCATTTCACATAGTATAAGTCACATAAAATAACACAGAGAATAAAATATAATATTTACAAATAAATAATTATTGAAATAAGAAGTATTTCTAAAATTCAAAGAATCAATACAGATATAATAGTTACTTTACCCTATGAATAGTAATATGAACCCTTTGAATAGCTAACCATCCTAATGAATATTAGACACACCCATGAATGTAAAAATGAAATTTTGGAATCCTATAAGTGAAAATTTGATATAATAAAATCATAAATTATGTAATTAAATATTTTAAAAATTATTAATTCTTTTTTGTTTTTATTAGTCAATAATATTTAATTACAATTTTTTATTAATTTAATAATTTAAAAGAAAAAATATTTCATAAAATTTAAAGACAAATTAATATTTCAATGTTTTATTATTTTAAGATAATTTTATCAGACCTTAGGTAATTTTTAAAAGTGTTACAAAATCAGTTATAATTTTAAAATTGTAACATTCCACATAAATGATGCTTTCAATAACAAATTAAATTAATCATATTTAGAAAATTATTTTCAAAAAAAGGAGTTCGTTTTGAATTCTATATTTAAAAATTGGATCCGGAATATTTTTGGAGTTTTTCTACAATTCTAAAAATTTTGATGAATAGTAAAATACCATATTTTTTTATGAATTCCCAATACATGAATTTTGGATTCATTTTACATGTAAGGTTGTTGTTAGAGATTTAATCTCAACCATCCTTCATTAGTTTTGTATATTTATAGATAATGAAAAAAACTATTCATATTATTGAGAGAAGAAAATATACTAATGAAAATAATATTGAGAAACACCCCTCTCCTCCATTATAAATACCACCCCTACCTAAATGACCTGAAGGCCTTAATTTTTTATTCATTTTTTATAATACCCATTTTAAGGGTTGAAGGGTAACCCTTACATGGACTATTGGCTTTCTTGGAGGAGGAAACCATCACACCCCAATTTCATCACCCCTCTCAGGATTTGATCATTCTCAAAATTATGACAAAACCTCGTCCCAAGATCATCACCCACATCTAGTAGCTCTTGGTATCATAAAAATACTAATCCTAGGATACTTGAGGTGGATATAAAAATCAAAATTCAAGAGGTAAATCCTCTCCCTTTTCTTTTAATTTCCTTTCAATTTCAATTTTTCCCTTATTATCTCCTCACCTCCACTCATCCAAATGAAATGATAACTCTTATATCTTACATATATTAGAAATATATAATGTTAATTTAATATCCATCATTAAACTCCTCTGTATCTCTCTATCTTTCTATTTTATATGAAAAATGATATCGTCTCTCGTGAAGTGTCAATATATTGATATTGTCGGAGATTCACATTCATTTTTCATAAACACCATCAAGGCTATTTGAAAGAATATTAAAGGGTTTAAAAAAGATTTTAATTTGTATTTTATAACCCTTTTTATGTTATGAACATAATTTATACTCATAATACTATATGATAAAACAAAATAAGTTCATTGTTTTTGAAAACCCGCCAAAACTAACCTAAAATTTTCATTATTAACATTTAACTTACGAGTCGTCCTCAAGATATATAACTGAATCCTTTGTAATATCATTTAGGAATCTAGAATATCATTAATTTCATATAATAACAACACTGGATGTTCATCCTCATTTTGAACGATCTTCCAATAATGTATATAAACAAATTTATCATGAAAACTATTAAAATAAACACTTACAAACAACAAAATTAAACTATATACATCATTAAAAATATATAAGAGAACTTAATAAAACCAAAATGAATTATATTCATGTATAAAAGGTTATTTTAATAATTAATTGATGAAACTAATGTTATCATACAAAACATTTAATTGATGAAATATTTTATACATAAGCTAAGGGGAATTCTCAAACCCATGCCTCATTCATTGGGTTTTCCATCTTTCACCCCATTTTTAGTAATTATATTCCTTAAATGTAATTTATTAATAATTATCCTTCCTTTTATGAGATAAATGTTTTTATAATTTATATTATCAAAAACATAATGTTTTCCAAAATAATTCTTCTTTCAAAAAACACACTTCTCAAGATTTTTTATTCTTCACTCAATGTTGATGACTATTATATCATGTTTATTATTCCATATTTAATTTATGTGTCATGCATGATAATTTAAATGTTATGATGTGATGAGGGAACCCAAAATTATCTAGCTTTCCAATGCATTGGGTAATGTGATTAATCTTATGGGGAATGTGAAATATGTCTGAACATGATGTTGGCCTTTTTCAAAACTATGTGTGGTAGTATTGGTAGTAAACCACTAAGATGTGATGTTTTATTTTTATTCATTGCCACATTCCATGAATTTTCATAATTCTTCCTCTAATGTTTATGATTCTATGACTATGTTATAATGGTAATGATTATGATAAACATATTTTATATTACTTCATGTCCTTATATATCCTCTTACTGGGCTTCTAGCTAAACTATATTTGATGTTTATCCTCATGTGACTACATATACTAAGGAGAACCTAAGAGACTATAAGAAACTAGAGTAGAGGAAATTACATAAATGTTTGTGCTTTATTTTTTTAATGTTACATATGGTTCTAATTTTCCCAAGACACTAAACCTTTATGTCCTCATTTTGTAGTGATTTTATGTTGTTTGTATTTAAAATGAATTTATAGTATATGTATGAAATTAAGGGTCTCTATTGTTGGTATCAGATAATGGTTTAGTTAATTAGGGAATTAGGATAAGAGAACCTTAGTGAAATCCCATAGTATGATACTATATATAAGTTATCACACAAGAAGATTGGTTTTTTAAAATTCTAAACATATGGATCCCACATGATATTTCTTTAGACTTAAATGAAAAATGGAAGAAATTATTTATTGATGATGTGTTGAATTATTTTTTCTTCGAACCTTTTGATTTTGAGAAAATATTGGGAAACATGAGAAACTATGCCAATAACCGATGTGAGGGAAAATGCAGTGATACCCTGAATGACATACCTGATGCCATGGGAGGTTGTGTTCAAAATTTCATGGGTATGCTTACCTAATTATATTTGGTTTTGAAAAATAACCTGAAAAATGTGGAACACCCTCCTTCACCAAAGTGGGTGAAACTAGCTATCAACTATTTTATGCACCAATGAACACAAACATTCAGTGGATCTTCTGATCCACTAGTTGAGGAAAAGTGGGTCAACTTGATAGTGAAGATATTTTCTATGATTAGCTATTCTAAGAGAGAGAGAGAGAGAAGGTGACCCTAGCTATTTATCCTCTAGATGGAAAGGCTTATCAATTGTGGGAATTTATTGACAACACCAAGCTGAGGGATTAAATTAATGTTATGGAGTGATAATACTTGAATATAACGTTACATAAAAAGTATTTCCCTCTAAATTTTTAAACAAATATGGAGAGAAAATTCATATAATTGATGAAAATTGAATTTGAATCTTTCATGGATTATGGAAAAAATTTAACAAGTCTTTCAAGGTATGTTTTAGGTTTTGTTATCAACATCCATTCCGAAATTGATAGATTCTTTAGTAGTATAAAACCACATCATCAAAAGTCTCTTAAAATTCATAGCCATGGGAGTTATGAATACGTTTTTCAATGTGCTCTCAAGGTGGATATAGAGTTTGGATAATATTCCCATGGCTATGGTGATACGAAATAGAATAAATTTTTTCAAGATATAAGATCTCAGGATAAAGGTGGAATGAAAAACCAACCACCCACATGTCAAAAATATGCGAATAATCATCACGGGTACTACCTCAAAGGGATGGGAAAATGATTCAAGTGTGGTAGAGAAGGCCTCCAAGATAATAAATGTCAAAAATAGATTAGGAATCCTGACAATTTGGTGGAGGAGGTGAGATCACCACCCTTGGTCCAATGCTACAAATCTAGATAGCAAGGAAACTATACAAACCAGTGCACTAAATGTCAAGTTATTGAGGGTAATCTATGCCATCTGCCACCAAAGTCAAAGGAGAATAGGAAGTCTTATGACATCAATACTGTGCAAGTGGATTAAGAAAAAAAGTCGTACATGGTACTCTACCCATTTATTCAATAATGGAAGAAGTGTTATTTGATTTTGGTTCTACGCATTCCTTTATATTTTTCATGTTTTCAAGAACTATTGAATTGGAGCACCAGAACCTTATAGTAGAGACATCTATAAAAACACCAAGTGGTGATATCATTATAATCCAAGTGTTGGACTCTTCTTGTGTTAGTATATTTGGGAATAATCTTCCATTGAATCTCGTAATACTTACCTCGATGGAATTTGAATCTATATTAGGGAAAGATTGGGTCTCATTATTTAGAGCATAATCAACTAATGGGAAAAGGAAATATCTTTTTAAATTATGAACCATCTTATGATCCTCTATAAATTCAAGGAAGATCATGAATCTCATTTTCAAAATCCTTCAATGATGTGGGTGTTTATTCCCTGAAAAGAAGAAAACCTCACTCAAATGGATTAGTTAAAGGATGTTATCACCCTTGAAGAAATTCTCATTGTGAGGGAATGCAATGATGTATTTTCTAAAGAGTTACACAGAATCCCTTTGGATCATGAGGCAGATATCTCAATTGAACGCATTCCTAGAGATACTCATATCTCGATATGTCCCTATAGTATTTCTATTATCGAACTAGAGATTTAAATAAGAAGCTACAAGTGAATTTGGAAAAAGGGTTCATACACCCAAGTGCATAACGTTGGGGTGCACTAGTGCACTTTGTGAAGATGAAGGATGGATCAATGCAACTGTGTATCAATTATAAGGAACTCAAAATTATCTCCATAAAAAAAGTATCCTCTTATATATATTGATGACTTGTTTGATCAGTTACGAGGAGCTTTGTACATCTAAAAGGTGGATCTATATTTTATATATCATCAACTAATGGTGAAGAAGGCATATATTTAGAAGAGTACATTCTATACAAGGTAAGGGAACTATAAGTTTCTAGTGATTCCCTTCATACATACTAATTACCCTTTAATCATCATGGATTTTATGAATATAGTCTTTAGACATTACCTCAACAAATATGTGGTAGTGTTTATTGATGATATTCTCATATAATCTAAGAGATATGAGAACCATGAAGAATATATAATATTTTTTTAGTGACATTAGGGAATGATTACTTGTACACCAAATTCATCTATTGTGAAATTTGGATGCAAAAAGTCACATTAATGGGACATGTGATCAAAATTGAGGGAATTTATGTACACCCATCAAAAAGGAGACTGAGGAATGGCCCCCACCATCCAGTGTCCAAGAAATATATAGTTTTCTTGGCATAGAAGGGTAATAAAAATGTTTTGTGTGATATTTATCATGATTTTAAATGCTTCTAACTAAGTTAACATGGAAAGGGGATAATTATGTATGGTAGAATGAATGTGAGGAAAGCATTGTGGAACTATATAGAATGTTGGTCACAACACTAGTACTCACATTACTGAATTATGGATAATGTTTTGTTATATATAGTGATGTTTCCAAGAATATATTGGGTTGTTTACTCATTATAAATTATAATGTGACATATTATACCTCAAATCATTTGAGGATCCATGAGAAGAACTACCCAACACATGATCTGAAGCTTGAAGTTATAATTTTTTCCTTTAAAATCATGTGGAGCAACCACTATGGTGAGAAGTGTGACATATATATCGATAATAATAGCCTAAAGTACATATTTACACAAAATTATCTCAACATTCATCCAATTAGACTGTGAGATGTAATCAAATAATATAATTTCTTTATTCACTATAATCACAGCAAGGAAAACAAGGTTGTTGATGTTCTATTTACAATAGAAACTTCTACTCTATTTATGTTGTAGATTGAGAGTGACTATATCTTCACAGAGATGAAAATGATGGATTTGGAAATAATAATGTAATGAAATAAAACCTACCTTTCCCAAATTATTTCCCACCCATATATTCAAGAGAAGATTATGGAGGCACAAAGTGATGATATAGAGTTACAGAAGTAGGTGAATGTAGTTATGTAAGGGAATCCACAAGAGTTCTACATCAACGATGAAGGTATAATTTAGATTATAATAAGGCTTTTAATGTATTAATCACCTGGTATAATGGTTCTATATAAAAATTCACATATCTCAACTTTCTCTATCTATCTCTGGAGTACTAAGATGTGCAGTGGCCGATGAGACCCTTATGGTGGGACAACACAAAGAAGGAGATTGCAGAGTATATATCAAGGTACATGATATGCCAGCAAAATAAAGCTGAGTGATATAATTACTAGAGGATGATGCAACCATTTCTTATACCCATGTGGAAATGGGAGAATGTCAATATGGGATTTTTCATGGTTATCCTAAAAAGAACCAAAATAAATAATCTGATATGGTTTGTGGTGGACTGACTCTCAAAGGATTACCAATTTATCATTATTTAGGAAGATATCACACTTGAACAACATTCTAATATATATGTGAAGGATGTGGTGATACTGAATTTATTTCCACACTAAATTATCTCTTATCATGATCCCAGGTTCACATCAATATTTTGAATGATTCTTCAACATTCTTTGAGTAATAAATTAAATTTCATCATGACCTATCACCCCCAATCTAATGGCCAATCTAAAAGGACAATGTAGATGCTCGAATATATTCTAAGAGCCTACTCATTTGAATTCAATGGTGGATGGGATTATCATATCCCATTGGTTGAGTTCTCATACCATAATATCTTTCACTTGAGTATTCAGATGGATTGATATGAAGTTATATATAGAAAGATATTGAAGACTCCAACCTATTGGGATGAAGTTGGAGAAAGAATGTTACTTGAAATAATCTTGTTCAAGAGATGACAGAAAATATTCAAGCCATCCATCAACATATAATATCTTCTCATAGTAAGAAAAAGATTTATTATGACAATCATTAAAAAATATTTGAGTTCAACATTGTAGATAATTTCTTTCTTCAAATATCACTATGATAGAGGGTATGTTGTTTGGAAATAAAGAGGTTTAAATACCAATTTACATTGGAATCTTTGATATCCTTGATCATATAAGAGCAGTGGATTATCAAAATGCACTTTCACTAAATACACATCATGTTCATGAAGTGTTCAGTGTATCACTCCTATGGAAGCACATACGAGATCTATCATATGTTCAAAACTCATAGGTGGTACAGTTGGAATATTATCTCTCTTATGAGGAGCAACTAGTAATGATTTTAGAATGGATATATAAGGTTCTTCACCACAACACAACCCTAATTTTCAATGTTTTTTTGGATGAATCATGTGTATTAAGAATAAACATAGGAACCAAAGGTTGAAATCAAGGGGAAGTACACTAACCTGTTTATGTGAAATGAAATTTCAATGCAGAAATTTAAATGGGGGTAAGAATGCAATGAACCAATCTTTAATTAAATGAATTTGTCCCTTATTATAGTAATTCTACATATGATAAATGACATAAAATCATATAGAGACCACAAAAACATTATAAATGAATAATTAATGAAATGGAATGTATTTATAGATGTTAAAAACCCATAATGATGAAATAGTAACTTGACCATAGGAATAGTAATATAAACCTTATGAATAGTAAACGAGTCAAATAAATAGTAAAATCACCCATAAAAGTATAATTAAAATTTTGGTATCTTATATGGGAAGATATTATATAATAATATCATAGTATAAGTATGTAAATATTTTTAAAATATTTATTTCATTATTGGTATTTTTATAAGTCTTAAAGATTTAATTAAAATTCTATGATTAATTTAATAATTTAAAAGAAAAATTATTTTCATAAAATTTATTCAGAAATTAATATTTTTATGTCTTATGATTTCATGATATTTCTATGATACCTAAGTTAATTTTTCATAGTGCTACAAAATCAGTAATAATTTGAAAATCTATATTTTCCCCGTAAATAATGAATTTAATGAACCATTAAAAAAAGAATATTTTGAAAATTAATTTCATAAAATAGAGTTTATTATTAAATTCTATAAATAATTAAATCTTTTAGGTTAATTATTTGGATTTTTCTAAAATACTTGAATATTTTGACGAATAGAAAAGTACGGTAATTATTTATAAATGCTAAATACAAGAATATTTGAACCATTTTTGATGTTTGTCTAATGAAAGAACCATAATATCAAACCATTCTTAATTATTTTAAAATATTTATGGATCATTCTCTATGTACTCATATTCTTGATCCAAAAATAATAATCTACTGAATATAATCTTGAGAAGACACCCCTCTCAACCACTATATATACCACCCATAACACCCTCATTTTGTCACACCTCTCAGGCTTTGAAAGATGTCAAAACTCAACAAAAACCACTTCCCTATACCCTCCATCACCTCATAAAAATATATATCTCATAAAAATAACATGCCTATGTGCCTTTAGTAGGATCTCAATTGTACGTTTCAAGAGGTAAATCATCTCTCTTTTTATTTTAATTTCATTTCAAATTCATTTTATATTTTTATTCTCTCCTCACATCCATTAATCAAAATTGTATTATAACTCCATTAACATACACATACTATAATTATATATTGTTAATATAATATCCAACATTAAAATCCTCCCTCTCTCTCTCTTTTATCTTAAAAATGAAATAATTCCCTTTGATGTGTCAATTTACCGGCATCTTGGGTAATAAATATTCCATTTTATTAATAATATTCAAGGATATTAATAAGGACAATTAATGGTTTAAAAATATTTAATGTGTATGTTATAACCCTTTATATTATCTGAAAATAACTTATACTCATAATACTAAATGCTAATACAAAATGAGTTCATTGTGTATGAAAACCCGCCAAAATTAACCGAAAACGATATTCATTAACTTTTATCTAATGAATCATCATCATGGTTTGTAAAAAAATACTTTGTAAGATCATTTATTCTTTTATAGGATCATTACTAAAATATAATAAAAATTATGGAAGTTTATACTCTTTATAAACAAACTTCCATTCATGTATACAAATGAGCTAATCACAACAACAATGAAAAAGAGCACTTCTGAATGATGAGATTAAACTCTATAACTCACCCAAATTAACATAAAAGATCTTAATAAAACCATAAGGAATTATATTAATTTATTATATGGTATTTAATTATTAACTAATTAATATAATGTGACTATACAATACATTGTTATGAAGAGAGTGTTTAAAATAAGGTAAGAGGAATTCTCAAACCCAACTCTATTTCTTTGGGGTTTCCCTCTCTCACCATAAATTTATTAAGGATATTCCATAAATATAATTTATTCAAAAATATATTACCTTTTCTAGTATATAACTGTTTTCTAATTGATATAATTATAGACACAATTTTTTCCAAAAGAACACTTCTTTCAAAACACACACTCCTCGAGATTGTTTCATTTTCACTCAGAGTTGATGATTCTTATATCAATTATATTATTACCTATTTCATTTGGGAACAAATTTTTTTTTAATGAATGATTTATGAAATGAAACCAATTATATTAAATGGGTTATTTTATCTTTAATATTGATAAATGTTATATGTGTCATGAATGATAATGTAGATTTTATGATGTGAAGGGTGCACTTGAAATTATATAGTTCTCCAATGCATTAAGTAATGTGACTTATCTCATGAGTAATGAAAAATATGTGTCAAAATGATGCTATTTTTTCACAAAAATGTGTGTTTGTTAACCACTAATACTTGATATTTCATTTTTATTCATTTCTATATTCCATTCCTTTTCATAATGATTCTTCTCTTGATTATGATCATATTCTTATGTTATGATAATAAAGATTATGTTCACCGCATGTTATATTATTTAATATCATTATCTATACTCTTAATAGGATTTTATCTCAACCATTTTTTATGTTTATCCCTTTGTTACTACTTGTACTAAAGAGAACACAACAGATAATAAGAATCTAAAGAGTAGGTAATTATGTAAATGTTTGTTCTTTATTTTTTAAATTTTATGTATGGTCCTAATTTTAACAATACAAAAAACCTTTGTATCCTAATAGTGTAATTTTTTATGGTGTTTTTATTTATAATTTTTTAATAATTTTTGTAATAAATGTAGGGACTCTGTACAAATAGAATGTATTGTGGTAGGTTTTGGGGATTGCACCAAATGAGAAGACAATTTGAATATAGGTTGGGGCTTAAATCTATAAAGAATCTCATGTGGTTGTGGATTACACCTAGGGGTATGAAAATTTTAATTTTTTCATTGGGAATATATCCCTTTGAAGATATCAAGTTGGAGATTTCACCTGTGAGGATACCAATTACAAGGGACATGATTAGGGCCTATATCATATAGGAGGTATGATTGAGTGGATATGGATGGGGATTACACATAGGTGATTCCCATTATAATTTTTTTATTGTTTTTATTTCATGATCTATGTTGTCCTATAACCCCATGAGATTCATGTTCATTCTTATAATGAATCGGAAGAAGTGGATCTAAAGATCACAGGGTCCAATTTTTTCGACAGGTGGATGGATGTTACTGCATAAAGGGGGAGAGATAGAGAGGGATTTGAATGTTATTGCATCATAATTTATTCTGGTAGCTAGGATAGTTTCATTTGGAGACCCATCTAGATACATATTGGGCTAGCGACATGGAGAAAGAGTTCCACCTCCCACAAGAATTATTAGGGGATTACTCTTTGATGGATTCCATACTAGTCTTCAGGGCATAGAGGAGTGATCAACACTGGGCCCCATTGAAGGGAAAGGTATGTTTTTCCACTCAATCCATAAAAAGGGTAGGTTCATGTGAGAACCACTATGGTTAGAACCATCATTAATATGGGATTTTAGTCTCGATGAAATTCTTAGGGTACCCCTTTATTAAGGAGGCTAAACCTATGACTCCTCTTAGAATGTGTATGTAGACCCGAGGGGTCATGATGATGTTCCTAATAATCTTATCATACGTTTCATGTGGATTAAGAAAAGGCCTTAGCCTAAATTGATTATAATGGATCGAGGAGGAACCAATTTGGGGTGAGTGTACCATCTTTGTAGCATGTTTTTACATGGACTAGGGGTCTTCCCACATAGCATGTCACAATATTGGACTAGGATCCACTAGCATGGTTATTTTATATGTGGTATTGAGTTCCTAATACATAGAGTATTACTACATAGGGATGAGTTTCTCCCATTTATCATTTTTATATGCGTGATAGGTTTCTGAGTGAATATTATTTTTCTATGAGGGGTGTTATTATAAAAATGGGACATAAATTTATTCCCCAAATATGTGTGTCTATATAAGTTTTTTTATGTTTCATGGGATATTGTATGCTTTCTTATTTACTCTTTAATGTTATGTGTAAAATTATCACCTACTAAGACTAAGAAGCTATGTGTTTCAACTCTCCTATTATGATCTCAGTTTCTCCATCTGATCTCTTCCCTCTTGGTTGTTCAGCCTACTTTTCAGTCCCTCTCATGGTCCTTTTTAGGGTAATTGAGGGAATAATTACTATCATGATTGGTCATTCATTGTGGTGTGTGGGGATTCTTTTACAAGAGCCGTAGACGGAAGCCCATACTTGAAAATGACTTCATCTGTGGGGAGTAGTAATTTATGGGGTAAAATCATCATCTAACCCCAAAAATTTCATTGTTTTGTTTCTGGGAGCCAAAGATACTATCTCTCCACGTGAATGATCTCATTCATGGGGGATGTTCAATCTCGGTGGCGGAAAATTACCATACAGTCCCACCAATGAATATTATTTCGTTTGCGGGTGAAGATTATGATGTTTATTCCTATGAAACATTTTTTTCTATAGGTATAGTTGTTCAAGGGGCAGATATTATAGTCCATCCCCAAAAAATTACATTGTTTTATTTTTCAGATCTGGTTGTACCGTCACTTCTCATGAGCTAATTCATTCATGGGGTGATTTACAAAGTGGCAGAATGTCATTCAGAGTCAAAATTCATGAATAATGTTTTACATCGCGAGATCAACTCTTCCTTTCCATCTTCACCCCCATTTAACATTATCTTCATATTGATGTTTAGTTGTGATCTTCTTCTTTTTAAAATTAATGGAAATACCTTAATCTTATATGCATAATTTTCTAGACCCAACAATTTCTTCCTTTTGAAATGTGTTCTAGATGGGAATAAGGTGAGTCTATTCTGATATATAAAGAGATCATGTTTTTATTTGGTTTCTGGTATGGAGTTGGACCTAAAAAATAAGAACACAATTATAAATTGTAGTCCCATTTCATTTTTCCTTTACTGTATTCCTCGACAAACATAGCGCTCTATGAACTCTTTGATCTCCCGCTTATTCTTTATAGTATTTATTTTATAGATTCACATTCTATTAATTTAATGTATCACCTATGAATGGTGATTATAAAATCTCTTAATTAGTTTCCAAATGAATCAGGGATGGAGAATCTTATATTCTGAGGCCTCTTGGGATGATTCTTCTTTAGATAATGCTTCATGGACCAGTTCATTGCAAGCTGACACATTATGAACTTACATATCACATGGAATAAAAAATTGACATTTTTTATGCATATTATCTCCGTTAATTTATGATTTTGCGCATATAATAGGATTGAAACGTTTCGAGCTATTTATTATACTAAAACTGATTCTCACCCTATTACTGATGAAAGGAGGAATTCTATGATTGGTTATATTGATAGTAATTCTAAAATCAATATCTACTCACTCCATATGCACTTTTTAGGACTTCTTGATTTAAATCAATGGTTTTATAAAATATTGTAATGGATTCCCATTTATTGATTCATTCTACTATATGATTATTTTATTTTGGAATCATGCACACAAAATCAACATGAACCTTGGATAATTGAAAAGAGAAATATTCCCCAAGCTAACATCTTAGTGTGGGGGAATTCATTTGGGAAACCCACTCTATTGGGTCTATTTTGAACTATACTTCATGTTTCATGGAGGAAACCATGCGGGTGTCAAATGATAAAATCCACTAATATCACAGTATCACCTAGAAGTCTTTGAAAATAAGGAAACTAAGGTTGTTATCAAAATGGGACCTTCACCATGGGGGGTCATTCAACTTAGACTGGGGTGGCATTTTTGGTTATTCTAGAATTATGATGAATTTAAGACTAATTTAAAGGATTTGAAAATGTGTGAGGATATCTAGGTTCCATAGACATAATCACATCAAATCCAATAAAATCATCCCACAAAAATTTATAGGGTGGATCCTAGACACAAATTACATCCACTTAGGGCATAGGGAGGTCAGGATATGTCACTGGGAAATCTAGTTGATTTCAGGGGTGGTAATAATGGGTGAAATATATGAATAATTTATGCCACAGCTTCTTGTTTGGAAGATGTAAAGAGGACCCCAACTTCAAATAAACTCATTCAAAAGGTGAAGAAAATTTTGAATAATGACCTTCAACCGATGAAAGATGTCCCGTTTACCGATTAGATTAATGAATTGCCTACATTATGTGGCCCAGATCCTTATATGAGGTTGATGAATACATTTAAAACTCTCGATAACCAAAGTATCATGGTTCCTAATTTAACATTCTTGAGGATGACCAATTTGACATTTTATCTGGTAGATTTTATACAACGTCAAGTAGTTGTTCCAAATGGAATCCTTTCTATCAAAGTTTATAACTGGCTGGCAACAGCTAGTGCATGAATCTATTATTAGGGTTAGAGTAACAACATTTATAATGGTGTTTTAGTTAGACGATGGTAGGTGTGTTAACAATTTCATCCTATTATTAGTGAAGATTTACCATTTTTTGGGACAGATCACTAATGGGAGTCACCCATACCAATTGGTGGGATCGTTCTATGTTATCTAGGGCTTGGTAGGATTCCACATGGGAAGCTACTAATATATCAACCCTCAACAAATGTTAGTGGGTAACATATAAACATATAATAAAATCACAACTAAGGTAAACCCATTGAATGTGATTGAAGATTAAATAATGGATTGACTAAATTATCAATATTGTTTCACCTCTGGTCCACATTACCCTCCTATTAGTACTTTGGTAAAAGGATCATCTGCGGTTGATTCCAGAAGAAGGTATATTCATTAATTGAGGGAAGGAATATTTTTTACTAGTATTTATGGGGAACTTATATACAATGAGTACACACCCCTATATATTTTTAAATCTATTTAACTGCATTTAGATGAGGTGTTGTCAGACCATCAATATTTCATACTAGGAGAAAAACGTAATGATAGGTCATGAGATATATAAAATGTTCCCTCATGAGGATAACAATTTTTGTACTAGGATTATGCCTTCTATAGATTTTATGATGCCACTTACAAGAACATATGCTAATGTCTAGAATAATTCATACCTTTATAATCAACTAGAAAACACAGTTCCAATTTTCAAATATTTGTTGACACATGAGACAGAGGGGAATCAAAACAAATATTATAGGAATTTGAGTCTATGATGGTAGCTAAGAATAACCCCTATTTCTTAACCTCCAAGGAAGATTTTGAGATCCTGGAATTCAACCCCTGTAATACCAGCAATACATTCCATGGTAAATAATCCATCTTTTATGATTCCACCTTTCCAATAACCTGAAGAAAAAGGGATTATTTAATGGGTGATTATTCAGTCATTTATATATAGTGATTTCTGTGAGAGAAAGTGGTTTTGTTGAGTTTATATGGCTATGTGTTAGTTCCTCACACTATCACTTATGTCAATGACCTTTGGATGGTGGAATAATATCATTCTGACCACGATTCCACTATTTTTTGACTTCGAAAACATCATAAATTTTCTAATACATTTCTCTCAATGGTAAGACCTAAGGCCAATGAGAGTAAAGGAAATTATTATAAAACATTGTAGGGGTATATGATTTAATACCTAATGTAATGACAGGTAATGGGTAGATACTTCATTCTCACCTGTGGTCTTGTAGAAACCTAGCCCCAGTGTTATTCTGAGGAGTCTGAGGTTCCCATAAGTAAATTTTAACAAAAAAATACCTATAAGGACCAGACCATTAACATAACATATTTAGGTACTTTTGAATAGAATTTGTTTTCATTTATTTCCAATGATTTTTTTGTCTATATTTTTTGGGAATTAGGAAACAATATTATATAAACATTAAATATTACAATGTTGTTAAGTCTACACACCATCCATTTTTTCATAAAACA
Organism: Viscum album; assembly: GCA_963277665.1. NCBI lineage: Eukaryota > Viridiplantae > Streptophyta > Magnoliopsida > Santalales > Viscaceae > Viscum > Viscum album. Next base: position 585,666,838 of record OY728141.1, on the reverse strand, counting down.
AAAGCATTTAAAATTAAAAATGGTTCCGTTTCAAGAAAAATCTTCAAATACATTAATCATAAAATCTTATTTATCCTTACCAATAATAAGACCTATGAAAATGTTTTATTTACATGGGATTAGAACAAAAATATCAGTATGGGAAAATAGGGGAAACAATTTACATGTTAACTTGAGAGATATAAATCATAACATGATGTCTTTCATAAAGGCATGAGAAAGAGGAATATCAAAAAAAATGGATCATAGCATTATAATTTTTCTACAAAAATTAATTGATATATTAAAAATATTATAATCAAGTTCCATCACCAAGGTGTTATATCACTAAGGTCCATACACAAGGAGTCATAAACATTACCCAGATTATTCACCAAGGTATCTTAAAACATGTCATCTCTAGATATTAATTTCTTTACCCAATACATTGGAGCTCTATTAGGGAAAAAATTATATATTTATTTACATTCAAGTTATCCACATAGTTCATAAACAAACATTTCATAAATAATATAAATAGAAAAAAATATATGTTTTTCATATCAATATCATAAAATTTTAAAAAGTGCTTCAAAACATGATCATTATGTCATTTATAACCAATGGAAAGCGAATGATGGATTTATGTATTCTAATTAAATAATAAAGTAATTTATTCTTATGTCATTATGAGTACCTCTATTAATGAAATTGTTTTGGGTATTCACATAATTATAATAAAAGAATTTCTTTTAGAAAAAGAGAGATATTTTGGGAAGAAAATTCTACAACATAACATCTATGAAACATAGTTTTAGAAGACATTAAATAGATAGGGAACAAGGTTAATACATTCAAAAAGGCACATAATATAGTATACTGAATGAATAATATGGAAATAATAATGTGGTATGGTATCTTGGAAGACATACCACAAAAAGTTAACTTGAATGGAAAAGGCAAGTTTGAGAATTCCCTTACCAAGATAATTTTGTTAATAAAATAGATATATTATGTGTATTAACCATAAATAAACATAATTAATATATAAATACAAGATAGGTATCAAATTTTATTTCTCACATAATCATATCATGACATAATCATGATGTAGAAGATTAAGCCAAAAATGGAAATCGGGTTAAGAAGTTCTGTTACCTTGAGTTTGACTTGTCTCGTTCATTATTTATCTCCATTAATAATAAAAATAAGTCAATATATAATTGTATTAGAAATTTTTTCATTTTATTTATTCATTTCATATTAGTTATTTACATGTTATAACAATTACATAACGATTTATGTTCATATCAGACGTTTTGTCAATATCAGTTACTTATGTTATAAATAAACATGTTATGATTAAATATTTTCAATATAGTAATATGTCCATAATCCCCAAATTGATATTCATGATTTAAATAAAATAAAAATATCATATATATATATATATATTATTAATAATTCATAATTTTTGGAGAGAAGAAATGAAATACACCATTTATGGAGACAGTCGGTTGTACGTATGCATGAACGCTACATTCATTTCTTTGTCATATTAAAAGAAAGAAAATTAATTGGTACATATTTATATTATAATTAAAGTATAATTTATATTTTATTTTTGTCTCATAGTTTTATTAAATCCATAATTTATACATTCCATGTATATCTTGAAGGAGTCATATCACTTTGAGTGGGTAGTAGTCCCCACTTCCTCAAATAAAATTATCATATTTATACAGCCTGAAAAGCATAATATTATATTCTAAATTAAAATTAAAGAACAATAGTAAAAATATAAATATCATATACATCATATATAAATTAAGTTCCATCATAATGTCCACCATGCTAGGTGGTAGGAGATAATTGAACTATCATCATTTCGTGAGGCAGTAGTTCACTGTACACAAAAACCGTATGTTCTAAATCCATTAGATGGAAGTGTGTGTATGTTTAGGTTAAATTGATAGAAATAAAACAATATATTATATTTATTATTAATTTTATTTTATAAAATAATGTAATAATTATGGGTTTGGGTGTTGGGGAAGGAAAATAAAGGAACAATGTTTGAGAGAAGACGTTGCCTCTAAATTCAGTAACTTATTTTGATTTGATCCAAAAGGATTAATTGATTTTCCATCATTCCAATATAATTATTATATGAAGACTAGAGGGATGATGGATGTTTAATTGAGCATATTTTTAATGATAAAAAGTATTTAGAGGTGTGATTAATTGGGTATTGGTGGTGACCTTTTGTTAGAGGGAGGAGGCGCACTTTAGGAATGTCTTGAAATATTATTTTATAATAAATATATTTTCTAATTTTTTATAGCTAAAAATGATATATTTAGAAGATAATATGAGTATGGTTCATAATAATCTCAACCAATACGTTTCATAAAAGTTTATATCACAAAATTAACTTATATTTTAGCTTTATCCCCCAGTAAGAAATATTATCTCTTTCGATGTCTTCTTGAATTTTTACACTATATGGTCAATATACATACTATAAAATGCCTATATAACCAAAAGTGGGTCATTAATTAAATTTTAAACATTATATAAGTATATTGGACTAATTTTTGACTTTTAGGACTGTTATATAATTAAATAAAAGGGTAATAGTTTTAAGAACTCATTTATAATTTTTTTACAATAATTAGAAATTAATTTTTATTAAAGTAAAAAAACATGATTAATTCAAAAAAAGCATTAACTAAAATATAATGTGTTATATTAATCCTTAAAATTCGTTGATGGCATCAAAATTTTCAAATCACATTTATTTTAATATTTATAATATCATTTATTTCAATATTTCATTAAAACGGTAATCAATGCATAATCATTATGTAATAAGTAAATTTATTTATTTAATGTCTAAAAATTATAAATAAAATACCATGATGTAAGAAATATATTTATCTTTTTAATTACTATTTATAGTCAAATATATCAATTATGTAATCTAAATTCAAATTGTTTTAGTTAGGTGATACATTTTTATGTTATATTTTCCTTTTCATTAAAATAATATTATAAAAGGTCATTATCACACCCAAGTCGCTCCAAAAATTCTTAAAATAGACCCAAGGAAGATCATAGTCTGAAATATATTATAAAATAAGATTAAAAAACGTTTTAGGGTAGTATTATATAATTATAATATATATTTTTTATCTTATTTACATAATTTACCCAATATTCATTGTAAATTGAAATAATTACAGAAGTTACTATTCATAATATCCAAAAATAAAGGGGGGATATTTAAACAATTTTTGCCTTATAATTCCAAATGTAGAATGCATTTTTACAAATTAAAGACATATAATTGGTAGAGGCTAATTTCAAATTAATTCTCGTTGTCAAAACTAGAGAGGAAGTAAATACTATCAAAAATAGACTTGTGTTTTTGTCCAATTTCAATGTGAAATTACTTATAAAGACCAAAATTGGATTAAATTATAAAAAAATAATCCAACTAAAATTTAAAAAAAATAAAATAAAACCTATATATAAAAATAAATTAGATTAAAATTCAATTTTGAATTAAAATGTAGTATTTTTCATTATTCATTAAAATATGGATTCAATGAGAAAAATACCAAAATTTCAATGAAAGTAAATTTTGATATCCAATTTCTAAAGAAAATGTTTATTTTTTCAAATATAACCTATAAAAGTGATAATAACTACATTTAAAAATGGTTTTCCATAAAAAGGTGGTAAAAAGACTTTTAAAAAATGTTAGAGTATTTTATGAATAAAAATGGTTTCATTGTCATTTTAATTCTTTAAAATTCATCGGATAAATGTAAAAACATTTTAAAAATATGTAAAATAATATTATTTAACCCTTTTTCATTCCTCCAAATACAATTCCTTGACATTTACTACTATTTAAAATAATAATATGATTGTTTTCTTATTTTTCTTTATAACTCATTGTTGTGTGAAATGTAAGATTTTGAAGAAACATGTTGGTGTGTGTCGAGTACACTTTCCGACAAAGTGTCCACTTTAACAAAAAGTAAATATATTATTCATAATTATTAATAGATATGAAAATGTATTATTCTATAAGTATCTGGGGTGATACATCCTTCCCCCTTTTGGAAATTGTGTCCTCGCATTTTTAAAATTAGTCTTGGTAACATTATTGAAAATCCCACATCAGAAAAATAGTAAAAAACTATCACTTTAATAGAATGAAGGATAAGTAAAAATGTCACCTAATATTAAAAATACTAGGATTACATGTATAAAAATGTGGATATGGATGAAAAACTAACCATATTGTTCTGATGGAGAGTGAAAGAAAACATGATCAGGCGAAAGTTATCAATCGGAAAACCAAAAACATGTGGTGGGTTAAACTACCTTTGACTACTTAGTAGGAAACGTAAACAGAAAAAAATTTATTTTAAAGTCTTTTTCATAATTTTAAGAAGTCATATTAATACCCGAACTAGGATCATGGAAAAATATATTTACATTAAAAATAGAGTTCTATCCTTTAATTAACTTCCACTAAACACTCATCTTTTTCTCCAAACAATGAGTATTCCAGTTAAGTTAACTTCTATAGAATCACATAATCTAAAAAAGAGTAACTAAATTTTTCTCCTATATTTATACATTGATCATAATAAAAATGATAGTTCATGATATGATAATCACCAAAATGAATAAACCTTATATTATGAAAAACTACATCAATCTCAAAAATTCAACAAACAATACCCAAAGTTTAACAAAGACCATTAAATAAACTATTTTCCTTAAAATTTACTCAAAATAAAAAAACTATGATTAAAACTGAAAATTCAAAAGAATTTGATCACATAATCTTCTAATATAAATTTAAACATTTATCTCTATATAACATAAACCACTTTTACTATCTCTTACTAAAAGGTAATTAACCTAATCACCTGATGTCAAAGATATGATTATCATTTACTAATTTCCAGATGTGAAAAATTAAATAATTTAACCTTTAATACTAATAAAACTCTATAGTATTCTATTAACCTTAATAATTTAATGTCCACAAAATAGTCAACATCTTCCAAAATAACATTTATCACTTAATCCCCAAATTATTTTTCAATCTGATGGTTATATATTTGATAAAATATATGTCTCCAGAATCAATTAATTCATATTTCATCAACTCATTTAACTAAAAAAATTAAGTCATATTAACCAAGGTCATCACATAGGTCATCGGTAGGTAATAGAGGCATATCACACCTTGGTTGTGGGTTTGATTCCCACACCCTTGTCTCACAAGATGGGTTGTCACACAAGTTTCATGTTTTGCATTTTTCTAAAACTATAAAATTCATATAATGTTCCCAAAATATGATAACATCCTAAAAAATATCCATATGATGTTTCAACATCAATGTTTATCTTATACCTTTCATTTGGTATTCCAAAATAATTACTCAAAAATACCTAAAAACAGTTGTCTCCAAAAATATTAATAATCACCTTGATATTTTTTAACATAATCCTAAAAATGTTTTCTATGAAAATATAATTATGGTCAACCATAAACTTATAAACCCCTAATGAGATATCCTAATCTCAAAAGTTTTCTAAACCCTTCTTTGATACAAACTATAATGAATTGGACTTAAACAAAACTAATTATAGTGAATTTGGACTAGAATTTATTTTCATTCACTGCCAAATGTATTTTAGGTCTACTATTTTAGATAATTTGGAAAAAATCATACATAAATATTTAATATTATAAAGTATGTGTTTCTACACACAATCTATTTTTTTCTTTAAACAAAAAATATTATAACGAAACATGGTTTATTTTTAAGAAAATCATCAAATATGTTTATAATGGAATCTTATTTGGCTTTATCAATCTTAATAACTATGGGAAACATTTAAAAACTAGGGATTAGAACACAAATTTCAGTAAGGTAAAGCAAGGGAAATAGTTTACATGTTATCTTGAGAGGTATAAATTAGGACATTATGACTTTAATAAATGAATAAGAAAGAGTAATATCCAAACAATAATAATATGGATCATAACTCAAAAATTTCGCTAAAAAATTTAATTTATACAATCATAATCAAATCACCATGGTCCATCCCCAAGATTTCATATCTCCAAGGTCCATCTCCAAGGTGTCATAAAAATTACCATTATTATTCACTAAGGTATTGTAAAAATTTTCATCTTTAGAGATTAATTTCTTTACAAATGAATTAGATAGATATCAGGGAGAACCTTTAATATATATTTATTTTCATGAAATACACATCGATCATAATCAAACATTTCATAAATAACCCTATGAGAATAAAATAAATGGGTTTTATTTGAAATAATTGCATTTTAAAAAGTTCTTAAAACATGATCATTAGGTCATTTATAAACCATATAAAAGGAAGTATGGTTTTTTATATCAATTAAAAAACCAAATAAATTTTTCTTATGTTTTTAGGAATAACCCTAGAAATGAAATAGTTTTGGGTATCCACATAAAGAAAATAAAATAATTTCTTGAGAAAAAGGGAGAGATTTTCAGAAAAAAAAATCTACAGCATAAAGACTATGCAACATGGTTTTAAAAAACATTTAAAAGAGATGGGTCATGGGTCAACCATTCATAAAATAATAGTAATATAATATAGTTATGTGATTATATGGAAAAACGAACATGTTATAAGAGCCTAAAAGTCATACCACACAAAAGAGAACTTGAATTGAAAAGGGCAGTTTGAGAGTCCCCTAACACAGATCATTTTGTTGATAAAATAGATCAATTATGTGTATTAAAAATAAATACACACAAATCAAGTATATATAAAATATAGGATATAAATAATTATTTCTTAAATAATCATAGCACGACATAATCAAGAAGTAGAGATTAACCCAAATAATGGAATTTGGTTAAGAAGTTCTCTTACCTTGAGTCCCACTTGTATCATTCAATCTTTATCATCCTAAATAAAAAACATAATTCAATTTATACGTGTTTTAGATAATTTTATGTGTTTTTTATTCCTTTTATTTCACTTATACAATGTTATTACAATAAATTAATGATTTATGTTCATATCAGATGTTTTGTCCATATTCGATACTTGAGTGAAAATGAACATGTTATGATAACAAATTGACAATATGGTCATAATTCCATAATTTAAAGAATTATATTCATGATTTAAATAAAATATAAATGTTATATATATATATATAATCATTTTGAATAACCCATAATATTTGTAGATAATAAATGAAATGAACCATTAATGAAGATGGTAGGTCATACGTAAGCATGAATGATACTTTCATTTCATTATCATATAAAAAGAATGAAAAATAATTTATACATATTAATATAATAAATAAAGTATAATATACATGTTATTAGTTTTACATATTTTTTTAAATGCATCCTTTATACATTTCATGTATAGCATGAACAATTCATATCACTTTGAGGGGGCAGAATTCCACACTTCCTCAAATGAAATTATCATTTATACAGAACATGAAGATACTAAAGGGTTGTTATAAACAAAAATTACATAATAATGGAGATAATTTAAATTTAATATATATCATACATAAATATAGTTTCCTCATATTTTCCACCATGGGAGGTGATAGGAGAAAATCAAACAATCATCGTTGTGTGAGGCAGTAGTTCACCGTACACAGAATCAATATGTTTTAAATCCATTAGATAGAGGTGCGTGTTTGTGTAAGAAGAAATATTATAATAAAAACATTCTAGTATATTTAGGATACTGGTTTTTTTATAAAATAATGGAATAAATGGAGGTTATGGGGTTGGATAAAGAAAATAAAGGAAATGGGCATGAGAGATGATGTTACATCTAAATCGGACAACTCCTTTTGATTTAAGCCAAAAGGATTCATTTATTTTCATTATTCCCAATGTATGGATTCTAGGAGGAAGTTAAGGATTCTGGGAGATTATTTGATCATATTTTTTACTTTCCAATGAGCTTGAGTGGTGTGAGTAAGTGGGTAGAGTTGGTGGCCTTTTATTCGAGGGAGGAGGGGCACTTTAGGAATATCTGGAAATATTATTTTATTATAAATTTATATTAGAATTATAATATCTCCAAGGTGATATAGTTTGAATATAAGATGATTCTGGGAACTTATCTTCTCAAAAAATAGGTTTTATAAAAGTTTAGGTCACAAAATAAACCTTATCTTTTAGCATTAACCCTTAGTTAAAAACATTTACTCTTACCATGCCATCTTGAATTTTTAAACTATTTGTTTAATATACTAACTATAAAATTCCATGACAACCTCACATGGACAATTAATGACATTTTTAACATTATATAATTCATTTGGCCAAATTGTGGTTTTTTTGGACTATTATATTATTTCATAAAATGGTATTTGTTTTAAAAACTCATTTATGTCAATTTTGACACTACTTAGAAATTGATTTTTGTAATTCATAACAACATGTTTCCTGGTAACCAAAAGTATTAAATCAGAGATAATATTTCATAATAATCCATAAAATTCTTGGATGGAATAAAAAGTTTCAAATTATATTTATTTTAATATGTATAATATCACTTATTTTAATATTTTATTAAAAAGGTACTCATTGCATCATCATTGGGTCATAAATAAAATTATTTATATAATGTCTAAAAATAATAAACAAAATTCCATGATGTAGGAAATATTTTTAGATTTATCATGACTAATTATATTCAAATATATAATTTATATAAATTAAATTAAATTTTTTTAGTTATGAGGTATTTGTTTATGTTATATTTCCCATTTCTATAAAATAATAATATAAACGTTCATTGTCACACCCATGTGACTCCATGGAGTCCTAAAATCGACTCAAGGATGATAACAGTAAGACATATTTCATTAAAGTGTATTAAGAAATATTTTAGGATATTTTTAAAATATTATAATATTTTTTACCATTATTTACCTGATTTACAATTTAACTATGCTAAATAGATATTATTAATGAATTTATTGTTAATAGTGTCCAAAAAAGCGCCCAATTTACACCATTTGTGACTTATGATTCCAAATATGGAATAAATTTTTCAAAATTAAAAACGCTTAATAGAAATAAATTAATTTAAAATTAAATCCTATTGTCAAAACCAGAGATTGGGTTTTTAAGAAGTAAAAAATATAAAATATTGGCATGTGTTTATGTCCAATTTCATTGTAAATTTACTTCCAATGACCAAAATTAGATTAAATGGTAAAAAATAATCTAATTAGACTTTAAAAAAATTAAAACGTTAATCTATTGATATAAATAAATTATATGAAAAGTCGCTTCTAAATTAAAATGAAATATTTTTCAGTATTCATTAAAATATGGATTTTATCATAAAAATACCAAAATTCCAACCAAAGTAAATTTTCATGTCCCTCTTCTGAAAAAAAGTTTATTTTTCCAAATTTTACATATAAGAGTGAGAATACTATATTTAAATAAGGTTCCCCGTCAAAATGTGGTAAAACAACCTTTTAAAAAATTATTAGAGTGTTTTATGGTTAAAAATGGATTGATTCTCATTATAAGTCTCTAAAATTAATCGGATAAGTATAAAAAATCTTTTAAATATGTCAAATTATAAAATTGTTTATTCTATTTATTCGTTTCAATACAAAAGTTGTCCATTAACTAATATTTAAATTAATAATATTAATGTTGTATTATTTTTCATTATAACTCAAATTTTTGTGAAACATATGATTTTAAAGAAACATGTTGTTGCATGTTGAGTACGCTTTCCGAGAAAGAATCCACTTTAAATTAAAATTATTATATTATTCATAAATATTAATAGATATGGATATTTATTATTATACAAATACCTGGGATGTTACAGAACACACATCAATTCCGAGTAAAGATCTTCCAACATTACCCATTCCCATTATTGTATTCCCCTCAGAGGCTTGTAAATCATGTGATACATTGTGAGAAATAACATCTACTAATGATATTTGGGAAATACTCCATAAATATCCCCTTGAAAATACAGACTTCATTTTAATCACTCCTCCTGTGTGGATCTTTTATTGGGAAGATCCTTCTGAAGTGGATATATATTTGGAAGAGACAGAAACTTATATACCCTCATAGAAGGACATTACTTACTAGTTTGACTATGTTGAAGATATATAGGTGATCATGATTATTAATGTTACACCAATGTAGTGGAAATACAATTTTTTCTACCAACCCTTCTTTTTCGTATTATAATGTACTCGATGACCTAATCCTGGTACTTATAGAAATTGGGATAGTTAGGTTAAATTATTGTTTACTAGATTACACTGTATGGGACACCGAATCTGGGGAGAAAATTCCTTCAGATGTGGGTGTTGTCGTAGAGGGGTTTCTTTAAGATAATGGAACATATAGTGGTGTATCTTGTAGATCCAACAATATCATTTCAACTCTCAGCCTTCCCACTATACTTTCCTAAGGTTCATCTTTATATCACATTGAGAAGAACCTGTAGTAATCACAACTAATGTTATGTCTAAAATCTAGGATAATAGTTTAACATTGAATCTACTTATTTATTTTTAATTTTATATATATTCACATGTCGGTTAATTATTTTTCACATTACATGATGTAGGTCTTGTGATTAATCAAGATTCAATCTCCCAGTGGCCTATAACCAAATATTTTTTATAGATGAATGTGATATCTTTGGTGGTTGTTCCTAAAACAGATAAGGAACATAGGCCATTTTATTCAATCAATGAGATTGTAAGAACCTAGTTCTTATTCTTAATGTACAGGTTTCTTCTTTTCCTCTTTCCTTAAAGTGTTTATGAGAAAACAAGGAAAATGATGAAAATCCCAAATTTTGTGAGTACACGCCATGTAATTTTCCACATGCTGTGTAATTTGGCCATGTGGGATCAGAACACAGGTCGTGTAGCCCTACCGGTGATGAAATTTGTAAAAACCGACTACACACCGTGTTGTGGGTATTTACACACCGTGTAGTTACTCAGCAGGTGAATAGTAACACGGTGAAGGCAGCCACCAGCTGAGCGACAGCGCATGCCATGTACTCAGGTACCACACAATGAGTACTCATGTCTACAGATGAACAGTGCCATGCAGGCGAGTGGCCGCCAGAGGAAGAGTTATAAAATTAAAAGTACATGCCATGTACTTGAGTGTACACGCCATGTAGTTTGTTTTCTCACTTAAAACGGGTAGTATCCTCCTTTATTCATAGAGGAATCTTAGAGCGCTGGAGGAGAGTGGGAGAGATGGCCGGAGCTTGGAGGATCTCCCTACCGCACACCAGAAACCCGATTCCCTGTTCTTCAATCACGTTGGGACCGCACGGGTAAGCCCTCCCTTCAATTTAAGATATTCTTACCAATTAGTTTTCTAAGGGAAGTTATTTGTGTTGTAACAGGAATTATTTATCCCAGATCTACATCATCCTTGGATAATTTGGGAGGTTTCATTTATGTATATCGATTAGAGACGATCATGTCAGGTGATCTGGTGTTTAAATTCCAACTATTGTGTGTTTTCATGTACTGTTGTGCTACGAACCCATGTTTGGGGTGTCTTATGGCTCAGGCCTTCACTGATAGGATATCTAGAATTGTATAGATAATATAATGAGAAATTAAAACTACTGTTTGGGATCACTGCTTGGATCCAGGGCCACCCTGGGGGTGTGCCTCTTTTTAGCCGTTTGGCCTGGATACCCGAGGGTATACCTTGATTATTATCTCTTTAATGTTTTCTTGAGAATAAATTCGGTATAAAATTGCATGTTATGCATTGGGATCAGCCCGGTTACTTGCGCCAGAGGGAAGTGTTTTAATTTATCCTGAGGGTGTGGTTATATTAGACTAAGGGCATGGTTATATTAGCCATAGGGTGTGATTATATTAGCCTGAGGGTGTGGTTATATTAGACTGAGGGCATGGTGATATTTATCCTAAGGGCATGAATGTATTAGCCTGAAGGCATGGTTACATTTAGCCTGAGGGAAAGGTTCGGATTACCCTGAGGGCATGGATTCTGATTATCTCAGAATTAAATTATGTTGAATTGTACAAAAAATTTTAAAATGGCAATGAAACGGGTAGTGATAGTTACTTTTGAGTACATACTAGTTTACTGAATTTCCTTTTGCACACTACCGTTGTATATATTCACTGACAATTGGGCACGGTACTTTGGTGGGTGCCTAGTGGGATTTATTTCTCACACCCTGTTTGGGTCTTGTCTTCGGCCCAAATAGACTATATTTCTACAGGTGTTGATAGGGGAAAGGTTCTCTATATAGGTACTTGATTGTAGCAGAGGAGTAGGATAGCATGAGACCGAGATTTCACTTGCGATGCTGCTGCATTTTTTTACTCTGCTTTGTTTTGTTTGGCTATACCTTGTACTTTGAGTTGTATTGTATTGTAGTGTATCATGTTCTGACTGCTTTCATAGAATTGTTGACATGATACATCTTTATATATATGACTACTGGTTCTCTTTTACTTCATTTTTACTTTTTTAGTTGTATATTGTTCACTACTACCGTTGTTGTATGTTATTTAACTTTTCCACTGCGCTACACTTTGAAAAATGAGGGAATAGTTTCCCCAATATCATACCAGATCCCTCGCTGCTAGTTGGAATCCTATGGAATTTGGGGAAATGTGCTTGAGGACATGTGACCAACCGGGGTCGTGGCACCCATTGAGTGGCACCCAGATTCGAGACGTTACAAAGTGGTATCATAGGAATTCATTTTTTTGACTTACTGTTTGGAGCCTAAGGGATAGGACGGACATGGTAGTTGGTAATAAGTTGTGCCCAGGAGTAGCTAACCCGTGTACAGGGAGAAGTCATTCTACCTCATTTATTGAAATTTTTCTGATTATGCAATTTTACAGTTAACTTGATTTTAACCGTTGGGTGACGCACTAGTGATTGTGTTGTTTATATGTTATATGTGGGTTATATTTAGTTAAAACCCAATGAGATGAGGGTATTCCATCTCAGGCATCATTTAGGCATAAGATAGAAATCACATACCATGCATAGTTCCATGCCATGTAGGTGAATTAGAAATTTCATGTTGTTGTGATAGTTGTTGTGCTAGAAAAGCATGCGGTTGTGATAGATGCGTTGATAAATACCTACAATCTGATAGAGTATTGTCGTGTGAGGTTGCTAATAGAATGAATGCCAAAATTTGGTATTTGGGGAGTATGGGCCCTCAATAACCGGAATTTGGTGGATCATTGACGGGTTTACTTTGTTATAACATGTATAAGATTCCAAGATTTGATTTGAAGGTATTATGGGCCCTAACGGATCGGAATTTGTCACTTAAGTGTTGTTTTCAGTGTTTTCTAGGCTCCGGAGTAGTTTTTGGGGCTCACTATCTGGAAAACCTAGGATACACGCCGTGTAGTTCTATGGACACACGTCATGTCTTCTTCTGTTCGAGAAGAAATGAAAACTTTTAAGTACATGTTGTGTACCCTAAGTACACGTTGTGTAGACTCTTCCCGTGTCATAGACCGTGTGAGCGGGGAAACTATGTAGGGAATGGCTTAGGGGAACACGTCGTGTACTAGTTGTACATGTCATGTAGTGTTGACCCGGTGTCCGCCCGTGTAACTAACAATACTGACAGAGGAAACCTTAAGATATGCATGTCGTGTCTACCTTGAACACGTCATGTAGTATGACCCAGGTACCCGTCCGTGTCACAAACAACACGGGTCGGTGGTATCTTTCCTAGTACACGCCGCGTCTTCCTAGAACACGCCATGTAGTGTCAGTCGTGTAGGGAGGAACACGGGTCGGTCTGGGGGTTTTTTTTTTGAACATGTCGTGTCGTTTTGAAACACGTTGTGTAGTGTGACCTGAGTACATAGGCCCTATCATGAACAGCACATGCCTATTAGAGCTTTTCAAGTACAGGATTGTGCCTACGGGGCACGTTGTGTATTATTGTTTTATAGATTCATTTTTCCTAGCCATGTAGAAGGACTCGGACAGGGAAGGGGGATTCAAGTACATATCGTGTAGTCCGAGGAAAAACTCTATGTGTTGGGGTTCTTACACGAAAAGTTTTATCTGGAGTAAACGCCCATGTGAATGACTTACGAGAACATGTCTTGTTGTATTTATAAACATCGTGTAGTCAGTTTTTGTAAATCGTGAATGCTTTCTTCCTCGTGTTCTCTTCTTGGTCTCCTTTTTTCCAGTCCTTGTTAATCTTGATCTAAGGTTTGTGATTGACCTTGTAGAGTCATCCCACTAAGACGACCATCGGTTGTTCACAAGGAGAGTGGAGACGATTATACTCTTTAGAAGGTAGGTCGTGGGCTACTAGTTGATCATCTAGTAGTGCCATATGCGGCGACAACCATTATACCAGACCAAGGTGTGGAGGGGCAGTTCTGTGAAGGTTTCATGCGCTTCATGAAGACCCTTTAGGGAGCACTGCAGGCCGCCACATCTATGGAAGAGATGATGCATATCTTTCAGCAGCAGCATCCGCCTATGTTTTTAGGGGATGGTGGACCACAGGCTGCAGATTCATGGCTGGATTCAGTGTAGACTATTTTCGAGCATCATGAGATGCCTCCAGGGTAGAGGGTCAATCTCATGACTTATATGCTGCGTGATTCCTCCAAGAGGTGGTGTGATGTTACCACCCAGTCTGAGAATCACCGTGACATGGCGTGGGAATATTTTTAGGTATCTTTCTATGAATTCTTATTTCCGTAGATTCTGAGGGCAAATAGAGCTCGAGAGTTCATGAATCTATAGCAAGGAACCATGTCGATGATGGATTATTCCACTCGCTTCACCGAGCTTCATCGTTCTTCACCCGTTCCAGTGGGTGATGAGACGTTGAGGGCCAAACTCTTTGAGGATGGTCTTATATATGACATTTGAGCACTGGTGAATATTTTTAGGTTACCTACAGTGCATGCTATAGTGAACCAGGCACTGATTACTGAATGGAACCTGTGGGAAACTATTGTTGTGGGCCAGGGTGGTTCGACACTAGTTTCTAGTACTATTTCTACTTTCAAAAGGAAGACGCAGATGAGTTTATCTCATGGTGATAGTGCTAGTAATAATATTTCTTCTAGTGGCCAGGTCATTTGATACCAGTGTGGTAGAGAGGGGAACAAGTGACCTCATTGTCCTCGTGACCCAGTGGAGTGTCGAGCTTGCAGCAAGATGGGTCATCTACAGTGCCTTTTCTGTAACAGCCCGAGATTTTATGAAAAATATTCTTTTTAATTTTATTAATGTCTTGTGTTGTACGCTACACCAAAATGAGCATGCACAACACGCATCTTTGACTTGCCTTGAATTACACGCAATCACAACCTTCCTCGATAGCGTGTGTAGTACGCAATACTGAGTTTCACGAAACAACGATATGTTATATTATTAAAACTAGCCGTTATGAATAGTAATAACCACACTTTAAAATTTTTAGCTCTCAAAATGGACATCATTATTGGATTCAGAGTATCGAATTTAGCCTAAGGTGAAATTTTGGTACTTTTCGGATAACTTTCATATTCTGATGAATAGTGAAAATTACTAAATTATAATTAAAAAACAACTTTTTTAATCGAAATAATTAATAGTGATAAATCATTAATTTGAGTGGTTTTAAAGTATATTTAGAATATATTTTTACAATTTAATACAATGTTGGTCATTAGCTGTAATTTCACATTTAAACCAGACATAATCAAGTGTCAATCTTTTGATAGATATTGTTTCTTAAAAACACGCTATTTGTTTTAACAGCGGGATTTAATTATAAAATTAATTAATGAAACTTCTATGTTATGGATTTGGTAAAATAGACTTCATTTTTGAATTCGGAATATGAAATATAGCTTAGGATGAAATTTTGGCATTGTTCTGAAAAACATCAATTTTTGATGAATAGTGAAACTACTAAGTGGTAGTTAAAAAACTAAATTTTTCATAAAACATAATTTTACCGCTTCTGTGAATGGAATTTCAAAATTCCGAGAGACACGGTTGATGTCAGTAAGTAAAATGTGGTTCAATGAGATGAAAATAATTTTTAATGAATAATAACTTTTTACTTTTATTTACCACGGTTAAAAGTAAATAGGGTAATTAAGGGTAAAAATGATATTAATATTACCCTAACACATGTCCTAATTCTATTGGACAAGTTTATCTCGACCAAAAACAACCTTAAGTGTAAAATATTATCATTTAGGCCCACTTGGATTAGATTAGGACATTTATTATTATTTAATTCAAAGAAGAGTTAAAAGAGTTAAAATCAAAGTTTATTTACTAAAACATTTTTAATATAGGGTTATACATAAGATAAATTCGATTGTAAATATTCATTAGAAAGATAAAACTATTTCCTACATAATTATATTTTATTTATAATTTTTATACTTTAAATTAATTAATTTATTTACGACACAACGATGATGCAGTAATTACCCTTTTTAAGGAAATATTAACATAATTGATGTTATAAATGATCAAATGAATTTAATTTGAGACTTTTTATAAATTCCACTAATTTTCTAGGTTACTATGATATATTAGTGTTGATTTAATCAAATTGGTTCTAACATATAATTCTTTTATGACTTTCAAAAAAATCATATATCAAATAGTGTCAAAATTGACACAAAATAGTTTTTAAATCAAATATTATATTATTAATTGTTATTTTATTCCTAAAAATATAAGGTTCTGCAAAATGACTTATATAAGGATATATATATTAATAATAAACAATTTGGGGTTCGTTTGGCATGTTATAGTAAGTGTATTAACCATATAGTGAAAGAAAACAAAAAGACACGGTAAAAGTTAAATTATTTAACTTAGAGTTAAATCTAACTGATAAGGTTAAAATAATACCCTAAACTTGTCTAAATATTATTGGTTGATAGTATTTCGACCCATCCCCACTTTAGCTTCGAAATAAGACCCTTTGGAACCATTATAAACCGATTTTGACATTAATATATAATAATATTTTGAGGTATTCCTAAGGTGCCCCTCTCCTCCCTTATAAAAGGACACCTCCTTCCCCTTCTCCTCACACCAATTTGAGCACTCAATCTCGGCCAAACTCTGCCAAAATCCCTTATACACTTCCCTAGAATAATCCTAGAGGTCCTTCTCTTCTTCAAAGACCAATCTTAGTTCCCTAAGTGGAGGATTCAAAGAGGCGTTTCAAAGAAGAGGTAATATCCATTACCGATCTTTTCAATTTTTATCTACTTCAACTTCTTCTTCTTTAGTTGTTTCATGATAAAGTAATAACATCAGTATTACTTACATACTGATATGTTATTATAAATATGAAACAACTCTAATTAACCTTCTATCCATCCTACGGAAAAAGGAGATCACCGCGCGTGCGTACGTACGGAATACCGTCTCCACGCCGTGGTGTAATCTATTTTCCGCCACCACCTTAATTGGATGATTATAAAGGTGTAATGAGTAATTATATATGATTATTATAAAGTGATATTGATACTGAAATAGTATACACTTCAACAAAATTCCACGACCATGAGAACGATATCATCGCTCGTGCATACGTACGGACTACCGTCTCCACGACGCGATGCGATTCATTCTCAATGATTAACCATTCATGAATGATTATAAAGTATATATAATAAGTACTAATGAAATATATGACCTTATAATGATACTGGAATTATTTATATGTATGTCATCTACTTAATTCCATTCAATTCAATAAGGAAACGAAAACAGCGTTCATGCGTACGTACGGACCACCGTCTCCATGAACGGTGTATTTCTTTCCATTTACTGATTTATTATATATGTATATTCTGAATATATATATATAAATCATGTTTTATATTCTGGAATTAAGTAATCATGATCTAAGTAATCATATGAATAATTACAAGTTAAAAACACGAACGACAAATGAGACGATTTTACCCAAAACGCTACTTTAACATGAATTTACAAAAGAACGGGTAATATAAAGTCATAAGTGGACCATATATGATATAATAACAATGAATATGATTCTGTAATAAGTAAATAACATGATTTAAATCATTATACAGGAGGTTCGGACACTTACAAAGCAAGTCGGACCTAAGGTAAGGGAAATATCACAATCTCATTTTTATCCGAGATTGTTTATACTTTAGTATTTACTGGGGTGTATTTTATCATCCACATCCATGTTTCCTGAATATGTAATATTATTTAAATCCACCTAAAATTTTTTTTAAATCCAATTTTACCTTTTGGTGAGTTTTTAGTAAAGAATATGAAAGGAATCTTTTGTCGTTTTTCGTACAAGGTAATTTTTGACTTTTCCGACAAAAGTACGAGGAGAATGTTATTTTTAACTTATACGGAGTGAAAGGATTTTTACGGTTTCATAACACCTCATTTTCAAGAAGCTTCCTCTACAAGATTTCATGATTATTTTTAATAAAACCCTTATCTTTTAAAATTTCATGGAATTTTGTGAAAAGAACATTATTTTAAAAAAGAAAGGATATTTTCCTCAAGAATTCATTTCAAGTGTTTTTTCAAAACTATTTTACATCTAAGATGACATTATTTCATATGTGTATGTTTCAAGTAAAATTTCTCTATGATTTAAATGGATTAAATTTTCTTATGATGAAATGATACCAATTGTTTATGGATTCTGTTATGATGGCATGATGTTTAAGAATCCCATTTTATTTCATGGGTTATGCTATGATGTATGATTTATGATTTTGTGGCACACATAAGAATGGTATCATTATAAGATGGGTGGGACCTATATCTCCCTCCAATGCATTGGGTAAAGATTTTATATCTCATGAGATAGACATGGCTGGAATGGTAGGTTATACCGGTTCAGTGAAACAGGACTGAAACGAGGGTTACTCGATTCAGAAAGGGACTTTGCCCACTAAGATAGTCTTGGCAATGAGTCTTGACTAACAAGAAATGATTCTCTATGATTATGTGTTAATGAAACAAAGTTTCATGTTTTAAGTTATGATTATTGTGATTACATTTCACTGCCATGATTTACCCCATGTTATGAAATTATGATCTCTTTTGCAGGTTAAGATTTCCAAAAGTTATGTGCTTATGTATATGATGTGATTGATATTTCTTTTGTTTACCCTTACTAAGCATTTGAGCTCACCCTTTTATGTTTTCTTTTCCCCAGGATATAAAGAAATGTTTTAGGTAAAAAAAAGGAAGATCTTTATGGGAGATTTTGAAGATCTTTCACCACGATTAGAAGATTATATTCCGAGTTTCCAAAGACACTAAACTATTACGATCCTTGTGTGTGTGTTTTTTGTTATGTACTAATTATTCCGCAAATTTAATGTAATGTCCATGTACGTTAAGCTTCGGGTCTCTACAGTTGGTATCAGAGAAAAGGTTTAGTCAACCTTTGGAAACTAGGATGCGAGAACTTTAGTGAGATCCCTAGAGATATTTATAAGGTATGTCTAGGTATGTCCCTAAGGATAAGTATACGTACAGGATACAGTCCTAGAACTACGGTAACGATCATAGAATTTAACCTAAGATGTTAGATATTGAGGATACTCCACCTTTATTATGTTGTTTTCCCTAGCATGATTTTTGCCTCTCACACTATTCTTTTTTTTGGGTTTTAGAAAATGGCTGGAAACAAGATGATTCACGATAATGGAGGATATGATGGAAAATGGAATGATATTCTTCATAATGAAATGGGATTTGGAAGTCTAAACATCATTATTATGCCGAATAAACAATCTCATAATATGATCAATAAAGTAAAATTTGGTAAGTTTCCTGACTCGGCTAATAAGAGAAAGATGGAGTTTCATGATGATCATACAGGAAAGAAATTTCAATTTCCCCTATGTAAATCATGTGGGAAGAGGCATCAAGGAGAATGTTTCAAAGGAACTGGAAGATGCTTTGGGTGTGGAAAAGAAGGACACAAATCAAGTAAGTGCAAAGGAAAAGGTTCAGTTAACACCATGGATGAGGATAATGGTATTTCTACGACATCAACAATGGTTAAATGTTTTAAATGTGGAATGTACGAGCATTATGCAAACCAATGCCCTAAGGGAAAGTCTCATGAAGATAATCAGTATGGTAGTATGGGAAGTATTTATGTTGATGATGATGAAGAGACTACAAATGATATGTGAGATGAAAGAATTGTTGAAGCTCGGTCAATGGTTTAAGAATGTAGTGGAATGATTACATGTTTATCCTGTGTAATGTTGTATAAGAAATCTCATGGTACTATGGAATAAAGAGACATCTAAGGATTGTTACACTGTTGTCTTTCATTAAGTTTTGAAAGTTTATGATGAATGGTATGAGTAACAATGAAAGGCTATTCAGATATTTTTTGGAAAGTGGATGATATGCGCATAATGAAGTGATAAAGAGAAAATGTAATGTTTGATAGTATTCATGAGCTCATGATTGATATAAGGACTAAGTGATATCATGGTTTGAGTATATAGAATTTTGAGGATTTTGGTTTGTGGAAAGTGTTAAATTTTAATTGCATTCATTTTTTCACTAAGGTATTCAAGAGAATACATGATTAAGGACTTTGAATGTTTGGAATGTGACCAAAAAAACATATCTTATGATATATGGTGATCGAAGATGGTGTTAAATCTCTGGTAATCGTTTTCACTATGTTATGAGAGTGGACTGCAGTATTATGGATAAGCCTAAATATTGGAATTGATTATGTTGGACATAAGTTAGTATTGTTTAAGGATAGAAGTTTTCTCGATATTATTGATGGGATGCTATAGTAATATAGTTTTAGAAAAAGGAAAACCTGCAGGACGGGCGACAGCCCATCGCGTCGGACAAGCCTGTAGGAATCGAACACACAACTGAAGTGTGACTGGCCTTTATCGCCTACCACTGGCCTACAGGAAGTCCCTGTTTAGTAGAAACTAGTTTTATTATATTAAGCAGTATGATATATGAAGTATAAGTCCATTTTAGGAACCATATATGATTAATCTCACTATAGAATGACTTATGTATATTTAATAACTTTTTCTAACCTTTTGTTTAAGACAGATGGAATGACCCGTCATTCTATCACATGATCTGCTAACACTTCACGAATAAAAAATTCAACTTCATTTATTTAAGAGATGAAGTGGAAATTGTTCAAGGCATGAACAACAGTGAGATTGTACCAAAATAAAGAAAGTATTTATTCTAATTCAAATTTTCAACTTTAGGGAAATGATATTGAAAACCAAAAATGTGGTCCTAGTGATCTTATACCTGATGAATCGGATGGTACCTTAGATCGTCACAAATTTATGGATTTGTGATTGCTAGCTTTTCCATAGCCATGTTCTCTACCACTCTCCATCAGAACATGATGGTTAGATTTCTCTTCCATATCCATATTTTCACCTATGTGTAAACCCAGTGATTAGTTTATTTGGGTAACCGTTACGTTTCATACTTTTGTTTTTAAAGATTGGTTTTGATATTCCTTTTTACGATGTGGGTTTCTATTAAAGAAACTTTTTAATAGTAAACCATTTATAACCCCGACGAATTTTGAGGGAAAAATTCATTTTAAGGGGGGTAGAATGTAACAGCCCTAGATTTTATGAAAAATATTCTTTTTAATTTTATTAATGTCTTGTGTTGTACGCTATGTAAAGACCCGTAAAATTCAAGGGAAATTTTTTCTTAATTTTCTTTAGAATTTTACAAGAGCGCGGTTTCAGACGGCACCTGATTCCGAGGCCCGGAGTGCCCGGAATTAATTTCCGAAGTTTGGCTCGGGTACGTTCAGTGAACGAACGAGCGGGAATTTCTAACTTTTGATCCGGTGCTCGGAATTGAAATCCGAGGGCACCGATGAACTCGCAGCGCCGATATTCGCTTAAAGAGACCTTTTCGGGAGTTGCGTTTGTTGCGGGTTGAAAGTTACGTTTTGGGGTTTTTAGTTTGAGTTAAATAAAATTGTGAAGAACAATTTTATTATAACTTCTTAAAACCTTTCAAAGGAGGTTGGAAGTGGGACCCACACCCACTTAACCTCCCTTGGGAGGATTAAGTGTGGTGGGGCCCACACGAACCCCCACCTTTTCAACTCCCCTCTCTCCCTCTTAATGGCTTGACAAGTTAACTTCTATTTAATTATACAATTCATGTATATTAAATAAGTGAGTTAATTAAGGGAGTTAAACCCTTTTTGAATTTCAAACCTTTGAAATTCTTG
Source organism: Viscum album (assembly GCA_963277665.1). Taxonomy (NCBI): domain Eukaryota; kingdom Viridiplantae; phylum Streptophyta; class Magnoliopsida; order Santalales; family Viscaceae; genus Viscum; species Viscum album. Next base: position 585,644,476 of record OY728141.1, on the reverse strand, counting down.
TGGTTAAGTTATGAAATAATATAAGTTAAAGCTTATATTATTCTAGGAGTTTCTTTTACCCTTGGGAGGATTTCTTGAGAGCTTTGGAAGCTTTTCTCCTCTTCTTCTTCAAACTCAACGAAGAACGCGAAGAACGTCATTCTTCAACGAAGAACTTCTCCGACGAAGAACGATGCCTCTCTTCTTCGTCCTCGGTGTCAACAAGAGGGAACGCCGCTTCCTCTTCGGACCTTCTTCGTCGGCATACGAAGATTCGACAACGACTCTTCCTCCGCGACACCAATATTTCACGACTACGTCAACGTGCGACTATCGAGGTAGAGGTTCTTGAGTTTGTTGTTTTCTTTATAATTTGACTTTCCTCAAGACTTGACGAGGAACGCTCTTTTTCCGACGAAGAACGCCGCACCTCCTTTCTTCGTTCACCGTGACAACGAAGGGGACGCCACCTTCCTCGGACAACCTTCGTCGGCGTACAAGGATTCGCCAACGACGTATCTCTTCGGGCATATCTCTTCGTCAACGGATTTGACGAACGACGACCGCGACGCCCGACCTCCGCGACGCCGTCTTCCGCGGAACATAGACGATTCTTCGAATCTTAAACCGAGGTAGGGGTTGTTGATTTCACTTTGGTTTCCTTTTTCATTCTTGCTCGTGGTTTGTATGACTAACGTGAGGATGTTGATTCTTAAGTTGAGTTATTTATTGCTTAACGTGAGGGGGGCCGGACCGCATGAACACGGCCGAACCCCCTCCATCGTTCATGTTTAATTCTTGCGATGGAAGCAAAGTGGCGTGGTGCCGTCGCACCACGCGGATTACCACGCGTTTATTTTACGCAACGCCGTCGCGCTACGCCGAGGAAAATCTTCAAGAACGCGACGCCGTCGCGCCGCGTTGGAAGGAATCATGGTACGGCGAAAGGGGCGCGGTGCCGTCACACCGCGCCGGACGACGAACGCCGCGGCCGGTTCCGGGCCGCGGCGGGACGAGAAGACCGCGGCCGGTTCCGGGCCGCGGCGGGACGAGAAGACCGCGGCCGGTTCCGGGCCGCGGCGGAAGAGGAGACCGGCGGCCGGGCCGCCGGCGTCGGAAGTCGAGGGCGGGACCGGAATTTTCGGTCCCGTTTGAGAAAACCGGCCGGCCAGCTGGCCGGCCGGATGACTTAAAACCGGGGAATTTAATTCCCCGGCCAATCCTTTAAAACCCCCCTCTTAATGAGGGGGAGCGGTTCTTGAAGGAGGGGGCAGCCGGCCCCCCCTGGTTCGCTTAAACAAACCGGCCCCCACGTGGGGGCGGTTTCAATTAAGGGGCGCGGCAGTTGCCGCGCCGTTTTTCCAGGAAGGGGGGGGGGCAGCCGGCCCCCCGGTTTGATCCAGCCGGCCCCCACGTGCGGGGGCCGTGTCTTGAATTTGGGCGCGGCACTAAGGCCGCGCCGACACCCTAATCAGCGGGGCTTGCCCCCCGCGTGCCGATCGTGTGCGGCCGAGCCGCCGCGGCACCCCGCGGCCTCCGCGCCGCCACCCGCCACCGCGGCCCGCCGCCGCCGCCGCCACCGCGGCCTGCCGCCGCCGCCGCCGCCGCACCGCCGCGCCGCCCCGGGGGGGGGGGGGGGGGGGGGGGGGTTGGGCCGGGTCGGCCCGGACCCGGACCCCCCCGTTTCGAACCAGATTTGGTTTTTGGCTCATAACTTGATCCTCGGACCTCCGAACGACGAACCGTCTGCGGCAACGCGATCCTTGGATCGAGACGGTCGTTTCGGTATATCGCACTCAAGGTTTCGGGTTACTTTGAGTTCGGCCGGGTTGGTTCGTTCACGAAACCAACCGGGCCTTCGGAGCGGAAACGCTCATATCTTGAGCCACGAACGTCCGATTGATGCGTCGTCAGTCGCGTTGCGTTTCTCTTAATGAGATGGATCTTTTGGCATACTCCGCCAGAGGTTTGGACGCAGGTGGAGTACGGTCGGGTTGGTTTTGCCTTAAAAACCAACCGGGCCCCGGAGACGAAAAAGCCAATAACTCACAGACCGGGCGTCCGATTGACGCGCCGTCTGTTTCGTTGACTTCCTCTTGATGAGACGGAACTTTTGACATACTCCGCCCGAGTTTTGGATGTAGTCGGAGTATGGCCGGGTTGGATTGTACCCGAAATCCAACCGGGCCCCTGGAACGGAAAAGCTGATATCTTACAGACAGGACGTCCGCTTGACGAGCCGTCAGCGGCGTTGGTGTTTTCGTTTAGTAACGGTCCCTATGAGTCTACCCTATGGGAGTTCGGGGTACTGTTGAGATACGGCCGGGTTTGGTTCGCACTCAAAACCAACCGGGCCCCTGGGACGAAAAGGCTAATAACTCACAGACCGGGCGTCCGATCGACGTGCCGTCTGTTGCGTTGAGACCCCTGTGACGAAACGGACTTTTGAGATACTTCTATGCGGGACTTTGTGATACTTGGAGTATCGACCAGTAGCTCGTGGAGCGGACCCTCCCGGAGACGAGCGTGCAGAGTACGGAGACCGTGTAGCTGGCTGAGACCTGACGACTGCTTGACCGACTCGACTTGGAGTGAGTCGACTAGCCCAGTGGACGGAGCACTACCTTCTGAGGTGCAGACCCATGGCGGACGGAGCACTACCTGTGTGACAGTGCAGACCCGCGGTGCTCGTCCGGAGAGTACCTCAGCAGGCTACTAGGGGGTGTGCACTACGGTGTTTGGGTGACATACCTCGGCGGGAAGCACTACTGTGTTTGGGTGGCTGGCCCGCAGTACTCGACAGGAGGAGTACTTCAGCAGTCTTAGGTTAGTGAGCAGTACCTCGGAGTCGTGACAGGACCACTGCACACTCCAGAGACGGATCTCTTCAGCAGTTACGGTTTCGATAATGAAAATCCTGGTTTGAGCTGAGACTTTTGACCTTGTGTTTACTTCATGATTGAGATGGGTCACTTGCTAACTTTGGTATATGTATGGGCATATACCCGGGTAGTGGTTATCCGTCGTTTCACAATCCTTGTGTTTCCTCATGATTGAGATGGGTTACTTGATAACTTAGGTATATGTATGGGCATATACCTAAGTAGGGTTTATCTGTTGAGATCTTCTTGTGTTTATCCTTGTTGGTTTTAGTGAGACCTTGAGGGTCTCGGGGTCCCTACTGAGTATCGTTATACTCACCCCTGCACGGGCTATGCCCGCACCTCATTGTGTTGGTTGCAGACGACGGACAGTGCTGACAGAGGCCGAGTGTTCGAGGACTGGACGGTACCTGGAGGTGGACTATACGACGAGGCGGTACCCAGAGGCAGACCACTGGGCGGGACATACTCGGAGCACACGGCGGGACCCGAGGAGCAGAGGAGCTATCTGTACCCACCCTTCAGGTGGGATTTCCAGTGGTCAGCTCGGCGTAGCAGCTTTACTTTTTAGTTGCTGTTTTTCCTTTCGAGTTGTACTTTACAGTTGGGCTTGTATTTCCGGCCCCTTTTTACTTTCCGCACTTTTAGTTGTACTCTGTTTTTTCTTAGTGTTACTTTCCGCTTGCTTACTCTGTGGTGTTTATTTACTTTACAAAGGCAATGCCTTCCCTTTTTACCGGGATTTACGCCTTGGTGCTAGTCGCCAGCCCCTGGCCTATGGAAGGCGGGCTTGGGGTAGTCACGGCACGGACCCCGAGGGCGGGTCGTGACAAATTGGTATCAGAGGAGTTCGGTTCTACCGCAGAACTTATAACTCTGATGTTTCTTTCTGTGAAGCAATAGTGTTGAGAGTACCGAGTGTGGTTTTCAGTTCAGGGAGTCCAGTGTTGGTGCGGGCGGCCGACGTATCCATACACCAGGACCCTGACAACTGATTTCCGACTTTGTGCACGAAAACACTGATTGCGTGTGTGTTTTCAAAGGTTTTTCCCCTTAAAACAGCTCAAACCAGGTCAGCTCACCAGGTATAATCGTTTGATCGTGTTACGTTGTTTCTTTCAGGATGTCTTTTCTCAGACGACCAGCTAGAGCCCGGAGGGATGAGCGTGCTGACAGTCTGTCGAGCGACGAGGCTTCGGTACAGGGCCCTCTTGCAGTTGAGACACCAGCGGAGGCACCAGCGGTACTACCATACGTTGGGCCACCGATGCCACCAGCCCCAGCAGTAGGTGATGCACGACGCTTGAGCGCGCTGCACGAGTTCCAGCGCCAGAGGCCACCCAGGTTCCGGGGAGAGACGGACCCGCAGGCGGCTGAGGTTTGGCTGGAGGCTGTAGTGAGAGTCTTCAGGCTAGTGGGGACGCCGGCAGACTTCATGGTGATCTTTGCTACCAGCCTCCTTCAGGCAGCAGCAGGTAGGTGGTGGAGCCACTTGTTTCAGTTTTGCGATGAGATGAACTTCGCATGGGAAGACTTCGAGACCTTCTTCAGGGTGGAGTTTGTGCCAGTATCTCTACACCCCGAGCGTGTACAGGAGATTCTGCCTTTACCGCGTGTTTTTCGATCAGAAGCCGAGTCATCTGTGGGCAGTAGACAGATGATGCAGAGGTCCAGGAGGACCAGACCAGCAGTTGGGCGATCTCGGGTTTTAGGACCGGTGGTGCGGGGCACCCGAGGTGGGGTCAGAGCCAGGCGTTCCAGAAACGGACAATGTTACTCCTGTGGCGGAAAGGGTCACCTGGCACGTGACTGTCCGACTCCTCGATCCGCAGGCTTGGAGGGAGCCACCGAGGTTGAGGCAGCGACAAATGCTGGAGCTCTGGGAGCAGGTGGACAGGGGAGGAACTAGTGGATACGTCTTTTGTACTTCTAGTTCCATGTTGATGTTGCTTTTGTGTAGCGTCTTGTAATATGAGCTGCAATAATAAAAGACGCATACCTTTGTGATGTTTTCTTTCCTGTCCTCTTTTGTGATGTTACTAAGAGGTTCCAGTTGACTGTTGACTTGACCCTCACTTGTGAGACATCTACTGGAGGAGACCCAGTTACCACACACTGATGCCGACAGTGTGACTCAACCCTTGGAGGCGAGAGTAACGGTTGGATCTCTTAGTAGTAGCGTCGAGGCCTTACGACGTCATCCTTGGTATGGATTAGTATCATCCATGTTAGGATTGACTGTTTTAGGCAAAGAATGTGGTTCATCCAGGGGATGAGACCAGGTTTCTCTTATCGGCAAAAAAGAAATCTCGCAGCTCTTGTGGGACCAGAGATGGTCCGGGCCACGTCAGAGGAGGTCCATGTCATCCAGGAGCGGATGAGGACAACACAGAGCCGGCAGAAGTCATACGCTGACAGGAGGCGGAGGCCACTAGAGTTCGAGGATGGTGACCACGTCTTCTTGCGGGTCTCACCTCGACGCGGTATTCGGAGATTTGGCCGAGGCGACAAGTTATCTCCGCGCTTCATCGGACCCTTCCAGGTCCTCAACAGAGTTGGTGAGGTGGCTTATCGCCTGGCTCTACCACCTCAGTTGCACTGGGTGCACGACGTCTTCCACGTGTCTCAGCTGAGGAGATACGTGCACGACCCGACGCACATCCTTGACGATGGGGCGACTTTTACGGAGGTCCCGGTGGAGATAGAGGATCGACAGGAGCAGGTCCTACTTGGGCGATCGATTCCTCTTGTGCACATCTGATGGCAGCACGGGGATCTCCAGGAGAGCACATGGGAGCGGGAGGCTCAGATGCGTGCTCAGTAACCTCTTTTGTTTCCCTAGTTTTTGTTGTATCTTTACGGGGACGTAAAGCCCTGAGGTGGGAGTAATGTAAAGACCCGTAAAATTCAAGGGAAATTTTTTCTTAATTTTCTTTAGAATTTTACAAGAGCGCGGTTTCAGACGGCACCTGATTCCGAGGCCCGGGGTGCCCGGAATTAATTTCCGAAGTTTGGCTCGGGTACGTTCAGTGAACGAACGAGCGGGAATTTCTGACTTTTGATCCGGTGCTCGGAATTGAAATCCGAGGGCACCGATGAACTCGCAGCGCCGATATTCGCTTAAAGAGACCTTTTCGGGAGTTGCGTTTGTTGCGGGTTGAAAGTTACGTTTTGGGGTTTTTAGTTTGAGTTAAATAAAATTGTGAAGAACAATTTTATTATAACTTCTTAAAACCTTTCAAAGGAGGTTGGAAGTGGGACCCACACCCACTTAACCTCCCTTGGGAGGATTAAGTGTGGTGGGGCCCACACGAACCCCCACCTTTTCAACTCCCCTCTCTCCCTCTTAATGGCTTGACAAGTTAACTTCTATTTAATTATACAATTCATGTATATTAAATAAGTGAGTTAATTAAGGGAGTTAAACCCTTTTTGAATTTCAAACCTTTGAAATTCTTGTGGTTAAGTTATGAAATAATATAAGTTAAAGCTTATATTATTCTAGGAGTTTCTTTTACCCTTGGGAGGATTTCTTGAGAGCTTTGGAAGCTTTTCTCCTCTTCTTCTTCAAACTCAACGAAGAACGCGAAGAACGTCGTTCTTCAACGAAGAACTTCTCCGACGAAGAACGACGCCTCTCTTCTTCGTCCTCGGTGTCAACAAGAGGGAACGCCGCTTCCTCTTCGGACCTTCTTCGTCGGCATACGAAGATTCGACAACGACTCTTCCTCCGCGACACCAATATTTCACGACTACGTCAACGTGCGACTATCGAGGTAGAGGTTCTTGAGTTTGTTGTTTTCTTTATAATTTGACTTTCCTCAAGACTTGACGAGGAACGCTCTTTTTCCGACGAAGAACGCCGCACCTCCTTTCTTCGTTCACCGTGACAACGAAGGGGACGCCACCTTCCTCGGACAACCTTCGTCGGCGTACAAGGATTCGCCAACGACGTATCTCTTCGGGCATATCTCTTCGTCAACGGATTTGACGAACGACGACCGCGACGCCCGACCTCCGCGACGCCGTCTTCCGCGGAACGTAGACGATTCTTCGAATCTTAAACCGAGGTAGGGGTTGTTGATTTCACTTTGGTTTCCTTTTTCATTCTTGCTCGTGGTTTGTATGACTAACGTGAGGATGTTGATTCTTAAGTTGAGTTATTTATTGCTTAACGTGAGGGGGGCCGGACCGCATGAACACGGCCGAACCCCCTCCATCGTTCATGTTTAATTCTTGCGATGGAAGCAAAGTGGCGTGGTGCCGTCGCACCACGCGGATTACCACGCGTTTATTTTACGCAACGCCGTCGCGCTACGCCGAGGAAAATCTTCAAGAACGCGACGCCGTCGCGCCGCGTTGGAAGGAATCATGGTACGGCGAAAGGGGCGCGGTGCCGTCGCACCGCGCCGGACGACGAACGCCGCGGCCGGTTCCGGGCCGCGGCGGGACGAGAAGACCGCGGCCGGTTCCGGGCCGCGGCGGGACGAGAAGACCGCGGCCGGTTCCGGGCCGCGGCGGGACGAGAAGACCGCGGCCGGTTCCGGGCCGCGGCGGAAGAGGAGATCGGCTGCCGGGCCGCCGGCGTCGGAAGTCGAGGGCGGGACCGGAATTTCCGGTCCCGTTTGAGAAAACCGGCCGGCCAGCTGGCCGGCCGGATGACTTAAAACCGGGGAATTTAATTCCTCGGCCAATCCTTTAAAACCCCCCTCTTAATGAGGGGGGGCGGTTCTTGAAGGAGGGGGGCAGCCGGCCCCCCCTGGTTCGCTTAAACAAACCGGCCCCCACGTGGGGGGCGGTTTCAATTAAGGGGCGCGGCAGTTGCCGCGCCGTTTTTCCAGGAAGGGGGGGGGGGGCAGCCGGCCCCCCGGTTTGATCCAGCCGGCCCCCACGTGCGGGGGCCGTGTCTTGAATTTTGGCGCGGCACTAAGGCCGCGCCGACACCCTAATCAGCGGGGCTTGCCCCCCGCGTGCCGACCGTGTGCGGCCGAGCCGCCGCGGCACCCCGCGGCCTCCGCGCCGCCGCCGCCACCGCGGCCCGCCGCCGCCGCCGCGCCGCCCCGGGGGGGGGGGGGGGGGGGGGTTGGGCCGGGTCGGCCCGGACCCGGACCCCCCCCCCCCGTTTCGAACCAGATTTGGTTTTTGGCTCATAACTTGAGCCTCGGACCTCCGAACGACGAACCGTCTGCGGCAACGCTATCCTTGGATCGAGACGGTCGTTTCGGTATATCGCACTCAAGGTTTCGGGTTACTTTGAGTTCGGCCGGGTTGGTTCGTTCACGAAACCAACCGGGCCTTCGGAGCGGAAACTCTCATATCTTGAGCCACGAACGTCCGATTGACGCGCCGTCAGTCGCGTTGCGTTTCTCTTAATGAGATGGATCTTTTGGCATACTCCGCCCGAGGTTTGGATGCACGTGGAGTACGGTCGGGTTGGTTTTGCCTTAAAAACCAACCGGGCCCCGGAGACGAAAAAGCCAATAACTCACAGACCGGGCGTCCGATTGACGCGCCGTCTGTTTCGTTGACTTCCTCTTGATGAGACGGAACTTTTGACATACTCCGCCCGAGTTTTGGATGCAGTCGGAGTATGGCCGGGTTGGATTGTACCCGAAATCCAACCGGGCCCCTGGAACGGAAAAGCTGATATCTTACAGACAGGACGTCCGCTTGACGAGCCGTCAGCGGCGTTGGTGTTTTCGTTTAGTAACGGTCCCTATGAGTCTACCCTATGGGAGTTCGGGGTACAGTTGAGATACGGCCGGGTTTGGTTCGCACTCGAAACCAACCGGGCCCCTGGGACGAAAAGGCTAATAACTCACAGACCGGGCGTCCGATCGACGTGCCGTCTGTTGCGTTGAGACCCCTGTGACGAAACGGACTTTTGAGATACTTCTATGCGGGACTTTGTGATACTTGGAGTATCGACCAGTAGCTCGTGGAGTGGACCCTCCCGGAGACGAGCGTGCAGAGTACGGAGACCGTGTAGCTGGCTGAGACCTGACGACTGCTTGACCGACTCAACTTGGAGTGAGTCGACTAGCCCAGTGGACGGAGCACTACCTTCTGAGGTGCAGACCCATGGCGGACGGAGCACTACCTGTGTGACAGTGCAGACCCGCGGTGCTCGTCCGGAGAGTACCTCAGCAGGCTACTAGGGGGTGTGCACTACGGTGTTTGGGTGACATACCTCGGAGGGAAGCACTACTGTGTTTGGGTGGCTGGCCCGCAGTACTCGACAGGAGGAGTACTTCAGCAGTCTTAGGTTAGTGAGCAGTACCTCGGAGTCGTGACAGGACCACTGCACACTCCAGAGACGGAGCTCTTCAGCAGTTACGGTTTCGATAATGAAAATCCTGGTTTGAGCTGAGACTTTTGACCTTGTGTTTACTTCATTATTGAGATGGGTCACTTGCTAACTTTGGTATATGTATGGGCATATACCCGGGTAGTGGTTATCCGTCGTTTCACAATCCTTTTGTTTCCTCATGATTGAGATGGGTTACTTGATAACTTAGGTATATGTATGGGCATATACCTAAGTAGGGTTTATCTGTTGAGATCTTCTTGTGTTTATCCTTGTTGGTTTTAGTGAGACCTTGAGGGTCTCGGGGTCCCTACTGAGTATCGTTATACTCACCCCTGCACGGGCTATGCCCGCACCTCGTTGTGTTGGTTGCAGACGATGGACAGTGCTGACAGAGGCCGAGTGTTCGAGGACTGGACGGTACCTGGAGGTGGACTATACGACGAGGCGGTACCCAGAGGCAGACCACTGGGCGGGACATACTCGGAGCACACGGCGGGACCCGAGGAGCAGAGGAGCTATCTATACCCACCCTTCAGGTGGGATTTCCAGTGGTCAGCTCGGCGTAGCAGCTTTACTTTTTAGTTGCTGTTTTTCCTTTCGAGTTGTACTTTACAGTTGGGCCTGTATTTCCGGCCCCTTTTTACTTTCCGCACTTTTAGTTGTACTCTGTTTTTTCTTAGTGTTACTTTCCGCTTGCTTACTCTGTGGTGTTTATTTACTTTACAAAGGCAATGCCTTCCCTTTTTACCGGGATTTACGCCTTGGTGCTAGTCGCCAGCCCCTGGCCTATGGAAGGCGGGCTTGGGGTAGTCACGGCACGGACCCCGAGGGCGGGTCGTGACACGCTACACCAAAATGAGCTTGCACAACACGCATCTTTGACTTGCATTGCATTACACGCAATCGCAACCTTCCTCGATAGCGTGTGTAGTACGCAATACTGAGTTTCACGAAACAACGATATGCTATATTATTAAAACTAGCCATTATGAATAGTAATAACCACTTTTTAAAATTTTTATCTCTCAAAATGGACTTCATTATTGGATTCGGAGTATCGAATTTAGCCTAAGGTGAAATTTTGGCACTTTTCGGATAACTTTCATATTCTGATGAATAGTAAAAATTACTAAATTATAATTAAAAAACAAAATTTTAAATCGAAATAATTAATAGTGATAAATCATTAATTTGAGTGGTTTTAAAGTATATTTAGAATATATTTTTACAATTTAATACAATGTTGGTCATTAGATGTAATTTCACATTTAAGCCAGACATAATCAAGTGTCAATCTTTTGATAGATATTGTTTCTTAAAAACACGCTATTTGTTTTAACAGCGGGATTTAATTATAAAATTAATTAATGAAACTTCCATGTTATGAATATGGTAAAATAGACTTCATTTTTGAATTAGGAATATGAAATATATCTTAGGATGAAATTTTGGCATTGTTCTGAAAAATATCAATTTTTGATGAATAGTGAAACTACTAAGTGGTAGTTAAAAAACTGAATTTTTCATAAAACTTAATTTTACCGCTTCTGTGAATGGAATTTCAAAAATCCGAGAGACACGGTTGATGTCAGTAAGTAAAATGTGGTTCAATGAGATGAAAATAATTTTTGGTGAATAGTAACTTTTTACTTTTATTTACCACGGTTAAAAGTAAATAGGGTAATTAAGGGTAAAAATGATATTAATATTACCCTAACACATGTCCTAATTCTATTGGACAAGTTTATCTTGACCAAAAACAACCTTAAGTGTAAAATATTATCATTTAGGCCCACTTGGATTAGATTAGGACATTTATTATTATTTAATTCAAAGAAAAGTTAAAAGAGTTAAAATCAAAGTTTATTTACTAAAACATTTTTAACATAGGGTTATACATAAGATAAATTCGATTGTAAATATTCCTTAGAGAGATACAAAGATTTCCTACATAATGATATTTTATTTATAATTTTTATACTTTAAATAAATTAATTTATTTATGACACAACGATGATGTAGTAATTACCCTTTTTAAGGAAATATTAACATAATTGATGTTATAAATGCTCAAATGAATGTAATTTGAGACTTTTTATGCATTACACTAATTTTCATGGTTACTATGATATATTAGTGTTGCTTTAATCAACTTGGTTCGAACATATAATTCTGTTATGACTTTCACAAAAATCATATATAAAATAGTGTCAAAATTGACACAAAATAGTTTTTAAATCAAATATTATATTATTAATTGTCATTTTATTCCTAAAAATCTAATGTTCGGAAAAATGACTTAGATAAGGATATATATATTAATAATAAACAATTTGGGGTTATTTTGGCATGTTATAGTAAATTTATTAACCATATAGTGAAAGAAAACAAAAAGACACGGTAAAAGTTAAATTATTTAACTTAGAGTTAAATCTAATTGATAAGGTTAAAATAATACACTAAACTTGTCTAAATCTTATTCGTTGATAGGATTTCGACCCATACTCACTTTAGCTTAGAAATAAGACCTTTTGGAACCATTATAAACCGATTTTGACATTAATATAAAATAATATTTTGAGGTATTCCTAAGGTGCCCCTCTCCTCCCTTATAAAAGGACATCACCTTCCCCCTCTCCTCACACCAATTTGAGCACTCAAGCTCGGCCAAACTCTGACAAAATACCTTCTCCACTTCCCTAGAATAATCCTAGAGGTCCTGGTCTTCTTCAAAGACCAATCTTAGTTCCCTAAGTGGAGGATTCAAAGAGGCGTTTCAAAGAAGAGGTAATATTCATTACCGATCTTTTCAATTTTCTTCTTCTTCAACTTCTTCTTCTTTAGTTGTTTCATGATAAAGTAATAACATCAGTATTACTTACATACTGATATGTTATTATAAATATGAAACAAATCTAATTAACCTTCTATCCATCCCACGGAAAAAGGAAATCACCGCGCGTGCATACGTACGGAATACCGTCTCTACGCCGTGGTGTAATCTATTTTCCGCCACCACCTTAATTAGATGAGTATAAAGGTGTAATGAGTAATTATATATGATTATTAAAAATTGATATTGATACTGAAATAGTATACACTTCAACACAATTCCACGACCATGAGAACGATATCATCGCTCGTGCGTACGTATGGACTACCGTCTCCACGACGCGATGAGATTCATTCTCAATGATTAACCATTCATGAATGATTATAAAGTATATATAATAAGTACTAATGAAATATATGACCTTATAATGATACTGGAATTATTTATATGTATGTCATCTACTTAATTCCATTCAATTCAATAAGGAAACGAAAATAGCGTTCATGCGTACGTACGGACTACCGTCTCCATGAACGGTGTATTTCTTTCCATTTACTGATTTATTATATATGTATATTATGAATATATATATATAAATCATGTTTTATATTCTGGAATTAAGTAATCATGATCTAAGTAATCATATGAATAATTACAAGTTAAAAACACGAACGACAAATGAGACGATTTTACCCAAAATGCTACTTTAACATGAATTTACAAAAGAACGGGTAATATAAAGTCATAAGTGGACCATATATGATATAATAACAATGAATATGATTCTGTAATAAGTCAATAACATGATTTAAATCATTATACAGGAGGTTCGGACACTTACAAAGCAAGTCGGACCTAAGGTAAGGGAAATATCACAATCTCATTTTTATCCGAGATTGTTTATACTTTAGTATTTACTGGGGTGTATTTTATCATCCACATCCATGTTTCCTGAATATGTAATATTATTTCCATCCACCTACAATTTTTTTTAAATCCAATTTTACCTTTTGGTGAGTTTTTAGTAAAGAATATGAAAGGAATCTTTTGTCGTTTTTCGTACAAGTTACTTTTTGACTTTTCCGACAAAAGTACGAGGAGAATGTTATTTGTAACTTATACAGCGTGAAAGGATTTTTACGGTTTTATAACTCCTCATTTTCAAGAATCTTCCTCTACAAGATTGCATGATTATTTTTAATAAAACCATTATCTTTTAAAATTGCATGGAATTTTTTGAAAAGAACATGATTTTAAAGAAGAAAGGATATTTTCCTCAAGAATTCATTTCAAGTGTTTTGTCAAAACTATTTTACATCTAAGATGACATTATTTCATATGTGTATGTTTCAAGTAAAATTTCTCTATGATTTAAATGGATTCAATTTTCTTATGATGAAATGATATCAATTGTTTATGGATTCTGTTATGATGGCATGATGTTTAAGAATCCCATTTTATTTCATGGGTTATGCTATGATGTATGATTTATGATTTTGTGGCACACATAAGAATGGTATCATTATGAGATTGGTGGGACCTATATCTCCCTCCAATGCATTGGGTAAAGATTTTATATCTCATGAGATAGACATGGCTGGAATGGTAGGTTATACCGGTTCTGTGAAACAGGACTGAAATGAGGGTTACTCGATTCAGAAAGGGACTTTGTCCACTAAGATAGTCTTGGAAATGAGTCTTGACTAAAAAGAAATGATTCTCTATGATTATGTGTGAATGCCACAAAGTTTCATGTTTTAAGTTATGATTATTGTGATTACATTTCACTGCCATGATTTACCCCATGTTATGAAATTATGATCTCTTTTGCAGGTTAAGATTTCCAAAAGTTATGTGCTTATGTATATGATGTGATTGATATTTCTTTTGTTTACCCTTACTGAGCATTTGAGCTCACCCTTTTATGTTTTCTTTTCCCCAGGATATAAAGAAAGGTTTTAGGTAAAAAAAAGGAAGATCTTTATGGGAGATTTTGAAGATCTTTCACCACGATTAGAAGATTATATTCCGAGTTTCCAAAGACACTAAACTATTACGATCCTTGTGTGTGTGTGTTTTTTATGTACTAAGTATTCCGCAAATGTAATGTAATGTCCATGTACGTTAAGCTTCGGGTCTCTACATTTTCAGGGTGGTTCTTCTAGCGGCTCGTGAGAGGGGTTCTATGCAGACTCCGTGTGCGGGAGCAGGACCAGAAGATTCTTACCATTTAGGGAACTAGAATATGTCAGGGAGTACAGGCAGAGATGGTGGTCGTGGTCATGGTAGCCAGACACCAGGATCTCAGAGGAAGCAGGGCAGGTCAGCTCAGGGTATCCAGGATATGTCGTAGGGTCGCGGCACTGAACATGAATATATTGTGCAACATGCCCAACAAGAGCAGGATCCCGGACCTTCTACTGTTATATGTACTATTTCTAGTGGCTTTTATTTTATCTTCCTTACTTTTCGATATGGGGGATACACATAGATTTATATCTGTTCCCATTGTGGAGAGCCTTCGGCTCCGTGTTTCTTCTTCTTCTGATGTTATAACTCTAGACACACCATTTGGAACTAGAACGACTGGTGTGTGTTAGTGCAGAGAGTGCCCCCTAGAGGTTGGTGGGTGTCACTTTCTATGGGACCTCTTTGTCTTAGAGATAACGATCTATGATTTCATTCTCAGGATGGACTGGTTGGTACCCTTTCGAGACATTGTAGATTTCTATCATCTCAGAGTTAGGATCACGTCACGAGAGGGAAAAAATTTCTATAAAAAGGCGAATGGGATGTCCAGGCAAGACGAGTTGTACCTAAGCATCATGGGAGAGGTGGTGAGATATCCCAGAATGTATGTTTATATATGGATGACTAGGGGACATGTCAGCAGGATTTCCCTCCAATGGTTGATCGTTTCAGGGATGTCTTCCCGAATGACTTTTCATGTCTATATCCGGAGCGAGAGGTAGATTTCGCTATTGAGCTAGTGCCAAGAGTAGCACCGGTGTCCATTCCTCTTTATAAGATGGCTACACTAGAGTTGTAGGATCTCAAGAGGTAGTTAAAGGAGTTGTAGGAAAAGGGTTTTATCTGAACCAGTACTTCTCCTTGGGGTTTTCCGGTCCTTTTATGAAGAAGGCAGACGGCACCCTCAGACTCTGTGTGGATTATTAGAAGCTAAACCAGCTGTCGGTTAAGAACCGATATCCCTTACCAAGGATTGATGATCTTTTTAATAAACTTCAGGGATCCCTAGTGTTCTCGAAGATTGACATGAAATCCGGATATCATCATTTACGTGTTAGACCATCGGACATACCACTTAGAAATTTTCGGAGCAGATATGGTCTATACGAGTACTTGGTTATCCCGTTCAGACTCACAAATGCACCAACACTTTTCATGGATCTAATGAATTGTGTGTTCCATCCTTATCTAGATTCATATGTGGTTGTCTTCGTGGACGATATCTTGGTTTACTCTCACACTTGACAAGACCATGCCACCCATCTTGAGATCGTATTGAGTACACTGAGAGAGCATCAGCTATATGATATGATCTCAAAGTGCCACTTTTGGATGGACCAGATACACTTCCTGGGTCATATTATCTCAGAGGTAGGAGTTGCAGTGCACCCAAAGAAGGTGAGAGCAGTAGTTTACTGGGAGAAACCTAAGAATGTGTTTGATATATAGAGTTTCTTGGGGCTAGCTGGTTACTACAGGAAAATTATACAAGACTTATTCCACTAAGCAGCGTCGTTGATGGGTTTGACTAAGAAGGGTGTGAAGTTCATTTGGTTAGAAGCATGCGAGACAACCTTTCAGGAGCTGAAGCGTAGGTTGACATCAAAACCAATCCTGATACTTCTAGAGCAGCAAAAGAGATATACAGTTTACTGTGATGCATTAGGTATTGGGATGGGAGAAATGTTGATGCAGGGCGATCGAGTTATTGCATACGGTTCTCGGTAGTTGAGGCCACATGAGAGAATTACCCGACGCATGACCTTGAGTTGGCTGCAGTTGTTCATGTGTTGCACTGTTGGAGACATTATCTATTGGGATAACATTTTTTGGTGTTCACGGACCACAAAAGTCTCAAGTATATCTTTACCCATTGTGGCCTAAATTTGAGACAGAGAAGGTGGGTTGAATACCTTCAGTCCTTAGACTTTGAGATTACCTATACACCTGGTAAGGGTCACGCAGTTTCTGATGCACTGAGTAGGAAGACTCAGATACAGGTAGTGCAGGAGACCAGTGGTGAGTGGAAGCTTATGGATTTCTTCTCTGAGATTCATTTAGAGGTGCACGATAGTCAAGCGCATACCTATCTTTCTTCCTTAGTTGTGACTTCTACCCTCCTGTATAGAGTGAGGATGAGATAGTTATCAGATTCAGAAGGCCTAGTTCTACGGGATTCAGTGCAAGTGGGGACCCTCCTCCTGGATGGACGATAGGCGATGATGAGGTATTGCATGTCGATGGATGAGTATGGGTTCCAGGGGATATACTCAAGGATATGATGTGGGAGTTTCATGCTTCATCTTGGGCAATGCATCCCGAAGTTACCAAAATGTACCGTGACTTGAGACATCAGTATTGGTGGCCGGGTATGAAATGATAAATATCTGGTTTTGTTACGAGATGTTCCACCAGTCAATAGGTGAAGGCAGAGCATCAGAGGCTAGTGAGACTATTATAGAAATTACCCATTCTGGAATGGAAATTGGATGATGTCGCGATGGATTTCATGACTGGGTTTCCAAGGTCACCTCGAGGAAATGATGTCGTGTGGGTTTTTGTAGACAAACTTAAGAAGGTAGCTCACTTTTTGCAGATCAAGGAGACCTACGGTGTTGATGATCTATAATGGTTGTATATCCAAGAGGTATTACGCCTTCATGGGGTCCCTCATTCTATCATTTCAGATAGGGATGCCCGCTTTACATCTTGTTTATGGGAGAGTTTTCATAGGGCACTGGGTACACAAGTTCTTCTAAGCACAGCTTATCACCCTTAGACCAATGACCAGTCAGAGCGTATGATACAGGTGCTTGGGGACATAATGTGTGAAAGTGTCCTAGATTTTGGGGGCTCTTGGGAGAAGCATATACCCCTAGTCAAGGTTTCCTATAATAATAGTTTTCAGGAAACTATTGAAATGGCACCTTATGAGGATTTATATGGTAGGCCATGATGATCACTATTGTGATGCATAGAGGCAGGTGAGACAACATTACTTGGACCACATCTTGTGTAGGAGACTTTAGAGCAGGTCCAGTTGATTCAGAAGCAGATGGCTATTGCACAGTCTTGTCAGAAATCTTATGCTGATCATCACAGATGACCCTTGGAGTTTGTGGTCGGGGATCAGGTGTTCTTGTGTGTTTCTCCGAGGTTGGGACATAGGCGGATCAGGAGACAGGGTAAACTTTCACCGAGTTATGTAGGGCTATTTGAGATTCTAGAGATAGTCGGTCCAGTTTCCTATCGGTTTCAGTTACCACAGAGGTACGGGACGTGCACGACATCTTCCATGTATCTCAACTGCACCTCTATCATTCAGAATCGTCTTATGTTTTTCAGCCCGAGGATGTTGAGATTCAGGTCGATGCGTGCTTTGAGGGGAATCTGATTCATATTGTGGATTGGATCACGAAGGTTCTCTGAGGTCGGTCAGTTCCTCTCGTATGGGTGCTATCGCAGCATGGTTGAGTGCAGGACAAAACCTTGGAGTGGGAGACTGTCGTACGTGATCAGTGGCCAGAGTTGTTCTAAGCTTTATCTTCTCTACCCTCGGAAGGGAAATTCGGGGATGAATTGCTTTAAGGGATGAAGTTTTTAAGCACACGGTTCTTATTCTAGATGTACGGGTTTCTTCTTTTCCTCTTTTCTTAAAGTGTTTATGAGAAAACATGGAAAATGGGGGAAAATCCCAAATTTTGTGAGTACACACTATGCACTTCTCCACATGTCGTGTACTTTGGACGTGTGGTATGAGAACACAGGTCGTGTAACCCTGTCGGTGATGAAAGGTATAAAAACTGACTACACTTCGTGTAGTGGGTATTTACACGTCATGTAGTCAGTCAGCAGGTGAATATTAAGGTGGTGAAGGCAGCCTCCAGCTAAGTGATAGTACATGCTGTGTATTCAGGTACTACACGCCGTGTACTCATGTCGAAAGATGAACAGTGGCACACTGGCGAGTGGCCGCTAGAGGAATAGTTAAAAAAATGAAAAGTACACACCGTGTACTTGAGAGTACATGCCATGTGGTTAGTTTTTTCACTTAAAATAGGTAGCAGCCTCCTCTTTTCATAAAGGAATCTTAGAATGCTAGAGTATAGTGGGAGAGACGGCTGGAGCTTAAAGGATCTCTTGACTGCACACCGTAAACCCGATTCTGTGTCTGTCGATCATGTTGGGACCGCACGGGTAATCCCTCCCTTCTCGTTAAGCTGTTATTACCAATTCTTCCTCTAATGGAAATTATTTACATTTGAACAGGAATTATTTTATCCTAGATCTACATCATCCTTGGATAATTCAGGAAGCATCATTTACATATACCGATCAGAGACGACTGAGGTAGGGGGTCTGGTGTTTAGATTCAAACTTCTATGTGTTTTTGTGTACTGTTGTGCTACAAACTCATGTTTGGGGTATTTTATGGCTAAGGCCTTTGCTGATAAGATACCTAGAATTGTATAGATAATCTAATGAGAAATTAAAACTTCTGTTTGGGATCACTGCTTGGATCCATGGCAACCCCGGGGGTGTGGTCCTCTGTTTAGCCGTTAGGCCTGGATACTCGAGGGTATACCATGATTATTACCTGTTTAAAGTTTTATTGAGAGGAAATTTGGTATAAAATTTCTTCTTATGAATTGGTCTTGGCCCGGTTACTTTGGCATGAGGGAAGTGTTTTACTTTAGCCTGAGGGCATGGTTATATTAGCCTAAGGGCGTGGTTATATTATCCTGAGGGCGTGGTTATATTAGCCTGAGGTCATGGTTATATTAGCTTGAGGGAATTGTGATATTTTGCCTGAGGGCATGATTGTATTAGCCTGAGGGCATGGTTATATTTAGCTAGAGGGCAAGGTTCTGATTATCCTCAGGGCATGGATTCTGATTAGCTCAGAATTAAATTATGTTGAATTGTTAAAAGAATATTAAAATAGAAATGAAACTGGTAGTGATATTTACTTTTGAGTTCTTACTAGTTTACTGCATTTCCTTTTGCACACTGCTGTTGCATATTTTCACTGACAGTTTGGCATGGGCCTTTGGTGGGTGCCTACTAGGATTTATTTCTCACACCCCGTTTCGGTCATTTCTTCCGCCCAAACTGATTATATTGCTATAGGTTTTGACAGTGTCAAGGTTCCCTATACAGGTACTTGATTGTAGCAGAAAAGTAGGAGAGCAAGGGACCGAGCTTTGGATTTCAATGCTGCTGCATTTTGTTTACTCTGCTTTATTTTGTTTGGATATACCTTGAACTTTGAGTTGTATTGTATTGCATTGTAGCATGTTCTAATTACTTTAAAAGAATTATTGACATGCTGCATCTTTATATATATGACTTATGGTTCTATTTTACTTTAGTTGTCTTTTTTAGTTCTATATTGTTCACTACTACTGCTGTTGTATGTTATTTAACTTTTCTGTTGCACTACTCTTTGAAAAATTAGGGCATTGTTTTCCAACTATCAGACCTGGGACCTCAGTTCTAGTCAGAAGCCTCTGGAATTTGGATAAATGCACTGGAGGTCATGTGACCAACTGGGTTCGGGGCACCCGTTGGGTGGCACCTGGATCCGAGATGTTATAGAGATCCAAACAATCCAAAAGGGTCATCCATTTCCTTTTAAATGTCTACTTCCACTTATAGGAGTTGTCTTTAGTGTTCGACATTCCTTTTGAGTATATCAATTCTAAACCTATATGGATCACAACCATGAAAGATGTAGTGATTCAAGATATATTAGAATAAGAATCATCTATCATCAATAGTTATTTGATGGATATTCCTGTAATAATTGTTCCATGAGTGATATTTTGGAGACCGTAGACCTGACCAATCATGATCTTGTACCCTAGGTGTATCTGGATGAACCACCATCAAATATATAGAGGGATGTTGTATAATCCAATTTTACATGTGATAATAAAATTATGGTGGTTAGGGTTTCTGAAAACCTGGAAAGTAATGATGAGTTCTCCCCCTTTCAACTATTCATATTTAATTTAGGGTATAGGTGTTCCCTATTTCCATTTTCTAATTCTGGAAGTAGATAGTAGATTATATAGATGTGGATGATTCTTTGACCCTCCCATCTACTGGTATTTCAACGGAGATGACTACTGCTAAATTGAACCATACCAAGGATTCTGAGTCAATACCCACTCTAGTAGTTCCCATTTCGGAATATATTATTCCATTCAAGATTGATTCTGAAGAATACTAGGAGACTCAATATGAAATTTGTTTTTTTCATCAAAAAATATTATATGATATAGAGAAGCTAATTTCTTATACCCCCTAACAATATTTCTAATGAAATATCCCAAATGACATTGTCTCTATTAATTTCTTTGGTATTGGGGGTTTGATTATCATGTTATCCACGACATAGTGAAACATGTGATTTGTAACTAGGAGAGAACTATCATGCTCAACTCTCATCTTTAAAATATAATATATGTTTCTCACATTGATTCTTGTAGGAAGATTATTCTTAATGAAATTTTTGAAAAGATGTGACGACCATGAGGTGATAGAGTGAAATTGCAGAGTAGGTGACTTCAGCAGATAGACTTTTTAAAGTGTTGGATCAGATTATTCAAGAAGTGGAGTGAAATAAACAAGAATTGGATTATACAGAGGTATCATTGGCTGAAGGGAATAAGTTTCGGGAGGATGAAGATAAAGCATGATTGGATTTATCATAGAGGAAAGAGGTATTGCGGGTTAGTACTGATGTTGAGACCGAAACCTTTTCTAAGCTCATTCAATCCATAGAAGACTTAGACCAAGTACTTATAAATCTACGTCAATATTCTGAGTAGGCTCTGTAGTCCTAATGTTCTATAATAATGGACTATATCCAAGCTATTATTATTCCCCTATTCTCATTTAATTAAGTAAAAACATGATTTACATCAATCTCTTAACCTTTATTTTATCCAACCATGAAAAGTAATCATAACTGTTCACACATTAAATGATAATCTCTAGTGGATATCAATTGCACGTTTAATCTAGGATAACCAAATTGAAAAGATTGTATAATACTCTAATTTTTTATTAAGGCGAAGAAATTAATTATAGTAGATATTACTATTTATATGGTTACATGGAAAACCTTTCAAACTTTTTATCTTTTCTATCGTCACCCTAATTTTTTCTTAAATCCTCTATTGTGATATCTTTGAGAGAATAACTTGGATTTTAATTAGGAGTTCATTTTTCTATTTTTGACATAGTTGGTTTTATGAAAATTTAATTTTCGATTGTTCTATTTTTAACTAAACCCATTAGATCATAGGTTTAGCAATAAGGTACTCGAATTTTACCCATGGGTCCCTTTGTAGGTTTTACACTTTCCGAGTTTTGTGTCTATTTTCATCAGTAGTTTAGAGCCATGAAAATTGGAATAAAATAATTGATGTTTTTTCTTGAACATCTTTGACCATGAATTAATGGGAGAGGGCCCCATAGGGATTAATGGTCGAGAATGCACCAATATATTTCAAACATGAATAAAGGATTATTCTTGACCTATATTTTTTTATTTTTTATTATGAGACATGATATGTTGAAACTACACAAAGAGTAACCATAAAAATATTTTCAACATGATCTTTTCCCAGAAAACAAAGGTATAAGAAGCCTCTCAAGATGAATTATCCATTGATTGATAAACAATTTTTTGTGGCCAACTTATGTAGAGTAAACTGAAGAATATTTTTCATAGTTAAACAATGGTTTCCTCTGAATACTGACCCTCTATTTCTGATGGCCAAGTAATTTTTGGAAATTCAGATTTCTCAACGCAACAATGGGAAGCTTGTCAAGAGAATGTTGTATATAAAATGAGAAGGGAAAATCCATCTTCATTTTAAAGGAATAAGGAACTTATCTTACATATATTTGAATTTTCTAAATTTGGGATTAAAAATGTAGAAGCATAATGTTGTGAAACTATGGTGATCATCCTGATTTTTAATTTCTTAATTATAGTATTTTTAAGGGAAACACTTTTTGTTCACATTACTTAGACAGAGGGATAAATGAATTTCTATCCTCAAGGTAATTTGTCTAAGAATACTTCATAATTTTCAGGAATGAATGGGAAAGGTTTTAAACTGTAATATAGGGGTTTTGAATATGAAAGGTGATATATGGTAAAAACAACATTAAGGCGTAACAATATATGAATATCCACTCTTGGAAATGATTTTTACTTTGGTTGACAGGCCTTTTTATAGTCAAATTACAAAATGCCAATAGGGGAATATCATGAATAGTCACAAAAAGGTATCCCTAGGACACTGACCCTCCATTTCTTGTATATATGGTGGAATATAGGGATTCATAATTCCCCATACACATATTTTATTTTTCAAAATAATAGATCATGAATATGAAAGGAGCTTTCCATGTCAAAATTTATAAGGAATGGGTATAAATTTTTCCATTAGGTATCTTTCACCCATATGTTGGATACATTTTTTTAAATACGGATGGTCTAAGATATAAGGTTTAGACATCACTATATATCTTTTCCAAATTAGAATCAATCCCTGTGTAGTTCTCAGAAGGTTTCGTAATGCATCAATCAAACTCTTCCATGTGAAAATGGGATATTCATTTCAATACGAGCTCAAAAGTGATTTGAGACGTGTGTTTGACCATCCCAGGTATACCAAACTCACGTATAGTAGTACAAGTGAAATTTTTGACTTATAAAAGTTCTAAGATATAAGATCTATTTGTCACTACGTATCACATCACTGTGAGAATTATGCCATACATAGTTCTTATAGGAATCCCCATGGAAGTATGACCCGTGAATAGGAAAAGACTAAATTTATCTTTTTCTATAGTTTTAAAAAGGAAAAAATATTTTTTTGTTACTTTGTACCCTAAAATGGTAGTAATTAAGTCACACATTGTTCTAGACATCATGTACTTTAGAGTCATTCAACTAGGATATTAGTCTTGGATCTTAACATTTTTCTACAGGGACAACATTGGATCTTGCAATTTTAGGTCATACGGATATGACCATTTTTAATAGAAATGATTAGTAAAAGGATCCTAATTAGGATATGATGTTCTAACATTACTTTTACATTAGGTGAGAGACATTTTAAACCATAACTACGAGGATTCAATAATTAAGGAGAAACGATATGGGGAAACTTTTTTTTGGGGATTATGAAGATAAAAGTGGGATCTACTAGGGATGATGTTTCATTTGGATTATAGTCCATTTTTTGTGGGAACATTATGTGTATACTAATAGATCTTATTGTTCATCATCAAAAAAGGTTTTCTCTGGATACCGACCGTTCATTTTTCATGGCTAGGTAAAGATTATGAAGATCCGAAATTTTTCGAGCACATTGTATAATTAATTAATTGATTGCGTATGGATAAATATAAAATATTTAAATCATTATTAGTGATGGAGTGTGATATTCCATACATATACTTGAATCATATGTAAGGAGTGAATTTTGGTTTTATTAATAGATCCCTAAATGAGGACCCCAAACTTGATATCTCATACATATGTAATTTTTTTATACATGAGATGGGTATTTTTTTGATTTATTTACTAAATGCCTATGAATATTACATGGATCTTTGGTGTCACTATGTATCTCATAAAACATTAATTAATCCACTTCCAATTGTAGAGGTACCATATGTTTTAACATCATAAGACAAGGAAATTATTGATGTAGTTTAACATCATGTGGTAAGGATATATTCTCCCTGGTGTGAAAAAGAAATATTATAGATTGACCTAATATTAAAGACCTGGGTGTCACTATGTATCCTACGATGGAGGACACAATGCATACATAGTTTCTAAAACTGGATTTGATCGTTGAATTTAACATCATACTGAAAGTACATATGGTGTGTCATAGAATATATTTCTTCCAAGACCATGAAATCCCTAACGTGAATTTATACACAAAGAATATGAGGTGAAACCCTTAACAAGACTCATATTCCTGTGTAAACTATGCTCAATGTGAGAAATCAATAGTATAAAAGGTGTATTTCATTTTTATGGGTAATAAAATATCAAATGATATATAAATTTTTTTATTTATTGGTTCATGGACCAGGATTTGAGATCTTGGAAGCACTTTGTAACTCATTATAGTGAGAATCAAGCAATAGGTAGTTCTTGAGATAGATCCCAATGTAGGTCTAACCCATACATTTTGAGGGTTAATTTTTCTGATTTATTGTTTTGAGTGTTAAGGATGTACGTATGATTAGAGATCTGATCTTCAATACGTATCCTATTGTGTCAATAATCAATCCACAAGTAGTTCTGGGACCTGGTGTAGTTTAACATCATACAGTGAGGATGAAGATGACCTCATGTTGAAGTGGGGGAATGTTGTGGATGAACCCAAAATGATATATCTACTGAAAACTATGATTCTTGTGCGGTTGGAATTAAAGACAAATATATTTTCAAGTGAGAACTCTCTACGTAGTTCTGACCCGTATACAGAGGGGGCATTTTTTCATTTTTTTATTATTGTTTATTGACCCAATATTAGTGATCCATGATTTACTACATTTCCTTTGTAGGCAGGAAGCAAACAACACATAGTTCTATCATTTCTTCCCTCCACATATCTTATTCATGTAAAATTAGAGGGAACTTTTCTTGAAATGGACCTATAAATATGGCATGCATTGGAGTCCCCTACATTGATTTAGTTTGTATGCATGGGAGGGGGAATTTTCTTTATTTTTCAACTCCTCCATGGATATGAGATCTGGGATTCACTACATATCTCACTGAATGAGAATCTATCCACACGTAGTTCATGATGAATCATGGAGTTTAACATCTTCTGGTAGGGATATGTGTCAGTCGATTTGAAAGAATTGTCATCATTGTCGAGCCCATGAAAAGTTATCCTAGACTCACTACATATCCTAAAAGGAAATTAATCAAGACAAACGTAGTTATTTGTAGATAACTCCCTAAATAGGGAATGCCCATATTCGGTGAGGAAAATTTTTTATACCTTTGGGTTGGCTGGGCCAATATGTAAAATCTATAAATCACTTTGTATCATGTGTGGATAGTAATAAAGGAATACATATTTCATGAATACATCACGGTATGTAACCAATTCCAATGGAAATTTCCACATGGGTGAGAGAATTAAGGTCTTTTGGAGTTTCATGTCATACAATGAGGACTTTGGTGTCATGAAATTTATTATCATGCGGAATGGACAATGTGCCATGCTGTTTAACATCAAGCGATCAAGATGATTGTGTCTTGTAGTTATGGTATGTATGATATTATGGACCTATGAAAAACATAATTTAAATGTGAAAATATGAATTCATCCATAAGGATGATAATAAAATCCTCTTATTAAATGGGGGAAATTTGGATTTGGGCCTAACGTAAGTGGTTTAGGAATCTGGAAAAATCTTATAATTATATGATTCAAGACACAGATAGTTATGTATGTGAACTCTCTAGGTAGGTCTAGACCATACACAATGCGGGTATTTTATCATTTTTCAAAGGATATTCTTGGATTAGAGGTCTAGGAATCACTATGTATCCATTGATATCAGGAATCAATCCAAACATAATTCTTGGTGAAAAAATACTCCCAATGTGGATTGGAATCCTATGTGGCGATAGGGTAATTTTATCATTCTCCAAAACCGATCAATCTCGTGTGCATGGAATTGTTGATTGAATCAATGATTCTTGTATAGTTTAATGTCATGTGGTAATGACCTTGATGTATTCCATTTATTTTCTAACATCAGGGAAAATAGTGTGTTAATTTAGTTTGTTTAAGGTCCTTCAAAAAATATAGACCATATAGTTTAACATCATGAAAATGGGTCAATTTACCATGGAGTTTGACATCAAGAAATCAGGACAATCTACCATGTAGTTTAATCTCATGGAATTAGGAAGATTGTGTTTTGATTACACAGATTACATCTTCAAGAACCTTTCACAGGTGGTTTCTTTGGTGAGATACCCATCCTTTGAGATTAATGAATAGGCTTCATTAGAGAATAATTTTTGTAATGAATATGGTCCCTCCCACTTCAGTTCCAACTTCATAGTTTTATTCCATGTATCAATGAAGTCCTGAGGACCAACACCATCTCTCCCTCCTCAAAATATGGGAGCATAAAATTTTTATTAAAGGCTCTTGAAATAATATTTTGGAGGACTTCCAAATGATGAATGGTGTGTGATATTTTTTTCACCAAATCACTCTAATCAATCCATCCATTACTAGGATTTATTAGCCCTAGCTAAATGATCACAGATGGAAATGAGAAGCCAATGAAATTTGAATCTGATGGGAAAGACCACCTACGTCTCGTAAAGAAATGAGTATAGGGTATCATGTGTTTCATTGTGGGTAGTGGTCTGGTAATCCCAAAATTATTGTAAATGATTATCTAGCGAAGACTTTTTATATTTATCTACCATCTTTTATAATAATTTTGATAGGGTCTTATAGAAAGAATCAATTTATTTTATAGCCACTTGATGGAATTAGGCTAAATAGTTGGACATGATTTCATACTCATGATTATGCTTCTCCAATTCAACAAAAAGATCCACTTTTCATCAGTATTATATGAGTGACAACAAATATTGTTATGGTTTTTTTTTTATGAAGAAAAAAATATTCCTTACTCCATAATATTTGAGGGGTATAACTTTATTATACTAGAGAAGAAGTTAGATGTAGCAATAAGTAACTTGAACTGATTGGATGTAGAGGGAGGATATGGTCCCAATAGGTCCATTCCTCATATAAAAAATGTCTAGGAGTACTGAACTGTTGAATATATAGGGGTTGGTGAAGGAATTTGGTGTGAACATGATAGGAATGGTAATTTTTGGGTAATTTAGTTTAGTTCAACATTGGAGTTTTCTAGTAGTTTCCAAGCCTTCAGATTTGGTGGCAATTTATGAGTCCTAGCTAGTTACGGCCACTAGATCCTTTGTGTACTTCCTTCATCAAAGTATAGGTCTCATCTCTATCAATGCACATAAGAAGGACCACGTCAAGTCCCATCGTGAAGAGTATAGATTTATGATTTGTACAATAATATAGTAAAAAAAATTCTCATTTTTCTAATTTCTATCTCCAGACTATGTCTATTGGGATCTCCCTCTTTTAAAGGTAGTCCAAAACAGGATTCATATTACAAGTGATAGGATGGTACATTTTTGGGAAGGGATTAATCTCATCGATAGTTTTCATGTTTTTTTGAAGGAATGGTTAGACCACTCGATGGTGCACATAACCAACGACTCTTTCATCCTATTATATATAAGCTATAGTTGTAGCTTCATTGGAAAATGCTTCATATTGGCCATTATATGATTGTTGGATATGATTCAATGCAAGATACAAAGGTAATTCCTTTATTCATCAAATGAATTGATATATTATGGGTATTAGAACATACTATTTTATATCATAATCATTTTTAACCTTCCTGATGACCAATTCTGAATCACCATTTATCTTCTAGGGATTTACTTCTAATCGAAGTACCAGTTGTAGTCCAATAATGACAACATGAATTTAGGATTCATTATTCGTGAACCCTTCAGAACAAGGAGTATGGATAAAATTTATTTTCAAGAGATATTATTCCAACTCCCAAAGAAACATTGTTGAGCCAGTGGTCTTCCATAATCTTCTCTATCAGACTTCTGGATGCACATTTGAAAAATATCTCTCTTATTAGGGGAATATATTTAACAGAGAATACCACTTCATTGGGTAATTAATTTTCCAATGATTTCTTTTATGTCAAGGGTTTATATGGTTGTATGTCTAAAAACATGTGGCATTTGATATATTTCAGAGGCACAAACTGAATGTAAAACTATTGTAGGATGATCACCCTTTATGATAGGAAACTCGTCAACATCATACAGTTGAGAATTTATTTGATCAAGTTACTATGAGACACCAAATGGGCCTCATGATGCTATAGGTAGTTCCAAATTTTTTGGACTACCATTATTTTCTCCAAACAGACCTTCGTGATATCTGAATAATGGGTATTAGCATCGATCATGTCTTGGTATAGGTAATTAAAAAAATTGATACTAATGTTGTTATTTTATATAAAGAAGGAACACAGTGATCATTCTAACCATATCCCACAAAAAATCATTGGACTTTCATTGATAGGTGGAATCATCACTATTGAGATTAAGATATATTTCTAAACACTATCATATAATTACTATAAATTTATTAGTCTACTGATATGTAACCCAACTTTTCATCAACCTGGTTATGGAAATATATTTACCAGTAAGGCGGAAAATGATAAGCCAAGTGTAGAAACCATTTCCTTTAACTAGTCTCAACTATGTGATGTTTTAATGATGTGACATTCCAAGGATAGATTTTTTTTTCTCGGGTTAAAATTCAATTAAACAATTTTGTATGAAGAGGATGAGAAATTTCCCTAAGATTACAATAAAATAAAATTTCATGGGGCTCATTTTTTGGCTGTTTTTTCATAGTTATTTTAAGACGGATTCAAGATATACTATGATTTCCAAGAATTGTTGAGATGTAGTCTATTTTTAATCCAAAAATAATTTAAAAAACATTCTTCTAAAGGGTTAAATATGAGATTCTTGGCATGAAGTTACGTATCACCAACATTCTTTAAGCGAACGGGTATTACCTAATAGAAAAATTATCCCTAGGTGACCCTAAAGGATATGGATTCTTCATCTTATTTCACAATTCATTATTGATTGTATCCACAATATTCATAAATGTCTTATAGTTACGAATTTCCAACTGTTCCATCGATCAATTTTTCTATGATGGAGACTGGAAAATCTTCATTTGGGATGTGACAGTTATTATCACTACTACAAAAAATAGCATCCTCAACGCTCAAAATGGTCTTTAACAACACTACGAAAGTGTTGTAAAGATTAGCACTGATAAAGGTAGCATTTATCATCCCTAAAAATGCGTTGATAAAGAAAGTATTTATCAATTCTAAAAAGGTACTAATAAAGAGATTCTTTATCAGCGCTAAAAAAGCACTGATAAATTCCCTGCCTACTGTAACCTAAAATTCTGCAGTAGCACACCCAAAAATATACTTGCAAAAAAATCAGCATATCAACAAGTATACCCGTACAAAATTAATACATAATTTATAAGGTAATTATATGAGTAATACAGATACAACAAGTATACCCATACAAAAAGTATACCCATACACCATTAACACGTAATTCATAAGTTAATTAAATAGATAAGTAATACAATTCAAAATTCAGGGGTTGGGAGTTGTTCAAAGTTTTGGGGTGGTTGTCCAAAGGGAGTAGGGGTGTCTAGGGGTCGGGATTCTATGGGGATGGGGGTGTCTAGGGGGTGGGGGATGTCCAGGGTGGTGGGTGGCTATCCATGGTGGTGTCCAAGAGGGTGGTGTGGTGTCTATGGGGTTGAGAGGGCTTTCTAGGGGGTGGGGGTGGCTGTCCATGAGGGTGGGGGTGTCTAGGGGGTGGGGGTGTCTAGGTGGTGCGGTGGTGTTTAAGAGGGGTGGGGTTCGTCCAGGGGGTGGGGGCCAACCAGGGGTTGGGGTGTCCAGGGGTGGGGGGATGGGTGTCCAAGGGGTGGGGGCCTTCTAGGGGGTGGGGTGTTCAGGGGGTGGGGTGTCCAGGGGTGGTAGTGTTCAGGGGGTGGGGTGGTGTCTAGGGGGTGGGGGTTTTCCCGGAGGTTGGGGTTGTCCAATGGGGGTGGGGTGGTGTCCAGGGGGTGGGGTGGATGTCCATGGGGGTGGGGGAGTCCAGGGGTAGGGGTGTTCAGTTGGTGGGGTGGTGTCTAGGAGGGGTGGGCCCATCTAGGGGGTGGGGGTCATCCAGGGGAATGGGGGTGTCCAGGGGGTGGGGGTTGTCTAGGGTGGGAGGGCTATCCATGGAGGTGTCCAGGGGGCGGGGTGGTGTCTAGGGGGTTGGGGGGGCTTTTTAGGGGCTGGGGGCGGTCCAGGGGGTTGGGGGCTATCCAAGGGGGGCGGGGGTGGTGTCTAGGGGGTGGGGGTGGTTGTCCATGGGGGCGGGGGTATCCAGGGGTGGGGGGATGTCCAGGTGGTGGGGGTGTCTAGGAGGGGTGGGGGTCGTCCAGGGGGTGGGGGTCATCCAGGGGGTTGGGGTGTCTAGAGGGGGGTGTCCATGGTGTTGGGGGGCTATCCAATGGGGTGTCCATATGGGGTAGTGTGGTGTCCATGGGGGTGGGGTGGTGTCCAGGGATTTCGGGTGGTGTCCAAGGGGGGGGTCGGGTGATGTCCAGTGGGTGGGGGGATTTAATGGTTTTAATGGAATGAATTTCATGGATTTTAAGATCATTGGTATTTTTAAAATGGTTTTGGAATAGTGTTTATTTCAATATTATTTTTTTGTTTATGAAAAAATGAATGCTTTTGGTTTGTATGGTAGGAAGGGGGATTTCTATACGTTAGTAGTTGTTTTCACTTAAAATTCAGTCCATTTTAAACAAAAGACAGACACTTTGAGTGATATTGGCCACATCGTGCCTCAAAGTGAGGTGGGTATGACTAGTACATGTCAAAAATTACCAATGGATCATTCTCTTTAAGTATCAACACAATAGGAATTTGTTTGGTTGTTTTTCTATACATCAATTGTAGTATTTACTTAAAAATATATCCATTTTAAACAAAAGAGAGACACTTTGAGTGATACCAGACACACCATGCCTCGATTTGAGGAGGGGTTGATTTGTACATGTCACACATGACCCATGGATCATTTTCCTAAAGTATCAACACAATCCAAATGCATTTTTTTAGTTTTTTGTACATCAGTTGTTGTTTACACTTAAAATTCTATCCATTTATAACAAAAGAGAGACACTTTGAGTGATACCGGCTACACCATGCCACGGATTGACGCATGTATGACTCTTAAATGTCACACATGACCCAATGATCATTCTACAAGAGTATCAACACTATACGAATGTGTTTGGTTGGTTTTACATATATCAATTTCTGTATTCACTTAAAATTTTGTCCATTTAAAAAAATGACACATTGAGTGATATCGGCCACACCGCAACACGGATTTAGGGAGGGTTGATTCTTACATGTCACAAATGACCCATGTATTGTTATACTAAAATATCAACACAATATGAATTCTTTTGGTTGGTTTTTTGTACGTCAGTTGTTGTTTTCACTTAAAATTCTTTCCATTTTAAACAAAAGAGAGACCCTTTGAGTGATACCGGCCAAACCGTGCATTGGATTGTGGTGGGGTTGACTCGTACACATAATAAATGACCCATGTATCATTATCCTAATGTATCAACACAATTTTAATGTGCTTGGTTTTTTTCCATATGTCAGTTGTTATTTTCACTTAAACTTTTGTCCATTTTAAAGAAAAGATAGACACTTTGAGTGTTACCAGCCACACCGTAACTCTAATTGAGGAATAATTGACTCATAAACATCAAAAATGACCCATTTATTGTTCTCCTAATTTATCAATACAATCCAAATGCATTTGGCTAGTTTTCTTTATGTTAGTTGTTGTTTTCACAAAAACATTTGTCCATTTTAAACAAAAGATAGACACTTTGAGTGATAACGGCCAAAACATGATTCATATTGAAGTGAGGTTGACTCATAAAGGTCACACATGACTCATATATTGTTCTCCAAAAGTATCAACACAATCCAAATGCATTTGGATGGCTTCTTGTATGTCAGTTGTTGTTTTCGCTTAAAATTCTTTCTATTTTAAACAAAAGAGAGACACTTTGAGTGATACCAGCCACATCGTACCTTGTATTGAGGTGGGGTTAACACTTAAAAATCAAAAATGACCCATTTATAATTAACTTAACGTATCAACACAATACTAATGAGTTTGGTTGATTTTCCATACGTTAGTTGTTGTTTTCACTAAAACTTTTGTCCAATTTAAACAAAAGAGAGACACTTTGAGTGATACCTGCCACACCGTGCCTCAGATTGAGGTAGTTTGACTCATAAACATCACACATGACTCATGGATCATTATCTTAAAGTATTTACCCAATCGGAATGCATTTGGTTGGTTTTCCATACATCAGTTGTTGTTTTGACTTAAAATTCTGTCCATTTTAAACAAAAGAGAGACACTTTGAGTGATACTTGCGACATCGTGCCTCATATTGAGGCGGTGTTTACTCGTACACATCTCACATGGCCCATGGATTGTTATACAAAACTATCAAAATAATAAAAACTTTATTGGTCAGTTTTCTGTATATTAGTTGTTGTTTTCACTTAAAATTATGTCCTTTTTAAACAAAATAGAGCCACTTTGAGTGATACTGGCCACACCGTGAGTCGGATTGAGGCAGGGTTGACTCGTAAACATCACAAATGACCCATGGATCATTATACTAAAGTATAAACACAATATTAATGTGTTTTTTTGGTTTTCCATACGTAATTTTTTGTTTTCACATAAAATTATGTCGATTTTAAACAAATGAAAGACACTTTGAGTGATAACTGCCACACAATGAATTGGATTGTGGTGGGGTTGAATCATAAACTTTTAAAATGACCCATGGATCGTTCTCCTAAATTATCAACAAAATCCAAACTGGTTTGGTCAGTTTTCTGTGCATAATTTGTTGTTTTCACTTAAAATTATGTCCATTTTAAAAAAATGAAAGACACTTTGTGTGATACCGGCCACACCGTACCTCTTATTGAGGTAGGGTTGAATCTTACATGTCACACATGTCCCATGTATCGTTATAATAAATTATAAACACAATACTAATGCATTTGGTTGGCTTTCCATATTCCAGTTGTTGTTTTCACTTAAAATTTTGTCCATTTTAAATAAAAGAGAGACACTTTGAGTGATACCGGCCACATTGTGCCTCATATTGAAGAAGGGTTGACACTAACATGTCACACATGACCCATTTATCATTCTCATAAAGTATCAACACAATCTTTATTCGTTTGGTTAGTTTTCCATATGTCAGTTGTTGTTTTTACTTAAAATTCTGTCCATTTTAAACAAAATAGAGACACTTTGAGTGATATCGGCCACACCGTGCCATGGATTGAGGAGAGGTTGATCTGAACACATCAAAAATGAAACATAGATCATTCTACTAAAGTATCAACACAATATGAATGTTTTTGGTAGTTTTTTTAATGTCATTTGTGGTTTTCACTTAAAATTATTTTTATTTTTAACAAAAGAGAGACAGTTTGAGTGATACCAGACACACCATGCCTCGGATTGAGGCAGGGTTGACTCTTACACATCACACATGACCCAAGGATAGTTATACTAAAGTATAAACACAATATAAATTCTTATAGTCAGTTTTCTATACCTCAGTTGTTGTTTTCACTTAAAATTCTTTTCATTTTAAACAAAAGAGACACACTTTGAGTGATACTGCCACACCATGCCTCGGATTGAAGAGGGGTTGACTCATACACGTCACACATGACCCATGGATAATTATCCTAAAGTATAAATATAATATAAATGTGTTTGGTCTATTTTCCGTACGTCATTTGTTGTTTTCACATAAAATTATGTCCATTTTAAACAAAAGAGAGACACTTTGAGTGATATCGACCACACCGTGCCTCGAATTGAGGTGGGGTTAACTTGTACATGTCACAAATGACCCATGGATCATTATAATAAAGTACCAACACAATCCAAATGTGTTTGATTAGTTTTCTATACATCAGTTGTTGTTTTCACATAAAATTTTTTCCATTTTAAACAAAAGAGAGACACTTTGAGTAATAATGGCCACACCGTGCCTCGGATAGAGGCGGGGTTGACTCTTACATCTAAAAAATGACACATGGATCATTATCCTAAAGTATAAACACAATACAAATGCATTTTCTCAGATATAAAGGTATTTTTGAGATTTTACTTTTTTTTTCTTATCCAAAACCCAAAGAAAAGTGGTTCATCATTCATGCATGTTTCTAGTGCATTCCATCCAACATAAAATTTGATGCCTTTGCATTTCGACTTAAGAACTTTGGCTAACACTGTCAATCTACGGCACACCTATTTTTTTGGGATGTCGGTCCTTCATCCCCAACCATTTCATTGATATCAGCATCATCAATATGTTCATATAAAATGGTAGCAACGGCATGTGTTGAGGTTTATTGGACCTCAACACTAGGAGCAACAACATATTCAAAAACTTGTTGTTGCTTTTCACTATGAGCAGTAGCAGCATCTTGAGAGACTTATTTAGCCTTGAGGTTAGGAGCACCAGAATGTGCAGAAGTCATTATCTGTAAAAGTGGTTGAACAGTTAATTTTGATTACATAAATTTGGTAATGATAAAATAATAACATGAAATAAAAAGAACTATACTACAAACAAAACATAACATGTTTATTGAACTCTGTTTCTTTTTGTCAAAGTCTTAAGTGATTTGACACCTCTATCGATTATCCAAATCCCTTCATTTTGGTCTCCTAATACATAAAAAAAATGTCATCTACGTTGGAACCTTTGTGAAATGATTGTGACGTACCTCTGAAAGGATCATCCTCAACTGAATTTTCATCGGACCCTTCAATAGTTTTGGATGATAATAGAACTATCTACCACTTTCTGTTTGTGGGATCTGGAACATAAAATACTTTTACTTCTTGTGATGCCATTATAAATTTTTCATCTTTGTACCCTTCTTTACTAAAATCAACTTTCACAAGTCCCAATGTTTCTATTTTAACACCATTGTTGTTATTAACCCATTTTTATTGAAAAATCAGCAATTGGAATTTTGTATAATCCAACTCCATTATTTGTTTCATAGTTCCAAAGTATGACATATTTTCATAAATTTGATTTATGACCTTACTACCAAAAACATGTATCGCTTCAGCCACAAGTGTAACTCCACTATTTTCATGGTATTGTCTTTATCATGTTCATCTGTATAGAATGTATAACCATTAATTACATAACCATTGTAAGATAATACATACACACCTGGTCTGGAGGCTATCCATCGAATTCGTTCTAAAATTGAATTCAGATTTTCAGCTAACTCCTTAAAAATATGGTCTTGAAACCATATTATAAACTAGAGATTATGGGTATTTGATATCCATTATTCATCCCTTGATGGATTCAACTGCCTAATAATTTATTTTTGGGTTTCAATATATAGAGAAACCTCCCAGCTGTTATGAAAAACATAGCGTTGGTCCTGCTCCTGATCTGAAATATTGATTGTTACAACATCTCTTCCAAAAATTCTCTCACCCTCAATGCGTCCAGTGTGCCGATATTTTGAGAGACCAATTATTTCCACATCAGATAAGTATTCGGTACAGAATTCAATGGCTTCCTCAACAATATATCACTCTGCAATACAACCCTCTTTCCAACTTAGATTTTTGACATACCCTTTCAAAATCTTCATATATCGCTCAATGGGGTAAATCCATCTATAGTGCATAGGACCACAAAGTCGAATCTCTCTCACCAATTGAACCATCATATCAAAGAATGATGGTGGGAAAAATATTCCTAATTCACATAATATGATGACAATTTCTCTTTCCATGGCTAGTAATTTTACCAGGTCTAAAAAATGTTGCATATATCATTACAAAGAAACAAAGATTGGTTAACATATGATGAACATTCTTGGGAAAAATTAAAACTAAAGATATAGGAATTAAATTTTGCATCAAAACATGGCAGTCATGTGATTTCAAACCTTTTAACTTCAAATTATTCATTGACACAATGTTCTTGATATTTGATGAATACCCCTCTGGAACCTTTACATCATTGAAGAATTATCTAAACTAATATCTCTCCTCCCTAGAAAGAGTGTAAGGAACTGGAGGAAGAAACATTAGATTTTCACCCTTCATGGGAGCCAACTCTTCTTGTATTCCCATGTCAACCATGTCCAACCTTGCCTTAATTCATTCCATTGTTTTTTCAGGGGCATTTAGAAATGTTCTCATAACATTGTCACATACATGTTTTTCACAAGCATTACATGAAAGAAATTTCTGACATACAAACAATTCCAATATGGTAATTCAAACAAAACTAATCTGTTTTTCCAGCCAATTTTTCTTAGATCTTTCGAAAAACGGTTTACACAAAATAGTGTTCACATATTTTACTTTCTCAAATAGCTAATCACCTATTAGTGGAGACTGTGTTGTGCATTGTTCTTAAGTTCAATTGAATGATGTCGTCCGAGATCAATACTTATGCCGATGAGGTATAAATATGTGATTTCCTTGAAACATAGATTTCGATGAATGTTTCAACCTAATTGATTCCGTATCTTCCTTGCACACGAGACACCCTTGAGTTACTTTAATGATATAGCCTAAAGAATTTCCATAAGCAGGGAAATCAATTATCATCCCAAACAACATCGCTCTCAACATGTAGTATTCAATTTTATATGTATCATACAAAATAACACTTGAATCCCACAAAAACTTCAGTTCCATGATCAAAGGAGCCAAATAAACCTCAATATAATTTCCTAGTCGTTTTTTCTATGATATAGAAATAGATAACATGTTAAATTTCAATTTCATGCATAACCTGGGTGGCAGGTTATAATTTACCAACATAAAAAGTCATGTACTATGAGTACTGGTTTGAAAACCAAAAGGGTTCACTCCATTTGTACATAACACAAGACAAAGGTTTCTTGGCTCATGTCCAAATTCAGGATTCTCATGATCAATTATCTTCCATTGAGGAGAGTCGGCCGGGTGACATAATTTCCCATATTTATTTATTTTCTCTGCATGCCATGATAATTTTCTTATAGTTTTTTCATTTCCATATAGATGCATAAACCTTGGAATGATTGTAAATTTCCATACAACTTTTGTAGGACTAGATTCATCTCTCTTATATTGGGAAGAACCACACTTTGGGAACTCTTTAAGTTATTTTTTCTCCTTGAGAAACAATATAAATTCTTTTAGGTATGCATTTATTCTTTCAGAAATCATACCCATCGAGCGTAGAATTTGTCTAGCTTCATCTGTCCGGCTTGGAAGATCATTATATTACGAGAGAATTTCATTCAAGTGAGCCTGTAGTTCCGTAAATCTGACATCACTCCATCCATTGCCTACTTTCAATTTATACAATGTCAGTACAGCTGACAATGCTGTATATTTATTGCAACCATCATACAATGGCGTCATTGCACAACTCTATAACTTCTCAAACAATTTTGGGCTATCACGAAGTTCATCTTCAACTATCCCTGTTATTTTATCAATATGATCTTCATAGTCATTGACATCTGTAATCACATCCTTCATACTATCTTCTTCATTATCCATATTTGTAATCATTGATGATCCATGAAACACAGTTTTATCCTAGCCAGTAGAAACATTATCTTTTTCTCCATGTGTATTACAACAGTTATAACCCCTATCTATTCTGTGACATATCAAATATTCTTCCAAATACTCTGAAGTAATTAGTCTAGAATAACAAAAATGTAATCACAGAAAAAGGATTTGAGAAGGATCTTTTGCATGATCCATTGCAAATTGATGAACTCTTTCACTCCATTCTCATACTCTATTGTCAAACGATTAGAATCCATCCAATCCTTATAAATCTCCATCCTATTTGAATCTCAAATATTAATATTTATGATTCAAATACACAAAACTAGACTTCCAAATATAGTATAATATAACCACTTCCTTACAAAAATAAAGATTAATAAAGACTAACCATATCCAATAAAGATTTTTAAATCAATAGAACCAGGATAGACCCCCTATCAAAATCAACACACTTTCCAGCCCCTTACCAATAGTTCTAGCACCCACAACCCTTGAAGAAAAAACATTAAAGATCCTTTTAACCACCCCTACTAGCAAACTCATTCTTAATAAAATAATCACATTAAACATCCCAAAACTAGTGAACAAACTCAAACACTACGGGAAAAATGAGCAATTGCGACGGGTTATTTGCGACGGGATTTATTCCCGTCGCAAATAGTCCTGTTAAAAACTTATTTGCGATGGGGGTATTTACTCGTCGCAAATAAGTATGCTTTTGCGACGGGATTGCTTTCCCCGTCGCAAAAGAAATGGCGCGCGTTGCGCGCCAAATCGCGGGAAAACTATTTGCGACGGGGGAATATTCCCGTCGCAAATAACCAGCGGCGGTAAAAGGTATTTGCGACGGGAATATTCCCCCGTCGCAAATAGTATGTCGGCAGGTGGTTATTTGCGACGGGTCCCGTCGCAAATAACTATTTACCCGTTGACCGTAATAAATGTCGGCTAAGGTATTTGCGACGGGTCCCGTCGCAAATAATACTATTTGCGATGGGATTCCCGTCGCAAATAATCTAACCTATAAATACCCCCATCCGTTTTTTTCAAAACATTCTCAAATTCCATCTTCTTCTTCTCTCAAAGTTATATTTCTAAAGTTCAGTTTTTCTTCAGTTTAATTTTTTTCTCCGGAGCTGATATTAAAGTTTTGAAGAACGATCAGAGCAGATCAATTTTCAAGGTATTTATGTTCAATTTAATTTAATATTTATTTTTAATTTTTTATTAGTTTCAATTATTCTTAATTAGTTGTAATTTAATTATGTTTATATTGTTTTATTACTTAATAAATTTAAATTATTAGTATTGTTCATAGTTAAAGGTAATTAGGAATAATTAGTAATATTTTTTAATAATTAAGAATAAATATTAATAATTAGTAATAAATACCAATAATTAGGGATAATAACATTATTACATTATTAGTCTATTTTATTATTAATATTAAAATAATATATTTTTTTATATATATACAGTTCTCTTTTCATCTGTGTGTTTGCTGTCTTCACATGTATTATTTGTATGTGGAGATAGAAAACGCACAGATGAAAGGAAAATTGTATATAAATTAGAAAATTATATTATTTTAATATTAATAATAAAATATACTAATAATGTTATTATTTGTAATTATTGGTAATTATTCCTAATTATTAGTAATTATTCATTTAATTACTAATAATTAGGAACAGTTACCAATAATTATCAATAATTAGAAATAATTAGTAATAATTACCAATAATTCGTAATAATTACCAATAATTAGTAATAATTACCAATAATTAGTAATAATTACCAATAATTAGTAATAATTACCAATAATTAGTAATAATTACCAATAATTAGTAATAATTACCAATAATTAGTAATAATTAACAATAATTACCAATAATTAGTAATAATTAGTATTAATTACCAATAATTAGTATTAATTACCAATAATTAGTATTAATTACCAATAATTAGTATTAATTACCAATAATTAGTATTAATTACCAATAATTAGTAATAATTACCAATAATTAGTAATAATTACCAATAATTAGTAATAATTACCAATAATTAGTAATAATTACCAATAATTAGTAATAGTTACCAATAATTAGTAATAATTACCAATAATTAGGAATAATTACCAATAATTACCAATAATTACCGGTAAATAGTAATAAATAGTAATAATTAGTAATAATTAGGAATAATTACCAATAATTAGTAATAATTACCAGTAATTAGTAATAATTAGTAATAATTAGTAATAATTACCAATAATTAGTAATAATTACCAGTAATTAGTAATAATTACCAGTAATTAGTAATAATTACCAGTAATTAGTAATAATTACCAGTAATTACCAATAATTAGTAATAATTAGTATTAATTACCAATAATTAGTATTAATTACCAATAATTAGTATTAATTACCAATAATTAGTATTAATTACCAATAATTAGTATTAATTATCAATAATTAATAATAATTACCAAAAATTAGTAACAATTAGTAATAATTACCAATAATTATTAATAATTACCAATAATTAGGAATAATTAGTAATAATTACCAATAATTAGTAATAATTACCAATAATTAGGAATAATTACCAATAATTAGTAATAATTACCAATAATTAGTAATAATTAGGAATAATTAGTAATAATTAGTAATAATTACCAATAATTCGTAATAATTACCAACAATTAGTAATAATTACCAATAATTGGTAATAATTAACAATAATTACCAATAATTAGTAATAATTAGTAATAATTAACAATAATTAGTATTAATTAGTATTAATTACCAATAATTAGTATTAATTACCAATAATTAGTAATAATTACCAATAATTAATAATAATTACCAATAATTAGTAATAATTAGCAATAATTAGCAATAATTACCAATAATTAGTAATAATTACCAATAATTAACAATAATTATCAATAATTACCAATAATTAGTATT
Source organism: Viscum album (assembly GCA_963277665.1). NCBI lineage: Eukaryota > Viridiplantae > Streptophyta > Magnoliopsida > Santalales > Viscaceae > Viscum > Viscum album. The sequence continues at coordinate 585,603,777 of OY728141.1, read as the reverse complement.
AATTACTAATAATTAGAAATAATTACCAATAATTAGTAATAATTACCAATAATTAGTAATAATTACTAATAATTAGTAATAATTACCAATAAGTAGTAATAATTACCAATAATTAGTAATAATTACAAATAATTAGTAATAATTACCAATAATTAGTAATAATTACCAATAATTAGTAATAATTACCAATAATTAGTTATAATTAACAATAATTAGTAATAATTACCAATAATTAGTATTAATTACCAATAATTAGTATTAATTACCAATAATTAGTAATAATTACTAATAATTAGTAATAATTACCAATAATTAGTAATAATTACCAATAATTAGTAATAATTAGTAATAATTACCAATAATTAGTAATAATTAGTAATAATTACCAATAATTGGTAATAATTAGTAATAATTACCAATAATTAGTAATAATTAGTAATAATTACCAATAATTAGTACATTATTTGTATATTTTATTATTAATATTAAAATAATATAATTTTCTATATTATATACAATTATCTTTTCATCTGTGTGTTTTCTGTCTCCACATGTAATATTCGCATTCTTTTTCAAGATTATCAACCTACTCGCCAATGGAGAGGTGAAAGTGAATGCAAATATTACATGTGGAGACAGAATGTTAAACACACAGATGAAAGGAGAATTGTATATAATATAAAAAATTATGTTATTTTAATATTAATAATAAAATATACTAATAATGTAATAATTTTATTATTATATAATTAATGTTTATGAAAAAATTATATTAGTATTATTAAAATAATAAAAAAATCAATATAATATTAAAATTATCAATATTTGTAACATGTTTTGCTTTATTCTCAATACATTCAATCTTTACTTGAGTGTTTTTTCTAACAAATTATTCAAAACCAGTAATGCTTTTATATTTTATAGAGAAATATGGAACAACGAGGTCGTCAACAATCATTATTAGGTGACCGCATATGGATAAATCAACGTAGAAATCCAAATGGTTCTGGTTTAAATCCAGTATATGTTGAGGGTGTGGAGACTTTTTTATCATTTGTAGAATCAAATTCAGAATTTGTTTCAGAAGGAAAAATAAAATGCCCTTGCAGAAAATGTGCATTGAGAACGTTTGACACGTTTGACAAAGTGGGAGAACATCTCTTGCGTTTTGGTTTTCAACCAGATTATGTTTTTTGGTATCAACACGGTGAACGCAATTCCAGAGAAGGTGATACCAACTTGATTCCGGATCCATCCCGGTTTCAAGATTTAGTACATGATGTTGTAGGTTCATCTGTTCAATATACAGAAACTCCGGCTGATATAGCTTCAAATCCTGAGTTGGCACCATCTGAATTTTATGAGTTGTTGAAATCTGCTGAGTATGCATTATATCCTGGCTGCAAGATGAGCAAATTAGAAGCAGTTGCAAAATTTATGGCTATCAAATCAGATAACGGAATGTCAAAAACCTGTTTTGACCAGATATTTTCTTTGCTGAAAACACTGTTACCCGAAGGAAATGTTTTACCTGCAAATTACTATGAGAGTAAGAGGCTAGTTCGAAATTTGGGACTTACTTGTCAGAAGATTCATGCATGTTCAAATGACTGCATTTTATATTCTGGGGAAAATGAGTCGTCGGATAGTTGTCCTACATGTGGGCAACTGAGATATAAAGAAGGACAATACGGGAAGTCTGGTTTGATTCCTGTAAAACAGTTGAGATGTTTTCCGCTTACATCCAGACTTCAGCGTTTATTCATGTCTAAGAATACAGCGACAATGATGTCATGGCATAAAGAGAATATTTCAACCGATAAAAGCTTGAATCATCCAGCCGATGGTGATTCATGGAAACATTTTCATAGAGTGCATCCATCCTTTGCTTTAGAAGCTAGAAATGTTTGACTGGGCCTTTCCACTGATGGTTTATGTCTGTTTGGATCTTATGGTAGTCAATATTCATGTTGGCCTGTTTTTTTAACTCCGTACAATTTACCTCCATGGATGTTGATGAAGGAGCCATATATCTTTTTGACTTTACTAATTCCAGGACATCCGAAGAAAAATATTGATGTTTATTTGAAGCCATTGATTGATGAATTAAATTTATTGTGGAGTACTGGTGTCAGTACATATGATGTTGAAACGAAACAGAATTTCATACTGAGAGCAGCATTGATGTGGACAATAAGTGACTTCCCGGCTTATGGGATGTTATCTGGCTGGAGTACACATGGTCAGAAATCATGTCCTTACTGTATGGGAGAGACCAAAGCATTTATGCTCATTCATGGAAAGAAACCTTGTTATTTTGACTGTCATCGCAGATTTCTTCCAGCTGATCATCCTTTTCGCAGAAACAGATCTCATTTCAGAAAAGGAACAGTTGAAAGGGATGGACCTCCGAAAATGCTATCAGGTTCGGAGTTAAAATCAGTTGTATTTTCATTACCTCCCATCACTTTTGGTCCCACAATAAATCAACAGAAAATTTCTGGTTTTGGGAAAGAACACAATTGGATTAAACATAGCATATTTTGGGATTTGCCATATTGGTCTGATCTGTTGGTCCGACACATGTTAGATGTCATGCATATTGAGAAGAACTGTTTTGATAATTTGTTTCATACAGTTTTGGATACGCCAGGAAAGAGCAAAGACAATGTAAATGCACGTTTAGATCTTGCCCAAATTTGCAGGCGTTCAGAATTGGAACTATTTGAGAATGTCAGAACAGAAAGGTTACTGAAACCAAAAGCAGCTTATACACTGTCTAAAGAAAACCATTTATTATTTTGTCAGTGGATTGCAGATTTGAGAATTCCAGATGGCTGTGCTTCTAATTTGGGTAGATGTGTAAATAATGGTCATATTACTGGATTAAAAAGTCATGATTGGCATGTTATAATGGAGAGACTTCTACCCATTGGATTAAGAGGTCTGTTGAATTTTGTGATTTGGGATTCCATAACAGACATGTCTCATTTTTTTCGGGAAATTTGTGCGGCTACGGAAGATTATGATGCTCTAGGAAAACTTGAAAAAGATGTTGTTGTAATTATATGTAAACTGGAAAAAATATTTCTGTCATCTTTCTTCGACTCCATAGAACATTTGATGTTACATTTTCCATATGAAGCCAAATGTGGAGGTCCGGTACAGTTTCGATGGATGTACCCATTTGAAATATGCATGCAAAAATTGAAAAGAAAAGTACGTAACAAAGCATCTGTTGAAGGATCTATTGCAGAAGCTTATTTTCAAGAGGAAATATCTTTTTTCTGCTCCCATTATTTTGAATCTGAGTATCCTTCAAAACACAACCGAATGGGACAGAACGAGAGGAATATTTATGAAATCGACAATCAATTATCTATTTTCAACCAGTCAGAGCTTGGTTTTGGTGGAGTTTATGAACGCTGGCTTTCAGATGATGAACATCAGAGAGCTCATACGTATGTTATGCTCAACTGTGAAGAGATGACATCAGTTGTACTGTAAGTGTTTATATCACTTATTCTATCATTTATGTTACAGTAAATAAGTTTAGTTTTTATAGGTTGTATGATAATCATATCAAGAAACAAATTCCACAAATTACAGTAGCTGCTCTCGAAGAACGTCGACTGAAAAATTTCTCTCAGTGGTTTCAAAAACTGGTAACATAAATTCATTATCTTTTAGCAACTCATTCAATGTATAGTTTACTATATTGATAATTATTTCACAAATTTTCAGGTGTCTCGACATGCTGATAAAATTGACAAACGACTGTGTGTATTGAGTAACCCACCTTCCAAACTTGTTAAAACTTATAATGCATATGTGGTGAATGGATTTTGATTCCACACACATGCATATGGGGAATCGAAAAAAAACAATGAACAGTGGAGTTAGCTTGAGAGGATCTCATCATCGAGAAAATGAAGTTGACTTTTATGGCATACTTGATGAAATCATTGAACTCTGTTATCTTTGACAACATTACATAACCATGTTCAAATGTCAGTGGTTGGATACATAGAGAGGCGTGCGTGTTCATCCGACTCATGGAATCATCGATATTAAATGTAAAAGTGTTCTCGCAGTAAATGAACCATTCTTATTGGCTCAACAGGCATACCAAGTTTATTATGAAAAGTACTGTGCAACATCAAGAGACTTGACTGATTGGTGGAGTATAATAAAAATCAAAATTCGAGACAATCAGTTTAGTCAAAGTGAATGTGCTTTCACTGATGTGCAAAGAATTGAAGTTTTTCAAGAGAGTACTCAAAATCAATCTTTTTTACAAAGAGACATGAGTATCGATGACGACACCCCACATTTAAGAGTCGGTGATGACGATGATGTTAATGATGTCACATATGAATTTGAAATGGTAAGAGATGAAGTAACTGTAACTCGAATGGATATCGATGATGTTGAGGAGGAATATGAAGATGACATTGACATATATGAAGATGATGATGAAGATGAACACTAATAGAATTCCATGGTATTTATATACAATCATAATATGTATATATGTATATATGTATATATAATAGTAATTATCAATTATTTGCTAACATTAACATTTTCTGTTTCAGATGGACGAGGCCACATTTCGTGAGTTGGCGGATGCTGACCTGACTTTCGATGCGGATGCGTTGCTAACAGATGACCCTCAGCCTGCAGGCGCTCCAGGGAGTACGCGGAGGGGGCGCGGTCTTGCACGATTGATGATTCCTGACCCCGTCCCCGAGCGACGTCCACGTCTTGGGTTTGATCCACGCACACGGAGGTGTGATAACCTGTGTGATAACCTGTGGATTTGACTAAGATTTCATTAATCTATTCACATAATAAATGTTTATTATTTTTTCAGTTTTCCGCATATAGCAGTCGGACAGGGCAGCGCTATTTTGCGCAACTATTTCTCTCAGCCGTGGACCACATGGGAGAAGATTCCCATTGATGTGCAGCAGGCCATGTTCGGCCATTGGTTGGTACGTACGTAAATAAATAATTTTTATTTTGAAAATTATTTCATTTCTAATTTGATATTTTGATTTATTTGTAGGGTTTATGGTATCTGATCGAGGATACCATGCGTGACGCCATCCACGAGGCATGGGAGGTGGCCATGCGTGATCGCCTTCGTCAGTTTTTGCACAATTTAAGAAAAGCTGCGATGAAGAAAGCATGAGTGTCAGATTTTGAGGAGTCATGTAGAGCACACCGACCAGAGTATATTTCATCCCATATATGGGATGGATTATGTGCGCACTGGTTGATTGGTGCCTTTCAGAGGAGATTATCAGTGGGGAGGCAGAATCGGGGGAGACAGGAGGTGACTCATCGAGCTGGGAGTCGTTCTTTCAGTACTCATAGACAGCATCTGGTACGTACATTATTTATAAATATTTTATATAACTATAAATATTAACAGTTTATTTTTTATTCTTATAGGCTGTCGAGCACCCCGATATTACAGAGTACGACGTATATCGGAGGATGTATAGTGATCCTGCTACTAGGGAGCTCAGAGGTGATCGTCAGCATCACATCGTGGTCAGTATTATTTGTTTTCAAGTTTAAAAATTAACTGCATATAATATATTCACAATTTTAATTTTAAATTGCAACTATTGGAGTCATATGAGGCCGCAGCGTCACAGGCCCGGCCTGAGAGTCAGGCCGAGTCATCAGATCAGACCACTGCCTGTCAGTTTGATGAGGAGGCATGGATGCAGGCCACCCAGTATGCCTTCGAGAAGGGCCGGGTAGTTGGTATCAGCTCTCGACTGACTCCCGAAGATTATTATGGCAGTGCTGCGATGTCGGCGTCCAGCTCGAGAGGAGCTCGTGCATCTTCTTCTACTACACAGTATGAGGATCAGTTGCGATCTCAGACTGCACAGATAGAGAGTCTCCGATATGAGCAGGAGCAGATGCGTCAGCAGTATGAGGAGGAGCGTCGACGTCAGCAGCAGTTGTACGAGGAGCAGACGAGTCGGTGGCAGCAGCAGCATCAGGAGAAGATGGAGTACATGCGTCGACTCACTCATGATTTAGGGATGGAGTTTCCTCCACCACCATCTGCAGATCCCCCACCTCCCCCCTCCCCCCTCCTTCAGATTATAGTTTGTATTTATGTTATAAAATTTGGGAAATCAAAATTTTTTTTTTCTATTATTAGTTTTTGTCTCATTATAAAATATTAATAATATTATATTTTTAAATAACAATATTAATATGAATAATAATATTATTTATATTTTATAATATTAATATATATATATATATATTAAAATTTTATAATATTATAATTTAATTATATTTTTTGTAATTCTTGAATTATTTTAATATTTGAATGTAAAATAATTCTATTATTTTTATATTAATTAAAATAACTTATTAATATTTTTTTTTATTTATGAATTATAATTCTAATATTATTATATTAATTAAATCATTTATTAATATTCTATTATTTTTTATTTTTGAATTATAATTCTATTATTATTACATTAATTAAAATAATTAATTATTTTTATTTGTGAATTATAATTCTATTATTATATTAATTAAAATAATTTATTAATAATTTATTTTTTTTATTTTTTTTATAGTATTTGCGACGGGATTCTATGCCCGTCGCAAATACTAGTATTATTAATAGTTTTTTTTTTTTTTAAAAATAGTTTTTGCGACGGGATACTATGCCTGTCGCAAATACTAGTATTATTAATAGTTTTTTATTTTTTTAAAAAAATTGTTTTTGCGACGGTACCGTCGCAAAAACTATTTTAAAAGGTTTTTACAAAAATACGGAATACTATTTGCGACGGGGAGAATGACCGTCGCAAAAAAAGGCTTTAGCGACGGGCCTGTCGCAAATAAGTGTTGTTGCGACGCCGTTTTCAGCAACGGGCTATTTGCGACGGGGCCCCGTCGCAAATGCCCCGTCGCAAATACCTGTTTTTCTAGTAGTGAAATAAAATTGAAAAAAGGATACAATTTTGATGAGAAAACTAATGTAATAGATGCATTTCCAAACACAAAGGGGTTCACAGGGTAGACAAATAACCTAGGTTTATCCAAAATTACAATGTAATATCAAATATTTTGTTAGCCAAATTAACATAAGAAATATAAAATTAAGGTTAGTGAACATAAAATCTACCATGAACATCTAAATGATATGAAATAACTCTCCCTCACCTTCCCCAAATTTATACCTAGAACTGCACTCGAAGCCTCTATGAGATCCTATTTCTTGGAACACACCCTTTTCATTTCACACTAGTTCACTAAAAACAAGGATTTCTATGATACTTTAGAACATAAAAAGGGCCTCAAACACACAATTAAAAGGACCCCATCTACAACACCTATATAGTAACAAATTTTGGAGTCACTGACTTGACCACATGTTTTTAGATTGCCTCTCAAGAACACATCTTGATGGGGGAATTATTCATCATCCTTGCAAGTCCAAATTCATAACAAACATCACTAACATAGGGATCTTCCAAAACATACCCTATACCTGGAAAAAATTTAAAAAATTAGGAAAAATAGTTTCTTGTAGCTATTTCTAATAGTACTACAAGAAAAGAATAACAAACATAGATCATACCTCCAAATACTCCTAGATCCTCTTGGTAAAAACACTCTAGTGACTACAACTATCCAATATTCTAATCACTAACTTCCAAATATAGGAGTGGTATACATAGGGGTAGTATTAGTAGAATCAAACCAAAGTTCCATCCACCTCATGCTGCTCCCCGATCTCCTCAATCACTTTAGTGTTGTATAGACCTCCTTTCCCCAGTTCCTTCCTCTGCCTAGGCTATTTGTTGACTGCCTCTCTGACTGTATCATGAATGTTATGAAAATGAAATTTGATATGTCTATAACCATGAAAATCATATTAAATTCCTTGGAGTAATGGTGTGTCCTTGAGGTACCTATGAATTAAAATGCCTCCTGATATGAGACTTGCATCACACACCTACTGTCGGTGAGTGTTGGTAATCCTACATCCTAGAAGATCAATACCTTAAAATATTATGATACCAACTCAATCCATAGGCATAGTCATAAAAAACTAATATTGTCATCCAAAGCTTAGTATTACATGTTCAATTCCCATAAACCACTATATTTCAGTCTATGAATTGAACAACATAAATTAATGTATTTAATAAAAAGAGTGTTCACTCGAGATATACACTTCATCAGACTAATACCCCATCAGAAATATTATCTCATGATATAAATATAGGGGGTCAATGCCCAAGTATTTATGCGGGGATACTAGATTCTAGTACAATAATCCTATATGATAAGGGATGGACACTTGTGTAAGTTTTGGTCATGCCAATTCAACAAACCCAACATAAGGAAAACACATTGGAAATAAGGTTTGATTCAGGCCTCTCAGAGGGATACAATCTCTAGGTCACTAAGTGACCTGTGGTCCATTGATCAGGATCATATTCCATACCAACACCCATAAAAGTGAACTAAGGTCACTCACTATAGAATAAGTATAATGAAAACTGAGAGGGTTCATCCAAGATACATGCTTTATCAGACTAATAGAACATCTGAAAGATCAGATCTCTATGCAAAGAGAGGAGGTTAATTCGTAAGACTTTATGGGGGGAAATATAACCTATATGAAATATAATCCAATATAAGGGATTAATACCCATTTAAGTGTTTGTGATTCCAATTATACAAACCCAAAATAGGGACAACATGAATGAAATGAGGATCGCTCCTGGTCCCTTGAATTTAAACATGTTCTAAGTCACTGAGGGGTATGAGTTCTAATGAATGGGACCTAATTCAATAATTACCCTCATATAAGTGGAATAAGACAACTCAATCAAGAATAATGGAACTCACCAACACTACCCTGATCATTAAGCAGATATAGAGGGGCCAACATCCTTGAACGAGGTCATGAAGCTACATCAATCCCTCATAGGAATGAACCGAGGGAACACAATCCACCAATAATAGTCCATTGTAGCTCAAAAAACTCACAGATAATTTAAATAAAAGGAAAATAGATCTCAAAACTATCCTCAATGGAGGACATGATGTGTCCCTAGGTGTATACGGTGTGTCTACAAAATACTAGCACTGCCTGTGTCTCATTTTCACAGGGAGTGATCCGTCATTCCTACTATGAAATGTATAATGACCATTCCCCAATTATTCATTGATTCATTGGACAAATGAGAATTAAAATGATGAACACATGTAGAGAAGGGAGAGAAATTACCAAAAATAAACATAAAAGTAGAAGTGTGAGGCTTACCTAGAGTAGATCGCACTCACGATGGAGGGAGAGAAGAAGCGTCGAGCGATCAGGGATCCTTCTTCACGATTTCAGGAGGGGAAGGTGTGACCCCCATAGGGGGAGGTGCACGGGAGGAGCCACCAACCATTGAGAAATGGAGGAGTATGTTTTGTGGGGAGTAGGTTCCAGCAGGGAGGAGGAGAAGTAGGGTTCGCGAGGAGGAGGATCTATAGAAGGGGTTCAAGGGGGAGGATAATGAGTAGGTCTAGCGGCGGATTAGGGATAGCAGTGGAGGTCTGGAAAAGAGATTATTGGGTGAGGGGAGTTGTATTAGGGTTACAGTACTGCGAGATCATGATGGAGTGATAAACAAAGGATACTAAGCACCTGATTTTATAAAATGGGACTATGGTTTTATCAGCGCTAAAAAAGTGCTGATAATGAAGCCCTTTGTCAACGCTAAAATTTTAGCTCTGATAAAGCGCTTATTTATTAATTCTTTTTTAGCACTCATAAATCCTTCCTTTATCAACCCTAAAAAATGCTGATAGAGAATACCTTTATCAATGCTAAAAATTTCGTGCAGATAAAGGGATTCTTTATCAGTGCTTTTTTAGTACTGATAAAGGGATTTTTTATCAGCACTTTTTTAGCACTAATAAAGCAGACCCTTTATCAGTAGTAAAATTTTAACGCTGATAAAGGTTCCATTTATCAGCATTTTTCCAGTGCTAATAAATAATCCTTTTATCAGTGATAAAAAACACTGATAAAGAATCCATTTATCAACGTTAAATTTATAGTTATTATAAAGGGTTCCTTTTTCAGAAATTTTTTAGTGCTGATAAAGGGCTTCTTTATCAGTGTTACAAAATCATTGATAAAGGAAATATTTATCAGAACATGTAATTATTTCTGATAAAGATTATCCATTATCACCACTTTTTTCTAAGCACTGATAAAAGGTGGCACTTCCCTTGCCCATTTTTTGTAGTATTATATCCTTGGAATCGATAAAAACCCTCATTTTCCAATTATTATTCTTGATGAGGACAATATCGGCCATCCATTTAAAATATTGGAACTCCCAAATGAAGCTGAAGATTATGATTTTTTCAAATTCCAAATTAATTTTGGTATCATATTTCAGGTGCATCTTCATGGATGGTTTTTCCTAGATAAATTGTTCATCTGGAATGCCCATGTGGTGAGTGGAAACATCATGAATGGGCCTCAAATTTTCCCTATAGTTATAGGATATTACATCCCGATGTTTCTTTAGGAATGAGGTATATACCACATTATCCTTGGAAGACATGGTTACACTAATGAATGTTGGTGTTGGATCATTTACTACACCCATGTTCATTTATCTGACCTCATCAATTATGGTAGAGACTCCCTCCTAAAATGTTATAGGGGTATCTCTAATGGCCTCCTCCTCTGATTCTTCCTCATGTTTATCTACATTCTCGTGTTCTGTTAGGGAAGAATGTAGTGGGAAAATGTTTCCACAGTTGGTAGAGGGTTCAACATCTTGATATTCGAAAGATGAAGCTACCTCATCTAACCTTGTTGACAACACAAAACTTACACATAATTTTTGAGAGGATGGAGTGAGGGATGGAAAATGAGAGACATCATCATTTTATAGTGATTATAAAACATATATTTTCTCAAATATAAAGGAAATTATTTCCAAGGGAAATTAGGATGGAATGAGGGCATTTTCTTTCAGGATTTCACCACTTTTGGGGGGTTACAAAAAAATTCTGCACAGTTGGGCTTTGTTTTCTTGACTAAGATCAATAATATAACTTAACATAAATCTATATATGTACTCACATTCTCTAAAATATTGAAGGATAACACATATTCTTCTCTGATTTTCTTATAGGTTTTGGTCAGGATCATTTCCAGACTGTTAAGGTAAGCGACCCAAGTGATGCCATCAACTAGGTGTTGTTTCTCATTCTCCATGTAGAATCCTTATTCAATATAATGTAATTATTAGAATTCTAACAAGTATATACTAGTAAAAAACATCCAGATTTATTATTAATAAAGTAATTGATTTATTAATGGTGTGATTAAGGGACTAACACATGTTGATGAACCTAGATCCTTCCTAGAAAAAGGTTAAAGGCCGAGTTAAACCAAAACAATATGTATTTAGGGTATTCTACAATATCTAAAAACTGATCGATGAGATTTATATGGCCTAATTTATTATTTTCACATTTATCATATCCTTACAGTGCTTTATAAGAAGGAAGTATGTTATCCTCATTACTACTGAACTGATGAACTATTTTAATTAGAATGAGATTAACTGCATAGCAATTGGAAATGAAATTTTTTTGGATGTCGGAAACATTAATCATGTCATATAGATAAAAGGGTATCATTTTCCTATATATAGTGAAATCAACATCTTGAACTAAAATGTATTTAACAACATGGAATTATACAATATTAGTCTCTATCTCATAGACCACAGTAGGGACAACCTCATCTTTAAACCCCTAAGGGATTATGAAAGCATCTATGTGTTCTTCTAGGAGGCCTTTTGACAAGCATAGGGAAACTAAGATTGAAATCAGGGATAATACCATGGATAATTGTTTCAGGACATCAAATTTCTAGTCTAATGTACCATGATTATTGAGAGGGGATTCTCTTTCAAAATCACTACAAGGTATTGATTATTTTATCTAGATGGATTATCCCTCGAGACAAGAGTGGGAGATAATCTTGTCCCTAGTGGGTTGGAAAGTGTCTGTCTTTCTATCCACTAAGGGTGACCTAAAATATGTTCCTTTTTATATTTTTATTCCAAAGTAATAGGGTTTGGTTAGTTTCTCTCTGATGTAAGAGGATCTTTCTTCTCTTAGATAACTTCCTAATGGCATCTTCAATGAGTTTATTCAACATTTACATTTTCATTTAGGGTGTGACTAGAAGTCTGGATTCATCCACAGATGTACTTTCCATGGTATCCTAAAATCTTGTGACATCTTCCTTAGGCTCCCCATTCAATGTGGGGAACTCATTTTCATAGACATACATATCCTCATGGATGGTACCCATTAAATGGATGATATTAAAGTAACTGATTATTAAATTCCCATCTGATGACAACTTGTCTTGGTTAACTATTTCAGGTGGTTCCATTTGGTGGGGTGGCGCCCATTGTTTCAGCTTCAAGGGAATAAAATCTGAGAGTGTTAAAGTTATATTTTTACATGATATAGGTTTATCCAATTTCAATTCCTCTGTTCTATTTTTTCAGTCCACTTTTCTAAAGGTTTTTCCTTGGTTATTCGTAGATCCGGTGAATTTATTGTTATTATATCAAATGTGGGTGGGGGTAAATTTGTTTGTTTCAGCTATTCCTAGAGAATTACATTTTTTCAGTTTATTTTATTTTACATCATCAATAAATTAAAAAAATTCCCTCCACTAACAAATTATTGTTACTTTAATCCTTCTTGAGTGATAGTGGAAGAATCATACACAACTTGTGAAAGAATCCATCCCAATTTCAGCTATCCGGTATCTATCATTTTATGAAAGTTGTAATTGAAGATTAATTAATCCGAAATTATGTTTCCTAGTATTCATTGGTAGGATAAAAAACCTAGTCAATCATTGAGACCTACCTGGTCAGGTATCTTGGGATTTGGTTGGCAGAGTAGATAATTTTTCATATTACCTATAAAATATCCACAGAATAGATCATCTCTTAACAAGTAAAATTTATTCCATTTCTCCAAAAACTAATTTCTATTGGGTACCATATACTCATCATGGTGATGTGAAGATTTCTATTGAAGATTAGTGGTGATGCAATATATGGTGCATGATTAAAAGTTGGAATTGGAACATATGCATGTTTAAGTGATTCATGTGTTTTCTCTACCTTCCTTAGTCTTTTCTCTAGTGCTGGGTAGATATCTAGGACTTGATCATTGTCTAATATATGGTGTCTTAAATTATTTGGAAAATAGAGGAGAAATCCAAAAACCCACATGTATATTTAATTGGGATGAGCATCATTCTAAATTTGTTATGAATGTTATCAATATAGAGAGATAGAATATTCTATTGGAGGGAGTGGATGGTTCAAGTGTAGTTAAACACTTTCCATCTCGAAATAAAATCTGAAAATCTCCTATTTTATCACTATTTTCAATTTGAGATGTCACTACCCATTTTATTGTACAACATTGATCTTAACTAAAAGAGATTTTTTTGATGGAGATCATATCATCCTTTAGTCGACCTAGATAGAAAGGTGGTGTACAATAAGACATATGTTTCATTCAGGGTTTTCAAGAAGAATCAAAGTGTCATTTCATCTTATTGTTTGGGGGTTCCCATCATGGGATCATAATGGGATCTGTAGTACATCTGATGTTTTTTCAAGTCACCTGAACCATTGAATATTGGAAACATGGTACTCCTGATGTTTGGATGTGGTGGGGTGTTTCTCAACTAGTTGAGGTAAGGATTTCATTCCAGCTACACTGGTATAGGATGATCCTTGATAAATTGATTGTGTCGATAATCCCTTGATGAGTGTTTGGCTAAACATGAGCTTCGCTGGGTATATAAATCATTAGAATTTGGTGCTCTGTTTATTCTAAAATTTGAGGATGATATATATCTAGGGTCATCGTTTAGGGGTTTTCCTCAACCCCTTTTAGTTTTCCTTTTAAGAGAGGGAAATCTTGATATGCAACCATGACCTAGTATAGTTAAACTGATTGTCCAAGAACTGTGTTGAATATATTTCTTGGTATTTTTATCCATTATTGGGATGAATCCATATGGATGAGGAACATATTCTCGAATTTCACATTGACTCTCTCCCTAGGGAACATATTTAATATGAACTCTACCATAGAGAAAATAAGTGGTGAGTAACCTTAACTCTTGAATTTCTTCTTCTTACTTGGTGAATCATTCCTTAAGAATTGGTAGCTCACCGTCATTGAGATAAGGAGGAATACTATAGGTGGACCTTCCTTTATTCATGTTAAAGGATCTTTGAGGATGATATTTGAGATTAATCAAGAGAGAACCAATATTTAAGGTGATTGTATGGATCCAATAACACACAAAATCTTTATTTACCTTAGTATCTACCATGTTCTAGATGGAACCATCCTCTACCCGCTCCTCTTTATTTTCATAAATTTTAGTGTCGTCTACATGATTAACATATACCTCATTCAAAAATGTATAATAAATTGTGATCATCATAATTTCTATTGAATGACAGGAGGGTTGTTTATTCCCTCTTCTGGCCATCTATCATCCATTCCATGATCCTATTCCATATCTATGGAGAACAAACACTCAAATGAATCTTCTATGTGGCTTGGTTGTATGCTCAGCTTCTTTAAGAAATGGATCATGAGACACAATAAATTGGGTGACCTCTCTACATTTTGTCCCTTCAAAATGGTAAAAATACATATTTACATTTAATGGATGGTTTAGGTAAAAATTCCCCTATGCTTGTGGGATGGTGTCACTCTCGTTCTCTTATTGTCATTCCTCATACTCAGTTTTTTGGTCTAGGGGTAATTTCTCTTAAGGTTGCCTCCATCCATATGGTCTCAGGGTAATCATCTATTGGCATGACTAATTATATTATCACCACTCTAATTATCCTTCAAATTCATGTTTTAGCATCATCAAGGTGATATATTTGGGTTTCATGTGAACATCTTTCCTTTCCAGACATTAACAGTTCTTGATGATTGGATTCCATTAAGTGATAAGCCTACTAAATATTATTTTTTACCTGGATTATTAGATTTTATATGGATTTCACAAATTTGGCCTAATGATTTTGGGACATAATCATGTATGGTTATTGTTTATCATGTTGCCTTTCTTATGAAATTATTCTTCTTGATAGTTACCTTGGAATAATGTAATTACATGATTTCATTTCCAATGGGTTCTTCTGAATGAGGCATGAGGTGAAATGTAAATATCCTTGATCCTCCCACCCTTAGATATAATCACCATGAGGGGTTTATAAAATTATGTGACACAACATATGAAACTAATTGAAGAATGCCAATGTAATATCATTATGCCACTTCTATGATTGTGCTCTCTATGTAAACAGAAGAGCTTCCTATTTAAATTTTCAAAAAATTTATCCCAATAATTTGAAATGGTCTACATTCCTGCTGTGAGGAAATAATTTTTCTTTAAGTTGGAAGATATTCTTCCAAATATTACTATGGATATGATATATGAATTATTTTGACAATTCCTATTGAATGTAAAACATGGAGATGGTGGAGGGCCAAATCATACTGGGTAAGTCATCAAGGAAAAAATTTTATCTCCTGAGAAACATATCACTTTGTTCTTAAATTATATAATCATCTAGTTGATTGTATCAAAAGAATCACTTCATGGCTATTTTTTCATAATTAGCGGGGCTGGTAGGGACTCTTTGGTGTTTGAACGGTATGAGGGTGGCTCTAAGGATGAGCATCTCCTTGGGATATCTTTCGGTTGAGAGTGTATGTAACATTTAATTGATACAGTTTATATAATTTCTATCTACATATTTCCAAATGCCTTATAATATGAGGGTCTTATCGTATTTTACTCAAAAAGGAGAGAAAATTCATGATGGTGTTTTACTCCACTATGGTGAGGACCTTTAGAGCAGATTCTAAGATGGGGAGGAATATCATCATAGAATTATGCCTGATTATTTGTAGAATTTATGTAGCATATACCCAGGGAGGACCTTTAGGGAGGATAATTGCAAGGGAGGAACATTAATTTTATTTTATCTACTACCCATGAAGAGTGATAACATGATGATAATCAAGATATAAGATATTGTGATTGATCATTTTGTGTCCACGATGGAAGCCTTCATTGTATTCTTTCTTGAGATGAAATCCAGAGCATCCTATAAAATTGATACTATGAGTAAATTTTCAACTACTAAAACACCGTATATATTTATTAATATATTTACATGATCTTGGTCCAACAATGATAGATTCTTTATGGCCTCAATAACTCCATCATCATTTTGATTACGATTATTATTATACTCTTCATTTTCTAGTAACCTTTGGCATAATTATTTTTAGACTCTCCCTTATAGGAAACATGGGATGTTTGATGTAAGTGAAATTCTTCATATAAGGATGAATTTTTAGGTGGTTCTCGTAGATTTTATGGGATATTATAGTACATTTCCAATATATTTGGATGGAAATATGCTTTCCTTGGAACATCCACTAAGCTGAACCGGTGTCCCCTAGATAGAACTGTTATTTGTTCCTGATACATTTGTTAATTTATCATATAATAATTCTGAAGTCCCTCCTATAGAAGATCAGGGACGCATGTATGCTCTTGGGTGACCACAATGTTCTCTAGATGAGTCACCCCAATTAAGGAGGCTTGGTTATGGACCCGACTCCTTGCTATTACAGTGGAGGTGATTTCATTTTTAAAAAGATTGTTGGATATTTTCGGGGATTGGCATTTGATCCTCCATCCTTGTTAAGATTTTTTGAGATATATCTATGGTGGGAACAAGAATATATACACTTTATAGTGTTTTGGTAATAATTTATGTCTACCACATATTTTTTCCCTAGATATGTCGACCATGTCCTCCAATTTCAGTCATATTTTTATGTCTCACTTGATGTGTGGGTGTCGGTATTTCATATTCTTGTTTATTTCCATCATATTTCACTGAAGTTCTTGGTATAGATCCACATGAATTTAAATATACCTATAATTTTCCTTCATATTTCCATAGCTGGCTTGATATGGATCAGAGGATATTTTCATCTTCTCATTTACAATCGTATTTATCTGAAAGGATTTACAATAGTGATTTAAAATATGTGTGTGTTCATAATTGGATTCCTCCATATTTTACAAGAGTTTTTTATGTGATTGAGTAGGGATTTGTCTATTCTCATTTGATGTCATATTTGGATGACATGACTGATAATACTGATAAAATTTATGTATTCATGTAATTGGTTTCCAAAGTATTTTAAAGGGAGGCTTGATATCAATGAACAATGATTTTTGTATTCTCATTTTTCATCATGTTGGTGTGACGAGCTTAATAAGAATGAGCATGAATATACATATACTCATAAGTTGACATTGTGTTTGGATAATGGGCTTCATGTGAATAAAAAGGAATTTACAACTTCCTTTAATTTGGCTCTGTATTTGATGGTGGGTTTTATACTTGTGAAAAGATATTTTCAGCTACTCGTTTTCCATTGAATTTTCAGGACGTTCTCCATGATAGTGATAAGTAATATACATCTACTCATAGTTTCCATGACATTTTCATAGATGGATAGATATGGATGATCCATTATTTGAATATACTCATAGGATTCCACTGTATTTATTTGGTGGGGTTATTAAATAAGAATAAGGAAGAAAAAATATTCCTCATTGTTTTAATTTCACCTTCCATGAGCCATCCTGGGGACCCATGTCATTTGGAATTCAACTGAATACCTTAGGGTGGTATCCTCTACATTTTGGGGATATTGATCCACATGATGTTGATGGCGACGTTATAAGATATGGTTTTTTAGAGGGATCCATGTACTTGTGAAATGAATTTATTGGTGATGAATTCACTAACCACCCTATGTTAAGGGGGGACTCATTATCTAATTCTGGGGATAGGATCAAGAAAACAATTGAGATAGATATTGGGGCCATCTGTTTTTGAACTATAGACCATTGCTATGGGGATATATGTTAGTGATTCATTTATGGGATGGATTGTAAATCCGTATATAGGGGTGGTATAGTACCATTCTAGTTGTACATTCTAACCAATTCATCTTAAACACGTTATTGAATACACTGACCAAGCGATGTCATCCCTTATTTTGTTGAGAACCCCTCCTATAGAGTTTCTAATGCCCATTTTTATATAATTAGGTGAGACACCATCAGATTGAATATTGTTATGGTGATATTTTCCTTCAATATATGTGAAAAATATAGAAATAAACCTCTTCAAAGTATCATGTCATGAAAAATTAAAAAATTAATGGTTTCATTTGGAACTCTTCCATTTTGGATGAAAAAGGGGCCTAACATAGGGTTAAACTGCCATAATGGTCATTAATTCACATTAGGTTCACCATATGTTTCCAATGAAATCCATTTTCACCTTATGATTGATTAGAGGGGGTTGAATTGTCTGAATTCTCAGAATTTGGGTAAAAAATCATCAAGTGGTGTCCAACCGGTATTTTTAATAGAGCAATAAATGCCCAATGGCTCTAATATATATGATGATTAATATACCAAAATTCCAGATTATGGATTTCATTAGAGAACTTGGCCAATGACTCCTAGGAACTTACATTGGTTGAGGGGATGGGTATTCGGGATCATCACACCCTTTTTGGGTGACTTATTTCATATTCATGGACTCTCGTATAGATTTAGGATATGTTATTGAATCATTTGTTCTTTACCTTGAATGTATATGTGGATTCCCTTATGTAAAGATCAATTATGAACATGAATTCTTATAAGATTATTTGTATGTATATGTGGTTTTCCATCAATGGATGGATCTATTTGTATATAAGGATCTCCTTCAATGGTACCCCATCCATAAAGAAAATAGGTTATTTGGTAATTTATTAGGATAATATTTATATTATTCAATATAGTGGGGCACTCTAGAGTATATTATCATCCAAGAATATTAGTTTTTTTTATGTCAGGATCAAACCCATGATATGGGATTTCTATGTGTTTTTATAATATGATTAATAATTCAATTAGTTCAGTTCCACTTAACATGACACATCATATTTTAATGAAATGTGACAAGGACCACACCATGCAATTTAATTCTATGCGGCACAAACACCGATGTGGAAGCTTCCTAATAAATGTATGGTGCGGTACATATGCCAAGGCTTTCCATATGACCCAGAAGATATGTTGTCTCTTGGGTGGATATTCCCTTACATATAATTTGGAACTGGGAACAATAGGTTTAATTTGGGTTTTTTTTGGAACCTCATTGAGGCTTCCTATGTGTCCCTATTAGTTGGGAATCAATGCCCAATTTGTTCAGAAAGACATGGGGTTTACATCGTATGGGAGGTCCCTTAAAATAGTTGTTGGAGATTAAACATACGAATTAGTACTATGTGGTTAGTGATTACACATATGAGGATTCTCATTTGATATACTTCATCAAGAATATAGACAATTGAATATATCATGTTGGGGATCACACCTATGAGGATGCCAATTTATGGGGACAAAAATATGGATTATGCCGTATAGGAGGCCTAATTTAGTGGATATGGTTATGGATTATACTAAGGGTATTTACATAAATGTATTTATGATTATGAGGATTTCATGATCACTGTTAAACTCTAAAACCACATGATAAATTTTCTATGTGGGAATCAAGAAGATTTAGTGGATCTTAAGATCACACAATCCAATTTTTTTTATTGATGGACAGATGATGGATCTCAAAGGGAAGGAGAGAGGGTTTAAATATACATATCTAATATTTAATTTTGGTTTCTAATATATTCCCATCTAGTGACCCATACAATAATTCATCAGGACATAGTATAGGATAAAGAGTGTTGCCTTATTCAAGGAAGTCTATGAGATGATTTTTGGAGGGATTCCCAACTCATACCTATCAAAGAGAGGAGTGATCTGCACCACCCCTCGTTGATGGTCAATTCTCATGGTTCACCTCAATCCCTGGAATGGGTAGGTTCATGTTAGAACATCTGTTGTAAAAATCCTTATTATGATGGGAATGTATACTCAAATACATTCTTAGGTCACCCCATGTTGAGGAGGTTAGAGACATGACTCTTCTTACCATGGTTATATAGACTCACAGGGGATTGCTAATGTTCCTGATAATCATATCATACATGTTAGGTGGATTTGTAAGAGGCCTTGGCCTGATTCTCAAAGATTATTTCATAGAGGGGACAATATGGGGAATAATGATATGAAGCATGGGACTGATGGTTGGTGAAGAGTTGAATTCCTAAGGATTCTCCATTCCACGTAGCATGTTACTATATGGGATAGGGTCCCCCCAACATAGCATGTTACTATGGGATGAGGGAACCATCCCTATAGAATCATGCTACACATACATGGGTTCTGGACCATTGTGTGTCGATAAGCGGGACTATGCTCCAACTATGATGTGATGTGATAAATGATATTGATTTCCTCTTATATATTTTTCCCACATGGGGTTGGGTTCCTCCCACATAGAGATTTTCTACATGGGGTAGAGTTCTTTACAAAAATAATTTTATAGTACATGGTGCTAGGATACAAAGGGGTCATCTATTATACCCATTGAAATTGTTCCCACTAAAGAGTTTTAGTATTCAGGGATGGCTAGTGGAATTATAATTTTCTTCTTAATGCTATTTGGCATATTTTTGCATGATGTTAATAGAATTATTCGAGTTTCAGCTCTCATATCGTCTCTCTTACTGTGATCTTTATTCTTTTGTACTCTATATTCTCTCTAATATAATCAATCCTATTTTTTGTCATCATTGGGGGTCCTTTTATATAGGATTTCTAATAAACGAGGATTTATGTACATGGAAATTTCATTACTTTTGCGGAATTCCCAATACATGACACAAACAGACGTCCAATGACTGTATTAGTTTAGTGTCTTTGAAAACATGGAATATAATATTCTATCTTGCTGAATGATCATAAACATCTCCCATAATGATCATCCCCTTTTTATTTTCCTACCTAAAACCATTATTTATATCCAAGGGGAAAGATAACTTAAAACGGGTGACATCAAATGCTCATTAATGGTAAACATTGATAACATAAATCAAACAATAAACATAAGAATGTAATAACATGAACATAAAGTTTAAATATCAAAATCATGTGTTACGAAATAAATCATGGCAGTTCATAAGGCATAGATAATAAAGGAACATTAACCATGATAAAATAGCATTGGAATACAACATGGAATTTTGGAAAACAAATAGTCGCATAATATTATTTCTATAGTAGGCAAGGCATTGCTACCATGACCATCATAAAGGAAAAGTTTTATCACGGAACATGGTTTACTTGTTGTTCCAACCATGTATTACTAAACCAGATTTACTTATTGTTCCACCCTTGTATTACTGAACCCTATTTACTTTCCATTCCAGTCATGTTTATCTCATGTGGAACAAATATTCACCCAATTCATTGGTTGGATATATAGGTCACATCCATCACATAATGAAATTATTCTTACATGTGGTACAAAAACATAATTAATTCATCATTTCATAACCTATTAAAAAAATGTGCTTCTTAAACATCATTATACCATAGAATAGTCCATATAAAATTTAATTTCATCATTAAAACTATCAAATAAAAGTAGTAATAGGGATATACAAATAACCCTATTTAAATATCAGTATCTAATATGGATAATAATTTTGATGAAACACTCAAAATTAATTCATGAGGATAATACCCTTTCTTCTTAAAAAATGTTTTCTTTTCACACATTTCAATGTAATTTTAAAATAAAAAAAATTATTTGAAGATAAACTTGAAATATTGCTGAGGACACTTCAAGGAAATAAGGTTCTATTATGATTTAAAAATTCTTTCATTCTATATAATATAAAAAAAAATCTCCTTATACTTTTTCCAAAAAAGTAAAAAAGTACGTTGTATAGTAAAAAAAGAACGATTCATTGTATACCATGTAGTAAAAGTAAAAAATGGGTAAAAATGACTTTAAATATACATATAATAATAGAAAAAAATTTATGATTTTTTTTTTCGAAAACATGGAAATGGATGATAAATACATCCCTAGTAAATACTTACATATAAACAATATCAGAAAATAATGAGATTGTGAAATTATCACATACATTATGTTTGATATGCTTGTTATGTGTCCGAACCTCCTGTATAATGATTCAGATAAAGTAATTAACTTATTATAGAATCATGTTCATCATATATGGTCAAATTCCCTTTCAATTGTTTGTAACAATTCATTGTTACTCATTATTCGGGTTTTAACTACTTTATGATCATATGCATGTTTTGCCTAATATGTTCTAGTTCTTCATCATAGTTCAGATTTATATCACTCTAAAATTATATTAAAAAAATAAATACCATATTTATTCATTCTTTACAATTATATAATCATGCTTGAGTGGTTATCATGTAGAACTAATCATATTACATCGTGGAGACTGTAGGTCATATGCACGCATGAGTGACAATATCATTCCCATAATTGATTAATGTAATTTTTTTGAATGGTTTAATCTATTTCAGAATTAGTATCATTCTATAAAAATCATATAAAGTTATTGAATCCATTTTTATACCAATCCAAGTATGGTGGTGGTGAAAAACTGATTACACCACGACATGGATACGATAAATCGTACATACGCACGCATAGTGATTTCCCCTTTATTAGAATGGATGGAAAGATGAAAATGGTTGTTTAATAATTTTAATAACATTTAATTATATAATTTCTATTGGATTTATTATTATATAATGAAACAACTCATGAAGTATAAATATAAACAGAAATAAATATGCATGAACTTGTAGAGAAGACTGCCTCTTCTTTAACGTTCTCTCTTTAGATATCTTCTTAATAGAACTAGAGTTGGTATTTTGAGAAAAAAAGAACCTTTATATTGTAACTAGGGGTGTTATGAAGGGAAATGGGCTGCGTATGGACGATCTTTTCAGCTTAATTATTTTTTGAGAAATGAGGGAGGATGTGCCCTTTTATAATTGAGGTTAGGGTAACTTTTGGAAACCTCAAAAATATAAATTTATAATAACATAAAATCCCATTAAAAACATCCAAATTTTCCAATTTAGAATATAAGATTATATAGGCCTGTAATATCATCAACCAATAAATTTTAAACATGTTTCAATGACCAATAAAACCATATCATTTAAATTTAACACTTAGTCTTTCAATTTCATTTTAACTAGGGTAATAAATATTTCAATATTAAAAGGGAAAAATATTTACTTATTTGATGTAAATTAGATCGTAAATAAATAATTCAGATCATATTTTTAACATATCATAATAATTATATATTTTTTAAAAAATATGATTTTAAATAACTTCATAAAACACATTTGTTTATAAATGATCAATAGTGTCAATTTTGAGACTATGAAATTTATTGATTTTTAAAAATATAATGATAACAGATTATCTTCTAAAAACAATTCTATTATATTCCTATTAGATCAAGGTTTTCTATTAAATTAATTGGACATATTAGTTATCCCAAAATATGTTTATTTTAATATTGTTAATAACATTTATTTCATATTTCTATTAATGAAATAATTACTACAATGATATTGTGTAATTATTTAAAATACTTATTTATTGATTAAAAATTAAAAAAAAAATACTTTAATGAAGATAAATTTAATATAGTTTATGATAATTTATGTAGTATAATTAATATTCTATAAAATAAAACATAATCAAATGATATGATTATTAATGTATAAATGTGACAACTTTAACATTCCTTTAAATAAAATTAATATAAATATAATAATTCATTTTATACTGCCCCAAATGGTCACAATATTTACCCTTGGATGATTATGGTCGATATATACTTGACTAATAATATGTTTTCATGTGTTTGGGACATTTTATGCTTATTAGGATTTTAATAAAAAAAAATTATTGTTTTCCCATCAATTAATTAATTTTTACATCATCAAAGTATAAGACTTTAAGGTAATTTTTATTTCATAAAAATTAAAAATAAATTACCGTGATTTATTTAATACTTTTATCCTTCCATGTAATATTTATTTTCTAAGAGGTAACCAGGTTATAGCTATATTAAAATCATTATACTTATATGAAATGTGAGTTTGACATTTTTTAACGTTCAATGGTTTTATTAATATCTATATCATTTTCATTGTAAATTGGACATTAAATGACTATGTTTCGAACAAAATATGTTAATGGTACAATTTTAATCATACAATAGTATTTTTAGAGGTTTTAGGATAATTTTATTATCCTTATAATATTATTTTTTACACTAATTTACCTAATTTACCTTTAACTGCAGTAAATAAATATTATCGTACCTGCTATTCCTATAATGAAAAAATAAAAGGTACCTATTTACATAATTTATACCTTCTAATTTAAAATATGGAATCAATTTTTCTAAATTCAAAACATGTAATTCAAAAAAAATTAATTTAAAATTACTTACCGTTGTCAAAACCAGAAAGTGGGTTTTTAAGAAGTAAAAACTAGCAAAAGATTGACATGTGTTTATGTACAATTTAAATGTGAAATTATATCCAATGACCAAATTTGGATTCAATGACCAAGAAAATAGTACAATTAAACTTTAAATTTAATTATAAATATAATCAATCTATATAAATAAATTAGGCGAAAAGGTAGTTTTTAATTAAAATCCAATATTTTTTACTATTCATTGAGATATGAATTTTATCCGAAAAATAACAAATATTTCAAAACAAATTAAGTCCCTCTTCCAAATAATATGTGTATTTTGTCAAATATATAATATAAAAGTGTAAAAAACAATATTTTAAATGGGTTCTTAATCAAAATGTGGTAAAACACTATTTTTTAAAAAAAATATTTTTTATCCGAAAAATGAATTTCTTCTTATATAATGCACTTGAAAATACTTAAGATGAATTTTAATGTTATATAAAATTAAAAATTTGGTTAATATTATTCATAATATCTAGTTTATATCCCATTTAATAATAATATTTTAATAATATATCATTGTTTGCTGAAACTCGGTATTGCGTGCAGTGCAAGCTATCAAGGAAGGTTGTTCCTGCATGAAATTCAAGCCATGTCACTATTGCATGTAGTGAAAGCATACTTTTTTGTTTTTTATAACATAATACAAATATATTTATTTTATACATTGACCAATATCATTGCGCAGTGTTGCGTGAAATTAATTCTATGAAAAGAACATAAAATTGTGGGTAACATGATCCAATAATAGTGTTGTATATACTGAAACTAAATTGTGTTACATATATCACAAGATAATATTGGTGTAGCATACAAAATAAGACATCAAAGAAATTAAATATTATCTATCTCATAAAATTTCATGGTGTTTCTTTCTACACCTTTAAAATTAATTTTTCCCTCAAAATTTCTTTGTGTTATAAATGGTTTACCACATGAAAATTTCATTCATGGAAACCCACATAGTAAAATAGAATACTAAAAATTCATTTTAAAAAGGAATGTTAGAAACATAATGGTTACCCAAAGTAACTCATCACTGATTTTCCACATAATAGAACATATATGAGATGTGAAAACATATATATAGAAGAGAAATATAACAATCAAGTTCTGATGTATTGTGATAGAGAATAAGGTTTGGAGAAAGATAACTACCAGAAATCCATAAATCCTTGATAATTGAAGGGAGAATATGATTCATCAGATAAGATGGTACATGGATAACATTTTTGGTTGTAATATCATTTTCCAAAATTTGATTAATTTTTATGCATGATGAGAAATAATTTCTATATTTGAGTAAAATCCCACCATTGGTCTCTCCCTGAACAATTTCAACTTCATCTCTTATTTAAAAAATAATGTTGAATTTTTTATTCTTGAAGTATTAGTATATCATGTGATATAATGATAGGTCATTCTATTTCTATAAAAAAAAGGTTCAAACATTTTATCAAATATGAATATGTCCACCTATAGTGAGACAATACATTAATAATACAAACGTCAACCGGAATATAACTTATACTATCCATAAATGGATAACATTACAATCCTTCCAAATACTGAAAATATAAAACTTTAGAAAAAGGTTAACTAAATCAACATAACATTTTTCCCTCATATCTCATTTCGGATTTCTTGGTTGTCACATTCCAAACATGTGAATACTGTAATCATTTATTCTCTTGAAACATGATAATAACATTAATAACCATAGAACCTTAGTACAAACATGCATTTTGTCAAAATTAACTCTTTACACACACCAAAAATACCAAAAATTATATATGTTCAAACCATGATATCACTGTGTCCTTATATCACTCATGAGCTCATTAAAACTATCAAACATCTCATTATCTAATTATCTCTTCATTATATGCAAATCTTGTGATTTACAAAAATATTTCAATCACTTGTCATGTTTACTGGTAACTTATAATTATGTAAAATCACAATGGACTAGTACATAGATATTCCCATATCCCATAATAATATAAATTTGATTCCACAATAATGTTTTGGAATCCCATGACATAAACACTTAATCATTCTTCCACTTCATTGTCATACTCAACATCACCAATAGTGATTTCATGTGACATCCCTTTTCCTTTATCCTTAAGAGGTTTCCGACATCGATCATTTTTAACCCTTGGATTTGGTAATTGTTCAACATAATGACCTATTTATATGAGCTTGAAGCACTTATTTTTTTAGTATTGTGTTATCTGTATTCTTTTATCTATTCGCATCATTTTCAACTTTTTTCACATTACTTCGACACTCAACTGTTGGATGCCCTTCTTTTTCACACTCGAAACATTTTCTAGTCCCTTTAAGATAGTATCCACAATTCTTATTTCTATGATTTTAGAATAATAAAACATTCATCTTCTTTTCACCATTTTTTTGAGATTTTCCCTTGAACTCCATATTTTGTTTCATGCCAAAACCATGTGATGGAAATCTCACACAAAATTCCAGTTATACACTAATAGCACAACGCAAAATTGATTCAAAGAAACTAAAGTCTCTTATAGATAATTACCTTTGAAGACTTGGTTTTAAGACTCTGAAGAATCAGTCAACTTCACTTTCTGGATGGATGATAAATCTAAATATATACCTTTAAAGTCTTGTAAAATTTACCTCATATGTACAGACATATTCAATATATTTTTTCTTAAGATCAAGGAAATAATTTTCCATTTTTCCAGGAATATGAGGGATATACTTCTTGAAATACAAGTTCTTGAACTCATCTCATTCCATGGATTCAATTACATCTTGCTACCTTGAATTATTTATTAGAGTCCACCGCTGGTCTAATTTATCTTATAAATGATAAACAACTAAAATCACTTTCTCATGTTCTGAATACTGAAGTATGGAAAATATATTTTCAATGGTACTGATCCACTGTTCAGTAACAAGTAGATCATAATACCCATATACTTAAGGGGAAAATATCCTCATGAAGGACATAATATAATATTGTTCCCTTCTGGAATCATTTGAAATAACAAAATGATTCATATCTTATGTAAGTACAGTACTAATGTTTTTCAAGACATCTCCCATAACATTTGTTTGTTCAAGAGTAAAATAATTGCATTTCCCAGTGCACTTATCAATAACACAGTTTATTCAGGTTTCATCCATTGTCTAAAACACAAAAAGAATAATGTGAGAGGAAAAAATGATACAAGGAAAACCACATAATCAAAAGGGATTATTATCATTCTCTAATATTTTAGGATAAATATTAGGTTATTCATGGTTGTTACCATAATTATAGGACTATAAGCTATAGTTATACATAGCCTTAGGGACATCACTAGAAATACCTTAGAAATATCTCTAGGGATCTCACTAATTTTTTCAAATCCTAGTATCCAAAGGTTGACTAAACCTTTTCTTTGATACCAACTCTAAGGACACAAGCTTGACGTATATAGACATTACATTACTTTTGAGGAATTCTCAATACATGACACAAATAGAAACCCAAAAGACTGTATTAGTTTAGTGTATTTGGATACTTGGACCATAATATTCTATCATGGTTAAAGATCTTAAACATCTCCCATACACTACTGGAAAATAAGTCTATAGCCATTGTTTTAAACCGTGTTTATAGGTTATAGCCATTGTTTACTCAATTGTGGCTGGTATTGGATTGTCTATTGGGTAAAACCTATAGCCACAATTTGAAAATCATGGCATAGGATAAAATAACTAATCATCTATAACCATGGTTCCCATCCTCATCTATATGACTATATCCACAGTTTTGGACCGTGTCTATAACACTATAGCCATAGTTTTGAACTATGGTTATAGGACATCACATTTCCTAAAAAATCATCATCATTCAGCTGGTGTTGGACCCTTTCACCTCCTGCAAACCCATTACCACTGTCACACCCCCTGCACTGCACCCTTTCACCCCCCCCCCCCCCCGCAATCCATGCACCCCCTTCTCACCCCCATGTCCCCTTGAAAACACCTCCTTGAACACATGTACACCGCTTTCACCACCCCTACTGGATACACCCACTACACCCCATCCTAGGAAACCCCACCCCCCCCCAGACAGACCCCTCCCCCTGGAAAAATATGTCCCCCCTCTTGGCCACCGCCTGGACAGACCCCCCCCTCCCCATCCCCCCTTGACAGAACCCCCCCAACCCTTGGAAAACACCCCCTGGATAGCATCCCCCCACCCCTGGACATACACCCCCTGCATAGCCCCCCCCCCCCCCCCCCGAACTAACACACCCCCCCTCCTGGTCACCCCTGGATAGACCCCCTCCCCCTCCCCCCTTGACAGACCCCCTCCCCCTGGACATACACCCCCTATACAGCCCCCCCCCCCAAATACCCCTTACACATCTCATGTACCCCCCCTGGTCCCCTTACACATGCACCCTTGAACCCCCCCCCCCCACCCCCCCCATGTACACCTATACACTCCCACTAAACACCCATTGCAGCACCCCTGTTGGACCCCATTGCAGCACCCCTGCTAGACAAACCCCTTCCCCCTGCACCCCCAACACCCCCATTCACCCTTTCACTCCCTATGCACCACCATCCCCCCCACCACACCCCCTTCCACCCACCCCCTAAACAGACACCCCCTGGATTTCATCACCCCTTGGAGGACAACTCCTATAAACAGAATACCCCTAGACACTCCCTGGACATTCACCCCCACCCCTGATCATACACCCCCACCCCTAGAAACCCCCCCACCCCCTCGATAGCACCCCCACACCTAGACAGTATCCCCCCTAGACAGACACCACCCCTAAACAATATCCCCCCCTCCAGAAAAACACACCCCTTAGACAGAACCCCCACCCCCACCCCTTGGGATAAACACCCCCTCCTATACAACATCATCTGTGGAAAAAATCCCCCCATGCT
Source organism: Viscum album (assembly GCA_963277665.1). Lineage (NCBI taxonomy): Eukaryota > Viridiplantae > Streptophyta > Magnoliopsida > Santalales > Viscaceae > Viscum > Viscum album. The sequence continues at coordinate 585,574,117 of OY728141.1, read as the reverse complement.
CACCCATTCCCCTTGTCCCCCTAGACATAATCCCCTATGTCTTGACAGACACCCACCCTAGACAGCAGCCCCCACCCCCATAGACAGACACCCCCCTGCACCCCATTCACACCCATTTACCCTTTCACCCCCCCTGCACAACCCCCATTTCACCCTCCCCCCCCTGGCACAACCCCTCTTTCACCCCCTGTAACCTTACACACACCCTCTTACACACCTACAAACCCCCCTGAACCCCCTACTGGACACCCATTGAACCACCCCTAATGGACACCCCCCCCCCCACACACACACACCTATGTCCCCTTGCACAGTCCCAATTCCACCCCCCCCCCACATACCCCCATACACCCCCTTAAACATCCCTTACACCCACCCTGAACACCCTATTCCCCTTGCACACACCCCCTTGCACACCCCCTGGACACCCCCCTTACACCACCCCTTGCACCACCCCTTTTGGACCCCTCTTGAACCACCCATATTGAACACCCCCTCCCCCTGGATAGACCCCCTCCCCCCGGACAGACAACCCCCACACAGAGGGGTAGGCCATTTCTTCTTGGAGTGGTGTCTCTTAGAGGGGTCATTATCTTCCTTATTATTCTACTATATCCTCCATTCTTCTATCATATTATGTAATTAATGTACATAGTAATTTCTACATATAAAGATATACATTTTTATTAGACTCTATCTTTTGGATACCTATAATATTATTCTTTAATTGAGATGTTTTAGATATAGAGGGAGAATCATGATTGAATAATTATAATTGAATACATTTACAAACCTATGGATAACATTGTAGATTAAGGCTCTCATACATATATTGTTGGAGTATAATTAATAGTTACATAATCGACACAATAGGTTTATTAGTTATCTACTCACATAATAGATGAAATTAACACAATAAAAACCCATTCAAAAATGGTGTATTGTGTGTGGTTACACTTGATTGGATGAACTGATAAAAATTTCCCAAACCAAAAAAATATGAAATTATGAATTTATTGTTGGAATAATTAATTATTCATGGAATTACATGGGTTTTTTATTTCTTTTTTGAATATAAAAATAATGGGCCTACCTGGATTCACATCAATGTAGTGTTGATTAAGTGATTTGGGGGTGTGGTGGTGGAATATTTAGAGGATATGGATACAAAACAATATAATAACTTAAAACTACATAGGAATATTAAAATATGGGTGTTTTGGGATTTTAGAGCCTTTATAGATGCATTGAAAGGAGTATAAATAGGTGTTTGAACTGCCACATGATCCTTCTGAACGGACTAGTCACCAGGATCTATCTTTTTCTTTGACACTACAGTCTGAGATGAATAATGGAGAGAAAGAGTAGATGAATATAAATACATAAATGTAGGTTACTTATATTTTTTCTTTTAATCATACACATATTTGATTATTTCAATTTGTTTTGGGTTGCAAAAGACATTGATTTGATGTATGACATTTCAAGAGGATCCTGTGGAGTTTCCATTCCAATGACCAACATCAGAATTTATAAATCCTATTTGGATAAAGAGAAACCCTATGGAAAATATATATGTATATAAATATATTAATGTGGTGTAAGGATTTAGGGAGAAGCATTAATCAAAAAATGATACAGTAATGTTCTTTAAATGGTTGTGTGTTGAGAACGAAAAGTCTTTAGACCAAAGAGAATGTATAAAAAATCAAGACCAATGCACTGGAAAGAGTTTCTTAATATTTATAAATTATTTTATATAGAATAAAGTTATTTTCATTGTAATAGGTTACAAAATCATTTAAATTTATATATAAATATGTATAAAATTTTAATTTATTGGTTCTAGTGTCATTTAGAGCCCAATTGCAAATATCTTTGGCTAATATGACCACTTTGGAGGTTTTGTGGTATGGTAATAACTACTCTAAGAATATAGATATAAATTTGTTTTATTTTAGTGTTTATTTATACTATAAATACAAGAAATTTAATATCCTTTATAAATAAAAGGTTGTTAATGGAAGTGAATCAAAATAGGCCAGTCTAGTTTTTTAGCATTGGGAAATCATTGTCCATAACCACAGAGCCATCAAGAATTCTAGGAAATTCTAAATAGAATATGCCTCATTGGTAATTATATTTTGAAAAATAACATGGTGCATAAATATTGAAAATATAAAATAGTTTAATTGATAACTCACTTTGATAATAAAATAAGAAGAATATTCTTTAAATATCACTTCGGATGCATATAAGTTGACAAATTTTGGAATGAATATGAAATTATTGACGATGAAAATATACAATTTAAACATAGATGTAATTTTTTCTCTAGGAATTATTGATATCATAACTCCTAATGTTTCTAATCCTTTTATCTTTGTAAAATACAATATCTTCTTGAATTATCTATTTGCTTTATTTTTCCCTGTAAAAACACTACTAGAGGTGCATATTTGGTTGTGAGACTAGTTCAGATGTTGAGGGGGAATTTTAAATGAAATCTAAATGGGGGATTATTGGGATAATAGTTTATTTTTTAGAATCAATTTGTGGAAGAATTCAATTATAAAAAGATAATATATCCTCTAAAATTTGTGATTAATAAAAACACATCCAACGTTAGGCTTCAATAGGTATGAAAAATAGAACATTTCTTAAAATTAAGATTGTCATTGAGAACTTTTTTCCTCTATATTAGAATGAAATTTTAAGTGGAATAGAATAATGTTGAAATATCATAAAAAAATATCACATGAGTCTGTCAGATGTTTTTATTTTCTAAAGTGGGAGATGTAATTCTCTCAAGAAATTTATAATCTATGACAAGGTGGTAGTTGTATTTGAATTATTTGGCCTTTCCAAAATTATTAAATGTTATAATTTCAAGAAAGTGGTGATTAGGGGAACATTGGATTGGATTGTAGATTTAAATAATAGTGTGGGGTGGTGTTGCACTGGGGAAGGTGAGTGCCTAACAAATACTGAGAAATTATTGTAAATGTATTTGAATGTTGTTTTACTACTAGATGAGAGTAGGTTGGGGATGATGATGTGTACCTATTGTAACTGGTGACATCCATATTATTAATCATCCACTAATTGAATTTGTCTTATCCAACATATATTTGACACATCTTATCTCTCAATGAACTCACCAATGTTGGATGAACTATAGCTCAAAAAATAGTTCTGAAGAAGCTTTTCATTTCAATTGTTAAAATCATGTATTTTATTTCATGATTTTTGTAAGTAAGATAAATTCAAAAAACTAGAAAAAATTCTTTCTCACAAAAAATACAGGGAGAATAGAGAAGAAGAAGATAAATCTCATGATCATATCTTAGGAGCCTTATCAACTTCAACTTGAATTAGGTGGTGAATGAAGAACACAACTCTAGTATGTAGTGCTTCTATGATGGGTAAATAATAATATAGTGAGACGTGGAACCAATAAGTATTCAAAAACTACTGGTTTTGGTATAGGTTAGTACCACATGACCTTAAAGGTGGTATATGTATCATATTGAGTGATTAAATATCGGATTTCATCACTAAAGTCTAATGTGGGACTCAGAAAAATAGTTTCATCAATGAGAGGAAGGCCAACCAATAGAGGATATGGACCATGATCATAGTGGATAGAAAATCACTGTTATTTTTCCACCATGACTTGGTAAAATACATGGATGTAATGTTTCATTTAAATGATTTTTTATATTCTAGAATCATGATCATTTTAGAGTCCATAGTCGAAGGTGTAACATTGAATAGAATATTATTACTTCTCTTGGATGGCCTAAAGATTCCAAAATGAGCACCGAGGGGAGGTCCGTCTTTGGTGAACACCATAGTACATTTATAAAGTACATATGGGAAATAGGGGGGGAATTATGGGAATGTTGTTCACCATGGTAGACTATTCTATGGTGTGTTAAAGAGAGATGTTAGAGGACCCATGCATCATGGAATTGGGTGTGTTGGGTGTTAGATTTTTTGGATATACAATCAAAACCCCCTAATGAGTGTGGTGATGGGAATTTTATTATGAATATTTTTGGAAATAGTGGTATGTTGTGATAAGAGAAGCACCATTCCATGTTCAGATATCCGAGTAACAATGTTGATCTTTTTGGGAGAATTAAATATGATAATTAACCAAATTTCATGGATCTAGTTATTGAAAAAAATTCCTTACATTTATAATGAATATGTGTTCAAATTATAGATATGGTTATGTTTTCAAATAAATATATAAGGTAATGATCGGGGTGTTGGACTAAACATTTTTTGGAATACCAAAAAAGATATACAATCACAATATAAGGTTAAATAGTATATATTTGTGGAGATATATTTAGATAATTTATGTGCATTAAATGAATATGTTTGAAAATAAAAAAAACGTGTACAATTCCAAAAATTATTTTTGAAAAATCTAGAGAATGTGAATTTATTCCATCACTTAGATAAAAGGGTTTGGTTTCTAGAATCTATATAACTTGATAGAGTAGTTAGAGAGATTATATATGTGAAAAATCAAGTTATATATCTCAATTTTAAGGATTAAATAGAAAAAATAATTTCATTACTAGATATGTTTTAAATCTATAAGTGGTGGATTGAGATAAAAATTCATTCACTACTTCATCAAAATAATAATGAAAAAATACTACAATGTAATTCCTCTTAGAATTGTCTATATCTAGACAAGAGAGATCTATGTCTATGATTTTGTGGTATTCATAAATTCAACCCTCAAACTATAGAGTTTTTCTCATCTAGACTACATGAAACAAAGTATATTAATGTGAAGGGAGAAGCAAGAATCAAATAAAAACAATGATTAGAGTGAAGTCTCATGATAAATAGAGAGATATTTGCAAGTCACTAAACTATTATCGAATACCATGATGTCTATAAACTTACCATCATTATCGTAATGTAGTGGGTTGGTAGAAATTAAGTTGGTGTGACCCAAGATTGGAAATGCACCTTTCCAATCCTAATTATAACACATAATATGATTAGTTTTATAATATGTTATACCATCACAATGTCATTTGTATGCCTAAATTTTGGGAATAGGCTTTTCACACATGTCATGAACACCCCCTCCCCCTTCCCCTCCCCTACACACCCCCTACCCCCTGCCACCCCCTTTCCACCCCCTTTCACACCCCCTACCCACCCCATGCACCCCCTGTACACCCCCCTGCACACCCCCTACCCCCAGCACACCCCCTACCCCATGCCCACTGCCCCTGCCCAATCCCCTGCAAACCCCCCTGCCCACCCCTTGACCACCCCACACCTTCTACCCACCCCATTCACCCCACATTCCACCATCCACATTTCATTACACATCAACCAATTAATTCAAGTAAAATCATAGGAAAACTCTTAGAGACATGTCATTTAATACAAGAATAACTATTCATTTTATTCTAACAAGGTCCTATCAATTTAATCAATCAAGGAAAGGTCTTCCACCATGAAAATTCATTCCATAAAAATTATTCAATTCACATAGTGGTGACTTGGTCATTACATCACTTACCAACTTGGGAAATTCCATCTTAAAATTCTAACGGTGCATAAAGGGTGTTTTGGTTCAAACAATTGTTTTAATAAAAAGATGACTACCCCTTACAAGGATATAAAAAAGTTCAAGTATGATGTTTTATTTATGACTAACAATAACATCAAGTATAAGAAAAAGATCAATGCAATAATTTCAATCAAGGTCTACCATTGTGAGTTTTTGCAGACAATGCACCTCCATTGGAGGGGTTTTATTACAAAACCGAGACTTTTTTATAAAAAAACAATTATCTTAACTAAAAATTATTCAGGAATTTCAATTGAAGATAAACATGAATAAATAATAAGGCAACTAAATGAAATTTAAAACATTCATGAATTTAAGAGAATAGGAGAGGGACCCTACCTCAACCTCAAGGTGTGTTTGCTTTTGATGATGACAGCTCAAATCTTCTTTATTTCTGATTGCATACATATCAAACTTCATATATATATATAAGGACACCTACCCCTCGGTACCTATTTGAATGGCCCAATATGCACCCGAGGGACCTTAGATATATGTTTATACTTGCATATACCCCTATACACTTACACATGTATGAATTTTTCATATCTATATATAAGCACATGTAGCCCCAATATATATATATTCATACTTCCGTGAGTGAATATATGTAATGGGGAACTTATAAATGTATATTTCTAACTATTCATACACATTTAAGCCTTTTTCAATGGTGAATCGAATCCACCACAACAAAATCAACTAAAAACACCATCAATAAATTTACCCTTTTATCATACATTCATTTAATTCATAATACAATTAATAATAAATTACAAAATAATTCAATATTTCTTTCTTACAATTTTATTTCCAACATTTGGTGATTCTTGAAATATAAAAGGTGAATAAAATACTTCCACAACAATCAAAATTTTCAATATATCATAAATTTCAATCAAGAATCATCATCTTGTATCAATAAAAATAATTATTGTTCTACTCATATGATTATCCTATATAAAAATAAATTACTTAGGTTTAATTAGTTATTTTGATTATGTTAATCCATATATTCTTATTAATAAAGAGAAATTATTACTAATTACACAATTTAAAATAATAACAATGGATATGTTTTGAATCCCTTAACTCAAATGATACTTCTGAAAATCATAGCATGACAGTAAGGAATGATGAATGGTCACACTGCCAAGAACATGAAGATCCTTATAATATATTAAAAAAACTCTTGTTGACTACAAAAAATAAACACATCAAGTGATAAGGAATCCAAATAACATATACTCCCTAAGAAGATAAAATAATAAAGAATGGATAATAAAAGTATATTGAATCCCTGTGGATCTCAATGAGAATGATCACTTGTAGCTGAAAAATAAAGAGGAGGGTCACAGATCGGGGGAGGATGTAGCTGGAGGGCTCTGACATGAGAGGTTGGTCACAGATTGAGAGGAGTGTCTTCGTGAGAGGAGGGTCACTGTGAGAGGTCGAGGGATGAGGGTCTATTGGGGGAGGATAGAGGAGGAGGGTACCGCCATGAGAGGAGGGTCGCATATTGAGAGGAGGGTTACCGAGAGAGGAGGGTCATTATGATAAGTCAAGGGTGGAGGGTCGATCGAGAGAGGATGGAAGAGGAGACCTATGTGGGAGGAGTGTCAATCAGAGAGGATGGGGTAAGAGCCTGACTCGGGTGGAGGGTCAATCAGGGGAGGATGGGGGAGCCCGATGAGTTTTGTAAAAAAACTCAGGAAACATTTTAACCATGGTTTTTTAATTAAAACCTGGAAAAACAGGCTATAGTCATGTACCTAAAAAATTGTGCCTCTAGGTCTATGGATATAGCCTAAATTTCTAGAATGGATAACGATAGTCCAATTTTTTTCTTAGCTAAAAACATTCTTTATATTCTGGGGAAAAGGAATAATAAATAGGATGGGAAAAAATTCGTAGTAAGGGTAAAATTGATAACATAAAACAAACCATAAACATAATAATATAAATACATAAACATAACTTTTAAATATCAAAATCATGATTCAAGAAATAAATCTTGGCAGTTCATAAGGAATATATCATAAAGGAACATTAACCAGGATAAAATAGCATTGGAATAAAACATTAAATTTTTTAAAAACAAATAACCACATAATATGATTTCCATAGTATCCAAGGCATTGCTTCCAATACCATCATAGTGGAAAAATTCCTTCACTGAATCAGGTTTAATTTCTATTCTATCCATGTATTAATGAACCTGATTTAAATTTCATTACAACCTTGTATTATTGAACCATATTTATATACCATTCTAGGAATGTTTATGACATGAGATATAAATCATTACCTAATGCATTAGAGGGAGATATAGGTCCCACAAATCTCATAATGAATTCATTCTTACATGTGCCACAAAAACATAAATCATTCATCATAGTATAATCCCTGAAATAAAATGCTCTTATTAAACATCATTATATCATATCATAATCCATATAAAATATAATTTCATCACTAAAACAATAAAATCATAGTGGAAATTGGGATAGAAGTATAAATCTATTTAAATATAATCATCTTATATGGAAATTAATTTTTTTAAAACAATCAAACATTATTCCTGAAGAAAATATCCTTCCTAATTCAATAATGTTTTCCTTTCTCAAAATTCCATGAATTTTTTAAATAGAATATTTCAGTTGAAAATAAACATAAAATATTTTAGTGCATTATTCATGGAAATTAGGCACTATGAGGATGTAAAAATACTTACATTCCATATAAGTTAAAAAAACATTCTCATTATACTTTTTCCGGAAAAGACAAAAAGAACCTCGTATGGTAAACAAAATAAAGATTCCTTCCATAACATGTTGTGAAAGTAAAAAATGGGTAAAAATGATTTTAAATAGAAATTTAATAATATATAAACTTTTATGAAAACTTTTTTTAGAAAACAAGGAGTTGTATGATAAATATATCCCTAGTAAATAATTACATATAAACAATCTCATAGAACAATGAGATTATGAAATTATCCATTACCATAGGTCCGATATGATTTATATGTGTCCAAACCACTATTATAATGATTTAGATAATTTTATTAACTTATTCAAAAATCATGTTCATCATATATGGTAATATTTTAATTCAATTGTTTGTAACAATTCATTGTTACTTGTTATTCGGGTTTTAACTGCTTTTTGATCGTATGCATGTTCTCTCGAATAATTTCAAGTTATCTTTATTATATCATATTAATATAATTATAAAATTATATTTACATAATAAATACCATATTAATTCGTTATTTAAATTTATATAATCATTCTTGAGTGGTTATCATGTAGAACGAATCAGATTGCATCGTGGAGATGGTTGGTTGTACATACTCATGAGCAACGAAATCATTCCCATAATTGTTGAATGATATGGATTTGAATGGTGTAATATATTTGAGAAACAATATAATTTTATAATAATAAAATATATTTATTACATCCATATTTATACCCATCCAATTAAGGTGGTTGTGAAAAATATATTACACCATAGTGTGGAGACGGTAAGTCGTTCATACGCACGCGTGGTGATTTCATTTTCATTGGATGGATAGAAAGTTAAATGTTTTTATTTAATAATTATATTAACATATCAGTATATAAGTTATACCAGAGTTATTATTCTATAATGAAAAAAATCATTATATATAAGTATAAGTATAAATAAATATGAACAAATTGGTAGAGGATATTACCTCTCCTTTGATGTGCTCTCATTTGATCTCCTCTTAATGAAACTAAAGTTTCTCATTTGAGAATACCAACACCTATAGAATGTGACTAGTGATGTTTATAATATAAATGGATAGGTTATGGACTAAGAGTATAGATTAATGAGTTTTGGAGAAATTAGGCAGGAAGTACCCTCTTATAATTGAGGTTAGAGGCACTTTTGGAAAGCTAAAAAATATTAATTTATAATAAAATAAAAACCCACTGAAAAACCTCCAAAATGTACAAAATTAAGCGATTAAATGATATATGGTTGTAATATCATCAACCAATAAAGTTTAGAGAAGATTTTATGTCCACTAAAACCTTATATTTTGAATTTAACACTTACTTATTCTATTTCATTTTAACTAAGGTGATAAATATTTCAATATTTAAAGGGTAAAATATTTACTAAATTTGATGTCAATTAGATCATAAAAGAATAATATAGAACATTTTTGAACATATCATAATTATTATATAGTTTTTAAAATGTATTATGATTTTTAAATAATTTAATAAAACACAATTTTGATAAAAAATCAATAGTTTAAATTTTAACACTATTAAATTTATTGGTTTTTAAATATACAAATATAATAAGTTAACTTGAAACAAACTATTTTATTATATTCCTATGAGGTCATGGTTATATGGAATATTTACTGGACATATTAAGTATCAAGAAATATATTTATTTTAATATTTTTAATAACATTTATTTGATATCATTATTAATAAAATAATTACTATAATCATTTTGTGTAATTATTTAGTATACTTATTTGTAGAGTAAAAATTAAAAATAAAATAATATTACGAAGATAAATTTAATATATTTCATTAAAATATATGTGGTAGATTTTATATTCTATAAAATCTAACATAAGAAAAATTTATACATAATAATGTATGAATGTAACAATTTTAACATTATTTTAAATAAAATAATACAAATTGAATAATCTATTCTATAAGGATCAAAATGGTCACTATCTTGACCATTGGATGATTATGGCTGAGATTTTCTTGACCTATAAAATTTGGTAATGGGTTATGGAATTTTTATGGTTATTAAGATTTTAATAAAAACTCTTTTATTGATTTCTCATCAATTAAGTAATTTTTACATCATCAAAGTATAATACTTTAAGGTAATTATATATTTCCAAGAAATTAAAAATAAATTACCATGATATATTTAATTATTTTATCCTTCCATGTACTATTTATGTTCTAATATATCACATGGTTATCCCTCTATTAAAATTATTATACTTTTATTAAATGTGAGTTTGACACTTTGTCACTTTCTTGGTTTTATTATTATCTATGTCATTTTCTTTGTCATGTTTCCATTTAATGGTTATGTTTCTAAACAAACATGTTAAGGGTATAATTTTATTCATAAAATAGGATTTTTTCATGTTTTTGTATAATTTTAGTGTCCTTATCATATTATTTGTTACAATAATTTACCTGATTTACCTTTAATTATGGAAAATAAAAATCACTAGAGTTACTATTCCTCTTATGAAAAACTAAAAGGGAACTATTTATATAATTTAGACCTCCTGATTACAAATATTGAGTCTATTTTTTGAAATTGAAAACAATTAATTTTTTGAAATTAATTTAATATTAATTCTCGTTGTCAAAACCAGAATACTGGTTTTTAAGAAGTAAAAAATATCAAAAGATTTGACATGGGTTTATATCCAATTTGAATATAAAATTTATTTTAATGACCAAAATTGTATTAAAGTATTAAAACATAGTACACTTATAATTGAAAATCAATTAAAAATATAATCTAACTATATAAATAAATTTGACAAAAATGTAGTTTTGAATTAAAATGCAGTATTTTTTTACAATTCATTAAAATATGAATTTTATCAAAAAAATTCCAATAGTTGAACCAAAGTAAATCTTTATATCCTTATTCTATATAAGATTTTTTTTTCAAATATAATATATAAAATTTTTAGAAACTAGATTTTTAATGGGAGCACCATCAAAGGGTAACAAAACTATATTTTTGGAAAAATACTTCTTTTATCCCAAAAATTGAATTTGTTCTTATATCATTTTATTGAAAATAGATAAGATGAATTTAAATGTTATATAAAAATTCAAAATTTGGTTAATGCTATTCATAATGGCTACTTTATATCCCATTAAATAATAATATTTTTATAATATATCATTGTTTATTGAAACTCGGTATTATGTACAACACAATCTATAGAGGAAGGTTATTGTTGTGTGCAATAAAATCCAATTCACTGTTATGTTTAGTGAAATATTACTTTTTTGATTTGTATAACATAATCCAAACATAGTTCTTTTATACATTGAACAAAATCTAAACTTAGTGTTGCGTGAAATGAATTCTGTAAAACGAACTTGATATTATGTGTAACACAAGACATGAATAGTGTTGTGTATACTACAAGCTATTATTGGGTTTCATATAGAAAAATCTAATCTTTCTATTGCATACAACCCATGAAATTAAATAAATTAAAAAGAAAATGTCACATAAAATCTCAGGGTGTTATATGATTGGAGGGACCAGATATCGTGATGTGTGGTTGTCCATAGCTAAACACATGGCTTCTTTTGTGGGATCCCAAGGAGGATGCCCCAGCTTAAGAATGAATTTATCTGTGGGGAGTGGTAATTTTTGGGGATAATTCACTGCTCATCCATAAAAATTAATGAGGTTTATTTTCAGGTGCTAATGGTATGTCACAACCCACGAAAGATCTAATTTGTGGGAGATGAAATCACCTTCCAACCCAAAAAATGAATGTTGTTTTGTTTGTGGGTGTTGACAATAGCATCTTATCCCATGAACTATTTCATTCCCACATATTCTTGTAAATGGGAGAAGAAATCATCGTATTACACTGAAATTAATTCATTTCAATTAAGGACACCATTGGTTCCATCCCATCTGACAAACTATTTCATTCATGGGTTACATTGTGAAGAGGTGGATTTCCATGCGGAGTTGTGGTATGTAAAGAAATATTTGAGTCACAGGATCAACTCATCCTTCATGTATTCACCCATCTGAAAATTCTTTTGAAATTCTTATTTAAAATTTTTATTCCCTTTTTTAAAATTAATTTTGTTTTATTCTTATTTTATGTTGAATTCCTATGACCTAAAACTCACATAATTCATAAAATTTTCACCTTTAGGGGTTCATTCTATATTTCCATTCAACGAATTAGACATCCTTAATCTCTAAAATTTTGTACCCTTTGTTTTATACTTTTATCATAGTCAAAGAGCCAAATAAAAACAATCCTTAATCTGTTATATCACCAAACATTAATTAATTTCCTTATTTTCAATGAATATAAATTCAAAATATACAGAAAAAAAATGTTTCACATAGGGTTTTATTTGATTACATATTTTAGAGGGTGTTATATCCTCCTTTTATATTTTCATTGATCTCTTTTGATCATACACCAAAAATTATACATCCTTCTTCTAATAGTGGTAATATTTGATTCCCTCAATGAGATATTAATTGGCCCTATTTTTCACCATAAAATTTCATCATTTAATTACTATATTCTATTATGATTTTATTACTGAAGATAAATCATTATTAATTCCATTTTTCTTAAGGTAACTGTCCACATTTATAGTTTTCTACTATATTCTATTAATAGATCATAATATAATAAATGTGTTCCCTGCATCATTTTTACTCTCCATTCATAGATATTGAGTCATACAACTATAATTGATCGTATATCTGTAGATCCTTAAAAAATATAGGTGATTTGAAAAACATCTTAGACTAACCACATTAATAGAGATCCATAATTTTCATGGATTTACATGATAATACCTATGTTTTTGAGAAATTCATTATGAAAATAAAATCCAACAACCATGTTATATTGAAGAGGTGTATAGTTGCTATAGATTTATTATTATGAATAAAATTTCAAGGACCATAAGAGAAATATGGTTACTAAACTATTACTCACATTATCATATAGTTGATAAGGGTTGTTGATATAAAGAGTTGCATCAAATAATGGAGTTTGATATTTCCTCCAGAAAAATGACATGGTGGTAGTGTATTCTTCGAGATGATTTTCGATTCCTTATAAATATTTACTTGTGTACGATTTGGAATAATCAATATTAATATTTGTATTAATGATATGGAGGTATTTCCTTTATGGTGAAAAGATTTATATATGTACTCAACGTAAGATAATAATGTATATATTCATATAAAAGGAGAAAAACATGCACCATCATAGATAGTTGGAGCTGATCAATGGTTATGACAAGTTAATACATTTCTACTAAATTAAGGAAAATATGGTGGATAATGATCTAATTAAGAATGATCATGACACCATATACACAGTATGATTTACAGAAACCCAATACTCATGGGTTTTCAATGGAACGACCCTGAAATATTATGAATAGTGGAGAAAACCTATATTTTCATAATTACTGATCAACCATCAATCCATGTGAATATCAAGAAGTCACAAAATAATGATATAGAGATTCAAAATGTAAGAAACCAATTCTTACTTTGAGGTGAGGCTTACTATTATTCCTTTTCCTTTGAGTTGTTTTTGAGAAAACAATGGGAAAATAGACTTGTACTAGAATCATCTGGTCATATGGGCTGATTCAAGATTATGCGCCATGTAATCCTAAGTACAAAATGTGTATGTCAACAGTGTATGAAGGGAATACTGTTGAGTGAATAAGGTTTTCCTTATGACTTTTCCATTCCTTCTTGTTTTGAAAATCACAAACACCTTATATTTAAAAAAATCGCTTTTATAAGGAAAATCTATTTTATAAGGAAAATTGCTTTTACAAGGAAAATCGCTTTTATAAGGAAAATTGATTTTATAAGGAAAATCTCTTTTATAAGGAAAATCGCTTTTATAAGGAAAATCGCTTTTATAAGTAAAATCGCTTTTATAAAGAAAATCGCTTTTATAAGGAAAACTGATTTTATAAGAAAAACTTCTTTTATAAGAAAAACTGCTTTATTAAGGAAAATTGCTTTTATAAGGAAAATTGCTTTTATAAGGAAAGCTGGTTTTATAAGAAAAACTGCTTTTATAAGAAAAACTGCTTTTATAAGAAAAACTGCTTTTACAAGGAAAACTGCTTTTATAAGGAAAACTGCTTTTATACGGAAAACTTCTTTTATAAGAAAAACTGCTTTTATGAGGAAAAATGTTTTTATAAGGAAAATTTCTTTTATAAGGAAAACTGCTTTTATAAGGAAAACTGCTTTTATAAGGAAAAATGCTTTTATAAGGAAAATTGATTTTATACGGATAATTTATTTTCTAAAGAAAATTATCCTTATCATATTTTCATTATCTATATCTATATATTTCTTAAGTATAAAAATCAGATTTATTTTTGGTTAGACTCCGAACTTTCATTTTGTTTGCACTTTTATAATTTCTCTACTCTTTGATATTCTTCTTACACTTCGAACCATCACTCCGAACTTTTTAGCTAATCTTGAAACGATGTCATACTTTATGTTACACTTGTTTTGTTATAAAACGATGTTTTCTATTCCGTTATAAACTAACCGTTGGTTAAGTGAAACGTGTACAGGTCCCTCCGAATTTTAAGGAAGATATGACCATTGGAAAGGAGGCCGACCGAGCCAATAAATAGGAGCTCATTTGAAAGTGCTCAAAACACAATGAAGTTGATCGATCTAGAGACCACACGCTGCTAAGGTGATTTCTAGAAAGAGAAAGCTTTTCAGGCTTTGTGCATACTGAACCGCTCGTTCAGTTTTTGCTTCGTGCAACTCCGAATGTTGGTGATTACATTCGAGGACTTCTGAGGATAGGAAGACAGAGGTTCCGACTACCTTAAAGTTCGAGGGATTCCTTGCTGAGGAAGACAGAGGTTCCAAATACCTTGAAGTTGAGGCTTGCGGGGATAGAAAGACAGAGATTCCGTTTTTTGTATCGAGGGCTTACCCTAGTGTGGGTAAGATAGACTTGCTTGAAAGTATAAATCAAGAAACCTTTATCCAAGGTTGTTGGATATCCTTCTCTTTGGGTTAAAAGACTTATATCTTGTTATTTTTAGTTTTACTACATGTTTGTTTCCACTGCATATTGTATTGTAAGGAAAGTAAAACTTTCTTATACTTCCTTACTTGTACTCTATTTCATTTAGATTCTATACGCTTTAAGGTATAATCTCATATTGTAATATTTAGTTAAGTTTCAATTTCTGGATCCATATTTCCAGAACCTACTTTCAGAATCTCTTTCTAGTTTTAAGCAAGTACATAGAACTTGAAGTTTATAACTTCATTCCTTATTCCAATTTTTTCAATTGGTGTTAGAGGTGTTGTGAATTTGCTTAGTTTTACTTTGTTAAAATTATAACTTTCTTTATCTAAGGAAAACATAGTTATTCGTAATCAACTTTAAAGATTCCAAAGGAAATTTTTAAAGTGTACAATTCACCCCCCTCTTGTATATTGAGCATCTACATTATTATTTCGATCCTACAATTGATATCAGAGGAGGTATCTGAAATACTTATACTCACCTTTAAGTTTTTCTTGTTCATTTTCCTTTATCCTTCATACATGGTTAGAAAGTTCTTTGTCATTTTGAACATTATCATTCCGAACTTTGTGATTAAGAACTTTTTCTACTAACAATTTTTTGTATCCAAGGTTATTTTAAGTATGGCAGGAGTCAATGTTGGTTCCATTGATAATCTAAATCCTACAAGACCACCAATCTTTGATGGTAATAACTATGAGTACTGGAGAGATCGAATGAAGACTATTGTTATCAATACTGGAGTGGACAACTTTGTTATGCTTACCGGAGATTATAAAATTCTTGATAAGGAAGTTAGAACTTTCACTAACCAGGAAAAGAAAGAGTATCAACTCAATTATAAGGTATGGAATACCTTACTTTGTTCAATGACTATAAATATATATAGGCAAATTTCTTCTTGTGAAGCAGCTAATTGTATCTGGAAGAAGTTAGAGGTTACACACTTTGGAACTTCTAAAGTGATTGAGACTAGGAGAGCTATTCTTAGAGTTGAATACCATGGCTTCAACTTTCCTTATGGTGAACCAATTTGTAATGTTCAACAGATATTTATGACTATAGTCAACATTTTACAGTCTATAGGAGAGAAAGGGTTAGATGATTAATCCCTTGTGGATAAGATAATTGATATTATGCCCAATGAGTGGGAATCCCAAAGAACAGCTATAGATGAGAATAGGAAGGTCACTCAAATTTCTCTTGATGAGCTATTTGGAACTCTTCTTCAACATGAAACAATAATGAAGAGAGATGCTGACAACATCAAGAATAAAAATGGAAATGGTACTGTTGCTTTCACAAAAATATCAAATCAGATGAAAGCTAAGACTCCTAAGAGGGTAACCAGATCCAAGTCTAAGAAAGTTATTTTCTAATCTGAATCTAGTGAGAGTGAAGTCTCTGAAAATGAATTAGCAAACCTTTCTCGAAGGATGAACAAGATAGCTGGCCAAAGAATTTTCCAATCCAAGTATAAGAAAAAGGAAAGGAAAGATGGGAAATATGGAGAAGTCACGTGTTATGAATGCAAGAGAGCTGGACATATTAGACCAGATTTCCCTTTGCTCAAAAGGAAATAAAGGAAAGAAAGGCATTCAGACAGGAACAGAAATAAGTATAATAAATCCAAAGCTAAGAAATTTCTGAAAGCTAGTGATACCTGGAGTTCCAGTGGTGGTGACTCTTCAGATGAATCTTCTGATTATGAATCTTCAGGATAGAAGAATCTCGGTCGTATAGCCAGACTACCTATTAACAATCATTGTTTTATGGATAAGGTACGAAATGATGAATCATTGACCAATGTTTCCTTAAATTATAATAATAGAGAATATTATAATTCTTCAGATGAATAATCCTCTTCTAATGATGAAAATACTTTACCTACTTATGAAGAAGTTTCTAGGTTTGCTGAACTTCTTGAAATTGATAATTCCAAACTCAATAAAAAACTTGATAAGGAAAACTCTAGGAATTATATTCTTACGAAAGAGATATCGGATCTTTCTAAAGATCTTGATAAGAAGAATGCTAATTTTGAAAGTATTTCAAAAAATCTTGACGAAGTAGGTTCTGAGAAGAACAAACTTTCTAAAGAATTTGAAAAATTAATTTCTAAGAAAAGTATCTCCGAGCCTAGCTCTAATTTTAAAACTAATGATTTTGAGGATAAAAACTTGATTATAAAACTCAAGTCTGAAATTTTTTCCTTAAAAAAGTGTTTATCAAAAATTACCCATGTTAAGGAAAATTTTGATAAAATGTATTCCCAAATACGACCTTTAAGAAATAAATCCGGATTTGGTTATACTCATGCAAAACCAATTTTTAGTAACAATTATTTTGTTCCTCAAAGTGCCCCATTTTGTACCAAGTGTCAATGTGGTGGTCACTGGGCACATAATTGTTCCTTAAAAAAACCCAATCTCTAGGATTTCACAAATCTTATTTCTCTAAGAAAATGTGGGTAACTAAAATTTTGTTATCTGGAAATCTCGGATCCAAATAAGTTTGGATTCCGAAAGTCTAATTCTTTTCTTGATTTCAGGAAAATAAAGAGAGTACCAACAGAAACACATGGTACATGGATAGTGGATGTTCCCAGCACATGACTGGTAAAAAAATCTATTTTGAAAAGATTATCAAAACGAAAGGAGGAAAGGTAACTTTGGGAGATAATGCTAAGGGAGAAATTGTTGGTGTACGTAATATTGTTCTTCTTGGTAAAACCTGGATTTCAAATGTTCTTTTTTGTCAAGGGTCTTAAGAACAACCTCATTAGCATAAGTCAGTTATGTGATGAAGGATACCTTGTGAATTTTAGGAATGATAAGTGCTTAGTTCACAATTCCAAGGAAGAATTTATTCTCTCAGCCAATAGGCAAGAGAATGTTTACACCATAAATTTAGAAGACCTCAGGAGCCAAGATTTACCTTGCCTAAGTGCAATGGAAGATCATTCCTGGTTATGGCATAGAAGACTAGGTCACTGTAACCATAGGAACTTATAGAAACTCTCTAAGAAGAAACAAGTTAAGGATCTAACGGAGCTTAGATTTGATTCTTCTAAAGATTGTGATCCTTGTCAATATGGAAAGCAACATAAATCTAGTTTTAAATAAATTGGTGAAGTCTCAACAACTGATGCATTACAGTCAGTGCACATGGATTTTTTGGTCCAACACAAACTGGAAGTATTGGAGGAAAATACTTTGTGTTTGTTCTAGTTTATGATTACACTAGATTTACTTGGGTTTATTTTCTAGCAAAGAAGTCTGAAGCTTTTTCTTATTTCAAAAGTTTTAGAGCGCAATTTGAAAATGAGAAAAATCTTCCATTGAAAACTATTCATAGTGATCATGCAGGAGAATTTAGAAATTATGATTTTGAAACTTTTTATAGTATAAAAGGTATTACTCAAATTTTTTATCACCTAGAACTCCTCATCACAATGGTGTAGTTGAAAGAAGAAATAGAATTCTTCAAGAGATAACTAAAACCATGTTGAGTGAATATTCTATAGCTAGACATTTTTGGGATGAAGCTGTAAGTACTGCTTACTATACATAAATCAAGTTTTGATTAGACTGTTTCTTAATAAAACTCCTTATGAGTTATGGAATGGTAGAAAACCAAGGCTTTCTTACTTCAAGGTTTTTGGTTGCAAAGTATTCATTTTAAATACTAAAGATAATCTACATAAATTTGCACCAAAATCTGATGAAGGAATTTTCTTATGCTACTCCACAACTTCTAAGGCATATAGAGTTTTCAATAAAAATACTTGTACTATTGAAGAAATAGTACACGTAAAATTTGATCAGTCAGATCCGTTTGTTTTTAAATCATCCAAATCTTCATCCTCGGATGTGTTTTCAAAAACTGATTGTCAACCTTTGATAAAAGATCCTTCTGATAAGGAAAATTTTAATGATGATACTTCTAAAAGATTTACCCCAGAATATTTTCTACCCAATGTTGATGAACATGCTTTTCAAAACCCAAATCAGGTGTTTCTTAAGAATCATCCCAGTGATAGTATCATTGGTGATGTAAATAAACCTGTAAGAACTAGAAGTTACTTAAGAAATGAAATAGAACATCTGGAATTTCTTTACCAATTATAACCAAAAATAACTGATGAAGCTTTAGGTGATGATGATTGGATCAAAGCTATGCAAGATGAACTAAATGAATTTTAAAGGAACAAAGTCTGGATATTGGTTGAAAGACCTAAGGAAACTTCTGTTATTGGATTTAAGTGGGTATTCAGGAACAAATGTGATGAAAATGGAGTCATAGTGAGAAATAAAGCTAGATTTGTTGTTGAAGGCTATAATTAGCAAGAGGGAATAGATTATGAATAAATCTATGCTCTAGTAGCTAGACTTGAATCTATCTGTATTCTACTTGCCTTTGCAGTATTCTTTAATTTTAAACTTTTTCAAATGGATGTGAAATGTTCTTTTTTTAATGGTTATTTTCAAGAGGAAATTTTTTTTTGAACAACCTCTTGGCTTTGAAGATAAAAAACATCCTGATCATGTTTTTAGACTTACCAAAGCTCTGTATGGTCTTAAACAAGCCCCACGAGCCTGGTATGATAGACTCACTAGATTTTTGCTTCAAAATAACTATGTTAAGGGAAATTCAGATCCAACCCTTTTTATAAATAAAGAAAAGAAAAATGTTTTGATTGTTCAAATTTATGTTGATGACATCATATTTGGTTCAACTCAGCAATCTTTAACCGACTCTTTTGCAAGTCTAATGAAATCTGAGTTTGAAATGAGTACGATGGGTGAGTTAACCTTTTTCCTTGGTTTTCAAATTTCCCAAAAACCCGAAGGAACCTATATATCTCAATATAAGTATATTAGAGATCTTCTCAAAAAGTATGGTTATGAAAATACTAAAAGTATAAGTACTCCTATTAGTACGTCAAACTCTCTAGATCTTGATGAAGCTGAGAAACCAGTAGATCAAACATCTTTTAGAGGTATGATAGGAAGTTTACTTTACTTAACAGCTAGTCGACCGGACATAATGTTCTCAGTATGCTTATGTGCAAGATATCAATCCAATCCTAAGGAGTCTCACTTAAAGGCAGTAAAAAGAATTTTTCACTACCTTAAGGGAACTATGGATCTAGGATTATTTTATACTTCTGGAAATGATTTTGTTCTAAAAAGCTTTTCTGATGCTGACTTTGGTGGGTGTAGAATGGATAGAAAAAGTACATCCAGAACTTGTCATTTCTTAGAAGATTCACTAGTTTCTTGGTCTATCAAGAAGCAACATTCTGTAGCACTTTTCACTACTGAAGCCGAATATGTAGCAGCTGGAAGTTGTTGTGCTCAAGTGTTGTGGATGCAACACACACTCACATACTATGGATTGAGTTTTACTAAAACTCAAATTATATGTGATAACACAAGTGCCATTGCCCTATGTAAGAACCATGCACATCACTCACGTGAAAAACACATAGATATTAGGCATCACTTTCTTAGGGATCACACATTTAAAGGAGAAATTATTCTTCAATTTATCGGAACGCAAGATCAACTTGCTGATATTTTCACAAAATCTTTGTCTTCTGATAGATTTGAATACATTAAACAGAAGTTAGGAATGATAACTGTAAGGTAATCTTTCTTAATTAACTTTCTGTTGAAAAAGTCTCCTTAGAGTAATAAACTCTTTTTCATAGGGGGAGTACATTTGTTTGTTAGTGTTACTAAATTTTACTTTTTGTTATTTGTTTTTCAAATGTTTTTTTAGGGAGTTATAATTTCCGAAATAGAAGTTTTCGGAATGGAAATTTTCTGAAACTAATATTTCTGGAATGGTAATTTCCAGAACTGAAATTTTTTCAGGATTGAAATTCTCGGAGTAAGAACTTCCAGAATGGAGATTTTTGGACTAGGGTTTTCGTAACTAGACTTTTGTACTGAGACTTTCGTAGTAAGACTTCTGTATTGAGACATTCGTAATGACATTCTCATACTGAAATTATTATAATGTTTTTTTTATTCTTTTCGTACTGGATTTTTCGCACTGATTTTTTCATAGTGTGTTTTGCGATCTATTTTTTTCTTTCATAGTGAAGAAGAATGTTACCCATTACGAATAATCCTCCTAAGCCAATATGAAAGATGTGATTTCCTTACAAATGTTTTCATAATCATACTTTACCAGCTGCTATTTTCTTATATTTTGTTTTCAGATTATAGTTTTCTTAAATCTTTGTTTTAATAAAAACCTCAAAAGATCGGATTCAAGTTTTCTTGAGAATTGGTTTTCAACCGTCAGATCTGATCTCAGTTTTTTTTACAACTGTTCGATCAACCGAGGAAGATGAACCGTTATATCGTTGCCTATTTAAAGGGGACCCCAAATGGTCGCCCACATTGGTTTTTCAAGCTCCAGCGTCCTGAAGCTCTGCCTCTCCGTTTTAAAGTCGTTCTGATCTTCAGCAATCTTCGTTCCGAAATTCCCATAAGTCTTCAGATCCGAATGTCTGTGGAAGTAGCTTCTCAAGACATGTCAACCTTTAAGCTGATTTCTCATTGGTTAGTATATAGATAAAGGTCGGTTCATCCTGATTTCTTCAAAAATTATGATTCTCTTATATCCAAGAACATAAATCTTAACGGATGGGAAGATTTTGTTGTGCCTAAGCCTGGGAATCAAGATGAAGTATATTCGGAGTTTCTTTTATAGTTCTATGATACAATTTCCTTCTTTAAAGAAGATGGTAGGGAGAAATTGTCGTTTAAGTCTTATGGAAAGACTTATAAGCTTTCTTATGCCAAGGCAGCCAGCTTGGTAGGGATAACCTATGAAGGAGAATCCGAGTTCATCACTCATGTTTTTCCGGATTCAAAGGGAAGTTTTGACAAGGAAAATTCTTTGAAGACTCTCAGACTGTCAGATGACAAGGCTCCGAATATTGCTAGTCCATCTATGAATTTTTGGATTCTAGAATTATGGGTACAAGGTTTTATCGTACCGAGAAAGGTGACAAAGATAGTTTGAAGAAGAGCGAGATCTTTATTCTAGATTTTATGATAAATCCAAGGAAGTTTAATTTTATGATACACATTCTTATTACCATTGAGAATGTTAAGAAAGGGAATCTGAGAGCTCAGATCGTAATGTACCCAGCAATAATCTCTAAGTTAATAGTTTGGTGCCTTGAGTCTTTCAAGGAGGCTTGCAAGTCTAATCCAATAGTTTTCAAAATTATGTTGGAGAGTGATGATACCCTTAAAAGGATGAACATTGCTTTTGACAAGAAGACTGGTGAGTTCTTTGATTTTCCAGTTCAAGAAGAAGCGGTTCCGAAAGTTTCTAAACCTGAATCTTCTAAGCCAATGAAGAATAGAAAGTTGAAATAAGTTGAAGTTGAAGAAGATAATTTTAAATCCAAGAAAGTTCATTCCACACCTCCAAAACCAAAAAAGAAGAATGATTACCCTGATGAGGTAGTTTTGAAGTGGAGGGAAGTCAAAGATAAGTTAAAAGCTAAGCATGTTAAGGAAGTTGAGCAGTTTGAGCAACCGGAAGAGGATGAAGTAGTTGCTGAAGGTAGTGGTGAGACCAGAGATCTATTGAAGCAAGTAGGAGATTATAAGGAGACACCTTTGGAACATTTGTCACTCCGAACTTCAGAAGATGAGTCCTCTAAGATAGTCACTCTAGGGAAGGATGAGGAAAAAGAAGAACAAGAAGTAGCTTATCATGCAGAGGAAGAACATCTTCTGCATGATATTTCTCAAATGGAGAATATAGAGGATGGTTCTCAAAAAGATATTGATGATGAAGACAATGTTGTTCAAGTGTCTGATAGTGAACAAGAAAACCCCGAAACATGAATCCATTTCGAAAAAGTACAAGGGAAAGAAATTTGTTGTTGATACCCCAAGCTTAGTGGCTGTAAAAAGGAGGGAAGTTGGTGATTCTTCTAAGAAGAAGGATGAGAAATTTGAAGAAGAAAATTCTCCAAGCAAAGTCTCGGATTTGGAGTCATCTTCATTGGGACATGACTTTGTTGTTCAGTCTTTAAAGAAGTTGGTGGGTTCTATCCCGACCTTCTCAAGTATTGATTCAAGATGTCAGATGCTCTAACATACTTTGAATCAGAAAACAGACTCTGTATCCATGGTTATGGATAAATGTGTAGAGATGGAGGCTCAGTTCAAATCTTTTTTTATCAGCTATGAACCCCACAAAAGGTCTTGTAAGAAAATGACTAGTTGTCTAAGAAAATTGTACAAGAGATGAGGATCTTGGATGAATTCCAAGATAATGTTAAAGATGAATTTGAGACAGAAGACAGGAAGCTAAATGATCCTACTTCTTCATTTGAAGAAAAGTTAACAGTTGAAAATAATTTCCGGATTCAAGAAGACAGAGATCTGAATGGGAAGATGGATTCTGTTGCTCAAAACTGGAGGAATGAAAGGGATCGTCGGATTGAGATTGAAGAGAAGTTGTTAAAGCAAGAACAAGTTTTGAAAGCTCAGGAAGAAAAGCTTGAAGCCTAGGAAGAAAAGCTTGAAGCTCAAAGTGCAAGAATAGTTTTGTTAGAGGAGCAATCCGAAGAAGACCATAAAGACTTGAAGAAAATAAAGACTATTATTAAGGGTCTTATGTCGAAGGAAAAATATCCAAAATAGACAAATCCGATATTTTTGTTGTATCCTAGCTTCTTTGTTTTTAATCTTTCAAACCTAATGAAAATCTTTCTTTCTCATCTCTTTTGTTGTTGTTACTAATTTTTCAGGTACTTTGTTATATTTTCCATTCCATCAAATTATTTTTGAAAATCACAAAGGGGGAGAAGGAAAAAGGACCCTAACAAATGGGGAAAAGGAAAAAGAACCTTACCAAAGGGTGAGAAAGAAAAATAACTCTAATAGAGTTTATCAAAGGGGGAGTTTTTCATTAAAGAAGACATTCTTATACTTAATAAAATACCATTCCGGAAATCTAGAATACGATCCTTAGAGTTTCAAAGCCTAAGGGGGAGTTAGTCATATTCATCAACATCCATAAGCAAAGGGAGATAAGCCTTAATGTTTTTTTCTCTTAGTATTTCTTTTTCATAAGGATGTTTGTGCTTTCCAAAAAGGGGGAGATTGTTGAGTCAATAAGGTTTTCCTTATTAATTTTCCATTCCTTCTTGTTTTGAAAATCACAAACACCTTATCTTTAAGGAAAATCACTTTTATAAGGAAAATCTATTTTATAAGGAAAATCGCTTTTATAAGGAAAATCGCTTTTATAAGGAAAAGCGCTTTTATAAGGAAAATTGCTTTTATAAGGAAAATCACCTTTATAAGGAAAATCACTTTTATAAGGAAGACTTATTTTATAAGAAAAAAATGATTTTATAAGAAAAACTGCTTTTATAAGGAAAATCGCTTTTATAAAGAAAAGCGCTTTTATAAGGAAAATAGATTTTATAAGAAAAACTGCTTTTATAAGAAAAACTGCTTTTATAAGAAAAACTGATTTTATAAGAAAAACTGCTTTTATAAGGAAAACTGCTTTTATAAGGGAAACTGCTTTTATAAGGAAAACTTCTTTTATAAGAAAAACTGCTTTTATAAGAAAAACTGCTTTTATAAGGAAAACTGCTTTTATAAGGAAAACTGCTTTTATAAGGAAAACTGCTTTTATAAGGAAAACTGCTTTTATAAGGAAAATTGCATTTATAAGGAAAATTTCTTTTGTAAGGAAAATTTATTTTCTAAGGAAAATTATCCTTATCATATTTTCATTATCTATATCCATGTATTTCTTAAGTATAAGAATCAGATTTATTTTTGGTTAGACTCCGAACATTCATTTTGCTTACACTTTTATAATTTGTCTACTCTTTGATATTATGTTTACACTCCGAACCTTCACTCCGAACTTTTTATCTAATCATGAAATGATGTAGTACTTTCTGTTACACTTGTATTGTTATAAAATGATGTCGTCTATTCCGTTATATACTAACTGTTGGTTAAGTGACATGTGTACAGGTCCCTCCGAATTTTAAGGAAGATATCATCATTGCAAAGGAGGCCAACCGAGCCTATAAATAAGAGCACATTTGAAAGAGCTCAAAACACAATGAAGTTGATCAATCTAGAGACAACACGCTTCTAAGGTGATTTCTATAAAGAGAAAGCTTTTCATGCTTTGTGCGTACTAAACCGCTCATTCAGTTTTTGCTTCGTGTGACTCTGAATGTTGGTGATTACATTCGAGGACTTCTGAGGATAGGAAGACAGAGGTGTCGACTACCTTAATGTTCTAGGTATTCCTTGCTGAGGAAGAAGAGGTTACAACTACCTAGAAGTTCAGGGCTTGCGGGGATAGCAAGATATAGATTCCGATTTTCCTATCGAGGGATTACCCTGGTGTGGGTAAGACATACTTGCTTGAAAGTATGAATCAAGGGACCTTTATCCAAGGTTGTCAGATACCCTTCTTTTTAGGTTAAAAGACTTGTATCTTGTTATTTGTAGTTTTACTACATGTTTGTTTCCGCTGCATATTGTATTGTAAGGAAAGTATAACTTTCTTATACTTCCTTACTTGTACTCTGTTTCATTTAGATTCTATACGCTTTAAGGTAGAATCGCATATTGTAATCATTAGTTAAGTTTCAATTTCTGGATCCATATTTCTGGAACCTACTTTCAGAATCTCTTTCTAGTTTTAAGCAAGTACATAGAACATGAAGTTTATAACTTCATTCCTTATTCCAATTTTTTCAATTGGTGTTAGAGGTGTTGTGAATTTACTTAGTTTAACATTGTTAAACATAGAACTTTCCTTATCTAAGGAAAACATAGTTATTCGTAATCAACTTTAAAGATTCCAAAGGAAATTTTTAAAGTGTAAAATTCACCCCCCCCCCTCTTGTATATTGAGCATCTACATTATTATTTTGATCTTACAAATACATAGTGTGTATTCATGTCGGCAAGGAAAAGATGGATAACCAACTACACGTCGTGTACTTCCTTGTACACACCGTATAGCCATATCGACCGGCCCTGGAAAGTAATTCGATATATTTCCGCCACAAAATGAACAATTAAATAATATACACATCGTGTATTTAGACTAAAGAGCTATGTATTTGTGTTTTTATCATAAAATGGGATGTTTCCTCTCTATTATGTAGTTTGGACAGTGGGCTCGTTGGGGGAACTCAAGAGGATTTCTGGAACATCAACCCCCTCTCGGTTGATCATCCGAACTCCAAATCCGTCATCTTCAGTATCGTTTGAATCATTATGGTGAGTGATTAATTACTCTTGATCCATTTTTGGTAATTTATTTTCTCAATGAAATTATTTAAGGTTGAATTTATGTCCTTGTTTTGTATATCTATAATGTTCTAGCTTGAATTGGAAGTCGAGACTGGACGAGGAAAGGCATACTATGATGAGGTTGGTGGTCTTGTGTCTTTCAATAAATGTTGGGTTGATCATATGAATTATAGTGCCACACTCCCATGTTTAGGGTGTTTCATGATTGACAATGTGAACCATGTTAATACCTAATGACATTAAGTGATTTATTAAATTATTTTAAGCATGTTTGAGCTTATATGGATTGATTAAGGGCCACCCCATGGGTGCGTTTTCTCTCAGATATCCATTGTTTAGTTTCTTGGCCTTGGATGTTGATGGACATGTCATTGTTTCCCCATTGATGGGTTGTTTAAAATGATATTGGTTAATTAATTTTTTTCCATGGAAATTTTTTTGTTAAAGCATTGTGATAGTTTAAGTCACATGTTAGTATGGTTATATAAGTTATACCACGTGAGTTATCAAATGCTTAAGTAATGTTATATTTATTTAGAACGTGTTTGTTGATAAATGAAATGTGACATCTTGAGTTGATTATTGTTAACCATGTTTTTTTAAATTTACATATTTTGTTCACTATAATGAAATGTTAATATACTGGTATTTCCCTTGATTATAAATATACTGAAATGATGATATATCAGGCTTTTCCCTGATTCTAAATATGATGAAATGCTTATATATAAGGCTTTTCCCTAATTCTAAATATGCTAAAATGATGATACATCGGGCATTCCCATGATTTAAATATTCTTGAATTTTTAAACATTGGTCTTGGCCTTGAGGCATATTGAAATGGAATGACTTATGATGCATTTCTCAAGCCAAATCAAAGGCTTGGATTCGGTCTTTACTTCTTTTTTCTATATAAAATGTTGAGGTATCTGATGTGTTTACCTTATATAGAAGATTAAGAGGCTTATGCAAGACCCCAAGGAATATATAATTCAATGAATTTGAATTGATTAGAGAACATTAAATGAATGTAAATGAATTCCATTACTTGTAGGATTGGATACTTTTTAGTACCTCTTAGTTTACTACATTTTCACTATTACAATGTATTATTTCATATTCTCACTAAGTGATTGGAAAAGACCTTCAGTGGTTGCCTGCTGGGATTTTATTTCTCACACCCTATTTGGGTCATGTTTTAGGGACCAAATAGACAATATTGTTGCAGTTGTTTAAAGGGGAAAGGCTCCTTATACAAGTACTTGATTACTGCTTAGGAGCAAGAGGGTATGAGATCCAGACAGGCCTTGTGATGCTGTTGTGTTTTATTTTGTAATGTTATACATTTGTATTTTATTTTACATGATTGTATTGTATCTTGTTTCTGATTCTTTCTTAGAACATGTGACTTGCTATATCATTCTGATATGTTCTGCCATCTGGTTATCTTCACCTTACAGTCTTTCAATGTTTACTTTAGATTCTTACAATTTACATTTTCCACAATTGTTGTTATTTATTTCAATGTGTTGAAATCTTCCAATGAGTGAATATTTTACCCACTATCAGACCTTAGGCCCTCGCTTCTAGTTGGAAGCCTCTGGCATTTAGGGAAATGCGCTTGAGTCCATGTGGCCAACCAGGTATGGGGCACCGGTAGAGTGGCTTCCAGACCAGGTACGTTACGAATTGGTATTAGAGGGTTTGTTTTATAATTTATTTACTGTTTGAATATATTAGAAAAGGGTAGGAATGATATGTAATTTGGTAATTATCTATGACTGGAAGTATCTACCATGTGTATAAGGAAAATCCAAATTACCTCGAAATAAATGGTTTTTTGTATGAGTTTTTATAGTTGATTCGATTTCATTATTGGGTGATTTATAGGATTTGTGTTGTTATTATTGAAATTATTTTCATTATATTATGTTTTAACCTGATGATATGATGGTATGAAATCTCATTAATCATATAGAAAATTATTAGAATCACATTCCATGCATTATGTCATTCCATCTAGGATGAATTATCTATTTTTTCTCTATTGTAATAGTTGATATGATAGATGTGCCTATTGTTGTGTTAGTTTGGTACATTAAATAATGGAGTGATGTTATCTTTAAATTCATAATGAGTATGGGACCTTATGAATTGGGAAATGATACATAGATGGAATGTAGATGTATAATGAACTTGTTATAGATATGGTTCAAATTGTATGAACTTGTAATAGAATTGTTCGGTGTTATGTTATGATGAAGTTAAAAACATTGATTTTTGAGGAGTATGGACCCTCACAGATCAGAATTTGGCATACCACTGGTTTAGTTTACTACAGGAAAAGAGTTTTCTAGGCAATATGGAGCTTCTGTGCTGAAAACCCCAGAATACACGATGTTTAGTTTATCCTAATACACCGTATGTTCTTCGTGTTCGAAGAATATGATGTTCCATGTTTTAAGAAGAACATACCATGTAAAATGTGTAAATTCCATGTAATATGTGACTATGTAATGGGCCATGTGAGAGGAAACATGGTTCATTGAGTCTTGATTAGAACACGAAATGTACTTTTGATACACAATGTGTACCCTACCTAGGTAGAACCCATGTGGACCGGGCCATGTGGGAGTACATGGCCAGGAGGATAGACATATGTACATGCTGTGTACACGTGGATCACACCGTGTACTTGGGGTTGATACATGCCTAGGCTAGCAGTAGAACATGACTATGTGATAGCGTAAGGGTACATGCCATGTAACATTTTTACATGTTGTGTAGTCCCTTTTTTCCAAACATTGAGGGTTTTTTCCTTTTTGTTTTGGAACCCTTGAAAGGAAAACTTTGATGAAGATATTGAAATAAGGAATGTTATCAACCTTGTAGAGTCATTCCACTACGATGACCACAAGCTTTATGCCTGGAGAGCGGCGATGATCATTCTCTGGAAATGGTAGGCCACATGCTACCGAAAGACCATCTAGTAGTGCCATCTATGGCATTAAATGTTATAACAGAACCAGGTGCTGATGCACAACTCATTTAATGATTTTGTAGGTTCATACAGACCTTTTTTGGAGCACCACATGCTTCCCCTTCTTTGGAAAATATTATGTGTATCATACAGCAGAATCATCCGCCAAATTTTTTAGGGGATGGTGGACCACAAGCTATGGAATTATGGATGGAATCAGTTTTGACTGTCATAAGGCATCTAGAGACACCTCTTGAGATGAGGGTAATGATCACAACATAAATGTTGCATGATTCAACCAAGCAGTGGTTGGGTGTTATCACTATAAAATGGAGTCATCCGGATATGACATAAGAAGACATTTAGGTGGCCTTATATGATTACTATTTTCCTGAGATGCTGAGAGAAAACTGAACCTAGGATTTCATGAACTTGTAGTAGGGAACACTATTAGTGATGGACTATTCGGCCTATTTTACTAAGCTTCAACAATCTGCACCTATACTGATGGGTTATGATGTATCAAATGCTAGACGATATGAGGATGGTCTAAGGTTTGACATCTGATCACAAGTGAATGTCATCAGGTTTTCTTTTATCTCTATTTTTTTTAATTAGGCGATGATTAATGAGCACAACCTACGAGAATCTAGGGGTGCGAGCTAGGGAGGTTTGGCACTGAGAACTGGTATTGTCTTGACATTAAGCAAGAAGAATCGTATGGAGCTTTCTCATGGAGATACGAGAAGTCAAAAAATTTCTTCATATAGTTAGGTGAGGTGCTGCCAGTACATAAGGATTGAGAACACTAAACCTCAATGCCTAATGGACCATTTTAAATACCAAGCATGCAGCATGATGGGCCATTTATAGCAGTTCTACAAGAAAATTCCACCAGTATCTAGTGAGAGAGGGTTTTCACTAAATCCACATTCAAGAGTGGGGTCAATAGCTTCTCACCAGTCAGGGAACTAGAATATGTCAGGTAGTTCAGGCTGAGGGGCTGGTTGTGGCCATAGTAGCGAGACCCCAGGATCTTAGTGACATTAAGGTGAGTTGGATCAGGTTATCCAAGCAGTGTCTCAGGGCAACAGTAAACCTCAAACTTATATAGTTCCTGAGACCTAGCAAGAATAGAATCACAAAGCTTCTACTGTCAGAGGTACTATTATAGTATCTTCTGTTTTATCTTCTTGAATTTTTGATACTGGTGCTACACATTATTTTATAACTATTGTCATTTTGGAAATCCATAGGATTCGTGTTTATACATACACTAATTTTATGATTCTAGATAGTCTATTAGGGATTAGAATGATAGGTGTGTGTTAGTGCAAGGATTTCCCCATTTATATTGGTGGGTGTCACTTTCTGGGGAACATCTATGTCACAGAAAGGACGAGCTTTGATGTTATTCATGGAATGGAATGGTTGGTTTCTTTTCGAGCCTTTGTTGAATGATATCACCGCAGGGTGAGTTTCACGTCACTAGAGGGAAAACCGTTTCTACATAAGGGTGAATGAGATATCTAGATTAGTAGAGATAGACCCAAGCATCATGGGTTGGGTGGGATGATACCCAGATTGCGAGTTTATATTTTGATGACTAGGGAACATTTTTGGAATATTTCTCTATAGTGGTTGATCATTTCAGGGATGTTTCTACAGACAACTTATCAAGTTTACCTTCAGAGAGAGAGATGGATTTCAATATTGAGATAGTGCCTGGATCTGCATCGGTATCCATGCCTTCTTAGAATATGGCTATGATGGAGTTGCAATAGCTGAAGAGCTAGTTGGAAGATCTAGAAGTTATGGGTTTTATCTAACCATGTACATATTCTTGGGGTTCATTAATTCTTTTAGAGAAAAAGGAATATGGTACACATATGCAGTGGATGGACTATCGGAAACTGAACCAGTTGACACCTAATAACTGATATCTCTTATCATAGATAGATGACCTATTTGATCAACTTCAAGGATATTGAGTTCCCTCGATGATTGACCTATGTTACGGATATCACCAGGTACATTTTTTATCATAAAACATACCTCGTACAACCTTTAATTGCATGTATGGTCTATATGAGTACTTTGTTATGTTGTTTTCTCTCACGAATGCGCCAGCAATTTTCATGGCACTGATTAATTGAGTGTTCCATCCTTATCTAGATTCTTTTTTGTTGGTTATTATTGAAGATATCATGGAGTATTCTCACAATCAACACGACCATTCCAAAAACCTTCAGATCATTTTGAATGAACTGTGAGAGAATCAGTTATTTTCTATGCTTGAAAAATGCCACTTCTGGATAGATCAATTTCACTTCCTGGGTAACATCATCTTAGAGACTTAAGTATCATTGGACCCAAAAATGGTAAGAGAAGTAGTTACATGGGAGCATCCCAAGAATGTTTTTGAGGTGAGTAGTTTCTTGGGGATATATTGTTACTATAGACATTTTATATAGGACTCGTCATTATTAGAAGAACTGATGACGGGCTTGTCTAATAATAGTATGATGTTTGAGTGGTTAGATTCTTGTGATGTAGCCTTTCAGAAGTTGAAGGGATGTTTGAATTCAACCTCGATGCTTATATTTCTAGAGTTTGGAAAGTGTTACGCTGTGTACTTTGATTCATCATGTATTGGGCTGGGAGTAGTGCTTATGCTGGGGGATCGAGTTGTTGCACACAGGTCTCAACAGTTGAGTCCACATGAGAGGAATTACATGACGCATGATCTCAAGTTGGATATAGTTGTTCAAGATTTTCACTATTGGCGACATTATTTATTAGGATATATTTTTTTGGTTTACACGGACCAGAAAAGTCTCAAACACATCTTTAAACAGTGTGATTTGAATCTGAGATAGCGAAGGTGGGTGGAATATATTTAGTCATTCAATTTTGAGCTTTTCTATACACCTATAAAAGGCAATACAGTGGTTGACACACTGAGTAGGAGAACTCAAATATAGGTAGTTTGGGAGGCTAGTGGTTAATGGAAGCTTATGGATATGTTCTATGAGATGCATTTAGTGGTGCACGATAGTCAGGTACAGTCTTTTCTTTCATCTTTGGATATTAACTCTACACTACTAGACATTATGAGGGTGAGGAAACTATCAGATTCTGAAGGCCTAGTTCTACGAGAGAGTGTGGTAGGTGAGGACCCTCCACTTGGATGAAAGATTGTTGAGGATGATGTTCTGTGTATCCATGGATGTGTGTGGATTCCAGGGGAAATATGCGAGGATTTTCTGTAGGAGTATCATGCTTTATCATGGGTAGTGAATCCCGGAGTCCCCAAGATGTTTTGTGACTTAATATGATGGTACTAGTGGCTGGGAATGAAGTGAGAAGTATCTTGTTTTGTTATGAGGTGTTCCACCTGTTAGAAGGTGTATGAAGAACATCAATGGTCAGCTAGGCTTTTACAACAGCTAACCATTCCTCATTGGAAGTGGGATGATGTCAGGATGGATTTTCTGATGGGGTTATTGAGGTCACCAAGAGGCAACAATGCTATGTTGGTTGTTATTGATAGGTTTACGATGGTCTCTCTTTTCTTTCCAATCAAGGATCTGAATGGCCCGAAGGCCTTATTTTTATTTTTATTATATATAATCCCCCTTTTAAGTGTTGAAGGGGAACCCGTACATGACAAGTAGGCCCAAGGAACAAATCCAGAAATGACCCGTATTACATGACCCGAAGGCCCAGAGGAATACCATGCCCAATAAATGACCCGTAGGCCCAGCCCACTAGAACTTCCCCTCCCTAGTTTCTTGCATCCTCCTTTAGCTCCCCACCTCCATTGCTGATCGGTTAGAGTTTCCCCGTACAAAGATGCACGGTGCCTGGTCCCGATGGTGGTTGCTATTCCCTCTCATTCGTTCAATCTGGTTAGCTCTGCATCTGATGACTGCTACTGGTGCTCTAATCCTCATCTGTGGCCTGCTCTGTAAGAACCGGGCTACTTCATGGTCTTCAATGGCCCGAAGTCCCTGAGGCCCATAGGCCCAAACCGGTGGCCCGAAATCCCAAATATAGTGAATAGTCTGGCTACTACAGTACCAAACAATGCCTGCTACGGTACTACTACAGTAACCTGTAAATTTCTTCTCCACCCGGTTTTGAACCTGGGTCTCTTGGATGCCATGTAGGAGCCCTTACCACTCGGGTACGGGCTCATTGGCTTCTTTCCAATCAAGGAGAATTTTTATTTTGATGAGATCATAAGGCTGTATATCTGAGAGGTGGTACAACTTCATGGGGTTCCTCATTATATCATTTCATAGAGGGATACCCTCTTTACGTCTCATTTCTGGCAGAGTATTTACAGGGCGCTGGGTACACAGGTGCTTCTGAGCACAACATACCACCATCAGACTGATGGCCAGTCAGAACATATGATACAACTCTTAGATGACATGTTATGTGCATGTGTCCTAGACATTGGGGGATATTGGGAGAAGCTTATACCCTTGGTTTTGTTTGCATTTAATAATATATTCCAGGATATTATTCATATGGTGCCATATGAAGCTTTGTAAGGGAGGCCATGCCTATCACCCATGTGTTTACTGGAGGCAGGAGAGGCAAATATGATGGGACCTTGCCTTACCCCATAGACCACTAAGAAGGTTTAGTTGATTCAAAAGTGGATGGCTACATCATTGTCTCCTCATAAATATTACATTGATCATCGTAGATGAACTCTGGTGTTTGAGGATGGGGTTCAGGTTTTTCTACATGTCACATCAAGGTTGGGGCACAAGAGGATCAGAAGATAGAGAAAAAATTCACCAAGATATGTCAGACCGTTTGAGATTTTGAATCGAGTCGGGTTGGTTTTCTATCAGTTACAGATACCTTGGAATAATTGATCCATGCATGATGACTTCCACGTATCTCAGTTACGCCACCATCACTCAAAATTGTCTCACGTTTTCAGCTCGAGGAGGTTGATCTTCAGGTTAATGCATCCTTTGATGAGAATATGATTCTTATAGTTGACAGAAGCATGAATGTTCTATAATACTGGTTATTTCTTCTTGTATGGGTACTACAAAATCATGCCCAAATATAAGATAAGACTTTGGAGAGTGATCCTGACGTATGTGCCCAGTGGCCAGAGTTATTCTCATATATTTATTCACCACCCATGGAAGGGAAATTTGGGGACCTATTTCTGTAAGGGGGAAGTTTGTAAGAAACCAGTTCATACATTGATGTATGGTTTTCTTTTATTCTTTTTCCTTTGTGTTGTTTTTTATAAAACAAGATAAAATTAGGAAATTGATGGAATCATACTGTCACATGGGCTAATTAATGATTTCACACCATTTGATCCTAAGTACATGTTGTGTAAGTGAGCCATTTATGATTGGAATACATGGTGTGTAGTCATGTAGACAATGAAAATTGGGGAAACCAACTACATGACATTTACATCCTAGTACACACTATGCAGTCATGTCTACATGCCCTAGAAAGTATGTCAGCAGATTTCAGCCACCAAATGAACAGTTAAATGATATACATGCTATGTATTTATATTTAGATGCATTTTATTTTGTGTTTTTCAATTAAAACAGGTAATACCCTCTCCATTATGTATTTTGGACAATGGGATTGCTAGGGGAAATCAAGAGGAGTGCCAGAACTTTAACCCCTTCCCAGTTGATCATCCAAACACCAAATCCATCATTTTCGGTCTCGTTTGAATCCTCTCAGTGAGTTATCGATTAATCTTGATACATTCATGGTAATTTATTTTATAAAATAAGTTATTTAAGTTTGAATGGATATCCTTTTTGTGTATATCTATACCATTCTATCTTGAATTAAAAATTGGAACTATATGAGGAAAGTTATACTATGACGAGGTAGGTGGTCTTATACCTTTCATTAAATGTCCGGTTGTTTATATACACCATAGTGTTGTGTGACCATGTTTAAGATGTCTATTGATTGATAATTAGAACCATGTTAATACCTGATGAAAATAGGTGATTGAATAAATTAATTGTACCATGTTTGATCTTATTTTCTTTGATTACGGCCCACCATGTGGGTGTGTTCTCTCTCGGATGGAAATTTTTTAGTCGTTTGCACTAGGATTATGATGGTAGTGCCTTTATTTCCCTTATAAAGGTTTGTTAAAATTATATTAGTTAATTAAGTGTATTCCATGTGAAAGTGTTTGTCAAATCATTGGGATATTTTAATTCAAATATTAGTCTGGTTGTATAAATGTTCCCACGTGAGTTATTAAATTCTAAATTCGTGCTATAGTTTAATTATCATGTGTTTCTTGATAAATGAAATGGTCCCACATGAGTTGATTATTGTTTACCATGTGATAGTGTAACCTACATGTGCTATTCACTGTGAAGAAATGCGGACATACCGGGCTTATCCCTGATTCTAAATATGCTGAAATGCAGATATACCTGGATTGTACCTGATTCTAAGTATACTGAAATGATGATATACTGAGCTTGTCCCTGATTCTAAATATGTTAAAATATGGATACATGGGGCTTGTACCTATTTTTAATATGATAAAATTCTTTAACATCGGTCTTGTCTCTAATACATATTGAAATGGAATGACTTATGAAGCCTCTTCCAAGCCAACTCATCTGTGATCAACACCAATTTTACTATAAGGGATTTCATCTTTTCTAGTTACACTAGCTTTCCTAACAACATTATGAGTATTGTTGATAATTACTATTTCACTAATGAAGATGATTTTCTTACTTGGGAACCATCTCACAATGGAATCCTTGATTCAAAAAGTTACTACAATCATCATTTCACTGATTCTGATACTAATTTTGCTTGGTTAAAACATTTTCAAAGCCCTGGATTAAGCCTTCAAGACTCTATCTTATTTGGCGTATTGCTCATTGCCGGGTCCCCACGGAAATTTGTTTGCAATATTTTTGAATTCAACTTTGTTCTCAATGTCATTTTTGTTTTCAGCACAGGGAAGATGCTAATCACTTATTTTTATCTTGTGCTACTTCTTCTGCTCTCTGGAATTTCATCACTAACATATTTGAATGCAGATGGTTAATATAGAACTCTATTTTTACCCAATTAATTTTCTTTGTGAAGCTTGAATCATAGAAAAAAATCAAGAATCTCTTTCTAGCAGCTGTTGTGAAGCTACTTCACGTTATCTGGTACGCTCGAAATGACATTATCCACAACAAATACTCACTTAGTCTTCATGCAGGTTGCATGAGAATTCGAACTGCAATATCTAATGCCACCTAAATTCAAAAAGATTTCTTTGAAAACTATATTGGAGATTTTGAGATCCTTCATAAACTCAAGGTTTATGGACTATACAGGTAGCCGAGACGCACCTTTGAGGTTTTTTGGAAACCTCCCCTTCTGGGATGGATTAAAGTTAACGTTGATGGAGCCTCAAAGGGCAATCCTGGACCTGCTGGTTGCGGAGCTATCTTTAAAAACTACCTTGGACAGATCCAAGGATGTTTCTTTAGAAATTGTGGTGTGGCAACATCTTTGGAAGCTGAAATGAAGGCTGTGATTTTTGTTGTGGAATACATAAAATAAAAAGGGTGGAACTACATCTGGATAGAAAGTGACTCAACTACAATTATTCAAGCTATGTGTAACGGAGTTGTGAATCTTTCCTGTCCGCTCACTACTCTTTGTATGTGATTCCTCTCCTCGCTCCTTGAAATAAACTACATATCCATGCATGCATTTCGTGAAGCGAACAGGGTGGTCGATAGTCTTTCCAATATGGGAATCAACCAGAGCATCACATGGATGGATGATCTGCCTGTTGATCTTCTTCCTTTTTATGAAAGGGATTTTAATATGATTCCTTCCTTTAGACTCATGTAGTTCCTGCTTTCTTTTTAATAAATTGCATCTTCACCTTTAAAAAAAGTGTCTTCCAAGCCAAATCATAAGCTTGGATTTGATCTCTACTTCTTTTTTCTAGACAAGCTATTGAGGTATCTATTGTGTATAAATCATATAGGGGATTGACGTTCCTGGATCAGACCCTGAGAATTGTATAATTCAATAAATTTCAATTGATTAGAGAACACTAAATGAATGTAAATTAATTTCAGTACCTCTAGGATTGGTTATTTTTTAGTACTTGTTAGTTTAATGTATTTTAACTATTTTAAACTACTGTTTGATATAATCACTGACAGATTGTAACAGACCTTCGGTTTTTTTCTAATGGGATTTTATTTATCACACCCTTTTTGGGTCATGTTATTGGGCCCAAAAAGACTACATTGCTGCATGTGTCAATAGGTTCAAGGCTCCTTATACAGGAACTTGATTGTTTCTTAGGAGAAGGAGAGCGTGGGACTAATCCAAGGCTTGCTAGGCTGTTGTATTTCATTTTGTATTGTCATACATTATTATTGTATTGTACTTGATTATAGTGTATCTTGATTCCATTTCTTTCTTAGAACATGTAGAATGATACATCGTTCTAATATGTTATCCCTTTTGGTTATCTTTACCTTGTAGTCATTCGTTGTTTACTTCAGTTCGATATTGTTTACTGTTTCTACTATTGTTATTATTTATTCCACTGTGTTACACTCTACCAACGAGGGCATAGTTTCCCCAAAATCACACCCTAGGCCCTCACTACTAGTTGGCTGGCTCAAACATTTGGGGAAATGCACATGAGGCCATGTGTCCTACTAGGCATGAGGCACCAGTTGAGTGGATTCTGGACCGAGGATGTTACCCAAAAGATGGTAAGAAATATTATAATGATAAATATTTATAATGATGAAATTATAAGATTTTGGAATTGAATATGTTCCCTTTTTATACAAAAATTTATGTTTTTATTAGTATATGGACATAGGTCATCATTATCTATATATAATCTAAGAAAAAATATTTATATATATGTCAATAAAGTTTTATTTTTTTACAATATGAAGAGGGTAACACAAAATTATATATCATGAGAATTGTTTTCCACCAATATATGGATGAATGATATAAGTATAATAGGATGATGAAACCATTTTTGATACCAATATAGAAATGGTATAACATCATTAAGGAATATTTCATAGGAATTCCAAAGACATCAAAAATATATAATTCCTTTAAGGTTGTGGTTGATCACCTTGTGAATTCTTTTCATTATTACCATAAAAAAATTTCCATCTCGATAAAAATTACCTGATATTCATAAAGGAAGTGGTAAGACTACATGGAATACATATATAAAGGTTATATGATCAAGAATCATGGTTTTCCTTTAGGGTTTGTTGAATTATTCAACAAGTATTAAATATGGAGTTTAGTTTTGGCACAACTTATCATCCTTAAGCTGATGTTCATTCTCAAAGGACCATTAAAAAAATTCAAGATATAGAAGAATCATATTAAATTAAAATATTATTAGGTTAGAATAAAAAATTCCCATCATATAGAGTTCTCATAAAAAATTACATTCTGGAATTGAAATGGAAATATATATGGCTCTATATGTGAAGAGGTGTCGAACATCAACACAGGAGGATGAAGTTGGAGAGTGTAAGCTAGTAAGACAAAATATTTTATAAGAGAAAATAGGGAAGGCTAAAACCATATAATGAAATATTAAAACTATACATGGTTGATATAATATCTTCTCTGATAATTTGTAGTGTGATTTTCAATTTTCAATTAGATACAAGATATTAATAATTACATCACTATGGAAGGGGGTTATGAGATTTGAGATTACAGGAAATTTTATCCTTATATATATTACCATTTTAAAAATACACAATCAATTGGTGATGATATCTTATCATATTGTGATTCCAAAAAACCTTTATGATGTATATTAATGGTTCCATGTATCAATTTTTGGAAGTACATACCCAAACCATCACATATAAAAAACACAGAAGTAGTAAATTTGGAACATGATCTCTCTCATGAGGAACAAAAAAAATAAATCTTTGATCATATAGAAAATGTAATATGAAACATTAATATTCACCTAGTTAACGTTAATTTCAGAAATCATTATTTTGAGGAATAAAAGTGCGAGCCTAAAAATGTAATGATGGTTTATATTCAAAACTTTTATTCATCAAATTAGTAAAAAATAAAAGGAAAACATTTATGGGGTAGAATGTAACACATGAAAACCTTATTATGCATTTCTCTTTCAATAAATCTATTGTGGTGGTATCTTGTGATAAATGAAACATAAAAATAAAATGAAAAATGTTTTATTTTATCACTAAACGAGTTTATTAGATCATGGTATACCAATATGTATCATTCCTAAATTATTTTTTCACTTACTATTTATTTTATATGGGAAATCACATTCCATATTCATTAGAGAATGGGTATTTTCACGAATGATAGTCAAGATGACCTATACAATTAATCATCCTACAACCATATAAAACCAAATATTTCCATCAGTTTCCTCTTGAAAAAATACCAAAATTATCCCTCTAATACGACTAACCCACAGTTTAGAACCCATTTTTACAAGAAGGTTCCTCAAATACCTCGTTTTCAATAGGCTCTATTAGTGAATATTCATGTATTCAATATAAGAGTATCCCATCCTTGGTCATCGTTATTTATATTATTCATCCATTTATTATTAAATATGGTTTATTAAATTAAAAATATAAACCATTAATCTTATATAAAATTGATATTATTACTATAAAATATCATATTCTTACTTATTCAGCTATTATTACATGTTCTTATTTGGGTCCACTTTACCAACTACATTAAAAATGTTATGAATTATACTTCATGAATGACTCATATAAGGTAAATAATGGAAATATTTTGTAATAAGAAATTATTTGAGTTCTTTTATTAAGTCTATAATCATATTATTCTAATGTATATTAACATAAAAAAATAAATTCATTTTTTGTAATTCAATAATCATTAAAAATGATATTATATGCATTCCATATGAACCATCACCCGAGGTTACATGAAATGACCATGTGAATCTTCAATTATATCGATATCATATAATCATCATTCATGAACATTTTTTTGGTGATTAAAATAAAATCAAGGATCATGTACGAGAACCTACCTACTGAAGATAACATATAACAGACAAGGAAAATTAACACTCAAATATTAGTTTTAACAATGAAAAAATGAAAAAAAATGAGCAATGTGAAATTATGA
Source organism: Viscum album (assembly GCA_963277665.1). Lineage (NCBI taxonomy): Eukaryota > Viridiplantae > Streptophyta > Magnoliopsida > Santalales > Viscaceae > Viscum > Viscum album. The sequence goes on along the minus strand of OY728141.1, from coordinate 585,533,096 downwards.
ATGAATAGTATATAATAAAATAAATATAAATATAGATTTTATAAGTATTAATAATAAACATAAATTAATTATACATGAGGTTAGATATTTTTTGACCAAGCATGAATCCAAGGTACTATTTTTTCATCTCAAATTCTTTTTATTGAGATATGTTTCATATTATTAAACTATTTTCATTAATATGTTGTATATACTATATCTATAAAATATGTTATCATAATTAAATATTTATTCATGGTATTTAAATTTCATTTTCATTTTATATATTTTAAGGTATTTTGATTCAAAAATTACCAAATACATAAGAATTATTTTCAATTCTCACTTAAATTTTTTGATTTCGATTGAATAAAATATTATTGAGGGAAAATTTCATGTTTTTTCTCTATCAATCCAATTAATTTAATTCCCTTCTATATATTTATGGGTTTTACATGAATTATTATAATTTAAAATCTTTTATATCATAACTCAATTTAATGTTAGTTTCTTGGTAGAGACAACATTATCTTATCTATTCAATAAAGAATATTTCTCCTCTATGTTTGTATTATTTATTTGTTTTCATGAGTATAATTCTCTATGATTCAATTTTTTTAAGAAAGTTTTATATCTTTCATTAATTCATTTACCTAATAATGTTATTAATCTCTTTTAAATTTTTTCAAATGGGTTATTATCTATTGTATTTTGTTGTCTTTACAAAATTGTGAAAGGAATATATTTTGTAATATTTTGCACACAATCTCATTTTCATATATTTTCTATTTAATTTATGATTAATAATATCTTATTAGTCATGGTTTTCAGAATTAATTATTATTAATATATTATTATATATTATTTCCATTTTAAATAAAAATTATAAAAAATGTAAGATTATTTATTCATATATCACAATGTAATTTTATAATTCTCCTATAAGTTAATTTTATTCAATATCAATATCTATTAATTATAATTTTTGGAATCGTCGAATTTATTTATCTAAATGATTAATATTTAGGCCTCATTATGATTCTTAATGAAACATTTCACATTTATATGAGTTAGTTATGCTATGATAGAATTTTTAATGATCTCTTGTTCAAATGGTGCACATATGTACAGATTTTAATTTTATGATTTGTAGTACTATAATTGTATATCTCACCAATTAATTTTGTAAAGCCTTATATATCATAAACTAAAATCTAAATTATATGTTTTTAAAACCAATAAACTAGGGGACTATTTAAACTCACTGATGATGGTCTTGGAAATGGGAGTCAATATAAGAAATTATTTTCTATGCATATGTTTATGTAAAATTGTTATGCCACATTAATATGTTATTTAATATTCCAATGTTATGATTCCATGGATCAATATTATCGAATCATGTCTTATGTTTTTTCAAATTTCTTTTGGAATGAATTATGTTTTATGGATTATATTTTTGTGTGTGTAATTCTCTTATTTTTTTCCATACACCATGATTATTTTCTCAAACCCATATACTTATTTATGATATTAAATTTTTTCCCTTATGTTTAGCCTTACTAAGTATCTAATCTCTACAATTTCTTATGTTTTCACTCATTAAAAAATAAGGTGTTGTGTTATTTTTAATATGTAGAGAATGGTATCATGTGTGAAGACTACCTGTGGGAGATTTTTAAGAATTTTGATAAAATAAGTTGGTTCTGTATATTTTCTATGTAGAAACTAAACCTCTATGTTTTATAGTGTGATTTGTTATGTTATTTAATTGGTATTCTTGTAAATTCATGTAATATGTATGTATGTTGTGGTAGGTTCATTTCAGTAATACTAATATATCATCACATCCTAAAATGATGATCATTAATTAGGGATAACCTAGTAATACATATATATTTAAATGGTTATTATCATATCAAATGTCATTGTTTATATAAAAAAATAAAAGAGCTATAATAAATTTCTAATTAAATTAAATACATGATATATAAAATATCTAATCAAATAAAATATGACTAAATTTAGGGTATATGTTGGTAGGATTATGAAAATTGGAAAAGAAAAGGAATTACATCCTGTTTAATTTGATAAAAGGTAAAAGGACCCTCCTTAATTTCCATACATCAATTTGTCCAATGAATTATGCAGGTAAAGGGGTGATGATTCTCCAAAAACTAAGGCTCACACCTCTTAAAAAATCATCATCTTCAAGAAAATAGGTTCTCATTAATTTTTGTTTGTTTTTAGTAGTATTTTGTGAGGTGTTTCTCTATTTACTCAAGAGAAAATATTTTGAGGATTTTGTACATAAATTTATGAGAGAGTGTTTGAACCAATTTTTACTATAGTTAGATTTCTATTTTTTCCTAGGAATTTTTACTGCATATATATTTATTGTTTTACACCTTATATCCAGAGTCTGTTTATTTTTATATTTTTCAAATTCTCTTTATATTTCAATTATCATTGAACAAAATGTAAAATAATTTTTGTTATAAAAAATTTGTATTAAAGGAACATATATCATAATGAGGTTTTGGAGTGACTTTGTGTCCTGATGGTGGTGAAATTATAGATCAAAAAATTAAATAATAATAATTACCTATTATGGAAGGTGAATATCAAAAAAGTGTTATGGGAAGATAATTTCTTATAAGATATTAGTGGAAAAAAATTATAGTGTGATTGTAGATAAATATAATAACATGAATATGAATTATGATTCCATTATTCATTCAGATTTGGTACATAGGTTCTTGTCCATCACTATAGAGAAGAATATAGAGAAGAAATTGTTTTAAAACTAATGAAAATGTAGGTGTCCATTTCACTACAATTTTTTACCAAAGATAAATTTATAAACTCATTGAATGATGGAGTCATTATCAATGATGATCTATATCAACACCACTTATACAATGTTCACTCATCTTATAATAATTTTCTACAATATTTTGGATACAAAATATATGGATATTCTTCTATATAGTTTCCTGAAATCATATGAATAAATCATAATAAATATAAAAAAAATATCCTAATGGATATATAGCTCTTAGATTTTGGTGGATCTACTATTCATGCATGAAAATGACAATTTAGGAATAAGAAAGACAATGAGACACTGTAAAAATAATTATAGGATCTTACAATTGAATGTTGAAGGACTATCGAGTGTGGTTCTAGTGGGATTCTAAATCAAGGAAATTACAAATAAAATATCAAGAATAAGATTATCACATGTTAAAATTAATGAAATAATTGGAACATCAAGGACTATTGGAATAAGAATAATTATGGAAATTTCTCTTAAAAAATTTCATTAGTAATTCTAGAAATTTATTTATACTAGTCAGTGAAGTAGTGAAAATGTGACATCAATTGTGAGTATAGAAAGCATCTCAATGATTCATGAATAATATAATCTATGGAACATGGAATATGGATTCCTATATGGAATGGTTTGATCAGTATAACCCATCAATTAAGGTATTCTATATATTGAGAATGATAATTCCTTGAATATCATATGAGTCAGTACCATCAAATTGAATATACATAATGGTATTGTTCAATACATCTAATGAGTACATCATATGAAATTTTTAATTAATAACATATTATATTTGAAAACGTTTGAAAACATTGGTTGTGTGACTCAAAATAAGAAGTGAATGAGGAAGATTTCAATGGAAGCACTTGTGGGATAATGTGAAGAGTATCTCAATGAACTTATATGTGTTTATGAGTGGAAAATATAAGGTGTAAGAGATATTTTTCACATAAATACCTCGATAGAAGTGTTGTAGATGTTATAGAATCAAAAACATAGTTATATGTCCAAATGATTATAAACGATTATTATTGACCCGATATTGTTTCATGGGATAACAATGTTATCCTTACCACTTTAAGAGAATTATGTTTTGAGAAATAGAAACGTTTTTATGTTCAAGATGTCAATAATGATATGAAAGGAGTTATTGGATTTGATCTATTGTGGCATTTTTCAAGAACTGATTGTATACATGGGAGGATAAAGGTAACATTTTATCATTGGATAATGATTATTATAAGACATATTAGGTTTACCCAATAAATATGATGTATGAAATATGTTATGTCTAAAAAATAATCTAAAATAAGAAGGACATTAAATCTAGAAATAAGATCATGTTTTGAGGATTGAAATTGTTTGGAATATACAAGAGATGATTTTGATACATTTTCTCAATAGGAAGTAATCAATAAACTGTTTATTGTAACATGCACTCCTCATTATAATAGAGTGTTTGTGTGGATAAAACATAACCATATTATATAAGAAAATAGGGATGTTGAAAGATATAGGACATTCCAATAAGTTTTGTGAAGAATAAATGAAAACCACCTATTATGTGATCAATCATTCCCCATACTTTTTGAAGTCCTATATATGAATAATTTATTTACCATTTATGATCAATGATGGATATAAGATCCCATAAATGTATCTTATTATGTTATGTGGATGGTATGAATTGGTAATGTTTATGGGTCCCCTCTCCGCAAAAACATATCATCAACATATATTTCATTTTTTAGATGAAAATGTTAAAATAATAGTTGATTGATATTTGGAGAAACAATTCATAGATACTAAAAATGTATATGTAGAGGAATGATGAATGTAACAAGTTTTTTGAATGAGGTATTACCATAGGATTATGATAAATAATCTTTTGAATGTGGACCACAATTGTCAACTCAAGAGAAAATAGTGATAATATAACACTCAGACAAGATTACTAAGAGAAATATCACATAATAGTTTTTAATAGTGGCTATAAAAGAAACATATTTCATGAATTTGACACAAATTCTAGATACATCCTCATGAATGGTGATGACATAAGATAAATATATAAGCCTAAAAACAATAAGATCTAGGATCATGTTCCATTTCCTCGTGAAAGGAAGGCCATCAGTAAAAAATGGGACTCTAATATCTAGTTGGCTAGATAGGAATAATAGAAATTATATTGGGAGGTACTCGTGTTTATATGATATTATCTGAATAAAGGTATTTATTTTAATGAAATGTTTTTCTCTTATTGTTAGACTGATGACTCTTTTTGTAGTTTATACGAAGTGTGTTGCATATAGTTTACATCTAGAGTAGATAGAAGTGGATATTTCTTTTCTCCATGTAAATCATGATGATGATATTTCTATGATCCAAATATAATTTTTTTATAGAATATGTAAATGGAACATGTTTTTCTAGTTGAAAAAATCTCTATATAATCATAAATAGGTTCCATTGTGTCTTTAAAAGAGATTTTATTTTTATATCTTGAGCCTTGAATACTCCATAAATAATTTAGATACTTTTATACACATATTAATGGTTCATATTGTAATTATTTTATCATTATTGTACACTATATGGTTTTTATGTTAGTTTCTAGCCCAAAATATGATCAGATCTAAGAGATAATGGCATGGTTGGTTAGGGAGGTTTGTATAAAATAAGTAGGACATGGAAAAAATATTTTGTGATTCGGAATTCCCAGATATATATAATGTGAATATTTTTCTATCATTGTATAATTAATTGTGTAATGTCTTGAAATTCATCAATACGAAGGACCATAAGAAAATATATATCCCTCTTCCTATTATTTTGGAGTTATCTTCTATGATGAGTTTTAGTACTATAGTAGAGACGATGGAGTTGTCTCATTTATTGTATAAAACAGTAGTGGTTAGTCTAAATTTTACTATGGTTTTTAGTAGACCAAATATTTCACTTGTTGTGGGAGTATATATTAGGTTCCCAGAGAATCTAGGATGGGATTTTTTGAATACAGTGATGAGAATCATGAGATATGTCAATGAGACCTTGAATGTTCCATTATTTTATGGAGAAAAAAATTTCCCAAAAAAAGACTACATTGAATTCTATATTTTAGGTGTTTCTAACATGAGGAAATCCATAACTAGGTATGTGTCTTCTCTTTTAGGAAGATCGATGAGCTAGATTTCAATGTTAAAATTAGTTGTAGAATTCTGCATGATTGAGGAATAGTACCTGGTAGATACATAATAAATCAAATAGAAGATATGGATAATTATGTTGTTAGTGGATCCTAGGAATATACAAGAGTATATTCCTATATTTTTTGACAGTTAGAGAACCTTTCACATCTAATGGAATCCATTTTTCATTCTATGTTGAATAATTTTAGTGTCTAGTATAACTTTTAATATCATGGTGGAAAAACAAAGTGTGAATATGTAAAAAATAATAATACTAATGAAAATCCATTAGATTTTCTAGTGAATTTAATTGACTCTGATAGTCTAGAATGTAACGATACTCAATAAAACTTATAGATATTTGAGATGCATGTTTTGTAGATCGCAATGATTTATGGAATTGAAATTGGTTCTCAATAAAATATTTCATTGGGAGATATTTCAATAGAATTTTGAAAAGGGAAAAGAAAATAAATAGCTTCATATTCAATTTGAAAAATAGAAATGATTTCCCCTTTAATTGGAGTACTTTAATTTGATATATGTGGGAGAAGTCTAAGGGGGTGTGGATTCGCTATAAAATTATTATCACAAATCATAAAAGATAGTAATCTTTTGTAAATCATCTTCTCATATATATCATTCTTTTGTGATAGGTGTTTTGTAATATGGTTCTCCATTTATTTAGGGGATAGTATTTTGAGTGGATTCTCCATGTAATTATTAAAGGGAATATGTACCCACTATTATGAATATTTATCCATCTATTTTCATTTTGTTTTCACAATTTCATTTTGGTATATTTTCTATGTTACATCTGGTCTCCATTTATTTCACGATTTTAGACTTATTTTTTATCTCACAATTATGATCTCATTGAATTGGTCAATTATTTTTTTTCCCAATAGCACAAACACTAAAATAATTCTGAAAGGAATGATCACACCTCTTCTTAGATATCACCAAAAATAAAACTCAAAAACTGAATGCTACAAATTAAAAATTGTGTTTCCCTCAATGAACCAAGAATCCATGGGCAAAAGTGATAACAGATGAGGCCGGTAGTGAAAAATTGTTAAGTATGTTATAGGAACTATCAAAGAATAATTTTTTTAACGATTATACAGACATCGTAAATTGAAATTATCATGATTTTCAAAGTGGAATCAATTAAACAGAACATGATAGGTCCAAAAGTGGTTTAAATACCCTAATGGGGGTGAATAAAAGTATGGTTATACTTTTCAAAATTCATCCTACACTACTAAATCATGAAATATTTATTATAAATTCCATATTGTTTTAAATTTAGTATTTATATTACTCTTCTACTTTCCAAATTTATCTCATGATGATTAACATAATGTGAAGGAAAAACCAAGCACAAGGAAACACATATTTTTACTTTTTTCACCCTCACTGGCCTATATCCAAAGAGCATACAACACAAATTTTTTGATGTATTGAATTTAAAATTGATCACTAAAAATTCTATTTTTTCTAGGTAATTTCTAAGTCCAGGATCACTACATTTATGAGGATTATGGATAACTAACTCAATTTCTTAGGGTCACTCCCTGGTTCGCTTTTGATGTATGCAACACCACATGGATTTGTAAATAAATTTAATATAAAATATTATGAAAACAATACTGATTCTCTTAGAAATATTACTTTATTATTATAGATTTTTAAACAATATATTTATATCCTAATAGTTAAAAATAACTTTTTTACTTCTTGGTTTTAAATTTCATGAAACAGACATACACAGTTGCGATCAGTATGATATTTAGAGTTTGTTCGGATCAAGTTAATTTTGTAGTGAAAAGTCACATGACCCTTTGAAATAGTAATATATCCTTATTTATAGTAATATTACCCTAATCAATAGTAAATCAACCAATTGAATAGTAACATCATCAATGAGGTTATAAATAAAATTTATACCCCTTATAAATTAAAGGATGAAATAATTATATCATATTACATGTGAGTGATTGTTAAAAATTTTAATAATTAAGTGTTCGTATTTTTGAGAGTAGTAAATATTTAATTAAAATTTAATAATTAATAATTTTTTGAAATGAAGATTAATTTTTAGAAAATGTATTCATGAATAAATATTGAATATTCCTATGATTTTATTATATGCTAATAAGTCCTTTGTTAAATTTTTAGGGTGTTATAAAATTTGTTTCAACTTTAAAAACTATATTTTGTTTGAGTAATTGATGATTGTAATTAAAAAATATATTTATCATATTTAAAAAATAACTTTAATAAAATGGTGTTATTTTTTTAATTCTACATGTCGATAAATGGTTATAGAGAATTTTTGGAATTTTTCTTAAATACTTGTTTTTTATTGAATAGTAAAATATGGGTTTTTAGAGTATATATAAATTATAAGTTAAATACACTATTACATGAGTCATAGATTATTTAAGAACCCTTGGATCGAACTCACATGAAAAATACTACTATATTTAGTCCCAATAATCAATGATATTGCTTCACTTGAGAAAAATAATAAAATAACGAGAAATTACCCCTCTCCTCCACTATAAAAACCACCCCTCTTGTCCTCACACCTACCAAGACTTGATCCTTGTTAAATTTTTAACCAATAATATTACCAAGATCCTCCCCCAATCTCTGAATATCTTTGTCTCATTAAAAAACCAAAATCATTCTCTTTAAATATATTCTCAATGATGAGAATTCAAGAGGTAAAATCTTCTTCCTTTTCATTTCATTTTCTTTAAAATTTATTTATTTTATTATTTTCTACTCACTTATTATGTAAAGATGAGTATTTTAAATCTGATATAATTTATAAACAATAATTATATCATTTTACTAGAAGATCTATAATCAATATTCTTACCCACTCTCTCTTTGTAAAATGAAAATCATCGTCCCGGAGGTGCCGATTTACAACCTTCGTGGAAAAAAAATTTCTTTATCCAGTTTCGTCTTAAAGGATGGTCATGATACCATTTTTATTGTTAAAAAATGATATCATATATTTACTATAACCTACTTAATGTTATGTAACCAGTATATATACATAATACTAATTAATATGACAAAACTAGTTCATGGTGATCGAAATACCACCATACTAATCTAAATAATTTTCACTAAATGACTTATATAATGATTCATTTAGATAAAACATAAACATATGATATATATTACCATTTAAATTTTTTTATTCTCATTCATAATGTTTGATTAAAATTCTGGAGAATTGTACCCAATTTACATGAACTCCATTACTTATAAACAAGTGAACCGATCATGAATTCCAAGAAATTGAATGTTCTCTAATAATGAAATTAAACTTGATAAATCATGAATAAAGACATAAATGAAATTATTAAAACTATAATGAATCAAATACTTATAAAAAATTTCTTAATTAATTAATTAATGGATTAAATTTGATTATCCAGGATGATAAGGTCAAGTGTATAACTCATTCAGACATAAGGTAAGGGTTTTCTTCCCTAACCTCCATTTTCATCCAGGTTGTTCTTTCTTCATATATAAACCAATTTAATTATTCATTTATTTTATATAATTAATATTTAACTCTGGTTATATATTAAAAAATAATTTATTATGATCATTCTATCCTTCGTTTGTGGAATATACATGTTCTAAAAGGCCCCCCTTCTCAATTCTTCTGGATAGGCAGGCCTGGTCAAAGGGAACTTCCCAATTTCTTACCTATTTTAAAGTGAAATATATTACATATTTTCAGCCACCATTATTTTTATAAAATTCTTCATTTTTCCTGAAAAAAATATCTTATTTAATTTCTGTTCTTATGAAATATTTTTCAAAAATGAACTATTCATTTCAAATAAAAAGAGTAATGTTGTCAAGTATTATTTGATGATTTTATTAGAGAATTATATCATATCTCACCACCCCTACAAATTATTATGTTTTATTGGGATTATCTACTTATTATTATCATATACCAGATTTAAAAAAAATTATGATCATTTTGACTGTGGATGTGCTATCTTGATACAACTCACCATAAATCTCATAATGGTTAGTGATTACATCTACAGATTGGGGAAAGTTATTTCATATGTTCATGTTGTTTATGATTTTCCCCATTCATATAAGTAATGCCTTGTAATTATTAATTGATGGTTTGGACCTTCTGTATCCCCTCAATGCATTGGTAGGTCATATGGGACATACCAGAATTGGGTTTTGGTCGAGGCCTTACCCTAGTATTTTTAGATGTCTTGGCCTAGGTATTGACAATATCTTTCATATTCCCAATGTTATACATTACATAATTATGATAATAGTAATTGGAAAACCATGTGATTATTTGACTAGTATGATATCCATGGTTATGTTTTATTCTCTTATAATCATTTATATGGATTTATATAATCACATTTCACACCTTCCATATTATTCTCAAGTTTATTTTTAAATGAATTTTTTTACTTATTCACCATGCCTAATTTTTATGCTTATGATAACTTCTATTTTATTAATTAACATTACTATTTATCATAGATCACCCATTATATTATGTTTTATTTTTTTTAGGATTAAAATATGGTTATTATTATGATTTACTTGCAGAAATAATCTATTAGTTTATGGGTGTTTCCAATGGAGATTTAATATTGACTTTTCTTTCAAGTTTTAATGTAAATATTATGATTGTATATGGATTTCCAAAACTACTAATCTATTTTGTCCTTTAGGATACTACATCATTTTAAAAATACCAATTTTTTAATATAAGGCAACATCTTAGGGAAACTAGGTCCAAGGTCTTTACATTTGGTATCATAGGATGTACAGTAGAAATCTTGGAAAATTTATTTAGAAAACGTAGAATATAGAACAAAACCATAAGATATAATTTTAGGATAATAATCTAAGAAAATGTTATATTTTTTAAGTTATATATTAAATGTATACTTCTAGAAAATAAATCCATATCTAGATACTACAAGTGGACATGGTTCTAGAACTGATGTACCTATGTGTAATAACTCTGACATGGTGTTTTGGGCCTAACTAAAGGTAACATAGAACATGAAAATGTGTTGTAATACGCAGCTATTTTGACGTTGTCGGTGGATATGCATACAATAATTCACATTTTCATTAAAATCCATTGTGAAGGAGTTAATTTTAAATATGTCCCCAAGGAACCATTCTTATTATTATGTGACTAAACAAGCATAAAATTCCAATTTATGTTATTTGTTTTTATAGTTTGACATTATATTTTATGATTCATAACCTAATTAAATGTATGCCATTATTTTTAAATTTGGCCTAGTGGAAGGAATGAAAACCACATGAATGAACATATCACATGTAGGGATTTCCATCCTATGAAATATAATGAGGTTGGTTTTGAAGCTGTGAATGGTGCTGAGAAACTTATAAATATACTAGGACAACTTGATCAGGTTCTGAAGATTAATGTTACCCATATGGAGAATTATTATCCACAATGTGGAGATGAGATTTTATACCACATTAGGTGATAGAAGCCTCTATCATTCAATGGGACTATATACTCATGTATAGCAGAGCAGTTGATAATTTCTTTAGAGAGGATATTTATTTTATTAGAAAGTAATGAAGGGGAGTTCATTATCATGGTATTTTATCATCTATTAGGAGATGCGTATCATTGGTGGTAATTAATTTAAAATATGAAGGAGGTCGATGAAATAGAATAATTAGACTAGAATTATTTTAGGTAAATATTCCTAGAAAAACACTTTCCTCATAAACAACAGGTGGATATAGAGAGGTGAATCTTGCGTCTAAGACAAAATGAGGTTGAAAATGTTTTGATATATTAAGTAAATTTTACAAGGACATAAAGGAATGTTGCAAACTACATACATAATCCAATGAGAAATATCGATCGATTATTTGTTGGTATAAAACCATTCTTGTGAATGGGAACTAGTCTCCCAAACATTATGATAATATGAAGATATAGAATCATGTTCTATCAATACAATTAAATAATTCTCAATGTATTTTGACTTTAAGGGGAAGATATTGAAAAAGTGGGTGGATGAAGAAATAATGGATAAAGGGAATAATAAAAAAGGTGTTTTTCAACAAGTGATATGAGTGGAAGAAAACTCCTTGGAGCCTGTATAAAAGGAATAGGAGTCTATTATAGATATAGAGAAAGAGGCCCCCAATCTAATCATTTCAATGAAAATAAATAATCTATAAATGTTCAATGATTAACTTGTAAAGATATAGTAAAATATGAAATTGATTGTCCTAAGATTCATAAAATCATTCCCTAGAAAATACCAAGGGAGAAAGGCCATGTTTATTCGATCAAAACTGCAACAGTTGAAGTTACTAATGATGTGGTGGCATGTACTTTAATAATTTCCACAAACTTAACCAATGCTTTATTTTATTGTGGATCATCACATTCTATTATATCTTCTTAGTTTTCCAATAAAATTTGACATTTACAATTTGATTTAATAAATGATTTTTAATTCAAAACACCTAAGGATAGAATCATTTAAATAAATATGTGTCAAAAAATCCCCCTTATGACACATAAATGTGCTTTAGTTTCTAACCATATCATCATTCCTAATATTTATTTTGATATAATACTTGGTATTAATAAGATTTAAAATTATGATGTGATGATCTATTGCAATAATAAGGAAGATATAATTTAGGGTAATTATTTAGAGTTTCTTATCTTTAGAGTAGAAGCCTCTCCATATTATTATTATATAGATCCACCCTTAGTAGCTCTACAAAACCCAACTCATATGGAGGAAGAGAACACAATATCTATGGTTGAGAAAATAATTCATAATTCTAAAGAAGTACATCTTGTGCAAGAATTCATTGTTGTGTTTCCATAGGATTTACTAGGGCATCCTCAGGAGTAGGAAATTGAGTTTTCAATTGATTTAATTTATGGTGTAATGACTATATAAAATATTTATTATAGGATTGTAATAGTGGAATTATTGGACCTATAGAAGAAAATAGAGGAGTTAGCAGTAAGGGGTTTATTCACCATAGTTTTTCTCCATGGAGAACTTTTATTCATTTAGTTATTAATAAAGATTAATCTATGTGGTTGTGCAATAAATACATAGAGATAAATTCTATTATGATAAAGAACAAGTATCATCTTCCTTGCATTGATGATTTATTTGATCAAATTCACAAATCCCAATATGTTTTGATGTTTGAACTTTTATATGGATATAATTTTATCCATGTGATGAGGGTAGATATTATAAAGACAACATTTTGAACCATGTATGGGAATTATGAGTTTATAATAATGAATTTTAAATAGACTAATGCACCCTTTGTTTTCATGGATATAATGAACAGAGTTTTCAAGTAATATCTTGATGAATTTTTTCTGGTATTTAATGATGTTATCTTATTATAATAAAAAATATTCTAAGATCATTTAAATTACTTGAATATTATTCCCAATACTCTTATATGAAATGAGTTATATAGTATGATTAGAAAGTGTGAATTTTGGATTTAAATAGTATCTTTTCTTGGTCATATTTTTTCTATGGATATAATCTTAGTTGAGCCTAAATAGGCAACGATAGTTGAAGAATAAACTACTCCAACTAACATAACCGAGGTATGTAGTTTTATTGGTTCAGTAGGTTATTATTAGTGTCTTGTTCCAAAACTCACTGAATTAGCTAACTTATTAAAAAATATTACTCATAAAGGGGATAAGTTTGTATAGACAAAATTATGTGAATAATATTTTAAAGAATTAAATATTAGATTAGTGAATGATCATACCCTGACTCTTCCATCGAAAAATGGGGGATTTTTTATTTATAATAATGCATCAAATAATGTCTTGGGGTGTGTCCTTATGTAGAATGATAGAGTTATTACCTAAGAATCATGGTAATTAAATACTTAAGAACTAAACTATCTAACTAATGATCTTGAGTAGGTAGTTGTAACTGATTCCATACACATATGGATAGAATATCTTTATGGTGAAATATGTGAGATATATACAGATAAAAAAATATTGAAATAAATCATCTCACTAATATAAATTAACATGAGGAAAATGATATGACTCGATCTACTCTAGGATTATGATTCTTCAATACACTAATACACAGGGAATGCAATTAATGTGGAAGATACATTGAGTAGGAAGGATCGTGGAGTTCTAAACAAAATGAGGATTTTAATGGATCCTATGTTAAAGGAGCTATTAAATATAGATATAGTAATTTTCAAAAAAGGTGAAACATCATTAAATTTTAAATTGATTTCCCAACCAAATTTTTTATAAAAGATTAATAGTCCTCAGCCTAATGATGAAAATATTATAAATAAAATTAAAGTTGTAAATGATGGGAAGTTATAAGAATTCATGTATGAAGATGGAATTCTACAATTTGGAAGGTGGTTATGTGTTCCCTCTATCCCCAAGCTATAAATAGAGTTATTTTATGATTCCCATATGTTGAATTACTCTATACACCCTGGTATCACTATGATGGATAGATATTATAAGGATAGTTTTTGGGGGGTAATATGATGCATGAAATTAATGATTATGCATCAAGATTTTTTGTCTGTTAATAGGTGAAGGATGAAAGACAACATACTAGGGGAGTCACAAAACCTATTATGATTCTTACATTAAAATGTAATGATATGAATACGTTTTTTGTTATTGGATTACCCAAAATTCCAAGAATGAATTATGCATATGGGTAATTGTTGACCAACTTAACAAATATGAACATTTCCTCAATATAATGTAGGATTCTCCATTAGATCTCCTTACAGAATTCTATATTAATTATTTTTTATGATGTCATTGAGAACCTCTTTTAATTGTGTCTAATCATGGTCTATGATTTACATTGAAATTATGGAAAATTATTCATAAAGATTTGGAAACTGAGTATATTTTGGGTACTACTTATCACCATATAACTAATAGGAATTCTAAAAGTACCATTCAAACAATAAAATACCTATTGATATCATTATCCCTCAACATTCGAGGTATTTTGGATCAGTATTTTCCTTTGGTATAGTTGTAATACAATTATAGATTACATTCAAGTATTCAAATAGAACCATATGATGCATTGTATAGAATGAGATGTCGTACACCAACATGTTGTGATGAAGTTGGTGAAAGGAAGCATATAATCCCATAGCTTGTAGTGGAAAGAACATTGAAGGTAGATAATATTCAAAACTATATCAAAGTATCTCATTGTAGGAAAATGATTTACGATGATAATCTAAGGAAGGATTTGGAATTTCAATTGGGAGATCATGTTTTCTTGAATGTATCTCCATTGAAGGGTTTTATAAGATTTGGGATGAAAGGGAAACTAAACCCCATGTACATTGGTCCTTTTTAATACTAGTGAGAATTGATGTTGTGGATTATTTTTTGGAAATTTTGGCTATCCATTATAAGGAACATAATTTCTTCCACATCTCCTTGTTGTGGAAGTAAATGGAGGACCCAATGCATGTCATCACTTTTGAAGGAATATAATTAGAAACTGACTTACCATACAAA
Source organism: Viscum album (assembly GCA_963277665.1). NCBI lineage: Eukaryota > Viridiplantae > Streptophyta > Magnoliopsida > Santalales > Viscaceae > Viscum > Viscum album. Next base: position 585,517,471 of record OY728141.1, on the reverse strand, counting down.
AAAGATCCTACCAAGATTATAGACTCTAAATAATAGGGGTTGAGGAGTCGAACAACATCGATGCTAATGGTACATTCAAAAAAATAAAAAAATTGCAGAGGCGATGTTGGAGCCTGAGGAAAATATGATGAAGATATACTAAAATCATTTTACGAGGTAATATTCTGGTAATTTGTAGGATGTAATATTAAAAAATTATAAGAGAATTTAAAACTCTAATGATTTACTAAAAAATTAATATAGATTGTAATGAAAACAACACTAAGTTTCTCAAAAACAACTCTTTAATATTATAATTATATAAACAAGATAGTTATAACCCATCCATTAAAAATAATTTTTCCACTACAATGTTTTTAATTTTAAAATATAAAAGTAGATGGTTGGGATCATTATTATATTTACAGTCTACTTGGATAAACTTTATTTGATTTGGTGAATTGTAACATAGCCCTTTGAAATAGTAATGTACCCTTATTAATAATAATATGACCCTTAAGAATAGAAAATCGGTCATGTAAATTGTAACCTCATCCATCAGAGGATAAATAAAATATTAAAACCCTATAAATAAATGTATGATATAATTATATCTTAGTACAAAAAAGAAAATATTTTAAAAATTAATAATCAAGTGTTGATATTTATGTAAGTAATAAATATTTAAATACAATTTTATAATTAATAAATTAATTTAAAATAAATTATTTATCATAAAATTTATTCATAAATAAATATTTTGTTTTCCTTTGATTTTAGGACAATCTAATAAGACCTTTTTACTTTCTCATGGTGTTATAAAAAAAATTTTGTCATTAAGACTATTTTTTTGAATAAATGATGCTTTTAATTACAAATAAAAATTATCATATATATATAATTATTATTATAAAATGGAGTTCAATTTTGAATTCAACATGTCAAAAAATGGTTAGGGTTATTTGTTGAAAATTTTCTAAAATAATTTATTTTTTATTGAATAGTAAAATATTGTAATTTATATTATAAATACATTATAAGATAAATACACTATTTATTGAGTCATATAAGATGTAAGGACCCTTGGATCGACCTAAAATTTACATATTACTGTATTCAGTCACAATAATCAATATTATTTCTTGTCTTGATAAAAATAATGATAGAATGAATAAATAATGAGAAATTTCCCCTCTCCCCCACTATAGAGACAACCACTCGCCCCCTCTTCTCCTTACACCTAACAAGATTTTATCCTGGTAAAATTTACTACCAATAATCTTCTAAAGATCCTTCCCCTCATAAAAAAATTCTTGTTCTCATCATGATACCAAAATCTATCCCCTCACATAAATTATAAAGGGGGAGTATTCCAGAGGTAAAACCCACTTCCTTTTCCTTTTATTTTATTTTTAGTTTTTTTATTATGCAATACTCACCTCCTATATCCAAATGAGAATGGTAACTACATTATCACTTATATACTACAATTATATCATGATAATTCAAAAATCATAATCGTTATTCTTACTCTAGATCTTTTATTTGAAAAATGAAATCATCATTCAGTAGGTGTCTATTTAAAACCTTCTGGACGAAGAATTTTTATTCATAAATTTATTCTTCAAGACAGGAAATGGTACCATTTTTATGGTTTAAGATGGATATAATATATCTATTATAATATATTTAATAATTCATATGACAAAACTAGTTTATGGTGATCGAAATACCACCATAATAATCAAAATGATTATCACTAAATGTTTTATCTAATTATTCATCCTCGTACCACATAACTATTTGATATGTATAACCATTTTCACATATGTGTGATCCTTAATAACATTTAATTCCAAATGTGAAGAATTATTACCATTTTACATCAACTCCATTACTTATAATCCAATCAATATATCCTGAAAACAAGATAATGAATGCTCCTAAATAATGAAATTAAATTATATAACCAATCAATAACGCCATAAATGAATATAGTAAAAATATAATCAATAAAACGATGATAAAAGGGTCTTAATAAATTAATTAATCATTTTAATTTTATTATCATGTACATTAAGTTCATGTGAAGAACTCATTCAGACATAAGCTAAAATTTTTCTTCCTGAAACTCCAATTTCAATCTAGTTATGCTTTCTTCCACTATAAACCAATATAATTCATCATTTATTTTATATACAGATTTGAACTATAGTTTTATGTTCCAAAATCATTTTTTCTAATCATTACATTCTTCTTTTTTGGAAAATACATGTTTTAATAGGGCCCTTTTCAATTATTCATGATAAGGAATACCAATTAAATAGAACTTCCCGATTTCTTACCTATTTTCACGTACACTATATAATATTGTTTAATACACCATTATTTTTATAAAAAAATATTTTAATCATGGAAAATATATCATATTTCATTTTAGGTTTTATGTAAATTTGTTTCACAAGTAACTTGTTTTTTCAAAGAAAAATAGTATTACTCTTACGAATTGTTTGTTGATTTTATTAAAGGATTTTCATCTATTTCAACACCCCCATTGAATATTATGTATTATTTGGATTAAGATATTATAATTATAATATAAAATATTTTATTAAATGGTATAATGTATGATTTAATATAGATGTTCTATCATGATACCATTCACCATACTACTCAAAATAGTTAGTGATTATGTCTACAGATTGGGAAAAGTTATTTCATTTGTTCATGTTATTTATGTTTATCCCCATTAATATGATGAATGAATATTAAAAATAATGATATTGGTGGGCCCCTATATATACCCTCAATACATCAGTATGTCTCATGATATAAAATAGAATTCGGTTTTGGCTAACGCCTTTCCATAGTATTTTCAGACGTCTTGGCAGAGGCCATTATAATATATTTCATATATTCAACATTATGCATTCCTTCATTATCATAATAGTAACTAATAAACCATGTGATTATTCAACTAGTATAATATTCGTGGTTAAGTTTCATTATATTATGATCATTTATATGTCTTAATGTTACCAGATTTTATTCCTTCCATATTATGCTAAATTTTATTTTTAAAGTTTTGTTTTTTAGTTATTCACCATGCCTAATTTTTATTCTTATGAAAAAATTTCATTGTATTACTTACCCTCATTCAGCCTATAATATAACCCCTTTCTAATGTTTTATTTTTTTCTATTAAATGAATAATATTATTATTATGAATGACTCGTAGGAATAATCTAAGAGGTTTTGGGTGTTTTCAACGGATATTAAATGATGTATTTGCTTTCAAGTTGTAATATAAATATTTTGTTAGTATTTGTTTTTCTAAAAATATGAAATTATTATGTCCTTCTGAATGTGAAATACTAGTAACAATACCAATATATTAATATATGTTGACGGGTCTTAGTAACTAGGGTCAGGTCTTTACAATTTCTCACTATTAGTGGAAAGGATCACCTTTGTCCTCTAATATTTCACACTAATATGGAAATTATACACACATAGTTTATGGAAATTTTGGTCCCTTCATTACCAATAATAAATGTGTCTCAAAATTTAGTTTTGTTATCTATTTATGTTCTTCTTAGGTTTCACCTTAATTTATGTTGAATCACCCGGATTCAATACTTCCTCCTTCTAGATAACTCGAACGAACTTCACTTTGTTGTATACATAGAAATTACCTTAACTTTGGAAATATCTTCAACTGATGAAAAGTCATTATTTTAATACCATGACTATATTAGTAAATAAACTACTCCTACAAGTATTTTATATTGGTGAAAATAAACTTTCTTATACTTATTTTGAATTTAGATATGACAATGATACCATTCAAATGGAAATATAAGTGTCTTTCTCAATTTAGAATATTACTGTCTAAAACTACTATGAGAGACCCTGATTAATAACCCCTCATGTGACATCCTTGTGCATACCCCTCCCTAATATCCTAGTGTGTACATTTGTATGAAATCCGGGGGTGTACCATGTTTTCTCATTTCATGACATACTGGCACATACAAAACTCACGGATTCCGTGAGTCCAAAATCAGTAGTCTAAGAGTATATTTCAATAAATCAATTTCAGGTGGCAATTCCACTTGCTAAAAATATTTATATACTGTGTAGATATAAAAGATAATCCAACTCTTATCTTGAAAAGTGCTAAATGAGTTAATGTTTAAATCTAAATTTGATAAATGGAAACAAATGTAAATTTATTTATAGTTGACATAACCTGGTGGTGTTTGAATATCAACCTATGGTGTCCCAGGAGCTATGAAGATGTGAATGAAAAAAGGGAGAGAATAATTTATATTTATCTGGATTTTTGGAGATAAATTAATAATGTGTGGCCCTCATTCTTTTTTAGATAATAAAAATTATAATTAACATAGATCATTTTCTAAGGTGGTGTGAATTTATTATTCAAGGAATACTCTATTGATTTATATGAATAAGTGTTGATTGAAGAAATTTGTATGATTGGTATTCATTGTCATAATTCATGTGCTATAATTCTTAGAAATAATTTAATTTATTATCTAAATAAAAATAACATTGAAATAAAATATATTCACATTATGGATAGTGTAGAGCATGATCCTGATAAGATAGTGTCTATTTCAACGGGACTACCTAATATTGAAATCCTTCCAAATTACTTACACAATGAATCACTTATATGAAATTGATTACCCATTGGGGTTCCATCAACATCACACACATAATTAGTATGGATGTGGTACCCCCTCTCTGTGAGGTATGAAATGTTTTTCCAGATATGTTGATCTATTTTCATTAGCATTTTGTAGACCACAACCAAGTGACTTTCAATATAATAGGAAAAGGGGGAGAAATTATTGATATAATAGGAGATAAAATATCTTAGTCAATATTTTGGGAGAAGTTTATAGGGGGGGGCCTCGGAGTAGGGGAAGTTTTAATTCTTACAATCCTAAAGATGATACCTCAAAAGATATATATCATGACAGATGTGGTTAATGATGAAATAAATTAATTTTTTTTAATAAAGTGATTCATTGATGAACATTTCATTCTAATCTTATTTATCAGGCCATTAATGGATCATGTGGACTTATATTTTGTGTTTATTAAATATTTGATCTCTATTAGAATCACTAATATAAATTTTATTATAAAATATAGAAGAAACTTTAATGTAGAATCAAAATGTGAAGAGTTATCAAAAATCACAATGGGGAATATTTTTAGGAAAAAATACTTCATGATGGTGCTTTTGGGTTGACTTATTTTCTGACAACATTTTTCATTGTTGAAGAAGACTGGTTTTCAAATAATTCATGATCAGTTAGGATGGATAACTAATATCATGGAGTAAGAACTGATCCTGCACAGCACAAACTAATCTCATTAGATTAGTCATCCATGCTAACTATTCATACATTCCTTAACAACTAGTGTTAATAAATAACCATAAAAATTTTCAACAAACATAGTCAACCCAAAATAACTATAATGAGGGATTTTTTCTTAAAAATATCCCCATTGGGTTTTTTGAAAACTCTTCACATTTTGATTCAAAATTAATGTTTCTTCCACATTATATTAAAAGTTTTTATCTTTTGATTCTCATATTAATCATTGATTTACTCAACATAGACAATAATAACACATGATCCATCATTATCATGAGAAATAAGAGTAGCATGAAATTTTTGTGAATGAATCAATTCATTCCAAAATAATTATATTTATTTCATCACTAACCCCATCTGTCATGATATATTTTTCTTTTTACCATTTATATTTTATATAGTTAGAATTAAAACTCCCCTTACATTGTTACTCACCCTATCTATTTCTCTCCATGAATTGAATAATAAATTTTCTCACATTTTATAGCTACATTTTTTCTCTTTTCTTCCATGAACCCAAATGTTACTTTGTTCTAGCCTATAATAGGGTAAAGAAATCAGATCAAGAAATCTTGAAAAACACATCATACTGCGGGGAGAGGGGATCCCACATCCATTTTGATAAAATGGGTTATGTTCAATGAAACCCAAAGGCCATTCAATTTCATCTATGTGATTCATTGGGTAAGAAATTTGGTAATATTTCTTTATTTTGTAGGATAGTCAAAAAATAGAACATATTCTAAAGAATATGCTCCACACTATCCAGGATGATGAGATATTTCATTTCAATGATCTTTTTATTTTGATGATGAACTTGATTTTTTCTAATATTTCATGCACATGAATTATCACAATGAATAACCATCATAGAATTCAATTCAATATCCCCTTTTCTCATATAATTCAATAAGGTATTCCCTAAAATATAAATTTACTCCCCCTTAGTGAATAATATATGTTCATTAGATTTTATATTATCTTGAAAATAATGCGGGGAACACATTATTCATTTATCTCTAGAAATCAAGATAAAGATAAATTACTCCCCCTCTTTTTTCATGCACTTCTACATAGCTCATGGGACACCATGTGTTTATGTTCAAAAACCACCATTCCTTGTCAACTTTATAAAATTTTACCTTTTACTCCATTAATCAACATTAGATCGAAACATTGATTCATTTATCATTTTTCAAGATCATCCAATAATTATCTTTTATAACTACAGAGTATATAAATATTTTCAGGAATTGGAATTACCAATTGACATTGATTCATTGAAATATAATTTAATAATAATGAGTTAAGACTCTTTGTAGGAAACAATATTTTTAAAAAATAAATGCCAATGTTTGATATGTCACTCACCTACTTCTATGGATTCTTGAAGAACGAATTTCCCAAATTATTTATAGTTATTATCATCATATCTTCCTAAAAAATATTATTTTCCCCCAGAAAGTATTCTCTTAGTGAAAAAATAATTTTATGATCCAAGGCATGATACCAATGATGAAATATTCAATGAACATGGAACCACTAGATATTTCAAGTTTAGATTTTTTACAACTTCAGTTTCATATTAGGATCTTCAGCATAGAGTATCCTTTTTCCATAGGACACAACCTAGAGATATATATTACAAAAATAGAGTTGTTTTATAACACAACTTGTTGAATTTGATACCATATATGAAATTCAAGAGTTCAAATTCTTTATGTTTCATCTATCTCACTTAACTAATGCAACCTTTCCCTTTTATCACAGACTCCCTTTGGACCGTATCTCCCCCCATGGTCCTAAAAAACATCCAAAATATATGGGAAGCATTTAACATATTGTGATAGGGGTAACACCGTAATACTCAAGAAGAATACTATTGTTGATCTTAATGGATTAACCCATTGATACATTATTCAAAAGAATTTTACTATTTTTTTTTTGTTCCAAATTACCAGACTGCTTCATCTCTTCTGGAAATATGAATCAACATTATTTAACCACATGATGATTTTTTATCTAGACTTTGGATTCTATAGGATTGTTATTTTTTCAAAGTTTTGGATTTAAACCCATTTTTTAAAATTTCTTTCATTGATTCTCACCAGAGATAACAATTTCCATGACTACTTTTTGAGAAAGAATCCTTACACAAGTCATCTACTCTTCATTCTTCCTCCATTTAAGGGATCTTTTTCTCGAATTCACTTTTTTCCATTTATCATAACATGTGATTTTTTCATGGAATTATTTAATCATATTTATTTTATCAATCAACTCAGTTATGCCAAAATTTCTTGTTTGGTTGAGTCTTCCATTAAATTTACATTATTCTAATTAAAAATTAGAGAGTCGAATCCCTTTTTCTACAAAGATTGTTCATAATCATTCCAAGAGATCTAGTGTGAGTGTGACATAGGAGGATATTGATAAAACCAATGTGGATATCATTTTGATTATCCTAAGGTTTGAAACCTATTTTTCAACTTATCATGTTTTCATCCAATATATGATTTTTCATTTTACACTGCCAGATTTGGGGATCTCACTTTTGTTACATTTCCTTCCCTTTTTTCTTTTTACTTCATTGCCTTTCCAAATACCCATGATTAGTACATTTAAAACATATTCTATTAAATACATACCTCATTTCATCATTTCATAGCTAGTATGATGATGCAACTAGTGTTATTATTCAAATATTGAGTCGTATGGATTATTAACACATACTCATAGTATTTCCCAATGGTACACAATAATATCATTTATGGAATACTTTATTATTAGAGAATTTTATATCTATCCTTTCAAGAATATTTTTCTTATTCTTAGATTTAGAAATATTTTGGTATCTACAAAAATAAATATTTTCCAATTCTTCAAAATGAAAACATAAAATATAACCATGAATCCCATATAAATAGATCATCTTTTTAATATATCTTTTATAATTTTTTATAGGTATGTTTACAGTATCTTCTTTATTATACATATTTATTGAACTATTCATGGATATCATCCTATCATATATGGGATAATGTTCACCATATTTAATACCATATCTTCCAAAACTGCTTCTACTTTGGGATGAGAAAATATATTCATGTTTTTTCTCTAATGTGGAAACTTTTATTTTCATTTCATTTTCACCAATCGATGGATAATGAAATTGTATGTGAAATAAGACCTTAAATTTGGACTTTCCTTTGAATAATATTAATCCAATTCATTCTTGACTAATTATGTATCCTCTCTCAATTATGGAATCAAATTATCCATTGATTAATGATGATCATTATTTTCACTCATGAGATTATTCCCTCTATTAATCTCATCATCCAATTTTTTGGAGATATTCTCCATCATGTCAAACGTTTTCTTCATTTTTCAATTCATCTGAGAAATTTAATCATTATCGCATGAATCATCCTTTTGTATCCATTCCTTATCTAGATCTTGTTCAGATAGGCATATACCTAGATCATCATTCATGGTACTGAATTTATCAATTTTATTAACTCTAGATTATTTCTCATTTCATCAGCTTGTACTTTTTGCAGTCCATTATTTTGCAATCATTATTCTCTTTTAGATCTAAGGGTACCCCAACAAACCTTTTGTTTAATAATTTTAGCTTATTGACTTGAATTTATTGAACATGGATCCAAATATCATTATATTTAATTTCATCATCCAAATTATTTTCTAATTTATTTATATCATATAACATTTCAACTTTTTTCTTCTTAAGGATTCATCATCATCAATAGATTCAACATAACGTGGAATATCATGTTATTTAATCAGTCTTGAGGAAATATTGAGTATGTATATGTTTTTATATCTTCCTTATCAAAACAATTATTTAGTAAATTGTTGGTTTCTATAAAATGAATCACAATTTTTTCATAGAAAAATCCACACTAAGGAATACCATCTGAAATATTCTTCTTCATTTTTTAGATATTTTATTTTTCATGGAACCTTAAGATAATATCAAACCAAAATATCCATTTTGACCATAGAGTAACCCTTGTCAAAGAAATTAAATCAACCAATGTAACAAATTTTATGATACCGGTTGTTAAATAAAAAATCGTTCTAGATATCAATAAGATGGGGGTCAATCATGATATAGATATTCTATTCAAAAAATTTCAAATCCCACTAGATATTGACCTCTTAATTATATGGGTCCATTTGTTTTCTCATTATTGTTAATATTTCTATTTTCTGTTCCAACTTTATCTGATGATGATGCACGTAAAGTATTGATAGAATCCAATAACAAGTACACATTATTTTTTACAAGGTTCACCCTCACTCAGACACATCCAAGGAGTATGAAATGAAATTGTGCCGATGTAATGAATTTACTATGTTTCACTGAAAATTAATGTTTTGGTCTAGATAACCTATATGAAAAGGGTCAACATGTTTACAAGGTTTTGGGGTAGATAGTTGGCTTCCTAAGGGTCATTCCCTGAAACTCTTTCAATGGACCTATACCAATATAAATTATTAACATCATCCTCTTATATTTCTCACAATTATGGGAAGGATCCCCACATAGTTTATAGACATGTAGGTCCATTCATTATCAATAATGAATTCATCCAAAATTGAAGGAGGATTTTCTATTTATGTTAATTACTAGATTCTCCTTGACTTTTATGAAATCAAATTGATGTAGTACTTCCACTTTCCCATTGACTAAAAAAACTTTTCATTACTATAGACACAAAAATTACCTTTGATTTAGTCATATCATAAAGAGATGACGAGTATTCTTTAACTTAATTGAATGTAGAAATGAATAAACTCCTCATGCTATTTTTATCAATTGGTTAAGATCTTCTACCTTGATCATTTTTTTTAATTTAGATATGAAATTTATATTTTTCATAAGAAAATATACGAATGTATATCAATGAATTAGATTTTTTTGTGACAATCCTCCACGAGACCCCGATGTATAACTGCTTACACAATATCCTCATGTGTACCCTTGTGTAAAATCTTGGTGCATACCCTTGTGTGATACCCTGGTGAGTACATTTTTCATTATTTTCATGAGATCCTTTCATATACCTTGTTCATGATTTTTGAGAGTTTTTTGAGCATACATATTCTCACATTGTGGGAGTTCATGTCTTATAACATGTTCTCGCTTTACCTGAGTTCTTGGTGCTTAACAGGTCTGTGCTTTGTGTGGGTTCCTATAATATACTTTGTTCATTCTTAACATGATTTCCTATAATGTATCATATTCATTCATTTCATAAGATCTGGGTGTGAGTCCCCTTTTACACATTTCGTAAAAGAATTTCATAGATCATGATCAACACTTACATGATTTATATAAAAAAAATATTCCTCCAAAAGATCCCTTTGTGAACTTCCTTCGCTAAATATCTCTAAGAACCTTCTTCTCAGATATTTCCTTAGATAGAAAGGTTTGGAAAAAAATCATCATCTCTTTTGAATGGTTCATTGGGTATTTATAGGTGAGCTTCCACCACCTAAACTACACAAATGATAGACAACCATCTATTTAAACCCCAAAAAAGTAGCATCATGCACTCTAAGAACCTCCTATAACAAGATCAAAAGACAATACTAATATTGTAATAAATGTTGTCTTCCATTTCATTGGGAGGTCCATCCTGACATACAAAGACAATATTGAGTGATGCATGAGATCCCATCACAAGATCTAGAGAAAATTATTTGAATCCTCATGTTTTAATACTCACAAATCGTGTTTTACACTCTTATATATAATGTTTTTAAACTCTCCCATGATCTTGTTCAAAGTATTAAAAATTATATTTTAATCTTGTTAACTATGTTTAAACTTGTTCTATTATGTTTTAGTATGATTATCTTTAATCATAATCAATTATGCGAAGATTTATTCTTATGAAATCTTGTAGATATTTTACTAAGTATGTGAAACCATATGCTTGCTACTGGTTCCAGATTTCTCAATGGTCCTGACATAGTTTCCATTCAACCATTTCAATTCTTCCATTTCCAATACACCAAAATAAGAAATCATTTATAATTTATAAAAATGACAAGACACTGTTACCTGAGATACCATTTTCCTGACATCATAACATTGCTTCCGGTTCCAGAACTCACAAAACAACATGACACTGTAGCTTGAATATTCATTCCAGATCTCAACGTGACTGTAGCACCATGACTTTCTCATTTCAACTATAAAAATGTTCCATACATAACTTTATTTTTATCTTTTTTAAATTAAATTTAAATTTTGGTTCGAACAGTCATATTTTAGTTATTTCATGACACTGATATAATTAATATTCTTTTGGAATCCTATCAATAAACAATATGAGGTATAAGGTGTGGATATCATGCATCTTATTATCTAAAACAAAAGAACCCAAAAAAAATTTAAACTCAAGAATAAAAGTGTGGTAGTTGAATGCATGAAAAAGAGAATATCACCCATAAATGCAAGAATACATCTAAGGAAGAACATTTAATCCATGTTGGATAAAAACAAAGAAGAACCTACTATGATCCATCTTGAAAACATCATTGAAGAAACTCAAAGAAGAAAAAGAACATCTCACTACACTGAAAACCAGAAAACTCGACTCACGAAACTCTATTTTCAAAAAAGGATTGGAGTATTGCATATACTTCATACAAAGAGTCTAGAGTTCCATTTCACAACACACAAAGCCTTCTAAACTCGACATCATTACATTTTTCTCTTTTGTGTACAGATTTATTACTCTTTTAGTAGTGTGTGTGTCTTTATTTAAAACATACACTATCTAATTCACTGAACTGGAGGATATGAGATATCCTTACTCAAATATTTTTTACAGCTTGTTTCACCCAAATATAACTGTGGAAGAGTTCTTGTGTGACCTGGCTATTAGTTTTCCCACATAGAATATTGGTAGAGGTCTTATGACCTGAACAGTCACTATAAAAAAGTGACCACTGTATAAGTGGTTATTTTATTACAATATAATGGGTTATAACCTCTTCTAAATACATTAACAGTGGTTCTGAGGAACCCCCACTAATGTGCTCTCACTATAACAACCTTACTCTTTATTTCACACATCAACAATATTTATTACATAAAATTTCACTTAATATAACATGGAAGATGAAGTGGTATAGTGTCTTTGGGGCTTAGGAACATTTCATAACAACATAAAACATAGAACACAACATCTTGTTGAAAAATTCCATTACATGATCACTATATTCCCTTGTACTTAGCATTGCATGGGATAACCTGAGGACATGCATCAGAAAAGGATGAGTTATAAAGACTAGTATGGGAGTAAACAAGGTATAACATGAAGATTACAATATATGTTACGAAATAGGAATATCAATGGATCATAAAATAAACATGAACATAAAATAATGATATAGCATGATTATCATAACATGGAAATGTGGCAACAACACTTAACATGGAATTAGCATGATCCAAGGATCATTGCAAATGGAGCATGAGTAAACCAAAATTTCAAATAAAGAATGAGTAAAACATTGTTTCACTTGAATTATCATGAGTAAACACTCATTTCACATGATGTATCATGATACTCTACTTTACCCAATGCATTAGAGCGCTATTAGGGTGCACCCTTCTTAAACATTTCATTTCATGCATAAGTGTGCCACATGAATCATACAACATGGAATCAGTCATCATCATTTATTCCATGATAATGGTATGTAGAATAAATACATGAATCTTTATAATCAATAATTAAATTTGCATAAAATTTAATACCCTTGATAGGGAAATGGATGTGGTATTCACTACACAATGACATTGGCTTTAAAAATCGGTGCAATTTCGGCAGCATAATGGCATGATATAAGAATTCATAAAAATTGTTGGTGAGAGTCTCATAATATGTACATGAAACTGATAATAAGGGTGTCAAATAGATACATGTACCAATATATGTAATGTAATTTAGATTCATAATACAAAATAATTGCTTAAATGTAATTGAGGAGAGAGAAATTCCTTACGGAATTTCGACATAGTAACAGGTGTACATGGAAGGAATTAATGAGAGAGAAAAGGGCCGTCCATCATTAAAACATTAAAAGGGTAGTATGGGAGGTGTGAAACCATACCCCAACATTTATAATTGAAAATAAAATGGCATAACAATGTTATGAAACTTGGATAAAATGAGAATGGAAGGAATCCCTTACTTGGAAGTGTGATCCCAAAGGCTTGGGTGGGGCTTGAGAGATACTTATTGGGATCTTGGGGTGACTTGGGAGGATTCTAGATAGATGAGGGAAGAGTTTGGACCAATTCAAAATGATTTTAGTGAAGATGAAGTTGGATCTAAGGTGGTTTTATATAGGAAATGAGAGGGAATTATTTGTTATTTAGGTTTGGGACACCACACATTAAACTAATCAAAACCACAAACCTGCCCACGGTTTTTGCAAATATTTTTTTCCATATGGGAGTGAAAAACAATATTTTATAAGTAAAATGGCCGAAAGTCTTAAAATAATAGGTTTTCTTATGTGTAGGTGATTCACACTCTCAAGGAAAACAATTTAAAAAGACAAAATGTTTTATAAGCCTTGAAGGGTCCACTGAAGCTTTGTAAAATAGATCAAACAAACCCAAAATTGTTTTATTTTAATGTTAAAACATATATTTACCGAAAATAAGGTTTATAGTGTTTTATTACATCACTATTGAGTCATTATGTTGTGGTAAAACACATTATATATTTAAATGGTATTTAATTTTTACACAAAAAAATCGACTATATCAGAAAATTATGAAAAATTCAATGTTGGATAATTTATACTTCTTGATTCCAAAAATAATATTCATTTTATATAAATAATTTTATAAATATAATAATTTTTTCTTTAAAAATAAAAACCAACATTTATCGAAAATTCATGGGTTTTGACAATAATAGATTTCAAACCTTAATAAAAATTAAAATTGCATTCATAAAATTATATGATCATTTAAATTTAATATAAATTAATTTAATAATAACAATAATGTTTTATTAAAAAAATTATTAAATTCAAAAATACTTTAATTCATCAAAATAGATTTCTTAGGAAAATATTCTCTAAAAATACTATTTGTGCTTTAAAAACAATTTGAAAAGTAACAATAATAAAAAGAATTTATATACTCTATACAAGAATATTGTAAATAATTGTATTACTAGGGTCTTGTTACATAACCTCATAAAACACCCTCATAAGACCTTAGGATATGGTGTGCGATGGTGATAGACTCTTGGGGTGGCTCGGATAACATTGCTTGAGTGGTAATCTCAATCAACTCCTACTTCTCTCATAGGCAGTTCTGCTCAAGATTAACATATTCAAGCTTGACTTGGGCTTGGTCAAGAGGAAATCCCAATGACTCCACCCCCTTTTTTAGATCTAAAAAAAGGGTTTTGTACGACACAAGTCTACTGGATTAGGTCATAGCTTCCTTTTTCTGAGTAAATTGGATTTGTTAAAGCCCTATATTTATAATAATCATGTCATCACTATTCAACAAAAATTTTAGCAACAGTCACAGTTATAAATGTTATTTTAAAATCCAAAAAATAGAACCAAATAAGTTTAAAAGTCTTATATAACCATAAGAAGACATTTAAATAGACCAAGAGAAATTTTCATTAATGAATTTTTGGGCCATTACAATCTACCCCCCTTAAGAAATTTCACCCTTGAAAATTCCTTTTCCCACACTGAAATATATGTGGTTAACTCCACTTCATTGCCTATTCGGATTCCCACATCACTTCATCAAATTTTTGGTTTTTCAACAACCCCATAATTAGGGGCATTGTCTTATTTTGTAGAACTTTTTGTCTATGATCTAATAACTTCACTGGTTTCTCCTCATACTACATCTAAAGAGAGTACATGTCAAGGGTATGATTTGTACTTCCTTTATAGGGATACATAAAATAAATCATGTACTTTGGACATGGTAGGTGGAAGTGCTAGTCGATAGACCACAACCCCGACACAATAAAGAATCTTTAAGGGGACGATGTACCTAGGACTTAACTTCCCATTCGTTCAAAACCTCATGACCTTCTTCCACGAAGACATGTGTAGTAACACCATGTATCCATATTTTAACTCATGGTCTCATCGATGGTTATCCATATAACTCTTATGTTACCTTTGGGATACCTCAATATGCTACTCAATGGTTTTTACCTTCTCCACTATTTCCATGAGAATTTTCGGACCTAGAAGCTTACGCTCACCAACATCATCCCAACATAATGGTGCTCTACACCTTTTCTCATATAGGGCTTCATAAGGTGCCATTCAGATGCTCGAGTGGAAACTGTTATATTTTGAGAACTCAACAAGATGATGATGTTGATATAATTATCCTTTGAAGTCAATTTAGCATGCTATCAACATGTCTTCACATTTTTTGATAGTCTTCTTGGATGGGCCATCCGTTTGAGGATGATAAGTCGTACTGAAGTATAGCTCAGTATCCAGATCATGTTGAATACTCTTCCAAAACATAGAGGTGAATCTTGGATCTCAATCGGATACAATATATAGTTTTAATCCATGTATCCTTACCAAATCCCTGATATATATTTGTGCCAGTTGATCAAATGAGAAATCCTATTGAATATCCATGAAGTTTGTAGAATTTTTAAGATGATCCAAAAGAACCCAGATTTCATTATTGCCTTTGGATGTCTTTGGAAGTCCGGTGACGAAGTCCATGGGGATGCTCTCCCATTTCCATGCTTGTATGGGAAATGGTTGCATCATCCCCTTAGACATCTTCTTCTATACCTTAACTTGCTAACACACCAGGCACTTTGATGTATACTCAAAAATCTCCTTCTTAAAATAATTCCACCAATAATGATCTCAAATATCTCGATAAATCTTTTTGTTTCCTGGGTGAATAGATAAATTTGAACTATGTGCATCATCGCAAAGATCCTTATTCTTTTTCAGACATGATGGAACACATAGTATTTTTCCAAATCTCACAATTCCTTCTTCATTAACATTGATCTTTGTGGATTCCCCTTTTCAGATAGCTTCCACTTTCTTCTAAATTACCACATCATCCTTTTGAGCATCCTTTAACCTTTCCAAAAGAGACGGTTGAGAAATAATCTGTGAAATGATTGATGATGTTCCCTTATTTATTATTCCTATGTCCATCTTTATCAAATCAAAGAAGATTAGATCTTTCTCAATTCCCATCAATGATAGAATCACTTTTTTATTTCTACTTAGAGCATCTTACACCTTGTTCGAATTCCAATGGTGGTAATGGATTGAGAAGGCGTAGTCTTTGATCAGATCTAACAATCTTCATTGGATCATTCTCAAATCTTTCTGTGTGAATATATATTTCAGAATTTTTTGGTCTGTATATATCTCACAGATATCCCCAAAGAGATAATGCTGCATAATTTTTAAAGACAATATCACCGTAACCAATTCTCGATCATGTGTTGGATTATTAATCTCATGAAATTTAAATTTCCTTGAAGCATAGGAAATGACTTTATCATTTTGCATCAACACACAGCCCAGACCCTTCTTCGAAGCATCACTGAATACCACAAAAATTTCTCCACTTTTGGGTAAAGTGAGAATGGGAATAGTGATAAGCCTCCTTTTAAACTCCTTAATGATTTCTTCACATTCATCAATCCAAGAAAACTATACTCCCTTCTGAGTTATCTTGGTAAGAGGGTTGGACAATCGTGAGAAATTTCTCACAAATCATCGATAATATTCAGCCAAACATAAAATGCTACGGATATCTGTTATTGATGTTGGACTCATCCATCCCTCTATTGCAGCTGTCTTGGAGATATCCATAGATATCCCATTGCTTGTGATTATATAGCCCAAGAATGAGACCTCCTTGAACCAGAACTCACACTTGTTGTACATTACATAGATCATCGCCTTTATCATGGTCTCTAGTATAGTTATTAGATGTTCCTCATGATCCTCCTTGGCTTTGGAGTATATTAGAATATCATTTATAAAGACTACCACAAATTTTTTGAGGTAATCTCTAAAGACACTATTCATAAATTTCATGAAGATTTCTAGAGAATTAGTGAGTCTGAAATGCATTACTATGAATTTATAGTGATCTTATCTTATACGAAAAGTAGTCTTGCAGATATCTTCCTTCTTCACCCTTACTTGATAATATCCTGACCGAAAATCTACATTAGAGAAGTATTGTTCTCTACGAAGCTGATTGAACAAGTCATCAATTCATTAAAGAGGATACTTGTTCTTTATCGTGATTTTGTTTATCTCACGATAATCAATGCAAAGGCACATTGAACCATCCTTATTCTTGATGAAGAGGACTGGTGCATCCCATCGTGAAGCACTTGGGAATTTAAACCCTTTATCCATATTCTCCTTTAGTTGTTTCTTCAGCTCCTCAAGCTCCAAAATAGCCATTATATACGGATGCTTGGATATTGAAAATTCCCCAGGTATAATAACAATTGATAATTTAACATCTCTTCTAGGAGGAAGACCAGGAAATTCTTCGGGAAACACTTTAGTGAATTCCCTCACAATATGCATGTCTTCAAGGATGGTTTCCTCCTTAGACTCAATCATCTGATCCAGATACGCGTGCTTATAGGGCAATAATATCCACACTTGACTTGATAGAGATAAATAATATTCATATTCCTCCTTGAACATGTATAGAATCGGGGATCAATTCTCTACATGGAGAGTGATTTCCCTCTCACCACAATTTATGTTGTCTCTATATAGGGAAATCCAATCCATGTCAATAATTGCATCAAATTCCACTTGATGGAGTATGATGAGGTTCACCGGAAAGTTCAATCCATCGATTATGATATGGGAGGAGTTATATTCATGGGATTCAATGATTACCCCATTTTTCATATTCACCGACATCTTTACTTCCACGATTTGTGGTGGTTTTCGAATTGTTTTACTAAACATTCGGGATATAACGGAATGCGTAGAACTATGGGCGATAACCCTACCTTTCACTTTTTGATTCTGGTTCTACTCCATATATTATATACATAGGGATGAGTTTATTAAATGGTTAAACACATAAAGGGGAATCCCAAGACAAAAATGGATGACTTATAAATTATTTTTATTTCCATACCATATAAATCTATAGGCTTTAGTCTGTATTATCCATGATCTACTTACCAACATATATTCTTATGAGATTTTTTTATTCCCTAAATAGTGGTTCATACAAAGATTGGGAATTTAGCAAAGAATATCCCATGGGAGTGTCGTAACCAAAATTGCATAAAGGCCCATTGTCGTGTACCAGGATACCCTAGGTCAAGCTTGAAACTCCTTATTGGAGTTTTCACTCCTAGGTACATATATGCTAGAGCCTCCTCTACCTGCTTGTATCTAGACAGAGATGTATTTTCTTGATAAACCACTTACTCAATACTCAACAAAACATAGGGAAATTTTTTATACTTAGTCTATTCTCTAAGTCTTCACTAGGGTTTTCTAATCCTAATCTCAAAAATAACTAAACATATTCTCTGATACAACCTATAACAACCTTGATTTTTATTTTACACTTAAACAATATTTATTACATGAAATTTCACATAATACAGCATGGAAGATTGAGTGGTCTAGTGTCTTTGGGGATTAGGAACATTACATAACAACTTAAAACATATAATGAAACATATTATTGAAAACATCCATTACATGACCACTACATTCGCTCATACTTATCATTTCATGGGATAACATGCGGACATGCATAAGAAAAGGGTGAGCTATAAAGCCCAGTAAGGGAGTAAACAAGGTAAAAAATGAAGATTAATATAAATTTTAGGCAATAGGAATATAAATGGATCACAAAATAAATATGGAAATAAAGTCATGATATAGCATGATTATCATAACATGGAAATGTGGAAACAACACTTAACATGGAATTAGTATGAGCCAAGGCTCGTTGCACATTGAGCATGAGTAAACACTCATTGACTATGAATCCGGAGTAAACCCTCATTGCACATGAATTTTCATGAGTCAACACTCATTTAACATGATGTATCATGATATTATACATTACCCAATGTATTAGAACACTATTAGGGTGCACCCTTCTTAAACATTTCATTTCATGTGTAATTGTGCCACATGGATCGTACAATATGGAATCAATCGGCATAATTTATTCAAAAATAAAGGGAAATATAATAAATACATGAATTTTTATAATCAATAAGTAAATTTTCATAATGTTTAATACCCTTGATAAAGAAATGGTCATGGTATTCACAACACATTGAGATTGGCTTGGAAAATCGTTGCAATTTCGGCAGCATAACTGTGTGACGTAAGAATTCATAAAAATGGTTGATGAGAGAGAAAGGGGTGTCTCATAATATATACATGAAATGGACAGTAAGGGTGTCATATATATACATTTCCCAACATTTTTAATGGAATTTAGATTCATAATACAAAAACAATTCTTGAATGTAAATTAGGAGAGATAAATTCCTTACAGAATTTTGATATAGTAACTGATGTACATGGAAAAAATTATTGAGAGACAAAGGTGTATCCCATAATTCAAACATAAATAATAAAATATGGGGGAGGCTCAAAACCATGCTCCAAAATTTATAATTGAAAATAAAATGGAAGAACAATATTAAGAAACTTGGATAAAATGAGAATGGAAAAAATCTCTTACTTGGAAGTGTGATCCCAAAGGCTTAGGAGGGGCTTGAGAAAGACTTCTTGAGATCATGGGGTGCCATGGGATGATTATAGAGATAGGATGTAAGAGGATGTCCGAACTTCAATGGATTTGGGTAAAGATAAAGTGGGATCTTGGGTGGGTTTATATAGGAATGGAGTGGGAATTATTTATTATTTAGGTTTGGGACACCACACATTAAACAAATCAAAACAAAAAACCAGCCCATAGTATTTGACCATGGTTTTTTCCAAAGGGTAGTGGGAAAAAATATTTTATAAGGCCAATGGCCGAACTTCTTAAAATAATAGGGTTGCTTATGTGGAGGTGAGTCACGCTCTCAAGGAAAACAATTTAAAAAGACCAAATATTTTATAAGCCTTGAAGGGTCCACTGAAGCTTTGTAAAATAAATCAAAAAAACACAAAATTTCATTATTCTAATGGTAAAAAATATATTGTCCTAACATAATGTTTATTTTGTTTTACTACATCACTATTGGGTCATTGTGATGTCATAAAACGCATTATATATTTAAAGAGTTTAATTTTTACCCAAAAATTCGACTGTCTCGAAAAATTATGAAAAATTCACCATTGGATAATTTCAATATCCTGATTCAAAAAATAATATTCATTTTATCTAAATAATTTTTTAAATATTATAATTTTTACTTTTAAAATAAAAAATCAACATTTATTGAAAATTCATGGGATTTGACAAAAACGGCTTTCAAACCTTAATAAGAATTAAAATTGCATTCATAAAATTATACAATAATTTATATTTAATAAAAATTAATTTAATAATAACAATAATATTTTATTAAAAAAATTGATTAAAAAATATATTAATTCATCAAAATAGATTTCGTAGTTAAACATTAACTAAAAATACTATTTTTGCTTTAAAAACTATTTACAAATTAACAATAATAAAAAGACTGTATATTATCTATACATGAATAATTTACATAATTGTAGTACTAGGGTATTGTTACATAACCCCTTAAAAAACCTCATTAGTCCTCCAGGTATGGTGCTCGATGGTGACAAACTCTTGGGGTGGCTCAGATAACACTACTCGAGTGGTAATCTCTATCAACTTCCACGTCTCCCGTATTTGGTTCTGCTCAAGCTGAACGTATTCAAGATCGTCTTGGGCTTGGTCAAGAGTGAAGCCCAATGATGACACCTCTTTTCCAATATCTGACAAATGGGCTTTTTATGAGGAAAGACTATTGGATGAGGCCATCACTTCCTTTGTCTGAGTAAATCGAATTTGTTAAATCCTTATATTTATACTAACCAGGTGATCATAGTTCAAGGGCTATATTAGCAACAATCACAATTCTTAATGGTATTTTAAAATCCAAAACATAAAACCAAATAATTGTATACGTTTTACATAACCATAAAGAGATATCTAAATATAACAAGAGGAATTTTCATTAATGACTCTTTGGGTCGTTACACGCCTACTGTTAGTAGAGGCAGTTGTGAGGAAGCTCTGCTAAATTCATAATGAATTTATAAGCAGTTATATTAGAGGGGGTTTAATCCAACTGTAATGTTGCCCAAAATTTTTCCACATTAGAGGTGGTTATAATAGAAACCACCTATAATTTAGGGATTTAGAGGCAGTTTGAACTGCCCCTAATGGTGATTGCATTAGGGGCGATTTTCACCCCATCGTCTCAATCCCCTCGACACGACTACGGGCACCAGTCCACCCTATTGACACCACCCAGATACCCCCCTTGAAACCCATGAAACACCTATAACACTCTTGTTGACACCACCCACACACCCCCCTTCATGCCCAAAACACTCCTATTGACACCACCCGGACACACCCCTGAAGAAACAACACACTCCACCCTTGTCAGTTAGAGGCTTCTCTGCACTTGTCTGCTAATGCCCCCACCCTTGTCCGCCGGAGACCCCGCACGCGGCGCCAATCTTATTTGTGCTTTTCCACCAAATCCCCCCCCCCCCCACCCGCCACCCCCACCCTTGTCTTCCAGAGCACCCCACTCGCCCCTGTCCCCACCCTTGTCTGCCAGAGCCCCCCACGGACAACGACAGGCTTGCTTGCACTTGTCCGCTAGAGCCACCCCCCCCCCCCCCCCGCTATTTTCTTCCCACAATTTCCCTTGCCCCTCCCTTGTCTTCCAGAGCCCCCACGTAACCCCGCAATTGTTTCCCCACGCGTATGTGCCACGCCCACGGGGAAAAAATACACCTCCTAGGTTTCGAACACTTTCTGGTTTGATACAACCCAAACATTGTGCCACTAGGTTGTACATTCTTATATGTATATTATACATTGTATTATATATAATTGTATCCCAAAGTATTATATTATATTATATATATCTGTGTGTGTGTTTTGAAATATATATAATATAATATATTTGTATATATATAATATATTTCTCTATAATATAATATATATTTGTGTATAATATTTGTATATAATATGTATTTATGTATAAATATAATATATTTGTGTATATATATTATATATTAATGTATGTAATTAAATACATTTATATTATATCATCAACACCCATATATATACATACAAAATTAAATACATTCATATAATTGGAAATAAATAATATTATTAAATGATATAAATATATGTATGTATGTATGTATGTACTAAATTAATTTATAATTAATATGCTATACTGCAATATACATTAAATAATTATATAATACATATAAATTTATTTACAATAAAATATTTATAATATAATATATAATATAAATAAAAAATATATTTATATTTATATTTATATTTATATTTATATTTTGTCTAAATTATGTAAATTAGTATACATAATCCAATATAAATGTATTTATACATAAGTATACAATACAAATGTATTTATGTATGTGTGTGTAACAATAATATTATTAATTATTATATGATATGTGTGTGTTTGTGTCTGAAATTAATTTATAATTAATATGCTATACAACAATATACATAAAATAATTAGATAATCCTTATAAATTTATTTACAATAAACTATTTTTAATATAATATATAATATAAATAAATAATATATTTTTATTTTTATTTTTATTTTTATTTTTATTTTTATTTATATTTAATTTTGTCTAAATTATGTAAATTAGTATACATAATCTAATATAAATGTTTTTATACAAAAGTATACAATACAAATGTATTTATGTATGTGTGTGTGTAACAAAAATATTATTAATTATTATATGATATATATATAATATATATGTCTGTATTAAATTAATCTATAATTAAAATGGTATGATACAATATATGTAAAATAATTATATAATATATATAAATTTATATAAAATTAAATATTTATAATATATATATAATATAATTATATAAAATATATATTTATTTGTAAATTTATATTTAATGTTGTCTATATAATTTATATTTGTATACAGAATATAATATAAATTTATTTATACAAAAAATTACAATAAAAATGTATTTAATACAATATATGTATAATATAAATCATAATATAAATGTATAGTATTTATAAAACCATATATAAATTTTATAAATTTGAATAAATATATTTTTAATTACATTTATATTATTTGTATCGATATATATATATATATACATTTTTGATTATATGTATAAGTATTTTTTTAAAATATTTATATAATGTCCTTATATATGTGTGTTATAATTTATTTAAATACATTTATATAATGTGTTTATGTAATATATATACACAAACACATGCACCCATCCACATATATATTAAAAAATAGGAATTTATTTGAGATTTATTTTATAAAACTAATAAAAATTCATATTGAGTTTGAAACCCCCTATAATCAAAAGGATTTTCAGTGGTTCATAACCCCCATAAAATTTCATGAATTATAGTGGATTAACAACCCCCTATAATGACATAAATTAGAGGGGTTTTTGAATGCCCTCTAATTTATTAAATTATAAGGGGTTCCAAACACCCTATATTGTCATGAATTAGAGGGGTATCAAAACCCCCTCTAAAATCTAAAATTAGAAGGGGTTGAATCCCTGCTTAATTACTTAAAATGGAAGGGGTTCAAAACCTCATCTAATTTCATGAATTATATGGGGTTAACATCCCCCACTAATTTGATCAATTATAGGGGGTTTAAAACAAGCTCTAATTTCTTAAATTAAAAGGGTCTCAAACCCCCTCTAATCTGAGGGATTAACGACATTTCATGAACCCAATCTAATATCATAAAGTATATGGGTTTTTCAACCCCCATTATTTCCATTAAAAAAATCAATTGTATATATATGTATATATATATACAAACAAATGTTATATATATAGATCCTCTAAAATCCCACAAAATATATAATGTCAGTAATTATTAAATTAGTAATGGTTTTCAAATAACAGTGTCTAAATTCAAACCAAATATTAAAAACACAATTCTAAAAAATTTAGAGGGGGTTGTGCAAAATCCCTCTCTAATTTTTATATAAATTGAATATATAGGGGGTTTATAACCCCCTATAAATTATATGATTAAAGGGGATTGTGCAGAACCCCCTCTAATGTTACAGAAAATGAATTTAGATGGGGTTGTGCATAACACCCTATAAATAACCCCCTTTAATGTTCTGTTTTTTGTATTGTGTCTTGTGTACTGTTGTTAACCCTAGTCCATAGTGTGGATAAAATATATATATATATATATATATATATATATATCATGGTGGTAGGTTATCACCAAGTGGAGTGGATTAGATCTCGGCTTTAGACTGAACCACCTGTTTTATCTGTTGTGTCTTTTAGTTTAGTTTTTGTATGTTTTAACTCATATTTGAGAAAACTAAATTTTTATTTTATGGTTAGTCTTGGATAATAATTATAATTATCATTACTTATTAGAGTAGTTTCAAAATTTGTATAAACATCTCATATTATTATAAATAATAATTGATCAATCTTTTGAGAAACTATTTGAAGAGACAAGATATTATAATTTTACTACCTTGGTTAACTGGAAAGTTTTATTTTTTTCAATTTAGTGGATATTTTAAATAATCATTTTAAAAAATATTTTTATAGGAACTCAATTAACCCCCTCTTCAGTGTCCTACTCTGACCGACATTTGGTATCAATGGCTACTTTTAAAATCCA
Source organism: Viscum album (assembly GCA_963277665.1). Taxonomy (NCBI): domain Eukaryota; kingdom Viridiplantae; phylum Streptophyta; class Magnoliopsida; order Santalales; family Viscaceae; genus Viscum; species Viscum album. Next base: position 585,492,101 of record OY728141.1, on the reverse strand, counting down.
ACTTTCAAATTTTCAAATATTTTTGATATCTTTTCAAATGTTATTTATTTTTGATTTAATGATCTCTAAATTTCTATTAATTATAAATTTGTATCTCTATAAAACCTATCATTTATCTCGTTTTTATGAATAATATATAGGAAGGTGCCACTACAAAAAAAACATCCCTACTTTAATGGAACAAATTATCCTTAGTAGGAAATTAAAAATGAAAATTCACATAGAAAGCATAAGCTTTGATATCTATACAGTATTAGATGATAAATATGAAATAATAGAAACTAAAATAACAACATGTATTGAAGCTACAAAATCTACATTCAATAATAATTGTAAATCTATTAATGTCTTATGTTGTTCCTTAGGGGATGAAGAATTTAATAGAATATTTCCATGTAAATATTCTTATGAAATTTGGGATACCTTATCTATCTCACATGAAGGAACAACTACTGTTAATGAAATAAGATTTAATATATATAATATTATTTATTTCAATATTAAGATGAATCAAAATTACCATATTTCTTGTATGTATCATAGGATTAATAAAATAGTTATCACAATGAGCTCTCTTGGAATGTTAGTGGGTGACAACGTACAAATAATGAGGCTACTCAGATGTCTACCTGAAAGACAGAGAGGAAACTCAATATCAATTAGAGAATCTTGTGATATCAGTAAGTTTACAGTCAAGAATATTATATGTAAATTGACAATGTATGAGGAAGAGTTAAAGGTAAACAAAGACGAAGAATTTGAACCAAATATAAAGTCAATGTTTTTCAAAACCACTGCATCCAAAAATTACAAAAAGGGGAGAATAAAGGCTCATTATGGCATTACAAGTAATGATGATTCATTTTCAGATAGTTATGGGGAAATTGATCTATTATCCATAAGGTTTAGGATATTTTATATGAGGAATAAATTCTTTAAGAAGACTATCTACAAAGGTAAATATGAAAACAATAGAAATTGGAAAAATGATTGAATGATATGTGATACATCCAATGAAATAATATGTCATGAATTTAAGATAAATATACATGTAAAGGATAATTATCTCGTAATAAAATATAAGAAGACATATGAGGACAAAGATACAATGTATAAAAGGAAAATAAAAGAAACATGGAGTGCATCTAAGGATTGTTAAAGTGACTTAGAATCTTTAGATAATTAAAATTTTTATAAAGCCAATATGTATTTCATGAAAAACACATCAGAGGTAACTATTGAGTCTCCTTTACAATATTCCTTTTATTATAGAGATGAAATTGATTCTGAAAATATTACTATTTTAAAAATGTATGAATAATTTCAAATTATTTAAGATACATTAAATGAATTAATAGAAAAATATAAATATTTAAATAAATAGTATTCTATCAATTATACTATTAAATAGGATCTTACTATAGAAATGGAAAATATTTCTCAATTACTTAATGAAAAAAAACTTAAATTATCTGATTAGAAATTAAATAATGACCTAAAAAAATTTACCAATGGAAATAATACTCAAACACAAATTCTGGGTAAACAAGTAGATTCTATGTATACTAACAGAATAGGATACCAAGCTAGATAGAGGATCCCGGTCAAAACTCATTTTATACACTACTAGATATAACCTTTTTAGCGACCGCCAAAAGCGGTCGCTAAAGCCCTATACAGACCGCCATGCGACCGCTTCTGGCGGTCGAAATTGAGTCGTCGCTGTTGTTCAACAGAGACCGCCTCTGGCGGTCCCTAAAAACCTGCCTGGAATTTTGCTTCGAGAGTCCGTTGGATGTGAGCAGGGACGCGGGGTGTTGGGGGGTTGGAATGAGATGGACGGCCGCCGACCATGGCCGATACACGGTGGCCGGAGGAGGAAGAGATGGCGTTCTGGTATTTTGGGAAGGCTCGGGGGATGGGCGGCGGTCGTGTGAAGGGTAACGGGGTTGACCGAGAGTGGTCGGGAGAGAACGAGGGGTGGCGACGAGGTTTACCGAGAGTGGTAGGGCGGCGGCGGGGGTCACATCGACGTCGACATGGAGTTGCAGTGGCGGACACGAGGAAGACAGTGGCGGGGGAGGGAAATATCCCGCGTATTTTTTTCAGCATTAGCGACCGCCATTGGCGGTCGCTAATATTGTCAATAGAGACCGCCGTTGGCGGTCGCCCGTGTTCCCAGGCGTAGAAGCCAATTATTCTAGTAGTGATAACAAAATCTAGAAAATATATTTATATACAAAAAACTGAAGAAAAAAAACAATTTAGTTCTAACTCTAGGAAGTTATTCACTACTTCTAATTTGTCAAGACCAAACAATTACTACTTTTAATGTAATTTAAAAACTTTGTACTGGAAACCCATGAAGCATGTACGAGTTCCCAAATCTCGTTTTATTGATGTTATTTGACCCAAACAAATAAGGGTACCAAAATCATCTTTTGATTAATTCTATTTTAGGTAATCTATTTGAAGAGATCATGTAAAAGTCTATGGTACTGTAATAGTGGACACATGATTGAAGATTGATTAATCTTAAAGGTCATGATAAAGATTAATGGAAGAAATTTCACTTTTGGAGAGAATGTTGGATGAAAATTAATTGTCATTGGCCAGATTTGTAACAGTAACTGAATTTTAATTTCTAAAGTACTTTTTATTTATATTATTAAAATATAATTTTCTAATTATTTCAAAATTTTGGGTTGATGTTTTTCATGTAAAATTTCAGAATTATTCTTGTAATGTTATTAATTCTAAAAATTAAAATGTATTTTCTGCATTTAGAAATGAAGATTATTATGTTTTTAACATAGATTCATTATTTTTTCAAAATGGTTCATGATAATGATTATTTCACAATGTGTCTCCGATTTTGAATAGAATACTAGGAAACAGGAATATACACTCCATTAGAAAGATTACTAGAAAAGGCATAGCCAAGGATCTACCCAAACTAGAGTTTCCAAATGAAAAAGTATATAATCCTTGTCAAAAGGGTAGAAAACACAAAATCTCATTCAAACCAAGGAAAAAAGTTTCAATAACTCAATATCTCGTGTTGTCTCACATGGACTTGTTTGGAACTTCTATAGTTTCAAGTCTTATTGGGAAGTTGTATGACTACATTCTTGTAGATGACTACTCTAGATATACATGGACCTTATTCTTGGATCATAAAACTGAAAAAATTTCTCATTCTACCAAGTATACTAGGAAAATAGAAAATCGTAGTGGTCTTAGAATGAAATCCTTAAGAAGTGAAAATGGTCATGAGTTTAAAAACCAAGAGTTTGAATATTTTTTCTCAAAAAATGGTTATAGTCACAACTTCTCTACCCCTAGGACACCTACAAAAATGGTGTTATAGAAATAATATATAGAAAAATAAAATAAATATCCAGAAAATGATCAATAAATTTCACATACCTATCTACATTTGGGATAAGGTTGTGAATACAACTTGTTATATCATTAATAGAGTCGTAATCATATCTATTATTAAGAAAACTCCCTAAGAGTTGCGGAATAATAGAGAAACCAAAGTTAAATACTTCAATGTTTTTGGTGGAACTGTTTATATTTTCAATACTAAGGATAATATTTAAAAACTTTCATCCAAAAGTGATGAAGTAATTTTCCTAGGTTATTCAATCTCTAGTAAATCCTATAGAATATTCAATATGATAACCAAATATGTGGAAAATTTGTACATGTAAAATTTTATGAAATAGATCCACTTGAACCTAAGACCTCCCTAAAAAACATTGAGGATGATATGTCAAATTTGGTCATTAATGAAAAATTATATGACCCTACTGCCAAGAAATCTGTAAAATAATCAAGTTCTGTAAATTCCTTGGATTCTAGTCATAATGATCTTGAAACTATTGATGCACCTAAAATCTCAAGCCCGTATTTTTCTAGACCTGTTATAACCCATAATAACAATAATTTATATTTTATAATTATATATTTAGATAATGTAACATACACAAGATCTTCTCTAAGAAATCAGGATGAACATCCAAATTTTTTGTCACAATAGGAGCCTATAAACCTTAATGAGGTAACCAATGATGAATTTTGGGTGATAGTTATGATATAATATTTAAATAATTTTGAAAGAAATGAATTCTATAAACATGTGAATAGACCTAAAGACATCCTAACAATATGAAATAAAAGGGTGTTTAAAAATAAAGTAGATGAATCTAGTACCATAGTATGAAATAGTGCTAGATTTGTTACACGAGGTTATAGTCTAGAAGAAGTTATTCACAATGAGAAAACATTGGCACTGGTTTCTAAACAAGAATCCATTATAATCTTCCTCGCATATACGTTACATCTAAATTTCAAACTATATCAAAGGGATTTAAAGAGAGCATTCCTATATGGGTATATAGTTGAGGATTTTTTTGTTGATCAAACCTCTATTTTTAAAAACCATCATTTTCCAAATAATGTTTTTAAATTAATAAAAGCTTTATGTTGTTTAAAAAAATATCTAATACATTGGTATAATAGACTAAGTATTTTTCTTTTTTTCAATGGTTTTACAAAAGGTATAGTTGATCCTAATCTATTTATGAAAATAATTTCTAAATAGGTTTTAGTTATTAAAACCTATGCTGATTGTGATTCCCCAATACTAATATCCCATGTAATAGTAATATTATGGTTGTATTTTCATGTTATCCAAAAAAAATTGCAAACTATAAAAAATAGACATTCCATTTAAATAAAACACCAGAGTGTTTACATTACAACAAGTTCAAATAAAACCCATATTAAACAAAAATATAATTTAAATGACCTATTATAATTACAGGGAGACAACAGAAAACAAAGAGATCCCCAAGAAGATAATATGGGTCTTTCAGATCTGTCACAATAAAAATTAGAATGCCCAGATCCACTGCAATAGTACTGAGAATAAATGAGATGATGTTCACCATCTTTGCCAATTTGTTTTGATTTTGGAAACACATAAAATCATGGTTTTATAAGAGTATTAATTCGACTATTTCCTTGGGTAACTGTTGAGTTCTAACGGCTATAATTATAATCTTCAGTATTTTGATGGATTAATTAAAAAAATATAATTATAATATAGTTTTCCAAAATATAAATGTTATGGATTGAAATTATAATAAAACCTCCTATTTTGAGCTTTAAAGGGAAATGGTTTAATAATTGTAACTACACTTAGTTGGATTTTAAAATGAGGTGAGGATTTTAAACACCTTTCATATATTTCAAATATCTTGTAAATTTTTTAATTCATAATGCTTAAACAAGGTCTCTAATAATACTAGAATAGTTTTTGTAAATAAATACTAAATTTTAAGTTATAAAATTTTGTTTAAAGAGAGGTATGATTTTTTTATCTTTGAATTTGGAAACATGTTTATAAATAATTTTAGTAATACTCTTAGTCAAGGAAAAGTGTAATTTAATTGGTGTAACTTAATATTTTAAAGTTTAAAATGAAAATAAGGTTTTATAAATGCTAACATATGCTATATATATTTAAAATGAATATATTTATTTTTCTATGATTATGTGGTTAATTTTATGAGTTGGTTGTTTATAAAAAAATATATACCCACCTAGGGTCATCCCTCTAGCCAGGACGAGGGAGGAAACACATGCTAGGTGGCTGAGCCTAGCACTCAGCTTCAGCATAGGTCGGCCCAAGAAGGGGGGCATAGCTACCCCGAAGGGTACACAAGAGTGCACAAGGAAACCAGAGGCACCACCATGCGGGGTGGCATGCTGGTGTGCGTAGGCACAAGAGTGTGCCCATAGAACCAGGTACGGGGTGGTACCGGGAAGGGGGAGGAGTAATTTGGGATAAGCCCAAGAGATATAGGCTTATAAAGGGTCACGAAACCTCCCTCTAATTTGATGTGGGATGAGGGAAAATGGATAGGATAGAATCCAAGATATTAAATCGCGTCGCGCGCGATTTGCGGTGTCTATTTTGATCTAGCACTTGACTCAAAGAAGCCGTGATATCCTATGAATTTTATGTGCACCGTCCGATCCAACAGAGATCTAATCTTGGTCATTCAAGATTTTTAAACCACCATGTTGATTTGAGATGTCCGATCAAATCTTTATCTAATCAAAGTCATCCAACCTTTTTAAAAATCCATTGTTTCTCCTCCACCGCTGGATCAATAACAATTTAATCTTCGTCGTTTGTTCATTTTCTATATTTCTTTCTCCACGGTGCCTTCTTCCTCTCCCGCATTCACCACACTAGTAGGTTTTCTTCCTACTTTCACCATTTTTCCCACACTCATGGTTTCTCCCATCACTATCTGAGTCCCCTCCTTTCACGTTTTTTTCCACAAAGCTGACACCCTGGTCTTATTTTAACCCAAATAGGTTTTTTATTCCATGAAAGTGACATTAAAATATTCTGTATAATCTATGTTTAATTTAGATTATATAAATAATTATTTTTCACTCTAACCTCTCGGTCCTCCCTCGTCTCAAGTCTCTTTCAAGATCCTTCTAGATTTTCCCATGCCCCTCCTCAACCTCAAACCAATGTAAGGGAAAGAGTTGTCTTTTTTGTTTCATTGAATTTATAAACACACACACAAACACACACACACACACACACACACACATATATATATATATATATTCTCATAAAAATGTGTATACAACCTTATGGTTTTGTTAATATTTTCTTTTATACAGATCCTAGGACTCCTGGATTTTGAGTTCAAATAGTATTGTGAACGTAGGGTAACTAATATTTCCTTTCATGTTGTATTGGAAGTTTATATACATATATAAATATTTATACTCTTATAGATATATATATACATTTTTGCGGTTTGGGGGAAAACTCACAAATACCTGACCCTAGGTCTTATGGATTTTGGGTTATATAATCTTTTTAAACTTGAAGGATTATTTTCTTTTCCTCATGAAATATATATATATATATATATATCTTATAGATATGATTATATATGTACATAATTATATATATATATAACCACATGGTTTTAAAATATCCCATTTTATGTTCGGTTATAAGATCTTCAAACATTGATTTTCAAGGAAGAGGTAGATTTTTGTGTTAAACATAAAGAATTATATATATATATATATATAGTATACACAAAATTTATAATTATATAGTTTTGTAACTAACTTTCTAGACTATTTTTAAGTCTCCCAAAATTGGACTTTAATGATTTATTAACAATTTTATAAACATGTATGTGTTAATTGATTTTAGTGTAACACTCTTAGGTATACCCAATTATTCATATAAGTCATATGTGTGATCTTGGTTTACATCATTATAAATTTGTTAAATAAATAAACCTTTTGAATTTTATATTATGATTTAAAATTTAGGGACTTTTTTTAATCAATGTGACTAAAATATTAAAGTAATATGGGTGTCAATGGATTTTTGGTTTAACCCCATTAATACATAATGTGCATTTGGATTTGTGAATATATGTGTATGAAAATAAGTTATGAATCCTCAATTTTACATATAATTTTCAAAATATTACTTAGAAAAAAAAATTCTCAAAATATGTTTAGTTTTGGTTTAAAACACTACTCTTTATATACACCCTATCTTATGAACAAAATTTACACAACACGAAACCCTAATTTTGGATATTCCAAATAATATACATATGACATGTTTAGTAATTGTGGAGAGTTCATGAGTATAATATTTGGGGTTTATAACTTTTATATTCAATGGTATGAATTACTTATATATATATATATATATTAAATGGTATTAGTTATGGTTGAATCTCATGCTCTCCATTTTTAGCATTATTCATACCCTTATGATGTGTTATACCAAAGCACAATAGCAATAAATCTATAAGCATCTGTAACGACCTGAGTCCAGAGCCCCTCCACTGGTGCCTCGTACCTGGTTCGCCACAAGACCTCAAGCACGTTTCCCCAAATTCCAGAGGCTGCCGAATAGCAGCGAGGACCTTCGTGAGTCAGTGGGGAAACTATGCCCTCATTCGATAAAGTATACAGCGGAAAATAACTAGACACAATAGCGGAAACATTAAACGGCATACAACAACTGAACTGAATAGTGGAAGCAAAGTATAAAATAATGATGATGCAACATGGTACATATGTCTATGGAAAGCAGCAAACAAACCAACGTGCTGAAGTAAAACTGAAAAACAAACTGCAAAGGAAAAACAAAATAAACTCCTCAGCATCACGAGCCACTGCTCGGTCCCATGCTCTCCAGCTCCAGTGCAATCAAGAACCTGAAGTAGAAGGGAACTTGCCCTTATCTATACCTACAACAACATAGTCTGTTTGGGACCAAAATCATGGACCATACAGGGTGTGAGATATAATCCCTGCAGGAAATCACCCAAGGATTTGTGCCCAACAGTCAATGGATACTTGGCAGTAATAAAACAAGAAGTGGTAAACAGGAAAGCACAAGCAGCTACAATCCACAGTTCTAACAATAAAGTACACAAGTAAACAGTAGCAACAAGAAGAAAACAGGTAACCCTCTGGGTAGCTCTCATAGCCTAACCCCTATGGTTCAACCTACAAGTACCAGCAACCCTCTAGGAGTCACACACAGTCTCACCCCTCTTGTTCAGCTATGAAAATAACAGACTCTCTGGGGAAGCACTCACTGTCAATTCCCCCTATAGTCTCATATAGTCCTAAAGGCTCTCTGTGGATGCACTCAACGTCTATTCCCCCTGTGTATCGCCTCTAGGAACTACAGACTCTCTGATGAAGCACTCAATGTCAATTCCTCCTATGGTCTCGGATCATAATTAAAAGACACTCTAGAGAAGTCCTTCCGTCAATTCTCCCTTTGGTCTACTACTCTAGGTTCTCACAGTCCTGAGTGAAAGATAAAACATGCTCAGTGCACGTACATCATCCATGTAAACCTTAAGAACTACTTGGCTATCATTCTAAGTCTCAACAGCATAAAAAGTAGCAGTTCCACTATCTTACGACTAGGTAGGGCAACTGGAAAATTGCCAAATAGGCAGAACAAGCATGGAAAAGCAACCTGAGCACAAAAATAAATACTCTAATCACAGGTATAAACCTATACTACAACAGTCAAGAAAAACATGCAAACAATAGAGCAAAATAGGTAACATGCAATACCCCGTTCAAGGGTATTGGTGGAAGTTTCACAAAATACTCATCAACTTTCTACGAAAAGGAACAAACCACCTACCTCGATCCTAGGAGATCGATATACGTGAAGCACAAAGATTTATTCCCCTTAGAATGTCATAGATCTGAGAAAACGCACAAAATGATCAACCCACGATAACTCAAAAACGAGGAGGAATCAGAAAACAAGGCTCAGGAAAAAGGAATAACTCGCCGCTTTGATTCCAACACAATCGACCGTGCTCAAATCGGAGAACAGACGAAAAGGAAGGAGCTCATCGAAGATCTGGTCGTATGGGTCTCTCTCAGATGAACAAGACCTAGAAGGAGGTGTTTCTGTGCATCAGTCATGACCCCGGTTCATTTAGTGAAAAAAAAGAAAGTACACACCGTGTACTTTTAGAGTACATGGCGTGTATTGGGTCTTTTCCGTACTCTGCCAAAATTGGCCTCCACGCCATCCCTACACACCGTGTGTGTGGCCTGGGCATGGATAGCACGCGGCTTCGAGCTGGAGAAGAGTACACGGCGTGTACTCAGAAAGTACACAACGTGTACTTGGAACATTTCCATAAAGTTCCTTTTTTTAAAAAAACTCCAGAAAAAGGAAAAACATACCTGAAACGAAGATCTAGGTTCTTACAAACTTCCCCCCTTAAAGAAATTCGTTCTCGAATTTCCCTAACGTGGTGTAGAAGAAGAATCCCCGAACAGCTCTGGCCAATGTGATCGTACATCGGCCTCCCTTTCCCAAGACTCATCTTGTCTCACCCGTGCTGCCAGAGCACCCGTACTAGAGGAACAGACCGCCCGCAGAGAACCTTCATACTTCGATCGACAATCCGGATAGGATGCTCCTCAAAATGATGCATCTACTTCGAGCTCAACTTCCTCAGGCTGAAAGACATGAGACGAGTCTAAAAAGTAACGTCGAAGATGAGAGACGTGGAAGACGTCATGCAAGGCCCAGTACCTCTGTGGTAGCTGCAACCGATAGGCGACCAGACCAACTCTCTCCAAGACCTCAAATGGCCCGACGTACCGCGGTGAAATCTTACCCTGTCTCTAAATCCTCTTGTGTCCCAACCTCAGTGCGACCCGCAGGAAAATCTGATCCCCAACCTCTAACTATAGAGGTCGTCTCCTCAACAAGACGAGGTCCTAACAAAGCTGCCTCTCCTGCCTCCAGCCAGCATAAGGGTGATCGGCATGGCCTACCATACAGAGCCTCGTAAGGTGCCATCTAAATAGTCTCCTGAATGTTGTTGTTGTAGGTGAACTCCACCAGAGTAATATGATTCTCCCAATAGATGCCAAAGTCTATGATGCAAGATCGGAGCATATCATCAAGCACCTAGATCGTACACTCGGACTGGCCATCAGTCTGGGGATGGTATGCTGTACTCAAAAGTACCTGTGTACCCAAAGCCTTCTGAATTCCCTGTCAGAACCGAGAGTTAAAGCATGCATCCCTGTCTAAAACAATGGAGTGTGGGACTCCATGTAGAAAAACGATCTCTCTGATGTAAAGTCATCCCAAATCATCGACACTGAAGGTCTCCTTGATCGGTAAGAAGTGAGAAACCTTCATGAGTCTGTCGATGAAAACCCAAAAAGCATTGTTCCCTTGAGGTGACCTTTCCAACCTGGTTACGAAGTCCATTGAAACATCTTTCCACTTCCACTCCGGAATGGGTAACAATTGTAAAAGGCCTGCTAGTTGCTGATGCTCTGCTTTCACCTACTGACAAGTAGAACATCTCATGAAAAAACCAACAATATATTTCTTCATACCTGGCCACCAGTACTGGCGATGAAGATCTCGATACATCTTGGTGATGCCAGGATGAACTGCCCAAACAGAGGAATGAAAATCCAACATCAACTCCTCGCGTATGTCTACTGGCACCCATACGCGTCCATGGAAACGCAAGATCTCATCCTTTCTCACTATCCATACAGGAAAAGGGTCCTCTCCTAACACACCCTCTCATAGGACTAAGCCTGCTAAGTCTAATAGCTGCCTCATCCTTACTTGATTAAGAAGTGTAGAGGTAACAGCTACAGAAGAAAGAAAATTTTGTCTCTGTCTGTCGTGCACCTCCAGATGCATCTCAGAGAACAGAGCTAACAACTGCCACTCACTGCTGGCCTCCTGAACCACCTGAACCTGAGTTCTCCTGCTCAATACATCTTCCACTGTGTTTCCCTTTCCCGGCATATAGGAAAGCTCGAAATCAAAAGACTGAAGATACTCAACCCACCTGCACTGCCTCAGATTCAGATCACGCTGAGTGAAGATATACATAAGACTCTTGTGGTCGGTGAATACCAGAAAGTGATCTCCCAAAAGATAGCGTCTCCAATAGCATAAGGTATGAACAACAGCTACCAACTCCAGGTCGTGCGTAGGGTAGTTCCTCTCATATGGCCTTAAATGTCGAGACCCGTACGCAACGACTCCATCTCCCTGCATAAGCACAACTCCTAGTCTGATACCTGAAGAATCACAATAGACTATGTAGATCTTACCTGGCTCTGGAAAGACTAGTATCATTACTGACGTCAATATCCCCTTCATCTGCTGAAAGCCTGACTCACAAGAATCTGACCATAAGAACTTTGCCCCCTTTTTGGTCATACCTGTCAAAGGTGCTGCTAGACGAGAAAAGTCTTGAATGAAGCGTCTGTATTATCCAGCCAGCCCTAGGAAACTCTGTACCTCAAAGACGTTCTTTGGATGCTCCCAGGAAACTACAGCTCTCACTTTATTTAGGTCCACAGATACTTCTGCATCTGAGATAACATGACCCAAGAAGTGAATCTGATCCATCCAGAAGTGGCACTTCGAGAGTTTAGCATAAAGCTGATGCTCTCTAAATGTACTCAGAATGATCTCAAGATGTGTGGCATGGTCATGTCGAGTGTGAGAGTATACCAAGATATCATCCACTAAGACTACAACGAAAGAGTCCAAGTAAGGATGGAACACTCGGTTAATTAGTGCCATGAAAACTGAAGGCGTGTTCGTGAGACCGAACGACATAACTGTATACTTGTATAGTCCATACCTTCTCTTGAAGGCTTTCAGAGGTACATCTGATGGTCTAAAGTGCAAATGATGGTAACCAGACCTCAAATAGATCTTCGAGAACAGTTGAGATCCTCGAAGCTGATCAGAGAGGTCATCGATCCTCGGCAAGGGATATCGGTTCTTGACCGTCAATTGGTTCAAATTTAGATAATACACACAAAGCCGAAGGGTATCGTCTGCCTTCTTAGAAAACAGGACAGATGAACCCCAAGGAGAAGTACTGGGTTGGATGAAACCCTTTTCTTGTAACTCCTCCAACTGCTTCTTAAGCTCCTGCAACTCAGGTGTACCCATCCTATAGGGAGGAATGGACACTGGTGCCGCTCCCGGCACGAGCTCAATAGAGAATTCTACCTCACGCTCTGGAGGCAAACCAAAAAATTCCTCTAGAAAGACATCCCTAAAACGATCCACCACCGGAAAAAAGTCCAACTGTGGAGTCCCTTGATCATCCAGATAAAGACTAGCAATCTGGGTTGTCACCCCTCCTAACCCAAGATGCTCGAGTCCTTCCCGACTTTCCCGAACGTCCCATTCACCTTTATAAAGAAATGATTCACCCTCTAGTGAGATGAAACTGACCCTGCAGTGATAACAGTCAATGATGGGATTGAAGGGAACTAGCCAGCCCATTCCGAGAATGACATCATAACCCGTCATCTCTAGGACATAGAGATCCCATAAGAAACTATACCCTGCAACCTCGAGAGATCACTCTCTACACTGGCGTACACTAGATGTCCTCGTCCCCAAATGTGTGTCTAGTGTCAACGAGTTGGCAGAAGAAAAGATTCAGAGCCCAAGGCTCTCCGGAACTGCAACATAGATAAAGATATGTGTCACACCAGTATCGAAAAGGGTTGAAGATAAAACTAAGGCTAATAAAATCATACCTCGAACTGTAGAACGACCACGTTCCTTCTCCTGATAAGTCTGCTCCATGGCGAAAGACAGGCCTGCTCTGCATCCCTGCACCCCTGGCTGACCACTCTGAGCTGAACCTCCCTGCTGTTGCTAAGGGACTGGTGGCTAACCGCTACGGCCTCGACCTCCACCTCGGCCCGAATGGCCGGAAGAACTCCATTTCCCCGACTGGTGAGAAACTGGTGGTGCTGCTCCAAAATGAGGAGTCATGGAAGAACCCCGGTCACCAGCTATTGGTGAGAAAACCTGGCAGAAACACTGAACGTGACCCATATTTCCCTAAGATCGGAACTCCATGGGGTCCCTCTGGCACTGCGGCCTTGTGTGCCCTGACCGGCCACACTGGTAGCATGTCACCTGGCTGCCTGACAATGCATCTCACTTCCTCGGATCACCGCACATAGGCTCTCTACGGTGCTTCTTGCTATCATCTGGAGGCAAACTAGCTCTGGAAGCAAGACCGCCCTGGCTTGCAGCTCCAGTGTCTCTCAGATTTCGCTCTGCAATCAGTGCCTGGTTGAGTATGGAAGTGATGGAAGTCAGCTGGAATATATTCACCTGCAAGCGGATCTCCCGCCTGAGACAATCCTCAAACTTCCTTTCTAAGAACACCCCACTCCCATCCCATTGGGGTGTGAAGCAATGCAGATCGGTTAAACGAGCGGAATACTCCATGACATAAAGAGTACCCTGCTCTAAGATCATGAACTCCCGGGCTCGGTCGGCCCTCAGGGTCTCTGGGTAGATGTAGTCATAGAACATGCGCTGGAACTCCTCCCAAGCCATAGCCTACTATTGACCCGCCTGTGAGATCATGTCCCACCACCTCTTGGCGGAGTCTCGTAGCATGTAGGTAGCGAGCTTGACCCGCCTCTCTGGAGGCATCTCCAGATGCTCGAAGATAGTCAGCATGGCTTCTATCCATGACTCTGCAGCTTGTGGTCCTACTTCCCCCGAGAACGTGGGAGGATGCTGCTGCTGAAAAACATGCGTCAACTCTGAAATAGTCCAGGCAGGAGGTGGTGCTCCTTGGAGGCCTACATCATCCTCATGAAACCTTCCCTGAACTGCGCATCAGCACCTACAACTGGTATAACAGCTGGTGCCAAGGATGGCCTGACTAGAGGATTAGCAGGGAGTCCCTGATCAGCCATATCTGGCGTATGATCACTGCCTGACGACAGACTTACGACCAGAGGATGTCTCAGAGGCATAACTCTGAAAGATCAAAAGCACACCTTAGATCAAGAGAACAAGTACAGATAACACAAGAGTAAAAAATGGAAACAGGGTAAGAAAAACACACAATATTTGCAATGAAAAACTACACGGCATGTATAAAAACTACACGGTGTGTCTTCTTAAGCCACTGACATAGGCATATAATCCTGCCCTACAAGTCGTGTACACCTCAAACTATACGGATTGTTGACCCCAACACATGACGTGTACTTGAAAACTATTTCCCTGCCCGAGTCTCTTCACACGGCTAACCCACACAGTCTGACTCAACCTGAGACTACACGGCGTGTTCGAAACAAACACGGTGTGTACTAGACAAGGATTCGTCGGCCCGTGTTGTTAAGCACATGGCCGTCTACACGGCTTAACCTTACACGGCGTGCTCTGAACAAACTTGGCGTGTATAGGAAAAGGTGGAACCATCCTATGTTGTTCGTGACACAGTCGGGTACCTGAACATGACTACATGACGTGTTCCAAACAAACAAGGCATGTGGAAAGGAAGGTAAAGTTGTCTCGTGTTGTTCTTGACACGACCAGGTATCTGGAGAGGACTACACGGCGTGTTCCCTCTGGACACAGTGTGTTCTACCCGTACTTCCCCGACCCATGTTGTTAGTGACATAGCCGTGTACACGGATCCCAACTTACACGGCATGTACCTACCATACACGGCGTATTCCCAGGTTACTTTCATGACACCATGTTCTTCTCACACGGTCAGTGACACGACCTAAAAACTACATGGTGTGTATCCAAAAAGTACACACTTTGTATTCTAGGTTTTTCTGGGCAGTAGCTCGGAAACTGCATAGAATCCTAGAAACACTAAAAACCAGGCAAAGAGGTGCCATATTCCGATCAGTGAGGGCCCATACTCCCCACGAATCAAATCTTGGCATCTCCCACAGTCATACACAAGAGAAACCAGGATCATGATCCACCAATTTCTGATTCGAGAGGGCCCATAACACCTCATGAATCAAAATTTGGCGTTCATTTTAAGAAAAGCACAAAACAAACAATTCTATAACATAACAGCCGAGATTTTATCAAACATCTATCACAACAGCATGCATAATCTACACAAAGTCTATCACAACAGCATGCAATTGCTAATTCACCCTAGATGGCATGGGAAGAATGCATGGAATGTGATTTCTACAAGTGCCGATATGATGCATGAGATGGAATACCCTCATCTCATCAGGTTGCGACAGAAATAGAACCACAATCGTCAAGAAAATAACAACACAAAATATGTGAATCACTCTAGTTGAAGTCAGATCAACCATAAAATCTCAAAACCAGAACTGCAATCAACAAGGTAGTATGGATTTTCCCTGTACATGGGTTAGCTACTCCCGAGCATAGCTTAATACCAAGTAACGAATCCATCCTATCTTTGGATAAGGTCTCCAAACAGTAAATCAAGGGAAAAGAACTGCCTCTGATACCACTTTGTAATGACCCAATTCCGAATCCCCTCCACTGGTGCCTCGTACCCGGTTCTCCACATGACCTCAAGCGCGTTTCCGAAAATGCTAGAGGCTGTTGACTAGCAGTGAGGGCCTTGGTGAGTTGGTGGGGAAACTATTCCCTCATTCGATAAAGTATACAGTGGAAAACAACCAGACACAATAGCAGAAACAATAAAGAGAATACAACAACTGAACTGAATAGTGGAAGCAAAGTATAAAATAATGATGATGCAACATGGTACATATGTCTATGGAAATCAACAAACAAACCAACGTGCTGAAGTACAACTGAAAAACACAGTGCAAAGGAAAAACAAAATAAACTCCTCAGCATCGCGAGCCACTACTTGGTCTCATGCTCTCCAGCACTAGTGCAATCAAGAACCTGAAGTAGAAGGGCACTTGCCCTTATCTATACCTACAACAACATAGTCTGTTTTGGCCCAAAAGCATGGCCCAAACAGGGTGTGAGATATAATCCCAGCAGGGAATGACCCAAGGATTTGTGCCCAACAGTCAATGGATACTTGGCAGTAATAAAACAAGAAGTGGTAAACATGAAAGCACAAGCAGCTACAATCCACAGTTCTAACAATAAAGTACACAAGTAAACAGTAGCAACAAGAAGAAAACAGGTAACCCTCTGGGTAGCTCTCATAGCCTAACCCCTATGGTTCAACCTACAAGTACCAGCAACCCTCTAGGAGTAACACATAGTCTCACACCTGTTGTTCAGCTATGAAAATAACACTCTCTGGGGAAGCACTCACCGTCAATTCTTCCTATAGTCTCGTATCGTGCTAAAGGCTCTCTAGGGAAGCACTCAACATCTATTCCCCCGGTAGCCCACGTCGAGGAACTACAGACTCTCTGAGGAAGCACTCAATGTCAATTCCCCCTCTGGTCTCGCATCGTAATTAATACACTCTGGAGAAGACCTTCCATAAATTCTCCCTTTGGTCTACTACTCTAGGTTCTCACAGTCCTGAGTGAAAGATAAAACATGCTCATAATGCGTACATCATCCAAGTAAACCTCAAGAACTACTTGGCTATCATTCTAAGGCTCAACAGCATAAAAAGTAGAAAATCTACTATCCTATGACTAGGAAGGGCAACTGGAAAAGTGCCAAACAGGCAGAACAAGCATGGAAAAGCAACCTGAACAGAAAAATAAATACTCTACTCATAAGTATATACCTCTACTACAACAGTCAATAAAAACAGGCAAACAACAGAGCAAAATAGGTAACACGCAATACCCCGTTCAAGGGTATTGGTGGAATTTTCACAAAATACTCATCAAATTTCTACAGAAAGTCACAAACCACCTACCTCGACCCTAGGAGATCGATATACGTGAACCAAGAAGATTTATTCCCCTTATAATGTCATATTTCTGAGAAAACGCACAAAACGATCAACCCACGATAACTCGAAAATGATGAGGAATCAGAAAACAAGGTTCAAGAAGAAGGAAGAACTCACCGCTGTGATTCCAATACAATCGACCGTGCTCGAATCGGAGAACGGACGAACAGGCTGGAGATCATTGAAGATCTGGCCATACAGGTTGCTCTCGGATGAACGAGACCTAGAAGGAGGTGTTTCTGTGTGTCAGGCGCAACCCCGGTTCATTTGGTGAAAAAAAAGTACACAGCATGTACTTTTAGAGTATACAGTGTGTACTGGGTCTTTTCCATACTCTGCCAAAATCAGCCTCCATGTCACCCCTACACACCGTGTGTGTGGTCCGGGCACGGCCAGCACACAGCTTCGAGCCGGAGAAGAGTACACGGCGTGTACTCAGAAAGTACATGGTGTGTAGTTCGAAAATTTCCAAAAAGTTCATTTTTCATAAAAACTCCAGAAAAAAGAAGAACATACCTGAAACGAAGATTCGGGTTCTTACATCATCTATCAGTTTAATACGCCACCTTAAATATTTTCATTATCATTTAATTGATTATGCATCCAGGTGAAATTCCAATATGTATTGATTAATAACATTTTAGAATTTTAGGGTTATTATTTTATGTAACAAAACAATTATTTCATTTAGTGCATTAGTTTTCATCACATATGCCATAATCTACTTATCATACTAACCAGTCAATGACATACTCTTATAGTTGATAGTTCTCTAATTAATACTTATATACCTGATTCACTATATATAAGTAAATTCTAATGAATTTAATTAAATATATTATTACATTCTATGGAATTATGAATTAAATTATGCAATTTGGTATGGGACACCGTGAATAATATGAAATGTGAAATTAAATAATCAAAGTGGTATGTGACATTTTGAATATATGAACCTATTTGGAATATGAGGATTGTGTAGACTAGTTATAATGGGTTAAGCACTGGGTAATGAAATCCCCTTGATGCATCAATATTTCTCATGAGACTATCAAGTCATGGCATGTGGTCATTGACATTTTAGAGTCTTGACACAAGGTTTTGACAGGGTCTGATATTATATGTTTCCTCATTATGTTTATGATAATTAATTAACCAAATGGAAATTCGACCATTAGAATATAAATAGTTATGAGCCAGTACTTACGAGTATTATAAAAAGTAAATGCTTATGGAATGACATTTATTTGGAACTAAGTGATTTTAGTAACTAGTGTATGTTTCACATTAGTATTTTATGAAATAGAAGTTATTATCTTTATCCGCAACTCTGATTGTGTATTACTCTTTGTTATTAAACATGTACTTTCATACTCATAAGTTTTACTTATTTATAATTTCTTTACTTTTTATTCTGAATGAACATGCTTATAATTGAATCAATATTCCTTAACTCTGTTATAATACCATGAAATGTGTCCTTACGATTCTTATACTGAATTCTATGTTGTGATGTTTATGTTTCTTAATTCCTTAAGAAAATGTTTTATGGAAAAAAATTTAAAATAATGTTTTAAAATTTTACATTGGTATATTATGTAATTTTAAAACCCCTTACTGGGAATTCGTATGCTCACCCTATGTTTTTTTTAAATAAATTTTTTAGGCATCAATTTTAGCAGAAGATGCATGTTAGAAGAGGCTGGTTTCCCAGAACCTAAAACTAATAGATCCTCTGTATGGGACATGATTTGTTAAATATCAGTGCATGTTTTGAAAAAAATTTACACATCATGTTTCAAGGAACCGGCTCTGGGTATTCTAGGGTCAGACCGTCACAGTTGGTATTAGAGGATTTGGTTTAGATGACTCTAGAAAACTAGAACTGAACAATTAAATAATTTATTTAAGCATTACTAAGTATGATGTTTTTGTAATTTTCATATGGAAAATGAAAATACCAATCTCTTGTCTCTTCATATTGAGGGCCTAGAAACAATAATTTCCATAGCCAACTAGGATAACTTTGTAAACTATGCCCATTTTCGTATGACATAAAAACACCTCTATGACATGTCCAACTCTCCCCATGTACTTTAACTCCACCGAGGAGCGGGTTTAGACTACCTCTTTGTGATGAAAACCCAATTTCCATCCTACACACATCGGGGAAAGTATTATGAGGGACTTTCTAGATGCTTCACCACAGTAAAAGGCATCATGTCCCTTATAGATTTCCAAGAAACTACAGCAGCGGGACACCTCTGTGCATTATATATATGTCAAGTTTTTTCATATGGCTATTATGGTCAAGTATTGGACTTTGAAATACTTGAATTTGAATCCTCTCATTCTACGTATAGACATCAAGTACATACTGATGTCTCTTGTCTATACACCCCTCATGTCACACTCTAGAGACACCATAAGTGCACCCACGAGATTGAACCAGACTGCTCGGGTTGCAGTTGGTTCAGGGAGATTGAATGTTTTGAAATTATTTTGGGGAATCATTTAACTCAGAACCAGAGAAAACATTAGTTTTTAGTGTAGCGTACCTATTATTTCATGAAAATTCAATTTTGTTTTATTCTTTATTATACGTTTTGGGTGTTTGTGTTTCACTGAATGGAATTTCATGAAAAAATTATATTTTCAGATGGAAGGACAGACTTGTATCTTATCTCTTCCCATTGAGGTACTAGAGGCCATTATGGTCAGAACCTATGAATAAGAGTAACTTCCCCTCGCAAACCTGTGAAGAAAATGCAAACATATTTACGTGATATCAAATAGTCCATACATTCTCCTCTTCTACCAATGGAATGCCTAAATCTACCACAGTATAGCCACTACCCAACTCACTGAGTATTGGTGAAGGGGAACGTACCATGAAGTTCTTTTCCTATGATTCACACTTTCCCAAAACTTCATAGCCTGGGTAGTGTTTCAAGAGACTATATTATAGGGGAACCTCTACACATACTACATGCACCAAATCACGATCTTCAGTTTAAATGACTACGTCTATGACCTTGACATCCTCAGAAAATAGATGGTCCGACGAGTCCATAGAGAGTTTTTCCATTCGTACATCTATGAACTCTCTATCATTTTAGCCTCCCTCTGGAATCCCAAGTGTACACTACATGAGTTTAACTGATTCTTTTCGATTTGTGTTTGGGCCAGGGAAGCAGAATAATTGAACACCAGCATGGGTATTCTAGCCACACCTGAGTATCCTCCACGATGAAGGATGTGGTGAAGAACATCAGAGAGTTTTTTTTAGCTGGGTTGTACGAAATGAATTGTGATGACACAATTCTTTTTATAGGGGGATAATGTGATGCCCCAAAACTAATATCTCAGGTAATAGTAATATTATGGTTTTATTTTCATTTTATCTGAACAAATTTGAAAACTATAAATACCAGACATCTCATTTAAATAAAACACCAAAGTGTTTACATTACAAAAATGTTAATGGAAAACCATAATAACTGAAAATACTAATTAAAAGACCTATTAGAATTATAAGGGGACCATCCAAAACAAAAAAAAAACCCCAAAAAGATAATATGGGTCTTTCGGATACATCACAACAAACCTTAGAATGGCCAGAGCCACTGTAATAACAATGACCATCAATTGGATGATGTACACCATCTTCATCAATTTTTTTTTATTTTAGAAACACCTTAAAGAATATTTTTATAAGAGTCTTTATTTGACCGTTGCCTTTGGTGATTATTCAGTTCTAATGGCTATAATTATATTCATTGGTCTTTTGGTGGATTAATTAAAAATATCTAAGTATAATTTAGTTTTCCTAAATATTTAAGTTATGGATTGAAATTATAATAAAAAATATAATTGTGATCTTTAAAAGGGAAATGGTTTAATATTTTGAACTACACTTAGTGTGATTTTAAAATTAGGTGAGGATTTCAAAAACCATTCAAATATTTCAAATATCTTTTAATTTTTTTCATTTTTAATGCTTAAACAAGGTCTCGGATAATACTAGAATTGTTTTTGTTTAGAAATATTAAATTTTAAGATATAACATTGTGTTTAAAGGGAGGTATGAATTTTTTATATCTTAATTTGGAAGCATGTTTATAAATAATTTTAGTAATAATCTTATTCAAGGCAAATTATAATTTAATTTGTGTACCATAATATTTTAATGTTTAAAATGAAAATCAGGTTTTATAAAAGGTAAGATATTATCTTTATAGTTAAAATGAATATATTTATTTTTCTATGATTATATCATTAATTTTGTGAGTTGGTTGTTTATAAAATATATATACCCCCCAGGGGCCAGCCCTCTAGTTAGGCCAAGGGAGGAAGCACATGCTAGATGGCTGAGCCTAGCCCTCAACCTCAGTACAGGCCGGCCTGAGCGGGGGGCTTAGCTATGTCGAAGGGCACAAAAGAGCACACAAGGGAACCAGAGGCATCATCATGCAGGGTGGCATGGAGGTGTGGGTGGGCACAAGAGCATGCCCGCAAAACCGAGTATGGGGTGGTACTGGGAGGGGGAGGAGTAATATAGAATAAGTCCAATAGCTCTGAGCTTATAAAGGGCCGCAAAACCTCTGTATGATTCAATGTGGGATGAGGGAACATGGCCAAGATCAAATCCAGGCCATTGGATTGCATCAAACGTGATCTGGGCCATCTATTTTGATCATGCACTCGACTCTTAACAGTCACGGTATCCTCTGCATTTTTGTGCATCGTCCGATCAAAAATGGATCTAATCTCGATCGTCTGAGATTTTTAGAACACTGTGTTGATCTGAGTCGTATGATCGAATCTTGATCTAATTGAAGTCATCCATCCTTTTTTAAAATTTGAGTTTTCTCCTCCACCAGTGGATCAATATTCATTTAATAGACATCGTCATTTCATTTTATGAATTTTCTTTCCTGCAGTACCTTCTTCCTCTCTTGTATACATCGCACCAGTAGGTTTTCTTCCTACTTTTACCATTTTTTCCACTCCCATGGTTTCTCCCATCACTATCTGAGGCCCCTCCTTTCACACATTTTCCACAAGGCCAACACCCCGATATTATTTTAAACTGAATAGGTTTTGGATTCCTTTCAAGTGAAATTCAAATATTCTATATAATCTTTGTTAATTTAGTTTATATAAACAATCTATTTTCACTCTAACCTCTTAGTCCTCCCTCTTTGCAAGTCTCCTTCAAGATCATTCAGGATTTTCCCGATCCCCTCCTCCTCCTCAAACCAATATAAGGGAAAGAGTTATATTGCTTTGTTTCATTGAAAGTGTAAAAACACACATAGAGATATATATATATATATACTCTCAGAAAAATGTGTATACAACCTTATGGTTTAATTAATATTTTATTTTATACCGATTGTAGGTCTCCTGGATTTTGAGTTCAAATCGTATTGTGAATGTAGGCGAACTTATATTGCCTTGAATGTTGTGTTGGAAGTTTATATATTTATATAAATATGTATACTCATATATATATATATATATATATACATCCCTGTGGTTTGGGTGAAAACCCACAAATACCCAACCCTAGGCCTTATGGATTTTGGGTTGTGTAATATTTTTAAACTTGAAGGATTGTTTTATTTTCCTCATGAAATATATATATATATATATATATATCTTATATATCCGATTATATATGTACTTATATATATATATAACCATATGGTTTTAAAATAACCTCTATTATGTTCGGTTACAAGATCTCAAAACTTTGAGTTTCAAGGAAGTGGTATATTTTTGTTTTAAACATAAGGAATTATATTTTCATATATATATATATATAAATAGAGAGAGAGTACACACATGCATGTATAATTATATAGTTTTTCTAACTTGCCTTCTGGACCAGTTTTAACTCTCTCAACATTGGACTTTAATGATTTATTGACATTTTTATAGACATGTATGTGTCGATTGATTTTGGTGTAAGACCCTTAGGTACACCCGATTATTCATATAAGTTACACTACTGGAAAATCATCTTTTCCCAATGCTTCTTTACCAACGGTTTAAAAAAACCGTTGGTAAAGAATCCATTCCCCAATGGTTTACAAAAAATGTTGGGAAAGGGGTGTCCAAGGCACCCTTTCCAAAATGTTCAAGAGAACTGTTGGGAAAGGGGTGTCCAAGACACCATTTCCCAACGGTTCTTGTAGAACCGTTGGGAAACGGTCACCCATTACCAACGGTTAAACAAACTGTTGGTAAATGGTCTGTCGGACACCCCTTTCCCGATGTTGTTTAAAAACCATTGGGAAATCTTTTCCCCAAATACACAATCGGCCGCTCTCTCCCCCATTCGCGACAGAACCCTAATCCTGTCCACGGCTCTGCTGCTCTCGCGACTTCCCCCACCTGAACCTGTCAAACTGTATCCAAATCATCTCAAATCAGGTATTCTATTCTTCATACACATAAATTATTTAAGGGCTACATTGTTTTTATTGTTATTCAGCTCATATTTTAGTTTTAAGTTTTAATTTTTATTTGTATATCATTTTTTTTTGTTTTTTGATTTAATCTAGACTTTATCCATTCCGGTCCATTTAATTAATTAAATCCTTAACCTTCCATCAAAGAAGAAGCATCTCAAATTCATTGTCGTTGGATTTTATATTTTCTAAGTATATTTTTTTATTCCTTTTTTCCATCTTTTAATTAATTGTTACTTGGAAATTTATTTATATGAGTTTAATAATTTTTAGCAAAGTTTTTATGAATGATTTCCTTAAAATTCTTTGAGGAAAGTGTTTTATTAAAATGATTTTTTTTAATAAGGCTTGTGTAATGTAATTTGTTATAGTACACTATGTGACTATGTTTGGTATTTAGTAACACATGAGATAATAGGTGTGTGATAATGTGTTGTGAAAGAGATTCCATGGTTGGTTCAAGATTATATTTATGTTTTGAGCCTATTAATGAGTTTTTTTAAAGATATTTTGAGATATTTACCTTATGTTTATTGGTGAAAACTGGGAGATATAGAGGTGGTTCATGATTAAGACATATAATTACTTCTAAACATGTGGATAAACCTTGCATAGTAGTGAATTCTTGAAATGATGGATGTTTTTAGTCCTTTTTTATTTTGAGTTTCTTTTTATGGTGATGTTTCTTATTGTTACCTATGATGGGAATTTATTTTAGTTTCTAAATCGGCTGAGACTCCCCCACCATGCAAAGTGTATGAAACCTCTACCCTTATTTAATCATTCTGTTTACATAGCGTATGAAACCTCTACCCTCATTTAATTAGTGAACTCAAGTCATTAATTCAAGCCTTCATTCTCACTAGCATGTAAGAAATTGAATGATGTAAACCCATCCTCACATGATTTCTTACCTTATATAGTTACCAACATATGAAATGCGAGCTTTTGAATTCATCAGTTAACCAGGATCATATATTCCATTTCCCCCAAGATGACTGTACTAATATAAATTTAGGGTCAATTAAATATGGTTCTCATTGTACAATGTATATTATGTGTCTTTCTTGGCCAATACGAGCTTTTTGGGTTACACATTAGTTTTCTTTTTCTAATTAATTACATATTTTTTTCAAAAGAAGGAAATGAACCCAATTAAAGAGAGACGAAGGAAAAAAATTATTGAGAATAATCATCGAATGACGGAGTTGGGATTTCCATCATTAGTGTCTGTAGTGAGTACTTTATTTGAAATTTATATATTTAAAGAATATATAATGTCATGTGATTAATTTTTTGTGAACATTTTTGTAGGATCCACCTATACGTCGACAGTTATTCGATGAGGATCCTAGTACTGGTCCTAGTACTCAGGACGGTGGTATGAGGAGGGTTCGTACCAGAGGTGGACGCGCAGCTGCGCGTACCCGACTAGACCCTGCCCCTCCCACTGACATGCCATCCTTCCCACATTCTGATCTCGTTGTGTCATTAGGGACACACAGGATATTTAGGACTCCCATGTTTTCGCTACCTTCTATATCTTCTGGCCCATCATTTTCACATCCCATGATGATTCCCACTCCCCAGTCAGAATCCGGATAGACAGTTGTCCCATCTTCTTTTCCTTCTACTTCTGTCTCTCCGACCTTCTATATTCCATCGTCTTAAACTCCTGTTCCACCACAGGGTGTTCCATCAGTTTCTGTAGATCCAGTGGCGCTCAGTGATCTGACCGGCACAGGTATATTTATA
This sequence comes from Viscum album, assembly GCA_963277665.1. Taxonomy (NCBI): domain Eukaryota; kingdom Viridiplantae; phylum Streptophyta; class Magnoliopsida; order Santalales; family Viscaceae; genus Viscum; species Viscum album. The sequence goes on along the minus strand of OY728141.1, from coordinate 585,466,567 downwards.
GAACCCTAACAAATTTTTATAGCAATATTTATTTTCATTATAACATGTTTTGATAAAATATTTGTTTTTCTTTCATGACAGATACATCTACTGACAGGAGGTGTGGGAGGAGGCATACATTCATGCATTCGGTGTGGAACCTCCACACACAGGTTATGGTGGATTATAATGAAGACAACCAAATGGTTGAGAAAACAGGGAAGCAATGTCGGAGTTTTTTGGCGACGCTTGCCAAATACTCTGACATCATTCCCGTCATCCCGCTATCGTGGAGACATTTTCCACATGAGGTCAAGGATAGAGCTTGGGCAGAGATATGGGTAAAAAAATATGTTCTATTTAATGCCATGAATTATTTTTGTATTTATATGAATTAATATTTTGATGTCAACTACGATTTAATTTTCCCGATGGTGAGGGTTCACGACCGGAACGTCTAAAGGATTTAGGTGAGCTTTGGAGAGCCTACAAGCATGAGTTTTATATTGGCTGGGTTGCTAGAGTTGGCACTGAGTTAGAGGCGGTACCAGTGGTGGATGATTGTCCTATAGAGCAGTATCTTCAGATGATAACTCATTGGACAAGTACCCAGTTTAAGGTATTAATTACATTTGAGGTATTTAAATAATAACTTTCATGTTTTTAATTAATAATATCTGTTGAATTTTTGAATTTTATTTAGGAATAATTTGGAAAAAATAAAAAGAACATTGATGCAAAAAAATACCTCCACATAATGGGATGCACTACAATGCCTGATCATAAGAGGAAGCAGGTATGCCAATTGTTTATAAGTTTTTTTACGAATTACACTTTATTTTGTTTCCTCAATTATTTAATAGTTTTCTAAAGTTTTCATATAACTTTAGTTTTCAATGTCATTGTAGAGGAAAATACAAAATATTGAAGGACGTGTACCTCGAGCAAAACTGTTTTGCTCGAGTAGACAGAAATAGGATGGAAGTTTCGTCAATGAAGCGACTCAGCAGAAGATTGTAAGTTTTAATCTATTGAATTTATATTTAAATATCTATTTTGTAAATTAATGATATATTTATATTTTTAACATGATGCTTTAGAGGCCCTTGATTCCCAAGAACCAGAAAATTTTGGGCCAACAGATCACTTACATCAGGTGTTGGGAGAGGAGCATCCTGGAAGAGTACGCTGCCGACCCAACATAGCCCCGATGAGGTATTGTCCCTCCTCAGGTATGAGCTGTAGTGCCACCGAGCTGCAGCAAGTTAGGGAACAGGAAGAACAAGCTGAGAAAAGGGCCACAGATATGGTAGAATAGTCTACTAGGGAAAACAGTGCATTTATGAAATTTATTGAAGTTCTACATCCAACACACCCAGCAGAGGCCAGCACAGCTTTTGATGAATATATGTCGTCGATACGTTCTATATAAGTTGCACCAGGTGGCAGATCTAGTGGTGGTCAGGATGATGTCCAGCTTGACGATGATGATGGCGAGGATTTTGATGCAGAAGAGGAGGGAGAGGAGGAGGGCGAGGCGGGTGGCGAGGGCGAGGAGGAGGGAGAGGGCGAGGAGGAGGGTGCTGAGGAGGGCGCGGACGATGATGGGGATGAGGAAGAGGATTATGATGATGGTGATGATGGTGATGGTGATGTGAGAGAAATTGATTCATTTCATTTTTAAGTAATATTACTGAGATTTGATATTTAATCTATTCTAGTTGTTGGTTTTATCTAGACTCATAGTATAGTATTGGAGTTGATTTATTTTTATATATTATATGTTTTATGGATGTTTTTGTCTTTTAGTGATTGTGTGTTTGGGAACCCCCCTCCTTCCTAAACCCTGGATAACCCCCCACCATCCTCCTTGGACACCGGAAAGCCCCCCGGACATCCCCCCCACCATCTTCCTTGGTCCCCAGATATACCCCCGGACAGCCCCCTGACAACCCCCCGAGCAGCCCCCTAGACAGCCCCCCGGGCAGCCCCCCACCCTCCTCCCTGGACCCCAGACATCCCCCGGATAGCCCCCCAGACAGCCCCCCCCCCCACCCTCCTCCTTGGACCCCGGACAACCCCCCGAACACCCCCCGGACAGCCCCCCGCACAGCCCCCCCTGCTCTTTGGTCCCCGGACAGCCCCCCGGACACCCACCGGACAGCCCGCCGAACAGCCCCCCCAGACAGCCCCCCACCCTCCCTGATTTCATTTACTACTAGAAAATCTATAATATATATTTTATTTATTTTCATAATGTTGATAAATGTGAATCACATTTACACATCAAATCAATATCATAGATTCTGGGTATGTTATAAAAGGGATGTATTCATTGGACATGCCATACCACTCTAACAGTGTCTCTTTTGTTTATAATGGATAGGATTATAAGTGAAAATAACAACTGGCATACAGAAAACCAACCAAACGCATTTGGATTCTGTTGATAATTTATCAAAACGATCCATGGGTTATATGTGATGTGTACGAGCCAACCCGGGCTCAATCCGAGGCATGGTGTGGTCGGGATCAGTCTAAGTGGCTCCCCTTTGTTTAAAATGGACAACATTTAAGTACATATGGAAAACTAACCGAACGCATTCAGTTTCCATTGAAACATTATGAGAACGATCCATGGGTCATATTTTACATGTATGAATCAACCCCACCGCAATCCGAGACGCGGTGTGGTCGGCACCACTCAAAGTGTCAGTCTTTTGTTTCAAAAAGACATCATTTTAAGAGAAAAACATCAACTGGCATACGGAAAACTGACCAAACGCATTATTATTGTGTTGATTCATTATCAAAATGATCCATGGGTCATATATGACGTGTACGAGTCAACCCCACCTCAATCCGAGACGCGGTGTGACCGACACCATTCACAGTGTCTCTCTTTTGTTTAAAATGGACAGGATTATAAGTGAAAAGAACAACTGACAAACGAAAAACTGACCAAATGCATTCGGATTATGATGTTAATTTATCAAAACGATCCATGAGTTATATGAGACGTGTACGAGCCAACCCGAGCTCAATCGGAGGTACGATGTGGCCAGGATCAATCTAAGTGGCTCCCCTTTGTTTAAAATGGACAACATTTTAAGTATATACAGAAAACTGACCAAACGCATTCGGTTTCCATTGAAACATTAGGAGAATGATCCATGGGTCATATATGATGTGTATGAATCAACCTCGTCGTAATCAGAGACGCGGTGTGGCCAGCACCACTCAAAGTGTCTGTCTTTTGTTTCAAAAGGACATCATTTTAAGTGAAAAACATCAACTGGCATATGGAAAACCGACCAAACGCATTTGGATTGTGTCGATACTTTAGCACAACAATACATGGGTCATATATGACGTGTATGAGTCAACCCCGCCTCAATCCGAGATGTGGTGTGGCCGACACCATTCACAGTGTCTCTCTTTTGTTTAAAATGGATAGGATTATAAGTGAAAAGAACAACTGGCATACCAAAAACTGACTAAACGCATTCGGATTCTGTTGATAATTTATCACAATGATCCATGGGTTATATGTGACATGTAAGAGCCAACTCGGGCTCAATACGAGGCACGGTGTGGTCGGGATCAGTCTATGTGGTCTCTCTTTTTTAAAATGGACAACATTTTAAGTACATACAGAAAACTGACCAAACGCATTCTGTTTCCATTAAAACATTAGGAGAATGATCCATGGGTCATATGTGACGTGTATGAATCAACCCCGCCGCAATCGGAGATGCGGTGTGGCCAGCAACACTCAAATTTTCTGTCTTTTGTTTCAAAAGGACATCATTTTAAGTGAAAAACATCAACTGGCATACAGAAAACCGACAAAACACATTCGTATTGTGTCTATAATTTAGCACAATGATCCAGGGGTCATATATGATGTGTACGAGTCAACCTTGCCTCAATATGAGATGCAGTGTGGCCGACACCATTCACAATGTCTCTCTTTTGTTTAAAATGGACAGGATTATAAGTGAAAAGAACAACTAACATACGAAAAACCGACCAAACACATTCGGATTGTGTCGATACTTTAGCACAACAATCCATGGGTCATATGTGATGTGTACGAATCAACCTCACCTCAATCTCAGATGCAGTGTGGTCGACACCACTCAAAGTGCCTATCTTTTGTTTCAAAAGGACATCATTTTAAGTGAAGAACATCAACTAGAATACATAAAACCAACAAAACGCATTTGGATTGTGTTGGTACTTTAGGAAAATGATTCCTGGGTCATTTGAGATATGTATGAGTCAACCCTGTTTAAATCTGAGACGCGGTGTGGCCGGCACCACTCTAACTGTGTCTCTTTTGTTTAAAATGGACAGGATTATAAGTGAAAAGAACAACTCGCATACAGAAAACTGACCAAACACATTAGGAATCTGTTGATAATTTATCACAACGATCCATGAGTCATATGTGAGGTGTACGGGCCAACCCGGGATCAATCCGAGTCGTGGTGTGGCTGGGATCAGTCTAAGTGTCTCTCTTTTGTTTAAAATGGATAACATTTTAAGTATATATGGAAAACCGACCAAACGCATTCGGTTTCCATTGGAACTTTAGGAGAACGAACCATGGGTCATATGTGACATGTATGAGTCAACATCGCCTCAATCCGAGGTGTGGTGTGGCCGACACCACTCAAAGTTTCTCTTTTTTTTTAAATTGACTTCATTTTAAGTTAAAACAACAACTAGCATACGGAAAACCAACCGAACGGATTCTGATTGTGTTGATACACTATCACAATGATACATGGGTCATATGTGACATGTACGAGTCAACCCCGCCTCAATCTGAGACGCGGTGTGGCCGACACCATTCATAGTGTTTCTCTTTTGTTTAAAATGGACATCATTTTAAGTGAAAACAACAACTGACATACGAAAAACTGACCAAATGCATTTGAAATGTGTTGATGATTTAGGACAACAATCCATGGGTCATATGTGACGTTTACGAGTCAACTACGCCTTAACCCAAGGCACGGTGTGTCCGGGATCACTCTACGTGGCTCTCTTTTGTTTTAAATGGACAACATTTTAAGTACATACGGAAAACCGACCAAACGCATTCAGTTTCCATTGAAACTTTAGGAGAACAATTCATGTGTCATATGTGACGTGTACGAATCAACCCCGCCTCAATCTGAGATGCGGTGTGGCCGACACCACTCAAAGTTTCTGTCTTTTGTTTAAAATTGACTTCATTTTAAGTGAAAACAACAACTATCATATGAAAAACCAACCAAACGGATTAGGATTGTGTTGATACTTTAGTAAAATGATTCATGGGTCATTTGAGATGTGTACGAGTCAACCCCATTTAAATCCGAGACGTGGTGTGGCCGGAACCACTCTAACTGTGTCTCTTTTGTTTAAAATGGGCAGGATTATAAGTGAAAAGAACAACTGACATACGGAAAACCAACCAAACGCATTCAGAATCTATTGATAATTTATCACAACGATCCATGAGTCATATGTGACGTGTACGGCCCAACCCGGGCTCAATCCGAGTCATAGTGTGGCTGGGATCAGTCTATGTTTTTATCTTTTCTTTAAAATGGACAACATTTTCAGTACATACGGAAAACCAACCAAACGCATTCAGTTTCCATTAGAACTTTAGGAGAAAGAACCATGGGTCATATGTGACATGTACGAGTCAACCTCTCCTCAATCCAAGGTGCGGTGTGGCCAACACCACTCAAAGTGTCTCTCTTTTGTTTAAAATTGACTTCATTTTAAATGAAAAAAACAACTAGCATATGGAAAACTGAACAAACAGATTCTGATTGTGTCTATACTCTAGAACAATGATACATGGGTCATATGTCACGTGTACGAGTAAACCCCGCCGTAATCCAAAACACGATGTGGCCGACACCATTCATAGTGTCTCTCTTTTGTTTAAAATGAACATCATTTTTAGTGAAAACAACAACTGACATACGAAAAACTGACCAAATGCATTCGAAATGTGTTGATGCTTTAGGAAAACGATACATGGGTCATATGTGACATGTAAAAGTCAACCCCTCCTTAATCTGAGGCACGGTGTGGCCGGGATCACTCTAAGTGGCTCTCTTTTGTTTAAAATGGACAACATTTTCAGTACATATGGAAAACTAACCAAACCCATTCGGTTTCTGTTGAAACTTTAGGAGAATGATCCATGGGTCATATGTGAAGTGTAAGAATCAACCCCGCCTAAATATAAGATGTGGTGTGGCCGAAACCTCTCAAAGTGTCTGTCTTTTATTTAAAATTGACTTCATTTTAAGTGAAAACAACAACTTGCATACGGAAAACCGACCAAACAGATTCTGATTGTGTCGATACTCTAGCACAACAATCCATGGGTCATATGTGACGTGTATGAGTCAACCCCGCCTCAATCCGAGATGCGGTGTGGCCGACACCATTCATAGAGTCTCTCTTTTGTTTAAAATGGACATCATTTTAAGTGAAAACAACAATTGACATACAAAAAACTAACCAAATGCATTCGAAATTTGTTGATGATTTATGAAAACGATCCATGGATCATATGTGATGTGTACGAGTCAACCCCGCCTTAATCTGAGGCACGGTGTCGCTGGGATCACTCTAAGTGGCTCTCTCTTGTTTAAAATGGACAACATTTTAAGTACATACGGAAAATGGACCAAACGCACTTGGTTTCCGTTGAAACTTTATGAGAATGATGCATTGGTCATATGTGACATGTAAGTGTCAACCCATCCTCAATCTGAGGCGCAGAGTTGCTGGAACCACTTGAAGTGTCTCTCTATAGTTTGAAATGGACTTCATTTTAATTGAAAACAACAACTGACATACGATAAACCGACCAAACGCATTCTGATTCTGTTGAAATGTCAGGACAACGATCCATGTGTCATATGTGACATGTGCGAGTCAACTGCGCCTCAATCCGAGTCACAGTGTGGTTGGGATCACTCTATGTTTATCTCTTTTTTTAAAATGGACAACATTTGAAGTACATACGGAAAACTGACCAAACGGATTCTGATTGTGTTGATACTTTAGAAAAACGATCCATGGGTAATATATGATGTGCACGAGTCAACCCCACCTCAATATGAGGCGCGGTGTGGCCAAACCACACAAAGTGTCTCTCTTTAGTTTAAAATGGACTTCATTTTAAGTGAAAACAACAACTGACATATGGAAAACCGACAAAACGCATTAGGATTATGTAGAACCTTTAGCACAACGATCCATGGGTCATTTTTGATGTGTATGAGTCAACTCTGCCTCAATCCGAGGCATGGTGTGGCCGGAACCACTCAAATTGTCTATCTTTCGTTTAGAATAGACATCATTTTAAGTGAAAACAATAAATGACATACGGCAAACCGACCAAATGCATTCGGATTCCATTGAAACTTTAGGAAAACGATCCTTGGATCATATGTGATGTGTAAAAGTAAAACCCACCTAAATCTGAGTCCTAGTGTGGGCGGTACCACTCAAAGTGTCTTATTTTTTTTTGAAATGAACAACCTTTTAAGTGAAAACAATAACTAGCATACGAAAAACCAACCAAATGCTTTCAGAATATGTTGATACTTTAGGAAAATGATCCATGGGTCATATATAACGTGTACGAGTCAACCCCACCTCAATTCGAGCCACGGTGTGGCTGACACCACTCAAATTGTATGTATTTTGTTTAAAATGGACATTATTTTTAGTAAAAACAACTGGTATACGAAAATACGAATAGACGTATTCGGATTATGTTGATAGTTATTCAGTTTTTTATGTATTTTATTGATAATTAATAATTAAATTATTTATGTATTCAATTATGAATTGAATTCTGGATTCCACATATAACTGTAATCTAAATTTTAAATTGAATTCTAAATAAATTATGTATGTTTATAATTACGTTATGAATTTTGATTTAATTTTGGATGTTTATAGTTCAAGAATGGATTATATGTTAAATATGTATGAATTTGTTCTCTATATGTATGTATTAGCTTGTTATTGCAGTTATAGTAATTGCAAAGGAGCAGAATGGAGGTTGGTGTGAAAAATTAGAGCCTGCTATGCAAATTACAGGATGCTGTGCAATTTTCACAGCAAGCCTATGCCAACGGTTTGAAACCGTTGGCATAGGCTTGTAATAAGCCTTTTCCAATGGTTTACAAACCATTGGGAAAGCTTACTATGGATTTTTTTTGCCAACAGTTCAAAGATAACCATTGGAAAACCCCATTCCCAACAGTTCTAAACCATTGGTAAAGAGTTTATTTTCACTACTTTTACCAATGGTTTAGTGTAAACTGTTGGTAAAACTTATGCCAACAGTTTGGTTAAACCGTTGGCATAGGTTAATTTTACTAACCTATACCAACAGTTCTTTGTAAACCGTTGGGATAGGTTTTCCCAATGGCTTACATCCCCACAGTTCTGTGGCCTTTCCCAAAAGTTCTGAACCATTGGGAAAGTCCCCATTTCCATTAGTGTTATATATGTGATTGAGGTTTACATATTTATACATTTATTTAATAAATGAACCTTTTGATTTTTATATTATGATTTAAAATTTAGGGAATTTTGTTAATCAATGTGACTAATATATTAAAGTCTTATGGGTGTTAATGGATTTTTGGTTCAAACCCTTTAATACATAATGTTCATTCAGATATGTGAATAAATATGTATGAAAATAAACATTTAATCCCCTATTTTACTTATAATTTTCCAAGCATTACTATGAAAAAAATAAAACATGTGTTTTCAAAATATGTTTATTTTTGGTTTAAAACACTACTCTTTATATACACCCTGTTGTGTGAACGAAATTAACACAACATGAAACCCTAATTTTGGATATTCCAAATATTATGCTTATGATGTGTTTAGTAATTCTGAAGAGTTCATGATTATAATATTTTGGGTTTTCAACATTTAGATTCACAGGTATGAATTACTTAATATATATATATATATATATATTAAATGGTGTTAGTTATGGTTGAATATCATGCTCTCCATTTTTAGAATTATGTATACCCTTTTGGTGTATTTACCAAAGCATAATAGTAATAAATGTATGAGAATCTATCAATTTAATACCCCACCTTAAATATTTTCTTTATTATTTAATTGATTATGCATCCTGGTGAAATTTCAATATGTATTGATTAATAAATTCATAGAATTTTAGGGTTATTATTTTATGTAACAAAACATGTATTTCTTTCATTTCATTAGTTTTTATCACATATTCCATAATCGGCTTATCATATTCACTAGCCAATGACATAGTCTTACAATTGATAGTTCTGTAATTAATACTTATATACCTAATTCACTATATATATGTAAATTATAATTAATGTAATTAAAAATATTATAACCTTTTTTAGAATTATGAATTAAATTATTCAAAGTGGTATGGGACACCATGAATAATATGAAATGTGAAATTAAATATTCAAAGTGGTATGGGACATTTTGAATATATGACCCTATTTGGAATCTGAGGAATGTGTAGACTTGGTATAATGAGTTGGGGACTATTTAATGAAATCCCCTTGATGTATCGATTGTTCTCATGAGACAATCAGGTTATGGTACGAGGCCATTGACATTTTAGATTCTCAACATGAGGTCTTGACAGGGTCCGATATTATACATTTCTACATTATGTTTATGATAATTAATTAACCAAGTGTAAATTTGACTAGTATAATATCCATGGTTAAGAGCCAGTATTTATAATTATTAGAAAAAGTAAATGCTTATGGAATGACATTTATTTGGCACTAATTTATTTTATTAACCCATGTATGTTTCACAATAGTAGTGTATAAAATTGAAGTTATTATCTTTATGTGAAACTATGATTGTGTATTACACTTACTTATTAAACTTGTACTTGCATATTCATATGTTTTAATTATTTATAAGGTATTTAATTTTTACTTGTAAATTACATTCTTATAATTGAATCAATATTCCTTATAACTCTTTCAGAATACCATGAAATGTTTCCTTATGATTCTTAGACCAAATAATATGTTGTGATGTTTATATTTATGTATTCATTAAGAAAATGTTTTATGGGAAATTTTTTAAAATAATTTTTTGAAATGTTACATTGGTATATTATGTTATTTTAAAATACCTTACTGGGCATTCGTATGCTCACCCTACATTTTTTTGAAATAATTTTTTTAGGTATCAGATTTAACAGAAGAAGCATGTCAAAATAGGATGGTTTCCCAGAACCTGATCCGATTAAATCCTCTATGGGATACATGATGTATAAAATATCAGTGGATGTTTTGTACAAAATTTACACATCATGTTTTAATCCACCATCTCCAGGTATTCTCGGTTCGGGCCGTCACATTGTGATATTATTTTCAGATCTTCAAAAAATTATTTATGTGTTGATTTTTCAAAGATGATGCAAAATAATTTTTAACTGATTATTATGGGTGAACTGAAATTGATTCTTGGATTTCAAATATTTAAAAATAAGAAAGGTATTATTTTAAATAAAAGTAAATACACTAGAGATATTCCAAAAATGTTTTGGTTTAGATAAAACTAAAAGTAGAGATACTCCAATGTGTACCACCTATAAGTTGGATCTTAATGAGAATGGTAAATCTGTTGATCAGACCACTTATAGAGAAATTATTGGAAGTTTACTCTACTTAACCCATAGTATTCATAATATTATGTTTAGTGTGTTTATATGTGCGCATTTTCAACAATATTCTAAAGAGTCATATCTTCATTTTGTTAAAAGGATTTTCAAATACCTCATACATACACCCAACATAGGGTTGTTCTATCATAGAGGACTATCACTTGACTTAGTTAGATATTCTAGTGCTAATTTTAGTGGTTGTATTTTAGATAAGAGAAGAACATCTAGAACATATCACTTTTTGGGAAATTATCTAGATTCGTGGTTTTTTAAAAATAAAAATTATATAGCAATATATACTGTTGATGCTAAACACATGCCTTCTGGTGGTTGTTGTGCTCAGAATTTGTGGATGAAATGCACTTTCCTATTCTATGGATATCAATTCAGGAATGTCCCAAAAAATTGCGATAACAATAGTGCTATTAGCATATCAAAGAATCCATTTTCTCATTCTAGAACAAATTATATTGACGTAAGACATTCCTTTTTGAGAGATCATTATCAAAAAAATTATATTAATTTGCAATTCATTAGCACAGATCATCATCTTGATGAAATTTTCTCTAAGACATTAAATTATGAAAGGATGAATTACATCATACATTAAATAGGAATGATTAACCATGAGAGATCAGTTTACTTTCTTAGGATTACTATCTTAATTTACTATCTCATAGATTTATATCTTATGATCGTCGTATCATTCGTTACGGTCACACTGTTTTCAGTCACACCGTAAGACTGACATCGTGAATGTATGTGCTGGTCTCACTATATTATTTAGAATTTATTCTTAAATATATATTTTTATGTGGATTTTTTTGATTTATTTTTACATTTTTTTGTGTTTGCAACATTTCAACTCTCAAAATGATAAATACCTATCACTTCACTTCTCTAAAAATCACTTCTCACGAAACCAAAACCCTCTATCTCTGTCAAACTGACTTCCATCCTTCTCATCTTTCATGAGCCCATGCTGAATGCCCAGGATGAAGCATCCATCCTTATTGACTTCTTAGATGTGTAGGTCTCAGAAGAAGTATAAGAAGGCTCCTGTTGTAATGCCTGAGAAGCTACTGAACTGAGGACTTGAGGATTGAAAAGTCATACCCAAAAAGAAAATATGTTCAAAGTGTATCTTCTTTAGTAAGTCTCTTATTCTAAGATTCTGGAAAGAATAGGGGTGGTTGGATTTTTTTTCCCAGTGAGAAAATACCCATCTACCCAATTCTTATTTATCAGTTTTATCACTATGTCTAGTTTAATTTAAATTCCAAGGATGATTTTGTAGTTAGGATCTACTTAAATGGTCAAAGATAGACTTTTTCATTGATTTTATGGGATGCCTACTTAGGTTTACCTCATGAAGGGATTTTTTAGGACTACTAGAAATGTCATCCTCCACCTAGTGATGTGTTTATACCAAAAGTTGATCTGGTAAGATTGATTTGAAATAAGAATAAAATAAGGCTAATTGTTTATGGGCATGATGGAGAGTCAATGATATTGTTTAATTTCAATCAATATCTCATTTTTCCATGGAAAGGGAATTTTTCCACTATTAAGTATTAGGATGTATTTTTATTCATCTTTTGAAGAATGGAAAAAAATAAACTTTTGTAAGTATATTATACTTCACTTGTGTGATATGATAAAAACTACATCGAAGTACACCTTCCTTTTATATTCCTGGTTTATCTCTGTTACACATCTTTCCAAAGGCTTTCTTGGGAAGAATGAGGAAGTGTTGGTGGAATATGATTTATATATCACTAAGAGTACTTGATGGAGAATAAAAATAAGTTAGAATCCATGGTTGAGAATATGGGTTGAGGATAATGATATGTTGTTTCAGGATTTTAAACCTATTGAAACCACTCAATACATACAAATGTTACTGATCTTGGATTTGAAGTTGATTAGATTATGGTCTATTCAGATCAAGAAACAGGTAGTGATGTTACGGAATATTTTGCTGAAGTATATCCTGAGCTATCACCTATCTCTAAAGGTGATTTTGGTGCATGTGGAAATGATGAAGCTACTGCTAAATAATGTTTTGTTTTAGAGGTAGATCCTGATGTCGTGGAATAATCTGAATAATAGTTTAAGACAGAAGTAATATTATCCATTGAATAAATGATAGAACATGCCTTTTGGGTGACTAGAGATGTTAGTAAGCCTAACAGAACTGAATGTTTGGGAATGGGTCATGAGATAGAGTCTCTCAGTCCTGTGAAAGATGAACCTATTGAGGGGGAGTAGAACCCCAGCTTATAAAGTTGCCAACATCCAAATCCTATTGACCAAAATTTTGTTGAAACCTAGTATAGGTTTCATTTTGATGTGGATGATACCCAAGAAGCCTCAATTAAAGGGATAGATCTTACAATAGTATTTTAGTTAAAACCAATTTCATCAAAAGAAGTAACCCCTGTAAAAGTTTTGAACATGTTTTAGTTCCGTCTCCTGAACCAAATCAAGAATCTCCTTGTTTTGTAAGTCAAGAAGATATAAAATTCTTTGGGGAATGATTTTTTTTCTGGTATTTAGATCATCATGAAGTCACAACGTGCCCCTATGACCAATATTAGTGATAGTGATACTGCTTTTCTACTATAGAAATTCATTTGGAAGATCCAACCAAATATGATTCCTGAAATTTAGGAAGTTAGAGTTGAGAACAAGAATTTGAGTGATGAGCTAAAATATCTAAAATCTATGGTTGAAGATATGCATGAAGAAACAAAATCTATTGAAGCTCATGTTTCTCATCTTATTGAGGATGATGATGATAAGATTCCATATAATTTTGTATCTCTGATTCAACCATGAATGATTACTATGTATGAAAATGTGTGTTGAGAACAACACCAACATATCCAAGTAGATGTGTGGGATTGTCTCTTGACTTAATAAGATGACTGATGAATATAAAGGTTGTTTACAAACAATTTTAAATCATCTTAAGACTGTCACATCATATTTTTCAGATCCATCTACTTTTGGAAATCTATCTATTCATATGGATAGTGACCTGATCATATTAGTTTTTCAAGAGGATCTTTAGTTAGTATTTAATGGTGTTGTTAAAGAGAGTCCCAATGTTGTCATTATGAACAGTGACCATGTGCTTTATTTGGTGACGATCCATTCAATGATTTCTACTGATGCTTAAGGTGAAATCTCTAAGAATGCAGAATACTAATTTAAGATAATCTATTCTAATAATGAGTTGAAAAATTTCTTCAAGTATCATGTAGATAATTTTAAGATACCATCAATCACTCATGACTTCAAGGATCAAGTGCATAAGGTAAAGGAATTAACACCCACTTCGGAGAAGTTTTTCAAAAACAAGGATTATTATGATAAGTACATACAGTATGGTGATGAAATGATCTCAAATTTTATCAATCTATTGAAGCCTTATATTCATGTTTTGAGTACTAAAATTGTGGCTCCTTCAGATGCTCCTTTGAGGCATGTTCTAACTTCTTCAATCTATTCTCCTTCCCCCAGCTCTTTTAAAATAGAAACCATGTCTGTTTCTCAGGATCTGAGTCAAATCTGACCTATAATTACTGACAAACCTTATCCTTGGACTTCTACTAGACTTACCCTTTCAAAATATATCATTGAAGGAGTGCCACTTCAATCCCTAGACATTGTTTCTACCAGCTCCACTTTTGATCTTCTTGCTTCTCCATATGATGTCTCTCACAAAAGAAAATCCATGTATGATGAATCTATTGAGAATTGAAATATGATTTTTATACGGACCTATTTTATTTTCATTCTTGATTATAATGTACTTTATCATTCTAATCAATAGAATATATCATATTCTTGTTTCTTCACTTGTAATTTTCTTTTAGCCTTTGTTTTTTTCTTTCTCTCTCTTGTCATTTTGATAATCCAAAAAGGGGGAGAAAATATCAGAACTGTCATTTAAAGGAGATAAATAATAAGGGGAATAAAAAATTTAAAATAACTACCATTTATTCTATTTATTACATATATTCTTTAATATTGTGATATGATAAATAATCAGTTTATTACTTTCTAGAATATTTGGCTTGTAAATTTCATGATTTTTTATCAAAAAATGGGGTATATTGTTGGACTCTTCATGTTTTAATGTTCACAAATCTTGTTCTACAATCTTATAACTCATGTTTTTAAAATCTCATAAGTTCATGTTTAAAATATTATAAATTATATTTTAATCTTGTGAAAAATGTTCAATCTTGTTGTATTATGTTTTAGTATGATTATGTTTAATCTTAATCCAGTCTGCTAATATTTATTCTTAAGACAGCTTAATATTTGACTAGGTTTATGAAACCATAATCTTGCTAGCTGTTGTATATTTCATAAAAGATCTAACACCATTCCCTTGATACCATTTCTGTGCTACCATTTCTAGGAAAATGTTAATAATTTGGACAAAAGACTAGACAATGTTACCCGAGACACCGTTTTCATGAAAATGTAACTTTTCTACTATTTTCCGAACATATAATAGACAAGATTCTGTATCTTTTCTATAGCTTCCAGATATCACCGTGATTGTGTCACTATGACTATCTCACCGCAACATTGAAATTGTTCTATAATTAACCTTTTTCTGTCATTTTTAATTAAATTTAAAAGTTACTTCTAATGGTCATATTTGAGTTATGTCATGACACTATTATAAATAATGATCATTTGCAATCCTATTAGAAAAAAGTAAGCGGTATGTTTTGTGGATATTGTGCACCTTTTCAGATCCAACAAAATCAATCAAAACAAAATAAGACCTCACACTCAAGAAAAAAAGTGTGGTAGATGAATGCATGAAAAAGATACGATCACCAAAACATGAAATAATACACTAAAGGATGAACATTTAACTTATAATGGCTGAAAGAAATAAAGAAATTCTTGTGAACCATCTTGAAAACATTTTTTCAGCAACTCAATGAATATGAAGAACATCTCACTGCACTAAAAACTAGAACACTCGACTCACAACACTCTGTTTTTAGAAGTATAATAGAGTATTTCATATGTTGTATCCAAAGAGTCTAGAGCTATATTTCACAACACAAAGAGCCTTCTAAACTCAATCTAGTTATATTATGCTCTGTTTTGTATTGATTTATTACACTTTGAGCAGTGTGTGTGTGTCTATTTAAAACACACATTGTCTCCTGCAATTAACTAGAGGATGCAAGATATCCTAACTCGAATATATTTTTACACATTATTTCAACAACCTATAACTGTGGAAGAGGTGATTTGTGACCTTATTGTTAGTTTTCCCATGTAGAACAGTGGTAGAGGTCCTGTGACCTAGACAGTCTTTTGTACTATTTTTAACCCTAATCAGGTTTATGGATCAATTATATATATATATATATATATTTCTTTGTAGAATGTAATCACCAAGTGGAGTGGATTAGGTCTCAACCTAAGACTGAACCACTAGTTTTATCTGTTGGGTATTTTAATTTATTCTTTCTCTATTTTGACTCATATTTTAGTAAACTAGATTTTAATTTGATAGTTATTCTTAGATAGTAGTAATAACTATATTTCCTTTTTAGATTAGTTTCAAAAGTTGTATCAATATATCATATTTTTATAAATGATAATTAATCAATCTCTTGAGAAACTATTTGAACAATCAAGCTACTAAAATTCTACTTCCTTGGTTAAATGGATGGATTTATTTTTAATTGGGGGATCTTTTAAATAAACTTTTTAACCAAAATTTTTATAGGAACTAAATTCACCCCCTCTTGAGTGTCCAACTCTGACCAACAATAATGATGCGTGTTTTTTCAAATCCCATCACAATATCTATTTAGAATTCACCCTCCAAGAGATTATTTTAGGCTCTATGAGATCAATTCAACATTCACATTCATTGATATCGGTTAAAAATTTGATCTTCATAGGATCAAATCATTCTCCATGTGATCAGTTCATGATCCTCAAGATTAGTTCAACATTCTTTCCCTGTTAGATCATTTCACGCATCATGAAATCTGTTCATGCTCCACATGTTTAGACATCAATGCTAACTCTTTATTCTTTAATTGACAACCAGCCTTCGTTAACAACTTCAAACCATACTAATAAACACAATCAACCCAAAATCTCTATCATGAGGTATTTTTACAAAAAAAATATGATAAGAAGATGGTATTAGTAAATGATATGAATCGGGATAAGAAATATTGATGAATAAAAACATCATGAAAAAAGGGGAATGAGAAATTGGATCCATAAGATAAGTGATAAAAAAGACTTGTATAAAAAAATATTTAATTAAAATTTTTACTCAATAATGCAAATAATACAATAAATAGGATCAATGGCTCGATCAATAGGAAAAAACCCATACATAATATGAAAAAAATAACCCCATCAATAATTCAATAAAAGATATAACATAACAATTAAATTCCATCCTTTAAAAATAAAATTTTTATTTTTATTTTAACTTAGAAAGAAATTATATTGCACAAAAATAATTATATGTTAAAATAATTTTTCATATTACTAGATATTTAAAATATAAAAATGTTTTATTTGGTTTTTAGTATATTGAATATATTCAAAATAAATGTTTTGGTTTGGTTATAATACACTATTATAGATCATGTGACATTCATTGTTTCCCTTTATCAATGAGAATTAAAAGTGTTGATAATGTGGGACATTATTTATTATTTTTAAATTTTTTATACATATTTATTGATTCATATTTTTAATATTTTTAATATAGAAATATATTTATACTCATATACATATATATATTTATATATAATATTTACTTGAATATTATTTATATAATAAAAATAGATATTTACATTTAATAAGTCATATATATAGTGAGAATGATTTATAATTAAAATTTTATATTAATTAAAGATTTATATTAATTAAAAATTTATTTTAATTAAAAATATTGACTCACTACTATAGTGAAAACAAATTTAACAAAATTTAATTTTTTCCAATCTAATATATAGCATACATGTGTTACATTACTTTCACACACACAAACATACATAATTAATGAAATATTATATATAAACAAACAAACATTATTTTTTTGTAACTTATTCAATATTTAATATATATTTTATAATTTTATTTATTAACATATTATATTTAATATATATTATGTTTTTAATCGATAAATTTAATTTATTTTTTATATTTATTCAATATATATGGTATATTTATTAATAATATTTTTTAAAATAAATTCTTTATTATTATTTACTCAATACTATTAGTAATTATATTTTAATATTTTTAATATTTATTAATTTTTAATTTTTAATTTTTAATATTCTTATGATTTTATCCATTTTAAATTTTTTTATACAAGTTTATTCATTCAGATTTAATGATTTCAATATTTTTTTAATTTATATAATTTATTTTTATCCATTTTCATCTTAACATTATTTCATTTTTTTAATAATTAATATAACTAATAAAAATTATTCAATATTTTAATATTTATGAAATATAATTATTTTTAATTATTTAATTTCACTAATTTTTAACCTTCATTCATTTAATAATATTTAGTGTTATTTATTAACTAATAATGGGAAAAAATTTTACTTTTCTTTATAATTTATTATTTTTCAATTCTTATGTGTTTTGTATCCTTAGAATTTTCCATTTTAAATATTTTTTTACAAAATTTATTCAATAATATTTGTTTTTTTTATATAGTTTTAATGTAAGTATTTAATTTTTTTTATCTTCATTTTATTATATATACATTTTTAATATTTTTATAAAGAAAATTATAATTAATAGGACATATTCATTTTTTAATATTTTTATATTAATTCATTTTAAGTTATTAAATTTTACACCTTTATAAAATTCATTCAATTAATATTATTTATTCATTAATAATGTAAATTAATTTCTAATTATTTTATAATGTATTCATTTTTAATGTATATTAATTTACAAAATTTGAATTTTATTATATAGTTTTTATTAGCACTTTTATTAAAGAACTGATAAAACCCCTTCAAATATTTTAAATACAACCATAACATATACCCCCCCCCCCCACTTTCTCTTGTCGTTCAATCTATCATAGAATTACACTTTTTCTGCCACTCCCCCTCAAACTTCTTGAAAAAATAGAACCTTTCAAAACCTAAGGTATATAATTATTTCTAATATTTTTATTAAATCTTTCCTTATATAAAAATTTTTAGTTATAATTTTTTCATGTACCATATGAACCAACCCACTTTCATCTATGGGAAGCATAGTTGGTTTCCCATGTATCATACGACCATCATTTTCGATTTCAAAAGGGTTTGGATAATCAATGATTGGGTGTTTATAATTTTTCAAGTTTTTTAGTGGAGTATATCATATTGTTGGTAGAATTTCCTATGAATGTTTGTAGTTATTTGTGGAATGATTTATATAAAAATGACAATGAATTTTTTTATGTTAATTTGTTTTGATTTTTTATTACAATCAGATAATGAAATCAAAAATATTGTCTCTATTTATTTTTTTATTTAATTTTTTGAATGTATATGCTTGTATTAAATATATATATGAACACACATGAACATATAAAATATAAAAAATTAAAGATATAAATATATATATATATATACATATTTATATGTGCACATAACTATCTATATACATTTATATAAATGAAGTATATATTACTAATGGTTTGGAAGAGGTATGTATATTGGGTTTAGCCTAGTGCAATTGGAATAAAAGTTTATTTAGAGTCCATAAGAATTAATATAGATTAGTTTTATTCTAATAATTTGGTTTTCATGGAAATTAATTGGGCGTATTTCCATCTAATTTTATTTCATATCTAGATAACACTTTCTATTATTTTTATATGTCTTTACCATGTATTATATTGTGAAAAGACTATATTATTTACAAGTTAACTGGAGGATATACAAACATATAACTATATATATGTCATCAACATGTGATATATCCCCATGATTCATTATATTTTTAATCTGATTTTGAAAGTATTTGGATTCTCAAAATATTTATTACATAAGAAAGAAAGATAGTTGCCTTATTTTCTCTCTCAAGGACGTTTCTAATTGATTTATTTATCAAATAAATGGTTAATTGTTTCAAAATAAATAGAATTGGATTTATTGAAAATAGATTTATGTTGTTTTTAAAAATAGGTATTTTTATTGAAAATATGTTTGGAAACAATTGATTTTTAATAATGAAAAAAAGGAAATAATGACAATATGTTGAAAAGGGAAGAATTCATCTTTTAACGAAATTAAGAACTATATTTTGAGGCGTGACCTTAAACATGTTCAGGATATGTATACATTCAAAAAAAACATATACAAAGTAAAATTCTAATGTTTTTTTAACATTCAATTATTATATACATTATATTCATACATTAGGTCAATTAAATAATTTTTTGTACAAAAAATAATTATACTTAACCATATTAGATATATATAAATAAACAATTAAGGGATTGTAATCATATGAAAAAGGAGAATGATAATGGAATTTAATATTTCATCATGTTTTCAATACAGAATGCATACGACCGATCTCAATTCCTTTTTCCATGATCATCTATTTTTATTGATGTTGAATTCATCCCAAAGCATTGGGAGAACGTTTTATTTTTCATAGAAAAAATATAAGATATAAATGTTCGAAAAAACATGGGGGGACATGATTTACAAACTATCTGGGATAATATTGATATTTATATATCATTTTATATGATTTCTAGTTTAAATGATGATGGATATCATATTGATGAAATGGAAATGATAATTTAAGATGACCTTCATGATTTTCCATAGTCAGTTGGGTAGTTAAATAAACATCCAAATTGAATATTCTATACCATTTGTAATAAATTTATTACATTTCTAGTTTTATTGATGTTATATAATTTGAATGCTAGAAGTGGATGGAGGAACACAAGTTTTATATAAATACACAGTATCTTGAATGGAATACTACCAAAAAAATGATATTCTTATCTAACAAAATAGGTAGGAAAACGTTACATTCAATGTATACGATCTATGAAAAAAATAGATTAACGACTAAATGATTCTATAATGTTTCTCAAAAACCATGGATCACTCAAAAAACTCCATAACTATGGAACATATAAATATATGAAATATGAATAATGTACTTTAAATGTTGTATGGTACTTTGCTATCATTAAAAGTTTAAGATGAGTATATGGATGCTAGGAATGGACAAGAAAACTAAAATGGAACACAAATAAATGACATATTGGTGGGAAACTGTGCCAGTAAACTGACTCTCCTTGGGGGGAGAAAATTTATTTTAGATATCATGAATTAGGAAATGAGTTAGGAAACCTCCATCTTGTGTTATCTATATATGGGATAAATCCTTTTGATGTACAATGTAGTAGTGACAATATATGTCTTGTGATGTTGGTAAATTATAACATTCCACAATGGTTATACAAAAAACACAAATTCATTATGTATTGTATTCTTATAAATGGAAAAAAACATCCTAATAATGATATTGATATCTACTTTGATACATTGATCAATTATATGATATTTATGTTGGATAAAAGTGTTATATTTTATGATGCTCATAGAAGTGAAGAGATCACATTTAGAACCAGGTTTTACAAGAAAATGAATGAATTTTTTAATTATGGAAATGTGTATATCTATATAATTAAAAGAATTCTAGGGTGTTCTATGTGTGAATAAGGTACACACATAGTTAGGTTGAATCATTCCTCAAAGGATATATCTTTAAGAAATCATAAATTTCTATATTGATGATATAAATACTAGATATGGATGAAATAATTTGATAAAAATACCAAACCATGTACAACACTATATCTTATATGAGGAGATCAATAATCCAATAATGTAAAATATATTTAAACTAGTTTGGATAAAACATCCTCAAAAAACTATAACAAATTAGATTTGAAAAATGATATTAATTTTATTATAATTAATTTACTGGAATTTTTTTTATGTCAAATATTTTTTTGATTTTATGCATGTAGAAAAAAATTTGTGTGACAGTGTTATAGGTACATTACTAAATATACCAAAGTAAAAAAATTGAAATAAATATAGAATGTACGTGATTGAGATAAGTATAATGGGAGGGTGGGAAATAATGATGGGTGAAAGTAAAACTTTTCATCCCATGTCATCTTACACTCTATCCACACACAAAAATATTTTCATCATTTTAAACTTCATTAATGGTGTAAAAGTTTCATATAGATGTTCATTAAATAATAATAATGTCTTGTTAATGACTAAATTGAATTTGTATGGTCCAAATTCACATGACATGAATTTTTTTATTTCAATATTGAATTCTTATAACTTGGCATTGCAATATACCTAAAAATATAAATCATGCATTAAACAAACATTACCTCTTTTTAAAAGACATTTACAACAAATTCATAGACCTGATGATGTTGTAAACCATGAATAATGAAATTTCATTCATATTATCTGAATTTGATATATTCTTCCCACTGATATCATTTTATATAATGGTCTAGGTGATGATCAATTGGTTATAGAGATTAAAAATTTTGGTTGTGTACATTACATAATGGTGTACCCTATTGAACAATATATTAATATTATAGAAGGGTAGAGGAATAATTGAAGTATTCTAGAAGTATGTATTGGTTAAATTGGCCCTAAGGCCTTATTTTTATTTATTTTGGATAATGAACCTTTCATGGGATTATGGGAACCATTATATGGCTCACGGTCTTAAAGATTACATGACCCATAGGTCTTAGATGAAATATCTAGACAATAACTACATGGAACTTATCCTACCCAAATTCTACATTGTGATGTCAGCTCTGCACCTTCACATGGCTATTATATATGTATGTACTGAAGAGTGATATATTTTTTTTTAATTTTCAATATTTCATAACGATTACCTATCATATGATGATAACATTTATATCTTAAAAATAATTACAACTGAATATTTATGGATGAAGGGATTTTTTGGAAGAGATGTTGTTACAATTATCATTATAGGGTAAGAGTATGATCACCATTAAATATTAAATAATAGTATAAACGTTTTTCAATATTATCAATCCCATAAATCAGTCCTTATATATTTGAATATATCAAGGGTTGGGGGATGGATATCAAACACTAATAATCGACAATTTATTGGATGGTTTTGAGATCATATTTTTAAGTAGTTATAGAAAAATATAAATTCAATGGTCAAATGACATCAATGTCAATATAGGGGACTGAATTTAAATGTTATACCTTACAAAGGTTTTTAATTAATTATCATAGGTTCTATATGAAAATAATGGATAAACCGGGTATGATGAAAAATAGATGAGCTACTGTTGTAGTAAAGGTGAATCGTGTATTTTTTTCAAAATTATGAACTCTCAGTTATTTGAATATGTCATAATTAACCATAATCAGAAAAATAAATGATATTGATTATAAATTATTTCATTTGTTTATTTTCTATTGAAATTGGGTTGAAAACATGAGTGTTGTTAAAGTTGAGGAGTTGGGCTTTTCTAAGGTGATTTTAATTGTAGAAGGTTATAAAAATGAACCATTAACAATGGAATCAATAGAATTTAAATTATTATATATACCAAATCCTTTAATCAAGAATTTTTCTATTATTTTATTGGGAAATGAAACTACTACAGGTTCAGATGAAAATTTAGTTGTTGTTGGCCCTTTCATTGGGAGTTCGTAGTCATTCACGGTGATCTCAACATAGATAGTTTTTTTACATTATACGATACATTAAAGAGGGGGTATAGATACATGATAGAGGTTCAAAATTACTTTAAACATTAAAGGATAAAATATTTCAATGAAAATTTAAATGTCTTTTTAAATATACTATGTATTTCCTCATAATATTATGTTTTCTCTACTTTATCAACATGATAAATATTAAAATTTTGTCTACTCGTGAAGATAAATACTTCTCCACCCTCTGTTGTTACTAATACCAAGGGAGAATAGATAATTTATGCTGAAACTATAGAATTATTAGGTTATCAACATCAAGTGGATGAAAAAATAATGAATGGAGTATCATCACCATGTTTACTAAATTTATAACGGAATAAAGAAAAGGTATAAATTTTATATTGTTTTAAATCAATATGACCAACATGTTGACCCCATAAATTAAATGTTCATTAGTTATACTGGAGTCACAACAATAATTAATGTTCCAATTGATATAGATACATGAAAAATATGTATTCTCTGTATTAAGGAAAACCATTTGGAAAGATATTAGGGTAATTTTATGATATAATTTCTCTATTTTAGCAAAAAAATATAATGTAACATTGATTTAAATTTAATTTTCCCATGATGAGTTCATTTATTTTTGATGATTGACATATTAAACTTTTCTTAATGGTTTTTGGAAATGTTCATTGATACTATCAACCACATATGATAGATATGTATCTCAGGGATGGTTAGGGGAATACAAAATACCACCCAACAGCTACATATGAACACATTTTAATCCAACATGAATGGAAATCATAAATTACTCACCACAATGAGGATTCATTTTTGGTACATTTCAATTAATAATATTTTATTTGGAATTATTTATCTTACCTACATTAATTGAAAAATATTAAATTATGAATTTAAAAGGGGTTTCAAAAATAAGAAATGTGCATCAAAACCATTGTACCCCTACAATAAAGCATGGATGGGGTATTCTCCACACAAAAATAAAATTGTAGGTATTTTTAATCTAAAATATATGATTTGTGTGATATGTGACAAAGTATTTTACATTTTTTTATGTAAATTGATGAATCATAATTTAAACCTAATTCTATCCAGTGTAATGTGATATAGAAGGAAACTCATGTGAATAAAGAGGGAAAAATAATAGAGGAAAACACACAAGTAGTATTTTAATCTTATTTAAGAATGATATAATGGTATTGTGTTATTAATTATAATAGTTTTATACAACAATATAAATTTATGTTCAAATGTTTTTATATGGTTTAAACATATTAATCACCACCAAATATACTTGATAAAAATATACTTTTAGTAGACATGAAGAGGCTAGAGTAATATGTAAACTTTATATGTGCATGATTTAAGCTGTCACGTAAAACATATTTTGAGAATACAAAGACCAAGGAGGAACATATGATCTTAGGAAATGAATTATTTTAACTATATGTTATTTAAAGGATAATATTATTTGGTTTGGTTTGGAAGACCATTATATGTGAAAGGATTATTTCAAACCAATAGTGGAAGAAGGATTTGTACATGAATATCAACATGAAACCCATTCCTTTATAGCTATCCATTTCTCTAAACCACCTTCCGTACCTGGGTTAATCATAATTTTCATATCAATTTCTCCTAAATTTGAATTAATTAACTTCCAGTAAATTTATATAACTAAAATTATACAACATGAAATTCATTGGGATTTATATATATATGACCACTCAAGAATCACCTATTTAAATGATATGTAGTGTACAATTTCCCATGATTCATTCCTATAATGAAAAACTCTAAAAAAATCACCTACTATTAGTGATTTATGTAGCCTATGATCCAAGGGTTTATTTTCTTATTCCTGTTGATGATATAGATGTTATAATGGTTGATAATTATATTGTAACTTTTGTAGCATGGACATTTAATCTTATAATGATACATGAATTATATCCTTGATAATATTTTACAAATGAAAAACCATTTATAATATATGGAAATTCATCTGAAATGTTGTATGATATTATAGGTGATCAAAATTTAGTGGAAATAGATATCCAAATAAAAAAATCTTATAGATTGAATATGAAATCATAAGGACTTTATGATATTACATGAAACCCAGCAGTTCCAATATCACAAATTATTACATTCAAGCCAGGGTGCCACTAATCTAGTGCTCTGATCCAGTGTGCCACATGGCATCATGTGAGCCACCCATATGCCAAAGGATGTTGGATAATAGTTAGTGTTTAATGTGAAACATGGGAAGACTATACCATTATTACCATAGTGCGACAAAAATGTACTGTAAGATAAATAATAACCAAATAATAATGATAAAAATAATTAATCATATAATTAATTCTCAAAAATGTATAAATTTTCACAACCATACAAATAAACATGTTAGGAAATAACAGTTTCAAGTGACTAGGAAAACCCAAAATAAGTGACAAACTATTGATCATGAAATGTATCCTAACATCCATATGGTTCTCATATCCATCCTCTATAATGTATCCCATATCATCCATCTAAAAGAGGTACTTTTACCTTATCCTAACTTGCAACCAAGAAGTCTACTTGGGTACCCAATTTAAGCCTAGAAATGGCGTGACTATAACTCTTTAGTCCATGGCCAACAACACATTAATATTTTGTAGTTTAAAGCAGCGTAAGATGAATTATAGTAATAAAGTGATAAAATATAAATAAATAAGGTTTCATAATTTGAACATATTGATTTGACCATAATATTTCAGAGTTCAAGTGATACATGTACCCATCAAACCTATATCGTACATTGACAATATTCTAATTAATATACAAAAAGGGCTCATGGGTTTACATACAGGGATAGTTAGTCCATGTATCCAATATGGATTTTCAATTACATGGTAGACCATCCCAATAAAGATTTATAATTCCATGTACATAATCCTAAAACACAATATCAAATTCCATGTTCCTACCCTTAGAGTCAAGATAATCATTAAATACCCTTAAACTGGGATGCATCGTAGCACCCATATCATCAATAACATCCACTAAATAGAGAGGATAACTATTCCAACATCCCCACAACAATTTCACATATTTATTAAGGTAAAAATTAGTGACCTATTTATAATGAAATAACAATAGGGTTTCACATTTTCATTTTATTCCATTTCCATGGTTTGTTATATTATTCATGTAACCAATTCCCATAACAAGTCCATTTCACCATTTAAGCACATTACAACCATTTTCACCCCCATTAAATATATTTAATCACATAGTGTAACATCCCAAGTAAGTAATGAATAATATATATTTTTATCTATGTCTATTAATGATTAATATAGTTTTTTAGAGGCTTAAAATGAAAATAAATACAATCTTATGCATGGAATACACTAATATTCTTAAAAGATTGTTTTACTGCCTTTTAATGGAAAACCCTTTTTAAATCAAACTTTTGACAATTTTATAATCTATATTTGTAAAAATAAACATATTCATTATTATTGGGATGTTGAAATTTACTTTGGATAATTTTTTGGTATTTTTCTGACAATGTTCATTTTTTAATGAATAGTGAAAAATACTGCATTTTACATCATAACTGCTTTTTCATTTAATTTAATTATATGGTTATATTATCCTTTTAATTGGTATTAAAGTGTAATCTGAATATATTTTTACCATTTAATCCAATGGTGGTCATTAGGATTAATTTTACTTTGGAATTGGTCATAAACTAATGCCAAACTTTTCATAGATATTGTTTCAAAAAAACCTACTATTTGTTTTGACAACGAGAATTATTTTTAAATCAATCATTGAAATTTCTGTGTTTGTAATTTGGTAAAAATTGATTAAATATTTGGAATCATAAGGTCCAAATTATGTAATCATTACTCTTTTGTTTTTGGACATTATAAATAGTAACAACGGTAATTATCTTTAATTATCTTGATTAATGAGTAATCGGGTAGTTAAGGATAATAAAATAATATCATAATAATAAAAAATGACACCAAAATGTGTCCTAATTCTACTGGTTGTCTCATGGACGACCATGGGATGCCTTGTGACAAACTTGGGGACCCCATGGAATCACTTTTCTGAGAAAGTGACTTTTTATCTTTTTATTTTTAAAGAATGTTAAATGTGACAAAGAATGTATCACCTAAGTAAAATATTTTTAATTTTGTCTAAATAAATGATATTTTGGACTATAAATATTAATTTTAAAGCTAAAAATATTTCCTAAATCATAGTATTTTTTTCATAATTTTTATACTTTAAATAAATTAAATTATGTATGACATCATGATGATGCAGCGATTACCTCATTAATAAAGGATTTAAATAAAATGAAATGATAATGTAAACTCTATGACCTACAGATCTCCAAAACCTATTGGATGGATGGATTTAGAACACATATCGCCTTACCCTCGAATTATATCAATGTGGGCCCTTTTTAATCCGAAAATCATTTTCAAATAAAGTAACATTTCTTTACTTTCCAAGAGTGCCCCTCCTCTCCTCTTATAAAAGGCCCCCACCTCTACCTCCTTACCCACACTTCCAAAGCATTTGGCTCGGCCAAACCCAGCCCATTTTGTCTCTCCACATCCCTCTCTTACTCCTTGAAGCCTCAATTTGGGAATAAGTCTTCCCAAGGAATCCTTTGATCTCAAACCAAAGGAAGTTACCCGATTTTAAGGTAATGTCTTCACTTGAGTCCGTTTGTTTTATTTTGCTTCTCCAACCCCCTGAACTGTTTTTATTAATTTATTTTGTAACAACTCCAGTATATTCAATATACTAGGATTTTTTTATAAGAATTATTCGAGCTACACTTACACACACCTACATCTAATGGTTAAAGGACATACTGTTTCCGTGGATGGTGAATTTATGCCTCCCGAAACGATGATTGTTCAACATTATTTTAACACCTTCAAAGGTGGCCATTAAGATGTAACTATATTTATATATGATATATAATATGTTTATATTTTCCTTAAGCTTCTTTATTTTTCATTTTGTGCATACCTTTATGGTTTCCGTTATGGGTAAATGTGATATCTTCATTTAAGGAAGTGCGGACTACTGGCCCCTCAAAGTGATTTGATTTGTTAAATACCATATGTGGGACGTATAAAGGATGTAACTATGATATTATATATGATATTATACTGTAATTATAATATACCTTTATATCATTATAATTCCATTCTATAAAATACAAAATATAAATGAAAGTAGCTTTCATGCGTACGTACGGCTTACCGTCTCCAAGAACGGTGCATTTCATTTCATACCTCTAAATGATTATGTAATATTATAAATGCATGTATATACTGTATATATATGATATATACATAATGATTATTATTCTTGATATAATGGATATATGAACAAATTGTAATTATATAGGGTTTATTTTTTACTCAAGTACCAATGATTGTTAAAACGACTGTTATTAACTTAAATAATTACATAGTGTTAATGACATGTAAATAAGTGATATAAAAGGAATAATGAACTTAAAAAAGGTTCTTAATAAAGTAGAAATTAACACAAGTTTATTATTCAGGACATTAAAGAACGATCGAGTCAAGTCGGACCCGAGGTATGGGACTTCGTCTCAATCTCCTTTCATTGAGGCATATTTTGTTTTATACACAACCTTCTTTTATATGGTGTATAAACCCCTTTGACTTTTACGTTTATTGAAAAGGAATCTTTTTTATACGAAGCATTTACTAAACAACAAAAGGGAATGTTTTTGTCGTACGTATGTGACGACAACGACTTCTCCACCGTCGTGACCATTATTTGAGTTTCGGCTTCCTCTATAAGCCATACCTTCTTTTTAAAAGAAAAATAAATAACACGTTTTACTTTTCTTTTATTTTGGTATTGAAAATGGTTTTCATAATGTTTTTATATCAATGTGTTGTATTTATATCTTTTGATTGAAAGGTGGGAATGTTATGTTTCCTTTATGCATGTTTTATGTGATACGATTATGTTGAGGTTCTTGGGAATTATTATGAAGACGGGTGGTTTCGTGAAAAACTAAGGGCAGGTGAGCCCGATATAGCTCTCCAATGCATTGGGTAATGCAAAGGAGTGAAACGTTAAGGTTTCTCCAAAAAGATTTAGGGAATATATTGTGATGGGTATTCCAAACGTAACCAAGAGGGTTACTCCCTACGTAAGAATGTTATGAATGCCTCAAGTTACCTTTATGTCTTCTGATTTCTATGATTTATTCATGATTTGATGAGGTATGTTAAAGTGATTATGTTTTATGGGTAAAGTATGATTTCTTTCTTATGTATATATGTTCCCATGTTTCCTTTCCATATATTTTTATATCCCTTATTGTGATTTTTAATCTCATCCCAAGTTTTTTTGAAATTTTTTTCACAGGTCAAGGGAAAGGTACATGATATGATGATAGTGTCAAGGGAGTGTCATGAAAGAATCCATGTTTTATTTTAAATATTTTTCCATTGATGGGAAAGAAGAATACTATCTTTATGTAACCACTTTGTTTATATGTGGAATGTAATGCATGTTTTATGATATAATTCTCTAAAACTCTAAACCCGAAAATATCCTCAATGTGTAATCTTGTAATAACTCAATATTAAGTAAGGTTTAAGGCTGGGGCCTTATAGTTGGTATCAAAGGTCGGTTTAGACAACTTTAGGAGTTAGAAAATTGTTAAATTATAAATTAATTTATGGTATGATTGAAATGATATAGCATTTTAAGATTACCATGTTGCTTCTCCTAAGATATTTCTGTGTTAAGAATGGTTTTTCATAGAGGAAACAGAACAGATTTTCTGGGAAGGCATACTGAGGGAAATGACCTTTCAAATCAGTATCCTGAGATGGTCAGAATCAGAACTAAATAGTTTGTTACAGTGATGGATCAGTTGACTCAGGTGAAAAATGTTGGTTGTTTTTATTGATGATATTTTGGTGTTTTCTAAAAGATAAGAGGAGCATGAAAGTCATTTAAGGGTTATCTCGCAAACCTTAAAAGAAAAGAAACTATATGAAAAATTCAGTAAGTGTGAGTTTTGGTTTCAACAAATTTCTTTCCTTGGTCACATTGTTTCTAAAGATGGGATAACTATTGATCCTGCAAAAGCAAAAGTTTTGGAAGATTGGACAAGACCCAAAAATGTAACTGAGATTCGTAGCTTCCCTGGTTTGGCAGGCTATTACTGAAGGTTTGTTAGAAATTTTTCACGGTTATCTAGTCCAATGACTAAGCTAACTCGGAAGGGTGTTAAGTTTATCTAGACAAAAGAATGTGATGATTGTTTTCAGGAATTGAAAAGAAGATTGGAGAATCCTCCAGTTTTGGCACTACCTTCCAGGAATAGTGAGTTTGTTATATACAGTGATGCTTCATTGAAAGGACTTGGTTGCGTCCTAATGCAGAATGATCAGGTAATTTCTTATGCTTCACGACAGTTGAAAACTCATGAGATAAATTACCCTACACATGATTTGGAATTAGCTGCTGTTGTTTTCACTTTAAAAATTTGGAGGCATCATTTGTATGGAGTAAAGTGTGAAATATATACTGATCACAAAAGTTTAAAGTATATACTCACTCAGAAAGAGTTAAACATGATACAGAGGAGATGGCTGAAATTAATCAAGGATTATGATTGTAAAATTCATTACCATCCGGGAAAATCAAATAAAGTGGATGATGCTTTGAGTTGAAAAAGTAATGCTTCATTAGAAATGTTGTGTTTGGAACGTGATCCTTTGGTTAAGGATTTGATGAACTTTGGCATAGAAGTTGTTGGTGCAGGAAGTTCTTCTGTTTTGTTTCAGGTATCAGTGAGATCATCTCTATCAGATAGAATCAAGCAAGAACAGAAGCAAGACAGTGAGTTGTAGAAAAAGGTAGAGCTGGTTCAGAAAGCTAAGTTGCCTAAATTCAACATTGATAATGATTGTGTTTTGAGATTTGGGAAGAGATTGTGTGTGCCTTGTGATTCACAGTTGAAGAGAGAGTTGTTATGTGAAGCTCATAGTTCTCTGTTTTTAGTTCATCATGGTAGTACTAAGATGTACAGAGATTTACGGGAGTATTACTGGCGGGATGGAATGAAAATAGATATTGCTGATTTTACTGTGAAGTGTTTGACTTGTCAGCAGGTTAAAGTAGAGTGGCAGTTACCGAAAGGGATGCTTCAGCCTTTACCAGTTCCAGAGTGGAAATGGGAGAATATATCCATGGACTTTGTTGTGGGATTACCGAAGACATCTTGAGGTAATAATGCAATCTGGGTTATTGTTGATCGCTTGACTAAATCTTCTCATTACCTTGCTATACGAGATACTTTTTCCCTAGATCAACTTTCCCGTTTTTATCTTAAATAGATAGTCAGGTTACATGGATTTACTCTCTCTATTGTATCTGATCGTGATCCCAGGTTCACTTCTAACTTTTGGAAAGGCCTTCAGAAGTTGTTGGGTACTGAATTAAATTTTAGTACAGCATTTCATTCTCAATCAGATGGGAAGTCAGAACAAACAATTCAGACCTTAGAGGATATGATACGAGCTTGTTCGATGGATTCTCGGGGAAGTTGGGACCATCATCTTTATTTGGTTGAATTTTCATATAATAACAGTTTTCATTCTAGTATACAGATGGCACCATTTGAGGCGTTATATGGGAAGCAGTGTCGAACTCCATCTTTCTGGGATGAAGTGGGTGAAAGGAAGTTGATGGGACTAGAATTGGTAGAAGAGATGGAAGAAAAAGTTCAGCTGATTCAGAAACACATGAGAACAGCTCAGAGTAGGCAGAAGAGTTATGCAGACAACAGGAGGAAGGATCTAACTTTTGAGGTAGGTGATCATGTTTTTCTCAAAGTCTCACCATGGAAAAGTGTGATGAGATTTTGTAAGAAAGGAAATCTGAGTCCAAGGTTCATTGGACCATATGAAATTCTGGAGAGAGTTGGATCAGTGGCATACCGTGTGGCTTTACCTCCGAGTTTATCTCAGGTAAATAATTTTTTTTCACGTTTTGATGTTGAGAAAGTATATGCCAGATCCATCTAACGTTTTGAGTCTAGAGGTAGTCCAGCTGGAAGAGAACCTATCATATGAGGAACAACCGGTCCAGATTCTTGACCACATGGAGAAAGTGTTACGAAATAAGGTGATTAATCAGGTAAAGGTTTTGTGGAAAAAACACATGATGGAAGAGGCAACATGGGAATCTGAAAATGCAATGAGGGATAAGTACCCCCATTTATTCGATAATTAAATAAATTGTGGGGACGCAATTATCTAAAGGGGGAAGGATGTAACATCCAAAGTAAGTAATGAATAATAGATATTTTTATCTATGTCTATTAATGATTAAGATAGTGTTTTAGAGTCTTAAAATGAAAATAAATACAATCTTATGCATGGAATATACTAATATTCTTAAAAGATTGTTTTACTGCCTTTTGACGGAAAACCCTTTTTAAATCAAAATTTTGACAATTTTATAATCTATATTTGTCAAAATAAACATATTCATTATGATTGGGACATTTAAATTTACATTGGATAAATTTTTGGTATTTTTCTGACAATGTTCATTTTTTAATGAATAGTGAAAAATACTGCATTTTACATCATAACTGCTTTTTCATTTAATTTAATTATATGGTTATATTATCCTTTTAATTGGTATTAAAGTTTAATCTGAATATATTTTTACCATTTAATCCAATGGTGGTCATTAGGATTAATTTCACTTTGGAATTGGTCATAAACTAATGCCAAACTTTTCATAGATATTGTTTCAAAAAAACCCGCTATTTGTTTTGACAACGAGAATTATTTTTAAATCAATTATTGAAATTTCTGTGTTTGGAATTTGGTAAAATGGATTACATATTTGGAATCATAAGTTCCAAATTATGTAATCATGACTCTTTTGTTTTTGGACATTAAGAATAGTAACGACGGTAATTATCTTTAATTATCTTGATTAATGAGTAATCGGGTAGTTGAGGATAATAAAATAATATCATAATAATAAAAAATGACACCAACATGTGTCCTAATTCTACTTGTTGTCTCATGGCCGACCATGGTATTCCTTTTTCCAAACTTGGGGACCCCATGGAATCACTTTTGTGAGAAAGTGACTTTTTATCTTTTTATTTTTAAAGAATGTTAAATGTGACAAAGAATGTATAACCTAAGTAAAATATTTTTAATTTTGTCTACATAAATGATCTTTTGGACTATAAATATTAATTGGAAATATAAAAAGATTTCCTACATCATAGTATTTTTTTCATAATTTTTAGACTTTAAATAAATTAAATTATTTATGACATCATGATGATGCAGTGATTACCTCATTAATAAAGGATTTAAATAAAATGAAATGATAATGTAAAATATATGACCTAAACATGTCCAAAACATATTTAATGGGTGTATTTAGAACCCTTATCACCTTACCCTATAATTATATCAATTTGGGTCCTTTTTAATCCTAAAACCATTTTCAAATAAAGTAACATTTCTTTACTTTCCAAGAGTGCCCCTCCTCTCCTCTTATAATAGGCCCCCACCTCTACCTCCTTACCCACACTTCCAAAGCCTTTGGCTCGTCCAACCCCTACCCATTTTGTCTCTCCACATCCCTCTCTTACTCCTTGAATCCTCACTTTGGGCAGAAGTCTTCTCAAGGAAGCCTTTGAGCTCAAACAAAAGGGAGTTACCCGATTTTAAGGTAATATCTTCACTTCAGTCCTTTTGTTTTATTTTGCTTCTCCAACCCCCTAAACTCTTTTTATTTATTTCTTTTATAAAAAATCCAGTATCTTCAATATACTAGGATTTTTTTATAAGAATTATTCAAGCTACACTTACACACACCTACATCTAATGGTTAAAGGACATAGTGTTTCTGTGGATGGTGAATTTATGCCTCCCGAAAGGATGATTGTTCAACATTCTTTTAACACCTTCAAAGGTGGCCATTAAGATGTCACTATATTTATATATGATATATAATATGTTTATGTTTTCCTTAAGCTTCTGTATTTTTCATTTTTGGCATACCTTTATGGTTTCCATTATGGGTAAACGTGATATCTTCATTTAAGGAAGTGCGGACTACCGCCCCCTCAAAGTGATTTGATTCGTTAAATACCATATGTGGGACGTATAAAGGATGGAACTATGATATTATATATGATATTATACTGGAATTATAATATACCTTTATATCATTATGATTCCATTCTATAAAATACGAAATATAAATGAAAGTAGCGTTCATGCATACGTACGGCTTACCGTCTCCATGAACGGTGCATTTCATTTCTTACCTCTAAATGATTATGTAATATTATAAATTCATGTATATACTAGATATATGTGATATATACATCATGATTATAGTTCTGGATATAATGGATACATGAACAAATTGTAATTATAAAGGGTTTATTTTTGACTCAAGTACTAATGATCGTTAAAACGACCGTTATTAACTTAAATAATTACATAGTGTTCATGACATGGAAATAAGTGATATAAAAGGAATAATGAACTTAAAAAAGGTTCTTAATCGAGTAGAAATTAACTCAACTTTATTATTCAGGACATTAAAGAACGATCGAGTCAAGTCGGACCCGGGGTATGGGACTTTGTCTCAATCTCCTTTCATTGAGGCATATTTTGTTTTATACACAACCTTCTTTTATATGGTGTATAAACACCTTTGACTTTTATGTTTATTCAAAAGGAATCTTTTTTATAGGAAGAGTTTACTAAACGACAAAAGGGAATGTTTTTGTCATACGTATGCGGAGACAACGACTTCTCCTCCGTCGTGACCATTATTTGAGTTTCGGCTTCCTCTACATGCCATACCTTCTTTTTAAACGAAAAATAAATACCATGTTTTACTTTTCTTTTATTTTGGTATTGAAAATGGTTTTCATAATGTTTTTATATCAATGTGTTGTATTGATATCTTGTGATTTAAAGGTGGGAATGTTATGTTTCCTTTATGCATGTTTTATGTGATACGATTATGTTGAGGTTCTTGGGAATTATTATGAAGACGGGTGGTTCCCTGATAAACTAAGGGCGGGTGAGCCCGATATAGCTCTCCAATGCATTGGGTAACACGAAGGAGTGAAACGTTAAGGTTTCTCCAAAGAGATTTAGGGAATATACTGTGATGGGTATTCCAAACGTAACCAAGAGGGTTACTCCCTACGTTAGAATGTTATGAATGCCTCAAGTTACCTTTATGTCTTATGATTTCTATGATTTATTCATTATTTGATGAGGTATGTTAAAGTTCTTATGTTTTATGGGTAAATTATGATTTCGTTCTTATGTATATATGTACCCATGTTTCCTTTCCATATATTTTTATATCCCTTACTGATATTTTTATGCTCATCCCAAGTTTTTTTGAAATGTTTTTCACAGGTCAAGGGAAAGGTACATGATATGATGATAGTGTCAAGGGAGTGTCAAGAAAGAATCCATGTTTTATTTTAAATATGTTTCCATTGATGGGAAAGAAGAATACTATCTTTATGTAACCACTTTGTTTATATGTGGAATGTAATTAAAGTTTTAAGATATAATTATCTAAAACTCTAAACCCGAAAAGATCCTCAATGTGTAATCTTGTAATAACTCAAGATTAAGTAAGGTTTAAGCCTGGGGACTTATACATAGTTATTCTAATTTAACCAATTACCATATTCTCCCAATTATAATTCATAACCATATTAATTCGTTCATGTTAATTCAAACTCAACATTATGTTATGATAACATACTAATCACCATTTTAACAAGATTAAACTCATAAAATCTTCAATTTATCATTTAAAAACTCAATTTCCATGATCAAATGAGTCGAACACCCCATGGGTAATCATAGGCCTGGTCCGACCATCCTCAACAGAACTGTCAACATCCTGATGAGAATAACACTTCATTTAAACACCCAATTTATCATTTCATACCATGTAATTAAAAAGTTCAACGTTATGAAACAAAATCACAACTACATACACATGAAAACACATAAAAAATATGGAATATAACTTATCAACCATCTACCTCTAGTTTTAGAGAACATCATTCTTAATAGCAACCCTTGATTCAATCCTAAACAACATTAAATGACTTAACCATGAATCTTTTGAAAAAATAAGTGTTTATAGACCTTAAAATGATAAGAAATATAATACCATATTTATTCTAGAAACTAGAATCTTGATGAATAGTAGACTAATGTGGGATTTTATTCATAAAAAGACACATCTAAAAACTCAAAATCAAAGGTGAACATTCTTCAGAAGAGGGGATAACTCCTGGTTCATCACTCTAGCTATTGGAGGAAAAAAGTAGAATCATATCATGTAAGAACCCCTACCGATCAGGGTAAAATATTCGTAAAATTGTCCCCTTTATTAAGGAAAAAAGTTTGGACACATGGTTGGACAAACCATGCAGTAACTGTGTATCCTATTTTTTCCCAGGACAGCCATGGTATCAAAGTATTCTAGGGATCCCAAAAAAAGTTTTGAATATTTTACAAAAGAATTTAATTTAGAACTGACCAATCTACATAGTTTTCAGGATCACCCTTCATTGGTTTTCTTAATGTGCAGTGCTCTCCATGAGGTCACATGGTTGGTACAAACTATGAACCAACCGTGTAATAGGTATTGGATGGAAACACATCCCCTATTTTGTGTCACTTACCCTCAAGACACCCCTGAGACCTATCATAATGTCCAAAATATTTTTATTAATCCTTTAAAATGTAATTAAGTAAATATTTATACAATAAAATACATATTAAAGGTTTCAGATATTACATCCTCCATGGTTTTAATATCTCATCCTCGAGCTACACTCTCAATCATAACTAATCCTCCACGAAAAATAGATTGGGTCAATGGTACCACATATTTAATACTCATTATGATGTTTTATCTTGAATATTACAATTCTTCTACAACCCTCAGACCTTAGAAATTATATTATATCACATAATTTTTTCACTGTGATACACAATATGAATTGGATGGTCTTTAAAGGATGCATCATAATCAAGCTCAACATCCTCTACATCAATCACATGAGAGAGGTCAGGATGATATTGCTAAAACGATGACACATGGAAAACATTTTTCATTGCACTTACCACTATAAAAGAGTTAATTGATATTCGACTACTATTATCCTCTCCCCAATATTAAATATCCCCACATACCTTGGAACCGACATTTCTTGTTTCTGAACTTGATGGTTACCCAATCTCAGAAACACATGATGGAACACATGGTCACCCAATGTAAAATCGAGAAGTCGATGACGTTGATCCTCATATGTATTTTTTCTACTCTGGTCCATATCCATATGCTTCTAGATTAATTGAACATGATCCAATGTATCATAAATGAGACTAAGTCCCAACAACCCTAATCCACACGCTTCCATCCAACACAAGGGTGAGCGATATGGTCTACCATATAATGGCTCGTATGGTTCCATCTGAATAGTTTCTTCATATATATTATTATATATGAACCCTAAAAGTTCTATTTGTTCATATCAATATCAAAAAAAATCTATTACACATTCTCTCAACATTTACTCTAACATTTGGATAGTATGTTCTAATTTACAATCTATTAATGGGTGGAAAGTTATAATAAAATCACCAAATACCAAGACTCTTCTACAACCCATTCCAAAATCATGAATAAAAATTTAGATCATTATCTTAAAATAAGACAATGAGTCACTCCATGAAAACATTGTGCCCTTCATAAAAATAATTCACCCAAACTAGTCGATAGAGAATTTCTCTTGTATCGATAATAAATGAGGTACCATGGTAAACTGATCAATAATCAACGAAATTTGATCATTAATCCTATAAATAATATAGATTCAAAACTAAATATCCCTACTAAAATAATCCCAATTATATTTTGGAATGTGAATTGGATATATCAAACCATTCATATGTGGATTATCATCCTTCATCTACTGATAGCTACAGCATCATGTCATGACGCTTGCAATCTCATTTTTCATTCTCAGCCACCAATACTATCTACGAATGTCACAGTTCATTTTGGTTAATCTATGTTAAACAACCCCCACGGATTTAAACTCATTCATATATAACCCTACATACATGTAATAATATATAATAGTTGGAAATATTAATAATCTTATCATTATTAATAGTTTAATCAAAATACGGGTCCCAACATTATAAACTATCTCTCCAATTGTGAAATTATTTATCCACATATATAATCCTCTTAAAATAGTTCATAAGATATGGTTCAATAGAAAAGGATATGATTTTAATCATCTCATTCTTCTCTTGAACACCAATATTCATATCAGTGAACAAATCCATTGTCATCCACATGAAACTACACACCAAAATCGTATGAGTCTATGTCTTCCAAGTCAACACATACAAAACATTATTTACCTTTACAAACATATATTCTAATGAAAAGAAAAATAAATCTTTTATGAAATTGATATCCACTTTCAAAGATTCATTTCATGTTGGGAAAATATATATTTGAGGCTCTTATGATCGGTATAAAAACGAAATTAACACACAGAAGATAATGCCACCAAAATTTGAATTCCTAATCCATTACGGAAAACATGAAATCACTCATATGATAATTAAATTCATATGTCCTCATATTTCATGATATATATTCCACAACTAAATCTCTTTGTATTTTTGTTACCCCATGTATGATTCTAGACATATCACTAAACAAGGTATAATCCTTTCCTGAATTGGGTATGATCAAATTTGATTTTTCGTAAAACTGGTTATTCAACTATTGAAAATCATTCTCATGTTATTCTAACAATTTAAACCTTAAACCCTTCTTAGGAAAGACCTTGAGAGGAAATTTAATGAAATAAAAGTATTTTAATAACCTTGTATAAAAACCCAAAAACCCCAAGAAGATTCAAAAATCAAAACAATTGTTTTTATTCTCCCAGGAAACAACTGCTTGAACCTACTCTGGGTATACAACTATGCCTTATTCTAAGATTATATTTCATAATAAATTTACAATTTTGATCCAAAATTGACTCTTATATAGCTTGGTATATTTATGATTCTATCTATGAGTACTCAAGATGATGTCAAGATGTTGGAAAAGATCATAATCAGTCTAAGATCATGACATGTTGTTATATACAAAAATAACTTAAAAGATTTCGAGGCCCAGGTGAAAGTTTTAGTTAATAAAATCAATAAACATTAGAGGTGAAATAATAAAAACAAGACATATTTTTAAATTATTTGTATGAAATATCATAAAGTCTCACACTTTTGTAATGATACCCTGATCTCAAATTGAGCATGGAGAAGACACTACAACCCCTTATATGGAAAAAGATATCATTAATACATGGAGGTTAATATTAGTTCATAATTGTCTTCTGATTCATCTTTCATTAATTGAAACACTAGTGTAACATTCCTCCTAAATTATTTTAAAATAAAAACTATGATCCCCTAGGTGGAATACACATATCGGTAAACCGTTTATCCCTTAACCCTTCCATAGGATTATTATGTTTCAAAATCTCAACCGATGATATTGTATAATTAAAAATATAAACTAGCTATCCTCCAGGCACTAACTCAATCATGAAATAAATTTCTCTCTCAGGTGGAATCCCTAACGAGTAATTTGGAAACACATCATGGAACTGATCCAGTATAAGAGGAGAGTATTCATGCTCCACTCACTCATCATCCAACAGAAGACATGCCACTAGTACTATGAGTTGAAATAGTTTGTAACAATTTTTCCTAGCATGAAATTCATAGATTTTCCATTATCCATGATGGATGTAAGTGTCTCCCTTATGAAATCTAAAACTCACTCTCAAATTGAAACAATCAATATGATCTTGTTATATAACTAGCCATTCCATTTCGAATATCAGGTCTAGATCTTTCATCTTAAGAATGTACATTCCCCAAAAGTCATTGTACACATAAACCTCGAGGTAACACACCTTACATTGAAAAATAACCTCTAATATCCCCCAATGGCATGTCAATAGTCATAAACTAAAAAATAATCATTATACAACCCAAAAAAACCTATAAACCTAGAATATATGAAATTATGAGAGGTTCTTGTGTCAGATAACACACTATAAGGTTTATTATCCATAAGAATCATACCACTAAAATTCGATGGTCCAACCATGCTACCGATTTGTGTTGGTTGAACTACATGCATCTAAACTATCCCTCTACCCT
This sequence comes from Viscum album, assembly GCA_963277665.1. Lineage (NCBI taxonomy): Eukaryota > Viridiplantae > Streptophyta > Magnoliopsida > Santalales > Viscaceae > Viscum > Viscum album. Next base: position 585,425,609 of record OY728141.1, on the reverse strand, counting down.
ATGCTCTATTCATTGTCCTCAATCATATATGTAAATGTAGCTATGGATGATACTTTTATAAGGATCCGAATCTTCCATCCTAACAAATTAAGCTAGTGGAACACGGACTACTAAACTGATACATGACATTTGATCACCTGATAGTGCTCTTTACCAGTATAGATCATCAGTCCCTGCCCTTCATCGATGAGTTTCTACAGAACCTCTATACATGAACCAAACTCATGAATGTTCAGTATTCCACTGGTGTTCATGGATACTAACCAAGAACATGGATCAACATGTCGCATTGATTTTAGATGACTAAACTACCCCCATAGATATAAATTCTCTCACTTCGCCACTCAGTCTTGAACCAACATGGGGGAAGTTCTCATAAAATTTATTCTTAATATCAAAATGTATACCACCATATCATCCAATAAAAACTACAATCCAACCATTATAGGCCTCTATCATGTTCAATTCATTAATTTGAGATTGATCCACCACATCAGCAAACCTAATGAAATGAAATAGGATTGTTGGAATTGATCTCACAAATATGTCGATTCTAAAAATATATATTCAATTATTTATAATATTATATCAAAATTAGATAAAAATGAGGCATTCCATAGAAGTTTCCAACATTATCCATCACTAATATAGTCTCCTTGGCCAACAAAATAAACTCTTGATACTTCTTTTTTCTCATGGTTTTGGAGTAAATATGTTAAAGGATATTTTAATGGATGTCCTTCTATGTCATACACTGAAAATACACATCCCAAACCTCAATAGACAATGACACATTTATAAATTTCATAACATATATGCTTCCAACATGACCCACTATTCCTATGTAAGAATATAGTGGTGTTCTAAACTTCCACTAAATATTTTCAAAATGGTTTGAAAAAAACACTTATAAATGATTGAAAAAACACAATTTAGAGGACTTATGGGACTCTTTTAAACATAAAAAAAATTGTAACATTAGTACCCAAACCTATGAATAACATGGAATTTAGCTCATCACATTCTTTGATTTTATAAGAGGTCGGTCTCAAATTGAAATTTGTATCAATAGTTATGATTGTATGATGTTGAAGTTTGATTTCAAAAAATAATTGTAAATAAAATTTCAATATTATTAATTATTAAAAAATTATTATCCGATTTGATTTTAGTTCATTTGATAATATTTTATTCTACTATTCATGAAGATAAAATGGTTCCAAGATAAAATATAAAGTTCATTTGATGCTAAATTTTGATTTTAAACTTATTCCAAATAATTTTAAATATTAAATTATTATTTACTATTATTTATAAATACTTATTATATATCACATTATAATTAATTAAAATGGAAAATAAAAAACAATATATATTAGTAACTAATAAAAAATAAATCATTAATAAAAATTTTCTATTTTCTATTTTTCCCTTAAATTTAGCAATAGATTTTTTAAATCACTACTATTTCAAGGAAGTTTCTAAAAAATATTATCTAAAAATAATTTTTAACATTTAAAATAACTAAACATATGAAAAATAGAAAAACACCATTAGCAGTTTTTTTATAAACATCCGGTAAAAAACTGGGGAAAATTGTTCTCTTTTGTACTAATGCTCTTCTCCTGTAGATTATCTAAGAGGTCATGAATCGTTTGGAATGAATCATTCTAGAATTTTTCTAGATTGGGTATACCCACATTGAAAAACATCATAGATTATGTATCTAACAACCTAATATAAAATCAAACATACTCTGAGGTACCTCCCTTGGGTCTTTATCCAAAAAATAACATGAAATTAGAAAAATTATTACATAACATATTTTCCTATATCACCAGGGACCAATAGAGGTTCTTGTTAAACTAGTGGAAGATAATTCCTGATGATTTCCTCTAATCTCCCAACTGTTAAACGTCCTAGTGGTGACATATATATACCATTTCAAATTCACATCTTAAAAAACATAACCAATAGTTTCAAAAATATACACTAGTATAGATCACAAATAATGATAAAAAACCCTATCTTCATAAAATTTATCATTGAATACATTTTCATCTTGATCACTACCTTCATCCATCCTTATCAGGGACCATGGGTAACATTGGGTAAACCCAAAATCTAATTTCCATTTTTACATTAGAACCCATTTTGAACATGTCACTTATCATATTTTAATTTTTGATACATTTATAACATCATTAGTATACATTCTTTTAACTATTTCAGTTTTTCACTTTTCAACTTAAATAATATTTAACTCATTATCAGGAACTATTTACTTAAACCCCCAAGAAATCCAAAATAATCATTTTTCATTTCCCATAACCTACCATAACATTATTTTTTGTGAGTGCATAAAATTGTACATTTAAAAAAATCCAAAGTGCCTAAAATGATTAATGAAGATAAAAACCTCATTTCATTCCATTACATGAATAAAATCTTATAAAAGAAATAAAAACAGAAAAAAGTGCATCACTGAAGGTGAAATAACATCCAATTGTAGTATAAAACATCAAGAATAATATTCACGCCCTAGGAATATGGGATTACCCCATACATGGGTTATATAATCACTTTAATGTACTCATTATGAATAATAGAAACATCATATTCACAAGTCTACCTTTCATAAATCATAATGATAAAGAAAATAAATTGCATTTATAATGCATTGTTATATCATGGCAGGGGTTCCACTACTCCAATTCCCAAGTCGGTGTACCACATAACATCAAGAGCTCCACCCCAAATTACAAATGATGCCGACTAGTAGCGAGTGTCTTATGAGATATGAGGGGGATACTATACCCTCTTTACCAAAGTAAGACCATACTAGAAAACAAGAAATATAATAAGCAAGTAATAATGATTAAAAAAATTATCATATAATAATTTCAGTGAAAAAGGTAAATTACCACAACCATACAAATAAATATTTTATTCCATAATAGTTTTATATTTAAAGGAAAACATAAACTAAAGGACACAATGAAGATCCCAAAATAGGTTACAAAAACTGTCTGGTCCCCTTATCTGTGATCTATCTCATATACTATATCAACCATCAAAAGTATGTATTTTTCTTTTATCTTGACCTATGAAAATGAAATCTACTTGAGTACCCAATGACTATCTATAAAGGCTATCAATAAAACTCATTATTCCACCACTAATTGTAACATCCCAGGTAATTAAAGAATAAATAATTTTCATATTTATTAATATTTACTAATTAAATATTAATTTTAAATAAAAAGGGTTTCTACGTTCGATAGCGTACTCGATACGCAACGATGAGTTTCTTTGAAAACTTACGTTGCATACAAGTAATAAAATAATATTATTTTAAATGTTAGTTAACAAGTAGCCGTTGTACTGGCGGGAATGGATAGAAATAACTAAAATATGATTATATATGTTTTTAAATGTTTTTACATTTACCCAATAAAAGATAAAGGCTTAAAATACGGAAAGAGTTCAATTTTAGGCTTTTATGCCCTAGTTTTCACTAAAGGTTCACTTATCGCCTTTTGATGGAGAACCGTCATTAAATATAGTTTTGATCACTCTTATACATTCTTTTGGACCAAATAAAACTCTTATTAAGAATTGGGACATCAAATTTTACTTTGTGTAATTTTTTGGTATTTTTCTGATAAAGTTCATTTTTTAATGAATAGTGTAAAATGTTGTGTTTTAATTCAGAACCTCTTTTTAATCTAATTTATTTATATGATTAGATTATCTTTTTAATTGGTTTTAAAGTTAAATTAGAATATATTTTTACCATTAAATCCAATAGTGGTCTTTGGAATTAATTTCACTTTGAAATCAGACTTAAACTAGTGTCAATCTTTTGATACTTATTGTTTCATAAAAACATGCTATTTGCTTTGACAGCGGGAATTAATTATTAAATTAATTAATCTGACTTATATGTATTGGATTTTGTAAAATAGACTTCATTTTTGAATTCGTAATATCAAATATAGCTTAGGGTGAATTTTTGGTAATTTTCTGAAAAACTTCAATTTTTAATGAATAGTGAAACCACTAAGTGGTACTTATAAAGACTGATTTTCCATTTAAATGAAATTTTTCCATCATTGTGTTTTAAATTTCAAAAATCTGACATACATGGTTGTCATTAAGAAGTAAAATGTGGTTCAATGATATTATAATAATTTTTTGGTGAATAGTAACTTATTAAGTTCTTAATCGCGATTAGTGGTAATTAGGGTAGTTTAAGGTATAAATAATGCTTTAATAATATTAAATGAGCTTGACACATGTCCTACTCTCATTGTTTGTGTCATGGCCGACCAAGACAAGCCATGGGTCAACTTGGGGACCCCATGGATCCACTTTGGTTGGGAAATGACATAAATAACTTTTTATTTAATGTAAAAGTAAAAATGACACAAACATAATATGTTTTACGAAAACAATTTTTACATGGGGTTATAAAGATCAGAGTTTTGATTATAAATAGTCATTGGAAATATAAAAAGATTTCCTACATCATAGTATTTTTTTTATAATTTTTCGACATTAAATAAATTAAATTATTTATGACAGAATAATGATGCAGCGATGAGATCATTTTTTGATGATTTAAATAAAATGGAAATATAATGTAAAATCTATGAACTAAACATGTCCAAAACCAATTGGATGAGTGGATTTAGAACCCTTATCACCTTATACACGAATTATATCAATGTGGGACCTTTTAAAACCGAAACACATTTTCAAATAAAGTAATATTTCTTTACTTTCCAAAAGTGCCCCTCCTCTCCTCTTATAAAAGGCCCCCACCTCTACCTCATTTCACACACTCCTCAAGCCTTTGGCTCGGCCAACCCCTGCCCATTTTTTCTCTCCACATCCCTCTCCTAATCCTAGAGGATTCCCTTTGGGAAGAATCCTTTCAAAGGAAGCCTTTAGGCTCAAATCAAAAGGAGTTAAACTTTTAAAGGTAATTCATTCTCTCTTGTTCATTGGTTTTATTTTGCTTCTCCAACCCCCTAAAATCTTTTTATTTACATCTTTTGTAACAACACCAGTATATCCAATATACTAGGATGTGGTTATAAGATTTATTCGAGCTACAATCTCACACAACTACATCAAATGGTTAAATAACATACAGTTTCCGTGGATGGCGAAATTCTGCCTCCCGAAACGATGATTGTTCAATACTCATTTAACACCTTCAAAGGTGGCCATTATGATGTCACTATATTTATATATGATATATAATATGTTTATGTTTTCTTTAAGCTTCTGTTTTTTTCATTTTGGGCATACCTTTATGGTTTCCATTATGGGTAAACACGATATCTTCATTTTAGGAAGTGCGGACTACCGCCCCCTGAAAGTGATTTAATTCGTTAATACCATATGTGGGATGTGTAAAGGATAAAGTTAATGATATTATATATGTTATTATACTGGAATTATAAAATACTCTTATATAATTATTATTCCATTCCAAAAAAAATACGAAATAGAAATGGAAGTAGCGTTCATGCGTACGTACGGCTTACCGTCTCCATGAACGGTGCATTTCATTTCTTACCTCTAAATGTGATGTAATATTATAAATACTTGAATATTATGAATATATATGATGTATATGTTATCCAAATAATTAATATCATTCTGGATATAATGAACCTTTGACCAAATTAACAACATTTAAGTGTAAGAAGTCTATTTTTTGACTTAAGAACCAAATACCGAGAAAATGAACATTATGAACTTAAATGGTTACATAATGTTTATAACATGGCAATAAGTGATATAAAAGGAATAATGAACTTTAAAAAGGTTCTTAATCAAGTATAAATTAACTCAAGTTTATTATTCAGGACGTTAAAGAACGATCGAGTCAAGTCGGACATGAGGTAAGGGACTTCGTCTCAATCTCCTTTCATTGAGGCATATTTCGTTTTATACACAACTTTCTTTTATACAGTGTATAAAACCCTTTGACTTTTACTTTTATACAAAAGGAATCTTTTTCTACGAAGCGTTTTACTAAACGACAAAAAGGAATGTTTTTTTAACGTACGCGGTGACAACGACCTTTTCCGCCGCCGTGAGTATTATTTGGTCTTTGGCTTCCTCAACAAGCCATAATGTTTTTAAAATGAAATAAATACCATATACTCTTTTATGTATTTTGGTATTGAAAATGGTTTTGATAAAGGATTCTATTATGATATATTGTGATTGAAATGTGGAAATTTTATCATTCCTTTATATTGGTTTTATGTTTTATGATTTTATATTGGTACTTAGACATTTGACGGGTGGTTACGTGATAAACCATATGACGGGTGGTGCCGTGAATACCAGCACAGGTGGTTACGTTATAACCTCCAATGCATTGGGTATGGAATTCGGCCGTATGGATATTCCATTAAGTATGTATGGAAATTGTCCGTTTGGCTATTCCATTAAGTGATATGTGTGGAAGTCGACCGTATGGTTATTCCACTTAAGTATGTTTATGTCCCAAGTTACCTTTATAAATGTTATGTGTTCTTTTTATGGATTTTATGGTAATCCGTTGGTTACAAAAAGGTAAGTAATGATACTTTATTCAGTGAAGAGTTTTTACAACTTCATGAAGGTGAAGGTATTACTTTGATAGAGTATACATGGTTTACTTGATTTTGAAAACCTAACAGTTTTCATTCTTTGTGTATCCCTTACTGAGCTTTTTATGCTCACCCCAAGTTTTTCTGAAATGTTTTTCACAGGACTTAATGTGGAATAAGGTCAAGGATGGGATCAAGGTAATGTCATGCTATATAAAACATGGAACTAGACATGTTTCTTTTAAGAGTTTTTTATTTATTTATGGAAACTTAGTAGAAGTGACTACTTCGTAATCTTTCGAGATGTAATAGTTATTTTCTAATTCTCTAAAACTCTAAACCTGAAAAGATCCTCAACGTGAATTATTCTTTTAATTCAATATTAAGTAAGGTTTAAGGCTGGGGCCTTATAGTTGGTATCAAAGGTCGGTTTAGACAACTTTAGGAGTTAGAAAAGTGTTAAATTATAATATGATTGAAAGGATATAGCATTTACGGATTACCATGTTGCTTCGCCTAAGATATTTCTGTGTTCAGAATGGTTTTCTACAGAGGAAACAAAGCAACTATGTTGGGACGACATCAGGAGGAAGATAACCTTCCAAATAAGCAACCTGAGATGGTCGGAATCGGAACTGAACAGTTTGTTGCAGTAATGGCACAGTTGACTTAGGCTATAAATGGTGGTGGTATCCATGCACGAGATCAGCCAGATCAACCGCAGAGGAACATGTCAGTGGTGGAACATTCCATGAGGCAACATCCCCCATCATTTAGAGGATCATCTGACCCTGTGCTAGCTGAAGGGTGGATTAAAGCACTGGAGAAGATTTTTGATGTCATGGGGTGTTCAGAAAATCAAAAGGTTAGTCTTGCTATTTACCATTTGGAGGGTGAAGCAGATCAGTGGTGGTCTATGGTTAAAAATATCAGGGACGCCGATGAGATTGATGCTCTTGACTGGGATGAATTCAAAGGTATGTTTCTTGAGAAGTATTTTCCTAAGGCTATTCGACTTAGGATGGAAAATCAATTCTTGGAATTGAGGCAAGAGGAAGACTCAGTGGCTGCCTATGAATAAAGGTTCACTCGATTGGCAAGGTATGCTCCAAACTTCATACGAGATCATGATAGTAAAATAAACCGTTTTTACTCAGGGTTAAAGCCAAAGTATCGAAGGGATTTAGCTTTAGTGAGTTTAAAAGTTATGAAAAACTTGTTCGATGTGCGGAGAAGGTGGAAATGGAGTTTGCTGATGATCAGGTGTTCTATGACAAACAATAGAATAAGAGGTCTAGTTGGCAGGAAAAGGGGAAGAATTCATCAAAGAAGCAAGGAGGTAAGAAAACCAAATATCCATCCTGTGAGAAGTGTGGTAAAATGAATCCTGGAGAATGTTTATCCAAGTCTGGTAAGTGCTTTCGGTGTGGTAAGTCTGGTCATATTGCTCATAACTGTAAGGAAGATGATCTAGCAGGAAATGAAAAGCCAACGATAAGATGTTTTAAGTGTAATGAAATGGTTCATTATGCAAACGAGTGTCCAACGAAGAACTCAGCAGGGGGAATGCAGCCAGACTACAAGCAGAAAGGGGTGGTGAAATCCTTTGCAACAACTTCAGAAGATGTTGGGCCATCGAATGAAGTGGTATCAGCTCCAGGGAGCTCAGTATTTTTCAAAGATTGACTTGAGGTCGGGGTACCATCAGTTGAAAGTAAAATAAGCAGACGTTCCGAAGACTGTGTTCCGTACTAGATATGGCCATTATGAATTTGTAGTTATGCCTTTTGGGTTAACCAATGCACCTGCTGTATTCATGGACCTTATGAATAAAATTTTCCATGAGTTCTTGGATAAGTTTGTGTTTGTGTTTTGAGATTTCGGAAGAGATTGTGTGTGCCTTTTGATTCACAGTTGAAGAATGAGTTGTTATGTGAGGCTCATAGTTCCCCGTTTTCAGTTCATCCTGGCAGTACTAAGATGTATAGAGATCTGCGGGAGTATTACTGGTAGGATGGAATGAAAAGAGACATTACTGATTTTACTGTGATGTGTTTGACATGTCAACAGCTTAAAGCAGAGCGGCAGGGATGCTTCAGCCTTTACCAGTGCCAGAGTGGAAATGGGAAAACATATCCATGGACTTTGTTGTGGAATTACCGAGGACATCTTGAGGTAATAATGCAATCTGGGTTATTGTTGATCGCTTGACTAAATATGCTCTTTTCCTTGCTATACGAGATACATTCTCTCTAGATCAACTTTCCCATTTGTATCTTAAAGAGATAGTCAGGTTACATGGAGTTCCTCTCTCCATTGTATCTGATCGTGATCCCAGGTTCACATCTTACTTTTGGAAAGCCCTTCAGAAGTCGTTGGGTACTAAATTAAATTTTAGTACAACTTTTCATCCTCAATCATATGGGTAGTCAGAACGAACAATTCAGACCTTGGAGGATATGCTACGAGCTTGTTCGATGGATTATCAGGGAAGTTGGGACCAACATCTTTCTTTGGTTGAGTTTTCTTATAATAACAGCTTTCATTCCAGTATAAAGATGGCACCATTTGAGGAATTATATGGGAAGCGGTGTCGAACTCTAGCATTTTGGGACGAAGTGGGTGAAAGGAAGCTGATGGGACCAGAATTGGTAGAAGAGATGGCAGAAAAAGTTCAGTTGATTCAGAAGAACATGAGAACATCTCAGAGCAGGCAGAAGAGTTATGCGGATAACCGGAGGAAGGATCTATCTTTCGAGGTAGGTGATCATGTTTTTCTCAAGGTTTCTCCTTGGAAAAGTGTGATGAGATTTGGTAAGAAAGGAAATTTGAGTCCAAGGTTTATTGGACTATATGAAATTCTGGAGAAAGTTGGATCAGTTGCTTTCCGAGTGGCTTTACCTCCGAGTTTATCTCAGGTACACAATGTTTTTCATGTTTCGATGTTGAGGAAGTATATGCCAGATCCATCTCATGTTTTGAGTCCAGAGGTAGTTCAGCTGGAGGAGAACATATCTTATGAAGAAAAACCAGTCCAGATTCTTGACCATAGGGAGCAGGTGTTACGGAATAAGGTGATTCATCAGGTAAAGGTTTTGTAGAAAAACCATGTGATTGAAGAGGCAACGTGGAAATCTGAAAATGCTATAAGGGATAAATACCCTCACTTATTTTGATAAGTGAATAAAATTGCGAGGACGCAATTCCCAAAAGGGGGGAAGGATGTAACATCCCAGGTAATTAAAGAATAAATAATTTTCATATTTATTAATATTTACGAATTAAATATTAATTTTAATTAAAAAGGGTTTCTACGTTCGATAGCGTACTCGATACGCAACGATGAGTTTCTTTGAAAACTTCCGTTGCATACAAGTAATAAAATAATATAATTTTAAATATTAGTTAACAAGTAGCCGTTGTACTGGCGGGAATGGATAGAAATAGATAAAATATGATTATATATGTTTTTAAATGTTTTTAAATTTACCCAATAAAAGATAAAGGCTTAAAATACGGAAAGAGTTCAATTTTAGGCTTTTATGCCCTAGTTTTCACTAAAGGTTCACTTATCACCTTTTGATGGAGAACCGTCATTAAATATAGTTTTGATCACTCTTATACATTCTTTTGGACCAAATAAAACTCTTATTAAGAATTGGGACATCAAATTTAACTTTGTGTAATTTTTTGGTATTTTCCGATAAAGTTCATTTTTTAATGAATAGTGTAAAATGTTGTGTTTTAATTCAGAACCTCTTTTTAATCTAATTTATTTATATGATTAGATTATATTTTTAATTGGTTTTAAAGTTAAATTAGAATAAATTTTTACCATTAAATCCAATAGTGGTCTTTGGAATTAATTTCACTTTGAAATCAGACTTAAACTAGTGTCAATCTTTTGATACTTATTGTTTCATAAAAACACGCTATTTGCTTTGACAGCGGGAATTAATTATTAAATTAATTAATCTGACTTATATGTATTGAATTTTTTAAAATATACTTCATTTTTGAATTCGTAATATCAAATATAGCTTAGGGTGAATTTTTTGTAATTTTCTGAAAAACTTCAATTTTTAATGAATAGTGAAACCACTAAGTGGTACTTATAAAGACTGATTTTCCGTTTAAATGAAATTTTTCCATCATTGTGTTTTTAATTTCAAAAATCCGACATATATGGTTGTCATTAAGAAGTAAAATGTGGTTCAATGAGATTATAATAATTTTTTGGTGAATAGTAACTTATTAAGTTCTTAATCGTGATTAGTGGTAATTATGGTAGTTTAAGGTATAAATAATGCTTTAATAATATGAAATGAGCTTGACACATGTCCTACCCTCATTGTTTGTGTCATGGCCGACCAAGACAAGCCATTGGTCAACTTGGGGATCCCATGGATCCACTTTGGTTGGGAAATGACATAAATAACTTTTTATTTAATGTAAAAGTAAAAATGACACAAACATAATATGTTTTACGAAAACAATTTTTACATGGGGTTATAAAGATCAGATTTTTTATTATAAATATTCATTGGAAATCTAAAAATATTTCCTACATCATAGTATTTTTTTATAATTTTTCGACATTAAATAAATTAAATTATTTATGACATAATAATGATGCAGCGATGACATCATTATTTGACGATTTAAATAAAATGGAAATATAATGTAAAATATATGAACTACACATGTCCAAAACCAATTGGATGAGTGTATTTCGAACCCTTATCACCTTATCCACGAATAATATCAATGTGGAACCTTTTAAAACCGAAACACATTTTCAAATAAAGTAATATTTCTTTACTTTCCAAAAGTGCCCCTCCTCTCCTCTTATAAAAGGCCCCCACCTCTACCTCATTTCACACACTCCTCAAGCCTTTGGCTCGGCCAACCCCTGCCCATTTTGTATCTCCACATCCCTCTCCTAATCCTATAGGATTACCTTTGGGCAGAATCCTTTCAAAGGAAGCCTTTAGGCTCAAATCAAAAGGTGTTACACTTTTAAAGGTAATCCATTCTCTCTTGTTCATTGGTTTTATTTTGCTTCTCCAACCCCCTAAAATCTTTTTATTTACATATTTTGTAACAAAACCAGTATATTCAATATACTGGGATGTTGTTATAAGATTTATTCGAGCTACAATCTCACACAACTACATCAAATGTTTAAAGAACATACGGTTTCTGTGGATGGCGAAATTCTGCCTCCCGAAACGATGATTGTTCAATACTCATTTAACACATTCAAAGGTGGCCATTATGATTTCACTATTTTTATATATGATATATAATATTTTTATGTTTTCCTTAAGCTTCTGTTTTTTTCATTTTGGGCATACCTTTATGGTTTCCATTATGGGTAAACACGATATCCTCATTTTAGGAAGTGCGGACTACCGCCCCCTGAAAGTGATTTGATTCGTTAATACCATATGTGGGATGTGTAAAGGATAAAGTTAATGATATTATATATGTTATTATACTATAATTATAATATACTCTTATATAATTATGATTCCATTCCAAAAAAAATAAGAAATAGAAATGGAAGTAGCGTTCATGCATACGTACGGCTTACCGTCTCCATGAACGGTGCATTTCATTTCTTACCTCTAAATGTGATGTAATATTATAAATATATGTATATGCTGAATATATATGATGTATATGTTATCCAAATCATTAATATCATTCTGGATATAACGAACCTTTGACCAAATTAACAACATGTAAGTGTAAGAAGTCTATTTTTTGACTTAAGAACCAAATACCGACAAAATGAACATTATTAACTTAAATGGTTACATAATGTTTATAACATGGAAATAAGTGATATAAAAGGAATAATGAACTTTAAAAAGGTTCTTAATCAAGTATAAATTAACTCAAGTTTATTATTCAGGACGTTAAATAACGATCGAGTCAAGTCGGACCCGAGGTAAGGGACTTCGTCTCAATATCCTTTCATTGAGGCATATTTCGTTTTATACATAACTTTCTTTTATACGGTGTATAAACCCCTTTTACTTTTACTTATATACAAAAGGAATCTTTTTCTACGAAGCGTTTTACTAAACGACAAAAAGGAATGTTTTTTTAACGTACGCGGTGACAACGACCTTTTCCGCCGCCACGAGTATTATTTGGTCTTTGGCTTCCTCAACAAGCCATAATGTTTTTAAAATGAAATAAATACCATATACTCTTTTATGTATTTTGGTATTGAAAATGGTTTTGATAAAGGATTATATTATGATATATTGTGATTGAAATGTGGAAATGTTATCATTCCTTTATATTGGTTTTATGTTTTATGATTTTATATTGGTACTTAGACATTTGAAGGGTGGTTATGTGATAAACCATATGACGGGTGGTGTCGTGAATACTAGGATGGGTGGTTACGTTATAACCTCCAATGCATTGGGTATGGAAGTCGGCCGTATGGCTATTCCATTAAGTATGTATGGAAATTGGCCGTTTGGCTATTCCATTAAGTGATATGTGTGGAAGTTGACCGTATGGTTATTCCACTTAAGTATGTTTATGTCCCAAGTTACCTTTATAAATGTTATGTGTTATTTTTATGGATTTTATGGTAATCCTTTGGTTACAAAAAGGTAAGTAATGATACTTTATTCAGTGAAGAGTTTTTACAACTTCATGAAGGTGAAGGTATTACTTTGATAGAGTATACATGGTTTACTTGATTTTGAAAAACTAACAGTTTTCATTCTTTGTGTATCCCTTACTGAGCTTTTTATGCTCACCCCAAGTTTTTCTGAAATGTTTTTCACAGGACTTAATGTGGAATAAGGTCAAGTATGGGATCAAGGAAATGTCATGCTATATAAAACATGGAACTAGACATGTTTCTTTTAAGAATTTTTTATTTATTTATGGAAACTTAGTAGAAGTGACTACTTTGTAATCTTTTGAGATGTAATAGTTATGTTCTAATTCTCTAAAACTCTAAACCTGAAAAGATCCTCAACGTGAATTATTCTTTTAATTCAATATTAAGTAAGGTTTAAGGCTGGGTCCTTATACTAATGGTATCAAGAAAATTCTTATTTTACCATAAATATCTATAGAGGTATAATAAACAAGTTATAATTATTAATTAAACCTAGTTTAATTATTTATCAATATTGAATTAACTAAATTTATTCACAGTTTCATGTGATTACCCATCCAATAAAACATGCATTGGACCTTCCTGGTAATCTAATAAGTATAACAAAAAATGGTTCATATGTTGACATAGAAAGAAAATTAGTCCATGTGTCAATGTGGGATTCCTAATTCTATGTCTGACTATCCCAACCATAATGTTGGACACCATGTCCATCATCCCAAACCATGTTATGGAACACAATGTCCATAAACATATATTTAGGAGTATCAACCATCCTTACAAAACTATGATTCATTAGGGTTCCTGTAGCATCATTATGGACCACATAAGGTAGAGGAACATCAACCCAACATCCCACCAACCATTTTTCGCATTTTCTAAGATCAACATAAATGACCTCTTTATCATGTAGTAACAAAAAGGTTGAACCATTTTAGTTTGTCACATTTTCATGTTTCCTTACATTCAATACACTCCCAGTTCATATAAAAATTCTTTTCACCATTTAAGCACACTAAAAAAACTTTTCGACCCCATTTTAAACCATATCAACCCATTTGTACGTTGGATTAACAATTTTCACATTTTTTTAATTTAAAATCCAAATCATTCTTAAATCATTAAATTTAATCCAAACAATACTTAATTATATAATAACATGTTAAACACCATTTCAATTGTTTTAATTTGATAAAAACTTCCATTTATTATTTAACAACATAATTTTTATGTTCAAAGGAGTGGAATACCCCCATGGTTGACCATAGGCCTCATCCGATTATTCTCAAAGGACCTGATGAGATCATGAGGTGTCTAAAACAACATTAAAAAACCCACATTATCAAAGAATTTGAAAGAAATAAAATGCACAAAATAATTGAAGCAAAGGAAAATCTCAATCACTTGAAGAGACATCAAGACTATGGGATATAATATTCATACCATATAACTTATATTTATATACAACACCTTCTTAATAACAACCCATGATTCATTACCAAGCAACTCCCAATGACCAAACCAAGAATCTTTTGGAAAAAAAGTTTTAGATTTATTAAATGTAAAAGAAACATGACAGTATGGTTCTTCTATAAAATAGAAGGAAGATGAGTGTTATAATCATATAGGGCTTTGATTCACACTTTATGATGCATTAAACAGATAAAAATAAAAAGATAATGATCCTGGGAAGAGGGTATATCTCTTTTTCATCACTCTAGTTTATGAGTTTATAAAGGGTAACAGAATCGTATATGAACCCTAAAATATTAAGGGGGGATTGGATCCCCCCCCCTAAGGAAGAACATGGTTTGACCACATGGTTGGAAAACCCATGCACCCACCATGCGCCATCTACTTTCTATATAGATTTTTGATCATATGGTTTTATGGGGAGCCCACATGGGTTACTAAAACATGTAGAGGCCATTAATTTGTCTATTTCCAAGCCACATGGTTTCAAAGACGCCATGCATGGTTTTTAATCTATGTACCGCCCTCTATGAGTCCTCATAATTATCACTAACCTTGTTCTAACCATTAAAAAGGACTGGGATATGTATTTTTTCCTTTTTCAAATTCCAAACACTCGGGACACCCCTAAGGAATCTCAAACTACTAGGAAGAAATGATTTAACCTTTTAAAATGTAATTAACTCAAATTTTAAATGATAACATACCTATTTTAGTGTTTTATAATCTTACAAATATTTTTAAATTATATTTTCTTGTGGATAAAACATTAAAAGATGAAAATATTTTCTATATTGAATTTGAGAGTGAAATAATATGAGAGTCCATTATTAACATTGTTATTACCCAGAGTGTATATGATATTACCATGTTTTAATGGATTATAATCTCAATTTTGAATAAATATATAAGTTACATTGTTATAATATCTTTTTCAGAAAAATGATATATTATGTTCAATATAGTTAATAACATTTCATATTTTCTATTGGGGTATATATTAATACTATATACCGGGAAAGCGCTGTAATTAAATATTTGGACTCATTAATCCCTCCATCATTTATATTGAAAATATTTCATTCAAATTGAATGGAATTGAATGGAAAAAATATGATATAATTAAAAACAATGGAAAATAAAATAATAGAGGATAGACTCATCTTGATACCTATAATGGAGAGTTAAAACTCTAAAAAAACAATCATATAAAATATATTTTTGTTTTTTCATTACTATTTTTTTTTGTTTTTAGGAAGATTTGGATGTTAATTGAAATAAATTTAGATCCACTGAATGTTTATATTTTAGATACAAAGAATATATTTCGATCAACTAGACCACACATGAAGGAAACTATGAATATATAATGCACTTGAATCAACATTTTATAGATATACATCAAATTATAAAATTTATTTTTTGTTTTACAAAGTATTTTATTATGATAAGTGATCTATAAATATTGATTGAATCATGGTGTGAGGTAACTGACTAAACATAATAATTACATATACTTCTTCAAATAGAAATTTATTAAGATATATATATATATATATATATTTAACTATCAAAAAATATTTAAAAATAATTTAATTATTTTTTCTAATGTTTCTGAATTGTCGGTAAAAAAATATAATGATTTTATTCATTACATTTTCAAATTTATGAATTATATTATATACCATAAAAAAATATAATCCCCATAAAAGTAATATATAATATTAATTTCATTATCATTAAAATATTTGTTAATCATTTGATTTTATATATTTTCTCAGGACCCCCATGACTAAAATGATTTATGTATTTGAAAGAAGAATTAAATGTTTTTAATGATGATTGGGTTGAGTATAAGGTTTCAAAATGATTTATGACATCAATTTTATGGGATTAACTTTTATTTTTTTAACAAAAAACAACTATTAACATAGATATACATTTAGGGAAAATAATTAGAATCATAATGATATTATAATAATTTTTCAAAATAAAATTCTAGTACTATTGGAAATCTATTTGTCATAATTTTATTCCAATAAAAAAAATTCACTTTATATAAAAAATGGATTTGACCCTTCCATAATTCCAAAGGAATTTTAACCCTAGAAAATATATCTAGACCAACTTCACGGAGGTTATAGGGTTTATGATCCTCCCCAACTCATAATTACTCTACATGAAGAGAATAGTATGGATGTTTTGTTTGATGGAGTTTCATCAAGGAGAAATAGTAAACAAATCTCAAAAAAATAAAAAACATAATGGGAAATCATTTTAATGACATAAAAATCCACTTGTATCTATATATGTTTTCCAAATTTAATTCACCAATACATATATATTTATTAAACATTCATATCATGTGATTACTTTAATATTACTATTTTTTATCATTTTTAAATGTTTTTATAGGGTATATGTTCATTACCGATTGACTATGCATTTATTTTGAACTAATGAATAATTTTATTATTTTAGGTGGTATGATGAGTTAGTATTTACTGTAAAATGATTTGGTGATGACATGAAATAAAATAAAATTTGAGATATTCCTCAAGTAGAAGCACCATGGAGGGTAACACTCTACAAATTCTTATAGATCTAGTGACATGTCTAAAGATATTAATGGTCATGAGAGATTGGACTTCAAGGCTAAAACTAAGATAATTGTGAGATGGAAATGGGTAAAGGATCCTTATACGTATAAATTTCAAGGCATATTAACCACTCATTGGTAATGAAATTTTAATCTCTAAGCATCATCATTTTCATTTTGTTTATTTTTGTCATTTAATGAGTTTGTAAAAATGTTTTTGGACCTGTTACAATCATTTACACATCCAAAATTAAAAAGCATGATGAATTCATTTATATTAATATGTCATTTAACCAAATACATGATAATTAATGATATAATAAATAATAATAGATATTATTCACTCATATCATGATACAAATGACAATGTTGAAATGTGTAATTAACTATGAGGGATGATTAACATGGGATCTAGGTTGAAAATATTGATTTTTCGATTTATCTATACAAGGTAATTATGTTTAAAACACATGTCACATTTTCAATAAAAAAATGGTGCCATATTGTATTCAAAAAATTGTAAAATATATCATAATTAATTTTTAATGATTAATTATCAACCACACATAAAACATATATAATATGTGTTTTTTATGACTCAAAGTTCAAGTTAGCAATATTTTAATGTTAATGTTCATGTTGCATTATAAAAAATGATAAAATGAGATCATATTGTCTTTAAAATAAAATAAAAATATTTATCATTCTTTTTTACATGTATGAATTTATCAAACATAAATATGGCACATGATGTCGTCAGTATGAATCAAAGTTTTTGATTTAAATATAAAATTGTTATTTTAGTTTAAAAAATGAATCACATTATCAAAATTGATAAAATGAGATAATATTTTTTAAAACATAAGGAAAAGGATCCATAATTCATTTGTGATTTTTAGCAATCAACTAAACATCAATCTGGAAGATTATTTTATTAATATGAATCAATGAATGTGTTTCAAAATTGAATTATAATTTTATTCTAAAATATACATCATATAGACTAAATTATTTAAAAATAGTCATATCTTCTTGAAACTATATTAAAAAACCATTATTCATTTTTAAAATTTAGGAATCAACCATATGAAAAGGTTACACACGATGTGACAAGGATGACTATAGTTGTTAATTTTAAATATTAAAGTTTTATTTTAGTTTAAAAAATGTTACATTTCCAAAATTGATTAAAAGTGCTCATATTGTTTTAAATCTTTAGGAAAATGATCCATAAATCCTTTATGATGTGTATAAATTTACGATAAATCAATCATACACACGATGTTTCATGTATGACTCAAATTTTGTGTTTTAACATTAAAAGATTCATTTTAGTTTAAAAATATTTTTCATTTCCAAAACATAAAAAATTAGAGTTTATGAATACTTTAAAAAACTTATCTATAATTTATTATTATTGTGAGGGTATTTTTCAAATAATCAGACAAATGATGGGGTTGGTATGACTCAAAGTGTGTGTATTCACATTTATAGTGTCATTATAGGATAAAACATGTCCCGTAAACCAAAAACCAAAAACAAGTCTTGTATTGTCTTTAAAATTTAGGAATTGGATGTATAATTCATGTGTTATTTTTATGAATCAAACACACATAAATCTATCACTTGATGTGATTGATATAGAATAAGGTTTGTGTTTTCAATAATAAGTGTCTTTTTAGTTTAAAAAATTTCATAAATCTACAACATAGAATAAAGGATCAAACTATTTTTAAAATATTATAAAAATATCCATAATTTATTTGTGACATGTGGGAATTTTCTGAATGTCAATTAGAAATATCATGATACCATTATAACTGAATCTTCCTTTTTTCAAGTTTCATTTTAGTATACAATATTTATCACGTAATAAAAACTATGAAATCAAGATCAGATTCTCTTGAAATTTTACAAAAGTAATACATAGTTCATTTATGGTGTTTAGGAAAAAACCTCACATAAAAACACAATATTTGTCTGATATGGTTCAATGTTCTTGTTTCCAATATAAAAGTACCATTTTTTTTAAAAAACATGTCACTTTGTCAGAATAGAAAATAAAAGCAC
Source organism: Viscum album (assembly GCA_963277665.1). NCBI lineage: Eukaryota > Viridiplantae > Streptophyta > Magnoliopsida > Santalales > Viscaceae > Viscum > Viscum album. The sequence goes on along the minus strand of OY728141.1, from coordinate 585,406,195 downwards.
ATATTGTTCTTAAAATTTAGTAAAATAATCCATAATTATTTTTTACAAGTACAAATTTATCGCACATAAATCTAACACACTATGTGGTCAGTATGACTCGAGTTATGTGTTTTCAATATACAAGTTTTATTTTAGAATAAAGAATTTATCACATAGACAAAAGAAAAAAACCAAACATGGATTGTTTTCAAACGTTGAAAAACCAATAAATGAATTTTTTTTATGTGTAGGAATCACCTACACATCAATATTATACATGATGTTTCTAGTATGACACAAATTTCATGTTTTAAGATATAATTTATCATTTTACACTGAAACACACGTCACCTATCAAACACCAAGTAAAAATTCTTATATTTTAAATAAATATTTTGAAAAAGATCCATTTTTTCAAATTTAATGTGTAGGAATTTACTAAAATTCAATATGATACATGATTATACTAGAATGACCCCATGTGCATGTCTATAATATTAAAATGTCAGTTTAGTTTAAAATTAATGTCATATTTTCAAAACCAAGAAACTGAGATCATATTGTTTTCAAAATTTACTATATCCATCAATAATTAATTGTTAATGCATACGAATAAAAAACACATCAATCTAGCATATGACACAGTCAATATGACTCAAAGTGTGTGTTGTTAGTATAAAATAGTAATTTTTGACTAAAACACATGACATATAGATAAAACATAAGAAAAATAAATGATTGTTTTAAAATAGTATAATAGTTATGTGTAATTCATTAGGTTGCATAGAAATTGACACCTGTCAATTTGAAAGATAATGTGATTAGTATGACTCAAATTCCATGTTATATTATTTTAAAACACATGTCACATAATAAAAATTTAGAAAATGTTCACAATTTCTTCTCAGGCCTTAGGAAAATGTACCATAATTTATTTTTGATGTGTAGGAATTGACCACAGTTTAATCCAATAGACGATGTAACTGTTATGTATCAAATTTCATATTTTTAATATAAAAGTGTCATTTTAGATTAAAATCCATTTGAATTTCCAAAATTGATAAAATGTGTTTTGATTATTTTAAAACATTAGAATAATTATCCATAATACATTTTTTATATGTATAAATCAAACAAACAGTAATTTGACACCTGATGTAACCATTAAGACCGAAGTTCATTTTTTCAGTATAAAAGAATCATTTTAGATTTAAACGCATATCACATAGCTAAAATACATAAAATGTCCTCATATAGTTTTTGAACATTATAAAAATTATCCATAATTAATTTATGAAATGTAAGAATCATACAAACAAAAATAAAATAGTTGTTGTGATCAATATGACTAAGAGAGTGTATTTTCAATATAAAATTTTCTTTTCAATTTAAAACACAGGTCACATATTAAACATTTAGTCAATAAACTTTTATTATTTTCCAACATTAGTAAAATGATTCATTATTCATTTATTATGTATAGGAATTTAACACATGTGAAGTTTTTACATGATGTGGTTAGTATGACTTAAAGTGCATGTTTTTAGTATAATAGTGATATTTTAGTTTAGAAGACGTGATTCATTTTCAAACCTAAGTAAAATGGATTTAATTTTTTTCAATCATTTGTAAAATGATAAATATTTCATTTTTTATATGAAAAAATTCACCACATGTAAATCTGACATACAATGTGGCTGTTATTTCATCAAGTTTATGTTTTCAATATAAAATATCCATTTTAGTTTAAAATTCTTATCAAATTTTCAAACCTAGGTAAACAAGATTAAATTATTTTAAACCATCAGGAAAACAATCTGTAATTCCTTTGTGACATGTTAGAATCAGCCGTAAATCAGTTTGACACACAATTTTCACTATATAACTAAAAGTGAATGTTTTCAATATAAAATTTTCATTTCTCATTAATAATTTAATTATTAACAACTATTTTTGAAATTAAGATAAATACTGAATGATAATATCATTAATATGTTTCGTAATTAATAATATAATTTATATTTAGTATTTATTGACCACATTATTAATAATTGAAAATATATTTACTAATCATTTGTATAATTAATACTTAATAATTTTAACAAATTTGAAAATATAATAATTAAAAATATAATTAATATTATAACTTATAATATGATTAATCTATTCAATATTTCATAATATAATTTAACATTTTTAAATTATATAACATTAAAATTGTATTTTAATTTTTTTATGTGATTGTACAAAAATAATAATGGTTTTTATTATAGGAACATATTTTTTTATGGATGATTATCATTAATGAAATATTGTTATAAAAGTTTTGATTTTGAATATTTAGTTTTAGTTTTTTTATTTAATTACACATATCAGACCAATTAAAATATCTTGTATGTTAAATTTTAATTTAAATGTTAATGCAACATAATATTTATATTTTATAATTATATTATGTAATATTTGTATTAAAATTTGATTACATTTTTCTTCACTGGTTCTATTAGAGGGTTGATTCTTGGGTGCAAGTTCAGCAAAAAATATCATGGAATTTATCACCCTTAACATAATAATTGATAAAATACAAATTTATAAATTTTCATGATAGATCGCTTTATGAGCACTAAAAAATAACTAATGAATGTATTTTTATCAATTTTATAATAAACCATTGACAAATGAGACTTTTTAATGATAAAATGATGTGGTGACAAAGGCTGCCAATTTTTTAGTGCACTCACCATGTCTATGATTTTGAGCACTGACAATGCCCATTTCAAGTGGTGATAGATGTTATTTCAATAGTAGAAATACTTTGAATTACTGAGATAATAATAACACATTCATATTGGTTATTTTAAAAATAATTGATAATGACTTAAACGATCAATATTTAACAATATTTATATAGATCATCAATTTTTTATAAAAAATGATTTATAAAAATTATATAACATAACTGATGTTTAATATAACATACGACAACAAATATTTAAATAATATTCATAATAAGACATTCTTATGACCTTTTTTGAACAATTGTGAAATATATATTTACTACTAATATTATAACATGTGATTATAAATAAAATATGATAAAACGTGTCATATGCCTATTTTCCTACTCATTTAAGGGTCTGGGTTATCTCTATTCATCCCAAAATGGAAATTTAGTGTCAAAAATATTTAAAATTTAAGCTCACCCATAATAATGGATTTTTATTTTCAATTTCAATTAAATAATCTATTTTCAATTTTTTCCATACTTAATTTCAATGGTATAATAAAAAAAATCAATTTCCTTCTTATTAAATCAATATTATATTTCAATAAATAAATAAACAACAAATATACATTATTTAAAAAATATTTAAACAAACTTATAAAATATTATATTCATAAAACATATATAAATTCAATATTATTAAAAAAAATAAAAAAATTTAGAGAAAATGTTCTTAGTATAAAAAGACATCTTTAGCAACAATATTGTCATATATATTAATTCAAATATATTAGGAGTCACCCAATTTAAGTCGATAATGGATTTAGAGACCCTATAAAAATAATCATCTATTTGATGAACAGTAGGTGGATAGTGAAGGTATTTAGCAACAATATTTGATAGTGTTTAAATCTTTTATATATAATACTGATTTATTAAAAAATAATCATTTATATGCCTTGTATTTTATATAAGTCTTTTGTACTTATAAGAACATATGTCATGATTTTTGTGTCATATAATAAATTTTATTATGTATTTTACGATTATCACATCATGTATACAGTTTGATATGCACATGTTTCATAACAATCATATATTATATATTCCTTTTCATGCACTATGTGATAATTTTCATAGAATATTTTTAATATCAATTGGTTGTAATAGTTCGCTACTATAATAACAACCTAAAGATACCACAAAAAATTCTTAATGTAATCTCATAAGGTATATATGAATTATTCTTAAAAAACATAAATAATATATGGCTATTAAGTTTCAAGAGATCAATTTTATTGAAACATTATCTCCTAATATTTCCACTTTTTGATCTCTAACAAAAGGTAATTAGTACCGAACAACAAATAATAATGTTGAATATAATATATAATTGTAAATTCTTATATGTTAACACTTGTATTTATCTATAGACCTGATATCATTATCAAAATATATCTTGAGCTGCATAATATAATGCATAATTAAAACCCTGAAAAATATTATTATAGCCAAGTGCCTTATGTTGAGAATATAATGACTGACGTGATATTAATTGAATGATAATGAAATTATTTGTCTATTTTGATTCATATAATAATATATATTCATCAATTTGAGTGAGATGAAACTAGATAGCCAAAATCAATGAAGGTGGTGATTATTGTAATGTTCATCTCGATATATCGATTAATAATAGATAATTTATTAAAGAATTATTACACTTGAATTAAATTTACTAGATGAGATATCTAACGTTAAACATATTATATTGGTAAATTGTATTGATCAGGATATTTTAATTGATACAATTTTTTCCATTCTATATATAGTCCTCGATGTGTTTACAAATATGGTTCTAAAATAATTGGTTAAGTAAACTACCACTAAAGAGGCATATAGATGGTCTTGCACTAGGTATACTAAAATGGGAGTTATATTTAATTTAATCTTACCATTTCAAAAAAAAATTAATCTTTTTTTAGGATCAAAATTGATTCTAGTAATATTGATAAAAATTAAATCCCATTTTATTCTTCATAAAAAAGTGGGAGTTGGATTTTAAACACTACCATATTCATAAATCATTATAGTTAGGATAAGTTAATTCTAGAGAGATTATAAAAAAGAAAATGTTATAATCCCATTTAATAATTTAGTTGATTGAATTATTTACTTAAATGAAATTATTTAATATGCCACTTAATTAATTTTATTTTCAATAAATGACATATTAAATAAATATAACTTATAGTAAAATGTTTTTGTTATCAATTAAATAATTGTTACTATTTATTTAATAATATGTTAAATAAAAGTGTTAATGACATGGGGATTTAGTTTTAGTAGAAAAATGAAAATAACATATGTTAAATTTTATAAAACTAAACCCATATACATAATGTTATTAAACATGTTTCAATTATGATTACCAAACACCTCTTTCTTTTATTCTTGAAATAAAAATAATTATCTCTATTAGGATTGTGAAGAATCCTATAAAATTTCAGTAAGTTCATCGATAAGAGAACCATTAGAGGACCCTTCAACCAGGTTTGAGTAGCGCCATTAAGAATTAATTCGCTAGAAATAAGGTTTTCAAAGGTTCATGAACTACTGATAGATTCCATCATAGTGGAAAATCTATTGGATTTATAAGAAAGTGATTCAGTCACTTGTAGAGGGATATATCTATATTCCAATCACTTCAAGTAGGATTTATTGAAATATAGTGTAGTGTAGGGAACACAATTTATAATATATAGGGTAACTATTATAGTTAACCATGTCTTTTACACATATTATTACATGTTTTTTAATGTAAATATCTAATAAACACAACCCAAATATCATTAGGCCTTCTGTATTTGGAAGACTAGTTCTACCATTCATAAAAAAGCTACTAAAATAAAACGTCTTTATTTTATTCTCCCTAATGAGATCCAAAATCCTTTTGATTGCCTAAAAAATTATAGGATAAATTGAGGAATATATAAAAGAAAGGTTAGATCTATGAAGCCGATGAAGGGGATAAACATGATAAAGAAGCATAATATGTCAGTCAAATAGAATAAAATAACATCATAAAAGATGATACAGATGAATAATCACATGGGATATTAACATAAAAAATATTTTATCATAATATTATGAAAATATAGTAATGTTTAATCAATATAAAATATTAAATAACCATGAGTGAAGGCCAATTCCCAAGATAAAATCTCATTGTGGGAATTGTCCATTTATTTAATTGGTTTACCCCCTAATCCCATAAACACCATCTCATGAGGCAGAAACATTATCCATTGAATTGGAAGACTATCTGGACACACCAATCATTACATATAATTTCTTATGTCTTCAAAAAAAGTAAATATATCTCAATATAAAAACAAAATAATTTCTCATGGAAATAAATGGTTTTGTATAATATTTTCTCGTATCATAATCGAAGTATATTTCATAATGATTCTAAATAGAAGAAGTAATTAATTATTTTTCTTGTTTATATAACATTAAATTAACCTAGATATCAAAATATATTCTTTATTTAGGGAACTTACGTGAGAAATTTTAAGGAATTGTGTATATAAACTATATTTCAAAATGGTGTTTTATGGAATATGTTAAAGAATTTCGGAGATATAATAATTATAGAATTTTCATTGAAAATTATACATAAAGATGAATGGTTAAACATAAAATATTGCATTATTTAATTAAATAATAATTGATAATAAATACATTAAATGATCATCATATAAACTGATAAAGGGATAGAATAGTTCCCTTAATCAGAATAGATTTGAAAAAAAGAAATTTATGAAATGAAAAAAATGGAATTTACAACCCCTTAAAAGGAAAGGAGAATAATCCTAGTATAAATAAAACGAATATATATATAAGTTAGTACCATTAAATGACATCAATGATATAGATAATTTGATTAAGGTATAAAATAGACATAACCTAAATAAAAAAATCTTTGTTTAAAGAGATCTCCTACCATATGTCTAATAATCATTTTACACTTGAACTTAATGTAAAAAATAATTAAATAAAATTAATTAGTTATGTAGTTAATATCCTTTTACATCTATATTTGTCTTATTATATATACTGAGTTCATTTACATCCATTTCATTGAGATATAAAGACTAATTTCACTTTTTTCGATTGAGGTTACTTCATGATTTTAAGGATAGATCACTGGTGGACAATTATTGATGCATGTGTAAAATGAAAAAAAAAACTATAGATGTGAAATGAAATGGTATTAATGTAACTTTATAAATTTAAATAGTCTCAAATTCCCTTTTTATTTATATAGGGTAACTTTATTTAGTAAAAACGTAAACATTATATAGTTAGATCATCTTTGTAGTTTCACATAACATCATGAAATAATTATATTTTATTTAATACTATCTCTATATATTCATTCCATAACATTAAATAAGTTATAATTTACTTTTTATCGTATTATTTAACCATATTATTTTTATTTATGACCATCATTGAAGGCAGTGGAGATACAGAATGTGCATTGTTCATGTAGACTGTGAACAATCCATATTTTGCAAATCATATTAGTTTTAGAAAATAAATAATGGAAATAGAATATGGATATTAATCCATAGTTACAACATATTATTATATTTATTATAAAGACTATAATATTTCTAGGTTTATGGAAAACATATGGGGTTGGAAAAAAATAATAAAAATAAAATAAATTTAGTTTAGAGTTTTCTTCTCCCAATGTATTAAGGATCAGTAGAATAGAATATGGATTAGATGAGTAGACCTGGTAAATGGGGAAGAGTATTAGTAATTTCATTGGATAGAAAATGGGTATGACACAATGCTTATTTGTTTTGAGAAGAAAGGGGTTGAGGGGTGATATTTATAAATAGAGTAGAGGGGTGTTTTAGAATATTATTAAGATTAATTTATTATTATTCCATAATACTTGGAATAGTGATTAATCTCATGATAATTAAGATTAAATGGTTCGTGTTATTCCACTAAAATGGGCTCTTATATCATCCATGACTCAAAACAAATCATGTATTTATCTTATCATGTTAAATATTGTATTTTATTTTTTTCTCTATTCCCAAAAAATTCAACTACTTCTAAACTTAACAAAAATTCACCCTAACCATTCGTTGATATATATATTCCAAAAATAAAATATATTCTTATAAAATAATTTTATATGTATGAGAAATTTAATTTCTTAATGAATCATTATTTATTTGAAAAATAAAAAATTTAATATTGTGATCAATTTACAAACCCTTTAAAAATTATTGATGGACTAATAAAATTATTTTATCATGAATATATAACATAATATAAAATTATAAACCCATTTAATGATAACAAATATTATTTTAAATGATAAATTTTGATAGAAAAATGAAAATAAAACGTATATGGTTTTCAAAAATAAATATCTTTATTTTATCAATTTGAATGATTAAGTTACTAGTATGATAATATAAATATGTAATATTTTTCTTTTATAAGATACCTAAATAGTATATTAAATTTACATATGTGAGGATAAAATTCTAATGGAAAGGTTTATATTCATAATAGTTAGATTATTATTCCAATGATCGGATTACTATACCAATGGTAAGACTAATGTTCTAATAACCATATTTGAAATGTCCATATATGTTCCAAAATTTATTTAAATACCACATATTTAATTATTTCATATTTCAATTAAATCTTCTCTAAAATTCATATATATTTTTTATTTTTCATTTTTCAATACTAATATTCAACATTATTTCTACATTATTGTTCATGAGTACATGTATTCTCGGGGATCAACGAGTTCCCAATATTCCAATTATTAGTATCTTATTATCTATTTTATGTCTCATCTTAATACATTCAATTCTTATGTCCATATTTATTCTCTAATTATAATTTATAAAATAATATAAAAAATTTATGTTGGTTTTATCATGTGGTTCATGCACATTGTATAATATTGTATTAAATTTTTGGGGAGCCTCGGAGTGGCCTTTTCCCCTTTCTCCTGCAGACCTAGGGTTTACTAGCACTTTCTCTCCTCCAACTTCATGTCTTGATCTATTTGTGGTGGCTCTGGTTTGACACGGCTAGGGAATCGGGCTTGTGTGGTGGCGTCGGATCTCAGTAGTGCTTCGGCTAGCAGCTCGGTGCGGGATCGACGCCGTGCCATGGTCGGCATCACCACCCCAGTGGGGTTTAGTTCTTGTGTGGTGACAGTGTTTGTTGGTGGGGCTTCGAAGGACAACTCGACGTGGGACTGACTTCATGCCATGGTTGGCATCTCCGATTCTCGGTGGGACTTCGGTTTTTGCTACCTTGCTTCTCGACGTTTCTTCAACGGTCTGGCTGGGTCCCCTGTTTCAGTGTTCGACATCATTGTGTCTAGGGAGTGCTCTGGTGGTCTGCTGGCAAGCGGCTCAGGGATAGATCTATAGTGCTACGGAGGGGGAGGTTTTCTCCTTAGATCCTGTGAGTTTTTGACTAGTTGTGTATTTAGTGTTTTTACGATCTTGTTCTCTAGCTGGATATCTGTGGATTCCCTGGTTCAACATCAATGGTTTATCTATGCACTCCTTATCACTGTGAAGCTTGTGCCAAAACTTGATAAGGGTGCATTGTGGTTCTGATCAGAGCAGATCCATGCCCAGAGTGGCGTTTCTGTTTCAGGAAGACTTAGATTCCCTTATTGGTGGTGTTCCCTCAGCGCGGGGTTGGTTCATCCAGTACTAGGTTGTGATGCTTTGATCTTGTTTTTTTTAACTGTCATCCGGAATTTTGTTGCTACGGTGGTGTGAGTGTCCTGAGCAAGATGGTGGGGTTGGTCCAGGATGTTTGAGGATGGAAGTTATTTGGTTTTGTATTTTCTGAAGGATGGAAGGGCTTGTGAGACCTGTTTGTTCGGTGTTACTACCAGACTCGACCACGTGTAGTAGGCTCCAGAGGAGGTTTCAAATCTAGCTGTTCATCGTTATAGTGATTTATGGATTTGGATGTTTTATAGGGTATGGTGGAAGCCATCGGATCGGGCTTGTGCTTTCACACAGGACACTTGCTTACCGTTCATCCTTGTATCGGTGGAGAGCTTTTCATGATCATTTTCTAGGGAGGGGTAGCTTCGTGTTGTTAGTTTGGTTTATCTCACCTGACCTTCAGGTTATGAAATGTTTTATGTCAATGATGTCTATTTGGGTTTCCCCCCTTCATCCCTTAAAATGGGGATTTCTTTATAATAATAAAAAAAATAAGGCCTTTGGGCCATTGGATGGATATATGAAATTATTATATATTTTTAATGGAAATTCTATTGATAGATTATGAGTTCCTACATTCTTCCCATCTTATTAAATTTCACCAACTTAGATTAATTTTACTTAATAAGGTAAAATCATTTTAGGGAACATCTTCTTCTTGTATTCCACTAATTCTTTGGTCACCTCCTTATATTTTTCATTTCATTATAGTACTTTGACAAGATGTGTTGTGTTTTTTTTAGAGATTTATCTCTATGTTCCAAAATCATTACTGGAATGATACTCATAAGTCATATAATTTTTCAAAAATACCACATATGAATTTAGTATATGTGAGGGATATGGTTTGTACTTAATTCAAAGAGATACCTGTAAAATCATATGTATTTGAGAGAGGGTTTTTGGGAGTTTTTTTTGGTATGTAACATCTCTAATGTGATCAACAATTTCAAAGGGGTCGATGTACATGGGTATTAGATTTAACTTCTACCCAAATCTCATGAATCTATTCCATTGAGATAATATGAAAATACTATATCTCTAATATTAAACTCCATGTCTCATCGATAGTTTTCAAAATAGAACATCAGTTGACTTTGGATGACCATGATGTTCTATTGAATTTTTCTAACATTTTTTTACCATTTCCAAGAACATTTCAGCAACTAAATTCTTTCATTCTAAAAATTTTTCCTTGATGGTGGGTGTTTTAAAAATATTACCAAAAAGAGATTTATATGGATAATTTTTTATTTAATTGTTGAAAATATTATTGTATGATAACTCGACCAAAGGATGATTTTAATGCCATCTTCCTTTGAAGCCCATCAAGAATGGTCTCAACCTATCTCCATGTGTCTCCATGGTAAGATCATATTAGACATCATTTTGATTAATAATCCATACAGATGTTCAATTTAGTGTTTATATACTTTTAATGGATTTTATATATCAAATAAGTAAATATTATGTTTTTAATAGAAAAAATTTATAGTGATGTTCCATGAAACCTCACCACTTATCTGATATATATCATTACATGTTGATCAAGTGATATGTCCTGTCAAACTTTAATGAAATGAGAAGTATTTGTAATATTATCCTACACAATCCAAATATAAATATTTCTCCATTATGTCTTCATTAGGATATTCACATATTCCATGGTGATGTTTGCATTTTTTTTATAGGTATGGTAATGGTTTGATCATCCCCCTAGATTTTTATCTTTCAGCCTTCATTTGTTGACATAACAGACACATGTACTTAAAATCTGCAATCTATTTTGTCATATTATCTAAAAAATAGTTTTCTCAAAGATAACGATACATATTTATGCTCCTTGGTAGGATGGAGAATATTGATATACGTACATTATTCAAAAACCCATTCTTTATATCATGATTTTATGGTACACGTAGTTGTGACATAAATCTTACAAATACATATTCATCAATTTTGAACTACTAGGATTTACAATCTCATATAGCTTCCACCATATTTTTTATTTATACAACATCTATTTAATTATCCTTCATCATCTCTATAAGGTATGGTTGAGCAATCACTTGAGAAGGAAATAATGAAATCATTGTTTTATTATCCCCATGTACACCATGTCGAATTCCAAGAAGATTGGATCTTATCAATTTTCATCATTGATAAGGTTTCATGTTCCTTATAACTATATCATACTACACATTATATTCTTTCTCATTATTGTAGAAGTTTGAGAAGTCATAGTCCGTTGATAGTTATAACCTTATTCATTAGTACATATTAAGCTAATTCAATGTCAATGTATATTTTAGGCTCATATGATCTGTATATGTCTCACACTTCTCCCCATAGAGATAATTCCACCATATTTTTGATGTTATGATTACTATAACCAACTCGATAAAATGTTTTGTATTGTTATACTTATAATCTATAAACTCCCTTGAGTATTAGACTATCTCATTTTAATTTTTCAACTATACACAACTAAATACATTCAATAAAACGTAGTTGAATACTACGAAAAGTTCCTCACATGATAGAACCATTAGGGTTAGTGTAGTGATATATCTTCTTTTCAATTAAATAAATATCTCTTCAGATTAATTGTTCTAGATAAACATTACACCCATCTATGTTATCTTTATTGAGTTTTAACATCATGAGATGTTTCTAATAAATATTTAGTATTACACAACTACTTTATTGAAACTATGGATATCTATTATAGATGTTTGTCAGGGATAGTTCTCAATTTCCCTTTTCTTATAAGAGTTAAAAAATATCAATTTTAATATGATAACATGACCCAAGAATGATACATCCTCTATCCAGAACAAATATTTTTAATAATTTTCATATATATTTTTCTTTCGTAATGTATTTATTACAATATTAAAATGTCCCTCATATTAATCCATTCATTACGAGTATATCAGAATATCATCTGTAGAGTCTACCAACAATTATCTAATATAATCTCTAAAGACTCTATTCATTACAACTATAAATATTTCTAGAGATTTGGTGACTTGAAGGTAATCTCTATGAACATGTATTTTATATACCTTATTTCAAAAAAAAGTTTTGAGAATATATTCCTTCTTCACCTTTAATTAGAGACATACTGATAGAAGTTATTCCTTATTGGAATAATAGGACCACATATATTATTGAAAAAATAATTTATCTATGGATAGAGATACATGTTCTTTACCATGATTTTTTTGATTTCACAATTATCAATTTAGAGTTTCATTGAACCATATTTATTCTTAAAGAAGTGGATCAGTGAACCCTACATTGAAGAACTCATTCATATAAAACCCTTGTCTAGATTCTCTTGTAAATATTTCCTCCATGATTCAAGCTCAATGGTGTATTTTCTATAGTTAGTCCTATATATGTGTAGAGATACATTTATATGTTTTATTGAGAACTCGACCTCTCATTTAAGATGAAGATAAAGAACTTATTTAGGGAATACATAAGTATGATACCTCAAAATGGGAATGTATTTGAGAATGATTCTATCCATTATCACATTCAACTAGTCTCAAAGTGATTTTTAAAAAGGCAATAATATACATTTTTGAGATGAATATTCCAAAATATTTTCCACTTATTCGTCACACTTGTAAAAAAATTGTCGATGAATTAAGATGTTTAGAGTGATCTTTCTCTCGCGACAATTGATGTTGAATTTTTTTAAAGATAAGAAATAAATTCCAAATATTAAATCAAAATAAAAAAAATCTAGTATAAAAATATAGTATATGGATTTCGGTCCACAAACATTGACTGGTGAGGAGTTATATAACTGAGATGAAATAATTCTTCTAGTTAGTGCTCCCATAGATATATCAACCCCCATGTTTTGAGGTTATGTTCCAATAGATCCACTATTCATTCAATAAATCATATATTATGTATAATTATAATCCTATAAGAAATATGATGATAATGAATTGATAATGAGCCCACATTTCACTATTTTATTCTGGATCTGTTCTTTTATTATTTACAAAATAAATTTTGGTATGAGAATACTCAAACTAAATATTATGTTAAAAGTGAATCAATTAATATTGAAATAATAAGTGATATATGACACATATTCCCTAACATATACACCTATAGGTTTCAATCTAGGTTATCCATGGTAATTTTCCTATTAGTTTTTATAACATAACAATTTATTAAAGTGTTTCATAATGGTTAATAAAGAGTTTTTGGATTTGAAAAATCATATCCCCTAGGAGATTCAAACTAGAAGTGAAGTAAGGACTCTTTTTTATTCAATAGTTTATGGACGAGTTAATACACAATCTTCTCTTTTCAAGGTTATTACCCCTAGGTAAAACTTTTTAAGATCCATACCCACTTGTAATATATAGAAATGGATATAATTTCATATAATCCACTCGATCTATACTTTAATAGGATTTTAAGATATTACCATATACATATACATATCCCTACGGTTCTATTTAATGTATTATAGTAATAATCCCAAAAAATAGAACATTATATGATACTAACTATAGTGACCCATGTGTTTTATACATATTATTACCTACTTTTTAACATAAACATCCAATAAATAGAACCCAATGATGATGTTGCCAAGTTCCATTAAATTACATGATACATAATATATAAAAAAATCTAAAAAACAACATCATTATCTTATTATCCTTAATGAGATACTAAATCCCATTTATCTATAAAAACATAATATGATATCCTAGGGAATAAATTAAAAAAAATTGGTGATCTATGAAAGATAGTTTGGTATTAAAAATGATAACAAAGCACAATATTTAAGTCAAAGAGAATAAAATGATATCATACGAGGTAAGCACCATGAATAATCACATGAGAAAATAACATAATGAACATCTTATCATAAGATCAAGGAAACGTAGAAAATTTGTAGGAACACAAAAAATTACATAAGAATACCTATAGGATAACTATAAAAACACAAACACATGGTAGAAAGAGTCCCATTATGGATTAGGTTTACTCCCTAGTCCCATACATACCATCTAATGAGGAAAAAATATTACCCATGAATTGGATTTCTATATGGACATACCCATAATTACAAGTACATGCTTATGTGTTCCACAAAAGGAAATCAATCCTAAAGAATAAAATAAGAATTTCTAATGGAAATAAATGGGTTTCATAATCATTACACATATCATAACAAAAAAATATTTCATAAATATTCCAAATAGAATGAGGAATAAAAAAAAAGTATTTTTATATATGAGTAGATATGAATAGTATAAAAAATAGGGTGTTAATTGGGAAATAAATCATGATATGTGGTAATAATTGGGTATATAAATTAACATTGAAAATGATGGTTAAATAAATCAATTAAATACTTTTGAAGAGAGAATAAGTATAAAATTTTCATTGATAACCAGAGGTAAAATATAATTTTTATACCTAAAATATTCCATTATTTAATGAAATTCTTAATGAGAATAAATAGGTTAACTTAGGATTACATAAAAAGGGTTAAGGAATATAAAATATCCATATAATTAATTTGTATATGTAAAAAGAAATTTTAGAAATGAACATATAAATGTTCATAACCCATCAAAGTAAGGGAGAACAATATTTTTATATATTTAAGAGACGTATATACATTATTTCAAATCATTATATAAAATAAAAGTGAAATATAAAGTGAGTTTGATAGTAAAATTTCATAACCCAAAGAAAGAACAGTGGTTAGAATATGTTCTTTTCCATAAGTTCTAGAATCATATTACACTTGCACTAAATATCATGAATAATAAAATTGAACATAAAAATTAAAATATTATATACCTTTTAAATATATATTTTATTCATTATAATTATATTATGTTCATTTATAACCATTCCATTGTGTTATAAACCCTGTTTTAAATTTTCAGAGTGTGTTCATATCATGATTTCGTGATTAGATTAGCTGTAGATAATTTTTCATGTTCTAATCTGATGGAAATAAGAATCATAAATTGAAACAAAACATATTAATTTAATTAAATAAGTTCAAATATTATCAAATATCTATATTTTATTACATATGAATAATTAATTTATTAAAAATTATAACATTATATGATTAGTTCCTTTACGCGGTTTTATTAACCATAATGAAATACTTTAATTTAATTTATTTTTATGTATATATATTAATTATAGAAGATGAAATAACTTATAATAAATATATTATCAAATTATATAACTAAAAAATATTTTTATGTCCTTCCATGAAGGTGGTGGAGAAGAAAAAAGTGTGTTGTTCATAAAGGTGGTGAACCAACCATATTGAGAATAAAAATGTTGTTTTATAAATGAAGGAAAGGAGGGTAAGGGACAGATATAGAAAAATAAAAATAATCATTTATTATAATTAGGTTACTTATGTCACTATTTATTGTTATATGTGAGTCATATGGAGATGGTAGTAGAAAAATAAATTTAAAAAATTGGCTTAAATTTTAACCCACCCATTTGGTTATTTTCTTGTTAGATACCTATTAAGGATCATTGGAATTATATTTAGATAACACCTGTAGAACTAAGACATGGAATTTTGAATTTGTAAGTGAATTTTTCTTAAATTTTCCATTCCATAAGGATTATAAGTAGTGAGGATAAGGGTTGATAGATGTGGTAATTATAAAGGGAGTATAGGTGTGTTCTGAAATATTATAATCATTTTATTATTATTTTAGATCAGGATAATGAATATTGACGAATCTTATGGACATATATATTAAATTGGGATTTTGAGTTTTATATAATGGGTTGATACATAAGTCATGACTGAAAAATTCATTTATTTAGGATATATTTTTAAATTTCGTAATCTTTCATATTTCACTATTCAACAAAAATTCAACTATTTTAGAAATATATGAAAAAAATATACACTAACCTATTTTTTAGATTATAAAAATGAAATAATTTTTATGAAAATAATTTTTTAAATTTTTTAAATTTAATTCTTATATATAATCCTTATTTATGGAAAAATCCCAATTTTTATATAATGATCAATTTATATACCCTTTTAAAAATTAATTATGGTATCATAAAATTATATCATCATTATAAAAATACTTCATATTAATTTATGAACCCATATTGTGAAAATAAACAATATTTAAATAATAATACCATCTTTATAAATGAAAATAAAACATATATGGTTTTCAAAAATAAAGAACACTTATTTTATCAATTTTAAAACATTTCTTTACTAGTAACCTGATATAAATATTTAATTTTATCTATTAATAAAATACCTAAATATTATTTTAAATTTAAATAGGAATTGTAACCTTTATAATGGTCCGTATACTATTCCTAATGGTCAAATTACTAATCCAATTGTTAGAATACTATTTCAATGGTCAAATTACTATTGAATTGATCATATTTCTAATGGTCATATGAGTTATCTACATTCAATTTATACCTAATATTTCATTAAATCATCATTATATTATTATTTTATCCCATGTATATATATTTATATATATTTCAATTTCCAAGTTCATATTATATTACTAATATCCATCTTTATTTCTAATGTATTGTTCGTGAGTGCTTTTATTCTGGGGAATCAATTAGATCCAACATTTCCTATTATCATTATCCCACTTTCTTTTTATTTTCTCCCATTTTAAAATTTCCAATTATTGTTTACATTTTTATTATAGAAATGCATTTTTGAAGTAATTAAAATAAAATTTACTTAATTTTATCATCTAGTGCATATGTATTATATAATATTATATTACTAAATATGAAATAATTAAAACTTTATTAAGGAAATTCCTTTGATAAAATGTTGATTCATTATATTGGTCAAGACAAGGTGAGAAATATGAGATCAACCACTATAAAATCCAATATATGGATGACCATGAATGCAGAAGGTCGGTGCAACAGAATGATAGGGTGCAGCCCTCTATATATAGAAGTTGGGATCACTTTATAGATGTGTCATACAGAACATGAATGTAGTGATATATGTTGCCTACAATTCATAGTGATTATATCTTATACTTTTTATTAAATGAAAGATGATATGTTTCCATTTATGGACATAGGATTTAAATCTGATCCACATAAAGACAATGTGTCTTTTACTTTCTTTCATTTGTGACATTCTTGAATGTTTGTGTCAGTTTTAGTAAAAGGGTATTGAGTGAGCATTGGATTCAGTGAAGTAATTTAGTGACGTTTATTCAACCACATAATGACACGCTAAAATTCCAAAGGGGTCCTACTGGTGACCTAATTCCATTACTGATGTATTATGGTTCCAAATTTTTGGTGTAATTATCCAAAATTAGAACCAAAGTATTGGTGAGGTATTTTTAGTGTCTAAATAGTTTTCTTGATAATAAATATTATAATATTCCCACATAATTAGATTATTTTATATTCAACAAAATTTATTGTATCAAAAAAGTATGATGTTGGAAGGGAGTAAGGCCAAAATTCTAAAATTTTAATGAAATGAATTTCTATTATTATAAGACCAAAATAAAGTACTATCTCATAAATAAAAGCATAAAAACTCAATTGAATGTTGATAATCTAGATAAAATATATAAATTTGAAACAAAAAATCAAGATAGACATATTTTATGAGTGGTAATTATATTATTATCTAAAAATTTAGTTCTGAACATTTGAGATAGAAGGTCACAGTAAAGTTTATATTCAACCTAGAAACATGTAATTGGAACCTACAAAACTGAAAAAAGTATGATTAATGTGATGTTTATTAAACATGAGCCTACCATAAGGGTGGTCATCTAGCCATCATCTAAATGAATTCAACCTAATCAAGAGTCATAATGAATATATGAAGTTGGCATTTACAAAAGTTGTATGTGTAATATTACTACTATAACCATTTCTATAATCATGGGAGGGAATGGTAATGTATATCAGTAACATCAATGGGAAATAATACTTCATCATGAATGATATCTAGGACATGATTTTTAATAGAGAAATATGGATGAGTACTTATGAATATTTTGGTTATTTATTTAACAGTTATGGAATGGGGAACTCACATAATTGAAAATTTTGAAGACAATTAATAGGGATTCTTTATGATAGAAGTAGAGGTAAATATACCATACCCAACCTAGTGTTCTGAAACATTCTTAAAACGGTTCATCTCTAGAATTATTATTTTTAGAAAAAATAATATTATGGTATAATAGCTTCAGTATAATTATATATGGTGATATAGACTACTAAAATTATTTCTAATATACATTTTAAGGTCAACACACTTGTAGAATCTTATATCAAATATTCTGGAGCATTTCTCCTCTCTATTGGCATGAAGGGATTAAAAATAAATTTTATATATAACAACATCATGAGATTTTATGAAAAATATGATCAAGATCTTGGTATTATGTAAATGAGATATGTTTAAATCCCATTGAATAATGGATGTGTCCTTGAGATGAAAGGAGTTAGATATATTTCTGGTACCTAAATGAATATGATTTCAATAGGATATTTAGATGAAACAATTCATGGAAAAAAATTCAGATGGATTATGGAAAATATCTTAGGGATAATTGGCCAAATCCAGAAGTGTAAATATTGAGAAATTTCATCGGATTGTTAGAGAAGTTAGAGCTACGCTAATTAGAACATCAACTTATGTAGGTTCAGATTAGTGAAATTATAAACTCGAAAAACACAATGAGAAAGGTTTGAATTTTATAGTAGAAAATACATGATTAAGATAAATCATTTAGACATTACAGGTTTTGATAGTTTAATACATGGGAATCAAAAAAAGTTGAGTTTTAATATTTTCATAAGTAGGCTAAAAATTATAAGTCGGAGCTTATGCATACATATTTATAAAGACCAAACTCAGTAAAATATCATAGTGGTTCTGAATTCATTGTGACTTTTTTTGTAACTCTATTATGAATGTATGAATATATGTCTTATAATACAAATTAGAGTATTTCATGCATTATAAAACTTATATTTAATGGGAAATATTGTGCTAGCTGAAATGATCGATGTCAAACAAAATATTTTAGTGATATCAAAGAATTTTTCTGAAAATGTCCCATTATAGATACATTAATAAAGTAATGATTGTTACTAGAATTAATGATCAAAATGTAATAGTTAAACAAATGAATAATACATTTATTTAGAGGGTGTAGATATTAAAGCTACATTCCTGGATGACTATATTATTTTGGGAAGATATATGTATTTAAATTTATCTCACCAATCACAACTCCTCGTTCTTGTGATAATGAATCGAACAAAATTATAAGGATAAAAAAATGTTATATTTATCTCACCTAACAACCTTTGTAATTCTAAAATATGCACACGTAGACAGAAAATATAGAGATACTCTTTATGTTAACTCTCATACATGTTTGATCATAGGTTATAATAATAAATACCTAGAGATTAAACATTAGGATGATGATAATAATAATTTCATAATAATGATAAATTTTATATTTAATGAGAATATCCTTTTTAAGGATAATAAAATCATTGAAAAGGAAGTCAACGGTTAAGAATAAAATTTAATTCATGTTTATTTGAAGAGAGATAGTTAAAGATAAAAAATTCAATATTTTTTAGGTGGGAATGAGTCTAATGGTTGTTTTCAAATTCAATAGGAATCATTATAGGGAAGAAAAAAAGGATTGAGAGTGAGATCAGTGGAGGATGTATACACATGCTAAGGAACTGGTGAAGGTCATTCAATAGTTCAGAATGATGAAATTATAGACTATAAATCCAGAAAGAAAATATCCATATGTATAATTATGGAAGAAAAAATTTCCAGATGACCAATATATAGGTATTAATTCCCCATAAACTTTTTCAGGTGTGGGTCGTTTGACCCCGCCCCTCCCTTGTCTGCTGTGTCTTTTTGTCTTTTTCTAATAAATTTTGGGGGAGTCAGGAATAGCCTGGCCCCGAGCCTTCCTTGCCTAAATAGTAGGAAATTTTATGGAAGGTTGAGTTAGAATTAGTACAATTGAACAAAATATCATAGCGATCATAACTACCATATGAAAATATAGAATCTAAGAACAATTGGATATTCAAGTTAGAAGTTGAATAATATAAAAATAATTTGTACAATATAGGTAATGTTAAGAGTGGTTTTCAACATAATTAGTTTATTTACTTGTATAAATTTTTTATAGAGTTGTTAAACATACTACCATTCGAGCAGTGCTACTTTTGGTTCCTTCAAAGGGTTTAAATCTTGGTCAACTGTTTTGAAGATGTATTATATTCATTATGATCTAGTAGAGGAAATTTATATGATTCAGCCTACTATTTTATGGAGTTTTAGAATCCAAAAATTTCATTTAAATTGAACTAAATTATATATGGTTTGAAATAAGTGTTAAGGTAGTGTAACTATTAATTTTACTAATTCATGGAGGAGAAGGGATTGACATGATGAAACATAGAACACCAGTATTACCATAATGGGAATAATTATGGGTATTTAATAATTTTATTATTTTACATGGATGAAATTTGTTTAGTAGGTCTATAATCCAATATAATTAGGTTTTAAATAAATAATTTTCCTGGATGTTTGAAATGAATGATCTGAGAGAAGTGAGGGAAATATTTGGAAATAGAATAAATTAAGATAAGTATAATGAATTTTTGGTGTTATCTCAGAAATAGTATGTAAAAAATATAATTAATTTTTGTGATGGACAGATAAAATATATATTTCAACTCCAATTGTCAGAAACTTTAAATTCATGAGGTAACTAGAACCAATAATGAATGAAGATTCAATTCACCTGGTGAGAATACCATATGCTTAAATAGTTAGATGTCCCATTTATTCTATTTTGTGTGTAACAACATAGAAACAAATGTCACATAATTACATGATTTATAGAAAATATTTCATTAAATACATTCAAATTTCCTTTTAAGTTTACTATTTTAAATAATTAAGAAATATTATTAACTAATAAATCCTATTTTATTCATATTATGTAGAAATTTTTACAACTACATTAGGAACATATTAATCTATAATTAGTCTTGAATGTATTTCCTAAATTCACCACACATTATATTCTTCTAGACATATCATGTGTAATAATTTTCTTCATGACATAGTGAAATGAAAACATAAGAACAATGAGCTTAAAAACTCGGTAATGGAAAGTGTATACAAAGAGATATTATAGAATAAAAATGACATGAATAATATGACACAAAAACTATAATAAAATAATTCCATATAACTAATCACATCATCTTGTTTATAATAAAAATAAACACATAAACAAGACTAAAAGATTTCATGGTGATTGAATGAATAATACCATGCCTGTTATGGCTTTATGATAATAAATTTCTTACCGTCAAGTCCTTAAGATAGGACATGTACATTCTACCAAGACATATAAATAAATTGGAAAACATACGCCCAATTATGTAGTCTATATTGTCCCATGATACCTACTGATGCATCAAGAGGTTATTGGGTACCGCAAAAATCACTAATTAATCCATTAAATTCAATATATGGTGGGATTAATAAACTATAAAATACATATATGGAATTAATTATTAATCAATAAATATCCCTATTGAAATGAAAAGTATACAAATTTTTAATATTCATCCAATTTTAAAAAGATAAATATCTTTAGGTAAGAATTTTTCAAACTAACATTTTATTCAGTAATGATTATATGGTTATTTAGATAATTTCAATAGTCAATAAATGAAATTATATTATCACAATATTCTAAATTAAATATAGAATATGATATAATACGGTCATATCACAATTGAAACATTAACTATGTGAATGGTATTCAAATAGAATAAAAATATTTTTATAATAAGAACACTTCGAATGATATCACATAAAAGAGGATCATGAATTGCATTGGTTGATACAAAAATTTAAATCACATAAAATAAATTTTTAAAAGTAAATTTATAGGTTCATTCATGAAATTTTAGTCTAATTGAGATATAAATTTTATAGATAAAAAGGATGATGTAATTAAAATAAAAAATTAGTTTTTGGAAAATGTTTTTACCACAATTGTAAAATACAAAGTTACGAGTAACATTTAAAATTCGTTTTCAAAAAGGTTATGTGAAATTTTTTTAAAAGAATATAATTTTAATTATAATATTTTAAAAATAATTCATGAAAAACTCATCATATTTATCATTAGAAATTTTAGAGTGGAATATAAAAATAGAAACATTAAATTAAAAACTGTTATTATTATTTTGAAAATATCTTCCTGAAACACACATTGTAAAGAAGTAATTAATCATAATATTGAAAATAATAATGTAGAAAAATGAATTCTTCATGAAATAACATATAATTTTTGTTATAAATATAAAATAGAATATTTTTATAAGTGAAAATTTGTACATTGATTTGAAATAGCCTTTTGAAAGAATGCAAATTATTCTTAACAAAGTTATACTGTAATGAGAAAGAAATTTACAAGGAAGGGGTTTTAAATTAAAATGTGAAATTAAATAGATAATTAATGGTAATATATTATGAAATATTTAATTAAATAATATTTTTGACTTATAAAAATCATGTTTACGATGTAACATTTTTTCCCAAAGAAATAGGGTTTGAGTTAGAAAAATCCCTTATGAATATGAAAATCATTGAAGTAATAATCATTAGGAAAGGTTCTCATGAGAATGAATATTGAATAAAAAAAATAAAATTGTAAATAATTATTTTATATAATAATAAGATAAAATAATTTAACATATAATATTGAGGGTTCAAGATTAATCATTATAATTTGATGAAAAGAAATGATGTTATGAAAACTCATTATGAATTTGGTAACATCATAAATCGAAAGATATTAAATGAAAAATCTTGAAATATAAAATTATATTCCATTAATATCAAGGGTATTATGATATAACATATCAAGTAGGTATTATATACACCATTAAAGGAAAATAGATTCATACTTCAAAAATTTCTCAGAGCAAAAATTGATACCGAAACCCTTACATCATCATCATCTTTCAAATTCATAACCCATGAACCATAGAACATGATATGGGATTTCTAAATCCATTATATTTGTTGAAAAAATATAATAAATTAAATCCAATCAAAATTTATACCACAAAAAAGTAAATAAGTGTTTAATACACATCATATGTCAATAAAAAAATTGAGATACAAAAACCCTTATCATGGATCCCACTGATATAAAAGTGATTTAAAATATAGTATAAATAAAATAAATATATTAATTAAATATTTCATTTAATTATTCAAAATTATAAAAAATTTAAAAATTAATTTATAATATTCATTTAAAAATATTTTTGTTATGTATACTTTATTTTCATCATTGAATTTGAATAATTTTAGTTGTTTATTTTGTAATATCTTAAAATTTGTGGTGTTGATTCTTATTTGTAGATTAAAATGGAATATATTTTATATCATTATAAGTAATATAATATTTGTTTCATAATTATTTATTATTTTTTTAGATACATTTCAAAAGTTCCTTAGTCGTTATTCACGATGAAGAAGCTGATGAGGAACTTGTTTCAGTATTTATTAACAAACAAATGGGTTATATAGTAATAATAAGTTAAATATAAATATATCCTTTCTTAATACAAAAAATAAACAATATTATTACATTAATATTTAATAATATAGTTATTTTTTTTATATTTATCCATAATATAAATTAATATCATTGTTTATATAGCTAGTCAAACCAACCCAAAAAAGAATAAGCTATAATCCATGAGAGTTTATAGTTAAGAAATAGATTATTTTGTAAATATAATATTATTAAAAAATCATAATGATATTATTTATATTTGTAGGGTGATTAATTATATTTTTATATTTATTTATAATGAATTAAATAATATATTTAAAACTAAATATGTCACTTTCATGAAGGAGTAGGTTGAACGTACGGATGAGAAACACATTCATTTTCAATAAAAGGAGGGTAATATAGGTAATGATTTTAATTTTAAAACTATAATAATGTTATAAATATCATATTAATAAATTAAATATAATTTTATAACTGGGTGTGTATGGTTATGATGAAAAATAAAGAACACCGTTCTTATTGGGAGTAGTCCAAATGTATGGATAAAAATGTAATCAATTTTCAATTGTTTTTGGAGTATGGTATTAAATAGATATAAAACTAGTATAATAATATTTAAATATACAAATAATACTGATCTTTTATTTCACTTTTTTGATATTAATGGCTTTAGGGTGTAGAAGATGAAAATAATTCAGATATCTATGTTGAGAACATTATCTCACCCCTTTGTGGTTCTCCCTTTTGTAACACCTTAAAGATCCTTATTATATTCTTTTGGAATGAAATATTAATATAGTGAATGTGGATAACTTTTATTAGAGACTATGTTATAGTTTTCTATTAGATAATTCTTCATAATTAGTGTATAAATGCTTTGCATGTGATCTCCTTTTATAGTTTATGAGAATGAAATTTTTATAAATAACATTTTAATACAATGAGAGTACATATTTCACATGGAATATAGATATGAAATGGTCAATAATGGAATGGTTTATGTGGGGTGTTTTATAATACCTCAAACATTCATTTAAAAACATTTTAAACATTTTTTATGTCTTTCAATTTTAAATTTTTCA
The DNA here is from genome assembly GCA_963277665.1 of Viscum album. Classification (NCBI taxonomy): domain Eukaryota; kingdom Viridiplantae; phylum Streptophyta; class Magnoliopsida; order Santalales; family Viscaceae; genus Viscum; species Viscum album. Next base: position 585,380,910 of record OY728141.1, on the reverse strand, counting down.
CTTTTACATTTTTTGTTTTTACCATGGTTCTTAATTTTTACCTAGGTAATTTAGTTTTAATGAATAAAAATAAAATGGTAAGTGTTACATTATTTTTACCTAAAAATTAAAATATAATATCAATTTTATCAAAATTTATATGATTATGATAAAATAATTTTAACATTACTTCATGTGATGCAAAAAACCCTATTTTTATAAAAAATGTATTTTCAAGCACAAATTTTACACTTAAGACAAAATTATCAATGATAATTATTTTAGGAAATTAATTTTTTTTATTATAAACAAAAGGAGAGTCAGATGAATTTTAAATATATACTCAATATTATTAAACCTATTGAAAATTTAATTAAAAGGGGATGAATTAAAATAGTTTTTAAACTATAAAAATATTGCATAATTCTCAAAATTTTATACTTGGGGTTTATAAATTCAATATAGTATTGGTATACCATCAATTTCAACCCATAGATAAATTTTTTATCTTCAATTTTGTATATGTTTTTATGATATACATACATCTTGATGTACTGACAAATGATATGGTTTTGTTGAAAATTTCACTTTACACTTATTCATCTAAAAATATAATATTTTCGAAAATTTTGAAAAAAAATATTAATATAATATTTAAAAATAATATAAGAAAATTGAGATAAATTTTTTTCATTAAATTCATTAATTTATGAATTTAATTTTTAAATAATAATATATAACCTAAATATATTTTAATATAAAAAATAGATTTGTATATCTTTATTATTCTTCTACTCATTTCTAATAAATTAAAATTTTAATTTGTGTTAATATGGTATATATTTAAATAATATATTTTATCTATTATATTTTTTCATTGAATTAAAATTCAAAGCATGTCAAAAAAATATTTTATATAAAAATAAAATTTTACTCCTAAAATTAATATATCATTGCTATATTTCTAAAAATAACTATTGTATGAATGTAAGTTTATGTTTTTGTTAATATTAAAATAAATAATATAGAAACCAATTTAATTTAATTTTTAAAAAAAATACACTATGATTAATAATTAGTTCTTTTAAAAATATAACATTAATACAATATTATCTTCACAAAATAACATTAAAATTAATTATTTATATTTTCAATATTTCTATTCATCCTTTTATATTAATATATTTCTTTTAATTTTTATACTATATAATAACATTAGTAATAATAAATAGTTCATATATATATATAATAATTTAATATAAGTATTGAAGTCATTTTTAATAATGATGAATTATATTATTTTAAGTTTTATACTAACATTACAAAACATCAGTATACATATGGGAAACATGTATATCCAATGATCATATTTCTAATGCCAATATTTATTGAGATTGTAACATCCCAAGTAAAAAAAGAAATAATACAATTTCATTTTTATTAATATTTGTGAATTAAATATTAATTTTACTTTAAATAGGACTCTATTTTCAATGGCTTACCTGATATGCAACAACAGGATTCTTTTAAATCTTACATTGCGCACTAATAATATAATAATATTATTTCAAATAGTTGTTAACACCTAGCCTTTGTATTGGAGAGAATGAATAGAACTGACTAAAATATTATTATACATGTTTGTTAAATATTTTTACATTTATCCAGTAAAAGGTAGAGGCTTAAAATGTGAATATATCCAATTTTAAGTAGAAATACTCAAATATTACTTTAAAAGGTTGATTTACAGCCTTTTGATGGAAACCCCTATTTAAATATTTTTTGGTCACTTTTATATGTTCTATTTGACCAAATAAAATTATTCTTTATAATCGGGACATCAAAATTCACTTTTGTTAAAAGTTTAGTATTTTTCTGATAAAATTCAATTTTTGATGAATAGTGGAAAATACTGTATTTTAATTCAAAAATACCTTTTAATATAATTTATTAATATGTTTATAATATGTTTTTAATTGGTTTTTAAGTGTAATTATATTATATTTTTACCATTTAATCCAATTTTGTTCATTGGAAGTAATTTCACTTTGAAATTAGACATAAACAAGTGTCAATCTTTTGATAGTTATTATTTCTTAAAAACATGCTTTTTGTTTTGACAACGGGAATTAATTTTAAATTAAATAATGAAACTTATATGTATGTAATTTGGTAAAATTGACATCTTTTTTTAATTTGGAATACCAAATATAGCTTAGGATGAATTTTTTGTATTTTTCTGAAAAATGTAATTTTTTGATGTGTAGTGAAAACACTGAGTAGTAGTTAAAAAACTGATTTTTTTCATTTAATTAAAATTTTAACACTTATGTTAATTGAATTTTGAAAATACAACATACATGGTTGTTATTAGTAAGTAAAATTTGGTTCAATAAGATGAAAATAAGTTTTGGTGAATAGTAACTTTTGACTTTTATTTACCGCGGTTAAAGATAAATAGGGTAATTCAAGGTAAAAAGAATATCATAATGATATAAATTTACCTTAACACTTGTCCTAACCTTATTTTATGATTCCTGTCCGACCATGGGCATCTTTGGGTCTATTTTGGGACCTCATGGAGTCACTTAAAAGTGATAGTGACACTTTATATTAATTAATTTAAATAAAGAAAAAATGACATAAACAAATAGCTTTTATTAAATTAATTTTTACATAGGGTTATATAAGTTATATTTTATAATATAAATATTATTTGGAAAACTAAAAATATTTCCTACATCATGGTATTTTTTTTATAATTTTTAGATATCAAAAAAATTAAATTATTTATGACACAATAATGATGCAGTGTTTACCTCATTAATAAATGATTTAAATAAATAAGATTATAAAGATTAAACTAATATCCAAAACCTATAAAATTATTATTGGATGATTTTATTTCAACCACTATTCATCGTATCTTTGACTTTAATAATATTTGGACATTTAGAATCCGAAAATCAATATATAATAAAATAATATTTTCACACTTTCCTAAAGAGCCTCTCCTCCCCCTTATAGAAATCCCTCACCTCTAACCCATTACTCACACCTATAAACCCTTTGGATCATCCAAAATCTGCCCAAATAATCTCTCAAGATCCCTCTATTTCTCCTAGAAGCCTTAATATAGGAAAAAAGGCACTTCAAGAAGTCATTTTGGTTCAAACCAAAGGGAGTTACACGAATTAAAGGTAACAGTTTCTCTTAAATTATTTTCTTTTATTTTACTTCTCCAACCCCTAAAATATTTTAATTCCTTTTTTTTATAAAAACACCAGTATTTTTAATATAATATGATTTTTTTATGAGAATTATTTGAACTACACTTACAAAAACCTTCATCTAATGTGTAAGGAACATACTGTCACTACAAGAAAACCGCACTGTGGTGGCGGTTTTTTTTGTGTTTAGCGGCGGTGTAAACCACCACTACATGGTTTTGCGGAGCTTTATAGAAACCACCACTAAATTTGGAGTTGGAAAATTATTAGCGGTGGTTTTTTCTATTTAGTGGTGGTTTAAAAAAAAGCGTCGTAGTTGAGGCATTTCGCGGCGGTTATCGGGAATTTAGCAGCGGTTTTTACGAAACCTGTGCGGAATGCAGGCGGGAAATATGTCTCTATAGCAGCGGTTAATACTGCCACTAAACATAAGTATTTTATGTTTAGTTTTGGTTTTAACCACCACTATAGTTTTACCTGTATACTATTTGCGGAGGTCAAAACCGCCGCGAAAAGTTGACTAGAAAAAAAATTAATTTGCTGTTTTCAGTGCTCCACTACCCTGAAAAACAAATCAAACTAGAAAAACCAGACACAATCTCATAAAATAACATCAACTCAATGATGTGTTAGACTATTCAAGGATATAAAATTGGAATAAGTTATTGTTTATCAAAACTTTTATGGTTATATGGGTTGTGAGATAACTAAGGGGATAAATAATGAATGAAAAATGTGGGAATATCTATGTTATAAGATGGAATTGAAAATACGTACAATGATTTTTGTTATGAATGAATATTAAAATTGAATAGTTATGGAATTACGTTAAGTGCAGTGAAAGTGATAAACTATGTGAATATTGGTGAAATGAAATAGGTTTACCCTTGATATTGTAATTTGTTAAAAAGGTCAAGTGTGTTTGACCTTGTGGAATGTGTGTTGATGGATTAGTAAATGATGAGGGACACAGTAGATCCCACCCAGGGGTAAGAATTTTTATTCAAGGAATTCATTATCTTTGATGTGGGATGGCTAGACATGAAATTTGACATAATGGACTTGATATGATGTATATGGAGTTTCCTATGCTTGGATAGTGTATTGACATGGCTTTCCAGGCACTAAATCCTATGTGTATGATATGAGTGAACTGATTAGTGCACCACAGTATATGAATTTAAAATGATTAATGAATTACCATTGTTGTTAATGAAAACGTAAAACCCATTTATATTAATGGAATATAATTTTGACATGGATGAAGAAGGTTTGGTGGGATTTGATGTCATCATAAAACTGAAGGATATACAGGGTTAAATGCTTGATATTTAATTATGGAACTTGTTTAATTTTTCTTCCTTGTTCATTATTTAATTGTACTTATGTATATAATATTATTTTTATTATAATATTTATTTGTTTATAAACAATTGGTGGTGTCCTATTAACCTATACTCACACCCTTTTTAGGATGCCATTTATACTTGAGTAGATCTCATGGCTGTAGGGAAGTATAAGGGAAAAATACTTTTGATAGATGGTTGGTTTGGGATATGTTTTGGAGCATGTATAAGGGAACTGGATGGACATCGAGACCCATTTTAGGATTTTTTATGGGGTTTTTTATTTTGTTTTTTCCTTAACACATGACACTTGTATGAACTGACATGTTTACTATATTGGTTGTGGGGATTTACCCAATTTTTGGAATTGAATACATCATGCGTGATTATTCTTATAACATACTTGGTTATCATTTAAATTGATTTATAATATTGTTTTACACTGGTAAAGATGGTATATTATCCCCACATACCTCATTAGACCCTCAATACTAGTAGGAAGACTCTTTTATATGAGGAGGTATTCCTATGGTCATGTGGCACATTGGTTTGGGGAACTAGTTTAGTGGAACCTAGGTAATGGCGTCACAATGTTTTATCAAAGACATTTTATTTTCTATTGAATATATTTTTTAAAAGTTTTATATGATATTAAGGTGTTTCAATGCTTGGTAATGTGTTTTTTTTGTGGGATTATCTAACCCATATATGGGGGGAAACCCAGGTTCTCAGTGTGGGATTGTTCTTCTTATTGTTGGATGTTATATTTGGATGTTATTTCACCTTGGGTGATACGGTATCTGTGAGATATTATTGTTTTCTAAGGTTTTATTCATGGAACGACATGTAATTTTTTATATATTCATGAATAATTTTTGGAAATCAGGATTTAAATAACATGAATCTTATTAGGCTCAAATAGAAAACAAGGTTATGTTTGTGTTATGGAAAATGAAAATCATTTTTATTGGTTTCATAGAAACTAGTTCCTAATAAAGAGTTATCAATCCACATGTTTTTGTGATTCACGGTGTCATGGGATACCAATGCCAGAAGGTTTTACCTTCTTGGATGATGATATTGAATAATTACATATTATAATATTAAGCATCAAGAATGTATTCAACACATAAACAATGGGTTTAACTCCTAGTCATCCAAAATCTCGACTACCAATTCAAAAACAGGCCTAAATGGAATGATGTATACCACACTTGGAAAATCAATACAAAAAAGGAAACATCAGAAATCAATAAAATTCATAAAAGAAAACATGAGAAATTAAGAAAATGTTAGGACATGAAAATGTGTGGTGGAAACTATATGCCACACATGGTACATATACAAACCAATTGTTCCCATATTTGTTCAACACATCAACAATACAACTCTACTCACGGTCTGATGATGCATCGTCACCCTCTCCACCTCCATCTACACTTTCTACTGTCACCTGTAAGAAAATTATATTGAAAATTAAATAATGTTACATATTTATATTAAAACTTAAAACCAATGAAAGTTTTCAAAATAAATGATTTTGATATTTTGTGATTTACCAGCTGACCACTAGTCGATGCACTACCACCGGGGGAATATCTTCTCATTTGTTGATGTATAGCAGTCATCTCCTGCTGCAAAGCAGATATCTGAGCCCCCAGATCTTGAATTGTGGTTCGTAGAGAAGAAATATCCCTATGATCATCTTCGGGTATGGACTGACTATAACCAGGAGTAGATGTAGTTGGAATCCCTGGTGGCATGCCAAGGACCTCAGATGGTACGGGTCCAAAAATCATCCTGCACACTCTACCAGGATGCTCCTTACAAAGGACTTTAGCAACTGGGTCTTCCTGGGAGACTGAGTAGGACTTCCCAGGATTGGCATCCCATTGTTCTTTAATTTTTACCTAAAAATAAAATATCAATATATATTAACATAGTAAAAACTGATAATAAGTAATTATAATAAAAAATTTACTTCATACCCCAACTTCTTTGGCAGGCTCATTAAAAAAACCTCCATCTGATTTTTTGTGAACATCCAACCATAGTTCAGTTCCGGATTCTTCGTTCCCTAAACTCTGTGAATGCATTAAGAAAAGATAAAACAACAATTCAATATATTAAACAGATAATATTGTCTTATAAATATTTAAAATAATTAAAAGATTACCAATGTCCTTCGGCTTCTAGAAACGATTTTTGAGCCCGCAGTGTGAGGTATTACTTGCTTAGACCAGTTTGATGCATTCTGTCTTGAGAGATCCTGAAATAAATAAAATGAAATTTAACAGTAATTTATTCAATGTCATCTCCTCTTCATATACATGTATAAATGTAAAATAAGGATAATAAATTAATATATATTTCAACACCATCCACTTCTCATCACGATGTCTGTCAACAAAAACGTTCCATTGTTCTTTCAATACCCCACTGGGTAGCTTCTAATACATTTGTTTCACGGTCAAAGAAGTATCATTGACATCACACCACAATCTCCATTTGAAATCTTTCCATTTCTTACCAAGATTTTTCAACGTCCACTTCCATGCTATCACATCAGCAACTATAAAGTAGAAGAACATCTATATACATAAATTCATTTTGAACATATTAGTAACATGACATTATATTAAACCATAATGTAATAAAATTACTTTTATTTGGGATTAAAAAACTTCATTTTTCCATCTTGGAGGCATATTTCTCCAATCATCGTAAAGAAATAGGAAAGGAAATGGGTTTCGCTTCTAGCTGGCCTAGAATCTGGCCAAGTAACCCCGCGACGTCATCTGTAGGGACCCCATAAAAATCAAATGGCATGACTATATTCTCTCCATTCATATTCCAAACATCAGAACTTTTTATGTTTTTCTTCACGGTTTCATTTTTTGTCATATTCAATGAGAAAACAATTAGTATAAAGAAAATATAATAAATTTATTTAATTAAAATTTGTACCTATTATAGTGACACTCAATTATGTCCGTGATGAACTGGAAGGGGTGTGTCGTTGCCCCACTGCTGAGGCTCTTGAAGGGGGGAGTCAATGACTCAGCCTAAAATGGGACACCCACAGATGGTGTGAGAGATGGTTCAGGGGGAGATGGTGCAGGGGTATAGGCAGTTGGTGCCTCAGATGACGTGAAGAGGGAGCCAGATGGATCGTCATCTGTCGCAGAACTAGATGAAATAGTGTACCACTTTTTCCATTGCATTCCTCTCATTTAATCAAATAAAATTTAGTTCAAAATATATATTTCAGAAAAATCTGCAGAAAAAAAATAAAAATGATAATAGATGCTCAATACTAACTGACAAAATATATATAATAATGATAATGAATGACTGTAGAAATGAAACAAGTGGTTACTGAATGAATAAATAATTGTACATACAATAATTTTCCCCTTCAATCATGTCGGTTTCCTAATCCCTTGCTTCATCCACTTCATTCATCTTTACTAGACTAATATTTTCAATATCATGATGGACAAATAATTCTGCTTCCTGTTGTTGATGAAATTCAATTTCAAAGGTCAAATCTTCCACTTCATCGCCCATATCATACAAATATCTTTGTATTACATGAAAAACTACACTCCACCCTTAATCCACAACATCATTCACATAATATACCATTTTTTCTTATAATGCTAAGATATAAGGATCATTCAGTTCACGATCACCAACATCCATCAAGCGAGAGAAGTTCACAAAAGTAAATTTCAAGGAATCTCTTTTAACACCTCTAATAATATCGACCCATTTTCATTTGAATAAAACAATAGAAAAATGATTGTGGTAGTTTAATTCAATAATATCATGCATCTTTCCATAGTATCCCACTTCATAAAATGTAAATATACCACTATTCTGTGTTTTCAAACCCACTTCTCGATCGACTTTACGAAATCTAAAGTTATTCACAATATAAGCATCGAACTTTCTAACTTGTTTTATAGGACCTCTAGCAAGAAACTTCAAATCTTATGACTAGTTTGTTCTAGTATCAGTATTCATGATCTGAAAAAATAAATATAATTTAATATATTTACAAAATGTATGTTTCAAAATAAGATTCGTATTTATTGCAATATTTATGAACTTACACATCGTGCAAAAAAATTCTACAAACTCTTTATTAACAGCTTTCATTATATCTTTCTCATTTTGTGTTCGGCCTCTCATTCGTCTCTTTGTTTGTATCCTCAACTCTTCAATAAATGGATCTACGATTTCACTATTCAGTAGCACATATCTATGTGCCTGTAATAATTCCAATTCTGTCAGTATCACATTTGAGGTCCTCCCAACTGATCAGCCAATAGCAGGAAATATTTTTTATTTCTGATGCATTTGAGATTGAGTTGATGTGTCTTCAACATGTCCAACTCGATTGAATATTTTCTCAATATCATCCAAATATCTGGAAAGAAAGGTAAGACGCTCCTCAGCCAAATATCCTTTAGAAATAGAGCCTTCTGTTTGATCTTTATTTATCACGTATTCTTTCAAATTCCCAAGATATCTGTGTAATAAAATCATAATATTATGCATTTATTTAAATGAAATTTTTTTTTTTACTTAAACGAAAAACATATAAATAAAATACCTCTCATTTGGAAACATCCATCGATAATGAACGGGACCTCCTAGTTTGGCTTCCTCAACCAAATGCATAGTTAAATGCATCATGACAGTAAAAAATGATGGAGGAAAGATCATCTCCATTGCACAAATGGTCAATACAAACCTATCTTGGAGGTTTTAAAGATGAAATAGATGTAGAGATTTCTCACATAATTGCCTGAAAAATGTGCAGAATTGGAGTACAATAATAGTAACTTTTTCAGGTAATAATGTACGCAATGTCAATGGTAGTAATTGTTGTAACAAAATATGTGAATCGTGAATTTTCAATCCATGTAACTTATGATTATTAAAGTCAACACACCTCGAGATGTTACTTGAATACCCATCAGATACCTTCACATTCTTTAAAATTCGAAGGAATGTATCTTTATCCATATTTTTCATTGAAAAAATGGTCGGAGCATACTTTTCATTCTCATCTGGCCAGAGATCACGTTTTATGTTCATTACTTGTAATTCTTTTCGAGCATTGAGATGATCCTTTGACTTTCCATGCTCATTAAGTAATCTGAAAATCAAATTATCACAGAAATTCTTCTCAATATGCATCACATCAGGATTTTACCGCAACAAATTAAATTCCCAATATGGGATTTTGAAGAATATACTTTTTTTCTTCTACTGTTGTGTTCTAATTTCACCCGACGATGCACTTCAGACCCGTTTTCTGCTATCATTAAAATAATGAACCTTCCCAAATTTGGTTTCAACATTTTCAAGCTATGTTAATATTTAAGAACTAGTTAACAACTTTGGAGGTGTTCTACGATCAATGGAACCATTAAATTGTGATTTGTTCAGCCGAAATCTACGAGATGCATCAAGAAATCTTCGATGGCACAAGAAGCACCATTTTCTACTATGAGGTATCCTTTTGGGCTCAAAATCAAAGTTAAAAATGGGAAAATCCAAACCCTTGTATGTGTTCTAACCAGATAAATTCCCAAGCCTAGGGAAGTCACTAATAGTCCACATTAAAGCAGCATGCATTTTGAACATTGTTTTAGAAGAAGCATCAAATATCTCAACATCGTTGCTCCATAACTCCTGCAGTTTGTCAATCAAAGGCTACAAGTATACATCAATATCATTTCCATGCATTTGTTTTCCAGGAATAATCATCGAAATGATAAAAGATGATTGTTTCATACACGTCCATAGAGGCAGATTATAAGGGATCAAAACAACTGGCCAAATGCTATAAATGGTACTCAAAGTCCCAAATGGGTTGAATCCATCGGCAATCAATCCCAATCGAACATTCCTAGGATCAGATGAGAAATCTAGATGTAATGAATCAAATGTCTTCCATAATAGGGAATATTGTGGATGTCTCATTAACCCATCATTTTTTTATCTACAGAATTCCACTTCATGTGTTCGGTGGTTTTTGATGACATGAATAATCTTTTCAATCAAGGCTTCAAGGAAAAGTAATTCAAAACCTTTGCAGGTGTTTTCTTTTTCTTCTTCTCTATGAAATTATGTTCATTCAGACTTCTAACATCACCATTTTACTACCATCTATAAGATAAAAATTTCTTGCAATTCTGTTTACTTGAATCCTCTCCCCAATAAATCATACAATCATTGGGACACGCATGTATTTTTTGTATAATTCAGACCAATCTTGTTAAAAAAAATTTCATATCATAAAAAGATTTTGGTATTTTTGCTTCAGGAAATGCATCACGAATCAATTCCAATATCGTGGAGATTGAATTATTTTTAATTCCACATAGACATTTGATATGGTAAAACTTCAGCAGAAATGAAGGCCTTAAATATTTCAAATACCCACTATACAACTCTTGATTTCCATCGTCAACTAAATCATGAAACGCATTTCTCTCAGTGAGGTTTTCTCTTACATTTGGCTCCATAGAATCAAGAGGAGGATCCAATGATATGTTAAAATCTTGATCTTCTTGTGTTACAGTCTTAAAAACATCACTTGTCACATTGCAATTTATAGCACCCTCTTTTGGTTGTTCTGATATGTTTTGATGCTGATAGTGGTGTCTTGCAGTGCCGAATGCATCATTTATGAGTTTTTGCATTTCATTTTCCATTGTCGGTGAACTTGGGACCTTATTCTGTGGATTAACATCAGTACTCAATCTTTCTGTAACGTTCTATTCTCCATGCCAAACCCAACACAAATATTGAAAAAGGAATTGATTCAGTATTATATGTTTATAAACTTCATCTCTCTTCAACCATTTATAAATTTAAATTTAGGACATAGACATCTTATTCTCCCTTCAACGAATCGATTAGAAATTGAAAAATCTAAAAACTCATTCAAACCCTTAACATACTGAGGTTTGTTCCTCGGTAATGTGATCCAGCTTTTATCCATGTATATCACAATGTTCCTACACAATAATAAAAAAATTAAAACACATACTTACTAATAAATAGAGAAAGAGATTCATATATACGATAGTGTAAGGTTATATAAAGATAATATAATATTGATGAGCCCCTGGGTTAGATATAAACCCTCAAGTGTTTGGGATAGCTGACGTTTCTTTGGTAAAGAGAAACAGTATGCTAACAATACCATATTACTCAATTACCACATGGTCAATACTAAAAGTTATGCTAAACAGTATTCCTATCATTTTTCTCCCAAATCTCCAAATTTTCAACCCTTGACTTTTGAAATCCTTTATAGAATCAAAATATCATATTAGATAACAAAAATTAACATAAGAATAACTTGGTTGGAATCATATTTCATGAGGAAAAAATTAATTTTTCCAATCTTGATGAAGAAGAATAGAAATAGCAGGATGTAACCCTTAATTGGTCCTGATTGTGTGACTCTAAATCAAAAATAAAATGGTATGGGCTTCATGACCCTAAACTAAATGACCCATGTTCCAAGACCGTATCTACACCTTCGTTTTTTGGAATTATTGGTAAATTTGAACTATTTTACTTTTTTTATAAAAATTCTATAATGATTATCATGGAATTATTAAATTAAAATGAGAATACTACTATTATTTTATAGAGACATATTCTAGAACACCTAGGTGAGATCCTACTTATTCTACTATCTAACACCCTATTCCCCTCTTATGTTGTCATTATGATTAGTTTTATTGAGTTATAATTAATTATGAGATCATCCATATTCATGATACCATATTTTACCAATTCATATCAGGTTAACTTGAAACATCGCTTCATGTAGGCTACCCCAGCTTATGGTCTTCACATCATAAACTTAAACAATGTGCACCAATTGTAAAGAGAAACCTTAAACATCATCTATATCAGTACAAATTTCATGAACTAAAAATATATAATTAAATAGACAAACAACTCATCATGGTGAACAATTGTAAAGAGAAACCTAGGTAAAAATTGAGTCTCTAAAAACTGGATATGAAACTAACCTAATCTAAGTTAAGCATTTGGAATTGAAAAATGGAAGAAATCAGGTTAGGTTGAAAATACGTAAAGGGAAACCTAATAAGAAGACAATTCCTTGTGAACTAGGCCTCCCCAATATGAGGATCAAGAAAAATTTAAGGTGATAAAATAAAGAACTTAAAGCTTGTGGGTTTCATAATATTAATCTAGAAGAAGTCTGGCTGTACTTTCTAGGCCCTTTTGACTGTGAAATTTTTTAATCATTCACTTGTTCTCTCATCCCCAATTTATCAGTCCAGAGGTATATTGAATAAGAAAATTCTATATTCTTGGACTACCTATTCATCTCAGGAAGTGAGAAAATGATGGATAAGAGCATATAATTTCTATTAATTGAACCCAATTGTGCCCAAGCCATAAAATAGTTGGAGAAGAAACTCCACTTTATCAATATTCTCCTCTATACCCATGATGATAGAAAAAAATTGGCACCAAAAACATTTTATCACAACTTAGTTTTTTACAGTGATGTTGGGATCCAAATACTATTTACTTGATTCTATAAGTATGAAGTTAATGATACTATAGAAGCCTCCATAATTTATCCCCCCATGAAGCCACTATAACCAAAAGATAGAGAAACAAATAATGTAGATGCTCTAGGATAATAAGTAAACTAGGATATTGTTCAGAGTGTAGAGCATGATTTTGTGGAAGTTGTTAAGGGACCTGTAAATGTGGACCTTCATTTAGGTAAATCATTTAATAGAACTTCTAAAATAGAAACCACTGACATTTTAAGGGGATTTTAGACCCAATAAATCAGATGTGTTTTCGTATAGGAGGTCCAGTTTTTTTAACATTGATGGGAAACCAGATGAGATAAACGTCAAAGTTGTAATGAAGATTCTTGAGTACCCGATGCTAAAATGATTAGACATAGTTGTTTTGGATATGTTTTTTCAATACCTCACTTGTTAAAGGATTTGTATACTTTTAATGTAAAATAATTATTCTTGAAAACCATTGGAGTAATAAATGTAGAATAATTTTTTAAATTTGAACATGTATGTGTACAAGAGATTAAATATACTTCAAAATTCACTCATTTTTTTCACTATTCATGAGAGTCAACACCTAGAAAAGTATTGAATGAATAGATCATTATTTAAGGTATCCAAACTAAGGATCTATCAATATTTTTAATGTTCTATATTACATGCCACCTAGAAATTGATAATAAGGAGTTGGTTGGAGGAAGAGACTTTGGATGGAATATTAGTGTAGGAGACACCATTGTTCAGCTATGTGAAACAAGGAGCATCAACATTGGATTTAAACACAATATGTAGAGTCAGTCTTATTATAGTAATGTAAGAGAAAATCAATCAATGGGATGAGTTTCTTATAATCCAGTGTTGTCAAAGGCATGTGGCGCAATAAGGCGCAAAGGCCGCTTAGGGATGCAGCGCGAGGCACAACTAAGCCGCAAGCACACATAATTAAATATATATAATTTTTAACAATATTTTAAATTAAAAAAAAAACTTAAATTCAATAAAAACAATACAAATTAAAATACATGCTGATAATTTTTAACCAAATCATAATCAAATAATCAATCATTAAGAACCTAAACATTAAAATAATGGTTTTATGTTATATGTTTTCTACAATGTTAAATGTGTTTCTGCTATTCCCTACTATGTTAAATGAGTTTGAGAACCTAAATATCAAAATCATCGTGTTATGTTAAATGTGTTTGTTGTTATTTCGTTCTTGTTTTTAGTCGAGAGATGGTTTTATTTTTATAGAGTTTGATTTAGTTCTTCTTTTATTAATATATTAAATGTTATGTTATATTTAAGGATGTACAAATCACTTTTCAGAAAATATCCCCAATTTTCATCAGCCCCTCTAAGAATGATATCCATCGCATGCACCCACGATTTCCACTGGCTCCCTCATGATTTTCCCCAATTTCCCCGATTTCCTCCTATTCATGATTTTCATCACACCCTTGATTTCTGTCAGCACTCCTGATTTCCATCGGGCCCTTGATTTCTGCCGCCCCTCTAAGAACGATCTCTGATGCCTTATTCCCCTCTATTTTAGGGGCTAGTGGTGCACCTTTTCTGCACCTCGCACCATAGCGCCTCTCGGGTAGGCGCCAGAGGCATGTGCCTTTGGCGAGCCTCGGTGAGGTCGCCTTGCCTCACCGATGGTGAGGCGCACTGGGTGTGCCTCGCCGCACCTCGTGCTGAGGTGAGATAAGGCGTGCGCATTTGAAAACAGTGTTATAATCCATATCACAACAATTGACCAGGTTTTTTACAGTTCATCTTGAATTTACACATGAATAATTAATCCATATCACCACTATATAATTTATACCATTGTTCCATGAATGCGAAACTTAAAAAATATTTTCATAAAATTCTATGACCAATTGGTACAACAAGATCAACTCTACCTCTGGTTTTGTATGCCCATATGGAATAGTCCTATTATACTAGTTCTTAAAAAAGACTTAGGAAAACTAAGAGTCATCCAGGAACAATTAATTTTATTACGATGGGCCTCATTAGAGAAGAAATAACTATCTTGTGACATTTCAGAAGTAGTTTTATACATAAGTGAAGGATATCAGGAACAAGAAACATAATTAATATATGGTTTGGGGTACCATTTGTCTAAATATGGAAATTATAGATATCATATATGATATTTTTGTACTGGATACATCCATCATTTTTCTTATTTTTAATCAACATGTGGATACTATTCCTCATACCATTAGTGTAAACACACCTCATAGATAGTGGTAGTGATGAGGATTGAATTGGAAAGAATTCTACATGACTATTATTACAGTATAATTTATCTTGTTTATTCAGATCATATACATGTATTTCATTGATTTAATATTTTGTATGAAATACATGGTGGGATTTAAAGCTGGTATAGTCCACCAAGATTATTAGGTAGTTTTCACATCTCTATATAGAGATCTTCATGAAATAACTTGGGATTTAGTTCTAAATATAGTTATAATTAAATACATACTAATTGTGGTTGGAAAAATCAAGGACTAGTTAGTGTTAAAAAAATTTATTGCGGGTAATGAAACATGAAATGTAACTCTTCCTATCATAGTTGATTGACACGCCAACATCTTTCCAAATTATTTCTCTAGGTTACCATCCAAGAATGAAATAATATATTATATCAATCTACTTCAATGATCATTCCCATAATTGACTATTTATATCCCATTTATAACGAATAACCCATTAACATATATTCTGTTTACAATCACAACTCATTTATCACATATATCAATTCCATACATTAACCCATTTAAAACAATCACATTATATCAAATGCCCCCTTATGTTATGTCATCAACAAAACACATTTATCACTTATTTCATTTAATAAAACAAGATAACATGTCAACCTAATTGCCGGGGGTTCTATCTCACTAACCCATATATCATTTAAATGACTATGTTCTCAACATATCTTTAAAATCAAATCATGGAATAAAACACAATTCAAGATACTCAGTTGAAATAATCATGAATCCACCATTCAAAAAACGAGTCTTCCTCTTTTAAAAACTCAACATGTCCCAAGAATTTCATTTGTATTTACAACCATAAAAGGAGATTTTAAGTCATTTTAAAAAAAGGGGAACCACACCCTCATTTCTAATCACCATTTGAAATCTATTAAGATAATCCCTTTTTTCCTATAACATTGAGTTCAACACCTCCTTTTCAAAACAATACCCACTTTCAAAACAATGTTGTCCTTCATGGAAAACCATAACCAAATCAAAGTGAAAAATGCTTATTTTAATCCATTTGAGAATCCAACTAGCAATTTCAAAAAATACCAATTCCATATTTCAAATTTCCCATTAACCTTGACTACATACCAAATTACAATTCTCTACCCATTCACATTCATAATTATATTATTGAAACATTTTAAAAAATATTTCACCAACCTTAAGGGGTTTTCATAACCTAAGGGTAGACCTAGGTTTGATCTCAAACATCAATGGTCCTCACAATGTCTTTATAGGGTTTAATACATCAATATAAGTCATAATATCACTTTTATAACTTAGGAACACAAAACATAGTAAATAATTAAATTGTAACAACCACATATGCATATAATACATAAATGTTATGAGAAAAATCTTCAATACCACCTGGGGTCGTGGGGTCTCCGGGGTCGCGGGGGGCCAGGGTCACCGGGGTCGCTAACATTGTGGGGTCGATGGGGTAATGGGGGGTCGGGGTCACGGGGGAAGTGGGGACAGCGGGGAGAAGCGGGGTCAGGGTGGGGGTGGGGGGAAGGGTCGGCTGCGTTAAAATAAAAAAAATGGTTCACGGTAGTTTATAATAAACCGCCAAGAAACCATTTTAAAAAAGCATTTTGCAGCGGTTACTAGAACAATTGCTAATAAACTACCGCTAAAACCAATTTTTGTCGTAGTGTGTTTCTGTGGACGGCAAACTAACACCTCACGAAACGATGATTATTCAATCTTCTCCTACCACCTCTTCGGGTGGCCATTATGATGGCGCTATATTTATATATGATATATCTTATTTTTATTTTTTCATTAATCTTCTATATTTCTCATTTATATCATACCTTTATGGTTTCCATTATGGTTAAACTTGATAATTTCATTTTGGGAAGTGCGGACTACCGCCCCCTCAAAGTGATATGACTCATTAATGCCATATATGGGATGTATAAAGGATGGATTTAATGATATTATATATTATATTATACTGGATTTATAATATAACTATATATCATTATGTTTTTATTTCATTAAATATGAAATAGAAATGAAAGTAGCGTTCATGCGTATGTACGGCTTACCGTCTCCATGAAAGGTGCATTTCATTTCTTACCTCCAATTGTTATGTACTATTTTAAATACATGTATGTATTAGATTTATATGATATATATGATATCTAAATTATGAATATCATTTTGGATATAATGAAATTTTGACCACATGAACAACTTGTAATTATAAGAAGTTCATTTTTGACTCAAGTACCAAATATCGACAAAATGACCACTATTAACTTAAATGATTACATAATGCATATAACATGGTAATAAGAGATATAAAAGGAATAATAAACATGAAAAAAGTTATTAAGAAAGTATAAATAAACTTTAGTTTATTATTCATGAGATTAAAGAACAAATAGGTCAAGTCGGACACGAGGTAAGGGAACTTCTTAACTCAATTTACATTCTTTGGGTTGATCTTCTCTTTCTTGTTTATGTCCTTCTTTGATTATGTGAGAAATGAATTTTTATATCTTATCATATATTTATACTTTCTTTAAGTGTGATTATATTTAATACAAATAATCAATCAATTTTATTTACAAAATGATCTTTGTAAGGGACTTCGTCTCAATCTCATTTCATTGAGGCATATTTTGTTTTATACATGAATTTATTTTATACGCTAGATAAACACCTTTGACATTTAATTTCATTCTAAGGGAATATTTTTCAACAAGGAGTTTTAATAAATGACAAGAAAGAATATTTGTTTAATCATAAGCAGTGAAAATGACATTTTCCGCCGCCGCGAGTATTATTTGATCTTTTGGCTTCCTTAAAAAGACGTAATGTTTTTAAAAGGAAAATAATTACCATATACTCTGTTACATATTTTGGTATTGAAAATGGTTTTGATAATGGATTTTTTATGTCAATATATTTAAATGATATTTTCTTAGTTAAATTTCGAAATTTTATCTTTCCTTTATATTTTTATTATGTGTTACGAATATGTTATGGTTATGGAGAATTGTTACGTATACGGGTGGTTCCATGATAATCCTAGGGTGGGTGAGCCTGAGATAGCTCTCCAATGCATTGGGTAATGTGATGTAGGTAAACGTGAATGTTTCTCCTAAGATATTTAGGGAATATAGTGTGATGGGTATTCCAAATGTATCTCCCTACGTAGCTGTGAAAGCTATAACGTAAGTATGTTATAAATGACACAAGTTACCTTTATGATTTGTGTTTACTATGTAAATCTTATGATTTCATGAGGTATGTTAAAGATATTATGATATGTATGTATTGATGAAATGATGTTGTATTTCTTTATTTTATAACACTTACAGATATTTTTATGCTCAAACCAAGTTTGGAAATGTTTTTCACAGGACTTAAAGATGAATAGGGTCAAGGATAGGATCAAGGAAAAGTCATGTTGTCTAAAACATAGGACTAGACCTGACTCTTTTTTTTCAAGAGTTTTTATTTTATGAAAAAAATGGAAACTAAGTAGAAGTGTCTAAGTTTTATTTTATGAGATGTAATGTAATAGTTATGGCCTAGTTCTCTAAAACTCTAAACCTAAAAAGATCCTTAATTTGAATTATTAATTTAATTCAAGATTATGTGGTGTTTAAGGCCAGGTCCTTACAGAGACTATATTTATAGTGAAAATATTTCTTTCCTATGTATAGAATTAAAAAATTCATTAATTCCATTCACTCTTCATAAGTCCCACATCCCACATCTATTGTACCTATTTAGAATATCCCATTGTGATTTTTCATTTTATTATTTTCTTCCTCATTATCGGTTTTCATGGGATATTGTTGATACAAACTAGAGAATATGTTTCTAAATATATCATATTGTTTAATATTTTATTATTTTATATATTTTTTCCCTTTTTAATTTATATATTTTTAATGGATATAACAACTGATGGTGTGTAATACATAAATTTATGCTACTTTTTTTATAATGTTTTACTATGAATTATTCATCTGTTATTAGATTAATTTCAATATTGTATAATCTATTTCTGAATATATTTCCATTCACATGGATAAATATAAAAAAATATTTTAGATATATATATATATTTATGGAAAAAATATTCTTCCTCAAAACCTAGGGTATTACAATGTGAACTCAACCTAATCATTCCCATGTAGTGGGACTTGTTAGTTTTTTCATTTCAAACTTGAAGATGTAACATTGAGAAGTTATAAAGAGGATATTGAGATATTATAACAGAAATAAATATATAACTTTATACATTTGAGATATTGATCCAATGATTGGGTACATTAATGCAATATTTTGGGGAGACTCTGATTCACATAATAGAAGAATTGGCTATGTATTTACCTTTAGTAGAACCAAAATTAGATAGATGTAAATTCATCAATCTATGATTGAAATTTCCACAATGAAATATTAATATGTGTTAAAAAAAATAAAGGAAATGGTATGGTTGAAATTTACCTATGAGGATATTTGAAAAATCCTATATGATACATTTCTATACTATGATTCTCAGAGTGTGATATATTTTTATAGATATCTTATGTTTTATTCGAGGATGAGGAATATATTAATTAAGTTCCATTATTTCCATAAATATATTTAAGAGAGTGTTTTGGGGTCGGAATTACAGAATTATGTTAGTAGCTATAGGATATATTCACAAATGTGATGGTCCATAAGTTCTTGAGGCAGTATTTTTACTCAGTTGGACTTCAGTGAATGGAAGGATATGAAGTAGATAATTGCATGAATTTTCAGTATAGTGGGTGATGTTTTAAAAATTTATGTAGGATTCCATTAATTCCTTGAATAATTATTTATGTTAGTGATTATTAATTATATAAAGAGTATTATAAAAATGTATAATGTTTACTAGAAGTAGAATATTTTAAGGACCATTTCAGTCAAGTTTAAAATGTGATAATTAGTATTAGCTGGGTGGTAGCAAGGTTGTATAAAATTTATGAATCTTATCTCATGGTTGAATGATGTCAATATGATCCATATAAAACCAATGAGTCATTTACTTCCATTTATTTATTCTTTAAATTAATGTTTTTGTGAGTTTTGGTAATCAAGGATTGGGTGCATGTTGGAATAAATTTAGAGGTTTGGGTGAAGTTTATCCTTCCATGTTCTAATATACTAAGCATCAATATGGTTCCAATCGATTACCTATTTTTTCCAGTATGGAATTCTGGGTCCTAATTTTTAGTTTTTCAAATTATGGTGGAATCATTTATAATCCATAACATTATATTCAATACTATATTAAAAAAGCTATAGAATCGCATACAATCCCCAATAAGTATTGTAATTACAATAATTCATCTTGTTAGAACCTAGGAAACCAAGATCAACATCAAGAGTTTCATATTGAATGTATGGATATCACTATACAAACTCCAATTTAGGATCATGGTGTAATGAAAAAAATATCAGTGAAATTGAATCCAATAGTAATTATTTGAGGTAATAATTTTAAATTAACATTTAACTATAAATTAAAAATGAAAATATCATTTTAAGGATAAGTGTGTTGCAATTTAGATTAAAAATTGACATGAAGTATCTCACCATGTCACATTTTTTTCACATGGATCGTGCATTTCATATCAAATTCAGATTACTATTAAACTATTTTTACTATTAATATTCTATTTGTTAAAATTATTCTCCTATATATCACATTTATTATAATGGTTCAAACATGTATAAATTTATTTATCAATTTTTGAGTAAAATAGATAGTGGATACTCTAATGTTTCTTCAAGATTAATCACCAGATGATAAATAAATGTTGTTTCATATGGATATGTCTTTAATTTCCTACTAGAAAAAAATTGGGCGATAAGGTAGGTGCAACTCAGCATAATATTTTGTTAGGAGCCCCACAATTGGCCAGCCCGAGGTTATGCCAAATGAAATTATAGGGTGGTATTTAGTATGAACTTGGTGTGATAAATCTTCTTATGTCCATGTTTGAATAAATTATTAGGAAACACCCATTTTACACAACGCCATGGTTGGTGAAATGCTTATGTTAAACCAAATAACCATCCTAAGTGATGATCCGGACTAACTTACATGTACGATGCACTTGAATAGCCACAAAAGAAACATTCCCATCCCAGATTAGGTCAACTAGACTAAATTGTTCATCAAAATATTATACCTTTGTAATACATATATATATATATATATGATATGATATGAAATCATTATAATTATAATTTAAATAGATGAAAATTAGAATTTAATTTATAATTTTAAAATGGACATTTAAAGAACTATAAGTGAAGTAGAAGAATAATTAATATTTATTTATTTATTTCAAATATATAATGGGATCATAAAAATATTTTTTATTTGTTTATTATATCATTTTGTAGTGATTAATCATTATTTAGACCAATATTGATAATTTTTTTAAATATCGCATGGTTTAAATAATTATAACTTTTATTAAACTATATAATGGAGTTGTGTGAATCTTCCCTCCCTCATTTATAATGTATGGGGATTTATGTTTATGATTAAATTTATATAACCCATCACCAATAGTTTCCTCACTTTCATGTATGTTTTTTTTAAATGGTGTTCCCAAAACAGGGTAATTTAAGACCTATGATAAATAAGAACCAAAAAAATTAGAATCACCAAAGAAAAAATAATTTTATAACTCATGTCATTATATGATCAGGTTTTTTTCCTTAGGCTCCATGATGTATTATAATTACATAGATAACAAATAATGGGACTAATGATCTTTATCATTTTATATATTTTTTAAATATTAATAGTTAATTATTTATTAATATTTCCACATCTAGTAGAATAATTAAAAAACATCATTATAATTTTTTATATGCATGTTTTTTATTTAATATGTTTAATTACATGTGTATGATGCCACATAGATTATATGATAAGAACATTAATTTTAAACAAAATTTTATATAATATGACAGTTAAAATCATCAAAACAAAACATTATGTATAAATAATTTATCCATTACATACACCAAAATTCAACCATAGTTCAGCATTCTATTCTAGCCATAATTGTGTAGAATTCCAACTATAAATGTCTTGTGATGGGATAAATGGGTCAAAATAACCATATTCCATTTAAGTTAAGTGGTTATATAAATATTGATTAAATTTAATGGCATGTATTTAGTAAATATGATCACATGATTTATGTATTGGGAGACCACTCAAAATA
Source organism: Viscum album (assembly GCA_963277665.1). NCBI lineage: Eukaryota > Viridiplantae > Streptophyta > Magnoliopsida > Santalales > Viscaceae > Viscum > Viscum album. The sequence goes on along the minus strand of OY728141.1, from coordinate 585,358,202 downwards.
TCAATGTTCTCTGTGTCAATATTGTTGGAAAGAGTGAGTCATGTTGGAGATATATGCTAAATAATTTATACATGTGATATATTTATAGTTATATAATAATTTAAAAAATGAATATATCATATGGTACAACATAAGGGAAACAAAGTGATAACATTTTATATGATACAGTGAAATTGTATTATGGAATTCTAATCCAAATGTAGTGTATTGTTTGGTTATATAAATGGGATATGTTATTTCTATAATCATATTATATAGTTCAAAATGTCACACTATATTTGATATTGGTATATTAAAATTAATTATTAACGTTTATGTATCTTCAACATTAACAATCACAAGTAAATAAAATTTTATTTGGTGAAATTTATGAGGAAAAACATGCATGAAAAAATGATACACATATAGTAACCAAATAAGAATTATTCATATTTTTTTCAATGTATGAGTAAATTATTGGGAGTCTTGGGGAGTGTCCTATAACCCTAGATAAGTATTTATGTACTATTTTGATAAGTGTTCATGCAATCCTTGATAAAGCCTCTTGTCAACTATATATCCACTATAATATCCCTTATCCTTTCATCCATTTCCTTTATATATAGCTAAATATCATGGCTATAAGGGGGATTTCCCAAGAATTGGGTGATATAGACTCGAACGATTATCATTCGATCTATTGAATAGCATTAGTTGTATCAGATAATTGTTTTTTTAATTTTTAAAATAATCTTTTAGTAATGTAGAAATGTATATTGTGATGAAATTAAATATAACATTATTAAAAATGATATATTTTTATTTTATGACTCACTTGGAATTTCATAATCTATGATAAGGAAACAAGATCTGATACAGGATATCATATTGGGAGACATAGTTAAAATCCTATGGTTTTGGTATATTATAGAATATGATGTGGGAGTCTATGTGACACGTTAATGTTTTTTCATGTTTGAAAAATACTATATCACATTGCCTTAGGGATATCAATTCCCATTATAAAATTTGGATTCTCAGGTATTAATTTATATAAAAAATATATAAATTATCTATCATAATATATAAAGAAAATAGATTAATCAATAAATTGTGATATAGACGATATCTTTAAATTAAATATCAATATTTTTTTTCAAAATTTATAATATTTATTGAATTTTGTAATTTTCAAATTATTTATAAAATGTGTAAAATGTTTTCTTAGGATATTTATTTAATTTATAATTTTTTTAAAATTAATTTATTATAAAAAATTTATTATTAATTTTAAATTGTTTTTGGAACATTTAGTAAATAAATATCCATGGAGTTATTTGGAAAATAATTAAATTATTTTGAGGAATAAAAATAATCACACTATAAACATAGTGATGAAACCACAATCTTGTTTCGCATGAAATTAAATAGAATATATGATAATTCATGACTAGGTTAGAGTGGAAATGTTTTGGAGTAAAATACAACACCACAATATGTGTCACATAACTATAATCTAACTACTACACTAGATTAACTATATAGAAGATTTTGAGGCCACTTCATTGGGTAAAAAATCATGACATAATATCTTACATATTATATTAATGTAAATGGTGGAAGGATTTTTTTCCCTGAATCAAAGGATCATGTCCCAAGGTTTATCATGTAATAATAATTTGAAATGATTGAATGCCATGTGAGAGTAAATATAAAAATCTGCATAAGATTAACTCATCTAGTATATGTGATTAGATTTTTAAAATGGATAATAAATTTCCCGATAAAGTTAATAACCACACCAAAATATAATATATTTATAATTAAAAAGAATGGTAATATAGAGACTATAGGATGAAGCTATACTAGAGAGATTAGTTTGTAGAAAAAGGTGTGGACCTAGGATGTGATGAATTGGAGGAATCAAAATATAATATATGAGTCACTCTACAACTGGTGGATCATGACATAAAGGTTTAAGCACAGAGGTTGGGATTTTTCTTAATGGTAGGAATATGGGGTTTTGGGGTTTAAAAGAACTATTCACGAATAATTGTGTGAGGCCACATTGTGATCAATATCAAAGAAAATCCAGGAATATTTGGGATGTCATGCCACGATCCTCAAATAAGTTTTGAATGATATATTACACAAGATTTTGTAGATATGTTAATTAGATAGTGATCATGCTACAATGAAGGAAATTAAACTATAAATCATATAGTTATTTTTTCTATCACGTAGAAATGAAGTTACGTGCACCATGAATTATTATTTTCTACAATATCATGAAGGTTTGGAATGAATTTAAAAAGGAGTATGATTTTGATCGATATTCATGGAATTTAACTGTTCTATTTGGACATATCTAACAACATTTAATTAGATGTGACACGTGGAATTGTCATGTAGGATTAATTTAAGGAATAATTAATACCAACTATTAAATATATGGTAAGATATATAGAGTTCCTATAAAATATTACTCATAAAAATTTTGGGTTGGATAGACAGAATAATCGAAATGAATATATTGAATTCAAAGTATGAAAAAATAAACAAAGGGATCCATGCACCTCATTTTCATATATGGTTCTTAGAGAGTTTGATAAAAAGAATGAGGATTTACAATACTAGATAAATTTATTGAATAATGTGTGAAAAAAGATAATTTTATTGTAAAGTTTTCTTCATCTAGATGAAGAAGTGTCATTTCTATGATTTTTTTGGAATACATTGACTCAACACTTAAAATCAATGAATTGATATCATCAATCTTTATAATGGAAGAGAATATTTAACTAGAGATTAATGTCACATAAAATATAGACAATATAATAAATGGGGAATCAAAACCTTTTTTCTATTATGGAAGTGAACTTTATGTCTAAAAACTATTTAAGAGACTCTCACATCTATTTACATACATTTTCTTCACCAAAGAAGTATATATATGACAAAATAGGGATAGGACCTTGGATCTATAGTGTATATTTCGTAAAAAAATTATGTTTTGTGATAATTAGAGTGAATTTTCCATGACCTAAAATCTTATATCCACTGAAAAGATCATTATAGTGTATTTTGGTACACTAACGGATTGTCACGTTTATGATTATTGGATTAATTCTTAGTGGAGTACCATATAAAATAATTTTGGCCTTCTATTTTAATTTCATACCTATTATTTTTATGATCAATGATTAATTAATGTGATAAATAATAGGATACTTATTGTTATTTAAATGGATCTATATGGGTGGGTGGACCTTAAATAAGAAAATATTTATTTTTTGTGCACTATGATCTTCCCCCACTCGAGGTTCCTATATTAATTTTTTTTTCAAAAAAGTGGCATAAGATCCTAAAATTTATAATTTGAGGTTAAATATATAAATATGTTTTTATACTTTTTATGCACATGGATTCAATGTTGAGGCCTCCATTTTTCATTGGTGTTATCATTTAAAAAGAAAAAAAGAAAATGTATTGGCTTCTATAACATTGTAGTTAATAAATGATGAATATTTCCAATGATATTATAATTTTAGAAATTAAAATAAATTATTTCATGATATATAGATATATAAAATTATAAACATAGGTATATCCAAAGTGGTATTCAAGAAAAGAATTAATTTCATTTATTATTTTGTTTTTTTGGGCTGTTTTGGATTAAATATAAGTCAAATTAGTAGATGATAATAAAGATGTAGTGCCTACCTTATGTGATGAAAATAAATTTGGTTGTAATTATAATCCTATGATAATATATAGGGAAGATAAAATTATTTCAAAAGGAAAAAACATTAGGAATATGAATTAGAATCCTAAGAAGAAAAACACACTCACAGTGGTAATTGAGTTTTAGATTAATTCTAAATTATTATTCCCCACGAAGAATGATGTGTATGCTCATTTAATAGAAGAGATGGAAATAAAATCTAATAATTGATCAAGATAATATTTTTATAGTGATACATAAAATATTCAGTCCATATATGAGAATAAATATCAACTAAAAATCATTCTTTAAGTGGAATATGCATTCATAGAAGATTTTTTTGAAGACTAAAATATTAAAACATGTTGAGGTGACCATGAGTATAGATATTATGTATTTGTTTAAAAAATAAAGGGATAAAGAGACTTCATTGAATAAATTGAACATAAAATGGTAAAAAATTCCATTGAGAAGAACCTAAAACAATATTTATCTTCCTCAAAACACAAATTAAAGGGAGGAAAATATAGAATTCATGTTATCTTGAGGATGAAAGAAAGGGATTACTACTAAAGTAGTAGTATGAGAATATAATTAACCTTAAAATGTGGTAATAAATATATCACAAAAATAATAAAATTCATGACATGGAAATATCAATAAGTTGAGAAGAAAAGTTTTCAAATATAGAATTATTGTAAAAATAGATATTTCATGATAATTGTGACATATGAGACTCTAAAATGATGGTAGGTATAATGTTCTATAATTTTGTAATCCTTGGACACAACATGAATGTATGTTTTTATAATGACCCACATATCTATAGAAAAGTAATTTTATATGTCTATTAATATTTATGAATAATATTTTAATTATATTCTATATAGGGTGCTTTTTTTGATAGTATACTCAATACGCAACAATGGGTTTCTCAGAACTCTTATGCTGCAAAAAACATTGGTTTATACTGAATAATAATACAATAATATTATTATTATATTAAATGATAGTTAAATTCTAGCCATTGGAATTGTGGGAATGAAGATTATCAACTAAATTTTAAAATATGGTTTTCACATGTTTTAATAATGATTTATTTGTTACCAAATTTATTAGAAATGGAAATAAAAACAAATTTAATATAAAAGATGTTTTTAAGAAAACCTATTTAAAAAATAATAATTGTGTCTATAAAATCATATCACTCTTTATAAATTTTTATTTACTGAAAAAATTATGTTAAATTTCCAATTTAATGTTTTCAATTCATATTATATGTTTTCTAGATATGATACAAGATTAAAATCAATTTTTTGGATAAAAGAAGTATTTTTTTAAAAATGAAGTTTTACTGCCTTTTGATAGTTAAACCTTTTTAAATATAGTATTTTTCACTTTTATATCTCCTATTTTACATAATAAACATAGTTTATATAATCGGGACAATAAAATTTACTTTGGTTAAATTTTTGGTAATTTTATTATAAAGTTCGTTTTTTAATGAATAGTGAGAAAAAAAATTAATTCATAACTGCCTTTTCATATAATTTATTTATATAGATAGATTTTCATTTTAATTGATTGTAAATGGTAATTATATTATTATTTTATCATTTAATCCAATTTTGGTCATTGGAATTAATTTCACTCTTAAATTAGATATTAACACGTGTCAATCTTTTAATAGTTTTTACTTCTCAAAAACCCACTTCTTAGTTTTAAAAATGGGAATTAATTTTAAATTAATTGCATCCAATTATGTGTTTTGAATTTGAAAATGGATTACATATTTTTAATCATAAGGTATAAATTCTGTAAATAGGTACCTCTTATATTTTGACATTATGAATAGTAACATCAGTGATTATTTTATTTACTATAGTTAAAGGTTAAATTTGGTAAATAAGGGTAAAAAATAATATTACAATAATATTAAAATACCTTAAAACATGTCCCAATCCTATTTGATGAGATATGTCCTACCATGGTCATCCATGGGTCGATTTAGGGACCCCATGGAGCCAATTGGGTGTGATAATGACATGTTATAAAAATTAATTTAATGTAAAGAGAGATATAACATAAACATGTATATTTTAAAAAGAAAATTTTCATATGGGATTATATAAGTGATATCCTAGACTATAAATAGTAATTAGAAGGATAAAATTATTTCCTATATCATGATATCTTATTTATAGTTTTTATATATTAAATAAATAAATTTAATTATCAAAAAATGTTGATTCAATGATTTTTTCATTAATAAAGGATCCAAATAAATGATATTATAAATATTAAAATAAATATAATTTGGTTATTTTGATTGAATACATGAATTTTATAGTTTATTGTTTCATATTATATTTTATTTAATGTCTTTTGTTCTATGGAGTCATGTTTTTATAAATTTTTTTAAAAGTCAGGTATGAATAGTATCAAAAATTGACATAATTCATAACATAAAATATAAAATAGTTTATTAAATGATAATAAATTCCAAAAAAACAAATATTTGTATAAATGGTTAAGATAATTCCAAATATGTCATAAATGAGTTTTTGGGTATCGTTTTACATGATATGGTAATTACCTAAACCCATAGGATGTAAATAACATGATATCATTGTATGATTAAAAAGGGTAAAATAAATGTTAAACCAAAAAATATGGATAAATAAATTAAACCAATGTCTAAAAATAACTGGATAATGGTTATTCTAACCAAAATCATTTTATCTTCAAATTAAATCTATTTTGGACCATTTTTTATCAAAATTGACTTTATAATACCTTAATATTTCTTCACCTTCCTAACGTGCCCCTCCTCCCTCTTATAAAATGCCACCACATCTATCCCCACAACTCATAGCTTTAAAGACCTTTATATCATCCAAATTATGACCAAATAATCCCCCAACATACATCTTTTCTTCAAATAATCCTTAACTTGGGTAGAAGTAAATTCAAGAATGTCTTTTTGCTTAAATCTAAAGAAGTTACCCGAATTTGAGGGAACATCTTCTCTCAAGTTATTTCCTTTTGTTTTCCTTATACACTCCATATGATCTTATTATTATTTTATTACATAACAAAAATAGTATACTAAATATAGTAATATTTTTTATGAGAATAATTAAAACTACACTTACACACACATTCATCTAATGGATACGATCATACTGTTTCTCTATATGGCGAACTGCTGCCTCACGAAACTATGATTGTTCAATTTTCCCCTAATACCTCTTATGGTGGAAAATATCATGGATTTATATTTATATATTATATTTTCTATATTTATATTTTCTCTATATTCTGTATTTTTATTTATATCATGCCTTTATGCTTTCAATAATGTGTAAATATGATAATATCCTTTGAGGATGTGCGGACTACTGCCCCTTCAAAGTGATATGACTCATTTATTCCATACATGAAACATTTAAAAGGTGTAATTAGTAAACATTGTAAAATATATAACATATATATAATAATTTAATTGTAATATACATATGTATCATTTAATTTTCATTCCTTTAAATATGATAAAGAAATGATAGTAGCGTTCATGTGTACGTATGACCTATCATCTCTACGAACTATTAATTTCATTTCTTATCTCCAAATGTAATTTAATATTATAAATAAACATATTTACTAGATATATATTACATTTAAATCATTAATAATATTCTGGAGATAATGGAATTTTGACCACATGGACAATTTGTAATTATAACAAGTTCATTTTGGACTTAAGTACCGAATATCAACAAAAAACATTTGATATGAAATTGAATAATTCTATGACTGTTAAAATGAGCTAGTAAGTGATATAAAAGGAATAATAAACATGAAAAGGGTTCATAAGAAAAAATAAATTACAATATGTTTATTATTTAGGGATATAATGATTGAACAAGACAAGTTAGACTCAAGGTAAGGGAACTTCTTAACCCAAATTCCATTTTTTGGTTAATCTTCCATTTCTTGATTGTGTCGTGATATGATTATGTGAGAAATAAATTTTGATATCATATATTTTATTTATACATTATTTATGTGGATTTATTCTGAATAGAAATTATCAAATTATTTGATTAACAAAATGATCTTTGTAAGATAATTTCTATACTCAATTTTAACTCATGAGGTTTTACGCATACTTTGTTGATTATATTATGCCAAGATTATGTGTGGAATAAATATTTATTTATTTATGTTTTAGTTTCCACTTCCCCTTTTTTGTATATACTATTTATATACATAATCTCCCCATTGATAAATTCTTATTTCCTTTATATGATCTTTTAAAGAGAAATCTTAACTCAAACTCATTTTATTGAGTTAAATATCCTTGTTGTTTTTTTAAGAATATGGGTGAATGACTGCTGATGTTTTTACACATAATATTCAATTATATTTGGATTATTTATATTTTCACACTTGATCATGTCATTTATTTATCCTTAATATAATGATACAATCTTTGTAAGGGACATTGTCCCAATATCATTTCATAGAGGCATATCTTGATGTTATGCACCTCTATTATACTATAAGGTGTATATAAAAAAATTGATGTTTTATATCATGAATTAGTATATTATCATGATATTTAATGTTTTGTTTAAAATTATTCCTTTATTATTTTTATTCAAGTGTTTCTCATGTGGAAAAGGACTCTTTAACTAAGACATTGTTTTAAATGATTTAATGATTTATTATTCTAAAACCTTATATTTATTGACCATGTTTTCATAATGGTTTTTATGAATTTATTTATATTGACATGAATGTTTTAAAATTTTAATTTCTTTTAAATATTTCAAAGTGTTATAGGACACTTTGATTCAGAAGCCTCTTTATTAAAAATTTTAAAATGGATTTTAAAATGGATTCAGTATTTCAATATCTTGAAAATTTTGTTTGTGATTGCAATGAAATGTTATTAGTGAAATGTTGATATTTGAAATCTATTAGGTATTATGATTATATAATGGTACATGGAAATTTTTAGGTGGTTACGTGATAAACCAATAAAGGATGGTTCTGTGATAAACAAAATGACGGGCGGTTCTGTGATAAACCATGGATGGGTGGTTACATTATAACCTCCAATTAATTGGGTATAGAAGTCATCTGTATGGGTAGTCCATTTATTGATATTTGTGGAATCTGTCTGTATGGTCATTTCATTTAAGTATTTTTGTGTCCCATGTAACCTTTACATGTAATATGTTCCTTTATATGGGCTTTATGGTAATATTTTGGTATCAAAAAGGGTAAGAAATTGGCTTATATTCAGTGAAGTATATTTACTACTTATTAAAGGTGAAAAGTATTACATTATAATAAAGTATTAATGGTTTTCATGTTATCCCAAGACAAACATTTTTCTTCAATTATGAATCCCTTACTGAGATTTTTCCACTCATCCCATATTTTGAAATATTTTTCACAGGATATAAATAAGAATAGAGTCAAGGATGGGAGCAAGGAAAATTTATGTTGTGAAAACATGAAATGATGTCATGTTTCTTTTAAAAGAGTTTTTTATGGAAAAATGTATTGTGAGTAAATGTGTCAACTTGTAATATTCAAGATGTTATGTATATTTCATGACCTAATTCTATAAAGCTCTAAACCTAAAAAAATACTCGAATTGAATAAAATTCAATTGTTGACTTGTATTAAAATTATTTAACGTTTAAGTTTGGGGCCTTATATTTGGTTTTCAAGGAATGATTTAGATAAATTTATGGATTCTGAGTTTTATTTAAGCACATGGTCAGTCTCTATGTCTATTATTTTAGTAAATCCTTGTTTTATAAATTTTTTAGATCAAGTAATGTAGGTTACAAATGGGAGGAGGAGGATCTCAAAAAACATTCATATTTATTTTTGATGAAATGGTTGCAATAATTATTTCAAATACATGTTCATATGATTTTGAAACTTTTTCTATCATACAGCTCACTTGAAATCAACTGTTTGTGATTTCAAACACATCCACTATACCTTGATACCATTGCGGATCATGTGTTGTATTTAATAAAATCATATTTTCCCAATATTATCAAATTTTCAATACAGAAATATATTATCAAGGAATTTTCAAATATTTTACCTTATCAAAAGATTTTGTAGTATATTATGATTTTGAAAAAGGTGATGAAGAAGTAGAACTTTGTGAAACCTATTAATATTTTCTTCTAAAATATAGTATTTTAGCACATACTTATGGTATTTTAAAAGTACCATTGATTGAACTTTTCAACTCAATCTTGGTCTAACTATTTTATAAAAATAATTTTTTATTATATGTTTTGAAATTATATGTCATACAGGATTATTTTCCAAAAATATTTATCTGTGAATACCAATATGACCCATGTTTTTGAAGTTGTATTTGGATAAAGGAATCAAATGATTTTGAAGGATCTCTAAATCATTATTTAAATGCATGGACCTACTATATATGTGAATAAGATGACGATGAAACCAGGTGGACACCATGATCAAGGTACAATGTCCTTTCTTTGAGAATAGTGTTATTTTATCATACGAAAGTGTAATAAGATGTGAATATATATAAGACATCATTAATTAAGAAGTTGCGGTTATAATGAGTTGATATGAAAATGAGAGGTATAATAGAACCATTGAGGTTAAATCATGTTAGGGTTATTTTTGAGTTTTATAAAAATATTCAAGCTGCAAGATGGGAGACAACTCGTCGTGTCTGAAACGGTCATGGGAATTAAACCCACAACTGAAGGATGAGAAGGTTGAATCATCTACCACTAGACTATGTGATTTCCCTGGTTTATATGACTTATTATTTTTAGGTAAATGATTATATAGATAAATAATACGTTGATTTTGGAAACATAGGTTTTATCAAATGGATATCCTTAATATAGGAAAATGATTTGGTGATTATGTGATAACTATTACTTTAGAAGATATTGTCTTTTTTGGGTACACTATATGCCTAAGGAAAATAGAATACTATGGGATTTAATTTGAGGAGTAATGGTTGAATTTTTTTTGGAAGAATATATGTTTTTATTGTGGAAATATGGAGATATTGATTATTTATGGAAATTATTAACCTTTCATAGAGAATATGTGGTTAGGTTATTACTTTTCAATATAATACTTTAAGAGTAATCGTTATTTAGAGATAAATATTATGATTTATCGTGGAAAACTATGTGATCAAATCCTTCTGAATATTTCATTTCAATCATTCTTTGGATTACTTTGAAGAATGGTAAGGAAAATTGTTTATTGAATGGTCCTTGTTGAACTTTGGGGTATTGTTTTTTGAATTTTGGAGATTAGGAGTAGTATTTATTTTTATAAAGGATAATCCTTTTGAGAGTTATTTGAACTTGTATGTACCATTTTGGTTTTTATTAATGTCTAAATACAGGGAAAATATATATTTCATCTTTTATGGATTATGTGATTTTCTAGAAGTTTATTCTAGTGCTTAAGGTTTGATCAAGTCATCTGGAATACTCATCATTTTGAAAAAAGAAGAGTTTGTGGTGGAAATTTATTAAAGGGTGAAACTCTACTTGAAAAGTATGTATATTTCCTTATGTTATTATTCAATATCATAAATAAATTACTCAATATTATCAAAAGGAACTTAAAACAAAAAAAAATCTGTTTACTTTTCCTACTGGGAAATCATAGATCGTTTTAACCCAACACATGTTTATGGTTTTCTGGTTGTTAACCTTATCCTGATCATGTTGTCTATCAGTCTCCATCTTAACATTTAGTTTCTCTTCCATATCCATGTTTTCCTACATGGAACCCTAGTATGTGTTATATTGGATTACCCTTTTACTAGTCATTATTTCTTTTAAAGTGATAGATTTATAGACTATTTTTACGATGTATGATTTTCAATGAAGTTTATGAGCCCAATTTTAAAATTACAAGGACGCAATTTCCAAAGGGGGTGATGTAATGACCGAGGTATTTATAGAATAATAATTTTTAATATCTATTAATATTTATCAATAAGTTGTTAATTTTACATTAAAGAAGATTCTTCTTCTGATAGCGTACTCGACTCCTAAAAATGGGTTTTTTCTGAAATCTTGCGTTGCACACAACATTGAGTTATACCAAAACATAATACAATGATATTATTATTGTCTTAATTGGTAGTCAACACATTGCACTGGTAATGGAGGTAATTAATAGTATCGACAAAATTTTGAAATTTTATTACACATGTTTAAATAAAGATTTATTGGTTACCAAAGTTATTAAAAATGGAAATAAAAATGAATTGAATATAAAGGATGTGTTTTTATGAAAACCTATTTAAAAGATACTAATTCTGTTCATAAAGTAATATCACAATTATGTATTTTTATTTAATAAAAAATATATTTTATATATTTAATTTAATGTTTTAAATTCAAATTATACGTTTTCTAGATATAATATAAGATCAAATTTAATTTTTTTGGATAAAAGAAGTATTTTTCTAAAAATGTAGTTTTTTCCACCTTTTGAGGGAGAACCCTTTTTAAATATATTTTTTTTCACTTTTATATGTTCTATTTGAAAAAATATATTTAATTTATAGAAGAGGTACATAAAAATTTACTTTGGAATTTTTTTTGTAATTTTTTGATAAAGTTCGTTTTTTAATGAATAGTTAAAAAACATGGCATTTTAATTCACAACTGCCTCTTCATCTAATTTATGTATACCATTATATTATCATTTTAATTGGTTTTAAAGTGCAATTATATTAATCGTTTATCAATTAATCCAGATTTGTTCATTGGAAATATTTTTATTCTTAAATTTTACATAAACACATGTCAATATTTTGATAGTTTTTACTTCTTAAAAACTCGCTTTTGGTTTTGACAACGGGAATTAATTTTAAATAAATTTCTGAAAATTTTGTGTTTTGAATTTAGAAAAATATATTCCATATTTTTAATAATACGGTTCAAATTTTTTAAATATATACCTTTTATTTTTTGACATTATGAGTAGTAACTTAAGAAATAATTTTGTTTACCATGGTTAAAAGGAAAATCTGATAAATAAGGGTAAAAATTAATATTATAATAATATTAAACTACCCTAACACATTTCCTAATCCTATTTTATGGGATATGTATGCCCATGGGAATACAAGGGTCTATTTTGGGCCCTCATGGAGCCACTTGGGTGTGATAATGACATGTTATAATAATTAATTTAAAGTAAAAAAGAAATATAACATAAACATGTATCTTTTATTAAAAAAATATTGATATGGGGTTATATAAGTGATCTTGTTGACTTAAATATTCATTATAAATCTAAAAATATTTACTATATTATGATATATTATTTATAATTTTTAGACATTAAATAAATAAATTAAATTAGGACACAATAATGATGCATTGATTGCTTCATTAATAACGGATTCAAATAAATGAAATTATAAATGTTAAAATAATTGTAATTTGATTATTTTTAAGTATTAAAAGAATTTTATGGATGATATTTACATATAATATTTGATTTAATTTCTTTGTATTTAAGTATTTATGTTACAAATTTTTAAAAAAATCAAGTATGAATAATGTCCAAAATTAACATAAATCACAACATAAAATATAGAATAGCTTATTGAATGATAATAAATTACTAAAAATATGATATTCGTCCAAATTTTTAATCTAAGTCCCAATATGTCATAAATTACTTTTCTGGGACTTTTGGCATGATATGGTAATTACATTAAACCACAATATGTAAATAGTATGATATCATTGTATGATTAGAATGGGTAAAATAATTATTAAACCAAAAAGATAAGGATAAAAAATTTCAAAACATGTCTAAAAATAGTTTTATGATGGTTATTAAAACCACCATAATATTATATTAGTATTAAAATAGTTTGGGTCTATTTTTAATAGAAATTTTATTTATAATAATTTAATATTTCAAGACTTTCCTAATGTGCCCCTCCTCCCTCTTATAAAAGGATGCCACCTCTACCCACATAACTCACAAATCTCAAGCCCCTTATCTTGTTTTAATTATGAAATAATAAGCTCCCAACATCCCTATATTACTCCAAGAAGCCTTAATTTAGGCAGAAGGCTATTCAAGAAAGCCTTTTGGCTCAAATCGAAAGAACTTACCCGATTTAGAGGTAACATCTTCTCTCAAGTTATTTTCTTTAATTTTCCTTCTCCACTACCAATGATCCTATTATTTGTTGATTAAATAATAGAAATATTATCCTTAGTATACTAGGATGTTTTAATGAGATGTTTTTGGACTACACTTACTCACACCCCCATCTAATGGATACGAACATAATGATTCTGTGTACGGTGAACTGCGGCCAAACAAAATGACATTTGTTCGATTTTCCCCTACCACCATTCATGGTGACTATTATGATGGAACTGTATTTATATACGATATATATTATATATATTGTCTCTATTATTCGGTATTTTTTATTTACATCATACCTTTATGCTTTCCATAATGTGTAAATACGATAATTTCATTTGAGGAAGTGCGGACTAGCACCCCCTCAAAATGATATGACTCATTCATTCCAAACATGGAAAATATAATGGGTATAATTAATGAACATATGTGAAATATATAAAATATATATTATAATTTAATTATAATATACCTATGTATCATTTATTTTTCAATCCTTTATATATGACAATGAAATAAAATTAGCGTTCATGTGTATGTACGACCAACCGTCTCCGTGAACGGTGCATTTTGTTACTTATCTCCAAATGTTATGAACTATTATAAATAAATATATATACTGGATATATATGATATTTAAATAATTAATACTATTCTAGTGATAATTTAATTTTTACCCCATAGACAATTTGTAATTATAAGAAGTTCATTTTCGACTCAAGTACCAAATATCAACAAAATGACGGATATGAACATGAATAATTATATGATTGTTACAAGTAGGTAATAAGTAATATATAGGGAATAATAAACATGAAAAAAATTCTGAATCAATTATAAATTAATTTAATTTTATTATTTAGGGAGAGAAAGAATGAATAAGACAATTTTATTATGCTCGACATATATTATTTCAGTTAAACATGTGTTTTATAACATTTTTAGATCAATGAATGGTAGTTACAAATATAAGGAGGAGTATCTCAAACAACATTCATATCACTTCCTGATGAAATTCATGCAATAATTATTGAAAAGTTGTGTTCGGATGATTGTGAAATGGAAAGGATGCAATTTCCTAAAGGTGGGAATGATGTAATGACATGGGTATTTATAGAATAATACTTTTTATATATATTAATATTTATCATTAAGATGTTAATTTTAAATTAAAGGGGACTATTTTTCTGATAGTGTACTCGACACGCAACAATAGGTTTCTCAGAAATCTTATGTTGCAAAGAGCATTGAGTTGTACCGAAAAATAATACAATATTATTATTATTATTATTTAAAATGGTAGTTAACTCCTAGATTTTAGAAGGGTGGGAATTAATATTATCAAATAAAAATTTAAATATAGTTTACAGATGTTTAAATAATGAATCGTTGGTTACCAAATTTATTATAAATGGAAATAAAAACCAATTGAATATAAAGGATGTGTTTTTATGAAAACCTATTAAAAAGAGTATAATTATGTTCATAAAATCATATCACTCATTATTAATTTTTATTTAATGAAAAATATATTTTATATATTCAATGTAATTTATTAAATTCATCTTATATGTTTTCAAGATGTGATATATGAACAAATTCAATTTTTTAGGTAAAAGAAGTATTTTTTTCTAAAAATAAAGTTTTATTACCTTTTGATGTATATCCCTTTTTGAATCTAGTTTTTGTCACTTTAATATTTTTTATTTGAAAAAAATAAACTTATTTATAGAATTGGTACATAAAAATTTTCTTCGGTTAAAGTTTTTGTAATTTTCTGATAAAGTTCATTTTTATGAATAGTGAAAAAATACAACATTTTAATTCACAGCTGCATTTTCATAAAATTTATTAATAAATTTGGATCGAAATTTTAATTGATGTTAAATATTAATTGGATTATGTTTTATCATTTAATCTAATGTTGTTCATTAGAATTAATTTCACTTTTAAATTGTACATAAACACATGTCAATCTTCTGATAGTTTTTACTTCTTCAAAACCCAATTTTTGGTTTTGACAAAAAGAATTAATTTTAATTTAATATATACCAATTCTGTGTTATTAATTTGGAAAAATAGATTCCATATTTCTATTCATAATATCTAAATTTTTTTAATTGGAATCTTTTATTATTGAATATTATGAATAGTAACATCAGTAATTAATTTATTTACAATGGTTGAAGGGTAAATCCGGTATATAAGGAATAAAATTAATATTATAATTATATTAAACTACCCTAACACGTGTACTAATACTATTGGATGAGATACTTCCAACCATGGATATACTTGGGTCTATTTTCGGACAACATGGAGCCACTTGGGTGTAATAATGACATGTTATAAGAAGTAATTTAAAGTAAACAGAAATATAACATACACATGTATCTTTTAATAAGAAAATTTTTATATGGGGTTATGTTAGTGATATATTTGACTATAAATAGTCAGTATAATAATAAAAATATTTCTTATATTATGATCTTTTATTTATAAATTCTTTACATTAAATAAATAAATTTAATTATGACAAAATGATGATGTAGTGATTGTTTCATTAATAAAGGATTCAAATAAATGATATTATAAATGACAAAATAAATGTAATATGGTTATTTTAAGGACGTACATGAATTTTATGGATGATATTGACATATTATATTTGATTTAATTCCTTTGGTTTAAAGGAATCATGTTATGAATTTTTAAAAAATTCAAGTATGAATAGTGTCCAAAATTGAAATAAACCACAATTTAAAATATAAAATAGTTTATTGAATGATATTAAATTACTAAAAATATAATATACAGAAAAATTTCTAATATAAGTCCAAATATCTCATAAATTTAATTTTTTGGATATTTGACATGATATGGTAATTACATTAACCCACAATATGTAAATAAAATGATATCATTGTAATATTAAAAATGGTAAAATAAGGGTTAAACCAAAAATATAAGGATAGAAAAATTAAAAAATTTGTCTACAAATTATTGTATGATGGTTATTCAAACTGAAATAATATTATCTTCTAATTAAATGAGTTTGGTCTATTTTTAATCGAAATTGAATTTAAAATAAATTAATATTTATTAACTTTCAAAAAGTGCCCATCCTTCCTATTATAAAAGGCCACCACATATACCCATATAACTCACACATGTCAAGCCCCTTGTCCCATAAAAATTCTGACCAAATAATCTCCCAACATCCCTCCCTTACTCCAAGAAGCCTTACTTTGGGAAGAAGTCAATTCATGAAATCCTTTTGGCTCAAATCAAAAGAAGTAACTCGGTTTAGAGGTAACAACTTATCTCGAGTTATTTTCATTCATTTTTCTTATCCACTCCCTATGATCTTATTATTAGTTGATTAAATAATAAAAATATTATAATCAATATACTAGTATTTTTTATGATAATTATTCTAACTACACTTACAAACACCACCATCTAATGGATACGAACACAATGATTCTGTATACGGTGAACTGCTACCTCATGAAACGATAATTGTTTGATTTTCCCCTAACACCTCTCATGGTGGCCATTATGATGTCACGATATTTATATATGATATATATTATATATATAAATTGTCTCTATTCTTCTTTATTCTTCATTTACATCATACCTTTATACTTTCTATAATGTGTAAATAAGAAAATTTCATATCAGGATGTGCGGACTACCGCACCCTCAAAGTGATATGACTCATTAATGCCGTACATGAAACATATAATGGTTATAATTAATTAACCTATGTAACATATATAACATACTTGTTATAATTTAATTATAATATGCCTATATATCATTTATTTTTCAATCCTTTATATATGATAATGAAATGAAATTAGCATTCATGCGTACGTATAGCCTACCGTCTCCATGGACTGTGCATTTCATTTCTTATCTCCCAATGTTATGTACTATTATAAATAAATATATATATATATATTGGATATATATGATATTTAAATCTTAAATACTATTCTTGTGATAATGTAATTTTTACCACATGGAAAATTTTAATTATAACAAGTTCAATTTCGACTCAAGTACCAAATATCAACAAAATGATGGATATGAACATGAATAATTATAGGATTGTTATAAGTAGGTAATAAGTGATATATAAGTAATAATAAACATGAAAAAGTCTATGAATCAAGTATAAATTAAATTAATTTTTTTATTTGGAGAGATAAATAATGAACAAGATAAGTGAGACTCAAGGTAATGAAACTTGTTAACCCAATTTCCATTCATTAGGTTAATCTTCTAATTATTGATTATGGCATTCTATGATTATGTGAGAAATAAATTTTGATATAATATTATGTATTTATACTTTATTTATGTGGATTTATATTTAATACACATAATAAATATATTTTATTAAAAAATGATATTTGTATGCTAATTTCTAAAGTAAATTTTCACTCATTGGTTTTTACACATACTTCATTGATTATATTTTTCCAGGATTATTTTTGGAATCACTATTTATTTATTTATGTTTTAGTTTCCACTTCAATTTTTTGGATATACTATTTCTACACATAATCACCCCATTGATAAATGTTGAACTCTCTGTGAGATGGTTATTTTAATAATCCCAAATCATTGTTGTATTTGTGACAATTTATTCTTTTGTTCAAATTATTATAAATGTGTTTATATTTGTTTAATTCATGTTTACATATGTTTATCTATGTTAAATTATGTATTACTAGTGACCTGTAAGTATTCTGCACTGAACAGACACTTTGTGAGAATTTCATGTCTTGACTCACCGTTAGTTATATTCTAACGCACCGATGAAGATAAAGTCACTGATGATGAACGGTCGCACCGATGATAAACGGTCTCACCAATAATGAACAGTCACACCGATGATGAACAGTCTCACCGATGATGAATGGTCGCACCGATGAAGAGAAAGACACTGATGATGAATGGTCGCACCGATGATGAACGGTCGCACTGATGAAGAGCAAGTCACCGATGATGAATGGTCGCACCGATGATGAACGGTAGCACTGATGATGAATGGTCGCACCGATGATGAACGGTCGCACTGACGGCTACTGATGATTAATGATCCCCCGATGCTGATGCTACCAAAACCGATGCAGATTCAAAATGACTCACCAATCTAATGACTCACCAATAGTCATGAAAACTGTTTGAATTTCTATAAACAATTATTTAATTCCAACGGTCATATTTGATGTTTTTAATGCAATTAATGATATTTAATGTTAGTTTTTGGAATGTCAAGATATTGTACCTTGTACCTATGAAAAGTTAACAATTCCCATTGTCGGATCATGTGGAATAAAAAAGAAGATCAAGCTGTAGAAAAAGAGTGTGCATGAAAAGGAATAAAGATAGAATTCTTCCATGAATGTACATACAAACAGGGAGAACACACGAGGAAGTTGAAGGGGGCATATGCAAGCTCTTAAAGGAACTCTCATGCATGAAATCCAGCACTACTGAAGAACACACAAAGAACACAGGAAATCAGAAAACACACTCATTTGTGAAGGGCATAAAGCTGAACCACGATACTCTATTTTCAACGGAAAAACACAGAAGGACTCAGAAGCATTTCTGCTAAATCCAATGAGTCCAGAGCTGCACTGCCAATCAATAGATATTTCTAAAATTTAATATACTCTATCTAAGTGAATTGTTATTTACTGTTCATTAGGGTGTGTACTCTGTATATCTTTTACACACACAATGTCTCATGTGCTGAACTGGAGGATACTAAATCCTCATTCCAAACTCCATACATTATAATGTATCCCACTAAGGATAGTGATAGAGGTCAAGTGTGACATGGACAGCCTGTGTGTTGTTGTCTTTTTTTTCTCACAAATAACTATGGTAGAGGTCTTAGGACCTAGATAGTATTGAACTGGAATAACCCCGATCCAAGTTTTGAATCAAATTTATATATAAATTTGAGAGGACTAAGTCTCATCTTGAGACTAAACCTATTGGTTATATCTAATGTGTTTTTAGTATAAGTTAAAGTATACTTTAGGAATCTTTTATTCTGTTTCTAACTACTTTGAAGTACAATTTTTTTTATAGTTACTTTGATAGTTAAATTAGAAAGTTTTTATACATATTGTAAACTAGTAAGTTAGTTTCAAAAGTCAATTTAATCTTCATATTAAATTAACTGAGACCTAATCAATCTTTGAAAAACTAATTGAACATTTACAATATGTATTAATTCACTACAGTTTAACTTTTTTTTTAAATAGGGGGATTTTAAGAGAAACATTTTTAACATAAATTTTAATTGGAACTCAATTCACACCCCCCCCCCCACCTCTTGAGTGTCCACTCCGACCAACATTTGGTATCATAGGATTGTTTTGTTTATCAAAGTTTTCAAATAATCTATTTTGGAACTGTGATTTTAGTTGTATTTTAAAGATCTAAAATTTTGATTAGTTCTAAATGTTATCTCTTTAAACTTATTTGCTAAACTCTAGTACTCTAGTTATGGATAATAGATTAGAAGGTGTTTCTACCAACATGCCACCATTCTTTAATGGTACAAATTATGCCCAGTGGAAACTAAAAATGAAAATTCATTTAGAAAGTTTGGGATTTGATATCTGGACTGCTATAGAAACCGAATATAAGATTCCAGAAACTATTAGAACTACTTGGGATGAATCTACTAAGAGAGCTTACAATAATAATTGTAAATCTTTGAATGCTCTGTATTTTTCTTTAGGAGATGAAGAGTTCAATAAAATATCTTCTTGTAAAACTACCTATGAAATATGGGATACTTTGAGTGTTTCTCATGAAGGAACAACTAATGTTACAGAAATGAGATTGAATACATATACTATTAAATATGATAATTTCAAAATGAATACTGATGAACCTATCTCGGACATGTATCTCAGGTTCAATGAGATTTTCAATACAATGATATCTCTTGGAAGAGATGTCACTACTAAGGAACAAATCATGAGGATATGAAGTTGTCTACCAGATAGATGGAGAGGCACTTCTATCTCAATTAGGGAATCATGTGACATAAGAAAACTACTAGTCAAGGAGCTTATTGGTAATCTTATGATGTATGAAGAAGAAATCAAGGTGAATAAGGAAGAAGATGATGAACCTAAAAGGAAGTCTATAGCTTTTAAATTTACTACTTCAAGGAGTAAGGACAAAGACAATGTTCAAATATAGACTGAAAGTTAAACAAGTGAAGATTCAGACTCTGATAGTGATACAGAGATGGCTCAAATAGCCCGGATATTTAAGAAGTTCTATAGGAAGAAGAGATTCTTTAGAAAATAAAACTACAAAGGAAAGTATGACAACAAGGGACATTGGAAAAAGGATTGGAAAACGCCTGACAAGAATGATGAAGTTGTCTACTATGAATGCAAAAGGAAAGGCCACATTAAAGCAGACTGTCCAAAATTGAAGTTCAAAAAAAATATGACTATAAGGAAAATAAGTACAAGAAATCCATGAAAGCTACCTGGAGTGCTTTAGAAGATAGCACGAGTGAATCTGAAGTTTCTGATTCTGAAAAAAAATCGTACCAATATGTGTTTCATGACCAATACCTCTGAGGTACCTGTTTCCCCTATACTGAATGGTTATTATTCTGGAAAAGATTCTGAATTTTAAAACATGTCTAGTGAGGAACTTTTTGAATATTGTAACATGCTGGAAGAAACATGAAATGAACTTAAGGACAAATATAAGTCACTAAAAACAGCATGCTCTCACTACAAATGTTAAATCTTCCTTTGATATAGAAAAGGAAAAGAATTATCAACTCTTAAAGGAAAATACAGAACTTAAAATTTATAACGTGAAACTTAGAAAGGACTTAGATAAATTCACAAATGGAAAGTATACTCTAACTCAAATTTTAGGAAATCAAGTTGCACCAAAATATACTACTAGTTTGGGATACCAACCTGGAAAGAGAAAGTTTACTAAAACAATATTTATCTCTAAATCTGGAAAAAATTCTACTAGTTCCAGTTCTGGAAATTCATATGCTTCAACTAGTTATCCTTATGATTATAGATCAACTAATTTTTATATTTAAAAATATATTGATTCTGTAAATTATATGAAACCCATAAGACAAATCTTGGTACCTAAATCTTTGATTGCTAAACTATCTGGACCCAAGAAGATCTGGGTACCAAAATCATTTTCCATCTAAATATGTTTTGTAGGAAACATGTTTGAAGAGTTCTCACAAGAAGATATGGTACTTGGAAAGTGGATTTTCAAGACATATGTCTATAGATTATTCATGCTTTAAAATATTAATAAAAGTTGATGGAGGCCATGTCACCTTTGCAGATAATTCTAAAAGAAAAATCATCGGCCTAGGCCAGATTTGTAATACTGATTCAGTTTTGATTTCTAAAGTTTTATTTGTCGATGGACTTAAGTATAACCTGTTAAGTATTTCTCAATTATGTGATGATGTCTTTAATGTTAAGTTTGAAAATTATTCTTGTAATTTTTTTAACTCTAAAAATGTTTTAGTGTTCTCTACCTTGAGAAATTAAAATGTTTATGCTGTTGATCTGAATTACTTAGCCAAACAAAATGTTACTTGCCTAAATTATTTTCATAAAGAGTCTAGGCTTTGGCACAGAAGATTGAGACACTGCAATATACATTCACTTAGAAAGCTGACTAGTAAGAACTTGGTTAGAGACCTACCTAAACTTGAATTCCCAAATAACAAAGTTTGTAATCCCTATCAAAAAGGAAAATAACATAAAGTTTCTTTTAAATCAAAGAAAGAAGTTTCAAATTCTCAACATTTCCATTTGGTTCACATGGACTTGTTTGGACCTTTTAGAGTTTCTAGTTTAAATGGGAAGCACTATGTCTATATCCTAGTAGATGACTTTTCTAGATATACTTGGGTATACTTCTTGGATCACAAAAGTAAAGATTGTTCTTAATTTATTAGATACTCCAAGTCTGTGGAAAACCTTAGTGGACTTAAGATTAAAACCCTGATATGTGACCATGGCCATGAGTTTGAAAATAATGAGTTTGAATCTTATTGCTCACACAATGGAAATATTCACAACTTTTTTGCTACTAGGACACCTCAGCAGAATGGTGTAGTAGAAAGAAGGAATAGAACCCTTCAAGAAATAGCAAGAACCGTGCTTAATGAGTATGACGTGCCTATTTACTATTAGGATGATGCTGTGAATACATCTTGTTATATTGTTAATAGAGTCTTAATTAGACCTATTCTCAAGAAGACCCTTATGAATTATGGAATAATAGAAAACATAAAGTTAGTTACTTCATAGTCTTTGCCTATAAAGTTTTTATTATTAATAAAAAGCATAATATTGAAAAGTTTGCATCTAAGAGTGATAAAGGAATTTTTCTTGGTTATTCTTTAACTAGAGAAGCCTATAGAGTATTTAAAAATAGAACCAAATGTGTGGAAGAATCTGTTCACATTAAGTTTTATGAAACTGTTCCACATGAGCCTAAAACCTCTGTTGAAAATTTTGAAGAAGATTTGATTGTTCTGGACCTTAATGATAAAACTAAAGAACCTGCTGTAAAAATATCCAGTTCTAGACATATTCCAGAATCTGCTTCTGTTGAACCCAAACATAGAGATGAACCTGAAATTTCTAGCCCAACCTTTACTAGATCAACTAGGATTCTAAAGAATAATCCTTTAGATTTTGTTGTTGGTAATCTTGATAGAGGGACACAGACTAGAGCTTCTCTAAGAAACCAGGTTGAACATCAAGCCTTTCTTTCATAGCTAGAGCCTAAAAATTTCAATGATGCTATTAATGATGAATTTTGGGTAATGGATATGCAAGAAGAGTTAAATCAATTTGAAAGAAACAAAGTCTGGGAATTAGTTGACAGACCCAAGGACACTTTAACAATAGGAACTAGATGGGTTTTTAGAAACAAATTTGATGATTCTGGAAACATAGTTAGAAACAAAGCTACATTAGTTGCACAAGGATATAGCCAAGAAGAAAGTATAGACTATGAGGAAACCTTTTCACCTGTAGATAGATTAGAATCTATTAAAATTCTACTTGCCTATACTGCTCATCTGAATTTCAAGTTATATCAAATGGATGTTAAAAGTGATTTTCTAAATGGCTTTATTGTTGAAGATGTTTTTGTTGAACAACCACATGGATTTACTAATCCTCAGTTTCCAAATCAAGTTTTTAAACTTTATAAAGCTTTATATGGTTTAAAACAAGTTCCAAGAGCTTGGTATGATAGACTTAGTAATTTTCTTATTTCAAAAAGTTTTACAAAATGGATTGATGATCCAACTCTTTTTATTAAAAGAATTTCTAAAGATGTTTTAATAGTACAAATCTATGTTGATGATATTGTTTTTGGATCATCTAATCATTCATTATGCATGGATTTTTCAAAGATTATGAAAAATGATTTTGAAATGAGTTTAATGGGAGAACTCAAATATTTTCTTGGATTTCAAGTTTTCCAAAATGAAAATGGTATTATTTTGAATCAAAGTAAATATACAAAGAATATTTTAAAATGTTTTGGTTTGGATAGTATTAAGGAAATTGATACTCCTATGAGTACGGTCTGTAAATTAGATCCAGATGAAACTAGGAAACCAGTGGATCAAACAAATTATAGAGGTATGATTGGAAGATTACTTTACCTAACTTCTAGTTGACCAGATATTATGTTTAGTGTGTGAATGTGTGCCAGATTTCAAGCTAATCCAAAAGAATCTCATTTGCTTACTGTTAGATGAATTTTTAAGTATCATAAACACACTGTAAACTTAGGTTTGTTTTACCCAAAAGAATAATCCATTGAGAAAATGAGTTATTCAGATGCTAACTTTACTGGTTGCAAGTTGGATAGGAAGAGCACATCTGGAACATGTCATATTTTGGGAAATTCCCTAGTATCTTGGTGTAGTAAAAAGTAGAATTTTGTAGCTTTGTCTACTGCAGAAGCAGAGTATATAGCTGATGGTAGTTTCTATGCACAAATTATGTGGATAAAACACACTCTATTGGAATATGGATATGATTTTAAGCATGTTTCAATCAACTGTGATAACAATAGTGCAATTAAAATTTCAAAGAACCATGTGTCTCAGTCTAGAACCAAACACATTGATGTAACACACAACTTTTTGAGAGACCACTACCAAAAAGGTGATATTACTCTTGAGTTTATAGGTACTGAACATCAATTAATTGACATTTTTTCCAAGCCCTTAAATTCTGAAAGGATAGACTCAATTAAACAAGAGTTGGGTATGAGAGATCTGTGAAACTGATCTGTCAAACCGATCTGTCAAACCAATCTGTCAAACCGATCTGTCAAACCGATCTATCAAACCAATCTGTCAAACTGATCTATCAAACCGATATGTCAAACCGATCTCTCAAACAGATCTATGAAACCGATCTGTCAAACAGATCTGTGAAACCGATCTGTCAAACTGATCTGTCAAACTGAACTGTCAAACCGATTTGTCAAACCGATCTTTCAAGTCGATTAGTGATACCGATTGGGTTGTACTATTTTTAAAATAATTATTGTCTATTTAAAACAACGTTGTTTTAATTAATCGATATTTTATTGTTTGTAACCCTAAATGAAACAAATAATGACACGTGGCTATTTCATTCTCTAAATACTGTTGACCTTCCATTTCCCGCCGAACTATCTCTTCTCTTTTCTGTAACCCGAGCCTTCTGAATCTTTCAAAGCCTATCAATTGTCTCAAACCTCATAATGGCCAAGAAAAAGAGGCAGGGAAAGGAATCTTAAGGAACTTCACCTGTCAAGCGTGCTCGAGGTGAGTCGAGCAGTACGACGTAGAGGTCTGTGAACCCGGAGCTAGAAAAGCGGGATGTTATAGCTGAAAAAAATATATGTTCATAATGGGTTTTATCTATAAAGTCAATTCTCTTGAAAGTGTTGGAAATGTAAGGTTGGAAGAATTTGTTCTGTGATAATGATAGGGTCTTTTACCCGAAGCTGGTGCATGAGTTTTATTTGATCCTGGATATAGTATTGGACGGAGTAGAGGCTGCGAGATTTTCTTCTATAGTAAAAGGGAAAAAGATTACTTTTTCATCAAAGTAGTGGGCAGAATGTCTAGAAGTATCTCACAATGGAATATACGAGGACTATTCTGGTAATATTCCTACCATAAATGATTACTTTTCTTATGAGTTGGATGGTGAGAATCGAATCTTGTTTAAATTTATTCAACATCAAATATGTCCTCGAAAAGGTGACATTGCTTTAGTAAAGAATTAGGATGTGTTTCTGTTATTCATTTTTTTGAATGGTGAAAAGATCAATCTGTGTAGATATTTTGCTGATCATATTGTTGAGATGATAAAACCTTCAAAGAAAGCTACTACTCTGTTTTATTCTAAGAAGATTTCTACCATGCTGAAATTCTTGGGCTGTGTGGATGATGGAGATTAGTGTATCTCATCAATTAGATTCTATTTCAACAAAGTTATTTTTAAGAGGATGAAAATCAATTGGAACCCATGGAAGAAAGCTTTGTTTGCTGATGAAGAAAAGTTATATGAGTTCTTTAATCCTACTGATCATCCAAGGAGACCAAAGGAGATAAGAGATCCTAGTTTAAAACCTGGTGAGGAAGTGATTTATTCAGATGAAGAAGAGGAATCAGTAGTTCCTAAGGAAACTGGTGAATCTAGTAAGAAAGGAGCAGAAGAAGAAGAATCTAATGATAATCTAAATGATGAAGAGGAGGTTGAATCATCTCCTGATGACAGGATCAATCCTGATACTGTTATCCTGAAGAAAAGAAGGATGGAATTTGGTTCGTCAAGCCATCCTCTCAAATTATCAGAGATTGAACCTCTTTTAGATGATGAAGAAGAAGGTGAGACTGATGAATCAACCTCTAAGGAGTATGAAACCAGAAGTACAGACAGTTCAAGTGATAGATCAATTAATGATGATGATGGTGATGAGGGTGATGCTGATGGTGATGGTGGTAGTGGTGGCAGTGATAGTGATGGTGGTGATTATGCTGATGCTGATGCTTGACCTATAGAAGGTCAGAATATGATCCAAGATGATCCTCAATCTTAACCAATTGAGCAAGAAAATTTCCCTGAGGCTAAGAGGACAGAATAGTTGGAGAGTGATGGGGATGAGGAAGTCCTTCCTGAAAATTCTGGACGAGCTCAGTTTGTGAAACCTATGTATCCTTCATGCAAAGCTGCATGGGAAGAACATCCAGGTCTTACTGTTCTGGGATTATATTACCCAGAGGAATAATAAGGTGTAGAATTGGATCTTACAGGAATAAGTGATTCAGTTAAGGCTCAATTAGTTGCAGATTTTTTGCAAAGAGTAGATGTCCGGCCTGATTCTTCAGTGTTTCAATCTAGACCTGATCCTGCAGTTTATAAATCTGACTTTGGCAGATTTAAGGATAAATTGATTCAAGCTGTTAGGGAGACTGTGAAAGATGAGTTATCTTATATTCCTTCTCCTGCTCCTATGACTTTATTTGATGCTGTTATGGATGATTTGGCTCAAAGAGTGGTAAGCCTTATCAAACCCGGCATGTGCAATTATAGTGAGTCGATTTCCAGGAACATTACCTCTTTGAATCAAACACTCACAGATTTAGGCAGCAATCTACTTTCTCTGCCAGGAAATTTCCTAAAAACCATCTCTGGTATGATGGAAGTATTAAGAAATTTGATAGAACATTTGAAGAAGGCAGATTTGAGGAAGTTGAAAGCTGAGATCACGAAAGTTGTTGCTCAGGCTAGTTCTTCAAAAGTAACCAAGATTACTGGTCATGATCTTAATACTTTAAAAGATGTTGTTAGAGAATAGCTGGAATATCTTGTAAAGATTTTGGATTTAGATTATTTGAAAAAGATGAAAGAGCATAGTGATCATATTCATAAGATGGGGCAGCTGTATTCAACTGATGCTACCAAGGCTCAAAAAAGAGATTAAGGAGAAAGTGGATCATTATTTCTCTAAGATTTACACAAAGCATGAGTTGAATCATCATTTTAAAGTACTGGATGACAATTTGAGACTCCATCCAGTTACTCAAGCTTTTAAGGCTCAAGTTCAGCAGTTAAATGATTTTACTCCTACTTTAGAAAATTTCATGCGGAATAAGGATGATTTTGAAAAGGCTATGAAGTACGGTGGAGAAGTAATTCAGGACTTCATAAATTTTCTCAAAACCTACCTTCATGTGAAAGCTATGGACATTGTTTTTCCTACTGCTGAGTCTCTTCAATCATAAGATGTTGCTCTCGGTTAGATGTATGTTTCTCAAGCTCTCTCCAGTATTTAGCCAGTCTTTCAATAGCCTCCTTCAGAACGACCTTCTCCGCAACAGGTGACCTTGGAACCCACAATTCGTCTAGCTTGAGTTTTCCTACCTCTTTTATCCATCTAACTAGTTCAACATTCCACCCAACCACCTTCTGGACCATCCATTCCTCCCACTTCCAAAGGATAAGCTTCCTTGCAACCCGAGAAATAGTTGTTTCTGTCAATTTTTGATAGGGTGTCTATTACCTGTACTTTTTTACTTATGTCTGTGATTTTTTTACTCGTTGTTGATATGGAATATTCTTTCTTATCTTCCTTATCTCTTATTTTTGATAATCCCAAAGGGGGAGAGAAATCAGGGAGATCATGCATATGAGAAATCAGGGAGATCATGCATATGAGAAATCAGGGAGATCATGAATATGAGAAATTAGGGAGATCATGCATATGAGAAATCAGGGAGATCATGCATATGAATGGGTGAACTGGATGTGTATATGAGCCCATGATGGCTATTTACCACATGCATGCATACACAGGGGGAGAAATTATGCCTCTGTATCTCCGTGGGAGTAATAATGAGAATGAATTGTATTATATGACTTGTATTATATGGGGTGAATGACTCAGTTATATAAGTTTTGTTTGATATTCTAACCCTGTTTAATCTTTTGGAATATATTCTTTTTATATAGGGGGAGCATACTGAATGACACAATATCTTCCCTATTCATTTATGTCATTGATTTTTGATTATCAAAAAGGGGGAGATTGTTGAACTCTCTGTGATATGGTTATTTTAATAATCCCAAATCATTGTTGTATTTATGACAATTTAGTCTTTTGTTCAAATTATTCTAAATGTGTTTATATTTGTTTAATTCATGTTTACATATGTTTATCTATGTTAAATTATGTATTACTGGTGACCTGGAAGTATTCTGGACTAAACAGACACTTTGTGAGAATTTCATGTCTTGACTCACCGTTAGTTATATTCTAACGCACCGATGAAGAGAAAGTCACCGATGATGAACAGTCGCACCAATGATGAACGGTCGCACCGATGATGAACAGTCGCACCGATGATGAATGGTCACACCGATGATAAACGGTCGCACCAATGAAGAGCAAGTCACTGATTATGAACGGTCACATCGATGATGAACGGTCGCACCGATGAAGAGCAAGTCACCGATGATGAATGGTCGCACTGATGATGAACAGTCACATGGATGATGAACGGTCACATCGATGGCTACCGATGGTTAATGAGCCACCGATGCTGATGCTACTGAAACCGATGCAGATTCAAAATGACTCACCGATCTCATGACTCGCCGATAGTCATAAAAACTTTTTGAATTTATATAAACTCTTATTTAATTCCAACGGTCATATTTGATGTTTTTATTGAAATTAATGATATTTAATGTTAGTTATTGGAATTTCATGAGACCGTACCTCGTACCTATGAAAAGGTAACCATTTACATTGTCAGAGCATGTGGAATAAAAAGGAAGATCAAGCTGCAGAAAAAGAGTGTGCGTGAAAAGGGCATAAAGACAGAATTCTTCCATGAATGTACATACAAACAGGGAGAACACATGAGGAACTTGAATGGGGCATATGCAAGATCTTAAAGGAACTCTCATGCATGAAATCCATCACTACTGAAGAACACATGAAGAACACTGAAAATCAGAAAACACACTCACTTGTGATGGACATCATGTTGAACCACGATACTCTGTTTTCAATAGAAAAACTCAGGACTCAGAAGCATTTCTTCTAAATCCAACGAGTACAAAGCTGCACTGCCAATCACTAGGGCTTTCTAAACATTCATTTACTCTATATAAGTGAATTGTTATTTACTGTTGATAATTGTGTGTACTCTGTATATCTTTTACACACAAACTGTCTCCTGTGCTGAACTGGAGGATACTAAATCCTCATTCCAAACTCCATACATTATACTGTATCCCACTGAGGATTGTGGTAGAGGTTAAGTGTGACCTGGACAGCCTGTGTGATGTTGTCTTTCTTTTTCCATGAAGAACTGTGGTAGAGGTCTTAGGACCTAGACAGTATTTAACTGTCATTAACCCCGATCCAGGGTGTGGATCAAATTTATATATAAATTTGAGATGACTAAGTCTTGGATTGAGACCGAACCTCTTGGTTATATATGCTGTCTTTTTTGTATATGTTAAAGTATACTACATGTATCTTTTATTCCTCTACTAACTACTTTGAAATACAATTTGTTTTAAAGATACTTTGATAGATAAATTATCAAGTGTTTATATATATTGTAAACCAGTAAGTTAGTTTCCAAAGTCAATTTAATCTTCATATTAAATTAACTGAGACTTAATCAATATTTGAGAAACTAATTGAACATTTACAATCTGTATAAATTCACTACAGTTTAACTTTGTTTTTAAATAGGGGGATTTTAAGAGAAACATTTTTAACAGAAATTTTAATTGGAACTCAATTCACTCCCCCCCCTCTTGAGTGTCCACTCCGACCAACAATAAATTCTTAAGTCATTTATATTAACTTTTTAAGTGAAATATTAAATCAATATCATTTCCTTGAGTTAAACATCCTTGTTGTTGTTTTTGTTTTTCTAGGAATTTGTTTGAATTCCCTCTGATTGTTTTACTCTTAATATCAACTTATATTGTGTGTATTTATATTTTCAACACGTAGTCATATCATTTATTTATCCTTAATCTAATGATGTAATATTTGTAAGGGACATCGTCTCAGTATCATTTCATTGTGGAATATCTTGACGGCATGCTCCTTTATTGTCCTATAAGGTGTATAAAAACCCATTTTGACATGCTATGTCATGAATTAATATATTCTCATTATATTTATAATATTTAAAATTTTATTCATTAATGATTATTATTCAAGTGTTTCTCAAGTAGAAAGGCACTCTATAACTAAAAAATCTTTTTAAATTCTTTAAAGATTTATTCTTCTAAAACCTTCTATTTCTGGTCTATGTTTTCACAACATGTTTTATGGATGTATTTATATGACATTAATGTTTACAATTTCTAATTTATTTTAAATGTTTCAAATTGGAATGAGACACTTTGATTTAAATTCTCTTTATTAATGGTTTTAAAATGGATTTTGAAATGGATTGAGTTTTTCAATATCTTGAATTGTTTTATTGGGATTAAAATTAAATGTTATTAGTGAAATGTTGATAATTTCCATATTTTAGGTGTTATGATTATATAATTATTATTGAACATTTGACAGATGGTTACATGATAAACCAATGATGGGTGGTTACGTGATAAACCAAATGATCGGTGGTTCCGTGATAAACCAAGGAATAATGGTTACGTTATAACCTTCAATGCATTGTCTATGGATGTCGTCCATATGGATATTCTATTTACTGATATGTGTAGAATTTTATTGTATGGTTATTCTAATTAAGTATTTTTATCTCCCAAGTTACCTTTATATGCTATATTATACTTTCTGTGGGATTTATGGTAATATTTTGGTTACAAAAAGGGTAACCAATGATCTTATGTTTAGTAAAGTATATTTAATACTTATTAATGGTGAAAAGTATTACTTTATGATAAAGTATTCATGGTATTCATTTTATCCCAATAATAAAAGTTTTCTTTCATTATGTATCCCTTACTGATCTTTTTATCTTCATACCATGTTTTGAAATGTTTTTCACGTGACATAAAGAAGAATAGAGTCAATGAAAAGATTAACGAAAAGTTATGCTGTTAAAACATGAAACGATGTAATGCTTATTTTTATAGGTTTTTTGTTTTATGAAAAAAGGATAGTGAGTAAAATTGTTGAAATGTAATATTCAAGATGTTATGTACAAGTTATGATATAATTATCTAAATCTATAAACCTTAATAGATACTAGTAGTAAATTAAATTCAATTGTTGAAATATCTCAAAATAAAGTTACCTTTATGTTTGTGGCCTTATAATTGGTATCGGAGGAATGTTTTAGACAATATTATCAATTATGAGTTTTCATTAAACACAAGGTTATGATCGACATTTATTATTTATGTTAAATATGTGTTTTAAAACATTTTCATATCAAGGAATTATGGTTACAAATAGATGGAGGATGATCTTAAATAACATTCATATATCTTCCTGATGAAATGATTGTAATAATTAGTTCAATGTCATGTTCAGATGATTGTGAAACTTTTTCTAGAATACAAATCACTTGATAGTAGTTTTTTGAGATATCAAACACCTCCATTATACCTTGATACCACTATGGATAATGTGTTTTATTTAATCAAATCATATTTTCTCAATATTCTAATATTTTTAAGAAAGGTTAATATTATTAATGGATTTTCAAATATTTTTCATTATCACAAGATTTGGAATCATATTATGATTTTGAAAAAGGTCCTGAAGAAGGAGACCCTTGCATAACCTGTTTATATTTTCTTTTAAAATATATTCATTCAACACATACTTATGGTATTTTAAAAGTAAAATTTATTTAATGATTCAACTAAAATCACTCTAAATATTTTATAAAAAATGTTTTATTATATGTTTTGAAATTATATCCCATACATGATTATTTTCTGAAACTATTTTTTGTGAACACCCATATGATCGAAGTTGTACAAGGTGTATTTGGATAAAGGAAGAAAATTATTTTGAAGGATCCCTAAATAATTGTTGCAATTCATGGACCATATATCTACATGAACAAGATGATGATGAAATGAGGTGAAAAATATGATCAAGGTATGACGTTATTTCTTTGGGAATAGTGTTATTTTATCATATGAACATGGAAAAAAATGAAAATATATATAAGACTTCATGAATTATGATGTTGAGGTCATTATGAGTTGGGATTTAAGTGAGAGGTATAATACAACCATTGAGGGTAAAAAATGTTATGGTTATTTTTAATTTTATAAAAAGGGACAACAAGCATGATGGGTGATAACCCATTGCTTTTGGAAAAGCCATGGGTATCAAACCCAAGACCATACCATGACAAGGGTGCATCACCTCCCACTAGCCTACATGAATTCCCTAGTTAGTATGACTTATTTTCTTATTAAAATGATTCTATATATCAAGAATACATTTATTTTTTGAACTTATGTTTTATAAAATGGATATCCTTAATATAGGAAAATGATTTGGTTATTAACTGATAAATTTTGGTTTGTAATATGTTCATTCTTTTGAGAACACTATATACCTATGGAAAATAGAACACTACGGTATTTCATTTGAGAAGTAATGGTTGAATTTTATTTTGGAAGAATCTATGTTTTTATTGTGGAAATATGGAGATATGGATTATTTATTGAAATGATTAACCTATCATATAAAATATTTGATTATATTAATTACTTTTTAGTGTGATACTTTAAGAGTAGTCAATGTTATTTCGAGATAAATGTTATGATTTATCATGGAAGACTATGTGATCAAATACTTCTGAATTTTTTGATTTAATCTTATATTGTATTACTTTGAATAATGTTAAGGATAATTTTTTATTTCATATTACATGTTGAAATTTGTGGTATTTTTTGTTGAATTTTGGTGGTTAAGAATATTATTTCTTTTTATAACAGATTATCCTTTTTGGGGATTATCTAATCTTATACTAACCATTTTGGTTTTGGTTAATTTATAAAGACAAGGAAAATATATAGTTCACATTTTTTGGATTATTTTATTCTCTAAAAGTTGATTCTAGTGATTCAGGTTTGAAAATGTCATCTTTAATACCCGTTATTTTGAGAAAAGATGAGATTGTCGTAGAAATTTATTAAAGGATGAAACTCTACTTGAAAAGTATTTATATTTACATATGTTATTCATCAATCTCATAAATAAATTACTCAAATTTATGAAAATAAACATAAAAAAAATGTTGTCCTTTGAATTTTCCTACTAGGAAATCAAAGACCGGTTAACTCGTCAAACATTTATTATTTTCTAGTAGTTAACATTCACCTGATCATGTATTATATCACTCCCCATATAAACTTGACACTTATTTTCACTTCCATATCAATTTTTTCCTACATGGAATCCTAATATGTGTTGTCTTGTGTGACATTTGTACATCACTTTCCTTATTTTAAAGTGATAGATTTATTAACTCTTTTTCCGATGTGGGATTTTCATTGAAGTTTATAAGCCCTATTTTAAAATGGTTAGGATGAAATTTCTAAAATGGGGGAATGACATAATGACCTAGGTATTTATAGAATAATAATTCTTTATATATATTAATATTTATGATTAATATTTTAATTTTATGTTAAAGATGACTCTTTTTCTAATAGCGTAATCGACACGCAATAATGGGTTTCTCTGAAATGGTAGTTAAGGACAAGAAGTTGGAATTGTGGGAATTAATAGTATCAAATAAAAATTGAAATATTGTTTACACATTTTTAAATAATGAATCATTGGTTACCAAATTTATTATAAATAGAAATAAAAACCAATTGAATATAAAGGATGTGTTTTTATGAACACTTATTTGAAAGAGTATAATTGTGTTCATAAAATCATATCAATCTTTATAGTTTTTATTTAATGAAAAAATATATTTTATATATTCAATTTAATGTTTTAAATTCATCTTATATGTTTTCTAGATATGATATATGAACAAATTAAATTTTTCGAATAAAAGAAGTATTTTTTTTAAAATGTAGTTTTACTCCCTTTTGATGTATATCTCATTTTGAATCTAATTTTTTCCACATTAATATGTTCTATTTGACAAAATAAATTTATTTTATAGAATTGGAACATAAAAATTTACTTCGATTAAATTTTTGGTAATTTTTCGATAAAGATCATTTTTAATGAATAGTGAAAAAATACTACATTTTAATTCACAACTCCATTTTAATCAAATTTATTAATAAAGATAGATTGGAATTTTTTGTTGATTTTAAATTTTTATTGGATTATTTTTTTATCATTTAATCCAATTTTGGTCATTTGAAGTAATTTTACTTTTTAATCGGACATAAACACATGTCAATATTTTGATAGTTTTTACTTTCTCAAAACATGCTTTTTGGTTTTGACAACGGGAAATAATTTTAAATTAATAAATACCAATTAAATTTTATGAATTTTAAAAAATGGATTCCATATTTGGAATCATAATATTAAAATTTTTTAAATAGGAAACTTTTATTATTGGACATTATGAATAGTAACTTCATTAATTAATTTATTTACCATGGTTGAAGGGTAAATCTGGAAAATAAGGGTAAAAATTATTATTATAATTATATTGAAGTTCCATAACACATGTCCTAATCCTATTGGATTAGAAATTTCTAACCATATAAATACTTGGGTTTATTTTGGCACCCCATGGAGCTACATGGGTTTAATAATGACATGTTATAAGAAGTAATTTAAAGTGAACAGAAATATATAATAAACATGTATCTTTTACTAAGAAAATTTTTATATGGGATTATATTAGGGATATATTTGACTATAAATATTAAGTATAAATATAAAATTATTTTCTATATTATGATCTTTTATTTATAATTTTTTGACATTAAAAAAATAAATTTAATTATGACACAATGATGATGTAGTGATTGTTTCATTAATAAAGGATTGAAATAAATGATATTATAAATGTTAAAAGAAATATAATATGGTTATTTTGATGTCATACATGAATTTGATAGATTATATTGACATATTATATTTGATTTAATTCCTTTGGTTCGAAGGAATCATGTTATGAATTTTTTAAAAATTCAAGTATGAATAGTGTCCAAAATTGACAAAAATCACAACTTAAAATATAAAATAGTTTTTTGAATGATATTAAATTCCTAAAAATATAATTTACACCGATATGGTTAAGATAAGTCAAAATATGTCATAAATTTCTTTTTTAGGGTTGTTTGACATGATATGGTAATTACATTAACCCACAATATGTAAATAACATGATATCATTGTAAGATTAAAAAGGGTAAAATAAGTTTTAAACAAAAAAGATAAGGATAAAAAAATTTAAAACGTGTCTAAAAATTATTGGATGATTGGTATTCAAACCATAATCATCTTATATTTTAACTAAATGAGTTTTGGTCCATTTTTAATTGAAATTTAATTTATAATAAATTAATATTTCTTGACTTTCCTAAAGTGCGCATTCTCCCTTTTATAAAAGGCCACCACCTCTATGCACATAACTCACACATCTCATGTGCCATGGATCATCCAAATTCTGACCAAATAAGCTTCCAACATCCTTCCCTTACTCCAAGAATATTTACATTGGGCAGAAGGCAATTCAGAAAAGCTTTTTTTCTCAAATAAAAAGAAGTTACCCAATTTAGAGGTAACGACTTCTCTCAAGTTCTTTTATTTAATTTTATTTATCCACTAAATATGCTCTTATTATTCATTTATTACATATTAAAAAAATTATAATCATTATACTAGGTTTTTTTATGAGAAGGACTCATACTACACTTACACACACCTCAATCTAATGGATATGTACATAATTATTCTGTGCACAGTGAACTGCTCCCTCACGAAACGATGATTGTTCGATTTTCCCCTACCACCTCTCTTGGTGGCCATTATTATGGAAATTTATTTATATATGATATATATTATATTTAAATTTTCTCTATTCTTTTGTATTTTTTATTAACATTATACCTTTATGCTTTCTATAATGTGTAAATACGATAATTTTATTTGAGGAAGTGTGGA
Source organism: Viscum album (assembly GCA_963277665.1). Taxonomy (NCBI): domain Eukaryota; kingdom Viridiplantae; phylum Streptophyta; class Magnoliopsida; order Santalales; family Viscaceae; genus Viscum; species Viscum album. The sequence continues at coordinate 585,321,058 of OY728141.1, read as the reverse complement.
GTACCGCCCCCTCAAAGTGATATGACTTGTTCATTCCATACATGAAACATATAAAGGGTAGAATTAAGGAACATATGTAATATATGTAAAATATATATTATACTGTAATTATAATATACCTATGTATCATTTATTTTTCAATCCATTATATATGACAAAGAAATGAAATTAGTGTTCATGCATACGTACGACCTACCGTTTCCATGAACGGTTAATTTCATTTCTTAACTCCAAATATTAAATACTATTATAATACATATATATAATAAATATATATGATATTTAAATCATGAATAATATTCTGGTGAAAATTGAGTTTGTACCACATGGAGAACTTGTAATTATAACATGTTAATTTTCTACTCAAGTACTGAATATCAACAAAATGTCGTATATGAACATGAATAATTATATGATTATAAAAAGTTTGTAATAAGTGATATATATGAAATAATAAACAATAAAAATATTTTGAAGCAAGTATAAATTAAATTAATTTTTTTATTTAGGGAGATAACGAATGAACAATACAAGTCAAACTCAAGGTAAGGGAACTTGTTAACCCAATTTCCATTCATTGGGTTAATCTTCTACTTCTTGATTATGTTGTTCTATGATTATGTGAGAAATAACTTTTGATAAAATATTTTGTATTTATACTTTATTTATTTATATTTAGAGTGAATACACATAATCAATATATTTTATTAAAAAAATGATATTTGTATGGCAATTTATAAAGTCAATTTCCATTCATTGGGTTTTACACATACTTCATTGATTATATTATGCTAGGATTATTTGTGGAATAAATATTATTTTATTTATGTTTTATTTTCCACTTAATTTTTTATATATACAATTTCTACACATAATCACCCCATTGATAAATTCTTATGTCATTTATTCGAACTTTGTAACTGAAATCTTAACTCGATCTCATTTCATTGAGGTAAACATCCTTGTCATTGTTTTTGTTTTTCCAAGTATATGTGTGAATTCCCTATAGTTTTTTACCCTTAATATCCCCTTATATTGGGTGTATTTTTATTTTCCACACATAATCATTTCATTGATTTATCCTTAATCTAATGATACAATATTTTTAAGGGACTTCGTCTCAATATATTTTCATTGTGGAATATCTGGATATCATGACCTTTATTATCCTATAAGGTGTATATAAACCCCTTTTGACACATTAAATCACGAATTAATATATTCTCATGATATTTATAGTTTTTTAATTTTATTCCTTAATGATTATTATTCAATTGTTTCTCAAGTTTCAAGGGACTCTTTAACTAAAACATCATTTTAAATAATTTAAATATTTATTCTTCTAAAACCTTCTAATTCATGTCCATGTTTTCTGAATGGGTTTTATGAATTTATTTATTTGGACATTAATTTTTTAAAATTTTTATATCTTTTAAACATTTCAAATTTGTATAGGACACTTTCATTCAATTTCCCTTTATTAATAGTTTTGAAATGGCTTTTGAAATGGATTGAGTATTTCAATTTATTGAAATGTTTTCTTGTGATTTCAATGAAATGATATTAGTGAAATATTGATATTTGAAATATTTTCTATTTTATGATTATATAATTGAACTTAGAAATTTCACTAGAGGTTACGTGATAAAGCAATGGCATGTGGTTACGTGATAAACCAAATGATTGGTGGTTCCGTGATAAACCAAGGACAGGTGGTTAAGTTATAACCACCAATGCATTGGATATGGAAGTCCAAAATTTGGATATTCTATTAAGTGATATGTGTGGAAGTATACTATATGGTTATTCTATTTAAGTATGTTTATTTCTGAATTTACCTTTATATTCTATATGTTACTCTCTATGGGATTTATGATAATATTTTGGTTAAATAAAGGGTAAGCAATGAAATTATGTTCAGTGAAGTATATTTACTACTTCTTAAAGGTAAAAAGAATTACTTTGTGATAAATTATTCATGGTTTTCATGTTATCCCAAGAATAAAACTTTTATTTCATTATGTATCCCTTACTGAGATTTTTAAGCTCATTCCATGTTTTGAAATGTTTTTCATAGCACATAAAGAAGAATAGAGTCAAGGATGGGATCAAGGAAAACTTATGTTGTTAAAACATGAAATGATGTCGTGTTTATTTTTATAGGGTTTTGGTTTTATTAAAAAAATGGATAGTGATTAAAAGTGTTAACTTGTAATATTCAATATATTATTTATAAGTTATAACCTAATTCTCTAAATCAATAAACCTAAAAATATACTATAGGTGAATTAAAGTCAATTGTTGATTATCTCAAAATTAAGTAACCTTTATGTTTGTGGAATTATAGTTGGTATCATAATAAAGGTTTAGAGAACATTATAGATTATAAGTTTTAATTAAATACATGGTCAGTCTCGACATCTATTATATCAATTAAATCCTTGTTTTATAACTTTTTCAGATCAAGGAATGTCTGTTACAAATAGACTGAGGATAATCTCAAACAATATTCATATCTCTTCCTAAGTAAATGGTTTCAATAATTATTACAAAGACATGTTTGGATGATTTTGAAACTTTTTATAGCATACTACTCACTTGAAATTAGTTGTTTGAGTTATCAAACACCTCAATTATACCTCGATACAATTTTGGATCATGGTTTTTATTTAATCAAATATTATTTTTTCAATATTCTCATATTTTCAAGAAAGGTTAATATTATCAAGTTATTTTTAAATATTTTACCATATCGCAATTTTTTGAAAAATATTATGATTTTGAAAAAGGTTCTAAATAAGGATACCCTTGTGAATCATATTTATATATGGTTTTAAAATATAGTCATTCAACACATACTTATGTTATTTTAAAAGGACCATTGATTGAATGTTCTAACTAAAACTCGCTCCGACTGTTTTATAAAAAGAAAGTATTATCATATGTTTTGAAATTATATTTCATACATGATTGTTTTCAAAAAATATTTTCCTGTGAACACCCATATGACTGAAGTTATACAATGTGTATTTGGATAAAGGAAAAAATATATTTTGAAGTATCTATAAATTATTTTTTTAATGCATGGACCTTCTATCTACGTGAACAAGATTATGATGAAACTTGGTGGACACCATGATCAATGTATGATGTTATTTATTTTGGAATAGTGTTATTTTATCATATGGACATGGAAAAAATGAAAATATCTATAAGAATTCATGAATTAAGATGTTCAGTTCATTATGAGTTAGGATGAAAATGATATATATAGTACAACCATTGAGGTTAAAACATGTTAGGGTTATTTTGGAGTTTTATAAAAAGGAACAACTTGCAAGATGGGTGAAAACCCATTGCATCTGGAAAAGCCACAAGAATTGAACCCACAACTGAATGATGACAAGGACTCATTGCCTACCACTAGACTACGTGATGTCCCTGGTTAATATTACTTATTCTTTTTAGTTAAATTAATTTATTGATAAAAAATATGTTTAATTTTTGAACTTATGTTTTATCTAATTGATATAATTAATATAATTAAATTATTTTGTTATTAACTGATAAATTTTGATTTGGAATACATTATCTCTTTTGGGAACACTATATGGCTAAGGATAATAGAATACTATGGGATTTAATTTGAGGAGTAATGGTTGAATTTTATTTTGGAAGAATCTATGTTTTTATTGTGAAAATATGAAGATATGGATTATTAATGAAAATGATTAACCTATCATAGAGAATATTATATTAGATTAATTAATTTTTAGTATGATACATTAAGAGTATTCAATGTTATTTGGAGATAAATGTTAAGATTTATCGTGGAAGACTATGTGATCAAATTCTTCTAAATTTTTGGTTTCAATCATAGTTTGGATTTCATTGAAGAATGTTAAGAAAAATTGTTTATTGAAGATTCATTGTTGAAATTTGGGGTATTGATTGTTGAATTTTGGATATTAAGATTATTCTTTCTTTTTATAATGGATTATCCTTTTTATAGATTATCTGATCATGTACTAACTGTTTTGGTTTCGATTAATTTCAAAAGAACATGGAAATATATAGTTTATCTTTTGTATATTATTTGATTCTATAGAAGTTGATTCTAGAATTTTAGGTTTGAAAATGTCATCTTTAATACTCATTGTTTGGAAAAAATGATGATTTTGTGGTATAAATTTATTAAAGGATTAAACTTTACTTGAAAAGTATGCATATTTCTTATGTTCTTAGTCAATATCATTAATAAATTACTAAAAATTATGAAAATAATTTTTCAAAAAATTTATTTTTTATGTTTCCTACAGGGAAATCAAAGACTGTTTAACCCATCAAAAGTTTATACCAATAAAATCGGGTCCGGTTGGACCATCCCCATAAAATATAAATAAAAAGTAGGAGTACAAAGTCAAGAGGAGAAAGGGGTTTTACAAATTCGGGAATAAGACACTCCCTTCATATCATCATCAACCAAGGGTGCACAAAAGTCAAGAGCTCGAAAGGACCACATAGTAGTCATTTCTATGACTACCCTCTTAGACAAGGAATCAGCCAATTGATTGGCCTCTCGGTAGACATGAGATATCATTAATTTGAGATTCATTGACTGATTAAGACATCAAATCCAGTGAGGAAAAATACTCCATGGAACATCTCGTGTTCTCGTCTTGAGAGCATGTATTGCAATTTCGGTGTCTGATTCAATCTATAAGAGGTTTCAGTTATGAAATATATTGTGCCTCATGCCATAGATAATGGCCCATAGTTATGCTTCATACGCAATTCTTGTACCAATAAAATGATAAAAATAGCCCTTGACAAAACCATAATACATGAGGAAGACACCTCCACAACCCAATCTGTCTGGCACTCCAGATGCAGCTCCATCAACATTAACTTTAACACATGGAAATATCGGTGGTATCCAGCAAATAAATTCAATCATCAGTGGATTCTTCAGCTTACCTTTAATACCAAGCATCCACAGTGCATTTAAATATGAACAAGTATTATCCATGCATCCATTATGTATCATATTGGAGGCATGTACGTCTCAATGAACCAGAATTGCACTTGCACGGAAAGATGGAGCTTTGCTTTCAAACAAGAGGTTGTTCCAGGATGTCCAGATAACGATAAACACCACTACTGCAGCAACCAGCAGCATATTCTGGACCTGCACACTCCTTCCAAACTTGGAGATGTATGTCATCAAGTTGTCCAGCAAGCTATGTGAGCATAAATCCATGTTGAAGATGTCTCCAATGTATTTCCATAGCTTCTTAGAAAAAGGGAAATAAATGAAGAGGTGTTGTACAGTTTCCATTTCATTCAGGCACAGATGGCAGGCAGACACAATTCTTTGACCAGCCTTTCGCAATTGATCATGTGTTGGCAGCCTATTCCTCCATATTCTCCAGAGAAGAAGAATCCGGGAGGGCTAGGAAAAAGTCACTTTGAACCTGAGTAACCAAGAAAGATCTTGTGTTGATCCAACAAGCTACAGTTTATAGGACTCTTTGAGATTAAAGTGTCCATTCATGTTGGGATTCCATACCAGGACATCACTATCGATGAAAGGGTAGGTCTAGATTTCAAGTTTATCTTGGGGAGTGACCATGATTTCAGGATTATCACACTGATCCAGAAAATATTCTATAGACTTATCCAGCAGGTGTGATAGAATATCACCATTATACAATGGGATGTCCAGCTAGGGACTATTAAAACAGTTGATCCTATAATGTCGGGACACCAAATGTTTATAATTATCTATAATTTAACTTTCTCCCGATCATGTTTTCTATCACTCCCCATATGAACTTGACATTTAGTTTCTCTTCCATATCCAAGTTTTGCTACATGAAATCCTAGTATGTGTTATCTCACATAACCATTGTACTTTATTTCTTTTAATGTGATTGATTTGTGGACTCTTTTACCGATGTGGAACTTTAATTTAAGTTTCTAAGACCAATTTTAAAATTGGGAATAAGCAAATTCCAAAATAGGGGAATGATGTAATGATCTAGGTTTTTATAGAATAATCCTTTTTTATATTTATTAATATTTATGATTAAGATGTTAATTTTATGTTAAAGTGGACTCTTTTTTTTTTGATAGTGTACTTGACACGCACGAACGGGTTCCTCTAAAATCTTACATTGCACACAACATTGAGTTATATCAAAAAATAATATATTATTATTATTATTATTTTAAATGGTAGTTGACGCCTAGTGGATAGAATGGTAGGAATTAATATTATCAACTATATTTTGAGATATTGTTTTCACATGTTTAAATAATGATTCATTGGTTTCAAAATTTATTAGAAATGAAAATAAAAATCAATTGAATATAAAGGATGTGTTTTTATAAAAACCTATTTGAAAGACTGTAATTTTGTTAATAAAATCATATAACTTTTTATGGATTTTTATTTAATGGAAAATATATTTTATATATTCAATTTAATTTTTTAAATTCATTTTATATGTTTTCTAGATATGATATATGAATAAATTCAATTTTTCAGAAAAAGAAGTATTTTTCTAAAAATGCAGTTATACCGCCTGTTGATGTATAAACATTTAGTAATCTAGTTTTTGTCACATTAATATGTTCTATTTAACAAAATAAATTACTTTTATAAATGTGGTTCATAAAATTTTACTTCAGTTAAATTTTTGATAATTTTCTGATAAAGTTCATTTTTAATGAATAGTAAAAATATAATACATTTTAATTCACAACTGCACTTTAATATAATTTATTAATAAATATATATAGACATTTTAATTAGGTTTAAAATTTAAATGGATTATTTTTTTATAATTTAATCCAATGTTCGTCATTGGATGTAATTTCACTTTTAAATTTGATATGTATGCATATTTTTGGTTTTTAATTTGGGATAGTATCATAATCCAAATTTTTTTAAATAGTTTCACATTAATATGGTATTAACATATTGATTTAGTGGAATGAATATGTATTAAAAACTAAGTAATTATAAAATTTAATACACTGAGAGTATTATATTAGATGTGATGGTGATATTAACTCCACATTAAAATACCAACGATGGGTTTTTTTCTAAAGAAAACTCTTTTTATGACTCCAATCGTCCACTGTGGTTGGTCACACAAATGATTGGTGACCCTATATTATATTACACACATCCATATTGAAATGGGTGACCCAAATAGGTTTAGGTACCCAGTTTAGGTTTTTTTCAATACACTTATCTAGGATAAAATAATATGATTATGTTTCATGGGTAATAATGTATGGGGAGTCCATATTATGGATTATTTTAACTAGTTATCCACTAATATATCTATGAGAAAAAATATTTTATTATTGAAAATAGTGTCTACTTAAATAACTAAGTGATTGGAGATACCCTAAAGTGACACAATTCTTAGTAAAATATAAATTATATACCAATAATTTATAGGATATATTTCAAAAGGGGTTATCATTTTAATGGGGTAACAATTAATTAAATTCCACATTAAATAAATTTAAAGGTTGATACATGATATTTTTGTAGATTGATTGAATAATAATTATCAAAAATTACCTTTAAATATTGTATAGAGAAGGAAAATAACAATGATAGTAATTTTATATGACTGGTATAGAAACATAAGAGTTATTCTTATGTTGTAAATTTCTACAATATAGAATAATTGAATAATAAGTAACCTTATGTTGAAGTTATTCAATATGATTAACTAGATGATTTTGAGAATCATATATTAATTAAATTAATATTTAAAATTAATTATATTAAATAGGAAAATTTAATGTTATTATATGATCATATATTCAATATAATTGAGTATGTTTATGATTTTGATAGACTACAGGTATCCATTAAGGTAGGATTTGGATATATAATTCATTTTTTGATAGTCTTTAAAAGTTTTCTGGCTATCTGTATGAGTTTAATAACATTTGACCCTATTTTATTAAAAATTTAAGGATAGATAAACCAAAGATACGATTTTTAGGTTATTATCCAATGTGGAAAATATAAAATGGAATTTTTTTAAGCTATTAATAAAAGATTGGTTACTTTTAATAGATTTCCTTTGTCATTTAAAATTAATGGATGTTTTAAAAAGTATGGAAATTTATTCCATAGAATGTAAATTTTCCAGGATTCCTAAGAGGGATTTAAAAAATACATGGTATTTCTAAGTCATTAATTGGTTTCATAGGGATAAATTTATAATATTTTAAAGGGTATATGATATAAAATGTATGCTTAAATTTTTTTATAAATATATATATGGTCAAAATCTAGGAAATAATAGAACATGGTTTTAGTTTTTATTCATTTAATGAATTAAAATGAATGTAGGTCATGATGATGAAATATGTTGTTGATTAATGATGAAGAAAATGGTTTTAAAATCATTTATTTTTATGTAAAATAAATAACTAAACTCAGATGGATCTATATAAAATGATTTTTATTTTCAAATTAATTATATTATATGATAATTGAATATTTTTATTAACAAATTGTTTCAGTAAATAGTATGATATTATTTATTTAATTCACATGGTTTATGATTTCTCAGATTCTATAATAGTTTTTAAGAAAACGTGAGAATAAAATGAGAATTATTAAAGATGAAAAGTTTATCTTATATATTTTTTATTATATGATGAAATTATATTCCACCACTCATCAGTTAAATATTTTATAGAATAAAATATAGTATTTAATACAGTGATATAAACACATAAAATAAAATATATAATATAATTATAATAGTTTGTTTTTAAAATATTCCCAATTAAAGATATAAGTGTTATATTCCCATGAAAAAGAGTGTGTGTATCATAATACAATAATTTTAATAGATTATATAGTTTAAGATACTATTGAGTGCATTTTTTGGACTTAAATAAGTTCAAATTTAAAAAATAATGGATTATAATAATAAAAATAAAAATTTAATACCACAACAAATCCTAAGATAAATGTAATGAACTGAATTTAGTTATGAAAATGAAGTGAATATAACTTCATATCCTAAATTATTTTAGGGTGTGTTGGAAAATAAAAATTTAATGAGTTATATATTATTACAAAAATGTTCTCAAGGAAAACTTCTATTGTAATATTTCAAAAAAACATGATGATGATGAATGTAGACAAAGTTCTAAGTAGGAAATAAATGTTATTAATATCATTACAATAGATGTCGTAAAGTAAATGAGTTTGAATATTTGTTTAATTAGTTGAATATTATAAATATAATTCATATGTCTCAACATTTATCCCACTAGATTACTTGAAAGATGTTACTTACTAAAAGAGTTCAATTATAGGATTTTGTTAGATGGTCATATAGAGTTATGGTTTAAATTATACAGGGTTTTAATGTGATTACAGGAATCATAAAAGGGATATAAATATAATGAATCCCTAGTGGTTTATCATTTGTTATATTATTATATGGGTGCTTATGTATGGATTTATTATCATTGATAATCATTTTTATGAATATAAAATTTATCACATTATATAAAAAGGTAGACTCTAATTTTTCATTGGTTCACCTTGTATCAATATATTATATGAAGTGAAATCATAATTATCATCTCAAAGTAGTAAATTAAGTTATAATAACTTATTTTAACCATGTAGTATTATGTTATGTGATGAAATTATAATGTGTATCATTGGTAGTATTTTTTACAGAGATGTGAAATATACTCATAATGAACTAATGAAGTTTTGAGTACTAGGTGACACAATAATTATACCACATAGAGAATCATAAACTATATATGTTATATAATAGAGGTTCATGTTTCATAGTTGGTTTTCTATGTACCTTAGGTTGGAAATAAACTAATCATGGGAAGCATTCTACATTGATACTTTTCATATGAAATCCTTTAGGATTGGATAAACATGGGCGGTTGGGTATTTTTTTGATCATGAAATTAGTTTGAGGATTAACCAATATTATATTTTTCTTCTAATATTTTGAGTATGAAATCTTGTCCCATAAGTGAGGTACACTAAATATATGTATGATTGTATCAAGATAATACATATTATGTTCTTATCTATTCATTTATGAGAATGTGTTGTGATAATCTATAATATTAATGATATGTTATGTATTCGACTACCTAGTCAGTCTATATATAGATAATTAATAACATATGAATAATTATATGATATTTACATACTATTTGTCAGAATACGACTTCATATCATGGAAAAGTTGATTATATGAAAATTCATTCTTTTACATGATAAATTTGGTGGACATAGAAATATATATACTTGTGTTTGATGGAAATAATGACATATACCATTTTTGATTAAGCGGAATTTATAAATATCTAGTTGTTTTTTTTGTTACAATTATGTATTTATAAATCTTAATTTCCTATTAATTTTATAAATTCCCATTTCATTGCCCTTAGTGGTTGATCGAATGGTAATTGACATTTATAAATCTCAAAAAAAATCTTAAAGTATTTATAGCTCATACTAAATATTTTTTAGATGGATATTCCCATGTTATTTTATATATTGTGATACATGGTTGATTTGATGATATATTTTCATAATTATTTTTGTATGTTTCCAAAAAAGAGTTTTCTATATTGTTTCCCATGATATTATATTTGATACAATATAAAATCAAATGACAAAGATTTATTAGTATTTAGTGATATTTTAATATTAATAGATATTATACATAAATCCTTTATACATGTGATGCATTTGTGATTATATCATTATATAAAATAAAATATATCATATTTTATTACACAATCAAAAAAAATTAATAACATTTTATATAATATTTTGATAACATATTACATTATCCTAATAAAATAATAGTATATTATTAGGATATATAATCATACTATGATATTTATATAATCATATTGTATGATTCAAAATTAAACCCTATGATTGATATTGGTTTCTTAATGTTATGTATTATCCTTAAAATACCATCCATGTAAGTTATCATTAAGGTCTATAGTCTCATATGATAAAAATAATGAGAGAAATCTTGAATGATTGATGGTTTCATGTATAATAACCAAATCAGTTAACCTTCCCATCCTATAACATATGATTAAATTTATAGGATGATTAGGGAGAATCATTGGACCCTATATAAGAAGGTATATGTGATGGTATAGACATTTCATATTTTTTTACATTCTGTGTTTTTGGTGTTTAGGAGTAAATATTTAGATTAAGGAAAGAATGGTGGAATATATGTAATGTATTCTAGCTGGGGGTTGGTTTTATAAAATGGTGTTATATATCACACCATGGAGGTCAGGATTATGAAATGAAGCCAATGAGTTTCATGGTGGTTTTTTCTATGGATCTATCCAGGTGAATGGATGGTTTTAGTATTGTGTCATGGTTAACATTGATATAGTTTGGATCTTGAAGTGGTCAATTGTGTTATTTATCAATTTTTTGTACCAGTACGTCTTGTTTTCTTGGATAATCCATAGAGTTTTTATGTTGGGTTTTATTACCCTTCTATTTTGAGAACCATTTCAGTGTGGTTCATGAACTGTAATATATCTCTTACACATTATTATCATAGCTGGTAGTTGATTGAGGTTAAATTTTGGAAAATGTGCAAGATTTTTGAGATTATGTCAACTTGAGTCAATTAAGTCTTGGCTTATACCCCTTGCTCTATGGTTTTTTGTTTTCTAGATTGGTCATAAAATCTTGATAAATTTATAATCTCATTGTATTAAAATTTATTCTCTTGACCCACAGGAGACTTCACTATGTATTTTGGAGATCCCTTAGTGAACTCTTTGTTGGTATTTTCCATCATCTATGACATATCAATTATTGGTGATCTAAGTGATGTTCTACCCCTATTATTCTTCATTTCCTATCTGATTATCATTTAGGAGAGTTTAGTTACAGTTCTTGTTGAAATTAGAGTCTTTCGGTTTATTTTTATGATTAGAGATTATGTTATTATAGGCTAGTGGGGTTTATTTTTCATTAATTTGTCATATTGATATTGTATTCAATTCCATTGTCCTATTTAATGGCATTTAAGATTTAACTGGGGAAAGGGATTTTTGAAATTTCGTTTTGTATATAAATTAGGTAATCTACATGCTCATTAATTCACTATGTTGATGGTATGTACTGATTTAATGACTACAATTACTTGAAATAAAAATTTAATTCCAGAAAAGTGATTTTTCACATGTGTCTAATTTTTTCGTGATATTTTTCATGTAATTGATGTAAGATTAATGGTTTTTCAAAAAAAATACAGATACTACTAAGATTATATACTATTGATATGAATGTACTATTGCAATAAGATTTAATAAAATAGTAATTATGTAATGATGGTAATAATCCTATTATATGGAATATAATATTAATATGAAAATTATTTTTAAAATAATGGTAATTATGGAATCATGTGTACATCAAAATATGGTGCTTATTATTGTTTCATGTCTTGTTATTATGTTGTGAATTCTATCTCTATTATTGTGGATGTTGTGTGGTAATTTGGATTGTTTCTAATATAGGTATCAGATTTGTTGTGGTTGGGTTTTTATATGGTTGGTGGATGATTATGGGATAGTTCTTAGAATTCCTAGTATAAAAAATATTATTTTGATAATAAAATGGTAAATTCATGTGGGGTAAAAATTCATTAACCATGATTTATGAATGGAATTATAATAAAATAAATGAATGGGTTAAACATCGGTTATGGATGAGAATGGTTTTTCAATAATGTGTAATTTAAATAAAAATAAACATAAAATTATTGTTAAATGGTAAAACTATAAGCTATTAAATTATTTGATTAAATTCAATTATAAATTTTTTTGTGACTATTATTTTTGTAAAGTGGACTCGGTGATAAGTTATAAGTGGTAGTGGATTCTATAGAAAAGTGTTTTAGTAACAATATTAATTTTTGTCTACGAATGTTATTTTTAGTGTGGATCTACAATGGTTGTCTTGGATGTGGATTTATTATACATTTATCTTATTTTGATTTCATTATTCACTCAGCTGATTTAGATAACCTTATCTTTGACCACATGTTTTGGGTTTCATATGTTTTCCCCAACATTGAGATTGAAATAGGAATGTATAGTTGATTATTCCCTCTTTTATGCCATCTCTTCCCAAAGTGGTGTGGTTGTGATGGTCATATATTGGTAGTGTGATTTATGTGATGAGGTTGGTTGATGGTTTTCTTATATATTTTATGGTTAATGCATGATAGGAAGAGGAAATAAGGTTTATTTTCTTTTATATACATGAATCTGTACTGTTAATAAAAATTTGATGTGAAATTAAGGTGTGGTTATGGGGTAATAGCTATGGATTGGTACCGATGAGTGAATTGGAAGCTATGCATGTTATGGAAGTTTGGATTATGGTATGATCCACATTATATGGGACTTTGTATGCATGTTATGTGGACATGGTTGGGGTGATATAGAAGTGATGGAAGACCATGACATTATTTGGGCTATGAGAGGTGAAAACTAGCTGGTAAGTTGTGAAGGGTACCAAATTTCCTATACTATTTGATAAGTGTTTATCATACATGGGTGTGATATTTGGAGAGTCTTCCATAGTGAGTATATTTTATAGTTGACCTGATAGGTCCTTGTTTTTTATGCTATTTATTTCCTATGAAATTATCTTAATTATTACACATTTTTAAGTATGTTCTTAAGAATGGACTTACAGATTATACATATATACTTACCCACATTTATAAAACTTGTTTTTTAGTTTTTCATGGAATTTTTGGTGATCGAGATGGATAGTAGTGTCTTAGAGTTGTGGTTGGAGCAACTTCATAATGAGTTTTATTTCAGTATTTATTTTAGAGACTTGTATTTTTATGAAAAATGATGGATTGTGTATTATTGTAATATTTTTGATTTATTTAGTATCAAGGATTTTTTTGGATTTCTTGAATTTTTTCTAGTATTTATGATGAAAATTCCTCTATTTTTTATCTTTTATACCCCCTGTGGTAGTTACTGACCCAGTGTCTATTAGAGGTGAGACTAGGGGTTACACTCATCTTCATTATATGACCAAGATGGGTTTCTAGTGGGGGTAGGTTGTGAAAAATCGTTCTCATATATATGGATAAGAGTTTGGAATGATTTTGTTTTTAGGAACTGGTGAATATTTTATAGGTTGGTAAGGAATCGTTATTACTCGAACATAGTGTTAGATTTAAAAGGTGATACTATAAAAAAATCAGTTATTTGGACCCCCTGTGATCCAATTCAATAAAATTAAACTTACAAAACATTCAAGATGAAGTAATAATGGTTATATGTTAGATAACTTGGTAATCTATATGTGCCATACTTTTGTCAATTGTGCTTTAATTGGGGTGATGTTGAGGGAATGTAAAACTAAATCTAATTAAATAAATCTTAATTGAATCCAATAATAGTAGGCATAGAATTATATTTTCTTATTTATTGAAATCCATTTCTCATCATCTATATGGGGTTCACATTACTGATGTTCAACAAGACATTTCTGGTTTTCACTAAAGGGTTGACCTGTCTTAGGTGGATAAATTTTGTAGGAAATTATTGTGTGATTTTTTGTGTCATATTTTAGTTATGATTGAGGATAGAATCTATGATTTAGTGATAGAGAATTATATTGATGATCTTGATATTTCATTCTATTTTTTCAAGCTACAATAGGGTATATTATTACATTAGCTATAAATGTTTTTGTATGGAGTGGCGTACTAGTGATTGATTTTGAATCATGGTGAGGTAAAAGAGATTTTTTTCATGGAATGGTTTTCAAATGTAGTTTTATGTAGTGTTTTTATAATCATCCATGTGTATAAGGAATATATAGGAGAAACTATCCCTTAAATTGGGGATGTTGATTGTACAAAAGATAAATATGAAATAAAAAGATCTTATACGCTTTTCTGTGGATATTTTCCCTAATGAGGAATTTAGATAGTGGTCTATAGAGGATTCCACACACCCATTTATTAAATATAAAATCACCCTAATTATACACACTATATAACTATAGATATATATTAAGAATGAGGAAATATAGGGATGAATTAATATCCCAAAACTTCTTGATATAGAAGAATCAAAACTCTTCAAGGAACTGGTTTGTTAGTGGAAAAAATTATTTTTCCAAACCATTATGTTTTTGAATAGTATGGATTTATTCTTATATATTATCTTCTAATTTTTAGGGATATTAGTTCTTGTACCTATATAAGGAGATATATTCATGTTTAATTTTCTTTTATAGGGTATATCTATTGATTATATTAGTGGCTAGCTATTCTCAGGGACTAGTATGCAAGAGGCTGTTTGATTACTTATTTTCCCCATCAGCAGTTACCTTTGAAATTATATCAGTAGAAAAGAAAATATGAAAATATAACACCAAGAGGGGATAATTATAGTAGGAGTTAACCTAATCATTTCTCTACACTTCAGGACATCGGACTAAGTGTAACCATGTAGGTTGTTGTTATAAGTTGGAAACACGAGCTGGATATGGATAGTTTCATGCATTGGTGGTTCTAGCATTTGAATGGATAATTTTCTTTTTGATGTGTCATATTAATATAATTTAAATTGGCCCCATGATTATATTATTTAGGAATATTTCATTATTTATTTCACCCACCATAATCTAATATTTGGGAATAAATGTTGGTAGGATTCCAGTTACAATGTTTCTTACTATGTCAGTTTGAGGATAGACATGTTTTCAAAATGTCTACCAAGGTTGTAAATATATGCCAGGTCAACTCTATAATATGGGGATTTCTTCTTGTTATAGATACAACCCAATAATTTCATTCTATGAATTTAATGGTTGTAGTATTTTATTATTATTATTATTTATTTCATAAATAGTATAGTTAGGTTTTATAATTAGGTGGTCCAACACACATATTTTTTAGTAATCTAGATAACATGAAGGGTCACCAAATTTCATAAACTCTTTTTTCCTAGCTCTAAGCCATGTGTTTGGATTCAGTATAGGTATTTATAGTGGAGTTACCTAGTGTCATAAAGTTTTTTATAGTTGTTTTCTATAATATTTTGTGATCATACACACTAGATGTTTTATCAAGATAATAATAGAGTTGTATCATGATGATTCTATGATTTCAGTGGATACATGTCCAATGGAACCTTTTATGATATGAGAGTTTAGGATCTAGATTGATTATTTGATGAAAGGGGGTTTTATCTGACCTAATATATCATAATGGTGTTCTCTGATGATATTATCCAACAATTTGTATGATTTTTTGTGGTATTGTATAGAGTACCACTGGATAAATCATGTGTTGGATACATACCATTTCTCCCTCTTGAGGATTGAAGATATTTTTGATTTGTTAAAGGGTGCTAGGTGGGTTTTAAGGATTGATTCATGGTTTGAATATCACCAGATGGGGTGAAGGAGGATAAAATTAGAAAGATTTATTTAATATGTTATTATGGGAACATCAAGTTAGATTTTATATAGTATTATTTGAAAAATTATATAAATTGTTTCAAGGGTATCATTAACTCTATATTTCATGATTTCTTTTATAATTTTGTGGGTGGGTTCCTCAATAAAATGAATATCTACTTGAGTTTATATGAGGAGAAATTAAATGAATTTATGGCCCATAATTCACGTCCCTATGATATAATAAATTCATAAAAAGTAATATATAATCTTGTTTTGGATGCATGGTGCGCATTTTATTGGGAATTTGTTGTATCAATTTGGAGTTATATTCTATCATTCAAGGATCGGGGTAGTGACTTCATAGGAAACAATTAATAATGTTACAGAGGTATATAGTTTCCTTCATCTCATGGTAAATTTCAATAGTAACGGTCCTAATTACCTCTAGTTGTATCCCATTGATTGATATTACTAGAATAAACTCAGATTTTTCATGGATGTATCAATCCTAGGATATAAAAAAAAATATGAAGTGGTAGTTGGTCATATATCCCTTTTTACCTTCCATAATAATGTGTGATGAATTTGTTTTTTGTGATTCTTATTGTATAACTATGGGAAGAATTTTGATTTATTATAGGGTAGTAATCTCAAAAGGGTCTAGAAATTTATGTCTTAATGAGCATTACTATTCCTCCCATGATCATGAGTTTTGGGTGGTAGTTTTTTTACTTAATCTATAGAGACACAACCTCATTAATAAGTTCATTATGGTCTAAATATATGAAAAAAATATTGAGTTAATATATCTATCGGTATGAAGTGAATTTTTTTCATTAGTAGTGTATATATTTCTCACAGGACTATGACTTTTAGATATCCTACACCATGGGGAATGAGAATGTGGTTACTGATGTGCTGTGTAGAAATTCAGAGGGATACGTTTCCTGAGAGTCTATAGATTTTGATATAGGTATTTGTAACCTTTAAATTATGTATCTAGATAGGTACTAAGATATTTATTATGTATACATATATCAGATGATTGTGTACTGACCCATGATATGCTAGTTAAAGGAGCCTTAGTGGGGGGACTCATTGGTAGAGGTGATTTACGATCATTAGTTTTATAATGATTCTCTAGTGGAATGATGGTAGAATGATCGATATCATATGGTTTTTGGGGTAGGTTATTTTTTCCATTAAAAATGTGAGGAGAGGTTTTCTAGAGATTAATATCTCATCATTGTCTATACATCATGTTGTATCCATAATGCATCATTAAAAGGTAAATATTCCTTGTTGGTTTATCATTAAGTGGCTATTAGTTGATTTTGTGTGTCAATATTTTTTATTATAGTAAGAATAGGTAGAGTATCATGTCCCAAGTGGTTTTTTGTAGTCCTTTAATATCACTAAGTGGAAGTGGGAGGAAAATAAATTGATTTTATGTCACTAGTTTACCCCAATACCAAGAATATGTTTTAATATTTTGATCATCATTCATCATTAATAATTCTTTCTCATATACTAGTAATAAGGGAGTTGTGTGTGGTGTACTTTTTTGGGGAGGTGGTATGTGGATGGGATAATATGTCTTAAACTAGGACTATGTTCCATAATTTTACATGGAAATAATCACTTAACTACTTGGTTCTAGGGAGCTCTTATGAATGTTTTTTTATCTCATCTGTTCTATAGAACTACCATTAATCCTCAAATGAATGGGTAGATATAGAAAAAACCCAGACTCTAGAGGATATATTATGAGCTTGATTTATGGATTTCAATGGATCATGGGTGAAGCATATTCTCATGGGATACTTTATTTAAAATAACATTCATCAATCTTCATTTTGAATGGACCCATTTGATTCATTATATAGATGACCTTATATATAACCATTATGTTTTACCACAGTTGGGGAGTTTTTATTACGTAGAATAGATGTGGTACCAATCTTGATAAATAAGGTTCATATGATTCAGAATTAGATATAGGTTATTAGAGCTCATCAAAAGTAATATGTGTATGATACCTCTTGAGTTTGGTGTCAGTGATTATGTGTTTTTTGAGTATTAATCCTATTCAGGGGAAGTGGATATTTAATAATTGTAGTAAGTTATATCTCTAGTTTAAAGGGCCCTTTGAGGAGTTGGGGATTTTCGATGAGGTGGAATATTGGTTGATGCTTCCTCCAAAATTTTAATTGATTGAGGGCATCTTCCTTGTAGTGAAACTTCATCGATATCTTCATGATGATTACCATGTTGTCGATTTGGTATAGAATGATATAGTCTAAAAAATAATTTTTTTGAGTAGTTAATTGGGATTTAATATTGTTGAAAGGATATGTTTTTTGATCATATTACCCCATAATTCACATTCTATGGAGGCTTGGTGACCTTGAGGAGAGAACATGATAATTTTAATCACATATTCATTCATAGTGTCCTGAGATATTTTAAAATTTATTTTTATGTACTATTTGATATTTTTTTATGGTGTGATGTTGATAGATATTATTATATATAGATATTTAATTTGAGGAAGATTATTTAGGTGTTAATTTGTGTCCTAGTGGTATCATGGTTTTGTTAGAGTAGTATTTCCCAAGGGTTTTTGAGGTTGGTATTTTTAATATATCTGTGTTGGTTTCAATTCTGGAGGATTAGACTCATTTGAGGGGATATAATGTAATTTAATGAACCTATATAACCAGTTAAATTTCATTTTTTGGGTCTGTATGTAACGACCCATCCCCCGGGGCCCGTGTCGTGACTACCCCAATCCCGCCTTCTATAGACCAGGGGCTGGAGACTAGCACCTAAACAAATACTCCCTAAAACGGGATGGCATTGCCTTTAATCATGTACAAACACATGGTCTAAGAACACAACAAGAGGAAACTGTGAATTAAACTATTGTGGTAAAAGAGTACTGAAAGTAAAAGGGACCAGAATACAAGCCCAAATGTAACGGTACAAGTACAACTAAAAATAAAATACAACTGAAATAAAAATGAAAATAGTTATTGGGTCATCCTCTGAGGATCCAACCTAAAGGGTATGTACATATGGCCTCCTCAACACTCCACGTACGTCTGTATCCTCTATGTCACATCACGCCGAATGGTCCACCTTCGTGCACCATCCAGTCTTAGCTCCCTCATCCTCGATCAATGTTGTGTGTCATCTTCACCAGACACAACAAGGTGTGGGCGAAGCTCGTGCAGGGGTGAGTATAACAATACTCAGTGGGGACCCCAAGACCCTCATAGGTCTCCTAGAGTTCTACAAAGGAAAAACCACAAAGTAAGACATAAACTATACTTAATCATATGCCCATACATATATCTAAGTTATCAAGATATACTCATCTCATACATGAGGGAAGGACACCACATAGGTAACACCACGAAGGTAAAAGTACCATACAGGTAACACCACAAAGATAACACCACGAAGGTAACTCCACGAAGGTAGAAGTACAACACATGTAACACCACAAAGATATAAGTACCACATAGGTAACACCATGAAGAAAATACCACAAAGGCATAAGTACCACATAGGTAACACCACAGAGATAGAAGTACCACACAGGTAACACCCTGAAGATAGAAGTACCACACAAGTAACACCACGAAGATGATACCACAAAGGTAGAAGTACCACACAGGTAACACCACAAAGATTGAAGTACCACACTGGTATAGTACCACGTAGCATAACCTCAATCACAAGCACAAAGTAAAGACAAATCACAAATAGTCTTAGCTCAAACCAGGTTTTCGGTGAAGTATATAAGTACAGATGATTAGTCGTGAAGCTAGATCATCTTATTCTGTCAATAGGCATTACTTCTGACCATACAGAGTTTGACCCACACAGGATCGATAGATACTAACCCCCGCAATGATCTACACAAGATCTGATCCACACAGAGTCGATAGGTAACTAACCGCTGCTGACCCACATAGGATCTAACCCACACATAATTGGTATGCGCTGACCCACACAGAATTGCTGAGCACCGACCCACACAGGATCTGACCCACACAGGATCGGTATGTGCTGACCCAGACAGGACTACTGAGCATTGATTCACATAGGATCTGACCTGTATAGGATTGGTATGATCTGAACAACATAGGATCGTTGAGCACTGAACTTCGCATGATCTATCTCCAACCTATGCCTCATTGCTAGCCACTGGACTCCTCGCACCTAGTGTGCTCGAGTTCCGTTGAATCTTCCCTCGAAATATCGTTCATACCTCAACCATTATTAAGCATCACAAATGAGTAACCCAAAATACCTCCATGTCATAAGGGTTCCAACGTGACAAACGGTGCCTCAATCAGATTCCCGGTCTGTGAGTTATAAGCATTTTAGCTCTAGGAGGCTGGTTGGATTCGAGTTTGATCCAACGCAGCCATACTCAAACTGTCATAAAAACTTAAGAAGAGTAAACCAAAATGTACCGTTTCGATCCAAGGATCCGAACTCCATATATAGTTCATCAAACAGATGCCCGGTTCTCAAGTTACGGCCAAAAAGGTGAAACTGGGTCCAGATAGGCTCGGGTCCGGTCCGACCCGGTCAGACCGACCTGACCCAGTTCAAGTCCAGCCCGGTTGGCCTGGGCCACGGTGGGCCTGACCCGCTGGGGCATGGTTCGGCCCAGCCCATGAAGGGGTAGGCCCGCGGTGCAGCTCGGGTCTGGTGGCCTACCATGGTGGGGTCCGACCTAGTTGACCCCCAAGGGGAGCCCCCCCCCCCCCCCCCGTATTTCGAACGGTCCGCTGGACCATTCTACTCGGTCTACTCGGTGGCACCATGTGGCGCCGCCTACTAGAATGAAGGACCCTCTGGAGCGGGTCCTTCCTGGTGCGACACAGTCAGTAATTGGAGGAGCGGTGCTCATCCGCACTACTGAAAGGGAGGATGAAGAACGCGTCAACATTAAAGATGTGGACGGATCAGGCCATGTTCATTTGGTCGTACCCTCTGTGTTAGTCCAGTAGCACACGTCTTGAGTAGAATTATTAAACATAAAATTAATGATGAACAATATTAAACAAACCCCTACCTCAATCGTCTATTGGAGATTCCGCGAGAAGGAAGATGAGGTCGTTGTAGGGGACGTCGGCGTTCATCGCTCCCACAACACATTTTTGATCCGGGCTCATGTATCGTCCTCGTTCTTTGATGGGGGAGTTCTTTGCTGGGGGATTCTCCATCCCAGGCCTCCTCTCCCTTTCACCAATGGGAATAAAACCCACAAGAATAGTTAATAAAATAACTCTTCATTAACAAGTTGCGTTATTAATTCAAGATTAATTTATCATATTAATTAGAGATAAAAGTGGTTAAACATTTTATGTAACCGGGCATTTAATGCCCAATATTAAATGCCCCACCACCATAATTTGGTCCCCTCATTTATGATTCAAATGGGTGGTTTTAAAAATAAAATAAAGGTTAATTATTTTATTTTATTATTTGTCCAACCCTCCCACGAAAATACGAAAAAATAACTCATACCCTTGACTTACTGCGGTCAAGGTGAAGGTATCCTTAAGTGAATATCAATGATATGAGTTCAACAGTGTCCTTGGATTTCAATTCCGATCACCGGTTCAAAAGTTACAAAATGCAACTCATACCATTACTGAAGGTACCCGAAAAAAAGTTCATAAAATTATTAACAATCACTCACGAGCCACGCCGGTCGAGGTTAGGCTCTGCCTAAGTGAAAAACACCCGAAAGAACCCAAAGGTACTCTCTAATTTCCAATCTAAGTTACCATTTAAAAGTTATGTATTTTACAATAAAAGAATTTTCACTTAAATTATTTTATTTATGGTCAAAAACTAACTTTTACTGGTGTCCCGCACCGGCCAATGTTAGTATCTGTCTAAAGAAAGCAGACCCTCATGGGTTCAACAAAGGTATCTGATTTTTAATTTGAGTTACCATTTTTGATTTATAAGAATTTGAAAAATAAAATATTTTTATTTAATTATCTAATTTACATTTTTTCCATTTTTTGGGTTTTCTCACAGGAGGACCGTGCCAACTAAACTTAAGTCGTACCTAGGTTAAACCCGCCATCCTGAGCACAACGGTGCCCTCGGATTTCTGATCCCCTTAACCATTTAAGAGTTATTCTAGTTTTTCAGGAAAACTACTTATGCGTGCTAATTAAACCTTAAAAAACTTTGATGGGTCATTCCAGGCACTCCGGGCCTCAGAATCGTGAACCGTTAGATTTCACGGTCTCAAAATAATTCCATATAATTAAAAAAATATGTAATTTCTGGGACATTACTTTCTCCCCACCTTAGGGATTTGCATCCCTGAAATCCCCAACAAATGAAAAATAACCAAAAGAGGATACTGAGCATGAATATGAGCCTCCTGATCCCATGTTCTCTACTAGAGGTTCTCGTGCTTCCAGTGTATGCGCACCAGAGGTATCAACTGCCCATGATGGACCCGCTCCTATCAATCCTCAATCTCCACTAGAACCTCCATAAACGTCACGCTATCATTGAAGTCCAGCTCGCTTTGGTCGATGATGTGAGATGGGTTGTGCACTTATCTCCTCAGCTGGGATACATGGAAGACGTTGTGCACCCTCTCCAACTATGGTGGAAGATCCAAGTTGTATTCTACATCGCCTATCCTCTGAAGTATCAGAAAAGGACTGATAAACCTCAGTGATAACTTGTCACCTCAACCAAATATTTGTATTCCCCGTCGAGGAGAGACTTGAAAGAATATGTGGTCACCCTCCTAGAACTCCAAGGGTCTTTGTATCATATCAGCATAAGACTTCTGCCAACTCTATGCAGTCTTCACTTGCGGATAAGTGATACATCGTGATACAAACTCTGCCACTTCTTCCTTTATCGCGGGCCATCAGTACTGACGTTGGAGGCCCTGGTACATCTTTTCTACTCCAGGATGTATTTGTATAGGGGACATATGGAACTCCCTAAAAACCTCCTCCTGTAGTGATACTGGACCATGGTACGTCCTCTGAAGAGGATAAAGTGCTCTCCACCTTCAGAAAAATCATCTAGTTCCTTCATTGAGGATATCTGAGCACGTCGAGCCGCACTGTTAGTGTCCCCAAGCTGCACCTCCCTGACTCGCTGAAAGATTGGGGGTGTGACATCATAGACTGGATGTATGATACTCCATATTTATCCATGAAGGATTTCTGCAACGCGTCTAGCTGCTTTGTCGCTTCACTCACCAACTGCAGACCAGACCTCCTGCTGAGTGTATCTGCTACCACATTCCCCTTCCAAAGAGTACAGACTATCTCAAAGTCATAGTACTGGAGAAACTCTAGCCATCACCGCTATCTCATATTTATGTCCTTCTGAGAGAATATATACTTGAGACTCTTTTTATCAGAGTAGACTATAAAATGTTTATCCATCAAGTAGTGATGCCACATCTTTAGCGCAAATACCACTACTGCTAACTCCAGGTTATGTGTATCATAGTTCTACTTATTAGTCTCTATCTCAGCTTATGAAATCTCTACTAACACTTCTCTATCCACAAGAAAGTCTCCCCCTTTTTCACCAAAGCTGACAAGGGTGCTGCTACCTTGGAGAAGTCGGGTACAAATCCCCGGTAGTACCTAGCCAAAGTAGACGTCCCTCTCCCTTCAGGGAGGTAATCTAGGAAACATATTTTGAAAAGATTTCCCCGTGTTCTGCCACTCCTGTTTGGAAATCAAAACTCAAAACTCCTACTGCCATGAGGGTAAGTCTGGCCGACTCAAGAGTGATTGGTTGTACCCTCCTATGCATGATTTTATCTTATGCTGCATGGGTTTCCTTTTTCACTAACCAAGTAAAATCTCATTCCAACGTTGTAGGTAAACCACAACCCTTTTTCCTAATACAATCAATCTTAGTATGAACTATGGATGTCTAGCCCATACCCAAACTAACGGCGTAAGGCCTCGATGCTTCCACCAAGAGGTTCCAATCGAAACTCTTGCCTCAAGTGTCAGATCACACCATCAGCATAAGTGTTATTATCGAGTGTCCTCCCAAAGGTATATCCAGAAGTGAGGGTCAAGTCAATGACTTAACTAGAAACTCTAAGTCTTTGACAGGATTCATGGAAGGAAGGAATGATTGGTAACTATCTATATTAATACAGCAGCAATTAGTAGACACATACCGTTCATCGAATCATTCCTAGAGCCCTTGGGTCGCACTCCTTGACTATACACAGCTACTCCCTTCCCCTGTCCTTCTGCTCCTTGAGCCTGGTGAGGACCACAAAGGGGGTGGTTGTAACATGTCGAAATGTACATCACCACATGCTGCTCTCCTAGCTTTGATTCCATCTTTTTAGCCCTATAGATTCATATGTCCCTAACACTTCCTCCTCCTAAACCATTTTTACATTCTCAAGTCTCTAAGACTGGCGTCAGTTCACTGCTTTCCCACTACTAATATTCACTGGTTATATCTACTCATCCAAAGGACATTCAACCACAAAGGTTCTCTCTAGTACCCTAACATAGGTAGGAATGCTTAGAGGAATAATTTTGGCTTCTATGTCCCTAAAAACACCTCGCTCATAAGTTCGATCCCTGAAGCACTAATCGTATCGTATTCATCGATTACGAATAATGGTTGGTATGCCTCGATGAATACTCAACTACTGTCATGTCATCCTTCTGAATCTATAGAAGTTCTAAATAACTATCATCCACCTTTTCAATCTAGTCTTCAGTTGCCTAGGATTCGGGATCCCCTCAAAAACTATGGGGTATCTGATGCTGAAAATCTTGTAAGGCATTAAGCCTAAATGTGTCCTCTAGCAGTACCGTCAGTTGTTACTGCTGACCAACAAGTAGTGACATGGTTGGAACACTACCTAAAAGTACCATCTCAGTAAAAGGTCCATTTACCGAAGCCTCATTATCCTACAAACCATCCTCATGGTCATGTACTAGAAAAGACCAGCTACTAGAAACAACATATGCTCTACTGGTGTCTCAACTAGGTGGAAAACTCTAGCCACTACCTC
Source organism: Viscum album (assembly GCA_963277665.1). Lineage (NCBI taxonomy): Eukaryota > Viridiplantae > Streptophyta > Magnoliopsida > Santalales > Viscaceae > Viscum > Viscum album. The sequence continues at coordinate 585,295,451 of OY728141.1, read as the reverse complement.
CAACCAGCCCTTAGCTTCCTATCAATATGACTCGCCTAGAAACCTCGGAGGCCTCTATCATTGGAACTCGTGAAACGCGCTCAGTCAGTGTGCATCCTATACTAGAGGGGCTAGTGGAAATGCTCGTCCAATAGGTAGTGGTGCTGCTGGTACACCACTCGAAGGTGCTAACGCCGTAAGAGAGCCCTACACTGAGACCTCATGGCTCGGTGGGCCATCATCATGTACTCTCTCAGTAATCCTAGATAGTTTTCAATTTGGTGGAATCCTGATAAGGAACATGTGTTCCATGGTCATTAAGTTATACCTAGTGAGTTGAATCTAAATAAATCAAAAGAAAAACTTTTAAAAACACATGCAATCAGTGTTTTTGTGTGTTGAGTTGGAAATCATAATTCAGGGTCCTGGTGTATGGATTTTTCGGCCGCCACACCAACATTTGACTCCCTGAACTGAAAACCAAACTCATAACACTTAACACTATTTCTTCATAGAAAGTATCAGAGTCCTAGTTCTTTGGTAGAACCGAACTCCTCTAATACCAATTTGTCATGACTCGTCCCCCAAGGCCCATGTCGTAACTACCCCAAGCCCGCATTCCATAGGTCAGGCCCTGGTGACTAGCACTGAAATTAATACTCCCTAAAATGGGAAGGCATTTCCTTTAATCTTGTACACACACATGGTCCAAGAACACAACAAGAAGCAACTATGAAGTGAAATTCTATAGTAAAAGAGTGCTGAAAGTAAAAGGGGTCGGAATACAATCCCAACTATAAAGGTACAAGTATGACTAAAAATATAGTAAAACTGAAAGAAAATGGAAAATATCTATTGGGTTGTCCTTTGAGGTTCTGACTGGAAGAGTATGTACAGATCGCCTCCTCATCACTCTACGTCCGTCCGTCTCCTCCGTGTCACATCATGCCGAATGGTCCACCTCTGGGTACCATCCAATCCTAGTTCCCTCAGCCTTGATCAACGTTGTGCGTCATCTACACTAGACAAAACAAGGTGTGGGTGAATCCCATGCAGGGGTGAGTATAACAATACTCATTAGGGACCCCAAGACCCTCGTAGGTCTCCTATAGTTCCACAAAGGAAAAACCAAAAAGTAGGACATCAACTCAACTTAGGCATAAACCCATACATATATCTAAGTTATCAAGATATACTCATCTCATACATGAGGGAAGGACACCACATAGGTAACACCACATAGGTAGAAGTACCACACAGGTAACACCATGAAGATAGCACCACGAAGGTAACTCCACGAAGGTAGAAGTACCACACAGGTAACACCACAATGATAGAAGTACCACATAGGTAAAACCACAAAGACAATACCACAAAGGAAGAAGTACAATGCAGGTAACACCACAGAGATAGAAGTACTACACATGTAACACCATGAAGATAGAAGTACCACACAAGTAACACCACGAAGATAATACCACAAAGGTATAATTACCACATAGGTAACACCACAAAGATATAAGTACCACACATGTAACACCATAATGATTGAAGTACCACACAGGTATAGTACCACTTAGCATAACCTAAATCACAAGCACAAATTAAAGACATCTCATAAAGAGTCTCATCTCAAACCAGGTTTTCAGTGAAGTATAGAAGTACAGATGATTAGTCGAAAAACTAGATCATCTTATTCTGTCAAGAGGCACTAATTCTGACCATATGGAGTTTGACCCACACTAGATCGATAGGTAATAACCCCTACAATGATCCAAAAAGGATCCAACCTGCCTATAGTTGATAGCTAACTAACACCTACTGACCCACACAGGATCTGACCCACACAAGATCTGACACACATAGGATCGGTATGCGATGACCCACACAGGATTGTTGAGTGCCGATCCACACAGAATCTTACCCACACATGATCGGTATGCATTGACCCACATATTATCGCTAAGAGTTAACCCACATAGGATCTAAACTATACAGTATCGATATGTACTGACCCACACAGGATCGTTGAGCAATGAACTCCGCATGATCTGTCTCCAACCTCCGCCTCACTGCCTGCCACTGGATTCCTCAAACCCAGTGTGCTCGATTTCTGTTTAATATACCCTAGAGATATCTATCATACCTCTACCATCAAAAAATATCCAAAAAATATTAACCCAAATGACCACCATGTTGTAAGGGTTCTAACGCAAAAGATGGTGTGTCAATCAGACGCCAGGTCTATGAGTTATAACTATTTTAACTCCAGGGCCCGGTCATATTTGGGTTCGATCCAACCCCGTACTACTCCAAATGTCTCCAAAACTCAAGAGTAGTAAACCAAAAAGGACTTTCTTGACCCAAGGATCCCAACTCCACAGATGGTTCATCAAACGGATTCCCGGTTCTCAAGTCACAGCCAAAAAGGTTGAACTAGGTCCATATGGGCCCCGGTCCAGTCTGACCCGGCCTGTGCCACAGCGGGCCCGGCCCGTTGGGCCATGTTATGGCCCATCCTACGAAGGGAGTAGATTATCACAGCCCACTGGGCGGCCCGTGGTCAGGTGGCCCAATGTGGCGGGGTCCGCCCAAGCCGACACCCGGGTGGGAGCCCCCCCCCCCCCCCCCCCCACCCCGGGTATTCTGAATGGTTCGCTGGACCATTTCGATCAGCCAACCCAGAAGTGCCATGTGGCACCGCCTATTGGAATGATATACCCTCCAGATTAGGTCCTACATCGTGTGACATGGCTGGCCAGAATGGTCGGCCCTCCCTTACAGCGGTGTGGACATGCGCCTCTCCTCTCACAGTCGGTCATTTGTCGGCTGCTTTGGTGTGCCATCACGGCTGATGGGTCGCGGCCTTCTTTTCTGCTGGTGGTGTGGAGGTGCACCGCCCCACCTTCACATGGCCGACAAGCATGCTAGCTGCCATGCTCCCCCGCCGTGGTCGACGGGCCGCAGCCTCCTCTAGGGGCGCAGTTGCACCGCCGCTGCCATAACGGCTGGACGGAGTGTCGGCTACCACCTTGTACCTCACTGGCATAGGACGCCATCCTCATTTTCCATGAATAACGCATCAGCATTGAAGAGGCGGAGGGATAGGGCCTCGTTTGTTTAGCCCGTACCCCCCACATTAGTCTAGTAGCATGAATCTCGAGGAGAAAGATTCAACGTAAATTTAACGATGAATAATCTTAAACAAACCCCTACCTAAATCGTCCGTTAGAGATGTCGCGAGGAGGAATATGAGGTCATTGAAGGGGATGTCGGTGTTTGTCACTCCCACAACATGTTTCCGATCCAGGCTCGTCTGTCATCCACTTTCTTCATTGGGGGGTTCTTTTTTGAAGGATTATCTATCCCAGGCCTCCTCTCTCTTTCTCCAATGGGAATAAAACCCACAAGAAGATTTAATAAAATAATTCTTCATTAACAAGTTGTGTTATTAATTCAAGATCAATGTATTTTATTAATTAAAGAAAAAAGTGGTTACAAATTTTTTGTAACTGGGCATTTAATGCCCAGAATTAAATGCCTAACCACCCTCATGTGGTCCCCACTTTTATGATTCAAATGGGAGGTTTTAAAAATATAATAAAAGTTAATTATTTTATTTTATTATTTCTCCAACCCTCCCACAAAAATTTGAAAAACTAATTCCTACCCTCGACCTATTGCGGTTGAGGTGAAGGTCTCTATAAGCAAATATAGGCACTACGAGTTCAACGGTGTCCTCAGATTTCAATTCTGAGCACTGGTTCAAAATTTACAAAATGTCGCTCATGCTTTTACTGAACGTACTCAAAAAAATCATAAAATTATTAATAGTCACCCTGGACTCACGCTGGTCAATTTTAAGCTCTGCCTAAGTGAAACATTCCTTAATGATCCCAAGGGTGCTCATTGACTTCCAATCCAAGTTACCGTTTAAAAGTTATTTATTTTACAATAAAATAATTGTCACCTAATTATTTTATTTACAGAAAAAAAACTAACTTTCACTGGTGGACTGTCCCTTCCAATGTTAGCATCTGCATAAATAAAGCATACCCTCATGAGTTCAGTGGTGGTATCATATTTTTAATCCGAGTTACTGTTTGTGAGTTATAATAATTTTAGAAATAAAATAAATTTATTTAATTATTTTATTTATGGATATTCCATTTTCGGGTTTTCTCACAAGAGGCACATGACGACTAAACTTAAGTCACGCCTAGGGTAAAACCACCATCCTAAGAGAAACAGTTCCCTCAGATTTCTGATATGAGTAACCATTTAAGATTTATTACACTTTTTTAGGAAAACTGCTTATGCGCGCTAATTAAACCTTAACAAAACTTCGAAGGATCATTCCGGGAACTCTAGGACTTGGAATCACGCACCATCAGATTTCACGGTCTCGAAATAATTCCATATAATTAAAAAATATATACGGAATTTCTGTGACATTACATTTAATGAATAAATAGGATAATTGAGGAAATGAAGGTGGATTATTGGATGAGGATTACAATTGGGGGTTTGTTTTGTAGCGTGGTGTTTTATATTGTGTAGTGGATGTTATGGTTGAGGGATGTAGCCTTCGATATGGTCTATTTAATTAGTTTAAGAATTTATTAATGTTCTTATAAGGTCATAGGATACTAGTATGGGTAAAATCATTGTATTGTGGAGCCTATAATGATTGATTTAGTCATCCTTCCATTTTGGGTACCACTAATGTGTTGTGTATCAACTTCACTATATAGTTTTGAGGTTGGTTTCTCTAGATATACCCTTTGGTGGACCATTATGGAATAATTTTATGGTTCTGACAAAAAAAATCCTTAGATTCATCAGAAAACATAGTTTAATAATTTTTAAATAGGGGATATTCCATGTGATTTTTGAGATTGACTCAACATGTGGTCGTTGGGGAATAGCCTATATCCCTTTCGCATTGGTTTGTTTCTCCTATAATGGGAATCCTATCGAGAGCACCACAAGATCATAATGTTTTTCTAATAATTCCCTCAAACCATAGGAAAATCCATTTTGATTTTGGGATATCATTAAACATCCTCTTTCTTGGTATTGGTCCTCTACATTAAGAGATCAATTGTTGATGATCTAAGGTGAGTTGTTACCCACTTATTCTTTTTTTCATTCTTGATTCTACATTAGGAGTTAATTATAGTAATTTTGTTTTGAATTAGAGGAATTTGGGTAAAGAGTTATGTTGTGATTATATCTTATTGAGGATTCCATTACATTTATTCTTATTTATAATCAATTATTCCTCACATTTAGCTTGTGGAAACACTAAAAAGATTCAATTCTGGTAGGGGATTTGAGAACAATCTGTAAAAGTATCAATTATAGATGAAATATGTTATTTTCTATCATTGGGTGGATTATAATGATTTATTAAAATAATATAACAAATTGAACTAAAATAGTAATTTATTGGAATTGGTGTTTCACATGTGTTTATTTGTTCCCATGATATTGCTTATGTAATTAATGATTGATTTTTGTTGTAATTGAAATTTTTTGTTTTCTCTGGGATTTCATTTAATTTCATTGAATGAATTGTTGTAATTTCCATTAAAAAATTTTAATAATGGAAGGATGGTAAATAAAACAATTTTGTGGAATTTGATACTGAAATAATCCTTCTAATGAAAACAAAGGGTAGTGAAAAGGTTTGTAGTTGCAGGAATTTGGAGTTGATTATTGTTGTGTGTCTTGTTTTTATATTTGGAATTTTGTGGATATTTTTAGGGATATTATGTGGTATTTTCTATTGAATGATTTAGATGGGTGTGAGATGGGAAGTGTGGTTTTGGTTGGTAAAAGTGGTTGGGAAATGTTTTTTTGGTAGTGGTGGGGTTTGTTGGTATACGGTGGTGTAGTGGTTTATGTGGTTGGTTGACATTTTTGGTATGTGTTGTGTTCTATGTTTATTTTTCTATGGTGAATGGATGGTTGTGGGATTTTTTTATAATTCTTAGGTAATGACATAATATGATTTTTATAATGTAATGAAACATAGTTATGGTCATAAATTGAATAAATCATGGGATGTTAATGGAAAATAAATAAATCAATAGAATGGGTAATGGATGGGTTAAATATTTCAGATGGATGATAATGTATTTTAATTTTTATGTTATTGAATGACATAATGAATATAAATTGACTAAAAAATTGTTAATCTAGAAATATATATGTGAGATGAATAAATTGGAAATTTTAATGGTTTTTGTGTGTATTTTCTATCAGAAAGTATATTGATTAATAACGGGTAAGTGGTAGGTATTACAGGTGGAAAGTAGTAGAGGTACTATATTACTAGTTGAATATGAATGTTCTCTTTTGGTATGGACCACTTAGGTAGGTCTAGTGTGTGTATTTATTATACTTTTATTTTTGTTTTATTTTTTATTAATCCTACCAGAGTCATATAATGTTATACCTACACAATTTTTTTGGGTTATGGTTGGTTTCTCTAACATCCATGTTGTCAAGAGAAGGAATGGATAACTACTCCCTCTTCCTCGATCTATACTACAAACATGGTATTGCTTTATTCACAAGAGGATGACCATGTGATAGATGTTATGGTGGTGGGGTGATGATGTGCTATATGTCAAAGTGATCATACATGGTAAGTGAATAGAAGATGGTTTAGGTCTTTCATATCCATACTACCTTACTATTTTAGAGAACTAATGTAAAGTTGAGATGATGATATGTGGTTGTGGTTATGGAATGGTTCTATTGATTATATTTCAGACTGCATGGATCAAGGTAGGTGTGGATGTCATCCAACTCACATCAAAAATGAAATTTTTATGCATTTTATGTTGGTACAGTCTATATATATACAAATGATGATTGTCTTCTGGAGTGAGAAAGACAAACCAGTGGAGAAATAGTGTTGAGTTCCCACATTTCAATGTTATTTGATGTTTTTATCACACATGGATGTTGTATTTAGTGAGTTATCCTTGGTGATATTGGGTAATAGTTGACATAATAGCTTCCTTTTAGTTCTGTTACTTAATCACTCGGACATTAATATGCATATTCCAAATTTTCATGACTTCTCATAAGAAGGATAATAGTATGTATACATGTATTCTCACCCCTATATATAAAAAATATTTTTTATATTTTCGAGGTAGTTTAGTGACCAATATATATAGTTCTACATTTTAATTATGGGTGTATCTTCTATAGGGGTTTTATTTCAATATTTTTTTTTTAGATTTCTATTTATATGAAATATCATGAAATTTTTATTATTATTGTAATTTCCCTATATTATATATTATAGAACTGACTTGTATAATTATTATCTTATTCCTAAGATTTATAAGGGAGATGGATCCCATTATTATGTTTTTTAACGCTCAGTTCTAGTCACTAACCTAGTGATAATTGGAGGTGGGCCAAATGTATAATTATAATCATCACTACAGTCCCATGAGGGGTTCCTAGTAAGTGAGGTTCTTGAAAGTGTATGTTTGTTTAGGAGGTACTTGTGAAATCATCATTCTATTTTTATCTTTCCCAAGTAAATCTCTATTTCTTTCCATTGACTCAAGATATACAAGAATATTATGGTACTATGGAGGGTCATAACCAAGAATTTAGTGATTCAGTTAGCAAGTGGATAATCTATGGAGTAGAAAACATGATTCTTTATTTTAAGGTATCTTAATCAAGAATATTATTTAAGGAAAATAAATCATCATTATTCTATGAAAGGTGCATCTGTTCATAATTTTTATATATGTGGTGTCAGGTTTTCCATTCATCGTGATCAAGGAAATTTAGTTTATATTTTCTTTTTATTCATTGAAACATGATTTTTATCCTTTGAAACCCATCAAATTCTACATAAATACATTTTACTTGTATCATGTACATATTTTTAACTAATAGTTGGAAAATTTGGATCCATGTCCACTATAATATTCAAGATATTGTATATTATAATTTCAATTGTTAGGGAAACTATTATATAATAAAAAATGTATATGAAATAAATGACCTATCAATCAATAATGTATTAATCACAATAAATATAAAGTACTAATATGATCTATTATTCATTTCTAGATGGAATATAACCTTATGATGATTTTTCCACTGTTTACTATTTTGGATTCAAAAAATATCATCATTATAGATAATTTTCAAGATTAGTATATATTATTTCCCATAATAAAATTCCATGAGAATGAATTATTTGTGTTGGAGTCTCCTCTACTTTATGATCCACAATTGGATTCCAGTTACTGTGATAAGGAATCCTTCAAGAGCCACATACATGATTCATAAGATGTTTAACTCTCCATATTTTTATAAATGTATGTTAATATGTAAATATAAAATGTGGATGCAGATGGATATATCATATTCCACATCCTTAGGAATATTATATTGGTAACATGAGATAATAAATAAATGACATCTTCAATATACTTTTGATATCTATATTGGAATGTAGAATTAATATTTTTCATCATGTAATTACGATCATTAGTTGTATAAAAATATTGATACATATATTACCCAAGGTACGTAAAAATCTTTGTTCACATCCAATTATTTTATTTTTATATTCTAGATTCTCAATATTTATTTATAACATTAAAATGAATAATATACATAAATTTATTCTAAATATTTTGACTATGTTTCACTAAGATGATAATAATATTAATATATACATATTGTCACGACCCCCTCTCCACAAAGTGTACCCCTCCCGGGTCGGCAATGTGAGAAGGGAGATAATGACCCCCGAGTCCTGCCTCCAATAGGCCCCGGGTTGGCGACTAGCACTAAGGGTATAGTAACACACAAACGGGAGGCATTACCCTCTAAGAGAACACATGCGAAAGAGAGAGATAAGATAGGCACCAACCAACTCCAACTGAAATATAAAAGGTACCCAAGTTCATATATGAAATTCCTTGCAAAAGTACTATAACTTAAAGGGGAAACTATAAGTACCCAAAAGAAAGGAAAGACGGCAGCAACTACAAGCCCGAACAGATCCTCCAACAACAAGCTAGTAGTAACCAGCCTGATCTCCAACCTGATCCAAGTGACCTGAAAAACAGTTTATATATACGTAGGGTGAGTATAATAGTATACTCAGTAGGATCCTCCCCGAAGCCTCTCGTGCAAAAGTAAAGAAAGCATGATAAAGCCTAGTGAACAACAAGTGAAACTAACTCGTCACCTAAATAGGTATACTATATCCAGAATATTTGTGTGTGAAATAACCACAAGTCATTATAGCCCTCTACACACATATATGGGGGAAACTAACCATTGTGCCTACCAGCACAAAGATCTACCAAGAGAAGAGAGAGGGGTCAAAGGGGGTAGTCAGTCATTCAACCTCCAATCATAATGTTCGGGAAAACATCCCCCCCGGGCATAGAATCCTCGAGGTTTCAGTTACCCTTACCGACAGGGTGGAGTAGCGTTTAGAAACACAAAAAGTACAGAATATATATATATCTCACAACCACACTATGGGAATAACCTAGTCTTAGACACAACTACAGCTAACGTCTCTCAGACTCCGGGCTGCCACTTCAAAGACTAGGTATCCTATAAGCACACAACTAGTTAAAGAAATTCATTAGGTTACTTCATTACCTATTTCATCAATTCCACTTTACGTTAATTAATTCTTTGCACATTAATTAACCATGAACAAAACCACATTAAACTTAATTGTCATACACCAAGGGTCCACTTTCCCTTTTTCAAATTACCACCTCATCATTATGTTCCAGCAAATTCCAACCCCATGGGTTAACACCATTTAATCAATCTTTCATTAAATAAATTACTTTCCCATATTCCCAGGAATTATAGAAAATCAACCTATGCTACTAAACACAAAGGGGGCTCAACACGGTGAGTAGATATGCTACCAATCGATTCTTTTCCGCCTATAGAAAGAGCATAGACCCATTCTCCCTTGAGAGGCTAAACACGGAAAGCACGTGGGAAACCCCATGTGTCTTCGCCTCCTTCGAAAGGTGGGTAAGCAAGACCAGTTGCCTTGAGCAGTGGGAAAAAGTAAAGAAAATAAAAAACCAAACAAAACCACCAACATCCGGCCATCACATCCATCCAATACCATCATCCTTGGTGTCCTCCCCAACACCCATATGCATAAACTAATGCATCTCGCCACTCTAGGCGCCATCCGCTGCCACAACCACAAGGCCTCCCTGCCTCCACATATCACAACTGCCATCCAGGCTTACATCACAGCACAAGCAGCAGGAAAACAATCCTCACATAAAATGGGCTCTTGGCCCTTTAACAAGGCATCTAGCCTTCATACAAAATGAGCACTCATGGCTCCAAACCACAATGCATTCAGCCTTACAAGAAAGAGGGTAACTCAGAACCCTATCAGGCATTATCTTTTATCAACAAAAAGTTCTTTAATCCCTATTGAATTAACATATCCAATTCATAGGTTCCAATTCTAGGAAAACTATTCAGTAAGCTATCACAAAAGATTTAACATGCTTACTATGCCAATTTTATTAGCATAAAATTAGAACAACTACAACAATGGAAACAACGGGATTCATTTACATGCCTCTTTATATTTAGCCAATTAATTATCAATTATTTTCATCTTTACAATATTTATCAATTTACATCTAGAACAAATAGATAAGAAAATAAATCATAGATATCACACTATCTAGCGAAACATGAGGCAGTAACATACGAGCGATAACAATTTCCTTATCCGATTCAAATATTTAATTAGGTCAATATCATTGTGATCCAAAGGGATAAATAATTCTAACTCTAAATTTGCACATAAACAATTAGAGAATCCATGAATCCCCTATCTCAAAGAGTTCCTCACGTTCTTCATCCACACAAAGGGTCATAGTCCTCCTCTCGCGACAACTGCATCCACCCGAGGATGCCATGGTACGTCTGCACCAACCAAACCCCAAGAAAAACCCATTATAAGCCTAAATATTACATGATATAATATAGAAAGGACGATAGTAGAATATGAAACCCAAAATAACGATGATTCAACATACCTTATATCGAAGATTGATCGATATAGCTTTGTTGCATCAAAATAAAGTGGAACCAATCTGAGGAGTAGAGTTTGATTGTGAAACTCTTGTGTGAAGGATTGAAAGGCTCTATCACCTCATAACTGAGAACAAAGAGGAAAAAAAAGGGGGAATGATATCTCATTCCATTTTGAATATTTAATGAGGTGACGGTTTAAGATCCGGTTAATTCTCCATTAAAAACGGATCGCATCAACCCATGCGGTTTGACCAAGTAAAAACATCCCGACATTATGAATAATTAATATAGGATTTATGGAATTTGAATCGGACTTAAGAGTCCATAAAATAAATCTTTAAATGTATTTTACATCAAAGGAAACGTCAAAAGGGGAAAAACTCTAGGAATCTGGAAACACTGTTCACCTACCGTTACTGTACACCAAACTGATCTCTCAAAACCGATCTGTCAGACCGATCTGTGAGACCGATCTGTGAGACCGATCTATCAGACCGATCTGTGAGACCGATCTGTGAGACCGATCTGTGAGACCGATCTGTCAGACCGATCTGTGAGACCGATCTGGTAGACCGATCTTTGAGACCGATCTGGTAGACCGATCTCTGAGACCGATCTGTCAGAACGATCTGTGAGACAGACCTGTCAGACCGATTTGTGAGACCGATCTCTGAGACCGATCTCTCAGACCGATCTGTGAGACTGATCTGTCAAACTGATCTGTGAGACCGATCTGTGAGACCGATCTCTGAGACCGATCTGTCAGACCGATCTGTCAAACTGATCTATGAAACCGATCTGTGAGACCGATCTGTGAGACGGATCTGTGAGACCGATCTGTGAGACCGATCTATCAGACCGATCTGTGAGACCGATCTATGAGACAAGTCTGTGAGATTGATCTGTTAGACTGATCTGTCATACCGATCTTTCAGACCGATCTGTTACTATTCATAAAACTGGAAACACTATTCACAGAACTAGAAAATTGGAAAAGTGTTGGGGATAAGTCACCTTGACCTCATGGAACACCTCCAACACCACATTTGGACCGGATAGGTCCGGTCCATTACATAAGATACCTCTCAAAACATTCTCGTCCTTGATAATTTAAAACCAACCTAATGAAAAGAGGGGTCCGAACAACCACCCTGTAAGATACCTCTCATGGGGAAACCACCCTGAGTTGTTCTACAGCTAAAAAAACCACGACATCAGAGAGAAAGGGGAAAAACAATCCATATCCAAACAATTAAAGCATAACATCACATCAAAGGTACATAAAATAAAGGATCAAAGAAAACACAACACAACATCTTAAAATAGCTCCGGGTACTGGACATGCATATGTGACTCACGTTCCCAAGTACTCTCCTCCACGCCACCGTTTCACCACAAGACATGAACTAAGGGGATAGAACACCCACGCAACACCTTCTCCTTTCGGTCTTGGATCTCCACAGGTCGCTCCTCGAAGGTTTCAACGTCATCAACATCGATCTCTCCCCAATTGATGATGTGAGAGTCATCATGAAGATAATGATGAAGTTGTTATACATGGAAAACATCATGTACCTGAATCATCTATGGGGTAAGTGCTACTTGATACACCACAGCTCCAACATGAGCTAACACCTCGAAAGGCCAAAAAAACCGGGGAGAAAGCTTACTTCCACGACCAAACCTTCGATGCCCACGACGGGGAGTCACCTTCAGAAACACATGATCCCCAATAATAAACTCCAAGGGTCTCCTCCTTTGATCATCATATTATTTCTGACGATCTTGTGCTGTCTTCATCCTCTCACAAATCTCATGAACCGTCTCTGTTGTATTCTGCACTAGTTCTGGTCCGAGAATTGCTGACTCTCCGACCCCAGTCCAGCACAATGGAGAACGGAAAGGCCGGCTATACAAGGATTCAAATGGAACCATACCGATGGTAGAGTGAAAACTATTATTGTAAGAGAACTCTACCAAGTGTAAGTGCCTCATCCATGAACCTCCAAAATCAAGAACACAAGAGTGAAACATGTCTTCAAGAGTCTGGATGGTTCGCTCTGTCTGACCATTCGTTTGAGGATGAAAAGAAATGATAAGGCACAGTTGAGATCCAAAAGCATGCTGGAGACCTCTCCACACCCTGGAGGTAAAATGAGGATCTCAATAAGAAATTATCATCCTAGGTACTCCATGAAGTCTCACCACCTCTTCTAGATACTTCCTTGACAAAACTTCCACTGAGCTCGACTCCTTGATCGCTATGAAGTGGGACGATTTTGTTAAATGATCCACTACCACCCAAATAGCATCATGTCCTCACGGAGCTCGAGGTAAACCTATAACAAAGTCCATTGAGATGTCCTCCCACTTCCACTAAGGAATCTCTAATGGGTGGAGAAGACCAATAGGAACACGGTGTTCGGCCTTCACCTTCTGGTAGACTAAACATCGAGACACAAACTCCACAACCGCACGCTTCATCCCAGGCCACCAAAACTGGATCCTTAAGGATCGATACATCATTTTCACACCAGGATGTACTGCTAAGGGTGAACTATGGAACTCTCGTAAAACCATCTCGTTCATCGCCAAGGGATCAAAAATCCTTCCATGATACAACACTTGGTGTTGTTCATCCTCCGACCAACCATCAGGGGCCTCACCACAAACAACTCTGTCTCTCCAAATTTCCACCTCTGGATCACCCAACTGGGACTCTTCCACCTTCTACATCAAGGATGACTACACCGTCATCTGGAAAAGACAACCTCTACCTCCAACCTCTTCCATATCAAGATGAAAAGCTGACAGTTCCTCCATTACTCTCCAGGAATCACCGGATTCACGCACAGCATCACTACGTGACTTTCAGCTCAGTGCATCAGCTATAACATTCCCTTTTCTAGGTGTATACGATATTTCAAAGTCATATTCCTGTAAGAACTCCATCCACCAATGCTATCATAAGTTCAAGTCACACTGGAAGAAAACATACCTCAAACTCTTCTGATCGGTGAAAACCACAAAGCGCTCACTAATGAGGTAATGTCTCTACAAATTCAGTGCAAACACCACGGCTGCCAACTCAAGATCATGGGTGGAATAGTTTCATTCATGGGGATGCAACTACCAAGACCCATAAGAAAAAACTAACCTCTACTGCATGAGAACACAGCCTAGCCCCAGATGCGAAGCATCGCAGAAAACATCAAATTGGACTCTCTCAGCTGGAAGACAAAGAACGAGAGCACTTAATAACTTCTACTTTAGATACTCAAAAGCCACCTGACACTGATCAGTCCATACGAAGTCCTGATCCATCATGTTCGGATCTTCTAGAGGAGTCGCAACCCATGAGAAATTGGTTACGAACCTTCTATAGTAGCCTGCGAGACTAAGGAAACTTCTCACCTCTGAAACTATCTTGGGGGCTGCCCAAGACACAAATGCTTCTATCTTTGATGGATCCACGGATACTCCCTGTGGGACACAACATTCCCCAAGAAACGGACTTCTCGAGCCCAAAAGTCACACTTCGACAACTTCCCAAAAAACTGATGTTGTCTAAGAACTCCCAAAACAGCTCGTAGATGCTCTGTATGCTCCTCTTCAGATGTGGAGTAGACAAGGATGTCATCGATGAAAACCACCACAAACTTGTCCAGGAACTCACGGAACACAGCGTTCATCAAACCCATGAAAATAGCTGAAGCATTAGTCACGCCGAACGGCATTACAATGAACTAAAAATGCCCATGACGACAACGGAAAGCAGTCTTCGGGATATCCTCATCCTTCACACGCATTTGATGATATCCTGACCGCAAGTCGGTCTTTGAGAACTAACTTCCACCCTTCAGTTGATCGAACAAATCATCAATCCATGGAAGAGGATAGCGTTTATTTATTTTCACTTTGTTTAAGCGATGATAATCAACACACAACCGCAAACTGTTGTCGGCCTTCTTCATGAAAAAGACCGGTGCACCCCATGGTGACACACTTGGCCGAACAAAACCGCACTGTAATAGACCATCAAGTTGTATACAAAGCTCTCGTAACTTAGAAGGGGTTATCCTATACGGAGACATAGAGATATGAGACGCTCCTGGCTGTAGATCGATCCCAAACTCGATCTCTCATCGAGGGGGTAATGCTACGACCTCTTCTGGAAAGACATCAGGGTACTCCTCCACGACCCTAGGAAATGCCAACTGCTGAACCTCTAAAGAACTCAGCATCAACTCATCCATCAAGGATGATAATGATGGAACTTGTCTATGACCAAACCGAGGATCTCGTTAACCAACAAACACCACTTTCTCTCCATCTACATCAAAGAAAAAAACCTTCTTCCTGTAGTAATCCACAATAGCCTGCACCGATTACAACCAATCCATGCTGAGGATGACATCATATGGTTGTATTCGTAAACATAGGAAATCTCCCCAAGAGTAGTGCTACCCCAACACTAGATCACAATATCTACATACTTCAAACAAGTTAGCTCGACCTCCAACTGGCATAGTCAATGCCAAGGGCACTAGAAGCCTCTCTACCTCAATTCCCAAGGCATGGACAAGGGTAGGTGATATGATGGAGTGTGTCGCTCCTAAATCAAAAAATGCATACACCAAGGAAGAAAACAAGAAAAGGGTACCCTGAACGACATCTGGCTCACCTGGGGCTGGCAACGCTAGAGCATGAAGCTGACCACAGCCTCCTCCATGGCCTCTCTAAACCTGATGATGACCACCACCATGGTCGTGCTCTGCTCTCTGAGGACGAGGAGCATCATGGGGATGTCCTCTGCCTGCCCCATCTACCCTCTGGTGATCTAAAACCGGTGCATCCAGCTACTGCTCCCTCGGTTGGAACTGACTCAACGGAGGAACCTGGAGCGGAGCGCTCGGTGCATGATGATTGCTCTGAAAAGTCGGGCACTCCCACTGCTGATGACCATGACCACCATAAGAAAGACAAGTGCCTGATCCCTTTTCATAGGCCTGAGAGTTGTTTCCTTTGGAGAAATGAGATGGGAAGGGCTGGGACCTACCCCCAGGCGAATGGAAACTCTTCTGCCCTGAAAACTGGTAACCCCAGACCACAGATCTACTTCATGATGAATCATGATGATTCCCTTCTCGTGATGATCCAATCATGGAAAAAGTCATCTCAATATCCTCTACCCTCTCCAGCAACTCAAGATATGTCTTTAACATAAATTTGGTGACCTGGAGCTGGATCTCTGGATGTAAAGACTCCTCGAAATACCTCTCCCTGGCCTCCTCATCTGGTAACAGGTCTGAAGCATATCGTAGAAGGTTACTGAAATGGATTCCAAACTCTCGAACACTGGAGCTCCCCTGTCAAAGGGTAAGAAGCTCCTGACGACTGGACGCATTCGTGGTCGAAGAAAGGAACTCAACTCTGAACTTGTCTTGACACTCCTCCCATGAGATCGCTGACTCCACACGATCCCCGAGGAACAAGAGCCACCACTTCCTCGCTGCTCCACGCAGCATCTTCACAACCATGGACACCATGTGATCTTTCCGAGCACAAATCGAACTAAAGCCAATCTCGACCTCCTCTAAACCAGTCTTTCGTGACTGCATCTGAAACAGAGCCCTTGTACTTCTGCAGACTCTAGCGCTGAAACACTCGGAGTGTCTTCCTCCAAGTTTCGTCGTCGTCAACCTATACCCGGTGGCGATCAGCTGGAACAGCCTACTGGACATTTTCTGCACAAACCTGACGAGGACATCGACCTGGATCCATACCTTCAAAAGAACAAACTTTTAGAGCTCCTAAGCCTGGATTATAGAAGACTCAATATTAATTAATTTATTTTTTTATTTTGTTCATTTTAGGTTAACATATCCCAAGGTCTACCCATTAAAACACAGGCGCAAAGAATAATGATGAATGATCCTTTCCTAGGTCTCTACCCTGCAATCAGTATCACCTTGTTTAGTAGCCATTGTAAACTTAATGGTTCATGCAACGGATCATAGGGGGCCCTAAATGCCTATGTCTCTGTCGGTCTCCAGTTTTTAACCAACTTGCTAAACACGAAAGAAACCGTTGCCCTACCAAACCATACAACCTCACCTGTGTCTAACTCCAATCTCTATCGTATCCCTCACTAGAGCCTCTAATACCACTCTATCACGACCCCCTCCCCACAAAGTGTACCCCTCCTGGGCCATCAATGTGAGAAGGGAGATAATGACCCCTGAGTCCCGCCTCCAATAGGCCCCGGGTTGGCGACTAGCACCGAGGGTATAGTAACACACAAATGGGAGGAATTACCCTCTAAGAGAACACATGCGGAAGAGAGAGATAAGATAGACACCAACCAACTCCAACTGAAATATAAAAGAAACCCAATTTCATATATGAAAATCCATGCAAAAGTACTATAACTAAAAGGGGAAACTACAAGTACCCAAAAGAAAGGAAATACAGCAGCAACTACAAGCCTGAAAAGCTCCTGCAACCACAGGCTAGTAGTAACCAGCCTGATCTCCAACCTGCTCCAAGTTACCTGAAAAACAGTTTATATATATATAGGGTGAGTATAACATTATACTTAGTAGGATTCTCCCCAAAGCCTCTCATGCAAAAGTAATGAAAGCATGCTAAAGCCTAGTGAACCACAATTGAAACTAACTCGTTACCTAAACAGGTATACTATATCTAGAATATATGTTTGTGAAATAACCACAAGCCATTACATCCCTCTACACACATATATGGGGAAAACTAACCATTGTTCCTACCAGCACAAAGATATACCAAGAGAAGAGAGTGGGATCAAAGGGGGTAGTCATCCATTCAACCTCCCATCAGAATGTTGGGGAAAACACCCCCCCAGGGCTCAGAATCCCTGGGGTGTCAGTTTCCCTTACCGACAGGGTGGAGTAGCATTTAGAAACACAAAAAGTACAGAATATATATATCTCACAACCACACTATGGGAATAACCTAGCCATAGACACAACTGCAACTAACGTCTCTCGGACTCCGGGCTGCCACTTCTATGACTAGGTATCCTATAAGAACACAACCAATTAAAGAACATCATTAGGTTACTTCATTCCCTATTTCATCAATTCCACTTTACGTTAATTAATTCTTTTCACATTAATTAAACATGAACAAAACCACATTAAACATCATTGCCATACACCAAGGGTCCACTTTCCCTTTTTCAAATTACCACCTCATCATTATGTTCCAAAAAATTCCAACCCCATGGGTTAACACCATTTAATCAATTTTTCATTACAGAAATTACTTTCCCATATTCCCAGGCATTCTAGAAAAGCAACCTATGCTACTAAACACAAAGGGGGATCAACACGGTGAGTATATATGCTACCTTTCAAGTCTTTTCCGCCTATATAAAGAGAATAGACCCATTCTCCCTCGAGAGGCTAAACACGGAAAGCAAGTGGCATACCCCGCGTGTCTTCACCTCCTTTAAAAGGTGGGTAAGCAAGACCAGCTTCCTTGAGCAGTGGGGAAAAGTAAAGCAGATAAAAAACCAAACAAAACCACCAACATCCAGCCATCACATCCATCCCATACCATCATCCTTGGTGTCCTCCCCGACACCCATATGCATAAACCAGTGCATCTCGCCACTCTAGGTGCTATCCGCTGCCACAACCACAAGGCCTCCCTGCCTCCACTTATCACAACAGCCATCCAGGATCACATCACAGCACAAGCAGCAGGAAAACAATCATCACATCAAATGGGCCCGCGGCCTTTTAACAAGGTATCCAGCCATCATACAAAATGAGCACTCATGGCTCCAAACCACAAGTCACTCGGCTGTAGAAGCAAGAGGGTAACTCAGAACCCTATTAGGCATTATCTTTTATCAACAAAAAGTTCTTTAATCCCTATTGAATTAACAGATCCAATTCGTAGGTTCCAATTCCATGAAACCTATTCAGTAAGCTATCACAAAAGATTTAACATGCTTACTATGCCAATTTGATTAGCATAAAATTAGAACAACTACAACAATGGAAAAAAAATGGATTCATTTAAATGCCTCTTTATCTTTAGACAATTAATTATCAATTATTTCCGACTTTACGTTCTTTATCAATTTCCATCAAGAACAAACAGCTAAGAAAAGAAAGCATAGATATCACGCTATCTAGAAAAACATGAGGCAGTAACATACGAGCGATAATAATTTCCTTATCCTGTTCAAATATTTAATTAGGTCAATTTCATTGTGATCCAAAGGGATAAATCATTCTAACTCTACAATTACACATAAACAATTAGATAAGCCTTGAATCTCCAACCTCAAACAGTTCCTCGCATTCTTTATCCACACAACGGGTCACAATCCTCCTCTCGTGACAACTGCATCCACCCGAGGATGCCACAGTACGTCCGCACCAACCAAACCCCAAGAAAACCCCATTAGAATCATGAAGATTACATGATATAATATGTAAAGGAGGATAGGAGAAGATGAACCCCAAAATAACGACGATACAACATAACTTATATCGAATATTGATCGATACAGCTTGGTTGCATCAAAACAGAGCGAAACCAATTCGAGGAGTAGAGTTTGATTGTGAAACTCTTGTGGGAAGGATTGAAAGGTTCTATCGTCTCATAGCTGATAACAAAGAGGAAGAAGAAGGTAGAATGATATCTCGTTCCTTTTTGAATATTTAATGAGGCGACGGTTTAAGATCCAGTTAATTCTCCATTAAAAATGGATCGCATCAACCCACACGGTTTGACCAAGTAAAAACATCCCAACATTATGAATAATTAATATAGGATTTATGGCATTTGAATTGGCCTTAAGAGTCATTAAAATAAGTCTTTAAATGTATTTTACGTCAAAGGAAACGTCAAAAGGGGAAAAACTAAAGGAATTTGGAAACACTGTTCACCTACCGTTACTGTACACCAAACCGATCTGTGAAACTGATTTGTCAGACTGATCTGTGAGACCGATCTATGAGACCGATCTGTCAGACCGATCTGTGAGACCGATCTGTCAGACCGATCTGTGAGACCGATCTGTGAGACCGATCTGTCAGACCGATTTGTGAGACCGATCTGTCAGACCGCTCTCTGAGACCGATCTGTGAGACCGATCTGTCAGACCGATCTGTGAGACTGATCTGCCAGACCGATCTGTGAGACCGATCTGTCAGACCGATCTGTGAGATTGATCTGTCAGATCGATCTATCAGACCGATCTGTGAGACCGATCTGTGTGACTGATCTGTGAGACCGATCTATCAGACTGATTTGTTACTATTCATAAAACTGGAAACACTGTTCACAGAACTATAAAATTGGAAAAGTGTTGGGGATAAGTCACCTTTACCTCCCGGAACACCTCCAATACAACATTTGGACCAGAGAGGTCCGGGCCATTACACATATCTTCAATTTATATGGTTACTATGATGGAAGGTGTAGACATAGAAATTTTCATGTTCCAATACTTTGTTATTTTATTTAATTCTTAGTGTTTAGAGTGAGCTTATAGGAAAATGGTGACGGAAAAAATTCAATATAGAAATTCAAATTTTAATCAAATCATGTTATTATACATAACACGTGTTTTTTGATTTATAACATTGTAGAGTTTGAGTGGAGGTGTTTCATTTTTATGATACATCCTTTCCACATGCATTTATTTTCATAATTGTGGAATGATGTGCTATATTACATTGAAATACATTAGGTTTAATGATTTGGTGTCATGAAATAATTTTTCATACAATTGTTGGTGTTGTGATTTTAGTATGTGAATCTGATGGATCTATTATTGGGGTCATTATTATTATTATTTCACTGTTATTATTTCAATTACATTTCTAGATTAAAGGATGAGACATATATGGAATTTAATGGTATGTTAGGGTTGTTCCATGAAATTTATAAGTTTATCTGTTTCAGTGTATAGAGAATCATTTCTTTAAAATGTGCATTTTGATTATTGAAATTGAAAATTTGTTAACCTCATGTTACGATGGAATGACAATGTGGACTTCACCATGGGTTTTAGTAGTTTGGTTAATCTACCCCCATTTCACTATAAGATATAGGATTATATTTTTATTTGTTAGTGGTAAATTTTTAAATATAAATTTGATTATTTTTATTAATTAAACTTATTTTATATTTTATTTCTCATGTTTTGATGACCCTAGAGAATTCATAGGCATCTTGGAACATGAATTTAATTTTCTTCAGTTTATTTTATTTTTTAATAGGATGGATTTACATCAAATAAGGTAATGTTTCATGTTTATTATTCTTTATCTCTTATATAATTTTTGGTCCCTAGTTTATCATTAGTGTGTTATGTTAAAGGGATTTTTACGTATATGTGAGGGATTATAGGTGTATTTGAGTATTGATTCATGTTTATTTATATTTGATCTTTATTTTACTATCAACTTGGTGTTAGGATCATTCATGATTAGGTTTGTAGAAGGATATTTATATTTTATATTATTTATTTAATATGATATAATAGAATTATAAGGAATTTTTTTTCTTTGGGTAAGGAGTTAAAATTAGCCTTTATAAATAAAAACAATCAATCAAAATAAAATGAGACGTTTAACATACATTTAATTTTCTTATTATTTATATTATTGATTCATTTTTATTGTATACATGTTGTTATGAATTATGTTATTACTAAGAATGTGTGATATCTCTATTTTAATTTATTAGATGAATAAAAGATGAAAATATGATAAAGAAATATTAATTTGGAATTATTGTTTTTTTGTTGAGTATGAAATGATAAAATTGATAAATATACCATGGGGAAATATACATTTTATATTATTTCTATTGTGTAAGAATTATTATATTGACATTGTTGTAGAAGTGTAAGAGGTGATATTATGGTAAATATTTGTGGTGGTTTGATGTAGTTGATGTGGATTTTAGTGGTTTGTTGATATAGAAGTATTGTAACAGATGTTGTGGGCTATTATATGGCAGTTTAAGTTGAAGTGTGTTGAATTTTATGCGGTTAGTGTGTGGAAATTTCAGGATGATGTTGGGGTAATGAATTATTTCAACAATTAAATAATATAAATGGGAATGTGTTGGTTAATTTAATGTTTATTAACCTTAAATAAATTAATGGACTAGTTATATGGAAAATGAAAATGAATAATTAATTAGGTTGAAAGTGAAATGTGGCTTATATAAATTTTTTTACTACTTGAATCAATTTAATCAATGATAAAAGTTGTTGCTAATGTTTTAATATGTGATTAATATTTAAATATGAAATGGGATGAATGTTGTGTGGTTTTTGTGTGGTTTTTGTTTGGTTATAGTTTTTGCATGTTTTGTGTCTATATCTGTCAGTGGTTTTTATTATGTGATGGTGATGGTTTTTTATTATTATTTGGTTATATATGTATTGTGAAAGATATTTTATCCAAGGTTTGTTTTCTATTCATTATATATATTTGGTATAGTTTTGTTATTTCTTATTCACCACCACCCATGTTGGGAAACATTACTGATTCCCATATAAAGTTTCTAGGATTTTAGTATACCCCTAATATAAAGGATGAAATTGATATGAATGGTTGTATATTTTCCCTCTTTGGTTCTCTCATATAAACATTGTTTGGTTATGAAATTATGTTTCAATGATATGGTGAAGTGGATGTGATGTGTTATGTGTTGGTAGAAATGTGGTAGCAATTATATTGTATGCAAATAAAGAAATTGTAATATTTTGTGACTATGATGCTATGAACAGTTGTGTCTAAAATGTAGTATGTGATTATGGATATGATGTGGTTATGTGGATTTAGTATGTGGATGTATTATGTGTATATGGAAGGTATGAAATAATCAGGATGTATGTAATTGGGATATGAGAGAAACATCTTCAGTAGGGATGTGGGGGAGAGATACATTATGTTAAAATATTTTTAAGAATACTATATTTTTTTATATTTTTTGGATGTGGTGAGTGAATATATAGTGATATTTGATATTAGTTTGTATAAGAAATGGGAAAATGATGTTTTTTTCTGTTCCCTAAGGTCAGTATTTTCTTCCACATTGGAATAAATTTTTTGGGGGATGAAGGGATTCAGTATACATGTATTCTCAGTCCTACTTCTATGTATTATTATTACAATTTTGATGAAGGAATTTAGTGATATGGTTTTTCATTTATAAGTCATGTTTTGTTTATTTATATGAGTCCTGGTTGTTTCTTTAGAAGTTATTTATTGTATTTTATTCAGAGAAAAATTATTTTATTCAATATATAAATGAATTCTGTATTGTTAGGATGAAAATTTTAACATATATATATATGGAGTTTGTGTTTCTTAATGAATTTATTTTTTAATGGGATATTATAGAGGAATCCCACTAATCGGTTGTGATTTATATGTTTAGTACACATTTTCAACTCATAACCTATTGAATGTGAGATTTATGGTCACTTATGTTTTTACTTCCATATAAGGAGAGTATATATTAGAGAATGAATAATGAAAGAGTGGAATCACAGTATTGATTTAGAATTAGAATATAGTTTGGAGTTAAGAACTATTGAGTATTATAATAGTTTGGAAGGGAAATATTATTATTACAATATAACATGTGATGTAGGAAAGGGATAATTACTATAACACATATCGGGACATTTTGATTCAATGCAATGAACTTATTATAACTGGATAATTTATTGTGATATTATATTAATTTAGAGATGGAGTCAATGGTTTGGTACATGAATCATACTTTTTTATGATTTTATTTGAATTAAGGAATATATGAAGGGATCTAAAAGGAATATAATTAAGTTAATTTAATTTATTAATATTTTTAAGTTTTGTGAATCATGTTTTTTTATAGAGGTGGATTTTGGTTGAAATCCCATTGTGGTTCAATATGGTGTGGTGTAATAGGACATTCTTCTAGATTATAAGTTATCTTATCCTAAGGGGGGTAATTCATAGAGGAAAACCATAGTTTAGTTATATAATAAAATTATATTGATGTATGATATAACTATATTTTATTTGACATAAATATGTGTTTGTACAAGTTTAAGATTTCCTTTTTTTATTGACATAATCAAGGATAATTATATTCTTTGTGATGTTACATTGTTTAAAATTGTAGACTAGTATTTATGGATTCTTCTTCTTGGTGATTATGATGAGATTAATGTGATATAGGATATTTTTAAAAGTCAAAATTAAGTTATGCTCTTATATTTTAACTTAAATTCAGAATGATGACAAGTGATCATCATTCTCTAATAAAGGATATCCAGTGTGAGAGAATTTATAGTTTGGTTAATTTAATATTTTTATTATACTATGTATCTTATTATAGATGGTGAGGTGTAACAAAATCATTTTGAAGAGTATTTTTTTTTAAATAACCCATGTCAGGTCATGATCTTGATGTTACATTCTATTATTGAGGTTTTGAAAAAGGATAAGGTGATTAAAATGAAATTATCCTACATGGGTTTATCTTAATAGGTATGTTATCAGAACTTCATTGGGAGTGTATCTATAGATATAAGCCCTTTTTTAATATCTAATAGAGTCTTTAATCTGGGAGAAGTTATTCAAACCATCCCTTTTAATTTTTCATTAGTACAAGTAGATCTAATACTTCTATTTGTCACTCTATTATGGTTTTTTATTTCGATGGAGGGTGTAGAAATTGGAAACATCAGTGTTTTAGCATCCTTACCATCCATCATTGACATGGTGGATTATTTTTGATGCAACATCAATAAAAATTAATTTATATACCATATAAAAGGTAATATGTTTATAAATATTTTAGATTATATAGGGGTGTTATAGTTTGTAATGGAAATCCCCAATTCATTTTTTATCCTCATGGTCATCATGATGATGAATTGGAGGTGTTGGATGTGAATAGTTTCATGTGATAGAGATAATAGTAAAAATATTGGTTGACATCATTTTACAAACAAATTGTTTCTATTGTTCATGATTTTATACTTTAATAGATTTAAGAGTTTTTTAATCCTTCATTATTACCATCATAGTATAACTTTTGGGGCATATTCTAGATAAACATTTAGAACCATTACAATTTTTTATTCCAATCGAAGTTCATTCTAGTTTGTAGAGGTGTATCAATGATGTGAGATAATGATAGGTAATCATTAGTATATCAGAGGGTTATTTTATAGAAGATAAATCCATTTAATTTCATCCATAATATAGAATGTATATAATTTTTACATGATATTATTTAATTCAATTATATGAGATAATTTTTCTCTAATGTAGATCGTGGACATGCAATTTTCATTAGTGATTAGGAATAGTTAATGGATCACAGATGTCAATAGCCTATTTTTTCATTAGTACATAGGGTTTGTGTTGTTTTTTAAATTTCATTTTATGGAATTCCAAATAGTTATTTAAGGAGTTTACTAGTGTTTACCTTAAACATTTTTGTAACACTACCCCCTCGACATGACATTGAATTTTGAATAGAGTCACAAATTATTGATTATGTTGTTTTTATGTCACTTTATAAGATGGTTAATTATGATATATTGGAGTTATATATCCAGGATGATGATATATTGTAAAAGGTTTTCCTAAACTACATAATCCTACCATGGGTGATCGAATGTATTTTATAAAGAAGGTGGATAGTTGATTATAATTGTGCCTTGATTATCATGATTTCAATTAAGTGAATATAAAAATATAATATCCCATTTTGAGTATTTTTGTATTTTTGGTGAATTTATGGGATCTAACTTCTTCTTGATTATTGATTTTTGGTATGTGTATCATTAAATGAGGTTCTAGAGGATGATTTGTTAGGCCAATTTATGGTTTCATTATAAACCCATAGAGTTCATGGTGTTTATTTTAGTGTTTTGAACACCCTAACTATTTTCATGGGATTTATGGACATAGTGTTTCATGAGTTTGTGGAGTAGTTATTGATTGGGATAAATAATGATATATTGGTGTATTTTAGGTTAGCAGAGGATCGTGACAATCATCAGAGGGATATTTTGGAGATTCATTAATGTCATTAGTTGAAATTATATCTACTAATATTATATTTATGGATGTATGGGGGAATGTACATGAATTTATTCTGTCTCAATAGGGTGTGGTGTTCAATCCATTGAATATTGATCAAGTTGTTTTGTTCTTAGATCAATGGAATGTTATAGATATGTGTAGTTTCCATAGATTTCAATTCTATTATAGGTTGGTTTGTTGCTGATTTCTCTTAGATTGGGGAACCTTTTATTTATTTGACGACCAAAGACCAAAACTTTATATATATATATATATATATATATATATATATATATATATATATATATATATTAGTACCATGTAGTGCTTGAGTTTTTGAATGATAATTTTATCAACTAAACAATCCTTCACATTTCAATGATAGTAGTTATGTTCTTGGTATTTTACCATTCTTCTTGTCTTGGTTTTGGATATGTGTTGATTCCTGAGAGAGATTTAGTATCATACTGGTCTAAATACATACATCATCATGACAATAATTATTATAAACATGTTCTTGATCATCTGTTAGAGATATTCACCTCGAATATCTGATGGAATTAACTTATCTTATAGAGATGTGTGGTATTTATAGATAAACTTTTCCTATAGTATCTCTTCGCTAAATGACATTTGAATTTTTCTGTAGCTTAATTGGATGGGGTTATTATAGGATTATGAATTAAATATCTCCTATAATATGGGTATGGAAATGTATTACCTGATCAACTTACAAGTAATTTGGGTCATTATATTTCTCAGTAGGCTAGAGATGAGAAGAGGATAATGGATGAGATTAATAAATTGAATATTAAAATAGATGAATATTTTTGTGAAAAATTATAATATTATATTATTTCATATTCATCATTTTTATAGGAAATTTATTTTTATCTCGGGGATCATGTTCTATTTGAATCAAGATATCATGTTGTTTATGTAAATTCTCTTGACTAGTTGTGAGAGGACAAAGGCCAAATTTTTTTAGTTAAATGGATAGTTATTTTATCATTTATGATATAATAGGTGGATCAACCTAAGTTTTACAACTAACCATAAATAATGTATCTTGGTGATTCCAAGATGTATAATAGCTTGAAGTAGTTTTTTTATGGTTAGGGGGAAGATGTTGGTAGCTGATTTACTATCTCAAAAGTTATCTTTTAGGGGGGATAAATCCAGGCATATAAATCATGTAGTCTTATTACAACCATTATATATAACTAATTGGAAATAATGTGAAATATTAATAAATTTTTTATGAGTGTTAGATGAGTTTTTTGGAAAATATGATTCCCTATTAGTGGTCATACACACTCTGATAATGTTAGTTCATTTATTAGTGATTTAAATTTTCTCCATAGTGGATTATTTGAAAAAAATTAATATAATGCATTTTGTGATACATAGAATTCTTAATAGGTTCTTAGTCTATAATTAAGATTCATTCTTTAACACTTAAAATTTGAATATTTTAAAATATTCTTTTGGATCATAGTAATACCATAGAACAACCCCCAAATCCTTAGATAGGTGGAAAAATGAACCATGAAATGTTGATGCTAAAGGACATGTTATGTGTATGTGTTATTCATTATATATTTTGGGGATGAATTTTGTTATGTTATTCTATAATAATTAATATTATTCATCCATTCATATGGGTCTATTTGAGGTTTTTTGTAAAAGAATAGGAAAATATACATTATTCTAGGAAGTGGTCTGAGAGTCAGTGATTCTTGGAGTAGACATAGTACAGAGTATAAAAGAAAAAGTGTAGGGAATTTTTTATTTTATTATATTTATAAAGTACGATTATAATTAATATGTTAATTATATATGTTTTCATCAAGAGTTAGAGTCCAATGATCATAAGTTTCTTTTGATTTTTACTCATAATGTTAGAAGAGGTTTTGTAAAATCAATCTTCTTTTTCTGAAGTTTGTAGGAATTATCTGGGAGTTAGAGAGAGTATTAAGGTGGTGTATTTATTTAAATGTCCTAATTTCATAGATTGGATTCATGGAATATTCATATCTTTTTCAATTTTGAGATATAATCATAGGGAATCCCATTTCCTTAACTACGTTGGATTCGATATTGGGTATGATGTACATTTTTTAGAATAATCAATTTTGATTTTGGATTTTCAAGGTAAGGTTCTCTAAGGAAAAATCAATTGTTTGGTTCATGTCTTGTGGATGTGTAGTTGATTTGAAGAAAATACATTGGTGTGAGATTCATAGATACGAGCTCAAAATCCATAGTTTTTAGGTTTGAATATTATAGTCATTTATAGTATTGGTTTTATATTGAATGTTTGAGGTTTTTATATTAATTTTATATTGAATTTGAGATATTCTGACTATGATATTCCAATTTTGAGGTAGCTTCTAGTGTAATGATTTTTATCCTACGTTTTTTCCTTGGTTTTTTATTATTTTGAAAGACAATAATCATTTGAAAAGTATCTAATATAGAGGAATATATTTTCTTGGTCTTCTACTTTAGATTCATGAGACATAAGAGGTGTTACAATTGATTTCAGAGGCTAATAGTACAAAATAAGTTGATTTTATGTTAAAATTTTAACATATAGAAAAAGCATGTTATAACACTTAACCCTTACTCTATGATTATTTTAAATGTATAGATAGAGAACATGTTTTTCCACTTATCATTACATATTTTTACCTACACTATGACTTCCATCATTATGGGATGATGTATATTACGCAATAATGGATTAGGGTATAGTTATTTGGTGAAATGTTTCATAATTATATGTTATTGGTTGTGTAATTATTTTTTGATATGAATTTGGCAGGGTTATTCATTTTACTATTATTATTATTATTTCTTTGTGATGTTATTAGGTGTATTTCATATTTATTAGATGTGATAATTATTTAATTCAAGGGGAAGTTATGTGTTCACCATGAAATTTAGAGGATTAGTAATTATGGAATAATGTTTTGTTGTTTTCTATAATGTTCATAATGATTATAAAAATTGAATGATCACTACCCAATAGTAGTGGGGGATAGATAAGGGTGATTTCACTTTGGTTTTAATAAATTCAATTGAATAACCAACATGAAACTATAAAAAATTATATTTTGGAGTTCTATTTTAAATTTCTCATTTTTATTATCTATTTTGAATGTTTTATTAATTCAAAAATGATTCTCTTAATTATTTTCATAATTTAGTGACCACAAATATTCTTTATGCATCTCAGAATACACATTAAACTTTTTATATATACTCCCCATTCCAATTTTTTATTTTCATAAACTGAGTTAATTCTACCCAAATTATTCTTATTATTATATTGTATTGTTTTTTAGGTTAACAAGTAATGATTACGATGTTTAGTTGAAGGGGAATAATTTCACGGTGATGTGTTATAGGTCTAGTAGAGTATCTGTACAAGTTTATTGGAATATAATATAGTTTTCCTTCCCACCATGATGTTTTGATCATTCAATATTCAATTTGATGTATGTGATTAGATGATCTCCATTTTATTCAATATACTGATGTTTAATTCTCATTATTTGGTTTTAAATTGGAATCATGTTGGTATTATCCTTCATAAAGTTGATGAAACAAACCAAATAAAATTTAAAAAATTTGGTTTTATATTCTTACCATGATTTTCTTTCTTATTATTATTTTTATTATTGATTGTTTATTGTGATAACAACGCTACTATGAATTAATTTGATGATTTTCTACCAATTGTACTCGATTTTCATTAACATTAACTTAGAGATCATAGTGATGTGTTGTTTAATTTTCAAGGGTTTAACATTATCCTGACTTTAGGGAATAACTAATTTTGATTACCTCTCTTTTTAAATTTTCTGAATTTTGAAACTATATATGTGGTGCATTTTTTTCATGTTGGTTGGTTCTCACTTATCAATAAAGTATATTGTTTTTTAATATATAAAAAATTAGTTCAAAAGGAATTTTTATTTTTTTGACATGGAAAATCATAATTAAAATTAGTTAGATAATTTAAAAACTTTAATGATATGAAAAAAATGTAATTATTGATTTTTTTTATTATGTTGAGAATGAAATG
This sequence comes from Viscum album, assembly GCA_963277665.1. Classification (NCBI taxonomy): domain Eukaryota; kingdom Viridiplantae; phylum Streptophyta; class Magnoliopsida; order Santalales; family Viscaceae; genus Viscum; species Viscum album. Next base: position 585,265,172 of record OY728141.1, on the reverse strand, counting down.
ATAACATTGATAAATAATATATCAAGAAGTGTGTTTTTAAATTGATTTTTATTGTGGTAAAAGGATGTTTATGATTTTTTTATTAATGTGAAAAAAAATCAAAATTCTTTATAGTGTATTGGTGTATCTGATGTAGGTTTGTGTGGCTTTTTGAAGAAGATTAATTTGAGATATTATTATGGGTTGTTATGAATTGGTTTAAGTGGTGATTTATTGAGGGTGATTTGGTATATGAGTGATAGTATCATAAATAAATTTATGTAATGAAATTATAAAATAATTTAACAGTTTGATTTTTAATGTGTTGGTTATTAAAATACTGAATAACATGAAATAACACTGCATGTTTATTATAATGTAAATAGAAAACAATAATGAATTAGGTTAGAAATGAAATGTTGTTTATAAGAATTTAAATTCTAAAAAACATAACGTTTTTAAGTAGTGGAATTGTTTAAAATGTTATTAATGTGGTATTAGTAGTAACATATTAAATAAGATGAAAGATGCATGGTTGTTTTTTTATCCATATGGTTATGGTGTTATCATTTTTTGTGTCTTGGGGTAGTAATGCATATTGTTTTGTGGTGGTGATGATGTGATTATAAGATTTTATTTTATAATTATTTTTATAAATATATATATATATAATGGGTTTTTTTAATCACTATATATTACTTTTAGTTTTATTATTTATTACAGTCCATAACCCAAATTTGGATTACCTTGCCAATTCCCATTTGAGTTTTTGGGTTTCAAGTGTACCCTAGACATCCAAGATAAGGGTGATATGGATGGTGGACTACCCCCATTATAGTTCTCTCTTCGTGATTTATGTTGGTTGATAAATTATGTTGTATTTATGTGGCTATGTGTAAGTAAGGTGTTTTGTGGTAATGAATATGTGGAAATAGTTATGTATTTTAAAAATGTGATTATGGTTATGAAGTTGTGTTTGTGGTATGGTATGTTTTCATGGTAGTGATATGGTATGTGTTTGTGGATATATTATGATTATGTGTATAATGTATGTGAATATATAAGGGACGTGAGTTCCAATATATATTTAATTGGTATATAAGGATAATAAGATCAATAATAACATGTTTCTTGATTACATTGATTAAGGTTTCATTAAAGTCTTATGAATGAAAATTGATTTTCTAATGATTGGTTTCATTGATAATTTTTATTCTAGTTTAGGTTTTATTTTCCTTTTTGGAATTTTTATTTGAAATTTACTTTTTAAGGATGATTTAAGAGGTGTTTTTGGATGAGTCTTATGGATTGTTTAAAGGTTCAATGAATTATGTGGCTAAAAATTACAACCACATGAAATCCTAAGTCTCTAGGTTGTACTAGGAACCTATTATGGGGTATTGGGTACTTGGAAAATATAAATAGAATAGTGGGGACATTTTAGAAGAATACAGTGTACCCAGAGGACATTCCATGGGTTCCCAAAAATATTAGGTAAATTTTACCTTCAAATAACTATAATTTGGTCATTTACCTTGAAAATTATTTAGTATATCCTCTTCATTTGAGTTTCATTTTCCTCCATCCATTAAAAGGTAATTCCTTGTTTCTTTTATTAATTATTCTTCCCCTACTCTAAATAATTTATTCAAGGTGTATTCATGGGGGTTATCCATGATAATATCAAATTCAATATTCCCTCCTTATCTTATATTCAATCATCTCCCCAATTAATCGAAATAATTTTTATAGAAAGAGAAATTTTATGATGAATTCCACTACACCATGATAAAATAAATCTAAAACAATGGGTATTTCTCAACCCTTATATCTATGATAATAGTTTGGGTGTTCATCTCTATATCCATAACTATTCTAATGGATGGTGAAATAAGTGTCACTTGACCAATAGTTCATCTATTTCTAGGGTAAAAATATATAATTGAGTTATTTGATACTATTTATGTTATCTGGTTGCTATATTTCAGGAAAATATTTTGGTATATTACATGAATTTTCATTGTGTGTTATATTTATTTTCATTTATGATGATTTTGTATTGGGTTCCCCAGTCATGGATTTTGGTTGGTATATTTTGAGGAGCTTCTTCTGGAATTTGGTAATTTTTAACTCTCACCATTAATATAAGTCGTTTATATAAAATATCATAAAGATTCTCATTTTATGAATGGGTAATGAATTCCCATTTATTATTGAAGTACTGTTAGTAAATATTAACAAATACTTTCAGAAATATGAGTAAATTGTTGCTCCCCCAAAAAAATTGTGCTCATGGATGTTTTTTTGTTTGTATATGAGAATAATTTCTAAAGGAAGGAGGAGATTATGGAATTATATAGAATACTATAATTAAATATTAGTAAAGTAAAATTAAGGTCTGATCATCCCTTAATGGGTCTTATTTCCAAGTATGAGACTCTCTTATATATTTAAGACAGATTTTTGAAATACATTCCAATAAAGATACTATTTAACATGGTGTTGAGAGTGATCAATAATTACCAGAAGTAAATAGTAAAATCAATATATATTAGTGGTTATGAATATTTACATTAATTTTTAGATAAATTTTATTTTAATTCCACATGAATAGAAAATTAAAAATTTATCTCCATCTAGGGATGTTGTAGGTGATGTGGTGATAGTAACAAACCCATATAGTAGAATCCAATGTATCCTCATAAATGTAATCAAAACCCATGTAGTTTAGTTCCATTTAAAATGACATGCCTCACCTTTTAATTTGATGTGAAAAATACCATTATGGTGAATTTTAGGATCATGAAAATATAGCCATTGATAATCATTTTTTGTTCATGAAACCTAGACTAATGATTCATCATGTATTCTCATACAAACTATAATAATTATTTATTATAGTTTATATTAATTAAACTGTTACATATTACATTAATTTTATTGTAATGGGGATTTGAAAATATTTAATACAATTTAATGTTATTCATATTGGATTATGAGGTGAAAGGTACCTAGAAATGGTTGGTGTGGGACATACACATGGGTGACCCTATTTGGTTCAACTTTTTTCGATGTTTCAAAATAGTATTGGGCATGGTTGTTGTTTAAACCTTTGTTGTAGGTCTATGATATGTATGGGTCATTGATAGTTCATAGATATGATTTCATCAATGAGAGCATAGTTGGGGATTACATATAATGGTTGGACTATGAAATTTTTTTACACCTCTATTCTATTTATCACTAGACAAGGAAAGAATTTTGGACTCATGGGAAATATGACCCAATGAGGATGGGTTGGGACATACAGCAAATTGTAGGTATGCATGAGTCTTGGGACAAGAAAATTTTCACCAGTAAATAATGTATAAGGACCCACATTATCGAGGTAATTCATGGTTGATAACATTTAAATGGTCCTATTAATTATAAAGGTAAAACCATGAGACATAATCTATAATGTGACCATTTCAAATAATAAGTGGAATAAATGATCTAAAGTGACGAAATTAGTGTTCATGGCCTATTCATATATCTTATGAGGATGTGGAGGTGGATAGGTTAGATATGAATCAGTTGTGGATTGGTATGGTCTACTGAGTGTTGACATGAACCTTTAAGAAATTTAATTTGACTATCAAAATTACCTTATAAAATAAGTTTCCTAGTTGGAGGCTTGTATTATAGGGTTACTTTGTAGTTGTCTTGGGAGAATAGGTAGTCGAGGTAAGTTAATTGGGTGAATAAGACACATAGTTAGTTGACTAGGGAGAATAGGGAACCTTGGTAGCTGACAGAAGGAAATATGGTTTCTAGTTATGTTAATTATGCATGGATACACTTCAAATGACCAAGGAATGATCCCCTTTAGTGTGTGATAACTTTAATTCGGGCTATGTAATGACCAATTTGGGATGAACTAGTCATTAACAATTTGGGAGTACATATGATGGACTCCCATTGGGATGAATGGGCCAAAAATTCTTTGGGAGGGCCTATGTACAACCTGTTTGGGAGTACATTTCCCTAAAATATTTTTGGATGACTTTTTAAAGACCACATTGGGAGGACCTATATATAGTTACAATTGGGATAGACATGGTGCATTGTCCTTGGGAGAAACTAGGTGTATATTATTCCAAAGGGACTTGTAAAATGTCCTATTTAGAACATATTGGGCACATAGATGGTGCACCCTTATCATGTGGGTGTACCCCTTGAGGTGGTTCATTTTCCATAGTCTTAGTGATGACATAGGTTAATTACTAGTTCAAATATAATAATAATTAAAAGATACAATTACCCTATAATTATATACTTTCCCTTTAGTTAAGGTTCAATAATCACCTAACATGAAATCTAAGAGAAGCTAAACATAGATTGTTTTTCCTTAGGTGCCTTCAGGGTATCTTCTCCATCATCCATTGTTTCATACTTCACCCATTTATTACTAGTACATAGTGTTAAAATTGGGTTCCATTATCTCCTCCATCAGATCATGTACATGCATGTATGTGAAACATATATCATACAATGTATGAACATATTTCACCACATTTAAGCCCATTATTAAGGATTATGGGATTCATAAATGGATTTATCCATTAAATTAAAAATAGTTTCAATTTTTGAATACCCTTGAGTGGAAGAGGGGAAAATTATTCACAACACAAAAGTTTAGAATGGAAACTCGTAGAATAATTTTGGCCACATAATTATCATACATAATTATTCATGTAAGGGGGTAATCAAAATAAAATGAAATATTTCATTCATTTGGAATCATAAGGATAATAATATGAGGTATAAAAACACATGTCAACATGAAAAATTGGAAATCATAAGGATTAATAGAATTAAAGTACTTTAAGACTCTGAAAGGGTAAGTGAATCCAATGCCTTGGGAGGGTTCTTATAAAAGATTGGGAGGATATTTTTAAGATAATAGAAACACCATGTGTGGAATTTATAGATGTATAGAGAGAGTATTTTTATGATAAATTGATTATTAGTAAATAAGAAATGTATTTTTGGTGGTATTTATTTCCAAAATAGGTGAATTTTATGATAATTTTTAAACATAGGTTTCGGACTCTACATAATAGAAAAATAAAAAACCACAAACCTTACATTGGGTTTTCCCACAATTTCTTTCAAATATGAGTGGTTTCAAATATTTTATTAGGTTAATAACCAAAATCATAAAAATAATACAATTCATAATGTGTAAGAGGGTCATGTTAATATGGAATTGTTTTTCAAACCATAAAATATAATATAGGATTTGACTGATTCATTATAGGTATTTAGAGTTAATAAAAAAACTTCAAAAGAACATTATTTTAAATATAAACCCTATTATTTGTTAGGGAGATATTTTATAGAATTTATTACATTAGTTTGGTAAAAAAATATTCCATTATACACATATAATATTTATACCATATATAATTTATAACCAAATATTCAACCGTCTCAAAAAAACTATGAAAAATTCCATATTAGATAATTTTTATGTGAAGATTCTAAAAATAAAATATATTTTTCAAAAATAATTTTCTATATAATGGAATTTAAAATTTTAAATAAATCTCCATATTTTTTTAAAAAATACTAGTTTTTACTACATAAACAACTTTATGACCATTAAAAAAAATTATACTAGTCTGAATTAAAATATATTACCATTTTTTAAATAAATATTATTTAATAAAACAATTTCAGAAAAAAAAAGTTATTTAAAAATTTCATGAAATTATCAAAATGTGTGATTTAATTTAATCTATATATTTACCAAAAATAAATTTTTTGGTTTCTTTGTATCAAAATATATTTTTTTAACAAACTTGTTATATAATCATATATATAAAAAAATTAAAAAAGTGGTAAATATAATCATTATTTTCGTAAAAAAATATAAAAAATCATACCACTAGGGTCTAGATAGATAAACCCTAATTACTCCAACGTGTGCCAAAAGGGTATTTCATTTTTCAATAATAATTTCTTAGGGTGGATAGATGAACACAGTTTTGGAGGTGATCTGAATAATATTAATCTTCTAACATAAATGGTTTCACTTGAGTTTTATCAGATAAATATTGGATTGGGATTGATTAAGGGAGATTCCCAGTCATTTCATCTCCCATGGAAGGTGTGATAAATGGGATTCATACTATATGATCCAACTATTTTAGGCCACCACTTATTCCATGCATTTCAATTATATTTTTTCATAACCCTTAGTATATAATAATCTCAATGTTCATAATAGAGTTATTGTATTAAAATTTATTATGTTTCATAATGGTCTTTTAAAACCTATAAAAATTTATGGTAATATTTTAGATGGTCTAAAATATCAAATGAAATATAGTTCATGTGTTTTATATGACTACATTATATAATAATGCATTTATTAATTTAGAATGGACTTTTATTTATAATATATTGGTTCATTATAGTGGATTATTCGATGTGATCTTGTTCCTATTGTAAATTTCTCCGAAGAGTGGTTATATCCACAATGGGTGAACCAAACTATGTGAGTGTAAAGGCCATATCATAGCCATCGAGCATTATGATTCCATTTTTTCATTATAGTTCTTATTTTATCAACATACCAATATTTTACCTTGTAAAGATAGTTTATAGAGTTACAAAACCAATTCATTTCATTGAATTCATGGGGTGGTTGGTATAAGTATCTAAAACATTTATAGAATTGGGGGAGTCTTTATTATTACATGGATATATGTTGAGCTTCTCTCTATCTATAACAAATGATATATTTTTTAGTAAACTCTTATAATAGTGAGGGATTTTTTAAATTTGAGTTTAAGGTAATATAAATAAATAATATCATACATATCTTAGTATCCCCTTTAGTGCTTAGGTAAAGATATTTTTATGTTCTCATGAGAAAAACCCAAAAAAATGAGATGGAGGAATTACCTGAATCAATATTCTTTCGAGACTCAGAACACTTAAATTTATATTTCAGATAATTAATAATATAAAAAATGTGTTATAAAATTATATCATAGTGAAAAATATATCCTTAATAGGTTATCATATAGGAAATTTTTTATAGTGTGTGGTTATTACAGGCCTAAGATTCAATCCCTGGGATAAAAGCTAAAACTTTTATGATTGTTGTACACTTAACATTGGCATTAAAATTGAACCTTGTAGTTAAATCCTTAGGGAGAATCTAACATGTGTTGGGTCATGTTCAATGTGTCAAAACTACTCATAGTAATTATAGTCCAATCCAATTTTTTCACAGTTAGATGGAAATTAATCTAGTATGATATGTCTTGAGGAACTCTATTGTAGTTTTTGAATTTTATCTCAAACCCACATTAATGAATATTATCGTTTTTAAATGAATAATAATTTATGATCATGACCTAGATCATGCAACATGAAGCCATTACCAATTTGTGTTCCATTCTTACAAATCAATCATCAGAATAATGGATACTGATATTATTGGGACAACAGATGGACAAATGTATAGATTTTCACAATTAGATAATGTAAATATAAGGAGTGTTTATGGGGTCAAAATTTGTGAAATATACATTAGATATTGAATCAAATTAAAATTTCAAATTTTACCAGAGGTTATCTTATCTCCCTATTATCGAGTGTGTAATGAAAAACATGACATGCTTTTATGGAATTCATGGTTGATGTTGATATATTATGATATAAATGTTTTAATCTGTCTAAAACTAAAAAAACTAATTAGACTATCCATAGAATATTAATGTTAAAGTATTAAGTATTATCATGGTGTAGTGTTGAGAGGGGTTACCCCATTAACATATTGACCACCCTTTAAGGATAATGGAAAAGGCGAGGAACCAATGTGGGTAGATTATTTTATCAAGGTGGATTCCTTGAATGATGAAGAGAGACCCTCAATTCGTATCATGCTATTTTAGTCAATAATAATCTAGAATAATTTTTTTACCCAACAAAACTAGTGTTATCTATCTCCTATGGTATTAATGGCATCAAATCTAGATCAAATTCTTCAAAGAAAACCCCTCATGAAATTGAAGCATTAGATTCAGTTCATATCACATATTTATTATCTATGTTTACCATAAAAACAAACAACCTTATCCTATAGTACATTTCAATTCTAAATAATGAATCATACTATAGAGATAATGTTGTTTCTATGAACTAAGAGACTCATGAAAGGGATTTAAATAATTTCTCTACTTTTATAACTCACACTCCAATAGCTGGGATTAGAGTTAAGGATTATCACCTTTGAAAACTCTACGTGAGTATCTGAAAAGGTGTATTTGACTATTAATAATTATACTATATTATCAATTGTATAATAGGTTTAGAAGAGAAATATTATATTTAGGAAATATATAACCATAAATTTGAAAGAAAAAATCTCTCGGTGGAGTCCATTGAGTAGGATATTTGTGAGTTGGATCAAAAAACTGCTAAGGAACCATGACATTGTGTCTAGGTGGATACTAAAATAGTGGAAATATATGAGTATGAGTATAATATAAAATTAATGAAGGAATATTTTTTATAATTTGTATTCAATGTTGAAACTTTCAATTTCAAGAATCATTAATTGACTACACAAATAGAATAAATGTACCTCCTAACTGAAGCTCATGCTTCCAAGTTATCTAATATTTAGTAATCAGTTGATGCTTCCTATTAGACATTAACTAATTTGCAGGGTTTGACTAACCATATCCTGTTATTCATCTCATTATTATTTTATATTCATTTATAATCTTTTTATAATGGAAATGCTCTGTATTTTTAATGTTCTCCCTTGTTGTTTCATAAACAACAAAAACTCTCTATCTTCAACCAATGTTAATTTCTCTACTTTTGTTTAACTCAAATAAATATTTATGATAAAATATGTAACTATAAATTTGTAATTTGATAATAATTTAATCCCTTTGAAAATTTTATGGAAATGAATTAGGTAAATCATTACTTATGAACGCATAAGTCAATTATTACATTTTCAAATCAATCCATTATCCATTAAACAAGTGAATTCAGATGGAAATAATGGAATTGGATATATAGTAAAAAATACCATTTCCAGAACTTAATATATGTTCACATGAAAAATACTAAGGAATTTGGTTTCCTCTTGAACTTGTACTCTTTCACATGTATATGTTTTCTAAATATGTTTCACAATTACTATAACTATAATCCAAGGGTAGTTCCTTCATATAAGAAATAGTGAATTCATCTTTAAATAGTAATAATATATGGATATAATAAATCCATATATAGGATTTCATTACTATTATAAAATTACAATATTGTTTCATTAAAATACGATAGTCTGAATAAATCAGTATAATGAAAATCAATAAGGAGTAATTTCTTGAGGATAAATTCTAAAAGGGATCAATTAAATTGAAATTAGACCATTATAGAATATTCATATATCATATAAACCAATTTTTGTGTGGAATTAATGATTCTATAGACATTTCATAATACAGTGGGCACAAAAATCATAACGTGACTTTTTATATGGATGAATTGTGGTACCTACATAATTTAAATCATTCCATTTCATTCATTTTTTTCCAAATCCATGATAAGGTGGAGGCTTAGTGAGTAGGAACACGACTTTTACCTAGTCCACCATTTTTGGGTTTTGAACATGGTGAGATTTTTTCCTTTCCCATTATTTTTATATGCTCAAAATTTTTCATTAACTATTCCTAGTTCATGACTATTGAGCAGATACTCAACATTATCACATAATTTTAGTTATGGGTTTTAACATGTCATGTACCATGTCTCTCTCCTTTATTAGTTTAAGTAATTTTATGTTTAACCAATGAAATTTATTTTTAGGGTAAATCAACACGGACTTAAAGTTGAAAAAATATTTATAGAAATGGGGGGTAAGATAAAAAATAATGTGAATTGGGATACCTATACTAGTATAAAAACTTTAAAGGATAAATGGTCATATATTGAGGTGATATTACTTAAAATAAAAGATGAGGTAATCTATTTATAAAAAGGTCAAGGTGATAACCTGATGTGAATGGTTAAGGGACCCATATTTGTATTGAAATACTTGAGGATAATTAGATAGATTTTAATTTCATAGTTATCAGACAAATGATAGGATGGGTATGACAACTCAAATGTGGTGATAGCTCTAGGAGTACTTTAAAACCTATGAAAAAAGAATGAGAAATATATAAACCACAAAATGAATTATTTGAATCATGATGTTTTGAATAGTAAAAAGAAAACTAATGATGAAAACTGAACAAATTCAAAATAATGGTTTTATGAAATCATTTTCAATGTCATATGGAACTAAAGTATATTTTCTTCTAAAAAATTATAACTTTTTGTTTTCAAGATAGATATGTATCCATGACATCATCACTAAAAAGAAAGATCCTTCTTGCAATTAGATAAATTTTTTACCAGTGGTTGTGTAAGGGTTTTGGGGATCCAAACACTGAATCTATGTTATTTGTAATATGGAAATAGATATTCATAATGTTACCAGAATACCATGGTTGAAAACTGACTCAGGATTAGCCATTATGGAGAATTGACGGTGAGTGGAAGGGGATTATGATTTATGGTTGGGTCCAAGATAGATGGTTTAGAAATAATTTTATATATTATAGTAATAGTAATAAAAGAACACATATTTATAGGTTAAAAACATATCACCCTACAAAATATTCAAATATAGAAATACTTGATATGGGTTGGAGGATATATACTGGGAGGGGTTTAATGGTGATGAAATTTTTTTATCGATCAATGGTAGGTGACCCAGTTGTCATTATTTATCCACCAATAATTTGAATCATCAAAAATGTAATAATAAGAGTAAAATATATAATTATAATTTAGATTCAAATATAGAATGTTTTGATGTAGATGATAAACTATATGCTGTTATGGTCTTGATGGTGATAAAATTCTCCAATGGGTCCAAGGTAGGGAACATGAATGCTAAAACCTAAATGAATTTATGTAGTTCATGTATATGTGAAATGATAATGGATCTATCCAAATGTGGGTCCTTAAAATATATCTATGGGAATGAGAGGGTGAAATCAATTAGGTGGATATGGTTTTTTGAAATTTATGGGACTTATGACTATACTCTGGTATATATAGCGAGGTGTCACAAAATATCTTGATATAAGTAGACTTAATAAATTAATATCTCTTATAAGGGTATTTTATTTCATATAAAGTATTATAACCGGAACAATATCCATATATTTACCAAGGATAGGTAATATCAGTTTCTTTATATAGTGTCTTAGTGTGAGGATAAGGTAAAATACATGATGTGGATGTGGATACAAAGCACTAAAATAGTTCTAATTAATGTTACATTCAATGAGAGTTTTGATATAAATTATTAATACATCACTATTTATTCAAGTATTCCATGAATCAATCCATATGAAGTTCATAGATTTTTTTTGTATATCTATCTCATGTGTTATGGAAATGAAAAAAAATGATTGAATACCATGGAGAGAAAGTGAAGAAAAAACAATTTGTGGATTATTAATGATATCAAAAAATAGGATAGAGTGTAAATTTGTCAACCTAACGAGGATGGGATATTTGGATGAAATTTCACTATATATACTAGGATACTAGGAATGAATCCATAAGTACATTAATTATTATTACTCTATTTCAAAAGATAAAAATAGGAACAAGGAAATGGAGGGAATGGTAGGAATAGACCTTGATGGAGGTATATAGAAATAAAACCATAGAGAATATCTTAAGACATAATCTATGCTACCTATTGGAAGGGATCCTGGAGTAATAAATTTATTAAGGGGGATTATGGGAAGGCCTTGGATGCTAGAAAATCAGTAACTCTATTACCTATGTGCCACGTTTAGAGGAGATTTTTTTGAATTGATAGGAGATTTTTTCACATTAAGATAAAATAAATAATATTACATGGAGTGGTAGAGGTTCCTTTTATTGAACTCCATATGATCATAGATCCATATTCCGCAAATGGGTCAGGGATCTTCCGAAAGAGAAATAACGTGAGGACATTGATCATAGCCATAACATTTGAATTCATGGAATCACCCACCCCATCGGATGGATTAAAATAATAGATAATTTAGTCGGTGGGATTCCAGACCAAAGCCCCTCATTGCATGTTTCCCTAAATTCATGATGAATCAGTGTTCAGTTTGAGTTCGGGCATTGGAGGACACCATCACAACATGGTCCCTAGTTTTTCAACATTGTTCACCTCTTGCAGTAATCATCCTATCAGATAACACCGAAGATAAAGGGAATTATTGTGGTTTTTCATAAGGCCAATGAGGTATGTCATGAGGTATTTGGATTTCATAACCAAACCAATGAACAATAAGGAAGAACTATCATGGAAGGATTGGTTGCTGCCTCACTAGATTGTCCAACTTCCATCCATGAGAAGAATGTCTTGAGACTCTCCTCAAGAGGACCCTATTTTGGGATGTTGAATCATACCTACAAGTAATCTCTATAAAACATCACTTCTCCAAGGATTCCATTGAATCCCCCAGCTCAATTAATAGATGGAGTTCCCATTCACTTTGAAATAATAAATACATAGTGAATTCCTCTTTTGGGGATAGGTAGTTGGAGAATTTGGAGATGATATGAATACCATTCCTTTTCACTACCGAATTTGTAGGGATTGAAAAGTTATACACTCTCTAAGCTATAAAATTTTACATTGTTATAATAAAATTATACTAGAGTTTATCCTAACATGGATCGATCATGTGTTTCAAGTGCTGTAGATTCTTGTAAACTATAGCTGAGAAACCTATGGAAGAGGATCCTGTATAGATGAACTAATAAAGAACATTATCCATAATAATTTTATCAAACACATGTTTCTCAGTGGGGGTATAGATAGATCAGATGAAGGAGGTGTGATAACAATAATTTTTTAATGTGAAATCGGGGGGTGAGACATCAAGCAAGGCCCAAGACCTCTCCCACCCAATTAAAATTCAATAAATCAGTATCACATATACCAATAATCCATCTAGAGTGATGTTTAAAAAATGAGAGATTCCCCCATAAGGAATTCCATAGGGGTTAAGCGGAATCATACTCACTCTTAGATGTAATCTATATTTTCCAAGGATGGTCCTACTTTATAGTGATCTTCCCCCAATCAACTACCAAGTAAGATTACCCTAAAGGGAGTTCATGGATCCCCTAACTTCCCTCACATTGATGCCTCTATGATCCAGTGTTTTGGAGAGTCTAGTCTATAATGACTAGTGACTCCTCCCCAATCCTTAGAAATCTCAAATGAAGGAATTTAAAATATTCTCAATATCCTTGAGAATTTATTTGGGAATCCATAGCATAGAAATTGTATATGCATGTTGATAAAATAAAGGACATAGTTGAAAAGGGTGATACTTCTTCCAAATGATAGAAATTTATTCATCCAATTGTTGATATGGTTGGTAATTTTTGTGAAAAAAATCTTAAAATGTCTCACTTTGAACCTTCCGGGAGAAATAGGGTTTCTAGGTATTAAATTGGAATGTTCTTCCCCCAAATGCCCATAATTGATTCAGTATTATTACTTCTATTTTATAAGAAATATGAGGCAAGGAAAACATGGATCTCATATCAGTTAATAATATGACCACTCAAACTATTATATTCCTCTATAAGATAGTTGAAGGCCCCAACTGAGGATCTACAACCATTAGGGAAAAATGTCTGGTCATCATTAACTAATATGTGATACACCTTAGAAAATTTTCCACCATAATGGTAGTGGATGATTTGGCCTTGAAAAATGTAAGAATATAAATGATTGATAAGATAATCCTATACTATGATGAAATAGATGGGTGAGAGGGGTTCCTCATGTATGATTCCTCTAACATATTTAATAAATCAGCATATCCTCCCCCTGAATACAATGTGTAACCATGGAGAACTATAACACGTGAACTATATGTTGGTGACCAATTGTGAGAAACCAATAAACCTCATAACCTGTAGGATCAATCTCCACTCCATAAAATCATAGGACTTTTACATATTGACTTTTATGGCCATATTGGGCCACAAAATATTTCTATTGATGCAGTCCACCATATATTGTAAGATTCCAATTTCATCCTTGATAGATCCACCACAAATAAAGGCATATTGTTATTTAGATAGCCATGCTAAATAATACCAAGATAATATTCTATTGATGATGGATGCCAAGACCATGTATGACAAGTTTCAAATACTTATAAGCTGAAAATTATTAACATAGGAAGAGTCTTTCACTTAAGGTAATGGATCATCGGTGTGGCATAAGAGACCCATGGAAGTGGTCCTCTATAGAAGAAATTTGGTATGGCTACAATGAGGTCCTTTTTAAGAATACCCCAAAATTTTTTGTATAAGGTTCCTGGGAATTCATCTGGTTGTAGAAAAATATCTTGTTTAAGATCCTTGAGTATGTCCCACACATCTATCTCATCTAGGGATTGGATAATCACTTCATTATCTTCATTAGAGATATCTCTTGGGTTTGAGTTTGATACTTTTTCTTGTCCTTCGATGTAATCACATTGTAAAATATGATTAGGATCACATAATATGTAATTAAAATGATGGATTTCCATGACAAAAAATCTATAGTATATTTTTAAGAACCATTGGGGTGTTTTTAACAATGTATTTTATTTTTTAAAAATTATTTATTTTTTTATAGTATAATTTTTTTTCAGGAATAGAATTCAGATTTATCATAATGTCATTTTTTTAATGAATGTTGAATGATTGGATCAAAAAATGAAATGGGGGGTTTGTTTTCTGTATTCAGAACAATTGTACTAGTAAACACCAAATTTTGAGAATCGTATTGAGGTCGATCATCATGACATTGAAAATAATTGAATTTAAAATAATCATATAAAGAATGAATTTACTGAACAATTTTTAATGAATAAAGTGAAGTCGAGAGTTTGAATGTTTTCATACTTTCTAAAGAAATCTACTGATTCATTACCAGTCAACAACTTATCACAAATCATGAATACATTCCTGATAAAATATTTTGATTAAATGGTGAAGAGTTTTGAAGGAATTAAAATATAATGAGTGAGTAATTCCATCATAATGTAAATTTTATTTTAATGAAAATTACATCGTAATGAATATAATGAAGAAAATATTATAAATAAAAATATGATTATGAGATAATAAAGAAAAATTTTATACTAAGATGATAAAAGAAGATTGTAATTGAATGGGAAAGAAAATTTTGAAAAGGAAAATATCATAATGGGATGAGAAATAAAATGTTGAGAAAGGAAAATATCATAATGATCTGAGAAAGGAAATAATTGTAATGATTTAATAAGGAAAATTAATGAAATAAGGTTGGGAAAGAAAAATATTGTAATGAAGCTAAGAAGGATATAGATCATAATTATAAAATAAAGGTATGGTGGATTGAAGTGGTCAAACATGTTACTCAATTTTTCATAATCCTCGTAGAAATTTAGGAGGCTTGATTAAGTCAAAGTTTAAGTTTTAAATGTGAGAGATTTTTAGATGTTTTTTAATAGGAGGAAGTGGGTAATGTTTCCATGTTTCCCGCCTTTGTTTTATGAGTCACCTATAAATACTTCCTCGGATCATTCATCCATTCAAAAAATTAACACATGCACAAAAAGTGGAGTGATGGATAATTACAAAGAGATAGTTACCATCTGATTGAAGAATAATTGAATTGAGAATTTGAGCAGAGTTTGAGTTTTTCAGATTGAGACTCAATTCATTGAATTGAATTATCATAGTCATTAAATTGGATATGTAATCATCGTATTCATAGAATCGTATCCAAGATCTATCATTATCATAGGATGGTATCTAGGATCTAGAAATATCATATTCAAGGATTCATATCTAGGATCCATCTTTATCATATTCAGATAAATTTATCCAGAATCCAAAATTATCATATTCAGAAAATCGTATCCAGCATCATCTTTTTAGAGAATTGGATCCAGCATCATTATAATTAGAAAATCTAATCCATAAACTAGAATCATTTTATTGATAAATAACTAGATCCATCTAAATAAAAATGAGTATTTGAGCTGATAAATTATGGTGAAATTTAAACAAAGAGTTTATTATTCATTTTGTCTCACTTGTTTTATAAGAAAAAATTGTAAACTGATAGGAATTAGTATACTCATTCATTTCAGGATATAGAATATGTCTAATTGGAGTAGAAACATATTGTATTCACCTGTTCTTTATAGTGTATTTCCAAATACCCATGTGAGTGGCTAGGAAAAAACATAGGTTCTCACACTAAGGACAAACCTTCTAAATCTTGTGTGATTTAATTTCTTTCCTACTATTACATGCATGAGTATTTACTAAAAATTTATATGTATATAAATCCTGATAGATTATATGGGTTATTTTTTGAATATAATTGAAATTTTTTAAAGTGAAAAACTAATTCAACCCCCCCCCACCCCACCCTCTTAGTTTTTACTTTATCCTTTGGAAAATCAATGGGTATCAGAGTGAAGGTTCCCTTTTTGAATCCTTATCCTAGATAATATCAATTCTATTAATATTATATGAATTACAACATTTTATGGAAAAAATTATTATTGATTGAAAAATAGGATGATTTGTTATCAATTATCCCTTGGCCTATATGTTTTTGATGCTACTACTATTGGTTTTCCACCTATTGAGAAAGATGCACCTATAACCTTTAATGATGTGAGAAATAAAATGTTAATGGAAAGAATATAAATTTAATCCTTATGTATTTATCATATAATGTATATCAAAAGGTCATGGGTCTCAAAACATCAAAAAATATGAGGGAAATGATGGAATGTGTTTTCAAAAGGAATAAAAAAGTTAAGAAACCAAATATACAAAACTAGAAAAGTAAGTATGAAGACATTAGAATAAGGGACAGAGAAACAATTGATGAAAACTTCACCAGAGTAAATGAATTTGTTTTCAACATCAGAGGATTCAGATATTTATCATAAGATTCTATAATTGTGAATAATCTTATGATAATCTTTCCAGATATGTTTGATTCTATAATTTCATAATTAGAATATATAGATGATTTATCTCTTGATGAGTTTCATAAATATATTGTTTCTTATAAAATATGGAAATCCATAATTTGTATAAATATGATGAAATATGAAATTGATTTTGAAGCTATGAGAAAGATGAAAATAAAATATGTTTAATAATTTTATCCCTTGGAATGCTAAGTCAAAGAGTATGATGAGTTGAATGAAAAAATCATGTCTCTTATATCCTTAAACCATCTAAGAGGGAGAGGAATGTATAGACATAAACTTCCTCTCAAATTTTTTGAGTGTGGTGGAATCAGACACATTTCTATGAATTTCCCTAAGAAGAATGATGGAGAATATCATGATGATTTAAATGGAAAAGATCTATAAAAGAATTGAAATAAAAACGATATAGAAAAGTATTCAGATAGATAAAAGAATAATATTACTAGAAATAAAAGAATTATATGGATTAAGAAAGTTGAATTAGACTCAATCGACCACAATTTGTTGGAATATGAATGTTCATAACAATTCAGAACCTTCATTGAGAAATTATAGAAACAAATATTCATTAGAGAGTGAATAATATGGTGATGAATCTTATAAGAGTATCAGTTCAAAACCGAAATTGAATGTATTGAGTAATGAAAAACACTAAATATTTAAATTATTGATATGAAGAATGATTTTTAAGAAGTTTTTTATGGAAGAAAATATGTTATCTAACAGGATGAAGAATACATCGAGGTGATTTTTTGTTACAAATTTATAATTTATAAACAATGAAAGATGATTGAATATCATAGTTAGAAGTTTGAAACTAATGAAGAATATGTTAACAATTTTCAATAAAGACTTCTTGAGTTTAAAATATCCTCATGGAAAATGAATGAAAACATCAAAAATTCTTAACAAGTAAATTTTAATACTTCTAATATTGTTCAGAAGGATCAATATGAGAATCAAGTGAAATATTCTCTTTCCAAAAATAATGTTTATTATGATTATTTTAACATTTAATGTTTTGGATAATGTACTGGTATTTATTAGGTGGATAAATTATGTCAGAAACCAATAAAATATATAATAGTATAAAACTCACTGAAAAGAAATGATGTTCAATGGACTTAGTATGTTATATCTGAAAGAAGTTACCAACCTCAACAAAGTCTCAATAGAGAAAAATATTATTTCAACAGAAATTTATGATTTTAGGTTTATTATTGATGTTGTGGAATCTATGGTAATATGTATTATAATTATTGGGCCAACTTATCCTCATCTAGAAGAAGATTTTAGAAATGTGGGAGAAATAGTTAATGTATAATGAGAAAATTTCCTAACTTACAAAACGTTGGAAGAGTAAATTTTAAATATGTTAGAAAATTTTTAAAAATAAATCTATTTTAATGTCTAGAAAATGTTTGTTCACAATGTTATCATTTTGGGCATCATGTTTCAATATATATGAAACTTTTTCCAGAACATGTTTCTTATGGTAGAAAAGAAATGGATGCTGAAAAAAAGAATGTTGAGGAAATAGATTTTGTTGTTAAGAGTTCTTTTAAAGAAAATAAAAGGAACAAACCATTGATAAATGATAGTGTTTGTTATTCACATATAATAGGTGAGGTAAAAATATTCAAACATGTTAAATGTCATGATGGGAGAGTAGTTACCTTTGGTAATGATGGTTCCTTAAAAGTAAAATAAATTGGAACAGTAAAGATTGAATCAGAAAATTTAAAATCTAAGGAAGTTATATTTTTGATGGGATAAAACATAACCTACTCAGTTTAATACAAATTTTTTATGATGGAAAAGAAGTTTTTTTTTAAATATATTTTTATCATCCAAAGTGTGAAAGATGGAAAATTCATTACAAAAGGATAAAACCCCATTGGGAATCTCTCTCAAAAAAAAGATTTAAATAATTCATGTTACATGAGTGATGAAGATGAAAAAAAATTATGGAACTAATGACATGGGAACCATGGGTATAAAAATATGAATAAACATTAAAAATTTGATGTTATTCGGGATTTTATAGAATTGAAAAGAAGAGATAAAGATGTTTGTTTTACTATCTAGAGAGGAAAAATGACTATAAAAAGTCATAAAAGAGGTGAGACTCAATCTATCAGACTAAATGAGATTATTTATTCAGATTTATGTGTACTAATAAGAAATCAATCAAAAAAAGACTTTTTCTTTATCACTTTTAAGGATGATTTCAATCAGATGAAAAAAAACCATGTTCATGATGAACAAGTCAGAGGCTATTGAAATGTAAAAATTATTCAGAATGGATGTTGAGAAAGAAATGGGTATTTCCATAAAAAAAGTTGAGAACTGATAATGGTACCAAATTCACAAGAAATAATTTTAAAACTTATATAAGAAATCATGGTATCAAAAATTAGTATAATACTCCTTAAAATCCATAACAAAATGTAGTAGCATAAAGAATGAATATAAGCTCAGTGGAAGTGGGAAGAAATATGTTACTTGAATACAAACTTTAAAAATTATATTGGAGAGTAACAATTTTTACTACTGTACATTTTCAATATAGATTCTTATTGAGACTAGAAACCAACATTACTCCTTATGAAATGTTGTATAACAAAAAACGTCATTGAAATATATCAACGTTTTTGGGAGTCCGTGTTTTCTCAAAATAAAAAAATATGTATTTGGGAATGTTTGATTATAATGATGAGGAAGGAACTTTTATAGGTTATTGTAAAATTAGAAGAAGTTACAAATGTTGGAACAAATGTTTATAGAAGTTGGTGGACTCATATGATGTAAGGAAATTGAAAATCAATGTTCCTTAACAAAAATGGTTGAGATAGATAAGGAAGATGCATTGGAGAATTCTAAAATTAATGAATGTTATCCAAAACATCATCATAATGATTAAGATGAGTCATGTGGTGAGGAAAGTAAATATGGGAGAGAAACCTTGATATTTATTACATTATAAAAACATGATGAATTTGAAAACATTATTGGGAATAAGAAGGCTAAACTTCAGACCAAAAGGATGTTGAGATTAGAAAATCAGATTTCACTTATCTCAAAAGTTGAACAAGAATTAGATTTAGAGGATATTCAATATAAATAATTAATGGATGCTAGGAATGAAGAGATGGATCAGATTTAGAATAACGAAACTAATGAATTTTTTCCAGGTTCAGAAAATAATAATAATATTGGAAAAAAATGATTTATATAATCAAACTGAAGGAGCATGGGTAAGTTTCAAGAAACAAAGAAAGACTTGTTTGTAAAGACTATGAATATGTGGAAGGGGTTTATTTTGAAGAATGTTTTTACCCTAATTTAAATATTATAAACTATTAGAATTATTCATTTTGTGTATGCACATCAAAATTACAATGTTTATCAAATAGATGTAATGTAATCTTTCATAAATGGTGATATTGAGGAAGAAGTTTACAATGAAATTTCTTGTGGGTTTCTACTTTATGAGGCTGAAAATAGTGTTTGTAAATTGTTTAAAGCTTTGTATGGGATGAAAGAAGCTCCACATTCATGGTATTCAAAACATGAAAATTGTTTGATAATGTTTAACTTTTGAAAAAGAAAGGATGATATAAACTTATATATGAATGATTTTGACTCCATATCTCAAATTTTAATTTTTTATGTGGATGATATAATTTTTATAGTGATAGAGAATATGTTTTTAAAATATTTTATGAGGAAATTAAGAATAATTTTGAAATATCTATGTTATGAGAATTTACTTTCTTCCATGTCTTACAAGTTCAATAAAATAGAAAATAAATTTTATTATTTGAATCAAAGTATTCCAAGTAATTCCTAGAGATGGTTGGGATGGAAAATCTAATGGTGTTTCAACTCTTATTTCAGTGATCACATAGTTGAGTAAAGACAAATACATATAAAGTGCGATTTAGAAAGACTTTTGGAAGATGATAGGAATACTTCTTTATCTTATAACCTCAAGGACTAATATAGTTTATGTTGTGACTTTATGTTCCAGGTATCAATGTAATCTAAAATAATCACATGAGTTTTTAGCAATGAGTATTCTAAGATATGTCAAAGGAACAACTTCACATGGGTTGTTGTAGAAAATAAATAGTGAGATGAAGTTTAATGGTCATATTGATGCTGATTGGACTATAGATTATAATGATATAAAATAAACCTCTGGAGGAATATATTTCTTGGGGGAATGTTTTGTGAATTATAATTTTAAAGTTTAGTAACATTGAGCACTGCTAAATCCAAATATATTTGACCTACGCAAGATTTTACTCAAATATTGTAGATGAAAGTTCATCTGGATGATTTGAAAGTAACATTTTATAAACTATTGATGATACTTTGTGATAATAATAGTTCAATTGATATTTCTAAGATTTATGTCATACATTAATTTAAAAATAAATATATTTTATGTTTCACTTTATAAGAGAGTATGTAAATGCTGGATATTTTTTGTTGGGATACATTTCAACAAAGTATCAGACTGCAGATAACATTACAAAAAAAATATGAAAGAATAGACTATGGAATTGAGGCTACAACATCATTTTCAGCCTCCTCCCATTTCATTTAAGATATAATAAGTATTAACACCCATTATTCATTGGAATACAGTAATTTACGGTATTTAATATTATAAGTAAATTAACAAATTTTTGGATCATGGATGAGTCATGGATGATGTAGGTGGACATTATCTAGAACCCACAAGTTCTATATACTGTACGTAATCTCAAGAATCAATGGTATTGACATTATTGAGTTTAAATAATAAACAAATGTATAAAATAATCAAAATACTTCTCTCCACCCACTATAAAAACCATCCCTCACCACCTCTTTTTCTCACACCATGTAAGACTTAGAGTATGATTATATTCTACCAAATTCCTCTCCCAAACCTCTTACATATGATTTTATGTAACTATTTTTAACCAAAAACCATTTCCAAGTGAATTAAAGAGGATCTCAAGGAGATGACATTAAAGTGGTAAAACCCACCCTCCTATTTTAATTTATTTTCGATTATTATTATTTACAAATATCTCATATCTACTGTAACATGATAAATCCATTATACTATATATACTATAATATTTTTATTTTAAGGGAATATCCATCATCAAATGTCTCCTCCTCTTCTTTTGTTCTAAAAATTAAAACATCATCTCGGATGTGTCGATTCATTACCTTCGTGGATGAAAAGTTTTTATGTTTAATTACAACCTTAATAGCCAGTAAAAACCCATTTCAATTATTAATAAATATTATCTTTTGTGTATTAAATCTTATTTAGGGTTTTGTAACTAGTATATAACCATATTATCAAATAAAACAATTCTAATTTGTGATTTTTGTAAATATCACCAAAATAAAATAATTTTTATTTCATCAATGTTTTATATAATGAAACGTGGTAATGCCAAAAAATAAAATGATATATGATACCATTTAAGTTTATATAATTAAATTAATACAGCTTCATTATATTTATATAATTTCTATTAAATTTTAAAAGATATTTCATAATTATAAAACAATGAACTGACCAAGAATCCATAAAAAAAACACTCCCATAATGACAAAATTAAAAAATATAAGTCCATGAGAAGGCCATAGATGAACTTAATAAAATTATAACCAGATAAATAAATGTATAAGAGGTACTTAATTAATTAATTTATTTATTTAATTTGATTATCTATGACATTATTTACAATATCAAAAAACATTCAGACATATGTTAAGGGATTCTCTTTGAACCTCCATCTTTCCTTCGGTTCATGCTTCAATTATCATTACCTGAATTTAATTCTTAATTTTACTTATTTACTCATCCTAATTTCATTTTTTATGTTCCTAAAATATTTTCAAAGTTCAATTATTCTTTCACTGATGGGGAAATACGTGTTTTATAAGGTTCCCTTCTCAATTCCTCCGGATAAGCATGCTTGATTAAAATGAAATTCCACATTTCTTACCAATTTTCAATTAAAATAATTAATATATTTCAATACACCATTATATTTATAAAATAATTCATTTTATCATAAAAAATCATTTTTCATTTTCAGTTTTATACAAAAAATAATTCATTTTTTCGTTTTAAAGACTCGTTAATATTTTCCCTTAAACTATACTAAAGTGGCTCTTTTGTAAACATTTTGAAAAATTAATTTTATGTGTTTTCAATTCATATAAAGATAAATTATCATAAACTATACATATTTCCATGATTAATGTCCATGTATTATTTTAATACATTATTTCTTGGACATCTTTTTGATACACCGATTGGTTATGCCTTATGACATGATTAATATACCCATTTATTTATAAGGGTAACCCTTATATTTATTTATTATGATATATTATTAATTTAAAAAACAGATTCATGAACATTATATGATAATTTTTCCCATATAGTTTCTTACTACAGATGGTTATGTATAGTTTAATGGAAATTCATGTTGGGATAGTGAGTAAACATGATTCCCTTAACAGACATTGTCCACCATGTGATATAGACATGGAAGTTATAATTGACTCATGTTTATGTCATGTTACATGTTTCTTCCATATTATTATATTCCCATTATTACATTATCTATTTTCCTATATGTTATTCTTCAATATTTTTATTCATGTTCCATTCCATATAATTTCATTATGTTATGCCCTCTAACACATGTGATATTCTCTACTTCTATTTTTATTAAATTTTTGGGATTTTTAACTCATCCATTTAGTCTATGTATTCCACATGCTATCTTATGAAGATGTAAGATCTAAAAACGTGTTATGATCTCATTATAAATGATTAATATAAATATGTTTTATTATATATATCCATGTTTTTTTATGTACCTAATATTTGAAATACACTTAAAAATATGATCCTTGGTTTTTACTTGATGTTAAATTAGTCTTAAAATCAAGTATTGATTTCTGAAAAGGTATTGGGTCACGATATGTATCATCTACCATTGCCTATGTTTTGTTTGAAATATGAGCACCACATTCCTTTTTATATTACCTTTTTTAAAAGGTTTTTTATTGTATGTGAAAATCATGGAATTTTTTCTAACATTAGACATATTTTTGGGAGTGAGATCAGTTAATATCAAACATTGGAAATTGTTTTCTCTAGATATTTTTGGTTACCATTTCATTTAGGAAACACTCATGGTGGAAATGGTTGGATTTAAATTGATTCAAAGATTATTTCATTTTTGTTATATACTAGGCTCATATCCACTCTTAGGATAGGGAAGTTAAAATTTCATCTCTAGAAGGATAAAAATATAATCACCCATGTGAGTGGGATATTTAAGATAGTCGTGAAGGACCAATTAAGTATGGGTTGGATTTCATCACAGTTCAAATAGAAGGTCTTTACCCAGATTATGGAGGAATTAAACATAACTATTTTTCATCTAGTGGTATAACATTTTTAGGATGACTTTCATGAAGATTTCTATAACATACCACTTGAGTGATAGATCGATTTTATGATCAAATAGGTGATAGGAGTAGACCTAGTATCTATCATGCCTTAAAGAATTTCACTAGAAGAGCTTCATGATTTGAAAGTCTAACTCAATGACTTTAATGCTAATTGTTTCATAAGGCTGAGTAAAAATCCATGGGGTTCTCTAATTATCTTCTCTAAGAAGTCTTATGGGGATTTTCCAATTTCTATAGAATATCAGGGGTGGATCCCAATGTTGGTCAAGAACATGTATCCTCATAAGTGCATCGATGATCTTTTCGATTAGTATATGGTTTCTAGGACATTCTCAGAAATCAATTTGAAATTATGATACCGTTATATGAGGGTGAGAACATTAAAAATACCTCCTAATTATTCTAGGTAAATGTATGGAATATATGAGTTTTTTTCATGTTGTTTTCTTAACCAATATACCTGCCGTATTAATTAAATTGATGAATCGTATCTTTAATCCTTTTCTAGATCAATTTTGGTGGGTTTTTTTTCAATTTCATATTAATGAACTATTAATCATAAGATGATCATGAAAATCATTTTTACATAATTTTGAGTAAATTGATAGGGAATTACATTTACTCCAAACTTAAAAATATATAGATTTTTTACTGATAAATTACACTTATTGGGCCATGTCATTTTAGTAGAAGTAGTGATAGTGGACTAAAAGAAAGTTTCAATTTTGGTATCTTCGGAGAAGACTTATAATTTATTCTGGATTCAATTCATTTTGGGTTTATCATCCTATTATTGGATCTCAATCTATGACATCTATTGTTTGGATGAACTGATGTTAGGACTAATAAATAAATAGGAGAAGATTGTTTTCCTAGATGCTCGTGAGAGTGATTTCACAAGATGAACAATATTCTTGCCTCAACACCTTTCCTCACATTACCTATTCTAGGTAAATAATATATAGTGTACTATGACACATCTGGATTTGGACTCTAATTAGTTCTAACACATGAGGATTGAGTGGGTGTTTATGGATCTTGAAAGCTAAGAACTCATGATAGAATTACCCTATTCATGATTTGGAGTTAGTAGTAGTTAAACATGAAATGATTTGTGGGAAAAATTATATCATGGGTTAATGGTTTGTGGTGTACATGTAAGAATAGATCCTTCTAAAATTATTTTATCAGTGGGACCTGATCCTTTGTTAGAAGAGGTTGATTGAGTATCTGTAGTATTTATACTTTTAGTTAGATTATACACTGGTTAAGGACAACATCATTGCTAATGAATTGATCTGAATGATGTAGCTAGTGTATGTACTAGAGTATTGTGATGAGTTGTGGGTGATGAACCTCCTTGAATACATTCATCAAGATGTTCAATAGTCACAAGGATGAGTATTTTCACTTCAACATTAATTATAACAATATTTTTTTCATAGGATTAAGATCCAGAATTTTTATAAATCATATGGATTAGTTTTGATAAATATTTTATATGGTGGGGGTGTTACCATTGGTATGGTCTCTTGGTAGTGGAAATTATCTTCTTTTCCATGTCTACGTATTGGTTTCTATGGGTTTTTTTAGAAGATAATGAAAGTGTTACATACTTCTAGATGGGTGGTGCATGCTATTTTGACTAAGAAGTATCATGATCTCCAAAGAAATTACTGGTGGTCAAGAATTTTGAAGGAGGCAACATAATTTATAGAGATATGTTTCAACTATCTTTAAGTGAAATCCAAACACCATAGTCCAACTATGAATTTTCATCTTTTCCAATAACTAAGTGGAAATGGGATGAGTCACTATGGATTTATTGATAGGATTTCCTAGGAAAACTGATTTTAATGATTCTATATGTGATATTATGGATCGAATGAGGATGATTTCACACTAATTTTCCATTAGGGAGATCATCATTGTTTCTTATTTTGGTATTCATTACATGTATTAAGTGGTTTGGTTGTACAATGTTCTGAGAAGTATCATTTGAGACAAAATCATTATTTCACATCACATTTTATAGAGGGTATTAAGAAGGCTATGGGATCACATTTTCTTTTGAGTATGACCATTCATCATTAGAATTATGTCTAATATAAGAGTAATATTTAGGTTTTAGTGGATATGTTATGTTCCTTTGTTTTAGATATTCTAGGTTACTGGGAGAATCATATGTAAATATTTTATTTTCTGTATAAAATTAGGTTTTATATATCAATAATGATGAAAATTTTGGTGGATTTTTATAAAAGTTAAATCTGTTATCCTTTTTATTAGTTGGAGGAAGGGGATTTAGTCCTTTTTGGGCCAAGTCTCAGGAAAAAGACGTTTAAGCATTATCTATTGATCAGATAGTGGTTAAAGACCATATAAAGATGTAAGAAATATTATTCATACCATCAAAGACATAATTTAGAGTTTGATGTTGTAAACCATGTTTCCTTAGGGTGTCGTCTAGGTTGGAGAAATGAAAAATAATGAAATATGGGATGTTGGTTCCCATGTTTTTGAAGTCGTTCAAGATATGGGATACATTTGGTCTAGTGGTATACCATTTATCCCTTAAACTATGCTACGATTACATGCATTATGTGTTGCACTTTTCACATATCTACAGATATTTCTCATACACTTCTTATGTGATATACAAAGAAGAATTATAACTTAGTGATAATGTGACCTTTTAGGGGAATCTAATGAGAAATATGGACCATTGGGAGAAGTATATATGGGGTATTACTATATTGTTGGTTCAAGTATAGTGTTATCATGATCGATTTCAGGATGAGACATGGGAGATCAATTATTATATTTTATCATAGTTTTCATATGTGTTCACCAAGACCCCAAACTGATATGATTCTTGGAGGAGCTCAGGGAGGATCTGTTATACTATGGGGATGTTGTAAGATCCCATATATTCCCATTACATCCCTTATTGTGTTTTTCATTTAAGTTATATTATCCATATATGATTTAGATATAGAGAACAGTTTTTATGGATAATGAAATAATTTTCATGTATGTCATTATTTTTTAATAAATGTACTCCAAGGTTGTGTGGAAATTTTAGAAAACCAAATAGGATCCACTCATAGAACCTTTCATTATTTCTATTTGAATTAATGGGTTTTGTGTATAAATGGTTCATCTTTTAACATGGGTTATTAATATGTTGATAGGTCTTAAATGGGTTTTGGGTTTTTATAAAGAACCGAGATTAAAAGCTATATGAAAAAATGTAACATTTTGTGTAACTATAATGCACACTGCAATATTGTTTCTAGACACATGTCATTAATGGTTGAAGTTTGTGAAATTATTCATGGAATGAACAGAGTAAAAAACATGTAATTGTATTATATTTCTTATATTGTTTGATTGGAATTCATGATAATTCTATGTGAGGGGTTTTATATGTGTCTCACTGAAAATAATTACATGATGTGTAACTATATCACACATCATTTAATTACCTGACCTATAGTTTTAATGTGTTTCATGTGGTTGAATTTTATTTCTAACGCACACATATCAATCTCCTCTCAACCCTAGGGCTCCATCTAGAAATTTTTGGAGTACCTATCTTAATTAAGGAAATCACATCTATGTAATTGATCCCCAGGTAAGTGGTTCTTCCTTAGATCCCTATTCTCTTACATTTTTCTTTGGCCCTCAGGGTGTAATATCTTTACCATGTTTTTGGTTAGTATTTATCTTGACCATTATTTATCTGGGAACCTTCTTGTGACCATATACACCTTATTACCCATGATTTTCTTCCATTTGAATATTTTTTTGATCATTGAATAATGTTATGGGATCTAAAATTTTACCCTATGGTTCGGTAATTATCAATTATGTGATATAGTAAAATTTTGTAGACATAATGTGTCCTAAATAAATTGAAATAATGAATTGAATTATTCCACGCAGCCCTTTCGGTCCATTTATTATTGGCCTTTCTTGGGGGTTAAGTTTGAGTGATTGAACCATTGAATATAAATTAATGGATTATTTTCATAAGGCGTGTTTAAAATTACATGGATTGTGGGTGATTTCTTGATAGAGATTCACCTTAACATGTCTTATTTATTGATATAACTAGAATGTAATTGGTTATCAAAAATTGATATATGAATTGTGTCACTCAAAGATAAATGGTAATTTTCATCAATACCCATTCCTCCATATGGTGTGATATTTTGATATCCTTCTTCCTAGGATTAGTGTTGTGATTTAATGTTGAAATTCTTATATAGGGCATTAGTCAAGGGGAAAATGCTAAAATACCTATATATCAGGCTATACCTAGTGACACATGCTCAAATTATTATATAATTGTATATGAATAGTGGTAAATACTAAAATTATTCTATAGAGGGCCATTCCCTATGACACATGATGAAATACTTATATAGAAGGCTCATCCATGTTTATATACAAAAATTATTATATAGTGGGTTTGACCCAGTTTTTTGTTTTTTAATCCTTGCTTATATGGTTACAATTGAAATGGTTCTATGACATGCTTAGAGGCACCCCGATTTTTTGGTGAGGTAGGTTTTTTAACCTAGTTATATGGTTATGGGTTGCATAGTTTTATAAAATGCTCAAATATATTCTATCATGATGGTGAAGCAAGATAATGTTGTATTAATTTAATTTTTAAATTAATTAATACACTAATTTATTTGATTATTTTATGCACGTTTTATCTTACTGGTTATTCTTAGACATGGTTGTGTCACCCTTCTGAGTAACACACACAAAATATTTGGTCTACCATTTGGCACCCAACCAGATTATATGGATATAGGTTTGGACAAGGGAAAATGACCTTTTTGTTGATTATTTTCTTGGTGGATAGGCAGAAGATTAGAGGTGGGACTGACACAGTGTTTGGTGTCGGTTACATTTGAGTCTCTTATTCACTATCCATGTTTTTTGTTTTTTATTACTTCTATGATGACATTTAGTTACATTCCAACACATGATTCCATAATTACTTTTTTACATATAGGATTTTTCTATTGGATTTGATTATTGGTATTCAACTGTATTGTTTTGTTTCCATTATTTCCAAACACTAATATTTAAATTATTATTACTAGTATTGGTTTTTTACACTATGTTTTAACAATATATACATAGGGTATAGTCCCCCAAATATATATATCACACCCCCACTTCTATTTGAAAGCCTCTGGAATATGGGGATGAATTCTTGAGGTCTTGTATCCAACCCATTTTGTCCATGTGAGATAGTTTCAGATCAGGGGATGTTAAAACTCATTAAATAAAGTTATGAGTATGGTTCAAGTGGGGTTTATTTTGAAATAAATTTTATTATATAATCATAAAAATATAAATCTTCTTTTTTTATGATGGTGAATTATAATTGAAGATAACTATATAAATAACTTTAAACATCTTGGAAAATGAAAACATGATACATTGTAGAGGAGGTCATCCACACACAAGAATGATTGACATTCATTATTTTTTCTAAGTGGATGGAAATGAATAAGAAAGTGTTTTAACATTAATAAAAAAATTTATTAGTATAATAATGATTCTCACATTATCATATTCTTACATTGATAAGTTATTTTGAAAATTAATATTAAGAAGAAAAACATAAGATGTAGATGATACTTATGTTGGAGACTTGATCTCTCAATGTACGTCCCCATTAAATTAAAGGTATTAGGATAAATATGATTAATCATTGTTATGTTAATGGGATAAGGTTATTAGGAAAGTTAAATTAAAATTTTTTAAAGGTGGATTTATAAGGAGAGACATATCTTGAAGAGGTGGAAGTTTTACTATTTTATAAGTGAAGAGAAGGGTTTTTTTCAATAATTATTGAATTTTAAAAATTGAATTTTACTACTAATGGATCAATCACATAAAAATATAATAATGAGGGGGGTGATTTCGTTTGAGCCAAAACCCATCCATCAATTTGTAACCATGTCTTTGAATTTCCTCCTTAGTAAAATATTATTTACTATATTTAATTTTTTATCAGGGTGACTAATTATTAACCTTAATAATTAATTTTAATGAACAAAATTAAAATCTACATAATGAAATTATTCTAACCCATAGATTTATAATTTTAAAACTATTTTATCAAAATAATTTCTATATCTATGCAACCATAATTATAAAACAAATAACATAAACTCATAAAATTGTTTTTTATGAAAAACAACATTATTAATATTTTAAATTTATATATGATAATGTTATCATGGTTATTGATTCTAGAGCCATACATTGATTTATCTTGAATTGAAAAAAAAATTATTAGGATTAATAGTTATGCCAAAACTGAAACTCACCTTAAAAATACTTGATTTAAAAAGAATATGGGGAAAAAAGTTAAATTAAAGTAACATATTCCATTAGTTAAAATTTTTTTGGCATAGGTTATCTATTTAAAAATTATATATAAAAATTATTAATTTTACACATTAATTTAATATTTTATTTCATTAATTTGTTTTACATATTCTATTTTATGGATACATATTTATAAAAGCATGGATATTATAAATTTTTTAAATCCTGCATTTTTTTACTGAGAATAAATTTTTTTTAAAATTATTAATAAACCATAATAAAATAATATAGTCACGATTAACCAAAAATGATATTAATTTTTTCTAATTCACTTAATAATATTTTATTTTCTTATTTGTTTTAAGAACATAAAATGTAGA
Source organism: Viscum album (assembly GCA_963277665.1). NCBI lineage: Eukaryota > Viridiplantae > Streptophyta > Magnoliopsida > Santalales > Viscaceae > Viscum > Viscum album. Next base: position 585,233,782 of record OY728141.1, on the reverse strand, counting down.
GAAAATTATTTTATAGAAAAATTACTTTTGATATATTTACTATATTTTTTAAATAAATTTTATATTAATATAGTTTTAAAATATATTTTTATTAATAAATCAATGTAAAATATATTTTTTGAAATAAAATTCCAATTTCTAATTACTTTTTTCATGTATAAAGTAAATTTTACAAAAAAATGTAATTCGAAATGTATATAAATTCAGTATAAATCAATAAATATAAATATTTTTATACCTTTATATAAAATCATATAATATAATTACATAAACCTACTATGATCCCTATGTTTTAAAAAAAGTATCAGATAAGCTATGTTTGTAGTTTCATGTTATATTTTATTTACTATTGATCTTATGGAATCCTCTATAAGCATTAACATATCCCATTAACATTTTATATCAAACTGTAATTTCTCAAGTTCAAAATGGGATTGGTGGAGGTAAAACCATAAAAAAGATACCACCCATCTATGTTTAGATAAACCATCTTCATAAGGAATAATTTTCCTTTAGTGTTTCATTTCATCTTAAATTCGTTATTGGTTTTGGGTTAAAAATAATCCAATCTATAGCGGCTAATTTAAAGACTATTTTGTAATGCCCTGACCCTAGTTACCCAAAGTCAGTGAATTATTACATAACATTGGCATGATTACAAGAGATAAATTCTTGAAAGATAGATTAGTTTAGTATCACTACTGGAAAACTAACCTTTACCAACGGTTTGGAACCGTTGGTATAGGCCTCCAAACCGTTAGTATAGCCTATACCAACGGTTTGGAGAACCGTAGCCAAGTAAGCCGTTGGGATAGGTCTATACCAACGGTTTTCCAAAAACCGTTGGTATAGACCTATACCAATGTTTTTGGAAACCGTTGGTATAGGTAATATGAAATCTATACCAACGGTAATGGAACCGTTGGTATATAAATTCCAAAAATAAAACATCCGCTGGGATTTGATCCCAGGACCCCTTGTTTATAATCGAACGACTTAACCACTAAGCTAACATCACTTTTGTAAACATAATTTCATAAATATATATATGTATTATCATAATTATTTAAAATTTTGATTTATATAGTGTTCTCGGTTAGTAGATCTGGAAAAAAATCAATGAACATATCCCAACGGTTGTCAAAACCGTTGGGATAGACCTATCCCAACGGTTTTCAGAACCGTTGGGATAGGTTGGGATAGGTTCTGGGTGGTTGTATATTATTTTGGTGAATGTTAGATTTTTTTCTTCTTTTTCCCAACGGTTCACCAAAACCATTGGGAAAGGGCCTAAAAACACACCCTTTCCCAACGGTTTTGGTGAACCATTGGGAAAGGTCACTCTTTCCCTAACGGTTCACAAAAACCGTTGGGAAAGGGCCTCAAAAACACACCCTTTCCCAACGGTTTTGGTGAACCGTTGGGAAAGGTCACTCTTTCCCAACGGTTCACCAAAACCGTTGGGAAAGGGCCTCAAAAACACACCCTTTCCCAACGGTTTTGGTGAACCGTTGGGAAAGGTCACTCTTTCCCAACGGTTCACCAAAACCGTTGGGAAAGGTCACTCTTTCCCAATGGTTCACCAAAACCGTTGGGAAAGGGCCTCAAAAACACACCCTTTCCCAACGGTTTTGGTGAACCGTTGGGAAAGGTCACTCTTTCCCAACGGTTCACCAAAACCGTTGGGAAAGGGCCTCAAAAACACACCCTTTCCCAACGGTTTTGGTGAACCGTTGGGAAAGGTCACTCTTTCCCAACGGTTCACCAAAACCGTTGGGAAAGGGTGTGTTTTTAGGCCCTTTCCCAACGGTTTTGGTGAACCGTTGGGAAATGGTAGCTATACCAACGATTTTTACAAACCGTTGGTATAGAAGTGTTGGGAAAGATCATGTTTCTAGTAGTTGTATCCTTGGAAGTACTACATACATACATAAGTTTTACATTACATCATTAAATAATAAAAACAATATTGTGTCTACTTTGAACACACTCATATCATTTGGAATATCCCTATAGGTTAATCATAATATACTTCTTCAAATCCTGGGAAAAATAGAACATAAGAAATGGGTGAGCTCAGTTGCTTAGTAAGGATAACAATATAATGGAAACTATCATAAATAAGCATAAAAAGTTAAGGCAATGTATAAGATTAAAACACAAGCCTTTTAAAAGTAAACTTTAACATAATATAGAAAATATAAATCAAATAATTCCATTTACTTAGTCACATTGATATTCTACTAGTCTAATAATCACATGTAATATCAATAGCTAATTTCATAATGATGGAATGCATAATGTTGGACATCAAAACCACATAGTCAAGGCCTTGTCCCAAGACTACAAATAATATTTTTTCAAGACCATGTGAAAATCCACAAGTTTGTCTCATGAGACCTACCGATGCATCAAGAAGCTATAGTGGGCTCCACCCATCACTTACAAAGTCCATTGCATTCCTCGTTTTAAAAGTTTGAAACCTAACATAAACATTCTTATTTAAACTAGCATACTAAATGTTAATACTTTAACTATAAACCATGAATGGTATAAAAATAACACATCCAAAATAAAACATATAAAAAACATTAAATATAGTACGGAATACTGTATCATAATAAATCAACTTCAAACAAGTGTAAAATTCATCAAAGGATGTTGACATAGATGAAATAAAAACTATTTGAGAGAAATATCTCTTTATATTTTGAAATCATTTAAAAGTCACATAATTATAAAAGAAAACATTTGTTTTTAAAAAATTATTATAATCTTGTAAGGGAATCTTTGAAGGTTTTATAATGGGGGAAAATAGCCGCACCTGCCATATAAGTAAAAAAACATTCCTACCTTAATTTGTCAAAAAGTTCATAAAGTACCTTGTTTGGAAAACTAATATTCCTTTCAAAACATTTTATAAAAAGTAAAAAAAGGGTATAAATTACTTAACCCATATTCTATGAAATAGTAAAAAAAATTGAAATACATTTTTAAGAAAATTGATGTGAATGATAAAGAAGCCCTAGTAGATTCTTTCGTAAAAAAAACTTGGGTAATAAAGAGATTATAAAATTAACCATTACCATGTACTTTTACTTAGTATAGGGTATGTTAACCTCCTATATAATGGTGAAATAATTGTTTTTAAATTATACAATAACCACATACATAAATATGATATCATATATGATCTTTTAATATTTCTTTGATAATGATATTTTAGTAGTATCATTGTTTCGGGTGTTAACTGATTCATTTTCCTTTATATTTTTTGTTACGTAAGTTGTGTTTGTTATAGATAAGATTTATTTGATTCATATACATAATTATATTAAGTTCTTATACATTATTTTTAATCATAAAATGAAAATTATTCTTGAATGGTTACAATGGGGAATGAATCTCATCGTATTCGTGGAGACGCACTACTACAAATACTCCTTTTATCAGAACTAAAAATGGCCTTTAACAGCACTAGAAAAGCGCTATTAAAGCTGTCATAGATAAAGGGGGGTCCCCTTTATCAGCGCTCCAAAAAAGTACTAATAAATCACCCTTTTATCAGTGCTAAAAAAGCGTTGATAAAATGGTCTTTTATCAGCGCTAAAATGAAGTGCTAATAAAAGGGTCCTTTATCAGTGCTTTATTTTTATCACTGATAAAAGACCCCTTTTATTAGTTATTTTTTAATTCTAATGAAATTTTAAAAAAAATCTCAGCAATCTCGGGGGGGGGGGGGGGGGGTTTACAGCGCTTGAGCCCCCCCTTTATCAGCGCCTTCCCGCACCTCTAGCACCCCCACGCACCCCCCCTCCACCCTTTGTCAGCACTATCCCCCACCCATTATCAGTGCTAGCTCCCATATTGGCACATGCGCACACGCCCCTGCCTCCACCAGGTTTTGAACTCGATACCTCCCCCCCCCCCCCCCCCCCGCGCACCTAATCCCTTACCACTCCTCTATTTTGATTTGTTTTCCATTTCATGATATCTCTATTTATATATATATATAGTTATATTTATTTGTATAGTAATATATATTTATATTAATATATATATAGTTATATTAATATATATATATATAGTTATATTAATATATATATTTATAGTGATATTAATATATATATTTATAGTTATATTGATATATATATATAGTTATATTAATATATATATATAGTTAGATTAATATATAGGTATATAAATATTCAGATATTTGTATTTTAAATAAAATTGATATTAATTATTATTTAGATAAAGCTAATATATTTTATATGTAAATATATTTTATTATTTATATTTATAATTAAATTTTTATGTGTGAATATATAAAAAATATGTATATATTGTTATATATTTGATTATAAATAGTAGTGAATTATAAAAAACGATAAAATTTCAAAGACATATTATCAATATTAATGTAATACCTGGGAATAAATTCAATCCCCACCAAAAAAAAATCCAATAATACCCCCTTAAACGAGGCTGAAAATCTACAAAATGTTAAAAAATCGGGGTATCCCGACTAAAAACTCAGTTTTAGAGGCTTTCTGGGCCTTTTGTGGCCTCAACAAATCCTTGACCAGGGTTTTCCCTAATCAAAAGGGTGTAGAGCTCGTCGCAGGCTTTGATTTGATATATGGTAGAGCTCAAACGAACACACGGATCAAAATTTATGGTCGTTTGAAGTTCGAGTTGTGTTTTCAACATATTTTGGATCTTTTTTTTAATTTTTTTTATTTTTTTAGTCTTCAAATTTTTATTAAATGACTATTACTCCATAATAATTATAAAATTATTAATTAAAAATATTTAATTAATTTTTTTATAAGACATTTATACTAAATATCTTATATATTAAGTGTAACTGTATATTTATACTTATCTAAAATATATTTAAAATTATATTTAAAAAATATATATTATATTTATATCAATATAACTATATCTATATATTTAAATATTAATATATATTTTTTAATGAATATTTTTTTTAGAAGTATACCCTTTATCAGCGCTTTTAAAAAAACGCTGATAAAGACCCCCCTTTATCAGCACTACTAAAAAAACACTGATAAAGGGGTACTTTTATCAGTGCTTTTTTTAGCGCTAATAAAGGTACCCCCCCCCCTTATCAGTGCTTTTTCGTTAGCACTGATAAAGGGTGGCACTGGCCTTGGCCTGTTTTGTGGTAGTGACGGTAATCTATACGTAATCATGAGCAACAATATCATTCTATTGATGGTGAAAACGTATGTAATTGGATAGTATATCCTATATAAAGAATCATTAACATGTTATATTTATTATTTAAATCAATTATACTCATTATTATACTCATCCAAATAATGAAGTGTTGAATAACAAACTACACCATGACGTGGAGATGATAAGCCGTACGTACGCACGTATGGTGACATTGTCATTAATAGGATAGACAGAATAATTAATATGGTTGTAATCAATTTATCATAACATCACATTATTTATAAGTTTTTGTATTTATTATTTTGGTATTGAAACAACAAAGAAATAGGGAGTGGAATAAGAAAAGAACATTGAAAGAGGTGATGGAACTATTACCTCTTCTTTGGGTGCTTCCTTTTGATTTGATCAAAAGAGATCCTTATGTTGGATTTATAAACAAAGACCTATAGGTTGAATTGAGGGTAGTTGGGAGGATATTTGAGCATTTTTTTCCAAGACAAATTGCTTTGGAGGTTTTATTTTGAGAGAAGGGGATGTACCCTTTTATAAGAGAGGTGAGGGTCACTTTAGGGAAATCTTGAAATATTATTTTATTAAAAAATCATTTTCAATTTATAATGGCTCCAAATGGATTTATTTATAGTATAAGGTATGTATGGGTCGAAATACTATCAACCAATAGGTTTTATAAAATTTATGTAATCATATTAACCTTATCTTTTAGATTTAACTCTTAGTTAAATAGTTTAACTTTTACCATATATTTTTGTATTTTTATATTACATGGTTAATAAACTTACTATAAAATGCCAAGAGAACCTCAAGTGGTTCATTAATTACATATCTATCATTATATAAGTCCTTTTTCAGAACCTTATATTTTTAGGAATATTATATCATTTAATAATATAGTATTTGTTTTAAAAACTCATTTATGTCAATTATGAAAATATTCAGAATTTGGTGTTTGTGAAAGTAAAAAAAAACTTTATTAATTCAAAAACAATACATTAAATAAAACCTAACATATCATATTAACCTATAAAATTCGTTTAATGCATCAAAAGTCTCAATTTTCATTAATTTCGATATTTATAATATCAATTATTTTAATCTTTCATTAATAAGGTAATTACTGCATCATCATTGTGTCATAAATAAATTTAATTATTTAATGTATAAAAATTGAAAATAAAATACCATGATGTAGGAAATATTTTCATCTTTCTAATGAATATTTATAGTCACAATTATCTTATGTATAACCCTATATTAAAAATATTTCAGTTATAAAAATTTGAATTTAACACTTTTAACTCTTCTTTAAATAAAATAATAATAAATGTCCTAATCTAATACAATGGATAGAAAAGGATCATATTTTATTCCTAAGGTTTATTTTGGTCGAAATAAAATTATCCAATAGAATTAATACATGTGTTAAGGTAATTATAATATCATTTTTACCTTTAATTTCCCTATTTACTTTTAACCGTGATAAATAAAATTCAAAAGTTATTATTCAACGAAAATTATTTTCATCTTATTGAACCATGTTTTACTTGCCAATTTCAATCTTATCTCTCATATTTTTTAAATTCAATTCACATAAGTGGTTATGTTACGTTTTATGCATGTTTGCAAATGTGCCTAGAAGGTGGGTAAAAGACATTAAAAAGATCAAAAAAATGTATGTGTAATCTTATTATAAAATTTCTCTAATGAATTACATTGGAATAATATATTTATTATGTATCTATTTTTTCATTAAGAGAAATTTTTATTTAAAATTAATTTTTTAAATGAAAAAAATTGGTTTTTATCTACAACGCAGTGTTTTCACTGTTCATCAAAAATTGAATGTTTTCAAAAAGATACCAAAAATTCACCAAAATAAAATTTTGATATTAAAAATTCAAAAACAATTTCTATTTTACCAAATTCAAAACATAAGATTTCCATTAATTAATTTAAAATTAATTCTCGGTGTCAAAACTAGAAAGTGGGTTTTTGAGAAGTAAAAACTATCAAAATATTGATATGTGTTTATGTCCAATTTAAATGTGAAATTACTTGAAATGACCAGTATTAGATTAAATTATAAAAATATATTCTAATTATACTTCAAAAACATTCAAATATATAATTTAACACTAAAAAATATTTTGATTAAAAAAATTGTTTTCAATTAAAATTTAGTATCTTTGACTATTCATCAAAATATGAAAGTTATCAGAAAACACCAAAAATTTATCCAAACAAAATTTTTATGTCCCAATTATAAAGAAGAAGTTTATTTTTCAAATTGAATATATAAAAGTTTCAAATATAGGATTTAAAAAGGGTTCATCATTAAAAGGTGGTAAAATTGAATTTTTTGAAAAATACATATTTTATCTGTAAAATTAAATTTGTTCTTATATTATGTCTAATAAACACAAAATATGGATGGAAAATTACATGGAGTATATAAAATTCAAAATACTGTTAATATTATACATAACTACTTTTTGAACGGCTAGTTTGGTAGGTCATGGTGCGTTCGAACTCGGTGTTCCGTGTAGCGCAAGCTATTGAATTACTTTAAAAAGATAATGTACAATAAAATTTTGGGGTTTTACATTCTCCCATCCTTCAATAAATTGTGTCATTGCAATTTTAAATTGTTCTTTAAAAACAAAAGGTTAAAATAGAAAATACCTTTGTGGAAAACCCACATCAAAAATAGGGTTAATAAAATTAAGTCTTAATAAGAGGGAAAGGGAAATGAAAAAGTCACCACAAAATTAGGATTTCAAATAAAAGAAAATTAGTGGAAATTAGAGACACGTAATTAGAGGGAAAATTTAAATATTTATATGTAGTGATTGAGTTCATCAATCACAAACAAGTGAACAATAAATAAAAAATTGAGTGCCTCAAAGCCATAAATCTATGATAAATTAAAATATTATTGGTTCATCAAAACATAAGGTATTAGGATAACAAATTATTTGTTTTAAGATCCATTCCCTAAATTTTAAGAATTAATTTCTTCATATAATAAGAAAAAAATACATGAAAAGTAGAGTTCCATCCTTTAACTAATTTCTACCACAAACTCATCTTTCACTCTAAAAGATAATAGAACTGAAAATATTCTATTTATCCTAATCGTATAGGGTTTCAAAAAAATGAATTTATAATTCATCTATTAGATCATTTAAAAAAATAAATTATACAATACAGGACATCGCGTAGGCCAGTGGTAGGTGATGCACCCTTTTCTCCCTTCGGTTGCGAGTTCAAGTCCCACGGCCTTGCCAGGCGCGATGGGTTGTCACTCAAGATTCAGTTTGTCCTTTTTATAAAAAAAATCCAAAAAATAATATTAAGAAATGTTTTAACCTTAAAACATAGTATCTAATGTCCAACTTAATCAATTCCAACATTTAGACTTTCCAAAAATACTTCTTTCAGAACTCATAGTCCAAAATATTATAAGGAAGGTCAACATAACAAAATGAAGATCTCTTTTTTCCACATAATAACATGTGAGTACCTTCATCATGTATTCTCTTTAAATATGGTAACACTCTGAATTACTATAAAACCTTATTGATTAAATTCATTCACCCTTATTCCTTATAGAATACTAGATATATTCCTTATATCCAAAAATTTTAAATACTCCAGCAATGATGAAATAAACAAACCATTAATCAGTTCCAAGGTATTCATGAATATCTAATATAATTTATCCAAATCAACCATCTCTTATTTCAAAATCACTACCTTAGTATCAGGACCATATTAAGGTTTATCTTTCCTTCAACCATGTATTTTCCAAAATGTTTAACTTACTGTTCATTCACTTTTCTTAGTACCATGTAATCTCAAATTCTCAATGAAATAGTAATGTAGTACAATCCTTATTTATTTCCATAATTATTATAACTAGTACATATTTGATACAATAATCAAATGACATAATTTATTAATAACAATATATAAGAACACTAATTATTCCTCTTAATCTGATGTAGTATAATAACTTGATTATTATCGAATGGAATCATTTGGGGTATACTTTTATGATTGGGACATTGATTCGCGTAGTGTCCCAACTCTATGAAAATGAAGCAATCTACATTTGAAACCTTTTTCTTACCCTTGAAATCACGTACCTGGTGTCCTTTTTCTCCACACTTATAACAAAATCTCATTCCCTTCAAGCGTTTACCAAGTTTATTCTTTCCATAGTTATCACATATGGGAAAATTCTTATTTCCCTTCTTCCCTTTATACATCTTTCTCTATAACACCCTTTTTTTTCTCCGGCTTACCTTCAAAGCCATAGGACTCAGAGAATTCTTTAGTTATCTTATTAACACATGATACTATTTCTCTATATGATTAGAATATATGGGAGACTATTTCCCTTTTAAATTTTGTATTAAGACCAAGAAAGATATGATTCTTCATACTCTTTGGATCATGCATATTGTTGGAGTTTTCATTCCTTTTACTCGACACCATTTTTAGACAATGTAATGCACTAGCTTAGTTTATGAATCTCAATCCATAATTACAAACATGTAAAATACCTAACCTAAATTGAAATGTTTATTCATATAATCCATAATCATAAAAATGTTTTATTTGAGAAGATATTTACTCATAAATCCTTCATAATGGTTTATAAAGAAAATTTGAATTATCCTAAGCATATCCCTCGGGAGTGTCAACACCAAGAGTGAAGCAAGGCCCATTGCCGTGTACCAGGATACCTTGGGTCAAGCTTGAAAACCCTTGTTAGAGTTTTCACTCCTAGGTACATCTATGCTAAATCTACCTCTACCTGTTTGTATCTTGACAGGAATATATTTTCTTGGAAACCCCACATAATATTTACACTACAAAAACTTTTGGATTATTTTCTATAGTAATCCACAAAGTTTATCTTAGGGTAATGTTCTCTAATCAGAGTTTTTATAAATCTATTTTCCATGGTTTGTACTAAATTTCCTCTGATAAAAACTTTAACGCCTCGAAGCTAGTTACCCAGAGTCGGTGCTTTAGGACATAACATTGGCATGATCATAAGAGATAAAGTCTCGAAATACCTATTAGTTTAATAGCCTTATAAGTACTAAATACATACATAAGTTTTACATTATATCATTAAATAAAAAAACAACATTTTTCTCCTTTGAACACACTCATATAATTTGTCATATCCCTTCAATTTAATCATAATATACTTCTTCACATCCTAGGAAAAAGAAATCAAAATAAAGGGGTGACCTAAGATTCTCAGTAAGGATAACAATATAGTGTAAACTATCATAAATAAACATAAACATTTAAGGAAATGTATAAGAATAAAACACAAGAGTTTTAAACTTAAACTTCAACAGAATATGAAAAAGATAAATCAAATAACTCCATTTACTTATTCACATGGATATTCTACTAGTAAAATAATCACATGTAATATCAATAGCTAATTTCATAATAATGTAATGAATAATGTCATACATCATAACCATATAGTCAAGGCCTTATGCCAAGACTACAAATAAGATTTTGTTGATGCCTTGTGTCAAGACACTAGTCTGTCTCATGAGATCTACTGATTCATCGAGGAGCTATAGCAAGCTCCACACGTCACTTACTAAGTCCAATGTATTCCTCATATGAAAAGGTTGAAACATAACATAAACATTCATATTAAAACTAGAATATGAAATGTTAATACTTTAACCATAAACCATTAATGGTATAAAAATAACACATCCAAAGTCAATCATATCAGAAAACCTTAAACACAATATGGAATATTGTATCATAATAAATCAACTTCAAACAAGTGTAAAATATATCAATGGATGTTGACATAGATGAAATCAAAAATATTTGAGAGAAATATCTCTTTCTATTTTGAAATAATTTAAAAGTCACATAATTATAAAAGAAAACATTTATTTTGAAAACATTATTATAATCTTGTAAGGGAAGCTTCTAAGGTGTTATAACAGTGGAAAATATCCATACCCGTCATATAAGATAAAAAACATTATTGCCTTAATTTGTCAAAAAGGTCATAAAGTACCTTGTTTGGAAAATGACAGAAATATTCCTTTCAAAAAAAATTAAAAAACATTAAAACAATGGTATAAATGACTTAACCCATTTTCTAGGAAATAGTACAAATGTTTTTTAATAAACTTTTAAGAAACACAAATGTGGATGATAAAGAAGTCCCAGTAGATACTTTCGTAAAAACAACCCCGGATAATAAAGAGATTATAAAATTAACCCTTTAATTGTACTTTTCCTTAGTCAAGGGTATGTTAACCTCCTTTATAATGGTTAAATAATTGTTATTAAATTATAAAATAACAACACACATAAATATGATATCATATATGATCTTCTAATATTTCATTGTTAATTATATTTCAGTAGTATCATTGTTTTGGGTGTTAACTAATTTTTTTTCCTTAATATGTTTTGTTACATAAGTCATGTTCTTTATGGATAGGATTTATTTTATTCATATACATAGTTATATTAAGTTAATAGATATTATTTGTAATCATAAAATGAAAATTATTCTTGAATGGTTACGATGGGGAATGAATCTCATCATGTTCGTGGAGACGGTAATTCGTACGTACGCACGAGCATTAATATCATTCTATTGATGGTGAAAACATACGTTATTGGATGTTATATCATATATAAATAATCACTAACATGTTATATTTATTATTTACATCAATTATACTCATTATTATACCCATCCAAATAATGATGTTTTGAATAACAAACTACACCACGGCGTGGAAACGGAAAGCTGTATGTACTCATGTATGGTGACTTTGTCATTCATAGGATGGATAGAATAATTAATATGGTTTTTCCATATTTATATTAACATCAAAGTATGTATAAGGTACTGAATTTATTATTTTTTTATGGAAACAACAAAGAAATAGGGAGTGGAAGAAGAAAAGAACTTTGAAAGAGGAGATGAAATTAATACCTCTTCTTCAGGTGCTTCATTTTGATTTGATCAAAAGGGGTTATTAGGTTGAATTTATGATCAAATTAATGCCTCAAGGTTGAATTTAGGGTAGTTGGGAGGATATTTGAGCAGGTTTTGTCTGAGCCAAATGGCCTTGTAGGTGTGATTTTGAGAGAAGGGGAAGTACCCTTTTATAAGAGAGGTGAGGGTCACTTTAGGAAAAGGTTGAAATATTATTTTATTATAAAATAATTTTCAGTTTATAATGGCTCCAAATGAATTTATATCAAGGATAAGGTGGTTATGAGTCTAAATCCTCTCAAAAAATAGGTTTTATATAAGTTTATATCAACATATTAACCTTATCTTTTAGATTTAACTCTTAGTTAAATAGTTTAACTTTTACCATGTCTTCTTGTATTTTTATATACATGGTTAATAAACATACTATAAAATTACAATAGAACCTAAATTGGTTCATTAATGAAATATATATATTTATATAAGTCTTTTTTCTTAACCGCATGTTTTTAGAAAAATGATATCATTTAATAATATAGTATTTGTTTTAAAAACTCATTTTTGTCAATTTTGACACTATTTAGAATTTTGTTTTTTTGAAAGTCAATAAAACTTGATTACATCGAAAAAATACATTAAATCAACCCTAATATGTCATATTAACCTAGAAAATTCGTTTAATGCTTCAAAAGTCTCAAATTACAATTATTTTTATATTTATAATATCAATTATTTTAATCCTTCATTAATAAGTTAATTGTTGCATCATCATTGTGTCATAAGTAAATTTATTTATTTAATGTATAAAAATTACAATTAAAATAACTGATGTAGGAAATATTTTTATCTTTATAATGAATATTTATAGTCGAAATTATCTAATGTATAACCCTATATTAAAAATGTTTTAATTATTAACATATGAATTTAACACTTCTAACTCCTCTTTAAATAAAATAATAATAAATGTCCTAATCTAATCCAGGTGGATAAAAAAGGATAATATTTTATTCCTAAGGTTTAATTTGGTCGAAATACACTTATTTAATAGGATTAGGACATGTTTTAGGGTAATTATAATATCAATTTTACCTTTAATTACCCTATTTACTTTTTACCGTGGTAAATAAAATTCAAAAGTTACTATTCATGAAAAATTATTTTCATCTTATTAAACCAAATTTTACTTAATGATTCAAATTCTGTTTCTCTGATTTTTGAAATTCAATTCACAGAAGCGGTAAAATTAAGTTTTATACAAATTGGGTAAAAGACGTTAAAAAGTTCAATAAAATTTTATATATCTAATTTTATTATAAAATGTCTCTAATGAATAACATTTGAATAATATCTGTATTATGTATCTATTTTTTACTTTAACATAAATTTTTATTTAAAAATAATTATTTTAATGAAAAAGTTGGTTTATATCTACAACGCAGTGTTTTTCATTAATCATCAAAAATTGTATGTATTCAGAAAAATACCAAAAATTCACCCAAAGATAATTTTGAGATTCCAAATTCAAAAATGATGTCTATTTTAACATATTCAAAAAATTGTAGTTGTATTAATTAATTTAAAATTATTTCCCGTTGTCAAAACTAGAAAGCATGTTTTTTAGAAGTAAAAACTATCAAAATATTGATATGTGTTTATGTCCAATTTAAATGTAAAATTACTTCCAATGAACAATGTTGGATTAAATTATAAAAATATAATCTAATTATACTTCAAAACCATTCAAATGTATTATTTAACACTATAAATTATTTTGATTAAAAAAATTCAATTAAAATTTATTATCTTTCACTATTCATCAAATTATGAAAGTTATCTAAAAAATACTAAAATTTTATCCAAAATAAATTTTTCTATACCAATTATAAATAAGAATTTTATTTTTTCAAATTTAATATATAAAAGTGTCAAATATTGGATTTAAATAGGGTTCTCCATTAAAATGTGGTAAAATTTCATTTTTTTGAAAAATAATTATTTTATCTGAAAATTTGAATTTATTCTTATATTATTTCTAAGAAACACATTATATGGATGTTAAAATTATATAAAGTATATAAAATCAAAAATTCTATTAATACTAATCATAAATGATTTTTCAACAGCTATTTTGGTAAGTCGTGGTGCGTTCAAACTCAGTGTTGCATGTAGCACAAGCTATTGAATTTCTTTAAAGAGATAACGTACTATGAAATCCTAGGGTGTTACATATGTTTTAACAGTTATATCTAATTTTCAAAATATATCAATGTTTTTTTACTTTACATTCAGTTTTCATGTGAAATTTTTTATTAACAAAACTTAATTTAAGGATACTACATTGTGAAATCTCATTTTTTGTACACTTTTTGAGTGGAGACTTGACTTTTTCTTTGGACTCCCATTATAAATTTTCAACATGAAAAGACTTTTTAACTCTTTAATTTACATTTTATTGTCTTGTAATGTGGAACTAAATTAGGTGATCTATGATTAATGTCATACAACATTGACCAATTGTTTTTTAGTTTTAAATTTATATAAATTTAACTAATATTTTTTATGAACTCTATAGAAATTAGGGAAAGGAACCCCAAATTTAAATGGAGGTCCCAATGCTTATATATATATATATCCTTCAGGGTAGGTGAATTATGATAAAGGTTGTGATGCTTAGGTTGATGGTGTCCAATGTTTAAATATATAAATCTTCTTCTAAGTAATGGTTTACATATCTGAATTTTATGATTGAATTTACTTGATATTACTGACAAAAACAACACCAATACAAGAAACCTTGGTTAGAAAATTGTACACATTACTTATGGGAATATAAATTGGATCAAGGTATTTCTTATAGTTAATGGTCATAAAACTCGAACAAAGGTATTGATCATATTTTAAGGTCATACTTCATAGAAAAAGGTATTTGTCATATTTCAATGCCATATAAACCACACCAAGTTATGTTCAATGAGGATGTTAATTCATATATAGCATATACAAATAATAAAATTGTATGAGTTGACTATGTACCTTGGATAATTGATTATAGGAATAATCCAATATGAATTGTTAGGATCCAAGCATTGGGGATGAACTGAGGATTTAATGGGGTGATTTTTTTGGGCATATGATAGGAGATCCAGGTGTCAATACATAACATGTGTTAAATGGACTCTATCAAAAATAGTTATAGGAATATTATGGTTTTTTTCTAATGTAGGGTCCTAGAGGGAACCCGATGTGAATTTGGATAACCATACAGTATGGAAGAGAACAATACTCTATGGGAATAATATTTTCAGGCTAATCCCATGATAATAGATCTTCGTGTCAATACATATCCAATGAAGTATGAATAAATATATAAAAAAGAATTATAAAAAGAATTTTTTCACATATCTAAATCATGTACATTGGAGATGAAAGTGACATTGATAACTTTCCTTGAGGGATAATGGATAAAAAATAATGTAAATAAGGTTTCAACACAAAGATAAAATAACTAGATCATTCCTAATGGAAACCCATATGAGGAACCGACATGAGTTTCTAAATTCCTTATTATCAAAGTGGAATCATGTATTCAAATGTAATTTATGGTTGGTCCTGTGATGAGAAATCTAGGCATCACTGTAAAACTCTTGGAAATGGGAATCAAGGCACACATCATTCTAGAAAATGGGAAGTGTTTTCATAGGATAGGTGAACCATGGATTTAGGGAAGGAAGTTATAACCTAAACTCTAATGTAGATTGAGATATTTTATAAAGATGTTTTTATTTGAATGATCATATTTGATTCACTTTAACATAATGCGTACAATGCATTTTAATGTTATATGACTAGTGTCATCATGTATTTTAGTTTAAATTCATAGAACATGGACCATCGTGTCATGTAGTTTCATATAATATGATGAGTACTATCTCCAATATGTTTGAATTCATATAGGATTGATTTTATTGAAACCAAAATAAGGTTATTATTTTTTAAAAGACGTATCTCACTTGATTAAGGTGAGATACACTCTTCCCTTACTGTAATCAGAAAGTAATATTAATTGGATTAGACCTCATATATTATATATGGTCCTTCTAACTTTTTTCTCATGATTTTGGGGCTTCATGATAAGAATTAGAGGAGGTACTAGATCTAATAGTCACTCAACATGAATAATAAATAAGAGGAATGGATTCTTTTTGAGTACTCATGTGACATAGTATTGATGAATATCAGCTTCATAAAGTATGGGAAAAATTCTCTCATTGAGTCACTCATATTCATTAGTTAAGGTATGAGACTGGTCATATTCAGTCATTTGATAATAGATGGAAATATGATGTGAAAAAAATTGAACCCCAATGTGGAAGACTGCCTCTTTCTCAAACACAATCTATTTTTGGGTTGCTTGTATAAGAGTATAGGTTGTGGTGTGATAAACAAAAAAAGACTGAAGTGGTTAATATAGAAAATATTTCATGTATGTAACCTTTATAATATGAAGTATATTGGATATATTTTTATTCAATTTACCTATAATTTCCTTTATTAATTCATGATAATTAACAGAATGTTTGGACTGGATATTTTACCCTTTATACAACATCTTTAATACAGAAACCCAGAAATAGTTTTCATTATCCATTCCAATTGTGTGAAGGACACCAATTTTGGTAATGATGTTGTATTTCATGAAATTGATGAAACATTTCATTCCAAATTAAATAATAGGAATACCATTAGTGCATATAGATAATAAATTAATAGTGTTATGAAGGAACTTAAACTACTTACTTTTGATTCGATGGTATGGATTCATGAAATAAATTCTCTATAAAAAAAATTAACATGAGTATTAGGAAGTGTGTAAAAACTCAAGGTATTTTTGAATGAATTTATAATGTATATAGAAATAAAAAAATTCATTATGAACCCCATGTTGTCTTAAATTATTTGTGGATAGACTTAACCAATACTTATGATCTGATGGGAAATCATGGTTCAAAACTAGTGAGAACCACATACACAAGTATAAACATCCAACTTAATGGTTAGAGTCTCCAAACATTCCATTTTTCTAAGTAGGATTTCATAAAATAATATTTTGATAGGGTATTATAGGAATATTGGAAATCATAAAGGATTAAGATTACTTCCACTATCATATCTATTCCTCATTTCCTTTATCTGGTAAATAAATATCATTTTAAAAATAGTCTATTATAAGTTATTTTAATCTAATTATAGAATCAATCATTGTGGATAAATTTTATCCTTTATCTATGGTATCATTTATTTAATCAATGTCATTATTGATAAATATATAGATTACACTATGATATGTAATGTGTGTGGACATCTTCTTCTGATGAGGATATACAAAGGCAATAACTTCATTTTCCAACATGTCCTCTTAGGTGTCAATGAACATGAAATATGAAACTGTATTATCTCTTAGGGGAATTCTAGTACAAATACATAAATATAATAAAGAAATAAAATAAATTATTCCTCTATGATTTCATAATCACCATTTATTTTCTTGACTATCATAAATGAATCAAACTTAACGCTTTTTTGGTTAATTGGTATCTCGATGTAAAATGATGGAATATTAATTTTATTACAATAAATCTCATGTTTCATAAGTTTTGATTCCCTAAAATAACATTTATAATGATTCTAATAGATATCTATATTATTTTTGTTTATATATTTTATATATATATTTTCTTTTGATAATATTGATTTCACCCTATATTGATTTTTTTATATGTCTATAAAAATTATCATATGTGTAAATATTTGGATACATGAAAATATATTATATGAAAACCTCAATAAATAAAGTTAATTATATATTGAATGTATCTATATGAAATTAGCTATGTAGTGAAATCGGCTAAACAAAATCTTGTACATTTATAATATGTCTATATATCCAGATCAGCTATGAAATATTTTCTATGATAATAAGTTGACTACACTAAAAAATAGTATATATAGAATTTTATTACATAGATTCATATTATATGTGTTACTTCCAATAGGTTTGATGTTCATACACAAAAATTGGTTACACAGAGAATTAATTTATGAAAATATGTTACACAATATTTTTATATACATATTACATTCAACTATATAAAATAGACCACAAGGAATATATAGTTCAATGGACCTATCACATATGTTGATATTGGCTACACGAACCAATTGATTACACAAATTTGAATCCCCAAATATTTTCATAATGAATCTTGTTTTATGGGATTAATCCATTGAATATTTAAATTTTAATAATGGGATTTATCCTCGAAGTCGGAATGGTTTTTGTGTGTCTCAGCACCCTAAATATAATATGTTAAACATATTAATAAGTTTCAAATGTACATGTTCACAATGTTTTAGTGGTTCTTTTTTAACCATGGATTTGGGCCTCATATTAGAAATATGAGGCCACGATTGAATCTATAATGTAGGTTTTAGCATATTTCCAACCTGAGGTTGGTTGGGATTGGATGTTCTGAGTAAAGATGCAGTTGGTAGGTGTGTTTAATTAAAAGGTATAATTTATTTAATTTTATTATTTAAAATTAACATACTCAAATTTCCACTATAAATGAACAACTATATAAATTATTTAGGGTTAGTCACATTACCCTATGATAGTTGAGAGGATCATTGGGAATTCTTCATTTATGAATCGTGATTAGGGGCCTGCAGAAGATCTGATCGAGTTGGATTGGGATGTACTGAATATAGTGGGTCTTCTTTAACATTAAATAATAATTTATTCAAAAAATATTGATCCTAAATTGATGTAGTTATTATTATTTATAGACTCCACCATCTTGATAAAATATTTAGAGCATATATTTATTTGAATTATTTTTTATTGGAGATCACACGTTCATCACGTTGTCCCAATGTATGATTTAATTTGTTTAAAATAATTTAATCTTAGTATTCCATGATCTCATACTATAAGTACCCAACATGTAATCACAATTCTAGAATTCTGAAATAATGATGTTTTCAACTTTTTTGGGGCATTTTTATCCTATATTCTTCTAATTCATCATTGTTGGCTCACGTAGGTACGATTAAACTTTCGTAGATGAATTCAATCACAATAAAACCACTTTATATGTATTTAAGGTAAAAATAATGGGATGATTATATATTTGGGGATGGATCATGGTAGATTAATGATTGTAGAATCCTAGTTTGGGTCTTGAAACACCGAACTATGATAGTTCATGTTATGGAATCAGGGTGAGAGATCAAATTTTGATTTCCATCAATCGAAGATTAGTAATTGATGACCAAATATGACCCCATCGATTTTGGTTGGTCAACCAGAATATGAAGTGGTGGGGAAGGTGGATCTAGTGAACCACATTAATTACCTGGAATTATATGAAAATTTGACCACACCATGTATTGTGGATGAACACAATTTGGGTTCTTTGGATTTCATGGTGACTAGGGAATCTATCCAACTTAAAGAAAACACACTTTTTTGAAGGGACCACATGTTTTGTGACTCTTCTTAGAAAATTGAGACCTATTACATATATAAATGCACAAATCCCTTGGTGGTTAGACATTCCATCTCACATGTCAAACTTACCATGTTTCTATCCATGGATAGAAGATTCATGTTCTAAGGGTACATGGCAAGGACCTTAGGTGGTCTTACACAACCTATTACATAAGTACATGATGTGTATATAGGTGTCACTTCCCAATTCATGTACTAAGGGGAACATGTTTAGGTGATGAGGAGAGGTCACATGCCATGTGTACTCCCTTAAAAATCATGTACATATCCCCTAAACTCATTCTTCTTGTATATTTTTTTCTACACTCATGTTTTATCCAGTGAGTATCCTATATTGAGTAGTTTCTTTCATAAAACATGATGGTATATTTTTTAGAGACTATTAAGATATTATTTGAGTTGTTCTAATCATGATTCTTCTTCATGTGATGGTTTATGATGGAAGTGATCAAGAATGATCACTATAGATATTCTAGGGTTGTTACTCATCTATCTGACCCATTCATGGGCCCTTCATACTATTTATTTAGGTAGAAATAGTAATCATATGCACTAGGTGTGGGTCCTTTATCCAGGGAGTGGTGCTCCCTCATCTTTGAACTCCTATGTCATGTGGTTCCCCCATAGGATTTATGGTTCCATATGTTGTGGTGCATAATAGTAAAGAGTATTCCCCTCTAGAATGATTCTAGTTAGGTTTAATTTTATTCTCAGAATTAGTGATGGAGTTCTAGAGATGTAGGAAGACTCATTGTACATAGTTGAGTAATGAGATGGAGATCATGTTTAACTCTCTACAATGATTTTTTATAAGCATATATATATAGGGTTATGTTTCCCTCTTGATTTGGGTTGAGATGACTTCTATAATATCTTTATATAAATCCATTTTTGGTTTTGGGGATTCCTAACTGATATTAATCTAATCACCCATGTACATGATTTAAATACACATGTTAGATCTTGAGTAGATGATAAATAGTTTGAGAGTGACATATTTGGATTTTAATGATACTTGAGATATTTGACTACGTATGGTGGTCATACATGAAGATCATGAGTTGGGTTCTCCCATTTTTCATATTTTTTAGTTTTTTAGGGATGAGAAATTATTTCTAGTTGGTTATTTTTTTCCATTTTCAATTTTGATTTAAACCTTCATATAATAATTTATTCCTTAGAGGTTATATCATCCATTGTTTTATTCTTATTGTTAAATTATTCATTATATTCCACTTCATTTTTGCATGAAGGTGATTTGGTGTTTACATGAATGTTCATTAAGAAATGGCCTACCATTTTAGATATACCTTCTCTGTACATGTCGTTAGGCCCCAGTCTATTGGTGGCAGTCTTGGGGTTATGGAAGCTCAGTATTCCACAAGCCAGGACTCCCTCAGTGGGATTGGTTTTTAGAAAGTAGTATCAATGCAATTCATTAAATGGGATGGTGTTTGGAGTTTTCCCCATGTTAAGGATTTTTCAGGACTTAGGGAAATGGTGTTAGAGTTTCTCAAGTGAAACTTTTAGCCTAGTAAACCCAATTTTTTTGCAGCAGCTAACATATTCATACATGTTGACTCTCACTACTTGTTTATTGACTTGGAATATTGAGTATGTAGTTTCAAATAAAATTGGTATACATATAATATATGATTATGTATTTTGAATATAATTATTGAGTCATCTTCTCATATATAAATTTTCAACTTATCATTGTTTGTCTCGATCACTATCAGGATTCCTCTATGAATAAAGTGAGGTATAATTACAATTATAGATTGTGAAGATGATCTAGTGAGTGATGAGGCCTCATTTTATGGAATATATCCTGAGTTTTTTCCTCTAGGTGGGATTAGAGAAGCATCTACACCTATTGGGTAGTATATATTACTAACACATTAGGGGAATGATGTGTGTAAGATTAGCACACTCCATGAATTCCAGTGTCAGATGCCACTAATTTTGTATGTGGTAAAAAAATCTTAGTCCACAGAGGATTGGATTGAGTCAATGGTTATCGTATTCAGGATCGTTTGGATCCTAACTGGTCAGATTTTTATAATGGTATCCATTCATTTCTATATAGAATCATGGAACTCGTGGTTTCTAGTCATGTAGAATCATGATGAGAGGACTCTCTCATGGTATGACATAAATTATTTGTTTCATATAGAGTATTACACCTTGTTATTGAACTCAATACAGATCCAGGAGCTTCTTGATCTACATAAGTGTAGTATTATATATACTAACTATGGCACAATGTTTATTAAACTCACAATATACTCCCTTTAAATGGGGCAACACGTGTTCTTCCAAGTGATGATGTTCAAGAGGGGTCTCTTTTGGGACATTTGAGAAAGTGTTGTACCCTTATGCATGTACAAATATGATGGAGTAAAATTAGGGTCTCTAGTGTTTGAGATATATTATTATAGGAACATTGTGGTGATGGAGCCAGTTTGGGGCATTATGTGTCTCATTACTCTACAATAGGTGGAAAGTTATAGACATTAAGGTATCAATATAATAAGTATTCTCGTTCTAGGATACATACATGTGGATATGTGGCTTAGGGATCAAGTAGAGGATATGGATAGAAAATATATGGATGATTCTATTATTGTAATGAGAGGGGTCAAATTAAACATGATTTTTGAAACCTTCATGTCAAAAAGGATAGGATCATGGTGGACAAGCCACCACAACAGATGCAATTCTATGATCAAGGATCTCACATGCATGATTAGGGTTCCCCCATGCATGTTTAAAATATATATAAGTAGTTTTAACTCTAACATGAGGATCAAGTGGTGTAAGAAAACATTATGAGAAACATCCACCATCATCACCATGCGGCCCAATCTAGACTTAGAGAGTTTGTAGTCGAAACTATCGGATGCTACATGACATGGAGGCCTATAACCAGGATTCATGTGAAGTTATTTAAGGCATGATATTTGTCTCTTATAATATTATTGATGTATTAGTATAAATAATAGTAAGTCATTAATTTATAACCTTATACATTGTGATAGTGTTCAAGCTTCCAGTTGAGAATTTATCCCAACATTCATTACTAGAGGTTATTATTTGGAATGATTATTTGATTTCTCACATCTTCTGGTACTATGAGTTATAATTAATTATATATAAATTCATGTGGTACATACAATAGTTAATAAAGAATCCTTATTACATCATCTTGGGTATGGATAATTTATCCATGGTTCGAGCCTAGATTGGATATCATCATAGGCAAGTGAGATTCCTTTGGATTGATGGGGTGAGATCATCCTTTTTTAGTCATAGAGAACTCATGGATGAGTAATTGGGTCTAAATGGTTGGAAGATAAAACCCATCACTTATTAGTTGGTTATTTTAGCTATCAATTTAGTAGGATATTATTCTATATAGATTCCTTCAGTAATATAAAAAATCATGGGAATATTCCCTGAGGACATTATAGGACTACCTTTGAGGAGGGAAATAGACATCAGTATTGACTTACACCACAGCACCACACTAATATATTCTGTGGAATATTAGATATAACATACCTAGATCAAGGATCTTAGGGTTCACTTGGATGAAATTATAGAGAATGGTTTTATCACACATAGTGTGTCTCCTAGAAAACATTAGTTTTTCTCATGAAAAATACATATAAGAGCATGAGTTTTTTTTTTATTATCACATGAACCAGGTAATGATAATGAAAAATTACCCACTATTGGGGAATTAAAACTTCTATGAGAAGTTTTGAGGAATGAGTTGGATATCTAAGACTAATATCATGTACAATTTCCACCAGTTGAGAATTTGTGGGGTTGATATTATAAAGAGGGAATTCCGATGTCTCTAGAGGTACTATGAGTTCCTAGTAATTATATTTGTTGTGAATAATTCCCCTACTATGTTTATGTAACTTATTAATATGATATTATATCCATCCATGGACCAATTTTTAGTTGTATTCATTGATGAAATTGTCATTTACCTTAATCTAGATGCTGATCATGAGGAGAATCTATGGATGGTCCTTGACTTAGACCAAGAAAACCATCCTTCAAAATATCTATATGTTCTATTTTTGGATATTTGAGGATTAAATTTTATGTAATTTCATATCCAGTAAAGGTTTATCTTTGTGATCAGGGAGGACTGATGTAGTTCTTTCTTACAAGAGAATATTGATCATGTTGGAGGTACATAGGTTTCTTTGCCTATAACAGTACTAAATAAGGCTCATAGATGAATTTTTTAGGATAGTATTCTATTTTATTGGAATCACATATAATGTAATTCTTTTTATCTAGACCCAGTTGTTTTGTGGATACTTTTGGATGTTGATGTAGAGGTGACCATTTCCAATATGTTGATACTATAATTGGAGGGTGCAGAGTAATTTCTTTTTCAATGCCTCTAGTGATGCTTTTGGTTTCATTTTGATGTATGGTGTTCTATCATGACCTGGAACCCAACTTGAGGTTCCCTGATCTAGTTGGACATATGATATAAAGCGTACCTCCGCATACTCTAGAGGATGCTGACTATAAATGAGGGCCTAGGGTGTGTATGTTGGGAGACATTTCCCTTTAGAGTAGAGTAAGTCACAATGATAAATAATAATTAGTATTAGAGGAATTAGTAATAAATAACCAATAGTATAATAATATATCACATAGATAAATAAAAATCAAGAGGAATATGAATCAATAACATATACAAAAAATTATTATCATGCAATTATTTTATACAAAAAGGGATGTACAAGTGATATAGGTTAAAGTGATATACATCATGATAAAAAAAACCAAAATATCATAATTTTCCTCAACTAGAATCATGAATATATACTTGGTCATATACTCTTATACTCCATCCTACAATAGAAAACTAAAAACTATAAGTTGGCCACATCTATGTATGATATTATATCTGTCTTTTAATGAGACCTTCTAAGGGGAATCTATTAGGGAACTAGTTTATATCATGGGAAACCAAGTGATTCATCCATTTATCACATACATGAAATTCTGTAAAGAACCCAAGTATCTATCATGGTGCATTTACCATCCACAATAAGTAAAAATTATAAAACATGATGAGTCTGTCCAAGGAATCCATTTATCGAGACCCTTATTTCCCTCATCATGGTGTGATGGCATGGTTTATCTATCACGAACTCATTGCACACCAACAATATATTACATCATAATACTTTAATCATGTTGAGAAATTAATTTACATAAATTAAATTTTTTTTCATAAAGTACATTGTATTATCACATGTCCATTCATTTTCCTTAAAACATTTAACATTCAGAAACTATTAATTATAAGGGAAACATAAACCTCAATTGAATTTTAAATTTTATTCTAAAGGTGTTGATTTTAATCCATTATGTAATGGAAAACATTTTTGGTGGCTCATGTTGACTTGATCAAAAAATGTTGTTGATTCACTATTAGCTATGAAAATATGATTATTTGAGTGACATTTAAATTAATTTAATAGAACTTGTGGAGAAATCACCAAAGGATTATGACACATGAAAATAAAACACATGATAAATTTCAATCATAATTTTACTAATAATAAATCTAACACATACCTTATGTTTTCAAAATCTCACAATCTAGTATCCTTCGTTGAATCAACCAAGAATGGGAGAAAATGGAATATTTTGAAAACACCATCAAAATATGCAATATAACATCGTAAAAAAATTATAAAAATTATGGAAATATTAATTAACTCGTGATGGAAGAGGGTCCAATACCTTACTGTTTCGAATCCAACATGACCAGAAGTGAAGGAATCTGAGCTCAGACAAAGAAGGAACCAAAGATCCTAGGTTAGGAATGGGGGAGGTGATTTAGACGAAGGGGGTTCTGTGAGGGAATAAATGAGAGAAATTTCATGAAAAAAGGATTCATCCCCTTTAAAAAATCAGACCTTTTCATTTAGAAAGTGTGTCAATGTATTACAAGAAATGTAATTATTTTGTTTTTTCCTCCTGGTAAAAAAAGGACAACGTGCATAGGGTCTAGCTAGCCCATTACATGTCCTATATTGTAAATAAATTATATAGATTTATAAGACATGTGTTTGGACTATATCTAGCCTCCATATTTTATACCACTTCCACTAATGAATGAAATGAAGTGATTAAGGGCCTATTCACTAGGGTCTTTGCAATGAAGAAAATATAACAAGGTTTTGACAATATTTAAAATAAAACATACCTCACTAAAAAGTTGTTACATTACTATATACCCTACATTAAACAAATATTCCATGAGTTTCCCTTCCAATGGTGGTAATGAATCATTTAATAAATTTTATGTTCATTGATCATGAACATAGACCTATCTCTACTATGTATCATCCTATACATGATTGGTCTTCTATTTCACTCAGATAAGTGAAATTGACCATCCTTGGACATCCTATATGATCTGACCAACAATATGTATCTAATTCTCCCCAATGTATGAATCTACCTCAATATCAATATCCTCGGGATAAAAATAATTATATGGATTGTATTAATACTGATGATGTTGTGAAACATGGAATACATATTTCATGGCATGTTACCTTTGATGTATATCTAACTAAAAGGCCACCATCTTTAATCTCTCTATAATCTCAAAATGTAAGAGGAAATGAAGTTATATATTTCCCTATATCTAGATTCGTGTATAAACCAATCATAGGGAAACATGCATAAAGACAACACCTGTAACTCCAAATATAGATAAAAATGATCAGTATAATATATCTATCAAGAATGATTTATAGACATACACTTAGAATTAGTTGTGCCTACTCTCTTTTATTCTCAATGATATTAGTACCTAGTTGTCACACCTCACTTGCCTCTAACTAGTACAAGGGTGATCAAAATGACCCACCATGAAGGTCCTCATAAAGAGTCATAATAATATATTCATAAAATTATTTATTTTAGGAAAACACGATGAGAGATAGATTTTTCTCCCATGAACCTCTAAAATCGAGGAAAAATACCTAGAGCATGTCCTATAACACATGTGTCATATTCTTGGACTACCCATCAATTTAAGGGTGATATGTTGTAATCAGGGGCTCTTATGAGCCCAGTTACATATCCAAACCCTTTTAGAAGTGCAATATCACCTGAGTATCTCTATCTAGTGTTATTGGATATGGAACGACATAAAATCATACAATCTACCATATATAAATCATCTCCATTTAATTAACTGAGAAAATATGTGAGATTGGTACTAAGTGTATGAATATGGTCAACCTATCGATGATCACACAAACTGTGTCAATACATTAAGGAGATCTTAGACAACCTATTAGAAAATAAATAGATATTTTTTCCATTTCCAATCATGAATAGAAAGAGGTTATAAAATCACATAAAGTCGATAGTACCCAGTCTTCACCTACTAACAGTTAGAGTATCACGTGATAAATCATGGAATCTTCATCTTCATATGTGACCACTAATACTAATGATTTATGTATCAGTACATCTTGGTAGGACCTAGGTGAACTTCCCAACTAGAGATGTGAGATTCCCATATCCACTCTTCCTGTATATATGAAGGAACCCAGATACATTAATTAATGTGAAAAATATCGTCCTCATTAAAAAGATAACAAGAATGTCGGCCCTCTCCTGAGACACTCTCCTTTAGGAATAATCCTTCAGGATCAGAAATCAATATCATCTACGCCCATTCCAAAAAATTGTATGTCACTACCAAAGTTTTTAAATAGGCATCCAATAATATTCTTTAACCTCAAGGTGCATCTAAAAAAATTCATCTTCTACTCAATAATGGATTCTTGAATGTACTATATGTTATTATTATAGGTTAGGGATTTTATCACAACATTTTAAATTCTAAAGTTATAAGTGAGATCATAGCCAAATAGCTATAGGTATTTTACAAACTTTCACTTCCTAAGAATCAATTAATATATTGTGGAGATTTATTTGATAATTTTTTGGTCTGTGTTAATGAAAAATATTTTCCCTAATATAAAATTCATCCAAAATCATAAAGAAAGAACCGTGTCTTCTAGATTAAGGTAATTTTTAGGGTAATTCCACTATTTTGGTTTTATATGGAAGAAATCATATATGAAAACCAGATCCCCCTATATCAAAACTACTCTATGACTGATTCAAGAAGCATCATAAAAAATTTTATAGTTTCTTCATCGAATCTGGATCGGTACTGATGTTGGTCTTTATGTCAACTCATAAGAGGATATTTCATAGGCTTTAGACCATTACAAATTCACAACCTTCTTATTTATGTTCAAAATATAAGCTTATAGGGGTGATAAGTCCTTAATAAAACACATGTAATTGATAGAGAATCCAAAAAAACTATATATACCAAATATATTCTTGGGGTGCTCCCAGGAAACTATGATTCTAAACTTCTCTAGATCAATAGATTATCCTTCATCTAAAATTTATATGACCCTTGAAGGGAACCTTATTATTAAAATTGTGGTATATAGTAAGGTCTTCATATATCCAATTCTCACTCAGTGTATTTATATTGATCTCAATATGTATCCCATGGTCGTGTTGAGTGTAAAAATACAAAAATATGTATTCCACAAAGATAACCACAAATGAATCTAGATATGGGTGGAAAACTAACTTCATTAGTTCCATAAAAACAGTTTGTGAATTTGAATGTTTCAATGACATAACCAATTACTAATACAAGACATATCTGCCATAGAGAACTATACGCGGTATACCTGATGGTCTCATAATAACCTAGTGGTAGACCAACCTAAAATTTACCTTTATAGATAACTATCACTCCCCAAATCTTTTTGAAGAGGTTCTTGATATGAATATGTTGATAGATGTTTTTAACTATGACCTCATTCAACCACTTGTAATCCACACACAATCTAAGGGTACCATCTTCTTACTTAAAAAAGGATATATGAACACCATTGAGAAGTATTGGGTTTTATAAAACACTTATCTACTAAATATTGTAGATATTTCTTGAGTTCCTGGAGATCTATAGGTTTCATATTATTAGAATAAATAGTCACTAGTGCTACTTCTAATACTTGTTAAATGGTGAAGTCCCCCCACTAACAGGAGGTAATCCATTGAAGTTTTTAATAATTTTTTATTTGAAATGATACACCACATGATGTAATTACATATATTTCATTACATGATGTAATATAAAGTGACTATCCATTAGGGTTATCATTCCACCCATCCCACAATGCTTGTGTCCAAATTGACTCGCCTAGAAATCCCATTTTCCCTTATGATCATAGGTGTTTCCCTTAGGTTATGTAAATGAAACCTTCCAATGATAGAAATCAACATGATAATAAAAAAGAACTAGATTTTCAATTATTAAAGTGAAATTGAATTTGATCATCTTAATGAATACAATATTCCAAAGTAAGAGATATTCTCCCACATTAAGAAGAAAAAACCATTATTGAACTATAATTTCTAATAGAACCCCTAGCAGTGTGTTAAGAGTCATCACACCATAGAATTATTATATTTATAATCCCAACAATTCAAAAAATACTATAGATATAAAATATTGTTATGGTCATGTATCAAATAATGTAGATACTAATGTAAAGGATAATCTAATATTACCTTTTACGGTAGAATTCCATTAAATATACTCCTTTAGTGTAGGATTCCTTCCATAGTTATTTCTAGATTCGTTACCCTGAGGTGAAACCAGACTATCCTGGGAAGGTCAACATTACTGACGTTGAACCTATAGAGTCTGAATAATAGGGAAATTTCAACCTACTTAGCCAAATTAGATAGTTGTAAACCATTTTCCAACTCGACATGGGGCTATAGATCCTATGCCAACATGAATTTTTAGTACAGATTCCTTCCAACTAGTAACTATTGGAAAATTCAGCAAAAACACTAATAGTGACCCATCCTTTAACATGTATGGCCTTCAATTGGGTTCTTTATACACTTTTGATTCTTATGGTTTTTCAAACCACACAGGTGAAACACCAAATAACAATCGATGTACATCATCTGACTTGTAATTCCCCCTACAAGGAACCTCAAAACTACATTTCTTTCCACTAGATGAATTGACTCCTTATACGGATGCTAAACCACCGTGACTCGCAATTCCAACTTCCATCAGAATCTGTTAAGCGATGATGGATTGGTTCACTATCTTTTAAATGGTGTTCAACCAGAATACATTCACATGCGATCATATGTATTATAAAATCCCATCATAAAATCTTGTCACATCGATCAACCCATCACCAATAAATGTGGGAAAAACTGTTAGAGCATATTAAAATGAGTTGAATACTACATCCCGAACATAGAAATCTATTTTAGGAATATAAACTTTGTAGCATGTTCTTCTCTATGTGTATATAGAAATATGAAATCATATAATTTTTTCTATATGTCTTCGTAGACCATACCCATATGAGGATGAGCATGATAGATGAAGTCCCACTAATGATGGGATAATTCACTGAAAATATAGGTGTAAATATTGGTACTTAACTACAGAGTTGTCTCCATATTCTTGAAGATAGATAGCATGGACTCTAGCCCAGATTACACTCCCTGATGACCATAATCTCGTGAAAAGATGTAAAAATGATCCTGCTAGAATTTCTACATTAACTCTACCAAATTAGGGGAAGGTTACAGATCTCCCTATATAGACTACATGAAATGCATGAATAAATCTGAGAACTATGCATTGGTTCTAATGGATGAATAACATGATGATCCTTAAGTGGAACTTTAGGATCTAGTAATTGTTACTTAGAGACCACCACCTCTAGAGTACGGTTGTTTCCACCCACCTAGTGCATGCCTCGAGGACATTATGGAGAAAAAGCATTACAATTTCCAAATTCACATGTTAGATAATATTTTGACACAAATAAGATAAACTATAAGATGTAGGACATGTATATATCCTTTCTATAAATGGGTAACACCACTCTTTCTTCTCCTAACCTGCGTCTAGGTGATACGAAATTCCACATTTGACCACAATATACAATACCTACTACCACTACTATGGTCTGTTCAGGTTAAATGAATCATATAAAACCACATGGGTTTGAGTATATGAATTATCAATTGGATGGTGTAGAGGAAAACACCATTTAAATTTTAATTGGAATCCCCTTCAAGTGGTAACAATTATATTTAAATGTTTTAATTTATTAATGCTCATACTAATTTATATGAATATAGATATCATTATCCTTTTAGATGAATCATCTATCCAAATTTATAATGCACCGCACAATTTTTAAATTGTAATTGGTACATCATATAACTATGACCTAAAATTTATATATGGAATCAAGGTGTAACATGTCATTTATAATTTTTTGATTGATGAACTACCATTACCAATTTTTATAACTTCATACTTTATAAATCACAGTTTCCATTCATGTAATCTAACCATCTAACGTTTAAGTTTATAAAACCATTGGTTAATGGATCAAACATTGAATAATCACATAATTAAGGTTTTATCATCAATCTTTGAGGGAAAGGGATACTTAAAATTATGTTTACTCTTTAATTAATCCAATTATTTTATCCCATCTGGATTTGTTAGAACACATACATATATAATAACCTAGGAACTAATGATATGTAGTAGGAAATGAATGCAGAAAGTAAACATGGCATGTAAAAATGAATGTAATATATGTTTTAATGTTTCTATAATGATACATGATATGATAACTCATTTTCATACTATCCTATGAGAAAAATATGTCTATTCCAATTATGAAATCAGTATAAAAATATCAGAAAAAATTGAGAATAGTAATAATCTATCCTATTTAATTTGAGTTTATCCATTTCATGGGTAATATACTCATAGGTAAATTCCCATTACAAAATTTCTAAACACTCCCAGCCCCATATATAATACTCCAACAATAATATAAAATGTTTAAGGTCCCCCTGATACCACTTTGTATCATCCTGAACTTGAATCCACCAAGTCGTTCCTCGACCTTGTTGGCCACATGACCTAATGTTCACATATCTATATATATGAGGCTTCTGAATAGTTGGAAGGACCTCATGTATGTTCGTGGGGAGACAATACATTTTTTATTAGAGTAACCACAATTTTAAATAATAAAGGTTAATAGAGGAATCATAAATATGTAAATAATTGTGTAAAAATAGATCATCTAGATAAATAAACAATAGGAGTAAGGTGAATCAATAATGGATACCAAAAATTATAATCATTCCATGTTTCTATACAAAAAGGGAAGTACATGGTAAATGAGGAACATGCATATAAAACATGCTAAAAAAATTCAAAAATATTAAAAGACACCTCAACAAGAATCATAATAATGATCTCGATCCTCTTATCCCATACTTCATTATAGTAATAAAAATCAATAATTAGATGATTTTGTCATATATTTATCTATAAATTAATTCATGAAGTTTGTTCGAGCACAATTTGGGTCCCGAACATGATGAGAGGTATTCTTAGTATACTACCAACTATTGTTCCTATAACAATCCAGTATGTGCATATAAAATGAGTAGATTTTTTATATATAATAAATGTAAATTATTATATAAATAATTACATTGGTCTGGGTTCCCTATTGGATACCTATCTGACAGTTGTTACTTTGGACTAATCCATATAAATTTGAACCAAGTTCAACATGTACATATAAAATATAGTTGTTTAAATAGGTCTTTCTAAATAATGTTTAATAAATAGACCAAAACCTGATAATTTTATTTTCCATGGTGGACGCATAACTTGAATAAAAATAATGAATTCATAGTTTTGATATTACTGGAATACTTCAAATTCAAAAAATGTCACCCTGAGGCCATCCAAGGAGATCTATAAAAGGAATCCCAAGTGTCATTTCAGGAGCACTATAAAATACCCATCACTATAAGAGTCCATCCAAGGTGATATGTAAGAGGAAATCTAAATATCAGTATCATCATGGTGGAAATCATTACCCTCTATGCTAGTCCCAAGTATCACATGTAGGGTATAGTGTATCACATATAACATTATATAACCATATCTCAATAAAGCCCATCCAAGGTGAATCCCCCAAGAAAATAGTATCGTTCATGGAAAATTAAATGATCTGCCTGTTTAGACCATCAAAGGCATTATATAATGTATCATAGTATCCCTACACATATATTTACAATCCATAAAATTTATAAATTATAAAGAATGATGAGACCATCCAATGCATCCTTAAAAAAGTACACTTGTATATACCATGTCATAATATTAAGGTATAGTTTAGATATCATGAAATCCACCCATTTCAAAAAAAATTACATCATAATACATTAATAATGTGGTTAAATTCATTTAGTTCAAGTAAAATATGATATGGAAGATATCACACGAACCTAACACATGGGAAACAATTTTCCTTAAATAATTTCACATTCTAAAGTATTTATTACAAGAGAAACAACACCTCAATTAGTTATTTAATTCCATTATAAGCATGATAAATTTAATCTTTTATGGTAATTTACACCCATATGGGGTGTTTCAAGTTTAGGAAATTAATAAATGATATTTATTTTATGTTATCTAGGATAGTTTGATGCTGGAAAAGTCATTTTAATTACATAAATAAACTTTAAAGTTGTTAAAATGGAGTAGTATGACATGTGTCACAATGCTGGTTGATAAAATAAAAAGGATACATTAGGAGTAAATATACATAATATACAATCTATGTGTTTAGCACTCTCCTCATCCATTATCATTCCATGAATGGATCATGAGTATGAGAATATGTAATAATCAAAAAACATCCTGAAAATAGAGCATATGAACTCGAAAATAAATATTAAAATTTTGAATGATGAAAATAAGGGATATGATCATAGAACATGACTTTGTAGATCCTATGTCACTGATGGAAAATGAAACCAAGCTCGAATTAAGAATAACTAGATGAACCTGGGTTAGAAGGGGGGGAGGAGCTAAATGAGGAGGGGGTTATATGTAGGATGAAATGATTTCCCATTTAAAAAGTGAATCTAACACTATTAAAAATTATCCCATGGAATTTACACAGTGTATAAATTCATTACAACAACATTATGGGAGAGAGTTTTACTATATACTCTAAAAATTTGGAAGAACAATCCTATGGGAGAGAGTTTTACTATATACTGGACCTTTAGAGTCTTATGTATAACATTACTCTGAGATATATTAACTGGATATAGAGGTGTTGGTTAGAATTCCTTCATGATTACATATTTTAAAAATTATATACTATTGTGAAGGGAAACATATTGGAATATTCCCTTATCAGGATGTCCCATTATCACTTAGTTGAGAGGTGTATGGGTAGTTGGATTTGTTGTAGCTAACATTTATTGAGTAGAGGGGTGTAGTATTTCATTAGTTGATGGTGTTGTTTCCTCCACTTATTCATCGTGTGAGAGGGTCTCAATTAGTTGAAATTCACTATGAGGTTCTATGTGAGTAGATATTCTTAAGATATTCACTAGATGTTTGTCATAAAGGGGCATAGAATTACATCCTTTTATAGAAATAAATGGAAGTTAAAGTCACATTAAAAGAGGAATCAATGAAAGAGTTTGATATTATACCCTAGGCATTACATCCCAGTGTGTAAAATATTAACAAGGACATTCAGAAGTATTTTTTGTGGAATGGAAAGAGGTAGAGCATATCCTATTTCATCTCATGTTGTCTCAGATGTCAATAGGTGGTGGATTGGCACTAGGTTTTGGTAGGATTTCCACAACCTCTTGAGATCCCAAACTAGAAATGTGATGGAATGTTTATAGAAATTGTAATAGGTATTATACATACAACAATAGAACTTGATTATATTTGGGTTATTGTTGGTAAACTCACAGTGTCTATACACTTCCTTTTAATAATTGATTAGAGTTTAGTGGAGAGTTTTGGGAATTTTTATATGTGTGAGATCATCCACTTTCTAGGGGTACCCTCAATAAATGTCTTATACATTGACTCTAAAATCATATCATAATAGTGGAGACTAATGAAGAGGTCCATCATGAACCTTTTGAGGATAATTAATGTGTTTCACCCTCAAATGGAAGGGAATAGTCAGAGGATAATACAACGGTTGTAAGATTTGATGAGGGAATTTATGTTCGACTTTTTCTAGATGTAGGATGATAAATTATCATTGGTATTTCTTTCCTGTAATAATACATTTCACTCTATAAAAATCATTGAACCTTTCAAGGCCCTATACAGTAGACACGAAAGGCCACCCTTATGTTGGTATTAGATTTGTAGGACATATATTGAGGGGATATAGATGGTGCGAATGATGACTGATATGGTTTAGGTGATCCAAGATCATATGAGGACATATTAGAGCTGACAAAAATCTTATATAGATTGACATCGTTAGACCTTGGAGTTTGGGTAAGGGGAACATTTTCTATAGTGTCTTACCATGAAAGTATTGTGTAGTTTTTCCCATGGAGATAAGTTTTCCATAAAGATAATTGGGAAATTCGAGACTATATGGATGGTTGGAGTGGTTTCTTACCACATATACTTATCCCCATAGTTGGATCAGGTGCAAGATATCATCCATGATTCACAAATTATGGGATACATGTAAGCCTCTAAAAACATTATTAACTTGGGAAATATGTACATTGAAGTTAATTTCACCTTCACGGAGTACTAGGCGGTGATTGAGAATCATTTGGAGAGGATATCTCGTGGATAGACCATCCATTAGGTTTGTGTGATCTGGTAGCATAACAGTTTGTAGGAGTGCTCCTGGGAGTGTGGGTTCTAAATACAACCTCAATATCCACACCAAGATGTTTATCTTATGATTTTCACGATGGAAATACATTATTATGTGAATAATGTGACAACTATGGTTTTATTGTATTTTTTCTTTTAAATTTTCAATGTATATATATGGAATTATCCTCAGATTCGGTGCAGTTTTTAGGTGTCTCAAGATGAAAAAATTAATATATTTAAAATATTAATTTGTTTTAAATGAAACTGAATACAAAATTTTAGTGTTTCTTGTTTTGATGACGTTGGGTACCATATATGAGAAATATGACACCCTAGAAGTGTCTAGAATGGAGGGTTTACAATATTCATGACCTAAGGTCGGTTATCATCTTGCGTTTCAATGAAATTATTTATTGGAAATTGTTTTAAAATAAAATAAATAATTTATTTGATAATATTATTTTAAATTCAAAAGACCAAGATTCCAAATTTAAAATCACCACAATTGATATTCTCCAGGGTTACCTGCATAAGCCTGGGAGAGTCAAGAGGACCCTTGGGTATTTTTAGTTTTTTCTTCGTGATTGGATGACGGTGAGAAATCAGATTGAAGTGGATCAAGTGGAATTGAATACAAAGGGTCTCTACCATCATTGGAAAACATGTTCTTCACCAATTATTGATGCTATATTGAGGCATGGTTTTTTTATTTTTGGATTTTGGACTCTTTATTATATTTATAGTGCATGGATTTTATCTGCTTTATTTTTAATTTATGATCATATTTTTTTCACTTGAGACTGATATATGAATTAAAATATTTAATAAAATTTAATCACGGTGTTCAATGATATGACCCTATAAATAAAAAACTTAAACCATTAGTTAATAGTTTGTGGAAAATGATGTATTCATCTTTATATTTTTAAATTTATTCATAATTTTCTTCATGTTTATCACAGTTTTCTTTCGTGGCCATGGTTCAACTTGTCACGGTAGATTCGAGCACGATATAACAAATGGATACCTGACAGAGATGATAATGATATAAGTATTATAAATTTTGTGATGAATCATGGTGTATTCTTGGATTTTGTATATGGATTCATGTTACATAATAATTAAAGGTGACTATTCAGGTGATGGGATCCCGATGAGTGATTGGATTGGTATTTCTAGCCATCGAAGAATAGAAATTGATTAAAGGCGATGATTTACATAGATTATTGGGGGTAAATATTTATGAAAAGTGGTAGAGATGTAATATATATCCATGGGAAGTATATTTAATTATTTAGAAAAACATAACTACAAACATTGTAGTGTGGATGAATACATGTCGTGTTATTCGGATTTACATGTTGTTTAGGGATTCTAGTGCAGTTAAGGATCACACGCTGTGTGGGAAAACTCAAAATCCATGTGAACCTACCTAGAATATTGAGATGTGTTCTACATGTACATTACTAGGACACCAGGTGGTCAGATACACCATGTCACGGGTCGGACAAGCTATGTGTCCATGTATAGCCGACCAGTCATGTTCCAAGGGTACACACCCAGAACCCAAAGGCTATCTTACATGACATGTTTCATATGGACACATTGTTTTGTGAGACATGGATACCCAATTCATGGAATTTGTATAAAAAATCATAGTGATTAAGTGATTTCACATATTTTGTGGAACCCATTACACACCATTTACTTTTTCCATAAACTTCTTCCTCTCGTATCTCCTGTTTTGGATCTCAAATTTTGTTCTAAATGTACCATATACTAGGTTTTTTCTTCTTAGAACACTATAATAAACTTTATAGTAGATTAATAGATATGATAAAATTTATTCCAATCATTATAATTCTTCAAAAAAATAATGATGACGGAAATGAGTGTGAAGGATCATCTGATATATATAGGGGTTGGTACTCTCCTGCTGCCTCATGGCATGGGTCATCCATACTCTTTATACATATAGAGTCAGTACTCTCCTAAAATAGGTGTATGTACTCTATATATGGAGTAGATTTCCCTAATCTTAGAGGTCTATATGCATGTGGATCCTCTATAGGTGTTTCGTCTCCCACATATGTGGAGCACATCAGTGAGGAGAAGACCCTCTAAAAAAATTATGTTGAGGCATCATTTGATACGGAGCATTAGTGATATGATTTTATAACTACACAAAGACTTATTATATTTTTCTAATTTTTAATATGTAGATCTACTTTCTCTCTCTATTGGGATTCATTATGATAATATATATATATATATATATTGGGGTGAATGTCCATCTTGTGTTTTTTTATATAACTTCAATTATATAATTTTAATTATCCATTTCTGGTTTCTAGGGAATCCCACTCGGTAGGTATATATTCCCCACTACAGGGGATTTTTCAGCACATATCATGTATAATGATGATGATAGGAATTTTCATATACACATAAGTGGATATTAGTAATACATTGGTGACTTAGTCATGTTTGGTGGTTATAATTAGATATCAGGAGTCAGGGCCTCTTAGTTTTCATTTATTGTATATTATTCCAGGTTGGGACTTTAATTCTGATTGGTTTTGTATTTTTAAATTTTTACATTATATTTTTTCTAGCATTATCTAATGAATTCCCTGGATGTTATTCCATGTTTTCATTTGTTATAGTTTTTACAATATTCATTGTATTCTGTTGCACTATTTCATAGAGATGATTGGGTGTGTGCTATAGGTATATTATAAAAAGAATACTCTTTTTAGTTATTCATTATCAACATATTTCTCTATATCTTATCCTATTGTAAGAGGTGTTAGGGTTATATCGTATTATACTTCCACAAAATAGGTGGGGCCTAATGGGTCATTTTGTAATAATATTTTTCCAATGTAGTATCATCTACATGGATTTATAATACACAATATCATTTTTTTCATGTTTACTTCTATAACTCATATTATTTATTATCATTAAAGTATTTTAACGAAAGATAAGTATTGTTTTCAAATATTTGGAAATATATATGGATAAATAAGTAATATAAAATATTTATAAAAGCTTTAAATTTTCATGAATGGTAAAAAATACCACCTTCTTTATGTTTCCTTCACTTTTTTCAGGGAAATAAAGGAAGCAATAATATTTTCATATTTTCATATTTTCATATTTTTCATATTTTTTTAATTATTAGAATCTCTATAGAATCTATGTAGAAGTATATATAAGTTTAATAAAATGTATAAAATTTTATGAGTGAAATAGAACCAATATCTCGATTTACAATATCATTATCATCTTCCTTAAACTCCAACAAGATTTGTTTTCTTAATAATAAAAATCCTAATAAATTTATGCTTCTCTTGCGTGTAAAAGAAACATAATTATATTTCAAATTGACCTATATGAGTTTATCTAATGAAATTAAATTTTTATTCTCCTAGAAGGATTCTCTACTAACTAATGTTTCTTGAAATTGTATTCCTTAAATTAAATTTTCATTTTATATCATTTCTATTCATGAAACTATATAATCCTTACAATGAGTTTGGATGAAGTTTGTTTTTAATATTTTAATTATATACCAATATAATATAATTTATTTTTGTATCTACTAAGTAATGTCTCTTTGTAGTCATGTTAGTAAGTCCATGTGAAAAGGAAGAGACATTGTGGAAATCTCCAAACTCACTGAGAGAGTGTCGGTGGAGTGGAATATGGGTTATTTGTTCCTAAAACCACGTTTAAATCACCCATGTTCAATTATTTTAATTTCTTTTATTTCACTTCATAAAATCTATTTTTATCTAAAGGTATTTTTATAAATAATTCATTGAATTTTGGATCTCAATTCACCCCCCCCCCTCTTGACCCTCAACTAATATGAGACAATATTTTGTATTAGATTAGTTACTTATTGTTATAAACCTTCGACTACTTAATGTAGAATGAATTCACTCCACAAATAATATTCAAAAATTATTCAAAATAGAGAGGCAATATCTATGGTTTGGGATTATTATATCAGTGTAGAAAACTAGGTGTTCCAGAATGTAAGATGATTATTTATTTTAAAAGACATTGTTTAAATGTTTATTTGAAAGTGTTCAACATTGTGAAAATCTTGAATGAGATCCATACAAATGGGTTCTACTATGGAATTAAAATATGACCTAAATTCCTTTGGTATGAATGATACCATATGTTGATTAAGTCTTGATGAAATTAATAGAGTCTCACAAATTCTCTATAACACAATAAATATAGAAAACCAATACTAGTTTATTAATAACTAATAAAAAATGTAAGGAAACGCATATATGATATTGTGAATTTGAATGTTGACACATTAAGAATGAATTATTGTGAGATTATCACATAGAATAATGGATGGTGGAATGAAATTAAACAAAATATTGATTCATTAGTATAACATATTCTTAAAGAAGATTAATATATTAAATTATTCATAGTTTTTGCATCAAAATGGGGTATAATATCTTCCTCTATTATGAAATCCAAAACTATTAATGATCTAAAAGTAAAATAAATTATTGAAACCCTTATGATGTATAAAACT
This sequence comes from Viscum album, assembly GCA_963277665.1. Lineage (NCBI taxonomy): Eukaryota > Viridiplantae > Streptophyta > Magnoliopsida > Santalales > Viscaceae > Viscum > Viscum album. Next base: position 585,193,530 of record OY728141.1, on the reverse strand, counting down.
AAAATGGTAGATGAAGTTAGTGAAGTTCAGTTAAATAAGAAGGAAATAATTTCACTAAAATTATATACTTAAAGTGATTAAAATATGTTAAAAGAAGTATTACTATCTAACATATATAGTGATGAAGACTGAAATAGTACTGACACTAATTCTTAGCCTTCTAAATATTCCAATAACATTAAGAAATTATACAATATAATAAGATTATTCATGAAATCCTTCAAAAATACAAGAATTGTGGTTAAAGTTCTATATAGGATAAATTTTATGGTTTTTTAAAATCATTAACACATCAAGACGAACTACCCTCAATTACAAGTCAATAATAAATCATAAAAAAATCAAAAATAATAATTATTTCAAAATAAAATAAAAAAATATATATGAAGGATACTTAGAAATATTTATAATACTCCAATGATGACTCATCTTCTAAAACTTTTATTTAACTCTCAAACCAAAAAGGTAACATGTGCATTACGGTTCAAACACCTATGGTGAATTATTTTTTTATTCTTCTGAGTATGAATATAATTTTGAAACTAAAAATTAATCATTTTATTAATTAAATAAATGGTTCACAATGTGAAGATAAATATTAGATATTAATAAAAAATAAAAAATAACTTATAAAATAATATGATTACATATGAGTGAAAATTTTCCTACTAAATCATATTCCAAACCTAAAACAAAATAGATAAGTCTATTTTCAATTATGATGAACATTATGGAAATTTTAAAATCATACAAACTAATATAAAATCTCATAAATATGATGTAAGAGTTTTTAATGTGGGTAAAATTAACTCAATTAAATATTTTTGAATAACAGAGAAAATGTAGAATGTTTTAATATAGGATTTAATGGTGATGATCCTAAGCTATGTAAAAGTTATATTTTACCAATTCTAATAATAAAACCCATATAAACATATCTATTTTCATTATGGATAACACATAAATTATGAAAAATTTAATTGTATAATATATCCTCAATTTTATGGTACTAATAATGAATTTATTTTAAATAATATTTCTAAATATAGTGTTGTAATTTCTATATGTAATAAGAGAAATTTGATTTAAAAAATAAATAGATTCAAATATTGTAGGACCAAAGATAAAATCGGTAAAAAAAATACCTACTTGTTTGATTTATTTTTATTGGAAAAAATATATTCGATTTGTAACAATAAATATAACACAGATAGTGGCTCCTCAACATATATCAATATAGATTCATCAATCCTCCATTCATTATCAAATATAGATGATAGATAGTATCATTTGGTTACAATTCTTAAGGAAGGTTTATTGGAGTTTTGTGGGATAGAAATCCATATTTAGTTCTCATTAATAATTATCTTTATGTTAAAGCCTTGAAGTACAAGCTGATAAGTATTTATCTACTTAAGGATGAGGGTTTCATTATAGATTTTTAAATAAATTCATGTTAGATCTTAAAATAAATTTCCCTTAAATTTAAGGTACCAAGATTTGAAAATTTCTACACATTTTATCTTAACACATCACGAAGATAAAATTTATACTATTTAACTGACAATGTAAATGAATAATGGACTTCGTATAGAAGACATTTATATTGAAATGTATATTCATTGATAAATTTATCATAATAAAATATGACATCAAATTTATCTTAATTTATATAGGATATAAATAATTTATTTGATTCATTCCAAATGGGTTGGAAAAAATATTATTTTAAATCAATTTAATAGTGTATTACTTATATACCTATAGAAATTATCCACAAGGATTTTTTCTGACCATCTAGAAAGTTAATATAGTGGGTAGATATTTTATTTGTGTTTTAATTAATGATTTTATAGATTTACATGGTTTTCTAGTTTGATACATAAGAGTGAATATTTTTATGTATACGTTAGTCTTGTAATGGTGGTTAAAAAATAAAAGTATTTCAAAATTATTACATTAATATGAGACTATGTTGTAGGATTTGAAAATAATGAGTTCTATTAATTTTTTCGATATACATGGTATCAAAAAAAATGTTTATGTCCCTATGAATCCTCATTATTATGGTTTAGTTAAAAGGATGAATATGATCTTTCATGAAATTTCCATGATTATTTTAGGTGAATATAACATGCCCAATCATTTATTACTGAAACTATAAACACAGAATATGAAGTTATTAATAGAGTTCTAATGTGGAATATTATAAATATGATACCCTATGAGCTATAGAATAATAGAAAAACAATATTTGGATAATTCTATGGTTTTGGATATAAATATAATATTCTTAACATTAATTATAATCATGGTTACTTTCATCCAAATGAAGATGACGAAATATTTCAAAGTTATTCAACAACATATAAATCATAATGAGTTTCCAATAAAAATTTAGGGATTATTAAATATTAAAATCTTTAGAAATTTTATGAAAGTGACCATTTTGATCACAAGAAGAACAAATAAAATTAACCAACTGATTCTTTCAAGAAAATGAGTATTGACCCTACTTATTACACTAAAGAGGATGATGATTTTTAAATTGATAACAAAATAAACAGTATTGGGAGGATAAAAACTAGTGAACATGAATGTATTCTACCTAGAATAATAAGAACACAGAAATACCACACATTAGAGACACTAATATGATTCTTAAATAAAGGAGTAATGTCATGACCCCCTCCCCACAAAGTGTACCCCTCCTGGGATGGCAATGTGAGAAGGGAGATAATGAACCCTGAGTCCCGCCTCTAGTAGGCCCTGGGTTGGTGACTAGCATCGAGGGTATAGTAAACACACAAATGGAAGGCATTACCCTCTAAGAGAACACATGCGGAAGAGAGAGATAAGATAGAAACCAATCAACTCCAACTCAGACTGCAATATAACGAAAACCCAAGTACATATATGAAATTTCATGCATAAGTACTACAACTGAGAGGGGAAAAACTACAAGTACCCAAAAGAAAGTAAAAATAGCAGCAACCACAAGCCTGAACAGCTCCTGCAACCACAAGCTAGTAAACACCATCCTGATCTCCAACCTGCTCCAAGTGACCTGAAAAACAGTTTATATATACATAGGGTGAGTATAACAGTATACTCAGTAGGATCATCCCCGAAGCCTCTCGTGCAAAAGTAAAGAAAGCATGCTAAAGAATAGTGAATAACAAGTGAAACTTCACCTAAATAGGTACACTATGTTCCCAACCTCACCATGGCTACTCTCACCAAGTAACGCATACAAGAATATAGCATGTAGTAAAGAATATCAGGGGTACCCCGCTACTACTTCCCCACTAGTTTTCCACTTTTCCTCCAATCTCGCACGTACTAAGCATCTCTCTCCAAAAAGGATTTCTCACAGACACTTGGGAGAAGCACCATAATATGCACCTCGTGCACCACAATACATGCCCGCAGACACCTGGGTGAAGCACCACACCATCCTCACAACCAAAAGTAACCAGGGATTTTCCAGGAGCCACCACAGCTCGCATAATGTGTATCATACGTCAGGTATTATACCTCAAGCCATTACAGCCCATACATCGAGTAAGGATCCTCAAGCCATCACATCCTATACACATTACACCTATAGTAGTCCATAGGATACTATATCCAGAATATATGTGTGTGAATAACCACAATCCATTACATCCCACTACACACATATATGGGGAAAACTAACCATTGTGCCTTACGGTACAAGTAACTACCAAGAGAAGAGAGCGGGGCCAAAGGGGGTAATCATCCATTCATCATCCCACTGAAATGTTGGAGAAAACACCCCCCCCCCAAGGATTAGAATCCCCGAGGTGTCAGTTTCCCTTACTGACAGGGTGGAGTAGTGTATTGAAACACAAAAGGTATATATTATATCATAACTCACAACCACACTATGGGCATAACCTAGTCTTAGACACAACTGTAGCTAATGTCTCTCAGACTCTGGGATGCTACTTCTAAGACAAGGTATCCTATAAGCACACAACCATTTAAAAAACTATATTAGATCACTTCATTCCCTTTTTCTTTTCAGTTCCACTTTACGTTAATTAATTCTTTAAACATGAATTAACCATGAAAAATTCCACATTAACTTTAATTAGAATCATACCCAAGTCAATTGTTCCTTCAAAATTACAACCTCATCATTATGTTCTAGCAACTCCAACCCCATGGTTTAACACCATTTAATCAATTATTCATTATAGAAACACTTTCCCATATTCCCAGGCATTCTAGAAAAGCATCATATGCTACTAAACACAAGGGGGATCAACACGGTGAGTAGATGTACTACTTGTCGAGTCTTTACCACCTATAGAAATAGAATAGACCCATTCCTCCTTGAGAATATAAACACATAAAGCACGTGGCATACCCCGTGTGTCTTCACCTCTTTCGAAAGAAGGGTAAGCAAGACCAGCTGCCTCGAGCAGTGGGGAAAATTAAAGCAGATAGTCAACTAATAAAAAAAACAGCAATCATCCAACAATCACATCCATCCCATTCCATCAACCATGTTGTCCTCCCCGTCACCCACATGAATAAATCGATGCATATCGCCACTCTAGGTGTCATCCGCTTCCATAAACAAAAGGCCTCTATGCCCCCACATATCACAACAACCATCCAGGATCACGTCACAACACAAGCAGCAGGAAAAACAAACATCACATCAATTGTCCTATTATCCCTTTAACAATCAATACGGTAACTCAGAACCCTTCAAGGAATTATCAAACAATCAACTCTTTAGTCCATATTGAATTAACAGATTTGTAATTCTTTGGTTCCAAAATCGGGAACCTAACCAGTAAGCTATCACAAATGATCAAACATGCTTACTTCGCCAATTTGATTAGCATAAAATTACAAAAAGAACCATATTTATATCCATGCCTCTTCATCTTTAGCCAAACAATTATCAATTAACCCCAGTTTATGTTCTTTACCGATTTTCATCAGGAACAAGCATAGATATCACACTATCTATCAAAACAAGAGGCAACAACATACGATCGATATCAATTTATTTATCCAGTTCAAATATTTATTATTTCAATTCCATTATCATCCAGTGGGATAAAACATGCTAACATTACAGTTTAATGTAAAAGAAAGAGAAGCAACAAATCCCCTACCTCAAGGGTTTTTGACGAAAACTCCAACAAAAAAAGAATGCACAAGAAAGCTTGTTTGATTCACCAAGAATCCTCTTTAGATCTCTTCTCTTAACACAACCAAGACCAAAACTCATCACACTTGGGATCCACACACTTAGATATACTCATAAGGGGCATAGATCTAAGAAACCGTAAGAAGAGGAGAAGTAGATCTAAGTAGATCTAAGAAACCAAACAATAACAAAGAAAAACGAAGAAGAAAGATCGTATACCTCAAGAAACCGGCTTTGATTCGTCCAGAGAAGCCTTCAGATCGCCTCCAAAATGATTAGGAGAGGTTCTTCTACATTCAATGGAGGGTAATCCCAAGTTATGGCCACTTAGAATCTTAAACGATCAATTTAGAGGTGAAATGGTTGAGATCCACAATTTTAGGATCTATTTTAAGATCTCGCACGGTTAGTCCGCACGGTTTGACAACCCGTGCGCTAACAGTGAGTTAGCTACTACCTCAACCACCCCTCTCGCACAGTTTGGCTGCATGGTTAGACAAACTGTGCGCCTCCTGTGTGGAAGCTACTGCCTCCAAGACCAACCTCACACGGTTTGGCCGCATGGTTTAGAAAAACCGTGCGCTACCCGTGTGAAATCTATTTCCCTTTAGTTTTATTAAATATTCACCCAAACGCACCCCCTTGTCTCTACTCCAAAACAAGGGTTTTTTGAAACATCAAGAGTACCTGAAGACGTAACATGACGTTACAGTTCACAACTACCTACCATCGAAACGGTTCATCGAAAAGGAATATTTTGGCAAAGAATTGGGGATAAGTTACCTTGACCTCCTGGAACACCTCTAACACCACATTTTCACAAAGTAATGGGCTGGAGAGGTCCGAGCCATTACATAAGATACCTATCAAAACATTCTCGTCATCAAGAATCCAAAACCCACCTGAAGTGAAAATGAAACAAGGTCTGAACAGCCACCCACTGAGATACCTCTCAAAAGAGAGCAAGCCACAAAAGCAAAAAAGGGAGCCATATCATAAACATGGAAGTTTCATAACCACATAAGTTACATCAAAACATGAAAAGAGTTAAACATTGAACAACTCTGGGTACTGATCATGTATCTGTGACTCATGTTCCCAAGTACTCTCCTCCAAGCTACCATATCACCACAAGACACGAACTAAAGGAATAGAATGCCTGCGCAACACCTTATCCTTGCGGTCTTGGATCTCCATAGGTCGCTCCTCAAAGGTTTCATCATCATAAACATTTATATCTCCCCAATCGATGATGTGAGAGTCATCATGAAGATAACAATGGAGCTGTGATACATGGAAAACATCATGTATCTGAATCATCTAAGGGGGAAGTGATAATTGATACGCCACAGCTCCAACACGAGCTAACACCTTTAAAGTCCCAACAAATTAGGGAGAAAGCTTAATTCCACAACCAAAACTTCACTAACCATGATGGGGAGTCACCTTCAGAAACACATGATCCCCAACATTAAACTCTAAGGGTCTTCTTCTTTGATCGGAATATGATTTCTGACGATCTTGCGCTATCCTCATCCTCTCACGAATCACTTGAACCATCTCTATTGTATTATTAACTAGTTCCGGTCCGAGAATTGCTGACTCTTCGACCCCAGTCCAGCACAACGGAGAATGGAAAGTCCGGCCATACAAGGCTTTAAACGGTGCCATACCGATAGTGGAGTGAAAACTATTATTGTAAGCGAACTCCACCAAGGGTAAGTGCCTCATCCATGAACCTCCAAAATCAAGAACACAAGATCGTAACATATCTTCAAGATTTTGGATGGTTCGTTCTTTCTAACCATCCGTTTGAGGATAAAAAGTAGTGCTAAGGCATAGTTGAGAACCAAAAGCATGTTGGAGACCTCTCTACACCCTAGAGGTAAAATGAGGATCTCGATTAGAAATGGTCATCCTTGGGACTCCATGAAGTCTCACCACCTCCTCTAGATATTGCCTCGACAAAACTACCACTGATCTTGACTCCTTGATTGCTATAAAGTTGGCCAATTTTGTTAAACGATCCACTACCACCCAAATAGCATCATGTCCTCCAGGAGCTCGAGGTAAACCAGTAACAAAGTCCATTGAGATGTCCTCCCACTTTCACTGAGGAATCTCTAATGGCTGGAGAAGACCTACTGGAACATGGTGTTTGTCCTTCACCTTATAGCAGACTAAACATCGAGACAGAACCTCCGCAACCGCACGCTTCAGTCCAGGCCACCAAAACTGACTACTCAAGGCTCGGTACATCTTTTTCACACCAGGATGTACTGCTAAAGGAAAACTATGGAACTCTCTGAGAACCGTCTCACGCATCGTCAAGGGAACAAAAATCCTTCAATGATATAACACTTGGTGTTGTTCATCTTCAGTCCAACCATTAGGGGCCTCACCACAAACAACTCGGTCTCTCCAGACCTCCACCTCAAGATCTCCCAACTGGGAATATTCCACCTTCTGCATTAGGGATTACTATACCGTCATCTGAAAAAGAGATCCTCTACCCCCAAATTCTCCCATATCAATATGTAATGAGAACAGTTCTTCCATTACTCTACAGGAATCACCGGATTCATGAAAAGCATCACTATGTGACTTTAGACTCCTCAAATTAGCTATAAAATTCCCCTTTCCTGGTGTATATGATATTTTGAAGTCGTATTCCTGCAATAACTTCATCCACCGATTATTTCGCAAGTTCAAGTCACGCTAGGAGAAAACATACCTCAAACTCTTATGATCGGTGAAAACCAAAAAGCGCTCACCAATGAGGTAATGTCTCCACAACATCAGAGAAAAAATCACGGCTGCCAACTCAAGATCATGGGTGGAATAGTTGCGTTCATGGGGACATAATTCCCAAGACCCATAAGAAACAACTGACCTCTGCTACATGAGAACACAGCCTAACCCCAGATGTGAAGCATCACAAAAAACATCAAAATGAACTCCTTCAGCTGGAAGACAAAGGACTGGAGCACTTACTAACTTCTCCTTTATATAATCGAAAGCTTCCTGGAACTTATCAGTCTATATGAATGCCTGATACTTCTTGGTCAAAGCTATTAGAGGGGTCGCAACTCGTGAGAAATTGGCTACAAACTTCCTGTAGTAGCCTGCGAGACCAAGGAAACTTCGCACCTCTGACACTGTCTTGGGGGCTGCCCAAGACACAACAGCTTCAATCTTTGATGGATCCACATCTACTCCCTGTTGGGACACAACATTCCCCAAGAAACGAACTTATTAATCCAAAGACTCACACTTAGACAACTTCCCAAATAGCTGATGTTGATGAAGGACTCCCAAAATGGCTTGTAGATGCTCTGTATGCTCCTCTTCAGATGTGGAGTACATAAGGATGTCGTCGATGAAAACTACCACAAACTTGTCCAGGAACTCTCATAACACAACATTTCATCAAACCCATGAATACACCTGGAGCATTTTTCATTCCAAATGGCATTACAACAAACTCATAATTCCCATGACGACAACAGAAAGCAGTCTTTGGGATATCCTCATCCTTTACATGCATCTGATGATATCATGGTCGCAAGTCGATCTTTGAGAACCAACTTTCACCCTTCAGTAGATCAAATAAATCATCAATCCATGGAAGAGGATAGAGATTCTTTATTTTCACTTTTTTTAAGTTATGATAATTTACACACAACCGCAACCTTCCTTCAGCCTTCTTCATGAACACAACTGGTGCACCCCATGGTGACACACTTGGCTGAACAAAACCACATTGTAACAGACCATCAAGATATATATGTAGCTCTCGTAACTCAGAAAGGGCCATCCTATACGGGGATATAGAGATAAGAGATGCTCTTGGTTGTAGCTCGATCTCAAACTTGATCTCTCGTCGAGGGGGTAATGCTACAACCTCTTCTGGAAAGACATCAGGGTACTCCTCTATGACCCTAGGAAACGCCACCTGCTGAACCTCTGAAGAACTCAGCATCATCTCAGTCATCATGGATGATAAGGATGATACGCGCCTATAACCCATCTGAGGATCTCTCTCACCAAAAAACACCACTTTCTCTCCATCCGCACCAATGAAAATGACCTTCTTCCTGAAGCAATCCACGATATCCTGCACTGAATACAACCAATCCATGCTGAGGATGACATCATATGGTTGTATTAATAAACATAGGAAATCTCCCCAAGAGCGGTGTTGCCCCAAAACTATCTCACAGTCTCTACATACTTCAAATAAGTCAACTCGACCTCCAACTGGCATAGTCAACACCAAGGGTACTAGAAGCCTCTCTACCTCAAGTACCAAAGCATGGACAAGGGTAGGTGATATGAAGGAGTGTGTGGCTCTTGAATCAAAAAAGCCATACAACAAGGTAGAAAACAAGCAAAGTGTACCTTGAACGACATCTGGCTCGCCTGGAGCTGGCAACGCTAGAGCGTGAAGCTGACCACGACCTCCTCTATAAACTCTCTGACCCAGATGACGACCACCACCACATCCGCACTCTACTCTCTGGGGATGGGGAGTGTCATGGGGTTGTCCTCTACCTGCCCCATCTACCCTCTTCTAATCTAAAGCTGGTGAAACTGGTTGTTCCTGCCTCGACTGTAACTGCCTCAACAGAAGAACCTGGAGCGTAGATCCTGGTGCACGATGACCGCTATGAAAGGTTAGGCACTCCCGCTGCTGATGGCCACGACCACCACAAGAAAAAAAAGAGCCTAATCCCTTTGCATAATCCTGGGAGTTGCTGTTTTTGGAGAAACGAGATGTGAAGGGATGGGACCTACATCTGGCTGAACAGAATCTCTTCTACCCTAAAAACCAGGAACCCCAAACCACAGCTTTTCTTCGCAAGGGATCATGATGATCCCCCTCTCGTGATGATCTGGTCCTATCCGAAGTCCTCTCAACAACCTCTACCCTTGCCAGCACCTCAAGATATGTCTTCAGCATAAATGGGGTGACCTGGCATTGGATCTCTAGACGTAAAGCCTCCTCAAAGTGCCTCGCCCTGGCCTCCTCATATGGTAACAGGTCTAAAGAATATTGTAAAAGGTTCTTGAAATGGGTTCCAAACTCTCGAATAGTAGAGCTCCCCTGTCGAATGGTAAGAAGCTCCTGGAGACTGGACGCCTTCGTAGTCAAAGAAAGGAACTCGACTTTAAACTTGTCTCGTAACTCCTCCCATGAGATCACTGACATTTCATGATCCCCGAGGTACAAGAACCACCACTGCCTTGCTGCTCCATGTAGCATCATCACAACTAAGGAAACCCAGTGCTCCTTTAAATCACAGATTGAACTGAAGCCTATCTCGACCTCCTCCAACCAGTCCTCTGTGATTGCATCTGAAATGGATCCCTCGTACTTCTGAATACTCTGGCGCTGAAACTCTCGGAGTGTCTTCCTCCAAGTGTCTTAGTCATCAACCTCTACCCTGCAGTGATCCACTAGAACAGCCTGCTAGAAATTTTCTTGCACAAACCTGATGTGGACGTCAACCTGGAGCCATACCTATAAAATAAAAAACTATTAGAGTTCCTAAACCAGGAATATGGAAGACTCAACATTAATTAATTAATTTTTTTCTTTTATTCTTTTTTTAGGTTAACCTATCCCAAGGTATACACATTCAAACAAAGGCACAAATAATAATGATGCATGATCCTTTCCTAGGTCTCTACCCTGCAACTAGTATCACCTTGTTTATAAGCCATTATAAACTTAAAGGTTCGTACATCAGATCATAGGGGTCCCTAAACGCCTATGTCTCAGCCGGTCTCCAGTGTTTACCTCACTTTCTAAACATGAATGACACTGTTTCCCTACCAACCCATGAAACCTCACATGTGCCTATAATGACCCATACTTTACATACATTGTTAATACTTCAAAATTGAAGCACACTTATTACAACATATGAAAAAACCACAAAGGACCGTATAGGTATAGTGTCTTTAGAAACTGGGAAACATAAACAACTGGTTCATAAATCTTCTACAGTGTCTCCCATTTATTTCATCATATCTAGGGTCCCTTTTAGCATATTCTATTTAATATCCATCTTCTTGACCTGGGGAAAAGAAAACATAAAAGGGTGAGCTCAAATGCTCAGCAAGGGCAAATAAAGTAAATAAAAAACATATCATATCTTTTTGAAAATCATAACCTGCAAAAGAGATCATAAAATCTTATCATGGAATAAATCATAGAAGTGAAAATGATATCCCCATAATCATAACATGAAACTTGAAACTTTGTGGCATGCACACATAATCATGGAAAATCATTTCTTGTTAGTCATGACTCATTGCCAAGACTATCTTAGTGGACAAAGTCCATTTCTGAACCGAGTTCACTCCTCGTTTCAGTCCTGTATCACTGAACCGAAATAACCTTCCGTTCCAGCCATGTCTATCTCATGAGATATAAAATCTTTACCCAATGCATTGGAGGGAGATATAGGTCCCACCCATCTTATAATGAATCATTTCTTATGTGTTCCACATAATCATAAATCATACATCATCGCATAACACATATAACAAAAATGGGATTCTTAAAACATCATGACATCATAAAACAAATCATATAAGGTAAATGACTTCATAAAAATAATTCCATCAAAACATAATCAAATCAATGTAATAATAGGGATAAAATTAGAACCCTATATTATCTTATATGGAAAATAATTTTGATAAAACATTTGAACTCCATTCTTGAGGAAAATATCCTTTCTACTTCAAAAACACTTTTCTTTTCTTAACATGTCATACAATTATAAACTAAAAGAAGTTGATTAAAAATAAACTTGAAAACATGTAAAGGAAGCTTCTTGGAAATAATGTTTTAAAAATCCATTCATGCCGTATAAGTTAAAAAAACATTTTTCGTACTTTTGTCGGAAAAGTCAAAAAGTACCTCGTACGACAAAAGATTCCTTTCATACATATTACTAAAAACTCACCGAAGGGTAAAAATGGATTTAATCAATTGTAGGTGGATGGAAATAATATTACATATTGATGAAACATGGATGTGGATGATAAAATACACCCCAGTAAATACTTACGAATAAACAGTCTTGGATAAAAATGAGATTGTGATATTTCCCTTACCTTAGGTTCGATTTGCTTTGTATGTGTCCGAAGCTCCTGTATAATGGTTTAAATAATGTTATTGACTTATTCCAGAATCATACATATTGATATGATATCATATATGGTCATATTCTTAGCTTCTTGTTAGTAATATTTCATTGTTACTTGTTACTCGGGTCTTTATTGCCTTTTGTTCTTATGCGTGTTTTTCCGAATACATTCTTATTCTTCTTTTAAGGTTATAGATACCTTGTAACATATATCATATTTATTCATTCAATTCATTTATATAATTACTATGTAATGATGATCATGTAGAACGAGTCGCATCACATCGTGGTGACGGTATTCCGTACGTACGCACGAGTGATGATATCGTTCCTATGATCGTGGAACTGTATTGGAGTATATATATATTATTTCAGTATCAATATTACTTTATAATAATCATAAATAGTTACTCATTACACCATTATACCCATCCTTGTAAGGTGATGGTGGAAAATAGATTACACCACGGCGTGGAGACGGTATTCCGTACGTACGCACGCGCGGTGATTTCATTTTTCCGTGGGATGGATAGAAGGTGAATTAGGGTTGTTTCATATTTATAATAACATATCAGTATGTAAGTAATACTGATGTTATTACTTTATCATGAAACAACTAAAGAAGAAGAAGTTGAAGAAGAAAGAAACTGAAAATATCGGTAATGGATATTACCTCTTCTTTGGAACGCCTCTTTAAATCCTCCACTTAGGGAACTAGGATTGGTCTTTGAAGAAGACCAGGACCTCTAGGATTATTCTAGGGAAGTGGAGAGGAGAAAATTTCAGGGTTTGGCCGAGCTTGAGTGCTCAAATTGGTGTGAGGAGGAGGGGGAGGAGGTGCCCTTTTATAAGGGAGGAGAGGGGCACCTTAGGAATATCTCAAAATATTATTTTATATTAAAGTCAAAATCGGTTTATAATGGTTTCAAAGGGTCTTATTTTGAAGCTAAAGTGGGGATGGGTCGAAATAATATCAACCAATAGGATTTAGACAAGTTTAGGGTATTATTTTAACCTTATCAATTAGATTTAACTCTAAGTTAAATAATTTAACTTTTACCGTGTCTTTTTGTTTCCTTTCACTATATGGTTAATACACTTACTATAACATGCCAAACGAACCCCAAATTGTTTATTATTAATATATATATCCTTATCTAAATCATTTGGCCGAACCTTAGATTTTTAGGAATAAAATAACAATTAATAATATAATATTTTATTTAAAAACTATTTTGTGTCAATTTTGAAACTATTTGATATATGATTTTTGTGAAAGTCATAACAGAATTATATGTTCGAACCAAGTTGATTAAATCAACATTAATATATCATAGTAACCTAGAAAATTAGTGGAATTCATAAAAAGTCTCAAATTACATTTATTTTGGTGTTTATAACATCAATTATGTCAATATTTCATTAATAAGATAATTACTGCATCATCATTGTGTCATAAATAAATTAAATTATTTAATGTCTAAAAATTACAAATAAAATACCATTATGTAGGAAATCTTTTTAGCTTTTTATAGTCTAATTTATCTTATGTATAACCCCATATTAAAAATGATTTACTTATTAAACTTTGATTTTAACTATTTTAACCCTTCTTTAAATAAATTAATAATAAATGTCCTAATCTAATCCAAGTGGGCCTAAATGGTCATATTTTTATTCCTAAGTTTGTTTTTGGTCGAATTACACTTGTCCAATAGAATTAGGACATGTGTTAGGGTAATATTAATATCATATTTACCCTTAGTTACCCTATTTACTATTAACCGCAGTAAAAAAAATAAAAAGTTACTATTCACCAAAAAAATTATTTTTATCTCATCGAACCACATTTTACTTACTGATATCAACCGTGTCTGTCGGATTTTTGAAATTCCATTCACAGAAGTGGTAAAATTAAGTTTTATTCAAAAATTCAGTTTTTAACCTACCACTTAGTGGTTTCACTATTCATCAAAAATTGAAAGTTTTCAGAAAAATACCAAAATTTCACCCTAGGTTAATTTCGATATTCTGAGTCCAAAAATGAAGTCCATTTTGAAAAATAAAATTTATAAAATTTCAAAAAGTGGTTATTACTATTCATAAAGGCTAGTTTTAATAGCATATTGTTGTTTAGTGAAACTCGGTATTGCGTACGACGCAAGCTATCGAGGAAGGTCGCGATTGCGTGTAAAGCAAGCCAAGCAAGTGTTGTGTAGAAAAAGATTCCTTTGATGATTCATATAACATAAAAGTCTCGGGTGTTACATTATACCCCCCTTAAAAAGAATTTCTCCCTCGAAATTCGTCACTTTGTAAAAAACAGATGAGGATACTTCTCCCTCATCATATCCTCAAGCTCCCATGTAGCTTCTTCAAGTTGGTGGTTCCTCCATAAAACTTTCACCAATCGAGTGGTCTTGTTTCATAGGACTTTTTCGCTACGATCCAGAATCTCTATCAGCTGTTCTTCATAAGAAAGATCTTGCTCCAGCGGTACAACTTCTGAGCTGAGTACATGTGAAGGATCTGGTATGTACTTTCTCAGGAGAGATACATGGAACACATCGTGAACTTGAGAGAGATTTGGTGGAAGCGCCAATCGGTAAGCTACCTTCCCAACACGATCCAGTATTTCGAAAGGACCGATATATCCAGGGCTCAACTTCCCCTTCTTTCCAAATCTCATAACCCTCTTCCAGGGAGATATTCGTAAGAACACTTTATCACCCACTTCAAACTCTAGGTCTTTTCTTCGGTTCTCGGCATAACTTTTCTGTCGACTCTGAGCTGCTCTTATGTGTTGTTGAATAGATCTGACCTTTTCTGCCATTTCATCAACGAGATCAGGTCCTAATAGCTTTCTTTCCCCAACTTCATCCCAGCAAGTTGGAGTCCTGCATTTCTTTCCATAGAGAGCTTCATAAGGATCCATCTGAATACTGGAGTGAAAGCTATTATTATAAGAAAATTACACCAAAGGTAGGTGTTGATCCCAACCTCCTTTGAAATCCATAGAGCAATCTCTCAACATATCTTCTAAGGTTTGAATTGTTCTCTCAGACTGACCGTCTGTCTGGGGATGATAAGCAGTGCTGAAACTCAACTCTGTATCCAGAGTATGCTGAAGACTTCGCCAGAACTTCAAGGTAAATCTCGGATCCCGATCAGATATAATAGAAAGTGGTACTCCATGCAATCTTACCACTTCCTTTACATATATCCTGGCAAGCTGATCTAGAGATAAATCCTCTCTAATAGCAATGAAGTGTGCAGACTTTGTAAGACGATCAACTATGAACCAGATAGCATTATTGCCTTTGGATGTTTTAGGAAGTCCTGTGACAAAGTCCATAGTGATGTTTTCGCATTTCCATTCGGGTATGGGTAATGGTTGTAACATCCCCTTAGACTTTTGTCTCTCAGCTTTAACTTGTTGACAAACCAAGCATCGAGAGACATATTCAGCAATATCTCTTTTCATGCCATCCCACCAGAAGTACTCTTTCAGGTCCCTATACATCTTCGTGCTTCCAGGATGAATAGAGAATGATGAAATATGAGCCTCATACAGCAGCTCCTTCTTTAATTCGGGGATAGGAGGAACACAAACTCGATTCCTGAACTTTATTATCCCATCAAAATCAAGGTTGAATTCAGGAACATTTCTCACCTTCTTTTGTAACTCGACATCTTCTTTCTGTTCCTCTTTAATCTTCACATGTATAGATGGTTGAACATTCATTTGAGAAAGATAAGATTTTTCCCCTTCCATTATAATTCCAAGATCCATCCTTTGTAAATCCATAAATATTGGATCTTTTGTGATCCTCATCATGGATAAACTAGCATGGTCTTGTAGACTTAATGCATCTGCCACCTTGTTTGCTTTCCCAGGGTGGTAATGGATTGAGCAGTCATAATCCTTAATCAGCTCCAACCATCTTCTTTGGCGCATATTCAGCTCCTTTTGTGTGAAAATATACTTTAAACTTTTATGATCAGTATAAATATCACACCTTTCACCATAAAGGTAATGCCTCCAAATCTTTAATGCAAAGATTACCGCAGCCAACTCCAAATCATGTGTTGGGTAATTTTTCTCATGGATTTTCAACTGTCGTGAGGCAAAAGCTATCACCATATCATTTTGCATAAGAACACACCCCAATCCCTTCTTGGATGCATCATTGTAGATCACAAACCTTTCTCCACTACAAGGCAGTGTGAGCACAGGTGCACTGGATAACCTTCTTTTCAACTCCTTGAAATTCTCTTCACATTCCTCTGTCCAGACAAACTTAACTCCTTTCCGAGTCAACTTGGTGAGTGGATTAGATAATCGTGAAAAATCTTTTACAAAACGTCGATAATATCCAGCCAAACCAAGAAAACTTAGAATCTCAGTTACTGTTGTTGGTCTCGACCATCTTTCTATAACCTCTGTTTTGCTGGATCCACAGATATCCCCTCTTTTGAGATTATGTGACCCAAAAATGCAACTTTTTGAAGCCAAAATTCACACTTGGTAAATTTGGAATAAAGCTTCTCCTTTCTCAGGGTCTTCAATATAATTCTCAAGTGATCTTCATGCTCTTCCTTTCTCTTTGAATATACAAGAATATCATCTATAAAGACTACCACAAATTGATCAAGATAGTCTCTAAAGACTCTATTCATTAGATCCATGAAGATAGCAGGGGCATTAGTAAGACCAAATGGAATCACTATAAATTCATAGTGTCCATACCTTGTACGGAAAGTCATCTTTGGTATATCCTCCCTTTTGACCCTTAATTGATGATACCCTGAACGAAGATCAATCTTGGAAAAGTATTGAGCTCTGCGTAGTTGGTCAAATAATTCATCAATGCATGGGAGAGGATATTTGTTCTTGATAGTGATCTTGTTAAGTTCTCGATAATCAATGCAGAGTCTCATTGATCCATCTTTCTTCTTAACAAATAGAACAGGTGCTCCCCAAGGTGACGCACTAGGGCGTATGAATCCCTTATCAAGATTCTCTTGGAGTTGCTTCTTCAATTCCTGCAACTCAATTGGGGCCATTCTATAAGGTGTCTTTGAAATAGGCAAAGCACCAGGTACGAGTTCTATTGAAAACTCAACTTCACGATTTGGTGGAAGACCCGGTAATTCCTCCGGAAAGACATCATCAAACTCCCGTACAATGGGAATATTCTTAATCGTGAGTTTCTCACCGACCATTTGAGATAAATAACCTTCATTTAGTGGAATCAAGACCCATAAGATGGAGGGAATTTCCACTGGAAGGTTATGTTCATCCTTGCATTGATAGACGATCGTAGATTGATCTGGAATATGAAATGTGACTTCCCTTCTTTGGCAATTGATATGAGATCCATGTAGAGAAAGCCAATCCATGCCAAGAATCACATCAAATTCCACTAAAGGAAGGATCACAAGATTTTCAGGAAGCACTTTCCCACAAACTTCGATCGGAGAAGAATTATAAACTTTTGATGCGACTGTTGTGTCATTAGGTGTTGTCACAGCTAACTCAACATCTAATTGTTGAGGTAATATGGTGATACCCTTAGAAAATTCTTTAGAAATAAAAGATTGGGTGGATCCAGAATCAAATAAAACATTTGCTACTTTAGAGTGGATGGTAAGTGTACCTTTCACCACTTCGTTATCGTACTCCACATCGCTGATAGAAATTTCATGTGACTTTCCTTTGTCTTTAGCCTTAAGATTTTGTTGACGTCGACCATCATCATCAACCCTTGGATTTGGGCATTGATTGGCATAATGCCCCATCTCCTTGCACTTGAAACATTGAAGTGTAGTAGGTTCATTCTGTGTATCCCTTCCTTTGTTTGTGTCATTAGACATCTTCTTCCCATTATCACGGCATTCAAATGCCCAATGACCTTCCTTTCCACATTTAAAACATTTACTTGTCCCTTTAAGACAACTCCCTCCATGTTTCTTTCCACACTTTGAGTATAAGGGAAAGCTCATCTTCTTTTCAGTGTGCTCTTTAGATTTTCCTTTGAATTCCATCTTCCTCTTCTTATCAAACCCATGTGACTGATGGGTTACTCCAATATCCATCTCGACTTTGAGAGCACATCGAACGATTTCCTCGTAGCTATTGAAGTCCCTTATGGCTAACGCCCTTCGAAGACTTGGTTTTAAGCCACTAAAGAATCGATCGATCTTACTCTCAGGTTGGATAATAATACCAGAAGCGTACCTTGCAAGTCTTGTAAAATTTGCTTCATAGGTACCAACAGATTCATCATCCCTTTGCTTCAGTTCAAGGAACTCTTTCTCCATCTTTGTTCGGAGAATACGAGGGAAGTACTTATTGAAAAATAAGTTCTTGAACTCGTCCCATTCCATAGACTCAATTTCATCCCTTTGCCTCGTATTCTTAATAAGATTCCACCATTGATCAGCATCTCCTTCCAAACGATACACTGCTAAGATGACTTTATCATGCTCAGAACATTGAAGAACTGAAAATATCTTTTCAGTAGTACTAATCCATTGTTCAGCAACTAATGGATCAGTAGACCCGCTAAAAGAAGGTGGACGCTACCTCATGAAGGATTCAACAGAATGTTGCTCCTTCCTTTGCTCGTTTGGAAGTCCTACATGATTCATATCTTGAGAAAGTTGTGTGAGCATGGCTACAAGATTTTTCATTCTAGCTCCCATATCGTTTGGTTGCTCAGGGGGACAATCATTGCATTGCCCATCGCATTCCGCATTAACACGGTTCCTTCGGGTTCCAGCCATTGACTAAAACCAAGAAGAATAGTGTGAGCAACACTAATTATAATAGGAAAACCACATAACTCAAGAATAAAATTTTCATGCTTAAGGTCTTATCCTAGGGTATTCATGGCCATTTCTAAAAGACTAAGATTGTGTTCTATGCTTAGACTTATCCTTATGGTTCTTACTAAGGCTTTCACATCCTAGTTTCCAAAGGTTGACTATACCTTTCCTCTGATACCAACTATAACGACCCATACTTTACATAAATTGTTAATACTTCAAAATTTAAGCACACTTATTACAACATATGACAAAACCAAAAAGGACCGTATAGGTATAGTGTCTTTAGAAACTGGGAAACATAAACAACTGGTTCATAAATCTTCTACAGTGTCTCCCATTTATTTCATCATATCTAGGGTCCCTTTTAGCATATTTTATTTAATATCTATCTTCCTGACCTGGGGAAAATAAAACATAAAAGGGTGAGCTCAAATGCTCAGCAAGGGCAAATAAAGGAAATAAAAATCATATCATATCTTTTTGAAAATCATAACCTGCAAAAGAGATCATAAAATCTTAACATGTAATAAATCATAGAAGTGAAAATGATATCCCCATAATCATAACATGAAACTTGAAACTTTGTGGCATGCACACATAATCATGGAAAATCATTTCTTGTTAGTCATGACTCATTGCCAAGACTATCTTAGTGGAAAAAGTCCATTTCTGAACCGAGTTCACTCCTCGTTTCAGTCCTGTATCACTGAACCGAAATAACCTTCCGTTCCAGCCATGTCTATCTCATGAGATATAAAATCCTTACCCAATACATTGGAGGGAGATATAGGTCCCACCCATCTTATAATGAATCCTTTCTTATCTGTGCCACATAATCATAAATCATACATCATCGCATAACACATATAACAAAAATGGGATTCTTAAAACATCATGGCATCATAAAACAAATCATATAAGGTAAATGACTTCATAAAAATAATTCCCTCAAAACATAATCAAATCAATGTAATAATAGGGATAAAATTAGAACCCTATATTATCTTAGATGGAAAATAATTTTGATAAAACATTTGAACTCCATTCTTGAGGAAAATATCCTTTCTACTTCAAAAACACTTTTCTTTTCTTAATATGTAATACAATTATAAACTAAAAGAAGTTGATTAAAAATAAACTTGAAAACATGTAAAGGAAGCTTCTTGGAAATAATGTTTTAAAAATCCATTCATGCCGTATAAGTTAAAAAAACATTCTTCGTACTTTTGTCGGAAAAGTCAAAAAGTACCTCGTACGACAAAAGATTCCTTTCATACATATTACTAAAAACTCACCGAAGGGTAAAAATGGATTTAATCAATTGTAGGTGGATGGAAATAATATTACATATTGATGAAACATGGATGTGGATGATAAAATACACCCCAGTAAATACTTACGAATAAACAGTCTTGGATAAAAATGAGATTGTGATATTTCCCTTACCTTAGGTCCGATTTGCTTTGTACGTGTCCGAAGCTCCTGTATAATGGTTTAAATAATGTTATTGACTTATTCCAGAATCATACATATTGATATGATATCATATATGGTCATATTCTTAGCTTCTTGTTAGTAATATTTCATTGTTACTTGTTACTCGGGTCTTTATTGCCTTTTGTTCTTATGCGTGTTTTTCCGAATACATTCTTATTCTTATTTTAAGGTTATAGATACCTTGTAAAATATATCATATTTATTCATTAAATTCATTTATATAATTACTATGTAATGATGATCATTTAGAACGAGTCGCATCACATCGTGGAGACGGTATTCCGTACGTACGCACGAGTGATGATATCGTTCCTATGATCGTGGAACTGTATTGGAGTATATATATATTATTTCAGTATCAATATTACTTTATAATAATCATAAATAGTTACTCATTACACCATTATACCCATCCTTGTAAGGTGATGGTGGAAAATAGATTACACCACGGCGTGGAGACGGTATTCCGTACGTACGCACGCGCGGTGATTTCATTTTTCCGTGGGATGGATAGAAGGTGAATTAGGGTTGTTTCATATTTATAATAACATATCAGTATGTAAGTAATACTGATGTTATTACTTTATCATGAAACAACTAAAGAAGAAGAAGTTGAAGAAGAAAGAAATTGAAAAGATCGGTAATGGATATTACCTCTTCTTTGGAACACCTCTTTGAATCCTCCACTTAGGGAACTAAGATTGGTCTTTGAAGAAAACCAGGACCTCTAGGATTATTCTAGGGAAGTGGAGAGGATAAAATGGCAGGGTTTGGCCGAGATTGAGTTCTCAAATTGGTGTGAGGATGAGGGGGAGGAGGTGCCCTTTTATAAGGGAGGAGAGGGGCACCTTAGGAATATCTCAAAATATTATTTTATATTAAAGTCAAAATCGGTTTATAATGGTTCCAAAGGGTCTTATTTAGAAGCTAAAGTGGGGATGGGTCGAAATCCTATCAACCAATAGGATTTAGACAAGTTTAGGGTATTATTTTAACCTTATCAATTAGATTTAACTCTAAGTTAAATAATTTAACTTTTACCGTGTCTTTTTGTTTCCTTTCACTATATGGTTAATACACTTACTATAACATGCCAAACGAACCCCAAATTGTTTATTATTAATATATATATCCTTATCTAAGTCATTTGGCCGAACCTTAGATTTTTAGGAATAAAATAACAATTAATAATATAATATTTGATTTAAAAACTATTTTGTGTCAATTTTGACACTATTTGATATATGATTTTTGTGAAAGTCATAACAGAATTATATGTTCGAACCAAGTTGATTAAATCAAAATTAATATATCATAGTAACCTATAAAATTAGTTGAATTCATAAAAAGTCTCAAATTACATTTATTTTTGTGTTTATAACATCAATTATGTCAATATTTCATTAATAAGATAATTACTGCATCATCATTGTGTCATAAATAAATTAAATTATTTAATGTCTAAAAATTACAAATAAAATACCATTATGTAGGAAATCTTTTTAGATTTTTATAGTCTAATTTATCTTATGTATAACCCCATATTAAAAATGATTTACTTATTAAACTTTGATTTTAACTATTTTAACCCTTCTTTAAATAAATTAATAATAAATGTCCTAATCTAATCCAAGTGGGCCTAAATGGTCATATTTTTATTCCTAAGTTTGTTTTTGGTCGAATTACACTTGTCCAATAGAATTAGGACATGTGTTAGGGTAATATTAATATCATATTTACCCTTAGTTACCCTATTTACTATTAACCGCGGTAAAAAAAAAAGTTACTATTCACCAAAAAATTATTTTTATCTCATCGAACCACATTTTACTTACTGATATCAACCGTGTCTGTCAGATTTTTGAAATTCCATTCACAGAAGCGGTAGAATTAAGTTTTATGCAAAAATTCAGTTTTTAACCTACCACTTAGTGGTTTCACTATTCATCAAAAATTGAAAGTTTTCAGAAAAATACCAAAATTTCACCCTAGGCTAATTTCGATATTCTGAGTCCAAAAATGAAGTCCATTTTGAAAAATAAAATTTATAAAATTTCAAAAAGTGGTTATTACTATTCATAACGGCTAGTTTTAATAGCATATTGTTGTTTAGTGAAACTCGGTATTGCGTACGACGCAAGCTATCGAGGAAGGTCGCGATTGCGTGTAAAGAAATCCAAGCAAGTTTTGTGTAGAAAAAGATTCCTTTGATGATTCATATAACATAAAATTCTCGGGTGTTACAGTGCCTAACTCCAAACTCTATCCTATCCATTAACCAGACCTCTAATACCACTCTTTCACGACCCCCTCCCCACAAATTGTACCCCTCCTGGGCCAGCAATGTGATAAGGGAGATAATGAACCATGATTCCCGCCTCCAGTAGGCCCCGGGTTGGCGACTAGCACCGAGGGTATAGTAAACACACAAATGGGAGGCATTACCCTCTAATAGAACACATGTATAAGAGAGAGATAAGATAGACACCAATCAACACCAACTCAGACTGAAATATAACGAAAACCCAAGTACACATATGAAATGTCATGCAGAAGTACTACATCTGAAAGGAGAAAAACTACAAGTACCCAAAAGAAAGTAAAAACAGCAGTAACCACAAGCCCGAATAGCTCCTGCAACCACAAGCTAGTAAACACCAGCCTGATCTCCAACCTGCTCCAAGTGACCTGAAAAAATAGTTTATATATACATAGGGTGAGTATAACAGTATACTCAGTAGGATCCTCCCCGAAGCCTCTCATGCAAAAGTAAATAAATCATGCTAAAGCACATTGAATAACAAGTGAAACTAACTCCTCACCTAAACAGGTACACTAAGTTCCCAACCTCACCATGGATACTCTCACCAAGTAACGCATACAAGAATATAGCATGTAGTAAAGAATATCAACGATAACCCACTACTACTTCCCCATTGGTTTCCCGCTTTACCCCAACATTGCATGTCCTAAGCATCTCTCTCCAAAAAGGCTTTCCTGCAGACACCTGGGTGAAGCACCGAAATATGAACCTTGTGCACCACAAGGATTGCCCGCAGACACCTCGGTGAAGCACCACACCATCCTCACAACCAAAAGTAACCAGGGAGTTTTTGGGAGCCACCACAGCTCACATAACATGTATCATACATCGGGTATTATACCTCAAGCCATTACAGCCCATACACCGAGTAAGGATCCTCAAGCCATCACAGCCTATACACATTACACCTATAGTAGTCCATATGATACTATATCTAGAATATATGTGTGTGAATATACACAAGACATTATAGCCCTCTACACACATATATGGGGAAAACTAACCATTGTGCCTGCCAGCACAAGTAACTACCAAGAGAAGAGATCGGGGCCAAAGGGGGTAGTCAGCCATTCATCCTCCCACCAGAATGTTGGGAACCCCCCCCCCCAAGGCTCAAAATCCCCAGGGTGTCAGTTTATATTACTGAAAGGGTGTAGTAGCTTATAGAAACACAAAAATTATAGGATATATCATAACTCACAACCACATAATGGGCATCACCTAGTTTTAGACACAACAGCAGCTAACTTCTATCAGACTTCGGGCTGCTACTTCTAAGACTAGGTATCCTATAAGCACACAACCATTTAAAGAACTATATTATATCACTTCATTCCCTTTTTCTTTTCAGTTCCACTTTACGTTAATTAATTCTATATACATTAATTAACCATGAAAAATTCCACATTAAGTTTCATTAGCATCATACCCAATTCAATTGTTCCTTCAAAATTACAACCTCATCATTATGTTCGAGCAACTCCAAATCCATGGGTTAACACTATTTAATTAATTATTCATTACAGAAACACTTTCCCATATTCCTAGGCATTCTAGAAAATCATTTTATGCTACTAAACACAAGTGGGCTTAACACGGTGAGTATATGTACTACCCGTCGAGTCTTTACCGCCTATAGCAAGTGCATAGACCCATTCCCCCTTGAGAAGCTAAACACGGAAATCATGTGTCATACCCCACGTGTCCTCGCCTCTTTCGGGATAAGGGTAAGCAAGACCAACTACCTCGAGCAGTGGGGAAAATTAAAGAAGATAATCAACCAATCAAAAAAAACAGCAAGCATCCAACAATCACATTAATACCATTCCATCAACCCGGGTGTCCTCCCCGAAACCCACATGCATAAACCGATGCATCTCACCACTCTAGGCGTCATCTGCTGCCACAACCAAAAGGCCTCTATGCCCCCACATATCACAACAACCATCCAGGATCACGTCACAACACTAGCAGCAAGAAAAAAAACATCACATCAATTGGCCTATTATCCATTAACAATCAAGAGGGTAACTCAGAACCCTTCAAGAAATTACCAAACAATCAACTATTTAATCCATCTTAAATTAACATATTGGTAATTATTTGGTTCCAAAATCAGGAACCTAACCAGTAAGCTATCACAAATGATCAAACATGCTTACTTCACCAATTTTATTAACATCAAATTACAACAAGAACCAGATTTATATTCATGCCTCTTTATCTTTAGCCAAACAATTATCAATTAACCCCGTTTTATGTTATTTACCGATTTTTATCAGGAACAAGCATAGATATCACACTATCTATCAAAACAAGTGTCAACAACATACGATCGATATCAATTTATTTATTCAGTTCAAATATTTATTATGTCAATTCCATTATCATCCAGTGGGATAAAACATGCTAACATTACAATTGCACGTAAAATAAATAGAAGCAACGAATCCACTACCTCAAGGGTTTTTGACGAAAACCCCAAAAAACAAAAAACGTACAAGAAATTCGGGTTGATTCTCCAAGAATCCTCCTTAGATCTCCTCTCCTAACACAACCAAGACCAAAACTCATCACACTTGGTATCCACATACTTAGATCTACCCATAATGGGCATAGATCTAAGAAACTATAAGAAGAGGATAAGTAGATCTAAGTAGATCTAATAAACCAAACAAGAACGAAGAAGAACGATCACATACCTCAAGAAACCGGCTTTGATTTGTCAAGAGAAGCCTTCATATCACCTCCAAAACTCTTGGGAGAGGTTCTTCTACCTTCAAGTGAGGGTAATCCCAAGTTTTGGCCACTTAGAAGCTTAAAAGAGCAAGTTAGAGGCGAAACGGTTGAGATCCACAATTTTATGATCTAGTTTAAGTGCCTCCATGGTTAGTCCGCACGGTTTGACAACCCGTGCGCTAACCGTGTGTTAGCAAATTCCTCGACCAACCTTCTCGCATGGTTTGGCTGCACGGTTAGACAAACCGTGTGGCTTCCATGCAGAAGCTACTGCCTCCAAGACCAACCTCGCACGGTTTGGCTGCACGGTTTAGACAACTCGTGCGTCGCTCATGTGAAAGCTATTTCCCTTTAGTTTTCTTAAAGATTCACCCAAACGCACCCACAAGTCACTACTCCAAAACAAGGGTAGTTAGAAACATCAAAAGTACCTGAAGACGTAACGTGACGTTACAGTTCACAACTTCCTACCGTCGAAACGGTTCATCGAAAAGGAATATTTTGGAAAAGCGTTGGGGATAAGTTACCTTGACCTCCCGGAACACCTCTAACACAACATTTCCACAAAGTAATGGGATGTAGAGGTTCGGGCCAAGACAAGTAATAAGTATTGAAGGTATTGTAAACCTTGAAGAGTTATCTATTTTTCTATAACAAATTGGACATAGAACCACAGAAAAATATATAACTAATGAAATTTTTGTATTAGCCATGAAATATACATTAAACCAACAGAAAATAAAAAAAACATTGAAATTAGTTATTAGGGAATATAATTACCCTCTTATAGGAACTAAGTGGGTATTTAGAAATATTATATATGATCATGAAATTATCATTAGATATATGTTTAGACTTATTGAAAATTGATACAATAATAAAAAAGGGAATGACTATGGGAAGCATTTTCCCATGTCTATATATTAAATGATAATAGTATTATTCTAACCTAAAAAATCTCATGAAGTATAAATTATTTCATAAGTATGTTAATTCAACCTTCTAAATAGTTATATTGTTGTGCGAGTTTATGTTGAACAACCTCCCTATTTTTAAAATCCCCTTTTTCGAAATTTTATTTTCAATGTTACTAAATCCCTTTTTGATTTTTCCCTACCCACTAGATCATGGTGTGAAATGTTATGTTATTTTAAATTAGAAAATATATTTTATGTATTTTTATTATTTCAAACTATTTTTAATAAAAATAAAAAAAATATATTTTTTAATTGTTCAAATATATATTGATGATGGAATTTTTGGATCAACTAATAAAAAATAGATCAATGGATTTTCCAAGATTATATAAAATAAATTTGAAATGATAATAATGTGTGACCTAAATTTATTTATTATATTTTATATTTATAAAAAAGAATTTGTAAATTTTTAAATTAGTGGAAATAAAAAAATAATTTAATTATGAAATATGGAATTGAAATTGTATGATAAAAAAATTCTTATAACTTCCAACATAAGGATTAATTTGGATAATGATGGGAAATTATTTTAAAAAAACATGTATATAGGGATAATTTTTACCTCACTCTTCTTGATTGATAATTGACTATAAAGTATGATTGTACTATAATTATGTGATATATTCTAATAAAATACCATAGAATCAATGTTTAAATTATTCCAAATTAATTTAATGTTATTTAAAATGCACAGTTCCACTGAAATTTGTTTTCTAATGAATTATTATTTCAATTTAATATCATATTTAGATACTAATTTTATAAGTTGTTGATTAGATAAAAAATTCCATAATAACTTCCAACTATCTTATTAAATTTTTGGATTCATTTTTGTAAATGAAGGAAAACTCAATTCAATTATATACTCTAGAATTAAAATACATTTCTACTAGTAGTTGAGGGGTGTAAGTGTTTTTCATAAAACAAACCTTGATAAATCATGGATTTAATTTTAATTAGGTAACAATGAAATATGATAAAAATACTACAAGAAATATTTCCAAAAATCCCATAAAACATTATAGAAAAATGAATAGTGATTATTGGCATCATTAAATGTGATATCACACTCAAAAACATTATATCAATATTAAATTTATATATATTGAAAATTAGATATTTGATATATTTACTATGTCTCTCACTTCAGATGTATTTTATTTTATTATAATAGTAAAGTTTAATTAAAATTAAAATGAATTTATATATGAGTTTTTTTATCTTTAAAATATATTTATAATTTAGTTCTAGTTAATTTTTAATCAAATAAATTTTAATTATTTATATTTGACAATAGTTTACAAATTTAATTTTTTATGTTCTTTTAAATATTTATTTTTAGATTTTGTAATTTCACTATTTATGTCCCATAATTTATTTTATTTTCATTTATTTATTAATCTATGTTTCAAATCCCAAAAAACCCTTTCACACCTATAACTATTATGAACCAAAACCTGTAGTCATTTCACTTGATAATGTTAACATTATCCCCTCTATAAATTCCATTATACGAGATCCCCCTCAAAAGAATCTCTTTAATCCATTATTGCATCTCTATAATCTATATGTATTTATAATCCACTACCTTGGTGGAGCATGGTTATGTATTAATGGATATTAAAAGGTTCCATACGACTCTGGATGAATGACAAGGCTTCCTTATTGAAATAGAGAGTTATTCTTGGTATTTCCATTGATCTTGCCTCATTGAATAGTTATCATATTATTTAGAGTAAATACAAGTATCTTTAAGGCTAATATTACATTTTTTATGAAAATAAATGTGGTTTTTTATTTATGAAATATGTGAGGATGCTTTATATGAATAAATAGTATCATTTTTTTATAGTGGGGATAAAATTTATTTTAAAATAAATTTTATTGAGTTTTATATCTCTTCTGATGATAAGGGGAAAACAAATTACTTTCCTCATGATGGAAGCTATAATTTGATCTAGAACATGGATATTATCTATTAGAATTAACCTGATGATATAATCAAACAACTATTCAAGAAATTTGGGGTTGATTATAATACATTTAAATACCTCTATGATGAAAGGAATGTCTTGTATAGATGTATTGAATATGGTATTTCTCAAATGTAATGATATTTTTATAAGGTACTCCTCCATGATTTGTATTTTCATAATATACTATTTAGTAAGAATAAGGTTATCCTATAAAGATATGTGTTTAAACTCATTCATCACAACTAACAAGTTAAAGGAAGTATGATTTATTACCATTTTGGTAGGATTCTATCTCTTTTGTTTTAAAATAAAGTTGTGTATTTGAATGAAATTAAACCTATCTAGTGTCAAAAATTAAACACGATAATAAAAAGTCTTCCAAAACCCATTTTTTATTCTTATAATTTATCATCATGTATACTAGTTGTATATAGAAATAAAATAGATGATATACTAGTTATAATACTTTTTTCACTGGTTTAGGGGGTGATATTTCTCAAGTTACTCATCCCTAGGATGGAACAATCACTAAGGGGGGTATTGTTAGAGAATTAGTTTTTTAACCTAATTTTATGGTATATAGGAACTAGATGAAGGTTTGGGGGTTGCATTAGAATAAAAAAAAGTTTCTAATTTACATTCTATTCCTAATGTTCCAAAATTTGGAACTATAGACATGAAAATAGTGAATGAGGTCACCAATTATATTTATCTATATATTCATTGGGAGGAAAATTTCAAAACTCATATGTAAGTTTATTTACCTATTGAATCACTTTCTCCACCAATGAATGATAATTTATATATACATGTTCTTGAATAAACTGCTAATGTAGGATCTATAGAATATTCTACTTATGGGATCTCAAACCCTCCTATAATTTAAGAGATCAAGAATGTTTTTATGATGTTTATCTATATAAAAATATTATTATTATAGTATATTAAAAAATAGATATTCGATTTTAACATGTTCATAAATTTTCTATTGATATATTTATTGAATTTTAATATATCAATGGTTCATTTAGTGATCTCAAGGATGAGATAAAATAAAATAAGGTTGGTTTGAGTAAAATTTAAGGAAAAATTATTTCTAATACTAATTTCAACATGATTATAAAATTAATGGATTATTAGAATACTATACTAAATGAGATTTAAGATGTTCATCTAGATTACCCTATTTAGAACAAATGATAGTTTGATTATTTTAATTAATTGATTCTCGAACTAAAGTATAATTTTTCTACCAAATAAGAGTTTAATTAGTTAAGTATAATCGTTGCATAATAGTCTCAAATGACTGGTACTGTATCCTAATGGAAGTATGATTTTTCTATGAATTTTATAAAAGAAATATAATGGTTAAGATATAATATCAAAGATTAGTTTCACCAACTAATGTGTTTGGTAGATAGATACTTTTATTTTCTCAAATTATTTCCCCAAATTTTATATCTTTCTATATAATTATATAATTTAGATTTTCAATCATAATTTCACAAGATATATTTAGATTCATGTTATGTGAATGAGAGTTTAGAAATTATTTAGAGTTATTTAATCTCACCACGGTTTTTGTAGGATTATATATAATAAATTCTCTCATAACTTTAGGAAGTCAAAAAATGATGTTAACTTGTAAATTCAAGGCACTGATGACCAGTTAGTTAGTGTCATTTTATATATTGAGGAGTTTTTTCCATTAATATAATCCAAATTTAATGAATCCTTTAATATGTATAACTATATCATAAGGTTAATGGACAAATGTATAGTATATACGAGAAGAAGTTTTAAATTCTATAGACCGAATTAATGGAACAATGAGTGGTATCTTAGAAAGTCTCTAACTATTCACATTATCAACCCAAATATAGTGCACAATTGTCTACCAATAGTAACAAAATAATGTTGTATAGATTAAATAAATAAGTAAACTCACATCCATTACATTCTTCTCATACCCCTATATCATTTTCTACTCTACTACCTATCTCAAATAGTGTTGTTCAACTCTGTAAACTGTTGGTTGAGTATCTTGATTAATTGATATGAATGTTTAATATTGTGATGCCATGTTACCGAATTATAATGATTTTGTTGGGGAAGTAGGGAAAATTTTATATACATAGTATGATATAATAGTATCATATTCTTTTGATCCCTCTTCTTTCTTTTGTGATATGATTTTAGTGGGTTAATTTTAAAAATTCAATTATGTGCTCAATAATTCCCATGTAGAATTTTCAATGAAATACCTACAAGGATATAAGAATATTTTTGACCAAAAAATGGATTTTGTTAAAGGATTGAAATTTTTTTAGATTCTATATTTTATATATTAGGAATAAGATCCATTGGACCCACTCCATGTGATAGGCGCACCTGTTCTCACCAATGGTTGGTTACAACTATTTATATATCCACCTTTTATCGGTAAATGAAATATAGGTTAGATGAGGATGATACACCCAATTCAACTCCTATATAAATTTCTCAATATATTCTATTCACTATCCCAAGGATGTATGATATTTATGTCACTTAATTTCACTAAGAGAAGATCCTAGATACCCTGGTGTGACACTCTTGTAATGGTTACAGTCATTTTTAGGCGATAATCATTAGAATTTCAGGTTGTGAGTGATATCATTCCTCATATATTAGAACCCACCTCTACCTATTCCTATTATACCACATCCCAGTAACCTCCTTCTCATCCAGATCCTACAATTGATTCTATTCTCCATTCTTGAGAATAATTGGTTAAAACACTACATATTATGCATTTCTTTATATTTAATGAAATTATAGTTTTGGTTTTAGTTTATAGATCATTTTATTTTTTGTTTTTATTTATTTTTGTTATTTTTTAATACTAACTAATTCCATATTAAATTAATATTCAAATTTAGTATCATATTCCCACAATATAATATATATTTGTTCCATATTAATTATTCCTTATCCATTATATTATTTATTTTTTATTTCGAAAAAAAATGGAAAGAATCTAAGGAAAACTCATAATTTTATGGTTTTTATGATTTTTCAAGTCTTTGTATATTCTTATAGATATGTTTTTTCTATATCAAAACCATTATAATCTTATGTTTTTTATTATGGGCATTCTGGTCATAAAAAGGGTGTATTTTAGAATACAAATGTTCCTCCATCACGTCTCATGTATTATATGTATTAATTCCCACAAAAACAATTTTTAATATATCCAATAAATCTCTCTTTTTATGTTTGATTAAATGGGGTTCAATTATATTTTTATATTTTGATGTTAATTCATCTCATAATTGATTCTTTTATATTTTTAAAACATTTTTCTTTCAAGGATATATTTGGATATGCGAAAATTGCATACATGAGAACCTGATTGCGTGAATTTTCATACATAGTGAATCTAAATATATAAAATCAGCTCAAAATTGAAATTTTCTACACCAGATCTCAAACATTGATAATATGTCTATTCATTAATATTGATGATAAAGAATCGTCTATGTCAATAAGATGTCAATGTAATGATATCGGTTGCACCAAATCACCGATATTAATAAGATAGCTACAATAAAATATAAAATACACATAATTTGGTTATATATATCCTTCATCTATAAAAAATTACATATAAATTAAAATTTTATATTCAATAATCAGATACATATAAACTATTATGATGTAAATTGTAAGATGTTATGTTTTAGCTATATGGTTCTTTATCCTATGTAAAATTAATTACACTAAAGATTTAGATCTATGGATCCTCTAGTTATACTGATTTAGACAAAGAGAACCATTTGCACATGTATATTTGAATTCATATTAATATTTTTTTCAATGTGATATCTAGTACATAAATTTATTCAACATGAAGTCTATTTTTTCATTCATGTTATGGAAACTCGTCTTATATATATTACCATTGGTGTATTTTAAGGAAAATTGATAGTTTTTATATGGTTTGGAATAGAATAATAGTAAATAATCTATATGAGACTTTATAAAATCTATATGTTCCCTGAATGGTAAAATTGAATATATTATTTATGTTTTCTAACCTTTTTTCAGGGAATGAATTGAAATAATGATTAAGAATATTATTTCCCCCACACATATTCATTTAATTAATAAATCTTCAATGGAATCTATGCATGAGAATATATAAGTTGAATAAAATGAATAATTGTGTATCCATTCAATAAAATTGATCTCTCTATATCTCTTAAATATCACCATCTTATTCCTTGTGAAGTAAAAAAGAGATATTTTATAAGAGAGATTATGTATTATATATTTCTAATACTATAATGTTTACAAGAAAAATCATTGGATATTATAAATTATTCCTTGAGATTATCTTAATAAAATAATTTTTTATTCTCATATAATACTTCTCTAATTCCAGTTGATTATTGCAAAAATGTACATAAACTGAACTTATTATTCTATATCATTTATATTATTATGTATTTGAACACTAATTACACCATTTTTGGATGAAGGATTTCATATTTCCAATAAATGGGGCCCTATAAAATATTATTCGTTTTTTTACCAATTTATGTCTATGTTCCATCAATATATGATCTCTATAGGAGAAGTAATAGACATAGTGAAAATCACCAAGATAACTAAATGAGTGATGATGGAGTGGATTTGGGGATATTTGTTACCCAAAATAGTATAAAATATCATATTTCCCTTTCTACTATTTTCTTTTATTTTACTACCTAATTGTTATTTTTATTTCAAAGAATTTTTTTAGAAAGGATAACAAATTTTAGAATTCAATTCAACCCCCTCTTGAGATATTATTCAACTAATATAGGAAATTTGTATGTTTCAAGCCTATAATAAGGGATTGGATTTATACATCTTTATCGGTATGTAATTGTGATAGTAAGAAGGAGTAACTATAAAAATATTTCATTAGAGAGATGAACACAATTTCTAATTCGTCCTTATTTAGATTCATATTTTCTATCTTTTACCTATTGGGATTTTAGATGTTTTTTAATTATACATTTTCAATGATTATGAAATATTGTGGACGGAGAAAAATATTCATCATGGAGCTCTGTGTGCAATTTTGAATTATTTGGGATAGGGTATACTATGAGGAACATTTCTAATTATTACCCCTTAATCACATTTTAGAAAACGATTTTGATAAAAAAAAATATGTATAATGATTTATCATCATTTTAGAAATCTAGTTAGAATTGAATTATGGGGGATATATTTTAGAAATCAACATGAGATATGAGGTAGACCTCATGGAATTGGTAATAATTCCTCATACTTTTCACTCATAAAATCAATGCAAGGTAGTTCTTCCCTATATCATAATATATCACCTCAAAAAACAAAATTTTTGTTATTTGATAATAAAGCATGGTTTCCTTTAATACATCACACGTCTATGAAAGTAGGGTTCCAAGTGATCATTCTATGGTTCCACATAAAGGTTTTGGGTATTACCTTTGATAAGGGGAATTAATATCAAAGTGTGTAGAAAGTACTACCAAATATCATCGATTATATTTTAAATTTCTTCATCATAGTGATAATAAACCCTTTCTACATCACCATTGTTTAGGAAAAACACATGATGGTGAATTTAACTACAACATTCCTGATGTAGGTGAGGTACCACATATGTCTTAATAACTCTTTAAGGTTATTATGAGAAATAATATCAAGTATTTCAAAGTAATTATCATGGCCAATCTTATTGTCATGATAATTCACCATGAAGTCGAGAAATGTTTCCATTATAACCCTAAATGAACATTTCATGTGGATTATATTAAATATGTTTTAACATAGTTGGATGAATAATAATTACAAATAAACAATATGATAAAATATTTCATGAAATTTGAACAACATATTTTCTCAATAGTATTCTAAATTTTACCTCAAAATGTCTTGAAAAAATTGTGCATGGACTGGTTGTAGATAGTTCAAAAAAATTCATTTCAATGGGAATTACATGTTAATTGTTTACCCCTTGGGGTTCGATATAGGTAGTAGCATCCTAAAAATTTGGGGTTATTTATATCTTACTATTGATGAAATATCTATCCATAAATTAGAAGTCTTAGAATACATATATTTCATCAATCAATGGTTTGGTGATCGTGACTTTAAAATTACCCTCTGGGAAATGGTAGTTCAAATCTCTAAAGTCAATTATAACATAATTTGTTCAATGTTTTCTTGTTGGAAAAAATAGTGGTTAGCCATTTTAAGTATTTATCATCCCAAATGAATTTTTATTCGATCACATTGTATAATTTTGATTCCTTTTTTACAATATGGGTCAAATTCATTCTATTTACTACCTATTTTTTGCCACAACTGTCATTTGGAACACCCAAATTCTCGGTATCCATATTGTAATATAACATGGAAATATATAGGTAATTACATTTTAATTAATACTAATGGTGTTTAAGGAAGGATACATACTTCTATTATTCATTTAGATCTAAAATTAAACTGGTCAAATTTAGATAAAATAGTCCTATGTACCAAGATTCACCTTTGTGACTTCATAAATTGTGGAGATAATAATCTAAGTTTTTACTATTGGTATGTTTACTTCTATTATACAATAATAAAAGGGTGTCATTATTGAATTTCCAAAGGTTAACCTAGGGTTTAGGTCGTCATATATTTTCAGTTATGTTAATTTCTATAGGTTTATGGGGTTGATAATATAATAATATCATATATAAAATTATTAAAATATAAAGGATAGTGGTTAATGAATAATGAAGAGGTATATTAGATCAATTAAATCATGTAATATTGTAATTTTTGATGATTTTTTTCATGATTCCTACCTTATGTTCTAAATTCAATCACTAAATCCCCTCATTTCCATTTTGTTTTCATAAAATTTAAATATATATATATATATAATAAATTAAATTATAATATTGAGATATTTACATTAAGGATCCTTCTGAAAGACATCCTTAGGTAAACCATCTGTTTTATAGGGTACAAATAAAATTTTGCTTAAGGAAATTAATAGAAACTCTCATCATTTTGTTGTCCTTACCGAGGATCCAATAAAATCAATAATTATTTCTTTTCACTTTGTAAATATTTTTTATTCTTAAAATTTTAAAAAATATTATAACAAGTTATTGGAATCATTTTTTTCATCACCCCTACCATTAGTGAAAATGTGAAACTATTTTCGCAATTTATCTGAGGGTGTGGAAATCAAAAAATTTTGATAAGGAATTCATAGTTCTCATTAAGGACCTAATGGAAAACCTAAAAAATACATCTTTTCAATGGTTGACCAAGTAAATCAATGATATTAACTGAATAATGTAAAAAAATTCAATAATGTAGAATTATAGTTAGATAAATATTAAATATATGTAATATTAGAATATAAGAGATATTACATAAACCCCATGATAAAAATAGTAAATAAATAAAGTGAACGAAGTAGGAATTGGATGGATTATTAATGAGAACTAACCTTCCATGCGTGATGTTGTGATCATGTATATATTTTATATTAGAAAATTTTTCAAAGGGTAAAACCCAATCTAGTATTCACTCAAATATTACATCAAAAAATTGAAAATTACAATGTGGTTGATAGAAGAACACTAAAATTTTAATTATTAAAAATATATATTATACATTATAAAATGAAAAAATAATCTTAGGAGATTAAACTAAAAGCCTATTTGAAGAGATATTTTTGTTCAAGTATTTATTTTTATAATTGGTTAGAAATTCTCAATGAAACCACTCTCTTGGGATAATAACTACTTTATCTATGTTACATGCCCAAAAAATGAATAATTGATATTTTTTAAGTAGTGGGGATGTATGGGATACAAAATTTATAAATTTAAAATTCGAAAACTAGGTTAAAATGAATCCTAAGTTTCATTCCATGAAAGTAACTTTAAAAATTATAAAACTAGTTGTACCTCTAGCTTAATTAAATGTTTTATTTTTACAAATCACTAATTTGAAAAAAAAAATATCCCAATATAATCATGGATTATTATTTTTATAATACATGAAATTATATCTAGATTGACAAGTCCAATCTATTATTGAATTTAGGATTCATGTTCTCCATCCAATTATATGATACATCTCTTGGTCTTCAATGATAATATTTATCCTAACATGTATAAATTTTTATAGAAAAAAATAAAATTAAAACATGATACATATAACATAAAAATATTAACCTACTAGATTGTACTTGAATGAAAAAAATTAAATTTCCATGAAATTATCAAATTAAATATCTAAATATTAATTTCAATTAACTTGTCACATAAATATAAATGTGGGAGAATTAAATAAATTATTACCATTAAAAAACTCCAAAAAATTATAGTTTATAAACTCCCCAAAAAATAAATATTTCACTCAAATGGAATCTTCATATACCCAAATCAATTTCCAAAAAAAATTAATCAGATAATTTTCATGTTCCTTTCCAAAATAGATTTTATCATGTCTCATTAAATAGAAAAATGTTTTATTTTCTTCTCCCATGTTCAATTTTTTTCAATACCATGTATCTATCTAACACCCATTCACAATCTGGTTCACTTCAAAATTCATGTTTGACAATACATAATCAAATTAAATATAGTGGTATGATCATATTTCATCAAAATTCATGTATCACTATAGGCTTGTATATTCTATCACATATCCACCATAAGAGACATGAAATTGTAGTTTATCATGTTGTATTTCAAGGTTATTTTGTATCTAATGGTTTGTGGGTAAAATCATTTATAAATTCAAAGACTAAAAATATAAGGTAAACTATTTAATAAAATTACATGAATATTAAAGTTAACGCACATGAAATATAAATCACTCAATTCCCAATGATAAAAAGTTCTCCACACAGTATTTTATTTATATGGAAAACCATTCAAACCAAAAAAAATAACTTGATGGTTTAATCCTAATTCTACCCTATTTTTTAATTTTTTTCATCATAGATAATATGATCATAGAATTTATTGAGAGAATGAAAAATCATTCACATGATTTTTGTGTAATATATGAGTCATAAAATTAGAAATTATGATTAACAAAATCCTATATCTATTAATTTTTTCATTTTTATAGAGGAGAGGAATAAAATAAATGATGTATAATAGATAATATTAACTCACATGCATTCCTCTCACTACTGCTATAAATTTAAACACAGACCTAAAAACCTATTAATAAGGTACATTGAAAATTAGGCACAAAAAACACTCTTCCACATCAATCAAATATGAAATATGAATAAAAATTTATTAATAGTTAAGGTATGTAAGTAAAAAATATATTTTAATGTTTCTTAAACATATATAGAAATTCATATATTAAATGGGATAAAAAGGGTTGATATAAAGGGTATGTCTCCTATTTAAATATTTTTTTTATCCAAATAAATGGATGAATCATATTTTTTTCATCAACATAAATTTTTTTAAATATAAAAAATCACAATTTCAAATTCTCACACAGAATTCATGATTCCCTCATGAATGTGAGGTTATTGTAAATAATATGTCAAAAATGGTTAATAATACCTCTTAATACTGGGAAAATGTTTTAGGATAGTGTTTTTTGAAGATAAATTTTATAAATTATTTAAACTAATATTTTTTTCAAAATAAAATTCCAATAAATGTTCCCAAATCAACAATAATTTAAAAATAAACTCTAATAAAAAATCATATTAATTATCCCAAAATAACTTTAAATTATAAAAATGATCATTAATATTCATTCATGTATAGTTTTTGTTGAAAGAAAAATAAATGAGTATATTATGAATTTCTATACTCGCACACATAAAAATTACAATCCATTTGAATGAAATAACATGTAGTAACTGTAGGAAAGGTATCAGATAAGAAGGGTAAATAAATCCTAGTTTTTTTATATATATAGTTAAATTGATTTATGATCCATGTAAAGACCTTGTACAACGTTCAAAATAAAACAAGTACATTAATAAAAATTATATAAATTTTTTAAATGAAAAAAAAAATCATAAGAATGGATTATTAAAATATATATATATATATATATTTGTGTAATCCTCACCACTAGACAATATTGTGGTCATCCCTAATCTGAAGGAGGATTTAGTTTCATTGATAGTATCTACTGTATTTTATTTATCCTGATAACACTGAGAAGACAACATGATTGGATACCCCTTTGAAAATATAAAAATGAACAACCACTCAATATAGGAAAAAAATAAGGAAGTGTTACTTCCATTCAATTTTTATGGTTTCTTACTCCATTAAATGTGCATGATGATGTATAATATAGAATCACACAACCAGTGGATCCTTGATCCCATTTTATTATTCAAACACCCCCTATTGTGTAGTTTATTGGTAACATTCATGGATAGTTTCAAAATTTACAATTATAGATACACTTCATTAAAAAATCATTTCACCATTCTATTTGATAATGATAAATATATAAAGAGTTAAGTATAAATGATTCCCTAATTATGATCAAATTCAGGGGAGGCTTTCAAAGACCCATTGATTATCTTTACATTTTTATTCAACCACTATATTCTCCTATATAGTATTTACTTCATCCTCATCATCATTACTCCATTAAGAATACTTAGGCACTACTTATTTAAAAAAAATATGGGTAGTTGATTTGAATTGATAAGAGTTTAAAATCAAAATCAATATAATCTATTATTAAGTCCATTCACTCCAATATAATAACTCCAAGTGTTTATTTCAAAAAATTATTCTTTGGGGATTCTATAATTATATACTAAATATGTGTTTTGTGGTTTAGTTTCCTTCTTTATGATATCATTTTAAAATTTAGGATGTGTGAGATTATTGTTTGACATAGTCCTATATTGATAGAACAATGTTATGTAGTGTTAAAATTCAATGAGTTACAATGATAATAATTAAAAATATAGGTATTTTTTAGGCCCATAATATGATCCTTAAACATCTTCTCTCAAAGATTGATTTTCACATGCCTCATCTCTAACATGAATATAGAAACACAGTTTCACTAATGACATGGGGTAATGTAAACAAAGAATTATTTTTTAATATATTTTCTTAAAATTTTAGAGAACTAAAATATTTAAAATATAAAATTAAGTAATGTGTGATACAGTTGGATCCCCAATTAGGAATCGATTTTTTTAGAATTGTTTTGTATGATATCTAAATACATTTTATTTTTACTAATTACATCATAGAAAATATCCTCTATAATCATTCTTGAGGATACAAAATATCAATAAAAAGTATCTAAATTTAATTTTTTTATTTTTTTATTTTATATTCTATCAAAATAGAAAAAATGGGGGTTTGGTTGAGTGAATTCATATTAAAATTATCACACGAGAAAAAATATTAATTTAATAAACAATATTACACAAGTAAATTGATCTATTAAAAATATAAATTATCCTTTCATAATTATACCTTATTCTTAAATTCATTGAACTATGATCCCCTAATATTTTCAACCCCTAAAACCTATAGTAATTAACAAGACCATAATGATAGGATTATATTAATCCAATGATAAATTTAGAACATCTAATCATGGAACCCAATTATTATTGTGATCCAAACCCCAACTTATCATTAGTGGAAATATATTTTTGTATCTCCACCATAAAGATTGTTATTATTTATGTTTTACTATTTGATTTAAAACCATAATTTTTTTCAAAATTTGATTATATATTATGATTAAAGTTTCTATTGAATGATCCAAACAAGCTTGGCCTTGATTTCTATGTGCTTAAAAATGTACAAATTGGGTCAAAAGTAATTATCATTTCTCATAAACAAAATTAAACACCCAAATTTTCTAAATAGGTGTGGTTTATGGTAAATGAATTCATTTTTTATTTCTATTTCATTTTTAATAATATTAGTCTAATCAAATAATGGATGAAAATGGTATGGGATGCAATTGAACTGATATACAAATGAATGAATTTATCCCAGTATTAAATTCAAGGCTATTTTCTCCGTCCTTATATGTGATCAAGATTGTGTTCATAAAATATAATATTTATCCTAACATGTCTATAATTCCATGAAAACAAATCAAATTAAAAAAAATTGATAAAATAAAAATTTTATGGAAAAACCATTCTAGTTGAAATGAAAAGACTAGAATTTCCATTTAATGTCAAGATTCAAGACCAAATAAAAATTTCTGATTAAATTATCACATTAAATAATTTGGGACAATTATCTTATTTATTATTATTAAAAAGTTTGATAAAATTAAATATTAATTAATTGAATGAATGAATAGTCATGCCCTTGGTTTTTGAGAGGGATAAGAGTCATAAAATTAAGGAAACCTAATAAGCCACTCTAATATGAAAAAAATAAAAAAAAAATTGCTGAGAATTATAATGAATTTATTCATTGATTTTTTTTGGATCATGTCCATATTAAAAACTGGCTTCATGGACAACATTTTGTATTTTTGAATTGAGTGAGGTATATTTATTGGGGTTTCACATGAATATCGATGCAATGATATTTAATATTTTTAAATTATATTTTTATCCTTTTTATTTTTAATTAATTTTCCCAAAAAAACGTATCCACCAACCCACATTTAAGTAAGTATCTTAATTAATTATAATTTAATATCTCATGGTGAGATGAAATGAGAGTCCTTATAAGCCTATGTTGATATATGTATTTTTCTATGAATCTATAGATTAAATTTCTCTAAAATTAATAATGAAATGAATTTTCATTTTATGTAGGTTATGATTGGGTATTGAATTAATTTATAGGGTAGAAAAAATTTACATGTGAAAGAATGAAATACAAAAAATTATTTATGAATGAGACATGATAAATTATTTTTTTGTAAAATGATCATGAAAATTCAATCATTACTAATTTTTGTGTGTGCTTTGATGTCGGTATATGATGATTACCAATATGGGAAATATTCAATCATGGGTGAGTTAATAAAAATTTAATTTATTTAATATTTTAAAGTTAAGTAATTATTTAACTCTACAACATTGAGTTTTATGTGATTAATTAATGGTAATTTATTATTAGAGATTGAATTTGAAAATCCCATTGAGATTATAGTTTATCCCATTAAACTACACATAAATATTTTTATCTTACAATTTTATATTTAACAAATATTAATTTGAAAATTTTAGAAATAATATTTCACAAGTTGTGACACATATTATATCTGAATACCATGAGCTAGATGACAAGTTTCAATATTGAACATGGGATCTGAATTATATATTGTGTTGGATTAATCAATTCAAATACCACTTCAATGTTTTTTCCGTAATATTTTTATTCAAAATTATATTTGGATAATATTTCTAAAAAATATATATAATTATATCCTAAATATTTCATTCAACTAAATATAAACCTATTTTATTCATTTTTAAGATTAATAATGTTATATAAAAATAGGGATTCATTTAGTCCTTAATTTAAATCATAAATTCAATACATTTTATAACCCTAACCTATCCTCTACATTCTAAATATTAATTATACACTTTTATATGGTATTTTCATATATTAGTGAGAAATTAAAAATGATTTTGGTTCTATTAAAAAAATTTGAACAATCAGGAGAAATAAGGATTTCATTAAATTATCACTTCTAATAGGATTTCAATTTCATATTATATATTTATTTTGTTTTAAGTGTAATATATATTTTTAATAAATAAAAAAATATTTTAATTCTATATAAATAAATTCATTTTTTTTATTTGGTTTGGAATATATGATTTTAGATGATATTGGGGTATTCCCTTTGATTTTTTTTAAATCATCTCCAAAATAATAACTTCTCCCTTGGAAGACTATTTCCCAATTAAATAAAAAATAATTCCTAATACCTTAAATATTTTTGGATCCATGGTTTCACTATAATTTATATATTTTGATAAATTAATTTAGTTTTAACTTTTATTGAAATCGATCAAGATAAAAAATGATCTCAAGGTCGAATATATTTGAGTTGTGGGAAAAAATCATTACTTATCAGATATAATCAACTTGGGGAGTAATTTTTTTAATAAAATATAACCCTAAAATATAAATATTTCACATCTCTCAGGTGGATATGCTTCCTTAATTTTATACTGATGAAAATTTATCCATTTGACCCTAATCAAATCAGTGTGTCATGATTGGTTATCCCATAGTTAATATAAGGTTTATTTCATCAATGTTTTGTGGAAAAGTTAAATTTTATAGAATTTTTAGGTTACACATATTAGGTAATCACTGTTAAATTTATTTAAAAATACTAGATAAAGGTGAATGAATATTGGTGGAGTATATTATATTGAATATATTTTTTTACTTTAGTGTTTTAAATGAAATTATTTTTATTGTTTCCTCACATTTATAATACAGTAATTCATCAAAACCCCCCATAATCTATTTTTTATAAAATTAAAAATAATATAATATAACAAGGTAAATTAGGAAATTGATATATCAACATTAAGGATACCCATGATAGATTACCTAGGATATATATTATGCCTCACTTAAAAAATATAAAATCATTATATAGAGTTCATTAAAATGCTAATAAAAATAATTCCATTGATATAAATCCATGTCAATCACTTATTATTTAATTTCACTCTGTAATTATTATAATACTTTAAAATCAAAAAATAATATTGAGATAAAATGGAATATTCATTTAAATTCCACCATGTATCTAGATAACCTATGAAGTTATTTTCATGATATATATGAGGGGAGTAATAATTCAACCATATAGGTAAGTAATTTAAAAATATTATTTATGACATGTAGGAATACCTAGTGAAACTAGTTTTAGATATATTGAA
This sequence comes from Viscum album, assembly GCA_963277665.1. Classification (NCBI taxonomy): domain Eukaryota; kingdom Viridiplantae; phylum Streptophyta; class Magnoliopsida; order Santalales; family Viscaceae; genus Viscum; species Viscum album. The sequence continues at coordinate 585,149,883 of OY728141.1, read as the reverse complement.
CAACGAGATCATATAATTATTGAAATAATTTCTAATGTTCCATAAAGATGAGGAAAAGGAAAAAAAATGAGCTTATCCTTAATAATTTTGAAGAAAATATATTGGAGGTGGAAGGTCAACTACACAGAACATATCCCTCACTTAATTCTACAATCCACTAAGAGGCCATAAAATAACAAAACTAGACATGAAGTTATTCAATTTAAGAGAATAAACATAAAATTATATTCTCTTATTTTTCATTTGACACTTTTACAAAATTAATTTCACTATCCATCTATTTACTATGAATAATAACATATGATTTCCTATGGGAGTGATGGTAATTTGGATGAAAATACAAATATAAAGTAGAAGGTGGTACTAGAATTCAAAAATGAATAATATCCAAGGGCCATTTGAGCTAACTTGAAAGATGATTGCTTTTCAAGGGATCATGTATATTTTATTTCCTCCCATTTAATCATTATTATATAAAATAGTTAAATTGTTTTACAAATTATTTTTATAAAAAATAATTACTTTTGAAAAAATCCATGGATTTTACCAAATAAACAACTGATGAGGTGGTGGTTTGGGAAGAGAAAGAGCTCAAGGAGACAAAGGTGATGCAGTTTCCTCCTCTATATAAACATAAAATTCTACTAGGGGATGAAATCATGGATTATAATATGGATTAAACCTTACTTATTTTCCCTTACTATAATTATTACTTATTTTATATTCTTATTCCATGTGTTGTATAAAATTTTTGTGTTTCAATCAATGGATCCCCATACTCATTTATATTAGTATTGTCCAAAATATGACATAGGTATAACTAGTATAAACATAAAACTTCCTAGAAGATAATCCATTCCTATCTATCATTTTTTCATTTACTACTTTATTTAATTTTTAATAATGAATTTTTTTTTGTCATTTGTAGAAGTTTGTATCTAGAAGATTAACTCGATGCCAATAGATATAAAATGTATCAGGTTATATCTCCCATTCTTTTTTGTTTACTTCAATATACCAGATAATAATTATTTAATTCAAATTGGTTGTTTCCTGTAGTTGTGGTGGAATGTAAACTAATATAAGAGTTTCATTTTTTTACAATTTCTTTTTTATATTTTTAGAAACATTAATCTTTAATGAAAATAAAAAAAATTAATCATGAATTGATTTTGGGAGATATTGAGTAAATTTTTAAATGTATTGGAGTTTTAAATAACTATTGATATTTAATTTTATTATTTAATTTAATTTTCAAAAAAAATGAGTTAGAATTTTTTTAAATAAATGTCCATGAAACCTAGTTCTAAAATATTTTTTCTAGTCCAGATAGGTATTTAAAACCATTTTTTCACATTATTCCCAATTCCCTCACATTATTCATAGAAACAAAGATTTTTTGTTAGAAAAAAAATTATTTATTATTTTCCTTTAAAATATTTATATTTTTTAAAATTTTTTATTTTTATTAATTAATTTAATTAGAAATGCCTATATTTAAACCTGAGTCATACCCTTTTTTTACCATTTTTAGCCCTTAATGGCTATGAATTGAGTTGATTTGTTAAGACACATTACAAGAAGATTTTTCCTTACCTTCCATAATTAATAATATGTTTTATGTATATTTCAAGTTTTATTATGGGTGAATATACTCTCATGTGTGTTCTTTGGGAAGAAGTTCATCGATATATGTATGACTTCTATTTTAATATTTATGAAATTTTTTAGAGGAATGGGAATGAGAAAATTTTACCAATTTTACTTCATTTAGTATCATACATTATATAAAAAAGAAATAATGTTCATGATACTAAATCGTTCATTGTTCTTATTTTTATGACTTATGTACCTATAAAAAATAAAATTCATGATGTATCATTCATTCACTACATTACTTTTCAATATCATTTCTAATGAAAAAATGAAATAATGTGGGAGAATTATGAAGATATAATTCATTTATTTTATTTTTTTACTCATAATATATATTAAGAAAAAAATTTATATGGTACATTTTATAATGGGGAATTGAGTGACTAATATTTCTTATAGTTACAGTATAATATTCATGAAATTTTATTTAAGTGTTCTTTCTATATCTTATTATCCTTTGAATTTTTTTTTAAAAAAAATTAATTAAAAAACCCATAAAATAACCACCTAATATTTCAGAACATATTATCCTTAAATAAATATTTTAATATAATATTTAACAAAAAAAATAAAACAAATTGGGATATGTTATTATAAAATTTGATCATTATAATATAGCAGTTAAATTAGTGAGTATAAAATGAAGAGACTGCACTATGAAATCTATGAATGAATTAAATGGAACAAAGTCTTGATTTTATACCTTATAAAGACCATATATAAGTTCTTGGGAATTATTTATCTATTATTTTGTTTTCTATAGACTAATACCAAGTATAAGTTGAACAATTACGGTTTGAGTGAAACCATGTGCAAGAGAAATTCAAGCTCGTGAAAATTTCCATGAGATCTCTACCAATGGATACACCACCCTCAATATCCACAAGAGATTATATGATTCTTAGGTCTTACATGAATATCATAAGGGGTTATATAATATGAAATTAGTATTATATCAACATGTAATAATATATATATCATTATTTTTTTTTACTTTCCAAAAGGTCATTTTACCCAACTCACTTTATGTTTAAAAATGTATCTTCTAGAAATTGGAGTTTTATTTCATAGAAATATTTTTATCATGACTTAACAATAAAATAATATATTTATCATATTAATAATATGTTAGCATTGTTTTAATTAGTAATAGATAGGAAAATTAATAGTTCTAATACCAAAAAAAATTCCTATAAAAAATCTTCTCGCTATATTTTATATTTTTATTTATATTTTTTTATAAATTTTAGAAATTAATTATGAAAATGTTAGCTTAAATATTATATTCATCCAAGAAATATTTTTTTAATATATAATTTTTTGGATTTTCCTAAATAATTTATTTTAATATGAATAGTGAAAAGTTTCATTTTTATAAATAACATTAAATTTATGACATTATTAATATATAAGTTTGAATTTTAAATTTATGAAACCATTTTTACAAGACCATATTTTTATTTTATATTTGAATTTAAAATTTTAAAAATATGTTTTTTAATGTAAAAACCCATATTTTTTATTTTATGACATAAGAAATATTTTCTCAAAATTAATTTTTAATACCTTATACATTTTTATTTTAAAATTAAATTTTATCACTTTGATATATATTATCAAATTTAATATATTTAAAATTTAGAATAAGTGGGTAAATATTATATTCTATAGTACGCATTATTTTTATGAATAAACAATTTTTTATCGTATGTAAAAACTAGTTACTGTGGTAAAATCTAAAAGTGTAAAAGAAATAATTCAATGTGTAATTTACTTGAAACATGATAAAAAATGCCTAAAAATCATTTTATAAGATATCATATGCACATAAATATTTTCCACACTATTATTTCTCAATTTTGGTCCAAATATTATGTTTAACAAGTTCTTTTTTTAAAAATTTGAAATATTAACAAAAATTACATTATTTCAATTTAGTGGTATCTTGATCATCTAATGCATCCTTTTTTAATTATCTTGAATCTAATCAGTTTCAGAATTTGAATATATATTTATGAGCTAGATTTTGTATCAAATACAAAACTTGTACATATGGACTAATTGTATTCAATGAAAACGATAACTTAATTAGAGGGATCACCATAATTATTCTTACACTCTATGAAATTATTAATACATTGGTAATTCATTCAAAATGAATAATATAAAACCTCCTTCTCATTTCCCTAACTTTTTATTTTTTTTCTTGAAATGGAATTGCATCAGTTTTATTAACCAGGAATTATCCTTTAACACATTTTCCATCAATTTCATATTCTTATTCACTATAAGGAATTATTATTTGTAGTTCTTAAAATATATATATTCTTGTGAACTAAATAATATAAATATTGGAATTACTTACTCATGTTATTCATATAAATATTAATAATGATTGTTGAGAATATAAGTGGTAAGGAGGCAATAATGAGATCTATTACATTTTCTTTTTTTAGTTTGAATATAAGGGTATCTAGTCACTCAATACATATGATCATATTTATTACATGATGTCCTTCTTGATTCCCTTTTACTATCTCAAGCCTATATAAAGAACATGATATATCAAATATTTCTTACTGAGTTCTCTCATTGTATAACTATTTGATATAATAAAAAATTTGGAATCCATATTTATCCTTATGTATTTTTTTAATACTCACTAAAAATATATGAAAACATTCAGAACTGAACATATATCTCATAATACACACACTTCATTATATTTATCTTTATCCCCCTTACTTACTTCTTAGAAGGGATCAGAATAAGGTGATGATTCTTTCCAAAAAAATCATCTCATGGTGCGGGACTATATTGATGCTCTTTTAAAACTACTCGATGTTATGGTCGGTCAAGATATTCTCTTTATACAAATAGATCATAGTGAAATTTAATTGGCAGTGGTTTCTATTTGACTAACAATAAATAATCATATAATTTTAAGAATTCATCATGGTTAAAAATACAGATTTTCAAATAATTTATTTTAAATTCTTCCATATAATATATAATATACATGTATCTCTCAAATACTACATTCAAAATAATCAATCAAATTATTATTCTAGTGGAAAGGATCCTAAAACTACTCTTCATATCTCTAGTTATGAATGAACCACTGATCTAAGAGTTTAAGGTTGGATTATGTCTTACTAACCACATTAACTCCTAATTAATTGATCTATTGAATAGAGTCTTGTCTCATGTAGAGAATCATTTTTCATTTATCAACACTTTTCCTCTAAAAATTCAATAAGTTACCTATGGTTACTCAATTATTAAAAATTTATTTTATCTGATACACCAATCTTATAAGAAATCTCTCATAATAATATGCACCCTTAATTAGGGTTGATGATCATCTTGAATAATTGATTGTATCCAAATTCAAGTTTTATAGGTTATTTAATGACTTTGTGTAAACTTTGAGGGATTTTTTTATTAATCTCTAAGAATGAAATAATTTTATATTGAACATGGTTGTTATATGTGATCACACTAACATTATAACCATGATTTAAATAAAAAATCACCACACTAGTTCATTTTATATATGAATGCATTTTTAATATAATTCTATGTGATTGTGTATAATAAATACACATTCAAACAATAATAATTGATGCACATGATAAAATGAATAAATAATTACATGATCATGAGTCGATAAATGTTGGTTAATCTATTGAGTGAGTGGTGTATAAACCAATACCATACAGTAATTCCTTAAGTCAATACAATACATTAATTATAATTCCCTCAATTCTTATACACTAAACATGTTTGGTTTATATTGGCTCTCGACTTGATTTGTTTCACCATGAACTCCTCTGATCATTACTACATATACTAACACATAAGTGATGGGAATTTGGGGTGTAAAATTACATTTTATTACCCAAAATTGAAAACACTTACCTTTATAAAAATTAATGTTGGATGGATGTCTTATAAATCAGCAACATAAAATAATTATTACATTTTAAAACATAAATTAAATAGTTAAATTAAATAAAGATTAATCCAAGAAATCAGAAATTGGTCTAATATCCGGATTAGTCAATATCTAATTATATATCATAAGAAAATTTAAAATTCATAAATTCAAATAAGAATATTTATTTCTTTAACATGATTTAAAATAATTTTATTTTGTTATATATACATCCCCTAGTGATCCAAAAAAATTTATTATATATAAGATAATGAAATTAAATATCCAAAAAATAATTTTTTTTGGGTTCTTAGGAGATTATGTAGATCCTTGAATAATAATTTTTGGATTTTGATGGGGTTGAGTGGTCAGTCTTGGGGTAACTTGGTCCAACATTAGATGGGGTGAGGATGTATATCCTTATTGGGGGGAACACAAACATAGACACACTCACAGATATATATATATATATATATAGACACACACATATATATACACACATATATATAATATATTTTAATATAAAAAAATATAACATAATATAATATATTATATATATATATAATATACATATGATCCACCCTTATAATGGGGTGAAAGATACACCCAAAGGGGTTTCCCAGGTCCAATCAGAAAGGGAAGTGGATAAAACATTAGTTTCACTTTTATTTTATTATTAATTATTTTTTAATGTTCTTCATTTAATTATCCAAGAAAAAATAATAAGAGGAAAAAATTATCTCCCTATAACCACCATTCAGATAGAAAAACATCAATTCAAGGAGGATAAAGACACATTTATATATAATATTGAAATATATATTTTAATTTTCTCACATTTTGTAGATAAAACACATCAATCATTTATTGGAAAAAACATGGATATGCTAAATTAGATATATGAACTATTAGTTATGATGGTAATATATCCAAAAACTATCTATAAATCAAAGAAAAACTAACAAAACTTTCAATGATTTTGAGTTAAATAATTGTATGTTCATGTTGATAACAGTTGAAGGAACCTAAGCAATAGTGGAAGTGTCAAAAATACACAAGTTAAACTTTTCGGGTAGGATTCATGATAAAAACATTTAATCCAAAAAACCTCTATTTTATATTTCTCCAATATCATAGGAAATTCAATTTAACCAAGATAATAATATTGAATGAAGTTGTATGTGATACCTCATACACTTAAAATTGTAAATTTGATTCAGTTACTATCTGAATGTTGTGGCTCAAATATATCAAGCTAGTAGTCCACATGACTTCCCAAACATGAACCATATATATTATATTATCAATCATTGATTCTTGTATTCTAGCATGATAAATCAAAGAGATTTATAATGTCACTTTGATCTCATCATGAAGAAAAATTCATATAGGAAGATGTGATCAATCCAACCTTGTTCATCATTTATTTTCTCACTCTTTAGAATGATTTAAAAGATAGGAGATCTAAAAAATCATAAAAATTAAGGAGTGAACTATTTAAGAGGGTAAAATAATCTTCTATAATCAGGTTGTTCTTCCCAAAATTTCATGTTGTTCACTAGAAAGTAATAACCTTCATTTTAGACCATTTTTCAGACATATAAAATAATTAAACATGCCATAAATTAAAATAAAATTTTTTCAATCACTTATAACGCGTGATCATGTTACAGGAAAAAAAATACAAACCATTAAATTGGTCCCATATTTCCAAAAAAATAATTAAACATGAATATTCTATGTTAATTTGAAAAAATATATCTTATTGTATTCTATTTTATTATCAAAAAACTTATGAATAACATGAGAAATAAATTCATTAATAATTATTATATACATTAATAATATAGTTGAATTATTTTTACTTTAAATCTATCACATAAGGAGAATCAATGATCCACACACATGGGTCCCACTTCATCAAAACGTGGATTCTTATGAATATGTGTAACTTGTGGATACACTTTGTATGTGTCCCTCTGTATCATTATCTTAATAGTTGTGTATCCAACTCATAATCCTAATGCATATACTAGTATCCCATAATTTTCCCAAATGATATAAGGAATTTCATATCTAAAACTACCTCTTACAAATAATTCATATGTAATATAATATCTTTGTCTCTCGATATCTCATAAAGCCTGATGCACACTAGTGTCAAAATCTTTTTTATGATTTATTTATTTTATAACTTTACATGATGAATCTACCTTATTGTACCTTTTATATTTATTTAATGAAAGTACTACCATCCCAATAAACCTAGTACCATGATATATATCTTCCTCAGCTCTAAATCAACTAATTATATCTTGATCATTTAGTAAATGAAATACCACTAAAGACGAACCCAACACAAGCTACCTCACCTGGAATTCAATTTCATGGTTTTTTTCCTTTCATTAAAATACCTGATAAAATGGTACACGCTGATAAAGATCTCGATTAAAGAGACTAATAAAAATTTTCATAGATATGAATAATTAATGACAACTAAAACAAGTGATGTTCCTATTGGTGAGTCAAACATCATCATCACATATAACTGAGAACACCATTGTGAAATTAATGAGGATATGTATAAATACCACTGATCCCCCATCACCAAATAGTCATAAATAATTTTTGTTCTATCGGTATGTTGTATCGATACTAGAAGACATATATTTAATAATAGAGTTATAGTATATCAAGTTTCTCATTATATATGTGAACATCTATAACCCTTTTATAGTAAATTTAATCAAAGGAAAATACATTTTTAATAGTGGATGATGATGTATCAACACAAATATGGTAAGAATATACACATGTATATTAAAATATGTATACATGTAATGGTTATGAAATTATATAATGGAGTTGGTTCTAGGGTATCCACTCATAATACTCTCTATTACACTAGAGACAACTACTAAAAACATTCAACCCACTATATCTCACATGAATTTTATTCTTGTTCAAAGATATGGATCTTTTGAGGAGTCTTTCACATTATCCTTTGTGACTAATATTTTAAGAAAGATTTCAAATTTATATGTAAAATCCCCCAAGATTTGAAACTTCTGAAGTGTATTCATTTTTTAACTTATATAATTGAGGATCTATGGTAAACAACACTATCATAGTACTATAAAAGTATACTATAAATAAGTCTTCACTTATAGGTACAAACCAAAATAGTGAAAAAATATGTGTATTCATACTTCTCCCTTAGCTGCATCAGAACACTCTATATACACAGATTCTACTATAGAATTGGCTACCATGAACTTCTTTGGGATTCTTTATCTCACTGAATTACCATTCAAGAAAAATACATACCCTAACCATGATATTAGATAATGTTGAGCAATCTTGAATCTAGAATAATTTTATCCCCTCTCATGTAGTTCCTCAACTTCTACAAATAACAAGAACATATACTTTGTATATCATGAGTATTTAGTATAGCTATTACTTATACACAATTTATATCTCTTGGGTTGGACTCATATATTCCCTCCATGAATAAAGAGAAGGTAACATCAACCTAGTACATAACATTGAATAATAGATATATCCAACTGATTATGCATACATTATTTTACTCATTGTTTCAATAATCGTTTATCTATATGGTAACTTCTTAATAGAGAGATTAATTCTGTTTGAAAATGAAAAAAATTAAACTCTTGGATTATTACATATTAACCCTTTTTAGTATCATTTAAATATATATACTTTGATTATTTAAATTATCCACTAATAACTTCCTCAATAGATATTGATCACTAGAATATATGATGCATCCCATAATTATTTCATATAGGATCATTAATTTAGAAAGTATTCACTAACTATAATACTTTAAAATTGTTTCCAATTATCAATATATTATTAAAATATAATATGAAGAAAAATATGGCACTACCCATAACTTTTATTAAAAAATAATCCACTATTATTCTTAATGAATATAAATTATCATATGAACTAATAAAAATGAGAATTCTTTTATAGTTGTGTCTGCTTCAACCCATAAATGGACCTTTATAGCATTTATAAATTATTGGATCTTTTTGAAATATTAAACCATTTAGGTTGGGTTAAATATAATTCTGAAATTAACATCCCATTTATAAAATGATATTTTACATCCCTTTTCAAAATTATATAATGATGTAAGGTTTTTATTTTAAATAATATTATGATGTATTTTTGAATAGTGATTGGTGATAAGGATTCATTATAATAAATGCTTTGATATTCCATGAAACCCTTATCAAAAAATCATCCATTATAGGTATTAACCTTACCATCCATGTATACCATTTTCAAGAATACCCATTTACACCCAATAGGTTTTACATCCTTTGGTGGGCCTATCAAATTCCAAACATGATTTTAGTGACTAAGCACCATTTCTGAATGCATAGATTTTATACAATTAGTACAATCCTTTCCATGTACTACTTCCTTGTTGGTAGAGGTTCACCATTCTATAGGAGTATTGTATAACCTAACTAAGTGACATGAAAATTATATGTCTCATGTTATCTAAACTATATAGTATACCTACATAGTATGTATGTTTCTAGAACATAATCCTCTCCCACTATGTCTTGTGGAGGTTTTTCCTTTACCAACTCTTTCAAATATGGGGACTCATCTTAATATAATTCAATCTTTCTCAAACTATTACCATTGTAAATGTGTTCCCATTATATAAATATATCATGTATTTGTACAATATTGATTTTATCTAAAGGTTTATATTGGTAATATCCTTTAGCCACCTTAGGATAACCTATAAAGATAAACATCATAATGAGATTATAATTTTTAACTAGGAATAGTCTTGACAAAATCACTTCCCCATACATGTATTTGTGATAGAATTGGATTTTTTCCATATTATAACTCATATTGAATCCCATATACAATTTTATATTGTACTCAGTTTATTTTATATACTACAGTTTGCATTGAATATCGTCAAAATGACAATGGTAAAGTTTCATGCCTAATTATTGATATAATAATGTCATAACAAGACTGATTTTTTCTTTCACTAACAACATGATACGGAGGTGTATAAGTTTGAGTGTGTTTTGAAACAATCTCACAGTCCATTAAAATATTGATGAAATTTTGGTCAAGATATTATTCACCATGGTACGAGTGGTGTTTCTTAGTTTTCTTACACAACATATTTTATTCTTCATTCTGATATTATTTAAAAATTATAAATAAATTTCTCTTATAGCACAATATATAGATATATCCATATCCACTATAGTAATCAGTAAAAGTAATTAATTAAAAAAATCACCCCTTTCCTCTATTTGAAATGTACTATGTACATTATTATGAATCAATTCAAAATGGTTCTTTATATCTTTATACCATCCCACTGAATGTTTCTTTGGACATTTTACCTTGAAAAAAATCTTGGAACTAATCCATGGGTTCTAACTAAATATATACTAAATAAAATTCATGATTTATTTTTCCCAAATTTTTATAATTTATATTTCCTAGAAAAATGTACTATAGTTGGGTAGGATATGAGTCATTCCCACAAGTTTTTTCATCGATATCCAAAACAAATTCGAGTTCATGTAAATATAATCCATTAATTTGATGTTTTGTACCATAAAAATGTTTTATTTATACATAAGACAACATTTATTTCCAATAATTAAATAATATCACATAGTCTCTAAAATAAACAGCGAGATTATGTTTTCTAGCAAGATATTGTACATAACAACAATTATATAGTAGAATAACTATTCATATATGTAGAGTGAGATGACAATCACAATGTCAATGCTTCATATCTTGTATCATTTTGTACTCCAATAACCACCTCATATTTTTCAATCCTATAGAATCTACTTTTTTCCTATATTTGAATACAAATTTTTGAATCACATGCTTTATCTCATAACTAATTGGTAGATATAGACAAATTGAAATCAATAAAAATATATACCATAAGTAGAAGTATCATTATTATTATTAATACTATCAATGGTGTTTTTCTTTCATTGATTGTCATTTCCACATGAAAAGTAGACAACCTCGTTCTTATTTCTCTCCCATTGTATCTTTGGCCTCTAGAAATAGTGGTGCATCAATGTCTTTGACTAAGACTTATCAATTGACACAATTTACTCACATATATTTTTCATCTTTCCCATAAGGACCAAATGGTTTTCATTCTTCATATCCTCATCTCTATTGGGAACTAAATCCTAAAAATCAGAGAGTGACTTACTCATGTTATTAAAATCATAATTAATAATTAAAGTCAGTTAGTTATATAGTAAATAAGAAATTGTGAGATCTATTTCTCCTTTCTGTATCAATTTGATCCTAAGGGTATCGAGTCTCTCAACATACCCAATAATATTGAGTACATTAGGCCATTATTCATTTCATTATACTATAATGAATATATAAGAAGCACTATATATGTCATATATATCATGTTGTAATATCTTATAGTATAACTTTTGAGATAAGTCAATAATTAGAAAGTATCTTTGTTCTCGTCAGTTTTATGCAAGTCACTAGACATAGATAGTCACAAAAAGCACTAAATATCTACTTCATCATGCATATTATTTTTGTATAAATATTAATATCACATTCTTACTCCTTGAGGGGTATTAATAGGATACTGAGATCACATCACATAAAGCATCCTCTCTTGGCATTGTACTATGAACAAGTTCCTATAACACTCTTTGAAGTTATATATAGTCAAGATATCATCTTTATCCAATATAGATGAGGGTGAAATTTAATTCATGTTGGTTTCTATATGAACCTATACTTTTCATTGATAGATATTAATACATTATATATGAATATTCATTAAATAATATTTTGATCTAGGATATAATAGTTTAGGTGTTGTATATTTGGATGCTTAAAAACATAAGCAAGTGGTTCATAAAATATTTACATCATCTCTAATTTATTTCTTCACAACTAGAACCCTTATTAGACATATTATATGTAATACCTTTCTTCATAACTGGGTGAAAGGAAACATTTGAAACGTTAGATCTCAGATGCTTAGTAAATACCAGAAAGAGAGATATCAATGATCACATAGGTATACCATGAGGATAAGGGTGTTATAATTTAACTTCACATTAGAAAACCAGAAATTGTATATAAAATATCACAATCTTATTTCATAGAACAAATCATGGAAGATCATAATACATTAATCATAATGGAATCAATTAATATAAACAATGAATGTTTAACATTAGTATAAGATATTTATTTTTGGTATACACATAAGAATATAAAATCATTTTCATAATATTAACGGATCATTTCTAAGGCCATTATAGTGGAATGTGATTTATACCCAAACCAGCATAATATTTGTGGTTAACTCCCAATACTATCTTAGTTGACATAGTGACTTACTGAAATGGGTTCACCCCCCAATCATGCCCATTTTATCAAATGTGATGTCAATATTTACCCAATTTATTGGATAGAGATATATTTCCAAAATGTAACATAATTAAAAAATACAGAATAATCCCATTATATCATAAATAATTCATAATATTAGAAGTGATGAAAATAAATTAACATCATAAACATTTCATAATAGAAATCGTGCTAAAAAACATTTCATCATTTCATTGTAAAATAATATTTTGAAAAGAAATAGGTTTCATAAATATATTTTCACAATAAACATAAAAAATATAGATAATTAATATGTTTTGTATCATTAAAACATATCCCCATTAAATAATAATTTAAATCAAGTGTTGTTGAATTTGATGAATAGATATTGCATTAAAATACCATAAAATCTATAGAGAAAAATAATCTTTCCATTTTAATGTCACTTATTAAAAAATACAAAAAAATAAAGGAAAATATGTTTTTTCAAAAATAACATTGTAAAATTATAAAGGAAAATTCCAAGAAAAAATTACTCCTCGTAGTAGTAAAATCCATTCATTTTGTATAAGTGAAAACATATTCTTCTCATACTTTTGAAAAAAAGTTAAAAAGAACCTCATTAAAAAAATAAAATAAATATTTATATTAAAACATTTATTAAAAATTAAACAATGGAGAAAATGAAATTCAAAAATCCTAAGAGAATAGTAAAAATATTATTTAAAATAATTTTTCAAGACATGGATTTAGAAGAAAATGGTTTTTCGACAGAATACAGAGATAATGTTTATTTTCCATAAAATATTTTTTATGCCTCTTATGAACATAAAGTGAGTATAATTAATAGAAAATTACTATGTTAAATAAATAACTAGAGGAAAATAAATTACATTTTTTGAGTGGTATATAAAAACATTCCATTATAAAAAACATAATAATATATAATTCCGATGAACAATGGGATTGTAACATAAAACCCTTACAACATTGGTTATGATTGAATCATATGTACCGTCAATGGAATAACCATAGATTTATTTATTTATTTATATCCCCATAATTTTAATAAAAATATTCATAAAAACATTCCTAGGATGAATATACACCACAAAAAAGAAACATTTATTGTATAAATAATGTGTCGCACATAAATAAAATTGAGATGAAAATGTCTTAACTCAAGTTTTCCTTATTTAAAAATCACTCTAATATCCTGTATAAAAATTTTAAATTATTTATATTTATATAAAATAGTCATGTTAATAATTATAATATCATAAGAATCCCTTTTATGACATTTCAAAACTCCATTTTATTAAAGATACTTTCTTAAAATCATTATTCTTGGGTGTTAACTATGTCATTTATCTTGAGTATTTCAACTCAGTAGTTATGATCCTTATAAATTTATCTTCCTTAAATAATATTTTTAATATTAATAATTATATAAATATCATATATATTCATTATATATATATATATATATTTATCTATAAAACTTATTGATAGAAAAATGAATTACATCATTCATGGAGACAATATGTCATACATACACATGAATGTTTGTTTAATTTTTCGACGTATATAAAAATAAGAAAGGTAAATAATTTTTCGCCTTTATAGGATAATTATTATATTATATATATCATTTATATTCCTAAAATTAATCCTCATCACCATCGAAGATAGATATAATTTAAAAATGAATCATGTAACTTCATGGAGGTTGTAGTCCACAGATTCAGACGAATGATGTTATCCTTTACCAAATGATTAGATGGTAAGTAGGTAGATGTGATATTTAAAAAAGTAAATATAATTATGTCATATATAATATATATAAATTTTAAATCCCTCATAATCCCCATACATAAAATATGGTGATGAAAAATGAAAGGTGTCACTATGTAGTGACAGTAATCTGTACATGTGCAATAGTGATACTTTCACTTATCATATGATAAGAAAGAGTGTGTATCATGGTGTTTTAATATTCATTATAACATTAAAAAATATCTATGAAACGTTAGTTCTTATATTATGATAAATTCCATATAATTAGATGTAGTAAAGAAGAGTTGAAAAGAATGTGATTTGGTAAGTGATTATCTCTTCTTTGAAATGACTCATATAGTTCACCTCCAAGGGGTTCTATGGTTATACTTTTTTTAAGGGAAAAATTATTTAATGGATATAGGTAATTTGAGAAAATAAATTTTATAGTTTTTTAGAGATATAAAGATCAATGGGGTGTCCATAAGTAGGGATGAATGTTCCATTTTTTAATTGAGGTGCGAGACACTTTTATAATTTCTTGAATGATTAAATTATAATAAATAAATAATCAAAAAAATGGCACAAAATGTTAAGGGATTAAAATAAAATTTATTATGGGGTATTATTACCATAAACCAATATATATTTTATAAATTTTTGTTTCATTTTCAACCATATTAGTTGGATCAACCCGTAGTTAACCATTTTTTATTTTAACTACAAAAAAACTATTTTGATACTAAATTATTGTAATTTTTACATATATGTCGTAATTGTTCCATAAAAGTGAATGTTATTAAATTTTAGAATATATTATATCAAGGTTTTCTTTTTATATATTTTTATGATTTAAAAATAATTTCCTAAAACTTTATTGTGAGAAAATATCATTATTTTTAATTTTGTCACTATTCATTTAATTTGAATTAAAATACATAAATTAAATGTTGGAATTAGAATATAATATTTTATCAAAACATTAATATGTCATATTTACCTATAAAATTCATTAAAAACTCTAATTTAATAAGATTATTACTTTTAATATTTTCAAATTAATCTATTTTATTTTTCGATTAGTTGAATAAACATTATTTTGTTGTTTTCTAGGCTTTTAAAAAGATTATATAATAACTATAACTTATAAATAACATACCATCAAGAATAAAATTTGTTAATGAAAAAAATAATTATTTTTATTAGTTTATAAATTTTTTTGTCTCAATGGGAACACATATTGGATATTTAAAACTAAGAGAGTGACATTTTGTAACTTTCTTTGATTTAAAAAAATATGCCTCAATTTCATGGACACCTATTCATTACACTAAACAATTTATCGACTAAGGTGATATTTATCTAATTTAATTCATCCAATATTAAATATTTTGAAACATTATGACCTTATCACTTTTTTTAATCTATATTAACTCGATTTAACTTTTACTAATGGAATAAAATTTTCACAATTACTATTCATATGGACCTAAATAAAATGGTGTCTATTTACATAAATTGAAAATCCTTGTATCAATATCGTATAATTTTTACCAATTTCAATACCAATAAATGGTAGAAAATAATTTTAAATTATATGTGAAAAATATTATAAAACTGATTTTTAGGTAAAAATCATTTTTAAGCATAAAACATGATTCGTTGTTATATAATGTGTAGAAAATAGTTTTTTGATGTTTAAAACATTTTATAAACAAAATAATATAATATAAACTAATATTTCATTCCTAAAAATAATTTATTTTTTTAATTATTAATCATTTCATAACTAATGAATTTATTTTTTTAATGTGTATATCGTATTTTGTTCATAAATTATTATGAATATTTATATCCACTAAATGAATATAGAAAAGATATTGGGAAACAAAATTTGTATAATGTTCCATGTTTTTTTTAAATCATTGTAAGTTATAACACGATATGTAAAAGATATAAAATTATTTAAAGAGAATTATTTCATTAAAATATTATAGCATTACATTCTACCAAAATAAAATTTTTTTTTTTCATTGAAATTTGTCTCTGGTGAAAACAGATAAGGACTCCTCTTTCTCATCACATCCTTAGGTTCCATCATAGATTCCCAAAATTTTTGGTTTTTCTATAAAATATTATCTATGTGAGTGATCTTGTTATTTAGAACTTTCTCACCATGATCCAGAATCTATACAGGTTGTACTTCATAAGAAACATATTCCTCTAGGGGTATAAACTCTATATTTAGTACAGTTGAAGGATGATGTGTGTACATACATATAAGTGATGCATGAAACATATCGTGAAAATGGAAGATATCCAGTGTATGCACATATTGTTAAACTATAATCTCAATATGATCAAGTTTTTCAAAGGGAATGATATACCTAGGGATTAAATTTCCCTTTTTTCCAAAAATCATCACCCTATTCCAGGTAGATATTAAAAAAACCTTGTCACTAACTTCAAACACTAGATCATTCTGATGATGGCCAATATAAATTTTTTGTTGTCTTTGATAGGATCTAATGTTTAATTGAATATATCATACACTTTCTACAGTATCTTCAGCAAGATGAAGTCCCAACAGATTTCTTTCTATAACTAAATTCTATAATTATGTATTTTATCAATTCCTACCATATAGGAGTTTATAAATACCTATATAAATAGTAATTTTTATGGTATTATTTTATGAGAATTCCACCAAGGGATGTTATTGATCTCAACCACCTTTAAATTCCATAATTTCATCTCACAACATGTCTTGTAGAGTTTGAATGGTCCTATTAGACTAACCATCTAATTCAGGATAATAAGTAGTGAAGGATCATTACTATATATCAATATCCTGCTGAAGACTTCTCAAAACCATCAAGGGAAACCTCAAATCCCAATATTATATAATTGACTATTGTACACTATAAAATATTACCACTTACTTAATGTATATATGAGTAATTTGGTCAAGATAGATATAAAAAAATAATGGAAATTATGTGTGTTGACATCTTATGGTGATCTAATATGACCCAAATAACATTATTACCTTTAGATGTGTTCAGAAGTCCGATGAGAAAATTAATGGTTATATTTTCCCATTTCCATCAAAGTGTGGGTACTGGTTTTAATATCCACTTAGACCTTTGTCTCTCATTAATAACTTCCTAACATACTAAGCACTAAGAAGAATACTATGAAATATCTATTTTCATGTTATCCCATCACAAATACTCAATAGAATAATTATACATCTTTATCCATTTCGAATGAATAAAGAATAATGAATTATAATATTGAGCCAACATCTCATTCCTGAAATCAGTTACCCAAGGGACACATAAATGGTTCCTGGACCTTATTATTCTAGAACATTGAAGTTTGAAATAAAGAAAATTTCTCACCTCTTTTTTGATACAAAACTACTTTATTATATACCTATTTAAATATACCATGGATTTATTGTTGAACAATAATTTTTTAGAGATAAAATTTCTACACATCCTTCACGATTTTTTAATCCATATTTTATATTTCTAAAAATATTGGTTTTTTATGATCCTAATAGTAGATATGATTGCCTGATCCTTTCAAATTAGAGCATCTTCTACCGTATTCAAATTTATAATGTTGTAAGGTATTTAGAATTCATAATATTTATTAAGTTCCAACCAAATTCGTTGGTTCATGTTTAAAAAATTTTGAATAAAAATATACTTTAAAAATTTATGATTAATATATATATATCACACCATTTTACATAGAGGTAATGTATTCATAAATTTAGTTTAAAAGTTACTATAGCTAACTCCAAATAATGATTTGGGTATTTTTTTCATAATGAAAAATAATTTTCATGAGGAATAATCTATAACCATATTGTTATTAAAGATTAAGCATCATAATAGCTTCTTTGAAGCATGACTATTGACAAAAACCCCTTATCCACTATAGAGTAGTCTATAAATAGTTGTGTTGACTAGCCTTCTCTTTAGTTTAGTAAAATATTCCTCACATCCATCAATTAAAAGGAACTTGGCTACCATCTAAGTTCACTTAGTCAATGGATTTTATATCTATGAAAAATTCTCCACAATTCATCTATAATATCCATATGAGCTAAGAAAGTTATAGATCACAGTCACAATGGTGGGTCTTGACCTATTTTTTATGACATTTGTCTTTGAAGGGATTACTGATATTCCTATACATGTGATTATATGACCCTAGAATGAAACATTCTGAATCCAAAATTCAATGATGGTAAATTTTTAATAAAGATTATCCTTCATTAGGGTCATCATCACTATTATCAAAATATATTCACTCTCTTCCTTACTATATATATAAATAATAATATCATATATAAATACAACAAAAAAAATTAAAGGTAATATCTAAAGACTATGTTAAAATAATCCATGCTGATATTTGGGGTATTAGTAAGACCAAATCTAATCCCTATAAATTCATAGTATTCATACCTTCTAAATAATTACATATTGGTTATATCCTCCTTCATGACCCTCTATTGATGTTATCCAAAATAAAGATCAATCTTGGAAAATTATTTAGTTATACGTAGTTGATCAAACACATAATAAATATAGGGTATCCGATTATTTTTCTTGATAGTGATTTTATTATGTTCCTGATAATCAATTAAGAGTTTCATTGATCTATGTTTATTCTTAAAAATAGACCACCTGCACCCCAAGGTTAAACACATAGATGAATGAATTCCTTTTCATGATTCTACTAGAGTTTTTCCTTCCATTACTACAATTAAATCATATAAATTCTATATGAAGTAATATAAATATGTTTTATACCATATATGAGTTAATCTGAAAGATAAACATCATGATTTGGTGTAAGACCACAATACTCTTATAAAAACATCAAAAAAATCATAAAATAGGCATATCTTCACTTTTGAGTTTCTCCCAAACCATCTGAGATACTTTCCCAATTTTAATAAGAATAATGACTTATTTTATAGATGTAATATCTACCAGAAGATAGATTTTATCATCATATTGATATGTGATCAATGGTTGGACTGGAATTAAAACGGTGACATCCCATCCATGTAAATTTATGTGGGGTTTATTTAAATATATAAAATCCATTCCCCAAAAAAGGTATATTAAAGTATATTAAGAATGAAAATATTTTCATGAAAATAATTCCCATAAACACAAATGAGAGAAGAATCCTTGAGTTGTGATGTTATCATTCAACCATTAGTGATTTTTACTAATAACTCAAAATATAATTTTTTTGATGGTATTGTGATACCCATAGAAAACTATGTAGATAAAAAGAGTGGGTAGATAAATAATTAAATAATACATCATTAGTTATAATGTGTATGGAAAGTTAACCTTTAACCACATCATTATCCTAATGATCATTAGAAATAGTGGTTTCATGAAATTCCCCTTTGCCTATAAGATTAATAGACCATTGACATTGATCATCATAATTAAAATTTGAATTTGGTTATTGCTTATCATAGTTCCCATAATCATTTCATTTATTACATTTGATTGTGGGGGGTTCACTCTAAGCATCTTTCCCTCTATTTACGCTATTAACTAACTTCTTCCCATTACATTAGAATTTGATTTACTAATGTCATTAATTTACACAGTAGAAAATTTTACCTATTCCATTATGATAATTTTTCCCATGTTTCCATCCACACATCAAGAATATATAAAGGATCATCTTCGTTATTATATGGTTTTCAGAATTGACTTTTAATTTCATTTTTTTCATATTAAAACCCAATTATTAATGTATAACTATAATATACATATCCTCCTTGAGTGAACATAAAAAAATTCATCGATATAAATTTTCAATAGGGGTAACACCCTTTTAAAACTTGGTTTTATTCCATTCAATATTCAATCAACCATCCATTCTGGTTGGATGATTATACCAGAAGTGTACCATGCAATTTTTGTGAAATTTTTATCGTAAGTACCAATAGATTAAATAATATTATTCTTTAACTAAAGGAATTATTTGTTCATTTTTTTATTAATAAGAATAATAAATTACTTATTGAAAAATAATCTTTTAAATTCACCCAGCTTTATAGATTCAATTTCTTATTATTCTATCATGTTATTGATAAGAGTACACCGCTGATCTACTTATGCTTCTAAATGTTAAATATACCGAATAAATTTATCTTATTATACATATGTAAGAATAAAAAATATTTTTTTCAATGGTATTGATGCATTACATAGTGACTAGTGAATTAGTGGACCCACAAAAAAAATTGGAGTTTCCTCATGAAGGACTCAAAAAATGTTGTTCCCTATTTTTTCACTTGTAATATTAGCATTATTCATAGCTTGATAATGTTCTGTGATTATGAAAAAAATATTTTTTATTCCATCTCACATAAATTTCAGTTTCTTACAAGTTAGATCATTATATTTTCAATCGTATAAGTAATTAACATGATTCTTTCAGGTTTAATCCATTGACTACAACCAAAAGTCACATTTTGAGCAATCCTAATCATGGTGGTAAACCATATTATAAAAATAATAATTTATTGGATTTCAAAATCATGAAACCTTCTTCTATAAGACCTTAGGATTAACATAGGTCATTCATTATCCTAAATTTAAAATTAGGATTTTATCATCTAAATTAAATTTTCCGTAGTGTTCATAATAATGTTTTATCATCCTATATTTCAAATAGTAAATAATCCTTTCTCTAATACCATCTATATTGAATTATAATTTTCATACATATATATTAAAACTAAATAGATTAATATTCATTAAATAAAATGTTGATCAATGTAAGAATATTTTAGTTCTAGTATCATTGGAAATAAAGAAACATAAAAAACTGGTTCATAAAATATCTATATTATCTATCATCCATTCAAACATAACTCTAACCCTTCATAAAAATATCTTACACAATTCATATCTTCATAACCTATATAAAAGAAACATAATAAATTGGTGAGATTATATGCTCATTAAAGGTAAATAAGGTATATATCAATGAATAGACAAGGATATCATTAGAATAAGGTTGCAATAATATAAAATTAAAATTTCAGAAACCATACCTTGAATATAAAATATTATAATTTTTTGTAATGTAATAAATAATTTCAGTTCATAAGAAATGAATTATATGGTAATAAATGAACATGAACCCTAAATATTTAATATAGGCATAAGACATTGATTAATATAATACAAACATGTATAGAAAATCATTTTACATTGAATTAAATGGTGATTTACAAGGATATCATAGTGGAATGGTTTCAATCCCCAAAATGTCTTTGTAGTTACGGTTTACTCTTATGACTATAATATTTGACATAGTCACTTATTAATCAGAGCTCACTCTACATTCCATTCAAATTTATATCATGAAATATCATTACATAACCAATACAACAGAATGAGATATAGGTCTAAAACATTGTATAATGAAAATCATACGTATGTGTGCCATGATAACATAAATAATTCATCATATCTAAACCCATGAAAAGAAATGGGTTTTTTAAGCATTTCATCATAGAATATCTCATGGACAACAAATGGGTTTCGTAAATATTTCATCTTTTTATCATAACATAACCCATGGAAAAAAATGTGTTTTATAAAAATCATATTGAAATAAAAAATAAAAATAAATATAATGAATATGTATGGTTTCATTGGATCAAACCACTTGTAAATTATAAATGAAATCAGGGTCCTTTTCTTTGCTTAATAGAGATGCTGTTAAAATGTCATTAAGAATTTATTATGTAAAACCACCCTTCCATTAAGAAATAAGATATTAAATAAATTTGAAAATACTAGGAAACTTTTTTATCTGAAATGAAAATTGTAAAATTATAAAATAATATTCAAATTAAAAATTATTCAAGAGAGAAAGAAGAGTCATTCATGCCATATTTTTTATAAAATATTGCTCTCACACTGTTGAAAAACAAGTTAAAAAGTGACACATTCTGGAAATGAAAAGAATAATCCTTTAAAACCATTCTGAAAAAATAAAATAAAGGGTAAAAATTAATTTAAACAATCATAGTATACTAGTAAAATCCTTCTTTAAAATATTTTTATAAAACATATATATGGATGAAAATGGTTTTATGACCGAAGAGAAATTAAATATCGCTTTTCCTTAAAAATATAATTTCGGTCTCTTGAGAACATATAATGACAAAAATAAAAATAAAACAAGTATTTTTATGAAATAATAAGAGTATAATATATTTAATATATTTATTAAGTGTTATATAATAATATTTCATCAATGAAAACATAATCATAACCATTCCAAAAAAATAATGAGATTGCAACGTAAAACCCTTACCACATTGGAAATTCTTGAATCATAGGATACATGAAAGTAATAGCCTTATATTAATATATATATCTCCATAATTTTAATAATAATATTCATTAAATACATTCATGGGTAGTATATACAACAAAAAAAAGAAACATGTGGTGTATAATTCATGTGTTCCACATAAATAATAGTGATATGAAAATCACATACCTTGAGTTCACCTTACATAAAAACGACATTAAAATTGGGTATAATAAATATTATATTTATTATAATTATATAAAATAGTAGTTTTAAAACTTATATTATCATATATGACCCATTAATAACATTTTAATACCCCATTTTGTCAATAATTCCTTATTAAAATTGACATTTCCAAGTGTTAACTGTTTCATTTTTTATGAGTATTTATGCTCAGTAGTTCTGGTCATTCTATTTTAATCTTGGATAAATAAAATAAAGAATACTAATAATGATGTAAATATTATATATATTAATTATATAAAAATTTAGAGAATTTATAAATGTTAGAGATAGAAATATTAATTAAAACATTCATGGTGATAGTAGGTCGTACTTACGCATGAACAAAACTTTCATTTTTTGATGGATGGAACTAAAGAAAAATAAATATTAATTCAAAATTATTGGATAATTAATAAATTATATATATCATATATATTTATAAAATAATTCCTAAATACCCTCTAATTATAATATAAATGAAAAACAAATAATATGCTTTGTGAAGATGGTAGTCCACATGTATACATGAAAAACGTTATCGTTTCCCAATGGATAGGGTGATAAATTGTTATCTATGAAATTGAATTTATATAAGAATAATTATTCAATATATATAATACATAAACATTAAATCCATCATAATACCCATCCATAAAATATGGTTATGAAAAATCAACTGTATTTCTATGTGGAGACGGTAAGTCGTATGTATACATGAGAAATACATTCAGTTCACTATTGATTAGAATGAGGTTGTATAATGATTTTTTTAGAACCATAATAATATTCTAGAATACTTAATATACTCATTTTATTATTTTATTATAAATACCATATATTTATAGTAGGTAAATAAGTGTATAAAATAAGTTGGTCGGGTATGGTGATCCCTTATTCATTAAAATAAATCCTTCAGATATCCAATAATAGGATAGATTTTTGGTATTATGGAAAGATAATAACCTATATAATGTTTATAAGGGTGTTTGGAAGAGAAATTGGAAAAGTGATTTTATGATTAAGCCTTGATGTGGTGCAAATAAGTATGGTAAGAGGTGCCCTTTTAAAATCAAGATTATGGGAGTTTTTGTTATTTCTGAAAACATTATATTGTAATAATTTAATTATGAATCCAAATTCATCAAAATAGATAGTTACTAGAATATAAGGTATCATATGGTTTTAATATAATAAAATAATATAATTTAGACATATTTTTTTCATTTTAATCTTTATCATTTTAATTAACCCTCAATTAAGAAATTTTAATTTTATCTATAATGGCAAAAAATTTGGTATTAATGGGTTGTAATTTTTACTTATATGGTGTAAATTAGCTTATAAATTTCTAATTAATTAAATTATAGATTATATAATTCCCACCGTATCTTATTTCATGATTTTTTTTATTTTTTATTTATTTAATAAAATATAATTTTTATAAAATATCATTATTTTAAATTTTGATACTATTCATTTAATTTGACATAGAATACATAAAGATAAGTTTGAATTACAATATGATAATTTAAAACACCACTAATATTTTATATTTTCCTATAAAATTCATTTAACACTATAACTTACTCAAATTATATTACTTTAAATATTTTCAGAATACTTTTTTTATTTTTACATTAATTGAATAAAATCTATTTTTGCGTTGTGTAAGTATTTAAGGTAATTATATAATACATAAGTATTTTAAATAAATTTCCTTTATTATTATAATTTAATTATTCAAAAAAATTATATTAAGATTCATTCATAACTTGTTTTTTCCATATGTGAAAACATAAAGAAGATTTAAAACTAATAGAGTGAAATTTTGAAACATTCATTGATTTAAATAATATATAAAGAATTTTCATTGAAATTTGTCCATTAAAATTATATATTAAAATCATATGTTTATAAAAGAATAATCCCATTCAACCAAATTAATTGCCTCATCACTTATGTATAATCCAAATTAACTTCATTTTCCCTTTACTGAGGTGATAAATATTATCATAGTTACTATTTATATTGATCAGAAATAAAAGGGGTATATTTTCCATAAACAGACCTCTGTATTATAAATTTTTAACTCATTTTATCCTCTTATATTCCTATAAATGAAATAAATCAACATTAATGTAAGTGTGAGAAATGCGACAAAAAATGTTTATTTGAAAAAATACATTTTTAAGAATAAACGTGATTTACTCTTATCCTGTTACTAGAAAGA
Organism: Viscum album; assembly: GCA_963277665.1. Taxonomy (NCBI): domain Eukaryota; kingdom Viridiplantae; phylum Streptophyta; class Magnoliopsida; order Santalales; family Viscaceae; genus Viscum; species Viscum album. The sequence continues at coordinate 585,124,237 of OY728141.1, read as the reverse complement.
TATTTTTTGAATGTTTAAAAAAATAAAATAATATGTATATTAATTTTAAATCATTATCAAATAGGGATTAATTTTATTTATTAATATAAAAATACATTGTACGCATAAAAATAATTTTCTTTAATTGAAATCATTTTATAACTAATGATTTAATTTTATAAATGTTTAGATCATATGTTTTTCATAATTTAAGTATTAAAATTTGTACCCACAATTGAATGGAAAGGTGATAATAAACACACAATATTTTAATCATTTTAGACGGTTTCTTGAAAATCGTTGTTGTGTATAATTAAACATACTAAAGAAATCATATTATTTAAAGAGAAATATTTTATAAGAATATCATGGAGTTATGGTTCCCATTTGGGATAAAAAAACATATATGATTAATAAAATATATTATTTCTAGTTAATTTTCAAATTATTATGTTTAAATGTCTTCCACTATTTTAGAAAATACTGGAATCTCTCAACTACTACTTTTGGAATACTCATTCACTTGATTATTAAAGTGGAATGGATCCTTAAACATATCATAATAGACTGATATATGGATTCACCACTAATCCAAGAGTATAAGGTAGACATTGTTTTGACTTCCTATATTAAGTTGTGCCTCCTTGATATATTGAGGGGAGTCCTATATTCTAGAAAGAATTACATTTCATTACCAAACACATTGACATTAATTATTCAACTACCAAGTTATGACTACTCTTTTAATACAAAATTTTCATAGGTCAACCCATCACTCTTATAAAAACTCTCTAATAGTAATAGGGTATCTCAAATAGGAATATATATCATTTTTAATAATTAGTTTTGTTCAATTTCAAGTGATGTTAATAATTTAGTGACTTAATATTGACTTCGTGGTATTTTTTATATTATCTTATTGAATGAAATTCATTTCTATTTAACATGATTGTTCTGTGTGATCACACTAAAAACCAAATAATGCTTTAAATAGAGTAAATTAATTACGCATGTTCATTTTATATTTTCAATCTTATTTATTATTATACTATGTGAATGCACATAATAAATACACATTTTGAAAATAATAAACCATGAACATGATAAAATAAATAAATAAGGACATGATCATTATACACTAACTATTATCCAATACATTGAGATAATAATGGATTAACCATGAACCTTATGGAATTATTTAATTTAAAACCCAAATTTAATTTTTGTGCCCAAAATTCCTGTGAACTAGAGTTTTTTTTTATGAAATCTCTTTACTCAAACCGCATTTCCATGAAATAAATCTCTCATTATAATATACACACAAATATTCATATGGGGAACACTCGATGAGAATTAATTTTTTTACTTTATTATGTCCACACATGCCTTTATTCAAATTAATGATGGATAGATGATGAGAATATTTTAAAAATAAAATAATTATTATATTTCAAAACATAAATTAAATAATTGAAGTAAATAAATAATAAATCAAACTTGAATGGTTCAATCTTAGATCATAATCAGTGAACATAAAATTATGTTGCATAATAAAAATTAAATTTTAAAACATTTAACTAATGTGTATTTTTAATTCATTAAATTTAATTAAAATAATTTTTTTTAATTATCAATACACCTTTTAATGCTTATTTTTTTAATTAGTGAAAATTAAATTAAATTATATAATATTTATCAAAGAAATTATATCTATTTCTGAACTAATTTTGATTTATTAATATTAATTTAGGGTTTGTGATGTGGTTTATGGTTCTGGATAGTCAATTTTGGGTTGTCTCGGTCCAGCTTGAGATGGGGTGAAGACAAAAATCCAAATTCTGGGCCACAAAAAGACACACATATATATTCAAAAAATATATATAAACATATAAATATATAAATATATTATATATTTAAATATATAATATATATATATAACATATAATAATATGTATTATATATAAAATATATATATAAATTTGGGATACCCAAACTAATGTGGCTAAAAAATACACCCAAAATGGTCCTTCCAATGTTCCTTTAAAAAGAAATGTGGAAAAAATCTTTTATTTTCATTTTTTATTACTATTTTATTCATTTTCTTGTTATGTTTTTATAATAAAAAATGTAACAAAAGTTATCCCAAAAACCATCCTTTAAAAACGACCCACATATATTGAAGGGGTAATAATACACTTATATATCAAATATTCACATATATATATATGTGTGGGTGGGTGGGTGGGTGTGTGTGTTAATTTCTGTGACCATTTGTTGTAAAAAACTATTGATATTTTATCTATGATAACATGACTATATGAATTCACATCGATTCATCTTCAGTTTCATTTAGAACATATAGAAACTCTTTTTCTAAATCATCATAAAATTAGTTAATTTTTTTATTTAAATAATTTTACATTCTGTGTGATAATAATTAATTGAACTCAGGGCATAGTGGAACTTTGAAAATTTAATATTTTAAAAAAATGGTTGGATTCATATTTAAAAAACTAAATCCAAAAAAATCCCTTATTCGGATTTCTTGAAGTACAATGTGAAATTCAATTTATGTATAAAAATGAAATAAAAAAACATAAATGATACATTTTTCATTTGAAATCACATATTTTATTCAGTAACCTTCGTTCGGTAATGGATAATGACATGATACTATGCACCATCTAGTTCTTGCACACTTAAACCATGGTTGTTAGATCATTGATCTATGATACTCAAGTACTAGCATAGGAAATCACAGAGCTTTACAACGTCGTTTCTTTCGCATAGAGAACGAAAACTCAATAATTCCAACCTAATTATTCTTTTATTTTCTAAATCTATATCTTTAGAGAGATGATATAATACCACAAAATTCTTAAAAAAAATTAGTGTAATATTCATGATGTTAAAATGAGATTTTTTACCTAGGTTACAAATTTCAAAATATAAATTTGATCTGTGGAAATTATTAATATTCATTTAATACAATTTCATAAACTTATAACATAACTAAACATTTTATAAATGTATAGAAAAAATTATCACTCACGTGCAACAATTTAACATGTCATGTGATAAAATATGAAACATTAACATGGCCCGTATGCTCCAAAAATAATTTAATTAACCATGAACATATTGTGTTATCATGAAAAATTATATCTTCTCCTATTCAATTTTATGATTAAACAACTTATAAATAAAATGAGAAATAAATATAATAATATTATTCTAATTTTGAATAATATATTCTAACTACATTTACATGCAATCAATCACACTCAAATTTTTACTAGACTCTTCATGTGGAGGTCACATATGTCAAGAACCAACCAAGGTATACTAGTAACCTGATAACTAAGCCAGTCCTAAAATATGTTGATGTGAGTTCTTGGATCCACATAGGTCAATGACAAGAATCTAGCACTATAATAATTGAAATTGGGAATGATTTTTCCACTAAAAATGCAGAATTAAAAGAGGCAAGTCAGTAATTCATACAAAAGAAACTCCCCTGTGAGAACTATACTTGAAGTCAAAAAGGAAAAACAACCCAATGTATTCCAACCAAGTACCAAAAATTTGGGAAAAAAACCAATCCCTAATGGGAAAAACTCACAAAGTCCATGAATCAATATCTATAACCATATCCAAGTGAACATATTCCCTTGCTTAAACATGGAAGGAGATAATCTAAAAACACCTGAATTCACATGTAGGTTGTGATATAATAGTCTAGTATGGTCTCACCAAGGATTCTATAAAAGATAGCCAATATTAAATTAATCAAAGATATATTTCAATTTAAAAAAATAATGATTTTATTTCAATGATCATAAATAAAATAATTCATGTTTTAAATTTCAAATGTTGTAAAAATACATTTAAACAAAATGTTCATAATAAAATTTATGGAATATTTCTAAAACAATGTTAGTTTTCCAAAATGGATTAAATAAACACTCTAATATAAAAAAGTTGATATAAATCATAAGGAATGTAAAAGAATTTACAAAAATGGAAGATATTAATTTGAAATAAAAACAATCAATAAATATGGTCATATTACTAAGAAGCTATTATAGTTCCATGCAATAGGGAGTGTACACTCATGCTGACACGATAATATGCACATACATCCCTTTGTACTCAAAACAAAGGGGACACATCACCATCACCTAAGAGATGTGTCATGTTGCATTTATGTTTTTGGAACATTATAAATCATAAAGTTTCATCTAAAAAACACACTAACTACCTAAGTCATGCATTTCCTCTAATACAAAGAAATGATAGGCAATTAATTTCAATAAAAAATTAAATACAATTTATCCAAAACTCTATTTCAAATATGATAATTTCCCTTTAAAGACTATAGAGGGGTTTTAGTAAAAAAACATTCCTTTTCAAATATAAAATCTAAAGGCTTCTATCAAATGTCATTTTAAGACATTTTCACAATATATGAATTTTAAATCAATTCATAATTCAATTCCACCAATCACATTCAAAACTTAATTCCATAATTTAATTTTCAAAAACATCCATAAATTTCATAATAAACCCCCAATTCAATGGAATTGGGTCTTTTTAAAAAAAATCCACCAATTTTATTTCCACAATAAAATTCAATAATTTAATTGAAAAAATATCAATAGAAACACCCCAATTCAATGGATTTCAGGGTTGTTACAATTTCCTGGAAAACGCAATTTTAAAACCCAAATTTAATGAAATTGGGTTTTTCCATCAAACCAATTGAAATTCCTTTAATTAAAATAAATAATTTCACTTAATTCATTTAACTGATGTTAAATAATAAAAATATACGGTTAACATAAATTTGGGCTTTGTAACAGAACCACCCGCCTTTCTCATAGAAACACAATGCACGCAATAGATCATTTCAACAAGAATAATAGTGCAGAAGATCTAGGAACTCAACCTAGAATACATATTTGATAACAATGAGTTTAGATCAATTAATATATAGATAATCTATCAATTTCTAATGAAGAAAGATGGAATAGATTAAGATTTACATATAATACTTACATGAAAATGCACGCCATAAACACAACAATGATCAATCACTCATCGAAACAACCTAGAAGGGAATGAAGGGTTCAAATTGCCTGGGGAAGGCACTTGAGTTATGAGAAATGAAAACTAGAGAGGTTTAAAAGAAAAATCATACATGATACCTATTTAAAAAAATAATTGGAACATTAAATGACATGTAACCCAATTACACTCCTTGTAATTGAAAAATCACTGAATATTCAGTCACCTTTTGATAAAAACTGATTTATAATATTTTAAAAATTTACATATCGTGTAAACTTATTACACGGCATGTAAATCTCTAGTAGACTATAGAAAAATAGGTTACTACTAAGAATACAACTAATAGTTAACATCACCATTATGGTATCCTCCCAATTCCTTCTCGGCCCAACCCATACAATGAAAATGGAAGACCGCGCCAAGGTTTAAAACATACCTATCAGAAGAGAAATAGGGTGTTTCAACCTCCCCTCCATAAAAAAATTATGTCCCCTAAAATTATATTAGAAATATTCAATATCAAAATGGTGATTCCACTACTCTCCCATCAATTCCTTACACTTCTATGTATCATGAAAATAAGAACGATGATTCCATATTACTCGAACCAAAGGAATCAAACTCCCACAAAGTACCTCTGTTTTAGAATCAACTATCCTGAAATTTTGTTCAGTCATGAATAAATCAGTTTCAATATCATGATCAATCTAGCTTAGAACATGATATAGGTTAGATATATACATTATTAGGTGAGATACACAAAACATGTCATGTATGGATGTCAGATGTAGTGGAAGTGTTAAATTTTATAAATCTTTTCCACCACTTCAACAACCAAAAAAGGTCCCACAGAATGAGGAATAATTTTACCTTTACTACCAATCCATTGATATCCCATCCAATGTGAATATTTCAAGAAAACCTCATCCTCAACTGATAATTTAAATGGTTTGTGACGACAATCCTCATAAGCTATATATCGACTGTGTGTTATCCAAATCCTCTCATGAACTAGCTGAATCATTAATGTCGTCTATTGGACCATGCTCAATCCAACCAACGAACATTCACTACTATATATCCATCACAATATATATTTACATGTCTATCCATAAAATTCCTAAAAAGGATATATTCTGATCGATAACTAGTAACTATTGTTTTAATAAAACCCAACCATACTAAATTGATCATCCCAACCTCCACCAAAGATGAGAACACAAGTGATAAGCATATACCCAAGAATATATATATCTATTTTTTCTGGAAATATAACTTTGGATGGTATGTATTTCTCAAATGGACCCAATATCCTAGTGCCTCTTAATGGAATATCCAAAAATAATAAGTGAACTAGGGTTCCTTCTAGAATCTATAACGGAAGGAAATCTATTTAAATGACCAATATCATTCACATAGAGGTTTTCCAATTTCTATACTTGGGATATATTAAGAATTGGTATATTGTGTGCCAATTTAAAGGCCCTATCAATCAAAACCCATATAAAATTCTTCTCTATATAGGTATGAGTAATTCCAACCACAATGTCCATAGATATTTCATCACACTTCAAATCCAAGACTGGAAGTATCTAAAGTAAACCCAAAGGTTTTTGGTACTCATCCTTGACCAGTTGACACATATAATAATGGGAAACAAAATCAAAAATTCATCATCTCATACATGGACCCCATAATTTTGGCCTCATGTAATAGAACATCTTTTTTGTTCCAGGGTGCACTACCCACTGAGAACTATTACAATACATCGTCACATATTTCCTTACCATTAATGGTACACCAAAGCGATTATGGTAGTGTAGAATGCCCTCTTTGAAGAATTACCACATGTAAATGGTCTCCCCACCATAAAGAACATATTTAATGATATATAACTCATAATAATTCTGTTGTTCTAGAGGAATCATATCGAGAATAGAGAATATCAACTGAAAATTGGACAAGGAATCCTCAACCCCTGATTCCCAAACTCTAATTTGAAATTTTTCTAAAAGAGACAACAAATTATACTCATCTAGTGATTATTAAACTATCTGTATTAGAATTTTCTTTCTCAAATCATCTAAAAACATTCCCCTTCCAATCGGTATAGGTTATGTCGAAATTCAAATATTGTAGTTATTCCACCAAATACTTCTAAAAGAGATTCAAATATTTTTGAGAGAAGATATAATTAATCTTTTTTTTGTATGAGTACATGGTAAACCTTTCACCATAATGTTAATATGAATATCTCTTAAGTGTGTGCATCACATATTCAACATCATATTCATGGGTTGGATAATTATTCTCTTGTTGCCTAATATGACAAAAACATAATAAAAAACATGATCACCCTACATGAAGATATATCCCAAGCCTAAACTGATGCATCACAAAATACTACATAGACCTACCCGTCTTATAGAAGAGTCAGCAAAAATACAGTAGTTAAAATATTTTTTTTATCTCATCAAAATAATTCTTTCTATTCTGATACCATGATAACTTTACTCTCTTATGAGTTAGTACAGTCATAGGATAATCCCACTTTGATAATTCATTTATGAACTGATTATAATATACAAATAATCCCAAGAATCTCCAAATATCAAAAAAATTATTAGGTTGTTCCCATGTCTTAATAACCTTCACCTTCCGAGGATCAAGTGGTATCCTATGTTTTATCTCTACATATACCAATAATTTCACTTCCCAAATCCAAAAATTACATTTCAAAAACATAACATAAATTCGGTGTTCTCTTAGCATAATCATAACTATTCAAAGATGATGCACATGAAACTCCTCATAATGAGTGTAAACTAGGATGTTATCCAAAAAGACTACCACAAAGGTTTCGAGATACTCAAGAAAAATGTTGTTCATTAATTTCATGAAAACTACAGGATAATTGGTTATACTAAATTTCATGAAAAGGTACTCATAATGGTTTTACCTTCTTAGAAAGGTAGTTTTATAAATTACATATTATTTTATCATCAACTAATGATCTCTAGAATGAATATCAATCTTCATGAACAACTTATCCCCTTTCAACATATCAAATAGATCATCAATATGTGGTATCATATTTTTTATCTTTACTGTAACTCTATTAATATTTCTGTAATCAACGCATTGGCGATGGGAACCATCATTAATTTTAGCAATGAGAACCAGAACCTCCCAAGGTGACATGATTGTATGTATAAATCCATTCCACGGATAATCATCCAAATGATTCTTCAACTCTTTTAGCTCAACTGGTACCATTCAGTAAGATGGAATGGAAACTTATTGACTAACATGGAATAAATCAATAGAAAAATCAACCTCCCTTAATAGGGGAAAACTACATAAATATAAAGGAAACACATCGTGAAACTTGATAACCACTAGAGCAATATCGCCCCTAAAAAATTAATGATCCAGATCAATGAAAAATGAACATACCACCTTCCAAAACACTAGATAATGAGGTCCATATATGTTGTACCTTCAGTCCCATTCTCTTTGAAAGACGTGAAACACAACATTGGGTGTAGTGAATGAGACCTATCAATGATAACAGTCAATCCTGTATTTATTGTAAAGAGCCAGTACATCCCAAAAAATAATGACAATGGATTTCAAATGAGAACCATAAAACTCCTTTAAATCTCAACATATGATAGAGATAAAACACAAGTGGGACTACAGAGACCCTTCTCTCTCTTCATACCAAGGGGTGTACTAATATCCATTGAACTAGATAAAATCTCCATATAATGATTAATAAGATTAATTATACGAGTTTAAATAAAAGAATTATATGAACAAGTAGAGGGATCACTAATGACGAACCTATAGTAATGGTACATATAACGGTCACTAGACTTATATCGACATTCTCTATAAACTCTTCCACATTCTCAAAAAGTATTATTTCTTATTATTATTGTTAGAACCCTTTATCCTCTAAAGAATATAATTGTTTTATAGTTTTATAAGCTTCTAAAGGTCCTGTTCCACAACACGTAGTGGAATAAACCTATAAGAATCACTATATGTGACCCACGAATCCTTAGGATCCAAAGTTCATGGGTTCTTTAGTGAAAACCCACTAAAAATATCATGGATTTATACACTAGTAATAAACCAAAGGAACTCTGAAAAGAACTTTATGAGATTTATAACATCCTTGTTATCGAGAATCACCACGAGAATCATCATGATTACTCTTTACCATATAAGAATTCACACTACCATTGAGAGTGAAGTAAACTCTCAACAACACTGAATTTAGAGACATTTCCATCTTGATCTTCATTTCTCTATCTAGTACATCCACATAAGAAATGATCATCAATAATAAGACCTAAAGAAGAATATCCCTAAGAAGTCCAAACATGAACCTTCAAGCCTTTATATTCTATTTCGATAATATGTCATATGTGAAATTCACAATCTCAACAAAATGGATTTCATACTATGTCACCATCTTGTCAGCATGATCATGTTTGAAAAGATTCATAACCTTGGACAATAGCATATACTCTGGATAGAATTGGTTGTTGAAGATAACTTTGAAGTCTTGACACTTTATGCCCGCATTTTTCTTTATTATCAGCATCATCCCCCACTATCTCATGCTTGATCCTTCCATCACGATGGTGGAACACATCAAATTGATTTCATTGGGTGTGTCAAAGAACCCAAACAAACTCATGATCCTAATCAACCATTATTTAGCCTCTTTAGGATCATCTGAACTATTGAATGGTGGTGTATTCTAATGAAGGAACTCATGTGAAAAAAAATATTGAGAACTTACCTATGAGGCTTCATAGCTAGAGACTAAACAGAAACTAGAGGTGGTGGATGTCATAGATCTTGGATAGTTCACACAATCACATCAACTAGATTTAGATCCACAAGGGGATTCACTCACTGAGGTTTAGTAGAAGCTTCCTATAATATATGATTTAAGCATCTTCTAGAAGACATGATCCTACAAAACATCAGAAAACAATAAAGAAGACATCAAATTAACACTCAAATAGATCAACAAGGAAAATTAAACCCAATAGACATAGCAAGAATTATTTGGATTTCACTCTATCTAAATAAGAATAGGGAAAGTACTAGAACTAATCCTCAAGAAAAATTTCTCAAACCACACATTATGACACAAGTTTCATTACTATGAGAGATATATAGTTACTCAATAACTTCTACCTCTTAAGTCCCAACAATATTACACAATGAATACTGACATCAAGACAAAATCTCAATATAGACCTTTGAATCACTTTTTATTGAACCATATTGGTTACCCTGGTAACCCGATAACCATGTCGGTCCTAACATAGTTCAAAGGGCGTTCCCTGTTCCCACATATTGACAACTAGAACCTACAACCATATAAAATGAATGTGGGGACAATTTTACCACTAAAAATGTGTAATTAAAAGTGAAAAGACAGTAATGTATACAAAAGAAACTCTACTGGGAGAACTACAACAGAATTTAAAAAGGATAAACAACCCAAAGTATTACAACCATGTAATAGAAAATAGAAAAAAACTAATTCCCAAAGGAAAAAACTCACAAATTCTATAAATCAATAGGTAGAACAACCTCCATGTGATCATTTTACCTTTCTTGAAGTAGGAATGATATAATATAAAATCAACTGAATGCATAGGTAGGTGTGAGATATAATTGTAGTAGGTTTTTATAAAGAATTCAATAATAGATTTCAATATTAAATTAAACAATGAGATTATTAAGTTTAAAATAATCATATTTTGTATTTCAAAGATCAGAAGAAAAAAAATTCATGGTTAACATTTCAAATGATGGAAAAGTATTGTTAAACAAATGATTCACAATACCGTTTATGGAATATTTCTAAAAAAATGGTTATATTAACAAATTGATTAAATGAAAAAAAATATAAAATAGTTTATATAAATTATAGAGAATGTAAAACAGTTTACAACAATGGAATATATTCATTTGAAATACAAAGAAGTTAAAAAAAATTCATATTCCTATGAATTTATGATAGTCCCAAGTTATAGGGACTCTACCCTAAAAGTGACGTTGTAATATTTACATATGTCCCATTGAACTCAGTCCAAAGAGGACTCATCACCATCACCTAAGGGATGTGACATGTTGAATTTATTTTTGGGAACATTGTAAATCATAAAGTTTCATCCAAAAAACTCACTAACAACATAAGGATTTCATGTTAAATAGTAAAAAACAATAAAGTAGATATATTTCTAGAAACCTTAATATAAATTTCATCCCATTCTCCTTTTGAAATAATCCAATTTTTCATTACCAAAATATAGTGTATTTTTAATAAAAAAATTCCTTTTATTTTATAAAACCTAATATATTCTATCAAAAACCATTTGATGCCATTATTAAAATATAATAATTTGAAATCAACTCAAAATTAAATTTAACTGTTTACTTTCAAAATGAAATTCAATAATAAAATTTTTACAAAATTTAATCAATTTCACAATAAACCCCAAATTCATTAGAATCGGGTTTTTTTTAATAATTTTCAACCAAATGAAATTACATAATTAAATTAAACAATTTAATTGAACAACTGTATATAAAAACATCCCAATCCAATTTAATTTGGGGGGGTCTCCAAATTCACATGAAATACCCATTTTAAAACCACGAATCAAAATAATTGGGGTTTTCCATCAGACCAATTGAAATATATTTAATTAAAATAATAAATTGCATTTATTTCAATAAATTTAAATTAAATAAATAAATTCATGGATGGAAAAATTTGTGCACCATAATGTAACCACCTACCATTCTCACGAAAACAAAAATCCCTCGACAGAACCCACCAACAAGAATGAAGAAACAAGAGATCATTGAACTCTACCTATAAACACTATTTGACAACATTAATTTTAGATCCATTAATCCCAAGATGATCTATGAAACTATGGGGAAGAAAATATAATGAGATGAATGGACAGGGATAATTCCAACCCATAATGTCACACTATAACCACAATGACATTAAATTTTTGATTAAAACAATTTAGAAGTGTTTGAGGGCTCCAAAATTGCATGGGGAAGGCTCTTAGATCAATAGAAATTAAAACTAGAGAGGGTTCGAGGAAAAATATACTAGTATTCCTTTTAAAAAATAATCATAATAACTTTAAACAAATTTTAACCGAATTACATGTTATTTAGTTGAAAAATATAAAAATTTCATAAAAACACGTCAACATTTCATAAAATATTATTTATTATTATTTTAGAATTTATACGTGATGTAACCTTGGTTTATGATGAGAATACAACAAATCTCTAACATCTCCATTGTAGGTATCCTCCCAAATCCTTCTCGGCCATACCCAAAAAATAATAAAGGAGAAATACAAAATAGATTAAAACATGCATCTCAGAAGGCTAATGGTATGTTACAACTTCAAATTATAATATTATTATTCCAAAGAGGTGTAACTTGTGGATACACATAGTGTGTAAACCTCTCGATATTTATCTCAATAGAAGTAATTCCAACTCATGCACCAATAGTGGATTATAGACACCCATCATATATCTCATAGTATTTTATAAATTTCATAGGTATAAAACCATCCTATATACATAATTTGTATAATATAATCTCTTGGAATCATGATATATCGTAAAAAAAGATACACACTTGTATCATTATCCATTGGTTGTTTAATATATTTTATGACCATACTAGAAAAACATACTATGTTGGACCATGGCCATGGATTTGATGAAGGTGTTTTCATACTATTAAACATCATCCCGTGAGATATATCTTCCTAAACTCAAAATTGAGAAATTCTATATTGAATGTTCAACTAATGCCATACCACCAAATAAGCACCCAATAAATGATACCTCACAAGGAATTTTTCATTTCATTAATGTACATGATCAAATTGTACAAATTTCCAGCAATCTCAATTCAAGATACCTATAGATATGTTTATAGACAAGAATAGAAAATGACACCAAAACATATTGTGTTCCTATTTTCTTGAATGGCCTCATGATCTCATCTACTGGAGGTCACTAAGGAATGAAATCATGAGAATATGTCTCAATTATTATGATCCCCCAACACTTAATAGTTGGACATAATCTATGTCACATCAGTATAATGTGCCTAGTCCATAGGAAATATATTTACAATTACTATCATAGTATCTCAAGGATCTCATTATTGTTGTTAACTATTATAACCATTTAATATGACATATAATTTATGGATATTACCATGTAAACAATGGATGTAAAAGTATCAAAACTATTATGGTAATAATGAACACATGTATATTGAAAATTGTATACATGTAATGGTAATAAAATTATATACTATTTATGGGTCTAAATATCCCACTCAAAATTCTTTTCATAATATATTAGCCCATTCCACCCATTTCTAAGGGATCTTCTGGGGAAATTTCAAATTCCACAATATCAGTAATCATTTATACATAACTTATTTATTTTCTATTTTTATATTAAAATTATTATTTTCAAATCCCTATGAAATTAAATCAGTAATGGTTATATATTGAATGTTGTTTTTCAATGTTAATAATAATAAATCACTATTTCCATTTTCAAATATGAAAAATAGGAAGTAATTCGTGCATCAAATGAATTACTACCTTCATAACCCAACATGTCTCATTTTCCTTCCCTACATTTCATGAATTTTATAGTAGGGTAATTTGAAAATAAAATATTATATTTATATAATTTTCTAGGAACTAAAATAATAAACCATATTACTCTGTTCTCATATTCTATGGAAAAAGGAATCATTTACCATACACACATGATGATTGCCATCTATATAGGATTATAGATTTTTACTGTTCTATTAATAGCCTCATTATATGGATGGAAATGTGGATGAAATTAGATATAAAATATGATATTAATGATATCATAATGTTTTTGGTATGATAAATTTTATAACCTATTAATGATATGATCATCAAATGATTATTGTCAATTAAACTGTTTAAAATGAGAAAACTAATAGGAAAATGATCTCTTCTTTGTAATTAATTACATTATATAAATTATAATCTCTTCTTATTCATTTTTAGTTCTAATATATCACATTATAATATACTAAATAAGAACATTATTCTTTATATATACTGATTGTATATTTAAACCACATCAAAATCATCCATTAATCATGGTAGGCTTATGTTTCGGCCGATTTAAAAACCTACTTAAACAATAATATTATATTAAAACATTGATTAATATGATGAATTGTTTATTTTTATAGTATGGTATAAATATATAAATATTGTTTTTTCTGTTCAGGTTATATCAACTTTTATCTCATTAATTAAGACAATATATGCCAGTCATTAAGAATCATCTATGCATGGTCATCGCCAATTTCATCATAAAGGTATTAAACCAAAACTATGATGGAATGAAATTATAGATTTATAAAATATCAGGAAACTTATATTTTATTAGCACATATGATCTAGTAATAATGTAATTTGGGAAAATTATAGCTGCAAATACCTATTTTTTGAAACTAGTTCAAAGGGATAATGATTACTAACACCAAGTGTTCAAAATAGGTAAAAACTAACATAAATATATATATATATATGATGACTATAAATGATGAGTATAAATTATTTTAGTCATTATTAAGGTTCCTTTGTATTTATTTAAAACCCTTTATTTAAATTATTTTAGTCATTATTAAGGTTCCTTTGAGACATGTTTGGTTTTATGAACCTAATTTAATTTATATTGGGTAAATACAACTAATTAGAGATATCATATCATTAATTATATTTTCATCATGGTAATTTTATTTTAATTACAAGTCCTCTCTTTCATGGGGTTTTGATTAAAGTTTTAATCAAGATGTAAGGGTTTTATTAGCCTCAATTCAGATTCATTAAGATATGATAAATTTTATACACCATCATTATTTTTTAGGTTATTATGTTTATATATTATAACATTAAGGTTTTATATATTATTTCCTTATAATTCATGGAAAACACTAATCCAAATCATGTTTTTTATTTAAATGTATTTTAAAACATGTGTTACCATGATAATAATACTTTTTAGTAACACAATTTTCATTCATTGTGTAATAACATTTCACTGGAAACTATTTCATATATGTTTGGTATGTTCTACCCATTAATCATATTATGTTCAATTCTATAAATTTATACACATTTACCACATAAAACCCTTTTCAATTTTTCATACTTCATGGAGTATGTTTCTTATAAGTGATATAGTAAACTCAAATTTCCTTTCTTTAAGTTATAATGTATTATCCATAAATTTTCATTTCCTTTCATGGGATATTGCACCCTAATATTTTATTTTATTGAAATTACTCTACCTTTAGATATAAAAATATTTTTTTTATACAAAATTTATTTTATAACAAATTTTATGATGTGGGTTATTAAAAAAACGTATTTTCAAAAAACTAAAAATTGGATTTCCATTGACATTTACATATTTTGTATTTATCTCTTCATTTACACAATATTTCAATTATGTATCTCCAAGTATAAATTGTTGGAGAATATATTTAAATTTACTTGTACTTATAGGATATGATATCATGTTTTCTAAATTTTATATTAAATACAACATGAAAATTTATATTTTACATCAATTTTAATAATATTTTATAGAATATCTTTTAAGTTTTAACTTCCATTTTCCTAATATTTTTCAAACAAAATTACCTTAATGGGGTTTATATTTAATGATTTATCTACTAATACATATTAATATATATATCATTTGTGTCAAAAAAGTCATGGTTTCAAAATATTCGATTCTTGAACCCTCATTTAGTGATATTGATCAAAAAATATATTTTAAAGGTTTGTTTTCAATTATATAAGCACCATTATTTATTTCCTTTAATGCAATGGGGTTATGTTATCCTTTAATCATCCACTTTATTCCTTTTTATGGGTTATGATCATGTTATCCATTTCATTTATATGTGGAAAAGTATTGATGTTATTGATTGTTATCGAATGCCAAAGAGGGTTGATTATGCATTGATATTCAATATATTTCAATATATATATAGTCATACTTTTATTAAATATGTGGTTGCTTTGTGAATGTTATGAAAATACTTATTGAAATGTATGGTTAATGAATTGGACATAATTACTTTATATATGGGAAAATAATTATTTATCTTCTTGATGAATAAATAGGTCTCATGAGACATAACAGGCTGGTTTTAGTGGATATGACTTCCAATAATAGTACAGTGTCTTGGAAAACCGCATGGAAAAAATGTTATTGATATCTGACATGATTCATTCCATTAACAGAAGATAAATATTATTAATATCCATGTTTTCAATTATTTCATGAATATTACATGTTCTCAGTTTCAGTGTATTGTATCTTCATGTTCTTAACATAATATATTTGTAATATTTATTTCATATTATTTACATGATTAACATAGTTGTAGATTTTTCCATCCTGAGAAATTGATATCACTCATTCTTATGTTTATATTTAATATGGTTATTATAAAAACTATTACACATTTTATTCCTAATAGTGTTACATATCTATAGTATTTTGGGAGATATTGAAGACTTATCATGGATTATATATTTTATTATATAGTAAAAACCCCATTACTTGAGAAATAAATGGGTTTTGTTAGATTATGATTTATCCTACTTCTGTGAATCTATACAAAAAAAATTGTTCAGCACTGTATGTAATACAATATTTTTTTTATTTTATTAAACTATATTATTGTTATGTCAATTAATTTAGAGTTGGTTTCAAAACTATTATGTGTTTTTTTTATTAATCCATATTTAGGATTTCTAGTATATGGTTTCCCAACTATCCACCAATTCACCTTGAAAAATAATTCATGATCGAAAACAATTTTTTGTCTAATAGTATCAAGAAATTAGAGTCTTTATAATCCTATAGTGATAAATTGATTCATATAACTATTAGCATACTTACTTATTAAATTTATCTTCAGTGAAGAATTATATGAATTTCCATGTTTGGTAGGTTGTGGTTATGTCATATGTGGATTCATGAGGATTAAAAAATTAAAATTTTCTAGAAATAATGATATGATTTTTTCATGAATGAGACATGATATATTATATTTTTAAAGGATCATAAAAAAATTTTCATTAGTAAATTTTATATGGACATTAATGTTTATATATGATGATTTCTCAGGAATGAAATAATTAAGTATGGGGAGTTGATGAAAAGAGATTTTATTGAATATTTTAATGATAATGATTTATTTAAATAACCCAAATTGATTTTTATGTAATGATTTAATGTGAATTTTTAATTATATCCTAAACTGAAAAGTGCATGGGAATTCTAGTTTTTCATATTCATCTACAATATAGTATTTTAATATTAAAATTTTATATATATCATGTTTTAATTTTAAATTTGTGAAATATTTATGCACTTGTTGGAAAACATATTATTTCTTAAGATAATGAGTTAGACCACATGTTTTGATGAAGAAAGTAGGATTGAAATAAAATTTGGATAGATTCGTCAATCTAGATATCTCCACAATGTTTGAAAGCTAACATTTTGTACATTTTCTAATTATGATGAAATTTTCAAAACATATTTATGATTCAAAAAAAGTGTAACACCTCAATATTTTAAGGTATGTCTCTTCTTAAATTTTATTTCTTTGGCAATATAGGTTTCACAAAACACTAAGCATAAATAAACAAATGAAATAAAATTAAATATAATTATTTTAAAATGATCATTATAATCTAGAAATTAAATTTAAGTAAATGAATAGTATTATGAAATTTATATATTATATATTTAATCATATTTTTTCACATTCATATTAATGATTTTCTAAGAATATGATAAGAATGAATCAAATTTTACACATTAAAAGACTATATTTTGTTAAATTACATTTTCCTCCTTTTATAAAAGAACTTTTATTAAATAAAAAAATTTACACTTCAATAAGATATATTTTACAAAGTATATTTTTTAATTCTTAATATCAATATTTACCTTGGATAAATTTATACTATTTCTCTAATAAGTTTCATTTTTAATGAATAATAATGTGACAATTAGAATAGTAATGTGACCATTATGAATTATAATATGACCAATAGTATAGTAACTACACCTATGAAAGTATAAATAATATTTAGGCATCTTATAAAGGGAAATATTATATAATTATATCTTGTTTTAAGTAAATAAATATATAATATGATAAATTAACTGTTTTCAGTTTTGTGAAACATAAATGTTTGTTTAGAAAGCTATAATTAATATAATGAGTTAGAATAAAAATATATTTTATCAAATTTGATTCATAAATTAATATTTTATTATATAATTATTTTAATAAAAATTTATTAGGCCTTAATTAATTTTTCAGTCTCACAAAATCAATTATAATTTTAAAACTAATAATATTTTTAGTAAACAATTAATTTAATTAAAAATTATATTCATTATATTCAAAAAATTATTTTAAAAAAATGGAGTTCATTTTTGGATTTATCACTTCAGAATTATCCTAGGATTATTTTTTACTAACAATTTGAAGTACATCAATTTTCTGACAAATAGTAAAAATATAGTTTTTACTTAATCGTAGTTACTTAAATTACATAATTCATGATGTATTAGTGGAAACATAAATTATAGAACATCATACTAATAAATTATATATTTAATTTGAAAATTTATTAATTAAAATTTAATAATTATAATTTCCAAACAGAAAAAATATTTTTCACAACCTAAAGACAAAAGTGATTCCTTAAAATATTAAATTTTCTTTATTTCCACATTCCTTTTAAAATAAATTAATGAAACCAAATTATAAATGTGTTTAAAAGTCCTAAATGTATTTTTTATATATTAATATATGATTGATATCTTAAAATTGTCAATATTACATGTCTCACATTTGATATAATACTTTATTTAATATTTTATACTAAATATCCCCTCTCCTCAAGTATAAATAACATTTCTCCATTCCCTCTGTAAACCAATAATTCCACCCTTTAATAATACAAATATGTCCCCCAATAATCACTTTTAAGTCACTTATAATACCTAGGGATATTATTTATCTATCCACATTCAATCACCAATTAAATTTTAGTGTTGTCCAAGAGAAGCCACATTGAGGAAAGAGTATGTTTCCATTTAATCCATATTTTCATCATCTACTTTTTATTCTCAAATTTTCATTCAAAATAATGTAACATAAAATTAATTATTCAATAATTTAACATGATATTAATTATTTTAACCCACTTCATGTATTATTTATATGATATATATAGTTTCTTTACTCCCTTTTCCTGCTCATTCGACATTGTCCCATCAATGGTCGGTTAAGCACCTACGAAGATATTGCCAAAAAAAATCTTATAACCACCTTCATGGATGTATAGTACATATTGTATATAATATATAAACAAGTAATTAAATTTGCACAAATATTATGAAATTAATTATAATAAGGTATTATTTACATTTAATAAAATAAATAAATTGAGGAAAACAGAAAATATTAAAGAAAAACATGATATTAAATCACTTCAATTTCATAAAAAAAATTAATAAATATACTCTTATAATTATAATTAAAAAAATATGTTTATATATAACTATAATTAAATTATGTATAATAGTTTTAATAAATATATTTTTTATTCAGTATGCATAAAAATAGACATATTTAATTGAAAATTGAGGTAAGGTGTCTCTCATCTCACTATTATTTCTATGAGATTTCCATTATTCACCACTTATTTATATTATGTGGTGTATTTATTCTAAAATTTTATATATAATATCATTAATATATTTATATTTATCAATGTTAAATTATTTATTTGATGGTTATTTATTTGTGGTAATATTATTTGATTTATTACAAAGTGGTAAGAGATTTTGCACGAACCATTATTTTTTCCATCAGGTTAAGCTTTCACTCCCTTTGATCCAATTTAATTCTTCATTATTTTTATATAATTATTATAAATTTTATGCATATTTTCCAAACTCATGTATCCAGATAATTCCATATTTATTTTAAGGGTAAATACATGTTTTATATCATTCCCTTCTCAATTATTCACTATAAGAAAACTCATTTAAAGGGAACATCCCGACTCCTCGCCCAATTTGAAGAAAAATCCATAATCTATTTCAAAAAAACATTATTTTAACAAAAAAATATTTTTTATCAGAAAAAATATCTTGGTTTATTATGGTTTTATTTAGACATTAATGCATTTTCTGTTACAAAGACTCATTAAGATTTTCCCTTAAACTGCACTAATGTGACCCATTTATAATGTTATTAAAAACACTTTTTACATGATTTCATTTAATGTGTAAAAAATTCATAACTAAAAAAATAATTTCACATTCCATTTCTTTTCAATTTTCGGATATACATGTTTTGAATCTCATATTTATTATAAATGGAATTAATTTTCCAAAACAACTATTTTGTGCAAAGTAAGATGGAATTTCTCTCAAGAAATGATAAATTATTTTATTAGTGTATTTTATTTTGTGATTATGATCCAAACATTAAATGTTTCATGGGACACATTGATTTAAAGATAAATTTTTATATATTAATAATGATTTGGAATTGGAGTTACCGGTGGAGCCCATTATAGCCCCTCTGTGCATCAACAAGTCTTATGAGACCAAACAGTTGGCAATAAACCCTTCATGTTTATTTCCAAACATAATCAGATGGTTATATACCCAAAGACATAAATAATATTGATATTATTATGGTGCATGTTCTATATACATGAAATCCAATAATTAATTATTTTCTTTATTCCATATTCAATTACCATTTTCCATAGGATTTTCACTATGAAAAAATATATGGATTCATTACATTCTCGGTTTATTTATTGTGTGTGTTTTTCAGTTATTCTCCATGATATATTGATTATGTATAATTTATTATGATTAACTTATAATTGATTCATGTTTCTTCTATATGTGACATTTACTGAATATTGGAGCTCACCCTTTTCATTTTTTTCTTTCCCCAAATTATGAAGATGAAACCTTTGATTAAGTGTCTAGGTAGTAGTTTATTTCCTTTTGTTATTATTTCTTACCAATGTAATAAAAGAAACATGTATGTATCTAGTTCCTTAAAGAAAATTAAAATGATCTATTATTGATTTTGTGACATCCTATATCTATGCCATTATAATAAAATGACCACTGAATCTGGGCTACTGGGGTTAGGGTTGTTATAGTTGGTATCAGAGTATGTTCCGTAGAAACCTTTGGAACTATATTTAGAATACATAGTTTAGAGAACATAAAATTATGATAGACCTTGATGATAAGCATATAATGACATCCAAAAAATTTGGAAAGTATATTGTAAGTGTTTTATCAAGAAAATACATCCTTCTCTGGATACTACAAGTCTACATGGTTCTGGAATAAATGTACATTGGGGTAAAAATTCTATCAAGGTGACTCTCTCAGGACTCAAGGTAATGTGGTATATGATAATAGGTCTTACTGTGCACCATGTTTGATGCTCCTGGGGGATATGCTTAGGATAATTTATATTCTCATAACAAACCATTATGAAGGAAATACATCCCCAATGAAATCATGTTTATGATTATGTGATTATATGTGGATATATTTTCTATATATTTTATGTTTTTAGTACAAAAATATACATTATGATTCATGACTTTATAAGATAAACTAGTATATAGAATTATTTATAAATGTTGCCTGGAAGGATGTTTTGTTAAGAATAGATAATTTTTTTGAGGTATATTCTTTTAGAAAAACCATTAATTCTTTAATTTTATTTTTAGATAAGAAAAATAATAAAAATAGAAGGAGAATGATTATAAAAAACACTTCTTTCTCTTCAAGAGGATTTAATTATAAGGATAATACAGAAATCATGACCATATGATTTCAAAACCATTATCAATATTCAAGATATCTAAAAAACCGTATGAGGCATCTCACACCATTAATATTCACAGATTATTCTGATGATCATGATTTATATAGAACAAATTATGTATTCTAATATTTCCTACATTTATTAGCATGGAAGGTATTATGATGGTATTTTTTAATTCATAACCCTATGTAAACCATATGAAGATTCCATCAATCTCGAAGTAGCTACAGAAGAGGGTGACCCCTCTAAATAGCTTACATGTATCAACATTTAAATTTTTGTATCATTGAAGTATTAATGATAATTTTGATACCTATGAGGACAACACAATATGATTAGAGTTTAAAGGTTGGGATTAGATTGATGTTCTAATCCTTTCTAATTACTTATCAATGTACTCATAATTTCCATTTGAACTAAAAAAATTTCATTTGGAAAGATGAAGTATAAGATTTTAAGGATTCCCTGAAACACCACCGGCATTCCTAGTTCCATGCTCTTTAAGAGAGATTCCAACACTATAGATCCGGACGAAGGTATGAGTATCTTTTGACTAAAATTTTCATAATTTAGTGATCTTAATAAAATTATTTTGAAAGTGAACAACTTCAATGTTTGGAGCATGGAAATCAAGAAATACCGTGTGAATGAAATACAAGGGTATGAAAAAGTTTTCCACTGTAAAATGCTTCAACTATAAGGATATGGGACACTATAAACATCAATGTTTCACGTGTCAAAGGAATTTACACCCAAAGGGGATAAGGATCATGGTCAAGCTTATGCTACTACCACGGATATAGAGGAATGATTAATATACCTATTATTGGTTTAAATAATTATGTTATTTGAGTATTTTATCAATAATACCCTCATTATAAGATTTATGGGATATATATGTATTGTACTACACTAGTTTTTCTTTTGTGAATTGGAAGAATGAGATGAATAGAACCCATAATCAAGATATGTGATTCTATTGTAGGAGGATATTTTTCAAAACACATTACTTGATAATGAAAACCCTAAATATGGGATTCATGGTTCATATAACAATAAATATATGTTTATGGGAAATTATTGTTGACCTTGAAGTTGATCTGATGGTTTATGTTAAGATAGAATTATTATACATTTGGATTTATAGAGAACATGATATTTTACTCTTAGAAGAATGCATGTCTTCATTAAGGTTTTAAGGCTATCAAGGTATTAATATATTTGGTATATGGGTTTAAAAGCTAAATTCTTTGGATAGTCTTATGCTAATTTTATTTTTTGGAAATTTAGTGTCCTTCCTTCAAAATTTTTGTCCATTGAATGTGGAAAGGCACGTTTTAGAAAATTCTTATGATTAACTACTTATGCAATGGATCATATAAAAGTTCTAAATTAATTATTATTGATAACATGTTCTGACCATATTTGTTTCAGTAATCATTTAAAGGTCAACTAAAAGACTTAAGGACCATATAATTCAATAAAAGTGCATTAGGCATCAAAAATTTATTTTGAACTTTCATTTACAAGTGTGAAGGATGAAGTTAAAATTGATATAAGAACAACCAAAGGATGAGATTATTTTTATGAAATGGGAAGTAATCAAGTATGTTTATTACCTCATGTTCTTATCTAAATAATCCCTCAAATATAGGAAAAATATTCTGGAATAGAAAACCTATTCACTTACCTTTATTTTTTAGAAATCAATGGTATTTTAATAGATCACGGGATTTATGGATTCTTGATGGTTAACATTATAATGACATTGTTCTATATCACTCTCCATCATAACATGATATATATATTTCTATTAATTTCCCATGTTATCACTTTCTAGTAATGATATCCTACCTGAAATCCTAGTTTTGTGGTAACTGTTTCTTTTATCTTATTATCTTATTAAGAGGATATTTTACTAACTCCGTTGTCGATGTGGGTCCCCCCATAAAGTAATTTTCTAGTATAAAACATTGATTAACATAGTATAGTTTAAAATTGATATGACACAATTTATTGAAGGATGACATAATATAACACCCCGTGATTTTATGCTATGTCTCTTCTTTAATATATACTCTCTAACAATATAGGTTTCCAAAAACACCAAGCATAAACGAAAAAATGACACAAAATTAAATATCATTATTTTAAAATGGTAATTATAACCTTGCCATTAAATTTTCTGTAATGAATAGTATTATGGAATTTATATATTGTATATTTAATCAAATGTTTTTACATTCATCCAAATAATTTTATATGCATATGATAAGAATGAATCCAATTTTACAAATTAAAAGGCTATATTTTCATAAAGGTACTTTTACATCCTTTTAATGGAGAAATTATTCTAAACTAAATTTCAACACATTTATAAATCATTTTTGAATAAATATCCATTAATTTTAAATAATAATATCAATATTTACCTTGGTTAAATATTAGGTATTTTTCAAAATATTTTCATTTTTTTCTAAATAGTTTTGGGACTATTGGAATTGTAATGTGACCATTAAGAATATTAATATGACCAATATAGTAGTAACTACACATATAAAAGTATAAATATTTATTAGGAAACTTATAAATGGAGATATGATATAATTATATAATGGATTGAGAAAATAAATGTTTCAAATATGATAAATTGATTGTTGGTATTTTTTTTTGAATCATAAATATTTATTTAGAAATTTTTAATTAATATAATGATTTAAAAGAAAAAAATATTTTCTAAAAATAGATTAATAAATTAATATTATTTATCTTATGATTATAATATAATTTTATAAGACCTTAATTAATTTTTCAAAGTGTCACAAAATCTGTTATAATTTTAAAATCGATATTTTTTTTGAATAAATGATTATTTTAATTAAAATTTAAATTTATCATATTTAAAAAATTACTTTAATGAAATGGAATTCATTCCTTCATTCAGAGCATCAAAATTAAGCTACAGTTACTTTTGGTTATTTTCCTAATATACATTAATTTTTCAATGAATAGTAAAGATACAGTTCTCACTTAACCAGTGTAACATAAATTATATCATCCATGATGTTTTAGTGAAATAATCATTTATATTACTTAATGTTCATCCAATATATATTTAATAAGAAAAAATATTCATTAAATTAAAATAAATTTAGTTTCCAAACCTAAAAAGTGTATACCAAAACCTAAAGTCAAAAGTGATTCCATAAACTTTTAATTTTTCTTTCTTTCCATTTTCCTTTTCAAATAGATTAATTAATTTGAATTATAAAGGTTTATTAAAGTCTTTAACAAATTATATTATATTAATATTGAAAAAATATTAACTATTACAAGCCTCACCTTTGATATAATATTTTACTTAATATTTTATTCCCAAAATTCCCCTCTCCTCAGGTATAAATAACACCTCTCCCTTATAATGGAAAACAAAACATTCCACCATTTCCAAAGACAAATATATATAAAAATACTCCCATATAAGCCTCTTAAAAAACCTAGGGATGTTTTGGATCCATTCAAATATAACCATTATGGGAGTTTTAGTGTTGTGGAAGAGAAGCCGCACTAAGGACAAAGTTAGTTTCCATTAACTCCTCCCCATTTCCATCCTCTCCTTATTCTTCTCCCATTTCAGTTAAAAATAATTTAATATAAAATTATTTATATAGAAAGGTAACATGATATTAATTTTTTATCCTACTTCATGTATTTTATATATGACATATATAAATTTTTTACTCTCTTTTCCCGCACTTATGATAATAACCCCTTAGAGGTCGGTTAACCGCCTTTAAATACATTGCAAAAACATAATTATTATAACCACCATCATGGATTGATAATATGAATTATAAATCATATTTAAATATCTAGTTACATTTATACTATTCTTTTGGAATTAATTACACTAATGTATTATTTGTTTTTAAAAAAATAGAGGAATCTAGGCAAAACAAATTTTTCTTAAGAAAAACAAGATATCAAAATGCTTCAAGTTCATAGAGAAATTAATAAATATATTCAAATAATTATAATTGGAAAATATTTTTATAAATGAATATAATTATCTTATGTGTTATTGTTTTAAAAAATATGTTTTTTATTTCAGAGGCATAAAAGCGACGTATATAAGCAGAAATTAAGGTAAGGGGTGTCTGATCTCACTTTTATTTATGTGAGTGTTCCATTATTATCCACTAAAATATTTTATGTAGTGTATGTATAAGGAAATTTGATATATAATATCATTTATGTATTTATCTTCATCGTATTCAATGATTCATTTGATGATTATTTATTTTTGGTCATGCGATTCTATTGATTACAAAGTGGTAAAGGATTTTACCTGAACCACCGTTTTTTCACCAGGTTATGCTTTCGCTCCATTTACCCCAATGAAATTATTATTTATTTTTATATAAATATTATCAATTCTATTTATATCCTAAAAACTCATGTATTTAGATAATTTCATCTTTCTTTGAAGGTGAAATACATGTTTTATAATGTCCCCTTCTAAATTCTTCCCGATAAGAAGACCCCATTAATGGGAGCTTCAAGATTTCTCACCAATTTTGATGTTCACTCCATAATATGTTTTAAGCTGCCATAATGTTTTTTTAAAATAATTTTATCATGAAAAAATATATTTTTCTTTTTGGGTTTTATACAGGCATGTAATCCATTTCCATTATAAAGGATTGTTAAAATATTTCCTTAAACCTATAAGGACCCAGACCCCAGTTGCCCGGGGTTGGTGCCAAAATATGTTGTGTAATTTTTTTGAAAGAGAAACTAGATAATTATGCATTACTGTAATGACCTATAATTTCCGTATAATATTTTTTTTAATTATTTGGGATTATTAAGTGACCGAAAAATATGGCGGCATGTGATTCCGAGACCCGGAGTGCCCAGAATGATTTGTCAAAAAAGTGTTACGCTTAAAATAGCACGCGTGAGAAGTTTTCCTAAAAAAGTGGAATAATTATTAAACTGGTGCCCGGATCAGAAATCTGAGGGCACCGTTGCGTTCAGGATGGCAAGTTTACCCTAGGTGCGACTTAAGTTTAGTCGGCGTAGGCCTCTAGTGAGAAAGCCTGAAAATGGCCTAACTGTAAATAAAATAATTAAATAAAATTAATATATTTTTCAAATTCTTATAACTCACGAACAGTGACTCGGATTAAAAATATGAGATCACTGCTGAACTTGTGAGGGTATTCTTTCTTTAGGCAGATCCTAACTTTGGTCGGTGTGGGCCAACAGTGGAAGTTAGTTTTTGGACGCAAATAAAATAATTAAGTAACAATTATTTTATTATTAAATTCTATAGCTCCTAAACAGTAACTCGGATTGGAAATCCAAGAGTACCGTTGAGCTCGTGAGGGCGTGTTTCCCTTAGGCAAAGTCTAACCTCGACCGGCGCGGGACGAGGGTGACTATTAATAATTTTTGAACTTTTTTAAGGTACATTCAATAAACGTGTGGGTGATAATTTCTATCTTTTGAACCAGTGCTCGGAATATAAATCTGATGGCACTGTTGAACTTGAAATGTCGGGATTCGCTTAAGGGGTGCTTCACTTCGACCGCAGTAGTTCAGGTGAAAAAGTTAGTTTTTGGAAACTTTTAAGAATTAATAAAATAACAAAATTGTTATTTTATTTTATCCTACCACCTATTGATCAGCGGTGGCGGGGACCACAGAGGTATTCAGACATTTTATATGGGATATTAAATTCTCAGTTACACTTTGGTTGCGTAATCACCCCTCGTGCAATTAATGTGGCGCATTAATTACGTCAATTAATGAACCACATTAATTCATCGGTGGGTTATTCACCCTTTCTCCTCTCTATTTAAATGGGGATCAGGGTACAGTTTTTGGAACGACTTCATCAAATGATAAACCTCTGGAGAAGTGACATGACACCTTCCACCGACAGAGACGGAAGATCGGGCGGCAACGAACCAGGATCGACGAACATCGGCGGCTTCATCAAACACAGAATCTTCTTCCACCACCGCTATGTCTCCAAAAAATCTTGAGGTAGGGGTTGTCTTTTTATTCAAGAAATTCCCACATTTCTTATCCTCATTCTTGAATTTGCGGGTGGTCATTGCGGGGGATTTGAATGGGGATTATCCTTATTTTAATATGATGTATAAATTACCCCCACTTGTTATAATTCTAACGCGGAGAACGCGGGTCAAACGAACAAATCTCGAACCCTCCGCCGCCTGTTTTTCATTGCATTCTTCGAAGGCGGGTTGTTCCAACATGAAAGAACCTTGAAACCAAGAGGCTCGCAATGATGGTGGCATCACGAGAGGACCGTAGGCGCGTCTGGAAGGAAGAACGGACCACCGGAGCTCACCCGGTGGCCCGTAGAAGAAGCGTCGGGGCGGCACCGGAGCGGCGGCACTGGCCACCAGTGCCAGCGGACGAGGGCGACGGCCAGAAACCTCTGGACGCGATGGAAGAGCGGCGCTACTCGGCGCCACGATGGTTGGAAAGGCGGCCGGTAGCGGCTGGCCACAGAGGTGGAGGCGTCACACCGTCGCACGTCGTGCTGAAGGGAGATGCGGCGATGTAGGGGACCCACGACTCGAAGTCGCGGCGATACAGGGGACCCACTCCCTGCAGGTCCGGTGGGTGATTAGACCGCACCACCTGGAACCACCAATAAAGGAGCTCCTTTGAGCCGTTCGGGAGCAGCGGACCGTGTGACCCCTCATGCATCGCACCGGCCGGTGGGTCGAGCCCGCCATGGCCCAGCCTAGCCAGGGCGGGCCAGGCCGCATTAGACCCGGACCGGGTCGGGTTTACCCGAACCAGCTTGGGTCGGGCTGGGTCTGACCGGACCCCTCTCGGGCCCAGATACGCTTAAAAGGTTGTATCTTGCGAACCGGACGTCCGTTTGAAGAACCTTCTGTGGCACTAGGATCCTTGGAGCGAGACGGTCCTTTTGAGATACTCCACATGACTTTCGGAGAATGTTGGAGTTTGGTCGGGTTAGATCGTACTCAAATCCAACCGGGCCCTCGGCATTAAAATGTCAATCGCTTACAGACCGGGTGTCCGATTGACGTGTCGTCATTGCGTTAGAACTCTTATGACATGACAGATCATTGGGTTACATCCTCATGGAACTTCATGGAGGTTGAGGTATAGCCGATAACTGGAGGATCAGAAACAGGGTGTTTCTTGTAGTGAGAGATAGGATGGATACTCCCTTGATGACTCAAGGCGCGGGTATTCCTTACTCCTCTGCTCCGGTAGAGACGGGACTCCCCACGTCATGAGTGCGGGTTCGTTTCCCTCTGATTGGTTTTTCTATCTTTGGAGTCGGTACTCCCCTATTGGACAAGGGTGTGGGTCCTCCATACATAACTCACATAGAGTCAGGTACTCCCCTACCTGGTAGGTGTGGGACCTCCTTATGTAGTACTACAATAGGGTCGGTACACCCTTGTTGTGCCAGGGTGCGGTTCTTCTAGCCTGGGGTTGGTACTCACCTGACGTACTATAGCGCAGGTCCCTCACAGCGAACAAACTACCAGAGTTGTACTCCCCTACCTGGTAGGGTGTGGGTCCTCACATATAGAGTCAGTACTCCCCTACCATGTCAGGGTGTGGGTCCTCTAGAATGGGTCTGGTACTCCCCTGACATACTGGGGTGCGGGTCCACCATAGAAAACAAACTACTAGAGTTGTAATCCCATACCGGGTAGGGTGCGAGTCCTCACATATGGAGTAGTACTCCCCTGTCTTCAAGAAGCGACGGGGAGAGAGTCCTTCAGGGGAGTTGGAGCTCCCTCGACTGCAAGAAATAGTGTTGAGGAGTAGGCATCTTCACTTGGTTTCCCTTGGTCTTGCCTTGGGCGCAAGACTGTGATTGAGAAACCTCTAGTACTGAGCACTAGAGGCAGTTCTAGCAGAAAATTCTTGATGGAGCATGACCTTTCGGATGTTCTATTAAGAATGGTTGAGTTGTACCTTATGGAGTACATCTCTCAGACGAGTGTCATTAGGGATGGCCAGTTCATGAAGCGTGTACTCCTGATCCTTGAGTTACGCTTTGAGACTTCTTTATATATCCTTGAAATGGCTTGAGGTCGGGGCCTTATGTTTCTTTGGGGATGAGACGAGTATATCTAGTTTGAGCTGTTTCTTTTTCTTTGTGCTTTGTGATTGAGATCATGCTTTTGGTTTTCATTGTGGAATTCTGAGAGACCTTCGAGGGTCTCGGGGTCCCAACTGGGTATTGTTATACTCACCCCTGCACGGACTTTACCCGCACCTTGTTGTGTCTTGTGCAGACGACGGGTAGCCTTGACTGGGACTCGGGGAGCTAGGACATGATGATGGATGGAATTGACGGTTGACATGGAGAGATGTGGAGATGAGTTGTACCTAACCTTTAGGTAGGATTCCCGGTGGACGATCTCAGGAGCTATTTTTTGTTTTCAGTTGTAATTGTATCTTTTTAGTTGGGATTTTATTCTGGTCCCTTACTTTCAGTACACACTTTTACTACAACAGTTTTACTTTATGGTTGCATCTTGTTGTGTTCTAGTCTGTTTGTTTGTATAGTTTTAAAGGAAATGACTTCTCGTTTTAGGGATACAACTTTCCGGTGTTAGTCTCCAACCCCTAGCCTATGGAAGGCGGGTTTGGGATAGTCACGACATGGTCCCTGGGGGACGGGTCATGACAAAGTGGTATCAAAGGGGTCAGTTATATCGAAGAACTAGGACTCTGATCTTTCCATTGGAGTCGTAGTGCTATGTGTTTTGAGTGTGGTTTTCAGTTCGGGGAGTCCAGTGTTGGTGCGGCGGCCGACGTATTCATACACGAGGACCATGAATTTTGATTCTTGACTCGGTGCACGAAAACACTGATTACGTGTGTTTTGGAAATGTTTTATTTTTGATATATTTTGAGTCATCTCACTAGGTATAACTTATTAACAGTGGTTCATCTTGATTCTATTTCAAGATGCTTCCACGCAGACAGCCAGCCAGGATTTCAGTGTGTGCCCATGAGGATGGTCCACAGTGTGATGAGGCTTCAGTACAAGGATCGTTTCCTGAGATAGGTACATTCGGGCGGTGTCCCAGTGATACCACTACCCTTTGGTCAGTATTTACTACTAGCGCTACCGGTAGATGATACATATAGGCCTAGTGCCTTTCACGGGTTTCAGTGACATATACCCCTCAGGTTCCGAGGCGAGCCCGACTCACAGGCGGCTAAAAACTGGCTTGAGGTGGTGACTGAGTTGCCATTTAGCCAGGGCACCATTAGATCAAATGGTGGTCCTAGAAGTGAGCATTCAATGTGGCTCAGCAGGGAGATGGCAGGGTTTAGATTTCCCCTATCGTACGATGAGGTGACTTTTTCCATGGACATAGCTTAGGAACGTTCCTCAGAGAAGGGGGTCTCTTTCCATAAAAAGATAAGGGGTATGTGTTCCCAAGAGCTTCTACAGCTTTGAAAGAACGACACATCGGTAGCTGAGTATTCATCGAGGCGTACCGACCATTCCAGGTACTCGATGAATATGATACGACCAGTGTTTCAAGGCTTGGACCTCCAAAAGAGATGAGTTTAGGGACATTCGAGTGAACAATATTCCTCTATGCATTCCTACTTATGTTAGGGTGAGAAAGAGAACCTTTGTGGTTGAAAAAATCTTTGGATGAGCAGATACATCCAGTGAATGCCAGCTGTGGGAAAAGATGAAACTAGCGTCAGCCTTAGAGACATAGATGTGTAAAAATATTTTGGGAAGAGGAAGTGATCAGGGCAGATGAATCTGTAGGGAAGCATACATGGAAGAGGAGCTAGGAGAGTAGCAGGAGGTGGTATAAATTTTGACATGTTACAACCACCACCCCAATGTGGTCCCCACCAGGCTTGAGGAGCTGGAGGATAGGGGAAGGGAGTAGCTGTATGTAGTTAAAGAGTGTGATCCAAGGCCTCCAGGAATGATTTGAGGTACGATTTGTGTCTACTGTTGGCTATCATATTAATAGACATAGGTACTAATCATTCATTCTTGTCACGAATATTTTTCAAGACCTAGAGTTTTTGGCTAAATCATTGACATGACCCTTACGTCTGGAGATACCTTTGGGAGGAGACTTGATAATCACACTTATGCTGATGGTGTGATCTGACCATTGAGATGAGAGTTTCGGTTAGAAACTCTTGGTGGTAGCGTCAAGGCCTTACAACATTAGTTTGGGTATGGACTGGTCATCCACAGTTCATGCTCAGATTGACTATTTTGGGCAAAAAGATTGTGGTATATCTATAGCGTTGGAATGGGGTTTTCCTTGGTCGGTGAAAAAGGAAACCTAGGTAGCACGAGTTAAACTCATGCAGAAGAGGGTGCAGCCGATCACTCTTGAGTTGGCCTTCCATACCCTCGTGGGAGCAGGTGTTTTGAGTTTTCAGTTCCCAACAGTAATGGAAGAGTGTGGGAACATCTTTTCAAAGATGTTTTTCCAGAATTACCTTCTCGCAAGGAGATGGACTTCTGCATTGGCTTATACCCAGCGATGACACCAATATCTACAACTGCATATTGAGTGGCTCCCAAAGAGCTCCGTGAGTTGAGAGTTAGAAGGGGAACGTGGTGGTAGATGCACTCAACAGGAGTTCTGGTTTACAGCTTCTGAGTGAGGTGACAAAGCAGCTATCTACGTTACATAAACCCTTCGTGGATAGTGATGGAGTAGCTTAACTCCAGTTTATAACTGTCACTCCCCCACACCTTCAGCGAGTTTGGGAGGCACAACTTGAGAACTTAGACTGCGAGGCCCGATGTGATCATATATCCTCAAGACATGCTCCTAAAAGATTTTCTGAAGGTGGGGAGCACGTCATCATTCTCAAAGGATGCACCATGGTACCAGTGGCGCTATGAGAGGAGGTGTTGAGGGAGTTCCACAAATCCCCTTTGGCGGTACATCCTAGTGTGGCGAAGATGTAACAGGACTTCTGGCGTCAGTACTGGTGGCCAGAGATGAAGACTACACAGAGCCAACAGAAGCCTTATGCCGACAGGAGACAGAGACCCTTAGAGTTCAAGGAGGGAGACCATGTTTTCCTGTGGGTCTCACCCCGATGAGGATTGTGGAGATTCGTCCGGGGAAGCAAGCTATCTCTAAGGTTCATCAAACCTTTCTATATTCTCAGCAGAGTTGGTGAGGTGGAGTACCGCCTAGATTTTCCCCCACATATGCACCAGGTGCATAATATTTTCCATGTGTCATAGCTGAGAAGATGCGTGTATTACCCATTGTACATTATCGACTATGGAGAGTTGGACTTTAATGATGAGGTGACTTTTACGGAGTTCCTGGTGGAGATAGGGGATCGATAAGAGCGAGTCCTTCATGGACGGTCGATCCCTATGGTGTGAGTTCAGTGGCATCACAGGAACCTCCAAGAGAGCACATGGGAGCGGAAGGCTCAGATTCGTGCCCAGTACCCTCATTTGTTTGATTTTCCTTTATTTTGGATTTCAGGGACAAAAATACCTAAGGTGGAAAGAATGTAAAGACCCAGAATTTTCATATAATTTTTTTTATTATTTTGGATTATTACAAGACCGCAAAATCTTACAGCAAGTGATTCCGAGACCTGAACTGCCCGGGATGATTCGTCGAAAAAGTGTTAATATTAAAATAGTGTGCCTATGTAGTTTTCCTGAAAAAAGTGTAATAACTCTTAAACGGGTGTCCGAATCAGAAATTTGATGTCACTGTTGCGTTCAGGATGGCGGGTTACCCTAAGTGTGACTTAAGTTTAGTCGACGCAGGCCTCCAGTGAGAAAAACTGAAAATGGCATAACCGTAAATAAAATAATTAAATTATTTTATTTTATTTTTCAAATGCTTATAACTCACGAACAGTGACTCGGGTTAAAAAACCGAGACCACCGCTGAACTCGTGAGGGTATGCTTTCATTAGGCATATCTTAACTTTGGCTGGCACGGGCCAACAGTGGAAGTTAGTTTTTGGTCGCAAATAAAATAATTAAGTGAAAATTATTTTATTGTTAAATTATATAGCTCCTAAAAGGTAATTCGGAATGAAAATATGAGAGTACCGTTGAGCTCATGAGGGCGTGTTTCCCTTAGGCAGATCCTAACCTTGACCGGCGCGGGTGGAGGGTGGCTGTTAATAATTTTTGAACTTTTTTTAATGTACATTCAGTAAACGTGCGGGCGACAATTTCTATCTTTTGAAACGGTGTTTGGAATTGAAATCTGAGGGAACCGTTGAACTCACAACGCCGGGTTTCGCTTAAGGGAGGCTTCACTTCGAATACAGTAGGTTTGGTGAAAAAGTTGGTTTTTGGAAACTTTTAAGAATTAATAAAATAAAAAAATTGTTATTTTATTTTATACTACCACCTCTTGAGCGGCGGTGGTAGGGACCACGGAGGTAGTAACACATTTAATATGGGATATTAAATGCTCAGTTACACTTTGGTTGCATAACCACCCCATGTGAAATTAATGTGGCACATTAATTACGTCAATTAATGAACCTCATTAATTCATCAGTGCGTTACTCACCATTCCCCGCTCTATTTAAATGGGACTTGGGGTAGAGTTTTTGGCACGGTTTCATCAAGCGAGGAACCTCTGGCGAAGTGACGCGACACCTTCCACTGACATAGACGGAAGCTCGGGCGGCAATGAACCGGGATCGACGAACGCCGGCAGCTTCATCGAACGTGGAATCTTCTTCCAACACCGCTACATCTCCAAAGAATCTTGAGGTAGGGGTTGTCTTTTAATTCAATAAATTCTCACATTTCTTCTCCTCGTTCATGAATTTGCAGCTGGTCGTTGCGGGGGATTTGAACGGGGTTTATCGTTATTTTAATGTGATGTATAAATTACCACCACTTGTTGTAATGCTAAAACGGAGGGCGCAGGCCAAACGAACAAGGCCCGGACCCTCCACCGCATGTTTTTCATTGCGTTAATCGGAGGTGGGTTGTTCCAACTTGACGGAACCTTGAAACCGAGAGGCGCGCAATGACAGTGACATCCCGAGAGGACCGTAGGCGCGTCCAGAAGGAAGAACAGACCATCGGGGCTCACCCGGTGGCCCGCGGAAGAAGTGTTGATGCGGCACCAGTGTGATGGTCGGTAACCGCTAGCCGCGGTGGAAGAGCGGTGCCGCTCGGTGCCACGGCAGTCGGATAGGCGGCCGGCAGCAGCCGGCCGCGGAGGTGGAGACGGCGCGCCATCGCGCGTCGTGCTGAAGGGAGCTTCTTCGATGTAGGGGACCTTCTCCCTGTGGATCCCGTGGGTGACGAGGCAGTGCCACCTGGAGCTTCCAATAAAGGAGTTGAATGGCTCCTTTGAACCGTTCAAGAGCAGCGGACCGTACGACCCCGCGTGGGTCGCTCCAGCCGGCGGGACGAGCCCGCCGCAGCCAAGCCCAGCCAAGGTGGTCCGGGTCGGTTTGACCCAAACCGGATCGGGTCAGCCCAGGCCGGGTCGGTCCCACCGGATTTGACCGGACCTGGACCCCTCTCAGGCTCAGATATGCTTAAAAGGTTGTATCTTGCGAACGAGATGTTTGTTTGACGAACCGTCTATGGCACTGGGATCCTTGGAGCGAGACGGTCATTTCGAAATACTCCACATGACATTCATAGAATATTGGAGTTTGGATGGGTTGGATCGTACTCAAATCCAACCGGCCCCTAGGCATTAAAATGTATATAGCTTATATACCAGGTGTCTGATTGATGTGTCGTCTGTTGTGTTGGAACCCTTATGACATGACAGATAATCGGGTTACTTCCTTGTGGAACTTCATGGAGGTTGAGGTATGGCCGATAACCGGAGGAGAAGAAATAGGGTGTTTCTTGTAGTGAGAGTTAGGATGGATACTCCCTTGATGAATCAAGGTGCAGGTATTCCTTACTCCTCTGCTCCGGTAGATACGGGACTCCCCACGTCATGAGTGTGGGTTTGTTTCCCTCTGATTGGTTTTTTTATCTTTGGAGTCTGTACTCCCCTACTGGACTAAGATGTGGTTCCTCCATACATAACTCGTATAGAGTTAAGTACTCCCCTACCGGGTAGGTTGCGGGTCCTCTATGTTAGGAGTAGGTACTCCCCTTTCAACCCAGGGTGATGGTCCTCCTTATGTAGTACTACAGCAGAGTTGGTACTCCCTTGTCGTGGCAGGGTTTGGGCCCTCTAACCTAGGGCTGGTACTCCCCTGACGTACTAAGGCGCGGGTCCCCCACAGCGAACAAACTTCCAGAGTTCTACTCCCCTATCGGGTAGGGTGTGGGTCCTCACATATAGAGTCGGTACTCCCTTATCGGGCTAGGGTGCGAGTCCTCTTGCCTGGGGTCGGTACTCCCCTGGCATACTAGGGCGTGGGTCCCCCACAGCAAACAAACTACCATAGTTGTACTCCCCTACCAGGTAGGGTGCGAATCCTCACATATGGAGTAGTACTCCCCCATCTCCAAGTAGCGACGGGGAGCAGGTCCTTCAGGGGAGTTGGAGGTCCCTCAACTGCAGGAAACAGTGTCGAGGAGTGGGCATCTTCACTTAGTTTCCCTTGGTCTTTCCTCGGGCGCAAGACTGTGACTGCGAGACCTCTAGTGTCGGGCCCTAGAGGCAGTTCTAGCAGAAAGTTCCTGATGGAGCACGACCTTTCGGACGTTCCATTAGGAATTGTTTATTTGTACCTGATGGAGTACATATCTCAGACAGATGTTATCAGGGATGGCCAGTTCATGGATCATGTACTCCGAATCCTTAAGTTACACTTTGAGCCTTCTTTGGAAATCCTAGAAATGGCTTGAGGTTGGGGCCTTATGTTTCTTTGTGGATAAGACAAGTATATCTGGTTTGAGCTGTGTCTTTTTCTTTGTTCTTTGTGATTGAGATCATGCTTGTGGTTTTCCTTTGTAGAATTTCGAGAGACCTTTGGGGGTCCCGGGGTCCCTACTGGGTATTATTATACTCACCCATGCACGGGCTTTGTCCGCACCTTGTCGTGTCTTGTGCAGACGACGGGCATCATTGACTGGGACTCGGGAAGCTAAGGCCTGACGGTGGATGGCGATGATGGTTGATGTGGAGAACTGTGGAGAAGAGTTATACCTACCCTTCAGATAGGATTCTCGGTGGACGATCTCAAGAGCTGTTTTCTGTTTTCAGTTGTAGTTGTATCTTTTCAATTGGGCTTGTATTCTGACCACTTACTTTCAATACACACTTTTACTACAGTAGTTTTACTTCGTGGTTGCATCTTATTGTGTTCTAGTCTGTGTGTTTGTACAGGTTTAAAGACAATGTCTTCCTATTTTAGGGATACGCCTTTCCGATGTTGGTCGTCAACTTCTGGCCTATGAATGGTGGGCTTGGGGTAGTAATGGCACGGGCCCTAGGGGATGGGTCGTGACAATTACATTAAATTATTTAGGATATTTACTAGTCTAGGTTTTGGATTATTAGATACAAAAATACATTTCCACAAAAATAAAAAAAACAAACTTCAATGCTCTGTGTAACGACTCGAACTTTTGAATAATATTTGTTTCCTAAATTTTTGAGTTATTTCATTTTATACTCCAAAAAACTATATCCTTCCTCCAATGGCCCGAAGGCCTTCCTTTTTTATTGATTTTGATAATCCACCTTTCAAGGGGTGAGGTGGAACCCTTACTAGGCCTGTAGGCATAAGTATTACATGGCCCGTAGGCCTTAGAGGAATTCATTTCCCAAAGGCTCCAAACATTACATACAACCCAGACAAACTACTTGGAACTGCTCCTCCCTAGCATCTTCATCGTGAAATCAGCTCTCCACCTTCACATGGCTGTTCGGCTAGGCATTCTCATGCACGCACAGGCTTGTCCCAATGGTAGGTGTCATACCCTCTCATTCTTGCAATCCGTTTAGCTTCTACAGTGGTGAAAGCTCCTTGCTCATCCTCCTTGTAGAGTTTGTTCCTTGTAGGTTGTCTGGTTTGCATATGCACTTAAGGTGGCCCGAAGGCCTTGAGGTAGCCCAAAGGCCTTACTGACCCGAAGGCCTGGGTGGCCCGAAGGCCTTACAGGACTCAGGGACCAAATCGGTGGCCCGAAGGCCCAAACGGGGGCATATTCTCGGCTGCTACAGTGCCAAACAGTGTCTGCTACAGTAACCCAAAAATTCTACCTCTGCCTGGATTTGATCCCTGGTCGTTTGGATGCACTTACAGAGTCCTTACCAACCGGGCTAAGGCTCATGTGCCACAAAACTATATCCTTTAATTAATGAAGTGGGTATAATTAAATGAGACTATTGGGTTTCAACTGTTATATGACTGTTGGTCAATATGACCGTTGGAAACTAAACTCTTTACGTTACAATTATTGTTTATAAATACAAGTGATCTTGGTTAATTAATACAGAAAGAAGAGTCAGTGACCTCATCCAGTAGACTTGGGCCGTACGAAGCCCATCTGTCAAAGCTTGGGAAGGAGGTAGTATCTCTGGGCTTGTCACGACCCGCCTTCACCAAAAGGAGGGAAGGGTCAGCAGATTGCCAGGCTCTTCCTTCTTTAAGTTGAAGGAGAGATAATGACCCCCGAGACCCGCCTTCAATAGGTCCCGGAGTGGCGACTAGCACCAATGGTATAGAAATTTCTCACAAATGGAAGGCATTGCCCCTTTTTGTTTTATAAGATCGAGAGATGAGATGATGAAACTCAATAACACCAAGAAGGAAAGAGAAGTAAAACCAAAAGAAATAAACCATTCCCACATGCATGTTCTAAAAGTAAAGCCACAAAGTACAAAGGGAGACTACAAAGGTAAGTACCAAAGAAGAAAAACAGCAACTACAACTGCCCCAAAGGTCCGAGCTAGTAAGATCCTGCGTAATCCCCGAAGTCCTCCTGGAAACCTGAAAGTAGTTTTATATACGTAGGGTGAGCATACAAGTACACTTAGTAGGGAAAACCAAAGACTCTCGTGCACAAGTGGGGGAACATGCTAAAGTCTCGTGAGAAAAGGAGTAAACCAAACACCTATCAAGGTAAACTATCCACCCCAGGCCTCACCAAGGCACACTCCCCAAATAACGCAAGTCAAGTAATATATATATTAAGAGCACATCGATGTTTGGGTACCCCGCGCCACTTTCCCACTGGTTATTGAGACATCCTACGCATCGGACCAATCCCGCCATTCTCACCGCAGTCCCACTGCCACACCCGCCCGCACACACCTGGGCCACAACCACACGCATTCCCACTGCTGAATCCCGCCCGCACACACCTGGGCCACAACTATCACACGTAACCACGCCTGCAAACACCTAGGCCAGAACAACCACCCCCACGCCCGAAGACACCTGGGCCAGAAAATCCACTGCCACGCCCGAAAACACATGGGCCTCATCCCGAAGACACTTGGGAAACCACCTGCCGCACACACCTGGTCAAACACCACACCACCCCGCCCGAAGGTTCTTGGGCCAATAATGGACCTTAGGCCATCACAGCCTGCCCAAAGATACTTGGGCTATCCGGGAAAAGGACTAGAAAAGGAGCTAATAACCAGCCACTAAGAATAGTGTTGGGAAAAACACCCTCCCCCGTGAAATGGGGGTGTTCGGCACTAAGTGCTCAACTTGGGTGGGGCGCGAATAAGAAACACAAAGCTACAAGTAAATATATATAGGTAACAAGCACTCACCCAAGCTAGGTTTCTCTTCAGATAGCCTACAGATCACAACATCACTCAAGTCCGAGTCACGACTCACGCTAACAACCCATTTGTCCCCTTTCTTATTTCACGTTCAGTAATAAAGTTTATGTTTAAGCACTACTGGGCAACTAGTAGTCATAGGCATAAGTCCAAGAAGGTAAAAAATCAAGCAACAACCATAACGCCCATACCCGGTTCTCAACAACAGAGGATTCCACCCCAATTCGTGATATAAACAAGTATCCACCCGGTATTAAAACTCACAACCACTGAAACCGCATCAACAGGGGATCCCATCCCCCAATTTCACACAACCACCGAGGGTATAAAAGAACAGGGGATCCCATCCCCTCCCACATCTCCAGCAATCGACTCGTAAAAGAAAACCACCAAAACACTACCACCAACACTAAGCAAGGCCAAGCCTGTATTTTCAGATTTAAAAGATTTTACACATTACATGATTTCAATTCCATTTAACCGGGGTTAGCACAGAAGGGATTGATCCTGGTGCTTTCAATTTATTCAACCGGGTATGCGTGATTAACCAATTTACGTTTTCACAGCAGGAGTTTACAACCACAACAAGCCATTTAAAACATCAGCAGGGGTTCATTAGTGCACAAACAACGACCACCAACGGCCTCAATTTTCAGAAGGCATAAGCCACCACAACTCAACAAGATGGTCATAAAAGAAACAGCATCAAAATATAAGACAGCATCAACGATCACATCCCCCTCCTTTATTTAAAGAATTTGTTCATTATCTTTAATTAGGTCTGGTTTATCCAATTCTACAGAACAAAAGCACGCCCACCCCGCATGATACACAAAAGAGAGAGGCAAAGGAGAAATTCCATACCTGTTGGATCAACGATCTAGGCTAAGGCCGGGGGAGGAAGTTCACGGATAGCGATTCGGCTCGCCTGAACGAAAATCGATTCGTCTATCAATGCTTAGGCCGGGCGCGGAATTTTACGGATAACGATAAGCCCGATGCACCAGAAGCTGTTTGTGAAGAGCCACGATTGAGGAAAGGAGAAACCACGGCTAACCCTTATTTTATAAGAGTCACGGACGGTTGAGGTGAGAACGCGAAACCGCGTAAGGCGCGGGGGTCATGGGTTGATCACGCGGCTCCACTCGCCATTAAAGGGTCGGGTGGTTTAAACTGACTCATTAATTGATTAAGTATTTAATTAAAACTATTATGCGTGTTACGGGCCTTTAAAACACACTCAAACGTGTCAAAATAGGGTTTAAAACCCTATTTGCGCAAAAAGGGAGCGTTGTTGGAAATAACCCGCGGGGTAGGCCAGAGCCACCGGTAGCTGAGAGCTACCGGTGGGTGACAGCTACCGGTAGCTGAGCTACCGGTAGGCCGAGCTACCGGTAGGCTGTAGCTACCGGTAGACCGAGCTACTGGTAGGCTGCGGCCACCGGTAGACCGAGCTACTGGTAGGTTGCGGCCACCGGTAGACCGAGCTACCGGTAGGCCTGCTACCGGTAAGCTAAGGCTACCGGTAGGCCCACACCACCGTGATTCCCAGACCCGAAAACCCAAAACGAGATTTTCACAAAGTAATGGACCCCAAAAACCCGGGTCATTACATCAGATACCTCTTAAACGATTCTCGTCCTCGAGAATCAAAACAAAACCAGAAGGGAAGAGAGGGTCCGAACAACCACCTCGAAAGATACCTCTTAGGAGTGAACCCATGCTAACTAAAACACTTCCCTGTCAAGAGACAAGCAACATACCATGTCAAACTGCCCAGGCATGTGGGTTGGAGAGTCTCCTCCCCCATGTCAAGATATTATCCGCTTTGGGCGGCACTGACTCGCCCGCACGGGTTCAATCGCATCCACCTTAATGCGTCTTGATTAGGGGTCGGGTTCTCTCCTCCCCATAGCCAGGGCTTTTCACACGCATCCAGAGGAAGAAAAACCAGTACATTTCATAGCCAAAAGACAAAATGTTCTACCACAATAGGTACAACAAGGAGAAAAACTCAAAAGAACTCTGGGTACTGGGTACGCATCTGTGCTTCCCTCTCCCACGTACTCTCCTCAAGCCCACCATGTCTCCACAACACGTGAACCAAGGGAATGGTTCGCCCACGAAGCACCTTCTCCTTGCGATCCTCAATCATCACTGGTCTCTCCACAAAGGTCACGTCGCCCTTGATGTCCAGCTCACACCAATCAAGGACGTGTGAATCATCATGAAGATACCGACGGAGCTGGGACACATGGAAGACACCATGTATTCTCAGTAGCGGCAGTGGCAACGCTAGCTGGTAAGCCACCTCACTGACCCGCCGCAACACTTCGAAGGGTCCGATGAACCTAGGGGAAAGCTTACTCCCCTTGCCGAACCTCCGCTGCCCACGCTGAGGGGATACCTTCAAGAATACGTGGTCCCCAACCTCAAACTCCAAGGGCCTCCTCCTGGTATCAGCATACGACTTCTGTCGGTCCTGGGCCGCCTTCATCCTTTCCCGTATGAGTTGAACCTTCTCTGTTGTGTTCTGTACCATCTCCGGGCCAAGGATGTCTGCCTCTCCTACTTCGGCCCAACACATAGGTGAACGGCATGGCCTCCCATATAGGGCTTCAAACGGGGTCATGTCAATGGTAGAGTGATAGCTATTATTGTAAGCGAACTCTACCAGGGGCAAGTGTCACACCCATGATCCTCCTGAGTCCAGAACACATTCCCGTAGCATATCCTCCAAGGTTTGGATGGTGCGCTCTGTTTGTCCATCTGTCTGGGGATGGAAAGCAGTGCTAAGGCATAACTGGGTGCCAAACGCATGCTGCAATCCTCTCCAGACTCGCGAGGTAAACCGTGCATCCCTATCCGAGACTATAGACCTCGGAACTCCATGCAACCTCACCACCTCATCCACGTACTTTCATGCCAAAGCGTCCACAATACTCGACTCCCTGATTTCCAGAAAGTGAGCCGATTTCGTCAACCTGTCCACTACCACCCAGATGGCGTCGTACCCTCCTTGGACCTTGGGTAGTCTCATGACGAAATCCATCGAGATTTCATCCCACTTCCACTCGGGGACATCTAGAGGCCGCAGTAGGCCGCCTGGAACTCGGTGTTCAGCCTTCACTTGCTGACACACTAAGCACTTGGCCACAAACTCTGCCACCGCTCGCTTAACTCCGGGCCACCAAAATTGCCTCTTCAAACCCTGGTACATCTTGGAAACTCCTGGGTGTACCGCCAGGGGTGAGTTGTGGAACTCACTGAGAACCTTGCCGCGCATCGCCTCTGGGACAAACAACCTTTTCTGGAAAAGCATCCGGTTCTGACCATCCTCTGTCCATCCTTCCGGGGCATTGCCCTGGTCAACCCGGTCACGCATCACTTCACACTCCGGGTCTCCCCACTGAGACTCCTCCACCTGTCGAAACAGAGATGACTGCACTATCATCTGATATAGGTAGCCCCTGCCGCTATCCATCCTCGCATCCAGGTGTAAGGTAGCCAACTCTTCCATTGCCTTCCAGGCATCCTCCGACTCTCGGACCGCATCCTTCTGTGTCCTCCTGCTCAAGGCATCGGCCACCACATTGCCCTTGCCTTCAGTATAAGAGATCTCGAAGTCGTAATCCTGGAGGAAATCCACCCATCTCTGTTGTCGCAAGTTTAAGTCCCGCTGGGAGAAGATATACCTCAAGATTTTGTGATCCGTGAAGACCACAAAGCGTTCCCCGATGAGGTAGTGCCGCCATAACTTTAGCGCAAAAATGACCGCTGCAAGCTCCAGGTCGTGGGTGGCGTAATTACGCTCATGGGAACGCAGCTGCCTGGACCCATAAGAGATCACCCCTTGTCGCTGCATCAACACGCATCCCAGGCCCTGTCCTAAAGCATCACAGAATACCTTATAGGCCACCCCTTCTTCTGGTAATCTCATCATTGGGGCACTGACCAACTTCTCCTTCAGATAGCTGAAGGCTGACTGGCACTGCTCACTCCATACGAAAGCCTGGTCCTTCTTGGTCAGAGCCGTCAAAGGGGCCGCAACTCGGGAGAAGTTGGGTACGAATCTCCGGTAGTAACCTGCCAGCCCAAGGAAACTACGAACCTCTGCCACATTCTTGGGTGATGCCCAAGAAACAACTGCCTCAACTTTTGAAGGGTCCACCGCTACCCCCTGCTCGGACACCACGTGCCCGAGGAAGTGCACTTCTCGTGTCCAGAACTTGCATTTTGACAACTTCCCATAGAGTTGGTGCTGTCGGAGGACCTCCAAAACTGTCCTCGGGTGCTATGCATGGTCCTCCTCTAATCTAGAGTAGACCAAGATGTCGTCGATGAACACAACCACGAACCGATCAAGGTACTCCCGGAAGATGGAGTTCATAAGCCCCATGAACACAGCCGGGGCGTTCGTAACACCGAAGGGAATGAATACGAACTCGAAGTGTCCATACCTGCACCTGAAGGCTGTCTTCGGGATGTCGCTCTCTTTCACCCTCAGCTGGTGGTACCCAGACCGCAGGTCGATCTTCGAGAACCATCCTGCCCCTTTCAGCTGGTCGAAAAGATCATCTATCCTCGGAATAGGGTAGCGATTCTTGATCGTCACCTGATTCAGC
Organism: Viscum album; assembly: GCA_963277665.1. NCBI lineage: Eukaryota > Viridiplantae > Streptophyta > Magnoliopsida > Santalales > Viscaceae > Viscum > Viscum album. The sequence goes on along the minus strand of OY728141.1, from coordinate 585,079,727 downwards.
CTCCTGTAGTCTATGCAAAACCTGAGACCACCATCTGCCTTCTTTACAAACAAGACCGGAGCACCCCACGGTGACGCACTCGGTCGAACATAACCTCTCTTCATCAGATCGTCAATCTGTATCTGCAACTCCCGTAGCTCCGAAGGTGCCATCCGGTAAGGAGGCATCGAGATTGGACGAGCGTCGGGCTGCAGGTCTATCCCGAACTCGATATCACGTCGAGGGGGTAGAGTCGTCACCTCCTCATGAAAGATGTCCATAAACTCACGGACGATCTCTGGCACTTCCACCATTTCAGCATCTACTGATTCCACTGTCACCTCAGTCAACAAGGAGAGGAGAGGTTCCTCTCTCCTGTTTCCCTTTGGACTGCTCCGCTCGCCGGTGAAGGTAACATGCCGGCTGTCCAAGTCTGAGAACACCACCCTTCTTCGAAAACAGTCGATGATGGCGCACACAGAAAATAGCCAGTCGATTCCTAGGATGACATCGTATGACTGAATCTGTAGCAGAAGAAGATCCCTAACCGACTGATGTGGCCCTATCATCAGTCTACATCCCCGACAAATGAACAACAAGTCGGTCTGACCTCCGACTGGTGTGCTCAACACCCGGGGCACTGGAAGTCTCTCGGCATCTAGACCCAAGGCACGGGCTAGACTGGGTGCAACAAAGGAGTGCGAAGCTCCGGTATCGAACAAGGCATAAGGAAGAGTGCTAAACAGACTGATCATACCTCGAACAACCTCTGGCCCTGCTGGAACTGCTGCCTCTGCGGCGTGTAACTGTCCACGCCCAGCTCCCCTACCTCTCGGTTGTTGGCCACCTCCCCGACCATGCCCTGGTCGAGGTCCCTGTGGAGCGCCCTGAGGTCGGCCTCCACCTCCTACGTCTGCCCTCGGAGGAGCGGGAGCTCACTGTCCCTGCTGCTGCTGCTGGAAAGGTCTGGCTGGAAGCTGCTGCTGGGGTGGGTGCTGGGGATGACTTCCACTGCTGTATTGCACCCGGTCGGGGCACTGACTCCGGAGATGCCCAGGGCTCCCACAGATGAAGCATCGCGGTCCCGGGCCCGTAGGAAAAGGGCGAGGGCCGGGGGATCGAAACTGAAACTGCTGCGGCCTGCTCCCTACTGGTCGGAACCTAGAGGGTCCTGACGCTGGAGGTCTGGTGCTGACGACCTTCCCCTTCGATGGTCCCATCTGGATCCCCTCTCGTGACACTCCTCCTAGAGCATGCATCCTCTCCACCACTTTGGCCTTCTTCTGGACCTCCAAGTACGTCAGCAGGGTGAAGGGGGTAACAGCATACTGGAGGGAGGGTCGGAGCGCCTCCTCTAAACGTCTTGCCCGAGACTCCTCGTCGGGAAAGAGGTCTGGAGCAAAACGTAGTAGGTCCTTGAACATGATCCCTAGCTCCCTCACGGACATACTCCCCTGCTGGAGGGAGAGTAGTTCCTGCCTCTTTTCTGCCTTCATCATCGAGGAGAGGAATTCCACCCGGAACTCCCTCTCGAAATCCACCCAAGCCACCTCAGACTCTCTCCTCTCCCCCAGGTAAAGCATCCACCACTGACGTGCCGCTCCCCGCATCTGGCTAACGGCCAGAGGAACCCAGTACTCGGTCGGGGCCCGAATTAGGCCGAAAGCTATAACTAGCTCCTCTAGCCAGCCTTCCGTCTTCATATCGGAGGTGCTGCCCTCATACTTCTCGAGGGCCTGTCGTTGGAAGGCTCGAAGAGTCTTCTGCCACTGGTCGTCCTCTTCCTCTCGATGAACTCTCTGCCGATCGACCAAAGTAGTCTTCGGGGCCTCGATCGCCTGTACCACACGTGGTCGCCTTCCAGGTGCCATAGCTGCAAGGTAAACAAGGAATGCCTAAGCCCAAGTAGTGCAGAATATTGTTCTTAAAACTTCTTAAAAATTAATTTATTCTTAGTCCTCAAGATATCCCAGAAACACAAGAACACAAGTCATTATAATGCATATACCTTTCCTAGGGTCTCTACCCTACAATCAGTGTGGCCTCACTTGGTTGTTCGGTAGGTCCAGAGTCCTTGCATCGGATCACGGGGAGGGGGGCCTAAAATCCCATGTCCTAGCCGGTCTTCCCTGGCCTAATTCACGCGCCAAGGTCATCTAACACTGTTGTCTTACCATCCCATGCAATCCTCACTGTGCCTAACTCCAGACTCCATCCTATCTCTCAACCATCCCTCTGATACCATTCTGTCACGACCCGCCTTCACCAAAAAGAGGGAAGGGTCAGCAGATTGTCAGGCCCTTCCTTCTTTAAGTTGAAGGAGAGATAATGACCCCCGAGACCCGCCTTCAATAGGTCTCAGAGTGGCGACTAGCACCAAGGGTATAGAAATTTCTCACAAATGGAAGGCATTACCCCTTTTTGTTTTATAAGATCGAGAGATGAGATGATGAAACCCAACAACACCAAGAAGGAAAGAGAAGTAAAACCAAAAGAAATAAATCATTCCCACATGCATGTTCTAAAAGTAAAGCCACAAAGTACAAAGGGAGACTACAAAGGTAAGTACCAAAGAAGAAAAACAGCAACTGCAACTGCCCCAAAGTTCCGAGCTAGTAAGATCCTGCGTAATCCCCGAAGTCCTACTGGAAACCTGAAAGCAATTTTATATACGTAGGGTGAGCATACAAGTACACTCAGTAGGGAAAACCAAAGACTCTCGTGCACAAGTGGGGGAACATGCTAAAGTCTCGTGAGAAAAGGAGTAAACCATACACCTATCAAGGTAAACTATCCACCCCAGGTCTCACCAAGGCACACTCCCCAAATAACGCAAGTCAAGTAATATATATATTAAGAGCACATCGATGTTTGGGTACCCCGCGCCACTTTCCCACTGGTTATTGAGACATCCTACGCATCGAACCAATCCCACCATTCTCACCGTAGTCCCACTGCCACACCCACCCGCACACACCTGGGCCACAACCACACGCAGTCCCACTGCCGAATCCCGCCCGCACACACTTGGGTCACAACTATCACACGTAACCACGCCTGCAAACACCTAGGCTAGAACAACCACCCCCACGCCCGAAGACACGTGGGCCAGAAAATCCAATGCCACGCCCGAAAACACATGGGCCTCATCCCGAAGACAATTGGGAAACCACCTGCCGCACACACCTGGTCAACCACCACACCACCTCGCCCGAAGGTTCTTGGGCCAATAATGGACCTCAGGCCATCACAGCCTGCCCAAAGATACTTGGGCTATCCGGGAAAAGGACTAGAAAAGGAGCTAATAACCATCCACTAAGAATAGTGTTGGGAAAAACACCATCCCCCATGAAATGGGGGTGTTCGGCACTAAGTGCTCAACTTGGGTGGGGCGCGAATAAGAAACACAAACCTACAAGTATATATATATAGGTAACAAGCACTCACCCAAGCTAGGTTTCTCTTCAGACAGCCTACAGATCACAACATCACTCAAGTCTGAGTCACGACTCACGCTAACAACCCATTTGTCCCCTTTCTTATTTCACGTTCAGTAATAAAGTTTATGTTTAAGCACTACTGGGCAACTAGTAGGCATAGGCATAAGTCCAGGAAGGTAAAAAATCAAGCAACAACCATAACGTCCATACCCGGTTCTCAACAACAGAGGATTCCACCCCAATTCGTGATATAAACAAGTATCCACCCGGTCTTAAAACTCACAACCACCGAAACCGCATCAACAGGGGATCTCATCCCCCAATTTCACACAACCACCGAGGGTATAAAAGAACAGGGGATCTCATCCCCTCCCACATCTCCAGCAATCGACTCGTAAAAGAAAACCACCAAAACACTGCTACCAACACTAAGCAAGGCCAAGCCTGTATTTTCAGATTTAAAAGATTTTACATGTTCCATGATTTCAATTCCATTTAACTGGGGTTAGCACAGAAGGGATTGATCCTGTTGCGTTCAATTTATTCAGCCGGGTATGCGTGATTAACCAATTTACGTTTTCACAGCAGGAGTTTACAACCACAACAAGCCATTTAAAACATCAGCAGGGGTTCATTAGTGCACAAACAACGACCACCAACGGCCTCAATTTTCAGAAGGCATAAGCCACCACAACTCAACAAGATGGTCATAAAAGAAACAGCATCAAAATATAAGACAACATCAACGATCACAGCCCCCTCCTTTATTTAAAGAATTTGTTCATTATCTTTAATTAGGTCTGGTTTATCCAATTCTACAGAACAAAAGCACGCCCACCCTGCATGATACACAAAAGAGAGAGACAAAGGAGAAATTCCCTACCTGTTGGATCAACGATCTAGGCTGAGGCTGGGGGAGGAAGTTCACGGATAGCGATTCGACTCGCCTGAACGAAAATCGATTCGTCTATCAATGCTTAGGTCGGGCGCGGAATTTTACGGATAACGATGCGCCCGATGCACCAGAAGCTGTTTGTGAAGAGCCACGATCGAGGAAAGGAGAAACCACGGCTAACCCTTATTTTATAAGAGTCGCGGACGGTTGAGGTGAGAACGTGAAACCGCGTAAGGCGCGGGGGTCGTGGGTTGATCACGCGGCTCCACTCGTCATTAAAGGGTCGGGTGGTTTAAACTGACTCATTAATTGATTAAGTATTTAATTAAAACTATTATGCGTGTTACGGGCCTTTAAAACACGCTCAAACGTGTCAAAATAGGGTTTAAAACCCTATTTACACAAAAAGGGAGCGCTACTGGAAATAACCCGCGGGGTAGGCCAGAGCCACCGGTAGCTGAGAGCTACCAGTGGTTGACAGCTACCGATAGATGAGCTACCAGTAGGCTGCAGCCACCGGTAGGCCGAGCTACCGGTAGGCTGCAGCCACCGGTAGACCGAGCTACCGGTAGGCTGCAGCTACCGGTAGGCAGAGCTACCGGTAGGCTGCGGCCACCGGTAGACCGAGCTACCGGTAGGCCTGCTACCGGTAGGCTAAGGCTATCGGTAGGCCTGCTACCGGTAGGCTAAGGCTACCGGTAGGCCCACACCACCGTGATTCCCAGACCCGAAAACCCAAAACGAGATTTTTACAAAGTAATGGACCCCAAAAACCCGGGCCATTACAGGGCTTTTCTCTGGACCAAGCCCAAGCTGAGCATCAACATGTGAAGCTTGAACAGAATCGTCTGAGGGAGAAGTTCAAGCTGATAGAAATCGCCACTCGGGCAATGTTGTCTGAGCCGCCCCAAGATTCTATCATCATAGCACATCTTACACTTAGGTTCTATGCAAGTGTTATAAGGGGCTATGTAACGAGGCCTTAGATACTTTTTTGTAATCTCTTAATATAAATAAAATTGTTATTTCTTCTTATGGTAAAATTTGTGAATTTCAAATGTTCGGATAAATGCAGGATGAATTTATAGAAGTTCCATATTATTGATGAATTTTGAAAAAAGGGTATTTTAAAATATTTTTGTATACTTTAAATAATTAATAATGTGAAATGATTTTCACAAAATGGTCTTATAGATTTGTGATTAGTAAGAAATTTAGAGTCTAATAAGATCAACTTGATTTTTAGTGAATAATAAAGTATGAATAGTAACATACCCTTATGAATAATAATGAATAGTAAATCGGCCAAAAAAATAGAAACTTCATCCATGAATGTATAAATATAATGTAGACATCTTAAAAGTGAAGAAAATGATCGTAGTATAAGTTTTGGTTTTTTTATGTCATAAATACTTTATTTACAATTTTATAATTAATTTTATAATTTAAAATGGAAATGTATTTTCATAAAATGTAATCATAAATTGTTACTTTATTGTCTTATGGTTATACAATAATTTTATGGGCCCTTGATTACTTTTTCAGGGTGTTACAAAACATGTTATAGTTTTAGAGTTGTTTTTTTAAATAAATAATGATTTTATTTAAAAATTAAATTAAAATTATTTAGAAAAAATGGAGTTCATTTTTAAATTTAGAGCATCGATATTATGTTGTGGTAAATTTTTGAGATTTTTCTAAAACAGTTGAATTTTCAATGAATAGTAAAAAAAATACAATTTTGAGTTTTGGGTGTTTAATGACATCATTAACGATGTAATGTTGATGTAATAATTCTGGTCGACTTGTGAACAGTAATATATGTTATGAGGTTTCACAAGTGGCCAATACCATGGGCAAGCCCATGGTTTTGCAAATACCACCGATGAGGTGTTCCTTGAAAATTAATTAAATATTCCATCACTTTTCCTATAAATACCAAGTCATTCCCTCATTCATTTCATTCCAAAATCCTCCTCAATGAAGCTCTGGTCTTTTTACCTCCCAAGGAGTCCTCCCAAGGTGCCCTTAAGCTCCCAAGATCCCAACCTTCGAGTTTTCGAAGTCACTCTTCAAGGTAAGGGAACATTCCACCCTCCTCTTTTAGTCATGATTTCCTTTTTATATCTTCCAGTTTCCATCTTCTTATGTGGGGGTATGTTCTTATATATTCTTATTATGGTCCATTTCATTTCCAAATGATGAGAGACACTTTCTTCTCTTATCAATTTATTTTCTTGATTTTTAAGTGACGTCGTTAGGCTGTTGAATTTTCGTAAAAGAAATCACATTTTCTCTTTTCTTTCAAATTTTCTTTTCATGTGGTGTGTCATTCCACACCATGATATTATTTCTTTTTATTCCATACCACTACTATTAATGATTTATTTATTGATTAGAGACCCTTGTCCCCTCTCTTTTTATTGTATTCTAAAACCATGTTATATAGCCGTTATGTTGCAGATTTTTTGTCTGAAAATCTCTCTTTTTCTCAAAAATTATCTTATTTTATTTTTGTGAATACCCAAACCTATTTCATTTCCAAGGGTATTCATCAAGATATAATATTGATCTATTTAATTCTGGAATTGACATACATATAACTCTCGCTCCTTTTCCATGGGTTATAAATGACATAATGATCTTATTTTTAAGTACTTTTAAAACGTCACGATTTTGAAGTGAAACTCATTTCTTTTACTCTCTATATATTATTTATGAAATGTATAATTATGATCTATGTGGCTAACATGAAAATAAAGACATATTAATGGTGTGTCCTGATAGTGCTCCAATACATTGAGTAAAGAATTTAATTTCTAAATATGACAAGTTTCACGATACCTTGGTGAATAACATTGGGGATATGTTCATGAATGTCTAAATTAAATGTTGTAGCCACATATTCGAGTTATGATTCAATTTCTTTTCATTATGATATGTCTCTACTTCCATTTCTCATGTCTTTCTGTTTTTTTTATCAAGTTTTTATTGATTTTACAAGTAAACTGATTCTCTTGTTTTCTTTGTTGGGCTTTTTGTTCACCATTTCTTTTGATGTATATCTCCAGGTTATGAGATGCAATAATTATACTTAGGATGAACTTATGATGAAGTCGTACAAGTGGATTAGAAGAATGTTTTAGATTTTCATGTTTTATGTTCCTGATTTCTAAGACACTGGATTTTAATGATCCTCTGAATGTAAAATGTAATGAAAAGTTATGAAATAAAAAGGCGGGATGTCATACTCTACATCCACATAGAAAAGTGCAGTAATGATAAATCTACTAAACCTTTAAAAAGAATTTAAAAATGCGAGCATTTAAAATGCTCAGTAAGAGGGTTTTTTTAAAACCAATTAATAAATTCGTTTAAAAACGTTTACATACATCATTTAAAATCATTTTCATAAAATAAAACATCTTTCTCACAACATGTCGTCATCATTTCATAAGTGTTTCTAAAGATATTTTTAGGATAAACTTATGCTCAAGAATTAATATTATTATTTAAAAGCTAAGTATATTATTCATACGCATGGAAAAATACATGAAATTCCATTTATAAAGATATATAGTCGCCACACAAAAATTATCCATAACATACAAGTGGTGGAGGTACCTATTTTCACATGAAAATAATACTTGATCGGAATTTGTACATAAGTCAAGGGTTCATAACCATGAGTATTCTACTAGTATAATAACCACATGAACTACCCGTTAATATATTCATAATGAGAGAATGCAAAATTCTGAAAATTATGGAACATACTATCAAGGTCTCAGCCATGACATCTAAAAATTATTAAGGCGTCGGACAAAACTATATCTAGGGACAGAAAAGGCTTCAACCAAATCTATATCTATTTATTTCATGAAACATATCAATGCATCGAGAAGTTCCATTGAGGTCTCGTCCCAAAAATCTGAAAATGATCAATGTCTCAGCCAAAACCATATCTGAAAATGGGCAAGGCCTCAGCCAAGTTCATATCTATTTTTTCTCATGAGATCTACTGATGCACCGAGAGGTTGTAGCAGGCATCAATCATCACTTGATATGTCCAATGCATTCCTCATATGAGTGGTGTTAAACAAAGTATACATATACCCTAACATTCCCCAATCTATATACATATTTACTAACCATTCTTAGCAATGAGTTGAATGGTATCAAATTAATCCATGAGACTACTCATAAACCATTTAATGTAATATCATGAATGATTGATTTCTTACTTGAAATAAATGCCTTTATATGTAAATGAAAAATAAAATGTATACTGAAATACACACACTCAAGCTATCTAAAATACATATTTTCACATAAAAGCATAAACATTTCAATTCTTGATGAAATCCTTGTGTTTTATAATCTTGGAAGTAAACCTTAATAATTAATATGAAACAATGACTTTATTATGAATGAAAGGCGATTCATTGTTATTCTTGATGTATGGTAGAGATTGTGTGCAGACACGACATCCTTAATTTTAAAATAACATGACGACTTGTTATGAATATTTTTTTCTAAAAACATGAGCATAAGAATTATAAACATTATATCTTCTCTGTGTGTGTATATATATACACACATTTATATGGCATGGTATTTATAATACTCTAATCCCCATGATAAATTCATATTTATAGGAAACTTTGATAAATAAAAATAACCTTGTTTATCAAGATTCAAAAAATATCGTGATACGTTAAAATAACCATGACCTCACGTTTATATGCAAACAAACATAAATCGCACATGCACATGCACACATATATATATATATATATATATATATATATATATATTAACCAACATGAAAGTTAACTTACTGACAATTAAATTTCATTATAAATACTCATTGCATAATTTCGTAGTACATTATTTTTCATACAGATAGTTAAACATTTCATTCAAATCCAAAATTTACTCAATGTACATGCTTGTACGTATTAAGTTCTTAATGTCTTGGTTATGGCCATATATCATTAATCATAAATATTTAACATAATTTTCATTTCATAGAACTTGGAATTGTCAACATTTAACAAATATAACTTAAAAATGACACTTTCATAATTTCATGAAATAAATGCAGATGGTTAAATATGAAAAATTCTTGAACATAAAATTTATTGTAAACATAATCCTCAATTAAATTTTCTAAAAATAACATGAATTCACATAATAGTCAAATATGTCTGTTTATATATATTTGTATACATGTAAATATAAATATATCATTATGGATTTGAAAATAATTTTATCCCTTATTTTTTATCCCTTATTTGTACATGTTTCGTTATGCGCATTCAAAGCATGTAACAATTTTTTTAATATGTCGTGGTACATTTATATATGTAATTGGAATAGAATTTACAACATCCATCATTGTGAAATGAAATCATGTTTAAGCAAAACATCATAAATTGATAATATCCGTTGGTAGAATTAATTATGAAATCAAACAAATTAAATACATATTTAAATACATGGGGGATAAAGGTTTTGAAATCGTCCGTAAATTATTATCCCATCACTCCAAGCCAAACTAAATTTGAAAAAATAAACATACACTCATACATTAGTTTTAAAAATATTTATACCTTGTTGGATAAATATACATGTATATGTATATATACATATATACGTATAAGTATATACACCCTTAAAAATGAACCATAAATTGCATAACTTGTTAAATAAATACAGTTTATAATCTGAATGAAATCTGTACAATAAACTACAAAATCCCTCTTACATTATTTTTTCCAAAGACAATTACTTTTTAATTCTAATGCTTAAATCATTGATTTTATATATATATGTATTTATAAATCCTTATACAATGGAAATAAATTTATCCCATCCAGAACATTATAAAAATAAAAAACTATGAATATTTTAAATAAACACTTACATGAATTTCTGGAACAAAATAGAAGGTGTAGCAGCAGACTCACATTCTCCCAGACTGGCGATAGTTTTTCCCCTTACATTTGCAGGAACATATATGGATTTTATAGCCATTCTCTTTGCTGTATAAATATCCATACAAAAAAACAATTGGTGGACGAGAGGAAATATTGCCTAGAAAGCTAATTGATGATGAAGACATCAGAATAAATATATATTCAATATATCCATACATTAGTTGTGTTCGAATGAAGTCGAACATAAGTCGTTGATCAATCTGACTAAAAAAAAAGACAGATGAATCAATGTTATCACTACAGGAATAACAAATACTAATCTGCAGACCAAAACTAAAAGAGCAAACAACATATACAAGGAATCAACAATTAGACAAATCAACTTCCAGATCCAGCGGTCCTTAGAAAAAGAAGAACAGGAGATGGAATGTTTGACAAAGATGAAAACGATGCGCATAACCGAGATCTACAACAAATTCGAACAAAAACTTCCTACCTTCATAGATCTGAGAAACATGAGTAAAAACCTAACTCAAGCTAGGTTTAAAATTAATCCATATGTGAGGAAGAACGGACCACAGCAACCAAGTTCAAACCCTAACCTCACTCGGTCCCCGTCGACGCTACCCGGGACTCCTTCACTAGAAGACAATCCTTGTTCGGATGAGACTGATGCCATATCTGTAGTCGGACCCCTCATTTAAGGTCGGCGTGATGAGAACGACCACCCTCAGGCTTCGGTTTCAGTTCGACTTGAAGCGCGGCCTGGAGACCTCGGGTCATCCTCCTCAACTGCGCGCGCCTCAACCCAAATAGACCCCCAATTTCCCTTTTTACCAAAAGAACGATAAACCTTATTCAGGTTTCATTCATTTTTTATATTAGTTTTATCATTTTATTATAATTTTTTTTAGTATTTTGTTTTACTATATCTTTCCTACTAACGTTTTCATTTTTTGCATTACATTTCACATTTTTCCCATTATCAATTCATTATTACCATTTCATTCATAATTGTTGTAATAATACATTATTATATAATCACCATTAATTAGTTTTTAAACTTATATATATATATATATATATGTGCAGATTTCATTTTTTATAAAATAACTAGTACCCAACCAGTGCATTTGCACGGTGTGATCATTTTAATTACAAATTCACAAACACGCGCTCATAGTTTTCAGTTATTAAAAACTTTAGACAAATGAAATGTATGAATAGAATGACATGTAAGGTTTAATAATAATTGATATTGATCGGTTGTTGGGAATCTGACAAGTAGGTGAAAGATATATGAGGAGACACGTGTTCTTAAAGTCATTATTAATAATGTAGATGTAGAATGAACGTACACAGAAAATACAAATATTTTCAGCATAAGGTATAATTATGTGAAAAATGAAGGTCATATTTGGAAGATTGTGTCATGGAAATAATGATCCTATGTGGGAGATGATGGAAGAAGATGGAGCGTGGAAATATAAATTCTTCTAATGTTTCATGGTTATAAATGTAAGGAGAATAAACATTGTAATCAATCAGTTTCCCTGGGAAACTGATTGATTTTGTAAGGATAAATAAACTATAAGGTATTAACAGTGAGAGATCGATGTAAGATGAAGTATGCAAGATATGATTAAAGAAGTTGGAAATAGAAGAAGAGAATGTAGTATGGTTTCGTGAGAAAGATTGTGATAATCATGGATAGAGTAGGATAAAATGAAGCTGAAGAAGGAATTCGTAGGAAGAAGGAATTCGTAGGCAGGAAATGTATATATAAATTAAATATGAGATGCGAGAAAATTAAAAAAAAAACATTTTATTTAAAAATATAGCATTAAAGTGAAATGTTTCTATAGATGGAAAATCAATATTCATAGATCATTTTCACAAATGATATTAATTCCCATAAGTACACCAGAAAAAATAAATTTTAATATTAATCTACTATAAATTGAAAACCCAAAATTTGGATTTGAGTCTTTAAATGAAGTTATAATGTATGAGAAAAATTAAAAGAAATAATGAAAATGCATACATGGTTTTATATTATCAGTAGAATTTAAAATTGAATCATAATATGAATTTCATGAACAAAAAATACAATGGATTATGGGAAAAAACCCAAATTGGGCCTCATTGTTTACCCATCGCCTCAGGACTCAACATCTATCATTGAGCCCTATAACAGTGTGATGTCGACCCACAACGATGTGATGTCGACCCACGGGGATGTGATGTCGACCCACGACGATGGACGAAAATGAGGCACTTTGGGTGGAATTTGATGAACGACAACACGATGATGTATGGGCTTTGGGTGTGCAGGGGTCTTCACAAGAGGCGGGCTCATAGTGGCCACATGTGATCCCACAATGGGGCTTCAGCCCATTTTCCACGAAGGGATTCATGATGATTTTTTGGGCCAATGGGTTGTACATTAATAGGGGGTGAGGTCCTCAAATCTAATTTTTTCTGCATCTCTTATTGGTCATTTTTGTGTTTGAAGGTAATTGTTGTGCCCAATGATTTTTATTGTTGTATTTCTCTGCTTTTTTATTTTCCTTAATAAATTTTAGGGCGAAGCACACTCAATGAGAATACACAATGCATAATGGAAAACAATGATTCATTATCCATGTTGCATAATTCATAATTCTTAATGCTCATAATGCCAAAATAGATGCATAATGTACAATGAAAAACAGAATGGATATTAAATAATGCCGAGACCAAATTATGATCATATTTCATAATGAAAAAACAGAATGCACAGTATGGAAAACTTGATAATTGATGGAAATTGATTTTTCATATATGTTCACATGTATTCTAATACAGATGACAAAAATAGGTTGTATGATTCAAAAAAAAAGCAGAATACATTATGCATTATTCTGAACAGGACAATTGTGTAAGCCGACTCATACGCAAATGAATTACCTACAATGAAGAAAATAAGTTAAAAAGCATAAATAACAGCATTAATATCATGGTTAGTTATAATTTTTAAACCCAAAAAACCTAAAAAACATAAATGAAACATAAATTAATTTAATGAAATTGACGGACAACAGTTGACAACAAAAAAAAAACAATTTTTAAATATTTACCAGAAATAAGAAGTCACGGTGACAGAAAATAGAGAATAGGAGCAGATAATTAAGCAATGAAAACACTGGAATCAGAATAACAGTCGAATCATCAGGTGAGGGGGTTTTAGATGTCAAATTAGAGAAGAAAATATAATAAAATGAAAAAAATACCTCAGATCATAAGGTCAGAAGTAAGATGCGCCGAAAAAAAAAAGGTTTTGTAAGAGAATTTAGGGTTTTTGAATTCGGGAGATGCAGGAATAAGATATTGAGTTGGCAATAATAAGTGGACAAATCTATAGGCATAGATGTGATCAATATTTGAGTTTTTAGTTTCATCTCTTTAAAAAAATCATACATATGGTTGTCAAATCAATTGATCTAAAGCAGTGGATGTAAAAAATCAATAAAAAATTAATTGCTACTTAAGAAGTTTACTGTATCATAACGAAATGAAGAAGATTCATACCTTCATAATCCAACAACTCATGGATGTGACCATTTGATATTATATGTTTTCATGATGTTATATGTGTGGTTGAATGACAAATATGTGACAGTGAAAAAGAATTGAAGGCATTGATGATCTATCCTAATAAGACATTATATTTAGTTATAAGTGAAATTGTTATCAAATGAAATAACGTGGGATCAAATATGAAACGAACAGTAAAATAGTAGAGATGGGCATATAAAAGGAACTCATAATCCTGTAGAATTCATTAAATAATGTTTACTTCCATTGAAAAGGAGAAATATGGAAGGGGTTTGAGAACTCTTAATCTTTTGGAATTCATCAAATAAAACAAAACACAACCCAGTAAAGTTCATGTTCAAAACTTACGTGTTCTTCTTCCAAGGTATATCAGCTAAACCTGCACTATGAGAATAACATGATCCAAATGAAGCATGAGAGTCGTAATAACATGTTTCACAATATGATGAGATAAAGAGAGTGATAGGACCTGATATGTTTTTCCGATTCTCGGTGAACTTTCAGAGTAGGTCTGTGGTGGACGGTAGCTGGAATTTCAGCTGCTACAATAGTTCACACCATGAGCAAGACAGGTCACCTTATGAAGGAGGGCTGTTCAAGGGGTTTTCCCCTCTGTCTGGGGGGTTTTCACTCTGAAAGGCATTTAGAATGAGGAATTTTTTCACGAAGGGATAGAGGCCCTTATAAGGGCCAGAGTCCCTCAGAAGGTCCTTCTTCTTGTAGGTGTCATTCCATGACCCTCCTAGGTTGAGCTTCTTTTGGAGAAGTGTGTGGGGATCTATTGGTGTTCTGAATCACAACCTTTATTAGAGGATTTCACGGGGATATAAGGTGTGTATTTGGAAGAATCCATGGTTTCTTGGTGTAAGTTTCGTGAAACCTACTTCTCTGCCAATGCTCAAACATGAGGATGCATTGTTAAGGGAGTTGTTGACTGGTTATTTGAGTGGTTGGTACTTTCAAGAGTTATAATTTTGTTTTAATTCTTATCACCAGAAGGCAATTCTGGTTATTCCCCTATCTCCTTGATGGTACAGATACACTGCTGGAGATATGAGAATTATGGATGTCTGGGTTTAGGAGTGGTATGGTGCATGGGGAATCCTATAGGTCTGTATTTTCATAGCATCTATCTAAATTAATTCCTACTTCCTAGAATTACTGAAACCATTTCTAAAATAAACGAAAGACATCCCCCAACTAATATTTTAACCTGATACTTGTTCATAATGATGAAGCAGCCCTTTGATTTTGATGGGGCTTTCCACTTACATAGATTCTTCCAAAAGACAAACCTATAGGATTCCCCATGAACCATACCACTCCTAAACCCTGAGCAAATTGAATTAAATCCATAATTCTCATATCTCCAACATAGTGTATTCATACCAGCAAAAGGAGATAAGGGAATAACCAGAATAGCCTTCCCATATATCCACCATAGTGTAGCCTTCCCATATCTCTCTCTCTTCCCATATACATACCAGAATAACCTTCCCATGTATCCAGAATAGCCTTCCCTTATCCGTACCAACAAAAGGAGATAGGGGAATAACCAGAATAGCCTTCCTTTTAATTCTTATATCTCCAGCATAGTGTATCCTATATCGAGTAATAGTTCTCATATCTCTAGCACAGTGTATCCCACTGTAAAACCTTTCCCTAATAATAAAGTGAAGTTCTACAGTATGAATGGTTTGTGTATCTTTACCATATACAATAAAAGTCAGATAATGAACATGCATATTAGAAAAATAGACTGTATCTATGAGCAAATGTGTGTGTGACTACCTTCTCCCCTCAACTGGTATTGTTTTCAAAGATGACAGAGTTTCCCTCCAACATATTTTCTACTTTAAAACCTCTCTAGGTGTCAAATATCATAGACTGGCCATTTAATCATGTTCATACTATGTCAGTACATATTTATGACATTTCAAAACTGCTTCCTGTGTAAAGATATAAGAACAGAATAATAATCACCTATTTATCTATACATTTCAATAAGAAGTTTCCTAGATGTTTGTACAGACTGTAATCATAGTATCAATTTTAAAACTTATCCATGCGTAAAGGTTCATAAACTGTAATTTTTTTAATTTAATTAGAATCACTACACAATGAATTTTCACGATCCAGGTTCTATATAAAATGTGAATTTAGAATTCAAAAATACAAGAAATTGAATATTTGATACCTTTGGGTGTGACAATGACATTGTAGGAGGTTTCATTAGAATAAAAAACCTGTAAGATAATGAAATTTGACGTCAAGTCTCAAAAATAACTATACATAATATGTGAAACAAGTTTTAATGACATACTTTCAGTTCTTTTGAAGAGTTCACAAAATCACTGAAAAGCAAAGAATTAACATGATTACTGGACCCAAGATCTGTAATTAGCCATTTAAACTCATAGAAAGATAGTAGAGATGGGCATATAAAAGAAACTCTATAATCCTCTGGAATTCATCAAATAAATGAAAAGTGAGTACTTTTTGTTTATTTTCATTGAAAAGGAGAGACATGTAAGGGGTGTGGGAACTCCTAATCCTCTGGAATTAATCAAATAAAATGAAACACAACCTACTAAAGTTCATGTTCAAAACTTACGTGTTCTTCTTCCAAGGTATTTCATCTAAACCTGCATTATGAGAATAACATGAGCCAAATGAAGCATGAGAGACGTAATAATATGTTTAACAATCTGAAGAGATAAAGAGAGTAATGTTCATTTAGATGGATAACAAATCAAGAACTCATAGCTCCTGAGAGGAGAGTATCAAGGAGATGTTGAGGAACCATTCGCTGCACTCAACTCTAGTTTCATTCACCCATGTTAAGCTACGATCCTATAAATCCATTGATTTTTCATTTTATTATTTCTATTTTTATATTTTTTTGGCAGACTTTATTGGCTAAGGATTAGATTTATGAACTCATTATTTTAAAGTTTTCTCATATTTACCATATCACATAATCAAAATACATGTCATAGCTAAGAAATGGTTAGTCGTAAAATTGAATACCAATAAAAAGAAATTCATATCATAGTAGAATTGATGTTAGTTTTGAGGAACTAATTTAAAAAAAACATGAATTAAAAATTAGTAATCATACATAAATATTCTTTTTCTCAATGATCAAATTGGTGTGAGAAGTAATTAGAGCACAAAAAATTGTATGCAAAAAAGTGAAACCTGACATAATTTACAAAATAGAATAAATTCACACCATAGAATTATTATTCACTCTAGTAAGAGATCCTAATAAAGAATTCTAATAAAAATACATCTCAAATGAAATAAGAATCAAATACATGAAATTGAAGGAAAAAAATTTACATAATATCAGAAAAGAAAACAATTTTTTGTGGAAATAAACCAACAATAAAGGGAACTTATATTGAGAGAGTTATTAGTTGAATAGTCAATATGGAATGATAATTAAGCATTAAAGTGAGAGTAATATTAAAGAACAATTACATATAATCATTGAAAAAAATCTAACCTTCAAAATAGTATAAATTTATGAAAAATATATTGGAATTGTTATTTTAGTTAATGTTGATCGTTGATATTATGGATCATGAGTCTGTTTGAAGAAGGTACACGTTGATTGTTGTATGATCTATGACCAAAAGGAATATCACAGATCAGATAAAATATCCAAAAGTGTTTAATTTAATATAAAATAAAACAACTTTTCAAATTAGAAATATGTACACAGTTTGATATTAAATTGTTCATACATGGTAATAGTCTAAACTCATCAACTCTTTATGGTTTGAGATACTAGTATGGTAATAAAAGCTCAAAGCCCTAGTTATTTTCCTATCAAAATAGCTATAATGGAAAAATAGAGGACACAAAACGATCAAAATAGCTATAATGAAAAAATAGATGACACAAAATAATGAAATTCATAAAAAAAACTATAGTGAGAAAATCTAATTGCAAAAATATAGATAAAATGTAAATATATAAAATAGACCCTTTTGAATGTCACAACCTAGGTTTTTCCGACAACCCTGGCATTTGAAAAGGGACAACCCCTCCTGTTATGATATATGAAATAACAAAGTCAATTTTTGTCAAAATAAAAAGGTAGATGTAATGAAACAGATAGATAACAAAAAAAAACAAAATCAGTTACATTATTTCATTCAATTTACAAGCATCTATGACTGGAATTGACTGTTTACAAGTATCCTTGCAATATATTTTACTCCATGTTTGATCTTGTTCACTCTCATTAAGCATAATGATAGGTACTTGCGGACAAATTGATTTTTAAAATGGTCCACAGGGATGAGCATGCATATAAATTATTCAAACCCAGTAACAAAAAAATGATGATAGTCTCTATTACACAAGGGATTTCAATGAAACATACCTGAAATGGGTGTATGGACCTAAAAAAATGGGAGAACCAATGCTTGATGATGAAGATTGTAATGAAACATACCTGAACCTAAAAATAACTTAACACAAATTATAAAAAGAGATTCATAAAACCCAAACTGTTTTCATAACTATGTAAATATGAATCTAACTATGTGAATATGAAGCAATAAATAACACAATTAGACATACCAGATGTTTCTTGCAGATTCAAACTTGGATATCATGAAGCAGGGACGTGGGCTTGGGTTTGAAGGAATTGATGTCGTGAAGCAGGGATGTCGATTTGGGATTTACCCAAGACGTTCCTCGCTGATATGAACAAGAAAATCTGAAAATGCTAAAAGGATTAAAATGAGAATGATGATAGATGAAGGGCAGGTTCATGAAAAGAAGTATTTGAAACTGATAAAGCCCAATGTGAAGTAAAAAATCCCAAACAGATGCAGATGAAAATGAAATCAGGGATGGGATGAAATTTCATAGATGAAATGTAAAAAAGAATCAACTTACAGATAATCATCAAGGAAGTAGACGTCGGAGGAGGAGGCAAAAGATGATGTCGTAGGAGGAGGTGGAGGATGATGCGGAGGAGGAGGCCAATGTGGAGGAGGAGGAGACTGATGCAGAGGAAGAGGAGGAGGCGAAGTCAGAGGCAGAGTCAGAGGCGGAGTCGGAGGAGGAGGGGGAGGCCTATGTAGACGCAAAGGCCGATACGGAGGAGGAGGAGGCGGAGGCCGATGCGACAAAGGAGGCTAAAGTGGGGGCAAAGGTCGATACTTAGTCGAAGGCGGAAGCCGATTCCAATATGGTGGAGGAGGCAAAGACAGATGTGATACAGGTAGAGCCCTAGTCGTAGGCAATAGAGTCTGGGAGGGAGGGAGATCGGGAGTCGGGGAGAGAGAGGGATGCAGGAATTGGGAGGAAGGAACTGAAATACCAGGGAGGAAGCCACGGTACTAAAAAAATCCTGGTGGTGACACGTGTATAGGAAATGTACAAGCATTAGTATAGTTAATGGATTACATATATTTATAAGAATAACATAATATATTTATTATCATAAAAATAACTATAATAATTTTTAAAAAAATAGTTTAAACCCTTAATTATTATTACCATTATTATTATTATTATTATTATAATAATAAAACAAAATATAATTTTCAGATTTCATTTATGAAAAAATAATGGTAAACTTTTGTAATTAATATATATATATATATATATACATTTCATTATATAAGTGTAAAAATGTAATATTTTTTTTAATAAAAAAATTTTGTTTATAATTTTAAATCAAAACATTTTTCTTGTAAATTAAAATTATATTCAAAAAATTAAATATTAAAAAATAAATTAAAGGATATATTTTAACTTATTATTTTTTTAAAATGTGTTTATTTAATGAAAATATTATTTCTTGAAAATAATATTTTTGTTTTATGAAAACTTTGGTTAAAATTTTTCTTGGAAAAATAATAAATAAATACTTGATTAAAATAAATTACTATTTAAATTTCATGTGGTATTACATTATTCACCCCTCCATAGAATTGTGTCCTCACATTTCTTTTCATCAAAATAAAAATAATTTTGAATTTCCATCTTCATAATTAAGAAACACTAGGACCACTAAACCCTAAACTAAATCGCTTAGATGTCAACACCTAATCTCCAATATTGGCTAGACCATTCATCTAATACCAATTATAAGGACCCAAACCCTAGTTTCTCAGTGTTTGTGCCAAAATATGCTGTGTAATTTTTTTTAAAAGATCAATTGAATAATTACACGTCATATTAAATAATATAGGATCATTATCAGTCTTGGTTTTGGAGTAATAGATACAAAAATACATTTACACAAAACTGAACAAAACTAATCTCAGTGTTCTGCCTCCACATAGAAAAGTACAGTAATGATAAATATACTAAACCAATATAGATAAAATAAAATGTAGGGTGAGCGTTTAAAATGCCCAGAATGGTTTTTTTTCAAAAACAATTAATAAATTATTTTAAAAAAATTTACATAAAACAAAATACACCATTTAAAATCATTTTCTAGACATAAAATACCTTTCTCCTGACATGTCATCATCATTTTTCAAGAGTTACTAAAAACATTTTTAGGAAAAACTTATGCTCAAGAATTAATATACATATTTAAAACCTACATGTATATTATTCACACACATGAAAAAAATACATGAAATGTCATTTACAACAAGATAGTGGCCACACATAAATTATCTACAACATACCAGGTGTAGAGGTACCAATTTTCACATGAAACTAATACTTCTTTAGAATTTTTACATATGTCAAGGGTTCATAACCACGGGTATTCTACTAGTTGAATAACCACATGAACTACCAGTTACTAGTTTCATAATGATGTAATTCATAAAATTTGACATTATGGAATATACTATCAAGGCCTCAACCATGATATCTAAAAATGATTAAAGCCTCTGCTGAAACCATATCTAAGGATGGACAGGGCCTCAACAAATTCCATATCTATTTATCTCATGAGACTTAATGATGCATCGATAGGTACCATCAAGGACTCAGACAAGTCATTGAAAAATGATTAAGTCCTTAGCCAAAACCACATCTGAAAATGGGTCAGGCCTCAGCCAAGTCCATATCTATTTTTTCTAGTGATACCTAAAGATGCATCAAGAGGCTATAGAGGGCCTCACCAATCACTTAATATGTCCAAAACATTCCTCATATGAGTGGGGTTAAACAACGTATTCATATTCCATAACATTCCCCAATCTGTATATATAATTACAAACCATTCCTAGAAATTAATGGAATGGAATCAAATTAATCCATCAGACTACTCATAAACTATTTAATATAATATCATGAATGATTAATTTAAAACTTGAAATAAACATCTTTATTAGTAAAGCACAAATGAAATAGATAATGAAATAAGCACAAAAATTATCTCTAAAATACATTTTTCACGTAAAAGCATAAGCATTTCAATTCTTGAAGAAATCCATGTGTTTGATAATCTTGGAAGTAATCCTTAAAAATTAATTTGAAACCATATGTTTATTGTGAATGGAAGGGAAGTAATTGTTATGCTTTACATATGGTAATGATTGTGTGTATATGCGACATCATTAATTTTAAAATAACATGATGACATGTTATGTGCATTTTTTCTGAAAAAATGATGATAAGATTTATAGACATTATATCCTCTGTGTGTATATATATATACACATTTATATGACATGATATTTATATTACTTTAATTCCCAAGATAAATTCATATTTATAGAAAATCTTGATAAATAAAAATAACATTGCTTAACAAGAGTCAAAACATAGCTTGATACATAAAAACAACCATGACTGCAAGTACATATATAAAAAAACATTAATCTCACAGGAACTTATATTTATATATATATATATATAATATAATATAAATATATTAACCACCATGAAATTTCACTTATTCAATGTTAAATTTATTGATAAATACTATTTTTTATAATTATGTGGCATATTATTTGTCATCCATGCATTTAAACATTTCATTCATATCCCATAAAATCATTTCGAAGGAAGTTTTTATTGATTTAAAATATACTCAATGTACATGATTGTATGTATTAAGTGCTTCATGTCTTGGTTATGTCTATATGTCATTAATCACAAATATTTAACATAATTTTCTTTTCATATAATTTTGAATTGTCAAATTTTGACAAATATAACTTTAATATGACACTTGAATAATTTCATGAAATAAATGATGATGGTTAAATATAAAAATTTCATGAATATAAAATTGATTGCTAACATAATAATGAATTAAATTTTCTAAAAAATAACATGAATTCACATAATAGTCAAATATATATGTGTGTGTATATATATTTATATATGTACATATATATATACCCTTATGGATTTGAAAATATTTTATCCCTTATTTGTACATGTTCCCCTCTGCGCATTCAAAGCATGTAACAACTTTTTAACATGTCATGGTACATTTATATATGTAATTGGAATATAATTTAAAACATCCATCATTTTGGAATGAATCAATTTTTAAGAAAAACATCGTAAATTAATAATATCCATTAGAAGAATTAAATATGAAATCAAATAAATTAAATAAATATTTAAATATTTGTTTAATAAAGGTTTTGAAATCATACGTAGAATTAGTATCCCATTACTCCAAGCCAAACTAAATTTGAAAAAAATAAATATACACCCATACATTAATTGTTTTGAAAATAGTTATACATTAATTGTTCTGAAAATATTTATGGAAAAAATAGAATCTGTTGCAGTAGACTCACATTCTCCCAGACTGAAAAAAGGTTTTTCCACTTACATTTGAAGGAACATATATGGATTTTATATAAATTATATTTTCTATCTAAATAGTTATATATAAAAACAATTCGTGGACTAGATGAAAGCTTTCCAAGAAAGCTCATTGATGATGAAGACATCTGAATAGAATATATATTCAATATATCCATACATTAACTCTGTTCGCATGAAGACAATAACAAGACATTGACATATCTAACATAAAAAAAGAAAATATTTCAATGTTATCACCACGGGAACAACAAATACTAATCTATGGACCAAAATTAAAAGTTAAAACAACCTATACAAGGAGTCAATAATCAGAAAAATTGATATTAGACAGATCAACATCAAGATCTAGAAGTCCTCAAAAATAGAATAACATGAGATGGAGAGTTTGAAAAAGACAAAAACGATGCATATAACTGAGATCTACAATAGATTCAAATAAAACATCCTACCCGTATAGATCTATAGAATATGAGAAAAAACCTACCTCACACTAGGTCTGACATTAATTTGTAGGCAATGATGCATAGACTGCGCCAAATGCAGTCGAAACCTAACCTCACTCGATCCCCGTCAATGCCACTTAGGGATCCTTCACTGGTATTCGGTCCTTGTTCGGTTGAGACCGAAACTAGATCTATAGTCAGACCTCTTATACAAGCTCAACATGATGAAAATAGAAACCCTCATAGCTTGGATTCTCTTCAACTTGAAGAGCAACCTGGAGACCTCTAGTCCTCCTCTACTGCGCATGCCTCGACCCGAACGGACCCCTAATTCCCCTTTTCCCCAAATGAATGATGCACCCAACCCTTATTCATGTTTCAGTCATTTTTATATTAGTTTTATCCTTTTATTTCAATTTTTTTAGCATTTTTTTACCATTTTTTCCTACTTTGGTTTTCTTTTTTTTTCATTACATCTCATGTTTTTCCCTTTGCCAATTCATTATACCATTTCATTCATAATTATTATATTAATATATTATTATATATTCATAATTAATTTTTTTAAACTTATATATATAGATTTCATTTTTTTATAAAATAATTACATATATTAATAAAAAAAATATAATATATTTTTTATCATAAAAATAATAATAATAATTCAAAAAAAATTATTACCATGAATTATTATTATTATTATCATTAAAATATTAAAAAAAATAATTTTCATAAATAATTTATAAAACAAATAATGGTAACATTTTGTAATTAGTATATATATATATATTCCAATTTCATTATATAAGTGTAAAAATGTAATATTTTTTGTAAAAAAAATAGTTTATCTATATTTTTAAATCAAAAATTTTTTCTCACAAAATAAATATTATATTAAAAAAATATTACATTAAATAATACTTTAAAGGTTATATTTTAACTTATTATTATTTAAAAAAAACATTTATTTAAAGAAAATAATATTTCTTTAAAAAAAAATTATTTGTATAAAATATTTGGTTAATACATTTATTGAAAAATTAATAAATAAATACTTTATTAAACTAAATTACTATTTAAATTACTTGGGGGTGTTAGAAAATCGCACTAAACTGACCCATTTCTATGGTTTTTAAAAATATCTTATTATATGTTTTCACTTCATTTGTACATAATTTATGACTAAAAATAATTTCATTATCCATACCTTTTTATTTCTGGGATATACATGTATTTAATTATATTTTTATGATAAATATAAATGATTCTCCAAAATAACTCTTCATTCCAAAGTAAAAGGAAAATTCTCTTAAGAATTTATCAATGATTTTATTAGACTATTTTCTTCTATGATCATGATCCAAATATTTCAATGTTGTATGGGGTAATTTAATTTAAAATATTAATTTTTATATATTAATAATGGTTCGGACTTCCAGTGATGGTTGGGGCCCGTTAAAGCCACTTGATGCATTGAGAGGTCTTACGAGACTAAATTGTTGGCGACAAAACCATCATGTGTGATTCAAAACATAATTAGATGGGTATCTACCAATAGAAAAAAATTTCATGATGGTATGATTGTTCATGTTCTAGATAGATGACGTCAAATAATTATGCATCTTCTTTATTCAGCATTCAATTATTATTACCCATATGATTTTCACTATGAAAAAATATATGGATACATTTAAATTCTCAGTTTTTTGATGAAATTTGTTTTTCAGTTATTTACCATGCCATATTCATTAATTGTAATTGATTATGATTCACTTATTACTAGTTGACATTTCTGTTATATGTGACCCTTACTGAGAATTTGATCTCACCCCTTTCATTTGTTTTCTATCCACAGTTTCTGAAGATGAATCCTTTGAATAAGTATCCATGATGCAGATTATTTTATTTTTTTATGTTTATTTACTAGTGTAATATGGTAACCTTGTATGTATCTAGTTTCTTAAAGACTACTAAACTGATCAATCCTTTGGGAAATTAACTATTATATCTATTCCATTATAATAAAATGATCACTGACTCTGAGATACTAGGATTGAAGTTATTACAATGATTTTTTGATTGAATTATAGAGTGTTCCAAAAGAATCCTTTACCCCCACCCCCTTCACCTTTATTAGGTAAAAAGGATGGATTGGATCTTTGGGATCATGGAGATGATACAAATTCATTCCTTATATTAGGGTCAAATATTTCTTTTAAATGGTTTCATTTTCCTAGAGCACCTAACACAAATTGAATAAAAAAAATATATTCCTAACTAGTATACTCTTCTTATAGGGTTTACATCTAGCTAATCAATGAGCCTTGGATGGATTGACTAAATTTACTTCAAATCCATGTTGTGAGATAGATTCTCTAGGAAATAAATAAATGTTTTTGGATTGTATTGAGTTGTTCGCTTATATCTATGGTTGTTACTCTAGTAATGAATCATATTGATCACTAAATTAGTGGAAATTAATTATTGGACTTAATATATATGATAATATAACCTAATGAATCCCAAAATTCAAAGAGGATTCCTCAATTTAGTTAATGTAAAATATGAATCCATTACCAAGTTTACTCTACTAATTGATAAGGATGATTTATAATCCATAGGGGAGAAAATATTAATTCTTTTATACAACATGGGTTTCTAACCCTCCCATTTATTATACCACACATTTATGTACTAAACTTTATTAAACTCAAAAGTGAATCAATCGCCATATAGTGCCCTAACATTCCCTTCAATTAATGTATTTTAAGAACTTTTGATATGATAAGGGAACTAATTCATGTATATGAATCTGATTAATCCTCATTAAGACATCAAAATCCATGTCTTGACTGACCTACATGAATTCATTGTCATAAATGAGGTCACCAAATTGTTTTTTATCATAATTATTTTGAGTGGTTTCTATTCACTGATATCATGTACATGAATTGTCAGGTTAGTAGGATAGACAAAATCATTAATTGGTTTAAGATGTAGAAGGGTCATGATAATGTTGAGAATAATATTATAATAATTATTAACCAACCCTTAATGAATGTCGAAATCATTGAGCTTCCCGTATATTTAAAAAGGCATAAAGTAACCCTATATTGTAGTTTCTTGGACATTTTTATGAAATAAATGTATGTATGGAACTCAATGGATGTATTCTATGCATGATACATCATGGATTTAGTTAATTTAGTCTCAAACTCTTATGTATTTTAAAGAGCCTTAATTAAGGATTCACTGATATTTTTAGAAGTTGAATATAATATAATAATGATATCCTTTTTAGGATGAGAGTGAGACTCTCTAAAATTTCTTACTTATGGGAATCGTCTGATTCTTCATAACATGAGGATTTAGCCTAGTTTGAGCCATATAATAAAAATGTGATTATGATGGTGATTTATTCAATTACTTACACTTGGGGGTCCACTATTGTTCACTTGTTAGGTTTCACTAACATCACCATGTCTTGGTATTGATCGAATGATTGTTTATCTATTATCTATTCATTAATATAATATAGATTTAATATATCTCAGATGTTTTATGAATTTTCGAGGAATCTCAATTAAGATCCTTTATTTGGGTATCATTTAATAAATTTATTAATAAGAAATAAAACATGACCATTATGTTTTATTTGAAATTATCTTCCTCATCCACTCTAACCTCCTCCTCGATTGTATATGGGGATATTGGGTTCATATTAATCCATCACATTAGTGAAGTGGCCTATTAATTGGATGAAATTTATTGATATGCATTTTAACTCCTCAATAAATGAATATTTTATTTGGTGAGAAGGTGTGCATCTTACTAGTGGTGGGGGTAATAAATCTAATCGAGTGTAAACTAGATAGGGTCCCCATGAGGGATTTTTTTCCATGGATTTTCTTCACTAGTGATGAATATAGATTTTTTGGTATAATGTGATGATAAATATGTTTCCTTATCAAGGAGGTAATTGGGGCCACAAAAGTATATTTATTCTTTCTATGATGATAGACATTATTTGTATGATTGATTTCTATGTCATCTATTCATCAAATTTTGATTCGAATCTATTTTTTCTATGACTACAAAAAACATAGATATGATTAATTAATTTGAAGGGATTGAGCAGTGTTTGTAAAATTTTATAGATATTTTCTATGAATATCTAAAATAAATTCTCTATTAAAAACTAAATATTCAAGTAATAGTTTAAAACATTCTACCCAACAGTGAATCCTAAAACCGTCTTGTTTTCTTGATGTTTGAAATTCCAGAATTTGAGATAAATAATGATTCTCACAGTGATAATAAATTAAAAAGGTAACTATCATAAAATATCATCTGATATGAATATATATATGTCTACTATATTACTATTCTGAAAAACAGAGTCCCTTATAAGGTTTTCAGAAGACACATGATTTTTTTCTTCCTATTGTTATATTGTTATAATCATAGGGAAACAGATAGACATGAAATGCATTGGGTGATACTATAAATATCATATACCATTAAATATTGGGAATATGGGATTCCTAATTTTTTAATAGGAGGATCTAAGTACACTCACATATGATATGGTTTCCTTTCCAGCTCTATGGGTGCTCGTCAACCCATTATTAATTCTATCCAACCATAAAGGGACTTAATGAAGTAAAAAAAATAGGTAATATCTCCATTGATAATAATAGAAAAGATGTTGTCATATGATCATGGTATGAAAAAGTTAATTATGAATGCTATTAAAATCCATATTGAGTTGTCTTAGAGTATCTAGTTTAAAATACCAGTGGTTTCTACCCCAGACTACACAATTCATTATAGTCCACGGGTACTAGGAATAAATATATTGGTTTTTAGACCCCAATAGATCTAATATTCATAATATACTCTTTATAGTTGAATGATTAAATCTTGTTAAATAATATTTTATAAATATAAATTTCCCCCTCAATTTATGTGTTGTTCTTAATTGGTATGTTTACACTAACAAATTTACCATTTAGAAACAATATCTTGACCAACTAAACATTACACTGGGTAATTTTATACTCTGGGAAAAGTTACCTATATTATTTTGGTTGATGGTGGGATGTGTATGTCACTACATAATTCCCATTATCCTTATATAAATCTCCCTAAGTATGAGATATATGAACTTTCAAAGAATATCCTAAATATAGATTCTTCATATAATTTTATGTGCACATTACCACTTCATGTAATTAGGCATGTACCAAAATTCAAATGGATGCCTCCATGTGGTGTTATATTTATTCTTAGTCATACTTCACATTGAATAATAGTTTGACACAAATAAAATTCATCAAAATCCATCATTATAAAAATCATATCATTATCCATACTATAGTATTTTATATATTCATTACTATTTTTATATCATTGGAGAGATAAATCATAATCCTTTTGACTTTTTAAAAGGTGAACCATTTTCATTTATGGATATTGAATGGTTTCACTCAGTCTTCCCAATACTCCAATGTACGTGCCTTATATAAGTTGATCATTAGGTAGTATCCATTGTATTTAACTAAATTTAATATAGATCACAGAGATGAACCATGAATTAGAAGGGAGAATAAGAGAACTTTTTGAAATTCTACTCCAAGTCTGGGTAAGACCGACTTCCTTGGATAAAGGAATGGATAAAATTCACAAATCTAAATGTAATGGTGTTTATTTTTCACTACCACCATCATGACAATTCCTCAATGTATATTTAATGATTCTAAGAGTTTTTGTGGTGATAATAATTCTCCCAAACCTTCATAATGGGGTTTCTCATATACTAAATCTAGTGAAACTATTATAGATTTCATAGTCTTTATACATTAATCCTGGAATGAATAAGGTGTAAGATATTTTCTAGGTATAAGGTTGTGGTAGTCAATTGTTTCAATGTGATTATAGGATTTACATTCCAAATTATGTGGTCTATTTTACATTCATAGTAGACTAATGGTGAATCCTTTCTATGGTTCACTACATTATAGTATGCTATTTATGGAAATTGGGTTTGGTGATATTTAATTGAATGGAACAACTAGTATATACAAATATAGGGCCTAAGGAATAACATAAATTGATTAAATTGAATTTTTATTTCCCTAATAAACTTTTTTTCCTAGTATACAAGTGAAATAAGAATCTCCATACTCACCCCACCTAATGATACACATATATAATGGGTATATACATTAATATTTTGTATAGATCCTTCAAAAAATGATGTAGTCACATTAGAGACACATAATCTATCTTCTTTAAATAATATTTTGTTAAATTAATTGGGTGGTTAGGTAAAAATTGTGGAAAATATCATTTATTACCATGACATAGTTAATATATTCTATAATATCTAGATGAATATACTTCATATAATATAAATTACTAAAAAAGTTGAAATATATGTCAGGTATACATTCATATTTCAATGCATTGAGAGTGTAATATTTATGAGTGGTTACAGCCCAGAACAATATCAGTATTATATCTTCATCGAATTAATTCCACGAGAAAATGGAGTTATCCTCAACCACAGTGAGAAGTTCCTTAATATGATATAACCATAAAAATCATTTATCCACTTCTTTTTTGAAAGGAGTGGGGCCATTCTAAATCTCCTCATTAAAATATAAGGGTTCATGATTTAGGGGAGGAAAAAATAATGAAAATAATCCCTAAGAACCCATTGACCAGGATAAGACACTTCAATTTGGTGATAAGGCACCAAGTGTTGGTGAAATTTATTTCATGAGTGACTCTTGATATGAGGGTGACATAAAAGTACATTTAAAATTAGGAGGAACTTTGCTTTAATTAATTTTTTAATTAAGTTGATGAAATTTTCAATGCGAATAATGGGGGTGGACCTCTATGGTTGTTTACTATTTTAACTTTATGAGGAAAACCTACATGGTTGACTCTGATTTGAATATTGTGAGAAGGAACTCTATTCTGGTTGAATATATTATCATAGTGAGGACCTCAACAAAATTTTCTTTGGGAAGGAACAACAAATTTTGTTATCCCAGTTTTGATGGGGAGGGTCTCCACAGTTACTGAGTTGTTAGTTTCCTTCATAAGGACAACCTAAATGTTTGATATTTTCTTTATCATAGATATAGTTTTCACAACACATACCCTAAGTATGACCTTCGTGTTTACTACCTTTTTATGAGTTTTTAAAAAATGAAATAGTTTCTGGTCAATATTCATGTTATAGGGCGGACCTCAATAACCAAAATCATATGGAGAAACTTCATGATAGATCTTAACATTATAATGGGGAGAAACTTCATAAATGGTTCTCTAGGGAGGAACTCTAGAGATTCCCAGAGAGGACCTATATAGTTATTGAATTCCTATTTAGAATTGAATGGATGGCTCTATAGATAACATGTTCAATGTCAAATGAGATACCTTCACAATGGATAATACGAGGAGGACCTATAGATTTGTTGAGGGCAGTGTTGTGTGGAGGACCTTAATAGTTTATAATCTAGGTAAAACAAAAATACTTTTAAACTATTTCATTGTAGGGATGCCTTCATAGACGATTATACAGAGAGTACCTCTATAGTTGTTA
Organism: Viscum album; assembly: GCA_963277665.1. Classification (NCBI taxonomy): domain Eukaryota; kingdom Viridiplantae; phylum Streptophyta; class Magnoliopsida; order Santalales; family Viscaceae; genus Viscum; species Viscum album. Next base: position 585,049,029 of record OY728141.1, on the reverse strand, counting down.
ATTATGGTGATTCATAGTGGAGCCCCAAAATGATTTATCTAGAGATAACCTCGATATGTGTTGATTATAGGGCCACATTTATGTCCTCTATGATCATGTTTTACTTATCTCTTTTATGTAGTGTTGGTAGCTCCATGGGTAACTTCCAGAATATTACAACAAGACATAACGATTTTGGTGTTCATAAGGGTAAGGAAAAACTCCCAAATTAATAATTTCTCTCAACAATATCTCATCATGGATGCTTTAGGTTAGGTGAATGGGGTTAGAACTATTTTTTATATGCTAAAAACATATTTATATGGCACATATGATAGAGTAAATTATAACCAACATGTTTTTATGTTAATTCATCTTACACATGTGGATGACTTTCGGTGTATACATCATCCTTCATGGTTTAATCAGTTATAATCCATTATGAATGGATTAAATGGATTATATTAATTAAATGTTTTCAAATAATAATTAAAAAATCATTTAATGTTTTCAAATATGTTGAATATTACTTATGTTCCTTATGAAATGAAACATGTTGAGGTTAGAAATATAAATGGATGGAATGATTCTTGTTGAAAATGGCTTATTTTGTGACAGTATTCTAATGTTATCTTCCTCAAGAGATGAATTTTATCACTAGGTGATAGTGTGATGGCCTTTCATCACTTAGATATCCTTAATACGAATTCTGGGATCCTTTGGATTGATTAATCACCATAGAGGAAACAAGATTTCATCTTCTATAATGGTGGTATTTATCAAGCATAATATGAAGTGTAAATGTGGGATTATATATAACTTCATCTATAAATTTTTATGCTCTTCATTTCCAATATAGTTAGATTCTTTTGAGGATAGATTAAATACATATTGGGTTTTCTTATACTATGTTTGTTTATATGATGAATCCCATAAACCCATCTATTGTATCAATACCTTCTTCCTTATCAAATCAGCCTATTTCCATCATTGTTAAATGAGGAAATGATTTGATTAATTCATGACATTCTTTTACCCTCTTAATGTTATGTTATAAAATAACATAATATTGAGACTATTACCTGAGCTACTTTAAAATATGAAATATTTTGTAGAGGAAATAATGGATTTCATTAACCAATTATCATAGTATGCATCACTATTGAGGGAAAACAGAGCATCAAATTTTATTTTCATTTATAAATTGTTTATAAATAATGAATATTATATTATATAATTCTCATAGAACGTAAAAGTTTTTTATAAATTATTAACATATAAAATATTTATGGTTAATTATTTCAATTATTTTGAAAAAATTATTATTAACATTTCATTAATATTAAATAATTATTTTTTATTTTTTTTTCAAATTTAAACAATTTATAAAATGTTTATAATTCATAGTAAAATTTGTTTTAACTTAAAGTTAATATTATTGTAAACCTTTTAATATTATAATAATGTGTTTTTAAGAATATTTTAGGGTAATTCATAATGAATTAAACATTAAATAAATAAGTCTAAATTATAAAGGAGTATGTATAAAAAATAATAACATTTTCGTAATTAATTAATTTGAATTATTTGAGTTCAAATGGAAATTATTTAAGATATTATTTACACTACGTCAAATGTGTTTTAAATGTAAATTTTATTAGGTACAAAATAATTTTTATACATGTGGTATTTATATAATCTAAATAGTTTACATAATATAAATTAAATAATAAAATGATCAATATTTAAAATAATATAATATATTTAGAGTGAAATTACATACAATTAATAATATGGAAGGGTTCATATGTAAAGTGGATATTTTTTTTGAGATTGATGATAATAAAAATCTCATAAGATGCAGCTTGTTTAACATGATTGTAATGCAAGTTATACTATAAATATTTTTAAATTAAAAAAAATATAGTTTATCAATAGGTTACAAATTATAGGTTTTGGGATCTAATATAATTTTTTTATAATTCAATGTTAAATATGATTTTTTAAATTTTTATCTTATAGTTTATAATTTAATTATAAATAATAATTTTGGGACTAATTAAAATCCATTTAATAAGAATATAATTAAATATAGAAATTCATATTTAATAATAATGAATAATAAAAATTTTATTTAAAATTTTATTCTTTTATGTTATTCATTGTTATAAAAGTGTTTTAAAATATGAATAACATGAATGATGTTAAGTATTTACCTTCATAAATTTTATTTTATAAGATTTATTTAAATAATATAATACAGTTTTTTCTCATGATAAATTAATAATGTATTTAATAATCATGAGTGTAATTTATAAAGAATTTATAAATTACATTTATATGCCTAAATATTTAAGTTGTATATACATATATATATATTAATTGTTCATAATCAATGGATATTGATATGACTAAATTGAAATATTCCTTATTAATTATATTACACATATCAACTTAAAATTTTATTGATGAAATGATTAAATATGGTTCAAATAATGTTTAATTATGTGATATATATATATATATATATAATAAAAATAGTTTAAATAATAAAATATAGTTTCTTACCTACCATGGCCTCACTTTTTTTTATAGTTATGAGCATCATAAAATTTGTTGAATAGACTTTATTTATATTTTTTATTAGAGATTCCTTGAATTGAATTATATATTTAGTAATGTATCCACGGGGAGATGGACATATGGTTGAACTACCCACTATCTTGGTGGATTTTTCCTTATTCTAGGAAGGTGAGGGGTTTCCTATCTATTTTCCCATGTATACTAATTTATTTTTTTATAGCCTCATATATATCTATAACTTTATATGAAATGCTTATGTACCTAGTATATAAACATCCATTTGAATATGTAATAATATAATTAGCTTCATTTTTAGGGATGCAATATAATCTTGTGGGCTGTATAAAGAGATAGAAATTAATGTGGTGTGGACACAATAATTATTGATTCAAATTAGTATAAAAAATCATTATAATCATACCTACACAAAGGCATAAAACTGTAGAAGATAATATATATCATTTTATAAAAATTGTTATGAATTTAATATATATATATATATATACTGGATGTATATTATATTTCTAACACTTTTAAGAGAACATCAGAAATACTAATGTTCTGATTCCTTATAAATATCAAGACCTATATTATTCATGTGAATAGTTTAATGCCAAATTAAGGTTCTCCTTGATTGTTTTGTCAACGGAAACTAAGTAATGAGTGACTATGGATTATACAACTAAGAGGTTTCAAACCAAAGTGGAGATCCCCATGATTGTATTCTCTTAGCCTATTTTTTTAATTCTCAATGGGTTATACTAGTTGGGAAACCCTAATAGTTAGGATACAATAGGAATGTAGTTGAATTAATCTATAAACTATCCATGAATCATAACTATTAAAATTGGGATGATTTATAACCAAAATTTTCATGGATTATTTATGTGACACACAATTTAAGTCAAGATAAAATATAGATCTTGGGTCACAAAAAAAATGACGTTTGAGGTAATAAAATTTTAGTTGGAGAAATTCCATTAAAACACCTTAATAAAAATATACACAACATTTTACTCATATTATTGAAGTTTATGATATCGATAAATAACATCATCATCTTCAAACATATCTTTTAATTGATAAAAGATAATCTTAATATAATAATCACCTTATATTGGTAAATTATGAAATATTTTTAAGTAATATTATATGATTCAAAACAACACCTCCTAGAGAAACTATACTATTAAATATGTTCAATAAGTTAATCAAAGATTATTATAACAAACATGAAATTATTATTCTAAGGTTTAATTATGGAATTGTCTAGTTATGTAATTTATTAAATTCTTCTGAGAAAATTTAATGAAAATTTGGATCAATTCAAAAAAATTACATAATTTTCTTATGTGTTGATAATAAATGACATAGTCATATAACTTCAATGCTATAGTCTTGTATAGACTATACAAGTGTGTAAAAGAATAAACAAAAAAATAATGTTGTAGAGTCCGATAATGTTTCTTCTAATAGCCATGGTCATTGAAAATGTAGTTACCAAGAAAGGGCAGAAAGGATTCCAAGACATGGAATTGTTTTAGACAAGTTAAGGGGTTTATACAACTCAATGGAAGGTCCATATTAGGTATCATTATTATAGAAACCAATTCCTTTTTTTAAGGATGATGATTCTAATTTATTATTTTAAATTATTTGAAATATACATAAGTTAAAAAATCAAGAAAAAAATTAATTGAGATTATATATTTCAGTCATGTGATGAAAAAAATAGTTTATACATTAATGATTTATATTTTATATAGTTTAACAAGCTCAAATGTATTTATGTAAATGATATATATCATTATCTTATTTCTCTTATATGATACGTGGTGTTATTTTTTAATAAATATGTGTTATTAACAACATGGAGTGATCATTTTTATACACATGTTTTATGATTAATTTGATTATATGACATGTTTTTTGGAACAATATAAGGTTAAAAGTGATTTATCACTGAAAAAAGTGTTTTATCATGATATTTGTTAAAACCTATGGGATTTTATTCCCACCACCCTATTGTGTTATATTCCAAACAATGATTGGATTTTCAAGAAAATCCTCTAAAACCATAGATTACCCTATATGATATGGAAAAATAGTTTATTTATTTAATATTCCAACTAAATGTAAATAAGTGACATTTTCTAACATAATTATGTTTGTGTTAAATCATATTAAGATATTCTGGAAAGAAGTTTAATGTATAAGAGCTTAGTGAGAGTATGTTTAAACTTAAAAAACATTAAATTTGAAAATTAAAAAATTATACATGTTCAAGATCAAAGTATTTCAATTGATATCCTAAAGATTTGTATGATATTTATGGTAAAAAAATGAATTTTTTTACTTTTATTTAGAATGATAAAGTTAGTTTCATTGTTTACAGTGAATTAGGTGTGATAATGTAAATATAACATTATCATAAAAAATGTTTAATATGTGTGGGTAGATATTAATGTAAATATTTTAATTTATTTGAAAATTATTTTTTGATGGAATATGTTCCATAAGATAATTATGTTAACTATAGAAAGTGTTCTACATTGAAAATAGAACTTAGGATCATGAAATTTAATGCTATGAAATTTTTCAGTTTGATTATGATCAGTGAATTAAATATTAGGAATATGATTACTAAGTCTCACTATAATTAATACTATATTAAATCATAAATATATCTCATTAAAATGTTTAGTGTGACAATTTTATTAGATGGCCACATAGCAATGCTGTAGTAATTACATATAGATTTAGTGATTTAAGAAAAAAATTCATAGTAGAAGTATGGTGTTCATTTAATGAATCCTTATATAATATACCTATGAGATTTTTTAAGAGTTTTATAATGTATAATGGTTTCATAACAAACATAACATCCATTTATAATTCTGTAAAGTGTGATGTAATTTATTATTTATAAACAATAAAATGATAATATCCCCTCAAAGTATGAATTCGAAATGTCTCTAATCGAGGATCATCAGGGTGTATATGGTTTCTAATGATATGATAAGGTTATAATGAATAGGTTCTTATAATAATTATAGAGGTTTTAATATAAGTTATGAATAATAATTTTATTATCTTACATGTAGAGACTTATTACATGGATTTACTCGCCAAGGTTTATATCATGGAAGGTTATTCTTTCATCGATATAATTATGGGTGTATGATTTTTATAAATCCACATTACATGAGGTTGAAGAAATGAATATAATTTTAACAATCATACATTTAAAACATAATTATTTATGTGTATATATATATATAATCAAGGCGTGGTTTGTAATATTTCTGATCATGTCTTCAGTTGGAGTGCAACCGAGATAAGATTTATCCAAATATATGAGGTGTAAAAACATATTGTCCTTTATTAAATAAGACTAAGGAAACCCATAAAATTATTATTTTGGTAATATATGATGTGATTAACTACTTTTATGGGTGGGGTGTAATGTAATAATCCATTATATGAATGACGTGTGTTGTATTCAGCGACTATGTATGTCACTTTTAAAGAATCATTAAAATATGAGATTAAAAATAAAAGACTGAAATTTTTCCATATATAGTGGTCACTTGATGTTTTTGATATATTTTTTATATAGGTATTCATATTATGTATATGAAATATCTTTTTATGGATATGTTCATATGCATATATGAGTATGTTTGATGGTGATCATAGTAGACCCCTTATTATCTTTAGTAACACTAATTCTTTGTTAGAGGTTGATATATATATATATGAAATATGTATTTCATTACTATTATAAATGATACTGATGACCACATGGTCACAAAATTATGAATTTGGATGAGTATTATGTTTTGGACAATGTGTTTTATCCCAAATGAAGTGAGTTCAATGACACAGTATCCAAAAAAGTGTTTTGGATGGATTCAAAAAGATTTCAAGAGTGTTACATGAAGTCATTATTGATTTAAGTGAATGTGGGTGTTTTTTGTTTATGAAATAAATAAAAATATGTGTATATATATTATAATTATTCTAAAATACGTTTAACCTAACATTTTAGGCTATGTGCATTCTTTTTTCACACCTGAAAAACATCAGGTGCACAAAACTTTCTTTGTTGTTTAATAATTTATAATATATTATGAATATATTAAATTTCCTGAATTCATTAAAGGAATTAATTGAAAAAGTATAATGAGAATTAATTTATATTGATATGATGAATATGGATGATGTGTTTCATTAAATGAAACATTGAAAAAATGGCTATATAAAGGGATGAAAACCTTTACATTTGAAATGACTAATTGTATGTAAGTCTCTTGTTACTATCTTCCTCCCTACATATAATTTTCACTATATGAATGTGTCATATCCCACTATGGGTTTAGGGATCCTCAAGAAATATTTTTAGATCCTTAGGCTGAGGTAATCCCCTTGGAGTTAGGTATATTTTATACACTTCTAAGGTGGTCTTTATCAAGAATATAATGAAGAAGTAAAGATAGATTAAAACACTTAATTTATAAATTTATTATGTTCTTATTTTCGAATACTTGTTGATTCTATTTAGGATTTATTTGATATATATATATATATATGGTTTTTTATCCATTGTGTTTGTTTATATGATGAACCCCTAATCCTACCAGTAACATTGATCATAATTGGGGTTATGTAATGTGGATAATGACCTTCACATGTAGAATCCCTCTAGGGTGGATCTATGGTAATCATTTGAATATGTTGAAAGTCTTGATGGAAATGAATATAAATGATTGTATAAACCTACTCTTGAACAAAATTAGCTATCTTCCCCATATGATAATTCTCATAGGTTTCATTTTTTGAAAAACCGAATTCATGACGTTGAAGAAATTTTCCTCAACTTATTATTAACAGACCAAGGATCTGTGGTGCAAGATTTGATAGTGATTGGTGGGATCCCTACTTGTAATCTCCCATGTGTAATTAGGGATGTAGTTTACATCTTTATCAACCTCCCTAATTTAATGTTGATATGAATTAATGTGCTCTTGGTATAAACTCTTTAAGTGATTTCATATGAAAAAGGGGACATTATCTTCTCCACAAGATATATTTATTGAGATAAACTTTTTGGAATTATCAACATGATGAATTTTTGAGTTTTTTTCATGTTTGGGATCATGTCATTGAGTTTATATTACTATACCAGTTCATCCACCACCTATTATTCAAGTAATTGGGTTAGTGATACCATCTACCCATATAATGACTCTACAAAATTCATTTATTTCAAAGAATATGTATGGTTGTTCAGGTAGTTGTGTGAATAAGCTTGGTGTCCCCTAAATTTTACACCAACTATTATAGGATTCATGATGCTTTGTGGATTTTGGTGATGCTATTTTAATGTGATGGGGGATTCTAATTGGGTATCAATAAAAAATAAACCTATTAGTGTTGTATCATAAGAAAATCTATATAGTTAATAGATTTATTTCTCAAGTTAATGATTTAAAATTAGTATCACAAATTTCCCCCCAATTATTTCATAGATGTCGATTTTTGCTTGGTTTTTCAATAAAACATCTTTCCAATAGTTGGTGGTAATTAGGTCTTGTAAAATTCCATTCAAATTGATTTTTTTTTGGCAGTATGAGTGGTGGAATCATCCCTTATGTGGACTTATTCACTAGTTAGAGACTCACTTGTAAATTTAAGATATATTCATGAAGTAATAACTAGTAACAACACAGTATACCTTGTTAGTGATGGTGATAATTAGTTACTATGAATCAGCATGAACATATATATATATATATATCATAAGCTCCTTGTTTTTTAATATTTTTTTAAACTATAGTTAAATACATGAAACTGGGAGCTCTATAATTTATCACTATATAGGGACACATTAGGTGTTGTTGATTTAGGATTTGGACCATTATTTGGGATTCCAATATATCTCTATGAAAGGAATTAAAACTCATTTGTTAAGTTCAAATTAATAAGACATGTTGTAACTTTTAATTCCTATAATAAAGGACCATTATTATTCAATTAATGGGTTTGTTTCCATAACCAATGATTATCCTTTTAAGGTCATGTAACTATTAATATTGATTTAACTTTTAATTTTGTAAAATATGGTCCAATTATGTGTTGTAGTTTCAGTTAATACAACTCAGACCTATTCCATGCAATATAACATTATGAAGAATGAACTATATACTAAACAACATAAATTAATATAGGAAGTACTATTTTGAGAATGATATATAGAAATGGTCTTTGGGGGGAATACACATGAGAGACCCTCATTGGTTCATAATACTTTTTAATAACTAAATATGATATTTTATGGTTGGGGCTTACACATTACATGGTGACCCCTAATATTTATAACATAGGTATGGATTATAAGGTCGAGGGTATCTAGGGAAGCATGTTCATGGATTATATCTAGTGAGTAGCCCATGAATTTGTTGTCCATATTTTATATTTTCAAATGTATATAGGGAAAGAAGACATGAATAATTGGTTATATAACTAATTGAGGAATATTTTGGACATACATTAGATTAGAGGCCCATATGTGACATAGGACAAGTAGAATTTAACCATTTCACTAAGGTTATAGTCCCTAATTATCAACATAATTCATGATTATTAACAACATGAGGGACCTAACAATTATGGAGAGAAAATTATGTTCCATATTTTATTAATTTCATTATTCCCATCATAAAAGGAATGAATGACCAACTGGGATAAAACTACTGTTCACAAATAGGTCATGTATATCACGAGTTTAGAGAAGAGGCCTACATAGAAAAGACTTGGTTTTTAGGTTATATTGGTAAATTTACTTTCATGAAGTAATAATGGGAAATTAACATATATAACGTAAAGGAAACATGAAAATGAGGTTCCCTTGGGAAGGATTGGGTTAGTGGTAGATAAGGTAGGTGACCATAGAGAATAGGGTTCCTAACTAGGTGACCTGGAATAATGGAGAATCCAGTTATATGACCTGGGTGAATAGAGTTACTATTTGGTGACCTGGGAAATTATGGAACCATATTATATGATCTAGGAATGACACCACTTGTAAAGAGTTTGGTATTTACCGCTTTAAGAAAGATATTTCATTACCTATTTGGGAGGACCTAGGTTTGACTCATTTGGAAGTATATAGGCATGTAAAACATTATAACATACTAGGCGCAACCACTTTTAGAGTACCTGGTAATGACCTCTTTGGGAAGAATTGTTTATGACCTCATTTGGAGGGCTTATTTGTGGCCTCTTTTGGAGGACCTGAGGATGAAACAATTTGGGACATACATGCAGAGACCGATTTTAGAGGACATGGGTGAGACTACTTTGAGAAGAATGAGGTGAATGGTCAAATTGTGTGGACCTAGGAGAATGTTCTATTTGGGATAGAAAACACATGACATCTTTTGGAATGATATAGAACTTCGAAGGAATGCCTTATTCTCTAGGTTTTATCCCTTGAAAATGGAAATTCACCCTGGTCTTATTGATGACACAGGAAAAGTGGTCTTCCAATCATCATGATAATTTATAGACACAAATAAACTATAATTATATTTCATTACCCTTATTTTAGATATGAATGTCACCAAAAGGTTATTCCTAGAGAGCATGTTCATAGATTTCATATGCCGAGGTTCAGTTTAAGTGTCTTCCTTTCACTCCTTCATTAGTTGTGTTCACCCTTGGTAATTGGTACATGGTAAATCATGACAAAATATTTGGTCTTGGGGTCCTAATATATTAAATATTAGTTGAGAAAAAAATTATCCATTGGTGACTAGTCAGGGAACCCAACTTCTCTAAATTGAGCGCAATACATAGTTTGAGTAGGGATGAGTGGCTAGGTATGATGCATATTCTTGAAAGTAATAGAACATAAAGAAAATATCATTTTGAGGAACTGGGAACCAATAGATACATCAGTAGGTGTGGAAATATTTATGAAAATCATTTCACTTTCATATAGAGAATGGTTAGTTCCCTCTTTATATATGGAATGGTTGGTGTGGTGATTAATGGTATTATTAGGCACATCACCCATTCCCCAATGGGTCTCCCCATCTCATGCCATGTTTTTCTTGAAATTTTATATGGAATAGTTTTATGTTCCATTTTTCATGTCAATTAGACCTATAAAAATTAATTTATAGGGGTTTAGTTTGTTTTTAATCATATATATTTTATGGTATGTTTGGTCCTGTATTACATTTTTTTATTTATGACATACAAATGATACATTTAATAATAATATATGGATATTACCATGACTATTACCTATAACCAATCTATTAAATCATTAACAATTTAAAATATCAAGACACATGATACTACATTACAACACTAGGGAATCATGGAGTGCTCTTAATATTTAAGAATAATTTTGGTATCATTCTGGTGGTTGGGGTCATGGTTGTTATGAAGTAGAATCAGAGTATTAATATGAATAATCTTGGATTTTATATTTTCAAACAGGATGTTGGACTCGAATGAATTGAGATGTAAACCTTAAACATACATCACAAACCTTGTTATAGTAGAGGATTAGTTTGTCAAGTTATGTCTTGATACTTAGTATAATTTATAGGATTGAGTGTTGTTCTCATTAGGTTGTTTTGATGGTAATGGAATTGATCTTAGAATGGGTTTATAGAGTTGAAAATTATTATAATTATATTTTGGCTAATGTGTTATGTTAAGAATTGATTGTTAAGAACACATATGATGTCAAACCACATGGAAAATTTGTATTTGTTTTTTATCTTTTAGTTTTAGTTTATTGGAGGTCTATATTATCTAAATCATAAGTAAAATATAAATAGTGAAAGACAATTAATATATTTTTGATTATTAGTTTAATATGAATTGATAATCAATTACTTTAATTGAGATATGTTTATTTATTCATGTGTATTGATAGTATTTCTTACACTATTAATCAAAACATTGTTTCTTAATTATATTTTATTTCAACGCATACAACTTTTCCTATCACAAGTTTAAATTCTCATATTAAGCACGATGAAAATTTACATATTGATGATATATAAGGGATTATAACTAGATTTCTGATTTTTTTAATATTTATCATTATATTTATTTTTTATATTGTTATATGGAAGATCATATTGACATACTATTAGGGATCTTACTTCTTGTCCCATATATATTGATTTTCTTCTAGAATTTATTTGGAAATATAGCCCTGGAATTTTATAGTAACTATTTTTGATCATTTTTAGAGGAACTGGTATATTTTTTGTAAATTATTAATACAAGTCAATTAGTTTCATTTGTTAATGGAATAAGTTTTCTACTATATATTTTATAAATAGACTTATTTTATAGTTTCATATTCTAAAAAAACTATTTTCCTCAATTTTTTTTGTATTGAGAAAACCTAATGGTATAAAAATGGAATTTTTAGTTTATTATTCAATAATAGAATTAGGTGAGTAGATTTTTTGTTTATTTCTATGTTTTAAATTTGTTAATGTTTTAAAAAATTCAATGATTTAATTTGAAAATATAATGATAAAAAATATTTTTGAATGTATTTCTGTTATGGTTTTAAAATGAAATAGAATTAATGATATGAATATCATATATTATATATTTTAATGGAAATTGGGGTCAAATTAGGAAAACATGTAGTTTATTCTATAATTTTGAGATTTACTGAAAATTTTGTTAAGTAAAATAGTTTTTTTAGAAATTAGTTAAAATTTGATATTTGAAATAATACATGATTTTCCTGGAATCCTTTTGATGAATATATCTCTTGGATAAAATGAAACATAATTAATCATTATGAATATGTATATCTAGGTGAAATATTACGGAGTATAGTACCTTAGTATGTAATTTTATTGATTAGTGGTATATAGAGAGTTATAAGGAATGTTTATGAACTATATCGTATTGATATATTTAAAAAAAAGTCTACTTAATTAGGTTTTAAGAGACAAAAATTGTTGTGAGAGATAAGTGTATTATAATTTTAAGGATTTATATGATTTAGATCAGATTCTAGAGTTGTTAATTTGATATTTAATTGGTGTTTTTTGGATATTATTTAAGGTGTGTTTCAGTTTATGTATAGGTGGTGTGATCATGATTTGGTGGTTTTATTTAAATCTTGGTATGTTTATGGGTTGTATGTTTATATTTTAGTAATATGGGAGTTTGTAATCATGTGTACAGTAGATATTTTAGACAATATATTATAGAATCAATGGTAGTAGAATTTTGGGTAAATGTATCCTAGGAATTCATTATGACGATACATTTTTTTATGGGGATGTTGAAATAGATCATGTCCTTATTACCTTGATTAAGGTCTAATGGACATATTTTGAATGGAACTTTAATATCTAATGTAATTTTTTTTTGAAATTTCATTTTTAGTTGCGGGATATTTTTAATAATGTAATTTTTATTTGAAATTATTTGGATAGGGGTTCTTTTATTGGTGGGTTTGGAAAATTTTTGACCCTAGGTAAAATTTATTGGGTTTTATAAGTCTGTATGTTTCGTTTACCTAATGTTATAAGGATACAAGTTTTAATGGGTACTTGGTGTGCTATATAATGTACCTGGTAAAGGTAGGTAGTATGCGAGGTTATTATATAGGACTAGTGGGCACCTGGTGGTCCTCCAGTTGGTAATCTATAGGATTATGATCAATTTATCTTAAAATAAGTGATTTTTTTCAATAAAATTAAAATTATTTACCCAATTAACATCCTATTTTTAGTTCCACATTACTTGAGACATTTGGTACTTCTCCCATATCCATTTTAAGAAGTATTCATCCCCTTATCTTTCCATTGGATTCAAGGTGGGTTTATGGGTGTTTTCTCATCGAAATCACAGAAAATATTCCGTTTTCTTATTCTCAAATATCAACTCATATATTCATATAATTCCATATTCTTAAAATATGTATTTCAAGATGAATTTCATATGATTAATGTGGAATGAATATATAACCATGGAATTTTTTTATCCCTTGACTGAAGTAAAATCATGTAAATATTATTAACTTTGTTAATTTAATTTTATTAAAAACTATGTAGGTATAACTAGACCAAGTGTTATTTATATTTATGATTAAAAATTTAAGGTCTAATTATATGATGTATTTTATGATATAGGGTTTTTATTATTTTGGATAATTTTTTATATTGATCACAAGTGTTTTGTTTGTGTTCTAGTACTGATTTAATGTGATTATGTATTTGGTTCCATTAGGCATGGATTTTTGTTGGGTGATTCTTTAGAGAATCTTGATGATCATGGTAATTATTAAAGATCACCACTAAATCTAGTAGGTAGTATCGACCCTCCAATAGATTCTTAGATTATGAAAATAACATTATTATCCTTGTGTTATATTATAAAAATACTTGTAAATCTTAAATCATAATTTTATAAATAGTTTTCAATGAACTTTTGATTTAACATTTTAAATTATTATAAATGATTTAAATGATGATTTATTTTTTATGTATTCCCCTTGTATAATTTTTTATTTTTAATATAGGTTTTTTTTATGACTCCATGATATGTAACTATTTTTATTGAAAGAATCTTCATGGGAATAAGAATTTAGTTATCTATGTTTGAGTTATGTCGGGTGGATCCTTTATTAGAAAGTCATATGAACTCTCTTGGATATTAACTATGGACTAGTATGGTTATAGATGGCATGTTTTCTATGTTAAATTTATACATGGATAACATATATGAAATAAATTACCTATTGGACTAAATCCTTTGTGTTTTTACAATAGAGATTGTGTTCCATCCCTTGATTCATAATTAGGATCCTTATATGAAATCAATTATTTCTACAATACCTAAATGAACTAAAATTCATTGAACCACACATAAAATATGGTTAAGAGAGTTCTTAGAAAGAGATATTGGGGTTAGTTTTCCAAGGAGGAAAGAAGTGATTTAATTTGACAATCCTATTGGTTTTGGTATTATCTTAACCTTGATATTTGAGAAACTAATTTGGTGTTTGTGATGGATTAATGTGTTTAGAGTTTTATTAGAAATATTTATTAAAATTATTTCATTTGGATAAAAATTATTAACTAAATTTTTCTATTCATTTGTATCCTCATTAACATATTTTTTTTATATCAATATATGTTTTTCCAATGACACTCATGTTTTCCTCTATAAAACTGTTTCTTCATAAGAGTTTACAAATCAGAACTATTTAGTTAAATGTTAAATGGGGATTTAGGTTTTTATTAACATTAATTAATCATTAACCTTATTATTTTAAGAACTTATATAGGTATGTATTTATGAGTTCCTCAAAAACTAATACTAATATACTGGTATAATTAATGAAATATGATTTTAATATATCCTTAATTTGTATTGACTAGTATATGTTGGGTATTGGGTGGTCTATTCCCCTTGATTCACATGGAATAATATTATAATATTAGTCTGATTATTGGATATATATTATTATCATGGTTTTCTCACTAAATATTTCATTCTTATATTTCTTATTGTTTTTAAATATGACTAAATCACAACAGTAACTTTTATTTTGGGAATTTTATAACATTATTTCATCAATCATGTAACTACCATATCTTATAAAAATTTCATTTGTTATTTTAGAAAGCATAGATATAGTTATTCTATGAGGACCATATCATTAATTTATTGTATCATGCATTTTGGTTTATATATATTATAATGTATCCCTTCACATGTCTACCAATTCTTGTTCAACATTGATATGATTAAAAAATAAACATGTTCATTTCTAAGATAATGAATATTTTTGTTATAATTTTCCATTGTATGTTCACTAGATAGCGACGTACATGTTAATGGCATGATACATTCATGAAATTTAATGATTCATTAATGGGATGGGTGACATAGTTTTCCCAACTCATACTTGAGATGGGCGATTTGGTTTCCCTGGAATATTCTAACGATGTGAAACTGGATTTCTAAGAGTCATTCCACTATTCCCATTCTCATAGAATAGTTCTAGGACCTAGATTTATTTTTCAAACATCTATAAATATATGTGAGTAATTATATATACATGTTTCTATTATTAATAGGTACTGGAAATTACTCCCTAAGGGGATGGCACCGAAACGTCCTCATTGATGTAGTTTAGGCATCAAGTAGGTTAATAAACTATGGAACGTCATCACATTAAGGGTTACTAATTGTAGATGAAATATAATTATAAATTTACATATTTATCTAAGGATATAATTATAGTAATGATTGATTTTTTTTAAATAATATATGTGCCTAAATATTTAAGATTTTTTTCATACAATCTTTTAAACATTGTTGTGTTGAAACACTGTTGGGGGTTCTCTATTGAGTAAATTATTCTCATACTATGTATATAAAATCAGGTGTAAAAATAGATTATTCAATCTCATTTCAGGAACCCATACATATAATAGTATATGTTTTTTCCTATTTTTCATTCACATTTCAATTTTCTTTAGAGTATGTTCAGTTCCAACATTGGTGCTAGAGTGGTTGGTGTAGTGATTGAGGTTATTTTTTAGAACATCACTCATTACCCTTTTGGTTTATCCATCATAGAACCTATTTTGATTTAAATTTTTATGAAATTGTTGTATATTATGGTCATTATGTGATTTTTTCTGGTATATATTCATTTAGAGGGTTTTGGTTTTATTTTTTACTTATTAATCACCATATTGATTAATTAGTTCCAATTTAAAATTTTAAAAAATCTGGATTACAAATGAGTTATGCTATATTCCTAGTTAGATTCATCCAAATTGTTAATTATATCTAAGAGGTAAAATCATTATATATTAGATTATTGAGATCTGTGACACTAGTTTCCATTCCTTGGGGATTGGGGAGAACTCAGGGGGTTATATCGTGGTCTGATTTAGGTACTATTCAGGTGATTTTGGTCATAGCCATTGAAGGATATTTCTATAATCAAGTGTTGGGAAACACTCCTCAATATATTTTCCTGATTATAATATTATTATACATACATGTGAATTTAATGATAATGAATATTGTTATATGGGTTAACGGTTGACCCATGATAGGTAATAAGTAAGATTCACTATGTGTTCACCAAGGCTTAAGTATGATTCTTCCAAATTGGCATGAGAGTTTCTATAGAGGAACCTATGAACTGTACATATATAATCAATCCATATTTTATATAATAATTTTAAATACATTAGGAAAATATTTGGTGATTATTATATACATTTCTAGCCCATGGTGTGGTGATTTCAGGGAGTCATATTTTCTACCTTGTGATCTATTTTTAGAATTATCTTGGAGGAAATGATTTTTATTTTACCTGAAAAAAAAATGATTTATTATTTAGATTATTACCGTGTTATATATATTTTGATTTTTTTTGTTTTTAGTGGATTATTTTTTTTATTTCAATGATATTATAGGGTAATACCTACCGTTATTATAATATTATACCCATGGTTTTAGTTGCAAACTCATGGACGATTGGAAGTTGGATTTGAGGGTCCCTTATATCTTTTCTAATAGTCTTAGAGGGGTTTTGGTAATGATAGGTTTTAATATGATTGATTTTTAACCATTAAATATAAGCATAAAATCCAAATATACATATATTATATTCTTCTGTGGAACCAAAATTTATAGGGAGAATAATGAGCCAGAGAATATTTACATTAGCTAAGAAAAGAAAGGAAATTGGAAGAGAAAAATAAATGAAGTTATAAAGAAGAATGTTAAAGATTTTATCCAAATGTATTCACCATTTCATGAAATTATTCAATTAATATATCCTTTTTATTAATTACATATTACGACTCACAGATTTTTTTCCAATTAAAAATAATAACTATTACACATTATTCAAAGTGTATGCCGATTTAAATGGTTTATAATTCCTACAAAAAAGTTTTTATACACATGAGATATTATATAGTTGAATTTTTATGGTTTAATTAATGTTTATAATTGTTTATGAGTATCTTGGGAAGGATTAATTGTTGTATATGATGCATGGTTAACTAGAATGAGGGTGCATAATTTTCAAGGTTAACTTTGTATGGGTGACTATGTCGGTAGAATGTTTCACTGTTATCTTTCAAGTGAATTAAAAATAATCTTGGTTAATTTAAAGGGGACAATTGTAATGTATTATTTTACATGGGTATGTTCCATGTGCTCATAGTCTGAAAAATTCCCATACACATTTATAAAAACCTAAATATTTTATTTAGTAAATTTAATTTTATGGTAAAGTCCTCTCCAACATTAACCCAAACCATCCAATGGTTTCTAAAACCCTCTCAGAACAATAAATCCCTATTATACCCCTCTAATTGTTTTTTTTGTATTTTTACCATCAAAACTCTTATCACTTCTTCCTATTTGTCCCTGTTTCTTATTTTTCTTCCAACCCCATTTTCATGGTGTTTAAGGTTCCAAATTTTTTAAAATTAATTGAAGTATTTTAAAATTTTAGGGTTTTAAATGGACCATTAATGGTTTCAATTTTTATATTATTGTGAATAAAACCTTCCACACTCTTTTTTCATCACTTCTGGTTGGTATTTTTATGAGATTAAAATTATTTTACATACCATGGGTGCTTGAGTTTTTTAAACATATTTTTAACACAAAATTTACTTCGATATGATATTCATGATCAATTAATATTGTTTCTCATTTTCTAAGGATTTCATGTTAAAATAAAAAGGGGTTTTTAATTTATTTAGATATATATAATTAGAATTAATTTTTATGCTCCCTATGTGTTTTGGAAATGTATAAGAGAATCTTGTAAATTAACATGGGGATTTTAGTAATGTTTCAGACAATTAATTGATTTTTAAATGCTTCCAAATTTAATATATTGTATATCTAGGGATAGTTTAATTATTTTAGGGGTTGTTTAATTAGGATTAAATTATTATTTAAATACTATATTTTTATTTGGTATATACATGACCAACATATATCATGATTCATGGTTATGTTGTTTTTATGTAATTTGATAATTTTTTTGTTACATTATAATATATATAGGATATATTTAATAATTTTTGGCTAATCATTTCATTAATTTATTATTTTAATATTCTTTGGTTTAAAATGGTTTGAAGGTTGTTTTGATGTTTTAAAAATGTTGAATCTAAACTTATGGAACATTTTGGAATCTTTTATAAAAGGTTTTTCATACTACTAGTTACAACCAGGGTTTGAGCCCAAATGTGTTATGCTTAATTTTTTGTCTTATATAATAATTTGAATTTATTATTATTGGTTACTATATAAATAGATATGTCATATTTATAAAAGGTTGAATAAATGTTATTTAATAGGTTTATATTATTATATTTTTTCCACTTTTATCGAGATATATTTTATATTATTATAATATTTTTCCTCACTAACACTAGCTAGTTTCATAAGAAACCTTGGTTTCATGGTTGTAAATGGATAGTTTATTGTCATGCTAGTTATGTTGGAAAAAATTATTTGATCCCACAGTGAATGATTATACCCTTCCATTTGGGGTTCCACCTAGTGAGGATTGATAGATTATTCCATGGGTTATTTCATTAGTAACATTGTGGATATGCTGACAGATGGTACCACTGATGTAGAACTAGTATTTTATCACTAGTTCTTTTATATTTTCACATGATATGTATTCTTTGAATTTTTCTCTATTATTTATGAATATTTTTCTTTGTGTAGTTTTCTTATGTTCATCTTTATATTATCTTCCCATTATTTCCATTGCATTAATTGTGCTCAAGTATTGTGTATTTTTTCATTGCTTTATTATATCTATTATATTGTTATATGGGATTCACTATGCCTATTATATTTCATTATTGTGTTTTTTTACATATATTAGGTGAATTTTTATTATTTTAACTGAATTCTATTTCATATTACTTTACATATCTTTATTAGATTTTTTAACTTCTAAAGAATTTTTTCTAAAAGAAAAACATTATTCTATTGAATGAAATTTAATATCAATATTATTTTCTTAAAAACCAGATGTATATTATTTTATGTTTCAATGGTAATGGTTTTATGAAAATGATATTAATATTTTCATTTTAAATAGTATGTGATTTTTTCTTTAAATAACAAGTGTTGTTTTTTGTTATTAATACACAAAATATCATGATAAAATATACTTTATATACATTGTTCAAATTATAATTCATATAATGTTTCATAAAATTATTTTACTTGAAATTTCAGGGAAATAATTCAGGTAACATGTATTCTAGGACCTAATAATATACCCCTAGTGTGTATATTGTTTTCCTTTCTTTGTTTAAGTGTAGAATTTATACTATCATGTTAAAGAAACATGCCTTTGTTTTCCATTAATGTTATCTTTGGGGAATTTTTGTGACCCTAGGTAATATAAAGACATTCTCATTGGCATTTTGGTTTTTATATTATCATGGGTTATTCATGTGTCAACCAATTTATCCAAAATTTTATTTTTTTCTATCTTACATTACTAATATTTATGTAATTTTTATGGTGTTGTATATTTCATGGTGAGTTTGATGGTTGATATTTTTAAATTCTATTTTTCATTTCTAGTTAATTTTAATCTATATATTTTGATATGTATGGTTGTAAAATGTATATAGAAACCATGCTAAGTTCTTATAAAGAGTAAATTATTCCCTTGTTGTTATCATAAGGTTAAAATTTATCCAAAAAGTTATATTGACTCCCTAGTAACTTATTTTGAGCCTAGGGTGATGCAGAATGTGTTTTGTGCCATGTGAAGTGTAAACTCAAGTGTTATATAAGGGGTTTCTAGATAAGATTACAAAAAACATTAATAGAGCCAAATATTGGCATGTGTTATTTTTTAAAGTCTGATATATATGAAATATTAACATTAAAACTCTAGAGGTATGTGATGTTCAAGTTCGTCATCAACATGTTTGGAGACTATACATGAGCTATAATGGAATATCAAGAATTTCTGTCTTAATTTTTTGTTTTAATTTGATATAATTTTCATGATTTTATCATTTTTATACATAAACTAAAATACTTGCATCCAAAATTATATGGTGTTATGTGCGATGCTTGATGTGTATTTTTTACAATTTTTTTCCTTTATTGGTTTTGTATTATTCTATATTTTGATTATAGAATTTTTATTATTAAATTAATGTGGTTAATATGGTTTTAGTTTAAATTCAATGTGTTTGTAATATTTATATCATTTAATAGATTTTGAAGTTCTTCCACAAAATTAATATTTTATTGATATTCTTCTAATCATTCTTCAAATGATTCTTTAATTGTTTGTGACATGTGTTGTAATAGGTTTTTTGGGATAATTTAGAATTAGGTGTTTAAATTTTATTTAATTTATAAATAATATTAATATAATATCTTCTATAAATGTGAGTTAAGAAGGATTAAAATCTGAAACTCCAAAAGAATGAGTTTTCAAATAAATTATTTTAAAAATATTTGGTCTAAAAATTATTTTATAAATGGAATTTTGGAAATTTATATTGATAAAAGTTTTGATTTTTAATTTCAATGAATATAATGTTTTATAATTTGATCATATATAAGAAATTAGGTTCATCATTCTTTAAATTATAATAAAATAATTAATTTGTATTTTTATGATGACATCATATTGAAATTAAAAGAGTTTTTAGAGATTTTTTTTAATTTTCAAGACTTGATGTACATGTGTTTTTCTTAACATGTGGTTTTAGTTTATAAACATTATTATGAAATAGAATTTCATTGGATACATAGATGAATAAATGGCTCGATGTCCTTCTTTTTTTTTTATTTTTGATAATCCTCCTTTCAAGGGGTGAGGTGGAACCCTTATAGGGACCGAAGGCTTAGAGAAAATTACATGATCCATAGGTCTTAGAGGAAATCATCCAGATAAGACAACATAAAACCACTCCCCCCCAATACTTTTCATGATATCATCACTCCACCTTCGTATGGATGGTCATCTATCTGTCCTATGTAGAGCTACACATGACCGGTACCGATGGCAATGTTGTACCCTCACATTCTTCCAATTCTGGTTAGCTCTACTCTGGTGAATGTGCCTGATCTGAATCCTCATTTAGAGCTTTTTCCATTGTATTATGACTGGTACATCTTCAAATTCATGTGGCCTGAAGGCCTTGGGGTGGCCTGAAGGCCTTGAGGTGGCCCGGAGGACTTGAGACACAACTGGACCAAAGGCCTTGGGTGGCCCGAAAGCCTTACAGGACTGGAGGGATAAACCGGTGGGCCAAAGGCCCATATGGATGAACATTCAGACTGCTACAATACCAAACAATACCTTCTATAGTTCCTAATACATTACTGCTATATTAACCCATAAATATTTCTCCACTCAGATTAGATCTTGGGTCTCTTAGATGCACTTTCCGAGTCCTCACCAATTGGGCTGAGACTCATGTGAATTGGATACTTAAATGTGGAATACATATATTGTGAATAATTATTATCTTAGTAATATATTATTTATATATTATAAGCCATAAAATGGAGTGGTATTGCAAAAATTTTACTATCACTAAATAAGTTTCACAACATACCCTAAAAAATTATATATTTTGAAAAATAATTTTAGAATGGATATTAGTTAAATTTATGAATTAGGATTCTTTAATTATAATTTTCTAATGTGTTTATTTTATAAGTGTTATTGAATTATATGGTTTTAATTATTTTCTTTTGGTTTCTATAAATAAAAGAGGGTATATGTGCATTAAAATTGTAAAATTTTATTTATAAAAGTAATACTGCATAAAAAATGTTTTATTGGTTGAATGTTTTTATATCTAATGAATTTTTATTATAATCTCTCCTAAGGTGATTTCCAAAATCATTATATATTTTAGAGAAATCATACCCTTTCATGGAATTCTATTTCATTTATGATTGATATTTTTTGAGGTTTAACTTGTTTTCACTCCATAAAAGGTATGTGTTATACAACCAATCATAGTTTGGCTTGATTATTTGAAATTATACCTTTTCTATGACATGTTTTTCAAATTGGTCACTATCTTTGAAAATATATAGTTTTCCTATCTAAATTTAAATTATGAAAGTTTTTAGGTATTAGTTTTTAGAAATTCATACTAATCCATGTTATATTTATGATTTGAGAAGTTTCCTCAATCACAATTTATAGGAACTTACTTTACTCTGATTATGATGAGGTTGTTTTGTGAGGTTTAATAATATTTGGATGTTATGTTCATGTTGAATGATTATGAAGTAATTGATTTTGGGAATCTAAATAAGGTTATTTTTAATAAAAAATAGACCATTACAGTAAAATTGACTTTTATGTTATGTAAAGGTATGTGATTTAAAATATATAATTTTATTATTTTCCATCCTTAAATAGTGTTAGAGTTATTTTATTAGAAACAATGATATTTTTCTATTTATTTTGTTTTAAAAAGATTCAAATGAAACTTTGTAATCATTTTAATTTTAAATTATGAATAGTTTATATAATGGTTTGGTTTAAAGTGGTTTCTTTGGAATTATATAATATCGGTTTTTAAATTGAAAAAGTATTTGGCCTTAAATTATTCTTTAATTATTGAAGGGAATATAATTTAGAAGACTGTGGTTTTTTTATATTTATAATTTATTAGATGAAATAAATGATTTACATATATGAGAATGAATTGTTTCTTATGGTGTATTTTTATTAAGTAAAATTAGTTATTACGAGTAAATATTTTTTCATGAATAAATTTCTATATAATTTTGAATTCAAGTCTTGGTTTGTTTAATTTCTTGTTTGTATGGTTTATGGTTCATTAAAGTAAGGAAATGAATAAATATTTGGGGAACCCCACCAATAGATTTTGTTTTACTAAATGTTTCAATTTTTTGTTATTATATTATTTCACGTATTTGGTGTTATATTATATTTTACTTAGTTTTATCCTCCATGGGAAGTGTACAAGGACTTCTATGAATGAACATCATTACGATGGGGATAATTATTTCATCACTTCTGATTTTTTTTTGATTTCTAATGATTTATAATGAATAAATAAAGGTTTCTATATAATTCATAGATTTTTTTGGTGAATTTAGTCTAATTAAGTATTGATTGGATGTGTTTTTGAGTCACATGGGTGTGCTGCATGGGTTTGAAGGCTACACTATTAACAGAAATGGTCATGAAGAATTCACATGGGTAATATTGTATAGGTTCTCCAAGAGGGGTAATGTTACATAGGTAACATTCATGGACATGAAAAATTTTAATATATAATTATAAGGAGACCAATAAGAAATAACATAGCAGCATATATAACTTGAAAGAGCTCTAATACCATTATCAATACATATAAAAATTTAGTAAAACAAAAACATATTTTTTAATTCTTTTAATATAAATTGGAATTTAACACCATTTTCTCCCCAAAACATCTTTGGCTTTCCAAAACCCTACCCTCATATCGACTACTTCTTCTCAACCACTTTTTGGTTTTTTTTTGAAATATTACATAAAAAATCTTAGATTTATTCATGTAGGTGACTCAAATACACTTATTTATTCCTCATTAATTTTCATTATTCTTCCATACCCATGTCCATGAGGGATATTATTTGGAATTATATGAACTTAATTTTGGGGTATAAAATTTTTAAGGATCTTAATTTACCATTTATGATTTATATTACTAGTTTAAACTAAATCAAACCTTACACACTCAAATTTATTCATTTTTGGTATGTGTTTTTATGAAATTACATTTATCGGACATCCCATTGGTGTTTGATTTTTCTGATCAATATTTTTTTTAAAAAATTACTTCCATAAACTATTATTTATGATGTTATAGTGGTTTTTAATGTGGGTGTATTTTAGATGATAAAAAAAGGATTTTCCAATGGTTCTTAATCTATGTGTAACTAAATTATGTGCTTATAGTCCCCATGTGCTTATTGAAATGAGTAAGAGAATATTTTAAAACAAAAATTTAATTTAAGTTATTTTTTGAATCCTATATTTTTATATGTTTTCAAATGTGATATCACATAGATCTAAGAATGATTAAATTATGTTAGGGTTAGTTCATTAACTATTTAATTATTATTGAAATTAAATTTATTTCATTGATATATACACATGAAGACTATATTTTGATTCTTGTTTATGTTATTTGGTTTGTTATTTGATAGTTATTTGTCACTTTATATGATACATATGACATGTTGAATTATTTTCCATGATTTAATTTCATTATGTGAGACTTAAATAAAAGTTTTGTTCTAAACTTGTTTTAAATAAAGGTTTTATGATTTTTAAATGTTGACTCGAAACTATATCCCATTTTTTACCTTTTTATAATATTTTTTTTACATAATCATCTACATTGTAGGTTTCATCCTCAATTTTTTATGATTAAATTAGATTGGTGATCTATAAATTGGAATTAATTTTTGTTGATTATTATGTAAATACATAGATTCTATTTATAAAAGGGTGCATGGATATGATTGGATAGGTTTATAATATTATAAATTATTTTTTGTTATGTTATTGATATTTATTTTATATTTTTATAAAATTTTCCCTCTACACTATAAGAAATTTTCATGGGATCCCTAGGTATCTATGAAGTAAATCATGATATTGTTACTATTCTTGTTATGATTACACACTGACTAGGAACCCTCAGTTCATGATATGACTCTTCTACTAGGATATGTCACTTGGTGATTCTAGTGAGAGTAATTAAAGGGTCATATATTGTGAAACATTATTAGTATGACAATATTTTATTCAAAATTAGTATAGCTAGGATTATTCAATTGATTTATAATTTACTTCCCTGGATATGTATGATTTGACTTTGTTTTCTATTTTTTTGATTTTTGTTTCCATATTTACTTTCCATATGTTCATTTTTATAACGTGAACTCATGATTTCCATTATATTAGTTTCAATCACATTTTCTTATTTTCATAAATATATCCCTTATATCATTATATTGTATTAACCATGCCACTCATACATCATTGTTCTATTTTCATTATTAGTTTTTTATTTTACTTAATTCATTCACATGTCATAAATTTGATATTAAATTATTTCATATTTTTTTCATTTCATTTCAAATGATTTTTCATCTAAATGGATGGATCATGGTTTTTAATGAATGTTAAAATTTAACATGTAATCCAAAATAAAAAATGTAACTTCTATAAAATTAATAATGTCATGGTTTCTTGAAAATATTATTAATACTTTAGTTTTTAAAATAATAGAATGATTTATTTAAAAGCAATTGTTTTTATTGGTTTTTATTTCTATAACAGAAATGATAAAAACTATTTTCTATTTATAGTACACATGATATTTCATGGATTATCTTTTAAATTTATTTTAATATAAATTTTGGTGAAATCATATTGGTATATCACACCAAATACACACACTCTGGGTGTGTATATATTTTTTATATGACTGTGATGGTTTATAAGTTATTATATCATTTTTATGGAATATTCCCCTATTTCCAACTTATTCTCATTCTGAATAATGTTGGTAACCCCGAGACACAATGAAATTTTCATGTTTAGATTTCTGGTTTAGGTTTGTTTTTTATAATTTATTTGTTAACAAATTATAAATACATTTTAATTGTATTTCCTTGAGTTATATTGATCTCCTTATAAATTTTTTCAATATAATAATGATCAAGATTATGATTTAGGACATGTTATGGGGTAGCCTATGTGTCATGTTATGGTATATTAGGTTGATCCATGATGATAATATTTAGGAATTCCATTAAACATAAAGTGGATCTTTAGGTTTCTAATGTAACTTAGCATGTTTTATTAATTGTAGGATACTATCATATCATATTTCTGAGCCAAAGGATTTTTTATTGGTTAATAATTAATATTTTCCTAATATTAAAAAACATTATTTTATCTATTATAGACACAAATGGTTTTAGTGTATGGGGTGAGACATATAAAAAATTATATATATATATATATATATATATTAGAATCCATAAATCCTATATTAATAAATAATTAAAAATAAAATTTAAATGAATCCTATTATACTTAGTTTTTTATTTATTAATTGGATTATATAAAAAATAAGTATTTAAAAAATTTATATAAACAAGGGTATTTAAAAATTGATGAGTTAAATTGCATGGATATATATTTTTATTCATTTTAATGAAAATTTACTATGGTATCCTTTTATAATAAATTTTAATGGGACACATACCTTATATAATTTGTTTACAAATATATATGTGGATAATTTCAATTATTATATTGGTTAAATACTCATAATTGTTCACATTTACTAATGGTATTGGTAGATATAGATATTTTTACTTGACGAAATATAAATTACATTCTTTTATAAGGACTGAGAAATAAAAAATTTAAGTAGTGATTCAACCTTGAAAGAATATAATTAATTTTTGGTTAGATGAGAGTAAAAAAATAACTTAACCAAGAATTATTCAATTATTGAGTGTGGGATAACATTATTATTCAATTTATATCTTGTTAGACTTTATAAGGTTAATGGATTGTTAATAAATTATTCAACTTTATTTTGGTAAAAATATTTTTTAATAAGTAGAATATAAATTAATCGTATTCCAAGTAAAGTGGAAAACAAGATCCCATATGAGTTATGGTATGGGATGAGTCTTATAATATCACAAAAATATGTTATGTGATATAAAAAAATTGTTATGGCTAATCCTAGAAACTAATTTACATCAAGAATAAAAGTATACATACTTCTATGTTATCCTATTTTAATAAAGAGGATATTATAGATATTATACATTAAAAAAAATTAAATTGATTATTTAAAATATATTTATAGAAACGGTATACATATCCAAAGGATATAATAGTATAAAGATATTATTTATTGATGTTAATGCTAAATATATTAATGTTTTTCATGATTTTAAACAAAATAAAAATATCTAATTCTGATGGAAGATACATTTTTAGATACCTAAATAATATGTATGGAAACTAGTAAATTTTTATAACAATAGGGATACAATATTATTATCATACAAAAATATATTTTTTAGATTTATGAACATCTATTTTATAGGTAAACAATACATGTAACATAAGTTTTTTTATATAAAAAACAAGTAATTCATAAATATACTCCATTTTATAAAATAATAAATTTATTTTAGTATAATATTAATCTAGAATGAATCATATGGGATTTTAATTTTAATATATGCAGACAATGGACTTAAATTGTAAAGTAATTACCTATAAACCATGATTGTTTGTTAATGTTCATGGAAAAATCATTATAAAATCTTTGAAAAAACTTTTAAACCTTTGATTACTAAAATAAATTTAATATTTTATTTTATAATGTAACATTCAATGATTATGATATTTAACTATTGAATTACAATCCAAACTCTATAAATATAATTTTTTTTGATGAATTCTATCAAATACAATGATAAGGGTTTGTAATACCAATGTAATATAATAAAATGGAAATGTTTTTAGGATCTATTTAGAGGTTGATTCTATTATAAAAAACATTGAATTTTTATTTTTACGATTCCATAAAAGAATCTTTTTTCTTAAAATTAATGTCAGTTATTTGTCTACATGATGTTAATGGGTGTTTTTTAGTTTTAATTTTAATATATACAGATAAAAATGGAAAAAATATTTATCTTTTAGTGTTTATGACTTGTTTGAATGAAACTTCCCTATAATTTTTTTAAATACATGGAATGTGTTCCCAGGAGAAATATCTATGATGGTATATATAAGAGGATACTTAGAATAAATTAAATTAAATATATATTGACAAGGATAAAAAACAAAGTATGGAATAATTCAAGATAGGATTTTTTATAAATTAACATGCGATAAGTTTTTTTATGAAGAAATATCTTCAAACATACGAACAAATATATTGAATAATTGGAATATTTTATACATAATAACATTATCTATCCTTTTTATCATGATATTTATTATTCATGATTATATCAATTAAATCTCGGGGAACCACTATACAGAATAGTTAAAAGTATACTTAAAATAATATATTATATTTTCTTAGAATGTAGTAAAGATAAAGAGATGTTTAGAATGATTTATATAGATTAAAGTTTCAAAATAGTTATGGTTGGTTCAATATCACCATTATAATGTTAATAGTGACAAACAAATTCTCAAAGTAGATTATGGTTTGAAAATTTTAAAAAATTTACATTATAAATTATAATTTAGCAAAATAATTAGTATGGATATATATCAGATAGCACTACTAAAAACACGACCTTTATCAGCGCTAAAAATGGCCTTTATCAGCGTAGATAAAGGGGGGGGGGGGTCCCATTTATCAGCGCTCCGAAAAGCGCTGATATAGGACCCCTTTATCAGTGCTAAAAAAAAGCGCTGATAAAAGTGGTCTTTTATCAGCGCTAAAAAAAGCGTTGATAAAAGTACCCATTTATCAGCGCTTTTTTTAGCGCTGATAAAGGGGTCCTATATCAGCGCTTCCTTTATCAGCGCTTTCATTTTAGCGCTGATAAAGGACCCTTTTATGAGAGCTTTTAAAAAAGCGCTGATAAAAGTTAAAAAAAATTTAAAAAAAATTAAAAAATACTGCCAATCGGGGGGGCTTTGATAGCGCTTGAACCCCCCCTTTTACAGCGCTTTTCGGCCCCTATACAACATCCCACACACCCCACGCACCCCCCTCCACCCTTTAACAGCGCTTGCTCCAATATTCCCTAGGCGCGCGCACCCCTGCCTCCACCAGGATTTGAACTCGAGACCTCCCCCCTGCGCGCCTAAGCCCTTACCACTACTCTATTTTGATTTGCTTTCCAATTCGTGATATCTCTATATATATATATTTATATATTTAGTTATATTTATTCGTATAGTAGTATATATTTATATTAATATATATATATAGTTATATTATAATATATATATATATAGTTATATTATAATATATATAGTAATATTAATATATATATATATAGTGGTATTAATATATATATATATATATTTAGTTATATTTATTTGTATAGTAATATATATTTATATTAATATATATATATATAGTTATATTAACATATATATAGTTATATTAACATATATATAGTTATATTAACATATATATAGTTATATGAATATATATTTATATAGTTATATGAATATATATTTATATAGTTATATTAATATATATATAGTGATATTAATATATATATTTATGGTGATATTAATATATATATTTATAGTAATACTAATATATATATATATGTAGTTATATTAATATATATATAGTTATTAGATTAATATATATATAGTTAGATTAATATATATATATATAGTTAGATTAATATATATATATAGTTAGATTTATATATAGGTATATAAATATTCATTGTATTTTAAATAAAATGAATGTTAGTTATTATTTAGATAAAGCTAATATATTTTATATGTAAATATATTTTATTATTTATATTTATAATTAAATTTTTAGGTGTGAATATTTAAAAAATATGAATATATTGTTATATATTTGATTATAAATAGCAGTGCATTATAAAAAATGATGAAATTTAAAAGACATAATATCAATATGAATGTAATACATTGGAATAAATTCATACCCCACCAAACAAAATCCAATAATACCCCCTTAAACGAGGGTGAAAATCCACAAAATGTTAAAAAATCGGGGTACCCCGACTAAAAAATCAGTTTTGGAAGCCTTCTGGGCCTCTTTTGACCTCGAAAATCCCTTGACCAAGGTCCCTCCTGGTCACAACGACGTAGATCTCATCGTAGGATTCGATTTGATATGTGGTAGAGCTCAAACGGACACCCGGATCAAAAGTTATGTCCGTTTGAAGTTTGAGTTGCGTTTTCAACATATTTTGGAACTTTTTTTAATTTTTTTAGTCTTCAAATTTTTATTACATGACTATTACTCCATAATGATTAGAAAATTATTAATTAAAAATATTGTTTTAATTTTTTAAGAAGCCATTTTCACTAAATATCTTATATATTATGTATAATAATGTAAATGTACATTTATAGTTATCTAAAATATATTTAAAAATTATATATTATATTTATATATCAATATAACTATATTTATATATTAATATATTTTTTTTAAAAAAAAATTGAACCCGACCCTTTATCAGCGCTTTTAAAAAAAGCGCAGATAAAGGCCCCCCCTTTATCAGCGCTACTAAACAAGCGTTGATAAAGGGGGGCCCTTTATCAGCGCTTTTTTTAGCGCTGATAAAGGCACCCTTTATCAGCGCTTTTTTGAGCGCTGATAAAGGGACCCCCCTTTATCATCACTTTTTCGTTAGCGCTGATAAAGGGGGGCGCTGCGAAAAACTGTTTTTGTGGTAGTGTAGATTAACCCCTGAGAATATTTCATCAATTAGATAATGTTTCAGTTAAAAAATTATATAGAGAGGTTAATGGGGTATAACCATTGTCTAAATCCCTAACTAAGAAATATTTTGATTATCAAATTAGATTAAACCATTAGGGATAATTAGAAGTTAACTATCATCCATTTTAGATTATATTGGATTTAGTTATTTAAAATAACATTTATATAATATTTTTTACCTCATCATTTTTATACTTTGATATATAAAAATTTTATACTTATTACTTTTTAATAATCAATGTAATTTTATCCTTATTTTATAATTAATTTCATTAGGTTATAAACAATAAAAAATATAATTAAAACCAATAGATAAAATTAAAATATTTTTATAGTAATTTAATAAAGTCTATACACATCAATTTATAAGGATACTAATAACATTTGGATACTCATATGTATTTTGACTTATTTTCATGATGTCTACACTTGGTGATATCCCATAGAAGGTGGTGTTGAGGAAAAATGAACTAGTAGAAACTCCACATATTATGAAAAATTGGTATTTTGAATTTATGTTTGTCTATATTAATCCATAGAATTATGATCATTATTAATAAATATATTGATTTGTTTATTTTAAATTATATTGAAAATCATGAAATATATTCTCATTTAAATTTAATTTAATTTGGTATATCCTGAGTGATATGATATAAATTTAATAATAAACCAAGTATTTTCCCTTCCATGTTTTAAAAAAATCTCTATAGCAATTGGATTAAAATCAAGGTTCCGACGGAAAATCCATAGACATGGAAATTATAAAACAAAATTATCTCACTATGTCAAAAATGGTAGATCAAATATAAAAGGTTGATAAAAAGTTAATGAATCATTCATGGTGATATATCAGAAGGAACAATGATTATATTACATATTTGTGTTCATATTAAGGCTATCATTAAAATAAAAATTTACTTTTTATGGGGGCCTTGATGTTTTCTATATAGCACTCTTATTCAATTGGTAGATTACCCTACTAATTAAAAGGTGACCTAAATGATCAAACACTACATGTATCATAAGATCATCAGATTTAATGAAAATTGATTATTGGAATATAATAGATTTTAGTTTTAAGATCATTGATTATTCATTTTTTACTAATCATAATGCATACCATGTTATTATTTTTTAGAATAATGGAATAGAATTTTTTATCGTATTTTCACAAGAATTCCACTTGAGGATAAGTGAATATTTATTTATTTTAATATATTAGAATAAATTAATAGTTTAATTCTGTGGAATCATATACTTGATTGAATTATACAATTAAATAGGATTTATATAATATGTTATAAAAATAATCATTTATATAATAATTAAAATATAATTTATTTATTTATATATTAATTATATTACTATTATAATTTTTTTTAAGGAATCTTCCAAGTAATTCAATATATATTATTGTATTCCATTATATTTATAACTAGAAGGGAATTGTAAAATATTAAATATTCCTATCCCCAAGGTCATAAATGGATAGCCTCACTTATTTTTATATAGTAACATTATTTTCATTAAAGGATAATTTTTCTCCATGGATCCCCTCATTACATTTTAGAGGTTTTGTATATCAATAATAGTTTTTTAAAGTAAAATATTTGTTGCCAACCAGAAAATGACATCAAGGATTTATCTTAGAAATATTAGTATAGTTGTAATGTCAAAAATTGTTAATTTACTAATTAGTTTTGTTTTTTGTATAATTTTATTATGGTTTAGTTCATGTTTACTTATTTATAAGACAAATTCATGGTGTACTATGAATATTTTTGAATGGAGACTATTATCCTATTTTATAGCATGTTTATGGCTCTTATAGTATAAAGTCATGGTGGTGGACAACAAATTTGGTCATTTTTACTATGTTTATTGGTGTATTTATATTGGTTTATTTTTTTAATTCCTGGTGAATCATTTGTGGTTCCCAATTAACCATAAATTGGTTTAGTGTTTAAGAATACTAAAAATAATTGGAGTACTGGTATGTTAAGTTAAAGGTTTAAGAGAATAGATAATTAATTTCATATTCAAAAAATGAATGGGAAATCATTAATTTTCTTTAAAATAAACCATAGATTTATAGTTTAATTAAATTTGTTTCAATTAAGCTTATCCACCAACATTCAAATTCAAAATTAATATAAAATGATAGATAATTCCTATTTTTATAGAGATATAGAGATAAATATATGGGATATTCAAATGAAATTGAGACCAAATGTCTGAATGATATGTCTTTATCACAACAGCACTGAATAAATCAATATTTACATCCCATTCATTATAATTCACGTGTGAATATCACTAAATTAACTCTATTTCTGGTTAATTATGAAACAACAATAAAAATTATGAGTGTGTGTTAAATTATATAACATTTTCAAAAGATTATTGATTTAAATTAATATTCAAGTATAAAATAAACATGAAAATAATGTTTTAAATATCCTCATATAAATATTTGGATTAAAAATATAGATCACGAATCTATATATGATTCATACACTCTAAATATATCCTATAATAATAATATATTTTATACACTGAAACAAAACATATATGCATGTGAACACCAAATAAAATGTCTATGTATAACTAAAACATATAATTACATATGTACATAAAAAATATCTAATATAACACACACACACCATATAATATTATATTTACATTCTATCTAAGCCAATTCAAATATGCATTGTCTATAATTTAAAAAATATGTCAACTCTAATTTAATGGGTCATTTTTCTCCACTAAAATGTAAAAATGGGTCATGTTCCCTCTCATATATAATAAAGAGGCATTCGTACCATCCATTAAAAACATATAATGACATAAAAAAAATAAACATATAAATACATATTATTTAATCTCATATTTATATGTTTTGTGTTCTACATTAATTTTAAAATAAAAAATATATTTAAAAAAAATTATGTATAAAAATGAAATGTGTGTGTCTATTATTGGTGTTTATAAAAAATATACTATATATATATATATTATAAAACATATATTAAATCTTATATATGGAATATATAATATATATAATAAAAATATATTATATGGATAGTGTAAAATTAAAAGAATATAAATTTATCTTAAATAGATCGATGGAATCCAGAATTTTTTCTCATGGAGAATGGTATTATATAGAACTATTACCTTCGATCAGTTTAAATATCATAGTTTATTGAAAATTAACATCATTATGAAATATTATAAATTAAATTTCCCACAATTTAATTTTTTTAAAATGATAGTTTAATTACAAATTCATCATATACTCCAGGCAACCAGATGAATTCGAGAATCAATGATAAATCTATCAAACCAGTTGGGAGAAAATATTTTAATTTTTGGGAATATATAAATAAAAAGAATGTAATTGATATTCATTATAAAACACATCAGAAGAAAATGTTCAGAATATTATAGTATAGATAATTGAAAGTTTTTTAGATCTAGATACTCTTATGAAATAATAAGATTTATCCATCTTTTCTATAATTGGGATCATTATTTTTTCTATGGGGTATAAAATATTTATTAAAGATTATCTAAAAAAAGTTTGTCAATGAATGTTGTTCTAGTAAATAAAAATTAATTCTAAATAGAATTTAATTTTTTAAAATTATTTTTCTGGGAGGGATGTAATATGGTGTGTATTGTGGAAAACATTAAACGTTTTTGGGGGTATTTAATATCTCAGAATGGGTGTGAATTTCAATCCATTCATATAGATAAAACGAGTGACTATATTGGAATTAAATATCATGGGTTATATTTGTTATTATGGTATCCAAAAATTATAAATGACTTATTTTGTTTTATTGGGATTCTCTTAAAAATGGAAGAGTAAAAAATGATAGATATTTTTGAAAAATGTGAGAATATTAGTTTATGATTAAAATTATAATAACATTAAAATGGTTGTCTTCTACAGTGTTAAAGTTAAATGATTTAATTAGTAATTTAATATTAATATATTCCACCTTTATAAAATAATCTAAAAATTGTATGGTATTATATTTGAAATTTTCCAGTAATTTAAAATCATATTAAGATAGTGGATAAGAAAAAAACATGGAAGTAAGGGAGAAGAATAAATAGTGAAAAAAATATACTTTTTAGATTGATAAACCATCCTATAATCCCCCTACAAATGATTAAATGTACACATATACTACTTATGTTTTGGAACTACATAGAAGGAAGTCATTTCATCTACCAAATATTAAGTTAGGGGAAATAATGATGAGAAAATTAATGAAAATGGATTGAGGAATGAAAATAATTTGAGTAACATGGATAAAGAAAATAAAATAAATGAGAATATGATGTCCATAAAGTTTATTAAAATATTGATGAATTTTTAGATTAGTATTTTCATATAGATCACATATATGAGGCTAATTAAAAAGAGAACATAGTGGCTCAACTGAATGAGGATTTCCTATGGATTTCAGTGTTTGGTGATCATGTTAATAGGGATTCTATAGATTATAAGACCAAATATTATCAAATAAAATCATTGGATGATGTATCTCAAAAATTTCCTATAAATATATTAGTGTAGAATAAATTTATCTTTGATGATTTTATGAAGTCTAACTAAGAGAATGATGAAAAAATATAAGCTACCCAATCTTGAAATAATAATTTTATGAAGCTTGAAAGGGAAAAAGGTATTAGTTATATTGAAGAAATCAAGGGGAATAAAAAATGAAAATGAAAATAAAAATGAATATAATATTTTTTATTTTTTTAGATATCACTAACTCAGATATTAATAGATCCCTTAAATGTATTGATTGGAAGAAGAATTAAAATATGATTATAATAGTTAAACCAATAAACATTTTTAATGGAATTTTGACTAATATACCAAAGAATCATGGGGATTAATTGATTTATACCATTAAATACCTATGTATTTCTAAAAATATTCATTTTTTTCATTAATTTTCATTAGATAATATTGTAATGTGACCATTAGTTCCAAAATGATTACACCTTCTTTTGACATGATGTGAAAATATTTTTCTACATCATTGTATATTATAATAACATGTATCCATAAAGTAAAACTTTTTAGAATGGTATTGATTATTTTAATAACATTGTTATTGGGTCTTAGATTCTTCATGGTGATTTTAATCATATTTAATTATGAATTAGAATATTTGTGATATGCACATCTCAGTTAAATATAGGGATAAAATAGAGTGTATAAAGATCAATTATTCCATGTATCGTTCCAATTTTATCAGATGTCTCCAAAGAGACTATGCCATGTAAGTTTATCTATTTGGATCCAAATACACCTAGTATAAGATTTGTTCTATAAAAATAGTGATAAATAAATGAAATAGGGCTTTGTAAATAACTATATAATAGATTTGAAGGATTACATTAATTGTATTGAATTTAGAAGGTGAAATATTTATCATCATACCATCATTGTATTATTTTTTCAAATAATTTGTAAACATACTTTGACCTTTATATTTATTAATTTTTGGTCCAATAATCCTAATCTCATTAAAATTATTATAGAATTTCAATGTTCAGTTCATTTTTTTAGGATTTTCTCTCTTGTGAAAACATGCTGAATCTTTTTAGAGAAAAGATGAGGATCTAGTGAAAGGATTATTATTCTAATATTAATTTTTATATTATTTTACTAGAAAAAATACATTAAAACTTTAAGGATTAAAACAATATTAGGGGAATCAGTTATAATAATTTTATATGTGGTTGAGGTCACTAAGAACATGAATTTCCTTTTGAAAATTAATGATTTTATAAAAAAATAAAATTTAACAAAAAAATAGAATAAAGAAGGATACATGAATACATCATTCATTAATAATCTTCATAAATCTATTAGGTGGAATAGGTATCTATATAAACTCAATATTTTTTAATATTTAACTTATTATAGAAGGGAGAATGAGAAATGTATTGTAAAATATTATCATAATATTTTTAATAAAGTGGTTGATAATAACAAATAAATTAAATTGGATGTTATCCCACAATTAATCAATGATGAGGGTAAAAATGTTCTAATTAAAATCCCTTATTCACTAGAAATCAATGATAAAGTGTATAGTATCATTATAATTATTTTACCAATGATAAATTAATTTTCTATATTATTTTCTTATGAATTCTGGGAAACTTTTCAAACTATTGTTGAAAAAGTATTGAATAATGTTTTTCTTCAACTAACCATGCCTATGGGTATCAATTTTCTATTTCTAACACTTTTACCCAAAGTGAAAAAATACATGTCAAATTCAATCATATAAGACCAGTTACAATAATCTTTCCATACATAAAATAATTATTAAATTAATTACCAATATTCATTCCCTTTTGAAATGGAAGATGCTCTCAATAAATCAATTTTTATTTATTTAGGCCAAAATCATTTAGGTATATTTAATAATAGCTTCATATTGTGTGATTATTCTCTGGAAAAAATTTAAGGGATCTGTTTTTTATTAGATTATGAATATTATGAATGATTTATCACTATAAAATAGATCTTTATCTTTAATATTATGAGATATTTTTAATTTAGTGATATATCCATTAGATACGTGAGAATATTTTTATTTATTCGCAACTACCTGTGCTTCTTAATGGATCCCCAAAAGTGTATTTCTATTTCCTAAAGGGTGTTAGGAAAGGGGCCCTCTCTTAGCCACTATTTTGTATTATTGATGATTTTATTAGTTTATTATTTATTAAAATGGTAAATTATGGAAAATTTAAAATCATTTAGGCTATAAGAATATTGATACTCCTCACTATCATTTTTTGGATGGAATTACCCTCTTCTATATTGAAGACTAGAACATCCTTAGAGTGAATCACATTGAACAATAACTAGACCAATGCACTACATGACCTTAGGAAAACCACCTTGTATTCTATATTTAGTTGAGTAATAGTGTGGTCCAAAATGGTACTGTGAGAATATTATATCCCCTATACCAGAGTTTAAAATAAAATAAAAATTTTCTATTAATAAAACAAAATCCATAAATATCAGACCATTTGATAAATAAAATGTTCAAAAAATAATATTATGAATTTTTTAAATATATAAAGTCATAAATACATGATCTCTCATTTATAATATCACATATATAAAATAAATAAAGAAAGAAAAATACAATGGATTCCATACTCCAAATTCCATGAATCACCTCATCCCATGTCCCTTATACAAACCAATCTATCCCACTAGATCAAACATCAGGCCTTAGCTCAACATGTGTTTGTAACCATGTGAGAGTTTGTGTGGGTACCCAAGGGTAGTAGTGGATTGAGTTGGGTGTGAGTACAATACTCTTTAGGGACCACCAATGTGGTCTTGTATAAACTGAAAATACAGTTTTATGTTAATGTGAAATAATATGAGTAATAAATATTTTTTGTAAAAAAAACCACCATCAATCCTCTGGTCTTTAACCTAGATCAACCACACATGCTTTGGTCAAGGATGGAGCCTCTATGAACACATCAAAATGACTATCATAACTATCACAACAGAATAATGTATCCCTAGAATACATATGTATAATGACCCAACCTTAAACATTACATAATCTTGAATTAAATGAATAATTAACATTGAGGATATTTTCTGGTTTAGAGTCTTAGAGAATTAGGCATAACAATTTCATTACATCTCAAAAATTACAAATTAGACACTTCTACTCAGTTTCCATTTTTTTATAAAATAGAAACTCTTGAATAAATGAGACATGTCTAGTTCCATGTTTTAGACAAAATGAATTTTCCTTGATCCCATCCTTGACCCTATTCCACTTTATATCCTGTGAAAAACATTTCAAAAACTTGGGATGAGCATAAAAAGCTCAGTAAGAAATACACAAAGAAGGAAAACTATTATATTTTCAAAACAACAAGTAAGCCATGAATACTTTATCATAAGTAATACTCTTCCCATTTATGAAGTAGAAAATACTCTTCACTGAATAAAAGATCATTGCTTACCCTTTTGTAACCAGAAGATTACCATAAAACTCATATAAAGAACACATAACATATAAAGGTAACTTGGGACATAAACATTATTAAGTGGAATAACCATAAGGTTGACTTCCAAAAATACCACAAAATGGAATAGCCATACGACCTACTTCCATACCCAATGCATTAGAGGTTATAACGTAACTACCCGTCCTGGTTTATCATGACACCACCCGTCATATGGTTTATCACGTAACCACCCATCAAATTTCCAAGTACCATCATAAAATATTGCAAATATAAACATTTCACTAATAACATTTCATTTGAAATCACAAGAATTAATTTCAAGATATTGAAATAATCATTCCATTTTCATAAACCATTTAAAAAGAGATTTTTGAATCAAAGTGTCCTATACCACTTTGAAGATTTTAATGGAATTATAATTTTAAAAAATTAATGTCCATATAAATAAATACTCAAAACTATTTTTAAAACATGGAAATTAAATATAATGATTTAGAATAATAAATATTTAAAACATTTAAAATGATATTTTAGTTAAAGAGCTCTTAACAAAATGAGAGACTCTTGAATACAAATAATTGAGGAATAACATTTAATATGAACTTTATAATATCATTAGAATAAAGGGATTCATGATATAATATGACAAAGGATAATATATACACCATATAAGAGTGAATTGGTGCATAACAACAATGAAGTCTCAATGGAAATGTAAATTGAGATGAAATCCCTTAAAAAGATGGTATCCTTAAATTAAGGATAAAGCAATCACATAATTATGTGTGACAAATATAAATAATCCCAATATAAGTGTATATTAAGTGTAAAAAAATTAGAGGTCATTCATACATATTCATAGAACTATATATTCAAGAAGTAAAAGTTTAACCCAAATAATTGAAATTGGGTTAAGAAGTTCTCTTGCAAAAATTCAAAAGCCTAACGGTGTCACTTTAAAATTCAGAAAATGAGTTGATGAAAAAAATAGGGTATATCATCACTTGTACATAAAATTTACATCAATAAGGATATAGAATAATATATCCCAACATAATAAGATGTAAATTAAAAGACATAACAAAAAGAAGTCTTTTTTAAAAAGAGGAGGGTGAAAGGTTCCCTTACCGATTTGGTAACTTACAAAACATACACCACATGAAAGAAGGACCATACAATGTAGATGTAAATACACATAAATGAAATTATATTACACAAAGAGTATAATCATGGGAATTAAATACACCACTAAAAGGAAATAGTGACACATATATCATGAATCTCACGAGAATAAAAAGTGAGATAAAAACCCCTTACCTCGTTGTAATCAATCGAGTCATATGACCAAAAGATAATAACCACCAAATGAATCACACAATACCGTGAATATAAATAGAATAATTATAATATATATCAATGGCAGTATACATTACACCACATGCAATAAATAAGTGGCAAACAATGGAAATCTCACGGAAATAAAAGTGAGATAAGAAATCCCCTTACCTCACGTCCTACTTGACTAGTATGTTCCGTGTTCTTACTGAATAATAAAATTAAGTTAATATATAATTAATTAAGAAATTTTTTAAAGTTTATTATTAATTTTATATCACTTATTATCTTGCTATAACAACTAGTTAATTTTTTGAGTTCATATTGGATATTTTATTGATGTTTGGAACTTGAGTAAAAATGAACTTGTTATAATTACAATTTTTCCATGTGGTCAAAATTCCATTATCTACATAATGATATATATGTTTTATATATAATATATATCATATATATCCAGTGTATATATATTTATAATATTCCATATCATTTGTAGTTAAGAAATGAAACGCACCATTCATGGAGATGGTAAGCCGTACGTACGCATGAACACTACTTTCATTTATATTTTATATTTAGGGAATGAAAAC
The DNA here is from genome assembly GCA_963277665.1 of Viscum album. NCBI lineage: Eukaryota > Viridiplantae > Streptophyta > Magnoliopsida > Santalales > Viscaceae > Viscum > Viscum album. The sequence goes on along the minus strand of OY728141.1, from coordinate 585,007,883 downwards.
TTAATGATACATTGGTATATTATAATTTTAGTATAATATCATATGATATTTATGTTACATAATTTCATTAACTCCATCCTTTATACATTCCATGTATGTCATGAACGAATCATATCACCTTGAGGGGGTGGTAGTCCGTATTTCCTCAAATGAAATTATCACGTTTCCCCATAATGGAAACCATAAAGGTATGATATAAATGAATAATACAGAAGCATAAAGAAAAAATAAACATAATTTACATCAAATATAAATACAGTTTCATCTTAATGTCCACCATTTTTTGTGGTAGGAGATAATCGGACAATCATCGTTTCGTGAGGTGTTAGTTTTCCATCCACATAAACAATATTTTCTTCACCCATTAGATAGAGGTGTCTGTAAGTGTAGTTATAATCCTTATTATAACAACATCCTAGTATATTGATGATACTGGTTTTTTTATAAAAGAAAGTAATAAAAAGAGTTTAGGGGGTTGGAGAAGTAAAATAAAACAAAATAAAACAAAATAATTTAAGGGAAACTGTTACCTTTAATTTGGGTAAATTCCTTTAGTTTGAACCAAAAGGACTTCTTGAAGTGAATTCTGCCTAAGGTAAGGCTTCTATGAGGAAGAGGGGGATCTTGAGAGATTATTTGGGCAGGGGTTGGACGAGCCAAGGGGATTGAGAGGTGTGAGGAATGGGTTAGAATTGGTGTCCTTTTATATAACCCCATGTAAAAATTGATTTACTAAAATATATTTGTTTATGTCAATTTTGCCTTTACTTTAAGTTAATTAAAATAAAGTGTCATTATCATTCATAAGTGGATCCATGGGGTCCCAAAATTGACCCAAGGATACCCATGGTTGGCCATTACTCATTCAATAATTTTATGATAAGTTTTAAGGTAATTTTGTATTATTATCACATTCTTTTACCTTGAATTACCCTATTTACCTTTAACCGCGTTAAATAAAAGTCAAAAGTTACTATTCACCAAAAATTATTTTCATCTTATTGAACCACATTTTACTTACTAATAAAAACCATGTATGACAGATTTTCTAAATTCAATTCACAGAAGCGGTAAAATTTCATTTAAATGAAAAATTCAGTTTTTTAACTACTACTAAGTGGTTTCACTATTCATAAAAAATTGAAGCTTTTTAGAAAAATACCAAAAATTCAGCCTAATATATATTTGATATTCTGAATTCAAAAATGATGTCTATTTTACCAAATTCAAAATATAGAAGTTTCATTAATTAATTTAAAATTAATTCCTGTTTGTCAAAACAAATAGCGAGTTTTTAAGAAACAATAACTATCAAAAGATTGACACTTGTTTTTGTCCAATTTCAAAGTGAAATTAATTCCAATGACCGCCATTAGTTTAAATGGTAAAAATATAATATAATTTAACTTTAAAAACAATTAAAAAGATAATATAACCATCTAAATAAATTAGATTAAAAGGCAATATTGAATTAAAATACATTATTTTCACTATTCATAAAAAAACTGAATTTTATCAGAAAAATACCAAAATTTTACCCAAAGTGAATTTTGATGTCCCAGTTATAAATAAGAATTTTATTTTATCAATAAGAACATATAAAAGTGAAACAAACTATATTTAAATAGGGTTTTCCATCAAAAGGTGGTAAATCAACCTTTTAAAGTAAATTATGCTTAAAATTAGATTCATTCACATTTTAAGCCTCTAAATTTTATTAGATAAATGTAAAAACATTTAAAAAACATGTATAATCATATTGTAGTTAGTTTTTTTTATTCCTGCCATTACAACAGCTAGGCGTTAACTACTATTTAAAATAATAATATTATATTATTATTTTTCAGTATGACTCAGCATTGTGTGCAACGTAAGATTTCAAAGAAACCCATTGTTGCATATTGGGTATGCCATCAAATCATAGAATTCCCTTTAAAGTAAAATTAATATTTAATTCACAAATATTAATAAATATGAAAATGTCTTACTCATTATTTACCTGGGATGTTACATCCTTCCCCCCTTTTGGAAATTGTGTCCTCGCAATTTTAAAACTGGGCTTGGAAACTTAATTGAAAGTCACACATCGGAAAAAGAGTCAATAAATATATAACTTTAAAGGAAATAAAGATAAGTACAAAGGTAACCCAAGATAATTCTATACTAGGATTCCATGTAAGAAAAAATGGATTTGGAAGAGAAAACAAACCATCAAGTTCTGATGGAGTGTGATAGAAAACATGGTTAGGAGAAAGTTAACCACCATAAAATCACAAAGTTGTGATGGGTTAAATAGTCTTTGATTCCCTAGTAGGGAAAGTTAACGGTCAATGTTTTTGTTTTAAATTACTTTTCAAAAATTTGAGGAATTTATTTATGAGCTTAACTAAAAACATAAGGAAACATCCATACTTGTCATGTAGACTTTCATCCTTTACTAGCTTTTTAACACAAACTCATATTTTCTCCAAACGATGAGTATTCAGGAAGAATTTTTTCACATTAAAGGTGATATAATCAACTTTGAGATAATCACATAATACACAAAATATGAACTATATATTTTCCATGTATTTAGACCTTAACCAAAACCAAAAAGGTTAGTACAAGATCAGATAATCCCCAAAAAGGATAATTCTTTATAAAAATAAATACTATTCCTAATCTCCAAAATTCAAAAAATAGTACCCTAAGTTCAACAAAGACCGTTCAATAAATAAGATTCCTTAAAATTATTCAATATAATCTAAACTAACATTGAAAATCAAAACTCAGAAAAATTTAATCCCATAGTCTTCCACAGTAAATCTTAACATTTACCTCCAAATAACATCGACTAATTTTAAAGTCTCATACTAAAGTGTAATTAAACTAATCACATATTATATATGATAGGTTAATAATTTCCATAAATAACCCAAAAAAAAACTTATTCATAAGATCATATAACTAAAAATAATTACTCATACTAACCAGGGACTTCACATAGTCTAGTAGTAGGCGATAAATCCTAGTCGCACTTTGGTTGTGGGTTCGATTCCCACAGCTTTGTCCGACGTGACGGGTTGTCACGCGGTCTGCGTGTTGTCCTTTTTGAAAAACTATATAATTTTATAACATTCCCAAAAAGAGATAAATTCATCAAAAATAACCATAACATATTTTAACCACAAAGGTTATCTAATAACTTTCATTTTTCATCCCAAAATTTATTAACCTGTAATTGCCTCAAATTTAAGGACCATATAAACCCAAATGGTTCCATATAACTATATCCACAAAAGAAAATATAATTATTCCTTGAATAAAATTTTCATATATCAAACTTCAGGGTTACACATACTATAAAAATTATTCTAATGTAATCCCATCATCAAAAGAGCCTTAATACTTTTAAGCATTTCATCATCCTAAAATCTACCATAACTCTTGAATCCATTATATGTTGACTTCATACTCATTCAACAGTCTTCATGATCCATTAACCATTCTTTACCAACTTATTCTAAAATAATTCTTTCCTACAAACAAAATCATGAATCATATCCTAAGACTCAATAATGTCAAAACACATGTTAAGAAATAATCCATACCTTTCATTGGACATTGTCAATTTCTTCATCCTCAATTGGAATGGAATTTGGTATTGGTAAACATATATTTGTACGATCCTAGTGATCCCATTCTCGAAACATCTTCGTAGTACATCTATTTGTATAATGACCATTCACACCACATTTAAAACATTCAATTGATCCCTTAGAAAGGGCTTCTTTCCCTTTCCTAGAGTCAACTGGATGCTTCCTTTTTCCATGGCAGGTTCTTTCTTTATGACCTTAATTCCCACATCTATAGTATCTTCTCATCCCTTTGAAGCATTTTACTAGGTGTTTCTTTCCACATCCTTGACACATAGGTTTTCGAACATACTTACCTTTTTGATTATTACCTGAAATTCTGTATGGATTTGTTTCTCACATATACTATGCCTTATAAAAATCACCATGGTTCAGGTTTTCAATCATGACTCCAGATAGTTGGTTTAGAATAACCCCAAGAGTTCTCATTAAAACTCTCATTTCATTCAGTTTCTCTTTCAGAAAACCATCACAGTTTTCCTCACATCCATTGTTACTTTGGTTCATGCTAGATCCAACCATTTACTAAAATCAAAAAGGTCAGTGTGATTATATCATTAAAATCATCATATAATATTTTATAAGGAGGGTAAATACTTATTCATTCTATCTTAAACTCATTCAAAATAACTACGACTCTTTCTAATATGCTAACCATTATAGTTATGTCACTTATTCTTAGATAACACCCTAACCTCTAAAGTTATCTAAACCGACCTCTGATACCAACTATAAGGACCCAACCTTAAATATTACATAATCATGAATTAAATGAATAATTCAAATTGAGGATCTTTCCAAGATTAGAGTTTTAGAGAATTAGGCATAAAAATTTCATTACATATTAAAAATTACAAAGTAGACACTTCTACTCATTTTCCATTTTTTTATAAAATAAAAACTCTTGAATAAATGAGATATGTCTAGTTCTATGTTTTAGACAACATGAATTTTCCTTGATCCCATCCTTGAACCTATTCCACTTTATGTACTATGAAAAACATTTCAAAAACTTGGGATGAGCATAAAAAGCTCAGTAAGGGATACACAAAGAAGGAAAACTGTTAGATTTTCAAAAAAAAAGTAATCCATGAATACTTTATCATAAATAACACTCTTCCCCTTTATGAAGTAGTAAATACTCTTCACTGAATTAAATATCATTGCTTACCCTTTGGTAACCAAAATATTACCATAAAAACCATATAAAGAACACATAAGATATAAAGGTAACTTGGAACGTAAAAATTCTTAAGAGGAATAACCATACAGTCTATTTTCACAAATATCACTAAATGAAATATCCATATGACCGACTTCCATACCTAATGCATTGGAGGTTATAACGTAACCACCCGTCCTGGTTTATCACAACACCACCTGTCATATGGTTTATCACGTAACCACCCATCAAATGTACAAGTACCATCATAAAATATTGAAAATATAAACATTTCACTAATAACATTTCATTTGAAATCAAAATAATTAATTTCAAGATATTAAAATAATCATTCCATTTTCATAAACCATTTAAAAAGAAATTTTTGAATCAAAGTGTCCCATACCAATTTGAATCTTTTAATGGAATTATTATTTTAAAACATTAATTTCTATATAAATAAACACTCAAAACTATTTTTAAAACATGTACATTAATTATAATGATTTAGAATAATAAATCTTTAAAACATTTAAAATGATATTTTATTTAAAGAATTTTTAATAAAATGAGAGACTCTTGAATACAAATAATTGAGGAATAACATTTAATATGAACTTTATAATATCATGAGAATAAATTGATTAATGATATAATATGACAAAGGATAGTATATACACCATATAAGATTTAATTGGTGCATAACAACAATGAAGTCTCAATGGAAATGTAAATTGAGATGAAATCCCTTATAAAGATGGTATCCTTAAATTAAGGATAAATCAATCACATACTTATCTGTAAAAAATATAAATACACCCAATATAAGTGTATATTAAGTGTAAAACAATTAGAGTTCATTCACACATATTAATAGGACTACATATTCAAGAAGTACAAGTTTAACCCAAATAATTGAAATTGGGTTAAGAAGTTCCCTTGCAAAAAATCGAAAGCCTAACGACATCACTTTAAAATTAATAAAATGAGTTGATGAGATAAAAAGGGTATCTCATCACTTGGACATAAAATTTACATCAATAAGGATATATAAGCACATATCCCAACATAATAATATGTAAATTAAAAGACATAATGAAAAGAAGTCTTTTTTTAAAAGAGGAGGGTGAAAGGTTCCCTTACCAATTTGGTAACTTACAAAACATACACCACATGAAAGAAAGAACATAAAATGTAGATGTAAATACCAATAAATAAAATTATATTACACAAAGAGTATAATCATGGTCATTACATACACCACTCAAAGTAAATAGTGACAAATATAGCATGAATCTCACGGGAATAAAAAGTGAGATAAAAACCCCTTACCTCATTGTAATCAATCGAGACGTATGACCAAAAGATAATAACCACAAAATGAATAAAAAAATACCATAAATATAAATAGAATCATGATAATATATATAAATGGAATTATACATTACACCACATGTAATAAATAAGTGGCAAACAATGGAAATATCACGGAATTAAAAGTGAGATAAGAAACCCCCTTACCTCGCGTCCTACTTGACTCGTATGTTCCGTGTTATTCCGGAATAATAAACTTAATTTAATATCTACTTAATTAAGAAATTTTTTAAAGTTTATTATTCATTTTATATCACTTATTATCTTTCTATAACAACTAGTTAATTATTTGAGTTCATATTGGATATTTTATTGATGTTCGGAACTTGGGTCAAAAATGAACTTGTTATAATTACAATTTGTACATGTGGTCAAAAGTCCATTATCTACAGAATGATATACATGTTTTATATATAATATATATAATATATATTCATTTTATATATAATTATAATATTCCATATCATTTGGAGTTAAGAAATGAAACGCACCGTTCATGGAGACGGTGAGCCGTACGTAAGCATGAACCCTACTTTCATTTCTATTTTATATTTAAAGGAACGAAAACTTAATGATACATTGCTATATTATAATTAAAGTATAATATAATATTATATTTATGTTACATAATTTCATTAAATCCATCCTTTATATGTTCCATGTATGTCATGAATGAATCATATCACCTTGAGGGGGCGGTAGTCCTCACTTCCTCAAATAAAATTATCACGTTTACCCATAATGGAAACCATAAAGGTATGCTATAAATGAATAATATAGAATCATAAAGAAAAAATAAACATAATATACATCAAATATAAATATATTTCCATCTTAATGGCCACCATTTTAGGCGGTAGGAGATAATCGAACAATCATCGTTTCGTTAGGAGTTAGTTTGCTATCCACATAAACAGTATGTTCTTCACCCATTAGAAGGAGGTGTGTGTAAGTGTAGTTTAAATAATTATTATAAAAACATCCTAGTATATTTAGTATACTATTTTTGTTATAAAATAAAGGAATAAAAAGAGTTTAGAGGGTTGGATAAGTAAAATAAAACAAAATAAAACAAAAGAATTTAAGAGAAATCGTTACCTTTAATTTGGGTAACTTTCTTTTGTTTGAACCAAAAGGACTTATTGAAGTGCCTTATTCCTAAGTTAAGGCTTCTAGGAGGAAGATTAGAATCTCAAAAGATTATTTGGGTAGGGTTTGGACGAGCCAATGGGCTTGAGAGGTGTAAGGAATGTGTTAGAAGTGGTGTCCTTTTATAAGGGGGAGGAGGGACTCTTTAGGAAAGTGTGAAACTATTATTTTATTATATAATGATATTCAATTTATAAATGTACAAAACTAATTAAATTTGAAGATAATATGACTAATGGTAGAAATAAAATCATCCAATAAGAACTGGAATGTTTTAGATATTGTTTTAATATTTATAATCTTATTTATTTAAATAATTTATTAATGAGGTAAATAATGCATCATTATTGTTTCAAATATAATTTTATTTATTTGATGTCTAAAAACTATAATAAAAATACCATTATGTATTAAATACTTTTATCTTTCCAGAGAATATTTATAGTCGAAAATATGACTTATATAACCCCATGTAAAAATTGATTTACTAAAAGATATTTGTTTTTGTCAATTTTTCCTTTAGTTTAAGTTAATTAAAATAAATTGTCATTATCATTAATAAGTGGATCCATGGGGTCCCAAAATCTACCCAAGGATGCCCATGGTTGGCCATTACTCATAAAATAAGGTTAAGACAAGTGTTAAGGTAATTTGGTATTATTATCATATTCTTTTTACCTTGAATTACCCTATTTACCTTTAACTGCGGTAAATAAAAGTCAAAAGTTACTATTCACCAAAAATTATTTTCATCTTATTGAACAAAATTTTACTTAATAATAACAACCATGTATTTCAGATTTTCAAAATTCAATTCACAGAAGCGGTAAAAATTCATTTAAATGAAAAAGTCATTTTTTTAACTACTACTAAGTGGTTTCACTATTCATCAAAAATTGAAGCTTTTCAGAAAAATACCAAAAATTCAGCCTAAACTATATTTGATATTCTTAATTCAAAAATGATTTATATTTTACTAAATTAAAAACATATAATTTTCATTAATTAATTTAAAATTAATTCCCATTTTTCAAAAAAAATAACATGTTTTTAAGAAATAATAACTATCAAAAGATTGACACTTGTTTATGTCCAATTTCAAAGTGAAATTAATTACAATGACCACCATTGGATTAAATGATTAAAATATAATCTAATTGCACTTTAAAACCAATTAAAAAAAATAATCTAACCATATAAATAAATTAGATTAAAAGGCAGTTTTGAATTAAAATACAGTATTTTCACTATTCATCAAAAAACTGAATTTTATCAGAAAAATACCAAAATTTTTCCCAAAGTGAATTTTTATGTCCCGGTTCTACATAAGAATTTTATTTTATAAAAAAGAATATATAAAATTGAACAAAATTATATTTAAAGAGGGTTCTCAATCAAAAGGCGGTAAATCAACCTTTTAAAGTAAATTATGCTTAAAATTAGATTCATTCACATTTTAAGCCTCTAACTTTTATTAGATAAATGTAAAAACATTTAACAAACATGTATAATCATATTGTAGTTAGTTTTTTTCATTCACTCTATTATAATGTCTATAAGTTAACTACTATTTAAAATAATAATATTATATTATTATTTTTCAGTATGACTCAACATTGTGGGCAACGTAAAATTTCAAAGAAACCCATTATTGAGTATCAGGTATGCCATCAAATCATAGTGTCCCCTTTAAAGTAAAATTAATATTTAATTCACAAATATTAATAAACATGAAAATGTCTTACTCATTATTTACTTGGGATGTTACAATATGTGTATCAAATCCTATATAATAACATAGAACTATTAACCTATTAAAAAGGCTAAAATTTGGATCCAATTCTATTTCCCCCCATTAATTTTATCACAAACCTCCCCAACTAGAGTTTTCTCAAAATGGTATAACAATACATTATAATGGTAGTTTTCTCATCAAGGTATCATAAAGCTTCATTGTTGGAGTTTTCTCAACTCATAATCATACACATACCAAATTGAGTATTCATTATTAGTATCATGAACTACCGTTATGGGTGTTTTATCATCCAGAATCATAAACATGCACAAGGGTGGTTTCTATACATTAATAAAGGACCAACCTTAATGAAATTTTAAATTCACTACATGATAACCCTAGGGTGAAAACTATATCACATCATAAATAAAAAATTGAATAAATGGATCACCACATGAATAAAACCATCATCATTGTACATAGCCATGAACACACTCTTACTAGCTTCATTATATCTTCAGGGAACATACCAAAACCCCCTAGGACATATAACAAAGATGGAACCCTATATATGGTCTCAATTCTGATACAAAAAACCATGGACAACACCCTTCATATGGGGTTCTACATTCCTATACAACACCATATTTGGAATGAATTTATAAGCATTAGGGTTAAGCTATACTGGAAAAAACCTAGAGATGTTTCTCATGGAACATCACTAATTCTTTGGGTTCTAGATAGGCCATTTTGTACACTAAACATAGTTCTATCCTATATATGGTCCATCCACCATGGAATGACCTATATTTAGAGAAAGGGTCACTTTCTCTATACACATCCCATCAAGAATAATGACTCAAATGTTTCATAAGGGCCATCATATAGATTACATGGTACTGTAACATTTTATTATTCCAACCCCCCCACTTGTAGGTGTCAAAGGGTTCTATGTAATATCCAATAAGTTATAAAATTTAAATTTCATTTAGAAACACTTCTCAAGGGGTTATAATAATCATGTGAATTAAATTTATATCCTGACCTCCACCATTGATGACATGTCCCAATAAAAAAGTGTACATTTCGAAGGTGGCCTTGAAACTTTATCTAGTTCGTTAATGTTTATTGTTAAAAATCAAGAATTCAACCAAGATAAGTAATTGAATTAATTAATTAAATTATGAAACTACTTTAGTTGCATGATTTTTCATCATATGAGTAACAAATTACACGAATCTAATAATATAGAAATTATTAAGGACCACCAAACACATTATAGGATTATCAAAATTGTTTCACCACTCGAAAAATCCCACATATGATTTCCCATGCTCTTCTATGGTTTTCCCAACTCCACCAGACACTAATGGCATTATCATGACCCCTACACAGGATAAACCACAATAATGAATTAATTATAAACAATTTTAATTATTTATAACATTTAATAAAAAATGTAATGAATGTTTAAAAATTACTGAGTGTACAACAATCATCATTACTTAAGGTAATGGGTTTTGTAATATCCTTAACACACTCCTAAAATAACACAAAGGTAACTCTACAACACTTGAATATATTAAAATAACTAAATATATATTAATTTCCATAAAAGACAAAAAAAATTTATGGAGTGACATATCTTAATTGAATCAACAAACTATGACACACATACATTGTCTTGGTACATCCTTCATGATGGAAGAGTTAATGTCTCCTAGATAATGGGATATTTAAAAATGACCCAGTGACGTTTCCAACAACACTGTATACCAAAACTATAATAAATCAATGATGATTAACTAAGAGTAAGAGTATAGGATGGAGGTAACATCCTTACATATATCCACCAATAAATATCCCAATATGAGGCATACATAAATATGTTATAATATAATAGGAATATGGGTATCAGATATCTTGTATTAGCATAAACAATTTAAGGTAGAAGAGAGGGATACCCCATAAGTAACTTTTGGGGGAATAATTATCATTATTCCCCTTTTAAATCCCACCATCTGGATGATAGTTTGTTGAATACAAGTAAAACAAAACCACCTTAACCTCTATCTAGGATCATAAGGCCCCTCATGATTCCACCCAATCCTAATTCCTTATCAAAAAAAATTATTATAATATATTATAATCATTTTAATTCTAAAGACCAATTAAAAAACGGGTACCCTCACCAACCTAAAATATCCAGGATTCCTCTAGAATTTTCATGCCTGAACAAACACGGGGTATTACAATATCCAAAAAATAAAACATCTCTTTATCATGAAGTCAGAATGGAAATTCTATCAAACATCTTGAAATGTCAATTTTAAATTCACTTCTAAAAGGAATCATTCCTACCCTAACACTCAACACACATATAGTGACCAATTTTGAACACAAGGAACCTAAAATAATAACAATAGAAAAAATGTTCATATTCATTATAGAATCAACAAGAAGGTTCTTACCTGAGTTCCTCTATACCAAAAATCCATAGGTTTCCTAATATAATTAATAATCTACCCCGTGGTGCTCCCCAATATAGGATCTATGTCACAAGACAATTCCCTATCTTGGTTCATCCCATTGATGCCATTTCTTACCCAAAAAACATTCTTAGTGTCCGTATGACATTATTTTGAAAATTAACCACACATAAAACCTCCAAAATATTATAGATTTGGTTGAAAACTAATACCAACTATCACTTACCATTTCAATTACAAAATTTAAATACCTCCACGTAACATTCTTGTGAATCATTTAGATATATAAGAGTGGTTTATGGATCAATACATCCAATTATATACTAAATCATACATCATAACTCTTCATGGTGACCTATCTCAAAAGAACCTTACAACCACTACCAGTGCGACTTCAAATTACCCAAACATGATGCCTTTATATATGTAGGTGTCATGTGGTCATTCAAATTTTCTTACCAAAGTCCATAATTTCATTCTGGTTAAACTCCATGGTTGAATCCTAAAATAGGAAATTGGAAATTTATTCTCTACCATACAACATGAACCAATTTATCTCTTTTCATATCATGTTGTATCATCAATATTTACTCTAATCCTAAGGACAATGCTTAAACTCAATCTGATATCATATTTAAATTCACAATGGAATTAATGAATAAATATAGATAAATTAGGATCCATATTATAATAGTTAATATTGTTTCAAAATGACCATCTAATGAATTGTTTCATACACCCCAAAACCCTCTCAGATGAGGTTCATTCATCATAATCAACATCCCACCCCTTCCATTGGAGTGTCCTTGTTCACACATCACTAAGTCAAAATATCTATATCCACAACACATATACTGCTCATCACAAAACATATTGCTCAATCACAGAAAATACCTATCATATATTACCACCAATAGAAAACACCCTTACATTACATTTTTATAGCCACGAAAACAAATACACGACTTAAAAAAATCAATCCAGAATGTGGATCACTAACACCAAGTGGCCAGTAGTGAACTCCCCAAGATATGGATTTATGTATGCTTCTACATAATAATAACTTCACAAGGTTCATCCATAATCATATTCATTACACTACCCTCAAGACACACTCACCAAATTATTGATATACTATTCCCACAACCAATGAAATAGACCCCATAGGTCCTCAACCTACTCACATCTGTCAAATATTTTTAAAATGATGTAGCCCCTAAAGAATATGAGAAAATACATTCTCAATATAATTTAATTCTAATACGAGTAAAACATTATATCACATGATAATAATACTCAAACCATGATCCTATAAGTTTTACATCATCAAAATAAGCCTCAGTTTCCTATCCAGTAATCATGCTCCTTGGGAAAGCCAGTCAATTTAATCCTAGATTACCCTTGGTAATCCACTTTAAAATTGGGAATAGATATTTTGACAAAATATTCAACACACATAGTTGGAACCCAAGTACATAAAAACTACAATCATATTCCCACACTCTTACGACACACCAAATATACCTCAATAATATCATTAATCACCCAAATGATATATCCCTTTGAAACTAATGACAAACCAAAAACAAAAACACTGCAGGTTTTTTTTACCATTAAAACCCAAATAAAAATCTCTATTCCTATATCAAACCCCTAAGTTGGTATTTCCAACCTTGAGGAATCTCATTCTAAATCCAAGCACATCTTATAGGTACACCATGCTTATATAAACATTCTTAATTCATCTTGATTCCTAAACCACATACCCGGTAGTAAATCATGTTTACTGAACAAAACCCAAAACATCCACCTATTCTTAGGTATCTAATTGATTCAAAATAATGTGTTAACCCCTCACACAACTTTCCCTTATACGAAATAAGAACCAAATCATTAATACAATAATTTACATCGAAAGGTATATTCTGGTCTCAGAACATGCCAAATTTTCAAAGTTTTTATTACTCATAACTCATGAGTAATAGTCATGATATCATCTCGAATACCTAACAACATCTCACATGTGAAAATACATTCAATATATTCCACAAAAACCACACCTTGAATCTCGTTCAAATTCATTAACCTAATAGGGTACTATTTTTCACTAAACATCTACCCGTGAAACTACTTTTCATAATATCATAACTTGATGGTAACCTCTTCTATAACCAACGACATCATCGTAGATGATTTAAATGAATTGAAAAAATATTGTCTCTATTAAGTATAATTACATTCAAATCTATATGGTAAACCACTATATTGTTTTTACTGATACTTTAAATAATGAAACCTAAATAATAGAAACTAACCTGGGGTTTTTTGATAAGGTGTTAATTGACTGATTAAATCTAATTGGGTGACAACACCTCCCATGTGCATGAAATAACATATTCATACTCATCATTTGGAATCTAATTATAGATCTACATGGCCAACCATCATAAGTAAATTCCTACACGAAATGTGGTCCAACTGAGTAGAATTCCATGAAGAACTTATATTGAAAAACAACAAATGAAATATCATTTACACTATGAATTGAAGAACCTATTGCATCATTGATAATTATCTTGTTGAGAAGACTACATATTATAAATATGATTCCAAATATGTATTTAATTTAATTTTCACTTTTTCTATATATTTTTGGTGAGTTGAGATGATGAGACAATTCATATATAATTGTTATATATTCAACAATTGGCATTGGATGACATGCTTAATAAATCATCTGAATAAACTCTGATGGTTTTTAAAATTATAATTAATTTCAAATATATGTTTCAATGATGAAACATTTATTAAAATAAGACTATGAATATAAGTCAAATAAATCAAAACAATAAATTTGTTATTGTATAAGTAATGTCCATGAATATTAATTTATAAAAATGGAAGGACCATGAAAAATATATTTATATTTTAAATGAATTTTTTTTTGAATAATAATTTTTAGTCTGTAATTATTTAATATATTATTTTTGAGTGGGGATTATATTAAAAATATGTCCAACCAAACAATAAAGAAGGGACAACTGAATCAACCGTACTATAGGGGCTAACTCAACTATAAGGGAGTTCCTGTATAAGAAGAACACATGGTGGCATGGGTGAGCACCTACATGGGTAGAAAGGTGTTCAAATTTAATTTAATTAGAGTAGGGTGGTGAAACCACCGTGTGGGGTCGAATGACATCACAAGGTGTTGAAATTTTTAGGTTTCCTAAAATATAGGGAGTGATACCCATTACTCATATCGATCCACTAAAGGAAGATCTTTATTTATATTGAAGAAGTAATCATCTATGATTATTGAGGTGGGATGGTAGAATCATTCATGTGTTGTTCCACCATTAAAATGTTCTGAACAAAATATGCACCATTCAATATCTTTATATAGACCATCTGATTGCACCTTGATCATATACTTCATCATCGAATCCTTTATTATTCTATCTTGAGTTCAGTGTATGAAAACGTCATAGTATGTTTCCACTAAAACAAACCATAGCCTCATGAACATAAATAAGAATGATAAAATATTTTGAGATAAATGAAATTATAAAGATCATGTTTCATATGATATTCATGAATCTTCCATTGACGAATATAAGACCCTAATATATAATGTCACCTTTAATGTATCCAAACCATCAAACAAAACCGAAGCTGAATAAATACACGAGTAAGTTCAAGATAAATGTACCTATAGGTAGTTACACTTACATTCATGTATGATCAAATTATATAAGGGACATGAAGTTATTTAATTAATTTGAAACTTATTGTTCCATGGAATATTTGTTCTTAAATGCATATATATAATGAATGAGAATTAATTCATTATTAATTTTATGATTATGAATGCATGTTGATAGGAGGATTATGGAGATGGATTTAAAGAAAGAAAAATTATTTTTTCATGTCCTTATCAGAAAAAAATCACAATGGTTATGGGCCATACAATTGATATTTATATTTGGGATAAATTAACGATATGTAATGAAAGAATAATAATAGCTAGGGAATCCCTGATACCTGTATTGATAAGTATATTTGAATACACTAAAGATAATAATGATAGAAACATTTATTATTATTCCATAAGAGATAATGATATTGTGAGAAATATCAGTGTAATTAGTGAGAACAATAATGATTCCATTATTGATAAAAAACTATTGATGGATTTTCAACATTGTTTTGATAAAAAATATTATCAATATAAGACAATGAAGATTTAAATTTTTATTAGATACATAATACACTCATTGAACATGAAATGTTTAAGACACATCCTTTAATAAGAAACTCCATATTGTGATAGCTATTAAGGATTTGACAAAAATCAATGTTAATGATATAAAAGGGTTTGATTAATATAGTTACTCAGAAAAAAATAAAGATAAATAGGAATACAAAAATATTATGTATCTTCTCTTTAAAATATTAATTAAGTGAGAATTCAAAAGAAAATATTAATAAATTATTAAGATATTATTATTTTATTAATATTGGTGATGTTAAAAAAATTTACAAATGATATAGGTTGATGAATCTGAATTAGATAAGGAAATATCCAATCAGAATAAAGTGGATAAGAATAACAAGTACGCCACTTACAAAATAATATGTTTTATGAGTAAAAAATTGAGGGATGATTCATCTATTATTTTGAATAATTATGTCACGCTTATTTCTCATGTTGATAATGGACTAGATTCATCATGTAGTGATAATGAAATATAAATACTGATGTTAAATGGTAACCAAATGTTAAGATGAAATATTCTGTTGAGAATATTACACAACTATTAAAAGAGAATAAATAAAAAATTAAACAATACAATAAATTAAATTATGAAAATTATAAGTTTAATAAAAAGGAATTATTATCTATTGATGAATAAATGGATAAATTGATCATGAAGGAAGGTAATAGTACACCCAATTAAATTAAAAATATATGTTTTATTTGAAAACTTTTAGGTAAATCCATCTAGGGATAGATTAATAAGAGATATTTTACTCCAGTGGAAGAGGGGAGTGTTCCATAGAAACTATATCCTCCAAGGAAGATGAATAATTATCCAGTAATAATATATAAAAAATAAAATTCATGTAAGAGATGAAAAAAAACTAGTATTTATTGATTTAGAGGTTATTATTGGTGTTGTGGAAGGTAGGGTCAATAATTTTATTCTTGTCAGTATAAAAAATTATTAATAAGAATGATCCCTGTGTTAAAATGGATATTTAGAGAGAAAAATAGACCAAAAATAAAAAATTAATTTTACAGATGATATAAAAATGGTAACAAATCATTACATTGAATGTTTATTCTAAAAACCCCAAAATAATTTAATAGGT
Source organism: Viscum album (assembly GCA_963277665.1). Taxonomy (NCBI): domain Eukaryota; kingdom Viridiplantae; phylum Streptophyta; class Magnoliopsida; order Santalales; family Viscaceae; genus Viscum; species Viscum album. The sequence goes on along the minus strand of OY728141.1, from coordinate 584,990,960 downwards.
GGTATATCCAAGCATCAAATTAGAAAAAATCTTTGATATCTGGGGAAAATAAATAAATCGTTAACTATGATGAGTTTATAAAGAAGAATAAGTAAAGGATGAGAATAAATTATCAACCCAATTGTGTTTTTTATAAGGGAAATGTGGTTTCTCTTTATTCCCTATTATTCTATGGGTATTATGCTAACATGTAAGGAATTAAAGGAGAAGGTTGCAGATGTCAATTTTTTAGTACAATAATGAACATATATTTCATAAATTTTCATGGTTTGGAACACACCAAGTTAAATAATATTAGTGCATCCCTTCAGTAATATTTATATGAGAAAGGAGGCATAATAATCACACATTCCACCCATAATTAAATTATTTGATTTTGATAATTTAGAGGGATTTTTGGTTGATTAAAATATGTGATAGATGGCGAGTTATTATTGTTCACCTAAACTTTATAATGTTTTTATTAACGTGTCTATTGGATAATTTATTTCTTGTCATAACTACCCATTTCATGAGAGTTGAGTGTTTATGAGCATGGTATCACATGTGATTACTTTAAAAAATATTATAAAACCAAGGACATATCCCTATTTTTTTTCCATAGTAGATTATTCTTGGGATATATATTTGAATTAGTAATGGATTTATATTGAGTGTCATGTAATATCATCCCTTTCATTAAAATTAATATAAATTAATTTGAGAATAATGAAGATATTAGATTACCTCTAATTTTGTCTTTTAAATTTATTAACAATAAGGGGGATAAATTTTAATCCACTAAATAACACATATTGTAATTTTTATTATAGAATTATAAGAAATCCAATGGGTGGGAATTTCAAGAAAAAGTATGTATTGAATTTTTTCAATATTTCTATATGTGATCAGTGAGTTTAAATTATTTGATTATTATTGGAGAATTTTTATATATTTAGAAAATGGTTTTGGATTTCATTCACGATCAATTAAAATTGTAAATTATAATGGTTGTTAAGATTTTTTGTAATGTGAATAGATTGTATCAATGATGAAACATTTTTTACGTCAAGATGAGTAAGTTAAATAAAATAATTCCTTGAAATAAATATATTATAGTATGATTATATGATATGAAAAATGATTTTGAGATGTGGAATGGATATGATATATATATATATATTCATGAATATTTGTAGAATAATTTTGAGTTTGAAATTATTTTAAGAATTATTTATGATTGGGAATTATATAAAAAATATGTCTAACCACACAATCCACATGGTACATCTCAATCGGCATTACTGTGTTATCTAGGTGAACCATAAGGGAGATCCATCCTAAGTATCTTGCATGGTAGAATCAATTAGTGATTTTATGGGATATTATATGTAAATATTAAAGGAACATTGGACTAGAGTGGTGGTACCTTCATGAGGGGAGGGACTGCGGTGGTGGGTTTCAGCCTGGGTAGGTGCTAGTGGGTATTGGGAGAAGGTGAAATTACATTATTTGAGCCATATAAGGAATATATTTACATATTTAGTGGAGTAAATCAAATATTATTGTCAATGTGTGAGGGGTTAAGAGAACATGTTCAGTTCCTCAATAAAAAAGAATGCATAAAATGTGTCTTATTTGATCTTTTTTTTGTGGATCATATGATCACATTGAGATTATTGAACTCCTTGTGGAAACCCTCCCATGTTTGTTAGTGGTTTATAGAATGGTAATTTCACACTCTACATCCTCTAATTAAAACAAAATCACCTTCCATATTAAATAATTTTCACTCAATATCTTGTGATAAATATGATTTTGAATAAAATGATTGATATTCTATACAAGAATATTTCATGTATGAATATAAGAACTTGAGACATGATGTTGCCTCTAATAATGATGAATCATTAGACAAAATAGAATTAGAATAAATGCATGTGTAAGATTATAGTAAATTAGAATGCATGAGTTTATAATTTCATTATTATATTATCAAATGAAATAAGGTATATGGAATCATATTATTCATTCTAACATCATTATTTATTAATGTATTGTACTTGAATTAATGCATAGGATTTAGGAGAATTAATTCATGCTCATTCTAAAAATTATTTATTCATGATAGAGACTACAATATTTTATGTTTTAGAAGAAAATGGTGAAGACTATGAGAAGGTGTTAATAAAAAAAATACATGGTAATTAAAAAATAAATATGATTCAAGAATAATTAAATATAATACCCAACACCTTGTGTGTATTCATATTTCCAATTAAGGTATTTTTTTTCTTCATAACACATTTTGGTGATGGTTTTTAATGATAAAATAATGATTTTTTTTGGAAATGAAATAAATGAGATATTATGTGCACAATATTTTGGATATATTGACATACATTTGATAAATTTTTATAATCTAGGAATAATGAGAAAATTTGATACAACATTATAATAAGAAGAAATAAATATTTTATGGTTTGGAAACTTTAAAGAAGAAGAACCATGTGTCTTGTAGTATTAAAATATTTAATGATCAAATCACTCAATATTTTGTGAAGTTTAATGACTAAGAAAAGATGGTAAATATATAAAAGAAGGTTTATATGTGTATACCAGTAGATCTACCTCCTCGCGGAGAAAGAAAATCATAAATAAATTAAATGATAAATAAGAGAGTACTAGAACTATTTATTTTGTGGATATTAATTTTGAAGTGGTATAGATTCATCCAGTGGACCCTAGAAGTTGTGATGTAATAGTTGATTATTTTTTGTTGATGTTATTTTGGATATTGTTTAGATTCTATATTGAGGTGTATAATAAACATTAAAAGGATTATTACCTTCACCTAAACATTATAAAACATGTTTTTATCTCTCTTATATTCTCCTACATATGAGGTGATAATGTGAGTTATCTACGAGTGGATTTAGAAACATAACAAATTCAAGAAGATGAATTAAAATAGATTTTTTAAAATGTGTGTACCCTTGATTAACCACCCTAATTAGTGGAACCATATCGGTCCATAGAATCCACACATCTGAACCCAATATTCATAACATGATGAATAAGTCACATCTAGACAACATGCCATGATTTTAAATCCAATAATAATATTCCTAAAAATGGGTGATGATCCAAAGATCCAGTGAGTCATCATAAATATAAAACACAATGTGGATCACAGGAGGTTAAAATCCTATTAATAATAACATGATATTACAGAAAAATATTTCTAATCCATTATAACCTATAATTTCTAACAGAATAGGTTTTCATAACACACTAGTCCAATATATATTAAAAGAGGAAACAAATATATATATCTCATAGATACTGAATAAAAAAGAAATCTATCATATAACATTGTAAAATTCCAGACTTATATCACTATGAAGAATAACTGGACCGATGTGATTGGTGACCTCAAGAATGAATCCACATTTTCTAGAGGCTTTAGAATAGTATTAGGGGTTGTATTTGGTACTGTGGGGAGACTATAACCCATATTTTAGTGTGTGCAATAACATTTTAAAAAACTAAACATCATGAAGAAACTTTAACTATTATAGAATGATGATAAATAAAACATCAAAATAATAATATTATAATTATGGTACATAAATTAAATCATATATATTCATCACCCATGAGTATGATCATATATATTGAATATACAAATAAAAAAAATACCAACATGGCACTATATCCAATGATAAGCCTCACATTACCCATGATCCCAACACATACCGTTATATCCCACTCGATCAAAACTTGACCCTCATCCCCACATATGTTTTCAACCATGTTAGAGTATTATCATGTATTTAAGTATAATATATTCCCAAGATGGGTGTGATTATATAACATAGAAGGGAACATCCATTGTTGTCCTGTAAATTCTAGAAATGTTATAATATGTTCCTGTGACATTCTACAAATAATAAATATTTGTTAGAAATAAATATTATAAATAGAACACCGTAAATCCTTATTAATATGACATAGAATGACCATATATTCTTTTAAGAGTTCCATAGTGTCTCTGATCATTTCATGATGACCATTACAACCATAATAATAGACCTGTGTCACCTTAGTATTCATATAAGTATCAATTCTAGGAGAATCCATTTGAAATATAAACATTGTTTAAAATATCATCACAAACTCTAAACCCATGGAATACCCACTAATATTGTCAAATACATATCATATGATAGTTTTCTCAACCAGGAATCCTAGATACAACATACAATAGTTTTCTCACCCATGCATCATATACCTACACTACAAGAGTTTTCTCAGTTAGTAAGAAAAGACCTCTAAAAGGAATTTTTCCTTATAAGTATCTCATAACACAATTTTTTTTCTTAGATATAATTCAAGACAACACCAATAAAAGTTTCTATAAATAAATAAAGAACAACCCCTATAAGATTTTTAAATTCACTACATGACCACTCCAAAGGAATATACCATTTCACATCAATAATTACATGAGAAACAAGGGAGGGAAAAAAACTTAACCCCCCCATAAAATTTTATACACATGTACAACCTCCCTAAAAGGTTAGTCTATAATTGAGGCATTTACTATGGTAACCATTGACACATAATAAATTTAGCACCATACAAGGTGTCATTAGTCTAATATATAATCCTCAGGACAATTATTGTCACACGGGGTGTTATACACCATGGTAATTTTATATCTAGAATGAACTCATAAGCCTTATAGGGTAATACATACATGAAAATACCTATATAGGTGGTCCATTTCCCATATACAATTCTTCAATGTTTGGTTAGGGTGGTCAGTACAAAAACCGAGGTATATCCAACCTATAGTCCATCCACTAAGGATAATATTTTCTTTAGAGGAAGGGCCACTTTCCCCATATCAATCCCATCAAGAATAAAAGTTCAAGGTTTCATAATGTTCATCTTTTGGACAATGATGGATAGTCTCCTCACATCACTAAAACCCCAATGTGGAAGTCTACAAGATTATTAGTTAAGGGACACTAAGTTATAACTATCTCATTTAATTTCAGAACACCCCAAAAGGGTGTCCAACCATGAAGGTAATTCCATTTGTATTACATACTTGATCATCATTCTAAAGACCCTGACCCCAATAACATAGAGCCAATGCCTTAAATTATTACATCAGTATAATAATAATGAAATATGCATCTTAATGTATAGAGTGGTTAGTAATCATTGGAAAACTAGACACAAACATAATTTTTACATTACAACATGATAGAAAAAACAAATAAAATCCAATGGAAACATCCATAAACACCAATATTATCCTTACAAGTCATTCATAATATAAATCTTGACTTATTAAAAAAAATAGAATGTAAGAAAGTGGTGATATCATATTATCATTAAGGGAAAGAGATACAATATAAGATATCATAAATGTAAATAATAAATCAAGGTGAATAACTCAATCATATTCTATTAAAACATAATATTGAGCATTATAATACAATAATATAAGCTAGATAAATAATTCCATATAAATAATAAAAATAAACATAACCATGTATATTATACTAGTTGAATAATCAAATGGATTATATATTTATAATATCATAATGAGAGAATCCATAATGAAAGACATCATAAACATATCCACATGGCTTCATCCAAGACACCATAAATGAGAAACATGTTATATAATACCCAAAATTGTTTGTCGTTGTAGACCTACTGATGCATCAAGGGGATATAGCAGGCCTTTCCCCTAAATTACTAAGTCTAATTAATTCCTCATATGTAAGGGGTAAAACACAATCAACATATACTTTCGTATTTAAACTATCATGTTAAATGTTATTAACTTTCCCCAAACAATAATAATAATCTCAATCCATTCATAGTAATACAATGAATGGTATCAATTTAGCATATCCAAAATCATGCTGATCATGAACCATTTAATTACATGTGGTTGTTATTTTCCTAATATATCAATCACAATTAAAAATATCATTCAATATAGGGGTTTGAAACTTATTAAAATACAATAATAAAATCATCAAGGAATTTATGAGAGAAATACCTTTTTTACTTTTCAAATAAGAATTATTTTTGAAAAATTAATTTTATTTTAATATAATAATATTTTAAACATGTATATATTGTAATTTAAAATCATTTTGGGTTCCCCCTCAACCCTTAAAATGGGTTTTTTCTAATAAACATTTAATTTTTAGTCATTTAGTCTTTAAAGATGACAAGGAATAATTGTTTTTTTAAAACAGAAAAATAACTAATTTTTTTTTCTAGATAAAAAGACATATTTTAGTAAAATATTTTTTATTTATAATATATTATGTAGTGTACATTAAATTAGTTAATAAATTGGGAAGTTTTTTTTAATCAGGCTTGCATATAGGGATAAATTAAAGATGGAACCATAAAATACATGTATTTCCCCTTGAAAGAAATATAAACTGATCTAGATTTATGATATTGAAACATATACATAAAATTTAGTAAAATTAAATAAAAATAAATAATATTTACATTGGGGTAAAGTGATAGAAAGTGTAACATGAATGAAAAATTCTGTTTTGAGAAGAAACCCTTACCTGATGCCCAGAAGCGTTCTTCAATTTTACTTGATATCCGTGATAATAAAATCAGATTTAGTAATAATTTAATTAATGAAATATTAATCCTTTATTTTATTTAATATAATGTTATTAAGTTCATTTAATTTCTTTTTTGGTGATTTATAAGATTCATTTTTATCATTTGGAACAGTTTGTTTCCTTGGTTATTAAGATTAGCTCCCTTGTACACATGTGTTAAAGATAATGTGAAATGGGAATATTTATCCATAATTAAATTTATTTATTATTAATGAACCTCAAAATGTTTTAAGGTTCTTATATTTCAAATTTTTCCATATATGAGGATGATTCATTTTATAAAATGTTAATGATAACTGTTTGAATTATATTGGCATTTTTTCGATCATCATACTGTAGTTTTGATTTATTAATTAATATTATATATATAATGGTTCTAGAACACTAAATATATTTTAATGAATATTTAATAATTTTTTAACAATAATAATGGTTTTATGTCCATAATTTCAGATATAATTGAAAAATGAAAACTCATCATCCATAAAGGCGGTAAGTTAGAACATTATAGATGATGTTTTCAATTTTAGAATAAAAACATGATGAAAAAAGAATTGATTATTTATATAAAATTATCATAATAAAATTACACTATATATAATATAATGTAGTCTCCGTTCCTATTTATATACATGATTTATGTAAAGGATAATAAAATTAAAAAAAATTGAATGAAAAAATTAAAAAGAACAAAATAAGATTTTACCTATTCAATTATTCTCTTTAAGAACCTCCTTATGGAACATAGAAATGGTTTTTTAGTTTATAATAGAAAGAAAATAATATGGGGAAGAGTTTTGGGAATGTAATTGGGCGTAAATTATATAGTCTTCAAGGCTTTGGAGATGTGGGAGAATGGGTGATGAGGGGTGGTATTTATAGTTGTGGAGAGTGGTGTTTTTTAAATACTTTATTCATCTGTTAATAATTTTTGTTAATGAATATGAATAATTATATAATTTTCACTAAATTTATTAAAATAATAAAAGGGATTTTTTATTATTATGGTGATTTAATCAAAAAAATACTCAAGTAATGGTTTATTTAACATATAATGTATATATTCTGTAAATTATCATATCTTACTATTCACCAAAAATTAAATTATTTTAGAAAAATACTAATACTTAACCCAAAACATTTTCTAATATGAAGATTTAAATAATGGACCCCATTTTGTGACAATAATTTTAAAGATGTGTGGAATTTACTTTATTAGTAAAAAACTACATTTACTCGAGAATACCAATTTTAACATTATAATTGATCTTATGACGCATTCAAAAATCAATTGATGTCTCATAAAATATACATAAAATAATATGAAAACAAAATATTAATTAATGAATCTATTTTTTAAAAATAAAATTTCATTTAAATAATTATTTTAATAATAATAATTTAAACAAAACGTTATGTTTCAAAAAAAATACAAACACTTTATTTATCATTTTAAAAAAAATTTCCTTAATAAATGTTACAAATATAAAATATTTTCAATTATAAGATACATATATTTTAATTATATTTTTTATAAGTAATTATAATATTTTATTGGTAATATTACTATTCTTAATGGTTACATTATTATTTCAATAGTCAATTTTAATTTTATATTACAGTTATAAACTCAGTATGGTGTGAAGCATAAACTATCAAAGATATTATATTTTAAAATTAGAGTACTATAAAATATTGGTGGGATACATTATATCCTCCAAAAATGTCTTCCTTTAAATTTTGATAATATTACCTCATAAAAATATTTGGGCAGTTCTTTATCATAAATTCCTTTGGTTCCCACATAGCCTCAATTTTATGATTTTTCAAAATTACCATTGCCATCCGAGTCATATGATTCATCCACAATTTTTATTTAGAGTCTAGAATATGGATAGTCTCTCCAAAGTAAGATAAACCAGTTTCTAATTATATTCTTTCAGAAGTGAGGACATGTGTTGGGTTCAACATGTAATTCCTTAACAAAGAGTTTTTGAACACATTTTTTTACTTTATAAAGGCTTGGAGGCATCGAAAAATGATAACCTTCATTGTAAATTCTCTTAATTATTTTAAAAGGTCTAATGTACCTAGGGTTCCATTTTTATTTTTTCCCAATCTTATAACACCCTTCCATGGAGATTCATTCAATAAAACATGATCCTCCACTTGAAACTAAATATACATTATTCGATTATTAGAATAGATCTATTTCATTCATTGAACTATTTGATATGGGTATGAATAGTCTTTACCTTTTTTTCCTCCTCTACAAGTTCTGGGAATACATGCTCCCTTTCACCAACCCCATCCATACAAGTTGGTCTACAAAATCTCTTTCTATACCTTGATTCTTATGGTTCTATTTGAACACTTGAATATAAAATATTATTGTAATAAAACTCTACAAATGTTAAATACTACTGCAACATACCTATAAGTCAAGTGATCAGGAATTCATTATTTCTTATAATTTCTAAATAGTCCTTTCAATATACATCTCAGTTTGAGGGTGATAAGAAATTATATAAGGATGATTATTATCCAAATATTTAGGAATAATTTTATCTAATATTTATTTAAATCATAGATAAGAATCATAAATAATTTAAAGAGGTTATCCATAAAGTCTTACAACATCATTAATCTAGATTCGTGCAAGGAAATCCAGTGGAAAATCATCCCTTATAGCGAGTAAATGTGCAGATTTGGTATGTCAATAAAAAATTACCCATATTTTGTTGTTATTTCTTAGATTCATCAGTAATATAGGGAAAAAAATCCATATTAATGTCATCCATTTTCTATGTATTCATAGGCTGAGGCTGAATGACCCATCAAGGATATTTTCTTTCATCCTTCACTGGTTAACATACTAAATATCTGGATACATAATTAGCTATTTCTCGATTCATATTATTTTACAAGAAAGGATCCTTTAAATATATATGAATCTTAGTGATTCCTAGGTGTATAGAGATATTAAATCTATGAGAATAATCTAACAATTCTTTCATTAGACTAGGTATAGAGGGAACATAAATCCTATTCACAAATTTCAATATCCCATCGTCATATACGAAGTCTTCCAACTTACCATCCTTCAAAAAATTAATTTTATTGAAGATTCTCATCATTAGACTAAGAATATGAAATCCTTTACAATAATTTTGGTCTGGAAAACTTTTGAGAAAGTAGTGATATTTCCCATTTCATAATAATTCCCATATTTATCTCTAATAGATCTATGTACACAGGATCCCTTCCAATCCTCATTAATTTTGTACTCCATGATACTTTCTGCTCAATGAATCTGCTACTTTATTTCTCTTCCCTGATGGTTAGTGTGTTAAATAATAACAATCCTTGTGTAGCTCATGAAATCATCATTTCCTCATGCTAATTTATTTCAATATCTTGTGATATATATATATATATATATCTCAAATAATTGTGCATAGAGATAGAGTCCCCACATATTCAATGAAAATATTATAGCTTCCTAGTCAATATTATGTGTTTGATAGTTCTATTCATGAGTTTCTAACTGCCCAAATGAATAGGTGATAACTCTATCATTATATATAATAACACAACCAAGTCCTTTCTTTGATGCATCAATAAAAATAAAAAATTTAAAATTTCCCAATAGTAGAGTAAATATCCAATCATTCATTAATCACTTCTTCAATTATTCAAAAATATTCGTCAAATTATTTTTCCCATATGGATTCAACCCCTTTATGAGTACTCATGGTTAACAGGTAAACTAATCAGTCAAAATTTTGAATGAAATAATGATAGTAACCTTCTAAACCAATTAATGTATATACCTTAGTTATGCTTGTTGGTGTAGTCCATTCCTTAAATTCCTTTTTATTCATATGATCAACTGAGATTCCATCCTTAGAGACAATATGAACAAGAAAAGAAACTATTTGAATCTATAATTCACACTTTCTAAATGTCCCATATAACTATTTTATTCTAATAATATCTATATCAATATGCAAGTGATCCTCATGGTCCACATAGATTGTGTAATATATAAATATTCCATAAAAACTGCACCAAAATCATCATGTTATTCCTTAAACACTCTTTTCACTAGATCAATAAAAATAGAGGTTTAATTAGTCATTAAAAATGGAATTACTCTAAATAGGAAATGTCTATAATGAGTTCAAAAGTTATCTTTGAAATATATTCCTCATTCACACTAAAGTGATGATATCCAAATCAATGAAAAATATTCAAAAAACATTGAACTCTTTGATGATGATCAAATAAATTATCTATTCTAGTTATATTATACTTGTTTATTATTTCAATAACATTGATTTCACTATAGTCCATGAACAACCTCATGGAAACATCATTCTTATTGACATAGAATTAGGTACAACCCATATAGAAACACTATGGATAATAAATAACTTTTTAATAAACTCATGTAGTTGTTTCATTGCTCTGCTAACCACACATTTTCCATTCTATGAGGTGTGTTTGATATTAGATTTAAATCATTGATTGAATCAATAGAAAACTAAACTACCTTTTCTAATGGTTGTACAAGTAAATTATTTCGAAATACATCAATGAATTCAAGTACAATAGCTACATCCTCAATTTGAATATTTTTCCCTCATCTATAGATGATGATTTCTCTATTTTCTAATGAAATTAATTTAGAATAGAAATTGGATGTGGATCCAGATATTTCTTAAATGATGAAGTATCCCCTCTAAAGATCATAAATTCTATAATGTAATCATGAATCATAATTTACTTGTATTTGAAATAATTTTTTGAATTATATATCCAAACCCTTTGTATACCAAGGAATATATCAAAATCAACCATAAATATGATGAAAAAGTATGCTATTAGAACATGTTTATTTTTCTTAATAGGAATTTCTCGACATGATTTTTTTTAAATAAGGATTATAGAATTATTTACTATAAAATCCCATATTAATGTGGATTTTAAATATCTAATTTTTAAATAAAATTGTAAATATATAAAGGAATGATATGATCTATAAACAAATACATCTTTAGCAAAATTTTATGAGATGATTAATGTACCTAGAATCACATAATTAGGATATTCACCCTCGATTTTTGTGGATGCATAAGAATTTCCCTATTCCCTTGGATTTTTTGGGGAAATATTCTATGATTATTAGGAAAATTATTTTCTTAATGTATCATTTCATTAAAATTTAATCATTGGTAACTTTTTAGCTTCTTTCTTTCCTGTGAAATCACATACTTGGTGAAATTTTTCGCTACACATGTAACAACCATAACCAATAAGAGTGTTCCAGGATGTTTATTTCTACATTTATTGTAGGATATAAAGTTTAATCTTCTATTATTACCCTTTTCCTTATTACATTTTTCAGAGTCTTCAGCATCCCTCTTCTTCTATTGATTTCCTTTAAAGTCATAATATTTAGAGAATTATAGATTGGAATGTATTTCTAAGAAGACCCACAAAATATCTACCTCAAAAAAACTCTAGGATTTTATTCTATTATTATCATCAATTTCAATATTAGGATTACGTTCCATAATCTATGTTTTCTAAATCTATATTCCAAGGGTTCGTCTAAACCTGTACTGATAATAACTATAATGACCTTGACCCCGATATCTTAGAGCCAGTACCTTACTTTATTACATTGGTATAATAAACTAGGAATCCACATCCTGAAAGACATAGTATTTTAGTATATTTATAAATCCATATAAAAACATCATTGTTACATTACAAACTTGAATGAAAAAAAGAAACTCTAATGAGAACATTCATAAACTTATAGATTATCCATCCAAGTCATTCATAATATATATCTTCACATGATGGGGAAAAATAAAACAGAATAAATAGGTGATATGGGATTCTCAATAAGGTTGATAAATACATTAAAATCTACCATAAACATAAATAATAAGGTATGTTTAATAACTGAAACGCATTCCATTAAAACATAATCTTAAGAATAATATTCTAGGAATATAAGCTAAATAAATAATTCCATATAAATTATCACATGAATCTTTACAAAGTATATTATATTATATGAATAATCACATAGATTATCAGTTAATAATATCATAATGATTGAATTCATAATGTCATACAACATAAATTTATCATCATGGATTTGACCAAGACACCATAAAAAGGTAATACAAAATCCAAAATCCAAACTAATTTTTCTCATTAGACCTACCTATGAATTGAGGGGCTATAATGATCCCCAAAAATCACTTCCTTTGTTGAATGAATTAATTATGTGAATGGTGTGAAACATAAACACATATACATTCACATATAATCTAGAATGTGAAATGTTAATAACGTTCCTCAAACAATAAACATAATTATAAAACCCTGTGAGTAATATTGTGAGAGCTATAATGATTATATATCCACAATCAAACTGATCATATGAAATTTAGTAAAATATGGTAAATGATATCATAAATTATAAATTTTAATTAAACATAAGATTCAATAGAGGGTGTTGAAATAAATTAAAATAGTCTAATAAACTCATCAAGGAATTATTGATAGAAATGACCCTTTTTTACATTATAAATAATACTTCTTTTAGAAAAATCATTTTTTTTCATAATATCATATTTTAAACATTTTTATTACATAAAAAGTAATTAAATGATAATTTATATTTATGGACCAAATTTATGTCCAACTGGAGTGAAAATAAGAAAAAAGCATCATTAGAAAAGATTCAATATAGTGGGGTTTAAGAGAAAATATAAAAGAGTATTTAAAGCGGAAACATATTAATTATTTGAATAAAACCAAAAAATAAATAAAAGGGGTTTTCTTGATAAAAAGGTTTATTTTATAATAATATATTTTATCATAAGATATTATGGAGTGTAATTGAAAATTGGTAAGAAATTGGGAAGTTTCCTTTAATCAGGTTTTCTTGTTGGGATGGATTGAAAATGGAATCTTATGAAACATGTATTTACCATATAAGAAAGATGAATTGTTGTAGATAAATTATAATTGAACATATAAATGGAATTTATAATAATTATATAAAATGAACGAATAATTACATTTGGTTATAGATGGATAATGTGTAACCTAAATGAAAACAGGTGGTTCGGGAAGAAACCCTTACATTATATCTGAAAGAATTCTTAACTTGAACTTAATGTCATGGATAATGAAATTGTATTCATTGATAATTTAATTCATACCCTATTAAATATGTATTTAATTTTATACAATCTTACACTACTGGAATGCTGGCCTTTCCCCACGGTTAGATACCAACGGTTCTTCGAAACCGTTGGGGAAGGAGGTTTTTACCAACGGTTCATTAGAACCGTTGGCATAGAGGTTTCCAGGGAGCTTTTTCCCAACGGTTCATGAGAACCGTTGGGATAGATGGTTTTTTACCAACGGTTCTCATGAACCGTTGGCATAGATGAGGTTTTAGCAGGTTTATCCCAACGGTTCTGTAGAACCGTTGGGATAGATAGACATATGCCAACGGTTTTTAAGAACCGTTGGCAAAGGTCCTCCCCAAATTCCCACCGCCTGTTCTATCCCCAATTCGCGATACACAACCCTAAAACGGGAGCAGCAGCGGATTTAGGCGATTTTGGAGGTACGGCCGGCCTTCAATTTTCCAGCTCTTATTCAGGTTATTATTCTTGTTAACTGAAAATGTATTCAAATGTTTGGATAGTATTTAAACCTATTTTCATTTTTCCCATCAGTTTAGGTGATTTTGGTGCTACTGCCGGCCGGACCAGCCTAAGGGTGAGTTTTCTTGAAAATTCCTTTTTGGATTTTACCCCTTGAACATGGGATGTCATTTGTGAAAGGTTATATAAATGGAATTGATTGTTCGATTTCTGAATTGAATTGTAAATTAAATTAATTAAGGGTATTTTATGGTTTGCATTCCCCTTTTAACACATGAATGCCAATTATTTTTTAACACATGTTTTAATTGTATTGCCTTGCCAATGTGAGTAAAGTAGAGACTATGCTATGAATCTATGAAATTGGATTGAATTTATCTTATATTTTATGTTACCATGTTAGATATATTATAACTAATGCATGTGATATCTTTATAGTCTTGTTAGGAGTGTTCTATTAAAAATTCCCATGTGAGTGCTTGAATTTTCATTGAATTGCTAGCCATTATGAGTTATGTTGAGACCATGATATGGAATTGATTGATTAAGCAAGGGAATCTCATTATCTTGTCATTACAACATGAGTAAATGAAGCTTCATTCTTTTCAGGTTATTATTTGATTGAGTCGCCATTTTGAGGTGAGTTGTATTAAATACCTTAGTTTTTGACCTTGGTATGTTTAATGAATTGTTTAAATGAAATGGAATTCATTAAATGATTAATAGTAAATAGTGATACATGGATTCTATTAGGATGCCAGGTATAAAATCTTGTTTCTATTAACTTATACGCTTTATGTGATAAATGGATTCACAGTGGAATTCCACGGATAGACTCATTTCTTTGAATATTGATTAAGCCATGGGTGATACATGGATCCAAGGGAGGGATTCCATAGATAGACTTATTGAATGTAGAATTATATTCCAATTGATACATGGATTCTTATGATAATTCCATAGATAGACTTATTGAATGTAGAATTATATTCCAATTGATACATGGATTCTTATGATAATTCCATAGATAGACTTATTGAATGTAGAATTATATTCCAATGATATGCGTCTTGTGTGGTGGTGGTGTGGTTTATGTGTTTTATGGTAGTAGTGAAGTGTGTGATTATGTAGTTAATGTGAACCCATAGGTTGAGTATTTTGTGCTATCTATATATCATGTATTTTTATGTTATTTCTACACATTCCCAACCAGAGTTGGATAAACTTACCAACGATAAGAGGTTTTGAGTTATGGGTATTTTTTCTAATATCTAGGATGGTGGTTATATGTTTGGATAGCTACCATGTCTTCCCTACTCTTCCTTCAAAAGTGATTGACCATGTGTTTTTAGGCAAGATGCGATGTGATTGTCCATGTGTCTTCAGGTGAGATGTACTATGATTTCCCTAGTGTTTTTCGGTGAGGTGTGATGTGATAAGGCTATAATAAGATGTGGCATGTGGTTGGGGTCATGTAGGGTAGGAGGATGGCACAAGGTTGATGTTATTCATGTTCATGATACCCTACTAATATGGTTATGGGATGAGTCATGCTGTTATGTGATATAACACATTAAGTTCTTGTTGGTTTTACATTTTTTCAATAACACATTTGTATGTTTTTTTGACATGTGTAGTTGATACCTTGATTATTTTCTTCCTTTAGTGTTTACTTAAATGTATATTCTATTATAGTTAATGCCTATTGAATTGTTTATGACAAAATGACTTATATAAATTCTTTTTACAGAATGGACAGAAGTTGGATGTATGAAACCGATCGGATCTCAGATGATTTTCAAAACAATTTGGAGAGCTTTATAGATTTTGCATTTCACAATGCTTCAGATAGTGGTCGCATACACTTCCCATGTTCCAATTGTGTTGGTAGACCTTGGTTGAGCCGTGAAGAAGTCAGCTACCACATAACCAAAAATGGGTTTCAAGCAAACTACTTTCTGTGGTATCACAATGGGGAGAAAACGAAATCTCAAATTGGTGATGATCGAAATGAAAAGACTGGAATGGAGAATTTGTTAGATGATCAGTTTCTGTTTATTCGTCATCATGAAAAAGAAAGGATTTCGACTCAAGAAGACTTCGATATGAGGACAGCTGATGCATCTAGTGAAAATGATGATATTGATAGGGTGAAAAAATTGAATGATGCTGCCACGACTCCAGTATATCGGCAATGCGATAAAATGAAAAAGCTGGAATTTTTAATCCGATTATTTCATGGGAAAACTATGTATGGGATTTCTAATACAGCAATCGATTACATTCTTACCCACTTGAAGGATTTACTTCCAGATGATGCAGATATTCCCTCAAACCACTATATGGCATGGAAGTTAGTTGAGGAACTTGGATTTTCAAGAAACAAAATTCATGCTTGCCCGAAAGATTGCAGTTTATTCTGGGAGGAAACCGCTGAACGAAATGATTGTATAAAATGTGGCACATCCCGCTGGAAGTCAAAATCTGATGGAACACCATCCCGCGTTCCACAGAAAGTAATGTGGCACTTTCCATTGATCCCCAGACTCCATAATCTTTTTATGTCTGATGACATATCAATAAAAATGAGATGGCATGATACCGAGAGAAAGAAGACTGATGATGAGTTGGTTCATCCTGCAGATGGATTTGCATGGAAGAGATTTGATGCTCGACATCCTGATTTTGCAGCTGACGTGCGTAATGTGAGGCTGGGTCTTTCATGCAACGGTTTTAATCCGTTTGGGCAGATGCTTACTTCGCACAGCACATGGCCAGTTTTTATACACATTTATAATCTTCCCCCATGGTTGTGTATGAAAAAACCTTTCACTTTCATGAGTATACTCATATCTGGTCCTCCTGATCCTGGCATTGATATTGATGTATACATGCAACCTTTAATAAAAGAGTTGAAGCTTCTTTGGGATGTGGGTGTGCGCACATACGATGCATGTTCGAAAGACATATTTCAGATGCGCGCTGCGCTTATGTGGACAATCAATGATTTTCCGGCTTATGCAATGATGTCTGGATGGAGCACGAAGGGGAAACTGTCATGTCCAGTTTGTATGAAGAATACACGATCCAGAAGACTGAAACATCGTTGTAGTTTCAGTTTTATGGGACACCGACGATTTTTGCCAAAGGATCATCCATATAGAATGAATCGTCGAAGATTTGATAATACTATAGAGACCGATGATCCACCTCAGCGTATGTCTGGAACTGATGTGCTTAATGAATTGAAAGATTTCAGTTTTTCGTTCGGGAAGGGTCAAATGAAATCTGGAAAGAGAAAGAATGTTTCCACAGAAGCCTGTTACAATTGGAGGAAGAGGAGTATCTTTTTTGATTTGCCTTATTGGTCAACCAATTTGCTACGTCATTGCTTAGACGTAATGCATATTGAAAAGAATATATGTGAAATGTTGCTTTCAGTTCTTCTAAATGTCAAGGGGAAGACAAAAGATGATTTACGATCTCGACGTGACTTGGTGGATTGGGGCATCAGACCAAAATTTCATCCTGTGTGTATCAGTGAAAATAAATGGCAACTTCCATGTGCTTCTTATGTGATGACACCTACTGAAAAAAAACAATTTTTGGAAGTATTAGAGACTATTAGAGTTCCTGATGGCTATTCAAGCAACATATCTAAACGGGTCAACAGAAGAGAGTTGAAGCTAAAATCTTTGAAGACTCATGATTATCACGTTCTACTGCATGAGTTGCTTCCAATAGCAATCCGTCATCTTTTGTCCAATAATGTAAGGGTGGGTGTTATTCGGTTGTGCCATTTGTTTAGAGATCTTTGTGCTAAGAAGTTGTCCAAGTCTTTCTTGCAAAAAATGTTGACAGATGCCCCATTAATTTTGTGTGAGTTGGAGAAAATATTTCCCCCATCATTTTTCACATGCATGCTGCATCTGACTGTCCATATTCCAACTGAAATACTTCTCGGAGGACCTGTTTCTTTTCGTTGGATGTATCCAACTGAAAGAAATATGTTCACATTAAAGTCTTATGTTCGAAACAAGAATCATCCCGAAGGTTCTATCGTGAACGGTTACTTAGCTCAAGAATGTATGGATTTCTGTTCAATGTATTTGTCTGATCTTACTACAAGAATGAACAGACCAATGAGAAATGAAGAAGAACAATATGAGCAAATTGAACCCAGTTTTCCATCACTTCCTCAAACAGGAGGAATTCCTGGATCATATACATTGAAGACATTAAGCCATGAAGAGCGGGAGATGGCACATCGCACAGTTTTGTTCAACTGTGATTTGTTCGATGACTATATCAGGTAACAAAATTGAATATGTATATCTTACATATATATCTGTTAAACTATTCATATTTTTTTATCTACAGGGAACATAAAACAATGATAAATAGGAAGCATCGTTCTTTATCTTTGAGAAGGAGAGAGACTTTGCATAGCAAAGAGTTTTCTGCTTGGTTAAAATTGAAGGTAAAAATATTACTGTTTAAATTAATTATTTCAATATTTACTTAAGTTTAACTGTCATTTATATTGCAGGTATTGAGTTTGTCTGCTGACTCTGTCTCTGAGGAAATAAGAGCTTTGGCTTTTGGTCCTAATACCGTGGTTCGTGACTGTAAATCAATTGTTATCAATGGGTACAGATTTATTGTCACTGAACGAGCCAAAAACATGAGAACACAACATGATGGTATTATGGTTACTGCCACAACAGATTGTTATGCCAGCGCATCAGATAGTAGACCGCGACTTGAAAATGTGGGTTATTATGGAGTCGTTGAGAAAATAATAATATTGGATTATTACTCTCATGGACGAGTCACAATGATGAAATGCCATTGGTTTGATTCGATGACGAGACATGGCACATTTATTGATGATTGTGGATTTCGAGTAATTAATATGACCCGCACTATTGCAACTGAAGAACCATATGTGTTGGGAGATGATCATTCTGGCAGAGTACGCTGCCGACCTAGGATAGCCCCGACGAGGTATTGGCCTGCCTCAGGTACGAGTTGTAGTGCCACCGAGCTGCAGCAAGTTAGGGCACAGGCAGAACAGGCTGAGAAAAGGGCCACAGAGACGGCAGAACAGTCTGCAAGGGCAAACAGTGCATTTATGAAATTTATTGAAGTTCTACGTCCAACACTTCCAGCAGAGGCCAGCCCAGCGATTGATGAATACATGTCGTCGATACATTCTATATATGGTGCACCAGGTGGCAGTTCCAGTGGTGGTCAGGCCGATGTCGAGCTTGAAGATGATGATGGCGAGCAGTCTGATGCGGAAGAGGAGGGAGATGAGGAGGGCGAGGAGGAGGGCGAAGGCGAGGAGGAAGGCGCTGTGGAGGGTGAGGACGATGAGGAGGACGATGACGAGGGCGATGATGATGATGATGATGGAGATGGTGATGCTGATGTGGGACATATTGATCCGTTACATTTTTGACTTGAGATTTGATGTTTAATCTATTCTAGTTGTTGGTTTTATCTAGACTCGTAGTATAGTATTGAAGTTGAATTATTTTTATATATTGTCTGTTTTTATGGATTTTGTTGTCTTTTAGTGGTTGTGTGTTTGAGAACTCCCTGGACAACCCCCCTCATTCTTGGACGCCCGTTCTGGCCGTTTTTGACACCATAACTGCGTTGTCGGTCACCGCGGGCACACGACAAGTCCGATTGACGCGCCGTCTGCTCAACCACTTCAGAAATCACTCACCCGTATTTGTCGTCTGATTTCAGGCCATTCCGACATCGTTCGGCCCGTTTGGACCCCCCTCACGCGCGTTTACGAAGCGCGCGCATCACTTAAAACACTAATATTGAGCCGTACCGCGCAAACAGCACGTCCGATTGATGTGCCGTCTGCGCGTACACGTCACGAATAATAATTAGAATGTTTCACGGTGGTTTCAGCTCAATCCGGAGACGCGGTGTGGCCGACACCACTCAAAGTGTCCGTCTTTTGTTTCAAAAGGACGTCATTTTAAGTGAAAAGCATCAACAGGCTTACGGAAAACCGACCAAACGCATTCCGAATCTGTTGATAATTTATCCCAAAAATCCATGGGTCATATGTGACGTGTACGAGCCAACCCGGGATGAATCTGAGTCGCGGTGTGGCCGGGATAAGTTTAAGTGGCTCTCTTTTGTTTAAAATGAACACCATTTTAAGTACATACGGAAAAACGACCAAACGGATTCGGTTTCCGTTGAAACTTTAGGAGAACGATTCATGGGTCATATGTGACGTGTACGAATAAACCCTGTCACAATCGGAGACGCGGTGTGGCCGACACCACTCAAAAAGTGTCGGTCTTTTGTTTCAAAAAGACGTCATTTTAAGTGAAAATCATCAAGTGACATAGGAAAAACCGACCAAAGGCATTCGGACTGTGTCGACACTTTAGCACAAGGATCCATGGGTCGTATGTGACGTGTACGAGTCAATCCTGCCTCAATCCGAGGTGCGGTGTGACCGACACCATTCTAACTGTCTATCTTTTGTTTAAAATGGACAGGATACGCAAAACCGACCAAACGCAAAACCGACCAAACGCATTCTGAATCTGTTGATAATTTATCACAACGATCCATTGTTGCACCCCTCTCTCTTGGATTTTAATGATCACAATCACTCTAATTGTATTCTAACTTGTTTTCAAGTGTTTTTGATGATAGGAAATAGGGTGCCTAGAAGCTGGCCCAAGAAGAATTCAAAATGGACTGTTTAAGTCCACCGGCCAGCCGGTGTGAGACCACCGGCCAGCCGGTAAGGTCACCAGCCAGCCGGATCCAGCCCACCGGCCAGCCGGTGGACCAGGCAGAAGGCCTTGCCCTCTGCCAGGTGCCACCGGTCAGCCGGTGTCTGGCCACCGGCCAACCGGTGGGCCCAGACAGAATGGCATACCTTCTGTCCAGACCACCGGCCAGCCGGTGCCTGACCACCGGCCAGCCGGTGGAACCCAGACAGAATAGCATGCTTCTGTCCGGACCACCGGCCAGCCGGTGGCTCAGCACCGGTCAACCGGTGGAGCCAGACAGAAATCCCTTGCTTCTGTCTGGTGCACCGGCCAGCCGGTGGATCAGCACCGGCCAGCCGGTGTTCTCAGTCAAACTGACCAGGCTGGCCCACTTGATCCCCAACGGCTCCGAAAGCCCTCCAACGGCTATTTTGAAGTATTTGGGAGCATTTCTCCTATAAATAGACGTCCATGGATGCCGGGAACACTACCGATCATATACCGAAGCATACCAAAGCTATTTTAATCATTTGAGGCTCCTACGACAATTCTCAAAGGCTACTTGAGATCCAATTGCCATCCTTGAAGCTTGGGCTGCCTCTACATCAACTACACTCACCTCTTGGCGCTCAAGGCTTCCTCTAGTTTGTTCTAAATTATTTACTTCAATTGTTTAGTTCTTAATTGGGTTTGTATTAAAACAAACCACCCTTTTTCTTCCTTCTTTCAATTTGGGTTTCTTGCTACAACCATAATAAAAAAGCAAGCTGTAAGAAGGTGATCTAGCCTACCTTCAAACGGCTAGTGGGTTTCTTGCTATAACCATTAAAAAGCAAGCGGTCGTATAAATCTCCTAACGGTTGAGTTGGGAGCGGAGACGTAGGCTTGAGTTTAAAGCCGAACTCCGTTATCAATTGTGTCTTTCCATTTTACTTTCCGCTGCATTTAAATTTGTTTTAAATTGTTAATTAATTTTAAAAAGGCAATTCACCCCCCTCTTGCCATCACCTCCGACCCAACATCCATCAGTCATATGTGACATGTACGAGCCCACTCGGGCTCAATCCGAGTCGCGGTGTGGCCGGGATCAGTCTAAGTGGCTCTCTTTTGTTTAAAATGGACATCATTTTAAGTACATACGGAAAACCGACCAAACGCATTCGGTTTCCATTGAAACTTTAGGAGAACGATTCATGGGTCATATGTGAGGTGTACGAATCATCCCCGCCACAATCCGAGGTGCGTGTGGTCAACACTGCTCTAACTGTGTCTGTTTTGTTTAAAATGGGTAGGATTATAAGTGAAAAGAACTGGCATACGCAAAACCGACCAAACGCATTCGGTTTCCATTGAAACTTTAGGAGAACGATCCATGGGTCATATGTGACGTGTACCAATAATCCCCGTCTCAATCCGAGACGTGGTGTGGCCGACACCGCTCTAACTATGTCTCTTTTGTTTAAAATGGGCATGATTATAAGTGAAAAAGAACAACTGGCATACGCAAAACCGACCAAACGCATTCCAAATCTTTTGATCATTTATCACAACAATCCATGGGTCATATGTGACCTGTACGAGGCAACCCGGGTTCAATCCGAGTCGCGGTGTGGCCGAGATCAGTCTAAGTGGCTCTCTTTTGTTTAAAATGGACACCATTTTAAGTACATACGGAAAACCGACCAAACGCATTCGGTTTCCATTGAAACTTTAGGAGAACGATCCATGAGTCATATGTGACGTGTACGAATCATCCCCGCCTCAATCCGAGCCGCGGTGTGGCCGACACCGCTCTAACTGTGTCTGTTTTGTTTAAAATGGACATGATTATAAGTGAAAAGAACAACTGGCATACGCAAAACCGACCAAACGCATTCAGAATCTTTTGATAATTTATCACAACGATCCATGGGTCATATGTGACGTGTACGAGCCAACCCGGGTCAATCCGAGTCGCGGTGTGACCGGGATCAGTCTAAATGGCTCTCTTTTGTTTAAAATGTACACCATTTTAAGTACATACGGAAAACCGACCAAACGCATTCGGTTTCCATTGTAACTTTAGGAGAACGATCCATGGGTCATATGTGACGTGTACGAATCATCCCGCCTCAATCCGACATGCGGTGCGGCTGACACCACTCAAAGTGTCCGTCTTTTGTTTCAAAAGGACGTCATTTTAAGTGAAAAACATCAACTGACATACGGAAGACCGACCAAACGCATTCGGATTCTATCGATACTTTAGCACAACGATCCATAGGTCATATGTGATGTGTACAAGTCAACCCCGTCTTAATCTGAGATGTGGTGTGGCCGACACCGCTCTAACTATGTCTCTTTTGTTTAAAATGGACATGATTATAAATGAAAAGAACAACTGGCATACGCAAAACCGACCAAACGCATTCGGAATCTTTTGATAATTTATCACAATGATCCATGGGTCATATGTGACATGTACGAGCCAACCCGGGATGAATCTGAGTCGCGGTGTGGTCGGGATGAGTCTAAGTGTCACTCTTTTGTTTAAAATGGACAACATTTTAAGTACATACGGAAAACCGACCAAACGCATTCGGTTTCCATTTAAACTTTAGGAGAACGATCCATGAGTCATATGTGACGTGTACGAATCAACCCCGCCTCAATTGGAGACGCGGTGTGGTCGGCACCACTCATAATGTCCGTCTTTTGTTTCAAAAGGACGCCATTTTAAGTGAAAAACATCAACTGGCATACGGAAAACCGACCAAACGCATTAGGATTCTGTCGATACTTTAGCACAACGATCCATGAGTCAAATGTGACGTGTACGAGTTAACCCCGCCTCAATCTGAGGTGCGGTGTAGCTGGTATCACTTCAGGTGTATGTATTTTGTTTAAAATGGACATCATTTGAGGTAAAAATATATGGTATAGAAAAAACCGATCATATTATGAATTGAATTTCAGATTCCACGTATAATTGTCATCTAAATTTTAAATTGAATTCTATATGAATTATGTATGTTTATGAATTGTAATTTAATTATGGATTTGTATAGTTTCAGGATCCATTATATGTTAAATGTGTATGAATTTGTTCGTAATTGAATATGTATGTTTTATTTTATTACTGGTACAATAGTTGGATCGAAAATGAGGTGAAAATGAGGTGAAAATGAGGTGAAAATGAGGTGAAAATGAGGTGAAAATGAGGCCTGATGACTGGTGGTGATGGACAGGGACAGGGGCTGTGCAAATTGCTGGGTGCTACAATTTGCAGCATAGGTATGCCAACGGTTTCAAACCGTTGGCATATAAGTTTTTAGCATGTCTTCCCCAACGGTTTTAAACCGTTGGGAAAGACTTCACCAATTCCCAACGGTTCCAACCGTTGGGAAAATGTTCCATGGTATTTGGTTTTCCCAACGGTTTGGGAGAACCGTTGGGATAGTTTTTCCCAACGGTTCACCCAAACCGTTGGGGTAGGGTAAATTTTATGGCTCTATTGCAACGGTTGCCAGTAAACCGTTGGGAAAACTTTTCCCAACGGATTACTTCCCAACGGTTCTAAGAACCGTTGGGAAAACCTTTCCCAACGGTTTCAGGGGCTTTCCCAACGGTTCTGAACCGTTGGGAAATAGTGTATTTCCAGTAGTGTTATTAAGTACATCTATGGTCTTTTTATGAGTTATAAGATACGATTTCTCCCTTTGTAAGTGTTCATTACCTTGATTTTGATGATGGGTTCACTTGTATACATGTAAAAATGATCATGTAAAATGGGAATAATTATCCTGAATTTAAATTATTTATTATTAAAGAACTTAAAGAATTATTAACGGTATTATATATCAGATTCTCTAATATGAGGAAGACTTATTAGATAAAATGATAATGATAACTGCTTGGATTATTTTGGCTTTTTTAAGATCATCACACATTATTTTTTAATTAATATTATATATATATAGGTTCCAAAATACTAAATATGTTTTAATACATATACTATAATTGGTTTTAACCATAAATATTTTATGTCCATCCTTGATTGCAGTATTGAAAAATGGAAACTCATCATCCAAGAAGGTTGTAAATCAACACATCATAGATGATGTTTGAATTTTTAGAATAAAACCGGGAAGATATAAGAATTGATGGTGGGTATTAATTTATCTTAATAACAATAAATTATATATAATATGATTTTGTTATAATTTATGTTTAGACATAGGAGGAAATGATATTATTAGAAAATTAATGAAATTAAAAGAAAAACTAAAAAAACAAAATGAAATTTTACCTCTTGAATTCCTCTCAGTGAGATCCTCTATAAGAAACATTGAAATGGTATTTTGAGAGTGACCAAGAAGAATTTAACCCGGTATAGAGGTTATTAATAGGTATAGGGATGAAATTGGACAAGATTCAAGGCTTTGGAGGTGTGAGGAGAATGTGAGATATTTATAGTGGAGGAGAGGGATGTTTTTTTAATATTGTATTCATTTGTTCATTATTATGGATGAAGACAATGATTAGTTTTGGAATTATAAATAAATATAATTAATTAATTAATGGGAGTTTTATATTATGGTGATTAAATAATCAATGAGTCAAGAAATAATGTATTTAACGTATAGTGTACATATATTGTAAATTTCTGTATTTTACTGTTAAAAAAGTTGAAGTATTTATGAAAAATCCAAAAAAGTAAGAGTAATTTTTTTAATCATGTAGAATTTAAAAATGGACTCTATTTTATGAAAATAAATTTTTGAATATGTGAATTTAATTAATTTTTTTATATACTTCAAAAATACTGATTTTAATATTATAAATGGATTTTTGACACTTTAAAAAATTAATTAATGTCTCATAAAATTATCTTATAACCAAAACGAAACAAAATATTAATTTATCATTTTATTTTATTAAAAAAAATTTTATTTGATTTTTTTTATAAAATAGAAAATAAATATTTATGTTTCTAAAAAATACTAACATGTAATTTATCATGTTTAAAAAATTAATATTCTTATTCGATGATATAAATATTCCATATTTTAATTTATAATTTACCTACACTTTACTTATACTATTATAGTTAAGGATAATTTTCTATTAGTCATATAACAATTAATTATGGTAGAATTACTACTTTAATTTTTATATTTAGTAGGTTATTGTGGTTTTAAACTCAATGTTGTGTGAATCATAAACTAATGAATATATTCGATTTTAAAAGGGGCATAAAAAATCTTGGATTTTTACAGTCAGTGACCAAATCCAAAAATATTATGCATGAGGCTATGGTGGTTTTAGAACATTTACAAGTCAATTAATTCATTTTAGTAATCCAAGTATTTTTATAATATTTTTTTCATATTTATTAGTATTCTTGAATAAGATAGTTAAAATCATTATGTTAGGTAATTTTTAAAAAGATAATTTTATTAAACTAATTTCTTATATGGATATATTTAAAATATTAATTTTAAAATTATAGAATTTTAATTTGAAAAAAATAATTTCATTTTTTAATTTATAATGTTTAAATTATCTTAGTATGAATTTTTGAGAATTTCTTGAAAATGATTAATTTTTGGGAAATATTAAAAAAATACAATTGTTATCCTTAAATAAGACACCTTTTTTGATATCTTAAAGAGATTGTTATGATATATTTTTTTAAAAAAATACGTTTTAAATAACTTATGATATTATAAGAGAAAGTAGTTTACAAAAAATAATTTAGAACATATAAATTATACTTTTCATGATTAGTATAAAAACATTTGTGAGTGTGAACACAATGCCTATATAATAATAAAAAATTCAAACATGGTTTCTTTAGATAATAATTGATTTATAAAATGTCTCTTCATGAAATGTTTATTAATTATTATGTATTATTTATTCTTTTTGAGAAAATTTAAAATTCTTGTGTTATATTACTGGAGTCTTATCCAAATGCATGTATAATCCTTCTCTAGGACATGAAATGAAAAATTAATAACTTAATGTTTTTTTGACAAGGATTTTATTAATTATAATTAATTAAAATTTATAAATGATTAATATGAACCTAATTAATTTATTTTTATGATAGTAATTTAGATTCAATTTTATATTTGAATTAATTAATGAAAATGGTTATGAAATGCCGATGTAGTTCATGTGAAAGTAGAATAAAAATAAACATAATGAATTTAATAAAAATTATAAGAACCATTAATTGAAAACAAATTTAACTAAATATTTTTTATGAACACTTTAATTTTAGTACCTTATTTTTACTAAAATTTGGTACATTTTGAGCCAATATGAATCAATTTAAGACCTTAATAATGTTTTATTTTAATGAAACACAAGTTGTTCACACTATAGTTTTTAATATGTTTAATATTCTGGTATATGGTTTTACAGAAGAATTTTTAAGAAAATATATAGTCTACTAGAATATTATAAATTTTTTAATGGAATTTAATTTTTAATTTTTATGGATTAAACATTTACCTTAATGGGTTTCAAAATGATGATACATTAGTTATAAAATTATTTAAACAATCAAATTAATGATATTGAAAAATAATAAAATAAATGCAATTTTTTTTAGGTAATCCATGAATTATCTAGATGATTATGATATCACTATTATATAATAAAAAAAATTGGAATTGAAATATTTTTTATGTTTTATTATCATAATTATGAATAATATTTATTTTGATAAATATTTTTTAATGAATATAATAATTAATTAATTTTTTTATAAATCAATACAATATTGAAAAATTTCGAAAAATGATATGATTTTTTAACAATGTGATACCCTATTATTTTAAGCCTTACTAGAGTATAACCCTATATTAGACTTTTTATATTTTAATATTTTGATTAATTCCTAAATAACCCCTCACCTCATTTATAAAAGTAGACTCATCCCTTCACAATAATGAACATATATTTCATATATTTTCATAGTTTGGAACACACATAGTTAAAGAATATGAGTACATCCCTTCAGTAGGATTTATATGATAAATTAGGAAAAATAATCCCACATTACACCTCTAATTCAATTATTTCATATTGATAATTTAGAGGGAGTTTTAGATGATGAAAATATGTGATAGATGGTGAGTTATTCTTGTTCACCTAAACATTATAATATTTTTTTAATGTACATATTCAATAATTTCTTTCTTATCTTAACTACCCATTTCCTGAGTGTTGAAAATTTATGAGCTTGGTATCATATATGATTAATTTATAAAAATATGGGAAAACCATGAACATATCTCTCTTGTTTTCCACACTGGATTATTCCATGAATATATATATTTGAATAACTAAAGGATTTATACTGAGTGTCATGTAATATCGTCCCTTTCATTAAAATTAAGATAAATTAATTTGAGAAGAATGTTGATATTAGATTACCTCTACTTTGGAATTTTAATTTTATTAAAAATAATATTGATAAATTTGAATCCACTAAGGCACACATATTGTAATTTTTATTATGGTATTATAAGAAATCCATTGGGGGATAATTTTGAGAATAAGTATGTATTGAATTTTTTTCAATATTTATATACGTGATCAGAGAGTTTAGAGTATTTGATTATTATTAGATATTTTTTTATAGATTTAGAAAATGGTTTTGTATTTAATTCTTGATCAATTATCCTTATAAATTATAATGGTTGTTAATATTTTTAGTAATTTGAATGGATTGTGTCAACGATGAAACATTTTTTATGTCAAGATGAATAAGATAAATAAAATAATTCCTTGAAATAAATCTATTATTGTATGAGTAAATGATATGAAATATAATTTTTGGAAGTGGAATGGACATGAAAAATGAATATATTTATTTATTCGTTAATATTTGTAGAAGAGTTTTGAGTTTGGAATTATTTTATGAATTATTTATGATTGGGAATTATATAAAAAATATGTCCAACCACATGATCTACATGGGATATCTCAATCAACATTACTATGGGAGATATTTCAACCATTAGGGAGATTCATCCTAAGTGTCTCTAATGGGGGAATCGATTAGTTATTTTATGGGAAAGTATGTGTGAACATGAAAGGAACACCGGACTAGAGTGGTGGTACCACCATGTGGGGAGGGACTATGGTGGTGGGTTTTAGCCCAGTTAGGTGCTAGTGGGTCTTGGGAGTGGACGATGTTACATTATTTGAGCCACATAAGAAAGATCATTACTTATTTAGTGGAGTAAATCAACTATTATTATCAATGTGTGATGGGTTAAGTGAACATGTTCAGTTCCTCAATAAAAAATAATGCATAAAATGTGTCTTACTTGATCTATTTTTTGGGGATCATCTAATCATAATGTGATCATTTAACTCCTCACAGAAACCCTCCCATGTATTTAGTGGTTCATCGAATGGTAATTTTACACTATACATCCTCCAAGTAAAACCAAATCCTTTTCAATATTAAATATTTTACATTCAATATCTTTTGATAAATATGGATTTTAAAAAAATGGTTATTATGATATGAAAGAATCTTCCGTGCCTGAATATAAGAACTTGAGATGTGATATTGCCTCTAATAAAGATAAATCATTAAAAGAAATATAATTAGTGTAAATACATGAGTAAGATTATGTTAAATAAAAATTAATGAGTTTATAATTCCATTATTGTATTATCAAATGAAATAGGGTACATGGAATCATATTATTCATTCTAACATAATTATTTATTAAAGCCTCGTACCTAAATAAATTCATAGGATTCATGATAATTAATGCATTGTCATTCTAAAAATCATTCATTCATGATAGAGACTACAATAGTTTATGTTTTAGATAAAAATAATGAAGAATATGAGAAGGTGATAGTGATAAAAATAATATACATGGTAATTAAAAAATAAATGTGATGCAATAATAAGTAAATATAATACCCTAAAACTTGTGTGTATTCATATTTCTAATGAAGGGAAAAATGTTTTCTTAATAACAGATTTAGATGATGGTTTTTAATGATAAAATAATGATGGTTTATTTGGAAATGAAATAAATGAGATATTACGTGCATAATATTTTGGATATATTAACATGAATTCAATAAATTTTTGCGATCTAGAAATAATGAGAAACTTTTATACAACATTGTAATAAGTGGAAAGAAATATTTTTAGGTTTCAAAACATTAATTAAGTAGAACCTTGTGTCCTCTGGCATTAAAAGGTTTAATGATCAAATAACTCCATATTTGGTGAATTTTAATGAATAAAAAATGTTAGTAAATATATAGAAGAAGGATTATATGTGTATACTAGTAGATCTATCTCCTCATAGAGAAGGATAATAATCAATAAATTAAAATATCAATAAGAGTGTAATAAAATTATTTATTTAGTGGATATTAATTGTTGAAGTGGTATAGATTCATCCAGTGGACCCTATAAGTTGTGATGTAATAATTGATTATTTTTTTGTTAATGTTATTTTGGATATTGGGTAGATTCTATATTGATGTGTATAAAAAACATTAAAATGAGTATTCCCTTCACCAAAACCTTATAAATCTTGTTTTTATCTCTCTTATATTCTCTTACATACGAGGAGAGAATGTGAGTTATCTTTGAGTGGATTGAGAAACATAACAAGTTCAAGAGGTTGAATTAAAATAGATTTTGTAAAATGAGTGTACCATTGATTAACCACCCTAATTAGTGGAACCATACTGGTCCTTTAAATCCACACATCTCAAACCAATATTCATAAATTGATGAATAAGACACATCTAGACAACGTTCCCTGAGTCTAAATCAAATAAAAATCTTCATGAAAATTGGCGATGATCCAATGATAAATTTAGTCATCATAAATATAAAACACAATGTGGATCATAAGAGGTTAAAATAATATTTATAATAACATTGATATTACAAAAAATAATTTCTAATCCCTTATAACCTATAATTTCTAACATAATAGGTTTTCATGACACACTAGTCCAATATATTTTAATGGGGAAACAAATTTCTATATATCCTAGATACTATATAAAAGAAAGAAATATATCATAGAACATTGTAAAATTCCATACTTGTATCACTATGAAGAATAACTGGATCGGTGTGATTGGTGACCTCAATAATGCCTCCACATATTCCAGAGGATTTCGACTAGTATTAGGGGTTGTATTTTGTACTGTGGGGAGACTATACCCCATATTTTAGTGTGTGCAATAACATTTTAAAAAAATAACCCTCATGAATAAATTATAACTATTATAGCATAATGACAAATAAAACATCCAAATATTAATAGTACAATTTTGGGACATTAATTCAATCATATAGATTAATCACCCATGAAGATGATCATATATATAGAATATAAAAATAAAAAATACCAATGTGGAACTATATCCAATGATAAACCTCACATTACCCATTATCCCTACACATACTTCTCTATCCAACTCAATCAAAACATGAACATCATACCCACATATGTTTGAAACCATGTTAGATTATTATCATGTATCAGAATATAATTTATTCCCAAGATGGGTGTGATTATATTACATACAAGGGAACCACCATTGTGGTCCTACAAATTCTAAAAATGCTGCAATATGTTCCTGTGACATTCTCCAAAAAATAAATATATGTTAAAAATAAATAATATAAATAGAACATTGTAAATCCTTATGAATATGACATATAATGACAATATATTATTTGATGAGTTCTAGAGTGTCTCTGATAATTTCATGATGATCATTACAACCATAATAATAGACTTGTGTCACCTGAGTATCCATATAAGTATCCAGACCTGTAGAATCCCCCTGAAATATAAACATTATTTACAATATCATCATCAACTCTAAACCCATGGAAGACCCACTAATATTATCACATAAATATCACATGATTGTTTTCTCAACCATGTATCATAGATAACATGTATAAGAGTTTTCTCACCCATGCATCATATACCTACCCTACAAGAGTTTTCTTAGATAATAAGAAAAGACCTCCCAAAGAGATTTTTCATTATAAGTATCTCATAACACAAAAATATTTTTTCCCTTAATTAGAATTCAATACAACACCATTAAAATTTTCTATAAATAAATGAAGCAACACCCCTATAATATTTTCTCATTCACTACATGACCACTCCAAGGGAATATACCATGTCACATCAATAATAAAATGATAAACAAGGGATGGAAAAAAACTTAAACCTCCCCATAAATGTTTATACACATGTACAACCTTACTATAGGTTTGTTCTATCATTGATTATTATACTATGATAACCATTGACACATAATAAATCTAGCACTTTACAAGGTCTAATTAGTCTAATATATAAGCCTCAGGACAATTCTTGTCACATGGGGTGTCATATAGCCCGATAATTCTATATTTGGAATGAACTCATATGCCTTATAGATAAATACATTCATGAAACAACCTATATAGGTGGTCCATGTCCCATATCTAATTTTTTGGTGTCTAATTAGGATTGTTTGTTCACAAACTGAGGTATACCCAACCTATGGTCCATCCACCAAGGACAGTATTTTCTCAAGGGGAAGGGCCACTCTCCCCATATCAATCCCATCAAGACTAAAATTTCAAGGTTTCATAAGGTTCATTATTTTTTCAATGATGGATACTCTCCTCATGTCACCTAAAACCCATGTAAAAGTCTATAAGGTTCATAGGAAAGGGACACTATGTCATAACTATCTCATTTCATTTAGGAATACCCCAAAAGGGAGTCTAACCATGAAGGTAATTCCATATGTATCACATACTTGATCATCATTGTAAAGACCCTGAACCTAATAACATAGATCCAATGAATTAAATTATTACAATGGTATAATAAACAAGGAAGTTGCATCTTGAAGGATTGATTCATTAGTAATCATTTGAAAAATGGACACAAACATAATTTTTACATTACAACTTGATAGAAAAATATATATAAAATCGAGTGTAAATATTCATAAACACCTAGATTATCCCTACAAGTCATTCATAATATAAATCATGACTTATTGGGAAAAAATTGAATGTAATAAAGTGATGAGATCATATTAAAATTAAGGTAAAGAGATACAAGAGAAGATATCATAAATTTAAATAATAAATTAAGGTGAATAACTAAAACATATTCCACTAAAACAAAATATTGAGTATTATAATGCATGAATATAAGCTGGATAAATAATTCCATATAAATAATAACATGAAATTTAACCATGTATATTATACTAGTTGAATAATCACATGGATTATATGTTTATAATATCATATTGAGAGAATAAATAATGAAAGACATCATAATCATATTCACATGGCTTCAGGCAAGACACCATAAATAAGAAACATGTCAGATAATACCCAAAATAGTTTGTCGCATTAGACCTACTAATTTATCAAGATGATAATGCTAGCCATGCCTATCACTTAATGAGTCCAATGAGTTCCTCATATGTAAGGGGTGAAACATAATCAACATATACTTTCATATTTAAACTATGATGTTAAATGTTAATAAATTTCCCCAAATAATAATCATACTCACAATCCATTTATAGTAATATAGTGAATGGTATCAATCTATCATATCCAAAATCATTATGATCATGAACCATTTTAATATATGTGGTTGATATTTTCATAATATATCAATCACAATTAAAAATAATATTCAATATAGGGGTTTGAAACTAATTAAAATACAATAATAAAATAATCAAGTAATTATTGAGAGAAATACCTTTTATAACTATTTAAATAAGATTTGTTTTGGAAAATTTATTTTTACTTTAATAAAATTATATTGTAAACATGTATATATCATAATGTAAAATCATTCAGGGTTCTCCCCCAACCCTTAAAATGGGTTTTTGTTAATAAAAATCTTATTTTCAGATAGTAAGTCTTTAAAGATAATAATGCATAATTATTTATGTTAAACATAAAAATAATTGAATTTTTTTTCTAGATAAAATGAGATATTTTAGTAAAATATTGTTTTTTTATAACAGATTATGCAGTGTACATGAAAATAGCTAAGAAATTGGTATGTTTCCTTCAATCAGGCTTGCATATAAGGATTAATTAAAGAGGGAACCATACAATACATGTATTTACCCTTGAAAGAAATATGAATTGATCTAGATTTATGAGTTTGGAACATGTACATAGAATTTAAAAAAATTATATAAAAATAAATAATATTTTTATTGGGGTAAAGTGATAGAAAGTGTAACATGAATAAAAAAGGGTGTTTTGAGAGAAAACCCTTACCTAATGCCCAGAAGCATTCTTGAATTTTATATAACGTATTTGATAATGAAATTAGATTCATTAATAATTTAATCAATAACATATTTATCATTTATTTTATTTAATATAATTTTATTAAGATCAATTATTTTCTTTTTTGATGATTTATATGATTCAATTTCATCATTCGAAATAGTTTGTTCCTTGGTTATTATGATTTGTTCATTTGTACACATGTGTGAAAGATCATGTGAAATGGGAATATTTATAAATAATTGAATTAATTTATTTTTAATGATCATACAAATGATATAATGGTCTTATATATATCAATTTTTCCATATATGAGGATGATTCTTTTGATAAAATGTTAATGATAATCGTTTGAATTATTTTGGTGTTTTTCCGATCATTACGTAGTAGTTTTGTTTTACTAATTTATTATATATATAATGGTTTTAGAACACTAAATATATTTTAATGAATATATAATAATGTTTTTTAACCTTAATAATTTTTTATGTCCATAATTTCAATCATAATTAAAAAATGAAAACTTGTCATTCACAAAGGCGGTATGTCGGAATCTTACAGATTATGTTTTCATTTTTATAATAAAAAGAGGATGAGAAAATAATTGATAATGGATATCCCATTATCATAATAAAGTTACACTGTATATAATATACTATAGTTTCCATTATTGTTTAGATATATGAGTTATGTAAAGAATAAGAAAATTTAAAAAAGTAAAAGAAATATTAAAAAGAACAAAATAAGATTTTACCTCTTAAATTATTCACCTTAAGGACCAATTTATGGAACATTGAAATGGTGTTTTGGTTGATAATAGAATTAAAATAAAATGGGGAAGAAGTTTTGGAATGGAATTGGGTAGAAATAATATCGTATTAAAGGATTTGGAGATGTGGGTAGAATGAGTGGTGAGGGGTGGTATTTAAAGTTGATGAGAGTGGTGTTTTTTTTAATATTTTATTCATATGATTATAATTTTTGTTCCTAAATATGAATAAATATATACTTATCATTAAATTTATTAAAATAATTACAAGGAGTTTTTTATTATGGCTATTTAATAATAAAATGACTCAAGTAAGAGTGTATTTAAATTATAATGTATATATTATGTAAATTATCATATTTTACTATTCAAAAAATAAAATAAAATTAATTTAGAAAAATCCCAAAATTTAACCCAATCCATTTTTTGATATTTAAAATTAAATAATGGATCCCATTTTGTGACAATAATTTTATAGATATGTGAAATTTACTTTTTTAGTAAAAAATCACTTTTACTCTAGAATACCAATTTTAATATTATAATTGATCTTATGACACATTAAAAAATTAATTTATGTCTCATAAAATTATCATAAAATCATATGAAAACAAAATATTAATTAATGAATCTATTTTTTGAAAATAAAATTTCATTTAAATACTTATTTTAATAATAAAATTAAAAAAATTTTATGTTTCTGAAAAATACCAACACTTAATTTTTATTTTTTAAAAAAATTATTTACTTAATAAATGTTATAAATATTACATATTTTCAATTATAAGATACATATATTTTATTTATACTTCTATAGGTAATTATATGATTTTATTAGTCATATAACTATTATTAATGGTTACATTACTATTCCAATGGTCAATTTTAATAGTATATTTATGTTATAAACTCTGTGTGGTGTGAAGCATAAAATATCAAAGATATTATATTTTAAAATAAATATATCATAAAAATATTTTTGGATTACATTCTATCATCCAAAAATATCTTCCTTTAAATTTCTATAATGTCACCACATAAATATATTTGGGTAGTTTTTTTATCAAAAATTCCTTTGGTTCCCACATCACCTCCTCAATTTTATGATTTTTCGAAATTACCTTTTCCAGTCGAGTCATATGATTCCTCCACACTTGTTATTTAGAGTCTAGAATATGGATAGGCTCTCCACATTAAGATAAACCATCTTCTAATTATATTCTTTCAGAAGTGAGGACATGTGTTGGGTCCGACATGTAATTTCTTATAAAAGAGTTTTTGAACACATTTTGTACTTTACAAAGGCTTAGAGGAATCGACAAATGATAACCTTCATCTCCAATTCTATCAATGATTTTAAAAGGTCCAATGTACCTAGGGTTCAATTTTTCTTTTTTTTCCCAATCTTATAACACCCTTCCATGGATATTCATTCAAGAAAACATAATGACCCTCTTGAAGCTAAAAATCCTTTATTTGATTATCAGTATAGATCTATTTTATACATTGAGATACTTTTATATGTGGTTGAAGGTCTTCACCTTTTTTTTCTCCTCTACAAGCTTTGGGCATACATGCATTCTTTCACCAACCTCATCCCTATAAGTTGATCTACAGAATCTATTTCCATACCATGATTCTTGTGGTTATATTTGAACAATTTAATATAAAATATTATTGTAGGAAACTCTACCAATGGTAAATAATACTCCAACATACCTCAAAGTCAAGTGATCAGGAAGTGAATATGTCTTATAATATCTGAATAGTCCTTTCAGTCTACACATTGATTTGATGGTGATAAGAAATTATAAAATGATGATTCGTATCAAAAAATTTATGAATAAATTTTAATAATATTTATATAAATCATTAATAAGTTTCATAAATAATCAAAAGTGGTTCTCTCTGAAGTCTTAAAACATCATTAATATAGATTCATGAAAGGAAATCAATTGGAAAATCATCCCTTATAGAGAGTAAATGTGTAGATTTGGTATATCGATCAAAAGTTACCTGTATTGTGTCATTATTTCTTAGAGACATCAGTAATCTAGGGAAAAAACCTATATTGATGCAATCCATTTTCCATGTATTCATAGGCCGAGTTTGAATGACCCATCTAGGATATTTTATTTCAGGCTTCACTGGTTAATATACTAAATATCTGGATATATAATTAGTTATTTCCCACTTCATATTATTCCACAAGAAATGATCCTTGAAATATATATATACATCTTACTGATTCCATGGATTATAGAGAAATTACAGCTTTGAGAATAATCTAATAATTACTTCATTAGGCCGGGTATAGAAGGAATACAAAGCTTGTTCACAAATTTCAAGATTCCATCTTCATATACAAAGTCTTTCAACTTCCCATCATTCACAAAATTAATTTTATTAAATAGTCTCATCATTATAATGATAATATAAAATCCTTTCCAATAATTTTTCTTTGGAATCCTTTTAAAAAAGTAGTGATATTTTTCATTTCATAATAATTTCCATATACATCTATACTAGATCCATGAAAACAGGATCCCTTCAAATCCTCATTATTTTTGGACACCATGATACATACTACTCAATGAATTTTCTCCCTTATTTTCCTTCCCTGGGGGTTAGTGTATTGAATAATAATAATCCTTGAGTAGCTCAAGATATCTTCTTTGCCTCATGATAATTTATTTCTATGAGAATAAATATTTCAATCTCTTGTGATCTGTATATATATCACATATTTATATATAGATAGAACATCTCCACATACTCAAAGAAAATATTATAGCTTCCTACTTAAGATAAAGAGTTCAATAGTTCTATTCATGAGTTTCTATCTGCCCTAATGAATAGGTGACAAATCTATCTGTATACATAAGGACACAACCAAGTAATTTCCTTGATGCATCACTAAAAATAAAAAATCCACCATTTCCCAATGGTAGAGTAAATATCAGATAATTTAGTAATCACTTATTGAATTATTCAAAAACATTCTTTAAATTAATTTTCCCATATGGAATCAACCCCTTTATGAGTAATCATGGTTAACGGGTAAACTAATCAGTCAAAATATTGATTGAAACACTAATAGTAACATGATAAACTAATGAATGTACATACCTTAGTTATGTTTTTTTGGTTTATTCAATTACATAAATTCATTTATCTTCATAGTATCAAATGAGATTTCATCATTAGAGATAATATAAACAATAAAAGAAATAGTTTGAATCCATAATTCACACTTTCTAAATTTCCCATAGAACTCTTTTATTCTATGAGTATCCATATCAATCTACATTAGGTCCTCATGGTCCACATATATTTTGGAATATATAATGATATCATTAAAAAATAACACACAAAAATCATCAAGATATTCCTTGAACAATTTTTCCACCAGATCCATAATAATGGAGGTTTCATTAGTCATTCCAAATGGAATTATTGTAAACATGCAATGTCCATATTAAGTTCAAATGATCTCCTGAAATATATTCCTTATTCACACAAAATTTATGATATACAAATCAAATAAAGTCTTCAAATAATATTGAACTCTTTGAATTTTATCAAATAAATTATAAATTAGAGGTAGATTATACTTGTTCATTATTTCAATAGCATTGATTTCACTATAGTAGATGCACAAACTCATGGACACATCATTCTTACTAACATATAAATTAGGTAAACCCCATAGAAAAACACTAGGGATAATAAATCCCATATTAATCAACTCCTATAGTTGTTTCATAGCTCTTCTAACCACACATTGTCCATTCTATGTGGTGTGTTTGATACTGGCATTACATCATGGATTAAATCAATAAAAAACTCAACTACCCTCTCTAGAGGATGTCCAAGTAAATAATCTAGAAATACATCAATGAATTCAAGTAAAATAGGTGTGTCCTCAAATTTAATATTTCTTTCCTCATCTATAGATGATGATTTCTTATCTTACCTAAGAAATTAATTTAGAATAGCTAATGGATGCGGATCTAGATATTTCTCAAATGATGAAGACTCTCGTCTAAAGATCATAAATTCTATAATTTTATCACAATTTATAATTTACTTCTCTTTGTAATGTTTTTTTGAATTATATTTAGAAACCCATTTCATAAAAAGGAATATATAAAAATAAACCATATGTATGATGATAATGTTAGCTATTAGAACAAGTTTATTTTTCATAATAGGATCTGCTTGACATATCTTTTTTGAAATTAGGTTTCCAATAGAAGTCTTTACTATAATATCCATTGTAAGGTGGATTTTAAATATCTAATTTTTAAAGAAAATTGGGAACATATAAAGAAATGATATGATCTATAAACAAATAATTCTTTTGAAAAATTTTATGTGATAATTAATGTACTTAGAACCACTTCATTAGGATCTTCACCCTTGATTATTGTGGCTGCATAAGCATTTCCCTATTCCCTTGGACTTTTTTTGGGAACGATTCCTTGATTATTAGGACAATTATTTTCTTAATATCTCATTTCATTACAATTGTATCATTGATAATTTTTAGCTTCTTTCTTTCATATGAAATCACATGCATGGTGGCCTTTTTATCCACATTTTTAACAAACATCCATCCATAATAGGAGTGTTCCATGATTTTTATTTCTACATTTATTATAGGATAGAAAGTAAACTCTTATATTATTCCCCTTTTCCTTATTACATTATTCAGAGTGTTTAGCATCACTCTTCTTCTATTGATTTCTATTAAATTCATAAGATATAGGGAATTATTTATATGAATGTATTTCTAGGAAGACCCACATAATATCTACCTCAAAAAAACTCTAGGATTTTCTTCTAATATTACCCTCAATTTCAATATTAGTATTATGTTCCATAATCTATGTTTTTTAAATCTATATTCCAAGGGTTCTACTAAACCAGCCCTGATAATAACTATAATGACCCTAACCCCAATAGCCTAGAGATGATGCCTTAAATTATTACATTGGTATAATTAACTAAGAAGTCACATCCAGAAGGACCTAGTATTTTATAATCTTTCTAATTACATATAAAAACATCATTGTTACATTTAAAATAAGAATTAAAAAAAATATAAAACTCCAATTGGAACATTCATAAACTCCCAGACTATCCATCCAAGTCATTCATAATATATATTTTCACATAATGGGGAAAAATAAAACATAATAAACATGTGAGATGAGACTATCAATAAGGGTAATAAATACATTAGAAGTTATCATAAACATAAATAATAAGGTATGTTTAATAACTAAAACACATACCACTAAAACATACTCTTGAGAATAATATGCTAAAAATATAATCTAAATAAACAATTCCATATAAATAATCACATGAATATTTACCATATATATTATAATAATTGAATAATCACATGGTTTTTCAATTAATAATATCATAATGATTGAATTCATAATTTCGGACAACATAAACTTATCATCATAGATTTGAACAAGACACTATAAAAAGGTAATATGACATCAAAAACCAAAACTATTTTTTATCATTAGACCTACTAATGAATTAAGGGTCTATAGAGATCCTCAACCATAACATCCTTTGTTGAATGAATTAATCATATGAATGGTGTGAAACATAAACAACATATACATTCAGATAGATACTATCATGTGAAATGTTAATAATGTTCCCCAAATAATAAACATAATCATAAAACCATGTGAGTAATATGGTGAGAGGTATAAATATTATACATACACAATCAAAATGATCATATAAAATTTAGTAAAATATGGTAAATAATATCATAAATTATCGATAATAATTAATCATAATATTCAATAGACTATGATGAAATAGATGAAAATACTCTAATAAATTCATCAAGGAATTATTGATAGAAATACAACTTTTTTACATTGTAAATAATAATTCTTTTGGAAAAAAAAATCAGTTTTATTTGTCATAATATCATATTTTAAACATTTTTATCACATAAAAAAGTGATGAAATGATAAATTATATTTATGGAAAAATTTATGTCCAAGTGAAGTGAAAAAAAGAAAAAAGCATCATTGAAAAAGATCCACTATAGTGGGGTTTAAGAGAAAATATAAAAGTTTCTTTAAAGCAGACATAGATTAATTATTACAATAAAACCCAAAAATAACTAAAACGGGTTTTACTCATAAAAAGGATATTTTATAATAATATTATTTCTCATGAAATATTATGGATTTTAATTGAAAATTAGTGAGTTTCCTTTAATTGGGTTTTCTTATTAGGATGAATTAAAAAAGGGATCTTATAAAACATGTATTTACCATAAAAGAAAGATGAACTATTGTAGATAACAGATATTTGAACATATACATGGAATTGATAATAATTATATAAAATTAAAGAATAATTACATTTGGTTATAGAGAGATAATGTGTAACCTAAATGAAAAATGGAGGTTTGGGAAGAAACCCTTACATTTTCTCCGAATGTTTTCTTTACTTGTACTTAATGTCATGGATAATGAAATTTGAGTCTTAAATAATTTAACTCATAAACTATTCCACATGTATTTAATTTTTTATAATCTTATTAAGTACATTTATGGTTTTTTATGAGTTATAAGATTCAATTTCTTCCTTTGGATGTGTTCGTTACCTTGATTTTTATGATGGGTTCACTTGTATACATGTAAAAAATATCATGTGAAATGGGAATAGTTATCCAAAATTTAAATTATTTATTATTAATGAACCAAAACAATTTTTACTGTTATTATATATCACATTCCCATATACAAGGAATATTTATTATATAAAATGTTAATGATAACCATTTTGATTATTTTGGTGTTTTTAAGATCATCACACATTAGTTTTTTATTAATTAATATTATATATATATACAAGTTCCAAAATACTATATATTATTTAATAAATATACTATAATTGGTTTTAACTATAAAATATTTTTATGTCCATCCTTGAAGGCAGTATCAAAAAATGGAAACTCATCATCCATGATGGTGGTAAATTGACACATCATGGGCGATGTTTTCATTTTTAGAATAAATTTAAGAAGATACAAGAATTGATGGTGGATATACCATTATAATAATAAAATTAAATTATATAGAATATAATGCTGTTATCATTCATGTTTGGACATATGAGGTAAGGAAAGGATTAGAAAATGAAAGAAATTGAAAGAAAAATTTAAAAAACAACATGATATTTTACCTCTTGAATTCCTCTTCGTGAGATCCTCAATGAGGAATATTGAAATGATATTTTGCGATTGACCAAGAATAACTGAACCTAGTGGAGTTGTTTTTAAGATGTATTGAGAATAAATTTGATAAGATTCAAGGCTTTGAAGGTGTGAGGATTATGGGAGATATTTATAGTGGATGAGAGGGGTGTTTTTTAATATTTTATTCATTTGTTCATTATTTTGGATGAAGAAAATGATTAGATTGGGAATTATAAATAAATATATTTAAATAATTATTTGTAGTTTTATATTATGGTGACTAAATCATAAATGATTTAAGTAATAGTGTATCTAACATATAATGTATATATATTGTAAATTTCTTTAGTTTACTATTAAAAAAATTTAAGTATTTATGAAAAATCCCAAAAATTCTCCCCAAAATCTTTTAATCATCTATAATTAAAAAATGGACTCTTTTTTATGAAAATAAATTTCTAAATATGTTAATTTAAT
Source organism: Viscum album (assembly GCA_963277665.1). Classification (NCBI taxonomy): domain Eukaryota; kingdom Viridiplantae; phylum Streptophyta; class Magnoliopsida; order Santalales; family Viscaceae; genus Viscum; species Viscum album. The sequence goes on along the minus strand of OY728141.1, from coordinate 584,947,997 downwards.
TTAAAAAAATATTGATATAGTTAAAAAATACTGATTTTAATATTATAACCGAATTTTTAACACTTTCAAAAATTAATTAATATCTCATAAAATTATGTTATAACCAATATAAAACATAATATTAATTTAGGATTTTATTTTATGAAAACATATTTTATATTAAGTTATTATTTTATTGATAAAATTGAAACTAAACATTTATGTTTATGAAATATACTAACTTGTAATTTATCATTTTAAAAAAATTAATTTTCTTATTACATGATATAAATATACCATATTTTAATTTATAAGATACCTACATTTTATTTATACTATTATAGGTGAAGATAAATTTCTATTGGTCATATAACAATTCCTTATGGTCAAATTAGTACTCTAATTGTCATATTTAGTAGTGTATTATGGTTTTAAACTCGATGTTGTGTAAATTATAAACAAATGAATATATTATATTTTAAAAGGGGAATACCAAAAAGTCATGGAGCGTTATAATCAGTGAACAAATCCAAAACATTTATGCATGAGGCTAAGGTGGTTTTAGAAAATTTACTAGTCAATTACTTCATTTTAGTAATCCATGTATTTATAGAATACTTTTTTTCATATTTATTAGTATTCTTAAATAAGATAGTTAAATTAATTTTGTTAATTAATTTTTAAAAAAGAAAATTTTATTAGACTAATTTATTATATAATTATATTTAAAAAATTAATTTTAATATTATAGAATTTTAATTTGAAAAAAATCATTTTATTATTTAATTTCTAATGATGAAATTATCTTAGTATAAATTTTTGATAATTTCCTGAAAATGTTTAATTTTTGTGGAATATTAAAAAATACAATTGTTATTTTTAAATACAATATATTTTGTTATATCGTAAAGAGATGTTTATGATATATTGTTTTTAAAAATAAATTATTAATAAATTATGATATTATAAGAGAAAATAGTTTACAAAAAATAATCCAGAACATATAAATTATACTTTTCATGATAAGTATAAAAATTATTGTTAGTGTCGACACAATTACTATGTAGAAATAACAAATTCCAACATGGGTTCTTAAGATAATAATTTATTTCTAAAAAGTATATTGATGAAATTTTTATTAATTATTATGTATTATTTATGCTTTTATAAGTAAATTTCAAATTCAAGTGTTATAATACTTGAGTCTTATCCAAATGCATGTGTAATCCTTCTATAGGGAAAGAAAAGACAAATTAATGACTTTATGTTTTTTTATTGACATGGATTTGAATAATTATAATTAATTAAATATTATAAATGATTAACATGAAAATAATTAATTTATTTTTATGATAGTAATTTTTTTTCAATTTTTATATTTGAAATAATTAACAAAAATTGTTATGAAATGCTGATGCAGTGCATGTGAAATTAGAATAAAAATAAAGAGAATGAATTTTATAGAAAATATAAAAACCATTAAATGAAAATAAATTTAATTAAATATTTTTCTATGAACACTTTTATTTCAGTACCTTATTTTTATTTTAATTTAAAACATTTTGATCCAACATGAATCAATTTAAGACCTTTATAATAATTTATTTTAATGAAACACAAGGTGTTCACACTATAGTTTTTTATTTGTATAGTATTTTAGTATATAAATTTAAAAAGTATTTTTAAAAAGTAAATATTCTTCTATAATATTATAAAAACATCTTTTTCATGGAATTATATTTTTTATTTTTATGGATTAAATATTTTACTTAATGGGTTTCAAAATGATGATACATTAGTTACATAATTATTAAAACAATAAAATTAATGAAATTAAAAATAATAAAATAAATGCAATTTTATATTTTTATGTAATCGAGGAAATATCTTGGTGATTATGAGATCTATATGATATAATAACAAAATTTGGAATTGGAATATTTTTATGTGTTTTTATCATGGTTATGAATACTATTTATTTTGACAAATGTTTTTTATTTAATATAATAATTAATTAAATTATTTAAAGATCAAAAAATATATTGAAAAAGGCCAAAAAATGATATGATTTTTTAACAATGTGATACCCAATGATTTTAGGCCTTATTTAAGTATATTACCCTATATTAGACTTTTTATATTTTAATATTTTGAATAATTCTTAAATAACCCCTCACCTCAATTATAAAAAAAGACTCATCCCTTCACAATAATTCATCACCTTAATCCTTATTTCTCTACTATAATCTACAAAATTACATTATCCTCATCCCTTTTTACATTATAATGCTTCTTTTCTCATAGAATGACCACATCTATGATACTTAAGTAGGTTCTCATGGAGAAATATTCATGTTGAAAATTATTCCTTATTCTCTTTTAAATTATTTTTCTCTTCTACCTTATCCTATCTACATATCCAATGATTCATGATAAGTCCAATATCATATATAGGTATACTATAATTTTATCATGTTAGTAGTATAACCATCATCAAAATATCTTACCTTCTCATTTTATTTTTAAAAATGAAATCATCATCCTTGGTGTGCATATTTTTCGCAATCCTAGATGATGAGTTTTTGTTTCCCTTTACCAAAATCATGGAAAGTGTAAATTAAATAATAATTTTTAAAAGGATTTAAATATTTGTTTTCTATCTTATTGAGTATTATTCTATTTTACACAAGAAAATCCATAACAAATCAGCTATGATACCATGAAAAGGCCGAGCCTAAATAATAGAAATAACAACATATTGTAAATATTTGGGTGGATATTTGTTTTAAAATGATCATATAACATATTAAAAATATGAACATAGTTTAATAAGAAATTAATAACTCATTTTAATAATTTATATATGAGGTTTTAAAACATTTTATGTAAGTATAACCCGAGGTAAGAGACTTTTCATTGAAAATCCTTTTAAATGTATCTTCTATGAAATTCAAAAAGATTGATTTTTTATATGGCCTAAGCGGTTATAAAATTTTTCATGAATATTTATTACTATAATTTTTCATTCATATGTTTTCATAGTTATTTTATAATAATATTATTTCATTAATTTATGTGTGGTTTCTATATATTAAAAATGATTTTTATGAGAAAATTGTATTTTGATATTCGAATGTGTTTTTCACATGGGTTTAAATGAGTTATCAACAGTTTTATTCATGATATATTACATTGAAATTTATTATTAATGGTTTTTATCATTATATCTCAATATATTATGGGTTGATCCCCATTATAACTTTTTATATTCCAGGTTGAGCCCCATTGTAGCTTTAGATATGATGAGTGAACCCCATTATATCTCTCCAATGAATCGACAACTCTGAAGATGGAAGTAGACTGAAAGGTTATTCAATATTTAATGGTGAATATAGGAGTGATATGGTAAATATTTCTAAAGGCACCAAATTTATTTTTCTATTCATAATAATTAGTTTTCATGAAAAACGATTTTAATGGGTTTTCATGTTATCATTGGACTAATAATTTTCTTTCATTTTGTTCCTTCCTAATTTTTTTGTGTGCATCCAAATTTTTTCAAATGTTTTTCACATGGTATAATAATGGTTAATAGAAAGAATAAATTAAATATTACTTATATGAATATTTGTAAAAGAGATATTGTTTTATTTTAAAAATATTTCATGCTGCAAAAATGTATATTGTCTTAGTAGTATCCTATTTTTATGAATGTGGTGTGTTATGTATGTATTATGATCTAATTATATAAAAATGTATACCTAAAAATATCTTCATGTGAAAGGTAATAAACTATGGATCAATAATCAGGATTATATAATGTTTTAAGGCTACGTCCTAATAGTTTGTATGATAGGATGATTTTGATAACATTTGGTGTTAGGAGGATTTTAATAGAATACAATAAATGATTTTTACATAATAATTAATATAAAATGATATAGAATTTAATTATTATAATACTTCTTCATCTATGATGTTCTTATTAAGAATGGTTTTTCTAAGAATAAATAAGGACGAGAAGTACAAAGGAACTTATATAATTATGGTCTTATGAATCATCAGCTAAGCATAGTGGGAATTGGAACTGAGAAGTTTTGGATAGTAATGGATTTGATGACTTGGGTGATAAATAGACGTGGTATCCATGATATTTTGGAACTTAATATAATATGAAAAACATTTATTTTGTGGATCATTTCATGAGGAAATATCTTTCATCATTCAGTGGATCATCTAACCACCTGGTATTCAAAGGACGGATCAATTCACTAGAAAAGATATTTGATGTAATGATATGTTCAAAACCTCAAAATGAAACACTTTCAATTTATCATTTTTATGGTAAAGCTAATTGATAATAGTGTTTGGTTACGAATACCAGATATAAAGAAGATCTATATTACATATAATGGAAAAAATCAAAGGATCTTATCCATGATAAATATTTTCCTACTATTTTTGGACTCTGAATGGGAAAAAATATCTATAATTGAGGAAAAAATAAAAAATTTTCATAGCTATATATGATAAAAATTCACAATATTTGTCAGATATGTGATGGATATTTTTCGAGACACTAATTTAATAATTAATCATTTTTCCTAAGTATTGAAACTAGTTTTAATAAGAGTATTTTTTTCATGAGAAATTATAATTTGTGAAAAATATATTAATTATGCTGAAAATGATGAAATTGAGTTTATTGACACATATGTTCCTAATGATGACAATAATGAAAAGTGGTTAGGTTTGTAGGATTTAAAGAATAATTCCTCAAAGAAATTTTCATGTAATAAAATCAAATTACATTCTTGTGAAAAGTTTGGTAAAAAAAATCCTAGAGAATTTAATGTAAATTCTAGGAAGTGATATTGATGTGAAAATATTAGACACACGACTCATGAGTTAAAGGAAAATGATCATAAGAATAAGGAGAATCTAATGGAAATATTCTTTAACTATAAGGAGTTGGTTCATTTTGCTAATGTGTGTCTAAAAATAGTCACCTGGGATGAAAATCAACATAATTGGAAACAAAATTTTGTGGAAAAATAATTTTCAACTAATTTAGAATTTATTGAGATATCAAACAATGTGTATCAGGTGCATCGATTATTTTTACATAATCTTCCAATGTGTACTTTAAACTGGGGTCCAAACATTCAGTCATTTATAAAATTTTTTTTTGGTAAATTTGAAACTCTACCTCAATAAATGAATCCATAACATACTATTAAAACACATAGTTACAATATTAAGTCAAAAATAAATTACATTTTTTTTTCATTTTTTGTATGTAGAAATCCATTAAATGAAAACCTTCATGTTTTTCCTTTAGTAGAGTTTGTTGTTATCATGGGTATAGATTAGATTTCTATTTAACATTCTAAGATATATTGTAGAGATAAAGATGTTTCTTTTCAGAAGGAGTTTGAGTTTTTTTACATGAATGAACCCATACCATTTGAAATATATTATAAAGTAGAGAAATTGAAAAAATATGGAAATAAATGTTATCTTTCATATATTGCTGAAAAAAACTCTTTAAATTAATGATGTGTTAGTGGTAAATGAGTATTTCTAGGTTTTTTCATGAAAATATTCTCAGTTTTATTCCTAATCACGAGTTTTAGTTTAATATTGAATTATTTCTTGATGCTAAGTCAAATTCAAAAACTTGTATCAAATAGCTCAAGTAAAACTTCTAGAATTAAAGAAGCAGTTTCTGGAATTGTTTAGTAAAGGATTCATCAGACATAGAAGTTCACCCTCGGGTGATCCTATCTTATTTATTATAACTAAATATGGTCTGATGATATTATTCATTTGTTATATGACCTTGAATATCATCACTATTAAGAACATGTATCATTTATATTATACCGATGATTTGTTTTTCCAACTCAAGGGAGATCAATATTTTTCCATGATTGACACAAGATTTGGGTACCATCAATTGATGTTGAATGATTATGAAATTACAAATATAGTAGTTTGTAATACATATGGGAATTAGGAATTTTTATGCCATTTTCATTGATAATTTCCCCTGTAGTATTTATGGATCATAGAAATATAATTTTTCAATAGTATTTGGATATGTTTTTGGTTGTTTTTATTTATGATATTTTCTTGTCTTAAAAAATTTATGAGGATCATAAAAAAATCAATGAATTGTCATGAAAACTATTATAGAAAATAATTTATATAGAAAATTTAGAAAATACGATTTCTAGTTACAACATATGTATTTCCATCGGCATGTTGTTAATAATGATGGTGTAATAGTTGATCCCAAAAAAGTTTTTGATGAAGGGAAAAGACCTAAAAATATTTATAAGATTCATAGTTTAATGGATTAGCAGGTTATTACCAATGGTTTGTTAAATAAATTCCATGGTTATCTAGCCTGATAACTAAGTTCAAAAGAAAAGGGGTTAGATTTATTTTGAGATAAGAATGTGATATTTATTTTCAAGAAATTAAAAAGAGATTGGTTAATGCTCATATTTTTGATTTTGTCTCAAGAAATGTTGATTTGTTTCATCTATAGTAATGCTTATATGAAGGGATATTGCTGAGTTATAATGTAGAATGATTAGGTAATTTCTTATGCTTCATATAGTTTAATCCTCTTGAGTTAAATTATCCTACCCATGATTTAAAATTTACTACTGTTGTTTATGTATTAAAAATTTAAAGGAATCATTTATATTTTTTCAAGTGTGAAATATATAATAACCATAAATGTTTGATATATATATTTACTTGGAAGGAATTTAACATGATGTAGAGAAGATTAAATCAATTGATAATGGATTATGATTTAATGATTGGTAACTATTCATGAAAAGTGAACAAAGTATAATATTCCTTGAGTTAAAAATATAATGTATCCTTGACCATATTATGTGTGGAACACAACCATTTAATTATTTATTCGATGATTTTTTTCTTGTAAGATGTTGGTACAAAAAATTACTCTAATTTGTTTCATGTGTTTATGAATTCATCTGAGTCAGATAGAATTAAGCATGCTTAGAAGGAAGACCGTGAGTCACATGAAAAGGTAGTGTTGGTTAAGAAAGTTAAGTTGTCAGAATTTCATGTTGAGGAATATTTTGTCTTGAGATGTGGAAAAATATTATGCGTGCCTTGTGATTCCCAGCTGATGAAAGAATAGTTAATCTAGTATCATAGTTATCTATTTTTAGTTTATAATGGAAGCACAAATATGTACAAAGAAATTTGGGAGAATTACTAATGGGATGCAAAGAAAATATATATTACTAATTTTACAATGAAATGATTGATTTGTCATTAGGTTAATGTAGAGAGAAAACTACCAAATGGGATACATTAGACTTTTATAGTTATAGAATGGATATAAAAAATTATATAAATAGATTTTGTGGTGGGTATACCAAATACTTTTTGAGGTAACAATTTAATTTGGATTATTATTGATCAACTGAAAAAATATGCATATTTCATTCCTATTAGAGCTACTCATTGTTAGAGCTACTCATTGTTGATATCGCCATTCACAGTTGTAACCCAAATAGATTTTCAGGGTACTTGTAGTTCCTCTCTCCATTAAATATTACCATCATCCTAGTTTCACTTCAACATTTTGGAAAGGCCCTCATATATCATTGGGTAGTAAATTAAATTTTAGCACCGAATTTCATTCCCAATATGATGTATATATTGAGTGAACAATTCATAATTTAGATGAAATATTATGTGTATGTACAGTAGATTACCAAGGAAGTTGGGTTCAAAATATTTCTTTAGATTAGTTTTCTTATTACAACAGTTTTCATTCCAGTATACTGATGGATCTTACTGAGGCAATGTATGTAAAGCGATGTTGAACTCTATCATTTTGGGATGATGTTAGGAAAAGGAAGTTTATGGGAATTTAATTTTTATAGGAAGTGGATGAGAAAGTAAATATGATCCAATAATATATAAGGGAATATTATATCATTTAGAAAATTTATACAAATAATAGGAGAAAATACCATTTTTTCAAGGTACATTATCTTATTTTCCTCAAAATATCTACATAAAAATGTGTTATAAATTTTGGTGAGAAAATAAATACAATTAATTTATTCATTAGACCTTCAAAAATTTTGTAACGAGTTGGAACAGCTGCATACTGAGTATATTTTCCTTTGAGTTTATATCAGGTACAAAATGTTTTTAATTTTTTGATGGTGAGAATATATTTTCCAGATCCATATCATGTTTTGTGCCAAACGTGGTTCATATGGAAGATAACCTTTCATATGAAGAGTAAACTGTTTAGATTTCTGATTTATGAGAGAAAGTATTGTGAAATAAGCTAATTTATCGTGTTAAGATCCTGTCAAAAACACCACATGGTTGAAAAAGCAACATGTTAATCTCAAAATGATATGAGGGAAGTGCATCTAAATTTGTTCAATAAGTAAATAAAATTGTGAGGACACACTTTAAAAATGGGTGAGAATGTAAAAACACAAGTATTTATAGAATAATATATTTTAATATTTATTAATAATTAAGAATTAAATATTTAAATTCATTATGATATGTATTTTGGAGATAAATAATTTTATTAAATCGAATTCATATATAATTATATTTAAGTTAATAATTTTTTGAAATTTTATAATTCTAATTTTACAAAACTATTTCCATTTTTGAAGTCAAAATATTCAAATTTTCTTATTATTTTTTTTTTATAATTTTCTAAAAAAATTTAATTTTTAATTATTATTAAAAAAATAGTTTTTTTAAATATGGTATCTTTTAGGATATCACAAAGATATAGGTATGCTATAAAGGTTTATTAAAAATAATTCTTTATTAAATTATGATATTATAAGATAAGTGTTTTAACAAAAATAATTGAGAACATTTAATGTATATTTTCATGATAAGTATAAAAATTGTTGTGAGTGCCAATGCAGTGTTTGCACAGTTCTAGAAAAGTAAAATAAAGTTCCCTTTTAAAATCAATTTAGTTATAATAAGTGTTTTCATGATATTTTTATTAATTATTATGTATTATTGATTTTGTGGTATTTTTATTTCATATTATAGAGTTATACAACCTGAGTCTTATACAAATGCACATACAATGCTCGTGCTAGGCAAGAAAACATAAATTAATAAATTAATGAAGATTTATTGTCATTGATATGAGAAATTAAATTTAATTTAAAAAATATAAATGATTATATGAAACCTAATTGAATTAATTTTATGAAATAAATTTATTTTTGATTTTTATATGTGAAATAATTAACATTAATGGTTGTGTTACACTAAGGAAGTCCCCGTGCAAGCCTAATAAAAAGAAAAATACTGATTTTATTAAAAAATATCAGCACTATTAAATAACCCCATATTTGAATAAATATTTTTTTATGAGAAATTATCCTCCATTAATTTTTTTTATTCAAATTTCAGACATTTTATATCCACATGAATCACTTAAATACAATAACAATATTTTATTTAAATAAAACACAAGCTGTTCACACAATATATTTTAATTTTCATATTATTTTTATATATGCTTTTTCAAAAAAAAAGAACACAACTCATCTTTTTAAATCTAACAAAATTGGGTTTTTCATTTAATTTTATTTCTAATTTTTAGGTGGTAAATAATTACCTTAATTTCTTGCACAATGATGATATAATTAATATTAAATTATAAAATAAAATAAATTAATGATTTTAAAAATAGTAAAAAAAATACAATTTTATATTTTAAAGTTAATCAATGAATCATATAGAAGAATATGATATGTATAATATATAATAAGAAAAATTTGGGTTACAAACTTTTTTTGATGTTTTAATGTTATAGTTATCAATAGTGTATATTCTAAAAAATATTATTTTTCCTAAATATAATAAATAATTAAATTAATTAAAAAACAAAAAAATATTAAAAAATGAAAAAAATGATAGGATTCTATAGATACTATGATCCCCTATTATTTTTATGCCATTTGAATGTCTCTATCCATTTATTAGACTTATTATATTTAAATATTTAATGTATTGTATAAATAACCCCCTCCTCAATTATAGAAGGAGACTTATCCCATCAAAAAATATCATCATGTTGAGCCTTATTGCTCAACTATACTCTGTCAAATTCCCTTATCGTTACCCCCTTTCCACATTCTAGTGATTATGGCCTCTTAAAAAGTCCACTTCAAATATCCTTAAAGTGGTTGTCATGGAGATATATTCAATAGGTAAACTCTTCATTCATAATATTTAAATTCTTTCTCACATCAACATTATCCTCACCCCAATAAAATGTTTCTTTATAACTAATGTATCATATATATTCTAGAATGATTTTTAGAGGTATATCCACCATAAAAATCTATTATTTCTCTTTTTATTCTTAAAAACAAAATTGTCATCCTTGGTATGTTAATTTATTACCTTCATGGATGATGAGTTTTTTTATCCCTTTACCACAATACTGGATTTTTAAATACACTTGTAATTGTTTAAAATGACCAATATATATATATTTTCTCTCTATGGAGTATTATTTTATTTTACAAAAGAAAATCCATATTGAAATGACCATGATACCATGAAACGAACGTACCCAAAACAACGAAAAAAAATATTGTATATAAATTTTGTGGGAAGATATTATAAGAATGTCATATATGGTATTATAAATCTGGATATTATTCAATTATAAATTAATAAATATTTTAAAATCATTATACTGGATGTTTGAAGACATTTAAAGGTAGTTGAACCTGAGTTAAGGGAATTTTTTTAATCCTTTTAAGTGTCTCTTTTATGAAATTTAAAATGATTTATTTTTAATAAGAAATGAGTGTTTTATCTTACATTTATGATTCATTATCACTATAATGTTTCTTTTATATGTTTTCATTGTTATTTTTTCATAATACGATTCCATTATTTTGTGGATGGTTTATATATTTTATAAGTTATTTTTACGTGAAAATGTTATTTTGATATAGGAATGTGTTTTGATCATGTTTTTAAATGAGTTATCAATGGATTTATTCATGATATCTTCCACAATTTTTTTTATTATTTTTGTTTGAGTTCATTATTTCTCAAGATATAATGGGTTGAGACCCATTATAACTCATTATATGAGGAGTTTAGCCCCATTACAGCTCAAGATATGATAAGTGAGCATCATTATAGCTTTCCAATGCATTGGGTACTCTGTAGATGGATGTAGAAACAATGGTTTTTCCATTATATAGGGTTAATGTAAGTGTTATATGTTAAATATGACCCACAAAACCTATGTTATTTTTCTATGCATGCTAACGAGTTTTCAAGAAAAGGGTTTTGTATTCAGTATTCATGTTTTTAATAGACTAATGATTTTTCATATTTATGTTCCTTATTGAGATCTTTATACCCATCCTATGTTTTTAAATTGTTCTTCACTAGGAATAAGGATAGGTAAGATAAATAATTAAGTTATTATAAAAATTATGATGGTTTTTTTTAAAAATAACTGATGTTTTACTTTAAAATTATTAATGTTGGAAAACATGGATATTATTTTAGTAGTATCCTCATTTTATGAATGTGGTATATTATATATGTATTATGAAAAAATTCTCAAAAACTCTAAACCTTAAATGATATATAATGTGACAGAAAAAAATGCATTGACTAAAAATCAAGATTACATAATGGTTTTAGAATAAGTCTTTATATGAATTTTGTTTAAACATAATAGTTATCATAGATAAAATAATTAAATTAATTATCGAAAATTTTAAATTCCCTTGGTGGTGTGAAAAAAGATCACACATGTCAAAAATAGCACGCATTATTCCATATAGTACTATAAAGGATCACCTACCTCATTATACGTTTTCCTCTTTATTTTGTATTTTGAAAACACTAATCTAGGTTTTACCAAGATTATCCATGTTTTTGAAATCACCACAATCAACTACCTATGTTACTGAGATCTTAACACATGTAATATCATAATAAATAATCAATTATATAATTTATTAAAAAATTACATATATACTGAAAACTCATCATGCACCAAAAGATCACCAATTCTTCTAGAATTTGTGGGGTAGAGATACCTGAAACATTACCATACCCATATCAATCCAAATACCAAACACATCACACCATTTCTATTTTTTATTTTATTAAATTTTGAATAAAATCCATATATGATTCATGGAATAATTCAACATCATTTAATTAAAAAAAATATTATTGATAGAAGTCATCATATGACTTCTTCTTTAAGGGAAGGGTGAAAGACCCATATTAAATTTTTGATTTAAGCAATATCTACTAAAACATACAATAAAAACCTACACAAAAAAATGGTGAATCAGTGATGATTTAGGAATAGTAATATTATAGGAAAATGGATACACCTATACCTCAGTTTTCTAAAGAAAATTCCTTAAAAAAATCCCTAACATAAAGGGAGAATATATGAGGAAGTGATGGTTCATCACCTATGACATGTTCTAAAAATGATCCATAGATGAGTGAGATTCCATATCCAAAACACGAGGTAGGTGGTGTAGAATTTCAATTCTAATAGTTTTATGTCACACCGATGAGTCGGTGGTTATCACTAGCCGGTTGGTGGTTTTCTACAACCAAGGCTACCATAAACACCCTATATTATTTTGATGTAACACCTGAAGACTTAATAATATTTTACTTTAGAATAAATTTAATATTTTTTCAAGAATTAATTATATATAACACTATGTAACTATTACTCTATAAAAAAAATTATGTTTAGATACCACTTCACACAAAATTATTCTTTTCTTTCTCTACACAGAACACTGAGGTTATCTTGTGGAAGGCACAATACTATATTTTACCTGAATATAATAAACTATTAATAATATTCTTTAATATGATAGTTATCAACATACCATTAGAATGAAATTTATGAAAATTAATAACAAAATTTGGAAAATATTTTTTTCATATGTTTCTATAATTATTTTTTGATATAAATTAATGTAGAACCAAACTAAATATAATGTATGTGTTTTTATTTAATACTATATTATGACCAATAAGGTATTTTATCATAATAAATTAAAATAAATAAAATTAGAGAAGAATCATAATTACTTCTATAAATTATTTATCCAATTAAATATTTTTTCCATTTATCCAATAACTTTTACCCCATAAGAAAATAATAAACACATCATTAATCAGAAAAATCTATATTTTAATATAGGAGGTTTTTCAACTTTTTAATGGGCATCATATTTTAGAAAAACAATATTGAAACATTTATAAATTTTATAATAATAAATAAACTTCATATTTTAATTTGGAATTTAAAAATTATTTTAGGGTGAATTATGGTATTTTTCGAAGAAGGTTAGATTTTTTATAAATAGTTAAAAATACTAAATTTTAATTGAAAATTGACTTTCCATCTAAATAATTTATGAAGTAAAATTATATTTAAATTTAACATTATATAAGTTATATATCAATTATTCCAATTTATGTCCATTTAATCCATTTCACATTGAAATTTTATATAAAAAACTCTTCAATGTTTAGAAAAATTTTACTTTTAAAACCTGATTTTTCATGTCTTCTACGAGATTAAATTAAAATTAATTTCTACCAATTCTTTGTTATCAAAATTTAAAAATTTATTCTATATTTTGAAGAATAATTATTTATAATATATAGTAAGGTAAACTTATTTTTCAATGTCAATATAAGTGAATGTAGTTAAAAAAATTATCGAGATTAAGGTAAAGTTAAACTTAAAATGGGTCTAGACCATAAAATTAATTGAAAAAATGATACAGAATCATGTCCAAAACCTATTGTATTTATATATTTATAATATATCCTAAGTTTGGTATAATTTTTCTTAGTATTTGATGAAAATTATGCAATGGGTGCCTTTCAAATTTTTTCTCTTTTTTATATTTACAGGAATACCACTCATCACCCACTATAAAAAGGTAGTCACCCATCCCAATTTTTCACACTTATAATGGTATTTCTACTATCCAATCATTAAAAAATGAACTCCAATATTATCACCCCTCATTCTATAATCTTCAACTTGTTCATAAAAAATTGAGGATGTCTTTTGGTATAAACCAAAAGGAGTTACCAAAATAAGTGGTAACGTTATTCAACAATCATTTTTATTTAAATTAAATATACATCCCTTAAAATAATTTTTATATCATGATAATATAATATAATGAGTATCTTAAATATACTGATATGTTTTCTAATTTATACATTGATCTACCATATTGAGAATTTATGACATTAATTTATCCATTTCCACCATTCATGGTTCAGAACAATGATGGATTTATAGTTTATATATAATATATATTATATTACTAATTTATTAATTATAATTTAATTATTAAATAACACTTAAGCTCATGATTTCTATTTTTTGGGAATATGATAAGAATTTTTTTGAATGTGTGGACTATTTCCTCCTCAATGTGATGTCATTCATTCACACTATACATGGAATGTATTAATGATTATTTTAAAAACTATACGTAATATTTATGAAATAATTATGATCATAGAATTATAATATAAATATATTTCATTTAATTTTCATTCTTTTAATAATAAAATTATATAGAAACATTGTTCATGTCTACATATGACCTACCGTTTCCATGAACGGTGTATTTTATTTATTATCTCAAAATCTTATGGATTAATCTAAATATATATATAATAAATATATATGATACTTAAATCATGGATAACATCTTATATATTAATAAATAAGTATCTAAAATATAATAAAAAAATTAGAAGTCAATACATACTATAAAATATAGGAAATTGACATCCAAAATAATGAAAATAATGAAATATTGTTAAGAAACGGATAAATAAGATATTATAAGAAGTTAATATATGATATTATTAATATGTATATGGTTCCCATATAAGTTAATAACATGATTAAAATCATTAAATATTATAATAATGAATTATAACCCAAAATAAAACATAAGGTAATGGATTTTCATTTAACATTTTACATCTATGAGATAAATGTCATATTCATCACTTACTTTTTTGTACAGTGAATCTAATGCCCCATTTGATATATTATATCATGAATCCTTTTTTATTAATGGAAATAAATTTTCAACATTGAATTATATCATCCAAGTTGACTTAACTATAAAATTACCAACTACTAAAATTTATCTTTCAATCTCACTTTCTTCTATGATTGTTATCTTTCCCTTAAAATAATCACTTTTTAGTAATCATTTTTTAATTGAAATTTATATTTCATTATGATATCCATATTCTTATATGATGGATATGATTATTTTAGAATCCATATATTATTTTTATATATGATTGTTAATTTGAATATTATTTAATTTAATGAGGTAATATTGGCCAATCCATATATTTTACTCAATAATAATATTCGATAGGGCACATTGTTTAAGAATTTTAATTGATCATTTGATATATGTGGAATTCCATGGACATGAATTACAGAAGTTGGGGATATATTAATTCATTCCCCATCTACATTACTATTACATCATTATAAAGATAAACAACATAATAGTATTACACATAGAGGATCTAAAGGTTTAGTGTCTTGGAAAAAATAGGACCATACATAACATTTAAAATATAAAAAATAATCATTTATTTAATTAATTATTATATATATTTTTATTGGAAATTGACATATCATTAGTAAATATAGTCACCTGAGGATATACATCAAAATGGGGTGAGATAAATGCCCAGTAAGAGGACATATATTAACAATATAATAATGGGTGAGCATAATCATAACATAGGCAATGGATCGTGAACATGAGAGGAAGAATTAATAAAATACATAGAATGTGGTAATGCATAAATATGAAACATAATGTATTATTGGTTAACTAACATGTACACTTATGAACAAATATAGAATCTTTTTCAAACAACATTTTACTTTAACTCATTATATTCATCACTTCACCCAATGCATTGGAGCGCTTTATAATTTCAGGCACACCCATCACATCAAAACATTATCATTATCATGCATACCACATAGAAAATATATAAAAAATGATCATAAATAACCCATGGAAATTAATGGGTTTTATATGATAATAACACATTCATAAAATTTGGGTTCCCAAAAGAAAGTGGGAATAACATACTTGATACAATAACCATCAACCTTGAGTGAGAAATAAAAGGTCTGTTTATGAAAGAAGAATTCTTTTGGAAAACATTTGTTTGAAAAATACTCTAGTATAAAATATTTATATCCCAGGAAAGGTAATATAATTATTAACAAATGATTTTTAAGGAGTTACCATACCAAAAATGGAGTGAATGAGGGAGAACCCGAAGAAAGAAAGTTAGGTTCGAGAATTTCCCCTTACCTTGTATCCAAACGCTTTCTTCAATTTAATGTATTTTATAACAACATTAGATTCATTAATTAACAATTAAAAAACCTTTTTTACATTAATATGGTTAATTATGGTTTCATTAAGTTAATTTATGGGCCTTTGGATGAGTTATAGAGTATAAAAATATTATTTAGGAATGATCATTTTTATGGACTTCTTGAGCAGTTCACTTGTATTCATAAATGGAAGTTCATGTAGAACATAGATAAACATGCGTAACTTATATTTCATGATATTAATTATATTACAGGATTTTAAATGATATTATAATTTATTATATTATATAACATGTGGATAAATCATGAAATAGGATCTTAATGATGATTTTTGGGGTTAATTTGGCGGTTATTCATCCACAACGAACTTGTTTCTTTTATTTATTTAGTAATATTTAAATAAGTTAGTTAAAAAACATTAAATAGGATATAATAAATATAAAATATTCTGGTTTGACCATCAAAATTGTTTCATGACCAGATATTAATGTGGTAAAATAAAAAAGAAAACATGTCATTCTTAGAGTTGATAAATTAACACCACACGAACAATGTTTTCCTTTCTAAAATAAAAAGAAGAGGAGAAGGGGGTTGGATGATATAATATCCAATTAGTATCATAAAATTACAATATATTTATGATACTAGTGTTACCATACCATTTGGATGAAGATAGGTGGGAGAGAATAAGACGAGAACTTGAAATTGAAAGGAAATTAAAGGAAAAGAGAGAGAGAGGAATTACCTCTTGAATCCTTCTCCTGAGATCATTCTTAAAAAGCTAGGGTTGGTCTCTTAATGAGACCGTAAGATATTTAATTTGGGAGAGGGGATATGAATAATTATTAGGAAGAGATTATACAAGTCTATAATCTTGATAGGTGTGTTTTGTCAAGGGGAGGGAGAGGGGTTATTTATACATGAGGATAGGGTATTTTTAGAATAAAATATTAAATAAAATAATATATCAAATTTTAGACTTCTAATAGTAGTTTGACATCATAAATAATATATTAATATAATATAATTTTTTTTATACTTTAAATCATCATTATAATTTGAATTAATTAATTTATTAAATGGAAAGTGAAAGAAAGAGAAAAAGATATTTTAAGGAATCACTTTTTGACGTTAGTATTTGGAAAGTTATTTTAAGGTTTGGAAATTGAGTTTATTGTATTTTAATGAACCATTTATTAAATTAAATATAACATGACCTAATATAAAGTTCTATAATTTTTATTTCATCATTACATCATGAATGATGCAATTTAAGATACACCGGTTATGTGAAAAACTGTATTTTTATTATTCACCTGAAAACTAAAGTATTTCAGAAAAATCCCAAAAAAATCACCCTAACCAGTTTTGTACATGCATAATCCGAAAATAATGTACATTTTTCAATTTTTTTTCTTTTATATTTAATTAAAACTATAATTTAATTGAAAAATATAGATTTTAAAATTAAAACTTATTTTATAATGATTTCAAAAATTAAATAAAGTCTTCTAAAATTATATTAAAACTAACATACATAGAATTGTTAATTTATGAAACCATTTTAAGAAAATAAATTTTCTTTTAAATTAATTAATTAATTATAATTAATTATTTTTTATTTACAACAATATTAATATTTTTACTAAGGTCAAATTTTCACTTATAAGATGCCTAAAGTTTATTTAATCTTTCAAGGGTAAGTTTACTATTACTTTTGATGATTTACTATCCATAAGGATCATATTACTATTCATAAGGAGAGGTTACTATTCATAAAGGTTTGTTATGTCATGAACCAGGTCGGGTCGTCATCCGACCCAACGCCCGACCCGGTCCGCGACATGGCCCGAAGGGCGTTCCCAATCCCCATGGGCTGGAAACTAGTGCCGGGCATCAAAACAAACCAGTTGGGAACGGTTTGGCCCATGATAAAGATAAATAAACATAAACTGAACAAGCAGATAAATAAAGGAAAATAAACTGAACAACGTGGCAGCAAAAAAAAAGGAATAAACAAAGAAACGTGACATACCTCAAGTGACCCCGTGGATCACCACGGTACGACAACTACACTCGCTCCCAAAAGCGATCCAAGACTGAAACCTGCAACTAAAAAGTAAAGTAGGCATGAGCACCGAGATGCTCAGTAGGAAAGCCAAAAATAACCACGTCTTATGCCTCCACCTTTATTAAGAAATCCAACTATGCCAGTTTGAAAATAAGATATAATAAAATAATGTTTTTCTTTCTTTTCAAATTCAAGTAATGAGTTTGACTTTTCAAATAAAGAATTTCACTCTTACTACACTTTCAAAATAGGTTCCAAGCATGCATTAACATTTCAAAATGAAAAGAAACCAGTTTGGAATCAAATGTGATTTTTTACAGATAAGACATCAGGTATAAAACAACTGAAAAGGAAGTTACATCACAAGAAGCATGTCACAAATGAGCACTATGGGTAATCCCTATAGGTAGCTAGAACAAGTGGGAACCTAGAGACCTCGTACCTCGCTGAAATGTGTCTTAGAAGACCACGACCCTCAGAAAACGTGGCTTAGAAGGCCACGACCCTCAGAAAACGTGGCTTAGAAGACCACGACCCTCAGAAATTCATATGTTTAGTTAGTGTTGTTGCATCAATACTGCTAGACAAACCGGGACGAACCCCTGTCGTGTCATCTAGCGTACTATTCCTGGTCACCCACCTAGATACCCGCGTTTCCCATTTTGCACTATTTCAAATGGTGGTGAGTTTTCTTTATCAAGCAATCAAACAAGTACATTACACTTTATTTATCTAAAACTCATTCAACCTTTCACCACCACACTCCCTACTTAAGTACATTCCCCCTCTTTACATCACAAAAACACGCACAAGCCTTTACACTAGGCACATATCACAAACCACTCATTAACACTTGCATCACATTTTATTTTCAAATTTAGGGGAATGACTAAAAAGGGGTTTTCTATTGTCGCAAACCAAATATTAAAGTGCCAAACGAGCCTCAATATAGGTTTTCCTATTTCATAAAACATTCTTAAGATGCCAAACATGCGTAATTACATAAAGGGAACAATTTTTACAATCGACCGACCAAAAGGCCAAACACCTTTGGAAGTACACCATAACAATTCAAAACCACTTAAGAAATCAATTTTTCAAGAAAAGTCACTTAAGACCAACGACTTTGAAATACATTTCAATTTCCCCAATACAAGGCATAATAGTTTCTAGCAACCACAATCAGATTCCATAGCATGTATATATAGCATAGTGTAAAACATATTTTTAAAATAATCAAGAAATTATGAATTTCAAATTAAAATCTTAGGCATAGGGGACCTACCTCAAACATGTCGTTGTTTGAAGTTGAACACTCGAACTGATCCTTGGCACATACACGCACATGCATTTATACATATATACATACACCCCTAGGTGCATTGCACATATTCCCTGCTCCATGAGGGAATATTCACAATGAGGGAATATCTATATATATGCCTTACCATATGCATGTACATGCAGGGATCCTCGATACCCGCGACCCAAAATCATCGCAGTGAGGTATAACACACTACACATATAATTTAATAAAACAAATAAACACATAAACAATTTATAAAACATTTCAGAATAACACATCACATTAATGCACCCAGATAAAACAAGATACGATGCACCCCAAGAACCATCATTTACACACATGGATACCATTTTGAGATAATACACACACCAAAAGAACTCCAAACACAATATGCACCTCCTTTACAACTTAACAAATCATTAAAACATTTTATGGAACAATTATAAATAACAATATGAGACTTTTTTATCAAGAACGCACCCAAAGAAAACTTCAACAACCAAGCGCACATTGAAACCATACCAAAACACTAACTGCAGTCTTTCCACACTTTGATAAACCAACAATACATTTTATAAAATAGTGATAAGAAGCTTGACACGGGTTTTCAAATAAAACACATCATATCTCATATTAAGATACCACTTTAAAATCAAATGTATAATAAATTGTCTTAAAACTATTTTTGCACCACCTAAACAATTAAATAAATTAAAGAAACACTTACTATAACATTTTCAAGTTGTTCTTCAATGTTTTACCACAAAACTACACCAAAATAATTTTGTTTGAAATCCAACGCACATGAATCCATATAAGAATACACTCTGCACCACCTGCACATATTAATAAGCTAATTGCAACATTTATTAAATCACTAACAGTAGATTAAATGTTAGTTTTTTAGCAAGAACACACTTATAACATATAAAAATGCTACCAAAAAATTAAACACATATCAAACTTCAATGAAAACTAAATTTTCACCACATAAACTAACTAAGTAATATGATAAATTAATAAAACTTTAAATTTAATTCATCAAATAATAATTATATGTGGAACCACCTACCTCGGTGTAGGCCAACTTCACCAATGTGGTGCGCAAATTCCACCGTGCCTCAATCACACTCAAAACAACCCAAATAAACCCTAAAATAAAATCATGAAACAATTTATAATCAAAATAAAAACAAGGAGACACAAAACCCTAACCCGGAAAAACCAAACCCTAACGAAAGTTGAAGAAATTTTACCCAGACGAAGAGTGTGAGGTAGCGGGACGACATGCGGGGTTGCGGTCACCGGAGAAGGCCGACGATGGCAAGGCGGCGGGCCGTCGCGTCAGAAGTGAGGGAGTCGGCTGGGGTCTGGTTGATGCGAGGAAAGTCCGAAAGGGAGGAGGGATGTCGGCGGTGGCTCGGGTCTGGTTGGTGCGAGGTGAGGCCGGAAGGCAGGGCGGTGCGAGGTCCCGGGCGAGCGCGGAGGGGCGAGACGGCCGACCGGAGTCACAGCGTAGCCGAAGCGGGAGACGACCTGGGCTCCGGTTGTGCACAGGCGAACGAGGGGGGGGGGGGCTCGCGATGGGGTAAGGGAAATAGGGGGGAAAGGGGTAGCGCGAGCGGGTGAGGTGAGGGGGAAGTAGGGTTTGAGATAAAAAATAAAAAAATATATAAATAAATGAACATCTAATAATAATAACAATAATAATTATAATAATAATAGTAAAAGAAATAAATAAAATAGAAGAAAATAAATAAGAAGTAAAAAAGAATGCAAAAAAAAAATATTAACAAGTAATAATGAACATAATAATAATTTTAACGAACTCTAATAATAATAATAACATTGTTCATAACATAATAATAATTATAATATAAACTTGATAATGTTAATAAAAATAATTACCCTAATTAAAATTATTAAAATACATCATTAAACTCATTTTATTTATCTATCTTGAACATAAGGCAGGCCACACGGTGACCAGGGAAAAGCCGCACAGCTTTGAAAACGCCCTGCCCATGCACCGGATGTTGTCAAGGGCAAAGCACTCATTCGTCAACAAAATGAAAAACTTTAAAACAGTCTTGATCCGCAGCTCAATAAAAAATTTCAATGTATCATAAAATAATAAAATAATATTAATTTAAAAGTTCCGGTGTGACATTTTCACAAAAAATTATGTTTGTTCTATTAGACTCAAAAAATCATCCTGATCACAATCGTGTATGTCATATTTTCAAAATTCAAAACATAAAAGTGGAAAAATTATGTTTAATGGTCACATAATATTTATTATCATTATATGTCATTATGATTCCTAATGTGATTTTACTATAAGAAATACTTATATGGGAGGATTCCATTGATAAAACTTTGGGTCATTACATTCTTCCCCCCTTAGGAAATTTCACCCTCAAAATTTCGTTTTATACAAATAGGTGAGGGTACTTCTATTTTATCACCCCTCCAGTTCCCATATAGCTTATTCAAACTTGTGGTTCCTCCACAACACTTTTACAAGGTGGGTTGTATTGTTGCATAGAACATTATTTCTCATGTGCAGAATCTCTACTAGTTGTTCCTCATAGGAGATATCATTTTCCAACTGCACCACCTCTGAGCTTAGTACATGTGAGGGATATGGTATGTACTTCTTTAGGAGTGATACATGAAACACATCAGGTAATTGAGCCATATTCGGTGGAAGTAAAATCCGATAGGCCGCGGATCTTATGCGGTCAAGGATCTCAAAGGGGCCAATGTACCTTGGGCTTAACTTCCCTTTCTTTACAAACTGCATGAATCTATTCAATAGTGATATTTGAAGTAAGACTTTATCTCCAATTTCGAACTCAAAGTCTTTTCGACGGTTGTCTGCATAGATCTTTTTCCAACTTTGAGAATCTTTTATGTGTTTCTAGATGACTTGAACCTTATCTGTCATCTCTTGCACAAGTTCAGGTCCATGTTTCTTTCTTTCTACAACTTCATCCCAACAGGTTGGAGTTATACATCGCTTTCCATATAGAGCTTCATATGAGGCCATATGAACACTCTAGTGGAAGCCATTTTTGTATGATAACTCAACCAATGGGAGATGCTGATCCCATCTATCTTTGAATTCTAAAGACCAGGCTCTTAGAATGTCATCAAGCATCTAAATAGTCCTTTAAGATTGGCCATCTCTTTGAGGGTGATTGGTCCTGTTGAAATTTAATTCATTACTCAAATCAAGTTTAAGGATCCTCTAGAAATTAGACGTGAACCTTAGATCACGGTCAGAGACAATCAAGAGAGGAACACTATACAATCTCACCACTTACTTTACATATATATTTTCAAGTTGTTCAGGTGTTAGGTCTTCCAGAATAGAGATAAAATGTGCAGTCTTTGTGAGTCGGTCAACCACAACCCATATCGCATTATTTCTATTCGATGTCTTCGGGAGACCTGTGACAATGACATTCTCCCATTTCTAGATGGTTATAGGCAATGGCTTCATCCACCCTTTGGACTTTTATTTCTCTTCTTTAACTTGCTGACATACCAAGAACCTTGATATATATTTTGCGATCTCATTCTTCATTTTATCCCCCCAAAAGTGTTCAAGGAGATCTTGGTACATCTTGGTTCTATCAGGATGGATAGAGAATGTTGAGCTATGTGCATTGTCCAATAGATCCTTCTTTATCTGGGGTGATGAATACACACAGATTTGTGTTTCAAACCGAATCACACCATCATCATCGATATTTAACTATTTCATATTCCCTTCATTTACTTCATTCACCCTCTTTTGTAACACCAGATCATCCCTTTGATCCTCATTAATCATCTCTTGGATTTATGGTTATAAAATAATTTGGAAAAGTTAGGATGTATCTCATTCCCTTATGATTTCCAAATATATCATTTTCATATCCAAGAATATGGGGTCTTTCTCAATCTGTAACATGGATAGATTAGTATGTTCTTTTCTACTTAGTGCATCAGCTACCTTGTTCTTCTTTCCAGGATGATAGTGAATAGATCAATCTTAGTCCTTTATTAGCTCTAACCATCTCCTTTGATGCATGTTGAGATCATTTTTTGTGAATATATACTTTAATCTCTTGTGGTTGGTGTATATGTCACTCTTCTCACTATAATGGTTGTGCCACCATATTTTCAAGGAAAAAATCATTGCTTCCTGATCTAGATCAAATGTCAGGTATTTATGATAATGGATCTTCCACTGCCGTGAGGCATAGGCTATCACATTATAATTTTTCATGAGTACACAACCCAATAATTTCTTTAAATCATCACTGTATATCACAAAACATTCTCCACTTTTTGGTAGTGTGAGTACAGGTGCAATGATCAGCTTTCTCTTTATCTCCTTGAAGCTTCTCTCACATTATTCCATCCACACATACTTTACCCCTTTCCTTATTAACTTAGTAAGTGGGATTGACAATCATGAGAAATTTCTCACAAAATGTTGGTAGTACCCAACTAATCCAAGAAAACTATGGATTCTGGTGACACTAGAGGGCCTGGGCCATTCTTCAATCACCTTTTTTTTAGAAGGGTATACAGAAATTCCCTCACTTGTGATTACATGTCCCAAGAATGTGACTTTCTTCATCTAAAAGTCACACTTGCTGAACTTGGCATGCAAATTATCATTTTTCAATGTCAAAAACACAAGTCTTATATGTTCTTCTTATTCCTCCATGCTCTTGGAGTAGATGAGAATATCATCAATAAACAACACCAAAAATTTGTCAAGTTAATTTCCAAAGACTCTATTCATCAAATCCATGAAGATTTCAAGGGAATTAGTAAGTCCAAAGGGAATAAACAGAAACTCATAGTGACCATACCTTGTACAAAAGACAGCCTTATGAATATCTTCCCTCTTCACCTTAAGTTTATGATATCTAGAACGAATATCCACATTTGATAAGAATTGAGCTCCTATTAACTGATTGAACAAGCCACACTCCTTGGAAGAGGATACTTGTTCTTTATGGTGATCTTTTTTATTTCCCGATAATTGATACACAGCTGCATTGTTCCATACTTATTCTTCACAAAGAGAACTGACACACCCCCAAGGCTATGCACTATGGTGTATGAACCCTTTGTCCAGATGATATTGCAGCTGCTTCTTTAACTCCTTCAGTTCTATAAGAGCCATCCTATAGGGACACTTTGTGATAGTATTAGCTCTGGGTATGAGTTCTATTGAGAACTATACCACATGATCTGGGGGAGTTCTAGGTAACTCTTCAGAAAATATGTTGTTGTATTCCCTCATGATGGGCATTTCTGCAAGGTTGGTACTTTCTTTTGAATCAACCATTTGGGCATGGGATTCTTCTTCATAGGGTATTTACACCCACACCATTGAAGGGTTTTTCAAATGAGATTCATGATCTGACTTTCATTTATAGAGGAGCATGGGATGATTTGGAACATGAAAATCTATTTAATTTTCTTGATAGTTGATACATGCTCTATATAACAAAAGACAATCCATTCCCATTATAGCGTCTATTCCACCAAGGGAAGTAATACGAGATTTCCTGGAAGAATCATCCCACATACGCTAACAGGAGAAGAGTCAAACACTTGGGTTTTAATGATTGCACCACATGGTGTTTTTATAGATATATGTACTTCATGGTTTTGGGGCTTCAATTCTATAGTTATAAAAACATACAAGATATAAAGGAATTCATAGAACCATGAATCAAATAATATTTTTTCCATTCTTGAGTGAATAGGATGTGCACCTTGTACGACTTCATTATATTGCACCACTTTTACCGTAGTGATGGTATAATCATTCTGATATTTCTTCAAATTTGGTGGAATATGACACTGATTAGCCTTGGGGACTCGAGGTTTAGTGTATTGGCTTACATAGTGCCCTTTATCCCTATAGTTATAGTAGTGGACCATGGGTGGTGCTCCCCTTTCTTCCACTACATTCTCTTTCTTTTTTCATGACTTTTTGACACTCATGAGCACAATGTCCTTATTTCCCACACTTGAAGCACTTCCCCATCCCTTTGAGGCAATTCCCATGAAACAAGTTCCCACATTTTTATCATGTGGGTCATTTAGTTTTCTTCTCACCATTATCATTAGATCCCCCAGCTTCGAACTCCATCTTTCGTTTCTTATCACCATATCGATGAGACCATTCTCCAAACTCCATCTCTACTTTGATATCACATCGAAAAAATTCATCATAACTCTCAATGTCTCTAATTGCAAGAGTCTTTATAAGGTGTTGTTTTAATCTGCTGAAGAATATATCAATTTTATTGTCATTTTTGATAATAAACCCAAAAGAATACCTTTAAAGCCTTGTGATATTCTCTTCATAGGTTGTGATAGATTCTCCTTCTTTTTTCTTGAGCTCTATGAATTCTCTCTCCATATTCGTACAACGAGTTCATGGGAAATACTTATTAAGAAACATGATATTAAAGTATTCACATTCTATCTCTTAAATTTCATCCCTTATCTTGGTGTTCTTAATAAAATACCACCATTTATTGACCTCTACATCTAGATGATAAACAGATAGTGAAATATTCTCTATCTTAGAATAGTGAAGCATAGAAAAGATCTTTTCCATGGTGTTAACCCACTATTCCGCAACTAGTGGATCAGAAGATCCACTAAACATCGGTGGTCGTTTCCGCATAAAACACTCGATATCTAGTTTCTCCCTCTTAGGTGAAGGTGGACATTCCCAAATATTCTGGTTATTGTTTATAACCTAATATAGCTGGGTAAGCATCACTATGAAGTTTTTAATTCCACCTCCCAAAGCATTGGGTATGTCATTCAGGAAATCATTGAATTTTCCCTCGCACAAGTTGTTGGCCTGGTTTCTCCTAGTTCTCACAATTTTCTAAAGTAGAAAAGGTTAGAAAAAAACATATTTCAACATGTAATGAATAAATTATTAATTTGTATGATTTATAATAAAATAATAACTTATAAGATCCCTATGTAAATATTATTGTTTTCAGATTTTTATAGTCTAATTCTAGAGGTTTTCTCTAGGGTTCACTAATCCTAACTCCCAAATTAACTAAACTTTACTTCTGATACCAACTATAACGACCCTAAATTTACTTACATTACTATTACATAATTATAAAGATAAATAATATAATATTATTACACATAGAGGAACCAAAGGTTTAGTGTCTTGGGAAAACTGGGACCATACATAACATTTACAACATCAAACATAATCATTTATTTAATTAATTCTTCTCTAGATTATTATTTCCACTTGAACTCTCCTTAGTACATGTAGTCACCTAAGGATATACATAAAAAATGGGTTAGAAAAATTCCCACTAATAGGATATATATGTACAATATAACAGTGGGTGAGCATAATCATAACATAGGAAAAGGATCATGAACATGAGAGGAATCCTTAATAAAAGACTTGAAATTTGGAAATGCATAAAAATAAAACATCATGTCATAGTGATTAACTACCAAGACTATATATGAACAAATCTAGTGTTTTTTTACACATCATTTTACTTTAACTCATGAGATTCATCACTTTAACCAATGCATTGGAGCGCTGTATAATTCTAGGCACACCTGTCACATCATAACATTATCATTATCATGCATACCACATAGAAAATATATCAAAAATAAACATAACTAACTGATTTAATGGAATGGGTTTCATATCATGAGAACAAATTCATAAAATATGAGTTCCAAAAAGAAAGTTGTAATAATATACTTGATATAATAACCATCAACCTTGAGTGAGAAATAAAAGGTCTGTTTATAAAAGAAGAGTTCTTTTAAAAGACATTTGTTTGACACGAACTACAGTGTAAAACATTTATATCCAATAAAAGGCAAGATAATGTTGAGAAAAATATTTTTAAGGAGTGACCATACAAAAAATATTGTGAAATATGGAGAACTCGTAGAAAGAAAGTTGGGTTCGAGAATTTCTTCTTACCTTGTATCTGAACACTTTCTTCACTTTAATGTACTATATAACAACATTATATTCATTAATTAACAATTACAGAACCTTATGTAAATTAATACAGTTCATTATGGTTTCATTATGTTATTTTATAGGCGTTTGGATGAGTTATAGAGTATAAAAACATTGTTCGGGAATGTTCATTTTTTATGGTTTTCTTGAGCGGTTCACTTGTATTGATAAATGAAAGTTCATATAGAACATGGGTAAACATATATAATTGATATTTCATTATATTAATTATCTTCCAGGAGTTTAAATTATCTTATAATTTATTATATTATATACCATTTGGATGAATCAGTAGATTGGATCTTAATGATGATCATTTGGGTTAATTTGGCAGTTTTTCTTCCACAATGAACTTGTTTCTTTTAATTATTTAGTAATATATACATAAGTTAGTTACATAACATTAAATAGGATATAATAAATATAAAATATTCTGGTTAAACCATAAAAATGGTTTCATGACCAGATCTTAAGGTGGTAATGGAAAAAAAGAAAACATGTCGTTCTTGAAGGTGATAAATTAACACCTCACGAACAACTTTTTCCTTTCTAAAATAAAAAGAAGAGGAGAAGGGGGTTTGATAATATAATATCCAATTAGTATCATAAAATTATAGTATATATATGATACTAGAGTTACCATACCATTCATATGAATATAGGTGGGGAGAGAATAAGAAAATAACATGAAATTGAAAGGAAATTAAATGAAAAGAGAGAGAGAAGAATTACCTCTCGAATCCTCCTCTTGAGATCCTCTTTAATGAAGCTGGGATTGTTCTCTTGATGATAACAGAAGCTCTTGGAAATGGGAAAATGGATAGGGATGATTCTTGGGTAGAGTTTAGACACGTATTGAAGCTTGATAGGTGTAGTTTGGCAAGGGTAGGGAGAAGGGTTATTTATACATGCAGAGGGGGTGTTTTTAGAATAAAATATTAAATAAAATAATATATCAAATGTTAGATTTTTAATAGTAGTTTTTTGACATCATAAAATGTATATTAATATAAATAATTTTATTAAGACTTTTAATCATCTTTATAATTATAATTCATTAATTTATTAAAAGGAAAGTGAAAGAAAGTGAAAAAGATATTTTATGGAATCACCTTTTGACTTTAGGCTATGGAAAGTTTTTTTTAGGTTTAGAAATTGCATTTATTGAATTTTAAGGAACCATTTAGGAAATTAAATATAACATGGCCGAATATAATGTTCTATAATGTTCATTTCATCATTACATAATGAGTGATTCAATTTAAGATACACCGGATATTTGAAAAACTGTATATTTACTATTCACCTGAAAATCGATGTAATTTAGAAAAATCTCAAAAAATTAACCCTAATTTTTTTTTGACACGTAGAATCCAAAAAATGAAGTCCTTTTTTCAAAAATAATTTTTCAAAATATCATTAATTTAATATTTAATTAAAATCATAATTTACATGAAAAATAGAGTTTTTAAAATTAAAACTTATTTTATAATGCTTTCAAAAATTACATAAGGTCTTATAAAATTATCTTAAAACTAGAGGAAATAGAATTTTTAATTTATGAAAACATTTTATGAAAATAATTTTTGTAAGAACTCAGTTTTTTCTATAAAATACTTTGGAATATTCTCGATGTTATTCCAAAGCGGTGCCTTCAGACGACGTACGATTCCGAGCCCCGGTGTGGCCGGAATTAAATTTTAAGTGCGTTCAAACTAGGCACTCCAAATAAATGGGATAACTCCTAAATGGTAATTCAGATCCTAAATCTGAGAGTACGGATAAGTCCAAAATGGGGTGTTTACCCCAAGAATAACATAGAACATGTCGACGCGGGACGTTGGGAACCCTCGCCCATTACTGGAACGTTAAACGGATAAATAAAATAATTAATTTATTCGTTTAATAGTTAAACTCAAGTAACTCTTAAACGATTGCTCAGATGGAAAAACTGGTGGCACCGTTGAGTCTGGAGCATTTCGTTTACCCTAGGAGGGGTGTAAGTTTCACGGGCGTGAGCCTTCTGTGGAAAATGGACCAGGGGCGTTTTCGTAATTTAGCGGCCTCGGGCGTTGAGTTTTATAACTTTCAAACAGAATCTCAGAATCAAATTCTGAGGCCTCTGTTGTTCTTGGGAGGTGGTGTTTACCCTAGTGGAGTCTTAACCTCGACCCCGTCGAGAGTTTCAGATGTGGGTCCTTTCGTGGGTGATTAATAAAAATTAATTAAATTAATTTTTTTAAGACTCTACTTAAGCACAAACATCCCCTCCCACCTTCATTTTATCTATGGTGGAAGAAGCTCCTCAAGTCCTCCCCTCTCTTAAATTACTTCTCTTCAAGGTGGTTGCGGTTCTGGCAAGGTGTGGATTGACCGTGAAGCATCGGGCTACGCCCCTACAGGTAGGGGTTCTTCATTTCGTGTTTTAATTTCGAACCTCCCCTTTAAACCTAAATTATAGCATCTAATTGATGTATTTTTGTCGAGATAAGCCCTTTGTTGTGTATTAATTGTTATGAGCTTTCCAACGCATCTTTAGGATTTAAAATCCGAGTCCTAAGGCGTCCACAACGGTCCGGTGAAGATTGGAGGTTGTTTGGTGTTTCTCCGACGGCTTTCCGGGCAGCGGCGAGGCCTAGCGGCGGCGCGGAAGGGGTCCAGGCGGCGACGTCCTTTGGATTCTCGGTAGCGGAGGTCAGCATGGTCGAGCGGAGGCGTGGCCGTGTGGAGGCGGCTGGGCGAGCGCGGTGGCCGGGCGAGCTGGGGGCGACGACGAGAGCGGGGGCAGGGGGGGCTCCTCTGGGCGACACGGAACCATCCGCTCGGCTTGTCGTCACGATAAAACGGGGTCATCGTGACCCCAGGGGCGGTAAGGACCCATGTCTCATGGGTCCACTCAGAAAAGCAGGACCGAACGAGCCGATCCGGGCGTGGACGGGCTGTCCACATGGTGAACCGCGGGCCGCCGGTTCAGGGAGTTGGTGGGCCGGACGAACCGGCCTGGCCCACCCCGTTTCAGTCCAGTAATGTTTAAAACGCACATAAAATTCCAACCAGGGGTCATATTCACATGCCGTCTATGGAGATGCATTCCTGGCATCGAGATGAACTTTTTTATATGGTCTCGGGGATTTTTAATTCCCGATACGGGGGCCTCAGTGGTGCGACACACCCATTAAGTAGTTTGACGTTTTTCCCGAGGGTTATTGTTTTGGATGGCGTGGACACATTCGTAGTCCGTTTTGAGCGTCGTCAGCAGCGTTGTGACCCTGGCGTCGAGACTAATATTTCCAATTGTTTTTGGGAATTTAAGCCGGAGTTGAGACATGGGCCCCATGGCCCGTCTTTTAAGCTGTGAGTAGCGCTTTGTAACTTGTTTATCGGACGTCCTTTAAGGGCGTGCAAGCAGTCGATTTTGGGTGTTTTTCTGAGGGAATTGCAATTACGCAATCTGCCCGCTTTAATTCCACATGGTGGTTTGGGCCCCATGAGGGCTGTTTTGGGAGTTGGTGGTGATTTCTATATTTATCACTAGGTTTCCGTTTCAGACAACTGATTAGTTAATCTTGTGTACTTTTTCAAGAGGATCGCAATGGTGTGATCTGATCGCAGCGCTTCGGGATCGGGATGTGGGTCCCATGTAGCACCGCTCGTGTGCAGTATGGAAATATGCATCTTTTTCTCTGGATATCCGTTCCACTCAAGTGATTTGTCAATTTGATGTGTCTTTCCGAGGAGATCGCAACGATGCGATGTGCCTGACTGTTTTCAGGACCGAGGCTCGAGACCACGAGACGCCGTTCGGGCGTAAAGTGGTGTTGGACGCCTTTTTTGTATGATGTCTGTTGGAGGTGAGTAAATAGTAGATCTTGCGTGTTTTTCTGTGAGGGTTACAATGGTATGATCTGTTTGGATGTGCGGAGACTCATTCAAGATCTCTTTAAGTGTGGAAGTATGAAAGGTGTACTAGTGGTGGTTCTTACTGCCATGTTTGTAGATAACCCTTGTTGTGTGATCACTTTCACTCCCATGTGAGTCAAGTTGATGTCTAAAGAGATGTCGTTGTCCATACTAGGGCTGTGGAGGAATCAGGCTGGGGAAATTACGTTTTCACCCTTCGCATTGACGTTGGGTGTCGTGTGCATGATAGCCTTTGGGCTAGAGATATGGTAAAATTTGGGAGTATACGAGAATGCTTGGAGGTACATGTTGTTGTTTGTACCTGATAATGTTTGTGCGCTTGGTTTGGAGATGAGATGGGGCCACACATCGTGGGGGCCCCATGTGTGTGTCGTGCTCTACTCTACGTACCTTTAACCTCTCGTGACGTAGAGGGTCCTCCTGTTCTCAATGGTTCGACTGCTAGAGTTGTTTTAGTTCCCCTATTCTTTCAACTGAGGGGGTTTTCAATGTTGTGTCCCTTTCACCGGACTACGACAACATTTACGGCTATGTGCCTTCGTACAGTGTGCGTGTGATCCAAATTTATGGAGTGAGTTGTCTCGGTCCGCTTCGACAGTAGACTTAGCGGATTGGAGCATGTATCACCCCGAGAGTCCCAGGGAGATCCTCACGTCCCTTCATGTTCCCTGGTAGAGTTATTTGGGTATCGGTGTGACCAACACATTACGCGAGTACCGATCCTCTACCCATGAGGTTTTTTTCAGTAGGGTATGAAGCCCTTAGTGAGCCCTGGGAGCAGACTCCCTAGTTGTGTATTATGATCTCATATTCCTTCTGCGATATTTCGTGATGCGTTTTCCCACTTCATGTTCCGATCTCTAGAGTTGTACCATCCAGCTGGGATGGCCAGTGAGGTACCATCCATCAGGGATGGCCAGTGAGGTACCATCCAGTAGGGATGGATAGTGGAGTACCATTCAGTAGGGATGGCTAGTGGGGAACCATCCAGTAGGGATGGACAGAGCGGTTCCGGGACACCCTCCAGCGGATCACCCTTTCACAGGGTTTGGCATTAGGACCCATCGATGACTTCTTTTTCTGGGTCTCCCTCCAGCAGATTACCCTTTTGCGGGGCTAGGTAGTGGGAACTCATCAACTTTGAGAAGACCTCTCAATTGTGTGACAGTGACGAGGTGTGGTTTAACTTTCCCCAGAACTCTCAAGTACGAGGGGCGTTTTACCCACCAAGACGCGTCCTTGTTATGCGACCTAAAACTGTGCGGGTGAGTCAGTGCCGCCAAAGGCCGATAGTATTGAGGTGCGGTGATTTGAGCCCCTTGACTTGCAGTTCGGAGCAAATGTGCAGGATACTGGGTATCGATGGTGTTTACTTCTGGGAATGTTGGCTACTCACTTTCTTGGGTTGAGATACAGGATGGAGATCCCTTTACGATCTTGTTCGGGCTTCTTGATTGAGCGTATGGATATGTATATACCTTGTTCCAGTACCCACTCCTTGGGTTTTGGTTACTCTCCTTCTAGGAGAGGCGAAGACGTGCGAGGTATTCCACGTACTTTCCGTGTCTAGCTTCTCGTGTTTGGACGAGTATACTCTGCTACTATAGGTAGCGAAGACTCGACAATAAGTTTATCTTCTCACCACTTCTAGCTCATTGTGTTTGGACGAGTCTACTTCCTTCCTCTTGTTGGGTTGAGCTGTACTCTATACTGCACTCTCGGTTGTACTCCTTTACTTTTCCCCATTCGATCTACTACTCACCTCTTCAGTACCTTCTTTTTTGCTTCCTCGTGCCTTCGAGGCATCCTACTGAGTATTTCTATACTCACCCCTACTTGGGCTTTGAACGCACTTGGTGTGCCCTTGAAGATGACAGATAGGTTGGTCGTGACTTCAGTGAAGCTTAGGAGTTCGGGAGCTTGGACCACGTGCGGTGGTCGTAGTCGGGTTCCAGGTGTGGGACTCTCCCAGATGTTTACTTTTTGTTTACCTGTTGCCTGGTTGTGGCACTTTTCTGGTTGGGCACATGTTTTTACCTTTTTCTTTTCAGTTTACCTTCATCTTTTACTTTTTACTGATTAGAGGTCCATGCACTTTTTTGGTTGTTTATAGAAGTTAGTACTTTACTTTTCCTTTTAATCTGCACTTCTGTATTGAGTGGGCTGCATGTGTGTATACAGGTACTCAGGCAAAGGCCTCCCTAAGTTGTTTAGCCTTCGGCGCTTTTCATCAGCCCCTGGTCTATGGAGGCAGGCTTGGGGTAGTTGCGGCTCGAGCCCAGGTAGGCTCAGGTCATGAAAAAGTTGTATCAGAGGTGGTTCGTTCCTTGGAACATTGTGCGGATGTCCCTAAAAAGGAATTGTTTGGGATTTAGGGAAACAATGTTGACGTGTCTCGAGAGCAGCTCTCAGGCCAGGGAGTCCGATGACGGTGCGACGACCGACGTATCCATTCACTAGGACCCTGATAACCCGCTTGTCAACTTGGCATGCTGAGACACTCATTGCAGGGAAATTGGTTTGTGCATCAAATAGGATTGAGTCTTGACTTTCCTTCTTGAGTCAACTCCCCATTGTTGTTACTGTTATATACATATATGCTCATCTGACCGCGAGACTCCTTGATAACATTCAGGATGTCTCTGCGAAGACAGCCAGCCAGGATACCAGCTTTGGTTTGTGACGACATCCCTGTGAGCGATGAGGCCTCAGTCCAGGACCCATCATGTGAATACCTTTCCCCAGGTGGTCCGGTAGCAGCACCCCCACCTGGTGAGAAGCAGACAACTTCAGTAGAGCAGTCTGAGCTTGAGCGCAGGTTGAGCGCGCTCCGTGAGTTCCAGCGGAAGAGACTTTTGAGGTTTAGTGGTGAGCCATACCCTCAGGTAGTAGAGGTTTGGCTAGAGACAATGGTTCATCTCTTTTGTCTTGTGCAGACACCGGTAGATAAGAGGGTGGCTTTGGCAGCCATCCTTTTCCACAGAGTAGTTGGGCATTGGTGGAGTTTGGTGACTCAGTTTCTTGATGATTCTTAGCTTTTATGTGACGGATTTCAGCTATTTTTTCATGATGAGTTTTACCCCTCCTACTTATGCTCCATTCAGATCTAGGAGGTCCTGCAGTTTTGATAGGGAGGGAAGATGGTGGCTGAGTATGCATGTAACGCCCCGACCCCAGCTACCCAGAGTCGGTGCATTACTTCATAACATTGGCATGATCACAAAAGATCAAGTCTCGAAAGACCGATTAGTTTAGTAGCCTTGGAAACACTAGATACATTCATAAACATTACATTACATCATAAAAATGAAAACTACAATAACATGGTCTCCCTAGTCCACACTCATATCCTCACTGACTATTCTTGCAAGTCAGTCATAATACACTTCTTCACATCCTGGGAAAAATAAAACATTGAAAGGGGTGAGCTCAAATGCTCCGTAAGGATAACAATATAGCGGAAAATTTCATAAGAAAACATAAGCATTTAAGGAAATTTATAACTAAAACAAAAGCCTTATTGAACTTGAACTTCAGCATAATATGGAAAAAGTAAAATAAAATAATGCCATTACTTACTCACATGGATATTCTACTAGATGAATAATCACGTGAAATATCAATAACCACTTTCATAATGAGGGAATGTATAATGCCAGACATTCTGAAACACTTTGTCAAGGCCTCGGCCAAGACGTCTAAAATGATTAAGGCCACGGCCAAAACCATAAATCAAATTGGGAAAGGGCCTCGGCCAATTCCACGTCTAGTTGTCTCATGAGACCTACCGATGCATCGAGGAGCTATAGCGGTCTCCACCCATCACATAATAAGTCCAATACATTCCTCATATGAATAGGTTTAAACATAACATAAACATTCGTATTAAAACTAGCATACGAAAGGTCAACAATTTCTCCATAAACTATGGATGGTATAAAAATAACACATCCACAGTCAAATATTTCACAAAATGTTCAATGGAAGTTTTGTATCATAAATCAATTTCAATTAAACTTAAAACCCATCAAAGGATGTTGACATGGATGAAATCAAAGATATTTGAGAGTAATATCTCTCCTTTTTGAAATCATTTAAAAGTCCCATAATTATAAAATAATACATTTACTTTTAAGATATTCTTATAATCTTGTTAGGGAAGCTTCGACGAAGTTATAATGGTGGAAAATAGCCGCACCCGCCGTATAAGTTAAACAAAACATTCTTACCTTAAATTTGTCAAAGAGGTCAAAAAGTACATTGTTTGGAAAATGACGGTAAGATTCCTTTCAAAAATTTATAAGGGTATAAATGACTTTAACACATTTTCCATTTAATAGTAAAAATGTTTTGAAAGACATTTTTAAGAAACATGGATGTGGATGATAACGAGGTCCCAGTAGATAATTATGTATAAACAACCTTGGATAATGAAGAGGTTGTGAAGTAAACCCTTACCTTGTACTTTTCCTTGGTTGGGGTAGGTTAAACTCCGGTATAATGGTGAAATAATTGTTATTAAATTATACAAGAATCATATACATTCATATGATATCATATATGATCTTTTAACATTGCTTTGTTAACAATATCTTAGATTTATCGTTGTTTCGGGTGTTAACTTACTCGTTTTCTTTTATATGTTTTGTTACATAAGTCGTGTTTTCCATGGATAGGTTGTATCTTATTCATATCCAGAATGATATCATGTCCTTAAACATTATCATCAAATGATAATTATACTTGAATGGATACGACGAAGAATGAATCTCATCGCGTTCGTGGAGACGGTAGTCCGTACGTACGCACGAGCGAAAATATCATTATTTTGATATTAAAATAATATATAATTGGATAGTATATCATATATACAGAATCATTATCATGTTATATTTATTATTTACATGAATTACATATCATTATTATACCCATCTAAATAATAATATATTGAATAACAATTACACCACGACGTGGAGACGGTAAGCCGTACGTACGCACGTATGGTGACATGTCATTAAAATGATGGGTAGAATACTGAATATGGTTGTTCCATATTTATAATAACATCACAGTATATATAAGATACTGGAGTTATAATTTTATAATTGAAATAATAAACAAAGAGGGAGTGGAAGAAGAAAGAAACTTGAAAGAGGGTGATGAAAATGTTACCTCTTCTTCGGGTTCTTCCTTTTGATTTGATCAAAAGGACTCTTTAGGATGGCTTTCTGACTAAAGTAAAGCTTCTAGGATGAAGGGAGAGAAGTTGGGAGAGTATTTGGGCAGAGTTTGGCCGAACCAAAAGGCTTGAAAGTGTGAATAAGGTGGTAGAGGTGGGGGCCTTTTATAAGAGGAGAGGAGGGGCTCTTTTGGAAAGATTGAAATGTTACATTATTATACAATGCTTTTCGGATTCTAAAGGTCCCAAACTTATAAAATTCGTGGCTAAGGTGATAAGGGTTCGAAATATACTCATAAAATAGGCTTTGGACAAGTGTAAGCCTTGGATTTTTCATTATCTTCTCATTTTATTTAAATCGTTAAATAATGAGGTCATCGCTGCATCATCATTATGTCAAAAATAATTTAATTTATTTAATGTCTAAAAATTCTAAAAAAAATACTATGATGTAAGAAATCTTTTTAGATTTCCAATGACTATTTATAGTAAAAAATATGACTTGTATAACCCCATATAAAAATTGTTTTAGTATAACATTTCATGTTTGTGTCATTTTTTACTTTAACATTAAATAAAAGGTATTTATGTCATTTTCCAACTAAAGTGGCTCCATTGGGTCCCCAAGTTTACCCATGGATTTTCTTGGTCGTCCATGACACATCCAATGAGGGTAGGACATGTGTCAAGCTCATGTCATATTATTAAAACATTATTTTTACCTTAAACTACACTAATTACCTCTAATCGCAATTAAGAACTTAAAAGTTACTATTCACCAAAAATTATTTTAATCTCATTCAACCACATTTTACTTCTTAATGACAACCATGTATGTCGGATTTTTTAAAATCAAATCACAGAAGTGTTAATATTTCATTTAAACGAAAAATCAGTTATTTAACTACCACTTAGTGGTTTCACTATTCATCAAAAATTGAAGTTTTTCAGAACAATGCCAAAATTTCACCCTAAGCTATAATTGATATTCTGAATTTAAAAATGATTTCTATTTTAAAAAATTCCAAACATATAAGTTTCATTAATTAATTTTATAATTAATTCCCGCTGTCACAACAAATAGCGTGTTTTTAAGAAACAATTTATATCAAAAGATTGGCAATTGTTTATGCCCATTTTCAATGTTAAATTAATTCTAATGGCCACCATTGGATAAAATGGTAAAAATATATTCTAATTATACTTTAAAACCACTAAATAGTATAATTTATCACTATAAATTATTTTTATTAAAAAAGTTGTTTTTAAGTATTTTTCACTATTCATAAAAAATTAGAAGTTCTCAGAAAAATACCAAAAATTCAACATAGGATAATTTCGATATTCCGAATCCAAAAATGAAGTTCATTTTGATAAATAAAATTTATAAAATTTCAAAAAGTAGGTATTACTATTCACAACGGCTAGTTTAATTAGTTGTGGTGTGTGTTAGAGCTCGAGGTTGCGTACAACACACGCTATTGCATTATTCGAAGGGAAACGTACCGTGGAAGCTTGGGGTGTTACATTCTCCCCTCCTTCAAATAATTGCGTCCTCGCAATTTCTAGGGTATTACTGCATAAAAAGACTCGGGTGGTTCTTCATCATAAGTTCCTCAGGTTCCCACGTTGCCTCTTCCATTTTATGATTTCTCCACAAAACCTTTACCAGACGAGTCGTCCGGTTTCTTAGCACCTGCTCCCTCACATCAAGAATTCTGATGGGCTCTTCGCAATAAGATAGATCGGTTTCCAGTTCTAATTCCTCATAGGTAAGTACATGTGTTGGGTCGGGCATGTATTTTCTCAAAAGCGATATGTGGAAAACATCGTGAACTTTGGAGAGATTTGGCGGCATCGCCAAACGATAAGCTACAACCCCAATACGATCTAGAATTTCGAAAGGTCCGATGTACCTGGGACTCAACTTACCCTTCTTACCAAAACGTATAACTCCCTTCCATGGAGATACCTTTAGGAAAACTTGATCTCCCACCTGAAATTCCAAAACCTTTCTTCTGTTATCGGCATAGCTCTTCTGCCTACTTTGAGCTGATTTGATGTGGTTTTGGATTACCTTCACCTTTTCCATTGTTTCTTCCACCAGTTCTGGTCCCACAAGTTTTCTTTCACCAATGTCATCCCAACAGGTTGGTGTACGACATATCTTTCCGTATAACGCTTCATAAGGTGCCATCTGAATGCTTGAATGGAAGCTATTGTTATAGGAAAATTCTACCAGTGGTAAGTATTGATCCCACATACCCTGAAAGTCAAGAGAGAATGATCTCAACATGTCTTCTAAGGTTTGAATAGTCCGTTCTGATTGTCCATCTGTTTGAGGGTGATAGGCAGTGCTCAAACAAAGTTTAGTATCCAAGGCCTTTTGAAGACTTTTCCAGAATCTTGAAGTAAAATGAGGATCACGATCAGAAACAATCGATAGGGGTACTCCATGAAGTCTTACAACTTCATTAATATATAATCTTGCTAGACGTTCAAGTGGTAGATCCTCCCGTATAGCCAGAAAATGTGATGACTTAGTAAGACGATCAACAATGACCCATATTGCATCATTCCTTCTAGGAGTCTTTGGTAGTCCCATGACAAATTCCATCGTAATATTATCCCATTTCCACTCAGGTATGGGAAGAGGTTTCAATACTCCACCAGGATGTTGCCTTCCAGCTTTCACTTGTTGACAAACCATACACCTCGACACAAAATCAGCAATCTCCCTCTTCATATTGTCCCACCAAAAATGTTCCTTCAAATCTCTATACATTTTGGTTCTCCCAGGGTGTATAGAGAAATTGGAACTATGAGCATCATCCAGCAATTCCCTTTTTAGATCAGGTATATCGGGAACACAAATTCTCTTCCTGAATTTCAAAATTCCATCCTTATACACAAAGTCCCTCAATCTTCCATCATTCACATCTTTAATATTCTTCTGAAATTCTTCATCATTGGTCTGAGAACTCTTAATCCTTTCTAGTAATGATGGTTTGGAAACCATTTGAAAAAGAATTGATGTTTCACCTTCCCTAGTTATTCCCATGTCCATCTTCACTAGATCCAAGAAAATTGGATCCCTTTCAATTCTCATCACATTCAAAACTCCATGGTATTTTCTACTCAAAGCATCTTCCACCTTGTTTGCCTTCCCTGGGTGGTAATGTATCGTGCAATCATAATCCTTGAGTAGTTCAAGCCATCACCTTTGCCTCATGTTGAGTTCTTTTTGTGTGAAAATATACTTCAAACTCTTGTGATCAGTATAAATCTCACATTTTTCACCATAGAGGTAATGTCTCCATATCTTTAAAGCAAAGATCACAGATTCTAACTCAAGATCATGAGTAGGATAGTTTTGCTCATGAATTTTTAGCTGTCGTGATGCATAGGCAATGACCTTATCATTCTGCATAAGGACACAACCAAGTCCTTTCTTTGATGCATCACTATAAATAACAAACCCATAATTCCCCGATGGTAGAGTCAATACAGGGGCATTGACTAATCTTCTCTTTAGTTATTCAAAACATTCTTCACACTCTTTTGTCCAGACAAATTTAATCCCTTTACGTGTGAGCTTTGTCAATGGGTTAGCCAATCTGGCAAAATTCTGGACGAAACGTCGATAATAACCTGCTAAACCAATAAAACTGCGTACCTCAGTTATACTTGTCGGTGCTGGCCATTCTTGGATTGCCTTGGTTTTAGAAGGATCAACGGAAATTCCATCCTTAGAGACAATATGGCCAAGAAAAGAAATCTCATGAAGCCAGAATTCACACTTGCTAAATTTCCCATATAATTCATGTCTTCTAAGAGTCTTTAGGATAACACGTAAGTGATTTTCATGATCTTCGTGGCTTTTGGAGTATACCAAGATATCATCAATAAATACCACTACAAAGTCATCAAGATATTCCTTGAAAACTCTATTCATTAGATCCATGAAATCAGAGGGTGCATTAGTCAATCCAAAAGGCATTACTGTAAACTCGTAATGCCCGTACCTTATTCGAAATGCTGTCTTTGGAACGTCTTCCTTCTTCACACACAACTGATGGTATCCAGAATGAAGGTCAATCTTTGAAAAGTATTGAGCTCCATGCAGTTGGTCAAACAAATCATCAATGCGAGGTAGGGGATACTTGTTCTTTATTGTTATAGCATTGATCTCCCTATAGTCAATGCACAACCTCATAGATCCATCTTTCTTCTTAACAAAAAGAACAGGGGATCCCCAAGGAGAAACACTAGGGAGAATAAATCCCTTATTACTCAATTCATCTAGTTGTTTCTTTAGTTCAACTAATTCCACAGTGGCCATTCTATAAGGGGTCTTCGATATGGGCCTTGATCCAGGAATTAAATCAATGGAAAACTCAACTTCTCGTTCTGGAGGATGTCCAGGTAAATCTTCCGGAAACACATCAATATATTCTCTCACAATAGGTACATCCTCTATTTGAGTATTCCTTTCCTCACCCTCAGTAATTTCCTTCTCTTCCTCCCCAATAATTGAATTTAGTTGAGCTACTGGGGGTGGATCTAGATAAGAATTATGTGGTGACGATTCGGCTCTAAAGATAAGGTGTTCCTTATCATCATCATCATCAAGAATCGTAACCTCTTTCCTCTTACAATAAATTTTTGCATCATGGTCCGAAAGCCAATCCATACCGAGGATTATATCAAATTCAATCATGGGTATGACGATGAGATCAGCAGGTAAAGAACATTTAGGTGCTCTAATGGGAACTAATCGACAAAACTTTATTGCAACAATACTTCCCTTAGGAGTTTTGACCGACAACTCCCTTGTTAAATCAAATTGGAAATATCTAATTCTCTTATCAAACTGGGAAGATATGAAACAATGCGATGATCCAGAATCAAATAATGCATTTGCTAAACTTGAGGAAACCATTAAATTACCTGCCACCACGTCTTTCGGATCTTCCACCTCAGCAGTAGTGATAGCATAAGCCTGGCCCTGATCCCTTGGCCTCTTCTGAGGTAAGTTCCCCTGACGCTTAGGACATTCATTTGCATAATGTCCCTTCTCTCTAAAATTATAGCATTCCACGTTGACATCCGCTTTCTTTCCCTTGCATTCATGAGCTTGGTGGACTTTTTCACCACACTTGTAACATACTCCTTTTCCTTTTAGACAGGCACCAGGGTGCTTCCTACCACAATTATCACAGGGTGGAAATTCATTTCTACCCTTCTTCCCTGTTTCCTTATTTCCTTTCCCAGAGTTTTCAGCGGATCTCTTCTTATCTTGCTTTGATTTAAAGTCATAAGACTTAGAGAATTCCTTTTCCGTCTTGATAGCGCACGAGACAATACCTTCGTATGAAGAGAAGGTTTGTGATACTAAAGATCGACGGAGAAATGGTTTCAACCCATCAAATAAACGATCAGTCTTACTTCTTGGGTTACGTATGTAATCTGCAGCATACCTTGCTAACCTTGTAAAGTTAGCCTCATACTTTGCGACATTCTCATCCTCCTTCTGCCTCAGACTCAGAAATTGCCTTTCCATATCCGCTCGATGGTCTCTAGGAAAGTATTTTTCTAAGAACAACTCTTTGAACTCCTGCCATTCCATGTTTGTTAATTCATCATCTTCCTTTGTGTTTTGAATTAGTGACCACCATTGATCGACATCTCCAGTGAGGCGGTAAACTTCCATGACAACATTCTCCCTTTCACTACTCCCCAAGGCATGGAATATTTTCACTAAGGAATTTATCCATTTCTCAGCTACTATAGGATTTGTACTCCCATTGAAGGTTGGTGGTTGTTGCCTCATGAAACGGTCTAGCATTGATCCTCCACGTTGCGGATCAGGGTTCTCCATACGAGTAAGGTTGTTATTCATAACCTGCGTGAGTTGTCCCAGTACGGTGAGAAGCTGATCAGCACCAGTTGTATCACTAGCTCCACCATAATTATCTTGAGCAGGAGGGAAATCCCTACACGGAGTGCGTGCATTGATACAGTTTCCATTCCTTCCACTAGGCGCCATTTCTAAATAATGGCATAAACTAGATTAGTTCATGAATCAAAATACATAATTCCATACTTGTAAAACAGTTAACATAAATTGAACTAATTATGGATATAATCCATAATTATAAAAATGTTTTCTTTGAGGAAGTATATACTCGTAACCCTTCATAGTGGTTTGTAAAGAAAATGGGAATTATCCAAAGCATATCCCCCGGGAGTGTCGTAACCAAGAGTGCAGCAAGGCCCGTTGTCGTGCACCAGTTCCCGTTCGAGTCTAGCTCAAAGCGGTGTTTTCGGGTTTTACCCCTAGGTACATCTGTGCCAGAGCCGCCTCTACCTACTCGTATCCAGACAGGGATGTATTGCTCGGAAAACTCACAACATCTCTACATTACCAAAATTCTAGGAAGTTCTTCTATACTAATCCTCAAAGTCTATCTTCGGGATATGTGCTCTAATCAGAGTTTATCTAAATCTAGCTTCCAAGGTTAGTACTAAACTGCCTCTGATACCAACTGTAACGCCCCGACCCCAGCTACCCAGAGTCGGTGCATTACTTAATAACATTGTCATGATCACAAAAGATCAAGTCTTGAAAGACCGATTAGTTTAGTAGCCTTGGAAACACTAGATACATTCATAAACATTACATTACATCATAAAAATGAAAACTACAATAACATGGTCTCCCTAGTCCACACTCATATCCTCACTGACTATTCTTGCAAGTCAGTCATAATACACTTCTTCACATCCTGGGAAAAATAAAACATTGAAAGGGGTGATCTCAAATGCTCCGTAAGGATAACAATATAGCGGAAACTTTCATAAGAAAACATAAGCATTTAAGGCAATGTATAACTAAAACAAAAGCCTTATTGAACTTGAACTTCAACATAATATGGCAAAAGTAAAATAAAATAATGCCATTACTTACTCACATGGATATTCTACTAGACGAATAATCACGTGAAATATCAATAACCACTTTCATAATGAGGGAATGTATAATGCCAGACATTATGAAACACTTTGTCAAGGCCTCGGCCAAGACGTCTAAAATGATTAAGGCCTCGGCCAAAACCATAAATCAAATTGGGAAAGTTCCTCGGCCAATTCCATGTCTATTTGTCTCATGATACCTACCGATGCATCGAGGAGCTATAGCGGGCTCCACCCGTCACATACTAAGTCCAATACATTCCTCATATGAATAGGTTTAAACATAACATAAACATTCGTATTAAAACTAGCATACGAAATGTCAAAAATTTCTCCATAAACTATGGATGGTATAAAAATAACACATCCACAGTCAAATATTTCACAAAATGTTCAATGGAAGTTTTGTATCATAAATCAATTTCAATTAAACTTAAAACCCATCAAAGGATGTTGACATGGATGAAATCAAAGCTATTTGAGAGTAATATCTCTCCTTTTTGAAATCATTTAAAAGTCCCATAATTATAAAATAATACATTTACTTTGAAGATATTCTTATAATCTTGTTAGGGAAGCTTCGACGAAGTTATAATGGCGGAAAATAGCCGCACCCGCCGTATAAGTTAAAAAAAACATTCATACCTTAAATTTGTCAAAGAGGTCAAAAAGTACATTGTTTGGAAAACGACGGTAATATTCCTTTCAAAAATGTATAAGGGTATAAATGACTTTAACACATTTTCCATTTAATAGTAAAATTTTTTTGAAAGACATTTTTAAGAAACATGGATGTGGATGATAACGAGGTCCCAGTAGATAATTATGTATAAA
Organism: Viscum album; assembly: GCA_963277665.1. Classification (NCBI taxonomy): domain Eukaryota; kingdom Viridiplantae; phylum Streptophyta; class Magnoliopsida; order Santalales; family Viscaceae; genus Viscum; species Viscum album. The sequence continues at coordinate 584,903,172 of OY728141.1, read as the reverse complement.
CAACCTTGGATAATGAAGAGGTTGTGAAGTAAACCCTTACCTTGTACTTTTCCTTGGTTGGGGTAGGTTAACCTACTGTATAATGGTGAAATAATTGTTATTAAATTATACAAGAATCATATACATTCATATGATATCATATATGATCTTTTAACATTGCTTTGTTAACAATATCTTAGATTTATCGTTGTTTTGGGTGTTAACTTACTCGTTTTCTTTTATATGTTTTGTTACGTAAGTCGTGTTTTTCATGGATAGGTTGTATCTTATTCATATACAGAATTATATCATGTCCTTAAACATTATCATCAAATGATAATTATACTTGAATGGATACGACGGAGAATGAATCTCATCGCGTTCGTGGAGACGGTAGTCCGTACGTACGCACGAGCGACAATATCATTATTTTGATATTAAAATAATATATAATTGGATAGTATATCATATATACAGAATCATTAACATGTTATATTTATTATTTACATGAATTACATATCATTATTATACCCATCTAAATAATAATATATTGAATAACAATTACACCACGACGTGGAGACGGTAAGCCGTACGTACGCACGTATGGTGACATGTCATTCAAATGATGGGTAGAATACTGAATATGGTTGTTCAATATTTATAATAACATCACAGTATATAGAAGATACTGGAGTTATAATTTTAGAATTGAAATAATAAACAAAGAGGGAGTGGAAGAAGAAAGAAACTTGAAAGAGGGTGATGAAAATGTTACCTCTTCTTCGGGTTCTTCCTTTTGATTTGATCAAAAGGACTCCTTAGGATGGCTTTATTACTAAATTAAAGCTTCTAGGATGAAGAAAGAGAAGTTGGGAGAGTATTTGGGCAGAGTTTGGCCGAACCAAAAGTCTTGAAAGTGTGAATAAGGTGGTAGAGGTGGGGGCCTTTTATAAGAGGAGAGGAGGGGATCTTTTGGAAAGATTGAAATGTTACATTATTATACAATGCTTTTCGGATTATAAAGGTCCAAAACTTATAAAATTCGTGGCTAAGGTGATAAGGGTTCTAAATATCCTCATACAATAGGCTTTGGACAAGTTTAAGCCTTGTATTTTTCATTATCTTCTCATTTTATTTAAATCGTTAAATAATGAGGTCATCGCTGCATCATCATGATGTCATAAATAATTTAATTTATTTAATGTCTAAAAATTCTAAAAAAAATACTATGATGTAGGAAATATTTTTATCTTTCCAATGACTATTTATATTAAAAAATATGACTTGTATAACCCCATATAAAAATTGTTTTAGTAAAACATTTCATGTTTGTGTCATTTTTTACTTTAACATTAAATAAAAGGTATTTATGTCATTTTCCAACTAAAGTGGCTCCATGGGGTCCCCAAGTTGACCCATGGATTGTCTTGGTCGGCCATGGAACATCCAATGGGGGTAGGACATGTGTCAAGCTCATCTCATATTATTAAAACATTATTTTTACCTTAAACTACACTAATTACCTCTAATCGCGATTAAGAACTAAAAAGTTACTATTCACCAATAATTATTTTAATCTCATTCAACCACATTTTACTTCTTAATGACAACCATGTATGTCGGATTTTTGAAAATCAAATCACAGAAGTGGTAATATTTCATTTAAACGAAAAATCAGTTATTTAACTACCACTTAGTGGTTTCACTATTCATCAAAAATTGAAGTTTTTCAGAACAATGCCAAAATTTCACCCTAAGCTATAATTGATATTCTGAATTCAAAAATGATGTCTATTTTAAAAAATTACAAACATATAAGTTTCATTAATTAATTTTATAATTAATTCCCGTTGTCACAACAAATAGCGTGTTTTTAAGAAACAATTTATATCAAAAGATTGGCAATTGTTTATGCCCATTTTCAATGTTAAATTAATTATAATGTCCACCATTGGATAAAATGGTAAAAATATATTCTAATTATACTTTAAAACCACTAAATATTATAATTTATCACTATAAATTATTTTTATTAAAAAAGTTGTTTTTAAGTATTTTTCACTATTCATAAAAAATTAGAAGTTCTCAGAAAAATACCAAAAATTCAACATAGGCTAATTTCGATATTCCGAATCCAAAAATGAAGTCCATTTTGATAAATAAAATTTATAAAATTTCAAAAAGTAGGTATTACTATTCACAACAGCTAGTTTAATTAGTTGTGGTGTGTGTTAGAGCTCGAGGTTGCGTACAACACACGCTATTGCATTATTCGAAGGGAAACGTACTGTGGAAGCTTGGGGTGTTACAATGCGACTAGTTTCGCAGACCGTGCATGTTTGTACCCAGACTTGGTCCATGACGACAACTTTCGAGCGCGGAAGTTCGAGCATGGTCTCCATAAAGAGATTCGTGCTATCATAGTACCCTTGGGAATTCCCACTTATTTAGATGTTTTAGAGAATGTGCAAGTGAAAGAGAGCTTCCTTTCACACTTTACAGTTGGTGGTGGCAGCAGGCTTGACAGAGCCGAGACATCTGCCACAGCTAGCAGGCATTGGCTGATAGAACTTCGATGCAGGTGGCTTTCCAATAATCGGACTCAGGGGTGTGGTCATACACCACAGTGGCGCTAGAGGGCACTAGGGAAGCCTGGAGAGCGCCGATACTATGATTGCGATGGGCGAGGTCACCTGGCACGGGACTACCTGACTAGGTACGCTGAGAATATCGGGCAGGCAGTAAGTGCACCACCATGGTAGAGGCAGCGCCGTGATCGGAGTGGTGCCCAAAGAGGTGGTGCTAGCGGAGGAGTGGGGGAAGCTGGAAGTGGGGGATGAAATTACAAGGTCTTCCCATCACCACCAGGCAGTCCACGTCAGGTCCCGGGAGCTGACAGTTGGGACCGGGGATAGCCGTGAGCTTTGGATGTTTATGATCCTCCAGAGCATGAGGTGATGAGAGGCACACTCTATATCTCTTCTACTTTATGCAGTAGAATTGTTAGAATTTTTGTGTGAAATGCTTTTCTCCCTGCTCCTTACTTGAGTTGTTACCAGGGTGACACGGGGCATCGGTGTAACCCTGTGTTAGTGGAATAAAAGGAGTGGAACCTTTCTCTTTAGTCGATGATAGAAACTCCTTCGCCTTTAGAGTGTGTAAGGGAGTCTTGGTCATGAGACATCGGCTGTGAAACCTTTCATGATCAGATATCCTTGGGTGTTTCACCATATGGATATTCTAAAGGAGGGAATCACTAGGCTTTGTCCCATGTCCAAATAGTGATTCCAGTCACGGCGTGCGACGTAGAGGTTCGACCGGGGAGGTGAGCTATCCCCAAGGTCCTTCAGGATGTTTGAGACCGTCCGAAGGGATGTCGAGGTTGTCTACCACCTTTCCCTAACCCCACGAAGTCTGGAGTGGGTGCATGATGACTCCCTTATGGATTACCTGAAGAGATGTGTGTGTGATCCAATGCACATCATCGGCAAGGGAAGACCTCGCATGAACAGATCAAATCCTTTGGTCTGTGTGCGGTTATGCGGGACTGTGCAAGAGTTTTTCTGGGTATGAGAGAGCCAGGTGTGGGCTTAGTACACTGAGTTGTTTCCCTAGTCTTGATTTTCGGGGATGAAAATCTTGAAGTATGGAATGATGTAAGAACCCGGTTTTTCTATAAAATACTTTTGAATATTCTTGATGTTATTCCAGAGTGGCGCCTTCAGACGACGTACGATTCCAAGCCCCGGTGTGTCCAGAATTAAATTTTAAGTGCATTCACATTGGGCACACCAAATAAATGGTATAACTCCTAAATGGTAATTCGGATCCTAAATCTGAGAGTATAGATGAGTCCGAAATGGGGTGTTTACCCTAGGAACGACATAGAACATGTTAGCGTGGGACATTGGGACCCCTCGCCCATTACCGAAATGTTAAACGGATAAATAAAATAATTAATTTATTCATTTAATGGTTAAAATCAAGTAACTTTTAAACGGTTTCTCGGACGGGAAAAACGAGGGCACCGTTGAGTCTGTAGCATACCGTTTACCCTAGGAGGGGTGTAAGTTTCATGGGCGCGGGCCTTCTGTGGAAAATGGCACCAGGGGCATTTTAATAATTTAGCGGCCTCGGGCGTTGAGTTTTATAACTTTAAAAAGGAAGCTCGGAATCAAATTATGAGGCCGCTGTTGTGCTCGGGAGGTGGTGTTTACCCTAGGGGAGGCTTAACCTCGACCCTGTTGAGAGTTTCAGATGTGGAGCCTTTCATGGGTGATTAATAAAAATTAATTAAATTAATTTTTTTAAGACTCTACTTAAGAACAAACATCCCCTCCCTCCTCCATTTGCTATATGGAGGAAGAATATCCTCAATCCCTCCCCTCTCCTCAAGCCCTTCTCTTCAAGGTGGTTGTGTCATGACCCGTCATCGGGGCCCATGCTGTGACTACCCCAAGCCCGCCTTCCATAGGCCAGGGGTTGGCGACTAGCACTAAGGCATAATTCCCGGTAAAAAGGAAAGGCATTGCCTTTGTAAAGTAAACAAAACCACAGAGAAAGCAATCATAAGTAAACACTAAGTAAAAACTGGGTACAACAGTAAGTGCGGAAATGTAAGTGGGCCAGAATACAAACCCAAACTGAAAGTAAAGTACAACTGAAAAGAGAGTACAACAACTGAAAGTAAAGACGCAGCGTCGAGCTGTCCACTGGAAGTACCACCTAAAGGGTGGGTACAGATAGCCTCCTCAGCTCCTTGGGTCCAGCCGTCCGCTCCGAGTACGTCCCACCCAGTGGTCCACCTCCAGGTACCGACCTTCTCCACAAGCCTCAACCACGATCAGCGTTGTCTGTCTTCTGCAACCAACACAACGTAGTGCGGGCATAGCCCGTGCAGGGGTGAGTATAAGCTACTCAGTAGGGACCCTGAGACCCCCGAAGGTCTCCCAGAATCCGCAAAGGATAATCCACAAAGGAAATATACAAACACGAAGTAACATTTGGCACTTCTTAGGTATATGCCCATACATATTCCTAAGTCATCAATTCTCGTTCGGCTCCAACATCTGAGCCCAAGTAAAACCCAGTCCACATAGGAAAACACAACCCATTCCACACAGGAAATCAAAACGTAATCCACATAGGATATCAAGTCAATATTATCGAAGGTAAGGATTGAAAGTCAAGATTCAGATCACACAGGTATACTTCTTCGTAAGACGATAGAGATGATCAGATATTGCCACTGATTCATCTAAGATGTCGGACCCACACAGGATCGATAGGTACTAACCCTCGCAGTGACCCACAAAAAATCGATAGGTAACTAACCCCCGCAATGACACACAAAGAATCGATAGGTAACTAACCCCTGCAATGACCCACACAGGATCGGACCCACACAGGATCTGTAGGCGCTGGCCCACACAGGACCGCTGAGCGCTGACCCACACAGGATCTGACCCACACAGGATCGGTAGCACTGATCCACACAAGATCGGTAGCACTGATCCACATAGGATTGCTGAGTGCTGTAGTCGTCGCCGTCGAATCCACGGAGGATTTCTGTACAGTCGTCATCGTCATCGCAGTCGCATCCAGCTCTAGGGTTCCTGCACATAGCAAGCTCATTCGGGAGGGTCCGCTCCACGAGCCGAAGGGCTGATACATCAACTGACACATAGTCCAAAGTTGATGTATCCAAAAGTTCCGTATCGTCAACAGGAACTCAATGCGACAGACGACGCGTCGATCGGACGCCCGGTCTGAGAGTTATTGGCCTTTTCGTTCCAGGGGCCCGGTTGATTTTTAAGTCAAAACCAACCCAACCGTACTCAAACTATGTCCAAAACTTGATTGGAGTAAGCCAAAAGGTCCTTCTCATTTAGAGGAATCCAACAAAGTCGACGGTACATCAATCGGACATCCGGAACTCATGTTATAAGCGTTTTCGCTCCGAGGGCCCGGTTGGTTTCGTGTACGAACCAACCCGGCCGAACAAAAAGTACTCCGAAACCTTGAGTAAAATATACCGAAACGACCGTATCGATCTAAAGATCACATCAAAGCTGACCGTGCGTCAATCGAAGGTCCACAGCCCATGTTATGGGCAAAAGACCGTGAGAGGTCCGATATTAGGGGGTATGGGCCCGGTCCGACCCGGCCCGATACCCTTTGGGTCGGCCCGAACTGGGTTGACCCATCCTGGGTCTGGGTCCGGCCCATCTGGTGCAGCCCGGCCCGGCCTGGGCGCGGCCTGGGCAGCTGGCCCGGCGCGCTGGCGCCAGCCAGGTGGCTCGGCCGTTTCGGCCGAGCAGACTAGGGTGCGGGGGGGCGCGCTGCCCCCCGCCCATTTGTAATCCATGCCCCCCATGTGGGGGGCCACTCATGTCCGGCCAGCCGGGGGTTACGAACCCCCAGCTCTTCCTCTGGCCGGCCGGCCCACTCAGGCCGGCCGGTTGTTGCCGCCACGGGACCGGAAAGGGCTGGTCCCCCTGCTCCGACGCCGGCGGCGCGGAACCGGCTGCCGGTTCCCCTGCTCCGCCGCGACCTCAGCCACGGACTTAGACCATCTGGCGCGGCGTGACGGCGCCCCGCCCCTCCGTCGCGGCCTCTCTCCGGCTGCGGTGTTTTCATTATCCTCCGGCACGGCGGAACGGCGCTGCGACCTTATTCAACTTCATTGGCACGGCGCGATGGTGCCGCGCATCCTTTCCGCACAATCCCATGCGGTGCGTCGGCACCGCATCATTTTCCTTCGAACCGCAACAATAAAAGAATAAGGGAGGAGGGTCGGCTATGTTTTTGCGGTCTGGCCCCCTCCCGTTAATCGAAAGAAAGCGGCAAAATTTCACGAAGAACGACTATAGAAGTAATCAGGAACAACAATTAAAAAAACACCCTACCTCGAGCGCAGCTTGAACGGAGGTTCATCGCGGAAATAACCGTCGCGGAAGGAGGCGTCGCGAAAGGAGAATTGTCGCGGAAGAAGGCGTCGTTGGCATTGTGGTACACGACGTCGCGTTGTCAATCTCTGAGGATTCGACGTTCTTCGTCGGAGATCGGTGCGTTCTTCGCGTTCTTCGCATTCTTCGTGTTCTTCGACGAAGAAGATGAAGATCTTTAAGACACCCTTAGCTTCTCTCCCAAAACTCTCAAGAAAAAAGTCCCAACCAAAATAAAATAAGTACCTCACTTATTTTATTAACATAACTTAAGTTTGAAATTCAAAAGTTGAATTAATCCACTCAATTAATTAACTCAAGTTGTCAAATTAAATAAAGGGTTTTGGAAGGTTAGGGAATATGAAGGGGTGGGGTTTGTGTGGGCCCCACCACCCTCATAACCTCCCATGGGAAGTTGGGTGGTTTCCCCCAACTTCCACCCAAATCTTTAAACCACTTAGTGAAAAATAAAATTGATTCTCAATTTTATTTTACCTTCCACAAATTTTTAACAACTTCTCTCGTGTAAACGCAACTCTGGAAAAGGTGTTCCTAAGCAATTACCAGCGCTGCGAATCCATCGCTGCCCTCAAAATTTGATTCTGAGCACCGGTTCAAAAGTTATAAAAGACCCGCTCGTTCGTTCACTGAATGTACCCGAGATAAACTTCAGATATAAATTCCGGGCACACCGGGCCTCAGAATCAAGTTCCGTCAGAAACCACGTTCTTGTAAAATTCCAAAGAAAATTAAGAAAAAATTTCCCTTGAATTTTACGGGTCTTTAAATTACTCCCACCTCAGGGCTTTACGTCCTCGTAAAGATACATAAAAAACTAGGGAAAAAAATGTGGGTACTGAGCACGCATCTGAGCCTCCCGCTCCCAAGTGCTCTCCTCGAGATTCCCGTGCTACCATCTGATGTGCACTAGAGGAATCGACCATCCACGTAGGACCCGCTCCTGTCAATCCTCAATCTCCACCGGGACCTCCGCAAAAGTCTCCCCATCATCTATGTCCAGCTCCCCATGGTCGATGACATGCTTCAGGTCCTGCACGTATCACCTCAGCTGGGATACGTGGAAGACGTCGTGCACCCGGTCCAACTAAGGTGGTAGATCTAGGCGATAAGCCACCTCACCAATCCTCTTGAGGACCTGGAATGGTCTGATGAAGCGTGGATACAACTTGCTGCCTCGGCCAAATCTCCGTAAACCACGTCGAGGTGAGACCCGCAAGAAGACGTGGTCACCATCCTCGAACTCTAGTGGCCTTCACCTCCTGTCAGCATAAGACTTCTGCCAGCTATGAGCTATCCTCATCTACTCCTGGATGACCTGGACCTTCTCTATCGTGGCCTGGACCATCTATGGTCCCACAAGTGCTAACTCCCCAGGGTCTATCCAGTATAGAGGATATCTGAAAGGTCATCCGTACAACGCCTCGTATGGTTCCATCCCGATGGTGGAGTGGTAGCTGTTGTTGTATGAAAACTACACCAAGGGTAGGTGGTCCTCCCAGATGCGACCAAAGTCGAGGACACATGCGCAAAACATGTCCTCGAGAGTCTGAATGGTCCTCTCCGTCTGACCATCTGTCTGAGGGTGAAAGGCGGTACTCAGACGTAGCTGCATCCCGAACGCCTCCTGCAACCCCTTCCAAAGCTGGGAAGTAAAGAGAGCATCTCTATCGGAGACTATGGATGATGGTACACCATGAATACATACAATCTCCTGAACGTAGAGACGTCCCAATCTCTCCACTGAGCCCTGCTCTCTGATGGGTAAGAAGTGAGCCGACTTGGTGAGTCGGTCGACAATAACCCAAATGGAGTCGTGACCTCTGGAAGTGCGTGGAAGTCCAGTCACGAAGTCCATAGATATCCCGTCCCACTTTCACTCTGGGACCTCCAAGGGGTGTACCAAGCCTGCTGGTACCTGGTGCTCTACCTTCACCTGCTGGCAGGTGAGGCATCGAGAAATGAACTCTGCCACAAACTTCTTCATGCCCAGCCACCAGTGCTGTCGTATGATATCCTGGTACATCTTCTCCACTCTAGGATGTACCTCCAAAGAAAAAGTGTGAAACTCTCTCAGCACCTCCTCCCGTAAAGCAACTGGTACCAAGGTACATCCTATGAAAAGGACATCATGCTCTCCTCTTAAAGAGAAACCATCAGGTGCCTGTCCTGAGGATATCTGCGCACGTCGCGTCTCACAGTCAGCGTCCCCACGCTATGCCTCCCTGACCCGCTGCAGTAGTGGAGAAGTGTCTGTGAGTGACTGAATAAAGTCTGCTCCATCTCTATCCACAAAGGATATCTGCAAAGCGGCTAGGTGCTCTGTCGCCTCCCCAAGTAGCTGAATTCCTGTCCTTCTGATGAGAGCATCGGCTACTACGTTTCCCTTTCAAGGTGTATATACTATCTCAAAGTCATAATCCTAGAGGAACTCGAGACATCGCCTCTGTCTCAGGTTCAGATCCTTCTTCGAGAAGATGTACCTGAGACTCTGGTGGTCAGAATAGACTATAAAGTGCTCGCCCATCAGATAGTGTCGCCACATCTTTAGAGTGAAGACCATTGATGCTAACTCCAGGTCATGGGTAGCATAATTCTTCTCATGCTGCCTCAACTGATGTGATCCATAGGCGATCACGGCTTGCTCCTGCATCAGGACACATCCGAGTCCGGTCCCTGATGCATAGTAGTAAACTACGTACCCTACTCCCTCCTCCTATAACCTCAAGATAGGCGCGCTGGTCAATCTCTGTCTCATCTCCTAGAAGCTCTGCTAACATCTGTCTGACCACACAAAGGGTTTCCCCTTCTTCTTCAAAGATGATAGTGGTGCCACAACTCTGGAGAAGTCTGGCATAAATCTCCGATATTACCCAGCTAGTCCCAAGAAACTCCGCACCTCCGTCACGCTCCTCGGTGGCTCCCAAGCTAGCACTGCCTCGATCTTTGTAGGATCCACCGCAACTCCCACCTCAGAGATGATGTATCCCAAGAAGTGGACCTTGCGTATCCAGAACTGACACTTCGAGAGCTTTCCATAATGATGGTTCTCTCGGAGTGTGTCTAGTACAACCCGTAAGTGGTAGGCATGCTCCTCCTTAGTCGTCGAGTAAATCAAAATGTCGTCGATGAAGACCATGACAAATCGGTCGAGATATGGCTGAAAGATCCTATTCATGAGGGCCATGAACACTAATGGAGCATTGGTTACGCCGAATGATATAACCAAGAACTCATAGTGGCCATACCGACATCTGAAGGCCGTCTTCTGCACGTCCTCATCCCGAACTCTGAGCTGATGATATCCTGATCTAAGGTATATATTTGAGAACCACCATGATCCTTTGAGATGATCGAAGAGGTCATCAATCCTCGGTAGAGGATACTTGTTCCTCACTGTCACCTGGTTCAGGTGACGATAGTCAACACAAAGTCGCAAGCTCCCGTCCGCCTTCTTGGCGAACAATATCGGGGAAGCCCAGGGCAAAACATTGGGTCGGATGAATCCCTTGCCCTGCAAGTCCTCCAACTGTACCTATAACTCTCGAAGATCAACGGGGGAAATCAGATATGCTGGGGTGGATATCGGGGCTGTCCCGGAGTACAGGTCAATATAAAAGTCTACCTCTCTACGAGGGGGTAGTCCTGGAACGTCGTTGGGAAAAACGTCCGCATACTGATCCACCACTGTAGGAAAACCAGGACTCCGCACGTCAACTGCTCCTAGGATGAGGCTAGCCAACTGATGAGTGATGGGCTATCCTCTCTTCTGTGAGAGTCCATCCTGTGCTGCGAAGGCTCCCTTCTCGCCGGTGAAGGTGAACCTTCCCCCGTCGGTGCGTACACACCGCACCTTGCGCCTAATACAGTTAATCTAAGCATGGACTATAGATAACCAATCCCTTCCCAAGATGACGTCGTAAGGCCTCGACACCGCTACAAGAAGATCCCAGCCGAAGATCTCGCCTCCTAGAGTAAGCTCACACTGCCGGCACCAGTGCGTAATCGTCAAGTCTTCTCCCATAGGAGTCTCTAGCCGTAAGGATCAAGCCAACGGCTCTGTCGGAATCTCCGAGATCAGAACAAGGGCAGCAGCTATGAAAGAATGACTCACTCCTGTGTCTATAAGAACTACAGCAAGGGTGGAATAGACACAGATAGTACCTCAAATCATCTCGGGCGCAACGTGGTCGTAGGCCTCCGCTGCCTGAAGCTGTGCCTGTCTATGCCCTCCAGCTCCATGTGGTAGGGGTGGACCTCCTGGCGGTGGTGGTGGTAGAGCCTCAAAGCGTCTCCCACCACCTGCTGCTCGGCCATCTCCTCTGCCTCGTCCGCCTGCTCCCTGTGGACTGCCACGGTCGGCCCTCTGCCTCTGCCTGGGTGGTCCCTCAACCGTCTGCTGCTCCTCTGCATGGTGGGTCGGGCAGTCACGATCCATGTGGCCTTGCCCGCCGCATGCGTAGCACTGTCTGCCTCTCGAAAGAATGGCTCCCCGCTGTGTGCCCCACACCACTGAGCCAGTGTCCTGAGGTCGTCTACCTGAGGGTCTGGTCTGCCTGGACCCATGAGTCATCCGTCAACTGCCTGCTGCAGAAGAATCTGCTACATGCCACCCTACAGTAGGTCTCGCTGCTGATGCAGGCTCAGCAAGGAAACTCTCGATCAGAAGGGCTCGCTCCAGTACCCCTGCCTATGTCGGAATGCTGAAGGAGATCAGCGATGCCCTGATCTCCTGCCTCAATCCCTACTCGAAGGTCTAGGCTCGGAAGAATGGGTCCCGTACCATGTCTGTCGAGTAGCGCGATAGATCGGTAAATCTCGCCGAGTACTGGGCGACCGACAAGCTGCCCTGCCACAGCTGTAGAAGCTCCTGGATGTGCACCGCATGGAGGGTGGCTGGGACGAACTCTAAGTGGAAGAGGCTCTCAAAGTCCATCCAGAGAAGAGATGCCTCGTCGTGCACCTGGAGCATCAAGCTCCACCATCTGCCTGCTGCCGCATGCAGTAGGCTCGCTTCGAGGATCACCATGAGGTCTGCTGGTGTCCTCACTAACCTGAAAACCCGTAAAACTGCCTCCAGCCAATCCTCGTCTACCTGAGGGTCCGTCTCCCTGCGGAACCTGGGTGGTCGCTGATGCTGAAACTCATGCAGTTCACTAAGGTGACGTGCATCATCAGCGTCTAGGGCTGGTAGCATCGGTGGCTCGGTGGGTAGCGGTACCGCTAGTGCCTCTACTGTCAAAGGGACCTGTACCGAGGCCTCGTCGCTCGGTGGGCTGTCATCACACACAACTCTCAGAACCCTAGATGGCTGTTGTGGTGGGGACATCCTGAAAAGAAACAGGTGCACCACAGTCAAACAGTATACCTGGTGAGCTGACATAAAGTAATCACAAAGAAAACTTGAAACAAACATGCAATCAATGTTTTCGTGTATTAAGTCGGAAATCAGATGTCAGGGTCCTCGTGTACGGATATGGCGGCCACCGCACCAACACTGGACTCCCTGGACTGATAACCACAATCAATACTCTTAACACTATTGCTTCACATAGAAAAAGATCAGAGTCCTGAGTTCTGCGGTAGAACCGAACTCCTCTGATACCAATTTGTCACGACCCGTCCTCGGGGCCCTTGCCGTGACTACCCCAAGCCCGCATTTCATAGGCTAGGGGCTGGCGACTAGCACCAAGGCTTAATTCCCGGTAAAAAGGGAAGGCATTGCCTTTGTAAAGTAAAGAAACCCACAAAGCAAGAAAGTATAATAAAAAACTAAGTAAAAACTGGGTACAACAGTAAGTGCGGAAAAGTAAGTGGGCCAGAATACAAACCCAAACTGAAAGTAAAGTACAACTGAAAAGAGAGTACAACAACTAAAAGTAAAGCTACAGTGTCAAGCCGTCCACTGGATGTCCCACCTGAAGGGTGGGTACAGATAGCCTCCTCAGCTCCTCGGGTCCAGCTGTCCGCTCCGAGTACGTCCTGCCCAGTGGTCCACCTCTAGGTACCGACCTGCTCCGCAAGCCTCAACCACGATCAGCGCTGCCCGTCGTCTGCAACCAACACAACGTAGTGCGGGCATAGCCCGTGTAGGGGTGAGTATAAGCTACTCAGTAAGAACCCCGAGACCCCCGAAGGTCTCCCAAAATCCAAAAATGATAATCCACAAAGGAAAGATACAAACACAAAGTAACATCCGACACTTCTTAGGTATATGCCCATAAATATAGCTAAGTCATCAATTCTCATTTGGCTACAACATCCGAGCCCAAGTACAACCCAGTCCACACAGGAAAACCCAACCCATTCCACATCAGAAAGCAAAACAAAATCCACACAGGATATCAAGTCAATCTTATCGAAGGTAAGGATTGAAAGTCAAGATTCAGCTCACACAGGTATACTTCTTCGTAAGATGATAGAGATGATCATATATTGCCACTGATTCATCTAAGACGTCGGACCCACACAGGATCGATAGGTACTAACCCTCGCAATGACCCACAAAAGATCGATAGGTAACTAACCCCCGCAATGACCCACACAGATCGATAGGTAACTACCCCCTGCAATGACCCACACAGGATCAAACCCACACAGGATCTGTAGGCGCTAGCCCATATAGAACCACTGAGCGCTGACCCACACAGGATGTGACCCACACAGGATCGGTAGCACTGATCCACATAGGATCGCTGAGTGTTGTAGTCGTCGCCGTCGAATCCACAGAGGATTTCTGTACAGTCGTCATCGTCGTCACAGTCGCAGCCAGCTCTAGGGTTCCCGCACACAGAAAGCTCATTCGGGAGGGTCCACTCCACGAGCCGAAGGTCTGATACATCAACTGACACATAGTCCAGGGTTGATGTATCCAAAAGTTCCGTATCATCAAAAGGAACTCAATGCGACAGACGGCGCGTCGATCAGACGCATGGTCTGAGAGTTATTGGCCTTTTCGTTCCAGGGGCCCGGTTGATTTTTAAGTCAAAACCAACCCGACCGTACTCTAACTGTGTCCAAACCTTGAGTGGAGTAAGCCAAAAGGTCCGTCTCACTTAGAGGAATCCAACAATGTCGACGGTACGTCAATCGGACGTCCGAAACTCAAGTTATAAGCATTTCTGCTTCGAGGGCCCAGTTGGTTTCGTGTACGAACCAACCCGGACGAACCCAAAGTACTCCAAAACCTTGAGTGCAATATACTGAAACGACCCTCTCGATCTAAGGATTGCATCGCAGCTGACGGTGCGTCGATCGGAGGTCCGAAGCCCAAGTTATTGGCAAAAGACCGTGAGAGGTCCGGTATTAGGGGGTTCGGGCCTGGTCTGGCCCGACCCGATACCCTCTGGGTCGGCTCGAACCGGGTCAACCCATCCCGGGTCTGGGTTCGGCCCGCTTGAGCACGGCCCGACCTAGCCTGGGAGCGGCCCAGCCCAGCCTGGGCGCGGCCCGGCCTGGGCAGCCGGCCCGGCGTGCTGGCGCCAGCCAGGTGTCTCGGCCGTTTTGGCTGAGCGGACAGGGGTGCGGGGGGGGGGGGGGGGGGGGGGGGCGCTGCCCCCCCCGCTTGTTTGTAATCCGCGTCCCCCATGTGGGGGGCCGCTCATGTCCGGCCAGCCGGGGGTTACGAACCCCCGGCTCTTCCTCTGGCCAGCTGGACCGCTCCGGCCGGCCAGTTGTTGCCGCCACGGGACCGGCAAGGGCCGGTCCCCCTGCTCCGACGCCAGTGGGCTAGAAATGGCCGCCGGTTCCCCTTCTCTGCCGCGACCTTGGACCATCCGGCACAGCGTGACGGCGCCTCGCTCCTCTGCCGCGGCCCCGCTCCGGTCGCGGTGTTTTTGTGATCCTCCAGCGTAGCGGAACGGCGCTGCGACCTTATTCAACTTCATCGGCGCGGCGCGACGGCGCCACGCATCCTTGCCACACGATCCCATGCGGTGCGTCGGTACCACATCATTTTCCTTCTAACCACAACAATACAAGAATAATGGAGGAAGGTCATCCATGTTTGTGCGGTCCGGCCCCCTCCTGTTAATCGATAGCAAGCGAAAAAGTTTCACAAAGAACGACTATAGAAGTAACCAAGAACAACAATTTAAAAAAAAACCCTACCTCGAGCATAGCTTGAACAAAGGTTCATCGTGGAAATAACCGTCATGGAATGAGGCGTCGCGAAAGGAGAATCGTCGCGGAAGAAGGCGTCGTTGGCATCACGGTACACAGCGTCGCGTAGTCGATCTCCGAGGATTCGCCGTTCTTCGTCGGAGATCGGTGCGTTCTTTGCGTTCTTCGCGTTCTCCATGTTCTTCGACGAAGAAGATGAAGATCTTCAAGCCTCCCTTAGCTTTTCTCCAAAATCTCTCAAGCAACAAGTCCCAACCAAAATAAAATAAGTACCTCACTTATTTTATTAACATAACTTAAGTTTGAAATTCAAAAGTTGAATTATTCCACTCAATTAATTAACTCAAGTTGTCAAATTAAATGAAGGGTTATGGAAGGTTAGGGAAGTTGAAGGGGTGGGGTTTGTGTGGGCCCCACCACCCTCATAACCTCCCATGAGAAGTTGGGTGGTTTCCCCCAACTTCCACCCAAAGCTTTAAACAACTTAGTGAAAAATAAAATTGATGCTCAATTTTATTTTACCTTCCACAAATTTTTAACAACTTCTCTCGTGTAAACGAAACTCCAGAAAAGGAGTTCCAAATAAATTATCGGCGCTGTGAATCCATCGGTGCCCTTAGAATTCTATTTCGAGCACCGGTTCAAAAGTTAGAAAAAACCCACTCGTTTGTTCACTGAACGTACCCGAGCTAAACTTCAGATAGAAATTCTGGGCACACCGAGCCTCAGAATCAAGTGCCGTCAGAAACTGCGTTCTTGTAAAATTCCAAAGAAAATTAAGAAAACATTTCCCTTGAATTTTACAGGTCTTTACAGGTTGCAGTTCCAGCGATGTGCAGATCGACCGTGAAGCATCGGTCTACGCCCCTGCAGGTAGGGGTTCTTCGTTTTGTGTTTTAATTTTGAACCTCCCCTTCGAACCTAAATTATAGCATCGAATTGCAGTTTTTTTGTCAAAAGAAGCCATTGGTTGTGTATTAATTGTTCTTATATTTCTGACACATTTTTCGGATTTAAAATCCAAGTCTTGAGGCGTCCATAACGGTCCGACGAAGATTGGAGGTTGTTTGGTGTTTCTCCAACGGCTTTCCGGGCGGCGGCTAGGCCTAGCGGCGGTGTGGAAAGGGTCCAGGCGATGGCATACTTCGGCTTCTCGGCAGCGAAGGTTGGCACGGGTGAGCGGAGGTGAGGATGTGTGGAGGCGGCTGGGCGAATGCGGTGGCCGGGCGAGCTGGGGGCGACAACAAGAATGGGACAGGGGGGCTCCTCCGGGTGACACGGAACCAGCTGCTCGGCCGGTCGTTGTGACAAACCGGGGTTGTCATGACCCCGGGGGCGGCAAGGAACCACGTCTCGCGGGTCCAATTGGAAAATATGGACCGGCTGAGCTGGTCCAGGCGTGGACTGGCAGTCTGTGCGGTGAACCGCGGACCGCTGGTTCAGGGAGTGGGTGGGCCGGCTGAACCGGCCTGGCCCACCCCGTTTCAGTCCAGTAATGTTTAAAACACACATAAAATTCCAACCAGGGGTCGGATTAACGTGCTGTCTGTGGCGACGCATTCCTAAAATCGAGATGAAATTTTTGAGATGGTCTCAGAGATTTTTAATTCCAGAGACGGGGGCCTCGGTGGCGCGACACGCCCATTAAGTAGTTTGATGTTTTTCCTGGGGGTTCTTGTTTTGGATGGAGCAGACACGTCCGAAGTCCATTTTAAGCGCCATAAGCGGCGTTGTGACCCTGGCGTCAAGACGAAGATTTAAAATGGGTTTTAGGGCGTTGAAGATGGAGTTGATATGTGGGCCCCATGGCCCATCTTTTAAGCTGTGAGCAGTGCTTTGTAACTTGTTTATCGGATGTCCGTTCAGGGTGTGCGGGCAGTCGATTTTGGGTGTTTTTCCGAGGGAATTGCAATGAAGTAATCTACCCGCTTTAATTTCAGACGGTGGTGCGGGCCCCATGAGGGCCGTTTTTGGAGTTGGCGGTGATCTCTATCTTTATCACCGGGTGTCCGTTTCGGATAGTTGATTAGTGAATCTTGTGTACTTTTCCGAGAGGATAGCAACGGTGCGATCCGCTCGTAGATCTTAGGGACCAGGATGTGGGTCCCACGTAGCACCGCTCGTGTGCGGTATGGAAATATGCATCTTTTTCTCCGCAACGGTGCTACGTGCCTGACTATTTTTGAGACCGAGGCTCGGGACCACGAGACGCCGTTTGGGCGTAAAGCGGTGTTGGACGACTTTTTCGTCATATGTCTGTTGGAGGTGAGTAAATAGTCAATCTCGCGTGTTTTTCCACGAGGGTTATAATGGTATGATCTGTTTGGAAGTGCAGAGACTCATTCTAGATCTCTTTATGTGTGGAATTATGAAAGGTGTACCAGTGGTGGTTCTTCCCGCAGTGTTTGTAGAGAACCCTTGGCGTGTGATCACGCTCACTCCTGTGTGAGTGATGTTGATGTCTAAAAAGATGTGGTTCACCGTGCTAGGGATGTGGAGGAAGAAAGTTGGAAAAATTACATTTTCTCCCTTCGCGTTGACATTGGGTGTCGTGTGCATGCTAGCCTTTGGGCTAGAGATATAGTATACTCTGAGAGTATAAGAGAATTCTTGGAGGTACGTGTTGTAGTTTGTACCTGAGAACATTTTTATGCTTGGTTTGGAGATGAGTTGGGGCCACACGTCGTGTGGGACCCATGTATGTGCCGTGTTCTACTCTACATACCTTTGACCTCTCATGACGTAGTGGGTCCTCCTGTTCTCGATGGTTTGATTGGCATAGTTGTTTTGGTTCCCCTATTCTTTCAGCTGAGGGGGTTTTCAGTGTTGTGTCCCTTTCACCGGACTGTGACATCATTGATGGAAAAGTGCGTTCGTACAGTGTGGGTGTGCTACCACTTTCTGGAGTGAGTTGTCTCGGTCCTCTTCGACAGTAGACTCAGCGGATTGGAGCATGTATCATGTAACGTCCCGGAACCGGGTGCAACGCAATGGGTTCCCCGAGCCCGATTTTCCACATGACCTCAAGCGCATTCCCCAAACGCCAGAGGATACCGACTAGAAGTGAGGGCCCAGGTCTGATAGTGGGGAAACTATGCCCTCATCTGTCTAAGTGTAGCGCAGCGGAATTTAAATAAAACATACAACTACAGTGGAAGCAGTAAACCATACACAACTGAAATAAACTACAGCAGTGGATATAACCAAAAGTATATAAATGATGATGCTACATGTTTCAAATTCTAATAAAATAGCCAGAACATGTTATACATCAATATAGTACAACAAATATAGGGTACAAAAAACAAGCAAAAGCCGACAGCGGCATCGCGAGCCTAGGCTCGGTCCCATGCCCTCCTACTCCTCAGCAACAGTCAAGTACCTGTATAAGGACTCTTGACCCTATCTACACCTGGATAAACATAATCTGTTTGGGACGAAAAGCATGACCCAAACAGGGTGTGAGAAATATATCTTAGTAGGCACCCACCAAAGGCCCGTGCCCAACTACGTGTAAGCATGCAACAATATTGTGCAATAGTAAAATGAAATAAAGTAAGCAGTACTCAAAAGTAACTAACTACCAGTTATATTGCCATTTTATTATTCATTTAATCATTTAACTTAGTAACATTCTGTGCTCAATATCACCAAGCCCTCAGGCCAACCAGTATCTCGCCCTTAGGCTAATATAGTGAACCACGCCCTCAGGCTATATAGAATCTCACCCTCAGGCATTGTAACAAAATTCTCACCCTCGGGCATACAAAGTGTTGCCCTCAGGAACAAAAGTCAAGCCCTCAGGCATGAAAGGTTTCCCTCAGGCACGAAAGGTTTCCCTCAGGCAAAATAGGATGTTTCCCTCAGGCTAATACATTCACACCCTCAGGCTAATACATTAACGCCATCAGGCTAATACAGTGCAGTGCCCACAGGCTAATTACAATCACGCCCTCAGGAAAAACGAAACAACGCCCTCAGGCTAAACAGATAATCAGGACATGCACAATAGGTAAACAATCAGTTATAAGCAATTCCTCTCAATGCAATTCTATAATTACTACTTTAAAGGCATACCCTCGGGTATCCTGGCCAAACGGCTAAACAGTGAAACACACCCCTAGGGTGGTTCCGGATCCAACAATGATCCCAACCAGCATTTTATTATCACAATTAAATACCTAATCAATTCTAGGCATTAAATATAGAAATGGTCTCAGCCACACGACACCCCAACATGGGTTCGTGGCACAAAAACGCACAAAAACGCATGCCAGTTGGAAATTAAACACAAATCCACCTACCTTACGTGACAACGAACGTTATACTCAAACGACGACTCCAGAAAAGCCCAAGAATGACATAGATCTGATGAAGAACAAAACTCATTCAAACATAAATAACTTACGTTAGGAGAAGAATTGGTAAGAACAGTACAAATAGAGGAGAGTTCTTACCCGTGTGGTTCCAACGAGATCGTCCGAATCCGAATCAGATTCTAGAAAAACAACCAACGGATCTTCAAAGGGTCAGCCGCCCTCCTTGTCTCCAAACCGGCTCAAGTGTCTCCTCTTCCAAATGAGGAGGCTACTGCCTGTTTTAAGACGAAAAAAAGTACACGGCATGTACTTCTGAGTATACAACGTGTACTTCCTTCATTTAATTTTTCATTTGGCGGCAGCGCCACACTGTTCATCCGTCAACATGAGTACACAATATGTACTCCCAAGTACACGACATGTACTGTCGCCCAGCTGGCGGCGACTCCACCGCCTTACTGTTCAATCCTGCCGAATGACTACACGGCGTGTAAGGTACCACTACACGACGTGTAGTCAGTTCCTACACCCCTCATCACCAACAAGGCTACACGACCCATGTACTCATCCCAACACGGCCAAAAGTACACGGTGTGTGGATAAAGTACACAACATGTAGTTTCAAAATTTAGCATTTTCCCCCATTTTCCATATTTTCTCAAAAACACTTAAGGAAAAGGAAAAAGAAGAAGACCGTATCTCAAAACAAGAACCAGGTTCTTACAAACTTCCCCCCTTATAGCAATTCATCCCTGAATTTCCCTTCCAAGGGTGGTGAAGATAAAGCTCAGAACAGCTCTGGACACTGAGCATGTACGTCGGCCTACCGCTCCCAGGTCTCATCCTGCACCCGGCCATGCTACCATAGCACCCGTATGAGAGGAACTGACCAGCCTCGAAGAACCTTCGTTCTCCTGTCAACGATACGGATCAGATGCTTCTCAAAGGACACATCTGCCTCCAGCTCAACCTCCTATGGCTGAAAGGTGTGAGATGGGTCTGAATGGTAGCGACGCAACTGAGACACATGGAAGACGTCGTGCATGGCTTAGTACCGCTGTGGTAACCGCAACCGATAGGCAACCGGCCTGACTCTCTCCAGAATCTCAAATGGCCCCACATACCTCGGTGAAATCTTACCCTGTCTTCTGATCCGTTTGTTTCCCAGTCTCGGCAAAACACGCAAGAAAACCTGATCCCTAACCACGAACTCCAAAGTTCATTTGAGGAAATCAGTATAGGATTTCAGACGAGACTGCGCGGTAGCCATCCACTTCAGAATCAACTAGACCTGCTCAGATTTATCCTGCATGAGATGTGGCCCCAGTAAAGCTGCCTCACCTGCCTCTAACCAGCACAAAGGTGATCGGCATGGACTATCATATAAATCCTTGTATGGTGCCATCTCAATAGTCTCTTGAAAACTATTGTTATAGGCAAACTATACTAAGAGTATATACTTCTCCCAAGAGCCCCCAAAGTCTAGGATGCATGTGCGCAGCATGTCCTCTAGCACCTGTATCATCTGCTCTGACTGGCCATCTATCTGAGGGTGGTATGCTGTGCTCAGAAGCACCTGTGTACCCAGTGCCCTCTGAAAACTCTGCCAGAAATGAGATGTAAAGAGGGCGTCCCTATCTAAAACGAAAGAACGAGGGACCCCAAGAAGACGTACGATCTCTCGGATATACAACCTTCCAAGATCATCAACACCGAAGGTCTCCTTGATCGGTAAGAAGTGAGCTACCTTCGTGAGTCAGTCCACAACAACCCACACGAAGTCATTGCCTCTAGGTGACCTTGGTAACCCAGTCACAAAATCCATCGCAACATCATCCCATTTCCACTCTGGAATGGGAAACTGTTGTAACAGCCCAGCTGGCCTCTGGTGCTCTGCCTTCACCTGCTGACAGGTGGAACACCTCGTAACAAAAACAGCTATCTCTCTCTTCATACCCGGCCACCAGTACTAACGCCTCAAGTCACGGTACATCTTGGTAACCCCAGGATGAACTGCCCAAGCTGAAGCATGAAACTCCCACATCAGCTCCTCACGTATATCCCTTGAAACCCATACTCGTCCATGGAAATGAAAAACCTCATCATCACCTATCTTCCAACCGGGAGGAGGGTCCCCACTTGCCACCGACTACCATAGAACTAGGCCTTCTAAATTAGATAGCTGTATCATCCCCACTCTACCCAGGAGGGTAGGCGTCACAGCTAAAGAGGTAAGATAAGTCTACCCCTGACTGTCGTGCACCTCCAGATGCATCTCAAAGAACAAAGCCATAAGCTGCCACTAACCACTGGCCTCCTGCACTGCTTGTATCTGAGTCTTCCTGCTCAGTGCATCAGCTACTGCATTACCCTTACCAGGAGTGTAGGAAAGATCAAAATCGAAGGACTGTAGGTCCTCAACCCACCTTCTCTCCCTCAGATTCACCTCACGCTGTATAAAGATATACTTGAGGCTTTTGTGGTCGGTGAAAACCACAAAATGCTCTCCCAAAAGATAATGTCTCCAACAACGCAACACATGCACAACTGCAGCCAACTCGAGATCATGCGTCGGGTAATTACTCTCATGTGGCCTCAACTTCTGAGACCCAAACGCAACAACTCGGTTGCCCTACATCAACACTGCCCCCAACCCAATCCCCGATGCATCATAGTAAACTGTATAGATCTTCCCATGCTCTAGGAGTATCAGGATTAGTGCTGATGTCAACCTTCCCTTCAGGTCCTGAAAAGCTGTCTCGTAAGCTTATGACCAAACAAACTTCACACCCTTCTTAGTGAGTCCCGTAAACGGTGCTTCTAAGTGGGAGAAGTCCTGTATGAAGTGTCTGTAGTAACCGGCCAGCCCTAAGAAACTCTGTATCTCAAACACGTTCTTAGGCTACTCCCAGGAAACTACTGCTCTCACCTTCTCTGGGTCTACTGCAACTCCTGCCTCTGAGATAATGTGACCCAGGAAGTGAATTTGGTCCATCCAAAAGTGGCACTTTGAGAGCTTAGCATATAGCCGATGCTCTCTCAGTGTACTCAATACAATATCAAGATGGGTGGCATGACCGTGTTGAGTGTGAGAGTACACTAAGATGTCGTCCACGAATACTAGCACAAAAGAATCAAGATACGGATGGAACACACGATTCATTAGAGCCATGAAAACTGCTGGCACGTTTGTTAGTCCGAACAACATAACCAAGTACTCGTACAAACCATATCTACTCTGAAAAGCTGTAAGCGATATATCCAATGGTCTCACGTGCAGCTGATGATAACCGGATCTCAGGTCAATCTTCGAGAACACTCGTGCGCCACGAAGCTTATCAAATAGATCATCTATCATTGACAAGGGATATCAGTTCTTAACTGTCAACTGGTTCAGCTTCTAATAATACACGCAAAGTCTGAGGGTACCATCTGCCTTTTTTGCAAAAAGGACCGGAGAACCCCAAGGAGAAGTACTGGGTCGGATAAAACCCTTCTCCTGTAGCTCCTCTAACTACCTCTTGAGCTCCTGCAACTCAGCCATGGCCATCCTATATGGAGGAATGGACACCGGTGCTGCTCCTGGTGCAAGCTCGATAGAGAAATCCACCTCACGCACTGAAGGTAGACCTAAAAAGTCATCTGAGAAGACATCCCTGAAACAATCAACAACCAGAGGAAAATTCATCTGACAAGTCCCCTGATCATACAGATATAAGCTTGCTATCTGGGCTGTGACTCCACCTCGCCCATGATGCTCTAGTCCAGCTCGACTCGCCTAAACATCCCATTCTACCTTGTATAAAAACTCTCCTCCCTCTGGTGACGTGAAACACACCCTACGACGATAGCAGTCTACAAAGGCTCGGAAGGGAACCAACCAGTCCATCCCAAGAATGAGGTCATAGCTCGTAATATCCAAGACATAGAGGTCCCAAAGGAAGTGACACCCACCAACCTCAAGGGGGAACTCATTGCACTAACGCACACCAGCCATTCTAGTCCCCAATGGAGTGTATAGCGTTAAGATATCAGAAAAAGAAGAAGCACCGAGCCCAAGGATCTCCACAACGGGTACAGATATGAAACTATGTGTAGCACCCGTATCAAAAAGCACTGATGATAAGACAGAAGCTAATAGAATAGTACCTATGAATGTAGAAGGTCCGGGATCCTACTTCTGCTGGGTCTGTTGCACTGCATATGCCTGCCCAATGCCGCGGCCCTGCGACAAAACCTGGCTACCCTGAGCTGTCCCACCCAACTGCCTCTGCTATCCTGGTGTCTGGCTACCACGGCCACGACCACCATCTCGGCCTGCACGCCCTGGCGTATTCCAGTTCCACGACTGGTAAGAAGCCACTGGACCTACTCCCGCACACAGAGTCTACCCAGAACCCCTCTCACTAGCCACTGGTAGAACCTCCCTGCAAAAGCATTACAGATGACCCATCTTGCCGCATGCTCAGCACTCCACTGGGTCTTGTGGACACTGCATCCTCTTGTACCCCTCTCTACCACACTAGTAGCACTTGACCGGTCCACCTAAAGGAGCTGACTGGCTAGTACTGCCGCCCTGAGAGAAGTCCATCTGTCTCTTTCTCTTGCCCGCAGAAATAGTACCAGTAACTGGTGCTGAACCGCCTTGGCCCACACCAATAGCTTATCGCAGGTTCCTCTCAGTAATCAGAACCTATTTCACGATCGCTTGTATAGTAGGTAACCTGAAAACATTCACCAGTGCTCGGATGTCATACCGAAGACCATCCTCAAAACGTCTGGCTCTCAACGTCTCATCACCCACCAGCACGGGTGCAAAACACTGAAGCTCCGTAAAACTTTTAGAATAGTCCATCACTGACATGCCCCACTACTGCAGATTCATGAACTCTCGAGCTCTATCTGCCCTCAGTATCTCGGGAAAGAATAAGTCATAGGAGACTGCTTAAAAATCTTCCCACGCCATGTCTCTATGATGCTATGACTGGGTGGTGACATCCCACCACCTCTTGGTGGAATCACGTAGCATATAAGTCGCGATCTTGAACCTTCACCCTGGAGGTGTCTCAAGATGCTCAAAAATAGTCTGCATCGATCCTATCCAAGATTCCATAGCCTGTGGTCTACCATCTTCTGAAAACATGGGAGGATGCTGCTGCTGGAAGATACGTGTTAGCTCATCCATAGATGTAGTAGCCTGCGGTGCTCCCTGAAAGGTCTGCATGAACCACATAAAGACTTCACGGAACTCCGCCTCCATGCCTGTGACTGATATAGCAGCTGGTGCTGCATCTGGCTCTGCTGGAGGATCAACTGGTAGCCCATGGCCCACCATCTCTGGAGTATAATTGTCACCACTCTCCTGGCGAACAACTTGTGGTCGTCAAGGTGGAATGACACTATAAGGTCAAAAGAACGCCTTAGATTCAAGATTATTAAGACCGAAAAGTGAAGGAACCACAAAGGAAACAAGAGGAAGAAGGCATTTCAAAATTTTCAAAAAAAGACTACACGACATGTAAACTGACTACACGGCGTGTACTTGACTTCCGTTCCCCTGCCCGGGTCCTTCTACACGGCTAAGCCGCACGACTTTCATCGAACAAAACTACAAAACGTGTATAATATCTACACAACGTGTACGATGTTATTTTCCAACTACCCGTGTTGTCTGTGACACGACCGACTACTCGGCTTACAACTACACGATGTGTTACACCCATATATGGCGTGTACAACACCCCGTTTCCCAGCCACATAGCTAACTCTACATGGTCTGTCCTCGGACAAGACTACACGGCGTGTCCCATAGGTACACGGCATGTTCAGGGAGAGGTGACACTGGCCCGTGTTGTTAGCTACATGGCCGAGTCCCCAAGTCACACTACACGGCGTGCCTATAATTGACACAGTGTGTTCTGTCAAGGAGTTCACCGACCCATGTTGTTAGTTACATGGATGGACTCCGGGTCACACTACACAGTGTGTCCATTCGGTACATGACGTGTTTTACCCAAGCCTTTCCCTACCCCATGTAACCACCCACACGGTTTGTGACACGGGAAGAAACTACACGGCATGTACTCAGGGTACACGGCGTGTACTCAGGGTACACGGCGTGTACTCAAAAAGTTCATTCTTCTTCCCGAACAGAAGAGAATACACAGTGTGTATAAAAATACTACATGGTGTGTATATTGGGTTTCCAGACAGTATGCCTCAGGAACTTCTCTGAAACCCATAAAATACCTTAAAACAACACCTAAGTGTTAAATTCCGACCCGTGGGGGCCCATACTCCCCACGAATCAAAGGTTGACATCTTATATGTGTTATAACCAATAAACAGTCAATGATCCACCAAATTCCAGTCAATGGGGGCCCATACTCCCAAAAAACCAAAGTTTGGCGTCCATTCTATAAAAACACCATATCACAAGGCAGGTATTTATCAAGCAGCTATCACAACTGCATGCTTTTCTAGCACAACAACTATCACAACAACATGCGAATTTCTAATGCACCTACAAGGCATGGAACTATGCATGGAATGTGATATCTTGCATGTTCCAATATGATTCATGAGATGGCATACCATCATCTCATCGGGTTGCAACTAAATAGAACCCAAAGATAAAATATAAACCGCACAATCACAAAGTGCGTCACCCAATGGTGAAAACATCTCAACCGTAACATTTGAAAAATAAAAATAATGCAAAATATGAGGTAGACTGGATTTTCCCTTTACATGGGTTAGATATGCCCGAGCACAGCTTATTACCAACTACCGTTTCGTCCTATCCCTGACTACGGCTCCAAATAGTAAGTCAAAGAAAAGAAACTCCTCTGATACCACTTTGTAACATCCCGGACCCGGGTGCCACGCAATGGGTGCCCCGAGCCCGGTTCGCCACGTGACCTCAAGAACATTTCCCCAAACTCCAGAGGCTGCCGAATAGCAGCAAGGGCCCAAGTCTGATAGTGGGGAAACTATGCCCTCATCTGTCAAAGTGTAGCGCAATGGAATTTAAATAAAACATACAACTACAGTGGAAGCAGTAAACCATACACAACTGAAATAAACTACAGCAGTGGATATAACCGACAGTATATAAATGATGTTGCTATATGTTTCATGTTCTAAGAAAATAACCAGAACATGTTATACATCAATAAAGTACAATGAATACAGGGTACAGAAAAACAAGCAAAAGCTGGCAGCAGCATCGCGAGCCTAGGCTCGGTCCCATGCCCTCTTACTCCTCAACAACAGTCAAGTACCTATATAGGGACTCTTGCCCCTATCTACACCTACAAAAACGTAATCTGTTTGGGCCAAAAATCATGACCCAAACAGGGTGTGAGAAATATATCTCAGTAGGCACCCACCAAAGGCCCATGCACAACTGCGTGTAAGCATGCAACAACAGTGTGCAGTAGTAAAATGCAATAAAGTAAGCAGTACTCAAAAGTAACTAACTACGAGATATATTTCCATTTTATTATTAATTTAATCATTTAACTTAGTAACATTCTGTTCTCAACAACAACAAGCCCTCAGGACAACCAGTATCTCGCCCTCAGGCTAATATAGTGAACTACGCCCTCAGGCTATACAGAATCTCTCCCTCAGGTATTGTAACAGAATTCTCTCCCTCAGGCATATGAAGTGTCGCCCTCAGGCACAGAAGTCAAGCCCTCAGGCATGAAAGGTTTCCCTTAGGCTAAATAGGATGTTTCCCTCAGGCTAATACATTCACACCCTCAGGCTAATACATTCACACCCTCAGGCTAATACAGTGCAGTGCCCACAGGCTAATCACAATCACGCCCTCAGGCTAAATTCAACAACGCCCTCAAGCTAAACAGATAACCGGTCCATGCCCAACAGGTAAACAAGTAGTAACAAGCAATTCCTCTCAAGGAAATTCTACAATTACTACTTTAAAGGCATACCCTCGGGTATCCTGGACAAACATCTAAACAGTGAAACACACCCCTAGGGTGGTTCCAGATCCAACAACATTCCCAAACAACATTTTATTATCACAATTAAATACCTAATCAATTATAGGCATTAAATATAGCAACGACCTTAGCCACACGACACCCCAACATGGGTTCGTGGCACAAAAATGCACAAAAACACACGAATCGAAAAATAAACACAAAACCACCGACCTTACGCGCCAACGAACATTATACTCGAACGCCAACTCCAGAAATGCCCAAGAATGACGTAGATATGACGAATAAAAAAACTCATTCAAACGTAAATAACTTACGTTAGGAGAAGAATTGGTAAGAACGATACCAGGATAGGAGAGGGCTTACCCGTGCGGTTCCAACGAGATCGTCCGAAGCCGAATCGGATTCCAGACGAACACCCGGTGAATCTTCAAAGGGTAGGCCATCCTCCTTGGCTCTAAATCGGATCAAGTGTCTCCTCTGCCAAATGAGGAGGCTACTGCCTGTTTTAAGCCTAAAAAACAAAGTACACGGTGTGTACTTCTGAGTACACAGCGTGTACTTCTTTCATTTAACTATTCATTTGGCAGCAGCACCACACTGTTCATCCGTCGACATGAGTACACGACATGTACTCCCAAGTACATGGCGTGTACTGTCACCCAGCTGGCGGCGACTCCACCACCTTACTTTTAAAGCCTTCCGACTGACTACACGACGTGTAAGGTACCACTACATGGTATGAAGTCAGTTCCTACAACCCTCATCGCCGACAAGGCTACATGCCCCATGTACTAATCCCAACACGGCTAAAAGTACACGACGTGTGGAAAAAGTACACAGCGTGTAGTTTCGAAATTTAGCATTTTCCCCATTTTCCATATTTTCTCAAAAACACTTAAGGAAAAGGAAAAAGAAGAAGCCCGTACCTCAAAAAAAGAACCGTGTTCTTACATATCACCCCAAGAGGCCCTGGGAGATCCTCACGTCCCTTCATATTCCTTAGTAGGGTTCTTTGGGTATCGGTGTGACCAACACATTATGTGGGCACCGATCCTCTACCCAGGAGGTTGTTTCCAGTAGGGTACGAAGCCCCCCAGTGAGCCCTGGTCGCAAACTCCCTATCTGTGTATTGTGATCTCATATTCCTTCCGTGATCTTTCGTGACGCATTTTACCACTTTGTGTTCCGATCATCAGAGTTGTACCATCCTGCAGAGATGGACAGTGAGGTACCATCCAGTAGGGATGGCCAGTGAGGTACCGTCCAGCAGGGATGGACCGTGAGGTACCATCCAGTAGGGATGGCCAGTGGAGTACCATCCAGCAGGGATGGCCAGTGGGGCACCATCCGGTAGGGATGGCCAGAGCGGTTCTAGGCCTCCCTCCAGTAGATCACCCTTTCATGGGGCTGGGCATTGGGACCTGTCGACGACTTCTTTTTCTGGGTCTCCCTCCAGTGGATTACCCTTTTGTAGGGCTGGGCAGTGGGAACCCGTCGACTTTGAGAAGACCTCTCGACTGTGTGACAGTGACGAGGTGTGGTTTGACTTTCCCCAGAACTCTCAAGTACGAGGGGAGCTTTCCCCACTAATACGCGTCTTTGTGACATGACCTAAAATCGTGTGGGTGAGTCAGTTCCGCCCAAAGAGGATAGTGTCTAGGTGTGGTGATTTGAGCCCCTTGAATTTCAATTCAGGGCAGACGTGTGGGATACTGGGCATCGATGGTGTTTACTTCTGGGACTATTGGATACTCACTTTCTTGGGATGAGCTACGGTATGGAGATCCCCTTAAGATCTTGTTTGGGCTTCTTTATTGAGAATATGGATATGTATATACTTTGTTCCAGTACCGAATCCTTGGGTTTTGGTTACTCTCCTTCCAGGAGAGGTGAAGATGCGTGGGGTATGTCATGTGCTTTCTGTGTCTAGATTATCGTGGTTGGATGAGTCTACTCTCCTACTATAGTTTGCGAAGACTCGACGAGAAGTTCATTTTCTCATTGCTCCTAGCTCCTTGTGTTTGGATGAGTCTACTTCCTTCCTCTTGTTGGGTTGAGCAGTACTCTTTACTGAACTCTTGGTTGTACTCCTTTACTTCTCCCTATTTGATCTACTGCTCACCTCTTCAGTACCTCCTTTGTTTCTCCCTCGAGCCTTCAGGGCATCCTAATGAGTATTTTTGTACTCACCCCTGCTTGGGATTTTCCCGCACTTAGTGTTCCCTTGCAGAGAACAGACAGGTTGGTCTTGACTTCAGTGGATCTTAGGAGTTCGAGAGCTTGGACCGTGTGCGATGGTCATAGTCGGGTTCCAGGTGTGGGACTCTCCCAGCTGTTTACTTTTTTTTACCTGTTGCCGGGTTGTGGTACTTTTCTGGTTGGACGCGTGTTTTTCCCTTTTTCTTTTCAGTTTAACTTCAGCTTTTATTTTGTACTGATTAGAGGTCGATGTACTTTTATGGTTGTTAATAGGAGTTAGTACTTTACTTTTCCTTTTACTCTGCACCTTTGCATTGAGTGGGCTGCGTGTGTGTGTACAGGTACTCAGGCAAAGGACTCCTTAAGTTATTTAGGCTTCAGTGCTTGTCACTAGACCCTGGCCTATGGAGGCGGGTTTAGGGTAGTTGCGGCTCGAGCCCAGGTAGGGTCGGGTCATGACAATTTTCTTTTAATTTAATTAATTAATTATAATTAATTATTTATGACTTATAAAATTACCAATAGTTTTACTAAGGTCAAATTATCACTTATAAGATGCCTAAAGTTTATTTAATATTTCAAGGGTAAGGTTACTGCTAATTTTGATGGTTTACTTTTCATAGGGGTTATAGTACTATTAATAAGGGTAGGTTACTATTTATAAGGGTTTGTTACTATTCAAAAAAAATTAATTTTGTTTTATTAGACTCTAAAAATCATCCTGAACACAATCGTGTACGTCATATTTTCAAAATTCAAAACATAGATGTGGAAAAATTATGTTTTAGGGTCACATAATATTTATTATCATTATATGTCACTATGCTTCCTAATATGATTATACTATAAGGAATAATTATAAGAGGGGATTCCATTGATAAAACTTTGGGTCGTTACACCCGATGATGCAATGGTAGTCACATGAGACAAATTTAGTTGGAAAAACACTTCACATTTGTAATAAGTATGTTTTAAACTATATTGTGAAAGGTCTTGAAAGTAGAGTTATGGAAGGATAAACCAAATTTGTTTGAACCTATTATATTTTAAATAGTCTTTTGAATGTCCTTGATTGTAATGGTTTCATGTGCTTGGGATATATTATATCAAATATTTAATCATTTCAATCATTTCACTTATTTTTATCTAGAGGATTCTCACTATGAAAAAATCAACAGATTCATTTATTTATTATTTTATTGATTATATGGAATTTATATTCAGTTAATTACTTTCACATATTGATTACTCTCATTGATTCATTATTACTTCAACTTTACATATCTTTTACTGATCATTTTATGTCACCCTTATTTTGTATCCATTCCCTAGGTTACGAAGAAGTGATCATTGAATGAGTTTTAACGATGCAATTTTTTAGAAATTTTATGTATAAATTTTTATTTTGTATTTACCAATATAAAAAGAGAATTTAGTATGTATATGGTTTCCAATAATTTTTAATTGATGGTTAATTCAGGATGTGATTCTTTTTAATCATTACAATCTAATAATGTAAGGAACTAGCTTCAGGCTTCTGAGGTCATGGCGTTACAGTTTGTATTAGGATAAGTTTAGATGTAAACTTGTAAAATAGATTTAAGGAAACATAGATTTGGGATTATAACCCTATTATAGACTTTGAGGATATGTATAGAATAACATCCAAAAGAAACCATGGTTTAGATAAAGAGTTTCTCTATGTAGGGTTTTTTTTTCAATTTATGATAATTATTTCACTAGTTTATGGAGTAATCATTGTGTTATATAATGTTATCATATAATCTAGTATTGGATATTTTATAGAAATAGGACCTAGAATGAAGAAGGTTTTCAATACTCATGGCCAATGTAGAGATTTATCTTCTTAGAAACACAATATGATTGTTATTAAAACTAAACATGTTATGGAAATATTTGGGAAGATTAATCAGCTAAGGACACATAAACTTTCATCAATGGAGATAACTATTACACATAAATATTAACCTATTCTATACCACTTTATTCAATGAAAAATATCATCATTTATTATAACTACTAATCCAATTATAACAGAGAAATTTATTAAATATCTAGAGAAGATATTGATTCCCTTAGGATATAGAGAAAATAAAAAGGTCAAACTTGTGGTGTAATATCTCAACGACTATTATTATCAATGGTGGTAATTTATCTAGTATAATATATAGTAATAGGTAATGGATCTCATGTAATGGAATTGTTTTTATGAGAAATTCATTGATAAAATGTTTCCCATTGAGAAAAAAACTAAGATGAAGTGGTAGTTCCATAAAACAAAGAAAAATGATAATAAAATTATTACATAGTATGAAACTACCATTAGTAGGTTATCTAGGTTTGATACAGTTTAGATACACAACAAATAGTGTAATATTTACCATTTTATTAATATAATTAAACCTAGTCGTCAAAGGTCATTGGTTTCTAAAAACAATTACTCATATGATGAAATAATTTTATGTGCTTCCAAGACAATGAAATAATTTTCTACATATTATTGATACGAATGGAATATATATAAGAATATAATGATAGGTCAAAATATTGATAAGAGAAAGATGAAAATGAGGGATATTCCTGCATATGATAACTGTTGAAAAAAACACCTCAGTACTTGCTTGAAGTAAATGTGAGTTTGT
This sequence comes from Viscum album, assembly GCA_963277665.1. Classification (NCBI taxonomy): domain Eukaryota; kingdom Viridiplantae; phylum Streptophyta; class Magnoliopsida; order Santalales; family Viscaceae; genus Viscum; species Viscum album. The sequence goes on along the minus strand of OY728141.1, from coordinate 584,870,953 downwards.
TTTATATTTGGAGAAAAATCTAACCAAGTTCATGATTTTATTGAAAAAAATGAAAATTACAATATAAATTTAATCTAATATAAGAATATTGGAACTAAAAAAATGACTCTCCATAATTTCAAGGTAATATACCTTTGAATAAGCCAAGATATCAAGGAAAATATTATAATATTGATATAGCTAAAGTGAAATGATTAATGTACATATGTATTTAGATCCTTGAGTAATTTTGTAAAATTATTTTATCAGTGATGTACTATTTATAAGAATTAATAAAAATTTAATGATTTTACTTCAGTACAATTTCATTAAGCATTTCTGATAATATTTTTAATAGTACCTAGAAAAGTGATTCAGTGGAAATTTAATCTTTTTGAAGAGAACATGGTTAAGGGAATGATAAGTCATAATATGTTCCTAATGTTGTGATAATTATGTTGGGTAAATTAAGGATTTATATGGATAATGTAAATAATATACCACTAGATACCATGGGAATTATTCAAAATGTTGGATTATAATGTTGATAAAATCATAACCATTTATGAAATTGTTTATGTTTAACAGTGGATTTGGTTTTGGAGATTGATGTATTACTTTAACGTATGATGAAACTTGTGAGAAGAGATAAAGTATAAATTGATTAAGAAAAAACCAATGGATAATATTTTTCTTATAAAATATAAATATATCAAGTAATTATATTTCCATTCATTCTTAAATACTGAACAAATTCCTCAAATATTGGGAAAGGGACTTGAAAAAAAAAATTGTATTATTATCATGATTTTCTGATGATATAAATGGAAGTTTCACACCTCTTGTTCAAGGATTTTTGTAAAAATGTTTCTCATTAACATGTTAAATATCACTCTCAATCAGAATATGATAGTTAGATTTCTCTTACATAACCATGATTTCACTATCGTTCTCCTATTCAAAAGCACAGTTTTGTGGAAATCATCACATTTACTTTTTCTCTTATTAATAATATTTTTTTATTAATCCTTTTTAAAAATTTTGTTTTTAAACAATTGTATTTTCAAAATTTCAATCCCTCGACTACTAATATCACATTTGAATTGTGAGGATTCAATTTATTTACGGAGGGGAGAATGAAACACTTAATAATAATATAATATATTCATTCTAGATAAATTTAATTTAATTGGTAGAATTATTTATATTAAACACCATGTTAATATTAAGCCAAAAAAAATATTATATGGAACTATTTGAAAAATTATTCCTAGATTTCTCTACATTGAAAATTCAGTATAGCTCGTAGTACATGAAAGTTTGAGTTTTTCTAAACTATAATATACTATAAATATTATTATTTTACAATACAATAAACAAATAGATATTTTAATGAAATGAATGAAAATGATTAAATAAATTTGGAAATTATTTTTTAAATATGTTTATATAATTCTTTGGTGTTATAGAAGAATATAAAACCAAATTGGATATAAATGATGTGTTTTTATAAAAAAACTATTTCATCCCCACCAAGTTTTTTTTATCATCATAAATTAAACTTTAAATGACCTCTGAATGATATTAATGTAATATATATTTTTTATAAATTAATAAAATTACATTCATTAAATATATTATATAATAATTATAAAGAAACAAACCAAATATTATGCATAGAAAACTATATCTATATAAAGGTAGTTTTTTTGCCTATTAAGAGAGAACCTATTTTAAAAGTATATATTAAAAAATATATTAATTTCTTTTAAAATAAAATTCATTTTTGAAATTGTAATGTAAAAATTATCTTATGATATATTATTTTTATTTTTTATGAGAAGTTTCATTTTTTAATGAATAATGAAAAATATTTAATTTTAATTGAAAAATATTTTTTCGTCTAAATAATTTGAAAGAAAAAATTGTATTTTAAATTTGTTTTAAATTCACATTAAATAAATTATTCAAAAATTAATCCAATCTAGTTAATTTTAAACAATCAAACACTGAAATTGGATATAAAAACATTCCACAATTATGAGCATTATTACAATAAAAACATGCTTTCTCATCCTATCAATGGGATTAAACTTTAATAAATTTCTACTGATTATATTATTGGAATATGAATATGTGAATTCCATATTTGTAATTGGAAGAATTTATATTGTATATTTACTTAAAATTTGTTTTTTACCAAAAATATTATTGAATGTAATTAAAATAAATTACAGCAATTAAGGTAAAATTTAGCTTAACAATATACTAAACCTTAATCTTAAATGAAAAAATGACCTCCAAAAATGACCAAAACCTATTTTATGTAATTACTTAAAAAATTTACTACCTTTTATATAATTGGGTTCTTTATATTAGGAACATGATATTAGGGAGACCTCATAATATTGTTTACCTTTTTATATTTATACGAATACCACTCCTCCTCCACTATAAATAGTCACTCAGCCGTCCCACTAATTCACACTATTCATTTAATTTGTATCATAAAAAATGGTCCCAAATAAGATTAAAAATTTCTTAACCTTATCCTCGAATCCCCAGTTTTTGATGTAATAAAACCATGTATTTGTTTTGGTATTAAAAAAAGGAGTTGCCGAAATAAGAGGTAACGTTTGTCAACAATCACTTTTGTTTCATTTACTTCTGAAATCCTTAAATTATTTTTATATAATTAATATATAATAATAGAAGTATCATATATATACTGAAATTTTTTATGTAAATTTTAATACCTACAATCAAAAACACTTTCATCAAATTGTATATGCAATCAACAGTCGTGTGTACTGCAGACTACCTCCTCTTGAAAAAAAGTAATTAATTCTTATATTACCACCATGAAAGGATGGGAATAATGATGTATTTCTAATCAATATATGATATATATGATATTTATAAGGTATTTATTCTTCATTAATTCTTTTATAACAAATACATTCAATATTTCAATCATTTGGTATATGATAACATCGTTTCTGGAAACTTGGACTATCATCTTCTTAAAAAGTTGAAATTCGTTCAGACTATACATATAATATATTGAGGTTGGTGTTAAAAAATTTATTTGAAATATATGAAAAAATATGATATTGTAATTATAATATACACATATATCATTTACATATCCTTATTCTAAAATAATAGTAATATAGAATCGTCGTTAATGCGTACTTGCGACCTACCATCTCTATGATCAGTTTATTTTATTTTCTATCTCCAAATTTCACGGATTATTATAAATTATATAATATGAATAAATATAATACATAAATCCTATATCAGATCCTTTATATTATGAAATCATTATTGATATAAGAAGAAAAAAATAACAAGATAAAATATACTGGATACCCAGGGAATTAACTCCTGAAATAGTAAAAACAGTGAAATGTTTTTGATGAATGGGTAATAAGATATTATAATATGTTAATATATGATATGACCATATTAATGGAATATGTTAATAAAATTATTAAAATAATTATATAATATGTTAAATATGATTATCTAATAGGAAATGAAATGTGTTGTATTTTCATATAACTTTTTATATCTATGATATAATTTACATATTCACCACTTAATTCTTTTATGTGAATTATCTACTGAACCTTTCAATATATTATATCATGAATCTTGTTTTTTTCCTTATATAAAATTCTTAAAATTTCATTATCTCATCTATTGGGTTTAAACATGAAAATTAAAAACTAGTAAAAGTTTTCTTACAATATCACTTTCTTTTATGATTGATATGTATCTATTATAATAATAAATACCTCTTAATAAATTTTCATTGAAAAATGTATTTTTTTAATATTTATATTATTTTATAATTGATATGATTATTTATAAACCACATACCATTTTTTTGTATGGTCATTAATTTGAATATAATTTTATTTTTTGGGGAAATACTGATAAATCCATATCTTTTACTCAATATAGAAATTTGATAAGCCTCATTATTTGTGAATTAAATTGATTGTTAAATATATGAGGAATTCAATGGGAATTAAATTAATGGGTTGGGTAAAAGTTAATTCAATCCCCATGATACATTGTTAATCTCACGGGATGAATTCATCTTAAATAACCCTTAGCATTTGTAACCAATATGTTTTAAATATTCTTGTGAACGACCTTGAAGGTAGAGTTATTATTGGCCAACCCAAATCAATTTTTACCTAGTATATTTTAAAGAATATTTTTAATGGTCTTGGTGTTAAGGGTTTCATATTCTTATGAATCATAACTTCAAATATTTAATAACTTCTTTTAATTAAGTTAATATTATCTAGATGATTTAACCTATGAAAAAAATTTACTAATGCATTTCAGTTTGAAATTATTTATTACATTTAATTTGTGTTATGTTATTTACATATAAATATTTACTATTATAATTTATTAATTAATACTTCATATGTACTTAACCATTAATGATATTTCTAGATCAACCTTATTTTGTTTCCATTCCCTAGGTTATGAAGAAGAGATCATTTAATGTGTTTTAATGATGTAGTTTATTTTCCATTTTTTTATATTTTATTTTATTTTATGTTTCAAAATTTAACATGTGTATCATGTATGTATATGTTTTCAAAAACAACTAAACTAATTGTTTCTTCATGATTTTATTCATTGTAACTATGATAATGTAATAACTTAAGGCACTGGATATAGGCTTCTTGGGTCAGGGTGTTATACGTGATGATCTACTGAGCTCCTAAGACACCCTCAATCATTATATCTCATACAAAATAATATTTTTAATGATTTTACATTCTCTAAAATATAATTCCAAACCATGGATAATAAATAGTACTCTTATCAAACTCAAAAATTAGAATTCCCTCTTGAATTTTATTAATCATATAGACATAATGTATTATAGATATTAATGATGTATCAAGATCTGTAGGAACATTATATAATTTAATGAGAAAAAATATAGGAAAAGAATATTCAAGAAAATTTAATTTAATTTTTTTATAACTTTTTTAATCATTATAGGATGACAATGGTACTTAGTTTCATAAAAATAAGAGGTAGAAACATTCCCTTAAACTATAATGTTGTGACTTTTTTAAGGGAGTCCAAAAGTTATTTATTTTGATGACTCAAAATTTCATATAAAATATTAATTTTTACATGGAAGGTAAAATCACTCACCATGGATATAATAATTATCCTTTTTAATGCTATGATCATTTCCAATATTTATTTATTTATTTTCCATAAGTGGCCCCATGATGTAATTAATAATCTCAATACTCTTATCAAGATCTTTATCTAAAGTGGTAGTAATTTGGAATAGATAATATTTTCAGTTTTATGGAAATATTACACCATAACTCTTGAACTTAGATGTTGTTGGTATTAAATACATTAATAATTATAATTTATATCTATATTTATGTTTTATATGGATATTAATTAATAAAAAATTAGTGACTATTTTTTCAAAAGGAAATTTTCATCAATATAATTTAATAATGAAATATTTATTGTCATAAATATTCTAATTTTCCATCATAATTTTACTCTTATATTAGTATTTTAATTCAAATTGGATGGAATCCACTTTTAATTTAGTACTCAATCTCAAAAACAATATATAGATATGTTCTATGATTATTAAACATATGGAATCTGATTACACATTGAACCTTTATTTCACTATTAATGTAAAGATATAATATCATTTTTATAATTTTCCTTATAATTTTATAAAAATTACAAGTGAATATAATTTTGTTCATTATTATGAATTATTATGGTCACCCTTAATGAATGGAATATTGAATAGAAATCACTTTTAAATATTTATTTCTAATGTGAACAATCATTATTTAAACTATATAAATAAAAATATAAAAACATGGATGGTAACATCTTTATCCCAGCATATTTAGAATATGACACACAAATAATTTAGAATAGATGTATTCAAGAATCACATAGGCCTTTAGTTTTGTTCTTAGTGAAGGTTTTGTAATTCAAATATAATGGTTTTTGATAAAATTTTACACATTTTTAATTTTTATCAATCACATTTTATTGTTATCTTTATTATATTTAATAACCCATGTTTTGTGCTACTAGTATATTCAATTTATTGATTTTATTAAATAATAAGAATATGTCCTTTATTCTAAAACATATATTCTTTTTTACTTTTTTATTAAATGATTAATTTTATCTAGATGAGTAGGAATGGATATATTTGTAATTATTTTGAGACTCTTGTGATATGTACACGATAAACATTGATATTGTTGTTCGGGATTCAAATAATCTAAAAATTTTGAATGTTGAAAACACTATTAGTAACCATTCTATATATAAAATGATTGGAATTAATTTAAATTCTAAGCAATATAATGGTACAATTAATTTTATATGGAAATGTAATATCATATGTAATATTATGTTGAACATCGATGATGCCTCAAAATGAAAGCACGGTCTAGTTTGTTTTGATCACTACTATTCACATTCTATTGGTTACTATGTAATAAGTATGGAGTAATTTCTAGACCCAATGTGACTCACGATTCATTACTCAAGTAATCATTGATGGGTAGAGTTTTATTTCAAAATGTTTTATATTTAAGTGAGTTTGATTTATCTACTACCTCTCAGGTTATTTATAACTCATTATTAATGAGAGGAAAAATTTCTTATAGATATACTTTCTAACATAGGCGTCACATTCATTTAATTTTATTTTTTCTCACTATCATAGAGAATTTATCTGGTATTTTTGAGAAATATATATATGTAAATCTACTATTATCATAGTTTTGTAATTTTATTTTCATTTAATTAGCTCATGGGACACAATGAAAACTTTTTCAAATGTATAAAATATATAAAAATAGAACTAGGTTTTAAAAATATTTAAAAATATGTGTTAAATAATTTTTATACAATTTTATTAATCAATAAATATTTTTCATGACCCAACCTCCCTAGGCCATAAATCTAATCATCTGACCCCATGGGTATGCTATAATACCTTGGTTTCATTACCAATTCACCATAGGATATTTCCCACAAAATTTCATTTATTGGACTAATGATTATCTAAATTGTTCCGTACATGTTATATCATTGTGATTTTTCCTCACTCACACACACCTTAGGAAACATCTCAGGATGTCACCCATCATGAAACTATTCATTGGAAAGAATGTTTAACTATGAAATTATAATCAAAGTTAATCCTTAAAATAAAGGTTATCCTTGATGAAATTGGAAGTATCATTATTTTTCCATGTCTCAATTTTAAAAGGGTGTTACTCTCCCTTAATTAATAGGCAACCAAATTCATTTTGAACCCAAAACCTTAATACTAGTTACTGAATCTACACTTATCATATATTATTATATATAAAATTTTGATTAATTTTCAATCCTATGAATTCTAGGAAACATATCATTCCACTATATTCCTTAGTTTCAATCCAAGGAAACCATAGGGAATTACCCACTAAGCTGACTTATCAATTAAGGATAGTCATCATAGGCCAACACATGTTTTTTCAATAATTTTTTTTAACTTCAATATACCATGGTAAACATCGTAGGATTACACCCATAAAGTCACTACTCTAGGACAAAGACACTAAAATGTGTGCTTATAATCAGGTAGGCTCTCAAAAAGAAAGGTTCACCTTATTTACATGAGTAATAAAATTTAGAATTATATGTATCAATTTTTTAGGGGTATTAACTATATAGGTGTTCGAATCTCTATAATTCCACTTAATTCCTTAATTATTCATTTATTAAAATTTTTATCATGTTTATAAAAATGATTACATTTTTTAATATTTTCTTACATTTCAAAATTATGTTGGTAGTTAATTTTTTTTGAGAACCATAACATATTGGATTTATAAATTATATTAATATTACTTATATATTTTAATTTTACTATTACATTGGTAATGATCAATATTTTTAATGTTATGTTATGAAATAATTTTTTTTTACTTTATTTCATTGTGTATTAGATTTATTTATACCCTAGTATTTAAGGAAATAGTTTTACTATGAAGCATAAGAAGTTTTAGTAAAGGAATTTTAATAAATAACCAAAAATGGTTTAATATTCATTATTTATATATATATCACATAATTTTTATTCACCTATATGACTAAAATATTTGGGGGATCATTTTTTCACTAAATTTTATTGTTTTCTTTTTTATTCTTTTTTTACTTCTAATTTCTCTATAGTACATCAACAAGGTCAGTTATCTTTTTTCATAGAAATTTATCTTTATAATATATGTTATTTACCATATATAACTAATAAGTGAGATCATGATCCAAATACACCACCTTTTAATTTACAAAATCTGAGGGTTATGTTATATACTTCATTAAGAGTGATGCGTAGAACTCATTATATACATGAGACAAATTCAATGGAAGTGTAATTAGATAAACCACAACTCCTATTTTCTTAGTAATACCAATGGGGCTAATTTACCTAGGTATTTACATTCCCTTATCCAAAAATAACATATCTCTATTCTATATAGATATAAAATGGAATGATTTAAAACCAACTATAGATTTACTTATTATTGATAATTGTTATCATAGTTTTTCTATAAATACTATAATTAATTACTGTTTTCTTGAAGGGATTGGAAAATATTTATCTTTTATTATAGTGGGTAGAGACCTAAGACTTTTTTTCATTATCTTTATCCAAGAATATTGGTGTTTTGAGTTTCTTACTATAATTATATTCACCTAGATAATTGTATATTATTTAATGAAATCAGTTGGTTTATGAGAAAGCAATTATTTTATGATGTTGATTCCATTATCCTTTATAATATATTGGGCATACTCAGAGAATTTATTCCAAGGATCGAATGCTACTATTATTTTATCCATATATTCAAGTGTGGTATTTATAATAAAGATCAACTCATGGCCAAATATATTTTTATGAATCATCTTAAACATTATAGTGAACCATATATCTTATTAAAATACAATTGATATAAGTATACGAACAAACCTCAATAACTTTATGATACATATCATGGTAATTTTATTGAGTAAGATTTTTTTTGAATGATGGTGATGTGAGCTGTATTTGTAAGATAATCCACCAAAACTTATATTTTCATGGATTACTTTAGATTTCATCATAAGAACGTTGAAATAAATCCTTGGTGATATTATACCATTTTAATATTAGTATATGAAATTATTATATCATCCACTTGGAAATATGTAATTATTATTTAAATAACTAGCATACCAAGAATGTTGATGAATAATAAAATATACATTTCTTCATATTATCCCATTGGATTTACTCTTAAGGAACAATTATAATTTTTAAAACTCTTACAATAGATCTGGTATTTAAAATAAATCATTAAAATTGTTTTTGATACCAAATAAATTAGACCAAACATAAAATTCCATAATTATATTATCGATAAAATATAATGATTTACTTACATCCTAAATTCCTTTTATATTTAGAGTTTTATAAAAACAGGAGAAACCCTTTATGTAAACAACCATGTCATTCCTGTCAAATGTGAATTTCTCCACTATATCAATAATTCATTATTTTATATAAACTCTTAGAAATATCATATTAAATTATCCAACTATGTTACCATTATATATATATCATACATAATAAATATATTCCTAATGTAGGGAAATGTAAAACTGATATGTGTGAGCTCAAACACAACAAATTGTAAAATGTAGGCATTGACAATAAATTATCATTAGAGAGAATAATATCATCACATAGGCATGACAACGTAATCAATGTTCATCGATATAACATAAGATATTAATTCCCAAAAAAACATAACAGGTATATGATTCACTAATATGGTCAAAATTTATGTATAATAATACCACAAGGAAAAATCAATGAGTAATAAGGAATATTACATGGTAATGAAGGAGATCTCAAGAAAGAAGAATATTTTCATTGAAAACAAACATTTCACATTCACTCGATTATAAATGTTCCTTTCATTACAAACTCACTTTCTTATCTAATAAATTTTATTATGTATTATACTTAGAAAAACAAAAAAACGTAATTGTTTTTGGATAATTTCCACCTAATAAACATTAAAATAAATCATACAAATAAGCATCCTAGTAATTTTCAATATTTATCCTCTACAAAACATGGAATTACCCATTATATTAGTTGGTTATATTAGACCCACCCATCATATAATAAATTGTCCAAAAATAGTAACATGAAAAAACATAAGATATTTAAATTATATTATAAAATTTATAAAAACATTAATAATTCCATTATATATTTAATAACCCATAGAATATAATTGATATGACTCATTTACCCATACTCCCATATCTGGTTCCATTAAAAAGTATTTTATATTGAAAATTTGATGCCAACTATTAATTCCAAGATATGACTATTCCATAGTAACTAGACTTAAAACAAAAATTTCATTAAATATATTCCCAATACCTTTTTATATATATTTAGAGAATTATGAAAATATATACACAGAAAAAATCACTTTATTTTTCAAATAATGGATATTTTTTCTACGATATAAAAAACTACATAATCTATAATAAATCCTCCATATCTCCCACAATATTCTTAGAACAAGCTATTTTATTTTTCATATCATGTGTAATACATTTGTTTATAATCCAAGGAAATAAAAACCATAAAAGGGTGATCTAAATTAATTTGTAATAAAAAAATAATTCTAAGGCAATCATGGAGTAAACATAGAATAATTATTTTTGTAGGAATAAGTAATCGAAATGAATCAAAAATTATCTAAAATTAATCTCATTATATATAAATGATAATAAATTAAAACATGGATATCAATAATAATGCACTCATATTGATGGAATCCATAATTCTAGACATAAATAACATGTATTTAATGCACTGTTCCACAAAACGATCATATTATATGATTAGGTACACACAAAAACAAAATGTGTTTAGTCCCATGATACCTATCAATACATCAATGGAAATGTAATTCTTGACCCCAATCATGATCAGATTATGTAAAATTTATTCACTATAAGATAAAATAAGGCCTATAATATCCAAAGGAACGTCTACCTAAATAATAAAAAGGGTGTATATATAATGATGAATAAAAAATAAAAATAAATTATCAACTTTTGTTAGTGGTTCAAAATCATATAGATTGTAAATTGATTTCTACATGTTAAAAAAGGGATAAATTCATCAAAACCCTTCTTGATAAATAAGGTGGATTATAGAATAACACATAGTCCACTTTTCAATAATCATATATATTGGAATAACAATATACGATATGAAAATACATTCACCATTCTAATAAAATAGTTAAAATGATCATAACCCATATGAAGAAAGAAGGTTCATGGTTGTAAAAGAAAATAACCCTAATGTAACAAAGTAATCCTTGAATTGTGTTGACACAAGTAAAAATAACACTTATAAAAATAATACTTTAAAATACATCATAAATGAAGAGATCAAGAATCGAATTATTTGATACCATGAGTTCAATCCCAAAATAATAATATATATAACATAGAATAAATCATGAAACATAAACACCAATATAGAAAATATTTTTAAAAATGATATGGGAAGTGTAACCCAAAACCTAAAAGGCCTTTTAGAATTCATTTTTAATATTGATTTAAAATCCAAATTTACAAGTCATTTTTAAATGTAAATTTTGAAATGTAGTTTTGAAACCCTTTGAAAACATTTAATTTTAAAAATAATATCAAACATTGAATCCTTTAAAAGGAAAAAATATTATCATTATGAAATTATTAGTGGAAGAAAAAACATTTGAATGTGATAGGAAACCCCTTCTTATTATTTTCATAATACCACTATTTAAAACACAGAATTTAAGTTGAGTAAAAAAATCATTAGTATTAAAACATTATAATCTCAAATAGGGATTTAAAATTCTATTAAATAAAATTTTTGTCTGTTTTATACTAATAATTTGAAATTAATGTTCAATATGATGTATTATAACTCAAAGAACTTATATTTGAGTTACTAATACCCCTTATGAACATCATACTACATGAAGAATGAAACATTTTAAAAGGTTTTTATGTTGTGAAAATGCATACAATTAGAGACTATAATATAATAAAATTGAATCATATAATTTTCCCAAATTATATAAAATTAGTCAATGTGAATGGTCATAAATAAAAACATGAATGTAGATTTTCCAAAAATCCTTACTTCTATGATAAAAATTGAATCAACAACCACTTGAATTAGGAAACATAAAAACTATTACAGATTGATTAATAGTTTAAAAAAACCCCATAAAATAGGGTAACCTAAATTGAAAATAAAATATCATTATTGAATGATAATTTATTATGGTAGTATATAAACCAAATAAATGATATTAGGTGCATAGTACCAAATATGTCTCAGATAGAGGATTTCGAGACAAAAACCCTTACCTCTTTCCTGATTCATTCATCAATTTCACAGAGAATATAGAATAATTAATTTATGTTCATTAAATAAATAACCAATAACATTATTAAGAACTATAATCATTTATACTCATAATTAATAATAATTCTATACTTATATATTTTTTAATTTTAGATTATTTCCAACACTATGGTGTAAGTAATCATTATTTCTTTGAACTTGTTTAGTGAAAATAATGTTTTTTTCCATTTATCTTTGAAACTACATAATTATTAAGTCAAATTTTTTAGTTTAATATATTTTAAAACAGAATTTATAAATTTATAATTTCATTCCATGATTTTTTGTTATTTTTTTTGATAAAATCAATGATGATCATGTTTCTGTTATTCTTAACAAACGAATGGTGTTTTCATAATTAATATGTTAAATTTTGATATAACCTATCTAGATAAAATTATGTTCATTTCATTATAGTAAATATTTTTATCATAATCATCTATTATAAAAATGCATAGTATTGTTCAAGTAGGTGTTTAAACTGGACCAAATATGAACCTACCATGATACATGGATAGTCTTGAGATGGTATAGTTTTAATATAATTATTCCAGAATCATAGTGTTAATATTTATTTTTTTATTAGTGTGACATATCATTATTTTAATGTATTATATCTAGATCATAATTTCTATAAAATCATTACCTAGAAGAAGTGGCCATTTTCCTATTGGATCACTCATTTAAATAATCTGAATTAAAAAACAGTAGTTTCCTAATCATATTAATAACGAGTTATCAAATTTTACATACCAAATCATTTATGATATAATAAAAAAATATTTATCATTTAATCCCATATTCATGTCTAAAAATGTATGTTGGAGATGAAAATAAAAGAAGAATCAATCTTTCTATGCAGGTGATAGTCTAAACATAAGTTTGGTTGATGATATCATTCTCTATAGAATATTAAAAAAATAATAATATAATTTATTATTTTAGAATCCTAAAAACTCTGAAAATATCATATTTATTTATTGAATTTAACTTTTATATCATAATTTCATGATGTTTAAGGAAAACAAAACAGTTGACATCATGGATGATGTATTTCACAAAATATATGAATTATGGTTTCATTTTATTTTAGTGTTTCATGGAGAGAAAGATATCAAAAAAATTAACTTATTTAAGTTTAATTATATATTAAACTTTTAGTGTGTTACATTTTCTCTCATTAAAAATCATATCCTCACAAATTCACTAAGAAAATTATAGTAATTTTATATAGGAAATCATATTTAACAATCACTGGTAGATAATCAAGAGTATATTTAGGATATAGAAATAGTGTTATCTAGAGTGAAAAAAATATTATGGTCACATTATAAATAGATCTTACCCATTGAAAATTTCAAAAAGAATGATATATTAGGAATATGATCAATATCTAAAAGGAATAACTTCCCACAAATATATAATGTTATTTTTACGATAATCGTGCCACTATGGATTTTTTTATAACTCAATATCCAGTAATTGGAAATGACATAAATAAAATATGGAACTATAAATTATATGGTGAAAATTCACTCTTAGACAAATTACTAGTATTTTCATTAAATTTTACTTGTTCATATGGTTGCTATTAAATATTTGTGTCATTGGTCCATAAATTAGTTCATTAAGTCATATTATACCTAAATCTCTTGCGAATGAAGTAATAATTTTTTGTATAATCTCACTTTACTTTATAATAATGAGTCTGATGAACATAATTTCCACATATGACTTTACAATACCCATTAAGGTAATTTTCCCCTCACTTCTTCTTTTATTTTTGACATTTTATAAATTGAATTTTATTTACTTTATTATTTTCTTTACTTGATCATTCAGAAGACTCTATCTTTCTCATCGATGTTATGTTTGGGAATTCAACTACATTCATATTTTTAATCATATTTAATGATATTAGGTTTGGCATAATCATAATTTTAATCACTCCATCTCCTATTATGATTGGTTTTTTTCGTTGAGGTAATCTATGAATTATCCCTTTCATCAATGGTTTCATCGAGTTCATGACATTACTATAACCAAAATGGTTTACATGGGTGATGAAACATTAAAAATGTGGTGAAATTATCATAATAAATAATATAAAATTGACACAACATTAAAACCATTTACAATTATCATTACATTTCCTGCAATTCCTTTATATAAACATATATAAATCTAGTATAACCAAGGTTAAATTAAGTTGGGTTATCATATATTTATAAAACTTTTGCATCAGAATATATATCCCAAAATACCATTAGATTTATTACGATATTATAAACCTTAAAATCATTGAAATATATTCTCTCAAAATCTAACTTATCCTTTATATAAGAACACACATATCAACTAATATATACTTTAACATAGGAATATAAATGTTTAAATCTAAATTATGCCTGGTAAAATTTTTATTAGGTTATTTAACATAAAAATATGATAATTCAATATAATGGTTCATAAATAGAACATGAATTAACCAATTTTATATCTTTTTGGAGTATCAAACACGATGTGTAGTTATGAAACTTTTTCATGCACCAGGGCACGATCATGTTAATACACATTCCAACCATATGGGGTTATTATGAAGTGGTAGATATTTAACAGATCCTTTATCAATTTTTTATTATCAAAACTAGGATGGAATTTTTTGGGAGAATAACAAAATCACAATAATAATAAAACAACATGATGTTATCCTAGACATAAAATTATCACATAGAAATATCCCTAAGGATTTCTGTTATGTTACCTAATCACAATACCCAAATAAAAGATTAATTATTAAAATAAAATTAAATCATATACATTCGTAATGGGTTTTCTATACATTTAAAATTATAATATAACTTAACTTATTACCCTCTTGTTATATTTAACAGACATCATAATCTACAATTATATCTGAACCTTACATTGATATAGATTGTGACACCTCAGACCTGAACTACTAGATCCTGTTCTATAAACACATAATTCACATACCAACTTTGATAAAAATATTTAGCTATCATACATGGATATACAATAAAACATTAATTAATATATATATTTACTTGCACACATTATAATTACATTTTAGGTTTACATCATTATTGAATCAGGACAAATCACAACCAAACCAAACCCATACCTTTATCAACTAGTGGATAATTTTCCCCACAACATTGGAAATTAATTAATCCATAATAATTATTCAATATATCCCTAAAAAAACTCTAAAAAATAGATATTTATAAGAATATCATGTATAATACATTAATTTATAACCCAGGGAAATGTATCATAATAAGGGGTGACCTAAAACAATCAGTAACGGAAAATATAAAAATGAGGTTATCTTGATTTAAACATGGAATTAATATGATGGTAAAAATAATAAATAAATATTAATACATAAAAAAATGAAATAGATAGTATTCAATATACATGTTTATAAATGTAAAAACTGATATACAATATTCTGACCCCTTATAAAATGCATAAATTTAGATATAAAAAATATGCTATCAAGGCCTTATACCATGACATTATTCTATTTTGGGAAGAATAATACAATAAAAAAAACATGTTTGGTATCATGGTACTTGTTAATTCATATAGGGGATATATTATTCTAATCCCCATCCATCACTTTATTATGTTAAATACATTCACTAAAATATTCAACTAGAGCCTTCATACCATTCCCAAAAAAAAATTGGTGTCAAAGAAACATAACTATAAATATAATGAAGAATATGAAATTTTAATAAATGATCTACTTATTTATATTTTACTTAATCACAAATTTCATTAATACTTTTTCCCATTTCAATAAAAGGAAATTCATGATCCTAAAATGTCTTTAGAAAGAAGGTGAATGGTCAAACAACACATAGTCAACTTTCTTATAATTAACTATTTTGGAATTACAATATATGGTACACACATAATTTTCTCCATATTAATAAAATATATATCATGATCATAAACCACATATATATATATATATAATTTTTATGGTTGTAAAATATCATAACCCCAATGTATTAATGTAAACCTATAGCTGTTTTTCATAACTGAAAAACACAATCATAAAAATAATTCATTGAACTATATCATAGAATAAGAGATCAAGAATTGAAATGTTTGATACCATGAGTTAAATTACAAAATGATAATATATATATATATATATATTATATAATAAATCATTAAATTTAAACCCTATCGGTGAAAAGATATTTTAAAATTACATGGGAAATAAAAGTAAAAAACTTCAAATATCTTTTAGAAATCATTATTAATATTGATGTGAAATAAATGATTACATGTTGATTTCAATGGTAACTTTGGAAAGCTTAGATGAAATCCTTTGAAAATTTTTAATTTTAAAAATATTACCCAATATTATATCCTTTAAAATGGTTAATTATTACCTTGGATATATGAGGATATGAATACAATGCAAGTGTAAGTATAAGGAATTTTTTTTAAACATCATTATTTAAAAATAAAAATATAATATGAGTAAAAAAATCAATTTTCATATTACTTAATACTACCATAGATTAATTTAAAATACTGTATAATTAAATGTTCTTATGGGAGAACCGATTCATGGAAAAGAAGAGTTCATGATGAAAAATTATACCGTATTGAAAAGCAGTTTGAGTTATCAAAATTATTCATGGGAAATATAATCCATGAAGAATGAACCATTTGAAAAGGGGTTTAAATTATATAAATATATAAAATTATATAATTAAAAATAATTCAATTAAGGGATATAATTTACCCAACTTATATTATATAATTTCAAGTGAATGATCATAACTCAATGCATGAACGTTGAGTTATGAAAACTATTTACTACTGGGGATACAACCAAATCAATAGTGATTTCAATAATGGATCATGATATTGAAATTAAAACCCTGTGAATAAAAATAATATGATAACATATTTTAAATATTAATTCAATACACTAAATAATTGAATCCTGGTGCATAAAAACTATTATGTCTTAATGAATCAGAATTGAGGCCAAGAAAGATCTTATAACATGTGTAAAAATTTAATCAAAGCCCATTGATAGAGGTGGATTGTAATTAAACAAAAAATAAAATTATTAAAATAAAATTAATTATTTTATATATCATATAGTATGTATACACACCAATTAAATTAAATTAGGTGTATAATACCAAACATGTCTCAATGAGAAGAATTTGAGATGAAAACCCTTATAGTGGCCTTGTTTTGTTAAGAACACATTTAAAACATCCTAAATAATTAAATTAAGTTAATTAAATACATACCCAATTAAATTATTGATAAATATTACTAGTTTTACTAATAATTTATAATATTTATATAAACATATGTATTAGTTAGTTTTTAACTATTTTGATAGTTGTTGTATGTAATCATTATCGCTTTGAGACAATATTATAAAAAAACTGGTATATATTATTTTATAATATTAATTAACTCTTTCATACTATATGGTAATTTAATAAATGAAAAATTTTATTTTATGAGGATATAATTTTTTTATAGTATTTTTTGGTTATGAACCATGTAGTCAAAATGAGCGATTATCATGATACTGGGATTCTTAATGAACAAAACATGTTTTCTTAATTAATTACATAAAAATTTATATAACTTCAATAGAAAAAATGAAAAAATTATTTACATATTAATATCATATAATACCATTATATATGTTCTATCTATCATCAATAATTAAAAATCATATTATTTTTGTATGTAGGTGATTAAACCCACCCAAACATGAACATGCCATGATTAATGGATGTTTATGAGTTATTTTATTTATAACAGAGTTACAAAAATAGTATAATTATATTATTTAGGTTATATTATACTCATATATCATAATTTTAATTACATATCATGGTATGATAATTCATTTAATTGTATTATATATAATTAAGTGATCGTTTTCCTTTTATATCGTTCATTTTCAACGATTTAATTACCAATAATAGTTTATTGATCATATCAAAAAGGGTTCTAAATTTATCGTAATAGATATTTATTATTAACATAAAAATTATATCTATCCTTTTATTCCATCCTTATTATCATCCATGTAAGGAGGTAATGAAAAGATAGATAAAAATCCATCATTCTATAGAGGTGTTATTCCAAAAGTACACATGGATGTTGATTTTATTTTCCATATAATTAGAGAAAAAAGTACTATGATTTTTTATTTCAAAATACCTAAAATTATATAAATATGATTATTATTTTTTAAATTAACCTTTCAGAACTTCCTTTCTAGTTGGTGAAATAAAACTAGACACATTGAATCATAAAGTATGTAGTTCACAGAACACATGAATAACAATTTAATTTCCATTTGGTTTTATGTGTGGATAAAGCTATCAAACCCATTGAAATATTTAATAGAAATAATAAATTAATATTTTATTCTATGAAAAACGAGTTTCATAGTAAAATTAATAATTGATGATCATAATTCATGTATATAATGATAGTGAATTGATTCATTATAACATATTGACAATGAAAAATAATAATAATTTAAACAATTATGACATAGATAAAAACAACTTTTTAAAATAATATGAAATATGAATTTCAAAAAATAAGTTAAAATACATTTTTATATTCTTCAAATTTAAAATACATAAAACACCTAGAAAAAAAGGAATATAATTTTCATTGAAAAATAAACAAAAAACATAAATAAGTCTTGGTAAAAAAAAAATGGTCACAAAAAAGGGAAATCACATTTATACAGCTTATGTGAATAAATAATTTTCACAATTTTTTAATGAAATTCAATAGTGAGTCATAAAAAAATATTGAAGATAAATTTTTAATAATTGTATAAAAAAAATTTACTTAAAATGATATTTATCAAATATGTATGTATAAATAATAAATTTCATAAAATCATTTTTGATTTGACTTTGTGGATGTTTTATTTGTTGAAACAATATATCAATATGATATGTAGAAGATTCCTAGTGAATTTAAAGAGATAGTAAGATGTTTCTTCATTCCTATCAAATATTATTGTCTGTTTATTATGTAGTTTTTAAAATAAATCCCTGAAAATATATATTTTCATAAGGAATTGTTTGAATACCATACAAAGATAATTTTTTTTTCAAAAAAGAAAAATTTAATAATTCATTCTGTATTTTTAAAAAATAATTCAAATAAAAATAATTAAATGAAAATCTATATTTTTTATCCTCATGAATATTGTGGAGAATTTTTTTAAAATTACCAAGATTAGTAAGAGTTAATTTCTCATAAAATTGTAATTTCATTTCATGCATAAGGGTAAAGAGGAAAACAAAAGATTTTGTAAGGGTAATTTTATCATTTTTGAGGGTGTATACCCTTATATATGGGTTAAATACCACATTAATATGGAAATATTACTGCAATATATAAGGGTAATTATATTTTTTTAATTGGATATGAAATGTTAGATCATTTACCTATGTAAGGGTATCAAGGTGAACCATACCCAACATAATGGTCATGATAAAGTTCACAAGGCTATGTAAATATGAACCATGTGTCAAGTAAGGGTTCCACACCTTGAGTAAGGGTACATGGATGATCGTGTAAGTGTAGTTCATTTCATTATGGTATATGTAGTGGTGTATATAAAAATAAAAAAGGTTATTTAAGATTAATTAGATGATTATGTAAGGGTACCAACATTCTTATGAACCTCATTTATTAGTTGATCACTGTGAAATAAGTTTGATCGATAGAATGAGATAGATTTTATGCTACTATTATAATGAGTTATTTGAATATCATCTAAAATAATTTAGATTACATATAAAATGTTGGATTTGATATTCATTCATCATCTAATAATGGAAAAAAGACTACCTGATGTCACATGTAATGAAGATGAATGAAACCTGAAATTAAAAAATGCATGAAAATTAATGCATTATTATTCATCCATATATGAATTCATGATGAATACCACATGGATAAATATTAAAGAAGAGTTTCACAAAGCCAATTTATGCATAATAATTTTGAGAAGAATTCACATAGATGAATCTTGTAGAATATTTTCACATAATGGATTGCTAGATAATTTTTTTAATAAAAATTAAAATAGATGATTCATAATATAGAGTTTCATGTAGCTGAATATTTTATTTTCCTAATTTCATGAAGGTATGAAAATATCTTATACTTTTGAAAAAGATATATTTAAATGACTATGGGGTGATTAAAAATTTAAGAAAAAAATATACTACTTGAATAAATAGTTATTGTAAATATTTATAGAAATATATGTGTGAGGTATTAAAATTTAGAAGACCAAGTCATACATGAATTTTAAACCCAATGAATTATTATTTTTAATGAGGATTACATTCATATTTTTTGATACTAAATTAACATGAGTTGGGTTGTAATTTTTATTTAAATATCTCTTGAATGATGGAATGAAGACCAAGTATACATTGTATTTAGATATATATTGATATGGGAAAATAAGAAATATGTTTGGAATGTTGTTTACGATTTTGAATATTATTTTTTTACTATCAAATATCACGGGGTTTACTTTTTTGAAACATGGTGTAAAATATAAATCCAAGGTCCACTAAAATGGTAACCTAATCTAGTTGGAAACACGGATTCACGTGTTTATCCTTATATTCAATAGGATGAAGAATACTATTTTTTTTGTCTAAAGGTGGTATAGTGGGGGGACAATTCTCTTTGGTTTAGTAGTAAATACACTGGAAGAGATAATAAATATAGGCTACATATGATAAAACAATAATTTGATACCATTTCCATATAACATGGCCAAGAAAATTTATACATCCATGTATAAACATGTTATGCCTAAAATAAAGTGAAATTGACCTACATATTCTAAAAAATAATACATTTCTAGACAGAAAAAGAAATATGTAAATTTTTAAATAAATACATTATCCAAAACCAGTAGGTAGCCCGAGTACTTTATCATCAAGTAGATCTATGTAATTTACTTTTCCATAAGAAGGAATAGAAATCAAGCAAATTCCATGAGACTATCATGAAACTAATTGGTCTATCCAGGCACCTAATGGCATCCGAAAAAGGGTGTGAGTACAATTGAGTATTCCACCACCAATAGTTTCTATAAATAATCCATTCAGTGGATAAAAATTTTAATATTGTGAAAATATAATAATAATTACTAAATAATATAAATTAATATATCCCATGTTGAGATTATGTTGCCAATGAGACCCTCGGCTAGCCATACCTACGTTAGTTTCAATCGAAATGTATTTAAACCAGTGTCATCCTACTAGTGCATAGTTTGTACTAGATATCACTAAAGTCATATTTACAAAGTTATAATGTGTCATATTAATTGGATCCAACTAAGAACATTGACATATGAAACATTAGAAGGCCAATCCCACTCGGTATGGTCATCATATATATGAGGTTGAGAGAAAAAAAGTGTATAAATATGTTCTTATTACAACCAATCAACATAATAATACCATTTTTCCTATGATCCAATCCATGAAATTATTACTTGGTAATATAGATCTAAATCAAGGTATATCATGATTAATTTTACCTATGAACCTGTCTATGGAATTCATACATAGGAATATGGGTATTTCTCAAGGAATTTCCTACTTCATTTTCTAAATTATTCCTTCCAAGAGATTCATCATTGTTTAATCAAGATATACATAAAGGTGTATTACAATTCATTTAACCTACCAACACTTCCAGGGTATTCCAACACGGGAATATAGGTTTCAATCATGGTGTAACATCATTTATTTTCCCAAATACACCTTCAATGTAGTTCCTACTAGAGAATGTAGTATCACCCATGTCCTAAAATAAATGAATGAGAACATTTATCTAAAAAAAACACAGGCCATGAGAATCATTTTAGAAAACATATTATATCACATATAAGTAATCAAGAAGGCCATGTGATTGCACATTCTCTTTTACAAGTCAACTATTTTAAAATCCCCTTGGTGTTCCCTTACTCAACAAAAAGTCAAATGTTATTAATTTTAATTCAAAATAACATTATGTTATCAAGACATAAGATATTATCAATGAATGTAATATCAATGTTATAATGAGTTTTTGATACCACATAAACATTTCATTTAATTAAATTATTATTTGTTACTCTAAAATGACATATGAATATGTTTACCTAGTATTATACATGATATCCATTCCCTCTTTAAGGATTAATCCACTTACTTTGTTCATTCCAAACATCATTGCAAGACAAACACCATTAGTAGGATATTAGGGATGAGAAAACTAATTCAATAAGGAATATATCTAAATCCACCCATGGGGTGGTTCAGGTTGAGATTTACAACATCCAACTAGGTATTTCAGTAACATAACATGCCTAATTTGTGGTTTGAACAATTAATTTGAGGTATTAAACATTAAAGGATAAATTCACATATGACAGGGCATGAATAAAATATTATAAATGATAAAAATATTGATAGAAAAGGTATAAACCACCTAAATCCTACTCAGTAATCCACAATTATCAATTATCAGTCTTTTATTTAGCTAGGAACTAAAGTAATCATAAGAATTGAAAAACAACTTGAAAATTGGGCATATGATCTCGCATTAAGATCACATCAAAAAGGATAAGAGGAAATAATAAAAGATGAAAGAGGAGTCATAGACTAACCATTATTATTACGAAGCACCGAGTGATTCTTGAATTAAACAAAGAATAATGGTGAATCATCCCACAAAATATAATATCGAGGAGTGAACTCACGGAGGTGATACTGGATGAATGGGAGGAAAATGTGATGAAACCCATTTATAGTTGAAGTGGAAAATGGTAATTTCAACCCTTTTATGAGGTACATGGTTATGATGCATGACTAGAAAAATTATGTGATAACCATGTGGTTACACTATAAAAGAACCTATATTATTCACGGTTTCCTCATAGGTTTTAACAATAGTATACTAACAATGTGAGATTCACTCCCCAAGAACATCCTACCCCACACGATTGCAATGTATGGTTATACAAACTGTGCACCAATAATATGATTATAAATATATCCATCTACAATAATATACATGTATTGCTGGAGCCCCCTCTTAGTTTGGAAAAAATGTGTGCATGTACTAATAGGCTACACTTTTGGCCAACATGGTTATCACTAAACATTCACTAACCATACACCCTATGTTATCTCTCCCAAATTTTAAATTTTGAAGCTCGATGTTCTCCTAACTCAATCAGGCCTCTGAAAAACCTCTCATACCTTAAAAATGATTCAAAAAATAAAATATATATGTGTTCTGAGTATTGGATTTACATTCTTGAGATCAATTCAAAATTTGTAATGTCCACCAAATGAAAATTTAAATACCTTTTGAATAGTCATACTATTCCAAATCATGGGACATTACATGTGGATATATTGAATGTGATAATTACAAGAGTATTAATGATAATAGTTTTTGGAATTAAAATAGTTTTTGAACGTATTGGTGAGTTATATTTCTTCAAAAAAGAGAGAAAACTAATGTTTAATTTAATATCACCTGGGAGACTGATACATTATATATCGACGAGAAAAGGATTAAATACAAGAAATTAAACAATAATTTAATAACATCTACTTGTAATTTTATTATATCTAAATAAGAAAATTTGGTGTAGTTATTCAATGAAAAAAATCTATAGTGAGTAGATATTTTAGGACCAACAAAAATACATTATATTTAACATTACATTGGATGTCAAAACATATTTTTGAGGATGAATATATTATTCTATTTGATGAAGTGACAACCTTGTGATAAATATTTTAGATTTTTATAATGGTATTTGAAGGAATCATTAAGGAATTGCTGGTTATAGTATTAAAAACATTAAGTAACTGTTCTTAAAAGTATAAATAATTCCATTTAACTTTTACAAGGTGTGGATTTTACCTATAATAACATGTGTGTAAGTTATAATAAATTTTTTATTACTACTATCATTGTGATAAGAAATTCCATGAAATAACCACATTATTATAAAATAATAGAGTAATAAATATTATTGAGGGCAAAACATATACAAATCCTTTTGTTATTTTTAATGAATTAATTTTCTTACATACTATAATTTGACACTTTATATAATTATGGATCGTTTATTTAAACATCTACATACATTGAATTAGAAAAATTCACAATAATTAACCACTAATTCACCCCCTTTTAGTGATTCATCTAGCCTGGAGAATTACAAGTGGTATTAGAGAAGGTTCACTATCCAAATTATCTATTTTGAAGTTGTTGTTTTTGGTTTTTTGAATTTTTGTGTGTGCTTGTAATAATGTTTTTATAGAATTTACTTAAATTTAAATTAAGAACACAACTTCATCAAGGATCTTTATTAAGAGTAAAATGAATGATAGGACTAAGATGAAGAATATACCCATCTTTTAAAGAGAGAAAGAATAATTTATACTCCATCCAACGAATGATGATGTTAGATATAAAATTGTTATAGATAAAATAATGGTTATTTAAGAAACAGAGGAGATGGAATACATTATTACCTCATTGGGATCAATGAATTCAATAGGTCATGTGGTATGTGTTAATTTATATTTAAACTATATTGAAGTTGAAACAAGAACTAGTGGATGTGATAGCATGGAAGTTGATTTTTTAGTTGATAAAATAAGGGATATGATGATTTTTTCTCAATGATATTAGTTAATTATCAATTTTATTTTAGAAAAAATGAAAAACAAAATCATGTGGGTTGAGGTTGATTATAAAGAAATGGATAAGATCTTGAAGAAAGAGTTCAACACTTGTTGGAATATCTCAATATATTTTGATTTATTAAAGTATCGTACCAAGATCGCAAAGAAATATATTCCAATATTGAATAATAGTGGATCAACAAAAGTTGAGATATGTATGTTTTAACTAAATAATTTTAAAATAATATATATGAATTAGATTTTTTTTGTAAATAGTAATGATCTTAATAATCCATAATTAGATAATATATCTATGATAATAAAGTAGCTTGAATCATTATTGAAATAAAATTACATTACTCATGAAGTGTTTTTTGAGATTATGAGGACTCTCTATGAAGAAATAATTGAATCAACTGATGATTAAAAGAATTACATCAATATGCGACATATTTAATTTGAATCCAAATGTTCAAATCATGAAAACACTCACATTGAGATATCAAAATCAATGAGGTATGGAACTACTGCCACATAGTGTAATTTAGGAGGATAATACTGAAAACATACCTCCATAATTTGGAAATAAATTCATTACATCAAATAATGATCTATCTCAAGAAACTATGAAGAAAGTGGTACCATTCATATCCCATGTAATAATTTTTATAAATATATTTATAAAATAGGGGGATGGTTAAATAATTTTTCTATAAAAATATGGATGATGAAAAAATATGATGAGTCTAAAAATATTTATACATTTTATGAATGAATCGTAAATGTTCTTCCCCTAAGAAGACTCCAGTGGGTGGTAATGAAGACCTAAAAACTATATGCTAATTATGATGGAAATTATAGATAACATACCAAATATTAAATAAGATATTGATTTCTAGGTCAATGTTATTGAAGTAATATATTTATGCATTGTTAATTGTATTTTTTATAATACCATAAATTCTAAATGATAATTGATGCCTATTATAAAGGTGTGAAAGCTTCTTAATATTCAACAGTCACCGAACAATAAGATAATTTCTACATAGATAAATTTTAATAACTCAAATATTTATATAATGTTGGTAGAGGTTGTGGTAAGAAATTAAAAGAAAGTAAATATCAGTATGAATTTAAGTATAATGATGTTAAAATACCACACAACAAATAGGAATCATAATTGGGTATACATCACAATAAATTTTCAAATTAAATTACACACATGATGTTTCAGAAGAAGTAATCTATGAACAAAATGCATAAGAAATAGAATATTTAAAATATTATGTACATTATTTTTTAGATGATTAAAAAATATATCAAGAAGGATTTAGATAATGGAAATCATGATAAACCACGTGGAAACTCAAATAATGATTCCATTGTGTTTGATGATATTCTTGTTTTTTGACCTCTAGATTTGGGGATAAGAATAATGTTAGTAGAAGTAAATAAAACGTATAGTGAAAAAGTTAATGATAATATTCCACAATAAGAAGATGAATTTCATGAGAGGATTCCAATAAAATAAAATCTTTATTTTAAATAATATGTTATATTGTATATATTTAATATTTTTTTTTAAAAAATATAGATTTTTTTAACAATGTTTCCTGTATAACATAAATCCATGAATTAAATAAATTTTTTATCAGGATATGCATATGATATAATGAATAATTATAAATAAACCACATCCTATAATTAAATAGAATGTATGATGATATCCATTATAGTTTATGATAAATCAAAAAAATGTTTAGATTTTCTAAAATGAATATTTTAGGAAATTGAGAAGCATGGTTTAGAAAACAATCTCAGCCTTTCTATCCACATTTAGAATAAAGAAGACCCACCATATAATTATAATATTTTTATATTGTATTTATTAGTATAATACATTTAATAAATTGTGAAAAAATTTATCAGGATGATAACATGAGAATATATGAATAATATAATATCAATATGAGAGAAAAAAATGGTGATGATCCCATGCTATATTGATATCACAAGATTATATTTTAAATAGAACCAGTTAAAAAATATTATTTTTAATGATTACGAGGAAGTATTCAACCATTGATATCAACATGAAGATAAATTTTGGGTTATTCTCAATATTGGAACACCTTGAACATATTTAATATTATGATGAATCTAAGGAATTTTTACCATTGTGGGGAAGATAGGTGAAGAAGATTCTTCTATAATTATTCATATTATAAAAATATGACCACTCTAGAAAGTGATTAAACTAAATTCCATTACCAAGGTAGGTTTTTCTAACTATATCATATTTGATAAATTGAATCTTATTACCATAAAATGGGGTATAAAATGTTTTTTACCAATGTAATGAGATTGAGAGGTTGAATGATGTTTCAATACTGTTGTAAAATTTTTCTATTTGTAATTGAATTTTTTTAATCTATTTTTTTAAGTGAGTTAATAAGTTTCAAGTTCATATTTTTTTATATAAATTGGTATCTAAAATATTCCTCAATATATAATTTAATTGGATAGTTCACAAAGAATATTAAGTGTTATCATTTAATATGGTATCATTCCAATCTGATATGGGATAAATTTATTGTCTAGATCATACTCTTGTTTCATTATGCAATGACCATGACTCAAGTATAATTAATGTGGAATTATTGGATAAAACGTTTTATGAATTATTTGATACCACTTTTACCAAGGAATTTTTATTCCTTTTAAATCAGGGGAGATATATTGAAATGAATGTTTGATAAGAAATTGGGGGATTTGTCATGGCTTATATTGCAACATCATTTCTATAATGGTGTTGACCAACAAATACAAAGGTGTAAAATGTTCATTCCACTTTGTGGAAGTAATATTTTTTATCATAAATATTCTAATATGATGCAAAGAAGAATATTGGTAATTATGCAGAGATATAAAATTTATTCCATTATTATCAGATATTATTGAAAAATTATGAATTAGTTTTTAAAATAAGTCTTTATAAATAATTATTTACCTAAGGAGTTGATTTTATAACATGAAAAGGAAATTTATTTATGTAATAAGGTGAATTAAATAATTATCTAAGAATTTTTCAAGTATAATTAAAAGAGAAACATTAGTCCATGAAAATATATTTTATCTAGCATGATGAATATTTTTGGAAAAATATATATGAACCTATATGAGTTTGATCTAAATTCATTAAAAACATAATAGTAAAATTTTAATTAATTTTAATGGGATACAGTAAAGTAGAAATTGGTAGCTTATATAAGGGTAAAACCCGTTATGTGATAAGGTTAACTTCCACCAATATAAAGGTTCACTACTGTGATACATAAGGATAATTATATTTTTTATAGCCTATACAAAAATAAATAATTTACCAATATAAGGGCAGTGAGGTGAACCATTTTTAACATAATGGTCTTTCTAAATATTAGAAGGCTATGTAAAAGTGAACCATTTCTTATGTAAGTGTATCATTACTTATCTAAGGGTACATGGATGAACATATAAGGGTACAACCTAATGTAAGTGTACATGTAGAGGTTCACATATGGTCACCATAGGTTACATATGGATAATCAAATGCTCACATAACGGTATCTCTATTCTTACAAAGATTTTTTAATGGTTAAAAACCATGTATATGTTAGATAAAAAACATGATATAGATATTATACTAATATTCTAATGAGTTATCATATGATATCCTATGATCCATGCTAGTCTGAAGTACAGGTCGCAATCGATGTTCATGAACCATTCATGCATGAAAAAAATAACCGTAGTTGATTCTAAATATAAGGAAGATGAATGAAACTGAATCATGATAAAGAAACTAGAATTAATTCATGATCATATACCATTTATGAATTCATTATGGGGATTGTGTTGGTTTATATTGTAAAACATTTACATAGAACAAATTTTTATATATGTGATTTAAGAAAACTTAACATAGCCAATTCATGTAGATGATTTGGAAAAAAGATAATTTACATGTATGAGTTTTGGGAATAATTCATATCTTGATGAGGAGTTTCACATAGTTGAATGTGTTGTGTACCTTTTTTCTTGAATTTATTAAAATCTATGATACATTTGATGAAGTAGGATTTGAGGGATTATATATTTTTCTCATAATTTAAAAAAATTAATATTCCACAGGAATAAATTGTTTATTCTTAATAATTAAATAAATAAAAATATTTTGTATTAAAAAGTAGAAGAATGACGTGTGCAGTCCTTTTAGACCAGATGATGCATGTATTTAAATAGGGATAAAATGCATGTTTCCCGATACAAAATTAGTTGGACATGAGTCACAATATTTAATTAAAAATCATGTGAAAGATAGAATGAGTCTAATGGAATCATGGGATTAAATAATTAATGAAGTAAGAATAAATATGAATTTAAATAATAAATAAAATTTTAAAGTTGTTGACATATTTTATTGTGATTTTACTAGAACTGAATATTAGTGTTTTTATATATTTATAATAATGAGAATTTGAATGTGATATTATGATAGTATTATTGTTGATTTATTTGGGAATATAAATAAGGTTTTTAGGTATTGATGAATTTTTATTTAAAAATAATAGAAAAAATTTATATTCAATGTAAGATCTTTTGAGAGATTAATACATTATTTATCAAAGAGAGAATGATAAAATCAAAAAATTTTTAGATGAAGGAAACATAATCTACAAAATCATTAATAATAAACAAAGAATATAAAGTAGATTAGTTATTAATTAAAAAAACAAATCATTTGAATAATGGGTTGATATAATAAGATTTAAAATCATGAAATATCATCGATATTAAATTATGTATTGAATAAATGTTATTTGATGAAGAAGAAATGATTATATTTGGTGTGGTCACATCATTGAAATAACTATTTCATATTATTCAGAATGATATTAGAAGGAATATTTGAGGAATTGGGGATGGTATTATAAAAAACCATTTAAGAAATGGTGGTAAAATTATAAATAATGTTATTTATCTTTTATAGAATGTGGATTTTAGAAGTATAATATTTTTTTTGATATTTTAATGCAGCTATAATCACTAAAATCATAGTGATACTAAAATACCCAAAAAAACTATAGGTGGATCATGGAATGGAGTATACCATATTATTTCAATTAAAAATCAATGAAATAATGGGAAAAATTATGAATCTTGGGAAAGTATCCTTATAATAATTCATACCATAACCCTTATAATGAAATAACCTTTTTAGTTATTTTCAACACATCTCATCTAGAGAACATATTTTTACCCAATACATTGGAGGGATATATCAGACCCAACCAACATGATATAAATTTATCAATAACCATAAGATGGATAAAACATAGTGGATTTTAAACTTTTATCATAAATCTCCTAAAAACATTCATCATTACTTCATAGATTAAATAACCCATGTAAATGAAATTGGTTTCATGAAAATTTAGTAAACAGATCATCACAATTAACATATATTAATATGATGGGTGGAATAATTATAAAATATACATTATTAAGACAAAGAATAATTTAAAGGATGTTCATAGAGATAGAAAACTATTTTATAAAATCATTAGAAATATACATAGACAAAAAAAGAATATATAGTTTTTTTGATATCATTTTAAAAAAAGAAATATCCCAAAAAATAAGAATATATTTTTCCTTAAAGAAAATAAATAAATGTTGAAGGAAATCCTATCAAAAAATAATGGTCATGGTGGTGGGAAAATATTTTCATCTCATATACATTATAAATTATTCTTTTAAATATTTTGTAAACAATTTCAATAGTGGTTCATTAGAAAAATATTTTAAAAGATTCCATTCAATAATTTTATGTAAATTTAATGTTATAAAAAAGTAAATTTTTTATTCATTCAGGTTTATATAAAAACTTCTATAACAATGTTTTATTAACAAATTAATAAGAAGATAAAGAGTTTAAAAAATATAAAATAGGGTTGTAATGAAAAATAATTTATGAATATTAAAATTAAAATTCATTTTAAATAAAATAAATTGAGAAAGAACATAATATAATATAAATATAAAGTCATTAATGATATTAATTTTCAAATAAAAATTATATACACTATATAAATTCATATTGGTTCATCAATGAAAACTTGGATGAAAGACTAAAGATTGAGATGAGAAACCCTTACAACATTGTTAATGATTGTACAAAAAAGAAATTTAATGAAGGAACATAATTTAATACTCTAAAAAAATAATTATTTTCAATTAATTCATAAAAAAACATTTATAGTGTAGTAATTCTAATCTAAAAATAATTTTTTTTTTCTAAAAAATGAAAGATGTCTTAAATAATTAAAAACTGATACAATGAACCCTTGAAAAGATCAAAACATTTGAAATAAAAATCCATGAATGAAATTATTTTGGGGAATAAATGTATATCCATTTAAAATAGTTAAAAAAACAAACCATCATAGGTCATAACAAACATAATCTTAGAATAACATATTCAATGAGGAAGTGATATAACCCAATGAAATAAAATTTATTCAAAAATCTCCTTACATGGAAATTATGCTAAGTTCGATGTGGTTTACCCTCATATATACAAAATTTAGATTTACTATACACTTATATCAGAAAAATAATTATATTTTATTACTCTATAAATTATCTTATAATTTCATATTACTCATTTGTTATCAATTATTTGTTAAAATTAAAGTTTTTATTTTAACTTTCTACTTTTTCATCCATGATTTGATTAAGAGTTTTTAGTCCATGAATAATGGTCATTTTTCATCACCTATATTATTTTTAATATAAATTAATATATTAATTTGATATTATTATCTTGTTCATAGTATATTTTCTGAATCTTATGATGATGATTCTTTTTAGAATCATAAAATCTCCATTTCTTAATTTTTTATTTTATTTAACGAATTAGTTTTATTTTTATATTTATATATGTGCATTACCATAACAAATTTTTGAAAATATCATAAATTCATCAACATTGAATAAAATTAATAGTACTTAACATTCCTTAATCATTAATTACATTAACTTTCTAATAAAGCCCATTTTTGTGTTAAAAATCACCAAAAAAGAACGTATTATAACATATGAATGACTAATAACATGTTTTTATAACGATTACATCACTTTTATTTATGACTAATAGTGATATAAATAAAATATTTATTTATTAAAATCAATTAGAAAATAATCAATCAGTGGATGTAATGAAAAATGAAATACATAATACATGGAGGTGGTAATATACATGTACTCAGTGGAAATGTTTCCATTTTTCAACTGATTATAGGGAAGGAAATAAGATAAGATTTTATCATAAATGAATAAAAATAAGATCATAAATATCATATTTATATTCAATAAAATCATCTATATATCCAAACATGTACGTTGGATGGAGAAGATGAAATATTTCATCACTTAGAAGTAGTATCCCTACATACATAGTGTCAATGATTTCATTCTTAAATATATGGAAATGAAGAACAGAATTATTGTTCTCTCATCTATAACACATAATGATTTTAAATTAGAAATTATTAATTTTTTTTGATATTTTTTTATACATGTCTCACTGAACCAGAATGAACCACAAAATGGTAAATATCATTAATTCATATGTAGTGTCGGTGGGTAAACATATATGTAAATTAAGTTTGTAGATAAAAAAATAATATACTTAATAAAAAAATAGTATCTGTTTGAAAATAATATATATTTTTACTTTTTCAATTTTAACACATCATTCCATGACCATTTTAATTTTATTTGAAAAATTATCTCTGAGTTTTCATGGATTTTAAAAGAAATTATAGTTCCCATAATTTTATGAAATATTTATTATAAAAAAATATCAAAAGATAAAATATTATTTTAATTTAAAAAGTAATTTTTTCTAAAACTCATAAAATTTAGTTAGGATATAACTCATTTTACTTTTCCATATTTTATGTTTAATGAAATATATTCTTCAAATACTAACATACACCTTCTATATGTAGATGGATTTTATAATGTTCATTTATATAAAATAATATTACCCATCATTGCCTTTATCATTCAAAATTATCCTCTATTATAGGAATGAATTCTATTCTAATGTCCTTCCATGTTGAACAATTTATATTTCTTGCATTTGATTGATGGGAATTCATATAGAATCTATATGTTTACTTTTTGGGTGTTTTGTTGATTTAACTATATATCCCTTACTCTATACGGAGTTAGTTTTTGGAATTATAATTTATAAATCTATTATATTTATTGATTAGGGAAATATTAAAAATCAATATAATTTTTATTTCAATACATATGTTTATTTACTACTAAGGATTGTTGGTTATGTATTTTATAGTATATTCATTCTGTTATTTGATGAATTAATTAGACATAATTCATGATGGCTGGGTCTCAATATATATATCCCATTGATTTATTGATATGTGCTGTGAGACAATATTTATTGAGTATTTTTGTGTGACGTTACTTATAAATGAATATTTTCTAGACATAGGGCCATGGCAGAAAAATCATAATGTCAGTGATCAAGATGTCTCTACTTAGAGCATTCAATTCATAATTTGACATTATGAATTTTATATCTAAGGAACCAAATTTTTATTAAAAATGATGTTTATTCATTATAAAATTTATTCATGGGTATATTGTGATTTTATTTTCAATCAATTATGGAATATTTTTTGTTATTTATTCCATAAATATTTTTTATGATCATTTTACGTGCACTTATGAAAATTGATTGCTATTGCTTTTGTTTACCAATATAGAGTATTTTACCTCAGCCATATTATTTTTTTGATTCGCTATTTTTTGAAGAATAATATGTCTAATGATATATCTAGATGAGTAGCATGTTTTGATAATTTATGGGAGATGTTGATGGATTATTGCAGATTTAGTGATTTCTTATATAGTGGTGAAAATATAAATTTTATGTTAAAGGAATTGGATTTTATAGATAAAAGAAATTACTAACAAGATAAAATTATAAAGGTATAATTTCCTTTACATGAAAGTGTCTCAATTTGTGTTTGTGATATTATAATTATTTATGTTTAAAAATTATTGTCTTTGTTTTATTTAAAATATGGTATTTTGAGAATGTGTTTATTACCATCGAATTCTAGTAGTGCAGGTGCATGGTGTAAAAGTTATTATCAAAAGAGGGTTAATATAAGTATAAAGTATAAAATGTTATTTGAGGAATATTTAATGGTACATAAGTTATGGTTTATCAAAATTTAAAAGGTATAAATATCCTTTATGTTAGTTGAGGTAATATTGAATATTTTAGAAATTAGTATGGGAAAAATTTTATGAAATACCTAGGATAAGACTAAGGGATAAGTGTAAGTATAGAATAATTTTTTTGAATTTTGGTAATGTATACATTATGTTTTTCTCCGTAAAATTACATTTATTTCTGGATACTACATCTAAATGCAGGCTCATATATAAATATACATAGGTGCTATAAAACTAAAAAGGATGGATTGGGTATTAAATCAATCATTTCTTATTGCATGAAAAAGCGGCATGATTTTACACCAAGTTCTACACTATTAAGGAATATTATTTGGTTATTACAATTCAATTTATGAACCATTATGAAATATTTGTGTATAACCTAATAGATAAATGAACAACAATATATAAGGATTAGAAAAATAGAGTCATTGTTTTAACTAACAGTATCATATGTTAAAAATTAAAGCTTCATTGTGGAATACATTATCAAATTTGTTTTTAAGTATTCATATTTTAGATATTATCATAGTCAATTTGCTTTTAGTATTTAGTTTAAATAGAACCACAAAGATGAGGTTGAGAAATGTATATATCTAAAAACTACTATATATTATAACTGAATAAGGGAGAATACTTAAATGGATAGGAATACCATTATATTATTATTATTATGGAAAAGGTGAGTTTCTTAGTGTTACATAGCATAGCAAGGTTTGAATCCTAATAAATTATTAATCAAGATACACTTATCTATTTCAATTAAGGATCAATATTAATCGATGATATTCATATATATTCTAAAAGTTATGAGCATTATTTAAATCATACAAGGAGTTTTCATTAATAGTTTTTAATTAATGGTTTAGAAACATATAATATATTTATGATCTGTTTGGATAAGTTCATCACATTTTTGTTATTATGGTGTATATTTACTATTTTTTAGTCTTATAGTCTACTAATTAATACATTTTAAGTGTTACTTTGTTTTATAATATATGGTTTTTACTTCTATTTAATGTATAATAGGTTAATATTGTTTTGGGAAAGTTATATTTGGTTGAATGTTTTTTAGGGTATATAAATACCTAATTATATGACTATATTCTAAATTAATTTGTTTGAGGAATGATATGTAATTTAATCTAGACTAAAAGAGTAAGGTATATGTCATCTAAGATTTTATAAACATAATGATAAATATGTAAAGAAACCCCACACATATATTAATCGATGAGTAATAATTTATATTTTGAGGAAATAATTTTTTTAAGAGGGATGGAATTTAACAACTACAAATTTTAAATTATATATTCCTTTTAAGAGCTAATATGTTTGATATCATTTGATACATGCACCACCAAAAAAAGAATAATTACTTATTATTATTTAATTGTTAAACTATTTATGTATAATTTATTGGTAAAAATAAATATAACTATATTTTTAAATATTTTTTTAGAAAAAGGTCATTAACTATGAAAAGGAATTTTTAAAATTAGTTATTTTGATTAATTAATTAATTAGACTCATTTATGTATTAAAAATTAAATCTTTTAAAGTTATATTTTAGACAATTTATTAAAATATATTAAATATATTATCTATAAAATATATTTTTTTATGATTAATATATTAACACCAATTTTATTACAAATTGACATGAATTAATAATAGTTAATTTTTTTAAATTTGGTTTCCTACAAAAATATTTTTCTTTATATTTAAATGTTTTTATTTAAAATTAAAATTATAATATTTTTTAAATTTAATTGAAGTAAATAAAATTAATTTTTATATGAAATTTTTTGATATTAGTTTAAGATTTTTTTTATCAGAAATAGTTTATTATTAGGTGAATAATGGAAAACATAGTTTTTAACACAATTATAAATTTTATGAAATTATCATCAAATGAATGTGAAATTGAAGTTTATTAAACCATTTATTTTATCAAATTTGTATATTTTTATTAAACATATATATTTTTCTACCATTATAAATTTTATCATTTTATATTTATAACTATTATTTTTTAATAAAATATGTTGTTGGTATTTTCAAATAATTAATTATTTTTTTTAAATTTGGTTTTGGATTTCATTGATATTCAATTAAATTCTATCTTTTTATCTAAAAAATATATTATAAAATTAATATATATTAATACTTTTACCCTACACATAAATTTTAATCTTTAAAACACAGTTTTTCTAAAAATAGGTTTTTATGTGTTACATGAACTAACGCCAAAATTGAGTTTTTTTTGAGATAGTAATTTTATTTAATAAAATTTATTTTATAGTTTTATTCATTAGGTAAAAATTATCTAATTAGTTATACTTTATTTTTATCCATTAAAATTAAATTTCATAGTTAAAAACAAGCTACTATAGTAAAAAAATGTAAAAGAGAACTTTATAAGAATAAAATGATAAGTAGAAAATTAAAAACATGTTTGAACTAGTATGTTTGAGGTACTATAGATTTTATATCATCCCCCATTTAATGATTATACCTTTTGGATTATTATTGACATGTGGAACATGTGCTCTCTTTATATTAAGTTAAATTATTTATAAAAATGTCATTCTGACAACTTTTGAAAGGAGAATCTCATCACCCCTTCAATGGAACTCAAAAAATTATGTTTATACTTGAAAATATAATATATCTACTTCCCCTATAATCCAAAACAATTTTCTTGAGCCTCTATTCACATTAAATTTTCCTAGTACGCCATATTCCATAGATTCTTTTTATGTAAATCCAAAGTCCTCAACCTAACTACTTTTTTCTATAATTTATTTTCCATTCTTTCTTATATTTTGAAATTTAATTTTATAATTTATATATAATGTAATCATAAATGTAGTATAATAAATTTTACTATCCTAATGGAACAACTATTATATATATTTCCCCATTTCTACTATGAAAAATAAAATAATCATTCATACACGACATGGACTACCACCTCCATGAATCAATGACTTCTATTTTCACCACAAAATATCTTAGATAGTTATAACAGTGAAATTTAGAAATTTAAAACAAATTATATAATTATTAATATGATGAAAAAAATTCTAATCCAACTTCTTTCTCTATCATTCTTCATGAAATGAAAATGTTGATCGTGTTTTGTTCGAACTAATGCCTCCACAAAGGAACATATCTCATTTGTCATTTAAATTCTTTTTCTATTTAATAATAACTCTTAAAATATATATCGACTCCAAAAAATTCTATAAATAATATAACTATTCTTATATAATAAGTATATTATACACAAAATGAACTGTTTTCAAAATCATATTAATCCATTAACTATGGTATGGTCATGTTTGGGTTGGTCTAACCATCTACATGAACAATGATATAAAATTATATCATTGATTACTATTTAATCTCACTAAATGAGTATAAAAATTGATAATG
The DNA here is from genome assembly GCA_963277665.1 of Viscum album. Classification (NCBI taxonomy): domain Eukaryota; kingdom Viridiplantae; phylum Streptophyta; class Magnoliopsida; order Santalales; family Viscaceae; genus Viscum; species Viscum album. The sequence continues at coordinate 584,832,850 of OY728141.1, read as the reverse complement.
GATGAAATTCAGGAATCATGGGTATTATTTTCTCCACAATAAAATGGAATATAATCTGGCCAAAACACGTCGATTTCATAAAACCCTAAAGGAGACACCATCGCATGACCTTCAAGAGGTCATGGTTACTGGTCATGCATAGAGAATGGCCTGTTGGAGATCACATGGATCCAATTTTTACCAATATATATTTTTTCTTTGAATTCTAAGACACTCATTGATCATGTGGAGGCTTCCAGGAATGTACCTCCAAGTCATACGATTTGGCAACATGCATGAAATTGGAAACCATAAATAATCCTTATCAGATAAAGAATGAACATATAAAAAATGATAAGGTCTTGTTTTTGATTTTTAAATTCATGTGATTAACACCTATAGTCTAAAAGACTCTATGAAATCCTTGGAGGCATATCCACCATTCCAAAAAAGAGTTTAGTGACCATTCACCTTCATCATATAAAGGATTTAGGACATGTATGTTAGATTATGCATTTCCATGACTAGAACCAATGACAAAAAAGGATTTCCCATGATAATTCACATTTTTTTTGCATGGAACATTATTTTTCATGTGAAAAATCACAATAAAGAAGGGTGATTGAATTCTATACACCCATATAGCCACATGAGATCCCCAAACCATATAAATTCAATTTGGAAATAAAAAAGGAAAATAAGGTAGATTCATACGGAAGGAAGACATGATGATCATCACATGAATGGGGTAGTGGACCTAGGTAAATAACCATTGATCATACAAAGGACCCCTAAAAATTCCATTATGATCTCATGAAGTCCCCTCCACAAGCCACCCTTTTCTCATGGAAGACCCGAGAAAAGTCACTATCAATCATACATAAGCCCTTCCACAACCATGAAAATCTTGTGAAGGATGCTCAAAATATTAGACTAACCTAGTAAAATACCCATGGAATATAAACATTGTTAGTTAAAATACCAATTATCTTCATGGGTCCAATAAATGTTTAATGGTGGATCACTCCCGTGATGGTTGATCATTATGGGACATCCCCACAAATAACCCGTGACAGGATTATACGATGATCATAATACACAATTCCTTACTTATTATACCCAGAATATGAATGATATTTGAATCAAAAGGAAGTTTATATATCAGGTAAAAAGGAATATAATTTCCCCCTTATAAAAAAAATAATCCAGCACATATGCATCCATGATAAATTCCACATAGGAGTACATGAAAGGACTTCTCAGAGATGTCAATCAGGAAATTGTGAGGTCTTCTACTAGGTAAAACTCTATGGAATGACCTAAGGGATTGTGAAATAAGAATATTAATGCCACATGTTCAATCATAGATCACACAAATTCTTTTTTCGCATAACAATCATATTATACGAAGTAAATCCACATATTGGTTGGGTGACACAATACCAAAATAATATGGTAACAACATGAAAAAATTGTGGAAAATATACAAGAATGGAAGGAAAAAATTATATTGGATGGGAAACTTATGAAAATAACATGTTTATTGATCCTAATGAAAATTCGATGATTCATCTAGTTCATGCGACAACATTAGCATATTTTTCTTGAATTACACAATGCTTCATCAAAATACTATATGGATCGTGCGATGACTAATATACTTGTCAAGTAATTTAGGTGACTCCCCAAAGAATTCCACTAACGTTTTGTTAATAACTTTAAATTTTTAACTAATACCATGTTATTTACTCCATTATTGTATCCCCTTCCATGTTGAAACACCATGTAAAGTCTGCTAGGAGTTTTGGTGACACTGAGATATGTCAACAAAAATCATGTGTTTACCTCTAAAAAAACAAACCTGGTCAGGAGAAATCTACATGAATCATTATATATGATCACCTAAAGTCCTTTGAAAAGTCATAAAGGTCATGTTACACCCTCTATAAATCTTATCATAGATCACGTAATGTCTTTTGTACAATCTTACAGGTCATGTGACATCCTTTAGAAAAATCATCCAAGATCATGCTATGTCATTTGAAAAATTATTCTATGCCATTTGACAACCTCCATTAATGTCATACTTAGTCATAAAAAAGAATCTGCACCTGTCATTTTGAATATGAAAAATCTTATGGAAAATTAAACTTTATCATTTGATTTTTGATGGAAATGTCCACTAGTCAACCCGTGCATGTCCATAAATCCTCATTCAAGTTAGGCAGAGAATCAGATCATGAAAAGAATACAGTAAAGAAATATTGAATAGGTATCCCATGACATGTTATCCATGTAAAGTATATATATAATGGAATAGTCTATTTGTAATCACCAATCAATGAAATGATATGAATTATCCCTAATATAATGGAATCTTAAGAGCGTAATCCCTAATTTCTTCTAAAAAATTGGAACTCTGATTCCTTCCAAAAAAGGATATATATGAAACCTTTCTAAGGCCTAAGATTCATATGAAATATCCAAAGGAAAACTATAGTATGTAATCAAATTTGTTTGGCATGATATTAATTCTCCCATAAAAGGGAAACCTCACTGTTGATGCCCTGATCAACTGTATGATATGAATTCCCCTGTACATGGGAATCCTCATAGTCTAATCCCCAATCAACAGAATAATATGATATTCCATAATATAAGGGAAACCTCATACAACAAGACTTAGTCATCTGAAATATGATGAGTCTTATTCCTTCAATAAACAAGATACATAGGATTCCTTCCTATGTATTGATCTCAAATGGGAATCAAACTTGGTGTAAGACATGTATTGTCTTCGACATCCTAACCACCTGGACGCAATAACAACCTTGGGATGATTATACACCCCCATAAATTTGAGTATTGAAAAGGTAATTGAAATATGATGATTTCTGATTCCATCCATAACCATGATATATATGATGCCTTCCTAATACACGAGTTCTATATTAACTAAACAAATGGCTATACTAATACAAAAGTCCTATATCAATTTTCTTTGAAACCAATTACTTTATATCATTTTATTCTCACACTGATCATAGATCACATGGTATTATATAGTTACAATGATCATATTGTTTTCACCAGGAATCAAAAAAATCTAGGTAATCTATAGTGTGAGAGACCTAATTAGTGGAATGATATGTAATCTCCCATATAAAGGTATTTAACTCAGTGTAACTCCAAAGGGGATGAATGAACTATTATGATTATAATTCCATCCACAACTAGGATGTGTAGGATATCTCTTTGAATATTGAGTTAGATACTCGGCGCCTAAATCAGACCACATATTTCATTACCACATGAATTTAAATTACATGTGTTTAACAAACTATGTGGTTATTGATTCGTTATAAAAATATAAAATTTAGGTCACCTCATTGAGGTGTAATACCATCCTCGAAATATTTTTCATCTATTTGGATGAAAATAAATTATGAAGTTTCTAGTAATATGAAATCAATATATAATAATATAACCACTAGTTGGAAATGGATGATGAACATAATATAGATATATATGGATTCACTAATAGATTCCCCTTGAATGTAAATTTATTTTACCTATAATAATTTAGTTGGATTAACTGGTACTCTATTGGAATTATGAATAGATTCACAAAATTATCTTCAATCTATAATGGAGTCCTAGAGTAATAAAAAATTACCACAAAAGGGTCTGATGAGAATGACCTATAATCCACTAGACCAATACAATTTTATAAGTAACGTTGGGTCTGAAACCCTAATTGACCACTTTCATTTGGAAAGAAGGTATGTACAATGTTATGGATGTAGAAACCATTGATAGTTTCTATAAAAGGAAAACATGAATGGTGAACCCAATGTGAATGATTGGACATCAACCCACACCCCTCAAGTAAAATCATCTGGCTATGTCACATGTATATTTTCTGATGGAACAAAAATTTTAGACCTAACATAAAATCATCTTACTACGGTGTACCCTTCACAAAATAAAAATGTCATACTTCCTAGTTATCAATAGACCGTTTTTTCTAACATCATGAGTGATCATAATTGATATGAATTTTTTCAAATAAAAAATAATGGTGAACCCATAATGGATTAGTTTATAAAAATAAACCCCCACAACACACTCAATTCATTGAGCCAAGTCACAAGAATCTTTTCTGATGTAAAAAATTTGAACCCAACATGAAATCAAATAACTGACCATCTCCATAAAAAAATAAGAATGGCGGACTTACTAGTTATCATCAGACTAATTTGTTCTCACCCCATGGGTGATCCCCAATGAAATTTATATTTTCTAGAATAACAAAAATAATTAACCTGACGTGAATCTATGAAATATATAATGACTGTTTACCTTGTTTCCAGCCATGTTGTTTTTATATCCAACACAAACATGGAGAGAATAAATTAAATATTACTTTTGATTTTCTATATCTAGGATTCCCATGAAATAATATAATCCTAACTTTGAAAATTTTTTCCAAGAAGAATGGATAAACCAAGAATAATAAATAGTAATTATGATACCCATGAATATCTTATAGATCATGTATCATGCATATGATGAGGCCTTAATTGGTAACCTTGTTCCCTGTTATATTAATGACTTGAGTTACTTATCTCATGAGTAATACTTGGCCTAATATAGTGTCCTCATTCAATGTTTTTATGGACAATATGCTAAGGTAACAACCCACACGGGTCTCATAATGACCTTACATACCCAAAACCTTCAATGTTAACTGGGAAATACAATTTTCTAGGAATACCATAGTCACTGTAAGATCCCTTCAATTGAGGATACCAATGTAGGTATCCAAATTCTATAACTGACAACATTGCATCATCTAGAGAAATATGTAGTAAAGCCAGTGGAACTCATTTCCACCACCAAAAACATTATAAGTCTATCCCTATAGTGTGACTTTTGCCACTGTAAATACCCAAATTGATATAAATTGAATTTCCTTTGAAATTTAATTCATTTTATAATTATGTTATGTGGTTATAGAAAACACATGCACTTATTTGGTTTTATTATATTATATCAAATTTAAATGACAGTTAAGAATCTTTACCATAGATAAAATGTATATTGAATAGTAACCATATGATTTGTATAAATATATGGTTTTAACAAATCTAATTATCATAGAAAAATGTAGTGATGGACTTAACTAGTATATTCATACCCTATGAAGTTAATTTATCAGAGATTATTGATAGAGGTAGAATCTATGGGATTTACCCTTTTCCATGTCAATGATGAGATATAATAACTTATGCATGAGAGAAATATTTTATGAGATACGTTATAGCTCACCGAGATCACATCCCAAACCATGTATATTAAACCACACCATGAAAGTCTCACCACTGAGAAGCATTATCTTAAGGTTTTTTCTCATATATTAAAAGGACATGTATCAAAACTCAAGAAATATGATTATGTACATTATTTTTTATATAAAAATGAATATATTTTCAACATATTATTATTACACTGTAAATGATTTTTTTGGTATAATAAAACACAAATAGTATTTTTTGGGTTATATTCAATTTAAATGAAGTAATTTATTTTAATTAATTTATATATTTTTTAAATATATAATATTTTAACAAAATATTATTATTTTGTAATTTTTATAGAATATAAATAAGAATATAATTTTTATTATTTCAAATGTAATTCATATACAGCTTCTAAAGATTTTATTGTCAAAACAACCCAATATTTCTAAATTAATGTTGATTATTATATAAAAAGAGAAAATACACATGTATAGAAAATTATTGAGATAAAATTTATATTATTTTCTAAATAAGAATGTCAAAATTATTAAATAGTGAATTTCTCATAATATTATGAGATAGTAAAATTTTCAGGTAAAAACTAAATACTGTAAAAATATATGGTTTTTATTATGACTTCATAATGATCGAAAAGTGATTTAATAAACACTATAAATGTCACCAAAGAATAAATATATGATTTTTATTTAAAATAATGATATTTTATATTTATTTTATTAATTATATAAATTCATTATGAATCCTCCATAACCCTTAACATATATTATGGGTTTATAATCAGTTCATTAAGAGTGTAACTCACTTCAACATAATCAAAGGTATTATTTTGTTATTTTATCCCCATATTAAAATAAAATAATTAAAACCACTCCCATTTTTGACAAAACATTGGTAAAAACCATGAGAACTTTTGTGGTTTCGGTAATTTTATTATATAGAGTTGAAAAACTATGTTTAATAATTAATAATGAATTATCTTCTCTTATAAAAAAATAAACCCACCCAAACTCCCATTTCACTTCACAAAAAAACCTTTTAGAACTTACTATCTATTCCCCCCACTATATATCCCTAGAATTGTTCTCCCATGCCATCAAGAAGCTACTCCCATGTATTTCATTTCACACTCTAAAGTAAGGGATCCTCACATTCTCTTTTTTATTCAAGTTTCATTATAATCTAATGCCTTATATTCCATTTAAAAATGTTGGGAAATGAATTTCCATGTCTCTGTTACATCCTATATTATGTCCAAATGACTTGAGACCCTTTTCATTTGTCAAAATTGTTTATGAATTTTATGTGATGTCATTATGCTGTTGAATTTTCACCGTGATTTTTCTATGCCAAAACAATTTTTATAAGGAGTACATACCCATTTCTTGTCAAGGGTGTTCAAATTTATACACATATACTTATTTAAAATTGGACTTAAATGTATTTATTACAAAATATTTGATTTTGGAATAAAATATTATAATGAATGATTTCATGTTGTATGATCTATGTGGGATAATTAAGAATGAGAATGATATGAATGTGATGGGTGCACCCAGAATTATATGACACTCCAAAGCATATGTTAATGTTTAGTCTCATGAGAGGGCACGTTGGGATAATTAGTTATCATGATTCTTTTATTAGACTTTTTACACCATGATTTATTTATATTAATCCTTCACATATGATTGTGATCTAGTTTTTTTATGTTTTTTCTATATTTCCCATGTTTCCTTTATGATTATCAGTATATATCATTCCTTGTTATTCATGTTTGTGATTACAACTATTTTTAGGCCCCATAGATATTATTATTTTATAATATGTATTATTCTCTTTAGGTTATTCCATTTTAATTTCCATTCTAGGATTTATAGCTCACCCATTTCATGTATATGTCCTCTGGTTGTCCCATGTAGTTTCAAGTGCGAACATTTTAAGGAAGAATTCAATAATGATGATGTTTTTATCCTATTTTAAATTGTTTTGTGATGTAAATAATTCCCTATTAAAATATAATTATCATTCTTATGCATTTAATTAAGTGTAACATTATGAAATAAATCATTCATTAATGTGAAATAAAGAAATATGTTATTATATTTGATATTAGTGGAACAATGTCGTTATTTTTGGGATATAGATTAGAAAAATCAATCTAATGCCTTAGATATTAGTCTAATTATTTGAAAACATCACTAAATATTTATACATATAAATTTCTTGGTTCATCACAAAAATATATCCCTACTTGGATACTATAAGTGGATATGGTGTTGTCACATATGTACATCAGGGAAAAAACTCTAATAAGGTGTGTTAGGCCTGACTCTGTGTAACATGATACATGAAAACTAGCCATAATGTGAACCTATTTTGACACTCGTAGGTGATATTATTTCGTAAAATCATAATATCATTACATACCATTATTAATGAATTAAAAAATTTCTATAATTATTTGATGCCAAACAATAGATAATGGATAACATAGACTGAAGCCTAGTAATTCATATGTTAGGGAGATAAAGGTATGTTATATTTTATCCCTTTAATGTCATTAAATTTCTATTTTTGTGTTTAATCGTTTAAAAATATTATCCATATGTTTTCCATTATTCTAGTAAACAGATATAAATAGTATAAATTATGTAAATAATCAATGTGATGAGAACAGGATGATTACCCCATCAATATGCGAAACTGAATGGTAGTTGGAATCATGAACATTGTTATTATTATCTCTAAAATAAATCATTTTATAAATAGAATCATTGATCAGGATTAGTGTCTAATTCACCCTAAGAGAAACATGCTATGATAGAAACCATTATGAGATAAAGGACTCCAAATGCTGAGGATGATATCTAAGCAAATGGGTGGAGGGAATTCTAGAAAATAGTTTTCAATAAATAATTTCCTTGTACTCTCCATCCTAAAATGTAACGTAATTTCCTTTATATCAATAAAAAAGATGATGAATCTATATAGGAATACAAGGAAAAAATCATAAGAATTTCATGATACACCTCACCATTTTTTGATACCCCCAAATACAAGGTTGGCTACTTCATTGTTGGGATAGAACCTAGACTACGAATATACTTGGAGATCCAAGTAAATTAAATATATGAGGTAATTTTATGTTGTTTTCTCAATGATGAAATGGAGATTGAAAAATCTAAATGGTATAATGGGTATCAAAAATGGAATGTGGAGTTTAATTCTGGTGGTTTGGTGGAGAAATATAATAGTGCCATGAAATTTAGACATCTCCCTTTTTATTGTGTGGAAGGAAGAAGGCGAATAATTTCCTAAGTGGGAAGAAGAAATAATTTAGGTGCAGGATATAAGGGTACATAGCTAGCGATTGGAAATAGGAGAAACCCACTATTGTGATGGTGGAAAGGAATGATCCATTCTACCATCAACAAATTTTTAATTTTTTAATTGTAAGGAACCATGAATGTTTTCAAATCAATGAACTAAGAAAATGGTTTTCAGAGATAACCAACAATCTCCAAGGTAGTAAGGGTGAGCTTTTTCCATTACATCTACGGAGGTGGATCTCACAAATGATATTGTGAGATGTACACTAGTTGTTAATTCATGGATATAAGACATACTATATTATTTTGGTTCTATGAACTCCTTAATATCACAAAATTTTAGTTGAGATATTCAAAAACCACCACAAAGCATGGATGTAGAGTTATTTGTGAAAACATTAAATTAGAAAATTATTACTTCCCATATATATAATTCTTCCCATGTCAAAATTTTTAGGTTTTAATTCACATCAAACCTTGTCATATTCCCTTTGTTGTAATTTTTTTAATTATATGTATGGATTGGATTTCCCTATATATATCTAACATAACATTTTTTGAGAAGGAAATCACTCTCTATATCTCGAATTGGACCATGGTTTTTGAAAATTACAATTGAAGGATGAATCATCTTTAACAACAACATCTCAAGAATGTATTTAATTTCATTATAAGAAAATGTATCTATCACAAGTGATTGAGTATACAGAAATAATCATCCTCAGTTACATCCCAATTGTGAGGGAATACACTTATGTGTTTCTTAAGGAATTTCATGGTCTTCCTCCTAGCTGAGAGGTTAAATTTTCAATCGAACTTATAACTGGGGTGTCATTGTTATCCAAGAAACTATATAAAATGGATATTTTCGAACATGAGGATATGCAGAATAAAATACTAGAGAATCTGTATAAAGTGTTCTTATTCCCATGTGTTTCATCATGGGCTACACTAGTCCTTTTCATTATGAATAAGGATGGGTCAATGCACAATTTCATTGATTATCATGGTCTCAAGAAGATCATGATAAAGAAAATTTATCATATACCATATATTGATGACTTTTTTTATTAGCTACATGAATCATAATAGTTTTCCATTGTGTATATTCTATCATGATATTACCTTGTTAGTGTGAATAAAGAAGATATCCCCAAAACTACTTTTCATACATTGTACATGAACTATGAGTTCACAGTAATTCCATCCAGACTCAATAATTCTCCAAAAATCATTATGGACATGATGAATATAATCTTTAGAGATTACCTTGGCATTTTTATGGTAGATTTTATAGATTATATTATAATATTATCTAAAACCTTTGAGGATCATGAGGAGTATATAAACACATTGTTTAAGACCTTATAAAAGAATAATCATTATTCCATGTACAAAAAATGTGAGTTTTAGTTGAATTAAACATCATTCATTGGGTATATAATCATAAGAAATGTGATATATTTATACCCATCAATGATACAAGGGATAGATTAGGCCATCATATGTGATATATATCTATATTTTTATTGTATAAGCATTTTATTATCATTGATTTGTGGGAAAAATATTAGGGTTTTAAAAACCCTCTAACCAAGATAAATCTAAAGGGAGTCATGTTTTCTTGGAATGCTAAATGTGAAGAGAGATTCATGGAACTGAAAAGGAGGATTCTCATAACTTATTTACTCATATTACCCACAAGTGGTTAAATTTTCATGGTATTCAGTAATTCTTCAATGAAGGGCTTGTCTATGTGTTGCTGAAAAATGAAAATTTCAAAGCCTATGATTCATGGTAGATGAAAGGTCTTGAACAGAATTTCCCAATGCATGATATGTGGATTAATTCATGCTATTCTACTTGAAAATATTGTGGCATTATCTCATTGGTGAGAATTATGAAATATATATAAATAAAAAACCTCAATTATATATTAACACAGAATTAGATAAATATGAACTATTGAAGATGGATCAAACTAATCAAGGATAATGAATTATCAATAAAATACCATCATAGGGAGGCAAATAAATTTTCATATTATATGAGTAGAAATGATCTATAAATTATACCATTTATGAGAAATAATAGGGATTTGGTCTTCATGGATTTGGAAAGGATGTATATGTGAATCATAAAGGATATAACATCTTTAATCATTTCACAAATGATTAATCAACCATCCATTATAGAGATGGTAATGGATGATCATAGTGATGATGTAGGAATTTAAATTAATATAGAAACTATATGAAAAGGGAAATACTTGGAAATAAATTTAAATTAAGAAGTAATTGTGATATTTAAGTCAAGACTATGTGTTCTATCGAATTAAATATTAAAGAAGAAAATGTTGGATGATTCACAGAGATCATCCATCTCCATCAACCCACGAAGCACAAATATTTATTGAGATATAAGAGAACACTATTGGAGGGAAAATATGAATAATGATATTGTGGAATAAACATTAAGACGTCATGTATGTTAGCAAGTGAATTTAGAAAGTCAAAAATACAAGGGGATGATGAAAATGTTACCCATACCAATATGGAAATTGAAAAAAAAAATCATCATGGAATTTGATAATGGTCGTTTATATACATCAAGATGGAATGATTCTATATGGTTTTTGTTGGATTACCTTATAATTACTACACACACCATTACTATTTGAGAGTATTTATCACTAGATCAACTTTCACAGATATACCTTAGAGAAGTGGTGAGGCTACATGGAGTACCAATATTAATTGTATCCAATTTAGATACGTGATTTTTCCCCATGTTCTATAAAAGTCACCAACATAATCTAGACAATCAATAGAACTTCAGTATGACCTATAATATTAAAACTTATGGACAATATGACTAGACTATTCACACACTAAAAGTCATGTTGAGAGGATGTTTAATGGACTTAAAAGGAGTATGAGACCAACATCTTCCTCTGGTAGAGCTCTAATAAAAAAAAATTATCCACTCAAGAAACCAAATAGATCCTTATGAATCCATTTGTTGAAATATTGTGATAACAACTACATGATGTGATGAATTTGGGGAATAATAGCTTATATATACTGAAATGGTTACGGAATGGTAGAAAAGTTCAAGAAAATTCAGTATCACATCAAGGATGTCCAGATTTTTTAGAGGTTATTTGCTAAAAAACATCGAGGCAACCTAGAGTTTGATGTTGGATACTTGATATTCATATTCATATATCAATGGAATAATGTGATGATATTTTAGAATATTGGAAAATTTAGTCCAAAATACATTGTTCCCTTTGAGATCCTTGATCACATATGAGCGGTGGAATATTGAATGACACTCACACCTAACCTATCTCAAGTACATTATTTATTCTATGTACCCCTATTGAGTAGGTAAATACTAGACCAATCACATTTACTCAGTCTATAGAAGGTACCATTGGAGAATGACCATTATTATGGGGAGAAGCTGCTAAATATATTAGATTGTAGAGACAAAAATCTACAAAATAAGGAAATCTACCATGTCAAATTGCTATGGAGAAACCAATAGATTGAAGAAGATATGTGGAAACCAGAGTAGGTGATGAAATAGGGTTACAATAATCTATTTCATAGTGGGAAATGAAAATTTTGAGGGAAAATATTCTAAAGGGGGAATTATTGTGACGACCTGAACTGTTATAAATAAAATTACACTTTCAATTTAATTAAATGGATTGTTATATAATATGGTTATAGAAAACACATGATCTTAATTGGTATTATCATACTATATCATACTTAAATTACATTTAAGCATATATACCATTGATGAAATAGTCATTGAAGAATGATTATATGATTAGTATATATATAACATCCCAGATACGGAAGCCGCTCAACTGGTGCCCCATACCTGGTTGGCCACATTGCCTCAAGCGCATTTCCCCGAATGCTAGAGGATGCTGACTAGCTGCGAGGGACTATGGTGTGATAGTGTAAAAAATATTCCCTAATTGGTAGAGTATAACACATCAGAATAAATAATAACAATATCAGAAGTAGTAAACATCATGCCACTAATGTAACCAACAAAATAATGAAAGATAAAGGTAACCACAAAGCATGTAATATCAAAATGATGTATCATGTCACATGTTCTATGAAAATAATGAAAATAGGATATAGTTCAATAATTTACAATACAATACCAATGTATGGTAGCACCAAATGAAACTTGATAGCATCACAAGCCTTGGCTTAGTCCCATGATCTCTTTCTCCAAAGTAGCAATAAAATACCTGAAAAAGAGAAATTTCCCCTATAAACACCTGTAGCAATATAGTCTGTTTTGGCCAAAAAACATGGCCCAAATAAGGTGTGAGAAATAAATCCTAGTATGAAATCACCTAATGTCGGTGCCAATTTGTCAGTGAATATATGCAGCAGTAGTGTACCATGGAAAAGTAGTAAACTATGATGTAATTAAAAGTGAAAAATCCTCCAAAACTATTATTAATTTATATATTTCATTAGTAATCTGTTTACCTGATGTATCTATGTCTTAGTATTTGGACTAATCCCGACATTCCCTACAGCAAATTAAGCACAACAGAAAGTCTCATAAGACCTTCTAAACAAGAGAGTGAAGACTAAATCCAAGATTGTTCTTTGGGTTGGAAGATATGTGAAAATTTATTTTATTTATTTGTTTAAGTATAACCTGAGTCCATTCTTCATATTCCTAAGATGGAATTCAAGTAACACTTTGGGATCAATTGTACCAAAATCCTGTGAGTCCATTCTTTGTGGTCCAACATGGGAACACCATGTTTCAATCTAGACATTGGTATAAGTTCATGTTAGTTTAGTTCATACTTGGTGGTCCTACTAAGGAGCCCATGTGTCACTAATGAAATATAAAAAAGGGTCTCTTGAGTTCGTCCATGGTGTTCTAAACTGGAACCATGTGTCACCCAATGTGTATTATAAGATCATGTTAAACTAGTAAATTCTCAGTGGTCCTATGAGGGAATAAAAGAATCACTAATGACATATAAAACAAAGTCTCTCTAGTCCATCCATGGAATTCTAATCTAACCCATGTGTCACCAAAGGTTCAAGATACAATAGTCATGAGAGTCCATTCATGGTGTTCTAAACTAAACCCATGTATCACCCAATGCTATTTACCATTTAATAATTCAAATTCAATAAAAAATTCCAACCTTATTAAAAAAGAAAACCCAAAACATGGGAAAAAGGGACAGACACAATCTCTAAGACATAATCAAAACACTTACAATTGTACCGCAAAAGAAATTCCATTTAATGACCACATTCCTTTTAAAAAACCTTAAAAATGGAATGAAGTAATTCCCATAGAGATCATCACCCAAAATGGCTAATCAATAATTATATGAGGGAACACACCCACAGAGTGGCCCTTAATAATGAAACAAAGAAAAAATACTTTAATTCATTAAATTATTTATGAAAAAAATATTAGGTAATAACAAGGATAAATTTACTTTCTAGGTGACACCATAAACATGGGTGTGCGGCACAACAACACATATAAACATTTTGACAATTATCGATAGGCACAAGACCAACTACCTCATTGTATTATGACTCTCATCATATAGCCTCGATTTCCAATTCAAGCTAGAATGATATATATCTAGGAAGCCAGGATATTTACTCAACCTTATATAACATATTCAAGAACAAAAATCACTAAGAACATCTCAAGAGTAAACAAGAAATCACAAATTGGGTTCAAAAAAGACAGACGATAATCGAAACATTGTTTGAATGCTCAACCGGGAACCAAATCCCCTTCTAAAGCTATTTCCTTGTGAACTCGGTGCCTCCTCTATCCAAAATGACCAAAAATGATGCTACTTACCATTTTAAGAGAAAACCAAAAAGTACATGGGGTGTAAGTCCATATACTCGATGTGTATATCATTTTACAGTTCATTTTTCAGCTGACTTCTGACGAATTACCTTCCAGAACCTATTGACATGTCTACATGGCATGTACCCAGAAGTACACGACATGTAGTTGGAGTCTCCTCTTTTCCTTGCCGTCATGCCCACACACCATGTATTACATTCACACACAGGAATAGTACACTATGTTCTCTTTGGATTACATGGAGTGTAACACCCGACTCATTTACATTTCCCAAATTTCCCTTTTTTCTCAAAAACAACTCAAAGGAAATTGGATAAAAGAAACCCATACCTCCATGTATGAACCATGTTCTTAAAAACTTCCCCACTTAAAGAAATTCATCCCCGAATTTCCCTTCCAATGGTGGTGAAGTAATATATGAGAATAACTCTGGGCAATGAGCACGTACATCAGCGTACCTCTACCAAGTCTCATCCTGTACTCGGCCATGCTTCCATAACACCCGTATGAGAGGAACTGACCAGCCTCAGAGTAACTTTGTGCTCTTGTCGACTATATGAATTAGATACTCATCAAAGGATACATCAACATAAATCTCAACCACCTTGGGATGAAAAATGTGAGACTGGTCTGAGTGATAGCAGTGTAGATGAGATACATAGAAGAGATCATGCATGGTTCAGTACCTCTGAGGTAACTACAACTGATAAGAAACTGACCTAACTCACTTCCAAATTTCAAGTGGACCGATGTATCTCGGTGAAAGCTTACCTTGTCTCCAGATCCTCTTATGTCCCAACCTTGGTACGACACGAAGGAAAACTCGATCCTTGACCTAGAACTCCAATGGTCGTATCTGATGATCAGCTTATGATTTATGATGAGACTGCATATGATCCATCTATCTCTGAATCAATTGGACCATCTTAGAAGTCTCCTGCACGAGTTGTGGTCCTAGTAAGGATTCCTCACCTACCTCTAACCTACATAGGGTATAATGAAATGGTCTACCATATAAATCCTCATAAGGTTCCATCTGTATATTTGGATGAATAATATTATTGTATGTGGACTTGACCAGAGGAATATGCCTCTCCCAAGATCCCCACATGTCTAGGACACATGCACACATCATGTCCTCTATCACCTATATCATACCCTTTGACTAGCCATCATTCTGAGGATGGTATGTTGTGCTCAAAAGCACTTGTGTACCCATCACCCTCTAAAAACTCTGCCAGAAAAGAGACATAAAGAGGTCATCCCTATATAAAATGATAGAACGAGTAACCCCATGAAGTCATACCACCTCTTGGATATAAAAATTTATGAGCTCATAAACACTGAAGGTCTCCATGACTTTCAATAAGCGAGTGAAATTCCTAATCCTATCTACTAAGACTCACACAACATCATTGCCTCTAGGAAACCTCAGTAACCCCATCATGAAATCCATCACAACATCATCCCATGTCCACTCTAGAATAGGTAAATATTATAAAATCCTATCCGGATACTAATGTTCCACCTTCACCTACAGATAGGTGGAACATATCGTAAAAAAACCAACTACTTCTCACTTCATACCGGACCACTATTAATAACAACGCAAGTCAGGGAACATCTTGGTGACTCTAGGATGCACTTCCAAAGCTGAAGTATGAAACTAGTACATCATCTCCTCTCCTATATCCCCTAGAACCCACATACATCCATGGATATGTATAACTTCATCATCACCTATCATCCATTCAGGAGGAGGGTCCTCACTTAACATACTCTCCTATAGAACTGGGCCTTCATAATCTAGAAATTTTCATATCCTCACTATGTCTAGTAGGGTAGAGGTAACATCCAAAGATACAAGAAATGTATTTCCTTGTCTGTCATGTATCTCCAGATGAATCTCATAGAACAACGCTATAATATGAAACTCACCATTGGCATCCTACACTACTTGTATCTGAGACCTTCTGCTCAGTGCATCAGCCACTCTATTACCTTTCCCAAGCATATAGGCAAGCTCAATGTTGATATACTGAAAGTATTCCACCCACATTCACTGTCTCAGATTCAAATCACACTAAGTAATGATTTATTTGAGACTTATGTGGTCCTTCTACACCATAAAACAATCTCCCAATAAATAATGTCTCAAAAAATGCAAAGCATGTAAAACTTCAGCTAACTTGAGGTCATCTGTCGGGTAATTACTCTCATGTGGCCTCAACTGCCAAGACCATTGTGCAACAACTCGATCATCCTAAATAAGTACTACTACTAGCACAATAGTTGATGCATCACAGTATATGGTGTAACTATTTCCATACTCTAGGAATTTTTATATCACTGTTAAAGTAAAATTCCCTTTCAACTCTAGAAAGGCTGTCTCATAAGAATATGACCACCCAAACATCCCATTCTTATTTGTCAAGACCATCAGTGGTGTTGCCATGAATGAGAAGTCCTGTATAAAATTCATGTAGTAATCATCTAAATCGAAGAAACTAAGTACCATAAAAATGTTCATGGGATTCTCCTATGTAACTACTTCTCTCACCTTCTCTCGGTCCACTGATACTCCTATATCTAAGATGTTGTGACCCATGAAGTAAATCTGATCCATCCAGAAGTGTCATTTTGTGAGAATATCATATAACTAATGCTCTATAAGTGTATTCAAAATGACCTCATGTTGTTTTTCATGGTTGTGTTGATTGTGAGAATACACCATGATATTGTTCAAGAAAACCACTATAAAATAATCTAGGTAAGGATGGAACACTCAATTAATTAGTGCCATAAAATCTACTGGCACATTCGTGAGACCCAACAGAATAACCAAATATACATATAGATCATACCTGCAACAAAACGCGATATATGTTATGTCTGGAGGTTGAACACATTCTTGATGATATACTGACGATAAGTCAATATTAGAGTATAGTTTATCTCCATGAAGCTGATCAAATAGGTCATCTATTCGTGGAAAGGGATATCAGTTTTTAATTTTCAACTGGTTCAGTTTCTGATAGTCTACGCTTAGCCTGAGAATGTTTTCCAACTTTTTTGGGAAAAAGGACTAGTAAACCCCAATGATAAGTACTAGGTCAAATAAAACCATTAACATACAGATCCTCCACATTCCTCTTGAACTCTTATAACTCCACAATAGCCATCCTGTATAGTGGAATGGATACTTGTGTAGCTCTTGACACTAGCTTAATAGTGAACTCCACCTTTCTGACCATAGGTAAGCTTGAGAAGTCATACAGGAAAATGTCCCTGAAATGATCTACCAATGGAGGGAAATCTTCCAGACATGATCCCTAGTCATACAGATATAAGCTCTAAATATGGACTATCATCCTGCCCAATCCACAATGCTTGGGTCCATCTCTACTCGCCTAGACATCCCATTCACCCTTTTTTAGAAATGATCCTCCTTATAGTGATGTGAAACTCACCCTGCTGTGATAGCAATGAAGAAAGGACTGAAAGGAGACCAACCAATCCTATCTGAGTATGACATCAAATTCTATCATCTCCAAGGCATAAAGGGATCATAGGAAGTGACACCCACCAACCTCAAGGGCATAATCCTTTCACAGACCTACAACTACCATTCTAATACCTAACAGAGCATCCAGCATAATAACATCATCATAAGTAAAGATATAGAGCTGAAGGCTATCAAAAACCGAAACAAATATAAAACTATGTGAATAAACTTTGTCAAAAAGTGCAGAAGATAAAACATAGGCAACTAGAATAGTACATATGAAAGTAGAATGTATGGGATCATTCTTTTTTTGGGTCAATTGAACTCCATATGTCTGGAATTTACCATAGACCAGTGACATGAACTGGCTACCCTATGTTGACCCTCCCTGCTGTCGCTAAGATCCTAGGGTCCAGATACCACGGACATGACCACCACCTCGGCCTGAACATCCTGACGTACTTGAGATACCTATTTTAGGAGAAGTTACATACCCTGCTCCTGAATGTGGAATTGGTGAAAAAACCCTCTCACTAGCCACCAGTGGAAACATACTACAGAAGTGTTGTAGATGGACCATCATCCAATAAGATCAGAAATCGACTTGGTCCTTCATGCACTGATGCCTTGTGTTCCCCGACCTACCACACTGGTATAACCTCACCTAATTGTCAGAAGGAAGGTTCTTACTACTACTATCACCGCATGAGAACTCTAGATGATGATGATTATTTCCAGTTGAGACAATACCAGAAATCGGTGCCATACCACCTTGGCTCGAACCACAAGCTACTCATAGATTGTCTTAATTAATCAGAGCCTGATTCACAATAACAGATACATAAAGAAACCTGATGGCATTCACCTGTGACCAGATTTTAAGCATGAGACCATCCTCGAACCATCTAGATTTCAATACATCATCACCCATCAGAATAGGTTCAAATTTCTGAAGCTCAGTAAACCAGGCAGAATAGTCCATAACTAACAGTGTGCCATGTTATAGGTGAATGAAATCCTGGGTTCAGTCAACCCGTAACATCTTGATAAAATAATAATCATAGAAGGACTTCTAAAAGTATTCCTTTTTCATATCCAGATGAATCCTTGCCTGAGTGATACCATACCACTATCACTTTGCATAATCATGCAACATATATGTCGTGAGCTTGACCCTTCCCTCAAGAGGCATCTCTAAGTGATCAAAGATA
The DNA here is from genome assembly GCA_963277665.1 of Viscum album. NCBI lineage: Eukaryota > Viridiplantae > Streptophyta > Magnoliopsida > Santalales > Viscaceae > Viscum > Viscum album. The sequence continues at coordinate 584,813,598 of OY728141.1, read as the reverse complement.
TAATTAATAACCTCAAACTATGATTATACAGCTTATGGTCCACCATTTTCTGAGAAAGTAGGAGGATGATTTTGCTGGAACACTCATGTCAGCTCTTCCATAGATGTTGTAGACTATGATACTCCCAGAAATGTTTTTATAAATATTATAAAGCCTTCACAGAACTGTACATATACACCTGCATCCTATATAACATTTGGTTCCCCAACTAGCACAAATGGGGGTTCCATCTATATAACATGGCCTATATCCTCTGGGGTATGCTCATCACCACCCTATAAGAATACACCATGAGGTCTTCATGGAGGCATGAATCATCATGGTAGAGCAAATTTCTCAGTTATAGCTAATTTTCATGGTTTTCCATTCAATAGTTTAAAAAAAACTAGTGAAGAATCTTAATGTTTGAAAGAAAGGGACTACACGGTGTGTAGAAGGTATACATGGAATGTACCCTTACATTATTACATGGCCATGTTCTACCACTGACCTATGAATGTATCAACCCCAGGTACACGATGTGTTGGACGAGTACACGGTGTGTACCGAAGTCTCCCTACCAGCCATGTACTCCCACACAACCATGTCCACATGGGTATTTCCTGAGTGAGCCCACACGACGTGTACTAAAACTACACAGACATGTACTTGTGAAACATATCACCATATTTTCCTTCTCACATAGCCATACACACGGTCTCTAACAAAACGACGTGTACATATGGTACACGTCGTGTACATCTTAAAACATGTAACATCATTTTCCCCAAATAGAAAGAACACACAACATGTTAGGTTAAACTATATGCCATGCATATTGGGTTTTTCAGGAAAAAATCCCTATATTACCCAGAAAACCTCCATTCTGCAGAAACACCAACCAGTGGAATGCAAAATTTTGATCTGTGCGGTCCCATACAACCCGTGAATCAATTCTTGGCACCCAAGTATAACATATCACAACAAAAAAAGGTTGAAATAGATCCACCAAATTCTGATCCAAGAGGGAACATGCACCTCAGATATTAATGTATGGTGCCCATAAAATTTGAACCATATCATGTACCAATACACCTATCACAATGGTAGACATATCTATTAAGGTACTATCACAACAACATGCATCTCTAGCACGATATCTATTACAACAACTTGCAATCAGTAATGCTCCCTAAATGGAATGGAAACTCTGCATGGAATTTTATTTCTAACAAGTGACTATATGATGCATGAGATGAAGTAACCTCATATCATTAGGTTGAAATAGAATAGAACCAAAATAATATCAATAATAACTCCACACGACAATTGTGTCACCCATCGATGAAATTGAATCAACTATAATAACTCAAAATCCAAAACCATGATTTAATTCAAGGTATTTTGGATTTTCCCTATACATGGGTAGCTATTCCCAGGCACATGAAATTACCAAATTACAAATTATTAAAATCCATTTCTAATTTAGACAAATATAAAATAAACTAGAAAAGAAACCCTCTCATACCACTTTGTAACGTCCCTGATTTAGAAGCCACTAAACTGGTGCCCCGTACCCGGTTGACCACATGTCCTCAAGCACACTTCCCCAAATGCTAGAGGATGACCTCTACCAAGGAGGGCCTAGGATGTTATTGTAGGGACAAAATTCTATCATTGGAAGACTTTAACATAGAGGAATAAATAATAACAACAGAATATTAATTAAACATCATGCAACTAAAGTAACCAATTGAAACATTAAAGATAAAGGTAACTAGAAAGCATGTAATATCAAAATGATGAAGCATGTCACATGTTCTAAGAAAACCATGAAAATTTGATACACTACAATCAAGTACAATACAATACCAAAGTATAGTAACAAAAAACAAAACTCGGTAGAATCAAAATCCATGGCTTGGTCCCATGCTCTTTTTATCCTAAGTAGAATTGAAATAGCTGAACAGAGACTTTTACCATATCGACACCCACAATAATATAGTCTATTTGGGACAAAAAACAGGACCTAAAAAGAGTGTGATAAATAAATCCTAGTAGGCAACCGCCGATGGTTGGCGCCAATTATTCAATGAGTTTATTTAGCAGTAGTACATAAAGGAAAATCAGCAAACTAGTTAGTACTCAAAAGTGAACAATAATATAAGTACTAACATTCATTTATAGAGTTCAATAGAAATCCATTTAGTTGATTTATCTATGTCTTAGTATTCAACCTAATCTTGAAATACCTTCAAGTAAATTAAGCACAAATAATTCTTAGAAGACCTTTAAACAAGTGAGTGAATACTGAATCCAAGCTTGTGTATTGTCTTGGTAGACATGTCACAATTCATTTCAATTAAATATTTAAATATAACCCGAGTCTATTCATGAAATTCCTAAGATGGAATTCATGTATAAATTCAGGTGAAATTCTACCGACTTCCTACGAGTCCTTTCTTACTGGTCCAACATGGGAACCCCAAGTGTCGCTCTATATGTTGGTATAAGTTCATGTCAGTCTAGTCTATACATGTTGGACCTACTAGGGGGCACATGTTTCACTAATTACATATAAAAAATGTCTCTCCAATCCTTATATGGCATTATATGTTGAACACATGTGTAACCCAAGGTGTTGTATAAGATCATTTCAAACTAGACCATTCTCAGTGGTCCTACTAGGGAGACTAGGTATGACTAATGACATATAAAAAAAGTTTCTCGAGTCTTTATATGGAATTCTATGCTGACCCATGTGTCACACATGGTGTACGATACAATTGTTATGTGAGTTCATTAACAATGTTCTAAAATGAACCCATGAATAACCTAATTCTATTTACCATTTAATCATTAAAATTCAATAAAACATTAAAACCTACTTAAACAAGAAAAACCACAACATGGGAAAAAGAGGAAAACACAATCCTTAATCCATTATCAAAACACTTAAAATTTTATCACAAAAGTAATTCCATTTAATGGCCATGTTCATTTTAAACAACCCTCAAAAGGGAATGAAGGCATGACCATATAAATCCTCAACCAAAATAGATAAAAAATAATTATATGAGGGAAATGCACCTACGGGGTGGCCCTTAATCCTAAAACAAAGGAAAAAACGATTTAATTCATTGAATTATTTATGAAAACAATTTAGGTAATAACAATGATAAATTTCCTTTATATAAGACACCCTAAACATGGGTATGTGGCCCAATGACACATATAAACATATTGAAAATTATTTAGAGGCACAAGGACACCTAACTAGTCATAGTATGACTCTCCTCGTCCAGCCTCGACTGCCAATTCAAGCTAGAATGGTATATATATACAAAACAAGGATATTTACTCAACCTTAAATAACTTAGATGTGTAAAAAAATAATCACGAACATATCTTGAATAAAAAATCACTCACTGATTGGGTTCAAACAAGACTTATGGTGATCAAAACTGAGTTTCGATGCTCAATTGGGGATCAAATCCCTTATGGTGCTGCTACCTCATGAACCCGGTGTCTCCTCTGTCCAAAATGAAAGAAAATGAGGCTACTTACCATTTTAATTGAAAAAGTAAATGATGTATAATTCCATATTCACGGCATGTATATCATTTTACTATTCATTTTTTAGCGACCTTATTCCAACTTACTTTCCAGTACCTGTCGACATGAATACATAGCGTGTACCAAGAAGTACATGGAATGTAGTTGAATTTTCCTCTTTTCCTTACCAACATGCCCACATGCCATGTATTTATTTCACACAAGAGCATAGTACACAGTGTGTGCTTTGGATTAAAGGATATATAACCCCAAATTACTTTACTTTTACCAAATTTACCTTGTCTTCTCCAAAACAACTCAATGGAAAAAGGACTAAAGAAAACCATACCTCCAAGTATGAACCATGTTCTTACAATAAATATAGGGTTTTAACAAATACAATTGTAATATACAGAAGAAGTGATATTATCAACCTGTATAATCAATACCTATAAAGATAATGTATTGGAACTTATAAGGGAGATAACATCTTTTGGAATTTCCCTTGATCGTTTCCAAGATGATATCCAAAAACTTATGCATGACAGAACCCGTTAACATGATATTTTCATGGTCATCGAGATCACATCTGAAACCTTGTACTCTGAACCACTCCATGAAAGTCTTATAGTCATGCACCTTACTTTAAGGTAGTTTTATTGTATATTAATGGTATATGTATCAAGAAAAATGCAATATGAGACTTCACATTATCTTTTACATAATAATGAAAATATCTTCATCCTATTGCTGTTAATTTATAAATTATTTTTTTATTTCGATATAATAAATCATAAATAGAATATTTGCATAATATTAAAATTTAAATATGAAATTTATTTGGATTAATGAATGAAATATTAAATAAATAATATTCATATAGAATATTTTTATTAAATATTTTTTATTAAATATAAATGATCATATAATTTTTATGATGTCAAATATAATTTTTATAGGGGTTCAAAAACTGTTATTCTCAAAAAACCATCATTTCTCAATAAATGAAGATTATTATTTTAAAACTAAAAATTATAACATTTATAAAATTATTTACATAATTTTTTTTGGAATCAAAATTTTGAAAATATACAATGGTAATTTTTTCCTAATTTTCCAAGATAGTTTAATTTTGGTGTAAAAATTAAATACCTTATAAATATATAGTGTTTATTATGAAATAATAATGAACCTAAGGTGAGTTAATAAATTATATAAAGGAACCTATGTCCAAATATATGTTTTCTCATTAAAATAATGACATTTTATGTCCCTTTTATTAATATATAAATCAATTATTAATCCTTCAGAACCATTGTTATATTTTTTATGTTTTAAAATCGCATCTTTAAGAGTTTGAATCACATCCACATAAGTAGGGATATTGCATTGTAATGTTCTGCCCTAGTCCATATAAAATATCAGAAACCACTACCATTTGGAATAAACCATGGAGAAATCCCTTGGAATGATTGTGTTTTGAGTTCTTTTATTTTATATAGTCCAAAATATAATTTTGATAAATAATAATGAATTCTCCTCCCTTTTACAATCGAAGCCCACCCACGATCCAATTTCTATAAACTAAAAATACCTGGAGACCATACATAATATTACCTCTACTCTCTATATTCCTCCCAAGGATTCCAAAATCTCTCAATAATCTCATCCTAAGCATTTGAATTCAAACACTTATGTAAGTGATCCTCACATTCTCTTCTTTATTTAGGTTTCTTTATGATCATATTCCTTATAATTAAGATTAATAATATTTTTATATGTCTTTCCATGTACCTATTACTTACCATTTTATGTAAAAATTATTATATACCACTTTATCACTCATCAAACCATTTTATGAATTTTTATGTGACTTTGTTATGCTACCGAAATTTCTCCTAGATATTTCCATGCCAAAAACATTATTATGTGAATACCATAACCTTTTCGAATCAAGGGTGTTCACCTTTATAAAATTATTCAAATTTGTATTGGGAGTTATATATATTTACTCAACACTCCATGATATTGTAATAAAATATTTTAATGAATGAATCCATGCTTTATGATATATATGGCACACGTAAGCCTGAGAATGAAATGAAAGTGATGGGTGTGCCCAAAATTATTTAGTATTCTAATTAATTGGGTAATTTTTAGTCACATAAGACCTCATGTTGGGATATGAAGTAAACCTGATTCTACCATGGGAGTTTTTACACCAAAATTTCTTAGCATTTATACTAGATCTATGTTTATGATGATATGTATTAAATATTTTTCACATTTACCATGTCTCCCTTATAAATATCATGTCACATTTTTCATGTTTACGATTCCTAATATTTTTATTCCCCATTGATATGCATATTTTTTAAAATGAATTTTTATCTTCATGTTATTCCATTTTTATTCTCTTACTAGGATTTATAGCTCACCCATTTCTTATGAGTGTCCCCTGGTTATCCCATGTTGTTTTAAGTGTGAGAATGCTAATGAAATTTTAATTAAATATGATGGTTTTTCCTATTTTTAATTTTTATGTAATGTACCTAATTCTCAAATACACAAGACTAATCTATATTTGGGGTTTTATTAAGTGTAATATTATGTAATAAATCGTGTATTATTGTGAAATAAAGAATATGGTTGTTATATCCACCATCAGTATCTGATGAAGGTGGATCAAGGAGTCCTTAATTACCCAATTCTGGTTCACGATCTAGAATGGAGGGTTCCAGTCATCTGTCTTTGCCAGTTCCATCCCATCAGTGCCCTTCGGATTCATACTATGAGTACTACTTGACAGACTACCACATCTGATACCATTGTATGGTAAACATGTAAGAAACAACATGAAAAAAAATAATTGGAGAACCGTAAGGGGGATCATATCCATACTCAAACTGAAAAATACTTCTGGAATGTTTTGGTGGTAGCTAGTGAGAAATCTCTAATCCTAGGTCACTCAGAATAGGTTTGTGGGAGTATTCATACGACAATAATAGAAAAGTTTCCTACATATTCTACTATAAAAAAATTCAATCATCATATCTAGGTGGAATAAAGATAAAAAATGTTGGATCATATTCCAACATCAATCGAGGATATATTCCACTATATAGAGGTGAAAAAATATTTTTTGGGATAAATTATAGTAGAAAATTTTATAAATTGACATTATTTTTTATCAATATATGAAGAACTACTCTAGAATTTTTTGGAACTTGTATAGATATATAGATACACACATATTCCTATCCCAATCTAATGAATCACAACACTTTGATATGTATGAACAACTATCTTCTCTAGGGAAAGAACACATTATTTCTCCCATCTAGGATAATTATTTTTATATTCCAATAATGTAATATATTCCAAACTGGGTCATATACCCATTCCAACTGGGGATAACCAAGTGATAGTGGAACGTGTCATTGGACATTCTCATATCCCTATCACAAATGAGAAATGAAATATTTCAAAAGGTCAAGGATTTGGATCATACAACCATTATGGATAGGTATCACCAAGTGAGAGTGACACATACCACAAAACATGCTCATATTTATTTCCAAAAAGGCCATGAAAATAATAAAAAGAATAAAAAATGGTCTTATCATCTCATTATAACTGCTGATCACCATGTGATAATGGAGCATGCATTGAGACAAGCTTATATTACTATCATTGAATCTACCATGCATCTTCAAATAGATAATGGAAGATAGGTTCATATTCCTAATTTATCTAATGAAAAACCACACCAATAACTTTATGAGGTCACATAAGTAGAGGTTTATAAATATTCTCCCATTCTGAATGCTCATCATCATATTATGATGAGAAATTCATATTCAGATTGGGCTAATAATACCATTACAATTGGGGCTCACCAAGTGATACCATAACATGCCTCAAAACAAAATCAAATTCCTATCTCAAATGACTAGTGGCATACTCCAATGGATTAGTATTGGGCTAAAAGCCCCATTCTAACTAAGACTCACCATGTAATAATGAAACATGACTTAGGATATGATAATATTATTTTTTTAGTTAATATAGATTGAATATTATAGTAGAATCCTAGTAGTGGTCTCTTACTATTGCAATACTAGATGGTTATCAATAGAATTCAGTAACAGTCATATGTTAGGCTCATGTCCATGCACAATTCCTAAATGAAGGTCTTAATATTTTTACCATGATGCATAATGAGTATCATATTTATAATATTCTAAATTCTAGTATCGTTTTGGTTGTCCAAGACATTTTCTCAAAATCCCATGTAGTCATCGACCCTTCAGTCAGAGTACAAGAAAATCATTACAAAAATATTCCTCTTAAACGTAGTGTATAGATGGATCATAGGGAGTCTAATCCTATTATCCTTCATAGTAAACCTCCCACAGTGGTATCTCCCATGGAAAATGAAACCCTCTCATTTCCTAGATACCTTCAAATAGATAGGTTATCAGAACATGGAAACCTTCATATAGAGAAATGATTGAAAAATTTGTATCAATAATATATAGTTCCACATCATCATCTATAAGAATTAAAATACAGTCATAATGAGTCCTTGAGAACCATTTTATATGGTATGAAAAGTGGGGGATTGTTTGTTTTATGAATAGGAGGCGACATTGACATATTGAAAGAGTTATCCAGAAAGAACCTCTCCCCCATATTAATAGAACTTCCTATATATGACTATGAAACCCCAAATAAGATATAGAAGAAGTGAATGTGTTATCTATACAAACAATGTGGGATACACCTATGATGATGAAGGTTGTAAACCTCCCTCATCCCAGATATGAGGGTCATCATCCGACCATAAAGATACACTAATGTCTTCTTGACCTGGCTACTATATCCATAGTTCATGACACAAAACCGAAAACCATAGTAAAAATATATATAACTCTTTCAAAAAATAAATAAAATATATTCATAAAATGACCACTCATTCCATTTCATGCATCTTTATTTGTGTATGGGAAAATTATGGAGTGTTATACCTCAATTCACCCATAAAACAAAAGATCCCCTCAAATAATAAAACATATAATTTCATTGTCTCTGATGAAAATTGGGGATTGAGAGATGGGAGAGATATTTGGTCACTATAAAAAAATTCGCCCACTTTAACAGTGACATGAAATTATGAATTAAGAGAGATACAATGAAAAATAACATTGAACTAGGTTCTTCAGAACAACATGAATTCATTTCAGACACAGAGGTCAATGTTACAATCAAAATTAAAACTTCCTATAGAAACATACATAATTTTTTATATTCCATTACACCTAGCTCTTGTATAAGAACAGCTAGGACACATCAAACATGACATAATATAAGATCCAATAGTATTCATCTAGGAGTGAACCAAGCCACCCAAGTCATAGGAATATATATCATTGCATCCACCCCTCATATTGTAAATTCCATAGAGTATGTTGGACATATCATCCTCTCTTGAAAAAAAAATCCAACCCACTTTTCTGGTGGAATTTATATCTCAATCACCATCACCTTATTTATCATCCTATGAGTGGGTTGTGGTAAAATAATTCATGGTTCCTAATCCACCCCTTCCTGCTGGGTGGGGGGAATTTATTTCTCAATTTTCATCCTCGGAGTAATCAAATACCTAACTAGAATCTTTGAATCATCAAATACATGATAAAACAATGACATTGGTGTCTTATATAGTCCTTAGCCCAAATGGATGGTGGAATTATCATCACCATCATCACCAAAGAAGGAATCAGTCTTCTCTAGGATTAGAGGAAAATATAGATGGTTGGAATCCCATCACTTCATCTATCCACAAGACAAATCTATTCTATTTAGGCCTCATTTAACAATCATGGACAAAAATCCTCTAAAGGTCACTACTCTCATGATAATATTGAATGATCTAATGAGGAAGAAAATCAAACCCCATAGGATTTGTAAGAAAATATGGCGTAATATGGAAAAGTGTTTAGGAAATGACCCTAAGGAAGGTAATGAAAAATCATCTAATTGTATTGAGTGTAATGTGAATGCTACAATTTCCAAATAAACCACTGTGAATTTTTTCACCATCAAAATAATAGATAATGTTTATCAAGATCAAAATTTAAAGGTACACATTGAATAATATATACCCTGAGTGGAGTATCTTGATTCACCCACTAAGGCCGCACATACTCAAAACCAAATGAAACCCACAAAATAGAACCTCTAAATATCAATCCACCACCTCCAAGAAAGAAAAATACCATGGGTCAAGGGAGTGGTGTGGCCAAATCCCAATCACCACCTAGATGAGTCAAAATTCTTTCCTTGAATGAAATAATGAAACAATATGATAATGAGATATAAAATCTTAGAAAACACATTGAGGAGAAAAGCATGGGAAACCTTCCCATAATGTATCTTCTTTATAAAATAATTAATATCCCTCCTCCCATAAAATAATAAAAATTAGATCTCCTTGAAACAGTGGCATCTGAGAATTATACATTCTCTTTTCTAGATAGCTTGTCTACAATAATAAAGAATTTTAAAATGATCATGACTTACCTCTATGAACATGAAAACCTATCACTCTCTATGGTGAAAAATCAGTATTAATTTTAGTTTATAATCAATGAGAGATGAATATGAGGCTACCTTATTAAACCTCAAATGATCCCTTTAGATGGGAGGTGGTTTAGGAAGAAGTAATAACTGAACAACTCAATGATATCGAGTCCCAATATATATGAATGTAAATCATGGAAAGGTGACACACACTTATGCAACGCGAGAATAATACATATAAAAAAATGGGATGATAAAACATTTTGTACATCCAATTTTTTAAATCATACATTCTAATCTTTTGATGGTATGGGATACCACCAACAATATCTCACACACTTCATATCCCAATGTTGTACCATAATGGGACCTCAATATCCACAACATGTGACCATGTTGAGGTAATTTGTATATACTATAATAGGTCATTCCATTTTTGGTAAAATAAACTTCTAGAATTTTCCAATTTAAGATTAAAAAACTGTTGTAATAAATTAATTTATCATTTCAACTGTACATCAAAGAATATGACAATTTCCAACCTGAATAACTACAAACAATGTGAAAATGAGTGTGTGTCTGACTTCATATCTAGATTGAGTGGTTTAACCTAATCCCTCATCATCACTCTCTCATTAGTGAAATTAACATAACTTGTTGATAAATTCATTTGTAATTAGATTCAAACACCTCTAATCCTAATAATGTACCTAGGTGGGTCCCATGTGTTTCAGAAATGGATCAATGTTTGGAAGATGCACTTTAGTGGACATGAGCTAAATCTTGGATCACACCTTCAGAACACGATAAAATTATCATCAAGTTTGATACATAAATTGTTACTCTCAAACCATAAGAACATCCCATATAATAACCTAACTAGGTCACAAACTCCCTAGCACCTTCTATGGAGTAGAAAAAACCAACAAAATGTCCCTCAGGTGGAAGGAAAAAGTGATCAGGGTTTCTCGGGATATGAGTTGTAGATTAATAATGCATACTCCTTCCAAAATGATAAAGTCTTATATTATTTATTTGTATCCATGTATTAAAACCTTCTCAAGATCCCACAACCGAATAAACCTAAAGATGTATAATCAATGATCCTCCCAACTACTTCCCTTTCCAGAAATTGCTATCTCCAAACATCTGGGATTTCATGATCTTCAATAGGGTACTCAAATAAATGATTGATTCTTATTAGTTGATGTTGGACTTCTCCCATCACACGTGACCTAAATAAATATCCCCCAATTATAAGAATATGGTTTTTGGATAAATATTCCATCCATACATGTAAAATAGTCCAACAATTGGATTATTCAAAATAAAAATGATCAAACTCATGACACCCTCAGAGCATATCTTTATAGAACCATAAAAGTTTCAACACCCTTGGATGTGAAATTTATTTGGACTTCTAAATGTAGATGTTTTCATCAAAAAAATTATGAGATAGAAGAGGAATAATAATACTATACTTCAATCTAAGCTACAACTCTTGCATATTTCCTCCCTATAACTTCTGAAGAATAGGAACTACCCCACAAAATGGAACCCTCAATGAATAAAGAGATCATATTTAGCTCTTTAAATGTGATACACATTGAATAACCATACTACAATGATGAATATTCCTCCATGTATGAGTTCCTGATTCCTGATTGTGGAACATGATGCCTCACACACAAGAACTATGGATACAAGGGACAATGAATGCATGTTTGAACAAAATATTTAGGTCACATACCCTCATAGAACATATATGAAGCCAATAATTGAGTTAAATTACTCAATCATAAAAAATATCAAAATAAAGGTGTCCCAAAACCCTTTAGTAGTCCTTCACATCCAATTATGTTACCTGACTTCCTATAGGGTGGGATTATCTAATAATCCTTGAAGAAGGGAAAGGTTGGTAGGACCTATTCCACAAAGGCGGATCCTCACTCAACCTCTACATAAGCACTATGTCTATACAACTCAAACACCTCAGCTTTTAATCCATATTATAAAGAGAAAACTCACCTTATGAAGATCTAACCTCCAATGCAGAAGTAAGAAATTCTAAAGAAGTTGGAAGTTTTCCCAGCCATGATGTCAATCCTTGATGCACACCATCAATAAAAATAACTATGAAAGGAAATCATTTAATCCCTATAGAGACCACAATATTTATATAAAAAAAGTTATGGTATACAAGTTTTATTGAGTTGATACCATGCCATCATAAATCATTGTCGCTATATCATTCACAAATAGTCTTTTAGAATAGGAGATTCATGGACACACCAAACCACTATATGTTTTAAGAAATATTGATAATGGAAATATCCAATGGTATCTAATTGAAAATTGTTCCAATATCAAATAGAATCCCTATTAATACCCTTCATGATTTGGGATATAACAAGGGTCAATACCATACAAAGATGACCATACACATTTATGATATATGGGAGAAAAAAAGCTCATGAAGATCATGATCATGGATTAGTTTGGGGATCTCACAGCTAGTACTGAGTTTATTGTTATCCAAAAAGACACCACATGAAATTTATTTCTTAAAAGGCCCTAGATCCACAACCACATGGTACTACCTATAACATTCCATTAGTGTTTGAAATAAAACATTGTTGGAGGTGTCTTCATACTACATGGTGATATATCCCCATCAAGACTTGTGAATCCACATATTCTAAGTTATGTTTTTATTAAAATAAATTAAAATAACTAATGGTGGATGAAAATATACATATTTCAGAACCGAATCTCTTGGGGGCCTTCCATGTGTTTCACTATAGAATGATCAACATCGATTATGTGCTACTCATAAATCTAGTTGAGGAAATAAACCTAATGCTATATGTAAAATCCCCTTATATCCCAATAGACAATTTAATATAAAATATGATATAGATTTGATCTAGAATGGTTCTAGTAGTATATGATGAACATATCACTTCCTATTTCCTCTCTCATCCTAATAGTGATAGGGATTCCCCAAGATTATTTATTTTATCTAAAAATTATTTATACACTAGGATATATATGGAAAAAAGGTGACATTAAGAACACCCCTCCAATATTTTATGATGTCTTCTATACCCCCACTTTTGAGTTCAACTAAATAATTATGTTGATACAATAAAACACATGAACTACACTAATTAATGCTTCCATGTCACTCAAGTAACAATTTATGTACATATCACTTATAAGAAACATTGATATGTATTCGATTGGAACTATACAGAAATTCCAAAACTAAATCTAGATGTGCCTATGGGAAATCTCATATTAATCTATGACCATCATGGTTTTAAGTAAGTATCCAGGATGATAAACCCATATAAAACTACAAATTATAGGTGGATATTGGAAAATTTATCAAATGAAACAATGTAGGAGAAGTGAAATACCAATTATGGATTTCCAACATTTTCCTTGTCATGAAAAATCATAGGTTGATTAGGGTTTTTATTGATTTCATAGACCATAATAAAAACATCCCAAAGGAAGACATCCAATTTCTAGATATATAATTTTTTACCAAGGAAACAACTAGCTTCAATTCCCTTTCTTTCATGGATGGGCACTGAATGTACAATAAGATAAAGATATCCCCTGAAGATAAAGAATCCACTACCTTCAGAGTTCTCTATAGGATCCATTTCATCAAGGTCATTCAATTTTTCTTGAGTAATGATGGAACTACTTATTAATGATCTAAGAATTATATACTTAAATATTTATTAGGAAAATATAAAATGTTATGTCAATGAACTGCTGGTTAAATCTTGACAGAAAGGTGATCACTTCACAAATATTTAAATATTCCTCAACATTTTTCAGAAGCACAGACTAAATATTAATCCACTAAAATGTTCATTTGGGGTAAAATTTGGGACGTTTCATAGTTTTGTGGTATTATAAAATGGTCTCAATAATCACCCTGATAAGACTAGTAAAATCATATAAATTCCACACCCTCATAATTTCAAATATCTCAGGGGTTCTAAAGAAACCTATCCTAAATTTGTCATTTCATATGAAACCTGGATTAAAACTCTCTCACTTTCACCAAGCTACTGGATATGTAAATAATCTATCTATGGAATGTGGTTTTCCAATAATCCATTGAGTGCCTTTACAAGTACATGATATACCCACAAGTCCTCATACCAATAGTGGAATGAAATCCACTTATTCTATATCTGGCCTCCATGGAATGATCACTTGGTTCCCTAATTTAATAAGAAAATGATGTGGGGAGTGAGAATATTGTACACTCTATCAAACAATATTTATAGGTAATGAGGCATGATATTTTGAGGATGATAAGAACTTCCTTTCACTCAAATTTTTAATGAAAAAGTTGAGGCATTATATGAAGCACATAGAATTCCACTTTGTCTCTTGTATTTTTTCTCTCAACAATATCCTTGGTTGTCCCATGTTGTTTAGAAATTAGACCAAAGGGAATTAATTATGAAAAAATATGACAATCATTTCATGTGATAGAAATCATTGAAAGGGAATATTATAGTTAATTTCCTCACAAAACACCCCAATATAGACAACACACCATTGGAGAATGAAAATATAGATGTGGAGGTTTTCTACAACCATGAATCCCCTTTGACAAAGGAGATGTATTTTTATGGGACCCCCAATATTCCTATTAGAAAGTGACCAGAATAGAAAAAAATCAAATGGGTTATCTTAGGGATTCTTTTGTTTATATAAAAAAATTTGTTTTACCTACTAATTCTCACTATATGAAACCTACTAAAATAATGATGTATAATTCCAAGACATAATTGATGGATTGGACCAACCCCTATAGCTGCAAATATCCTACCTTAAAAATTAATGTGATTTAGAGCTAGTGATGAAGGAGATCAATGAAAAATATTCCATCAAAGATGATGAAATTTCTCCTTTGAATGGATACATCAAAGAACTAATGGAGTATTTCCATTTTCATCCCATGTTTCATCACATTCCCTAATCACATAATGTTTTTCCTGAAACATTGGCTAATACAACCACAATCTTTTGAAACCATGATCATGAAGAACCAATCACCCACATCACAAAGCGAAGAGTGTTTTTATATATCATAATTTGTGACATGGATTAAGTCAGTTAGAAAAACACCACCTCAGTGTGTGATAAAAAAATATCATCACCTAGATGTCTGGAGGCCATAATTTATGTTCTCCAAAATGGGATTCTTTTGGATGACCAAGACAAAAGGGAAAAAATTCAACATCTAGAGGAGAATTTTACACTGTGGGTAGTCCAAATGTGAATAAATACCTCTACATGTGATTCTTCAACAGAATCCTCCTCAGATGTGTAGCATAAATACAGATTCACAACATCATGGAAGAAGTCCATGCGAGCACCAGTGGTGCTCATCAGTCTAAGAAATTTCTCTCCCACCAAATTTTGAGGATGAGTTTCTATAGAAAATCACGATACCTGACTATGTGGAATTCAATGGAGAATTTAATATTTACAGATTCATGAAATTTTCATTCATCATCCCCCATAATTGTTACATGAAGATAACTATTCCATTCTATTTTATATATAGAGGATATATGTTGTGGGGCCATACCCTAATCTACAGCTAAGCATTTCATATACATCCTTACTAATAAGGAATTATTTTATAAATGGACTAAGGTAGTACCCCTCAAAGAAGTCTGGATGAAAAATATCCCCAATTTCATGACGTATCATATCATCATCATGTTCAAAGTCCCTTAAAATATATTGAAAGGCAATGAAACCAACATTTGTTCTATGTATTTAATGAAATTATACAAGGAGTAAAATATCAAGTCCAATTACTCATCTAACTATCAAGAAGATGAGAATGGAAAAATAGATTACATTAATGAGACTCTATCAAATATACTCCAGAAAATGGTGAATAAGGACTAGAATTCTTGGTCTGAAAAGGTTACCCATATTTAATTGTCCTAATTTTCTACCAAACATAGCACTACACAAGAAACTCCGTATTAACTAAGGAATGGAATTGAGTTAGTGTTTCCTAAATAATTCAATTTTACCTTGTTTGAAATAGAAATTTTGGAGAAACTATCATATTATGATAAATCAAAAAAGTGGATGGATGAGTAAGAATGTCTTAATGAGAACGGTTTTAATAAATTGTTTTACCATGAATTCAATCATAATCATATCAAAAGATAAATTAATAAAAAAATTCACCTCCACACTTACCTTTAAAGATAACTGGTATGGGTTCTTAGAACCTAAATGATACCTAGAAAGAAGCCTCCAATGATAGAACCTAAATAATAAGGGCCTTATATCTTACATAAGTTCTATCATAATGGAGATCACTCACATGACACAGTGAATGGGAAACAAGTCATCCCCCACCGCACTAATGAATGTTTTCTCAATAAATATGTTTCATAGATTTTTCAAGTGTTAATTTTTATTTTTTCCTAATGATAAACTACAAGAAGAAGTCCTGGAAGGAAAAATTGAAACTAAAAAACATATTTTGTCCATACCGAATGACATTATTCTACATAGATAAATTCCTCACCAATTATGTAAAATATAATTTATCGACAATGTTCCTATTCATTTTAATTTGGTTACCCTCATCCTCATGACATGTTGTTTAACTATATGACTGATTCCATATTCTCACAACATTAAACTACAAGGGTTTCGAAAATTACATATGGATTGATTCTCATTTCAATGAGGTATGTAGGGATTCCATGATCTTATATTTTTGTCCAAAGACATTATTTTATCTTGGTTAAAATATGTTGATGAGAAAACATTATCACTACAAGAAAGACTAAAAAATAAATAGAATACTTATTCCTCACTTCATGATGTTAAACATCATAAAAAACATCATCACCGCTTGATGTAAAGATACATATATCCCCAATGTTCCTCTCCATTCATGTTGGGTGACCCACTTCTTCATTGCATGAAATTAAACCGAATGGATGATTTCCTCTTCACATGATATTAAACTGCACTATTTCAAGAACTATGTACAATGTGATCCTCATTTCAATGAGATACATATGGATTTTTATGTACTATATAATTTTACATCCACATTATTTCATCATGTTTTGTTGGCATTAAACTGCACAAAGAAGTCCTATTAGTAATACTTTACACATCACAACATACGTAGTACTTACTACAAGAAATTAAACTACATGGAAAACATCCTCACAACATGACATAAAACAACATGTATCACAAATTTTCATCTTCACTCATGTTGGGAGATCCTCATCCTCACTGCATGAAATTATACAACATGGAAACTATTATCTCAACATGAAATTAAACTACATAGGTATCTAGAGACAAATAAAACATGATTCTCATTTCAATAAAATTAGTAGGGATGAATTGATATTATATATTTATCTAGACACTGAATGAAAAAAATCCATTATACTCTTCTCAATGTCATATGCATGATGATGGTAACATTTAACAATCTGTGTTTCTCACATTGAGCATAGATCATGTGATCTTTGAATTATTTGTAAAATTTTTCCATAAGAATAAAAAAATATTAGTGAAAAAATGGGTTATTATGGTCCTTGATGAAATATCATAAAAGGAACACCATTTTTTATTTTCCAAATATTTTTAAACTACATGTTTCTTATGAACTATGTGTGTCTTGATTCCTTCCCTAACATGATGAAAAAGGAAAATTAGATATGGAATATTGGTCCCTACTACAAAAAACAATGGAAAAAATTCCCCCATTTTTATATGTTTAAGATCTAAATGGAGATATTCCAGTTCATGAAGAATGTGTGACTTGTTTACCTTAGTCATAGGATATGTAGTCATTTCCAAACCTCCATTCTCAGGCACAATCACAACATTAATTTTTCACTTGAGGGATCCCACCTCTTTGTTTAATGATGTTAAACTGCATGGTTTATCAAGAAATACATGTTATTTGATCCATTTATCACATGATATGTACTAAACCCTAGACATCCAATCTTGGGACCAACTATAACAATAAACATGAAAAATTCCCCTATCTATATATGGGTCATACCTATATAAACATTTTCACATTAAATAATTATGTGTGTCATAAATCCTATCATTATAGGATATGTAGTGATGTCGAGATCTTCTACCTATTCATTATTTATAAAATCACCATGAAAATTTCACCTCCCTATGTAAAGATCAAAACTGCATAGGGAAAATTCATATAAGAACAATTTGAGGCTTGATTCTTTCCATTACAGGATATTTAGGGACACCTGAATCATCAAATTTTGGATTCAAAAATAATATATAAAATGATAAAAAATATTCCCCAACTACATATGGTCATGACCAATGAAATTATTTACTAGCCACATGATAATAAAGTGCATGACCAAAATGATATATACCACTTATCGAAGAGGGAAGAGACATACAATCTCATTTTCCTGTGTAGAATTAATATCTCTATATGGATTTCATGCGTATGAAATACACCAGACACAATTTTTCACATGAGTTCGCACATCCTTATTACACGACTTTATTCTGTAAGGAAAAAATTCATCCTTACCACATTAAATTAACTTGTAAGGAAAGGAAGAAAATAAATCTTCACCGCATGTAATTAAAATCCAAGAAAAATTTCCTGGTCACATGACATTATAACAACATGAAAAATATTCCCTTAATACTTGATGATAAAAGGTAAATACCATCACCAATAATAATTTCTTATAGAAGGACCACCAGATATTGAACTTGTTCAAATAGAGAATAGGGTGATTGCATTATCATTTAAGACCATCATCCCAATAATCAGAGTTCATATCTTGATCACCTCATGTTTTGGTAAACCATTAACATACCTTGGAGGGGGGAACTATATCTCACTATTTGACCATTCTATCAATTAATAAGGTCTTAGACCTAACAACTAGAAACATCATGGCCCTATATAAATGTATTTTTGATTAATGTGGTCCCAAAATCACAATGGTAGGATTCAACACCTTAGTGTCTTCTAGGCCATCCTCGTCGCAATTTTACTATATCTCTACCCATGACCATAAAACCACAAGCCATGATTTACATAATTTTTATCAACAACTCAGAATGATGTTGGAATAACCCTAATCATAGGTATCATAAATGGAATATTGTGTAACATTTCTTTTAGAAAAGGTATATATGCATCCCAACGTTTAACTACTTGTACATTGGTCATAACTGTATAACAATAAAAATTTATCTTATGATGGATCAAATCATTAGACCAAAAAATAAATGTGAATGATATATAAAACTTTTCAAGATGAAAACTCTCAAAGGGTATCCTTAGAAAAATTCTTTCCATCGCTTGAAAAACTCTTCATCTGTAGATTTTTGGAAAAAAATTGGGCTCAAATAAATAAACCATAAATGATCAAGGGGCATACTTTTCAGCCCTAATAAATGTTGATCCACAATTTCTATAAACCCTACTCTAGAAAAAGATATATTATTGTTTTATCACACCTCCTCACCCTAAAAACAAGTATACTAAGTGATGGCACAACATTTAGGGTGATATAACCCTTCTTGAATACTACATTTTCCAAAAATCACACTTCATAATTTGAGATCCTCAGATAATTTTGAATATTATATAACCCTTGGAAAAGGATATCCATTTTTAGGGGACACATTGTTTTACTATGAATATATTATTATAGATCCTACATATTCACCTATGCTTATCAACTAATTTCATCATTTCCTTTCCAAAAGGTCATTCCAATCCTTGTGATCATGAAATCACCTTAGAATAACTCATCACCTTATAGTTTTTAGATCCATTCTAGGCATGAATTAACAATACCATCCTTATAAAAAAATCACATTTTTCTATGATTTGAAATCCTCACAAAAGGAATATTCAATTTTACATGAAATCCTCAATATCACATCACCAATTTTTACACATTATCCATGAAAGAACATGTCACTCCATTCCATGGATTTTTTATTTCCAAAATTCATCACCTAGATGTTTGAATATTCAAAAATCTATCATGTACATTGACTTTATTTAGGAAACCACGTTTTGACCTTGCTATCAATGCATAAGGGATTTGAACTATGAACCACATGTATTTCCTCCTTCTATAAATTGAACTCCAGTCCTCATGAGACCTAGTAATGTCATGGTGGAACCCAATAACCTTAGGGTGTTATGGGTCATCCAAGGTATCTCTTCCCTATCTTAAATTCCTCAACATAATATTTTTGGTTATGACATACTGAACCCATTATACAACTATCATAGTGGATTCTTATTACCTAGTATATCTCTCTCAACCAATATTACCCACATAAATATTCTATATTCATTGTAAAATTGTGTGGAAACATATATTTTACCATGATATCAATTCATAAGGGATTTTAAATACCATTAAAAAGGAATTTCCTCCATAATGAAGAAGAACCACAGTCTTCATGATCCCCAAAAACACTATGGCAGAACTTGTGACCATTGGGTGGTTTGACTCATCCCTAGAATGTCTTACTTGTATTTTCATTTTCATCATTCATGTATTGGATACATGACATTAGAACACATCACATGTAATGTCCCGACCCTAGTTACCTAGAGTCAGTGCATTATTACATAACATTGAAATGATCACAAAAGATCAAGTCTCGAAAGACCGATTAGTTTAGTAGCCTTGGAAACAATAGATACATTCATAAGTATTACATTACATGATAAAATGGGAAACTAAAAAAACATAGTCTCAATAGTCCACACTCATATCCCCTCATACTATCCATGTAGGTCAGTCATAAAATACTTCTTAACATCCTGGGAAAAATAAAATATAGAAAGGGGTGAGCTCAGATGCTCAGTAAGGATAGCAATATAGCGAAAACTTACATAAATAAACATTAACATTTAAGGTAATGTATAACTAAAACAAAAGTCTTTTAAACTTGAACTTAAGAATAATATGGAAAAGATAAAATTAAATAATTCCATTTACTTATTCACATGGATATTCTACTAGTCGAATAATCACATGCAATATCAATAACTACTTTCATAATAATGGAATGCATAATGCCATACTATCATAACCACATAGTCAAGGCCTTGTGCCAAGACTACAAATAAGTTTTTGTCAAGGCCTTGTGCCAAGACACTATTTTGTCTCATGAGACCTACCGATGCATCTAGGAGCTATAACGGGCTCCACCCATCACTTATTAAGTCCAATGCATTCCTCATATGAACAGGTTTAAAAAAACATAAACATTCGTATTACAAATAGCATACGAAATGTCAATACTTTCTCCATAAACCATGAATGTTATAAAAATAACACTTCCACAGTCAAACATATCACAAAACCTTCAATAAAATATGTAAGTTTTGTATCATAATAAATCAACTTCAAATAAGCTTAAAATCCATCAAAGGATGATGACATAGATGAAATCAAAACTATTTGAGAGAAATATCTCTTTTTTGAAATCATTTAAAAGTCACATAATTATAAAAGGAAAAATTTACTTTAAAAATATTTTTATAATCTTTTAAAGGAAGCTTTGATGATTTTATAATGTCTGAAAATATCCGCACCCATCGTATAAGTTAAAAAAAGACATTCTAACCTTAATTTTGTTGAAAAGGTTAAAAAGGACCCTATTTGGAAAACGACAGAAAGATTCATTTATAAAAATATTATAAAAAGTAAAAAAAGGGTATAAATGAATTTAACCTATAGTATAGTAAATATTAAAAATGTTTTGAAATACATTTTTAAGAAACATAGATGTGGATGATAAGGAGGTCTCAGTAGATACTTACGTAAAAAGAACCTCAGATAATAAAGAGATTGTAAAAATAACCCTTAACTTGTAATTTTCCTTGGTCGAGGGTAGGTTAACCTCCTTTATAATAGTTAAATCATTATTAATAAATTATACAATAATAATATACATAAATATTATATCATATATGATCTTTTAATATTTCTTTGTTAATAATATTTTAGTATTATCGCCGTTTCAGGTGTTCACTTACTCATTTTCTTTTATATGTTTTCTTAAATAATCCATGTTTGTTATCCATAGTATATATCTTATTCATATCCATAACGATATAAAGTCCTTAAACATTAGTTTTAATCATCAAATGAAAATTATTTCTGAATGGATATGATGGGGAATGAATCTCATCGCGTTCATGGAGATGGTAGTCCGTACGTACGCACAAGCGACAATATCATTCATTAGATATTAAAATAATATATAATTGGATGGTGTACCATATATATAAAGAATAATTATAATTTTATATTTATTATTTACATCAATTACACATCATTATCACACCCATCCAAATAATAATGTTTTGAATAACAATTACACCACGACGTGGAGACAGTAAGCTGTACGTACGCATGTATGGTGACATGTCATTCAAAGGATGGATAGAATACTGAATATGGTTGTACAATATTTATAATAACATCAAATTATATATAATATACTGTATTTATTATTTTATAATATAAATAACAAAGAAATAAGAAGTGGAAGAAGAAAGTAACTTGAAAGAGGGTGGTGAAAACATTACCTCTTCTTTGAGTTATTCCTTTTTATTTGATCAAAAGGGCTCCTTAGGTTGGATTTATAATAAAAATAAGGACTCTAGGTTGAATTGAGGGAAGTTGAGAGGATATTTGGGTAGGGTTTGGCCGAACCAAAAGGCTTTTAAGGTATGAATTTGAGAGAAGGGGGAGTGCCCTTTTATAAGAAGGGTGAGATGCACCTTAGGAAAAACTTAAAATATTATTTTATAATAAATTAATATTCGTTTTATAATGGCTCCAAAGTGACTTATTTAGAGGATAAGGTGGGGATAGGTCGAAAACCACTCAACCAATAGGTTTTATACAGGTTTGGGTCACTATATTAACTTTATCTTTTTGATTTAACTCTTAGTTAAATAGTTTGACATTTACCATGTCTCTTTGTATTTTTATATTATATAGTTAATAAACGTACTATATACTTCCAAGATAACCCCAAGTGGTTAATTAATGATACAAATATAATTATATAAGTCTCTTGTCCTAACCTTAGATTTTTATGAATTCAATATCAACTAATAATATAATATTTGTTTTATAAACTCTTTTATGTCAATTTTGAAACTATTTGGTATTTTGTTTTTACTAAATTTATAAAAGCATTATTAATTAAAAAAAAATTAATCTAACCAACCCTAATATGTTATATTAACTTATAAAATTAGAGTAATTCATAAAACGTCTCAAATTACATTTATTTTGATATTTATAATATCAATTATTTTAATATTTCATTTATTAGGTAATTACTGCATCACCATTGTGTCATAAATAAATTAAATTATTTAATGTTGAAAAATTATAAATAAAATAACATTATGTTGGAAATAGTTTTATCTTTATAATTAATATTTATAATCAAATTTATCTTATGTATAAACCTATATTAAAAATGTTTTAGTTTTTTAACATTGATTTTATCTCTTTTAACTCTTCTTTGAATTAAATAATAATAAATTTTCTAATCTAATCCAAGTGGACAAAAGAGGTTAATATTTTATTCCTAAGGTTGTTTTAGGTCTAATTATACTTAGACAATAGAATTAGGACATGTGTTAGGGTAATAATAATATCATTTTACCCTTAATTACCCTATTTACTTTTAACCGTGGTAAATAAATGTAAAAAGTCACTATTCAAAAAAAAATATTTTTATCTTATTGAACCACATTTTACTCCTTGATATTTATCGTGTCTCTTGGAGTTTTTAAATTACACTCATAGAAGCATTAAAATTAAGTTTTATGTGAATTTGCAAATTCTCCTAGGAGGTGGGTAAAAGATGGTGAAAAGTTCAAAAAAAATTTATACATCTATAATTATTATAAAATGACTCCAATGAATTAAATTGAACTTATATAGGTATTATGTATCTATTTTGACCTAAAATAAATTTAAATAAAATAAATAATTATTTAAATAAAAATTCGGTTTTAAACTATAACTCAGTGTTTTTCACTATTCATCAAAAATTGAATTTTTTTAGAAAAATACCAAAACTTCACCCTAAGATAATATCAATATTATGAATCTAAAAATGAAGTCCAATTTTAAAGATAAAATTTATAAAATTTCAAAAACTGGGTATTACTATTCATAATGGCTAGTTTGATTGGTTGTGGTGTTTGTTAGAACTCGAAGTTGCGTACAACACACGCTACTGTATTATTCAAAGAGAAGTGTAATGTGGAAGCTTGTGGTGTTACATTTTCCCATACTTCAAATAAATTCTTCCTTGAAATTTCTAGAATACTACAGCATAAAAAGACTCATGTGGTTCTTCAGCATAAGTTCCTTGGGTTCCCACGTTGCCTCTTCCATCTTATGGTTTCTCCATAGAACTTTTACCAGAAGAGTCGTCCGGTTTCTCAGCCCTTGTTCTCTGGTATCAGGAATCCTAGTGGTCTCTTTCCAATAAGATAGATCAGGTTCCAGTTCTACTTCCTCATAGGTGAGTACGTGTGTTGGGTCAGACATGTATTTTCTCAACAGTGATACGTGGAACACATCGTAAACTTTGGAGAGACTTGGCGGCATTTCCAAACAGTAAGCTACCACCCCAATTCATTCTAGAATTTTGAAAGGTCTGATGTTAGTGAGACTCAATTTACTTTTCTTACCGAAACGTATAACTCCCTTCCATGAAGATACCTTCATGAAAACATGATCTCCTACCTGAAATTCCAAATCCTTCCTTTGGTTGTCAGCATAGATCTTCTGCCTACTTTGAGCTGGTTTGATGTGGTTTTGGATTACCTTCATCTTTTCCATCGTTTCCTCCACCAGTTCTGGGCCTACGAGTTTTCTTTCACCAACATCAACCCAAAAAGTTGGTGTGTGACATCTCTTTCCGTATTATGCTTCATATGGTGCCATCTGAATAATTGAATAGAAGCTATTGTTATAGGAAAATTCCACCCGAGGTAAATATTGATCCCACATACCCTGAAAGTCAAGTGAGAAAGATCTCAACATGTCTTCTAAGGTTTGAATAGTCCGTTCTGATTGTCCATCAGTTTGGGGGTGGTAGGCAGTGCTCAAACGAAGTTCAGTATCCAGGGATTTTTGAATACTTTTCTAGAATCTTGATGTAAAACGTGGATCACGATCAGAAACAATCGATAGGGGTACTCCATGAAGTCACACAACATCATTAATATATAGTCTTTCTAGACATTCAAGTGGTAGATCTTCTCTTATAGTAATAAAATGTGATGACTTGGTAAGATGATCAACAATGACCCATATTGCATCGTTACTTCTAGGAGTCTTTGGTAGCCCCATGATAAAGTCCATCATAATATTATCCCATTTCCACTACCTTATGGGAAGAGGATTCATGACTCCTCCAGGCTATTTCCTTCTAGCTTTCACTTGTTGAAAAACAATACATATTGACACAAAATCAGAAATCTCCCTCTTCATGTTGTCCCACCAAAAATGTTCCTTCAAATCTCTATAAATTTTGGTGCTCCCAGGGTATATAGAGAAATTGGAACCATGAGCATCTTCCAACAATTTACTTTTTAGATCAGGTATATCAGGAACCCAAAGTCTCTTCCCAAATTTCAAAATTCTTTCTTCATACACAAAGTCTCTCAATCTCCCATCATTCACATCTTTAATCTTCTTTTGAAATTCATCATCATCGGTCTGAGAACTCTTAATCCATTCTAGTAAAGATGGTTTGGAAACCATTTGAAAAAGTATCGATATTTCACCTTACATGGTTATTCCCATATCCAACTTTACTAGATCCATGAAAATTGGATCCCTTTCAACTCTCATTTTGTTCAAAACTCCATGATCCTTTCTTCTAAAAGCATCTTCCACCTTATTTTCCTTCCCCGGGTGGTAGTTTATCGTGCAATCATAATCCTTGAGTAGTTCAAGCCATCTCCTTTGCCTCATGTTGAGTTCTTTCTGTGAGAAAATATACTTCAAACTCTTGTGATAGATATATATCTCAAATTTTTCACCATAGAGATAGTGTCTCCAAATCCTCAAAGAAAAGATTACAGCTTCCACCTCAAGATCATGAGTAGGATAGTTTTTCTCATGAATTTTTAGTTGTCATGATGCATAGGCAATAACCCTATCATTCTGTATAACGACACAACCAAGTCCTTTCTTCAATGCATCAATATAAATAACAAACCCATCATTCCATGATGGTAGAGTCAATATAGGAGCATTGACTAATATTCTCTTCAGTTCTTCAAAACATTCTTCACCCTCTTTTGTCCAAATAAAATTTACCCCTTTACATGTGAGAATCGTTAACAGGTTAGCCAATCGGGCAAAATTCTAGATGAAACATCAATAATAAACTGCTGAACCAATAAAACTGCGTACCTTAGTTATACTCGTCGGTGCTCGCCATTCTTGGATTTCCTTGGTCATAGAAGGATCAATGTAAATTCTATCCTTAGAGACAATATGGCCAAGAAAAGAAATCTCCTAAATCCAGAATTCACACTTGTTAAACTTCCCATATAATTCATGTGTTCTAAGAGTCTTCAGGATAATGCGTAAGAGATTTTCATGATCTTCATAGCTTTTTGAGTATACTAAGATATCATCAATAAATACCACTACAAAATCATCAAGATATTCCTTAAAAAATCTGTTCATTAGATCCATAAATACAGAGGGTGAATTAGTCAATCCAAAAGTAGTTACCGTAAACTCTTAATGCTCGTACCTAGTTCGAAATGCTGTCTTCGGAATGTATTCCTTCTTCACACAAAACTGATGGTATCTAGATTGATGGTCAATATTTGAAAAGTATTGAGCTCCGTGCAGTTGGTCAAATAAATCATCAATGCGAGGTAGGGTATACTTGTTCTTTATTGTTATAGCATTGATCTCCCTGTAGTCAATTCATAACCTCATAGATCCATCTTTCTTCTTAACAAAAAGGACATGGGCTCCCCATGGAGAAACAATAGGGTGAATAAATTCCTTATTACTCAATTCCTCTAGTTTTTTCTTTAGTTCAACTAATTTCACAGTGGAAATTCTATAAGGGGTCATCGATATAGGCCTTGAACGAGAAATTAAATCAATGGAAAACTCAACTTCTCGTTCTGGAGGATGTCCATGTAAATCTTCCGAAAACACATCTACATATTCTTTCATAATAGGTACATCCTCTATTTGAGAATTCCTTTCCTCACCCATAGTTATTTCATTCTCTTCCTCCCTGATAATTGAATTTAGTTGAGCTACTCGGGGTGGATCTAGATAAGAATTAGGTGGTGACGATTCTGCTCTAAAGATAAGGTATTCCTTATCATCATCATAAAAAATAGTAACCTCCTTCTTACAATAAAATTTTTCATCATAGTCTGAAAGCCAATCCATACCAAGGATTATATCAAATTCAATCATGGGTATGATGATGAGATCAACAGATAAAGAAAATTTATATGCTCTAATGGGGACTGATTCACAAAACTTTGTTGCAATGATACTTCCCTTAGGAGTTTGGACTGACAAATCCCTTATTAAATCAAATTGGAAATATATAATTTTCTTATAAAACTGGGAAGATATGAAACAATGTGACGATCCAAAATCAAACAAATCATTGGCTAAACTTGAGGAAACCGTTAAATTACCTGCCACCACATCTTTCGGAGCTTCTGCCTCAGCAGTGGTGATAGAATAAACTTGGCCTTGATCCCTTGAACTTTTCTAAGGTATATTCCCCTAACTCTTAGGACATTCATTCACATAATTATCTATCTCCCTGAAATTGTAGCATTGAACATCAGTAGCTTCTTTCTTCCCCTTGCAATCATGAGCATGGTGGCCTTTTTCACCACACTTGTAACAGACTCCCATTCCATTCAAGAAAGCACCGGGGTGTTTCTTACCACATTTAATGTAGGATGGAAATTCAAATTTTCCCTTCTTCCATTTATTTCCATTTCCAGAGTGATTAGCAGATCTATTCTTCTCTTTCTATGCTTTAAAGTCCTAAGACTTAGAGAATTACTTTTTTGTCTTGATAGGACATGAGACAATATATTCGTACGACGAGAAGGATTGTGAGACTAATGCACGATGGAGAAATGGTTTTAACCCTTAAAAGAAACAATTAATATTATTCCTTGGATTACATATATAATCTACTACATTCCTCGCTAACCTTGTAAAGTTAGCCTCATACTTTGCGACATTCTCATCCTCCTTTTTCCTTAGACTCAGGAATTGTCTTTCCATATCCGCTCGATGGTCATGAGGAAATTATTTTTTCTAAGAAAATCTATTTAAACTCCCTCCATTCCATACTTGATACTTATTCATCTTCCTTTGTATTTTGGATCAATGATCACCAATGATCAGCATCTCCAGTGAGGTGGTAAACTTCCATGACAACTTTTTCCCTTTCACTACTTCCCAAAGCCTGAAATATTTTCTCTAGTGAATTTATCCATTGCTCAGTAGCTAGTGGATTTGTACCCCCATTGAATGTTGGTGATTTTTGCCTCATGAAGAGACCTAACATTGATCCTCCACGCTGTGGATCTGGGTGCTCTATACGGGTAAGGATATTATTCATAACCTGAGTGAGTTGTCCCAGTATGGTGATCAGTTGATTAGCACCATTTGTATCACTAGCTCCACTATAATTATCTTGAGAAGGGGGGAAATCCCTACATGGAGTTCCTGCATTGATATGGTTTCAATTCCTTACACTAGGAGCCATTTCTAAACAATGGCATAAACTAGATTAGTTTATGAATCGAAATACATAATTTCAAAATTGTAAAACACTTAACATATATAGAACAGTTTATGGATATAATCCATAATCATAATTTTTTTTTTCTTTGAGTAAGTATATACTCATAAACCCTTCATAATGGTTTGTAAAGAAAATTAGAATTATCCTAAGCATATCCCTTGGGAGTGTCGTAACCAAGAGTGCAGAAAGACCCATTATCGTGCACCAGTACCTGTTTGAGTCTAGCTCAAAGTGATGTTTTTGGGTTTTACCCCTAGGTAGATCTGTGTCAGAGATGCCTCTACCTGATCGTATCCAGACAGGGTTGTGTTTCTTAGAAAACTCACAAAATATCTTCAATACCAAAATTCTAGGATGTTCTTCTATACTAATTTTCAAAGTCCATCTTAGGTCTATGTGCTCTAATCAGAGTTTATCTAAATATAGCTTCCAAGGTTCGTACTAAACATCCTCTTATACCAACTGTAACTTCCTGACCCTAGTTACCCAGAGTTAGTGCATTATTACATAACATTGGAATGATCACAAAAGATCAACTCTCTAAAGACCGATTAGTTTAGTAGCCTTGGAAACACTAGATACATTCATAAGTCTTACATTACATGATAAAATAGAAAACTACAACAACATAGTCTCCATAATCCACACTAATATCCCCTTAGACTATCCCTGCAGGTCTTTCATAAAATACTTCTTTATATCCTCGGAAAAATAAAACATAAAAAGGGGTGAGATCAGATGATCAGTAAGGATAAAAATATAGCGGAAACATTAATAAATAAACATAAACATTTAAGGAAATGTATAACTAAAAAAAAATCCTTTTAAACTTGAACTTCCTCATAATATGGAAAATATAAAATGAAATAATTCCATTTACTTATTCACATGGATATTCTACTAGTCGAATAATCACTTTCAATATCAATAACCACTTTCATAATAATGTAATGCATAATGCCAGACTATCATAACCACATAGTCAAGGCCTTGTGCCAAGACTACAAATAAGTTTTTTTCAAGGCCTTGTGACAAGACACTAGTTTGTCTCACGAGACCTACCGATGCATCAATGAGCTATAGCGGGCTCCACCCATCACTTATTAAGTCCAATTCATTCCTTATATGGACAAGTTTAAACATAACATAAACATTCATATTAAAACTAGCATACGAAATGTCAATACTTTCTCTATAAACCATGAATTGTATAAAAATAACACATCCATAGTCAAACATATCACAAAACCTTGAATACAATATCGAAGTTTTGTATCATAATAAATCAACTTCAAATAATCTTAAAATCCATCAAAGGATGTTGACATAGATGAAATCAAAACTATTTGAGAGAAATATCTCTTTTTTTTAAATCATTTAAAAGTAAAATAATTTTAAAAGGAAACATTTACTTTGAAAATATTATTATAATCTTATAAAGGAAGCATCTATGATTTTATAATGGTAGAAAATAGCTTCACCTGCCGTATAAGTTTAAAAAATACATTCTAACCTTAATTTTGTCGAAAAGGTTAAAAAGGACCTTGTTTGGAAAATGATGGAAATATTCCTTTATAAACATCTTATAAAAAGTAAATCAAGGGTATAAATGAATTTAACCCATAGTCTAGAAAATATTAAAAATGTTTTGAAATACATTTTTAAGAAACATAGATTTGGATGATAAAGAGGTCCCGGTAGATACTTAGGTAAAAACAACCTCGGATAATAAAGAGATTGTAAAATTAACCCTTACCTTGTACTTTTCCTTGGTCGACAGTAGGTTAAACTCCTGTATAATAGTTAAATAATTGTTATTACATTATAAAAGAATCATATACATAAATATGATATCATATATGATCATTTAATATTGCTTTGTTAATAATATTTTAGTATTATCGTCATTTCAGGTGTTCACTTAGTCGTTTTCTTTTATATGATTTGTTACATAATCCATGTTTGTTATCCATAGGTGGTATCTTATTCATATCCAGAATGATATCAAGTCCTTAAACATTATTTTTAATCATCAAATGAAAATTTTTCATGAATGGATACAATGGGGAATGAATCTCATCACGTTTGTGGAGACGGTAGTCCGTACGTACGCACGAGCGACAATATCATTCTTTTGATATTAAAATAATATATAATTGGATGGTATAAAATATATATATACAGAATCATTATAATTTTATATTTATTATTTACTTCAATTACACATCATTATCATACCCATCCAAATAATAATGTTTTGAATAACAATTACACCACGACGTGGAGACGGTAAGCCGTACGTACGCACGTATGGTGACATGTCATTCAAAGGATGGATAGAATAATAAATATGGTTGTACCATATTTATAATAACATCACATTATATATAAGATACTGGATTTATTATTTTAGAATGTAAACAACAAAGAAAGAAGAAGTGTAAGAAGAAAGTAACATGAAATAGGGTGGTGAAAACGTTACCTCTTCTTTGGGTTCTTTCTTTTGATTTGATCAAAAGGGCTCCTTAGGTTAGATTTATGATCAAAATAAAGACTCTCGGATGAATTTAAGGAAGTTTAGAGGATATTTGGGTAGGTTTTGGCCGAACCAAAAGGATTTTAAGGTATGGATTTGAGAGAAGGGGGAGTGCCCTTTTATAAGAGGGGTGAGGGGCACCTTAGGAAAAACTTATAATATTATTTGATAATAAATTTATATTCGGTTTATAATGGCTCTAAAGTGACTTATTTCGAGGATAAGGTGATGATAGGTCGAAAACCACTCAAAAAATAGGTTTTAGACAGGTTTGGGTCATTATATTAACTTTATCTTTTTGATTTAACTATTAGTTAAATAGTTTGACACTTACCATGTCTCTTTGTATTTTTATATTATATAGTTAATAATATTACAATATAATTCCAAAAGAACCCCAAGTGGTTCCTTAATAATAAAAATATTATTATATAATTATATTGGACAATCCTTATATTTTTCTGAATTTAATATCAACTAATAATATAATATTTGTTTTAAAAACTCTTTTATGTCAATTTTGACACTATTTGGTATTTTGTTTTTACTAAATTTATAACAGCATTATGACTTCAAAAAAAATTCATATAACCAACCCTAATATGTTATATTAACCTAGAAAATTAGTGGAATTTATAAAAATCTTCAAAATAAATTTATTTTGATATTTATAATATAAATTATTTTAATATTTCATTAATTAGGTAATTACTGCATCACTATTGTGTCATAAATAAATTAAATTATTTAATGTCTAAAAATTATAAATAAAATACCATTATGTATGAAATCTTTTTATATTTCTAATTAATATTTCTAATATAATTTATCTTATGTATAACCCTATATTAAAAATGGTTTAGTTATTTAACTTTGATTTTATCTCTTTTAACTCTTCTTTGAATTAAATAATAATAAATGTCCTAATCTAATACAAGTGGTCCAAAGAGGTTCATATTTTATTACGAAGGTTGTTTTTGGTCGAATTATACTTAGCCAATAGAATTAGGACATGTGTTAGGGTAATAATAATATCATTTTTACCCTTAATTACCTTATTTACTTTTAACCGTGGTAAATAAAAGTAAAAAGATACTATTCACAAAAAATTATATTTATCTTATTGAACCAAATTTTACTCCTTGATATTAACCATGTTTCTCAGATTTTTGAAATTCCACTCACAGAAATGGTAAAATTAAGTTTTATGTGAATTTGCAAATTCTCCTAGGAGGTGGGTAAAAGACGGTGAAAAGTTCAAAAAAATTATATATCTAAAATTATTATAAACTAACTCCAATTAATTACATTGAACTTATATAGGTATTATGTATCTATTTTGACCTAAATAAATTTAAATAAAATAAATTATTATTTAAATAAAAATTCGGTTTTAAACTATAACTCAGTGTTTTCACTATTCATCAAAAATTGAAAGTTTTCAGAAAAATACAAAAAATTAACCCTAAGCTAATATCGATATTCCGAATCCAAAAATAAAGTCCAATTTGAAAGAAAAAATTTATAAAATTTCAAAAAGTGGGTATTACTATTCATAACGGCTAGTTTGATTGGTTGTGGTGTGTGTTAGAACTCGAAGTTGCGTACACCACACGCTACTGTATTATTCAAAGAGAAGCATACCGTGGAAGCTTGGGGTGTCACATCGCATCACAAGATCCATGATAAAATAACCAAAAATAAATTAATATAAGTCTAATTATAGAAGAACCTAAACTAAGTCAATATAATGTTTCATCTAAAAAAACTACATCAAAATAATGTCCAAGATGTAAGACCCTAAACTAAAAATATAGTATGTCTAATCCAAAAGACCCCAAACTACAACAAAATATGGTCTAAGATAGAATAACCTAAAAAATAATATAAGTTATTATATAATAACAACATAAACTACAATAATAGCATGTCCATGAAAAAACACCCTAAAATACATCACAATAATGATTTATTTTTCAATACTATAAAAACACAGAAAAATTCCCTAATATAAACCCAATAAGGGAATCATGTGAATAGATGAGTCGATGACTACTAAAACATCTCCATATTAAGATTAATAAAAAGTTAGGACATATATAAATATAGAGATTTATATCTTTTGGGTACCATAATATTCCATTAGTAAAAACCAATATATCCTTTCTATGTCCACTGACTGCATACAAAGATATAAAATCATACCTCCGAGAAATATATTCATGACAAATTATTTTTTTAGGAATGAATTAATCTTAAGATAGTTGGAGAAGATATACTAATAAAGAATATCATGTTAGTGGTAATTAATGGGAATTTATCATGAAGCTCAATTATGGTATAAAATACTGATATCAATGAAATCATGTTTACATGATATTATAAAAAAAATTAGAATATTGGATTTTCTACCCCAAATACTTGGGATGGAATTTACATTCCTAAAAAGCAAGCCCTTTCCCCTAGGGACGTCACTCCTAAGAGGTCATTTCTTGATGGCCTACAAATGAGAATTTTAAAATTTATAAGATTATAAATACAAAAAATATGGTTATTATTTTTTTATCATAGAAAAAAATAGAAGGTTTCTATAACATGTATATCATATAAACCCCAGAAGGTGACACAATATAATATACTTTAGAAGGTCATGTGAATGAGTCATGCACATCTCATGAACTTATAAGGATCACACAAAGACCCTACTCATAAACCTCTATTATTTTTTGAAGGTATTAAAGACTCTAAAATATAATGAAGTTGATTCTAGATAAGTCCCTCTATCTCAAGCTACATGTTAAAGAGTAGGAGCCTGACATCCAGAAAAAAATAGTTGTAAAATAAATGTTGAAAATATTAAATATATGGAAGCCTTTTTTGGGAATTGATATTCATGTGAAGTAACCTATGATCTGCAATAATTTTTGGAATCCTAGGAAACATGTGATCCTTAACTTAGAATAGATTAGTGAAATTTAACCTTCATCATGATAAAGGTTTATTACCAGTCTATTCGACTAAAAATTTCCATGAAAATCTCCAAATAAAAACACAATTGTTTTCATGAAAATGTATCTGCGTCATCACAAGAACCATTATTGGTCACAACACATATCATAGGTGAGGAGGGGGATTTTATTTTACAACACCCATATAGTCCTATGAGATCCCCATACTTTGTAAAATAAGTAATGAAATAAAATGGGTGAATGAACCAAAATTACTATGGAGATATTTTTTTTATCATTACATGAAAGGGGTTGTGTACCCTAGAAGATCACAATAAATCATATAGAGTAACCCTAAATATTTTAGTATGATATCACAAAGTAACCTTGGAAAATACCCCCCTTGTCTAATGGAATACCCCAAAAAATTCGACTGTAATCACACATAATCCTTTCTACTAGAATGTTGATCTTGAAAAGGCCCCTAGATATGTTTTAATGAATTTTTAAAATATATTTGTAATATAATCATGGTCAGGTGAAATCACTTTTATTACCTTGGTTCCAATAAATATGGAATAGGTACAACATTTTCTTAG
Source organism: Viscum album (assembly GCA_963277665.1). Classification (NCBI taxonomy): domain Eukaryota; kingdom Viridiplantae; phylum Streptophyta; class Magnoliopsida; order Santalales; family Viscaceae; genus Viscum; species Viscum album. The sequence goes on along the minus strand of OY728141.1, from coordinate 584,778,451 downwards.
TCGTTGATCATCATTCGACACCCCCCAAATGACCCATGAAAGGACCATTCAACGCGTGTAAAACCAAATCCCCCCTCTAAATCCATACTAACTAAATGAGGTATGCAACACAATGGGAGGGATATAACTAGGGTAGTGAGACCTATGAATCTCTCCCCCTAAAATTAAATAAATCATCTAGAACCTATGCATAGATTATTGATTACACACGAGATCACATGAGAAGTCTTCTCAAGGTATATAATAATTCAATCGTATGGTGTATCGCCTTGTAAAAATATGCGAAACAATCTAATGGATCATGAATCATGAATAGGCATGTCACATGATCACTCATGGATCATGTGATGGACTTCAACATTGAAAATCTGATTATGTGAATGAAACCCCACATATCATATGGTTCATGCAAAAACTAAGTAATAAGATAAGAATTATATAAACACGAGTAACATATGTAAGAAGGAATGGATAAAATAATAATGTTTGGAAGACATGAGTGAAGTACATATTCACCAATACATATTTTCTTTTCATGACTCACCAAGATCATGTGATAGGACTGGGACATGATGCTCGAATCACACGATTCTCTGTTAACATACTATTTAGATCATATGATATCATATGGACATAGAGAGAAACTCATACAACATAGCTCATGTATTCCAACCAAGTATTATGAAAACCTATGGTATTTCTATCAAAAACCTTATAATGTTCACCCAACCCATCACCTAAGTTATGCAGCGACATCATGGAACATTATCTAGGTATTGCGGTGACACCGGGACATATCATTCTAGATAATGAGATTCCCTTTGAAAAAACTAGCTAGGTCATGAGCCATAATCGAAAATCATCATCCTATATAATGTGATGTCCTATAGAAAATTCAGTTAGGTCCTGTGAAATGCTAAGAACATGTCACCCTATATAATTTGAGGTCCTCTTGAAAAATAAGAAAGGTCATGCAATATCATCCAGACACATCAACTTGGATGACGTGATTTTCTCCAGATAAGTTAGCTAGTCCATGTGACTATATAAACATATGTAATCTATAATCATGTAACGGACTCCATAAATGCCATTAGGGTTATGAAACATTCTATAAAAATTATAATTGGATCAGGTGATTATGTGTGGACATGTCCACCAGTCAACTAGTATATGTACAAAAATTATTAAACATGTCAGGTAGATGATCAGAACATGTCATAAAGACAATAAATGCATGTTGAGTTAGAATATTAGGACTTAATAAGCTTGAACAGTGGACATATTTGTGATTCCTTAGTGAGTAAATCCAAATCAATGGCATGATACAAATTCACCCTATATGGGAAGCCTTGAGTTTAAGAACCAATTTGACAAAATTACTAGAACTCAGATTCCTCTCGTAACTAGGATACAAAGGACACCTTCTTAAGGCCCAAGATAAATATCTAAAATCCAATGGGATACCTCAATATTTATTCCATGACTAGAGAAATGATATGAATTACCCCATATTAGGGAAACCCTAGTGAATAATACTATATTAGTGGTATGGTATGAATTCCCCTATATTAGGGAATCATTAGTGTGTAAACTCTAATCCGTGAAAAAATATGATATTACCTTATATAAGGGAAGTCTCAATGATTATTCTCCAGTCAACTAAACTATGATGACTCTAAATAATTCCATAAATTAGATACTTGGGACTCCTTCTTATGGCTCAAGATCAATTTGGCATCTGCATTGGTGTAAGACCAACCATGTCCCCAACATCCCAAACATGAAGAAAAAATCAATGCAATCATATGATTATCCTACCTAATTCATAAACGGATCAAAAATGGAATCAAACTATGATTTTTACAATTCCTTCTATAACAATTATTTATAATATTTCTTCCCAAGGCCCAAGATCCATATTAAAAAACTAATGTTCTATCCTAATACATAAGTCTCGTATACATATATAGTGAAACTGATTACTTATTTTCCCCTATTTCTAAAAATGAAAATGGATCACATGGGAGTAGGGAGTTTCAATGATCATATCATTCAAATAATGAGTCTATAATAGACAAGATAACATCACTATTAAAGCATCGATTAGTGGCATGATATAACTACCCCAATATAAGGGAATCTACCTCATGGTTAGTCCCAAGGGTGTAAATAACTATGATATAACTGATTATTTACATAACTAGGATATGTATGACGCCTCATTAAGGATCAAGATAGATACATGGTTCCTAAATTCCTCCAGATATTTCCTTTATATATGACATTAAAATGCATTATTTTAACAAACTTGTGGATTTTGATTTATATTACGGACACGATACGTAGGAAAACTCTTAGAGGTTTAGTACCATCCTTGAAATACTAATATACTTTGTAGATAAAATTAAATTGTAAATATCCTAGTAATATATATTCAACATATAAGAAGATGAAAAATAATGGGAAATTAATGAAGATCCACAAATACATAAAGATTCATTCACTTATAGATTTATTTTTGTATATAAAATGATTTAACTTGTGATCATTTTGTTGAGGTTATCATCCATTTATTAGGATTTGAATGAGATTCATGAAAATATCTTAAATATATAAGAGAGTCCTGAAGTAGGAAAAAATTAATCTCAAAAGTCTATGTTAATCCCAAACTACCATCCTCTCAACCAGTGTGTTTTATTAAGAGACAATGGGTTTGAACCCCCAATTGATCACTTTCCATTGGAATGTAGGTCAATACCAAGTTATAAATATATGAACTGTTGGGAGTTTCTATTAAAGGTAATCATGAATAGTAAACAAGAATTGAATGATTTTATAGACATCAACCCCCTCTCCCCCCCCAAAAAATAATTAGGCCAAGTCACATGTATCTTTCATGATGAAACAAGAATGTTGAACACTTTGTAAAATCAGATAGCTATGGTATCTTCTTCTCAAAATAAAATGTGTTTGACACCCAGTTCTCATCAGACTATTTTTTTCTCACCACATGGGTGATCACCAATGAAATGTATCTATTATGATAAAAAATGACTACTAAAACATAAATATTATTAATATTTGAAATTAATGATCAAATAAATATTTTACTTTGATTCATGAATGGAAAAGGAATTGAAATCCATTTAGTAATATACCAATGACCATTGGTAAAAAATCATAGACATATTCTCATAAATAATTTCATATATATGCATAATATCAAACAGTCCCATAGAATGAAATTATTAAATTATAAAAAATTATAAAAATTATTCTAGTTTCTATTTTATTTTTTAATGATTAAATTCATGAAAAGAATGAAGAACAACCTCACTATTAAGAAACTTGTTCATAATGATTATGATTATTCACACCCAATATTGAATGTAGATAATAACTAACAAATAAACATATAGTGAAACATTATAAATGAATATTTTAATAGAATATATATATATATATGAAAATTTTCTAATATATATGATTAAGATAAAAATGTATTATAAATGATATTAAAATAACTTTAGTGGATGTTAAGAATTGAGGTAATGATTTATTATCTAAAATTTTCACCCCATGAGAAATATTCCTTATTATACACCATTAATTGTATGGAATGGTATATCTATTGACCATTTTATATTTTACATAATTTTCCTTTTTATTATTCATGGTATATAATTTTCCATTTGAAATAAAATCCTTATTGGGATTTAGAATCAAAAGCATCCAAGTTTGTAAATGATCTTTGTCTAAAATCTAATTTCTTGGGAAATGATTGATATTGAGAAAAATTAATTATTTTTTATGGTTTAATCACATTTATACTTATTTTATATATGAAATATATTCCATCTCATTATATTTTAATGTACATTTCATGATGTTACCCCTCGTATCCTTTTAGTCTTATGTTACTAATATAATGAGGGATTCATTATCTGTCTCTTTTTAAAATAGATATCTATTTTAAAAGATAAATGATTTATGGATATTGAGTAATTTTAACTAAAAAACACTATTAATTTTATTCTTATCAGGTCAGTATTTTAGTTTTCCTTTTTATTATCCCTATTTTATTTACCCTGATGGTACATTAATTACCCATTGTAAGGAAATCAATCCTATATTTTCTTTTTAGTTGTGGACCTCATTTTTTCCATGACCATATTCATTGGAATCTTTTTTGAATTTCATTACATATTCCTAAATTATTTATAAAGGAAATATTACATGATTTTAACTTTAGTAATAGTTTTAATTAAAATCTTATCATTTCTTTTATGGTACTTTATCATCAATGTGTGAAAATAATCTCTTATTTTTTATTTCCATGTTGGCATATATTTCCACTCCTATTAGAATTTTATACGATACTTTCTATATAAGTTTTCATGGATTTTGAAATAAATAATTTTACTCATTGTTATATAACATATTTATTTTAGAATTATTTCAAAATATCAAAGTTTTTCTTTATTCCCGAATGGATTGTTTTCATAAACTTCTAAAAATTACTTTTCATCTATGTTATTATCCTTTAACATAACTTCTATTGGATTTAGGATCTTCATAAAATGATACCATATATCTCACTTATATTTATGTATTTCATAATGTAACATTCATTCAATGATATGATCCATCACTTATTTTTTCTTTCTAAATCATCTTTTATAATTGGCATTATTCTTCTTCAAATGTCATTCCAATGAGATCACATTATATTTACTTCCACGTTTGAAGGGTGTTCTCCTAGATGGAATAAATATATTGATTTGGGATATAATTGAATTAATAATATACCCCTTACAATATGTTGTGTTAGTTTTATGGATTCATTCATATAAATATATTCCATATTATTGATTAGGGAAATATTGAAAACTCATATACTTCTTATTGAAATAAGGATGTTAATTTCAAAATAATCTATGCTGGATATGTATTATATAGTATATGCATGAATTAATATGATTAATGCATTAGACATAATTATATATTAGTGGGGAATAGTATAGATAGTCCCTTATTATAATAATTGGTCTCAAGATACAAACTATCTTTGGTATCTTAGTTTATCCCTACCTTGAAAAAAACTTTCTCAGTCATAAGGGTTTAACAATGAGACAATGATGTATAATATCTCAATTAAATTGCATATAGAATTGAATTTTATTTCCAAAAATATCTATTTTTTATCTAAAGAACAATTTATTTATATCCATGTGATCTTTTCATTTTAATTGATATCCATGGGTATATTTTTCTTAATGTTTCGTTCTATTATAGAATTAGTTTTTTTATTTATTATGTCCTTATTAATTCTTCTCATATTATGCCCACTTAAGATATTTGATTATTATCTATTTTGTTTAGTATTATAAATACATTAATCTCACCCTTATTATTTGTTTTATTTCAAAGGTTATGATGAAATCTAACACATAATACATGTATATAAGAGTAGTGCGTTTGATCAATTTTATGGGAGATGTTGGTGACATACTATGAATTAAATAGTTTGTTATATAGTGGAAAAAATATTCATTTAATGATAAATACACGGGATTGGTAATTTACATATTTTTAAAAACTCTCTAGGACTCTAAAATTAAAAGGATCTCCCCATGTAATGGAGTCAATAGTTTTTAGTGATATTTTAATTATTTATAGTTAATATGTAGTAACATCAAGTTATTTGAAATCTAGTATTTAAATAAATTGTTTATTCACACCAAATTCTTAGAGAAAGGGTACAAGATTTAAAATTAACATAAAATGGTTAATTATATTAATGATATTTATTTCATTATATTAATAGTATTATAAAAGATTTATAGACTGCTAAGAATAATCAAACATTATAGATCCGGGTTATAACAAACACATCTTTCTTGGATAATTTACTTTGAAAGACATAATAAAAATATATTATATTGGTATTTTTGTATGAAAAAAACATCATGGTCATACATAAAAATATTGGGGATTCATTTTTCTAGATATGGGCTCAAATATAGTGCTTAATGTGTTTGGATACATAAAGATAGAATGTGTTCTTTTATAATTGTAAGGAGTAAAACCATTTATATCATAAGAACCTTTAAATATAATAAATGCCTTTCCCTTGGAAAGATTATCCTATTTAGTAAAATATCTATGGTAATATTTCATATGTTTCAAATGCAATCATCCAATCAAGTTAAATAATGGTATAGTTATTTTTGAATCTTTATCTCTTAATTTTAGATTCTCTTTAGCCCTTTTTACCCTTACCATGGTGACTAATCATTACTACGAGAAATTATTTACATGAATAAAGATAATATGGAAATTATTATATAATTTTACACCACTAATTCCAAATATTATATTCATTTTATAAATTCAATTTCTATATGTTTTAAAAATTATTTGTTAAATAAATAAAAAAATACCAAAAAATGAATTTTATAAAATTTAATATTATGAATAAACCTTGTTATATAGAAGAATAAAATATATAATTAATCTTTTTAACATATAATTATTTATGAGTAAAAACTAAGAGTTATGTGAATTTAAAAATAAATGAAAATAAAATTGTACATTTTTAATACATAATAAATTTAAAATTTATGATATTTTAGAAAAAAATATTCTTCACTATTCAACAAAAAATAACCCTTTTGAAAAAAAACAAAAAAATCACCAATAGAAATATTTTATCTAATAAATTAAAAAAATGCTCATTTAATCAAATTAGAATTAAAATATAAAAAAATTATCTTTTTTATCAAAATAAAAAATTGAAGAATCAAATTATTTTAAAAAATGATTCTTTTTATATTTATGTCTTTTTAAAACTTTTTCATTTCAATTATCCATGTCACACACCGACCTATATAATTATTTTATTTTATTATTCCTATATCATTAAATAAATTTTAGTTGAGGTTCTAGTTGAATCTCGAAAGAAATTTTTGAGCTTATGTTAAAAAGTGCATGCTTTTGAGTTGACTTCATTGGGTGCACATTGAGAGCACATTTTGGAAACCCGATACGGATTCACCCAGTCAACTGTGTGACCTCGCCTTCTTTGAAAAATTAAAATGAGTAAATTCTGTAATTAATTATATCATTTAAATTTTTTATTGTTAATAATTTCTTCATTAATAAAATGAAATGAATAATTTAATTTTTTTTATTTTTATTATCATGCTATTATTATTATTATTATTAAAATTATAAGGTTTAAAAAAAATATAATTAAAACCAAATCTGTGCGCACCAACAATCCTCCCTTTCTCCAATCTCCCTACCCCCTCTCTTTGTGCGGTGTAAACACCCCCTGTGCCACCTCCCTCCCGGTCGCACACCCATATCTGGAAAACTCCCTATTGGTTGCACCTCTATCCGGCGACCCATCTCTTAGAAACGCTCTCCTGTACAATGACCTTGCTTGAGTCCATGCCTCTGTCTGGTGACCCCACTCCCAGACGCACGCCCTTGTCCAGCGAACCCCCTTCCTGGACACCGCCTCCCTCTCCAAACCGACCGGCTCTGTCTCCCAACCAACCGCCCCCGTCATGAACACCTCCTTTGGATAACCTGAAACCCCCCCTGGAGTTCCCTATTCATAACACACCACCCCTAATACATGGTCCCCAATGAGCTGCCACTCACTGGTGTCACCCCCTCGCCGGCGTCACCCCCTTGTTGGCGTCCTTCCCCTCAAGCCACCATTTTTCTCTTCCATAAGGGTTTGGTTTGAGTTTTCTTTACGAGGTTTTGGTAACATAAACCATAGTTGTTAGAGGTCAATTTATTTAGTTAAATCTTCTAATTATGGGTTCGTTTTGGTTTCTTTATGTTAGGTTCAAATTCCCAGGGGTACGTTTGACGTTCACTTGATGTTTCACACTGATTTTTGGGAATTCTTCATTGATTGTGGTAGGAATCTTTTCATGTTTCCTTTAAAATTTAGATAAAATTGGTTTTTTTATTTTTATGAAAACTCCTACATTGATAAATAGTGTTCTATTATTTTTTGAATCATTTTATTTAGTGAAATGAGGTTGTTTTACAGGGTAAACATTTGGTGGTAAAGTTAAATTACTTGTTTAATTTATTCAGCATGGTTTTCATTTTTGTATATAGTGTGAATATGGTTTATGTTGAATTTAAGTGTGTTTTGGGTTTTAAGTAGTATTTTTATCTAAAATTGGATGTTTTTCTGGTTCGAAATCCTGATGTGTCATGACCCGTCCCCCAAGGCCCGTGCCGTGAATACCCCAAGCCCACCTTCCATAGGCCAGGGTTTAAGAACCTGGTTCTCATTCTTGAGGTACGAGTTTCTTCTTTTCTCTTTTCCTTAAGTATTTTTGAGAAAATAAGGAAAATGGGAGAAAATACTAAATTTTGTGACTACACGCCGTGTAATTTTCCACACGCTGTGTTCTTTGGTCATGTAGAAGGAGTACATAGGGCGTGTAGGCCGGTCGATGATGATAGGTGTAAAAACTGACTACACACCGTTTAGTGGGTATTTACACACCATGTAGTTAGTCGGAAGGAAAACAGTAAGGCAGTGGCCAACTGAGCGATAGTACACACCGTGTACTCAGGTATTACACACCGTGTACTCATGTCGACAGATGAACAGTGCCACACTGGCGAGAATCTGACAAAGGAACAGTTAAAAAAATAAAAACTACATGTCATGTACCTAATAGTACACATCGTGTAGTCTGTTTTTTTTTTGATTAAAATTGGAAGTAGCCTCCCCTATTCACAGGGAAGGCTTAGAACTGGAAGAGAGCTCAGGAGGGACGACCAGAGCTTTAGAGATCACCCGATCGACCACCGAGAATCCGATTCCGCCTCCGTCGATGTCGTTGGAACCGCACGGGTGAGTTCTTCCTTCTCCTTGCGTAGATCTTTACAATTATTCTTCTAAAGAGAGTTATTTACATTTGAAGGAGTTTTATTTTATCTCAGATCTACATTGTTCTCAGGAATTTCGAGGAGCGTCGTTCACCTATATTGATCAGGGGTGATCGAGGTAGGTGGTCTGGTGTTTAAATTCCAACTACTGTGTGTTTTTGTGTACCAATGGGAAACGAACCCATGTTGGGGTTTCATGTGGCTGAGGCCTTGTCTATTTTATATACCTAGAATTTCATAGGTTTTTTAATGAAATTGTAAAACTGCTATTTGGGATCGCTGCTTGGATACAGGACCACCCCAGGGATGCGTTCCTCTATTTAGCTATTTGGCCAGGTTACCTGAGGGTGTACTGTAAATTTTTAGCATGTCTTAAATTACCTTGAGAGGAATTGTATAAAAATTTCTTGTTTATATATTGGGAATGGCCTAGTTACTTTTTTAGCCTGAGGGCAGTGTTGTGATTATCCTGTGGGCAGTGCTCTGTTCAGCCTGAGGGAAACTTCTTTCGTGCCTGTAGGAAGTAGATTCTGTGCCTGTGGGTGACACCTCGTATGCCTGTGGGCATTATTTGATATGCCTGTGGGCATATTCCTGTGGGTTTGGATTCTCTTTACCTGAGGGTAAGGGTTTACGTGCCTGAGGACATTGACTGTTTACTTAGAAATACACTGTGGTGTTTTCCTGATATTGAATGATTAAATGAATATTAAAATGGAAATACGACTGTTAGAGTTAGTTACTTTTTAGTACTGCTTAGCTTATTGCATTTTACTACTACACATTGCTGTTGCACATTTACATTGATAGTTGGGCACAGATCTTTGGTGGGTGCATACTGAGATTTATTTCTCACACCCTGTTCGGGGTCATGTCTTCGGCCCCAAAAAGATTACATTTATACAGGTATGGATAAGGGAAAGGGTCCCTATACTGGTACATGAGTGTTGCTGAGGTGTAGGGACCATGGGACCGAGCCTAGGCTTGTGATGCTACCTGCTATTCTGCTTTGTTTGTTGTACCTGTACTTTTCATTGTATTGTATTGTTGTGTAACATGTTCTATATGTTTTCATAGAATAGTGACATTCTGCATCTTGATATATATATATATGACTGCTAGTTCTTTTTACTCCAGTTGTCCTTTTCATTTGTATAATGTTTACTGCTTCCACTGTTGTATATTGTTCTTGTATTCTGCTACGCTACACTTTGACAAATGAGGGCATAGCTTCCCCACTATCAGACCTGGTCCCTCGCTGCTAGTCGGCAACCTATGAAATTTGGGGAAATGCGCTTGAGGTCATGTGACCAACCGAGTTCGGGGAACCCGTGGAGTGGTACCCGGATCCGAGATGTTACAAAGTGGTACCAGAGGCGGTTCGTTTCTTTGACTTACTATTTGGAGACTTAGTCAGGGATAGGACGGAAATGGTAGTTGGTAATAAGCTGTGCCCGGGAGTAGATAACCCGTGTCTAAGGAAGATCCAGCCTACCTCGTATTTTTTCAATTATTCTGATTTTTCAAATTTTACAGTTGATTTGATTTTCACAATTGGGTGACACACTTGTGTTGTGCTGTTTATATGTTATCCATGTGTTCTATTTAGTTGCAACCCGATGAGATGAGGGTTTCCATATCATGAATCATTTAGTCACATGCTATAAATCACATTCCATGCATAGTTTCATGCCATGTAGATGCATTAGAAATTGTATGTAGTTGTGATAGTTGTTGTGCTAGAAAAGCATGCTGTTGTGATAGATGATTTGATAAAAACCTGCTATGTGATAGGGTATTTCTGAGTGATCCTGTTGATGGAATGGATGCCAAAATTTGGTTATTGAGGAGTATGGTCCCTCATTGACCGGAATTTGGTGGATCATTGGCTGTTTACCGCATTATAAACATAGATGAGATGTTAAACTTTGATTTGGGGTGAGTATGGGCCCTCAGGGATCGGAATTTGGTACTTAGGTGTTGTTTTTCAGTATTTTTTAGGCTCCGGAGTAGTATCTAAGGCTTACTATCTGGAAAACCCAAGATACATGTCGTGTAGTTATATGGGCACACACCATGTGTTCTTCTGTTTTTGAAGAAATGAAAACTTTTTGAGTACACGTCGTGTACCCTTCGTACATGCCGTGTAGTCTCTTCCTGTGTCATAGACCATGTGGGCGGGGACATGGGGTAGGGAATGGTTTTGAAAAAAAAACACTGTGTACTGGATGTACACGCCATGTAGTGTTGACCCATAGTCTGCCCGTGTAACTAACAACACAGACGGAGGAGACCTTGAGACATACACGCCGTGTCCACCATGGAACACGTCGTGCAGTCTGACTTGGGGACCCGACCATGTAACTAACAAACAAGGGTCAATGTTACCTCTTCTTGAACACACCGTGTACCTGAGGGACATGCTGTGTAGTCCTTACTGGTGGGAGACTGTGTGGATTTAGCTGTGTGGCTAGGGAAACGGGGTGGTGTACACGCCGTGTGTGGGTGTAACATGTCGTGTGGTGTCATCCGAGTAGTCGGCCATGTCACGAACGACACATGCAGTTAGAAATTAAACCATACATGCCGTGTAGATTCCATACATGCCATGTAGTCTTGTTCAAAGTGAGATGCATGTCTTAGCCTTGTAGAAGGACTTGGGCAGGGAAAGGGGATTCAAGTACATGCCGTGTAGTTAGAAGGCACACCGTGTGTTTGGGGTGTTACACGACCATTTTAAGTTGGGGTACATGCCCATGTGAATTCTTGCGAGAACACGCTGTATATTTTTATACACGCTGTGTAGTCAGGTTTTGTAAATTTTGAAAACTTTCCTTCTCCATCTCCTTATTTTCGATCTTTTATAATCTTGATCTAAGGTGTGCTTTTGACATTGTAGAGTCATGCCGCCGAGAAGACCACACATTGTTCGCCAGGAGAGTAGTAATGATTATACTTCAGAGATGGTAGGCCATGGGATACCAGTGGATTCTACAGCAGAGCCAGATGCGGCGCCAGCCATTATACCAGACAGAGGCGCGGATGCGCAGTTCTGTGAAGGATTCATGCGATTCATGCGGACCTTTCAGGGAGCACCGCCAACTGCCACATCTATGGAAGAGCTGACATGTATCTTCCAGAAGCAGTATCCACCTACGTTTTAAGGGGATGGAGGAACACAGACTGTGGAGTCTTGGATGGATTAATTGTAGACTATTTTCGAGCATCTTTAGACACCTCTAGGGCGGAGGGTCAAGCTCGCAACTTATATGCTGCGTGATTCATCCAAGAGGTGGTGGGATGTTACCACTGAGTCAGAGCATCACATATACATGGAATGTGAATATTTTCAGACTTATTTCTATGACTTCATCTTCTCAGAGACGCTGAGGGAAGATAGAGCTCGAGAGCTCATGAATCCGCAGTAGGGTTCTATGTCGGTGATGGATTATTCTGCTCGTTTCACTGAGCTTGAGTTTTTTTCACCCCTTCTGGTGGGTGATGAGATGTTGAGAGATAGAAGCTTTGAGTATGGTATTCGATATGACATCCGAGCACTGGTGAATGATTTCAGGTTGCCTACCGTACATGATATTGTGAACTAGGCACTGATTACCGATCGGAACCTGTGGGAAGCTAGTTGTGTGGGCCCAGGCGGTTCAGCACCAGTTTATTGTACTATTTCTACCAGTAAGAGGAAGAGAGATATGGACTTCTCTCATGGTGGAAGTATCGGCCAGAAGAATGTTTCAGGTGGCCAGGTCATGTGCTACCAGTGTGGTAAGGAGGGGCACAAGAGACCGCAGTGTCCACGTGACCCAGTGGAATGCCGAGCTTGCGGCAAGATGGAGCATCTACAGTGCTTTTGCCGGGTGTTTCCACCAGTGGCTAGTGAGAGGGGTTCTGTGCAGAATCCACGTGCGGGAGTAGGGAAAACATCTTCTTACCAGTTAGGTAACTGGAATATGTCAGGGCGTGCAGGTAGAGATGATGGTTGTGGCTGTGGTATCCAGACACGAGAATCTCAGAGGCAGCAGGGCGGGACAACTCAGGGTAGCCCGACTTTGTCGTAGGGCCACGACACTGAGCAGGCATATGCAGTGCAACAGACCCAATAGGATCAGGATCCCGGACCTTCTACTGTCAGAGGTACTATTCTAGTAGATTTTGTCTTATCTTCAGTAATTTTCGATACGGGTGCTACACATAGCTTTGTATCTTTTCCTGTTGTGGAGAGCCTTGGGCTCTGTGTTTCTTCTTCTTCTAATGTTATGATGCTAGACACTCCATTGGGGACTATAATGGCTGGTGTGCGTCAGTGTAAGGAGTTCCCCCTTGATTATGGTGGGTGTCACTTCCTTTGGGACCTCTATGTCTTAGAGATAATGAGCTATGATGTCATTCTTGGGATGGAATGGTTGGTTCCCTTTCGATCCTTTGTAGACTGCTATCGTCGTAGGGTGTGTTTCATGTTACCAGAGGGCGGAGAGTTTCAATACAAGGGTGAGTGGGATGTTCAGGTGAGTCGAGCTAGAACGAAGCATCGTGGGTGAGGTGGAGTCACAGCCCAAATTGCGAGTTTATATCTGGATGAACCGGGAACTTGTCAGAAATATTCCCCTCCAGTGGTTGATCGTTTTTAGGGATGTCTTCCCGGATGACTTTTCAGGTCTACCTCCAGAGCGTGAGGTGGATTTCTCTATTGAGCTTGTGCCAGGAGCAGCGCTGGTATCCTTTCCTCCTTATAGGATGGCTACACCTGAGTTACAGGAGCTCAAGAGACAATTAGAGTAGTTATAGTCAAAGGGTTTTATCTGACCAAGTACTTCTTGTTGGGGTTCTCCGGTCCTTTTTGCAAAGAAGGCAGACGGTACCCTCAGACTCTATGTGGATTATTAGAAGCTGAACTAGTTGACGGTCAAGAACCAATATCCCTTACCAAGGATTGATGATCTTTTTGATCAACTTTGAGGTGCACGAGTGTTCTCAATGATTTACTTGAGATCTTGATATCATCAGTTGCGCGTTAGACCATCTGATATACCTCTCATAGCCTTCAAGAGTAGGTATGGTCTATATGAGTACTTGGTGATGCCGTTCAAACTTACAAACTTGCCAACAATTTTCATGGCTCTGATGAATTGTGTGTTCCATCCTTATCTGGATTCTTTTGTGGTAGTATTCATGGAAGATATCTTGGTGCACTCTCAAAGTCAACATGACGATGCCACCCATCTTGAGATCGTGCTGAGTACAATGAGAGAGCATCGACTATATGATAAGATCTCAAAGTGCCACTTTTGGATAGACTATATTTACTTCCTGGGTCATATCATCTTAGAGGAAGGAGTTGCCGTAGACCTAGAGAAGGTGAGAGCAGTAGTTTCCTAGGAGAAGCCTAAGAACGTGTTTGAGATACAAAGTTTCTTGGGTCTGGCTGGTTACTACATGCATTTTATACAGGACTTCTCCCACTTAGCAGCTCCATTGAAGGGTTTGACTAAGAAGGGCGTGAAGTTTGTTTGGAACGAAGTTTGAGAGAAAAACTTTCAAGAGATAAAGGGAAGGATGACATCAGCACCACTATTGATACTCCCAGAGTAGGGAAAGAGCTATACAGTTTACTGTGATGCATCAGGTTTTGAGCTAGGAGCTGTGTTGATGCAGGGCGATTGAGTTGTTGAGTAGAGGTCTCGGTAGTTGAGGCCACATGAGAGGAATTACCTGACGCATGACCTCGAGTTGGCTGTAGTTGTTCATGCGTTATGCTATTGCATACATTATCTCTTGGGAGAGATTTTTTTGGTTTTCACTGACCACAAAATTCTAAAGTATATATTTACTCAGTGTGACTTGAATATGAGGCAGTGAAGGTGGGTCGAATACCATCAGTCCTTCAATTTTGAGCTTTCTTATACACCTAGTAAGGGTAATGCAGTAGCCGATGCACTGAGCATGAAGACTTAGACACATGTGCTTCATGAGGCCAGTGGTGAGTGGAAAATTATGGCTTTGTTCTCTAAGATGCATTTGGAGGTTCACGACAGTCAGGGGAAAACCTATATTTCATCTTTAGCTTTGACTTATACCCTCCTGGATAGAGTGAGGATGAGACAGATATCTGATTCAGAAGGCCTAGTTCTATGGGAGTTGGTGGCAAGTGAGGACCCTCCTCTCGGATAGACGATAGGCGATGATGAGGTACTAAATTTCCACAGACGAGTATGGGTTCCAGGGGATATATGTGAGGAGTTGATGCAAGAGTTTCATGATTCATATTGGGCAGTTCATCCAGGAGTTACCCAGATGTACCGTGACTTGAGACGTCAGTACTGGTTGCCAGGTATGAAGAGAGAAGTAGCTGGTTTTTTTTACGAGATGTTCCACCTATCAGCAGGTGAAGGTGGAGCATCTCAAGCTAGCTGGACTGTTACAGCTGTAACCGATTCCAGAGTGGAAATGGGATGATGTCTCGATAGATTTCGTGATTGGGTTGTTGAGGTCACCTCGAGGCAGTGATGCTGTGTGGGTTTTTGTGGAAAGACTCACGAAGGTATCTCACTTTTTGCTGATCAAGGAGACCTTCAGTGTTGACGAGCTTAGAAAGATGTATATCTGAGAGGTTTTACGTCTTCATGGGGTCCCTCATTTTATCATTTTAGATAGGGATGCCCGTTTTACATCTCGTTTATGGAAGAGTTTTCAGAGGGCACTGGGTACACAGGTGCTTCTGAGTAGAGATTACCACCCTTAGACCGATGGTCAGTCAGAGCATACGATACAGGTGCTAGAGGACATGCTGCGTGCTTGCATCCTAGACTTTTGGGGCTCCTGGGAGAACCATACAACCCTAGTCGAATTTTCTTATAATAATACTTTTCATGCAACTATTGAGATGGAACCTTACGAGGATTTATATGGTAGGCCATGTCGATCACCCTTGTGGTGGATGGAGGAAGGTGAGGCAGCTTTACTAGGACCACGTCTCATGTAGGAGACTTCTGAGCAGGTTCAGTTGATTCAGAAGCGGATGGCTACAACACAGTCTCATCAGAAATCTTATGGTGATCGCCACAGACGACCCTTGGAGTTCGTGGTCAGGGATCAGGTGTTCTTGCGTGTTTCACCGAGGTTTGGACACAGACGGATCAGGTGACAGGGTAAAAATTCACTGAGGTATATGGGGAAATTTGAGATTCTTGATAGAGACGGGCCAGTTGCCTATCGGTTTCAGTTACCATAGAAGTACCGGGCCATGCACGATGTCTTCCATGTATCTCAGTTGCTCCGCTATCATTCAGACCCGTCTCACGTCTTTCAGCCCAAGGAGGGTGAGCTTCAGATAGATGCTTCCTTTTAAGAGCATCCAATTCGTATCGTGGATAGGAGAACGAAGGTTCTCTGAGGCAGGTCAGTTCCTCTCGTACAGGGGCTCTGGCAGCATGGCCGAGTTCATAACGAAACCTGGGATCAGGAGACTGATGTACGTGCTCAGTGCCCAAAGTTGTTCTGAGATTTATCTTCACCACCCTTGGAAGGTCAATTCGGGGACAAATTTCTTTAAGGGGGGAAGTTTGTAAGAACAAAGTTCTTATTCTTGAGGTACTGGTTTCTTATTTTCTCTTTTCCTTAAGTGTTTTTGAGAAAATAAGGAAAATGGGAGAAAATCCTAAATTTTGTGACTACACGCCATGTACATTTCCACACACTGTGTTCTTTGTCTGTGTGGAAGGAGTACATAGGGCATGTAGGCCGGTCGATGATGATGGGGGTAAAAACCGACTACAGACCGTGCATTGGGTATTTACATGCCGTCTAGTCAATCGGCAGGCAAACAGTAAGGAAGTGGCCGACTGAATGACAGTACACGCCATGTACTCAGGTATTACACACCATGTACTCATGTCGATAGATGAACAATGCCACACTGGCGAGAAGCCACCTAAGGAACAGTTAAAAAAAATGAAAACTACATGTCGTGTACCCAATAGTACACACCGTGTAGTCTGTTATTTTTTCTTAAAATGCGTAGTAGCATCCCCTATTCATAGAGATGGCTTAGAACAGAAAGATAGCTCGGGAGGGATGCCCAGAGCTTTTGAGATCACCCGATCGAGCATCGAGAATCCAATTCCACCTCCGTCGATCTCGTTGGAACCGCACTGGTGAGTTATTCCTTCTACTTGCGTATCTATTGCCAATTATTTTTCTAAAGAGAGTTATTTACATTTGAACTAGTTTTCTTTAACCTCAGATCTACGTCATTCTCGGGAATTTCAAGGAGCGTCGTTCTTTTATATTGATCATGGGAGATCGAGGTAGGTGGTCTGGTGTTTAAATTCCAATTGCTTTGTGTTTTTGTGTAAGAATGGGAAATGAACCCATGTTGGGGTTTCATGTGGATGAGGCCTTGGCTGTTTTATATACCTAGAATTGCATAGGTGATTTAATGAATTTGTAAAACTGCTGTTTGGGATCGCTGCTTGGATCCAGGACCCCCCCAGGGATGCGTTCCTCTATTTAGCCATTTGGCCAGGTTACCCGAGGGTATACCATAAATTTTTAGCATGTCTTAAATTACCTTGAGAGGAATTGTATATAAATTGATTGTTTATATATTGGGCATGGACCAATTACTTGTTTATCCTGAGGGCAGTGTTGTGATTAGCCTGTGGGAAGTGCTCTGTTCAGCCTGAGGGATACTTCTTTCATGCCTGTGGGCTGTAGATTCTGTGCCTATGGGTGACACATCATACGCTTGTGGGAATTATTTGATATGCCTGTGGCCAAATTCCTATGGATTTGGATTCTCTTTACCTAAGGGTAAGGGTTTACGTGCCTGAGGAGACTGACTGTTTACTTAGAAATACACTGTGGTGTTTTCCTGATATTTAATGATTAAATGAATATTAAAATGGAAATACAATAGGTAGAGTTAGTTACTTTTGAGTACTTATTAGCTTATTTCATTTTACTACTGCACAATGCTGTTGCACATTTACACTGACAGTTGGGAACAGATCTTTGGTGGATGCCTACTAGGTTTTATTTCTCACACCTTGTTTGGGGTCATGTATTTGGACCCAAACAGAATACATTTATGAAGGTATGGATAAGGGAAAGGGTCCCTATATAGGTATAAGAGTGTTGCTGAGGTGTAGGGGAGCATGGGACTGAGCTCAGGCTCACGATGCTACCGAGTGTTCTGCTTTGTTTGTTGTACCTGCACTTTTCAGTGTATTGTACTGTTGTGTAACATGTTCTGGCTATTTTCATAGAATAGTGACATGCTGCATCTTGATATTTATATACATATATATATATATATGACTGCCTATTCTTTTTTACTTCAGTTGTACTTTTCAGTTGTATAGTGTTTACTGCTTCTGTTGTTGTATGTTGTTCTTGTATTCCACTACACTACACTTTGACAAATGAGGGCATAGTTTCCCCACTTTCAGACCTGGTCCCTTGCTGCTAGTTGGAAGCCTCTGGAATTTGGTGAAATTCACTTGAGGTCATGTTACCAACCGGGTTCGGGGCACCCGTGGAGTGGTACCTAGATCTGGGACATTACAAAGTGGTGTCAGAGGTAGTTCGTTTCTTTGACCTACTATTTCAATCCTTAGTCTGGGATAGGAAGGAAATGGTAGTTGGTAATAAGCTATACCTAGGAGTAGCTAACCTGTGTATAGGGAAAAGCCATCCTACCTCGTATTTTTGCAATTATTCTGATTTTACAAATTTTACAGTTGATTTGATTTTCACCATTGGGTGACGCACTTGTGTTGTGCTGTTTATATGTTATCCATGGGTTCTATTTAGTTGCAACCCGATGAGATGAGGGTATTCCATCTCATGCATAATTTAGGAACATGATAGAAATCACATGCCATGCATAGTTCCATGCCATGTCGATGCATTAGAAATTACAAGTTGTTGTGATAGTTGTTGTGCTAGAAAAGCATGCTATTGTGATAGCTACTTTGATAAAAACCTACTATGTGATAGGGTATTTTTATGTGAGCCTGTTGATGGAATGGACTCCAAACTTTGGTTATTGAGGAGTATGGGACCTCATTGACCAGAATTTTGTGGATCATTGGATGTTTACTACATTATAAACACAGATGAGATGTCAAACTTTGATTCATGGGGATTATATGCCCTCACGGATCAGAATTTGGAACTTAGGTGTTGTTTTTAAGTATTTTCTAGGTACCAGAGTAGTATATGAGGCTTACTGTCTGGAAGACCCAGGATACACGCCATGTAGTTCTATCGGCACATTCCGTGTGTTCTTCTGTTCGGGAAGAAATGAAAACTTTTTGAGTACATACCATGTACCCTCAGTACAGACCGTGTAGTCTCTTCCCGTGTCATAAACCGTGTGGGTGGGGACACAGGGTAGGGAATGGTTTTGGGAAAAACACTCTATGTAACGGATGTACAGGCCATGTAGTGTTGACCCAGAGTCCGGCCGTGTGATGAACAACACAGATGGAGGAGACCTTGAGACATACATTTCGTGTCCACCATGGAACACGCCGTGTAGTCTGACCTGGGGACCCGACCATGTAACTAACAAACACGGGTTGGTGTTACCTCTTCTTGAACACGCCGTGTACCTGAGGGACACGCCGTGTAGTCCTTACCAGTGAGATACCATGTGGACTTAGCTGTGTGTCTAGGGAAATGGGGTGGTGTACACGCCGTGTGTGGGTGTAACACGACGTGTGGTGTCAGCTGAGTAGTCGTCGGTGTCACGAACGACACGGGCAGTTGGAAATTAAACCATACACACCGTGTAGATGCCATACATTCCATGTAGTCTTGTTCAAAGTGATCCGCGTCGCTTAGCCGTGTAGAAGGACTCAGGTAGGGAAAGGGGATTCAAGTACACGCCGTGTGTTTGGGGTGTTACAAGGCCAGTTTAAGCTGGGGTACACGCCCATAT
The DNA here is from genome assembly GCA_963277665.1 of Viscum album. NCBI lineage: Eukaryota > Viridiplantae > Streptophyta > Magnoliopsida > Santalales > Viscaceae > Viscum > Viscum album. The sequence continues at coordinate 584,758,560 of OY728141.1, read as the reverse complement.
GAATGCTTGTGAGAACACACTATGTAGTTTTATACATGCCGTGTAGTCAAGTTTTTTAAATTTTGAAAACTTTCCTTCTCCGTCTCCCTATTTTCGGTCTTTGATAATCTTGATCTAAGGTGTGCATTTGACCATGTAGAGTCATGCCACCGAGACAACCACGTGTTGTTCTCCAGGAGAGCGACAATGATTATACTCTAGATATGGTAGGCCATGAGCTACCAGTGGATCCTATATCAGAGCCAGATGCGATGCCAGCCGTTGTACCGGACATAGGTGCAAATTCACAGTTCCGTGAAGGCTTCATGCGGTTCATACAGACCTTTCATGGAGCACCGCCGGCTGCCAAATCTATGGCATATATGAAACGTATCTTCTAGCAGCAACATCCGCCTATGTTTTTAGGGGATGGAAGACCACAGGATGTGGAGTCTTGGATGGATTCATTGCAGACTATTTTGAGCATCTTGAGACACCTCCAGGGGAGAGCGTCAAGCTCGCGACTTATATGTTGCGTGATTCCACCAAGAGCTGGTGGGATGTTACCACCGAGTCAAAGCATCACAGAGACATGGCTTGGGAAGATTTTCAGACTGCTTTATATGACTTCTTATTCCCAGATATGCTGAGGGAAGATAGAGCTCGAGATTTCATGAATCTGAAGCAGGGCACTATGTCGGTGATCGATTATTCTACTTGTTTCACCGAGCTTCAATGTTTTTCACCAGTTATAGTGGGTGATGAGACGTTGAGAGGTAGACAATTTGAGGATGGTCTTCGATATGACATCTGCGCACTGGTGAATGCTTTCAGGTTGCCTACCGTGCATGTTATTGTGAACCAGACACTGATTATCAAGTAGAACCTGCGGGAAGCTAGTGTTGTGGGCTAGGGCAGTTCAACACGAATTTATGGTACTATTTCTACTGGTAAGAGGAAGAGACAGATGGAATTCTCTCATGGTGGAAGTACCAACTAGAAGAATGTTTCAGGTGGCCAGGTCATGTGCTACCAGTGTGGTAAGGAGGGGAACAAGAGACCACAATGTCCACATGACCTAGTGGAATGTCGAGCTTGTGGCAGGATGGGGCATCTGCAGCGCTTTTGCAGGGAGTTTCCACAAGTGGCTAGTGAGAGGGGTTCTATTCAGACTCCAGGTGCGGGATAAGGACCAGAAGATTCTTACCAGTCGAGAAACTAGAATACGTCAGGGCGTTCAGGAAGAGATGGTGGTCATGGCCGTGGTAGCTAGACACCAGGATCTTAGAGGTAGCAGGGCAGGACAGCTCAGGGTAGCCTGGCTGTGTCGCAGGGCTGCGACACTGGGCAAGAATATGCAGTGCAACAGACCCAACAGAAGCAGGATCCCGGAACTTCTACTGTCAGAGGTACTATTCTAGTAGCTTCTGTCTTATCTTCAGTACTTTTCGATATAGGTGCTACACATAACTTTGTATCTGTGCCTGTTGTGGAGAGGCTTGGGATCTGTGTTTCTTCTTCTTCTGATGTTATGATGCTAGACACTCCGTTGAGGACTAGAACGGCTGGTGTGCATTAGTGTAAGGAGTTCCACCTTGAGGTTGGTGGGTGTCACTTCCATTGGGACCTCTATTTCTTAGAGATGACGAGCTATTATGTCATTCTTGGGATGGACTGGTTGGTTCCCTATCAAGACTTTTTAGACTTCTATTGTCGTAGGGTGCGTTTCACGTCACCAGAGGGCGGAGAGTTTCTATACAAGGGCGAGTGGGATGTTCAGGCGAGTTGAGCTAGACCAGAGCATCATGGACGTGGTGGAGTCATAGACTAGATTGCGAGTTTATATCTGGATGACCAGGGAACATATCAGAAGAATTTCCCTCCAGTGTTTGATTGTTTCATGGATGTCTTCCTGGATGACTTTTCAGGCCTACCTCTAGAGCGTGAGGTGGATTTCTCTACTGAGCTTGTTCCAGGAGTAGTGCTGGTATCCATTCCTCCTTATAAGATGGCTACACCTGAGTTACAGGAGCTCAAGAGATAGTTAGAGGAGTTACAGTAAAAGGGTTTTATCCAACACAGTACTTCTCCTTGGGGTTCTCCAGTCCTTTTTGCGAAGAAGGCGGATGGTACCCTCAGACTCTGTGTGGATTATTGGAAGCTGAACCAGTTGAATGTCAAGAAACGATATCCCTTACCAAGTATTGATGATATTTTTGATCAACATTGAGGTGCATGAGTGTTCTAGAATATTGAATTGAGATCCGAATATCATCAGTTGCACTTTAGACCATCTGATATACCTCTCACAGCCTTCAGGAGTAGGTACGGTCTATATGAGTAGTTGGTGATGCCGTTCTAACTCACAAACGCGCCAACAGTTTTCATGGCTCTGATGAATCATGTCTTCCATCCTTATCTGGATTCTTTTGTGGTAGTATTTGTGGATGATATCTTGGTGTACTCTCACACTCGACACAACCATGCCACCCATCTTGAGATCGTGCTGAGTACACTGAGTGAGCATCAGCTATATGCAGAGCTCTCAAAGTGCCACTTTTGGATGGACCAGATTCACTTCCTGGGTCATATCATCTCATAGGATGGAGTTGCAGTAGACCCAGAGAAGGTGAGAGTAGTAGTTTCATGGGATCAGTCTAAGAACATGTTTGAGATACAGAGTTTGTTGGGGCTAGCTGGTTACTACAGGTGTTTTATACAAGACTTCTCCCGTTCAACAGTGCCATTGGCGGGTTTGACTAAGAAGGGTGTGAAGTTCATTTGGACTGAAGCTTGCAGGACAACCTTTCAGGAGTTGAAGGGAAGGTTGACACCATCACCAATCCTAATACTCCCAGAGCAGGGAAAGATCTATACAGTTTACTATGATACATTGGGTTTTGGGCTAGGAGATGTGTTGATGCAGGGTGATCAAGTTGTTGTGTATGGGTCTCGGTAGTTGAGGCCACATGAGAGGAATTACCTGATGCATGAACTCGAGTTGGCTACAGTTGTTCATGCATTATGCTGTTGGAGACATTATCTCTTGGGAGAGAATTTTTTGGTTTTCAATGACCAAAAAAGTCTCAAGTATATATTTACTCAGTGTGACTTGAATCTGAGGCAGCGAAGGTGGGTTGAATACCTTCAGTCCTTCGATTTTGAGCTTGCCTATACACCTGGTAAGGGTAATGCAGTAGCCGATGCACTGATCAGGAAGACTCAGACACAGGCGGTTCATGAGGCCAGTGGGGAGTGGCAGCTTATGGATTTGTTCTCTGAGATGCATTTGGAGGTGCACGAAAGTCAGTAGAAAACCTATCTTTCATCTTTAGCTGTGACTTCTACCCTCCTGGATAGAGTGAGGATGAGACAACTATCTGATTCAGAAGGCCCAGTTCTATGGGAGTCAGTGGCAAGTGAGGACCCTCCTCCCGGATGGATGATAGGCGATGATGAGGTACTGCATTTCCATGGACGAGTATAGGTTCCAGGGGATATATACGAGGAGTTGATGCAGGAGTTTCATGCTTCAGCTTGGGCAGTTCATCCCAGAGTTTCCAAGATGTACCATGACTTGAGATGTCAGTACTGGTGGCCGGGTATGAAGACAGAAGTAACTGGTTTGGTTACGAGATGTTCCACCTATCAGCAAATGAAGGTGGAGCATCAGAGGCCAGCCAGACTGTTATTGCACTTACCCATTCTAGAGTGGAAATTGGATGATGTCGCTATAGATTTTGTGATTGATTTGCCGAGGTCACCTCGAGGAAATGATGCTGTTTGGGTTGTTTCGGACAAACTCATGAAGGTAGCTCACTTTTTTCCAATCAAGGAGACCTTCGGTGTTGACGAGCTCATAAAACTGTATATCTGAGAGGTTTTACATCTTGATGGGGTCCCTCATTCTATCGTTTCAGATAGGGACACCCATTTTATGTCTCATTTCTGGCGGAGTTTTCAGAGGGAACTGGGTACACAGGTGCTTCTGAGCACATCTTACCACCATCAGACCGATGGTCGGTCAGAGCGTACGATACAGGTGCTAGAGGACATGTTGCGTGCTTGCATTCGAGACTTTGGGGGCTCCTAGGAGAAGCATATAACCCTAGTCTAATTTGCCTATAATAATAGTTTTTAGGCAACTATTGAGATGGAACCTTATGAGGATTTATATGGTAGGCCATTCTGATCACCTTTGTACCGAATGGAGGCAAGTGAGGCAGCTTTACTGGGACCACGTCTCTTGCAGGAGACTTCTGAGGAGGTCCAGTTGATTCAAAAGTGGATGTATACTAAAAATTCTCGTCAGAAATCTTATGATAATATCCAAAAAGACCCTTGGATTTCATGGTCAAGGATCAGGTGTTCTTGCATGTTTCAACGAGGTTGGGACACAGACGGATCAGGAGACAAGGTAAACTTTCACCGAGGTATATGGGGCCATTTGATATTCTGGAGAGAGTCAGGCTGGTTGCCTATCGGTTTCAGTTACCACAGAGGTACCAGGACATGCACGACGTCTTCCATGTATCTCAGTTGCTCTTCTATCATTTAGACCCATCTCACATCTTTCAGCTCGAGGAGGTTGAGCTTCAGATAAGTGCATCCTTTGATAAGCATCCGATTCGTATCGTGGATAGGAGCACAAAGGTTCTCCGAGGCCGGTCAGTTCCTCTCGTATGAGTGCTATGGTAGCATGGCCAAGTATAGGAAGAAACCTGGGAGCGGGAGACCGACATATATGCTCAGTGGCCAGAGTTTTTCTAAGCTTTATCTTGGCCACCCATGGACGGGAAATTCGGGGACGAATTTCTTTATGGGGTGAAGTTTGTAAGAACCCTGTTCTTATTCATGAGGTATGAGTTTATTATTTTCTCTTTTCCTTAAGTGTTTTTCAGAAAATAAGAAAAATGGGAGAAAATCCTAAATTTTGTGACTACATGCCGTGTACTTTTCCACACGCCGTGTACTTTGGCTGTGTGGAAGTAGTACACAGGGCGTGTAGGCCGGTTGATGATGATGGGTGTCAAAAACCAACTACACGTCATGTAGTGGGTATTTACTTGCCACGTAGTCAGTCAGCATGAAAACAGTAAGGCGGTGGCCAGCTAAGCGATAGTACACGCTGTGTACTCAGGTATTACATGCTGTGTACTCATGTCAATAGATGAACAATGCCACGCTGGCGAGAAGCTACCGAAGGAACAATTAAAAAAATGAAAAATACACGACGTGTACCCAATAGTACACGTCGTGTAGTCTATTTTTTTTCTTAACATGGGTAGTAGCCTCCCCTGTTCACAGGGAAGGCTTATAACTGGAAGAGAGCTCGGGAAGGACAACCAGAGCTTTAGAGATCACCCAATCGTGCACCAGGAATCTGATTCCTCCTCCGTCAATCTCGTTGGAACCGTACGACTGAGTTCTTCCTTCTCCTTGCGTAGATATTTCCAATTATTCTTCTAAAGAGATTTATTTATGTTTTAATTGGTTTTATTTTACCTCATATCTATGTCGTTATCGGGCGTTTCGAGGAGCATCGTTCACATATATCAATCAGGGGCGATCGGGGTAGGTGGTCTGGTGTTTAAATTCCAAATGCTGTGTGTTTTTGTGTACCAATGGGCAACGAACCCATGTTGGGGTTTCGTGTGGTTGAGGCCTTGGCTGTTTTATATACCTATAATTGCATAGGTGATTTAATGAAATTGTAAAACTTCTGTTTGGGATCACTGCTTTGATCCAGGACCACCCCAGGGGTGCGTTCCCTTGTTTATCCATTTGGCCAGGTTACCTGAGGGTATACTGTAAATTTTTAGCGTATATTAAATTACCTTGAGAGGAATTGTATATAAATATCTTGTTTATATATTGGGCATGGCCCGGTTACTTGTTTAGCCTGAGGGAAGTGTTGTGATTAGCCTGTGGGCAGTGCTCTGTTCAGCCTGAGGGAAAATTCTTTCGTGCCTGTGGGCAGTATATTCTATGCCTATGGGTGACACCTCGTATTCCTGTGGGAATTATTAGATATTCCTATGGGCAGATTACTGTGGGTTTGAATTCTCTTTACCTGAGGGTAAGGGTTTATGTTCTTAAGGACACTGACTGTTTACTTAGAAATACACTGTGGTGTTTTCCTGATATTGAATGATTAAATGAATATTAAAATGGAAATACGACTGGTAGAGTTAGTTACTTTTGAGTACTGCTTAGCTTATTGCATTTTACTACTACACACTACTATTCAACATTTACTCTAACAGTTGGGCACATATCTTTGGTGGGTGCCTACTAGGATTTATTTCTCACATGCTGTTTGGGGTCATGTCTTCGGCCCCATAGGTATGGATAAGGGAAAGGGTCCCTATATAGGTACATGAATGCTGCTAAGGTGTAGGGGAGAATGGGACTGAGCTCAGGCTCACGATGCTGCCGGCTGTTCTGTTTTGTTTGTTGTACCTGTAATTTTCAGTGTAATTTACTATTGTGTAACATGTTCTATATATTTTTAAAGAATAGTGACATGTTTCATATTTATATATATATATATATGACTTCTGGTTGTTTTTACTTCAGTTGTCCTTTTAAGTTGTATACTATTTACTGCTTCCGCTGTTGTATGTTGTTCTTGTATTTCACTGCGCTACACTTTGAAAAATGAGGGAATAGTTTCCCCACTATCAGACCTGGGCCCTCGCTGCTAGTCATTAGTCTATGGCGTTTGGGGAAATGTGCTTGAGTTCATGGGACCAACTGGGTTCAGGGCACCCGTGGAGTGGTACCTGGATCTGGGACGTTACACAAGGGCTAGTGACTAGCACCAAAGGTGTAATTCCCTAAAACTGGGAAGGCATTTTCTTTCTAACCTATATACACACACAACAGATCACAAATATGGATATAGAACACTAGGTAAAAATGTATAACAAAAATGTGCTGGAAGTAAAAAGGGCTAGAAATACAAGCCCATCTGTAAAGTATAAGAAACTGAAAGTACCAATGAAGAAAATAAAAACTTCCACTGGGTCGTCCTTTGAGGTTCCTACCTAAAGGGTAGGTATAGATTGCCTCCCCACCACTCCAGGTCCATCTATATCCTCTGTGTACCATCATGACGTATGGTCCACCTCTGGGTACTGTCCAGTCCTGGTACTCTCAGCCTCAATCAGTGCAGTCTGTCATCTGCATCCAACATAACAAGGTGCAGGCATAGCCCGTGTAGGGGAGAGTATAAAGATACTTAGTAGAGACTAAGAGACCCTATAGGTCATAAAAAATCCAACAAGGATAAACAAAAAGTATGAAATGATAACCCTACTTAGGTATATTCCCATACATATACCTAAGTTATTACATAATCCATCTCAATAATGAGGAAAACACCAAAGTACTAACTCAGGTCAACCAAGATTTTTTTTAGGGGTAGTATCAAGTAACATCTCCAGTCACATTATCAAAACCTCAGCTACTGGAGAACTCCTGCTCAATCGAGTAAAGTGGGCCTACTGCAACACCAAGCGTGCTTCCCACTAACATTGGACTGCTGAGGTAATCATCTTGTCGAGTACCATGGGTCTGCCACATCACATAGAGGTTCTCCCCACCATGGGTATGCCACCACACATAGAAGATCCCCCTCATAGCCTGCAGAGTTACTCCTCTTGTCGAGTACTGTGGGTCTGCTGCGTCACCATGCGCACTCCTCAACCGTGGGTCTGCCGCCACAACCAGGCGCTTCCCACTGGGCTAGTAGAGTCTCTTTGAGTCAAACAGTTAGCAATCGTTAGGTCTCAGCCAGCTACTAGGTCTCTGCACTCTGCTCGCTCGTCACTGGAAGGATTTGCTCCACGAGCTACTGGTCGATACTCTAACTATCACAAAGTCCTACTAAGAAGTATCTCAAAGGTCTTCCACGTCATAGGGGTCTCAACTCAAGAGACGAAGCATTAATCGGACACCCGGTCTGTGAGTTATTAACATTTTATTTCCGAGATCCCTATTGGATTCATATTCATTCCAACTTGACCATTTCCCATATCAATCCAAAACTCAGTGGAGTATACTTAAAGGGACCGTCATGCTTAAAGATTACCAGCGCCGCTGATGGTTCATCAAAAAAATGTTCGGTGCCAACGATATGGCCAAAAGAAGGTAAAGAGCCGTAGTGGGCCCGATTCCGGTCTGACCCGGTCGGACCGACCCAGCCCGACTGAGTTTGGGACGACCTAGTTTGGGTCGACCTGGCCTAACCCATTGGGTCTATCCCTACCCGTTGGGTGGGCCAGCCTATTGGGTTCGGCCTGGACCACTGGGCCCATCCCAGCAGGCCGTGAGGGGCAGTGGAGAGCCGAGAGGGTGTGGACCGGCCATGAGGGCACAGACCTGCCACGGGTCGACGTGAGGGCGGTTCGGCCCAGAGGGCGCCACAAGGGCGATTCAGCCCGAAGGGCGCCGTGAGGGGCACGGGAGGCCCGAGTAGGATGGGGCGCCACGAGGGGAACGGGAAGCCGGCTCGGCCGGGGCATCGCGAGGGGTGCATGAGGACGGCTCGGATGGGGCGCCAATAGGGGCGCGAGATTCTGGATCATTCGGGGTGCGGCGAGGGGCACAAAAGGCCGACTCGGCTAGGGCGTCGCGAGGGGCGCGTGAGGCCGGCTCGGTCGGGGTGGCGCGTCATGGCCTGAGGCGGCTCGAACAGAAGGGCGGAGACTGAGGGTGCGGCTCGTCCGGGGCACCGGAGCGTCGCGGGGGCGACATGGGTCTTGAAGGCCGTGGGTGGAATGACCATTGCCTTTGTTGCCTTCGTCGCCTTCAACACCATTGTCACCTTCCTCCATTTCGAAGAACACCGGAAATAAAAACAAGGGTTACGGAGAGGACGGGCCATGTTCTTTTGGCCCGCAATCTCCACATTGGGGCATCAGCATGAGGTTCACCAAGAACATAAACAAGAATGAGAATGGAAGATATTTTCAATTCCCATTATCCCTTGTTAATTTTGATTCTCAACCCTATAAATTAAAAAGAGGGGAGAACATGGGATGTGTTAATCAAATAACGAATAAACCTCTACTTTTGTTTGCCTGATGTCATTGGTGTAAGAAGGAAGAAGGTGAAATTTTCGACGTTCGTCTCCTCTGCCACACACCTCCAATTCTGGGCTCGTGCGTTGGTTCTTCATAGTTGAAGATGTGGAAGTACCACGTCAAAAGAAGTCCCAAGGAAGAAGGTCGAAGAAGGTCGGCGTTCTTCATCGGTGGAGAGTTCTTCATTGGAGAGCGTAATCCTCCAAGTGTTGGGCGTCGCGACACTTTACCAGTGCTTCATCGCTTGGTGAATCCATCCCAAATCCTCCTCCAAAACTCTATATATATAGGATAGGGGATAGGTAAGTAACGATCGTGGAATTTAAGACGGTTCATTTATTAGGAACCTTCCTAAATTTCAACGATGCTGTTACTTAATATATAAAAAGGGTTAGGCCAATTAATTTACATTGGCATAATAAAGTGGTGCGTTGGAAAAATTTAATGTAAAGGAAATCAAGAGGCTTCTCCACATTAATGAGGGGAGTTGAGAGTTACTCTCAATTAAAAGGGAGGTTTAATCCCGGGTGGTCCCCACCACCATAACCTCTTAGGGGAGGTTAGGCTTGGGTGGTCCCCACCACCATAACCTCACATGGGAGGTTAAGGTATGGTGGTCCCCACTTCTCAACTTCCACATGTATGATAGAACTCTTGTGGTCCCACCTCCACAATATTCACATGGGTGCTTCAATTAAAAATACAATGTTTGCACAATTTTATTTTTATTTTATTCCTTCACAAAAAACCCAAAAACTAAATTTCACCCTCGACCAACAACCATCGAGGTGAAAGTCTCCTTATGCAAATACTGGAACTATGAGTTCAACGGTGCCCTATAATTTCAATTCCGAGCACCGGTTTAAAAGTTATAAAAAAACCACTCGTATGTTTACTGAACGTACCCAAAAAAAATTTCAAAAAATTATTACCAGACACCCTTAACACGTTCTGGTTGAGGTTAGGCTCTACCCAAGTGAAACACGCCCCAATGAACCCAACAATACTCTTGTATTTTCAATCCGAGTTACCATTTAAAAGTTATGGATTTTACAATAAAAACAATTATCACTTAATTATTTTATTTACAGCCAAAAAATAACTTTCAATGGTGGCCCATTCCGACCAAGGTTATTATCTACTTATATAAAGAATTCCTTCGCGAGTTTAGCGTGGGTCTCAGATTTTTAATCCGAGCTATCGTTTGTGAGTTATAAGCATTTTAATAATAAAATAATTTATTTACTTATTTTATTTATGGTTATGCCATTTTGGGTTTTCACATAGGAGGCCCGTGCCAACTAAACTTAGGTCATGCTTAGAGTAAACCTACCATGCTGAGCACAATGGTGCCCTCATATTTCTGATCCAAGTAACAGTTTAAGAGTTATTCCATTGTTTCAGGAAAACTGCTTACACGCGCTAATTAAAACTTAAAAAAACTTCTACAGATCATTCCGGGCACTCTGGGCCTCAAAATCGAGCACCTTTGGATTTCGTGGTCCCAAAAAATTCTTATGTAATTAAAAAAAATTACATAGAAATTCCAAGTCTTTACATTCTCCCCACCTCAACGCTCTATGTCCCCGTAAGACACATCTCAACTAAGGGAACAAGTGGGGGTACTGAGCACGTATCTGAGCCTCCCGCTCCCATGTTCTCTCATGGAGTTTCTCGTGCTTCCAATGAATGCACATCAAGGGTATTGACCATCCATGATGGACCCACTCCCGTCGATCCACAATCTCTACTCGAACCTCTGTAAAAATATCCCCATCGTCGACATCCAGCTCGCCATGGTCGATGATGTGAGAAGTGTCATGCACGTATCTCCTCAGCTGGGATACGTGGAAGACGTCATACACCTGGTGCAACTGAGGTGGAAGAGTTAAGCGGTATGAAGCCTCTCCAACTCTTCTGAGGACCTGAAAAGGTCTGATAAATCTCGAAGATAACTTGCCGCCTCAGCCAAATCTCCATAGTCCTCGTCAAGGTGAGACCCATAGAAAGATGTGGTCGCTATCCTCGAACTCTATAGGTCTCCACCTCCTATCATCATACTGCTTCTGCCTACTCTGTGCAGTCTTCATCCGCTCCTGGATGATCTGCACCTTTTCTGTGGTAGCCCGTACCATCTCTGGTCCCACTAGTATTGACTCCCCTGGGTTAGTCTAGCACAATGGTGATATGCAAGGTCCCCCATATAACGCCTCGAAAGGTTCCATTCTAATGGGGGAGTGATAGATGTTGTTGAATACAAAATCCACCAATAGAAAGTGATCCTCCCAGCTGTGACCGAAGTCGAGGACACAAGCACACAACATGTCCTTGATGGTCTAAATGGTCCGCTCAGTTTGACCATCCGTCTAAGCATGGAAGGTGGTGCTCAAAAGAAGCTGCATCCCAAAAGCCTCCTGCAACCCCTTCCATATCCAGGAAGTAAAACATGCATCACAATTAGAGACAATCTTCGAGGGTACTCCATGTAATCACACAATATTTTGCACACAGAGGCCTCACAAGATTTCTACTGAACCCTTCTCTCTGATCGGTAAGAAGTGGGCTGACTTGGTGAGTCGGTCAATGATCACCCAAAATGAGTCATGCCCCCTAGATTTATGTGGAATTCCTGTCACAAAGTCCATTGATATCCTATCCCACTTAAACTCTGGGACCTATAAAGGATGAACTATGTCTGCTGGTACCTGATGCTCCACCTTCACTTGCTGACAAGTGAGGCACTGAGGAAAAAACTCTGCAACTGATTTCTTCATTCCCAGCCACCAGTGCTATCGTAGGAGGTCCTGGTATATCTTCGTCACTCCTAGATGTACTACTATAGGTGACTTGTGGAACTCCCTCAACACTTCCTCCCGAAGTGACATTGGAACCATGGTACGTGCTCTAAAGAGTATAAGGTGCTCCCCACCTTCAGAAAATCCATCAGATACCTGTCTTATGAATATCTAACCACATTGTGTCTCGTAGTCAGCGTCCCCATGCTGCGCCTCCCTAAATCACTGAAGAAGTGGGGGAGTGACTGTAGAAAAGCTGCTTCGTCTCTATCCACAAAAGATATCTACAAATTAGCCAGCTGCTCCGTCGCCTCGCCTAGAAGCTATATACCAGATTTCAGGCTGAGTGCGTCTGCTACCATGTTCCCCTTACCAAGGGTATAGAATATCTTTAAGTCATAATCCTGGAGGAACTCTAGCCACTCCTTTTGGTAATTGAAAACTCAAAACTTCTGCTACCATGAGGGTGAGGTTGGACGACTCACGAGTGTCCAACAACCCCCTTCTATGTAGAAGTTTATCTTGTGCTGTATGGGTTTCCTTTTTCACCAACTAAGGAAAACCTCATCCCAAATTTGTAGATAAACCACAAAATTTTTACCTAATACAACCAATCTGTGTATGAATTCTGGATGTCTAGTCATACCCAAACTAATGTCGTAAGGCCTCGATGCTTCCACTAAGAGATTCCGACTGAAACTCTCACCTCAAGGGTTAGATCACACCATCGAAAAAAGTTTTATAATCGAGTCTCCTCCAAAAGGTATCTCCAGATGTAAGGGTAAAGTCAATGGTTTAACTAAGAAATCTAGGTCTTGGAAAAGATTCTTGGAAGGAAGGAATGATTGGTACCTATGTCTATTGATATGGAAGCTAGTAGTAGACACAAACTGTACCTCGAATCCTTCCTTGAGCCCTAGGGTTTCACCCCTTGTCCGCATGTAGCTACTCTCTTCCCCCATCCTCCAGCTCCCTGATCCTGGAGGGGAACACAAAAAGGGTGGTTATAACATGTCAAAATGTACACCACCTCATGCTACTCCCCTAGCTATACTTCCACATCTATAGCCTTGTAGATTCATCTATCCCTAACACTTATTCTTCTCGAAACACTTTTACATGCCCAAGTATTTAAGACTGGTGCCCGTTTCTTTCTTTCCCACTACTAACATTCACTGGCTGCATCCGTTCAGCTAAGAAATATTCAACCACAAAGGTTCTCTCTAGCACCTGAACATATGTAAGAATGCATAGAGGAATAGTGCTAGCTCAGATGTCCCTAAAGATACCTCACTCAGAGGTCTGATCTCTGAAGCACTGATCGTATCGTATTCATCGAGTACCAAGAATGATTGGTACACCTCAATGAATACTTAGCTACCGACATATCATCCTGCCGAAGCTATAGAAGCTCTAGAGAACTCTCAGCCACCTCCTCAGGCCAGTCCTCAGCCTCCTCTGAGTCGGCTCACCACAGAACCTGAGGGATATCTGATGCTGAATCACACGTAAGGCACTAAGCCTATATGTGTCCTTTACCGGTACCGCCGGTTGTAACTACTGACCAACAGGTAGTGATATAGCTAACACACTACCCAAATATACTATCTCGGGTAATGGTCCACGTACCAAAGCCTAACCACTCTACGGACCCTCCTCATGGTCTCTCACTAAAAAATGTCTAGTATCTAAAATCAATATCTTCTCTACCGGTGTCTCAACTAAGTGGAAAATACTAGAAACGCCCTCCATCCATCCCTCAACTACATGGGAAACTATCTCCCCTTGAAACCTCATAGGCCTCTGCTGTTGGAACTCGTGAAATGCGATTAGTCAGCGTGCACTGTCTTCTAGTGTGGCTGGTGGTATTTGCTACCCAGTAGGTGGTGTTAGTGCTAGTACACCACCCAAAGGTGCCAACATAGTAAGAAGGACCTACACTGAAGCCTTGTCGCTTGGTGGGCTATATGTGCGTACAACTCTCAAAATTATAGCTGGATGTCTACGTGGAGGCATTTTAAAAATAAACAGGTGCGCTAAGATTAAAAGTTATACCTGGTGAGCTGACTTAAAGAAAACTTTTGAAATCACACACGCAATCAGTGTTTTCGTGTACTGAGTTGGAAATCAGAAGTCAGGGTCCTGGTGTATGGATACATCGGCCGCCGCACCAACACTGGACTCCCTAAACTAAAAACCACACTCACTACACTTAACACTATTGCTTCACAAAAAATATCAAAGTCCTAAGTTCTGCCGTAGAACCGACTCCTCTGATACCAATTTGTGACGACCTGTCCCCCGGGGCCCATGGCGTGACTACCCCTAGCCCGCCTTCCATAGGCTAGGGGCTGGAGACTAGCATCAAAGGCCTAATTCTCTAAAATTAGAAAGGCATTTCCTTTATAACTAGTATACACACACAACAGAGCACAAATCTGGATACAAAACTCTAGGTAAAATTGTATAACAAAAGAGTGATGGAAGTAAAAAGGGCCGTAAATACAAACCCAAATGTAAAGTAAAAAAACTGAAAGTACAACTAAAGAAAAAAACTACAACTGGGTAGTCCTCCGAGGTTCCTACCTTAAGGGTAGGTATAGATCACCTCCTTAGCACTCCAGGTCAGTCCGTCTCCTCCGTGTACCGTCATGCCATATGGTCCACCTCCGGGTACCATCCAGTCCTGGCACTCTCAGCCTCGATCAGCACTGTCCTTCATCTGCATCCAACACAACATGGTGTGGGAATATCCCATACAGGGGTGAGTATAATGATACACACTAGGGACCTCGAGACCCTCAAGGTCTCACAAAATCCAACAAGGATAAACCACAAGTATGAAATCAACAGATTAAACTACTTAGGTATATTCCATTACATATACCTAAGTTATTATGTAATACACCTAAATCACGAGGAAAACAAAAAAGTACTGACTCAACTCAATCGGGATTTTATTTTAGGGGTAGTATCAAGTAACATCCACAGTAACATTATCGAAACCTTGGATGTTCGAGAACTCATGCTCCATTGATTACAGTGGGCCTTTCGTGACACTAAGCGTGCTTCCCAATAACCTTGGACTACTGAGGTACTCCTCCTATCGAGTACCATGGGTCTTCTACGTCACACAGAGGTGATCTCCACCGTGGGTCTGCCGCCACACCCAGGCGCTCTCCCTCGTAGCTTGCAGAGGTACTCTTCCTGTTGAGTACTATGGGTCTGCCGTGTCACCATGCGCACTCCTCCACTGTGGGTCTGCCACCACAACCAGGTGCACCTCACTGGGCTATTAGAGTCTTTCCAAGTCCAATGATCAGCAGTCGTTAGGTCTCAGCTAGCTACTAGGTCTCCGCACTCTGATCGCTCGTCACTGGAAGGATCCGCTCCATGAGCTACTTTTTGATACTACAACTATCACGAAGTCCCATAAATAAGTATCTTAATGGTCCGCCATGTCATAGGGGTCTCAACACAACAGACGGTGCATCAATCAGACGCCCGGTCTGTGAGTTATTAGCCTTTTAGTCTTGGGGGCCCGATTGGATTCGTGCTCGATCAACCTGACCATTTCTCATATCAATCCAAAACGCAGTGGTATATACTCAATGGGACCTTCATGCTCAAAGATTACTAGCGCCGCTGATGGTTCATCAAACAGACGTCTGATGCCAAAGATATGGCCAAAAGAAATTAAAGGATCGTAGTGGGCCCGTGTTCGGTCTGACCCACCCCGAACCAGTCTGGGATAACCTGGTTTGGGTCGACCTTGTCTGACTCGTTGGGTCTGTCCCAACCCATTTGGTGGGCCAGCTTGTTGGGTTGATCCTAACCCGCTGGGCCCAGTCCAACCGTCCGCGAGGGACTGCGGAGAGCCGAGAGGGCGCAGACCGACCGTGAGGGCGCGGACTAGATGCAGGTCGGCGTGAGGGCGGTTTGGCCCAAAGGGCGCCGCGTGGGCGGTTTAGCCCAGAGGACACTGCGAGGGCAAGTTCTGGTTCTTCCGGGGTGCCACGAGGGGCGCGGGAGGCCGGCTCGGCCGGGGCACCGCGAGGGGCGCGGGAGGCTGGCTCGGCCAGGGCGGCGCGACCCAGCCCATAGCGGCTCAGACGGAAGGGCGGAGACTACGGGGGCAGTTCGGTCCAGGCACTGAAGCATTGCAGGGGCAGCACGGGTCACGGAGGCCGCAGGTGGCGCGACCGTTTCCTTCTTCGCCTTCGTCGCCTTCAACACCATTATCACCTTCCTCTATTTCGAATAACACTGAAAATCAACACAAGGGTTACAGATAGGATATGCCATGTTAGTTTGGCCTGCACTCTCCGCATTAGGGAGGTAGCGTGAGGTTCACCAAGAACATAAACAAGAACAAGAATGGAAGATATTTTCAATTCTCATTATCCCTCGTTAATTTATATTCACAACCCCGCAAATAAAAAAGAGGGGAGAACATGGGATATGTTAATCAAATAATGAATAAACCCTTACTTTTATTCGCTTGATGTCATTGGAACAAGAAGGAAGGAGGTGAAGTTGTCAATGTTTGTCTTGTCTGCCACACACATACAATTCCAGGCTCGTGCGTCGGTTCTTCGTAGTCGAATATGTGGACTTCCCACATCAGAAGAAGTCCCGAGGTAGAAGGTCGAAGGAGGTCAACATTCTTCATTTGTGGAGTTTTCATCATTGGAGAGCGTAATCCTTCAAGTGTTGGGCATCACAGCACGTTACCAGCACTTCGTCACTTGGTGAAGCCGTCCCAAATCCTCCTCCCAAACTCCATATATATAGGAGAGGGGGAGAGGTATGTAACGATCATTGAATTTTTGAAGGTTCATTTATTAGTAACCTTCCTAAATTCCAATGATGCAATTACTTAATATTTAAAAAGGGTTAAACCAATTAACTTACGTTGGAATAATAAAGTGGTGCATTGTCACAATTTAATGTGGAGGAAGTCAAGAGGCTCCTCCACATTAATTATGGGAGTTAAGAGTTTCTATCAATTAAAAGGGAGGTTTAATCCCAGGTGGTCCCCACCACTATAACCTCTCATGGGAGGTTAGGCTTGGGTGGTCCCCACCACCATAACCTCACATGGGAGGTTAAGGTATGGTAGTCCCCACATATCAACTTCCACATGTAGGATAAAACTCTTATGGTCCCACCTTCACAATATTCACATGGGTGCTTCAAATAAAAATAAAATGTTTGCACAATTTTATTTTTATTTTATTCCTTCATGAACCCTCGACTAACTACCGTCATGGTGAAAGTATCCTTAAGAGAATACCAGCACTGTGATTTCAACGGTGCCCTTAGATTTAAATTCCGAGCACCGATTTAAAAGTTATAAGAAACCCACCCATACATTTACTGAACGTATCCAAAAAAAAGTTCAGAAAATTATTACCAGACACCCTTGACCCGCACCGGTTGAGGTTAGGCTCTACCCAAGTGAAACATTCCCCAACAGACGCAACGGTACTCTTGGATTTCCAATCTGAGTTACCGTTTAAAAGTTATGGATTTTAAAATAAAAATAATTGTCACTTAATTATTTTATTTACGACCAAAA
Organism: Viscum album; assembly: GCA_963277665.1. Lineage (NCBI taxonomy): Eukaryota > Viridiplantae > Streptophyta > Magnoliopsida > Santalales > Viscaceae > Viscum > Viscum album. The sequence continues at coordinate 584,741,116 of OY728141.1, read as the reverse complement.
ACTAACATTCACTGGTGGCCCACATCATCCAAGGTTAGTATCTGCTTAAATAAAGCATGCCATCATGAGTTTAGCGGTGGTCTCAGATTTTTAATCCGAGCTACCATTTTTGAGTTATAATAATTTGAAAAATAAAATAATTTACTTAATTATTTTATTTACGGTTATTCCATTTTTCGGTTTTCACACAGAAGGCCCATGCCAACTAAACGTAAGTTGCATTAAGGTAAACCCGCCATCCTTAGCACAATCGTGCCCTCAGATTTCTGATCCAAGTAACTGTTTAAGATTTATTCCACTTTTTCGGGAAAACTGCTTATGCACGCTAATTAAAGCTTAAGAAAACTTCGACGGATCATTTCGGGAACTCTGGGCCTCAGAATTGAGCACCTTCAGGTTTCGTATTCTTGAAAAATTTCTTATGTAAATAATAGAAATTTACATGGAATTTCTTGGTGTTTACATGATGTTGCATTTGGCATTATTTTATATATCATGAAATTATTTTATTAAATTATGTACGAGTAATAAATTGAATTTTGATATAGAATAAATGTGTGTTTGGTATTTAAAGATGGTTTTTGTTTTGTTCCTGATATGAAATCCTATGGGTGTTATTTTAAATTGTTTTATAAAGTGTTTTATTTGTTGATTCAACTATGAAAGGGGTGCGTATTCTTTTGGGTGTGTTGTGTTGTGGATGTGTGTTTAACCATAAAAGAGTTTTTTGAATGGGATTGGTGTGTGTAAAGACATGGGTTACTATTTATAATTATTATATATATATATATATATATATATATAAGTTTTTTATTAAATAATATAAAAAGTGTGAATAATATATTGGAAATTTTTTGAGGTGCGCATGAATTTAGAAATGGATTTTAATATGAGATGTATTTTTGCTATGTTGTTCACACTAAGTGTTTTTCTATAAATGACCTAATTGACACTTTAAATGGTTACTAATTTATTATAAAATGGTTAGGTTTATTCTAAATGCTTTCTTAATGTTAAAGTGGTGACTAATGTCTTCTATTGGATTTTTTCACATTAAATGCTTGATGATATGAATCTTTTGGAATTCGAAAAAAAATGTTTTAGGATTGAATGTTAATTTAAATTGAATAATGTTATTTTCATGTATGTTTATTTATTAATTTATGGTTTTGTAAAGAAAAATTATTAGGCCCATTTGGTCCATTGAATTAGTCATTTGGAAAACCCCTATTGAGTTGGGTCTCCTGCCTAGTTTGTTGATCGTGAGTTGGGATGGTCCTCAGGATGAGACATCCCTCGTGTGGTAATTATTTTAATGTAGGGGACTAACCTTCATGTGGTATGGGTGGTGATGTTTTTTGTGGTGTGTGTGGTTATATATATATATATGAATTGTTATTTGAATTATATGGAATGCCCTATTGATAACTATACATGTGAACCTAGCATAACAAAGAGGTTTATCAAGAATGATTGATGCACTAGTTTTGATTACTCACTGGCGAGAAAACCATAATAGATGGATGTTTTGTTATTATTGATATGGGATTGGGTCCCTAAACCCTGCCAGGTAGGGCAAAAGTTGGGCATTAGCACATTATAATGTCATTGAGTAGGGAATTCCTTCAAGAGGAGTCACATGTATTAGTACGTTTTGGCTTTTATCTGAGTTCCTAGGATTTCCCATGTTCCTTTGACACCAGTACAATTACTAATATTTATGACACTATATAAAGTGATATCCCTAGTCTTTAGTTTTGGTTTTTTCTTGTAAACTTGTAAATTTGTGGTTTTCTAAAGATTTTTTCCTGAAATATTTTTTGATCGAACTATCACTCTTTCTTTTGGCCCTTTTTTTAAAAATGAATGATTTATTTTTAGTCTTTTTTTATTTCCTCCTCATCCCGAACCTTATTTTAATCAAGAGGGAAATGGATTATGATTGTGATTTGTTTACCTTAAAATGAAATGTGTAGAAAAATCTATATTTATATATTTTATTTCAAACCTAAAATCAATGATTTATTTATTTAACAAATGTGCATAGGGAATAGAATTAGACATGCTCAACGACTGAGTTTTAATACTCATGCATAAAGTGTTTTCTTGTTTTTAGTTCGTTCTGTAGATTCAATCTTGGTTTGGATTTCTTTGGGAAATGTTTTGTTTCAGTATTAGAGTGTAACACACTAGGTTACTAGGGGTCTTAGTCATGGACATGTTAACCATGTTGTTTGTTTTGCATTCCTTTACTATCATTTATTTATTTGGCGTTGAATTATTTTATTTATTCTGCTTCCTATATTTTCATTGGGTGAAATCTTTCCCATGTGTACTCTGTTTATGCCCTAGAACTTATCTCCAAACCAGGATGATCGGGAACACTTCTCAGGCCTTTCCACGGATCGAATCGAGTGATCAGTTCAGGGTCAACCTGATTTGGTTTGGGGAAAAATGGTATCAGAGTAGGTCATATCTTTAGAGGACTATTATTTTTAGAGTGCCCATCATTATTTGGGATATCAAGGTAGAAAGGGTAGGATTGTTAGGATTCGAGTTTTAGGAATGAGTAGGACTTCATGAACCCTTTCTCATTCTGAACCTCAGGTTTCCATGGGACGTATAGATTTGTCAATTTCTTCGGGTTCCTATAGTTTTTATGGTATTAGGTAATGAAACTGGAGCTCTAAAAGTGGCCTTTGTGAGCTCACATGATCTTGCAAGCCATGTGGATACGGGGATAAAATCCAAAAATTCCTTTTGTGGGGGTAGTATTATTAGAATATGGCTTCCAACAATATATTTCAATCACCCACTAACACTAGTTATCCCTATGTGGATCATTTGAGTTTTTCTCTAATTTTGAAAGTTGTTTTGAAAATCTTGGTTTTGAATTGTGAAAATATGAATTTAAAATGGTAATGACTTTGTTTTGGAAAGTAGAAAATGTATTTTCATGACTTATATTATGAAGAGTTTAAAAAATTGGGTTTTTGTGAATTGAATTTCTGGATAAATAGTAAATTGTTTAGTGGGAAATGTTGAACTATTTTGAACTAGACAACTGGTATTTGGAAATTATTTCATATGGGAGTGACATTTCTTCTATGGTGTTTATTTTCCATCGGTTTTAATAATTATTGTTGTCAAAAATTTTCCATTTTAATTCTATATTTTAATGATGGGTTTTTCATAAAATTTTGATTTGTGTGTTGTGTTTTGGAGTTTCTAAGGCCTGACTATGTCAAAGAAGATGCTTCAATCATCAGATCTCTTGACATAGGTCTAAGAGTGAAGCTAAATCATAGTCAGAAGAACCCAGGTGGTGTGTAAAGGCCATGGTCTAGGTTTTTATCTCTACATGGGAAGTGGAGTTATTTTAAGCCTCTTATATAGTTTTCTTGTTTTTAGTGGTTTTTCTATCTGAAATGTGGAATGGGAATCCTATTTTCACATTGTGACCCATATCGGTGTGGAGAATTCTCCTTACTTATAAGAAGAAATAATCATCAAATTTATTAATATATAGGGGTTATGTTACATAAAATGTTGGCCACTTTTTTAGGGATACTATATCCTTCTTATGTTGGATATGTTAATGTGTTGGTGGTTACCTAGGGAACATTGAGTGGTTTGTGTGTGTCTGTCAGGGTTTTGATGCCTCATTAGTTGGGCCCTTCTATCCCCACCCATTATGGTGGGGGTTTTGGGTCCATGCTAATAGTTTCTAAATCTGTTTAACTTCGTTAGTTCTTATGGTGGGGTGTGTGTTTGAGGCTCCCCATGTTGATATTTGGGTGTCATCTTGGGGTGTGGTTTGTTCTTGTCCACTAGTTTTAGGCAAGTGGTATGAGTTCTATTTGGGGATGCTCTATTTTTGTCATCACAAACGCTTTGTGTCTGTTGGACCGATCAACTAGGAGTGTTTAAACCTTTTGGGGTGGGTGAAACTTAGTAGGGAGTCTGTTTTAGTCTCCCAAGTTCATCTTGTTAATGTCTCTCTTTTTGGTGGTGCTTTGTGACCTTTTTGTTACCGTTCCTTGGGAATATCCTTGAAAATTAAAGGGGTATCCATTTTTTGGGGTTTTGGCCTTGTTATGGCTTTCTGAGGGAGAAAATAATTATGGTGGGGAGAATTATTATACCCCAACCTATCAATTTATTTTATTTTTATTATTTATGCTGCCTTAAATAAATTTTATTTGAGGTTCAGGTTGAATCCCAAACGAAATTTTTTAGGCATATGTTAAAAAGTGCACGTCTTTGAGTTGACATCATTGGGTTCATGGGTAGAGTGTGTTTTAGAAACCTCACACCACTTCCCCTAGGAAATTGTGCATCCCATCCATATTCAAAAAATTAAAATGAGTAAATTTCTGTAAATTTTTGTGTCATTTAAAATTTTTATTGTTAAGAATTTTATCATTATCAAAATTAAATGAATACATTTATTATTTTTATTTTTATCATCAAGTTATTATTGTTATTATTTAAATTGTATGGTTTTGGAAAAAATAAAAAATTAAAATAAAAACCAAATATTTGCACGCTCCTTACCCTCCCACTCTCCAATATCCTTACCCCTCTCTTTGTGGGGAATGAGAACCCCCTGCGCCAACTCCCTCCTAGTCAGGCTCCCTTATCCGACGACCTCCCTTCCGGCCACACCACTGTCTGGGGACCCCCATCTCAGCTGCATTCCACTATCTGATGACCTCCCTCATGGCCGCGCCTCTGTCCACAGACCCCCCTCTCGGCCGCGCACCCCTGTTAGGTGACTCCCTTCCCGGTCGCCACATCCCTTTCCCAACTGGCCACCTCCCTCTCCCATACAGCCTCCCCCTTCATCACCTCTACCTCCGACTGACCTCTAACCCCCTAAAATTCCGTATTCATAACTCACTTCACCTGATTTGTAGCCCTCAGTGAGCTACCCCTCACCTGCATCACCCCCTCACAGGCGTCACCCCCTTGTGGTCATCCTTCAACTTCAGACACAATTTTTCCTTTGGTAAAGGTATTGTTTGAGATTTCTTTATGGGGTCTGAGTTTCCTAAAACCCTAGATGTTTTCAGTCAATTTATTGAGTTACTACCCTTAATTATGGGTTTGTTGTGGTTTCTTTCGGTTAGTTTCAACTTTTCGTGGGTGCGTTTGTGGTGTAATCGATGTTTCAAACCAATTTTTGGGATTTCTTAATTGATTGAGGTAGGAACCTTTGCATGTTACCTTTAAAATTTAGATTACATTGGTTTCATAATTTTTATGCAAACCCCTACACTGCTAAATGTCATTCTATTTTTTATAATAGTTTATTACTTGAAATATGGTGGCTTTACTTGGTAAACATTATGTTATAAATTTAAATTGCTCGTTTAATTTATTCAGCATGGTTATGATTTTTGTATGTCATGTGAATATGGTCTATGTTGGAATTAAGTGTGTGTTGGGTTCTGAAGTGGTATTTTTTTTTGTAAAATTGAATGTTTTTAGTATATAAACCCCTGATGTGCCATTTTTAAATATATTATAGATCATGAAATTGTTTTTTTAAATTATGTATGGGATACAAATTGAAATGATCAATGGAATCAGTGTGTGTTTGGTATTTAAATATGGTTTTGGGTTGTGTTCATATGAAATCCTTGGGGTTTTATTTAAAATTGTTTTGTAAAGCGTTGTACTTGTTTATTCAACTATTCATGGGGTTCATATTTTTTCCTGGTGTGTTGTGGGTGTGTGTTTAATCATAAAAGTGGGTTTTGAATGGGATTGATGTGTGTAAATCCATGGGTTACTTTATCTAATTATTATTATTATATATATTTAAATAGATTATTAAATAATATGAAAAGTGTGAATCATGTTTTGGAAAAGTTTCTAGGTGTGCATGATTTTAAAGGTGGATTTTAATGTGTGATGTATTTTTTTTCAAGTTTTGCAAAGTAAGTGTTTTTCGTAAGTGACCCGATTTACACTTTAAATGGTTAGTGATTTATTCTAGCATGGTTTGGTTTTTTTATAAACTCTTTTGTGAAGTTAAAAGTGGTGAATTAAGTCTCTTAAAGGATTTTTTCACATTAAATTCATGATGATATGCCTCTTTTGGAATTCAATTTTTTTTACTTGAATGGTAATTTTGATTGACTAAATTGATTTGTGTGTGTGGTCATTTATAAATGTATGGTTTTGTAACGAATTGTCATTAGGACCATTTGGAACTTTCAATTAGCCATTTAGAACACCCCTCTAGAGTTGGGCCTCCTTCCTAGTTTATGGATTGTGAGTTAGGAGGGTCCTTGGGATGTGTCTTCCCTCGTATGGTAATTATTTTAAGGTAGGGGACTAACCTTGAGGTGGTCAGGGTGGTTCCGGTTTATGTGGTGTGTGTGGTTATATATGTGTGTGAATTTTTGTTTGAATTATATGGCACACCCCCTTGAGAAATGTACATGGGAACCTATCATAACAAAGAGGTTTATTGAGAATGATTGTTACACTAGTTTAAATCATACACTGGCTAGTACCCATGGCAGTGGGATGTTTTGTTATTATTTCTATGGTATTGGGACTCTCGATTAGGCCAGGTAGGGTGATGGTCGGGCGTTGGGGTGTTATGACATCATTAAGTAGGGCATGCCTTCAGGATGAGTCAAATTTATTAGTATGTTTTGTTTTTCTCTAAGTTCCTAGGATTTCCCGTGTTCCTTTGACACTAGTATAGTTAGTACTGTTTCCCTCACTATATGAAGTGATATCCCCTATCCCTATTTTTAGCATTTTCATGTAAAATTTTAAATGAGTGGTTTGCTAAATAGGTTTTCAAAAACAATTTATTGAATGAACAATCATTCATTCCATTAACACTTTTATGAAAAATGAATGATTCTATTATGGTCTCATATTTATTCCTCCCCCTCTTTAAACTTATTTGAAGCTTTAGGGAAATATATTATTATTATTAGTTTACCTTAAAAGAAAAAGTTTATAAAATTCTATATTTTTAGATTGTATTGTAAACCTAAAATAAATGTTTTATTTATTTATGGAATGTGTATTGAGAATTGAATTATCAGGGCCTACCTACTAAGTTTTATTACTCATGTCTATAGTGTTTTTTTATTTCCTATTGTAGGTTAAATCATGGTTCAGATTTCCTTGGGTGATTTCTGGTTTCAGAATCATAGAGTAACCCACAAGGTTATGTGGGGGTCTTAGTCATGGAAAAGTTAGTCATGTTGCAGGTGGTCCTTTCCTTTCCTGTCATTTATTTAATTGGTGTTGTTTTATTTTATTTTTTATGCTTATTATATTTCCATTAGGATTATTCATTCCCATGTGTACTTTTTTGATGCCCTGGTGCTTGTCGCCAGCTCGGGAGGATCAATAACACCTCTCGGGCCATGCCATGGATCAACCCGGGTGACCGGTTCATGGTTGACCCAGGTTGGTTAATAACATTAAATGATTAATAATTTATATTTTTATGATTTTATAATAACAATGTATTTATATTTATCATGTAATTCTAAAATGTATTATTCACTTTAGTTAATTATTGAACAAATCATACATTATTTAGAAGATAATGATTTAATTTAATACATATTAAAATATTATGATGTTAAATTTTTTTATATATTTTTAATCTTATGGTAGATATATAATATTTCATTATTTATATCATATAATTTAATATCTTTACATTAGGTTCGGATGGTACATATATGAATGACCCAAGTCTTGAAAATCCATATTTATCAATATTTAACTACAAAATTTTCTCATTTTTTATTTTTTACATTATTTTATATATCATTACCATTCATGTCTTCTATATCAATTTTATCTAGGATTGTTAGTTGAAAAATAATTTAATAAACAAAGTATTCCATTCCATCCCTTATAATTATCAAGTCCATCCATTTAATAATTAATAATATGATATCATTTTCAATCTTTATTAAGGAAAATATTGTAGGATCTGTTCTATTTAATGAAATTCCCTCCATGTTTTCCTATCCTAAATGTAAATATAATTGAGTAATGAATTTTTTCTATTAACTTTATCCATATTAATTAGTTCATGTTAAACTCTTTCAATATGAATATACAATTTAATAATTTTTTATTAGTATTCATTTCATACTTCTCACCATAGATATAATGTATCCCAATACTCAATGAAAATATTTCAACAGATAATTTCATATCATTTGTTTTGGAATATGTCGCATAAATACTGAACATTATTGATTCATAGTCCATATAATTATAATTTTACTTATGAAAAAACTATATCCCTTTTATAAAATATAATTTTTATAACAAATCCTTCCCCACTCGAGTAAAATTTATTTACATGTGCGGTGATTATATTCATATTCAAATCCTCGAATTGCTCATTATATTCATCTATTAAATTATATTTTTTATTTTTCTGACTGATATTGTTTAGTGGTCTTGAAAATTTTGAAAAAATCATAAAACATCATTGATAATGGCCACACAATCCATAAATAATATGAATTTACATTAAAAAAATTCTTCAAGTCTATTCATCTATAACATTTATCTTTTAAAATTAAATAAATTTTAATTTGATTATGACTACATTGGCTAAGAATATAACATTCTCAATATATAAGTACAATTTTCTATATTTTTTCTACAACTTTTGATTATCCAATGTCTTTAGAATAATACATAAATTATTCTAAGGCTATTATTTATTATTTTAGTATAAAATAATATAATTTATAAATACCCCATAAAATTATCCAATTTAATATTTATAAACTCTATTAATAAATTCCATGAATATTTTAGGAACATTTTTATTTAATAATTAATTTGAATGAACTTATAGTGTATGATTCTTTTATAAGAGGAAATATATGGAATATTTTCCATATTAACATTAAATTGATGAAAAAATTATTGATTATTAACTTTTATAAAATTATTGAGACCCATTTAGTTGATTGAATAACTCATTAATACATGGAATACATTACTTTTTCATTAATGTGATATTGTTAATCTCTTGATAATACATGAGTAACCACATTGAAATTTCAACCATCATAGAAATATAATTCTGGTGCTTTATAGTGAAGTAATAGGCTGTCTAAATATCTATTTTAAATGTATTTTTATTTTTTCAATAAATATTCATGTTCTATGTGGGATATTATGTAATGACTCTTTGATAAGTGTAGAGATTCATGTATTAGTTATAAAGATAATTTTTTCACTAGATTAAAATTAAGATTAGAAACACTTTGAGGAGTAAATTGGAACATTCCATCATAATGGAATTGTATTCATGTATGATATTACCATTTTTTCAATCATTGAAACACTATTTATTCTAGAAAAAAATAGTTGAAAATAATTTAAGACTTATCTTCCAAGATGAAAATGTATAATAATATTCATGGAAGCCACACCAATGATTATATATTAACGTTCTATAATAACCAGATTCAGGTGGAGTATATTAATTCTTCTTCCCCTAAGATTGCTATTAATATTAGTGAATTTGTAGTTTATTTTTTCATGAATTTATATATTCTATGTATTTAACAAGAGAATGAGAAGTTTTATTGATGGAATTATCTACCTTCATCCCTAATAATAATTCTTAATTATAGTTAGAGACATTAATACCATTATTAATCAGAATGAAAAGAAACGGGGGGTAATAAAAAAAGGTAGTAGATTAATTCTATGGATATCTAGATCATTGTATGATCATAGATATGGGTTTGAATGGATGGAAATTCATGTCATTAAATAATAATAGGTGCGATAATATAATATGGATTCATCTGCAGAGGTTCATAAAAAACATGACTACTATTATACTATTCTCACTATCATCTATAACCTATTTGAATTGGCCCATATCTGATCACTCCCTTTTTCTTCTCAATAGTCAAGGTTATCCATATAATTTTTTTAAAGGATGGGGCCAAAGACTTGTTTATTATTTTAATTAAAGACCACTTTCAAACTGCGTAAAGGGAGACCCATTACATAGCCTGATGTCCCAAGGCTAGGTGGTTTGAATACAAGGCCCAAAAGCCCAAAATATAGATGAATCATCTTGGAGAGGGTGAAACATGATCATTTATGTATCATATGGATACTGAAATTGATCATTAAATAGATAACTTCAATGCATTAATTAGAGGAAAGAAATTATTTGGGAATCATAAACCTCCAACTTCAATATGGATTATTATATAATAATGACGATATTTATTTATCCACTTATATCCTCTCATTTATATATATTTTATGTAGTCCATTCCAGGGAGTGACATGGTTGAAATTCTCTATTGATATTGATTATTTTTTTAAAAAATTATTATTATATTTGAGAACTGTGATAAAGATTTTTCAAAATCTATTTTTTTGGTGGATAAAATCTTTACCATTATCAAATGTACCTCATATTATATTATACATAGTCTTGATTTCTTCTTAAGATACCTATATTTTGGTTATGGGGACTACATCGAGAAATATATCATAGAATTATTTCAATATTATTTTATTGGTGGTATTATTCCCTATGTTACATCTCCCACTTATATGGTTATCATCCCTCTGTTGATCTGTCCGAGAAGATCTTTTGAATTGAACATGTTAATCTTTAAAAAATTCCTTCAAGGTTCATGCAATGATTCTTGACCAATGACTATATATGACTTTACCTATTCAAATATCTGATAAAACCTATGTTGTTATTAAAGGTAATAGATTTTTTTTGGTGATTTGTTTTTATTTAGAAATAATAATAGAGTTTTATTATAAATTGGTTGAATATAATGTCATGATCAATATCAACAATAAGAATTATTATTATAAAAAATATTTTTATTTATCTATAAAAGTTATAAGATGGTGTGGTTTCTCAAAATGGCCTTTAAATAACCTAACATGTGACTCCTATACTATTTGTCTTATGACCTCCCTTATGTGTAAATGGTTTGAGTTATAAAAATATGTCTATGTTCTTCACCAAGGAAACCCACTACCCTGATGTATTTTTTTTTATCTAGACTAGGATGTTCTATGGAGGATTTTTAAATCCAAATTATCAAATGGGATGTTGTGACCATTCGTAGGATAATATGATTTCATTAAAATGTGTAATTTTTTTGTTTGTTAATTACATGTTTTTATTTATCAATGTTATAAGATACTCAATCAAAAGTTTTAATGAAATTTTAATTGCGTTTTTATGAAAGAGTGATCAATGATTTAATTTTATCAATGGAGTGCTTATATTCTGTATAAATGATCATTGTGGGAATCAAATATTATCTTAGAAATTCTCATTTTTTTTTTAAAGATTGAGGCGATACCACTTTATTGAATTTAAGAAAAAAGAGTTACCAAGGAGGAGGAAGGGGAACATGGAAAACCAATTCTCAGTATTTATATATGAAAAAAAATACATGGAATAGATTGGATATCCTTTTCTATACAAAACTATTTTCATACAATAATTTGATGGTGTTATTAATAAATTTATTTTCATAATAATCAATTGGATAGTTGGTTCCTCACATTTTCAAGTACTATAAATCTCCTTAATAGTGGTCTTTATTCCATCCTAATTAATGTTATTTTTTTATTCTTCTACACAAAATTTACCATAAGAGGACTTGAAAGAATACTTAATTTTTTCTTATAGGACACTAAATTAGAGGGTAGAAATTATTGGATGAGTTATACTAGACTAGATAAGATGTATGATGAGTGATCTAGTAATATTAAAAAAATAAAGGATTCCATATAGAGCTTATAAGATAAACATTCATATTATTCATTCACAATACATCCATTGTGAGAAATATTCTTTAGAAAAATTTAGTTTTAATCTCTATTTAGATGTATTGAATAGTATTTGAAGGCATCCCACCTATGGGAATGTATCTACGACATCATTATAATAATTAATGAAAATTATAGATTTATGATCAATAGGGGGATGTAAATTTTTGGAAGGATTATAGGTCTGGTAATATTCCATTCATACTAGGGTTTATAATATTTAATATTATCTTCAGTAAGTCGTGTATGATTAACATGTTCATGGAACTAGTGTTGGGATAAGATAAAAGGCTATAGTTATCCACCAGTTGGTTGACCAATGAACCTTATAAGTGCTTCCTAACTTAACCCCCTCTAAATTATTTAGTATATCCACTTTACATAACATCACCCACAGTCATAGATGTGAGGCTGTTTTGGATGGTCATTTAGGGTTAAAATACATCCTAAGAAATGAAAAATTATTGAAATAAAATATTTGAAATTGTTATTTATCCATGAAAATTCAATTTTATATTATAGGTGTCAATAATATTTTTATATTCATATTTATTTAGAGAGATATAATGAAATTCAATTTTCATCTATTATATGAGGGGTGTGTGCTCACTATATGTAGTTTATCCTCTTAGGATTCAAGCAGGTTGTGGAATATTCCATCAATCAATTCATTTTGTATTTTTCAAACTAATGAAGGGGATATATCAGTTTTTTGAGTTATGTTGGACATTTTTATTAGTGGTTGTTGGGTGATTTGGGAATATCACAATGAATGACAACATATTAGCATCAAACCATTTAAAAAAGTATCAATTTGTGATTTTTATATTATATAGTATTTCTATTCATACAATACAAGGGATGATATATACCCTATTATATCAATATTTATCTCCCACCAAATTCATATTTTAATACTTCCTCATCCATGTTAGGTTCAGGGAATGAGTCCCATTATAAAGATAATATCCAAGGAATTATACTAAATACAGATTTTTCTAATAGTCATGTCATTATTCATTTATTTTTCACCATTTGGAATTTTCATGGATCGATTCATATAGATTTCATGTATTATTATGGAGGTAATAATTCTCTTATTGTTGATGGTTAGAAAATTATTACTATATTTTCTCTTTTTACCTAAATTAATATTTTGTTATTTGTGATCTCATTGAATTTAGGGATACATGTTTAATATATGATAGGGATTCTACCTTTCTACTATAGTATTTCTCATTATCTTATATATGGAATTGACATGATACACTAAGAGTGTATATTATTCACACCTTGTGCATGGAGAATTTTTTAGTGTATTTCATTTCAGCCAAAGGAATTTGAGATGAGCCAGTAATTATATCCATGATATTTGGATCCCTTCCTAGCAATTATAAAAATTTCATTTTTGGTGATTCCCTAGGGATTATTCACTTTCACCACCTATGGTGTTGATATTTTTTCCAAGAATCAAATTTTATTTCATTATAAAAATATTCAAATATTCAGTCATAATGAAATCATATTCATACCTGATAAGGATTTTTAAATAGATATTCTTAATCCTCATTTCATTTATATATTATCAAATGATGATTTTGAATATATATTTATATTTCCTTCTCTTAGTATTTTATTTTGGCTCAATATAATGACAAGAAATATATTCATGCTATATCAATTAATTATAGAAAATCATGAATACATAGATGTTTAGGAATATTATTATATCAGATATTAATTGGGAAGAGTTATATAACTGATATGTAATAATTGAATCACTTTATTATTTCATTGATAATAGAACATACATGTATTGATATTGAGAATTAATATTTATGAGAACATATATAATATAAATGAATACATAAAACCACAATCAAATAGGACACATTCTATTCATAAAGAAATATTTCATAATACATATAATCACACTGTATTCAATATCCATCATATAATTAATGATAATATAATCTATTTTATAATCCAATTTATTTAAAATTCAATGACATTAGTTATTATCAATATACTTTTCATTAGTATATTGACTTCCATTGTGTATATTTTTTCTTAAGTTGAATAAATAGACCATTGGTGGAAGACTGAGATGAACCTTACTTTCTCCCATTATATTAATTGGATAAACACATAATTTTAAGAACATTAATCTTACACACCACCTATACAATCACAAAAATATTTTCCTAGACCTTCGAGGTTGTTTGCAGGGTGTTTCTTCCAACACATTTCATATGTGGGTAGTTGAATATTATTCTATCTATGAGATTAATTAATTGATCTTACATAATTAAATTATATTATTCTCCTCTCATAGTACTTATATAATACTAATGTTCTTAAATAATCACTATCTCCCTATAAATATCATATTTAACATTTTAGTCATATCTATAAAATAATTTATTCATTAAATATTTTAAAATATAATGTTTTAAGAAACTATAAATATGGTCAAATTGATTTTGGGTACAATCATAATTCCAGAGTAATATCTTGTAATCCTATGAAATTTTTCTTCAAAAGACCAATTTATTTTAATTCTTTTTTATTAAATCCATGAAATTCAATTTCCATTTTAATATAGTGGTTGTGAAGAATTTTTTTTGGTAAAATATTTTCTCAAGTTGTTCCAACTCCACTAAGTCAATTAAATACTTGGACAAGGTATTATTGAACAGTTCCAATTATTGATCAGATTCTCCATTAAATTGATAAATGACGAAGAATTATTTATCATTTCCAAAGAAATAGAGAAAAAAAATTCAATTGATTTTATCCATTTATCATGGATGAATGGATTATAAGATCGACCAATAGATGGTTGTCAATGTAACATCAACACATCATCCAAATTTTTTCTTTGTTCGGAGATGTTTGGATCTCAACATGGTTTAATGTATTATTCAAAATCTCTTTTAATGGAGATAATATATCTATATGGTTTTTAACTGCCACTATTATCATATTATACATCTCATTTGAGCATTCATTAAATTGACCATCATACTAATTTTTGATATAATTACTTATATTTCTATCCATTTACTAAAACAATATAATTTTAGTTATTTAACTATTGTAATTAATAAATATATAAAATTAAATTTATAAACATAGAAATATTAACCTATAAAAATTATTATATTATAATTTATGGCTTCCAATGTTGTAATATATCTTATTTATTAATAATTTTATTTCAATTTCACTATCCTAATTTTGAAAACTATTTATAAATTGATTTTATACCAACTTTAATGATATTAATCTTGTATAAAAATTATTAAATAATTGTCACATAAAACTGCAAGAATAAATCAAATCCAAAGTCGAATTTCATTAAAAAATTAGTTATACAATAAAATATTTAATAAACATAAGGATATTTTATTTACTTCTTAATAATTTGATTCTATATTTCATTATACTAATATTTCTATATGAGATATATTAGGGAAAAATAAAAGAACCCATGATCTTAAAAAACCTCATAAGTGGTAAATTTAAATAAAAATGATCATGTGTTATAATAATTGTTAATAATCAAAAAATTTAATCATAAAATATGAGAATCATATATTATCACATAGAAACATGATAAAAGGGGATTGATATAATAAGAGAATTATAATCTTGTGAGTTATAAATTTTTTTGATATAAATAGAACATGTAAAAATAAACATAAGTCAAGGCCTATTATGCATGCATCTTATCATAATTTGAAAAGATAACATCCCATACACTATACATAATGCCTCCTAAGATATAATTATTACCCTACTAATCTGGAAAATTTATAATTTTGTGAATTAACTAAAAAATAGTTTATTTTATTTATATGGGATATATGTAGGATATAAATCATTCATTATGCATAAATGAGAAATAAAACTTATAAAAAAGGGTTACATTATATTTTCATGGAGAATATAACAATGGGGAAACCTATATGATATACAAAAAATATTACGTAATATTAGTATTTAATAAGGGAATAAATAATTATTAGATACTAATATATCGCCAAATGGGATGTAATAATCACAAGAAAGGACGAATAATCGGTTATAAAAAATAATCCCTTTATAAAATTTAAAAAATGGGAAAATAATATCTCATTGGAAATAAAAGAAAAATATTTTCATTAAAAATATATATGAACAATTATAATTGATGTATAATAATTATTTTCATATAATTATATAAAAAAATGTTCAATACAGGTGGGATAAATGAAATAAAAATATATATATTAAATCTTCCATTTTATAAATTTAATGGATTGACCTAAAATAATTTATTTGAATGAAAAATATAAATACACATATATCCATAAAATGTATAACTAAAAATTAAAACAAGGAACATGAATAAAGGATATTAAGAGAATAAATAATAATAATATATGTAAGAGAGAGAAGTATTGATCATAAAATAGATTAATGTGAGGGAGTGGAAATTTCTCTTTACCTCGTGTCCTGACTAGTATTGGACACTCATCTTACCCTTTTAATAGACAAATTACATATGTTCATTGAATATTAATGAATCTAATTAATTTTTTTTCTCAATAATTATCAAATTTTAATGTCATATATTAATCATATATTAAATTCATTTATTTTATTGGATGGTTTGTGGTTATTTATTATATAATTCCAATATTTAATTTGTATAATGATAATAGTAATATGATTTATGTATTGGTTATAAAATATTTATAACTGTAGAGATATAGATTATATTTCGTGATTGTATTATCAAATTTCAACAATTTTATAGATACTATATTATTATTTCAATCTATAAAATATATCTTGGTACACCCTTTTTCGTGATTATTTCATTCATGATGGTTTATTATTAAATTCATTAATATCATGCCTATTTGACTACATCAAAATCATAATAATGAAATTATGATATTATTAATATTATATTTATATATGAAAGTAATTATAAAAATATACCCAAATGGGGGATGTGAATGTATATCATCATCATTAACTTTGGTAATATAGAAAAAACATGGGTGAAAAATGCATTTATAATGATTAAAATGAATATAAAATTGATCGATTTATTATTTTTTAAAAACAGTACACTAGTATTAAAATAATAATATTTTTTATAGAATTATTAATGTATATAGATAAGTGGAAAGATGGAAATGAAAAATTGAATCCTTAGGATTTTAATGTCTTACCTTACTTTTTGAAATACCTTATTTGGTATAAAGCTTTCAAAATCTAGGAATTAAATTTTCTATAGAAAAAACGAAAATAATATGGGTAGAAGTTTTAGGGAAAGAAATTTGTATATACTTATCAATATAATAAGATTTTTATTTAATAATAAGTGGATGGTGGGTGGTGATGTTTTTATGTGAAGGAAAATGGAGTCTTTTGAATAAAATATTAATTAAATTTTAATTTTTTCTCAAGACTATGAATAATATTATATTCTATGATTAATTATAGTAATTGATGCATGTGTGGTTTAACCAAGACTTTCTATCATCCTAAAATATATAATAAATATTGTTTTTAGCATCTAATTAAATACATTTTTTACCTTATTTCACTATTCACATATGTTTTTCCCTATATATGAATGTTTCTAAAGAATATCCATTTCCAAATTTTCATGCGATCATTTAAAAAATGATATATATTTTACAATAATTGAACTTTAAACTAGTTAATTATAGTAATTAATTTAGTATAAAAATTTGGGGCTTTATTAAATATTGTAAATTTATTTTATTACATATGTATACATACATATATATCATATTAAATGTACTGCATAATTATTGTATAACATTCTGATATTTATATTTTCCACATTTATTTATTGTAAGCATTACATATATAATCACTCAATCATTTACCATAATGATGATTATAATATTCGAATAGTTAAATTATGATTATAACTGTTCTATGTACATTGAATAAATTACCATTTTTCTATGGTAATATAGGGCATATATTTTTTATTAATACCATTTAATTATTTCATTCTTCATTCATATTTTTTACTCTAGGTTCTAAAAATTTAGATATTATTTTTCATATATTTTCTTTACACAATGTTGTTTTCCACTGTAGTATTTCTAGGAGACCATGAACCATTGGGGTTCGAAACATATCATTAATATCATTTATATGTATTTTTTTATCTAAATATAGCTATATTGATATTATGAAATATATTAATACTTATTTTTTAATGCTATTTTATTTAATAAAATTATGTATACTTTATTTCATGGTGTATATGATTTATTTATACTTTAATTTTTATATAAAAATCTACCTATGAAAAACATGATTTTAAAGGTGGAATTTTCATGAAAATACCAAATATTATAGATCAAGATAGTACTTACAAGGGGAAACATAAAAAACATTATCTGTTTTATCTATACATGAATACAATTTCATCCACTTATAGGTTCTAATAACTTCAAACGTATGATTAATATAACTATAATGATACAACCTCTTCCATACTTATATTTCACACGATGAGGAAGAAATAAAAATAATACATAATCAATGAATATTTTTTAATGGGTTTTACCTTTGATATAACTAATATTTTTTTCATTTTTTTATATTCTTCATTATATCCTGGAAAATTGAATCATTCTTTTTTCAACACAAATTTTATTTTTCCAAATTTTATCTATATTTTCCATTAAGACAAAGTGGAAAATTACATGGTCATATATAAAGTGATTCATATGATGAAATTTAAATTAAATAAATATAAATTTTATTATATGAAAATTAAACCATTATAAAAATAACCACTTATGACCCACCAAATTCTATAATGAACAATCTCAACATCTCCCCTAATTTATAGGCCATCTTCAAAATTTTACCATTTTTATATGAATGGAATTATGTTCATACATGAAACTGGGTTTCAAAGTCATATTTTAATCCTCTCCAAAAATGATAAACAAACCAAGAATCATTATTAGATACTATAATTTTATGAACTCCTTGAAATTATACTACTTTCATCACCAAATATTTAGCAAAACTATAAATAATACTAAACTTTTTAGATGTTAATAATGAATTGATTTTTTTTCATAAATATAAAAAAATAAATCAATAGTCTCAATTAATCTATGATTATACTGAAATCCCATTAATAAAATATATAGTTATATTTCCTCCTTTATATTAATAAATACTTATTTTTATAATAACCTTTCCAAACATAATGCTTCATCTTTAAGTATTTAATGGTAAGGAATTCAATCACATGATCCTATGTATATTTCTTTTTTATAGGTTACTAATAATATAGGATGATAATATTATACATATTCTCAAATCTTATAGTGTAACAATGTGAGACTGATTTTCAAAAATTTCTTTGAGTTTTGGTATATCACGATTCATAATATAATTTTTATGAGATTTTGAGAGAATAGAAATTTTTTTACATGTTTCAATTACCATGAAAAGTATTCACTCATCTCAAGAATTTAACTACTCTGTATCTTTGGTTTGATTTATGGTCAAATAACCACTATAGATAACAATACATTTTAATAAAATTTGAGAGAGTGGGAAAATAATTATAAGTTTCCTTGTTTGTAATAAATAATTTTTGCCTAAATTATTAACATTTAAGAGTAAAATAAATGTGTATGAAAACTATGAATTCTAATTAATATTTAAATTTTTGGTACCGTTTAATTAGTAAAATTTCAAGTAATGTTTGATTAAAAGAATAAAAGGGTATAGGTGAATTACTATGTCTTATATAAATATAAGTATTTCCATGAAAATAGTATCATTGGTTCCTATACATTCTCCCATTTTAATCCCTCTTATCATTATTCCTCTGTATCGAGAGGTAAAATTATACCATGGTCCGATTGACGAACATACAAAAACATTAACATATTCATCAACAAATAAATTAATCTTGGAAGAAGGAACTCATTGGTTTCTTCAAAATTATTTTCATTGAACTCATGGTTGGAAATATAATATTCATCCAACATCAGTCTAATGAATATATACACTTTATTTAATTTTGAATATATTTCTAGATTCTTTACATGTAGATTTTGATTATATATTTTTACTATCTTCCACAAATTGGATAAGTGTTATTCAAACCTAACAAATCCATCCATGGAATCATATAAATCATTTATCCTTTAATTCAAGAAATTATGTTTAAAATCATAAAATAATGGATATTATTTTAATATCATATATTGAATCTATAAAAATAATATATAAATTATATTATGGCATGTAATGTTATATAGATTATTGTAATACATGTTAGTACTCACTTATACAATATGTGATATCATAAAAAATGATCAAATGTAAATCCTTTTGTTTTTAGAACGGGGTAACATATGATATAGGGTATTATTAGATAATATTTCACACTTTTAATATCATAGAAGCCATAAAAAAATAACATAATATCATTATGGAATTTTTTGAAGAATGCGAATATTATTTTGGATTTGTATTAAATTTTAAGTGGTATTGGGAATAAATTAGATGAATTTTGGGGGTTTTATGTGTTAAAAGGTTTTATAATGGTCATATGAGATATGTATAATTCATAGGTGGACCAATATAAGGGGTTTAGGGGGAGTAAACACTCAATATGGTCTCTCTAAGACTGTATTTAAGGACTATGTAGGTAGGATATTTTGAGGTTATTAGGTGTTGTATTGTAACTACATGGTCATAATAAACAATGAACTCAACCATATATCCACATAAAAACACTATGAAAAACATTATTTTTACCTAAATTGTGATAATACATTCTCCCTTTTTAAACTCTCAATTTTCTCATTTCTAGTTGACCTGTAGA
The DNA here is from genome assembly GCA_963277665.1 of Viscum album. Lineage (NCBI taxonomy): Eukaryota > Viridiplantae > Streptophyta > Magnoliopsida > Santalales > Viscaceae > Viscum > Viscum album. The sequence goes on along the minus strand of OY728141.1, from coordinate 584,720,364 downwards.
GTGATTTTAGGTGTTCCTCTTCCTTGAGACCCCATATTCTTTTATTTTCTGGAATATTTGATGTGTAAATCTATGGTAGGAGCCTCTATATTCATTCCTATCAATTAATTATTACTTAACTATAGTATAGACCAAATATTCTATGGTTAATATAATTTTAGAGATATTTTTTTTAATTTTCTCTTAGTATTTGAGAAGCCTATATTGAGATTTGATAATATTTTATGTGGTACAACTTCATATCTTCATTTTATTAAAGGTTTATTATTTTTCAATCATTCTAAGTAAATAGATACCCCTTGGATTGTGTTTTGATTTCAATTACTTTATTTTATATGGTTAAAATTTTCCATTTTTGACATGGTCTTTAGTTTTTTAAATTAGGGGTTTTTTATTTGTGTTCCATTTAAATAATCATAAATTATATATTTTATCACTGTGTGGGTGTTTTTAAAACACAGTTTATACTAATGAATTGTTTTAATTTGTAACATGTAGATTTAGGTTTGTAGTTATGTTGAGAAAGTTTTGACCTTATTGGTGACATTTGGGTTCGTAATTTTGGTTTGAGATTTTTTTTGATTGGTGATTTTTGATATTGTATTTGTTATTGGATTATTTTTTGAGGTATTATGAAATATTCCTTGTCAACTCCAACCTTTTTTGGGGACCTTAATGGTTCTGGAAAGGTGATTTATTAAAAAACCACACATCGGTATGGGGAACTTGTTTGATATAAAAATCTAGAGTCTAAGGGTAGTAGGTCTTCTCATGAGTAGTTGATGCAAAATAATTATTTTTTACGCATGAAGTAGGACTTCCTTGGTTTTTTTGGGGGATCTTTTATGTGAATTTGAATCGGGAATTATGGATATAATGTATTGTTTGGTTGTGATATATTGGAGGATTGATTACTATTTATTGTTATATAGGTTATTATGGTTAATAATTCATTATTTATGGAGTTATATAAGATTCCATAGGTTTGGGTTTATTTTATAAATATTAATTGAATAAAAATAGTTTTTACTTGTTATGGTAAATGTGGATAATTAGAGAAATACTATTATATATAGTAATCACCTCATACTCACCCATTACAGTGGATGATTAGATTGTATAAATCGTGGAATCGATAATTGAAATTCAAAATTTTTTCTAGTGTAATATTGTATCTATGGGTTGGGGGAGGTATAGGATAAAAAGTTAAAATTGGAAGTATTACTAATAAGGTTTATAGGGGGGCTTGGTATAGCTAGTGAATTCCTTTTTGGGGTGTTTAATATTATGGATCACTAGTCCTTCACTCTCAAGTTGTATTGTGCACTTATATTTTATTATTTATTATTCCCTTGATAATTTTTCATATATTTCAAAGTGTTTGGTTTAATTGGATTATAATGTTTTATCAGGAAGCATATGATCATGATTATGTATTCATCCATTGTATCGTATTTTACCTATAGTTTTGGTATGTATGTGTTATAAACACCTCATTCTAAAATATTAGTAATGGTTACCATAGTTAGGGGTGGGATATGAAGTTAATACATATTATAGTGGTGTTATATAGGCCTTAGATTTTTTTTCCAACCTATGATGATCTATAGGATACACATAAGTCTTATTAACAGTACATTTTTTTCATGTGAGGTTGAGGATAGATGGTTCAGGTCATGATATTACAAATGGTATCTTTTTTTCTATTGGGTGGTCGTTGTGGAAATAGGATGAGTTAGAACTCATTATTTATTTATAAAATGAAACAAATAACCAATTTATAGTGAACCACGAGTGAAAAATATATAAGGGATGTTCAATTGGATATTGAATCAATTAAAATTGGGAATATCCCATGTGGTTGGTTGTCCTTGAAAATATACAATGATTGGACTTCATGAATCATGAAGGCATTTGGGGATAAAAAATTCATCATATATTCATAATTTTTGAAAGATGTTAATTTTCATTATTTAATTTATTTTATTCATTTTTTTGAAAGTTTAATTTTTAAATGTATATGTTAAACTGTTTACCTTGTAAAAACATGTATTTCATTATTTCCGTTTTACTTTACCCAATAAGGTATTTAGTGAATGAATACCCTTTTTCTAGTATATTGAAATGATTTTTTAGATTTGAAAAAGCCAGGGCTATTTAAATTAGGGTTAATGTTTACTACATGGGTGTTGTGGGAATACATTACAATAGGCCCCTCAATAGAATAAGGTTATTTTTTTTGAAAATGTGGTTCAAAGTTATCCAACATTGGATAAACAGTTTTAATGTGACTGGGAATGTGATAATTGTATTGTTAGTTTTATTGTTCCACATCACCATGATAGGGTGGATCATTCATTATATTTTTTGAAGGAGAAAAGTAATTTTTTTAGGGGATGATGGCCCATAAGAATTAACATGGTCGCTAAATATGATCAGTAAGATTTTTACTATAAGTACCCATCCTTAAAACATTACATAATCATGAATTAAATGAATAATTCATATTGAGGATATTTTTAGGTTTAGAGTTTTAGAGAATTAAGATATAACTAATACATCTCAAAAATTAGAAAGTAGAAACTTCTACTCAGTTTCCATTTTTTTCATAAAATAAAAACTGTTAAAAAAAAGAAACTTGTCTTGTTCCATGTTTTAGAGAGCATGAATTTTCCTTGATCCCATCTTTGACCTTATTCATATTTAAGTCCTGTGAAAAAAATTTCAAAACATGGGATGATCATAAAAAGCTCAGTAAGGGTTATAAAATATATAAAGAAAAAATTATCCCATCAATAAATACAAATCAATGAAACCTTACTTTTTAATCCTAACACACCTAATGAAATCACAATATTTATGAATAATACATAAAAATCATAAATCATAAAGGAAAATTATGGAATCCATAATATACTTACATTGTATCTTCCACAGCTAAGTAGGGAGTTGCATTTAGAATACCCATCACAGTATATTCCCTAAATCTCTTAGGAGAAACATTATCGTTTACCTCCGTCACGTTACCCAATGCATTGGAGAGCTATCTCAGGCTCACCCACCTTAGGTTTATTATGGAAGCACACATATTCATAAACAATGCTGAAGAACCATAACATAGTCATAAAAAATAAAACAAGCAAAAATGAAATATAACATTTCCACATTTCTATCACAATATATTATTTCAAGATATTGACATAATAAATTCTTTTTTAAACCATTTTCAAAAACAATTTAAACCATTTAATAAAGATATTTTTGAATCAAAGTGTCCCATACCAATTTGAAACTTTTAAATGAATTATAATTTTAAAACATTGATTTCTATATAAATAAATTCTAAAAACTATTTGGAAAACATGGACATTAATGATAAATATTTAGAATAATAAATCTTTAAAACATTTAAAACAATAATTTAGTTAAAGAGTTAAAAAAATGAGTGATTCTTGAATAAAAATAATTTATGAATAAAATTTAATTATAACTTTTAAATATCATGATAATAAGGTAATTCAAAATATAATATGCCAAAGGACTATATATACACCATATAAGAGTGAATTGGTGCATCAAAACAATGAAGTCTCAATGGAATGTTAATTGAGACGGAATCCCTTATAAAAAATATATCCTTAAATTAAGGATAAATCAATTACACAAAAATGTGTCACAAATATAAATAAACTCAATATGATTGTATATTCAATGTAAATAAATCATAGAACATTCACACATATTTTTTTAAAAACAACACCAATGACTTGGATGTTTAACTCAGTGAATGTAAATTGAGTTAAAATTACTCTTATCAAGTTCATATAGATGACTTGAAAATTTATCAATGGAATGATTATGTGTGTCAAAATTATGTACACACAAAGGGGAGTATAAATTACAACATAAATAAATAAACAATTATTTGACACATAATCATAGCATGACATAATTAATAATTAGAAGATTAACCCAAGGAATTGAAATTGGGTTAAAAAGTTCCCTTACTGATTTGGTAACTTACGAAACATACACCACATGAAATAAGGATTATAAAATTAATATGTAAATAACCATAAATTAATTTATACTACACAAATAATAAAATTATGGGAATTATATACACCACACAAAGGAAATAGTGGCAAATATAGCATGAATCTCACGAGAATAAAAAGTGATATGAAAACCCCTTACCACTTTGTAATCAATCGAGTCGTATGACCAAAAGTTAATAAACACCAAATTAATCACAGAATACCATGAATATAAAAAGATTAATTATAATATATATCAAATGTTAGTACAAAATACACCATATGAAATAAATAAGTGGCGAACAATGGAAATCTCACAGAATTAAAAGTGATATTAAAAACCCCTTACCTCATGTACGACATGACCAATTCATTATTTAATCTAATGAATAATAAAATAAATTTAATTTATTCTTGTTTAAGAAAATTTTTCAAGTTTATTATTCTATTTATATCACTTATTACCATGTTATAAAAATTACTCCATCATTTAAGGTAATAATCGTTGTTTTTTCGATATTTGGTACTTGAGTAAAAAATGAACTTCTTATAATTAAAATTTGTTCATGTGGTCAAAATTAATTTACCTCCAGAATTATATTAATTATTTAGATATCATATATATCATATATATCTATTATATATATGTATTTATAATAGTATATAACATTTGGAGGTAAGAAATGAAATGCACCGTTCCGGGAGACGTCAAGCCATACGTACGCATGAATGCTACTTTCATTTCTATTTCATATTTAATGGAATGATAAATTAATGATAAATAGGTATATTATAATTCCAGTATAATATCATATTTAATTTTATTAATTCCATCTTTCATATGTTCTATGTATGGCATGAATGAGTCATATCACTTTGAGGGGGTGGTAGTCCGCACTTTTCGGATGAAATTATCGTATTTGCCCATTATGGAAACCATAAAGGAAATATATAAATGAAAAATACATAAGTATAGAGAAAATATAAATATAATATATATTACATGTAAATAAATTGTCATCTTAATGTCCACCATAAGAGGTGGTAGGAGAATATTGAACAATCATCGTTTCGTGAGGTAGTAGTTCTCCATCCGCAGAAACAGTATGTTATTTACCAATTAGACAGAGGTGTGTGTAAGTTTAGTTTGAATAATTCTCATATAAAAAACCTAGTATATTGAGGATATTGGTTCTATTATAAAATAAAGGAATAAAATTTTTTTGGGTGTTGGAGAAGTAAAATAAAAGAAAATAACTTAAGAGAATATGTTACCTTTAAATCTGGAAACTCCCTTTAGTTTGAACCAAAAGGATTTCTTGAAGTGCCTTCTGCGTAAGGTTAGGATTCTAGGTGTAAGAGAGTGATCTTTAGAGATTATTTGGGCAGATTTTGGACTATCCAAGGGGCTTGAGAGGGTTGATTAATGGGTTATATGTGAGGTCTTTTTATAAGGTGGAGGAGGGGCTCTTTAGGAAAGTTTGAAAATGTTATTTTATTATATAATTATTTTTTGTTTATAATGGTCTAAAACTAATTAAAGTAAAATATAAGATGACTATTTTTAGAAATAAAATCATAAAATAATAATTGGACTGGTTTTGGATATTTTTTTAATCATTATAATCTTATTTATTTAAATCATTCATTAATGAGGTAAACACTGCATCATTATTGTGTCATAAATATTTTTATTTATTTGATGTCTAAAAATTATAAATAAAATAACATGATGTAGGAAATTTTTTTATATTTTTAATTAATATTTATAGTCAATTATATCAATTATATAACCCCACATTAATTTTTTTTATCAAAACAATACATGTTTTTGATATTTTTATTTTTATTTTAAATAAAAAGTTATTAATGTCTTTATCTTACCCAAATGGATTTAAAAGGCCAAAAGTCTTACACATGAATTTTATTGTTCGCCCATTACTCATAAAATATGGTTAAAACAAGTGTTAAGATAATTTTATATTATTATAATATTATTTTTACCTTGAATTACCATATTTACCTTTAACCGTGGTAAATAAAAGTCAAAAGATACCATTCACCAAAAATTATTTTCATCTTATTGAACCATATTTTACTTAATTATAACAACCAAGTATGTAAAACTTTTGAAATTCAATTCACAGAATCAATAAAATTTCATTTAAATGAAAAAGTCAATTTTTTAACTAGTACTCAATGTTTTCACTATTCATCAAAAATTGAAGGTTTTTAGAAAAGTACCAAAAAATCAGCCTAAGATATATTTGATATTACAAATTCAAAAATAAAGTATATTTTACCAAATTAAAAACATAGAAGTTTCATTAATTAATTTAAAATTAATTTCCATTTTCAAAACAAAACCGTGTTTTTAAGAAATAATAACTATCAAAAGATTCACACTTGTCTAAGTCCAGTTTCAAAGTTAAATTTATTCCAATGACCAAAATTGGATTAAATGGTAAAAATATAATCTAATTAAACTTTAAAAACATTTAAAAAGATAATCTAACCATATAAATAAATTATATTTAAAGGTATTTTTGAATTAAAATGCAATATTTTTCACTATTCATTAAAAAATAAACTTTATCAGAAAAATACCAAAAATTTACCCAAATTAAATTTTGATGTCCCGATTGTAAATTAGAATTTTATTTTTCCAAATAAAACATATAAAAGTGACCAAAAATATATTTAAATAGGGTTCACCATCAAATGGCGGTAAATAGACCCTTCAAAGAATATTAGAGTATTTATGCTTAAAATTAGATTCATTCACATTTTTTGCCTCTAACTTTTATTGGATAAATGTTAAAATATTTAACCAACATGTATAATCATATTTTAGTTAGTTCTTTTCATTACCTCCATTATAATGTCTAGAAGTTAACTACCATTTAAAATAATAATATATTATTATTTTTTAGTATGACTGAGCATTGTGTGCAACATAATACTTCATAGAAACCCATTGTTGCGTGTCAGGTATGCCATTGAATATAGCATAACCTTTAAAATAAAATCAACATTTAATTCAAAAATATTAATAAATATGAAAATTTAATATTATTTATTTTCCTAGGATGTTACATCCTTCCCCCATTTTGGAAATTGCGTCCTCGCAATTTTAAAATTGGGCTTGGAAACTTCATTGAAAGACCCACATAAGAAAAATTATAAATAAAACTATTACTTTAAAAGAATTAAAGAAAAGTAAAAAGGTCTCCTGAGATAACCCATAATTGGATTGCATTAAAACATGGATATGGAGGAGAAACTAAGTTTCAATTTCTAATGAAGAGTGATCGAAAACATGATTAGGAGAAGGTTAACAACAAGAAAACCAAAAATTTGTGATGAGTTAAATAGTCATTGGTTCTCTAATAGGAAAAGTAAACAGACAACGTTTTTGTTTTATGTTCTTTTTCATAAATTTGGTGAATTTATTTATGATATTGAATAAGAACATATGGAAACTTAGTTACTTGACTTGTAGACTTTCATCATTTACAAAATTTCTACCACAAACTCATCTTTTCTCCAAATGATGAGTATTAAAGATGACTTGGTCACATAAAAAGTTCTAGAAGAAACTTCTAGAGAATAAAATGATCCAAAAAATATGAACCATATATTTCCACTATCTTTATACATTAACCAAAACCAAAAATTGCTAGTACGAGATCAGATAATCCCCAAAAGGATAATCCTTTATAAAAAGAAATACTACTCTTAATCTCAAAAACTCAATAAAAAGTACCCAAAGTTCAAGAAAGACCATTAAATATAAAATTTTCCTTAAAATTATTCAAAATAATCCCAACTAATATTGAAACTCAAAACTTATAAGGATTTATTAACATAGTCTTCCATAGTAAATCTTAACATTTATCTCCAAAAACATCAAATAATCTTAATGTATCATACTGAAGTGTAATTAACCTAATCACATATTCTCTATGATAGGTTAATAATTTACATAAATAACCCAACTCACCTTATGTCCAAAATTAAAACATATATTCTTCCAAAATAATATATCAACCATTACTCCACAAATTAAATCTCTTAGTATTCTATTTTACTTAAGTATATAGTGTTCTCAAAAGAGGGAATGTCTTCCAAAATTACCTTTATAACTTAATCACCAAATCATTTTCCTATACTAAGGATGTCCATTTGATAAAACATAATATCCCAAATCAACTTATTCTTGATCCATAAAATCATTTAACTAAAAAGAATTAGTCATACTAACCAGGGTCTTCACGTAGTCCAGTGGTAGAAGATAAATCTCAATCACACTTTAGTTGTTGGTTTGATTCCCACAGCTTTGTCTGACGCAATGGGTTGTCACACGGTCTGCATATTGTCCTTTTTAAAAAACTATATAATTTTTTAAAATTCCAAAAAATGAGTTAAATTTCTCAAAAATAACCATAACATATTTTATCCTCAAATATTATCTAATACCTTTCATTTTTCACCCCAAAATGTAATAACCTTTTATCACCTCTAAGATAACTATGACTCTTTAAAATATGATAACCATTATGGTTATGTTACTTATGCTTAAGTAACACCCTAACCTCTAAATTTATCTAAAATGATGTTTTATACCAACTATAAGGACCCAGCCTTAAAACATTACATAATCTTGAATTAAATGAATAATTCTCATTGAGGATCTTTTCAGTTTTAGAGCTTTAGAGAACTAGATGTAACATCCCAAGTAAATGAAGAATAACACATATTTCATATTTATTAATATTTGTGATTTAAATATTAATTTTACTTTAAATTGGTTTCTATGTTCGATAGCATACCCAATATGCAACAACGAGATTATTTGAAATCTTACATTGTACTCTAATAATATAATATTATTATTTTAAATGGTATTTAAATCATAGCTGTTTTATTGGTAGGAATGAAAACAACTAACTACAATATGATTTTACATGTTTGTTTAATGTATTTAAATTTATTCAATAAAAGTTAGAGGCTTAAAATGTGAATGAATCTAATTTTAAGCATAATTTACATTAAAAGGCTGATTTACTGCCTTTTAATGGAAAACCCTCTTTAAATATTATTTTGGTCACTTTAATACATTATATTTGAACAAATAAAATCCTTCTTTATAATGGGGACATCAAAATTTTCTTTGTGTAAATTTTTGGAATTTTTCTGATAAAGTTCATTTTCTAATGAATAGTGAAAAATATTGTATTTTAACTCAAAACTGTGTTTTAATCTAATTTATTTATATGGTTAGATTATCTTTTTAATTGGTTTTAAAGTATAATTATAATATATTTTTACCATTTAATCCAATGTTGGTCATTGAAATTAATTTGAATTTGAAATTGGACATAAACAAGTGTCAATCTTTTGATAGTTATTGTTTCTTAAAAACATGCTATTTGTTTTCACAACAAGAATTAATTTTAAATTAATTAATGCCACTTTGATGTTTTGAATTTATAAAAATAGACATCATTTTTAAATTTTGAAAATCAAATAAACCTTAGACTGAATTTTTGGTATTTTTCTGAAAAACTTCAATTTTTGATGAATAGTGAAATCACTTAGTAGTAGTTATAAAAACCGAATTTTTCATTTAAATAAAATTTTACCACTTCTTTGAATTGAATTTAGAAAATCCGACAAACATGGTTGTTATAAAGAAGTAAAAAGTGGTTCAATAAGTTGAAAATATTTTTTGGTGAATAGTAACTTTTGACTTTTATTTACCACAGTTAAAGGTAAATAAGGTAATTCACGGTAAAAATAATATTATAATAATTCAAAATTACCTTAAAACATGTTCAAACTTTATTGGTTGAGTCATTTACGACCATCAAAATATTTGGGTAGATTTTGGGATCCGATTGAGCCACTTGGGAGTGATAATGACAGTTTAGATTAATTAATTTAAAGTAAAGAAAAAAATAACAGAAACAAATATCTCTTTGTAATTTAATTTTTAAATAGTGTTATATAAGTTATGTTTTCGACTATAAATATTCATTGGAAAGATAAAAATATTTCCTACATCATGGTATTTTTTATAATTTTTGGACAACAAATAAATTAAATTATTTATGACATAATAATGATGCAGTGTTTACCTCATTAATAAATCATTTAAATAAATAAGATTATAAAGATTAAAATATTATCCAAAACCTATCCAATTCCTATTGGATTATATTATTTCGACATTGAGTCATATTATATTCGACTTTAATGATTTTTGGACCATTAGAAACTGAATATCAATATATAATAAAATAATATTTTAACACTTTCCTAAAGAGCCCCTCCTCCCCCTTATAAAAGGAGACCACTTCTAACCAATTACTCACACCTTTTAAGCCTTTTGTCTCATCAAAACTCTGCCCAATTAAGCTCCATATATCCCTCTACTCCTCCTAGAAGCCTTACCTTAGGCAGAAGGCACTTCAAGAAGTCCTTTGGTTCAAACCAAAGGGAGTTACCGAAATGAAAGGTAACAGTTTCTCTTAAATTGTTTTCTTTTATTTTACTTCTACATCCCCTAAAGTATTTTTATTACTTTCTTTTGTAACAAAACCAGTATCCTAAATATACTAGGTTGTTTTTATGAGATGTATTCTAACTACACTTACACACACCTCTATTTAATGGGTGAAGAACATAATGTTTCTGTGGATGGAAAACTAACGCCTCACGAAACGATGATTGTTCAATTACCTCTTACCACCTATCATGGTGGTCATTATTATGTCAATGTATTTATATATGATATATATTATGTTAATTTTTTATTTATGATTTTGTAATTTCCATTTATAGCATGCCTTCATGGTTTCCAAAGTGGGTAAATACGATAATCTCATTTGAGGAAGTGCGGACTACCGCCCCCTCAAAGTGATGTGACTCGTTAATGCCATATGTGGGATGTATAAAGGAAATAGTTAATGATATTATATATGATATTATAATGTAATTATAATATACCTATGTATCATTATGTTTTAATTCCAATAAAATAAGAAATATAAATGAAAGTAGCGTTCATGCGTACGTACGACTTACCATCTCCATGAACAGTGCATTTCATTTCTTAAATCCAAATGTTATATACTATTATAAATATATGTATATAATTGATATATAGGATATATATGATATCTATATCATGAATAGCATTCTGGATATAATGGACTATTGACCACATGGACAACCTGTAAATATAAGGTGTTCATTTTTGACTCAAGTACCAAATATCTACAAAATGAACGTTATTAACTTAAATGATTACATAATATTTATAACATGGTAATAAGTGATATAAAAGGAATAATAAACTTGAAAAATGTTCTTAAGAAAGTAGAAATTAACTTTAGTTTATTATTCAGGAGATTAAAGAAGGATCAAGTCAAGTCGGTCATGAGGTAAGGAACTTCGTCTCAATCTCCTTTCATTGAGGCATATTTTGTTTTAATACACGATTTTATTTTATACGCTGTATAAATATCTTTGAATTTTCATTTCCTTCAAAGGGAATATTTTTATATGAAGCATTTTACTAAACAACAAAAAGGAATTTTTTTTAACGTAAGCGGTGACAATGACATTTCCGCCGCCGCGAGTATTTTTTGATCTTTGGATTCCTAAACAAGCCATAATGTTTTTAAAAGGAAAAATAAATACCATATACTCTTTTTACATATTTTGGTATTTAAAATGATTTTTATAATGGATTTATTATTTCAATATCTTTAAATTATATTTTTTTTATTACAATGTTGAAATGTTATCTTTCCTTTATGCTTATGTTATGTGTTATGATCATGTAATGGTTCTTGGGAATTATTTATGTATACCGGTGGTTACGTGATAAACCTAGGGTGGGTGAGCCCGAGATAGCTCTCCAATGCATTGGGTAACGCGACAGAGGTAAACGTGAATGTTTCTCCTAAGATATTTAGAGAATATACTGTGATGGGTATTCCAAAGTAACTCCCTATGTAGCAGTGATAGCTAAAATGTAAGTATGATATGGATGCCCCAATTTACCTTTATGATTTATGATTTCGGTATGTTATTAATAAAATATTATGATCTCATGAGGTAAGTAAAAGAGTTCATGTTTTGTATGTATTTATGAAAAAATGTTTTTTTTTCTTTTTTTTATAACCCTTACTGAGCTTTTTATGCTCATCCCAAGTTTTGAAATGTTTTCACCGGACTTAAAGATGGATAGGATAAATGATGTGATCAAGGAAAAGTCATGCTATCTAAAACATGGAACAAGACATGTCTCTTTTTTTAAGAGTTTTTATTTTATGAAAAAATGGATACTGTGTAGAAGTGTCTACTTTTCAATCTTTTGAGATGTAATAGTTATGTCCTAATTCTATAAAACTCTAAACCTGAAAAGATCCTCAATGTGAATTATTCATTTAATTCAACATTATGTAATGTTTAAGGCTGGGTCCTTATACTAGGCCATAACTAGTACATCTCAAAAATTACAAAGTAAACACTTCTACTCAGTTTCCATTTTGTTTTCATAAAATAAAAACTCTTAAAAAAAGTAACTTCTCTAGTTCTTTGTTTTAGAGAGCATTAATTTTCCTTGATCCCATCCTTGACCCTATTCATCTTTAAGTCATGAGAAAAAAATTTCAAAACATGGGATGATCATAAAAAGACCAGTAAGGGTTATAAAATATGTAAATAAAATAGTACCCTATCAATAAATACAAATCAATGAAACCATACCTTTTAATCATAACATACCTTATGAAATCACCAGACTTATGAAAAATATATAGAAATCATAAATCATAAAGGTAACTTGTGGAATCCATAACATAAGTACATTGTAGCTTCCACAGCTACATAGGGAGTTACATTTGGAATACTCATCATAGTATATTCCCTAAATCGATTAGGATAAACATTGTTGTTTACCTCCATCACGTTACCCAATTCATTGGAGAGCTATATTGGGCTCACCCTCCATAGGTTAATCATGAAACCACCTGTATTCGTAAACAATTCCAGAGAACTATAATGTAGTCATAACACATAAAGAAAGCATGAAGTAAAGATAACATTTCCACATTGTTATCACAATTTATTTTTTCATGATATTGACATAATCAATTATTTTTAAAAACAATTTTCAAAAACCATTTAAAACATTTGATAAGAAGATTTTTGAATCAAAGTGTCTCTTACAAATATTAAACATTTAAAATAATTATCATTTGAAAAAATTAATGTCTATAAAAATAAATCCTACAAACCATTTTGAAAACATGGTCATTAAGGAGAATTATTTAGAAGAATAAATCTTTAAGACATTTAAAATGATATTTTAGTTAAAGATTTTTTAACAAAATGAGAGACACTTGAATACAAATAATTGAGGAATAACATTTAATCATAAATTTATAATATCATGATAATAAGGTAATTGATGATATAATATTACAAAGGATAGTATATACACCATATAAGAGTGAATTAGTGTAGAACAACAATGAAGTCTCAACGGATTGTAAATTGAGACGAAATCCCTTATAAAAACCGTATCCTTAAATTAAGGATAAATCAATTACATAATAATGTGTGAAAAATATAAATACAATAAATATTATTAGATATTCAGTTTAAATCAATCATAGAACATTCACACATATTTTTGTAAAACCAACACCGATGACTTGGATGTTTACCTCAATGAACAGAAATTGAGTTAAAATTACTCTTTCCATGTTCATATTGATGACTTGAGAATTTATAAATGGAGTAATTATGTGTGTAAAAAGTATATCCACAAAAATTGGAGTGGAAATTACAACATAAATAAATAAATAGATATTCCACACATAATCATAGCATGAAATAATTTAGAATACGAAGATTAACCCAAGGAATAGAAATTGGGTTAAAAAGCCCCCTTACCGATTTGGTAACTTACAAAAAATACACCACATGAAAGAAAGATCATAAAATAAAGATTTAAATACCCATAAATTAATGTATATTATTAAAATCATGTGGAGTACATACACCACACAAAATGAAATAGTGGAAAATATAGCATGAATCTCACGGGAATAAAAAGTGAGATGAAAAACCCTTACCACGTTGTAATCAATCGATTCGTTAGACCAAAAGTTAATAAACAAAAAATAAATCACATAATACCAAGAATATAAGTAGAATAATTATAATATATATCAAATGGTAGTAAAAAATACACCACATTCAATAAATAAGTGACAAACAATGGAAATCTCACAGAATTAAAAGTGAGATAAGAAACCCCTTACCTTGTGTCCAACTTGACCCGTTCATTATTTAATATCTTGCATAATAAACTAAAATTAATTTATACTTGATTAAGAACATTTTTTAAGTTTATTATTCCTTTTATATCACTTATTACCATGTTATATAAATTATTCCATCATTTAAGGTAACAGTCATCATTTTTTCAAAATTTGGTACTTGAGTCAAAAATTAACTTCTTATAATTACAAGTTGTTCATGTGGTCAAAATTACATTATCTGCATAATGATATTTATTATTTAGATATCATATATATCATATATATATAGTATATATATATATATGTATTTATAATAGTACATAACATTTGGAGGTAAGAAATGAAATGCACCGTTCATGGAGATGGTAAGCCGTGCGTACGCATGAACACTACTTTCATTTGTATTTCATATTTAATGGAATTAAAAATTAATTATTAATAGATATATTGTAATTCCATTATAATATAATATATAATTTCATTAATTTAATCATTTAAATGTTCCACTTATGGCATGAACGAGTCATATCACTTTGTGGGTGCGGTAGTCCATACTTTATTAGATAAAAATATCGTATTTACCCATTATAGAAACAATAAAGGTATGATATAAATGAAAAATAAATAGTTAAATGGAAAATATAAATATAATATATATTACATGAAAATAAATTTTCATCTTAATGGCCACCATAAGAGGTGGTAGGAGAATATTGAACAATCAACGTTTTGTGAGGTAGTAGTTCGCCATCCACAGAAACAATACGTTCTTTACCCATTAGATGAAGGTGTGTATAAGTGTAGAAAGAATAATTATCATATAAAAATACTAGTATTTTTAGGATACTGGTTTTTTTATGAAATAAAAAAATAAAAAGAGTTTAGGGGGTCAAAGAAGTAAAATAAAAGAAAAGAACTTAAGAGAAGATGTTACCCTTAAATCGGGTAACTTCCTTTGGTTTGAACCAAAAGAATTTCTTGAAGTGTCTTTTGCCCAAGGTAATACTTCTTGGTTGAAGATAGGGATCATGAGATATTATTTTGGTATATTTTAGACTATCCAAGAATCTTGAGAGGTGTGAGAAATGGGTTAGAGGTGAGGAAATTTTATAAGGGGGGAGGAGGGGCTCTTTAGGAATGTTTGAAAATATTATTTTATTATATATTGATTTTCAGTTTCTAAAGGTCCAAAACATATTAAATTAGAATATAATATTACTAATGTTCTAAATAAAATCATCAAATAATAATTGGATAGGTTTTGGATATTCTTTTAATCATTATAATCTTATTTATTAAAATCATTCATTAATGAGGTAAACCCTACATCATTATTATGTCATAAATAATTTTATTTATTTGATGTATAAAAATTATAAATAATATACGAAAATTTAGTAAATATTTTTAGCTTTATAATTAATATTTATAGTCAAATATATCAATTATATATTCCCACATTAAAAATATTTTAGCAAAATAATACATGTTTTTGATATTTTTTTTTACTTTAAATAAAAAGTTATTAATGTCATTATCTTTCCCAAATAGATTTCAAAGGCCAAAAGTATTACCGAAGGATTTTATTGGTCATACATTACTCATAAAAAAGGTTAGTACAAGTGTTAAGGTAATTTTATATTATTATAATATTATTTTTACCTTGAATCACCCTATTTATCTTTAACCGCGGTAAATAAATGTCAAAAGTTACTATTCAAAAAAAAAATATTTTCATCTTATTGAAAAAAATTTTAATTACTGATAACAACAATGTACATTGGATTTTTAAAATTCAATTTACCATAGCAGTAAAATTTCATTTAAATGAAAAAGTTAGTTTTTTAACTACTACTCAGTGTTTCCACTATTCATAAAAAATTGAATGCTTACAGAAAAATACAAAAAATTCAGCCTAATATATATTTGATATTCATAATTCAATAATGATTTCTATTTTAGTAAATTAAAAACATATAAGTTTCATTAATTAATTTAAAATTAATTCCCACTGTCAAAACAAAAATCATGTTTTTAAGAAATAATAACTATCAAAAGATTGACAGTTGTTTAAGTCCAATTTTAATGTAAAATTACTCCCAATGACAAAAATTGAATGAAATGGTAAAAATATAATCTAATTACACTTTTAAACCATTTAAAAAGATAATCTAACCATATAAATAAATTATTTTAAAAGGAAGTTTTGAATTAAAATTCAGAATTTTTCACTTTTCATTAAAAATGAACTTTATCAGAAAAATACAAAAAATTTACCCAAAGTAAATTTTGATGTCCCGATTCTAAATAAGAATTTTATTTTTTAAAATATAACATATAAAAGTGAAAAAAATTATATTTAAAGAGTGTTCTCCATCAAAAGGTAGTAAATCGACCTTTTAAAGAATTTTAGAGTATTTATGATTAAAATTAGATTCATTCACATTTTAAGCCTATAACTTTTATTGGATAAATGTAAAAATATTTAACTAACATGTATAATAATATTTTAGTTAGTTATGTTGATTCCCTCTGTTACAATGGATAGACATTAACTACCATCTAAAATAATAATATATTATTACTTTTCAGTATGACTCAACATTATGTGCAACATAAGACTTCAGAGAAACCCATTGTTGTGTGTCACGTAAGCCATTTAATATAGAAACCCCTTTAAAATAAAATTTATATTTAATTCAAAAATATTAATAAGTATGAAAATATCACATTCTTTATTTTCCTGGGATTTTACATTTACTTTTTTAGATACATCATATGATGTTATGGATAAACCAGAAACATATATTTTTTTTATGGTATTGCAGTTTTATTATAAGAATTAATTTAGAAAACATTGATAATTTATGGTTTGACATGGGTATGATTTTTAATGATGTTAAATTAAAACATCTTCTCTCATAGGTACAAAGGGTAATAAATATATGTGTTTGTTGAAATAAAAATGTATGATATTATAGTTTTTTTAGCATTCCATTGATTTCACGATGTTGGCTCAGTTTTCATTGGAGATAATTGATTGTGATTCTTTGATTTCTTAATGGTTTGGGTTTGTATTGTGAGTAAAAATATTATATATATTAGCAACGTTATCCCTTTATTCATATACAATGATGGTGAAATAGAATTAGTGGATAAAAGGTATATTTTTTGAAATAATTTAATGGGGACACTTTTAACACCATTAATTTGATGTAGTACTGAGAGAAATTGTAAAATGAGATTTTGAGGTGACACATTATATTTGTTAGGAGGATTATATAGTTAGGACACTGGTACATATTATTATATGGGAAAAGGGAATATAATTCCATTATGAGTTTAGTGTGTTTCTCTAGAAAAATTGATGAAAATGTATATGAAACACATATAGAATTTTTTCATTTGAGGGAAGTTAGAACACCTCAAACAATATTGTATGAAACTAGCATGTGAATCTATAGTGTAGTGATCAAACAATATTTATGTATATTAAAAAATAGTGGGTATGCCTTCATAGTTTGTATCTAGTTATAAGTCACACCCAATAAGGATAGATTCCATTAGGACTTGAGGATCCCATAAATCATAGTAGGGTAGATAAACACAATTAGAGAAAACACGGGGTTTCTTATTTTCAATGAAGAAGGAATCACTAGAGAAAGATGAAAAAATTTATATAGAGAGTATTACATTTATTCTTAGTTAAACTATCATGTATGAATTATTTTAAACTATATCTACAAATTAATTTATTTTGGAATGAGTAATAGATCCACATGGCATTATACTTAGGCGAATATTCATGTTATGTGCACCTAAAAACATATGGAGTAGTATATCCCAATATTTTAAAGTTCCTTGTCTATTGTAATGATAGAAAACAATAATTTTCATTGGTATGTCACTATTATATATTTAGATTTTTTATATCATAGTCCTTATATAATCATTAGTTTCTTGGACATCATTAATTTATTACCATGGATGAAGCTGTTATTTTTCAATTCCAATGGGAATATTCATACTCTCATGTAAACCTGGGATCTAAATTCAAGAATTTATATGATCATGATAAATTATTTTGGTAGTCTTTCATTCGAGTTAGAGGTGGTGTTGTGGGAAAAAATTAATGTAGTCTATTAGGTAGGATTTTAAGATATAGTTATATTTTATCTAGTTGTGATCCAAGATAACTTTTCTAGATAACCTTTTGAGTTTAAGGTAGAGTAATCAACTAATTTGGTTCCTTGTATGAGTCGTATTTCTATTCCCTCTCATATTATGGTACCTTCTATGTCAATAAATGTAAATTTTAAAACAAAATATTTTTCAAATATAGGATTTATTAGTATGGGTATCTCACCTTGGGAATAATTAGTACTCTTTGTGGGATTTAAATATGGAACATTCCTATTATGTTTTGATTATAGGATGTTTATTAAAGTTACCATGAATAATATAAATCCTCTTCCTATAATAGATTTCATATTTTATCTAGTGAATAACGATTAATGGTTGTCAAAAAAATTACATGAGATAGGGATCTCATCACCTCTGAGTAATGAAATATGGTATACCAATGATATTTTATTTGATGTATGTGAAACCATAATGAATATTTTGTTTGAAAAAATTGTTATAATAACACTACAACTATAATTATAGAATTGATGAATCATATATTCTTATAATGCTTTAATTCTTTAATCACAATATTTATCTGTGACATATCAGTGTATTCAAGATTCAAGTTTTAATCATGGAAGAAATTTTGGATATGATTTTGGTTTCATAATAAGGTAAGTCTATTTGATATTTTTAAATGTTTCTTTTTGATATATTAAGTGAAATAACCTCGGTATGTTATATCTAAAAAGGTTGTATCATTCGATCCTATAAAGGTCAAGGTAGTTGTATCATAGAAGTCACCTGATAATCTATTTGAGGTGCATAGTATTCTAGTGCTAGATGATTATTATAGATTATTAGTTTATTTTTAGTCATTATTAAACTCAATAATGAAATAATATATAAAATAATATATAAATTTTTTATAGAAAATATAATTCCAATGTTCATTTTAGTAGATGAATCCTAGGTTGAAAATAACACCTATACTAGTGTTTGAGGAACTAGGTTATTAGTGTAATAATTACCGTGATACCTAGGGTATAGTAAATGAGTGTATGCTGATGTATGGTAATAATTTTTCTTATTATAGCTCATAGTTGTTATGTGTTCATGAATGAAATTACACAACGTATGACTTAGATCAAGAATATGTTGTTCATGAATTAAAAACAAGACATCACTACCTATTTGAGGAGAATTTTATGGCATATATTCATCATAAGAGAGTGAATCTTAAATTAAACTTATTAAAATCATAGTCAATGATGAAAAAGGTAATGTAGTGGGTGATTCATCAAATAATATGGTTCCTAGTGTTGTAGTAAATGATATAAATGACGAATATTAACAAATGATTCCCTTTTTAGAAATTATAGTTGATATTATTGACTGTAGTGATCAAATTAATTTATCTAGTGTGCTTCTTACACAAAATTTATTAGCAAAGATCTAGGAAGCTCAATTTGTTAATTAAATATATGTTTCTATGATGAATTAAATAAATGGATGTGGGGACCTCTATGAATGGTTTGAAGCACCGGACATTGGATTATATATTTCAACATGATTTTTCATTACTTCCTCAATGTGGGTGGATGTAAAAATAAAATTTACCATTGAAATAAGGTAGCTTACTGTAGTTATAAAAATTGTGTAAGGATTTGAAAATATACATTGGGTGGTTTTTTATAAACATGGATATAGTGGTATTTTTGAAAAGTGTATTACTTATCAAAGGATAAATTCTGACTGTAAGTTACCAATATGAATAATGAAATCATGACCTATATTTTCTTGAAAGTTAGATCAGATTTCTATGATTATTTTTGAAATATTTTTCAATGACCATTAATAAAAACTACACCAATTTGGTGTTCATTAATATAATAGTTAAATTGGATCGCTTAATGTCTATTCTAGAGATGATTATAGTATAAGATTTAGAAAACTTATATGTTCGGGTAGTTGTATAACTACATATTGTACTAATATCAATTTTATCTGATTGGGACACTTTATTCACCTTTTTGGTTATGTAAATCTTTGAAAAGGATTATTGATACAAAACTGATATTTAGTATGGGGTATCATTCATAGAAGTATTGTTTATATGGGTGTATGATCACAATAATCAATGTCATTTTTAAGTATGTTTCCTAGATTATGAAAGGTCTTTGAATGATCGTCTCCATTTAGTAGAGTTCTCATTCAACAATAGTTATCAACTTATGATTTCAATAACTCCTTATGAAGTGATTTATGGGAGTTATTTTAATTATCCATTTTGTAGGTTGGAAACTCTAAAATCTTATTTTATGGGCATGTCTGTTATCTTTGAAAACCTGTTGGTTGAATCATAATTAGATGATTATGCAAGAAAGCTAAAAAAATGATTATCTCGATCATCATCAATTACCTTTATATTTTATTTTATCTAATCACGTGTTTATAAATGGCTTAATTTTGTTGTCTTATCAAAGGATCATGAATTATATAAAGTTAAACTAGGGATTTTTGGTTCCTTTTGATGTGATATAGTGAATCAAGGTTGTTAATATTAGTTACCACCACCTTAATGATAAAATTATAATCATGAAAATTCTCATGATTCTCAATTATGGAAGTATATTCCCAACCATTCACATATTATCAGTGGGGAACAAGTTGAGTTTGATCCAAAATTAACTTTTTTCTTAAAATAAAATTATTATTATAAATCATTGATAGAATGTATTATGAGGCAGAGTTATCTATTTGGAACATGTTATTGGACACTATGATGAAGTACATGAGATGACCTAGGTGAGGTAGTCCATGATTCATCAATATCAGCCTCAACTATTCAAAAAAAAAATACAATGAAATAATAAAACGTAATGAGGATGGGAGTTACCATAGAGAGGTGTATATTAGGGTCTTTATTGAGGTATTAAGAATTTTATTTGATGTATTTTTATATTCATGAGTTTTTAAATTGAAATTAAATGGATTTTGGGGATTTTAGTCCTTTTATAGTATCATCACTTTCACGAAGAACATACTGAATTTCTGGGACAAACTATAAAAGGGGTATGAAGGGATATAACATTTTTTCATGGAAAACTCTAGCTATATTGAGGGACCTTGTAGGTAGGGGGGGTTGAGGGTAATAAGAATTTCATTGTATCTTAAAAATCACCTAGTACGATACAATTTCATCTTTTAAAAACATAAAAACCCTCCTAAATCACTCATATTAAGCTAGTTTTGGATATTTCACTTCAATTTACTTCCCACTATTGGTGCTTATATTATTGGGTAACCCGTAGAGTGATTATTGTGATCTTAATTTTTTTTATGTTATTTACCTTGTTTCTTTTTGGTTTTTGTGTGAAGATATATAGTACCACACACTGGATCCACTATTATCCTATTGTTTAGGATTTATCTTCATATAATCCATAAAAGTATAGAGTTTAATTGATTTTTGTGGTAATTTATTATTCACTTTTTGGATTTTGGTTCTTACTATTTAAGGATCCTATGTAGAACATGGAACTTTTTTTATTTGTATTTAAGGGATCTGAGGATGGTGGTTTATAATATATTATATGATCATAAGGATACTGTGTATTTTTATTGAGTTTTTACTTTCTTTTATGTGATTAAATTTTTTTCCTGTCGACCTGGTTTGGTTTTTGATTATCAAATGTTTTTGTGTGATTGATTTTCTGGGTAAAAAAGGCATGAAGATTTTATGGTTTCATATATTATTTCACTAAAATGGGATATAGTGTTTAATTTTGTTAAATATTTAATTAAGGCATTGGGATTCTATGTGTCTTAACTTAATCCCAATTAGGAAAAATAACCTGAGAGGGGGGGGGGGGGGGGGGTGAATCAGTGTATTACAGATTAAAACATATACCGCTTTGGATCTTGTTTCACCATTAAACCAAACACTATTCTATATATTTATCATACCAATGTATGAGGATAAATAAAATACACATGATTCACATCATTTTTTATTTTGTTCACCCTCATTGGGCTACATCCAGGAAGAATACAAAGGCAATTTGTAGAGTTTACCAAATCCACTACGGCTCACTACCAAGAATGGCAGTTTTGGAAAGATCTCTTCTATGCCCAGTACCACTACATTTTAAAGGATTAGTGTCTTCTCATTATATTCACAAAGATCACTCCCAATGTATCATTATCTTTATAACTACTAGTGGAAAGTTTCACCATCTTCTTCATTATTTTCTAACATCTCTTGGAACTAAATCACTCACAATTTACAGACTTGTCAGCCCCTACGTTATCCCTGATTAATACATCATCATTTATAGATACATGATCTAATGATTACACACATTCATGCATTTTTTAGTAACAATTTACCATAGAGTTACTAGGAAATTCCTTCTAATTTTTTTTCTATGGTCACTACCTTTGAAAACTCATATTTTATGATGCTTCTACCATTCACAAAGCTCAATTAGCCTTCATGAAGAACACCACTTTCAATAATCTCAACCATCATTCATGAAGATCTTTCATTTCCTGAATAATATATATCATTTACAAATTACATTAAATTTGTGATTCTAAAAACATTCTATTGGATATCATATCCTTTGCGAACTTGTTTGCATGAAACTCCTTCATGAACCACCATCACAAACCTCCCTTATGAACCACCTTCACGATTCTAGAGAATAAAGATATTCACTATGTCTTAGTTATTTTATAATGGGGGTACATGACTACTTATCTTCATTTCCTCCTATTGTAGAACCTTCCACCCATGTCATCACCATTTCATGGAGCTCCCACTTTTTTGTTGTGATGCTCCATTTTTTGAGAAGCTCCACAGAAGTTTTCTATTCTTGATGCTTGTTGTAATCTCAGAGATCACCACCAAACTCATCATGCTTCCATGATTCTAGTGTTCAGTTGTGTTTTCTGTGTATTAATGATTTTTTAAATCTAAATAGTGATTTCTTTGTTGTTTAAGGGATTATTACCAATTCATTGTAAGCTCTAACTTCGATAATGGGTCCCCACATGTAATTCAATGGTGATGTGGTTGAATGTTCTACTTTGTTTTGGGGGAATTTTATTGAAAAATCATGTTGAGTTTTTGGGGAAACTTATCTTATCATTAGTTTTTATACAAAATATTAGTTTGTTACTTATTTCATTATTTACCTTATGGTTTGGTTATTGAATTGGGTGTGTGAGATAGATGTGGGAATTAGTCTTATTTATATTAATTTGGTTTTGAAAATATGAAATATTGTTTAATAATGATTTCTATATTGGTTATTATGATTCAAGATGTTTTGTTTGTAAATTTTATCACATATCAAAGGTTTGAGTAATGTTTTTAAGAAAATATTTGAAGATTGATAGTTTTTTCACATATTAAGATACATAGGTAGCATTGAGTAAATCCTACTAGGTCAAATAATCACTAACTCACCCAAATTCGTGAATGGATAGACTTTATAAATATTTTCATAGGAAAGAGAATTCAATCCTTCTTTTATATTGGAGGGTTTTGTTTATGGAATGGGTACTATAATATAGGAGTGTTGTTTGTTTGGTAGTATGACTCATAGAATACATAATAAGGGTTCAGGTATCTGGTTATTTTCTAATGGTGGCGATTTATTATTTGTCATTATAATACTTTTCTTACGATATATATTGTGTAATAAATTTCATTTTTTGATTCCATGGACACATATTGGATTGTTTTAATTTTTTTAAAACTCACCAATGAATTAGCGTGAAACATATTATCCAAATTATGTATTATACATATGTGGTGTATGTTTTATAGGTATGGTGTGTCTGTGTTATAGATTACTCATTTTTTAATGTTAGTAATGGATAACATGTGGATTCCATGGGATATGAAGCTAACCACCCCCATTATTATTTAATATGACCTTGAAATTTATTTCTGGACATTCATGATTCGAGGAATAATCCCAAGTGATAGTAAAAAAAACTCAATCTATGTAAGGTTAAGTGGAGACATTCTTGGTGGATATATAAAAATATTATAGGACTGATATGGGGTATATAATAAAATTTTATTTTGAGGAAGTAAAGGTCATGTCTTATTCCACATGTCACATATTATAAATTTTGATATAGGATGAGAAATATAATTTGACTTATGATATGATATTTATCATAATAATAAGAATAATAAACATTGGTACATGTATTAATTTACCCAACATGATAATTGTATTATAAAACATGATTTTAACAATACTACATAATATACAATATGATTTTTAACTGCAACATATATTACAAAAGACACTCACTAGTTGTACCACTATGCTATACTAGGGAAATATCCAAGGGTTGAGTACTATCATGATTAATTTATTTCCTAGATGGGGTTATAAAATTTTATATTTATGGTGAACACTAATGTAATATTTAATGAAAATCATATTTTCTCTCAATAATTGAGTCAATTGGCATCCTTTGGTTAAACCACCCTGTTGTATGGGATAACTATACATGGTTGATGTCCTATTAAGATTGAATTATTTTCTAGTAGGGGAATTTTTAATTAATGGGTTGGTGAGACTAGTATGTAAGTCTCAAATGAAAACCAAATTTTGACCACTTAGTTATTGAGTCATGTGGTACCCTCTTGTTATGCTTTTCTACTTCATGGGGGAATTAAAAAGGGGCCTAGTCCCTCTTAGATTGTTTTATATCCAAGCTACGGAATATGTAATTTCTAGGTTGGTATAAATATTGAAGAAATATTAAATGGAAACCATGTTCTGTAGTTAGGGGATTACCAGAGTTGTAATGTCACCTCATAGTTCTATATGAAAACCAGGTTTATAATCAGAAGGTAGTAAATTTATAAGGGAATAATGGTTGTATTATAGATGATAATGTGTATGTATATTTGAATCATTGTATTATTCAAAATGAATAGGATTTTATGCTAAAAAAATTGGTTCTTTAGGGAATAGGTAATATGTTCATTGAAGTATCTTAAGTGGAGTTTGGGGTGTGGAAGTCTGGTCTGTCTGAATGGGAGAATATTATTGAGGGTACAATGTTTTTTATGACTGATCACTCACAACAGGGAATCACTACAATGAGAACCAAGAAAGTTTAAGTAGTCAATGGAATGAGATGTAGATGTGATAACCTAGTTAATAAGAACACAAGGCTGATAGGATGAACAATAGCAGTTGAGTTCATGTTCAACTAGTTATTTAGGCTATGATATTCTAAATAATTTAGGCCTCTCATCCATAAATTCATGTAATGAACAACCTTTCAAATGAGTTAAAATTTTGATAATTTAGAAATAAAAATATAATATAATTGGAGGGCCTAATGAAAATCTTGATTTTTCTAATTTTTAAAATTTTAATTGAATTAGATAATTTTTAACTATTTAAAAATTATATATAAATATATATGCTATTTTCAGATATTTATTTAATTTATTATGTTTCAGTAAATTAATTTATGATAAAAATTGTATTCTTATTTATTAAACGTTTATAAAATATTCAATAAATAAATATAATTTATATTAATTTTTAACATTAGTGTACCATTGTTTTATATGACATGAATTATGATTTGGATTTATTGTGTTTATATAGAAATTTCATAGACATTCATGTTCTTAGAAAATATTTATTTTTGAAAAAATAATGGAGTTTATATTAGATTATGAATTATTCATAATTATTAATTTGATATGTTCATATTAAAACGAAATATTTGATTTTTTTTAATAAATATGAAATAGAATTTTTATAATTTATGTGATAAAAGGTTTAAATAATATTATATATATATGCTATTTTTATTATGTAAAATGTTTAAATAATGTGTAAATTGATCATATAAATTATAAAATGATTATATTTAAATTAAATAAAATATATATAGAAATTTTTTATAAAGGATAATAAATATTTTATATTAGAAATAAATAATATTTATTTATATTTATATTGTGGAATGTCCATAGAACATTCCTGAAATATTGAGTGCTTACAATTTCTTTATTTATAAATTTTTTATAAATTTATTATTTCAGGAATAAATTTATAAAATGGTCATTTAATTTTCTTTATTCACATAATTATTCATATATGTAAATTATATATATGATAAATGTATATGTGATTTAGATTAAGAATTTAAACCATTTCTAAAAATGTTCATGCCTGAATATTAGGAATTACATGCTAGGTATGATAATTGATTTAGTTTTCTTTAATTTTATTCTTGTTTGATCATCAGTTATGAGTTTGAATTAAGAAATTAATTGTATTTTATACATATTAGGTTTTATAATTATGATTTAATTGAGTTAGTTATTAAGTAACAAAACTTGGATAGAGGGACTTTTCGGTGTACTATTTAATGGCTTGGAAGCATAGTTTTGGTTTAGAAAATTAGTGGTTGACTAGCTGTCACTCCAAGATTACTCTGTTATTGATTATTTATTTCATATGATCCTAATAATTTACATTATTATGTTTCATTTACCATAATAATGATATATTTTAGGATATGTTTAACTATAATTTGGTTATGAATTCTCATTAGTAATACAATCTATATGTTACATAAACAATTATAAATCAATATGGTTCAATCATAATGATTTGGTGGAAGAAATATTATTCCATAATAAATTATTATATGAATTAATACATGTATGTGGAACACCTATTATACAATGGTGACATAATGCATACACCTAATAAAATAAAAAAATAAATCCTCCTTCTTATTTGAACATATATTAATACCTTGATTGTCTAACTTGGTTGGTTCATGCTAACGCTGGGTGCTCATTAATTATATTATAAATGTCATGGTGTAAATTTATAACTCAAATAGTTAGGTAACAAAATAAATTTTATGAGATTTATGGTATATACCTATGATAATTCATATGAAATATGATATGAATTGAATAATGTTAAACTAACATATATGATGTTTTAGAATAAAGATATACCCTCTAAACTATCAAAGTTTCATATATGATATTATTAGCATAATGATCCGGCTATGTTACTATGTAATGGGAGGAACACTACTAAATAATTAGTGAAATATATATTTATTCCCACTAATAGATATAATGTAATCTAATAAGGTTTTATAAATTTATTTTGAGTATATTTAATAAATTTATTTACTAAATAAATGTCGAAAATTATTTTCATCTGATAAAATAATTTACTATATATAAGATATAATCATCATCACAATAAAACATGAAATCATGATATATCAATAAATAATACATGATTATTATATGAAACATTCAAGGCTTGTAAAAATCATAAGAATTATTCTTAAATAATACTGAAATGTTTATGCATTAAAGAGTCCCCCTATTGAGACGAAAAAAATGTAAAGTGAGTCTAAAAATGAATATGGGTTCTTATTTTATGAATTTGAATTAATTTTTGATGAACCAAATTAAATGTTTGTGTTAATGGATATTATTATTTAAAAACAAATATAAACACTTATATTCATTCAAGTTAGTTGAAAAATAATTTTTTCATCAGGTTCAATCATAGAATGAGATGTATGAGGTTTCAATGGAATTTTTTATATGTAAAAATACTATAGGAAGTAAAATCTATATTCATGTTCATAAAATGATTGAGTTTTTTAATGAGTTAAAATTGATGTGTCTCCATTAATACTTGATTTGTTGATGAATGATATTTTCTAATATCTCCTTGAAAGGTTTTGATAGACTCAATCGAATTACAATATAAATGGGTTGAATACAATTTTACACGAGCTCTTAAATATGTTGTAGATAACTAAGAAATACATGGAAGTTACAGTATATATTTCAATTTTAATTATAAAATGGATAATATATTATAAATTAATATGAAATAATATATTTTAAGTCCAAAAAATATTTCTTATAGTATATAGTCAAACACTGTGAAGTATAATGGAAGAGTCATAGAGAAGGGGTTATTGAATTTATAGTAGAGAACATAGTAAATGAATATAAAATTTGTAATATTACCTATAGGTTAATGAAACTAATTATAGATTCCATGTTAGTTATCTTATATTTTTAATGTCTATTCATAGTGTCCCAATACTTTTGAAAAATTATTATTACATGAGATTAATTTTTTTTTATTAATTACAACCAAAGGATAGAATGACTTAATTAATTTTTAAGACTAGGTAACCATAACATCAACATGAAACTATAATATTAAATATTTATTTTAATCTTCATAATTAACTCAAAAATCCTTTTGATCTCCAAAAACTATAGGGATAACATAGATAATACATTTTAAAAATGGATGCTATAAAAACCCATTAATGGAATGAACATGGTAAAATAGAACAAGATGTGTGTGAAAGGTATAAAATGATATAATAAAAGATAATAATCATGAATAATAACATCATAGAATAAAATTATTAACAAGGTATCATAAGAACATGTTAAAATTGGAAATGTGGATGAAAATACATGAAAAAATAACAAGTCAAAGAAATATTATGTGACAATAATACCTGGTTGATAGAGTCCCATAATTTATTTCGAACATTACCTTATCCAAATACTAATTTTTATGAGAAAATACATGACCCAAGGAATTATATCACAATCTAGAAGAACCCATTACACCATGTTCATGATAATGTGTTCCACAAAATGGAAATCTATCACAAAGCAAAATTATTAGAATTAACCATGGAAATAAATTGGTTGCATAATCATTCAACATGTTATAATTAATAGAAATAATATACAGAAATAATTTTATAAATGTACATAAATCTTGAATTACCAAATAAAAGGAAAGTAGAGTTTTTATTAATAAATACATGAAATCTTATAAATGAATTTAGACCTAAAATATCAATTATGAGAGGGGGAAATACATTTATGGAATAAAAATTAAAATAGAAATTTCATTTTTTGTTGTAATAAATTCCAAAACATTCCATATAACTTACATAAAACTATTAACTTTTCAAACCATTAAAATTGTTATATAAATTTTACCTTATAATTGTTTTACATCCATACAATTACACCCATAAAATAATTTTTATCAAAATATAAATGAAAGATAAATATTTATAAAATAATTCTTTGAATATTTTCAAATAATACTTTCAATGTAATGTTTCCCATATGTAAAACCTTAAAAATATTCCCATTTTTTAAATCATGGTAATGAAATTAAAAAAAGCAAAAAAATTAACTTTACCATCCTTTAATAAAAAAGTATAAAGTTCATTGAAAATTTATATGAACAAGGAAATTATGAAAAATATTTGTAAATGAAACCTTAATTGAGTATTATTTTAAACGAAAGAATCCTACCTTGAGCCTGACTCATCACGTATGTTCACTATCTTCCCCTTCCTCAGAAAATATCTATTCCTTTAAATCTTATGTTCTCTAAGTTTGTTATTATATTAAAACTAAGACCTCTAGAATGTGTATAGGGATGTAGGGATGGTATTTGTTTAGGTATTTGATGAACTAAATAAAATTTTATGTCTTATGGAATGAGGATATGTGGTTCCCTTTTATAAGTAAGGGGGGATCAATCTTTAAAGTACTGAAAATAATAAATTAGTTTCAGTTAATCATTTTTGAAAACATGCCCCAAACAAATATAATTAAAATATATGATGAGTATGGTTTGAAATCCTATCATACAATAAAAATTGGAAAACATTAGATTAGGTTTTAGCCCATATCTCTTTACTTTAACCATCATTTACCCTTTTGGAAAATTACCGTGATAAGGAAGTGTTTACTCAATAGGGGTCATGACAGTGACAATAATAGTATAATTGGTCCATAAATGGATCATATATGATATTTTTAAATATATACTATTCACATGTAAAATTAGTTGTTTTTTTAAAATTTAAAACATTTAATAAAACATTAATTATTATAAAAATACATTAATGTCATTTTGGACACTATTTATTTAATTTTACAATAATTATATAAATAAAAAGAGATAACTTGAATTTATACATTTTAAACATATCTAATAAATCATAAATATAATTAAAAATGAGGGTTTAATATTACACATTCAAAAAATATTACTTTTATAGTTTTTTTAAAATAATTTTATTTTTATATTAATTTAAAAAATACTATATCGGTGTTTCATAAAAATTTTAAAAAATTATTTAATAATAAAAAATTATAAATAAATTAATGCGATAAAAAATATCAACCTTTCAAATAACCCTTTTAGAATTGAAAATATCCTCTTTTTATCCATATTTAAAAAATTTGTTGTTATTAAAAAAATGAGAATTTATTTTTGAATTATCTTTACATAAAACAATATATTGGTAAAAATAAAAGAAATATAGAACCAAATTGATATATTTTCAAAATTTGGACGAAAATTTAAAAAATACACCCATCCAATAGTATTTTTGAATGATTTACAGTCATTTTTTATTATATGTTGTTTTATCTTTATCCTTAATGACATGATTTACCCTCACCATGGTGACATCTATTTTTTACCGAAACTACTCATAATGAGACAATTTAATATGGAACGATTCTATAAATTCAGATATCCTTATTGAAAATATGGAGTCATATTTTATGGATTCAGTTTCTTTAGTTAGAATAAATTATCATAAAATTTCAAATAATTACCAATCCTTAAATATTTTTTTAAAAAAAAATACATTTTTAAGTATCAATATATTTTTATATGAAATTCATGAATAATGTTCATTATGCTTTAATTCATTTTCGAAGGATAACCAAATCCTTATATTTGATTTCATACATCAGATATTGACTTCAAAAACTTTTTCCACAGAAATAATAATTCTATAATTGGATTATTTATTATAAAAATAAATGAATTAAAAATAAAAAATAATACATAATTGAGTTTGAAATTGTAAATTTTACAATTTTATAATAAAAATCAATATTTTAACTATTCATTGGAAAATCATATTTTTCAAAAATATAAAAACATTTCACTATATGATAATGTTTACATGATTATTTCAAAATTTATATCATTTTTATCAAATAAAATATCATATATTTCTTGAATATAATTATAACATGTTAAAAAAAGAAAACCAATTTTTTAATTTTTTTTTTGAAGAATTAAATTACATTAATAAAATTGAGTGATTATTAACTAGGACTTTATAAATACATTTATATTTGGTGGAACCTTTTATATAATCTATAATGTAGTTAATAATATTCTTACCTTATAATTTAATGTTAATGTAATAATGGTCACATATTAGAAAATATTTCATGGTACCATTAGGCTCATTGGTTCGTATCGTATATGATATCAAAATCCCAAATTGTAATAATATTTATAAATAATACCTATTTATTGTATGGAAAAGTAAATTTTAATATCAACAGGTGTAACACATTATAGGATTGAAAATAGGGGAACATTAGTGGAAGTGAAATATAGACATGGAGGAAAAAATAATATCTAAATAATAATAGATAGTGAAAGAGAACATTAAACACAATAAAGTGAATGATTATGAGAAATTAAATTTCAAAAAACTATTAACCAAAGAGGTGTTGAAATAACATTTATTAATCCAAAATAAAGGTAATAATATAATGGTTTTGACTCAAGATCCTTTTCCTAGAGTTTATAAATTTTTTTACAATATAGACTAACAAAATACTGAAATATACTAACTCCCATTATTGAATTTCATCATTTAACCAATTTCCACTATAATATCACCTTTTCTAAAAATGATACGTAATCAAGATAGTTTTTTAGTGAAGAAATAAAATCATCTATATAATCCAAAAAATAATATGAAGACATTCCTGTTATGTTTATATATTAACCAAAATTGAAGGCTTATCACATCATAATATAATATCCAAAATATATAAATCCTCATATGATTAAATAATATATTTAACACTAAAATATTCACAATAACAACAAATATTAGTCTTTGATAATTTCATAAAGAATCATATATCCCAAAGAAACATAATAACCTCAATATTAATGAATGTTTTCTCCTCAAATGTGATATCATACCTTTCATATTATGTCTTAAGAAATGTAATTTCATTATTACCAAATAACCATTGATGTTAAATCTCATGTTAAACATTATGGTCACATAGATATAAACCCAAGTAAGATTATCCAAAAATATACTTAATAGCACCAATAAATAACTATATAATCATATAACATAGAGAAATTCAAAAAAATATCTGGGATCATATTTATAAATAGACCTGAATGGTAATCCTTAGCTTCACCAAAATATATCGATGAAAATATCACATTTTAAATAAATCACTTTTAAAGAATCAATATTATATATATGTTTCAATACAATAAACAATGCATCAAATCATATACAAACCAAAATGTTTATATATACCTCAATTCAATGTTTTTCTTAAACCCCTTTAATGGTTTCAAATCACCTCATAATCCCATCACAAAACCCCTCAAAAGTTTTATCTATGACATTTAACATATGATAAAATATATAATTATAAACAATTTTTTTTTATAACTCACATGTTAAACTTTCATTAAGATATATATTTTTCAAAAAAATATAACCTTATTTTTCATAGACTATTGAATATAATCCATAAATCCAAAAAATTTAATTAAAATAATAAAATAAGACATAAATAACTTTTTTTATCAAGTCATAACCAATTTCAAGGTTACCAACACTATCTCATTTACGTCATCAATGTTAAATATATCGTTATCCCATAAAAACATTATTAACTCAAGATTTGAAAAATATTATAGAATATATTTATATTATTCATGTATTCACCAAAAAATATCACCTTAACACTAAATAAATATTCTTTGTTATCAATAAAAATCAACATAGGTTTTGAAATCCTTAGTGAAGAACTATTGTGGAACAATCCTTTAATGTTTCATGATTATTATAACTAAAATACCATGGATAAAAATAATTCTACTACATAGTTATATAATGTAAGTACTTAATAATTTAATTATTTAATGTCAGTGACTAGTATAAAATATGAAATTACATGGTCTAGGGGTTAACCTCTAGAATAGTTAAATCACACTGATAATTACTTGGTTCGCCAAATTTATGAAAAAATTGTAAATGGATCTCTAGGATGAATTATATAAATATTTATTAAAATCCTCAATTCTTCTCGACAATTATTTGATATTTTAACTCCTTTAGCAAATATAATACATTTTCATATTACTTTGATACATTATTCTAGGTGTCTCTTCCCATATTTCTGTCCTAAAATAAAACTTTTCCTTCCTTCCTCCAAATTATCCACCACCTGAGGTCTTAATAAAATTTATCCTTCTCTTCATTGACGAGTCTAAAAAATTTCTACTACATATTGTTATATATATATATATCAGGAAATATAATTATGAATAATCAAAATATCATTACCTTTATTCATAATTCATACTGGTTTCTCAAAATCACTACATTTTCCATCACATTTATTATTTACATAATTCCTTGTACATCTAGACATCAACTTAAACCGGAAGCATGTGGTAATTATCAATTATCATAATCATGAAAAATAATTTTTTATGACTTTATCATGAAAAATTATATTCAATATATTAAACCATAGGATAATCCAAGTTCATACATAATCATAATCTATTCAAATAGTTTATGATGTTTTTTGAAAAAAATATGAATATACCCAAGCTTATATCTCCAGAAAGTCAAAATAGGTTAACAATAAGGGCACACTAACTATGCCCCCGAATTTTGTAGGTGGTTTACTCGACCATATTTTTTAATGTTTATTACCCATATATCAATTCATTCATAATTAAAATCCAATTTTACTTTCTATATAGGGATCTATTGATAAGAAATTCACACAATCTGTACTGTTCTAAAACATTGGGATATTATCAAATAAATAGGCTTATCAATATAGTTTTCACCAAAGGTATACTGTACTAATCCTAAAATATAATTAGATCATGTTATGATACCAACTCTAGAGACCCAATATTTTCATACCTATTATTAAATTATTTTCAACATAAATATTAAACATACACAACAAAATGATCCTGATGACTACTATGATTGTAAGTCTAGGTTCATAATTCATCGAAAAGGAAACTAAAACATGACCCATTGATTTTATTCTTCTTAATTGAGAACCTAAATCCATTTAAAATCCTTTAATTTCATTAGATAAGATTGGGAATAAATTGAAATAATGAGTGAGCTAAAAATATCTGAAATGAAATAAACATGATAACTATGTATAACATGTTAGGAAAAGTTATTACCTGATAGCATAAAATATAAGGCTCATAAGTAATATAATGGGATAATAACATAAAAAATAGGGTATTGTAAAAAAAACTAAACATAGTAAATGTGGTACAAATAGAAAACATTACATAATAACAATTAAATTATAACTTCTATGAGAACATCACATTGTGGACAAAGTCTAAATAAGCATTAGGTTTACTAGAAAATTCCTTACATTATGTCTTGATAGAAAAAAAAGAAGTACCCATTGTATTAGAGAACTATCTAGGTTCACCAATCATAAAATGTTCATGATTATGTATACCAATAAAAGGATATGAATCACAATAAATAATCATAAGAATTACTCTTGAAATAAAATGGGTTGTGTAATTTTTCTTTATATTATAATCAATTTAAATTTATAAATAAGGAATTTTAAAATGAACATAAGGCATGTATTACCCATTTAAAGGAAAAGTGGGTTTTTCATTGATGAAAACATAAAATTTTATAATGTACTTCAAAAATAAAATATATGTTATGGTAGGGTAAATTTTTTTATTGTCTATATATTAAAGTATAACATTATTTTTACCCTTTTTAAAAAAAGATAATGTTTTCCATACAAAATACATAAAAAGATTCAATTTAAATCAATTTAAAATAGGAAGATAAAATTAAAATTTCAATTATTTATCTCCACATGAATAAATCCACAAAATAGTTTTTATTAATATGGTCATGGACGAGAGAAATTTAGAACATAAATGTTTATAATAGTTAAAATGAGGACTTAAAGTAAAGTGTATCGTCCGTAAAACCAAATAAATATTCCATTTTTTTAAAAAATTCATATAAAGTAAAATATAGTAAAAAATTAACATTAATATCCATGAATAATGAAAATTAATTTTATTGAAAAAATTAGAGGGAAATATACATATAATTTAAATATTTGAATGAAAAACATTAAAAGATTATTTTAAAAAAAGGTCTCTTACCTTGAGTTATACTTTTTATATATGTTAATTATATTAATCTTATTCTAAAAATATCCTTTTATTTATATTATAGTCCCATGAAGGTTTTTAATATACCCACACTACAACTTCTATAAAATTAGGAGGGTTGTTAGGAATGGACTTGGGTAGGGATTGGATGATATAAATGAATTTTTATGTGTGAAGGGAATAGAGATGAGGTTCCTATTAATAAGTGAGGGGAGGGAACTCTTGGATGTACCTAAAAAATTAAATTAATATAGATTAATTTTAGTAGATTTTTTTTCAAATATATCTTATTTTAGGATATGAAGAGTATGGTCAAAATACTATCATTCGATAAATTGTATTCAAGTTTATATTAGGTTTATACCCTAATTCAATTATTTTAACATGCATTAATCCCTATTAAAAATTACCATGATAATGATGTTTTGACTCATTAGGGATCATGATACATACTATAAGAATAAAATTGACTAATAAATTGACCATATATGATATTTCAAAACATTAAAATATATTATGTGAATATAGGTTTTTTATGTACATTACATCATTTCATAAAATATTATTTATTATACAGTAAGAAAAATTTTAGTTTTGACACAATCCATTTAATTTGACTTCAAATACATCCAAAAAAATATGGAATAAAAATATGTACCTTTAAAAAATATATAATATGAAATATAAATCTAAAAAATTCATGTGTCACTATAACTCACTAAAAAGTAATATTTTACTATTACTGAAATAATTTTTTTAATTTTTTTATTAATGAATAAATAATATATCAACATTGTGTAATAATTTAAGGTAATTATTTAATCACTTAAAAATATAAATAAATTACCATTTTTATAATTTTAAAAAATATATTTCAAATAAACTGTTTATTATAAAACATAACCTCACTTATCCTTATGAAAAAAAATTATAATTACTAAAAGAAGGAGAATGAAATGTTAAGCTTTTCATTACAGAAAATAATATAAAGTTCTAAATAAAATAATTATGGAAACAATAATACATTTTTTGAATATTTTAAAATAAATTTAGATGTATACCGATATATAAGATAATTAAATGTGTTATTGTCATTTTTAGTGCTTATCATTTTATTTTTAACCTTCATTACCCAATTTCCCATTACAATGGTGTTAATTATTTACTATGATAATTGTTTTTAATGACCAAATTTAGAAGGGATATTTTTAACTAATTTATAATAGCTTATTCAAAATTTGTAATCCATATTTTTCAAAATTCAATTTCGATAATTGGTAGAAATTAGAATAAGAACAAAATAGCAAATGCAGTGAAAAACAATTATTCAAAAAAATATTTTGAATACTTAATTTATATATATATATATATATATAAATAAAGTATAAAATTATTCAACACACTATAATTGGATTTTCAATTATAAAAAGAAACTAATTAAATTTTAAAAAAATACCCAAAATAGAATTATTCCATTAAAATGATATATTTTTCAATCTAAAATAGTATTTCCACTCATCATAAAATATTTTATTTTTTATAAAAACTGCCAAAATTGACTATAATGTAATTTTTACATGATGATTTCAAAATATATATCATTACAATAAAATAAAATTTTGAAAATCTAATAAATTTAATAAGAATATTTTTGCACAAAAATTAATAAAAATCAATTTTGAAGAATATTTTATTTGAATAATAAAGTTAATTTAATAAAAATTAAGTTATTATTTACTAAGTAGTTACCAATACATTTATATACAGTGGAAAATTTATATATATTTCATTAATAAGTTAATCCTATTCATAACATATAATTTTATGACTATGTTAAAAAAATAATATATAAATAATAATATTTCATGGTTCATTCAGTCTCAATGTTTCATGTCATATTTTCCATCAAACATAGATTTTGTATTAATACCTATGGGTGTCACAACATGAAAAAAAATATTAATAAATTATTTAGAATATTTATAGGAGTTCAAAATTGATGAAGATTTTAGTGATAGAGGTTTATGAATTCATTCAATTGATGAGAAATTGGGTTTCAAAACTGATGACAGAAATGTGAGGATTATAATAATGATATAAAGTATCAACTACAAGGATTATATACTTTAAAATATTTTTATTTTATATGAGAATATATATTTTAAAAAATTGGTCATTTATGAATAATACATGATAATTGGTTCAATAAACATGTCTATGATTAATCCAGTCCTGTAAAATGGTTTGACAAAGAGTAATGGAAAATTTAAAGACTCGAAAAATTCAATGTATTTTTTTTAAAATTATTTGGGATTATTAAGAGTCTGTGAAACCATACAACGCGTTATTCTGAGGCCCAGTGTGCCCGAAATGAATTTTTTAACTTTTTTTAAAGGTACGTTCAGTAAACGTACAGGTGGTGTTTTCAGTATTTTGAATTGGTACTCGGATTAAAAATTTGATGGAACTGTTGAATCCACATCAATGAGATTTTCTTAAGGGAGGTTAGACTTCCACCATAGTTGGTCTGGAGAAAAAGTTAGTTTTTACAAATTTTTAAAGAAATGATAAAATAACATAGTAATTGTTATTTTTTTTCTACCACCTATTGAGAGGAGGTGGTGGGGACCATGGAGGTAGTTAGACATTTAATATGGGATATTAAATTTTGGTTACATTTTGGTTGCGTAACCACCCCTCGTGTAATTAATGTGGCACATTAATTACATCAATTAATGAACCTCATTAATTCCACAGTGTGTTTCCCACCCTTTCCCCATCTATTTAAGTGAGGATTGGGGTGGAGTTTTGACATATATTCACCAAGAAAGAAACCTTTAGTGAATTGACGTGACATCTTCCACCAACGGAGAATAGAATCTTGGACGTCGTAAGAGGGATCAAACCAGGAACGATGAATGTCGGTGGTTTCATCAAAGCACAAATTCTCTTTCCTCCATGGCGACGACTCCAACGATTCATGAGGTAGGGGTTTTGATTATGATCATGAGAATTGTTCTTCCTTTATTGTTGAAAGAAGTGATGAATCTCAGAAGTATTATAGTCTATTAATGTTGATTAAATCATCTTATTCTTGTTATAATGATAACATGAAGGGCGTGTGCCAAACAAACAAGGCCCGAACACTTTGCTGCTTCATTTCTTGACACGTTCTTTGTGGAATGATTTTCAACTCGTCGGAAAGTGGAAACTGGGAGATGCACAATGACGAAGACATCCCGAGAGGTCCAAATGCTTGTCCAGAAGGAATAACGGACCACCCGAGCTCACCCGGTGGCCCGCGGAAGCTCTGCCAGTGTAGCACCAGTGTGGAGGCAATGGGGACTAGTGTCAGCGGTGGAGATGGCGACCGGTGCTCACTGAACGCAAAGGAGGGTGGTGCTGCTTGGAACCACGATGGTCAAACATGCGGCCGAAAACATCCTACTACAAAGATGGGAGTCGTCGAGCCATCATGTGATGCGATGAGACAAGATGCGGCACAAAACCACGATGAAGGTCGAGATCCTCTTTCTACGTGTCCCACAGCTGACAAGGTGGAGCCACTTGGAACTGCCAATCAAGGAGACAAACAATGTTTTTGAGCCGTTCGGCAGGCAGACTGTGCGACCCCCGTGTGGGTTGCACTAGCCAGCGGGCCAGACCGCCTGGTGGGCCATGCCTAACCAGTGGGCCGGGCCGGGCTAGTTCGTGGCCCAGTGGGACGATCTCTCCATGGCCCCACAAGGTGAGCCCGCCATGACCATGCCTTACCAGGAAGGCCTAGTATAGTTTCGGCCATGCCGGTTCTGACCCAGGCCAGGTCGGACTGAACCCAGACCCCTCTCAGGCCCAGATACACTTAAGTGAACCTAACTTGCAAACCAGATGTCTGTTTGATGAACCGTCAACAGCACTAGGATCCTTTGAGAAAGTCAATCATTTTGAGATACTCCATGGGAGTTTTGGAGAAATTTGTAGTATGGCCAGGTTGGATTGACTTCAAATCCAACTGGTCCCTTGGTACTAAAATTCCAATAACTTATAGACCAAGCATCTAGTCGAATCAGAACCCAGTGATTCTATGTGAATCAAAACCCAAAAATTATATGTGAATTAAAACCCATCTATTCTCTGTGAATCAACATCTAATGATTCTGTGTGAATCAGCACCCATGGATTCTTGGTGATTCAACACCCAACGATTCTGTGTGAATTAGCACTCAATGATTCAGCGCGAATCATCACAAATCGATAAGGTGTGGGTATTGTGGGGGTTAGTACCTATTTATCATGTGTGGGTCACCAGAAGTTCCTCCTGACAGAGCAAGATGATCTAGCCTTACAGCTAATCATATGTAATGTTGTACTCAGTTATACCTGGTTTGAGCTGTGTCTATTTCTTTATGATTTGTGATTGAGATCATGTTTGTGTTATTCCTCTGTGGAATTATGAGACACCTTCAGGTGTCTCGGGGTCCCTACTGGGTATTGTTAAACTAACCCTTGCACGGGCTTCTCCCACACATTTTTGTGTCTTGTGCAGATTATGGGAAACCTTAACTAAGACTCTAAAGCTAGGACCTGATGGTGGACGAAGATGATGGTTGACATAGGGAGCTATGGAGATGAGTCGTACCTACCCTTCCGGTAGGATCCCAAGTGGACGATCTCAGAAGATATTTTCTATTTTATGTTGTAGTTGTATCTTTATAGTTGTTCTTGTATTCCAACTCATTACTTTCAGTACACACATTTAATACATCAGTTTCACTTCATGGTTGCATCTTGTTGCATTCTAGTATTTGTGTTTGTACAGGTTTAAAGGAAATGCCTTCTAGTTTTAGGGATATAACTTTATAGTACTAGTTTCCAACCCCTGGCCTATGGAAGGCAAGCTTGGGTAGTCACGACATAGGCACCATGGGGATGGGTCGTGACAAAGTGGTATCAGAAGAGTCAGTTCTACTGAAGAACTAGGACTCTGATCTGTCTAATGGAGCAACAATGTTAAGTGTTTTGAGTGTAGTTTTTAGTTTGGGGAGTCTAATGTTGGTGAAACGACCGATGTATCCATACACCAGGACCCTGAATTATAATTTCTGACTCGGTGTACAAAAACACTAATTGCGTGTCTTTTTGAAATGTTTTAATTTTGATCTCTTTTGAGTCAGCTAAGTAGGTATTACTTCTTGACCATGGAACAATTGTTGCTTTTCAGGATTCTTCTGCCTAGATACCCATCCAAGATTCCCAAGAGAGTACACGATGAAGGCCCACCGAGTGACGAGGCTTCAATGTTGGGACCTCTTATTGTGTTGGCACATTCTGATGGTGTATTAGCAGCACCACCAGTCAGAGGGAAATAGTTTCCACCAGCCCCACTAGCAGACAGTGCACACCGTCTGAGCATGTTTCATGAGTTCTAGTGGTAGAGGCCTCTGAGGTTTTGAGGTGAGATAGATCCCCAAGAAGCTGAGGACTGGCTGGAGGATGTGGCTAGAGTTTTAAACCTAGTTGGGATACTAGTTGAGCGGATGGTGATCTTAGATACTAGTCTTTTATAGGGAACTACAAAAAGATGGTGGAGTGAGATGATCCAATTACATGAATAGGTATCCCTCACCTGGACGGACTTTTAGATCCTCTTCATGAAAGAGTTTGTTCCAGCGACAGTAATCTATGTGTATATCCAGGAGTTGCTGCACTTAAATCAGAGTAACTTATTAGTGGCTCGACGAGATTCACTGACCTATCACGCTACTCCACCAACATGGTATGCGACCCATTCTTCAGGGCTTGGACATTTGACTAGGGTCTCCAATGGGAAATCAGAGCATCAATGATATCACTAAATATCCTGACGCAATATGGTGTGCTCAGCGATCTTTGTTGGTGGAGAGCATCTTAGATGAGTAGGCATTGACGATGAGAGTCACTACATGACGACAGGTAGCCAAGTCATCTGAATAAGACATTAAGCAGATGACACATAGGTCCAAGAAGACCAGACCTTATAAAGGGAAACCTTATGATGTAGGGTCAGAGGTGTGGAGCTCATGAGGTAGAGGGGATTAGTAGGGAAGAAGACTGTGCTTTACATACAGTGGGCAGGTCCACATGCCTTGCGACTGCCTGACCCGCCGTACCAACGATCATCAGACAGTCGAGGGATTGCCGAGGCAGTGGCCTAGGTTTGAGTGATGATTTACACCGGGCGTAAGACGTGGCCGAGGAGAAGGTCATGCAGTAGGTGGAGGATGATGGTTTGAGGTTTTACCGCCACCAAAACCAGGTGGTCTACCCCAACCATAGGGAGTAGGTGGACATGGGCGAGCATAGCTACATGCAGTAGAGGCCTATGACCACGATTCCCTAGAGATGATTAGTGGTATGATATGTGTCTATTCCACCCTAGCTGCAGTAATTATAGAAATAGGTTCCAGTCACTCTTTTATTTCCACAAAACTAGTTCGAAGTACGAATATTCTGATGAAGCCATTGGCTCGATCCTTGTAATTAGAGAATCCTACGAGAGAATATTCGATGATTACACACTACTGAAGATAGTGTGAGATCACTCTAGGTGGGAAGATATTTTTATAGGATCTCTTAGTAGAAGCATCAAGGAATTACGACATCATCATGGGTATAGACTGACTATCTATAGTCCATGCTCAGATTGACTATTTTAGGCACAAAGTGTAGTGTTTCTGAAAGGATTGGATTAGCTTTACCTTCACCAGTGAGGAGAAAACCTTTACTGTATAGTATTGAAAATCTCATAGGAGGGTGGAGCCGATTACTCATCAGTTGGCTAGCCCCACCCTCAGAGTAGTTGACATGAAGAGTATGAGATATCATGTAGTGGTGGACCAATATGCCAATGTCTTTCCTGATG
Organism: Viscum album; assembly: GCA_963277665.1. NCBI lineage: Eukaryota > Viridiplantae > Streptophyta > Magnoliopsida > Santalales > Viscaceae > Viscum > Viscum album. The sequence goes on along the minus strand of OY728141.1, from coordinate 584,677,577 downwards.
ATGTTCCATGATTACCTCCTCACATATATGTATACGTTCACATCAGCCTATACCCCGGTATGACATCGATATCTATACCAGCATATCGGATGGCTCCTGTGAAGCTTCGTGAGTTGAGGGTACATTTGGGGGACTTGCATCAAAATGGATTCGTAAGGCCCAGTGTTTCTCCATGGGCATCCCGAATCTTATTTGCCAAAAAGGAAGATAGGAGTATAAGGATTTTTTTTGATTATCGGCGCCTGAATCTGGTGACCGTGAATAAAAATTATTCTCTACTAAGGATTGATGATCTCTTCATCTAGCTGAAGGGAGATTAATGGTTTCCAAAGATAGACCTCAGACCATGCTATCAGCAGCTCAGGGTACAAGATGAGGATGTACCGAAGATGACCTTCAGGTGTCGGTATGACCATTAAGAGTTCTTGGAGATGCCTTTTAGCAAGAACAATTCTCCAACAGTGTTCATGGGGCACATGAATAGGACATTACAACCACACCTTGATTGATTCATGGTGGTATTTATTGACGACATCTTGATATACTCGACATCAGAGGAGGATCATGCCACACACCTGTAGATAGTTCGGGATACACTCCGAGAGAACTATATTTATGGAAAGACCTCTAAGTGAAAGATATGGATATAGGAATTCCACTTCCAAGAGCACATTATCTCAGAGGATATATTCACAATAAATCAATAAATGATAGAGTAAATGCATGCTTGGGATCCACCCAGGAGTGTGACCGAGGTGATGAGTTTCCTGGGATTGGATAGGTACTACTGGAGATTTTTAACTAACTTCTCTAGGGTAGCATCACCCTTGTCTTCCTTGACAAAGAAGGGGTATTATTTCTTGTGGATAGAGAAGTGCCATCAGAGTTTTCAAGAGATGAGGAAAAGACTGAAAAGTGCCCCCATCTTGAGGATACCAAAAGAGGGAGTTGGGTATGTAGTCTACTACGACGCATCAGGGACTGGTCTAGGTTGTGTTATGATGCAGAAGCGAGTAGTGATTGCATATGGCTCATGGATGTTTAGAAAACATGAGGAGAACAACTCTACCCATGACCTGGAGTTAGCAGTAGTGGTCTTTGCACTGAAGATGTTGCGACACTACTTGATGGGTGATCGTTTTACAGTCTACTCTAATCACAAGTGTCTCAGGTATATCTTCTCACAAAAGGATCTGAACCTGAGACAGTGATGATGGCTAGAGTTCTTCTAGGACTATGAATTTGAGATAGTCTATACTCTTGGGAAGGGGAACGTAGTAGCAGACGCACTAATAAGGAGGTCTGGTCTATAGTTGTTGAGTGAGGTGACCTAGCATCTAGTCTCGTTGCAAATATCCTTTGTGGATAGAGATGGATTAGCTTACCTCCAGTCTATGAATTTAACTCCCCTACTTCTTTAGAGAGTTTGGGAGGCACAACTTGGGGATGTTGACTGTGAGGCTCGATGTGATGAGATATCATCAGGATAGGCTCCTCAGGGATTTTCTAAAGGTGGGGAGCACGTCATCCACTTCAGAGGATGCATCATGGTACCAGTAACAATGTGGGAGGTGGTGTTGATGGATTTCCACACATCCCCTTTGGCGGTACATCCTGTATTGGAGAATATGTATTAGGACCTCCGATGTCAATACTAATAGATAGGAATAAAGAAAGTGGTGGAAGAGTTTGTTTCATTATGCCTCGATTGTCAGCAAGTGAAGGCTGAACATTAGGTACCAACGGGCTTAGCATAGTCACTTGAGGTATTAGAGTGGAAGTGGGATGGTATTTACATGGATTTAATGACAGGGCTACCATGTATGCTTAGGGGACATGATTCTGTCTGGGTGATTGTTGACCGACTCACCAAGTCGGCCCACTTCCTACCCATCCGAGAGGAGGGATTAGTATAGGAATTGGGAAGCCTCTACGTACAAGTGGTTGTGTAACAGCATGGGGTTCCATCAATGATCATCTCGGATCATGAAGCACATTTTACATCCTACTTGTTGAAGGGATTATAGGAGGAGTTCAGGACTCATCTATGCTTGAGCACATCCTTCCATCCTCAGACAGATGGTTATACAGAAAAGACCATATAGACACTTGATGATATGCTTCATTATCGTGGCCTCAATTTTGGCCTCCGTTGGGAGGACCAGTTTCCACTAGTGTAGCTTACTTACAACAATAGTAATCACTCCACCATCAACATGGATTTTTTTGAGGCCTTAGACATGCGACCTTGCAGATCACTCCTTTCTTGGAAAGACATAGGGGAGTCAGCACTCATGGGACCAGAGTTGGTACAGGATACCACAAAGAAGGTACATATCATCCAGGAGTGGATGAAGACTACAAAAATCCAGAAGAAGTCTTATGCCTATAGGAGATGCAAACCCTTGGTGTTTGAGGAGGTAGACCATGTATTCCTATAGGTCTTACCCTGAAGAGGATTATAGAGGTTTGGACAGGGTGGAAAGCTATCTACGATGTTCATCGGACCCTTTCAGATCCTCACAAGATTAGGAGAGGTGGCGTACCATCTAGTTCTTCCCCCATTGATGCACCAAATGCATAATGTTTTCCAAGTTTTATAGCTGAGGAGGTACGTGCATGATCCATCACACGTTATTGACTGGGGTGACCTGGACATTGACGATGAGGCAATTTTTGAGGAGTTCCTGGTGGAGATAGAGGATCAACAGGACCAGGTCCTTTGTGGGCAGTCGATTCCTCTGGTGCGAGTTCATTGGTAGCATGGGAATATCTAGAAGAGAACATGGGATTGAGAGGCTCAGATACGTGCTCAATACCACCATTTTTCCCCTAGTTTTGTTGTACCTTTGGGGATGAAAAGTCGTAAGGTGGGGAGAATGTAAAAAACCAGAAAATTCCTTGTATTTCTTTTAAATTATTTGGGATTATTACGAGTCTTCAAAAATTTACAACGTATGATTCCAAGGAATGGTGTGCCTGGAATAAAGTTTTGAAATTTTTTTAAAGGTTCGTTCAGTAAATTAATATGTGAAATATTATATATTTTAAATCAGTGATCTGATTAAAAATACAAGGGAACCATTAAATTTGCAGTGCCAAGATTCTTTTAAGGGAGGTTTAACTTTGACTGTAGTTGGTGGGGTGAAAAACTAGTTTTTATGAATTTTTTAAGGATATAATAAAATAATATAGGAATTTTTATTTTATTTCTTTTTTTCCTACCACATATTGAGCAGTGGTGGCAAGGGCCAAAGAGGTAGTAAAACATTTAATATAGATTAATTTGGAACATTAATTACGTCAATTAGTGAAACTAATTAATTCCTCGGTGTGTTACCAAAACTTTCCCCCTCTATTTTGGTGAGGCTTGGGGTGGAGTTTTGACATGGCTTCACCAATAAAGAAACCTCTGGAGAAGTGACGCAATGTCTTCCACTGATGTGGAATGGAAGCTTGGACGTCATCGGAGGGATCAAACTCGGAATGATGAACACCATCGGCTTCATCAAAGCACAAATTATCTTTCATCCACCATGATGACTCCAACAATTCTCGAGGTAAGGGTTTTGATTACGTTTATGAGAATTGTTATTCTATAGTTCTTGAAAGATGTGATGAATCACATGAGTATTATAGTCTATTAATGTTGATTAAATTACCTTCCGCCTGTTATAATTCTAACGCTGAGGGTGTGGGCCAAACGAACAAGCCACAAACCCTATGAAACTTAATTTCTTAACACTTTATTCATGAAATGATTTTCAACTCATTGGAAAGTAGAAAATGGGAGGCACATAGTGACGAAGACATCCCGAGAGAGCCGTAGGCTCGTCTGGATGGAAGAACAGACCAACGAAGCTCACCTAGTGGCCCGTAGAAGCTCCACCGGCAAGACACCGGTGACCGAAGTTGGTGAAGGTGACGTTGGCTGGCACTTGCCGGCCGTGGAGGAGGGTGGAACTACTCGCTGCCATGATGGTTAGACAGGTGGCCGACAACGGCTGCCCGTGGAGACTGGAGGCGGCATGGCGTCGTGTGCCGCAGTGAGGCAAGCCGCGACGAAGGCAATGTCCTGCTCCCTATGGGTCCCGTGGGTGACGAGACAGGGCCACCTAGTGCCACCAATTAGGGATCCAAATGACTCATTTGAACCATTCAGTAGGCGGATATCATGATTCCATCATGGGTCGAACTAGACAACGGGCCGGGTCGGACCAGAACTGGACCCATCTCTAACCCAGATACGCTTAAGTGATCGTAACTTGTAAACCGGAAGTCCATTTGATGAACCTTAAATGGAGCTGGGATCATTGGAGTGAGACAGTCCTTTTGAGATACTCCATGAGAGTTTTAGATAAAAATGGAGTATGGCCAAGTTGGATTGAATCCGAATGCAACCAGGCCTTCGGCACATAAAAGACAATAACCTACAGACCAGGTATTCGGTTAATGCACCATCTCCTGTGTTGGAAACCTTATGACATGACAAATCATGGGGTAACTTCTTTGTGGGATTTCGTGCAGGTTAAAATATGAGTGATGGCTAGAGGAGCTGTTTATCTTAAAAAAAAGCGTACTATGAGTGGAAATTATGTGACTGGATGAGACACAAAGAATGAAGAGAGATTCTATGTGAATCAGCACCAATCGATTCTTTGTGAATCAGCACCCAACGATTCTCCGTGACTTAGCACCCATCGATTCTATGTGAATCTGCACCGATCGATTCTTTGTGAATCAGCACCCAACGCTTCTCCGTGACTTAGCACCCATCGATTCGATGTGAATTAGCACACAATGATTTTGTGCGAATCATAACCTAGTGATTCTATGTGAATCATCACCCATAGATTTTGTGTGAATTAGCACCCAACGATTCTATGTTAATCAGCACCCAGTGATTCTATGTGAATCCACACCCAACGATTCTATGTGAATCAACACCCAAGGAATCTCTGTGAATCAGCATCCAGAGAGTTTGTGTGAATCAACACCAAGATATTCTGTGTGAATTATCACCTATCGATCATGTGTGGGTCTTTCGGGGGTTAGTACCTATCAATCATGTGTGGGTCAGCAACAGTAACTCTTGACAAAGTAAGATTATCTACTCTTATAGCTAATCATCTGTACTGTTGTACTCAATTATACCTGGTTGAGCTGTGTCTATTTCTTTATGCTTTGTGATTGAGGTCATGCTTTTGTTATTCTTATGTGTAATTTCGAGAGACCTTCAGGGGTCTCGGGGTCCCTAATAAGTTTTGTTATACTCACCCATGCATGACCTTTTCCCACACCTTATTGTGTCTTGTGTATACAATGGGAAGCCTTCAATGAGACTCGAGAGATAGGACCTGATGGTGGACAATGGTGATGGTTGATATGGATAGCTGTGGAGACAATCCATACCTTGCCTTTAGGTAGGATCCCCAGTGGATGATCTCACAAGTTTTTTTCTATTTTTAGTTATATTTGTATCATTCCAGTTGGGCTTGTATTTCAGCACCTTACTTTCAGCACACACTTTTACTATAGTAGTTTCACTTTGTGGTTTCATCTTATTGCATTCTAGTATGTGTGTTTATACAGGTTTAAAGGCAATGCCTTTCGGTTTTAGGGATATGCCTTTCCGGTGCTAGTCACTATCCCCTGGCCTATGGAAGGTGGGCTTGGGGTAGTCATGGCACGGGCCCCAGGGGACATGTCGTGACAGATAAAAATAGTTTTACCATTAAAAAAGAGTTTATACAAGTAATAAATTAAAAAATGAGGTAAATGCTTCCCACCACTCATTAGTGTCATATTATAATGGATAATATTATTTTTAAAATATATCTCCAAACAAAAATAATTCCTTATATGATATTTTATAGTTATATATTTATTAATAAATCCTTTAAAAGGAAATATGTGTTATTTATCAAACATAATGTAGTGTGTGTATATTTTAATGTTATTCCAGGAAAAATATTGTTTATAAGAGGCTACTAGGATTTTTAGGTTTATAAAAGTTCAATGTAATAGGAGAAAATTATTTTTCATTTCAAAATCAATAATGACCGACCGAAAATTAAATTTTCATTTTTTGAACACTTCTATGGAAAAAGTGAGAATCCCTAAGTTCAATCACAAAAGGGAATAACAATTTTATTAAAGGAAAATTTAATCCTACTCAAATTAATCCCCCTAAATAATTTTTAAGGGATTTTGTTTACTTGAGATATTGGTTTATCCATTAGAAGATCTTTAAACATGAGGATAACATCTCCTAGGACTGGATGTACCCCAAAAAGCTGATCTTCCCATTATTGAATCCCCCATTATGATCAGTTCCTTCTTGGTGATCCAAGCATGTTGATCCTCATAGAGAGTTTCCCTTATTTATATTCCTATCATTTTATAATCTTCTTATTTAGTAGCATTGAGATACAAAACATGTTCGACCACTTTTTCTTCTAAGCTTAAGATCAATTGAATTATTTCCTCAAGAGAAACACATAAATTAAACTAGTTTTCCATCTTCATGGATTCCAACTTATTTGCTGACCATGTATCTATAGGAAGTTCTAAAAATGATTAATCTTTCATCTCTATATAGATTCCCTTCCACCTATTCGTTGAGTGTCGGACTAGATCACCTTCCAACTCTAAAAATAATTCATTAATATCATAATTATCATTGGCCTAATAAACAATTGAGATGAGGCAACCATCCTGTGGTTATAAATCTAAATTCACAAACCCTCACCCCATAAGTTTTGGCTCACCATCAACATGTTAAGAATGAAGCTCATTCAACTCACCTTCCTAGATGCCGGGAAGGTGGTATGATATATTATGATGTGTAACTAAACCAGCCAAAGATACCTCACTAATATTATAATCCTAAAACATTCCCCATATAAATAATGTCTTGGTTCATCTACCTAAATGCACTCAAAACAATTGGAAACACTAACATTTAGACATGTTCTTTCTAGCCTCACCCAACTTTTGCCTTCTCCCATCCCACACTAACTTCACTATGTGTAGTTTCCCTTGAAGTTTTTTCACCTATATCATACCTATTCTTAATATTCTCCTCCTAATTAACAACTCCCATTGAAACCTCATTATGTGCCCCTAAAGTTTCACTTCTAGGGATCTCAAACTCCATTACACACCTTCCCCCAAGATTAAGATTCAATTTATGAAAAATTTCAAAAACTTTTGGTTTAGAGAGTGATGACTGAGACTCATTCCTTAAGTGGTTATCATTAATTGGATGGACAATAGTTGTATTAGCATTCAACCAAGAGCCTGATAACCCCCTTCACTACTATGAATCCAAAAGGATAAACACTGATTGACTAACTCTCTTGGAGATAACACCTCTTTGAGCATGTTCCTTCAGATGTTCTTCCATACAAGACACATCTCCACTATTATGGCACTTAGCATTGCTTCCTAAATCCACATGCATCTATTGTGAATAACCCATCCCAGCCCGTGATTCACCTATAACCAACTCTTCCTCAATCTTGAAACCCACTTGTCCCTAAACAGAGGACCCATATGAAAAACTGGTCTCATAAACCTTACAATCGCATACGATTACACTCTTCTAGAAACCATGATCTCTATAACCACTTCTATAGACCACTTATGGATGTATGAACCACTTTCAAACCAAAAAATTTGCCTCTAAGACTTATAGACCACCTTCTACATACAACAATATTTGTCTCCTACTATAATGAAAACAAAATTAGAAGGCTTTCTTGAAACATATAATTCAACACACACTCTAGGATTAATAGTATGACACACAACATTGGTTTGGCTATCCGAGCATAATAACCTTCCCACAAGGTTCTCAAGCATCCTAATAACTGAAGGATTCTAAAATGGAAGGGTAAGGGTAGTGAAACTCACCCAAATCACTACAGTAAGGGAGTCCAGATTTATATCAAAGTTGTATGTCCTTTTATGGAGGTATAAGTGGAACTCCTTACATCCATGAGACAATTAAGACCTTTCTTCCATCAGGTCTTCCTCTAACAAAAAAATTGATCATGAAGTTCCTTTTTGTGAGAAAACATACATTAGATTTATTTTATAGCCCCCGCAAACCAAAAAAAAATCTATCAAAGGTGTCAAATGAAGGGATTCTCCATGATAATTGATCAATCAGGGTCCGATTGAGGAGTGTTGAAACATGTTTATACTCCACAATCGATAGTGGATGATTAGGGGATCCTTCATTAAACTCGAGGGCATTAGGGTACAGGGAGCACTATCATAAAATGGAGAACAATCACGAGTTTTGAAAATGGGGAAAAGGAAGACTTCACTCCCTTGAATAAAAACAAAGGTCCATCCCCCACTGGTGGGGGATGGATAGATATGGTTATGCTTCTATTACGAAGCGGGAGAGGACGTCAAAGTTCCCCCCATGAAAAAAAACTTCCAAAATTTTTAATGAATATCAGTTAATATCGTTAATGATTTTACCATATGATGGTATTAAAAATTATTGAAAAGAGTTATATTTTCATATATTAATGATCAGAAAGAATTTTTATGGAATATTTGAAAAATATAATAATGATGAACATATAAATAGTTTTCCCTAGATAACGTATATTGTTAATATTATAACAATGGATATTGTGAAGTAATGAAGGTATAATAATCTCATAAATAGTATAAAATTAGGAATATGATTCCTAAAATAACCATTATTTAAACTATTTATCTTAATAGATTTTACCCATTTAATTAGTTAGTTGTTGTGTTATAATATATGCTTATATGGTGACATGTAATAAATTAAATTTTTGTGTATTATGGTTTAAAAAATATGAACTATTGAAATCATAATGTATTATAAATGTATTTAATAAGTGATATGTGACTAGATATTTTGTATATTTTTATTATTATACTATTAAAGGTATAAAACAATATAACAAAATGTATCATTTTATACTATAGAAGTCTCTACATTAATAATATTTTATTTTTTTTCATATATACATGAAGTGAAATCCTAAACAACCTCTTAATTTATGACATTGAGTTTTTCCTAAATAATGGTTTTCAAGGACTATTAATAGTTGTGATTAAATGTTTTGGTTTACTAGAGTATGATATGTTATGGAAATATGGAATGTTTTTTGTGGTACATAAAACTAGTTTTTTTATTCTTGATGACCCATGATGTATTCCACATGGGGTGTCATGTATTATGTCTTTATTATAATAGTGGTGGACGTTTTATATTTTGATCTACATATTATCTAAGTTTTGAAAAGATACATATCGTGATAATAAAAATAATTCTTTAATACATTTTATAAACCAATCTTGAAACAAAAAAAATACAGCGGTGTTTTGGTTTTTTACTAATCGTGTCATCAGTTGAGTCTAAAAAAAATTGGTTATTTCCACTCATATGTTGAGTATATAATCTGGTCGATTGATTTTGAAATATTAATGGAATCTATGATCATACCCTGTTGAGTGAAATGTATTTTTCTTATCTATTATGAATGATAAATGTGTTTTTTTATTCATCAGGTAAATGTCATGTACTATGTACATCAATATGGTCTTTTGATACTTGGATAATTATGAATATATGGGTAACTATATGAAGTTGACATACTCAATTTAATGTGTTTACTTGATGGATTGAAAAAATGGATCATATTCTTATGCACAATTATATATGTGATAGTTAGTTGACAAATGTGTTGAGATAAATGTGTTTGATAAAGTTCACGTCAGATCCAATTATAAATGATATTGCATTTATTATTTTATAGATGCCACAATTTATATATATTTATGAATTCATGAAATTATATTTGTGTTCAATGCTACAATGGCCCATGGGGATGTAAATTATTATTGAATGAATGTGGATTAATTTTTATGAAAAATAGAGATATAATCTAAAATGTTTTTAAAGATTCTCCAAAATAATATTTAGATAAATATTCAAAACATGTTTCATATGATGTGAAGCTTTATGAAGATAATTTAATAATAAAAAAATTGTTTTTCAAGAATCTTAAAATGGTTCATTATATATGGTTTTACAAATTATTGTAAGACATGATAAGATATGTAGTTACATCACCTTGTGTAATACCATATTGTACAATATATTAAAATCATTATTTTTATAATATGTGTGAATCTTATATTATAATTATTCTTTTTTAGTTTAATGTTAGATGTAACAATTTGAATCTTCATATATGAAAGGATATAATAATCATCATCATTTTATATGATGAAACAAATGGAGAATCAAATGTATTTAAATGTAAATTGCATGCATCAACTATGGGTTATTATTGTTATAATTGCTTCATTACATAACCATTATTTATCATTTGATTATATTCATAGATGACTGAAGATGCATTTATGAGGCTTATATAATTAATCCAATATAAATTAAAATTGTATCAGTGGTTTCTATGGTTTCACCAAAAATAATTGTCTCTTATACATAATATTTTACATCAAGAGGTATTATAATGAAAAAGTATCTATAAATATCCTACAAAATCATTTGGTTATTATTTTTCATGTGGATACACCTAGTTATAATGAATAAGTTTATTGGTTAATAGTTACTTTTATAAAAATAAATGTTTAATACATGAGTTTAAACCAACATTATTTTATGGTAAAACTGTTGTTCATTTTACTTTATATATAATATTTGTTTTAAATCATAGATAACTTATATTATGGTATATATTTTTTACCTCCATTACCTGAATAGATTTATTTTATCCTAGGAAACCCATAAATATCTAGGTTGGTGCCTCAAATTTCTTCAACTCTGATGGATAATATTATTAATAATTTTTTATAATTATTAGAAAAGTTATTCTTTAGTTATGAATTATTTATGATAAATAATTTTTATGACCTATGGATTTATTTGTGAAAAACCCATGATTCAATAAATTTTTTTTACATCCACATGGTTAAAAAATTGATGGATGTTTATTAAATATTTTTGATCACTTTTTACAAGAACAATTTGGTAACTGATATTTGGTGGCAGTTATTACTAAATGATTTTGTTAAATGTGTTTTATTTCATTCAAACGAATTAAATGAATATTTTATTTAATTTTATATATTGTTTTTTTAAAAATAGTGTAATTTTTAAATTTATCTTGGAATATAATATTTCATTGTTTTTAAATAAATTAAGGTAATTTACTTTTTTTATTTTTTTGATAAACATTGGACCTATTTTTGGATTATATTTCATGGGTTTAGAAATTTACTATAAACATAGATATAGGTAAAATATATATAATCTTACACTATTTTTAATTTGTTAAAGAGTAATCTAAGTGTGGTTGTATGTATGATTAAATTTTTTTAATATTCATGGTAGGGAAGCAAATCACTCATTTCAATTTGGATTTAGTAACAAAAAATTATATTCCATGAATTTTTTCAGGATCACGAAAATATAAGCATGATATTTTTTCTAAATACTAGGATTATATTTATGGTATATTAGTATCTATATTTACTTTTATATGGATATGTTATGGGTATTTTTTTGGATCTCTGAATTAAATTATGGGATATCATAATATTTTAATTAAATTTAAATATTGGGTTTTATAAAATAGATTCTTGAATGGAAATATTTATGGATTTTATATTTTTAAATAGTATATTAAAAATAAATTTAATTTATAAAATTTGTAATCAAATGTTGGTCTTAAATGGTTTTTATAGAAATGATTAATTTTTAATCATTTTTTTAAAACATTACATTTAAATTTGGAATTTGAGGTTACCCGTGGATCAGAATGTATGGTAATCACTGTGGAAACCATTCATAATTTTATAATGACCCCAACATGTAAACAAAAATGTATAAATAAATGTTTTTTCTCATGATTCATGTAAATGAAAGACTTCGTCTTTCATTATAAAGGAACTATAAAATAATGAACAGAAACACGATAGGTTATAATGCTGATGATATATTATAATTTTCTTTTTTATCAACCATAAAATAGTATATTTGTGAACTTAATCATTTTAATACATGATTTTCTCTTTTTATACATGATTATTTTTCCCTTTTTATTTATATTTGTTAAATATTATTTTCAATTTTTTAATAGAAATTTGTATATACTTTTATTAAGGAAAAAAAATTTCCTAAAATTTTATTTAATCTATTTATATTCATTTTTAGGATCTAGCGATCAAGGTAAATTCTTGAGTCCATGAAATTCTCATCTATGCCTTCAGATTTGGGTATCTAAGTATAATAGTTGATAAATTGAATCAGATATATCATTTATGTTAAAAATCATGAATTATATTTCAGTTCAAATGTATGATAGTTAAAAAAATATGTATTTATTTTAAAGGTGAGGATAATACATTTATTTTAAATATTTAATAGTCAAGATTTTTTTATAGAAAAAATTCAATAATTTAATTCCATGGGATCCCCACATATTTCATTGAAAAAATGATTATGGGCTCCAGATCAATCCCTTAATAGGTCATAGGCTTGTGACTAGCTTCAAGGGTATAAATCTCTCACATTTAAGGAATTTCCATATAAAGGAAAAAATGAGTTAATGTAAAATAAAATAAAAACAATAAACCCATAATAATAAATAATAAAAAACCAAATAATGTTATAAAATATGTAATATGAATGAATTTCCTAAAACATTTATAAAATAAAAGATAGCTACAAATCTAGTGAAATAACCACTAACACCTAGTATGGAATTAAAACAGAAAATATGTATACCTTTATAATACTTTAACACTTAGCCAACAATTCCCAAAAACTACACAAAAAATTTCTAAAACCATATATGTTAAAGTGTGGGTGATTATGTCTACATGCATTGTAATACACCCCCTAATAATGAAAAATCAAGACAATATCATGTTTGTATTAAAACAATTATAGTAAAATCATAGTATAGAGTAATTTAATCATTAAAAGGAACTAAAATATGATCAAATAGGGTAAACATTAGGTAATAAATTATCTCATCCTCAAACCCTTATAATGAACTACAAAGATGTTTGTTTTGGTCTATAAGTATATGAGTCACTCTCAGTATGTATAATTTATCAATTTATTCCACTACCGAGATCAATACAAGACTCCATAACCAAATAATACATCATGTACAACATAACACAATGTGTGATAATATAATATGACACAAAATACCCCATTAATTAATGCACTGCTGAGAAGGGAGTTAATGAGTGGTTATTCTCATTTAAAATTTATTTTAATTATAAATAATCCTCTTATTTTTGTTAATAAATGATATAATCTTATATTAAATAATCCATACACATATAGATTAAATAATTAAATAATATAATAATACATAAATTTTATATAGTTTGAACCATATTGGGGTTCCTACTCAATTTCTTTTTCAAATCTTGATATGATAAAGATTCTAAAATAAATTCTTATAATAAAATACAAGTTGATATGTCACGTATCATACAAGACCATAATTAATTGTATTATGCCAAATGTTTTACATAACATCTCACATTCCATACTCACCATCCAAACAGTTACAGTGAGCTACACCAAATGCGATATATAACATGAAGCTTCATGTTTCTTTTTAAATAGATGATGATAATCTCCATGATCATTTAGAATATTCTAGACAACATCATCACTTGTTAAATTATCTGATTTAGATATTTTTCATAACTCTCAATATCTATTCTCATTCATTGGATACTCTATTACTATTATTATTTAAAGCAAAGACCTCTTTAAGGCTAGGTAGAGGGAGACCCATTATATAGCACGAAGGCCCAAGGCCAAGTGGCCTGAATAAAAGGCTTGAAAGCCCATTTTTTGGACCAAAGGACCCCTCAGTGAACAATACCGATACAGTCCACACTACGACAGTACTTGCTACAGTACCTGCTATAATACCGACACCGCTACAGTACCTACTATAGTGCCTCTGCCACTATAGTTTCATCACTGCTGCTACAGTACTGCTATAGTACCTAGAAATTCATCCCTTCCTGGATTTGATCCTAGGTCTTTTGGATTCCAAGAAGGAGCCTCTACCACTTGGGTACAAGATCATTGGCATTGGATACTCTATTGCTAGTATATATAGACAATGAAATATGACATTTTCACACCATACTCACTTATCTTCAAAAAACATCTAACACTCACACAATATCTTTGATAAAAACACATATTTTATTATTATACAATCTAATGATATAATCAGTATATATAATTTTAAGATGCATTCCCTTCAAAACATCCTATGTATATTATATAATTTAGTATCCATAAATGTAATAATGGGAATATTTTATGGTAGAATGTGAAAATAACTGTTATAGAATTCATATTTTTCGTTTTATTCCATTTTATTTACACATCCTAACAAATAAAACCATGGAATTAAAATTTTAATTATTATTTTACTAAAATTAGCAGAACTACTTTTCATGTTGATATCCAATAAATCAACATCTTCTTCCTACTTGAAATACAAAAAAAATGGTTAAAAAAATCACATCCTTCAATTGGTTTTTATTGAAAATTCATTACATAACTCGTTCATTCTTAAAATTACATATTATTTTAAAAAAATGAAAAAATAAAAAATAATAATTTATTTTATTTTAAAGAAAATATATATAACTAATCATGAATCATTGAATGAATAATAAGTTATTTAGGACTTAAGACCATTTTAATATTTCCCTAATAATATTCCATACTTAATATTTGGAGTTTCTTCTCATCAATCATCAATATTGATCATCATAGAGATTTTTAGATATTCAAACTCATAATATAAAAAAATCCAAAAATAATCACTATTTTTAAAATACCATTTGTTTTAGCCTAAATAAAATTTCAGATATAATATTTTATTCAATGAAGAAAACTTATTTCATTTTTGGGTTTCATTATATGAATAAAAATTATTTATGGAATATTGATTTTACACAACAGAAAAACTGATAATATAACCATGTCATGAATCTTTACACAAGAACCTGAAAGATATATTCCTAAAAAATGGCTTACAATGATGTAAATTTTCAATCTCAAATGATTATGTTCCTTTCTTCAATGTCTTATTATTTGATTATTGAATATTTATGAGTAGTTCCAAAGTATTACTCCCATATAATTAAATTTATTTGATCATCACCATAGCCATATCCTATAGGATGAAGACTCTCATTAAGATATCAAAACCTTACACTTATTGCAGATGATTTATGATCATTAATTTTTCAATATTCCCTATTTTTTACTATTTACAAAATGAGTTTAGAACTTCTCCAATCTACACCCAACCCATTCCAACCATCAAAAATACATCTCAAACACTTCCACCAATACACAATGATGGTTGAAATCAAATTCAAATAACCATAAAATTTCAACAACAATTTCAAGGACACTTTAATCTCTCATATGAAGATGTATTGTAGAATCTATTCAAATGATTATAATAATCTAGGATTTATCTCATAATAATTCAACTCACCTTATATTTCATGACCTGACCCACCAGGGTCCACCTATATGGTGGGAGGCCGAGTCATCAAAAAACCAAATTATATTCTAATAATCCAAGGTATAGGGACCAATTACAAGTAAAATTATCACACATATTTCAGGAATTATCCTAAGCAACCCTGTAAAAATACTATTCTCCATAATCTAGTATTTTAGACTGAATAAAAATATGTAACACTTTCTGAATATAATTTATCCCATAACATATTATGAAAAAATTAGAATTCATAAAGAGAAAAATCCTAAAAAATACAAAATACATCAATCTGATAAAATGTGTGGAGGGGACTACTACCAAATCCACTCCTGGAACTGACCAGCTTGTCATGTTTAATGTTCTTCATGTACGCATTGTCCTCCTAGGAATCCATCGAAAAATATGTAGTATGCATAATAAAATACATGTATGGTTAGATATGATGCATGGGTGAGAACATCATACTCAATATGACACCCTATATTCACTAGACAAAAAGAACCAAATATGTGTTATCATTTAACCAAGATGATATCTATATAGGTATTAGTGAAATATAGATAATAATAATCTATAATAAATAACCTTAAATAATAAACTTATATATAACCATGATCAATAAAGAAAAATAATCTTTAAGGTGTCTACCAGACCACACATCATTCTATGATTCATCTCATGCCTTTAATTCCAAGCTCTATTATGGTAAAAATCACCCCTCATGTATAGATATCACTAATGGTGACCATCTAATATGTCCTTATCGAGGAGCCACTCTATTTGGAAGAACATGATGGGATGTTTAATAAATGATACACATATAGGGGTTATACCCAAGTCTCACATGAGAAGTACCTAACTATAATTTATTAACCATATCAGATAGGTGATTGACACCTAGGAAAATATGGGTGACACTAATTCTAAAAACCCTACATACAATGCACAAAGAGAGTGAGGATCGCTCTTGTCCTCTCAGATGGATACATTATCAAATAATACAAGAGTTATGAAATCTAGAAATCTATAATTGATTCCATAATGAACCCTCATGGGAATAGATCAGACTAATCACTCCAGAATAAAGGAACTCCCAAAAACATGTATGAAAGAGGGAACACACCCAAATAGTAATCAAAATGTGAGTAGACCCAACTGACAGATGTTAACCATCTCCGAATGAATCATATTTCTTTTATCACCTCACAATATATATATGACACAAAATAGATTTTCAACATAATTTTCTACATTGAAAACTTTGTAGGGTGGACTAATCATGTTCCCACATCTAAGTTTGAAAATCCTAATGAACACATGAAGCTCATCGTCAGTCTGAAGGGTATAAATCATAAATCCACTAGTATGTCACCGAAAACATCCATGCGTGTCCACATAGAACCCGCCATTACCATCATAATAGAAAACCACTAAAGATAGGCTATTTAATTTCCCAAATCAGACACATAGTGAAAAAAATTCATTTCACCACCTTATGAATGAATGAAATTGTGTGGGCATGAACCAATATTCCAAATTAAATACCCCACATTAGTCTTGAATCATCTATCTCGATACAAGGTTAGGATGTCATATATGGATAATCAATTTAATGCCCCATGAAGAAGAAACATTGAAACTAATGTTCCACTAATAATAATAGTCAAAATTATAATAAAAATAATAATAATAATAATATTATTATTATTGTTATTAACATAATATATTAAAATATATTAATGTGGGAGAAACAGATCCGACTCCACGTGCACCCCCATAGGGCCTTAGGCTCATCCCACAAAGGTACACCCACCTCTATATTCTATATAATCATCTTATTATATCATTATTATTATCCTAATTTATAATAATAACATAGGTTTATGAAAATACTTCAATTTTAATGTGAATATATGTCTATTGGAACCTCTATTACTTCAATCATGATGCCTAACATTATTTAAAATCTAATATTTCATTTATTAAATTTTATATTTCCTATATTAAATCATACACATATTTTTATTCTCCAAATCCTAGTAACCCAATTTTTGTAGCTATCCTAGTATTACAACTAAGAATTTCTGGTGTTATCCTCCCCTCAACTGCAGGATCTTATCATTCCAAACACCACCTTGTGCCGGCCACCAGCTCACTCCCTACATACACCAGCTAGACTCCCCTCCATTATCCAAATATCCTCATTTGAGTCCACTAACATTCATTTCTCTCACTGGGGATTCAAATTAAACACTGCCTCCCATTCATAGAATCATTTCCAGCACCATAGACTCAATAAGGTCTTTGATTACACCAAACACCATATGTATTAGGCCTTTATTGCATGTGTGTGAATAAAAAGGGGATATAAAATTATAATATAAACTATTGCTTGATTTATGTACATGTTCATTTGGTCATTGTAAATTGAATCTAGAAAATAGGTTTAATAATATAATAAAGAATCAATCATAATAAATAGATCCTAGATTCCTACAACTATGAAGAGAAAATGAATCGTTGATAATCCAACGATGAATGAATCATAAACTATGTTATTATGAATTAATTTTATTTCATAGAAAATTATATAATAGAATTAAATTGAAAAAAAATGGAAAAACTTGTTTTTGGATCAATTTAATTTGAAGAACAATTCAATGTCTTCATTATTGGTGAGATCCACGAACTTCATTATTATAAATGGTCTAAGAATCTCTGATCTAATAAATTAATATGTTTTTATCCACCAATGATCTCCTCCACAATATTTTATTAAATATCAGGGTATGAGGCTAACCCCTAATATTGTTATAAATATTTATTTATATAAGAATTAATGTCATTTAAATATAGTAAAAATTTTAGTTTAAATAAATGAATTAATTTATTTCTCCTCCCCTGTTGGATATTTACCATAATATCTAATGTTCTCTTAAGTTATATCATGCCTTGGGTAAATAAAAGGTTTCAGACTAAATGGTGGTATCATATTTTAGACACCAAAATTCAATCATTATTTTTTCCAATTTTTAGGAAAACTATCTATTACATGATATTTATAAATTTAATATTATTGAACATTAATTACAACATCACTATGTCTTGGAATATCACACCATATTTACTCATTACTCTAAAAATTATTCTATTAAATATTCAAAATTCTTACATAGAAAAAACATTGAAATTACATTCCCACAACCACAGAAATTTTCATCCCAAAGAAAACATACTAAGGTGGGTGATGTTATTAAGATCTCCAATGATATTGTTATTCCCAAGAGCTCTTTAGAAGGTTCAGACATCATCAAAAATCATGAACCTAATGGAAAATCATTCCCATAAAGGGTCTTCCCTCTAAGAAATTCTAAATAACCAATTGTTAACTTGAAAAAGATAACTCAAACCTCATTTTATAGACCACCTTGCTTGATATTATGTTGTAGATCATTAACATATCTTCTCGGTTGTGACATGAGGAATACATCATCCTCCTAGTGTAACTACAGTCATATGATCAAGAATCATAATACACTACTAACCTAATGTTGTAAATAGAAAAATGGTCTATGAATCTCATATATAGCCCATTTTATCGGATAATTCACCATAATCTTTGACAATGTGAGATCTCTTAAAACATGAGATCTTATCAATAAACTCTAAATGATTCTATAATGGTTATGTAAAGGACACCTAAAGACCATGGGAAACCCTCATCCATCACTGGATTAACTACACCTTCCTAACCATACATATTAATAACTATAGGTTAGTTACAAAGCCCTCATGCATCCCATCTATAATCATT
The DNA here is from genome assembly GCA_963277665.1 of Viscum album. NCBI lineage: Eukaryota > Viridiplantae > Streptophyta > Magnoliopsida > Santalales > Viscaceae > Viscum > Viscum album. The sequence goes on along the minus strand of OY728141.1, from coordinate 584,658,170 downwards.
GTGTGAAGTGAGCATCACAATCTGAACTAATCATTGAAGAAATTCCATGAAGTGGAACTACCTATTACTGACACAAGTATCCCATAAACTCCAATGAACTCTACCCTTATGTGGTTAGGATGTCGGACAATTTTTTTATCCAATATATGATTGATCAGATTGTATCATAACATTATGTTTATCATCAAATATCCAAAAAGAATACCACAATGAAAACATTAAGATTACACTTCCATACATGAATCTCGAACTTCTCTTATAGGATGGATATTCAACAATTGTAAAACTCTACAACATGATACAACATAGAAGGAAATATTACTAATGTGAGAGGATCCTTGTAAATCCTCCCCACACCTAGATTTACTACAAATCGAATGAATTATCCCCATAATATCTTCTCATAGCATGAATGGTTTCACTATCCATCCTTGAACAAGGATAAAATGATCCCCTCTATTAGAAAATACTTGAGACTAATGTTTAGTGCATATCTGGTCAAGCAAGAGATCACAATCGATATCCTAGTGTTTTTTCATCCATAATCTTTGATGAAAGGGAGGGGTTATAATAATTGAATAGAGTTACCCTATAGCATCATAATTATCAATGGTAAAGTATATGTGGTAAAATTATTTGTCCCCTCACTCAAAAATAATGGACCTAAATCATCACTGTGAGTATCTACTACCATGTCCATTATCATGGTTAGCTATTAATCTAGCACAAGCTCAAAAATTACAATTTCTAAAAACACTCTTATATCTGAGATTTCATATCCCAACAAAATATTACTATAGAATCTATAAAATCGTCATGGTGATATATCAGTAAACATTATACACTCATTTCATGTTCTAAACCATACTCAAGGGTATCATGATCTGCAACTCTTAAATTTATTACATAATTATTTTATTAATGAATAATTTTGTGAAAAAATCTATAAATGTAAGGATGAGGTCTACATGTATATAAATATCTATTGGGTCATTCATCATGACAAAGTGTGTCACTAGGTACTCTATGAAAAAACAATGTCTTTGGAAAGAAACTTTTGATAGATCTTCATCACAATCCGAGAGCACTTGACAACCTGTCCTGAGTTCAATCTCTAAGAACCAATTCACTAATAAAAACTGGTTTATGGGGTCATTTATTCATGGGGTGGATATTCCTCCCCAATATTCACCGGGTTCAAGTGATGATAATCTAAAACGAACCTCAATCTCTCATATTCCACCTTTGAAGACAACATGGGGCTTCCCATAAAAAGACAATGGGTCATATGAATCAATAACTCTATAGATCCTCTAAATACACCATCAACACTAGAAGCACTATAAGGAAAAATTATACTCTTGAAAGATAATCAGGATATCCTTACTGCATATCTATGATTAAAAAAACTCTTGATGAGGATGTTTTCTTGGAACATATTTAGGGACAATGTACACATAATCCTCCATCATCATTGTAAACTGAAATATCATATGCTCTACTAGTCCAAGGGTAATTATAGATAAATTATATTGCATATATATATATTTACACATGATCTAATCTATATCTAACTTAGAATATGTCTCAGTGTAGAATAAAAACTCCATCCCACTGACTCGGGTAGACTACAACACACTAGAAAAAGTCATCTAGACCATAATATTAGGTTACATTCCCATACTAAGGAAAACATCACACGTCCTCAATTACTACTATAGAAAGGTTCATTGTGAGGTGTTTTCACCTCTTGAAAATAGTTCTTAATAACATTAGATGTATGCGAACACCAATCATCCAATGTAGAACCCTACAATATAAGGTATGAACAAAAAACACCACTAGTATTTTGGGACTCATATTAGTGTTATGTTTATGGAAATGTGGCTTTGGATTTTGTGCTAAAACTAAAGCTATAATAGCGAAGGAAAATTTTTTACCTCAACCACACTCTATGATTCCGATCAAATTATCCTATCAAATGAATTTATGCTTACCTTTACATATTTTTTACTATATCCAAGTCTCGTACTGACACCTTCACATCAAAATGACGTCAATCACAGAAGTCAAAGTACCTCATTGGCCATACTACTAAAATTTCCACTTTCAAAAGAACTGAATGACCAAAATGGTTTTAAATCATGTCACAAGAATTATTTTTTTTGGGGAATGTTCCCATCTTCCATGCATTTAAAATTTATTATAAAAAAACCAATATAGGGTTCCATTGAAATCCCATAGTTTGAAGAAAATATGTGACTAGGAAAGAGTGACTCACACATATACATATCATACCACCAGATAAGGTATAAAATTAGTAGTTCATATCATTAATTACTACCAGATACTCAGGTTTTTAATCCTCTATCCCATGTATATTTCGTTTTCCATAGTCACCACCTACACAAGCCTAGTGTAGGCCACTGGGGGTGGTGGTGGTGTCGTAAATGAACCAAGGCACTATAATCCCCATCTTTTTCTCCTAACTCATCTTCTAGATATACCACTATGGAAAACCCCCCTCTTCTCCAACCTATTATAGTACTTGGGCGGCCCATCCACTGTCACTCTAACTATAACATGATGGGTCAGACATTCCCATATTAGATTTTGATTTTCATTAAAACCATAACATTGAATATTCCTCGTAGGACTAAGTTATCCCCAATGTCATCATGAATGGTGAATCCTCATGTTTCATTACCTACATCACACTCTTGGTATCAATGTGTTCTACTGACCCTAGATCCCAACAGATAGTTAAAAATAAGACACAAGATATAGGTTTGATCATAGAGTGGCATAAAAAAGAACCAAAAAATACATCCATGACATAGTATGAAAAGATGTATCTATATAAACCACTAGACGTGGGTCATGAACTGATCATAAGGTGGAAGATCCACCAATTGTCCACCTTGAAGGAAAGTGTCCTCATGGTCAATGCCCTAGATAGAGGTATCATCATCGATCATGTCATACACCGAAATATACTACATAATTCTCATTAGCAATAATTATGGGACCATAATGAAATATAAAATGATATACCATGTACAATGAGTATATTTGGGGATATGAATGTGCAAATTTTTCCCTAAAAAGAGTTCCTATATGTTCTGATTTATCATGAAGGATTTCATAATCTTGGTTAATGGATACATCAGTCATCAAACCAACATAGTACCCTCTTACATGAAAGGATAATTAAGAATATTTCAAAAAAATTTCCCTAATTAAAAATATAATCCTTTTAGATAGATAATATTAGATATCTTCTCCTAGGATGAAATTTTTCAATACGACTCTATGAAAACCCAACTCATTGGGTCTCTACAGGTTGGTGAAAGTCAAGTAACCACAACCAAATGCACTCCTACAATAGGTCATGGGATGGAGACCAATGAAAAGTTGGAATATCACACATATGGTAGGAATTAACATATGTACCAATACACACAGACACACACACATCACCATACACGAGTAATGTATAAAGGATAAAACAATGTACCAATGGATTCATAACATCTATCTCATAATAGAGTATGATAGAAGAATAAAGTACAATGGTTATAATTAAATCAAACCAAAAATGAAAATTATCCCATCCAACTAAATTTAAGGAGGGTACTATAATCAAATTGACTCATGAAACTAATCATCTATTCATGTTATCTATTCTATATTGGCTTCAAGTCATCCAAGGACTCTTTCAATATATTGATTATCTGCATATGACATGGAAGCTATAAGAAGAACCCATTTAGGGGTGAGTAAAAAATACACAATAGGACACCTCAATATCACAAAATAAAAGGTGTCATATATAGGTTACTTCATAACAAGGAAGATACATCAGTTAATATAATTCAAATTTTTTAATAAACAACCAAAACATAACCCAAAAGAATAAACCAAGATATATATATATATATCCTCAATGTAAAAAAACAATATCAAAATTCACAATGAAAACATGCATCAAAAATGTATTTTTAATAGGACATTAAGGTCACATTGGATATTAGATGAACTCACCCCTACTCTAAAATCAATGGTTCCCATCTATGTGTCCATGTTCATCAGGCCTCGCCCTTATTAAAAATATGATATAACATGGCATAGAATGATACGAAGATAGGGGTATCACCCAGGGATCATTGGGGAAACACCTGACTATATTTGATTTATCTTACTAAATAAGGTATTGAATCCCATGATATTATTAGTCACACAAATTTTGAACACCTTTTATAGAGATTTCAAAGAGCATAAGGATCACATCGGGCCTCTCAAAGGGATATATTTTTTAATCTGAAAAGGGATATGAAATCCGAATACTTAGGAGAAGATTTCTTACTAAACCCTCATCGGAGTGGACAAGGACTAAAAACTTGTTAATAATTTAACACACCCACACATTCATGAAGGAGGGAACACAAACAATAGATACATAAAAAATGAACACACCCAAATGATATGGGCTAAGAATCAATAAAATAATCTTATTTATTAAATCAACTCAATTCATAAAATTTAAAAAAAACAAAGGTTTCTATTTAATTCTATGTTCAAAACTACTTAGGGTGGACTACCCATGTTTTTACATGTGAGCCTAGAAAATCCTAACGAACACATGAAGAACATCGTCAGTACAAAGGGGGAAAAGAAAAACATACCAATATGTCACCACAAATAGACATGAAAGACCAATTGAATCATGTAATTGTTTTCCATTGGAGTAAATACATGGTATAGGATACATAGTTACAAAAAATAGTTACTGAGTGAGAAACATTAACTTCACCAAAACATGCATGCATGTCTTTTCACAGACCTGATCCAGAAGTATGAATTAAATAACAAAATTTTTTCATGAATTTTCCATTTCAATACCAGGTTTTAAATTCCACATATGGATCCTTAGTATGATGTCTCTTGAATATGATAACATAAAATTGAGGTTCGAATAATAAAAACAACAACAAAAACATTATTATTATTAACAAAATATATTAAAATTATTGAGGGGGGGGGGGAATCACATCCCACTCTATTATCATCCCACTTATGTGACACCCCTTTATATTCTGGATAAATAATCTATTATATAATTATATATTATTATAATATATTATGATCATATATGGGTATGAAAATCATCTGATTTATAGGCACATATAGGTGGTCTGAAACCTCTCAAAATTCAATCCTTACACCATGAAATCATTTTTAATTAAATTTTCATCTGTCATATCTTCCCTCATAGACATATTATTTTACCCATAATATCGTAAAACCTATTCTATGGAGGATTCATCCTATATAACATAAGTAGCCTTTGTGTCACCCTCCACTCAACCGTGTGACCTAATAGTTATGAACACCTACCTGGGTCCACCATTATCTCACTCACTCATATCACTAAATCTTATCCCCTAAATAAGTTTAGAACCTTCAATTGGGGGAACCAACGTGAATCTTGTTAAGTCAATAAGGGTTTCCTTATGACTTTTCCATTTCTTCTTATTTTGAAAATCACAAACACCTTATATTTAAGAAAATCTATATTTTACTTCTCTAAGGAAAATTTCATTCCTTAAAAAAATTTACCGTAGCCTATATTTACTTATACATATCAATATTTTTATTAAGTATAAAAATAGGATTCATACCTAAAACCTCGGAATCATATAATACTTAGATATGAAGCATTCTATTTTAGGATCTGAATTATGGATACGAACTCCAATGATGTTCCACTCTGAATTATGGATACGAACTCTAATAAAGTTTCACTCTGAATTCTGGATACGAACTCTAATAATGTTCCACTCCAAATTCTGGATACAAACTCTAAGAAAGTTTCACTCCGAGTTATGGAATTTGAACTTCTATGAGTTTGACTCTGAACTTCTATGAGTTCTACTTCGAAATTTTATGAGTTCGACTACGAACTTCTATGTGTTCAACTCTGAACATTTACTAGTTTGACTCCTAACTTCTATGAGTTCGACTCCAAACATCTATAAGTTTGACTCTGAACTTCTATGAGTTCGACTCCAAACTTCTATGAGTTCGACTCCAAACTTTTACAAGTTAGACTCTGAACTTCTACAAGTTAGACTCCGAACTCCGTATGTTCGAATTCTAAATTCTAGTGAAACCAGACTCCAAATTTCCATAGAAATTCATACTTCGGATTTCTACAAAATTCAGGTTCTGAATTACTATAAAACAGAACTTGAATATCTCTTTATTATAGACTCTAAATTTCATTTTGGTTAGACTCCGAACAATTATTCTCTTACATTCCGAACATCCGTTTTTATTATACTTATACTTGTTTCATTACAAAATGATGTCCAACATTCAGTTATACATGTTTTGTTATAAAATGATTTCGTCCATTTTATTTCTAACTAACCATTGCTTGAGTGACACGTGTACATGTCCCTCTGAAATTTAAGGAAAATATGACCATTGGAGGAGGGACCCGATCGTTGCTACTGAGCCTATAAATAGGATGTCATTTGAAAGAGCTCAATAAGAAGTTGATCACTCTAGAGACCACACGCTATCAAGGTGATTTATAGAGAGAGAAGCTTTTCAGGACTTGTGCGTACTGAACTGCTCATTCATATTGCTTCGTGCGACTCCGAATGTTGGTGATTACATTTAAGGTCTTATGGGGATAGGAAGACAGAGGTGCCGACTACTTTGAAGTTCTAGGGCTTCCTTGCTAAGGAAGACAAAGGTTCTAACTACCTTGAAGTTGAGGGCTTGCGGGGATAGAATTAAAGAGACTCCGATCTTCATATTGGGGGATTACCTGGGTGTGGGTAAGACATACTTTCTTGAATGTATAAATAAAGGGACCTTTATCCAAGGTTTTTGGATACGCTTCTCTTTGGGTTAAAAGATTTATATTTTGTTACTTGTTTTTGTTACAAGTTTACCTTTTCCACTGAATTTTGTAAGTTTAAGAAAGTATAAATATCTTATAATTCCTTACACTTGTGTTCTCTGATTCAGTTAGATTCTATATGATTTAAGGTAGAATCTCATGTTGTAAACTTTGGTTAAGTTTCATTTTCCAGATCCATATTTCCGGAACCGATTTTTCGGAATCACTTTCCAGATTTAAGGAAGTGTATAGAACTAGAAGTTTGTAACTTCATACTTAGTCCCAGTCTTTCAATTTGTGTTAGAGGTGTTGTGAATTTTCTTAGTTTAACTTTGTTAAACTTGGATCTTTACTTGTTTAAGGAAACTCTTAAAGTCTAAAATTCACCCCCCTCCTGTATATTGTGCATCTACACATTATTTAGATCCTAAAATTGGTATCAGAGCAGGTCTCTGAAATACTTATATTCACATATAACTTTTTCTTGCTCAGTTTTTTATTGTTAAATATTTTTCATACTTAGGAATATTCTCCTTGAATCCGAACTTTTTTTATTAACAAGTTTTTGTGTAGAAAGATTTTTGAAGATAGCGTGAATCAATGTTAGTTCCATAGACAAACTAAATACTACAAGACCACTAATTTTTTATGGCAATGATTATGAGTGTTGGAGAGATCGAATCAAGACTTTCGTTATCAATAATGGAGTAGAAAATTTTGTTATTCTTACTAGAGGTTATCAAATTCCTGATAAGGAAGTTAGTACTTTCACAAACCAAGAGAAGCACGATTATCAATTAAACTATAAGGTACGCAATACTTTACTATGTTCAATGACTAGGAATATATATAGCCAAATTTATTCTTGTGAAACTTCTAACTGTATGTGGAAGAAACTTTAAGTTACACATTTTGGTACATCCAAAGTTATAGAGACAAGAAGAGCTATGTTGAGAGCAGAATACCATGGTTTCAATTTTCCTTATAGAGAACCTATAAGAAATGTATAGTAGAGGTTTATGACAATCGTGAATATCTTACAATCTATGGGATATAGTGGTCTGGATGCTGAAGCTCTTGTTGAAAAGATCATTGATATTATGCCCAATGAGTGGGAATCAAAGAGAAAAACGATTGATGAGAATAGGAATGTTACTCAAATTTCTTTAGATGAGTTGTTTGGAACTATTCTCCAACATGAAACAAGGATGAAGAGAGATGCTTACAACATTACAAAGAAGAATGAGAATGGTACTGTTTCTTTTACTACAACATAAAATTACATGAAAGCTTAGACTCCTAAGAGAGTAACTAGATCCAAGTCCAAGAAGGTTACAATTCAATTCGAATCTAATGAGAGTGAAGTCTCATAGAATGAATTAGCTAATATTTCTCAAAGAATGAACAAGATAGCTGGTCATAGAAATTTCCAATCCAAGTATAAGAAGAAGGAAAGGAAAGATAAAAAAGATTCAGAGGTAACATGCTATGAATGTAAGAGAAGTGGACACAGAAGTCCTGATTTCCCTATGCTTAAAAAGAAATAATGAAAAGAGAGGCATTCTGAAAGGAACAGGAAGATGTTTTACAAAGCTAAAGCTAAGAAAAGTCTGAAAGCTAATACTACTTGGAGTGCTAGCTGTGAAGACTCTTAAAAAAGTGAATCTTTGGAATATGGTTCATCAGCTCAGAAGAATATGGGATACATTTCTAATACTTCTTTTCCACATACATGTCTTGTGGCCAAGGTACACTCTACTGAGGCTTTAACAAATTTATCTCCTGATATGAATTACTATTCCGAAAATAGTACATCTAATGAAGAAAATTCATCCTCAGAAAATGAAGAACCTTAATATGAAGAATTATCTTGATTTTACAAGTTACTTGAAGCAAAAAATTTTAAAATTTCTATAAAATTAGACAAAGAAAATACTAGGGAAGACATTCTTACAAAAGAGATTTCAGATCTTTCTACAGATCTTAGAGATAAAGAAGAGCTTTTAGAAAAACTTTCTAAAGACCTTGAGAAAGAAAATTCTGATAAGGAAGAACTTTATAAAGATCTTAAGAATGCTATTTTAGAGATGAAATTTTTTGAGAAAAAATCTAACTCTATGGAAATGATTCATGAGAATGGGAATTTAGTCATTAGACTGAAATCCGAAATATTTTCTCTTAAGAAGTTTCTTGAAAAATTTACCTCTGGGAAGGAAATTTTTTACAATATGTACTCTAAAATTATACCTCATGGAAACACTACTGGATTAGGTTATAGTCAACAAAAACCGTCTTTCAAAAACAACTATTTTGTTCCTTCTAGAGCCCCTTTTTGCACTAAGTTTCAAAGTGTTGGGAATTAGAAGAAAAACTATTCTATAAATCGAGTTTTTCTTAGACCTTTTCTTAATAAAACTTCTTAAGAGTTATGGAATGGTAGAAAACCTAGAATTTCCTACTTAAAGGTTTTTGGTTGCAAGGTATTCATCCTAAATACTAAAAATAATCTACACAAATTCGCACCAAAATCTAATGAAGGAATTTTCTTTGGTTACTCCACAACTTTTAAGGCTTATAAGGATTTCAATAAAAACACTTGTACTGTTGAGGAAACAGTACATGTAAAATTTGATGAGTCTGATCGTTTTGTTTTTAAACCATCCCAACCTACATCCCCGGAAGTGTTTTCAAAAACTGATTATCAACTTTTGTTAAAAGATCCTTCTGATAAGGAAAATATTCCAGAAAACAACTTTGAAGCATTTACCCCAGAAGATTTTCTACCCTATGTTGATGAACAGGTTTTACAAAACCCAAGCCAGGTGTTTCTGAAGAATCATCCAAGTGATAGTATCATTGGTGATGTGAATCAACCTGTAGGGACTAGAATTTCCTTAAGAAATGAAGTAGAACATCTAGAATTCCTTTCCCAATTAGAACCAAAAAGAACTGATGAAGCTTTAGGTGATGAAGATTGGATTAAAGCCATGCAAGATGAACTAAATGAATTCGAAAGGAATAAAGTCTGGGATTTGGTTGAAAGACCTAAGGAAACTTATATTATTGGAGTAAAATGGGTATTCAGAAATAAGTGTGATGAAAATGGAATCATCGTATGAAATAAATCTAGATTAGTTGCTAAAGGCTATAATCAGCTAGAGGGAATAGAATATGAGGAAACCTATGCTCTAGTAGCTAGACTTGAATCTATTCGTATCTTACTTGCCTTTGCAGCATTCTTCAATTTCAAACTTTTTCAAATGGATGTGAAATGTGCTTTCCTAAATTGTTATGTTCAAGAGGAAGTTTTTGTTGAACAACCTCCTGGCTTTGAAGATAAAAAAAATCCTGACCATGGTTTTAGACTTACCAATGCTTTGAATGGCCTTAAACAAGCCCCAAGAGTTTGGTATGATATACTTACAGAATTCTTGCTTTAAAATAACTATGTTAAGGGAAATGCAGATCCAACCCTTTTTATAAATAAATATAATAAAAATGTTTTTATTGTTCAAATTTATGTTGATGACATTATATTTGGTTCAACTCAGCAATCTTTAACTGATTCCTTTGCAGATCTAATGAAATCTAAGTTTGAAATGAGTATGATGGGTGAGTTAACATTTTTCCTTGGTTTCAAAATTTCTCAAAAACCAGAAGGAATCTACATATCCCAACATAAGTATATTAAATATCTTCTTTAAAAGTGCAGGTATGACAACACTAAGAGTATACGTACTCTTATTGGTACCTTAAACACACTTGATCTTGATGAAGTTGTTAAACCAGTAGATCAAGCATCTTTTAGAGGTATGATAGGAAGTATACTTTAATTGATAGCTAGTCGACCAGACTTGATGTTTTTAGTATTCTTATGTGCAAGATATAAATCCAATCATAAGGAATCTCATTTAAAGGCAGTGAAAAGAATTTTTTGCTACTTAAAGGGAACCATGGATCTATGACTATTTTATACTTCTGGAAATGATTTTGTTTTAAAGATCTTTTCAGATGCTGACTTTGTTGGGTGTAGAATGAATAGAAAAAGTACATCCAGAACCTGTCATTTCTTAGGAGATTCATTAGTTTCGTGGTCATGCAAGAAGCAGAATTTTGTAGCACTCTCCACCGTTGAAGCTAAATATATAGCTGCTGGAAGTTGTTGTGCTCAAGTGTTGTGGATGAAACACACACTCACAGATTATGGCTTGAGTTTTACTAAGACTCAAATTTTATGTGGTAACACAAGTTCCATTGACCTTAGTAAAAAACCTACACATCACTCTCGTTCAAAGCACATAGACATTAGACATCACTTCCTTAGGGATCACACACTTAAAGGAGATATCATTCTTCAGTTTATCAGAACACAAGATCAACTTGATGATATTTTCACAAAATCTTTACCTTCTGATAGATTTGAATACATTAAACAGAAGTTAGGACTGATAACCATGAAGTAATCTTTCTTCATTAACTTCTTTTTGAACCATTCTCCTTATAGTAATAAACTCCTCTTCATAGGGGGAGTACATTTTTCCGTAATGTGTCTTTTAAAATTTTTCGTAATGAGTCTTTCAAAATTTTTCATAATGAGTCTTTCAAAATTTTCATACTGAGAATTTTCATACTAAGAATTTTTGAGAATTTTCGTACTAAAATTTTTCGTACAAAGAATTTTCGTACTAAAAATTTTTGTACTAAGAATTTTCGTACTGAGAATTTTCGTACTAAGGATTTTCATACTAATAATTTTCGTACTAAGAATTTTCGTACTATGAATTTTCTTACTAAGAATTTTCGTAATGAGAATTTTCATAATGAGAATTTTCGTAATGGGAATTTTAGTACTCATTTTTTTCCGTAGTGAGTTTTTCTTCAAGAAGAATATCACCTATTACGAATTTACTTCCTAGCCAATACGAAAGGTATGACTTCCTTACTCAATTTTTCATAGTCATTTTTATTTACTAGTAGTTTGTTTTTCTTATGAAATTTATCGGATTCATTTCTTCTCAAATCAGAATGTTTTTTTAATACCTCAAAAGATCAAATTCAAATTTCCTGGCGGATATGATTTCAACCATCAGATTAGATCAGAGATTTTTTTTCAACTGTTAGATTGCTTTTGGAATCTGAAAGTTCAGCTCCATCTCCTATATAAAGGGCACCCCCATTTGTGTCCCACATCATTTTTCAAGCTCTCACGTGCCAAAGCCCTGACTCTGTTCTTAAAGCCCATTCTGAATCTCTCAGAGCTTCTCCCTTCCGAATGTCTGTAGAAGTAACTTCCCAATATTTGTCTACAACGGAGCCAGTTTCAAAATGGAAACTGTACAGAGAAAGGCTGGTCCATCCAAACTTTTACAAATATGATTCTATCATCTCCAAGAACATCAAGTTGAAGGGTTGGGAAGATGTATATGTATCCAAGACATGTGATCAAGATGCAGTCTATCAGGAGTTACTTGTGGAATTCTATGAATCAGCAAGCTTCTATGAGGAAGATATGAGAGAAAATTTTTCTTTCATGTCTTATGGGATGACATAAAAACTTACTTACACCAATTCAGCAAGCTTGGTGGGGTTGGAATATGATGGAGAAGATGAAGTTCTCTCACATAAACTTCATGATGTGCGAGGTAGTTTTGTTAAGGTGAAGGCCTTGGAGTGTCTTAGTCTTCATGATGTAAAGAAATATAAGATTGCTCATCTATATTCTAATAATTGGATTCTTCAGCTTTGGGTACAAGGTTTCTTGGTTATGAGAAATGGTGATAAAGATACCCTGAAGAAAAGTGACATATATTTCTTAGATTTCTTGGTGAATCTAAGAAAAGTAAATTTGATGAGGCATGTTCTTGTGATGATCAAGAATATTAAGGAAGGAAATTTAAGAGCTCAAATCACCATGTACCCTGCCTTACTATCAAAGATGATAGTTTAGTGTCTGTATTCTTTAAAAATTGCATGTAAGTATAAGGTTCAGAATTGAAAATTTATTCTTGTAAGTGATGATACCTGGAAAAGGATGAATATGGACCATTCCAAGGAAACAAGAGAGTTTTATAATTTTCATGAGGAAGAGGCTGAAACCATTTTGGTAAATGTGGAGAAGGCTAAACCTGTGAATAAGGTTGGTAAGAAGATGAAATTGAAAGAAGTGGTTGCTGAAGAAAAAAATCCCAAATCTAAGGAAACCCAATCCGCACCTCCCAAGCCGAAAAAACAGAAAGCATATCCAGATGTGGTAGCTACTAAATTTAGAGAAGATAAAGAGAAAAGGAAAGAAGGGGATCCACATTTTGTATTGGATCCTACTGAGGCTAAGGCCTTAAGAGAAAAAGCAGCAGATGAATTACAAAAACAAGCAAAAGAGAAAAAGATGAAAAAGAAGATGTCAGAAGAAGATATTGTTCAATCTCTCTTAAAGCCCACAAAAGTAGCCTTTGAGAAGATTCCCATTCTGGAAACTTTTGATATCCAACCATTACCAGAGACCCCCAGGAAGAAGTACTTCACTCTAGAAAAGTTTAAAGAGAAAGAGGTTGTTGAAGAAGTAGAAGAAGCAGAATATATAGAAGAAGGAAGTGGTGATCTTGATGAACCGATTAAATAGGTGGAATATTATCAAGAAAAGGAAAGATTATCAGAAAAACCACCACTCCAAACTTCTGAGGCAGAGTCCTCAAAGCTAGTCACTCTGGGAAAGGGAGTTGTAGAAGATAGTAAGGGAAATGATATTTAGGAAGAAGAAAAAGAGAATGAATCATCTGAGGAAGTAATATATGAGAAGCATTATCTTGAATAAGAAGAAAAGAAGGAGAAACCAGACGAAATATGGTGGATATTGAATAAGAACAATCCCCTAGAAAGTTATCGGATTCAGAGTCATCAGCAATGGGACATGACTTTGTTGTTGAATCTTTGAAAAAGTTGGTGGACACAATTCTGATCTTTCCCTCCATAGACTCCATATGCCAGATGCTGCAACATAGTCACAATCAGAAGTCAGAATCCTTATCTATGGAGATGGATAAGTGTGTGAATATTGAGGCTGATCATAGAAACTTCCTTATCAATTATGATGTTTATATGAAATCTTATAGCAAAATCACTTCGTGGTCTATAAAAGTTTATGATGACTTGGCTGAGTTTGATCGTTTTCAGAATGATGTAAAAGATGATTTTGACACCGCGGAATCCGTGATTAATAATTTTTAGGATAAGCTGACTCTTGAGCAAAATTCTCAGAATCCAAAAGTAAGGGATCTGAATGGGAATCTCAACTCAGTTTCTCAAAATTGTAATGGGGAATGCGATTTCCGTATTGAGTTTCAAGAGAAGCTGCTAAAGCAAGATGACTTATTGAAGATGCAAGAAAAGGAAATGAAGGCTCAAGAAGAAGTCTTGAAAGCTCAAGATGAAAGGATAAAAGAATTGGAGAAGCAAGCTCAGGATGATCAGAAATACTTGAAGAAGATGAAAACTTTCTTGAAGAAGTTAATTACCAAGGAAAAGGAGGACAAATAGACTCAATCCAATCTTTTGTTTCATTTGGATTTCCTTATAAAAATTATTTCAACTATAATGAAATTTTTTAATTGGTTGTATCTTGTGTTATTATGTACTAATGTTTCAGGTACTTATATTTCTTTTCCATTCCCCTAAATTATTTTTGAAAATCACAAAGGGGGAGAAGGGAAAAGAACTACTCAAAAGAGGGAGAAAGAAAAATTTCTAACTCAAGAACTATCCCTAAGTAAGGGGGATATTATCTAAGGGGGAGTTCCTCATTAAAAAGTTTTTCATTTCAAATGATAATGAAAACTCTATTCTGGAAAATCAGAATACAATCCTTAAAGTTCCTATGTCTAAGGTGGAGTTAGTTGTATTAATTATCATCTATGAACAAAGGGAGATAAGTTTTAATTTCAAAGTCTAATGGAAATTTTCAAAGTCCTTATATTCTTTTTCGAAAGGTTGTTTGTGCTTTCCAAAAATGGTGAGATAGTTAAGTCAATAAGGTTTTCCTTATGACTTTTCCATTACTTCTTGTTTTGAAAATCACAAACACCTTATACTTAAGAAAATATATATTTTACTTCTTTAAGGAAAATTTCCTTCATTAATAAAATTTACCCTAGCCATGATTTCCTTATACATATCAATATTTTTATTAAGTATAAAAATTGGATTCATACCTAAAACCTCAGAATCATATAATACTTAGATATGAAGCATTCTATTTTAGGATCCGAATTCTGGATACGAACTCCAATGAAGTTCCACTCATAATTCTGGATACGAACTCTAATAAAGTTTCATTCCGAATTCTGGATATAAACTCTAATAAAGTTCCACTCTGAATTCTGGATATGAACTCTAAGAAAGTTCCACTCCAAATTCTGGACTCCAAACTTCTATGAGTTCGACTCCGAACTTCTATGAGTTCGACTCCGAACTTCTATGAGTTCGACTCTGAACTTCCATGAGTTCGACTCCAAACTTTTACTAGTTCGACTCTGAACTTCTATGAGTTCGACTCTGAACTTCTATGAGTTTGACTCCAAAATTCTATGATTTTGACTCCAAAATTCTATGATTTCGACTCCAAACTTTTACTAGTTCGAATCCGAACTTTTAAAAGTTCTACTACAAACTCTATAAATTCAGATTCTAAATTCTAGAGAAACCAGACTCTGAATTTCCTTAGAAATTCAGACTCCGAATTTCAACAGAATTCATGTTATGAATTCCTATAAAATAGAATCAGAATATCTCCTTATTATAGACTCCGAATTTCATTTTGGTTAGACTCTGAACTATTATTCGTTTATATTCTGAACTTCAGTTTTTATTATACTTATAATTGTTTCATTACAAAATGATGTCATTATTTCAGTTACACATGTTTTGTTATAAAATGATGTCATCCATTCTGTTTCTAACTAACCGTTGGTTGAGTGACACATGTACAGGTCCCTCCAAAATTTAAGGAAAATATTACCGTTGGAGGATGGAGCCGACCGTTGCTACCAAGCCTATAAATAGGAGCTCATTTGAAAGAGCTAAATTAAAAGTTGATCACTCTAGAGACCACATGCAGTCAAAGTGCTTTATAGAGAGAGAATATTTTCATTCCTTGTGCATACTGAACCGCTCGATCATATTTCTTCGTGCGACTCTGAATGTTAGTGATTACATTTGAGGGCTTCCGGGGATAAGAAGACAGAAGTGCCGAATACCTTTAAGTTCAAGGGCTTCCTTGCTAAGGAAGACAGATGTTCCAACTACCTTGAAGTTGAGGACTTGTGGGGATAGCAAGACAGAGACTCTGATATTCGTATTGAGGGCTTACCTGGGTGTGGTTAAGGTAGAATTTCTTGAAATTAGAAATTAAGGGACCTTTATCCAAGGTTGTTGGATATCCGTCTCTTTGGGTTAAAATATTTATATTTTGTTACTTGTTTTTGTTACAAGTTTTTCTTTTCCGCTGCATTTTGTATGTTTAAGAATGTATAAACATATTATACTTCCTTCCACTTGTGTACTCTGATTCTATTATATTCTATACACTTTAAGGTATAATCTCATATTGTAATCTTTGGTTAAGTTTTATTTTCCGGATCCATATTTCTGGAACCGGTTTTTTGGAATCACTTTACAGATTTAAGAATGTTTATAGAACTAGAAGTTTGTAACTTCATACTTAGTCCCAATCTTTCAATTGGTGTTAGAGGTGTTGTGAATTTGCTTAGTTTAACTTTGTTACACTTAGATCTTTCCTTGTTTAAAGAAATTTTTAAAGTGTACAATTCACCCTCCTCTTGTATATTGAGCATCTACATCATTATTTCGATCCTACAATTGGTATATCATAATGTATCTCTCTCTCACACACATATTACACACTTCTATGATCAATTTTGTCACTACACCATTGATGTGGTCATAACTTCCTCTTTCCACCCTAATTGTGTGGGACTTGTTGCATGCAAGGGAATAAAGATTTGATAGATAATAATAATATAAATTTTTTTTAATAGTGGAAATTTTCATTGGGCCATTTTCTGTTGAACCCAGTTAATGGGGTTATAAATATAATTATGAATATTTGGAGATAAAAAGATATAAAATTTCTAGTTTATTGTAGAGAAAACTGATAGTTGATAAACAAAAGATGAATGAATCAAAAATTAATTTTTTTTGAATTAATTTGAATTTTTCTCATATTTTAATAGGTGATTAAAATAAATAAATAAATTTTCTGCCTTGAGTTTGGATCAACATTCTTGTACTGAATAATTTAATAACATCGTCGTTAGAGAGATCCAAAAGCATTGTTGTCATAGGAATGTCCTAGAAGCATTGATATGATCCTTTGATACATTGTCGTTCGCCAATGATATCCTATACATCCTTCTCTAAAATATATAGGTTTATATATCTATACATGTGATTTTATTCATTTATGGGTATTTATAGATGATTATATGTAATTAAAACTTTACAAAATATTAATTTTTAAAAAATAAATTATTTATTTACCCTCCAATGAAAATGGTTATCCCAAACATTCAATGTGATCCACGTTTATATCCTACCTAGGGTAACACCCATATTTCAGACTAAATATTGGACTTCTAATTATAATAAAGCCTCAATTCTAGAGCAATTCTATTTTTATGGAAACTACATCTGATTGATATTTTTATATTTAATATTTTCATAATATTAATTCTGGGATATTTAGGCATCGAAATTTCATGTTATCCCAGCTCCTAACTCCAAAAATATTCCGATGAATATTCCAATGTCTAGAAATGAAATAACCAAGATGTTACTTGAGAACACTCAAATAAAATCCTCTATCAAATGAAGAATTTTTCATATCATATTAAGATATAAATTTATGTTCTTACATAATTTCATACCTTGATGAAAAGTTAGTGTGACTAAATTTCATAATCAACACCATAATGCATTTGTCCATTTTCACTATTAAACATCTTCCAATTTTTTAATATCAATATAATTAGATAAAAATTTAGGGTACACTCAAAACAAAAACTCTACCACATTTATCATATTTATATGACACCCATTATCATCCTTTGTCTACATAATAAAAATATTAGCATGTATTAATTATTTCATACAATCTCATGTGATAGGGGATGTGTAAACATTAACTTTCATCATTTTCTCTTAAAAAATATCCCATGAAATTGATTTAATAAAAATTTCTAAAATATAAATCATGTTGTAAATTTATTCAAGAATAAAATCATCAATTTCTTTTATTATTTTATAAAATTTACATAAGGTCGATATTTTTTGATATTGAGTGATGTAAAATATTATTTGTAATATTGATAACACAAAAATAGTCACATACGTGATTTAGTGGTTTCTAACTATTCACTCTCAAGTAGCTCAATCTCATTTGAATCTATTGTTTTTTGTATACATGTTTGGCAGTGATATAATTAACTTTATCTATAAAATTTCAACTGAATGTTTCTTCTTTTTGTTCCAATTTACAGATATATCACCAACTAGGAATTACCAATCACATGTGGACTTCTAATTTGTAAAATCATCTACTTAATTGACATCAGTTTACACTTATATCTATTGATAAAATTTCACTATATGAAATAATAAATAGGTGATTATTCAATTTTAATATCTGAAAACCCTCTTATATATTATTAAATCACCATGCAATCGACCATCTTGAGTAATGGAAAATACATTGCTTGGATTTGATTCACTAGGATAGAAAATAATACTATTATTTATTTCAATATCCTTTTGATTTACACTCTTTCCATTATCATCTATAGTTAAATTAATTATAACAATAATGGGAGTGTAACCCTATCAAGATTCTTCAATTTTAAACTACATTAATAGAACTTAATAAAATTTCTCTTAAGATAGAAATATACAATTATCTCATTATAAAATTTATAATCCCAAAAAGTAACTCATCTCTCCTACAAAATATATTTAAACAGTATATTATATTTGAATTTAATATTATTCAAATAGATTCCCCCAATAACTTGAAAATATTGTGTTATCTATAATGATAATGATAATGAGAATACCTATGGTATATTATTTATCATAAAATTGTTTTTGACCATTACTATTTCAATTTTCAATGAGTTAATGAATCCCTAAATCATTGAGTACCAATCCCAATGAGCAAGTCTCTAAAAAATTTAATATTTTATTCAATTTGAGACCATACTCACATGGCTATCTACAATAAAATCCTAAAACTACTCAATAAAAACATCCCCTTCAAATCACTATTTAGGAAAGAAGAATTCATATCACTTTTTCATGTTTTTTTTTATTTTTTGTTATCTGTAACTACTAATAACTTCCTTATAGATTATATCCATAAAAATAGTCTATACATTTATTAAAAATCAATTAATTCTATTTTAGTGTATCCCTTGAAAACAATTTTTACTCCAATCCTTGACACCTCTACTTTCTGATTGATTTTTGTTTTCAAAAAACCCATGTGGTTCAAATAAGATTACTAGTTTATAGCCTTGGTACATGATATAAATCAAAGTTATTCTAAATATTATCCAACTCATAATTTATATAAAAAATAAAATATTCATACTACAATAACATTTAAAACTATTTTCCTTCAATTTGTGAGATAATAAAAACATGGTTTTTAGTTACCATCTTCCTTTATACCTTGAATTATTCCACCTGATTACTATGTTTTGTTTTTAGTTTTAATATGTTACTTCAGCTTTGGTTGTCTCATTATTAAATTTTTATCAGCCTTATATTCATCATATTTTTTATACAACCACTAGAATAGTCTAAACATTTTCATATTATTCCATTGACTGTTTATCAATTTTTATTCATTGATGTCCTATTAAAATAAAAACTTGTACATGTATTGAACCACATTTTTTCAATAATTTTTAATTATTTTTACACACAAACACTTTCCAATATTATAAATCCTTTTTTTCCAACAGTAATATCTACTTCATGTTTAAAAATACTCCATGAAAATTCCATTATCAATTTTTTCTTGAAATATTACCTGATTGGTGGATTTAATTGCTATAGACCATAGAAGTCTAAACTATTTAATGAAAATCTCATTGGGATTTATATTAATCTCCATATTAATTTTTTTGTATTTATTCTTAACAAGAATCAATGATGAATACGAAAAATTATACACAATACTTTTATCTAGAAAAATTTAGAAATATTATGATTATCTAATATGGTCATTCCCAGATCAACAATGATCTGATTATTATTCTCAACATTTCCATTATATATTGGATTGTTGTGATCACTATGTTTGTGTATAATTCCTTGATTTTCCTCATAATCATAAAATCCATTACATGTATATTATATTACATTGTTTGTTTTCATCTCACTTATGTACACTCCCACCACATTCTCAACATGTGTTATGAAGATTTCAAAATGGGGAATAACTTAATAATTTTTTCCAAAAACATTAACGTAGACATATAAATGAATTCTTAAATGAATTTAATGAAATATGTCACATATTCTCTTTTGATTACTCATAGGACTTCATAGATCCAAATGAATATGTTTAAAATTCCTTGAGGACTAAATATCTACTCATATATGAATAGATTATATTATCTTACCCATTCATCATATTTCAAAAAACTACTACTCTTTACATTTTTTATTTGGGGGATGGTCCCTTACTATTGTATGGTGATTGATATTACACAGACTCCTTTGGAAAATATATCAATGACATTTTTTACATAATTCAATTTTCTTGTTCAACTCTAATATAACTTATGTTAGATGGCCAAAAATTGTATGCAGTGTTCTAAATTTTATTTCTCATCTTGTAATGATACTTAATTATTTTTTATTTTTTAACAAAACATGATAAATTCATGAATTTCACCTAACTGTGTTCATAAAATAGTTTGAATACACTCAAAAACTTTTGTTTCTATCTATACACATAGAGAACATATTTAAAATTAATCATAGTTTCATCAATCTAAATTAAACCAATAACTTTTATTTATTGTATATAATTATTACAAAAAGTCACTTTTCATCCATTATAAATCTTAGTGTTATTCACGTTTTTCTGTATCACCTAATACATTTTATGAACATAAATTATCTAAGATCAATGAATTTTTACTCTTACTATCCAATAATGAGAATTCCAAAATGTAGGATTTTTATTTTTATATTTCCATACATTTTCCATTCCATTTTTCAATATAGGTATATTTTCTAGGAAAAATGTTCATGAAAAATATATCATCCACAAGAATCATCAATGCAGTTAAAACTAATTTTTTATGTGTGTATTAATGGTGTCATCAATATCAATATTCCTTCTAGGTTAATATCTTCTCTTTCCCATAATATATATTCACCTTACATTATACTTTCTACATTGTATAGGATTATTTTTGTTTCATGAAAATATATTGTGTCCAATAATACCATAACACCAAATGTACCTATAAAATCAAGGACTTATATGACAATATTATTACAGTTACTAATTTTTATAGGATTAAACTATTGTTTAGAGACATTGATTCTGCCTTAGGGAGGTTATATCTTTTAATATTCTTTTTTGTTACTTAAATGAATGGGAGGCACTATCATAATATTTTGTCACCTATAATTGGAAATTGTTGTACTCTAAACATATATGATTTTAAAGAGAATATTTATAATTAGACATATCATATGATATTTTGAACCTCTTCTTGGAATTTTAATTTTCATAAGACATTGAAAACTCAACCTTTATCTCCCTAGATATATTATAATTAGCTATAATATTTTTCAATTACTTTTCAGTTTCCATATATATATATATATATTTGGAATTAATAATGTCTAATTCTTCCATCAAAATTAGTTTCTCCTCAATATCATCAAAATCATTCCTTCTTCAGAAACATTCATTTTATTATTTTTAATATCCACAATATAATAAGATTCCCTTTTATTAATACTACCATGATATTTATCCCAATTATTTTACATTTTCTTTAAGATCTTTATTTATTTATTGAGTTGAATAATTTTTATAATACATGAATCTAGTTATTTATAACAATTCGTTCTATTACATTGGATGGATTTTCAGGTCTACTATATGTTAATGGGATTGGTAGCCTTCTCTCCCATGATTATATGATTTATTCATACATTTGAGGTAGTTCCCATGATGATTATCCCATGTTTCTGACATTTGAGTGGTTGAAATTTCTTTCCACCTTGGTCATTGGATGCTAAATCCTAAAATTCCATCTTTTTTTTATCTCAATATCCATGTTATCATTCTGTAAACTCCATATCAACTTAGAGAACATAGAGAAACTTCTTCATATCACATAATGTATCAAATATATAGAGAATTTAAATGGATAGTGTGACTTTTCCCATCTTAGGAAATTGGAGAATAGAATATATATTATCTATTGAGTTATCCCACAGTTCTTCAATAGGTGGATCATAGGATCTTCTAAATATAAGTGGCCATTTCCTCATAAAAATAGGATATCTAGTTTCTCCCTCTTTGGTGAGGACATATGTTCCACATTATTTAGGTTATTATTTATAGCCAGATACATCTAGGTAAGCATCGCTATAAAAAAATTAAACTCTATCTCCCAATGAATTGGGAATATCGTTTATGAATTCACTGCATTATCCCTCACATGACATTTTGGTCAGGTTCCAACTGGATCCCATCCTTTCTAAAATAGAAAACATTTGAAAAAAAAGAATAATTAAAAAAATTCATGATTAAATAATTTATTCCTTCATGAAATTATATCTATGTTCATATCTTTTGGGATCCATATATTAATTATTTTTTCTAAAATAAATCTTATTGGGTGATTGCATATAATTAGTCTCATAAATTTTTTATTATTAATGTTTATAATCATTATTCCCAAATTTTTAAATCCATTAACTGATACCCACTATAACGACCATACATCTTTTTAAAT
Source organism: Viscum album (assembly GCA_963277665.1). Classification (NCBI taxonomy): domain Eukaryota; kingdom Viridiplantae; phylum Streptophyta; class Magnoliopsida; order Santalales; family Viscaceae; genus Viscum; species Viscum album. Next base: position 584,635,199 of record OY728141.1, on the reverse strand, counting down.
GACTATTACATAATTTTAATGATGAAGGCCAAAATATCCTTAAAAACCTAGATCCAAAAGAATAGTATCATGGGAAAATTAGGATCATTCATCACATATAAAAAATAAAACATTAAAATTTATTTAAAATATTATTCATTATCCATATCAATATCACGAAATATTTAGTACATGTAATCACTTGAGGATATAAATCAATGAAATGGGTGATCTAAAATACTGATAAGAGGATAGATAAGGACATGAGTAAATATAACATGGGTGACCATAATCATTATAATTTAATTATAAATATAATATAATAATAATAATCATGATAAGAAAGAGTAGATAGATGAATGGAATGTAGAAATGCATTAAAACAAAACATCCTATCACAGTAGTCAAATACCACTCACAGTTCTGAAAAATCCAGAATATTGTTCAAAAATAACATATGTGAATGATCATAACAACATCATTTTGAAAAATTCTAGAATCATAATCACACATAGTTAAAATTATCTCATGAGATACATTATGTTACCCAATTTATTTGAGCTCTATATTATTCAGAGAACACTTATCACATAATAAAAATCACATAATAATTCATGCCACATAGATTTTATACCAATAAATTTACGAAGTAACACATGTAATGTAATGTGATTCATAATGCTCTAATAAATAATGAATAAACATTGGGATTCAGAATAAAAAGGGAAGAAATGTTTTGGTACAAGACTCTTCATTATTGAGAGAATATGAAACAATTGAAGAGGAGTCAAACTGTGTTTTGGAAAGAAGAGTTATTTTGGAAAATCATATTAATGACCCAAAGAAAATGAGTTGGGTCAGATAATCCCCGTACATTTTGTCTGAATGTTGTCTTAATAATAAGATATTGGACACTAAAATTAGATTAATTAATTAATAAATACATAATATCTTAAAAATTTATTGTCTTTATTTTATGTTTATTATGTTATCTAATATCCATTTTGAGGAATTATAAATTTAAATCCCATTGTTTTGGGAGTGTCTGTTTTCTTTGTTTTCATGATCGATTTGCATGAATACAATTCTGTAAGATCGTGTAAAATGAGAATTATTATCCATAAATTAAATTATATTTTATTAATGAAAATAAAAAAGTCTAATTGGTCTTATATATAATGATTTATATTGTGTGAGGATGATTAATAAGATAAAATGTTAACAAAAAGTATTTAATTTATTTTGTTTGTTTCATTATGACCATCATGAACATATATCATTTTAATGAATATCATGTTTATATATTTATTCCAAAATATAATATAAATGATACTATGTATAATAAAATATTATTTAACCCTAATAATGGTTTTATGACCATCATTTAAGGCTGTAGTGGAAAATGAAAATGCATCATCCATAATGGTGGTAAACCGGAAAATCACAGATAATGTTTTCATTTTTAGAACTTAAGGGAGAGGATAAGGTATTTGACCATAAATATTCCATTAAAATAATAAAAGTTTAGTATATATAATATAATATATTTATCATTCATTTATTTATATAGTAGGTAATGATAGGATATGAAAATAAAATAATTTAAAATAAATTAAAAGAGAACGAAAGAGGATTTTACCTCTTGAATTTCATCCCCTTTACAACCTCTTTAATAAACATGGGTTGGGAAATTTTATGAGGCCAGAAGAGTATGGAAATTGGAATGATAATTTTTAAGATTATTGGATAGAATTTAAAATACCTCCAAGGCTTTGAAGGTGCGAGAAGAAGAGGTGGTGAGGTGTGGTATTTATAGAAGAAGAGAGGGGTGTTTTTTAATTATTATATTCAATATTTTATTATTTTGGTTAAATACTATCAATATTGTTGATTACCATGACTAAATAAAGTTAGGAGAGAATGAGAGTTATAGATAACTATTCTTAAATTATTCATACATCAACAATGACAAGAAAAATCGCGTATTTAACATGTAACATAAATTATTATATTTCACAATTAGACAAAAATCCAACTACTTTAGAAAAATCACAAAAACGGAAAATATCCCTTTTGGAGTATAATTAAAAAATGACTCCATTATATGAAAATAATTTTCTAAATTTTCTAAATTTATTTTTTATTTATATTCTATATTTATTCAAATAATAACAAATTTAATAGTATATTCAGTTTTATAAGGATTCTGAAAAAATTTAGGTATAAAAATGTTACATTATGATTATAATAAAAAAAATTAATTTTTGAATAAATTTTATGAAAGTTAAATTTCATTTGAACCATTATATTAATTATAAAATTTTAAGTAATCATTTGTATTTTACAGAAAAAAAGACTTAATTTATTTTTTAAAACCATCTATTTACATATACCCTTATATAATTAGTTTATATTTTTATTTTTAAGATGCCTAAATTTAATTAATACTTTAATAGGTGTGGTTAATATTATATTGTCTAGATTACTATTCTAAATGGTTATGTTACTTTTCCATTGGTTGTCTTACTATTCGTTCAGTATAGTTTCATTAATTTATATGAATATTAATTATTTAATTATTTATTTAGGATAATGAAGATATTATTGGGATCTCTAGGATATTTATGAGTTTTATACCATATAAAATTATTATAAGAAAGGAAATTACATTGATAAAATTTAGGGTCGTTACAGTCTGGGTGACATAATTTCACGTTTCTAGTATTGCCACAACGGGAACACGAAAGGTCCATTATTTGTACTAACCATTCACCCAAACAATATTGATTGGATATTGAAGTCATATGGTCTATTTAAAAATAAATAGGATCTAATAAATTGTGAAAACCTCATCTATGGTTGTATATGCATTTCACAATGTTAGTACAGGGTCTATAAACATTTCACTGTAACATTGAAAAATGGCTGGTCTTGGAAAATATTTGCCAAAAAATATATTATATTTTTTTACTAATCATGTGAAAAAACCATGTACCCTAATGAAAATTTAAAAATACCATTTTTCCTAATGAACTATTATTATTTAACCATGTTCTTCCACCATCCCATATCTAATGTCCCCCATATATTCACCATCTTATTGATCCCATTCTTCTTCATAGATCTCATATGATTATTTGATGTTCTTGTTTATATTAGTTTCATTGGAAGGATTGGGAATATTCTAAGTGTCATATCCCTCTATTTTTATAAGTCACTATTATGTTCTGTTTTCTCATTTATTTCAAATATTCCAAATTTTAATGTAATTTGTTTATTTCATTAATTTATCTTATTTATAATGAAATAAAATAATTATAAAATATGGGTGGGTCTTTGAGGATATGTTGAGTGGTCTAAGATTTTTTAAATTAATTTCTTTTTTCTATATTTAATTTCAGTTTCTGTTCCCATGCTGACTTATATGATGCTTGATTTCATATATAAATTTATTTTATTGATTTGTTAAGGATATCATGAAAACATATATGGAGTAAGATGAACATGTTGAATTGGGGAAAACCTTAATTTAAGAAACTAAAATGGTGAATTAAATTATGTTTTTAGTGTTGGATAATTAAATTCTATTGTTTAGATATACCCTTAAAAATTATTGAAATAATAGGGAATGTGGGTTACCTATATTGTTCCTTAAGAACTATTGGCTCTTATGGCCTTTTAAATAGTAAATTTAATTCTTAATTGAATTAAATCATGGGATTGAATTTTGGGAATCTTAAATTTTATTTATGATTTGAGTTATTTATAAATTGTGGTTTGGTTTTTTGAAATTGTTAATATGTGAAATGGACCAAGTGGTGCATTTTGTCTTGAGATGTTAATTATTGAATGCTAACATTTTTGATATTATTGGAATTGATAATGATAATTGGACATAAATTGGAATACACCTGGATTCTTTATGAAGTGGATGGATGTGGAACACCTTGAAAATATTCCTTTCTTCCCATATGATTGGTATTGGTGTTAAATTCTTTGGACGTGCCTTAAATTATACTGTGGGAATCATGTGAATTCTAATAGTAAACACATCCTTCGATTTAATGTTGTCAAATTCAATTAAATTCTACAAGTGAACTAATGGATTCTATATAGATTCATCTGTGTTAATAAAAGTAAGTATAACCCCCTTTAATTCATGTGATGTCTTTATTTACTAAAGTCTATATAATAATTTCAGTGATTCATGAGGTGTAGACTTATTGATTTTTTACATTGAATAAAATATATTATTATCTATTTTAAATGTATATGAATTTCATAGATGTGGTATATGTATTCTAATCAAGTCATGCATCTAAATTTCATTCTTTGTCCATTTATTTTAGACCAAACTAATTGTTTTCAAAGTAATTTTATTTAGGGTATATTCATATGATCCATATAGATTCCTCTTATGATACATGGTAATGGTTACCTCAATGATACAACATTGTACGAAAATGTTAAAAGATTCTTAAACCCTGTTTATAGACCACCATTAGCTAGGAAGATATTATCATCCTAGGTTATTGTCATGATATCCAAGGAAAGATTTTTTTATATTTGTTTTTAGAAATAAATTTTTAATAATAATTTATTTATGGGACACTATTATTCATTATACACATTGATTATATTTTAATTATATTGAATTTGTCTATGTATTATAATGTTATACTAACACCCTAATCAGACCTCCACAATACATGTGCACCTGATAAGTCGCTAGTTGGTCATAGGTTATAAGTTTAGGGTGAAGAACAATTTGATTCATGATTGTATGGGATAATTTGAGTTTGGGTTCCACGTGTCATTCTATATCTCGAGACATCTAGGGTTTTGTTTTATTTTTTTATTTTCCCTAATTCTTTCATTTGGTGTTATTACACGTTACTTGTTTAATAAGGTTTTCAATTATTGTTATATTTTAGCATAATTTTGATGTTACATTTTATGTTTCTTCAATTTTTTATTACATGTATTTTATTTTTATGGATTGTGTTTTTAGATGATGATTCCCATATTCCCACTATGTTTCACACTCAAACAATAAGATAATTTGATCCCCATTGATTTATAATAGGCCCTCATAAATATTCAAAATCTTTTATAATATGATGAGGTACTCCTAAGGTTGTGTGTTTCACCATCCTAGGGTTATGGTATAATGGAATTTAGTGGGGGAATTCATGAAATAATTATTCATTCAATAAATGTTGAAAAATAAAAAATTAGAAAAAATCATCAATTACTATAGGGGATAATTAATCTCACCTTTTTGATTTATTAGGAACTATAGTAAAATATTTATAAGAAACTTATATTTATCTCATAATACATCAACATTTTTGGGATCCATTAAATCATAACTTTTGAAAATTAATAAGTTTCTCACACAAAGAAACTATGTAAGGTTATTTTTTTGAGATAAATTCAACCCAATTGATAATAATTTTTTAGGTGAAATAAATGAACCCATATTAATGAATAGATCCATATCATACTTCTAATAATATCCTACACATATCAATATCCACAAATTTAGATGAAAGAGTTATAAACACTACAAAAAATAATTATCTCTCCAATTATAAAGGAGTTTTCACACCATTTCACCATTTTTTTTAGTAAAATCCAAACCGTAATGGGGGTGTTCCTTCCACACAATCATATGTAGGAGATGGATGTTGAAAATAACGTTTCATCATTATCTCTTAAAATCTCTCTCTTAACATTAACTTTGTAAAAATGTATGAAATTTTACTCTAGGAGAAAATGTAATAAATATTTAGTTCAATACATTAAACAGGTTATTTTGGGAAATAGAACCTATTTTCAATATGTTGGGATCTTGGGTTTTTCTTGGGATTCATTTATAGATCAATGTAGCTCATTTTACCCCACATGCAATAATTATTTCTTGAAAAGCACTTTAATATTGATAATTGTCATTTGTGTACACCACACTTATTTAAAATCATGTGTATCTTTAATGTACTCATACCCATATACACACAGAGCCACTAAATATTTATTTTTATTGTGATATATTATAGAAATATCAACACGTAGGAAATATAGAAAGAATTTATACCCCTTATAAGTTAAATCTTCAACTTATTTGACATAATTATAAACCTATATCTATATATATTATTTTATTCTGTACCAAAAGTTATTTTTTAGTGTTCCTTTGAGATATGTCATTATCCATTTGACTCCCAACGTATTGGATTTTTTAGTTCTCCATAGGATCATGAACATAGATTCGCTAAATTTCCAATATATGGAAATGAAGTTGTGAGATACAGAATGTTGTAAATAATTCATTAGATAGAAATTTTATTAAAACTATTTCCATTCTCATATGTATTTAACATAATTCCAAATTCAATGGGAGAATAAACATACTTATAATCATTTTTTTGTTATTTTTTTCAAATCATTGGATCATTTCTCTTGACTTAGAAATATACAATTAGTTCCTTATTAAATTTGTAATCCCAAAAGTCTCACATCTATCCTATAAATGTTATCTCAAAATTATAAATAATTTCTTTTGAGAATTCATCATATATATGATCTTGATCCCTTATAAACATTATTTAGTCATCATAAATCATGATAATGATTTTACCTACGATAGATTATAATGATAATAATTATTTAGTCATCATGATAATGATTATTTAGTCATCATTATTTAGTCATCATGATCTTGATTCCCTTCTGGTCAAAAATATGAATAATTTTAATCTTAGATTATCTCTTTTGAGGTTCTAGAGGATTTTTAACAATAGGGTGATTGAAATTTTTAGTTTCATGGTAAACCATCCTGGTGAATGGTTAATTAAAATTTCTAGTATTAAATATGATGAAACCATGTGATATGGATATATTATTTACAATGGTGATTTTCAAGGCTTGATCATGATTTTTCTAACTGTACAATTCAACCAGAAACCTGTGAGATATGATGGGTTTGTTACAAAGGATATAGAAATAATTTTGAATGGTATTTTACACCATTTTTCCTTTACTAAAAAACAATGTGATGTGGTTTTCAAGTTAACGTGTCTTTCAAAAGCTTACGGGATAGCTTGTCTAACCATGCAACCTAGTTTTATATCTTGATATGATCTTATCAAAATAAAAGCTTACCCTACTTACTGTTGTTGTTTTACTTATAATCTCCTCTTAATAAATGATTATATCAAACCATTATCACAATGAAAGATTAGATAAATCTCACCTCATCACCTTAGTGATACTTTATCTATTTGGTTGTATATCATCGAGGTATGTTTAGTTTTCATATCTATATTTTGTCTTCTCTCTAGATATTCTCTTGATATTTCATCCCCATATATCATGTCCACCCTTATCGATTGATATTTATGGATATAGAGGTTTTAATGTGTACCTCATGGTCTGTCTATTAGATATATCCTTATGAGAACCTGACATATTCATTCCCCATAACCTATTTTGAAGGTAATTATGGTTTGTTGGTTCTTAATATAGTTGACTATATTTAATATTTTATCCTTTACTATGATTTGTGATCATATTATTACCTTTTTATTTTATTTATACAAATTTTTATTTTTAATTAATGAGTAATATATTTTTTATTAATGGGATATAAACTTTTTTTCTAAATAGAAGGTTTTATAAAAAGTTGTTTTGACTCACATGATCTATTTTTTAAAATTCATAAAAATTGAATTTGAAATAGAGATGGTTTTTCATGAATTAAATTTTTTTGGAATCCTTGTGGAATTTTTTATGAAATGTTTGAATGAAAATGAAATGGATTTTCCATTGAATTTTTTAGGAAATGGGTATTTTGTTTTATAATCATAAATATAGTTGAATAGAAAATTGGGATGATCATTATTTATGGGAAAAAAACTAGAGACATGAAACCCTTAATGGTGTAATATGCCATTATGGTATGTTATAATGATGAAATTATTATAGTATACTTCATTTACATTTCAACTGAGGTTCATGGAGTTTGGATTCACTTATGATGACTTTTATTTTTTATTTATATTAGTTGTTGACACAAACATTTCTATGACTTCACCTTGGTTATTTATAGATACATTACATGCATGTTGATTTGATATTAATATTCTCCCACATGATATGAATTTTGATTATTTAAACATAATATATTCAATTGATTATCGATCATTGATAAATAATATGTTTTACTGTTTTAATTATTCAAATTTGATATATTTCTTAATTGAATTTGAAATGATTATTTTACATGATATGTTGATTTTTATGGTAATGTTTTAGAAATATGTTCTAAATAGAAATAAAAAATTCATATAGATATAAATTTTATACATTACTAAGTGGAGTCCAACTAAGATTAGTGATCAAACAATAATTTTTTCATTGGTAATTTATAGACGTAGTTATATAGGATAGTTATAATGTGAAGAGCATCATGTATTAGAAGACTCTCTTAGTCCATGTTGTATTCAGATAGTTTGATATGGTGATGAAATATATTCATATGGATATTGTACAATGGGTTATCCAAGGTTCCATGTTGATATCCTTTTAATTTGTTTATCTAGAATTTTTTGTCCAATTGTTTGATGTTGCCTTTATGGATTCATTAATTTGATATATGATGTATTGTTAGATTTCTTCTGTGACATAATAATTGTTTCTATATTATCATATATCTATTTTCAAACAAATAATTTATACATTTCCATGAATGATACAATGGGACATTAAATATGTTCATAGAATATGAGAACACTCTTCTCCCTTGTGTTTTTCCAATTTGGGTGAAATATGGGTTAAATTGGATTACTGTATTATAAATTAGAATCTGAATATTTTTTTATCATTTATTCCAACTCCCATTCTATTCTATCATGTTATTGGGATTGAGAGTTTTTATAAACTATATATGGGAGCCTGAAAACTCAAGAGGTAGTATGGGAGGGTTCCTATCTAACTCACTTTCTTGAAAATACTCGACTTACCATTTGATGTCTCGTATCGTCTTTCATATTTTTTTTGGGATTTATCTATTGGAGTCAATACTATAAAAATAATTTTATGTGAAAGGAATTAAATATTTTTATTAATTGTTTTACTATTTTTTGGTATAATATGTATCCATTAAGAACACTATCTTTGTATTCTAGAGATGATGATTCTGATAATACCCTCTTGGTGATACGCTTGATATAATATTTTTTAGTTGAAACTATTGTCTAAATAGTTTAATAAGTGGACCACATAGGAATTTTTGAATTGGGAAATTCACAATTATATTTACACCAATCATTAATGGTGATAAAAAATAAAAAATATCAGACTAATGGAATGAGAGTATTGAAAATATTTTCAACATCCTGGAAACACAAGAATGACACATTTTTGGTATGACCACATATATGAGTGAAAGTATAAAATAGAGGTTATAATCTATTATTAAAGATAATATTCATGAAGATATCACATGGACTAATTTCATGAAGTACTTCAATACATTAATTTTTCTCGAAAAATTATAAATTTTCAAGAATCTAGAAATTTTAAATTGGGAGAAATAAAAGAATTTAATTTTTAAGAATGATAATAATAGTGTTTATTAATATTACATATTAAAACAGGTTTTATCTAATGACTATCAGATGAAATGGAGGTGTGAGATGGGTTTTCGGATATATATTTAGTATATTTTGATATTTTTTTCCTAACCACCATCACATAGGTTTTGGAAAAGGAATCTATTTCTAGGGTACACCTAATTTGGATGGTAATATTAGGTTTTGATATATTCACAATATGAATAATCTAGTGTTAATTTTCAATCTAGAAGAGGAAAAAAGATGACTAGGACTGAGGTGGTGATATCATTTTTATAAGATGTTAGGGTAGATACTATTTGTATGTTAAAAGGTGGGATAAAGGGATACGCAAAAGCTATTTTTATATTTAGACAAAGGGTATCTCACACGTGTTAGAAAGATTTTCCTCTTTATAATTTCTATGATAGACCATCCAATGGATGTATATTTGGTCCAACTGTCACCAAGTGATCTCAATATAGACTTGTTGTTAAAATATATGTGGGCTATCAACCAAACACTAAGGGTGATTCTGAGGATATAAAGTAGGAGGTAAATTAGGTTGACAATATCTATATAAGAGAGTGTGAAAAAAATGTGTTAGAGGGGGGACTAGATACTATGAGAGGTTCAATTTTTATTGCATCTTCTATAGTTATGGAGTGGTTTGATATTGGAGAAATTGGTTTCTTAAACTTATATATGTTTATTGATGTGTTGGGTTTTCATTATGAGCATATATATTTTATAATGAAACATTAAATTCCTTTGAAATAGTTTTTTATGTAGGGTTTTAGATGTCCCACATTTTTTGGGATGATGACTTATCATGAAATCATATGGTATTTTCTTGTTATGTATCCTGAAATATTTGATATCATCATATTCATGGATTTTATGGTTAGAAATAATTTCAAGATCGATTTATATCATTATTGGGTTGATTTTATTTCATCTTATGTGGTCACACATGTCTTTCAGGGTGAGTGGGATCCTATATAGGGGTATCATATCCATCTATCCCTACTGTAGAGATGATATCATGCTAGTTTACAAAAATATTTCTTGATGATGTTGATCCATGTATTAGTGTATGAATTACTATAGTGGTTAGTGAGTATCCTAATGTTTATACAGATGATTATATAGGTAGTCACCTCATAGGGAAGTGTATTACTCCATTAACTTGATTATTGGAGAGATTCATATTTCCATACCATTTTACCATATGAAACTCATTAACCTAAAATAATAATAGCGTCACCCTATGGATCTTGAGGATATTTGATTTATTTATCTTATCATTCCATCTTGGGAATCACATTTTTTTATTTCAATAAAGGTAGGTGGTAGTCAAAAAAAATTTTTTATTACCAAAAAACTCAATAAGTTGATATCTAATAACAAAAACTTCTTTCCTATGATTTATTAACTTTTATATCAACTTAAGTGAGTTAGTTTGATTTAAATGTTTGATCTAATATTGGGGAATCATCAGCTCGTACTCTAAGAGGAATATATTTTTATAATGGATTTTGGGATAATTTTTGTGTAATATGATATATAGTATTCCCATTTTTAAATACTAATGATATGTCAGTTTTTAGGGATTTGATGAATCGAATCTACCGGTATTTTTTTTGTATTTTTATATGGTTCTGTTTTGGGATGATATATTTGTCTATTATAGGATATAACAAAATAATGTTGAGAATTTTAATAGCATCCTTGACATCAATATAAAACATCATCTATAAAATAATCGTTCAAAATTTCATCTATGGATTCAAGAAGTGAAATTGTTAGGCTATTTGATTTATGAGAAGGGTACATATGTGGATCCCTAGAAGATTTGGGAAGTGTTGTAATGGGATCATCCCATAATTGTTCTTGAGATATACAATTTCTTTGGATTATACTATTATTACTGGTAATATCTTTAGTACTTCTCTAATACTATATCTCCTATGACCACTTTAACATTTAAGGGTGTGATGTTTTATTTTGAGGGATTATTACCATATATAGTTTTAGTATAAAAATGTTATATTAAATTAGTTTCTTATAAAGATACTTTTTTGGGGTGGTTTTATGATATGATTTATATTTTTATAATTCAGGGATGGGTTTGGTTTATGATATAATTTGAGGAAGACTTATGGTGTCTTATCGATCTCATTAATCACACCATTTAGAGAATTACTACCCCATATATTATCTACAGTTTGAAGTAGTAATTCAACATCTAATGATGTGGAATCACTTCTCTATTTTAATGTTTATTATGGTGTACACAGACCATAAAAACCAAAATTACATCTTCAATAAAATTTATTTGAACATTATATAGAGGCAAAGGATAGAGTAACTTCAAAAATTTTATTTTGATATTAAATACATCCCTTGAAAGGAATCATGGTAATAGATCAATCAAGTTTAAAATTAAGAACATAGGTAGTGCAGGATTTAGTAGAAGAGTGGGTTTTTCATGTATTTTTTTTATTATATTCACTTGGGTAAAGTTACAACTAAAAAATAGATATTATTATCTTCTTCATTAGCTATATCATCTATGGATGATCATATTCAAGTTGATTATGATAATGATGTAGTGTGTTGGTTCATTAGAAGGATTCATTATTATCGGGAGAACTTAGATTCATGGTATCAGTCTCCTGATGAAATTTTATGATTTTGAGAAAGATTATTTTTCTGATAAATCTAAGATAAAAATGGTTAGAAAATGGAAACCGATCTAATTCATATAGGTAACTGTAAAATATAATGAATAATGACATGAGATATCAATTCCGGGGGTTGAAAATGAGGTTATTTAATTCAAATTTCATGTCTTAGTGCCTAATGTGTCATGGAATTAAGGAATAACATCAAATTACTATTTTTTGATGCACCACATACCTATTCTATTATAAAAATTGTATGAGAACACCATGGAACTTTTATTGAAATATTTTAGACTCCTTGTGGTAAGGATGTGACAATTCTGATTATTGATTGACTAATGAAATTAAGGAATTTACTATCGATAAAGTAGTAAAAAATTTATTGGATCATGGGAATTTTTATTAGATAGAGAATGGTATAATCAATAGTGTTCTATCAACTACCATTTTGGATAGGTACCCTCACCTCTAATCTTGGTTTTTTAGTGTATTGTATTGAGTAATGGGTTATAAATAAATGTTTATCATGGCCTATCATTTATATACATATTGAATTTCTAAGACAGACATCTAGATTCTTTAGGACATGCATATGGAATGGATGCAAGAATTAGGTGGGTCATGTGAAAAATATTTTCCCTAATTTTATTTTCCCAAATAAAATGTATATTATACATTGATTCAGATGGTTCTATTTTTATATTCTTATGGGATTACCTATATATTTCCTCTGTTGTACAGTGATTGGTCAAGAGTCCTTGGTCAGAACTAACTTAATTTAGAAGATGAAATATATTTTTCATTTTTATTATGATAATTTTAGCAACAAATCAATGTTCCCATAACCCATATATTGATCAAAATCATCATCCAATTGAATTTGGGATAGGCGATTTGGTTTTCCATATAGATTCTCTATTTCTAGGACATATATTTATGGGGAGGGATACTAAGTAAACACCTTGTTATGTTATCCCATTTTATATTATTGGATGACATAGGATGGTGGCATATACTTTTTATAATTACTAACTTATTATACTTCTATCTATGATGTGTTACATGATTCCCAAATGATGTGGTATCAAATGGATATGTCCCACACGATTGAGTGGGTGGATATTGAAATGGTATTGACACTATAATGATTGAAAGGCGTACTAAGATAGTGAAGAAATAGGATAAGATGATAATTTAGAAAAAAATAATATTAGATTGAGTAAGATGTATATGTGGTTGGGATAATTATTATATATGGGAGTGATAGGTATTTATGATTGAAAAATTACTATATCTATTTTCAGTTTTTTGAGACTGTGACTTTTGGGAAAAAAATGATTCATTGTTGGGATAGTTTTGATTCCCCTAGGGTCATAGGATTGTTTAAATTTTTTCATAGATTATCTCTTTTTTAGATTATATTTTTTTAGGATATTAGGTTACAAAATGAAGAATTAGAGAAAATAGGCCAGGTGCATGATTTTTAGTGTCTGTATATTACACATGTGATATGGCTTCATGGGTATACGACTTGGTATACATGATTTTATCTTGGGGTTTAGACCATTTTTCTCCCTAAAAAAATTGTGTGAGAGTATCAGTTTGGTCCATAGGACATCTCATAGCTTGATAATGTGGAAAACTTGTGACATGATTTTCAAGTGATAGTAGGTACTATTCAATTAGTGCATGATTTTTCTAACTATGATTCCTAATGATAAAACCCGAATTGAATATATTAAAATGGATTATAAAACCCATTCCATTTTTAATTTTTAACTCTAATCTCCTCATAATCCTTAATTATATTGAACTATCCCCACTATGATTATCTAGAGGACTCACTCCTTTACACCTTGGTAATCCTCGATCGATTTAGGCGGATCTCGTCAGGGAGTGTTTTTTTACTTGTTTTACCCTCTTTTATAGTTATATTTTCTTTTTATATCATCCAATAATCTCATTGGATGTATAATGGGATTTTATTTTCAGATCTAGGAGGTTTTATATGTAATTGTTGTATTTTTATTGAATGTAAAAGTGTAGGGATCTGATCTATTTGTTTCCAAACACGGGTTTCAATGGAAACAATGTTTTCTTTATTATATAAGTAGGTTTCCCTATCCTATAGTATATATACTTGAATAAATTGAGTTCATATGATTACCATAAATTTTTATTAATGATATTAATGATTTAAAATCAATGAGAGTTGAATTTAATATTTTATAGCTAAATATATATTTTTTTCAATAGGGGGTTTTATTGAAAATAATTTTGACGCACATAATGTGTTTTTGAAAAATCATAAAATATAATATTGAAATTGAAATGGATTTTCATGTATTAAATAGAATATTCATAACAATATAAAATATTTTTATTTTGCATTTTTCTAAAAATAAAATAGACATTCAATAGAAACTATTTATGAAACATGGATTTGGTTTCTTGAAAATAACAATTATATAATAACACATTGGGAAGACCATTAAATATGAGGATAACCATGAAATTTGAAATCATTAGTGTAATATACATCCCTTGAGTAGGCACTCAGGATTCTATAGTGTTAGTCGGATGTCTTTGCTAGGGAATTTTGGTTCAGAGAGTTAGGATTCACTTATATGGACTTGTGTTTCTGGTTTGTCTCGGTTGTGTACACCTCGGTGTCACGAATTTACCTATGGTTAATTATAAATATATTACATTTATAATTAATATATATTCTTATATTTCCACATTATGGGGATATTTATTCTTGAAACATATTTTCTAAAACATCTCATTCCTATTAGATAAATATAGTGTCTTATTATTTTTCAAATTGAAATATAGAATGTTTTTGAAAAGAAAAACAAGAGATGAATTTATATTTGAAAATAATTTATTTTGGAATTGTTTTAAAAATATTTTTTGAATATTAACTATGGGATGAATGTGGATAAAAATTTTATAGATTTCCTGGTGTTATCCTACATAGCTTCAGTTTTTCTAGTATACTTTTTCCTCTTGCCAGTTGTATACCTTATTTTTATAGATAAATTTAAATGGAAGATCACCATTAAATGGATGAATATAATTATTTATATTTACTTTAGGTTGGTTAGGATATTGGTTGAATATGGATATGTGGAGATAAACTCATTGGTTTTTTCTGGTTCCTTATTAATGGTCATTTAGTTTTTTTTATAGAATTTTTTTTCTTGTTGTTAGATGCTAACTTTATGTTTTTTTATTTTTATAATGGAGTAATATTATTGTGAATATAAATTATTTTCATTGTGATAGTATCCTATAAAAATATGAAATTCTTTTTTCCTTGATAAAACTATTTTCCCTTTAAGTTTATTTCTTGAAATCCAGTGATAATTACATTCTTGTTTTCTTGACATGAAACAAGCTACTAATTATAGTTATTCTTAATTTGATCAAACTTCAAATATATGAAACAAATCAAATATTCATGGTTAAATTAATCTGAAATATATTTTGGTTTCATTTCATTGATTTAAAAAATTTAGTTGTCAATTCTTATCTTTTACTAAGTATTAACTAGTTCTTTGTAATTACATATTATATTTTATAGTCAATACATTTCTCCAACATAATTTGTCTTATTCTAACGTCATTCTAAACATCATATTCATAATATGTTTTAACTAATAAACAAAATATTAATTTCATTTCTAGTTTTTTCTAATGATTGTTTCTCAAAATTATTCTAATTCATAATTTTTGGTAAACCATCTAATCAGCTAAATTGACATCCTTTTCTTGTAATTTCTTATCATTTTAACTTCATAACATTATTAAATTTTATGATGTTTTTTCCATATAAATATAAATTTTCAGCCATTTAAATAGATTTTATCATTTTTTCTAAATATTCCTAGATTTCAACCATTAATCATTAATAAACATGTACTTCCAAACAATTTTATGTACATTACAGTAAGAGTTCATTGGAACTACAACTCATATGAATTTTTTTCCCTAAGGTATCAACAAGTACCTATTATGAATATGGATAGATATATGAATTTCTTCCCTCTTTTTTTGAAATATTTTTATTGTATAATGTATATTTACACATATCAACTATGATCTTATTTTTCCTATCGATAAGTCAATTATAATTTACTTTGTAGGGATCACTAATTTAATTTTTAATTATAGGAATTTCTATATAATTCTAAAATTAATTACAAGTAAATTAATGAACATTTTATCTTCAAATATTAGAGATGTACACTCTGATCTATTTCTCAAGTTATTATATAAATATTTTGAATATGTTAATAAGATTATAAATCTTCCATATAGACACCATTAAATTCATATAGGTGAACTCATATATTAACATATTCATTATGATACCCCATAGATTTGAGTGAAGAAGTTAAAGTGTCCTAGAAGAAAGAATCTACACTCTTCGGTGTGTAGTTTGTACCATCTTTCCGTTATCACATGTTCCAAAAACTTATAATCATTCCATTTTAAGTTGTATAAGGTACCTTACATGTTATGATATTCTATTTTATTCACAATACTATATACATGATATCTATGAATCTTATTCCATAATTAATTTTCCTATTTTCTAATCAAGAAACATGATTCAGTTGGATCGCTAAACAGTAACTGGTTTCTAGTTGTTAATTTTGCATTTTTTATGATATTTAAATCTTTATATTTTTAAGGAAACTTGAGATTTTATTAAATAAAAAATAATTTCATTCATGAAACAATTGGAATACACTCAAGATAATATTTTTCATCCATTTTACATTGAATATATATTTTAATTTAAGATTATTTTCTTTAATATTAGTTGAACTAATATAGTTTTTTCAATAAAATATCACTTTCAAGAGTCATTGATCATCCATCATGATCGGTAATATTATATAATAATTTTATATCACTTGAAATATTTTAATAACATCAAAAATTCAATATCAATGGCTTTCTTATCTTTCTAAACTTTATGGAAAATTAATTATTAAATGATTTGTTCTTGGTTTACCATACATTTTACCTTCCATTTTTAGATGAAGGGCTGTTTTCTAAGAAAAAATGTCCTAAAAGCTCCATCTCTACGACCTATTTATTCATATATTGAGTAGACTTCATCCAAGGACTCAAAATAATTTTCTTTCATTGGATGAATGGTGTCCCTAATAAAGCAATTCTTTAATTTTGAATATATCAATCAATTTTTAAGGATACATACCTTTTACTCATACAATCAAGGAATTAAATAAATATTTTCATGGATTAAAAAATCCATATAACCAATAATACTGAAAAAATAGAAAAAACTCAATTTGGGATTTCTATAAAAATATTATTACATTATATAATTTGGATATGATTGGACAAACATTAATTCACTATAATTATTTCATAGTTAAGTTATATCAATTGAGATTCTCTTCTCCTCATTAGATTATGTAGAGGGTGATAGATTACTTTTCTTGTCCCCAAAATAACTATAGTTTTGTGTTTGAAACTATATTGTGAGATAAAGAATATTAACAACTAGACATATAAGTTGATATTTTGACCTACTTCATTTAATTTTCATTATTATAATACTTTGATAACTAATTCCTAGTCTCTATAGATTTTTTATAATCACATCTTAGCCTCCTAAATTCATTTTTAGCTTCCAAATATTTATATTGATTCTTTTGAATCTATTATTCTATAAACATGTGTTTATCTTCAAGATTAGTCACTATCTTGTAATATACAATAATATTCGGTTTCATGTTCTTAATTTACTTATTATGGGCAGATTTATTTTTTTTAAACATATAATGAGATTTAGATATATTCTCATCCTCCACCTTTAAGAGGATAAATGTAACATCCCAAGTAAATAAAGAATAATAAATTTTCATATATTTTTAATATTTGTGAATTAAATATAAATTTAACTTTAAAGGGGAAGCTATGTTCGATGGCGTACTCGATACACAACAACGAGTTTCTTTGAAGTATAATGTTACACACATGCTGAGTCATACTGAAAAATAATAATATAATATTATTTTAAATGGTAGTTTACGCCTAGCCATTGTATTTGTGGGAATAAATATAACTAACTAAAATATGATTATACATGTTTTTTAAATGTTTTTACATTTATCCAGTAAAATTTAGAGGCTTAAAATATGAATGAATCTAATTTTAAGCACAAATAATCTAATATTCTTTAAAAGGTCGATTTACCGCCTTTTTATGCTGAACCCTCTTTAAATATTTTTTTGGTCACTTTTATAGGTTAAATTTGAAAAAATAAAATTCTTTTTATAATTGGGACATCAAAATTTACATTGTGTAATTTTTTTTATTTTTCTGATAAAATTCATTTTTTAATAAATAGTGAAAATACTGAATTTTAATTCAAAACTGCCATTTAATATAATTTATTTATATGGTTATATTATATTTTTAATTGGTTTTAAAGTGTAATTATATTATTTTTTTATCATTTAATCTAATTTTGGTCATTAGAAGAAATTTCACTTTGAATTTAAACATAAAAAAGTGTCAATCTTTTGATAGTTATTATTTCTTAGAAACACGCCTTTTGTTTTGACAACGAAAATTAATTTTAAATTAATTAATGTAACTTCTATGTTTTGAAATTGTAAAATAGACATAATTTTTTAATTTTTAATATCAAATATATAATAGGCTGAATTTTAGGTATTTTTCTGAAAACCTTCAATTTTTGATGAATAGTGAAAACACTAAGTAGTAGTTAAAAAACCTACTTTTTCATTTAAATGAAATTTTACCGCTTCTGTGAATTGAATTTAGAAAATAAAACATACATGGCTGTTATTAGTAAATAAAATGTGATTCAATAAGATGATAATAATTTTTGGTGAATAGTAACTTTTGACTTTTATTTACCGCAGTTAAAGGTAAATAGGTAAATTCAAGGTAAAAACAATATTACAATAATATAAAATTACCTTAACACTTGTCCTAACGTTATTGGATGAGTAATGGACAACCAAAAAAATTCTTGGTTGATACTTTCGTCCTTTGAAAGCCACTTGGGTAAGATAATGATATTAATAAATTTTTATTTAATGTAAAAATAAAAATATCATAAACATGTATTGTTTTGCTAAAACAATTTTATCGTTGGATTATATAATAGATATATTTCAATATAAATATTCATTATAAATCTAAATATATTTACTACATCATGGTATTTATTTATAATTTTTAGGCATCAAAAGAATAAAATTATTTATGAAACAATAATGATGCAGTGTTTACCTCATTAATGACTAATTTCAATAAATAAGATTATAAAAATTAAAACAATATCCAAAACCTATTGAATTTTTATTGGATGATTTTATTTCAATCTTTAGTCATATTATCTTCTATTTTAAAGAGTTTTGGACCTTTAGAAACCGAAAATATTTATACAATAAAATAATATTTTCAAACTTTCCTAAAGAGCCCCTCCCCCCTTATAAATATCTCTCACATCTAACCCATTATTAACACCTCTCAAGCCCCTTGTCTCGTTCAACCTCTACCCAAATAAGCTCTCAAGATCCCTATCTTCCTCATAGAAGCTTTACCTTAGGAAGAAGGCACTTCAAGAAATCCTTTTGTTTCAAACCAAAGGGAGTTACCGGATTTAAAGGTAATATCTTCTTTTAAGTTCTTTTGTTTTATTTTACTTTTCCAACCCCCAAAAATCTTTTTATTATTTTATTTTATAACAAAAATAGTATCCTAAATATACTAGGTTGTTGTTATGGGTAGTAGTTGAACTAAAATTACACACACCTCAATCTAATGGGTAAAGAACATACTGTTTTTGTGGACGGTGAACTACTACCTCACGAAACAATGATTGTTAAATCTTCTCCTACCACCTCTTATGGAGGCCATTTTGATAGAACTACTTTTATATGTGATATATATTATATTTATATTTCCTCTATACTTATTTATTTTTCATTTATATCATACTTTTATTGATTTCATTACTGGTAAATGTGAAAATTTCATTTGAGGAAGTGCAGATTACCGCCCCCTCAATGTGATATGACTCGTTCACACCATAAGTGGAACATATAGAAGATGGAGTTAATGAAATTATATATGATATTATATTGGAATTATAATATACCTATTTATCATTAAGTTTTAATTTAATTAAAAATACGATATAGAAATGAAAGTAGCATTCATGCTTACGTACGACTTACCGTCTCCATGAACGGTATATTTCATTTCATACCTCCTCCTCCAATGGCCCGAAGGCCATCGTTTTTAATGCTTTTTTGATAATCCACCTTTAAAGGGGAGAGTTTTAACCCTTACAAGGCCTGTAGGTGTAATTATTACATGTCCCATAGGCCTTAGAGTAATTTACTGCCCATAGGATTCAAACATTACATACAACCCAAACTAAATATTTGGAACTGCTCCTCCCCATCATCTTCATTGTGAAATCACCTCTCCACCTTTGCATGGATGTTTTGATAGGCTTTCCCATGCATGCACAGTCTTTTCCTGATGGAAGGTTCCATACCCTCTCATTCTTGAAATCCGTTTAGCTTCTGCTCTGGTGAAAGCTCCTTGCTCATCCTCCTTCTAGAGCTTGTTCTTAGTAGGTTGTCTAGTTTGCATCTATACTTAAGGTGTCCCAAAGGCCTTGAGGTGGCTTTAAGGCCTTACTGAAATGAAGTCCAAGGTGGCCCGAAGGCCTTAAAGGACTCAGGGACCAAATCAGTGGCCCAAAGGCCCAAATGGGGTAATAGTCCTGGTTGCTACAGTGCGAAACAATACCTGCTATAGTTCCTTCTATTGTACCTGTAAACAGTACTGCTATAGTTCCCAATACAGGACCTACAATAGTAATGCTACTGTACTTCTACAGTAACCCTGGAAATATTCCTCCACCTGGATTTAATCCCGGGTCTCCTGGATGTTCTTAAGGAGTCCTCACCCACCAGGATGAGGCTCATGTGATCATTTATTACCTCCAAATGTTATGTACTATTATACATACATATATATACTGGATATATATGATATCTAAATCATGAATATAATTATGGAGATGATGAACTTCTGACCACATGGACAACCTGTAAATATAAGAAGTTCATTTTTGACTCAAGTAAAAAATATTGACAAAATGACCATTATTAACGTAAATTATTACATAATGTTTATAACATGGAAATAAGTGATATAAAAATAATAATAAACTTGAAAAAGGTTATCAAGAAAGTAAAAATTCACATTATCTTATTATTCAGGATATTAATGAACAAATGGGTCAAGTTGAACATTAGGTAATGGACTTCTTCTCAATCTCTTTTCATTTAGGAATATTTTGTTTTATACATGACTTTATTTTATATAGTGTATAAACACCTTTGAATTTTAATTTCATTTAAATGTAATATTTTTTCTACGAAGAATTTTAATAAACAATAAAAAGAATGTTTCTTTTAATGTATGTAGTGACAACGACCCTTTCCTCCGCCGTGAGTATTATTTGATATTTGGATTATTTAACAAGACATAGTGTTTTTTTAAAAGGAAAATAAATACCATATACTCATTTATGTATTTTGGAATTTAAAATGGTTTTGATAATGGATTTTTTATATCAATATATTTAATTATATATTGTGATTGAAATGTGGAAATGCTATCTTTTCTTTATGTTTGTTTTATGTGTTATGAATATGTTATGGTTCTTGGTCATTGTTTACATATATGGGTTGTTCTGTGATAAAACTAGGGTGGGTGATCCCAAGATAGCTCTCTAATTCATTGGGTTACATGACAGAGGTAAACATGAATGCTTCTCCTAAGAAATTTAGAGAATATACTATGGTGGGTATTCCAAATGTAACTCACTACGTGGCTATGGAAGCTACAACGTAATTATGTTATGTATTCCACAAGTTACCTTTATGATTTTTTATTACTATGTGTTATTCATATATCTTATGATTTCATGAGTTATGTTAAAAAGCTTATATTTTGATGAAGTATTGTTTTTTTCTTTTTTTCATAACCCTTACTGAGATTTTTATGCTCATCCCATGTTTTGAAATGTTTTTTCACAAGACATAAAGATGAATTGGGTCAATGATGAGATCAAGGAAAAGTAACTCTTTCTAAAACATGGAACTATATATGAATCTTTTCTTTATGAGTTTTTATTTTATGAAAAAATGGAAACTATGTAGAAGTGCCTACTTTGTAATTTTTTGAGATGTAATTTAATAGTTATGGAATAATTATCTAAAATACTAAACCTGAAATTATCCTCAATGTGAATTATCCATTTAATTCAATATTATGTAATGTTGTAAGGCTGTGTCCTTATAGTTGGTATCAGAGGTCGGTTTAGACAACTTTAGGAGTTAGGGTATTAATATCCATAAATTAATTTATGGTAATATTGAAATGATATAGAATTTACATATTACCATGTTGCTTCTCTAAAGATATTTCTATGTTGAGAAAGTTTTTTCCTAGAGGAAACATGGAGGTTGTGCAGTAAAGACATATAGAGTGAAATGACCTTCCAAATAAACATCCTCAGATGGTTGGAATCAAAATTGATAGTTTGTTGCAGGGATGGATTAGTTGACTCAGGTGATAAGTGGTGGTTGTGTTTATTAATGATATTTTGGTTTATTATAAAAGTAAATAAGACCATTATAGTAATTGAAGGGTTGTCTTGAAAACCTTAAAAGAAAATAAACTGTATTGAAAATCTCGAAAGTGTGAGTTTTGGTTACAAAAAATTTCAATCCTTAGTCACATTGTTTCAAAAAATATAATAACTTTTAATCCTACTAAAACAAAAGTTGTTGAAGAATGGAAAAGACCCACAAATATAATATAGATTCATAGTTTTCTTGGATTAGCATGTTATCACTAGAGGTTTGTTGAAAATTTTGCATTGTTATCTATCCCACTGACAAAGCTAAATAGAAAAGGTATTAAGTTAATTTGGACAAAAGAATGTGATGATTGTTTTCTGAAATTGGAAAGAAGATTGATGAATGATCCTGTTTTTTCAACACCTTTCAAAAATGGTGATATTGTTATCTACAGTGATGATTTGTTGAAAGGACCTGGTTGTGTCCTAATGCAGAATGATCAGGTAATTGCTTATGCCTCACATCATTTGAAACCTCATGAGTTAAATTACCCGACACATGATTTGGAATTAGCTACTATTTTTTTATTTAAAATTTTGGAGGCATCATTTGTATGGAGTAAAATGTGAAATATATACTGGGCACAAAAGTTTGAAGTAAATATTCACTCAGAAATAATTGAATATGAGACAGAGGAGATGGATGGAATTAATCAAGAATTATGATTGCATGATCCATTACCATCCACGAAAGGACAATAAAGTGGCAGATGCTTTGATTCGAAAAAGTAATGATACATTAACCTTGTTACATTTGAAACGAGATCCTTTAGTTTTTGATTTCAGGAAATTTGTTATAGAAGTTTTTGGTGCATGAAATTACTCTATTTTGTTTCAGGTGTCAGTGAAATCATCTCTATCAGACAGAATTAAGCAAGCATAGAAGGAAGACAGTGAGTTGCAGAAAAAGGTTGAGTTATTTTAGAAGGGTGAGTTTCCTAATTTTAACATTGATAATGATTGTGTTTTGTGGTTTGGGAAGAGATTATGTGTTCCTTGTGATTCACAGTTGATGAATGAGTTGTTATGTGAAGCTCATTTTTCTCCGTTTTCAGTTCATCCTATCAATACTAAGATGTATAGAGATCCTTCGAAGTATTTTTGGTGGGATGGATTTAAAAGAGATATTGATGACTTCACTATGATGTGTTTGACTTTTCATCATGTTAAAGGAGAGCGACAATTACCTAAAGGGATGATTCATTATTTACCGATACCAGAGTAGAAATGGGAGAATATAATCATGGAATTCATTATGGGATTACCAAAGACATCTCGAGGTAACAATGCAATATGGGTTATTTTTGATTGATTGAATAAATCTGCTCATCTCCTTCCTATTCGAGATACTTTTCCTCTAGATAAATTTTCTCGGTTTTATGTCAAATAGATAGTTAGGTTGCATGGAGTTCCCCTCTCCATTGTATTTGATCGTGATCCTAGATTTACTTCTAACTATTGGAAAGGCCTTTAGAATTCTCTAGGTACTGAATTAAATTTTAGTATATATTTTCATCCTTAATCATATGGGTAGTCAGAACAAACATTTTAGACCTTGGAGGATATGCTATGTACTTTTTCACTAGATTAATAGGGAAGTTGGAACCAATGTATTTATTTGGTTAAATTTTCTAATAATAACAGTTTTCCTTCCAGTATACAGATGGATCTATTTGAGTAATTATATTGAAAGTTGTGTCAAACTATATCTTTTTGGAATGAAGTAGGTGAAAGGAAGTTGGTGGGACCAGAATTGGTAGAAGAGATGACAGAAAAATTTTAGTTGATTTAGAAGCACATGAGAATAGCTTAGAGTAGGCAGAAAAGTTATGAGGATAACTGGAGAAATGATCTTTCGTTGGAGGTAGGTGATCATGTCTTTCTCAATGTTTTTCCATGGAAAGGTCTGATGCGTTTTGGTAAGAAGGGATAGTTGAGACCGAGGTTCATTGGACCTTATGAAATTCTGGAGAAAGTTAGATCATTTGCCTACAGAGTGGCTTTTCCTCCATGTAAATCCCAAGTACATAATGTTTTTCATGTTTCAATGTTGAGAAAGTATATTCCAGATCCATCTCATGTTTTGTGTCCAGAGGTACTTCAATTGGATAAGAATATCTCTTATAAGGAACAACCATTCCATATTCTTAACTAAAGAGAGAAAGTGTTGAGGAATAATGTAATTCATCAGGCAAAGGTTTTGTGAAAAAACTATATGGTTGTAGAGGAAACATGGGAATCTGAAAATTCAATGTGGGATAAATACCCCCACTTTTTTGATAAGTGAATAAAAATTGTAAGGATGCAATTTCCAAAAGAGGAGAAGGATATAACATCCCAAGTAAATAAAGAATAATACATTTTTATATTTATTAATATTTTTGAATTAAATATTAATTTTAATTTAAAGGGGATTCTATGTTTTATGGTATACCCAATACGCAACAACGAGTTTATTTGAAATCTAATGTTACACACAATGCTGATTCATTCAAAAAAATAATAATATAATATTATTTTAAGTGGTAGTTATTTTAAATGGTAGTTAACTCATAGCAGTTGTATTAGCAGGAATAAATATAACTAACTAAAATATGATTATACAAGTTTGTTAAATGCTTTTAAATTTATCAAATAAATGTTAGAGGCCTAAAATGTGAATAAATATAATTTTAAGCACAAATAGTCTAATATTCTTTAAAAGGCCGATTTACTGCATTTTTATTGTGAACCCTTTTTAAATCTAGTTTGGTCACTTTTATATGTTATATTTCACAAAATAAAATTCTTCTTTATAATCTAGACATCTAAATTTACTATGGTTAATTTTTTTTATTTTTCTGATAAAATTCATTTTTTAATGAATAGTGAAAATACAAAATTTTAATTCAAAAGTAAATTTTAATCAAATTTATTTATATGGTTAGATTATCTTTTTAATTGGTTTTAATGGATAATTAGATTATATTTTTACCATTAAATACAATTTTGGTCACTGGATGAAATTTTACTTTGAAATTGGATATAAACAAGTGTCAATCTTTTGATAGTTATTATTTCTTAAAAACACACTTTTTGTTTTGATTGCGAGAATTAATTTTAAATTAGTTAAGGAAAATTATATATTTTTAAATTGGTAAAATAGAAATCATTTTTGAAATTGAAATATCAAATATATCATAGGCTGATTTTTTGGTATTTTTATGATAACCTTCAATTTTTAATGAATATTGAAAACACTAAGTAGTAGTTAAAAAACAAACTTTCCAAGTTAAATGATATTTTACAAATTATGAGAATTTATTTTCAAAAATCTCATATACATGGTTTTTATTAGTAAGTAAAATGTGGTTCAATAAGATGAAAATATATTTTTATGAATAGTAACTTTTGACTTTTATTTACCGCTGTCAAAGGTAAATTAGGTAAATCAAGGTAGAAACAATATTATAATAATATAAAATTACTCTAACACTTGTCCTAACCTTATTGGATGAGTAATGTCCAACCAAGAAAATCCTTGGGTGAAACCTTTTCTCTTTGAAAGCCACTTGGATAAGATAATTATATTTATAAATTTTTTTATTTAAAGTAAAAATAAAAATATCATAAACATGTTTCATTATTCTAAAAAAAATTTAATGTGGGGTAATATAATTGATATATTTGACTATAAATATTAATATAAAGCTAAAAATATTTCTTAAATCATGGTATTTTTTTATAATTTTTAGACATCAAATAAATAAAATTATTTATGAAACAAAATGATGCAGTGTTTACCTCATTAATGAATGATTTAAATAAATAAGATTATAAAAATTAAAACAATATCCAAAACATGTCCAATTTTTATTGGATGATTTTATTTTGAACTTTAGTCATCCTATCTTTTACTTTAATGAGTTTTGGACCTTTAAAAACCAAAAATCATTATATAGTAAAATAATATTTTCAAACTTTCCTAAAGAGCCCCTCCCCCTTATAAAAATCTCTCACCTCCAACCCATTACTCACACATATCAAGCCCCTTGGATCGTCCAAAATCTACCCAAATAAGCTCTCAAAATCCCTATCTTACTCCTAGAAGCCATACCTTATGAATAAGGCACATCAAAAAATCCTTTTGGTTCAAAACAAAGGGAGTTACCCGATTTAAAGGTAACATCTTCTCTTAAGTTCTTTTGTTTTATTTTAATTCTACAACCCCATAAAGTCTTTTTATTCATTTATTTTATAAGAAAAATATTATCCTCAGTATACTAGGTTGTTGTTATGAAACTTATTCTAACTACACATACACACACCTCCATCTAATGGATAAAGAATATACCATTTCTGTTGTCGACGAAATACTGCCTCACGAAACGTTGATTGTTCAATCTTATTCGACCACCTATTATGGTGGACATTATGATGAAATTGTCTTTATATGTAATATATATTATATTTATATTATCTCTATACTTCTGTATTTTTCATTTATATCATACCTTTATGGCTTCCATAACAGGTAAATGTGATAATTTCATTTGAGGAAGTGCGGACTACCGCCCCCTCAAATTGATATGACTCATAAATGCCATACGTAAAATGTATAAAGGATGGAGTTAATGAAATTATATATTATATTATACTATAATTATAATATATATTTATCATTATGTTTTTATTCCATTAAAAATACGAAATATAAATGAAAGTAGCGTTCATGCGTACGTACGACTTACCATCTCCATGAACAGTGCATTTTATTTCTTACCTCAATTTTTTATGTACAATTATAAATACATATATATACAGGATATATATGATATATATGATATATAAATCATGAATATTATTCTACAAAAAATGAATTTTTTTCCACATGGAAAACTTTTAAATATAGGAAGTTCATTTTTGACTCAAGTACCAAATATCAACAAAATGACAATTATTAACTTTAATAATTAAATAATTTTTATAACATGTCATTAAGTGATATTAACAAATAATAAATTTGAAAAATGTTCTTAAGCAAGTAGGAATTAACTTTAGTTTATTATTGAAGAGATTAAAGAACGGACGGGTTAATTCGGATATGAGGTAAGGGACTTCATCTCAATCTCTTTTCATGGAGGCATATTTTTTTTACATGGCTTTATTTTATACCATGTATAAAAACCATTGAATTTTAATTTTATTCAAAGGGAATATTTTTTCTACGAAGCATTTTGCTAAAAAAAATAATGTTTCTTTTAATGTAAGAGGTGACAATGTCCCTTTCCACCATCATGAGTATTATTTGATCTTTGGCTTCCTTAACAAGCCGTAATGTTTTTTTTAAAATAAAAGTAAATACCACGTAATATTTACATATTTTGGTAATGAAAATTGTTTTGATAATGATTTTTTATGTTAATATATTTAAATGATATATTGTGATTGAAATGTGGAAATGTTATCATTCCTTTATGTTTGTTTTATGTGTTATGAATATGTTATGGTTCTTGGGCATTATTTACGTATATTGGTTGTTCTGTGAAAACCTTGGGCGGGTGAGCCCAAGATAGATCTCCAATGAATTGGGTAACTTGATAGAGGTAAACATGAATGTTTCTCCTAAAATATTTCGGGAATATACTGTGATGGGTATTCCAAATGTAACTACCTATGTGGCTATGAAAGCTACAACATAAGTATGTTATGTATTCCACAAGTTACCTTTTATGATTTGTGATTACTATGTGTTATTCATAAATCTTATGATTTCATGAGGTATGCTAAAAATATTATGTTTTGATGAAAAATTGTTTTCTTTCTTCTTTTTATAACCCTTACTGAACGTTTTATGCTCATCCCATGTTTTGAAATGTTTTTCACCGGACATAAAGATGAACATGGTCAAGGATGGGATCAAGGAAAAGTCATGCTATCTAAAACATAGAACTAGACATGACACTTTTTTTCAATAATTTTTATTTTTTGAAAAAAATTGAAACTGAGTAGAAGTGTATACTTTGTAATTTTTGATTTGTAATGTAATAGGTATGGCCTAATTCTCTAAAACTCAAATCCTGAAAAGATTCTCAATGTTAATTATCCATTTAATTCAATATTATGTAATGTTTTAAGGCTAGTTCCTTATAATAAATTTTTCTTGCGGTATGTATTTTTCTAATCACATGCGTCCAGTCCAAACATCAACATGTTTTATTTGTAAAATATTACATAGCCATAAACTTAATTTTTATGTAATGCCTCATGTTTCCTAACATGATCAATGGATTTTTTCTTATTTTAAAACACATCATCATATTGGAAGTAATAAGAGACATTATCCAATTACTCCTTGCATTTTTGATTCTTTCATTTATCTCCATGTATGTTTCTTCAAGTTCTCACTTTCATTTGAGGATTCTTTTTTGTACCTACCATATATCATCTTCTATGGGTGATCATAATTAGAACTATACTTTTTACCATTCATAGTAGGATAATAAATGTAAAATTTTCAAATATCACCAAAACTCAATCATTTGAGAGGGTTACACAATTTTACTTTCCATTTCATTTCCTATTGTTACTTAGGATAAGTTAAATTTATCTCAAATGTTAAATTCCATTCCAATATTTACTATTTCATTCACATGGTTCTTGAACGATATTATCCTTGATAATTATATTTCTCATAGATTTTTATTTCAATCTCTCTTTGGATTTTTTAACTACTTAATATTTTCTTATTTAGTATTAAATGACAATTTTTTGACACTCCTCAAGGTATAGATAATCCATATCAACTAGTGTCTAAATATTAGGATAAAAAACATGAAATTTTCTCATCCCCTTATAAGAAAAAATTTAGCATCCCTATATGTTACCATATGTAACATCTTGAAACCTTCAATCAGTCATAATATTATTTTGATACTTCTTATATTTGATGTTTTTATATTTATATTTATATTTATTCTTCATTATTTTGAATTTAGAGGGATGGTAGTGTGTTTTTAATAATGTTTAAGAGGTCATGATATATCTCAGAAGGCTGTTGTGTGTTTAGTTTAGATTTGAGATTATCCTATATCAAAGATGGATACAATAGTTTTACTATATATCCTGTGTGGGTCACAAACTCTCATGTATAATGATTATAATGGAGTCTTAATAGTAGAAACACACAGTCTATCTGGTGGAATTCTCATAGAAATTGGTTCAAATACGATTTGGAAAAACTGAATGATGGTACTTCCGAAAATGGTGGAATATTTGTTGGAACCACTGGCTAGCTGATGATGCCAATATGGGAAAGGAATCATATGGAAATATTCTTATTATAATCATCTTATTAATATCCATTTTAGTTATACACATATCTACATTATTCCTAATTTACCCCTAATATTTAAACCCTCTTGGGTTATATTATTCCCTTCAAAATTTTAAAACTCACATATTGAAGTGTTCTATAATGAAAATGAATCTCATATGGTAAGTGTAATATAAAATTTATTAGGAATAATCCATTTTTTATCTATATAATTATTTACGAGTGGTGGATCATTGATTTCTAATAAATTCCATATATTAATTTAGTGATTTTTGTTAATTACATTATTCATTTATTTAATCAATCCCCTATGACTCTTTGATTGAGGATGTCCTTGTGGTTCTTTGTAATAACTTGATTGAGGTAGGTTTCTTTTTAATTTAATTCCAACCAATCAAAACTATTAATTCTTCTTTATTTTATATTGGATTTCTAATTTATTTCCAATCCTTGATTTGATTTTCTATATCAAATTTTTCTAAATTGAATAGTGTTTATATTGAAACTATTTTTTATGTTTTTTCAAAATAATGTAATTATTTAAAAAAAATAGAAATGAATGAATTGAAGTAATAATTTGATAATTATTTCTTGGGAAAATAAATAATGGAATTATTTATGATTTTAATTGAAATGAATTATTTTTAAATTCAAAATTTTTGATGAAAACAATTTTATTTTAGTCTTTGAAATGTAATTTTAAGTATTGAAACATGAAATTAGGGAAAATTGAAATAATTTATGGAAGTCATTAAATATTTACTAAAATTAATGATACCCTCAATAATTATTTTTTACAAACAAACAAAGGGTTTATTCAGTATTTTTATCGGTTTCCTTGGATATATATGCTAGAAATGTATTAGGTTTACCTAACAATGAATTAATGATTAAAAGATGAATGATATTATTAAGTGAATGAATTTATTATTCAGAATAGATCCCTATTCTCTCTTGTACTAATATCAATATATATGTGCATGCATAGTGACAAATTAAACTAAGAATTTGTTGTAGTCATATCCATGAACTACCCAACCCTAAACTCTTAACAATGACTCTAGGGTTGAAAATTATTTATATATGCCAATGTTTTTGAATTGATTTATTCAGGGTCATTTTTATTTAAATGGCTATTCATGCCTATTTTAATTGAATTACACTCCTTATTTATGTTTTCTACTCTCCATGGAAATAATTTAAAAAATCATGATTTATGATGAATTGATAAAATATTTCGATGCATTGTCTTTCATAACATTTAGTATATTTGGTTTATTTGATACATATTGTTTAGGGAATGCTTTTTGGGATCCTACTAGGCTATTGTTTCTTAAAACCTACTTTTTTCTTATAATAATTTATATTTTTTATTATTATAGGTCAAGAAAAAGAAAATAAAATCTTTTAGGAGGTGTGTGTTCTTGATTAAGTGTACCATATGAGTTGGAAGTGTCTTATAGAGTTTGTGATCCAATTATTACACATAAATTCTATTATGAAGCCTTTGTTGGATAATTTAATGGCTTTGGTTGCTGTACTATTTGTTCGACTTGTGATTTTCTATTTTTTTACCTTTATATTGATCAATGTTTTGGAGTTCCAACTATGCATGTATTCCTTATTCTATTTTGTATTATTTATGAAATATTTTTGAGAAATAATTCTCTATTATTTTATGGATTCCCAGATGCTAGTCACCAACCCATGGGGATCAGAAAATCCCTATCCTTCATGTCCAGATAAACTAAGGCACATGTTTAGTGGTTTATCAAGAATGTTTTATGAAAAATTAGTATCATTGTAGGGCTAAGCACTATATTAATTGTATTTTTTTATCATGTTTTTAGACAATTAATATCATTTTTAAGACTTATGGGGAAGGATTCGAGTGATTTCATGATTAGCTCTCATCATAGAGGGACTTAAGTTGTCATTGGTGGTTGGGTAAAGGTTATTTTTGGGAAATTTTATGATCTCATTCTAAAAATTTCCTATTACATGATATGAAATACGTGGTTACAATATTAATTTGAATTGATATGTTTAATGTTTTTTATTCTTTTAAATGACATGTCCTTATTATATATTGATGTTGTGTAGTATCATGACACCAATAATATGTTTCAATAGTCATTAGGGGGAAGATGTATATGAACTAAAAGAATATAACCATGCATTTGATTAGAATCACATATATGAACTAGTATATGAAGTCAATGCTATGGGACAAGAAGATGTATTTTTTCATGTATTGGCAATATATTTTGTACTATAGAGCGATTATAGTAGAGATAATTTTCAAGAGTTTCATCATTATAAACCACTTGATTTCTATAGAGAAAAATATCAATTGGAGTTTGATGATTTTTTATGGAAAATATTGATAAACTCTTTGAGGTATCAATGATTTCACATTCCATTAAGATAAAATGTGAAATATTCTATGTTGGAAGGCCTTGAAGAACATAATGTGATTTTATAGTTGTAGAAAATATGAATGAAGCACTATTATGGAAGGAGTTAAAGACTCATTTTTTGTAAAAATTATATCCTGAATTTATGTTATTGGAAAATTCCAAGTTTACCAATCATGAACAACATAATTGGAAAGTGACTCAGTATGGAAATGATTTTTCTGACATTCTTAGTTCTCACCTGAGGTAGTGTTAAATGCGATATTGAAGTCCCAAATATATTATTTGGGTGTTTTATTATATTTTTATTCTAAGTTAATAAATCTAAATCTTTACTCATAACTAGATGTTTTAGATAGGGCTTCGATGGATATAATATATATGGATGAAAGGTCAAAGTTTAAGGAAATGTCTCTCACTCACAGTTGATGTTTCTATAATTCCTTTAAAATAAATCTGAAGATGAATTAGTCTTATGTTAGAAATAATATAGGTAAACCATGAAAAAATTATTTCTCTAAATCCTCTATAGTATCTAGTAAAGGACCAATGAATAATTTTCAATGTTCAATGTTTGGGTACAAGATAACCTTTTTTCACGGAGGTGCTGAATATTTGTGGCTCTTGTGGTTGGTAAAGTCACTTTTAGATGTTTTCCATGTTTTTCAACTCTTCATAGTGTTATATTATCGTCATTACTAAGAGGATTTGTAGAATAATCATATTCCTTAAGAACATTGGTTTTTTAATCAGTTGGTTATGAATAATAAATATTCTTTATATAGTGGAAGAGTCTCCAATGGGTGATGATGTGGATCATACAATAGTTATAGGTACCATTAATTATACTTTACCATTAGTGGATAATTTATTGGATTTTGGTTCCTAACATTTTTTCGTAACCACCTATATTTTGGGCTTTTTAAATCATCATATGAATTAAATGTAGTATAAGATGGAAATTGTAATGAATATTGGGATGAATAGAGAATATTGACTATGATGTTACTCTTTCGATTTAACTTTATTGAAATTCAACATGTTTATTACTTTTTGGTTCTTAATATCAATTTCATATATGTCATTTATGATATAGATTGGATGATGTCAAATAAAGATAAGATCTAATATTATGTTTTTAGGTATCCATTATTTCCCAAGATAGGATGTGCCATTTTTTAGAGAAAATGATAATATAATTCTAGCCTAACCAAATCTCATCTTTTGGTGTTAGGTTGGATGATTTCCATGTATTTTTTTATAATAGAGTAAGAATCTTTATGTTGTGATCTTACTTCTATAGTTGTAATGTTTCTAGGATTTTTCCTCAAAACATATCTAGTTACCTATGATAAAGGATGGAAGATTTGTCGTTTAATTTGGTTCTAGGTACTCAACCTATATCAATTGAATTTTACCATATGGAACTAGATAAATTGAAGGATTTTAATGATCAGTTTGATGAAATGATGTCCAATTGATACATCATAATCAATGAACCTCCTTGGGAAGCGATAATTATATTTTTCAAGAAGGTTAATGAAGCCCTTCAAATGTTTGTGTATTATCAAAATATCAATCCAAATATAGTCAAGAACATGTATCAATTAATTCAATTTAATTATTTTTTTGATCAATTAAATATTTTGAAGGGGTTCTCCAATATTTATC
This sequence comes from Viscum album, assembly GCA_963277665.1. NCBI lineage: Eukaryota > Viridiplantae > Streptophyta > Magnoliopsida > Santalales > Viscaceae > Viscum > Viscum album. The sequence continues at coordinate 584,600,772 of OY728141.1, read as the reverse complement.
ATTATTATGGACTTCACTAGTCTATGATCAAGGATCTTAACATCATAAAGACTGATTTATTGAGTAGGAGTGGCCACAATGAGTAACTTTTAATTACCATTGGACTTTCCATCACTCTCATTGTGTTTATGGAATTATTGAAAACAATTTCCCCCCAGTATCTTTATTTTATTATTGTAGTTTAAATGTATGGAATATTGGTTTACTCAAAAATCAAATAGGGTTAGGTATATTGTTTAAGGGACATTTTTAATAACTTTGTTATTCACTATATTTATACCAAGATATCAAAGTGAAAATTATATATATGGGAGGTGATTTTATTGGTGGATGTGTTCTAAAAACATGGAATCTCTATTGATCATAAAAACATTAAAGCTATTATATTTGGGATGCATTTTCATATTGGCTGATAAAATGGTGTATTATGGTTCTTAACATATTCGGTCTCATAAGAAGAAATACCCACACATTATCTGAAACATGATGATTTGATTCATTCTCTTAAGATTTGGAAACATTATATTTTTGGAGAGGGGTGTCACTTTCACTATGATCACAAAATTTGGAGTAATATCTTCTCGAAAATGGATTTCAATTTCTAGTAGTGGTGATTGTAGGAGTGCCAAAATTTTTATTAGAATTTAATATCTACTACACCAATGTAAAGGTGAGTATTGATGCTGACTATTCATGGATTAAACAATTATCTCAGTATATTTTGGAGTCATCAGAGGAATATAATCTGATAGTGCTCTTCGGTCAGAGGAATTTGAGAGTTTATGGGGATGAGTTTAAGGTTTTCCTGGCTAGAAATAATTTAAAACTTGTCATATCATGATGATTATCTTCAAAACAAATATTTATGATGTGGTATATGGAATTTGATATTTTTTATATGTGAGGGAGACCATCAGATAATTGTCATTATCTTTATAGGGTATCATTTTCATCCGAATATGTTATGTCATTATATTGCTTGCAAGAAGAATTATGTGGGTGGATTTTGAAAATTTTCATTGGGTAGTTATTACAATAATTATGAAAATGTTTTATGGTATAAGGAATCGATTTTGGTGGCTATGTATGAGGAAGGATATTAATGATTTGGTTTCCAATTGTTATACATGTCAAAAGATTATGGTTATGCACTAGAAGCCTTTATGTTTTATTTTTCCGCTTCATGTTGGTTGTTTTTCATGTACATATCAAGTAAATAAATTGTTTTGGGTAGTAGTTGACACATTGAACAAATCAACTCACTTTATTCACTTTAATGATATAATAACTATTAAGGAAATGAGAAATCTGTATTTATAGGAGATCAATAGATTTAAAGGTTTTTAATTTTCCATTTTTTCTAATAAGGAACTATGGTTGAAATTTTGATATTGGGGTGGCCTCAATGTGGGGATGTGATGCCTTGTAATGTTATGAATGGGAAACCATTCTCAAACAAATGCTCAAATGGATGAAGATACACACATTCTAGAGGGAATTATCACTGCTTGTTTAATTTACATTGGAGGAGATTGGAATGGACATTTAAGGATGATTCAGTTTTCCTATAACAACATCTACCATAAATCCATTTAAATGGATTATTATGTGGCCTTGTATGGTTAGATTTGTAAATATCTACTCAATAGGTTATATATTTTTGATATTTCCCCAGTAGGACCTAGTTTGGCCCATGGGATAACAAAAAAGATCTAGATTGTTTTCCATTGAATTTTAATAATGTGGAGCTAGTATACATATTATGTATGTAATATTTGGGTTCTTTTGGTATTTACCACCAAGATACATTGGAATTATTGAGGTTATTGGGATGATTGGTAAGATGGATTACCATTTGGATTTACCACCAACTTTGAAATCCATCCATTACGTGTAAGAACCAATTTTTTATGTCAGGTATGGATCCTATTTATTTGGTTATAATTTCTTTTTTTTGACCTAATATGGATTCCTAATGAAGTTTTGTTTGTTTCGGGGGATTTTGGAGATTGTTAGGATCCAGAAGATTATTTTTTTTTGAAAAACACACTAGTCTCGCTCTTAAGATAAATTTTACAAGAAAAGTCACATGATTACGTCTAACCATTTGGGTTATTGATAATGGGATATATGATGATACATGGTATGATGAAACTATACAGTTTGGATATCATGTATTAGAAAAATGAAAATAGATTTTATCATGAATTAATTTCATTTTTTGACCATAGTTTCTGATATGGTGTGTCATAACCTTGAATATTCCCTCTTTAAGTAGTGATCTAATAATGGTTGGCACATGGTTTGTCAAACAGTGTGGCCAAACCATGCACCAATTATGTTCATGGGTAAAATGATCATTTTTTTTATCTTCTAATAAACATACCCCAACACCTCTTTTCCATATTTTTTATTTTGGCAGCCACCTTTTCTCATTTGGAGGTACCATGGAAGCCTAAATCTAGGATTTGAAATAAATATATGATCATATACCCGATCAAGATTCCATTAGTCTCATTTGATTAAACCATGTAATCTATTCGATCCATGATATCAGTTAAAATTTTTTCTTCTCTAGAACATGTCTATTTTGATTTGGGATTATATGCATAATTTTTAGAAAATTGATATATTTGTTAGTTTTTTCCCTATCCAGACCAATTTAATGTCTGATATTGGATGAGGAGAGTGTTATAGTCTTGAGGTAAGTGGTTTGTGACTCTTCCCTCATGTATCTACATTTTATAAACTGCCATCATTATACACATGCACATTCATTGGTTTTAAGCTATTTAATTCATATTCCATGCATATAATCATCATCCTCATATTCTATATCCTTATTTATAATTTTTCTTCATGTCAATGGAGGATGGAACCTCAATGTCTTGCAATCTATGTTGGGTATTCTCTTCATTAGACCTTAAATGGGTTTTTATGACCCTTTGTGATTACTTTAATATGAGTTATTACTTGAACCATCTAAGTTAAGTGTTATTATACAATAAATTGATACATAAACAATAACTTGTTAATATATTAATAGTTTGACTTGAAAAACCTAATTTATGTTCTTCAAGTTAATCAATGTACCATTAAACTGGTAGTTGTTATGTAAATATATAGATATCACTTGGCCTAGATAATTATAATTAAATGAAATTTTTTGAATTTCTTAATCCCATATTTTCATGTTTATGCACGTTAATGGAATGAACCAAATAAATGATTATGTAATAAAACTATTATGTTTTTATTTTTTCCTTTGGTATTTTCACATAGTATAATTAACAATGTAATGAACCCCTTGATTTATGAAAAATTAATGCATATTACATGTGATAAATTAATTAATGGATTATATATAAGCTAGCAACTATATATGGATATTTTTATATTTATGGTATTGGTTAGACATGTGTTATGTCTTTGACTTCCATGGAAATTCCTTGTTCATTCAGAGGAATCCATTACCATTCAAGGATACACTTTACAATGGGGATAAAAACATTAAAACATCCTCCATGACTGCAATAATATGTCTGATATGATTCCATAGGATATCTTCAGTATCATATTGATATTCAGATGCCTTACACACACTCCTCAGATCTAACTTGACTTTTTCAGACACATGTCACCATGGATACACCCATTAGGCCCAGTCATTCTTAGCCCATTTTTATTAGATGATATCCTTTGACTCTATTTGAACTATTTACATATTAATGACTTAGGTGATTCCCATCATATTACGCTTAGACCCCCTTATCCCTGATGGATGTATTTAAAGAGTTTCCTCAACCCAAGAGGTCACATATTCCTAGTTTATTACCGTTGATAATATTTATTATTATCATTATATGATTCCTCTATTATTACGTTGGATCTTCTTCATTTATATCATCATTATAGGATTCCATATTACACCTTAGTTCCTTCATTATTTTTTTTTCATGATACAATGTTAGTGATAGTTTACCTAATGTGACTTATTTATATAAATTGATCTCAGATGAATTATTTTAATATCTACATGATTGAGATATACCAACTAATGATGAAGCATCTATTAAACTATTTAAATTATCTTACTTCTTTACATTTATAAAATTTCAAATTGTTAGTTTATATTTATAGACTAGATGTTATAGACACCATTACTCATGCGTACTAATTTTATATCGCACCATATCTAGGACGCTATTGGTACCCAGGAAGATTACATGTATGTTGGTGTTGAAAAGGGTAAGTGTCCCAATTTGGACACTAGATTCTAATTTCTTTCTAAGGATGGATATTTCTAATATATGACTAGGCTAGTGCTCAAGATACTGGATAGTTTTTGGCATCTTTTTTTCTATTGTATAGCATGTATTTCTTAGTACAATGTACACAATTATTCCATTTGTGTAGTTAAATTACAAATGTTATCAACATTTTTTATGTATGAATCCATTTAAAACTTTTTAATATTATACATTTAATGAATGTTTATTTCTTTTTTTTCTATGATAATTTACTGGTCCTATCATTATAGTGCCAATATGAACTATTCCATCTACTGTACATGCCTAGGCCTTTTACCTATTGTCACTTGTTAACTGTTATACACTCTGGTAGGGAGGGTATAGTATCCTGATGGACTATAAATAGGCCCTAATTTCTATTTGACTACCATTAGGGTACCATGAACCATGCTTGGGACCATGTGGCCAATCGATCACAGGGAACCTTTGAGTGACACCTTGGTTCGAGATGTATCATTATGTGTTCAAATGTCATAACTCAAGAAATATATTTCAGACATATCTATGGTTATGAGTATTAAAGACCACGATGTTGAAAAATATTTTTCTTTGACTAAGAAGATTATTTGGATGATCAATTCTCATATAAAGGTTCTTCAGGTGACGTATATTCCTTTGGTTGGCTACTATAGAAGAATGTTTCTGATTCTGATGATACTAGAGTGTGGGGGGATTTATTGAGAGAGAAATTTCCCCATCACTCTATTAGGGAGTTTTCTTGAATGGAATTTTGGTGTCAAATATAATATATGGGGTGAATAAATATAACATAATAGAACCAATATTCAGCAATGATCCTTGTTTTTTGGATAATATTAATTTTATGTTGTTCTCTAGTTGTTCATATTGATAAATTCTTGTCTAAGAATTTTAAGGGTCTAGGAGTGTGTTTTGATTCTAGTTTGTGATGTTGTGAAACCAAAATAATTGAGTAAACCCAAGGTAATATCATAATTTTCTTCTTCATAATATTCTTTTTTATTCTAAATAAACTTTCCTAAAACTAAATTCAGCCTCTATGATTTTAAAGATCAGCTGAATTTGAATTTTTCTATAAAAACATTGAAAATTAACATATCAAAGTGATTATTGATGTGTCAAATCACATCCAGTAATGGTAATATTATTTTTTAAATCAATTATACTATTCATCTATATCACATTTGTTAATAGTAATAAATCCTTGAGTTTCTATTGGATCCAGATCATGATTTGGTGATTTATGGTCTTAATATTCTTTCTTTTATATTTATATCCCTCTCAAATATTCAATTGAGGATCATGTGGTGGTGTTTGACGATACCTTGATTTTTTTATGTTGTTTAATAACTAAATTCATATATATTAATACTATTAGTTATTATTTATTTTGAATTAGATTTCTATTTTAATTATAAGGCTTCATTTTATTTTCTCAGTTAATTTTTCCAAATTTTATTGACTGTGTGTGTTGATTATCTTTGGTATGGTTTTCAAAAATAATGTGATTATTTTCAAAAAATGTATTTAAATCTAAATAAACAATTTTATGACTATATTATGTAATGATTCTTTGATAAAATGAGGCATAAAATGAATTTATTTTTGTGAAATAACTTTATTGTTATCAATGGAATGAGTGTTGATGAAAATAGTTTGACGTTGGTTTTTGAATTGGAAAGATTTTTTTTGAAAATTAAACATGGGGATAATTGAGAATATTGACTAGAATTATATTAGATTGATTGAAATTAATGATATCCACATGTATAATGGATTTCATTAAAACTCATGGTTTCTTATGTAGTCACCTGGGTGTCATTGAATATCCATAGTAGACATGTTTTAACTCTTCCTATCAAAGGATTTTTAATGAAAATGATGTATAAACATGTTGAGGGAACAAGGTTCATTATATGGTATGTATTCCCATTCCCCTAGTCTTGAGTTATATAGATTTGTAAACTCTTATAACTATATTTAAATTAGAATATGTGGAACCATTACGATGAACTAACCAACCATAGCCTCTTAACCATGGAGTTGGGGTTGGAAAATATTTATACATGATAATGTTTGTGATTGAGTTTATTCATACCTATTTTAATATAAATGACACTTCATTGTGGTTTTGTTGGGAATGAATGTTGGTAAATGTTTTATACTCTCTATTGATGTAATTTTAAAACCATGATTAATAATGAACTATAAAATCATTTAAATTCACCTTTTTATTTAAAATTTAGCATATTTGGTTTACATGAAATGGATTTCTCATAGAATTCTTGGTGGGATCCTACTAACATAGTATCTTTCAAACCATAATTATTATGTTTAGGTATCTATATATATTCTTATTATTTATCTAGGAAAAGGGAAAAACTTTTTATAGGAAAGGGTTGTTTTTAATTATCATAACATTTGAATTCAGTATTGATTGATGGATTTTTGGATCAACTTAATTCAAAAATATATTATAACGATGTAATTGATGGTTTCAGTGATAGAATAGGTTGAAATAACAATTTTTGGATTTTTCTGGCCTATATGAGGTACTTTTTTCATTATTTGTGATTTGGAATTCAAAAAATTCATGTATTATTTCTATTTATTTTCCCTTATTGAAGTATTCATTGTGAGAAACCCTTCACATTTTTTTGTATTATATTCTATGTCACTTGTCACATGCTCATGGGTTTCAAGAAATGATAGTCACTAGTCACAATAGTCATTGATATGAAATCCTATAATTGTACTATATTTTTGTGAATCATCCATTCTATAATCCATGAACAACCAGAAAATTCCTAAAGATAATTCTTCTAGAATCATTCATTCCTTTTGATTTCCTATTATTTCCCCCTTAACTAAGAATTCCAGAACTATGAGATATACAACCTAATAAAAATAAAGAATCCTCATTCACACAGAATTGTATAAGGAAAAATATATTAATGGAATTATGTATAGATATTAAATGGTTTAGACAAAAATATTACACCCCTAGAGAACACTTAAAACAGCTTAAACGTTAGAGTACATGACATTACAAACACTCTCACTCCCAAATCTCTCTTTTCAAAATCTAATGTATAGAAATATAATTTACCATAGAATATATTTTACTTTCATAGAAGATAGAATCACCATATATTTATTTATATCTTCATCAGGTAAACGGGTTCCACAACCATTTGAGAATCACAATTATGAATTCACCAATAGAGGAAACATGTGATACATTATTATATCTTTTGGTTGACCGATTACAATTGGTGAATATATGTGAAGCACATGAAATTAAATTTTTAATTAAGAGTATTTCATTTAAGTATCATAGAAACATGTTTTTTATATCCTCTATCAGTAAAATTTGAGGTGTTTGACTACAATTAGAAACATTATTTGAAAAAAAATACTTTATAAAAATATCATTCTAAAAAACCATTCACGAAACACCACTCGAAAAACTAATGATACTTCACTAATCCTAAAAAACTATCACATTAATTATACATCAAGGATTAAAAAACTAAGTTTTCATCCATCACACCTCATCTACATCCAATAAATGTAGTGTTGTCAATTTTTTCATTTATTCAAGCCCAACCGAGGAACAATACAACCTCAAAACATTCATAAAATAACACCTTTATAGATATTTCTTTATTATTATCCTTTGAACCCACTATCCAAAAAACCCAAAAAAACGTTTCATTATAATATATTTTTAATAAATTGGAATTTATGTTTATTTATTTTTTCATTGGGTGAAACTTATGATTCTTAGGAAGGTAAATGACATTATGAATGTCATATAACTAAATTCAATCATCTTATTCCTTACCAAGTTCCTTTGGTAAATGTATCAACTTGGAAAACTAATTTTAATATTTTATAAAATAAATATATTCTATTTTAGTTTATAACACAGTATCGACATACTAAAGTCTAGAAACCAAGTGAACAATTTCCTTTCCAAATGTGAAGAAAAATATAATTATACCATTACATGAATCCATGTCTCTAACAAAATATGAACCCATAATAACTTTTAATGGATCAATATCACTAAAACATAATGATGTATATTATAAAAATTATATATTAAATGAAACATTTTAAAACATCCCAATTCATCCTTCAAATATTTTTCTAGAAAAACTAACAACTCAACCAAACATGAAAAATACTGTATCACCAAAAAATAATTGTATTCATTCATATTCTGATGGATAGAGCATAAAAAACCATTACAATGTTCAAGATATCTCTTTTTAAATATGGTTCCATTTATTTTGAAACTATGAAGTGTCTAGCATGTAGAGTTTAGATAGGTCAAAATTTATTCATTATATATCTTCAAATGACCTTCCAAGTGTATTACTTCAAAGATAGAACTAAATTTCTAGTATTACTATTCCAATTTATTCCCATCACCACTATTTTCATGTAATTTCCAAAAATATTATTCTAAAACATTAAAAAAAATTCTACATCATCTCATATTTTAGTATAATTTTAGATCCTATAAAAACATATCATCCATAAGAAAAAGTAGAGTATTGAATGTTTTTTTATCCTAGAGAATAAGTTTTCAATGGTGACCAGAATCATAGAGTGTAAACCTTTATTCATTCAAGAATTTATCCACAATATAATTCCACAATCATGTGGAATGATACAATCTTTAGAGTCTTCTACTAATTTTGAAAGACATTTCATATTTTTTTAATAATTTTTAAAACTCTTGGGGTAAAATACATAGATATCATTTATAAAATCACCATGAACAAATGTTACTTTGGAATCAATTTCCTCTGAATGAAAATTATTTTAAGAGAAAATTATTTACAATGCCTAAATATTAGTGTTTTTGAATAATTGTGATAAAAAATCTATGAAATAAATTACATTTTCTAGATGACTCTCACCACTAACTATGATTTTTACCACCCACTTACATCACCTTTTTCCATTAGATAGAATCCCCATATTTTCCACAAATCATTTTATTTCCATAATTTATTATAGATATCTCAAATTATTGAGATTTGAGAACAAAATTTCCTATTTTAAGGAAAATTCATGTTGTTTTGAGAAACAATTCTTAAAAAATTATATCATAATTTATAGTTCTCCAGTATTTCATAATTGGAAAATGTTCATATAATCCCAAAACCCTTGAATTGGTTCCCTGATTCTAGTTTATATACTCAATAGAATTGGTCATTATTCATGAAATTGTTTTAAAATTCCAACTATAATGGTTTCTTCCTAAACATTCTGTTGAGTTAAAACCCCTTATGAATGCTTGGAATTTCTTATAGACTTTTTCAGTACTATTATCATTTTAATAGTCTTATTTTTGTCAAATTTAACACCAAGAGATATTTTTTTACCTAATTATTTTCTACCAAGATTTGATATTCATATATTTTTTTTATTTAGGAAAAAATATTTTCTCTAGTTGATTTACTTATTATAATTTCCTAATAAATTAAATAAAAATTTCTCATTAATATATCCAAAATAATACACATTAGGGTTTAGAATCTGATTTATTTATATCATTAACATAAAATTGAACATATGATCTACTTATGGATGTTTTGAGATTGTCTACATCAAGTATTTTTCTAGACCAATGTTCAACTTATGTTCTTTTCAAACAACTGAACAAGGAATTTTTTTGATCAAATAATAATTTTTATTTATATCATCCACCCAAATTTCAATTGAAATTATAGAATGAAGTCTTAGACATTGATATTACCCACTAAGAGTAAAATTAATTCATTAAAATACTCTATTTTTATGATGTTTTAGAAACTATATTCCCATGCCTAACTCCCTTATTTGAAAATTTGTTCAGAATATGTTTCATGTGAATTCCTGAGCATCGTCTCTTCTGAGATAATTTAATTTCTTATCATTCATCTTTTAAAATAAATATCCCCCCTAATTTTTTTTTTCAAAATTGTTTTCTTTATTAAGTAGACACATACCTCATCGATGGAATCATAAATAAACATCACCAATTAAATTCCTCTATTGGAATTAAATAGAAAGGATCCAAAAACATACCAACTGAGAAGTTATAGCTTATGATTCATAGGGTTTCTTCTATCCAAATTAATCAAAAAATTATTCTATTTCCTAAAAATTAAACTCTCTCATGAAATGAAATATTTTTGAATGAGTTTATTTATTCCATTTACAACTATGGATTTTTTATACTTCTCAATTAGGTCTACATATCTATAGTTCAATACTACAATATTGTACAGTGAAGTACTAATATTCATTGAAAAATATTATTTTCTACATAATTAAGTTCCATTATCAACACTAGAGGAAATCACAATGGATCCTATAATTATCCTTCAATATTTATCAAAAAAGTGGTATTAAAACCTACTTCACCATTTTTCCAAAAAATATGAGATTCTTCCAAAGATTTTGAATATGTAAAAAATTTACTATATTAAACCTCTATGCTTTATTCAATGTTTTAAATTTCATTTTCCAATTATAACAAGAGCATCATCATCTTTCATATTAACTCTTCCCATGATTTCATATACACAGTACATCATAAAATATCACTTAATATTTTAAAGGAAATATACACCAGAGTTAATAGGAAAATATTTTTTTGGAATATTGATACTTAATAAAAAATTGTTTCCTCCTACCATTATATTATTAGAATTTTTTCTTTCAAAATTAGATATATAATTTGCAGATTCCTTCATATTTTTTTGGTCTCACTTTATATTTATCTTTTTTCAATAAAAAAAGTTGGTATTTGGACAACCAATCCAATTTTTCTTTTTTCCAAGGACTTAACATTTGATGGATTCTTAGAATAGTCTTTCTGTTGACATTTCTATCCCTATCCTCCATAATTATGATCAATCCTAGAGGGTAATTGGAATTACAAATACCTGAACTCTTTATTAAGATTTTTTATAATACCCCATAACTTAATCATCCAATCATTAGAAGTTTCATTTATACGACATAAACATCCATAAATTCCCATAATGTTTAAGGATTAGAGTTTTATAGAATTATAAAAACCATTACATTTCATAATGAAGGCTGGAAAAAATTATCAATTTTTTTAAAAAAGAATGGTTTCATAATTTTACCCACATGTTTCATTAAATAAAAAATTTCTTCACTAAAGGAAAATGTCATTTATTCAAAATATAGATAATATAATTGTTTCTACTCAAATTTAGGCACTACGAGTAACATTAAAAAATGTGGGATGAGAAAATAAACTCTATAAAAGATATAAAAATTAATAAAATGTACTGGTACCAATAAAATCATTAAAAGAAAAACATATCTAACATTTTAACACTATTTTTTAGTATATTCAATAAATCATATCCACATTTAAAAATAATTTCCAAATAAAATAAACCCTTCAAACCCAAATATAAATACTAAAAACCATATAGTCATGTTAGAGTATTATATTTATAATGATATTCATTCGTGTCAGAAATAACTATATCTGGGATAAAACCCTTGGATAAACCTACATAGTTAAATACCTTTTTCATACGATTGATTATATGTAATGACACTCAATCCATTGGAGAGTAATATCCATATCACCTGCCAAATAAATTGTATCAGCCTCAGCCACCATATAATCTATATGAGGAAAATCCATCATCATTTATAATTCCCACGTATTTTATCATGAAAAAACATCTTCATGATCTCATATATTCATTATAAATCCATATAAAAACTAATTTTAATCCATATGAAAGTCGTTATCAATTTTTATATAAAATGGAAATATAATTTTATTTTGAAATCTCAAAAATAGTAAATAATTTCAAAATATTTATAAATTGATTTTATTTGAAAATAATTTTATAAAATAATTATGGATGCTTCAAAAATATTAAAATTATTGAAAATTATTAATTTCATTTATGTCACAAAACAGAAAAAAATGATTCCTTTTATACATTAGATAAAACTTTATCATTAAAAAATCAATAAGATTTCATTTAAAATCATCTAAATAATGTTAAAGGTAGTAAAAATTTTATTTTATAAAAAAAATAATTAGTAAATAATATCATCCTAATAAAAAATTTAAAGGAACACTGACATATAGAAAAAAGAGTTGGAATGGGCACTTAATTGTTTTTTAAAATGTCATTCAATGGAAATCCATTTCAACATGATTACATTTGATCTGATGAATCATTAATGAAATGAAACTTGAATATAATTTTCAAAACAATATATTTTAGATATTAATCATTAAATACATATATAAGTTAGTTTTTACACCACATGAATGGAATCATATATTAGTTATTAAAAACGGGAATTGAGATGAGAAATTTGTCACCTCAAATACCATCTAGAATCATATGTTATTTAAATCATAAATACAATAATTATGTTTGTATTTTAAATTATGAAAAACCATTTTCATGATAATTTATTTAGAATTCTCTATTTTATTTAATTAATAACCTTGTTTTATTTAGGTTCTCAATCAATTAAATTTACATCGTATGTTTTTAGGACATTGAGTTCACAATCCCAAACAGAATTGGTAGGTTGGATGTGGAAAAATAGATCATTATTCAAAAATATACATATTATCAAAAAGAAAATTATTATAATTAATATAAATTAAATAAAATTTTATAACCATCCATGATTGGTGTGTATAAAAAAGAAATAACATCTCTTCATAGTGGTGGTAGTCCACATGACTCCAAAACGACATTATCATTTTTCAATGAATGGAAATGTATGAAAATTGATGATATGTTATCCAAAAAATATATTTTCCTAAATATCATATATTTTAATTAAATAAATCATAATAAAAATCCTTGTTTGGTGGTTATGGAAAATGAAACACGTTGCTTCATAGAGGTGGTAATGCACATGTATGGTGATTGATGATATCATTTACAACAGGAAGTAAATTGCAATGAGAAGTAGATGTACCATAATCATAATAAAATTTAAGTGTAAAAAATATATTTAATTTATTACTTCTTTATATATAGAGAATATTTGAGGAATTTAGAATAAGAACTAAACTTTAAGTTGGTTGGCTTGGACATATACCTTCTTCTTAAATATAACTATTTTAATTTCACATTAATCCTTATATTATTAGGATTTTTTAAAGACCAATACATTTAGTAAATTATTAGGGATGTTGCAGAGATACATGGATAGATAATTAATGAATTGTGTGTTTAAAATGTTTGAGTTATAGTAGATATTAGTTTCCCTTTTATAAGTGAGGGGACATGCACCTATGGAATTATTTAAAGTATTAAAATAATATATGTTATTTTTATAATTAATGTGGAATAAAATTATCAAATTGTGACTCTTTAGTTAGAATTATTCTATTTCATATAATCCAATAAAAATTGAACTTGTTTATGTGATGTTTTAATGTATATATCTTAGTTTAAAACCAATTTTTTACCCTATTATGATTACTACGATAACAAAAAAATTACTCTATTGAAGACACGAATGTTAATATAAAAGTGGACCATAAGTGTAAAATATTTTATAATTTAGAGAAAATATCATTTACTTAAAAAAATAATTTTTTTTTGAATTTTAAATCAATAAATTAAATGACATTTTACATCATATAACATTAATGTAATTTTTAGTACTATTCACATAACATGACTTTAATGACATCCAGATATTAATAAAATTTTAATATTCAATATTAAAAAAATTAATATTTTATATTTCAATAAAATTTTCATGTAACAGAAAAAAATTTTCAAATGTTATTTTTTATTTCTTATAAAATCATTTTATTAAAATTTCATTTCCTTGAAAAAAACACTCTGTCACTGTTGCATAATATCTTAATGTAATTATTCCATAAATAAATATTAAAATTAAATTTAAATTATAAAAAGCAATCCATATTTAAAATAAAAATTTATAATCAAACATAACCTCATTTAATACCTATCAAAAAAATATTTTTTTCATTAAAATAAAGAGTGATCATTTTTTTAATATTTCATTAAATTCATATTAATGACCATATCAAAGAATTTTTTTTAATAAATTTCCCCATTTTTGAACCATGAATATTTTATTGAGAAATAATTATGAAATAAAATAAATATAGGTGTCATGGAGATTTTTAGTCCTTATCTCGTTGTATTAACCCTTTTTACCCATATTGTCGTTATTGAGGGGAAACATTTACGACGAAAAACATTCATAATGAAAAAACTAAAAGGGAGATATTTAAAAATTTTGAACCTATTTATTCCCAAAATGAAATCCATTTAACAAGATACATTTTCTATAAGGGTAAGAAAAATTTTCTAATATAATTGCAGAAAACCTTAAGGAAAATGTAAAAAAATGCATCAAAAAATTAAATGACACCAAAATAATGTATAATTATAATTATTTATAATTAATTATATTATATTGAACTTTATAATGGTTAAGTTTATTTTAAAAAAAATTTAAAACGCACTTAGACTATAAAAAAAATTCATTTAGTGAAAATAAATCACAGTTTTACAAAAAACATCATTTTGCACTATTCACAAAACAATAAATATTTTCAAAAAAATATCAAAAAATATCCCAGAGGTAAAATTGGAATAATAATTTAAAAAATTATATTAATTTATTGAAAAAGTTAATTAATTATAATATCAATGTAAAAAATACTATAAAAACCATTTTTAGGGAAAACTTATTTTTGAAGCATAAAAGGACTTTTGTACAAATTGTGTTCTAATTAATTAATAAATATATTAAAAAAATTGATTATATATATATATATATTATTATTATATTGATAAAAATTAATATATCTAATTTAATATCTAGGTTATGCCTATCATATATTAATACAAATAATTTATAGTATATGATAATTTCCTTAAAACATATGTTGCATGTTAATAATGATTCAAAGCATATTATTATATTGAAATAAATTATCATTCTATTACATTCCTAAACATTGATGAAATTTATCTTCAAAATATTATCCTATGACTGATAAATATGAATTTTTTTATTCAATTCACCATAGTGGAAGATAAAGTAGACAATGATAAACGGAAAAAACCCTCTAAATATTTAAAAACACAATTTTTAAAAATGAAGATACTATAAGTTGATAATAAAACATTCCTTTGAATAAGAAAAAATAAAATTTTAATACCAAATATAATAATACATAATTGGTTTTCCAAAGGTAAACATTGGTGTGAAGCTTAAATATAGACCAGGAGGGAAAACATAATGTGCAAGGAATAATAGTGAGTAATAGATAACATGGTCATGATACATTTAATATCTGAAAAGAATTTATTATTTGAGGAAAAATATGACCATAACATTATCTTAAATGAAGGTATATTTATTAATTTATTAATTTATGTTCCTTATCCAAGAGTTTTTGGATTCTTTTATAATCACGATAAAACAAATTAGAAAATATATTTTATTTTTTCTTTTAATTAACTAAAACATTTCATCATATAGATTCTATTCGATCAAATTTCAATTTTATCTCATCTATTACTCTGTTAAATAAATATATAAGATTACTTTTTCTTTCATAGTGCCCTAAAATTAACTTGTAATGGATCTCAAGATCAAAAAAAAGAAAAAAATTTATTTCTCCCATATTTATTAATTACTAACAAAAAAATAGATAGGTTAAGATAATATCAAGTATATATATATACCTTTATAAGATGTCATATTGCATTAATTTATAATTCCTCAGTATTAACCCACAAATTTAAACTTAATTCATTCAATAAATAACTATCCTTTTCAAAATATACATTACCACGATTTGAACCAAAAAATTAGAATATTTTGATGTCATATTGTACCATGATAAACATAACAATTATATCCAAATAATTTCAATGAAAAATAAGTAGAAAAAATAATTCACAACTCATAAATTCTAAAAAATATGATAATTTATTCCATAAGTAACCTGAATAACCATAAATACACAATAAAATTTTATATAATTCAAAAATATAATACAAAATTAATTACATAAATTACTCCCATAATAAATAAATAAATTTTTATATAATTTAATTATATAAGTCAACCCATATAGTGAAATTCTTCAAAATATCATTAATAACTTCAATGTAAAATAAAATTTTAATCTCAGGGATATCAATAATATTTATCATGTGTTCCCAAATTGTAATAACCCTTTTACCCTGAATAGAAACAACTAACTCAACATCAGTGATAATCTTATCTATTAAGGATATCTATACCATTCAAAATATTTCTCCAATTCATAAAGTAATTCCTACTTAAATAAATTTTTACCACAACACAGGTTAAACATAATGGTTACATATACATCAATCATTTAGGAAAACCCATAAAATGAATCACAAAGTACCCTAATTACAATCATCCCCCCAAATATACTAATTCCATTAAACATATGATCATACTCAAATTAATCATCCGTTATATAATATAAATACATCATAACTCTTGAAAACCAATATTTTGACACATTCAATCATTTAACTCTACATATAATATACTATCCATGATTTTTAGTTGGGTTCCATAATACATCCTTTCTATAGTAATATATATGAATCATTTATTATGATTTCTCTATCTTAAAATATAATCAAAATTATTATTAATACATTTTATATATCATTTTTTGTTTCTTTTTATTCAATATATAGTTTTGAAAATTCATTAATCATATGATCATTCCGATCACTTTTTTGAAAATTCCTCCAAATACATTGATTTTATTAATTCCTCTACCCCCAAATTTACAACATCCAATTAATACATAAGTAAGACGTTTTTTTCCACTTCATCATGTCAATCAAACTTTTCATTTTTAATAGAAGTTGGTTGATTTATTCCCTCCAGTACCACATATAATGCATCTTAACAACCATTTATACATTTATATAGGTATATATACCTAATTTATTTAAAAATATTGAATTTAATAATTTTAATTTTATGATAATTAACACATTAACTTCTATACGGCTCCATTTATCTCATATTTGGTTTCTATTGAAAGTCACCATTGTTTGGTTTGTTAATAATAATTCATGACAATTTTTATAAATAAACACCAATGTATTCACTAAATAATTAATTTTTTAGATTCCTTTATCATAAATCCACCTAATTCTATTTCATTTCATATGTTACATTTTCATGTGTTAGTACAATAAATTTAGAAAGAAAGGGTCTGTTTGAGTATATCGAATAAAATCAAAATATACCATAATATTTGGTAGATAAACAAAAAGTTATCATTAACAATTTTATATTATGTTTCATCACATTTTATTCATCCAAAATAGCTGTAATCCTTCTAAACAAATTAATCATTGAGGTTATAGGGGACTTTTAACTTATGATGAATTGGCATACTAACCTATAAAGTTATATATTCCCATCCACTGATACAAAATATAATTACCCATATTTTTACTAACACATATTTATATGTTCATTTAAAAGGTATTTTGTTTCTTAAATTATAATGATCATTTAGGTTATGAAAATTAGGGAGGAGAACCATTTTTTTCATAGGGAATACAGACACCCAATGTAAATTTTTCATGAAAAGTGCATTATTTATTTTAAACTCATTTTTATTTAGTAAATAATTTAAAAATTATAAACAAATTAACTTAATTTAGAGCTTGACTATATAAATGTTCTTACAAATTTGAAGTCCATTTGAAAAAAATTGAAAACATGGGATGAAAAAAATTCTCAATATGGGATATCAATATAAAAAAATCATGATAGAATAGTTGAAAACAAAAAAAACAACTATTTTTTTCCCATTTTTTAATTATTTATTAAGAATATATAAAAAATGATATCAAAATTTTAAAAATATTATCTAGATCGATAAAAAAATTAATAATATATAACAAAAAAACCTTGTACAAATCAAATAACAATATATTCCGGACCCATGTTTAATTATAGAGACCCGTCCTTTTCTAACATTACTATTACATCATTTAAAAGATAAAAAACATAATATTATTACAAAAAGGGCATCCAAAGTATAAGTGTCTTGAGAAAACTAGGCTCACATATAACAAATACAACATCTAGCGTTAACATTTAATTAATTTCTTCTTCTCTAGCTTCTTAATGGCACTTGTCCTCTCCTTAGTACATGTATCCACCTGAGGATATACATAAAAAGGGGTGATCTAGAATCCCAATAAAATTATAGATAAGAACAATATATCATGGTGTGAGAAAAATCATAACATTGGAAAATGATCATGAACATGAGAGGAGCATAAATAAAAGACTTGAAATGTGGCAAAGCATAAGAATAAAACATCATGTCTTAGTGGTTAACTACCAAACATACTTTTGAACCAAGATAGTATCTTGTTCACACATAATTTCACATTTACTCATGAGGTTCATCACTTTACCCAATACATTGGAGCACTATATAATTTCAGGAACACCCGTCACATTTATACATTCATATTGCGCTATATAATTCCAGGCGCACCCGTCATATCATAACATTATAATTTATCATGCATGCCACAATAAACATATAACTTAAATGAACATAAATAACCCATGAAAAGGAATGGGTTTCATATCATAAGAAAATATTCATAAACTTTGGGTTCCCAAAAGAAAGATGGAACATCATACTTGATACAAGAACCATCAACCTTGAATGAGAGGTAAAAGTTGAGTTCTTAAGAGAAGAGTTCTTTCGGAAAACATTTGGATTGACATAAACTTCATTAGAAAACATTTATATCACATAAAGGTAAAGACAATGATGAAAAAATTATCTTGAAGGAGTGACCATATCAAAAATGGAGGTAAAGAGGTAGAACCCGAAGGATGAAAGTTGGGTTCGAGAATTTCCCCTTACCCTGTACCCGAATGATTACTTCTCTTTAATGTCTGGTATAATGACATTATATTCATTAATTAGAAATCCAGAACCATGTGTACATTAATATGGTTCATTATGGTTTCATTATGTCATTTTATGTTCCTTTGGATGACTTATAGAGTTTAAAAACATTGTTCGAGGATGTTTGTTTTTATGGTTTTTCTTGGGTTGTTCACTTGTATTCATAAATTGAAGTTCGGGTAGAACATGGGTAAAAATACAAAAACTATATTACATGTAATTAATTATATTAAAGGAGTTTTAATGTTCTTATAATGAATTATATTATATCCATGTGGATGAATCATTAGATAAGAATTAAACGATGGTTATTTGGGTAAATTTGGGCGGTTTTTTGGATCACAACGAACTTGTTTTAGCTTATCACTTAGTAATATGGTCATAATATAGTTACAGAACTTTAAATAGGAGATATAATATATAACATGTTCTGCTCCAACCATAAAAATGGTTTTGTGACCATATATGAAGGTAGAAATGGAAAAAGAAAGCACATCGTTCTTGAAGGTGATAAATTAACACCTCACGAACAACGTTCTCTTTAATAAAATAAAAGGAAGAGGGAAAGGGGGTTGGATGATATAATATCCCATTAGAATCATAAAATTACAGTATATTTATAATAATTAATTTAAAATACAATTTGTATGAAGATAGGTGTGGAGAGATCAAGAAATGAACTTGAACTTGAAAGGAAATTAAAGGAGAAGAGGAAAGGAAATTACCTCTTGAATTCTTCTCTTGAGAACCTTCCTTAAGGGACTAATCTTGGTCTTTTGATGAGACCAGAAGCTCTTGGACGTGGGGGAGGGGATAGAGAAGGTGTTTGGGCAGATTTTAGGGAAGTCTTGGAGCTTGATAGGTGTGAGGAAATGACGGTGTGAAGGGTGGCTTTTATAGTAGAGGGGAGAGGGGTTTCCTTAATATAAAATTCATTAGTTTATTAATTCCCCAAAAGACAAGGAATAGTGAGTCTTGAACGACCAATAATAGTAATTTTATAATGTAATCCCGAAACAAGTGGGCTTACATCATTAGAACATCACACATGACCCTATAATTAGCTTATTTAGCATATTTTGTAAATTACTGTATTTCACTATTCATTAAAAATTCAAGTATCTCAGAAAAATCCCAAAAATTTACCCCCACCATTTTTAGACGCGTCTAATCCAAAAATTTAGTTCATTTTTCAAAAATAATTTTCTAAATATTATTAATTTAATATTTAATTAAAATCATAATTTACATTAAAAACAGTTTTTAAGACTAAAACAGATTTTATAGTGCTTTCAAAAATTACGTAGGGTCTTATAAAATTATCTAAAAACTATAAGACATTGATTCAATAAATTATGAATACATTTTTAGGGAAATAAATATTCTTTTAAATTAAGTAATTAATTATTTATGACTTACAAAATACCAAAACGTTTACTAAGGTCAAATTTTCACTTTCTAAGATGTCTAAATTTTATTTTATTATTCATAGGAAATGTTAATATTATGTTGGATGATTTAGTATTCATAAGTGTCATATTACTATTCACTGGGGTATGTTATCACTCCTAAGGGTATGTTACTATTCAAAAAAAATTATTTTTGTTTCATTAGACTCCAAAAATCATCTTGAACACAACCGTGTATGTCGGATTTTCAAAATTCCAAACATAGGAGGGAAAAAGTTATGTTTAAAGGTCACTTATAACTTACTAGTTCATTATTTTGTTTTTTTATGAAATAAATATAAGAAGGGAATTTTCCATTGAAAAACATTGGGTCATTACATTCTTCTCCCCTTAAGGAATTTCGCCCCCGAAATTTCACTTTACACAAACAGGTGAGGGTCCTTCTCCTTCATTTCCTCTTCTGGTTCCCAAGTTTCTTCCTCAAACTTATGGTTCCTCCACAACACTTTGAGAAGATGAGTTGTCTTATTGTGTAGAACATTATCTGCCCGATCCAGAATCTTTACTGGCTGCTCCTCATAGAAGAGATCATCTTCCAGCTGCACCATCTCTGAGTTTAGTACATGTGAGGGGTTTGGTATGTACTTCATCAGCAGTGATACATGAAAAACATCATGAACTTGAGCCATATTCGGTGGAAGTGAAAGAACATAGGACACGACTCCTATATAGTCAAGGATCTCAAAGGGTCTAATATACCTTGGTCTTAGCTTCCCTTTCTTCCCAAATAGAATGAATCTCTTCCATGGAGATATTAGAAGGAAGACATTATCTCCAATGTTGAACTCCAAGTCCCTTCGATGGTTG
Source organism: Viscum album (assembly GCA_963277665.1). Taxonomy (NCBI): domain Eukaryota; kingdom Viridiplantae; phylum Streptophyta; class Magnoliopsida; order Santalales; family Viscaceae; genus Viscum; species Viscum album. The sequence goes on along the minus strand of OY728141.1, from coordinate 584,579,179 downwards.
TCATTATAGCTCTTTTTACAACTTTGAGCAGCTTTGATGTGTTTTTGGATGACTTGAACCTTCTCTGTCATCTCTTGAACAAGACTGGGTCCAAGTAGCTTTCTTTCTCAAACTTCATCCCAACAGGTTGGAGTTCTACATCGCTTTCCATACAAGGATTCATATGGAGCCATCTGATTACTCGAGTGGAAGCTATTGTTGTATGAGAACTCAACCAATGGGAGATTCTGATCCCAACCACCTTTAAATTCAAGAGAGTAGGCTCTTAGCATATCTTCAAGCGTCTGAATAGTCCTTTCAGTCTGGCCATCGGTTTGGGGGTGATAGGTCGTGCATAAGTTTAATTCAGTACTCAAAGCATGTTGAAGGCTCCTCCAGAATTTAGATCTGAACCATGGATCACATTTAGAGACAATTGAGAGTGGAACACCTTGCAGTCTCACCACTTCCTTCACATATATCTTTGCAAGTTGTTCAAGTGAGAGATATTCCTGAATAGTGATAAAATCGGCAGTCTTGGTGAGTCGGTCAACCACAACCCATATCGCATTATTTCCCTTCGACATATTTGGGAGACCCGTGAAAACGTCCATAGTAACGTTTTCCCATTTCCACATGGGTATAGGCAATGGATGCATCATATCCTTGGACTTTTGTCGCTTATCTATAACTTGCTGATATACCATGCACTTTGATATATATTCCTTAATCTCCTTCTTCATGTTATCCCACCAAAAGTGTTCTCGGAGATCATGGTACATCTTGGTACTCCCAGGATGGATAGAGAATGTTGAGCTATGTACATTTTCCAATAGCTCCTTATTTATCCCGGGTGATGAAGGCACACAAAGCCATGTTCCAAACCAAATCACACCATCATCGTCAATATGGAACTCTTGCAGCTTACCTTCCTTTAATACATTCACCCTCTTTTGTATCTCTACATCATCCCTTTGTTCTTCCTAAATCTTCTCTAGGATGGATGTTTGCGCAATCATTTGGGCAAGGTAGGATGTATCCCCTGCCCTTATGATTTCCAAATCCATCCTTTGCATATCCAAGAATATAGGGTCTTTCTCAATCCACAACATGGAAAGAGTAGCAGGTTCTATTCTGCTTAGAGGATCAGCTACCTTTTTCGCCTTTCCACGATGATAGTGAATAGAGAAATCGTAATCCTTGATTAGCTCTAACCATCTCTTTTGATGCATGTTGAGCTCCTTTTGTGTGAATATATAATTTAGGCTATTGTGGTCAGTTTATATGTCACACTTCTCGCCATAAAGGTAGTGCCACCAGATTGACAAGGAAAAAATTACGGCTGCCAGCTCTAGATAATGCGTTGGGTAGTTTTGCTCATGGATCTTCAACTATTGTGAGGTGTAGCCTATCACATTATCATTTTTCATGAGTACACAACCCAAGCCTTTCTTTGAAGAATCACTATATATCACAAAACTTTCTCAACTTTTCGGTAGTGTGAGTACAGGTGTAGTGATTAGCCTTCTCTTTAGCTCCTTGAAGCTACCCTCACATTCTTTTGTCTAGACATACTTTACCCATTTCCTTTTTTACTTATTTAGAGAGCATGACAGTCGTGAGAAGTTTCTCACAAAACGTTGGTAGTACCCAGCTAATCCAAGAAAACTACAGATTTCTGTGACACTAGAGGACCCGGGCGATTCCTCAATCGCCTTTGTCTTTGAAGGATCCACAGAAATTCCCTCACTTGTGATCACATATCCCAAGAATGTGACCTGATTCATCCAAAAGTCACACTTGCTGAACTTGGCGTATAACTTCTCCTTTCTCAATGTCGCCATCAAAAGTCTTATATGTTCTTCATGTTCCTCCTTTCTCTTGGAATAGATGAGAATATCATCAATAAACACTACCACAAATTTGTCAAGGTAATGTCTAAAGACTCTATTCATCAAATTCATGAAGATTGTAGTAGAATTAGTAAGTCCTAAGGGTATCACCAAAAACTCATAGTTCCCATACCTTGTACGGAATGTAGTCTTCTGAATATCTTCCTTCTTCACCTTTACCTGATGATATCCAGAATGAAGATCCACCTTTGAGAAGTATTGAGATCCTCTTGAACGATCGAACAAGTCATCAATCCTTGGGAGATGATACTTGTTCTTTATGAGATCTTGTTGAGTTCCCGATAATCGATACACAGCCACATGGTTCCATCCTTCTTCTTCACAAAGAGCACTGGCGCACCCCAAGATGATGCACTAGGGTGTATGAACCCTTTGTCCAGATGCTCTTACAACTGCTTCTTTAACTCCTCCAGTTCGATAGGAGCCATCCTATAAGGGTAATTTGTGATAGGAGTAGTTCTTGGTACGAGTTCAATTGAGAACTCTACCTCACGATCCGGGGGAATTCCAAGTAACTCTTCGAGAAATACATTGCTGTATTTCCTCACGATGGGAATTTTATCAAGGTTGGAACTTTCCTTCGACTCAACCATTATGGAGAGGTATTCTTCATCATAGGGAATCAACACCCAAACCATTGAAGGATTTTTCAAAGGAGACTCATGATCTTCCTTGAATTTGTAGAGGAGCATGGGATGGTTCGGAATATGAAAAGATATTTCCTTTTCCTGATAGTTGATATGCGCTCTATATAACGAGAGCCACTCCATTCCCATTATAGCGTCGAATTCCACCAAGGGAAGTATTATGAGACTTTCCAGAAGAATCTTCCCACATAAGCCAACAGGAGAAGAGTCAAACACTTGGGTTGCATGGATTGCACCACTTAGTGTTTTTATAGATATCTCTACTTCACGGTTTTTGGGCTTCAATTCTATAGTTCTAGAAAACGTTAAAGATATAAAAGAATGCGTAGAACCAGAATCAAATAAGACTTTTGCCATTCTTGATTAAATAGGAAGTCTAACTTGTATGACTTCATTATCATTCTCCACCACCACAATAGTGATGGCATAAGCCATCCCTTGATCCTTTGTCTTTGGTGGTACTAGCGCTGATTACCCTCAAGAACTCGAGGTTTAGTGCACTGGTTTGCATAGTGCCCTAGATCCTTACAGTTGTAGCATTGAACCATGAGTGGATCTCTCCTTTCATTGGCCACATTCTCCTTCCTTTTCGTGTCTTTTCGACACTCTTGAGCATTGTGTCCTTCTTTCCCACACTTGAATCATTTCCCCGTCCCTTTGAGATAGTTTCCATTGTGAAACTTCCCACATTTTTTGTAACACCCCAGGTAAATAAAGAATATAACATTTTCATATTTATCCATATTTGTGAATAAAGTATTAATATTACTTTAAAGGGTTTCTATGCTTGATGGCGTACCCAACACGCAACAACGAGTTTCTTGGGAATCTTACGTTGCAATCTAATAACAAAATAATATTATTTTAAATGGTAGTTAACATGTAGCCGTTGTAATGGCGGGAATGGATAGAAATAACTAAAATATGATTATATATGTTTTTGAATGTTTTTACATTTATCCAATAAAAGATAAAGGCTTAAAATACAGAAAGATTTCAATTTTAGGCGTATATGCCCTAGTTTTCACTAAAGGTTCACTTATCGCCTTTTAATGGAGAACGGTCATTAAATATAGTTTTGATCACTCTTATACATTCTTTTGGACCAAATAAAACTCTTATTAAGAATCGGGACATCAAATTTTACTTTGTGTAATTTTTTGGTATTTTTCCGATAAAGTTCATTTTTTAATGAATAGTGTAAAATGATGTGTTTTAATTCAAAACCTCTTTTTAATATAATTTATTTATATGATTAGATAATATTTTTAATTGGTTTTAAAGTGAAATTATAAAATATTTTTACCATTAAATTCAATAGTGTTCGTTGGAATTAATTTCACTTTGAAATCAGACTAAAACTAGTGTCAATCTTTTGATACTTATTGTTTCATAAAAACACGCTATTTGCTTTGACAGCGGGAATTAATTATTAAATTAATTAATCTGACTTATATGTTTTGAATTTTGTAAAATAGACTTCATTTTTGAATTCGGAATATCAAACATAGCTTATGGTGAATTTTTTGGGAATTTTCTGAAAAACTTCAATTTTTGATGAATAGTGAAACCACTAAGTGGTACTTATAAAAACTGATTTTTACATTTAAATGAAAATTTTCCATCTTTGTGTTTTGAATTTCAAAAATACGACATACATGGTTGTCATTAAGAATTAAAATGTGGTTCAATGGGATAAAAATAAATTTTTGGTGAATAGTAACTTATAAAGTTTTTAATCGCGATTAGTGGTAATTAGTGTAGTTTAAGGTAAAAATAATGTTTTAATAATATGAAATGAACTTTACTGTAAAGACCCGTAAATTTCAAGGAAATTTTTTTCTTAATTTTCTTTGGAATTTTACAAGAACGCAGTTTCTGACGGCACCTGATTCCGAGGCCCGGTGTGCCCGGAATCATTTTCCGAAGTTTTGGCTCGGGTACGTTCAGTGAACGGACGAGCGGGTTTTTCTAACTTTTGAACCGGTGCCCGGAATCGAATTCTGAGGGCACCGATGAAATCGCAGCGCCGGGTTTTGCCTAGAAACGCCTCTTCCGGAGTTGCGTTTGCTCAGGTGTGGTTTTTAAATTTTGGGACATAAGGTTAAGAAATAAAATAAAGTTGTTACGACAACTTTATTTTTATTTCACTTGAAATCCACATTAAGCTGGTTAAGCTTAGTTGAAGCGGATAGGGTGCAACTGAAATATCCTATCCTCTTGATAGGATATTTGTGGGTGGGGCCCGCACGAGCCCCGCCGTTTCTTCCGCTAAGTAACGCACCCGCGAAAACCCGTCAAAGAAACTGAAAGTCAACTGACGCAGTTTCTTAGTTTCTTAACAGACCATTAAATTGGGCTGTTTCTTTCGTCCAATTAATTGGGTGGTTTCCTTGGTAAATTAATTCTTGGAATTAATTGTTCGTTTCTTTTTTTTTAATCGTTGCTTGTGCGTTAATAAAATAAGATTACTCTTATTTTATTTTGGGTGGAAGCTTGTGGCGTGGGGAGAATTTGGAGGAGAGCGTTCTTCTTCGGCGAAGAACGCCGGCCTCCGGCGAAGAACGCCGAAACCGCGGAAATCAACGACGCTTCTTCCGCGACGTTTCTTCCGCGACGATCGTTCCTTTCCAAGCGACGTTCTCCCTTCGGACGCACCTCGACGACAACGGAATCAACGACGTTTCTCCAGCGACGTTTCTTCCGCGACGATCGTCCTCTTCCGCGACGAACTCGCGAGCGACAATGCTTGAGGTAGGGGTTTTAAACCTTTTTAAAGTTGTTGATCTTTCCTTCGATCTTGAAGGTTCTTTTTTTTCGGCCCTTGTTTCCGAATCTTTTTATTTATTTTTAAAAAGATTGTGATGGATTATCGTTCTAGAAAGGCCGATTGTTATCAATCTAATGCGAGGGGGGTCGGGCCGCACAAACACGGCCGAAACCCCCCTCCTTTATTCTTGTTGTTTCTTGCGGATGGAGCGAGATGGCCTGGTGCCGTCGCACCACGCGGGAATCGTACGACAACTATTGAGCGGCGCCGTCGCGCCGCGCTGTGGAACGAAATCAAACAAGATCGAGACGCCTTCGCGCCACGCTGAGAAGTCGTTCAAGCACGCGACGTCGTCGCGCCGCGCCAGAGGCCACAGATTAAATTAATTTTATTTTGTTCTTGAGCGCAGATTGATGGGCGACGACAAACGAGGCCGCAAGTTAATTTTGAGGCCTCCGCAGTGAAGGTCGGGTCCCGGGATGACCGTAGGCGCAGACGGGAAGCAAATCGGACCACCGGAGCGGCTCCGGTGGCCCGCGGAAGCCGGCGGCGGCGCGGGTCGCCGGCGCGGCGGCGCCGGCGGCCGGAGGAGGCGGCACCCCGCGGGTGTTCAGGGCGGCACCCCGCGGGTGCCGCGGGGTTGTCTGGCGACACCCCGCGGGTGTCCAGCGCGACACCCCGCGGGTGCCGCGGGGTTGTCAGGCGGCACCCCGCGGGTGTCCAGCGCGACACCCCGCGGGTGCCGCGGGGTTGTCAGGCGGCACCCCGCGGGTGTCCAGCGCGACACCCCGCGGGTGCCGCGGGGCTGTCAGGCGACACCCAGCGGGTGTCCAGCGCGACACCCCGCGGGTGCCGCGGGGTTGTCAGGCCGCTCGGCCGAGCCGAGCCGGACCGGCCCTGGCCGGGCGGGGCCGGGCCAACCGGGTCGGACCCGGTTCGGGCCGACCCAGGGGGGGTCGGGCCGGGTCGGCCCGGACCCGGACCCCCCCGTTTTCGGACCATTTCGGTCAAATTCACATATCTTGAGCTCCGGACGTCCGAATGACGTACCTTCAGCTTTGTTGAATTCCTCTCAGTGAGACCGAACTTTTGACATACTCCGCTCGAGGTTTGGATGTCGACGGAGTACGGTCGGGTCGGTTCGTACACGAAACCAACCGGGCCCCTGGAACGAAAAAGCCAATAACTCACAGACCGGGCGTCCGATTGACGCGCCGTCTGTTTCGTTGACTTCCTCTTGATGAGACAGAACTTTTGACATACTCCGCCCGAGTTTTGGATGCAGTCGGAGTATGGCCGGATTGGATTGTACCCGAAATCCAACCGGGCCCCTGGAACGGAAAAGCTGATATCTTTCAGCCAGGACGTCCGTTCGACGAACCGTCAGCGGCATTGGTGATTGCGTTGAGTAACAGTACCTTTGAGTATACCCTATGGGAGTTCAGGGTACAGTTGTGATACGGCCGGGATTGGTTCGCACACGAAACCAACCGGGCCCCTGGGACGAAAAGGCTAATAACTCACAGACCGGGCGTCCGATTGACGCGTCGTCTATTGCGTTGAGACCCCAATGATGAGGCGGTCCTTTGAGACACTTCTTTATGGGACTTTGTGATACTTGGAGTATCGACCAGTAGCTCGTGGAGCGGACCCTCCCGGAGACGAGCGTGCAGAGTACGGAGACCGTGTAGCCGATTGAGACCTGACGACTGCTTGACCGACTCGACTTGGAGTGAGTCGACTAGCCCAGTGGACGGAGCGCCCGGTATTTGGCGGCAGACCCACGGCGGACGGAGCGCCTGGTAGTTGGTAGCAAACCCGCGGTACTCGACAGGAAGAGTACCTCAGTAGGCTATTTGGGTGAGCGCCCGATATTTGGCGACAGACCCTCAGCGGACGGAGCGCCCGGTAGTTGGCCGCAAACCCGCAGTACTCGACAGGAGGAGTACCTCAGCAGTCTTAGGTTAGTGAGCAGTACCTCAGAGTCGTGACAGGACCACTGTACACTCTAGAGACGGAGCTCCTCAGTAGTTACGGTTTCGATAATGAAAATCCTAGTTTGAGCTGAGTCAATGAATCTTTGCGTTTCCTCATGATTGAGATGGGTCGCTTGATAACATAGGTATATTTATGGGCATATACCTGGGTGATGGTTATCCGTTGATTTCATGATTTTTGTGTATCCTTGTGATTGGATGGGTTACTTGATGACTTAGGTATATGTATGGGCATATACCTACGTAGAGTCTGATGTTACTTCGTGATTGCTGTCTTTACTTTGTGGATATCCATGTTGGATTTAGTGAGACCTTAAGGGTCTCGGGGTCCCTACTGAGTAGCTTATACTCACCCCTGCACGGGCTATGCCCGCACTTCGTTGTGTTGGTTGCAGATGGCGGACAGCGCAGATCGCAGTTGAGGCTTGCGGAGCAGGTCGGTACCCGGAGGAGGACCACTGGGCGGACGTACCCGGAGTAGACGACAGGACCCGAGGAGTAGAGGAGCTATCTGTACCTACCCTTCAGGTAGGATCCGTGGTGGACGATCCAAGAGCTGAGCCATCTGTACCTACCCTTCAGGTAGGAATCGAGGAGGACGACCCAGGAGCCGCTTCGTTCTTCCAGCTGCTGTTTTTCCCTTTCGAGTTGTACTTTACAGTTGGGCTTGTATTTCCGGACCTTTTACTTTTCTTCGCTTGTGTTTACTTTTCCGCTTGCTTACTCTGTGGTGTTTGTTTGCTTTTGTAATGGCAATGGCTTCCCAGTTATCGGGATTTACGCCATTGGTGCTAGTCGCCAGCCCCTGGCCTATGGAAGGCGGGCTTGGGGTAGTCACGGCACGGGCCCCTAGGTCGGGTCGTGACAGATTGGTATCAAAGGTGGTCGGTTCTACCGCCGATTCTGATCTTTCTTTCTGTGAATCAATAGTGTTAAGGGTACCGAGTATGGTTTTCAGTTCAGGGAGTCCAGTGTTGGTGCGGGCGGCCGACGTATCCATACACCAGGACCCTGAAAACTGAATTCTGACTTTGTGCACGAAAACACTGATTGCGTGTGTGTTTCCAAAGTTTAAAAATGTCAGCTCAAACCAGGTCATCTCACCAGGTTTAATCGTTTGACCGTGTTACGATGTTTCTTTCAGGATGGCTTTTCTCGGACGACCAGCTTTAGCCCAGAGGGATGTGCGTACTGACAGCCTGCCGACCGACGAGGCTTCGGTTCAGGGCCCTCTTGTAGTCGAGGCACCAGTAGAGGCACCAGCGGTACTACCATACGTTGGGCCACCGATGCCACCAGCCCTAGCAGTAGGCGATGCACGACGCTTGAGTGCGCTGCATGAGTTCCAGCGCCAGAGGCCACCCAGGTTCAGGGGAGAGACGGACCCGCAGGCGGCTGAGGATTGGCTGGAGGCTGTGGTGGGAGTCTTCAGGCTACTGGGGACGCCATCAGACTTTATGGCGATCTTTGCGGCTAGCCTTCTTCAGGCAGCAGCAGGCAGGTGGTGGAGCCACTTGTTCCAGTTTTGCCGTGGGATGGCCTTCTCTTGGGAAGACTTCGAGACCTCCTTCAGGTTGGAGTATGTTCCAGTAACTCTACACCCCGAGCGTGTTCGGGAGCTGCTGCCTTTGTCGCGTGCTTCTCGATCAGAAGCCGAGTCATCTGTGGGCAGTAGACAGATAATGCAGAGGCCCAGAAAGACCAGACCAGCAGTTGGGCGATCTCGGGTTTTAGGACCGGTGGTGCAGGGCACCCGGAGTGGGAACAGAGCTAGCCGTGCAAGGAGCAGGTTGTGTTACTCATGCCGCGGAAAGGGTCATCTGGCACGTGACTGTCCGACTCCCGATCCTCAGGCTTTGAGGGAGCCACCGAGATAGAGGCAGTGACAAATGCTTGAGCAACAGTAGAACTCTTGGAGCAGGTGGACAGGAGCGGAACTAGTGGATACGTCTCTTGTACTTCTAGTTCCATGTTTGATGTTGTATTCGTGTCTTTGTATTATGAGCTGCAATAATAAAGAAGACACTTATATCTTGTGATGTTTGCCTTCATGTCCTCTTTTGTGATGTTACTGAGTGGTCCCGGTTAAACTGTTGACTTGACCCTCACTTTCGAGATTTCAACTGGAGCAGACCCAGTGACCTCGCACTGATGCCGACAGTGTGACTCGACCCTTGGAGGCGAGAGTGACAGTTGGATCTCTTAGTAGTTACGTCGAGGCCTTACGACGTCATCCATGGCATGAATGCATCCTTCATGCCAGGATTGACTGTATTAGGCAATGGGCGTGGTTCATCTAGAGAGGGGATGAGACCAGGTTTCTCTTTTCGGCAAAGGAGAAATTTTAGCAGCTCTTCCAGATCATATGCAAAGGAGGTGCAGTTCATCCAGGAGCGGATGAAGACTGCACAGTGCAGTAAGAAACAGGAAACCAGTGCCAGTCTTAGAGACTCGGGCGTGTTAAATGTTTCAAGAAGAGGAAGCTTAAAGGACAGATGAATCTGCGGAGTAGCAGACGTGGAAGTGGGGCCTTGAGAGCAGCAGGTGGTGGTGTACATCTCAACATGTTACAACCACCCGCCTTTGAAATCCCCGCCAGGCTCAGGGAGCAGGAGGGCTGGGAAGGAGAGTAGCTGCATGCGGTCAAGTAGTGTGACCCAGGGGCTCTAAAAATGATTCGGGGTACGGGCTATGTATACTATGAGCTGCCATATCTTTAGACATAGGTACCAATCATTCTTTCCTTCCACGAATCTTGTCCCAGACCTAGAGGTTCCGGGTAAGCCGTTGACTTGACCCTCACGTCTGGAGATACCTTTGGGAGGAGACTCGATAATCACACTTACGCCGACAGTGTGATCTGACCACGAGGCGAGAGTTTCGGTTGGAATCTCTTGGTGGCAGCGTCGAGGCCTTGCGACGTTGGTCTGGTTATGGATCGAATTCACAGATCATACCCAGGTTGACTGTTTTAGGAAAAAAGGTTGTGGTTTATCTACAACGTTGGGATAGGTTTTCCTTGGTCAGCGAAAAGGAAACCCTGGGCAGCTCAAGATAAACTCATGCACAGGAGGGTGTAGCCAATCATTCTTGGGTCGACCCACCTTACCTTCGTGGCAGCAGGAGTTTTGAGTTTCAGTTCTAATCAGAAATGGAGACCTCTGGAGTTCGAGGATGACGACCACGTCTTCTTACGGGTCTCACCTCGACGAGGTTTACGGAGATGTGGCCTGGGAGGCAAGTTATCTCCGAGGTTCAACGGACCTATCTAGGTCCTCAGTTGGGTAGGCGAGGTGGTTTACCGCTTGGCCCATCCACTTCAGTTGCACTAGGTGCACGACGTTTTCCACGTATCCCAACTGAGGAGATACGTGCTCGACCCCCCTTCGCATATCATCGACCATGAGGAGCTAGACGGTGGCGATGAGTGTCTTATACGGAGGTTCCTGTGGGGATCGACGATCGACAGGAGAGGATCCTAGGAGGATGGTCGATTCCTCTTGTGCACTTTCTTTGGCAGCGCGGGAACCTCAAGGTGAGCACATGGGAGCGGAAGGCTCAGATGCGTGCTCAGTACCGCTTTGTTTCCCTAAGTATGTGGTGAAGCATTACGGGGACGTAAAGCCCTGTGGTGGGAGTAATGTAAAGACCCATAAATTTCAAGGAAATTTTTTTCTTAATTTTCTTTGGAATTTTACAAGAACGCGGTTTCTGACGGCACCTGATTCCGAGGCCCGGTGTGCCCGGAATCATTTTCCGAAGTTTTGGCTCGGGTACGTTCAGTGAACGGACGAGCGGGTTTTTCTAACTTTTGAACCGGTGCCCGGAATCGAATTCTGAGGGCACCGATGAAATCGCAGCGCCGGGTTTTGCCTAGAAACGCCTCTTCCGGAGTTGTGTTTGCTCAGGTGTGGTTTTTAAATTTTGGGACTTAAGGTTAAGAAATAAAATAAAATTGTTACGACAACTTTATTTTTATTTCACTTGAAAGCCATATTAAGCTGGTTAAGCTTAGTTGAAGCGGATAGGGTGCAACTGAAATATCCTATCCTCTTGATAGGATATTTGTGGGTGGGGCCCGCACGAGCCCCGCCGTTTCTTCCGCTAAGTAACGCACCCGCGAAAACCCGTCAAAGAAACTGAAAGTCAACTGACGCGGTTTCTTAGTTTCTTAACAGACCCTTAAATTGGGCTGTTTCTTTCGTCCAATTAATTGGGCGGTTTCCTTGGTAAATTAATTCTTGGAATTAATTGTTCGTTTCTTTTTTTTAATCGTTGCTTGTGCGTTAATAAAATAAGATTACTCTTATTTTATTTTGGGTGGAAGCTTGTGGCGTGGGGAGAATTTGGAGGAGAGCGTTCTTCTTCGACGAAGAACGCCGGCCTCCGGCGAAGAACGCCGAAACCGCGGAAATCAACGACGCTTCTTCCGCGACGTTTCTTCCGCGACGATCGTTCCTTTCCAAGCGACGTTCTCCCTTCGGACGCACCTCGACGACAACGGAATCAACGACGTTTCTCCGGCGACGTTTCTTCCGCGACGATCGTCCTCTTCCGCGACGAACTCGCGAGCGACAACGATTGAGGTAGGGGTTTTAAACCTTTTTAAAGTTGTTGATCTTTCCTTCGATCTTGAAGGTTCTTTTTTTTTTGTCGGCCCTTGTTTCCGAATCTTTTTATTTATTTTTAAAAAGATTGTGATGGATTATCGTTCTAGAAAGGCCGATTGTTATCAATCTAATGCGAGGGGGGTCGGGTCGCACAAACACGGCCGAACCCCCCTCCTCCTTTATTCTTGTTTTTTCTTGCGGATGGAGCGAGATGGCGTGGTGCCGTCGCACCACGCGGGAATCGTACGACAACTATTGAGCGGCGCCGTCGCGCCGCGCTGTGGAACGAAATCAAACAAGATCGAGACGCCTTCGCGCCACGCCGAGAAGTCGTTCAAGCACGCGACGTCGTCGCGCCGCGCCAAAGAGGCCGCAGATTAAATTAATTTTATTTTGTTCTTGAGCGCAGATTGATGGGCGACGACAAACGAGGCCGCAAGTTAATTTTGAGGCCTCCGCAGTGAAGGTCGGGTCCCGGGATGACCGTAGGCGCAGACGGGAAGCAAATCTGACCACCAGAGCGTCTCCGGTGGCCCGCGGAAGCCGGCGGCGGCGCGGGTCGCCGGCGCGGCGGCACCGGCGGCCGGAGGAGGCGGCACCCCGCGGGTGCCGCGGGGCTGTCAGGCGGCACCCCACGGGTGTCCAGCGCGACACCCCGCGGGTGCCGCGGGGTTGTCAGGCCGCTCGGCCGAGCCGAGCCGGACCGGCCCTGGCCGGGCGGGGCCGGGCCAACCGGGTCGGACCCGGTTCGGGCCGACCCAGGGGGGGTCGGGCCGGGTCGGCCCGGACCCGGACCCCCCCCGTTTTCGGACCATTTCGGTCAAATTCACATATCTTGAGCTCCGGACGTCCGAATGACGTACCGTCAGCTTTGTTGAATTCCTCTCAGTGAGACGGAACTTTTGACATACTCCGCTCGAGGTTTGGATGCCGACAGAGTACGGTCGGGTCAGTTCGTACACGAAACCAACCGGGCCCCTGGAACGAAAAAGCCAATAACTCACAGACCGGGCGTACGATTGACGCGCCGTCTGTTTCGTTGACTTCCTCTTGATGAGACGGAACTTTTGACATACTCCGCCCGAGTTTTGGATGCAGTCGGAGTATGGCCGGATTGGATTGTACCCGAAATCCAACCGGGCCCCTGGAACGGAAAAGCTGATATCTTTCAGCCAGGACGTCCGTTCGACGAACCGTCAGCAGCGTTGGTGATTGCGTTGAGTAACGGTCCCTTTGAGTATACCCTATGGGAGTTCAGGGTACAGTTGTGATACGGCCGGGATTGGTTCGCACACGAAACCAACCGGGCCCCTGGGACGAAAAGGCTAATAACTCACAGACCGGGCGTCCGATTGACGCGTCGTCTGTTGCGTTGAGACCCCAATGATGAGGCGGTCCTTTGAGACACTTCTTTATGGGACTTTGTGATACTTGGAGTATCGACCAGTAGCTCGTGGAGCGGACCCTCCCGGAGACGAGCGTGCAGAGTACGGAGACCGTGTAGCCGATTGAGACCTGACGACTGCTTGACCGACTCGACTTGGAGTGAGTCGACTAGCCCAGTGGACGGAGCGCCCGGTATTTGGCGGCAGACCCACGGCGGACGGAGTGCCTGGTAGTTGGCAGCAAACCCGCGGTACTCGACAGGAGGAGTACCTCAGTAGGCCATTTGGGTGAGCGCCCGATATTTGGCGACAGACCCTCAGCGGACGGAGCGCCCGGTAGTTGGCCGCAAACCCGCAGTACTCGACAGGAGGAGTACCTCAGCAGTCTTAGATTAGTGAGCAGTACCTCGGAGTCGTGACAGGACCACTGTACACTCTAGAGACGGAGCTCCTCAGTAGTTACGGTTTCGATAATGAAAATCCTGGTTTGAGCTGAGTCAATGAATCTTTGCGTTTCCTCATGATTGAGATGGGTCGCTTGATAACTTAGGTATATGTATGGGCATATACCTGGGTGATGGTTATCCGTTGATTTCATGATTTTTGTGTATCCTTGTGATTGGATGGGTTACTTGATGACTTAGGTATATGTATGGGCATATACCTAAGTAGAGTCTGATGTTACTTCGTGATTGCTGTCTTTACTTTGTGGATATCCATGTTGGATTTAGTGAGACCTTAAGGGTCTCGGGGTCCCTACTGAGTAGCTTATACTCACCCCTGCACGGGCTATGCCCGCACTTCGTTGTGTTGGTTGCAGACGACGGACAGCGCAGATCGCAGTTGAGGCTTGCGGAGCAGGTCGGTACCCGGAGGAGGACCACTGGGCGGACGTACCCGGAGTAGACGACAGGACCCGAGGAGTAGAGGAGCTATCTGTACCTACCCTTCAGGTAGGATCCGTGATGGACGATCCAGGAGCTGAGCCATCTGTACCTACCCTTCAGGTAGGAATCGAGGAGGACGACCCAGGAGCCGCTTCGTTCTTCCAGCTGCTGTTTTTCCCTTTCGAGTTGTACTTTACAGTTGGGCTTGTATTTCCGGCCCTTTTACTTTTCTTCGCTTGTGTTTACTTTTACTCTTGCTTACTCTGTGGTGTTTGTTTGCTTTTGTAATGGCAATGCCTTCCCAGTTATCGGGATTTACGCCATTGGTGCTAGTCGCCAGCCCCTGGCCTATGGAAGGCGGGCTTGGGGTAGTCACGGCATGGGCCCCGAGGTCGGGTCGTGACATTTACACATATCCTACCCTCATTGGTTGTGTCATGGAAGACCAAGACAAGCCATGGGTCAACTTGGGGACCCCATGGATCCACTTTTGTTGGGAAATGACATAAATAACTTTTTATTTAATGTTAAAGTAAAAATGACACAAACTTGAGTTATTTTACGAAAACAATTTTTACATGGGGTTATAAAGATCATAGATTTGATTATAAATAGTCATTGGAAATCTAAAAAGATTTCCTACATCATAGTAATTTTTTTATAATTTTTAGACATTAAATAAATTAAATTATTTATGACATCATAATGACACAGTGATGACATCATTATTTAACGATTAAAATAAAATGGAAAGATAATGTAAAATCTATGAACTACACATGTACAAAACTTATTGGATTGGTGGAATTCGAACCCTTATAACCTTATCCACGAATTATATTAATGTGGGACATTTTAAAACCGAAACACATTTTCAAATAAAGTAATATTTCTTACTTTCCAAAAGTGCCCCTCCTCTCCTCTTATAAAAGACCCCCACCTCTACCTCTTTTCACACACTCCTCAAGCCTTTGGCTCAGACAACCCCTGCCCATTTACTCTCTCAACATCCCTATCCTAATCCTAGAGGATTCCCTTTGGGCAGAATCCTTTCAAAGGAAGCCTTTAGGCTCAAATCCAAAGGAGTTACACTTTTAAAGGTAATTCATTCTCTCATGCTCATTTGTTTTATTTTTGTTCTCCAACCCCCTAAACTCTTTTTATTTACTTCTTTTGTAACAAAAAAAGTATCTTCAATATACTAGGATGTTTTTATAAGATTTATTCAAGCTACACTCTCACACTACTACATCAAATGATTAAAGAACATACCGTTTCCGTGGATGGCGAAATTCTGCCTCCCGAAATGATGATTGTTCAATACTCATTTAACAACTTCAAAGGTGGCCATTATGATGTCACTATTTTTATATATGATATATAATATGTTTATGTTTTACTTATGCTTCTGTATTTTTCATTTGTGTCTTACCTTTATGGCTTCCATTATGGGTATACACGATATCTTCATTTTAGGAAGTGCGGACTACCGCCCCCTCAAAGTGATGTGATTCGTTAATGCCATACGTGGGACGTATAAAGGATGGATTTAATGTTATTATATATGATGTTATAATGGAATTATTACATACCTCTATATCATTATTATTTCTTTCCATTAAAGTATGAGATAGAAATGAAAGTAGCGTTCATGCGTACGTACGGCTTACCGTCTCCATAAACGGTGCATTTCATTTCTTATCCCCAAATGTAATGTACTATTATAAGTACATGTATATAATGGATATATATGATGAATGATACATCTAAATGATGAATATAATTCTGTAATTAAAATATACATACCTCTCATTTAGTTTTAATTCCATTAATATGACAAAGAAATGAAAGTAGCGTTCATGCGTACGTACAGCTTACCGTCTCCATGAACGGTGCATTTCATTTCTTACCTCTAAATGATTATGTAATATTATAAATACATGTATATTCTGGATATATATGATATATATGATATCCAAATCAGGAATGTGATTCTGGATATAAAGAACCTTTGACCACACGAACAACATGTAATTGTAAGAAGTCCACTTTCGACATAAGAACCAAATATTGACAAAACAAACATGATTAACTTAAATGATTAAATAATGTTTATAACATGGTAATAAGTGATATAAAAATAATAATGAAATTGAAAAAGGTTCTTAATGAAGTAGAAATTAACTCAAGTTTATTATTCAGGAGATTAAAGAACGATCGAGTCAAGTTGGACCCGAGGTAAGGGATCCTACACCTCTCTTTCTTTTTAAGTACACTCTTTTATGTCATTCCTTTTAAGCTCATATTTCTTATGATTGGGATGTTATTTTATATTAATCCTACTGTAATTATTATGTTCATATGATGAGATACCCTATTTCCTCTCATCAATCCATTTTGGATGTTTTGAGTGGCGCCGTTAGGCTGTCGAATTTTCGTAAGGGATTTTTCATCTCACTTTTATTCCCGTGAGATTTATCCTACATTTGCCACAAATTCCATTGAGTGGTGTATGTAATGCCCATTATTCTACTCTTTGTGTAATATAATTTCATTTATGAGTATTTACATCAATGATCTATTGTCCTTCTTTCATGGGGTGTATGTTTTGAAAGATACCCAAGTCGGTAAGGGAACCTTTCACCCTCCTTTTCTTTAAAAGACTTCTTTTGTTGGGTCTTTTAATTTACATATTATTATGTTGGGATATGTTCTCATATATCCTTATTGATGTAAATTTTATGTCCAAGTGATGAGATACACTTTTTATCTCTCATCAACTCATTTTGATGTGATGCCGTTAGGCTGTCAAGGGAACTTTTTTACCCAATTTCGATTTATTTGGGTTCAACATGTAGTCATTGAATATGTCATCCATTGAATATGTGTGAATGACCTTTTATTGTTTTACACTTAATATCCACTTATATTGGGTGTATTTATATTTGTCACACATATTTCTGAGATTGATTTGTCCTTAATTTAAGGATACCTTCTTTATAAGGGATTTCATTACATTTGACATTTCTATTGAGGGTTCATTGTTGTTATGCACCAATTAACTCTTATATGGTGTATATACTGTCCTTTGGAGTATTATTTCATGAATCCATTTATTCTCATGATATTATAAAGTTCTGACTAAATTTTATTACTCAATTATTGTATTCAAGTGTCTCTAATTTTGGTAAATCCCCTTTAACCAAAATATCATTTTAAATGTTTTAATTATTTGTTCTTATTAATATCCATGTTTTCAAAATGGTTTTAAGGATTTATTTATATGGATATTAATGGTTTAAAATTTTAAGCTTCAAGGTGGTATGGGACACTTTGATTCAAAAATATCTTTATTAAATGTTTTAAATGGTTTTGGAAATGGTTTCTTTTTGAATGGATTCATTATTTCAATATACTAAAATGTTATATTGTGATTGAAATGTGGAAATGTTATGTTTCCTTTATGCATGTTTTATGTGACACATTTATGTTATGGTTCTTGGGAATTGATATGAAAACGGGTGGTTCCATGATAAACTAAGGGCGGGTGATCCCGATATAGCTCTCCAATGCATTGGGTAACGCGATGGAGTGAAAAGTTAAGGTTTCTATGAAGATATTTAGGGAATATACTGTGATGGGTATTCCAAACGTAACCAAGAGGGTTACTCCCTACGTAAGAATTTTATGAATGCATCAAGTTACCTTTATGTCTTATGTTTTCTATGATTTATTCATGGTTTGATGAGGTATGTTAAAGTGCCTTTGTTTTATGGGTAAAGTATGATTTCATTCTTATGTATATATGAACTCATGTTTCCTTTCCATATTTTTATAACTCTTACTGAGCTTTTTATGCTCATCCCAAGTTTTTGAAATGTTTTTCACAGGTCAAGGGAAAGGTACATGATGTGATGATAGTGTCAAGGATGTGTCAAGAAAGAACCCATGTTTTATTTTAAATATGTTTCCGTTGATGGGAAGAATGAATACTGTCTTTTATGTGACCGCTTTGTTTAAATGTGGAATGTAATGCAAGTTTCACGATCTAATTCTATAAAACTCTAAACCTGAAAAGATCCTCAATGTGTAATCTTGTAATAACTCAAGATTAAGTAAGGTTTAAGGCTGGGGCCTTATATTTTTGGCATGTGGGTCATTGATTTTTCTTCCCGCCTTTGTCATTAGACCCACCAGCTTGAAACTGCATCTTTCACTTCTTATCACCATAGCCATGGGACATTCTACAAACTCTATCTCCAATTTAATATCACACCGAATAACTTCTTCATAACTCCCAAAGTATCGAATTTCAATATCCTTTCGATGGTGTGGTTTTAATCTACTAAAGAATCTATCAATTTTTCTATCATTGTTGATAACAAAACCTGAAGAATACCTTGAAAGCCTTGTGAAATTTTCTTTATAGGTTGTGACAGATTCTCCTTATTTTTTCTTGAGCTCTATGAATTATCTCTCCAACTTCGTGCAAAGAGTTTGTGGGAAGTACTTATTAATAAAATTATCTCAAAGTCTTCCCATTCCATCTCTTCAATTTCTTTCCTTGGCTTGGTGTTCTTAATCAAATCCCACCATTGATCAGATTCTCCATCTAGACGATAAAAGACTAGAGTCACCTTCTCCATCTCAGAACAGTGAAGAACATAATGTATCTTCTCCATGGAGTTGACCCACTGTTCCGCAACTAGTGGATCTAAAGATCCACTAAACATCGGTGGTCGTTGCCACATAAAACATTCGATAGCTAGTTGCTCCATCTTTGGTGAAGGAGTACGTTCCCCATTATTATTGTTATTGTTCATAACCTGAGATAATTGGGTAATCATCACAATGATGTTTTTAACTCCACCTCCCAAATCATTGGGGAAGTCGTTCAGGAAATCGTTGCATTGACCCTCGCAAGAGTTGTTGGCATGATTTCTCCTGGTTCCCACTATTTTATAAAATTGAAAAGGTTAGAACAAAACATAAGTAAACAAGTCATGAATAACTTATTAATTTAAAAATTTTATACCAAAAACATAACATATGGGATCCCTATGTAAATATTATTGTGTGCATATTTTTACTTAGTCTCATACTAGAAGTTTTTTATAGGGTTCACTAATCCTAATTCCCAAATTAACTAAACATTGCCTCTAATACCAACTATAGCGACCCGACCTCTTCTTAAATTACTATTACATCATTTCAAAGATAAAAAACATAATATTATTACACAAAGAGGATCCAAAGGCTTAGTGTCTTGGGAAACTAGGACCACACATAACAAATACAACATCTAGCATAAACATTTATTTAAATTCTTCTTCTCTAGCTTCTTATTGGAACTTGTCATCTCCTTAGTACATGTAGCCACCTGAGGATATACATAATAAGGGGTGATATAGAATCCCAATAAGAGGGTATATAAGAACAATATATCATGGGGTGAGCATAATCATAACATAGGAAAAAGATCATTAACATGAGAGGAGCATAAATAAAAGACTTGAAATGTGGAAAAGCATAAAAATGAAAGATCATGTCTTAGTGGTTAACTAACACATATAATTATGAACCAAGATAGTATCCTGTTCACACATCATTTCACATATACTAATGAGATTCATCAATTTACCCAATGCATTGGAGTGCTATATAATTCCGGGCGCACCCGTCACATTTAAACATTCATATTGCGCTATATAATTCCAGGCGCACCCATCACATCATAACATTATCATTTATCATGTATGACACAATGAACATATAACATAAATGAAAATAAATAACCCATGAAAAGGAATGGGTTTCATCTCATAATAACACATTCATTAACTTTGGGTTCCCAAAATAAAGAGGGAACAACATACTTGATACAAGAACCATCAACCTTGAATGAGACGTAAATGTTGAGTTATTAAGGGAAGAGTTCCTTAGGAAAACATTTGGATTGACATAAACTTCATTAGAAAAAATATATATCACATAAAAGGAAACAAAATTATGAACAAATGATCTTTAAGGAGTGACCATATCAAAAATGGAGTGAAAGAGGTATAACTCAAAAGATGAAAGTTGGGTTCGAGAATTTCCCCTTACCTTGTACTCGAATGCTTCCTTCTCTTTAATGTCCTGTATAATGAGATTATATTCATTAATTAGAAATCCATAACAATGTGTACATTAATAGGGTTAATTATGGTTTAATTATGTCATTTAATGTCCCTTTTTATGACTTATAGAGTTTAAAAACATTGTTCAGGGATGTTCGTTTTTATGGGTTTTCTTGGGTTGTTCACTTGTATTCATAAATTGAAGTTCGGTTTGAACATGGGTAAACAGACATAAATGATATTACATGTAATTAAGAATATTAAAGGAGTCTGAATGATCTTATAATGAATTATATTATATCCATGTGGATGAATCATTAGATAATAATTAAATGATGGTTATTTGGGTAAATTTGGGCAGTTTTTGGATCACAACAAACTTGTTTTAACTTATCACTTAGTAATATGGTCATAAGATAGTTAAAAAACTTTAAATAGGAGATATAAAATATAAAATCTTCTGGTAAAAACATAAAAATGGTTTCATGACCATATCTGAAGGTAGAAATGGAAGAAGAAAAAATGTCGTTCTTGAAGGTGATAAATTAACACCTCACGAACAACGTTCTCTTTAATAAAATAAAAGGAAGAGGGAAAGGGGGTTGGATGATATAATATCCCATTAGAATCATAAAATTACAGTATATGTATATTAATGGAGTTAAAATACAATTTTGATGAAGATAGGGGGGGGAGAGATCAATAAATGAACTTGAACTTGAAAGGAAATTAATGGAGAAGAGGGAAGGAAATTACCTCTTGAATTCTTCTCTTGAGAACCTCCTTAAGGGCCTATGATTGTTCTTTTGATGAGACCATAAGATCTTGGATGTGGGGGAGGGGCTAGGGAAGGGTTTTGGGCAGAGTTTAGAGAAGGATCAGAGATTGAGAGGTGTGAGGAAATGAGGGTGTGAAGGGTGGCTTTTATAGTGGAGGGGAGAGGGGTTTCCTTAATATAAAATTCATTAGTTTATTATTTCCCCACAAGACGAGGAATAGTGAGTCTTGAATGGCCAAGAATAGTGATTTTATAATGTTATCCCGAACCAAGTGGTATTACATCCGAATAAAATCACACATGACCCTATAATTAGCTTATTTAGTTTATTTTGTAAATTACGGTATTTCACTATTCATAAAAAACTCAAGTATCTCAGAAAAATACAAAAAATTTACCCCAACCATTTTTAGACGTGTAGAATCCAAAATTGAAGTCCATTTTTCAAAAATAATTTTCTATATATAATTAATTTAATATTTAATTAAAATCAGAATTTACTTAAAAAACAGGTTTTAAGATTAAAACTGATTTTAAAGTGCTTTATGAAATTACGTAGGGTCTTATAAAATTATCTAAAAACTATAAGACATTGATTAAATAATTTATAAATACATTTTTAGGGAAATAAATATTATTTTAAATTAATTAATTAATTATAATTAATTATTTATGATTTATAAAATACCAAAATGTTTACTAAGGTGAAACTGTCACTTTCCAAGATGTCTAAATTTTATTTTATTATTCATAGGAAATGTTACTCTTATGTTGGATGATTTAACATTCATAAGGGTCATATTAATATTCATCAGGGTATGTTACTATTCTTATGGGTACATTACTATTAACCAAAAATTATTTTTGTTTCATTAGACTCAAAAAACCATCTTGAACAGAACCGTGTATATCGGATTTTCAAAATTCTAAACATAGGAGTTACAAACTGATGTTTAAAGGTCACTTATCACTTTGTAGTTCATTATTTTGGGTTTTTATGACATAAATATAATAAGGTAATTTTCCATTGAAAAACATTTGGTTGTTACATTAATTATATCTGATATAATTATATCCTACTTAAATTATTACAAGACACCACCCTATTTAGCTCCCAGTTTCTTACCTATAAAGATATGAAACATTACCCAATTAATTAAAGAGATATATTGAGATCACCTTTAATATATGTTATATCATGATCAAATACTATATAAGTTATATCATGATCAACCATTATCATTTATAATTATAATTTTCCAAGTAATATAATTTTTTTTAATCATTCAAATATTTATTAAAAATAAATTGAATAACTCATTGGATCCCATATACAGATGAATTTTTTATTTTTTTTGTAAAATGATAAATATCCATTTTATATTGAAAACTAGTTTAGAAAAGAATTCAGAAAGTATTATTGAATTTCATAAGTATAAAAAAACAAAATCCTTTAGAATAATATTCAATTTAATGAAAGTTATTTATATGTGTAAATTATTTTCATTTTCTAAAATCTAAAATAATGATTCCTTTCACACCTTCAGTAAAATACCTTGTTCAAAAAATGACAAGAATATTCCTTTTTAAAACCTGTAATAAATTTAAAAGGATTTGTAAAAATTATTTAATAAAATCCTTATGAATAATTAATATCTTCTATATATAAAATTTAATAGAAAACATGTATGTGGAAGATAATGATTGGTAAAAAAAATAATGGTTAAAAAATATTTTAAAGAAAATCCCTCTATGAATTATAAATTTTTAACTAATAAAAAGATAAATAAAATAAATTTAAAGCATATTGTATGACATTTAGTATTTATAATAATGTAATGAAATACAAATATAAGGTTTGTTTACAACACACAAATTAAAATATATCTTATGTTTCATGTAATGAGATTTGATATTACAGATTCCGTACCTTAAATTCCATATACTGTTATATATTCATTAACATCTAAATAATAAATTAAAATTATTTAATTATGTTTTTAATAACCTTAATAATTTTTGTTTCATTATCATTATGAATTTTATTCTATTTATGATGATGTTTTAGTTAGTTACAAAATCAGTCATGTTTACACCAGTCGTTTTTAGGATGTTTACTTTACAATCCAAAAAATACATTTGGTAGGTTGGATATGTTCAAATGGAAAAATATTCCTTCATCATAAGAACCATAATAATTTAATTAGTATAATTTTTATAAAATTAATATAATTATAGAAATTTACATGAAATTCACTAATGAAAAATGAATCACATCACTTCATGGAGTTGGTGGTCTGCACAAACACATGAAAAAATTATCATGTTTAATATAAGGAAATGTATGAAAAATAGATGACATATTATAATTATTAAATTATTTTTTATATTTAATATATTTTATATTAATTTAACCAACCATAATAATCATCATTGTGATGTGGTTATAAAAGATAACACACATCACATCACTGAGGTGGTAATCCCGACATCCTCATGAAGGATGTTTTCATTTCCCAAAGGATTGAAAAGATGATCTAAATGGGTTCACTATAATTATTTTATCCATTTATTATATATATTATAAATATAATTTTATTTAATAACAGATAATATATATTTTATGAAGGTATTATAATAAATAATTTTTAAATAGTTCAGTTAGGACTTATATATTCTCCTTAGATATATCTGTTTAGATTATTTCTTAATCCTTATAGGATTTAACATTATGTAAGACCTTGAAACCTATAAAATTAGGATGGTTTTTAGAGAAAGATTTATATAGTTATTGGATGAAATGGTATTCTAAAAATTAATAGTGACCAGAGGAAAGTAGTAACACTTCTTTAAGTATGGGGGCTGTAGCCTTGGAATTATTTGTATTTTCAAATGAATATAAATTAATTTTAATTTTCATGTCGAAAAAAATTGAAATATTATGAATCCAGGATATGTATTATTTCAAATAATATAATCTAATAAAAATTATACCATTTTAGGTTATGTTTCCATCCTCATCACATTTTTTTAACCCCCATTAGATATTTTATTGATTTCTATGCTATAATATTTTTACACAATTTGATCCTGGAAAGTAAAAAATAATGGAATAGAATCCTAAAAGATGTAAAATGATGATATAAGAAATAATTTCCTATTAAAATTTAAAAATAAAACTTTTTCTTTCTGAATTTCAATTCATTAAATAAAATATTATTTAACATAAAATACCATTAAAGTCATTCTTGGGAGAGTTCACATATAGTGAATTTAATGACATAAAGGGAGTAATATAATCAAAATATAAAATTTTAACGTATCATAAATGTTTTTTATTGATCTAAAAAATAATTGAACATATTAGTTCATAAAAATATTAAATATTTAAATAATTTTTTAAAGAGAATCAATTTTTGGAAGTTTTTTTAAATATAACAATTATTCTGTTGGAGTTGCGTAATAATATAGGGTAATTATTTAATCAACAAAAATTTAAATTAAATAAACATTATATATAAATTATTTATCATTAAAATAACCATTTTTAACCAAACATAACTACTTTTTATCATAATGAAAAAATATTAGATATATTAAAATAAAGGTAGTAACCTTTTTAGTACATAAAATCATATATAGGTCATTATGAAAGGCATGTGGAATAAATTTAACAAATTTTTAAAACATGGATTATTGCGGTCAAAAATAACTTATCAAATAAAATAAATAAAAGTGTTAGATAATATTTATGCCGTATCTCATAGTTTTAGCTACCTTTTACCCAATTTACACTTATAAAGGTGAAAAATATTTAGTACGATTATTATTCATAATGTCCAAAAATAATGATGAACTATTTTAAAAAATATAACATCATGAATTAAAAAAAGTAATCTATTATTACATGTTTAATTTAAATAAGCGGTAGAAATCAATTTTAATATAAATACATTAAATACTACAAAGAAGATTTTTTTGAACTTTTTTACCAGATAGTTATCCTATAATATAGAAAAATAAAGTATTTTTATTATTAAAATGAAATAAAATTATAATTATTTAAATGTATTAAAAAATTAAGGATAATATGAGACTTTAAAATTAAATTATTTAATAGTTGAAAATAACAGTTAAAAAAAGATGTATTTGTCACTATTCACTTAAAAATAAATATTAACAGAAAAATCACTAAAAAGAACCATAAGATAAAATTGAATTAATATTTTTGATATAATATATTCCTTTAATTAAATAATATTTCTAGAAATGGTAGAAATTATTTACCATGTCCTCACACAAAATGTAATTTTTTTTAAAGAAAACATATTTTTTAAGACTAAAATGACAATCCCAAAAACAAAGTGGTTATGAATTAACTAATAAATTATACAGAAAATTTAAAAATATTTTTATAATGAAATTAATAAAGTTGAAAATTAAAATTTAATGAATACGTTATAAAAATTCATATAAATGTTTTCATTTTTATAGTATGTCAGAATTCTTTTTAAGTTCGATGTATCTTATTATAAAATATATCGATCATGATATTATTTCAAATTGAATTTTTAGGATGTTTAAATTAGTTTCCAAATTTCATGAAATATATGTTCTATCATTCCACTTGAATTATCAAAATATTATACCATGTCGTCATTGATTTTCAGAAGTGAAGTTAGAATAATAGGTCCCACACATCATCTATGAAAGTATCCTTTATGTATTCAATATATTCTCATATAATGTTAAAATAATTCACATGGTTTTCTACTTGTTTTTATTATAATAATATAAATATTAAAAATCACTACATTATATTTAATTTGTTTAGTTTCATTGGGTTCCCATAGATATTATCCATATTTTTAACATATTTTGTTGTGATTTTCTTGTTCAAAATATTTAATGTTACATTTTGAGCGAGATACATTATTATATTTTCTAGAAAAATATTATCTAAAAAAATAAAATCCAATTTCTCAATAACTTATAGATGGTTTCCAAAAAAAATATCATTTTGTATCTAATGAATTTCCAATGGAAAACCTTATAAACTAAAGTTTATCATATTAATATTTTTCAATAAAACTGCTTTTTTCTTTTTATGATATTATATCATATTATATGTGTAAATATTTGAACCAAATCACGTTGTCACCACTTTTTAGGGATATAACCCATCCAAAAACCTTGAATAGAAACAAACATCTAGAATAACATCCATCTAGAATCCTTCATTCTTTCTTATTTCTACTTACTATCCCTCTGACTCATTGTTCTATAAATAAGTTATATACAACCTAATAACCTCAAAAAATAACCATTCATATATACTTCTATAATGAAAAAAAGAAAATATTATTATAGGCTATTTCATATTGAGCTATCAAATTTTCTATCTTGCAGGTGCTTTGTCATAAGGATAGTTCATGGATAATTTTTATAAGGCATTCAAGGGTTAGTTATAATTTCCCATTAAGGTGATGGAAAATATATACTTACTGGATCGTTATCAATATTATTACAACATATATTGACTATTTCATATGAAAATAGGATTTTTGTGAGAGTGTATATGCATATATTTAACGTTAGAAAACATGAAATAAAGAGATTATTCTACAAATATTATCATTTATATAAGAATATGAATGGAGTTTTTGGTAAGGGTATAGAATAAGTTACAACTCATTGATGAATCTACAAAGGAATAAGGGAGATTTCAAATAAGTATATTGAAGTTTATATTCAATAAATTATTTTCGAAAGGTGAGGAAGATCGTTTGAGAGGACAACACAACATGTATAGGAAGAATAAAAAGATGACACAAATAGAATAAAACCACTCATGGTGAAACCATGAAATGTATGTTATTTATGGAACCATTAATTATATAATCTATTTGAAGTTATTACTTTCTACCATAGTGATCAATGGAAGTAAAGTGTAAGGGAGTACCCCTACGGAAATAGTGAGATACATTAAAACATTTTAAGGGAGTGAGCCTATCTAAGGAGGAACCAAGAAAAAAACCTATTTGATGAGTATTTCATGATATAATAATTTGATTATTGGAGAAATAATGATTTATTCCCCTTGTATGTAACCCATTTAGGTATAACAATGTAAATTATTGTTTTCATATTTATGTTATGTATGCACACCAAAAGTGGGTAAATTTAATCAGAACAAATATATGATAACAAAGGTTCGGTCAAGTGCATGAATCAAATATTCATTTATAAAAATGAGAAGATAAAATTACCCTCAATGATGCAAGTTAAATATAAAATTAAGGAAAGGTGGACATTAATGGAACACATTTTTTTCACTTAGTAAATCCATTTAATACATTGATTCAACTCCTCTTAGGCTAATAAAACATATATACCCTATTTGGGGAATAATAACTATTATAAAAGTGATAGGTTAATATTTCCTAGACTTGTCATTATTCTTACTTGAATTGAAGATACTAAAAGAATATAAAATCAATATTGGATTCTATAGTGTTTTATGGAATTACTTATAATGTATAGAATTTTTTTCTAATATATAAGATTCAATTGATATTACAAGAAAATTTATTGATTGAGGAATTTTTATATTTTGAGTTAATTGAGTTGTCTTTGATAAAAATCATAGAAAAATTTAGGTTTATTGCACATTGAAAAATTTATTAAAGGATTCCATCAAAGAATAATTTTTTAAGAAGGTTTTACATGGATTGTTTTCTATGTATATGTTGATGAAATTGGAAGGAAACCATTGAAAATAAGAATAAGAGAGTTTCATGTTTAAAGGAATGAATGAAAAATAAGGTTCCTGAAGAATGAATTCTCTAGAAAAGGTAGTAGATTTTGAATATAAGGTCAAATAATATTCCTACACTATTATGGATAAAGTGTTTGTATTTTCAAGTACTATTAGAGATATTATAATAATATACGTTGAATAATTTGAAACAACTTTATTTTTCCAACAAAGAATCTGTTCTTATAGTAAATAATAGGATGTACTATCCTTCAAATAAATGGTGTAATAATACTAATTCATACATTATGTTTACTATGTCATTGAATTAAGACTTTTCCATGAAGGAAAATTGAATAAAGAGAGAAAAAGTGGTCAGGAATTTCATAAACAAAATAGAAAAAATGATAAAGAACAAAAGTTAAGTGACACATAATATTTCATATGAAATTTTAAATAAAATGACCATGGAAAATGATTTGAATATTATACAAATTTTACCAAAAATCATACTTTTACAACCAAGGAATTTGAGAATGGATGATGCTTCAAGTTTGAATGTTATGATTAAAACATTTAAAAGGAATGATGGATAAATCATGGAGCACATAGAGGAAATAAATACCTTCAATAAAAAAACAATACCCATCTATGAAATACTCAATATTTGTAAAAGTTTTATATTTTAATCCTATACAAAATATATTTTTAATAAAATAGGATATATAAAAAAATAAGGTGCAATATAAGTGAAATTATTTTTGAAGGATTGGACACATTATGATCACACTTTTGGTATCCAATAAGACCAATAGAGAGAGATTAAAACTATTAGTTTCAATATCTCATTGATGGAGAGAACATATTATGTGATATTACTACAGTTTATGATAGAGTTATTCAAATCCTAGTTACATAGAAATTTACTATAATTAGTATCATGCATGGAAGGTTAACTAATCTATATAATGGAACTCTACTTCAATGCCTTATAAAGATAATGATAAAAATATTAAATGATTTTTGTATAAAATACAATGATCATAATGATAATAAAAACTCTCTTGTATTTAATGAATTTTTTTTGGGAAAATAAATATGAGGACGTAACAGCTTTGAGAATGATGGAAGAACAAGTAATTGAGAATCCACCTATGAAGAATATGAATGGCCATATGTAATTCTTTTTTTATCACGAGAGATTTTTCAATGAATTTGGACAGAATCCAATAAATGGAAATAGATGAATATGTAATATAAAAAATATATTGATAATAATAACTTCTAATGAAAATAAATATGTTATGTATTCTAGTTTGATCGATTCAAAAACTAGTTAAAATCCCAAACCATGTATGAATGACAATACTCACATCCATAAATAGAAGTGTGTGTGATGTATCATTAAAGAGATATACTTTAGGTTAGTGTTGATGATTTTAGAAATAATAATAATTGATTATAAGGAGGTTAAATAGATTATGTAATTCCATTTCAAAAATATCAATAGGAAAAATAATGATAGAATTCAAAGGGTTGGTCTATCATGTTCATCATGCTATAATTACATGAGGATTATTAACATACACTTCTACCCATATGATTCATTTTTTATAACCATTTTCGAAGAGGTGTAGAATTAATGTGATATACTACCCATGGAATGAATTATATAGAAAATTATATCTGACTAGAACTAAAAAAGATTATTCAATAAGGATACAATTTTATTGGTATGCATCAATAAAATATATATGAAATTATAGCATCTAAAAACCTTAAATTAATTCATGTATTCATTTTTATTTAACATTTTGTTTATTTTTTGGTATCATAAGATATTTTTTTAGTATCTAAATGGTACTTCGATAGATCTTTTATTCCCATATATTATATCCCCAAATTTGTATATCCACAATCAGTACCAATACCTAAAGAATCATAGGAGACTTATAATAATAATTCAAGGTTCTTAGGCCTCATCATATATTCTAAAACCCATGAAAAAGTGAAATTCGTAGTTTTTAAGACATATCAATTGTTAAAAAAATTAACAAGTGGTATCAATTTCATCATCATGTGTTATTTTCCCCACATAAAATGCGTTAATATTTTTTTACACAAATATTTTGGTGTGAAATTATGGTGGAGATCACTTGTTGTGTTTTATAAGTGCGGGTACAAATACTGCCTGATCCTTCTTTGTTTTTAATGAGTTAGAAGGAAAACTTTGCAGATATTTTTAAAGGATATTTTATCTTATTCCATGATCATGATAAATAATCTTTTAGTATTTGTTAAAAACCCAAATTATAAGTGATATTCTCACTAAATGTACATCTTAATGATTGTGGGAATTATAGAAATTGTCATATGAAATTTTTATAGATTTTGGTATTCAAATGTCTAAGTATACTCATTGGTTTGTTGTAATTTTATAAAATCATTATTTGGATTATTCCCTTAGATGACGATATTTTCAAATAGGGAAGATGATACCAGATGTGGCTGTCCTTCCTAACATCACAAGCGGAGTTAAATCCTACGAGGATAACTTTTGGAAATTGTAGACAAAGGGGGATTTGATATTTCTTGATTTTTTCTCCCACGCATCATGTGGGTAATGATGTGAAAATTGAAAGATATAGTCAGTTTAAAATGGTAGATTGAGATTAAAAAGAAGATCCCCAAATTTGATTAATGTTAAATTTCTCAGTATATTACATTTAGATTAATAAAATGTAAGATTTTTTGATATTATTACTGGTTTATTTTTTTCAAAAAAGTATCCTAAGTGACAAATTTTACAGAATCGAAGGATTATTTTAGATCTTCTGAGAATATTTATGTTGAAAATGAGGATTATGACCATGATGAGAAATAATAAGGACATCGTGAATCTTAAAGGATTGTTAATAATGAGCTTTAGTTTTTAAAAATAATATTTGTTGAAAAGGTATCATGATGGTTTTACTTTTATAAAAATTATAAATATAAATTATGGAGTGAAGTATGAAGGTAATCTAGAGAAATTAGAACATAAGAATATTATTTTAGGTTGTGGGGGGATTGACTAGTGAACCATTCTATAACACAATCTAGGTTGGATAAGGAATTCACAAACATTGGAAACTATAAAGGGACCATGATTTAATATACCTATTTTGAAATTATAGATATCCTATTAAATTAATTATATTTTAATATATCAATGTGGTAGGTTCTCATTGGGTGCATTGGAGGTTTCCTTCAGAGAAATATGCATGAGGTGACTATGGTGATGTTCATAGTTGATTTTAAGTAGTACAATAATAATATGAATTTCAAAAGATCCAACCTAAGAAGGGACACACCATAAATAAAGGTATAATGGTCTAGGAGGACCCCAATGAATTAAATGTTATCTCATTATAGGAATGGTGGTGTTTTATTATATTAGTGATCGACATGAAATCTACATATTCAAAATTGGGTACCAGGATATGACCATTTAGTAGTGTTTGGTATTTTTTTTGAAAAAATCCCAATGGTTTTCCACCATTCCATGGTTGTGGTCATGGTCAATAGGTATATTTTCAAGTGAAAAATAACAATAGTAGGAGAAAATATCATAATAATCAGTGTGTCTATGCCAAAAAAATGATATCGTACTTCATCATGATATGTAGAATGTCATGTTGATAGGTGACATAAATAATTAATGATAATTAATTTTGATGATTATTGAGTGGTTATTAAATTATTATATAGTCATCTATATCATTTTTAGATCATTATTCTAGCGTTATGTGACAGTGATTGTAATATTTCATAACAGGTAATTAAAATATTATTATTTAATGATTCAAAGTGAAATAAATTGTTTCCATTACATTGTATTGTGCATTGATGACATTTGATGGATCATTGAATAGTTTAATGATGATTTTAAATGTTTTTTTCTACGTTCCATTTTAAAAATTCTTATGGACCTTTAATAGTCAATATTTATCTTATTATAAAAAAGATATGTTATTGTAGAATAAAATACGATTTTACTAAGAATATGTAGAAACACATTCTTCCTAAAAAATCATAGAAACAAGAGAGTCTTCCAAAAATGAATAAATTTATAGAAGAAGAAAAAATAAGTTCCAGTTGAGGGGTTGGATGAAGTTTTTAATCACTACATTTTAGTGAAGGATACATTCAGTAAATTATTCTAAAAGGAAGAAAATGGTTGTTCAATTGTTGATAAAAAAATCCTATAATGAAAAGTAATAGGACATCAATGACACAAATTCACACAAGCTATGAGAATGAATGATATTTTTTAAGGAACATTCATGACATAAAATTATTAATAATTCTCCTTTACAACATATTTATAAAATGATATAATTTTTTAGGTAGTGATCTTAGATAAGTAGTGTGTATCCGTAATAAATTTTTAGGTAGTGGGATTGGGAAAAGAGTTAAATTTCCTAATCCTCATATAAAGATAATAAATATTTATAGTGATTTGGTTAATATAATAATTCTCATTCATTATATTTATAAATATCCAATGACGGTGAACCATTAGAACTACAATTTACACATTTACATTATACATTCACACCAGAAAGGTTAAAAAAATGATATTGAATATGTAACACCCCAGGTAAATAAAGAATATGACATTTTCATATTTATCCATATTTGTGAATAAAATATTAATATGACTTTAAAGGGGACGCTATGCTCGATGGCGTACCCAACACACAACAACGAGTTTCTTGGGAATCTTACGTTGCACTCTAATAATAAAATAATATTATTTTAAATGGTAGTTAACATGTAGCCGTTGTATTGGCGGGAATGGATATAAATAACTAAAATATGATTATATATGTTTTTATGTGTTTTTAAATTTATCCAATAATTGATAAAGGCTTAAAATACAGAAAGAATTCAATTTTAGGAATTTATACCCAAATTTTTCACAAAAGGTTCACTTATCACATTTTGATGGCAAACTGTCATTAAATATAGTTTTGATCACTCTTTTACATTCTTTTGGACAAAATATAACTCTTCTTTAGAATTGGGACATCAAATTTTACTTTGGGTAATTTTTTGGTATTTTTCCGAGAAAGTTCATTTTTTAATGAATAGTGTAAAATGTTGTATTTTAATTCAAAACCTCTTTTTAATCTAATTTATTTATATGAATAGATAATCTTTTGAATTGTTTTTAAAGTGAAATTATAAAATATTTTTACCATTAAATCCAATAGTGGTCGTTGGAATTAATTTCACTTTGAAATCGGACTTAAACTAGTATCAATCTTTTGATACTTATTGTTTTATAAAAACATGCTATTTGTCATGACATCGTGAATTAATTATTAAATAAATTAATGTGACTTATATGTTTTGAATTTTTTAATATAGACTTCATTTTTGAATTTGGAATATCGAATATATCTTAGAGTGAATTTTTTGTAATTTTCTGAAAAACTCCAATTTTTGATGAATAGTGAAACTACTAAGTGGTAATCAAGCAAACTGATTTTTCAGTTAAATGAAAGTTTACCACTAATGTGTATTGAATTTTGAAAATCAAACATACATGGTTGTCATTAGTATGTAAAATGTGGTTCAATGGGATGAAAATAATTTTTTTGGTGAATAGTAACTTTTTTTCATTAATCGCGATTAGAGGTAATTTGTGTAATTTAAGGTAAAAATGATATTATAAAAATGTGAAAACACCATGAAACTTGTCTTAAACCTATTGGGTGAGTCATGGCCGACCAAGACAAGCCATGGGTCAACTTGGGTACCCCATGGAGCCACTTTAGTTGGAAAATGACAATAATATATTTTTATTTAATGTTAAAATTAAAATGACACAAAGATGAGTTTTTTTACTAAAACAATTTTTAAATGGGGTTATACAAGTCAAAGTTTTGACTATAAATATTCATTATAAAGCTAAAAATATTTCCTACATCATATTAGTTTTTTTTATAATTTTTAGACATTAAATAAATCAAATTATTTATGACATAATAATGATGCAGTGATGACATCATTATTTGACCATTTAAATAAAATAGAAAGATAATGTAAAATCTATGAACTACACATGTCCAAAACTTATCGGATGGGTGTATTTAGAACCCTTATCACCTTATCCACGAATTATATCATTGTGGGACCTTTTAAAACCGAAAAACATTTTCAAATAATGTAATATCTCTTTACTTTCCAAAAGTGACCCTCCTCTTCTCTTATAAAAGTCCCCCACCTCTACCTACTTACACACACTCCTCAAGCCTTTTGATCGTCCAACACCTTCCCATTTACTCTCTCCACATCCCTCTCCTCATCCTAGAGGATTACCTTTGGGAATAATCCTTTTAAAGGAAGCCTTTAGGCTCAAATCAAAAGGAGTTACACTTTTAATGGTAATTCATTCTCTCTTGTTCATTTGTTTTATTTTGCTTCTCCAACCCCCTAAACTCTTTTTATTTACTTATTTTGTAACAAAAACAGTATCGTCAATATACTATGATGTTGTTATAAGATTTATTAGAGCTACAATCTCACACAACTACATCAAATGGTTAAAGAACATACGGTTTCCGTGGATGGCGAAATTCTGCCTCCCGAAATGATGATTGTTCAATAATCATTTAACACCTTCAAAGGTGGCCATTATGATGTCACTATTTTTATATATGATATATAATATGTTTATTCTTTCCTTAAGCTTCTGTATTTTTCATTTATGGCATACCATTATTGTTTCCATTATGGGTAAACACGATATCTTCATTTTAGGAAGTGCGGACTACCGCCCCCTGAAAGTGATTTGATTCGTTAATACCATATGTGGGATGTGTAAAGGATAAAGTTAATGATATTATATATGTTATTATACTAGAATTATAATATACTCTTATATAATTATGATTCCATTATATAAAATACGAAATAGAAATGAAAGTAGCGTTCATGCGTACGTACGGCTTACCGTCTCCATGAACGGTGCATTTCATTTCTTACCTCTAAATGATTATGTAATATTATAAATACATGTATATGCTGGATATATATGATATATATGATATCAAAATCAGGAATTTCATTCTGGATATAAATAACCTTTGACCACACGAACAACATGTAATTGTAAGAAGTCCACTTTCGACTTAAGAACCAAATATTGACAAAACAAACATTATTAACTTAAATGGTTACATAATGTTTATAACATGGAAATAAGTGATATAAAAGGAATAATGAACTTTAAAAAGGTTCTTAATCAAGTATAAATTAACTCGAGTTTATTATTCAGGATGTTAAAGAATGATCGAGTCAAGTCGGACCCGAGGTAAGGGACTTCGTCTCAATCTCCTTTCATTGAGGCATATTTCGTTTTATACACAACTTTCTTTTATATGGTGTATAGACCCCTTTGAATTTTACTTTTATACAAAAGGAATCTTTTTCTAGGAAGCATTTTACTAAACGAAAAAAAGGAATGTTTTTTAACGTACGCGGTGACAACGACATTTTCCGCCGCCATGAGTATTATTTGGTCTTTGGCTTCCTCAATAAGCCGTAATGTTTTTAAAATAAAATAAATACCATATACTCTTTTATGTATTTTGGTATTGAAAATGGTTTTGATAAAGGATTCTATTATGATATATTGTGATTGAAAGGTGGAAATGTTATCATTCCTTTATATTGGTTTTATGTTTTATGATTTTATATTGGTACTTGGACATTTGACGGGTGGTTACGTGATAAACCATATGACAGGTGGTTCCGTGAATACCAGGACGGGTGGTTACGTTATAACCTCCAATGCATTGGGTATGGAATTCGACTATATGGCTATTCCATTAAGTATGTATGGAAATTGGCCGTATGGCTATTCCATTAAGTGATATGTGTGGAAGTCAACCGTATGGTTATTCCACTTAAGTATGTTTATGTCCCAAGTTACCATTATATATGTTATGTGTTCTTTGTATGGGTTTTATGGTAATACTTTGGTTACAAAAGGTATGTAATGATACATTATTCAGTGAAGAGTTTTTACTACTTCATGAAGGTGAAGGTATTAATTTGGTAGAGTATACATGGTTTACTTGATGTTTGAAAAACTAACAGTTTTCATTCTTTGTGTATCCCTTACTGATCTTCTTATTCTCATCCCATGTTTTTGAAATGTTTTTCACAGGTCACGGGGAAGGTACATGATAATATGATAGAGTCAAGGATATGTCAAGAAAGAATCCGAGTTTTATTTTAAATATGTTTCCGTTGATGGGAAGGATGAATCCTGTCTTTTATGTAACCACTTTGTTTAAAGGTGGAATGTAATGCAAGTTTCATGATCTAATTCGCTAAAACTCTAAACCTGAAAAGATCCTCAACGTGTAATCTTGTGATAACTCAAGATTATGTAAGGTTTACGACTGGGGCCTTATAGTTGGTATCAAAGGTCGGTTTAGATAACTTTAGAGGTTAGGGTATTCTTTATGTATAAGTGGGATTACCATAATGGTTAGGATTTCAGAAAGAGTCTTAGTTTTAGATAAAGTGAATGAGTAAGTATATCTTAGTGTTTGTCTTCCTCATTAGTACTTGATGGTTTTTTTATATACTCACACTGACTTTTTTGGTTTTATTTTTGGTTAAGGTTTGAAGACATGGGAAGTATATAGTTCTCTTTTGTGGATTAGGTGATTCTCTAGAAGTTTATTATAGTACTCTTAATGCGAACAAGTCTCCCTAAATACTCATCTTTTGAGAAAAAATATTACTTTCATTAAGGAATCTAGTAAAAGTTGAAAGTCAACATGATAAGTGATTATGTTTCCTTATGAATAAATTCCTCAATAAAAAGTAACTTAAAACAAAAATGTTGTCTATTAACTTTTCCTATTGGGGAACCCAACACCGTTTAACCCATCACAAGTTTGTGATTTTCTTATTGTTAACTTTCTCCTAGACATGTTTACTATCACTCTCCTTCAAGAACACGACCCTTTGATTTTTCTTCCATGTCCATGTTTTTCTACATGGAAACCTAGTATGGGTTAACTCGAGTGAACTCTGTACTTATCTTCCTTTATTTTAAAGTGATTGTTTTACCAACTCTTGTTCTGATGTGGGACATTCAAGGATATTTCCAAGCGCAATTTTAAAATTGCGAGGACACAATTCTCAAAAGGGGGGAAGGATGTAACACCCCAGGTAAATAAAGAATATGAAATTTTCATATTTATCCATATTTGTGAATAAAATATTAATATGACTTTAAATGGGATGCTATGCTCGATGGCCTACCCAACACGCAACAACGAGTTTCTTGGGAATCTTACGTTGCACTCTAATAATAAAATAATATTATTTTAAATGGTAGTTAACATGTAGCCATTTTATTGGCGGGAATGGATATAAATAACTAAAATATGATTATATATGTTTTTATGTGTTTTTACATTTATCCAATAAACGATAAAGGCTTAAAATACGGAAAGAATTCAATTTTAGGCATTTATACCCTAATTTTTCACAAAAGGTTCACTTATCACATTTTGATGGAGAATCGTCATTAAATATAGTTTTGATAACTCTTTTACATTATTTTGGACCAAATATAACTCTTCTTTAGAATCGGGACATCAAATTTTACTTTGGGTAATTTTTTGGTATTTTTTCGATAAAGTTCATTTTTTTAATGAATAGTGTAAAATGTTGTATTTTAATTCAAAACCTATTTTTAATCTAATTTATTTATATGAATATATAATCTTTTGAATTGGTTTTAAAGTGAAATTATAAAATATTTTTGCCATTAAATCCAATAGTGGTTGTTGGAATTAATTTCACTTTGAAATCGGACTTAAACTAGTATCAATCTTTTGATACTTATTGTTTTATAAAAACATGCTATTTGTCATGACAGTGTGAATTAATTATTAAATTAATTAATGTGACTTATATTTTTTGAATTTTGTAATATAGAATTCATTTTTGAATTCGGAATATCGAATATATCTTAGAGTGAATTTTTGGTAATTTTCTGAAAAACTCCAATTTTTGATGAATAGTGAAACCACTAAGTGGTAATCAAGCAAACTGATTTTTCAGTTAAATGAATGTTTACCACTAATGTGTATTGAATTTTGAAAATCTGACATACATGGTTGTCATTAGTATGTAAAATGGGGTTCAATGGGATGAAAATAATTTATTGTTCAATAGTAACTTTTTTTCATTAATTGCGATCAGAGGTAATTAGTGTAATTTAAGGTAAAAATGATATTATAAAAATGTGAAAACACCATGACACTTGTCCTACACCTATTGGGTGAGTCATTACCGACCAAGAAAAGCCATGGGTCAACTTGGGGACCCCATGAAGCCACTTTAGTTGGAAAATGAAAATAATATATTTTTTTTAATGTTAAAATTAAAATGACACAAAGATGAGTTGTTTTACTAAAACAATTTTTAAATGGGGTTATACAAGTCCCAATTTTGACTATAAATATTCATTAGAAATCTAAAAATATTTCTTACATCATATTAGTTTTTTTTATAATTTTTAGACATTAAATAAATTAAATTATTTATGACATAATAATGATGCAGCGATGACATCATTATTTGACGATTTAAATAAAATAGAAAGATAATGTAAAATCTATGAACTACACATGTCCAAAACATATTGGATGGGTGGATTTCGAACCCGTATCACCTTATCCACGAATTATATCAATTTGGGACCTTTTAAAACCGAAACACATTTTCAAATAAAGTAATATCTCTTTACTTTCCAGAAGTGCCCCTCCTCTCCTCTTATAAAAGGCCCCCACCTCTACCACCTTACACACACTCCTCAAGCCTTTGGCTCGGCCAACCCCTGCCCATTTACTCTCTCCAAATACCTCTCCTCATCCTAGAGGATTCCATTTGGGCAGAATCCTTTCAAAGGAAGCCTTTAGGCTCAAATCAAAAGGAGTTACACTTTTAAAGGTAATTCATTCTCTCTTGTTCATTCGTTTTATTTTGCTTCTCCAACCCCCTAAACTCTTTCTTATTTACTTATTTTGTAACAACAAAAGTATATTCAATATACTAGGATGTTTTTATAATATTTATTCGAGCTACACTCTCACACAACTACATCAAATGGTTAAAGAACATACGGTTTCCGTGGATGGCGAAATCCTGCCTCCCGAAACGATGATTGTTCAATACTCATTTAACACCTTCAAAGGTGGCCATTATGATGTCACTATTTTTATATATGATATATAATATTTTTATTATTTCCTTAAGCTTCTGTATTTTTCATTTATGGCATACCATTATTGTCTCCAATATGGGTAAACATGATATCTTCATTTTAGGAAGTGCGGACTACCGCCCCCTGAAAGTGATTTGATTCGTTAATACCATATGTGGGATGTGTAAAAGATAAAGTTAATGATAGTAAATATGTTATTATACTATAATTATAATATACTCTTATATCATTATGATTCCATTCTATAAAATATGAAATAGAAATGAAAGTAGCGTTCATGCGTACGTACGGCTTACCGTCTCCATGAACAGTGCATTTCATTTCTTACCTCTAAATGATTATGTAATATTATAAATACATGTGTATGCTGGATATATATGATATATATGATATCCAAATCAGTAATGTCATTCTGGATATAAAGAACCTTTGACCACATGAACAACATGTAATTGTAAGAAGTCCACTTTCGACTTAAGAACCAAATATTGACAAAACAAACATTATTAACTTAAATGGTTACATAATGTTTATAACATGGCAATAAGTGATATAAAAGGAATAATGAACTTTAAAAAGGTTATTAATCAGTTATAAATTAACTCAAGTTTATTATTCAGGATGTTAAAGAACGATCGAGTCAAGTCGGACCTGAGGTAAGGGACTTCGTCTCAATCTCCTTTCATTGAGGCATATTTAATTTTATACACAACTTTCTTTTATACGGTGTATAAACCCCTTTGACTTTTACATTTATACAAAAGGAATCTTTTTATACGAAGCGTTTTAGTAAACGACAAAAAGGATTTTTTTTAACGTACGCGGTGACAATGACCTTTTCCGCCGTCGCGAGTATTATTTGGTCTTTGGCTTCCTCAACAAGCTGTAATGTTTTTAAAATAAAATAAATACCATATACTCTTTTATGTATTTTGGTATTTAAAATGGTTTTGATAAAGGATTATATTATGATATATTGTTATTGAAAGGTGGAAAAGTTATCATTCCTTTATATTGGTTTTATGTTTTATGATTTTATATTGGTACTTGGACATTTGACGGGTGGTTACGTGATAAACCATATGACGGGTGGTGCCGTGAATACCAGGACGGGTGGTTACGTTATAACATCCAATGCATTAGGTATGGAAGTCGTCCGTATGGCTATTCCATTAAGTACGTAAGGAAATTGGCCGTATGGCTATTCCATTAAGTGATATGTGTGGAAGTCCACCGTATGGTTATTCCACTTAAGTATGTTTATGTCCCAAGTTACCTTTATTTATGTAATGTGTTCTTTATATGGGTTTTATAGTAATCCTTTGGTTACAAAAGGTAAGTAATGATACTTTATTCAGTGAAGAGTTTTTACTACTTCATGAAGGTGAAGGTATTACTTTGGTAGAGTATACATGGTTTACTTGATGTTTGAAAAACTAACGGTTTTCATTCTTTGTGTATCCCTTACTGAGCTTTTTATGCTCATCCAAAGTTTTTGAAATGTTTTTCACAGGTCACGGGGAAGGTACATGATAAGATGATAGAGTCAAGGATGTGTCAAGAAAGAATCCGAGTTTTATTTTAAATATGTTTCCGTTGATGGGAAGGATGAATCCTGTCTTTTATGTAACCACTTTGTTTAGAGGTGGAATGTAATGCAAGTTTCATGATCTAATTCTATAAAACTCTAAACATGAAAAGATCCTCAATGTTTAATCTTATGATAACTCAAGATTATGTAAGGTTTAAGGCTGGGGCCTTATAGAATATTTGATATCAAAGGGAAAGTCAGGTGATTTAACTAAATAAGTATTTAAGAAATTTTATTTAAAGAATAAAACTCATGGATGAGAGGTAATGATACATTTATGGAATGTGTGACATTAAAATAATATGTTTTTCAATTTGGTTAAAAAAATTCATTGAATTTTTCAGAATCCAATCTTAGGGTAATCTCAAACTATGGCCCTATTATTGGATCAATGGGTGAACATAAAAATTACCCATGTATAACAAATTTTCATTCTAATACATTCATAAGAACATTAAAGAAACATATTTCTATTAAAATCATTATAAAAATATTTAGTTCACATCTACTATAAGAAACATAATCTCAAAAAATGATATTTTCAGAAATTCTCATTTTGGTATCCTTTTTAGGAAGACTATTTTTGGAAAACAATAGAGACTTTACTAATCAAAAAAACTAACAACTATATCTATCATTGTTAACAATACATCAATATTATCCTCTTGGATCAATTTTATATCTTCAAATTGACACCTTCTTAATTTATAACATAGCTTATTTAAACTATATTTTTCCTTAAAAAAAAATTCTGTCAAGAATGTCCTATATTTATTTTTTAGTTTGATATCAGATCACCTTGTTGTAGAACTTATTATATAGAGACATATGAATTATTTTTCTTTCCTTCCCATAAATTTCCTTATTTCTTATATTAGTAAATTTATTTTGTGAACTTTTTTCATCTTGGGGAAAACCCTATATAAATACATTAATAATTTCAACAAAAAACTATATATAAAATTGACCCCTTATGTTGTTCAATGAATGGTAATTAACCTCTTAAAAGAATGTAACAAATATACTATTTAAATAACTAAAA
The DNA here is from genome assembly GCA_963277665.1 of Viscum album. Taxonomy (NCBI): domain Eukaryota; kingdom Viridiplantae; phylum Streptophyta; class Magnoliopsida; order Santalales; family Viscaceae; genus Viscum; species Viscum album. The sequence goes on along the minus strand of OY728141.1, from coordinate 584,537,399 downwards.
TTATCCATGATAGAAAACTTTATAATTTTATATTGGGAACTTAGTGATGTGATACCACTTCAAATTACCTATGAACTCATGAACCATTGAGGGGGATGAAAAAACTGTGTTTTTCTTTTGAAATTTCATTAAATAAAAAATAATTCACATCTATGAGTAGATTCATGGTGCACTAAATTAATGTAATTAGATTTTATTGTCTTGAATTCTCATATAAAGAAGACAAGAAATTTTTTTTTACATAATCTATATCCATGGTGGGTTCCTAATACTTTCAGTGTTCAACTACCAATAATAAATTAACTCCACACAAACTTATAATGATAAAATAGTTTTTTATAATCCATGTATAATATAATAATTTATTTTTTCAGTCTCAAATTTCTTAAATAGAATCTCCAGGTTCATATTCTATATTCCATTTATTATATTGTGTCATATATGATGATATAGACCCCTCAAAGCTTTTGTTTTCATTGGAATTAGATGATAAGATACTACACGATACTCTTCAATATTTTGGAAGATCCACTCAATTATTGAAATATGTGATGTATATATACTTCTAAAATCTCAATATATTATCTTATTAAGAGGTTTCACGAGTTGAAGTAGATATATACATATATATATATAGTTAAAAATATACTTCTCATTTCATTCACACTTATATACGTAAAAATCTCACACAATCATAGAATCTATTGAATAAAACACCTTTATCCCATTCAACCATCTGATGATCATATCATTTTTCATCTTCTATAAAATAACTCTATTATTGATGATTAAAGTTTTATCATCATCACCATAACAAAAAATAAAAAACTAGGTAAAAATTATGTTTTACATAAAAAAACAATTACATAATTTCCAATTTTTATTTCCTGCTAATTTCTTTGCACTACCAAATAAAGAAAACCACATGTATTGAATTTTCACATTTCCTTAACTTGAAAGAACAAAAATCTCTTTTATATAGATTTCAATTGCAATGGATTATTCTTTTATGTCGAGATATAATAATAATATAAGATAAAGTAAAACCCTCCACTTGTTGCATTTTGAATCAAATATTTTAGTCTCAAGATTTGACTTTATTTTAAATAGAATGTGGAATAAAAAATATTAGTGATCATTAATTTTAAATCTCTTCTAAAAAACTGCTAAAATCACTAGTTGATCAGAAGTTTATTTGGGATCACAATACCAAAAAACATCCTCACAATAACATTATATATTTAATATCTAGATATTCTTATTGAACAACTTCAACTTGATATAGTAAATAATTTTTTAGATATTATTACTTAAAACATCAAACATATATTACAAATAATTACTATTTTCAATATTCTACATGTCTCATTTTGAAAATCATTTTATAAGTTATTTTTTTCAATTGATGATTAGTTATTCCATGTTTTAGTATTATTTCATCAGAAAATTAATGTTATGGAAACTAGATTTTACACCCATCAAAAATTCATAATTTGTCTATGTATTGAAGATTTACGCAAGGAAATTAATGTGTAATGCCTAGTGATGGGTAATAATTTAGTAACAAACATGGATTAAAGAATTATGTATAGGGAATACAATATATATACATAAATACATCAAGTGTTATGATCAATACTGAAGTCTTACACTTCAAGACATAATGTCTAACGATCAACACTAAAGTGTTACACTCAAGGATAAATTATTGTTGTTAGATATAAAAGCCTTATAATCTACATAAGATAATTATACATGGTACATTATTATTTTTACTAATACACTAAACTTATAAAATGCCTTCAAAAATGATCCAAGACACCTCTATAACTTTCCAAACCATCTAAAAAATATCTCAAAAACTTCCACAGATAATATAAAAAGTTAAAAAAAAGTTAACTACTAAAATACATCCTCAATAAGTCATAGGGTACATCAGACCATCAAAAATAAATTCCCACATGATAGTATAAATATTTAAATATAAAAACTCATGTCACAACCCAAAATGATTAAAATACCACATTCAAATCCAAATAAAAAATCTACAAATCTATATAATTAATCTATATGTAGTTCATATACAATAAATAACAATATGTGGTATATGATAAGAAAATTTATTACTTTCTACTATTCATTCCACTAAACCACATAAACAATAGTTTATTCTCGAGAAATACACCCTTGGGTATTCGAGGTATAGTTAATGAAACATCCAAAATTGAAATAAAATAATAATTATAATAAAAATAATCTCACAATAACATATACATAATTAATATATAAACACAACCTGTCTCGTAACAATTATTTATACATCATTATAAATAAATTATCCACACCATCAATGTTATTATCACATTATACGTATCAATTTTAAACAACATTATACTATCATTAGGATAAGGAACTTATCCTATTAATCAATAAACTACATTACACCCTGGTAGTCTCCTCTATGAAATAACATATACATGTTATAGTCACAATTTTTCACATAACTGTAAAGTATATATTAAGGAGTATAAAAATTGGATTCAATCCTCTATATGAAAATAATTTCGTTAATGAAATAAAAAACTAGTGCCACTCAAATATTTTTTATCATATATGGATAAACAAAAAAACAATCGATAAATTATCAACTATTAAAGAACCACACTATACATGTAAACCTAACATATAAAAACTAAAACTAGAGGATAAGAATATTATGAAATCCAAATTTATGCCATTAAATATATTTGTTATTACACAACATATCAAATAGAATCTTATAGTATCTAAAAAACACTTACTTAACAATGATTGATTCATTTCAATGAATAGTTTGTTTCAAATCATTGACAAGACAATATCATTAATATAAGAAAAATATAAGGATTAGATTGTTAATTGAAAATATAAATAATTTTAACTCTCTTAAGTTTTAAAATTTCTAATATCATATCAAATAACTATAAAATAACCATTTATAAATTCAATGATTCCCTATTATTATTGCTAAATGGTTTTGATGTTTTATGTTCCATTTAAATCATGGAACTTTTATCAACACTAATAATGAACTAATAAAGGCATCATTTGTCTATGATAAAAATATCATTGATCAAGAGATTTCTCTAACAATGCATATATTACTATTAATAAAGCTTAATTTTATTTGTTCTATTTTAACTACTTAATGTATCGTCTAATAATTATATACTTATCACTGAGAAAAGTACCAACTATAGTAGTATGATTCTATATTTGGAAAACAATATATCAACGTTACAAAAATTATTTAATCCATTTAAATGAAATAAAAATGTATTTATCTATTTAATAAGATTTAAATTTATATTAATTTTTTTTAATAAATTAATATTAAATTAGTATATACAGTTTATCACAAATAACTCATTTTTATATAAATTTAAAAAATGATGTTCTTTTATTATACTATCTTTGTGACCTCAATTTAAAATACCCTAATCCCACTACCAATTTTCCCACACACCACCCTTAATCAGAAATTAATATTATTTATTTGTAATAAATAAATATTATGTTTTTAATACAATAAATACATCAATAAAATAAAAAATATTATATTATAATGAATTAATAAATTGAAACTCTTAAAGATAATATAAAATCTTGTGTAATATTAACTTGAGATTGATTATTACACATGAAAAATGATTTGAGAATCGTATCCCTAAATTATCATGTTAAGACAATAAGGTTTTTTATCTTATTAATATTATATTTTTTATTTGAAATAAATTTTTGACATTGAATATAAATATACACTTTTATTCATACCTGGAACACTATGTGTTTGATTATAATGTGATTAATTCTAAAAAATTAAAAAAAATGATAATGTTTCTAAATTGTTAGTACTATATGTTTTTTTTCATTGTTGCTAGTGAGTGATGTTTGTGTTGAACTTAAATGTCAATTTTAAAATGAAAAGATATAATTTGGGTCATATTTCAGCACATCATATGTCAAATTGATCTGAATATTATTTTTAGACATTAAAAATGATGTATGGAGTTTTTATAAAATTTATTAAGGAATCATGAAAGTGTTTTCTTGGTTTTGATTATGTGATGCACTTTTGGAAATATAACATTTGTTTTAAATAAAAAACAAAAAATTCAGTATTATTTGGTACACCATTTTCCAGATTGATATATAGTAAATTATAACACATCTTAGGAAAATTAGGGTTAAATTTTCTAATGATTCTAGAAAACACGAGTGTTTTTTCTTAGTTTTTAGTGGGTGATGCATGTTCAGAAATAAAATTTCACTTCTAAATTAAAAAACAAACTTAAAGTCATATTAGGAACATCATGTGTTGGATTTACGTGAGGTTAATTTATATATGTCAAAAATGAATTTTTTTTCATAACATATTTGGTAAACATAGTTTTATTTTCTTTTTTTAGTTAGTGATTCATGTTTAAAATTAGAATGTCACTTCAAACTAATAACAAGCACTTTGAGTCATTCTGGGAACAATACATGTCAAATTGATGAGTGGTTAATTCCACAATGTCAAAAATGACTGCAATATTATATTAATAAAATGAAAATAAAATTATAGGATATTTTATTTTATTTTAATTAGTAGAAGAATTTTTTGAACTAAAATGTCACTTATAAACTGAAAACTACCAATTTCTATTATATTTGGAATACCATGTGTTAAATTGACATATATTTGATTCATATACATCAAAAATTTTTTTTAGATTTTTTCCAAATTTATTAAGACAATATGAGAAAATTTTCTTAGTTCTAAATATGTGACACATGCTATGAACTAAAATTTCATTAATAAATAAAAACACACAAATTAAATCACACAAATCACATTGTGCATCATATTGATATTCAGTTGATTTAATCATTTAAAAAAATGACATATTAATAATTTTTTGAAATTTTAAATACAATTTATGTGAATTTTAATAATTTTCAGTGATTGAAACACAATTTAATTATAAATTTCAATTTTAAATTGAAAACACACCCATTAATTTACACTAGGAACTCTTTGAGCCAGATTAATGTGTGGTACATTTCCACACATAAAATGGTTTAATGAAAATGATTATATTATATAGATATAATATAGGAGAGTTTTTAAAATTTTGATTATATGATTTGTGTTTCAATATGAAATGTCAATTATAAATAAAAACATTCACTTTGAATCATTTTGGGTACATCTTGTGTCAAATTGATGTCTGTTTAATTGGAATTTTTAAAAAATGAGTTATAAACCATTTTACTAAATTATAAAGAAAATTAGACTACATTTTATTTATTATTAGTTACTGAATGAGGTTTTAAACTAATATGTTACTTTTAAAATAAAAATATATTTTTTTAGACATAACGGGCACACCATGTGTCAGATTAATGTGTATTTTATTCTTAAAAATTACAAATTTTTTAGGTATTATTTTCCTAAATAAAAAATAAAATGTTAGAAAATTTTCTTTATTTTGGGTATGTGACACATGTTTTGAAAAAAAATCCAATTTTAAATAAAAATAAGCACTTTATGTTATGCCGACCACACTTTGTTTCTGATTGGAATTTGAAATATTCCTACACATCAAAAATTACTTATGTATCTATGACATAATGTATCAATAATATCCATGTTATTTTTATCAGTTATCACGGAGTAACACATTTTTTGAACTAAAATGTAACTTATAAACTGAAAACACACAACTTTGAGTAATTATGGGATCTTCGCATGTTTAATTAATATATAGTTAACTCATACATGTGATGAAGGAATTGAGGATTACTTTACTAATGTTTCTCGAAAATATATGATTTTTTTCTTTATTTATTGTATATTATGTTCATTTTTATCTAAAATTTCCAATATAAATAATAAAAATTAGTTTTTTTCATATCTCACACACTGTGAGTTTGATTAATATATGGTTAAATACTACATGTCCAAAATTACATATAAGTTGTTTTATTAAATAATATTTATAATTTTAGTCAATTTTCAGATTTTTTAATGACTGATATATTTTTTAAACTATAGGGTATATTTTAAAATAAAAACATGCACTTTGAGTTATATCAGAGATATTATGTCTCATATGAATATTAGGAAAATTTAGACATATAAATTATTAATTATTGGTCATTTTATAAATTTATAATTTAAATAAAAGAAATTATAGGTTTCAAGTTTTTGGAATATACTTGGAATTAAAATTCAAATTTTCAATAAAAACATTATCTTTTAGTCATACCAACTATACCATGTGTTATATTGTGGTAAAATTGATTCCAAAAAAATCAAATATAACACCCCAAAATGAAAAAATATTTTTTTTATTCCTTTAACGTATTTGACTTGGAACAAAGATCTTAAAAAAATAGTGAAATATATTTTCTATATTTAATATCTTCAATTTCTTATGAAACAAAAACCCAAGTCGAAATGAAATGTAATATAGTATACCGTTATGACCTATCCATTAAACTAGATGGTATGAATAGTACTAACTACATAGTTAATAATATGGTTATATATTGAATCTAAATAGAATTAAGACCATTTAAAAGAACAAAATTGTATTCTTAAAATTGTTCTTTTTCTAAAAGCTGGTTTATTCATTCTATAAACACATATTTTGAAATTATTTTTTAAACCTTTCATAAAATACACATTAAAAATTATTCAATCTAGAAATCATCATAATTTTTTTTATGGTCACATTTTGGGATTTTTCTGGAATATTTTATTTTTTGATAAACAATGATAAGGGGACCTTTTCTCAATTATAACTTATGTATAATAATGTGATTTTTCTTGATGAATAAATATTAAAAAATAAAGAAATTAATAGACAAAAGTATGAAAATAACAAATGATAATCAATGAGAAGGTGATAAGATTCCCTAAAAGGATAAAATGTGATATTATAAAGTTGAATATGGTTATTTTATAATATAAAAACACAATTATAATCATTATAAATGTGGTAAAATTGTGTTGATCTTAATAGAATCACAAGGTAAAGGATTTTGTAACTCAATTTCTATTCACATCATTAATCTTCTATATCATTTATTTTCTCATTAAATGATTATGTGTGTAATTAAATTTTATTATTTTTTGTTTTATTTATACTGTTATATGTTTATGTAAATTTTATTCATATATTATATTAATTGGTTGATCCAAAATTCAATTATATGATCTTTTTATGTGATTTTATCTCAATTTCCATTAATTGAGGCACATTGGTATATTATAAACAAATTAATTTTATAAGAAGTATAAACATCCCATTTCACATGTAAAATAATGAATAATTCAAACCAAATGGTATTTTATGATTCAATTTTATTTATTTAATCCATGTGGATTTTTCATGAAAATTACAATGTGGTTGGGGACCTTGTCTCAGTTTCCCTTCTTTAGGGAATATTGTAATAATATTCTCGTAGTTTCTTATATGGTTCATAAACCACACATTTGACAAATATGATCAAGAGTACATAATAATTATAGGTATTATAAGTTGTAATATTTAATTACTTCATGAAATGGAATTATGATTGAAAATTACCAAGTTATAAATAATTTCATAACTCAATTAATTTTCATTGGGATATATTACATCTTTTTTTTAATATTCTTATATTAGGTATGTAATGACTTCTAGTTATCATATGTTATATTTTAATTTTTTAGACTTGATTTAAATTTGATACAGATAATATATTTATTAATTACTTCTCACATCCATGTTATAATATTTTTAAGGGATTATTCGAAATCTCATTAAAATCTATATTGATTATTATTCAATTTAGGTAGATGAAATATATTTGATCAATTTATAATAAAAACATTACATTTAATTATTCTATGGTTATACATGATATTTTTATGTAAATTTCCCATTTTACACTCTTGAAAATTATATTTATTATTAAAATGTATTTATAAAAATACGACTTTATTTCTATCATTATTCTGAAATTGGTTTTCTTCAAAAACCTATTATCTAAAAAATATGTTGGAAAATAGTTCTAACTATTTTTTAAAAAGTTTATTAAATTTATTTTTACCAATATTGAAATATTACATAATTTTTTAAAGGAATCACCATTTGGTTTTCAAAACATTTCTCTTTTGGATTTTATAAAAAAGTGAAATGAATATTTGTTCTAACATAATTGACATATAATGAATTTCATTCCATTATGAAAAATAAATATTTTAACAAATACATTATAATTTTAAAGGGTTATTTTCAAGTAAAATTTTTTAATAGGTTTTTAGAACATTTATTTTTAAAGGTATATTTTAAAAAAGATCAATATATTTTGTTCAAGAATGGTTCAACATAACTTTTTATTATATTATTATTTATAAATAAAATCACCCTTTATTGTTACGCCAATGGATACATGTTTTATTGACATAATCTTTATTATTTTTATGGAATGTTTATTATAATTTTTACCAGGGTATGTATTGACAAAAACTTTCATGACTCATTTTCATTTGTTATCTTTCCCTTGAAATATTCACTAACCTATGACGAGTCTACAATAAATTTACACTAAATATTAATGTTATTTATCTTTGATATGGTTATTTATAATATATTACCTAATTTTTATATTAGGTTTTTTACATTGAATGTTATTATATTAACTTGGGAAATACTAATAATATATGTTCCATAATCAATACAGATATTAAATGGTAAGGAATATTGATTCATGAATGAAATATATTATTCTATACATGATGAATCCTTTGGACCTATATTTATAGTTGGGGGGAATTTATTATATATCTTCTCGACTCATCGTCAGGTCTCATGAGATCTTTTAGTAAGCTATTATTTGACTAGATATCTACCTATTGTTTGAAATATATTTTGAAATGTCTTGACAATAGAGCTACCATGTTCCAGACACATAAGATCCAAATAATTTAGTTATTATTATCCAAGATATTTTCATAATTATATTATCTCTGGTTTCATTTATCTGTTATTTTACTGATTAAATGGATTTTTTGTTAGCTTATTCACCTTTATATATTCATTATGCCTTAAAAATTGAATATATAATAGTTATTGATTAATTTTAATGTTTTTTCATTTATTTACACTTCCATATTGACAATCCATTATTGATTCTAGACAAATTTCACTGTACTTAACCCTTACTGAGTAGTTGAGGTCAACCATATCTATTTTCCTATCCAAATAACCCTTGAATAGTACTATTACTAACATGATGGGGTATTCAAAACGGAATACTAATATTATTGAAAAAATATAAATATTGTAATTTTTTTTCAAATGTTATTCTAGAATCAATTATGTATCTATTCTACAAAGACAATTAAACTATTTGGTCATTTGGGATATGATTCCCTGTATATTTTTCTAATACAATTGAGTATACACCAGATTAAAGATACTATTTTTGGAATTTATGGTTGGTATAAGAGGATGTTTAGTAGAAACATTTTGAACTAGACTATGAAAAACATCAATATCTGAATTTAACCCTTTGATGAAAATTTAAGATATGTATAGAAAAACAACATAATGTTTTGGGAAGGTTAATATTTTTTTGTTTTCATAGAAATAAAACCCATTATTGATACTAAATTTGGATTTGGTTCTAGAACAGATGTTCATAAGGGTACTAACTATGTAAAGGGATAATTTCACTTTCCCTGATCATCTCGTAGTACAGAAAACTGTTTCTTAGTATGCACTTGTTTGGTCACTCCAAAGGGATATGTTTTGGATAATTCTTCATTTATTTACAAACTATTATGAATTATTTTAATAGATAATAAAAATGAATGACCTGGGATAAACCAATGGCGACATAGGATAGAAAAGTTAATTTCATGATTTAAAAATCATATAAATTTGTATATTGTACTACCAATATGAATATTTTTTTCCACTAAATTTTTTATAGAGTCAGATTAAAGAACTCGAAGAAATTATGTTAACATTGAACATGGTGGAAAATATAGTGACTATCAGAAACCAAATGGGATAAATAAAAATTGAAAATTAATCTAGTTATTCAAAATAAATTCTCTATTTTGTTTACAAAAATATTCTTTCACCAACTCCCAGACTCACTAAATATGAGAAGGATGGTGTCTGCTAAGGGATTGAGTGGTGGATACAATAGAGGAATAAAGGATCCATTTCCTTCATGTCTTAAATTTGATAATATAAATCCATGAAAGTTTATCAAATGAATTAGAGAAATCATTTATTTGGAAACAAATGATATAATGGAAATAATTGCTGAGGAAAAAAAAGTGTACAATAAAAGGAAACAAATTCCATCATATGAATCCATTTGTAGTTAATAATTGTATTTTATTAGAACCTAGGATTTATTAAATTCATGTAACTCTTCAAAATAGTAAACTATAAAAAAATTAAGGTCCTATGAAAAAATGGATGATTTATTTATATATCGCGGTTCAAGAATTAAATTGTAGATGTTTTTTAACATTTTAATTTTAGTGATATGAATTATTAAACATATAATAATTTTGGTTTATTTTTTAAGAATTTTTTTTCATTAATATAATAGTTATGGATATCATTATAGGTTTATGAGTTTAAGATTGATCATATATTAAAACTCAAAAAAAAACCGTTTTTATGATTTATGTAATGGGAGTCTACCAATATTAATGATATTTAGTGAGAATTATATGTAATGTATATCTTTTATTAGAGAATTTATTTGATGAATAATTCAGGAAAAATTTATATACATAAGATTAATGGTATTGATAAATTTTAGGGATAATCTGATAATTAATGAAATTAAAATAAAAGTAAAATAATATTATTGTAATTTGTAATTTTTTTATTGAAGACATTTGTAAAAGTTTATATAATAATAAATTATAATTCAAGGATTACATAATATTTTATTCAAAACTATATATAAATTATATTAATAAGGTTTTATAAAAATGAAAAACCACATTCTGAGGGATAACTCATCATGTATGGTAGAGACATGTTCCTAAAACCCATAATTGAATGAAGATATGGGTTTAAAACCTACCAGTAGCCTCTTATATTTTATGTTTAATATTTTATTTGTTAAACAATTTGAAAAATTAATATTAATGTTAAACTAGTGGTGTTACTTATTAGGATTAAAAATTAATGTATTATATTGGATATCCTTTGATAATCATTGTGGTTTTTGAAAAAAGTTATTGACATATGAAATTACAAGTCACTCTTTTATGGATAATATGATACGTTAAAAGTTAATTTTAGATCTTCATGGATAAAAAAAATATTTTTTGGATTTCCATTTCTTGATGTAAGTTATATATTGGATATTGACAAAAGAAAAACCAATGGGTGATTTTTTGAAATAGAAATATATAAAGTATGTATATTTAATTATATTATTTTAAGTAAAACAATTAAACAACATCGGGGAAAATAATATTGAAAAAAAACATTATAATATTACATTCATATCCAATTAATCATATAGCCTTTCAAGTGATCACATATTTATGATTTTGAGTCAGTTAACATTAAATTTATTATTCTCATTCATGTGATCAATGAAATATTTCATTCTCTATAATTATTTAATATTTTATTCCATGTAGATATATTTACCTACCACCAATTTTCTCCTACATGGTAATAATGTAATTTTTTATTCCATATCAACTTTGTATCTGCCTTTCACTCTTAATAATGTGATGTTTTATTAACTCTTTTAATGATGTGGTTTTTTAGAAAAACAATTTCCAAATATCATACCCTTCAATACAATGATCGACATTAAATTGTAGGGAAACAATTTATTTAAGGCGAGGATAATATATCACCACAAAATTCAAAAATAAGAACATTTTATTTTATATTTTATGTGACCTGGAACATCAATATTTAATAACCTGGGGGATATATTTTATAAAATTTAATCACACAGATTGATTGTTGAACATGAATCACAATGTCTAAATGAACTATAATATAGTATAGCATTATAAAATATCCATTATTTTTTAGAATATGAATAATTATTACAAAATAATGAAAATTATGTGAGTATATTTATTAAAAAGGTAATAGTCATTTAAAAGAAAAAATGTTTTATGAAAAAATGTACTTTTTTTAAAATATGCCTTAGTCAGGATTGGAATATGTAATTTAAAATTAATTTTTAGGAAATCAAGATATTTTTTGTAATTATTAAAATTATTTTTAAAAGAAAAATTTCAATATTATCTTATGGTTATGTTTTGTGTTTTTTTTGAATTATTCTATTTTTTAATGAATAGTCAAAAATAAAGAATTTTAATTAAGGCCTTCCTTTTAAATTAAATTATTTATAATGTTAAATTATATTATTATATTTTAAAATAACCATTAATAAGAATATATATATATATTTAATAAACCAACTTTGGTCCTTGGAATAATTTTCATGTTGAATTTTGATATTAAAATATTGTAAGCATTTGAAAATTTTTCACTATCAAAACCTACATTATCATCATGTCTATGGGAATAATTATAACATAATTTTTTACACTTATGTAAATGAAATTTAAAAATATATATATTCAACTAAAAAATTTAAATTTTATAATAATAATAGAATACTTTTTTAGAAAAATTAATTTTGAAAATAGGAAATGTTATTTACCATTGTTAATGTAAAATTTAGTATAACCAGGGGTTAAACTAAGAAGGTAACTTTTTAAATGACCTAGAAACATCTAGAAATAATATTTATTAGACAAAAATCACTTCAATACTTATAATGATATAATATATTCTCATTTTCTATCTTTTCTCAAGTGAATAACTTTATCATTTTTAATTTTTTATAAAGTTCCTCGTAATTTACAAGGTGGTTCCCTTTGCGAACTTATAAAATAAGACTCCGTCATATCATTTATTGAAACATAAAAATCCATTTCTCTCAAAAAAAAACCTTTAAACGTTATCTCCAAACAATCTTAGTCACATTATTTATCTTTTTTCATATGAAAATAATATCTCTGTAGTCCCTAAGAGAATATCTAAATGAGGTTTCCCTTATAGAAGTAATTATCATAACAAATATCATTCCATTTAATTATTCTTTTTACACATTAAATTATGTAGTAAAACATCCAATATATTGACACCAGTAACTCAAATATACATTTATGTTTTTATGATGAATTAAATATATATATCCATCTCCACTTATATCATATAAGAAATAAAATAATCGATCATGTGCATGGCAGACTGTCGTTGTACGAAAAAAGGTAGTTCATTCGCCATCACCAAAATTAAATGATGGTTATAATGATCGATTTTACACATGTATATGGTATTAATAATATTATTATATTTTTATTATATTAATATAACATATACAATTTGTGTTTCATTCTATTTCAAATTATATAATGTTCTTCAGGTGTATAAAGGACTACTTCCTTGTGAAGCAATGTGATTCATTTGTCAATAACATTTTATATAGAATGTAATAATTATATTATTAATGAATAAATGTGATTTATATGATATTTATTCTATATAATAAATATAAAACCCATTTCATTACCCTTCAACCAGTTAAGGGAATGTAATCCTCACTCGGGTGTACCTATGACCTACTGTATCCATGAAGCGGTGTGATTCATTTTCTATTAAAAATTTTTAACAGCCACTATAATAAATTATATACTAGGTAAATATGATATTTATACCATTATTATAATTTTATATATTAATTAAATATATATTATGTATATGAATTATAATATAATGAAACCTACATTATAATATAAGGTAATTAACACAAATAAATAATTAATATATTTAAAACCAATCAATGAACTGGGGATTTTATATTTTTATATGGATAAAATATGATATTAATTTTTTTAATAGAGTTATTTTTAAAAAAAAATATGTTAAAAACATTATATAGTAGGATAATGTTTGTTCTTAAAAAAATTATGCGTGAGGTAAGGGATTATATAACTCAATTTCCATTCATTAAGTTAAACTTCTAAACCATTGATTATTACCTGATAAGATTATATATGAAATTATATTTGATAATTTTATGATTTATTTCCACTTTCTCTATTTTGTATTAAATTTTATACTCTTAAAAAATTCAGATATTAATCTCCACTTTAATTATATGACCTTTGAAAGGGATTTCTTCTCAATTTCCTATCATTAAGAGGAATTTTCATGCTATGCACCAATTTCAGCTGTATTAAGTATACAGTAATAATTGAATATATAATAAAAGGGATAAATTATTACTCATTTTATTTTATTTTTCAATTTAGTTTATTTCACCCAAGTGGATATTTCTTGTATATTTTAAAGTGGTAGGGGACTTCATCTCAATTTACCTTCATTAAGGAACAACATAATTTTATTCGGCTAATTCCTTTTCTTGGGTATATAAACATCCCCATTGACTAGTAATATGATTTTTAATTAGTAATTCCTAGTATTATAAGTTTAGATATTGAACTACTTCACCCAATGTAATTGTAATTTAATATTACCATGTGGTAAAAAATTTCTTTACTCATAATCTCTAAATTGGTTTATATTACTTCTTCATTATCTTTGATATTATAATATTATGTGTGTAATGTCTTTTCATTATTTTATATTTTATTTCGAATTTTTTCATGTTTATTTAAATTTGATTCACATAATATATAAATTTGTTAATTATCACTTCAATGTTATGATCTTTGTAAGGGTTTATTTCAACATATCATTCAAATCGATACTGTTTTGTCTTGAATTTCAATTGAAGGAAAATATTTGTTTATTTTATAATAAAACAATTTAATTTAATTATTATATAGTTATTCATGATATTTTGAATTAACATTACAAATTTTCCACTCTTGGTTACATAAAATAATTTATAATTTTTTTAAGAAAATCATACTTCATTTCCCTATTTAGTCAAGAAATGTGTTTTTACTATAACAATATTTTATTAAAAAATTAATTCTTTTAAAAATATTCTAAAATATTTATTAAAGACATTTTTACACTTTTTTAATTTTTACATAAAAATTGAATTGAATATCTATGTCATTTTAAAAATGAGGCATGTATGGAGTTTACTAAAAATTTAAATTAATTATTATTTTAAAATACTCTGCATTTATAAAATATCATGCTAACATTACCAATTAGTGTTTCAATACATAATCTATCAGTATAAAAGTTTATTTCAATGAAAAATATTTTCATATTTTGTGATATTTTTGTTTTCAAAAATTATTTCCAAAATGAAATTGATATTTTCCAAAAGAATTATTTTAATTATCTTGTTATGGAATTTATATACATAAAATTTAACAAACTTATATCCTAAATCCAATTGGTATATTTTTTATTGATACCATCACTATTCATTATATTTTTGGGTTTTTTTAGTTTGTATAAATAAATATTAAGATTAACTTTCTTGATTCATTTTGGTATTTGTTAACATTCCCATGAATTATTAACTTTTCAGTAATCATTAGACATTAAATTTCCCATAATTATCCATATAATTTATCATGGGTATATTAATTACTTAATTTTTTACGCATTTCTATATATGATTTCTTATATTCAATTTTTTTATTGACAATGGAAATATTTATAATCTCTATTCTTTCATCAATGTGAATATTTAGTGGTAATTAATATTTATTAATGAATTAATTCAATTATCAGAAATATGTGGAATTCATGGACCTGTAGTGTGGGTTAGGGAACATTTTTGTATAACACCTCAATGAATCACTAGGTATCAGGATAAAAATTACCAAGATAGATTTATATTATACTCTATCATGTATTTTAAATGGTCCCATGAAAGGTCTTAAAAGTACTAGAATCTTAGTACTAATACATGACATATGATAATTAATAATTTCATTCATTATGAATTTAGTTATTATTATCAATGATATTTTCACAATGATATTATCTATAAACTTATTTCATTTTAAGTTTATTGTTGAACTGGAATGTTTTTTCAGTTAATTACCTTTCAATAATGATTAAGGATTCCCTATCTATGAATGTCAAGTTATTTTTTAAATGGAATGTATGTTAATTTATTTTCCTTTCAATACTGATTATCTATTATTGATTCATGATATCTTCTGATGTACATAATAGTTACTAAGCATTTGTGATCACACTTATTTTTTGTTTTTTCCTTAAGAATCAGTTATGTTTACTATAAAAGGGAATGATAGAGGGAATAATGTTAATCAAGAAAAAATTATGTTTTAAATTCAATTTTCAAGTGTAATGAAATACTCAATTATGTATCTAGGTTACTAGGACTAATAAACTATCTGGTCCTTCAAGGTGTGAATATATTAATATTATTCAAATGTTTAAATAATACACTAACTCCGAGTTATTGGGGGTTTTGGTCACTATCATCGGTTTTAGAGGAAGTATAGTAATAACATTAGAAACTAGATTAATGAATTAATATATTAGATAATGTAACCCTATCATATACATTGATGGTATGTATAGAAGAAAATCATAAAGTAACGGTAATTTATATATTTTATTATTTTTCAGGGAAATAAATCTATATATAGATACTAAAAGTGGATGTAGTTATAGATGATATGTATTGGGGGTTTATAATTCCAGAATGGGAATATTGGGCTTGACCTAATGATCACCTAGTGCATGAAAAATATCCATTAGTTAACCTAGTTTGTTAATCATGTGGGATATACTTTAGACATTTCACATTTTATTTGAATACCATTATAAAATATTTGAATTGATGATTACCATGAACATCTTTTTCCAAATCTATTTTTATTTTTATTAATAAAAATTGGATGCATGATTTAAACATTATACAAAGGATTATATGGTTTTCCCACTACAATTATTATTTCTCACGCTATTCTATTTGTTTTTGTTAAATGTATAGAAACTAAAGCAATCATATTTACAATGACCATGAAGTTTAATTTGGAGACTATGAGGATCCAAATGGGATGATTAAAGCAATGAAAGATATCCTGACAAATCCCAATCTTTTACATTTAATTATTATTAACATCTTTTACGTTAATCAACACATTGGCTAAAAAAACAGAATAGTGAATTATTATATGACATCTAGTGGTGGATACTATTTAGGATATAATTATTGAATTAATTAATTTCATAAATTTTTTAATATAAACCTAGTAAGGGTCCTAATGGAATGTTAAACTGGTGTTTTTATAGAAAATAAGGGCACAAAGAAAATAATTATTGATGAATAATTAAGTGTACCATGAAATGAAATAAATATAATGTTAGGGATATATTTATAGTTCATTTTCCAAAATTATAGGAACATAATGATTATCCAGGTCAACTCCCTATTCAATAGGGTAGACACTAATCCTAAGATGGACCTATATTGAAATGAAACTGATGCATTTTTATTGTATTGGGTTTCAATAAATAAAGTTTTCAAGTATTTTTTTACCAACGATATTTTGGTAATAATAATTATGAATCATATAAGTAATTTGTTAAATTTTTTAATAATATTTGTCTTCATTAATATATGAGTTATGGATACCATCATAGGTTTTTTTATCTTTATATTGATCAAAAGATCAATTTCATAAACACTGTGATTTTGGTTTTATGTGATGGGATTCTACTATGATCAAAGATTTTTTGGGATACAATATTTGAAATTATACGTATTAGTGTACTTTTTTAGGAATGTTGGATTTAAATTTTATAGACATATATTAATGGTATTGTAAACCATTTTGATTAATAATATCATTAATTCAAATATAATAATAACATGATAATATTATTATAATATTTTAAAAGGATATTAAAAACTTTAGTAATTTTTTTAATTATTATTTCTATTTCATGGATGTCCATAATATTAGTTTGAAACATTTATAATAATTATATTAATATGGTTTTAGCAAAAGAAAAACCTACATGTTGTGTGGAAACCTATAATGACACGAATGGATATGGGACAAGAACCCAAAACAAAAGGATGCTGAGGGTTCATCACCTTCCAATAGTGTACTTGATATCATTGTTAATATTTAATTAGTTTAATGATGTAAAAAAAAATATTAATGATGAAAAAGTGGTTTAACTATATGGCTCAATAGATTAATTTATAATATTAGATAACTTGTGCTAACTATAGTGGGTTTAAAAAATAGTTAAGGGAATATATAAAGTTTTTTTTCTTTTTCATATATCTTACAATTTAAAAAAAATATAATTTTATTGTTTTAGGAATATAAAATTCATTTTTAGATATTCATTTCTTAGAGTAATAGATGAATTATTAATTGATTAATGCATAACCAAAGGATGAAATTGTTCATATAAAATAAAAATACTTCAAGTCTATATTTATTTATATTTATATATAAAAAAATAATTCCTAAACTGTAAGAAAAAAATATTGAAATAAAAACGTTTTCATGATACATTCTTGTCATATTAATTAGATTTCATTTTATACCATTATAGGTTTCTGGTTTTGAGGTCCTTAACTTTCCATTTATAATTCACATTAATCTAATCAATGACATCTTATAATATCTATAATAATTCACTCTTTTCTTCCATGTCCATTTAATTACATGTAACTAATTTTCCCAATATTGGAATTCTAGTTATGGGTTATTCCATTTGACATATTTATTTCCCTTTCTCTCTTATTATGTGTATGTTTTGTTAACTTTTTTATGAAGTGGGATTAAAAAATAAAATATAAAAAACATGATTATAGTTATAATGTTTTAATTTTTGGGACATAATTTATTTAATAATGTTAGAATATAAAAACATGATATTATAAAATTGTATTATTTTATTTGATATCATTGAGACACGAATAATTGATCTTAAACAACCCATTGAATACTTTTCTTTTAATTTATTCTCTTCGATATCTTGAAGAACAAAGAAGCCCGACTCTAAATAAAATGTAATATACAATATCATTATAAAAAAGACATCAAAATTGATTATATTAATAGAAATAATTATTTATAAAAAATATGGTAATATATTTTTTAAAATAAAATAATAATCATTTTAATGAAAATTAAATTGATTATGAAAAACTATATTTTCCCTTAAATAAGGATTATTCATGCATCGTACACATTATTTAAAACTAAATTTTAAATATTTTAGAAAGTATAATTGAAAATATAAAAATAATTTTCTAGATATTAATAAAAAAAATGATATTATGTTGATTTTTTAAAATTTCATTGAAATATATCATTTTTAATGAATATTGAAAAATACAGAATTTTATATGAAAACATCCCTTTAATTTAAATCATTTACAAAGTGAAATTATATTTTTAATTTTTTTAAATGTAATATTTTCTCAATTGTATATATATATATATATTAATATAATTTATTTCATGAGAATAATTGTTATATTTAATGTTGATATAATAACATTATAAATGTTTTATCATTTTATCATAGAAAATACCACTTTCTTGTCGCATATGTGGGATTTTACTTATGTAAATTGAATTTGTAAAAATGGAAACCATATTTATATTAGAATAATTTATATTATATATAAATGTCAACATAAATCTTTACCTAAATGAATAATAATAATAGTTAGAATTATTTACCACGATTAAGTTAAAATGCGTTTACTATAGGGTTTAACTAAGAATATAATAGTGAAAATTACCTAAAAAAATGTTGTAATCATATTTTATATCCATATATATGCCATATAATTATAAATATATTATTTTGGGTCTTTTAGATTCTTTTATAACGTAAATGTCTTCATGAATTTGGATTTCAGTAGGAAATTTCCAAGTAAGTTCCTAGGAGCCCCCATTTCTTATCAAATAAAAGGGAACTCCACCCCCTATCTTATTAAAACCTCCAAATTAATTTCGATTGATAAAATACTTAATTATTATCTCCCCAACATACTTATTAAAATAATATATATTCCTACCCAAAGACCATAACTAGGTTTCTTAAAATAAGGTCTAATGAATGTTCCTCTTAAAGAAGGTTATTATCTTAACAACAATAATTTATTTTCATTATTCTTTCCCAAATTAAAATATTTTTTAGAAATAATACAAAAAAAATATATTTATTCAATATGTGAGGTTTTTATTATTTTTATGTAATAATAATTATCTATGTCCACTTACATCAAAAGGGAAATGAAATTAATGATCATGTGTATAGAGGACTACCACCTGGCGAACCGATGTAGTAAATTTTACATTATAAAATTAAAATGATGGATATAATAATATATTAACAAATTTATATTATATATATGATTTTTCATACATATGTAACTTTAATATAAAATATACATTTTTTTGTTGCATTCTGCTTCAGAAAATATAATGATACTCATGTGCACCGTGGACTACTTCCTCAGAAAGTGATGTGATTATTTTCATAATTACATATTAAATGGAATTAAATAAGAAAAAAATTAATGATTATATTTGATATATATGATATTTATTTTTAAAATATAATATATCACCCACTTATAGACTATTTCACCCATTAAAGGAATGATATCATCACTCCAGTATAAGTACGACCTACCGTCTCTATGAAGAGATGTGATTAACTTTCCATGAACAGATTATATGAGTTGTCATATTAACTTATGTAATGAGAAAATATGTTATTTATACCATTAATATCATTATATATATATAAATTAATTAATTATATATTATTATTTAGAACATCATCATTTAGGATGAAACATGCTTGATAAAACAAGGAAATTAACACCTGCAACAATGAAAAAATGATAAATAATCAATGAATGGGTTATAAGATGATGTAAAAGTATATATATTACATTATAATTTTTAATATGGTTCTAGTAGAAAATAAAAACTTCATTAAAACCATTATACATGTGTTAAATGTACATTCATTTAAAAGGAAGAATGACATATGGTATTTTATAACTCAACTTCCATTTATTGGGTTAAAAATCCACTTCATTAATTATATCAAGATAAAAATGTGGGTGTAATGAAGATTGATTTTTTATATTATATATAAAAATTATTCACGTTGATTTAATTTTTTTAATTATAATCAATTCATTTATTAATCCCCACATAAATGATATGATCATTTTATATGATTCTATCTCAATATATTTCATTGAGGAACATTTGAATGTTTTTCACAAATTTCTTATATATGTTTTATAAACATATATCTCACATGTAGTATTAGAAATACATTATAAATCATGTTATTTTTGGTTTAAATATGAATTATTTCATCAAATTAGATTTGGATTGATTATTATAAGGGGCCAAGGGACTTCGTCTAAATTTACCTTCATTGAAGCATATTGTAATGTTATACTCAAAATTCCATTTATGTCTGTATATATAGATCATTTGACATGTTATATAATTAATTCAGAATAATAATTGTTAAAATAATTTTCAAAATTTAATTATTACTTAAAAGGGGAATATACATGAAAATTAACAAGTGGTAAAGAATTTCATATCTCAATTGGTTTTCGTTGGGTTATATTATTTCTTCATTGTCAATGATATTATATCATAATATGTGTAATAAATTATTATTATATTATATTTTATTTAGACTTTATTCATGTGGATTTAAATTTTGTACACATTAATGATTAATTCATTAATTCTATCTTCAATTTCTTGATCTTTTAATGGGTTTTCTTCAAAATCTAATTCAAAGAAAGATTTTTTATTTTTGAATTTTCGATGAAATAAATTATTTGGTCATTATATAATAACACATTTCATTTTATTATCCTCTAGTAAATAAATATTTTTTAATATCATAGTATATTTTTTTTTCATAAATTTGTTTATAAAATAATTTAGAAAATGTTTTTATGATTTATTTGAGTTGATTTCACTCTTCGATCCGAAATCAATTTTCTACCAAAACCCTGATTTCTAATTTTTTTAAAAAATGATTTAAAAATTTATTATTTATTTTAATTTATTTCAATTTTAAGTAGTTTTTCTTTTATAAATATTTCTCAATGGAATATTAATTTCATTTTAAAAAAATGATTATTTGTATTTAAATAAAAATTAATAGATATATTTATCTTAATGTAGACAACATGTATAGAATTTATTACCATTATTAAAAATAAAATTTTTGTAAATTCATTTATATGATTGAAATGTTATTTTTGAAAAAAGTAATTTTAATTTTTTTTGAACTGGTACTTATTAATGGTGAATTTCAAAATTAAAATTATATTTTTATATGAATGATTTTAAATATAATTTTATGGTATTTTTATTCATCAATGAAAAAACTAATTATTTTTACTCCATTCGATATATGTTGTATTTATAGAATCCTTATTATTAATAAGGATGGATTATTATCATTTTCAATGTAATCTATTAACATCCACTTTCTTGATAGTTTTTTTGTTAATAACTTTACCTTGAAATTATCACTTTCATGTGATCATTTGACATTAAACTTTCATAAATATCTTAATTATTTATCATGGTTATGTTTAATGGTTAAACTGTATCTCATTTTTGTAAAATATTTTTTATTTGAATGTTATTATATTTTTCTTGGGAATTATTGATAATTCATATTGTTTATTCAAAAGGTATGTTTTATGGTAATAAAAATTCATTCATGCACTAAATAAATTATTCAATATAATAGAAATGATTTGGAACTATAGTTATAGGTTTGGCCCATTATTATATAGTCTTATTATGCATTGATAGGTCCCATGAGACAAATATATATTATAACATTAAATGGGTTTCCTATTGATTGTTTAAACTATCTGGTAGAATGAATTGAAAGTATAGGTATCGGTTTCCTAATACATGAAATCCAATAATTAAGCATTTCCTTAATTAAGAATCCATTTATTTCAAGGCCCTAACCTTAAACATTACATAATCTTCAGTTAAGTAATAAATACACTTTTAGGATCTTTTCTAGTTTATAGTTTTATAGAATTATGAAATAACTATTACATTATAGACCCAAACATTACATGTGGACAGTTATACTCAGTATCCACTTTTTTCACCAATGGATACCATTTAAATAAATCATGATTTATTTAATTTTTGATAAAAGTATTCATGACTTCTTCCTTTCTCTTAACAATACTTATATCCTGTAAAAAATATTTAAAAAACATGGGTCGAGCATAAAAAGACCAGTATTGAATATAAAATAAGGAATAAAACTATTAGTCCATGAATATTTAAAACACATTAAAATATTTAAAAAAACCATACTTTTCACCCGTAAAATGTAAACTACATAGATTACATCAGGTAATCATTTGATTCATAAAAAACATCATCTAAGTCATGAAAAATAAAGGTCACTTGTTTTATCCATATAATTTTTACATTGAAGCTTTCCCATCTATATAGTGAGTAACATTGATGGTTACGTTTGGCATACCTATCACAGTATATTCCCAAAACTCTTAGGAGAAACATTATCATATACCACCATCACAATACCCAATACTTCAGTGATATATCATGGGCTTACCCTCCAATATATTATCATGGGACCACCTATATACGTAAGTAATTCCCATGATCCATAACATAATCATAACACATAAACCAAGAAAAATGTAAAAAAATAACATTTCCACTTTGAAATCACATTTCATATTCACAAGTCACACTCTCATAAATAAAAAAAATATTAAAAAATTACATATTAAACTATTAAAGTAAAAATCAATATAAAATAGTGAAAAAAGAGATAAATTCGATTGTTTATGTATATAAATAAAAAAACATTCAACGTTAATGAAATAGTCAATCCCATTTTAAAACACAATTAATACATTTTAAAATTAGGTTTTTGAATCAATGTGTCCCATACCAAAATTAATATTTTAAAAGGAATTTACACATAACAAATTCCATGTATATATAAATTTTTCATAAAAATTGTTTTGAAAATATGGAAATGAATGTGAAGTATTTAGAATATTAAATCATTATAATATTTAAAACTATATTTTAGATAAAGTGTACTTTACAATTTTGTACATTTAAATTATAAAATATACAAATATAGAACATTTTAATAGACATTAAATATAATTATTATTTTTATAATGTGGATAATTAATTTATATAGGGTTACATATACACCTTATAATGATATAAAAGTTCAAATCCTCAAAAAATGTCACAATGAAAAGAGATTGAGACAAATTCCTTTACAAAGATTGTAACACTAGATTATGGATATATCAATAAAATAATTGTGTGTGAAAAATATCCAATATAAGTGTATATTTAGTGTAAAAAAATCACAGGTCATTCAAACATATTCTTGGAAAAACAAAACCAATGACGTGGATATTTAACTCAATGAAATGATACTAAGTTAATATTTCCCTTTCCCTGAGTTGGACTTGTCTTGTTCGTTGTTAAATTTCCTGAATAAAAAACATAGGTTAATATTGAATTTCATAAGAAACTTTTTAAATTTTATTATTAATTTTATTTTACTTATTACCAAGTTATAACAACTAGTAAATTATTTGTGTTTATATAGAACATTTTGTCGATGTTTGGTACTTGAGTAAAAAAAATATGTTTTGACTAAAATTGTCCATTTGGTCATAAGTAAATCCTCTAAAAAATTATATCCATTATATAAATGTCAAATATATTCAGTATATATGTATTTAAAATATACCATAACATTTGGAGATATAAAATAAAATGAACTGTTAATGGAGATGGTAGACGTACATAGGCATTAACACTACTTCCATTTCTTTGTCATATTAAAGAAATAAAAACCAAATGGTACATAAGTATATTATAATTCAATTAAAATATCTATGTTATATATGTTACATAATTACATTAATTCCATATTTTAAAAATTCCATGTATATAATAAATGAGTTATATCACATTGAGCGGGCGATAGTTCACACTTCATCAAATGAAATTATCATATTTACACATTATAGAAGGCATAATGGAATGTTGTAAAAACAATTAAAGAAAAATAGGGAAAATATAAATATAATAAATATAATATATATAATATATAATTATAGTGCCATTATAGTTTCCACCATGAGAGGTGGTAGGAGAAAATTGAATAATTATCATTTCATGAGGTAGTAGTTCATTGTACACAGAAATATTATTTTTGTATCCATTAGATGGGGGTGTGTGTACTTGTGGTTCAAATAAATCTCATAAAAACATATTATTATATTTAGGATACTGTTTTTAAGTAATAATTGAATATGAAGAGAATAGCGAGCTAAGAAAGAAAATAATGGAAAGGAACTGGAGAGAAGACACTACTGCTAAATCCCGTAACTCCTTTTTATTTGAGCCAAAAGGCTTTCTTGAATTACCTTATACCCAAGATAAGTATTATATATAGAGAATAAGGATTTTGGGAGATTATTTTAGTATATTTTTGATAAGGCAATAATCTTGAGAGGTATTTCTATGTTTCTAGAGGCGGTGTCCTTTTATAAGAGGAAGGAGAGGTACTTAAAAATGTCTTGGAATATTATATTATTATAAATTGATTTTTGAATTCAAATAGGACCAAAGTTATATATTTCGAGGATAAAAAGATAATGGATCGAAATACTCTCAAACAATAGGTTTTGGACATGTTTAGGTTAAAAGTTTACTATATATTTTGCGTTTAACCTTTACTTAAATAAATTATTTATTACCATGTTTCTTGTATTTTTACACTATAAGGTCAATATATTTACTATAAAATCCAAAAAAACCCTCAAGTGGATAGATAATAGAAATTTTAACATAATAAATTTTTTATAATTATCTATTTTATTTGGATGTATATTATATTTTTATGACTATTTTATCATTTAATAAAATAGTATTTTGTTTTAAAAATATTGTTTATGTCAATTTTGACACTATTTATTAATTGATATTTGTTAAATCTATAAAAATATTATTGATTCAAAATAAAACTACATTAATTGAAAGATATAATTTCATAATAATCCATAAAATTATTCGATGGTATCAAAATTTTCAAATTAATTTTTTTAAATACTTATAATATCATTTATTGGAATACTTCATTATTAACGTAATCACTTCATCATTATTGTGTTATAAATAAATTTTCTTATTTAATGAATAAATTTTTTAATTAAAATACCATGATATAATGAATAATTTTATATTTATAATGAATATTTATAGTCAAATAGATCATTTATATGACCCCACCATATAATTATATTAGTAAAAAGATACATGTTTAGGTTACATTTCCATTTACTTTAAATTAATTATTATAAAATGTCATTATCACACACATGTAGATCAATGGGGTCCCAAAATTTACCTAACGATTCTCAAAGATAGAAATATATTATACAATAAGATTAATAAATGTGTTAACATATTTTTATATTATTATATTATAATTGTTTACCTTTATTTATCCGATTTACCCTTTAAACATGGTAAAGAAAGATAATTAATGAAGTTACTATTCATACGATCCAAAAATAAAAGGGACATATTTACATAATTGGTATCTTATGATTCCAAATATGGAATCAAATTTGAAAAATTCAAAACACAGATGTTAGAGTAATTAATTAAGAAATAAATCTCGTTGCCAAAATGATAAAACGTGTTTTACAAAAGTAATAACCATTAAAAGAATGAATTGTGTTTATATATAATTTCATAGTAAAATTACTTGAAATGAAAAAAATTGGATTGAATTAAAAAAATATAATCCAATTACACATTAAATTAAATTAGGAAGATAATCTAGCTATAGTAATAAATTATATGAAAAGGTAGTTTTGAATTAAAATGTAGAATTTTTCACTATTTATTACAATATGAATTTCATCAGAAAAATAAGAAAATTTCATCCTAGGTATAATTTGATGTAACTCTTACCAACAACAAGTTTATTATGTAATATATAACTTATAAAATTTTCAAAAAAATATTTAAAAAATTTTCTCCATCAAAAGGCTATAAAACTGTATTCTTCTAAAAATAATTATTTTCTCTAAAAAATTGAATTTGTTCTTATATCATAACTATAAAACATAAAATATGAATTTAAATAGTTATATTGAATATATATCATTTATTTTTAATTTAATAAAAAATTTCTAAAGTGTGATATTATTTTATAATCACAATTATTCTCTATTAAATAGGTTCTCATAAAAACACATCCTTATTTTAAATTGGTTTTTATTTCCATTTGTAATAAATTTGGTAATAAACTACTGTACTATTTAATCATGTGTAAACCGTATTTAAATTAATCAGTTTATAAAATTTATTCCCTCCATTCAAACAGCTTGGTTATAACGATAACAGCTAAATATTAATATTTAGTTGTTTCTTTCTTCTCGATGTAGCGTATGATGTATGCTATTGAACATAGTGTTCCTTCATTAAAACTCAAAAAATTTCATCCTCCCTCCCCCCGTTTATAAATTTTTTCCTTTAAATTTTAATTTTGGGGTTGAAACCAGGGTATTAATTTTCAAAATTCCTTTATTACAAACCCACATCGGAAAAAAGGGTTAACAAAATGTACACATTATCATATAGAAAGTGAAGTAAAAAGGTCACCCGAGATAACATGTACTAGAGTTCTATATATAAAAACATGGTTATGGAAGAAAAAATAAGTGTCAATTTCTAATGGTGATTAATTTAAATAATGATCAGGGGAATGATATCATCTAGAAAACCTCAAACTTTTGATATGTTAAACAGTTTTTGATTTCTTAGTAGAAAAATGTAAATTTTTTTTTATTTATTTAAGATTCAATTTATAAAGTTGAGGAATTATTTTAATAATTATAATTATAAGATAAGGAAATATAATTACTTTAAATTAATAGTTTTATCCATTAATATAATTCCAACACAAACATGTATTTTTCTTAAATCAGTCAGTATTTAAGATGACTTGGTCACTTCTAAAGAACTTGAATCATCTTATATAGAATCACATAATCTAAAAAATATGAACCATATATTTCTGTTGTCTTTAGAAATTAAAAAAAACATAAATGGTTAGTAAAAAATTACATAATCCCATATTAAAAATAATCATTTATAACGAGAAAAAATACTTTTAATATAAATAATTAAATATTAATACCATAGTTTTACAAAAACCCTATAAAATACAAATGTCCAAAAAATTCATCAAAATAATCCAAACTATGATTGAAACCCAAAAATTATCACATAGTCTTCCATAAAAAATTTTAAATTTTATCTCCAAATAGCATCGACTACTCTTAGTGTATCATGGTAAAAGTAATTAACATTATCACATATTCTCCATGACTGGTTAATCAATTTGATAAATAACTGAAATCACTATCTATCCACAACAAAAAGATATATTACTGCAAAGTAAAATTCAACCAGTACTCCTCAAATAAAATCCCATATTATTCTATTTTCTTTGGTCTTATAGTGTTCCCAATAGAGTGATTGTATTTTAAAATAACATTTATCACATAATCACCAAATCATTTTCCTTTACTAATGATATCCATTTGATAAAAAAAAAGATCAAATAATCAACATATTCTTAATCAATAACTTCATTTAACTAAAAATAATAAGTCATACTGAACCGGGACCTCACGGTGGCCAGTGGAAGGAAATAAATCCCAGTAACAATTCGGTTGTGGGTTCAATTTCAACAAATTTGTCTAACATGAAGAGTTTTCATAGGGTATATGTATTTTTGATTTTTAAAAACAATATAATGTTATAAAATTCCCAAAATGAGATAAAATCCTCAAAAATAACCATACCATATTTTATCTCATACCTCTCATTTTGAAAACCAAAATTTTATAACCAAAAATATCCTCAAAGGTGAATGTATCAAAAAACACCATTTCTAACCTTAATATTTCAGATAATAAATCCTAAATATGGGTTTCTAAGACAATGAACTTATGATATACCTTAAAATAATAAACCCATGATGATATCCCTAACCCTTAAGAAAACATCCCAATCTCCAAATTTTTTTAAATCGTCCCCAAATACCAAAAATAGGGTCTAAACATAAAAATTACATAATCCTGAGTTACATAAACAATTGAAGTTGACCATCTTTTCAGGTTTATAGTTTTAGAGAATTAGTCCATAATGATTACATAATAGAACTAGATATTATCTGTGGATAGTTACACTCATTATCAAATTTTTCCACAAATGGAATCACTTTAAATAAAACATGATTTATTTTTCATGATAAAAATATTATTGAATTATTAAATTAATTAGTCATTATTATACCCTATGGGTGACATTTAAAAAACATGGGATGATCAGAAAAATCTCCATGGGGAATATAAAATAAAGATTAAAACTTTTAGTCCATGAATATTTAAAACCCATAAAATTATTTTAAAAAATAATACATTTCATCCATAAAATATATACTTCTTAGCTTACATCATTTCATCATAAGATTAATACAAAACATCATATAAATTGTAAAAAATAAAGTTAACTTAGGGCATCCATATCATACATACACTATATCTTTTATAGCTACATAGGGAGTAACCTTCATGATAATGTTTGTAATACCCATCACAATATATTTCCTTGATCTCTTAAGAGAAACACAATAGTTTACTTTTGTCACATTACCCAATGCAATGGAGATCTATCACAGTCTCACCCACACTTGCTTTATCACAAAAACACATGTATACAAAATAAATTCTCAATAACCATATCATAATCATAACACGTAAACTAAGCATAAAAGAAAAAGAACATTTCGTCATTGAAATCACATTTCATCTTTACAAGACACACACTCATAAAAGAAAGTGTATTATTTTAAAAAAATTATTTACATGAAATGTAAACATAAATAAATAATATAATCATAAAAGAGATAAATTCCATTAATGAATTATAAATATATAAACTTTCAATGTTATGGAAATAATCAATACACTTTTAAAACACAATTAAAACATTTTAAAAATAGATTTTTGAATACAAGATTTGCATACCACCTTGAAACTTTTGAAAGGAATTTACAGTTAAAAAAATTCATGGCCACATAAATAATTCCTTAAAATAATTTTGAAACACGTAAATAAAAGAGAATTATTTATAAAATTAAATTATTAAAACATTTATAATGATTCTTTACATAAAGATTACATTACAATTTGAACTTCTAAATTATACTTCACATGAATATATAACATTTTAAAAGACATTAAATATCATTAGTATATATATAATAAAGATATGAAATGTTTAAGGGGATGTATATACACCCTCTAAAGAAATAAAGGGGAATATAATCAAGAAAATGTCTCAATCAAAGGAGATTGAGATGAAGTCCCTTACAAAGATTGTATCTTTGGATTAAGGATAATTCAATGACCTAATTGTGTGTAAAAAATATGAATACATCCAATTGAAGGGGATATTCAGGGTAAATAAATCATAGGTCATTCACACATATTCCTGAAAAAAAAAATTAATGACAAGGAAATTTAACTGAATGAAATGAGATTGAGTTAAGATTTCCCTTCCCATGAGTTTGACCTGTCTTGTTTGCCCGAATGGCCCGAAAGCCTTTATTTTTATTGATTTTTAATAACCCCCATTTCAAGGGATGAGGAGAAACCCTTAAAAGACCCCAAGGATCAGAGATTACATGGCCAATAGGTTTAAGAGATTACATGACCTGAAGTCTTAGGGAATTCAACTAGACTATCTACAAGGAACTGCCCCTCTCCGGCATCTGCATCATGATTGTAGCTCTCTACCTGTGCATGAACATCTGTCTAGGCTTCCCGTGCAAGCACAAGATATGCCCGATGGAATATCCATAACCTCTCATTCTAAAAAATCCATTTGGATTTTCTCTGGTGAGTGCACCTGATCTGAATGCTCTTCTGGGGCTGCTCCTTTTTTGTAGTGTGTTTGGGGAAACTACATGTGGCCCAAAGGCCTTGAGGTTGCCCGAAAGCCTTAAAGTTGGCCCAAGAGCCCTACTGAACTGAAGGACTAGGTGGCCCAAAGTCTTTAAGGACTCCAATCCCAAACCGGTTGCCCAAGGTCAATAGTTTCAGCTGCTACAGTACCGAACAGTACCTGCTACAGTACGACTACAGTACCACATAGTGTACAATTCTATTATAGTACATATACAGTGTACAGTTTTGCTATAGTATCCACATAGTGAACAGTCTGCTACAGTTCCTGCTATAGTACTTCTACAGTAACCCCATAAATATGCCTCTACCTGGTTTTGAACATGGGTCTTTTGGATGCACTTAAAGATACCACACCAACTGGGTTGAGGCTCATGTGCTTTGACCTATCTTGTTCGTTCTCTAATTTCCAGAATAATATAATTAATTTAATTTATATATTTTTTCATAAAATTATTAATTTTTATTATTCATTTTATATCTCTTATTAAAATTTTTTAATAATTATTTTACTATTTGAGTTCATATCGGACGTTTTATCAATGTCTGGTACTTTAGTAAACAATGAACATGTTTTGATTAAAATTGTCCATGTGGTCAAAATTCAATTATCTGCAGAATTATATTCATGAATTATATTTAAAATATATCCATTATATACAAATTTATATGATTCCATAACATTTATAGATAATAAATTAAATGCATTGTTCATGGAGATGGTAGGTCATACGTACACATTAATGCTGCATTCATTTCGTTTTTATATTAAAGTAATAATAACTAAATTATATATAGGTGTATTATAATTAAATTATAATATCTATGTTATATATTTCAGATAATATCATTTATTCCATCTTTTATACATTCCATTTATGTCATGAATGATTCATATTACTTTGAGGGTGTGGTAGTCTACACTTTCTCAGATGAAATTATCATATTTACAAATTATGGAAAGAATAATGGTATGTGGTAAATAAAAATTAAAGAAGAAAATAGATAATATAAATATAATATATATCATATATAAATACAGTTCCATCATAATGGTAACCATGAGAGGTGGATGTATAAAATTGAACAATCCTTGTTTTGTGAGGGAGTAGTTTTCCGTATATAGAAATGGAATTTTCATATCCATTTGATAGAGGTGTGTGTAAGTGTGGTTCATATCCATCTCATAAAAAAATATTAGTATATTGAAAATACTAGTATTTTTATGTAATAATATAATATATAGATCATAAGTAGGGAATAAGGAAAATAAAGGAAAGAAACTTGAGTGAAGATGGCACCTCCAAATCGGGTAACTCCTTTTGATTTGAGCCAAAAGGTCTAATTAAATTGCCTTATTCTCATGTTAATGCTTATATAGAGAAGGGATTTATGATGGGAAATTATTTTATAATAATTAGAAAAAGAAACAGTGCCTTATAGGTGTGTTGAGGTGGGTAGAGATGATGGCCTTTTTAAGAGCTATTAGAGGAATTTAAGAATGTATTGAAATATAGTTTTATTAAAAATTGATTTTTGAATTCTAATAGGTCATAAGTGATATTTAGGGAGGATAATTTGTGTATGGGTCGAAATTCTCACAAAAAATAGTTTTTATACTAGTTTAGGTCACAAATATAACTTATTATCTGGACTTAACCCTTAGTTAAATATATTAACTCTTACCATGTCTTCTTGTATTTTTACACTGTATGGTCAACATAGTTACTATAAAATGATAGGTGAACCTCAAGTAGATAATTAATGAAAATCATAACAAAATTAAATATGTAAGATTTTGTAATTCTATTGGTCTAATAATATATTTTTATGACTATTATATCATTTAATAAAATAGTATTTGTTTTAAAAACTCATTTATTTCAATTGTGAAACTATTTAGTAATTTAATTTTGTTAAATACATAAAGACTTGACTGATTATAACAAACTACATTAACTCAAAGGTAAAATATCATAATAATCTCTAAAATTATTTGATGGCATCAAAATTTTCAACTTGAATTTATTTTAATATTTATAATATCATTTAATGGAATCATTCATTAATAAGGTAATCAATACGTCATCATTGTGTTTTAAATATATATTTATATTTATTGTTTAAAAATTATAAATAAAATAACATGGTAAAAGAAATATTTTTATATTTCTAATGAATATTTATAGAAATAGATTCTGGTTATATAAACCCACTTAAAATTGTTTTAGTAAAAAGATATATGTTTATGTTATATTTATCTCTACTTCAAATTAATTATTTCAACATGTCATTATCACACCCAAGTGCCTCCATGAGGTCCTAAAGGAGAACCAGGACTGTTCATGGTCATCCATATCTCATTAAACAGAAATAGGACATGTTTTTGGGTAGTTTTATATAATTATAATATTATTTTTTTAACATTAGTTACCTGATTTATTCTTTAACCACGGTAAATAAAAAAAATTACTGAAGTGACTATTCATACTGTACAAAAATAAATGGGTTTCATTTTAATAAATTGGAGCTTCTGATTTAAAATATGGAATCGATTTTTAAAAATTCACAACAAATAATTTTTTGTAATTTAGTTAAAATTAATTCTCGTTGACAGAATTATGAATCATGTTTTTAAAAAGTATTAACCATCAAAATATTGAAGTGTGTTTATATGTAATTTCAATGTGAAATTACATACAATTATCAAAATTGGATTAAATTATTAAAAAAATACAATTACACTTTAAAAAAAATTAAAAATATAATCTAACTATAAAAACAAATTATATTAAAAGGTAGTATTTAATTAAAATGCAATATTTTTCACTATTTATTAAAATATAAATTTCATCAAAAAAATAAAAAAATTTAAACCATTGTAAATTTTGATGTAAAACTTCCATATAAGAGGTTTATTATGTCAAAAAAACGTATAAAATTTACAAAAACTATATTAAAAAAGGATTCACCATCAAAAGGCAGTGAAATTGTATTTTTTAAAAAATAATTATATTATCTAAAAAATTGATTGTATTATTATATCATATACATAAAAGATATAATATGAATTTAAAACATTAAATTGAATATTGAAAATATATATTTTGTTAAATAATAAATCCATAAAGAGTGATATGATTTGGAAAACACAATTTTCTCTTTTAAATAGGTTTTCATAAAAACATATCCTTTATATTCAAATGGTTTCTATTTCCATTTATAATAAATTTTGTTACGAATGAATCATTATATAAAAATTTATAATAGTTAATTTCAAAATTAAGATGATTATATTCATTCCCTCCATTCCAATGGCAAGGTTATAATGATAAAATTAAAATAGTAATATTTAGTAGTTAATTTAAGATTAATATAGTGTATCATATACGGTATTAAACACAGTGTTTCATTCTTAAAATTAGGATGTTACAACCTCCCCCAATTAACGAATTGCTTCCCGGAAATTTGAATTTGGGGTTACTAACTAGGGTACGACTTTTCAAAATACCTTCATTGAAAACCCACATCACATGATTGGTTAATAAAACTTCAACATTAAAAGATAGAATGTAAAGTGAAAAGGTTACCTGAGATAACACTTACTGGGGAACCATATTGAAAAAATGGATATAGAAGAAAATATAAGTTTCATTTTCTAAAGGAGAGTGATAGAAAACATGATCAAGATAATTTTAACAACCAAAAAACTACATACTTTTCATTGGTTAAATAGTCATTTATTTTGAAGTAGGAAAATGTAAATGTAATTTTTTTTTATTTAAGATACACTTAATGAATATAAGGAATTATTTTACTACATAGAATAATAAAAAAAATTAAATATACTTACTTGATATGTTTAGTTTAATACATTAATCAAATTCCCCTAGAATCTCATTTTTTCCAAAATCAATGATTATTTAAGATGACTTCATCACTCATGAAGCACTAGAATAAACTTATAACGAATCACATAATCTATAAAAGATAAACCATATATTTGCACTGTCTATAGATATTAACAAAAAAAAATGGTTAGTACAAAATCAGAAAATCCCATTAAAGGAAAAAAATTATAAGGAGAAGTAATACTTTTATCCTAATCATATATTCTCCATGATAGGTTAATCATTTATATAAATAACCAAAATTACCATATGTACACAAAAAAACCTAGATTCTTCCAAAAAAATCGACCATTAATCCTCAAATGAAATCCTAGTATATTCAATTTTTTAGGCATATAGTGTTCCCAAATGTGTGAACATATTCCAAAATAATATTTATCGCTTAATCACCAAAACATTTCACTATACTAAGGATATCCATTTAATAAAACATAAGTTCCCAAAATAACCTTATTCCGAATATATTAAATCATTTAACTAAAAATAACAAGTCATACTAACATTTGACTTCATATAGGACAACAATAGGTGATAAATATCAGTCGCCCCTCGGTTGTGGATTCTATTCCTGAAACATCATCCTACTCGACACGTTGTCACAATGTATACAAGTTGTCCTTTTTTAAAAATTATATAATTTTATAAAATCCCAAAAAATGATTTTAAATCCTAAAAAATAATCATAAATTTTTTTAACCTCGAATAATATCTTATAACTCTGATTTTACATCCCAAAAATTAATAACCCATAATTTCCTCAAAGGTGAATGTCTTAAAAAATACCATTAGTCACCTTAATATTTCAAATCATAAAGCCTCTAAAAAGGATTCTATGACATTTATCTTGTTATATAACTTAAAATTAAAATCCCATGATTATATCCCTAACCCTTAATAAAACATCATAATCTATAAAGTTTTCTAAATCATCATCTGATTCCAACTATAAGGACCCAACCAAAACATTACACAATCATGAGTTAAGTAAAAAATTCACATTGATGATCTTTTCAGGTTTATAGTTTTAGATAATTAGGCCATAACTATTACATAATGGAACCGTACATTACATGTGTATAGTTATAATAAATATATACTTTTCCACCAAAGGAAAACCTTTAAACAAAGCATGATTACGTTTTCTTGAAAAAAATATTTTTTATTACTTCCTTTATCAGACCTATCATTTTACATTTTGGAAAAAATTAAAAAAACCTGGGATTAGAATTAAACACCTAGTAATAAATATAAAATAAGGAATAAAACCATTAGTCCATAAATATTTAAAATCAATGATTTTTTTTTGAAAACTCATAATTTTTACCCCTAAAACATAAACTACATAGATTAATTATTGTAATCATAAGATTCTTACAAAACATCATAGAAATATGAAAAAATAAATGGTACTTGTGGAATCCATATCACAATTTAATTTTAGATTTCACACCTACATATAGAGTAACCTTCATGGTTACATTTTGAATACACATTCATAGTATATTCAATAAATCTCTGAGGAGAAACATTATCGTTTACATCTATCACGTTACCCATGTCATTAGAGAGATATGATGGGATCACCAACCCATGGATTATCATATAACCACCTGTATTCTTAAGAAATTCCCAAGAACCATAACATAATAATAATACATAAACCAATAATAAATAAAAAAAATAACATTTCCAGTTTGAAATCACATTTAATATTTACAATCCACACACTCATAAATGAAAACACGTTATTTTAAAATTAAATGGTAAACATGAAAGTATATATAAATAAATAATATATAATTAAAATTGATAAATTATATTTAGTACATATATATATATATATATAAATCATTCAATGTTATTGAAATAATCAATCCTATTTTGAAACACAGTTAAAACATTTTAAAATAATATTTTTGAATCAAAGTTTCCCATACAAAATCGAAATATTTCAATAGAATTTAGACATAAAAACATTCATGTACATATAAATAATTCCTTTTATTCATTTTAAAAAAATGGACATGAAAGAGAAGGATTTATAAGATCAAATCTTTAAAACATTTAAAATAATGTTTCAGATAAAGATTACTTTACAATTTTGAATATTTAAATTATTCTCTACAAGAAAATTGAACATTTTAAATGACATTAAATATAATTATTGTAAATATAATATATATATTTTCTGTAAAATGGGTTGTATACACACCTAATAAATAAATAAAGATGCATATCATCAAGAAACGTCTCAATGAATGGAGATGGAGTGGAAGTCCCTTACAATGATCGTATCATGTGATTAAGGATAAATCAATGAAATAATTGTGTGTGAAAAATATAATTACAACCAATATATGTGGATATAAAGTGTAAAAAAATCAACGGTCATTAAAAAAAATTATTTTAAAAATAAAACTAATGACCAAGATATTTAACTCAATGAAATGAGATTGAGTTAGGATTTTCCATACATTGTGTCTGACTTGTCACTTTCATTCTTTAATTAAATAAATTATAAAAATAAGATAATTTATACTTTCATCATTACATTTATAATTTTTATTTTTCATTACATATCACTTATTACCATGTTATGAAAATTAGTTAATTATTTGGGTTTATATTAGACGTTTTGTTGATGTTTGTTACATGATTAAAAAATGAACTTGTTTTTGAATAAAATTGTCCATATTGTCATAAGTCCATATTTTACATAATGATACTATTGGTTTAAATATCATATATATACAGTTTACTTATAATTATAATAGTAAATAAAATTTAGAGGTAAGATATGAAATGAACAATTCATTTAGATGGCATGTCATACGTACACAATAACACTAATTTCATTTATTTATCATATTAAAAGAATACAAAATAAATGATCAATAGGTATAATATAATTCTTGTATAATATATATATTATATAAGTTACATATGTTATAACTCCATCCTTTATACGTTCCATGTTTGGCATGAATGAGTCATATCACTTTGAGGGGGTGGTTTTATATATTTCCTCAAATGAAATTATTGTATTTACACATTATAAAAAGAATAAAGGTATGTTGTATTTTAAAAATACAATAGAATATAGACAATATAAATATAATATATATAATATCTAAATAAAGAGACATAATAATTTCCACCTTGAGAGGTGGTAGGAGAAAAATGAACAATCACCGTTTCTTAAGGTAGCAGTTCGCCGTACCGAGAAACAATATGTTCATATCCATTAGATGGAGGTGCCTATAATAGGGGTTTGAATCCTTATCATAAAAATATATTTGTATATTTAGGATATTGGTTTTATTATTTAATAATTTAATATGAAGATCTTATGGTGCGAGGAAAGAAAATAAATGAAAGGAACTTGAGAGAATATATTAGCTCAAAATCAGTCAACTCCTTTTGATTTGAGCCTAAAGGATTTCATGAATTTCATTCTGCCCAAGGTAAGGCTTATATGAAGAATTTTTGGATTTTTGGATCTTAGTTTAGCATTATTTGGAATATTCAAGGTGCCTGAGAGGTGTGGGTAAATGGGGGTAGGTGGTAGCCTTTTGCAAGTGGGAGGAGCGACGCTTTAGGAAATCATGAAATGTTATTTTATTATAATTTAATTTTCTAATTCCAAAAGCTCCAAAATGATATATTTCAAGAATAATTTGAGGATGTGTCTAAATCATTTTAAAATTGGTTTTATAAAATTTTAGGTTAAAATTTAAACTTATCTTTAGGATTTAACCCCTAGTTAAATAAATTAACTCTTGCCTCATCTTCATGTATTTGTACACTATATAGTCAATAAAGTTACTATAAAATGAAAAGCTAACCTCAAGTGGATTAGTAATGAAAATTTTAAAATAATTAAATTTTCATAATTATCTATCTTAGTATTTCTAATCATATATTTTTATGACTATTATGTCATTTAATAAAATAGTATTTGTTTTAAAAAATCATTTAGGTTAATTTTGAAGATAATTGTTAATTGATTTTTGATAAATCTATAAAAACATAAATTATTATAAGAAACAAAATTAAATCAAAAATATTATATCTTAATACTCCATTAAATTATTGTATGGAATCAAAATTTTTAAATTACATTTATTTTAAAATTTATAATATCATTTTTTAGAATCTTTTATTGATAAGGTAATCATTGAGTCATTATTGTGTCATAAATATATTTAATTATTTAATGAATAAAGCCTATAGATAAAATAACATGATGTAGGAAATATTTTTATATTTATAATAAATATTTATAGTTAATGATATTAGTTATTTAACCTCACTTTAAAATTATTTTAGTAAAAAGATACATGTTTATGTTATATTTTTATTTACATTAAATTATTTATTATAACATGTCATTATCACACCCAAGTGGCTACATGGGGACCTTAAATAGACCAAAAAATGATCATGGTCAGCCGTATCTCATAAAATAGGATTATGACATTTGTTAGGGTAGTTTTATATTGTTATGATACTATTTTACCTATATTTACCTAATTTTTATTTTAATTACGATAAATAAAAATAATAATTGAAGTTACTGTTCAAAAATTACAAAAATAAGAGGGAAATATTTACAATATTAGGACCTTCTAATGCCAAAAATGGAATATTTTTTTATAAATTCTAGACACAGATGTTTTAGTAGTTAATTTAAAATTAATTCAAGTTGTCATAACTATAAAACTAATTTTTCAAAAGTAATAACCATCAAATGATTGATGAGTTTTATATCAAATTTAAATGTGAAATTACTTTCAATGACCAAAATTTGAATAATTTTTAAAAATATAGTACAATTAAACTTCAAAACAGGTTAAAAATATAATCGAACTATATAAATAAATTAGAAGAAATGTAGTTTTGAATTAAAATTCCGTATTTTCACTATTTATTAAAATATGAATTTAATCAGAAAAATAACAAAATTTAAACCAAAGTAAATTATGATGTCTCTATTCCATATAATAAGTTTATTATGTCAAATATAACTTATAAAAATTTCAAAAACCATATTTAAAAAGTGTTCTCCATAAAAAGGAGGTAAAATGGTATTTCTTAAAAAAATTAATTATTTTATCTAAAAAATAGAAATTTTTTTATATAATATCTTGAACAATTTAAGATAAATTTAAAACCTAAATTGAATATATATAATATATTTTTTATTAAAAAAAATTCATAAATAGTTATATGATTTTATAAACATAATTATTATCATTTAAATAAGGTTTTATAAAAACATATCATTTATATTCAATTCATTTTTATTTACATTTATAATAAATTCCATAATGAATTAATAATTATTTAAACATTTTTATACCATATTTTAATAATTAAATTAATTATATTCTTTTCCACCATTACAACGTCTAGGTTATAAATGTTACAATTTAATAATAATGTTATTCATTTATTTAAGCTCGATTTCGTGTATCATGTATGCTATTGAACATAATGTTTCTTTATTAATACTCATGAAGTTACATCCTAACACTATTTAATATATTGCATCCTAGGAGTTTTTATGCGGGGTTCAATAACAAGGTTATCAGTTATCAAAATACCTTTATTGAAAACCAACATTGAAAGCATGGATAATAAAAAATACAAAATAAAATATAGAATCGGAAGTACAAAGTTCACTAAAGATAACACACACTAGAGTTAAATTTAGAAAATAATGGATTTTGAAGAAAAATAAGTGTCAATTTCTAATGGAGAGTGATAGAAAACATGATCATAAGAATGTTAACAACCAAAAAACAACAAACATGTGATGGGTTAAACAGTCTTTGATTTCATATTAAGAAAATGTAAATAGATTTTTTTTAATTTAATATCAAATTGAAAATTTTTAAGAATTATATTACTAATTATGATAATAACATATGTAATTATACTTACTTGGCTTCTATAGTTTCATCAATTAATCAAATTCTTCAACAAACTCATATTTTTCCCAAATCAATGAGTATTTAAGATTAATTGGTCACACTTGAAGCACTAGAATCATCTTATAGTGAGTCACATAATCTAAAATATATTAACAATATATTTCCCCAATATTGAAACAATAAAAATAAACATAAATTTTTAGTCCATGGTTAGTTAATCTTCCAAAAAGAATAATCCTTTATAAAAAGAATTTATAGTTTTAATATCAAAAATTCAACAGTAATACTAAAGTTCTACATAGATCAATCAATAAAAATTGTCCTTGAAATTCATAAAAATAATCCAAAATAATATTTAAACCCAAAATTTAGAAGGATTTTATCATATAGACATCCACAATAAATCCTTAAAGTTTTCTCCAAATAGTATCAGCTACTCTTAAAGTCTCATACATAAAAGTAATTAACCTAATCCCATATTCTCCATGATAGTTTAATCATTTCCACAAATAACCCAAATTTTCATATGTACACAATAAAACCATAGATTATTCCCAAATAAATTTCAACTTTTACTTCTCAAATAAAATCCCATATTATTATATTTCCCTTGGAATATAGTGTTTCAAAAAAAGAGAATGTATTCCAAATAACATTTATCACTTAATCACAAAATAATTTTCCTATACTTATGATATAAATTTTAAAATATATTAGTTCTCGGAATCAACTTATTCTTAACCACAAAAATAATTTAACTAAGAAAAATAATTCATTTAAACTGGGGACTTCACATAGGTGAGTTTTAGTTGATAAATCTGAGTCACACTTTTGTTGTGGGTTCAATTCCTATATCTTTGTCTAACGTGATGGGATTTCACATGGTCTGTGTGTTTTACTTTAATAAAAATTATATTATTTTATAAAATTCATAAAAATGAGATAAAATTCTAAAAATTAACCACAACATATTTTAACATAATAGGTTATCTCATACCTCACATTTTTCATCCCAATAATTACTAAATCATAATTTCAGAAAGGAGAATGTCTCCAAAAATACCATTAGTCTCTTTAATATTCCACATCATAAATAATAGTAAAATTATTACAAGACATTAAACTTATGATATAAATTAAAATTATAAACCCATTATGATATCCCTAACCCTTATGAAAACATCCTAATCATCAAGGTTGTCTAAGTTGTCCTATGATACCAACTGTAAGGTCCATGTCTTAAATATTACATAATATTGTGTTATATAAAGAATTCATGTTGAGGATATTTTTAGGTATAGAGTTTTACATAATTAGGCCAAACTATTACATAATATAATCATAAATTACATCTGGAATGTTACAATCAGTATCCACTTTTTCCACTAAAGGATACCCTTTAAACAAAACATGATTTCTTTTTCATGATAAAAATATTCCTGACTTCTTCCTTTCTCATACCCATCCTTATACCTGTGGAAAATATATCAAAAACATGGTATGAGAATAAAAATATTATAAATTAATATAAAATAAAGAATAAAACTGTCACTCCATGAATAATTAAAACTTGTGAAAACATTTTAAAAAAATTATACTTTTCATCCATAAAAAATAAACTAACTAGCTCACATCATGTAATAATAATATTCCCACAAAAAATCGTAGAAATAATAAAAATTAAATGGAACTTGTGGAATCCATATCATACAAACATTGTAGTTTTCATAGCTACATAAGTATTATATTTCATGGTTACATTTGAAATTCCCACCACAATATATTCCATAAATCCATTAGGAGAAACATTATCATTAACATAGTCACATTACCCAATGCATTGGAGCGCTATCACAGTACCAATCTCCCTTGGTTTATCAATGTACCACCAATATATATAAGAAATTACCAAGAAACATAACATAATCCAAACACATAAAACAAGAATAAAGGAAAAATATCATTTCCAATTTGAAATCACATTTCATCTTTGCGAGTCACACACACAAAAATGAAAGAATATTATTTTAAAATAATTTTTAAAAAATTTATTTAAAAAATGAACACATAATAGATACATAAACTTGATAAATTACATTCATGACATAAATATATGAATAAAAATTCAATGTTATTGAAATAATCAATCCCCTTTTAAAACTCAATTAAAACATTATCAAATAAGATTTTTGAATCAAAGTGTCCAATAAAAAATTAGAAATTTTGATAAGAAATGACACATAAAAAAATTCATATCCATATAAATAATTTCTTATAATTATTTTTAAAACATGGACATAAATAGGGAGGATTTATAAGATTATAACATTAAAACATTTAAAATGATGTTTTAGATAATGAGTACATTAAAATTTTAAACATTTAAATTATACACTGCATGAATGTAGAACATTTTACAAGACATTAAATATCATTAATATAGATATAATATTGATATATAATTTAAAAGTTTCTGTATATACACCTTATAATGAAATAAAGGTGCATATCATCCAGAAATATTTCAATGAATGGATATTGAGATGAAGAAGCTTAAAAAGACCGTATCTTTAGATTATGGATAAATCAATGACATAATTTATTGTAAAAAATATAAATACACCCACTATAAGTTTATTTCTAGTGTAAATAAATTATAAAAAATTCACACATATTCTTGAAAAACAAAACCAATGACACATATATTCAACACAATAAAATATGACTGAGTTAATATTTTCTTTACCTTGAGTCTGAATTGTATCATTCATTCATTAATTTCAAGAATAATTAAAATAAGTTAATTTATAATTTCTTCAAAATCTTTTTAAATTTTATGATTCATTTTATATAACTTAATACCATGT
Source organism: Viscum album (assembly GCA_963277665.1). Lineage (NCBI taxonomy): Eukaryota > Viridiplantae > Streptophyta > Magnoliopsida > Santalales > Viscaceae > Viscum > Viscum album. The sequence goes on along the minus strand of OY728141.1, from coordinate 584,493,500 downwards.
TATAACAATTAGTTTATTATTTTACTTCATACTAGATGATTTTTTGATGTTTGGTACTTGAGTCAAAAATGAACTTGTTTTGATTAAACTTTTCCATGTGGTCATAAGTCCATAATCTCCAAAATGGTATTAATTATTTAAATATAATATATATCTAGTATATATGTATTTATAATAGTCCATAACATTTGTATATATGAAATTAAATGCATCGTTCATGGATACATTAGGTCGTTCATACGCATTAACGCTACTTTTTTTTCTTGTCATATTAAAGTATTGAAAAAATGATAAATAGGTATATTATAATTGTAATATAATATCTATGTTATATATTTTACATAATTTAATTAATTACATCATTTATAAAATCCATGTATGGAATGAGTGAATTATTTCATTTTGAAGGGGTGGTAGTCCACACTTCCTCAAATGAAGTTATCTTATTTACACATTATAGAAAACATAAAGGTATGATGCAAATATAAATTACAGAATTATAGAGTCAATATAAATATAATATATATCATATATAAATATGGTTCCATTATAATGTCCACTATGAGAGGTGGTATGAGAATATTGATAAATCCTTGTTTTGTTAGGCAGTAGTTCGTCGTACACAGAAACAATATGTTCGTATCCATTAGATAGAAGTGTGTGTAATTTTGGTTATAATACTTATCATAAAAACATATTATTATACTTAGGAAATTTTTTTGTTTTATAATCATTTAATAATAACTGAATAGGGAGTGAAGAAGGAAAATAATGGAAAGGAACATGAGAGAAGACACTACCTCTTAATCATGTAACCACTTTCGATTTTATTCAGATGAATTTTTGAATAGATTTATGACCAAAGAAAGGATAATATGAGTAAGTTAGGGATGTTAGTACCTTATTTTATCAAAATTTGTACAATATAAGGGTCTTGATAGGTTTGAGTATGTGGGTAGAGGTGGTGGTATTTTATTAGTTGGAGGATGGACACTTTAGGAATCTCTTCAAATATTATTTTATTAATTTTTTTTCAAGTTATAATTTCTCTATAGTGATATATTTCGAGGATAAAATAATTTTGGGTCTAAATAATCTAAAAAAAAGGTTTTATACAAGTTTGGGTCACAAATTTAACCATATATGTTTTCATTAACCCTTAGTTAAATAAATTAATTCTTACCGTGTCTTCTTCTATTGTAACACTATATGGTCAGTATAGTTACAATAAAATTCCAAAAGATCATCAAGTGGATCATTAAATACATTTTTATCATTATATAAGTATGTTTTTCAAGAATTATATTTGTATAACAATTATATCAATTAATAAATTAGTCTATGTTTTAAAAACACATTTACGTCAATTTTTGACACAATTTATTAATTGATTTTTATTAAAGCTCTAAAACTTTTATTGATTCGAAAAAATGCATAAATTAAAGGATAATGTTCCATAATAATATAAAAATAATTATGTAATAATAATTTAATATCACCTTTATTTTATTATTTATAATATCATTTATTTTAATCCTTAATTAATAAGGTAATCACTGCATCATCATTGTGTCATAAATAAATTTATTTATATAATTTCTAAAAATTATAAATAAAATTACATGTTGTAGTAAATATTTTTATCTTTATAATTAATATTTGTAGATAAAATATCAGTTATATAACCCCATCTTAATTATTTTATAAAAAGATACAAGTTTATTTTATATTCTCCTTTACTTTCAATTAATTATTATAACTTTTAACTATCACACCAAAGTGGATCCATGAGGTCCTAAAATCTACCCAAGGATAAAGGAAAAAAATAACCATAGAAAATAAAAAATAATATTATACCCTTATTAAGACTCATGTTATGGTAGTTTTATATTATTATAATTTTATTTTATACCCTTATTTACATTATTTACCCTCTAACCATGGAAAAATAAAATAATTACTAATGTTACTATTAATAATGGCCAAAAATAAAAGGGAACTATTTACATAATTTGGACACTATTATTCCAAATATGGAATACATTTATAGAAATTCCAAACACAAAAGTTTAATTAATTAATTTAAAATTAAATTCTGTTTTTAAAATGATAAAACATGTTTTAAAAAAGTGATAACTATCCACATTTTAATGTGTTTTTATATATAATTTCAATGTAAAATTACTTAAAATGAACCTAATTGAATTAAATTTTTAAAACATAATCCCAATAATTTTTTTAAAAAAATTAAAAATATAATCTAATAATTTAAATAAATTTTATTAAAGTGTGATTTTGAATTAAAATGCAATATTTTTCACTATTCATTAAAATTTGAATTTCATCATAAAAACAAAAAAATATCATCCAAGGTAATTATTGATGTACCGAGTTCAAATAAATAGTTAATTATGTAAAATATAACTTTTAAAAATTTTCAAACTATATTTGAAAAGGGATGTCCATATAAAGGTAGTAAAAATCTATTTTTTTTAAAAAAATATATATTTTATGTGAAAAAATTAATATGTTCTTTTATCATATCAATAAAACAAATGATTAAAATTTAAAAAAATTAAATTGAATATATAAGATATATTTTTTGTTAAATCCTAAATTTATAATGTGTGATATTATTTTATAAACACAATTATTCTCTTTTAAATAGGATTTCATAAAACACATCCTTTCTATTCAATTGGATTTTATTTACATTTCTAAAAATTTAGTAACCAATGAATAATTATTTAATCATGGTTAAATAATATTTTCAAAATTAAGTTGGTACTATTCAATATTCCCATTCATATGGCTAGGTTATAATGGAAACATTTAAATGAAAAAATTTCATTGTTCGTTTAAACTCGATACAGTGTATAATATACGAAATTGAATAGAGTGTTTATTTCAAAAATATATGGATGTTACATTTTTAATATCTATCAAATTTCACAATGATATTTTATCTATATGTATTTAAATCTCTATTTATTATTCAAATAGAATTTGTGTTTAGTTATTTATGTTCCCAGGCATATTAATACTTTTATATTAATGATATCCATGTTACCTATTAAATAGATTTTTTTCAGTTATTTATATTGAATATTGATTTTTCTATATTTATTCATGATAGTTTATATTATACTTAAAAATTAATGAGAATTTGTGATAACCCTTATTGTGATTACTCTCCCTATGAATCCTTGAAATGTAAAATGATTGATGTTAAATGATAATATAGAGGGAATAATGTTTTTCACAAATAGATTCATTGAATTGTTTTAAAATTAAATTAAATACTCAAGTATATAACTATTATATAATTACTACTAAATTGTAAATTTCTTTGGGATGAAATTCATTGTATCTTATGCCAATGTAATAAAGAAGACACTGGTTCTGGGTTACTAGGGTTGGGGTTGGTACTTCAAAAATTAAAGTTTATTGTTTTATTTAAGAAAATAATTAAATACATATGTTTTTATTATTTTTAATGGGTGATTCATGTTTAAATATAAAATATCACTTTTAAACTGAATACACACACTTGATGTCATGCAAGGTGCACCATATGTTAGATTGATGTGATTTTTATTCCTATAGATTAATAATTATTTTTGTATTTCCCCAAAAGTATCATACCAATTCAAGATTTTTTTCTAGTACGTGTCATGTGTTTTATAAAAAATGAATATTTTAGATAAAATCATTTAATTTTTCTTATATAAACCACATTGTATGTTGGATATACATGTTGTTGATTCTAATAAATAAAAATGACTTATGGATCATTTTACTAAAGTGTAAAGACCAAATGAGTGTGGTTTCTTATTTTATATTGTGTGAACCACATTTTGAACACAAAATGACTATTTTAAAATAAAAACACACTCTGAGTGAAATGATTCACAATGTATGATATGTTTAAATGAAATTAAATTCTCACACATCTAAAATGATAAATAGATCACATTTATAATTTATCATGACAATCAAAGTGTTATTGATAGTTTCTATTATGAGAAGTTCATTTTGAACTAAATAACCAACATAACATCATAACAGTATCATTTAGCTGTATTAGCCACACTGTGTGATATATTGACATATGGTTGATTCTGAAACTTTAAAAAGAAATCAAAAGTCATTATATTTTATTATTAAGAAAATAAAAGTGATTTTGATCTATTTTTAGTGTGTCATTCATGTTTTGATATAAAATCTCTATTTTATGCTAGAAATTTAACTTTAAGTTATAGTAGCTACATAATGTGTCAGATTGATTTGTGGATAATTTCTTTACATAAAAAATAACATAAATAATAATTTCATAAATGTTTAAAATAATATGACTATTATATATTTTATTTGATTTTCAATGCATGTTTTTAACAAAAATATAACTTTTTAATAAAAAAATAAATTTAATAATATCATCCAAACTATGTTTCATATTGATATGTTGATTATTATTTATATAGAAAATGATTTTTGGATTGTTTTTATGATCCACTAAGAAAATAAGTATAATTTTTCATGTAAAAACCCAAACTTATCTCACCATTATATATTTATAGTGTCTTAGAACCATAAGAGAAATCATTTCTTCACTATTAAGACAAATAAATAAACAAACAAAAAATAATATATTTAGGTTGAAAATACACCTTATTAGATCATAATAATTTTATCCTTAATTGAATATTTTTTTATAAGTATTTTTTGTCTATGGAGAGAAAAAAGGCCAACATATGGAGTCCAGGGTCATTCATGAACACTAAGATCATATTCTCTTAAGAATAAGACTTTATTTAAACTCCATTTTATTGGAATTACAACATTTTTTTCTTTAATCCTATTGATTTCCAGTCTAATAGTTTTGAAATGATGTTAGATTCGAAAAGGAATTCTTAATTATCCTTTTAGAAAGACCCAAACCATAGTTTGGATAACTTTTTATTCTCTTCATAGTTAAATATATATAGGTAATGACCCAAAATTATATAGGGTTTCTCTTAAACAATTTTAAAAATAAAATAATGGTTATAATACAAAACAATAAATATAAAAATTAACTCCTTCTGATCCCAATATATCAAAATAAATTATAAACATTATTGGAAACTATATATTAATAGTATTGGAAATCTTTTAAAAATAATTTCTCTTACTAAGTTATTTCTAAATAAATATAAATTATTATTTGGATAGTTTTTTGATGTACTAAGAATATGAGATAATTTTTTCCTGTTAAAAAAACTTATCTCACCAATATATGTTTATATGTTCTCGGACACATAAGAGAAATAGTCTCACCACTAATAAGATAACTAAACATATAAACAAACAAAAAACAATATAATGGGAATAAAAAAACAAAATATTAAATCATGATTATGTTATAATTTTTTAAACATTGATTTCTATACAAGTATTTTGTGTCAATGGAGAGAAAATCAGGCCACTATATGGTGTCCAGGGTCATTCATGAACACCAATATCATATTCCCTTAAGAATACCACTTCATGTAAATTATATTGGATTGAAATTCCAACATTTTTTTCTTTAATCCTATTGAATTCCAATATAATGGTTTTGAAATGATGTTGAATTCTGAAATAAAGATTTAATTAGTGTTTAAGAAGGACCAAAAACACTATACATATGACTTTTGATATCTTTATAATTAAAATAATGTAGGGAAAGACCCATAATTTTATATGGATTCACTTACAACAGTAAAAAAATCAATAAATAGTTATAATCCAAAATAAAAAAAGAAAAATAAACTCTTCCTGATCAATATGTATTTAAGTAAATTATAAATTTTATTAGAAATTACATCTTCAGGGTGTTGTAAATCATTTAAACACTATGTATCCTACCCATTTATTTCAAAATAAATATACTTCATCTTTCAAATATATAGAGTATCGATAGTACTGTTAGTAAAATAGAAATAGAAATAAATATATAAATAAATAAATAATAAATATTCTAAATTTAACTATAATTATCATTATAAATACGTCTTCAATGACTATTTTTTGTTGATGAAATAATATATTTTTTATAAATTTCCATTTGAAATAAACTTAATCATCATCCATATATTCTTTTAAAAACTATAGAAGCAATTTTAAAAATAAGTAAATAATTTGTTTTTGTTTTCACATTGAAATATTATTATATAAACCCCTACACATATCAATTTATAGAAATTTATAGTAATCATATTCTAATAGACTATAGTCATTCCATATTATTGAAGATATTTAAACACATAATTGTCCTTAAAAATAATTTTTGATATGAATTTATAAAATTAATAATATGAATATTATTTGTATGATTTTTAATGTAGTGTATTAGAAATTGATAAAGGTATTTTTCTGTGGCCTTTATATAGGATATACATTCTATAAATCCAAAAAATGAATATCTAGAATATAAAAATTTATTTCATTGAGAAAACAATGATTCCTAAAATAAATAAAATATGTATGGAAAATGATGATTTTTTTTGTGATTAGATTATAGATTTTTACCCCCACATTGTAGGATATAGATGGATTTCTATTAGTTTTTTACAAATAATATGATCATTCTATAAACTGTTATTAAATTTTGTTTTCATCAAATAATTTTTTATTGAAGTGATGTCAGGAATAATGATTTCATATTTTTATTCTCACTGATTTCCCATTACAAAGTTTAAATAGATATTCCTAAAAAAATTAACAGAATTTAATATTAATTTAAAAATTAGGCATGTCATTGGAATAATAAATTATGAAACTATATCTCATGTATAAAACCACACATGAGGCTCCTATGAATCCTTTATTGTAAATTTCATTCACACTCACCAGAAAAATCATGTCTAGAATGGATTCCCCATATATGTTTTATTTTAATTCAATTTAGTTCATGTTATTATATTTATCATTATATCTTTACAGACATATAATTTTCATAAATACAATAGTTGAATTAGAATGTTAAAGGAACTCTTATAAGTTTGTTTTTAATTATTAGTAGAACACTCATATCATTTTTTTAAAGGTTAGACAATAAGATCATATAATATAAAAATTGATTTAAAATATTCTAATAGATAGAATTTTACATTTTTCCCTTTGTAAAAGGGGATTTTGATTATTAGGGATAGTGTTAGAATAGATTCGTTCCTCATCAAACACTCATTTATTTTAAAGGACATCAAAAATATAATTATATTCATGAAAACATGAGTGCTAATACAATTTATTAAAGAGATCTTATCAAGAAAGTTGGATCTTTCCACCATCAACATCCATGGTAAATGATTTTTTTTCAAGTATAATGTCATGAAAGAAAGTGGTGAAGTCACATTCGATCAAAATATTATTCTTGTTAATTTGACTTTCCTTTTTCACATTATTGATTAGATTAATCATTTCCACATATGATGTAGTGGTGAAACCACAAAAACCATGGTTGTATTCAATGAAATCACCATTATGATCTCTAAAGATAACCTTATAGCTTGTTATACAGGGATTACCCCTTGATGAAAAATCTGAGTTTTAGTTGTACCTAATGTTAAAATCTTGGATCATCGAGTCCTCAAGAGTTAAAAATGGGAATGGATGTAACATGTAATTATTGTTCTTCATTTCATAGTGAGGTCATCAACTGAGTTATTATAACCGACCACAAATAGTGAGTTTTCAATTTGAACATCCAATACAATTTCAACATGGGACGACTGATAAATAAAATGGATTTTATCATGAGTGATCTTATTTATTATTCCCTAGAAGACATGAATGATCTCTTTACATCCTACCATCAATAGTGTTATTAGTTTTTGAGACATTGGGAAGTTGAAAGAGGTAAGAATGACATTAAAAAAATGTGTCTGAATGCAGTGGATGAGTCTACATAATTGAAAATAGGACCTTACATTAAGAATAGGATTTACAATAGCATAAGATAAGGTGATCCAAATATTCTCAATGATGGTGAAAAAACACACATGTTAAAAAAATGCAACTGCTAACATGTTTATGGTTTACATCAACTAGTACTTTATTGAAATAAATGTTCCAAAGTATAGAAAACCGGGAGGGTGGTAACCAAATATTATTGAAGGCTAAAATATGTTTGGTAGGGTACCCTATGAGAGATGATTTTATATGTCATAAAATTAAAGAAACCTATTTAAAGTCAGTTCTTATATTTTATGATTCTACAAGATCATGAATTCATAATTTGAGACAATTGACTTAATATAGTGAGATAAATAGTCTAGATTTTCTATTCGATCCATTATTAATATGTTTGGGTATATTCCATGGTTAAAAAATCCATTCATATCCATCTGATGAGTTTGAGTTCACTAATATTTCTATAATCAGATATAATAGTTATCATGTACAAGAAAAAGAGTGTGAATTTAAATTTTTTCAAATACTGTTGTAAAACCAGGAAAGTTAAAGGATTCAATGTAATATGATTTTCCAATTTTGATTCATTCTAGGAATATAGATCTAGGGAATCCCAAGGATTAGTATCTTATGTTAATAAGTTTTCAGATGAATTTATATTGAAGGGATTGATATAAATGTACATGATTTCTGATTCCCAGATCTTTAATAGCATAAGTCTTGCAGCAATACTTACATGTAATAGTGATGATTTTTCATCACAAAATGCTACCAGAAAAAAATATGTTTCTCATTGAGGTTTTGATTCTATTAATTAATTAATAATTTGATGTATAAACCATAAAATAGTAAATTATTTTTGATACAATGATGTGATTGAGATTATATTCCCTTCCTTCCATTTAAATGGAGTTACCTTTCCTAAAGGTTGAATTACTTTTCATCTTACTTGAAATATGTGTGAATTGAGATTCTTAAGGTCATCCCCAACACATAGGAACACCTAAAAAGATCACAATATGATTTACTTATCTTATTCCTATATCATTAATCATTCCCAATTTCTTCGAAGATGATATGTTTTTTCCAAAATAGATAAAGGACTTATTCAAACTTATTTCCTACCCTGAGATTTTTTCATAATGAAAAAGTTATTTTGTTGATTCTTTTTATATTTTCCCTATATCCCTTAGTAATTATAATAGTTTCATCAGCAAAAAAAGAGTGTAAAGGATCAAAAATACCTCATAACACCCTAATAATCTTGAGAACAATGATTTCCACCGAATGAAGAATAAGACTGCTAAGATAATCCAATGATATAGAAAATATGATTTCAGAGAGGGGTATCCATGATGTACCCCTCTATAGAATGTGAGGTAGCCTTTTAGTGATATGTTTAATTATATTGTGATATGAGAATATCCAATTTTTTATTTTATCTAAAAAATGTATTTCATATTAAATAAAAATAACTAAAATATGTTTCCTATAAATCAATAATACATTGTATAAAATTATTTTTTGATATGAATATTAAGAGCTATGTTACCTCACATAGTGGGTTTTCTAAGTAGGTTTTCAAATTATAATGCACTAAGAATACATATCGAATGTTTCTTCCATTGAAAAAACATAATATGTTCTAAGAGATAATTTTATCTAATATTCATGAATGTCTAGTGGGAATGAATTTTGATATAACTATTTTTATGTTGTTGAAAATAGCTACTGGTCTAAACAGACTAATGTCACATTTATTTTCAACACTTGGATTTATGGAAATTATATTTACATTAAATACTTTTTTGAAAGATCCACCAATGAAAAAAATGCATAACTATATTTCAAAATTCATTTTAGATGAAATAATAGTAAATTTGGATGAAAATATGGTGAAATTATCTATTCTAGGGGAGATACCTTTATTTATACCAAATATATATTCCTTGATATCAATATCTAGAGGAGTTTAATTGAGCATTATGTGGACCTCCTTAATACTCAGATTTGAAATGATACCTTCTATTAAATATTCATTCCCGGATGATCCATTGAAAATATCTAAATAAAAGTAAAAAACATGGTGATTAAGAGCCTCTCCTTCAACTAGAATTTGGTATCTAAATTTGAGAAGGGAAATGGGTCAACATGACTTTCATGACTACTGAATATCATTGATAATATTTGTGTTTATAACTCCATCAGTGATCCATCCAATTTTGAACACATATATGTTCATTTTATCCATATGTATATTAATATTTTGAATCTTAGAGTAAATTTATGATTCTTGATTAATATTACAAGATAAATCATTCATGTAAATTGAATACTACAAATAGTGGATAGATCATTCAAGAGAATCAATATCTTCATCAAATAGTCTTTAAATTTTCTTTCTCCTCATATTCATTTTAAATTTGATTATTTTAAACCTCTAAATATATACTAGGGTTTTTTAATTGAATTCATTTGATTCCCCTATTTCATTTAAACTTTTACTACATTACGATTGATCACTTCATGCATTGATAAACCTAAAAGGGAGTGGCCACCTCCCATCTCTATCAATAAATATCTTCATAATATTATGGTAATCAAAGTTATATCATTCCAATGAATCACATGATATAGATATGAAATTGCAACGTGAAGCAACATTTACAAAATATATTTCAATTCTACTAGATTTCATACCATTTAAAAAAATTTTGTACTGGGATAATTTTTCCCCAAGTTTGATTATGTCAGAAATATTTTTTCCTTAAAACAAGATCTAGTGTCTTTGATGAAAACATGATGTGAAATTAGTCCAGTTTTCCCATATATATAGAGGATTGATTTGAAGTCAACAATGATGGTCAAAGGATCAATAACTATTTTAGAGAGATATTTGATTTTCATCCATACATTTCTCTTTTCAATATAATTATTTGATATATGAAAAACTGATTAAAATAATTTTGTACCAGATTTGAAGAAGGTTCAAGTGATAATTTGTTACCCTTTATCGAAAGTATAGTGATTAATGCCATTTATATGGACCAAAATCCTTATACTATATCTATTAGTGAAGGTTTTATTTTATCCATATAAATATTATCCACTACCATTAATGGGATTTCCATGTTAATAATTATTTCTATTTGGCTCGAAATGAACAATTAAATCAGAACTTTACTTTCATTTACGAAGCCTTAGGGAACTCATAGTGCCCGGGATGGCTAGTCCCTTGATGTTCTGAAAGTGTTTCTTCATCTGGATCTTCTTTTGGTGAGTAAACCCCCTTCTATTTTTCCTCTAAGAGATTCTTCATTTTTCAATATGTAGTTAGCCCCAACTTCTTGGAGGTTGAGAATAGTTGTTCCTATTTAGTGTTAACCCCATAATTTTTATCTGATGAATCCATTCCATGATGTTTACTATGACTCATGGGAGGTGTGTCCACTATTAATATTTTTGATGGTTCTGGATCATCTGATGAAATTTTTTATCTATAATTTATCAAAATACATTGGTATTCCATCTAAAATAGTAACCAGTGGCTATTTTAATTGAATGGACACATTCAGGGTAGAAGAGATCAATTCATTTTGAAGTTATTTGAAATTAAAAGAAAAGGAAATGAAACAAAATCTAATGGGAGGGAAAACATATGATCGATAACTTCCTTAGTGATAGAGCACTGAATTTCAGATATGTTTTTAAATTTTTTTTATTAGTATTTTCAGGGGAGTGATTAGTATTATTTATATGTTATTCATTATTATCCAATGATTCCCATGAGATACCTATAAAAATAGGCTTGGATCATTTCAAACCCACACCCTATCCAAAAGCATCATTTTGAACATTTTTAACTAATTTTTTGTTCTTTCTCTTCAGAATTTTTTCAATTACACAGTGATATGATTAATTTTTTCCTATCTATGCACCACTCTACAATTCCTAAAATAATGTCTCGCCATTTTTTAATATTCATAGTATTGTGGTAGGTGTTCAAATTTAATATTGAATTCCATTTTATGAATATTAACAATATGAGAGATCTAATATAGTGGGAGTTTAAAAATGTTATTTTCGATGAGAACCCTTTCAAAAATACCAAGGTCTCCATAAAAAATATGCTAAATTTTTTTCTATGGGGTTATAATACATATTTCTATAAAATTGATAATCTTTAGTTTCCAAAATACTCATTTAATTCCATGTATTCAAGCCCACATCTATGAATTGAAATGTCATTTATTGAAGGGGATAATATAATCATCCCATTGATAGAGATAAAAAATTAATGGATTTCTATTTATGATTCTATATCACATAGAGGCATTGATATCATAATTCCACTAAAAAATGATGTTGTAGTAACCTTTTAATATATTAATCAGCCTCCATTTTAGAAACATTAAGCAGTGTGATATTCTTTCTTTAAGATCAACATTTGATCAAGGGTTATTGAAATTTTATCAACAAATGTTTCTGGGAATTTATAACATAGAATGTTCTATCTAGTTTTTGAATTGTGTATTAGTCATGAACCTCTGAAAATGCACTATCCTATATTTTTTAATGATTATAATTCTAGTGTTTTCTTTTGAATATGTCACTAATTCAGCAAGGGATTTCAGGAATGAAATGCCTTTTTGAAAAAATTGGGTAGATCCATTAACTATGATAATCCATTTCTCATTGGATGATCTTGGATCTGAACTTCTCACTATATATTTGAATGATTATTTGAAATCTTGGTTAAATGAATCCATGCATAAAATGGATATCATAAGAATGACGGATAACCAACATTTGGTCAACAAGATATGTCTCACATTCTCACCTCCATTATATTTCTTTATTTGTTAAATGTTTTTATAACAAAATAAAATGAAAAGGAATGTACTCATCACTTTCATGTACTATAATGATATTAAAACCAGACTATAAAATATACACCATTAGTTCGATTGGGTAAACATATAGATTATTATGGGGACCAAGTATATTGACACTCTTCTCAAGAGATAAATTAATCTCTCCATTCATTTGAACCTCTGGATTTTCATGGTTGTGATGAATATCTCCTTGGATATCGTACATTATACCACTCACAACATAGTGATTGGAGGGTGCTGATTGATATAAATCACAATCAATTTTACCCTACATAATTTTACTATTGGAAACATATCAATATCTATCATATTCACATTTAACATGAAAATTTATAATAAAATTTATTAACTATGGTAAGGAAGTACATTGAGTGGAATGCACAACCTGAAATATGAGTGGGACTCATTTTGGTGTGGTTTTTGTTGTGTTGTTTATTGTCACTTATCCCTTAATATAATCTATTCAAACAACATGGATAAAAATTATCTTCATTTTATAGAATATATATAAATGTGAATTCACATCTTCTATTTTATTTTATATATCCCCATATGTATTTTATTTCAAAAAATAGACACAAGTAAACTCTCTAAAACCAACTCCTTCGACCAGACCATATTGTTCTAGCTACATTAATGTTACAAAAAGTATTCAATTATTTGGTGAAATAGATGAGGATTTCATTTTATAAATGTGTTAAAAAAACATAAGAATGTACGTAGTAATTTAATGGAATACTTTTTAAATGAAGAATTATTTTTTTACTATTTTATAATTACACATGATTCCTATATTCATTATTTATTTTCATCTAGCAATTTTTCTTTTTTATTTACAAAAACCTCCTTCCATAAACATGACATGGGATTGAAGATATAAAAACCTTTCTCTTTATTCCAAATTAATATATAATTAATTACATTCAGTTCAACATAATTCATCCCAGAATATCAAGAGGTCTAGTGTATTAAGAGATTATGAATATTACATGGAATCTTAAGACATAATGTATAATATCTTTATTGAAAACTTATTTTACATGACCACAACATTCCTTCATACATAGAATTATATGAGATAACCTAAGGACATACATATGAAAATGGTGAGATATAATGTATAGTAAGTTAATATATAAGGAATAAATTAAAGAATATAAAAAATGTTAGAAGATAGACATATCAATGGGGCTTAATCGAAACATGAACAAAAATGCATGATATTCGATGATAATAATAACATGGAAATGTGGATACAACTTAAAACACTCCATAAATAACATAATGGAATATGGAAAAACCCTACCCCAACATGGTGGAAAAAATTATTATAAAGGAATAAGGTAAACCACTATCCTAACATGAAGTATCATGATAGTAAACATTACCCAATGCATTGGATGGCTATTCAGGTGCACCCTTAAAGATAATTTTTATCTCATGTTAAGTGCACCACATAGATCATATAACATGGATTCATTTTACATCATTATTTATATAGATATAAGGGAATTTAGAATAAATATATAAAATTATATAATCAGTATGTATATGTTCATAAATATGAATACCCTTGATAGGGAAATGCGTATGGTATTCTCTACATGATGATTTCAGAATGGAAAATCGATGTATATTTTCGGCAGCATAATGACATCACATAGGGATTGATAAAATGGGTTGATGAGAGAGAAATGTGTCTATAATAATTTATAAATGAAATTGGTAGTAAAAGGATTATATAAATACGTTTTACAATATAAGAAATTTGCAAATAGAATTTTAAACATAATAATGAAATATAATAAAAGGGGAGGAATGAAACAACTCTTACAAAATTTCGGCATGGTAACGAGTGTACATTGGACAGATTAATGAGAGTGAAAGGGGGTATATCATCATAAAAACATAATTAAATATGTATATTGGAGGTGTTAAAACATACCCCATCCTTTTTAATTGAATAATTAAAAGGGTAAAACAATATAAGGAAACTTGGACAACACTAAGAAAGGCAGTAATCCCTTACAAGGATGTTTGATCCCAAAGGATTTGGAGAGGCTTCTTAAGAGCTTGGGAGAGCCTTGGAAGGAATCTTGAGAGGGGAGGAGGAAGGAGGTAAATTATCCAAGGATTTTTACCGAAGATAAGTGAGATATTTTTTAGATTTATATAGTAAATGAGATAGTAATTCATTAATATTTCACAAACATAGGTTTTGGAATATATATAATTACATATACAAAAACCAAAACCATACCACAGTTTTTGACCTTGATTTTTTAACAAAGTGGAGTAGAAAAATTATTTTAAAATGACATGGTATGAATATATTAAAATATTATCCTTTCTTATTTGGATGTGAGTCACATTATTAAATAAATCATCTTAATATCATAAAATCAATTATATATTTAAGAGGATTCACCAAGGCATTATAAATAAAGTAAAATAACTCTAAAATCACATTATTTTTATGATAAAACTTATATTTGGTCCAAGATACCTTTTATGGTATTTATTACATAACTATTGGGTCATTTTTATGTCCTTAAACACAATAAATACTAATATATTATTTAATTTTTACCCAAAAATTCGACTGTCTTAGAAAATCATGAAAAATTAACGGTTGCATAATGTCAATGTCATGATTCCAAAAATAATATTAATTTTATCTAAATAATTTTCTAAATATTTGAATTTTCAATTTTAGAATGAAAACTAATATTTATTGAAAATTGACAGGTTTTGAAAAAAATAGTTTTTAAACCAATAAAAAAATTACATTTGACTTCCTTAAACGTATAAAATAATTTATTATTATTAAAATTAAATTTATATTAATATTTTATTAAAATATTAGTTATTTCAAAAATTAATGAATTCCTCAAAATAAATTCTATAAAAATACATTTTCTATTTTATTATATAACAACATAACTCTTATAAAAGTAATTACCTAATCATTTATAGATAGAAAATGATATAATAATCATTTAAAATAATTTTTTTTATAAAATCATATTTTAATATAATGATGAATATATTTCTAAAAATTACCATTTTACCCCAAAAACAATTTATTAAGTTCATCATTTTTTAAGAAAGACTACTCCTATAATAAAATTGATGGAATAAAACATTTATTTGTAG
This sequence comes from Viscum album, assembly GCA_963277665.1. Taxonomy (NCBI): domain Eukaryota; kingdom Viridiplantae; phylum Streptophyta; class Magnoliopsida; order Santalales; family Viscaceae; genus Viscum; species Viscum album. The sequence goes on along the minus strand of OY728141.1, from coordinate 584,477,514 downwards.
AAAGAGATTACATAAAAAGTTACTAATACATTATTAAATAACCCATTATAACTCCCGCATAAGACCAAAGGGTATGGTGTGTGAAGGCGACAGACTTTTGGGGTGGATCAAATAACATAGCTCAGGTGGTAATCTATATTAACACAAACATCTCTCGTAGGTGATTATATTCATGCTTAATGTGTTGAAGCTCGTAATGGGATTGGTCTAGAAATATTTCCAGTGACGTTAACTCATTTCCATTCTCTACCAAATGAGCTTCATACAGCCTGAGTCAACTAGATGAGTCCATCATCCCCATTTTCTATGTTGAAATGATTTGTGAAAACCATATATTAATTTTTAGATGTGTGATCACTATTCAAAAAATATATTATCAATGATAATGATACATAAAGGTCATTTAAACCCACTAATAATAATAAAATAGTGCATGTGTTTCTTATATCCATAAAACTTTAATATAATGGGAATTTCATTCATTAATTATAAAGTCATTTCAACATTCCACCCTTAGAAAATTTCTCCCTTGAAATGATTTTTTCCCACTCTAAAACAGATGAGGGTAACTCTACCTCATCACTTCTTTTGGTTCCCACATTACTTCTTCAAAATTTTGGTTTCTCCACAACACTTTGATGATGGAATTGTCTTATTTAATATAACTTTTTCCTTACGATCTATGATATTCTCTGGATTCTCTTCAAAATAGAGTTCATTATCTAATGGTACCAACTCTACATTGAGTACATGTGATGGGTATGGTATTTATTACATTAATAGTGATACAAGGAACACATCATGTACTTGAGATAGGTTCAGTGGGATGTCTAGTCGAGAGGCCACTACTCGGATGCGATAGAGGCTCTCAAAAGGGCTGGTGTACCATAGAGTAAACGTTCCCTTCTTCCAAAATCTCATAACTCTCCTCCATGGTGATATAGAGAGAAAATCCATATCTCCAAAATCAAACTCTAGGTCTCATCGACGGTTTTCACGATAACTCTTTTTTCGACTCGAATATGATTCGATGTACTGCTAGACAGTATAAACCTTATACTCTATTTCTTCAACCATTTCATGAAATATAATATTTTTCTCACTAAAATCATCCCAAAATGAAGGTTTTCTATGCCCCTTCCTATAAAGGGTTTCATATGAATCTATTTGGATGCATGAGTGGAAACTGTTGTTGTATGATAACTCAACCTGAAGAATATGTTGATCTCATCCTTCTTTTAATTCCATTAAACATGCTCTCAACATGTACTTAACTATTTGGATAGTATTCTCAGATTTTCCATTACTTTTAGAATGATAAGTTGAACTAATGTTTGTCTCAGTATTCAGAGCTTGTTAGAGACTCTTCCAGAACATAGAGTTGAATCCTGGATGTCAATTAGATTCAATCGATAGTGGTACACCATGAAACCTTTCCACTTCTCTATTGTATATTAATCCTAGTTGATCAAATGAGAATTACTCTCGAATCTCAATTTATTATGAAATATTTTTAAGATGATCCACCAAAACATATATAGCATTATTTTCCTTGGATTTATTTAGATGTCTGGTAACAAAGTATATGGTGATTTTCTCCTATTTCTATATGAGTATGAGTAACAGTTGCATCATCCCATTAGACTAATACCTCTCAGAAATCAATTTCTAACATACTAGGAAATTTGATGTATATTTTTTTATTTTTTTCTTCATGTTGCCCCACCGATAATGATTTCGGAGATACTGATACATCATTTTTCTTCATGGGTGAATGGAGAAATGAAAACTATATGAATTATCCAAAAGTTCATTCATCACCTGTTTTTTTGATTGGACACATAGTATATACTAAAATATCACAATTTATTCATCATTAACATTGAAATCCAATTATTTCTCTTTTTCTTGATAGTGTCTACATTTTTCTGAATTCCCAAATCAACTTTTTGAACATCCTTTAACATTTACAAATTACACGGTTGAGAAATCCTAGGTGAAAGGATTGATGCTGTTCTATTCTTTATAGTTCCCATTTAAATCTTCACCAAATATATGAATATTGAATCTTTTCAATTAACATAAATGATATAATAATTGGTTCCATTTTATATAGTGAATCTTCCACCTTGTATTATTTCTTAGAGTAGTAATGGATTGATCAGTCATATTTCTTGATGAGATCTAACCATATTCATCGGAACATGTTCAAATATTCTTATGTGAATATTTATTTGAGACTTTTGGGATCCTTATATATTTCAAACTTTTCTCCCAAAGAGATAATGCCTTGAGATTTTCAATGCATAGATCACCTTTTCCAACTCCAGATAATTGTGGGATAGTATTACTCATAAATTTTTAACTTCATTGTGGCATAGGTGATGACTTTGTCAATTTTCATCAAACACATAGATCATTCCCCTCTTCAAAGCATAAATGAATATTATAATAAATCTTTCCACTTAAGGTTAGTGTCAGCAATGGGGTAGTGATAAGACTCTTCTTTAACTTCTTAAATAATTATTCACATTCATCATTCCATGCAAACTTGACTCCCTTTTGAGTTGTCTTGGGAAGTGTGTTTGAAAACCGTGAGAGAGTTCTCAAATATCTACTATAATATCCATCTATCCCCTTGAATCTATAGATATAAATCATAGATTTGGACTCATCCATCCATAAATTGTTTTTTGGATGATCCATATATATCTGATTGCATGTGATGATATGACCCATGAATGAGACATCATTCAATCAAAAAACATACTTTTTGTACTTTTCATAGATTTTATCATTTCACAAGGTCTCTAGTATTGTTCTCATATGGTACTCCTTGGTTTTGGAGTATACTAAACTATCATCTATAAATACTACCACATATTTGTTGAGGTAATCTATAATGACTCTATTCATCTTGTCCATGATGATTTCTAGATAATTTGTGAGTCTGAAAGGCATTACTATGAATTAATAGTGCATGTACCTAGTATGAAATTAAATCATGGGGATAACTCCTTATTAACCCTTACTTGGTAATATCCCAACTACAGATCCACCTTGGAGAATTATTCTTCTCCATGTAGCTAAATGAAAAAGTCATCAATTCATGGAAAATGATACTTGTTCGGTATCATGATTTTTTGAGCTCATGATAATCAATGCAAAGGCGCATTGACCCATACTTTATCTTGACGAAGTGGATTGGTGTACCTCTTCATGAAGCACTTGGGTGTCTTATCCCATTATCAACATTATCCTATAGTTTTTTAGCTCCTCATTCTCCACAACAACCACTCTATAAAGAATATTGGATATTTTCAATTCCCTAGGTGTAAGATCAATAGAGAATTAACCATATCTTTTAGGGGGAAGACCAGACCATTCCTCATGAAACACATCAGTGAATTCCACCACATTTGGCATGTGTTTGAGGATGGTTCCTTCCTTATACTCAATCATCTGAGAAAGATACTAATTCTCATAGGTATGTAATATCCATTCTTGAGATGATGGTGCTAATGAAGATTCATCCTTCTTCTTGAACATGTATAGAATAAGGAGTTTATTCACTATATGGAGACTAATTTCCCTCTCATGAAAATTTATGTTGTCTCTATATAGGTAAATCCAATCAATTCCATAAATTGAATAAAATTACACCAAGGGAAGTATGATGAGGTTCTTCAAGAAGTTCAACAAAAAAATTCTGACAAGGGAGGAGTTGTATTCCTGGGATGCAATAATTGCCTTGTTTGACATTTTCACTGACATCTCAACTTCTATTCATTGTGGCGATGTTTGGATTTTTCTACGTAACATTCGGAATATAAAAGAATGCATATAAATAGAATCCATAAGAAAATTTCATATTCTTTATTGAATAACCAGTGTACAAGCCACCACTTCATTGTCAGTATTTACTTCAGTGGTAGTGATGGAAAATTCTCACCCTTACTAGATTGGAGGTATTTTGTAGCCTAAAAAAATCGATGTCTTACAATACTAGTTTGAAAAGTGCCTTGGTTATTTCCATTTGTATCAATGAATAATACGTTGAGGTTTGAAAGAATAAGTCCTATTCTCTATCACAGTATCAGGGTTTTCATGTCAGAAATCTCAAGCTTATTTCCCTTCCTTCCCACACCTAAATCATTTACGCATCCCCTTTAGGGAATTTTTAAGGTGTTTTTTTCTTTAGAATTAGGAAGTGGGATGCTAGAATTTTGAAGAATTGTTCAATTTATCCATTAATGTTCCAGAATTAAAGTCCACATTCTAATTCTTATCCCCATGATACCCTGAGGTTTTTTGATCTCCATCTCGACTTTGAGGGAACATCAGACAATATCCTCATATCTGTCAGAGTGACAGATCGCCAAAGCTTTATAAAGGCGATGTTTTAGCCCACCCAAGAAGAATTTAACCATTAATTTGGGGGTAAAAAATACCAGAGGAATATGGTGAATGTATTGTGAAGTTAACCTCATACTCCCAAATATTTTCATCATCCTTTTTATTGAGTGAAAGGAAATATCTTCCCATCTTAATATAGAGAGTGCATGAAAAAATATTTAGCAAAAAATATTTTCATAAAATACTTCCATCTCATCACATTAATATCTTCCTTAGGATTTTTATTTTTTGATCAATGTTCACCATTGATCAGCTTCACCCTCAATAACATAAGAATACAAAGGAACCATCTTTTATTCAGAGCATTGAAGGATGGAGAAGATCTTCCCAATGACGTTGATTCAATGTTTGGTGATTGATGGACCAGATGATCGTGTGAGGCCTTTGTCTCATGGAGATATTGATTGTGTGTTGTTATTTCCTAGGGGGTAGGGCATTAGACGTTCCTCCTGAATCATGTTTAAATTCAAAAAATCAGTTAACTATGAGAGTATCGTGACATGGTTTTATGATTCCTACTCTGATCGGATTGGGCATCTCATTAGAACAGTCATCACATTGATCTTCAAATTAATTTTTAGCCTGATTCCTCCAATTATCATCCATTTACTAGAATAAAATGAATAATAGGGGTGGGTATTTAAAACTATTAAATACATTAATGGGAATCCAATGGAAAAAAGGAAAACATATAAATTACTTTTATCTCATTAACTTATGAATTTCTATGATTCACTATAAGTTATCTATGATATACTTCTTAAAATATATTATAAGTGGAATATTTTTTGTTCCCTTAATAATGGTTCATCCTGTGATAATGAATTTAGAGAAGAATATCCCCTGAGAGTGTCAAAAAAATAGTTTAACAAGGCCTGTTGTGATGCACCATTTCTCATTCGAGTCAAGCTCAATGCGGTGTTTCCGGGGTTTTCCACTAGATACATTTGTGCCAAACCCACCACTACTTTCTATGTTTCTAGACAAGGATTTATTTTATTGATAAACCACATACTCTATACTCAAAAAAATTTAGGTAATATTTTATCATACAAACTCTTATCTCAAAGATTTTCAAAAGAGGTTTCTAATCCTAATACCAAGAATTACTAAACATATCCTCTAATACCAACTATAATAACCCTTCTCCTTATTTCATATTTAGATAAGATTCATTACATAAAAATTCACATAATACAACCCATAAGATCGGTAGGTTTAGTGTATTGGTGCTGATGAAATGTACATGACAACTTAAGACATAAAATTCAAAATATTTATTGAAAACTTCTTTTACATGAACACAACATTACATCGTACTTAACATTGCAAGGGATAACCAGAGGACATACATAAGAAAAAGGTAAACTATAAATCCTATTAAGGGAGTAAATAAGGAATTAAATTAATAATAAAATACTTGTTAGGAAATATAAACATCAATAGATCATAAGTGAAATGTAAACATAAAGGCATGATATATTATGATCATCATAAAATGGAAATGCAGAAAAAAACATACCGAATTGCATCATTAACATAAAATAATTTAGTAAAACCATATCCAAAAAATGATTGAAAAACATCATATAAATAAATCAGGTAAACCCATGTCCCAACATGACGTATCATGATACATAATGTTACCAAATTCATTGGAGCACTATCAGGGTGCACCTTTCATTAACATTTTAATCGCATGCTTAAATGTTCCACATAGATCAAATAATATGGATTTATTCAACATCATAATTTATTCCCTGATAAAGGAATGTGGAATACATATATGAATGTATTAAATAAATATGTATATGTGCATAATGTTAAATACCCTTGATAAATAAATGGGTATGGTATTCACTACATGATGATTTTGGCATGGAAAATCATAGTTCAATTTCAGCAGCATAACGACATCACACGAGGATACATAAAATTGGTTGATGGGAGAAAAGGGGTATGTCATCACTTATACATGAAATGGTAATTAAGGGTATAATATATATACATCTTCCAACATGAAATTTTTTTAAATACAAGTCATAACATAATAATTAATCATTATGAAAGACGAGAAATGAAAAAAACGCTTATGAAATGTTTGTATGGTAACATGTGTACATGTGAGGGATTAATGAGAGATAAAGGGGTATATCATCATTAAAAAATAATATGGGAATAATTGGGGTGGCGAAAAAATATGCCCCATAAATTTTATTTTAAAAATTAAAAGGGTATGATAATAAAAGGATACTTTGAAAAAATTAAGAAAGGAAGAAAACCCTAACAAGGATGTGCGATCCCAAAGTCTTGGGAGAGGCTTCTTGGGTGCTCGAGGGAACCATGGGAAGATTATCTAGAGGGTAGGATAGAGTAGAGACGTTATACCATGATATTTAGTGAAGATAAGTAGGATATTGTGTGGATTCTTATATGAAATGATAGATGAATTGTCTAATATTTCACAATCCTAGGTGTTGGAATCTATATAATTAAATATTAAAAACAAAAATCCTTCCCATGGTTTTTGCTTATTATTTTTACAAATAAAAGTGGAAGGAATTATTTTATAGGTCCATGGGCCAAATATATTAAAATGTTATTCCTATATATGTGGAGGTGGGTCACATTATTAAAGAAAAAAATATAAAATCATAAAATATGTTATTAATTTTGGAGGATTCCCTAAGGCATTATAAATTATGTGAAATAAAAATGAAATCAAATTATGTTAAACTTAACACATATATTTGGTCAAAGATCCAATTTTCGGTATTTATTACCTCAATATTACGTCATTATGATGTCATAAAACGCACTATATACTTATATATTATTTAATTTTACCCAAAAAATAGAATGTGTTAGAAAATTATAAAAAATTCACCATTGGATAATTTTGACATCATGATTCCAAAATTAATATTTATTTTACATAAATAAATATATAAATAGGTGAATTTTAAATTTAAAAATGAGAACTATTATTTTTTGAAAATTGATGGTTTTTGACAAAAAAAGATCTTAAATAGTAAAAAAAATTAAATTTGACTTCATTTAAATTATATACTAATTTATTTTTTAAAAAATTAAATTGATAATAATATTTTATTGAAATATTCATTATTTAAAAAGTTGATAAGTTATTTAAATAATGTATCTAAATATAAGCTATTTTTTTTATAACAATATTACTCCTTTCCAACTGATTACCTAATAATTTACATATAAAGAACAGATATAATCAACATTTAAAAGAATTTTTTTTAAAAATAGTTTAATATAATAATGAATATATTTCTCAAAAGCACCATTTTTACCCAAAACGTCAATTTATAAAATTCATAATATTTTAAGAACTACTACCCCCTTAAAATAATTGATGGAATAAGACTTTTATTTATTCAAAGGGATTACATAATAAGTAACTAATTACATGTTACATAACCCCTTAAAACACTTACATAAGACCTATGGGCAAGGTGTGCGATGGTTATATACTATTGGGGAAGCTCTTATAACATCGATCAGGTGTTAATATCTATTAAAATAAACTTATCCCACATGTGATTTTGTTCAATCTTAAATTTTTGATACTCGGATTTTGATTCATCTAGAGCGAAGCCCAATGACGCTACCTGCATTCTGAGCTCCAAAAAATGAGCTTTGTATGATTTGATTCTACTGGATGAGGTCGTCATCTCCTTTTCCTATGTGGAAAGAATTTTTTAAAAGATTACATTTATATTAGTTGTGTGATAAATATTAAATGGATATATTATCAATGGTAATGATACACACCGGTCATTTAAATCCAATAATTATTAAAAAAAGTGTACATGTATTTTATATATCCATAAGACATTGAAATAAAGGTAATTTCATTCATAAATTATTGGGTCATTATGTAATAGGCTTCATAATTTAATCCATTAATCTACATATATTAAATGGAACATAATTATATTGTTTATTCATATCATTAAAATTATTATAGTATATTTTATAATTATACAATTTTTTCTTGTGAATAACACTCACCCTTTATTTATTATACGGGTATGTTGGTTTTAATGCATGATGCATATTATTAATAATAAATAGTTGTTTAATAAATTAATTTTTTTAGTCAAATATATTAACACACATAATTTCATATGAAATACTCCAATTTTTATGTACCTAAAATGTTGCATCCTCATGATGATCAAGAAACCCCTTCAATGTTTCTTGGTTTATCAAAGGTGTATATATATGTGATGGGGAGAGATTTTATTTCCCTTCAACATACCTAATATGATTCTTCATAATATTAGTTTGAATGAAATTATTATCCTTTTTTAAATTAATTAAAATAAATATTTTTTTACATTTAACTAATATAAACTCAATCTGTATGGGATAATGAAGGGTAAATAAATGTTCAATTATTTTATTTTTTTATTAAAATATTTAAATTATATGATTTAAATACAATAACCTCTTCATAAATTATTCTATTCATTACCGATACAATATTGGGCCACAAATATGAATCGATCGACACATGAATTCTTATTATGAACCAAATGTATCTAATTAAAATAGGCTTGTTGGGGTAAAAATGTTTATAGTGTTTATTTTATTGATCTTAAAAATTTATACCTTTTCTTATATGCTTATAAATTTATATTAAAATTATTTTTCTATAATATTTCTTTTTTTCTCATACATAGGTTTTCACCATCCTACCTATACTCAATTTAACTTTATAATTATGATGTTCCTTGGGATAGATAACATCAACATGTGGACACACATATTTTTCCATGGTATTGGGATAACATGAATATAGAAAACTAATAATATTTATAAATATATGAATATTTAATTTATATTATTTAACTATTTTTATGAAAAAATAATATTATAAAGAAACAATCCATATGTTAAAAAATATTAACCTAATTATTGGAATCTCATTTTTTCAATAATAGTTGAATGGATTTTACCCTATATTTAGTAACTAAATTACCACATCGTGTTCCCCAATGAAATATATACCATTGAATATATTTTTACCAATAAGGTATGATTGAAACACCAAAATGGATGGGATATCCCTAAAAGAATTTTCATATGACCTTGAAGTGTTTTGAATCCCCAACAGACCGATTAGACACATTTTTTACTAGATCCATGACATAAAATATATTTCCTTATTATGATTTTATTCTAAATCGAAAACATGAATCACCTCAAAATTTCATATCATTGATCAAAAACACAAATGAAACTCAATATCATTACCATGTTTTCTTGGCTCAAATATAAGTAATAATAGATTATTGTATTTTAACTTAATTCATCACCATTATAGAAAGATATAATTTATAAATATAACTAGCTATGTAATATGAGTTATACATTTTAAAAAAAACAAATAATTAATTCCATATATAGATAGTGCATGACATGGTTTTTTCTAATTTAAAAAATTTAGGATACCTATGATCAATTTTCATTCATAGAGGTGAGTCTGGTAGGTAAAAATATCTTCCATCTAGAGTTCATTTATTTTCATTATAATTCGATTTACTCAATGTTTACCTACATTTATATAAGTTAGAAAATTTTGGAATGATCAGAATGAACCATACAGCTTTTGAAGGATTTTATTTATCATTCATATATTAAGATGGTCTACATGAAGGTCTATTTTACATGATTCACAGTATTTGTGAAATTACATTGAACAATCTATAAAAGAAAATATTCTTTTAGAGATCATACCCATTGAATATATAATTTATTCAGTGTCATATATTATTTACGGAATATCATTATCTTATAGTATCATATCATTCTATACAGTAAGTATTACATTCTAGTTGTTGTCACTCCATCCATATTAATCTTTAAAAAAATATAGTTTTATAATTGCTTATGATGTGGTATATTTAATATAACCAAAATATAGTGGAATGTCCACTAATCTTTTTAACTTATCAAATATATTTGGATAGTCACATAGTTCATCCTCAACTATCATTTTCATTCTCACAATCTGGTATTCATCATCTTTTACACATGTAATCATATCATTGATACGATCTTTATCATCATTAATTCATGTAATCATATTAGAGGATCCATAAACCAAAGTGTTATCCAATTCACTAATTAAATTTATATATTATTCATTTTTAGTCCAAAATGTATAACTTATATAAATTCATTAGAAGATCATGTGTTCTTATAACTCATTTGGATTAATTAATCTTGAATATTAATACTATAAATAGGGAAAAAGTATTTTAGAAGGGTCATATAGTTATTATTTGAAAAAATTGATGAACTATTTAACCCAATGCTCATACCCGTATATCAAACAATTGGCATCCTTGGATTCCCAATTCATATTTATTTTATTTGATTTCTCAACACTAATATTGTGAAAAAATAACTAAATTATACTTTGGCATGATATTAGAATCTAAACAAAATATTATTTATATAAAAATATATATATTAATTATATTTTACATAAATTTTCATTCCATCAAAAAGTTTATAAAATAGATATAGATGAATAATTTTTTAAATATAATTTTTAATAATAATTTTTCAATTAGATAAAGTCATATATCATAAATTGTTTTTGAAATGGATTCATTAAGGGAGATAATTAACTATTTTTTACTTCCTATATGAACAACAAACCTAAGGATATCTATATCTAGATACATATTAGGGTATATATAAGATGTTTTGACAATCAAAACATATTTAAATAAAAAATGCTTCATGATTATTCAATTTCATAAACAATACAATTAATTTTTATGTGGTTAATATATTTGTAGATTTATGAAATTTATCATATTCTATCATTATTAGATTAAATAATATATAGTTTTTATATATTTTATATTTTATATTATATTTTATATTGTATATTTTTTTTAATATATACATGATATAATATTGTTAAATACATTTATTTAATTATTATTATTTTATTTTTTGGCCTTTATTCCTTATTATATTTTTTAATAATTAAATGGTTGTTCATGCATATTTCTATTTTATATGGTGTTTAAATTTAAATATTAATAATGATTATTCTTTGATAGGATATATGTGCATGTAATAGAGTATTAATTGAGTTATATGGGTTAGATATTCACATGAGTATGTTGTTTTATTATTTTACTATATGCATGATGTATGTGAAAGTGTTAATGTATTATGTGTGCATGAGAATTTTTATATTACTTTCATGATGTATAAAATTAGGATTGTAAAGCTTATCTATATTCTAAATGAAGAATGAATCGACAAAGAATCAAAATCAATGCATCATGTTATTCATTTTTGGATTACAATATGTCATTAGCACATCATGAAATGGTTATATATGTAAATAAAAATAGAAAAATAGCCACCAAGAAATAGAAAATAAAGTATAAGGATTATAAGAATCAACCACTACCTAACACTATCCCATCACTAACACAAGTCACCAATAATATCATCTCATAAAAATGGATTATTGTGCAATGATTTATGTCTAGGTCATGGAAAAATGGGTAAAATATAGGCACTTGATAGCATGATACAACCACACAATATGACTCAGAAACAAAGTAAAGGAATACCTTAATTGTTTTTTCTTCGATCAGACAACAAGAACATCAAAAAAATAAAAAAAATATGAATGATTGATTAAAAAAAGTAATGATCAATAATCATTCCATCAATTATGGGTTGATTCATCCAATAATATAAATGGATTAGGCAGTAGTGTTTAGCTTATATAAAAGTCCGAATTACAAAGGAAGGAGTGATTTCTGTTATGAATCTTTCAGAAGAAAATTTCATTTTTATCAGTATTAGAAAGAAAGGAACTGAATATTCACTCCTTTAACAATTCTAAAAATCAAATTTCGTTTTACCAATGCAAAATTTTAGCTTTATCAATGCTAAATTTTTTAATATTAAATTATATATTTATCAATGTTATGTTTATCATGGATAAATGATGTATTTATCATTTCTAGATTTATCATTGATAAATAAAATTTTATAAAACTTTAAATTTAAAATTTATATTCATAATAAATATTTAATTTTTTAAACATGGATAATAAAAATTAGAAAATTACATCATAAAAAAAGATAAAAAATTAAAATTATTAAATATTAAAAAATTAATATGAAATATAAAATGAATAAATAATATGAATTATATAAATTATAAAAAATGAAAAATTAATAAATAATATTAATTACAAAAATTAATTATATATTACAAACAATCAAATAATATATATTATATAAAATTTAAAATTAAAATAGATGAAAAAAATAAAAAAATAAAAAAATGATAATAATGGCATTTATAAGGAAATCAAAAATCAGTAATTAAAAATGAATAAATTTTTTTAATATATATTTGAACAAAAAATGTTAAATAATAATGAAAAAATATTAATTTAGTAAATCACTAACAAATTCAAAATATTATATATTACTAATAATGTATAAAATAAATTAAAAATAGATAAATTATGAAATATTTAAATAAAAATTTATAAAAAATTAATAAATTATGAAAATATAAATGAATCGGTATTATACCCAATAAATTATAATAAAATTCTAAATGTAAAAAAAAATAAAATTTTAAATTAAAAAATGTAAAAATTATAATAAAAAATTTCAAAATTTAATTAATAATTTTAATTATATAAATTAATGAAATATAAAAAATTCATATAAAAAAATATATAGAAATTTAAATTGAAAATTAATAAATTTATAAATTATTACCAAGTAATAATAAATAAATAATAATTTTGTAATTAAATATGTATAAATTTAATTTAAAAAATAGTAATAAAAATTAATTGAATAAATTAAATACTTATTAAATTTTTTTAATATTAATATTTAGAAAATTATAAATAACTATTAAAATGAATATATTATAGAAATATTAAATATATAAATACTAGTAAATAAAATATTACATAATATATAAATAATGGATAAATATCTAAAAAGAATAAAAAATATTAAACCATTATAATTTTAAAATGAATAATTTTTTCTTACAATTGAATAAATTCAGAAAAAAATTAAATTGAATATATAATTTTAATAATACTAGTTAAAAAAATTTATTATGCAAAAAATAATAAAAAATGAATAATTTGACATCTCTTAGCCCTATACCACTTGTAAGTTCCCAGACTAGTGGTCACCACATGTCCTTATGCATGCATGACATTATTCTAGAGGCTACCGACTAGATTTATTATTCAATTATGGAATTATGGGAAGACTATACTAGTATTTGATATTGAAAAATAACAGGAATAAAGGCAATCACATGCAACAGATAAAGTTTTAAACATATTTCACAATGAGTTCCATTAAGTAATAAAAACCCATGACATTTTAAAATAAACTGTTTACATGTCTGGAAATCAATGATCACAAGCATGTCATATACATCAGTATATAAAAACTAAAAAAATGCAAAATAGGTAAACTCTAAATAAATGTTCATGTGTACTCGTCTAGTTTCAAAATCCCTTTCTATATCCAACTATTCAAATCATGTATCATTCATGGGGTACTTCACCATTTCTAGACATAAAATCATATTGTCTACTCTTGTAAAAAATGGCAGCCTCAACTGGTTGTGAGTATAACTTTGTATCTAACAACTAATGACATCAATAAATATATATAACATGAGAAATAAGTTGTATGGTGAATTACAAAATAAATAAATAAAGGAAAAACATAAATAGATAAATAATTGTTCATCATTTGGTTATATGGTAACACACCTGGGATTAACTATACCTTCTTCATCCTACGTCGGATGTATTTATCCATAAAACCCATATGACATAACCTGATCTACAAGACATGTCCCAAACATACCAAACTAGTAGTCATCTTGGATCTAATAATCAAATATAAGGTTGGATAAATAAGTTTCATAAGTATGATAAAATCAATCTACGGATCTTGTCCAAAAAATTCGAAACTAGTAATCAATATGAATATGATTGGATAATTCCCTAAGTAATTCTATATTAGTATTTTCATTTATCCATTGTAGTTTTCCTCAAGGTATTCTTAATCAGTATAATATTGAATCCAAGTAGAAATTCTCAACGGAATTTCCAATTTGTATCAAAATAAATAAAATGGGGAATTCTCAAAGAAATTCTAAACTATAATTCTAATTAATGTTTATGTTAAATTTATTAATACATTCATTTAACTAAATTAAATCTAGTTCAACATAATAAACACATAATTTATGTCCTATGTCAAGTATTTAGAGACCCATAACAATATTGATGATTAATTTATTATGTCTCAGCATCCTAGGGTCACTTCTTTAATTACCTTGATTATGTCCCATGATTAGGGCACCATAAGTGGATGATAAAGTCTTAGTAAGACAAAAATAGTGTATATATCCACCTATCATACCCAAGCGACCCCTAGGGTAACATATTTAATTTCCCATCACATATACCATTGTTAAGTGGACTATATGGGGCTGTAATCATGTTCTATACTCATCAATGAACTTCTTCATGTCCCATTAGAGCATTTGATTTCATGATTTTGGGCTACAACTATTTAATTAATTTATTTATAAACTTCTTTTTAAATTCAACATGATCATATATCACATTAATGCCAAAAATGGAATGTATTAATGGGAGAACTTATAATCCACCTAACTTACACTCATAGATGTTAACTCATTGATTATCATCCTAGAATAGCTATATACTAGTATAAATTTTAAAAGTATAATAATACCATGGAAATTGAAAAAATGAACATAAACTACATGATATTTCGTCAACAGTAGATTTAAACTAGGAAAATGAGGATAAATAATTCTAGGCTTATTTATAGCTTCCAATTATAACTGTCGGTATTTTATTTGGTAGAGAAATGAGTGATACATCCACATTGATGTTAGAGGAAAAAATGGGGTAGGGGATTCATCATTTTCACTAGACATAGATGAAATCCACCTTCTTATTTTTCAATCCCATCCAACTAAATTAATAAGTTAAAAATAAATAAAATACATGAGGGTTACATAGTTATATTGATTTTTTAAACCATTTCATTCAAATGATATGGGTGCCACTCCTCTTTCAGCAAATTTCAAAGCATCAAGAAATTCTTCACACTATAAATATGATGGATAAATATCTAGTTTTCCACAATGTAATTGAAGGAAATTACCATACCTTGAAACATTTTGTGATAACTGAAACACGCATGCCTCATTGGTAATAAAAAATCTCTACGTTTCATGGTCTTACAACCTACCAAACTTGAAGATGTTCATCCCCAAGCTTTACTAACATACATCATAAAGACCATGTTGGAAATTGAATCAACCCATTATGGCCATATAACTTATTATCACTCTCATGTCTCATGTTGGATATATTAGTGTGATTTTTGTACTCATACATGGGTAACTGTCTTTCTATAGGGATCTTGTTCACTAAATTTAACTAAATACATCAGATTCATCTCCAAATATTCATCATCCCCATGATCTATACCCTAATAATGTCTTGTATGAACTCATATATTGATATATGGTCCCTTCAGATATTTATATATTTTAATATAGGGTTTTTATGGTAGTTTGTTGGTGTTATTGGTTTCATAGGACCCCATAATTGATATATTAGATATATTTAATTATTAAACCATTCATGGGAATATATTTGGAAATAATGGAATTTCAATTAGTTATAGTCTCAAATTGGAAATCAGATACTATAATTAGTTTCAAAATGTGGGGTTTACCCTTTGGTTCACTTATGGTTTGTTCACATTGGAACATGGTTTAAGGTGTAAAATTTGGTATATATTAATGAATTAAGATAAATATTTTATTGATAGATTAATTAATAGTTTTAATAAGTCCAAAATATATTTAATCAAATTTATATCCATTATCAAAGGTTATCTGTATAACATTAGGTTATTTTTTAATAATGATATCCACTATTTTAAGAAAATAAAATGGGAAAAATAGTGAATTCAGGGATCAATGATCGGATTAAACAAAAATCATCATCAACATTAACACATAAAAATTATTGAATAGTTTTCATTCAAATAGTTAGTTCTCCCTTTGTTTTCTGCTCTGGTTTCTCTTTGAGTCGGTCGGGTGCAGCTTGTAGAGAGAATAGTCAGCTCGATGCTCATTTTTTTTCCAACGGTTTTGATTGAGCATTGACCTGATTTTTGGTTTTTTTTTCAGCTGGGTGACTTTCTGGGGGCAGAAAGTTTTGTGGTGGGGAGAATTGTCACACCCTAATCTTTTAAATTTTTTTTTTTTATAATTTCATGTCTTCGATTAGCCTCGTCAAGGTGCGGGTTGAGTGCGTGTTTAATTTTTTTTTTGACATTTGATGTTTTTGGTGGGTTTTGGACCGATGCATGGACACCGCAAGGTTGGCCATATCCGTGTAGTTGGCCCGGATACCCTTGCGGTTACAAATTACATAAAATAATAAAACATTATGAAAATGAAATAAAATAAATGTTTAAGATATAATAATAATAACGTTTTTGTGTATATGAAAATGTTTTTTTTAAATTAAAATTGTTAATGATCTTATTATCAATAAATTGTTATAAATATAATTATTATTTTATTGTTATTAATTTTTTTTATTATTTCAATGAAAATAAATAACATTATTATTATCATTATCACTATAATTATTAACTTTTTTATGTGTTATTTTTAATCATATTTTAATTTTTTAAGGGGTTTTGTCCCTCCTTATTTTATTCTCCACGCCACACTCACACCACTATCTCCCCATAAAACCCCCCACGCATACCCACTCCCCTTCTCTCACGCCACCCCCTTTTGGTTTTTTTATGTCTTCCCACTCTCCAATCTCCCAAGATTCTTTTATTTATTGTTTTTAATCTCACCATTATCACCCTCTCTCCTCATTTATTCCTTTTATTTTATTCCTCCATCCACTCATACCTCTCTCCAATCACCCATCCTCCCTTATCTCTCACGCATCACCCCATCTCTCCTCATTTATTCCCTTTTCTTTTTATTCCTCCCTCCACTCACCCTTCTCCAATCACACCCCTTTTTACCTTTACCCATCACGCACCTCCTTGAACCCATAATTAATTCATTTATTTATTTTTATCTCCCACTGTCCACTCACCCATACCCGCTTCCCCCATTATTTATATTCATTTTTTTTCTTTATCACTCACGCACCACCCAACTATCCCCTTATACTCTCTCTCCCCGATTTTCCCTCACACAAACCTCTTCCCCTTACACTCTCAAGAACGACCTCCTCTCCTCCGGCGATTCTTCCAGCGGCTGGTCCTCCCTCCGGCGCGGTAAGTTCTCTTTCCCTTTCTCTCCTCTCAATCATTTTTTTTCTGGGGTTTTCATGTGGGGTTTATTTTTGTCCGAACCCTAAATGTTAGGTTTAATGTGTATCTCTGATTTTCTTTGGTTTTAGGGTGTGCATTTTGTCCGTGGGGCATTGTTCTCTTTTCCGTTGAAGTTTCATTCCAATCGCATGAGCCTTCGGTAGGTGTTTCCAAGTTTTCTTTCTTAAAGCCTTTCCCTTGATGCTTTCCATTTTAAATAAATTTATAAAATAGTTTCGCAGCTCTATGGCACCCTTAATTAAATTATTATAGCAATTTAGAATTTATTTGATTTGTTAAAAATAGTTTTTAAATGAGTTTTAGTGTAAACTGTATAGCTTTATGATATCTAGAAAGTTTTTTTATTGTTTATGTTTGTTTAATACTGAATTGACCCCTTATAAAATGTATCACCATTGTTATGTTGCAACGCCATTTTTTTATTACTAATGAACTTGGTTTGGTTGTTTCATGACTTAGTAATTATGTTAAAACACTTTTGTAAAGGTTTAATGAATTCAATGTCTTATTTGGTGTTTTATTAAAATAATGTGAGTAAGTGGTGGTTTTTGAGACAAGACTTTATAATGTTTTCTTGGTGTGCATTTAATTTCCAAAGAAGATTTCGGGTGTGTATGGTTTGATGTTGGTATAACATACTAAATGTGTTAAAATGTGTTGGAAATGTTTTAATGTTTTTTTGATTGTTTTATGATCTAAAAATAAAGTAGGTGCCCATTTAGGGTTTTAAGGTAATTGGTGTTTTCTTGGAAGTTTAGTTTTCTGAATAGATTTCAGTTTTCAAATAAAGTTGGCCCCCCCCATGAATGGTTTCTAAAGAGTATTTTAAATGTGGTTTTGTAAAGTGTTACTTTAAGTATTTTGGAAATCATGGTTTATAATGTGTTCTTTAAGGTTTGACCATTCATTTTAAAACATGTTTTGGTGTAGGTCGGAAAAGGGTAAAAGCATGTTTATTAATTGTGAAGTGTTTGAATGTGTGTTTGGAACTTAAGTGCTCCTTGGTTTTGTAAATGTAAGAGTGGTGTTTGCAAGATATTTTTAATAAATGTGTGTTATCAATTTGAAATCATAAACGTTTTTCTGAAATGTTTTAAAGTTTTCATGTTATAGCAGCCCGGTTGGCACTTTCTTGAATGTGATTGATTGAACACATATTTGAGGCGCTCCTGTCTAGTGTAACCCTTTATGGGTGAACGTATAGGAAGCGTCTATGTTTGAGGAAGGCAAGTGCGGTGAGATGAGTCACGCGTGCGAGGGCCTTCCTACCTACACAGTATAATTATAACCACCATGGGTTCTTGGGCGTCTTATAGATTATCGAGTGACGGTTTCTTGCTAACCCTGATTAGACGGGTTAGTACCCCCTGGAGTTGTGGACAGGCCAGGAGGGATGTGCCTCTAGTTGGCTATTAGGGAGGCCAGTTGGTTATTGACTATGGAGTACCACGCCGACAGGTAGTCTGAACCCGAGTATGTCCAGGGGTTTTCTAGGGATGTTTAGGATCTCCCATGGTTATTGCTGATAACTTCTGATTTATTTTTAATTGCACTTGGTTTTCCTTGCTTTTTTACCTTTACATGCACTTGTTTTTCCTGCTTGTTTACTTTCAGTCATCTTTCACAGCCTATACTGTTAGACTTTGGGAAAATGGTTTTCAAATGAAAATACTTTATTCTCTTTGTGTAATATTTGAAAATGTAACACCTTTTTTTAGAATGAGTTTAAAACTAATGAAAGGGAACCAAACTTCGAAAAAGAATAAGGGAAACATCTCGTATTTGATTTTCAAGTAAAACATTATGAAAGCTTACTTTAATACATTGTAGTTCAAACCTGGAATATGTAGATTCTTTATTTACTGGCAGTGTTTTGGGTTTTGGGGCTCACCTACTGAGTACTTTTTGTGCTCACACCTTTTTTTTACCTTTTCAGTTGCAGGTTTCTTGTGTTCAGGTTTTCCTGGCTTGAGTCGCTCAGTGAGGGAGCGACATTGGTTGTAGTTGGGTGGTGACCTGCGAGGTCACGTGGAGGTATGTCATGGTGTAGTTTTGTTTATGTCTTTAGTGTTCGTCTGTTTGTTTGGTTTATATTTTTTCTTTGATCCTATTTTTAGTTTGGGATGAAATCGTTCCCAACGATTGAAATTTTTAATGCCCAGCACTTGTTGCCATCCCGGAGGGATTGGGAATGCCCCTCGGGACTTGCCGCGGAACGGCTCGGGTGACCGGTTCAGGGTCGACCCGGGTTGGTTCGTGACACTTTCCCTGTTATCTTAAATTTGATTTATAAATTATTATTATTCATTAAATTGTTCGTATGTATAATTGATAGAATTTTGAAATTGATTTATTATTTCCATTTCCCAATAATATTTTTGGTTTTTTTTCAAACTCTAATTAATTTATATGATACTTATGATAATTTTAAATAATCATGATCAAAATGAACTCCAATAATTCTCACTATAATAACTCTATATTTTGGATTATTTAAATTAATAAAATACTTCAAATTTTTCTTCACACTCAAAATTTTACTAATAAATTTTCTAAAATATTTATTATTAGAAATATTAATGAATAATAAATCATCTGTTATGTAAAAAAATTTAAACAATTAAATAATTCAATCAAAATAAGAATAAGAACAGTTAATGTTTTATAATGTAATTTTGTTGTAAAATAAATTTTCCTTAATATATTTTACATTCATATAGAAGATAAATTTATTATTTTTTTAATTTGAATGTTTTATAATTAATTTGAATTTTCAATTCAGACTGTGAATATGGTAATTTTTATATTTTTCTAAAATAATTTATATTTTGGTTAGTATTAAAAAATAGAAATATTTCTAATAACATTGTTTTTATAACATATTATAATTTCATAAAGAAATAATTTTTGTCGGATATTTTATTTCTATAAAAATATATTTATAATGAAAAATAATTCATTTAAGTATACTATATTAAATTTATAAAACCCATCTTCTATGTTTTGGAAATTTTAGTAAAATGTTACTCTAAAAAATATATTTATTCGCTAATATTAAAAATTATTTTTCATCACATGTATAAATTAAATAAATCAAAATTAGTTTCATATTTTAAATCAAAATAATTTTAATATTTAATAATTTCAATTTCAATTTATTGGCATAAATATATGATTACTATGATAAATTTTAATGACCTAGATTTTTGTAGAACTATTAATTTTAATGAATTATTTTGTTAATATTCTATTATTTTTATTTAATTAAAGATTTCAATATATTAAAAAATAATTAATCAAATATTATTTTTAACCCATATATAAACATATGATAATTTATACAATTAGAAATCAATATTATATATTAATTAGTACACTTAATTGTAAAAGATATTCATCTAGAAAGCAGCATTTCTTTCAATTAAATGCCTTGATTTAATTTTTTTTAATTTAAATTAGAATTGTGTTAAAAAGTGGTCAAATTTTAGTTCACCACTACAATATTTATTTTTCAATTTTTTTGTAAAATATATATTATTTAGTTAAAAACTAGTCACGTATGTAAAAAATATAAATTTTAAAATATATAAACATAATGGTAATATAAAAAGTTTTGATTAAAAACACGATAAAAAGAGAGTTAGAGGATATCTCGACCTTATCCCACCCCACACTAAATTAGTTATCACTTTTTGATCCTTTATCCCTTTAATTGTATCATTACATTTTTGAAAAATAATAGGTGTTAACAAAAGACACCTTTTCATCACTCATTAAAGGGGACCAATTCCACCAACTAAAAGTTACTCTTCTTATTAAAAATATCTTTGATAACCAACCCAATATTACCTTATAAGAATCATCTCAATTGTATTAAATCCCATATTCACAATATGATATCGTAACAACATCATTTATAATGTAAATTTTAAGGTAAGGTTCATGGTCTCAAAGATATTCATGAACATTAGTGAAAAATGGGAGCTAATATAATAGTGTCATATACTCATTCGAAAATTCACGTGGGGCATTTGATTTTTCACATCAAGATTTAATTTATATGTTGTTTTAAACACCCCATTACCTTAAATTATATTAAATATATTTCATTTGATGTTATATGAATTTTTATTCTATCGTGACCCTCATATTTTTAAGTTATCATACCCATAATGATTATTTTTGGTAAACTCAACTATAATTCATATTTTTATGATTTTCATTAGAAATTATTTTTATAGAAAATTTGAAAATTATTATAATTGATTTTATTAGTGGTATATTATATTTTTTTTAATTTTAAATTACATTTATACTATATAAATCACTTTCGAAATGTTTCATGATTCGTGAACCATGACATTGGTAATGGATTTGGTTAAATGAAATATTCATTATTTGAGTTAGAATATAATTCATTGATAATAATATTTCTATATTTTATAAAAATTTCCACTTAATAGTTTATATTATATATCTAATCATTTATATTGGTATGAAAACTATGTTTTTAACAAAAATATGCATTCTCTAGAAATTTAATTTTGATAAAATTAAAATGATTTTAACAAAAAATATCATTTACACCATAGTGTTTTTATCTATTTTTTTATTATTTTATCCCAGAAAATTATTTCATTTCATATTTTCAAATCCAAATATTTTCTTACTCATATGAGATACTTGTTTCCATTAACAATTTTTTAAAGGGATTTTTATTACATCTTTTTATAACATGAGTTTTTAAAATAAGTTTTTTCAAATATTCAAAAGGAATTCCATTATCTAAAAAATAAAAATATTTATCATGAACTCCATATTATCTTCATAAATATTTTATTTTTTTGGAATCTTTATTATTTATGATTATTTTTAATATTAAATATTTTCAAGATTTTTTCACTTCACATATTTGAATCCTTTATGTTTTTTTCAAGGAAACATAAATAAATATTCTTTAAAAAAGAATATGATATTAATAAAATTCACATAATCCCTTTTAAAAACATTATGTGTTTTCAAGTATTAGTTATTCGTTTTTCTTTCAAAATGATAATTATGAATACCCATTCTTTTCATTTTACCAAGTGTTTTCTTTAGAAAATTACTTTTAAATGTGACCTGAAACTGCATCACTTGTTACAAAGTTAAAAGCATTATCTAACAACAATTTTTTTTCATTTTTATTCCAATTCTATATTTATCTTGAATGTCCTTATTTATATTAACGTAATTTTACCAAAATCACCTTATAATGTTTATTAAGAAACACATTTTTTTGGTGATCAAATTTTTTGTATTATGTATTTACATTGTTAAGTTTAAATTTTTGTGATAAAATTAACTAATGTTGTGAAATCAATTTTTCTTCCACTAGATTCATTATTTTGAGTTGAAATATTATTTTCAATAGGAATACATTTGAATGGATGATTAAATGCTGGGTTCCTATATAACACATCAATGCTTTAGGTATATAATTATAACATAATAGATAAGTATTTTATGAATGAAAATATTTTACTTTCAAAACATGAAGAATGAAAATATAATTTTTTCACACACTGATTAATGTAAATTTTGTTGGTCCACAACATGAATCATTAATATTTGTTTATGAAAATGTTAGAATTTTTATATGATAATGATTTTTTGAATGTAATATTATGTGATTTGTTTCAAGGTCCTTTTGTATGAAATATCATATTTATATAACTATAGTCCTTGGTTCATTGTTATCATCACATGTTTCCACACTTTTCCTCCTTTTTTTATGATTGTTTAATTGGGAATAAATGTCCTTATATAATGATTTATAGATAAATATTAATTTTTAATACACTTTTTTGTAATAAATTTCTCCCCTAACCTTGATTTCTCATATTATTATGATTCAATCCTAGATGACATGTTGATATGATTTGTCTTAATAAGTGTTTAAACTCACCCAATTCTTATAATTAAATTCCCCTTGTTAGGAGGATGAGAGTAACCTATTAGAAAATTAGAGGAGATTCTAGTATGATTCAATTTTGAAGAAATGTTCACATGTTTTCTAAAATTAATTTTATATATAATAAGTCCTAAAAGATGCTGTAAATTTATATAAACCAATTTCTGTGATATTAGTGTGAGATATAATACTAATGTAAAATATTTTCATATTTTTTGATCACTTCACTTGATATCAATTTAAAATTGTAATATTATGTGCTTTTATCATCAAAATTAGGTGTTTTTTCTTGAGGTACCTTTATAATTTATTTATTTTTCTGATATCCCATCGTTCTATGGATTCATTATTAAACTGTCATGGTCTTGGAATTTGAATTCAAATATAGATTGAATTCAGATAAAGAACTAGATTCACGATTCATGGTTTAATAATAGGGGAGAGGATGAGTGTTAGTGTACCAAGGATCGTTAATGAGATCCCTAGAGAGGGATGAGACTGGGTACACCCTATATAGTGTGTGGTGTAGAGGAAATTATGTGAAATAATAGCGGTTTCATCATCCAAAAAGGATGACTATATCTATTACTTATCGATATAACTTCATGATCAGATCTATGGAAGAATATTCAGTCCAAATTAAAGGTAGAAATGATGGATATTTGGAAAATCTAGTGAATGATATACCTTGTTCGAAATCCAAAATACACATCATGTTTCTCAAATGATCAAATTTATTGTAGCATTATTTTTGTGGTAGTTTCGATTCTTAACCATGTTAAATAACACATAGAAACATGGTAGGATCACATTTTGTGTGAGTCGATGTACATATTTATGCCTGTACATGGTGAAAATGCATAGTTACCTTTGTTTCCCCACATTCCATATTCCATGATGAGCACACCGTATATATGGATCTCCATATTATGAGTGGGAAAGTAGGCCATGAGAAGACATGGAACTGGGATAAACCCCCCATGTACAATAAGAGGCATAATGTTGGAATGTTAAATAAATTTTATATCCGTTATGTGACTTAGAATCATACCCATTAGTAGTCTTTCTATTGTATAGTTATACATAGAACATAATTGTTACCATTGTTTTGATTTTAGAGAAACAATGTGAGCTGCCGTGATCACATATATCCTATCAGCATGGTTGGATGATGAAGAGACTAGAGTGTGATATCTAGAGTGACATAGAGGTTTGAACCCCCACACGCAAAAAGTATATATATATATATGTTAGGGTGTGGGTAATACACATCCATGGTAGAGATTGGTTTAGTAATCCCTATAACCACTCTTAGTGTGGGTCTTCTATTTTTGATGTTGGTACCCCCTCTTCTAATATGTGAAGAGGATTGGGTATTCCACTATTGTTTATAAAACATTTTCCATGACGTGGCTTTAATGAGGGATGTATCCACCCCTAATGATCTTAATAGGATACATTGGGATAAATTCAAGGCGATAATGTTTTCACTTTGATATATGGTAAATCTCATCATCTTTTTTGGTTTTTGGAGATCAATAGCTTATTCTCTCTCTTTATTTGGATTCTTCGATGAGTGTATCATTTTATTGGGTTTATTTTACCCTCTTTGTCTTATGGTTTGATATAATTGTTTTTTTAAATTTATTACCATCATGTTTTTTATTTATTTATTGGGTTTGTATCTACTAACCCCTATATGTAATTTTTCCAAACAAGTTATTTTTACTCTAATTAAAGTTCGTCAGATTGTGACATTGGAATGTTAATTAATAATGGAGTTTAAGAGTACATGATGATGGTGACCGAAAGCGGTGGTGAGTATAGATTTTTTAGTATGGTTATACCTCCTCAATTTTGTTAGGTTAATACTCTATTTAATAATTGTTAAGAATTTATTTTCTCATTTTATACTTTTTATATATTTTAATTATTAGAGTCTATTTATTCTTTGAGGCTATTATATAATATTTTCACTCACATTGGTGTAATTTACATTATACGAAATGGTTATATTTTTTATTTTGGTGAATGTGATTATATAATCTTTCGGAAAATGCCTCTTAGTTGAGTGGTATATTCTATCAGCACTAGTCACAAAATACTTGCATATCAGAGGTAGTCTGGGGACATCAAAATTGAATTACCATCCATCCCTGGAGAGCCTTAGGGGGTTAGGTCAAGAGAAAGTGGTGACATAGTGGTCTCTCTCTTGGGGGGGGGGGGTGTTTAGAGTTAGATATAATTTGAGGATTTTTTTGGATGTTAGGTAAATATTGGAAATGTGTATCATGGTAGGAATTCTGGATATAGAACACAATTACTGTTCTACGACCAATGTATTTATACACTAAGAATATAATAACCTATTTTTCTACATGGCATGATGGAACAACACTTTAAAGGGTATTCAATGTTATATGAATCATTTTTTGAATGGGTATTTGAATTCCATATCATTGTTGGATCATATCCCTAAATACGATCTTATGAATGTGGTATGTCTTTTCAACTTTAAGGTATCCACCATGATGTCGGCCCACATGGAATTCGAGATAGTATTATGATGATACCGAATTCAGTGATGAGGTTTTATTATTAGGGATATTTTATGGTTTTATTTTAATTATAGAATAGAGTAGTGGTTCCACCTAATGTGAGTCATGTTTAACCTCATGTAATAGTTTCGTATATTGTTCATTTACATATTGAAAGACCAATTATTATAGTTGGAATTGATAATGATCCATATAGGTCATGTTCATTGTATGAGATTCATCCCTAAAGACCACATATATTTCATGTAAAGACAAACCCTTAGGATATAGTGGATTATATTGAGAAAATGGTTCAACATTCCCACCTTAATCAAAAACTGAACAATCATATCATTTCATGGGTGACCACACTTTATTAAAAAGATGTAGGATTCTTCTAGGGTCTTGTCTCCCAAACCCATGATGAGATGACTCTCAAATAGATATAATTTTAGGATTTTTTTAATTATAATTATCCTTATACATTGTTCTCAATTTCAATGAAGGATACCTAAGAGAACACATAGGGTAATATGGCCATTTCAGAGTAAACATCGATGTTCATTAACCTTATGTGATACCCCCTCTATATAATTATTTATAGATACGTCTATGAATATAATTTTTCATAGGAAATCCAATGATAAATCTTAGCTAGTGTGGTCTCTCTATTTTTACCCACCTATGTCAGAATACTAGGGTGGGATTTGGTTATAGGGAGATTCTTGAAATAAAATCATAATGTGGTTGAAGATGGTAGAGAACATTGTGACCATAATCATCTTCTATAATATGAATATGTAAAACATTTTGATCATTACGTTAGAGGTTTCCATTTAAGCATTCTTACAGAAACAGATCATTAGTGTATTGATCCCTCAAGAGATCCATTTAGGTGAGAGATATGAGGTTATATGAATATGATAATAGGTGTCAAATAGAGAATTATTTAATGACCTGGTGCATTACAAATCATAGACAGATAAGGGATAAACCTTTTTGGCATATGAAATGTCATGATATGGGATCTCTGAGGGGTTGTTAGGGAGGAACGTTGGGAGATGATTGTGGTTGAGGGGTTGGGGGATCCCTAAGAGTAGATATTGTAGGAGGAGGATGATGTAATGACCTATTTTGAAAATCACCACCATGTATACCATGATACGATCATAGGGATTATGGAAAATAATAATGAGAGTTTTAGTCATTAAAGGTATATGACTGAGGTAAACCAAAGATAATTTGATTTATGTT
The DNA here is from genome assembly GCA_963277665.1 of Viscum album. Classification (NCBI taxonomy): domain Eukaryota; kingdom Viridiplantae; phylum Streptophyta; class Magnoliopsida; order Santalales; family Viscaceae; genus Viscum; species Viscum album. Next base: position 584,449,860 of record OY728141.1, on the reverse strand, counting down.
TTTTGTATTATATACATTATAAAAAATACCTATATTATAACGACACAAACATTACATACATTGTCATTACTTCAGAATTTAAGCACACTTATTACAACATATAACAAAACTAGTAAAAGACCGTACAAGTATAGAGTCTTTAGAAACTGGGAAACATAAACAACTAGTTCATAAAGCATCTAATTTTACTCCCATTTATTTCATCATATCTAGAGTCCCTTTTTGGCATATCCTACTTAATAACCTTCTTCCTGACCTGGGGAAATAAAACATACAAAAGGGTGAGCTCAAATGCTCAGTAAGGGTAAAAAAAAGAAATATCAATCACATTATATATATAAGAACATAACTTTTGTAAATCTTAACCTACAAAAGAAATCATAATTTCATAACATGGGATAAATAATAGTAGTGAAATGTAATCCCAATAATCATAACTTAAAACATGAAACTTTGTGGCATACACACATAATCATAGAGAATCATTTCTTGTTAGTCAAGACTCATTGCCAAGACTATCTTAGTGGACACAGTCCATTTCTGAACCGAGTTCACTCCTCGTTTCAGTCCTGTTTCACTGAACCGGTTTAACCTGCCATTCCAGCCATGTCTATCTCATGAGATATAAAATCTTTACCCAATTCATTGTAGGGAGATATAGGTCCCACCCATATCATAATGATACCATTCTTATGTGTGCCAAAAAATCATAAATCATACATCATTGAATAACCCATGTAATAAAAATGGGAATCTTAAACATCATGACATCATCACACAATTCATATAAGATAAAGGAATTCATAAAAATATTTCCATCACAAAATAATCATATTAATGTAATAATAGGGATATAAACAGAACCCTATATTATCTTAGATGGAAAATAATTTTGATAAAACTCTTGAGGAAAATATTCTTTCTACTTCAAAAACCCTTTTCCTTTCTTAACATGTCATACAATTATAAAATAAAAGAAGTTGATTAAAAATAAACTTAAAAACTTGTAAAGGAAGCTTCTTGGAAATAATTTTTTAAAAATCAATTCATTCCGTATAAGTAAAAAAAACATTCTTCGTACTTTTGTCGAAAAAGTCAAAAAGTACCTCGTACGAAAAATGACAAAAGATTCCTTTCATATCCTTTACTAAAAACTCACCGAAGGGTAAAATTGGATTTAAAAAATTGTAGGTGGATGGAAATAATATTACATATTTAGGAAACATGGATGTGGATGATAAAATACACCCTAGTAAATACCAAAGTATAAACAATCTCGGATAAAAATGAGATGTGATATTTTCCCTTACCTTAGGTCTGATTTGCCTCGTAAGTGTCCGAACCTCCTGTATAATTATTTAAATAATGTTATTGACTTATTCCAGAATCATAATTATTGTTATGATATCATATATGGTCATATTCATAGCTTCTTAGTAGTAATATTTCATTTCTACTTGTTATTCGGGTGTTTATAACGTTTTGTTCTTATGCGTGTTTTGTTGAATAAATTCTTATTATTATCTTTAGGTTATTGATACATCATTTCAAGAATGTTATTAATGTACTAAATATCATATTTATTCATTAAATTTATTTATATAATAATTATGCAATGAATATCATGTAGAACGAATCACATCACATCGTGGAGACAGTATTCCGTACGTACGCATGAGTGATGATATCGTTCCCATGATCGTGGAATTGTATTAGAGTGTATGTATACTATTTCAGAATTAATATCACTTTACAATAATAATATATAGTAATTATTTACACCATTATACCCATCCAATTAAGGTGGTGGGGGAAAATAGATTACACCACGGCGTGGAGACGGTATTCCGTACGTACACATGCGCGGTGATTTCGTTTTCCATAGGATGGATAAATGTTGAAATAGGGTTGTTTCATACTTATAATAACATATCAGTATATTAGTGATACTGATGTTATTACTTCATAATGAAACAACTAAAGAAGAAGATGTTGAAGAAGAAAGAATTTGGAAAGGATCGGTAATGGATATTACCTCTTTTTGATGAGCCTCTTCCTAACCTCCTCTTAGGGCACTAGGGTTGGTCATTGAAGAAGACCAGAACCTCTAGGATGATTCTAGGGAATTGGGGAAGTGAAATGGGCAGGGTTTGGCCGAGATTGAAGGCTCAAATTGGTGTGAGGAGGAGAGGGAGGAGGTGCCCTTTTATAAGGGAGGAGAGGGGCACCTTTGGAAATATAAGAAATATTAGTTTATATTAAATCCCAACCCCACTTAAAAACTTCCAAAATGACTCATATCAGAATATTAGATGATATAGGGATGTAATCTCATGAACCAATAAAATTTAGACATGTTAGGAATTTATTTTAAACATTACCAACTTGATTTATCCTTATTTATCAATTTTATTTTATTTGTGGTAATAATATTATAAATTTTAAATTATCATTAATAATTACAAATGTGTTGTGAATTTTCCATAATTTGACACTTAAAGAAATTTTCGACCATATAATTTATAATTTATAATTTCTAAATATTTTTTTTTGATTTTTAAACAATTTTATAATATGTTATTTTTATAAAATAACAATAGTGTCAATTTTGACAGTATTCATTTATTTGAATTTAAATAAAATATATACAGAGGATATGTTCTAACTAAAAGCTTTAATAGATTAATAAAATGTCATATGTATCTAGAAAATTAGTGGAGCACATTAAATAGTGCATATAATAATTATTTTAATATTTTAAAAGCATTTATTTGATATTTTAATTAATAAAATAATTTCAGCATCACTATTGTGTCATAATTAATGATAATTATTTAATCCCTAAAAATTCTAAATAAATTCTTATGATGTAAATAATTGTATTAGATTTCTGGATACTATTCATGTTAGAGGTTTCATTAAGTTTATCACCAAATTAAAATTATTATACTTATAAGATTTAAGAAAGTGACATGTTGTCACATTCTTTGGTTTCAATAATAATTAAATTATTTTCAAGGAAAATAGTCTATTAAATGAATCTAATCCGACCCTTAGGTGATATAGGTCTACTTTTAGTCATCCAATAGTATTTTGGAAGGTGTTAGGGTAATTTTATAATATTATATTTACCCTTAATTACCCGATTTACCTTTAATTATGGTAAATAAAATTTACCGTAGTTACTATTCATAATGCCCAAAAATAAATAGTAGCCTATTAACATTATTTGGACCCACTGATTCTAAATATGGAATCCATTTTTTCAAAATTCAAAACATATAAGTTGCAGTAATTAATTTAAAATAAATCCCATTGTTAAGAAAACGGGGTTTAGAAGTTAAAACATTGGCAAAGATTGAAATGTTTTTACCTATGAATTCAATGTGAAATTAATGCTAATGACATACATTATATTAAATGGTAAAATTATATTCTATCTATACTTTAAAACCATTCAATATTATAATTTTACCATATAAATTATCTCAATGAAAAAAAGTTGTTTTTAATTAAAAATTAGCATATTTTTACTATTCATCAAAATATAAAAGTTATCAGAAAAATATCAAAAATTTATCCAAAGTAAATTTTTATATCCTGATTAAAAATAAGAATTTTATTTTGTCAAATTGAACTTATAAATGTGTCAAAAACTAGATTTAATGTGGGTGTGCCATCAAAAGGCGGCAAAACTGCATTTTTTGATAAATACTTATTTTACCCAAAAAAATTATTTTGTTCTCTTACCATGTTATAGAAAATGTGTAAGATGAATAATAATGTTGTAAAATTTAAAATTCATTTAATACTATTCATAACGGCTAGTTTATAATATTATAATAATATATCGTTGTTTAGTGGAACTCGGTATTGCGTACTACACACGCTATTGAGGAAGGTCGCGACTGCGTGCAGCGAAAGATTCCTTTGATGATTTATATGTCATAAAAAAAAATATTTCTCATAAAAGTCTCAGGTGTTACAGATATACACTTGAGTGATCCATTATTTAATAACACTATCCGTTATTCTAGATCTCAAGAATCTTGTGGTGCTTTCAGACCATTACTTTTTGTAGAATAATTTGATGTGATTTGATTCCAATATTTCACACATTTGTTGATAAGGAATGATAATTCTCAATAGAGGGATGTTATATATAAATTCTTGATAGTTAAAATGAATTCATATGAAATCATTCTATATATGAAATTTTTATCAATGATGTGTTCCCAGATAAACTGTAAATGTAAAAGATTTAGGTGGTAGTGATTTGATGAGATGATATTCTCCTTAAATGGCATGAATGACCTACAATTAGAGTGAGTTGTACTTAGGAGAAGAAGTTCCAACCTATATCCCATAAGTTAATTATTTAATTCCATGGTGAAATGGTTTTTTATATAAATTTAATTCAGTAGTAGTGGATGAGAACATTTATTTCTTCCTTGAGAATGTTTTACGACTATATATATATTTAGAGAACGACATATTTTTTTACTTGTACCTTCATAATAAACTGATCAATTTTATCATAAATTGGTTGACTCCTATGAAGATTTATGAGAAGTGAGCAAAATCATAGGACCTTAATAATAAGAGAATTATAAAAAAATCTTTTTCAGCTAAAGAGGTTCATGTGTTCCTCTATAAGAATATATATACGATCATCTTGTCGTAGGTTTATTATCACTAACAGAATCAAGTGACAATGGCGAGAATGTACCTTGTCTAAGGATCAATATCCACTTTGACTAGTTGAAATTTATGATATATTTCTTGAAAGTACACCCCACTTCCATCTACCATTTTTTATGGGTTTCTACAAATGAAATTCAATATATGACATTTAAATTTTGTTATAGTCACCATGACTTCCATGGGATTGCATTTGGTGTGTTTAATTCCCCCTATATATTCACAAGACTTATAAATCATATATTTCATCATTTCTTGTATTATTTTATTATTATATTTACTGATAACACTCTCATTTTCTTATAGTCAATGGGGGAGAGAACATAGAATTTCAAGATTAACCTTATCTTACTCTATGAGCACTGGTTATTTGGAAAACTCATAAACTATTAGTCTTTTTTAAAAATAACTATCTACAATATGCCACATATGAAACTAGTGTAGTTTTAGACTCAACAATGATAGAGGTCTTTCTAGCATGGAACCCATCCCAGAGTGTATATGAGGTGTGTAGTGTTCTTAGTATAGATGATTACTATCAAAATATTGTGTCATTTATTTCTTGGATTTCATCCCCATTGACTACATTGACATGAAAAGGTTATATGTTATCTAAGAAAAAGAATTATCATAATTATTTTGAGGATCTGAGACAAAGCATGACCAGTTCTACTGTGTTAAGACTATTAAAAAATGGAATTTTCATGGAAGTTAATACCCCATGAGATGAACTATGTGACATATCAATAAGATATAAAAAATTGGTATTCATATTGATTATATAAAGATATTATTAAATTGGTGATCAAATTTTATTTTACATAGACCATAAGAGTCTCAGTTATATATTTTCTCAAAGACACATCATCCTCAGATAGAGATGTTTTATAAAGTTCCTATAGATATATAAATTAAATATAATTTATATTCTATGGATGTTTAACATTTTGGTAGATAAATCGAGAAAGAAATAAAAATTTAATTTTTTGGAGGGGTATTTAGTTATGTTGGACTCATTTTAGCTGGTCCTAGAGGAGGATCCAGATAAAACCTGACATTTTTCAATTGTAGTGACTCCACCAATTATCCGACATGATTAGAGAAAATCTTTTTGGATACATTAAATTTTATGTTATATGTTTCTAGATTTCATTATAAGATGAACCAGATAGATTTTTTTATGTTGGGGATGGTGTCATCATTTTCCATGGTTGGATTGTGATTCTTATCAAATTTCATTATTAAGCATTGAGGAATCATTAACACTCCCCATTGGCAATATATATTAGAGTAATGAAAATTATCATGGGCCAATGATTGAATGTCTAGTTATTATGTATTATTTCTATTATTTCTATTATTGTTTATTAATGCTAGTTTTTTCAACACATAATGGAATATAATAATCTTCTAATAGGTTTTACATAAACCTCTTGTGTTCTCGGTGTGGTAGTGGGAGTGCATATTGATGGATTTTATGGCGGGGATTCTATAGACGGTGAATGTTCAAAATTACATCTAGGTGATTATTGATCAACACAGAGAGTTATATCAGTTTTATTCCATCTATGAGTATTGTTTAATTGAGAATTCTTGGTTATGAACATACAAACGATCAGCCAAACCCATTGAGTACCCTTGATTTTTATCTCTTCACATGATGATAGATTCAAATAACTGCAATAGGTAGTATTTTAAGAGGATTTCAGGACCAAGATATATATTGGAAAAAGTCTCACCCACTGTATTGATGGATATACCGAACGAACCATATAGGATTTTGATTATTTCTATTAGAATATGGATTAGAAATTATTCAAATATAATATGATAACCTATTATTTTTTATTTTTATCCTTTAATAATAACAATCATTTAATTATCAGTGTAATACATTTCAATGATCTATACAAGAGACCATGTAAGTCACCCTTTATTATATAAAAATAGGCATGTCATCTCTTATGAGATCAAAACTGGTGTAAGTGATGATTATGAATTTTCTTGACATAACTGAGGGACTAAAAACACTTAGAGTTACTATAATTTGTACACATAAAAACTTTATATATTCATGTAATTCAGGTAAGTATACTATGTTTTATTGAAGGAATATTTATAATGATGTTTTCAGAGGTATTATTGGTGTAAAAAAGATACCAATTATGTTCATTAGTCCATTCTAGGATCTATTTATGGTTGGTTGGGTTGTTTACTGACCGAAATAATGGCATCATTAATTCCTTATTGGTTTGAAAATAAAAGATTATAAAACAAAAAATATTATACTAGATTAATTAAATTGATATTTTAAGAATGTTCTAGTCTAAACGCACAGAGGTGGTGAATTTATTTTGATTAGGTTTTTATAATATCTAGTTTTAATAATTTGGAGAACGAGATAATAAAATATTTGTTTTGTATGATTTTGAGAAAGAAAATGTTGAAATAAAAGTAGTTTTATTTGTTTGAAGACTAGTTTGAATATGTGAATGAGTTTTGTTATTCTAGGGTTCAAGTGAAATTTTATTTAAGAAATCATGTTGATTAAATCACTATTGGTGTTGTAGTATATACATGGAAGGCCCGATGATCATGTTATCTCTTCCTCAAAGTGATGATACCCTATTTCTCGTGTTCAGTAATTTAGGGTTTCACTGAAATAAATTTCTCTCGATACCATATTTATACATGAATTCCCCTAAAGTTGACAATTTTCTTTCCTTACCTCGGGTTATTAGTTTTATAATAGTAATGTTTTTTATTCGAATATCAATAGTAATGATAGAAGAAAAAACAAAGTGATTTGATGTTTAAAATTAAATTATATAAAAAATACATAAATAATTAAAATAAATAATTCCAATACAACCTCCACCTTCTATTACATTATCATAGAACAAGGTGGGTTTACCCACTCATCCTGGTGATTAAAGGATTAGATGGAATGAAAAAAATGCATAATGGAAATAGAGAAAAACTTGGGGAGGGCCCTTCACAATAAAGCTTTTGGATCTATGATTTGGTCTCCGGTGAATATAGACGTCCTCAACAGTATTAGTATACCTCACTATTTATAGGCTATATATTTCCCCTATTATTAGTTAATTCAATAAACGAATGGTCCACTGGTGGTCTAAGGCAGGTACCATTTTAGATATTTTTTCAAAAAATGATGATTGTAAGAATTTGGGAATCAATATCCAGTTAATAAATTTACACCACATGTAATGCAATTACACCACATGTAATTTTGAATGATATTTTTAATTGATCCATGTATTTTACATCATATAACCACATGCACTGATACATGTCATGTAATTATTACACATCATGTATCTCCATTTTTCTACCATGTAATACTTGTATTCCTTGTTTCATTGGGATTGTGCCTTATAAGTGTACCACAACCATCTTCAAAAATTTGATGTCATCCTGCTTGTGAAGAGAAGTAACAAGAAGTTATTTTAAGCTCCAAAATTTACATATTTTCACCCTTTTCTAGTGATAATACGTGTCCTTCCATAAAACATAAAAAGGATAAAATTTTGATCATTTGGAAAGAATAATCATTTAAATATAGAAATAATACGTTTATACACCCTAAAATGTATACATTAAATGTAGATATCATTTACTATATATAATATTCTCCATACATGGATCGTGTTCATAGAATCTTCCATGTGTCCAAGATGTGGAGATAAATTCATGCACCATCACACATTATTGAATAGGGTGAGTTGGATGTTGATTATGGAGGAACCTTTTTGGAGTACCTAGTGATCATCATGTATTGATTGGAGAAGACCCTTCACGAGTGAAAAATCTAGCTCGTGTGAGTATATTATTATCATGTGAACATCATAGATTGATTCTGGTATCATGATATCTAGATGTGGGCTCAGTACAATCACCTTTAGAATAAGGATTTTTAGGTTGAAAATGTTGATGGTGAGAAGAATGTAAAAATTATTTAGTTGATATGTGGACATTTAATATTAATAAACTTTAATCTAAGTTTTTATTCTATGATTCTAGGGCGTACAGGTGATGTAGTACCTCAGAATTATATAAATTTTAAATTTACTAAATACTATAAATTAATAATTTTGTGAATAATATAAATCCTATCAATCCAGTTCTGATAAAATAAATATGATATCACCATTGGTTTTAGAATACAGGATTTACCCGAGGTGGGACATATGGTTTTTCTACCTCGGACCACATTCCACGATACTGATGTGGGAAGTTATTAAGTAATTAAGAAAATTAAATTATTTATCAATTGATTATTTATTTAAACATGACCGAAGCCTATTAAGTATTTATTATATCCTTTATCCACGGTTAATTTCACAATACTATGGGATTTAGAAAAATGGAGATATACCGTTGGATGAATATATAGTTTTAAAATAAGGGGAATTTATAGACCACTGATGAGATTAATCAAATCTCATCACTCACAATGACACATAATTATTCGTTGTGTGCGATGAATCAAATAAAGCTGTTTGTATATTTTATTTTTTCATTATTTCCTTATTATTGGATATTTTCAGAATTGACTATTATGATTATTTGAATTCTACATCTAATTCATCAGTAGCATGATCCTATTGATTTATTTATTTCTTTGGACACATAATTTATTTTTCTCTCCAAACCGACCCATTTTTATGATTCATGTGATTTTTTTGTGATAGAGGATTAGAAAAACATCCAATATTATTGTATTATTTATTTTTCATATATATATAAAATATGTGTATTCATCTTTTTCCTATGTTAATATATAGATTCAACTTTTTATATAGTTCAAATCACGATCAATACTCAAATTCATTATGGTTGGTATATCAGAGAGGATATGATGACCATTGGTGTAGAAATGACGATGATGACATGATAGTAGAAGATAAAGATAAGGTTCCCCCTAGAGGTGTATAGAATAATAAATATTTTTTATAACTTTTGAGGTTCATTTTCACATGAGAAAGGACCAAAATTGATGAATGATTCCTATAAAGACGAGATGAGTGTCATGAATGAAGATTTGGGGGAGATTAAAGGTATACATGATGGATATCAGAAATATATGATGAAGTAGACAACATATATCACAATCCCCATTTAAAAACCATTTTTACAGAAAAACACATGCTGAGTTGTCCATGTTCTACAACTAATATGGTTTCCAATTGAGTTTAATATCACATGGTTGTATGTAAGGATATCATGTCACATTACTCTACCCGAGTAGTTGTGCCTATAAATGGGGTATATGTATAGGTCCCAGAGTGGCCCCACATTCCATGTTCTAGGTTAAACATTCTATGTTTTTGATTCTCCCCAAACCAAGTGGAGCAGAAGAAAACAACAAGAAATCGACTTCAGATTACACCCCATACACACCAATGAAATGCGCCTTGTGTAACATCCGAGGTAAATAAAGGATATGATATTTCCATATTTATTAATATTTTTTAACAAAATATTAATTTTACTTTAAAGGGTATTCTATGTTCAATGGCGTACCCTACACACAACAATGGGTTTCTCCGAAGTCTTATGTTGCACACAATGTAGAGTCATACTAAAAAATAATAATATAATATTATGTTAAATGGAAGTTAATTCCTAGCAGTTGTATTGGTGGGAATTTACAGAACTAACTAAAATATGATTATAAATATTTGTTAAATGTCTTTACCTTTATCCAAAAAAAGTTAGAGGCTTAAAATGTGAATTAATCTAATTTTAAGCACAAATACTCTATTATTCATTACAAGGTCGATTAACCACCTTTTGATAGAGAACCATTTTTTAAATCTACTTCTTGTCAATTTTATATGTTATATTTGACCAAATAAAATTATAATTTCAAATCAAGAAATCAAAATTTACGTTGGATGATATTTTAGTATATTCCTGATAATGTTCACTTTTAATGAACAGTGAAAAATAATTCATTTTAATTAAAATCTGCCATTTAATATAATTTATTTATATGGATATATTATCTTATTTATTGGTTTAAAAGTTTAATTATATTATATGTTTACCATCTAATCCAATTTTGGTCATTGGAAGTAATTTCACTTTGAAATTGGACATAAAAATGTTAATGTTTTTATAGTTATTATTTCTTAAAACACGCTTTTTGGTTTTGACAATGGGAAATAATTTTATATTAATTACTACAAATTATATGTTTTGAACTTTAAAAAATGGATTTCATATTTTGAATCCTGAGGTCCAAATTTTATAAATAGGTAACGTTTATTTTTAGACATTATGAATTGGAACTTCTATAAATATTTTACATACCTTGGTTTAAAGGTAAATCTCGTAAATAAGGGTAAAAATAATATAATAATAATATTACATTTCCATAACACAATTCCAAATCATATTGTATAATACATGTCTGACAATGGAAATCCTTGGGTCTGTTTTGGGGCACCATGGAGCCACATGTGAGTGAAAATGACTCTTTATAAAAATTAATTTAAAGTTAAGGAAAATTTAACATAAACATATATCTATTAGTAAATGTTTTTTAATAGTTGAATATATAAGTGATATTTTCGACTATAAATAGTAATTAGAAAGATAAAACTATTTCAAACATCATGGTATTTTATTTATAATTTTTAGACATAAAATAGATAAATTTATTTATGTCACAATGATGATATAATGATTACCTCATTAATGAATGTTTTAAATAAATGATATTATATATATATAATTAAATTTATTTTGAAAATTTAAATTACATCCACTAAATTTATTGCTGCTTATATATGTTTATCTTTGTATTAATGTAGGTTTTTCAAATTAATCAATTTGCAGTAGGTTTTTTAAAAGTCTTGAAATGAATAGTATATAAATTGAAATAAATGAGTTTTTAAAATGAATACAATTTTATTAAATGATAAAATAGTCCTAAAAATCCAATATTCGTCAAAATGACATATATAATGATAGAAATGTCATTAAAGATCCATTTTGGGTCTCTAAAATTTTTATAGTAAATATATTAACCATATAGTATGAATATACAAGAGGACACTGTAAAAGATAAATTAGTTAACTAAAAGATAAAGCTAAATGTTAAGGTTAATTCTATGTACTAAAATTCTATAAAACCCATTGTATGAGAGTATATAGAACAATGATCACCATATAATCTAATTAAATAAGTTTGTGACCTTTTGGAATCAAAATTCAGTTTATAATAAAATAATATTTTTAAACATTCCTAAAGAACCCCTCCTCCCCTTATAAAATGCCATCACCTGTAGTCGTTACTCACACCTCTCATTCCCCACAAATATTCAAAAATATGCATAAATAACCACCCAAACTCCCTCTATTCAACGTATAATACTTAAATTAGGCATAAGGAACTTCAATAAAGGCTCTTGGTTCTAACCAAAGGGAGTTACCCGACATAAAGGTAACACCTTCCCTCAAGTTCTCTTATTTTACTTTACTTCTTCACTCATTATGCACTTATTATTCTTTTTTTACAATACAGAAACAATATCATAAATATACTAGGTTGTTTTTATGAGAGGTATTCGAACTACACTATTACACACCTCAATCTAATAAATACGAACACACTATTTATGTGGATGGAAAACTATAACCTCACGAAATGATGATTGTTCAATTATCTCCTACCACCTTTAATGGTGGGAATTAAGATGAAAATGTATTTATATGTGATATATATTATATTTATATTTTCTCTATTCTTATTTATTTTTCATTTATATCATACCTTTATGGTTTTTATAATGGGTAAATACGATAATATAGTTTGAGGATGTACGGACTAACGCCCCCTCAAAGTGATATGACTCGTTTATAGCATACATGGAATGCATAAAGGATGGTGTTTATGAAATTATAAAAAGTATTTCAAATATGATATTATACTATATTAATAATATAACTATGTATCATTTGTTTTTCATTCCATTAAGAATGAAAAAGATGAAATGAAAGTAGCATCAATGCTTACGTATATCTTACCATCTCCATGAAAGGTTCATTTCATTTTCATATATCCAAATGATATAGACTATTATAAATACATATATAATGGATATATATTATATATATTATATCTAAATCATGAAAACAATTCTATAGATAATTTAATTTTTACCACATGGACAATATGTAATTATAACAAGTTCATTTTTGACTCCAGTTCCGAACCTCAACAAAATGTCCAATATGAACTAAAATAATTAACTAATTGTTATAGAAAGGTAATAAGTGACATAAAACGAATAATAAAATTGAAAAATGTTCTTAAGAGAGTATAAATTAACAAATGTTTATTAATCGGGAAATTAATGAACGAATGTGTCATGTCGGACAAGAGTTGAGAGAATTTGTGTCAATCTCCTTTAATTGTAGCATGTTTTGATAATATAAAACTCTTTATTTTATATGGTGTATAATAATTTTTTTTGAAGATTAATTTCATTCAATGGGGATCTTTTTTCTATGAAGAATTTTACTAAATGAAAAATGGAATTTTTTTAACGTTTGCAACAAGAAAGACCTCTCCACCACCGTAATCATTATTTGGCTTCCACTATAAGTATTAATGTTTTTTAAATGAAAAATAAACCCCTTATTCTAATTTTGGGAGTTTTGTTATTGAAAATGGTTTTAGAAATGGATTGATTATTTCAATATCTTGAGATTATTTCATTTTATTTCCAATGAAATGTTATTAATGAAATGTTTATATTTGAAATATTTTTTGTGTTATGGTTTTATATTGGTACTTGGACATTTGACGGATGGTTGTGTGATAAACCAATTGACAGGTGGTGTTGTGATAATCCAATATGGGTGGTTAATTTATATCCTCCAACGCATTGTGTATGTAATTTGGCTATAGGTATACTCCATTTAGTTATATTTGTGGAAGTCGACGACATGGTTATTCCATTTAAGTATGTTTATGTCTCATGTTACCTTTATATGTTATGTGTGATTTATATGGATTTTATGGTAATATTTTGGTTAAAAAACTGTATAAAATGATATTTTATTTAGTGAAGTGTATTTAATACTTCATAAAGGTGAAAAGTATTACTTATGATAAAGTATTCATGGTTTATTTGTTATTTAAAAAAACTAACATTTTCCTACTTTGTGTATCCATTACTGATCTTTTAATGCTCATCCCATGTTTTTGAAATGATATCACATGAATTAAAGTAGAATAGGGTCAAGTATGGGATCAAGGAAAATTCATGATGATTAAAACAAGGAACTTAACATGTTTCTTTTCTTTTAAGAATTTTTATTTTATGAAAAAAATGGATACTGAGTTGAAGTGTCTACATGTAATATTAAATATTTTATGTATATGTTATGACCTAATTCTCTAATTCTCTAAAACTGAAAATGTCCCAAATGTGAATTATTATCATAATTTAAAATTATGTAATGTTCAATGCTGGGGCCTTAGAGTTGGTATCAGAGGCCGGTTTTGACAATTTAAGAGTTAAGATATTGTTAAATTAATATCCATAAATTAATTTATGTTAAGATTAAAATGATATAGCATTTACATATTACCATGTTTCTTTACCTAAGAAATTTCTATGTTAAGAATGGTTTTTCATAGTGGAAAAAGGGAAACTGTGGTGGGAAGGCATACAAAGAAAAATGACCTTCCAAATTAGCATCGATATATGGTCAGAATAAGAATTAAGTAGTTTGTTGAAGTGCTGGTTTAGTTAACTTAGGTGATAAATGGTGATTGTGTTTATAGATTATATTTTGGTATATTATAAAATCTGAGAGGAACATAAAATTCAATGAAGGATTGTTTTAAAAATATTATAAGAAAAGAAGTGATATGAAATGTTTTTTAAGTTTGAGTTTTGGTTAAAAAAATATTAATTCTTTGGTCACATTGATTAAAAAAATCTAATAACTATTGATCCTGTAAAAATAAAAGTTGTTAAATAATGTCCAACACCTACAAATATAACTGAGATTTATAGTTTTATTGGATTTTAGGATATTAGAGAAGGTTTGTTGAGAATTTTGCACGGTTATATATCCCATTGACTATGTTAACTTGAAAAGGTGTTAAATTTATCTAGAAAAAAGAATATGATGATCGTTTTTCAGAATTGAAACGAAGATTGGTGAATGCTACAATTTTGGCACTGCCTTCCAGAAATGGTGAGTTTGTCATATACAATGATATTGCATTTAAAGGACTTGGTTGTGTCCTTATGATGAATTATTAGGTAATTTCTTATGCTTCACATCATTTGAAAACTCATGAGTTAAATTACCCTTCACATGATTTGGAATTAGCTTCTGTTTTTTTTTTCATTAAAAATTGGAGGTATAATTTTTTTGGAGTAAAATGTGAAATATATACTGACAAAAAATTTTGAGGTATATATTCACTTAGAAATAATTGAACATGAGACAAAGAATATGGCTAGAAAAATTATGGATTATGATTTTAATATTCATTACCATTAAGAAAGAAATAAAGTGGAAGATGCTTTGAGTCAACAAAGTTATTCTACATTAACCATGTCATGTTTCGAACAAGATTATTTGATTAACGGTTTGATGATCATTGAAATAGAAGTTGTTTGTGTAGAAAATTCCTCTGTTTTGTTTCTAGTTGTAGTAAAATAATATCTATTATACAGAATGAAAGAAGTGCAGAAGGAAGACATTGAGTTGAAAAAAAGGTAAAATTGGTTCATAAGAGTATGTTACCTGATTTGAATATTAATAAAGAATGTTTTTTGTGGTTTGGAAAGAGATTGTGTGTGCCTTGTGATTCACAGTTTAAGAAAGAGTTGTTATACGAAGCTCATAGTTCTCTATTTTCAGTTCATCCTGGTAGTAATAAGATGTAAATAGATCTTTAAGAGTTTTATTGGTGGGATGAAATGAAAAAAGATATTTCAAACTTTATTGTGAAGTGTTTAACTTGTCAATAGGTTAAATAAGAGCAAAAATTACTGAATGGAATGCTTCAAACTTTACCAGTGACAGAGAGGAAATGGGAAAATGTGTCCATGGATTTTATCATGGGATTACCGAAGACTTTATGAGGTAATAATGCAATCTAGGTTAATGTTGATCAATTGACTAAATATGCTCATTTCCTTCATATTCAAGATAATTTTTCTCTATATCAACTTTCTCGATTGTATGTTAAAGAGATAATCAGGTTGCATGGAGTTCACCTATCCATTGTATCTGATCATGTTCCCAGGTTTACTTCTAACTTTTGGAAAGGCATTCAAATGCTGTTGGGTATTGAATTATATTTTAGTATAGATTTTCATCGAAAATCAGATGGGTAGTTAGAACTAAGAATTCAGACATTGGGAGATAATTTTTTTCTTTCTCAATGGATCACTATGGAATTTAAGACAAACATATTTCTTTGGTTGAGTTTTCATATAATAAAATTTCTCATTCCAATATACAGATGGAACCATTTGAGTCATTATATAGAAAGTGGTGTCAAACATCAGCTTTTTGGAATGAAGTAGGTGAAAGGAAGGTAATGGGACAATAATTGGAAGAAGATATTGTGAAAAAAGTTCAATTTTTCAAAATCACATGAGAATAGCTTAGAGCTGGAAGAAAAGTTATGTGGATAACCAGAGGAATGATCATTCTTTAGAGGTAGGTGATCTTGTCTTTCTCAACGTTTCTATATGGAAAAGTGTGATGCATTTTGGTAATAATGGAAAGCTGAGTTCAAGGTTTATTGGACCCTATGAAATCGAGGACAATGTTAGATTAGTTACATATAGACTGGCTTTACCTCTATGTTTATCCCAGGCACACAATATTTTTCATGTTTCAATGTTTAGAACGTATATGTCAGATCCATCTCATGTTTTGAGTCGAGAACTAGTTCAGTTAGAAGATAATCTCCCTTATAAGGAACAACCAGTCCAGATTCTTGATCGAAGAGAGAAAGTGTTGCTAGATAAGGTAATTCATCAGGTAAAGGGTTTGTGGAAAAACCATTTGGTTGAAAAGGCAACTTGGGAATCTTAAAATTCAATGAGGGATAAATACCCCCATTTATTTTATAAGTGAATAAAATTGCGAGGATGAAATTTCCAAAATATGGGAAGCATGTAATATTCTAGGTAAATAGAGGATATGGTATTTTCATATTTATTAATATTTTTGAATTAAATATTAATTTTACTTTTAATGGGATGTTATGTTCGATGGCGTACCCGACACACAACAATGGCTTTCTCCGAAGTCTTACGTTGCACACAATGCATAGTCATATTGAAAAATAATAATATATTATTATTTTAAAACATAGTAAACACCTTGCCATTGTATTAGCAGCAATGAATATAACTGACTATAATATGAATATACATGTAAGTTAAATGTCTTCACTTTTATCCAATAAAAGTTAGATTCTTAAATTTTGAATGAATTCAATTTTAAGAATAAATACTATAATATTTTATAAAAGGTCAATCTAACACCATTTGATGGAGAACAATTTTTAAATTTCATTTTTATCACTATTATATGTTATATTTTTAAAAATAAAATTCTTCTTTAGAATTGAGACATAAAAATTAAATTTGAATGAAATTTTGGTATTTTTCTGATAATGTTCATTTTTTAATGAATAGTGATAATTACAACATTTTAATTCAAAACATTCTTTTTATCTAATTTATTTTTGTGGTTTTATTTTCTTTTTAATTTGTTTTAGAGTAATTAGATTATATTTTTACCATATATTCCAATGTAGGTCATTTGAAGTAATTTCAATTTTAAATTGGACATAAAAAAATGTCAATCTTTTGATAGTTATTATTTCTTAAAAACATACTCTTCGGTTTTGACAATGGGAATTAATTTTAAATTAATTTTTGAAACATCTATGTTTTGAATTTGGATAAATTAATTGCATATTTGGAATTAAGAGGTCTAAATAGTGTAAAAATTTAACTTTTATTTTTTGAAATTATGAATATAATTTCAGTAAATATTTTATTGACTATGGATAAAGGGTAAATCTGGTAAATAAGAGTACAACAATAATATTATAATAATATTAAATTACCCTAACATGTGTCCTAATCCTATTGGCTGATAATTTTCCGACCATGGGCCTCTTTGAGTCAATTTGGGGACCCCGTGGAGCCACTTGAATGTGAAAATGACACTTTATTAATATTAATTTAATGATAATGGAAATGTAACATAAACATATATCTCTTATTAAAACAATTTTTATAATGGGATATATAGCTGATATTTTCGACTATAAAGAGTAATTAGAATGATAAAAATATTTCCTAAATCATGGTATTTTATTTATTATTATTTGAAAACAAATAAATAAATGTAATTATGACACAATTATGATGTTATTATTACCTCATTAATGAATGTTTTAAATCAATCTGATTATAAATGTAACTCTCTGACCCCAGTTACCCAGAGTCGGTGCATTGTTTTAATACATTGGCATGATTACAAGGAATCAAGTCCCGAAAGACCGATCAGTTTACTAGTCATGGAAAATAGATTACATACATGGACGTTACATTACAATTTAGAAAATAAAACACAACATAAATGATCCTTTGATAATGACATTAATCCCCTAGCTTAACCCTGATTATCAATCATAATACACTTCTTCGAATCTTGAGAAAAATAAAATATTGTAAGGGGTGAGCTCAGATGCTCAGTAAGGATAACAATATAGCGGAAACTTTCATAAATAAGCATAAACATTTAAGGCAATGTATAAGACTAAAACAGAAGCCTTTTTAAAAATAAAATTAAGAATAATATGGAAAATATGCAATAAAATAATTCCATTTACTTATTCACATGAATATTCTACTTGTCAAATAATCACATGCAATATCAATAGCCACTTTCATACTAATGGAATGCATAATGTCAGACTATCATAACCACATAGTCAAGGGATTATGCTAAGACTAAAAATAAGATTTTTTCAAGGCCTTTTTCCGAGACACAAGTTTGTCTCATGAGACCTACCAATGCATCGTGGAGCTATATCGGGCTGCACGCGTCACTTACTAAGTCCAATGCATTTCTCATATGAATAGTTTTAAACATAACATAAACATTCGTATTAAAACTAGCATACAAAATGTCAATAATTTCTCCATAAACCATGAATGGTATAAATATTACAAATTCATAGTAAATCATATCACAAAACCTTCAATACGATATGAAATTTTTGTATCATAACAAATCAACATTAAATAAGCTTAAAATCCATTAAAGGATGTTGACATATATGAAATCAAAACTAGTTGAGAGAAATATATCATTTATTGGAATCATTTAAAGGTCACATGATTATAAAATAAAACATTTAATTTTAAAATATTCTTATAAGATTTTAAGGGAGACTTTGACAATTTTATAATGGTGGAATATAGCCGCACCCGCCGTATAGGTTAAAAAACATTATTACCTTAATTCTTTCGAAAAGGTTAAAAAGGACCTTATTTGGAAAATGATAGAAATATACCTTATAAACATCTTATAAAAAGTCAAAAATGGGTATAAATGACTTTAACCCATAGTCCTTAAAATAGTAAGAATTATTTTAAATAATTTTTTCAGAAACATGGATGTGGATGATAAAGAGGCCCAGTAGATAATTATGCATAAACAACCTCATATAATGAAGAGATTGTGAAATAAACCCTTACCAATTTGGTAACATATGAAACATAGACGCTATGAAATATTTATCATTAAAAGAATATGTAAATACACATAAATTATAGTGTATTACACAAATAATACAATTATGGGCAGTACATACACCACACAAAAGGTAATAGTGGCAATATGGCATGAATCTCACTGGAATAAGGAGTGAGATGAAAACCCCTTACCTTGCACTTTCCTTTAGTCGAGGATACGTTTAACCTCTAGTATGAAGATATTAGTATGTTATTAAAGTATAACTAAACAATATTATTATTTATGATATCATACATGATTCATTAATGACTTTATAATACCCATTTAATAATAATTTCCATGTAAAATTAACATTTCGGTTAATTATCGCTTTCTTTATCGTACATGTTTTAATTTGTCACTCTTGACTGTATCACTTAGACCAATATTTAAATAATTCCAAAATATAAAACATGATTTATTTATCATATATATTTATAATATCAATATGTATAATAGACATATAAATGTAATGAAAAACACCGTTTATGGAGACGGTAGTCCGTACGTACGCATAAACGCTGTTTCCATTTTCATATCGTATTGAACGGAACTAAGTGAATAAGATATATGTCAGTAAATATATATATATATATATATATATATATATATCTAGTAGAATTATTATTTCATATATTACATACTTATTAGTAATATATATTTTTCTAATCGTCGATGAATGGTGATTGTGGAAATGAATCTCATCGCGTCGTGGAGACGTTAATCCCTACGTACGCAAAAGAGACAATGTCAATTCCTTAAAGGTGTGGAATTGGATGGTATATTAATTTTACCGAGAAATTATTACGTTGTTTTCATTATTTATATACATATTACTCATCTTTATATCCATCCAAATAACATAGTGTTGAATAACAAATTACACCACGACGTGGAGATGGTAAGCCGTACATACTCACGTATGGTGACATTATCATTCATAATATGGGTAGAATAATTAATATAGTTGTACCATATTCAAAATAACATCATAGTATATAGAAGATAGTATATTTATTATTTTATAATAGAAACAACAAATAAATAGTAAGTGGAAGAATAAGAGAACTTGAAAGAGGGTGGTGAAATCATTACCTCTTCTTCGGGTTCTTCCTTTTGATTTGATAAAAAGGGATCCTTAAGTTGGATTTATGACCAAAGGAAGGCCACTAAGATGAAGGTAGGATAGTTGGGAGGATATTTGGTCAGGTTTTGTCTGAGCCAAATGGCTTTGGTGGTGATGATTTGAGAAAAGGGGAATGCCCTTTTATAAAAGGTGTGATGGTCACTTTAGGAAATGATTAAAGTATTAATCTATTATACAATCATATTCGGTTTATAATGGTTCCAAACGAATTTATTTAGATATTTAGGTGGTTATGGGTCTATATCCTCTCAACTAATAGGTTTTATACAAGTTTAGGATACCATTTTAACCATATCATTTAGATTTAACTCTTAGATAAATAGTTTATCTTTTACTGTGTCTTCTTGTATTCTTAATCTATATGGTTAATAAACAAACTATAAACTTCCAAGATAACCTCAAGAGGCTCATTAATGACATATATAATATTATTTAAGCCCTTTGTCTGAACCCTACATTTTTAAGAATATTATATCACCCAATAACATAGTATTTGTTTTAAATATTAATTTATGTCAATTTTGACACTATTTGGTATTTTGTTTTTGTAAAAGTCATCACAACTTGATTAATTTAAAAAAGATACATTGAATCAGCCCTCACATGTTATATTCACCGATAAAATTCATGTATTTCATAAAAACTTTGAAGTTATATTTAGTTTAATATTTATAATACCATTTATTTGATTCTTTCCTTAATAAGGTAATTACTGCATAATCATTGTGACATAAATAAATTTAGTTATTCAATTTTCTAAAATTAAAAAAAAAACACCATGATGTAGGAATTTTATTTATATTTCCAATGAATATTTATGGTAGAAATTATTACTTATATAACACCATATAAAAATTAATTACTAAAATATTTTTGTTTATGTCAATTTTGTCTTTACTTTAAATTAATTAATCTAAACTGTCATTATCATTCATAAATGTCTCTATGGGGTCCCGAAATCAACCCAAGGATGCCCATGGTCGGACATTAATCATACAATAAGGCTAGTACATGTTTTAATGTAATTTTAATTATTACAATATTCTTTTTTCCTTTGAATTTTCCTATTTTCATTTAACATCCGTAAATAAAAGTCAAAAGTTACTATTCACCAAAAATTATTTTCATCTTATTAAACGAAATTTTACATACTGAGGTTAACCGTGTCTCTTTTATTTTTTAAATTCCACTCACAGAAGTGGTAAAATTATGTTTTATGTGAATTTATAAATCCTCCTAGGAGGTGGATATAAGACGGTGAAAAGTTAAATAAAATATTTGTATATCTAAAATTATTATAAACTGACTCAAATTATTTAAAATGAATTTATATAGGTATTATGTATCTATTTTTACCTAAAATAAATTTAAATTAAATAAATAATTATTTAAAAAAAAGCTGGTTTTAAATAATAACTTAGTATTTTTACTATTCATCAAAAATTGAAAGTTTTCAGAAAAATACCAAAAATTCACCCTAGGATAATTTCAATATTCCGAATCCAAAAATTATTTCTATTTTACCAAATTAAAAACATAGAAGTTGAATTTATTAATTTAAAATTAATTTTCATTGTCAAAACCAAAAGGTGTATTTTTTATGAAATAATAACTATCAAAAGGTTGGCAATTGTTTATGCCCAATTTCAATGTAAAATTACTTACAATGTCCGAAATTGGATTAAACGGTAAAAATATAATCTATTTATACTTACAAACCATTAAAATGTATAATTTAACACTATAAATTATTTTTATTTAAAAAGTTGTTTTCAGTTAAAATATAGTATTTTTCACTATTCACCCAAATATGAAAGTTATCAGAAAAACTCCAAAAAATTATTGAAACTAAATTATTATGTACCAATTCTAAAGAAGAAGTTTATTTTGTCAAATTTAATATATATAAGTTTCAAATATTGGATTTAAAATTGGTTCGCCATTAAAATGTGGTAAAATTGCATTTTTTGAAAAATACTTTTTTTATCTGAAAAAATGTATTTTTCTTAAAATATGTCTAAGAAACACATAATATGGATTCTAAAATTATAAAGATTATATAATGTTCAAAATCCAGTTAATACTATTCATAACCGCTTCAAAACGACTAGTTTGGTAAGTCATGGTGCGCTTGAACTCATTGTTGCGTGTAGTGTAACTTATTAAATTATTTTGAAGAAATAATGTACTATGAAATCATGGGGTGTTACATTCTTAACTCCTTTAATAAATTGAGTCCTTTCAATTTGAAATTGTTCTTCTAAAATTAAAGGTTTAAAATTGAAAATACCTTTGTGGGAATACTCAAATCGGAAATTGGGTTAATAAACTTTAGTCTTAATAAGAGGAAAAGGGGAATGAAAAAGTAACCACCAAATTATTATCTCTATTAGGAGAACATTGGTGGAAAATGGAGACACATAATTGGAGGAAAAACTTAAATATTTAGATGGAGTGATTGAGGTCATCAGTCACAGAGAATTTTAGAATTGAAGGCCTCAAATACATCAATATATGATGATTTAAAATTTCATTAGTTCCACAAAACATAAGTTATTAGGATAACACATTTTTAGTTTTAAGATCCCTTACCTAATATTTAAGAATTAATTTATTCATAGAATAATAGAAGAAAAAAACTATATATATACTTAACAAGTAGAGTTCCATCCTTTAACAAATTTCTACCACAAACTCATCTTTCACTCTAAAAGATAATGGAACTAAAAAATATTCTATTTATCCTTTTCATATAGGGTTAAAAAAATGAATTTATAATTCATCTACCCGATAATTTAAAAAAACTACATTATTCAATCCAGGACAACACGTGGGTCAGTGGTAGGTGATACACCCTTATCGCCCTTTAGTTGCAGGTTCAAGTCTCGCGGCCTTGCCAGACGCGACGGGTTGCCGCCCGACCTCCAGGTTGTCCTTTTTATGGAAATCCAAAAATTATCTCAAACTATACTTATCTAGAATAATTCTATCCAAACTCAAAGTCCAGAATTTATAGGGAAGTTAAACACAATGAAAATCCTCTTTTCCATGTAATAACATGTGAAAACATTCATCATGTATTCTTTTAAAACACTGCAACATACTGAATTACCATAAAACATTATTCATTACATTCATGCTCCCTTATTCATTATAGAATACTAGATATACTCCTTCTATCCAAAATTGTTGTAAACTCAAACAATGATGGAATATAAAAATCATTAATCAGTTTCAAGGTAGTCAAGAATATCCAATATAATTTATCCAAATCAAACATGTATTATTCCAAAATCACTACCTCCGTATTAGAACTATATTATGGTTTATATTTATCTCAACCATATATTTTCCACAAATTTCACCTTATATTGTGTCACTTTTCTTGTTTCCACACAATATCAAGTCCTTAATGAAATAGCACTCCGGTACAATCCTTATATACTCCATAATTATTATAACCAGTACATTGTTGATAGAACACTCAAATGACATAATTCTTTAATAACAACATAAGAACTCTAATCATTCCTCCTCATCTGTGGCAGTATCATAACATGATTGTTATTCAATAGCATCATTTGGAGCATACTTTGATGATTTGGACAATGGTTCACATAGTGTCCTAACTCCTTGTAGATTAAGCATTGTACAATTGAAACCTTTTTCCTACCCTTGTAGTCACGTACATGGTATCCTTTTTCTCCACACTTAGAACAAACTCTCATTCCCTTCATGCAAGTTCTACGGTGTTTCTTCCCATAGTTATCATATATGGGAAAATTATTCTTTTTTCCCTCTTCCATTTATCCTTATTTCTCTTTCCATCCTTTTCTTTTCTTGCTTCCCTTCAAAGCCATAGGACTCAGAGAATTATTTACATATCTTATTAAAACATGATACTATTTCTTTATATGTTAAGAATACATGGGAGAAAATTTCCCTTCGAAATGTTGGCTTAATACCGTGAACGATATGATGTTTCTTACTCTTTGGATCATATGTATTGCTGGAGTTCACATTCCTTCTACTGGGAAACATTTCTATAAAATGGAATACACTAGGTCAGTTTATGAATTGCAATGAATAATTACAAACTTGGAAAATACCTAAGATAGATTGAACAATTTATGGACATAATCCATAATCATACAAATGTTTTATTGGTGTAATTATATATAAATAAACCATTCATAATGGTTTATAAAGAAAATGAGAATTATCCTAAGCATATCACCCGAGAGTGTCATAACCAAGAGTGCAACAAGGCACGTTGTCCAGCACTAGTTCTCATTCAAGTGTAGCTCAAAGAAGTGTTTTTGGGTTTTACCCCTAGGTACATATGTCCCAGAGCCACCTCTACCTGCTCGTATCCAGACAGGGATGTATTGGTTGGAAAACTCAAAAAATCTCTACAAAACCAAATTTCTAGGAAGTTATTCTATAATAATCCTCAAAGTATATCTTAGGGTAATGTGCTCTAATCAGAGTTTATCTAAATCTAGTATCCAAGGTTATTGATAAACTTCCTCTGATACCAACTGTAACTCCCCAACCCCAGTTACCCAGAGTTGGTGCATTATTTTAATACATTGGCATGATTACAAGGAATCAAGTCCTGAAAGACCGATCAGTTTAACAGTCTTGGAAAATAGATTACATACATGGACATTACATTACACTTTAGAAAATAAAACACAACATAAATGATCCTTTGAGAATGCCATTAATTCCATACCCTAACCCTTCTTATCAATCATAATACACTTTTTTGAATCCTGAGAAAATTAAAACATAGAAAGGGGTGAGCTTAGATGCTCAGTAAGGATAACAATTATGTAGAAACATTTATAAATAAGCATAAACATTTAAGGCAATGTATAAGACTAATACAAAATATTTTCTAAACTTAAACTTCAGAATAATATGGAAAAGATACAATAAAATAATTCCATTTACTTATTTATAGAGGTATTCTACTAGTCAAAAAATCACATGAAATATCAATAGCCACTTTCATAATTATGGAATGCATAATGCTAGACTATCATAATCACATAGTTAAGGCCTTGTGCCAAGACTACAAATAAAATTTTGTCAAGGCCTTGTTCCAAGACAGTAGTTTGTCTCATGAGGCCTACCGATGCATCAAGGAGCTATAGCGGGCTCCACTCATCACTTACTAAGTCCAATGCATTCCTCATATGAACAGGTTTAAACATAACATAAACATTCATATTAAAACTATCATACCAAATGTGAATAATTTCTCCATAAACCATGAATGGTATAAAAATAACACATCCACATTCAATAATATCACAAAACAATAAATTCAATATGAATGTTTTGTATCATAATAAATCAACTTTAAACAAGCTTAAAATCAATCAAATGATGTTGATAGAGATGGAATAAAAACAATTTGAGAGAAATATCTCTTTTTTGAAATCATTTAAAAGTCACATAATTATAAAATAAAACATTTACGTATAAACAACCTCAAAGAGGTCCCAGCAGATAATTACGTATAAACATTCTTACCTTATTTCTATCGAAAAGGTTAAAAATGACCTTGTTTGGAAAATTACGGAAAGATTCCATTATAAAAATCTTATAAAAAGTCAAAAAAGGGTATAAGTGACTTTAACCCATAGTCAGTAAAATAGGAAGAATTATTTTAAATACATTTTTAAGAAATAGGGATGTTCATGATAAAGAGGTCCCAGCAGATAATTACGTATAAACAACCTCAAATAATGAAGAGATTGTGAAATAAACCCTTTCCAATTTGGTAACTTACGAAACATAAACCCTATGAGAGAATTATCATAAAATAAATATGTAAATACACATAAATTAAATTGTATTACACAAAGAATACAATTATGGGTAGTACATACACCACACAAAAGGTAATAGTGGCAATATGGCATGAATCTCACGGGAATAATGAGATAGATGAAATCCCCTTACCTTACACTTTCCTTTAGTCGAGAGTACATTTAAACTCTTGTATGAAGATCGTATTATG
Source organism: Viscum album (assembly GCA_963277665.1). Taxonomy (NCBI): domain Eukaryota; kingdom Viridiplantae; phylum Streptophyta; class Magnoliopsida; order Santalales; family Viscaceae; genus Viscum; species Viscum album. Next base: position 584,423,146 of record OY728141.1, on the reverse strand, counting down.
TTATTAAAGTATAACATAACAATATTAGTATTTATGATACCATACATGATTCATTAATGTCTTTATAATACCCATTTAATAATAATTTCCATGTTAAATTAACATTTCGGGTAATAATTTCTTTCTTTATCGTACGTCTTTCTACTTGTTACTCTTGATTGTATCACATATAACAAGATTTAAATACTACCATAATATAAAACATGATTTATATATCATAAATATTTAAAATAAAAATATGTATAATGTAACGCCCTGACCCCAGTTACCCAGAGTCGGTGCGTTATTACATAACATTGGCATGATCACAAATGATCTAATCTTGAAAGACCAATTAGTTTAGTAGACTTGGAAACACTAGATACATTCATAAAGTTTAAATTACATCATAAAGTGAAAACTAAAACAACATCTTGTCTCCACACTCATATCCCCTTATACTATCACTGCAGGTTATTCATAAAATACTTCTTCACATCCTGTAAAAAATAAAACATAGAAAGGGGCGAGCTCAAATGCCCAGCAAGGATAACAATATAGCGGAAACGTTCATAAATAATCATAAAAATTTACGGAAATGTATAACTAAAACAAAATCCTTTTAAACTTGTACTTCATAATAATATGGCTAAAATAAAATGAAATAATTCCATTTAATTATTCACATGGATATTCTACTAGTCGAATAATCACATGAAATATCAATAACGACTTTCATAATGATGGAATGCATAATTCCAGACTATCATAACCACATAGCGAAGGCCTCGTGCTGAGACTATAAATAAGATTTTGTCAAGGACTTGTGCCAAGACACTAGTTTGTGTCATGAGACCTACCGATGCAGCGAGGAGCTATAGCGGGCTCCACCTGTCACTTATTAAGTCCAATGCATTCCTCATATGAACAGGTTTAAACATAACATAAACTTTCATATTAAAACTAGCATACAAAATGTCAATAATTTCTTCATAAACCATGAATGGTATAAAAATAACACATCCATAGTCAAACATATCATAAAACCATCAATACAATATGGAAGTTTTGTATCATAATAAATAAACTTCAAATAAGCTTAAAATCCATTAAACAATGTTGACATAGATGAAATCAAAACTATTTGAGAGAAATATCTCTTTTTTTGAAATAATTTAAAGTCCCATAATTATTAAATAAAACATCGAATTAGAAAATATTATTATAAGATTTTAAGGGAAGCTTCGATGACTTTATAACGGCAGAAAATAGCCGCATCCTCCGTATAAGTTAAAAAGACATTCTTACCTTAATTCTATCGAAAAGGTTAAAAAGGATCTTCATTGGAAAATGATGAAAGGATTCTTTATAAACATATTATAAAAAGTCAAACAAGGGTATAAATGAATTTAACCCATATTATGTAAAATAGTAAGAATGTTTTGAAATATATTTTTATGAATCATGGATGTGGATGATAAAGAGGTCCTAGTAGATAATTACGTATAAACAACCTCAGATAATGAAGAGATTGTGAAATAACCATTACCTTGTACTTTTACTTAGTCAATGGTATGTTAAACTAATGTATAATTGTTAAAAAATTGTTATTAAATTATACAATAACCATATACATAATTATGTTATCATATATGATCTTCTAATAATGCTTTGTTAATAATACTTTAGTATTATCGTCGTTTGGGGTGTTAACTTACTCATTTTCTTTTATATGTTTTGTTACATAAGTCGTGTTTGTTATGTATAGGTTGTATCTTATTCATATCTAGAATGATATAAAGTTATTAAACATTAATTTTAATCAAAAAATGAGAATTAGTCTTGAATGGATATGATGGGGAATGAATCTCATCTCGTTCGTGGAGACGGTAGTCCGTACATACGCACAAGCGACAATATCATTATTTTGATATTAAAATAATATATAATTGGATGGTATATCATATATACAGAATAATTATCATGTTATATTTATTATTTACATGAATTAATGGTCATTATTATACCCCTCAAAATAATAATATATTTAATAACAATTACACCACGACAAGGAGACGGTAAGCCGTACGTATGCACGTATGGTGTCATGTCATTCAAAGGATGGATAGAATATTGAACATGGTTTTAAAATATTTATAATAACATCATAGTATATAGAATATACTGGATTTATTATTTTAGAATGGGAATAACAAAGAAATAAGAAGTTGAAGAAGAAATGAACTTGAAAAAGGGTGGTGAAAACAATACCTCTTCTTCAGGTTCTTACTTTTGATTTGATCAAAAGGGATCCTTAAGTTGGATTTTTGATCAAACTAAGGCCTATAGGTTGAATTTATAGAATTTTTGAGAGTATTTGGGTAGGGGTTTTCCGATACAAAAGGTTTGAAGGTGTGAAGATTTGGTTAGAAGTGGTGTCCTTTTATAAGGGGGGGGGGGGAGGGGCACCTTAAGAAAATCTAGAAATATTATTTTATAATAAATTCATATTCGGTTTATAATGGCTCCAAAGTGGATTATTTAAATTTTAAGGTGGGGATGGGTCAAAAAAAACTCCACCAAGAGAATTTAGACAGGTTTGGGTCATTATATTAACCTTATAGTTTATTTTTAACTCTTAGTCAATTAGTTTGACATTTACCATGTCACTTTGTATTTTTATATTATATAGCTAATAAACATACTATAAACAACCAAGAGACCCCAAAGTGGTACATTAATGATAAAAATATCATGATATAAGTCTATTGGACGAATCTTATATTTGTAGGAATTGAATATCAATTAATAATATAATATTTGTTTTGAAAACTCTTTTATGTCAATTTTGACACTATTGGGTATTTTGTTTTTGATAAATTTATAACAACATTATTACATTTAAAGAAATTTTATATAAACAATAATAATATGTTATAGTAACCTAGAAAATTATTTTAATTTATAAAAAGTCTCAAATTACATTTATTTGGGTATTTATAATATTAATTATCTTAATATTTCATTAATACAGTAATTAATGTATCATCATTTAGTCAAAAATAAATTAAATTATTTAATGTCTAATAATTATTAATAAAATAAAATTATGTAGGAAATTGGATTATCTTTCTAATTAATATTTAAAATCGAAAATATAACATATATAACCCTATGTATAAATTTTTTTTCTAAAATATATATGATTATGTAATTTTTGTATTTACTTTAACTTAATTAATATAAAGTGTCTCTATCACCTACAAGTGGCCCCATGAGGTCCCAAAATCGACCCAAATATGCCCAGGGTTGGACATGTATCCACCAATAAGGTTATGACACGTTTTAGGGTAATTTATTATTATTATAATAATATTTTTGCCCTTATTTACCGGATTTACCCTTTAACATGGTAAATATTTTATTTACCGAAATAATTATTCAAAATGTCTAAAAATGAATGTTACATATTTACACAATTTGGAAATTCTGATTCCAAATATGGAATCCATTTTTCCAAATTTAAAACATAGAAGTGGCAGAAATTAATTTAAAATTAATCCATGTTGTCAAAACAAAAATGTGTTTTTAAGAAATAATAACTATCAAAAGATTGACACTTGTGTATGTTCGGATTAATTGTGAAATTATGTCTAGTGACCAAAATTGTATTAAATGGTGAAAATATATTCTAAATATACTTTAAAACCACTAAAATGAATAATTTGTCGCTACTAATTTTTTTGATTAAAGAAGTTGTTTTTAATTAAAATTTAGTAATTTTTACTATTCATCAAAATATAAAAGTTATCCGAAAACTACCAAAATTTCACCCTAAAATAAATTCGATATTCCGAATCCAAAAATGAAGTCCATTTTGAGAGATAAAATTTATAAAATTTCAAAAAGTGGTTATTACTATTCATAACGGCTACTTTGATTGGTTGTGGTGTGTGATAGAACTCGAAGTTGCGTACAACACACGCTACTGTATTATTCGAAGGGAAACGTACCATGGAAGCTTAGGGTGTTACATTCTCCCGTCCTTCAAATAATTTTTTCCTCGTAATTTCTAGAATTATACCACATAAAAGGACTCGGGTGATTCTTCATCATATGTTCCTCAGGTTCCCACGTTACTTCTTCCATTTTATGGTTTCGCCATAGAACTTTTACCAAACGAGTCATCCGGTTTCTCAGTACTTGTTCTCTCATATCAAGAATCCTAACAGGCTCTTCGCAATAAGAGAGATTGGGTTCCAGTTTTAATTTCTCATAGGTGAGTACATGCGTTGGGTCAGACATGTATTTTCGGAACAGTGATACATGGAACACATCGTGAACATTGGAGAGATTTGGCGGCATTGCTAAAAGGTAAGCTACATCCCCAATTTGTTCTAGAATTTCTGAAGGATCGATGTACATGGGACTCAATTTTCCTTTCTTACTGAAACGTATAACTCCCTTCCATGTGATACCTTAAAGAAAACATGATCACCTACATGAAATTCCAAATCCTTCCTTCAGTTATCGGTATAGCTCTTCTGCTTACATTGAGCTGCTTTGATGTGGTTTTGGATTACCTTCACCTTTTCCATCATTTCCTCCACCAGTTCTAGACCAACGAGTTTTCTTTCACCAACTTCATCCCAACAGGCTGGTGTGAGACATCTATTTCCATATAACTCTTCATATGGTGCAATCTGAATACTTGAATGGAAGCTATTGTTATAGGAAAATTCTACCATAGGTAAATATTGATAACACATACCCTAAAAGTCAAGTGAGCAAGATCTAAAAATGTCTTCTAAGGTTTGAATAGTCTATTCTGATTGTTTATCTGTTTGAGGGTGGTAGGAAGTGCTCAAATGAAGTTTAGTATCCAAATCCGTCTGAAGACTCTTCCATAATATTGAAGTAAACTGGGGATCACGATCAAAAACAATCGATAGGGGTACTCCATGAAGTCTCACAACTTCATTAATACATAGTCTTGCTAGACGTTCCAGTGGTAGATCTTCTCTTATATCAAGAAAATGTGTTGTCATGGTAAGATGATCAACAATAACCCATATTGCAACGTTCCTTCTAGGAGTCTTTGGTAGCCCCATGACAAAGTCCATTGTAATATTGTCCCATTTAAACTCAGGTATGGGAAGAGGTTTCAATACTCCACCAGGCTGTTTCCTTCCAGCTTTAACTTATTGAAAAACCATACATCTTGACACAAAATCAGAAATCTCCCTCTTCATGTTGTCCCACCAAAATTGTTCCTTCAAATCTATATACCTTTTGGTACTCCCATGGTGTATATAGAAATTGGAACTATGATCATCATCCAAAAACTCCCTTTTAAGATCAGGTATATCAGGAACACAAAGTCTCTTCCCAAATTTTAAAATTCCTTCTTCATACACAAAGTCTATCAATCTCCCATCATTCACATCTTTAATCTTCTTATAAAATTCTTCATCATCAGTCTGAGAACTCTTAATCCTTTCTAGTAAAGATGGTTTTGCAACCATTTGAAAAAGCATTGATGTTTCACCTTCCATAATTATTCCCATTTCATTCTTCACTAGATCCATAAAAATTGGATCCCTTTCAATTCTCATATTGTTCAAAACTCAATAATCTTTTCTACTCAAAGCTTATTCCACCTTATTTGCCTTCCCCAGGTGGTAGTGTATCATGTAATCATAATCCTTGAGTAATTCAATCCATCTCCTTTGCCTCATGATGAGTTCTTTTTGTGAGAAAGTATACTTCAAACTCCTATGGTCTGTATAAATCTCACATTTTTCACCATAGAGGTAGTGTATCCATATATTCAAAGCAAATATCATAGCTGCTAACTCGAGATCATGAGTAGTATAGTTTTCCTCATGAATTTTCAACTGTCGTGATGAATAGGCAATAACCCTATCATTCTGCATAAGGACGCAACCAAGTCCTTTATTTGATGCATCACTATAAATAACTAACCCATAATTCCCCTATGGTAGAGTCAATATAGGATCATTAACTAATATTCTCTTCAGTTAATTGAAACATTCTTCACACTCTTTTGTCCAAAAAAATTTAACCCCTTTACGTGTGAGCTTTGTTAATGGGTTAGCTAACCGGGAAAAATTCTGGATGAAACGTCGATATTAACCTTCTAAACCAATATAACTACATACCTCAGTTATACTCGTCGGTGTAGGCCATTATTGGATTTCCTTGGTCATAGAAGGATCAACAGAGATTCCATCTTTAGAGAAAATATGGCCAAGAAAAGAAATCTCTTGAAGCCAAAATTCACACTTGGTAAACTTCCCATATAATTCATGCCTTCTGAGAGTCTTCATGATAATGCACAAGTGATTTTCATGATCTTCATAGGTTTTAGAGTATACCAAGATATCATCAATGAATACCACCACAAAATCATCGAGATATTCCTTAAAAACTCTATTCATTATATCCATGAATACAGAGGGTGCATTAGTCATCCCAAAAGGCATAACTGTAAACTCGTAATGCCCATACCTGGTTCGAAATGCTGTCTTCGGAATGTTTTCCTTCTTCACACACAAATGATGGTATCCAAATCGAAGGTTAATCTTTGAAAAGTATTGAGCTCCATGCATTTGGTCAAATAAATCATCAATGCGAGGTAGGTGATACTTGTTCATTATTGTTATAGCATTGATCTCCCTGTAGTCGATACATAACCTCATAGATCCATCTTTCATTTTAACAAAAAGAACAAGGGATCCCCATGGAGAAACACTAGGGTGAATAAATCCCTTATTTCTCAATTCCTCTAGTTTTTTTGTTAGTTCCACTAATTCTACAGTGGCCATTCAATAAGGGGTCTTCGATATAGGCCTTGATCTAGGAATTAAATCAATGGAAAACTCAGGTTCTTGTTCTAGAGGATGTCTAGGTAAATATTTTGGAAACACATCTACATATTATTTAACAATATGTAAATCCTCTATTTAGACATTCCTTTCCTCACCCACAATTATTTCAATCTCTTCCTCCCCAATAATTTAATTTAGTTGAGCTACTGGGGGTGGATCTAGGTAAGAATTTGGTGGTGATGATTCCGCTATAAAGATAAGGTGTTCCTTATCACCATCATAAAAAATAGTAACCTCCTTCTTCTTACAATAAATTTTACATCATGGTCTGAAATGAAATCCATACTAAGGATTATATCAAACTCAACCATAGGTATGATAATGAGATCAGCAGATAAAGAACAATTATGTGCTCTAATGGGGACTTGTTCACAAAACTATGTTGCAAGGATACTTCACTTAGGAGTTTTAACTGCCAACTCCCTTGTTAAATAAAACATGAAATATCTAATTTTCTTAGAAAACTAGGAAGATATGAAACAATGCGATGATCTAGAATCAAATAAAGCATTTTATAAACATGAGGAAACCATTAAATTACCTGCCACCACATCTTTCGGAGCTTCTACATCAGCAGTAGTGACATCATAATCATGGACTTGATCCCTTGACCTTTTCTGGTGTAAGTTCCCCTGACTCTTAGTATATTCATTTGTATAATGTCCCATCTCTCTGCAGTTATAGCATTGAACATTGGTAGCTTCTTTCTTCCCCTTGCAATCATGAGCTTGTTGGCCTTTTTCGCCACACTTGTAACAGACTCCCATTCTTTTCAAGCAAGTAACAGGGTGATTCTTCCCACATTTATTGCATGATGGATATTCCACTCTTCCCTTCTTCCCCTTATTTCTATTCCCATATTGATCAACAGATCTCTTCTTTTCTTGGTTTTCTTTAAAGTCATAATACTTAGAGAATTCCTTTTATGTCTTGATAGCAGAGGAGACAATATCTTCGTACGAGGAGAAGGATTGTGACACTAATTCTCGATGAAGAAATAATTTTAACCCATCAAAGAAATGATCAATCTTACTTCTTGGGTTACGTATATAATCTCCATCATACATTTCTAACCTTGTAAAGTTAGCCTCATACTTTGCGACATTCTCATCCTCCATTTGTCTCTGACTTAGAAATTGCCTTTCCATATCTGCTCGATGTTCACGAGGAAAGTATTTTTCAAAAAACAGATCTTTGAACTACCTCTATTCCATATTTGATACTTCATCATCTTCCTTCGTGTTTTTAATCAATGACCACCATTGATCAGCATCTCCAGTGAGGCGGTAAACTGCCATGATTACTTTTTCGCTTTCACTAATCCCCAAAGCCTGAAATATTTTCTCTATGGAACTTATCCATTGATCAGCTACCAATGGATTTTTACTCCCATTGAATGTTGGTGGTTTTTTCCTCATTAAGCGATCTAACATTGATCTTCCACGTTGTAGATCAGGGTGCTCCATAAAGTTAAGGTTATTATTCATAACCTGAGTGAGTTTCCCCAGTATGGTGATAAGCTGATCAACACCAGTTATATCACCAGCTCCGCAATAATTATCTTGAGTAGGAGGGAAATCCCTACATGGAGTGCATTCATTGATACAGTTTCCATTTCTTCCACTAGGCGCCATTTCTAAACAATGTCATAAACTAGATCAGTTTATGAATCAAAATACATAATTCCATAATTATAAAACACTTAACATAAATTGAACTATTTATGGATATAATCCATAATCATAAAAATATTTTCTATGAGGAAGTATATACTCAGAAACCCTTCACAATGTTTTGTAAAGAAAATGAGAGTTATCCTAAGCATATCCCTGAGGAGTGTCGTAACAAGAGTGCAGAAAGACCCATTTTCATGCACTAGTTCCCGTTCGAGTCTAGCTCAAAGCGGTGTTTTCGGGTTTTACACCTAGGTACATCTATGCTAGAGCCACCTCTACATGCTCATATCCAGAAAGGGATGTATTGCTTGAAAAAATCAAAAAATCTCTACAATACCAAAATTCTTCGAAGTTCTTCTATACTAATCCTCAAATTCCATCTTAGGTTTATGTGCTCTAATCAGAGTTTATCTAAATATAGCTTCCAAGGTTTGTAATAAACTTCCCCTGATACCAACTGTAATGCCCCGACCCCAGTTACCCAGAGTCGGTGCATTATTACATAACATTTTCATGATCAAAAAATATCAAGTCTCAAAATACCGATTAGTTTAGTAGTCTTGGAAACACTATATACATTCATAAAGTTTACATTACCTCATAAAGTGAAAACTACAACAACATCCTATCTCCACACTAATATCCCCTTATACTATCCCTGTAGGTCATTCATAAAATACTTCTTCACATCCTGGGAAAAATAAAACATAGAAAGGGGTGAGCTCAAATGCCCAGTAAGGATAACAATATAGAAGAAACTTTCATAAATAAGCATAAACATTTAAGGAAATTTATAACTAAATCAAAAGCCTTTTAAACTTTAACTTCAACATAATATGGAAAAAATAAAATGAAATTATGCCATTTACTTATTCACATGGATATTCTACTAGTCGAATAATCACATGCAATATCAATAACCACTTTCATAATGATGGAATGCATAATGCCAGACTATCATAACCACGTAGTCAAGGCCTCGTGCCGAGACTACAAATAACATTTTTTCATGTCCTTATGCCAAGACACTAGTTTGTCTCATGAGACCTACCAATGCATCGAAGAGCTATAGTGGGCTCCACCCATCACTTATTATGTCCAATACATTCCTCATATGAACAGGTTTAAACATAACATAATCATTCGTATTAAAATTAGAATACGAAATATCAATAATTTCTTCATAAACCATGAATGGTATAAAAATAACACATCCACAGTAAAAAAATATCATAAAACCATCAATATGATATGGAAGTTTTGTATCATAATAAATAAACCTCAAATAATTTTAAAATCCATCAAAATATGTTGACATAGATGAAATCGAAAATATTTGAGAGAAATATCTCTTTTTTTGAAATCATTTAAAAGTCCCATAATTATTAAATAAAACATTTAGTTTAAAAAATATTCTTATAAGCTTTTAAGGGATTGTTCGATGACTTTATAATGGCAGAAAATAGCCGCATATGCCGTATAAGTTGAAAAGACATTCTTACCTTAATTCTGTCGAAAAGGATAATAAGGACCTTGTTTGGAAAACGACAGAAAGATTCCTTTTTAAACTTCTTATAAAAAGTCAAAAATGGGTATAAATGACTTTAACCCATATTCTGTAAAATATTAAGAATGTTTTGAAATACATTTTTAAGAAACATGGATGTGGATGATAAAGAGGTCCCAGTAGATAATTACGTATAAAAAACCTTGGATAATGAAGAGATTGTGAAATAACCTTTACCTTGTACTTTTCCTTAGTAGATGGTATATTAACCTCCTATATAATACTTAAAAAAATGTTATAAAATTATAAAAGAACCATATACATAATTATGATATCATATATGACCTTCTAATAATGCTTTGTTAATAATACATTAGTATTATCGTCGATTCGGGTGTTAACTTACTCATTTTCTTTTATATATTTTGTTACATAAGTCGTGTTTGTTATGGATAGGTTGTATATTATTCATATACATAATGATATAAAGTTATTAAACATTACTTTTAATCATCAAATCATAATTTTTCTTGAATGGATACGATGGGTAATGAATCTCATCGCGTTCATTAAGACAATAGTCCGTACGTACGCACGAGCGACAATATCATTATTATGATATTAAAATAATTTATAATTGGATGTTATATCATATATACAGAATCATTATCATGTTATATTTATTATTTACATGAATTACACATCATAATTATACCCATCCAAATAATAATATATTGAGTAACAATTACACCACGACGTGGAGACGATAAGACGTACGTACGCATGTATGGTGACATGTAATTCAAAGGATAGATAGAGTAATGAATATGGTTGTACCATATTTTTAATAACATCACAGTTTATAGAATATACTGGAGTTATTATTTTATAATGGTAATAACAAAGAAAGAAGAAGCTGAAGAAGAAATGAACTTGAAAATGGGTGGTGAAAACATTATCTCTTCTTTAGGTTCTTTCTTTTGATTTAATAAAAAGGGATCCATAGGTTGGATTTCTGACCAAACTAAGGACTCTAGGTTGAAGTGAAGGATTCTTATAGATTATTTGGGTAGGGGATGGCCAAACCAAAAGGCATTTAAGGTGTGAAGAATTTGTTAGAAGTGGTGTCCTTTTATATGGGGGAAGAGGGGCACCTTAAGAAAATCTAGAAATATTATTTTATAATAAATTAATATTCTGTTTCTAATTGATAAAAAGTGTATTATTTAAAGTTTAAGGTGGTTATGGGTCGAAAAACTCTCAACAAAAAAAATTTAGACAGGTTTGGGTCATTATATTAACCATATCTATTATTTTTAACTCTTAGTTAATTAGTTTGACATTTACCACGTTACTTGGTATTTTTATATTATATAGTTAATAAACATACTATATACATCCAAGAGACCCTCAAGTATTCCATTAATTATACAAATATCACGATATAAGTATCTTGGCTGAACCTTAGATTTTTATGAATTGAATATCAATTAATAATTTAATATTTGTTTTAAAAACTCTATTATGTCAATTTTGACACTATTGGGTATTTTGTGTTTGATAAATTCGTAACAGAATTATTACTTAGAAAACAATTTATATATAAAATACTAATATGGAATAGTAACCTTGAAAATTATTGTAATTTATAAAAAGTCACAAATTACATTTATTTGGGTATTTATAATATCAATTTTCTTAATCATTCATTAATACGGTAATTATTGCATCATCATTGTGTCATAAATAAATTATATTATTTAATGTCTAAAAATTATAAATAAAATACCATTATGTAGGAAATATTTGTATATTTATAATGAATATTTATAGTCGAAAATATAACATATATAACCCTATGTAAATTTTTTTTATAAAAGATATATGCTTACGTGATTTTTGTATTTACTTTAACTTAATTAATATAAAGTGTCTCTATCACCTACAAGTGGCTCCATGGGGTCCCAAAATCAACCCAAAGATTCCCATGGTCGGACATGTATCCACAAATAAGGTTAGGAAATGTTTTAGGATAATTTATTTTTATTAAAATATTATTTTTTACCCTTATTTACAGGATTTACCCTTTAACCATGGTAAATAAAATATTTACCGAAGTAATTATTAAAAATGTCAAAAAATTAAAGATATATATTTACACAATTTGGAAATCCTGATTCCAAATATGGAATCCATTTTTCCAAATTCAAAACACAGAAGTGGAAAAAATTAATTTAAAATTAATTCCCACTGTCAAAACAAAAAGCGTGTTTTTAAGAAATAATAACTATCAAAAGATTGACACTTGTTTATATTCGGTTTAATTGTGAAATTATGTCCAATGACCAGAATTGTATTAAATGGTAAAAATATATTATAAATATACTTTAAAACAACTCAAATTCATAATTTATCACTACTAATGTTTTTGATTAAAAAAGTTGTTTTCAATTAAAATTTAGTAATTTTCACTATTCATCAAAATATAAAAGATATCCAAAAAGTACCAAAATTTCACCCTAGGCTAAATTCGATATTATGAATCCAAAAATGAAGTCCATTTTTAGAGATAAGATTTATAAAATTTTAAAAAGTGGTTATTACTTTTCATAACAGCTACTTTGATTGGTTGTGGTGTGTGATCGAACTCGAAGTTGCGTACAAGACACGCTACTGCAATATTCTAAGGGAAAATTACAATGTAAGATTGGGGTTTTACACTTAATAGACAGATATATGATATAAAAAACACCGTTTGTGGAGATGGTAGTCCGTACATATGCATAAATGTTGTTTAAATTTTCATATCGTATTGAACAGAACTAAGTGAATAATATATATGTAAATACAAATATATATAAATATATATATATATCTACACTATCATTATTATGTCATATATTACATACTTATTAGTAATATATATTTTTATAATCAGCGATGAATGGTAATCGTGGAAATGAATCTCATCGTGTTGTGGAGATAGTAATCCGTACGTACGCACGAGCAACAATATCATTTCCTTAAAGGTGTTGAATTGGATGGTATATTAAATTTATAGAGACATAATTATGTTATATTAATTATTTATATACATATTACTAATCATTATATCCATCCAAAGAACATAGTGTTGAATAACAAATTACACCACGACGTTGAGACAGAAAGCAGTATGTACACACGCATGTTGACATTATCATTTATAAGATGGGTAGAATAATAAATATAGTTGTGACTTATTTATAATAACATCACAGTATATAGAATATACTGGATTTATTATTTTATAATGGAAACAACAAATAAAGAGTATGTGGAAGAATAAGAGAACTTGAAAGAGGGTGGTGAAATCATTACCTCTTCTTCGGGTTCTTCCTTTTGATTTGATCAAAAGGCATCGTTAAGTTGGCTTTATGACCAAAGGAAGGCCTCTATGATGAATTTAGGATAGTTTGGAGGATATTTGGGCAGGTTTTGGCCAAGGAAAACGGCTTTGGAGGTGTAAGTTTGAGATAATGGGAAGTGCCCTTTTATAAGAGGGGTGAGGGTCACTTTAGGAAAATATTAAAGTATTAAATTATTATACAATAATATTAGGTTTATAATAGTTCAAAATGAATTTATATCTATCCTTAGGTGGTTATGGGTCGAAATACTCTCAAAAAATAGGTTTTAGACAAGTTTAGGTTACCATTTTAACCATATCTTTTAGATTTAACTCTCAGTTAAATAGTTTAACTTTTACCGTGTCATCTTGTATTCTTACTCTATCTGGTTAATAAACATACTATAAACTTCTAAGAGAAACTCAAGAGTCTCATTAATGACATATTTAATATTATTTAATTCTTTTGTCTAAACCTTAAATTTTTAAGAATATTATATCAAACAATAATATAGTATTTATTTTAAATATTAATTTATGTTAATTTTGACACTATTTGGTATTTTGTTTTTTTAAAGTCATCACAACTTTATTACTTCTAAAAATATACATTGAATCATCCCTAACATGTCATATTCACCTAGAAAATTCGTGTATGTAATAAAAACTTTGAAATTATATTTATTTTAATATTCATAATATCATTTATTTGATTTTTTCATTAATACAGTAATTACTGCATCATCCTTGTGTCATAAATAAATTTAATTATGTAATTTATAAATGTTCTGAAAAAATACCATGATGTATTAAATATTTTTATCTTTCCAAATAATATTTATGGTAAAAAATATTACTTATATAACACCATATAAAAATTAATTACTAAAAGAGTTTTGTTTATGTCAATTTTGTCTTTACTTTAAATTAATTAATCTAAAGTGTTATTATCATTCATAAGTGGCTCCATTGAGTCCCAAAATCTACCCAAGGATTCCCATCGTCGGACATTAATCATATAAAAAGGTTAGGACTTGTGTAAAAGTAATTTTGAATTATTACAATATTCATTTTACCTTGAATTACCCTTTTTACCTTTAACTACGGTAAATAAAAGTCAAAAGTTACTATTCCCCAAAAATTATTTTAATCTTATTTAACCACATTTTACTTATTGAGGTTACCCATGTCTCTCAGATTTTTGAAATTCCACTCACAGAAGAAGTAAAATTAAGTTTTATTGAATTTACAAATTTTCCTATAAGATGCGTAAAAGACAGTGAAAAGTTCAATAAAATTTTTATATATCTAAAATTATTATAAACTGACTCTAATGAATTACATTGAATTTATTAGGTATTACGTGTCTATTTTGACCTAAAATAAATTTAAATAAAATAAATATTTATTTAAATAAAAAGTCAGTTTTAAACAATAACACAGTGTTTCTCACTATTCATCAAAAATTGAAACATTTCTGAAAAATACCAAAAAATCACCCTAGGATAATTTCGATATTTTGAATCAAAAAATAATATCTATTTTACCAAATTCAAAACATATAAGTTTCATTTATTAATTTAAAATTAATTCCTGTGGTCAAAACCAAAAGGCGTATTTTTAAGAAATAATATATATCAAAAGATTGACACTTGTTTATGTCCAATTCCAATGTAAAATTACATACGATGACCAGAATTAGATTAAATGGTAAAAATATAATCTATTTATACTTTCAAACCATTAAAATTTATAATTTATCAATATTAATTCTTTTAATTAAAAATGTTGTTTTCAGTTAAAATATAGTATTTTTCACTATTCACCCAAATATGAAGGTTATCAGAAAACACCAAAAATTTATTGAAACTAAATTATTATGTCCTGATTTTAAAGAAGAAGTTTATTTTTTCAAATTGAATATATAAAAGTATTAGATACTATATTTAAAAAGGGTTCACCATTAAAAGGTGGTAAAATTGCATTTTTAAAAAAATACTTTTTTATCTGAAAAAATGTATTTGTTATTACATTATGTCTAAGAAACTCATAATATGGATTCTAAATTTATAAAGATTATATAACTTTTAAAGTTAAGTTTATAATATTCATAACTACTTTTGAACGACTAGTTTGGTAGGTCATGGTGCGCTTGAACTCAGTGTTGCGGGTAATGCAAGTTATTGAATTACTTTGAAGAAATAACATACTATAAAATCATGGGGTATTACAATAAATATTAAAATAATTTTTTTGAATCTTTTTATGACATTGAAGAATTTTATGGATGCATATATCTTGTTACCTTTGAATTAATGTAGGTTTTTCTAAATAATCAAGTTGTTATTGGTTTTGTAAACTTCTTGATATGAATAGTTTATTAATTGACACAAATGAGTTTTTAAAATGAATACTATTTTATTAAATGATAAAATAGTCCTAAAAATCTAATATTCGAGAAAATGACATATATAATGTAAAAAATTTCATTAATTATCCATTATGGGTTGCTTTTCATTTTATTTTACGTATATTAATCATATAGTATGAATATAAAAGAGGACATGGTAAAAGTTAAATTAGTTAACTAAAGGTTAAAGATAAAAGATAAGATTAATTTAAGGTCCTAAACATTTATAAAAAATATTGAATAAGAGTATTTCTTATAATATTCACATTATATTCTAATTAAATGAGTTGGGGACCTTTTTAAATCGAATATATGTTTATAATAAAATAATATTGAAACATTCTTAAAGAGGCCCTCCTCCCCCTTATAAAAACCCATCACCCTAACCATTACTCACACATCTCAAGACCCATTGGCTAATACATCCTCTGCTTAAATAATCTCCCAACATCCCTCTATTCCACCTAGAAGACTTGAATTAGGCATAAGACACTTCATGAAAGACTTTTGGTTCAAGTGAAATGCAGTTGCCCGATATAAAGGTAACGTCTTCCCTCAAGTTCTCTTATTTTATATTATTTCTTCACTCACTATGATATTCTTATTACTTGTATAAATAAAAACACCAGTATCTTCAATATACTATGTTGTTTTTATGATAAAGATTTGAACTACACTTCCACACACCTACATCTAATGGATACGAACATACTGTTTCTGTGGACGATGTACTACTACCTCTCTGAATGATGATTGTTTAATTATATCCTACCACATCTTATGGTGGCCCTTAAAATGGAACTATATTTATATGTGATTGATATTATATTTAAATTGTCTCTATGCTTATTTATTTTTCATTTATATCATACCTTTATGGTTTCCATAGTGGGTAAATTCCGTAATTTCATTTAAGAAAGTGCAGACGACCGCCCCCTCAAAGTGATATGAATCGTTCTTACCATAAATGGATTGTATAAAGTATGATGTTAATGAACACAAGTAATCAATATAAAATATGATATTATACTGGAATAATAATATAACTATTTATAATTTTGTTTTCATTCTTTAAAAAATTAAAAAAATGAAATTATATTAGCATTCATGTGTATGTACGACATACCGTCTCAATGAATGGTGCATTTCATTTTCTTATATCCAAATTATACAAAGTATTATAAATACATATATAATGAATATATTTGATATATGTGATATCTAAATAATCAATACCATTCTAGATATAATAGATTTTTGACCACATGGACAATTTTTAATTATAACAAGTTCATTTTTGACTTAAGATCTGAACATCAAAAAAATGTCCAATATGAACTTAAATAATTAATTATTATTATAGTGATTTAATAAGTGATATAAAAGGAATAATAAACTTTATAAAGGTTCTTTTTAACTACAAATTAAATTATGTTTTTTATTTAGGAATTTAAATAACGAACGAGTCAAGTTAGACACGAGTTAAGGGACTTTGTATCAATCTTCTTTCGTTGAGGCATGTTTTGATTATATACACCTCCTTATATTATATGGTTTCTAATAAACCCCTTTGAAATTTAATTTCATCTAATGGGATTATTATTTTCTATGAATCATTTTACTAAAAGAAAAAGGATTTTTTTACGTTTGTGGGGATAGTGACCTCTCCGTCACAGTAATCATTATTTAGGTTTTATTATAAGTCTTACCATTTTTTAAAATGAAACCCCTTATTCTATTATTCAGAGTTTTAGTATAGAATATAGTTTTGATATGGATTTATTATTTTAATATCTTGAAATAATTTCTTTTTATTTCAAATGAAACGTTATTAGTTAAAATTTTATATTAGAAATATTTTTGGTATTATGATTTTATAATGGTACTTGAAAATTTGATGGTTGGATACATGATAAAACAAATAAATAGTGGCTACATGATAAAATTGGATGGGTGGTTTCATTATAACCTCCAATTCATTGGGTGTGGAAGTCGGATGTATGGCTATTCCATTTAGTGATATGTGTGGAAGTCGACTGTATGGTTATTCCATTTAAGTATGTTTATGTCCCAAGTAACAGTTATATGTTATGTGTGCTTTCTATGAGTTTTATGGTAATATTTTGGTTACAAATGGTTTATAAATGAGGTTTTATTTAGTGGAGAGGTTTTACTACTTTATAAAGGTGAAAGTATTACTTATGATAAAGTATTCATGGTTTATTTGTTATTTTGAAAAACTAACAGTTTTCCAACTTTGTGTATCCCATACTGATCTTTTTATTATCATCCCATGATTTTTAAATTTTTATCAGAGGACATAAAGTAAAATAGGGTCAAGTATGAGATCAAGGATATGTCATGATGATTAAAACATGAAACTGATCATGTTTTTTTTCTTTTAATAGTTCTTATTTTATGAAAAAATGGATACTGGGTAGAAGTGTCTACATGTAATACTCAAATTGTTTTGTATATGTTTTGACCAAATTATCTAAATCTCTAATCCTGAAAATATCCCCAATGTGAATTATTAACCTAATTCAATATTATGTAATGTTTAAGGATGGGGCCTTATACCATGTACTTCCCTTTTACTTTTATAGCTATCATATATCCTACATTATGGATCAGAATCAGACCCACAAGTAGTCTTTCTAGATTAAAATAATGCATGGGACCGTATAGTTTCAATTTTTTAGATATGTGAGGCATGATACAATGTTGAATTGTTATATCACTCAATCTGGAACCATTTTCAGATGTTAATACCTATGCCTGATCTTTAGAGACACATCAAGGTTGATGTCCTCCCCAATAACTTGTATATGTTAGGTTATGGGTCCCTCAACTCGTTTATAGAGAGATTTTTGATAAACCCACCTAATTATAATAACTAGGTCCCTGTGACTCTTATTTATAGAGCTGATACCCCCTTATATGATATCCAATGTGTCATGGGCCCTCAATTGGGGTTAGTACCCCCTCGTCTATAATGTTCATTAAGAGAGGAATACATGTAAAAACCCAGATTCTAGTGTCCCAAGAGCTGGTGTCTTACTTTATTACATTAGTATATATATAAATTGAAATCCCAATGGTGATAAAAGTTAATTAGTTATGGGAGAATAGATTTCATATATGATACAAATTATATATTAGAAAATTAGTATAACTCATAACTAATGAAAGATATCAGCATCCCCAAAACACAATCCAAGAATTCATCTTCATATCCAAGGGAAAAGAGAAAAATAAGGGGAGATAAAATTATTAATATGGGTAATGAACAATATAATAAATAATTAATAAATAATTTTAATATAATTTAATGGTATATAAATGAAAACACTTGTCATTTAATCAATAATATGAGAATGAAATTTATCGATATATTATATTACTGTAAATATATCATAGATAATAATTATTACTTAAATTAATATAGTTTCTCATTAATGGATGTTTTCTATCAGGTACATTAAAACATTTACTATAATGATCAATCCCCCCTAGAGTTTAAAATTACCAGTTGAAAGAAATTTAATTTACTGGGTTAAATTTCTCATCAGTCCTGTGGATGTATCAAGGGAATATATAATTTCTAGGACCAAACCGCAACTTCATGTCAAAATAATTTCTTATATATCGATTAATATATATAATTAATGAAAAACATTCCTTATATTTGAGTATATGTATTATATAAAAGATACAAATTTATCAATATTTCCTCAATTAATCACCTGAAATTCAAAGTAAAAACTGTAAGTAAAAATTTTATACTATTTGGAAAATAGTAATATCCAAAATAAAAATATGTGTATTTTTAATTGGAATGCAATTTTTTTTGGAAAATGATCAGTTTAAAGTTATTGGTTCAAGAGAAAGATAAAAATCACAAGAGAAATTGAGACTGTTAAATAAATTTTATCCCCTTGTAATGTTCAAGTAAATTTGGATGAAATTATTATAAGTAAAACATAAAATACCATGAATAATGAATTATACCTAATATTACATGTCAATTGGTAGTATATACACCATAAGAAAGTGAATGGGTTCAAAATAACAAATTAGTCTGAATGAAATGTAATTGTGAAGAAATCTATTAGCATGTGCGTCATTTTGATTTAATTCCATTTTAACAATTGTATAATGATTTTAATCATGTTAGTGACTTATAAAAAAACCATATTAATATTTTAAATATCACATATAATCCTTTTATAATGTCTTATCATCTGTTTGTAAATAATTTTACATTATATTCATTCTTTTGGATGATAATGTTTTTTTCCTTTCGAGTATGTTTTGAATTTATATATACCAGAAAGGCACAACCAAAGAGAAAGTCTCTCACCATTTATTATAATAAAAGAAAAGTAGAGAAAGAGAGTACTACAATAGAGGAATCACAACTATAAATCATAAAAATCATACTCATCGCCATATCCATGATCAATTGCCTCGTATGCAGTAGCCGAGTCCCATTCCAAAATTTCATAATGCTTCAGTGTCTTAACATACTTACTTCTGAGATTTAGATTTTCCAAGTATAGAAACTCCTCAGAAGGTTGCATACCTTTTTCTTTGCTGACAGAAGACTATGTAGGCATTGGTTTTGGCATATAAGAATAGTATTTCTGTTGACTTATTTTTGGTGGAGCGGTCATCACTTCCTCGTTCACTGACACAATCTTTTTGCAACTATTAATAATGTCACTGTAAGTGATTCTATCCCTTTCATCATCATTCTACTTTTTACTCTCAGAGATGTCACCACAATTTCAAGATATATGTACCTACTGATAAGCATACTTCACTCTCCACTCCTGCGCAGAGTGGCTATAAATCTTAATCATTTCTAAAAATATGGATGTTCCAAACACCCATGGTCATAATGTATCCCCTACTGTATTGTTCCTTCTCCATTGAATAAATCCTGTAAAAAAGGGAAATCTGCATGTTTTCACCTTCAGTTTTTGCACTTTCCTCCTCAACATGAGGGCTCCTCCCATGCTTTAAATCCTCGAAACAGTTTTCAGATTCCTAATCTTGCAAATTACTATTATCACTGCCACTTTGTTTGCTCTTCGCCTTCGGAATCTGTAGCCTGATGTCATCAAGAACTTCACCTAAAATATGACCAAGAGACAAAGTAGGGACAATATGACCAACAGCCTGAACCTAGTACTATTCCAAAACAGCTTTTACCAGGCCTGAAAAGCAATTACTAGTTTCAAAATCAACCCCCTGCTTTCTAGATTATGGCTGCAGTCTAGTAGAAACCCTCACCCACTAACCATTTGCATCCAAAAAACCACCCAACTGCATATTCAGAATGGGAATTTCCCTCACAGACTCAATACTCCTAGAAAACCCAGCTTCGTGGTTTTAAGAGGTCACCATTCCTCTATCTGCATCATTGATCACATTGGGATGAACTTCATGCTTCACATTGGCCTTCATAAATTTTGTGTTGAGCATCCCAATATCACTCTTCAGTCTTCCAAACACCTCTTCCAACCTTAGATTCATAGGCTCATCCATTGCACTCACTTTCAGTCTATTTATTGTAGTGACTCTATCCAGACAAGGAATTGATGACCTTCCGAAACCCGAGCCCTGCTTTCCATGCTTATCCTTTGAGGCAACCATGACCTGTCCAACTGAGGCCACATGCAGAGATAGACTTATACCTATTTTTCCTACCTACTGATGCCCAACATGATGCTTTAAAATCTCAGACTCAACATGCACCTCCTTTTCCTTACCATTATCCTTGCTCCCTCTCCAAACAGACCGAGACCCCTTGTGACAGAAATCCAGCGAATGACCTAATCTCTTGCATCCCGAACAGAAGTTCATCCAATTTTCATAGACATCCAATTGTTTCCATCGATATTCCTCACCAATAGTAATCCACACATATTCAAACGGGTCTCTTGACACATCCATTTCAACACATAATCTAGGGTTAATAGGATGCTAAATAGCTTCAGTTCTACTATCCGAGAACATGTATCTACCTACCAGATTTCCTAGCAAGTGAATAACAGCGGGATTTTGAATGGGGAGGGGGACGTTTGGGAAGCTAACCTATGTTTCTGTCACTGGAGGGTCCTACTTCAAATGAACATCAAAGTACCATCGAAGAAGGATGAATCTGAACCCGTTGAAACTATGAGGTTCACTTTCCTAGGACCTGATGAGATCAGCCTTTGAAGAAAAACAAATCATAATTTTTTGATTATCTAGGATACCCACAATCACCCTGTCCTTCAATTTCGAAGCCTCAAAGATGTATATATCGAACAAATCGGTTGAGGGATGTCGTTGATAACATCATGCAACTAAGGTATGCTTAAATAGATTAGACGATTCTGAGAACTCTGAAGAAGAAATCTGGAGGTTAGGGCACCCATCATGAATATCCGAGACTCTCGGTCCAAGAAAAACATGAGGGAAGGATGGAATAATTTTGGGGTTAGAAAAGGGAACAAAGGGTGGGGCTACTCCTTTGAAGGACACCGAGGGTACCTCCCCCATCGGTGGGGGAGGGACCGACACCGAGGACGACATCGTCATGTTAATGAAATTGGGTTCATCAGGGAGAGAATATAAATAATATAAACCATGATTAAAATATCATATTTTTTATATATGTATTTATATTATTCTATAAAAATAATAAATCGAAATTGAATTACAATGTTCATGGTGATGGTTGGTCGTACTTACACCTAAAAGTTTTTTCCATTTTCTTATCGTATTAAAAAATGAAAATTAAATTACATATATAAATATTCTAACATTCCAGTACCATTTTTATTTGATATATATATATATATATAAATTAAAATAATCCTCAATACATCCCATTTAATGTGTGAATGAATCAAATCATATCTCAATGTGGTAGTCCACTATATGGACGAATGACACTATCATGTTTCTACAAAATGGAACTCACCAAGGTATGTGTAATATAAAAATTCACTAAGTACAAAGATGTTGTAAATATAATATTAATATATATCATATATAAATATAGTTTTTATCCTTATTCCCATAATTTAATGGTGTAAATGGAAAAATTAATGCCAACAGTTCTCTGGGTGGTAGTACGTTTTAGACACAAACAACGGTTTCATAACCCATTTTATGGACAATTTTGAATTTTTAGGTTCTACCGATAAAATAAAGATAATTTTTTTACATAATATACTAATGTTATTATAAAATCATGCAAAAATAATTATTGAAGGAGTTTGAGATGGAAATAAAATAAAAATTATTTTAGAAGAACATTACGAATTCTTTATGAATCCTCCATATGTTTTAAACAATGCCTTCACATGTAGGATATATAAAAAATTTAAGTCTTCAATTATTAATTTATTTAAGTTATTGATGGAATATTTTAGGTCATGGAAAAACAATGTGGATTAATTTTGTGAAAAATAAGGGATTAGGGAGGCCTTTTATATGTGAGTGAGATGACTCGCTAGTTATTTTGGTCAAGAAGTTAGGTGAGACCACATTTTTACCTCAATAAATGATTAAATAATAATGAAAATTAAAGTCATGAATGTTAAAATAGAAACATGTCCGTACAATGTGATTTAGAATAGTTTTGGGCCATCCACAGATCTTATATTCCATGTTTAACCACTAAGTATTCTTGTTTTTACATTAATCAAAATGATTAATTATAAATATTTTCACTAATAAATTTTCTCTAAATTTTATTGGCGCTTATATTACATTATAAAATTGGGTTATTAATAATATGGTGTAAATTTTTCCAAATCCAACACTGTCAATTTTTATAATTTAATTTATAATAAATTTCGTAGTCATGATGAGAAAATTAGATTTTAATGTGAAAATGATCAAAAGTTTCAAATATTTATATATATAAATTCAATATTATATTGATACTGATAACCTAAAATGGATTAATTTATAAAAAATTGATCTATTTTTTCATTTATTTTAATTAAAAACTAAAATTATCATTTTAAATTATTTAAATTAAATTTTATTTTTCAATTAAAATCTATTATTTTTCAATGTTTATCTAAAAATGATTCTTCTAAGAAAAATTTAAAAAATAATTATAAAATAATTTTGAAATTAAACTTTTAAAAAGTTATTTAATATTCTCAAATTAAATCCAAAAAAGTGTTAAAATTATGTTTTAAAAAAAGTGGACCACTAAAATGTAGAAAAACCACCTTATAACATTTATTTCACAAAATAATATTTTTCTATATATTATGACTAAAAAATATATTGGATGAATATAAAAAATATTATTGAATATATACTGTAAAAATTTCATTAATATCATCCATTAATAATAATTAATTTATTATATTACGATAAAATGCCATTGGCATATAAAAAAATATTTTTTTGAAACATTTATTTTATATTCAATTGGGTTTTATATTCATTTATAACTAATTCGTAACCTATTAAATCCAAAATATATTGTAAAAATATGGTTAATCCTATTTATAACAAAAAATATAATATTTAGGATATAATTCTCAATTTAAAAATAGTTTCAATATTATTTGAAGAAACTTGGTCATGTGTGTAACAGAAATGATTGAAAAAATTAATTGTTTCATGTAATTATAGATAAATCTATTTTTATTCATTTATATCTATTGAAAAAATTTAATTTATTTAAATATTATATATATCATAAATTCTTAGGATGCTATATTTTTTTGATGCATTGTTTTGTGTTTCACACACCCTTTTGAATGTGATGTTCATGTTTTTAAATTTCAGGTTGTTACATCCTCCCTAACAGAAAAAAATTTCATCCATGAATTTTAAATATGATCATGGTAAAAAAGTTTCTGAAATTTAGAAATACCATTGTTGAAAAACAAACATAATAAAAGAATTAATAAATTATCCTCTTAATAAGAGAGTAATGGATGTGAAAAAGTCATTTACAATATTCATATAACTAGATTTCAAGTTATGAGAACATAGGTGGGAAATGAGAAAATAGAAATGGAAGAAAAAAATATAAAGAAATACATATGGGTAGTGAAGAAAAAAATTCATGAGAATGTTAATGACCACTAATCTAAAATCCAGAGGTTTGAAATAGGTGATTGATATTATAAAAAATGATGATAATAGGACACCCTTTTTGTTTGAAGTCCATTTTTTCTTGAGTCTAGTAAATATTTAACTCTATAATAATATTTTAAAATATCATTAATTGATACATTTCTATACAATCTTGTCCTTTGGTTTTTCATTGTTCTATTTCTACTTCATATATCAGCACATGTGGCATCATATGGTAAAGTAACACATTAATATCTAAAACATATTCCAATTTATAATTTCAAACATTTAATAAATGATTTAACTTATCTAAATCTCTATTTATTTTCTTCCAATATTTATAAGGTCACTAAATATAAAATATGAACTTTTAATTAATCTAAAAAACATAAATTATTTCTAAATTTTTAAAAACCAAACATGTGAATTCCATCATCTTATATTATCTTCAACCCTAATAATAACAGTAATTTACATAAAAAAATATTGAAATCATCCAAGGTTCCTTGTTGCTTTGTAAAACATATAATAATGGATATATTACATTATTTAAAAAATCTGTAAATTTGATCAATGATGGAATACAAAACTATTCAAAAAATTAATAATCAATTCCAAATTTTTCAGTACGATACAATTTATTTATCTTAATAAATCATATATTTTTAACAACATAACTATATGAACATTAAGAATAAATATAGGGTTATGTTTCCACTATTCATGTGTTTTCAAAGATGTTCAACTTTCCACTATATCAATTTTCTTGGTCATCAGTACCATTTAACATATACTCTCAAACGCATAATGAATTAGTACTCCACTACAATCCTAATATATTTTTTATTTTGTATGATGATAATACCATCAGTAATGTAAAATAATAAAATATTTTTTTGGATCTAAATATACAAAAATATTAATTATTTCAATTTGGGTGTATCAAAAGCTTATTCTTGAGTTTTATCCCTTAGCTTATTCTGATGTATATTATCCTGATTCGTTGTGAATTAATTTTTATAATTACCCATCTCATTATAGTGGACAATGTTGACATTGTAATATTATATATTTACCTTGTAATTACTAACTTGGTTAAATTTTTCTCACACTTATATTAAAATAAAATTCCATTTAAAAAATTACTTGGGTGTTTCTATGCACAATTATCAGTTTCTGGAATAAACTCATCTCCATTCTTACCCTTATAGATTTTTTTATTTTTCTTAAAATTAATATATGGTTCCCTTTATGGAAACAAAAATTATATTTTTATTTCAATATGATAATAAAATATAAAACAATTTCATTATATGAAAATATGGTGTGTGATACCATTTACGTCAAAAAAATGGCTTAATATATTCAAATAAATGGTTAATCTCACACACTGTGTTGTGTATATAATTTTTAGAATATCATTCTAACCATGTAAAGGTATCTTGATAATCTGAAACATGTTTTTCTAATATCATTATGGTGATGAACTTTCTATCATTTTAGTTTATTTCATTAAAGGGAAATATTTGTTGAAGAATGTATATTTAAAATCATTCTATTCAATGTCTTCTATTTCTTATTAATGTATATTATTTTGGATCAATGACAAAAATTCATATAAATTTCATTTTAAAAAATACAATTTATGTGTAACTATTTCATTTTCAATGCATCCTAATTCCATAAATATCTTCTACAGAGACTTAATCAATTTCTTGGCTATGATTCTATTAGTAGTCCTAGTTAATGATGGATTATTTTATTTCATAAATATATCAAACATAGAATAATCTCAATTTGGAGTAGGTGTCCATATCTAGGAAAGGTTATTTTTCATAACATGATTAAGATTCCCTAATATATCTATAACATTTTCTTTCCAAAAAAATATATAATGGATTCCTAATTAGGGAAACGTCTACAAAGGCCATGATTATTGATACCCATCATTTTTTAAAATGAAATTTATAAACAATGGATTACAAAATATTATATCATTACATTATGAGACATAATTTTCAATTAAAAACTGGTGAAATTGTTATTAGAAATTGAAACTTTTATGCATAAATTATCTCAGAATAAATTACATGGTGTATTTGGGATATCATTACATTCAAATATTTTATAATGGTTTGTAAGGAAATTATGAATTATCCAAAGAATATCTCTTATGTTTGTCAAAATAGGTGCACAATAAGGCCTATTGTCGTGTATGAAGATACGATTAACTGAAACCCAATGTCCCCATTTCAAAGCCATTACCCCAATTAATAACAAATCTATAACTATGTCTAGTTTTAATATCCAGACATATATTTATATATATTATGGCCCATATAATATCCTCTTTACCAATAATTTAGGATGTTTTTATATACTTATCCTCAAATCCTATAATGGAGTTATGTTTCTTAATCTATAATTTATTAAATATAGGTTTATACAAAACACTCTTTTATTCCAACTATAACAACCATGACCCCAAAAACCCAAATCTAGTGAATTAATTTATTACATTGGTATATATATATAATCAAAATCTCAAAGGACCATACAATTTAGCAGTTTTAGAAAAGTGGTGAAGTCACATTCGATCAAAATATTATTCAAGTTAATTTGACTTTCCTTATTCACATTATTGGTTAGCTTAATCATTTCCATATCCGATGTAGTGGTGAAACCACAAAAACCATGGTTATATTCAATGAAATCACCATAATGATCTCTAAAGATAACTTTATAGCTTGTTGTCTAGGGATTACCCCTTGATGAAAAATCTGAGTTTTAGTCGTACCTAATGTTAAAATCTTGGATCATCGAGTCCTCAAGAGTTAAAAAGGGGAATGGATGTAACATGTAATTATTGTTCTTCATTTTATAGTGAGGTCATCAACTGAGTTATTATAACCGACCACAAATATTGAGTTTTCATTTTGAACATCCACTACATTTTCAACATGGGATGACTGATAAATAAAATGGATTTGATCATGAGTGATCTTATTTCGTACTCACTAGAAGACATGCATGATCTCTTTACATCCCACCATGAATAGTGTTCTTAGTTTTTGAGAAATTGGGATGTTTAAAGAGGTAAGAATGACATTAAGAAATGTGTCTGAATGCAGTGGATGAGTCTAAAAAATTGAAAATAGGACCTTACATTAAGAATAGGATTTACAAGAGCATACGATAATGTGATCCGAATATTCTCAATGATGGTGAAAAAACACACAGGTTGAAAAAATGCAACTTCTAACATGTTTATGGTTTACATGAACTAGTACTTTATTGAAATAAATTTTCCAAAGTATAGAAAACCTGGAGGGTGGTAACTAAATATTATTGAAGGCTAAAATATGTTTGGTGGGGTACCCTATGAGATATGATTTTATATGTCATAAAATCAAAAAAACCTATTCAAAGTCGGTTCTTATATTTTATGATTCTACAAGATCATGAATTCATAATTTGAGACAATTGACTTAATATAGTGAGATAAATAGTCTGAATTTTCTATTCGATCCATTATTGATATGTTTGGGTATATTCCATGGTTAAAAAAGCTAGTCATATCCATTTGATGAGTTTGAGTTCACTAATATTTCTATAATCAAATATAATAGTTATCATGTACTAGAAAAAGAGTGTGAATTTAAATTTTATCAAATACTATTGTAAAACCAGGCTAGGTGAAGGATTCAATGTAATTTGATTTTCCTATTTTGATTCATTCTAGGAATATAGATATAGGGAATCCCAAGGATTTATATCTTATGTTAATAAGTTTTCAGATGAATTGATATTGAAGGGATTGATATAAATGTCCATGATTTCTGATTCCTAGACCTTTAATGGAACAAGTCTTGTAGCAATACTTCCATATAATAGTGATGATTTTTCATCACAAAATGCTACCAGAAAAAATATGTTTCCCATTGAGGTATTGATTCTATTAATTAATGAATAATTTGATGTATAAACCATAAAATAATAAATTAGTTTTGATACAACCATGTGATTGAGATTATATTCCATTCCTTCCATTTAAATGGAGTTACCTTTCCTAAAGGTTGAATTACTTTTCATCTTACTTGAAATATGTGTGAAGTGAGATTCTTAAGGTCATCCCCAACACATATGAACACCTAAATAGATCAAAGTATGATTTACTTATCTTATTCCCATATCATTAATCATTCCAAATTTCTTCGAAGATGATATGTTTTTTCCAAAATAGATAAAGGACTTATTCAAACTTATTTCCTACCTTGAGATGGTTTCATTATGAAAATGTTATTTTTTTGATTCTTTTTATATTTTCCCTATATCCCTTAGTAATTTTAATAGTTTCATCAGCGAAAAAAGAGTGTGAAGGATCAAAAATACCTCATAAAACCCTAATAATCTTGAGAACAATTATTTCCACCGAATGAAGAATAAGACTGCTAAGATAATCCAATGATATAGAAAATATGATTTCTGAGAGGGGTCTCCATGATGTACCCATCTATAGAAAGTGAGGTAGCCTTTTAGTGATATATTTATTTATATTGAGATATGAAAAGATCCAAGTAGTTATTTTATCTAAAAAATTTATTTCATATTAAATAAAAATAATTAAAATATGTTGCATATAAATCACTAATCCATTGTATCAAATTATTTTTTGATATGAAGATTTAGAGCTATGTTACCTCACCTAGTGGGTTTTCTAAGTAGATTTTCAAATTATAATGTACTAAGAATACATATTGAATGTCTCTTCCATTAAAAAAACATAATATGTTCTAAGATATAATTTTATCTAATATTCAGGAATATCTATTGGGAATGAATTTTGATATAACTATTTTTATGTTGTTGAAAATATCTACTAGTCTAAACAGACTAATGTCACATTCATTTTCAACATTTTGATTTATGGAAATTATTTTTAAATTAAATACTGTTTTGAAAGATCCACCAATGAAAAAATTGCATAACTATATTTCAAAAATAATTTTTGATGAAATAATAGTAAATTTGGATTAAAAGATGGTGAAATTATCTATTCTAGGGGAGATACCTTTATTTATACCAAAAATATATTCCTTGATATCAATATCTAGAGGATTTTAATTAAGCATCATGTGGACCTCCTTAATACTCAGATTTGAAATGATACCTTCTATTAAATCTTCATTCCTGGATGATCCATTGAAAATATCTAAATAAAAGTAAAAAACATGGTGATTAAGAGCCTCTCCTTCAACCAGAATCTGGTATCAAAATTTGAGAAGGGAAAGGGGTCAACAGGACCTTCTTGACTACTGAATATCATTGATAATATTTTCGTTTATAACTCCATTAGTGATACATCCAATTTTGAACACATATATGTTCATTTTATCCATAGATCTATTAATATTTTGAATCTTAGAGTAAATTTATGATTCTTGATTAATATTACAAGATAAATCATTCATGTAAATTGATTACTGAAAATAGTGGATAGATCATTCAATAGAATCAATATCTTCTTCAAATAGTCGATAAATTTTCTTTCTCCTCATATTCATTTTAAATTTGATTATTTCAAACCTCTAAATATATAGTAGGGGTTTTTAGTTGAATTCATTTGATTCCCCTATTTCATCTAAACTTTTACTACATTAAGATTGAGAACTTCATGCATTGATAAACCAAAAAGGGAGTGGCCACCTCCCATCACTATCAATAAATATCTTCATAATATTATGGTAATCAAGGTTATATAATTCCAAGGAATCACATGATATAGATATGAAATTGCAACGCGAAGCATCATTAACAAAATATATTTCAATTCTACTAGATTTCATACCATTTAAATAATTTTTGTACTAGGAGATTTTTCCCCAAGTTTGATTATGTCAGAAATATTTTTTCCTTAAAACAAGCTCTAGAGTCGTTGATGAAAACAAGATGTGAAATAAGTTCAGTTTTCCCATATATATAAAGGATTGATTCGAATTCAACAGTGATGGTTAAAGGATCAATAACTATTTTAGAGAGATATTTTATTTTCATCCATACATATCTCTTTTCATTATAATTATTTGATATATAAAAAACTGATTAAAATAATTTCGTACCAGATTTGAAGAAGGTTCAAGTGATAATTTGTTACCCTTCATCGAAATTATAGTGATTAATGCCATTTATATGGGCCAAAATCCTTATCATGTATCTATTAGTGAAAGTTTTATTTTTTCCCTATAAATAGTATCCACTATAATTAATGGGATTTCCATGTTAATAATTATTTCTATTTGGCTCGAAATGAACAATTAAATCAAAATTTTACTTTCATTTACGAAGCCTTAGGGAACTCATAGTGCCAGGTATGGCTAGTCCCTTGATGTTCCGAAAGAGTTTCTTCATCTGGATCTTCTTTTGGTGATGTAAACCCCCTTCTATTTTTTCTCTAAGAGATTCTTCATTTTTCAATATGTAGTTAGCCCCACCTTCTTGAAGGTTGAGAATAGTTGTTATTATTTAGTGTTAACCCCATAATTTTTATCTGATGAATCCATTCCATGATGTTTACTATGACTCATGGGAGGTGTGTCCTCTATTAATATTTTGGATGGTTCTGGATCATCTGATGGACTTTTTTATCTATAATTTATCAAAATACATTGGTATTCCATCTAAAATAGTAACCAGTGGCTATTTCAATTGAATGGACACATTCAGGGTAGAGGAGATCAATTCATTTTGAAGTTATTTGGACTTAAAAGAAAAGGAAATGAAACAAAATCTAGTGGGACGGAAAATATATGATCGAGAACTTCCTTAGTGATAGAGCACTGACTTTCCGATAAGTTTTTGTATTAGTATTTTCAGGGGAGTGATTAGTATTATTTATATGTTCTTAATTATTATCCAATGGTTCCCATGAGATACCTATACATATAGGCTCAGATCATTTCAAACCCACACCCTATCCAAAATCATGATTTTGAACATTTTTAACTAATTTTTTTCTTCCTCTTTAGAATTTTTTCAATTACACGGTGATATGATTAAATTTGTCCTATCTATGCACCACTCTGCAATTCCTAAGATAATGTCTCACCAATTTTTAATATTCATAGTATTGTGGTAAGTGTTCAAATTTAACATTGAATTCCATTTTATGAATATTCACATTATGAGAGATCTAATATAGTGGGAGTTTCACCATGTTATTTTCGATGAGAACCCTTTCAAAAATAACAAGGTCTCCATAAAAAAATATGCTAAAATTTTTTCTATGGGGTTATAATACATATTTCTATAAAATTGATAATCTTTAGTTTCCAAAATACCCATTTAATTCCATATATTCAAGCCCACATCTATGAATTGAAATGTCATTTATTGAAGGGGATAATATAATCATCCCATTGATAGAGATGAAAAATTCATGGATTTCTATTGAGGATTCTACATCACATAGAGGAATTGATATCATAATTCCACTAAAAAATGATGTTGTAGTAAGATTTTAATATATTAATCAGCCTCCATTTTAGAAACATTTAGCAGTGTGATATTCTTTCTTTAAGATCAACATTTGACCAAGGGTTATTGAAATTTTATCAATAAATGTGTCTGAGAATTTATAACATACAATGTTCTATCTAGTTGTTGAATTGTGTATTAGTCAAGAACCACTGGAAATGCACTATCCTATATTTTTTAATGATTATAATTCTAGTGTTTTCGTTTGAATATGTCACTAATTTAGCAAGAGATTTCATGAATGAAATGCCTTTTTGAAAAAATTTAGTTGATCCATTAACTATGATAATCCATTTCTCATTGGATGATGTTGTATATGAACTTCTCACTATATCTTTGAATGATTATTTGCAATCTTGTTTAAATGAATCCATTCATAAAAAGGATATCATAAGAATTATGGATAACCATCATTGGTTCAATAAGGGATGACTCACATTCTCACCTCCATTATATTTATTTATTTGTTAAATGTTTTTATAAAAAAATAAATTGAAAAGGAATGTACTCATCACTTTCATGTACTATAATGAGATTAAAACCATACTACAAAATATACCCCATGAGTTCGATTGGGTAAACATATAGATCATTATGGGGACCATGTATATTGACACTCGTCTCTAGAGATAAATTAATCTCTCCATTCATTTGAACCTCTGGATTTTCATGGTTTTGATGAATATCTCCTTGGATATCGTACACTGTACCAATCACAAGATGGTGATTGGAGGGTGTTGATGGATATAAATCAAAATCAATTTTACCCTACATAATTTTACTATTGGAAACATATCAATATCTTTGATATTCACATTTAACATGAAAATTTATAATAAAATTTATTAACTATGGTAAGGAAGTACATTGAGTGGAATGCACAACCTGAAATCTGAGTGGGACTCATTTTGGTGTGGTTTTTGTTGTGTTGTTTATCGTCACTTATCCCTTCATATAATCTTTTCAAACAACATGGAAAAAAATTATATTCATTTTATAGAATATATATTAATGTGAATTCACATCTTCAATTTTATTTTATATATCCCCATATGTATTTTATTTCAAAAAATATACACAAGTAAACTCTCTAAAACCAACTCCTTCGACGAGACCATATTGTTATAGCTACATTAATGTTACAAAAAGTATTCATTTATTTGGTGAAATAGATGAGGATTTCGTTTTATAAATCAGTTAAAAAAGCAGAAGAATGTACGTAGTAATTTAATGGAATAATTTTTAAATGAAGAATAATTTTTTTACTATTTTATAATTACACATGATTCCAATATTAATTATTTATTTTCATCTAGCAATTTTTCTTTTTTATTTACAAACACCTCCTTCCAAAAATATGACATGGGAATGAAGATATAAAAACCTTTCTCTTTATTCTAAATTAATATATAATTCATTACATTTAGTTCAACTTATTCAGCTGAGAAGATCAAGAGGTCTAGTGTATTAAGAGATTTTGAATATTACATGACAACTTAAGACATAATGTATAATATCATTATTGAAAACTTATTTTACATGACCACAACATTCCTTCATACATAGAATTAGATGAGATAAACTAAGGACATACATATGAAAATGGTGAGATATAACTCATAGTAAGTTAATATATAAGGAATAAATTAAAGAATATAATAAATGTTAGAAGATAGACATATCAATGGGGCTTAATAGAAACATGAACAAAAAGGCATGATATTCGATGATAATAATACCATGGAAATGTGG
Organism: Viscum album; assembly: GCA_963277665.1. NCBI lineage: Eukaryota > Viridiplantae > Streptophyta > Magnoliopsida > Santalales > Viscaceae > Viscum > Viscum album. The sequence continues at coordinate 584,388,885 of OY728141.1, read as the reverse complement.
AAACAACTTAAAACACTCCATAAATAACATAATGGAATATGAAAAAACCCTACCCCAACATGGTGGAAAAAATTCTTATAAAGGAATAAGGTAAACCACTATCCTAACATGAAGTATAATGATACTAAACATTACCCAATGCATTGGATTTCTATTCAGGTGCACCCTTCAAGATAATTTTTATCTCATGTTAAGTGCGCCACATAGATCATATAACATGGATTCATTTTACATCATTATTTATATAGATATAATGGAATGTATAATACATATATTAAATTATATAATCAGTATGTATATGTTCATAAATATGAATACCCTTGATAGGGAAATGCGTATGGTATTCTCTACATGATGATTTCAGAATGGAAAATCGATGTACATGTTTGGCAGCATAATGACATCACATAGGGATTAATAAAATGGGTTGATGATATAGAAATGTGTCTATAATAATTTATAAATGAAATTGGTAGTAAAAGGATTATATAGATACGTTTTACAATATGAGAAATTTTCAAATATAATTTTAAACATAATAAAGAAACATAATAAAAGTGGAGGAATGAAACAACTCTTACAAAATTTCGGCATGGTAACGAGTGTACATTGGACAGATTAATGAGAGTTAAAGGGGGTCTATCATCATAAAAACATAATTAAATATGTATATGGGAGGTGTTAAAACATACCCCATCCTTTTTAATTGAATAATTAAAAGGGTAAAACAATATAAGGAAACATGGACAAAACTGAGAAAGGAAGTAATCCCTTACATGGATGTGTGATCGCAAAGGCTTTGGAGAGGCTTCTTAAGAGCTTGGGAGAGCCTTGGGAGGATTCTTGAGATGTGAGGAGGTAAATTATCCATGTATTTTTACTGAAGATAAGTGAGATATTTATTAGATTTATATAGGAAATGAGATGGTAATTCATTAATATTTCACAAACATAGGTTTTGGATTATATATAATTACATATACAAAAACCAAAACCATACCACAGTTTTTGACCTTGATTTTTTAACAAAGTGGAGGAGAAAAATTATTTTAAAATGACATGGTATGAATATATTAAAATATCATCCTTTCTTATGTGGAGGTGAGTCACATTATTAAATAAATCATCTTAATATCATAAAATCTATTATACATTTAGGAGGATTCACCAAGGCATTATAAATAAAGTAAAATAACTCTAAAATCAAATTGTTTTAATGATAAAACTTATATTTGGTCCAAGATACCTTTTATGGTATTTATTACATCACTATTGGGTCATTTTTATGTCCTTAAACATAATAAATACTTATATATTATTTAATTTTTACCCAAAAATTCGAGTGTCTCAGAAAATCATGAAAAATTAACGGTTGCATAATGTCAATGTCATGATTCCAAAAATAATATTAATTTTATCTAAATAATTTTCTAAATATTTTAATTTTCACTTTTAGAATGAAAACTAATATTTATTGAAAATTGACAGGTTTTGAAAAAAATAGTTTTTAACCCAATAAAAAAATTACATTTGACTTCCTTAAATGTATAAAATCATTTATTATTATTAAAATTAAAATTATATTAATATTTTATTAAAATATTAGTTATTTCAAAAATTAATGAATTCCGCAAAATAAATTCTATAAATATACATTTTCTATTTTATTATATAACATCATAACTCTTATCAAAGTAATTACCTAATCATTTATAGATATAAAATGATATAATAATCATTTAAAAGAATTTTTTTTATAAATTCACATTTTAATATAAAGATGAATATATCTCTCAAAATTACCATTTTTTCCCAAAAGAAAATTTATTAAGTTCATCATTTTTGAAGAAATACTACTCCCATAACAAAATTGATGGAATAAAACATTTATTTGTAGAAAGAGATTATATAAAAAGTTACTAATACATTATTATATAACCCATTATAACTCCCACATAAGACCGAAGGGTATGATGTGTGAAGGCGACAGACTCTTGGGGTGGCTCAAATAACATAGCTCAGGTGGTAATCTATATTAACACAAACATCTCTCGTGGGTGATTATATTCATGCTTAATGTGTTTAAGCTCGTAATGGGATTGGTCTAGAAAAATTTCCAATGACGTTAACTCATTTCCATTCTCTGCCAAATGAGCTTCATACAGCCTGAGTCAACTAGATGAGTCCATCATCCCCTTTTTCTATGTTGAAATGATTTTTGAAAACCATATATTAATATTAGTTGTGTGATCACTATTCAAAAAATATATTATAAATGATAATGATACATAAAGGTCATTTAATCCCACTAATAATAAAAAAATAGTGCATGTGTTTCTTATATCAATAAAACATTAATATAATGTGAATTTCATTCATTAATTATCAAGTCATTTAAACCTTCCCCCCTTAGGAAATTTCTCCCTTGAAATACCCTTTTCCCACTCTAAAACAGATGATGGTAACACTACCTCATCACTTCTTTCGGTTCCCACATTACTTCTTCAGAATTTAGGTTTCTCCACAACACTTTGATGACGGGAATTATCTTATTTAATATAACTTTTTCCTTACGATCTATGATATTCTCTGGATTCTTTTCAAAAAAGAGTTCATTCTCTAATGGTACCAACTCTACATTGAGTACATGTGATGGGTATGGTATGTATTACATTAATAGTGATACAAGGAACACATCATGTACTTGAGAAAGGTTCAGTGGGATGTCTAGTCGAGAGGCCACTAATCGGATGCGATAGAGGCTCTCAAAAGGTCTGGTGTACCATAGACTAAATGTTCCCTTCTTCCAAAATCTCATTATTCTCCTCCATGGTGATATAGAGAGAAAATCCATATCTCCAAAAACAAACTCTTGGTCTCGTCAAAGATTTTCACGATAGCTCTTTTTTCGACTCGAATATGCTTTGATGTACTGCTTGATAGTATAAACCTTATACTCTATTTCTTCAACCATTTCATGACCTATAATATTTTTCTCACTAACATCATCCCAAAATGATGGTTTTCTGTGCCCCAACCTATACAGGGTTTCATATGAATATATTTGGATGCCTGAGTGGAAACTGTTGCTGTATGATAACTCAACTCGAAGAATATGTTGATCTCATCCTTATTTTAATTCCATTAAACATGCTCTCAACATGTACTTAACTATTTGGAGAGTCTGCTCATATTTTCCATTAATTGGAGGATGATATGTTGAACTAATGTTTGTCTCAGTACTCAGAGCTTATTGGAGACTCTTCCAGAACATAGAGTTGAATCTTGGATGTCAATTAGATTCAATCTATATTGGTACACCATGAAACCTTACCACTTCTCTATTGTATATTAATCCTAGTTGATCCAATGATAATTCCTCTCGAATCTCAATTTATTTTGAAATATTTTTAAGATGATCCACCAAAACCTATATAGCATTATTTTCCTTGGATGTATTTAGATTTCTGGTAACAAAGTCTATGGTGATTTCCTCTTATTTCTATATTGGTATGAGTAAAAGTTGCATCATCCCCTTAGAATGATACCTCTCAGAAATCACTTTCTAACAGACTAGGAAATTTGATGTATATTTTTTTTATTTTCTTCTTCATGTTGCCCTACCGATAATGATTTCTGAGATATTGATACATCATTCTTCTTCATGGGTGAATGGAGAAAATAAACTATGTGAATTATCCAAAAGTTCATTCCTCACCTGTTTTTTTGATTGGACACATAGTACATACTGAAATATCACAATTTATTCATCATTAACATTGAAATCAAATGATTCCTATTTTTTTTGATAGTGTCTAAATTTTTCTGAATTCCCACATCATCTTTTTGAACATCCTTTAACATTTACAAATGACACGGTTGAGAAATCCTAGGTGAAAGGATTGATGTTGTTCTCTTCTTTATGGTTCCCATGTGAATCTTCACCAAATATATGAATATTGACTCTTTTCAATTAACATAAATGATATAATCATTGGTTCCATTCTAAATAGTGAATCTTCCACCTTGTATTATTTCTTAGAGTAGTAATGGATTGATAAGTCATATTTCTTGATGAGATCTAACCATCTTCATCGGAGCATGTTCAACTCTTCTTATGTGAATATTTATTTGAGACTTTTGGGATCCTTATATATTTCAAACTTTTCTCCCAAGGAGATAATGCCTCAAGATTTTCAATATATAGATCCCCTCTTCCAACTCTAAATCATGTGTGGGATAGTATTACTCATAAATTTTTAACTTCATTGTGGCATAGGTGATCACTTTGTCAATTTTCATCAAACACATAGATCATTCCACTCTTCAAAGAATAAATGAATATTATAATAAATCTTTCCACTTAAGGTTAGTGTCACCAATGGGGTAGTGATAAGCCTCTTCTTTAACTTCTTAAAGAATTCTTCACATTCATCATCCCAAGAAAACTTGACTCGCTTCTGAGTTATCTTGGGAAGTGTGTTTTAAAATCGTGAGAGAGTTCTCAAAAATCTACTATAATATTCATCTATCCCCTTGAATCTATAGATATCCATCATAGATTTGGACTTATCCATCCATAAATTGATTTTTTTCAGATGATCCATATATATCTGATTGCATGTGATGATATGACCCATGAATGAGACATAATTCAATAAAAAAACATACTTTTTGTATTTTTAATAGATTTTATCATTTCACAAGGTCTCTAGTATAGTTCTCATATGATCCTCCTTGGTTTTGGAGTATACTAAACTATCATCTATAAAGACTACGACATATTTGTTGAGGTAATCTATAATGACTCTATCATCTTGTCCATGATGATTTGTAGATAATTTGTGAGTCTAAAAGGCATTACTATGAATTAATAGTGCATGTACTTGGTATGAAATGCAATCATGGGGATATCCTCCTTATTAACCCTTACCTGGTAATATCCCAACTACAGATCCACCATAGAGAATTATTCTACTCCATGTAGCTAAATGAAAAAGTCAGAAATTCATGGAAAAGGATACTTGTTCGGTATCACGATTTTTTGAGCTCATGATAATCAATGAAAATGCGCATTGACCCATACTTAATCTTGATGAAGTGAATTAGTGTACCTTTTTGTGAAGAACTTGGGTGTCTTATCCCTTTATCAACATTATCCTATAGTTTTTTAGCTCCTCATGCTCCACAACAACCACTCTATAAAGAATATTGGATATTTTCAATTCCATAGTTGTAAGATCAATAGAGAATTAAACATATCTTCTAGGGGGAAGACCAGACCATTCCTCATGAAACACATCAGCGAATTCCACCACATTAGGGATGTGTTTGAGGATGGTTCCTTCCTTATACTTAATCATCTGAGAAAGATGCTCATTCTCATAGGTTTGTAATATCCATTCTTGAGATGATGGTGCTAATGAAGATTCATCCTTCTTCTTGAACATGTATAGAATAAGGAGTTGATTCACCATATAGAGACTAATTTCCCTCTCGCAACAATTTATGTTGTCTCTATATAGGTAAATACAATCAATTCCATAAATGGAATAAAATTCCACCAAGGGAATTATGATAAGGTTCTTCAATAAGTTCAATAAACAAATTGTGCCAAGGGAAGAGTTATATTCCTGGGATGCAATAATTTCCATGTTTGACATTTTCCCCGACATCTAAACTTCTATTTATTGTGGTAATGTTTGTATTTTTATACGAAACATTCGGATTATAAAAGAATGCATATAAATAGAATCCATAAGAAAATTTCATATTCTTTAATGAATAACCAGTGTACAAGCCACCACTTCATTTTCAGTATTTACTTTAGTGGTAGTAATGGAAAATTCTCACCCTTACTGGATTGGAGGTTTTTTTAGCCTAAAAAAATCGCTGTCTTACGATACTAGTTTGAAAATTGCCCTGGTTATTTCCATTTTTATCAGTGAATAATACGTTGAGGTTTGAATGAATAATTCCTATTGTCTATCACAGTATCAAGGTTTTCATTTCGGAAATCTCAAGCTTATTTCCCTTCCTTCCCACACATAAATCATTTACTCATCCCCTTTAGGGAATTTTTAAGGTGTTTTTTCTTTACAATTGGAAAGTGGGATGCTAGAATTTTGAAGCACAGTTAAATTTATCCATTAATGTTCTAGAATTAAAGTCCACATTCTGATTCTTATCCCCATGATACCCTGAGGTTTTTTGATCTCCATCTCTACTTTGAGGGAACATTGGACAATCTCCTCATATCTGTCAAAGTGACAGATCGTCAAAGCTTTGTAAAGGCGATATTTTTTCCCACCCAAGAGGCATTTAACCATGAATTTAGCGGTAAAAAATACCAGAGGAATATGGTGAAAGTATTGTGAAGTTAACCTCATACTCTCAAATATTTTCATCATCCTTTTTATTGAGTGAAAGGAAATATCTTCCCATCTTAATATAGAGGGTGCGAAAAAAAATATTTAGAAAAAAATATTTTCATGAAATCCATCCATCTCATCACATTAATATCTCCCCCAGGATTTTTATTTTTTGATCAATATCCTCCATTTATGAACTTCACCCTCAATATGATACGAATCCAAAGGAACCATCTTTTATTCAGAGCATTAAAGGATGTAGAAGATCTTTCCAATGACGTTGATTCATTATTTGGTGATTGATGGACCAGATGATCCGTGGAAAGTGTGAGGCATTTGTCTCATGGAGCTATCGATTGTGAGTTGTTATTTCCTAGTGGGAGGGCGTTAGACGTTCCTCCTGAAGCATGTTTAAATTCAAAAAATCAGTTAACTATGAGAGTATTGTGACATGGTTTTATGATTCCTACTCTGATCGGATTGGGCATCTCATTAGAACAGTCATCACATTGATCTTCACATTGATTGTTAGCCTGATTCCTCCAATTATCATCCATTTACAATAATAAAAGGAATAATAGGGGTGGGTATTTAACACTATTAAATACATAAATGGGAATCCAATGGAAAAAGGGAAAACATAAAAATTACTTTTATCTGATTAACATATGAATTTCTATGATTCAATATAAGTTATCTATGATATAATTCATAAAATATATTATAAGTGGAATTATTTTTGTTCCCTTAATAATGGTTCATACTATGATAATGAATTTAGAGAAGAATATCCCCTGAGAGTGTCAAAAAAATAGTTTAACAAGGCCTGTTGTGATGCACCATTTCTCATTTGAGTCAAGCTCAATGCGGTGTTTCCGGGGTTTTCCACTAGATACATTTGTGCCAGACCCACCATTACTTTCTTTGTTTCTATACAAGGATATATTTTATTGATAAACCACATACTCTATACTCACCAAAATTTAGGTAATATTTTATCATACATACTCTTCTCCCAATGTCTTTCACAAGAGGTTTCTAATCCTAATACCAGGAATTACTAAACATATCCTATAATACCAACTATAATAACCCTTCTCCCTATTTCATATTTAGATAAGATTCATTACATAAAAATTCAAATAATACAACCCATAAGATCGGTAGGTTTAGTGTTTTGGTGCTGATGAAATGTACATGAAAACTTAAGACATAAAATTCAAAATATTTATTGAAAACTTCTTTTACATGAACACAACATTACTTCATACCTAACATTTCAAGGGATAACCAGAGGACATACATAATAAAAATGTGAACTATAAATCCTATTAAGAGATTAAATAAAGAATTAAATTAATAATAAAATACTTTTTAGGAAATATAAACATCAATAGATCATAAGTGAAATGTAATCATAAAGGCATGATATAGTATGATCATCATAAAATGGAAATGCGGAAAAAACATACCAAATTGCATCATTAACATAAAAGAATTTAGTAAAACCATATCCAAAAATGATTGAAAAAAGTAATATAAATGAATCATGTAAACCCATGTCCCAACATGACATATCATGATACTTAATGTTAGCAAATTCATTGGAGCACAATCAGGGTGCACCTTTCATTAACATTTTAATCGCATGCTTAAATGTTCTACATAGATCATATAATATGGATTTATTCAACATCATAATTTATTCCCTGATAAAGGAATGTGGGATACATATATGAAAATATTAAATAAATATGTATATGTGCATAAATTTGAATACCCTTGATAAATAAATGGGTATGGTATTCACTACATGAGGATTTTGTCATGGAAAATCATAGTGCAATTTCAGCAGCATAACTACATCACACGAGGATACATAAAATTGGTTAATGGGAGATAAAGGGGTATGTCATCATTTATACATGAAATGGGCATTAAGGGGATAATATATATATATCTTTCAACATGAATAATTTTTAAATACAAGTTAAAACATAATAATTAATCATTAAGAAAGATGAGAAATGAAAAAAACTCTTATGAAATTTTTGTATGGTAACATGTGTACATGTGAGGGATTAATGAGAGATAAAGGGGTATATCATCATTAAAAAATAATATGGGAATAATTGGGGTGGTGGGAAAATATTCCCCATAATTTTTATTTTAAAAATTAAAAGGGTATAACAATAAAATGATACTTTGAAAAATTTGAGAAAGGAAGAAAACCCTAACAAGGATGTGTGATCCCAAAGTCTTGGGAGAGGATTATTGGGTGCTCGAGGGAACCATGGGAAGATTATCTAGAGGGTAGGGTAGAGTAGATACGTTCTACCATGATTTTTAGTGAAGTTAAGTAGGATATTGGGTGGATTCATATATGAAATGATAGATGAATTGTCTAATATTTCATAATCCTAGGTTTTGGAATCTATATAATTAAATATTAAAAACAAAAATCCTTCCAATGGTTTTTGCTTATGATTTTTCCAAATAAAAGTGGAAGGAATTATTTTATAGGTCCACGGGCCAAATATATTAAAATATTATTCCTATATATGTGGAGGTGAGTCACATTATTAAAGAAACAAATATAAAATCATAAAATATGTTATTCATTTTGGAGGATTCACTAAGGCATTATAAATTATGTCAAATAAAAATAAAATCAAATTATGTTAAATTTAACACATATATGTGGTCGAAGATCCATTTTTCGGTATTTATTACATCAATATTACGTCATTATGATGTCATAAAATGCACTATATAATTATATATTATTTAATTTTACCCAAAAAATCGAATGTGTTAGAAAATTATAAAAAATTCACCATTGGAGAATTTTGACATCATGATTCCAAAATAAATATTTATTTTAGCTAAATAAATATTTAAATAGGTGAATTTTAATTTTAAAAATGTGAATTGTTATTTAATGAAAATTGATGGTTTTTGACAAAAAAAGTTCTTAAATAGTAAAAAAAATTACATTTGACTTCATTAAAATTATATACTAATTTATTTTTTAAAAAATTAAATTGATAATAATATTTTATTTAAATATTCATTATTAAAAAAGTTGATAAGTTATTTAAATAATGTCTTTAAATATAAGCTATTTTTTTTCTATAACAATATTACTCCTTTCAAACTGATTACCTAATCATTTACATATAAAGAACAGATATAATCAACATTTACAAGAATTTTTTTTAAAAAATAGTTTAATATAATAATGCATATATTTCTCAAAAGTACCATTTTTACCCAAAACATCAATTTATCAAATTCATAATCCTTTAAGAACTACTACCCCCATAAAAGAATTGATGGAATAAGACTTTTATTTATTCAATGGGATTACATAATAAGTAACCAATTACATGTTACATAACCCCTTAAAACACATACATAAGACCTATGGGCAAGGTGTGCAATGGTGATATACTATTGGGGCAGCTTTTATAACATCGATTGGGTGTTAATATCTATTAACATAAACTTATCCCACATGTGATTTTTTTCAAGCTTAAATTTTTGAATCCCGGATTGTGATTCATCTAGAGCGAAGCCCAATAACGCTACCTGCATTCTGAGCTCCAAAAAATGAGCTTTGTATGATCTGCTTCTACTGGATGAGGTCGTCATCTCCTTTTTCTATGTGGAAAGAATTTGTTAAAATATTACATTTATATTATTTGTGTGATAAATATTAAATGGATATATTATCAACGGTAATGATTCATACCGGTCATTTAAATCCAATAATAATTAATAAAAGAGTACATGTATTTTACATATCCATAAGACATTGAAATAAAAGGAATTTCATTCATAAATTATAGGGTCATTATGTAATAGGATTCATAATTTAATCCATTAATCTACATATAATAAATGGAACATAATTATATTGTTGATTCATATCATTAAAATTATTATAGTATTTTTTATAATTATACAATTGTTTCTTGTGAATAACAATCACCCTTTATTTACTGTAGGGGTATGTTGGTTTTAATGCATGATGCTTATTATTAATAATAAATAGTTTTCTAATAAATTAATTTTTTTAGTCAAATATATTAACATACATAATTTCATATGAAATACTCCAATTTTTATGTACCTAAAATGTTGCATCCTCACGATGATCAAGAAACACCTTCAATGTTTCTTGGTTTATCAAAGGTGTATATATATGTGATGGGGGGAGATTTTATTTCCCTTCATCATACCTGATATGATTCTTCATAAAAGTAGTTTGAATAAAATTATTATCCATTTTTAAATTAATTGAAATAAATCTATTTTTACATTTAACTAATATAAATTCAATCTATATGGGATAATGAAGAGTAAATAAATGTTGAATTATATTATTTTATTTATTAAAATGGTTAAATTATATGATTTAAATACAATAACCTCTTCCTAAATTATTCTATTCATTACCGATACAATATTGGGCCACAAATATGAATTGTTCGACACATGAATTCTGATTGTGAACCAAATGTATCTAATTAAAATAGGCTTGTTGGGGTAAAAATGTTTATAGTGTTTATTTTATTGATCCTAAAAATTTATACCTTTTATTCTATGCTTATAAATTTATATTAAAATTATTTTTCTGTAATATATCTTTTTTCTCATACATAGGTTTTCACCATCATACCTATACTCAATTAAACTTTATAATTATGATGTTCCTTGGGATAGATAAAATCAACATGTGGACAAACATATTGTTCCACGGTATTGGGATAACATGTATATAAAAAACTAATCATATTTATAAATATATGAAAATGAAATTTATATTATTTAAATATTTTTGTGAAAAAATAATATTATAAATAAACAATCAATATATTAAAAAATATTAACCTAATTATTGAAATATCATTTTTTCAATAATAGTTGAATGGATTTTACCCTATATGTAGTAACTAAATTACCACATCGTGTTCCCCAATGAAATATATACCATTGAATATATTTGTACGAATAAGCTATGATTGCAACACCCAATGGATGGGATATCCCTAAAAGAATTTTCATATGACCTTGAAGTGTTTGGAATCCACAATAGACCTATTAGACACATTTTTTACTAGATCCATGGCATAAAATATATTTCCTTATAATGATTTTATTCTAAATAGAAAACATAAATCACCTCATAATTTCATATCATTGATCAAATACACAAATGAAACTCAATATCATTACCATGATTTCTTGGCTCAGATATAAGTAATAATAGATTATTGTATTTTAACTTAATTCATCTCCATTATAGAAAGATCTAATTTATAAATATAACTAGCTATGTACTATGAGTTATAAATTTTACAAAAAACAAAGAATTCATTCCATATATAGATAGTGCATGACATGGTTTTTTCTAATTTAAAAAATTTAGGATACCCATGATAAATTTTCATTTATAGAGGTGAGTCTGGTAGGTAAAAATATTTTCCATCTAGAGTTCATTTATTTTCATTATAATTCTATTTCCTCACTGTTTACCAACATTTATATAAGTTACAAAATGTTGGAATGATCGGAATGAACCATACGGCTTTTGAAGTATTTTATTTATCATTCATATATTAAGATGGTCTACACGAAGGTCTATTTTACATGATTCATAGTTTTTGTGAAATTACATTGAATAATTTATAAGAGAAAATATTCTTTTAGAGATCATACCCATTGGATATATAATTTATTCAGTGTCATATATTATTTAAAGAATCTCATTATCTTATAGTATCATATCATTCTATATAGTAAGTAGTACATTATAGTTGTTGTCACTCCATCCATATTCATCTTTAAAATAATATAGTTTTATAATTTCTTATGATGTGGTATATTTAGTATAACCAAAATATAGTGGAATGTCCACTAATATTTTTAACTTCTCAAATATATTTCGATAGTCACATAGTTCATCCTCAACTATCATTTGCATTTAAACAATCTGGTATTCATCATCTTTTCCACATGTAATCATTTCATTGATACGATCTTTATCATCATTAATTCATGTAATCATATTAGACGATCCATAAACCAAAGTGTTATCCAATTCACTAATTAAATTTATTTATTATTCATTTTTAGTCCAAAATGTATAACATCTATAAATTCCTTAGAAGATCATGCGTTCTTATAACTCATTTGGATTAATTAATCTTGAATATTAATACTATAAATAGGGAAAACGTATTTTAGAAGGGCCATATAGTTATTATTTAAAAAAATTGATAAACTATTTAACCTAATGCTCGTACCCTTATATAAAACAATTGGAATCCTTGGATTCCGAATTCATATTTATTTTATTTGATTTCTCAACACTAATATTGTGAAAAAAATAACTAAATGATAATTTGGTATGATATTAGAATCTAAATAAAATATTATTTATATAAAAAAATATATATTCATTATATTTTATATAAATTTTCATTCCATCAAAAAGTTTATAAAATAGATATATATGAATAATTTTTTTAATATAATTTATAATAATAATTTTTCAATTAGATAAAGTCATATATCATAAATTTTTTTTGAAATGGATTCATTAAGGGAGACAATTCACTCTTTTTTACTTCATATATGAACAAGAAACCTAAGGATATCTATATCTAGATACATATTAGGGTATATATAAGATGTTTTGACAAACAAAACATATTTAAATAAAAACTACTTCATGATTATTCAATTTCATAAATAATACAATTAATTTTAATGTGGTTAATATATTTGTAGATTTATGAAATTTATCATATTATATCATTATTAGATTAAATAATATATAGTTTTTATTTATTTTTTATTTTTTATTTTATTTTATATTGTATATTTTTTTTAATATATACATGATATAATATTTTTAAATACCTTTATTTAATTAGTATTATTTTAGTTTTTGGCCTTTTTTCTTCATTATATTTTTTAATAATTAAATGGGTGTTCATGCATATTTCTATTTTATATAGTGTTTAAATTTAAATATTAATAATGATTATTCTTTGATAGGATATATGTGCATGTAATAGAGTATTAATTGAGTTATATGGGTTAGATATTCACATGAGTATGTTGTTTTATTATTTTACTATATGCATGATGTATGTGAAAGTGTTAATGTATTATGTGCGCATGAAAATTTTTATATTACTTTCATGATGTATAAAATTAGGATGGTAAAGCTTATCTATATTCTAAATGAAGAATGAATCGACAAAGAATCAAAATCAATGCATCATGTTATTCATTTTGGGATTACAATATGTCATTAGCACATCATGAAATGGTTATATATGTAAATAAAAATAGAAAAACAACCACCAAGAAATAGAAAATAAAGTATAAGGATTCTTAGAATCAACCACTACCTAACACTATCCCATCACCAACACAAGTCACCAAAAATATCTTCTCATAAATAATGGATTATTATGCAATGATTTATGTCTAGGTCAAGCAAAAATGGGTAAAATATAGGCACTTGATAGCATGATACAACCACACAATATGACTTAGAAACAAAGTAAAGGAATCCCTTAATTGTTTGTTCTTCGATCAGACAACAAGAACATCAAAAAAATAAAAAAAATATGAATGATTGATTAAAAAAAGTAATGATCAATAATCATTCCATCAATTATGGGTTGATTCATCCAATAATATAAATGGATTAGGCAGCAGTGTTTAGCTTATATAAAAGTCTGAATTAAAATGGAAGGAGTGATTTCTATATGCATCTTACAGAAGAAAATGGTGTTTTTATCAGTATTAGAAAAAAAGGAACTGAATATTCACTCCTTTAACAATTCTAAAAATCAAATTTTGTTTTAACAATGAAAAATTTTAGCTTTATCAATGCTAAATTTTTTAATATAAAATTATATATTTATCAGTGTTATGTTTATCATGGATAAATGATGTACTTATCATTTTTAGATTTATCGTTGATAAATAAAATTTTATAAAACTTTAAATTAAAAATTTATATTTATAATAAATTTTTAATTATGTAAACATGAATAATAAAAATTAGAAAATTACATCATAAAAAAAGATAAAAAATTAAAATTATTAAATATTAAAAACTTAATATGAAATATAAAATGAATAAATAATATGAATTATATAAATTATAAAATATGAAAAATTAATAAATAATATCAATTAAAAAAATGAATTATATATTACAAACAAACAAATAATATATATTATATAAAATTTAAAATTAAAATAGATGAATGAAAATCAAAAAAATAATAAAATGATAATAATGGCATTTATAAGAAAATAAAAAATCACTTATTAATAATGAATAAAAAATTTTAATATATATTTGAACAAAAAATGTTAAATAATAATGAAACAATATTAATTTAGTAAATTACTAACAAATTCAAAATATTATATATTACTAATAATGTATAAAATATATTAATAATAGATAAATAATGAAATATTTAAATAAAAATTTATAAAAAATTAATAAATTATGAAAATATAAAAATGATTAGGTATTATTCCCAACAAATTATAATAAAATTCTAAATGTTAAAAAAATAAAATTCTAAAATAAAATTGTATAAATTAAAAAAAAATTACAAAGTTTAATTAATAATTTTAATTATATAGGTTAATGAAATATAAAAAATTCATATAAAAAATATATATAGAAATTTAAATTGAAAATTAATAAATTAATAAATTATTTCCAATTAATAATAAATAAATAATACTTTTGTAATTAAATATGTATAAATTTAATTTTAAAAATAGTAATAAAAATTAATTGAATAAATTAAATACTTATTAAACATTTTTAATATTAATATTTAGAAAATTATAAATAACTATTAAAATGAATATATTATAAAAATATTAAATAAATAAATACTAGTAAAAAAATATTACATAATATATAAATAATGGATAAATATTTTAAAAGAATAAAAAATATTAAACCATTAAAATTTAAAAATGAATAATTTTTTCTTACAATTGATTAAATTCATAAAAAAATTAAATTGAATATATAATTTTAATAATACTAGTAAAAAAAATTTATTATGAAAAAAATAATAAAAAAATGAAAAATTTGACATCTCGTGGCCCTATACCACTTGTAACATCCCAGACTAGTGGTCACCACATGTCCTTATGCATGCATGACATTATTCTAGAGGCTACCGACTATATTTATTGTTCAATTATGGAATGATGGGAAGACTATACTAGTATTTGATATTGAAAAATAGCAGGAATAAAGGAAATCACATACAACAGATAAAGTTTTAAACATACTTCACAAAGAGTTCCAATAAGTAATAAAAACCCATGACATTTTAAAATAAACTATTTACATGTTAGGAAATAAATGATCACAAGCATGTCATATATATCACTATATAAAAAATAAAAAAATGAAAAATAGGTAAACTCTAAAAAAATGTTCATGTGTCCTCGTCTAGTTTCAAAATCCTTTTCTATATCCAACTATTCAAATCATGTATCATTCTTGGGGTACTTCACCATTTCTAGACATAAAATCATATTTTCTACTCTCATAAAAATTAGTAGCCTCAACTGGTTGTGAGTACAACTTAGTATCTTACAACTAATGAAATCAATAAATATATATAACATGCGAAATAAGTCGTATGGTGATTTAAAAAATAAATGAATAAAGGAAAAACAAAAATAGATAAATAATTGTTCATCATTTGGATATATGGTAACACACCTGGGATTAACTGTACCTTCT
Source organism: Viscum album (assembly GCA_963277665.1). Lineage (NCBI taxonomy): Eukaryota > Viridiplantae > Streptophyta > Magnoliopsida > Santalales > Viscaceae > Viscum > Viscum album. The sequence continues at coordinate 584,372,697 of OY728141.1, read as the reverse complement.
TCATCCTACGTCAGATGTATTTATCCATAAAACCCATATGACATAACCTGATCTACAAGACAAGTCCCAAACATACCAAACCATTAGTTATCTTGGATATGATAATCAAATATAAGGTTGGATAAATAACTTTCATAAGTATGATAAAATCAATCTGCGGATCATTTCCAAAAAATTCCAAACTAGAAATCACTATGAATATGATTGGATAATTCCCTATGTAATTCTATATTAGTATTTTTGTGTATCCATTGTTGTTTCCTGAAGGTATTATTAATCAGTATAATATTGAATCCAAGTAAGAATTCCCAATGTTATTTCCAATTTATATCAAAATAAATAAAATGGGTAATTCTCAAAGAAATTCCAAACTATAATTCTAATTAATGTTTATGTTAAATTTATTAATACATTCATTTAATTAAATTAAATCTAGTTCAACATAATAAACACATAATTTATGTCCTAGGTCATGTCTATAGAGACCCATAACAATATTGATGATTAATTTATTATGTCTCAGCATCCCATGGTCACTTCTTTAATTACCTTGATTATGTCCCAATATTAGGGCACTATAAGTGGATGATCAAGTCTTAGTAAGACAAACATATTGTATATAGCCACCTATCATACCTGAGCGACCCCTAAGGTAACATATTTAATTTCCCATCACACATAACATTGTTAAGTGGACCATATAGTGTTGTAATCATGTTCTATACTCATCAATGAACTTTTTCATGTCCCATTAGAGCATTTGATTTCGTGATTTTGGGCTACAACTATTTAATTATTTTTTTATAAACTTCTTGTTAAATTCAACATGATCATATATCACATTAATGAAAAAAATGGAATGTCTTAAAGGGAGAGCTCATAATCCACCTAACTTACACTCATATATGTTCACTCATTTGTTATCATCCTAGAATAGTTATATACTAGTATATATTTTAAAAGTATAATAATACCATGGAAATTGAAGAAATGAACATAAACTACATGATATTTCTTTAATAGTAGATTTAAACTAGGAAAATGAGGATAAATAATTCTAGCCTTATTGATAGCTTCCAATTATAACTGTTGGTATTTTATTTGGTAATGAAATGAGTGATACATCCATTTTTATGTTAGAGGAAACAATGGGGGAGGGGATTCATCATTTTCACTAGACATAGATGAAATCCACCTTCTTATTTTTCAATCCCATCCAAATAAATTAATAAGTTAAAACTAAATAAAATACTTGGGAGTTACATAGTTATATTGATTTTTTATACCATTTCATTCAAATGATATGGGTTCCACTCCTCTTTCATCAAATTTCAAAGCATCAAGAAATGCTTCACACTATAAATATGATGGATAACTACCTAATTTTCCACAATGTAATCGAAGGAAATTAACATCCCTTGAAACCTTCTGTGATAACTAAAACATGCATGCCTCATTGGTAATCAAAAATCTCTACGTTTCATAGTCTTACAACTTACCCAACATAAAGATGTTCATCCACAAGCTTTACTAGCATACATCATAAAGACCATGTTGGAAATTGAATCAACCCATTATGGCCATATAACTAATTATCACTCTCATGTCTCATGTTGGATATATTAGTGTGATTTTTGTACTCATACATGGGTAACTGTCTTTCTATATGGATCATGTTCACAAAATTTAACTAAATACATCAGATTCCTCTCCAAATATTCATCATCCCCATGATCTATACCCTAATAATGTCTTGTATGAACTCATATATTGATATACGGTCCCTTCAGATATTTATATATTTTAATCTAGGGTTTTCATGGTAGTTTTTTTGGTGTTATGTGTTTCATAGGACCCCATAATTGATATATTAGATATATTTAATTATTAAACCATCCATGGGAATATATTTGGAAATAATGGAATTTCAATTAGTTGTAGTCTCAAATTGGAAATCAGATACTATAATTAGTTTCAAGATGTGGGGTTTACCCTGTGGTTCACTTATGGTTTGTCCACATTGGAACATGGTTTAAGGTGTAAAATTTGGTATATATTAATGAATTAAGATAAATATTTTATTGATAGATTAATTAATAGATTTAGTAAGTCCAAAATATATTTAATCAACTATATATCCATTATCCAAGGTTATCCGTATAACATTAGGTTATTTTTGAATAACGATATCCACTATTTTAAGAAAATAAAATGGGAAAAAATAGTGAATTCAGGGATCAATGATCGGATTAAACAAAACTCATCATCAACATCAACACATAAAAATTATTTCATAGTTATCATTCAAACAGTTAGTTTGGGATTGTTTATAAGGATATTCTTTCCCTGTTATCTTAAATTTGAATTATAAATTATTATTATTCATTGAATTGTTCGTATAAATAATTGATAGAATTTTTAAATTGATTTATTATTTCCATTTCCCAATAATATATTAGTTTTTTTTCAAACCCTCATTAATTTATATAATAATTATGATAATTTGAAATAATCACGATCAAAATGAAAACCTATAATTCTCACTATAATGACTCGATATTTTGGATTCTTTAAATTAATACAATACTTCAAAATTTTCTTCACACTCAAAATTTTACTAATACATTTTCTAAAATATTTATTATTAGAAATATTAATGAATAATAAATAATCTTTTATGTAAAAAATTGAAAACAATTAAATAATTCAATCAAAATAAGAATAAGAACACTTAATGTTTTATACTGTAATTTTGTAGTAAAATAACTTTTCCTTAATATATTTTACATTCATATAGAAGATAAATATATGATTTTTTTAATTTGAATGTTTTACAATAAATTTTAATTTTCAATTCAGACTGTGAATATGATAATTTTTATATTTTTCTAAAATAATTTATATTTAGGTTAGTAGTAAAGAAATAGAAATATTTCTAATAACATTCTTTTTATAACATATTATAATATGATAATGAAAGAATTTTTTTCGGATATTTTATTTCTATAAAAATATATTAATAATGAAAAATAATTCATTTAAGTATACTCTATTGAATTTATAAAACCCATCTTCTATGTTTTGGAAATTTTAGTAAAATGTTACTCTAAAAACTATATTTATTCGCTAATATTAAAAATTATTTTTCATCACATGTATAAATTAAATAAATCAAAATTAATTTCATATTTTAAATCAAAATGATTTTAATATTTAATAATTTCAATTTCAATTTTTTGGCATAAATATATGATTACTATGATAAATTTTAATGACCTAGATTTTGGTAGAACGATTAATTTTAATGAATTATTTTGTTAATATTCTGTTAATTTTATTTAATTAAAGATTTGAATATATTAAAAAATAATTAATCAAATATAATTTTTTAACCCATATATAAATATATGATCATTTATACAATTATAAATCAATATTAAATATGAATAAGTACACTTAATTATAAAATAAATTTATCTAGAAAGCAAAATTTCTATTAATTAAATGCCTTGATTTAATTTGTTTTAATTTAAATTAGAATTGTGTTAAATAGTGGTCAAATTTTAGTTCACCACTATAATATTTTTTTCATTTTTTTTGTAAAATATATATTACTTAGTTAAAAACTAGTCACGTAAGTAAAAAATATAAATTATAAATTATATAAACGTAATGGTAATATAAAAATTTTTGATTAAAAAAATGATAAAAAGAGAGTTAGAGGATATCTCGACCTTATCCCACCCCACACTAAAATATTTATCACTTTTGGATCCTTTATCCCTTTAATTGTATCATTCCATTTTTGAAAAATAATAGGTGTTAACAAAATACCCCTTTTCATCACTCATTAAAGGGGAAAAATTCCACAAACTAAAAGTAACTCTTCTTATTCAAAATATTCTTGATAACCAACCCAATATTACCTTATAAGAATCCTCTCTATTGTATTAAATCCCATATTCACAATATGATATCGTAACAACATCATTTATAATGTAAATTTTAAGGGAAGGTTCATGGTCTCAACGATATTCACGAACATTAGTGAAAAATGGGAGCTAATATAATAGTGTCATCTACTCATTCGAAAATTCACGTGGGACATTTGATATTTCACATCAAGATTTATTTTATATGTTGTTTTAAAGACCCCATTACCTTAAATTATATTAAATATATTTCATTTGATGTTATATGAATGTTTATTCTATCGCGACCCTCATATTTTTAAGTTACCATACCCATAATTATTATTTTTGGTAAACTCAACTATAATTCATATTTTTATGATTTTAATTAGAAATTATTTTTATAAATTATTTGAAAAGTATTATAATTGATTTTATTAGTGGTATATAATATTTTTTTTAATTTTAAATTACATTTATACTATATAAATCACTTTTTAAATGTTTCACGATTTGTGAACCATGACATTGGTAATGGATTTGGTTAAATGAAATTTTCATTATTTGAGTCAGAATATAATTCATTGATAATAATATTTCTATATTTTATAAAATTTTCCACTTAATAGTTTATATTATATATCTAATCATTTATATTGGTGTGAAAACTATGTTTTTTAAAAAAATATACATTCTCTAGAAATTTAATTCTCATAAAATTAAAATGATTTTAACAAAAAACATCATCTACATCATAGTGTTTTTATCTATTTTCTTATTATTTTATCCCAGAAAATTATTTCATTTCATATTTTAAAATCCAGATATTTTCTTACTCATATGAGATACTTGTTTCCATTAACAAGTTTTTAAAGGGATTTTTTATTACATCTTTTTATAACATGAGTTTTTAATATACGTTTTTTCAAATATTGATAAAGGCATTCCATTATCTAAAAAATAAAAATATTTATCATCAACTCCATATTATCTTCATAAATATTTTATTTTTTTGGAATCTTTATTATTTATGATTATTTTTAATATTAAATATTTTCAAAATGTTTTCACTTCACATATCTGAATACTTTATGTTTTTTTCAGGGAAACATAAATAAATATTCTTTAAAAAAGAATATGATATCAATAAAATTCACATAATCCCTTTTGAAAACATTATGTGTTTTCAAGGATTATTTGTTCGTTTTTCATTCCAAATATTAATTATGAATACCCATTCTTTTTATTTTCCCATATGTTTTCTTTAAAAAATTACTTTTAAATGTGACCTGAAACTGCATCACTTGTTACAAATTTAAAAGCGTTATCTAAAAACAATTTTTTTTTTCATTTTTATTCCAATTTTATATTTATATTGAATGTATTTATTTATATTAATGTAATTTTACCAAAATAATCTTATAAATTTTATTAAGAAACACATTTTTGTGGTGATCAAATATTTTATATTATGTATTTACATTATTAAGTTTAATGTTTTGTGATAAAATTAACTAATGTTTTAGAATCAATTTTTCTTCCACTAGATTCATTATTTTGAGTTGAAATATTATTTTCAATAGGAATAAATTTGAATGGATTATTAAATTTTGGGTTCCTATATAACACTTCAATGCATTTGGTATATAATTATAACATAATAGATAAGTATTTTTTGAATGAAAATATTTTCATTTCAGAACATGAAGAATGAAAATATAATTTTTTCACACACTGATTAATGTACATTTTGTTGGTCCACAACATGAATCATTAATATTTGTTTATGAAAATGTTATAATTTTTATATGATAATGATTTTTTGAATGTAATTTGATGTCATTTTTTTCAAGGTCCTTTTGTATGAAATATCATATTTATATAACTATAGTCCTTGGTTCATTGTTATCATCACATGTTTCCACACTTTTCCTCCTTTTTTATGATTGTTTAAATGGGAATAAATGTACTTATATAATGATTTATCTATAAATATTAATTTTTAATACACTTTTTTGTAATAAATTTCTCCCCTAACCTTGATTTCTCATATTATTATGATTCAATCATAGATGACATGTTGATATGATTTGTCTTACTAAGTGTTTAAACTCACCCAATTTTTCTAATTAAATTCCCCTTATTATGAGGATGAGAGTAACCTATGAGAAAATTAGAGGAGATTCTAGTATGATTCAATTTTGAAGAAATGTTCACATGTTTTCTAAAATTAATTTTATATAGAATAAGTCCTAAAAGACGCTGAAAATTGATATAAACCAATTTTTGTGATATTAGTGTGAGATATAATACTAATGTAAAATATTTTCATGTTTTTTGATCACTTAACTTGGTATCAATTTAAAATTGTAAAATTATGTGCTTTTATCCTCAAAATTCAGTGTTTTTCCATAAAGTACCTCTATAATTTATTTATTTTTCTAATATCCCATCATTCTATGGATTCATTATTCAATTTTAGTGGTCTTGGAATTTGAATGAAAATATAGATTGAATTCGTATAATGAACTACATTCACGATTCATGGTTTAATAATAGGGGAGAGGATGAGTGTTAGTGTACCAAGGATCGTTAATGAGATCCCTGGAGAGTGATGAGACTGGGTACACCCTATATATTGTGTGGCGTAGAGGAAATTATGTGAAATAATAGAGGTTTCATCATCCAAAAAGGATGACTATATCTCTTAATTATCGATATAACTTCATGATCAGATCTATGGAAGAATATTCAGTCCAAATTAAAGGTAGAAATTATGGATGTTTGGAAAATCTAGTGAATGATATACCTTGTTCGAAATCTAAAATACACATCATGTTTCTCAAATGATAAAATTTATTATAGCCTTATTTTTGTGGCAGTTTCGATTCAAAACCATGTTAAATAACACATAGAAACATGGTAGGATCACATTTTGTGTGAGTCGATGTACATATTTATGCATGTACATGGTGAAAATGCATAGTTACCTTTATTGCCCCACATTCTATATTCCATGATGAGCACACCATATATATGGATCTCCATATTATGAGTGGGAAATTAGGCCATGGGAAGACATGGAATTGGGATAAACCCCCCATGTACAAGAAGAGGCATAATGTTGGAATGTTAAAGAAATTTTATATCCGTTATGTGACTTAGAATCATACCCATTAGTAGTCTTTCTATTGTATAGTTATAAATAGGACATAATTTTTACCATTGTTTTGATTTTAGAGAAACAATGTGAGCTGCTGTGATCACATATCTCTTATCATCATGGTTGGATGATGAAGAGACTAGAGTGTGATATCTAGAGTGACATAGAGGTTTGAACCCCCAGATGCTAAAAGTATATATATATATATATATATGTTCGGGTGTGGGTAATAAACATCCATTATAGAGATAGGTTTAGTAATCCCTATAACCACTCCTAGTGTGGGTCTTTTATTTTTTATGTTGGTACCCCCTCTTCTAATATATGAAGTGGATTGGGTATTCCACTAGTGTTTATACAACATTTTCCATGATGTGGCTTTAATGAGGGATGGTTCCACCCCTAAAGGTCTTAAAAGGATACATTGGGATACATTCAATGGGATAATGTTTTCACTTTGATATATGGTAAATCTCATCATATTTTTTGGTTTTTGGAGATCAATAGCTTAATCTCTCTCTTTATTTGGATTCTTCAATGAGTGTATCATTTTATTGGGTTTATTTTACACTATTTATCTTATTGTTTGATATAATTGTTTTTTTACATTTATTACCATCATGTTTTATATTTTTCTATTGGGTTTTTATATAATAACCCCTATATGTAATTTTTCCAAACAAGTTATTTTTTAATCTAATTAAAGTTCGTCAGATTCTGAAATTGGAATGTTAATTAATAATGGAGTTTAAGAGTACATGATGATGGTGACCAAAAGTGGTGGTGGGTATAAATTTTTTAGTATGGTTATATCTCCTCAATTTTGTTACGTTAATACTCTATTTAATAATTGTTAAGAATTTATTTTCTCATTTTATACTTTTTATATATATGAATTATTACAGTCTATTTATTCTTTGAGGCTATTACATAATATTTTCACTCACATTGGTGTAATTTACATTATATGACATGGTTATATTTTTCATTTTGGTGAATGTGATTATATGATCATTCGGAAAAGGCCTCTTAGTTGAGTGGTATATTCTATCAGCACTAGTCACAAACTACTTTCCAATCAGAGGTTGTCTGGGGACATCACAATTGAATTACCATCCATCCCTGCAGAGCCTTAGTGTGTTAGGTCAAGAGAAATTGTTGACATAGTGGTCTCTCTCGGGGGGGGGGGGTGTTTAGAGTTAGATATAATTTGCGGAATTTTTTGGGATGTTAGTTAAATATTGGAAATGTGTATCATGGTAGGAATTATGGATATAGAACACAATGATTGTTCTAAGACCAATGTATTTATACACTAAGAATCTAATAACCAATTTTTCTACATGGAATGATGGAACAACACTTTAAAGGGTATTCAATGTTATATGAATAATTTTTTTAATGGGTATTTGAATTCCATATCATTGTTGGATCATATCCCTAAATATGATCTTATGAATGTGGTATGTCTTTTCAACATTAAGGTATCCACCATGATGTCGGCCCACATGGAATTCGAGATAGTATTATGATGATACCCAATTCAGTGATGAGGTTTTATTATTAGGGATTTTTTGTGGTTTTATTTCAATTATAGAAGAGAGTAGTGGTTCCAACTAATGCGAGTCATGTTTAATCTCGTGTAATAGTTATGTATATTGTTCGTTTACATATTTAAAGACCAATTATTATAGCAGGAATTGATAATGATCCATATAGGTCATGTTCATTGTATGAGATTCATCCTTAAAGACCAAATATATTTCATGGAAAGACAAACCCTTAGGATATAGTGGATTATATTGAGAAAATGGTTCAACATTCCCACCTTAATAAAAAACTGAACAATCATATCATTTCATGGTTGACCAGACTTTATTAAAAAGTTGTTGGATTCTTCTGGGGTCTTGTCTCCCAAACCCATGATGAGATGAATCTCAAATAGATATAATTTTAGGTTTTTTTTAATTAGAATAATCCTTAGACATTGTTCTCAATGTTAAGGAAGGATACCTAAGAGAACACATAGGGTAATATGGCCATTTCAGAGTAAACATCGATGTTCATTAACCATATGTGATACCCCCTCTATATAATTATTTGTAGATACGTCTATGAATATAATTTTTCATAGGAACTCCAATGATAAATCTTATCTAGTGTGGTCTCTCTATTTTTACCCACCTATGTCAGAATACTAGGGTGGGATTTGGTTATAGGGAGATTCTTGAAATAGAATCATAATGTGGTTGAAGATGGTAGAGTACATTGTGACCATAATCAACTTCAATAATATGAATATGTAAAACATTTTGATCATTACGTTGGAGGTTTCCATTTAAGAATGCTTAGACAAACAGATCATTAGTGTATTGATCCCTCAAGAGATCCATTTAGGTGAGAGATATGTGGTTATATGAATATGATAGTAGGTGTCTCATAGAGAATTATTTAATGACCTGGTGCATTACAAATCATAGACAGGTAGGGAATAAACCTTTTTGGAATATGAAATGTCATGATTTGGGATCTCTGAGGGGTTGTTAGGGAGGAACGTTGGGAGATGATTGTGGTTGGGGGGTTGGGGGATCCCTAAGAGTAGATATTGTAGGTGGAGGATGATGTAATGACCTGTTTCTAAAATCACCACCATGTATACCATGATACAATCATAGGGATGATGGAAAAGAATAGTGAGAGTTTCGGTCAGTAAAGGCATATGACTGAGGTAAACCAAAGATAATTTGAGGTATGTTTTTTGTATTACATACATTTTAAAAAATACCTATATACACATTAGTGATCCATTATTTAATAACACTATCCGTTATTCTAGATCTCAAGAATCTTGTGGTGATTTTAGACCATTAGTTTTTGTAGAATATTTTGATGTGATTTGATTCCAATATTTCACACATTTGTTGATAAGGAAAGATAATTATCAATAGAGGGATGTTATATATAAATTCTTGATAGTTACAATGAATTCATATGAAATCATTCTATATATGAAATTTCTATCAATGATGTGTTCCCAGATAAACTGTAAATGTAGGAGATTTAGGTGGTAGTGATTTGATGAGATGATATTCTCCTTCAATGGCATGAATGACCTACTATTAGAGTGAGTTGTACTTAGGAGAAGAAGTTCCAACCTATATCCCATAAGTTAATTATTTAATTCCAGGGTGAACTGGTTTTTTATATAAATTTAATTCAGTAGTAGTGGATGAGAACATTTATTTATTCCTTAAGAATGTTTTATGACTATATATATATTTAGAGAACGACATATTTTTTTTACTTGTACCTTCATAATAAACTGGTCAATTTTATCATAAATTGGTTGACTCCTATGAAGATTTATGAGAAGTGAGCAAACTCATAGGACCTTAATAATAAGAGAATTATTAAAATATCTTTGTAAGCTAAAGAGGTTCATGGGTTCCTCTATAAGAATATATATACGATCATCTTGTCGTAGGTTGATTATCACTAACAGAATCAAGTGACAATGGTGAAAATGTACCTTGTCTAAGGATCAATATCCCCTTTGACCAGTTGAAATTTATGATATAGTTCTTGAAGGTACACCCCACTTCCATCTACCATTTTTATGGGTTTCTACAAATTAAATTCAATATATGACATTTATATTTTGTTATATTCACCATAACTTCCATGGGATTACATTTGGTGTGTTTAATTCACCCTATATATTCACAAGACTTATAAACCATATATTTTAGCATTTCTTGTATTATTTTATTATTGTATTTACTGATAACACTCTCAATTTCTTATAGTCAATGGGGGAGAGAACATAGAATTTCAAGAGTAACCTTATCTTACTCTATGAGCACCGGTTATTTAGAAAACTCATAAACTATCAGTCTTTTAAAAAAAATAACTATCTACAGTATGCCACATATGAAACTGGTGTAGTTTTAGACTTGACAATGATAGAGGACTTTCTAGCATGGAACCCATCCCAGAGTGTATATGAGGTGTGTAGTGTTCTTAGTATAGATGAGTACTATCAAAATATTGTGTCATTTATTTCTTGGATTTCATCCCCATTGATTACCTTGACATGAAAAGGTTATATTTTATCTAAGAAAAATAATTATCATAATTCCTTTGAGGATCTAAGATAAAGCATGACCAGTTCTACTCTGTTAAGACTATTAAAAAATGGAATTGTCATAGAAGTTGATACCCCATGAGATGAACTATGTGACATATCAATATGAGATGAAAGAATTGGTATTCATATTGATTATATAGAGATATTTTTAAATTGGTGATCAACTTTTATTTTACATAGGCCATAAGAGTCTCAGTTATATATTTTCTCAAAGACACATCATCCTCAAATAGAGATGTTTTATAATGTTCCTATAGATATATATATTAAATATAATTTATATTCTATGGATGTTTAACATTTTGGTAGATAAACCTAGTAAGAAATAAAAATTTAAATTTTTGGAGGGGTATTTAGTTATGTTGGACTCATTTTAGCTGGTCCTAGAGGAGGATCCAGATAAAACCTAACCTTTTTCAATTGTAGTGGCTCCACCAATTATCCAACATGATTAGAGATAATCATTTTGGATACATTAAATTTTATGTTATATGTTTCTAGATTTCATTATAAGATAAACCTGATAGATTTTTTGATGTTCGGGATGGTGTCATCATTTTCCATGTTTGGATTGTGATCCTTATCAAATTGCATTATTAGGCATTGAGGAATCATTAACACTCCCCATTGGAAATATATATTAGAGTAATAGAAATTATCATGGGCCAATGATTGAATGTCTAGTTATTATGTATTATTTCTATTATTAATATGATTGTTTATTAATGCCAATTTTTTCAACACATAATGGAATATCATAATCTTCTAATAGGTTTTACATAAACCGCTTGTGTTCCCAGTGTGGTAGTGGGAGTGCATATTGATGGATTTTATGGTGGGGATTCTATAGATGGTGAATGTTCAAAATTACATCTAGGTGATTATTGATCAACATAGAGAGTTATATCACTTTCATTCCATATATGAGTATTGTTTAATTGATAATTCTTGGTTATGAACATATGAACGATCAGCCAAAACCATTGAGTACCCTTGATGTTTATCTCTTCACATGATGATAGATTCAAATAACTGCAATAGATAGTATTTTAAGAGGATTTCAGGACCAAGTTATAGATTGGAAAAAGTCTCACCCACCGTATTGATGGCTATACCGAACGAAACATCTAGGATTTTGATTACTTCTATTAGCATATGGATTATAAATTATTCAACTATAATATGATAACCTATTATTTGGTATTTTTATCCTTTAATAATAAAAATCAGTAAATTATCAGCGTAATACATTTCAATGATCTATACAAGAGACCACGTAAGTCACCCTTTATTATATAAAAATAGGCATGTCATCTCTTATGAGATCAGAACTGGTGTAGGTGATGATTAAGAATGTTCTTGACATAACTGAGGGACTAAAAACACTTAGAGTCAGTATAATTTGTACACATAAAAACGTTATATATTCAAGTAATTCAGGTAAGTATACTATGTTTTATTGAAGGAATATTTATAGTGATGTTTTCTGAGGTATTATTGGGGTAAAAAAGATACCAATTATGTTCATTGGGCCATTCTAGGATCTATTTATGGTTTGTTGGGTTGTTTACTGACTGAAACAAAGGAATCATTAATTCTTTATTGGTTTGAAAAAAATGATTATAAAACAAAAAATAATATACTAGATTAATTAAATTGATATATTAAGAATGTTCTAGTCTAAACGCACAGAGGTGGTGAATTTATTTTGATTAGGTTTTTAAAATATATAGTTTTAATAATTTGGAGAACGAGATAAGAAAATATTGGGTTTGTATGATATTGAGAAATAAAATGTTGAAATAAATGTAGTTTTATTTGTTTGAATACTAGTTTGAATATGTGAATGAGTTTTGTTATTCTAGGGTTCAAGTGAAATTGTATTTAAGAAATCATGTTGATTAAATCACTATTGGTGTTGTAGTATATACATGGAAGGCCCGATGATTATGTTATCTCTTCCTCAAAGGGATGATACCCTATTTCTCGTGTTCAGTAATTTAGGGTTTCACTGAAATAACATTCTCTCGATACCATATTTATACATGAATTTCCCTAAGGTTGACAATTTTCCTTCCTTACCTCAGGTTATTAGTTTCATAATAGTAATGTTTTTTATTTGAATATCAATAGTAATTATAGAAGAAAAAATAATGTGATTTGATATTTAAAATTAAATTATATATAAAATACATAAATAATTAAAATAAATAATTCCAATACAACCTCTACCTTCTATTACATTATCCTAGAACAAGGTGGGTTTACCCACTCGTCCTGGTGATTAAAGGATTAGATGCAATGAAAAAAATGCATAATGGAAATAGAAAGAAACTCAGGGAGGGCCCATTCACAATGAAGCTTTTGGATCTATAATTTGGTCTCCGGTGAATATGGATGTCCTCAACAGTATTACTATACCTCACTATTTATAGGCTATATATTTCCCCTATTATTAGTTAATTAAATAAACAAATGGTCCACTGGTGGTCTAAGGCAGGTACCATTTTAGATATTTTTTTAAAAAATAATGATTGTAAGAATTTGGGAATCAATATCCAGTTAATAAATTTACACCACATGTAATGCAATTACACCACATGTAATTTTCAATGATATTTTTAATTGATCCATTTATTTTCAATCATATAACCACATGCACTGATACATGTCATGTAATTATTACACATCATGTATCTCCATTTTTCTACCATGTAATACCTGTATTCCTTATTTCATTGGGATTGTGCCTTATATGTGTACCACAACCATCTTCAAAAATTTGATGTCATGCTGCTTGTGAAGAGAAGTAACGAGAAGTTTTTTTAAGCTCCATAATTTACATATTTTCACCATTTTCTAGTGATAATATGTGTCCTTCCATAAAACATAAAAAAGTTAAAATTTTGATCATTTGGAAAGAATAATAATTTAAATATAGAAATAATACTTTTATACACCCTAAAATGTATACATTAAATGTAGATATCATTTACTATATATAATATTTTCCATACATGGATCGTGTTCATAGAATCTTCCATGTTTCCTAGATGTGGAGATACATTCATGCACCATCACACATTAATGAATATGGTGAGTTGGATGTTGATTTTGGAGGCACCTTTTTGGAGTACCCAGCGATCATCATCTATTGATTGGAGAAGACCCTTCATGAGTGAAAAATCCAGCTGGTGTGAGTATATTATTATCATGTGAACATCATAGATTGATTCTGGTATCATGATATCTAGATGTGGGCTCAGTACAATCACCTTTAGAATAATTATTTTTAGGTTGAAAATGTTGATGGTGAGAAGAATGTAAAAATTATTTAGTTGATATGTGGACCCTTTAATATTAATATATTTTAATCTAGGTTTTTATTCTATGATTCTAGGGTGTACAGGTGATATAGTACCCTATAATCTTATAAATTTTAAATATACTAAATACTATAAATTAATAATTTTTTGAATAATATAACTCCTATCAATCCAGTTTTGATAAAATAAATCTGATATCACCATTGGTTTCAGAATACAGGATTTACCCGAGGTGGGACATATGGTTTTTCCACATCGGACCACATGCCAAGGTGTTGATGTGGGAAGTTATTAAGTAATTAAGAAAATTAAATTATTTATCAATTGATTATTTATTTAAACATGACCGAAGACTATTAAGTATTTATTATATCCATTATCCACAGTTAATTTCACAATGCTATGGGATTTATAAAAATGGAGATATACCATTGGATGAACATATAGTTTGAAAATAAGGGGAATTTATAGATCACTGATGAGATTAATCAAATATCATCACTAACAATGACACATAATTATTCGTTGTGTGTGATGAATCAAATAAAGATGTTTGTTTATTTTCTTTTTTCATTATTTCCTTATTATTGGATATTTTCATAATTGACTGTTATGATTACTTGAATTCTACATCTAATTCATCGGTAGCATGATCCTATTGATTTATTTATTTCTTTGGACACATAATTTATTTCTCTCTCCAACCCTACCCATTTTTATGATTCCTATGATTTTTTGTGATAGAGGATTAGAAAAACATCCAATATTATAGAATTATTTAT
Organism: Viscum album; assembly: GCA_963277665.1. NCBI lineage: Eukaryota > Viridiplantae > Streptophyta > Magnoliopsida > Santalales > Viscaceae > Viscum > Viscum album. Next base: position 584,357,368 of record OY728141.1, on the reverse strand, counting down.
TGTTCATATATATATGAAATATGTGTATTCATCCTTTTCCTATGTTAATCTATAGATTCAGCTTTTTATATAGTTCAAATCACGATCAATCCTCAAATTCATTATGGTTGGTATATCATAGAGGATATGATGACTATTGGTGTAGAAATGACGATGATGACATGATAGTAGAAGATAAATATATGGTTCCCCCTAGAGGTGTATAGAATAATAAATATTTTTTTATAACTTTTTAGGTTCATTTTCTCATGATAAAGGACCAAAATTGATGAATGATTCTGATAACGACGAGATGAGGGTCATAAATGAAGCTTTGGGGCAGATTAAAGGTATACATGATGGATATCAGAAATATATGATGAATTAGACAACATATATCACAATCCCCATTTACAAACCATTTTTATAGAAAAACATATGCCGAGTTTTCCATGTTCTACAACTAATATGGTTTCCAATTGAGTTTAATATCACATGGTTGTATGTAAGGATATCATGTCACGTTACTCTACCCGAGTAGCTATGCCTATAAATGGGGTATATGCATAGGTCCGAGAGTGGCCCCAAAATTACATGTTCTAGGTTAAACATGATATGTTTTTTATTCTCCCCAAACCAAGTGGAGCAGAAGAAAACAACAAGAAATTGACTTCAGATTACACCCCATACACACCAAAGAAATGCGCCATGTGTAGCATCTGAGGTAAATAAAGGATATGATATTTCCATATTTATTAATATTTTTTAACAAAATATTAATTTTACTTTAAAGGCTATTCTATGTTCAATGGCGTACCCTACACACAACAATGGGTTTCTCCAAAGTCTTATGTTGCACACAATGCAGAGTCATACTGAAAAATAATAATATAATATTATTTTTAATGGAAGTTAATTCCTAGCAGTTGTATTGGTGGGAATTAACAGAACTAACTAAAATATGATTATAAATATTTTTTAAATGTCTTTACCTTTATCCAAAAAAAGTTAGAGGCTTAAAATGTGAATTAATCCAATTTTAAGAACAAATACTCTATTATTCGTTAAAAGGTCGATTAACCACCTTTTGATAGAGAACCCTTTTTAAATATGGTTCTTGTCAATTTTATATGGTATATTTGACCAAATAAAATTACACTTTCAAATAAAGAAATCAAAATTTACTTTGGAAGATATTTTAGTAAATTCCTGATAATGTTCTCTTTTTAATGAACAGTGAAAAATAATTCATTTTAATTCCAAACTGCCATTTAATCTAATTTATTTATATGGATATATTATCTTATTTATTGGTTTAAAAGTGTAATTATATTATATTTTTACCATTTAATCCAATTTTGGTCATTGGAAGTAATTTCACATTGAAATTGGACATAAAAAAATGTCAATATTTTTATAGTTATTATTTCTTAAAACACGCCTTTTGGTTTTGACAATGGGAATTAATTTCATATTTATTACTAAAAATTATATGTTTTGAATTTGGAAAAAATGGATTTCATATTTTGAATCATGAGGTCCAAATTTTATAAATAGGTAATGTTTATTTTTAGACATTATGAATTGTAACTTCTATAAATATTTTATTTACCTTGGTTTAAAGGTAAATATGGTAAATAAGGGTAAAAATAATAAAATGATAATATTACATTTCCATCACACAAGTCAAAATCCTATTGTATAATACACGTCTGACCATGGAAATCCTTGGGTCTATTTTGGGTCCCCAGGGAGCCACATGTGAGTGAAAATGATACTTAATAAAAATTAATTTAAAGTTAAGGAAAATTTAACATAAACATATATCTATTAGTAAATGTTTTTTAATAGTTGAATATATAAGTGTTATTTTCGACTATAAATAGTAATTAGAAAGATAAAACTATTTCTCACATCATGGTATTTTATTTATAAATTTTAGACATAAAATAGATAAATTTATGTATGTCACAATAATGATATAATGATTACCTCATTAATGAATGTTTTAAATAAATGATATTATATATAAAAAATTAAATTTATTTTGAAAATTTAAATTACATCCACTAAATTTATTACTGATTATATATTTTTATCTTTGTATTAATGTATATTTTTCAAATTAATCAATTTGTAGTAGGTTTTCTAAAAGTCTTGAAATGAATAGTATATAAATTGAAATAAATGTGTTTTTAAAATGAATACAATTTTATTAAATGATAAAATAGTCTTCAAAATCCAATATTCGTCAAAATGACATATATAATGATAGAAATTTCATTAATGATCCATTTTGGGTCTCTAAAATTTTTATAGTAAATATATTAACCATATAGTATGAATATACAAGAGGACACTGTAAAAGATAAATTAGTTAACTAAAAGATAAAGCTAAAAGTTAAGGTTAATTCTATGTACTAAAATTGTATAAAACCCATTGTATGAGATTATATAGAACTATAATCACTATATAATCTAATTAAATAAGTTGGTGAGCTTTTGGAATCAAAATTCAGTTTATAATAAACTAATATTTTTAAACATTTCTAAAAACCCCTCCTCCCCTTATAAAATGCCATCACCTCTAGTCATTACCCACACCTTTCATTACCACTAAATCATCCAAAATATGCAGAAATAACCTCCCGAAATCTCTATATTAAACATATAATACATAAATTAGGCATAAGTTACTTCAAGAAAGCCTTTTGGTTCTAACCAAAGGGAGTTACCCGACATAAAGGTAACGCCTTCCCTCAAGTTCTCTTATTTTACTTTACTTCTTCACTCACTATGCACTTATTATTCTTTTTTTACAATACAAAAAAATATCCTAAATATACTAGGTTTTTTTTATGAGAGGTATTCTAACTACACTTTTACACACCTCGATCTAATAAATACGAACACACTATTTATGTGGATGGAAAACTACAGCCTCACAAAATGATGATTGTTCAATTATCTCCTACCACATTTATTGGTGGCCATTAAGATGAAACTGTATTTATATGTGATATATATTATATTTATATTGTCTCTATTCTTATTTATTTTTCATTTATATCATACCTTTATGGTTTCCATAATGGGTAAATACGATAATTTCATTTGACGATGTGCGGACTAACGCCCCCTAAAAGTGATATGACTCGTTTATAGCATACATGGAATGTATAAAGGACAGTGTTTATGAAATTATGAAAATTATATAAAATATGATATTATACTATATTAATAATATAACTATGTATCATTTTTTTTCATTCCATTAAGAATGAAAAAGATGAAATGAAAGTACATTAATGCTTACGTACATCTTACCGTCTCCATGAAAGGTTCATTTAATTTTCATATATTCAAATGATATGGACTATTATAAATACATATATAATGGATATATATTATATATATGATATCTAAATCATTAAAACCATTCTATAGATAATTTAATTTTTACCACATGGACAATTTGTAATTATAACAAGTTCATTTTTTACTCCAGTTCCGAACCTCAACAAAATGTCCAATATTAACTCAAATAATTAACTAATTATTATATAAAGGTAATAAGTGACATAAAATGAATAATAAAATTGAAAAATGTTCTTAAGAAATTATAAATTAACAAATGTTTATTAATCGGGAAATTAATGAACGAATGTGTCAAGTCGGACAAGAGTTAAGAGACTTTGTCTCAATCTCCTTTAATTGTAGCATGTTTTGATAATATAAAACTCCTTATTTTATATGGTTTATAATAAATTTTTTTGAAGATTAATTTCATTCAATGGGGATCTTTTTTCTATAAATAATTTTACTAAATGAAAAATGGAATTTTTTTAACGTTTGCAACAACAAAGACCTCTCCACCACCGTAATCATTATTTGGATTCCACTATAAGTATTAATGTTTTTTTAAATGAAAAATAAACCCCTCATTCTATTTTTGGGTGTGTTGGTATTGAAAATGGTTTTGGAAATGGATTGATTATTTTAATATCTTGAGATTGTTTAATTCTATTGCCGATGAAATGTTATTAACGAAATGTTTAAATTTGAAATATTTTTTGTGTTATGGTTTTATAATGGTACTTGGACATTTGACGGGTGGTTATGTGATTAACCAATTGACAGGTGGTGTTGTGATAATCCAATATGGGTGGTTATTTTATATCCTCCAATGCATTGTGTAGGTAATTTGTCTATAAGGATACTTCATTTAGTTATATGTGTGTAAGTCGACCATATGGTTATTTTATTTAAGTATGTTTATGTCTCATGTTACATTTATATGTTTTGTGTGATTTATATGGGTTTTATGGTAATATTTTGGTTAAAAAAGTGTATAAAATGAGATTTTATATAGTGAAGTGTATTTAATACTTCATAAAGGTGAAAAGTATTACTTAGGATAAAGTATTCAAGGTTTATTTTTTATTTAAAAAAAACTAACATTTTCCTACTTTGTGTATGCATTACTAATATTTTTATGCTCATCCCATGTTTTTGAAATGATTATCACATGACTTAAAGTAGAATAAGGTCAAGTATGGGATCAAGGAAAATTCATGATGATTAAAACAAGGAACTTAACATGATTCTTTTCTTTTAAGAATTTTTATTTTATGAAAAAAATGGATACTGAGTTGAAGTGTCTATATGTAATATTAAATATTTTATATATATGTTATGAACTAATTCTATAATGCTCTAAAACTGAAAATATCCCCAATGTGAATTATTAGCATATTTTAAAATTATGTAATGTTCAAGGCTGGGGCCTTATAGTTGGTATTAGAGGCCGATTTTGACAATTTAAGAGTTAAAATATTGATAAATTAATATCCATAAATTAATTTATGTTAAGATTAAAATGATATAGCATTTACATATTACCATGTTTATTCACCTAAGATATTTCTATGTTAAGAATGTTTTTTTATAGTGAAAATAGGGAAACTGTGGTGGGAAGGCATACAAAGGGAAATGACCTTCCAAATCAGCATCCACAGATGGTCAGAATTAGAATTAAGTAGTTTGTTACAGTGGTGGTTTAGTTAACTTAGGTGATAAATGGTTATTGTGTTTGTAGATTATATTTTGGTATATTATAAAATCTGCGAGGAACATAAAATTCAATGAAGTATTGTTTTAAAAATATTAAAAGAAAAGAAGTGATATGAAAAGTTTATTAAGTTTGAGTTTTGGTACAAAAAATTTAAATCATTGGTTACATTGATTAAAAAAATCTAATAACTATTGATCCTGCCAAAAAAAAGTTGTTAAAGAATGTCCAACACTTACAAATATAACTGATTTTTATAGTTTTATTGGGTTTTTAGGATATTAGAGAAGGATTGTAGAGAATTTTGCACGGTTATATATCCCACTGACTATGTTAACTTGAAAAGGTGTTAAATTTATCTAGAAAAAAGAATTTGATGATCGTTTTTCAGAATTGAAATGAATATTGGTGAATGCTATAAATTTTGCACTGCCTTCCAGAAATGGTGAGTTTGTCATATACAATGATGCTTCATTTAAAGGACCTGGTTTTGTCCTTATGAGGAATTATTCGGTAATTTCTTATTCTTCACATCATTTGAAAACTGATGGGTTAAATTACACTTCACATGATTTGGAATTAGCTCCTATTTTTTTGCTTTAAAAATTAGAGGTATAATTTGTTTTGATTAAAATGTGAAATGTATACTGACAAAAAATTTGAGGTATATATTCACATAGACATAATTGAACATGAGACAGAGAATATGGCTAGAAAAATTAAGGATTATGATTTCAATATTCATTACCATCAAGAAAAAAATAAAGTGGCAGATGCTTTGAGTCAAAAAAGTTATGCTACATTAACCATGTCACGTTTCAAACAAGATTATTTGATTAACGGTTTGATGATCATTGACATAGAAGTTGTTTGTGTAGAAAATTCCTCCGTTTTGTTTCTGGTGGTCGTGAAATAATATCTATCAGACAGAATGAAACAAGTGCAGAAGGAAGACATTGAGTTGAAAAAAAGGTAAAATTGGTTCAGAAGGGTATGTTACCTGAGTTGAATATTAATAGAGAATGTTTTTTGTGGTTTTGAAAGAGATTATGTGTGCCTTGTGATTCACAGTTTAAGAAAGAGTTGTTATAGGAAGCTCATAGTTCTCCATTTTCAGTTCATCCTTGTAGTAATAAGATGTAAATGGATCTTCAAGAGTTTTATTGGTGGGATGAAATGAAAAAAGATATTTCAAACATTATTGTGAAGTTTTTAACTTGTCAATAGGATAAATAAGAGAAAAAATTACTGAATGGAATGCTTCAGACTATACCAGTTCCAGAGAAGAAATTGGAAAATGTGTCCATGGATTTTATCATGGGATTACTGAAGACTTTATGAGGTAATAATGCAATCTAGGTTAATGTTGATCAATTGACTAAATATGCTCATTTCCTTCATATTCAAGATACTTTTTCTCTATATCAACTTTTTTGATTGTAAGTTAATGAGATAATCAGGTATCACGGAGTTCACATATCCATTTTATCTGACCATGTTCCCAGGTTTACTTCTAACTTTTGGAAAGGCATTCAAATGCTGTTGGGTACTGAATTATATTTTAGTATATCTTTTCATCAAAAATCAGATGGGTAGTCAGAACTAAGAATTCAGACATTGGGAATTATTTTTTGTTCTTTTTTAATGGATAACTAGGGAATTTAGGGCAAACATATTTCTTTGGTTGAGTTTTCATATAATAAAATTTTTCATTCCAATATACAGATGGAACCATTTGAGTCATTATATGAAAAGTGGTGTCAAACACCAGATTTTTGGAATGAAGTAGGAAAAAGGAAGTTAATGGGACTAGAATTGGAAGAAGATATTCTGAAAAAAAGTTTAATTTATTCAAAATCACATGAGAATAGCAAGGAGTAGGTAGAAAAGTTATGTGGATAACCAGAGGAATGGTCATTCTTTCGAGGTAGGTGATCATGTATTTCTCAATGTTTTTCCATGGAAAAGTGTGATGCATTTTGGTAAATATGGAAAGCTGAGTTCAAGGTTCATTGGACCCTATGAAATCGAGGACAAAGTTAGATTTGTTACATATAGATTGGATTTACCTCCAGGTTTATCCCAGGCACACAATGTTTTTCTTGTTTCAATGTTGAGAACGTATATGTCAGATCCATCTCATGTTTTGAGTCCAGAGGTAGATCAGTTAGAAGATAATCTCTCTTATAAGGAACAACCAGTCAAGATTCTTGATCTAAGAGAGAAAGTGTTTCTAAATAAGGTAATTCATCAGGTAAATGTTTTGTGGAAAAACCATTTGGTTGAAAAGGAAACTTGGGAATCTGAAAATTCAATGAGGGATAAATACCCCCATTTATTTTATAAGTGAATAAAATTGCGAGGATGAAATTTCCAAAATATGGGAAGGAAGTAATATTCTAGGTAAATAGAGGATATGATATTTTAATATTTATTAATATTTGTGAATTAAATATTAATTTTTCTTTTAATGGGATGCTATGTTCGATGGCGTACCCGACACACAACAATGGGTTTCTCCGAAGTCTTATGTTGCGCACAATGCAGAGTCATATTGAAAAATAATAATATATTATTATTTTAAATCATAGTAAACACCTAGCCATTGTATTAGAGGCAATGAATATGACTGACTATAATATAACTATACATGTTTGTTAAATGTATTCACTTTTATCCAATAAAAGTTAGATGCTTAAATTTTGAACGAATCCAATTTTAAGCATAAATACAATAATATTTTATAAAAGGTCGATCTAACACTATTTTATAGAGAACACTTTTTAAATTTCATTTTTATCAATATTATATGTACTATTTTTATAAATAAAATTCTTCTTTAGAATTGGGACATAAAAATTAACTTTGAATGAAAATTTGGTATTTTTCTGATAATATTCATTTTTTTAATTAATAGTGATAATTACAACATTTTAATTTAAAACATTCTTTTAATCTAATTTATTTATATGGTTTTATTATATTTTTTATTTATTTTAGAGTAATTAGATTATATTTTTACCATATATTCCAATGTAAGTCATTTGATGTAATTTCAATTTTAAATTGGACATAAACAAATGTCAATCTTTTTATAGTTATTATTTCTTAAAAACATACTCTTTGGTTTTGACAATGGGAATTAATTTTAAATTAATTTATGAAACATCTATGTTTTGAATTTGGATAAATTAATTGCATATTTGGAATTAGGAGGTCCAAATAGTGTAAAAAATTAACTTTTATTTTTTGAAATTATGTATATAAATTTAGTAAATATTTTATTGACTGTGGTTAAAGGGTAAATCTGGTAAATAAGAGTACAACAATAATATTATAATAATATTAAATTACCCTAACATGTGTTCTAATCCAATTGGCTGACATTTTTCCGACCATGGGCCTCTTTGAGTCAATTTCAGGATCCCATGGATCCACTTGCAAGTGAAAATGACACTTTATAAATATTAATTTAATGATAATGAAAATGTAACATAAATATATATCTCTTATTAATATAATTTTTATAATGGGATATATAGGTGATATTTTCGACTATAAAGAGTAATTAGAATGATAAAAATATTTCATACATCATGGTATTTTATTTACTATTATTTGAAAACAAATAAATAAATGTATTTATGACACAATTATGATGTTATGATTACCTCATTAATGAATGTTTCAAATCAATATGATTATAAATGTAACTCCCTGGCCCCAGTTACCCAGAGTCGGTGAATTGTTTTAATACATTAGCATGATTACAAGGAATCACGTCCCGAAATACCGATCAGTTTACCAGACATGGAAAATAGATTACATATATGGACGTTACATTACAATTTAGAAAATAAAACACAACATAAATGTTCCATTGAGAATGAAATTAATGCCGTAGCTTAACCCTACTTATCACTCATAATACACTTCTTTGAATCTTGAGAAAAATAAAATATTGAAAGGGTTGAGCTCAGATTCTCAGTAAGGATAACAATATAGCAGAAACTTTCATAAATAAGAATAAACATTTAAGGAAATGTATAAGACTAAAACAAAAGAATTTTTAAACATAAATTTCAGAATAATATGGGAAATATGCAATAAATTAATTCCATTTACTTATTCACATTGGATATTCTACTAGTCAAAAAATCACATGCAATATCAATAGCCACTTTCATAATAATGGAATGCGTAATGTCAGACTATCATAACCACATAGTCAAGGGCCTGTGCTAAGACTACAAATAAGATTTTGTCAAGGCCTTGTGCCAAGACACTAGTTTGTCTCATGAGACCTACCAATGCATCGTGGAGCTATATCGGGCTACACCCGTCACTTACTAAGTCCAATGCATTTCTCATATGAACCGGTTTAAACATAACATAAACATTCATAATAAAACTAGCATATGAAATGTCAATAATTTCTCCATAAACCATGAATGGTATAAATATTAAACATCCATAGTAAATTATATCACAAAACCTTCAATACAATATGAATGTTTTGTATCATAATAAATCAACTTTAAATAAGCTTAAAATCCATCAAAGGATGTTGACATATATGAAATCAAAACTAGTTGAGGGAAATATATCATTTATTGAAATCATTTATAGGTCACATAATTATAAAATAAAGAATTTAATTTTAAAATATTCTTATAAGATTTTAAGGGAGACTTTGACAATTTTATAATAGTGTAATATATCCACACCCTCCGTATAAGTTAAAAAAGCATTATTACCTTAATTATGTCGAAAAGGTTAAAAAGGACCTTGTTTGGAAAACGATAGAAATATTATTTATAAAAATCTTATAAAAAAGTAAAAAAAGGTTATAAATGACTTTAACCCATAGTCCTTAAAATAGTAAGAATTATTTTAAATACATTTTTCAGAAACATGGATGTGGATGATAAAGAGGCCCCAGTAGATAAATACGTATAAACAACCTCAGATAATAAAGAGATTGTGAAATAAACCCTTAACAATTTGGTAACATATGAAACATAGACCCTATGAAAGATGTATCATTCAATGAATATGTAAATACAAATAAATTATTGTGTATTACACAAATAATACAATTATGGGCAGTACATACACCACACAAAAGGTAATAGTGGCAATATGGTATGAATCTCACTGGAATAAGGAGTGAGATGAAAACCCCTTACGTTGCACTTTCCGTTAGTCGAGGGTACGTTTAACCTCTAGTATGAAGATATTAGTATGTTATTAGAGTATCCCTGAACAATATTAGTATTTATGATATCATACATGATTCATTAATGACTTTATAATACCCATTTAATAATAATTTCCATGTTAAATTAACATTTCGATTAATTATCGCTTTCTTTATCGTACATGTTTTAATTTTTCACTCTTGACTGTATCACTTAGAACAATATTTAAATGATTCCAGAATATAAAAAATTATTTATATATCATACATATTTAGAATATAAGTATGTATAATAGACATATATATGTAATGAAAAACATCGTTTATGGAGACGGTAGTCCGTACGTACGCATAAACACTATTTCCATTTTCATATCGTATTGAACGGAACTAAGTGAATAAGATATATGTAAGTACATATATATATATATATATATATCTCCAGTAGAATTATTATGTCATATATTAAATACTTATTAGTAATATATATTTTTATAATTGTCGATGAATGATGATCGTGGAAATAAATCTCATCAAGTCGTGGAGATGTTAATCCGTACGTACGCAGAAGCGACAATGTCAATTCCTTAAAGGTGTGAAATTGGATGGTATATTAATTTTACAGAGACATTATTATGTTGTTTTCTTTATTTATATACATATTACTCATCTTTATATCCATCCAAATAACATAGTGTTGAATAAAAAATTACACCATGATGTGCAGACGGTAAGCCGTACGTACTCATGAATGGTGACATTATCATTCATAAGATGGGTAGAATAATGAATATAGTTGTATCATATTCATAATAACATCATAGTATATAGAAGATACTATATTTATTATTTTAGAATAGAAACAACAAATAAAGACTAAGTGGAAGAATAAGAGAACTTGAAAGAGGGTGGTGAAATCATTACCTCTTTTTCGGGTTCTTCCTTTTGATTTGATCAAAAGGGATCCTTAAGTTGAATTTATGACCAAAGGAAGGCCTCTAGGATGAACGTAGGATAGTTGCGAGGATATTTGGTCAGGGATTGTCTGAGCCAAATGGCTTTGGTGGTGATACTTTGAGAAAATGGGAATGCCCTTTTATAAGAGGTGTGATTGTCACTTTAGGAAAAGATTAAAGTATTAATCTATTATACAATCATATTCGGTTTATAATGGTTCCAAACGAATTTATTTCGATCTTTAGGTGGTTATGGGTCTATATCCTCTCAACTAATAGGTTTTATACAAGTTTAGGATACCATTTTAACCTTATCGTTTAGATTTAACTCTTAGATAAATAGTCTAACCTTTACCGTGTTTTCTTGTATTCTTAATCTATATGGTTAATAAACTTACTATAAACTTCCAAGAGAACCTCAAGAGGCTCATTAATGATATATATAATATTATTTAAGCCCTTTGTCTGAACCTTACATTTTTATGAATATTATATCACCCAATAACATAGTATTTTTTTTAAATATTAATTTATGTCAATTTTGACACTATTTGGTATTTTGTTTTTGTAAAAGTCATCACAACTTGATTAATTCAAAAAATATACATTGAAGCATCCCTCACATGTTATATTCACCGATAAAATTCATGTATTTCATAAAAACATTGAAGTTATATTTATTTTAATATTTATAATACCATTCATTTGATTCTTTCCTTAATAAGGTAATTACTACATCATCATTGTGACATAAATAAATTTAATTATTCAATTTTCTAAAAAAAACACCATGATGTAGGAATTTTATTTATATTTCCAATGAATATTTATGGTAAAAAATATTACTTATATAACACCATATAAAAATTAATTACTAAAAGAGTTTTGTTTATGTCAATTTTGTCTCTACTTGAAATTAATTAATCTAAAGTGTCATTATCATTCATAAGTGTCTCTATGGGGTCCCGAAATCATCCCAAGGATGCCCATGGTCGGCCATTACTCATCCAATAGGGCTAGGACATGTTTTAATGTAATTTTTAATTATTAAAATATTCTTTTTTCTTTTGAATTTTCCTATTTACATTTAACATCGGTAAATAAAAGTCCAAAGTTACTATTCATCAAAAATTAATTTCATCTTATTGAACCAAATTTTACTTACTGAGGATAACCGTGTCTCTTGTATTTTTTAAATTCCACTCAGAGAAGTGGTAAAATTATGTTTTATGTGAATTTATAAATTCTCCTAGGAGGTGGATATTAGACGGTGAAAAGTTCAATAAAATTTTTATATATCTAAAATCATTATAAACTGACTCCAATTATTTACAATGAATTTATATAGGTATTATGTAACTCTTTTGAACTAAAATAAATTTAAATTAAATAAATAATTCTTTAAATAAAAAGCTGGTTTTAAACAATAACTTAGTATTTTTACTATTCATCATAAATTGAAAGTTTTCAGAAAAATACCAAAAATTCACCCTAGGATAATTTCAATATTCTGAATCCAAAAATTATGTCTATTTTACCAAATTAAAAACATAGAAGTTGAATTTATTAATTTAAAATTAATTCCCATTGTCAAAACCAAAAGGCGTATTTTTAAGAAATAATAACTATCAAAAGGTCGACACTTGTTTATGCCCAATTTCAATGTAAAATTACTTACAATGTCCAAAATTGGATTAAACGGTAAAAATATAATCTATTTATACTTACAAACCATAAAATTTATAATTTAAAACTATAAATTATTTTTATTAAAAAAGTGGTTTTCAGTTAAAATATAGAATTTTTACTATTCAACCAAATATTAAAGTTATCATAAAAACTCCAAAAATTTATTGAAACTAAATTAGTATGTACCGATTCTAAAGAATAAGTTTATTTTGTCAAATTTAATATATAAAAGTTTCAAATATGGGGTTTAAAATTGGTTCGCCATTAAAAGGCGGTAAAATTGCATTTTTTGAAAAGTACTTTTTTATCTGAAAAAAATTTATTTGTTCTGAAACTCTTTCTAGGAAAAACATAATATGGATTCTAAAATTATAAAGAATATATAAAGTTCAAAATTTAGTTAATACTATTCATAACTGCTCTATAACGGCTAGTTTGGTAAGTTGTGGTGCGCTTGAACTCATTATTGCCTGTAGTGCAACTTATTGAATTATTTTGAAGAAATAATGTACTATGAAATCTTTGGGTGTTACATTCTTAACTCCTTCAATAAATTGCGTCCTTTCAATTTAAAATTGTTCTTCTAAAATAAAAGGTTTAAAATAGAAAATACTTTTGTGGGAAGACTCACATCAGAAATTGGGTTAATAAAATTTAGTCTTAACAAGAGGAAAAGGGGAATGAAAATGTAACCACCAAATTATGATCTCTATTAGGAGAACATTGGTGGAAAATGGAGACATATAATTGGAGGAAAAACATAAATATTTAGACGGAGTGATTGAGGTCATCAGTCACAAAGAATTATAGAATTGAAGGCCTCAAATACATCAATCTATGATGATTTAAAATTTCATTAGTTCCAAAAAACATAAGGTATTAGGATAACACATTATTAGTTTTAATATCCCTTACCTAATGTTTAAGAATTAATTAATTCATAGAATAATAGAAGAAAAACACTATATATATACTTAAAAAGTAGAGTTCCATCCTTTAACAAATTTCTACCACAAACTCATCTTTCACTCTAAATGATAATGGAACTAAAAAAAATATTCTATTTATCCTATTCGTATAGGGTTAAAAAAATGAATTTATAATTAATCTACCCGATAATTTTAAAAAAACTACATTATTCAATCCAAGACATTACATGGGTCAGTGGCATGTGATACACCCTTGTCGCCCTTCAGTTGCGGGTTCAAGTCTCGCGGCCTTGCCGGACGCGACGGGTTGCCGCCCGACCTCCGAGTTGTCCTTTTTTTGGAAATCCAAAAATTATCTCAAACTATACTTATCTAGAATACATCTGTCCAAACTCACAGTCTAAAATTTATAGGGAAGTTAAACACAATGAAAATCCTCTTTTCCACGTAATAACATGTGAAAACATTCATCATGTATTCTTTTAAAACACTACAACATACTGAATTACCAGAAAACCTTATTGATTACATTCATGCTCCCTTATTCATTATAGAATACTGGATATGCTCCTTCTATGAAAAATTGTTGTAAACTCAAACAACGATGGAATATACAAATCATTAATCAGTTTCAAGGTAGTCAAGAATATCCAATATAATTTATTCAAATAAAACATGTATTATTCAAAAATAACAACCTCAGTATTAGAACCATATTATGGTTTATATTTCTCTCAACCATATATTTTCCAAAAATTTAACCTTATATTGTGTCACTTTTCTTGGATCCACACAATCTCATGTCCTTAATTAAATAGCACTGCAGTACAATCCTTATATACTCCATAATTATTATAACCAGTACATCGTTGATACAACACTCAAATGACATAATTATTTAGTAACATCATAACAACTCTAATCATTCATCCTCATCTGTGGTAGTATCATAACATTATTATTATTCAATATCATCATTTGGAGCATAATTTGATGATTTGGACATTGGTTCACGTAGTGTCCTAACTCCTTGTAGATTAAGCATTGTACATTTGAAACCTTTTTCCTACCCTTGCATCACATACATGGTATCCTTTTTCTCCACACATAGAACAAACTCTCATTCCCTTCAGGAAAGTTATAGGGTGTTTCTTCCCACTGTTATCATGTATAGGAAAATTATTCTTTTTCCCTCTTCCCTATATCTATATTTCTATTTCCATCATTTTCTTCTCTTGCTTCCCTTCAAAGCATAGGACTCAGAGAATTCTTTACTTATCTTATTAACACATGATACTATTTCTTAATAAGTTGAGAATACATGGGAGATAATTTCTCTTCTAAATGTTGGCTTAATACCATGAAAGATATGATTTTTCTTACTCTTTGGATCATATGTATTGCTGGAGTTCACATTCCTTCTACTGGGCACCATTTCTATACAATGGAATACACTATGTCAGTTTATGAATTGCAATGAATAATTACAAACTGGGAAAATACCTAAGATAGATTGAACAGTTTATGGACATAATCCATAATCATACAAATGTTTTATTGTTAGAATTATATACTAATAAAACCTTCATAATGGTTTGTAAAAAAATGAGAATTATCCTAAGCATATCACCCGGGAGGGTCGTAACCAAGAGTGCGGTAAGGCCCGTTGTCATGCACCAGTTCCCATTCAAGTGTAACTCAAAGCACTGTTTACGGGTTTTACCCCTAGGTACATATGTCCCAGAGCCGCCTATACCTACTCGTATCCAGACAGGGATGTATTGGTTGGAAAACTCAAAAATCTCTACAATACCATATTCCTAGAAAGTTATTCTATACTAATCCTCAAAGTATATCTTAGGGTAATGTTCTCTAATCAAAGTTTATCTAAATCTAGTTTCCATGGTTATTGATAAACTTCCTCTGATACCAACTGTACCTCCCCGACCCCAGTTACCCAGAGTTGGTGCATTATTTTAATACATTGGCATGATTACAAGGAATCAAGTCCCGAAAGACCGATCATTTTAGCAGTCTTAGAAAATAGATTACATACATTGACATTACATTACACTTTAGAAAATAAAACACAACATAAATGATCCTTTGAGAATGCCATTAATTCTATAGCTTAACCCTTATTATCAATAATAATACACTTTTTTCAATCCTGAGAAAATTAAAACATAGAAAGGGGTGATCTCAGATGCTCAGTAAGGATACCAATATAGCAGAAACATTCATAAATAAGCATAAAAATTTAAGGCAATGTATAAGAGTAAAACAAAATATTTTCTAAACTTAAACATCAGAATAATATAGAAAAGATACAATAAAATAATTCCATTTACTTATTTATATAGATATTCTACT
Source organism: Viscum album (assembly GCA_963277665.1). Classification (NCBI taxonomy): domain Eukaryota; kingdom Viridiplantae; phylum Streptophyta; class Magnoliopsida; order Santalales; family Viscaceae; genus Viscum; species Viscum album. The sequence goes on along the minus strand of OY728141.1, from coordinate 584,341,171 downwards.
AGTTGAAAAAACACATACAATATCAATAGCCACTTTCATAATGATGGAATGCATAATGCCAGACTATCATTATCACATAGTCAAGGCCTTGTTCCAAGACTACAAAAATATTTTTGTCAAGGCCTTGTTCCAAGACACTATTTTGTCTCATGAGGCCTACCGATGCATCAAGGAGCTATAGCGAGCTCCACTCGTCACTTTCTAAGTCCAATGCATTCCTCATATAAACAGGTTTAAACATAACATAAACATTCGTATTAAAACTAGCATACCAAATGTCAATAATTAATCCATAAAACATGAATGGTATAAAAATAACACATCCACATTCAATAATATCACAAAAATGTTAATTCAATATGATTTTTTTCATCATAATAAATAAACTTCAAACAAGCTTAAAATCCATCAAAGGATGTTGATAGCGATGAAATCAAAACTATTTGAGAGAAATATCTCTTTTTTTGAAATCATTTAAAAGTCACATAATTATAAAATAAAACATTTACTTTGAAAATATTCTAACAAGATTGTAAGGGAAATTTCGATGATTTTATAATGGAGGAAAATAGCCGCACCCGCCGTATAAGTTAAAAAAACATTCTTACCTTATTTCTGTCGAAAAGGTTAAAAATGACCTTGTTTGGAAAATGACGGAAAGATTCCTTTATAAAAATATTATAAACAGAAAAAAAAGGGTATAATTGACTTTCACCCATAGTCAGTAAAATAGTAAGAATTATTTTATATTCATTTTTAAGAAACATGGATGTGCATGATAAAGAGGTCCCAGCAGATAATTACGTATAAACAAGCTCAGATAATGAAGAGATTGTGAAATAAACCCTTACGAATTTGGTAACTTACGAAACATAAACCCTATGAAATAATTATCATAAAATAAATATGTAAATACACATAAATTAAATTGTATTACACAAATATTACAACTATGGGTAGTACATACACCACACAAAAGGTAATAGTGGCAATATGGCATGAATCTCACGGGAATAAGGAGTGAGATGAAATCCCCTTACCTTGCACTTTACTTTAGTTGAGAGTACATTTAAACTCATGTATGAAGATTGTATTATGTTATTAAATTATAATATAACCATATTAGTATTTATGATATCATACATGATTCATTAATGACTTTATAATACCCATTTATTAATAATTTCCATGTTAAATTAACATTTCGGGTAACAATTTATTTCTTTATCGTACGTCTTTCTACTTGTTACTCTTGATTGTATCACTTATAAAAAGATTTAAATACTTACATAATATAAAACATTATTTATATATCATATTTTTAGAATAAAAATATGTATAATGTAATTCCCCGACCCTAGTTACCTAGAGTCGGTGCATTATTACATAACATTGGCATGACCACAGAAGATCAAGTCTCGAAAGACCGATTTGTTTAGTAGTCTTGGAAACAATAGATACATTCATAAAGTTTACATTACAACATAAATTGAAAACTAAACCAAAATCTTGTCTCCACACTCATATCCCCTTATACTATCCTTGCAGGTTATTCATAAAATACTTCTTCACGTCCTGGAAAAAATAAAACATAGAAAGGGGTGAGATCAAATGCCCAGTAAGGATAACAATATAGTGGAAACTTTCATAAATAATCATAAACATTTATATAAATGTATAAATAAAACAAAATCCTTTTAAACATGAACTTCAGAATAATATAGAAAAAATAAAATGAAATAATTCCATTTAATTATTCACATGGATATTCTACTAGTCGAATAATCACATGCAATATCAATAACCACTTTCATAATGATGGAATGCATAATGCCAGACTATCATAACCACATAGCGAAGGCCTCATGCTGAGACTAAAAATAAGATTTTGTCATGGCCTTGTGCCAAGACACTAGTTTGTCTCATGAGACCTACCGATGCAGTGAAGAGCTATAGCGGCCTCCACCCGTCACTTATTAAGTCCAATGCATTCCTCATATGAACAGGTTTAAACATAACATAAACTTTCATATTAAAAATAGCATAGAAAATGTCAATAATTTCTTTATAAACCATGAATGGTATAAAAATAACACATCCATATTCAAACATATCATAAAACTATCAATACAATATGGAAGTTTTGCATCATAATAAATAAACTTCAAATAAGCTTAAAATCCCTCAAACGATGTTGACATAGAAGAAATCAAAACTATTTGAGAGAAATATCTCTTTTTTTTAAATAATTTAAAAGTCCCATAATTATTAAATAAAACATTTAATTTGAAAATATTATTGTAAGCTTGTAATGGAAGCTTCTACGACTTTATAATGGCAGAACATAGCTGAATCCTCCGTATAAGTTAAAAAGACATTCTTACCTTAATTCTGTCGAAATGGTTAAAAAGGATCTTCTTTGGAAAATGATGAAAAGATTCCTTTATAAACTTATTATAAAAAGTCAAACAAGGGTATAAATGACTTTAACCCATATTCTATAAAATATTAAGAATGTTTTGAAATACATTTTTATGAAACGTGGATGTGGATGATAAAAAGGTCCTAGTAGATAATTACGTATAAAAAACCTTGGATAATGAAGATATTTTGAAATGACCCTTACCTTGTAATCTTCTATAGTAGATGGTATCTTAACCTCATTTTTAATAGTTAAAAAATTGTTAAGAAATTATACAATAACCATATACATAATTATGATATCATATATGATCTTCTAATAATGCTTTGTTAATAATACTTTAGTATTATCGTCGTTTGGGGTGTTAACTTACTCATTTTATTTTATATGTTTTGTTACATAAGTCGTGTTTGTTATGGATAGGTTGTATATTATTCATATCCAGAATGATATAAAGTTATTAAACATTAATTTTTATCATAAAATGAGAAATAGTCTTGAATGGATACGATGTGGAATGTATCTCATCTTGTTCGTGGAGACGGTAGTCCGTACGTACGCACGAGCGACAATATCATTATTATGATATTAAAATAATATATAATTGGATGTTATATCATATATACAGAAACATTATAATGTTATATTTATTATTTAAATGAATTAAAGATCATTATTATACCCATCCAAATAATAATATATTTAATAACAATTACACCACGATGTGGAGATAGTAAGTCGTACGTACGCACGTATGGTGACATGTCATTCAAAGGATGGATAGAATACTGAACATGGTTGTAACATATTTATAATAAAATCATAGTATATATAATATAATGTAGTTATTAATTTATAATGGGAATAACAATGAAATAATAAGTTGAAGAAGAAATGAACTTGAAAAAGGGTGGTGAAAACAATACCTCTTCTTTGGGTTCTTACTTTTGATTTGATCAAAAGGGATCCTTAGGTTTGGTTTTTGATAAAACTAAGTCCTCTAGGTTGAATTTAGATAAGTTTAGAGAGTATTTGGGTAGGGTTTTTCTGATCCAAAAGGCTTTGAAGGTGTGAATAATTGGTTAGAAGTGGTGTCCTTTTATAAGGGGGGGGGGGGGGGGAGGGGCACCTTAGGAACATCTAGAAATATTATTTTATAATAAATTCATATTCAGTTTATAATGGCTCCATAGTGTATTATTTAATGGTTAAGGTGGGGATGGGTCGAAAACCACTCCACCAAGAGAATTTAGACAGGTTTGGGTCATTATATTAACCTTATCTTTTATTTTTTAACTCTTAGTTAATTAGTTTGACATTTACCATGTCACTTTGTATTTTTATATTATATAGTTAATAAACATACTATATACATTCAAGAGACCCCCAAGTGGTCCATTAATGATACACATATCATGATATAAGTCTCTTGGCTGAACCTTAGATTTTTAGGAATTGAATATCAATCAATAATATAATATTTGTTTTAAAAACTCTTTTATGTCAATTTTGACACTATTGGGTATTTTGTTTTTGATAAATTTATAACAGCATTATTACTTTTAAAAAAATTTATATAAACAATAATAATATGTTATAATAACCTAGAAAATTATATTAATTTATAAAAAGTCTCAAATTACATTTATTTGAGTATTTATAATAGTAATTATCTTAATATTTCATTAATACGGTAATTAATGTATCATCATTGTGTCAAAAATAAATTAAATTATTTAATGTCTAAAAATTATTAATAAAATACCCTTATGTAGGAAATTTGATTATCTTTCTAATTAATATTTATAATAAAAAATATAACATATATAACCCTATGTATAAATTGTTTTTCAAAAAGATATATGCTTATGTCATTTTTGTATTTACTTTAACTTAATTAATATAATGTGTCCCTATCACCTACAAGTGGATCCATGGGGTCCCAAAATCGACCCAAATATTACCATGGTCAGACTTGTATCCACCAATAAGGTTATGACACGTTTTATGGTAATTTATTATTATTATAAGATTATTTTTTTCCTTTATTTACCAGATTTACCCTTTAACATGGTAAATAAAATATTTACCGAAGTAATTATTCAAAATTCCTAAAAATGAAAGTTACATATTTACAATTTGGACATCCTGATTCCAAATATGGAATCCATTTTTCCAAATTTAAAACACAGAAGTGAGAGAAATTAATTTAAAATTAATTCCCGCTGTCAAAACAAAAAACGTGGTTTTAAGAAATAATAACTATCAAAAGATTGACACTTGTTTATGTCTGGTTTAATTGTGAAATTATGTATAGTGACCAAAATTGTATTAAATGGTAAGAATATATTCTAAATATACTTTCAAACCACTCAAATTAATAATTTATCACTACTAATTATTTTGATTAAAGAAGTTGTTTTTAATTAAAATTTTGTAATTTTCACTATTCATCAAAATATAAATGTTATCCGAAAACTACCAAAATTTCACCCGAGGCTAAATTTGATATTCCGAATCCAAAAATGAAGTCCATTTTTAGAGATAAAATTTATAAAATTTCAAAAATTCGTTATTACTATTCATAACAGCTACTTTGATTGGTTGTGGTGTGTGATAGAACTCGAAGTTGCGTACAACACACGCTACTATATTATTCGAAGGGAAACGTACCATGGAAGCTTGGAGTGTTACATTATCCCATCCTTCAAATAATTTTGTCCTTGAAATTTCTATAATTCTACCACATCAATGGAATCAGGTGATTCTTCATCATAAGTTCCTCAGGTTCCCACGTTGCTTATTCCATTTTATGGTTTCTCCATAGAATTTTTACCAGACGAGTCGTCCGGTTTCTCAGTACTCGTTCTCTCATATCAAGAATCCTAACGGGCTCTTCACAATAAAAGATATTGGGTTCCAATTTTAATTTCTCATAGGTGAGTACATGTGTTGGGTCAGGCATGTATTTTCGGAACAATGATATGTGGAACACATCATGAACATTAGAGAGATTTGGCGGTATTTCCAAACAGTAAGCTACATCCCCAATTCGTTCTAGAATTTCGAAAGGTCTGATATACATGGAACTCAATTTACCTTTCTTACTAAACTGTATAACTCCATTCCATAGTGATACCTTCAAGAAATCATGATCTCCTACCTGAAATTCCAAATCCTTCCTTCGGTTATCAGCATAGCTCTTCTGCCTACTTTGAGCTGCTTTGATGTGGTTTTGGATTACCTTCACCTTTTCCATCGTTTCCTCCACCGGTTCTGGACCTATGAGTTTTCTTTCACCAACTTCATCCCAACAGGTCGGTGTGAGACATTTATTTCCATATAAATCTTCATATTGTGCCATCTGAATACTCGAATGGAAGCTATTGTTATAGGAAAATTCTACCATAGGTAAATATTGATACCACATACCCTAAAAGTCAAGTGAGAAAGATCTCAACATGTCTTCTAAGGTTTGAATAGTCTATTCTGATTGTTTATCTGTTTGAGGGTGGTAGGCAGTGCTCAAATGAAGTTCAATATCCAAGGCCTTCTGAAGACTCTTCCAGACTCTTGAAGTAAAATGGGGATCATGATAAAAACAATCGATAGGGGTACTCCATGAAGTCTCACAACTTCCTTAATATATAGTCTTTCTAGACATTCTAGTGGTAGATCTTCTCTTATAACAAGAAAATGTGTTGTCTTGGTAAGATGATCAACAATAACTCATATTGCAATGTTCCTTCTAGGAGTCTTTGGTAGCCCCTTGACAAAGTCCATCATAATATTGTCCCACTTAAACTCAGGTATGGGAAGAGGTTGCAATACACCACCAGGCTGTTGCCTTCCAGCTTTAACATTTTGAAAAACCATACATCATGACACAAAATCAGCAATCTCCCTCTTCATGTTGTCCCAACAAAATTGTTCCTTCAAATCTCTATACATTTTGGTGCTCCCAGGGTGTATAGAGAAATTGGAACTATGAGCATCATCCAAAAATTCCCTTTTTAGATCAGGTATATCGGGAACACAAAGTCTCTTCAAAAAATTTTAAAATTCCTTCTTCATACACAAAGTCTCTCAATCTCCCATCATTCACAGCTTTAATATTCTTTTGATATTCTTCATCATCTGTCTGAGAACTCTTAATCCTTTCTAGTAAAGATGGTTTTGAAACCATTTGAAAAAGCATTGATGTTTCACCTTCCTTGATTATTCCCATTTCCATCTTCACTAGATCCATGAAAATTGGATCCCTTTCAATTCTCATATTGTTCAAAACTCCATAATCTTTTCTGCTCAAAGCATCTTCCATCTTATTTTCCTTCCCCGGGTGGTAGTGTATCGTGCAATCATAATCCTTGAGTAATTAAAGACATCTCTTTTGCCTCATGTTGAGTTCTTTTTGTGAGAAAATATACTTCAAACTCCTGTGATCTTTATAAATCTCACATTTTTCACCATAGAGGTAGTGTTTCCATATCTTCAAAGAAATGATCATAGCTGCTAACTCGAGATCATGAGTAGGATAGTTTTTCTCATGAATTTTCAACTTTTGTGATGAATAGGCAATAAACCTATCATTCTGTATAAGGACACAACCATGTCCTTTATTTGATGCATCACTCTAAATAACTAACCCATCATTCCCCGATGGTAGAGTCAATATAGGATCATTAACTAATCTTCTCTTCAATTCTTCGAAACATTCTTCGCACTCTTTTGTCCAAACAAATTCAACACCTTTACATGTGAGCTTTGTCAATGGGTTAGCCAACCGGGCAAAATTCTGGGCGAAACATCAATAATAACCTTCTAAACAAATAAAACTGTGTACCTATGTTATAGTCTTAGGTGTAGGACATCATTGGATTTCCTTGATCTTAGAAGGATCAATAGAGATTCCATCTTTAGAGAAAATATGGCCAAGAAAAGAAATCTCTTGAAGCCAGAATTCACATTTGCTAAACTTCCCATATAATTCATGCCTTCTCAGAGTCTTCAGGATAATGCACAAGTGATTTTCATGATCATTGTAGCTTTTAGAGTATACCAAGATATCATCAATGAATACCACCACAAAATCATCGAGATATTCCTTAAAAACTCTATTCATTATATCCATGAATACAGAGGGAACATTAGTCAGCCCAAAAGGCATAACTGTAAACTCATAATGCCCATACCTGGTTCAAAATTCTGTCTTCGGAATGTATTCCTTCTTCACACACAACTGATGGTATCCAGATCGAAGTTCGATCTTTGAAAAGTATTGAGATCCATGCATTTGGTCAAATAAATCATCAATGTGACGTAGGGGATACTTGTTCTTTATTTTTATAGCATTGATCTCCCTGTAGTCGATACATAACCTCATAGATCCATATTTCTTTTTAACAAAAAGAACACGAGATCCCCATGGAGAAACACTAGGGTGAATAAATCAATTATTACTCAATTCCTCTAGTTGTTTCTTTAGTTCCACTAATTCTACAGTGGCCATTCAATAAGGGGTCTTCGATATAGGCCTTGATCTAGGAATTAAATCAATGGAAAACTCAAGTTCTCGTTCTAGAGGATGTCTAGGTAAATCATTTGAAAAAACATCTACATATTGCTTAACAATAGGTACATCCTCTATTTGGACATTCCTTTCCTCACCCACAATTATTTCATTCTCTTCCTCCACAATAATTGAATTTAGTTGAGCTACTGGGGGTGGATCTAGGTAAGAATTTGGTGGTGATTATTCCGCTATAAAGATAAGGTGTTCCTTATCACCATTATAAAAAATAGTAACCTCTTTCTTCTTACAATAATTTTTTGTATCATGGTCCAAAAGGCAATCCATACTGAGGATTATATCAAACTCAACCATAGTTATGACGATGAGATCAGTAGATAAAAAACATTTATGTGCTCTAATGGGTACTTGTTCACAAAACTTTGTTGCAATGATACTTCCCTTAGGAGTTTTAACTGCCAACTCCCTTGTTAAATCAAATAGGAAATATCTAATTTTCTTAGAAAACTGGGAAGATATGAAACAATGCGATGATCCAGAATCAAATAAAACATTTGCTAAACTTGAGGAAACTATTAAATTACCTGCCACCACGTCTTTCGGAGCTTCTACCTCAGTTGTAGTGTCAGCATAATCATGGACTTGATCCCTTGACCTTTTTTGAGGTAAGTTCCCCTGATGCTTAGGATATTCATTTTCATAATGTCCCATCTCCCTGTAGTTGTAGCATTGAACATTGGTAGCTTCTTTCTTCCCCTTGCAATCACGAGGTTGTTGGCCTTTTCCACCACACTTGTAACAGACTCCCATTCCATTCAAGCATGTAACAGGGTGATTCTTCCCATATTTACTGTAGGATGGATATTCAACTCTTCCCTTCTTCCCCTTATTTCCATTACCAGATTGATAAACAGATCTCTTTTTTTCTTACTTTTCTTTAAAGTCATAAGACTTAGAGAATTACTTTTATGTCTTGATAACAGATGAGACAATATCTTCGTACGAGGAGAAGGATTGTGACACTAATGCTCAACGAAGAAATAATTTTAACCCATCAAAGAAATGATCAATATTACTTCTTGGGTTACGTATATAATCTCCATCATACCTTTCTAACCTTGTAAAGTTAGCCTCATACTTTGCGACATTCTCATCTTCCTTTTGTCTCAGACTTAGAAATTTCCTTTCCATATCTGCTCGATGTTCACGAGGAAATTATTTTTCAAAAAACAGATCTTTGAACTCCCTCTATTCCATATTTGATACTTCATCTTCTTCCTTCGCGTTTTTAATCAATGACCACCATTTATCAGCATCACCAGTGAGGCGGTAAACTGCCATGATTACTTTTTCCTTTTCACTAATCCCCAAAGCTTGAAATATTTTCTCTATGGAACTTATCCATTGCTCAGCTACCAATAGATTTTTACTCCCATTTAATGTTGGTGGTTGTTGCCTCATGAACCGATCTAACATTGATCTTCCACGTTGTGGATCCGGGTGCTCCATATGGGTAAGGTTATTATTCATAACCTGAGTGAGTTGTCCCAGTATGGTGATAAGCTGATCAGCACCAGTTTTATCACCAGCTCCACAATAATTATCGTGAGTAGGAGGGAAATACCTACATGGATTGCATGCATTTATATAGTTTCCATTTCTTCCACTAGGTGACATTTCTAAACAATGGCATAAACTAGATCAGTTTATGAATCAAAATACATAATTCCAGACTTATAAAACACATAACATAAATTGAACTATTCATGGATATAATCCATAATCATAAAAATATTTTCTATGAGGAATTATATACCCAGAAACCCTTCATAATTTTTTGTAAAGAAAATGAGAGTTATACTAAGCATATCCCATGGGAGTGTCGTAACAAGAGTGCAGCAAGACCCGTTGTCATGCACTAGTTCCCGTTCGAGTCTAGCTCAAAGCGGTGTTTTCGGGTTTTACCCCTAGGTACATCTGTGCTTGAGCCACCTCTACATGCTCATATCCAGACAGGGATGTATTTCTTGGAAAGCTCACAAAATCTATACAATACCAAAATTCTAGGAAGTTCTTCTATACTAATCCTCAAAATCCATCTTAGGTTTATGTGCTCTAATCAGAGTTTATCTAAATCCAGCTTCCAAGTTTTGTACTAACCATTCTCTGATACCAACTGTAACACCCCGACCCCAGTTACCCAGAGTCGGTGCATTATTACATAACATTTTCATGATCACAAAAGATCAAGTCTCAAAAGACCGATCAATTTAGTAGTTTTGGAAACACTAGATACATTCATAAAGTTTACATTACATCATAAAGTGAAAAATACAACAACATCTTGTCTCCACACTCATATCCCCTTATATTATCCCTGCAGGTCATTCATAAAATACTTTTTCACATCCTGGGAAAAATAAAACATAGAAAGGGGTGAGATCAAATTCCTAGTAAGGATAACAATATAGCGGAAACTTTCATAAATAAGCATAAACATTTAAGGAAATGTATAACTAAAACAAAAGCCTTTGAAACATGAACTTCAGCATAATATGGAAAAAATAAAATGAAATTATTCCATTTACTTATTCACATTGATATTCTACTAGTCGAATAATCACATGCAATATCAATAACCACTTTCATAATGATGGAATGCATAATGCCATACTATCATAACCACATAGTCAAGGCCTCGTTCCGAGACTAAAAATAATATTTTGTCATGGCCTTGTGCCAAGAAACTAGTTTGTCTCATGAGACCTACCGATGCATTGAGGAGCTATAGTGGGCTCCACCTGTCACTTATTAAGTCTAATGCATTCCTCATATGAACAGGTTTAAACATAACATAATCATTCGTATTAAAATTAGCAGAAGAAATGTCAATAATTTCTTCATAAACCATGAATGGTATAAAAATAACACATCCAAAGTCAAAAATATAATAAAACCATCAACACAATATGGATGTTTTGTATCATAATAAATAAACCTCAAATAATCTTAAAATCCATCAAAATATGTTGACATAGATGAAATCAAAAATATTTGAGAGAATTACCTCTTTTTTTGAAATCATTTAAAAGTCCCATAATTATTAAATAAAACATTTATTTTAAAAATTATTCTTATAAGCTTGTAAGGGAATGTTCGACGACTTTATAACAGCGGAAAATATCTGCATCTACCGTATAAGTTAAAAAGACATTCTTACCTTAATTCTGTCGAAATGGTTAACAAGGACCTTGTTTGGAAAATGACAGAAAGATTCCTTTATAAACTTCTTATAAAAAGAAAAACAAGGGTATAAATGACTTTAAACCAGATTCAATAAAATAGTAAGAATGTTTTGAAATACATTTTTAAGAAACATGTATGTGGATGATAATGAGGTCCCAGTAGATAATTACGTATAAACAACCTCGGATAATGAAGAGATTGTGAAATAACCTTTACCTTGTACTTTTCTTTAGTAGATGGTATATTAACCTCTTATATAATACTTAAAAAAATGTTATAAAATTATAAAATAACCATATACATAATTATGATATCATATATGATCTTCTAATAATGCTTTGTTAATAATACATTAGTATTATCGTCGTTTCGGCTGTTAACTTACTCGTTTTCTTTTATATGTTTTTTTATATAAGTTGTGTTTGTTATGGATAGGTTGTATCTTATTCATATCCATAATTATATAAAGTTATTAAACATTAATTTTAATGATCAAATGATAATTAGTCTTGAATGGATACAATGGGGAATTAATCTCATCGCGTTCATGGAGACGGTAGTCCGTACGTACGCATGGGCGACAATATCATTATTTTGATATTAAAATAATATATAATTGGATGTTATATCATATATACAGAATCATTATCATCTTATATTTATTATTTAAATGAATTGCACATTATTATTATACCCATCCAAATAATAATATATTGAGTAACAATTACACCACGACGTGGAGACAATAAGCCGTACGTACGCACATATGGTGACATGTAATTCAAAGGATGGATAGAGTACTGAATATGGTTGTACCATATTTATAATAACATCACATTATATATAATATACTGTAGTTATTATTTTAGAATGGGAATAACAAAGAAAGAAGAAGCCGAAGAAGAAATGAACTTGAAAAAGGGTGGTGAAAACATTACCTCTTCTTCAGGTTCTTCCTTTTGATTTAATAAAAAGGGCTCCATAGGTTGGATTTCTGACCAAACTAAGGCCTCTAGGTTGAAGTGAGGGATTTTTAGAGAGTATTTGGGTAGGTGATGGCCAAAACCAAAAGGCTTTTAAGGTGTGAAGAATTGGTTAGAAGTGGTGTCCTTTTATATGGGGGAGGAGGGGCACCTTAGAAAAATCTAGAAATATTATTTTATAATAAATTGATATTCTATTTATAATAAATAAAAAGTGGATAAATTAAAGGTTAAGGTGGGTATGGGTCGAAAACCACTCAAAAAACATAATTTAGACAGGTTTGGGTTATTATATTAACCTTATCTTTTATTTTTAACTCTTAGTTAATTAGTTTGACATTTACCATGTTACTTTGTATTTTTATATTATATAGTTAATAAACATACTATATACATACAAGAGACCCAAAAGTGGTACATTAATTATACAAATATCATGATATATGTCTCTTGGCCAATATTTAGATTTTTAGGAATTGAATATCAATTAATAATTTAATATTTGTTTTAAAAACTCTTTTATGTCAATTTTGACACTATTGGGTATTTTGTTTTTGGAAAATTCATAACAGCATTATTACGTAGAAAAAAATTTATATAAAAAAAATCCAAGTATGTCATAGTAACCTAGAAAATAATTTTAATTTATTAAAAGTCTCAAATTACATTTATTTGGGTATTTATAATATCAATTATCTTAATCATTCATTAATACAGTAATTACTGCATCATCATTGTGTCATAAATAAATTATAATATTTAATGTCTAAAAATTATAAATAAAATACAATTATGTTGTAAATCTTTGTATCTTTATAATGAATATTTATAGTAAAAAATATAACATATATAACCCTATGTAAAAAACGTTTTTATAAAAGATATATGCTTGTGTGATTTTTGTATTTACTTTAACTTAATTAATATAAAGTGTCTCTATCACCTACAAGTGGCTCCATGGGGTCCCAAAATCAACCCAAAGATTCAAATGGTCGGACATGTATCCACCAATAAGGTTAGGAAATGTTTTAGGATAATTTATTATTATTATAATATTATTTTTCCCTTATTTACAGGATTTACCCTTTAGCCATGGTAAATAAAATATTTACCGAACTAATTATTCAAAATGTCAAAAAATTAAAGATACATATTTAAAAAATTTGGTCATCCTGATTCCAAATATGGAATCCATTTTTCCAAATTCAAAACACATAAGTGGCAAAAATTAATTTAAAATTAATTCTCACTGTAAAAACAAAAAGCGTGTTTTTAAGAAATAATAACTATCAAAAGATTGACACTTGTTTATATCCGATTTAATTGTGAAATTATGTCCACTTACCAAAATTTTATTAAATGGTAAAAATATATTATAAATATACTTTAAAACCACTCAAAATCATAATTTATCACTACTAATTTTTTTGATTAAAAAAGTTGTTTTTAATTAAAATTTAGTAATTTTCACTATTCATCAAAATATAAAAGTTTTCCAAAAAGTACCAAAATTTCACCCTAGGCTAAATTCGACATTATAAATCCAAAAATGAAGTCCATTTTGAGAGATAAAATTTATAAAATTTCAAAAAGTGGTTATTACTATTCATAACGGCTGCTTTGATTGGTTGTGGTGTGTGATAGAATTCAATGTTGCGTACAACACACGCTACTGCATTATTCGAAGGGAAAATTACCATGGATGTTTGGTGTTTTACACTTAATAGACATATATATGATATAAAAAACACCGTTTATGGAGATAGTAGTCCGTACGTACGCATAAACGTTGTTTCCATTTTCATATCGTATTGAACGGAACTAAGTGAATAATATATATGTAAATACATATATATATAAATATATATATCTAAAGTGTCATTATTATGTCATATATTACATACTTATTAGTAATATATATTTTTATAACGTCGATGAATGGTAATCGTGGAAATGAATCTCATCGCGTTGTGGAGACAATAATCCGTACGTACGCACGAGCAACAATTTCATTTCCTTAAAGGTGTTGAATTGGATGGTATATTAAATTTTTAGAGACATAAGTATGTTATTTTAATTATTTATATACATATTACTCATCATTATATCCATCCAAATAACATAGTGTTGGATAACAAATTACACCACGGCGTTGAGATGGTAAACAGTACGTACACACGCATGTTGACATTATCATTCATAAGATGGGTAGAATAATGAATATAGTTGTGACTTATTTATAATAAAATCACAGTATATAGAATATATTGGAATTAGTATTTTTTAATGGAAACAACAAATAAAGAGTAAGTGGAAGAATAAGAGAACATGAAAGAGGGTGGTGAAATCATTACCTCTTCTTCGGGTTCTTCCTTTTGATTTGATCAAAAGGGATCCTTAAGTTGGATTTATGACCAAAGAAAGGCCTCTAGGATGAAGTTAGGATAGTTGGGAGGATATTTGGGTAGGTTTTGGCCAAGGAAAACGGATTTGGAGGTGTATGTTTGTGATAATGGGAAGTGCCCTTTTATAAGAGGGGTGAGGGTCACTTTAGGAAAATATTAAAGTATTAAATTATTATACAATAATATTTGGTTTATAATGGTTCCAAATGAATTTATTTATATCCTTAGGTGGTTATGGGTCGAAATACTCTCAAACAATAGGTTTTAGACAAGTTTAGGTTACCATTTTAACCTTATCCTTTAGATTTAACTCTTAGTTAAATAGTTTAACTTTTACCATTTCATCTTGTATTCTTACTCTATATGGTTAATGAACATAATATAAACTTCTAAGAGAACCTCAAGAGTCTCATTAATGACATATTTAATATTTTTTAAGCCCTTTGGCTAAACCTTAAATTTTTAGGAATATTATATCGAACAATAATATAGTATTTATTTTAAATATTAATTTATGACAATTTTGACACTATTTGGTATTTTGTTTTTTTAAAGTCATCAAAACTTTATTAATTCTAAAAAGATACATTGAATCAACCCTAACATGTCATATTCACCTAAAAAATTCGTGGATGTCATAAAAACATTGAAATTATATTTATTTTAAAATTTATAATACCATTTATTTGATTCTTTCATTAATACGGTAATTACTGCATCATCCTTGTGTCATAAATAAATTTAATTATTTAATTTATAAAAGTTATGAAAAAATACCATGATGTATTAAATATTTTTATCTTTCCAAATATAATTTATGGTAAAAAATATTACTTATGTAACACCATATAAAAATTAATTACTAAAAGAGTTTTGTTTATGTTAATTTTGTCTTTACTTTAAATTAATTAATCTAAAGTGTCATTATCATTCATAAGTGGCTCCATGGGGTCCCGAAATATACCCCAGAATGACCATGGTCGGACATTACTCATATAATATGGTTAGGACTTGTGTTAAAGTAATTTTGAATTATTATAATATTCATTTTACCATGAATTACCCTATTTACCTTTAACTACGGTAAATAAAAGTCAAAAGTTACTATTCAACAAAAATTATTTTCATCTTATTTAACCAAATTTTACTTTTTTAGGTTAATAGTGTCTCTCAAGTTTTTTAAATTCCACTCATAGAAGTGGTAAAATTATGTTTTATTGAATTTACAAATTTTCCTATGAGATGGTTAAAAAACAGTGAAAAGTTCAATAAAATTTTTATATATCTAAAATTATTATAAACTGACTCCAATGAATTACATTAAATTTATTAGGTATTATGTGTATATTTTGACTTAAAATAAATTTAAATAAAATAAATATTTATTGAAATAAAAAGTCGGTTTTAAACAATAACTCAGTGTTTCTCACTATTCATCAAAAATTGAAGCTTTTCAGAAAAATACCAAAACATCACCCTAGGATAATTTCGATATTCGGAATCAAAAACTGATGTCTATTTTACCAAATTCAAAACATATAAGTTTCATTTATTAATTTAATATTAATTCCTGTGGTCAAAACCAAAAGGCGTATTTTTAAGAAATAATAACTATAAAAAGATTGACACTTATTTATGTCCAATTTCAATGAAAAAATATTTACAATTACCAGAATTAGATTAAATGGTAAAAATATAATCTATTTATACTTTGAAACCATTAAAATGTATAATTTAACACTATAAATTTTTTTAATTAAAAATGTTTTTTCTGTTAAAATATAGTATTTTTCACTATTCACACAAATATGAATGTTATAAGAAAAACACCAAATATTTATTGAAACTAAATTATTATGTCCCTATTTTAAAGAAGAATCTTATTTTTTCAAATTGAATATATAAAAGTTTTAGATACTAGATTTAAAAAGGGTTCACCATTAAAAGGCGGTAAAATTACATTTTAAAAAAAATACTTTTTTATCTGAAAAAATGTATTTGTTATTACATTATGTCTAAAAAACTCATAATATGGATTCTAAAATTATAATGATTATATAACGTTCAAAATTCAGTTTATATTATTCATAACTGCTTTTGAACGACTAGTTTGGTAGGTCATGGTGTGCTTGAACTCAGTATTGCGTGTAGTGCAAGTTATTGAATTACTTTGAAAAAATAACGTACTATGAAATCTTGGGGTGTTACAATAAATATTAAAATATATTTATTTTGAAACTTTTTATGCCATTGAAGAATTTTATGGATGCATATATCTTGTTATCTTTGAATTAATGTAGGTTTTTCTAAATAATCATGTTGTTATAGTTTTTTGTAAACTTCTTGATATGAATAGTTTATTAATTGACACAAATGAGTTTTTAAAATGAATACTATTTTTATAAATGATAAAATAGTCCTAAAAATCTAATATTCGAGAAAATGACATATATAAGGTAAAAAATTTCATTAATTATCCATTATGTGCCTCTTTTCATTTTATTTTACGTATATTAATCATATAGTATGAATATAAAATAGGACATGGTAAAAGTTACATTAGTTAACTAAAGGTTAAAGATAAAGGATATGATTAATTTAAGGTCCTATACAAAAATAAAACATATTGACTAAGAGTATTTCTTATAATACTAACATTATATTCTAATTAAATGAGTTGGGGACTTTTTTAAATTGAATATCTATTTATAATAAAATAATATTTAAACATTTTTAAAGAGGCCCCCTCCCCCTTATAAAAAGCCATCACCCTAACCATTAATCACACATCTCAAGACCCATTTGATCATACATCCTCTGCCCAAATAATCTCCCAACATCCCTCTCTTCCACCAAGAATACTTGAATTCGGCATAAGACACTTCATAAAACCCTTTTGGTTCATGACAAATGGAGTTACCCGACTTAAAGGTAACATCTTCCCTCAAGTTCTCTTATTTTATATTATTTCTTCACTCACTATGATATTATTATTACTTGTATAAATAAAAACAACATTATCTTCAATATACTATGTTGTTGTTATGATAAGGATTTGAACTACACTTCCACACACCTACATCTAATGGATACGAACATACTGTTTTTGTGGACGATGTACTACTACCTCTCTGAATGATGATTGTTTAATTATATCCCACCACATCTTATGGTGGCCATTAAGATGGAACTATATTTATATGTGATAGATATTATATTTAAATTGTCTCTATGCTTATTTATTTTTCATTTATATCATACCTTTATGGTTTCCATAGTGGGTAAATACGATAATTTCATTTGAGGAAGTGCAGACTATCGCCCCCTCAAAGTGATATGAATCGTTCATACCATAAATGGAATGTATAAAGTATGATGTTAATGAACACAAGTAATTAATATAAAATATGATATTATAATTTAATAATAATATAACTATGTATAATTTTGTTTTCATTCTTTAAAAAATGAAAAAAAAGAAATGATATTAGCATTCATGCATATGTACGACATACCGTCTCAATGAACAGTGCATTTCATTTTCTTATATCCAAATTATACGAAGTATTATAAATACATATATAATTAATATATATGATATATGTGATATCTAAATAATCAATACCATTCTAGATATAATATATTTTTGACCAGATGGACAATTTTTAATTATAACTAGTTCATTTTTGACTTAAGATCTGAACATCAAAAAAATGTCCAATATGAACTTGAATAATTAATTATTGTTATAGTGAGTTAATAAGTGATATAAATGGAATAATAAACTTTATAAATGTTATTTTTTAACTAAAAATCAACTTATGTTTTTTATTTAGGAATTTAAATAATGAACGAGTCAAGTCAGACACGAGTTAAGAGACTTTGTATCAATCTTCTTTCATTGAGGCATGTTTTGATTATATACTCCTCCTTATATTATATGGTTTCTAATAAACCCTTTTGAAATTTAATTTCATCAAATGGGATTATTTTTTTCTATGAAGTGTTTTACTAAAATAAAAAGGATTTTTTTTTTATGTTTGTGGGGATGGTGACCTCTCCATCACAGTAATCATTATTTGGGTTTTATTATAAGTCTTACCATTTTTTTAAATGAAAAAGAAACCCCTTATTCTATTATTCAGAGTTTTGTTATAGAATATGGTTTTGATATGGATTTATTATTTTAATATCTTGAAATAATTTCTTTTTATTTCAAATGAAACGTTATTAGTTAAAATTTTATATTAGAAATATTTTTGGTGTTATGATTTTATAATGGTACATGAAAATTTGATGGGTGGATACATGATAAAACAAATAAATAGTGGTTACATGATAAACTTGGATGGGTGGTTTCATTATAACCTCAAATTCATTGGGTATGGAAGTCGGATGTATGGCTATTCCATTTAGTGATATGTGTGGAAGTCGATCGTATGGTTATTCCATTTAAGTATGTTTATGTCCCAACTAACATTTATATGTTATGTGTGATTTATATGAGTTTTATGGTAATATTTTGGTTACAAATGTTTTATAAATGAGGTTTTATTTAGTGGAGAGGTTTTACTACTTTATAAAGGTGAAAGTATTACTTATAAAAAGTATTCATTATTTATTTGTTGTTTTGAAAAACTCACAGTTTTCCAACTTTGTGTATCCCATACTAATCTTTTTATTCTCATCCCATGATTTTTAAATTTTTATTAGAGGGAATAAAGTGGAGTAGGGTCAAGTATGAGATCAAGGATATGTCATGATGATTAAAACATGAAACTGATCATTTTTTTTTCTTTTAATAGTCTTTATTTTATGAAAAAATGGATACTGGGAAGAAGTGTCTACATGTAATATTCAAATTGTTTTGTATATGTTTTGACCAAATTATCCAAATATCTAATCCTGAAAATATCCCCAATGTGAATTATTAACTTAATTCAAGATTATGTAATGTTTAAGGATGGGGCCTTATACCATGTACTTCCCTTTGACTTTTATAGCTATCATATATCCTACATTATGGATCAGAATCAGACCCACAAGTAGTATTTCTAGATTAAAATAATGCATGAGACCGTATAGTTTCAATTTTTTAGATATGTGAGGAATGAAACAATGTTGAATTATTATATCACTCCATCTGGAACCATTTTCAGATATTAATACCTATGCATGATCTTTAGAGACACATCAAGGTTGATGACCTCCCCAATAACTTGTATATGTTAGGTTATGGGCCCCTCAACTCGTTTATAGAGAGAGTGTTGATAAACTCACCTAATTATAATAACTAAGTCCATGTGACTCTTATTTATAGAGCTGATACCCCCTCATATGATATTCAATCTGTCATGGGCCCTCAATTGGGGTTAGTACCCCCTCGTCTATAGTGTTCATTAAGAGAGGAATACAGGTAAAAAAACTTATTCTAGTGTCCCTAGAGCTGGTGGCTTACTTTATTACATTAGTATATATATAAATTGAAATCCCAATGGTCATAAATGGTAATTAGTTACGGGAAAATAGATTTCATATATGATACACATTATATATTAGAAAATTAGTATAACTCATAACTAATGAAAGATATCAGCATCCTCAAAACACAATCCAAGAATTCATCTTCATATCCAAGGGAAAAGAGAAAAATAACGGGAGATAAATTTCTTAATATGGGTAATGAACAATATAATAAATAATTAATATATAATTTTAATATAATTTAATGGTATATAAATGAAAACACATGTCATTTAGTCAAAAATATGACAATGAAATTAATCGATATATTTTATTATTGTGAATATATCAAATATAATAATGATTACTTAAATTAATATAGTTTCTCAATATTGGATGTTTTGTATCAGGTACATTAAAACATTTACTATAATGATCAATCCCCCCCTAGAGTTTAAAACTACCAGTTGAAAGAAATTTAATTTAATGGGCTAATTTTCTCATCAGTCCTGTGGATGCATCAAGGGAATATATAATTTCTTGGACCCACCCACAACTTCATTTCAAAATAATTTCTTATATATAGATTAATATATATATTTAATCAAAATCCTTCCTTATATTTGACTATATGTATTATATAAAAGATACAAATTTATCAATATTTCAACAATTAATCACCTGAAATTCAAAGTAAAAACTATAAGTAAAAATTTTATACTATTTAGAAAATAGTAATATCCAAAATAAAAATATGTGGATTTTTAATTGGAATGCAATTTTTTTTTGAAAAATGATCAGTTGAAAGTTATTGGTTCAGGAGAAAGATAACAATCACAAGAGAAATTGAGACTGTTTAATAAATTTTATCCCCTTGTAATGTTCAAGTAAATTTGGATGAAATTATTATAAGGAAAACATAAAATACCATGAATAATGAATTTTACCTGATATTACATGTCAATTGGTAGTATATACACCATAAAAAAGTGAATGGGTTCAAAATAACAAATTAGGTTGAATGAAATGTAATTGTTACGAAATCCATTACCATGTGCATCATTTTGATTTAATGCCATTTTAACAATTGTATAATGATTTTAATCATGTTAGTGACTTATAAAAAAACCATATTAATATTTTAAATATCACATATAATCCTTTTATAATGTCTTATCATTTGTTTGTAAATAATATTTCATTATATTCATTGTTTTGGATGATAATGTTTTTTCCTTTCGAGTATGTTTTGAATTTATATTTACCAGAAAAGCTCAGCCAGAGAGAAACTCTCTGACCATTTATTATAATAAAAGAAAACTAGAGCAAGAGAGTACTACAAGCTAGGAATCACAACTATAAATAATAAAAATCATACTCGTCGCCATATCCATGATCAATTGCCTCGTCTGTAGTATTAGAATCCCACTCAATCATTCATAATTCTTTAGTGTCTTAACATAATTCCTTCTGAGATTTAGTTTTTCCAATTTTAGAAACTCCTCATAAGGTTGCGTACCTTTTTCTTTGCTGATAGAAGACCCTGTAGGCATTGGATTTGGAATATAAGAATAATATTTCTTTTGACTTATTTTTGGTGGAGCGGTCATCACTTCCTCATTCACTGACACAATCTTTTTTCCACCATTAATAATGTCACTGTAAGTTATTCTAGCCCTTTCATCATCATTCTACTTTTTACTCTCAGATATGTCACCACAATTTCAAGAGATATGTACCTTCTAATAAGCATACATCACTATCCACTTTTTCACATAGTGTCTATTAGTCTTAATCATTTCTAAACAATATGGATGTTCCAAACACCCATGGTCATCACGTATCCCCTGCTGTATTGTTCCTTCTCCATTGGCTAAATCCTGTGAAAAAAGGGCAACCTGCATGTTTTCACCTTCAGTTTTTGGATTTTCCTCCTCAACATTAGGGCTCCTCCCATGCTTTAAATACTCGAAATAGTTTTCAGATTCCTGCTCTTGCAAATTACTGTTTTCACTACCACTTTTGTTGCTCTTCGTCTTCGGAATCTGTAGCCTGATGTCATCAAGAACTTCACCTGAAATCTGACCAAGAGACAAAGTAGAGACAATATGAGCAATAGCCCGAACCTAGTCCTATTCCAAACCAGCTTTTACTAGGCCTGAAAATCAATTACTAGTTTCAAAATCAACCGCCTGCTTTCTAGATTATGGCTGCTGCCCAGTAGAAACCCCCACCCACTAACCATTTGCCTCCAAAAAACCACCCAACTGCATATTCAGAATGGGAATTTCCCTCGCAGCCTCAATAATCACAGCATACCCAGCTTCTTGGTTTGAAGAGGTCACCATTCCTCTATCTGCATCATTGATCACATTGGGTTGAACTTCATGCTTCACATTGGCCTTCATAACTTTTGTGTTGAGCATCCCAATTTCATGCTTCAGTCTTCCAAACACCTCTTCCACCCTTAGATTCAGAGCCTCCTCCATTTCACTCACTTGAGGTTTATTTATTTTAGTGACTCTATCCAGACAAGGAATTGATGACCTTCTGAAACCCGAGCCCTGATTTCCATGCTTATCCTTCGAGGCAACCGTGACATGTCCAACTGAGGCCACATGCGGAGCCAGACTTCTACCTCTTCTTCCAACCTACTTATGCCCAACCTAATGATTTAGAATCTCAGCCTCAACATGAGCTTCCTTTTCCTTACCTTTATCCTTTCTCCCTCTCCAAACAGACCGAGACCTCTTGCGATAAAAATCCAGCGGATGACCTAATCTCTTGCATCCCGAACAGAAGGTCATCCAATTTTCATAGACATCCCATTGTTTTCATTGATATTCCTCACCAATAGTAATCCACACAAATTAAAACGTGTCTCTTGACACATCCATTTTGACACATAATCTAGGGTTAATAGGATGCAAAATAGCTTCAGTTCTACTATCCGAGCACATGTATCTACCTACCAGATTTCCTAGAAAGTGAATAACAGTGGGATTTTGAATGAGGAGGGGGAGGTTTGGGAAGATAACCCATGTTTCTTTCACTGGAGGGCCCCGCTTCAAATGAACATCAAAGTACCATCGAAGAAGGATGAATCTGAACCCATTGAAACTACGAGGTTCACTTTCCCAGGACCTGATGAGATCAGCCTCCGAAGCATAACGAATCATAATTTGTCGATTATCTAGGATACCCACAATCACCCTGTCCTTCAATTTCCAAGCCTCAAATATGTATCTATCGAACAAATTGATTGAGGGACGTCGTTGATAACATCATGAAACTAAGGTATGCTTCAATATATTAGACGATTATGAGAACTATGAAGAATAAATCTGGAGGTTAGGGCACCCATCAAGAAAATCTGAGACTCTCGGTCCAAGAATAAAATGAGGGAAGGATGGGAGAATTTTGGGGTTTGAAAAGGGAACAAAGGGTGGGGATTCTCCTTTGAAGGACACCGATGGTACCTCCCCCATTGGTGGGGGAGGGACCGACACCGAGGCTGACATAGTCATGTTGATGAAATTGGGTTCATCAGAGAGAGAATATAAATAATATAAACCATGATTAAAATATCATATTTTTTTATATATGTATTTATATTATTCTATAAAAATATTAATGGAAATTTAATTACAATGTTCATGGAGATGGTTTGTTGTACTTACACCTAAAATTTGATTCCATTTTCTTATCGTATTAAAAAAGAAAATTAATATATATATATAAATATACTAAAATTCCAGTACCATTTTTATTATATATATATATATATATATAAATTAAAACAATCCTCAATATATCCCATTTAATGTGTGAATGAATCAAATCATATCTCAATGTGGTAGTCCGCCATATGGATGAATGACATTATCATGTTTCAACAAAATGGAAATCACCAAGGTATGTGTAATATAAAAATTCACTGAGTATAAAGATGTTGTAAATATAATATTAATATATATCATATATAAATATAGTTTTTTATCCTTATTCCCATAATTGAATGGTGTAAATGGAAAAATGAATTCCAACAGTTCTCTGGGTGGTAGTACGTTTTAGACACAAATAACGATTTCATAACCCATTTTATGGACTATCTTGAATTCTTAGGTTCTATTGATAAAATAAAGATAATTTTTTTTACATAATATATTAATGTTATTATAAAATCATGCAAAAATAATTATTGAAGGAGTTTGAGATGGAAATAAAATAAAAATGATTTTAGAAGAACATTACCTATTCATCATGAATCCTCCATATGTTTTAAACAATGGCTTCACAAGTAGGATTTATAAAAAATTTAAGGCTTCAATTATTAATTTATTTAACTTACTGATGGAATATTATAGGTCATGGGAAAACCAATGTGGATTAATTTTGTAAAACATAATGGATTAGGGAGGCCTTTTATATGTGAGTGAGATGAATCGCTAGTTATTTTGGTCAAGAAGTTAGGTGAGACCACATTTGTACCTCAATAAAAGATTAAATAATAAAGAAAATTAAAGTCATGAATGTTAAAATAGAAACATGTCCATCCAATGTAATTTAGAATAGTTTTGGGCCATCCATAGATCTTATATTCCATGTTTAACCACTAAGTATTCTTGTTTTTACCTTAATCAAAATGATTAATTATAAATATTTTCACTAATAAATTTTCTCTAAATTTTATTGGGGCTTATATTACATTATAAAATAGGGTTATTAATAATATGGTGTAAATTTTTCCAAATTCAACACTGTCAATTTTTATAATTTAATTTATAATAAAGTTCGTAGTCATGATTAGAAAATTAGATTTTAAAGTGAAAATGATCAAAAGATTCAAATATTTTTATATATAAATTCAATATTATATTGATACTGATAACCTAAAATGGATTAATTTATAAAAAATTGATCTATTTTTTTCATTTATTTTAATTAAAAACTTAAATTATCATTTTAATTTATTTAAATTAAATTGCATTTTTCAATTAAAATCTATTATTTTCAATGTTTATCAAAAAATGAATCTTCTAATAAAAATTAAAAAAATAATTATAATATAATTTTGAAATTAAAATTTTAAAAAAGAATTTAATATTCTCAAATAAAATCCAAAAAAGTGTTAAAATTATGTTTTAAAAAAAGTGGACCACTAAAATGTAGAAACACCACCTTATAACATTTATTGCACAAAATCATATTTTTATATATATTATGCCTAAAAAATATATAGGATGAATATAAAAAATATTATTGAAAATATATTGTTAAAAGTTCATTAATATCATCCATTAATGATAATTAATTTATTACATTACGATAAAATTCCATTGGCGTATAAAAAATATTTTTATTGAAACATTTATTTTATATTCAATTGGGTTTTATATTCATTTATAATTAATTCGTAACCTATTAAATCCAAAATATATTGTAAAAATATGATTAATCCTATTTATAACAAAAAATATAATATCTTGGATTTAATTATCAATTTAAAAATAGTTTCAATATTATTTGATGAAACTTGGTCATGTGTGTAACACAAATGATTGAAAAAATTAATTTTTTCATGTAATTATAGATAACTCTATATTTTATTCATTTTTGTCTATTGAAAAATCGAGTTTATTTAAATATTATATATATCATAAATTCTTATGATGCTATATTTTTTTTGATGCATTGTTTTTTATTTCACACACTCTTTTGAATGTGATGTTCATGTTTTTAAATTTCAGGGTGTTACATCCTCCCTAACAGAAATAAATTTCATCCATGAATTTTAAATATGATCATGGTGAAAAAGTGTCTGAAATTTTTAAATACCATTGTTAAAAAACAAACATAATAAAAGAATTAACAAATTATCCTCTTAATAAGAGAGTAATGGATGTGAAAAAGTCATTTACAATATTCATATAACTAGATTTCAAGTTATGAGAACATAGGTGGGAAATGATAAAATAGAAATGGAAGAAAAAAATACTAAGAAATACATATGGGTAGTGAGGTAAAAAATTCATGAGAAAGTTAATGACCACAAATCTAAAATCCAGAGGTTTGAAATAGGTGATTAATATCATAAAAAATGATGATAATAGGACACCGTTTTTGTTTGAAGACCATTTTTTCTTGAGTCTAGTAAATATTTAACTCTATAATAATATTTTAAAATATCATTAATTGATACATTTCTATACAATCTTGTCCTTTGGTTTTTCATTGTTCTATTTCTACTTCATATATCAGTACATGTGGCATCATATGGTAAAGTAACACATTAATATCTAAAAAATATTCCAATTTCTAATTTAAACCATTTAATAAATGATTTAGCTTATGTAAATCTCTATTTATTTTGTTCCAATATTTATAAGGTCACTAAATACGAAATATAAACTTTTAATTTATCTAAAAAACATAAATTATTTGTAATTTTTTAAAAACCAAACATGTGAATTCCATCATCTTATATTATCTTCAAACTTAATAATAATAGTAATTTACATAAAAAATATTTAAATCATACAAGGTTCCTTGTTACTTTGTAAAAAATATAATAATGGATATATTACATTATTAAAAAAATATGTAAATTTTATCAATGATGGAATACAATAGTATTCAAAAAATTAATAATCAATTCCAAATTTTTCAGTATGATACAATTTATTTATCTAAATAAATCATATATTTGTACCAACATAACTATATGAACATTAAGTATAAATATAGGGTTATGTTTCCACTATTCATGTGTTTTCAAAGATGTTCAACTTTCCACTATATCAATTTTCTTGGTCATCGGTACCATTTAACATATACTCTCAAACTCATAATGAATTAGTACTCCAATACAATCCTAATATATTTTTTATTTTGTATGATGATAATACCATCAATAATGTAAAATTAAAACATATTTTTGGATCTAAATATACAAAAATATTAATTATGTTAGTTTGGGTGTATCAAAAGCGTATGCTTGAGTTTTATCCCTTATCTTATTCTAATGTATATTATCCTGATTCGTTGTGAATTCATTTTTATAATTACCCATCTCCTTATAGTGGAAAATCATGACATTGTAATATTATATATTTACCTTGTAATTACTAACATGGTTAACTTTTTCTCACACTTATATTAAAATAAAATTCCATTTAAAAAAGTACTTTGGTGTTTCTATGCACAATTATCAGTTTCTGGAAAAAACTCACCTCCATTCTTACCCTAATACATTTTTTTATTTTTCTTAAAATTAATATATGGGTTCCCTTTAGGGAAACAAAAATTAGATTGTTATTTCTATGTCATAATAAAAAATAAAACAATTTCATTATATGAAAATATGGTGTGTGATACCATTTACCAAAAAAACATGGCTTAATATATTCAAATAAATGGTTAATCTCACACATTGTGTTGTGTTTATAATTTTTAGAATATCATTATAACCATGTAAAAGTATCTTTATAATCTGAAACAAGTTTTTCTAATTTCATTATGGTGATGAACTTTCTATCATTTTAGTTTATTTCTTTAAAGGGAATTATTTGTAGAAGAATGTATATTTAAAATCATTCTATTCAATGCCTTCTATTTCTTATTAATGTATATTATTTTGCATCAATGACCAAAATTGATATTAATTTCATTTTAAAAAAATACAATTTATGTGTAACCATTTCATTTTCAATGCATCCTAATTCAATTAATATATTCTACAGATACTTAATCAATTTCTTGGCTATGATTCTATTAGTAGTCCTAGTTAATGATGGATTATTTTATTACATAAATATATAAAACATAGAATAATCTCAATTTGGAGTAGGTGTCCATATCTATGAAAGTCTATTTTTCATAACATGATTAAGATTCCCTAATATATCTATAACATTCCCTTTCCCAAAAAAATATATAATGGATTCCTCGTAAGGGATACGTCTACATAGGACATGATTATTGATACACATATTTTTTTAAAATGAAATTTATAAACCATGGATTACAATATATTATATCATTACATTATGAGACATAATTTTCAATTAAAAACTTGTGAAATTGTTTTTAGAAATTGAAACTTTTATGCATAAATTATCTCAGAATAAATGACATGGTGTATTTGGGATATCATTACATTCAAATATTTCATAATGGTTTGTAAGGAAATTATGAATTATCCTAAGAATATCTCTTATGTTTGTCGAACTAGGTGAACAATAAGGCATATTTTCATGTATGAAGATACAATTAACTGAACCCCAATGTCCCCATTTTGAAGCCATTACCCTAATTAATGACTACTCTATAACTATGTCTAGTTTTATTATCTAGATCTATATTTATATATATTATGGCCCATATAATATCCTCTTTACCAATAATTTAGGATGTTTTTATATACCTATCCTCAAATCCTATAACGGAGTTATATTTTTTAATCTATGATTTATTAAATATAGTTTTATACTAAACACTTTTTTATTCCAACTATAACAACCATGACCCTAATAAACCAAATCTAGTAAATTAATTTATTACATTGGTATATATAAATAATCAAAATCTCAAAGGACCATACAATTTTGGAGTTTTAGAAAACTAGATTACATATAAGATTCCAATTTTATAATCTGAAAAGAAAATAAATCATAAATAATGTAATATATCAAAATCCTTGATTCTAATTCCAATAATTCATCTTCATATTCTAGGGAAAAGAAAAATATAAGGGTGAGAACAAATTCTTCGTAAAGGTAATTTACAGTGGAACAAATAATAGATCAATAAGAAAAAAAATATGTCAGGGTAAATAACAAAAACCAATGTTGTTTAATTAAAAAACTCAGAATGAATTATATACATTGACTTTATCATAGTTAAAATCTCATGGATAATAATGAAATATGAAATAAAGAAAATTATTAATTATTGGATGTCATGTCTCATGTACGTGAAAATATCTACTTTTAATATATATCCCCTTGAATGATTCAAACTATAGGTAGAAACTCGTATAATTTGGACAAATGACTCGTCTACTAAGACATGTTGATGCATCAAAGAAATATATAAATTTTTGGACCCACATATCTCTATATGTATTAATTGTTATTTATATTTCTAATAATAAATTAAATTAATTTAAAATAAACATAAATATCAAATATTTTCATTGGGTAATGGATAAAAATATATAAATATTTTCCCACATAATCAAATAATATTCAATGTAAAAAAAAGTCAATAATAGTGTTATAATTTTTAAGAAATAATAATTCCCATCATGATATTATGAGAAAATTTAATTGAAATGTAATGTTTAATGAATATTTATCATATGACTGTGATTGTTTCCAGAAAAAAGATAAGAATCACAAACGAATGATAAAATGTTGAATAAATTTTACAACATTATAATTTTCAATTTGAATCATATTGGATGAAATAATTCAAATTAAAATATAAAATACCATTATGAATTATTTATTCGATATAATAAATGTTAAGGTATAACATATTCACCCTATAAAAGTTAATTGGTGCATAAAAACAAATAATTCCAAATAGAATGTAAATGGAGACGAAATCCCTTACCATATGATTTCTTTTCATTGAATACCCATTATAAAACTGAATAGTGGTTTGGATAATGTTAATAACTTATAAAAAAATAATATAAAAAATTATAATATCATATATAATCATTTTATAATAGCTTATCACCCATTCGTTAATAATCGTCCATTATTTTTATTATTTCATGTGCTATTTACTTTTTCTTTCAAGTATGTTTTTACTAGTTATTTTTTTCTTCCTCATCTCCAGATTTTAAACTATAATTTAAATATAATATATATTCAGTATATACATATTTATAATACTACATAGAATTTGGTGATGGGAAATGAAATACATCATTCCCGAAGATGGTAGGCCATCTGTATGAAATAACACTATTTCTATTTTATAATAATATTGACATAAAAAAATAAAATTTATATTCATTATAGTATAATTAGTATTCAATATATGTCACATATTTTTATTAAAACCTCCATTCATACCTATATTTTAAATCATGAATGAATCACTTTTCTTCGTGAGGTGGTAGTCTATCGTACACATGAACGACACTATTATATTCCTACAAAATGGATATAATGATTGTATGTTTTTTATATTAATTAAATATGTATAAATACATCATTAATATCATATTTATCACCTAAAACAAATTTTTCCAACTATATGGATGACCTCTAATGGTCGTAATTGAAAAAAAATTGCATTGGTTTGTAAGGAGGTAGTCCCATGTACACACAAACAATGATTTTAAAACCCATTTGATGGAAGTATGTGAAGTTATAGTATTTACCGTAAACATAAAAAAATATTCATAAATAGAAGCTAAAAAGTTTATTTTATAATCATTTCATAATTATAATTGAAGTAGGTTGATAATTAAAAAATATAAAAACACTATTAGAAGAACAATTTCTCTTCTTCAGGTAACCTCAATGGTTTTGACTAATGTCTTCTTAAGTTAGATGTATACCATATATATGTCCTATTGGATATGGTGATTAATTTTTTTGGAGTGATTTGTGTATGTCTTTGTTGAATCAAATTGGATTGATGTTGTGAAAAATAGGGGAGAGGGGTCCTTTTATAATTGAGGGTGGGGACTTACTTTTTATTTCAGAAAAGAAGTTAGGGGTTCCCATGTTTTTTCAAAAACAATGGATTAAATATTACAAAAAATAGATCCATAATATTTTATGTTGAAATTTTCCAAAAAAATGGATTTTTTAAATGTTGTGGTACATTATTACACCATACATTTCATGTTTATTAACTAAGTATACTTGTTTTTACCTTAATCACTATAATTAATTTTAACTGCTTTCACTAATAATTTTGAAAAAAATTAAATTCACATTTTTATAAATTATAACGTTTTCTATTTCCAAATAGTGTTTCTTTTTTTTCCAATCATCTCACAAATGTGGATGGATATAATTTAAAAATAATAGGGTCATGATGAGAAAACATGTTTTTAAAGTGAGAATGTATAAATGTTTGAAACAAATTTTTATAATCAAATAAATATAGAATTATTAAAATAAAAAAATTAGACTAAGTGATATATAATTGATTCATTTTTGGACGTAAAAACAATTTTAGCATAAAATTTTACATTGTTTATTATTTAAAATAAATACAGTGTTCAATTATAACATGGAATTTTTTATTATATATTAAAAATAATAATTTATAAAAAAATAAAAATAATACAGCTTAATTATTTTTTTTTAAATTCATATTTCAAAAATGATGTTTTATATTTGAAAATAAACATATAATAGTTAAAAATTTTAGTTTTAAAGCATGTGTTCCATTAAAAAGTGACAAAACTCTCTTACAACATTTTATGTGTAAAATTGGATTTTTTTATCTTATTCCAAAAAAATATTTTGGAGGAATTTAGAAATATTTTATGGAATTAAAAATAGATAAATTTCATTAATATCAACCACTAATATTAATTATATTAATTTATTATGATAAAACATATTTGGTATATAAAAATTTTATCTTATGAAAACCTTTTTATCTATGTTGAATTGATATTTATAGTCTTTTATAATTAATTAGTAAGCAATGAATTCAACCATATATTTTCATAATAATTGTAATCCTATTTATAAACACCAATTTATATACTATGAGAAAATTTTCATTTTAAATAATAATAATAATAATCGGTAATACTCGGTCCTATGTGAAACATAATCAAATAAAGAAAACTATTTTTTTGTATAATTAAAGAAAAATAAGTATTCCATGAATTGAACATGTTAAAACCTGCCGAATGTGTCTTAGAAAATTCAAAATGTAAGGAATAATGAAATATGGTCTTTTTCTCCCTACAAAGAAATTTATGTAGAAGACAACCAATGATACACAGATAACATAAAACCCTAAATGAATAGTGATTACATGGTCAAAAATCGAACATTTAG
Organism: Viscum album; assembly: GCA_963277665.1. Classification (NCBI taxonomy): domain Eukaryota; kingdom Viridiplantae; phylum Streptophyta; class Magnoliopsida; order Santalales; family Viscaceae; genus Viscum; species Viscum album. The sequence goes on along the minus strand of OY728141.1, from coordinate 584,309,075 downwards.
ATGGTCATGCGCATAGAATAACTGTTTTAAGGCCTTGAGAACCCCCTTTACAAAATAACTTCTTCTATTAAAAAGCACTCCATAAAAAATCTATGATTTCTTGGTGGAGGCATGGTGAGCTCCACAAGGTCATGAAACTTGTAAACATATGGATTCCTAAAACCCCCTAAAAAACCCCTTGGAAAATTGGGTGAACATATCCAAATGGTGGGAGGATTGTGTGATTGTAAACCTCATATGATGAATAACAGATTAGGAGAATGATTTTTCTCATAAATAGTCAAAAAACAAGAGAACTCATAGAACATTTTCAAAATAAAAAAAATTAAATAAATATGGAGGAGGTAGAAACCTCTTGTGGTAATAAAAGTCACATCATGCACTATTGGAGTTTTCAAAGAGGTTGCGATACTCTTGTGAAATATTTTCTATATATCATGAATTCCCATTAACTGAGCATCATCATTACATGAAGAGCCTTAGGTACTTCTATGAGACCTCATGCTCCCCCTTTCACTTCTCCATGAGAGATAATATGAATTTTCCATAAAATTATTGCAAGTCTTTATTTGACCTTTTTTATTCCTATGACACATCACTAAGAGGTAGATTGGTTGTCTCTAATAACACTTATCAATTATTACATGATTCTGAAACATTTTAAAATTATAAACAAAAATAAATAATGGGAGTACACATGATCCTCTAACGGTAATAAAAACCAAAAAACATGCTAGGTATGTCTAAAACATAGTCTCGAAAAGTCCCTTAAAAAATTCATCACTATCTCATGGAATGTCATAAAAAATCACATGAGATCATGAAAAAACCTTCTATAGGATCCATGATATTTCATATGCCATTGGACATGTCAAACCAAAATCATGAATGTTCATTGACATGTCTACATGACTCAAAAAAATCTGAATTAATTGGAAATAATCTAATAAAGGAGGCGTTGATGGGATGATCTCAAGGTTTATGATATTATGGTGACATATCTGGGACTACCATGGAAGAACCTTGTCACGAACCAACCCAGGTCGACCCCGATCTGGTCACCTGAGTCGGTCCGCGACATGACCCGAGAGGCATTTCCGATCCTCCCGGGCTGGCGACAAGGGCCTGGGCATCAACAGAGGCAGTGGGAATGATTTTACCCAATATAAATTAATAATTCAGCTGAAATAATATAGTGAAGTGCAGGATAAATTGACCGAGTAAAGTGACTAATCAAAAAATAAGTAAATAATGGTAACCAAACTCGACGTCCGAACTAACTTCGTGTGACCTCGCGGGTCACTCTCCGACTCAATGATCAAGCGTTTCCCAATGTGAGTACACTCACATTGTGTCCTACATAAACACTAAAATAAGAAAATAACTATAGGTGTGTGTATTAAAACTCATTAGGCTAGCCCGATATCTATTCCCGATGAACTACCTTTAAAATAAAAGAAACACCATTTCAAGATTGAACTATAATTTATAAAAGTATGTTTTTCTAAATATTTTACATCAAACCAAAGTACGAACCACTACCCTTAACCATTTTCCAAATTTTGGTTTATTTCATTAGTGTCAATGGATTTTTAGAAAGGGAAATTGATGTTTATATTTTCAAATTTGTACAAAGAGGATTAAACACTTTCATTTTAAAACCATTTCTAGAAACCAAGTCAAAACCAATTTATCACATTCCAAGGAAAATAATATACAAAAATGCACAAAATTAAGTACACAATAAGGGAAATGTAGTAATAAATTGAACTATCAAATCATCACTGCGTGTAACTGAATTTCAACAGACATGGGTGAACATATGAGATCAATAATAATCCAGAAGACACCAATACATGATACCACATCCCTGTGGACATGTCACACACCATGAAATCAAAAATCTCAATACGCTCGACCATCATTTCTCAGGCAGGCCGAGGGAAAAATACCATAGTAATAAACCCAATATATCTACCTACAATGGGTCACTGGTCAGTACCATAGCCTACTAGTGTGACACTCATTCTTAGAATATTCTTTTAATATTCCAGATTCCCATGTCTCAAATATTTGGAAAAAGGGTGTGAGCCAACCGATATCATCCGATAATCCAATCATATATATATATATATTCATGTATATATATATAATAATTCACAATAGACATCACCCCAAGCCACCCCATGGGACAACATCTTCCCTTTAAACCATTCGGGCACCTGAGAGCTTCTAAGCATGGGTCCCCCAAAGAATCTATCATAGCCAAGGCAGGAGAGTTACCTTAGGATGGTTTTCATCAAAAGCATTTCATCATTTTCCATAAAGTTCCAAACGGGAATAAAACACATTTCATAATCACTACTTTAAAAAGGAACCGAAACCAGTTTGAAACCATTTGAAGAGCCCCAAAAAACTACATCACATGCTGCGAATATTTTTATAAAACCAAACAAATTTTTTTTAAAATAAACCATAAGAGACAACCGGGCATTTCATCGAACATGAGGTGTGCAATATATAAAAATAAAATCCAATTTATCACATAACAAGGTATAAACCACCACTTTGCACCCCTAACATTGAAACCAAGGAGAATACATCAATATTTATTAATTAAAATAGGTGGTAAAAGCATGAAATGCATGAATCATTAATTAAAAAGGCATGTGAAAAGGGGATCCTACCTCGAGGTCAAAGTAAGACAACAACGGAACTTCAAAAACAAGGCGCGGTAATGGCGCTCACTCGGAAATGCCCTGAGTGGGTCCTAAAAAGGCAAAACAACCCAAAATAATATTTAATTAATAAAACCTCTTATAAAACAAGGTTATATATATATATATATATATATCTCAAATAAAAACAAATGGGTATACCAAAGGAAGTGATATTCGCACCGGAAGGAGCAGCGCACCGGCAGGGGATCGCGCTGGCAGAGGCGACGCACCAGAGCAGGGTTGATTAGATGTGGCTTTCTGGTGTTGCGGGCGCTGGTCAAAAGAGGTTTGTGCAGATGGAAAATGGATGACCGGGGCTGCAGTTAGCCAGGAAAGAGTGAGGGTGGGCCGGAGAGGTTATGACCATTGAAGAAGGGAGGTCTGACGCTAGCGGGAGACCTCGCTGGAGGTGGGATCGTCGGTCGGGGATGCTTCGCACTAAGCAGGTGGTTCGAGGGGGGATTTGCTGCTAGAAGTAGGAGGCTGAGAGTGGCAGTGGTTTGTGCTGATTGGGTCCGGTGGTGAACAGAGGAAGAAAGTTTGACTGGGGGTTGTTACTGGAAAAGGGTTCTGGTGACGACCTGCAAAGAGGAGGCCAAGCAGGGGTGTGGCGGCCTACCAGACTGTGAGACTGGAGTGGCCCGTTGGGGCTGTAGCATAGGCTACACGACTGGAGAAAAGGCCGATCGAGGGATGGGGGGGTGGGGATCGACATCCGTACAGGCAGGGGGTCGGTGGTGAGGTGCTACAGGGGAGATGGGAAACTGGTCACAATTAGGAGTAAGGGGGTGCGGGTGTTGTTTCATGCAGGAGGGGTGTGCGGGTTGCGGGAAGAGAGGATGCGGGTCGAGGCACATGGGTGCATAGGCTGGTCGAGGTGCCAGTGGGTGAGGCTGCGACCATGCACTCTAATGGAGGAGGGCAGATCCGGAGGGTGCGGGGGAGAAGTACAGGAGTCTGAGACTGTGCAGGGGACACCTGCATAGAAGAAGGGGAAAAGAAAAAATAATGAAACAAGAAACGCTAAAGAAGAGAAAAAAAGAATAAAATAAAATAAAATAAAAACTTAAATAAACAAAATAACATTAATAATAATAATAATAATAACCATTAATAATAAAATAAAAATAAAAATAATTTGATTCATTTCATTCTAATAATAATAAAAAAAATGAAGATTTTATGCAGTTTCATGGGCGAAGCCGCGGGGCGTTGCGCTCCGCCTATGAGTATAGCAATGTCAAACCCAAAACACACGCTTTTTTATCGAAAACCTAGAAACCTCATCTTGGAGTCACCCCAGACCTCTGCAAAAATATATAAACATAGAAAAATAATTAAAATAAAATTTAACATTGGTTGGGGTGTGAAAATTCCCCCCACTGTAATGCTTTCAGTCCCCAGAACGCCACAACACCATCTAGCTGGTAGATTGACACTTAAGGATTCCACACAATGAGAAAAAAACTCTTAACACATGGACATTCTATAAAACACCAATGGGACATAACCCTATTTCCCGAAATAAATTACCAGCAGAGGGGAGGCCTGAATAGACTCCCTACCATAAGAATTCAAGTAGCATTTGGACCGGACCTTTCTCAAGATAAATGAAACACACCAAGAACACTTAAACCACTCAGTCCCATTCAAAAAGAATAGTTTCTGAACTTACAACTCCATACCCACCCAAAAGGCACAATTACTCACATTGCGCAAGGGATAAGTCCATTGCGCTCTTGTGATAAGAGTAGAATTACCCAATCAAGGAACCACAATATACATGCTAGAATTTCCTCACTACAATAATAGAGGCCCAACCTTAACTGAGGTTCTCAAAATTCCCCAGGGGTTCCTGACTATGTACCAACTTCACTCTAAGGCCTTTTAGCTGGAGTTATGAAGGATGAAGCATCTTCTGCCTTGCATTTATATTCCGATAATCCCAATAAGAAACAGAAAAAATAAAGGGAAATTTTTGAAATAAAGTCACACTTCCATTGAAAACCAAAGTTCATAAAAAATACATGACATTCCCATACATTTCAAACCCAAAACAACACCCATACAACTGCCACGATAAAAGATCCCTTACATTGGAAGGAGAGATATATAAGAAACTTTGTATGAAAACCCAACAACACATCACTTCTGAGATGTTCCTCCATGATGCTTTCCAGCGATTTCTCAACAAAATCGTTGCAAGTGACCCAGGCATCCACATGCCTGGCAGGGCTTTAGAGAACTTTTACACGATGGATTCTTGTGTCCCAGCATGCCACACAGATAACACACAAGGATCTCCAAAGAGGTTGATGAAATATCTCGAGGCCTTTTGATTCCACGACCTGCTCCATCGTCTTTAGATCACTTACTCATCTTGTTGTTGGAAGTCTCCCCACTACTCCTATTAATTTAAAGAGGGAGGACCACTTAGAGCACTCCCACTATCATGGATTCAACATAAAAATCGTGTCTCGCCACATTGGAAAATGAAGTTGGGTTGGACGCCGACCCCTTCAACTCTAGATCAGGGAAGAGACCCACCTCGAAGAGCCTAGCCTATATGGAGTCATCTATGGCATACCCTGAATCATAATGGACTATCTCTACAAAGCGCTGGAAATATTCCAACATGTATCTGTCACCCTGCTGTAAACAACACATCTTTATCCTCTTTATCACCCTTTCTTCTTCAGATAAATACTGATGAATGAATAAATCCTTGAAAAACTCCCAAGTAAGCTCTTGATGGGGCTAGTTCTGAGACACCAACCGCCAACACATCCATGGTGAACCTTTAATCATGAAGGTTTAAAACTTGACATTCAACAACTCAGGAAACTCTACAAGGTCAATGTCCCTTTAAATATTTTTCATCCAATCCTCTTCTACGGAAGGGCCTGCTTAACCATAATATAGTGGGGGATATAACTACCAAAACTGAAGCATTAAATCCTTAGGTTGATCAACTGCACTACGATCACCCATCAAAGATTCAAGGGAGAAACCATTGGAAAAGAAAAGTCAAGAACTCAATCAATTCCAACTCAATAAATAAAAATCCTCAAAATCAAACACTGCATAGGAGAAAATCTCTAAACACAAGAAAACAAGATACCAAAACATCAAAACATACCTTTTAATTTTTTAATATTAAAACAATTTTGGTGTGTTAAACCATCGACATTGGTATTATTTAGAGTCTCACTTAGATGCTGGTATCTGTTCCACCCTGGGCATCCATCCGCCATACCAGACATCCGTCCACATTCCCACATATCACAATGCATGTGAGAACCCCTAAGAACACCATGGCCAAAACAGAACTTCATTTTTCTTCAAAAACAAATCATTCATCCCATTTCCAAAAACTACCATTTTTTCCTTTCAAAACCAACTTTTTTTGATTCAGACCACATTCAGAAGTTAGAAGAAACCCAAAACAACTAAAACATGGAACTCGCATCAGTAGGTGACTTGAATATATGGTTGGTGGCCATATTCCAGACACGTCACTGACATAGAGAGTCTATTTTGACCATTCCCCTAGCTCCACATGGCTTGCCAGGCCATGCGACTTAGGAGGACTACTGGCCCGACTACCTTTTTCATATCCCAATAACAAAAAGCTCCAAAAAACCCAAAGAAAATAATTAAATCAACCTTTCCATAGAAACTCAAGGGTCTGAACAAGTCAGAGTTCATGATTCTCTTCCCGCACATACCCCTCGAGTCCCGAAAATCCTACTCCATCTACCTTGACATCCCAAATAAAAAAGGGTGCTCTGAAAATTATGGTCAGCTAAGAGCCGACCTCCTCTGACACTATTTTGTCATGAACTAACCTGGGTGGACCCTGAATTGGTCACCCGAGCTGGTCCGTGACATGACCTGAGAGGCATTCCTGATCCTCTCTGGATGGCAACAAGCGCCAGAGCATCATTAGAGGCTGTGGGAATGATTCGGACAAATATAATTAAATAAAGCATTAGAAATAATATAGAGCAATGTAGAATAAATAGATCGAGGAATGTGACTGAACACGAACAAAACTAAATAAATCTAACCAAACATGATGCCCCATACTAACTCCATGTGACCTCACGGGTCACTCTCCGACTCAAGGATTAAGCGTAACCCAAGGCGAGCATATTCAAGTTGTGTCCTACACAAACACTAAAAATAGAAAAGAACTATAGGCGTGAGTATTAAAACTCAGCAGGATAGCCCGATACCTATTCCTAAAGTGCTTCCTTGAAAATAAATGAAACCCCATTTCAAGTTTGGAAAACAATTTATAAATGAATGTTTTTTTATATATTTTACATAAAAGAAAAGTACGAACCATTGCCCTAAACCATCTTCCAAATTTGGGATCATTTCATTAGTGTCAATGGATTTTTAGAAAGGGAAAGTGATGTTTATATTAACAAATTTATACAAAAAGGATTAAACACTTTCAATTGAAAACCATTTCTAGAAACCAAGTCAAAACCAATTTATCACTTTCCAAGGAAAACAATATACAAAAATGCACAAAAGTAAGTACACAACAAGGGAAATTTAGTAATATAACGAAGTACCAAATCATCACTGCATGTAACTGAATGTCAACAGACATGGGTGAACCTAGGAGATCAATAATAATCGAGAAGACACCAATACATGAGATGCCATCACCATTGAAATTTCACACACGATGAAATCAAAACGAACAATACGCTCGACCATCATTTCTTAGTAAGGCCAAGGAAAAAATCCCATACTAATAAACCCAATATATCCACCTATTATGGCCCACTGGTTAGTACCATAACCGACCAATGCATCACTCATTCTTAGAATATTCTCTCAATATGCCAGATTCCCATCTATCAAATATTTGGAAAAAGGGGGTGAGCCAACCAATGCCAGATGAGCATCCAATCACATACATACATACATACATACGTGTATATATATATATATAATAATTTACAACATACATCACTGCGAGCCACTCCATGGGACAACCTCTTTCCTTTAAACCAATCGAACTCCATGGAGATTCTAAGAATGGGAACCCAAACAATATATCACAGCCAAGGAAGGAGAGTTACCCTAGGTGGGTTTTCATAAAAACAATTTCATCATTTTCCGTAAAGTGGAAAATGGGCATTAAACACATTTCACAATCACTACATTAAAAAGGAACTAAAACCAGTTTGAAACCATTTGAAGAGCCCCAAAATACTACTTCACAGGCTTCCAATATTTTTATAAAACCAAACCAAACCATTTTATTTTCCAAATAAACCATAAGATCCAACCAGGAATTTCATTGAACATTATGTGTGAAATATATAACAAGAAAATCCTATTTATCACATAACAAGGAATAAAACACCACTTTTCACCCGAAACAATTCAACCAAGGATCATACATCAATATTTATTAGATAAAATTGGTGTGAAAAGAATGAAATTCATGAATCATTAATTAAATAGGCATGTGCAAATGGGAACGTACCTCAAGGTCAAAGCGCAACGACAACAGAACATTAGAACCAAGGCACGCCGATGGCGCTCACTAAGATAATCCCCACGTTGCTCCTAAAAAGTCAACCCGAACTAAAATAATATTTAATTAATATAACTCTTAATAAAACAAGGTAATATATATATATCAAATAAAAACAAATGGTTATACCAAAGGAGTGGTATTCCCACATGAAGGAGCGGCACACTGGCAGGGGATGGTGCTAGAAGAGGCGATGCACCGGAGGAGTGCAGGTCAGAGGTAGCTCACCAATGTTGCGTGCATTGGTCCGAAGAGGTTTGTGCAGTTAGAAATGGGATGAACATGGTTGTGGGTAGACTGGAAAGACTGTGGGTCAGCTAGAGAGGCTACGAACATTGAATAAGGGAGGTCCGGCACCGGTGGGAGGCCTCACCAGAGGTGGGATCGTCATCTGGGGTTTCTACACACCGAAAAAGGGGTCTGAGGGGGGATTCTACAATGGAAGTAAGAGGTTGAGAGCGGTAGTAGGCCACACTATGTGGGTGCGGCATCAGACAGAGGAAGAGAGTCTGGCTGGGGGATGCTACTGGAAAAGGGTGCCGGCAGCGGGCTGAAAAAAGAGGGCTGAGCGGGGGTGTGGTGGCCTATCGTGCTGTGAGACAGGAGCGTCCTTAGGGGGCCACAACACTGGATGCATGACCAGTGAAAAGGCCGGACGAGGGTTGAGGTGGGGGGGGGGGGGGGGGTTGGTGGCCGGACAGGTTGCGGGTCAGTGGAAAGGCACTACAAGGGAGGATGGAAGCCAGCCATGATCTGGAGGAAGGGGGTGCGAGTGCTGCAACATGCAGTAGGGGTGCAAGGGATGGCTGGGGTGCCGATGGGTGCTGCTGTGGCCGTGCGCTGCAAGGGTGGAGAGCAGATCTGGAGGGTGCGGGGGAGAAGAACAGGATTCAGGGACTACGCAGGGGCCACCCACGTAGAAGAAAGGGAAAAGAAAAAAGAAATAAAGAATAATGAAAAAAGAAGGAAAAAAAGAATAAAATAAAATAAATGAAAAAAAATAAAAAAATAAAAAAAACATTAATAATAATAACAATAACAATAACAATTATAATCTCAATAATAATAATAGTAATATTAATAATCACAATAATAATAATAATAACAATAATAATAATAATAATAATAATAATAACCATTAATAAAAAAATTAAAAAAATATTTGGATTCATTTCATTCTAATAATAATAAAAATAAAAAAATGCCACATAGTTGCATGGGTGAAGCCATGCAGCGTTGTGCTCCGCCCGTGCATCCAGGGACGTTGAACCCAAAATGTGCGCTTTTTTATCGAAAACCCAAGAATCCTCAACTGAAACTCACCCCTGACCTCATCAAAAAAAATTGAAGGTAGAAAAATAATTAAAATAAAAGATTACATGGGTCAGGGTGTGACAAAACTTATGAAAACATGTGATGTCGAGACTATCTTGTAACACCATCCAAGATTTGTGTGGTATAGTCTGTGATAAGTAGTGAACAGATGACATAGAGAGGCATAAAAATCCCCCACTCCATCATGAAAAATGAAAAATGACACTTTGGTTGAGAAGTGTTACTATTTTCATCAAGAACTAGAGAAGATTTCTTGGAGCATCTAATATCTTGATCAACATGTTTTCCATTTGTTAAGATACTGGTTAACAACTAGTTTAATCACAGGGTATGCATAATAACTTCATGTGATCACTCTAGATCCTATGACGGACCTCTGGTAGGACATGTGAATAAAATCTCTTACAAGTTCTAGATCACAATTAACACTAATTAAAAGAACTCTAGATGAATCTATTGAAATTTCAATATGATGTCAAGGAAAAATAATATGTGTGAGATACATATGAAAATAAAATATATGATGACCTTCATGTTCTTCACGTGAATCACCCATGACACATGGAAACAGAAGGACACAACTCCCAGTTCTCACAACGATTAGTAAATATTATATTTGAGTCATGAAAATTCATATGAAAATGTCAAATAATGTCACATGGAACCCTCTGGGCACACCACCAGAGACTCAAAAATCCAATTTAGATTTCCATTAAAGTCTCAGCATATACTTTAATTATCTCTCTTGATTCACATGGTGTCACTAATTTGGTTCAGCTGAGTCTCACTATATCACCCAAGCATGACAACTGACTCTTGTGATGTCTCTAGGACACTCCATACAAGTTTCACCATGTCCTAAAAAGATGTTGTACAAGACCTGTGACACCATCTGAGATATGTCTCATTGATTTTTATGATTATATTCATGTGTTTTGTCTATATCACAAGATACCTCTAGGAAATTTCATTCACGAATTGTGACACCCTCTAGACAAGATAAAAAAGATGACAAGATGGATTTCAGTATAAACTAGTCAGGAATCATGATGTACTCCATACAATTCACCCTTGATAATGCGATGACCCTAAAACATTCCATATGGTGTATGGGATGTCCCTCGGACATGAAAAATAGATGATATGATTTTCTATGGACATTTATAGCAGGTATCCTCCTATATGTCAAAACTAAAATTATGGAATACCAAGAAGGTAGTCAAGACTGTTGGGTAGACAAGTAGTCCAGTTCATAGGGCATCCCAAGGCCTGATAATTTTATTCACCCTATTTGTGTAATCCTTGAACAAAGGAAATTTTTTTCCCAATCTTGGTAACTATGAGATATATGATTCCCTCTATAAATACGATATATAAGACACCACTCTGAGGACAGACATAAGAACCCGAATATTCTTTTCACGTATGTTTTTATTTTCTTGGGATGAAGAAAAACATTATGAGTACACGCCATGTAATTACTTGTACATTACATTTACCCTACTTCTAAGTCCAAGCCATGTATGGCCATGTCATGACCGCATAAATGTCTATGTGACGACATGGCAGGACTTCCTAAAGCAGGGTTCGATAAAGGCATATAAACACCGTGTACTTTTAGAATAAAAGCAGTGTAATTTTATTTTTAATTTTTATATAGGATCAGGGTTGCGTCTCGTACACAGAAAGCCCTTCTTCTAAGGATGTTTCATCCATGAGTGAAAAAATAGTTTGATTCTTCTTGGATCCACCAATCAATCATCTGTTCTCTGAATAAATCGTCGTCGGTTGCATTGGAATCGGAATGGCGAGTTTTCCATTTTATAGATCCCCATCTTTTGATTTCTCTCATTTTAGGAGATATCATTGGTTGAAAGTTTTAGATGTTTTTGTAGATCTACCATGTTCTAGGTCGATTTAAGGGCTGATTCCAGAGTATATCGATCGTACAACGTCAAAGTTGGTGGTTTGTGCCTTTCCATAGTTAGTCTTTGAATATTATGTGGAAAATTTCCCAATACCCTAGAATTCGGTATTGCGTGTTTAGGGATTTTAGACCTATTAATCCCCCTTAGGACTTGTGTGCCTGAGTAAAGGTTGTTTGAGTGTGAATAGGGTTACTTTCCATGTTATGGATATGAAGTCATGTCTTTTTTGATATTGAATATTTGTTCAAGCTTTGCTGGATAGGCTGCTTGCTTTCCGGGCCAAGTATTGTTATGATAGAGTGATATTAGCTGATACTATTATATTCTTGTAGATATTACCCCAGTAGTTATTAAGTCTTACTTTATATGGTGAACATCTTTGTGAATGAGTGACTTACACAAGACTGTGGAAGCTTCTTGTAGTAGACCATTGGGGAATTCGATGCTGAGGGCTTCCCCAAAGTGTTTGTTTAAGATTCACGTTGTGATTCCATAGGGGGGTTGAAAGTGAGTGCTCCATTATAGTGTCGTTAGTTCCACATTGCGAGACCATAGGGGGAATTGGATTTTGAGTGCTTCCCTTGAGTGTCTTTAGTGTACTGATAAAAGACCGCATAGAGAATTAACAGGGAGTGCTTATGCAGAGAGTCTTTGATATAGATGGACTAGTGGGGATAAAAAGTGAGTACTTCCTAGAGTGTTTTTTGTGTTTTATTGGATGAACTAGTGGGGTTAGAATATGAGTACTTCCCAAAGGGTTACTTTTTTTTTGATTAGCTTCTTAATTTATATATGAAAATGAATACGATTGAAACTATAGGATTGTTTACTTTTTAGTAATTTCTTGTTTACTGCTTTATTTTTCATACTACCTGCCATATATATTCACTTACTGTTATCCATAGATCATTAGGCAGTTTCCTACTGGGATTAATCTCACACACAGGTATTGATCAGGGAAAGAACCCTTCTACATCATGTACTTGATTGTTGTGGAGATAGAGAGTATGGGACCATGTTGAGGATTGAGATGTTAATAAATTTATTAAATTATTTTTTTGTAATTTGGTTTAGTACTGTATTTCATCATTCCGACTTGTTTGGATACATTCCATGACATATGAATCATGAATCATTTATATATATGTGCTTGGGTTGTTTATTACTTTCAGTGTTCTATTGTTTACTTATTGCATGTTATTACTGCTTCTGCTATTGCTATATACTTCTCTCCACTGCATTACTCTGGAAATGGGGGAATATGTTCCCCACTATCACACCCAAGTACCTCACTTCTAGTCGGTAGCCTCTGGAGTTTGTGGAAATGAGCCTAAGACCATGTGACCAACTGAGTATGGGGCACCTCTAGGTGGAACCCGGAACCGAGATGTTACAAAGTGGTATCTAAGGAATTATTTTCTTCTTGACATAATTTTTAGAGCCTATAACTAGGGATAAGAAATAATATATTATTGTTAATAAGTTTTTATTGGGAATTGCTAACCCATGTATTGGGAAAATCAAATTTACCTCAATTATTACAATTTTTTGGTTTGGAAATTTTTACAGTTGATTTGATTTCACTATTGTGTGATTCACATGTTTTGTTCTGTTTCTGTTGATACCATTGAGGTTATATTTTTGTTGAAACTATATGAGATGAGGGTATTCCATATCATGCATCATATTTTCACTTACTAGAGATCACATTTCACAAATTCTCACTATGCCAATTTGGGTGCATTAATGATTGCAGGTTGGTATGATAGACATTGTGCTAGATATAGAAGATGTTGTGAGAGATGCCTTGATCGAATACCTATTATTTTATAGGGTATTGGATTGTTTGTGGTTTCTTTTTAATGAACACCAATATTTTGTTCTTGAGGTTTTACGGGCCCTCATGGATCTGGATTTGGTGGATCATTGCACTATTATGGTTTTATATGTCATGTATAATATTCCAAGCGTTGATTTGTATGGGGTATGTGACCTCACATATCATAATTTGGAATGTTAATGTTCATTTCACGGTTTTTCTGGGTTCTAAATTACATTTTGAGGATTACTTTCAAAAAAAACCAGAAAATATGGTGTGTATTGATGTATACATGCCATGTATCCTTCTTCATTGGAATGAACTAATTTTCATAAGTACATGTTGTGTACTATATGTACATGCCATGTAGTCTCTAATTGTGTCACTGGATGTTTGTGAAGAAACACGGGTTGGGAAATCCTTGTTGGAACACGCCGTGTACCGGACGTACACACTATGTGTATAGACCATGTGTCCAGACATGTGAACAACCACACAGGGGGATTAATGATAGTTATTACATGTCGTTTATGGAACAAACATGCCATGTCTAGTCAGATGTGTAACCAGACGTGTGAAAAAAAACATAGGTTGGTGATGTTCCTTCTAGTACACACCATGTTTGCCATAAACAAGGCGTGTAGTCTTGCCCTGGGAGAACCGTGTGGGTTAGTCATGTAGAAGTACTCGGGTAGGGGAATATGATTCAAGTACACAATATTTCTTGGGAGAACACGCTGTGTGTATGGAGTATTACATGACCAGAGTTCATAGGTGTACACGCCCATGTGAGGGCTTAAAAGAACATGATGTGTTGGGGACAGACACGCTATGTATCCATGTTTTGAAAAAAAATACCATGAATGCTTTCTTTATTCTATTATTTTCTGACACTTCTAAGTATCCGACCTTTATTAATTGAACTGAGTTTTTCACTTGACCTTGTAGATTCATGCCACCAAGATGACCTTTGATTGTACGTCATATAAAAGGTAGTGATCAGACACTGGACATGGCTGATCAGGGACTACCATCAGATCCTCCAGTCATGCCCATCTTGGCACCAGCCATTATTCCAATCATAGGTGAATATGCATAGTTCCGAGAGTGAATTTTGAGGCACTTGAAGACCTTCCATGGAGTACTCCCTCATGCCCCATCTATGGAATAATTGATTCAAGTTTTTCCACAGAATCATCCTCTAACATTCTCAGGGGAAGGAGGACCCCATGATTCAGAATCATGGTTTGAAGCCATGCTATCAATCTTTGAGCATCTGAAGATGACTCCAGAGAGGATGGTGAAGCATGTTGCGTATATGCTTAAATATTATGCAATGATATGGTTGGATTTGAAATCTTAGGCATGAATTCTGTAGGTTATGGCTTTGGATGAGTTTCTAGCGTTCTTTCTATTATTACATCTACCTGGAGACTTTGAGGGCCTATCACTCTAAATAGCTCATGAGATTGGAGTAGGGTACTATATCATTCATGAAGTATTATTCTTATTTCAAAATGTTGCAGTGCTTCTCACCCATCCAAGGATGTGATTAGTTATTCTTGGTGAGAATGTTTGAGGATGGTCTCAGTCATGACATCTGATCTCAGGTGAACATCTTCAAGTTGACATCCATCACCTCTATAGACCACCAGAAGCTGATCACAGAACACAATCTGAGGAATTATGGGGATGTGAGCCAGGGCAGCTCAACATCTGGAGTTGGTAGCCCTCTGAATAACATCAGAAAGTTCCACTGTGAGTCTATGTGAGGATATTTGAGTAGGAAGAATACTTATTCTTGTGGCAAGGTGGTGTTCTACCTGTGCGGGGAGAGTGGGAATACGAGGCCACAATTCCTGAGGGACCCGGTGGAGTACCAATAATGCGTCAATATGGGCCATATTCAGCATTCCTATCAGTTCTTATCACTAGAAGCTAGTTACATGGGTTATTCTACTACTCTACATTCTGGAGCAGGACCACCAGTCTCTCATCAGTCTTGAAATGGGGTTATTCTAGTCGTTCAGGCCAAGGTGGAGGTCAAGGCCATGGGAGCCAGTCGACATGCTTTCAGCGACAACAAGGTTGATCAACTCATGGTGGTGAGGCTGGGTAACAGGGCCATGATATAGGCCATAATTTTCCAGTGGAGCAGACCCTATAGGGTAAGGATCCCGGACCCTCTACAGTTCAAGGTAAGATTCTAGTTGTCTTAGTTTTAGCATCTTCACTTTTTGATACAGGGGCTTCCCATAGTTTCATAAATGTTTCTATTTTGGAGAGACTCATGATCCGTATCATTACCTCTATTGATATCTTGATATTTTACACTCAGTTGGGGACTAAAATAGCTAGTGTGCTTCTGTGCAAGGAGTGATCTCTTTAGGTTGGTTGGTGTCACTTATTCTAGGAACTCTATGTCCTAGATATGACAGTCTATGATGTCATTATTGGAATGGACTGGTTAGTTCCCTTCTAGGTTGGTGTTGACTGATATCACTGTAGGGTTTGTTTCACATCACTAGAGGGCAGTTTTTCTTACATAAGGGAGAATGATATGTCCAGGAAAGCAGAGAAGGATCCAAGAATCATGTGTTGGGAGGAGTTACAACCCATATTGTTATTCTATGACTAGATTACCTGGGGACTTCACAGTTGGACTTTTCTATAGTGGTAGATCATTTCAGGGATGTATTTACAGAAGACTTTTCAGGTTATCCTTTAGAGCGAGATGTGTAATTTTCTTTTGATCTTGTTTCATAAGAATCACCAGTGTCTATTCCACCTTTATGGATGAATACACCCAAGTTACAGGAGCTCAAGAAGCATTTAGAGGCATTGCAGGTGAATGGTTTCATAAAACTTAGCACTTATCCTTGGGGTATGCTTTTCCAATCTTCAAATAAGGCAAACGGTTCCCTAAAACATTGTGTGGATTATCTAAATCTGAACAAAATGATGGTCAATAACTGATATCCCTTACTGAGGATTGATGATCTCTTTGATTAGCTTTGAGGAGCCGGGGTGTTCTCAAATATTGACTTGAGATCTAGTTACCATCAGTTGTGTGTTAGACCACCCGATATACCTCTTACATCCTTTAGAATTAGGTATGGTCTAAACGAGTATATGGTTATGACGTTTGGTCTCATGAACGCACCTACAATTTTCATGGCACTGATGAACTAAGTGTTCCATCCATACTAAGATTATTTCATGGTAGTCTTTGTGGATGATATCTTTGTGTACTATCGCACTTGACATGACCATGCCACACATCTTGAGAGAATTTTGAGTACACTGAGAGAGAATAAGTTATATGATATGATCTCAAAATTCCACTTTTGTATGGACCAAATTCACTTCTTGGGTCATGTTATCTCAGTGACAGGGGTATCAGTAGGCCTAGAGAAAGTGAGAGCAGTAGTTTCCTGATAAACAGAATAACTTCTTTGAGATGCTGAGTATTCTAGGGCTGGCTATATACTAAAAACATATCATACAAGACTTTTCATTCTTAGCAGTGCCACTGACATTCCTGACTAAGAAGGGTGTGAAGTACTTGTTGTCAGATTATTTTGAGTCAGCCTTTCAGGAGAAGAAAGGGATTTTGACTTTAGAATCGATAATAGTATATCTAGAGGTTGGAAAGAGATATACTATATACTATGATGCATCATGTATCAGGTTGGGAAAATTTCTTATGCAGGGACAAGGAGTCGTTGCGTATGAGTCTTGGCAGTTGAAGCCACATGAGGTGAATTAACCGACACATGATCTTGAGTTGGCTACAGTTGTTCACGATTTATACTATTTGAGACATTACCTTCTGGGAAAGAATTTTGTGGTATTCACCAACCAAAAATGGATCAAGTATATCTTTACTCACCACAATCTAAATTTGAGACAACGAAGGGGGGTTGAATGCCTTCAGTCCTTTGATTTTGACATTGCCTAAATGCCGTGGAATGAAAAGGTAGTGGCCGATTCATTGAGAAGAAGTACTCATATATATGCTGTTCAAGATGCCAGAAGTGAGTATCAGCTTATGGCTCCATTCGCTGAGATGCATTTGAAGGTGCATGATAGATAGGGGCAGACATTTCTTTCTTCTGTAGTTGTGACCTATACTCTACATGATCGAGTGAGAATGATGTAGCTATCAGACTATAAAGGTATAGTTCTATGGGAGAGTGTGTCTGGAGAAGACCCTATTCCTAGGCGGACCATAGGTGAGGATGAATCTTAAGCTTTCATGAGCACGTATGGGTGTCAGTAGACATATGCGAGGATCTGATGCGGGAATTTCATTACTCAGTTTGGGATGTTAATCCTTATGTCACCAAGATTTATTGAAATCTACACCATCAATATTGGTGGCCAGGTATGAAGAGAGATTTTGATGGTTTTTTTTCATGAGGTGTTCCACCTGTCAGCAGGTGATGGCGGAGCATCAGTGACTTGTAAGGATTTTTCAGTAGTTACACATTCATGAGTAGAAGTGGAATGGTGTCGCGATGGACTTCGTGATAGGTTTAACAAGGTCTCTTAGAGGGAATGGTAAAATTTGGGTTTTCATTAACATCATCACAAGGGGTTCTCACATATTGCCAATCAAGGATACCTTTAGTGTAGATGAGTTGGGAAGGCTATAAATTTGATATATTATACATCTACCTGGGGTTCCACACTCAATTGTTTCATATAGGGACAAATGTTTTACTTATCGGGTCTAGAAAGGACTATAGAGGAAATTGGGAACACATGTACTTCTGAGTACAGCTTACCATCACCAGATAGATGTCCAGTCCAAGCGTACGATTTAGGTTCTAGAGTACATGCATCCAGAATGGGTCCTTGATTTTGGAGGTTCTTTGGAGAATAACACACATCTTTTAGAGTTTTACTTCAATAATTTTCTCCAATCAACTGTTCAGATGAAACATTATGAGGCTTTGTACGGTAGGCCATGCCGATCACCCCTATGTTGGTTAGAGGAAAAAGAGGCACCTATACTGGAACCTAGTCTTGTCGAGGAGACCAAAATGAATGTATATTTGATTCTGATGTGGATGAATACTATACTGTCCCGACAGAAGTATTATGTTGATTACAAGAGATGACCTCTCGAGTTTGGGGTCGGAGATCAGATTTTTCTGCGTGTCACACCGAGGTTGGGAAAAAGGAGGATTATGATACAGGGTCACTGTAGAGACCTGAATCTTGACGTACAAGGACATTACATTAATTTTGTGGAATACTTAATACATAAAAAAATTGACACACAAGGATCGTAATAGTTTAGTGTCTTTGGAAACTCGGAATAAAATCTTCTAATCATGGTGAAAGATCTTCAACATCTACCAATAAGGATCTTACCCTTTTTTTCTTACCTAAAACCTTTCTTTATATCCTGGGGAAAAGAAAACATAAAAGGGGTGAGCTCAAATGCCCAGTAAGGGTAAACATAGAGAACATAAAACTATCCATAAACATTCGAATGCAAAAACTAGAACATAAAATCTAAACATCAAAATCTAGAGCAAAGACATGAATCTTGGAAGTATGTAAGGAATATATCATAAGGGAACATCAATCATGATAAAATATCATGGGAATAAAACATGTAATTGGGGAAACTATTATGTACATGATATGATTTCCATAGTAGCCAAGGCATTTCTGCCAAGACCATCTTAGTGGACAAAGTCCCTTTCTGAATCGAGTTCACTCCTCGTTCCAATCCTGTATTACTGAACCGGTTTAACTTTTCGTTCTAGCCATGTCTATCTCATGATATATAGATCATTACCCAATTCATTGGAGGGAGATATAGGTCCCACCTATCGCATAATGAAATAATTCTTACTTGTGCCCCAAAATAATCATACATCATTCATAATAACCCAACGAATAAAATGGGTTTCAATAACATCATCGCATCATCAAATAATCCATACAAAAGAAATGGATATCATTTCATAATAATAAAAGTAAAACCATGTAAATAATAGAGAAATTATACTTGAAACATACACACATGAAATAATTTCATCTTAGATGATTAATGGTTTTGATAAAACACATGAAATGAATTCTTGAGGAAAATATCCTTTCATCTTTAAAATCATTTTCTTTTCACAAAATGTCATTCAATTTTAAAAGAAAAGTATTTTGTTGAAAATAGTCATGAAATATTTTGGAGGAAGCTTCATTAAAATAAGGCTTTATAAAACCATAAAAATACGTTCACACTGTATAAGTTAAAAATAACATTCTCCTTGTACTTTTGTCAGAAAAGTCAAAAAGTACCTTATATGGTAACCAAAAGAAAGATTCCATCCATACTATGTGGTAAAAAGTAAATAAAGGGTAAAAATGACTTTAATCATTCATGGAAGAATAGTAAAACTGTTATGAAAACATTTTTAGAAAACATGGTCATGGATGATAAACGTAAACCCAATAAATACTTAAGTATAAGCAATCTCAGATAAAAATGAGATTTGCACAATTATCCCTTACCTTAGGTCCGATATGCTTCGTACGTTTCCGAACCGCCTGTATAATAATTTAAATAATGTCATTGAATTATTACAGAATCATAATCATTGTTTTTATATAATATATGTTTCACTAATGACTTTATATTACCCGTTCTTTTGTAAATTCCATGTTAATGCAGCATTTTGGGTAAAATCATTTCATTTATTGTATGTGTTTTGACTTGTCGTTCTTGATATTAATACTTATATCATGATTTAAATAATTCCAGAATGTAAAACATGATTTATATATAATATATATTCATCATATACATATATATATAGTATAGATTGATAAAAGGAAATGAAATACACTATTCATGAAGACGGTAGGCCGTACGTACGCATAAACGCTGTTTTCATTTCCTTATTGAATTGAATGAAACTAAATAGATGAAATACATATATATACATAAATCCAGTATCATTCATATATTTAATCATTATTCATTATATAAACTTTATGATCATTCATGTATGGTTAACATGGAGAATGAATCTCATCGCGTCGTGGAGACGGCAGTCCGTACGTACGCACGAGCGATGATATCATTCCCATAATTATTGAATAGAATTGGAGTGGATGGTATAATATATCAGAATCAGTATGATGTTATAACAACCATATATAGTTATTCTTTACACCATTATACCAATCCATGTAAGGTGTTGGTGGAAAAACAGATTTCACCACGACGTGGAGACGGTATTCCGTACGTACGCACGTGTGGTGATTTCGTTTTCTATAGGATGGATAGATGGTGAAATAGGGTTGTTTCATACATATAATAACATATCAGTATATGATTTATACTGATATTATTACCTCATAATGAAACAACTAAAGAAGAAGAAGTGGAAGAAGAAATAAAGTTGAAAGAATCGGTAACAGACATTACCTCTTCTTTGAAGCACCTCTTTGAGACCTCCTCTTAGGGCACTAAAATTGGTCTTTGAAGAAGACAAGAACCTCTAGGATTTTTCTATGGAAGTGGAGAAGAGAATTTTGCAGGGGTTTTCCGAGAATGAAGGCTTAATGTGGTGTGAGAAAGAGAGGGAGGATGTGCCCTTTTATAAGGGAGGAGAGGGGCACCATTGGAAAAACTAAAAATATTATTTTATTATAAAGTCATATTCATTTTTAATAGATCCAAATTGAGTTATTTAGAAGCTAAGATGGGGATGGGTAGAAATACTCTCATCCAATAGAATTTACACAAGTTTATGTTTCTATTTTAACCTTATCGTTTAGATTTATCCTTAAGTTAAATAATTTTATTTTTACCTTGTCTTCTTGTTTTCTTACACTACAAGGTTAATAAACTTACTATAACAAGACAAAATAACCCCAAGTTGTTTATTATTAATATATATAACATTATCTAAGTCATATTTCCGAACCGTAGATTTTTAGGAATAAAATAACAATTAATAATATAATATTTGTTTTAAAAACTATTTTATGTCAATTTTGACAGTATTTGGTAATTGATTTTTTTGAAAATTATAACAGAAAGATTAGTTCGATAAAGGTTAACTAAATAAATAATAACATGTCCTATTAACCGAAAAAATTAGTGGAATTCAAAAAGAGTCTCAAATTACATTTATTTGATTTATAACATCAATTATGTCAATTTTTCTTTAATAAGATAATTACTGCATCATCTTTGTGTAATAAATAAATTAAATTATTTAATGTCCAAAAATTATAAATAAAATACCATTATGTAGGAAATAGTGTTATACTTATAATGAATATTTATAGTTGAATTTATCTTATGTATAACTATATATTAAAAATAATTTACTTATTAAAAATTGATTTTAACTATTTTAATCCTTCTTTAAATAAATTAATATTAAATGTCCAAATCTAATCCAAGTGGGCCTAAATGGTCATATTTTATTCCTGAGGTTGTTTTTTGTCGAATTAAACTTATCCAATAGAATTAGGACATGTGTTAGGGTAATAATAATATCATTTTACCATTAATTATCCAATTTACTTTTAAACGTGGTAAATAAAAGTAAATAGTTACTATTCACCAAAAAATATTTTCATCTCATTGAACCACATTTTAGTCCTTTCTCTTAACCGTGTCTCTTGGATTTTTTAAATTCCACTCACAGAAGTGGTAAAATTAATTTTTATGAAAAATTCAGTTTTTTTAACTACCACTTAGTGTTTTCACTATTCATCGAAAAAATGAAAGTTTCCAGAAAAATACCAAAAATTAGGCCTAAGCTATATTTGATATTATGAATTAAAAAATGATGTCTATTTTACCAAATTCAAAACATATCAGTTTCATTAATTAGTATAAAAATTAATTCTCGTCGTCAAAACAAATAGAGTGTTTTTAGGAGATAATAACTATGAGAAGATTGAGACTTGTTTATGTCTGGTTTAAATGTGAAATTACATACAATGGCCAAAATTTTATTAAATGGTAAAAATATATTATAAATATACTTTAAAACCACTCAAATTAATAATTTATCACTATTAATTATTTCGATTAAAAAAGTTGTTTTTAATTAAAATTTAGTAATTTTCACTATTCATCAGAATATGAAAGTTATCTGAAAAGTACCAAAAATTCACCCTAAGCTAATTTCATTATTCCGAATCCAAAAATGATGTCCAATTGAAAGATAAAATTTATAAAATTTTAAAAAGTGGGTATTACTATTCATAACGGCTAGTTCATAATAATATTATAATAATATCTCGTTTAGTGAAACTCAGTATTGCGTACTACACACGCTATCGAGGAAGGTATTTATTGCATGTAATGAAAGCCAAGTCATGGATACGTTTTGTGCAAGCTCCTTTTGGTGTATCGTACAACATAAGACATTAATGAAATTAAAAGGAATATTTTTCATAAAATCTCGGGGTGTTAGATTCTACCCCCCTTAAAATGAATTTCGCCCTCAAAATTCATCGGGATTATAAATAGTGTATTACATGAGAGTTTCTTTTATAGAAACCCACATCGTAAAAAGGAATACTAAAACTTCATTTAAAAAAGGAACGTTCGAAACATAACGAATACCTAAATAACTCATCACTGGGTTTCCACATAGGAGAACATAGGTGAAAATATGGATATGGAGGAGAAATCTAACCATCATGTTCTGATGGAGAGTGGTAGAGAACATGGCTATGAAAAATCCATCAATCACAAAGACATAAATTTGTGATGATCTTAGGTACCATCTGATTCATCGGATATAAGGGCGCTAGGACAAATTTTTTTGTTTTCAAGATCATTTCCCTAAAGTTGATGAAATTGGAATTAGAAGAAATACTTTCGTGATTTTGGTACGGTCTCACCGTTGGTCATTATTTGGACAATTTCCACTTCATCTCTTAAAGAAATGAAGTTGAATTTGTCATTCATGAAGTTTTAGCAGATCATGTTATAGAATGATGGGTCATTCCATTTGTCTCAAACAAAAGGTTAGAAAAGTTATCAAAAATACATAAGTCTATCTATAGTGAGATTAATCATATATGGTTCCTAAAATGGACTTACATTTCATATATCATACTACTTAATATAATAAAACTATTTTCTACTAAATAGAGACTTTCTGTAGGCCAGTGGTAGGTGATAAAGGGCAGTCGCACTTCGGTTGTGGGCTCGATTCCCACAGCCTTGTCCGACGCGACGGGTTGTCGTCCGTCCTGCAGGTTGTCCTTTTTCTAAAACAACATTATAAGTAATATCGAAAAAAAATCTAGCCTTAAACAATACTAACTTATTTCCAACATAATTCATTCCAATATTTAGGCTTATCCAAAATATATATGTCCAATCTCATAGTATAAAGAAAATGATTACTTGAAATGTCATCAACCAAGCATGTGAATACCATCATTTGTCCCCCATATATCTTGTTGGTCACATTCCAATAATGTGAATACCTTAATCATGTATTCTCTTGAAAAATGAATACCCATTAAAAGTTTGTGAAAACAGGAATTCTGTCAAAAGTTAACTCTATCCACATACCAAAATCCAAAAAATTCTATATACTCAAACCATGATATAACCTTCTCCTTATATCAGTCATGAGCTCATTAATACTATCAAACATTTAATTTTCTCCTTATCCCTTCATTATGTGCATATCATCTACTTTCCAAAAATATCTGCATAACCTTTCATGGTCACTAGTACCATTCATCATATACTTTCCAAACTTAAGGAAAGACAACAATGTAACAATCCTTATATGTCTCTTTATTCCATTGTACCATGAGATTACTTATACAACATTACATTGGATAAACATGTAATCATTCCACTACCTTCTTAAACCATTGACCGAGCTTCAACAATTCTTTAATCTCACATATCATTTTTAGTCTCTTCATCATCATCAATATAAATACTACCCATACGACCATACTAATTCTCTTCATGAGAAATTCCCTTAGGGAATTGGTTTTCATAATGCCCGTACATTCCACATTTAAAACATTTAACTGTTGTTGATGTCGTAGCAATACCATTATTCTCATTCATGGTGTTAACTGAACCTTTTCCTTTGCACTTACTGGCTTTATGTCCATCTATTCTACACCCAAAGCATCTTTTAGTTCGTTTGAAATAGTCTCCTTGATGCCTCTTCCCATATGATTTACATAGGGGAAATTGAACTTTCTTTCCTCCATGATCATCATGAAACTCCATCTTTCTCTTATTAGTCGAGTCAGGAAAGTTACCAAATTTGAGTTTATTGATCATATTATGAGATTTCTGATTCGGCATAGTAATGATTTTTGGAATTCCTAATCCCATTTAATTTTATATCTCATGACGAATATCATTCCATTGTCCATCATATCCTCCATTATCGGGAATCATCTTATTTCCAACCATTTTCTAAACCCAAAAAGAATAGTATAAGAGGAAAAAATCATAATAAAGGGAGATTAACATCAATATATAAGATCTTAGGTTTAATCTAATTTCGTTACCATAATTCTAGGACTATAACCTATACTTATACTTAACCTTAGGGACATCCCTAGACATACCTTTGAAATATCTCTAGGGATCTCACTAAAGTTCTCGCATCCTAGTTTCCAAAGGTTGACTAAACCTTTCCTCTGATAACAACTGTAGATACCCAAAGCTTGACGTACATGAACATTACATTACTTTTTCAAAATACTTAATACATAACAAAAATAGTCACACAAGGATTTTAATAGTTTAGTGTCTTTGGAAACTTGGAATAAAATCTTCTAATCGTGGTGAAAGATCTTCAACATCTCCCAATAATGATCTTCCCCTTCTTTTTCTTACCTAAAACCTTTTTTTATATCCTGTGGAAAAGAAAACATAAAAGGGGTGAGATCAAATCCCCAGTAAGGGTAAACATAGAGAACATAAAACTATCCATAAACATTTGAATGCAAAAACTAGAACATAAAATCTAAACATAAAAATCTTGAGCAAAGACATGAATCTTGGAAGTACGTAAGGCATATATCATAAGGGAACATCAATCATGATAAAATAGCATGAGAATAAAACATTTAATTGTGGAAACCATTAAGGACATGATATGATTTCCATAGTAGCCAAAGAATTTCTGCCAAGACCATCTTAGTAGACAAAGTCCCTTTCTGAATCGAGTTCACTCCTCGTTCCAGTCCTGTATTACTGAACCGGTTTAACTTGCTGTTCCAGCCATGTCTATATCATGAGATATAAATCTTTACCCAATGCATTGGAGGGATATATAGGTCCCACCTATCTCATAATGAAATCATTCTTACTTGTGCCACAAAATAAACATACATCATTCATAATAACCCAACAAATAAAATGGGTTTCATAAACATCATCCCATCATCAAATAATCCATATAAAATAAATGGATATCATTTCATAATAAGAAAAGTGAAACCATGTAAATCATAGAGACATTATACTTGAAACATACACACATGAAATAATTTCATCTTAGATGATAAATGGTTTTGATAAAACACTTGAAAAGAATTCTTGAGGAAAATATCATTTCATCTTCAAATTCATTTTCTGTTCACAAAATGTCATTCTATTTTAAAAGAAATGTATTTTGTTGAAAATAGTCATGAAATATTTTGGAGTAAGCTTCATTTAAATAAGGTTTTATAAAACCATAAAAATTTGTTCACACCATATAAGTTAAAAATAACATTCTCCTTGTACTATTTTCGGAAAAGTCAAAAAGTACATTATATGGTAACCAAAGGAAAGATTCCATCCATACTATGTGGTAAAAAGTCAATAAAGGGTAAAAATGACTTTAAAAATTCCTGGAAGAATACTAAAAATTTAATGAAAACATTTTTAGAAAACATGGTCATGGATGATAAACGTAACCCCAGTAAATACTTACGTATAAGCAATCTCGGATAAAAATGAGATTTTCACAATTATCCCTTACCTTAGGTATGATATGCTTCGTACATATCCGAACCTCCTGTATAATTTTTTAAATAATGTCATTGAATTATTATAGAATCATATTCATTGTTATGATATCATATATGTTTCACTTATGACATTATATTACATGTTCTTTTGTAAATTCCATGTTAAAGCATCGTTTTGGGTAAAATCATTTCATTTATTGTATGTGTTTCGACTTGTCATTCTTGATATTAATACTTATATCCTGATTTACATAATTCCAGAATTTAAAACATGATTTATATATAATATATATTCATCATATACATATATATATTATAGATTGATAAAAGGAAATGAAATACACCGTTCATGGAGACGGTAGGCCGTACGTATGCATGAACGTTGTTTTCATTTCCTTGTTGAATTGAATGAAACTAAACAAACGAAATACATATATATATATATAAATAAATCCAGTAGAATTCATATATTTCATTATTATTAATTATATAAACGTTATGATCATTCATGTATGGTTAACATGGAGAATGAATCTCATCGCGTTGTGGAGACGGTAGTCCGTACGTACGCACGAGCGATGATATCTTTCCCATAATTATTGAATAGAATTGGAGTGGATGGTATAATATATCAGAATCAGTATGATGTTATAATAACCATATATAGTTATTATTTACACCATTATACCCATCCATGTAAGGTGTTGGTGGAAAAATAGATTTCACCACGGTGTGGAGACGGTATTCCGTACGTACGCATGCGTGGTGATTTCATTTTTCGTAGGATGGATAGATGGTGAAATAGGGTTGTTTCATAATTATAATAAAATATATGTATATTATTTATACTGATGTTATTACTTTATAATGAAACAACTAAAGAAGAAGAAGTGGAAGAAGAAATAAAGATGAAATAATCGGTAACAGACACTACCTCTTCTTTCAAGCGCCTCTTTGAGACATCCTCTTAGGGCACAAAAATTGGTCTTTGAAGAAGCAAAGAACCTCTAGGATGTTTATATGGAAGTGGAGAAGATAATTTTTCAGGGATTTTCCAAGAATTAAGGCTCAATGTGTTGTGAGGAAGAGAGGGAGGAGGTTCCCTTTTATAAGGGAGGAGAGGGGAACCTTTGGAAAAACTAAAAATATTATTTTATTATAAAGTCATATTCAGTTTTTAATAGATCCAAATTGTGTTATTTCGAATATAAGTTGGGGATGGGTCGAAAGAATCTCATCCAGTAGAATTTAGAAAAGTTTAGGTTTCTATTTTAACCTTATCATTTATATTTAACCTTAAGTTAAATAATTTTTCTTTTACCGTGTCTTCTTGTTTTCTTACACTATAAGGATAATAAACTTACTATAACAAGCCAAAAGAACACAAAGTTGTTTATTAATAAAATATATAACATTATATAAGTCATTTGGTCTATCTTTAGATTTTTAGGAATAAAATAACAATTAATAATATATTATTTGTTTTAAAAACTATTTTATGTCAATTTTGACACTATTTGGTAATTTATTTTTGTGAAAATCATAAAAGAATGATTAGTTAGAACAAGGATAACTAAATCGATAATAACATGTCATATTAACCTAGAAAATTAGTGCATTTCATAAAAAGACTCAAATTACATTTATTTGGGTATTTATAACATCAATTATGTCAATATTTCATTAATAAGATAATTACTGCATCATCTTTGTGTCATAATTAAATTAACTTATTTAATGTCTAAAAATTATAAATAAAATACCATTATGTATGAAATAGTTTTATCCTTCTAATGAATATTTATAGTCTAATTTATCTTATGTATACCCCTATATTAAAAATTATTTACTTATTAAACTTTGATTTTAACTATTTTAACCCTTCTTTAATTAAATTAATATTAAATGTCCTAATCTAATCCAAGTGGGCCTAAATGGTAATATTTTATTCCTAAGGTTGTTTTTGGTCGAATTAAACTTATCCAATAGAATTATTATATGTGTTAGTGTATTAATAATGTCATTTTTACCCTTAATTATCCTATTTACTTTTAATCGTGGTAAATAAAAGTAAATAGTCACTATTCACCAAAAAATATTTTCATCTCATTGAACCACATTTTAGTCCTTGATATTAACCATGCCTCTTAGATTTTTTAAATTCCACTCACAGAAGCGGTAAAATTAATTTTTATAAAAAATTCAGTTTTTTAAACTACCACTTAGTGGTTTCACTATTCATCAAAAAAATGAATGTTTCCAGAAAAATACCAAAAATTAGTCCTAAGCTATATTTGATATTATGAATTCAAAAATGATTTCTATTTTACCAAATTCAAAACATATTAGTTGCATTAATTAATTTAAAAATTAATTCTCATCGTCAAAACAAATAGCGTGTTTTTAAGAGATAATAACTATCAAAAGATTGACACTTGTTTATGTCTTGTTTAAATGTGAAATTACATACAATGACCAAAATTGTATTAAATGGTAAAAATATATTCTAAATATAATTTAAAACCACTCAAATTAATAATTCATCACTATTAATTATTTCGATTAAAAATGTTGTTTTTAATTAAAATTTAGTAATTTTCGCTATTCATCAGAATATGAAAGTTATCTGAAAAGTACCAAAATTTCACGCCAAGATAATTTCGTTATTCCGAATCAAAAAATAAAGTCCATTTTGAAAGATAAAATTTATAAAATTTTAAAAACTGGGTATTACTATTCATAACTGCTAGTTTATAATAATATTATAATAATATCTCGTTTAGTGAAACTCGGTATTGCGTACTACACACGCTATCAAGGAAGGTCTTTAATGCATGTAATGCAAGCCAAGTCATGGATGCGTGTTGTGCAAGATCCTTTTGGTGTAGCGTACAACACAATACATTAATGAAATTAAAAAGAATATTTTTCATAAAATCTCGGGGTGTTACAGTCAGCTTTCACCGAGATATGTTCGAATGTTTGAGGTTTTGGAGAGAGTTGGGATGGTTTCATATCGGCTACAGTTACATTAGTGGTACCAAGCTATGCATGACTTCTTCAACAATTCTCAGCTATGACGTTACTTCCTAGAAGTATCTCAGGTTTTCAACCTAAGGAGTTTGATCTAGAGGTGGATGCATCGTTCAAGGAGAATCATATCCATATTTTTTATCACAATGCAACATTTCTCCATGGCCTGTCTTTTAATATGATACAAGTGCTACAGAAGAGCCAGCTGGTACAAAACAAGACTTGGGATAGGGAGGCCAATGTATAATCGTATTGTCTGTAGTAGTTCAGAGAGTCATCTTATATTCCACCATACAAGGGAAATTAGGGTACAAATTTCTTTAGGGGGGGGGGAGTTTGTAACGACACATATATATTTTTCAGATATGTTTTTACTTTCATGGGAAGAAGGGAAATTTTATAAGTACATGGTGTGTAATTCCTAGTACATTCCGTGTACCCTGCCCCCTAGTCCAAGCTGTGTCTGGCTATGTCATGGCTGCATACATGACTATGTGATAACATGGATGGACTACCTAAAGCGGGGCCTGGTAAAGGCATATACACTACATGTACATTTAAAATACATGCAATGTACATTTCTTTTTTAATTTTTATATCATACCAGGGTCACATATCGTTCATAGAAACCCCTTCTTCAAATGAAATCTCATCCAAGAGCGACTGAGGATGGAGATTCTTCCCAGAGCCCCCAATCGATCATCCATTATTCGAATCAGCTGACGTCGATTACGGTGGAATCTCCATGGTGAGTTCTTCATTTTTCTATAGCATCTTCTCTTGATTTCTCTCCTTTCGTGAGATATCCTTGGTTGAATGTTTTAGATGTTTTTGTAGATCTATCATGATCTAGGTCAATTCAAGGGCTAGAACTGGAGTTTATCGATCATATAACGTTGAGGTAGGTGGTTTGTTCCTTTACATAGTTAGTCTTTGAATATTATGTGTAAAAGTACCCAATAACCAAGAAAATGGTATTACATTTTTTTTGATTTTAACCTTGTTAATGCCTTCTATTCCTTTTTTGTCTGAGTATGGGCTGATTGATTGTGAATAAGGTTATTTTCCATGCTATTTATGTGTTTCCATGTATGTTTTGATATTTACTGTTTGGTCTTGCATTGTTGGTCAGGCTGCTTTCTTTAAATGCCTAGTATTGTTAGGATGGAGTGATATTAACTGATGATTTTATATTCTTGAAGGTTTTATCCAAGTAGTTATTAAGGTTTACTTTGGATGTTGAATATATTTGTGCACGATTGACTTACACAAGGCTGTGGGAACCTGGTGTAGAAGGCCATAGGGGGAATGGACGATGAGGGCTTCCCCAGAGTGTCTGTTTTGTTTTCACGTTGCGAGACCATAGGGGTGATGGAGGTGAGTGCTCCCTCATAGTGTCTATAGTTCCACATTGCAAGACCACACGGGTAATTGGACCTTGAGTACTTCCTCAGAGATTTTGTAGTTTATCGATAAAATAACATAGAGGGAATTGACAGTGAGTGATTCCTCAGAAGGTATTTTCTAAAGTTGAACCTGAGGGATTAGACTGTGAGTACATCCTATAGGGTTTCTTGTGTTTTATTGGATGAATCATAGGGGTTAGGCTGTGAGTACTTCCCAGAGGGTTACTTGTTTTTTATTAGATTCTTACATGATATATGAAAATGAATGCGATTAAAACTGTAGGATTGTTTACTTTTGTGAACTTCCTTATTTACTGCTTCATTTTTCTTATTGCCTATGATATATATTCAGAGACTGTTAGGAACATATCGTTGGTTGGTTGCCTACTGGGATTAATCTCACACCCTGTTTGGGTCATGCTTTTGGGCCTAAACTGATTATATTTCTTCAGGTATATATAAGGGCAAACTCCCTTCTACATTAGGTACTTTATTGGTGTGGAGCTAGAGAGCATGGGACCAAGACGAGGCTTACGATGCTGCTAGAGTTATTTAGCTATTTTCTTTGTAATTGGTTTTAGTACTGTATTCCCTCATTATGACTTGTTTCGAATCTTTCCAATATATATGTATCACGCATCATTTATATTTATGTGCTCCTATTGTTTATTACTTTCAATCTTCTGAATTTTATTTATTGCATGTTATTACTACTTTCGCTATTGTTATATGTTTCTCTCTACTACATTACTCTTACAATGAGGTCATAAATTCTCCACTATCACACCCAAGGCCCTCGATGGTAGTTGTAAATCTCTAGAATTTTGGGAAATACGCTTGAGGCCATGTGACTAACCGGGTATGGGGCACCTCTGGGTGCACCTGGAACTGGGAAGTTACAACTGATAACTATATTAATATTCCAAAGGATTATCATAGTAAATATTTAATGCATCTATAAGTAGTGTGATTAATCATTTTCCATAACTTATTTATCACATTGGTCATAGTTCATGTGGGCTTAGGGAGTTGAAATAATATTATCATTTAAAAAATAAGCCTTTATTACAGAATAGGGGAATTCTAGTTTGTAAGCCCTATATAATGGAACATATGATACGTCCCACATGGAAGGGAAATGCCAATGTGTAAGACCCAACCATGTGAACTATAAAGAATACGATTCTTTCCATAACCAGGATATGTATGAAACCTTTCTAAGACACATGACCAAATTCAAATGTTTATACAACCCAATGCAATTCATGTGATGTCATCTATATTTCAACCATCATGACCCAATATTAACCATTGGCTGAAAATTTTATCTCATCCCTCTGTGGAACATGAAATCAATGAAATATAATTTATATATTTCCTTCTATAACCACAATACATATGAAACCTTCATATATCCATAAAACAAGTAAAAATGGGAATCCACATCAGTGTAAGTCCACCTTGACTTAGGAAATTCACACATCAATACCCAATCATTACCATGAGATAACCATTATATATCATATCTATATGGACTGATAAATCAATAAACAATGAAGACAATGATTCATCTACAACCAGGATATGTAGGATGCTTTTCTAAGTCTTGATCCTAAATTCATTATGTCATCCACCTCACTGTATATCCTAGCATGCCTCCAAGATTTCATCTATCGAGACTCAATCATTCACATAGGCTCTCCATTCTATCTCATCCCTTTATGGATAACAATTCATTGAACTATGAGGACACTAATTCAATCCATAACCAGGATATTTACGACACCTTCCTATGACACAATAAATAATTTAAATGGACATCCACATAAATTTTAGTCCTTCCATTTCTTTGAAATTTCAACCATTAGGACCCAATCTATCCCATTATCTAACCATTCAATCTCTTACCTTAGTGGGCAAGGAAATACATGAAATATAAGGAATCTGATTCCTATCATAACTAGTTTTTATAGAATGAATTTCCTTGGCCCGAGCCCAAATTCAAATGGGAATCAAACTTTTTTTAAGTCCTTAGATGCCTCCAGCATTTCATGCATAGATACCCAATCATACCCATTTTATGACCATTATATCATGTCCCTTGTTAGACATAGAAATAAATGAACTACACATAATATATTTCCTCATATAACGAGGATACATAGGATGCCTTCCAAACGAACAATTCAGAATTCAAATATGCATCATCCTCAGTGTAGGTCCCACCATGTCTCCAAAATTTCTACCATAAAGACCATAATATTTCCATGGGAAGACCATTTTTTATCACCCTTTAGCGGAAATAGAAATAAATGGACTACAAGGACTCTGATTCCCCTCATAACAAATATGCACGAGATGTATTCTTATTTCCAATAACAATTTGATCTGATAATCCACCTCAATGTAATTCATGCCATTTATCCAACATTGCTAACATCGCGACCTAATCATTCCAATAGGATTTTCATTCTATATAACCCCTTAATAGACTGTGTAATTTGTATAACTATGATAAAACTAATTACCTCCATAACTAGGTTACATAATATCCAACATCTATGGGAATATAACTTGGGTCCAAAGAGTGGAATGGTAACAATATCCCACATCTATGAGAATATACCTTAGGTCAAGTCCCAAGGGTGTGATGAAACTATGATAAATCTAATTCCTATGCTAACCAGGGTATATAGGATGTCTCTTAAATACTCAAGATCAAACATCTGGCAGCTCAGCGCTTGCACATATGTTCAATCTATATAAAATTTT
Organism: Viscum album; assembly: GCA_963277665.1. Classification (NCBI taxonomy): domain Eukaryota; kingdom Viridiplantae; phylum Streptophyta; class Magnoliopsida; order Santalales; family Viscaceae; genus Viscum; species Viscum album. The sequence goes on along the minus strand of OY728141.1, from coordinate 584,275,503 downwards.
ACTAATCATGTTTAATGGACTAAATTGTAATTGATTCCTATAGTGACTTGGAAACATTGGATGCCTCATGATGGCTCAATCCCATCCTTTGAATATTTTATGCCTCTATGTGTGGTATAAAATTTAATGAAATCAGATATATGGATTCATCAAATGAGAATCTATTAATTACAAGGAAATATATCAATAACCTTATATACATATAGATGGATTGAACAATGTGATCATTTTCTTATTTACAAGAAAGATATTTAAAACCATAAATAATTTTTTTGGGTAACCAACCCTATATTTATAATATAAAGAGATTCATGAACATATCATAAATTTATGAAAGAGTCCCATAGAAAGAAAAACTTCACACCAAAAAGGATTTACGAGTGAAAACTCTCAGCCACATGACTATTGGGAGTCCCCAAGAATTGTTGGTTCTGAAACCCTAATTGACTACATTGTTTTGGAAAGTATGTGTGTACGTTCTTTTAGATAAGAGATATTTTTGGAATTTCCTTTGATAATTAAAATGGTGACATGATATAATAATTTATGAATGAACTAAACCACCCAAAATTGAAAATAATACTGAACTAAATCAGCCTCAATGGGGGGTTCTAAGACGTATCTTTTCCAACGATAACAAAATTGTGAACTCGATGTGAATATCTCAAGAACTCAATTATTGTGTTATTATCCATCAATAAATTTTGTTATCACACCATAAAAAAATAGAAATGTTGAACCTAATGTGAATCTCTCAATAATAAATTTATTGGTTTTCTATTTTCCAATCCTCTAGGTTTTCACAACATATGACCATATAAATTGTGAACCTGGCATGAATATCTCAAATACCAAGATTGGTGTATTACCATGTTCCAGAAAAAAATGTTGGAATTACAAAAATAGATGATTTTCATGACATAAATTTTACAAATTATCCACTATAACTCAAGTCCCATAAATAATTTAATCTTTTAGTTGACATGTCAAAGAGAGGAGAAGCATAAAATTAAGAACAAAAATAAAGTTGTGTAAACCATGCATACTTGATTGAATTTTTTAAAACGTTAGGGTCAAAGACTCATTATTATTATTAAAGAATAGACCCCATTCTAACTAGGTAGATGAAAACCCATTATATAGCCAAAATTCCCAAGATGAAGTGGTCTTAATACAAGGCCCAAAATCCTATTTTTGGGCCAATATGGCTCTTTAGTGAGTAGTACTGGTACAATACATGGGAATCTGTTGTACCCGATACAGTACCACTGCCAGTATAGTTCCTTCTATATTACCCATTGCCTCTATAATTTCACCAATTCTACAGTGCTTCTATAGTACCTGTGAATTCCTCCCCTTATTGGATTTTATCTTGTGTCTTTTGGATGCCAAGAATGAGCCTCTACAACTTGGATAAAAGCTGATTAATGTCTAAATAAGAACACTTCATTCCTAGGATATTTCATGAATCATTTACCTTCTAACATATTGTCTGTGTGACCTAAAATGTTGGTAACATCAATAAAATTATGATATAAGATAATATCTTCATCATCTAGTGCCCTTTCTAGTAAATAACCTATAGTTGTAATCCCCATTGGTTGCAAAATGGTATCACCTCTTTGAACGTTTCAACAACATGTGGTGAACATGATGGCCTGGGAGTGCCAAAAATGTCGTATGATCTATGACCATAAAGATTCTTAGGAGGGTATCTAATCACAGAAGTCGATGAGTCTTCATTATCTAAGAAAAGTGGTTTTTAAGCCGATGGAACTCATTTACACAACCATCTACTTAAGTATATTATCTCCATAGTAACACTATTTACACCTTTAAAATGTGTTGAAGGTGGAAAATGGATTCAAATACAGCTCTCATCCAATTCAGGTGTCATCGATAAGGGACTCTATCAACCTCTGTTTCCAGTTCCATCACACCAATACCCACCTATCGACTACTAAGGGTACATCCCGAAACATTTCCACCTATGAATCCCATGCATGAGTGACAGGGAAGACACATACAGTGAAGAAACACTATAGATCTATGAGAGGGATCATATCCCCACTCACACTAATGATGTATGCATTAATATTAAATTAATAACAAGTTTGTAGGCTCATATCCATACTCATTCGGAGTATGTTTGTGAGTATATTCCAATAGTAGACATGGGGGAGGTGTATATTCCCACCCCTATTCATGATGTTCATCATTATACTGTAGTGGCACAAGGAGGAAAAATGTGGGCTCATATCGCAGCTTCAATCTATGGAATCTTCGTGTACATAGTTGAGAAATTTTTTTTTTGGAAATATGTGTTAAAAAAAGTTCAATAACTATATCTTCATATTCTATCACCAGTATAGAAGCGCTGATAGGATATATTCCAATCCCAAAATGAGAAAATCAAAACACTCTGACCACCATGAACAAGCAGATTTTCTTTTGCAAGTGAAAAGTCATACTCTAATCTAGGATAATTATTACTATATTCTAGTGAATGATGGGGAGTCAGAATAAGATCACATTCCATTTCCAATAGTGTCTTATCAGGTAAGAGAAACACATGACATGGTATAGGAGAACATGCCTGTTAAAATTTGGAGGCTTATTCAAAAACTCAGTATTAGGCTTATATCCCCATTATTCCTAGGGGTCACAAAGTCATATGGAAATCATCTTTGGGAAAGTATCATATTCTAATAGAAAAAGGTTGACAAAATTCTCCAATAGCCCAGTATCGGTCATATTTTCCCATTCTGTCTGAGGATAACCATGTTATAATTATAGATGTTTCAGGGTAAGATCATATTCCTTTCAGGGAATATGCCTAACATATTCCAATGATCATAGAATCTAGGTGAATATTCCTACATTAGTAAAAAATGATTGTACAAGGATTATCTCAAGTGAATCTAGGAGGAGGATCATGTACCTTTGACCATTCTAGAGGAATTTCATATCGGTATATTCCATTAGCTTCTTAGCAATAATCTCACACTCATGTAGATTAATATAGTAATAATAATGTTCCATCAACTTTCATACAATAGGCTCATATCCCAGGACAATTCCAAAAGGAAAGTCAGAATATTATAACCCCAATGTAGAATGTAACCCATATTTAAAATATTGTCAATTCTATTGTGCATAAGGATATTTTTGACACATTAGCAACACCCCATGTTTTCGAAAACAATTCAATGGGAGTAGAAGTAGAAACGTTCCATTAATTTACTCCTATTCGTACTATGTCGATAGATCATTGGATATCTATCCATTGTAGTCAAACTACCCATGATTATGTCTCCTATAGATGTGGAAATATTACCCTTCCAAGAAACCTATATATATATATATTTATTTATTTACATTGATTCCTTCATATATAGAGTTTATTGAAACATTTGTGTCAACCATATATAAATACTCATCAACATCAAATTTCACTATGCTCTAATCTGTAGGATTTAATAAGAATTACATTGTTTGGTCTGGCCATATGGTTGTGTATATTTCAAATGTAGTGGATTCCAACATTGACATATGGAGAGAGTTTGTCAAAAACAACATCTTCCTCATGTTGTGGCCCCTAGCCACTTCTGACAATGGGATCCTAGATGAGATAGAAAAGTATTGAATGGGATTTCAACAAAAAAATATATGGGATACAAATTACTAATATAAAACTAGACACCTCCCATATCTATGACATAAGGGACATGATCAAACCATCAATAAAATATGTTTTTATTGGGAAGTGGCTGCTATCTCCAGGGGCTAGGATATAAAACCAGAAAATCACAATGGAAATATAAAACATGCTTTCTCCATTGAATCATAACCCTTAAGAAGTATATCTATATAGATACATATTTTATCTTAATTATATGATGGAGTAATATTATATATTTGCACTTGTTTTCACACCTAGAGTAGCAGAAACCTTCAGATATGGCTTGCGACAATGTCACAGAATCCTTAAAAATTAAAGGTCCGAGTAAAACATGGAACAATTGGTCACTACCATATAATTTTCTCACATAAACGATAACTTGTAATCATGAATTGAGGGGGAGTATATCCCATTAGTCTTAAAAATAGTCCACTCAAAGTAATGAAAATTCATTTCAGACACAGATACCAGATTTTCAATAAACTAGATAAATTATTGTAATTAATGATTCCAATCATGGGAAACCATCGAGACCAAAATTTACATGAGCATATATGTTCCACATAAAATGATCCTCCATAGAAGCTACCATTGGTAATATCTATTATTGGATCTGTCTCTCTTGGATTAGGTAATATGTACCACAACATTCAACTATTGGATCGCAATTCCCAATAGGAATTTGGACATACTGAATGTAGAAGAAGTCAAACCCCAACCCACTGGGATTAAGGAGTTTATATTATAATCTCTATAGCTAGGTTAATCAACTCATTCTATGATCCTTGGGAACTCAATGCTTATTCCATGTAAACCCCATCCGACTGGGATGGGGGTATTTATATCTTGGTGTCCTTCCTCGAATTCATTAAGTCCCCGACTAGAATGATTTGACCCTCAAAAACAAAATCAGTCCACTCTAATTATCGATATGAATAACCCCCAATAAATAGGGATGATATAAATTTCATCAATATTATTACCATAGAGGTATTCAATGTTCATTAGGTTGGGATGTAGAAATCAATGGTCTGTATCTTCTTTGTTCCTCCCAATACATGTCAGACCTTTGATATTCGGGGTCCCTTGGGAAAAAAAGACCTGATGCTCCCTAAATTTAACTATTCATAGGCCATATTGGGATTAGTATATGGAGAAGGTGATCATAAAACAATAGTGTTTTAAGAGAAAATGGCATAATATAGAAAGGGGTTACAATAGAAACCTTACTGATGGCAATACAGAACCTGTATGTTTTGTAGAATGTATTAGTGAAAAAACATTCCTATTATTACTCTATGAATATCATCCTAGACAACACAATAGATAAGGTGGATCAAGATTCAAATGAAGTGGATAAAACATAGAATACCTAACCTGATAGGAGTGTTATTTTTAAGCATACACAAAGGTTGAATGCACATGAAACCAAAGAAGACTCCAAAATATAGCAGCTATTAATATCAAGTTGTTGCCTCTACTGAGGTAATCTAACATATATATACAAAAATGTGTTGATACATCCAAATCCCTATAAATAATTGTTGATTTTCCTTCCAAAAAGTACTAATTTTAACAATATGAGATTGAGATATAAACTATTAGATGAATATAAAATGTGATAGTAAGAGGAAATTTTCTTTTTGAGTATCATATTTAGACTGAGGAGTATATTCTTCCTTCCATAGAAGACACAAAAAAAGAGCGGTAACTGATCATCATACAGAAAAACAATCCACAAATTTGGTTAACATATATGAGTAAGTAAAAATAAATTATGACCTCCTTCTTTTATGGTGACAATCTCTCTATCTCTTTGACAATCAAATATTTATCGTTTGAATAAAGAATCAATTAGAGACAAAAGAGGGACCACCTCATAATGAACAACCCTCTCCCTATAGACATGAGTACATTGTAAATGTAGTGTTCTTGTAGCGCCTTAATTTCATTGAGAAACTCGATAATAAAATGGAATCCAAATAGGAGGGACACATAGATGTGAATCCCGAGAAGAAGCCATATATCGAGTGGGTGGAGAAAAAATTTCCTCCTTTAAATTTCTAAAATCTAGCCTTATCAAAATTTATTCTGAAGGAGACCCTAAAAGACATCTCACAATCATTTTATACATATTTTGTCCAATGATGGGCCCTTGAAATCAAGAAAAGGAATCAATTATGAGGTGTTCTGTACAGACTCTAATAAGCCTAACATTTGTATGGAACATTAGTCTTCCAGTAGGTTCCATTCAAATATGGAAAGACCTTCCATGTAAAATACATTGTAAATTATTATGAACACTATATAAAACTACAATTTTTTACCTAACTATATTCATATAATTTGAAAATGAATGGTTGTATAATTTCATCACTAGATTGAATGGTTTAACCAATTCACTCTCCATCTATCTCTTGCAAGAGAAACTATTGGATCCATATGATGGAAACCTCTATGATTAGTTAATAACACCTATAATCCCAATGAATTATATAAGTTGACTCTTGGATTTCAATAAAATGTCACAATGTATGAAGGAATACATTCAATGTACTCAATCTAATTAATAACTCATGCCTGTAACACATGAAAAAATTATAGACAAATATGAAACTATAACAATCATTCCCAAGTCCACAAGTGTTCCTATACAAGGAACTCAGAAAATACTAAACCACACATCACCTATTGTCCAGTAGTAAAAACTATATAATCTCCCATGTACAAAGGCACAATGAAATCATAGATTCATGAGATTCATGTAACGAATGTATATATCATAGTACTTATGAAATGAAAAATTCCCCATTTTTTTTTAAATCCATGGACAATAAACATGTAATCCTACCATATCCCATGAATCCAAATTAGGCCAAACTCACTTTCCTTCTATACTAAATCCTCTTCCATAGAAGGATAGGTCATAATATCATGGACTTATTAATCTTTGGAAATTTTAATCAAGGAATGGTCAACTCTATAAAGGTGGTGTTATATAACTCCTCAGATTAAGTGTCTTACATAACCATTTCCCATTAATATGAATGGGGTGATTGGAATAATTCTCTATCATGGAATGAATAGATTTTCAACAACTAGATGAATTGAAAAAAATTTGATGAATCTCATGCCACTGTGAAAGCATAGTTGCACAGACCGACAATATCTCCCCCACCCATGGTGTTAACTACAATTATGCCTCCCAAAAGTTGGAATGACCACAAGAAGAAAGAATAAATATAAGTGTTTGAATCATATTATCCTCAAACACAATGTCTAAATCTTATTTATTTCATCCATACCACATCCTCACTATGGTAACCACCTTACCAAACAGAACCCTTTTCAGATGTAGGGATCATCTATGGTTCTACAAAAATGATAAACATTGAATACGATTTTTTATGATTAATAATACTCTAAATAAGATTTTCTCCCTTATAACCGTGGAACTGGAGGCCACTTTTGTAAGAAATAAGGATACTTGGGACAGTTTGGGTTTGATCGTGCTCAATAATTTAGTGACATCGCCTATGGGGACATATATGTAGTTGATATTCATGGGAATTCACTACAGTATGACCAAAAGATACCATGTGGTTTTTTCAAACCCTACAGTGGTTATGAACATCCCATTTTCTTGCATGAACACCTGGTGGGGGTTCAATTATCAAATTTACTGGGGAAATGTGGATGGCTGGTGTGACTAGATAAACTGGAAGTATATGCCCCCTCATCCTTTTCTTATGAAACATAATCATATGCCATTAATGACATGGCGCCAAAAACATTTGAGTGGTTTTAAACTATAATTAGAATAAATTTTAATATTTTAATATAATTTAGGTCATTGGATGCAATTTTACATTTAAATTTTATATAAACACATGTCAATCTTATGACAGTTTTTACTATTCAAAAACCCACTTTCTGGTTTTGACAATGAGAATTAATTTTAATTTAATCAATGAAAATTATATATTTTTAATTAGTTAAAATTGACATGATTTTTGAATTTGGAGTATCAAAATTATCTTTGGGTGAATTTTGGGTATTTTTCTGAAAACATTCAAATTTTGATGAATAATGAAAAACACTATGTTGAAGATAAAAACTGACTTTTCCATTTAAATAATTTTTGTAATTAAAAATTTACCTGAATGTAAAAATGTATACATAATACATATATTATCCCAATTTAATTAATTTTAGTCATTTTAAACTGATATTATATATAAAATTTTTTATCGAACTATTTAATTTCTTTTACCCACCTTCTAGGCACATTTGCAAATTTGTATAAAATGTAATTTTACCGTTTTGGTGTATTTAATTTCAAAAATTCTAGAGACACAATTGAAATCATTATTTATAATATGGTTCAATAAGATGAATATAATTTTTTGTGAATAGTAAATTTTGTATTTTCTTACCACAGTTATAAGTAAATATGGTAATTAAAGGTAAAAATGAGATTAAAATTACCCTAGAAAATGTCTTAATTCTATTGGATAAGTATATTTCGACCAAAATAAACCTTATTAATAAAATATTACCTTCTTTCATCCACTTGGATTAGATTAAGAAATTTATTATATTTTATTTAAAGAAGAGTAAAAAGTGTTAAATTCTAATTTTAATAACTAAATTATTTTTAATACTGGGTTATACATAATATAAATTCAACTATAAATATTCATTAAAAAGAAAAAAATATTTCATATGTAATGTTACTTTATTTATAATTTTTAGACATTAAATAGATAATTTTATTTATGACACAATGATGATGCAATAATTTTCATTTTATGATTAAAAATAATGTTTAAGAACTTAATATCATTCTAGATATTAAAAAATACATCATATCTATGTCAAACACGATATACGTAACAAAATATTTAAAGGAAAATGAATAAGTTAACACCCGGAAGAATGATAATACTAAAATATCATTAACAAAGCAATATTAGAAGATCATATAAGATATCATATTTATATATATGGTTATTTTATAATTTAATAACAATGATTTAAATATTATACAGGAGGTTAATGTACCCTCAAACAAGGAAAAGTACAAGATAAGGGTTAATTTTATAATCTCATTATTATCGGAGGTTGTTTATACGTGAGTACCTACTGGACCCTCTTTATCATCAACATCCATGTTTCTTAGAAATTTATTTCAAAATACTTTTACTATTTACTAGATTATGGGTCAAAGTAATTTATACCTTGTTTGAAGTTTTGTAAAATGATTTGAAATTAATATTTATATCGCTTTCTAAATAAGGTACTTTTTGGAAATTTCAAAAAATTAAGGTAAGAATGGTTTTTTATCTTATACGACAGGTGCACCTATTTTCTTCCATTATAACACCTTCTAAGATTCCCTTACAAGATTATAATAATATTTTTAAAATTAATTTTTTCTTTTATAATTATCTGACTATAAAACTATTTCAAAATTTAAAGAGATATTTCTCTTAAATAGTTTTGATTTCATCTATGTAAACATCATTTAATGGATTTTACACTAATTTTAAGTTGATTTATTATGATATAATATTCCATATTGTATTAAGGGTTTTGTGATATGTTTGACTGTGGGTGTTTTATTTTATACGATTGATGGTTTATGGTTAAATTATTAACATTTAATATGCTAGATTTAATAAAAATGTTTTTTTTATGTTTCAACCTTTTCATATGAGGAATGCATTGGACTTAGTATGTGATGGGTGGAGCCCACTATATCTTCTATATGCATTAGTAGGTATCATGAGAAAAACTAGTGTCTTGGCACAAGGCCTTCACAAAATCATATTTTTAGTATTGGAACTAGGCATTGACTATGTGGTTATGATGTTTGACATTATGCATTCCAACATTATGAAATTGGCTATTGATATTACATGTGATTATTCGACTAGTAGAATATCAATGTCAATAATGAAATGGAATTATTTGATTTAACTTTTCCATACTATACTTAATTATATGTTTAAAAGGATTTTATTTAAGTTATATACATTCCCTTAATTTTTTATGATTTTTTATGAATGTTTCTTCTATATTGTTATCCTTAATAGGCATCTAAGATCACCCCTTTCTATGTTTTATTTTTAATTTGATGCGAAGAAGTATATTATAACTAAATTGCGGGGATAGTCTAAGTTAGATTAATGTGTTCAAAGAAGATAGAATGTTGTTGTTTTTTCATTTTATAATGTAATGTAAAACTTACGTTTGTATATAGTAGTTTTAGGTTACTAAACTGATCTGTCTTTCAGGATTTTATCCCATGTGATCATGCCAATGTTATGTAACAATGCACTTTTTCTGGATAACAAGGCTCGATGTGTTATAATTGGTATTAGAGGAAGTTTAGTACTTACCTTGGATGCTATATTTAGAAATACTCTAATTAGATAACATTATACTAAGATATACTTTGAAGGTTAGAATATATAAAAATCCAAGTATTTTTGTAATATAGAGATTTTGTGTATTTTTAGGCAATACATCCATGTATGGATATGAGCAGGTAGAGGTGGCTCTGAAATAGATGTACCTAGGAGTGAAAACTCTGACACTAAGTTTTAGGCTAGACCAGGAGTATCCTAGTACATGACAATAGGCCTTGCTTCCCTCTTTGTTACGATACTCCCAGGGGATATGCTTAGAATAATTCACAAATTATTTACATACAATTATGATGGATTTATGAGTAAATATTTCATCAAAGAAACCATTTTTATGATTATGAGCCTATGTGTGTGAATATATTTAATTAATGTTGAGAGTTTTTCTAGTTTTTTATTATAAATTTTTATATAATATAACCTAGCATATTTTCTCATTTTTAATTGGTGCCTATGAGAAGGAATGAAAACTCCAACAATACACATGATCCAAAGAGTAAGAAGGATCAAATCTTTTATAGTCTTAAGACAACATTATGAAGAGAAATAGACTCCCATATATTCTCATCATATTAAGAAGTAGTATCATGTGTTAACAAGATAATTTAAGAATTATCTGAGTCCTATGGCTTTGATGGGATGCTAGAGAAGAAGAGGATGGCAGAGAGAAATATCGATAAAGGGAAGAAGGGAAAAAGGATTTTCTGATATGTGATAACTCTAGAAAGAATCACATTGGTCAATGCTGAAATGTAATGAGAATTTCTTTTAAATGTAGAGAAAAAAGGACACCAAGTTCATGAATTCAAGGGCCAGAAAAAGGATTCAAATGTACTATGCTTCATCTGCAGGGAGTTGGGACACTATAAAAATCAATCATTAGTGTATTCCCCGAATGATGCTATTGGATAATAATCATGTTATCATACTACCACAGATGATGAGGAATGATTAGTGTTCTTAAGTTGTTATTTAATAATTGTGTTATTTGAGTATTGTATTAATGATGTACAAGTTATAAGAATTATAGAGTATATAAGGATTATACTGTAGTACTATTTTATTAAGGATTTGAGATTGTGTGGTACAAAATAAAGTGACTCAATAGCAAGTTATTTATTTTGGAAAATATAAATTTGAGGGAAAGAGAAACCATAAAATAGTCATAATTATGATATAATAATTTTGGAATAAGAGATGATTGGCTTGGATAAATATATTGTATATTATTTACTACAATGGAACTAATTTATTTTTTGCTGGAGTTTACAACAATTTTGGATTTTAGGAGTATATCAGGTATTCTATAAGGAATAAAAGTGCATGTATGTAATAAATAATGTTTTATGGTAATTAAAGAAGTTTCCATGTTATGAGAGAATACTAGATGAAGTTATTTACAAGTTATTACGTGGAAAAAGAGATCTTTAATATGTTTACCTTTCTTATAAATTTTGTACTATGAGTTTAGACAGAATTATTTTGGATAATTTTAAAGTTTGGAATTAATAAAGTTGAAAATTTTATAATATTTTTTTAATGTTAAAGCATTTCATAATATTATTTGTTTTTTGACATAAAAAGGACAACCTAGAGGTCAGGTGACCACCAGTCACATCCGACAATGCCGCGAGACTTGAACTCACAACTAAAGGGAAACAAGGGTTCATCAACTACCACTGGCATATGCAATGCCCTGGATTTGATAATATAGTTTTTTTTAAAAAAATTTATGATATATAAATTATAATTTTTTTGAAACCCTATATTATTAGGATAAAGAGAATATTTGTGAGTTCTATTATCTCCAGGAGTGAAAGATGAGTTTGTGGTAGAAATTAGTTAAAGGATGGAACTCTACTTGTCATGTATTTTTTTTCTTTTTTACTTAAACGTTAGGGAAAGGATCTTAAAACCACATTTTTTTATCCTAATACCATATGATTTGTTGAACTTATGATATTTTAAATCCTCATCATAGATTTATGTTTTTCAGGCCCTCAATTTTCCATTTATTGTTCACTTATTTATGATTGATGACTTAAACCACTCTCTATAAATATTTACATTTTTCCGACAATTATGTGTCTTTAATTTCCACCAATTTTCTCTTTTTAAAATCATAATTTTTGGGTACTTTTTAATTTCACTTTCTCTCTTATTAAGACTATATTTTATTAACCATGTTTCTGATGTGGGTTTTCCACAAAGGTATTTTCTATTTTCAACATTTTATTTTTGATGAAAAATTTAAAATTATAAGAAAAAAATTTATTAAAGGAGGGTAATATTTAACACCCCAATGTTTCATAGTACATTATCTCTTTAATTTATTTCAATAGTTTTCACTACACGCAACATCGAGTTCAATCACATCATGACCTAACAAACTAGCCATTTAAAAAGTGGTTATGAAATGTATTAACCACATTTTTAATTTTATATATATCCTATATAATTTTAATATACATTTTTTGTGTTTATTAGACATAATGTAAGGACAAATTTATTTTTTTAGATAAAAGAAGTTTTTTTAAAAAAAATATAGTTTTTTTCCTCCTTTTAATAGAGAACCCTTTTTAAATCCATTATTTGAGACTTTTTTATATTCAATTTAATGAAAGTAAATTCTTTTTTGGAAGAGGGACATATAAATTTAGTTTGGATAAATGTTTCTTACTTTTCTGATAACATTTATATTTTGATGAATAGTGAAAAATACTAAATTTTTATTAAAAACAAAGTTTTTAATCATAATAATTTATAGTATTAAATTATACATTTCAGTGGTTTTAAATTATCATTAGATTATATTTAGTAATTTAATATAATTTAGTTCCTTGGATGTAATTTCAAATTTAAATTATACATAAGCACATGTCAATCTTTTGATAGTTTTAACTTCTTAAAAACCGACATTCTGGTTTTGACAATGAGAATTAATTTTAATTTAATTAATGCAACTTAAATGTTTTTCATTTGGTAAAATTGAGACCATTATTAAATTTTGAGTATAAAAATTATCTTTTTGGGCATTTTTGTTATTTTTCTGAAAACATTCATTTTTTGATGAATAGTTTAAAAACACTATGTTGTAGATAAAAACCGAATTTTTCATTTAAATAATTATTTTTAATTAAAAATTTATCTTAATGTCAAAATATATTCATAATAAATATACTAGCCCAATGTAATTAATTGGAGTCATTTTATAATAATAATAGACATATAAAATTTTATTGAACTATTTAATGTATTTTACCCAACTTCTTTGCACATTTACAAATTTGAAGGAAACCGAATTTTACCACTTATATGAATTGAATTTTAAAAAACTGAGAGACACAGTTGACTTTAGTAAGTAAAATTTGGTGCAATAGGATGCAAATAAATTTTTGCGAATAGTAAAATTTGGATTTTATTTTACCACATTTAAAAGTAAATAAGGTAATTTAAGATAAAACTGATATTATAATTACCCAAACACATGTAATAATTCTACTGTTTAAATGTTTTTCTAACAAAATAATCTTTCTGAATAAAATATTATCATCATTGATCTACATGGATTATATTAGAACTTCAATTATATTCTATTTAAAGAATAGTTAAAAGTGTTAAATTTAAATTTTAATAACTAAAACATTTTTAATATAGGGTTATACAGAAGATAAATTTGACTATAAATATTCATTAAAAATATAAAAATATTTCCTACATAATGGTTTTTTATTTATAATTTTTAGACAATAAATAATTAAATTTATTTATGACACGATGATGATGTAATAATTACCTTATTAATGAATGATTAAAATAATTTATATTATAAACAAAAAAATAAATGTAAATTGAGACTTTTGAAACATTCCATGAATTTTCTAGGTTAATATGACATATTAAGATTGATTAAATTAATTTTTTTTAAAGTAATAAGGTTTTGTTGACTTTCAAAAAAAGAAAATACTATATAGTGTCAAAATTTACATAAATGAGTTTTTAAGACAAATAGTATATTATTAAATGATATAATATTCATAAAAATATAAGGTTTAGTCAATTGTCTTAAATAATGATATATATGTCATTAATGAACCACTTGGGTTTCTTTTGACTTTTTATAGTATGTTTATAAACCATGTAATATAAAAATACAAGAAGACATTGTAAAAGTTAAACTATTTAACCAAGAGTTAAATCTAAAAGACAAGGTTAATATGGTGACCTAAACATATAAAAAATATATTGGTTGAGAGGTTTGTGACCCATCCCCATATTAGCCTAGAAACTAATCATTTTAGAGCCATTATAAACCAAATATGATTGTATAATACATTTATATTTCATGTTTTTTCTAAAGTGACCCTCACCTCTCTTATAAAATGGTACCTACCCTTATCTCACAATCACTCCTCAAAATCCATTTGGCTCGGCAAACCCCTACTAAAATATCTTCCCAAATAACCTCAGTTCAACTTAGAGTTGTTATTTTGATCAGAAATCCATCCTATGGATCCATCTTGATCAAATCAAAAGGAAGCACCAGACGAAGATGTAATAATTTTATCACCTCTTTCAAAGTTCTTTTCTCCATCCAATTCCTCTTTCTTTGTTGTTTCCATACCAAAATGATTAATTCAGTACCTTCAACATAAAATGATGTTATTATAAATATTTTACAACCATATTCATTATTCTATCCATCCTATGAATGACAAAGTCACCGTACGAGCGTACGTATGTCTTACCATCTCCACGTCATGGTATAGTTTTTTATTTAACACTTAATCATTTGGATGTGTATAATAATGAGTATAATTGATATAAATAATAAATATAACATGTTAATGATTATGTATATATTATATACCATCTAATAACATAATATTTCACCAGCAATAGAATGGTATTGTCGCTCGTGCGAACGTACAGATTATCGTCTCCACGAACACGATGAGATTAAATCCCCATCGTAACCATTCAAAATTATTTATCAATTTATGATTAGAAACAATGTTTAAGAACTAAATATCATTCTGTATATGAATCAAATAAATCATATCCATATCAAACTTGACTTACATAATAAAACATATAAAGTAAAACGAATCAGTTAACACTTGAAACAATGATACTACAAAAATATTATCAGCAAATAGATATAATAAGTTAACATATGATATCATATTTATGTATGAGGTTCTTGTATATTTTAATGAGAATTATTTAACTATTATATTAGATTTTAAAGTACCCTTGACCAAAAAAAAGTACAAGGTAATGGTAAAATTTACAATTTCTTTATTATCTGAGGTTGTTTATATGTGAGTATCTACTGGGAATTCTCTATCATCCACATATGTGTTTCCTAAAAAGTTATTTCAAAACATTTTTACTATTTACTAGACTATGGGTTAAATTAATTTATACCTTGCTTGAAATTTTGTAAATTTTTCTAAAGGAATATTTCAGTCGCTTTCCAAATAAAGTACTTTAGGACCTTTCAGACAACTTATGGTTAGAATGTTTTTTTCTTATACGAAGAGTGCCAAAATTTTCCGCAGTTATAACACCTTCAAAGATTATAGTAAAAGTTTATAAGAATATTTTTTAAATAAATATTTTCTTTTATAATTATGTGACTTTTAAATGATTTCAAAATAGAAATAAGTATTTATCTCAAATAGTTTTGATTTCATATATGTCAGCATCCTTTTATGGATTTGACACTTGTTTGTAGTTGATTTATTATGTTACAATCTTACATATTATGTTGAAGGTTTTGTGATATGTTTTATTGGGGATGTGTTATTTTATACCATTCATTGTTTATTGTTAAAGTAATAACATTTCATATGCTAGTTTTAATACAAATTTTTATTTTATGTTTCAACATTTTCATATGAGAAATCCATTGGACTTAGTAAGTGATTGGTGGGGCCTGTTATATCTCTTCAATGCATCGGTAGGTCTCATGAGACAAACTACTGTCTTGGAACAAGGCCTTCTTGAAATCTTATTTGTAGTCTTGGAACGAGGCTTTGACTATGTTGTTATGAAGTTTGGAAATATGCATTCCATCATTATAAAATTGGATATTGATATTACATGTCATTATTCAACTAGTAGAATATCAATGTGAATAAGTAACTAGAATTATTAGATTTTTCATTACCATATTATAATGAAGTTTATGTTTAGAAGGCTTCTTTTTTAGTCTTATACATTGCCTTAAATATTTATGCTTATTTAAGAATGTTTCTGCTATATTGTTATCCTTACTGAGCACCTGAGCTCAACCCATTTTATGTTTTATTTTTCCAAGGATACGAAGATATATATTATGAATGACCTGAAGGGATAGTATAAGGGAGATGAATGTGATTGAAAGAGACACAATTTTCATGTTTTCTATTTCATAATGTAATGAAATACTTATGTTTTTATCTAGTACTTCCAAGGGTACTAAACTGATCGATGTTTTGGGATATTATCCCTTGTGATCATGACAATGTTATTAATCATGAAATGACTCTAGGTAACTATGGTTGGTGCATTACAATATTCACATGGATGTAACTTCAACCTTACATAAATGTATTAAATACCCCATTGATGGAATGGTCATCATGTTGCATGGTGATACGGTCCCCATGGGGACTTGTGGATCCACATATACTAAATCATATTTCAATAAAAGGTATGAAAAAGAAGTAATTTTAGATGACGATATATAGGTTTCATCACCCAATGGTTTTGGGAACACACCTAGGAGCCCCTAGAGTATTTTCGGGAATGACTATGTGATCCCCATAAATCTAGTCAAGGTGATTGAATTTTCCCCAGAGGGTAAAAATTCATCTTTCCATAATGATAGTGTAGAAGAAAATATGTTTCAGAATCACTATACAACAACTTAGGAAGAAATGGGTGACGATATCTCTTCTCATGACCTCTCTCACCCCAATAGCGGTAGGGAATATCCAATATTTTCAAATCCACATGACGATGCCTCCACAAACTCATAAATGAAATAAGATTATAAATACCTTAAAAAATCTCCTCTTTAATTTGAGGAAGGTGTCCCGATAAAAATTTATGATCATAGACATATAAATATGGGAATTAAATAATACCCTTATCCTACAATGATTATATCCTCCATGCCTCTCAAAAATCAAGAAATTTATATTTCATTTATATATAAGAATTAACATTAGTTCACATGGAACTATATTGAAATTCCCAAAAATAATCTAGATGTGGATATACACCTTATTGGATATCAAAATGATCATCGAGGATTAAAGTAGGTATCCATGATGATTCACCCCTCTAATTCCACAAATATATAGGTAGAATTTTACAAACTGATCAGTGAAATGTTTTTCATATATTTGAAAAAAAATGAAGAATCTCCAAAATAATCATTTTTAAGTAAAATATTGGGCATATTTGGGTCACCATTGATTTTAATTTTCTTAACCGGCACTACCTGAAGGATTATATACCATTGAAGATTATAGAACTCTTTATCAATGAAAAAAATGTATATGAATATATTTTCATTATGCATGGTTTTTTTGGGTTAAATCCAATAAATATGGCTCCTGATGATAATGATAGAACTACCTTCAAAGTTTCTCAGGAGATATTATGCTATCAGGTCATTCCATTTGAATTAAATAATGATTGTGCTACATATCAACATGTGATAAACCATATATTTAATCCATTCCTGGGTTGAATAGATAAATTTTATGTTTATGACTTGGTGATCTATTCCTGGTGGTGATGTGATCATTCATGGACAATAATAAATACATCAAAATACTGAGACAACATATCCTGAAGACGAATCCCTTAAAATGTGCCTTCAGGGTAACATCATGGATGTTATTTAGTTATGTGGAATTACACCAAGACATTGAGGTAGACCTATATGAGACTAGTTCCATTCTAGAAATGTGTCCCCTTGAAATATAAAACAACTGAGGAGGATCAAAGAAAACCTCACCTACTTCAATTGTTTCAAATACAACGTAGATGAAAACAGTCTTCCCATCAGCAAGGTAATGATGAATGGAATAACCTATCCATTGGATGATAACTTCCATGAAGTCATTGATATTCTCAAGATGTATATACTACACATACATGTTATAATTCCACCATTGGAAGGGAGGATAATCATCTTGTATGTTTCCACCAAGGAATCCCCACTGTGAACCCTCCAGTTATAGAAAAACAATTCAGGGATTAAAAATAGTATCTAACACCTTATCCAAACAATGATATGTATTGATAACTGATACTCTAATGTCATCTTGAACTTCCTATCACTCATATTCATAGTGAAAATGATGAGGAATTTCATGAAGTAACATGAAGCCCATCTGAATCCTTGATATTTTACGAGATAGATTATTTTTAATTTCATTGATGTCTTGTGTAGTAGGCTACTCCAAGATTATCTTGCACTATATGAACCACCATATGTTCTTGTAGTATACACAACACTATAGTTTCCCTGTGTGACATAAAATTTTCCATTAATTTGATTGAATTCATTTCACGAAATAGTGATTATAGATTTTGTTCAATGTATAAGAGGACTAAGTTTTGATTATGTTATACAGAACACCAAAGGAAGCTTTTCTACTCATAACACTGATATGGCTTGTGTTACATGCAAGAGTGACCTTCCTTGATAGCTTGCGCTGTACATAATACCAAGTTTCACTACATATTGATATATTATAAAAATATTATTATTTAATGGGATATAAACTAGTCGTAAGGAATAGTGTTGACCCCATTTTTAATTTTATATAACATTGAAATAAATCTTATTTATATTATAGAAATAATATAAGAATAAATTATTTTTTTTGGTTAAAAGAAGTATTTTTCAAAAAATATTGTTTTTTTACCTTTTGATGGCACAACCATTTCAAATATAACTTTTAATAGTTTAATATGTTCTATTTCACAAAATAAACTTCTTATTTGGAATCGGGACAAAAAAATCACTTTGGCTTAATTTTGTGTATTTTTTTGATAAAATTTATATTTTAATGAATTGTGAAAAATACTGCATTTTAATTCAAAACCACAGATTTTTATTATTTATTTATATACGTATATTACATTTTTAATTGGTTTTAAAGTTTAATTAGATTATTTTTTTTATCATTTAATCCAATTTTTTTCATTGAATGTAATTTTAAATTTGAATTTTGTATAAACCAATGTAAACATTTTTATAGTTATTATTTCTTAAAAACATGCAATCTGGTTTTGGCAACAAGAATTAATTTTAAATTAATTTCATCTATTTCTGTATTTTGAATTTAGAGAAAATGATTCCATATTATGAATAATAATTTCCATATTTAGAAAATATTTGACTCATATTTTTGGATATTATGAATAGTAACTTATGTAATTATTTTTATTTACCATGGTTAAAGTGTAATCTAGTAAATATTGGTTACAAATAATATTATAATAATATAAAACTTCCCTAACATGTATATTAATCCTATTGGAAGAGATAATTCTTACCATGAGCATCCATGGGAAGATTTTAGGACACTATGGACCCATATGAATATAATAAAGACATTTTATTATAATTAATTTAAATTAAATGGAAATTTAACATAATCATGTATGTTTTTATTAAAACAATTTTTTTTGGTTTATATAAATGAAATACTGACTATAAATAGTAATTAGAAAGAAAAAAATATTTGTTACATCATGCTATTTTATTTAAAATTTATATATATTAAATAAAAAAATTTATTTTTGACACAATGATGATGTAGTGATTACCTTATTAATGAAATATTCAAATAAATGATAGTATAATTATTAAAATAAATTTAATTTGAATATTGTGATGTCATCCATGATTTTTTTGATGAAATTGACTTGTTAGAGATGGGTTAATGCCTTTGTTTCGAAGGAATAATGTTATTTGGTATTTATGAAAAATCAATTACTAAATGGGGTGAAAATTGACATAAATGAGTTTTTAAAACAAATACTCTTTTATTAATTGGTATTATAGTCCTAAAATTCTCTGATTTGGAAACATGACATATATAACGTTAAAAATGTAATGAGTGATCCACTTGTGGATCTATTACATCTTATAGATACTATAGTAACCATATATTATAAAAACACAATATGACACGGTATGAATTAATGTTTTTAACTAAGGGTTAAAGCTAAATGATAATGTAAATTTTGTGACCTAAAAATGTCTAAAACCTATTGGTTCAGAGGACTTAGACCGATACTCATCTCATACTGAAAAATTCATCACCTTGAAACTATTATAATTCTAAAATAACTTTATAATAATTTTTTTGAAACATTACTAAAGTATCCCTCCTCCCTCTTATAAAAGGCCACAACATCCACCCACTTACTCACACCTTTCAAGCCCCTTGGATCATACAAATAATGCTCAAGTAATCTCTATAAATCAATCCCTTACTTCTATAGGACATACTTTGGGAATAAATCCATCCTAAGAAGACCTTTTGGGTAAATTAAAAGGGGATACATGAAAAATAGGAGATTCATACACATATGGAAGAAAGTAGACCTAAGGTACGAGATAATTTTGCAATATAATTGTTAGTCGAGATTGTTTATTTGTAAGTATTTATTGTAGTTTATTTATCATCGAATTTTATGTTTCTAAATTATATATAATATTATTTCATTTCTTTTACTATTTTTTAAATTCAAATTTACTCATTGGGGAGTTTTTATCAACCTGTATGGAAAAAATATTTCATTCTTTTTCCATATAAGGTACATTTTTTCTCTTATATAAAAAGTATGAGGGTGATGTTTTTAACTTAAATTTATGGAATGTATTATTATTGTTTCATGACACTATAATTCCATGAATATTCCTCTACACTATTTCTGGTTTATTTTCAACTGAATTCTCTTCTATTAAAATTGTTTTGAATTTGGGAAAATATTTTTTTTCAAATGAAAGGATATTTTTCTCAAGAATTATGCTCAAGTGTTTTATAAAATTTATTTTCCATCTATTATGTAATTGGGTTACGTTAATATCCCTATAATGAATTTGATTTTATTGTGTTTATTACAAAATTATTTTAAGTAAATCCATTTATTTTTTAATGTATTATGATGGATTGATGCTTAATAAACCCATTTTATTTCTAGGGTTATTCTATGATGAATGATTTATATTTTTTTGGAACATGTAATAATGATTTAATTATGAGATGGGCGGGACCTATAAATCACTCTAATTAACTGGGTAATTATTTATATCTCATGAAATAGACATGACTAGAACAACATGTAAATCTAATTATGTAATACAGGGATGGAATAATAAGTAAATATAGTTCAGTAATACATGTCTAGAATGACCAGTAAAACAAATTCAATAATGGACTTTTTCAACTATGATGGTCTTGGAATAAATTCTTTGTCTACTAAAGAAATCATATAATGTGCTTATTTTTTCAACAATTCTATGTTCTATGCGAATGCTATTTTATCATGGTTGATGTTCTTTTAAGGTCAATTTATTAGGTACTTGCAAGATTTATTTCTTGACTCAAGATTCTGAGGTTTGAACATTATGTTCATGTTTTTATATTCTTATATTTATGGGTTGTTTTTTATTCTCCATGTTTACCCTTACTAAGAATTTGAGCTCACCCATTTTATGTTTTTTGTTCCCTAAGACATAAAAAGGTTTTATATAGGGAAACAATAGTTGAAGATCTTTATGAGAGATTTAGAAGATATTTCAACAAGTTCAATGTTTATGTAAATGATTCCATTGACACTAAACTAATATGGTCATTGGGAATATATTTCTGTAATGTATTAATTATTCCACAAAGAGAAATGTAATGTCAATGTACATCATGATTGGTTTTCTATATTCTACTTGGTATCTCATATTGATCCATTCAAGTACATCCTTGGATGAATAATGTTGAATGGGTTCTTATCCAGATAAGGGGTTACGTATTTAGAAATATTACATTCAGTTTGTATCACAGATGTCAGTGAAAGAAAATTTCATAGCTGATTTCCTTGTAGAATGTCTTGCCCTGGGGAATAGACCAGTGGACACCGTGCTTATGTATGAGGAAGTATTGTATACCCATAAAATTCCTTGAACATGGGATATTTATTTTTATGGATGCTCCTGATTTCATATTTATAAAATGAAGTAAAACCCAATGCACAATCAGTTTGGAATTGGGATTATATTTATATATCCAAAAGTCATTTCCTTAATATTTATCACTATCAAAAGGATGAAAAAAATAATGATGCAAAATGAAAATCCCTCATCGTAAGCTTGTAATTATCCCTAAAACTGATGAAATACTACCAGAGTATCAAAGGTGATTTTGATCTAGTCATAAATAATATAAATGGAGAATATAGAATCCAAAAGGAAGAACTGCCCCCACTCATAGTCTATAAAAGGGGGATGTTGGAAGTGTTACAATTTGAGACCATGTTTCATCATTTTCCCCGATTGATAAATGCTTGTAATGATGCTCTAGCTAATGAATCCACATTCCTAGATGACCCTGAGCAGGAGGAAGAAATATTTTATATTACACATCAAATAATGTTCTCATTAGTATTAGTTTATGATATGGATGAATTCATTTAATTCACCACCACCATAAAGTGAGATTTACAGACATTCACCCCTATATGGATTGTTCATATAGTCAGCTACCTCTAGATTAGGAAAATTTTAATAGACTAATCCAGAAGGTTATATATTTGACACCATGCAATGAAAATTTCCCAAAAATATGGTCGATATGAATAGAGGTACCTTTATAAGCGTGGCATCATAGGAATCATCCAAATATACATAGGAGAAGGAGACATTCTCACCATCAATGAATATGTCTATGTGAGTTACTAAGGATTATATTATTTCAGGACTAGGTTCTCCCACCAAATAAAGGATTTGGATATTACTACAAAACCATGATACATGAATATATGGAGGTCACAAAGAAATGTCTTGAATGACAGATCCATTAAAAAAACATCCATAATCCCCCAAAATTTATATATAAATATAAATCTTCCTGGATATTTTCTATTTGTGGTATGGAGATTGTAGGGGAATATCCCCCAGCCATAACTATGTAGCTCAAGCACATCCTTACTCCTACTAAATTTCTATTTAAATGGGCTGAGGTGATGCACCTCAAATAAGATAGTATGAACAATATCATCTACATCATAAAGCCCCATATGATCATAAGGTTCAAAGACCCTGCCATTATACTGACAAACAATGACACCAACTTCTATTCTATGGTGTTAATGGTTCTATACCAATAGTATAATATTCATACCAATCACTCATACCACTATCATGTATTGGTAAAGGGGTATATATAGGAATTCAATAAGGTTATGCCAAATATAAATGTAAATATGGTGAACAAGGATAATAAATCCTTTCCATATAAGTTTTTCTAGGTATTATGGGCCTACTATAACACCACACATACTACTACACAAGAAACTCTATATTCATCTGTGTATTGGACTATGTCAATGCTATCCATGGAGGTCCAACTACCATATTACTGAATAAACATTTTTGGATAGCTATCAAATTATAAGTAATAACAAATGAACATAGATGAATTTAAGTAGATCATTGAGAATATGTCACAATCATTACACAACCATCAAATCCAACATGATCATATTGCATGAGATTTCAGTAAAAAGGATCATCTATATTCATTCCTCCAAAGATAGCTAGTTTTGTTCCCCATAACCCTAATTGTACTAGATAAGAATCCTCAAAATATGGAACCCAAATTATTAGGACAATACATCTTATATAATTTCTATCATAATGGTGTTTATTCACACTACACAACGGTAGTGGAGCTACTCATACCACACATACATGTGATATTTATCAAAAAATACAATTCATATCTATCGTCAACCACTTTTCAACCATACTTCATGATGGTAAACTATACAATATCATCCTGATGGGATGAAGATAAACTATTATGCACCTCTTGTCTTAAAATAAAGACTTTTGAATTCAGGGTTTCTCACATCCTAACCACATGATATCTTATTGTACGGAGTTATCCTTACTAAAATATATCAAACTACATGGAAATTATTCCTAATGATATAGTGATTAACTGTATGATCCTCATCATCACTAGACCATGTTAAACATCACATATGAGTTCCTCACAATACAACATTAAACTACACGGGTCTGTAAAAATAAATATTTCATGATTCCTAATATCATGGGATTCGTAGTGATGCCCGAACCTGGAATCTTGGGTACTGACATAGGATTAATTTCCTTTCAAATTAGGTGATTTTTTTCTTTACCACAAGAGGTGAATCTATACAACTAATTTCCATTCAACATGTTATAAAAATTATAGAGTTTCTTTCAAGTAATGTGTATCACTTGATTCTTATTTTCAATGAGATACATAGGGATTTATCAATTTTATATCCTGCTATATCCCCCAATTTATAGTAAATTACACTATCCAATCCATAATAGACTCTATATAGTATGAGGAATCCCTACTATTCTTTATTTTCTCAATGGGTATAGATCATGTGATCGTAGGAAATGTAGTTTGGGATTCCTCTCACAAAAAATGCATGAACACTCATAAAGGGATCATTATGGTCTCAATTCAAGACCATAAAAATACATACCATGATTTTTCACTGCATTAAGATAATCTAAATGGTTGATGAACCCTTCATGAACAAATCTGTTCATTTTTGGGGATGTTTCATGACGGGACCATTAGTTTTGGTGTTGATATAATACCAAACCTATAATCAAAAACAAGTTTTGGATTGATTCTTGTAATCACATTATACATAGTGACATCAGGATCTCCAATCCTAGGTCCAAATACAAAAATGAATGGGAACAGTTCCCACATATATATACAATTTAGACTTACATAGATAATTTCTCTTTCTAGAAATATGTGTAACATGATTCTTGTCTTCATCAGATACAAAGTGACACATGGATCTTCAGTACTAGGATTAGTCACAAAATACAAGTATAAAAATACCCCATATATGTGGATGGGTCAGAACATCATAGGAATATTTCATAAGAACTATTTTTGGCATGATTCCTATCACTATGGGATTTGTAGTGACACCCAATTTTTCATTCTTGGTCCTAACCACAACATTTCCATTTCACAACGTGGAGGCCACACCCTTATTGCATGAAATTAAACTAAAATACCCCTTAAATAATATCATCTAATGATATATACTAATGTTGATATCCCTAATACTAAGTCAAACTACAATAATTGATAAAAAAATATACCCTAAATTAGAATGGAGTCGAGTCATAGAAGCTCATTTTTCTTATTTATGAGATAGAACAAAATAAAATTTTCTTGTACACATGATATATCATGTATGATTTTTCATATTTGTTCCCACATCCTATCATGAGGATGTTAATCAATAAGGTAATTTCTTTACCTCATGATGACAAAACTACATGAAATATAGTATGTCCCCACTACCCGATGTAAAACAATTCAAACCATCCAACATTTTTATTTTGTATCAAAGGAGAAGAATTTCTTTCCCGGGTCATCCAAATTTTTATGCAACATTGCCAACATTTAGGAACCTCAATCCATAAATCATTATTCATATATTGAGTATCTATGGTTTCAAAAACTAACCATGATAATTGAAAATTATACCCTACTTCAATTGATCCTTTCCATGGGTATGCATGTATGCCTATGGATCCACCATATGCACCTCTGGTCATTAAGAAGATGTTTCAATCTTCAAAAAGGGATTTCTAATCATTTTTATCCCTCACATCACCGTGTACGAACTTAACACCACCGTGTTATAAGAAGTAATTCAGGTATTATATTCCCCTATCATTACTCATGACCAGGGGACCCCGATCCATTATTTAGTACTTATCTATCTCCCACTCAAAAAGATGTTGGATTACTTTTGACCCTGGGTATCCAAATTGGGCTCTTGTGTATCACTCCCCATATTATGTCCATGTGAATCATGACCACAAAGTACATAAACTATTGGTTAGAGTTATATAAATATAAACTCAAGAATAAAATTGACCATATTAAATGAACTTAAAATTATAGAAAATGTGATACAAAATTAGTTAGGTTGAAGACCCAGAGAGGGAACCTAAAATGAAGTCATGTTTTCACTCAGTAGAGTCCACATATATATATTTTATAAAAAAATTTGTGGTGAAAATAATTAAGGAAAAACTCATAGGATCTATACTATATCCCTAGTAAATTCCATGCTATAATCACTTGAAACAATTGATTAGGAAAAATTTAAAATTATGATTTTAACATCTACTTACTGTGATAATATGTTCTAAATAAGGTGAGACAAATTATAGGGTGATCTTACCCGTCATTTATATTACACTCTCCAAAAATAAAAATTAATTATTTGGGTTTCTAAAACATGGTAAACCTTCTATGGCCCTTGGAAAGGATAATCAGCTTTTAAATACCCTTTTTGGGAAAATTAATCTATCATTATAGCTCATATATATGCACATCTTGTCTTTTACCAAATATATCACCCCTGAAGAAGGGCTTTCCATTCCTCATCAGCCCAGATATTGTTTCTGCATAACCCATCACCATAGTGGGTTTTGGAGAATTTCCTGTAGGACTATCCCATATCATCATAATGCCCCAAGAACTTTTGACCATGAATTACAATCTCTATGATGAAAATTATGAGTGGATTCTCCATCCTCTATGTTACATCATTGTGTTTTGTACCATTTCCCAAGGATGGAATTAAACAATTCCTTAAAAAACCTTTTTTCCCACACAATGTGATTAAAAACCACATGGAATAGTGATCGAGATTTATAATCAAGAACTATAATACCATATGGTTTCAGAACCCTACCAAGATAGGTCTTTTCCAATTACCATCCTCATCATCGAGATTTTTGAGTCTCCAAAATTGATTAATGGAAATCAAAAATATTAGAGAACATATTTTCCTAACAATAATACCAATGATTAAGGTCATCGACATACAAACGAAAGAAATATCCACCTTTCAATAAATGAGATTCAATCAATGTTTGCCCAAGAAACACTATGGTGAAACCTAGAAACTCAAAGTGTTCAGTTCATATCTAGCATTTCTTCCCCAAATTATATTCAAAGACACAAACTATTGAGTTATGATTTAAATCACCAATATTCTAACTATCCAGGTGGACCTATCATTCATAGTATTTTTCCTGTAATCGATATTTCCCCCATAAACCTTCTATGACCATTAGGAAAGAGTGCAATTACATTTTTTGGAAATTTTTCCACATAAAAGGTATTTTAACAACAAACAAGGGGAAAATTCTACTAACAATAATTGATCTATAACCTTAGCGAGCCTTAGAAACTCTACGATAGAACTAAGCACCATAGTGTGCTTTTGGTCATTCCTGGAATGTCTGCACCATATTCCAAGATCATTGAAATGGTTTGAGTAAAACGATCCTATGTTATAGCAGTATACAATCATATCTAAAAGACCCTATTCTAAAATTATATATAGCCTTAGATAAAATAACCTTCGTATGAGTGATATAATCTCTAAGATAAAAGACCCTAAGCTATAATGATAGAAGGTCTGGGATAAATGAACCTAAACTAATGTGATAGATGGTCCAATATAAAAAAACCTAAACCAAAGTTATAGTAAGAAATAGAAAAAAAAAATATTAATCTAAAGGATTATAATGTCCGAACTAAAATATCCTAAACTACAGTGGTAGAATACCTCATCTAAAAGACCCTAAACTACAGATATAGAAGGACTAAGATAAATTTCCCTAGAAAACATTAATATAATGACCGTTCCAAAATACCCTAAAATATAGCGATACAATGTGTGATATGAAATACTAAAAAATACACAGATAGAATGTCTAAGATAAATGAAATTAAACTATATTAATAGTATGTACTAGCTAAAACATCATAAATAACAAAACATCATGGATTTGGTCTGCAAGATCTTGTAAGGACCACTATATGGACATAGTCAAAATTAAGTTATGCTCACTAAACACACTAGTATTAAATAGCACAAAAGGCGAAGGTGTGAATTTAATTTCCTCAGAATAAAGCCTTTATCCATATAGACATCTCACCTTAGGGGGGGGGGGGTTGATGCCTACTAAATCAACATAATAAAATTCACAATGGACGTAATACCTAGATATGGGAATTTATTTGCTCCTAATAAAAATGAAGAAACAGGTTTCCAATGACATGAGTATCATGTAACCCGAAGAATAAATATTATTTGATGACTAGTAAAAGGTCATGCAGATGTTCATGAGAGGTAAAAAAACATATGAAAGGGATTATGAATACCCTATAGAGAATCCCATTTTCTTTTTCTAAATGAACACTAGAAAATCACCGATCATGAAAAAGTATATGGGTGATAAACCTCAGGTCACATGTCATATCAACCAGTAGACGCCTATCAAACCCTAAAAAACCCTCAAAAAGAAAAAGGAAAATATTGAAAAAGGACTCCTCCACTTGTAGTTCTGAATCTCATGTGATGCATCATTAATGAAGAGAATGATTTCCATCAATAATATTAACACCACTTCATGAACTCCCAATATTTTTTTCAAATAAAAAAATTAATAGGGGGATGAGGAGAATCTCAGAGTCCATAAATTCACACCAAATGCTATTGGAAATCATCAATACACCATGATACATCGGTGGCATTTATGCCTCATTTTGAGAAAGAACACTGGCATGGAATCCTCATAACCCGAAGATCCATGGGTATGTCCATGAGACCTCATGATACCCCTTTGTATCTTCTAAGGAAAACATTTGGAATATTTCATTAAATTATCATGTATCATTATAGGAAATTTTTTGGAAACACGTATCATCATCAAGAGGTTGATTGAATGAATCTAAAAACAGTCTTGAAGTACCACATGATTATCAAACTTCATAAAATAATTAATGAAAATAATAGAGGGAGGAGGTGGGAGCCTTTAATGGTAGTAATAATCATGAGATGTACTAAGGTTTTTCATAGTATGGTCTCGCAAATAACCCTTCAGAACAGACCTGTGTCTCATGGATAGTCCCAGACATGTCACCTAATGCCACATGATGTCTTTCAAGAAGCTTCATTCGCTCAAAAAGGTCCTTGGAAATTTCAACATCACAATATAGAAATCCCTTTACATGTCTGCATGATTAATGAAATAATGATTAATTGGAAATAATCCATTAAATAAAGAATTGATATGATGAATATTTGGTTTCTAAATGTCAGGGTAAATCTCATGGGATACCTATGGTAGGAACTAGTGCAGATTCATGATGTTGAGGACCTCCCCTGAATCCATCTTGGATGTTAACAATACATTCCACACAAGTGGGTGAACAACTAGGTTGGAAGGGCCAATAAATCCCCCACCATATCAAGAAAATTACAACATAAACCTATAGACGTGATATTGTTCCTTTTTCATCCAAGAACCGAATAAGATTTCTCAGAGCATCTGATCTCAAAACCAACATCCCATCAGGTAAGATACTGATGCACAACTAGATAAAACATGAAGCATGCATATGAGAATTATGTGATCAATATAGATCACATGAATGACCACTAGTAGGAAATGAGAAGAACATCCCATAGATCATCTAGATCACAAAGGACATAAAATATGCTTAAAAAATATATTGAATTTGAAATATGAAGGCCAGAACAAATATTAAAGATGGTAGACATACATAGAGAACATATACACTAACCCACCATGTTATATTCTTGGACCACCCAAGAAAAGTGACAAAACTAGGACATGTTTCCCAGATCTCAAGATGTTCAATTAGAATTCTATTTTGGTAATGTGAAGTAGTTTCTAAATGTAATAGAATGTAACATGTTTCCCCTTAGGCATGATACCCATGTCTCATTATCCCCTATATATTTCTATTTAAGCATAATGATATACATCATATGTGTCACCAACTTAATATGTAGGCACCAATTAATGTCAGATGAGTCTCAAAGTATCACCTATGAATGAAATACAACTCTTTTGATGTCCCGAAGAAATGATATATAGGGTTCTAGATGTCATCTAGACATGTCATCCAG
Organism: Viscum album; assembly: GCA_963277665.1. NCBI lineage: Eukaryota > Viridiplantae > Streptophyta > Magnoliopsida > Santalales > Viscaceae > Viscum > Viscum album. The sequence goes on along the minus strand of OY728141.1, from coordinate 584,245,098 downwards.
GATATAAAAAACCCTCAGATAGATGTTTCATTAACTCTCTCAATTCCATTCAAGTGTTCAAGATAGCTATCATGATGACACTATGGCATGTAATCTAGATCATGTGAAACCATCATGAAAAACAAGTTGAGATCACATGGTGGATTTATAGACTAATCAGATAGGCCACATTATTTCTTCCATATAAATTAACGATGATCATGAGATGGCCATAAAATGGGCCATATATAATTATAGATGTCCCTCAGATAATCCAACTAGATCATTCAATTGTCTCCATACATATATAGAAAACATCGTCTGAAATTTCAAAAATAGAATCAAGGAATTTCATCTAAAAAGTGAATCATGTTTAGAAAACCACAAGGCTTGGTCCTATGTCATACCATGGATCAATAATATTGTCCATCCTTGATGTGGATGCCCCAAAAAATTAAAAATCATTGTGTAAGCCCCAATGTATAGAACTATGATAGTATTCATTCCTTCTATAACCATAATAGTTAAGAATCCTAACCATACCCTCAAATCTATATTATTCATCCATAGGGATGTCTCAATACCTTATCCCCAAATGAATAAATAGTGAGACAAATCATTTTTCATCCCTTGTTTCTCACATCGAAGATAGTTCATGTGGTCTTCAGGAATTCCAATAATCATATCATTTTTATCATAAACCTCTATCAATGAAAATGGAATGAATACTACATAAGCCCTAACTAGAGGCATAATATGATAATTCCTATATCGAAGGGAGACATAACTATATAATAAAAGAAAATTTGAACTATGATGATTCTGATTCATTCGATAATTAGGATACATATGATTCCTTTATAATGCTTACAACTGAATTAATATTCACATCCATATCAGTGTATTCCATGAAATTTCTTTGACATTTCAATAATAGGCACCCAATTATTCCTATGGGCTATCCATTATATCACATATATTAGTGGATCAATAAATAAATGAACTAAAAAGACATTGATTCCTTCCCTAACCAATATATGTTGGACACCTTTCTTAGGCCCATGACCAAATTCAAATGGCCATCAACCACAATGTTATTCCTTTAAGGTCTCAGACATTTCCACCATCTAGACCAAATATTTCCCATGGGTTGGAAATTATATCTCATCCTTAAGTGGAAATAGAAATAAATAAACAATGAAGAACCTGATTTCTGTTATAAACCGGATATATATGATGTATTCATAAGGCCCGATCTTGAATTGATACAGGAATACACCTCAGTGTAAGTCATTCCATTTCTATGACATTTCAAACATCGAGACCCAATCATTACAATGGGATGACCATTCTGTCTCATCCCATAGTGGATGGTGAAATAATTAAACTAAGGGGATTATAATTATTTCTTTAACTAGAATACATAGTATGCCTTCTTATGGAATGATCACAAAATGAAATGGTAGTGCACCTCTCTCTATATTTCCCCATGTTGATGACATTTCAACCATCGAGACCCAATCATTCCCATGGGATGACCATTATATATCATCACTTAGGAGATTAATATATTAATAAAAAATGTTAAAACTAATTACTTCCATAACCATGATACATAGGTTCCCTTCCTGAGGCTAGAGGTCAAATTAAAATAGGCATCTACATCATTTTATATAATTTTATGTATCTATAATTTTAGTCGTCAATAACCAATCATTCACATGGGTTGAAAATTATATCTCATCCTAATTGGATCCATAAATCAATGAACTATGATGAATCATATTCCTGGCATAACCATGTTACATAAGACTCATTACCAAGGACCAAGCCAAAATTCAAATTATTATCCAACTCAATTTAAGTACCTCGATGTGTATGACATATCAACCATTAGGACCCAATCATTACTATGGGATGTTAATTCTATATAATCAATTAATGGACCAAAAATTTATTCCATCTATGAATACTATTATTTCATTAATAACTAAGATACACCGGTCACCACTCATATTCCCAAGATCCATATTAAAACATACCATGTGTGATCCCATTACATAAGTCCCACTTTTACCATAAATTAATCTAGTAAATTCTTGTCCCTTATTTCAAACACCTAGTGTAGATCATATGGTATTAGGGAGAGACAATGAACACATCATTAGAAACATGAATCTCTATCAACCTATGAAATCACTGTATGTAATCCCTGGTGACTGGAATGATACAAATATCACTCATATAGTAGAATCAACATTGGGTCCAATCCCAGGGACACGATAAAAGGTTTATTACACCGATTCTTGTTATAACCAAGTTACGTAGGACATCCCCTCAAGATTGAGGATAAAATATCTTCTGTCCCAATGAAAAAACACATTTCATTTTTATATGAAGTTAAAATACACGAGATTAAATAACTACATGGGTTTTTATTCCTATAATAATTTAGATACATAGTACACATGATAAGGGATCAATCGCCTCTTAAGAATATTTTTGGCCCCCCGACATGGTAAATTGTTTTGAACTGTTTTGGTATACTGATTCATCATAAAAGAAACAATTCATTGCTGGAAAATATATGAAGAAAATCACATACGTTCAGATGCATTCTATAATGATAACCCCATCCTCTTCACATAAAAATGAATTATCACATATATTTTTTTATTCGGGTAACTTTTCGAATATCAGGATTAGGATATTATTCAAAAACATATCATAAATCTGTAAGAGAGTCCCAAAGTATGAAAAAAATCCACCAGAAAATGGTTCTATGAGGCTAAACTCCCATCCACTAGACCAATGCAAGTCCCCAAGTGTCGATAGGTATGAAAAACCAATTGTCCACCTTCCTTTGAAAATTAGGTTTGTATTTTGTTATGTATGAAGAAACCATTTTGACTTCTTATTAGGAATGAAAATGAGGTATCAAAGTTATTTTTTCGAAATACTAAACCCCTAAAAATAACCATTGGATTGAACCAAATCCACATCAACCGGTGGTTCCCATCCTATCTTCTCTATCAAAAAAGCACAGTATAGAATATATTGAATTTATATAAAATATTAAATATTTAAATATATCTGGGGATGTAATATTCCTTTATGAACTTGGTTTTGTGTGTCACACATGATATTGATTATGATGGTTATATTTATAATTTTTATGGTGTGACATTTTACCCACATTAAATAAATATCTTCCTCAAAATTTAAAATGAATGTTTGTAATCATGGTTTTGAAATTTCAAAATACCATTTTTGAAAAATCCATATGATAACTTTATTAAAACAATATCTTATTAATAAGGGAGAAACAGAAATAAAAAAGTATCCTAGAATAATAACATAATTAGGTTTCTAGATATGAAATCATAAGTTAGAAATGGAAAATCGATAAGGAAGAGAAAACTAGTACATGTATGTCGAGGAAGATTGATAAAGAACATGTTTAGAAGAAAGTTAGAAACAAAAAATCTATAAAACTATGGTGTCAAAATGGGAATTGATATCATATAAAATTATTATAATAGGAAAACATTTATTTTCATTACCTTTTCCCTTAGCGTTGAGTAATAATTTAACTCCCTATGAATATAAGTAAATATAATTACTCAATGAGTTTCTATGAATTTTTTCCTTTGGTTTTGCCTTTAACTATTCATACTAGATCTCGAAGAACATGTTTCATAATATGGTAACGTAATACATTGGTATCTATAAAAATTTCTAATGATAATATTTAGCCATTTCGTAAATGGCTAACATTATGTACTTTACAAAATATCATTATACAAAAATTTAAGGTCACTAAACATTCAAAATGAGCTTATTAGTAATCCAAACAATATGATGTAACCTTAAACAATCACATACCATAAACGTGAATTCATATATTATATATTTTCTTAAAACACTTTAATAATAATAATTACTTAGAAAAAATGTGAAAAACTATAATTTTTTCCTTATTACTTTAGAAAAAGTAGATTTATGGATATATTCGATAAATAAGAAAATGATGTATACTCCATAAATGATTGCATATACCACTTTTTTAACAAATAAATAATTATATCCTAGGTAGTATGTATTATACTAATTAATTTATACTTATAAGTCATTTATTTATCCCATCATAATTATATAAACAATACACACATATTAAGTGTCTTGTTTCCATTAGTCATGCTTTTCCAAAGTGTTCAACTTTCCACTAAATCATCTTTCTTGGTCATCGTTACCATCAAAAAATGATCTTAAATCCTTAATAAATTAATACTACAAGACAATCATTATATTTTTAATAATTTTTATAATGATAATATATTTTATAAAATAAATTTACAACATATTTTATGGATCTGAATACATATAATTTGTAATCATTCAAATTTGGTTATATAAATACTATATTCTTGAATTGGATCCCTTAGCTTCTTCTGAGGTATATCTTCTTAATTAATATGGTATTCATTTTAATAATTCCACATCTCCTTATATTGGAATAATTTCACATTTTAATTTTATTTATATCCCGTACAATGACAATCTTGGTGAAATCTCATCCACACTTATATCAAATTCCCATTACATTCTCGCAAAAACTAGTATGCTTCATTAGAAAATCACTACATGAGTGAAAATAATTATTTCAATTTTCCTAGTTATCCATTTTTTATTTTTTATTCTTCTAATATGGATTCCCATTAAATACAATATAAATTGATAATTTTTTAACTATATTGATAGCATAAATGTATTTTCATGAAATGATGGAAGAGTTTGAGAGACCTATTTCATTTGAGGACATAGATTAATCAGTTTAAATAAATGGATAATAATTAAATACCTATTGACTATGTTATTTGTATCATACCAAAATAACATTGAACTTGTATATTTATACTCTAAAACACATTAGTCTTCCTTTTTGATTAAGGTAAGGAAATTTATGTTCATTTCAATTTCTTTCTCATTAGAGAAATATTTATCAAAGAGTGTATCCTTTAATGATTTCAATTCCTTGAGTTATATTTTCCCTTTATTTGTTTTATTTGGGAGAAATAACCAATATTTATTGACAAATCCATTGAGACAATACACTATAACTGTAGCCTTTTCCTTTCACCATATCCCAATTCCATAAAAACTATCTCTTAACACTGAATCCATTACTCACCGACCACTATATTAGTAGACACATTAAATTATGGGGGATTATTTAACGTATTAAAATAAAACATATGAGAAATCACTATGGAACATGATTTCATATATTTGAAGGTTTATTTTTCAGAATATAAATAAGAATCACCAATATATTCATATCATATTTTGTTTCAAAACAAGCTTTCTTGTCTTCCTCATTAAGGAAAAATATGCATTGGCTGTGAATATTAATACAATTATTCCTAAAACATTTCATTTAAAAACAATAGAATACACAATATTTGATTGTAATATTACGTAATATAATTTTTAATCCCAAAACTATTGAAATACTTATTAATCATTTAATAATTAATCTGTAAATAAAATCATAATATTAAACATGATTTATTTAGGATATCATTACATTCAAATTATTCATAATTTGAAATAAATAAAGTGATATTTACCCTAAGAATAACACCCAGGAGTGTCATAGAAGGATTATACTAAGGACCATTGCGGTGTACCATTTTATGCTTGAATAAATCATTACATTCCCTTGGGGAGTTATTAATTCCATGTGTATATATTATAGAAGAATTACCACTTGTAATATCCAAATAGGGATATATTTCTAGGATGCCCCACATAATCAACACCACTATAATAAATTAGTATTTTTATTTATAAACATATTTATATTTTATCATAGGGTTTCTATCCCCAATCAATGATTTCATAAATTCAACTAGCAATACCTCTACTACATTTATAGTAACACCAATTCTAATAACCTGAATCCTATTTTCCCAAACCTGGTGCCTTGAATTTTAACATTTTCATATATAAAAGATTCAAATGTCATTGGGATGCTATATTTTTTAGTCTTGGAAAACAAGATTACATGCATGATACAAATTTTACATTGGGAAAGGAAAATATATAATTTAAAAAGTAAATGCTTTGACTCCTACAATACCATTCTTATAATTATCTTTATGTCATAGGGAAAATAAAAAAATGGTTAAGCCCAAATACATAGTAAGTGTTATGTATAGTGTATGAAATCATGTATCAATAATATTATACAATAGAGAAGGGTAATTATCTAAAAACACAGACCATAAAAAAAATTAACAAAGACTGAAACAAATCAGTAGATTTTATAATCATGAAATTATCATTGTTAATAATTATAAATTAAATGTGGGAAATTATTAATTATCAGAAAACATTAATCTGGTACATTAAAACACTATTACTATAGTCTATCCTATAGTAATTTTAAAAATATTGTTAGAAAACTATTTAATTTGAAAACTAAATTTTTTCTAATAGTTGTCAACTAATTAGGGGGCATAAGTTGTGGACCCTAATCACTTCATGTCAAAATAATTTATCATATATTCAATAATAAATTTAATTATTTTATAATATTCTTTATCATCAAATATTAGAATTTATTAAAGGATACTAATTTATCAATATTTTCCCAATTAATCAAATAACATTCAAATTCAACAACATAAATAGAAATAGTATAAAATTTATACGATAATCATATAAATAATGAATATATGTGTATTTTTAAGTGAAATTTATTTTCCAATGAAAAATGATCATAGTAAAATGATTTTTTCAAGAGAAAGTTTATAATCACAAAAGAAAGTGAGATTGTTCAATATCATTTACCACCTTGTAATTTTGTAGTCAGATCCCCTTAGATGAAATAATTAAAATTAAATCATTAAATAACATGGATATTAAATTATTGATGATAACACTTTCCATGGGTAATATATACTTTATAAAAAAGTGAATTGGGGTATAATAACAAATAAGCCTGAATGGAATGTAAATTGATATGGAATCCCTTACATTACACTTCTTTTTAAATTAACTCCCTTTAACAAGCTATATAATGGTTATAGTAATGTTATTTCCTTATAAAAAATATAAATATTTATAATATCATATATTATCCTTTTATAATATCTTATTAATTATTTGTTAGTAATCATTCATTATTTTATTTATTTTGTGTATTAACTAGTTTGAAATTAGAGTATGTATTGACATGTTATTTTTTCATATTCCCTTGAATTAAAATAATTATGTAAATATAATATCTATTTATTATATATTTATTTATATCAATTCATTATATTTGTTAATATAAAATTAATCAAACCTTTTCTTCAGATGGTATGTCGTACGTGCGCATGAACATTGTTTCCATTATCTTTTCATATTGAATGAATGAAATGTTAATTATATATATATAATGTATCATTAATGTATCATTATATTTTCATATATATCATAGATTTTTATTAAAAAAATCCTTAATACAGTCCATTTAAAGAATGAATGATTTACATCATTTCGCTAGGTGGTAGACTTCAATACACATGAATGACGTTATTGTATTTCCACAAAATGGAAAGCATGATGGTATATTTTTTAAACTAATTATAGAAGAATGAAGATATAATATATTTAAAATATATCATATATAAATATCATGCCAATAATTATTTCCATCTTTGAGTTTTAGTAATGGATGAACAAATGATATGGGTTAGCATGGAGGATGTATGTCGTACACATGAATATGATTTTGTAACCTAGTTGATTGAAGTGTGTGACGATTTAGAACATACCCCGAACATAAAAAAAATTAAAATATATATAATATATGGTTTTATTATATAATTATAACATTATAATAATTTAATTAATCAGATAATGATATGAAAAAAAATTCCTTTAGAAGAACATTACCTATTTTTAGATATCGTACATAGGTTTGCAAGAATCCCATATTATGTTTTCATTTAAAACAATAAAATTATTATAAAAAAATAGGACTTATTTGGTAATACATTGTCTAAACCAACGTGTTTTGATGGTGTGATATAGTGGGGAGAGTGGTATGCCTTTTATCGGTGAGGGACATGACTGACATGGTATTTTGTTAAGAGGTTACATGTACCATCATTTTTACCTAAAAAGGATAAAATAATGTAAAAATTTATTTATATTAATGTTTAGGAATAATTTTTTCCAATCAATGTGTTTTTATAAAATTTTGGATTATTATTAAAAAATATAATATAATTTTTACCACAAAGTAGACTCATTTTTACATAAATCAATGTAGTAATTTTTAGAGTTTTCTTGTATAATTTTTCTAACAATAGAATATAACCTTATTATAAGTTATAAATTATTATTTTTTTAAATAAGATATCAATTTATCAATATACAAATCACAAAAACTTCATAATTTTATTTAAAATTAATCAAACATTCATGATAATAATCCATGTTTGTATATTTAAAAATTTAAAAAGAATAATATGTTTACATATAACAAGTCAATATAAAATTGAGTTTAATGACTTAAATTGGACTAATGGATGAAAAATAGGTCAATTTTTACTTTTAATCAAATTCAATATATAATTTATTATTTTTAATTACCTGAAAAATGTAGTTTTCAATTAGATACAATATTTTTACCTTTTTATTAATAAATGAAACATACCATAAAAACAAAAATTAATTCTAATATAAATATTATATTTCATATATAGATATTATGTTTATTTTTAAAAATAATATTTATAATGTTTTCAAAATTTAGTTTTAAAATAACTCCACCATTAAAAGGTGTAAAAGCTAATACAAAACTTTTTTTTCATTAAAATTGATTTGTTATTATCTTATTTCTATGTAATCTATTGGATGAATCTCTATAAATTCATAAAATATAAAATATATTGATTCCATTAATATCATACACTAATATAAATTAATTTAATTTATTATCATTAAAATTCATTGGAATATAAAATATATTTATTATAAAATCATTGCCATTATATTCATTTTTTATATACATGTCTAATTATTTAGTTACTAATGAGTCCAAATGTATATTTTATTAATACAGTAAATCTAATTTATAAACTCTAATTTAGTGTATGAGAGATAAGTTTCAATTTAATTAAATATATAAATGGTACTCAGTAAAACTCTATCATGTGTGTAGTGTAAGTCTTTTAATAATGTCATTGTTTCATTTCATTCAATCCAACTAAGTATTGAGTGAATTTACAGAAATATAATAGATTGAATTAATTTTTAATATTACATATAATTAAATGTCATGGACTTTTTTATTTCATTCTACAATTATTGTTCTGTTTCAGACTTGTTATCAAATATGATGTTTAAATTTTAAAATTCTGATGTGTTATAATAGTGACCCTACTATAGATTTGAATGGGAAACGTTGAGATACTGGTTTTTGGGAAACATTATCTCTTGGATCTATGGCTAAACTCACCATCCATAGTTAGTTTCAAGGTTTTTAATATCCTCTCTCTCACTCCCCCTCTCTCTAGGATAGTTTAATTTTTATTATGACAATATCCATTTATTTTGTTTCTTCACCTCTCCTTGAATTTTTGGCTAAGATGACTATTTATTTATATGTTCATAGTTTTTTAGTGGAATCCTAGTTGGTATGTATATACTCACTACTGTATGTATTTTCCTACATATTTCATGTATAGTAAATATAATTAGATGTTAGACAATGCCTTTATTCTATCTGGTGTTGATGGAACTGAGTCTTACATGGTGACACTGATTGTGGGTGGTGGGGGTACTTATGTTAGGGAGTATCCTTCTACATTAATTCTTCTATTAGTTTTGGAATACTTTTTATTATGGTTGTTATTATTTTTACCCCCTTTATTAAATTTTAATTACTTTTATTATTTCACTATGGTTATTCTAATAGGATCTTAGATTCCTTGATTACTATTTAGTTGGTATAATTTATATTTTTCTATGTGGAAATTATTTACTTGAATTAATGTGTATGTACTGGTCTATTAGGTTATGTCCTGGAATTTTTGTGATATTCCTATTCTGAGGCTATCACCTGACCATGGCATAATATAGGTAGTCTTGTTGTGTCACAATATACTTATCTCTAGTCCAAGTGGGGCCCCATTGAGTCGGGTCATGACATAGCCCCACATGTAAGGTGTTTCTTAGATTCCCAATACACAACAATTACCTGTCATTGTTCCTTAAAAATCGATTCCCCAAAATTATATTTACCTAAGTTTCCTCACATGATTTGACTTCTGAATCATGATACTGGCTTTGATTCTCTCCATGAACCATCGTATGAATTGTAGTCCACTCTCAGAACCATATCATGAAATGAGGATCACCTCTAATCATTGTCATAATTATTCTCTATTCTAATAAAATCATTCCTAACATCACATGCCACACTCAACTAGTCTATGTCACTAATATAAATACGATCATTATGTACAATAATGATTTTCCATTAATTTTCCAATCATGTAGACATCATCTGATGTATCATTGACATGACTCAAACTGATCATTACTTATTTGAAATTGTTCTACTCCTCATAGACATTCCAAAATTACATTGACACCATATCCCCTACTCCAATCCTCACTAACTCAAACACCCCACCTCTAAAAAATTTCAAATAACACTAATCATACATGACACTTCTTTTTTCATTTTTGAACATCCAAAGTTTTCAAAATAACACCTCAATAGTCTTTTCCACTAGAAGAAAATACTATTTAGAAACTAAATAACTATATCTGAACCCATAATATCCCTATTTATAATAGTTATAAAACAACATTTTTCAAAAAAAAGCATGTCAACATGTTAGCTCATAGAATGGGATTCCCACTGGCATGGCCACCCAACAAACCTACTAACCAATATTCACACCAAACTATATCACCCCAATATTTCCCATATATATTAATTTTGATAGATTGATCACTCCAACTATACCTAATTTTATTAATCAACATTGATACTAATATTACTTATATTTTCTATATCTCTGTTTTCTTTTTATAACATAGTGATTCTATAAAACCATAACCACCTCTAGGATGGTTTATCACCACACCCATTCTGATGATTACTAAAAATAATTCAAAAATATATTCCACTTGATCAAGCTATCCATATTTTTCTACCCACTATAGGATATCCTTGTCATAAATCTTTGAGTATGCTCCTCTAAAAAATCTTTCATCATATATAGAATAGAATCATTGATCCCCACATTTGTTAAGAGAATATGTCTTATAGTAGAGCCCTACTCAATATTCTATTTAAATCATGGTTTTCACACACAATATATTGCATATTTTTATTTAAAACTTCCAACATACACTCCATATAGATGGATCAAAATTGTGGACCTTGAATTTTCTCACCATCACATAACCCTTTCATTATAACCCACAATCATCCTTGCATACAAAAATTACAATCCATTATTAATTGATTCTTAACTCACTATAGTAGAGGGGATCTCCCTTGATCCCATTACTATCACAATGGTTCACTAAACCTAAATCTTATCATAAAAACCAATTTTAATTACCTCCCCATAGCTTACACCATTAAAATATTCCATAACCCATATCTTGTATGATCTAACCATCTCAACTTCTCCAATACCCTCATCACCCCATTATAATTTATTCATCATTTAAAAATTTCACATTTTCCACCCGAGTCACACAATGGTGCACCTCTTACCCAAAATAATCAACAAAAAGTCATAATTTATTGAAAATATATCTCTAAAATATATACAATGTATCCTCAAGGGTTGTAAACAACTATATATTTTTCTTGTTAAATTGTTCTCATATTATTCAACCATAAATAGATATATTTACTTCCATAATTCAATGATTTTTTTACACCCTTCCACCTTCCATATAGGATAAATAAATAACCCCACTCACATTTAATAGAGTAATGGATATATCATTGATGATAAATAGTCTCTATTTCCAAATATGAATTCTCAAAAAGTATACACCCGAGTATCATTTTTATACACCATTTCACTCAACTAGCTTGAGTCCCACCTCATCAAATTGATGCTCATGAGTTTAAGCCATTAACTACTATCAATATATATCAATATCATATGGCCAAATTCATATCAGTTTATTAATATTTAAAAAATAATAATGCATATCACTTATTACAAGGTCAACGATTAATTTTCTAACCATCTCCACATTTTCATAGAAACTATAATTTTATAAGGATACTCTAAAAGTTTTAAATCAAACCTACTAGGATATCACATCAAAAAGTTTATGGAATCCAACTAATCATTCCCCAAAAAATAAATACATAAAATAAAAAATAAATATTGATTATACATTAAATATATTATAGGTTATGATATATATCTTTAATAAATTTTTTGTGTTTGATATATTTCAATGATTTCAACACCATGTTTAAACAAATGATAATATATTATTGACTTTTTGTGATTTAATGTGATATCTAAGAACTTGAATTAAGATTATAGGGTATGAATAAGACTAAAATTAATATTAAAAATTATTTGATACAATTGTATAAAACTAATTCATCAGTTATCACTTGGATAGAAATGAAAATTATAGTGTTTTAATGAATATAGAATTATTTTCCAATGAAATATATTTATACACATAATTTGTTTTTAATTTTAATAAATTAAATTAGTCACTATTGAAGAATATTTTAATGAAATTTATAGATCATGTATTCAATAATTTTTTTTAACATTAATTAGATTGTTTTTATGAGTACTTAATTAGAAGATAATCTAGGTTTATTGTATAAAATACTTTTGTATGATAACATTTTTCGTTGCATCTTACATGATAAATTTATAATTAAATTTTGGAAATTTTGGAAATTGAATTTAACTAAATAGACTTAATATTTTTAATATGTATTTTACTATACTTATTAATGATTCCTCTTTATTTTTTCATAATAAATAGTTAAAACCATAAAATTATGTTTCCATATTTATGGTTAAAACATGATGACTGGTTGGGTGGTTAAACCATAAAATAAGGGATATATTTTCACATAAAATTGTATAATTAAATTTTAAGGGATATATTATTAACCCATATTATAATAAATTCTTATTAATGGTAATTTTGAATAATTTACATTATGTATGAAATTAATACATTTTAATCATTTTTAAAATTTGTCGTGCGTCCTCATCCCCATTATAAATGGATAACAACTGTCTTATCTTGTCTAAAATTAAATAATTTTCTATATTACAAAAAAAACAAACCAAATACTTTCCTATCATCCATTTACATTTACATGTGGTTTTTTTATCAAAATAAAATCTTCTTAGGGAATTAGTTGTATGATAAGAATGGTTTTAATGAAGAGTTATAACTCTTAACCATGTACATTAAATTTTATTTCACTTATTACTTCTTATTAATAGAGATTTTATATTTTGAAATATATAATTAATTATATTCAATATTATAAATTTTTTATTGGTTAATATATCAACCCTTTTCCACTTCTTTTCCATCTAATGATACATGGGAGTATTTCTGGTGTGTACATTTGGACAACCGCCTCCATGTAACAATATAATTAATTTTGCATCACCATCATTTAGGGGTAGTTTTTATTTATCATTAATTTTTAAATATTATTTTAATTAAATAATTTTGATTCTATAATTATAATAACTTATCTACATTCATACATTTTCATTCATTGGAAAATTATAATGTTTTTCGTTCGTTTGTGTTGACTTTCACCTCTACACAGTGAAGAGATTCATTTTTCATCACCAAATTATATGAATAATTAGAAAACCATATACTATGAATTTAAAAGATACATATTTCATTATTATTTTTCGTTATAAAACAAAAATATTAAAAATGAGTAAGTACAAGATAAATTAAACTGAAACATGCCTAAAAAATATAAAAAATTTTACCTAAATTCTCACATTAATAAGTAAATTATTAAGAAAAACATAGTTTCTAATTCTTATGAAATTAAAAATTGTGTCGTATATATTATTATTAGTATATAATTTATTTATATTATATATATTTTTATTATATAATAGTTTTTTAGTCATAAAAATAAATAATTTAATTGAAGTAAAGGAAAATTCTATAATGTCACTTATATTTATAATTGTTTATTATACATTTCCATCATTGATAAATATATGGATCATATCCTTTATAACCCATAAATTTTATTTTAATCATGTTATTCCTATTATTTTTATTTATTATTAAATATTTACCCTCCTTTCTCATTAAAATGAGAAAAACACATTTTTAATGAAAAATTATGATTTATATTTAATTTTATTAAAAAAATCATTTATTTTCATCATCTTCCAAATTGATTTATGGTAGATTTTATCTATAGAAATTTTTTATTAAAATGATATTTTTTTATTTCCTTTAACTTTATTCACATTCATTTAAAATAAATATTTTTAACGAAACATTTTTAGAATAAATAATTTTATAATTTATACCAATTTGTGAAAAATATATTCTCTTTTAACTTATTTGAAATTTTTAGATTTTACCACCGTTATGATAATTCACTATTTTCAAAACTTTCGTAGAAGTTTTCATGTATTTTTTATTGAAAATAATTTTCTCAAAATTTTGGAAGTTTACTAAAAAAATATTTTCAAAAGAAATTGATTTTTTTACCATGTTGTCAAAGAATATTTTGAAATGATATTTTAAAGGGTTATCTAATTTTTTCAATACATTATGTATTACATTACTTCATTGGTATATTATATTATAATACCATTGCATTTATTTCTTATTATAACATGGGATGATTATTATTTAAGGATGATTCTATCAAACACTTTTCATTCCCATGTGTTAATTATGTTATGATGATTAATTTTTGGAAACCATTTTTTTCAATGTGTTATCCTATGATGAAATGATTTTATAACCCTATTAATTTTAGTAGGTTGTGAGATGATGATTTGATAAATGTTTTTAATCTTATTCAACAAATATATAGGGTTTTAATAATGTGATGGTTGAGCCGATAATTATATATCCTTCCACTAAATTAGGTAAATATTGATATGACATGAGATAATAAGGAACCTAAAGGAGAGTGAACCTCGATCTATAAGTGATTATTTATAAAATGATAGACTAGAGAGTGAACATTGAATAAAGAAATTATGGAATGGGGAGTAAACCCAATCCAAATTTATATTCATGGTAGTTCCAGAAAGCATGTACCCTAGTGGTACATGCTCATGATTGGCATCCAAAAGACCCAGGATCAAATCTAGGAAGGGACTAATTTTTTTCGTATTGTAGTAGCACTATAGCAAGGTACTGTAGAAGTACTATAGTAGTAGAGAAACTGTAGTAGTGACGTCACTATAGCGGCAGAGGAACTATAGCAGGAGCTGTAGCAGTAGTGGTGCTGTAGCAGGTACGGTAGCAGCCGATGTACTGTAGAATTACTATTCACCGAGGGGCTCTTTGGGCAAAAAAAATGGGCTTTCATGCCTTGTATTCAGACCACTTGGCCTTGGGCCTTCCGGCTATATAATGGGTCTCCCTCTACCCAGTCTAAATAGGTCGTTTCTTTAAAAAATAAAAATGAGGCTTCAGCCCCAACCTTTATAAAAAAAATATTCATGGAAGTTATTTTATAAAAAATAAATGAATTTATATGATTATGTTTATGAGGAAAACTAATTTCTTATAGATACCCATAATTTTCAAATGTAAATATCAGATTGTATTATATGAATATTCAATAAAAACCATTATGTTCAATGGTAGAACAATTATAGGTTATTTTGAAACATTGATACAAAAACAAATGCTTCCTGCAAAAACTACATCACCTTCCACCAAGTTCTTCACAACTATAACCCTTGTTATGATTATCATATAGATTTTTTTTCATACCATGGGGTAATGAAAAAATAAATAAGGGTGATATCAGATACTTAGTAATGATAAAAAAGGAGATATCAATGATCAGTTAAACAAAATATGAGGACAACATTAATATAATAAGATATTAACATTATAAAATCATACCTAGATTGTCATAGATTGTAATCATGAGTCATGGAATAATGTTTTTCAGTTCACAAGACATGAATCATTATAGAATAAAATAACCTAAGATTTGAAAATGTAACATGGGGATAATATATCATTATATAAGTGTCATATAATATGTGGAATAACCATAATAACATAAATCCTATGTCAAGGATACCCACCGAGTCATTCATAAAATGTTACATGGCCTAAACACATATATACCATCTTTTTTATTGAGATAACCTCGAGGGTACCCTATTTATTGCATGGTAGACCCTCTAGGGTATTTGATTATGGGATTGGAATAACTTCGTATGTACCATTTTTTTATAAGGATGAACTCTTGCACACCCTTTGAGCTCATTAAACATTTATCATTACCTAATTATTTTGAGCATTAAATAATTCCTGGCCAACCCATCACATTATCATTATTCTTATAATATATATTCTATAAGATAATAAATACATTCATACTAAGTTAACTTATAAAAAATTAATCATGTTTCACTAATATTTTATAATCATAAATATTGAACATCGAGTGACAGAAAAATGGTGGTATCATTAAATAAAATCCCTATTAAAGATGATGTAATATCAAAAGAAATTTTCATAGATAAAAAATTCCATTAAAATATCCAAGAACTATTTTTTGAGGAAAAGAACATTTTTTAATTGAAAACAACTATTTTTAATATCAAAATCTTCAAAACAGTAAATAAAATTTTAAAAGAAACCTGAAGTGTTTCAAAGTCTGCTTCAATGGTTTCAGAAATATTATGGTTAAAAATTATTTTCATACTATGAACATTAAAACACACATTCAATTTTAATTTTTGGTAAAAATTCAATAGTACATCATTTTAAAACAGAAAAGAGGAGTTATTTTAAGCCACATTATTAAAAATTAAATTATGGTAAAACATAAATTTTTAAAAAATTATAAAAATATTGAAAAAATTTGAAATCATTTTTAGAAAATAGTGATATAGATGAAAACGTATTTTTAACCAAAGAGAAGAAATAAGTTGTTTTCCATAAAATATTTTTTTAGTATATTGAGTACATAAAGAGAGAAGAATGGATGAAAATTATGCAATATCCCAAAATAATCATTCGATAATAAAATTAATGAATTTATTGATAGTTAGATTATAAAATATTATATTTTTAATCTTAATCGTAAACCATCCCAATAAACAATGATATCTTAATGTAAACCCCTTACCACATTGGTAAATTTCAAATAAATGCCTCAAAATTGTGATAACCTTATATGGACATGTATAACCCCATAATTTTCATCATAATCATCTTAAATTAAATTCATTAATTTATAAAAACATATAAAATATACATTTTTTTAATGTGGAATGTGTCTCAATGAAGACAAAGTGAGATTACAATCCGATTACTTCAAATTCGACAACATTCAAATGAATATTAAATATATTTGAAATAAATTTATATTTATTATAATTATACACCTGAGTAGTTTACGTCCTTATAATATAATATTGTATCCATGTATAACTTTTCACTATCCATTTATCTATATATCTTTATTAAAATCATCGGTCGGATGTGTTAATATTTTATTTTCCAAATGAATTTTGGTTTTACAGTTTCAGTGATTGTACCTAGATAATAGTTCGCTAAATTTTTTAAAAAAAATGATATATCTATAATATATATTCATTATATATATAAATATATATTTATTTAAACATACATTGTAGAAATAGACAAATTATTTACACTGTTTGTTGAGACGGAAGGTCGTACGTACACATAAATGGTATATTCACTTTTCAATGGAAGCAATGAAATAAATGTATATATTAATTCTATATTAAAATGTAATTTTTATGTAAAAAAATAATGTATATTCATTATATATCATTATTACCATCATTTTAAATTTTAAATGGAAATAATCGAATCCCTTTATAATGGTGGTAGTCCACACTTACACAGGAGCAACGTTATTGTTTTCTTAGAGATGGAATAGTTTGAAAGAATATAAGAATTTATAATTCATGAAGAATACTTATATAATTTTTAATATATAAAAACATTAATCACATAATTTTATCCATCTATGAAATATGGTGAGGGAAAATTAATTTCATATTTATTTATATGAGGTACCCCACACGTACGTATGAGCTATGATTTCGTTTCCTATTCGATAAAAAATATTGTAGATACTGTTGTATCAATAATAATAACAATAACATTTAAATAAATTTAGAAAACTTAATTTATTATTTTATTATTAATACAACATATTTATTATAGGAAAATTATTAAATAAATTTAAAATCCTAATTAAACACTTGTATCTTTCCATTGAGAAACAACTTTTGGATTAAAACATAAGTGTTGAGAACATGGTATTTTCAAAATACCTAATTATATAATATGTAGTTAATGAATAATTTATTATAATAGGTTTTTAAATGGATGATATGTATGACTAAATCATTATGAATAATAAAGGAGAGTAGGTTCCCTTTTTGATGTGAGGGATTGTGCACTATTGGTATTACTTTAAATAATAAATTATTATAAAATAATTACAATGAAAAATAGGAAATAATGTGATATTATTTAATTATATAATGTGGGAGCTTGAATAATATCAAATATTAATATTTTAATATATTGTGGTTATTTTTTACCATTATCTATTAACTTTAACCCATAATTAATCCTTTTGACAAATATTGCATTATTAATGTATTTTTATATTTTGTTTGTAGAAAGTTACTATAAATATGAAACATGAACCCAAAAATCAGAATCAGTTATATTATTAGTAATATACAATTGAAATGTCCAAATATATTATTTATGTATTTTAAATAATTTAATTGAATATTATTTATTATAAAATATTTTCAATGTCATTTCTACAAAAAAATCAAATATTATAACATAAAATGTGACTAACTCATGTAAAATGGTTCAAAAATTATTTAAAATAAATTATAATTACTATATTATATCAATATAATCAATTAATATGTTCTTTAAACGTTTATATATAAAATTAAATCATATATTTTGGTATCACCCCTTCATTGTCCAATTTTAATCATAATCTTTTTAACGACTCTTGTAATATTAAAGTGTGTTATAATATTACATATAAGATAAAAGAAGGATTATAAAATGAAAAGGGTAAATATATTAGAATATTTCTCATCATAATTATCCTATTGAAAAAATTAAATAATATTTATATAATTTAATAAAATATAGCTGACATAAAATACTATTAATGTAATTTCCAGAACTATTCACATTAGTTGAATTTGAGAAAAACATGCCAATAATGGAATTCAAATATAAATATTCCTCATGTACATAATATATATATATATATTTACAATTTTGGGGAAACATTAGGTAACCTATAAAAAATAATTGTAGAGTTTTTAAAATCATTTAATTGAGTTTTAAATCTTGCACAGGCATAATATTGGTATTTCTTATGTTTTAAGGTTAATTGTTTAATAACTAATATTTACATGTGATTTACCATGAAAAAAAATTAATTAATTTCTGAAATAAAATTTTAGAACTAAACTTATCCTCTTTTTATCATTATGTAAAAAATTTAGAGATAATGAATTTAGAAGAGTTACATTTTGGAAGTTTCATTAATTAAAATTATATATATATATTTGTTATGGAAATCTGGCACCAAAATGTCATATATTCTAAATTTATATTTATGATATGGAATATATTTTATCTAATTAAATAAATTCATATGATTGGTTAATTATTAAACCTTATCTGATAGTCTTAACAAAGTTTTTCCCATTTTACACTTATAGAAGTGATACATAATTAACACAATTACTATTAATAATGAAAAAAATAAAGCCAAACCATTTAGTAGACCTGATCATAAAAATTAAAAACATTGAATCAATTTTTAAATATTTAATTTATATAAGTGTCAAAAACTAATATAATTTGAAAACTCTATATAGAAATTTTTTTCTGAAAAAAATGCATTTGCATGTATCAAAATGTTTTTATAAAAATATTAACAACAAAAATAATTAAATTGAATGAAATTGGATTAATCATATTTTTATAAATGTAATTTATCATTTAAAAACATTTAAAATAAAATTATATTTTATAAATGATGGAATCAGAAATAAAGTTTTCTTTAAAAGATACATATTTCAAAATTCACTAGTAAAAAATTACAATATTCTGAAATATCAAAAAAATAATCTATAATATATTTTTGATATTTTAATTTAAAAATAAATTTTGTTTTTAAATTTTTTTAAAAAATTAGAAAAATAAATATAATATTCACCGATAAGTGTAATGAAAACATTTTGGATGAAAATGTCATTTGAAGAATTAAACAATATTACTAAAAAAATGAGTTCTTCTTTCTATGAATGTATAAATAGATTTTTTTTAGTTTTTATCTATAACTATTTTCTAAAATTTGATTCATTTATTCACAACATTAAATTTATTGGATTTTTTATAACATTAATCAAATAATTATATTTCTTGGTTCTTTTATGCTCAGATTTTCATTTCGTAAATTCTATTGAATATATATTTCTTTTAAAATATCGGGGTGTTAAATTGTCCACCTTTATTAAATTTCATCATTATAATTTTAACTTTTTCTGAGTAAGGAATGGTTTGATAATTAGAAATTCGATTTTTCAAACCCCAAATCATAAAAAGGTTTAAGAAAAAATAGTCTAGATAATGATAGAAGAAAAATATAAAGGTCATCGGGAACAAAAGTTACCCAGGCTCCCAAATAAGAGTACATTAGTTAGAAGTGAAAATATGGAAATATGAGAAAAATTTAATATCAAATAATTATAGAGTATGAGAGAGAACATTGATGATCATAAATTGAATGATCCTGAGAAAGGTAGTGACCACAAAACTATAAATCAATGAGGGGTGAAGAAGACCATTGATTTGTCATAAATAAATGTAATAGGATAATATTTGATTCCTCAATATTATTTTTGTATAGATATGGGATTTATTCAGAATCATTTCTAAGAAAAGAAAGATATTTAATTTTTTGTAACTTCTTTGTTTTTATGATCACATATTATGATTATTATGTTTTTAATAATCTTAGTGTTTTATCATAGAATATTATTTTTTAAGCAAGCTTTCGAAGAAAATTTTTGTTGTATTGATAAGTGTTATTATTAAATCATTTATTCCTCCGTAAACTTAGGAAACCACTATTTATCTACTACAACTAAAAATATTCAATTGTTGGGGTTTTTATATAGATGTTTTTATTCCACCACAAGAGGCCTAACACCATCACAATACTGCTACTATCAATGTGGTCATACAACCAGATTCTACTACCATCAAGAATCTATTATTATTATAATTTGACAAATTAATTAACTATAACACCCCCAGAAATTCGTACCTCTATGAAATTTACCTCTAAAACTACTATTCTCAGACTTGGTACCTCTAGAAATCACACATCCAATTCATCAACCACTAGAACATTCTACCATTATACATGAAAATATAATTAATATGATATATTTGAATTAAATTATTTTAAATTTTATTTAATTAGATTTAAGGAAATATTTTTTTTGATTATTTAAAAATCATTCCATGAATTCATTGATAACAATTTCAGTGTCAGTACGTGGATCCAGAAAAATTTTATGGTTATTCTTCAAGAGATATGTGAACTTCTAGGGTTTTATATTGTCAAAATAATCACTTTTTCAAGATAATGGTATGATTATTTCGGAAAATACACTGATATATTTGACTACTAATCTATGTATTACAGAGAACATCAATATGATATCCTACAAACAAAAAACCATACATTTCAACACTTAATTTTCCATCACATTCAGAAAAATCAGTTTAATCTCCTCACTAATCCAAATCTAAAAATCCCCGAGCACCTCGAGAATTAAAAATTATGAAGCACTACATCTTACATATATCCTTATATGAATTATATATTTTTAACTTTTCATTAGTGTGATTATTTTTCCTTATTTATTTACTTGAACATATTACCAGACTTAAACAGAAGAATAATAGATATTATCTCAAACACATTTTATTTATATACACACAAAAATTATGGAATATGTACCTATGTGGAATGTGTTATATTTTCACTCCATATATAACATCTAAAGATGATATGATCCATTAAATCATGTGATGATTATTGTATAGTCAATCCAAGTTGTTGATCAAATTATTAAGTATAAAAATATGCTTGGTAGAGGTTCATTTAAAAGTGGCGAGGATTAAGTCTCATATAAATAATAAAGCCCTTGTTTACACCCATAAGTGTTTTTTTTGTTTTCTTTATTTAAAAGATCAAAATGCATATGGTTTTAAATCTATTTACCAAATATAAACTTTTATTTTTTTTCTAAACCACCATTTATATAAATGACTACATTGATTATATTGATTACAAGTTTTAAATTAATTTCAAATAATTCTTTTATTGAGACTTACTCATGATTTGAGAAATATTTTAAAAGTTAAAACATATTTTAACTAATGTTTTTATTAAATTATCATTTATAATTTTATTTGTGTATTTGGTTAGAAAAATTTTTAAAAAAATTTCATATTTTATTTAGATTTATTCTTTATGATATGAAAATTAGGATACTTATAAATTTAGTTCATCATTGGATGAGAGAGGGAGCTCTGCACAAGGCGATGACGATAGAACCCTAGAATGAATGAAGATGATTCCACCCCCCTTCCAGGAGGTTGTAAGAGGGGGGAAGGCTTGCGGAAACCTCAGAGGCCACGTTTTGTCCCCTTCTCCAACCCTCGGCAACTCCTGGAGTTCCCGATGATATCGGTAAGTCCGAAAGTGCCAAACCTTCATCTTGGTAATCCTCATCTCCCGATTTCGGTGATGTAGTTCTCTGAGGCGTCGAGCCATCTTGACCTAACCCTGGTGGGAAGATTCAATTATCGTAGGCTATCTGTTGATGATTTTTATCGGTTTGTTTTTATGAAATGGGATCTATAAGATCGAGCAGTCGTCAGGCTTTTGGATGGTCGCCACTTGATGTTCTATTTTTCCTCGGACGAAGACCTGATACGAGCGTTGTCCAATGCACCCAGATGATATAATGTTTGTAAGTTTATTATCTTTTAGTGGAATTTTGATCTCTGTATGAATCGTGACCCCTCCTCCATCCTGGTTTGGGTATGTTTCCCTCTTTTACCAATACCTTTGAAAAATACTAGGATTATATGCATGCTGGAAAATCCGGTGGGGCGTTTTTTGTGTTATGATGTACGAACATCCACGGTGAGTCACCCTATCAACCCCCGACTATGTGTTGAAGTGGATATCTCGATACCTATGGTGGACTGGGTATGGATCTCGGTGGTTAATGAATTCAGATGGAAGCAATCTGTGGTGTAGGAGTCTTGGATTGATTACTGTACAACCTAAGGTAAAATGGGGCATTTGGTTGATAAGTGTTATGGTGCTGTTTCAAGCAGGAAGTCCGCAGGTCCAGGGAGGAGGCTTGACAAATTGGTTAGGAGGGAGTTTCTTGATATGGCCCCTCGGGTTGGAAATGTAATTTGGACAGTTTCTCAGGTTGCACCTGTTCTGGAAAAGCCAACAGAAGTTCATTCTAACCCTCTGGTATCTTCGGTGATTTCAAGATGGAAGCAGGAATTAAATTCAGGGGATGGTCTCTAGAGATCTGATAAACAATGTGATGTTGTAGAATCATCTCATGCATCTGAAGGGGAGCATCAGGATCCTAGGGTCTCGTCTAGAATGGCCTTGCTTAAGATCATCCAGGAGAAAGGAGGGCTGATTACTGGAGGTGTTGGTGTGGTTAATAGTTGAAACAATGGTAAGGTGAAGGTAGGGAGGCAGGGGTCTATGTTGGATGTCGAGGTTGAAGTGTCTCCTCCTACTTTAGTGAGCTGTGGTGCTGGTCTACCTAATGAGTTGTCCGAGGTTTCTGGTCAGGCAGAGAAGGATTATGGTGGGGTGTATTTGATGTCCACGAGGAACTGTTTTCATGGGCTAGAGTTTAAGGGTGGGGAAGGCAGTTTGCAGGTTCAGCAGGAGTATGATGTGAATGCTGAAATGAATAATGGGTTATATGCACGGAAGAATGAGGGTGCAATGTCTGTGTAAGTTGGAAATGGGTTATGTGAAGATCTTTGTGCGATGAACCAGCTGTCATGCCTTGCTCTGCTTTATATGATCATCCAGCTTCAGAATGGGTCTCCTCCATAGGAGGGTGGCAATGGATCCGAAGCTTTGCAACAAGGGACTTTGGTTAATAATGAGGTTGTGGAACAGCCAAGGTGCCATGCTTTTGACACCAATGGATAACTCCAGAAGGGTAGCATAGGGGAAGATAATTTTCAGAATGTGATCATCAATGGAAAATGGGGGGATTACTTTGAGAGTGACAAATATAACTATGGTGGTTTGATCAATCCTTGATTTAGTTATGTGGTCCAAGGCGGGGAGATGAAGATGATTGAGTCCCAAAAATTATTGACTAACCCTCCGTGACGCAGGTCAAGGAAGGACTACTCCTACCCGCCAAAGCCGTTGGCCACTAGGTCTTTTGGTGGTAAGACTATGCTTTTAGCCTTGGAACAGATAAATCTGCGAAGGAAATATGCTAAGGTTCTAAAGCATTATGACTGCTCGGAATGGGAATCGGCTACTGCGGAGGAAGCTTGCTACCAGGGGTGTAGATATGGGTATGGTTTTTATGACATATAACTTTTTCTTTTCAATTGTGCTTTTACCTACTATCATTTTATTTTTTCTTAATAAATGGTCAGGGGGTTATCCCCTGGCTCAGCCTCTCTATTAAATTTAGTTCATTAAGAATACTATAAAAGAGGGTTCTTCTACCAATAGACCACCTTATTTTAATTGAATAAATTTTTATCAATGGAATATTAATAAGTAAATACATATTGAGATTATGATATTTGATATCAAGATTATAATTGAAGATCAATATGAATTACCTCAAACTACTAAATATTCATTGAGAGGTGATACTAATTATTTTTATTATTATAATATTTTTAAATTGATGAATTCATTTTATTATTCTTTTTGTGATGAGTAATTAATATAATATCTTCATGTAAATTTATTTCAAAATTTGGATTACAATATTTCATTCTCATGTGGGAAAAATTAATGTTAAAGAAATGTGTTTAGATATTTATAAATTTAAGAATTATACATTTATGTTTAATCTTTAGGACAATATTTCGGATATGTATCTCAAGTTCAATTAGATCATGATAAAAAATCACTCACTTAGGAAAAATGTATCTAACAAAGATTATGTGATGTGCTTGTTGATGTGTCTACTAGATAGATAGTTGTCAACATACTTTTTTGTCAGAGATTCATTTGATATTAGAAATTTACCTTTTAACGATTTGATAGTAAAATTGATGTTTTATGTGAACTCAATATCAACATAGATTAAAAGGGAGACCCAAAAAAAATATTTTTAGCCCATAAATCTAATGCCTGAAAATAATTGTATAATAATAAAAAATATAGTTCATGTGATGAAGAGTCACCTAATTATATTGAAAAAGAAATCAAGCTATATGCTTCAAAATGATTTATAAGAAGAATAATTTCCATTGTAATCTTTGTTACAAAGTTAAATATTATAATAGAGGAAACAATTAAATTAATAGAATATAGATGAAACATCAAATGAAATAAACTTTTATGGGTGTATAAGAAAAATTAATATCAAATATAACTATCCTAAGATGAATGTCAAGACGAAATATCATGATAAATATAACAGATAAATTAATTCATTGAATGAAATATTATGTTTTTATGGAGATAGTTCTACAGATTCATACATAACCTGTGAGGATAAGCATAATAAGGTTACATTTTTTTTAAAAAAAATCACATATAATGTATTTGATGTTTTTATTCATATATGATACATATTTCCATAATTTATGGAAATTAAAAAAAAAATGAAAAACCATGATATAAGAAAAATTCAATGATCTTAAGGCTTCTTATAAGATTTTAGAGAAATATCACCCCTTGACTGCATATTTTAAATATGATCATTGTATTTGAAAAGATAAAAATTAACAACTATTATACGAGATAAATTAATTGAACATTTATTTTGGGAAATTAAAGAATGATATTTAATGATTCAAAAATAGGAGAAAATATATAATGAAAATTATAAGAAAGAAAACTTCTCCCATGTGCACTACTCATATAGGGTACCAACCTTGATAGAGGATGATTGTTAAAAATAGTTTTATTTCTAATTTATGTTCTTCTATAAGAATTTATGTTTAAGTACCCAAATAATATTTTTTTTAAAACTTATAAATCATCCATTAGGAAACTAGTAATGAAAATATGTGTTTCAAAAACAAAAAAATGTAACATTTATATACCCAAGAAATTTTGGGTATGAAAATCATTTTTGCTGTAAAACATGATTATGAGAATCATTATTGAAAATATCAAGTAGGAATTTCTGGTACCTCGATAGTGGATATTCTTGACACATGACTGGAGATTATTCATGTTTCATGAACGTGATAAAATTTGATTGTGGATAAGTGTCTTTTAGTCATAATGAAAAAACATGATGCCTTGTCCAAATCTAAAATTCTAATACATTATTACTTTATAATTATTTATTTATATAATTTTTTAATTTATAAAATTCTAATAATGTCTCAAATATGAGATGATGGTATTCTTATGATGTTTTCTAATAATGCCTATTATTTTCTAATTCTAAATATGGATTACTGTTTACATCCTTGAGAAATTATAATGCTTATAAGGTTCATTTAGGCTCTTTATTTTCTAAAACCATTTGTTGTCCTACCATCATTAACAATGAATATTGTTTTTTGGAATAGGAGACTGGGAAGCTGAAATATTCACTTATATAAAATGATTAACTTGAATAGGTTATTCAAATATCTACCTAAAAAAGAATTCCTAAATGATAATGTTACTAACCCTTGTATTAAATTGAAACAACGTAGAAAATATTTTAATAAAATAAATAAGTTTCAAACACTCATCCACAATATTATTTTTACATGTATTTTTTTGAAAATAATAAATTATCTAGTTTAAATTGGAATCAATATGTATATGTTTTTATATATTAATTTTCTAGGTATATTTGGTTAATCATTATAGCTCAAAAAGGTGATTCTTTCTCTTATTTAACAATTTATAAATAATATATAGAAACCATTAGTGGGATTATTATTAATAACATAAGAGGTTATCATATAGATGAGTTTTAAAATCAATACATTGAATACATTATCTATAAAAATAGATATAATCATAAATATTATACTCTTAGTACTCCATGGAAGAATGGTTTTTATTAAGGTGAATTGAAACCCTTCGTGAAATTGCACTAACCATGCTCAATGAGTATAAATTACATGATTACTTTCGTGTAGAGGATGTGAATACATACTATTAAATAATTACTAGTATTTTTAATTAGACTTATATTAATGAAATGTCCATATAAATTTTAGAATAGTAACAATGCAATGGTTAATTACATTAAAATTTTTGTTCCAAAGTATTTATTATTAATACAAAAGATAATCATTATACATTTTCATGAAATATTTTGGATGTAATTTTCCATAGTTATTTGACCTATATTAAATCTTATATGGTGTCCAATAAAATAACCAATAATGTTAAATAATCTTTTCATTTCAAATTTGATGGAATATATCCACATGATAGTACGAACACATTTGAAAGCCATGATAATGATATATAATATTTGAATATCTATGTGAAATCTTAAATTTTTTTTAGTAAAATAAGAAAACAAATCATCCAGTTCTAAGGAAAAAACTGGAACAAAAACTATAAAAGATAATGAGATAAACATCCCTTATTTTCCTAGAGCTAGTAGGACTCATTGGTAAAATCATCTATATGTTGTTGTTAGATACCTATATAAAGTTACACAAACTAAAAATTTGTTTATAAATTAGGTTCAACATCAAAAAGACTTATCCCATCTTGAACATAAGGAAAAGAATTATGTAATTAGTGATGAATTACTGGTATTGGAAGTCAACTAATAAATATATAAATATGAAAAAAATAATTTTTCGGAAAATTTAGATATACCTATATAAACTATGACTATTTTTACTAAATTGATATTTAGAGAGAGAGAAATAATGAGGATGACACTATAATATGAAATAAATCTTAAAATTTTATAGATGGATATAGTCATAACTCTAGAATTCACTATGAGGAATAATTTTTACTAGTTAATAAATTTAATCATTAAGAATACTGATAGTCAATACAACACATTTGGATTCCAAACTATATAAAATGGATGTGAAAACTTTATTAAACAATGGAATATAGATGAGGTTGTTCTTTAAAAAAACCCAAGTATTTCAAAATACTTATTTTCAAAATTTTATTTTTAATATAAAAAATATTAATATGGTTTAAAATTGGATCATAGAGCTTGGTATGATAGTTTTAGATATTTCGGAATATCAAAACGGTTTCCCAAGTGCATAGCTGAACATAATCATTTAATTAAAAAAATAAAACAATTTTCTAGTAGCTCAAATATATGATGTTGATATTATTTTTGGATCTTGTTAAAAAAATTGAAATAATTATTCAATGTCATTGTAATGTGAATTTGAAATGACTTTAACAGGTTAACATCAATCCAATGTTTTTTTTTTAAATTTATCAAAATAAATATGGAATTATTTTAAAACAAAATTATGTATACTATTGACCCCCTAAAACGTTTTGGGTTTGATTCCAAAAAATGTAGTCACACTTCCATTAGTACCACCTATAAAATTGATCAGGATTAAGCTATAAAAAATGGATCAAACCTGTTACACATGAATGACTTGATTCATTTTATATTTCACTACTTGACGACCATACATTATGATTTTCGTGTGTATGTGTCCTCTCTTCCAAGAAAATTACAAAGTCTCATTTATTGTATAATAAAGTAAATTTCAAATACTTCAAAAATATAACCAAGTTAGTATTTTTTATCCTATATGAAAATAATATTACTTACTAAGTTATTTAGATATAGAATTTGATGATTGTATGTAAGATAGAAAAATATCTTTTTAAACACATCATCTTTTGGGTAGGTCTATAGTTTGATGGTGTAGTAAAAAAAGAATATTTTTCCAATATCATGTTTTGAGGCTGAATACATTTCTTTAGAAAGATGTTTTCCCAAAAATATTTATGAAAAATAAATTACTAAATTATGGAAATAAATATAAGAATATCCCTAAAAATTGTGAAAACACAAGTGAGATTAATATTTATAAGGGAAATGTGTTTCATTCTAAGACAAAAAATATTGATTAAATTAATATCTTTTTGAGATCTCAATTTTAAATTTTTTGATATAAAACATGAATTCATGAGAATGAAATATTATATAAATGATAGTTTTATTAAGCCCATTAATTATAAAAGATTAAACTACATCAAACATGAATTAGGAACGATAAATTTTGGTTAGAATATATTGTTAGAAAATTAACCTTTGTAAAATCCACTATTTTTGATCCACCCTTTGTTATCCACCATTTTTGATCCACATTTTGTGATCAAACATTGGTAATCAACTTTAATAATAATAGAGTAATGGAATGATCCACTATTAGAACGAGCCACCAATGGGATGCTACTGGTATTTTCTTTTTTCAACAAGTCTAACAAATGCTTTTATACCCCTAATAATTTATTACATTGATATTTTTAGATATAATAATTAATATTTTAATTTTATTAATTAAAATCCAAATATTTATAATCATACCATAAATCAAATTACAAGTCACTCTATATCTAATGACTACTGCTTCAAACTATTTCACGTTCATGTTCTCACTCGACCATAATCTTTATCTCAACCTTTCTTACACCTTAGTTTAACTAAAATTGTGAGATTATTTTATCATTCAAAGTAATATCATATAATATGAATTCCTCCCAACTAATCTAAGGAATAAATGACCCGAACCTTTGTCAAACTATGAAACTCCCACCTATCAACCCTCATGATTATTGCTAAAAAAGAAGTATATATAAAATTATTATTTAATAGTAATTATTTTGCTATAATGGTGATCCAAGAACAAAGACATATTTATTGGTTCTCCCAAAATTATTTACCTTTTAATTTTTTGGTTAGTTCATTAGTTATATTAATACACATATTTTATTTTCAATAAAATAATTAATCCATTCAGATTATGATTGAGGGTAAAGAGATTATGTTTTCTTAAAAATAATGGGAAAATTGTTTCAATATACTTGACTAGGGAGTTTATAATAGCTATGAAGGTATAATACCCAGTGGAAGTAAGCTGTTTCTCTATGATAATGTGCTTCTAGAGTTGAAAAAAAAATATTTTTTATGAAGACCTACTACAATTGAGATTGATTTATAATTAAGGATTCTCCATATGTTCGTTCAAAATATTTTTTGTCTTTGAAAATATATTTTACTACTCTAATATAAAAGTTAATTTATAATTTATTCATTATAAAATAGTGGATAAATTTAATCTATACCGATACCATATGGATAAGATGGTGGAGAAAGGAAACTCATCATCTAGGTCTAATTATATCTTATATCCTTTTCAAATGTCAGCAATACTTGGAGATTATTATTTTTTATTTAGGATGAAGAATATGAATAGGTCAAGTGTTTTGGATGATGTTTGAGTAAGGATACCTACAAAAAAATTGATGTGAATTGGTCTCCCTAGATGAAGAAGTCGGAAGAAGATAATGTAAATACCAAGGATGTTTTTAATTAGGTAGACTATCCTGAAGTACCAATTAACATAGAAGATCTTATATTAGAGTTATATGAAATAGTTTTTTTATTATAATGATGAAGAAGATGTTGAAAATTTTATATATGAGGAAGAATTAGTGGATACCTATTTTAATTATGGTATTAA
This sequence comes from Viscum album, assembly GCA_963277665.1. Classification (NCBI taxonomy): domain Eukaryota; kingdom Viridiplantae; phylum Streptophyta; class Magnoliopsida; order Santalales; family Viscaceae; genus Viscum; species Viscum album. Next base: position 584,213,835 of record OY728141.1, on the reverse strand, counting down.
TCAGATATTATTTAGATCCCATATAAATATTTTGGAGAAGAAAGCCTACCAAATCTGTCCCTTATAGAAAGATTATAATTAGTGAAATTGATGAGGTAGCTGAAATATTAAGAAAAGAGAAGATAAAAAATTATTCAGAATCCACTAAATAAATAGGGGAAATATCATATAGTTTTGAGAATGGTGATGATATAAATGATGATGAGGATGTTAATGGTGTTGAAAAAGATCATGTGTATGTTGATGATATTAAGGAAGATCAATCACATCATACCCCTATGGTAGATTCATCAATGTATATGGAGATAAAAAGTTCATAAAGATATTTTTTATTGATAGTTTTTATTCTTCTAAGTTTTTGAAATACCTGAGTCAGTTCAAAGTGTTACGGATGATTCCTCTATTAGAGGTGAGATGGTAACATTTTTTCAGCGGGTGGAATCCCTAGTTTTTGTCCACATTAGAGTTGATAATACATATTTTAATACTTTATATTATTCAACAGTAGAGGTCGTTACTCATTATTTGTGGGAGAATTTAAAAATTTATTTCCATCTTGGACTAGACTATATAGAGTATAAAATAGAAGGATGTTTTTATATAAATCAAGGGGATCGTCAGACATGATATTTCTTAGTAGGGGATGATGTATCATATAAATGGGTACCTTATCCAGAATTAAATTCCTTGGACTATATTATAAGGATATTTATGGAGATAATGGAAATGGTGATGAACACATAAATACACTAGTGCATTCTAGTCATAATATTTCTAATTGTATGGGGAAATATCATAAGGGATGTCATGTACATAAGATTGATATAGATGGTGTGCTTCATAATTATCTTTTAGATGCATATATGATTGGATAAAACATGTAGTGAAAATTGTGTACATATATAGAGATAAACGTTGCACCCCCTCCTTTTTCTTAATTATTCCATTCGATTTTATTTCCATAACTAACATGGATTCTCTTAAAGAGAGTATTATTTCAGAATTCCCCAGGTTTTTAAGATATCAGTAACCTCCTAACACTACACATAGTGAAGCTATTTCCAGACACCTTTTTTAGTTGTTTTTCTTCCTAATTAAACAAAAATTGATTTACATATTCAAAAAGATGGAATTTAAAATAAAAGGTTATAAAGTGAAATGGATGTCATGAGATTAGTGATAAAGAAGATGATGAACTCCTTTGCTGCTAGTTAGGATGATTTGTTAGTGAAATTGTAGTCTATACAAACTATTGATTCTATATACTATTATCTACCTCATTAAATATTAATTGATTGGGAGATGATCTGATCCATAGAGAAAGATGTTATTCAAGCCATTATGTCTTATATACATTCCTATGGATATAAAAATCATATTTATGAAACTCTATTTTCTATCACTTTTAGTTTTATTAATTTCAGATCCTAACCATGAATAATTCCAGGATTTTTGGGAATATAGAGAATTAAATATTGAGAAGCACTACATATTCAATATCTCATTACATGCTCTATATTTTTATTATTTTATTTTTATTTTTGTGCTTATATTCCTCCATTTATTCAAACTCACAGAGACTCTGGAACTTAAACTATATAAAACCCATAATTCTCTCAAAATATTATATTTTCAATATCAATGGAATCTTTTGAATTTGTAATTAAATTGAATGTTGTATATTTTATTCCCACGAAAAACTATGGATGGGTATTTGAAATTTGAATGATGATTGTGTTGTTTGTATAACTAATCCATGTTGTCAGTCAAATTATTGGTTATAATAATCATATTGGAATAAGGTTATTTCCTAGTGATTGGGATTAAGTCTCAATTTGAGACTGAACCCCGAGTTTACATTACATGGTGTTTTATTTTTTTTTTCTATGTTGAAACTCTCAAACAACATTTCTTTAAATATTTTAACAAAATGTATACCTTGACAGTTAGTCTTAACAAGTTATTATATAAAGGATTTCATTAAGTAGATTTATTTCAAATGATAAAATAATTTCAAATAATTATTTAACTAATAATTAATCATGATTTTTTAAAATCATTTAAAATAGAAAAAAATATTAAACTATTGTTTTAAATAAATATGGGTTTTTAATTTATTTTGGAATTTTTATTTGATCTATTTTCAAAAGAAATTTTACTGGTAACTAAATTCGCCCCCTCTTAAGTTACTCACCTTGACCATCACACTTAATGACAAGTAAAATTTCTTCCATTTTTTTAATTCCATTATAATATCAACTATTAATCAAAATGATGAGATTTAAAGATGTCAGTGTTCATGCTTGATGCACTACATTCAATATCATAATCCACATAAATATATACATCTATTATTATTGTCTCTAAATAGTATATAAAACAAATATTTTAACAAGGTAAGATAATATCAAAATTATATAAACCATTATACTTAACTCTAATTTTTTTACATTAATAATAATGTTTCATTTATGATCATTTCATATATAACCCTACATCCCATATAACGTCAAAATTAGAATTTTTTTAATCCGCTAATGTGATCTCAAACCTTTCAACATATATCTCCATAATATTCATTGGATTCATCTTAAATAAACATTAATGTTAAATCACATGTTAAACATGAGTTTTACATATATATAAAGCTGATGAAGAATATCTAAAAATACCAATTAATCACCATGAAAAATCATTATATATTAAAAAAATATAGTGAGCATCACCAAAATAATATAAATTAAATTTAGAAACTAACCCAAAAGATAAACATTAACATGACCATATATATGATTGAAAATTTCACATTAACAATAAATCACTTTTATACCATCAAGATTATTGATATCCCATTATCTAATAGAACATAAATAACATAACATTATAATATATACTATACCAAAGGTTTATTTTAACCTCAATATAGTATTCTTCCTAAAATAAGTAAAAGAATCAAATCACCTCAAAATGTAATCTATTTAATCGTGAAAATGGTAACCTATGCATTTGGAATTATAATTGAAACTAAAATTATAATCCCAGGATTTTATCCATAACTCTATAGTTCACCACACCAGAAAAAATATTTTCTAAACAAATTAGCATAATACTTATTCCTAAAAATAATAATATAATATTCAATTTATTACATAAATTCAAAACTAAAATTCACTTCATTTATGTTGAATAAATTCTCTTCAACATAAAATCTGTAATACCATTAAATTTCCTAAATACTATATCATTTAATTTATCAAATTTAACTATTTATTTTTTATATATAATCATTATAACCTTAACTTTAAATAAAATTTTCTTATTTATCAATATTTTTTAAAATATGTTTCGAAATCCATAAAAAAAATATTGTGGATCAACCTATTGATGTTGCCTAATTTTTATATCCATAATCTCATTGACATAAAATTTTAACCACAAAATTATAGATACCTAATCACTAAACACATCAATCCACTCACATTAATTATTTTTATAGAATGATTCCTTAATTTTATAGTAGATAACACTTAGATTAGAGAATTTTTAAAGTTAATTCACATATTACCCACACATTTGAAATTTAACAACTAATGAAGCCTTAGTAATAATTTTATTTCCCTCCATAAAACATTTCAATTTTCTTCTATAATTACATATTATATTCATTTATATTAAACACATATAACTCCTATGATTCTCATATGATATTTTTCTATGTTTTCATTCACATATTCTTGATATATTAGAAGTTGAAACTTCATCCCTATAGGGTCTTCTAAAAATATCCATTTTTTTATTTTTAGGTGTTTCAGTAAAATCATGCATGATTATGTTGTTAATCAAAAAATATTATATAGTATTTGGAATAATAACTATTTTTTCCTTATATCCTAAATCCCATTTTGTTTCCCATAAGTAAAATCATTAAATTTTCCATCACATTCAATTTTAACAAAATTCATCCTAATTCCATCAATTTAATAAAAAAAATATATAGTGAAAAATAATAGTTATATTAGGGAATCTTATAATCCTGAGATATAATTAATAGGTTTTATAAATCATAAAACCTTATTTTCAATCTATGAATCCTTATAATTAACATAATAAATACATGGTAATCATTTATTCAAGTCATTCAATATTTATCATAATGAAAAAATGTGAATTAACCCAATAATATCTCCCATAAGTGGCAAAAGGGTGAATATTAATTGCACAATTACATTTCAAAAAAATGATGCTAGAGATATACTTAACAGAAAAATTATCAGTGCTATTACTATTATATTAATATTTACTAAAACTAAATACACTTTTAGTATATAGAAAAATATTCACTACATAGAATACCACATAATTTATAACATAATAAAATTTGATGGTGTTATTTAATATATAAAAATATCCCTGAGGGTGTCACAAAATTTAACTAATCCAAATCTAAAAATATTGTATAAAACATCATCTAATAATAACTACAAAAAACCCATAATATTTGTATATTAATATCATATATTATCATATGAATTTTCAATACACAATATTACAATCCACACTGGGACATAATAGTTATAGTTTTATTAAAAACGTGGAAATATAAAAAAACTAGTTTTTAAAAAATCTATATAATCTCCCACATAGTTCTTCATAATTAGCACCATTAATATGAACATTATACAGAAAAATATTCTTCATATATTGGGAAAAACAGAATAAATTATTATCTCTGATGTGTGGTAATGGTAAAGAAAGGAGATATCAATGATCACTAAAAAATTATGTGAGTATAATAATAACATTATTATAACAATTAATTTTTTTACAGTATATAATATATCATAATATTGAGACATATAATACATATTGTTAGTTAACCAGTCTTAAATCATAATGGAATAAAAGAACATAATCTATGAGAACATAACATTGGAATATGATCACGTCACAAAAGAGTTAAGTAAATTTTTTCATAAGCATAATCATATAATTATTATGTCAAGGCTACCCTATAATTTTTTCACAACATGTTTGGTTTGGGATTGATACCAATGTTGCTTCAGCAAGCTTGGGATAGACTCTCATGTACCCTATTTTGTTTTACATATTACCTTATATGTACCTTCTTTCAGTATTTGGATAATCTACTATATGACCTTTGAGCTGATAAAACAGTTATCACTACCTAACATATTTAATGGATATATAATTTCAGGCCCACACTTCATATAATAATTAATCCATTCATATGTATTCTAGAAGATCATGAAAAATGTAATCATAAATTATCCCATTTAATATAAAATAAGTTATATATATATATATATTTCAATATCATAAAAACTAACCATCCAATTAAAGAATAAATACGAAATAAGTGGATTAAATCCCTTAATTCATTCTAAGTATATTAAAAATCAATTATCATTAATGATTAATTCTATTAAAATATATTAAGAAGACTTATACTAGAAAATAACCTTTTCACAATGAAATCTATTATTTACCATATAATAACGTAACAAATATTATGTTTTTTTTGAAAATAACATTATAATCCATTACTAAATGCTACAAATAATTTATTATTTAGGATGATAGTAAATTACATTCATCCTATATACCATAAAACCAAAATTCCATTCTTATTTTTCGTGAGAACTCAAATGTACCTCATTTAAAAGATAAAAAAATTATTAATTAAAAATAAAAGATAAAAAATTCAATCTGAGTTAAAATGATAATAAAAAATATATATTTTTATAAAAAAGAAATTTTAAAACAATTTCTGAAAAAATGTATATGTAACAAAAATTATTTTTCACCAGAGAGAGAAATTAATTAGTTCTTCCATAAAAAAATAACTTATTCTCATGTGTAAAAAAAAGAGGTTAATGATAGAAAAACTTTTAATAAATAAATAAACATACGATAGTAAAATTCATGTGTTTTTTAAAGTTATGCTATAAAATTTCATCATTATAATACTATATATAAACAATTCAGAAAAATAATGACATCTCAACATAATTCAATTACAACATTATTAAGAATAAAATAAAAACCTCATGAATGAGAGAACCATTTATTGATATATATATCCCCAATAAATTTAATGATAGGTCTAATAAAATAAATTCAAGATTATTATATACAGCATAAAAAATTAACACGTTGTTTAATATTTCATGTGTCTCAAAAAAGTGAAAGTCAGATAAAAATACCTTACCTCGAGTATGACATGATTTCAAAGTAATTAAAACTCATATAAAACATTTTAAATATATTATATTTCTATAAAATAGTAAACTGGATACATATAATACCATATATGGTCAATATATAACATTTAAACAATCATTTATTAGTAAATAATTTTTATAACCATTGTTTTTGGGTGTTAATTGTATCTTATTTCATGAAATCATTGATTCGGTAGTTCCAATACATGAACATCGATCATTGTTCCATATTCTACTAAAGTATTTATTTGATATAACATTCATATATATTCATTATAAATATATGATTACTCATCATTAAATGTGATATATAGAAATATTAATTATCCATTTGTAAGAGACGGTGGTCCAGACGCAAGCATGATTAATGTTTTCACTTTTCGATGAATGAAAATAAAGGAAGGTAAAAAATATTTTTCTTTTATATAAAAATAATATTTTTATATATATGATATATATATTCATTAAATATGTCCATATTTTTATCCATTTATACAGGATATGAAAAATTAATCACATCTCTTAGTGGTGGTGGTTGTCCTCATCTACACATTAAAAGTGTTATCATTTTAATGGATGGAATGATGTGAAATAATATAATATATTAAAATTATAGAAGCATAATTATTTCAAAAATATCATGTTTTAACATTAAAAAAATCCTAACAAAAATCCATGAATGATGGTTATATAAAATTAATTTTATCGCTACTAGAAGGCGGTAGTCCACATGTTTTCACCAGTGATACTTTCACTTCCCATTTGATTGAAAAGATGGTGGATATTGAGTGTTTAATAATCGTAATAAAATTTTATTATACTTATTATATTAATTTTATTATTTTATTAAGAATACCAAATATTTAAAGGAGGAATAAGAAGAAATAAATTGAAAACATTCGGTTAAGAGTTACACCTCTTCATTGAGAAACCACATTTTCCCTAAACATTATTCTTTGAATGAATGGTATTTTAGAAACACCAGAAACACTATGATGTTTTGAAATATTACAATATGGTATTAGGTAAATAATCATATTATTTAAAAGGATAAAACATTGTGAATAGTGAATGATAGGAGGTTCCCGTCTATAAGTGAGGGTAGGGGCACTCTTTTAATTAAATAAAATTTTTAATCAATATATATTATATTTATTGGGAAATGGATCCAAATTGATATTATTAAAATATAATATATTAGTTATTTGAAATAATCATATAAAATAATATTTGAACTTGTTTTGGTTAATTTTGACCACTAATATAATATTTTAAACCGCGGATAATACTTTTGACAATTATGAGGATATCAATGTTTTTTACACTTACAGTTTTTGAAAAGATAAAATTAAAAGAAAATTTCCCCATAAATGGATCAGGGATTATATTTACAAGATATCCCATATACATGGCCAAATATATGTTTTTATGAATTTTATAATATTTAATAAAATACTACTTATTATAAAATAGTGTTAATGTAATTTTTATAGAGATGTAAAATATTAAAATATAATATGTGTCAAAATCAGACAATATGTTTCCAAAATGATAATAATTTTACAATAAGGAAGATAAGATTTTATATATTCATCCCATAAAATAATTAATGGTTTATATATAATTTAAGAAATGATATTTTGGTTTATCCCCTCGGTTGATGAATTTTAATCTTGACAGTGGTATTTACTTTTAAAATATGAAAGGGTTATAATTTTAAAAGTAATATAAAAAATGTATAATTAAAAGAACTGAGATGGCAATTTAGACTATATATCAGTGTACTATCCCTATATTAATATTTTTATGTTATTTAATTATTTTAATATTATATATTTTACCATAAATACTATTAAAATTAGTTTTTCAATAATTTACATAGGTTGAATTTGAAGGAAATAAGACAGAAATGGAATTAAAATATAAACATTAAAATCAAAATTTATATTTTATTTTTATCATTAAAATTAATGGTAAACATAAACTCACAAAATCAGTATTACTTTCAATTCATCTAAAATAATTTTCTTGATTTTTTATTACACGCACATACAATATATCGGAGTCACTTAAGCATTTAATATAATTAATTCATCACTAATATTTTACAATGAAGTATAGTAAAAATAATTCAATTATTATTTCAAAATAAATATAGGCTATATTATGTATTTTTTATACTTTTGTAAATTTTTTAGAGATAATAAATTCAGTAGGGTACCACACTGGAATTTGATTTGCCTAAAAAAATAAATTTATTTATAAATGAAAAATGGAACAAAAATATCATATATTAGATTCAAGAATCTATATTTTAGATAATATTTCAACCACAGAAAAATTAATATTTTGAGTTAGTTTCTAGAAAAATTTTCATAGTTTTATTCTTGTTTTACACATTTTATCCCCATGGAGGGGACAAATATTTATTGTGGTTTTTATGAATAATGATTATAAATAAATTATATTCTTTTTCAGAAATTAAAAAAATAAAAATTCCATATATGGGATCAATTTTTCAAGATATAATTACTATAGGATTAGAAATTATTTTTCAAAAAAACATAATTCGTTAAAAATAGTGTTTTCATAAAAATACATTTTCACATATAAAAATGATTTCATACAAAATTAAACTATAAAATTGATTATTATTAAATTAATATAATTATAAATAACAAAATATCACTAATGATACATGGAAATAGTTTTAAAATAAAATAGTTCCTATTAAATTACCTAAACCGAAATATAGTTCTAAAAAATTAGTTTTTTCAATTTTCCATGGATGGTCAATGTTTCATGAAAATACAAAACATTCCTAGAAGATAATTTATTTTTATTTTTATCTATAATTTTTTTTATTTCAAAATCTATGATTAATTAATTTTTATTGATTATGAGCATATGTACATCAAAATTTATTTTCTTCTATTCATATATTACGATTAAATAATTATTTTATAACATTAAACAAATAATAATATTTTGAGGTTGGTTTTAGATCAGTGTATCATGCCTATCTAATATCAAATACAATGTCATATTAAAATATTCGGGTGTTACATTTATTAACATTATGATATGTTCTCAAAGATAATTATGGGTTAATATTTATTCCTCACAATTGGGGATTATGACTTTTTTTAGAATGCCTTTTGCAAGATTTTTTATGAATCATCTTTGACTAATAAGGTATGATTATTTTATATTATGGTAATATTATCATATGATTATTATTATATTATGATATCTTATGATCATTTATTGGGTTTCTCTTTTACTTAACCATAAATTGAATTGGATCTAATCGTTACTTTGTTTCATTTCCACTTGTTATAATGAGTGGTGTTAAGTGGGTATGTTTAAGAATATTTCTATGAAATGATATATTTTAGAGATATTTGGATGATCATTCATGTAATAATATGAATATTTATCTACTATCTAACATCACTAAACATTTTTGGGCATATATTATTATGATATGTATTGAATAATGATTTAAAAGGATATAATATCTATGTATTTTATACAAGGGTCAGATCAATTGGTATTAGAGTGTGATTTTCTAATTTTTCAATATTTGTATAAGTAAATTTGTTGAAAAGACTCTTAATAATTTTATTTATACAATAATATCCAGAGTTTTTGGTAACATGATATTTTGTTGGTATCTGGGAAAATACAACCATCAATTGACAATGGAAGGTGGATAAGGATATGGAACGAATTAACATTCCGTAAAAAATGAAAGGGGGTAGATAAGGATTAAATTTAGTCATCATTGATGAATGATTTTAGAGATAAATACTTCACTACATAATAGAAAACCATGAATGATATTCTATAATTAATTCACATATTAATTATGAACAATTATAATGGATTTGAATAGATAATGGCCATTGATGACCAAATTATAATAAAATTATATATATTTAAATAAATATGTCCTAATAGAGATATCATATACATGGTTTTTTATGATTACATGGTTTCTCACTATTATTATTGTTTCCCAGACACAAATTTTTAGTCATAGTCAATTGATGGACCTTAAAGGAATAATGTAAATGATAAATGTGACGAGAAATAAAATTCACTCACATATGAGAAAAAAATGAAATAATAGTTATGATAAGAAATATTTTGGATATTCTCACCCAACTCTTTATAGATATGTATGGTAACATGGATCATGTTTAACATATAAACAACAAAAATATGGAACAACTAATTTTTTTTTGTTCTATTATACATTAATGTCTATCATCATTAATTTCTTCCTCATATCCACTTATTACTGAGAAATGGTCATTGATTTTCTATAGATTTTCCAAGTTATTTAATTCTTTGAACACAATATGGTTATTTTTTGTGTGTGTCATTTGGAAGGTAATCTTTATCAATGATGGATTCTTATGAAGGATATTATTAAAAGTAGTAAATTAAATCTATGACATGGGAAGAGATTATGATTATATATTTTCTATAAGTATTTTCCCCAAACTATTACCAAAAAATTGAAGTGGTGTTACTAGAACTGAAATAGATTGTTGTTGTATCCAACAGTACTATTAATTCAAATAATAATACAATTATAATGTGTAATTTATGTTTTCTCATCAAAAAATAATGAAAAATTTATTTATTCTTTTTTTTTCTTGAGAATAAGTATATGAATGAAATTTTCTAGAAGTGAATTAAATATATAAATTTTTTATTATATGTCTTTAATATGGTAATTTAATTTATATATCTTAAAATGTAAATTGGAGACTCTTAGTGTTCTTATGATATTGGTGGTAGAAAGTTAAATATGGAATTCAGAGAAAATTATTATAAGAAACCCCATATAAGAAATAAAATAAATATTACTTAATTTCATTAGTGTATAATTATGTATCTATGAAATTACAATATGGGGTTTCAAATGAGATTCAATTTTATAAAATAAGTATATCAAGTGAAGGATTCATGAAGGAATGTGAAGAGGACAATCAATGAATCAAATGGAGAAAAATTTCAAACAAATATACCAGACACTCTCTAATTATATAATATAAATGATTATATAAATTACATCGTTCAATGAATGATTCAGAGTATTAATAAAGAGAATTAAAAATTAGTAACCTTTTAATCATTTGTAAAATTTTAAATCTCATGAAATCAAAAGTACGAAAGTGGGTCCTGAGGAAAAACAGTGAATGGTATACCTACCATCCACTCTAAAACTGAAAATGATTTATATGATTATGGATCTACATAGTATTTTTATCTATTTATTTTTGTAATGGAATCACATCACGACTTCAATGATTATGTTTTGAGTTCACATTAAAACATCCAAATGGTATTGTAATCATATATGAAGTCTATAACTCTTATTCAATAACAGTATATGGGAATTTGATTCCTACAATTTTTGTTAATCTCCATTAAGATGAAATTGATGTATTTGTAAGAATGGATTTTATCTCTCTATATAGAGCACATATGAATTAATGATGAAGGTATGTAATGTTTTAAATTCTGAATCAACCTATGATTTTGTTTCAATGGGTGTATAAATGTGAACTTATATTGTAATTTACCTAAGTTATATAGGACATTAATTCTTTTCATGAGGTATATTTTTCTCAAATGGTTTGGTAGAATTTTAATACTGATGATATTTCAATTTTTTTGGTTTTACTGATGTATTTTGGAATACGTTTTATAGTCTTCCCACATATTTTGATTTTAATTACTAAACATAAATTATACCTGGGGTTACAGCTATCTCAAGGAATCCATATATAATGGACACAATTGATTAGTAAGAATTACAGAAGAGATTCCCTAATAATATTTATGAGTGATTCATACACACTACTTCATCACCAAGGGGTGAACATGTTCTCTTTCTTAAAAATAAATATAGTTCAATGATTATTTTAAATTATTATCAAGAATATCACAAAACCACTATGAATAAAAAGTATCTTCTACCCCAAATTTATGAGTGGTTTTATTCATTACATAAATCTAAATATTTTATAGGATTTAACCTCAATATATGTAACATAAATTTTGGGAGAGAAAAAAGGATATATGCATGATATAATTTCATATGAGGTATTATCAATGTGAAATAACAGTTATTCCATTTGGTCTTACTAATTCCAACAACGGAATCTTGGATTTAGTGAATATAGTCATTTGAGATTACCTTTATCAAATATCACTGGTCATTATAAATTATATTATTTTATATTACAAGTGAAATACAAAGAATTAATATGATATAATACTTTCACTGAAGTCCATAAGAAAGGATATTCTATAAGAAAAAATTACCCAGTATGAATTTTAGTAATATAATATTTTAATTTTGGGTCATGTAATCTCATGTGAGGGTATACTAGTGTATTAATCATTGATATATGTTATTAAACATTAAACCAAACCAATAATTGTTACTAATATTTATATTTTTTCATAATTGAATGGATATTATCGATGCATTATTAAAATTGTATCTCAGATATCTTATCTAGTCCCCTTGTTAAATAAGAAGGGAGTAAATTTACATTGGAATTGTGAATGTGAGAAAAATTTAAAGGGGATGAAAATATCATTGGTCAGAACATCTATACTCATACTACCTTTTAGTGGGTAATGGATTTTGATCTAAAGTGATCCATCAAAGAGGGTTATGAGATGTGTAATTATGCATTATTATCTACTGATATATTATTAATAACACCATTTTATTTTTCATGAGAAAAATTAAAAAAATCACGACTTAGTGTTAGAAGTATATGTATTTGAATTAAAGATATAGAAGCATCATTTTTATGATGAAATTTATGATATGTATACTAATAAAATATTTATCAATTATATATTGACATATAAAGAGTTCAATATATTCCAAATAAGATGTTTAGAATTGATTAATGATTTTGACTTATGAATACATTATCGCCCTCAAAAATTGATTAAGGTGGATAAAACATTGATTCAGAATGACCATTATGGTGTTTACATGATTATGATTGAATGATTTCCAATATTAATTGATTTTCAAAATATGGATATTGAAATAATTAGGAAATGGGAAAATTATATACTTCTTAGATGAATGTTTTACCATCCATTCTTGTGAGAATTAAGGAGGTAGATAAGAAGATGTAGAACTAAAAAATTAGGTATAAAATGTTTATTATTACAACATTTATTACTATGGAAAGATAGTTTTTAGGTATAGAGTGTGTGTCCCATCAATACCAATGTTGGTGGAGATATTGGATGAAGCTCATTGTACATCGTTATATATTCATCACTAATCAATAAATATGTAAGGAGATATAAAAATGAATTTATAGTGGGGTAACATGGAAAGGAATATTTTATAATATATATATATATATATATATTCCAACTTTGTTATAAATTTAAGACCGAGAGAAACATGTCTATTCAATGTTATAACTATTACCCATAATAGAATGGAGATGAGAACTCATTAATATGGATTTCATTGGTGAACTTCCCAAATAATAAGAAGGTCACAATGATTTTTTTATAGTCTATCACCTTATAAAATCATAACATTTCATTTAAATTTGAAAAAAACTTGTGTCCTGATCAACTGTCCAAGATATAAGTTCTGGAAATGGTATGCATTTATGGAGTACCATATTGTATTGTATCTCAATTGTATAAAATGTTTACCCTAATGTTTTGGATATGTATTATATTGAATTAGAATAATTTATTGAGATTTATTAATTTTTGTGGACCTTATATAGATAGAGAGTTTGAGAGGACCATTAAAACCATGGTGGATATGATCATATTAGTTTTTTGGGTTTAAATGGTTATTAGGATCAACACCCTCCTCATGTTGAATTTTCTTATAATAATAGATTTCACTAATGAATTCATATAAATCCTTATGAATACCTTTATGGAAGCATGTGACTAACTTCAAGGTACCAGTATAATGTTGGAGAAAGAAATATATGTGGTCCTAGTCTATTAGTGAAAATGGAATATAGGCTTTGGTCTATTGAGTACCACATCAATGTAGCTCATATTCAATTGACAAGTTATTCTTACAATTATTAATGAGACCTATAATTCAAATTTTATGAGAATAAATTCCTATAAAATTATCCTTGGTATACGAATATTCTACAAAATGGAACATTATTATATAAATATATCATCCATTTTGAGATTCTTCATTGGAGCAGGATGTTTTTTTATATCTTGGAACTTCCACCAAACCACTCTCAATATCATGTTGTGATCCATGTGTCTCTATCAATGAGTTACATTCCTTTTCCTTCATATATATAAAACATATATTTAACATCACCTGAGTATGAAATCCATTATAAGTAATAGCCATTTTAGATTTTGTATTTAACAGAGAATGTGTAGAAATGCAAGACCACTAAAATGGAAAATGTTTTATCGATAAACCATTAATTTTAGAATGACATATGGTATATGAAATATTTCACATGGTTGAAGAATGTTCAGTTATTTATATTAGAGTGTTTTTATTTAATGGAATAAATTTTTATAATGGGGTATAATATAACACTATTATATTTTTTAATATATTTTTACTGTAATAAATACTAATTGTTTGATAGCATCCTTTACATATGAAACTGAGTTTGAAAAAATCATATACTATTATAATATTATTATTTTATGTCATTATTTCAATATAAAAATTGAATCAGTTGAAATTAATAAAACTAATGAATTAATTAAAAATTATTTTTACATAATAATAATATATTTTCATTTTTTATGAGTGTATATAAAATAAAATTAAATAATTTTAATTTAAAAGTGACGTTTTCACAAAAAAAATATAACTTATTTGTGAAATGTATTATTTATTTTAATAAATTAAATTGAACAAAATTTATGAATAATATTAATGAAACATATATATTTTATATTTAACCCAAAATATTAACCTTCAATTTTGATTTTCTACTCTATATCGAGCGAAGGTATATTCAGTTTTATGGTTAAAATGCATTTTTCTAAAAATATATTTTCATTTTGTTTTACAAAATTATATTTAAATCAAATTCTCCCAGATATCATAATTTAATTTCAAAATATAGATTCCATATTTGGAATTAATATTTATAAATTATTTAATAATTCCACTTCATTTTTTGGTTATAATGAATAGTAATAATACTAAAAATAATTTTGCCATGATTATTGATAAAATAGGTTTATATGGGGTTAAACTAAGAGATAATGAAAATTTTTCCGCATAAAATTGTGAAATTATTATATTAAGAGATACATTGAATGTATGGTATCTAATAATAGAATCATTTCCATATTTTTAATCATTTTTATTGACTAAATAAAAAAATACATTTTAACTTTCTAAAAAATATTTCTATCATCTATCACTCCCTTATAAAAGAAAACCACCAATCCAATCATATTCACACTTAAATAGGTACATTTCAATAAAAATACATACCCAAATCCTTTCATAATATCCATCCATACATCCCAAAGGTCATGGTTTGAAAATAATTCCATCCTTTCAAAGATATCATTGTAAGTCATACACTTTACAAAATAGGGGATAATTCTACACCTATAAACTAAAAAATTTAAAATATGATCGGTTTAATGTTATGATACAATTTATTTTCAAAAATATAATGGTATACTATTACCATATTACCCTAACCATGTGGCGTAAAATCTAGAATTCCCACTATCATCTTGATTCCAATACATGTAGTATCTCCTCGCTCTTTCCCTCACATGACTATCTGTACCAAAACAGTGTTTTGATTATATTCATATCCATCATCTAATTGGTGCATTCCATCATCCCTTCATTCTAAGTACCATCCCAAATCATGAATGGGTAAGAATATCCCTACTGTTCACCATCCTCAAATATATATATTCATTAAATGTTTTAATTCTGTTATTCTCAAACATCTAATTGGTGAGTTTCAAATCAAACTTCTAAAATTTCATTAATCATTTTAATTATTATCTTATTGTAAAAATAAAACATAGATTGTTTTATTCCTAGTCTCAATTATATTCATTAAATAAATCCCATTTTAATTATATTTTCTATATAATTTTCAAATAAATATAATTATATGTGAGGTATTTTTTTAATTTAATTATTCTTTATACTTATATAAATATAATTTGATCTAGTCATTGAATCTAAGTGGTGTAGTTTTACCATATGTTAGTCATGTATGTTAAATTTTTTTATTTGTCTAATTTTCTATAGGGATTCACTTATTCCTAATTCTAACAACAAATTGAATGTTTTTTGTAAGTGAGGATAAAATGAATAGAATGTACAGGTGGAGGTATATAATTTAGGTCTTAAATACAGTTGGATTTTATACAATGTTATTATCTTCTTTCATATATGTTAGGTAATTATTTAACTAATTATTCTATTTTTTTGGGGGGAAATATAAATGGTCTATAAAATTATTCAATTAAATGTTTTTTTATAAAAATAATTCCTCACAATTTCTATATAAATAATTATAACTTATTGTGGTGTTAAATGATTGACTATTGTTTTTATTAATGAATAACTATTCATTCAATATTCACTTACAACACTTCCTTGTCTAATAGCATGTAATAGATATTTCTTCTTCCATGTATTCATAATAATTATTAATTTAATTAATTATTTAAGTATTTTTTTACTATGTTGACATTAATACCTATTTTTTAATTATAATATAAATGATAGAAGATGGATGTATCATTGTAATTTTATATCTACCTAAACATAGAATAATTTTTATTTTTAAATATATTTTAATTATAAATCTATTAAAATGGTATATTAAACATTTCATATATTATAATTATCACAGATGACAATTGAGATTTCATGACCATGTTACATTTCAAACAAACTATTATGTTTGGTATCAAAAGTGTGAGATGAGACACTCTCGAATTTTTTATGAATAAAATAGAATGAGTAGTATGCCAAATTTTATTTTTGACTGTTTTCTATTTGTGCATGATCACCACAAATAATCTTATTCCAATTCAAGAATACATTAATATCAATAAAATGGTCAAAAAAATGAACATGATGATATTGGGAGAGTGAGAATTTAAATGGATGATATTGTGAAATTTATATATTGGTAATATAATAAAACTATAAGAATTTTAAATTTTAATGTAATTATATGATGTTAAAAACCATGAATGTAATTTATAATATCACTATTCATTATATCTTAAATTTTTAATAGAATTAATTCTTGATAAGGAAGATTTTACCAAAAAAACATTATGTAACATTGATTTTAATTAACTATATTTCATTTTTTACTAACAAATAAATTATCTCCCGAAATATTACATCTTATTCATGGAGGAACTAGTAGGCCTAAATTATTTCATTTAATTTTTTATATCTTTATTGAAGAAAAATATTTATATAAAACTAGCTCATATTCCCCAAAATTCATTTAAAATATTCAATAGATTCTTAGATTTCAAAATATATTAAGGTCTTGTATAATATCAACAAATATTTGATAGAAATGTTATAACATATATAATTAAAATGATGTGACAGATCATACTGAAGAAAGATCAACATGGTGGAAATTTTTTTCTGGACATCCTCATTTTTCTTCTGATGTTGTTTTTGATTGGTTGGGTTGGTCCTATTATAGTTTTAATTAATTTGATCATATGATTACATATAAAATTACATAGATAATTTCTGTTTTTGTTTATATTCAAATTCTATTGGTGTGTATGAAGAAACCATTTACATTATTTATAATACACATATCTAGACCTTTTTATATCTATAATGATACATATTTCTATATAAAAACATTAATAAAATAATTAAACAAACTTTGGAATATATTTGTGTGAACATTCAATGATTCTATATGAAAATAAATATATTATATGCTTACATTGAAAATAAAAGATATCCCTACTTATAAAATGATGTATAGTTGGATCACTAAGGAGAAACTATAATATCTTTTTTTATAAAGTATACATGATATTGAAGACATAAATGTCATCACAGTTTCAATTTCATAATGAATATATAATTATTTCTAGGGGATCATAAATACAGGATGAAATGAAAAAGGGTTGATTTTACTAAAGAAACCAAAAAAATTATATCAACGTATGTCACGAACTAATTTTCTTAATGAATTGAATGTATAAATTTTTTTCATTAGGGAATGAAAAAATTAAATCTTAAATGTGTATGAATATTGGCACAAAATAATTTAACAATTGGTAAAATAAAACTATCAAATTTGATTTGATATATTGTTCAATATATTTTTTACCTCATTATTCAATGAAATTACCATTGAGAAAAATATATGTGAAATGATGATTTCAATTTTATTACATATTATAGGGAAGACCATAGATGGCATTTTATCTTCACGTGACATGTTGGATTAGGCTATTGGAATAGAAAATCATCTTGTGTGTATGAGTGAAAATAAATGGAATGTCCATTTTTCATATCATGTTATGAATCCTTTATAGAAAAATATTTTTTGTATGTAGTGGAGGACATCGCGGTTCATTAGATTTATTCAAGAAAAATATATAAATAATCAATTAGAATAGTTTTTAATCTAAATTCTATAAATAATAATGATTATCACATTATTCCTTATTATTTGATTCCAATATATATTATTCATTTATGATCAATAAGGTAAGGGTGATAGATATTTAGTTGTGAACATTTTATAGAGATTTTTTCAAAACAATTTATCATAGTATTTATTGATAAAAATATAGGATGAGGCACAATTAAATTTGTGTTATCCCATGAAAAAACATTCATCATTCATTTTTCAATTGCATGCTTCATATACTATTCCATCATCCAAATGAAAATAAATCATGAGAAAGCTATTGTTTTTTAAATGTTTCATCCAAACAAATGAAATATGTGAAAAATAAATAATCATTCCTATAATATGAATTGTTATAGAGGTTCTATTTTTAGAAGATATATGAATTATTATTGTATGACTATTTGATCAATATATTTGTCTGATGTGTGAAACCGATTTACTCATATAATGATAAATAAATATGATATATATGGGATGATTGAGCCCTCATTTTTATCTCTTTCCAAAATATGGATAATTATTTGATTATATAAATTTCTAACCTTGAGCCTTGAAGGTCATGATATGACATATCATATTTTCTTAATTAACTGTGATTTTTGTGGTGATTATATCCACTAAGTAAATTGAATATGTATACTGTTTATCATATTAAATAATTTTAAATATACCATGAACAATTATGATCATTTTATATAGGTAAATAAATAAATTATAAGCACAGTTCACCATTCTTTTACTTTGAGAAGGAGAGATAATTTTACTAATCATATAGTTTTCTTGGTGGTTGAAATCAAAGGTAAGACCAATAATTTGATCAATATAAAATATAAATATAAATATTATTTTATTATTCATATATAATTTAGGTATTTAGTTTACCAATTATATATTTCTATCATGTGTTAAGATTATTTGATATTGGAACAATTTCATTCGTTCATGAATGAATCTAAAAAATAATAAATGAGTTTAAATGACTTACAATGTGCTAAGTGGTGACTGTGATAACAAAACAAATTATTTTTTAAATTGAAGTAAAGGAATTTTTTTCTCATTCGTCATAGAGTATGACTAGATATGAAATAATTTCTTAATAAAATATTATAGAAAAAATTTTCATAGGATTATTAGTCACATGGATGAATAACAATGATTAATATAAAATGGAATGGTTCAATAATAAATAATGGTATATTTATTGATGATTATAGCTTTAATTTAATTAAAATAACTATCTTCATAGATACTAATAGACAATATATATTAGAATAAATGGATAAACGGTTGTTTTATGAGAAATATCTTATCATAAATGATAATGGTTTCATTAAAAAAATGAACTTAAGGAATTTTGATTATAATTGAGTGGATGAAATTAACACAATTTCTTCCCCAATTAGTGTTGACATAAATATTGAATTTGATAAAAAAATTGTAGGAATTTATGAAATTATGTTGAACATGATATATTGGGGGTTATATATATATGAACCCATATATGTTCATAGTTAATTCAGATTGTCTTATCATGGGTTTCACATTTTGGTATTATTGTAATTTCACTAATTAGTATTCTGTTTGGAAAGCCATGTCTGTATTGGTTGTTTTCTCCACATTTAATTTGATTCATTTAAATTCATAAAATAAGCTTAAAACTATCTTTAAAAACATGTATAACAGGAATCTATATTAGTGCATCCCAAATAGGTTCTTAAAAACACCTTTAAAATAATATTTTCAAACTACAATAATACACTTTTATAGAAAATAATTTTTAAAAAATCATTGAACTTTGTCTATAACCTGATTTAATTTTATTCAACACTTTATAAAACAATTTTAACAAATATTAATACTTTTTAAACATTTAATCAAACATTTCTTTATTTTTTAAAATATAATCTAAACTAAATTTGGAATATATATATTTGTGTTGTTATTCTATTAGGTTTTTAAAATTATGTACAATTACGTCTAAATTTTTTAATAATTATATTTCATGCCTATAAATGTTTCTTAATTATATATTAAATTTTTTATTTAACAATTATAATTTTTTATATTTTTTAATCAATTTTTGTTAAAGAAACAATTTCACTTTTTTATATTATTTCTATGTATTTTAATTACCTTTGTGTATGTTTTGGAATTTTTTTACATTTAAACATGTTTTAGAAATGTATTTATACCTTTAAGTAGGCCTTATAAAATTCCATTATATAATAATTAAAAATTTATTTATTTATTTTTACCATTACAAGAATTATTATTTTACCATTATGTATAATGGGTTTATTTATTTTTACCCCTATGTATGTTTTAAATCCTTTTTATACCCTCTTGTGAGTTTTGTAATAATTTTTTTAGCTTTATATAAGTCCTAGAAATTTATTTTCACCCTCGTGTAAATTTTGGGCTATCATCATATAAAAAATGAAAATTTCATGTTATGTGACACCCATATGTTTTTATGTATTATTTTTCCCAAATAAATTTATTTATTTTGATATCCTGCGTTACACACAAAACATGAAATCGTGTTTCAAAAATAACTCTTATATATATTTTTTAAAATTATTGAAATACAACTATTAAATACATTATATTAAACAAAAATATGTGAACTATATTGACTAATTTTTAAATATTAATTATATTGGTTTTATATAAAAAATATCAATTTTTTATAAAAGTTTTTATATTTTTTAAAAATAAAATTTTCAAAAAAAATATATTTTTTCACAATAATAAATTTAATAATTAATATATTATAATGATTTATTTGATAAAATAAATTTTATTTTTCAAATAATCATATCAAATTTATCTTAGGGTTAAATTTTTTAATTTTATAAAATTATTAATTTTCTAATGAATAGTTGTAGATATTGAATTTTATTTAAAATTGCAACCTAAAGTATACAATATATGAGGTATAAGTATATTTAAAATTTATGGAAAAGTATAATTATTATAATTATATATATATATATTATTCTAATATATGAAATTTTTATTGCTTTTATTTTAAATATTATATAATTAAACGTTGTAAATATTTTAATAAATTTTCTTTGAAAACCTACTCTCTCATCACATCTAGAGGATTAAAAAAAATTATGCATTTCTGTCATCTGAATTTTGAAAATTGGATTCCAAATTTGAAATGTAAATAATTATATTTTCTAATATGGTAAACATAATTTTTAACCAAACATTATAGGGAAATCCGTAAAAATTGTTAGAATAGTTAAACTATAAATTGGGTTACTTGGGGTTAAACTAACAACATAAGGGTTAAAATGTGCTTAAAACGTCTATAATATATTATTTGGAAATATTTATAATATATCATATCAAATTATCTTTAATACTCAATTTTGAATCTTTTTTCATGATAACAATGTGGGTATAATGTTTTCTTGTTAAAAATATTTTGATTGTGCCAATCGACTCACTTATAAAACGCAACTAACTCTACTCTATTATTAACACCTTCAAACACATTTATCTTATACAATAAATTCAAAAATCACCTCAACACTTCACTATTATAACTATATATTAATTATTTATGAAATAAATCAAATGTAAAAGTTATTTTTTCATAATACCAATAGTGGTTACTGAAAGAAGAAGAGGTTCCAGCATATATGAAGGGATTCAAGAGATAATACAAGGGATTTCTAATTTCTATTTTATTTTCAATGTACCTATGAAAATTCAAAAAAATAATCATTTATAATGAGTATATACATTTTCTTTTAAATTTTATATCATGAATCCTATTATTTTCAAGATATTTAATGTCTCATTTGACAAAAATGATTTTTTAGGGATTGCGATCCAAATGATAATAAAGCGATTAGGGATTTTATCTCAATTTTATTTTTTTGATACCTATGTAATTTAATAAAACTATATGCATTATTGTTGTGTATATATAGTGCAATTGAAATTTGTAATCATTAATTTATTTATTCTCATTATATTTTTGTTTATGTTTAATTGTTTTATTTCATCGTGATTATGAACCAGTGTTATGACAGTTGTTAGAGTTTTTTGTAACAATATCATTATTTATAAGTATTTTTTATGACCATCCATACAATATATAAATATTATTATCTATATCTCATGAACCTTATTATTTTTTTATCTTTTATTTTTTTTATCTGAATATAGTTTTTCAATTTTTTCCGCCCTTTATGTACAGAAGTGTTCAAAATATTATTTCCAATAAATACCATCACTATTTATCTAATAATATAAAAACATAGTTTTATTCTAATATTTATTCTAAATGTGTTTTCAAAAGTGTTTTTATAAAAAAAATTAGAAAAATTATAAGGGAAATTTTAACTCTTGATTTATTTTTTAAAATATTTTTTGAATGTAATATTTATTCCATTTTAAAAAAACTCCTTGATGGATTTTACATCAAATATGACAGGATTATTTGTTTTCATGTGCATGTAATGATTATTATTTACCATATTCATGAATGAACTGTGATTTAAACCTTTACTAACATATTTTCATGATTGTTTTCAAATAATTTCTTTAAAAAAAATTTATAATTTTTTTACATATTCAAAGGATGTTTCATCATTTAATTTTATGAAATGAACATTATTGAATTATTAATGAACATTATTTTGAAGATGTTTTGTGTCTTAAAATGTTTTTTCAAATTGAGAGGATTTTTTACTAATGGTATATTGATAGTGATCATTAAAAATCATTTTCCATATATGATGACATCCATTGATGTTAATTATTATTTATTTGGGTTATGATCCAATAAAACCATTATTATCCATTCTTTAAATGTATTAACTTTAAATGAAAATATTTTTATGAAATCTGATTCTACTCCATGTGTTATTCTAGGATGAAATGATCATAAAAACTATTTCTTTTCTAGAGGTTGTTATGAAATACTGTTTTAACCCATTTCTTTTAATGGGATGTAATATGATAAATGTTTTATGATATTATAGAATAAATATATATGATTGTCATTATGTGATGGGTGGGACCTATATATCCCTTAAATTAATTTGTTAATGGTTAATTTGATATGAGATCTTAGGGTACTGTGGTTGTTAGCCAAACCCCGAAATGGAATGTACATGGGTGGTTATCCCATGCAAAAAAAATGTATACATAGGTCAATACCCAAAACCCAATAAAGGTATATGGGTGGGTAAACTAGGACTAAAATGCTATGAGTTCCTGGTTAGTTAGCCTTTACATATAGATTTATTTGATTATTTTATTTCCATATATTTTATGCATCATAACAGTGTTATGCTCTCATGGATCATTTTATTTCATTTTCTTATGATTCTTGAGTTATGAACTACCAATATTAATTCCCTGAAATAGGATTTTAGTCATAGATATTTGGGGTATATTTCTCAAATTTTATTATCTAATTATCATAGAGATAGGTTTAGGTTATTATTATGCATCTACTTATCTTTCCATTACTGAGAAACTAGACTAAATCCTTTTTAAGATTCTTTTACTTAGGTTATGATGAAAGGATTTATGTAGGTTATAATCATGAATATTACTAAAGGGGAATACTATTAGGTTCTATATTAATGATTTTTAACCATATTAGAAGATTGTTTACCTATTCTACAATGATACTAAACAAATACATTATTAAACATTTTGTTTTTTTAATTAATTGAATATCAATCCTAAAAAATATAAAATCATTATATAAAATTAAATTATTGTTATAGTTGGTATCAAATAAAATTTTTATTTATCCTTTTGAATCATGGATGAGATATCAATAGTGAAATTGATTGAGATATTTAGAAGGATATGAATTGGTATTTCTATAAGGGTATCTCTTAGGATGAGTCAACATATAGGAAAATGTCCTTTAATTTATGTGAAAGATATAGAGAGTGTTTTCAATGAAATTACTTATCAGTATGGATACTATAAGTGGATGTTGAACATGTAAAAAAGTTCCTAGTTGTATTAAATTTAAAAATGAAGCATTGAGCTAGACTCGATCATTATATATTTCATGAAAACAATCCTTGTTTCACACCTCTTTTGACAATCGCAGGGGATATTATTTTTAAATTCATAAACCCTTTATGAAACTTCATGAAATATGTAAATAGATATTGACTATGAATAAATGAATTAAATCCAATGGTGTCATAAATTGAAATTAATGTGTCAATATTTAGACACCATATAATTCATTTCTCATTATTTTGTGGTTCCCTAATATAATTAGTGTTTCACACAATATGATTTAGGTTTTATTTAATGGATGGATCCAGAAGGATCCTTGTTAATACTGAGGATGATAGATAATGCAATGATTATCCTTTGTAGAAACCAAATGTGTATGATCACAGATCTTCTTAAGGTTTTTTTTTTGTTTATGTATTGGTTCGTACTCTCATTTGGTGTCTAAATAAGTGTTTATCAAATGTTCATGTGAAGTATTGGGGGTGTTCTAGTGGTTTGGGACATGAATGTGGAGCAAAAAGGGGGTTCTGGGGCATGTTGCACGGATTTTGCACGGTTAGTGAAAACTGTGCAGAGCATCCCAGGTAACCATGCAACCATGGACAGAGGCTTACACACGGGTTGTGCATTTATTTTATAACCATTAAAATTCAGAAGAAATAATTCAAAGGGGTGATTTTGGGAATTAGCTTTCACACAGTTTGTGCATGGTTTGGAAAACCATGCAGGTAAACTGTGAGGCCCAGAAAAGTTGGAAAACATGGAAAATTGGTACTCTAGGGATTTAAACACCGAATTGAGATTTTCCTCTATTCCTACCCTATCAACCCTAGTGACAAAAATGGATGAATTAGGATTCCAAGAGGTGTTTATACTTTGATTCATGGCCACTTTGGATGTCGTTGGTTGTAGATCAAAGCTCCGAGTATGTTTAGTCCTCTCCTCCCTTATATTTTTCGGATTAGGGCTTGTGGTTTATCCCATATTATTTCAAAGTTCTAAGCCCTTTTTTCCATTATAACCTAAGTTGGGGATTCTAGGGGTGTGTGAATCTAAATCTATGGCTACGACTAAGAGTTCTTTCATCATCATATTCAAGGTAGGTGGTCTAAATGCATTATCCCATAGTTTTATTTTTGGTTTGTGCATGAAAATTTGTGTTCTTGCCTTCACGTTTTGGGTTTGTTTGTACCATAGAGGCGTTTGATAAAAATGGATGTCTAAATGAAAAAATTATAACCCTCATAATCCCCATGGAATGCGTTGATGATGGATTGACCATTTATGGTTCACCCATGGGGTGCGCTGGTATTTCCAGTCATAGAAAATGGAAGGTTTAAATGAAGGGTTTCCAAGTGATAAGGTGGAACACATGTACAACCTAAGTTATTGGTTGATTAAATGTAAAGTAAATGATAATAGAGATTTGCAGGGTGATAAGGCATAAGGGGTTGTTTTATATGACATGGAAAGATGCAATTTTGGTCGAATGGGATTATGTCAATTGTTTAACGTAATTTGGTTAGAAATTCCTAAGGGGGTTAGTGAATATTAAATGGTAAACTTTTAATTGGACAATGGAATGAAGAAGGGGAAATATGTTAATGAGATGTAATAAGGGAATGTATGAATATGTGGAATGGGTTAATATATGACTATTAGGTGGTACACCTAGATGGTTGAATGAAATAAAGGAATTTTGTTATGTGATATGATAATTGTACTTGAAATGAATAAGTGGGTAAATGCACGTGAAATGATTAATGGGGTAAATGGGTTAATGAATTGTAAATGATGAATTTGGATAAGGCATACGGTTTGCTGAATACACATAACAGGTTATGTCCTAGGAGTGGTATTTTGGCTAAATGTATATGAATGGTAATTGGAAAATGTGTTAATGTTTTATGGCATAGTATTAATTCCCATGTTGTCTCTATGCATTGTGAATGCTGATTTACAAAGGCATTGGATGGGTTATGTTTTGTTATGGTATGGTTGTGGGGATTGATAAATAAGAATTTTCACATGGCATGGTTGTGTGGGGTATTGACTTGAGGTTCTACGCTAGTGGGATGAGTAATAGACCAAGGCTCTAAACTCCTCTAGAAAATGCACGGGTTCAGAGGGGTGATAGAGGCTCTATTTGTAACATCCCAGGTGAATAAAGAACATATAATTTTCATATTTATTAATATTTTTGATTTAAATTTTAATTTTACTTTAAAGTGGATTCCATTTTTTATGGTTTACCCAATACAAAACAATGGGTTTCTTTGAAATCTTACATTACACACAACGTTAAGTTATACCGACAAATAATATAATAATAATATTATATTAAATAGTAGTTAAAGTAAATCCATTGTATTAGTAGGAATGAATATAACTAACAAAAATATGATTATATATGTTTGTTAATGGTTTTTTACATTTAGCCAATAAATTTTAGAGGCTTAAAATGTGAATGAATCCAATTTTAAGCATAAATACTCTAATATTCTTTAAAAGGTAGATTTACCTCCTTTTAATGGTAAACACTTTTTAAATATAGTTTTTGTAACTTTCATATGTTCTATTTGAAAAAATAAAATTCTTTATTAGAATCGGAACATCAAAATTTACTTTGGGTAAATTTTTGTATTTTTATGATAGAGCTCATTTTTTTAATAAATATTGAAGAATACAGTATTTTAATTCAAAACTACCTTTTAATATAATTTATTTATATGGATATATTATCTTTTTAAATAATTTTAATGTTTAGTTAGATTATATTTTTACCATTTTATCCAATTTTGGTCATTGGAAGTAATTTCACTTGGAAATTGGATATAAACCATTTCAATCTTTTGATAGTTATTATTTCTTAAGAACATGTTTTTTGTTTTGAAAATAAGAATTAATTGTAAATTAATTTCTATCACTTTTTTTAAAGGTTGGGGCCAAAGCCTCAATTTATTATTTTAAAGCAAATACCTCTTTAGACTGGGTAGAGGGAGAACCATTACATAACCTGAAGTCCCAAGGCCAAGTGGCCTGAATACAAGGCTTGAAATCCCATTTGAATGGCCCAAAGGACCCCTTGGTGAACACTACTGCTACAGTACCTGCTACAGCACCACCACCAATATAGTATCTGCTAAAGTCTATCTGCTGCTATAGTGCTACCGCTGCTACAATCCTAGGTCTAAATTATGTAAATAGGTAACTTTTATTTTTAGACATTATGAATATTTACTTCAGTAAATATTTTATTTACTATGGTTAAAGGGAAAATATTGTAAATAAGGGTAAAAAATAACATTATAATAATAATAAATTATCCTAACACATGTACTAATACAATTGGTTGATACATGTCCGACCATAGGCATCCTTGGGTCAATTTTGAGACCCCATGGAGCCACATGTGAATGATAACGACACATTATATTAATTGATTTAATGTCATGAAAAAAATGACATAAACATATACCTTTTAGTAATTCAATTTTTATATGGGTTTATATAAGTTATCTCTTCATCAATAAATATTAATTTGAAATATAAAATTATTTCCTATATCATGGTATTTTTTATAATTTTTAGACATTATATAAATAAAATTATTTATGACACAATTATGAGGCAGTGATTACGTTATTAATAAATGATTTCAATTAATGAGATTATAAAATTTCAAAATCTATTCAAAACCAGTAAAATTCTTATTAGATGATTTTATTTAGAACAAGAGGCATCTTATATATTAATCTAATGAGTTTTTCCATTTTTGAAACCCAAAATCAGTTTATAACAAAATAATGATTTCAAACTTTCCTAAAGAGTCCCTAATCCCCCTTATAAAAAGCCATCAGCTCTAACCCATTACTAAAACCATTAAATCCCCTTGGATCATCCAAAATCTTCCCAATTATTCTTACTATGTACCTATCTTTTTCCAATAAGCCTTAACATAGGCATAAGGCACTTCAATGAAGCCTTTGGGTTCAAACTAAAGGGAGTTACCCGATTTGAAGGTAATGTCTTCTCTTAAGTTCTTTTATTTTATTTTAATTTTACAACCCACTAAACTATATTTATTCCATTATTTTATAAAAAAACTAGTATCATAAATATACTAAGCTGTTTTTATGTGATTATTCAATCTAAACATCTACACACCTCCATATAATGTATACGAACACACTATTTCTGTGGACGGCGAACTACTACCTCACGAAATGATGATTGTTCAAATATCTCCAAAAACCTCTCATGGTGGATATTAAAATGGAACAGTTTAAATTTTTTATATATATTATATTTATATTGTCTCTATACTTCTATATTTTTTATTTATATCATACTTTTATGGTTTCCATAATGGGTAAATGTGATAATTTCATTTGAGGAAGTGCGGACTACCGCCCCCTCAAAGTTATATGACTCATTCATTCCATACGTGGAAGATATAAAGGATGGAGTTAATGAAAATATGTATGATATTATACTGGAATTATAATACAACTATGGATCATTAATTTTTCATTCCATTAAAGATGAAATATAAATGAAAGTAGCGTTCATGCGTACATACAACTTACTATATCCATGAACGGTGCATTTCATTTCTTACCTCCAAATGTTAAGTACTATTACAAATAAATATATATACTGGATATATATGATATATATGATATCTAAATAATGAATATAATTATGAATATAATGTAATTTTGACCACATGAACAACATGTTAT
Source organism: Viscum album (assembly GCA_963277665.1). Classification (NCBI taxonomy): domain Eukaryota; kingdom Viridiplantae; phylum Streptophyta; class Magnoliopsida; order Santalales; family Viscaceae; genus Viscum; species Viscum album. The sequence continues at coordinate 584,184,135 of OY728141.1, read as the reverse complement.
TATAATAATTTCATTTTGATTCGAGTACCAAATATCGACAAAATGACCGTTATTAACTTGAATGATTACATAATGTTTATAATAAGATAATAAGTGTTATAAAAGGAATAATAAGATTGAAAAAGTTTTATTATGAAATTATATATTAACATTAGTTTTATATTCATTATATTAAAGAAAAACAATTAAAGTTAGAAACGTGGTAGGGAGTTTTCAACTCAATATTTATTCCCATGAGATTCATGCTATATTTTCCACTATTTTTGTATGTGTGGTGTATGTACTACCCATTATTGTATTTAATGTGTAATATATTTTAACATATAGGTATTTACATCTTTATTTTAGGATCTTTCTTTCTTGTGGTGTATGTTTTGTATGTTACCAAATAGGTAATGGAACCTTTCACCCTTCCTCTTTTAGTCAAAGACATATTTTATGTCATATCTTTTAATTTCTATTTTCTTGTTGGTATATGTTCTTATATATCATTATTTCTGTAAATTTTTTGTCCATGTGATGAGAGACACATTTCTCACTCATCAATTGATTTTATGAATTTTTATGTGATGTCGTTAGGCTTTCGGATTTTTTAAGGGAACTCCTTAACCCAATTTCCATTCATTGGGTTAAACTTCTACTTCTTGATTATACCGTGAAATGAATATGTGTGAATTAAATATGATTGTCTTACCATTAATATCCACCTATATTGGGCGTATTTATATTTTTCACACATAATTATGTCATTGAAGTATCCTTAATCTAATGGTAACATCTTCATAAGGGAATTTTCCGAAATTTACATTCCATTGAGACGTATTTGTTGTTATACACCAATTAACTTTTATATAGTGTATATACTTCCCTTTGAAATATTATATCATGAATCACCTTATTCACATGATATTATAATCATTGGTTAATGTTATTCCTCAATTATTTGTATTCAAGTGTCTCTCATTTGGTGAGGAACTCTTTAACTAAAATAATGTTTTAAATGTTTTAAATATTTATTATTCTAAATCAATATCAATAATGTCCATGTTTTAAAAAAGCATTTAAGGATTTATTTATATTGACATGAATGTTATGATATTAAAATTTCTTTCAAAATATTCAATGTGGTATGAGACACTTTGATTAAAAAATCTCTTAATTAAATGTTTTTAAATTGTTTTGAAAATAGGTGGATAAAGCATTGATTATGTCAATATCATGAAATGATATATTATGATTGCAATGTTGAAATATTATCTTTATTTTATGATTGTTTTATGATTTATGAATATATTATGGTAATTGGGAATTGTTTACATATACGGGTAGTTTTGTGATAAACCTAGGGTGGGTGATCCCAAGATAGCTCTGAAATTCATTGGTTAATGTGATAGAGGTAAATATAAATTTTTTCCGAAGATACTTATGGAATATATTGTGATGGTTATTCCAAACGTAACTCCCAATGTATTTTTAAAAGATATAATGTGATTATGTTATATATTCCATAAGATTAATTTATGATTTTTGATTTCTGTGTGTTATTTATAAATCTTATGATTTAATAAGCTATGTTATGATTGAAAAGTATGGTTTTATTGATTTATATTTATTTATTGGATTATGTTTTCATTCCCAATTTTATAACCATACTGGAATTTTTATTCTCGTCCCATTTTTTGAAGAAAAAAAATTCACTGGACTTAATGATTAATATGGTCAAGGATAGGATCATGGATAAGTCATGTCATCTAAAACATGGAACAAGACATGTTCTTTTTTTAAGTGTTTTTATTTTAAGAAATAAATGAAAACTAAGTAGAAGTGTCTACTTGGTAATATTAAAGTTGTTATTTAATTGTTATGGCATATTTCTATAAAGCTATAAACCTAAAGAGTTCATCAATGTGAATTCTTGAATTAACTCAAAATTAAGTAATGTTTAAGGCTAGGGCCTTATAGTTGGTATCAGAGGTCGGGTTAGACAACTTTAGGGATTAAGAGTTTTTTAGACACATGGTTAGTCTCTATGTATGTTAATTATGTAGAATCCTTATTTTTATAATTTTTCAGATAAATTAAAGTTTGTAACAAATGGAAGGAGGAGGATCTCAAACTCCATTCCTATCCCTTCTAGATGACTTGCTTGCAATAATTATTACAAATTCTTGTCCAGAAAAACCTGAAACATTTTCTATGATATAACTCACTTAGAAGAAATTTTTTGAGATATAAAACTCCTCCTCTATACCTCAATACCATCGTTGATCATGGGTTCTATTTAATCAAATCTTATTTTATCAATATTCTCATATTTTCTAGAAAATAAAATATTATCATGGAATTTTTAAATATTTAGCCTTATCATAAGATTTTAAAGTGTATTATTATTTTGAAAAATGTGCTGAATAAGGAGACACTTGCACAACCTATTTATATTTTCTTTTAAATTATATTCTTTCAATACAAACTTATGGTATTTTAAAATTACAATTGATTAAATTTTTCAACTCAAACTCGGTCTGAATACATTATAAAAATATATTTTTATCAGATGTTTTGAAATTATATGCTATACATAATTTCTTTCCAAAACTGTCATTCTGTGATCACCCATATGACCCATGTTTTACGGGGTGTATTTGGATAAAGGAAATAGATGATTTTTAAGGTTCTCTAAATTATTGATTCAATTCATTGACCATCTATCCATGTGAACAAGATGGCGATGAAACTAGGTGCAAACAATAATGAAGGTACAATGTTATTTATTTAGAAATAATGTTATTTTATGGAGGCAAAAAAAATTCAATTTGTATAAATCTTCATGAATTAAGATATTGAGGTCATTATGAGTTGGGGTGAAAATTAAAGGCATAAGACAACCATTGAGGTTAAATCATGTTATGGTTATTTTTGAGGATTTCAACACATTTTTGAGAATGTTGTAAAATTGTGTACTTTTTAAAAAGGAAAACACATAGACAATGTGACAACACATCACGCCAGATAGAGATATGTGAATCGATCCCACAACCAAAGTGTTATTGGGATTTATCTCCTACCATAGGACTACGTGAATTCCCTGGTTAGTATGACATATTATTTTTAGTTAAATAATTTTTTAGATTAGGAATAAGTTGATTTGATATATTATTTTTTATTAAATGGATATCAATATTATAATAAAATGATTTTTGGATTATGTGATAAAGGTTATTTTAGAATATTTTTTCTCTTTTTGGAAAACTATATGTCTAAGGAAAATTTAATTCTTTGGTATTTCAATTAAGGAGTAATGGTGGAATTTTATTTTAGTAGAATCAATGTTTTTATTGTGGACTTATAAATGTTTTGGGTTATTTAAGGAAATGACTAACCTATCATAGAGAATATGTGATTAGGTTAATTAATTTTCAGTATGAGACTTTAAGAGTAGTCGATGTTATTTGGAGATAAATTTTAAGATTTAATTTGGAATACTATGTGATTAAATATTTCTGTGTTTTGGGTTTCAACCTTAGATTGTTATATATTCAAGCATTTTAAGGCGAATTGTATATTGAATAGTATTTTTTGAGATTGTTGTATTGTTTGTTAAAGTTTGGAGATTAATAGTATTATTTCTTTTTATAAATGATTATCCTTTTGGAGATTATCTGATCTTGTACTACCCATTTTGGTTTTGGTTAATTTCTAAAGACAAGTGAGATTTATAGTTCTTCTTATGTGGATTATGTGATTCTCTAGAAGTTAATTCTTGCACAATAGGTGTGATCAAGCCATCTTGAATACTCATCAATTTGAGAAAAGTTGATTTTTTGGTAGAAACTTATTAAAGGATGAAACCCTACTTTAAATGTATGTATATTTCCTTATATACTTTTTCAATCTCATAGATAAATTTTCCAACTTTATTAAATGAAACTTTAAACAAAAATGTTGTATGTTTACTTTTCCCATTGGTAAACCAAAGGCCATTTAACCTATCACATGTTTGTGGTTTTATATGGGTTAACATTCTCCTGATCATGTTTTCTATCAATCGCCATCAGAACATGAAATTTAGTTTCTCCCCCCATATCCATGTTTTCATGGAATCCTTATATGGGTTATCTCAGGTGACATTTTAAATTCTCTTTCTTTATTTGAAAGCAATATTTTTATGGACACTTTTTTTATGTGGTATATTTAATGAAGTTTCTGAGCCCAATTTTAAAATTGTGAGGATACAATTCCAAAAAAAGGGGAAGGGTGTAACATCCTAGGTGAATAAAGAATAAGAAATTTTCATATTTATTAATATTTTTGAATTAAATATTAATTTTACATTAACAAGGATTCCATTTTTGATGGAATACTCAGTACACAACAAAGAGTTTCTTTGAAATCCTATGTTACACACAACATTAAGTTATATCAAAAAATAATATTATATTATTATTATTATTTTAAATGGTAGTTATCGCATAGAAATTTTATTGGAATGAATGAATAAGACTAAAATAATTATGATTATATATGTTTGTTAAATATTTTTACATTTTTACAATAGATTTTAGAATATTAAAATATTAATAAATCCAATTTTAACCAGAAATACTCGAATATTCTTTAAAAGGTTGATTTACCACCTTTTAATGGGAAACCCCTTTTCAATATAATTTTTTAACTTTTATATGTTCTATTTGAAAAATATAAAATTCTTCATTAGAATATTAACAACAAAATTTACTTTGGGAAAATTTTTAATATTTTTATGAAAAAGTTCATTTTTTAATGAATAGTGAAAAATAATATATTTTAATTCAAAACTGCCTTTCAATATAATTTATTTATATGGTTAAATTATCTTTCTAAATGGGTTTAAATTGTAATTAGAATATATTTTCACCATTTAATCCAATTTTGGTTATTGGATGTAATTTTAGTTTGAAATTTTATATAAACAAGTGTCAATCTATTGATAGTTATTATTTCTTAAAAAATCACGTTTTGTTTTGACCATGGGAATTAATTTTCAATTAATTTCTGCCATATCTGTGTTTTGAATTTAGAAAAATTGAATCTATATTATGAATTAGAGGGTAAAAATTATGTAAATAGGTTTTCTTTTTTTAGACATTATGAATACATCCATAAATATTTTATTTTCCATAGTTAAAGGATAATATGGTAAATAAGGGTAAAACATATAATAATAATAATAATAATAATAATAATAAATTACCCTAAAATGTGTCCTAATTCTATTGGTTGATACATTTCTGTCCATGGCCATCCATGGGTAGATTTTCAGACCTCGTGGGGCCACTTGGAAGTGATAATGACACTTTATATTAATTGATTTAAAGTATAGAAAAAAATGACACAAACAGATATCTTTTAGAAAATAAAATTTTACAGGGGGTTATATAAGTTATCTCTTCAACAATAAATATTCATTTAAAAGAAAAAATTATTTACTATATCATGGAATTTTATTTATAATTTTTAGACATAAAAAATATAGTATTATTTATGACACAATGATGATGGAGTAGTTAACTTATTAATAAATGAATTAAATAAATGAGATAATTAAATTTAAAAAACTATCTAAAACTGTAAAATTCTTATTGGATTTTTTTATTTCTAATAATAAATATATTATATTCTAATATAATTAATTTTGGTTCTTTTTAAACCAAAAATAAATTTATAATAAAATAATGTTTTCAAATATTTCTAAAGAGCCCCTCCCCCCATATAAAAATCAATCACCTATAACTCATTACTCACACATCTAAATCCCCTTGAAAGTCCAAAATCTGCCGAATTAAGCTCCCTAAATTCCAATCTTCTTTATAGAACGCTTACCTTAGGTAGAAGGCACTTCAAGGAAGCCTTTTGGTTCAAAACAAAGGTAGTTCCTCAATTTAAATGTAACATCATATCTTAAGTGATTTTCTTTTATTTTACTTCCACAACCCCCTAACCACTATTTATTTCATTATTTTATAAAAAAAATATTATAAATATACTAGGTTGTTTTTAGGATAATTATTCGAGCTACACTTCCACACACTTCCATTTAATGTATACTAACATATTGTTTTTTCTAGACGATGAACTATTGCCCCACGAAACGATGACTGTTCAAGAAACTCCAACTGTCTCTCATGGAGACAATTATGATGGAACTATATTTATTTGTGATAAATTTTATATTTATATTGTCTTCATACATCTGTATTTTTTATTTATAGAATACCTTTATGGTTTCTATAATGGGTAAACATGATAATTTCATTTGAGGATATGCGGACTACCACACCCTCAAAGTGATATGACTCGTTCATGCCATACGTGGAACATATGAAGGATGGAGTTAATGAAATTATGTATAATATTATACTATAATTATAATGTACCGATGTATCATTATGTTTTAATTCCATTAAATATGAAATATAAATGAAAGTAGCGTTCATGCGTACGTACGACTTACCATCTCCATGAACGGTGCATTTCATTTCTTACCATCAAATGTTATGTAATATTAAAAATACATATATATATATATATATAATGGTAATATTTATTATATATGATATCTAAATCATAAATATAATTTAGAGATAATGGAATTTTTACCACATGAACAATTTGAAATTATAAGAAGTTCATTTTGACTCAAGTACCAAATGTCGTCAAAATGACCATTATTAACTGAAATGATTACAGAATGTTAATAACATGGTAATAAGTGATACAAAAGGAATAATAAACATTAAAATGTTCTTAATAAATTATAAATTAACTTTAGCTTATTATTCATGAGATTAAAGAACGAACAAGTCAATTCGGATAGGAGGCATGAGGTTTTCATCTCACATTTTTATCCCATGAGATTCATGCTATATTTTCCAATATTACCTTTTGTGTTGTGTATGTACTGCCTATGATTGTATTAATTGTGTAATATAGTTTAATTTATGGGTTTTTAAATCTTCATGGTATTATTATTCTTTCTTGTGTTGTATGTTTCGTAAGTTTCAAAATCGATATGGGAACCTTTCACCCTTCCTCTTTTAGTCAAAGACTTATTTTATGTCATGTCTTTTAATTTCAATTTTCTTATTGGGATATGTTTATATATATCCTTACTGCTGAAAATTTTACATCCATGTGATGAGATACCCTTTTATCTCTCATAAACTCATTTTATAAATTTTTATTTGAGGTCGTTAGGTTGTCGAATATTTGTAAGGGAACTTCTTAACCCAACTTCCATTCTGTAGTTAAAACTTCTACTTCTGAATTATGTCATGCGATAAATATGTGTGAATGATCTTAGATTTTTATACACATAATATCCACTTATATATAGTTCATTTTTATTTATCACACATAATTATGTCCTTGCTGCATCCTTATTCTAATGGTACAATCGTTGTAAGGTACTTTTCCTCAATTAACATACCATTGAGTCTTGTTTGTTGTTATACACCTTTTAACTTTTAAATGGTGTATATAGCACCCTTTGACATATTATTTCAGGAATCACCTTATTATCATGATATTATAATCTTGGATTAATGTTATTCATTAATTATTTGTATTCAAGCATCTCTTATTTGATTAGGAACTCTAACAAAAATATCATTTTATATTTTTTAATGATTTATTATTTTAAAAATTTCTCAATAATGTACATGTTTAAAAATGGTTTAAAGGATTTATTTATTTGGACATGAATGTTTTGAAATTAAAATTTCATTTAAAAGATTCAATGTGGTATGTGACACTTTGATTAAAAAATCTATTTATTAGATGTTTTTAAATGATTTTGAAAATGGGTTGATTAAGCATTGATTATATCAATATCATGAAATGATATATTGTGATTGAAATGTGGAAATGATATCTTTACATTATGATTGTTTATTCATTATGAATATGTTATTGTTATTAGGAATTGTTTACGTATACAGGTGGTTCTGTGATAAAACTAGGGTGGTTGAGCCTGAGATATCTCTCTAATGCATTGGGTAACGTGATGGAGGTAAATGTTAACGTTTCTCCTAATAAATTTATGGAATATACTATGATTGGTATTTCAAATGTAACTCCTAATGTAGCTTTGAAAGCTACAATGTAAGTATGTTATGGATGCCATAAATTACCTTTATAATTTATGATTTAGGATTTCTGTGTGTTATTCAAAAATATAATGATTTCATAAGGTATGTTATGATTGAAAAGTATGGTTTCATTGATTTTTATTTATCTATGGGATAATGTTTTCATTATTTATTTGATAACCCTTACTGATCTTTTTATGCCGATACAATGTTTTGATATGTTTTTTGTAGGACTTAAATATGAGTAGGGTCAAGAATGGGATAATGGAAAATTCATGCAATCTAAAACATGGAACCAAACATGTTCTTATTTTATGAGTTTTTATTTAATGAAAAAAATAGAAACTGGGTAGAAGTGTCTACTTTATAATGTTCAAGTTGTTATGTATTTTTTATGTCCTATTTCTCAAATGAATTAATCTTGAAAATATCCACAATGTGAATACTTGATTTAACTCAAGATTAAGTTTTGTTTAAGGCTGGGACCTTATATTATTCCCATAATAGTTGCATTCCACCCGGATAGAGGTATCGAGGTGAGGATAATTGTTTGATGTGATATGTGTGTCCCTAGTGAGAAAAATAATTTATTGATTTCTCCTAGGAATTTTGATATATTTCCATAGAACCATGTGTGGATTATATATATTCCTAACAGAAAGAGAATGTGTTGAAATGTATTATGTGTGAAAATAGTATAAGAAATGAAACTGGGATAAACTCTATTCACTAACTAAATGAACCTTGTTAACTAATGGTAACTGAACTATCTGTTGTTTACTTACCATTCATTTTATTATTTCATGCACTATCTATTAGATTGGTTATTTTGTAGACACTGTTAGTGGTGGCCTATTGAGTTTTGTAATCACACCCTGATCATGCCACCATTGGGTACTCGGGCAGACTTCTTGGTTGTAGGTCATGAAAAGGGAAACAGACCTACACTAAGACATGGAGTTGGGCTCAAGATGTTCATAGAGAAGGAACATGACAGAGAGTCACGAACCAATGTGTGTTTTTGGACATTGTTTTATTCTGGGTTTCATTCACTTTCACTATGGCATTTCATGATATATTTACTATTGTATATGATTATACTATATTTTTGAGACTGTGTCATTTATGCATGTTGTTGATTGTTGTCTATTTTTTTTATTTTTAAAATTATTATCTACTATGATTTACTCTATTAAGGGTGTATTGTCTCCCCACGTGACTCATTAGATAATTGCCACATGTCGGCAACCTCTAGCGTATGGGGAGGCACGCTTGAGGTCATGTGATGACCCGACTCAGAGAACCAGCTTAGTGGATTCTGGGATGGATACATTACAAACTGTTATTAGAGGAGTCATTTTCTCTTTATTACTATTTTGTGGATGGTAGACCAGAGATTAGTATTTGTTGGGCCTTGGTAATGAACTCATTCTTGGTAGTAGATAAACCATTTTATAAGGAAACACCCAAGACACCCTAGGTGGGAATTATTATTCTCAATGTGTGTAATTATAGTTAAATGATATTTATATGTTTGGTGATGCACATATTGTGAGATTTAACTAATTTATGAAATTTTTATCATTTTCATAATGGAATGAGGTTGTGCATTCATGAATCATTTTAGGCATGTAAGGATATAGGTATCCTGTATCATTATATGAACACAAAAGGGATGGGTGTGCGGGGCATAGAGAGTATAATGAATTTTACATCATTAATAAATACGATAAAAATGATGCTTAATAATGGTAATGAAAATTGGTGAATGAAAATAATTAAAATAAATAGTTTTGTAATATCATGTATAAAGAAATGTTGTGACAGGGTAATGAATTTTCGGTTGTGATAAATTGTAAATTTTCTTTTGGTGTCTAAAATAAAAAGGCTTGCATAATTATATTAACATTTTTATTCATTTTTTCCAAATAAAAGGTGTAAATGAGTTAAAATGATGACTTTAACATGTTTTGAAGTGGGAAATGTGTCTAAGAGGAAAGAATTGTGTTGTAAAAAATGAATGAGTTGTAGGGGTGTTGACGAAAGACTTGTGATTAAGTAAATTTGTTTCCTCCATGTTGACCATGACCCACGGTAGGTATGGTAGAGGGTGGTGTTCTAAGTGTGATGATGAATATTAGGATAGAGTATGAAATATGGGTTGTCTATGTTTTATAGTGTGATACCTTTTCCATATTTGGATTAATTCGTATTGGATATTCCTTAATGCATTGGATGAATGTTAAGTTAAAAATTAGAATGGTTGAGTTTAATAGTGGGTATCCTTTGCGTTGTCAGTTTTACAATTGTATGTGTAAGTGGGTAGTGAGAGCGCCATAGATTAAGACATTGAATTTGGTTTGTGTGGTATTTATGGTTATGATGTGGCATGAGTGTTGTGTTTAGGGAACCATCGGTAGGGTGTTTATATTGGGTTGTGAGGCACTATTCGGTGATGTGAGTGAGGGAAATCTCATGGTCTGTGTCCATACGAATTACATGTTGTACCCTATGGACGGTACTTGGATCGTGGTGACCATGTGAGTAGAGAACTTGTAGGCTATTTCTCGAATCCTGGAGAAGCGTTTTTTTCATAGTCTCGATGAAGGTTACACATTTTGGGTGGAACCTAGAGTAGAAGGTTGTTTTCTATAGTAAGCATAGTGTGCATTGAAATGGGAGTGAGAGTTACATTCACTTGCTTTACATTGTTCATGTCATGATATTTATGGGTTTGTGAGGGGACCAATGATATTTCGTAGTTGTGAATCCAGTTTGGGGAGTTGTTATCATTAAACCTTCAATGGGACCTATTCTAGAGGTTGGTCAAGGATTCCAGTTCTTTTGGGTGTGTTTTGAGCATGTAGATGTTTTGGTCTTGGTAAGTGGGACACTGAGTGCCCATGGTGCAGGTTTTTCCTTGAGTTATGAGTAGGACAGTTGATGGTATAGTTGTAACTAGTTCCTTCAAAAGGTATCCCTAGTTTTGTGTTATACGGTGAGGTTTTTATTATGTTTCATATCATATGGAAGCCTAAATAACATGTTGGATGATTATTAATGGAGTTTTGGTAGTTTTTTTGAGTAGAAAAGAGAAGGGTGGAGGAAATATGGTTATATTACTTCACTTGATGGTGATACCCAAGGGAGGGTGGTCATGTGTTCACACTTGTTATCATGAATGGTTTGGTTGTTGGGTGAGATGTAGAGGCTGCCTCGTAGATGATGAGACTGATAAACTAGTAGATATGGTTATGTATGTAAGATGGCGATTGGTTTACGCAATATAATGTTTTTTTGGAGAGATAATGAAGTTTTGGATGGTATGGTAGACTGTGTGCTTTGGTTGTTGGCTGTTAGGGCCACACTATAAGAACTCAGGTGGTGTGGAGGAAGTATTCCAATATGAAACATTGGTTCCTGACTTCTTGGTTGTTTGTTTGTGGACCGATGGTTGAAAATGGTTGGCCATCACACCTGAGAAGTTGAGGTCATGTATTGATAAGATGCGTTTGTTAAGGGTACCTGATATCCTTTATAGGTTATTATATCCCGTGGTTCGACATTAGAAATGGATAAGTTGGTGGTGGTGTTCTTCGACAACTTCTTAGAGTACCTCAGTTAGTGAGGAGCATTCCCAACATCATGACATCATCCACGGTACGTTGAGAAGCTCTGGCTCACGCCAAGAGACATGAAGGTGTGTGGTTGGATAAGGGACATAGTGGAGTTTACACACATGGAAGAGATATATGTGGATCTTGATGATGGAATGTGCACCATCTATGGTTTTGGGTGAGGTCCTCGGGATGGAACGAATGTTGAAAAACATCATGGTTTCCATTCATGGAAGCTGTGAACTGGAAATGGGTGACATTTTTTTCTTGTTTTGGGAAATTATGGATGGTCATTTCTAGTTTTGGGGTTTAGTTTGTGATGAGGAATAAGATGCGGTGGTTGGAATCCCTCTTTCGAGCAGTGGTAACAACACTCTTAAGGTGTATGTTAGGTCCCTCAAAGAGGTAATGTGGGACTTGAATGTGTTCACATTCCAAGGGTGAAGCTGATTATGGTCTCGAAGGTGGTAGTGATATGATGAGAGAGTTCTACTGGAATTCAGGAAATGACCTCAGTCGGTGTGTGGGATGATACAAATAGACCTCAAGTTAGTAAGCACAATGGAAAGTGAGAAAAGGGAAGTGTACCATCAGTGGATGGTGGGTGTTCTTGGAAAAGCCATTCAAAGGTGGTCTAACCTAAGATGTTAAACATGAATGGGTGTGTTGAGATTGAATCACCACCATGTTCAGGATGTAGTATAAATAGCCTTCTGAAATGAAGTTGTAAATGTGTCAGGTCACGTTGATCCTAGTCCTCAGATGAATAGTGTCGGAGTATCCTCCAGAATGGTTTAGAAGGTGCAGTTGGATTCCAATTCAGGGTAATTCCCTATGGATACATGGATGCGGTGAGTTGGAACATGCTATGTGATGGGAAGGTTGGGTTGAGATATGGTGTTCCTTCATTGATGGAGGAGGTTCCATGTAACAGAAAATGGTGGAGAGAACTATACAGGATAAATGGTTGGTTGATGATGTGATCAGTGATTCGGGAAGGGAGGACTCGGGTGGTCACCATTTGGGTATGTTAGAACTGATAGAGAGCATTTAAACCAGTTTATTTGGATGAGTATCTGATAGTTTTGGGAGGATTTTGGTTGTACAATTATAAAGGGAAATCTTCGAGAAATGTGGTTGGAAGGATTGTGAGTTTTTCTTTCAGATGATAACAGTTTTGTCACCGTTAGGGTTGGGTGAACAAGAAAATGACGCCAAGTGATTTGGTCAGGAGTTGTGTAGATGATCAAGATGATGAAATTTTGGTTGGTTTCCTCCATGACAATGTGATGTTGTGTGAGAAGTTTCCATTTATATAGGGTCAGTAACTATTTTATATGACTTTTTTGTGATGTTATAGTGGTTGTGTGTGGTTGGATTGAAAGCATCATTGAGGATTTCTCTCTTGGTGTTCTTGTGAGGAATTTTGGGAAAAGTCTCTGCCCCTGATACATGTTTGGTGGGCCTAGTGATGTGCAGCATGAAACTATAATATGGGAAGGGATAGGCAGACCGAGTGGCATGATCTCTGGTTATGGATGTTTGGTGATGCTCGGAAGAGAAACTCTAGGATGAGCCGTTATAAGGTGGGGGAGGTTGTAAGATCTTGGATCTTATTAAGGAATATTTTTGTTTATGTTATGATTTGGCCTATCCTTTCTGGTAAAAATAAGTGTTTCACAATGTTCAAGTGAATGCTTGAGGGTGTTCTAGGGGTTCGAAACATGAAAGAGGAAGAAAAAGGGGGTTCCTTGGAATGTTTCACAGTTTGGGCTTCGTAAGTGAAAATAATGTGGAGCATCCCAAGTAACCATGCAGCCATGGACAAAGTCTTACACATAGTTTTCACATGGTTTGAAAAACTGTGAGGAATTCCTGGGAATCTATGTAAATGGGGGTGGTTTCAAGAAGTAGCTTCCACACGGTTTGTGTATGGTTTGAAAAATAGTGCTGGTAAACCATGTGGACCAGAAAAGTTGGAAAATTTACCAAATTGCCACTTTGGGGTTTTAACCCTAAATTGGGATTTTCCTCCATTCCTCCCATATCAAACCTAGTGATGATCATTGATGACCCAAGCATTGAAGAGGTGTTTCTCCTTCAACTCTTGGCCATTTTGGACGTCGTTGGTTGCAATTCAAATCTCTAGGTAAGTCTAATCGTCCCATCCCTTCTCTTTTTTGGATAAGGTCTTGTGGTTTCTCCCATCTTCTTCTGAGTCTCTAAACCCCTATGTTTTTCGTTGGAGCTATGTATTGGGCTTCATGGGGAGTTTTAATTCGAATATATTTGGATGATTATGATTGTGTTTATCGTCAGATTTATGGTAGGTGTCCTACACATATTATTCAATAGTATTATTTTGGGTTTGTGCATAGATGTTTGGGTTATTGTTTTCCACTATTTTGTGTTCCTGGTTCCATTGAGGTGTTTGATAAATATGAGTGTCTAAGTGATCTATTTCAACACCACAATCCCCGTGGGATGCATAAAGGATGGCTTTACCATTTAAGGGACAACGATGGGGTGCGCTGGATTTTCCAGACTTACTAGTAGGGTAAAATGAAGGGTTTCCATGTGATAAGGTGGAACCCATGTAGAAAATTTGTTAATGATTGATTAAGTGTAAATGGAATGATAATATAAATTCATATGGCGATAATTCTTAATGGGTTGTTTGGCATGACCAAAAAATAGGAAATTTGGGTTGAATGAGATTATGCCAATTGTTTAATGAATTTTTTTTTGAAATTCCTTAGGGGTTTAGTGAATATTAAGTGGTAAAATTTTAATTATAAAATAAAATGAATAAGAGGAGATATGTTAATGACATGTAATAAGGGAATGGATGAATTTTTGGAATGGGATAATACATGAAGATTAGGTGGTACACCTAAATGGTTGAATGAAATAATGGGATTGTGTTATGTGATATGATAAATGCACTTGAAATGAATAAGTGACTAAATTAGTGTTAAATGATAAATTGTCTAAATGGGTTAATGAATTTTAAATGACTAATTTGGCTAATACATAGGGGATTTTGAATAAAACTAATGGGTAAAGAACTAGAATAGTATTTTGGATAAATGAATATGAATGGAAAATGGAAATGTGTTAATTTGTTATTGAATAGTATTAATTCCCATGTTGTTTATATGCATTATGAAGGACGATTTATAATGGAATTAGATATGTTATGTTGTGTTATCGTATGGTTGTGGTGATTGATAAATTATTATGTGAACATGTCTTTGTAGAGTAGGGTATTGACTTGATGTTCTACACCCATGGGTCGAGTTATAGAATGAAGCTCTAAACTCCACCCAAAATTGCACTATTTAGGGAAGGGAACATAGGCTCCTTTCCCCTAACAGTTACATTCCACCCGGAATAAGGCTTCGAGGTGAGGAAAATTGTTTGATATGATATGTCTTCCCCTACTGAGATAGGGACATGATTAATTCCCCCTATGAATTGTTATTTATTGCCTTAAACCAATGTATGGATGATATATATCCCTAACCCAAAGAGAATATGTTGAAATTGATTATTTGTGAAGATGGTTTAAGAAATAAAATTGTGATGAACTATATTAATCAACTAAATGAACCTTGTTGAATAATGGCACCCGAATTTTCCCTTTTTTACTTACCCTTCATTTTTATGTGCATGCACTATCTATTAGACTGTATATTTTTTAGACACCATCGGTGGTGGATGACTAATTTTTGTACTCACACCCTGCTTGGGCCTCTATTCGGTACCCGAGAAGACTTCTTGGTATCAGGTCAGGATAAGGGCTAGGGCCCAACACTATGATGTTGATTTGGGATCAGGATGTTCATGGAGATGGATCTAGACTTAGAGTTGGGTCTCGTTGGTCATTTTTTTCGTTGTTTTATTTTGGATTTCTTTTAATTTCACCTTGGCATGGCCGGAACTATCTACAATTGTATATGATTGTACCCAATTTTAGAAAAAGGTACATATATGCATGTTGTTGATTTTTTTTTCTTTTCCTTATATTGTTTAAATTACTATCTATTGTGGATTAATCTGGTAAAGTTGGTATAGTCTCCCCATGTGACTCATTAGACCCTTTTCATTAGCTAGAAACCTCTATCGTACATGGAGGAATTCTTGATGTCATGTGAAAAATCGAGATAGAGCACCAGTTTAGTGGATTCAAGGTCAAGGATGTTAAAAAAATTTATGGGACAGTTATTGTTTCTATGATCAAAAAATCATCTCTCATCAAGTGAATCATGATGAACTACCAAACAAGAAAATGG
This sequence comes from Viscum album, assembly GCA_963277665.1. Taxonomy (NCBI): domain Eukaryota; kingdom Viridiplantae; phylum Streptophyta; class Magnoliopsida; order Santalales; family Viscaceae; genus Viscum; species Viscum album. The sequence goes on along the minus strand of OY728141.1, from coordinate 584,168,097 downwards.
GGAACATTATTCTGTTGATTCCTTCATGATTCCACACCCCTATCATTCAATGGGTATTATAATCTACTAGTTTATTAGCTAATTATTATCACAACTGAAAAGATATATTCCATCCTCATTTTTTAAGAGAATGAGAAATTCCATTTTGGTTTACTATCGTTTGTATGGTGAAGCAGATAAATGATGGAATATTATTATGAATATGTAGAAACATGATTAAATTTACTCCAGGGTTTGGGATGAGTTTAATAAATTATATTTAAATAATTATATTCCTTTTATTGATCATATTAATAAGGAATGAGTTCCTTGATCTAATGAAAAAGGGTGATCAATATTTTGGTATCTTTGAGGAAAATATTACATGAAATGCAAGATACATTTCGTATATTATCATCCAACCATAATGTATGCATAATCATTTTTCAGCGTCTCAAAACTAATTATCTGAAGGGCTTTATCTATTAGATACATCAATTCTATGAATTAATTTTATATGTTCTTTAATGAGTGAATTTATGTTTTATTTATATGTTAATATTATATATTTGATAAGAATAGAAAAAATGAAATTATACAGAAAATATAAGAACCATGGGGGGAGAAGATATGATTTTATTTATTCTGATATTTTGAGAATAAGAATAGGGGAAATTGAATTAAGGGGACTAGTAAATGTTTTATGTGTAGAATATTGGGTCATAAAGTTGTTTAATTCCCATGTTAAGGGAATAAGTATGATAATGACACGAATAATGATAAATATCTGTAAAATGAACATATCACTCATTAGTGTTTCAATTAGATTGATTTTTGAAATTATATTAACTTGTTACCAAATCTGAGGGGTAATAATGATGATCAACAACAAAAACCAATGATGTCAATGGAAAAAAGGGAATTATTATTCAATCATGATTGTTAATGTAAATCCAGATAACAAGGGTACACTATTCCTCCCTATAATAGTTTAGAATTTCATTTTTGATCTTGTATGAATGATCCCAATAAAAATATTGTTTTTCATAATTTATTGATTATATACCTCTATATAAAATTTGGAAGAATTAAATATGATTTAATAATGTTATAGAACATGGTTCAATCTAATATTTCAATAGAAATATTTTTTATAATATATGAAATAATTTAATGATTAAAGGGTTAATTATATCTTTTATGAAATTATATCTCTAGGTAATATTAAATTTACCATTATGGATACCATAATTGGTTTATGATTTTATGATTGATTATATGATCGAAGTCATTGAAACCTATTTAGATCATGTTAATCAATAGTAGGAATACTATAAAATACATTTATGGGAATAGAATCCTTTGTTTTTTTTATATAGTGAACAATTTATTTGAGGTGGAATTCCATTACACATTGTGATATTATTATTATCCATATTGGGAAATTTTATAGTTCATCTAATTGTTTATGTTTTGGATATTGTAGGTTATTGTCAACCACCTCATTCAGTCAGCATACATCATTTCAATTAGAGAATATTTATTTTTGGATCATCTTTCAATAATATACATTAAGATAAAGGTATATTTTTATGGACTGCCATATTCAATTATATTTCATCAGAATCTGGAGTTTACTGTGATGTTTTGGGGAATTATTTAGAAATACATGGATACATAGTTGAGTGTCATCACTAAATATCATCGATCGAAAGATGGATAGTTTTAGAGAATAATTTAAACATTATAGGATATTATATGATCTTGATCTATGGATTTAAATGGTGGTTTGAATAATTACCGTCTTTATGTTGAGTTTTCTTGGAACAATAGATTTCATGTGACCATTCCACTAGATCCTTTTGAATCCATTGACGTAAAGAAGTGTGGAAATAAAATTTATTGAATGTAGTTGTATAAAGAATTCTATGGAGACCTTATCAAGGGGATGAGATGTAATATAAGGTTAAATCCATTTAAAAACATTTAAGAACCTAACAATGTTATTATAAATGTTACATTAATTATCATAGATGAGATCTATTATTTTAATTTTGTAATAAATTATTTCTAAAAAACTTTCTACTGAATAGTGAATTTCAAACTAATCCCATGATATAATTTCTTCATTAAAATATATTATCATATTGGAAATTTAGATTATTGTTTCGTGACTCTAGTAAACATATCTTACGTATATGATCTATTCGATGTACCACTCTTAAGAAGGTACATACTTGATCCATCACATGTACTTAACTATATGTTCTTGCCAAAAGATCACGATATTTCTTATGAAGAATAACCGATATACAGTCTGGATTGAAGAGAGATATTTCTTGTGAAATAAGACCACTCACTTGGTGAGTGTTTTGTGGTGAAAATACCATATTGAGAAAGCTATGTCAGAACCTCAGCAAATAATGAGGTAGATGTATCCAAATTATTAAATCATATAATTCAAAGAATACTATTTTAACCTTTTTGTTAAACTATGAAATATATATATTGAGTTTTTTTAAATAATTAGGAATAAGTTTTGTAAATAATGAAAAAATATATCTGTTATTTAAATATTTAATTATTCTTTTTAAAAAATAATATTTTTTCAAAAAAAATTATTTTTCCTTTTTATGGAAAAAATAATATAAGTTTGTGAAACTTGTCAAAAAACTAATTTTTAAAATAAAAGTAATTATTTATATCCTGATATCAAAATATTATTAGGGTAAATTTAATTAAATTTTTTGAAAATATTAATTTTCTAAGGAATAGTGAAATATTCTAAAATTTAAATTAAAACTGCCTCACTGTACAAAATATTGGTAAAGATGAATTATATTTTAAATTGATTTAATAGTAAAATTATATCAATTATATATCTGTTAATAAAATATATGTAATTTGAATCATTTATATTTTTAAATTGGATATAAAGACACTGGCATCATTTGAACATTTTTTGTTTGAAAACCTTCTTGCCAATCATGTCTGTGGAATTAATTTTAAATTAAAATTTTCCATTTTTTGGATTTTAAATTCTGATAATATATTCAATATTTAGTATAATATCAATTTATATTTTAGAACATGTTCATCTTAAATTTTTATTATAATTAATAGTGAATAATGTACAAATTAGGTACCATAGTTCAGGTAAAAATTATTTTATCTAGGGGTCATACAATAAAGATAAGTGTTAAAATGAGATAAAATATTGTCCAAAATTTATTGTATAGAAATTTTAATATCATAATATGTTTTATTATATACAATAATCTATTTTGGATTCTTTTTTATGATAGAATTGTGGGTACCCCATATTTTTTTCAATGAACTACAAGTGTGCTGCTAACCTCATGTATAAAAGACCACATCCTCTCCTCTCTTCTTCACACCTTCAAACCCTTTTGGATCGTCCAATAGATTGAAATAACATCCAAAATTACCTTCAATGATCCAATAAGCTTGATGTTTTTAGGAATTTTTAGTAAACCAAGATGTTATAACATATTTATTTTCAAATAAATTTTGATAACTTATGATGCGCGACACACTATATTTAAAAGAAACATGATACTTTATTAAAATATTATTTAAACATGAAAATATTTAAGAACAAATTAAATTTGAGGGTATTAATATGACAAACTAATTTTTTATATTTCAATCATTTACATTTTTTCTATATTTATTATAAATGAGTAGATGAATCATTTATAAGAAAAAGAAAAGTTTTTTGACAAACTTTATTATATATAAAATATATTTTAATCTCAATTTACATACATAATTTAAAATTTATTTTTTCCAATTTTATTTGAAAAAATAAAATAATTTTTTAAATTGGAATACCCAAATTATATTATGGTGTTTTTTGGTATTTTTCATAAAAAAGTATTTTTTGGATGAATAGTCTAAATTACAAAATTATAATTTGATGTTTTCTTTTAAAAAAATAAGTATGGATTATATTTTTAAATAGATTTAAAGTATTATTTTTTAATTTTATAAAATTAAATCTAATTTATTATATATTAATTATTTTAATATTTAATTCTGATATGAAATAATTTTTAACATTTCATCATTTTCTCAATAAAAAATCACTTCCTCGACATGTATGTTGGATTAATTTAAAATTTAAATGTTCATTTCATGTGAAATAAATTTGTAAATGTATACTAATTATATTAAATTAAATAATTTTTTTTAATAAGTCCTACTAATTATTAGGAATAAATTAATATATAAAATATTAATCATTTATTACCATTATTAATGTAAAAATGTATTTACTAGGGGGATTAAAATAATAAGAAAATGGTATTAAATAAACTACCAATATATCCAAAACCAAGTTATAGAATTTTATTTAACATATGTCTTATAGGTAAAATAATGTACCAATTTGGAAAATTCAATCATGATAAAAAAATATTTGATTGAATCATTTCAAAACATTACAAGTATTCTTATCACCTCTATTAGAAATTCCACCCCGTATCTTCAATTTTTAAAAAATTTATCCCTATTTAGTTAAGAAAATAAAATAAAAAACAAAATTTCAAATTACCCTATGTATTCCTAGAATATTTATTTTGGTCTTAAATCCATGATATTATGTCTTTTTTAAAAAAATAAAGGAGGATACCCAAAAAAGATATAATTTTCTTCAACATGTTTATTTATTTTTTCTTTCTCAATCACATTAAATTCTCATTAGACCAGTGTCATATAATTAACCTAGTATATTTTTTTATTGGTATATTTTGATAATAATTTCATGACCTAAAACTATCTTCACATTCATAGAATGGATTATGAAATCATCGTTCGTATGTACGGTGAACTACCCCTCGTGAACTGATCTTATTCGTTTTTCCATTACCAAATATCACAGTTGGGTATGATGATTTATATATAGTATATATATGTTTTTTTAACATTTTTAAAACTATTTAGTAATTATATCATATATATATATATATATATATATATATATATTTATCTTCCATTCATTAGAATATAAAATAATGTATCTCGTGTGTACGGAGAACTACCGCCTCATGCATCGATGTGATATGCCGTTCAATAATTTTTCTAATGGATGTTAATAAAGACAAATATAATTATTATATGTGAAAAAATGTTATAACTATAACAATAATGACATATTTATTACTTTATAAATATTTTATATAATTTCTTTTCTTACCTTTCCACTAACATAATAATGAAACCATAGATCATGTAGGTGTGGGCTACAACCATCACAATGCAATGTGATTCACATTCACCACCACACCAAAAGGATGATATGTATAAGTATATAATATTTTATATATGATATTATGATCAATTTATAATGATTAAATATTACAAATATTTTTTCCATAATTATCACTTGTAATAAAGTTGTTACTCAAGCGTATATAAGACCTATAATCTCCATGATGGTAATATACATTATTTTTCATAAAAATCATTCCTGATATGTTTTATAAGTAAAATAGGTTTCAAAATATAATAATTTTGTGATTATTATTATTATGGATATGATGGAACTTTATAATATGATAATGAAATGAATCAGTAAGGAAAAAACATGAAATAGAAAACAGGGAAATTGTCACACGAAACAATAAAAATAATGAAATATGATTAACTAAATGGTTGTGAAATGTTATAAAATGATGATATATGTTATTATAAATTGCAATATGTATCCTATAAAAGTTAATAATATGGTCAAACCCACCATACATGTGGTCAAACAATGTTCAATAACAAAGTAGCATGGGGTGAGGGATTTTATAACTCAATTAATATCCATTTAGATAAAATTCTACTTTATTGATGTTTTCATTATAATAGTATGTTTATAATGAATTTTAAATAACTTATGTTGTATTCCCTTTTATTTTATGTGTATTTAAATTTGAAAAAAAAAATCTATTTATCTAAAAAATTTCAACTCAATGTTATGATCATTATAAGGGTTTCTTTCATAATTTTATTATAATAGACATTATTTGTTGTTGAATTTTAGTTGTGTGAAATTATTTGACCATTTCTTTATAAACCCATTTCATTTTTTTTCAAATGATTATTAATGTTGTTTTCATGAAGTTGTACCATTTTAATAATATTTTGAAATTAAATTAATATATAATTTTCTTTTGTAAAAATACATCTATATTTTTTCTTTTGGTCAAAAATCTATTTTATTTTAAAACCTTTTTCTATAAATAAATTAATTTTTTATAACCCTACAAGAAATTTATTAATTAAAATTATACTGATATTTTTCTTTTTTTTAATTGTATTAAATAAATAGTCTTTTCATTTTTTGAATGAAGAACTTTTATATCCATTTTAAAATGAAAAGTAATTTTTCTTTTTAACTCATATGGAATATACATAACTACTCTCAACCATGGCATACATTTCTTTGAAGCTTAAATTTGATATTTAGAATGTTATTTTTAAAGAAACATTTTCTCAAATATTCTAAAAATTATATTTGTTTGAAATATGATTATCAAAATGAAAATTATATTTTTTATAGAATGTCTTAAAGATATTTTTATGGTTTCTAAATTTATTAATGAAATCATCCTCTTGATATAATTATGAACCAATGGGGACTTGTTCTATTGATATAATATTTTTATTTATTTGGATGATTTATTATTATTTTAATTGAGGATGTAAAATTTTATTACCATTCACCATATATTTCTAAATGGATTGTTAGTATGTTTATTAATTGGGGTAACTAATTATATTTTGTATGATAGTTTTTCTATAAAAATTATTTGGTTGATTATATTGCACGCCTTTTAAATATAGAATGAATTAGACTTTGTGAGTCATAGTAGGGGTCCAAATTAGATCCTTTATGCATCAGTAGGTCTCATGAGAAAAACTAGATATGTCTTTCTCTGAGGCCATACAGATCTATATATTTATATTGTAATGAGGCCTCGGTGAAATTTGGTGTCCTGGCATAAAGCCTTGAATGTATTATATGTCTTGGAATCGGGAATCGATGTAATGTTTTAGATGTACAAAATTATTCATTCCATAATTATTATTTCAGTTATTGATATTACATGTGATTATTCTGTTAGTTAGAATATCTATAGAAATGTTTCATTCTCATGTGATTATTCATATGGAATTATTTTATCATCATTTATTGATGGTGAATTGTGGTCATGTTTTTTATGAAATTGATTTTTTCCAATTATTTACCTTTTCATGTTGAAGAATACATAATTATCCATAGGTTCCACTATTTTGTAACCCATTCTAAGAATCTAAGAGCAATAATTTCTTATTTTATGTTTTCCTAGAGATACTATGAATTATTTTATGATATATTAGTATCGATACTATAAGGATAATAATGTAACTATAAAATAAAATTATTTTTGTTTCTTATATCGTTGAAATATAAGGTGAATTTTATGTACAAATATAGTTTACCAAGGATACTGAACTCTTTATCCCATTAAGAAGAGATTCTTTTCTTAATATACCAATTTTATTAAATAATCATTGACTCTGGGCTTCTGGGATCGTGTTCTCTATTGATGGATTGATAGTATTATTTGTAGAAATCATCGTAACTAGATTTATGAAAATATTTATTATGTTATATAATCCTATGATTTACTTTGAGGATATTTTTAGAAGAACATCTTGACATTTTAAAGTAATTATTATGTTGATTTTCATATAAATACCACCTAGTTTGGATACAACAAATGAAAAATGTTATAGAAAAAATTTTCTATGTCGTAATAACTCAATATGGGTGCATTATTCTCTACACCATAATCATATGTTTCCGAAAAACAACACTTAATGTGAACCTAGTTTGGAAAAAATAGGGTATATTCTTATATTAATTAAACTTTTAATTAAAAAACATTATAAAATATTTGAAAATAAGGATATCCCTATAAGAATTTTTTTATTACAAGATCATATATGAAATTGGTTCCCTTGTTTTGATAATTATTTAACTAGTTTTGGGATTATACATTATTTTTTTATAACTATATGACCTAATCTATTGGATTCTATTATTTAGAAATGGGCCCTAGTAGGAAGAATGAAAGCTGTATCAATGAACATATTCCCAAGATTAATAATAATTATTTCAATGATGATCTGAATCCAACCATTCTAAAATAACTAGTCTCTCATATATTATTATTATATGAGTATAAATTATCATGTTCTAAAAATAAATAGATATATTTCTTATTGTATTAAGGAATCAAATGATAGTATGATAAGAAGAGGAAGACTGATGAAAAATATATAAAGGGATGAAGCGAAATAAGTATTTTTGACATGTGATAAATGTGAAAAGGAACACTTGGACACCTACTTATAGGTAATGATATTTTACTCGATGTTTAAATATAAAATGACTAAATTATCCTGATTTAAAGGGAATGAGTGAAATTTATATTGTGAAATTCTTTCAATAAAATAATATTGGTCAGTATGAATGTTACTTCTGAATGAATCAAGGTAATATACCTTACAAAAAGCTATGAGTTCATGGTTAAGATTATACAATTGATAAAATTGATCAAAAATGAATAATATGATTTTTTATTTTGATCTAGTAAATATGTTCTAAAAGTAGTTTATTGATGAAGTTCACATCATAAAAAGTTTTAAATATATATGGATTGTAATGAAGTAATATATTATTATTGATTTAAGAGAATATTTTGAAGGATACCAATGGAAAAGAAAAGGAACACTTTTTAGATATTTAAAATCATTTGAAAACTCATGATTTAGGGAATGGAAGCAGTTAATATGTTCTAAATGATGAGATAATGTTGTTGGGATAACGAGATGATTAATTTGGATAATTTAAATAATACAGTAATTAATACCATGAAACTGAGTAATGATTTATTGAAAAAGTGGTATGTTATATCATTTTTGGATTTTAAATAATTTTTAAACATAATAAATATATCCAATAATATCTGTCTTATATATGGAATAATGATAAATTCTCATATTAAATATGGTTTTACGACAATTTATGTCATTACCATGTTTCCAATTAATAAATGATGAAGGTATTAATATATTTTGTAAGTTATATAATAAAGAAAAATTATTTATTCAGTGGAATATAATGATGATTTAGTGACCTTCCATATAAATAGGTTTAGATATATATTGTTAAATATCACTAAGGTTAAATATTTATAGAATAAATTATATTGAACATTATGTGTTATTGGATAAATTCTTCTAACCATTTTGGATTTAGTGAAGGAAGGAAAAATATAGTAGTACTATTTTATATATCTTTAGATATGTTAAATGTTAATTATAATTATTTATGAAATAAAAAAAATAATCTTGGTTATTCATTTATTATACTAATAAAATGATGTTGAAAATTATAGAAATACAATGAAAAGATGAACTTTTCATATGAAATTAGAATATATCAAGTAAATATATTTAATTATATTCATAGGAATCAAAATAATTCCTAAAATATAGGAATCTGAACATGAAACAGAAAAATTTCATATTATTATGAATTTGATGATGTAAATGGACTTTTTCTCACCTCTAGTTTGGGATTCAGGGTGGGTAACATCCTCATTACCATGTTTTCAATCACTATCCATCAGTTTTTTTATTTTTCTCTTTAATAAATTTTTTTTCACATCCCACCTAAATTATACTATTTTAAAAACTATTATGATTTATTCCATATGGGATTTTTACTTCTATTTTCATCATATTTAGATGAAATTTCATTAACACATTTACAATGTTGGATTTTCAGAAAATCATTTTTCAAATATAGAATAATTCATTTCCAAAATAATGTTTAAATTTTAAGGATAAAATTTATTTACAGTGGGTAAAATGTTACATCTCAATAATTTACAGTATATTTCATTTAGAATAAATTTCATTTAATTGTTATACAAGTAACACTAGATTTTTACAAAACCTGATACTCTATGAAAATATCATTTAAAAATTAATAATTTAACTGATAACATAAATTATAACATATGATTAAAAATAAATAAATTTATTTAGTTTACAGACATAATATTTTTTTTCAAATTTTATCATAAATTAAAGAATAATCCTATTGATGAAAAAGAAATGTTTTCTAAAAAATTTAGTTTTTATAAAAGACTGCTTATTCTTTCATTAGATTCATAATTAAAAAAATTATTAACATAGTTATAAAATTAATATTAAAAATGAAATTAATTTTATAAATAATAATATATAAATTTATCTTTTAGTGAATTTGTGAGATTTTTCTGAAACATTTTATTTTTTTAGGGAATAGAGATATAAATTGAATTTTAACAAAAAACTGTATTTTCTATTAAATACATTATAATGTTTAATTAAATTGGGAATATTTATTATACTAAAATTAATTTTATTATATACCACGAAATAAAATTTATTCATTTGGAATAATTTTCATATAAAATTTTCATATAAATACATTTAAAACCACTGAATATTTTTAATTTAAAAACTTTCTTTCTCGACACGTCTCGAGGATTGATTTTTAAATTAAAATTTTCAAATATTTTGAATCATCATAATTAATAATTTCAAAAAAATTCATCTAAATTTTTGACAAAAATAAATTGTGAAAATATTAAAAAATAAATAAATAAGGTTAAGGTAAATGTGGATTTAATGGTGGTAAAACAAGTAATATAATGTAAAAAATAAAAGAAAATCCTGTAAAAAACCCATGTAACTTGAATAAATAGGAAATATATATTATCTATTAGAGATGGTACCATTTTGTAAGATTTATAAATGATAAAAACATTGGTATGATTGAATATTTTCAAAAAAACAAGTGTTCCCCCACCTTACTCGTAGATGGTCGCCCCCTATCATTTATTCTCCCCATAGTAGACTAATATTGGTTATACTAATATAGATGCAAAACTCAAAAAAAATATCATACTCAGATGCTAGAATCTATATTTTAGTTGAAATACAACCATCAAATGCTTTAGTTAAATCCAAAGAAGGATACCAAGAGAAGATGTGATATTATTCAATGAGTGCCTCTATTATATTTATTTGTACACATCCTTAAATTATTAGAACACCAAATGATATAATAACCAAATTTTATTTATATGATATAATTTGTTTTATCATATGTATCGAGATATAACTATATCTACTTGTATTTAATGGGTTATGAAATCATCGTCCTGGTATGTGGCACACTACCTCCTTGTGAAATAATGTCATTATTTTTCCCATTACCACATCTCATGGTATGATATGTTGATGGATCCCATGTATATATGTAATATTTAAAATATATTTATAACTATGAATTATTTATAATATATATATATATATATATATATTACATTCTATTTCGCATGAGATATGATAACAATGCTATTGGGTACGATGGACTACCGCCTCGTGAAGTGATCAGATTTATCTATCACTAACCCTTCATATAGAAGGTGAAAATTAAAACGTAATAGTTATATATAATATAAATTAAATAATTAATATATTAATAAATTTTTTCTAACTTTGGAATGATATTATATATTTTAATTCTCACCTTTCCACTTATATAATGAGGATATCATCGTTCTTGTACATGTGGACTACCACCTTACCGGAGTTATGTGACTCACTTTTCCTCACCACACACCATGGATGATATATATATATGTATATAATATGGTTTATATGATACGGTATTTATATTCATAAATTTAATCATTTATTTAATTTACTTATGATCTATTTGGGATATGTTGAATTGATATTATATTTATTATTTCTATAGAAGAATTTTGATTCGTTTAATAGAGTGTTTATAATTTTATTACTATTCACAATTTTAATGTTAATGGTATTTGATTATGTTAATTTGATTGGGTATGTATTATCATTTCATATGTTTTTTTATATTAATGTTTATGTTATCATATAAGAATAATTTCATACGAGGAGGCATTGATCTTTGTATGGGATGGGCGAGGCCCACTATACCATCTCAATGCATCAGTATATCTCATTAGAATATATATATATATATATTTAGACAAGGCCTTACCCATTTTTATATATGTCATGGAAAAATGCCTCTATGGTAGAAAATGAATCAACAAAAAGCGTTGACAGTATAACATGTCATTGAATGAAGCCCCGATGGTATTTTCTAGAAGACCATCATTATTCATTCCCACATTATGAATTTAGTTATTGGTATTACATTTGATTATTGGATTAGATAAAATATTTGTGTTTGAGATTTAGGATCATGTGATTATTTATATGGAATTATTTGATTATGATTTATTTATATCTTACTGTTCCCATGTTATTGATGAATTTTAATGTGTTTTAGTTTCATAACATTCTATATATATTATAACATATTTATTAATAAAATTTGTAATGTTCTTTCCCTTATTGATAATCTTAACTCAACCAATTTTTTATTTGTTATTTTCACTAGGAGACTAGGATATATATATATATATTGATTTATATGCCAGGATACACTAAGTTTGATAATGTAATTAAAATAAAATATTCTTGGCATATTTAATGTTTTAAAATGTATTTCAAATTTCAATTGCATACCAGATTTACAAATACTACTAACATATTTCAACCATTGAGATGTGGTTCTTAGTACCCTATTAAAATTTAATAATTTAGACATTGATTATGTGTTTCTAGGGATGGGTTATCTATATAATGACAACTTATGAAAGATATTTATGAACAAATAATTAGGTTTCCTGATAGAGAGTATGTTCGAACATGTGTGATGGAAGTCGAGAGTCAATGAAATGTATTCTTAGCCTATAGTTTATTTTGGGATTAATCTAATACTTCACGACATGTTTAAATTTTTTTGTGTATATAATATCCACTCCACATGTTATATCACGAATAAAATTTGTTTCCTGATATTAAATGTTTTATGTGATGTTGTTATTTAGTGGGGATTATGATTCAAAATTTTAACAATGTTGTAGGGTATTTTTATGTCAATTTACCGTCATTAATACATATTTTATGTTATGAACTGATCATCTTTTATGAGGTGTATATATATCTAAATTGAGATGTAATATCATGAATTTACTTATTCTCATTATAGTTTTTTGACATTATTTTTTCATGGGGGTTACTATTCAAATCCACCAATGTGGATACAATTTTATGATCCAATCTCATCATTTGTCATGATTATTTATTATTATGATTACATTTAATGAAATATAACGATCTATATCTCATGAAACTCTTGAATATTATTTCCCACATTTTATTTCATGATAATAAACTGATTCCATTCCTTTTCCCTACTTTAGGAACCCATTATTTGAAAAGACTATTTTTAAGAAAATTCACCATTATTTATCTCTTCGATCAAATACATGTTTTCTTTCAAAAAAATATTTTATAGCTATTTTTATAAAATGTAGTTTCAAAATTTATCCAAATAAATTATAATTTGTTTTTTAAAATTTATAATTATTACAAAATTATTTAAAATTAATATTAATGTATTTTCCATAATAATCTCTATTTGGATTTTTCACATCATGTGAATAGAATAGTTATTTTATCATTTATAGAATTAATTTTATTCCAGAATTCCTTGACTACTAAATTATTTCAACCATCTGTTACATAATTTCAATGTAATTTTTAAAAGAAAAGCTTGTTTAAAATTGTTGTTATTTTAAAGAAAATGTTTATTCGTGTGGATGTGTGATTTTACACAATGTTTGTTTTTAAATGATCCTTAATGACATTTTTAAAAGAAAGGTATATTAAAAATTATTTTCATTTTAAAAATATTTTTTTAAAATGGAAAGCCTATATTCAATAAAAAATATTATAAGTTATCTTTCAAAAAATTCCATTTACGATTACATATTTTTATGTAACGTATATGTTACTAGGGTTATGATCCAAGTAATTGATTCTTATAATTTATCTGAATGGTTTATGTTTTGATGAAAATAGGCTTATAAAACCAATTTAGTTCAATGATTTCTGCTATGAGAATTTTTTTGGACATGTTTCTTTTCCAAAAGTTATGATCAAATGATTATAAACCCAATTTCTATTCATTGGTTATGATATGTTGAAAGTATTTTTTGATATATTTAGACACATATGTTTGATTTTAATTATGTGATGGGAAATACTAATAATTTTCTATCATTAAATGGGTAATATTTAATCATTAATTACATCAAAGGGTAAATGTATATTGACCATCTATTTTTACAAATATTAATTAATTTATTTAATCATAATTACTAATAAAAAAACTGATAATTAAAAATCCTAGTATATTTGGAAGACTATGATCATAATTAGAAAACAAGAAAAAGTTTTAAAAAATATTTTTATTAATCTACATAACGAGATTGTAAATCTAATGGTTCTTCTAAAAATGTATATTATAACATGGAAAAATCATAAACTAAAAGGATCATATAAAAATAACTATATGGTTATAAAAAAGAAAATAAAACCTGGATTGAGGGTCATAAGTACAAATAGGATAACATAGAGTGCAGCGATCATGAATAAACATATTGTGTAATAACATATAAAACATGTAATAATATGATCATTAAAATATAGTAATGTGGAAAAAATATATATATTGTGACATAAACATAAAAAATGCCTAACTTCAAAGAGAATATATTATGGTGGAAAGATTACCATAATGAATTAAGTTTACACCCTATTCCTATAAATAATGTCTCCTAAAATTAAAAAATACCAAATAAATTTGAAAGATATCTAGTTTCACCAATAATAATATTTTAATTCATATGTGTACCACATAATTAATTCAATCCAAAGGAAAAAATGTAAGGGTTACCCATGAAATGAAAAGTTTATCGTAATCATGTCACAAGTCATAACCAGAGTGTGTATCATAATGGTATCTTATAAAGAATGTATTAAATCATTTTTATATGATCAAGAAGTAAAAAATTAATAATATATCATTAATAATTATGTGAAAAAGTTATAAAACAACAAAATTACTATATAGGTAATTTCGGAAATATTCCACATTTGTGAAGTACAAGGTAAAAGATTAAAGATTACTTTACAGTGGATAAAGGAATAAATATTTACATAAAACTAGAAAAGAACTAAAATAATTTTTCATTATAAAATGTATTATTTTATAATAATTTTGGTGGATTAAAAAATTCTACGGATTGTAAATGAAAATGGGAAAGAAACATATAAGTTCTATTTAATAGGGTTTTATTATAGAGAGGATTGGAGAATAGAGCCTTTGAAAACGTGTATTTAACCATAAAATTGATAAATTTATCTATATATATATGTTTGAAACATATATATTGAATATATGATAATTATTTAATAATAAAAAATATTTAAAATAATAAAAATGGTGATAAAGCGTTACCCAAATGAAATATAGAGGTTCAGGGAGATCTCATACCGTAGTTCTGAATACCTCCTACACATTCAATTAATGTCCTAGATATTAATATCAAATCCATTAGTTTCATAATTCACAACCTCAAATAAATATATTTGATTTATTATAATTTTATTATGTTCATTTATATTCATTTTAATTCATTAAAATGTTCATTTCTATTGTTCCCAGAGAGTTTGATTCCTGGTTCAATAATTTGTTAAATATTTGAAATTATATAACATCTTATAAAATGGGAATACTACCCAAATTTTTTATAAAATTATATTAATGAACTTTCATATGATTAAATTTGCTACTATATCATTTCATTATCACATTATGATGATTAATTTGATGAAACATTCAAGATAAACATTCAGTTTACTTTTTTCATTTTTTCTAACTATCCCAAAATACTTAAAATTTATATAATGTTATTGAAATATACACTTTAATGAATGTGAACCACATATAATATAAATAATTATGTCATTTTGATTAATTTTATATTAATTGAAATTTACATGAATGAATTAATGGAAATGGAAAACTCATCCTCCATGGAATTGGTTAAATGAAATAACATGGAAGATGGTATCATTTTTCTTTGAACAAGAATAAAATTGAAATAGAATGGATATAAGATATTAATTTTTAAATATAAAATTCTAGTATATAAATTATAGTTTATTTGATAATATTTTCATTATTATAGAGGTGACAATAAGGTTGAAAAAAAATTAAATATAAGAGGTAGATTGAAATTGTTACACCTTGAATATCACATCCTTGAATAACCCATTAAAGAAATAAGAAATGGTATATTGGTGAGACCAAAATTATTTAGATGTGGAGAGAGTGGGATTAGATTTTTTTTAAAGTTATTTGGATAACTTCATGAATTAGAAGGGTTTAATATAATGGGTGGTGATGGATGGGTTTTATAAGGGGGGTGGTTGTTGTGTTTATTATATTCATTTGTTTATCAATAGGTTTCAATTATATTATTAAATTTGATTATTTTGATTGTAAAAATTAAATGGTTAATTTTATTTATATATAATGTGTTCTTACAACTTCAATGACTAAAAAGTATCATGTAATTGGATTATAATGTTAAATACAGTAAGATATTGTATTTCACTATTCATCCAAAATTCGACTTTTTTATAAATATACCTAAAAACCACCATACCTATTTTTTTATTATTTGTTTTCAAAATTTAATACATATTATTGGAATTATTTTTAATATATGTGGAATTTTTTTAAAAAAGTTCTCTTTTATTTTAAGGATACGAATTTTAATATTATAATCAATTTTATTACCCATTGAAAATTTAAATATTTTATCATAAAATTATAATATTATCAAAATGAAATTTAATATTAATTTATTAATCCATTATAACACATCAAATTTTTATTTAAATAAATTTACCCATTGTTAAATTGTAAATAATAAAGAAATCAATTTACAAAACTACCAAAAAGAAATTTCTAATTTTCAAAATATTTTATATTTGTACCATGATACACATATAAAACAATTTAATTTATAAATTAACTAAATGTTATTTTAAATTTCAATATTTGAGGTTACTATTCTAATGTTCATATTAATATTCCTAATCACCATATCACTATTCCAATAGTTAGGTTACTATTTTAATGACTGATTTTTTATTTGAACATTTATATTTATAATGATCATATGGTTTCAAAACATTCGATATATACTTATTACTACATTAATTATTCATTAATTTATATTTTATTTAATTTTAATATATACTTTAATCATCAAATTAATATTTTATTAATAACATTATGTTTAATTCCTATAACATTTATCTTGATTTTAGCCATTAAGGTCGATCGAAAAAATCCAAACATTTATATTATTATTCTATTATTTTCTATTTATTATCCCATACTAAAAATTTGCATCCTTATTGATTAAGTATATGAATAATGTGTAGTTCCATATATATGTGAATAATTTTATATTGATTTCCCGATGTGATGTGTGTGCTCTATACTATATGATATAATTTTAAGTGACACGTTCAATTGATAAAAATTTGGGTCATTGGAACATATGTTGTTAACCTAAACATAAAATGAATGTTACAAGGGTGGTAAAACCACAAACAAAAAAAAGGTTACATGGGTGGGTAACCCATTCCAAAAGTAGATATGTGGGTGGCTAGACTAATCCTAACAAGTTATTAATTTCTTGGTCGGTAGACTCGAGATAAGGTTTTCTATGATTATTTTTTCCATATATCTATGTCTTATTCCAACGTTATGTTCTCATGGTTCAGGTTCATTGATTTCATGTTGATTCATGTCTTATGAAATTTCTATATTTCTACCATGACATAATATTTAGACCATGATATATAGGGTATGGTTCTCAAATGTTATGTTTATGTTATAATAAAATTGTGTTCATTTTATGATTACAAATATCTATTTTTTCTATACATAGCACACGATTTGTCCTTTAAAAAATTTTCCATTTCTGAATTTATAAAGAAATGTTCCCTTACGTATCATGTGTGGAGTTCTTTTCATCCTTAAATTTGTTTTAAAACCTTGTTTAGAACATAATCTAGGTTTTGAAATAGTTATTTTTCCTTTATATAAGTCGCAGAAATTATCCTCTACCCTTATATATTGTTATGTTTACCTTTATGTAGAATATATAAATTTAATGATACCCTTATGAAACTCTATGATTACCTTTATGAAACACATAAAAAATGTGTGTTACCCAACCACATTTCATATTAACCATTATAAAATGTATGTAATAGTCAATATATCATTACAAAAACTATATAATTCTCAATTTAACTTTATGAAACATTTATAAATTATTGTTCATTCTTATGCATGCTATGAAAATTATGTGTTACCCTTACTCATTATGCACTATCTTCAAGTTACTTTTAAAAATCATTGTATTTTACCTTTCATCATGTCATACAAAATTTTTGTAACCCATACAAAAACTATATTAAAAATTATTTACCTTTACATAATATGCTAAAATTTAATTTTACCATTACACGTGAATTTAAAAATATTCTAATTCAGGTATGAATGTATTATTTTCATAGATTACTCCCTTTTTTTCATTTTTCACTATATTTTGAGTTGTTTCATGTTTAATTCATGTTTAAAAAATTTTATAAGGAGTATATAAATTCATCTTAATTTCATAGAACAAATGAAAATATTTTTTATAGTGTTTTAAATATTATGTTTTAAAATGAATATATAGTAATATTTTCATGGTATTATCATTGACCTATTAAATCTATTTGAAAACCTTGATAACTAATGTTGATAATTAATCTATATCTGTAAAATTTTATAATTTTATATTAACCCCCTCTAGACCATCCTCCATCACCATACCATACCTAATAAAATTTATATTTAATTATTATACTAGTAAAAAATAAAATGAATAAAATATAAGGAAGATATTAATTAATAATGATAGATGATTACACAACCTAGTGATTCCTCCCCTAGTTCCCTTATTTATTATAATAATTATAATATTTTTCTTAAGCATTAAATTTAATTTCAGGTTATTTTTCATTATCAAATTAATTTTACCTGATTTAATTTGAACCATAATTATAATCTACTCGACCAACTACTAGGATTTTCGGAATGGCTAATTGAGTAAGTGTGCTGCAAGAACTCTACAAAGAACATATCATACATGTTCACTACCAAAACTACCAGAAAACACCAAACATACCATAATTTTTACTTCCCTATTTGATTCTCTATTAATGTTCTCAAATATTACTATTTTAATATATTTTTGACCCCTAATTATTATATTCCATTTAAATATTCTATGATGTATCCTCATCACATGGATCCTTATCCTATCATGTCTACACCGTCTACATTTCTTATAGTTAACTATTTTTTATTTTATGATCATGCTCCTTCATATTCTACTCCACAAAATTTAGATGACACATAGCATGAATGGGAAATTTCAATTAATTCGTTATATACCCATATAAAATAACCAAATGGTCAATCAAATTATAATGATCAACCATTATTAGATAGTTTTGTATAAGTGAAATAATTTATCACATCAAAATTTTAAGTCGTAACGTCTATTAATTTTACTATTTTCTTTTGTCTTTTTTTGTGGGTTCTTTTTGTATGTGTTGTGGGTAAACACATTTCTGTGAATTATAGAAAGTTAAAACATCAATATGGGTAAACTAAAATTATATAACCAAATGACATGTAAAAATGCCATATAGTGTATATGTTTTAGGGTGATGTTATCCAAGTATAGTGATATCATTCCTCTTCAGATAGTCTCATGTAGGAATATTAGTAATAAAATCAATGAAAATGAATGAGATGAGGGATGATTAACTAAATTTTTTTATTTAAATATATCATATTATATTATTCATATGAATTAACAAGTTCATTATAGTTTTTATTTAACCTTCTTAATGGTCATGCTCAAAAGGTGACATAGTAGATTGATCTTTGGGAAATTTGGAGATCATATAATCATGAGATTTATATTTAAAGGAAGAGTAGATTAAAACCTAATTTGATGGTGTTATAATCATTGATTACTATCTAAAAACACAATACCATGAGAGAAAATTTATTAGAAGTGTCAGGAGTTTAAGGTATTAATCAACATTAATAATTTGTAAATAAAAATTAAGTCATATTGTTTTTATTCATTTTTTTCATGATTAATAAAAACTAAAATTAACAATGTGATATAAATTACATAGACACATTGTGTATTAGAACAATGCAGGTGCATGTGACACATCCAGTACTTTTTATAAATAATTGAGTTTTACATGGCACTAAAAAAACAGAATGAAAATACTTATTTATTAAACAAAACAAAAATATCAGTTAGAATAATTTAATAGAATAGATTCATCCATAAATTAGAAACTAAATTATCCTATTTCAAATAGAATAATACACCATAAAATGAGATATAACCAATATTAATTGAACCAAATAAACCATATACATTAAAAAATGAACCTATCTATTCAAACGGATCCAACCCAAATATAAACTATAAAAAATGAAACCAAATAGACCAACACAATATTATACCATTATAAATAGTGATAATTCGATTTAAATACAATAAAACTAAACCAAAAACAGGAAAATCGACAGTCTTGTTTTGATTAGAATAACACACAATTAAATCCAATGTAAAAAATTGGAATGAGACAAAAAAAACTAATCATTGTTGAACCAATCCAAATAAAAACTTCATTCCAAAAATACAATTAAACTGAGAAGAAATATAATTATTTGAATTAATTAAAAGTGAAAAGATGAAAACAATATGATCTATAACTGAAAAAATAAAAAATTGTTGAATTTAATCTTTGAGAAATGAATGAAGGGTAAATTAACTAAATTAGGAGGGGAATAAGGAATTAAAAACTCATTGAATAGTTTTAATCAATTCCAAACATGAAATAAGTTATTTTAAAATACCTGACATAAAAAAACACTAATTATAGAAATACAACCAAATATAATTTAATGGAATATATTTGACTCCAGTAAATTTAAACTGAATTTAATAGAATTCAACTTAACAGATATAAAAAAACCAAACCATAGAAAACCACCTAAAATTTAATTAAATTGAATTGTGAGAAAATAAAAAAATGAAATAGCATATATTGATACAAAATGATTAGATTTGAACTATACATAATTCATTGGGACATAAAAGTGTGAAATAATCCTACCAATTTTTTCTTTAAACAGAACTAACTCAAACCAATTTGAATTAATAAAGATCTAATGAAAATGATTATTAATAAATTGAAGATCTAATATGGCTGGAATCAATTAAAATAGTAAAAAAATAATTTAAAAAAATCTACCAATGTAATCAATGTTCTTTATAATTTAATTGATTGTTTGGTTTTGATTTGTCCTATTTGCCTAAGAATAAGTCATTTATTTTATCAATATCATATTATTGAATAATTTTGTGTAATATTAACAAATTTCATTTGTAGTAAGAAAAACTGTGATATAAAGGTAACGTGCCTTCATAAAATTTTTATTGATCCAGAGGAAAATAGATTCTATATTTTTAAATGAATGACAAAAAAAATTTCAAGTGTTATTATTTTTATTCCAAATTTTGTAACCTATTTTAGTATTAAATATATTATTTATATTTTCATTAGTGATCCTTGGAGGTCCTTAATATGAAAGAAGGAAACATTGGACCAAATGTTCTTTTGTGAAAAAAATTAGTTGAGAAGCACAAGTGGATATTCTGATATCAACATATTCATTGAGTAATCACCACTAAGTATGGTCTCAAAAAAATTTCCTCTAAAATAACTACAAACAAGATGTTATATAAAACTATAAAATGTTAGTTTTTTTGGAAACATTAGTTATATAAAAGCATTAATGAGGTCAAAGAGTCAGTAAACAGATCCCAAATATTATGAATAAAATAATTCAATCACTCCAATCAAAGGATCATATGTTTTTTGATATAATAATATGAAAAATAAACTCATTATATGATGCATTTGGGGATGTAAAAAATGGTCGTAATGGTGGTTGATGACATGACACTCATGAAGCGATGAGATTGATTATAATTATAATATTGTTTAGGATTTATGTTATGTGAGTGATGATCATGATCTTTTTTATTGTGATGATAGAGATACTAATCTTTTTCATTATAGATTTGATAGAAATAAGATTACTTATTTTGATGGTTTTTAATGACTGAAACTGATTTTATGGATTGTATATATTTGTTATAGTATTTTTAATAGTTGAAAACTATTGATAACTATTAATTGATTAAATTATAAATATATAATATATAAGATACATATAATGTTTATTATGACTGTTATTCTGACTACATGGGTTTTATTGAAATTGAGGATATAATATATGGTATTTTAATTCTACTTATAGATAATACCCTATTGAAATTCTGCTAATATATCATTGGTGTTGAATTATATAAACACTTTTCATATAATTATTAGTATACTAAATATTTGATGGTCTATAACAATAGTTTCGATTAAAATAATTGTTATAGACCTATATCAATTAAAAAGGAACCAAAAAATACATATAAATATTGTTATATCATATGAAAATAGTCATATGAAATACACCAATGTGGTTGAACCATTGGTGTTGAGTAGTATACTTTCAGTGAACGGAGGTTTCTCAACAAAGTGGTATAACTCTTAATCGTTCACATTAAATTTAATTTATTCGTATACCACCTATAAATATATAGTATTAATTATAAAATATTGAATATATAATGTCTATTACATTTAATTTATATTATAATGTGGTAAAAACTATTTTATTCCACTGTAGAATCAAATGTAAAATGAAATTATTGATCATGCGTACATAGAATACCACCTCCATGTAGCAATATGATTCAATGTTCATCTCAATAACTCATTCATGGTTATAATGATGGAATTAATTTATATAAATGAAATTCATTAGATAATTATTATTTTATATATTTTAATATATTACCTACCGTATTACCATTCCATATTTTATAAAAAGAAAATGTGCCTCATGTGTACGTGTGGAACACCACCTCTAGGTAATGATGAGAT
This sequence comes from Viscum album, assembly GCA_963277665.1. Lineage (NCBI taxonomy): Eukaryota > Viridiplantae > Streptophyta > Magnoliopsida > Santalales > Viscaceae > Viscum > Viscum album. The sequence continues at coordinate 584,144,877 of OY728141.1, read as the reverse complement.
TCATTTTTCATCAGTGCATTATATGAATAATTATAAATGTGTATATAATGAAAAACATGATATGTATATAATGATAACTATTTTTTATTAGATAAAACTATGATATATGTTCATGTATGAGAACAATCAAATTGAAACATGAATTGAAAATATATTAGTTTTTAAATGCATTTTAATTTAAATAAAGAAATTGATAATAAATTTATAATTGAAAATTATAGAAGAATGATACATAGTATGTTATATATGATCATGGATCTAAAATATGTTTACAAAAAATATATATTTATGACATATAATGTTGAAGACATTTTTAGCGTGAAGGGATAAGAGGAAATGGTTTATGTTGTAATCACATTTTATTTCAGGATTTTTATGAAATATTTACATTAAGATAACAACAATGGTTCATATCCATGACACCCATTATATTTTATTTTAAACATGCCATTCTAATTATTTTTATGATTTTTTACTAATCTCCTCTCTTTGGTACAATAAATGAGTGAGAAAATATTTTTAATGAGAATACACCCTTATTTATTATGTAGTAAAAAAACATTTTATTTCATGATCATGATCATCAAAATGGTTTTATTGATTTTTATCAATTAATAAAATATTTTATAATATATATTGATTAAATTTTATTTTATCTACAGATGTTTAAAAATAAACTTTTTTAACAGCCGTTTTCCAAAACATGTCATTATTATATTTTTTCAAAAGGTGCGTATATAGTGTTCTATTTTAAAAAATATGATACGAACATATTATCACACCATTTGTACTACTCTTTGATTCAATTTTAATATATATTTTTTTATTTTTATTTTCTTATAATATAATTTTCTCAATATTCTTTGATTATTTGATAAACAAATTTTCAAAATAAAATGATAATTTTCTCATGTTTTTAATGTATTGTTTGAATTATATATTAATGATATTTTTCATATAATTAGATACCCATTATAATTCTTATTAATCAAGGGTGATATGATCATATGATACCATACACTTTATTTCTATGGTTATCTTCTTATTGGGATTATTTCTGGATGATTATATGTAACCCATTGAGATAACATGGGTTAGTCAAGTTATTATAAAGCCTTTATGAAACATATTTCCTTTCCAAAAGTTATGTTGTGATGAAATGATGATGATTTTATGAAACAAGGTTCTTTTCTAAAGGAAATGATATGATTATATGAGGAATGTTTTATGAACTTATTGAACCCATAGATAGAGTTTTATTTTTATAAAGGGTAGGATATTAATTACACATAATTCCAATGGATTAGATACAGATATATATCTCATGAAATAATAAGAATGGAATATGGGAGTCAACCCATTTCAAAAATGGAATTAATCATCTATGATATTATAAGGATTTATTTTTTACTAATGAAATGATGGATAGGTGTTTGAAACAAATCCACCAATATAGTTTTGGAAGTGATAATTTACTAAGGAAATGTTTTTCTATGCTTATGTGTATGATAAATTTTCATGTATATTTCATACGATATGTTCTCATTGTTCATTATTTCTTATTGAAGATTTTTTCATAATTTATTTCTTACATTATTCATTATGATAAATACTTATTCTATAATCTATTATTAATGATATTTGGTTGATTGGGAATGATTATCAATATTTATGATCATGTTATTATACCATAATTGTAATATGATGATCAATTATGACCACTCACTGATATCCCTTTTTTACCCTTACTCATCATCTGATCTCACCCTTTCTTATGGTTTCATTCATTAATTTGTTAAGAAGGGTTAAATGTATGGTATTTCATAGAAAAATACTATTTGAGAAGATATTTGTCAGATATTTTGAAAATATTTAATGAAATAAAATGATTATTATATAATCAATAAATAAATGAAAACCATTATTATTCATGGGTGTTTTTTGTATATATTTAATATTCATAAAAAATGATGTAATATCAATGTATTCAATGCTTAGGTCACCACACTTGTTCATTAAAAATAATAATAAATCAGCACACCAATACCACTCATTTTTTAGATCTTTCTATGCATCAACCATTACATAAAACATGTATCATGCTTCTCATATCTCAAGCATGGATAATCATAGGATACCCTGATATTTGGAAACCCTAATATAAAACATAAATCTCATGAAATATTAGGAAAATTTTGTGTAACTCATTCATAGTTCTTGAGTCACCAAATATTTGAGACATATCTCATCATTTAAATGAAACTAACCGAACAACATTTCCATTCTAGGAATATCATTCTGATTGATATACCAAAAACCTTATCGTCAAACATACTACATGTTTGAGGGTTATCCTCAACTCATATTCCAGCAACATAGATGAAAAATAGGAATAACATACTCATGAAATCACACTGATAAAACCCTACAACATAAAGTTGTGACATATATGTTTTATTCTAGATTACCATACCCTCTATTATGTTTTTTATAAACCCAATATGGCCACAAATAGTCATGGTATATATAAACATTAAATGAAACTATATAAAAAACAAGTATAATACACAAGAACCTTACACATAAAACATCATAATGGAAACACAACCCATGCTTTATTTATCATTTTATCCCCATCCATATATTATCAAGACAACAATATTCAAAAGTAGTACCCACATCCAAAAAATATTTTGTTAATATGTTTTAATATCATAGTTTAATGAAATAAATAATAGGTATACAACCATTTATTCTCTTTTGCTCATATCATAGTAATATCATTACACGAGTGATAACAAAATCCCACAAAACCCTATATAAAGGGTTGATATAATAAATAGATATTGTTAATATAGTATATATATATAGGATTTAGAATATCACATAACCTATTTTTAGTATAATCATAATTTTTTTCATAATGAGTTAATGGTAAATAAATATTTTGTTAGAATTTAGAGAATAAAATTATTTATAAATTATAATTGGAATTTTATTGAACTGATAAATTAATTAAATCAATATTATTGTTCATGTAATAAACTTTTAACCATTTACATTAACTATAAAATATCAAAATTAATGATTAGTTTAATTAATTTTCAATTACATGTTATTGTAGAAACCCCTTTTAGTGTCTAAATTGGTAATTTATTTAGATTATTCCTCATTATAATTAAATAAAGTGGTCACACAATTTGATTTTTTCTATATATAATATAATTTTATTAAGATTCAACAATGCAATTATATGTGGAAACACAATATAAGTAGATAAAGACACATTAGTTGGTCATCCCATGTCATAGTCAAGGAAAAAACCGCATGAAGTTATAAAAATTACATTGGAATCCCATATTCTAAGTATAATGCACATACATTGACCCTCTTACTCTCTTGACCATGAGATAAAATCCCATAAATCATAATTTCCATTATCATTTTTATCATTATCGGTGAAATAGATTGAAAATCAAAATGAAAATCATAAGAAACAATAACATCCTTGGAAATATAGACTTCCTTCAAACATAGTATGGCTGGTCATAAGCCTTATTTAGCTACCATGTTTCGATATTTCACAAACTATAGAATACCTAACCTAAATAGATATAAAATATGAAATTCACCGATACATTTTTATAGAACCACACCACAAGTATATGTCCACTGAGTGGGACCCAATTCAAATAGGTCACTATATAGATTTTAGTTGTGCTCTCGATATGCTCGAGGTTGATTGATAGCATCTTAAGACTATGGTGGTAATGTAAGGAGAAAATACATTCATAACTAAGTGAAAAAAAACTGTAAATAAAGACATTAATGTATAGCATATAATGATTTAAAGATATGTTATAAAAAGTTACGATAAATAAAGGATATCATATGATACATCAAAATGAATTGTGAACATGTCAAGAAATCTAACATATCAATTAGGTTATATTCATTTCTATCTCAAGAAACAAAAGAAAAAAAACTAAAATACTCCCCTCAAAATGGTTAGGATTCTTAGCCTTATCCCAGTATCCCATCATCCTTCTCCATAGTTCGATAATGTTTCTCATATTCAGTTTAATCACTTTATCTTTACGTGTAATCATAAATTCTCACTGGTTACTACCTAGTGGCTTGAGAAGAGTTTGAGTATGATTAAGGGGCACAATCCATGTAGTTTGACCCTTTGAATTTTTCTTACATTGTTGGTTCTTTGAAGATTCATTCTTATGTTTTGGAGGTACTTGATGTTAAACCCTTGATACAAGAACCCATGACGTGTGAGGTTACTTCACATTGAGAGAATAGAGTTAAAAATCAGTCGAATCGTCTACGTGGTTTCATTTATATGGATGAATCAACTACATTAAACAAATATATGGATAGATTTTATATTTTTATCATCTATGTGAATCATATAGGTGATCCAATCATGTATGTGATAAAATTAGCTATAAGAGAGAAAATCATCTACATGATTTAATTTGACATATCACATGGCATATAAGATGTTGGATTTTTATACTTCTTAGAAATTTTCTATGTCGATAGGAATCAGTGATAAGTAATTTGACTGTATAGTTAATTGTATATGTGGTGTTTGGTTATGTAATGGGAATAGTCTATGTCCCAGGTGATCGAATACATGGAATTTGGCTACATAAGTAATTAAACATTATGGTAAAATGGATATTTGGTGCTTCTGACTACGTGCTTCTTCCGACAACATGAAATCACCTACATGGATATTTATTCTATTTTATTTGAAACAATAGTGAAATATATTTATTGGCTTCATTCTAGGTACTTGAAAGATTGATTCATTAAAGATAATTAATTCCTTGATTTATGAGGTGGTCGAGGCTATAAACATGCATTGCATGTGGATATTAATCAGATCCTCAATGAATGTAATTAAATCAATGTGAATTGAAATTCAGATATTCCTATATTTTTCAACATGAAAATTATGTTCCCTCCCTATTCTTCTTCATGGTGTCCTTCTCTTGATACAAGATATCCAAGAACCCTTTCGTTTAGAGTTATGAAACCCATCTACTCGTTTCTGGAGTAATCCGTACATAATCCTATCTTTAGTGAAACCCTTATTTTTGGTTCTGTGATAATCATATGGCTTATTCTTACATGAATGGAACTAATTTCTTATCATATTTATGAGAAATCATAAATTTATCATAGTTTATATCTTTTGACCAAATAAAAATTATCCAAATAATGATTTAACTAGATTAATAAATAATTTGTTATTAATTTCATATTGACATTATTTATACAATGATAATGGTTTACCTAATTATTTTCTATATAGTGTGATATCAATTATATGATTGTTATCATGTTCTCATCATTGGAGTATCTTTTGGAAAATGTATAAATATAAATATCCTAAATAATATGATAACAAATGGGTTTATGAAATTAAAGAATATGCATGATTATAATATAGATTTCCATGTTATTTAATATCAATAACTGTGTTGTAATGTGATTGTTTAATCTAATATGGTATTCCAGGTGATTAGTGGAAATTATAAATAATGTAAATCGTATTTATGATTTTTTATGATAAAAATTGAAAAGTCATATTAAAAGATATTTGTTTTTCAAATAGTTTCTAGAAACTAGTTTCAATTGTAAGAGAATGTTTAGCTCTTCATAACATGTTACAAATTGATATCATTTGTCTCCCATTTTTGGAACATGTTACTAATGAATCAGTTAATTAAATATGAAATTTAATTTATTTCATGAAAAAGAAAATTTATAGGGACTTATTTTCCAATTTTCTTGACAAGGTTGAGCTCCTTTTGTTGGATCTGTGTGATCTTAATTATTTGTGAATACTGGATGATTTATATTTGGGAATATATTTTCCATTTGATAATGCTTTTTTCCCTGCTTATTTTTTTTATCCTCTAAATGTGATCCTTGATATATAATGTGATATTGGTTGAAGCTTCACAAATGTGATATGATATATGTATATTTAAGCTTGTTATGGTTGAATTTATGTGTGTTGGGGGGGGGGAAGATGATGTGGAATATATTGAAGCATATAATAGTAGAATAAATAGTATATTCACAAGGGTTTTGGGGATATAACCATAGATGATGGAATGGGTAGAAGCTGTGATTACCGATTGATATGATGCAAATAGATGGTTGTCTCACAGTTGAATATTTATAGGGTCCATGGAAGGTTTTCTTGTATTATTCGAATTAATTTCCCTACAACAAGAGGTTTCCAGATGTGTTTTGTTGTATGTTTCTTCTTGGTGGGGTGTTAGAATGGTTTTCCAATAGTATCTAGACTATAAAATGATTCTAATAAGTTATAAATAATTTTTTAACCTGAGACATTGTTATCATTGGAATGAAAATGATGAATATATTTTATTCTAGAGAAATAATGGTCTCAGTTCATATTATTCATGGAGGTAATGGAAATTACTATGATGTTTAATGTAATGTAATTTGGAATGATGTTAATTTTTAATTAATGTCCACAGATTAATTAATGTAATAAAATTATATAACCAAAAGTTATAACTAATGTATCACTTTAAAAATCATTTCTCTATATAGGATATCTAGTCTTAACATTGGAATTTGGGAGTCCAAGAGATGATTTTTGTTGTTCATTGAAATTCTATGTTATGTTCATAGTGTGGTTATCAGTTATCTTATATCCTATATATTCAATAATTTCATATTCTTCCCTAATCATGTTGTATGGGGTGATTGAGACCTATTGGACTCTATGAGGGTGTTTTACCAAACATCTATATGGGAGGATGAATGGATGATAACTCCCTTTGGCTTCCATCTCTTCTCTCTATAGTTACATTGCTATTATACTGAGATAGAAGTTTCCCATGTATGTGGGTATAGTTTTATGATAACCTATGGTTATTCACGGATGTATTACTGAATATATTATCCAATGGATTATTATATGTATAATGTGTATTAGATATGAATGATTGATATACATAATCCGAGTATGGGATGTGATGGCTTGTGGTATAATACTTGATGTATGATACTCATCCTACTGGTTGTGTTGGATCTCAAAAAATAAATGGTTATTGTATATAGATATGTTTTTATGTAGTTATGATGTTTTGTACAAGGTGTATGTTGTGATACCTTTCCTAGGTGTCATAATGCTATATTACATATGGTAGAGATGGATAAGGATGTGCAATGTTGGGTAAGAGGGGGAAACTACTGGGAAAGCTAGAGATGTTTACCCTTTATGTTTCATTATATAATATTCTCTATTGTTTGAAATACTTAATGAGAGTTATATATTGTGAGATTTGGAAAATAGAGTATTTATGTGAGATTTAGTAAAATCATTGTTCACTGTTATTTAGAATTATATCTTTATAATTTTTCATTAGTGTCTCCAAGGAAGATCTTACTAAGTATATTGATCATCCCACATATTTATAAATGTTTTTCATTTCTTTTGTAGTTCGTTCGATATTATGTTAGATATTATAGGACCATTATTTTTCAAGGGTTATGCAGTCATCATGGTAACATTCATCCTCTCATTTTTGAACTTATAGTATTCATTTTTGTTGTTTTATTACTATAGGTCATTTATTGGATGAACATGGTATTATTTATATGTTTGAGTAGGTGTGGGTTGGTTTATATGTCATATATCTATATTTTTTATTTTCTCCTAGAGGGTAAATCCTCCCATATGTGTTCTTATTATACCTCTCAATATAGTATCCCATAGTGGACCTACAGAAGGTGGGTCTTGGGCAGTCACCCTCTCCCATCCCTCATTTCTAGAATATGGTTTGTACCATTTGGGGGTGGGGTTTTGGAATGTGTGGTATCAATGATTTAGCATAATGGATATGAATGGTTTTTGGAGTTATGCATAGGTGAGGATGCATGGGTTAGTTGGGAAAGAGTTTCATCTAAGTTTAGTAACCAATATAAACATGGCATTACATCTTAGACACAATTATTTATGTACCGCAGTAATCAAATGCATAAACCATTTTGATTTTTATGCCTAATAAATGATGTGATAATGGATGCATGTGATAGATATAAGAAATGATCATTCAACACTATTCTCTTTTCATGTGATTGAAATTTTTAGACCTTGAAATATGTTAAAACATTAAAAATATATAATAATATATTAATTAGTTTAAATTATTCTATATCTTAGGTTTACAAATATAATAGATTTTCATTTTTGTTGGCATGGCTCTAGGTCAGTGTTCTAATCAGTATGGTGGTTATGATGTTGTATAAGATGTTATAGTAGATTAGCATAGAGTGGAGGTTGATGATTGAGACATATAGAGAAGGAAATTTTTTAGAGTTTAATAACTAGAGTCTAAAAAAGTTTGAGGGTTTGGTTTTCAGGTTTAGACACAGATGAATGGCTAGAAAATTTAGAGATACTCATCAATTAGATACATTCTTAGAAGGATCACTCAGGTTCTTTCGTTGTGAAGATCAATTATGGAATAATGACATATGGTTAGTACTTATTCCTTTGGGATCATGAGGAGTCTGAAGTATTATAGGAGAGATTTAGAGATAGTTTCTTATCATAGTTCCTTTCTTTGACCACAATGGTGGCGTGTCTCTATGAGTTGGTTACCCTTCGACAGGGGAGATGTAGTGCATGATTTTTTGGGATATATTTCAACAACCATCAACAATATTATTTTTTTCTTTTTTTAGACGAGGAAAGATATATAAAAAATTTTGAGGAGTCAATATATATATAGACCATGTGCAAGGTCAACCTATTTATATGAAAGATATATCTCAAGGTGTTGTAGGGAGTACATATTATTGATAACATGCTAAAGAGAATTTAGACATCATGATATGGGATTCATCATGAGTCCTTGAAATATGGAGTTGTGTTTTGAGGATCCCAGTTACCTATACAGAAGAGACTTTGGTAAAATTGTGTTAGTTCCAATACCTCATCTTCTTGTTTCTCCATGGAGAGGCTCTTAGAATTATTTGGAGGGATAATATGTGCATTTTTATTGTTGAGTCAAAGGACACCATCAAAAATAGTTCCCAACATTTATGATAATTATGTGTGCTACATGTGTTCTACTACAGGTTCCCTCATTAAGGAAGTATCAGCTGAGGTAGTATGATGATGGTGTTATAGTTTGAAATCAGCATAAAGTAGATGGGGAAGGCAAGGTTAATCCCCATGAATCTCTATTTACCAATTGTTCAGAATTTATTTTGGAGGTGGTTGTCATATTACTCTGAAATCTCATGAATAAGTTCATTATCAACTTCACTCTTTAGAATTTCCAGTGCCAGTCAAAACTGATTTCATTTGAGGTACCATTTTATTATTTTCTATATTATTGTATTATTACTTTTTATTTAGTAGTCTCAAAACACATTATACCACCATCCCACATCCATACTTTGGGAACTAAGGTAGAGAGGCTTCTACTTCCCTTTACCTTTACTATTCATGATATAGGTCAAGAAAACATGTATGAAGTATTTTTAGATTACGAGCTTACACTATGGTAAAACTACTCATGAAGAGGTTTTTTATGACAAATGATATAGAAATATGACGTAAAAATCTCTATGGATTGGTTAAATTTGACGTTAGATGTTGTGGATTACATTACGTGTTAAGTTGTGTTCTATGATGCTGATGGAGAGATAGTAATATTTTTGGAAAAAGAGACCCTCAGATGGGTCAGATGCATGTTGGGTCCTTGATATCATTAATGATTGATTTGATAATGATATTATCAAAAGTTTAGTAGCATGTGTTATATAGGTTTGTGGAATATTACCCTATTCTCTCTCTATATATTTTTTTAGCGTTACCCCCTAAAACATATATTGATTTTGGGACCGATCTATATCTTTATGTGTCTCCAATCTCAACGTGTTCGTATAAGGTAATGCCTTAAGATTCGTGAGATCTACGGGTTAAGAATGATGATCTGTTGTAGTAATTTTTTAGACTAAGTGCGTCACTATGGGGTGCACTATATGTTTTTTCTTGAATAAGGATATTGCTCATTTGTGGATTTATATCAATTACCATAATATGTACCATGTGATAGTGATTAACCACTAACATCTATAACTGGTTGATGATTTATTGCATGACCTAAAAGGGAAAGATGATTCTCAAAAATTGATTTTTTTCTAAGGTTATCATCAGACTCTAGCTAAGGATACAGATATTAAGAATACATCTTTCGGTTTTCATCATGGGGATTAAGAGTTTTTTATGATGTTATTCATTATGTTGAATTCTATAGTCCATTCATGGGTTTGAAGAACACAATATTTAAAGAGTTGCTAGAGCTGTTAATGGATGTTTCCATCAATTAAAAACATCTATAATTTACATCTTAGCCGGATAATCTGGATCATCTATGTTCAATTTTTTTAGTTACACATCGATGGTATCAATTTAGTATGGCACTGATGTGTTATTTATATGATTAGGAATCTATTTATTAATGTATGTGGTGTTCCAATAAGGATTAGTTGTATATAAATCAAATATAGAGGTGTTTGTGTCTTGGGAAACCCCAAATATAGTTGTAGATGTGAGGAGTTATAGGTTATTATAAGAGATCTGTATTTGATTTCTCTAATGTTAAACTCCTATAACTACATTGAACTGGAAGGATTATGCATTCTTATTAACTGAACAGTGTGTGGAAACTTTTGATAACATGAAGTATAAGTTTTTTAGAGCTCTAGTTCATTGTTTTCTATGATATATAATTTAGTTTGAGGATTTATGTGATGCTTCAATTCCTATATTGGGGTGTGTTCTGATATAGTTGCAATTAGTTTTTTATTATGGTTCTTATCAGTTACATCCCCATGAGAATAATTAATCCACTTGTGATCTTGATTTGGAATATGTGGGGTTTTTATTGATGGTTTGTTGAAACTAACTCATTGGAAAGTGTTTTATTATATTTTTTGAGTATAAAGGTTAGTCGTATGTCTTCATCCACCATGACTTGCACTTGCCTCATTGTCAATGGATAGAATTATTGTTGGATTTTGACTTAGTGATTTCATGTACACTAGAAAATGAAAATTATACAGCCAATGCATGGAGAATGAAGTCATGTAGTGATACCATGCATGAAATTTGATATCCCATTGGAGTTCTGGAAGAATACTCAAAAACTAATCTAGATACTAGGGAGGTTGGAGGAAGATAATTTTTTTTCTAGATGATGGTGTATTTAGTTTTTGGTAGAGTGGGAGGAGGATTCCAGTCCATGGGATTTTGAGGTAGAGGTCTGGATGGATCTTGTTTCGTTAAAAATTCCCCAGATTGCTTCTATAAGGATGGAATGCACTGGGTGTTGTTCTAATGAAGGATTTCAATTCCATTAATGATTCATTAGATGGTTCATTATGAGTTCCATTTATGAACATTATTGGTATATCCCAATGTAGAGGATATTTTCTGAGAATTTAGGGGTAAGGTTTGGTGGCATGTTTTGAAGCGTGCAATTATAGAGGTTGTTCCCAAATGTTAGGTATGCCAGAATCCAATGGATGATCACCATGTTCCAAATGGATTTATCAAGCCATTTGATGTTCCCCTGTTGAAGTGTGGGGAAATATCATTGGTAATGATTAATTGATTACCATGATATTATGAATTATATGATTCCATATGGGTGATAGTGTATTATTTGATGAAATCATCTTTCATTTGGTGATTAGGGAGTCGAGCATAGTGGATGTTTTTTCAATGAATTTTCTTGAGGATTTTTTGAGACTACAAAAAGTCATGAGGATGATAATATCTAATCAATAACATCTTTTTCATCAATAATATTGATAGTTATATAGAATTTTGTTGGGAATTAGTTATGTCTTGTCACTTCTTTTTTTCCAAAGGTAAACTGTTAGATCGAGTGGTCCAGCTATACATTTGAAGACATCATTTACTCTTGTGTCCATGATTTTAAAATTCCATTGATTATTAACCTTCCCCTGGTCAATTTATCTTAAAATAATATTTTACACTCTAACACTTGTATGGATACATTTGATTCATTGTATGCTCAACAATTCCATTATCAATTATGTTTTACTAAGGTCATATTAGAAAAAATTCTTAGTGCAGAACATTTAAAAAATACAACAGGGATGGTACATATATTTTTTAAAGGATTACAGCGGCTCATGATTGTCTAAAATACTTTTTCATTCATTGGGGGATACCTCCAAGTTTAAACATTATAAATAATGTGTTCTTGAAGGTGACTCTTCATCATTGGTAGTGAAGGTTTGGTTGTGAGAGTAAAATTTTTCCAATTTTTCTGACCATTCATGGTGTTGGATTTTATTGGATTTGTGGTGTATCATATAGTTTTTTCCCTATAAAATATCAAAATACATGATGTTATTAAATTTTCATACGAACTTATTTATCTTCATGACGACTATTATGTCATCTATTGGAGTGAGAATGGTGTTTTGGATGATATAACCTTTGAAGAGTTGCCTATGGGACCACAAACTACATTGATAAGGTTTTTGAAGGGACCATTATCTTCATGGTTTGTATCTTATGAAATCAATATATTGTGAAGGAGATTAATATTGAAAATGAATCACATATGTGCCCTCAATACCTTTTTTTATATTTATCTCTTCTATTGTAATATTTTTTGTTTTGGGGATTTGTAACCCTTTTGAATGTATAATATGGTGTTTAATTATTTATTGTAGTATATTTTAACTCATTTTAGAGGAATATCCAATGGGAGTGTTTTAAGAACTATTATTTACTGTTAAATGGTTTTAAAATGTTCCTCTAATGAGCTAGATAAACACTTCTGATGAAGATATCAATGATAGGAATCTCCCTGGGAGGATGCTCAAATGTCTCCTCTTTATTTATTCGATGGTTATGGTTTTTAGTTATGACAATGGGAATTTTTTCAGTGGTATCTAGTATAAGAGGACAGATCCATGTAGTCTATCCCAACATGAATTTTAGGTTTTGATAGATTGTATAAAGAGGATTAAAGTAGTTTTTGGGTGGGTCAGATTCTATAAGATGGAAGAAAGAACCCATGATATGTCTGGGTTTTTTCACATCAAAGGAATGTGAATTATTGAATGTAGAATTGGATGTATTTAATTGGTTATATGTCCAGATTAGATACATGAATCGGAAATGTAGTATTATTGGATTCTTAAATCTTATAAATTAATCATCTATGTGAGCCAAACAGCCACCTGATCCAACTGGCTATGTGATCCAATCAGTTAAATGTGTAAATCAGATATGTTGTGGGAAATTAGCTACATGGAATATATCTATGTTTGGAATTGGTTATATATGATTTGTCTATATTATGGGAATCAGCTACACCATGGTGAATCTTATTTATGGAATTCATTTATGTGTGGAATTTGAATACAAGAAAAAATAAATATGTGTAATTATTTTATGTAGCTAATTTGGATACATTTTTAAATGGATATGTTGGGATTTTGGTTACGTGGTACATATATCTACATGAAATATTATACAAGGAGATATCTTCCAGCTTCATCGAAATGGAAATTATTTTCATTCAGTGTTGTTGATAAAATGAAATAAAAATTTTATTCATAGAGGAATATTATATCCTCAATTTCACGAGGTGGTAAAGGATGTAAACATGTCATTGTGAATGGATTTTAATGATATCCACAATAGTTGTAATTAGAACCTTTCCATATGAAATTATGATGGCCTCATATCTATTGATGTAAAAAATGGGGGCCCTTCTCCCTATTTCTTTTGAGTTGGGTTCTATTGAGACCTGATCTCCTAGAACCCTTTCCTTTGGACTAGTGGAGCCCTTCAATTGGTGAATCATGTTATCCAATGGAATCATTCTAATATGGAATTGTTTTTTATCCAACATGATTGGTTTCAATGGAATAAAAATGATGAAAATATGTTAATCTTGAGAAACCATGGAATCCATTTAGTTTAAGCCATGTGTGAATGGAATTTACATTAATGATTCATGTAATGTAATGTGAAATAATGATTAGTTAATTTATTTTTAATATATTAATTAAAAAATAAATTTGTAAATGGAAAATATTTAAATAATAAATCACTTTAAAATTATTGTGTTACAATAGGATATATTGTGTATTCAGTTGTATCCTAGAGTATGAGAGACGATGGAAGTAGTTGAAACTATGACAATGTTATTACTATAGTATTGTTGTGAGGTATATTATATCATATATATTATGTGATTTCATTTTCTACCATACCCAGGTCAGTTATTGATACTTCCACAAAGTTGATTATGAGATGGTGTTCTACCCTACATCATAGTGGGAGGATGGATAGATAACTACTCCCTCTGGCCCTAGTCTATTCTATATGTTGTTATTTGCAAAGGTATTCATGGTTTTTTATTTACACATATAGGTTTGTATAATTTATTTTGGGATTATGGTTTTTCACAGACATGTATTCCATAATGTAGAATCCATAATATAATTATTTGTATAAAATTTATATGAATTGATGGTCTGATGTGCTTACTCAATGTGTTGGCATTTATTTCTTGAGCTTTAATACTCAATGTATGATACATTTCATACGGGATGTGGTGGCTCTTAGAATAAACTTTTTTACCATATATGGATATGTGGATGGGTTTATGAGATGTTGTGATGCATGATGTTCATATTTTTATTTCTTTCCAAGGATTCATTGGGATGACAAAATTTTGGATAGAGATGGATCAGAACGTTTGACGTTGGGTAAGATCGACAATATTCGGGGAAGATGGAGCAAGGTACCCAGAATGTTCCATTATATCATATTCTATCCGGTATATGATACTTAATAAGAGTTATATAGTATTAGTATGCTAATATAGTATATCTATTTAAGTGATGAGTTAGTTTCCCTAATGTTAACTATTTCAAAGCAATATTTTGTTATCTTTTTCACAGGAGGCTTTTGGGAGGATCCTACAGAGTATACTATTATGCTCATGCTACTTATATATAAATTTTTATTCATTTAAATTTTATCATGTTGGATATTGAGACCCATTTTTTTAGATAATTGTTTTACTAGAGTAGTTGGGGATTTATAGACACCAGAGTATATGCATTTTGGTAATTGTAGTTTACCTTTTAGTTTTTTTAGTGCTATGGGACATTTCCTATATTGACATGGGATTCTTTAAATGAATGAGTGAGTGTTTTTTGGGGTATCTTAATTTTCTATATCATATTAATTCTCTATTATAGATTAATTCTTCCCATATGTGTACTTATTATACGATCATTGTGATTCTGCAACCTAGGTCATACTATTGGTGGGACTAGGAAAGTTACCATATCCCTTCTCTCATTGGTTTCCCATGAGTGGTATCATTTGGGGGTAGGGTTTCATGACATTAAAACACAATTTTACCTCACCAATGATGACTATAAACATATCTAGGATGAGAAATATGGTTCATGATGGTAGTAACACTAAATAAATAAAGGAAAAACTGAAAAAAAAAACTTCAGCCCTCAGTTTCTATGGTGAAACATGTGATCGATAATACATTGAATGAACTATGATTATAATGAACCAAAACTTTCATACATATAAATTAAATAATATTATGGAAAATATTAATTATGTTACACAAATACACACCTGAGGATCATGATTGTATAGTGCCTTTGGAATCCTATAAATATAAACAGATGGATTGTAGTTGAACTATATCACAAACCTTTATGTTCTCCATAACTATCACCCTTCATAGAATTATAATTCACAACACATTTTTTTATAACCCAGGTAAATTAAACATTATAATATGTGATATTAGATGTTCATTATGGAAAAAAAATGTTGATATGTGAGCATTCCATGAGTATACGTGTTTCATAACATGGAAATAACTTTTGAAAACCATACCCTGCAAATTAAATATCCAAATCTGGTTCATGAATCAAATATTGGAAGTTTATAGGACATGGGTAATAAGAGAATCAAATAATATGAGTCATGATATTATAAAATTGTAATAATTCATGGAATTATGGCATTCAAAAACATATATAAAATCATTTCAATTGGCTCACTACAAAAGAGATCATAGTTGAATTTTTTCACTCCCTAAACCATAATAGTAATCAAATTTTTCTCCCATTACTAACAAAACTAAAAACGTCCCTTACAGTACTGGGTTCACTCCGCATACATTTATGTTTTTCTAATGAGATATAAATCACTAACCAATTAATTGGTGAGATATATATTTTCAACCCAGAAGATAATGAAAACAATATGTATGTCTCCAAAACATCATGAAGCATTCATCAAATTTTAACTAAAAAATGAAATGGGTTTCCGGAAAATTTTCTCATTGCATAACATGTGAAAAATAGATACGATTCATAATTATTTCATCATTTCATTATAATATAACCTATTAAATGTTGAGAGTTTAATAATAATTTTTTTCATGGAGTAAGACATAGAATAGAAACGAGTTTCATAAACATCATTCCATCAAAAACTAAAACCATTCAAACAAAGAATAAGAATAAAATCCTTAGATCATATACCTAGTTTGGAAGTTATAATATCAATGAATATCATCATAGATATAAAATGAATTTGATCAATTTTTTAAACCAAATCATCAGTAAAATATCCTATTCTATTTGAAAAAAACATTCTAAAATAGTAAACATTTTGAAAATATTATTCATTGAAATTAACCATAAAAACATATAATGGATGGTGTAAAGAAAATAATGTCCCTCATGGTGAGAAATTGTATAAATGTAATTCTTGCTTATTTAATCTACTTTTATTAAATTGATAATGAGATTATTCCATTGGAAATACCTCAAGGAAAATTATAGTGGAATAACATCATTGATCGAAGTATTTCTAATGTAATCTTAACAAATGCCCCAAATGGTGTCACCACAGAGGTCCATCCATCACAACAGATTATGTGCAACATTTATCATATGATAACATTATATACACCAGTATTATGGTTATATCCTAGATATGTGTTGTTGGGAGGCTTGTTTAAGTAAAAACTATGGGATAACTAGAATGACACAACTATGTGAGACTCCTCCTTCACCCATTGTTCCAAAATTGACTATAAATTAGACTATTGGGATCCTTTACTAAATTGACTAGAAAACATAATGAAACCTCAAATATCTTATCATCATATTCCTTCTTCCAATACATAATAACCTTTCATGTAGATTCCTATGATATGAAAGAAGATGAAATTAAAGGTGTTGTAAGATTACAATAACCTTATTGTTTAAAAAACACATATGTGATCAAACTCTTCTCGACTATGTACACTAATTAAAAGTCCCATTCATTATCCTATAACATGTGATAAATTCATCCAATGAAATTAGAGGAGACCCATGGAGCCTTGATCAAGGCCTCTCTAAAGTGTATTCTCCTAGGTTTTACATTACTTAATGTTCCCTAATTTTCAGTATTATATTATCAATATTATCCACTTCATGAGGCCCATCCCTAACATGAAAATACACCTTATTCTCTCCTAGCCCTAAAATCCATGTTCGATACATTAGGGCCCTTTTTATTTCCACCAATTTTTGGTAACCGCTTTCCTCAGTCCCCTTTTCAATGGGGGACAAAGCATATGTATTACATAATTTTTATAGAAATGTATTAAAAGAGAATAGGGAACATCAGTGTGTCCTCTATATTATATATTTGTACTGTAATAAAGGACCTAAATTTATCATTCCTACTAGATGACATCCATTTATTTTTTTTATACATTCATGTGGTAATAGTTACCCCAACCATGGTGTAAATGCCACTGGCCTCCCCATTTCAAAACGTCATGGGTGCCACATAAATTTCCCATTAATGATGTATTTGGTTCATTCCCATCACACATATTCTCTAAAATTGTTAATTTTTAATCCCTACTAGAGTGAGAACCTAATATTTCATGTAGAGTGTATCCATAAGTGTGTGTATATCTTGATATAGGTTACAAAAACTAGAGATGAGATGGTAACATAAAAGCCCTTTCTCTATACCATAACCTTCTTATCATCCACCCGTTGATGGCGAAGATTGTATGGTTTTCCAGATCATCAATTTCATATTATTTCTCACATTGAGAATAACTCACATGGGACTATAGGTTAGTAAATATAATGACATACAGACCATCAATTAAGTATCTTAAAACTTAATTCATTTTAAAAATTTCTTCTCAATTCTTCCATAGGTTTTTTTCCTCAAAGACATGTATCCCTATTATTGTTTTGTGTCCTATGTGAGACAAACATCAAGAGTTCCTCCATAGGTTTGGGTATGTAATTAATTGTATCCCTCTCATAGGGCCACATCCTCTAAGAGATAATCCATTAGGAGGCCTCTATAGGTGTTGGTCCTTAATGTCATTTATCCAAATCAACATTCCATATCCAATCCAAGAAAAACCATCTAAGGGCCCTCATAGGTATGGTTCCTCAAATCTATATATTCATCTCAAAGGGACATACCCCCTATTATATAAACCAACATATGGCCTCCATTGATAGGGATCCTTAAAGCCATATATCTATCTCAATGGTCTATATATATTGTGATATGAAAATTTAGAGGACCTATTGAGGAGTGGGACCTCAATACCATGTATCCATATAAAGAACCATATCCAAAAAGATAGAAACCTATATAGGGCCTCCAAATTTAAGTGTCTTAAAATCTATGTAATTATATCTAATGGAAAAATAACCTTTAATGAAAATCATCATAGGGGCTCCACATGTGTGGATCCTCAAATCCATGTATGCATCTTAAATGGGACATATCCCCTATGTGAGGGAACTATAATTTTACTCCACCCTATGTATATTCCGTATCATTTTGGAACAGTTTTGGATTTGATTCCTATCCACTTGGATATGTAGGAAGCCTCCTTAATGTCTATACCTGACATGAAACAAAAAATATTAATCACATCAAGGATATGTTCCATTTATTTTCTTATCAAACATGGGAGGTTATATCCCATCTAGGTCCCTCAAGCAACTTTGGAATAAGTTTCACACTAGAATTGAGTATAAACCTTTCACCTAGATGTCTTTTTCTCTAAATATAAAACTATACAGTTTGGCACATGTCACATGACCTTAAATGCTATGATGTGTCCTGTTATGTTTGACTGTACTTTGGGGGTTCTAATTCTTTTTACAAGGATACAAATAAATCTCATCTCAATCGCTCGATCTCAATATCATAAAAAACACCCATTATCATGGATGCTGATATGTTATAGACATCCCCACTTAGTGGACAAAATCCAACATCATGATAAAAAATGACATAAAAATATATAATATATACATATAAAAGGGTACCATTTAAGGAGAAACTAGGATAATTACATATGTATCTATAGACGAAGAACCTCATATCTAAATAGATGATTCTAAAATAAATAAATACTAATAATTTATTGACAACATAAGGGAGAGTGATGTTATATTTTTTATATAGTTAAGGATTCTTGAACATTCTTCAAATCCATAAGTGATCCTTGGGGTAGGTAATAATTCCCCCAACAGTGTTGGATGATCCAAAAAATACATCATATAAACCAATTTTTTTCCACAATTGTTATTACATATATTCCTAAATTTCCACATTCCATTTAAAAAAAAACAATAAAATATCTCAATAAAGTTAATGGTTGGTTGTTTTGGGTTCCACGAATAAGCCCCCTTGGGAACTGGTGGAAAGATATTTTATAATTTAATAGATGTGTTGAAGATAGTTTATAGAATAGTGAAACCCTGTAAACCACCACAATCATTTTTCATACCTTTTTATTTTTTTGAATCCAAAATGGTGAACCCAATATGAAGAATTTTCTAACAAATTCACCCCCACAAGCAATTATCAAGCTATAATTTTTTTTTTCTGAAAAAACAAAATTGGTGAACCTCATGTGAATTTTTAACCAAAAACACTATGTAGTGAACATGTAATTTCTATTTCGTTCTATTATAAAATGAAATGGGGCCAAACATGAATCCAAAAAAATCGGTTATGCATGTGTACTTTTCTTAATATCCTTCTTTGGAAAGGTTTTCTTATTTGTGTTCGTCAAATATATTCCAGGAACATTCATCCACATTTCCATTCAATCTAAATACATTATACTAGCCATCACAAATTTGCACATTGGATATTGCACATTCAAGGTCCACATATAAACTGAGGGCACCATTGCCAACCAAGTGAGGTCAACACTGAGTATCAAATTATGTATTTCTACGGTACTACCAAAAATGGTACCATCCCATCTCATGAGTCCACCAGAAATTACATCTTGAACCTAAAGACCCACTAAATTTCTACTGAATGATGGATTGTGGCTCAAATGTTTTCAACAGTACTTTCCATCTCAATATATTTTCTAGATAGAAACCATAGAAAGTAGTAATAAGTTCTACCCATATCATAGAGAGTAATATCATGATGAAATTAATGGAATCATCCCATAAACTCATGGGTCCATCCAAAAGGATCCTTCTAGAAATAATTTCCAAAAATTCTACTAGGTAATGAAACCTTAGTATGGTGAGGGTGTTTTGATTTGGAGTCTTGCCTAGGTTACCAAGACCCGGGAACTCAGGACTACCCTATGAGGTTATATACGAGTCAATAGAAAATAAGAACCTACCATTTTTCCTATAGGGTAGTCTTAAAAAAATGATGAAAGACTGTTACCATTCACACACTCGTTCCATATATCAAGTTTTTCAGCATAGTTTCATAGTATCCAAAGAATACACCCAACCAAATAAGATGGAAACCCAATAGAATGAACCCACACCATTATGAAAATGTCCATACTAATATAATATATTTTCAATATCTTGATATTACCTCAAAAAAAATAAGTTGAAATAACCTATTTAAGATCACACACATATCTGTATCTACCAAGCCCACCACCATAGATTGGTAGTATTCAGGTAAAATATTAGGTAGGTTCTAGGAACATATTAGGGAATATCCTTATCGTTACCCTTATAGATGAATACTATAATTAAATACTAATATTAATTGGATCAAATGAGTAGTACTTAAATAATACTACAAGCACAAAATTGTAATATATATCTAGTATGATAGAAGAATTCACCTAGACTATCCTAAAAATGGGGAAAGGGTGGAATAAAATTAATTCTCACATCTTACATACCTGAATGAATATAATAATGATGGGGTAATAAGTGAAGGGTAGGACAAAAAACTCCATCCACACAATTGAGATGACCCATTGAAAAAACATGACACTCGCTCCATATAGGATATAGATCTCTCCTCTCATCCATGAGGGTTCTGGAAAAAATCTATTGATAAATTGACAACCAAATCATGCCATAATAACCATTCCAACAAGATTTCATATGTCTACCCTAGTGTCCATTCAAGGGCTAGAAAATATCCTTTCCCAAATTGTATATATTTTTTGGAAAATTAGAATAATATAATAGGTGATAATAAAATAAGTTTTCATATATGAAAGCCATTATCTACTGCAAGTGTACCCAGTCCCCCAATGGGGAGCTTCTAAAAACATGTATCACCAAATGAATTTGGAAACAGAATAGCATGTCTATGATACTAATATTCTAAATGTTAGAGTTCTTGAATCCCTAATATGTTTATCAATGGAAGACAATGATCCTACTCATATATTACCAAATTAAAAAAATATCTATTACAAGTGAGAAGTTCATCCCCATATCATTACTTCTATTTATTTTGGAGGTCCTCACCGAACATCTTACAAAAAATCCTCACTTAATCTATAGAATAATATTGATCATGACATCCCATATCAAGATTAATTACATGAAAACACTCAAAAAGGATATAAGATCAAATATAAATGTGGCCCTCCCTTTTTTTTTCATCCACCCTAAAGGTCCTCCCAGTGTATATGCTACATAAATTTTCCATACAATCAAACGTCGACCTGTGATGGTAGTTCCTCAAATGTTGGACTTCACTATTTATTCCCTCCCCACAGTGACACTTGGAATCACCTAGGAGCCCCCCCCCCCCCCATTTAGGAATAAACAATGACAAAGTCAGACTATAAAGAGGAATATGTGAAAATGAGGAATGTCATGTGTTCCGACTCATTAATGACAAGTGTCACCCCTTCTTTGTCGTAAGATATAACATAGAAATTTTCATTATCTAAACCACCATGTATCACATTCCATCCAATGTGAAAAATTAAATACCTTTTAATCATACTTATTACATCAAATAAGTATTGAAACATCTAATATTGTAAGATCATGTTGAGAAATATCATCCCAAATTTGGATAATACAAGTTTTTAATGATATTATTGCTTGATAAAGATAATATATCATCCATGTTATGAAATTTATTCACTACATAATAGAAAATTAGAGTTGTTTTTGGAATATTGGGTGAATGACCTTTGATACCCACCGAATGGGAATCATAAAATTTATAGAGGAAGGAATACCTATATATGGGTATTATTTCCACACTAAATTAATAGAAGATAAATATGGGCAAGACCTATGAATAATTTGAGGCCTCTGAGGACATACGATCTAGTGACCATCATAAGGTCATGTGAAGACTCCACA
This sequence comes from Viscum album, assembly GCA_963277665.1. Taxonomy (NCBI): domain Eukaryota; kingdom Viridiplantae; phylum Streptophyta; class Magnoliopsida; order Santalales; family Viscaceae; genus Viscum; species Viscum album. The sequence continues at coordinate 584,122,104 of OY728141.1, read as the reverse complement.
TGTAGAACATAACCTATAAAGGACCAAGAAAAACTTCTAGTAGTTTAAAATATTAGGTTACTTATCACCAATGGGAATTTTAATTTTCCTTGAAAATATCAAAAACAAAGTCACATGAACCATGGTACATTTTATAATAAAACAAATGAAATAAAGATAGATGAAGATATAGATACTCATGGTAGTAAAGGACACATGACATGCTCTTGGGGGCCTCAATAAAATGTTAGACCCCTTTGACATGCAAGACTCGCCTCATTGAATCCAATTGGCTGGTCAGCCTCATCGCGCGAAAGGGATTAGATATTTGTATGAAACTAAGTGATTCCCCTTTGGATCCCTCAGGAAAAATGAAGGATTTTTCCATGAAATTAATGGGAGCCCCCAAATGATCCATATTTTTCATAAAAGGTATCACCAAAAGATATAGTAATTGTATAGGACATTACTCAGGTATTTTCTCTTGACCCTTGAGATTTTTAAAATAAACAAAATGAAATAATGGAGGGTGGAGGTGAAAGACTCTCGTGGTTGTAAAATTCTTATGAAATGCTTAGAATGTCCATTTCAAAGTCTGGTGAGACTACCGGACAAGCAGTTATTATATCACGAAGACCACTAGAGAGGCCATAATTAACACAAAAAAATGTCCCATGAAATCCATAGATCATCCACCAAAGGCCTTTCAAAATTCCATATGTTTTCATGAAGACACCCATAAATGTCAATATTAAAAAAGGAAGTCCCTTGGAATAACTACAAAAGAAAAAAAGAAATAAATTATTTGAAAATAATCCAATAATGGCGGTGTTGATGAGAGAGACTCATGTTCACTATAAAAACATGTAATTCCCTAAGAGCTATATATGGAAAAGTATCTTGATGATGCATTCCACCAAACAACTTCTCTCACTCTATCTTGGATATGTTCCATATATTTCGTGAAACCCGATAACATATTAGGTGGTGACACCTATACATTGACCCTCCTAGAATAAAAAGTGCATTGAACCACTATTATAAAACCACAAGGATCTAAAACAATGTTGTGTTTTTTTTTACATATTTGTATATCATTACACAAAAGTGCCAGAGTGTATTTCATAGAGTGGAATATCTCCCAACCAGAAAGTATTTTTTAGGTAATGTGTTGATGAATAACTAGATTGATAATGAACCATAAAAAAATCACTTTGCCTGATCATTCATTGATCAAGCGGGGGGATCCTAGTAGGATGTATGAAGAACCTCCTATATTGATACTATATCACAAAAGAAGTGAAATAATATGACACTGAAAGAAATATAAGGAATTAAAAAATAAGGTATTGAAAAAAGATTCAAGGTGGAATAATTAAGAGGAAAACATGTTTTCTGACCCTCATGAACTTCACAAAAACTATCTAATAAGCACGATAACACCAAAAAATGTCGATTAGATCTTGCTATTATAATTCAAGTATGATATTTGGGTCATATGAAATCCTATGGAAATGTGAGAGTAGGTTGCACAAACCCCCATGGGAACACCACATTATTCATGTCATGCCCAATGGTCAGGTAACATAATCCTTGAGATGTCCCTTAAATAATTCAATTGATTCATATAAAATCTATAGCTCATGTATGTCAGGTCTATATATCGCATATGTGATAGTCATCTAAGACTCAAGATTCCCGCATGACATGTTGGTCAGGTCTCATGATACCCTATGATAATTTCATACAAGATGTGTGAAAACATAAGAGGTTTGTCATACTATATCTTGAGACACCCTCCATGTTTGGAAACTATCACTTACAATCATACAAGGGAAATTCAACTGGATCATGCGACATAATAGGGACATGTGAGTAGGGTTTGGTGATAGCCTCCATGACATGCCATCAGGATGTTGTGATTCCCTCTAGACAAGTCAACTATGTCATGTGACACTCTCTATACAAGTACTCTAGGTCATAGAGGAATCACTAGAGTGTAATCCCTAACTAGTGACACATATTAATATCTCCCAATATCATTGGAACCTTGATACTGTAATCCTAAACCCAATAAACTATGAGACATATGATTCCTACCATAACCAATATACATAGTATGAAATACAAATTCATGATCTCTAATGGGAATCCTCTTCCACATAAGACCATTCATGATTATGAAATTCCCAGCTTGGGGAACTAGATTCTCATATATGTCTTGGATTCATCCTCATCCATAAGCATATGAAAATTGAGTTCATACAAGGAAATTATTCAAATTATAATATTTGATAATGCCCTCAATTTCCTCAATCTCATCAATGGGTTTTGAATGAAAGGAACTGTATTCACTCTCATTTACTCCATATTCATGATACACAACCCGCCTCTTCATGTTTTGAGCTCCATATGGTTATTCCAACACATAAGTACATCATCCTCAGAGCGATGACATTGATCATTATACATCCCTTGTTTATCATAGTGAGAATAGATCAAATTTTTTTAGGGATATGTAGTAATCATATCATTTTCATTTTATGTCTTCACTAGCTATAGAAACACATGTATGTAAATCCCCAATCAGTGGAATGGCACATTATCAAGAACATATAGCCATTTACCAGAGAGAAAATCCCAAGGTTTTGATTGAACTATGAGAACTCTTATTCTAGAAAAATCCAAGATACATTGGATGCATTCCTATGTTCTCTTCTCAAATAATAATTCATTACGATGTATGACTTATGAAAATTCTATTTTCAACCATTGGTACCCAATAATTTGTGTGGGATTTTTACTATAACACATCCATGAACCGACAGAGAAATAAACTAAACTATGATGACTCTAATTCCTAGCATAACAAGGATACATAGGAAATCAACATAAGGCCTGATATTTTTAATAAATCCTTTTAGTGTTGTCTGATCACAAAAGTCCAACATCATTATCAATGAAAATGATCATTTTTATTTCCTTGTTTCTCACACCGGGCATATCTCAAATGGGATTAAGAGTTGTAATAATAATGTTATTTACACCATATGTCTCTATAATTATAAGGGAAACCTCATAGTGTAATAAACAAAACAATTAACTTTGACAACATGGATTGTGACACTAATTGGGATAAATATGATGTCCCTCTTGGACTCAAGCTTGAAAATTTTCTATCCTAGGGCACCTATATAAATCATATCTTCACGATGTTAAATTGTATGAGTAGAATGAAAAATATGGATTTTGTTTCCTATAATAATCATGATACATAATACACCTCATAATGACTCAATCCCCTCCCCAGTATACTAATCACCCCCTTGTTTGGCATCACATTTGAAGAATATGGTTTTACAGCTTCATCAAATAAGCCCCACCCGTTACAGTAAAATTATAGAGAACCCTATATACATAATAATGGATTCACTAATGAGACCATGCTCTTTTGATCAGGAAGGAGAACTAACACATATTCATCATGTTAGGTTAACGTGTCATGTATCAGACTTAGGAAGATATTTATGATCATATCATAAATTTATAAGAGTCCCAGATTGGGCAATAATACCCCCAAAAGGGTGAAATGCACACAAACTCCCATCCTCTCAACCAATGTGAGTCCCCCATATACGTAGGTCCTAAAAACCTAGGTGATCTCTTTCCATTGTAATGCAAGTCTGTAACCAGTTATAAATGAGGGAACCATTGCAATTTTCGAGTAAAAAAATGAAATTATAATTTTTATGGTTTTGATGTTCAAAAATCCCTCAAAATAAATCAATTGGTTGGATCTCATTCCTGCCAATTATCATGGAAAAACAAAAACAGTGACCCCTACATGAATCTATGAAATAAAAACGGATTGGTTATAATCTAATAGGGTATTCAGTTTCAACCAATATTAAAAAAGAATTAACAATCTTGAAATGAATCTCTAAAATATTTAAATGTTTAGTTTAACATGATTAAGGCCACATGGATTTTCATAACCTATACAAAAAAGTAGTAATACCAACATGATCTTGTAGAATATCCACTTTAACTAGTGTTCACATAATTTCATCCTTGTTTTGATAAACCCAACTGAGTAGAATGGCTGAAATAGGAATAAAAAACATTTGTGTTAATAGTTCATATCTGATTAAGGATATTATGTCTAAGATATTTATGAAATAGGTAACCTTGTTCATTGTAATTTTTAAAACTATAAACACTAGTCTCATCATACTGATTATTGACAATATCTTCATCATCTAGAATATTCTCTAGTATATTATCTGTAGTTGGATCCCATCTTGGTCAGAAAGTGATCTCACCGACTCGAAAACTCTAATTTCAGGTGGAAAACATGATATTATAGGAGTACAACCGACATGGTATGATCATAACCATGGAATATTACTACAGGGTTCTCCAAGAATAAAAACATATATGTACGCATCACCCATGAAAGGTTACTACTATGTTAGTATCGCTTATGGCTACAACCAATTACTTCAGGAGCTTATCCACGAAGTACGACAAATATAACATTCATTATCTGATGAAGCTGGATCAAGAATCCAATTAGGGCTCAGGATTCCAGATAAGGCTCCCTTTGGATTTTCATACTACTGAGGAGGGCACCTTTCAACCACTATCACCAACACCATCATACAAATACCCATCAGTCAACTCTAACACCCATCAGTCAACTACTGAGGGTGACACATGAAAGTCTACCGCCCTAAATGCCCATGCATGGACAACAAGGATCATTGTAAGTATACGGAACATGATATATATGATAGGGTTCATATCCCCACTGATACTAATGATGCATTCCAGAATATTCTGGCAAGATCCTGTAACAATTCTTGTATCACTACAAATTCAGAACTAGTCTATGGTTATATTTACAATGTAGTAAGTGGGAGGAACATATTTCCACCCTAATTTATGAATCCCATATGTACATTCCAAAGGAAAATGGAGGATCGAAGTGGCCCATATTCCCACTTCCTTCAAAAAATATATCAATGTATAATAGAGAAGAAATTGTGTAGGCTTATATTTATGTACCCAATTTTCTAAAATTCATATATATTTTAGAAATAATTGAAGAACTCTAGTAACATATTCTGGTACTGTTTCATATAAAGGGACATGAACATACTCTTACCCATATAGATAGGGATTCTCAAAACATTGATCATTGTTAACAAGTGGTTATACTGGATTAAACACACATTGTTTTCCTCATCCAAGAGGATTACCATCATATATAGATAACGGACAAGGTGTTAGTCCATGTTTATAATCTCGTTCCAATCATGTTTCACTATGTGAGAGGGGAACATGAATTTAAATAGGGGAATATACTTGTCTAAAAAGTCTGGTGGCTTTCAAAGGACCAGGATCAAGCTCATATCCCAGTATTAGCCAAAGATCAACATGTGATAGGGGCACAAGCCTCAATACATGCTCTATTTTTTTAGAATAAGTCTAGAAACAGACTCCAATGACAGAGGTTTAGGAATATATCTATGTTCTGGTTGGGGATGTCCATGTGGTAATGGAACAAGCCTCAGTACAAGAACAAAATTTTTATTGTAAGTCGGCCTAACATATTATTGTAGATTATGGAAGCCAATTGTATATTGCTACTTCCTCCAATGAATTACTAGACAAACATAATTTTGTGGCAAGATAAGAGGATACTCATATTATTTTTTCCATCATAGAGTTCTGTCAGTATATTTTGGTGGGGAATACACATACATACCATGCTCATGTTGTTGTTCCAACTAGGTCTCATCAAGTTAGAGTAGAACATTCCTTGAGGTAGAAAAATTCATCTACCAACGAAATAAAATAAATATATCCAAAAATCGTAGGATTGGTCTCATACTCTCATTATGATTGGAGATCACAATGTGAGGATGAAGATTACTCAAGACATGCCGATATTATTTACAATAATCAGATTATATAATGGTATATTCCATCATCTTACCAAAATATAGCACACATTCCCACATCAGAAGATGATTATATAGAATTTACGGAATCCTTCATATAATAGACTCATATCCCTGAATAATCAAGAAATATTGGATGGAATATTTCAACCATGATGCAGAACACAAATCGTGTTACTAATCTGAACAATGAAAGTGTCCTTGAGGTTGTTCAAGACATAATATCAACACCATGAAGGTCTTTATACTCTTCTATAAAAGCAGAAGTGTAATGAGTTTATTACCACTATAGTTATCCACATGATAGTGTGCAGATAAATCATAGGGAATCTACTCCTAAAATCTACCATGATAAATCTCCCCATGAAAATATCATCCATGGACATAGAGATACCCCCTTTCTTATACAATACTGTATAGGAATGTGCTAAAAAATACCAAACCTTCTTATACCTAGGTTCTCAAATAATTGAGGTCAACAATATATTGTCCCCCATCAACATCCAACAACACTTTACTACTGTTAGAAGTCAACCATCAAAGACATATTATGTGGTATGTCTACATAGAGGCATGTATGTCTAATGAAGAGGAATAAGACATTTGCATATGAAGAGAGTTAGATAGGAAAAACCTCCCTATCAATTTCTAGTTTATTTCTACTTCCAACTATGAGATCCAATATGAGCTTAAAAAGGATTGAATTCCTTATCTATAAAAATGAGGATGAGTCATTAGATATTGATGGATTGACATCTACCTTATCATGGATACGAGTGTCAGCATTAGGTGATCAATATACACTATTTTCAACTATACTTGACTATTATCTCCATGGTCTAGGATCCAAAATCAGAATAACATAGCACAAATATGAAACATGATTATTGGAAGTTCATAGTGGCACATCATAAAATGATATCCAAATCCACTTTATGTATTAATATTCGAGTATGGTGACAGTATGTAGTTTTACACATTTTCATACCCTAAGAGCAACATAACCCATTTGATTCATCAACTATAATGTTATATAATTTTGTATAAAATAAGAAATCGGGAAACACTAGGGGTAGATTTTCACAAAAACAGAATTCATATTCTTCAAAAATTCCTCAAACTCATGAAAAATGGGAGAGGATAGAAAAATTGACTCCAAACTGGACCTCGTAATAAAATTTGAATGCATTTTAGACAAGTAGATGAATTTTTGGATCATCTAGACGACATCCCATAAATAATGGTTCTTATAATGGTATTTTAGTACACCCATCTCCTATAAGATCATAGTTGAGATACATCCAAATATCCAAAATAGAAGATATTTTAGCAACCAACAAGGTGTAGACTTGTCCACCTGGGCCAAGAGAATATCAACCAGCACCTACACAGCTCAGATCATCAATTCCCAAAAGGTTTCATGACATATCCTCAATAACTAATATAAAATATCATTCTTCAAGGATGGGGTTATTGATATCTCATTCACTATCCCTAGGATCATCATCCCTTGATTGTGTCTTATGGGAATTCTGGTGATTCTAGATCATCCACATCCCATTTGGATATGGGAATTTATATCTTCATATTCATCCCGTGAATCATCAAATCTCTAACATGAGTCATTGGATCCTAAAAAAGAGGTCCAATCATTTCGAAATGCAGAACCAAATTACCCCACCCCATATGTATGTGGTAATTTTCTTTATCATCATCACCATAAATAAAATAGAACTTCTCTAGGATGCTAAGAAGGTGATCAATTTCCTTCATACACCTACCACTATAAGACAAACCTCTCCTAGTTGGTGAAAATTTGAAAATCATAACAAAACCCCCTCAAAGTAAATATTCATAGGCTATGATGAGAGGACCATAAAGAATGGAAAATTATACCCCGCTATGGTCTCATGTTGTAATGGCCTAACATGGACATGGGTTTAGATAATGGCCCTAATGATCAAAGTGAAAAATAAACCCATTTCATTTAATTTAATGGCCCTAAAACCATTTCCTGACATGGCATTGTGAATTTCATCACTATAAACATGGGACATATTGATCAAGACACAAATGTCATGGGCCACAACATTGATAATCTACCACATAAAAAGTGTGGTTTGGATTCACTGAATAAGCCTTCACACACCCGAAACCAAAAAAGGATCCAAAATTCGGGACATATGAATATCAAGTTTTAACCCTCATGATAGAATATTTAGAAGTGGAGCTACAACTACATTCAGATCATCACCCAGAAGAATTTTTGTTCATTCGACAAAGGAACTATTTTCAAAATATGACAGTTAAATAAAAACTATCTAAAAACTCAATGAGAACATATATAGGGGAAATATTAGCACTAGGTATTGTCATCAGAGAGAGAAGAATATTCATTGTCCTTTGGTCAATCCTCTCATAAGACTATCATATAAGCTTTAGATTGGGTCTTCTTCTAGACATATAGTCTAAATATATGTTGAATTTAAAAATTATCATGTCTTAACTATGTTGTGGTTATAGCATCTCCCTCACTAGGGAAGCAATTCTCATAGGAATAATCAGGAATGAGCAAGAGATGAGGGTGTGACTATCTCATTGGCCCCTACTCATTCTTTAAGGACAAAAGTACTGATAAGACAAAAGTTTCCCCATAGTTACATAAAATCATTTATTCCATTGATACTTGAATGGATTTTATGAAATTATGACATGCACCCATGAAGGTAGAGAAGAATCCATATATCAAATGGGTGGATTATTCTCCACCCACACCTAACCCAAAAAATACCACCTTATCTACCTTTGATGGCGATGGTGGCCCTAAAAACATTTCAAACACATCGTATCGTTATTTGGGCCAATGATGGGCCATTAAGATAAACATCACACAAAAAATATGAGGTGTTTTGTATAAGAACTAATAGGTATAGCCTTTGTTTGATAAAATAATCTAACAGTAGGATAGGCTTTAGCATGAGAAGTCCTTCGTTGTCGGTTCAATTATCTGGTAAAATCCAAAATAAGGAAGAAGAAAATACCTAAAGAACTGTAATATAAGAATGAGTGAGAGGGTTCCTGGTTTTAAAGTGAGATGGAATGGAATAACCCATTCACTCAGCATTCCTCTCTCACAAGAGAAAACAATTAAACCCTATTATGAAAATATAAGGAATGAATTGCAGATGCCTTAATCCACATAAAGTATCCAGGTGGATTCCATTAGTTTGCAGAAGCAACCCAACATTTTTAAGTATCTATTCAGTGAAAACGATCCAATTCTAGACTCATTCCCCAAGGATATGGGAAGAGCCCATGTAATGAAGAGGTTCCAATTGAAACCCAGAATCTAATAGTGGTTCTCATCAATGCACCAAACATAGTTTCAAACAATATAGTACATCTTGTAAAGTGGAGACAACAACATAATATCCCTCATTCTAAGGCACATATAAATTATGGCCACACAGAACATAGAGAACATATGAACTATGTATACTCATTCATAAATGAATATTTCCCCAAATATTTCTTAGTCTCCATGTAAAATTGCCTTCTAAAGCATCCACATCCCAGAAATCATGATGATTTTAACCTTACCAAACATCTTTAACACTTCCCTTACCATAGTAGGTTGGGTTATAACATCCAATAGTAATTCATATTCAATGAATTCCTTTAATGAATGGTCAATTCCCAATAGGTAGTGTTAGAAAAATCCCAACAGTAGGTTTCATGTATAACTGTTACCTAGAAAAAAGAATAAGGTGGGTGAAAGAAAGTCCAAACTATCTATTTTTATAAAATTCAACAACTGGATGACATGAAAAAATGTTGATTGTTCTAATTCCACCATGAGGACATAGCTAAATAGACCCCAAATAGCTTCACCACTTAATAAGGATTCATTAGTCATTCCTACAAATGTTGTGTATAACCACATAAGATATGAAGTAATAAAAGAGAAAGAAAAATATTATGCTCCAATATAGGCGATTCCACTTGAAAATTTATTCATGATAACATCTGAATCACAAGAACCAACCCACCAAAATGATTTCTCCTTGGATGAAAAGCTCATCCATGGTTCTATCGATTTGATACACATAAAATATCCCTTTCCTAATGACAACTATTCCACTGAATATAACATCCCCATATATTACCAGAGAATGCATGGTTGCATGCGCCAAAGATAAGGATACATGGGACAATGTGGGTTCTATTAGACCCAATATTCAAATATCTTTTCCAAATATGACATATATGCGCTGAAACTCATGGATAAGAACACTATAAGACACAAAATACGTATTGAGGTGTCCCAAAACCCTCTAGTTTCTTCCTACATCCCATTGTCTTACAAGACCACCTAGAGGGGCTTCTGTCAATCAAACCCAGAATACTAGAAAGGAATTTGCGACCTACACTACTAGAATTAGATTTACCTGAATTTTATTCACAATTACCAGGCCCATCCACAAAAATTCCTCATCTCCTAAACAACATTACCCTAATTAACCCCATATCAAGAAGCACAAACAACTTTCACAAAAGTATGATGTTCTGAAATAGAAGGCTATTGTACCAACCAAGATCTCAATCATTGATGCATTACTCATTTCAAAATAAATTATGGAGGCACTTGTTGAAGCCCTCAAGATCCCACAAGAGCTTTATATTAGAGTATATGTGGATAAGGTCTATTCATTTGGCACCATTTCCTCAAAATGTCATTTTTCTGTATTTTTCACTAACCAACATCTGGAAGATGTCCTTACAGGATATATCCAACTCCTATATATCTCTAGAAGACTCAATAATGTCATTTTTCAAAGGGTTTTGATTGATAATCGATATGCGATTAATCACATACCAGTTCGAACCCTATTTTTATAGGGTGTGGTGACAGTGTAATATCTCTCACAAATATAACCATTATATAGTGTGATAAGAATGGGAAGATGCAACTTGTATAGATAAATTTTGTATCCCAGTTTTTGGGAACTCACATATAACTGTAAGATCTTGGTTATTTTGTAAGACACCACAAATAATGTCCTACTTGGGAGGCCCAGGATCTATTTCAAAATATAATTACATTCAACATTCAATAAGTATCTAATGTATATCATCTATGGAAAAGTAAAAATAGAACATGTTGACAAATTCACTATAAAGGCTTTTAGAGAAACATATTATGAAGATGATTTCAATAATAAGGGATGAAAGCAAAAACTTGTGGATGATGATAAATGTGTTATTTCTCTCAATGGATTGGGGATCGATCCCATGAATCCCTATAGTATGCTTGAAATTAACTACGTTCTCCCCATAAATCTTGTCATGGTATAAGATCTAATCACATATGTCTAATCCCATGTTTTCCTCATTCAGAGTATCAAAAGTAAATCAACTTTGACATCTCTCTACAATGATTGAGACAATATGGAATGATAATGTCACTTTTTATAACTTCTGTCACCTGGATTGTGATGGAGAACCCACCAAACATTCTGATCCTTCTAAAAATTCCACCACCAACTCAAAAATAGAATAATATGAGGATGATTTGAGGAACTCCCCTCCTACATTTGAGGAAGGTGTCTCCACCACCATAGATAAGCTCATATCGATAAATATGGTATGTGATGAAGACCTATTGACTACCCAGATTAGAGCACCAATCCTCATGAAGGGAAATATATGTACATTTAATTTATAAAGTAGAAATTATATGTGTTCTAATGGAACTATATAGAAATTCCTGAACTGAAGGAAGTTGTGCTACACACCATATCAGAATACCCAATGAGAATCAATTCTTCAAGAATGATTCCATGATAATACACCCTTATTATTACACTAATGTTGAGGTGGAAGTTGAAAATTTGATCAATCCAACTTTCTCTACGAATTATAATACCCATGATGAATTTCTAGCATCATCCCATTAAATAAAAAAAATGCGATGATTAGGGTTTGCATTGATTGTAGAGATCTTAATAATTATTTTACAAAATGGAATTTCAAATTTACAATTACAAAATTCTTGATCGATGAAACATATAGTTCTTATTGTTGTTCCTTTATTGATGGGTACTTAGGGTACAATCATATCAAGACATCCCCTAAAGATGAATAAGCTTCCACCATCAGTGTTCCTTGGGGGATCTTTTTATTTCAAGACATTCCTATTGTATTAAATAATGGGGGATATTTATATCTATGTGTTATGAATAACATATTTAACCAATTATTGGGAAGGATAGTTGAATATTTTGTAGATAACCAGGTTTCCAATCCCCAAAAATGATGTGATCACATCACATATCTCCAAAAAAATATTCTATAAGATGTGAAAATGTAGTCTACTGATGAATCCACTTATATGTACTTTCATTGTAACATCACGGAAGTGACTTTGATTAATGGTATGCCACCATGTAATTGAGGTAGTTCCAGAGATTTATAGTTCAATTTTAGCAATATCACCCACCAAAAATCTAAATAATTGAGGTGACTCTAAAAAGAACCTCTCTAAAATTTGGATATTCATAGAAAATTTGGATGGAAAATCCCACCCCTTCACCAGGATAATGAATAATTGAATCTCTTATCAGAGAGTTGATGATTTTAAAATATAATTTTATTTCCTCAAGAATTATCTCCTACAATAACCATTTTGGATGCCTTTGGTTGAAGGGAGGCCACTTATCTTATACATGGTTTTCCTGGAATTCTAACTAGGTGTCCTCCAGGCATAGTAATGTTATGCAGTACATTATAATCGTATGTAATAACATAGATGAATAGTTATAAGTATTGAGAATATGTATTCTAATGTTGAGAAGAAAAATCATTCACTAATCATTAACTTTAAAAAGATGTGTTAGTACATGATGAACTGAAACCTTCATCCGATCTGTCATATTGATCAACTAAAGTACATACTAGGAAGACCCATGTTAATTGGGTGATTAGATCAATGGGTAGTCATTACAATGTAATATGACATTTGGTTCATATCATAGAAGTCAGTGAAAGGAAGAGAACTATCTGATTTCCTCGCTCCACATATTACCTCAGAAAATAAACATAAAGACACCAAGATACAAGATGATGTACTACATTATTCCCATCACTCTCCCTAGATATGGGATATGTACTTTGTTGGCACCTTCTGGAGTCTTGTCAGTTCAAGGATGGAAATGATGAAGCTTGATCTAGTTAGTCTCAAGATTTAATTTGAATCTCTAGAATACTTTTTCACTAATCTTTAACACTATTAGATGTATAGAAAAATAATGAGGAAGAATACAAATCCATCATTACTAGATTTAGACTATCCTTACAACTGCACATAGTATACATGAAATGAAAAGGGGACTCAAAATTGGTGATAAAATAGTTCAATGGTGAATATTCCACTAAAAATGAGGAACAAACCCCTCTCACCAGCTACATTAGATGATTTATGGTAGAGTAACCTTTTCAGCCACCATTTCATCTGTTCACTGATCCAAAACATTTCACACTGAGGCATTGGCTAATATAGCCACCATCCTGGTTGACCTAGATCATGAGAAAAAAATAATCCATATCACACATCAATGAATGGTATTATTTCTTGTCATATGTGATATGGATTAAATAAATTTGTTTATAGCCACCTTATTAGATGATAAAGAAATGACCACCCACTGGATGGATGGAGCCCATAATTGGTTATTTATCCAATTGGACTCTACAAATATCCGTTTCTGAAAGGGAATAGATTCTTCATCGTGAAATATATTTCACACTATAGGATAGACCAAATGAGAATAAATCTCAATACAAATGAGTATAAAATAGAATAATCCTATGGTTCATAGTATAAGGGTAATTGCTTCCATTATAGAAGAGGTATATCCAAGGTCAGTCCTTACCCATTAATTAAGGTATATGTTCTCCCAACAAATTAAGTGGATGAGATATTACAGGAAAAAAGTAATATAGGACTGTGTGGAATTAACCAAAAAATTTAATTCATGTATCATCCAAGAAAACTTCATTCTTCAAACCTTGGAATTGCTACACACAACACAATATTCCTGAGATATTCCCATTGGTGGAATAAATGTTGTGGGCCCATATCACACAAAATAGCTAAGTTGTTCAAGTATATCTTTACCACTAATAACAACTTTTTGAAATGTTATAATGAAATTCCTTATAAGGAAGTTAGGATGAATAAAGTCATCAAATTGTGAAGTCTCACATCCTCACCAGGTTTGGGGTCTGACACAAAATATTAACGGATAAAGACACAAAAATCCATTTTACAACATTTAATAGAGAGTTTCAATTAGAAAATATCAAGTCCAATCACAGATATCATTATTATTTAATGGACAATTGAGAGATATAGGCCTTTATAGTACTATATAAAACATACTGTAGAATATTTTTATTAAGGATAATAATTTCTTCTAGAAAATATCTTAGTTGCATTATGGTCCTTCCATACAACCTCATAAGAAACAAAATAATCATTAATTTATTAGACCAAGGTACTTTTAAACATAGTGGTCCATCTGAATTAACTACCAGTAGCTATTTTCAAACTATTCTCATATAATTAATAGTTTTAAAAGTGGTTGGGTGAATTGGAATTGCATGGTGATAATGGATTTCTCAAACTGCACAACCTAGAGATCTATCAGAATCAAATAGAACATGACTTTTATAAAATGGTTAGCTTACATTCATTTTCCCATAGAGAATGGGTGTTGGGTCTTATATCCCTAGTGATACTAGGAATTAATCCCCTAAAACTGGAACCCAAGTGGTAGGGTCCTTATTTTATACATAAGGTTTATAATAGTGAATCATTTACATTGGACACCATGGATAGGGAGCATGTCACACCACACACTAATTTATGATTTCTCATGAAATTGTTTTCATAGCCTTCATCATATGGGAATCCACATCATACTAAGCCATACCAATCATCATTAGAATATGATGCTAAATTATAAAAGTTCATCTTAAACACATGATGATATACTATATAATATATTTCATAGCTACATGGCATAAAACTGAATGATTTGTTAAGAACAACATATGAATTGATTCTAGCTATCATTGGATACATAGTGATGCCAAAAAAACTTCTCTTGGTCCCTTCTATATGATTACATTCATTTCATGTTGTGTGATTCAATGTCCTTACCTTATAAAATTAAAGTGCATGAAATTTTTTATTAAAACATGAAATTACAATCCAAATAAAATGTCCTTACCACATTACATAGAACTGTGTAGATCCACATCATCTTTTTCCATTCATTATGAGGGTTCTACATCATTTTCGCATGACTTAAAACTAAACGGATCCATAATATGCATCTTCATTCACATAAATTCACAAATATATTTAATGGATGATGTCAAAATGAATATGATTCCTAAAAATATGTAAATAATGAATCCAATTTCTAATCAGATATGTAGGGATTCTTTAATATTATATCTTCGTCCAACCACCACATGATAAAAAATTCACATGGAATGCCCTTAATTTCCTCTTCACTGTGAGATGAACTTTTTTAATTCCTTGTTTTCAACCCCGAGCATGGATCATGTGGTCTTAGGAGTCCTGTTAAGGGATTCCTCTCAGAAAAAAAGCTTAAAATATTTTTACAATCCCATATCGGTCATCAATTAAAGACCATAAAAGTCATACCATGAGTCTTGGCATCATGGTGTAAAATTGCACAGTTAATGTCCTATGAATGATATAAAACAACACACTTATGGACCTATCCTGAGAGGACCAATACAATTGTTGTTGGTCTTCTACCAAACCCTAAACCAATCTATCAATGATCATATTGAGGATCCAATATCCATTTTGTATGATGTTAAACATCACAGTTCTTCATGAACTCTTTTTGACATAATTGTCATTTTGATGAGATGCATAGCAATGCCAAGACATCCATCCTAGAGCCCAACCACTATATCACTTATTTTTTACATAGGTCCATATTCATCATTTCTTTATGATGTTAAAAGTAATGGTTCCTTAAGAACTAAATATGGATTTATTCCTTTCATCATAGGATACCCATGGATGCTTGGTTTATCAATCCTATGATCAGCTAAAAAAATAAATGAAAAAAAATACCCACCTCATTGTACGATCCAAACCTATGAAGAGTGAGTTTCTCATTCAGTAACTATATTTGACTTAATTCATTTCCATATAAGATAAGTAGGAACACCCATATTTTCATCCCAGTGACCACTCACAACAAATCAATATGAAAAGTTTCTTCTATTTGCATATGATTAAAACCTATATTGGGAACATCATTAAGATCTACTTTTGTAAGGATTCCCTTATTTATGGGATACATATTGACACCCATAATTCCATTAATGGTTCCATTAATAGTACCACTATTCCACGTCATGGGATCCATGTTCACACCAGATTATGTAAAACTGCATGACCCTTCAAAACTATGTATGGTTTAATTTCTATTCTCATTGGATACATAGTGATGCCTAGATTCCCATCATTGTTACCAACCATGAAATTTACATATATTAATGTGGTTTCCACATCCTTACCAAGTGATGATAAACTTCATGAAGGTATGTCCTTCCACATGATGTCAAAATGCAATAAAAAATTCTTGGTCACATGACATTAATAAAGCACAAATAATATGTCCTTGTCACATTAGGATATGTTGCTTGAGAAATGTTCATACCACATGATGATAAACTACACCGAAAATTTCCCCACTACATCATGATAAATTATGCGAATCATCACCCATTTTTTAATTCGTTACAATGTACCATAAGAGACTTACCATAGTCAACCAGAGTACAGAGTTCTTCTACATTATTTTCAAACCACCTCAATCCATGTAAAACACTTCATGTAATCAGTACAATAGAATGCATCAATACTTTCATAGACCTGAAAAAATTGATATCTATCACTTATGAAATTTTATTTACAAAGACGGGATTGAGACCCCCCAGTCGGCGATATCTTGGACAAATAATAATGGCTTTCTAATTCTAGTGAGCATGATTTCAATGTTGAAGATCCCAACACCTGGTGGTGTTATTGGTGATTCACAGCATGAATCAATCATTTATTCAATAATTACCTATGAACTTTGTGCGATAATTTAAGAAAATTTACAACTCCCTCTCAGAAGGATATTGGAGTTCTCTTAACCATGGCTATTCTAATTAGGATCTTACGTATCATCTCCCATATTATGTCCATGTGATTCATGACCCTAAACATCATGTACATTTGTCAATGTTGTATGACCTTAACCACTATCCTAAAATAGTCTAAATATCATGATCCAAAACTACTAGAAAAAGAGACAAAAATAATTTCTGGTTGAAATCCCACGAAGGGAGATCTATGAAAAAAATTCAATCATTCACTCATTAAACTCTTCATCTATAGTGTTTAGAAAAAATTATGTGATCAAATAAATAAGGAATAAAGATCTTAGGTTCCACAATGAATCTCGAATAAAATCCATGTTATGGACAATGGACCACTTACTCCACAAAAATGATAGATTAGTGACTTTTCACATATCCTTGATGTGAGAATATATTCTATAGGTTGTGACATAATAGTTAGTGTGAGGGAACCCTTCTCTAATGATAAACATTTAAAAACCTCCATCATGCCATTGAAGTTTAATATGAGAAAACGTTCTTATAGAAGACTAGTAATTGGGACCCATACAATCGAACGAACCATCGATCCCAGGATGGCCTTATATAGAAACTAGAGTTATTATCTTAAGATAATGGAATAGTAGAGGCTTGATTCATCTGTACCCACAAATTTTCATTCATTCTAGTTAACAAAAATATTCATGTGATATGATTTACAATTCCCATAACGAGATTATTCAAGTGGTTTTGAAATCCTTGATGTTAGGTCTCCTTGTTTTTTACACTTTATCATGTATTCAATGCGGCACACCATTTTAAAACCATTTATGGATCACAGATCATGATTCAAAACAACAAGGCATAGATCTTGAGCTTCACAATTAATATCTAAACTACCATAGAGTGCCATATCCCTTCCCAGATATTATATTTTCTATACCCAACTTTACCATCTAGTTATTTCAGTCTTTTAAAATATTTCATATCCCTTGTAATGATGTGGATATCATCTTTTCTTATCTATGATACTGACACATATGAGGTTTGTCCCACCAAAAAAAGGTATATTCTATATGAAATAATTATAATAAATCTTTATGATCCATAGTAATATAGAGGCAGAATTGACCATCTTAGAGTGATATGGGAAATAACTAATATGTATGATGCATCCTATATCAACAGACACATGATTTTTGATTATTATATATTTCACCCACATTCCAACCATCCGGGTGGACATAAGATCCATATTGTTTTATCCTCAACCCATATTAATCACATAAATATTCCTTGATAATAAGAAAAGAGTGGAGAATGTCTTTTTTTCCATGATATTGATAGATAAAGTCTTTAACCTACCACATAAAGGAATATCCTCATTGAAATAAAGGAATTTTGATCCTCCTAAGACTTAACAACACCACAGAAGAACCTAGAACCTCATTGTGTTTTCTAATTCCTGAATGTATGCACTATAATCCATGTTTTTCTATATCACATCCAAGCTCAAATTACCCAAACTGCATTAAACCAAAGATCATATCTCAAGGACCATACATATGATTAGACCAACTGTCCAATATAAAAGGTCCTAAATTATAAGAAACCAATGTTCTAAGCATAAAGACCCTGAATTACCATTCACCAAATGTCTGAGATTAAGGAATTTTAACTAAAATCTATAGAACATATTTTTTGAATGGATTTAAACTAAAATAAGTGGACGATCCAAGCTGAATGAATTTAAACAAAAAATAGAAGGTATGAGTTGAAGGACCATAATCTAATGTATGGATGTTACATCAAATATAGAATCATTATAATCCCACTACATGGACATATTATAATAAAGATTCTCAAGCCTTGCCTATCATATTTGGATGAAGATAGAGCATGGTACCTTCGAGACTTGTTTCTTACCCAATAAATCATTTTGTAATTCAAGTGATGTCAATGTAACTCGAATAGATAATTAGTAAAGAGTCTCGTTTTAGTAAAAAATCATTTTTACTTCTCTAAATTAATATATTATAATTTAAATATTAACATCCATAAATTTAGTTTTACTTTATGCTATTGAAAGCATAGTTAGTGTTGGAGATTCTCATAATATCATTGAAACAAGATACCAGAATCATAATCAATGTATAAAAACTGGATAGTTGTATCAAATGTTTAGAAAATTCATCCATTCATAGTGATCGAGAAAATAGGGAGTAATATCAACAATGGAGTGCCGCTCTCCCCACTCCTTCATATTATACCCCAGGATGAAGATACTTGTCCAAATACATGAACTCCTTATCCTTCATTTGGATTGTTTCCAAGTAAGATAATGATGATGAAAGATCATACCTCATATGTGTTTTGATTTCATCATATATCAATATCTTCAAAGTCCAAGCATCGATATGATCCTGCAATTTGTATATCAACTGAATACGATGATCTAATTCCTCTGATATCTCCTTCATTTTCCTAGTGATAGGAGAATCATATATAACCTCATGCAAATCCACTTCACTCATGGCCATATCTCATCAGGTCCAGACAATTTTCTACATAATTTCATTATGTGGATGTTGGTAAATACCACATACCCATAATTCATTAGATAACAAATGATGGTTTTTACCTTGTTTACAGAATACATCGAAGGGGATCTCAGTGATCATGGCATGAATATATTTCTATATTAACCACTATTTTTCCTGATCCACTACAACCGATGAAGTAGGCAGAGCGTGATGATTACTAGATAATTGAACAAATATAGATTCATGAGAATATTCCCCATACCCAATTTTATTAATAGGAATATCATCCATATAATGTTTTGGATGATTAAATTCCCCAACAAAGCATGATTTACCATCATAATAGTTGCCACTCGAATGAGGTATCTTTATTAACATCTCCTATAAATCTTAGATCAAATCCACTCTCACCTCTATCAATGGGGTTGCTGAGGAAAAAATTCTGTCCACATAATAGATCTACTATTTTAGTGCACCGGTTGGTTTAGCTTAATACCATGAATGGAAATAATCCTTGCTAAGGAATAAAAAATAATAATTAATATATGGAAGAATGATCTTATCCATAGTATCTTCATGCATCATAATCTTACAAAATTGAAAAATTACCCTAGGATGCCACTCCCCTATAACACAGAACAATGAAAAAGGGGAGACCCATTGAATATATACAAATTTATGAAAGAATCAAAAAGAGGAATATGGTTCATAGATAACTAACTCATCCACCATATCTATGAGAACTACATCCTAGAGAGATATCATTTATAAACTTTCATCAAGGGAATCACTACTGGTATTAATAATCAATCCATCCAATGCATAGAATGAAGTAAAAAAATATTGGATATTGGATCAATGCATCTTTAACATCAGAAACTATTAGTGACATAGCCCCAAAATTAGATATATTTCAGTAGTATAAGGTGGAATGAATCATGAGGAATCTATGTGGTGTTGTAATATTCATAACAATTTACATGCTCCAATATCTGGCTAAAAATGGGAGAGAACGGTTGACCCTGTATTAGGTTCTACAATGTTGAATATGTAATATGAGTAATTAAAGGCATCTATGGGATGGTGTTTCCAAAATGAGATGTTTCACTTTCACAAGTTGTGATGCCATCAAAAAAATAATGAAATATATCCTTGAGAATACTTCCCAAACTAAGGAAATCCACAAATTCTAAAATGGCACAATATATCCTTCCATTCAATGGTTTGGCCAAATGTCATAATTCATATGATACCCTCATTAGGTGTAGTTTCTAGCTTCCATGATAGCCCAATACAATCTAGTTCCATCATAGAATTATTGAGATGTGAAACAATGATGACATATATAAAAGTTTCTTATATCTTATAAAAGAAGTAAAAAGTATCAATCCAGTCCTTGAAAGAGAGGTGTGAATTCATCCTTATCTCCTTCTTTAATTTCTCATTTTCATTAATAAGAATAACCATCACCAAAAATGGGGTTTGAAAAGGATCATCCCAAACATCTTCAATAGGGAGTAATTAATCATACACCCATCCGAGAGGGTGGATACCAACTAGTTTGTGGATATACTATAGGCTAATGAACTATTCACCATGGGAAAGATTGACTGTGTTGGTGAAAGGGAACCAATGTCTAATAATCTATTAAAAAAGTTTAGGTTGGAGGAAGATGATAAACTCAGAAATCCATACATAACCATAAAGATAATCTTCTCATAGATTAATAGAATACCCTATAAATATTTCCCTAACCCAAAATGTCCAAGTTTGTTTATCATGAAAATTAATATGCAGACAGAGATCCTGCATCAAATCCCATTTAGTTCTTAGCATGTTCAGAGAAGAAGAATATAAACTCAAATAGCTTTGAGAAATAGGTTTATGAAGAACATAACAACTATTTGGACTTAAGGGGGAGTTTTATTATATATAAGATATTTTGTGACATTAAGATTTGATCAATTGAACGTCCTCAGAAATTGTTGTTAGTACAAAATTTAGATAATCTAACACATGGTCGGATAGTATATTAGATATTGGAAGAGGAATGGGAGCATCAGGAAATAGAACAAACCTGAATAGATGAACTCATTGAGATAAATTATAGTCCTAATGCATATATGATAAGAACCTCTTCAGACTATAGTTTAAATTATAAACATTATGTCAAGGTTATATGTTGGAATTCCTACCCATCATGTCCTTTTTATTGACAGAATCTATTGAATTTCGATGAGAACCCAAATCCATCTGTATAAGTGTATGTAAAATATGTCAGCCATATAAAATAAAATGATTTTAAAAGGAATGGAAATAATTAATTGACATCATATTTTTAATCTCATGAATCAACAAATGATTCATAAACCATATAAGGTGTTAGAAAATCACATAAACCACAATGGTCTTCATGTAAATGCATGACCTATTTATAGAATTTTGATCGCATAACCTGGACATGGTCATGAGAATCTAATGATGATCAATCGATCCTAATAATGAAAATGTGGATCCCAAAAACCCTATGAAAATCATATTAACTCATGTTTAAAGTTCAAAAATTTAAAAAGTATGCTTTTTATTTGTAATGGATATGAACCTATGTAAAATAAGTATTATGGGGATGTTCTCGTGAAATGGGGGCTCAGGATTTGGTCTCTCAAATAGTTCTCATGATCAGGACTCATGTATGGTCATGAAATAGGGGCACACAATGATGTGGGGGGGATGATAATTCTAATGGAGTTATAGATAGTGGATACACTTACCCTCTATCCCCATAAATATACGGTGCTTCAAAAAATAATAGGGGTCACCAATTATACCAAATGTCTCCCCAGACACTGATTCATGAAACCACCAAAGACTATAGTGGGAATTTACATCCCTCAAAATCAAACCACTTTCCCCACAAACGTCACTCCCAAGGGGGTGATTTGTTAACACCCAAAAATTGAGCATAAAAAATGCACAACATAAATAATACATTAATATGGGTATTATTTACAAAAAAAAAGTATAGGTATAATAATATAGACAAGACCTATGGATCATGTGATCCCTTAGTGGAATCGTAATCATGTGACTATCATAATGTCATGAGAAGACTCGACACACAACATATAACATAAATGGTTCCCCAAAAAACCCTTAACTATCACAAAGATCATGTAACATGTCACCAATAGGATTGATAACTGTTTTTTACAACATCTAAAAATATTTCATCACCCATGAAAAATTTAATAATAAAACAAATAAAATAAAACGGGTGGAGGAGGGATATACTCATGGTCATAAATGACATGAAAAATGCCTCTTGGAGACCCCATGACATAGCTTGTCACCAAATAATTCCCCCCACCTCATGAAATTACTTTACCTTGTTAGTGTAATCATGATAAAGTCCATGGGTATGTCCAAAAAACCATGTGCATCCCCTTCAGCTCTTTGAAAAAAATGGATGGATTTATCCATGAAATACTCATGCACACTATATGACCCATATTGGTCATTCTAGGAATCGTCAAAAGGTAGAATAATTACAATTGGCATTACTCATGTAATTACTCTTAAACCTAGACCATTGGAAAATAAAGAATCATAAATAAACGATTGAGGGGGAGAAGCATCCCGTGGTGGTAAATCACTTGAGATGCACTAACAATGTCCATAGAACAGTCCCACGAGACTCTTGGATAAGCTGACCTGATCTCATAAAGACACCCATACAAGCCATCATTAACTCAAGAAATGTCCCAAGCAAGGCATTGAGCATCTCACCAATTCCATTCAATAGGAACACATATATCTTTAAGGATCTTTGACATGTCAATACGACAATATATAAGTACCTTGACACGATCGTGAAAGAAATATGTCCCCAGTTATTGAAAATTATTAAAAAATGGAGGAGTTGATGAGAGGGACTCATGGTCACTGAAAATCAGGTGACACCCTTAGAGAGATCCCCGAAAATGGATTGCAAATATGCTGGGTTACATACCCATTCTCCATATTCAGCTTACATTTATGCTAGATACTTCTTGATATCTAGAAAACAATCAGTCTAGAGAGGCCTATAATCCCCCCCCCCCCAATCATGAAAAATGCATTAAACTGCTACCATATGACCACAATGCATCCGAAAAAGGTTATCTTTTTCACATTGATGAGAAAGATAAAACCTATGTGGTAGATTATATTTTTCAGACTGAAATGTCTTCTTTCAGGTAATACTTAGGTGAATTGCTGGAGTGATCATGTTTCATGCATAAATATATTTGTGTGATCATTCGTAGATCATGAGAAGGGCTCCTAGAAGGACATATGAAGAACCTACAACTTGTATTCTAGATCACGTGAGATATGAAATAAAATAACACTAAATAAATTTGATACATTTTCAATATAAGGGATAGAACACCGATCAAAGTAGGTAGACCTAAGAACAAACTGTGTTCACTGAACGACATGTTCTTTTCATGAACTATCATAGACATTATATAACAATTGGAAATGTTGACGAGATCTCACATTTCTCATTTATCATGCTATTAGGTCATGAAAAATACTCCAGATATGTCAGTACAGATAATATTATTCCCCATGGGAATTCCAATTTAGTCTTGTGAAGCCCAATGGGCCTATCAAATAAGCATTGAGACAACTCTGAAATACATAACTTGGATCATTTAATGATTCTATATCATGTTATCCTTGTCTCGTGGTTGCATCTAGGAAAGTTAGTAGAAAAACGTGATGACCTCCAGGCATGATCAGGTATCATGATGTGATCCATGAATTAAATCCAAGACCTAAGACACCCTATGAGATATATTATACAGAATATTGAACTAAAATCAATGTGTTTCATCCATATCTGTTGATGATACCTTGAAAAGATTACCAGATCATGTGACACCCCCTGGAAATGTACGTTATCTTATGAAATGGCCTCTTATAAATAAAATATTGATCTTGTGAATTACTATAAAAAATGCTACTGGTTCATGTGATACACTCTATAGAATTATAATAGGTCACAATGAAAATCCTAGAGTGTAATCCCCAACCATTGACATAACATGATATGTACCAATACCTTGGGATAACATATAGTGTAATCCCAAACCAAATGGACTGTAAGAAATCATATTTCCACCTTATATGAGATATGTATGAAGCCTTCATAAGGAAAGATTCCCAACTTGAATCCACTTCCATGTAAATACCTTAGTGTTAAAGTTATTTTAATCATGGGATATTAAATTGTCTCATAGGTATGTCATTGTCCCTCATCCATAATCCGATCAGAATTTGGATCATACACGAGCATAATTCAATGTAAATGCCATGAAAAGTTCCTCAATTACCTCAAAACCATCACCAGGTTTGTTATGAAAGGAACTATGATGATTCTGATTCCTTCCATATTCCGGATATGTAGGACACATATTCAAGGTTCAAGCACCAAACGGTTGTCCCAACAAGTAATTCCCTCTCCCACTAAGTGTTAAAATAGATCATTTGACATCCCTCATTTTTCACATATAGCACAACTTAAATAAGAATATAAAGTCATAGTAATCATATCATTCCCATCACAATTCTCCACTATCTAGGGAAGCATATGTATGTAAATCCCCAATGAGTGGAATGAAATATTAGCCTCAACATGAGGGAATCTATATTGGGGCAAATCCAAAGTGAATGATTAATCTATGAAAACTATGATTCATGAAAGTGCTAGGATGCGTAGGACCCCATCCTAAAGAATGATCTCAAATAAAAATCCATTTCAATGTATGACTTTCGATTACGTTGTTTTAACCATTATGACCCAATCAATCATGTGGGATGATTACTCTATCACATCAATTAGTAGAATAATGAATATGTTGAAATACAATGACTCATATTTCTACCATAACTAAGATATATAGGATTTCCCCAGGAGGCCCAATATCTATAATAACTCTTCTCATGGAACCCCAGGCACATATGTCCCACATCAAATTCAATGAAAATGATCATTTTCCATCCCTTGTATCTCAAACCTTGTATAGGTCAGATATTCTTAGGGAACTATAATAATAATTTCATCATTAACATAACTCTGGACACTTATAAGGTAATCCATAGAGTGTAATACACACTCAAATTAATCTTGAAAAAGATGATTTTATCCATAATTGAAATACATATATGTCCATCCAGAACTTAAGCTTGAATAGTTGGTGCCACAGATCTCATGTATACATATTCATTGTGTGATGTTAAACTGCACAAGTCCAACAAACTACGTCAATTTTCCTTCCTTGTAAAAGCAAGATATGTTTGATGCATCATAATGTATCAATACCCTTTTTGGTATATTTCTCACATCCATTAATGGTAGTGAATTCTATAGATCATGGTTTTATGTCCACATCACATAAAAAACCACTCTTTACTAGAAAATAATGGAGAACCTTGGATACATAAAGACAAATTCACTATGGAGACCCTAGTATTATGCATATGAAAGAGAATTAACCTGTAATGATTTTTAGTGAAACCGATCCCATATTGGGATTAGGAAGATATCCAAAATCATATCTTAAATCTATAAGAGACTCATAGTATAGAACATAGTTCCCCGAAAAGAGGTAGGATGAGTCCTACCACCCTTTCTATTGACTAACACAATTATCTAAGAATCATTTTGCCTAAGATACTAGGTGATCACATTAATTTGATAAGAATATCTTAAGATAGATACAGATGAAAGAACTATTGGGTGTTTTTGATAAGAGATAAAATGGTAATCTAATGTTCATGATTGTGCACAACAAAAATCCCCTCCAAATTTTTTTTCAGGTGGATCTCATATATTCCCCTTATACCAATGAAATAATTACATATGCCTTAATATTTTGACTAGTCATCATCACTTAAAATAAAATCATTTCATTATACTGAATATCCAAACCATTTTAAGGAAATAACATCTATTCATCATCACATATACTGTGATACTCTATAAGATTCCAGACACCAAAAATTATGGAAACATCAAATATCCCATAAATGGGAATATCATGATTCATAAACAAAGTTATATCATTTGATCCCTAATACCCTATCTCGATGTCATTTCATAGAGTGAGATAAATAATAGGAATTTCACTTTACTTTTGTCTTTGATAATTAATTACCTCTGTTAATGAAATTAGTGTACGAAATAGCCTCAGGTCGACATCGTGGAATGATTTTTTTTGCAACAGATGGCATTCCAAAACAATTATATCCTTGTAAGAATAATGAAGACATATGTCCATTAGTGGAAGAGTCGTAAAATGTCTCATGTATAAACCATCCTTAAATAATTATAAATATTCCCACTTATGTAATTTTAATCAATATAAATCACGAATTTCATTGGAGGGAGGTGGATTGGGAGAAAATCACACAATTCACCCAACCTGTGTTTGAACAATGTTCGAAAATATCAAGTAAGAGCTCATTGTTGTATAATCCATTGAAGATAAAGAGAAACCCCGACCCACATGGCTGGGAAAATTTTAATTTAACCATTGAGGTTGAAAACACAAGCTTTAATGTTTTATGAAATTCCAAGGGATCATCCCCATCCTATAGGGCGTGGAAAATATTTACCTTAACATCCTCGTCACCTAAATTTAGCATTATCATACTTATAAGGGGTGTTGTTGACGTATTTTGCCAATAATTCATATCCCATGATTTGAATAACTCACCTGAAACACTTGAAATTAAATTATACATATAATACCTTTAGATCTTCATGCACCAAATGATTCTAAGAGGATCATTAAATGTAATTACAAGACCACTAGAAAAAAATATCTCATGTTGGGTAATGAAATTCATGCAATGCATTATGAATCAATGAATTTCATTACTACCACCACAAAAATGATTCCAAGAATGAGGAAAATACATATTAATAAAAGGAAAAATTTTATTTTAATAATGAAATAGACACAGAAATTATTGAATATGGTTTGAATACCCACAACCAGTGGTTTCATACTAATTTTTGGATTCCCTTGACTTCTCCAATAATAAATTCTCAACATAAATATTATAAGGAGAAGGTTCAATGTGGGACTTAAAACATCCAACACAAAAATATGATGGACACCTCACACATGAAGAAATAAGTTCTTGAAAACAAGAGGAAAATAAATAATTGAGAAATCAATTCAAAACTACCCTGATGAAATATTCCTACTTGATGTGTTCTAACAGAGGATCCTAGCCTGGTGATCCTAATCTATGCACCTCAATGGAGAGGGTCTATCACAAAAATAAATATGGATCCAGAGAATCCTCTCCATGAATGGTACCAAAAAACTAATGTATTTAGTCCCCAAAATGACAATATATTAGGATTTACCTTCATTTGGATCAAGATCAAGAATATGTTAGACATATCATCTGAGACTAGACCATACAGGCTACCCAACATACATGAAAATAGATCCTCCTTAGATGTCTCTATATGTTTATTCCCCAATTCAACCTCTTATTAATATAGAAATCCCTCAAGTTCTTATCAATACCATTGATTCATTGGTACATTGAATGGAATATATAGAATAATTTTATTGAATAATACAATTCAAAAGGAATCCTTACCCTAAATTGGTAAGTCCTGCCCCTTCCTCATCAAATTTTAGAAACCCTACCTTTCTAATGTTTCATATATTATGGGACCCAAGAATAAAATTACACATTTATTGTCCCATTGTGATCCAATGATGGGGAACAATGTACAAAAAAAGCAGTGAGACTCAATTTCATCATGAAAACACTGCATGGGCATGCCATTGTATGGTATAATAGTTTTATAGCTCTGTCAATTACTGGATGTGAATATAAATTTCTCTATTTACGACTTCAATTTGACTCAACATCATATAATATGAATGTTTTCATTATTTAAAATTAAAAAAACAAATTTAGAGGATCTCAGATTTTATCCTTCGGTTGGAGGGGATGACATTCTCCCTAAAACAATAGCTTTCCCAAGATGCCTTGTTTTCCCTCTATATTGAGAACCTACATAAATAGTTTGGAACACATATCATCCATAAGAAATATAAATTATGGATTCAAGATCATAGGGAATATGGTTATAAATTATAATATTCAGTCAAGAAAAAATACCATTTCATGAATAATTCTATATCCTCATTGAAAGGGAATTTGGAAATCATATTGTATAGTTATCACACATAAACCAACTCCGAAAACATGTCTAAATCCAAAACACACCCCAAATCATGTTGTAACCCATCAAAAGTTTTAAAATTAATATTTCCACCAAAAAAATAAAAATTATATGATTTGGTAAAACTATTTTGATGAACTGAATTGCCAATTTTATTCATTCTAAGATGATCAAGTCCTCGTACACATCATCATTTCTTTGGAAAACAACTTTATGAATTTACAAATTACCAAGAGGCCCGATGTGTATTGTCTCAATGATCTCTGATACTATTTTCCATTAAACCAATTATTGGATCACACTATCAAGGAATTCATAATTTTCAAATAAGTCTTGTAAATATTAGTTGACTATTGGAATGTGATGTTGAGAAAACCACCTATATAAACGATGTGTGTTTTCGCTGTTCCCCAGGGGAATATAGTGAATAGAAAGAGGTTACCAAAATGAATATGCAAAAGTTTAGTGATTGGATGACAAAAAAAAGTAAAATGAATTCATGACAACATCTATGAATAGTTTAAACAACCACTTTTACTACCATCATCATGTTATACGAAACATAAATCATAGTTGGCACCACATTCATAAACAAATATAGCTTTTTAGAAAACAACATGATCATAAAGGTGGGAAAAAATAATGGATGGTGATCCTATACCACTATAAAATATATCTTTGACGCACTCAGACTTCATAAGATCTGTCCCAAAGTCATCAGAATTTCCCAACCAATTGGTACCACAAGAGTTGACTCACTAGATGGATTCCTCATAGGATGAGGTATTTTTATTCTATTCTATTAATTTATTTCACATAATATATCCCTTATTTGAATATTATTATAGAATTTAAACATGGTTCCCCAAACCAAATTTGGGAACTATAGTATGATTCCATAGTTGGCTATGGTAAAGGGGAATACACGGTCATTGTAGAACTCAATATTCCATCAACTTATTCACTAGGGTTGTCTATCCTTTTTAAACTTGTGGGAAAACCATTCAGTGGTCTTAATATGATAATGAATTCTCCCCCATGTATTCTAGGGGACACCATGACTAGATCAACAAAAAATACCCACTAAAAGGTGGTAAAATATATGATCTGCCTTGGAAAAGTTTGAATATATATTCAACCAAACCATCCAAGGGATGGATCACCATAAACTCTAGTTCCATGTGTCAACCTACCTACTCATGTACTTCCAATAAAAAATTTCATATGAATGATCTTCCTCATGATAGAAATATAGGCCTTTATCAAATATATATTACATTATATAGAAATTAAACCTAGTCTCAACCTAACTACCAATCCTAGATTCAATATAAATATTGAAATACAATCTGGATAAAGTCATAGATTCTATACTAATCCTTGAAGATTATTAAGGTGAGGTTTTCACTATTAAAATATACCATGCATAGATCAATACTGATAAATTTCATAAGATCATATAATTCATGCAATATAAAAAATATAAAATCATACTAGGGAATATCATACCCTTTTATGTGTATATATGGATAATTGACATTGATATCCAATGTGTACACCATATCTGACATATAATTTTTACTTATTTTGAACAATAAGGCCCTTAACATTCTTCTAGAAATGGCTTTTCTATATAATTTTGTGGTAGTCCCTTCATCATACCTCTAATGCCTGAAGTACCACATTAATGGGACAATTAGAACATTTCATTTTGATAAACCCTAGTTTTAATATTGGAAATTCAAATATATCGAGGCAAGATTATATTAGAGTGAAAGGAATAAACCAAAGACTGATGGTTTCACTCAAGTCATTACCACAAATAGTCTAGAAATGACGTCGACCAATCCCTTCAAATAGATAGTCATGAGATACATATATCATATTAATCATATAAACCACATGGGTCCAAATTTTATTGTGTATGAAACAACCTTCATGACATCATTCATGAAGACTAAGTTTGAATAATCTAAAATGGTCATTAAATATCCTGATCATGGTAGAATATTAGGTGAAAAGTTCCTCATTATATCCCCAGGGCATCAATAGATCACTACCTCATTAGCTAGGTTATAAGAGGATTTCAGATCAACAATGGTGAGACAAGATAATCATATTTCCCTCACATTTCCTCCAAATCATCAGGGAAACACCCACATATTTAGTTTGATCAAATAATGATTCTTCGTCATCTTGATATCAAAATAATTAATTATCTCACAATTCTGAGAAATTCCCATCATATACTACTTCCCATGACAATAATCCAGAATATGAGGAGGAATAGAGAAAAAGGCAAGAAATATTTATAAGAATAAGAAGAGAAATATGAGGAGGACCTCAGTGATTACCATCTATAATTAAAGGATGGTTTCTCTCCAATATTTCTAAACATATATTGATAATTATGGGTTTAGAGGATGATCTAAGGCCCATATTGATTAGTTCAATAATGTATTAAAATTAGAAAGAGGTATATGTTTTATTTATGAAGAATCAGTGAGACATGTCTTCCTAGAATTAAAAAAAATTACAGGATTCAATCAAAAGATGGACACTCACAACTTGGGATTACCCAAAATCACCATCATTACAATCATGTAGTGAGATAGAAGAATTTGATTCATGCCACGAAAATTGATGTTGATGTTGAGAGGATTATCAAAAAAAATCATTTATAAATTATATTATCCACAATGGCTAGTTAAAATATTTTTTAAGAAAAACAAGAATGTTAAAATCCGTTTCTTCATTAACATTAGAAATCTCAACCTGTACTAAAAAAAAGAAGCTTCCCCTTCTGATAAATGAAATTGTAGTCAATGACACCAAATGAAATCAAGCCTTATGATTAACTGATTAATATTTAGTGTATATTGAAATTTGAATATCTATAGAATATTATTAATACACATCCTTAAGTTTCCCCATGGTGAATTATTTATTTGGCTAATTACCATTGGTATAAATAATGATAGAACTACGTACTAATGTGTCATGCATCTCATCTGAAAACACTTTTTCAGTAAGGAAAATCAAATATTATGTCGATGATATTTTGGTTATGCCTCAATATAATTATGACCTCTTAGATAATCATGATACAATATCCAATTTTTTTTGAAAAAAATATCCTTAATATTTACCCCTTTAATTTCACATTACTAGTTACCTTATGAAATACTTTCATCTTTTTCATACACCATCATGTAATCAATGTCTACTATATAAAGAAAAATAAAATTCTAGGTATTTCAACTCATCAAAGAATTAATTATTTTGTTGGATTATAGAGAATCCTCACCTATATTCATTTCATTATATCAAAACAAGTATGAATTTTTTTTCCTTCATTAGGATGATAAATAATGGGGTTACATATCAGGGGATAAAAACAATCCAGAATCATTGAACTGTATCATGAAATATCTCCTCAGAATACCATTGAAAATTATTCATTTCATGGGTATGCTACTAATTTTCTATGTGATATCAATGTAAGGATAACTAGGGGGTTTCCGGACACAAACAATTATTTTCAAGAATTAAAATTACATAATTATATAAGTTGAACTATGGTTGACACCATGACTTATTATATATCTACAAGTGATTACTATGGTTAATAATTAATATCTATAATTTGAGGCATTACCTGAAGCACCATGTGGTCCAGTTGGCCTCTCATAAAAATCCACTCAAATTCATCCTTATATATTCAGTTTATACTAAATGTTATGAATGGTGCGTGGTGATCTTACAATAGTTTTACATTTAGTTTATTCTTAATAAAGTTGTAAAATATTATTCCTTGATATAATTTGATAAAGTAAATATATCTCTATGAAAAATTTTGTTTAATACTTAATTTATGATGGAATATATTTTCTCTATTCTATACATCACCAATACATGGAAAATATATTTTTATGGTTCCACTAAAATCCCAACATGGCAGAAAATAGAGGACCTTGAGGTCAACAACGGTAGGAAGGGTGTCAGCTCATATCCTCATAAGAAGTTGTCTTAACATACTCATTATAATTATATGAAGTCTATAAAATAACTTAATAGTAATACAAAACACTCGTTAAAAATCTATATGAGCTAATAAAAATTCTAGTTAACCACTTGTGTGTAAAATGGGATTCCAATTTCATAATCAATAAAATCAATGGGGATTATGATATAAGAATATAGGAGTTAATCCCCATGTCTGAAAATTTCTACGGACTACTAGAATAATTTCTCTTAGATCCAAAAATTACTCATTTCCCATGATTGATTATTTCTCAGGCGGATGCACTGTTGAATGCAGCCGTGATATGGGAAGACCTATATTGGGATGAAACATTCATCGGAATTTAACACTATTGAATGGTCTCAAATATTTTCCATGTAATAATGGATGAAATCCAGAAGGATAATTCCATACCAGGACCATTTGATCCTATAACAAGTTATACAATTTCCATTTTTTAATAAAATAAAAATTGAGTTCTCTATTAAAAAAAATCTTGAATAGTGAAAACCTAACAATGAGTTACCAAATTCACTCTCTAAAAAATCCAATTCTGTAGAAATTTGTCTATAAATGGGGTATTGATGGATTCCTTATCGATTTAATTAATGTGTAGTAGACTCTTTTTATCATGAAGGAAGAATATACTCGATAATGTTGTGCCCACCTATACTGGTTACTTCTTTTTAGTCACATCCAAATGCTTTTAAACCTCTATCAATAAATCATGAAGGATAATGTGATCTTCACCAAGTAGTTTCATTCCATTAAAATTCATAATAACTTCATCCATCAACCCTAGAATCTTCTATAAATTAAACAATAAGCATGACCATTTTATATATGGGAAATAGATTTGGTAGGGAAATATCATCAATTCATGACCAATAAATTAAAGAAATTCATCGCTAATAATTATTTTTTCTCTAAAATCATACAAGAAATACCTCGACAAAGAAGTCAGGACCAAAATTATTTCCATCTTTTTGAAATCCCATATCATTACTGGATTTGGTTTCCCTCATATGGGAATGATGGAAAATATCACTAATTTCCATTCCATGGATTTGGAGAATCTATACCAATATTATAATATCAAATCCAACCATTCGTCTAACTATCATTTTTTGGATAATGGGAATATAGAGACCTTTAGAAATACCTTGTAAAATGTAACACCCGGTAATTTTATGAGAAATATTTTGTTTTTATCAAAGGAATCTTTCACTACACACAACACTAGCTTGGGTTGCTTTACACGCAATCGCGGCCTTCTTCAATAGCTTGCGTCGTACGCAATACCGAGTTTCACTAAACAACGATATGCTATTAAAATATTATTAAAACTAGCCATTATGAATAGTAATAACCACTTTTTGAACATTTAGAAATTTTATTTTTCAAAATGGACTTCATTTTTGGATTTGGAATATCGAAATTAGCCTAGGAAAAAATTTTGGTATTTTTTAGAAAACATTCAATTTTTGATGAATAGTGAAACCACTATGTGGTAGTTAAAAAAACTGAATTTTTCATAAAACTTAATTTTACCGCTTCTGTGAGTGGAATTTCGAAAATCAGGGAGACACAGTTAATATGAAGTACTAAAATATGGTTCAATGAGATGAAATTAATTTTTGGTGAATAGTAACTTTTTACTTTTTTACCACGGTTAAAGTAAATAGGGTAATTAAGGGTAAAAGTGTTATTATTATTACCCTAACACATGTCCTAATTCTATTGGATAAGTGTAATTCGACCAGAAACAACCTTATGAATAAAATATGACCATTTAGGCCCACTTGGATTAGATTAGGACATTTATTATTAATTTATTTAAAGAAGGGTTAAAATAGTTAAAATCAATGTTTAATAAGTATATCAATTTTAATATAGGATTATACATATGATAAATTCGACTATAAATATTAATTAGAAATATAAAAATATTTCCTACATAATGGTATTTTATTTGTAATTTTTAGACTTTAAATAAGTTAATTTATTTATGACACAATGATGGTGCAGTAATTATCTTATTAATGAAATATTGACATAATTGATGTTATAAATACCAAAATAAATGTAATTTGGGACTTTTGATGAATTAAACTAATTTTATAGGTTAATAGGAAATGTTAGTATTTATTTAATTAACTTTTTTTGAACTAATCATTCTGTTATGATTTTCACAAAAATCAATTACTAAATAGTGTCAAAATTGACATAAAATAGTTTTTAAAACAAATATTATATTATTAAGTGTTATTTTATTCCTAAAAATATAAGGTTCGGCCAAATGACTTATATAAGGTTTTATATATTAATAATAAACAACTTGGGGTTCTTTTGGCTTGATATAGTAAGTTTATTAACCTTATAGTGTAAGAAAACAAGAAGACACGGTAAAAGTTAAATTATCTAACTTAAAGTTAAATCTAAATGATAAGGTTAAAAATGATACCTAGTCTTGTCTAAATTCTATTGGATGAGAGTATTTCGACCCATACTCACCTTATCTTCGAAATATATCAATTTGGAGCTATTAAAAACCGAATTTTTCTTTATAATAAAATAATATTTTTAGTTATTCCAAAAGTCCCCCTCTCATCCCTTATAAAAGGGCACCTCCTCCCTCTCTTCCTCACACCACTTTGAGCCTTCAAGATCGTCCAAACCCTTCAAATTTCTTCTCTCCACTTACCTAGACACATCCTAGAGGTCCTGGTCTTCTTCAAAGACCAATTTTAGTGCCCTAAAAGGAGGTCTCAAAGAAGCGCTTCAAAGAAGAGGTAATGTTTGTTACCGATTCTTTCATCTTTATTTATTCTTCCACTTCTTCTTCATTAGTTGTTTCATTATGAAGTAATAAAATAAGTATCACATATATACATATATGTTATTATAAGTATTAAACAACCCTATTTCACCATCTATCCATCCTACGGAAAACGAAATCACCGCGCGTGCGTACGTACGGAATACTGTCTCCACGCCGTGGTGTAATCTATTTTCCACCACCACCTTACTTGGATAGGTATAATGGTATAAATAATGACTATATATGATTATTATAATGTGATATTGATTATTAAATAGTATATATACACTCAAATACAATTCCACAATCATGGGACCGATATCATCGCTCGTACGTACGTATGGAATATTTTCTCCACGATGTGATGCAACTCGTTCTACATGATATTCATTGCAGAATGATTATATAAATGAATTGAATGAATTAATATGATATATATTACACTAATACCATTCTGTAAATGAGGTATCTATAATCTAAAAAGAAAAATAAGAATTTATTTGACAAAACACGCATAAGAACAAAAAGTAATAAACACCCGAATAACAAGTAGTAATGAAATATTACTAATAAGAAGCAAAGAATATGACAATATATGATATCATAAAAATAATTATGATTCTGGAATAAGTCAATAATATTATTTAAATCATTATACAGGAGGTTCAGACACTTACGAAGCAAAATGGACCTAAGGTAAGGGAAATATCACAATCTCATTTTTATCCGAAATTGTTTGTACTTTGGAATTTACTGGGATGTATTTTATCATCCACGTCCATTTTACATCAATATTTTATATTGTTTACATCCACCTACAATTGTTTAAATCCAAATTTACCCTTTGGTGAGTTTTTAGTGAAGGATATGAAAGGAATCTTTTGTCGTTTTTCATATGAGGTGCTTTTTGACTTTTCTGACAAAAGTACGTGAATAATGTTTTATTTTAACTTATATGGCATGAATGGATTTTTAAAACATTATTTCCATGAATATTACTTTACAAGTTTTCAAGTTTATTTTTAATCAACTTCTTTTAGTTTAGAATTGTATGACATGTTAAGAAAGGAAAAGTGTTTTTGAAGTAGAAAGGATATTTTCCTCAAGAATGGAGTTCAAGTGTTTTATCAAATTTATTTTCCATCTAAGATAATAAAGGGTTCTGTTTCTATCCCTATTATTACCTTGATTTGACTATGTTGTGATGGAATTATTTTTATGAATTCCTTTATCTTATATTAATTGTTTTATGATGTCACGATGTTTAAGAATCCCATTTTTATTACATGGGTTGTGCTATGATGTATGGTTTAAGATTTTGTGGCAAAAATAAGAATGGTATCATTATGAGATGGGTGGGACCAATATCTCCCTCCAATTCATTGGGTAAATATTTTATATCTCATGAGATAGACATGGCTGGAATGGCAGGTTAAACCGGTTCAGTGAAACAGGACTGAAACGATGAGTGAACTCGGTCTAGAAATGGACTTTGTCCACTAAGATAGTCTTGGCCACGAGTCTTGACTAATAAGAAATGATTCTCTATGATTATGTGTGTATGCCACACAGTTTCATGTTTTATGTTATGATTATTGGGATTTCATTTCACTACTATGATTTATCCCATGTTATGAAATTATGCTCTCTTTTGCAGGTTAAGATTTCCAAAATGTTATGTTCCTATGAATATGATGTGATTGATATTTTTTTTGTTTACCCTTACTGAGCATTGGAGATCACTCTTTTGTATGTTTTCTTTCCTGTGGTCAGGAAGATGGTTATTAAGTAAGATATGCCAAAAGGGACTATAGATATGATGAAATAAATGGGAGACAGTATAGACGCTTTATGAACCAGTTGTTTATGTTTCCCAGTTTCTAAAGACACTATACCTATACGGTCCGTTCCTGGTTTTGTTATATGTTATAATAAGTGTGCTTCAATTTTGAAGTAATAACAAAGTATGTAAAGTATGGGTCGTTATAGTTGGTATCAGAGTAAAGGTATAGTCAACCTTTGGAAACTAGGATGTGAAAGCCTTAGTAAGAACCCTAAGGATAAGTCTAAGCATAGATCACAATCTTAGTGTTTTAGAAATGGCCATGAATAACCTAGGATAAGACCTTAAGTGTGAAATTTTATTCTTGATTATGTGATTTTCCTATTATAATTAGTGTTTCTCACACTATTCTTCTTGGTTTTAGTCAATGGCTAGAACCCAAAGGAACCATGTTAATGCGGAATGCGATAGGTAATGCAATGATTGTCCCCCTGAGAAACCAAATGTTATGGGAGATGGAATGAAAAATATTGTATCCATGCTCACACAACTTTCTCAAGATATGATTCATGCAAGACTTCAAAACGAGCAAAGGAAGGAGAAACATTCTGTTGAATCCTTCAGGAGGCAGCGTCTGCCTTTATTCAGCGGGTCTACTGATCCATTAGTTTCTGAACAATGGATTTGTACTACTGAAAAGATATTTTCAGTTCTTCAATGTTCTGAACATGATAAAGTCATCCTAGCAGTGTATCGTTTGGAAGGAGATTCTGATCAATGGTTGAATCTTATTAAGAATACGAGGAAAAGGGATGAAATTGATTCCATGGAATGGGACGAGTTCAAGAACGTATTTTTCAATAAGTACTTCCCTCGTATTCTCTGAACAATGATGGAGAAGGAGTTTCTTGAACTAAAGCAAAAGGATGATGAATCGGTTGGTACCGATGAAGCAAATTTTACAAGACTTTCAAGGTACGCTTCTGGTATTATTATCCAACCTGAGAGTAAGATTGGTCGATTCGTTAGTGGTTTAAAACCAAGTCTTCGAAGGGCCTTAGCCATAAGGGACATCAATGGCTATGAAGAAATCGTTCGATGTGCTCTCAAAGTTGAGATTGATATTGGAGTAACCCATCAGTCATATGGGTTTGATAAGAAGAGGAAAATGGAATTCAAAGGAAAATCTAAAGAGCACACTAAAATGAAGATGAGCTTTCCCTTATGCTCAATGTGTGGAAAGAAAC
The DNA here is from genome assembly GCA_963277665.1 of Viscum album. Lineage (NCBI taxonomy): Eukaryota > Viridiplantae > Streptophyta > Magnoliopsida > Santalales > Viscaceae > Viscum > Viscum album. The sequence continues at coordinate 584,083,262 of OY728141.1, read as the reverse complement.
ATGGAGGTAGTTGTCTTAAAGGTACAAGTAAATGTTTCAAATGTGGAAAGGAAGGTCATCAGGCATTTTAATGCTGAAATGATGGGAAGAAGATGTCTAATGATGCAAACAAACGAAGGGATACACAGAATGAACCTACTACACTTCAATGTTTCAAGTGCAAGGAGATGGGGAATTATGCCAATCAATGCCCAAATCCAAGGGTTGATGATGATGGTCGACGTCAACAAACTCTTAAGGATAAAGACAAAGGAAAGTCACATGCAATTTTTATCAGCGATGTGGAGTACGATAACGATGTGGTGAAAGGTACACTTACCATCAACTCTAAAGTAGAAAATGTTTTATTTGATTCTGGATCCACCCACTCTTTTATTTCTGAAGAATTTTCTAAGGGTATCACCGTATTACCTCAACAATTAGATATTGAGTTAGCTGTGACAACACCTAATGGCACAATAGTCGCATCAAAATTTTATAATTGTTCTCCGATTGAAGTTTGTGGGAAAGTGCTTCCGAGAAATATTGTGATCCTTCCTATAGTGGAATTTGATGTGATTCGTGACATGGATTGGCTTTTTTTATATGGAGCTCATATCAATTTCCAAAGAAGGGAAGTCACATTTCATATTCCAGATCAATCTATGATTGTCTATCGATGAAAGGATGAACATAACCTTCCAGTGGAAATTTCTTCCATCTTATGGGTCTTGATTCCACTAAATGAGGGTTATTTATCTCAAATGGTTGGTGAGAAACTCACGATTAATAAAATGCCCATTGTACGGGAGTTTGATGATGTCTTTCTAGAGTAATTGTCGGGTCTTCCACCAAATCGTGAAGTTGAGTTTTCAATAGAACTCGTACCGAGTGCTTTGCCTATTTCGAAGACACCTTATAGAATGGCCCCAATTGAGTTGCAGGTATTGAAGAAGAAACTCCTAGAGAATCTTGATAAGGGATTCATATGCCCAAGTGCATCACCTTGGGGAGCAACTGTTCTATTTTTTAATAAGAAAGATGGATCAATGAGACTCTGCATTGATTATCGAGAACCTAACAAGATCAGTATCAAGAACAAATATCCTCTCCCATGCATTGATGACTTATTTGACCAACTACGTGGAGCTCAATACTTTTCCAAGATTGATCTTCGTTCAGGGTATCATCAATTAAGGGTCAAAAGATAGGATAAACCAAAGACAGCTTTCCGTACAAGTTATGGACACTATGAATTTATAGTGATTCCATTTGGTCTTACTAATGCCCTTGCTATCTTCATGGATCTGATGACTAGAGTCTTTAGAGACTATCTTGATCAATTTTTCGTAGTCTTTATAGATGATATTCTTGTCTATTCAAAGAGCAAGTAAGAACATGAAGATCACTTGAGATTTATATTGAAGACCCTGAGAAAGGAGAAGCTTTATGAGAAATTTACCAAGTGTGAATTTTGGCATCAAAAAATTTCATTTTTGTGTCACATAATCTCAAAAGAGGGGATATCTGTGGATCCAGCAAAAATAGAGGTTATTGAAAGATGGTCGAGACCAACAACAGTAACCGAGATCCGGAGTTTTCTTGGTTTGGCTGGATATTATCGACGTTTTGTGAAAGATTTTTCACGATTATCTAATCCACTCACCAGGTTGACTCGAAAAGGAGTTAAGTTTGATTGGATGGAGGAATGTAAAGAGAATTTCATGGTGTTGAAAAGAATGTTATCCAGTGCACCTATGCTCACACTGCCTTGTAGTGGAGAAAGGTTTGTGATCTACAGTGATGCATCCATGAAGGGGCTAGGGTGTGTTCTTATGCAAAATGATATGGTGATAGTTTATGCCTCACGACAGTTGAAAATCCATGAGCAAAATTACCCAACACATGATTTAGAGTTAGCTGCGGTAATCTTTGCAATAAATATTTGGAAGAATTATTTTTATGGAGAAAGGTGTGACATTTATAGTGATCATAAAATTTTAAAGTATATTTTCACACAAAAGGAGCTGAATATGTGCCAAAAAATATGGTTAGAGCTGATTAAGGATTACGACTGCTCAATTCATTACCACCCTGTGAAAGCAAACAAGGTGGAAGATGCATTAAGTCGACAAGACCATGCCAGTTTATCCATGATGAGGATCACAAAAGATCCAATATTTATGGATTTACAAAGGATGGATCTTGGAATTATAATGGAAAGGGAAAAATATTATCTTTCTCAAATGAATGTTCAACCGTCTATACATGTGAAGATTAAAGAGGCACATAACAAAGATGTCGAGTTACAAAAGAAGGTGAGAAATATTCCTGAATTCAACCTTGATTGTGATGGGATAATAAAGTTCAGGAATCGGGTTTGTGTTCCTCCCATCCCCGAATTAAAGAAGGATCTGCTGGATGAGGCACATAGTTCATCAGTCTCTATTCATCCTGGAAGCACAAAGATGTATAGGGACCTGAAAGAGTACTTCTGGTGGGATGTCATGAAAAGAGATGTTGATGAATATGTCTCTCGATGCTTGGTTTGTTAGTAAGTTAAAGCTGAGAGAAAAAAGTCTAAGGGGATGTTACAACCGTTACCCATACCTGAATGGAAATGGGAAAACATCACTATGGACTTTGTCACAGGACTTCCTAAAACATCCAAAGTCAATAATGCTATATGGGTCGTAGTTGATCGTCTTACAAAGTCCGCACACTTCATTGCTATTAGAGATGATTTCTCTATGGATCAACTTGTCAGGATATATGTAAAGGAAGTGGTAAGATTTTATGGAGTACCACTTTCTATTATATCTGATTGGGATCTGAGATTTACCTCGAAGTTCCGGTTAAGTCTTCAGCATACTCTGGATACAGAGTTGAGTTTCAGCACTGCTTATCATCCTCAGATAGACAGTCAGTCTAAGAAGACAATTCAAACCCTATAAGATATGTTGAGAGCTTGCTCTATGGATTTCATAGGTGGTTGGGATCAACACCTACCTTTGGTAGAATTTTCTTATAATAATAGCTTTCACTCCAGTATTCAGATGGCTCCTTATGAAGCTCTCTATGGAAATAAATGCAGGACTCCAACTTGCTGGGATGATGTTGGGGAAAGAAAGCTATTAGGACCTGATCTTGTTGATGAGATGGCAGAAAAGGTCCAATCTATTCAACAACACATAAGAGCAGCTCAGATTCGACAAAAAAGTTATGCCGAAAACCGAAGAAAAGACCTAGAGTTTGAAGTGGGTGATAAAGTGTCCTTACGAATATCTCCCTGGAAGAGGATCATGAGATTTGGAAAGAAGGGGAAGTTGAGCCCTAGATATATCGGTCCTTTCAAAATACTGGATCGTGTTGGGAAGGTAGCTTACCGGTTGGCGCTTCCAACAAATATCTCTCAAGTTCACGATGTGTTCCATGTATCTCTCTTGAGAAAGTACATACCTGATACTTCACATGTACTCAGATCAGAAGTTGTACCGCTGAAGCAAGATCATTCTTATGAAGAACAGCTGATAGAGATTCTGGATCGTAGCAAAAAAGTCCTTCAAAACAAGACCACTCGATTGGTGAAAGTTTTATGGAGGAACCACCAATTATAAGAAGCTACATGGGAGCTTGAGGATATGATGAGGGAGAGGTATCCTCATCTTTTCATTACAAAGTGACGAATTTCGAGGGCGAAATTCATTTTAAGGGGGTAGAATGTAATGCCCGAGACTTTTATGAGAAATATTTTGTTTTTATCAAAGGAATCTTTCACTACACACAACACTATCTTGGCTTGCTTTACACGCAACTGCGGCCTTCCTCAATAGCTTGTGTCGTACACAATATCGAGTTTCACTAAACAACGATATGCTATTAAAATATTATTAAAACTAGCCGTTATGAATAGTAATAACCACTTTTTGAAATTTTATAAATTTTATTTTTCAAAATGGACTTCATTTTTGGATTTGGATTATTGAAATTAGCCTAGGGTGAAATTTTGGTATTTTTCTGAAAACGTTCAATTTTTGATGAATAGTGAAACCACTAAGTGGTAGTTAAAAAAACTGAATTTTTCATAAAACTTCATTTTACCGCTTCTGTGAGTGGAATTTCAAAAATCTGAGAGACACGGTTAATATCAAGGACTAAAATGTGGGTCAATGAGATGAAAATAATTTATGGTGAATAGTAACTTTTTTCTTTTTTTTACCACGGTTAAAAGTAAATAGGGTAATTAAGGGTAATAGTGTTATTATTATTACCCTAACACATGTCCTAATTCTATTGGATAAGTTTAATTCCACATAAAACAACCTTAGGAATAAAATATGACCATTTAGGCCCACTTGGATTAGATTAGGACATCTATTATTAATTTATTTAAAGAAGGGTTAAAATAGTTAAAATCAAAGTTTAATAAATATATAATTTTTAATATAGAGTTATACATAAGATAAATTCGACTCTAAATATTAATTAGAAATCTAAAAAGATTTCATACATAATGATATTTTATTTATAATTTTTAGTCTTTAAATAAGTTAATTTATTTATGACACAAAGATGATGCAGTAATTATCTTATTAATGAAATATTGACCTAATTGATGTTATAAATACCCAAATAAATGTAATTTGAGACTTTTTATGAATTAAACTAATTTTATAGGTTAATATGACATGTTATTATTGATTTAATTAACTTTTTCTGAACTAATAATTCTGTTATGAGTTTCACAAAAATCAATTACTAAATAGTGTCAAAATTGACATAAAATAGTTTTTTAAACAAATATTATATTATTAATTGTTATTTTATTCCTAAAAATATAAGGTTCGGCCAAATGACTTAGTTAAAGTTATATATATTAATAATAAACAACTTGGGGTTCTTTTGGCTTGATATAGTATGTTTATTAACCTTATTGTGTAAGAAAACAAGAAGGCATGGTAAAAGTTAAATTATCTAACTTAAAGTTAAATCTAAATGATAAGGTTACAATTGATACATAAACTTGTCTAAATTCTATTGGATTAAATGATTTCGACCCACACCCACCTTATCTACGAAATATATCAATTTGGAGCTATTAAAAACCGAATATGACTTTATCATAAAATAGTATTTTTGGTTATTCCAAAAGTGCCCCTCTCCTCCCTTATAAAAGGGCGCCTCCTCCCTCTCTTTCTCACACCACTTTGAGCCTTCAAGCTCATCCAACCCATGAAAATATATTCTCTCCACTTCCCTAGAGACATCCTAGAGGTCCTGGTCTTCTTCAAAGACCAATTTTAGTGCCCTAAAAGGAGGTCTCAAAGAAGCGCTTCAAAGAAGAGGTAATGTCCGTTACCGATTCTTTCATCTTTATTTCTTCTTCCAATACTTCTTCTTTAGTTGTTTCATTATGAAGTAATAACATCAGTATCACTCATATACTTATATGTTATTATATGTATGAAACAACCCTATTTCACCATCTATCCATCCTACGGAAAACGAAATCACCGTGCCTGCGTATGTACGGAATACCATATCCACGCCGTGGTGTAATCTATTTTCCACCACCACCTTACTTGGATGGGTATAATGGTGTAAATAATGATTATATATGATTATTTTAAAGTGATATTGATTCTGAAATAGTATATATACACTAAAATACAATTCCACAATCATGGGAACGATATCATCGCTCGTGCGTACGTACGGAATACCGTCCCCACGATGTGATGCGACTTGTTCTACATGATCTTCATTGCCTAATGATTATATAAATGAATTTAATGAATTAATATGATATATATTACACTAATACCATTCTGTAAATGAGGTATCTATAGCCTAAAAAGAAAAATAAGAATTTATTCGACAAAACACGCATAAGAACAAAAAGTAATAAACACCCGAATAACAAGTAGTAATGAAATATTACTAATAAGAAGCTAAGAATATGACCATATATGATATCATAAAAATAATTATGATTCTTGAATATGTCAATAACATTATTTAAATAATTATACAGGAGGTTCGGACACTTATGAAGCAAATTGGACCTAAGGTAAGGGAAATATCACAATCTCATTTTTATCCGAGATTGTTTGTACTTTGAAAGTTACTGGGATGTATTTTATCATCCACGTCCATGTTACCTCAATATGTAATATTGTTTAAATCCAAATACAATTGTTTAAATCCAAATTTATCCTTCGGTGAGTTTTTAGTAAAGGATATGAATGGAATATTTTGTCCTTTTTCGTATGAGGTACTTTTTTGACTTTTCCGACAAAAGTACGAGAAGAATGTTTTCTTTTAACTTATATATCATGAGTGGATTTTTAAAACATTATTTCCATGAAGCTTCCATTACAAGTTTTCAAGATTCATTTTAATAAACTTATTTTAGTTTAGAATTGTATGACATGTTAAGAAAGGAAAAGTGTTTTTGAAGTAGAAAGGATATTTTCCTCATGAATGGAGTTCAAGTTTTTTATCAACATTATTTTCCATCTAAGATAATAAAGGGTTTTGTTTCTATCCCTATTATTACATTGATTTGATTATGTTGTGATGGAATTATTTTTATGAATTCTTTTATCTTATATTAATTGTTTTATGATGTCACGATGTTTAAGAATCCCATTTTTATTACATGGGTTTTTTATGATGTATGGTTTATGATTTTTTGGAAAACATAAAAATGGTATCATTATGAGATGGGTGGGACCTATATCTCCCTCCAATTCATTGGGTATAGATTTTATATCTCATGAGATAGACATGGATGGAAGGGCAGGTTAAACTGGTTCAGTGAAACAGGACTGAAAGGAGGAGTGAACTCGGTTCAGAAATGGACTTTGTCCACTAAGATAGTCTTTTCCATGAGTCTTGACTAATAAGAAATGATTCTCTATGATTATGTGTGTATGCCACAAAGTTTCATGTTTTAAGTTATGATTATTGGGATTTCATTTCACTACTATGATTTATCCCATGTTATGAAATTATGCTCTCTTTTTTAGGTTATGATTTCTAAAATGTTATGATCTTATGAATATAATGTGATTGATATTTCTTTTGTTTACCCTTACTGAGCATTTGAGCTCACCCTTTTTTATGTTTTCTATCCCCAGGTCAGGAAGAAGGTTATTAAGTAAGATATGCCAAAAGGGACTATAGATATGATGAAATAAATGGGAGACAGTGTAGACTCTATGAACTAGTTGTTTATGTTTCCCAGTTTCTAAAGACACTATACCTATACGGTCCTTTTCCAGTTTTGTTATATGTTGTAATAAGTGTGCTTCAATTTTGAGGTAATAACAATGTATGTAAAGTATGGGTTGTTATATAAAATATACCCCATATGATGGTTCCTAAAGATAAAATTTCTTGTCCAAACAGGATATTTCATACCTTATGGGCCCTCTAGTCTAAATCCTGAACCACTGCATGGGTGACATAGTATTCATTCATATACAAGATGAAAAATGACATTCTCATTGATTTAAAATTTACCTTGCAATATAATTATATTTTTCATATATTATCTATATATGTTAAATTTAAAAATGGCTAGATAAATTTGAGAATCATAATGATTACATACTTTATAAATTGAATCACTCCTAGGTATATAAAAATTTAATTGAATATGATTAGAACATGAATATTCACCACTTCTCACTCCTCTATGGATAATTATGGCTGGCCTTCCGAACTCCTATGATACTAGGGAAGAATCCTACAAACCTTGAGAAAAAGCATGAGGGACCTTATTACATACACAAGAACTACTATAATGGATATTATACCATGGTCTCTAGGGATGGTGATATTTTCATGTCCCCTACCAATAGATAATTTTTCAATAAAAACTTCATGTGTTATAGTTAAAGCATATATTCCTTACCACACAATGCTAAATTGTATGACATAGATTCTTGAATTGAAGACCATAAAATGAAATTCATTGGCTCATAGACATATGACCTACAACTAAAAAACATGTAAGTATTAATTAAAATAAATTATATTTAATGAAATTTTCCATTCTTCATGATGTAAAACTACATGTTTCACATCCTTTTTTAATTATGAAAAACTACATAACATTGTGATTTGTGATTGATCAAATCCTAATCATTGGGGACAGTCTTCCACCACAACACCACACAATTACTACATGTGGATTAATTCTCATATCAATGGAATATGATGTTATTCCAAGAATATATATTCTGTTCCCAATAAAAATGTATTGGAAAAACCCCCTCTCCTGCTTTAAAACCAAGATCAATGTGAGGGACATCATACTCCATGGAGAATTATGATCCCAATCTTTCATTTTTTTCTTATACAAATTCTATCATCACATCATACTTTTTTTCATGGAAACATTTCTACTTCCATAAACATTACCTAGTCATCATAAATAGAATGTATAATTCCTAAGAGACCATTGTTTTTACAATTCATTAATACGCACCAATTTGAATTTGACAAATCAACCCAAAAGGATTTTGAACCAGAGGATGTCATTATTCTAATATGAATTTAAATTCCCTAGATTTCATTAAATATGTATCCACCAAAAGGTTGGTAAACCATATGAATATTCTTACATAAGGATAACATGTTCAATATTTCGAATCCTAGAAAATATCATTTCAGAAACTACTTTTTGAACATGATCTATGGTTATTCCTTGAATTCTATTCACATCTTAATTATAATTATTTGATAACTTCCTTGATTATTGTTTTACAATTTCATCCTTTTTTGATAAAAATAATAACAAAAACATGGCCTAGTAATCATTTTATTACTCACTATTTCCATGAATTATGGTCCTAGTCATATGACGTAAAATAATAAGTCACCTTCATTGGTTCCACATGCTGTTAAATTTCTTGGATTTACATAAAAATGTATGTATTTATTATAATCACTATGACATATGTGGGTATTCCCATATACTATATCCTAGTACATCCCACACATAATCAAAATTTCCAAGTCCTTACTCTAAATCACCTATTTTTGTGAAGGTAACCATTTACAAAAAATTTATTCTCACACAAATCATGGTTCAAATGTGATTATGATTTCTATTAAGATATTACCACATGATCTATAAGTATTCATTCATGTAAAGGTGATCATTGAATTATATTAAAGGACATAAATGGAAAACCAAATAACCTTACTACAAGATTCTAAACTATATGGTTGGCATCTCTTTCACGGATAAAATCCACGAACCTAGTGTGTCATGATTCTCACCTTGATGAGATATTGTGTGACTACAAGATCATACATCATGAACCAACTAAAAAAATAAAATTTCATACACTCTTCTTTTTATTAGTATTTTTTACATAGGATGTTCCAATACATGTTCTGACACCATTACTGATCTCATATTAAATAAAAGGGCCCTTCATCCACAAAATAATGCGATCAATGTGTGTGATATATTATATAACTACTTGTATCATTATTCACTCATCAATGGTATATTTAGAGATGCTTATATCCTACATTATTTTATTTCAATAGTATAAAAAATTTATATTATTAATATTAATATTAGTAAAAAAATGTTTTGAAAATATTTCCCCCCATTATTTGGTTGTTTTTACATGAAATTATATTTCTCTATATAGGAAAATTACTTACATGAACTAAAAATATTGTTTAAGTAAATTTGAATATTTATAAGATCTATCTGACAATTTGTAAAAGAATTTATGATTCTAGAGGATAACATTATTTTCACTATACATTAATATGACCTTGTTTGAATTTTCATATATTTCCCAGAAAAAAAGACTTATCAACCATAGGACGATGTTGTTTGGCCATGAATTGATAACCCTACATTTGGATTTTCATATATCACCATCAAAAGAACTATCAACTATTTACTTAAGAGAATCCTATCCTATATTATTATGTGCCATCATCATAATGATGGAAACGTTTTTGTAAAGCATTGTACACAGTCATCCATTGCATTATTTTACCATATCACTATTCAGATATTGGAAGCCCCTAAATTGAAATGTTCAACCATCCCCATTTATTATTAAAAATGATGGAACATTCTTGGACAGATCACCATGAAAGGTATAACTTATAATCTTTTCGGCAATTAAAAATGACCATAAATTAAATCTTTCAATTTCAATTATTTAATATGATAACCATCAAGGTCCTTGTCCAAGTCAGATGAAATTAAACTACACAATTCCTCAACCCTCATTGGGGAATAGAGTATTCTCCATATTTTGGTCATCCACCACATCACCAAAGAGAACAATATACAAATTGATGTACATTCAATCAAGGAACATAATGACTACATGGCCCCAAATTCTAGGCACAACTTCTATAGTATCCAAAATATATTTGTTCCACCATTCCTGGAATCCTAACCCACTTAAGGGGGGATGAGGTTCTAGATATCTCCCATGACCCATCTTTTGTATATTTGTGGTCGAAATATAATTCCCCTTCCATTAAGTACAAACCGATTTATTTTAGGAGTGGGATATCAATTAAGAATAGTTCCAAACGATATACGCCCTTTATTCTCATATACATTCATTTCTAAATGAAATCCCAATTTCTATAGAAATTTGAATAATCACAGACTCTCTAACAATCAATGATATAATTTCTGAATCAAAATGATACATCTATTTTTAAAATTTATTGATATGTCTAATTTTCGACTTACATATTTCATCCCCAAAAGTTGTGTGACTAGGGGAACCTTATTACTCATAAGAGAACTCTTCTATCACTCTAGTCCCTGACTATATCATGTTGAAATAACTTTAATAGTGGTTTGTGGTTATTACTAGCATTAATATCTTATATCATGTTTGGATATGGAAATAAAAAAAATCATGACATAAAACAACACTTTTTGTATTATATTAATGTCAAAATATTCTGGACGAGAAAAATATCATGGGTCATCATCCCATAAAATAGGGTCAATGTGGTTCAACTTAGAACAATAACTCTCTTAGTTTGTCTTGAAAGATTTTAAAATAGATAAAATAATTTCTAGGTAAAAATCCATAAAAGATAAACCTGGTCAAGATTGAAGTTCATATCACAATATGTTCACACTTCATTATTTCTGTAAAACATTGAACAATAGAAATAAAAAGAGATAATACTTTTTATTTTGAAAAAAAAAACTCAAAGGAAGAACTATAAAAAATCCATGTATCACCAAAAACTCTTCATAATATCTGTATTAGGAAAAAAATATGACAATGATATAAATTAAATAATTATTTTACAATATACCATATAACTCTAGAAACAATTGAAATGTTAATTCTATGTCCAAATATGTAGGAAACAACAGGGCACCCATGTTTATGACATGGTGATTGTGACTCATTGACATGAGAATGTTTACCTAAACAACTCACCTTTAGTGTTAGGTTAAAAATATTGAGGAACACATGAATGATTAAATGGATGATTGGATGATGTTTTCATTTAATTCAATTAAAAAAATTTAGAGTAGAATTCAGAAATTTGTGTTACAAAATAATTTTTTTAAAAATGGCATCAACATAACTTTTGAGTTGTTCAAGAGTATATCAAGACACATTAACAACCTATTGATTCATTTCTAGCTGGGTTTTCTTAGCCTCCACCTCTAGGATGAGTTCCTTTATCTTAGACATAATGTTATTCACCCCTTATCATGAACCCCTTCAAGTAAATGGTTATGTTCTATGAGAACCCCTCTTGTGGTATCCATTTCTAAATAAAGGAACAATAGTATAATAGATTTATCATTGACCAATTTCATTCAGTACACCAATTTCATGTAACAATTTAGATCTTCTTAGGATAATGAATCATGTAGATAATCAATGTTCAAGATAATTCTATCTCTCATAATAAAAATTTTCTACTAATGAACTTGCTCATGTTGGTGAATGATCTCATTCTTTATAACACGAACCATCCTGTAGAAAAATCTTTCATTCTCAAACATGAAAAACATTTTCAGAATTTAATGGTGATTCAATAGTGGATCATTTAGGGGTGTTTGTTGTAAAAATTACCAAATGTAATTTTATAGGAACTAGACTAATTATGTGAATGTTACCTAAGAATTATGGCTTTCCATAGTGAAATATTTGGTGGATAACTTTAATTCATAATTTGTTATCATGCAGAAGAAATAGTCATTTAACTTTTTTGTGGGACATCACCAACTCAATGTAACGTCAGATGAGTTAGGGCAGAGTCCACCCTTACTGTTTTAACAAATGTAGATAGTATAATTGAAGAGACAGTGGAATTAACCTTATAAATTTAATGATAGTATGGATATAGTCGAAAAGAGATAGAAATTGATGGAACTCACCCATATATAGATTATTTATAAGATTGGATTCCTACCCAGAATCCACAACCTCTATGATTTGAATTGTTATTTCAAGACCAGAAAAATTATATTGAGTTTTATCACGGCCTAATATCGAAGGATCATGATAATATATCATTTTGGGGCTCTCAACTATCATTCCCCCTGTATTAGGTGTATGATGGACCTCTATTCCCATATCATGAACTACATAAGGAATTCATTCAATAAAAAAAATATTCACCAATAATATCATTGATTTGATTAATTAAATATATGGATGGTAGTGGGAGAAAAATATATAAAGGGAAAATTAAATCAATTGAATTATTTATTAATGTAAACAAAATACAATAGGTAGGTATGAATATAATATCTGGATGAAGTTATTACGTTATTTAATTATATATTACACCAAGTTTCATACCATCCCCACCATAAGGGTATCCACGATACTTGGATCAAGACCCAAATTGGATTCTCCATCAACAAAATCCACTATAATGCCTTCATGCACTCCAATTTCGATCCCATCAATATCAAGGTTTGTTCATACACCATCATTTTTCAATATAGTTTTTTTTCTTCCCATTTTGGAGTAGTGACTAGACCAATGGCCGTATTTTTAGTTTTATCCCATATATGCGATGGATATAGATATCACAAGGAAGGGAACTCGTTGAATGGAACATGAAACCGGGCTATTACAATTTAATATTTCAAGGATTCTTCTTCCTCTCTATAGTGATAGGAACAGTTGTGGCCTCAACACATTATGCTTCTACTATATAAGATATAGACTCCCAATAAAGAATCATCTTTTCATCAAGAATGTAACCCTCAATTCGTGAATTTTAATCTCTATATCCCCTAAGAGAAGAGAGGGGAGAGGATTTTAGAACCCAAAATAATTAATAAGAATTTATTCAAGAAAAGTCAATAATAAATGATCTCAGGAAAACACAACATAAATAATGACGTTCTTTGGAATTTTAAACACTATTCACCATTCCTTCACTTTCAATGGAGGAAGTATATCAGTTTCTTCACCATATATGGTTATTAGATGTGGTTGTTGATAAGAACATCTCTTCATACGCCTCTCCACAATCCTTTATCATATGTATCACTCCCATGATTTAGGATTTGGTTTATTATCCTAGATAGTGGTTATTATAGAAGTTTATTTTGGTGACATGATTTTGGTGGGTTATTTATCTAGAAAATATTGGGATGGGTTTCCCATTCCTCAGTAACAAAACATTGTATAAAATATACAAAATATGAAATACTGAGGAACATGATATGAAAAGACATACAAAATGATGATTGATTAATTCATCAAATTTATAAGTGGAAGGGTTTTCAACCCCATCAGTGGACCCTTGATAAATAATATCTTGTAGTTTTCACATGGTGAGGATCTAATTATTAATGGAGTAGTTGATCATGTTGAACAATCAGATGTGTGTTCTTGCTTCAATAGGGTTACTATAAAAGCGAAGGTCTTATGGGGACAAAACATCTCCAATATATGGAATCTATAAGATAATTAAAATGAGTGACCAAAGGTCCATAACATAATATACATTTTCTTAAAAATATATGACTGCCTCTAGTTGCATGAAATCTATGTTTTTTGGCCTTATGAGATTTAGACCCAATGCTTCTTATTCTAACTACAATCGAATCTCTTTATTTCATAGTTTTAGGAAAGGAAACTAGTGCTGGAGATTCTTCATGGAAATGGAGGATGGACGGTCTCATCTCACAGTCATCTGATGTGTCCATTTTGACCATGACTAGATGAATAAACCATTCATTGGGTCTCTTGGATGATCTTGGGGCCTAACAAATTTCACCATATAGAATGTGTGGTTTCTTTCAACCTGTCTTCCCCAGCCCAATAGTAATTATATATTTTACATGTAGAATACTGATTGTCATCCCCTAGTTATATGATGATATCTTGGAATCATATTCCTAGGAGTTCAACCTAATGGATGCACTCATTGGAGGATGTTTCATTACCACATTAGTCTCCTCCATAGCCTTGAGATCCAAGAGTCTTAAGTTCATCATTTGGTGCCCCTCTAATCTAATTTACACTGAAGGGGAAACTTTTTTGGTGTAGGCACTTGAATTTGAGTGATAATATTTAATTAGAATAGTATTTGAAAATAAATTCCCCATAAATTTGATCCACCAGAACAACATCCCCATATTTAATCATATATATTATCTAGGTTCATCTCCATAATTGAAATCATGGTTGAATTTCTAAATAGCTGTATCCCAAAATGGAAATAAGTTAGATTATTAAATAGATTCAATTTCTTCCATGATTCACCCTACATTCGAGATATGGGATGGATTAAAGAAATTCCTGAATGAATGGATGAAACTGGCCGGCAGTAACTCTTATTCCACCAAACAATGCATATGAAGAAAAACGTGTGGCAATGCATCCCAACAGTACATCAAATAATCTTGAAATTATTAAAGGATTGTTCCACATATGTACATGAAATAAGAAATGGTGTATCCGTTCCAAAATATGGGATACTTACACAAGGTTCTTCCCCTCTACAAAATTTTTTCTATAATGATTATATTTATCCTCACACTGCCACAATATTTGTGAACGTATTTCATTTATATGCATAAAATATCTCTACGATTCATATATGGTGTGTCTTGGAATTTGAAATTTTTGTATTATGATATCCAAATAGTTTTACCTACCTTGCTCCATCAGGGGATATAATTTACCTAGAATTACCCATATTTTAATTTTGGGAATTCTAATGGGATTTTTTTCTTGAGGGAACCTCCCAATTGGGTTGAAAAATAGAATTCATCAATTCCTCAAAAAGGACACGCCAATGGGAGAGGTAATTATTGCATGATATCTTGCTATATTTCAACGGATCAAAAGTAAAAATTGGAATCCTTTTAGCTTCACCAAATGTGATTTTCGGTGGGATAAAAACATCATACATTAATAAAAGGAGTGTAGCATCATTTATATTATAGGCATCCATTAATCTAATTATAAAATAATTTTGAATAATCAAGAAGGTGTTGGTCTATGGGATACATCATCCAAAAAATTCATGAATAATATACGGGTTCTTAAGTAAGACCTACATAGATCTTATGAATTTCTCGAAGTGTTTGGTGCGTAAGCATTCCTTTTTTAAATTTTGGACCACCACTTGGTTGTCCTAGTATATATTTGATGATATTACCTTTCAACCATCTCTTAAACTCAAAATTATTATAGAGTTTAATGAGGATCTGGAGCACTATAGATTTATTCCCAGTCATCTGTTCATGGAATCCACTAGATACTATACTAATGATTGTGATGTTCTGTTTTGGTTGCCTATCCAGAATGGAATCTTCACCATAAAGGAATGATATAATTATCTTTTTGGTTCTTCACTGCATCTTACAAACATGGTTATGGGTTTCAATAAACCTTTTATTCCTCCTTTTCGATCATTGTTCATCATGAGAACATGGTAAAATATGCTCTTTCAACAGGATATTCGGCACCGTTATGGATTCTGTCTTGCCGTGGTTTTCAATTTATGATTGAAATCCAATAAAACCATATCTCACATTTTCATTTCATGCAAATTTTCTTACATGTTCTGGTCTTATATGCATGGTATTTTCCAATAAAGTTTATCCTCTCGATCTTTCGATGTACTGTTGCAGTCCATATCCATGGTTGATTGCAGTGAGTAGGTCCATGGTCTTCTGTTGGAAATGACAACTACTATTCTGGAATTCCTATGGATGTCAAGAAACAACTTTATATTCAACAACATCAAACCTTTATTTTATGTCAGTGTATTATCTATACATCGTTCTATCTGAATGGCTTCTAAAATCAAAAATGGTTCTATGAGAAATGATGTTTTTGAAAAAGTTTTATTGTGGTCTCTTGGTGTTAATGGTAGGATGAAGAAGCCTCTGATGGTGAAATATATCTGATGGATATCTCCCCTTCCATAGTGGATAAGGGTTAATGTTGATGGGGTTGCATCTTGAGCTCCGGGCCCCTCGGGATGTGGTGGTGTCTTCTGTACCTCTTGGGGGGTTTGTGAAAGTCCCCTTCTTTCATCTTATTGGTAATAGAATTTTCTATTGAATATGAGCTCTAGGATATGATTAAAGAAATTGGGTATGCTATCCATTATGGTTGGAATGATTTATGGATAGAGTCAGACTTGTCTGTTATAGTTTAAATTCTGATATATCATTCAAGGAATGTTCCATGTAAGATTATACCACTCTGGAATTAATTCCTTTGGATTCTTTACTCTCTATCCCTTGAAGTCACACATGTTTATCATGAGGATAATCAAGTTGCAGATTCTCTTTCAAAAAGGGAAATTATTAAGGTCACTTATTTTTAGTTATTTCTATTACCTGAGTACAATTCTTTTCTTGTTCATTCAGATTATTTTGGTGAGGTTTACACATTTCCTTGTAGTGTATCTTTGTGATGTCGTGACATGTACCTTTTAATTTTTTATTTGATTTTCCTAAGAGCATGCTTTCCTGAATCCTAATCTTCATGGTACATCTAATACACCTATGTATCCACATAAATTCCCACATCCCTCAGCTTGTTCAAAAATCTAGAAATGTATGTATTTCCTAGTATTTCCACATCCACTTCGGTCTGACACCTTATCTAGAGATGAGGCCCCAATATTACTTTAGACATTCATTTTTTTCCTTGAAACATGAAATATTGAAGATTAGAAGTTTGAGTTCATCATGGGTGTATGATTCTCTAAACAAGGGGAACAACTGTTATGATGCTTGATATAGTCTACATATGATGTTAACTCATTGATATACATTCACTCAGATGATATTTTAGTTGAAGTAATGTTTTTGTATTCTTATAAATAAGAGAGTGGATGATAATTTTTTTATCATTGTTATAAATAAGATATTATGAATAAGGTTCTATTAAAGTTGAAGGTAATTACTCTTTAGGTATTCACAATGATACATATGAAAATTGTTCAAAAAAATAAGGGAGAGTGGTGTCACAAGCTTCATAATAATTTCAATTGCAAATTTTGATAATCTCTTTATCAAAAGTAGTAAATTGGTCATAAGGAACCCATTGAGTGACCATTGCAATGTATAATGGCGAACCATGATTTTAAATTGAGATATAGTGTTAGTTTTAACGGAATTAAGATGTATTGAAAGTATTCCAAGGAGAGACCTCATGTAGTTCACTGTTCCAAGTGACCTCAAATAGTTCACTCTCTTATGCATTGTGATCTAAGTCACTCAGTCATGTGACCTTGCATAGGCCACTCTCTCACATGACCTCCTGCAATTCACTTTCCTATGTGAACTCATGCAGGTCACTCACCCAGGTAAATTCATCATAAAGAGAACAGAATATTAGTTTTGTGTTTTACCATATAACCTATGTTTAATCCTATCATGATGAGGGAAGTTGTGTGAAGTAAATAGTGGAATAACATCTTTAAACATATATTCAATTTTAATATGTATGGACACCTATGAAGATGACCCTCATGGACCACATGTGTGACATAAAAATGTGACAATCCTACATTTCTCATCATTTCACTTATCCCTTGTGGGTCACTTAGGTTGTAATGCTCATAAATCCTAATTATAAATTTACAAAAATACATTATGTCTAATGAATGGAGGATATATGAACATAATGTTTCTCAACCATATCATTTGACCCTCTTCTTTACATCTGATAAAATAAAAGGGGGGTATTATGAAACTATTTTGTCATGTGACAATGAAAATATTAAAATGTAAAGTCATCATGGAAAATAGATTTTAATGATATCAAGTATCACTTTCTCTCTCAGTAATTTATGTGTATGGCCCCAAATGACATCACCATGTAGGTTTATCAATCAAATCATCACCACCACACTTGCCCCGCCCGTGCACTAGAGTCATCGCATCAGCGAAGCCTGTGCACTAGAGGAACATCTCAAAGATAGATATGATTAGTAAGTAGACTCACATATGTCACTCCATCACATTAACTAGAAATACGTGCTTATATTATCTACATACATCCCACAATGTCACCAAATTACATATATATAAAACCATTGGGATCCTCATTTTGAATAGTAAGAAATATAAGGAAAATCATAAAAGATCATCCTATCGATTCCTTCACCCAGGCCTTCCAAACCATTCTAGTATATTTCTAATCCATTAAATAATATTGGATTAAGAATAAATATTAGTAGATTTACCCTAGTGTTTATAACACAAAACACCTACCCAAGCCACCTATCATGTTCTAAGACGATGAGGGATATATCCCTTCAAGATCCTAGAATAAGACTATCAGTCAACCAAAGACACATAATGAGTCCCTTGGATCCTAGAGAAAGGATTATCCTATGTTATATATATATATATATATTATATTTACTAAATATTTATTCTTCTCACTAATGGATTACTTAGAAGATTGACCTTCTGATCACATATCCCACACCTATATGCTCAATCCTTTGGGGACCCTTTTTTTTTGCCACCAGTGTTTGGTATCATCTTCCCATTATTATCTCATTTTAGGGGGAGTAAGTTTATCATTCCACAAAGCCTCCAGACATGTATAATCAATTAATGGGGTGTATCATTGTGTCTTATATATTTTAAATTCATGTCATTATAGAAGTATTGAATTTATCCTACATAGTAGTAAGGATCATCAGTGTGTTATTTATTATATATTTTCATGGTAATGAGGACCCCAAACATGGGGGAAATACAATGGAACTTCACATTTCAAAGTGTGAGGGGATAAACTTTTCTTTTCCTTTCATGGTGGCAGTTCCTTATCCTTCTCTCATATTCTCTAAAATTTGGAATATGGAATCCCTTTAAGAGTTAGCCCCTAGTATTTAGTATGGTTGTATTTATATGGATTTGTAAGTATTGACCACTGTTATGTAAACCAAAATGGACATGGGTATATCAATTTCTGTTCTCCCACCAATATCCTAAAACTCATCCACAAGAAGATTAATGTTATTTTTTGGTTTTATGGATATATCAATTCCAATTGTTTCTAAAATTTGTAATATGATATTATAGATTTGTGTATACATTTTTATACATTCTATTATGTATGAAAACATGTTTTCACTATATATTGTTGTTTTGGAGATAAAATGATTTGATTCAGTGATCATGATCATTTTCATGTATTTTCCAACCTAATACACAAATCAGAAAGATATCATAATATAAGTTCAAATATACGTGGTTTGTACTTCTTACACACGCCATGTACCATTATCCTGGCACAGATCGGCCAACCCAAGTACAAGCCCATCTTTCTGGCCAAGATTCACACGCCAGGTACAATACATTTACACATTCTGTCCTACCTTACTGAAGCTATTGGTTGGTTATGTTGACACTACATGCATGTGGGGAAATGCTACACAACGTGTACTCCAACCAACCGACTGTAACACCTTCAATGTCAAGAGATTCACAGATTATCACCTATAGACAAAGAAGAGCCAATTCATGTTGAGTAGGTTACACATCATGTACTATATGGTACACAAAATTTACTTTTGAATACTATAAATAATAGTGAATTCCCTATTAATTCAAACATATATAATGAGGGGACATCTAGATACAAAAAATAGAAGATGAAAGGAGATATAAGGAGAGAGAGAAACAAAAATAGGGAAGATAATAGAAAAAGTTATTCCACACTTCCTTCCTAAAAATATTCAACCCAAATCTACTGTGATGTTTTATTCAAATATTATGTTTCTATTAGTCATTATCTAATACAAGTGTAAAAAAATTTCCCATTTGTTGGGGCTGTAGATGATAATGGTTTGTTATTAATCAACTATCTAATTATATTTATGTTATTGATATTTCTCTCATAATCCCTCAAAATCTCCTGAAAAATATTTATGGAAACCCTATATCAGAAAATGAATGGAATTTCCTGGGATCATTTGAGATGTTATGACAAATTTCACCCATGATCATTGGGTGAACTTATCATCTCAAAATGGCTTGTAATTAACATAATTTTTAGGAATCAAATTCTTGAACAAGGAATTGGTATATATTAATTAAAACTATACTCACCAGACCATGTAGGATCCATTATATTCAAATCCTTTATATGTTATTTATTATGAACAACCCAGTATGATAAGAAAATCTATTTATCTATTACCGTAAAAATCCACATCATCAATGAATTGTTCACATTTATCATTAGAATCAATTTTATGTTTTTCTTTTTTATTAAATAAAATCCTCATTAAATTGAATAATCAGTTACATTATCTATGAAAAATGATATATAGGCTCTAAATTTAGCTAATATTCACTGAATTAATCACCAACTAGAGAAACAGAATGTAGTGACACTCTCTCATGGTGGAATGATCCCATACATTATCGGTACTTATAATAAGATTGGGAATTTAAATTGGGGTTTCCAAATAGAACAATTTGGCTATAATGAATACAAACTATGGATCCATTTCTAGAGAATATTGTTAATGGTGTTTTTTAAAATCATGTTTGTATCAATTAAAGAGAAAATAAAAATAAGAATTTATAATTTTTTTACTCAATATCCTTTATATTTTTTATTATTTTTTGTCTTAATATTTTATAATTAGTGTGTGTTTATTATTGTGTAGGGTCACAGGTTCATGAGAGGCCAGCTCACTCGTTTCAAGAACACCGAGTCATCAAAAGTCTTTTGGCTGGATCTCAAGATCAAACGAATGATCATGAGGTGACATCGGGCACTTATGGGTGACTGAAACCATTACTCGACCATTGAGAACATTGAAGATGTAGAACGAGCTTCCTTCCAAGGCACTAGACAATAGTCTATTCTTGATGAAAACCATAATCCAATGTCTGCTAACGAGGATGAGTAGAACTTGCATCCACTAGCAAACATCATGGAGATCATGCCGCGAAACAAAAAAAAAGACAACTAGATAATTTGTTCCTAGTTATGTCCCACAGAAACCTCACCAATACAATCTCCTAGGGGGTTTACATATATGCATCTAGGTTAAGAGCCTTATTTTTCTCATGAGAATAAATTTATGCCCCCATATCATACCCTTGTAGAGTACAGTCTTCCATCTATCCATGGAGAAGATACATGTATTTTCATACAACCGGGGAAAGCTCAAATTTTTGTGATCAATCCAGCCATCATGAAGAACATCTTAAATATGGTTTAGTTTGGAAGATTTCCAATTGAATACCCTAATGCTCATCTCTTCAATATTTTGGAAATTTCTGACAAATTCTGTTACTATGGTGTGCCCAAGAATACCATTTGAATTTACTTAAGCCCATTCTCATTAAAATATAATGAAAAGAAACATATTAAAGGAATTAATCAATATTCCATAATATCTTTGGAGGTAGTGGCCCTGAAATTTTTATCAATATATTTTCTAACTTCCAAGCTGGTGATGTTATGGGACAAAATTCACAACATCCAATAACATAATTTAGAATCATTGTATGAATCAGGTGATTGCTTCAATGAAATGTTGATGAAGTGACATAATCATGGACTTCCATTGTGGATGAAACTCCAATCAATCTATAAAATTTTTACCTTGAACACCACATAAGTGTTGGATGAAACTGTTGAAGGAATGGTGATGGGGAAATTTCCAGAGGAACTCTTTGACTTTCTAAAAGATATGTTAAAAAATAGATTCCAATGGCACTCTGAGTGGTGTAATCAAAATAGGGGCATGCATAACATTTATTCCACTACATTTCTTGTTTCCCAAATCTATGTTGTAGATAAAAAAATTTATTCATTAAATTGGAAAAAATCCATCTCAAGTTCCAGAGGTAAATCACCCAGCATGTGGGGAATTTGAGACAATCACTACATGGGTGAATGCCCCAGTACAAGTGCCAGACCATCAAAAAGTGAGGTAAGATATATTTCTCAAAAAAGAGGTCCAAAAATTTACCATCAATACCAAAAACCATATTGGAATGATAACACTAACATGGGCTAGGTGCAACAACTACAAAAATCTCAACCCCACCCACCAAAGGCCAACCAGTTTTGGTTAACAACTGTATCAAAATTCATAACCTAGAAATCAGCATGGATCTTTATAAAAGTAAGGGTACCAAAATCCCCATCCAGTACAACCACCTTTTTATCAAAAAAACACTACCTCCTTCAAAAAAACTCATCAATAACACCCATCAAAGCTATGAGAAATGATATAAAATCTAATAACCACCACTGAAACATGATTTAAAAATTAGGAGGCATCTATTTGATTCACTAATAATAAAATTGGGAATCTCTCTAATCAGATATCCTAAAGTCATCTCATTACACTACTTAGTAACACTGAGAAAAAACCCATGAGAGGAGGACAATGTTGTCACATTACAAATTGGAAAGGATCTACCCCCTACAATAACTGAAAATCAAGGTGAGTCCAAAAATTCATATCCATCTACAGTTAATTAAGCTGAGATTGAGGAGTCCCCCTCAACACAAGGCCTATAAAAAGAGAAGGAGGTAGAAAATGTTAATGTAAAATAGGCGGTCAATATTTATGAACATACCATACCATTTCCCATACGAATGAAGTTGAGGATGTTTGATCAGTTGTTTTCAAAATTTATGGAGCTATTCTGGAATCATCACATTAATATTCCTTTCGTAGATGATTAAAATTAAATGCCATCATATATGAAGTTCATGAAGGAAATCTTCTGATACAAGAATAAGATGAAGGGTTTGGAAAACATTACTCTCACTAAGGAATTATTAGCAGTGGTTCAACACTCTCTTCCTCAAAAACACCAAGATCCAAGAAGTTTGGAAAGTCATCTAACAATCAGATCTTTTGTGTTAGGGAAAGACCGTTGCGACTTGGAGGCTAGTGTTAATTTTATCCCTATGGAATTTTTAAGTATATGAGGCTGCATAATTTGTAACTAACTCAATTGGAAATATAGCTATAAGATCATTCCATTAAATATCATAAAGGGCTACATGAGGATGTGTTAGTGCAATTGGGAAGGATAATTCGTCATGATGATTTCATCATACATGACGTGGAGGAAGACCAAGGGGCACAACATATTTTGGGAAGACGTTTCTAGTCCAATTGGAATGTTTTGATTGATGTTGACCAAAGTGAATTAATTTTCATAGTAGGATATCAAAAGCTATCCTAAAACATCCTCAATATGGTCAAGCATGTATCACATATGGAAAATGAGGACTGTCATGAGTGGTCTATAGTGGCTGATCACTTTGACCACATAAATGATGATGTGGGTTGTTATTCTATCAAAAATGAACAAGTCGTCAAGAATATCCATCCAAATTATGAACCAGAGGAGATACACTTCTTCGTAGGCCAATACATCCATTATTGGCAGCATACATTTATTCTAGATATTATAGAGAGAGACAAGGTAGAACAGATTCATCCTTTGTTTCTTCAATCCCCATATCATGATCTGAAATAACTCCCATATTCATTAAAATATGGGTACATGGGTGAAAAAAAAAAGATTCCAGTTATACTCAATTCATCTCTCTCACAGGAGTAATAACCTATTCTTTTACAAGTTCTAATGAAATGATAAAAAGATATTGTATGGACAATTGATGATCATAAAGGGATCAGTCTGACCATTTTCACCTATAAAGTTCTTCTTGAGGAAGGATCCAAGACCTCTCAATAACCGCAATATTGAATAAACATTTTTATGATAGAAGTCATGAATAAAGAGGTGAGAAAGCTATTATATGTGGTAATCATATTCTCTATATTTGATAGCCCATGGGTGAGTCTTTTGCAAGTGGTGGACAAAAAGGGGGTAACACTGTGATTACCAATGTGAAAAATGAACTCATCCCTACATGAATGGTCACAGGATGGAGAGCGTGTGTGGACTACTAAATGCTTAACAATGCCACGTGGAAAGAGAAGTTCCATCTTCCTTTCATGGATTATATGTTTTAGTGATTGGACCACTATGAGATATATTAATTTCTATAGGGTTATTATGGATTTCAAAAAATTAATATTTTCTATAAAAACCTCAAGAAGAGAAATTTCACATGCCCATATGGACCTTTTTCTTATCAAGGAATATCTTTTTGCATGTGAAATGATACAAACACCTTCCAAAGGTGCATGTTAGTGATATTCCATGACATGGAAGATGAATTTAATGGATTTATTTATGGACAATTTTTTAGTATATGGAGAATCATTCAAAAAAAGATTAAAAAATCGGGAATTGGTACTAGAATGGTGTGAACACACCAATCTGTTCTTCAACTGGGAGAAATGTAACATTATGGTTGAGAATTCTATCCTCTTAGGCCACCACATTTCCATGAAAGGAATCAATGTTGAAACAAAATGATGAAATTTATATAAAAACTTCTCATTCAATCTTACATCTGAGAAATACATGTTTTCTTAGTCATGAAGGTTGTTATAGAATATTCATTCATGACTTTTCAAAAATAGATCAACCACTAACTAATCATATTTAAAAATATGTTATCTTATAATTAAATTATACATGCACCAAAACCATTCATCTATTTATGAAATGATTATTTGAAGATCATATCCAAATTTTCCCAAACTGGGATGAACAATTTCCAATCATGTGTGAAGAATGTTATTATGCGATTGGAGTAGTTCTCAGATAGTGTCATTATCATATCTTAATTACTATCTAAAATTCAAGTAGAGATCTGAATGAATCCCAAGTTAACAACACTACCATGGAGAAGGAAATGCTAACAGTATATTTTTCATTCAACATGTTCGGATCTTATTTGATGCTATCAATTTTTTTTTGTTTATATTGACCATGAAGAACTCAAAAATTTGCTACACAAGAAGGATGTGAAACCATGTATCATCTGTTGGGTGCTTCTCCTCAATGGGCATCACTTGGAAATCATTGACAAGGGAAGAAGTGAGAAAGTCATCCTGGATCATCTCTCCCTTATGAAATTTCCACATTTATAAAGAGGGGTTGACAGAAAAATAAAGGAAGACTTCATGGACGAGAATCTTTTCTTAGTTGTAGTTACACAACACCCATGGCATTCCAACATCACCAATTACCTGTTTACGAGAGTCGTTCATCCGGATCATACATTCCAGAAAAAGAATCAATTTCTGTCCGAAGTAAAAAATATATTTACATGAAGACTTACTACTGTTATGTTCATGTAGAGAAGATTTGATCAACTGTTATATCCCAAAATATGAAATTTATGGAATTAGTGTGTTTTTTCATTCTTACCCAGGTGGCGATATAATGGGCCACACCAAACGATAAAGAAAATTCTATAATGTTAAATTTTATTTCCCAAAATGCACATGTAAATCTGATATTTTTTAGCATGTTGTGATATGTTTCAGTGAACATGTAACATGGGGTGCTAAGGTGAAATGCCTCAACACCCCATCATTGTTGTTGAGGTCTTCAACATATAGGGTATTGATTTCATGGGCCCATTTCCCCATCATTCCAATATACACAAATTCTGTTTTGTGTGGATTATGTATTCAAATGGGCTGAAGCTTCTACCAAAACACAAAATATATCAAAGGTTGATGTTTCCATATTGTAGAAGAATATTTTTAGGAGATTGAAGTTCCACAGGTTCTGATAAGTGATAGAAGGACTCATATTGACAATGCTTTGATGCAGAATGTTCTCATGGACTATGGATTGAGGTATAACACATGGAAACCTTATAATCCATATTGTAGTGGCCAAGTGGATGTATCCAACTAAGAACACAAGAAAATCTTGGAGAATAATGTGGGTTCCTTAAAGAAGTACTGATTCAAGAAGTGTGATGATGCCTTAGAGACATACAAGTCCACCTCAAAGACACATATCAGTTTGTCCCAATTATATTTACTCTATGTTAATCCATTTCATTTACTAGTGGAACACGACCATAAATCCTATTGGGATGTAAAGTCCATGAATTATGATCTAAAGGGCTCTAAAGAGAAACACATATTTTATCTGACTGAACTAGATGATATTCGGTGGGTAGAATATGCGAATGAAAAACTGTACAATGAAAAGTCAAAGGTTTTCCATGACCACATGATCTCTCAGAAGTCATTCCAGCCTGGTGATAAGGCACTATTGTTTAACTATCATTTGAGATTGTTTCTAGGAAAGTTGATTTCATGGAGGTGTGGGGATTTCCATGGGATTAAGGTCTTCTACTATGGTGCAGTGGATGTTTATGGAGAATATGGTCAACAATTTAAGGTAATTAGGAAGCATATCAAACCCTATCTTCACTTTGAGGAAATGGTGGGTATGATATCAACCATGAAATTCAAATAAAAATTGGCTCAGGTAAGGTCAATCCAAATTCCTAAAACAAATGCATTTCCTTGCAGGAAACCCATATACTACATGTTGTGTATCACATTTTCAAATGGAATGTAAATTCCTTTTAAAATATATGTTCTTATATAATCAATAGTATATGTTTATATTAATTAATTTAATAAAAAATGAAGTTGTATGTGTCGATGGTAAGGTTCTGGAATGTATCTGATCTGTCTCTAGTGCGAATCACTCCATACCTGCCTTTGATACATGGTCTATCCTTTTTGAACCCATGTTTAGTTAAATGATGTTTCAGTTATTTTCAAAACAATATATATGTTTTTTATATAATATAAAACCCATAATAGGGATGCACCGACTAGCCGGGGTCATAAACCACAGATCCAAAAGAATCGTTTTTGAATATGGACAACCAGCCCAATTCCATCATTTTTCATATTAATAAAACCACCCGACATGAAATTTAATATACGTCATTTGATACATTTTTTCATTAAAAATTTACTCATTTAATAAATAAGATTTTACATGTGGGGGATTTTGGATTATTGGAAGAGTCTCGGATCTAGATTCAAAAGTCCCATATTCGATCTTGGCTAATCTCCCCACTTCATACAAATAATTCAAATTAAAACCACATGACCTGATTTTTCTTCATCCCAAATATAAGAACAACTATAATTTAATTATTAAGGGTTGATAAAAATGTGCAGCACTTCATCCTTCACTATTATGGTTTAGGGATAGAGTTTAGATCGTCTAATCGCTGGTTCGAATCGTACCCCAAGAACTGGACTGATGGTTATAGTTCTCTTTTTCTAATTTTAGAACACATGACATGTCATCCATTGATACACTATGTGTATAAGTTTAATATAGTTGACATATATTATTTTTTTATAATTTTTATTATTGTATCTGTGTTATTAAAAAAACTCATACATGGAAAGTATGCTTTATGATGTACTGTGTGATTTGGGTATAGTGGTTAATAACCCTACCTGAACTATCCCTATGTCAGTCACCCACCCCCTTCTAGTTTTCTACTCCCATATGACGTCGCTCCACCTAACTAGTCTAAATAGCCCATTTTATTTCATTTCACCCACCAATTTTACCAAGATTTTATTCCTCAGTCCTGGAACTCACTAATAATCTTTTTATATCTGATTTTTCAGTATGTTTAGGGTGGATTTTGGTACACGTCATGTATAGTAACTCCCCTACCCTTCTGTCCAAGTCCACGTCATGTGTACCACAACCCCCATCCCATGTCTTTCCATAAGGCATGTATTTTCGGTACATTTTTGGTCTACTTTCCATTCAGAGAAATCAATGTAGAGGGAGTGCATGATGTTTCACACCATGTCTCCCCACGCGGCATTTATCCTTTCCACAAATTTTTTGATGTATTGTATGAGCCCTCATAGATGATCTATTTCATGGCACTTACACAGGCTCCACCCCATGTTCTTACACACGTAATGTCCAACCATATATACTCCCTATTGAATATTATCCCAAACACATTCCCTCTCGGTGTGTCTATATAAATTACATGGCTTTTCCCCTAGACCCTATTACATTCTTGGTACCCTAGATCAACAAGCTGTGTATTAATATTTTTTCTTTTTTCCCACATTTTCAGTCTTCTTCCACATTTTTTTCTTCCTTTTAATTATTTCTTTTAGGTATAAAAGATAGTAATCATGCAATATGGAAGCAGTCCGCTTCCACTATAGAGGTAAAGAGGCCTCCTCATCATGAGATTCGTCTTTGGCTTTTGAAGAAACCGACATTCGATCTCCCACATATCCAGTCCATAGCATTGGCATTGCTGCCACCTCATCTACTGATGCCTCCTTCGATGACATTTTCCATTTGGGCTGGTTCTGTTAAACTCACTCCTGCCACCACTACTCCTACAATGGCTTCTACCACACCATCCACCATTGTTAAGAGCTTAGGATCCACATATCTTTCTTCTAGCTCCATCCCTTCAGAGCTGATCCCAACATTAGTGGACTACCTATTCTAGTTTCAACTTCGATTGGTTTACCTCTAGTGACCACTAACAGCTTATCCACACCAAAAGATATAGCCCCATCTCAGCCCACTATGGTTGCCGCCCAACCTCACCTGCATCCCTACCTGATCTTTGCTAAGGGCCTTCCTACTATAGATCATTTGTGGTGCATTTCATGTCAGACGGTCCAGTTGAGTGGCTGATTTCATGACATCAGCATTCAAAAACACCTTGGTATCTAGGAGGATATTTATGAGATCCTTGTCCATGCATACTTTCTCATGAAACTCCAGTTCAGCACTATGAATTATAGAGATTTATTTTTTGAGTTTATCTCGACCTCTGAGTTTGATGGTCCTTACTACCACCTGTCGCCCACTGATACGCCCACTATAGTTATCTTTCAGCTGGGGGGATTCCACTATTCACTTACCATGGCTAAGTTTGGCCGAGGGTGCAGATTCTACCCCCTTCATTAAACAACATATCATATCTCCACCCTTACCCACCCAGAGTGCATTTTCCACATTTCTACGTGGTGGGAGCTTACTAGGTCTAATAGCATGTACACCCCCCGTATCCAAGATAAGAATGCTCATCCTTTCCCCTCCCATTAATTTTGTCCATCGGTACATTAATAACATTATTTTTTCCCGCCATGAGGATATGTGTGTCGTGTCTGGGTGATATATGGATCTTCTTACATGTGGTGTTTGACATAATTAACCTGGACTCCTCTGTCTTACAACCATATATTTTTATTATTTAATCCATCAACATCAAGGAAACATGAATAGATGCATCTATACCACCCTCTTGGCACATCACCTAACTATTTTAGATGACTCCCTCCCTCATGACCCGTTAGAGTATCCTCATAATATCTAATTCAAAATTATTATTCACATGCAGATGGTTGAGAATTGGATAAATGGAAGTGTGCTTGTGTAGGATGCCCTAGATCCTACAATGGAGACAGATGAACAAACATCTCCTGAAGGTGTTACTAATAAGGTCCCAACCCATTCACTAGCGGATGATCTTTCCCCACCCACACCAATTCTTCCTCCCTTCATTCTTCTTCCACCATTCTGTCTTCATCCGTGACTTACACAATCCACCATCCACCCCCATCGTTAGATGATCATTCTATCTCCCTCTCCCTATCCGCAATGTACTGCCATTTGAACATCCCTGATCTCCAATAGACTACCATACTCTAGTCACATATGTCACTCAATAAAATGTTGTGATTTTTTTTTTAGAATCATTTTCTTCACTTTCTCCCAGCACCTGCTTACACATTCTTCCAATAAGACCCCGATGATGACACAAGCCACCTATTAGGTTCTCCCATCCATTACTAAACTAGATTCTCTACCAACTGATACCCATTAGAATGTGTCGGTAGAGCCTCCCATGCTAGGTGTCGAGCCTATGTCTCTAGCTACCATTTCTCCTACTATCATGAGGGATGTTCTTATTATTCCTTCCACTCAAAGTAGTGAGAAGGTGCCTCTAGTTTTCACTACTAGAAAGCCCCCTCTGCAGGATCCCCCTCTTATAAATAATGCCTATTCTGAGGTGACTCCATGACTGGTTTTTAGCTCATTTGTTTTCATTATATATATATATATAAATATCTAGGTTTTTCTATGAATGAGATATCAGATCATATAACAATGTTGATTTATTTCAGTTTTTCCTCAACTATCACAGGTTCCATGGAGCATTTCTTGACACATTTCATTTGACTACATCACATCGTTTGGGACTCAACATGAGAAGAGTTTTTTTCAAAGATTTATTTTTAGTTTACCTTGACTTTAATTCATTCATTACTTCACCTCATCATGTCACCCATGTGTCCTAACATATTCTACTCTCTCTTGGTGTTGCACTTTGGGGACCATGTTCCATATTATGTGTGGGGGATAGTCTCTTACTACACAATTAGTTTCTTTTAAATTGATTTAGAAACGTCATTAATAGTTTAAATATTTTAAAATGCGGGAAATTTTTGATCAATTATAATTATAAAGAATAATTTCATAAAATGGAATTTTTAAAGTCACATGGTTATTTTAAATTTCAAATTACTATAAAATTATTTCGTATATAGTTTGATTTTAGACTTAATTCTTGGAAAATTACATTTATTTGACTGATCATTTGTACTCATGTCATGACCTGATTGTCCTTTTATTTTTTCTCATTATCAATAGTAATTATAATCCCTTTTGAGTTGTTCTTTCTTGTACCCTCTTTCTTGAGTGTTTCTTGGGATATAAATAACTTGCAGAACATGTTAGTCTTTCAATTCAAAATAATAATATTATTGAATCACATTAAAATGAACAAGGCATTTGATGGTTTTTCATACCCTTTTTTTAGAGACCTACCCAACATCTAAACTTTGTAAAACCCATAGAATCATGTAATACCTTGATAGGAAGCCACATTACAATGATAATTTCCCTTCGTATCCTAATTCCTTCATATTTTTTCAAGATTATTCATTTAAGAATTAATGAGGAATTTTTGGATATTCATGATACATTGTTTTGAGAAACTATGATATTAAGTGTGTGGTAGAGGTCCACTTATTAATTTCTGATGAAGGGTTTCAAAACCACTATTCATTATATTTGTAGAGGTCCGTATTTAAATAAAAGCATTGAAAAATGAAGAAGATAGACTAGATTATTTATTTACACATCATTGATTGTTTATGGACCCATGTTGGTAGAATAATATCCAAGAAATGATACCATTTGAGTGATCTTTATTGGGGATTCATTTTCATTGAGATATATTTTAAATATCATGAATTATCATTTAGGAATTCAGCCTTCTTTTTCAAGCATCTGATATTATTTTTCACATGATTACCTACCAAACTTTAGCCTCAGAAACCATTGACCGTTATTGAAAGCTCTTGTGTTTTTTGGTATTTTACTTTTGAATTGGAGAATTATTACTCTTTATATACAATTGATAGAGTTCATATACATAATATTCAGCATAAATATGATAAAATAATCTTGGATGATGAGTCTGGTATCTTTTTGGAGAAGTAAATCATCAAGATGCAAGTTTATTTATGAAATTTTAAACAATGTGGATAAATGAGAATGAATATATGTAACAGGATTATATAAGAGGCATTATTATAATATATTTGGTATTGAAATATACTTTGTTTGGTTTAAAATCATATTATTTGGCTGTAGTATTTATAAAAATTATTATTTGAATGCTTCCCTTTTTAATGTATGGATTTTATTGATTTTATGTTGATATTTTTTCAAGGTAAATAAAATGGCTATGTGTGGGGGAGATTATTTTTCCTAATTAGTGTGTACATTTTCATACACTTTATTAAGTATTAAAAAAATGTTCTCATAGGATATATGTTGTTTTGGAGATAAAATCCATTGATTCGATGATCATTATTATTTTTATCTATTTTCTAACCTAAGACACAGATCAGGTAAATATTAGAAAATATGTTCATATTTACACGGTGTGTACTTATAACACACATCGTGTAGCATTTACTCTACATGGATCAGCCAACCTGAGTGCACAACCATGTTTCCGGCCAAGATTCAAACACCGTAAACAATAAATTTAAATTAAATGACCTACCATCCAGAAGTTGTTGGAGGTTGAAGTTGACACTACACACCATTGGGTTAGTGCAACACGCTCTGTACTCTGACAAGCTGACCACCAATGCTTTTAACGTCAAGGGAAGTGTGAAAAATCACCTACTGGTAGAGAAAGAAGATCTAATTCATGTTGATATGGTTTCACTTCATGTACTCTATGGTATACTCTATTTACTTATGAATAATATAAATAAAAGGTAGGGAACTCTTAATTTTGATAGTCAAATGGATGGGACATCTAGAGACACCAAACGTGTGAAAAAGGGTTAGAGAGAGAGAATGAGAGAAAGAGAAAGAGGGAAGACAAGAGAGGAGGTTCTACTGCTCTTCCTTCCTGACGATCATCCACCAAAAGCTACTACAATATTTTATTCATGTATTAATATTATTTTGATCATTAGCTACTCCTTGTGTAGCAAAGTTCCCCATGTTTTGGCGATGTAGATGATTTTGGTTTGTTATTTATAAAATATCTTATTTTTTTGTGTTATCTATATTTCATTCATAATCCCTAAAATATCAAGCTAAATATTGCTAGAAACCCCATATTAGAACAAGAAAATAATTTTCAAGTATTTTCAGAGGAATTATTACAATGTACACCCATGATCATTGCATTCACTTATTGTCTAAAAAGGGAATTCAATTTATACATATAAAAGGAATCAAATTCTAGAATAAGGACATTGTCTCTATTGATTCAAAGGTAACTCACCCAACCAAGGGGGTTCGGTTATATTTAAAACCTAGATATGTGAGTTATCATAAAAACTACAACATCATATAAAAATTTATTTTTAAATGACCATTAAAATCCACATCCCTGACACATTCTCCCCATTTATCATGATAATCAATTTTATGTTTTTCTTTGACTTTAATGAAATTTATCAAGAAATATAAGAACCAGTTACTTTATCATTGAAACATCAAATGTCGACTCTAAATTCAGTTAATCATCACATAATTATTCACAAATGAGAGAAACAAAATGTAGTGACTTTATCTCCAATTGGATTGACCCCATTCATACACTATACTAGTAATAAATTTTGATATTTCAATTTGGGTTGGAAAACATAAAACATTTTCTAAAACAACACCAGAATGCCTCACATGGTTTTATAGGTTAGTAATGATCATGGAGACAACATGTTCAAATATATGTCTCAGTAGAGAATCATTTTCATGATTTTCTTCATAAGGCCTCTATATCAATGGTTCCTCAATGGAATGCATCCATATCAAAGGTCTATATCCCATGCGAGACAATCAATTAAATGTAATCCAATTGTGTGGGTCCTCAAAGCCCCATATCCATATCAAAGGGTCATATCCACTATAATACAATACATTAAAGGGCCTTTGTAGGTGTGGGTCCTCAAATCCATATATCCATATCAAAATTCAATATCTCATATGACACAAATGTTAATTTGGACTCTATAGGTTTGTTTCCTCATATAAATATATTCATTTCAAATTTCTATATCCCCTTATCTAAAAATCATTAGGGGAGATGAATAGGTTCATGCCCTCAATGAAAATTATGCATCTCGTGGCCCATATCACCTATGAAAAAAACCTTCAGCGGGCCCCCATATATGTGGGTACTCCAATCATCATATTCACATCTAAGAGCCAATTCCATTATGATGCAAACCATCATAGGTACATTGTGGGTGGGAGTACTCATAGCTATTTACCCTATTAAAAGGGACATATCCCTAACGATCAAGAACCATCAAAGTGGCTCCTCTATAGGTGTCGGAACTAACATTTCAAACTATATTGGATTTGATTCCTATCCAAATGGTACACATTGGAAGAGTAATTATGTTTAAAACCCAATACTTCAAAAGAAACCCTAAAATTTTATCTGTCGAATTACCAGTTGGTTTATATCCCACCTAGGTTGCCACATTCCTTCTAGGTCCATCATGCCTCTTAAATATAGGTCTATCACCATCTTTGACAAGGAACCATTCAATTAGACATCCTTGTGGATTGGTATTAAACTTTATGGTTTGGTCATTTTGACTACACCTAAATATGTGGAACTAAACTACATGAGTTTTGATTTTTTTTCATGAGGATACATATGAATATCATGTCATTGGCTCACTCCCAGCTAGAAAATAACTCCTTTCATCCTAGATGTTCTAAAATTCAAGAACACCCCAGTAATGAAAACAAACCATAATCATTCTAATACAAGATATAAGAATTTAAATTCCATACATATAAATGGGTGTCTTAGATGGATATCCTCATATAAATATAGATTTCTCTATTAATGAAAATATTATGTAAATTTATATTATTTTGAAGTTCTTACATGATAATAATTGATTATTATCTCAATGGGTAACCCTTATTATAATTTGGGTTTAATAGAGGATTTATGGATTGATATTAAATATATATGAGAGTCCTAATGAGGGGAATAATTCCCAAAAATGTTAATATGATCATTACCACACTTTCTATCAACCAATGTGAATCCCTAAGTGTTGTTTGATCCATTACCCAATGTTACATTCTGAATCTAGATCCAATATCTGATGCCATGAGCTGTTGGGTCTCATGGACTCAATTGTGCTTCCTTGTATGCTTGAGGTTGATGACTAGTAATGAGGTAATAGGGTGTGCTTAGGGGGAGATTATTCACTCATGTAATAGTGTATCACAGTTGTTCAAATCATATGGATCAATAGGGTATTGTGTAAATCATACTGATAAAAGATAAATATCCAAGATAAGAAAAAATGAACAAAAAGTTATGTAATCTCTTATAACAAATGAAGTTACATGCCTTGTATCTTTGAAGATGGAAAAATAGGTATACCAACAACGAGTACAATATATGAATTGAAAAAACAAAAAGTTAAAAATGAATATCCTACAAAACAATATGATCCTAGCTCAGTCTTGGTCTCTCCTACACCATGGAAAAAAATAAAATCAATTATTTTTCTATGTGTGCTTTCCCAAGTCTATACCTACATCCAAGAAGTTGTTTTGGTACACAACAATAGCTGATATTGGATTTACCACTCAATAATCAACCACCAAAATTTTCTATAATTAATCCATTCATTTATATATATACAAATATAGTGTGAAATATATGATAGGTAAAAAGTACAAAAACTATTATTATAAAAGTCAAGTGATGTTGACTTGGAAAATAAGCCTCCTATAAAACAGTTGTTAGGCTCCCATAACAAGGGAATCAATAAGATAGAAATAAGAAAGTGACATTTTCTAGTATTAAAAAATGTTTCAAATAGGTGATACATTACATTCAACCCACTAGAGTCAAATTATCATACACAGATCATCTATAAATATAGAAAATTATCCCCAATATCCTTTCCATGAATTACATCAAATAAAATTTACTAGTGTCACTATATATATCCCTTCATGAAATATCCATTACATCCATTCCATATAATCAAATTTCACCCATTACGGTCCTGAAGTGTAATCAAAAGTGTCAAATCATGAAGGGTTAGATCCATGGTATTGATGACCAAGACATCCATAGTTAGTCTCAAAATATGCACAATGGAATCATGGTAAAGGGATGAGTGTTGTCCATCGAGCATTTCAACAGAACATGTCTAATTAGATCCTATGAAAGATGGATCCATGGGATGGAAAGGCCTGAGAAATACTATATAATCACCATCTAAGAGATAAACATGTCCAAGGAATCTGCTACCTCTATAAAGATCCATGTCGTAGCTATGACCATGAAATAAAATGGAATAAGGATAAAAGGATAACATAAAACGAATCCACTACCATTCCAACTAATAATATATTTTCATTTATCAAATCATAACATGTACATTCCATGATTTCATCCAACTAATATATCATTTTCCATTTAATAAAATAAATCCACTCACATCATCGAATCTCACAGATAATGATTAAATTATATTGTTAGTATCCCAATTCAATTATCATAAATTATTAAAGGGATTAAGATAAATAGGAGTGAACAAATCAACCATAGAAATGGTATTATAAATGGGTAGATAATTTTCCACAACCCATGGGTTTCCTAGGTCAGGGAAACGTCATTCTTACAATCTATGTGTAAAAAGTGGGATTTCTTAAGAGGTTTCAATTCAACTAATTCATTCATTTATTTAATTAAATGGGAACCATAGGAATTTATGATGTTCATAGAAACAAAAACCATTCTTATAAAACATGAAACCACAAAGTAAAGGTATAGGCCACCCACAGTACATCTGTATTTGAGAACTTGTCCCATATCATTCTATTAATCAGTCTATATTGAGAAAAATATAAAGAATAGAAGAGTTTAATTAAAGTGGGTAATATTATATCTCACCTAAATAACTTCATCAATATGATGTCAAAAAATAACAACACAAGAGGGATGAAGAACTCATCGGTGTGAATCCAATAAGACTAATGATGCTTGAATCCGAGTCTGAATAGAGTAGTGGTGTCCAATACAAGGTACTGGCATCGAAATGAATCAAATGAGAAGAAGTATATCTCCAATTTCCACTCAAAAAATGAAATGATTAATATATTTAATCATTTAATATAATTATGTGAAAATATTCATTTTCCATAAATTTCTGAGGGTTTTATGGTTTGGTCTTTTGGTTGGCTAAAACATGCACCAAATGTCTTTACATCACTGTCCCTAGTAGAAACATTCATTGATACAACACACTATTTAAAGATCCTTATGTAAACTCTTCCCAATTCTTATACTAAATACTATTGGTTCTCTTGTATGGTCTGAAAACCCTTCCCGTACAGTCCCCTAAAACCACCCAAATTTTGATAGAGTTTGAAACCACCACACTTAGTTTTACCAATACTTTTGGATTAGGTTTCACAGTTTCTTAAAATCATGTGGTCTATTAATTGTTTTAAAAAATTTGGGCTCTCAGCTCTAAACAAGCCCTACACAACCCTAAAAACCCCATAATCCTATTAGTCACTCATATTAGGTAAAAATAATGTGTTAAACCGAAATATATATTTGTAGGTCATACAAAAAATATATATCATACAATATCTCTCCCTTAATTCAATTAATCCCAGAATTTCCCTTAAATGGGTGGTCAAGAATCTCTTGAGAATAAATCCAACAACTGTGAACAAATGTCAAACAACCACTCCCATGTATTATACTATAAATTATTGTGCATCCATAGAACCCATACTATAGTAATGGACTATACTTAGGGAACATTCATGCTCTAGTTTAGAAAAAAAAGGAT
Source organism: Viscum album (assembly GCA_963277665.1). Taxonomy (NCBI): domain Eukaryota; kingdom Viridiplantae; phylum Streptophyta; class Magnoliopsida; order Santalales; family Viscaceae; genus Viscum; species Viscum album. The sequence goes on along the minus strand of OY728141.1, from coordinate 584,045,399 downwards.
TATCCTAGAAGGACACATTTGTCTTTAAATCATCCTCATCGATCGAAAAGAATATGAGATGGGTACTAATGTTAATGGTTAAACTGTGATATATGTAAGAATTTCTTTCTGGATTAGTACATATGAGGTAGATGCAACTAATAGGATACCATCATGAATCCCTATATAATAACAAACAAACCAACTTGTCGTGACGAAATCTTATGATGTATCCTGATCTTTATATATCCCATCCTTTATGAAACACATAAAAATTCATAAACCATGACCTCAACATCCAATGGTCTTTATTGGAAATTGGATTAATATTTCTATATTGATTGTTTGGTATCAATCCATTTTCAAATCAACTAGACCAACTTTGAAGTCTCCTAAATGAGATATGGTCCATAAAAGCCACCTCACCTACCTGTAACAAGAATAGGGGTTATCAACATGGATTATCATAAAATTCATCTTATGGTTCTATCTATATTGACTTCAGATAACTATAATTATAGGAAAACACAACCAGGGGTATTTTCTTATCATATAATCCCCTAAAAACTAGGATATATTCCTATATATTTTCCCTAAGATCATGTCTAGTGAACCTTGACTTTCCATATTTCCAAGGGTGTTATTTTGTTCTTAGAAAAACTTATTTTCCCACCACTATTAAAAAAATATTCTTGAAAAAGTTGAAAACTAGGAATCCTTATCAAATTAATTTTTTTTGAGTAACCCCATTATTATGTCATATACCGCAAACATTAAATTACCAAAGATCAACAACCTAGACGATCTCCCTAATCACTAGGAGATGAGCACACATTATGATATTTTCCACAACAACCCATAAAACAACCCTACGTCAAGGAGACATCGGAAATTAGGTCATGAGTTCCATCTCGACATCATACCATTACCACTCCGGAATGGGTGACTGTTGTAAATTCCTAATAGGTCACTGATGTTCCACCTTCACCCTCTAAAATGTGTAACACCTCATAAAAAACTACCAAACTCAAGTTTCATGCCAGACCACCAACACAATTAATGTAAATCCTTATACATCCTGTTAACATCCAGATGATCTGCCAAAACTTAGGTATAGACTACCACATTATTTCATTATGTATGTATGTTGGAACCCATAAGTTTCCATGGATACAAATAATTATATCCACTTTAACATTTAAATGACGAGATGGGTCCTCACCTACCATGCTCTTCCATAGGACTAATCCTTTTTAATCTTATAGAACCCCCATTTTTAATATTTCCAAAATAGTAGAGGTCATAGATAAAAAAAATAAATGTCAATACATGATTATCCAACACCATAAGTGAATCTATGAATGAAAATGTATAATATTCCACTCATTATGGACCTCCTTAACATCTTTTATCTGACTCCCCATTCTCAGTGCATCGACAACTTCATTTCATTTTGTAGGTGTGAAGGAAATATTAAAGCTAAAAAAAATTTCGGTACTCAAAACCCCTTCAATTACATACATTTAGATCATGCTATGTAAATATATAAATGATTATTTTTTGTTATGTGTACACCAAACAATTATGTGAAGGTAGATAATGTATCCAACAACGCGAATCAATAAAAACTATAGTTAAATCAAGATCATGTGTTGGGTAATTAGCCTCATGTAGCCTTAGATAACAGGACCCAAATGCCATTAATCTAACCCCATGCATTATAAATACCCATATCCTTATACCTGATACATTACAATACATGGTGTAGCACCTAAATGGTTCCATTTTAATCGGGATGATTTTTCAATTATGAATTCCTTTCTTTTCTGAAAAATAATTCTTGTAGGTGTCCAACCATACAAAATTGACACCCTATTTATTCAATCAATTCATAGCGAATTATAATTTTGATATTTCTTGTATTAAAGATATTTAACAACCACATATACCTAATAAAAAACATATATCAATTATTCAATTATGATTCTCTCATTAAACTAAAACTCTAAAATACTTTAGGTCAACTGATACTCATATAACTGAGATAAAATGACCCAAAATGAAAATATTATAAATCTAGATGTTTAAATTTGAGAGTATATCATATAACCGATGCTCTCTTAGTGTATGAAAAATTAACTCAATATATTTTTCATGGTATTATTGATTTTTAAAATACTCCAACAAATCATTGATGAATAACACCACAAATGAATCAAAATAAGGATGAAAAACACAGTCCAAAAGCAACATAAAAAACTGTTGGTACTTTCATTAGAATGAATGGAATAACATAAATATTATTTTAAAAAATAATTTTAATGAAATATTGTATAAGGTGTGTATTTAATTAAAACATGCACCTAGTGATAACTTATTCTGAAATGAATTTTTTTGAAAGGCCATTCTCCTCATAGATAATAAAAACGTTCATCTATCCATGGGATATTATACTAGTTCATAACCATAAAATCGTTAATTTTTTGATAGTCCACACATATAATGATGGAAAAATAAAAAAAATTCATAGAAAGGACTAGTGAACCCCACAAATAATTACTAGGTATTATAAAACCCTTTAACTCCGTGTTTTATAGTTACCTCATGAGCTACTGTATGTCAACAGTATCGAACATTTAAAGAAGAATTGATACAAGTGATACTATTGAAACTAGATCGATGGAGAAATCTACCTTAGTATTAGGAGGTAAACAAGAAAATTCAACCTGGAAAACATCTCTAAAACAAAATACTATTGTCTTGAAATCTCCATGATTTTTTCCCTGATCATGAAGATATAAACTAAAAATATGAGTTGTCAGTCCACCCAGCCCACAATGTTGTTCTCCAGGTCTGCTAGCCTACAAATATAACTAACATATGTGAATAAAAACTCCACCTTATTTTTATTTTATTCACACCCATATACAATAAAAATAATCATAGGTTCAACATGAAACTATCTAATTCATCCCAAGTATGAATAAAATCCCGGTCATCTCAATAGAAGAATGATATGATAAGAAGTTACACCCTCCAACCATAATGGGAACTTCATGGACTAGTGTGTGTCATGTCTTCAAATATCCAATAGTGTATCAATGGTCATACCACCATTATTAAACTATAAAACATGTCCACGGGTTTCCACAATAGGTATCAATATGAAACTATCTAATGAAACTTTATCGAAGTGTGGAGAAACCAGAGTAATAGATACTACGATAGTACCCCTCACTATAAATACCCAAAACACTACCCCTTACATATATGGTATATAGAATATATATGGATGAAACCACAACCCTATTACCTACCCTCAAAACCCAATGTAAGACCAAACTACTATATATGTAAAACTAGTTCATGGATACCCTATCTAAAATCACAACCACTGCCTAAAAAACTTGTTCTTCTCCAACTCCCATCCTTCCATGGATCTTTGAATCCATATCTGGAACATGGTGTCTTAGTCAATACCTTTCTAATAGATTCTAGAGGGATGGAATTTTTGAAATGTTATATGTATACCATCTTTCTACATGATCAACACTCGAATTGGTCTTGGTCACATATATTCCATATATAATATCATCTACCACATTTATGATAGGAATCATAGTTACGTTAAAAAACATTATGAATAGTACTCACCTTATATGAGGCTACCAAATAATTCTTCCTCCAATTTCAATCTGAACCACTAGGTCTATAGAATACACAAACATGATCTTCACCCCCAACATTCCTCATGTTATACTCTATAAATTTCACCTAATTCACTATATCTATATCGGTAATCAATCTAGGAACATTAACCTGCTATTAAATGGAATTCCTAAGACCTTAGTCAATGAATATCTCTATATATAGATCATTAGTAATATATATTTGTGAAAATGATGAATATCTAAAATGGTGATGAATATTCCATGAAATTCATGGTTCCCTGATACAGACACAAAAACTCACTAGTGCCATCAACTCTCAGAAACTCATTAAATAATTAGTCATAAAACATTTTTTATAAATTCCTCTAAATTATATCTCGGAGCAAATGAGCATGTTCCAAAACATCACACAAGTGCATAGAATCTCACTTTAACAAATAATACATGATAATAAAAAACCATTTGGTGGTGTCTATAGATGAATTAACATGGAAATTTAGTCTCTATGAACAGCTCAAGAGATTATGGTCCTCCTTCCTCCCAAAAAATGTGGATAAATTCTGCTTTTGGAACTCGTGTCAACTATTCTATATAAGAGGAATGTTGAAGTCCTCCCAAAATAAACTACATATAGTGTAGAAAAACCTTTAATAACTATGCTCAACACCCATATCATGTTAAATCAATGTTTCATCATCTATAACCAATGCATGTTCTACTAGTTTCCAATGCCCCAACCACCAGAGGATTGTCATCACTCTCGACTTGGTGTATTACTAGAGGTTTTGATGGAATAATGTCACAACATATACCAACATAAACCTAATGTAATATGGATAATTATAATATCATCGTTAGATATGTAGTACAATTAAAAAAACTACAATAAAAACCATACCCCTCTACTTTCACATACTCTAATGAATTGGTAAAATAAATAGTCACAAAATGTCTTAGATACACTAACAATTTCCACTCTAGAGATAATTTAATGACATGTTTCCTATTTCACTAATTCAAATTCTATTTGAATTCATATTTATATCAAAATCCTAATTTAATTAATGAACAACATGTTTCACCACATACGTTCCAAATGAGGGCACATACACCTCATGACTTTAAATATGGCATCCAATTAACCCATCCCATAACACCTTCTAGTGCATGCGACCAATGGTCAATAAATCAACATATCATATTTTTCTACTTATGGTTTTTATTTTATCTTTATTAAGAATGAAATTTTTATTTTACATAACACACTCTATGTACCATCTATGTTTATTAGTTCCCTATAAGAACACTTGAAGGATAATTAAAATATAACACATGTTGTATCTAACAATGTTAGGTAGTCAAGAAATTCATCCTATATTGCTTAAAATAAGGAATGGAATGTGAATCCTAGTAGGTTCCTAAAATTATTTTTGATATTAATACCCTAATATCATTGATAAATGGTAAAATAGATCCTCAATCAGATGAATATATCACAATTCAACTATATTACATAATGGTCGGATCTGATGATTATTATACAAAAAATCAAGAAAATGGAAATTTCTATTCTAGGAAATATGAATTTCTATATAAAATCGGTTAGCTACTCACAGAAAAATCCCTTTACAAAATTGAAATTCCATCCTAATGACCACATATTTTCTCAAAATTCGAAGGAATGAAAGGATATTTTATGATACCACTTTGTAACATCCCGATTCAGGACCCAATATATGGTTCCCTAAGCTAGTGGGCCACATTGACTCATGTGAACCTCCTCATACACTAGAGGCTACCAAATTGAAACAGGGGACAAAAGTGCATATATTTTTGAGAATATTCTCTCATATAAGATTTTGAAAAAATAATATCTGTTATATGGATTAATGGTAGAATCAGTAAATCATCCATGCAGATGATTGTCATAAAAGATAGAAATAAATAAATAATTCAAGAAGTAATCTAATATACAAAATGATGTTCGATATCAGGTCAATAAAAATATAGGAAAATATTTATATAGTTATTAAATACAATAAAAAATCAAAATAAAAAACTGAATTAACTATGACATAAGGAATCATGATCGAAGCATGATTATGTGCTCTAATACCCTTATGAAAACAAGAAAATAAAGCTTCATATTGTGGGTTCTTTCCATATTCCCCAACTATATCCATGATTTCTATTTCGATTTCTAATGGTCGCCTAAATAGTGTGTCAGAAAACACTCTATTGGCCACCACAAATGGTGTCTATAATATATCCAGTCAGTTTGATATAAATAGAATAATTGTGTCATAAATCATAGGTAATAAGTACTGAATGTAAATTGAGGAATGTTAAGATATTATTACAATCCAAACAAGGCTCCCTAAAATTAATCATTCTACCCTAATGATAGTATTGGTAAGATAGAAATATAAATGTGATATTTTCAAGTATACAAACTATTGTCAAATATGTGATAATTTATAATCTACACACTAGTTTCAAATTCCTATACATGGGTTATCTATAAACATTTAATAATATCCAAAATATCCACACCATGTATTTCTTCAGTAAAATATACCAAAACTGCACTGTTTAATATATAATACAATATATATCATGTCCAAATCAAATAAATAAATTTCATCGACAATATCTACACCATCTAATCAAATGTGTCAGACGATGATGTGCTAGATCAATGGTATAAAAGAACAAGGCATCTATGTCATTTCCTAATAGAATATATAATAAAAATAAGAAATTACATGGGTGTTTACAAAGAAAATGTAGAAATACCCACGAAAATGTGAACTCATGAAATATGGATCCACATTGTAGCATGTCCAGAGGTAACCTAGAAAATCAATATCTAATTATTAATAATTTTAAAGGCATATACTTTTATAATAAATATCTGGTGCATATAACCTCCCATGTAATCTACTAGAATCAGTATCCCATGATGTCTTCTAGGTAATCTACTGTAATTTTAGGTCATCATCTCATTTCATTTATCAGATCATATAATTTACATTTCATCATTTCAACCTAAAAATATATAAATTCCCATTTAAAAAATTAATGTTTTCCAATTGGAAATATTTTCATGAAATACAACTACAACAATTCTTATAAAACACAAAAACAAAACGAAAAGGTATAGACCACCTAACGTAGGTCCATAGTAGAGTAATCATCTGGTTTTGAGCTCTAATTCGGTCCATAGTATTTGAAATATGATGTCATGATGAAAATATAGAAAAAATTACCAATTAGCATAAACATAAATAATGTCATTAATACAAATACAAATGAATAAAAAAAATTAATAAATAAAGATTTTATGTGAATCTAATGTGACTGATGATGCTATAATTAGAGTCAAAATAGATGAACGGTGGCCAATATTAGGTCCCAGCTTCAAAATGGTGCAATCATGATGAAGGAAATCACCCATGTTTGTGGGAAATAAGAAACGAAAAATGGGTTTAGACATTTAAAATCCTTAATAAAAATGGTCATTTCGATAAAAAATCATGTTTCACAAGATGTGGCTGCATGGTTGGCCAAATCTTACACCAATTTTGGAAACTTCCAAATATTAATGCGAAACTCACATTATCAGTGATCATAATTTCACTAAATATTCAAAAACAATGAAGAATTCCTCAACTAACAACTATAGGAACTCCTTTATGGGAGTGTACCCCCTAACACATAGTTCCCATAATCCAAGATACTTTTAAAAAAAATCATGGAACACCTCATAATTTATTAAAAAAACATACAACTTTTGTCTCCAGATTTATACTAACCATTCAGACCGACTTCCTTTTACCAAAAGAAGGGATCTGGTCTCCAAACCAGTCCTGATCAGTCTTAAATCTCCCATGATCCCATTAGGAACTCAAATTATATAAAAATACAATGAGTAAAAATGAAAGAAAAAATATTTATACATTAGAGGAAAAACCAGGATCTTAAACCCAATGAGCACCATTCTTTGGAAAAAAGGTTCATAAAGCACCTTCAATAGGGAAACCATAGTGTATTTCTGGTTCCATGATTATGTCAAGTATGAAACTAGTAGATGGATTTTTAAAAATGAATAAAAAATAATTGTATAGATGTGATTAATATGACACAAATTCAAACCCCAAAATCAATTTCCATTCCATAATTTCCATCTGAAACACGTATGGTGAAACCATCATGAAGAATTTTGAAACACATTCATCACCTACAATCTTTCATTAGGACCTCATTTTCATCCAAAATAATTTTAAAATGAAAATTCATTTCACAATCTTGGTAAATACCAAACATGAATAGATTGGAATATTAATTGATGATTCCTATCAAAAAAATTATCTAAAATTTCAGTAGGGGTAAAAATTCATTTAACAAAACATTTAATAATGAAAAAAACAATGTTGAATATTTTTTTAAAACATTTTTTGGGTGGAAAAACTATTTTCCACCGAAAGGGAAATTAAAAATTATTTTTCTTAATTTTTTTTTGAACTCTTGAGAATATAAAGAGTGTAATGTGATTACCAAAAGGATTATTTATAAATAACAATAAAGATGAAAATTCATGAGTTTATTTAGATAATGATCACACAATTTCTTAATTATACATGCAATCATAATCAATCCCAATGAATGATGAGATTATAACATAAAACACTTACTTCTTTGTTAACATTTAACTGTAATTCCATGAAAGAATATAAATAAATAAAACTAATAATATCATGATAATAAAAAAATTCATGATAATTAATTTTAAATGAGTTTTACATACACCCTATTAATGGACATAGGTTCATAACAAACAATATGTCTCAAGGAAGGAAAATTGAGATAAAAAATCCATTACCACTAGGGTAAAATTTGAACTGTAAAATCCATGAAGGATGGATCCGAAAATAAATATTAAAATACCAATTATTATAAAACAAATTATTTTGAAAAAAAATAATATTTTTTACAGTTATAATTAACATAATTAGCAGAAATTTAATTAAAATTAAACCCACACACATGATGGGTAAGCGATTTGTGAAAGAATAAAATTCAAAATTATAAAAACGTTTTTCTATAAAAATTCAGAAAAAAATGTTTCCAAATACCTAAATGGTTATAAATTATATATAATTTAGTAAATCATGCTTTTAAACCCATTTTATAACCAATTTTAATATTATAATTTCATTAAATGAAAATTATTTTCTCATTAAAAAAAATATTTTCACCATTACAATAAAAATTAATATTTTCATAAAGATCCAAAAATTTCCCACCATGATAAATTTTACATGATTAATTAATAAAGAATATTATTTTATAATTTTCTTCTGAATGTGTTAAAATTTAATATTAATAAATTTTTAAAAATAATTATATTTTTTTTCTAAAAATAGTTTTATCAGATCATATAACATATTTATCCGAAATTAATTAATTTTTAAGAATTTATTTTCTTTATATAAAACCATTATAATTAACATATTCTATTTATTTATTAATATTTATTAGGCATAGTTTAATTTATTGGTAAAAAAATGTTATTTGAATAATAATTTTAATATTTTGTCTCGTTTGTTAAAACTCATTTTTTCGTAAAATGTATGAAAAAGTCAGTGTTCTATGTAATTCAAGATACCAAATAATTATAATTTATTATAATCCTAAAAATCAGGGGTGCTTCATTATCACCCCGACCCTCCAAAAATAATTTTCACCCTAAAAAGTCCACACTCTGATTGGAACAAATGAGTATGATCATGCCTCACCAATTCATAATGTTCCCATTTTGCTTCTTCAAATTTTTGGTTTCAAAAAATAACTGAATAGAGGAGTTTTATTATTTCATAGAAATTTATTTATGATATAAAATATCCACTAGTTATTCATCATAATAAAAATCTTATTCCATCGGTATAACCTATGAGTTCATTACATGTGAACGATCAGGTATTTACTTCCTTGGGAAAGATACATGGTATATATCATGAACTTGAGAGACATTTTTTGGCTGTTCAAACCAATAGGCTACCGTCCCGATATGATCAAGAACATAAAAGTAATAGATAAAAGTTGGGATCATCATTCCCTTATTTCTTTGTGTCATTGCCTTCTTCCATGTAGACATTCTTTGATACACATTGTCTCAAACATCAAATTATAGATCATGACATGCATTGCCAATATAACATTTTTATAGAATATGATCTATCTTGATGTGTTATAGAATGTCTCTAAACACCCCCTTCCATTTTATCAGTTATATTTTGTCTCATCATATTTATCTATCCCTCTACATTCTAGCATGTAGGCTCTCTAAACGTCTTTTCATAGATGGATTCCTATGGAGCCATTTGAATTCTTGAGGGAAAGTTATTATTAGATGAAAAACAAAATAATGTATGTTGTTGATAAAAATCACCATTTATATACAAATAATATATTTTCATCATATCATATAGGTATTTATTTTTTCTATTAGACTAACTATCTTTTTGAGGATTATATGAAGTGGTGAAACATAACACTGTTTACAGATCTTGTTGAATACTTTTCCAGTACATTTATGTTAAACATGGATCCTAATTAGACATAATTGAATATGGTACTAAATGAAATATTTCCACCTAATTTATATTATATCAATTTCATCAAGATATAATTATTCAGTGATAGCGATTAAGTGTTCTGAATGTGTAATGAGATCGACTATAACCCATATTGAATTTCTCCCATTAGAAATTTTGGGGATTCTAATGACAAATTTTTTTTATGTTTTTCCATTTTCATTAAAGTATTTGTAATGAATGTGACATACCCTTAGAACTTTTTATATCAAACATACCATTTTCACATACACTGTTCGTAGATTAAATTCAACAACATATTTCTTTATTAAGTCCCACTAGAAATAATTTTTTAAGTCAATATAAATATTATTACTTTTATGATGAATATAAAATGAAGAACTGTGAGATTAATATAAAAATATACCTTTTCAAATTTATTATAGGTTGAAAAAATTAAAAATTACTAAACATTATCATTCCCTCATTATCATAGGTATAATGAACAACATTTGTAACTCTTTTTTGAATATCTAAATCATTAGTATGTGACTAATTTATAAATTAATGGAGATATGGTTGAACAATAAATTTGGAAAGATAAAATTTCTCCCATTCCATCTATATTTATAGATCCTTTATTTATGAAACTTGAAATGTTTTATTATTATGGTCCTCAACATCGATAATCTATCACAAACCTTTAAAAGTGTGGAATTAGCCACCTTGTTAGTTTTCACATGGTTTCAATTTATTCAGCAGTAATAATAAATAATCATCTATAACTATATTCATTGGAATATATTCAATTACCTTTTTTTGAATATATATTGTATATATTTTTGATTGGTATATATATCACACTTTTTGGTTTTACTACGGTACCCACATATTGTTAATGTAAGTGATTTCACATATAACTCTGAAACACGTGATTTGTAATTCTCTTCATAATCACACCATTATTGTGATGAATAATTTAAAACCATTTCATTAGGCATAAGAACATATAGAATCCCCTTTTTAAATGCATCATTGTACATTACAAAATCTTTCACACTATAGTGTAATTTTTACACTGGTTCTCTAAATAATATTATCTTTATCTCTTCAAAATTATCATTACATTGTTCTATATAGTTGAACTTGGATCTATTCTGAGTTAAAATTTTTATTTTAGTAGATATTTGTGAGAAATTATTCACATTATATCTTCAATACCTAGGTAAACCATAAAAAATAAATATATCAGTCACAGTGGTTAGTCTACACCAAAACTAAATAACAACTATCATTGATTGTTATATAGATATACCCCATATTTATATTATATAAAAAAATAAATCTAAATGTTCTCACTTTATATATTTCTTATATGTTTTCTATTTCCTTTGGGTCCTTAGGAAAATTATCTTGTTATATTCATGCTCTTCATATCCCTTTGAATATATAATAATATCATCTCTAAATAATAATGAATACAAATCAAGATAATATCTAAATTATATATTCAATAAATCCATAATGAATATGGGATAATTACAAATATTAAATGGAATATCTATATATTTATAGTTCTAATACCTTCTATGGAATTTTGTGTTTAGTTTATAATTATTTCTATCCCACAGTTCATGATATCCATTATGAATTTCTATCATGGAATATTATATATCTTTTCAAAATTGAGAAAAAAGTTCATCAATACATTTTAAAGGATACATGTTCTTGTTCAGTATCATATTCATCCTCCAATAATCAATGAATAATAAAATCGATCCATTTATATATTGAACAAAAAGAATAGGTGCAGACCCAAGGTGTCCTACATGGATGAATGAATGCATTATCAAATATCTCTTAGAGTTTATTTTTCAATTCCATCATGTAAATTGGATTTATTTTTTGGGATTCAAATAAATTATTATGGAAATATGTAATATTTATATCATGAACTTAATTTCTTGTTTTTGTGGGAGTCTTGAAAGTGCTTTTAGAATCAAATAAAACAAACTATTGAACAATAAGAGTATCATCAATGTTTTATTTCTACCATAATATACCATATTAACACCCTTCTGAATAAGAATAAACAAACATACAATTCATGTTATTTCCATGATAATTTTTTTTATCTTCACATTAATAGATGATCACAGTGTTGTTTAGAATATAAATTATTAATTCCCTTAAAAAAAATTGATAGATTTATGTAGATAAATCCTATCCATTCATATTATAACATCAAATTGAACTAGATTCATAATGAAAATTTTTGTATGAAGCATATTATTACTAAAATCAATATGATATGAATCATAGACTTAAGATGTGATCATCATATAATTAGGGGTCTTCACTGCTAATTATACATCTAACCATTTGGGTGGAATTCTAATAGCCTTATTAAAAATATTAGATATCAAATAATGGGTATATATAAAGCCAAATAATATATTATAATTTTTGGAATGGTTGGTAAGTGTATATTTAATGACATTTTAATCGCCCCCATTGTCAGAAAGAGTGATCACATGAGATTTCCTTTTGTCACTTGACATAAGATGAATCTGAATTTAATCGTCATTAGTAATGTTTTTTGGTCATTGGATAGAAAAATTCCGATAATATTTTTATTTGTAACACAAGATTATGGGTTGAGAATTCGTTGTATCTTTCATTCAATTTACATAATTAGATAACACCTTCCCATCACTTAGACATTCAATTTCTCAATGACCTTAACATCCTCACTTATAATATTTTTTAGTCCTCTTAAAATAATTTTCTATCATGACTCATCCCACAATTTAAGTGTAAATTAATTATTATCTTCTTCACTATATGGTTTTTTGGTTTTACATTGAATCCCATTTTTCTATTCATATCCTAACCATGAGATTAATATGTATCCCAAACGTCAATTTCCACCTAGATAAAAATTGAAACAATGTCTTCCAAGATACTGATATATCATAAGGATAAAACCATTAATAGACTTGGTTTTAAGACACTAAATACTTTACTAACCATAATTACAAGTTGGATGATAATACCATAAACATTCCTCACATGTCATGTAATTTTATCATCCTATATACCAAAAAATTCATCATCCTTTTGATTTAGCACAATGAACTCATTACCCATAATACTATGATGAATTAAAGACTATTTAATATTGAAAAATGTGTTCTTTAACTACTCCAAATACATGGGGTTAATTTCATCTTGTTCATAGTATTCATGATGACAGTTCATGGGTGATCCATTTTCCCTTCCAAATGATATAATTCTAAATTGAATTTTTCATGTATTAAGATCCTAATAATTGAAATTATCTTCCCAGTAGTGTTGATCAATTAATTATATACTAATGTATTAGTATATCCAATGAAGGTATTTTTATGTTTCCTTACCAAGGAATCAACAACACATTGTTCCCTCCATTTCTCAATTTCTTGTTTTGGATGATTCATATCTTGAAAACTTGTGTGATCATGAAAATAAGAAATTTACTTCCAGCTACCATAATGATTGTCTAATTAGGTGGGTAATCATTTCATTTTCTGTCACACTCAACATCAATATAGTTCCTTATATTTATAATAATTATCTAAAACAAAATATCATTGTATAAGAAACGATATTCATATTTTGGATTCAAATAATCAATAAAAATCACTTATAGTTAATCTAAATCATGAAATGGTATTTTATTCTATGACACATTAGGAATATTATATTGCTTTCATATTCATCATCTATTTAAATTCTTTATGATGGATTGATTTTTTTTCAGTTTTTAAATTATATACCTTGGTAGTTTTAAACGAGTTATCTAACAAAACCTATTGAAAGAACTCATATCATAATTTCATGTATGGATCTTTATTAATTATGTTTTTTTTTAAAAATGATGAATTTGGAAATTCTCTATATAAACACAGTGTACCCCTGAGTACACGCTATGCACCTGGTTGGTCTGGGTAACCATATACTGGACGTGTAATGGCTGAGTATATGGATATGTGGAATGCCTAATGCAAGGCCGATTGAGGCTAGTAAACAACATGTACATTAAATGAATATGTCATGTAATTTTTCTTTTTTATTTGATTAATTGGATTGGGGTCTCATATTATCTCTAAAACACCATTCTTCTTCTCATGTCTCATATAGTAGAGCAACCCATGACCGATTATCTTCGAGCACCAGCCGTTCCTCCGTCTGCATTCTGATTGAGGCGCTACAAGGTGTATTGTATTCCATTTGGTGAGTTATATCTTTCCATAGAGTCTCACTTCCTGATTTCTCCTATTTCTTGAATTATCCAAGGTTGAAAGTTTTTGACCTTTTTTTAGATCTATAATGTTCTAGGCCAATTCAAGGGCTGGCGTTCAAGAGTGTTCATCATAAAACGTTGAGGTGGGTGGTTTTTTTGACTTTCAGAGTTTGTATTTGTGTTATATATGATTATGTTCTGATTAACCATGATTTGGGTATTTCATGTCAAGTAATTGAACCTCATTATCATATTTCATAGATTTATTGATATATTAGATGTTTTTGTTGATACATTAGGCTAAATTTCATGTTTATGGGACACACCATGGGTGCATTTACTTATTTTAATGTTTATGTCCATTTGGTCTAGTTTTCATATGCGACGAACCTTGTTTCCATGCCTTTATTTTGGGGTTGGAAATGATTTCTTGTTGCTACTTGTTAAATGAACGTGTTGTGCATTTTATATTCTTATAATTGTAGTAGTATATATTAATTTGGGATTCTGGATATCATTTGGGTATGATTGTATTACACAAGGGTTTAAGAACCTGATGTAGTTAGACCATATGGGGAATTGATATTGAGGGATTCCCTAGAGTGTATTCTATATTTACATTGCAAGTCCATATAAGAGATTGAATTTAAAGACACCAAACTTGACGTATAAGGAAATTACATTAATTTTGTGGAATACTAAATACATAACAAAAAAACACACAAGGACCGTAATAGTTTAGTGTCTTTCGAAACTCGGAAAAAATAATCTTCTAATAATGGTGAAAGATCTTCAACATATCCCATAACGATATTCCCATTTTTTTCTTTCCTAAAAAATTTATTTATATACTAGGGAAAAGAAAACATTAAAATGGTGAGCTCAAATGCTTAGTAAGGGTAAACATAGAGAACATAACACAATCCTTAAAAATTTGAATTCCAAAATATGAACATAAAATCTAAACATCAAAATCTTGAGTAATGACATAAATCTTGGAAGTATGTAAGGAACATATCATAATGGAACATCAATCATGATAAAATATCATAGGAATAAAAAATGTAATTATGGAAAACCATTAAGTACATGAAATGATTTCCATAGTAGCCAAGGCATTGCTTCCAAGACCATCTTAGTGGACAAAGTCCCTTACTGAATCGAGTTCACTCGTCGTTCCAATCCTGTATCACTGAACCCGATTAACTTTCCATTATATCCATGTATATCTCATGAGATATAAATATTTACCCAATGTATTATAGGGAGATATAGGTCCCACCCATCTCATAATGAAATCATTCTTACTTGTGCCACAACATAAACATAAATCATTCATCATAACCCAAAGAATAAAATGGGTTTCATAAACATCATCCCATCATAACATAATCCATTTAAAAAAATGGATATCATTTCATCATATGAAAAGTGAAACCATGTAAATCATAGAGAATATATACTTGAAACATACACATATGAAATAATTTCATATTAGATGGAAAATGGTTTTGATAAAAGACTTTAAATGAATTATTGAGGAAAATATCATTTCTTTGTTAAAATCATTTTCTTTTCAAAAAATGCCATGAAATTTTAAAAAAATGATTTTTTTGAAAATATTCATGAAATATTGTATAGTGAGCTTTATGAAATTAAGGCGTTATAAAACTGTAAAAATCCGTTCATGTCGTATAAGTTAAAAAAAACATTCTCCTCGTACTTTTGTCGGAAAAGTAAAAAAGTTCATCGTATGGTAAACAAAAGAAATATTCCTTCCATAACATGTGGTCAAAGTCAAAAATTGGTAAAAAGGACATTAAAGATACATGAAAACATTCTTATAAAACATGGACATGGATGATAACAATAACCCCAGTAAATACTTACGAATATACAATCTCAGATAAGAATTAGATTGGAAAAGTTAACCCTTACGTTAGGTCTGATATGGTTTGTACGTATCCAAAAATCTTGTATAATGATTTAAATAATTTAATTAACTTATTATAGAATCATATTAATTATTATGATATCATATATGTTCCAATTATGTCTTTATATTCCCCATTCTTTTGTAAATTCAATTTTAAAGCAGCGTTTTGGGTAACATCGTTTCATTTATCGTACATGTTTCGATTTATTGTTCTTAATATTATTAATTATATCCTGATTTAATTAATTCCAGAATGTAAAACATGATTTATGTATAATATATATTCATCATATAAATATATATGATAGATCGAAATTCACCGTTCATGGAGACGGTAGACCGTACATACGCATGAACACTATTTTCGTTTCCTTATTGAATTGAATGGAATTAGGTAAATGAAAAATATATGTAAATAAATATAGAATAATTATTATTTAATATCATTCATGATTATTTATTATATATACACTTTATAATCATACATGAATGGTTAATCATGGAAAATGAATCTCATCACGTTCGTGGAGACGGTAGTCCGTACGTACGCACGAGCGATGATATCATTCCCATAATTATTTAATAGAATTGGAGATAATGATATAATATATTAGAATCAGTATTATGTTATAATAACCATATATAGTTATTATTTACACCATTATACCCATCCAAGTAAGGTGGTGGTGGAAAAACAGATTACACCACAGCGTGGAGACGGTATTCCGTACGTACGCACACGTGGTGATTTTGTTTTCCGTAGGTTAGATAGAAGGTGAAATGGGGTTGCTTAATATTTATAATAACATATCAGTATATTATTGATACTGATGTTATTACTTTACAATGAAACAACAAAAGAAGAATAATTTTAAGAAGAATGAAACTTGAAAGAATCGGTAGAAGAGATTACATCTTCCTTGACACATCTCCTTTAAGCTTCCTCTTAAGGGACTTGAGTTGGTATTTTGAGAATAAAATGACCTCCAGAATGTTTCTAGGGAAGTGGAGAAGATTAAAGGGCAGGGGTTGGCCGAGATTTAAGGCTCAAAGTGTTGTGAAGATGAGAGGGAGGTGGTTCCCTTTTATAAGGTAGGAGAGGGGCACCTTTAGAAAACTCGAAAATATTAATTTATAAAAAATTAAAACCTGTTTAAAAACCTCAAAAAATGACTCATATTCTAATATTCGAAGATATAGGGTTTTAATATAATCAACCAGTAAAATTTATACATGTTTTAAATTTATTTTAAACCTTATCAACTTGATTTATCTTTATTTAATTTATATAATCATATTTGTAGTAATAAGATTTTAAATTTTAAACTATTATAAATAATTACTTATGTGTTTTGAATTTTCCATAATTAGATAATTTATTACATTTTTGACCATATAAATTTTAATTTATAATTTTAAAATATTTTTGTTATTTTTAAACAATTTAATAATATGTTATTTTTATAAAATAACAATAGTGTTAATTTTGACACTATGGGATTTATTTGAATTTAAATAAAACCCACAGAGAGGATATATTCGAAAAGAAATGTTTAATAGATTACTAAAATGTCATATGCGTCTTAAAAATTTGTGTAGAACAATAATTAGTTCAAGTAATGATTATTTTAATATTTATAAAACCATTTATTTGATATTTCTCTTAATAAAACAATTACTACATCATTTTTCTATAATAAATTAATATACTTATTAGTTGTATAAAAATTTAAAATAAAATCCTATGATGAATATAAATATAATAGCTTTCATAATAATATTTTTACTAGAATTTATCATCTTAAAATCACAACATTTAAATTGATATATTTATTAAATTATGAATGTATCATCTTTCACATCCTTTTAAATAAAATAATATAAATGTCGTAATCTGTTTTATAAGGCTCAAAATGGTCTAAAATAGATCCTTGGATACTTAGGGTATATATATACTCTACCAATAAGTTTTGGTGAAGTTTATGGTCCTTTTGATAGGTATTATTACTTTAATAAAAACTATATTATCCATTTTTCACTAAATAAACAATTTCTACATCACTATTGTGTTACCATTAATGACAATTATTTAATCCCCAAAAATTATAAATAAATTCACATGATGTATATAATTTTATTATAATTCAGGATTATATTCACATTCGAATTTTCATAAAGGTTATCCCTAAATTAAAATTGTTATACTTATAAGATTTAAGAGAGTGACATGTTGTCACTTTCTTTGGTCTTAATAATAATTAAATTATCTTCATGGTCAAAAGTCCATAAAATGAATCTAATCAGACCATTAGGTGATATGGGTCTACTTTTAGTCATCCATTAGAATTTTGGCAGGTGTTAGGGTAATTTTATAATCATATTTTTACCTTTACTTACCCGATTTACCTTTAACTACAGTAAATAAAAATTATCGTTGTTACTATTCATAATATCAAAAAACGTAACCTATTAACATAATTTGGACTCACTGAATTAAAATATGGAATCCATTTTTCAAAATTCAAAACTCATAAGTTGCAGTAATTAATATAAAATTAATCCCGTTGTTAAGAAAACATGTTTTAAAAGTTAAAACATTGCCAATGATTGAAATGTGTTTACCTATGAATTCAATGTAAAATTAATGGTAATTACATTCATTATATTAAATGGTAAAAATATATTCTATTTATACTATAAAACCATTCAATATTATAATTTAACCATGTAAAATATTTCGATGAAAAAAGGTGTTTTTAATTAACATATAGCGTGTTTTTACAATTCATTAAAATATGAATGTTATCAGAATAATTTGAAAAAATTTATCCAAATTAAATTTTTATATCTTTATTCCAAATTAGAATTTTATTTTGTCAAATTTTACTTATAAACATGTCAAAAACTAGATTTAAAGTGGGTGCACCATCAAAAGGCGGCAAAACTGCATTTTTTTAAAAATACTTATTTTACCTGAAAAAATTATTTTGTTCTCATAACATGTTCTATAAAATGTGTAAGATGAATAATAATGTTATAAAATTAAAAATATAGTTAATACTATTCATAATGGCTAGTCCATAATAATAATATAACAATATATTTTTGTTTAGTGAAACACGGTATTGAGTACTACACACGCTATCGAGGAAGGTTGTGATTGCGTGTAATGCAAGCCAAGTCAGGGATGCGTGTAGTGCAAGTTCCTTTTGGTGTAGAGTACAACACAAGAAATCAATAAAATTAAAAATAATAATTCTCATAAAATCTCGGGTTGTTACATTCAACCCCCCTTAAAATGAATTTCACTTTCTAAATTCGTTGGGGTTATAAATGGTTTATTAATTGAGAGTTTAATTAATAGAAACCCACATCGTAAAAAGGAATAATAAAACGTAATTTTATAAAGTTAAGTATAAAACATAATGGTTACCCAAATTAACTCATCACTGGGTTTCCACATAAGAGATCATAGGTGAAAAAATAGATATAGAAGATAAATCTAACCATCAAGTTCTGATGGATAGTGGTAGAGAACATCAATATGAAAAATCCAACAATCACAAAGCCATAAATTTGTGATGATCTAAGGTACCATCTGATTCATCAGATATAAGTGCACTAGAACAACATTTTTGGTTTTCAAAATCATTTTAATGAATTTGAATTAGGAGAAATACTAACATTATTTCTGTGCAATCTCACCGTTTTTCGTCCCTTGAACAACTTCCACATCATCTCTTTAGAAAATGAAGTTGAATTTTTCATTCATGAAGTGTTCGCAGATCATGTGATAGAAGTATGGGTCATTCCATATGTCTCAAACAAATGGTTATCAAAAGTTATCAAATATACATAAGTCCATCTATGGTGAGGTGAATCATATATGATTCCAAAAATGGACTTATACTTCATCTATCATACTGCTTAATAAAATAAAACTAGTTTCTACTAACCAAGTACTTCCTGTAGGCCAGAGTTAGGCGATAATGGCCTGTCACACTTCGGTTGTGGGTTCAATTACCACGTCCTTGTCCAACGCGACGGGTTGTCACCCGTCCTATGGGTTGTCCTTTTTCTAACAATATCAAAATGTTCTATCCTTAAACAATAATATCTTATGTCCAACAAAATCCATTCAAATATTTAGGCTTATCTAAAATACTTCTTGTCCATGTTCATAATATAAAGAAAAGAATTACTAGAAATGTCATTTACCGAGCATGTGAATACCATCATTTCTCCCCCATATATCATACGATATATCTTGTTGGTCACATTCCAAACATATGGATAATTTAATCATGTATTCTCTAGAAAAATTAATACCCATTGAACCTTAGTGAAAACATGAATGCTATCAAATGTTAACTCTTTCCACATACCAAAATCCAAAAATCTCTATATACACAAACCATGATATCACTTCTTCCTAATATCAGTCATGAGCTCATTAATACTATCAGATATCTCATTATCTTCTTATCCCTTCATTATGCGCATATCGTCTACTTTCTTAAAATATATGAATAACCTTTCATGGTTACCTGTACCATTTAACATATAATTTCAAATAATTTAGGAAAAACAATAGTGTAACAATCCTTAGATGTGTCTTTATTCCATAGTACCATTACCTATACAAAACAACTCTTGATAAAAAAAATCATTCCACTACCTTCTTAAACCATTGACCGAGCTTGAACAATTATTACATCTCACATATCATTTGTAGTCTCTTCATCATCATCAATAAAAATACTACCCATACGACCATGATGATTCTCTTTATGAGACTTTCCCTTAGGGAATTGGTTTTCATAATGCCCATACATTCCACATTTAAAACATTTAACCATTGTTGATGTCTTAGAAATACCATTATTCTTGTCCATGGTGTTAACTGATCCCTTTACTTTGAAATTACTGGCTTTGTGTCATTATTTTCCACACCCAAAGCATATTCCAGTTCTTTTGAAACATTCTCCTTGATACCTCTTCCCACATGATTTACAAGGGGTAAATTGAACTTTCTTTCCTCTATGATCATCATGAAAATACATCTTTCTCTTATTATCTAAGTCAAGAAAGTTACCAAAGTTGAGATTATTGATCATATTATGAGATTTCTGATAAGGCATAATAACGATGTTTGGACATCCAAATCCAATTTCATTTGGTTTCTCCAGAAGAATATCACTCCATTGTCCATCATATTATCCATTAACATGAATCCTCCTATTTCCTTCCCTATCATAAAACCCAAAACTAATAGTATGAGAGGAAAAACTCGTACTAGAAAAACAACATAATCAAGGGGGAGTAATTTCAATCCCGAACATCTTAGGTTTAGTCCTATGATCGTTACTGTAATTCTAGGACTATAACCTATACATATACTTAACCTTAGGGACATTCCAACACATACCTTAGAAATATCTCTAGGGATCTCACTAAATTTTTCGCATACTAGTTTCCAAAGGTTGACTAAACCTCCCTCTGATACCAACTATAGAGACCCAAAACTTTAAGTACATAGAAATTAAATTACTTTTGCAGAATACTTAATATATAAAAAACAAAAACAAAAGGACCATAATAGTTTAGTGTATTTGGAAACTTGGAAAAAATAATCTTCTAATCATGGTGAAAGATCTTCAACATCTCCCATAAAGATCATACCCTTTTGTTTTCTTTACTAAAACCTTTTTTATATCCTGGGGAAAATAAAACATTAAAAGGGTGAGCTCAAATTCTTAGTAAGTGTAATAATAGAGAACATAAAACAATCCATAAACATTTGAATGAAAAAACATAAACATAAAATCAAAACATCAAAATCATGAGCAAAGACATAAATATTGGAAGTACATAAGGCATATATCATAATGGATCATCAATCATGATAAAATATCTTGGGAAAAAAACATGTAACTATGGAAAACCATTAATCACTTGAAATGATTTCCATATAAGCCATGGCATTACTGCCAAGACCATCTTAGTGGAAAAGGTCCCTTACTGAAACGAGTTCACTCCTCGTTCCAGTCCTGTATCACTGAAGCAGATTAACTTTTCATTCTATACATGTCTATCTCATGAGATATAAATCTTTACCCAATGCATTGGAGGGAGATATATGTCCCACCCATCTCATAATGAAATCATTCTTACTTGTGCCACAACATAAACATAAATCAGTCATCATAACCCAAAGAATAAAATGGGATTCATAAACATCATCCCATCATAACATAATCCATATAAAATAAATGGATATCATTTCATCATAAGAAAAGTGAAAACATGTAAATAATATAGACATTATACTTGAAACATACACATATGAAATAATTTCATCTTATATGGAAAATGATTTTGATAAAACACTTGAAATGATTACTTGAGGAAAATATCTTTTATTCTTTAAAATCTATTTTTTTCACAAAATTACATGAAATTTTAAAAGAAAAAATATTTTGTTGAAAATATTAATGAAATATTATAGAGTGAGCTTCATGAAAATAAGGTTTTATAAAACTGTAAAAATCCATTCATGCTGAAGAAGTTAAAAAAACATTCTCATCGTACTTTTGTTGGAAAAGTCAAAATGTTCCTCGTATGGTAAACAAAAGAAAGATTCCTTCAATAACATGTGGTAAAAGTCAAAAATGGGTAAAAGGACATTAAGAATATATGAAAACATTTTAATAAAACATGTACATGGATGATAACAATAACCCTAGTAAATACTTACGAATAAACAATCTTGGATAAAAATGAGATTGGAATAGTTATCCCTTACCTTAGGTCCAATATGATTCGTACGTATCCGAAACTCCAGTATAATGATTTAAATAATGTCATTTACTTTTTACATAATCATATTAATTGTTATTATATCATATATGGTTCACTTATGACTTTATATTACCCGTTCTTTTGTAAATTCCATGTTAAAGCAGCATTTTGGGTAAAATCGTTTCATTTATCGTACGTGTTTCAATTTGTTGTTATTGATATTATTACTTATATCCTTATTTAATTAATTCCAGAATGTAAAATATGATTTATGTATAATATATATTCAGCATATCAATATATATGATAGATCAAAATATACCGTTCATGGAGACCTGAGACCGTACGTACGAATGAATGTTGTTTTTATTTACTTTTTGAATTGAATAAAGTTATGTAAATGAAAAATATATTTAAATAAATACAGTATCATTATTATGTAATATAATTCATTATTATTTATTATATATACACTATATAATCATACTTGAATGGTTAATCATGGAAAATGAATCTCATCGCGTTCATGGAGACGGTATTTCGTACGTACGCATGAGCGATGATATCATTCCCGTAATTATTTAATAGAATTGGAGTGAATGATGTAATATATAAGAATCAGTATGACTTTATAATAACTAGGTATAGTTATTCTTTACACTATTATACCCATCCAAGTAAGGTTGTGGTGGAAAAACAGATTACACCACGGTGTGGAGACGATATTCTGTACGTACGCACGTGCGGTAATTTTGTTTTCCGTAGGATGGATAGAAGATGAAATTTGGGTTTTTAGTATTTATAATAACATATAATTATATTATTTATACTTATTTTATTACATTATAATGAAACAACTAATGAAGAATAATTTTAAGAAGAAATAAACTTGAAAGAATTGGTAGAAGAGATTACCTCTTCTTTGGCACACCTCCTTTAATCTTCCTCTTAAGGGAGTACAATTGGTGTTTTGAGAAGACCATGACCTCCATAATGTTTCTAGGGAAGTGGAGAAGATAAATTATCAGGGTTTCTCCGAGATTGAAAGCTAAAAGTGTTGTGAAGAGGAGAGGGAGGAGGTGCCCTTTTATAACGGAGGAGAGGGGCACCTTTAGAAACCTCAAAAATATTAATTTATAATAAATCAAACCCCACTTTGAAACTTCAAAAAATGACTCATATTCGAATATTAGATGATATATGGTTGTAACATAATCAACCAATAAAATTTATACATGTTGGAAAATTATTTTAAACCTTATCAACGTGATTTATCCTTATTTAGTTTATTTAATCTTATTTGTGGTAATAAGATTTTAAATTTTAAATTGTTAAAAATAATTTCTTATGTGTTGTGAATTGTCTATAATTGGATACTTTATTACATTTTTTACCATATAAATTTTAATTTATAATTTTAAAATATTTTTGTGATTAATAAACAATTTAATAATATTTTATTTTTATAAAATAACAATAGTGTTAATTTTGACACTATGGGATTTATTTGAATTTAAATAAAACCCACACAGAGGATATAATCGAAAAAAAATGTTTAATATATTACTAAAATGTCATATGAATCTATAAAATTTGTATAGAACATTAATTAGTTCAAATAATGTTTATTTTAATATTTTTAAAAACATTTATTTGATATTTCTCTGAATAAAACAATTAATACATCATTTTTGTATAATAAATTAATATACTTATTAGTTGTATAAAAATATAAATTAAAATTCTATTATGAATATAAATATAATAACTTTCATAATAATATTTTTACTCGAATTTATCATCTTAAAATAAAAACATTTAAATTGATATATTTTTTAAATTATGAATGTAACATCTTTGACATCATTTAGAATAAAATAATATAAATGTTCAATTATGTTTTATAAATCTCAAAAAGGTCCAAAAATCGACCCTCATATACTTAGGGTATATATATACTCTACCAATATGGTTTGGTCAATTTTCTGGTCCTTTTGATAGGTATTATTACATTAATAAAAACTATATTATTGATTTGTCACTAAATAAACAATTTCTGCATCACTATTGTGTCACCATTAATGACAATTTTTTAATCCCTAAAAATTCTAAATAAATTAACATGATTTAGATAATTTTATTATATTTCTGGAGACTATTCATGTTCAATGTTTCATGATGATTATCACTAAATTAAAATTATTATACTTATAAGATTAAAGAGAGTGACATGTTGTCACCGTTTTGGTCTTAATAATAATTAAATATTTTACATGGTCAAAAGTCCATAAAATGAATCTAATACAATCCTTATGGGACATGGGTCGACTTTTAGTCATCCAATAGAATTTTGGCAGGTGTTAGGGTAATTTTATAATCTTATTTACCCTCAATTAACAGATTTACCTTTAACTACAGTAAATAAAAATTACCATTGTTACTATTCATAATATCAAAAAAATTAAAATTATCCTATTAACATAATTTGGACCCACTTAATTCAAATATGGAATCCATTTTCAAAATTCAAAACATAGAATTTCTAGTAATTAATTTAAAATTAATCTCCTTGTTAAGAAAACAGGTTTTAAAAGTTAAAACATTTTCAAAGATTGAAATGTTTTTAACTATGAATTCAATATAAAATTAATGGTAATGACATTAATTATATTAAATGGTAAAAATATATTATATTTATAATTTAAAACCATTTTATATTATAATGTAACCATATAAATTATTGCGATGAAAAAAGTTGTTTTTAATTAAAATATAGTGTGTTTTTACTATTCATTAAAATATGAAAGTTATCAGAACAATATGAAACAATTTATCCAAAGTAAATTTTTATATCATGATTCCATAGAAGAATTTTATTTTGTGAAATTGAACTTATAAATATTTCAAAAACTATATTTAATGTGGGTACGCCATCAAAAGGCTGCAAATTTGAATTTTTTTAAAAATACTTATTTTACATGGAAAATTTATTTTGTTCTCATACCATGTTCTAGAAAATATGTAAGATTCATAATAATGATATAAAATACAAAATTTAGTTAATACTATTCATAACGTCTTGTCCATAATAATATTATAACAATATATCATTGTTTAGTGAAACCATGTATTGTGTACTACACACGCTACTGAGGAAGGTTGTGATTGCGTGTAATGAAAGCCAAGTCTGGGATGCGTGTAGTGCATGCTCCTTTTAGTGTTGCATAAAATGAAAGACATCAATGAAATTAAAAAGAATAATTCTCATAAAATCTCGGGTTGTTACATTGAAAGTGAGTGATACTTCATAGATTCTATATATATAATTACGAGAACATATGGGGAATGGAAGTGGAGTGCTTCCTTAAAGAGTCTATAGTTTATCATTAAAAGACACATGGGGAATTAACGACGACTTCTTCCTTAGAGAGTATTTTTTCAAGACTAAAGGGTTTATACTGTGTGAGATTTATTAGAGGGTATTTATATCTACATTGAGTTGATTACATGTTGATCCAGAGGGGTTAGATTGTGAGAACATTCCAAGAGGGTTACGTGAGAAAAGTTGATTGACTGTGACAAGCCTACCAAGCCAACGAACAAACTTGGACATAGTCTTAATTGATTGTTAGGTGGTCTTCTGGAACATTTGTGTTTCTTTTACGCCTAGGATATAGATATTAGGGTATATCCTATGATTTAATTACCAAAAGTTTTGGCATAATTAATAAATTTAAATGAATGTAATTAGAAAATGTAGGATTGTTTACTTTTCAGTACTTCCTTGTTTATTGCGTCATTTTCCATATTTCCTAATATATATATTCATTGATAGTTTGAAATAGATCACTGGGTAGTTTCCTACTGGGATTCACGTCACACCTTATTTGGGTCATGCTTTTCAACCCAAACAAATTATATGGTTGGAAGTATAGTTAAAGGAATGTGTCCTTCTACATCAGGTACAAGATATATATTGGAGTTGGAATGCTTGGGACTATTCTGAGGCTTGTGATGCTATTGGAATTATTTATAGGTTTTAGAACATTGGTTTTTGTGTTTTATCACCAACACTGTGACTTTTATGGACGGCTTCCTAGATACTTTTCACATGCATCGTTACATATATATATATGATGCAATTATTATTACTATCGATTTTCTATTGTTTATATTGTGGTATGGTATTACTGTTTATGATATTGTTTATTATTGTTATTCCTCTGTGTTTCTCTTTCAATGAGGTAATAGTTTCTCCACTATCGCACCCAAGGCCCTCGCTGCTAGTCGGATTCCTCTATCATTCATTAAAATGAGCTTGAGTCCAAGTGACCAACCTGATATGGGGCACCTTTTGGTAGCACCCGGAACTGGGACATTACAAAGTGGTATCAGAGGGGTTTCATTTCAACTTTTTGTTTTTTTGGAGACTATAGACAGAGATAAGAAGTAATAGGAAGTTGGTAATAAGTTGTTTCTTAGTGTAGTGAACTTGTGTACATGGAAAAGACAATTTACCTCAAATATTGCAATTTATATTTTTTTCCAATTGTTTCAGTTGATTAGATTTCACCATTCGGTGATACAGATGTAGCTGGCTGAGACCTGATGACTACTTCACCTACTCTACTTGGAGTGAGTCGACTAGCCCAGTGGACGGAGCACTACTTTGTTTAGTTGAAGACCCATGGCGGATGGAGCACTACCTGTGTGATAGTGCAGACCCGTGGTACTCGTCCGGAGAGTACCTCTGCAGGCTATTAGGGGGTGTGCACTACTATGTTTGGGTGGCATACCCCGGTGGGAAGCACTATTGTGTTTGGGTGGCTAGCACGTGGTACTCGATAGGAGGAGTACCTCAACAGTCTTAGGTTAGTGAGCAGTACCTCAGAGTCGTGACAGGACCACTGTACACTCCAGAAACAGGGCTCTTCAGTAGTTACAGTTTCGATAATGAAAATCCTGGTTTGAGCTAAGTCTATGAACTTTGTGTTTACCACATGATTGAGATGGGTCACTTGATAACTTAGTTATATGTATGGGCATATACCTAGGTAGTGGTTATCCATTTATTTCATAATCATTGTGTTTACTCATGATTTATATGGGTTACTTGAAAACATAGGTATATGTATGGGAATATACCTAAGTAGAGGTTATCTGTTGAGACTTTCTTTGTGGTTATCCTTGTTGAATTTAGTGAGACCTTGAGGGTCTCAGGGTCCCTACTGAGTATCGTTATAATCACCCCTACATGGGCAATGCTCGCACCTTATTGTGTTGGTTGCAGACAGCGGGCAGTGCTAACGAAGGCCGATTGTTCGAAGACTGGACGATACCTGGAGGTAGACCTCACGACGAGTCAGTATCAGGAGGTGGACTTCTTGGCGAGACGATACTCGGAGGAGGTTGACGGGCAGGAGCTGTGCAGTATGTACCTACCCTTCAGGTAGGATCCATGGTGGATGATCCAGGAGCTGCGCTATCTGTACCTACCCTTCAGGTAGGATCCATGGTGGATGATCCAAGAGTTGTGCCATCTGTACCTACCATTCAGGTAGGATCCGTGGAGGACAACCCTGGAGCGGCTTACGTGCTTCTAGCTGTTGTCTTTTTCTATTGTACATTTGGTCAGTTGTAGTTGTACTTTCAGTTGGGTTGTTATTCTGGCCCATTTACTTTTCATCACATTCCTTTGTACATAGTGTTTTACTTCCTCTTGTACTCTGTGGTGTTTGTTTGCTTTTATAAAGGCAATGCCTTCCCAGTTATCGGGATTTATGCCTTTGGTTCTAGTCGCCAGCCCCTGGCCTATGGAAGGCGGGTTTAGGGTAGTCACGGCACGGGCCCCGAGGATGGGTCGTGACAAATTGGTATCAGAGGAGTCGGTTCTATCGCAGAACTTGTAACTCTGATATTTTCATTTAGTGAAGCAATAGTTTTAAGGGTACCAAGTGTGGACTTCAATTCAGGGAGACCAGTGTTGGTGCGCGTGGCCGACATATCCATACACCAGGACCCTGACAACTGATTTCTGACATTGTACACGAAAACACTGATTGCGTGTGTGTTTCCAGAAGTTTTTAAAAGTCAGCTCAAACAAGGTCATCTCACCTGGTATAAATCGTTTGACCGTGTCACATTGTTTCTTTCAGGATGGCTTTTCATAGACGACCAGCTAGATCCCAAAGGTATTTGCATACTGAAAGACTACCGAGTGACGAGGCTTTGGTACAGGGCCCTCTTGCAGTTGAGGCACCAGCAGAAGCACCAGTGGTACTACCATAAGTTGGGCCACCTATGCCACCAGGCCCAGCAGTAGACGATGCACGCCACTTGAGCGCGCTACACGAGTTCCAGCGCCCGAGGCCACCCAGGCATAGGGGAGAGACAGACCTACAGGCGGCTGAGGATTGGCTGGAGGCTATGGTGAGAGTCTTCAGGCTAGTGGGGACACCAGCAGACTTCATGGTGATCTTTGCTACTAGCCTTCTTCAGGTAGCAGCAGACAGGTGGTGGAGCCACTGGTTCTAGTTTTGTGATGGGATTAACCTCACATGGGAACACTTCGAGTCCTTCTTCAAGGTGGAGTTCGTGCCAGTAGCTCTACACCCCGAGCATGTACAGGAGTTGCTGCCTTTGCTGTAGGATTTTTGATCAGTAGCTGAATTATCTGTGGGCAGTAGACAGATGATGTAGAGGTCCAAGAGGACCAGAGCCAGCCATACAAGGAGCAGGAAGTGTTATTAATGCAGCAGGAAGGGTCACCTGGCACATGAATATCAAACCCCCCGCACAGTCGATCCACAGGCGTTGGAGGAGCCACCGAGGCAGAAGTAGCGGCAGGTTCTTGAGAAACAACTAGGCAGTGGAAAATGCAGTAGAGCTCTGGGAGCAGGTGGATAGGAGCAGAACTAGTGGGTACTTCCCTTGTACATCTAGTTCCATGTTGTTGTTGTATTCGTGTGTTTGTACTATGAGCTCCAATAATAAAAAGACACTTATCATTGTGATGTTTTCTTTCCTGTCTTTTTTGTGGTTGATATTGAGTGGTCCCGGTTAAAACTGTTGACTTGACCCTCACTTTCGAGATTTCTACTGGAGGAGACCCAGTGACCTCACACTGATGCCGACAGTGTGACTCGACCCTTGGAGGCAAGAGTGACAGTTGGATCTCTTGGTAGTAACATCGAGGCCTTACAACGTCATCCATGGCATGAATGCATCATTCATGTCAGGATTGACTGTATTAAGCAATGGGTGTGGTTCATCCAGGGGATGAGACCGAGTTTCTCTTTTCGGAAAGGGAGAAATTTTAGCAGCTCTTTCAGATCATAGGCAAAGAAGGTGCAGATCATCCAGGAGCGGATGAAAACTGCACAGTGCAGTAAGAAACAAGAAACTGGCGCTAGTCTTAGAGACTCGGGTGTGTTAAACGTTTCAAGAATATGAAGATTTAAGGAGAGAGAAGTCTGTGAAGTAGGAAACATGGAGGAAGAGCTGGGAGAGAATCATGAGGTGGTGTATGTTTTAACATGCTACATCCACCCGCCTTAGTTGTCCCCGCCAGGCTCAGGGATCTGGAGGGTAGGGGAAGAGTGTAGCTGCATGCGGTCAGGGAGAGTGACCCAATGGCTCTATGAATGATTCGAGGGACTCTCTGTGTTCACTACTAGCTTTCGTAGTAACAGACATTGATATGAATCATTCCTTCCTTCCACGAATCTTGTTCCAGACCTAGAGTTTCCGGAAAGCCGTAGGCTTGACCCTCACGTCTGGAGATACCTTGGGAGAAGACTCAATAATTACACTTACGCCGACAGTGTGGAAAAACCCTCGAGGCGAGAGTTTCGGTTGGAATATCTTTGTGGCAGTGTCGAGGCCTTACGACATTGGTTTGAGTATGGACTGGGTAATCACAGTTCGTACACAAATTGACGGTATTAGGAAAAAAGGTAGTGGTTTAACTATGACGTTGGGATGGGTTTTCTTTGGTTGGTGATAAGGAAACCCCATGCAGCACAGGATAAACTCATGCACAGGTGGGTGCGAACGATCACTCTTGAGGTGGTCAACCTTACCCTCATGGAATCAGTCATTTTGAGTTTCTGTTCTAACAGAAATTGGAGACCTCTAGAGTTCGAGGATGATGATCACGTCCTTATACGGGTCTCACCTTAATGAGGTTTACGAAGATGTGGTCGAGGCAACAAGTTATCCCCCAGGTTCAACGGACCTTTCTAGGTCCTCAGCTGGGTAGGCGAGGTAGTTTACTGCTTGACCCATCAACCTCAGTTGCACCAGGTGCATGATGACTTCCATGTATCTCAACTGAGGTGATACGTGCATGATCCTTCACACATTATCGACCTCATGGAGTTGGACGTCGATGACAGGGCGACAAACGCAGAGGTTCCAGTGGGGATTGAGGATAGACAGGAGCGGATCCCATGAGGATGGTAGATTTCTCAGGTGTGCTTTCACTGGCAGTATGGGAACCTCCAGGTGAGCACATGGGAGCGGAAGGCTCAGATGCATGCTCGGATCCTCCATTGTATCCCTAGTTTGTGTTTAAGTTTTAAGGGGATGTAAAGACCTGAGGTGGGAGTAATGTAAAGACCCGTAAAATTCAAGGGAAATTTTTTCTTAATTTTCTTTGGGATTTTACAAGAACGCAGTTTCTTACGGCACCTGATTCCGAGTCTCGGTGTTCCCGGAATCAATTTCCAAAGTTTAGCTCGGGTATGTTCAGAGAACGAACGAGCGGGTTTTTCGAACATTTGAACCGGTGCTCGGAATCGAATTCCGAGGGCACCAATGGATTCACAGTGCAGGTAATTTCTTAATATCACCTTTTCTGGGGTTGTGTTTGCTCGGGAGGGGATGTTAAATATTTTGTAAATTAATAATAAATTTGAGTTGCAATTTTATTTCTTTAAAATTTGTTATATCCTTTGGTGGAAGTTAGGGAACTACCCATGAGAGCATAAGAGGGTGGTGGGGGCCCACACGAGACCCTAACCCCCCTTGATCTTCCCATAACCCCTTGACCTTCCATAACTCACCTCCCACTTTAATTTTCTAACTCCAATTTAACTTAAGTGACTCCTCTCCTCCTCACCTCCCACTTTAATTCATTCCACCTAAACATTAATTAATTTGACAACTCAAGATCAATTAATTAAGTATGTTGGTTTTGAATTTTGTAATTTTGAAAGCATGGCATGGGTAAATAAAATAAGGTGGAGCCTTATTTTATTTTGGTTATAATTGTTGAGTTAAGAGGAAGGGAAGAGAGCATTTGAGTTTTTAAGAACTTCCTCCCCCGAAGAAGAATGTTTCATCTCCGTTGTTGAAGAATGTGAAGAACTCTGAAGCTTCGACGAAGACCGTTGTCTCCTCTTGCACCTTCTATCCATGTTTAAGGAAGCGAGAATCCGCATTCTTCATCGAGCGATCACCGATGACATGCCTTCTCCTTTTCTTCCTCCGCGTCAAGGTAGGAGACACCACCGTGGGGAACATCACCATTGATGAAGACTCACCCTCCGATGTCAACGGAACCGGCACTGATCTTCCACGACGTCCGATCATCAGGACGCTTGCCTCTTCCACGGCTCGATGACGTGTGACTTCTTTGCAAGGTAGGGGTTTGGTTTTTGTGTCGTGAATAATTTTATATGTTCTTCGATATTAACAGCCAACTGTTATCAAAATAACAGAGGAGGTTGGACCTCACAAACACAGCCAAACCTCCTCCCCTTTTTATTTTGATGTTTATCTACATGGCTTGAAATGGAAGCGACGCAGTGTCGTCGCACTGTGTGGGAATTTATAGAATCATGACGAAGAAGCGCGGCACCATCGCGCCGCGCCTTTGAGGCCGAACAAATCGGCAGTCAGAGTCGGGCCGCGTTGAAGGGTTGTGGCGCCGTCGCGCCGTTCCGGAAAACCATTAAGACTGCGTGATATGTTATTTGAACGTTGAGCGAGGATTGACGGGCGATGAAAAACGGGGCCGCAAGGCAATTTTGAAGCTCCCGTAGTATAGTTCGGGACCTGAGATGAACGCCGGTCCAGATAGTTTTGAAAACAGACCACCGGAGCAACTCCGGTGGCCCGCGGAAACCCTGGAGGCATGGGTCGCCGGTCGGAGCCGTCCGGCCGCCAAAAGGCGGCGGCGCCCTAGCACACCACCAGAGGAAACAACCACCATGGCTCGCCGCGGTGGTGTGGCTCGGGGGATCCAGCGGCCACGCGGGATCCCAGAGGAACGGCGGCGGTGTAAACCGCCTCCGACTTCAATCAGCGGCAAGCGGGTCGCGCAACCCCCCCCCCCCCCCCGCTCCGCGACTTCCGTTCAGGCACACTGGATGAGCCGCGGCTGGCCATGCGGCTGGGCTGCGCCCTGATGGGCCGGACCTGGGTCGGGTCGCCCGGTTCGGGCCGACCCAGGGGGGTTGGGTCGGGTCGGGCCGGGCCCAGACCCCCCCATTTCGGATTGTTTCCATTCGAACGCCCATAACATGGGCCACATACCTCTAATCGATGCACTGTCAGCTGCAATGCGATCCTTGGATCGAGAAGATCGTTTCCGTATATTACACTCAAGGTTTCAAAGAACTTTGGGTTCGGCCGGGTTGGTTCGGATACGAAACCAACCGGGACCTCGGAGGGGAAACGCTTATATCTTGATCTCCGGATGT
Source organism: Viscum album (assembly GCA_963277665.1). Classification (NCBI taxonomy): domain Eukaryota; kingdom Viridiplantae; phylum Streptophyta; class Magnoliopsida; order Santalales; family Viscaceae; genus Viscum; species Viscum album. The sequence goes on along the minus strand of OY728141.1, from coordinate 584,011,425 downwards.
TCGATTGACCTGCTGTCGACTTTTTGGATTCTTATTGTTGAGATAGAACTTTTGGCATACTCAGATCAAGTTTTGGATGCATTTGGATAGTGTCTGGGTTGGATTGTACCCGAAATCTAACCGGGCCCCTGGAACAGAAAAGATGATAACTTTCAAACCGAACGTCCGTTTGACAAACCATCAGCGGTGTTGGTGATCACGTTGAGAAACAGTCCATATGAGTATACCCTATGAGAGTTCGGGGTATAGGTGAGATACATCTGGGTTGGTTCGCACACGAAACAAACCGGGCCCCTGGGACGAAAAGGCTAATAACTCTCAGACCGGGTGTCCGATTGACGTGTCGTCTATTGCGTTGAGACCCATATGACTAGGGGGTCCTTTGAGATACTTCTTACTGGGGCATTGAGATACTCAGAGTATCGACCTGTAGCTTGTGGAGCGGACCCTCCCAGCGACGAGCGTTCGAAGTACGAAGACCGTGTAGCCGGCTGAGACGTCACGACTGCTTGACCGACTCGACTTGGAGTGAGTCGACTAGCCCAGTGGACGGAGCACTACTTTGTTTGGGTTAAGACCTATGGCGGACGGATCACTACCTATGTGACAGTGTAGACCCGTGGTACTTGTCCGGAGAGTACCTCTGCAGGATATTAGGGGGTGTGCTCTACTTTGTTAGGGTGGCATACCCTAGCGGGAAGAAATATTGTGTTTGGGTGGCTGGCCTGCGGTACTCGACAGGAGGAGTACCTCAGCAGTCTTAGGTTAGTGAGCAGTACCTCAGAGTCGTGATAGGACCACTGTACACTCCAGAGACGGGGCTCTTCAGTAATTACAGTTTTGATAATGAAAATCCCGGTTTGAGCTGAGTTAATGACATTTGTGTTTACCTCATGATTGAGATTGGTCACTTGATAACTTATGTATATGTATGGGAATATACCTGGGTAGTGGTTATCTATTTATTTCATAATCTTTGTGTTTACTCATGATTGAGATGGGTTACTTGATAACTTAGGTATATGTATGGGAATTTACCTAAGTAGAGGTTATCTGTTGTGACCTTCTTTGTGGTTATCCTTGTTGGATTTAGTGAGACCTTGAGGGTCTAAGGGTCCCTAATGAGTATCATTATACTCACCCCTGCACGGGCTATGCTCGCACCTTGTTGAGTTGGTTACAGACGAAGGGCAGTGCTGACGGAGGCCGAGTGTTCGAAGATTGGACGATACTCAGAGGTAGACCTCACGACGAGTTAGTATCAGGAGGTGGACTTCATGGTGAGATGATACTCGGAGGAGGTTGACGGGTAGGAGCTGCGCTATCTATACCTACCCTTCAGGTAGGATCCATGGTGGACGATCCAAAAGCTGTGCTAGATGTACATACTCTTCAGGTAGGATCCGTGGAGGATGACCCAAGAGCTGCTTCCATTCTTCCAGTTGTTGTCTTTTTCTATTGCACATTTGTTCAGTTGTAGTTGTACTTTCAGTTGGGTTTGTATTCTGGCCCATTTACTTTTCAGCACATTTTTTTGTACTTAGTGTTTTACTTCTGCTTGTACTCTTTGGTGTTTTTTTTCTGTTTTAAAGGCAATTCATTCTCAGTTATTGGGATTTACACCTTTGGTGCTAGTTGCCAGCCCCTGGGCTATGGAAGGCGGGCTTGTGGTAGTCATGACATGGGCCCCAAGGATGGGTCGTGACCAGATATAATGCATATTGATGATTAAAAGGGTTCATAATATTTTCTTAGAGGGATCCATATCGTCGATGGAATTGATTTCTATCAATCCAAATTCAAATATGGGGATTTATGAAGGAGATATTTTCATTTTTATAAAATAATCCTTGAATCTCAGATCGCATTCTAAGCATGGGTTCAAATTATATAGATGTTACACGGAACACCACATGAGGAAAATTATTACACTGTTAGTTTTTAAATTTATGCTATGTTATAAAATATATCATCATTTTTCTCAAATTATTATAAAATGGACTGTTTATTTAATTATTTAATTTAATTAAAATACTAAAATTGAAGACTCCTCTGATTTGTATCAAACATCCACTCAATGATAAAATACCCATTATAAGTTCAAAAAAATAACATAATGTTATCTAGGTTGGGATACATTTTTACTATTACAATTATGGACATTTTAGGTTTTAATATAGATACACCTACAAAAAAGTCATCCTTAAAAAGATTAAATCGTCCTCATGACATCAAATCATCAAGTACGTTAACTCAATAAATTTCTTTTGAATAATTTTCATAAAAGATACACATTTTAATGGGATATATTAATGATTCAACACATAAATTTTATTAAAATATTCACAATCTAAATATATTGTATACAATTCAATAAGGTAGAAAATAAAGGCCCAATATAAGCTATAACTTTTATTTCTTTTCATTATATCAAATAATATTTTATTACCCTTTAATATAATCAAGTTTCTTTATCAAAATATATCCAAATAAATTATTCACCTCTTATATATAATTCTTTATGCCAACATGATAATACTATTCCATACTTTAGACAAATCAATGATCTTAATGATTATCATAAACACTAATAATAACTCAACATCCTCGTAAACCCTAGACTTCATCCTTGGAGTAAAAATAATTACATAATAAAACAATATTATCATAATGACTCATTATATCTCATTTTATCAACCAAATTACACACATATATGTGAAATCACAATATATGAAAACCCATGATAACATATTATTCTTTTTGTGTAAACTAGACAGCCATAAAAATTCCCTTATAATGAATTATTGGGTCAATGAAACCTTCATTACTAGAAAAGCCTAACATAAAACCCTTATTCCAATTTATGAATTGTTAAAATATAATTTTCCAATAACCACATATTACCCTCATCAAAAATATAATAACAGAGTTTGATAATAAAATATATAGTTGTCTTTAACTATCTTATATAATGAAAGGTATTATAAAAAAATACTTCCACTCTATATAAAGATGATTAATGAAATAATCCAAAATAAAAAATTTATTATTCTATTACTACCTACATAAAGTATTGTAATGGTAACAATTTTTCGTGACTTATATATCATGATAATAATACAATTTTCTAATATAAATAATTATCTGTTTTGTTTTTGGCGAATCCATAATTTCATTCCTAGTTTTCATTGTGAAATATTATAACTTCTAATAGTAAAACCAAGACATATCATTATTATATACTTCTATTTCATTATATGTACTTCTACACATATTTCCATTTATAAATTACATTGTTCAAGGAAGTATTTATTGTTAACAATATTTTATTTTCACAAAAATCTTCTAATAAATAAAATTTTCATCAAAAAACTAGTCATTATTCAATCCCATTTACACCATCAATTATCAATTAATCATTCATTATCTATCTCTCCACATTGATTAATAATATATTATATTACTCATCTACAATATCTTCATAAATAATAATTCATATAGGGTCTATGGTATAATAAAAATATATATTTTCACAACGATGAGTATAAAAAAATCTTCAAAATTTTGTATCTTCAAACATTACAATCACACCACATACATGATCCCATATATATAAGAATATAACCTAACAGGTACACATACTATCAACATGGTATTTAAATAATGTTTTGTTCACCTGAACATCATCAAACCTCTTGCCTCAGACCATATGAAATTTCATAGCTATGTTGGAAACCTCAATCCAAATTTATATAAACCACCTATCGGGTTATTCCATTATGACGTAATAAATATTTAGTTTTTACAAAATAAACTCCTATAAATATACAATAATGGTTTCATGATACACATTTAGACCCATTCCAATATTTTATAATTATAGCCTGGTAGTTTGAACCGATAACATTAATATTATATATGAACTTCCCTTTACATTGGTATGTTATAATTTAAAAAATATAAACCTAAATCGTTGATTTTAATTTGTAATTTTTTTAATAATACTCGATGATTTAACATTCACATTAAAAAGTTTGTTCCCATATAATCAGTCAAAATTTCATTCATACAAGTGGAATGAAATTTCTAATTCCAAGACCAATGGAATAATCTAAATCTTGATTATCTATCGTGAAATATTTTAGAAAATATAGAGGTGATGTGATCAACTTAACCCCCAACAATTCATTCATACATAAATGAATCCTCATAATCTTATCACTCAGTACCTCACATGGACTAAACTACATAAACTAAAATGTTATTATATATATTTTTCAAGGAACCTAACAAAATTAATATATTTGAATCCATATCCCTAATATAAAAATCACGAAGCAACAATGGTAAAAACAATTTTTCCTCTAACTACAAACCAAGATACTCATTACCTAATCACAAATGATCATTTTCCAAAACAAATCATCCATATGGTAGACCATATCACCATAATAGGTATCCTATATATATATATGGACATATAGATATTCTCAATAAATAAAATAATATTTTTATATGATATTGAAAATGATATCCTACCCAATATCAAAGCCCTCGAACTATATGGGTAGTTTGAAGAAATAAATATCATATAACTCAATAGAAAATGGATTTTATTTGATATGAATTGTGAGATTAATCCACTATATATATGTTGTTATCGACCCACTATACTCAAGTCCCTATAAGTATTCATTACTATTATTAGGATACATTATGGGTAATACTCATGTCCATGTAAATCAAACCATTCTAAACTCACAAATTAATATAGATGTATCCCTATGATCTAATGTTACACATAAATAAATATATAAAATGTAATAATTACATATCTTAATAATGAAAAAATTATAGAATATATCAATAATAAGTCCCTAAAATTCTATTATGGGATAAGTTTTCCCAAATATGAATGAATGAGAAAATGTAATATCCTGATCACTATATGATGCATTGACTAACATTAGTGTACCTTAAATTAAATTTTATATGTACTAAAATCAATCAATATAATATTATAGATTTAATTAAATATTTTGTTGATTGTTACACCATTTACAAGAATATCTAGCCTATCAAACTAAACTCTAACACCTCTATCATTGATTCACTAATAATTGAAAAACTAACCATCATATCTTATGTTAGTAACATAGAACACCAACCTTGATCTTAACATAAATCATTAATACCATTATTTTAGGACTCAATTATTTTTGAAACACACTTGAGCATATAATGAAATCTATTGTTTTCCTTGTTTCCAATCCCGAATAATCCATGGGTTGAGAACCAGAACAAAGAATATAAATATTATGAATAATAAAAATTAATCATAACAATCAAATTGTATTGCAGTTAAATAAAATGAAAAACACTAAAATATTAATAAAAAAATATTCATAACTAACTAATATAAGAATGTATAATGCCAAATTGTTATAAAAACGATTTTTAGTGAAAGATTACTAAAACTATTAATAAATAACTAGTAACATGAAAAATATAATAAAATAAGAAACATCATATAGGATAATGGGACATGAATCAATAAATGGATTCCAAGCTCATATTACCGACCATAGTCACCAATATAACATTTCTAAGAAACTCTAGAAAACATTTTCTTACAATTTATAAAAAAAAATATGTGTTTATTATATCTAAATGCATATGAGGACATCCACTAAAGATGAATAATGTAAAAATATAATATTCAATGTTTCCATAATACATGTTTTTTTCTTATGAAATTAAAATCACACTAGGAAATATTTATCAAATAGTATCTAGTTAACAAAAAGATCATAAATGAAACAAAGGAACTTCAATCATGTTTATTCAATCTAAAGAGATGATATTTAATTATAAATAAGTTTATTTCATAATTTTTTTATCAATATCACCATAAGCACCACTCACTAAAAAATAAAAATAAAAATCCATACACACATATCCATAATATAAAAATCCACTCGGCATTGAAAACTATCACAAGCCAGTATCAACACCTATATTGTCAATTTTCCAACAAAAACCTATTATCATGAGAAGATCATATGGAGACATATAATTCAAATAAAAATTTAGAATTGTCCTAAATAGTTCTAATTTTTACAAATAAATAGTCTTGGGGGCATATAAATTGAGGTATAAAGTTATCTTACTCACAAACCAGAATAATATGAAACACCCAAGACAGCCTCAATAAATTGGTTGTTATCTTGAAAATGGTATTCCTATCATTTAAATAAAATAAGAAATATAGTAAGGGTGATTGCATAATCCTATTCCTATAGTTGATATACATATATAATCCATTCATAATATATCAAAATAATAATAATATTAATAATAATCATACAATTATTACCATTTAACTCATTAGAGAACTATTTATATCATTATAAGAGGAATGAAAACTAATATATGGTAAATGTAATCATGGTAATATTCAAAACGTTACTCTTCTAAAAAAAGATGCCTTTAGGGAGAACTATATATAATTCATTTTCCTAAGTAGTCCATATAAATTTTACAATAGACATTGTACAAAGTAAAAGTATCTAGGTTGATCAATTATTGTAAACCTAATCAATAAATGATAATGAAAAATAGTGTTTCTGTAAATTTAGTTGTCTTATCATGGTTATGAAATGAAATATAAGATAAATTACAACTAATCAAATAATTTCACTTTCAATATATCACACTCTTATAAATATATAATATATGAATATAGTGACATTTTAATATTTTCATTTCATAAATTTTATAGTATTCAAGAGCAGAGTTTGTATGAAACTGCATCATACAATATTTTCACAACATTAAAAAAATAATGTTCAATTAATATAAACACCCAAAATATTCTATATCTGTTGTAATTTTACATAATCAGTACAATGATATAAACAAGATTTTCCTCTCAATATTCATTCTAGATTACATTATCTATCTCATGTTTTTCATCATTTTCATTTGACTGATAATACTCTCTAAAGGTACATTATTACACACAATCAAGAATAACATCCTAAAATTATAATTTTGTACTCGTTCAATAATAAATACAATTATAATCACAATCACAAGTCAAACTAAATTCTTTTGAATCTTCACATACATCAGTAATATAATTTATTTCTCTCAATGTATACTCTCAATAAATAACCATTTCACTAATTTTTTTATGTTTCTATAATCATTCATCCATTGAAGGGTACCATTGTAAGTTTCTAAAAAATGAGTTGAATGGTTATATTAAAAATTAAAGAATCTTATTTCACAGATGATCAAAATGTCAAATGCCTTAAAAAGCTACAAATATCTCTAAACATACTCAATTGACTTCAAAAATATATTCATCATAATCTATATATCAAAATAGTATATCATGACTATTTAGCTTTATTATTTGTACCCAAAGGAGATACATCATAATTTTCCCCATTTTAAATATATATATTAATTGTAATAATAACAATAATATTATTAAAAAATTTATTGTTATCAACAATAAAATTAAAGGAAGTATTTGTATTATATGTTTTTTTAAAACCCTATTTTATTAATTTCTTAACTTTTTTATTTGAATATATATATATATATATATAAATTAAAATATTATTCAATCTTTTATTATTGATACAATATATTGGCCTATTTAATGACCCTCCATCACTACCAATTCCATATGAGCTAGGTATTCTATGTAGTACACCACCCCAAATGGCCTATCACAATCCTCTGAAACATAATCTTCAAATAAACATACACAACCATAAAAATCCTGATTTTAATATATTTTTTATATTATTTACAACATATGGAAACAAGTATACAAAGATGCACACTACCCTGCCACTTGAAATCTTTCCCTAGTCTATCATGGTTTTTTCCAACCTCATGTATCCTGATTTTGGCTGGAAACCATGAATACAAACCCATTAACTATCATCCCCTTCATCAAAACTACTATTTATATATATATATCCATCTCTCTCATAATTTATTCCACCATTCTGCACCAAGGGAATCATTCCAATTTCAGTGATCCCACTATCATCCATTATTTGAAACAAAACCCATCTTCAGTCATTTATAAACAATTATGATTAACCTTATCTACATGATTATCTATATCACACTAGAATATAGATCTTATTTACCTATCCTAAAATATATGTTTAGAACCCTATAAAAAACATCAATACATTTAATATCATGATTATTTTCATTGTAGAGAACATAGAAATTTCAGGATGAAATATGGGATGCCCTATATTGAGCATCGTCTGTTAATATTATATATTTACAAACAACTATCACAAAATCAAATAGATTGATCTGATACATAAATAGAAACCCTAGTTGGATCCCTTGAAATTTATCCAAGGTATTTCTTCTATAAAAAATGTGAATAGAGATAAAGGGGTATCCATGTTGACATTTGGTTTCAAAAATGGTAATCTATGAATATAATTCACTCAAATTTCAATCAAATATAAATAATTGTATTCACATTCCAATCACAGGAAAATTTAATTAAACATTTATTATTCAATAAATAACATTTATTTTATAAATTTAATATTAAAAATTGGGGGAGGAGGAAAAATCTCATTCCTCTAATCCTTTGAATTCATTTTTATTGATCTCTATATAAAATTTTGGTTTTTAGCATAAATAACTATTTATAGAAAAGAGGACGTAGTTCCAGAAAAAAGCCTAACATGATTTTTTTTGAATTAAATGAAACATCGTGCCTTGAGAAAAAATAAAATAATATTTTCCAAATTAATGTTTTTATTTGAAAGATATTACAATTTTCCACCAATAGTTAAAAATGAATTGTCTATGAAATTAATAAAAAATTTATTTAATTTAATAAAAATTATTAAAATAAAAAAATCTTATAATTTCAACTAAACATAAGCCGTATGGAAAACAATTGATTATAAGATCAATATAACCATAAAAATTATTTATCATTTACTTTGTTATAATTACTATTTTTTAGATGGGTGTCAAATTATCAAAATACACTTGAAATTTAAAAACACCAAAAACTAAATTTTTATTTTATTTTATAACAAGTCATTAATAAATTTTTATATTATATATTTTGATTTATATCATGTGGGGTTACTTGAAAAAAATGGGTTTAGATTGGGAAGAACTCAGGCATTGATTTATAAATTTTATAGGGAGTATCAAATAAGCATGGTTTAAATTTATTTAATGCAAAAGAAAATCGATTTCAATTGACTCCACCAGTGGAGTATCATTGGGCTTATGGTTTTATTTATTATCTCTTAGTTTGGTTTTTATTGTCAATGTTTTTTATAGGTGATGATATTTGAGATGGATTCAAGTAAACACCCATTAAGTAAGAATTCATTTTCCACATGGTTTTTTGTATAAGTGATGTTATGTTATCCCATGATGGGTACATGTGAAAAGAGACTGGTTAGCTACTAATTACACAATAAATAAATATAAAATTTTAGATAACAACCATTGAATAAATGTTTGTAAATATTAAAGTGTACAACCCATATCAAATCAGACGACTGAATGATGTATTCTTCATCAACAAACATGACTGGTGCTGAAAGAGGATTTACATTACTATATTAAAAAGTTTGTAAAAGTTAAATTATTTTCTATAGTGAATAACATGAAGGGTTGTTTTCTAACAGAGTTAAAAGGATAGACTATTGGAGTTTCATGTTCCATGAGATTGGATAAGGCCAACATAGTGTCTTTTAAAAGTAATTCTGAAATTTGTGTTGAGAATCACTTTGATAAATGTTAATAATTTATATATTCATATTTAATAGGACCTAAATTCATTTCATGGTATTTTAATATTTTATAGGTAGAACATGTGAAATATATTTGTCCTAATCATAATTAAATTTATACTATTATATATGAATTTATAGAAATTATTTGGCAATAGGTGATAGACGTTAATATTATTCATTGAATATATGTGTATGAAATAGATTTACTTGACTTGATTATTATAATTTTGTACATTGAATGACAAGAAGTATTAAGAAAACATGAAAATTTATGTATTTTATAGATTTATAATTTCCAAATGAGATTGATCATATGGATTATATTTTACCATATCTTCTAATTATAAGACACCCAAATAAGTCTTTGAGAATATTATATTACATAACTAGAACATGAGTCTTTATAATGATTCAAAAAACATATAACCATATTAAATATATTTATTATTCTGAAGATAAATAATATTTCTCATACGTCATGAAAAATTTAAGGTTTTTAATTCGAAAGGGTATGATATAAACATATATGAATATTTCAATATTCTTATTGATGAATCAACTACTATTCCATATTTTGAATCTGATGTCAATTAATAATTTTAGATGATTCAAGATCTATTAATTCATGAAAATAATATCATAGGCAGATAGTTTTTTGTTTGATCCAATAATTATATGAAATATTTTATGATGTTCTCCATATAATGTGATGGAAAAAGAATAATGAAAAATGGTTTTTTCAAAATTATTTAGTATTATGGAAGTATAATTAGTTGATGATGAATATAAGGTTCTGTGATTATAATATCATGTTACTTCACGATGGAATGATATAAGGTATTTATATTTTACAAAAAAAATAAAAAAATTACATTTCATATATTATTTAAAAAATTAATATGAAATCATTGTATATTAAAAATACTGTAGATGATAATCTAGAGAACCTCTAGCTAATTTCTGTTGTTTCCTACAACAGTTTTCTTTGATGTTCTTCGAGTGCTCATGAAATTTTTTGTTTTAATTTTTTAAATTTTTATAAGACTTTAGTATTGAGAATAATTATAAATTTCATTAATATATAAAATTTTGATGATTTCCTCATCAAAGATATGTTTTCTATATATATGTGTACTACACATTGTATGAAAATTTTATCTTCTTATTCATTTGAGAAGATGAATTTTGGTATGATATAAATAATTTTTTGGGATATTATGGGATTTTTTTTGAATTAATAAAAATTTATTGATATATATTTATGGAATACATGTTGAAAAGAATATGTTGTTAACCAAGAATAATATAATCCTACATGGTGTGTTATATAATTAAACACTTATAACAGAATCCATTTTTTCTCATCCATATAACATATATAATTTTTTTAAAAGTGTTCATTATTATAATTAATCATCATATTCATGTGAGATGTTGATGAAATTGTAGAAAATATATAGATTTTTTTTCTATTATTTTTATTGTGAGTGTGTATTCATGATATTTTAGAATATGGGAGAGATAAATCCCATGGGGAATATTGAAAACAATCTGTTGTCATTTTAACATAATAATAATAGTGAGATCCTAACTAACATATAAAGACCAGTTAGAGAGACAGAAAGTTGTAAAGTTAAAAATATCCCACAACATCAATTGTAAAAGAATATTGATTTAAAGTATTGTGGTTCTACTGTGTGTCAATATCACAAGTGGTTATTCATTAATACTAAATGGTTATTGAATTCACTATAGGTCCTATAAATTTTATGTATGAAGAGTGAAAAATTTATATATTATTCATGAATATCATATAAAATTCGAAGAATCTAAAATTCATTTCTAGGATATCTATTATAATGATATAGCTATACAAAAGATAAATCCAATAATATATATATATATATATATAAATGAGGAACATTTATTATAGTATGTGAAACCATATGAACCTATGTGGGTTATGGTATACAATGATAAAATATTGTGAATCTGTGATGACACATAGAAGCTAATGATAATGTCTAGTGGGAAGATGGAATGTGAATTTTAGTGAGATGTGAGCAAGTTTCTCGCATGAAGATTTATGAGATAATATTAATGTTACTCAAATATTGTTATGGTGTGCAAAGAAACCTCTTCCTGTAATTGATATAGAATGGTTATTGTATATATTTATTGATTGGTGTGAATATTAAATCATGAAAATGGATAGTTCAGAGTATCGAAACATATAAAAATCATTGGGATTATATGACTATATTTACTAACTTATCAATGTGAATATTTTTAAAACATGATTTAGTAGATCTATAATTAATATGTATTTGACGATTATGAAAAATGCAAATAAATTAACGAAAATGTTAGTGGCATCTCATTCATCCCAACCCTATTAGTGGTCCATCACTCATCTGGGAACCTCAATTAATATCATAGTTTGATCCCTATTAAATGACAAGAAAAAAATATTTATTTTATTTTCTTATAGAAGATTTTAAACTAAATTATTGAACCTATTCACTTACCGATTCATAAATGGGAGTTTAATCGATCACATAATAACAAAGTATAACAATGAAAAAAATAAAGCTAAATAAAATATGTGAAAGATGACGGTTATCTACTTGTAGTATAGATTTTAAATATATCTTGACACATATTTAAATTTTTTTGATGAAGTTTTTTTCGAGGTTCTTACCTATATAATTAATTTTATCAATGAAATATTTGTTGAAAAAACATAACTACATGATGAATCTAATGAAATGGATGATGTATTGGGTGAAATGGAATGAGGATAAAAAAATTTTACAAATATTATAAAATTAGTGGAAGAATATGGTAAAAGTTTCAATGATATGTTTTATTTAATTTGTGAATAATTATATAGGGTTATTTTTTAGAAACATGATCTGAAGAATAGTCATGAAGAAAGGTTGTCATCTCTGGAGGATGGAATTTTGACCTCAATATGATTTTCATTGAACTGGGAATTATGATGAATCATACAAAATAATACTAATATAGACCTTCCCAATAATCTCATGAATTTTTTAAAAAAACTTAATCTCAATATGTGGACACAAATTAATGCCACCTCACACTGGTCTATTTTTCTTTGTGGCACCTCAACTAGAATTAGATATAGTTCACTTTGAAATGATTTAAATATTGTGTTGATTATAGATTATTAAAGTATATCCTCACATTAATATTTATTTCCAAAGTATATATTAATGTGGAAATGGAATTTACTCTAATATAATGCAATACAGTCTAATGAAGTCTAAAAAATTATATACAAATAAAAGTTGTAAATGATGTGTTGAAAAGGATAGATTAGAACAACTATATATTATAACAGACTTATTTGATGTTATTTTATGGTGGTTCAAAATAATAATGTTACCTATATTTTCAATAATACAAAGGATCTATTTGATGAAAAATTATTGTTAATATAAGAGTTCAATGTACTGGAAGAAGAATTGTCAATAAATTTGTATAATGAGACACTCTCTCAAAAATTATAAACACTATGGATGAATCTACCAAATTTTTGAAAGTGATAGATTATTTATTTGATGAATAATTAACAAAATATATATATCATAAATATGTTATAAATATTTATGAGAATTAATACTATTATATATTTAGGATGAGTTTTTCATCCTAAAAACAAATTTACTTGAACTGAATGTCAGGCAGAAAAGTATGGATGAGGGAAAATTTAGAATATCCTAATTAGATGAGAAAATATTTACTACCACATAGATATAAAAAGTGATTCATATATTAAATAGGGAACATAGTGGGGGGATAAATATATTAAGGTCATGTGAAAAAAACAACCACCTCAATCTCAATGTTGAAGGTGACCCAAAACACATATAATGTGGATTTCAATAATTGTGGAATTTCTGAATGTGATGGAATAATGTTAAAATATATAAAAATTTCAACGGTGAATTTTTTTGGGTATTATACAGTATTTTTAAGGAAATAATTCATTATGTTCTATACTTTTCATTAAATCTCACAAAAAATGTTTTGAAAATTGTTAAAATATGGATATCATTTTATATACGACTACGTGTATGTCACATGAATATAATAAAGATAATTGACTAGTTTGGTTTCTTCTAGGGGTTTGGATATAGATCTATTGATTAATTGAACATTATTTTATTAGTCAAACATTAATTAAGTCCAAAATTTTTTGGATAAAATCTGACGAGATGATAAAAGACTATAGTGATGATGATTAATAAAATGAAGAAAAATCAATCATATAATAAATTAGATGATATCATTGAAAACATATATGGTTTATTTAACAATTGTATCCCTTTATATGATGAATTTCCCTATAATTCATCTAGATTTAATCCACATTATAATAAAGATAAATCATCCCAATATTTTGTGTTTTTAGTGAAGTAAGGGAACAAATAATCCTTGTAAAAGAATTAATCTCCCAAATTAGTCATATAAGGGTGTATAATAGGTATAGAACAAATGTAATAGTGAAAAAAGAAAGAAAATAAAATTCATAAAACATTGTATAACTAAAAAACCAACTAGAAATACAAATAAGTTATATTATGGTATGATAGGAAACATTATGGTTTATTGTAAAAAAACTATGGATTGCAATTATAGATGTATAAATAAGAAAAACAGGGTGTCAATCATAGATGTGAAGAAGACAATTGAAATTGTATATGAAATCCCTAATTATAAAATGGTCAGGCTTCCCATGAAGGTGGATTCCAATAATGATATAGAGGTGTGTGGATGGTGTAACATGGATGGGTATGGTGAAATCAGATCCATGACATGGTTTCTTTGATAGAAAAAGTTGTTGAACAACAAATGGAATGAAACTATGAGATCAAAATAAAAAACATTCAAGTGAAAAATTCCACAATCTAATATGAGAAGGTCATGCAAACAAAAAGTGAATTAAATTGGAAATGGATTTATAGAAGTATGAGGAATATATGGGATGAATGTAATGTGTTGGTAAAACAATCCCAATACTCTCACTCAAGATAAGTAGGAATATAAGGATCCTCTTTATTCCCTAAACAATCTAAAAGAGCTTTAATGTTGGGAAATTCAGGGTTTACTTATATGGTAATAATCCCTACACACATATCTACTAAAAGGGACCAGTTTACTATAAAATTTTTCTTCATTAAATATATAATTCAATAAAACATTTTTTGATGATAAAAAATCATGTATGATTTTAATTCTTCAACTTTTTTGACAAGTAATTATTATGTTCATCAAGGTGGGGGTAATTATCTATCTAAATGCAGAATACATGATACATAAAATATTATAATATATGTAATTATGTGTTCACATTTTTATTTTTTTTGTCTTGAAATATATGTATGTTATTACCCAAACATATAAGTGAAAAAAACTTGTATCACGTGTAAAAATATAGATATCCTTTTTTCTAAACATTTAACTCATTTCCTCTATAAAGGGTTATACCATGTAGACATAGATGTTATTTTTTATGGAACATTTCTAATACAAATATTTTGTCAAGTTAAAATCAGAATATGTTGTGATGTTCCTGATTTAAAATAATATTTTGAAACTATTGAGTTGTGATTCTGAAATAATTGTTTCTCTCATGTGGAAGATAACTACATGTTTAAATGGGGAAGAGAAATCATATATAAGGGATATGTATTGATAAAGTTATGATAGTTGGAAGAATAAAAGGGAGAGAAATTGGTGATGATCATTCCATTAATCTAGAAGTGTAATTATTTTTCAAGTGATATCATATCTACAGTGTTATCAAACATGGTTGGGGAGTTGAATTTGAAATTTTAGGATGTCCTCCCTAATAACTACCATGATAATTATGGGGGATGAATTTGAATAGTGTATTTATGGGGAAAAATAATTTCTTGCCATTTTTTTAATGAGTGTAGATGAATGAAATTGATTATTACAGTGAGTTATGATTTGAAAACAAATCTAAATGGGGATTCACGTAGAATTGGTTTGATGGGCATATGTTTTTTTTTTTTTGACATCAATAAGTATATTATAAAATAGTGATGATATAGGTGATTGATTGTATTATCATCCCATTAAGGATAAAATGAATATGACTATGGTTTATTTACCGATGTTGTTATGATATTCCACTATAGGTACACATGAAATGTGACTAAGAATGTTCTACATACATATTGGGAAAAGATATCTGTGGAGATGGATTACAAATAATACTTGGCTCTATATATTCATATGGAAATAGAAAATTAAATAATATATTGGTTGTATTAATCTTCATCTATAAGTATGACTAGTTCAAAAGAAGGAGTTCCAGTAGAGTCACCGAATTTTTATAAGAGTGAAACTAATCCCTATAAAGAATGAAATGAAAGAATATATTGTAGTGTCCCAAACCCTAGTATCCTAGAGATGAATCCTAGTTCAATAAAATGTAATTAAATACAAGAAATATCCTCCCAAAAGAAATAATATTATAATAGTATTGGTAATCTAAATCTATATATGGTTCCAATATTACATTTGATGAAAAAATTAAAAGATAATTTTTTTGAAGAATATAATTTTTCCCAATAGATTATTATTTTGTATCATTTATACTACACTTCATGGATTCATTGAGAAATAAAAAATTATGGGTGATGTCAAATTATTTTTACGGTTAAAGTACATTTAATTAAATCATGAATCAATATGAATAACGAATATGTAAATGTAAATAACATAACACACATGCCATGTTATCATTAAATTAAGAATATGGTGCATCTAGAGATAATATGAATATATAAATCACAAAGAAAGTAGTAAATGTGGGAATGTAAACAACATAATATTATTTTTATTTTATCAATAAGATTAGTATCATAATTAGATAAGGCATAATAAAAATGGAAAAGAAAATAATATAAAAGACATTCCATTTAGTCATTAAAATATGAATGAAATGAATCCTGAGATAATATCATTAGTAGAATCTCATGGATAGTAATGAATAATTTACGAATGATGAAAATTTTTATTCAATGGATATCATGTATCCTAGGAAAATGATTCATTTATAATTAGGAACTTTCATAACATAGATTATACTGTATGGGTAGAAACCCATTTTACTATGGCTAGAAAACTGCTTCATCACACAAGACTACTCATGCATTGAAGAGATATCAATAACCATGACCTACCTCTGTTTTTCATTTCTAAAAAATTTCTCAGATATTTAATATTTTAATTAATTCATATACCATGTTACTTATCATTAAATATTTGTACTCAGTCTAGAATATTAATTTATCAATATTTACACATATGAAAAAATGACTTTCAATGTTTTATATCGTTGGAAGAAATTATATAGGATTAAATAATAGACATATAAATTATAAATAATATGGGTATTTATGTGAAATTTAACATTCATTTACCACATGAATGTGAATAATTCAATCAAAAGTGAATGATTATGAGAGAGAATCATGTATGTTAATGTCAACATTATCCTTGGTCAAAACAATCAAAATCTGTAACAACCCAAAACATATATCAATGAAATTTTCTATTTTGATAATTATTTCATATAGTATAAATAAAATAAAAAAAACTTATATAATATAATAAAAGCTGTATAACTAAATAAGAAATGGAATAATTGGTATTTAAATAAATTAAGAATCATAAACCAATTGAATAGTAACATGAACTTTTTAAAAGTAATATGACCCTTAATATTAGTAATCTAAAAAATATAATTTTAAATTCACCTATAAAAGTAGAAATCAATTTTTTTCATCATATATATGAAAATATTATGAAATTATACCATACTGTAACTAGATTAATGTTTTTTAAATGATACAATATGTTTTAGTATTTTTGTTAAACGTAAATGTTTATTTACAATTTAAAATTATAAATAATTTTTTAAATAATTTTTTCATCAAATAGCTACATAAACTAATTTTTTAGGTTAATTAATATAATATTATCTACTAAGTCCAAAATTAATATTTCAATGTCTTATAAAAGCAATTTTAATTTTAAAACTTGTAATTTTTTTATTAAAAGATGATACTATTTTAAAAAGAAATTTATCATTTTTATAAAAAAATTCGTAAAATTATGACTTATTTTAATTATACATTTAAAAAAATGGTTATGTTGAATTTTTAGGATATTTTGTCAAAAATAGATTATATTTTTTTGTGAGTAGTTAAGTACGGTAATTTACTAAATTTTTCATTTTAGCCAAATACATTCATTTTTAGTCATTATTGAGTCATGGATGATGTATGTGTCTATTATCTAGAACTAAAATGATATAATAATATTATTTAGTGAAAAATAATCATTACTATTCATAGTATTGTTCCAATATAATAATAAAATAAAGAAAACAATTAGAAAACACCACTCTCCTCCACTATTAATACACCCCTCACCACCTCTTCTCCCCAACACCTCAAAAACCTTGAAGAATTACCAAATTCATCCCAATACTCTTACTAAAACACTCACCCATGTCCATGATCTCTTCATCTAAAAAGTTTCCATTCCTAAATTCTCTAATGAAGTTCTCAAGGAGAAGAATTCAAGAGGTAAAAACCTCTTTCCATTTATTATAATTTTATTTCAATGTCTTTTATATATTTTCCATTACACATCAATCATAATCCAAGTGAAATGATAACTCTTGTATCATTTATATACTATAATTTTAGTGTATTGATGTAAAAACCCTTCATCAATTCGCTTCCCATCTACATTTTTTTCTAAAATTGATAACATCATTCGTGATGTGTTGACTGATCACATTAAAGGATAAAGAGTTTTCAATTAACATTTTCGCCATCAATATAGGTCATAAAACAATTTTTATAATAAAAAATTATTATAATATATGTATTATAACTTATTTAATATTGTTTTTAATATATATACCTGATATTAATTAGTAAAACAAAACTAGTTTGTGGTGGTGGAAAAAACCAAAAATAACCTAAACTGTTATCATGAATGATTTTCCTAATAAATAACCCTCAAGTTTGAAAAAAAACATGATATATAATACCATATAATATATATAATGTTAATTAGTAACAAAAAAATTCAATTATATACAACTAATATGATGTTACATAATCTTTTATAGACATATACATGTGATTTGATCATGAAACCCGATGAGGAAAACACTCCAAAATAATGAAATTGTATCTTATAACATAGAAAAATAACCATCAATTAACATTAAAAAATTATAATAAATTAAATTATTCTATTAATGTTATATAATAATTAATTAATTTACTATATATATTATTTCCTACATTATGATCAAGTGGGGATATTTTTCATACATAAGGTATGTGATTCTCACTGAACCCTCATTTTTACATCAGGTTACCCTTTCTCTCTCTACCCCAATGTAATTTTTCTTTATTAATTTATAGTTTATCTAAATTTTTTGTATATGTTCCAAAATTATGTATCTATCCCAATTATTATTTTCTTTGACTAGTAAATACATGTTTTAAAATTTTTCCCTTCTGAATTCTTCCTGATAAGAAAGCCCAAATAATGTGAACGTACATGTTTATAATCCTTTTCTAGGTACCATCAATTATCCATATTAATCCACCATTAAGCATCTAAAATCAATAATTTTATCAATAATATATATTTTAGTTAATGAATATATTTTTTAAATGATTATTTTTTTCTCCTTTATATTATCATTATTATTTTTCTTAAACCACTCTATATTATTTCATTTATAATGTTTTTTAAACCTTTTTTCACTTCAATTTTCCACCACTAATCAATAGATATACCTATTTTCCCTTATAAATTTCCATGTATGTTTTTAATACATTATTTAATGAACATCATCTTTATACATACTTTGGTAATGCCTTATTATATGACTATGAAACCTATTTATTTCTATGGGTAAGCCTTATGTTTATGATTGACTCTTCATGTGGAACAAATATTCATAAACATGTTATTATAGATGATCCTTGGTAGTTTCCCAATTGATTCATTAATTTTTATTCTCATGATAAGTCATGTGAAATTTCAATGATCATTAACCTTGAATTATTCTTTTTCCATATAAAATGGTCTTTGTTGTAAGACTTGACTCATGCTCCTCCATGTGCAATGGTCTTAGTGGTTTTACATGACTCCTGATCCTCCATGATCAATGGTCTTGGACGTAATCCTTAAATCATTTTTATTTCCTGTTGAATTATTTTTTCCATATCTTTATTATTTCATGATTACATAATCCATTTTGTTCAATATGATATGATTCTATATATTTATTAATGTTATATTCCTTATTATTCCACAGTGTTATGACTTCTAACAAAATGTTATTATTTATTCTCATTCTTATTCTATAAATGGGAATTTTATATCATCCATCTTTTCATGTATTCCTTGAAGTATCCTATATTTATGTAAGCACTCAATGGATGTTGTGATCACATTATAGAGATTAAATAAATGATGTTTTTATTTTGGATTCATGTTTTCTAATTACATAAATAATGTTACAAAGAAACTATACTTTATGATCCTAATTTTTTATTTTAAGTCTAGTAATGAAAAAAAATAATGTAATAATATGTGAGAAATGGTTGGGATATTATTTTTTATATTAGAGGATAATATAGTTATTTTGGTTATGTTGACATGTGGACATTAGTAAAAACCACTGTGACAATTCTATCACCATGGGTAACCAAGATTGATTATGTATTGGGGAATCAAAAGATAAGATATAATTTTATTTACAATTTAATCTCTCTATGTTCAATGTTTTTTTATATTAATATAACCCATGTATTCGAGGCCCTTAGTAGAAATTTATTTTATTATTTGTTGATTGGATATTGGAGAATACATTCCAAAAATAAAAGTTATAAAAATGTAAAGACTACCCTAATGAAATACCAAATATTATGGTAATTGGTGGACAAAACATTATGGCATTAATCTATAAACTATATCAAATTATAAATAATAACATGAATAACATGGAATGTATACATTAAATTAAGAATGAGAATGTTTCAGTCAAATCCTTTCTGCAAAACAAGGCTCCTTTTATTGGTGGATCTTATTATCCCATCCTCATAGAAAAAATTATTAACTCCATTGATATTAAATTATAATTCATCAAGTGCTTATAAAAATAAAATTTTGTGCTGGTGATCTATCTTTTTTATGGGAAAGCTGATAAATGGGGGAAACTGAGTAAGAATAGTTTTTCCAAGGAGGGAATCAAATACATGTAATGGGAATATTTAATGAAAATATTTTTGAATAAATATTTTCTGGAGACCCTTAATCATAAGATCAAAATGGTGTTCCTCGAAATAAATCCAACATAATATGATTCAATCATGTCATATGAGAAAAACATTTCAAGGATAGAATGATATGCATGTGGCATTGTCCAGATCAAAGAAATCATGGTTCATATCTTCTTTAGTGTAACATGGTTGAGTATATAATGATATTTGGATACTTGAGACATTGATAGATAAAATGAGGTTGTCTATTTTGTCCTTGATCTTTTAATGGAGATCAAAGATACTCTGTGGTCTCATGGGACCGTGGATAAAAAGAAAACAATGATGTTTAATTTTTGAGGATAGAGAGATAAATACTATAATGGAATGAAAATCCAACATCCCATGTGTCTAAATTTAGGGAGGAAGCATCCTGGTAACTATCTAAAGAGAATTAAATGATTCTTCAAATGCGGAAGCATGGGTCATATATAAAATAACTGTAGAAGAGATATGAGGAATCCCACTAATGTGGAATAATATTGGAACGTTCATATAAACCATCAATACGATGAACATTGTTTTAACTGTAATTATCATTGTAATTATGTGAGCCATTACCCTAATACAATGTTTGTTATAGGAAATCAACAACAACAAACACTATGGTTGTAGGAAATTGAATATGAGATCACTAATATGGATTTGGATCGTAATAATGGTGTGGTGACAGGTACACTGTTTATTCATTCAAGAATATCAAATGTAATATTTGATTCTAGTTCTGCACATTCATTCACATCCTATAGGTTTAGTAGAACTATTAAACAACCACCTAAGAATATAGTGGGAGGGTTATCTGTGAAAACAGAATGTGGGGAAATAATTGAATCTAAAGTATAAAACTTCTCCATAGTTAATTATTATGAACTAATCCACCACAAATATTGTATTATATCCTTTAGTGGAGTATTATACTATACTGGACTTGTATAAGTTATCATTATATGATGCAAACATGTACTTTCAAGAAAGAGATATCACTTTTTAAATCTAGAGGTATCCTACAGTTCTATAAATGTTTAATGGGTGAATGAATCTTCATCAAAATAATTTTCTCAATTGTGGATATTCTTTCCTTATGATAATTCATATATATCTCAAATGATTGAGACATGGGAAACGATCATGATCAAATACAAGGATATTGTGAGGGTATACACTGATGTGTTCCCTAATATGTTACCCAATCTTCCTTCTAATCAAGTTGTTGTTCCATCAGTTAATATTATTCTTGGATCCTTACATATATAGAATAATACTTATATAATGGCCACTGTTGATTTGTAATAACTAAAGTCGAAGATATAGGAGAATCTGAAAAAGGGTTTTATATGCCCGAGTGCTTCAGTGTGGGGTGAACTAATCCTATTTTTAAAGAATATTGTAACAATATACATATATATTGATTAATAAGATGTAAATAAAATCATGATAAAGAACAATTATCAACTTTCAAATATATATTAATTGTTATACCAACTATCTATGGTTATGTGTTTCTCTAAGGTGGATCATCGGTTAGTATATCACTAATTAATGGTGAGGAAGGAAGATATTCCCAGGACTAACATTCAAAAATGTTATGGACACTATGAGTTCATAATGATTACCATAAAAAGGACTAATTCTATGTAAATATTAAAGGACATAAGTATTATAGAATTTATAGATAACCACGAAAAAATCATCAAATTTTATTCACAAAATTCAGATATAAAATCATAGAGAAAGGAGGAATAGGAAGAGCATTTGAATACTATGCTCAAGACATTTCAAATAGAGAAAATATATGAATTTTAATGTAAATGTGAGTTCTTGATGGAGGATGTATCATTATTGGTGCATGTTATCGCCTAAAAATTAATATCAATGTACCATTCCATCACTAAATAAAATTTTGAGTAGCCGTAGACATCATTTATAATGTAGATCCATAGTTTCCTTTGTATAACTAGCTATTGCACACAATTAATGACGAAATAATAATGATTTTATAACCCAATAAAAAACCCAACATAGAAGTGAGTGTTTATTTCCTATACAAATTAATTTGAATACTTTCGCATAGAGTTTAAAAGTATGCTTATCACTAATCTGATGCACACACTTCTGACACATGGTGAAATACATATGGTGTAAAAAATGATTAAAATAAGAGAATTGGTTTTGTATTAATTAAAAATGATAAATTTATAGATAACGAATCAAGGTAGTAGAAAATTCAGGATAACAACTATCCCACAAATGATCTAAAGTTGGAAGTTGTGATATTTTCATTGAAATTTTAAAGGCATTATCTTTATGATGATATTTGTGAAATGTATACTTATAATAAGTGCTTCCAGCATATATTCTCATATAATTATCTTAATATGCTTCAATGAAGATGGTTATATATTATTATGGATTTCATCATCTCAATACACTACCATCATGTTAAATAAAATAATGTGGCTAATTTTCAAGGTATAAAGGAACCTTGCATCATTATAAGTGATGAGAACTGAGAAGGATCCAATCTTCTTATACCTACATAGGATTAACATGGGGATCATTAAAGAAGTAACATCATCAATCCTTTCTAAAATGTTCTATTTACCATCCCTTAGGGATAAAGTAATGTATTCTCAATAAAATTAATTTAAAAAAAAACTATAAGGAAAATACTTATATTTAAAAAATGGATAAAGGGGGATTAATGATATTTGGATCATGACTATGTACACCCTCCCTTAAAGAGATAAATAAATATCTTCTAAATTTACTATATATATCAATATTCTGTATTCACCTTGGAAGGAAAAAAAGTATGAAGATTGTAGGGAGCACTATTGGTGGGATAATATGTAGTGGGGAATTGATTAATATACATCAAAGTGATTGGTATGTAAGAATGTGATGGGAAAAAAGTGAATATCTGAAGCGATTATGAAACCATTACCCACACCAAAATGAATGATGTAAAACATTACCATGGACTTTGTCACCATACAACCAAAAACAACCCTGGTAAATATTAATATATGGGTGGTTTGGTATCATATTATAAAGACATATCACTTTATCTTAATTTAGGAGGACTTATCACTTGACCAACAAGAGTGGATATACATTAGAGAAGTGGTGAGTCTTCATGGAGTACCACTATCAATTTTATCAGATCAAATTCTCAGATTTTTCCTCAAAATTTTGAAAAGAATCCAAATTTATCAAAACATTTAAATGAACAATTATATGGACAATCATCCTCTACATTATAGCCAGTCTATGTGGACTAATTATACATTGGAATACATGTTTAGATCTTGTTCTGTGGAATTCATGGGAGGATGAGACAAACATATACCTATGAATGAGTTTTATTACACCAACTGTCTCCAATTGACCAAGAAATGTCCTCATATGAATCTCTTTATGGGAAAATAATCAAAACACCAACATACTGGGATGAAGTTGGTGAATATAAGCTACTAACAGATGAAATGATTGATGAAATGGTAGAAAATGTGAAAACCATTCATCATGGAATCATGACATCCCAAATTGGATACTATATATTTGTATACAATCTTTGATGGGACATAGAATTATTTTTGGAGTTATATTATTATTCTGTATTTCTCTATAGATAATGATCATGAGATTTGGGAAGAAGGTAATTCTACATCCCATGTATGATGTCCCGTTCAAGATTCATTATCATTTCTAAACAAGCTATTACATTAATAATGTCTATTTTACATGATGTACTCAACATATCCCTCTTGAGGAATTACATTCTAGATCAATCACATATACATAATTCATAGTTATTACGGTGGGAAAATGATATCTCTTTTGAGGTGTATCTTGTGAAGATCTTGGATCATTAATATAATGTTTTACACAACCAGACCACCCACTTAGTAAATTTACTATTAATTTATAATATGTATGAAGAGGAAACGTGGGAATAGGAGAAAGTGATAGTGGAGAAGTACCCCCACCTGTTTTCCACTTAAATTGTAAAATGAAATTTCATTGGGAGGAATTTAATATGGGGGAAGAATGTAATGACCTAAAACATCTATAAATTCAATTTTCCATTCTTATAGTATTTTCTTATATTATAAATGAAATAAAATCACATAAATAACACAATTAAAACATTATATATGAATAATGAATAAAATAATATGTATTTATAAAAATTAAGGAACCCCAACCAATAGAATAGTAACACGAACATTGGAATAGTAATATAAACATTAAGAATATTAATTTAGCGAATAGAATTGTATCCTCTCCTATGAATGTCTAATTAAAATCTTTTTTCATTATAAATGAAAATATTATATAATTATATCATATTATATGTAAATAAATGTTTTGGAAATGAGCATGTGTTATTATTTTTGTAAAACACAAATGATAAATTATAATTTTATAATTAATATAGCGATTTTAAAGATTTTTTATATAAAATAGATTTAAAAATTAATTTTCTGTTTTCTTATGATTGTAATATAATTCCATTAGTCCATAATTATTTTTTAAAAGTTTAATATAATCCGTTATAATTTTTATATTGGTATTTTTTGAGTAAATATGGATTTTAATAAAAAATTATATTTATTGTATTTATAATATAATTTTTTGTAATGCGATTTCCATTAATTAATTAAACATATTGAAAATTGTTAGGGTTAATATTTGGAATTTTTTTAAGTAATTGACTTTTTGATGAATATTAAAATATGGTAATTTATGGTATCAAACATTTTATCCAAATACATAAATTTTTGAGTCATGATTGAGTCCTGGATGATGTATATAGAAATTATATAAAACTCACATTCTCTAGTTACTATATTTGTTCATAATATTAAACACTATTCTTAAAATTGATCCAAAATAATAAACAAACGAATAAAATAATCAAAAAACACAACCTCTTCTCCACTATAGTACCACCCCTCCCCACCTCTTCTCCTGACACCTCATAAATCTAGAATATTACCCATATTTTTAACAGTACTCTACCTGAGCCTCTCTCCCATGTCAAGTATCCTACGGTCTCAAAATATACAATTACAAATTTCTCTAAGGATGTTCTCAAGGGGAATAATTCAAGAGGTAAAAAACTGATTTCCTTCTCGTTTAATTCATTTCCAATTTATTTACATTCTTTTCCAATAAACAACTCCACTTATCCAAGTGAAATTATAAATATAGTGTATTTTAAATACTTTATTGTTATTATGTTAATTTAACAGCCCTTCCTTAATATTATTCCTATCTCATTTTTTTCCTAAAAATAAAAACATCACTTGTAATGTGTTAATTTATCATATTCATGTATGATGAGTTTTCAGTTTCATTTATTTCCTTCAAGTCGTGTCATAAAAAGATTAATGTGGTTAAAATAGATTATAATATATGTATTAAATCACATTTACTGATCTGAAACTAGTATATATACATAATATTAATTAATAAAAAAACTAGTTCGCGATGATCGAAAAAATAATGAAATAATCTAAAGAGTAATCATTAAAATTTTATATAATAAATCAAATTCATGAATATGAAATATATATATAAGACCATTTAATAATATATAAATTTTATGATAACTTATAATTTTATATTTTTCAACTATTTTCATTTTACATCATCTATTATAGACATATACAGGTGAACTAATCATGAAAACCAAGGAATCAGACAATCATAGATGATGAATTTGTATGTTATGACTCATAAAAAATCCATTAATGAATATATTTTTTTAAATATATAAAATAAATATATAATATTTTATGAACTAATTAATTAATGGATATAATTTGATTATTAAGTTCACTATGATCATGTGAATAATAGGCTTAGAGATGACTTAAGGGGTTATCTCTAAACAATTGTTTTTTCTTTGGATTACACATTCTCTCTATCACTATATAAACCAATTTAATTCATATTTATTCTTATATAATTATTAAAAAACAGAATTTTATTTTTGTAAACAATTTTATTTAACCTATATCTTCTTTCATTGGTTGAAAAATAGAGGCTTAAAAATTATTTCATTACCAATTACTTCCAACAAGCAAGCATGATTAACAAAAGTATCCCAGTTTCATATCCCTTCTCATTACAATGTATATTTAACTATAATCCACCAATGATCATATAAAATCAAATACATTATTATGATAATCTACCTCGATTCATTTCCTATTTTATATTAATAATTATTCAATTTTTTCTATAAATTCACATTATTATTTTCATTAGACCACAATAAAATATTTCATTTATAATTTTTCTTAAACATTTTTTTTCACTTCATTTCGGTATAACTTATCATGATCTATCACAATTTTACCTTATTAATTTCCACATATGTCTAAAATCTAGTCTTTCATGGACACCATCCTAATACAAACATTGGTATTGCCTTATGTTATGATTATGACACCCATTTATTTCCATGGTTAATCCATATGTTTATGTTTTATTCATCATGTGGTACACATAATCAAGAATATGTTATGATGGAGAAATACAAAGAGATATAAAATTAAATGCGTAATTTTTAGCCTCATGATACATGATGTAGAATGGTCTTGGTGGTAAACTATGACTCAAGCTCTACCAAGTGCAATGGTCATTTTGATTAACCTTCACTCGTGATCCTCCATGTGCATCAGTCTGTGTAGATAGCCTTAAATAATTCTTCTCCATGTGAAATGGCCTTGGTTGTTTTCCATGACTTATGATTATTTCATTTTGTATGCTTTTCAACATTTATATGATTCCATGATTTCATGATCCAAAGTTAAATATGTTTTGATTTAGTATGTTTATTCATGTTACATGCCAATTTATGTCATCATGTTATTCCTTATAAACTATGTGTTATTCTATAACCTTATTCTTAATACCTTATTGGGATTTTTAGCTAATCCCATTTTTATGTAATGTTTAGTGTATCTTATACATCTGTAAGAGATCAATGGATTTTAGGAGATCATAATGGAGATTAAATGTAATATGTTTCACTTTTGGTTACATTTTTTTCTTTTTACCTATTCTAACAAAAAAATAGTAGAAGTTACGAAACATTATTTATAATTAAAGGATAATTATTCTTTACATTTTGTAATAGTATATATAAAAGGATATGCCTATTATATAATTCATACAAACAATGAATAAAGATGGTATAAATACAATGTATACTAATAGAAGAAATAATAAAGGGTTGTTTCAACAGATATATCAAAATAACATAAAAGTTGTATTAAAACATTAAAATTAAAATATCATATTCTTATTGAAAATAACTTTTTGAAACCAATTTTTTTTTGAAAATCATTATATTTGAAAATAAATTTTAAAAACTAAAAAATTTCAGAATATTATGAAAACCATTTTTATTAAAAATATCCTCATAAATTTGAAACGGAATCATTAAATAATTGATGACCATGTCAACAAGTAATTGAGACTATGATGTAAAATTAAAAAAAATCCTTTACTACTGTAAAAATTTTATAAAAGTGACTTGTCCTAAAAATGAAATTATTATACATTTAAAAACGTTTTATAAAAATTAAAAATGGTTCATACAGTCTTCTATAAAATCACGTGGTATAGAATACACTTTTATATGGAATTTGTTTATAATACATTGTTTTGGAAGAAATCAATTTTTCAATTGAAGAGAGAAACCAAATCATATTTTATCAAAAAAACATTACCAATTATTATAATTGAAAAAGAGAGGAAAATTTAAAATTACATTAAAATATAATAACTAATCACATTTAAATAAATTTAAATGGTCTTATTAGAAAATTTTCAAATAATTTCTTTCAACTAAAATTTATGTATAATCAAATTCTATTATAATGAGATTGTTAAATAAACTATTAAAATGGCCATATCATTAAAGTGAGAGTTGAGAAATAAATATAAAATGTGTATAAAATAATAGTAATCTGAAATAAAGATAAAATAAAACATCATATAGTCAAAATTCATGGCCCATATAATCTTATAATAATGAAGAGGACAAATTAATAATATTACTCAATGAAAATAAATTGAGTTATGAAATTATTTACCACTAGGTAACCCTTATATAAAATCCACGTAGATGAACTAATTAATTCAAAAAATAATATACCACGAATAATGAATTATTATATGATATTTATAGTGATATTAGAATTATATACACTATATAAAATAATCTAGTAGAGTAATATCATAACGTGCCTTAATGAATCTAAATTGTGATAAAATCCCATAACCCACACTTCCATCTAGAAGAATATGATTAAAATTATTGTATAGTGTTTTTAAGCATTTTATTAGCCTATTTAAAAAAACTTTATATTTATAATATAATATGTAGTCCTTTCAAAAAAGCGTATCACATGTTCGCTAATAAAATTCCAATATTTTAATTCTTCTTATTGTCAATTGTCATGTTTTTTCATGGGTGTTTCGTCATGAAAGATCCAACTCTTATAAGTATTATAAAATTCTATAATACCCAGAATAATAATAATCTAATAAATGGTATATTCTTTCATTAATTATTTTACTCAATCCAATTATGAATTATCATTAAGAGAAATTTAGTTTATTATAATCTCATATACATATGTTGTATGTACACAAGATTAACATTTCCATTTTTGAATTATTATTATTGAAAATAGGTATGTAAGATTCTATATTTAAAAAATAATAATAATATCACGTATACCATATAAATTTATTATATATACCTGAACTTTTTATAATTTTTTTTGTGGTTATGATAAGATACTAATAACTCTTTTGGAATGTGGTAGTGCACACATATATGAAGTATGTTATAATCCCTAAGTGGGATAAAATGTATGAAATAAAATGATATATATTATATATTTTTAATGATAAATATTTAATTAATAACATAATTTTTTCATTTTAATCAGATATAATTATTAACCATATACGTATCACCTTCCATGTAATGTGTTAGTGGAAGAAAAATCACATCGCTTCGCAAGATGAGAGTCCTTAGTACACACGAGAGATGTTATCATATTCCCTATATAATGGATATTAAAATGGTAGAAAAGATATAATTACCCCATATTTATAACTATTTCATAAATAATATATATATATATATATATATATATTATCAATAAATATAA
This sequence comes from Viscum album, assembly GCA_963277665.1. Classification (NCBI taxonomy): domain Eukaryota; kingdom Viridiplantae; phylum Streptophyta; class Magnoliopsida; order Santalales; family Viscaceae; genus Viscum; species Viscum album. Next base: position 583,980,986 of record OY728141.1, on the reverse strand, counting down.
CCAACTGTGATAGGTGGTAATGAAAAAAAACTACATATATTTTTGATGCAATAGTTCATAAATTTCAAAAATAATGATTTCGTAACTCATTTGATAGAATTGGAGATGGATTTAGGCCATTCACATATTATAAAAAAATATTATTATATTTATGATATTTATTTTATTATATATTCATCATTTAATAATAATTGAAAGATGTTGTGGAAGAAATAAAATAAAGACGCTTGTTGAAGAAAATTAACCCTTCTCCAGGTATCGTATATAGGTTTTCCCCAGATCCTTCATAAGTGGGATTTATGACCAAAATAATGCATCCATGATGAGAGGATAGAGTTTTTTTAAGTAATTTTGGTAGGTATTTGGTGAAATAAAGAGGTTTTATTATGTGAATAAGATAGAAGAGGGTGGCCTTTTTTTATTTGAAAAGAGTGGAACACAGTTAATTTCATTATGATATTCATTAATATAAACATTACTTTCATGTAAATAGACTAAATAATAGTCCATTATAGATTATGAAATATATATGGTCTAAATATGTCCATCCATTAAATTTTTTATATGTTTTTAGGTAATTTTTACACTTATGTTTTATGTTTAACCCCTAGTAAATCATTTTTTAACTTAATTCAAGTCATTGATTTTCATAGATTTCATTATTCATTTTGATGAAAAAATTTAGATGATATAATTAAAATATATATTTTATTATTATTCAATATACGTAATACATTTTTTCAAACAATATTAACTAAAATGGAAGAATTTAATTTCAAATGAATCTTTGAGACATGATGAGAAAGAATTCTTTTAAACTGAATATGTTCAAATGTTTACAATATTTTCATATCATATTACAAACTCAAAATAATTAAAATAAACTAAATTTGGTTAAATGATATAAAAACAAACTAATTTTACATTAAAAAAAATTATAAATATTATTTTTTTTTGATATATATTTTAAATGAAAAAGGTTTTTTACATTTATAATTTAATATTTTACACCATTCATTACAAATGATATTTTTTAGAAAAACACAAAAAATTCACCCTTATATGTTTTTGGTATTATGACATAAAAATGAATTTTATTCTGATAAATATAATTTCTATAAGTTGTAACAATTAATTGTTAATTATTTTTGAAATGTGAAACTAGATCCGATTTTTGAAAAAATACATTATTTCAAAAAAACAATTTGTTTTAAATTTTAAATGATTATTATTTTATTAAAAATTACATTCTAAAAAATAAACATTGCATAAAATATATATTTTTCATTTCTAGATAATCATATTGATTTCTGAGAATCTAATGGCTAGTCAATATATTAAATAATATTTTTAATAGTTTATTTTTTTTTTGATAAAACTCAACCATCTGTGTGACACAAGTTATTGAAGAATCACATTTCTGAATTTATCGAAATATAATATAAGTGTTGTGAATAATTAATATATTTATTTCACTAAATTTATTTAAAAATAAATATATTCCTTAGTATTTGGGAGCTATATTTTCTTCTAATAATAGTGTTTTGTGTCATGTATGCTAATGAATACAAAGTTCTTATTTTTTATGTTCATAATGTTACATTATCCAAATGTAAAATAAATTATCCCCTCACATTCTAAACCATATATCATTAATGAAGGGTTTTAAATTTTCAAATTACTTTTTTAAATGACCCACATCAGAGAATATTTAAAAAATATCCTCTTAATAAGATATATAGGGATGTAAAAAAGAATTATGGAATAACACATAATTATTTTTCTACATATGAGGGAATTGGTGGAAATTGATGATATGGACATAGAGGAAAAGAGAAAATAATTATAGATTTTGATATAGGTCATTTATTACAAGAAAGTGATTGATTTGTTGAATAGTATAGTCGTGAAAACCATAAATATTTGGTGATTTAAGGAGTCATCAGTTCAATATAAATGATGTTATTCGGAGAAAACAATTTGACATCATTTTCCTAGAGTTTTATAATTTTTTTTGGGTTTACAATATAAATTAATATACATACCTGATACATTTATACTTTATAATAATTATTTCATCCTTTGGTTCTTTATTCATCAATTTGAAATTCATCCCCTACTCTAAGATATGAATATACAAAAAATGATTTCATTATTCTCAGAGAAATAAATTTTTTTTAATGGATCCTAAGATCCATGAATGTGTGAAAATTATTTTCATACATCTCTTAGTAATTATCCAAACCAACGTGATTAGAAAAAGCTATCCAATGTAATAAATTAATCTATAATTCTCAAAATTAATAGCATTTGTAAATAATTAAAATTCATCATTAAAATCATTTAACTATGAACAATGTAATACTTATAATAAAATAACATAGGATAGTGGTGGGTAACAAACCCTTATAATCCATAAGTCATGGGTTGAATCCCCATGGCCTTCCTATATGCAATAGGTCTTCACAAATATCATGGGTTATCTTTTCTATAAAATACCTTAATATAAATACTATATCATTCCCAAAAATTGAATTCAACTTCCTTGAATTAAAATTAATAAACAAATTACTTTTTTAATATGGTTTTCAACACAACCCTAACAACTAAATACTTATTTCATTTATTTCCACCTCTATCCTTTAATTGTACAGTGTTTATCAATTATAAGACATAATTGAAAAGGATAATTCATAGGTTATCCACATTTAATATAATCAACTATAAATGGATCACAAGGATTATATTTTTTTCTTTCATTAATAAACTTCTTTTTTCGTCAGCAATTATATTCATTATTCCATTACTTTACAAAAAAAATTAATTTCATCATTCCATTGGGACACTATAATAGGTTTCTCATTCCACAGTTCTTACATGATGGATAATCAAGACTTCATTAATAGATTAGATTAATCACTCAATATCCTAGACCAATCCATCATTATATTATTATGTCAGTCTAGGAGTTGGTTAAGCTATATATTGTAAATTAGATTTAATGAAAAATGATTAAAAATAATCACGATATCATTCACTCATACAGTAATATCATTTGGATTTTCTGGTCACTACATTGTCTTTCATATCAAATTTTATCATGATTTATGTATTTTCCATCCTTTGAATAAACCAATATCATACTCTGAGAAAACTATAATCATAGTGGGAGATCCATATAATCATTTAAAGGATGTCAAAATCATGATGGATTATTTTAAATCTAATACACTATACATATATCCTAGGTCATTAATTGTCATCAACTATTTGAATCCATCATAATAGTTTGTAAATAAATTATCTTTTATCCTATGCATTTTCCCTGGGAGTTTCAAACCAGGTGAATAGTACGACTTGTATTCATATACCTTGTGATGATCGGGTCAATACCAATGCTCCCATTTTGATGCCATTACCATTATGTATATAAGTTTAGTAACCATATCAAGTTATTGTATCAAGATAGTGATTTATATCCAGGAAAACCAATTAATATTTACTTTTCCAAATCATTAGGACATTTTTCTATAAAAATTCTCCAATTTTATCCTATGGGTATGATAGCTAATCTATGTTTCAAAAAATCTAGTTACCCAAGTTTCAAATAAAATTTATATGATACAAATTTTAGTGACCCTAATCATAGAAGTGTGGAACTACTTCATGCTTTAAAAAAATAGCCTAAGATACAAGAAATTACATACCAATATATGAATAGTTTGGTACTCATGAAATATATATAAATATATGATTCACAAATTTCATTTAGAAAAAAATTAGAGAATACTATTTTTCGATGATATCAATTATTCCCCTGAGAATATTTTTTTCTATATTTTATAGTAAACATCCCAGATTAATTAGGAATAGAAGAAAAATATTACAGATCTCAAATGTTCATTAAATGTCATGTATAGTGTAAGCTATAATGAGTCAATAAGAATAATATAAATGGAAAGGTAAATGACATAACACACATGCCATGTAATCAATAAAATGATATAGTTGTGGAACTATAGGTAATATATATATATATCATGATTAATAATAAATATTGAAATATAAATAACATTACAGACATTCCATTTAATCAATAAATTAGATATGGAAATTAGATAAGGAATAATCATTATGGGAAGGTAAATAACTACAAAACATTCCATTTAGTCAATTAAATGTGAATTAAATTCATTCAAATATTGCATCATTGTGAAAATAACATGGATAGTAATAACTAAGTCCTTAATGAAGGTAATTCATAATTATTGGGTGTCATGTTTACCAGGCATGGGACACTATTATTATTTAGAATAGTAAGATCTATACCATTTCTGGATGTGTATCATAATATTTTAAAGGAAATTATTTACCATTGCTTTTTTATATATTGGTTAGGATTTAATATGGGGATGTTTTTAGTAATATTTGATAATTTTTTAACAAAAAGAACCAGTGCACAATAGAAAATAGTTTTCCCAAATAAATCTTCTACCCCTAGAGAACTGTGAAATCTTATACATGCTGTATTCAATGTATCGAACATGATTTTTAGAACTGTATGCTAGTCTGATGTGGAACATTGCTAAGGAAAAAGGTTTTTCAAAATGACCACCCTCGCCTTGGAAATAGTGCATGTAGGTTTTCAAAGCACCAAAAATTTATATCATATACAACATTACCTCCATATTTGGCCTTAATAACCCATAATCATTATAAATCATCCGCCATCATTTTTTGAGGTACCTAAGAGGATTATAAATATTCTAAAACCCTTTTTGGAATAAAATATCTAATTCAATGATCATATCCTTTTTGGTAAGTGATTTCATCAATGTTTGGTCAACTATTTCTCCCATCCATATTTTCCAAGGAAGAGTAATTAGTTTCACTATATTGGGTATTTATTAGGGTTTTAATGTGTGGAATGGGTTACGCTCAACTGTTTAATCGCGTGGGGGGTGTTATAAGGCCTTTCTCAACTATATGCATCAGGTTTTTGATTTGTTTCATCTTCACATTAAATTCACAATGGTTCCCCCATTTATTGCTGGGTACTAACCTTTTACCCAAGGGTAAATAGTCTTCAATAAATTCAGGATCAATGACTCTTGGGGACTCGCATTGGTTAGGATTATTGAAGGTCGAGATCATCACACCCTTTTGGTGGAATTAATTTGTACTATAGGACTCTCTTATAGATTTAAGAAATGTTTTTGAAATACTTCTTGTGCCCTGATATGGTTCTGATTACCCCTTTGTCAATTACAAGATTACTAACCTGTATAGATAAGTAAAATCAGAAAATTACCAAATCTCCACTATCACTCTCTTATTTAAATATGATGTTTGGTCCATGGACTTGCTTAGGAACTGTATATTTTATTGATTTCCAAGTAGATATGGGGTGTTTTGGAGACGGGTTTGAACCATAATGAGGCATCCTACGCATCTTGTGAAAACAAGTATCAAACCCATATAGTTCCCTTTAAATTTTTTACGGTCATATAACCAGACCCCTCTATGCTGCTTGACATTATACAGTAAGGATTTGAATATCAGGCTCATAACACAATGTGAAATCATATTTATCAAGTTTCATAGAGGAATCAATGACCAATTAGTTATTATAATGGGAATCAACGTCTTGAGGGAAGTGATATTGAAGGCCTTAGGCATGATATATGCATAAGATACTTCCCTCTATTACTTCATCAGGAATATATACCTTTGGGTATAGTTGATATCTAATCAAGACTAAATCTCAATAGTGATTTTTTACTAGGATGAATTCTATTCATGTAATTGGTACAATCAACACTAGCCTCCAAGCTCATGTGAGCCTTGATTGGTGTAATAAAAAATCTATTGAAGTTGTTCACACACATTTTATGTGAGAACACTTATAGAATGCATAAACATTAATGTTTCCATTTTAGAGGAATGTTCACCAATCTCATGGAGTAAATGGTATGGAGCTCCAGCCAGTGGATTTCATCCTACATATCTAGACTACGGTGGGAATTAGAGTTCTCATAGTTCAATTTATCCCAAAAACACTGATGGGTTTGAGGTACTTGAAGGAATAATCATGATTTATAATTAAGATGACTCTATTTGGAACTTGGGCTATAGGCAGCTTCCTACGTATCTCATTTATAGAGGGAATCATAATTATCCTAGTTCAGAAAATTCCATAACCCCTTAATAGGATAAGGTGGGTGATTTCACTTGCAGACAATATGGAATATTTGAGGTTTTAGGGATGTTATGGGAATACAAATAAATGTCTGACCCATATTTTGGGAAATATTAAAACTATTTTAGTAGTCGGGGATTACGCTCTGAGGCTACCCAAATGGATGGTGATTAATCTCTAAGGATTTTTGGATTGGTATACTCAAATCATGATTTTCATTGAGGCTTATAATATGATGATCCCTGATTGGTTGGGGATTACAATATGAGGCATCCCAGTGGGTATTGTGATTCATTATTTTCTTGATGATCATGATGGTCCGTTTTAGAGCATAAAATTGTCTGGGTTATGTTATTTCATGACCCAATCTCATCAATGAAACTTCACTCATCAATGTGTTTTTTGGATGAAGATTCAAAACTGCGATCTATGTGGCATGAGTCCAAGTAGGTATAGTTTACATGGTTGGCATGTCCTAGAGGATTTGTATGACATGTGTTTTCCATCTACAAGGTATTTCTAGGTCATCTGCCCGATATGTTGGGAAACAAATCTAACACATAAAACACATCTAAGGGTGTCTTCCTAATCAGTTGGCATGGAATGGATTCCTCCAAATGGGTGATGAATCATGTAAAAGATTTTTTTCATGACCAAAGAAGTTATATCTGGGGTCTCAAACATGATCAACTGGTTTTAATGAGATCCGTTCACCCATGTGATGTGTATATGACTCTGTATTCAGAGATAATCGAAGAAGATATGATCATGAATTATATCATGATTGACATCACATCTCTACTGACTGTCGCATATCAATATGGACATGTCTATGCATAACATTATGATCATCCTAACATGTCAATCATGTGTCACATGCTCTTACTATATTTTCCATAACATATCTTATTATAATGAAGATGTGTCAAGGTTTAATCGCCTAATAAACATGTATTTACATTAGGTAATCTCAAAAACATGGTTAAATGTCAAAAGATTGTTGTTAGGTTATCCATAAAATCCAATGGAATGGCTTAAAATAAACATGACATGTTTAAGGATTTATGAGGACATTGAGAGACCACTGATGGATCTCCCAACTACATTTCCTTGAACCACTCACATGGTGGGGTCTCAGAGATATGAATTGGGCCTTGCGCTAATTAATGTAAGGAAACTGTATATATAAAGGGATTATGACATTATTACATATAGGAAATACATACCCAGTAAGAGCGATAGATGGATATAGGAAAGGTCTTACAATGGTATCTTGGGTATGCCAATGCCACACACATGTTTGAGTGTGGGAAACCTGTATAAAAAAGTAACATGATGCATATCAACTCATGTGATCACATTTCATCAATCGAGGGTTTGCGATAGGATTTTTGATGATATGAAGGGGGATATGTACTGATGCTTCCACATGCATGGGTAATGGAACAAACTATACATCGGGGATGAATGTATGGATATAGATTCTTAGGGAAGTTTCATGACAAGGCAGCCCCTCATAGAGCTATGTGAGAGCATCACAACACCAAGGGTTTGTGAAACTACCTGAGGGATTCCGTGTTTTCTAGTTCATGCCAATAGTTACTCTCATTGGTGACCCTCATACATGAGGGAGTTCACTAGATGGAAGAATAGAGATATCACATGAAATAGGGATCAGTGAGTCATGGCAGAGGCTTCACATCCATTATGCAATTTCATGATATCTAAAGGTTCATGTAATAGGATTTAAAAAAAATATAAGTGTTGTGTCTTGGTCATCATTGAAGTGTAAATTACCAACATTTTTCTTTGTACTTCACCTCTTGGCATCTCACATGATGACCCTCCATGAAATTATAATGTCCCATGTCTCCTTGATGGGGTATTGTAATGGATTCTATAACTGTGAATGGGTATTTTTTGAGGTTTTATGTATTGGAAATGGAAAACATGAAAGGCTAATAGAGGCTGACATTTTCATGTGTTAGAGAATTCCTCAAGGCATCCCATATGTGGAGAATTCATATTAGGTTCTGAATTTATTTCTTATCAAAATCCTAGGATTGAAAACTTTATGAACGTGGTTTTGATATATCATGAAGCTCCATCAGTCATGTTATTAAAATGTATTCAATGAACGGTTTCACGATGTATTCATCCATCATGATTAGGACCCACGGGGGTACTTGCATGAAAATTAAACCAAATCATGGGTTGCATATGACCACCGCAAGATAAGGATACTCACTGTATTTTTGAGTCTCGGGGTCTTCATGCACGCTGGATCATACTTGTGGACACATTTATTCGTGAATCATGCATCAGATGAAATTCCATGAATCATTAGATTGTGTGACCTAGGAAAAAAGATATTTTGGGTGGATTTTCTTCACAATGAGGAGAGTATTCATGGAATAGTTTTCTTCATCGGTGATATCATTTTTTCATGAAATATGCATATATGTGGATACTTTAATGTGATCACATGATTACAGATAAATCAGGCGATGCAATGTTGTGGCACCTTGCAATTTTATGACATGGAAGTAGGTTCTTATGAAGAGGATGTCAATACATGGGGAATTAATTGGAACATGGGGGTCACAACTCTATAAAGGAAATAACATGAGATTATATTTTCATTTGATTACATTATATTGTGAATAACATGTGATAAGATCCTTCAACTAAATCTTATAGCGTATTTTAGAGAGAGAGAGAGAGAGAGGGGATCCTAATATACAGGGAGGAGTTCTCCTATGACGATGGCCGGATTAACCTTCCATTATTGGATACCTCTTAACCACTACCTTTTCGCTCATTTTTATGGATGAAACTGGTTTTATATAGGCAATGTGAGACTGAGTATGGTGCTTATCTTCATGGTTTGACATATGTGTGTAGTGGTGAGAAGGAAGTGGCCAACAAATAATCTTTAATCACTATGTCATAAGGCTATTTCACCCAATCATGTGATTCCTCTCTTAATATGCATGAAATAATGTGATTTGAAAAATATATGATTAAAATAGGATGAAAATACATTAGATGAGGAAGAGTTTCTTGATCGTAAAACTACATGTGACACATCATCATTGTCTTCAGTTTTGCCATATGATTAAGTAATGATCATCCGATGACATCGATCCCTATCAGAGGCGCTCACTAAAGGAAAATGGAATCTCACATGGGCCACATAGTGACCTCTTATGGATACCTATGACATAAGATATCAAAAAATGGATAGTGACAGTGATAATGAGGAACATTGAGTTATAATGAAATTTTCTTCAGGTCACCATGTCTAAATAGTAGTGCAGGAGGGTGACAAATGAGAGAGAGTTTGAAGATGTAGGCCTTATATTGCGTGAGATATCCTGACATGAACTCGCAATGATCTAGATTGAATTGGAAAACTACAATCAATGAAGTGAATGATTGGACTTCGGGGATTACTAGAAGGCATGATTGGTTGTCCCAAATTCGATCTCCCTAAAAATATCACATCCTTCATTGAATTCTCATACTTCTTTATCTCTAGTGTATAAGCCATTCCATGGCTATCAATTTTTCAAGCCAACAACTAGGTAGTAACACATATATCTACACCAATTCTACTACAGTTATTGGCCCATAAAGTCTATGGATTAGAATATTTTCTTATATCCACGAGATTGTGCACCACCAAACTTATACACTAGCCCAACTTCCTCTTGAGGTAGCTATGTTTATTTCCTAGACTGTTGGATGGACTAGGTTGACTCCCACTAGGCCTGTTAATCTCGATACCCATATATGAGTTTTGATTAATTAGCATTGGTTGATGTTGGAAAGGCATATCTTTTTCTTCGAATGTCAATAAAAAACACTTAACAGCTAAGAATAAAATTATTAGTAAAATATATGCCCAAAAGTGAGATCCTCTTTATCTAAGATCCTTCATTAAAGATTCCATGAAAATAATATTTTCATTACCATACAATCATAAAATTTATAAAATCAATGATGTAAATGTGTAATATACACAAATAATGATGCCAAAAAGATTCCGCCCTTGAATTGGTTTCATCAAAACAAAAAAATATAATTTTTAAGAAAATTTAGATAAATTTTCTACATATCTGAATTTCTAAAGATTATTGATACTGAACAACCTAAGATGATTTTTCCTGATTTATTATAAGGGACTATCAAGTGTTATGAAGATGATACATCTAGCCGCAATTTCTTTGTTCAATCCAATATAAAATGTATCTTTTCCTGGGTAATGGTTACTAAGAAATTGGAATGTATATATATTATAAAATGAAAGATGGATCAGGTGGAAAGGAACTTGAGGATGAATCCAATATAAAGCCCTTATATGTCTCTATGTTTCTAATAAGGATGGGAATAAATCCATACATAGTTCTAAAATATAACACTATGAAGATCAAACTCCTACATAGGAGACACATGTTCATGGATAGAGAAATATATAATGAATTTATATTCTTATATCTAACCATATGTAGGATGGGTTATGTAGTTGTTTTTTAATTACATCTTAGGTAGATTTCTAGGTAATGGGTGATCATATCAACACTAATGATAAAACTTTATATTGACCCCAAAAATTTCAGATCCCCTATATTTTAGTACATTAATTGAAAAACTTTTATATTTTATAAATTATCATGAATTCCTACTAAAATTAAATTATTTATCAGTTTACCCACTCTAGTAGTCCAGTGATCTTCTGAATTTCTAGGATAATTTAGATATGATATCTCTCATAGATGTGTTATTTTGTTCATATGTAATGGTAAATTGAGATCATAGCTTTTTTATATCCATATATAGGTCCTCACATGATTTTTACATTTCATATTTTTTTTCTTTTAAATTTTTCCTATGATTCATATAGTGATAACATACTAGTCATGGACATAACATTTTCTGTAGCCTCCTTCTTACAGGTTGTAACATAGACATGTTTCTATTCCTCTTTCATTATATATCTTCTCAATATTTCTTAGGTCACACAATGTGAATTTATAGGGAGTAGATAGTCATACTTTTCCCAAGATTCCATTATCAGGTTTTCATCTTGGAGAGTATCATGTCTCTTTCCATTTTACTATCTTACAATATTGAACAACATTTTATTGTAGTTTAGGGTCTTTGATCATAGAAATTTGGTATAATGTATGTTAAGGTCTTCTAGCATTGAAGTCTATGATGTTATGTAGATTAATTTACTACCACCATGAATTTTATGGAATATAGGTCTGGAAGACCAAGGATGACTCAAAACACTATGGGGTGATAAGTTCTACTATAATGTTTTTGGGATCATAAGGATCAGAGTACTATTATTACAAGGAAGTTATTTTTTTATATAGTAGGTAAAATATCTTATAAATTTATAGAATATAAATTCAATGAAGATATCCATTATTTTCTATGGTCTTATTAAAGTTTTATTAGGAAAATATGGTAGAGGTAGAACTAATAGTGATGTTTGGCCTGCATAGATAGTTGGAATGTTGGTGATGTAAGTCATAATAAAAAATTCTGAGACTAGTAAAGGGGAATCCGTTAGACATTCCGGGTATTAACCTTAACACTATTGGTTGTTAGGTACCACCATTGTGTCTTTGATGCTCACAAAGATTACGAATCTTTTAATACAATTCCAAGATTCTTTTAGTCGGTGGGTCTAATCGCTATGCCTTAGTAGAATGTCTGATGTAAGGGACCAATTTTCCTTTATAGGGTATATAAATTTTTTTTGAAGGCCAAAATATCTAAGGGATGATATTGGGTATGGAAGGGAGGCTATACATGATAGGGTTTTGTCACCAATGGGAATCTTGTCTCTAATTGAATAGATTGAGAACTATACCTTTTGGTCTCAAATTTTGAGGTCTAGGCCACCAAAAGTATCAAGAATGAATGTTCAAATTCTATCCTTCAGAAAGAGTTGAAAACATGGGGATCAAATGTCATGTATGTTGAATCCACTTGAATAGTATTAAATAGAGATATTAAATAAAATACCTAAGTGATCTGGTCTCAAGTAAGGTATGGTACAGTCGCACTGGGGATATAATAAAACAAAATGGGGTGCTATGTTCTACTATGATGATGCCAAACTCACAAGAATATGAATAATTGTTATTATGCCATATGATATCTCTGTTTAATGGGTCTAGGACCTAGAATCAATAGCATGTCCAAGAGGATAGACCTATTTTCTTCTTTAGAGGTAATGAAAGTTTGTTAAATATAGAGACCTTGGCTTTAGATACATTAACATTACCTAATTTTTGTGCAGTACTTAAAAACTTAAAAAAACAAACGCCCAAAGATGATACTAGTCTACGGCCTTTGGAAACATAGAATTAAAAATAGTGATATTTTAGAGACCTGTATTATCTACAACATGGGTTTTCATGACTAGTTCCCTTCTTAGACACATCAAATATAATAAAAATCTTCATAATTAAGGGTAGGAATCATAATAAAGGGGTGATTTTAAATTCCCTATATGGGTAAAAAATGGATATATGTATGCATAATCATGAGAATAAGGATATGAGAACATGATCATAAAAATAGAAGATCATACCCTGCATATTAATGATCATATACAACAATCATGGCATATAAAATGGAGGTTCATAAGACATGAATCATAAAGAGATAAATAAAATAACCCATGAAAGCATAACATATAAATAAAACATATATTATGTAAGGCACATTAGAATATAATATGATTTCCATAGTATCCAATGCATTGGTGCCAAGACTATGTTGTTAGTATGGGATTACTACCCATACCATCTTGGTAGTAATTGTTCACTCACATGGACATCTTAGTAGCATGAGTTCACTCCTCCTACAACTTTGTAGACATGGTTCACTCTCATGGAAATCTAATTATTAAAGGTTTACTCAAAAGACCATATTATTCTATCTCATGAGATATAAATAAATATCTAATGTATTGATGAAAAATAAAAGTCCAACCCATATCATAGTGAAATCATGCATAAATGTGACACATAATCATAAATAACCATATCATAAGCCATTAAATTAAATGGGTATTATAAAATGAAATCATATCATAACCTATTGAAAGATATAGTTTTCATAATCATTTCATCATGAACATAACCTGTGAAAAAAAGATGGTTTCAAAATCATAAAACCCATGAATGATAAAAGGGTTTCATAAAATATATACCATCAAAACATAATCCATTCAGAGAAATAATATGAATGGAAACATTTAATAATATCATTATAAATAAATTATTAACACCAATGGATGTTATCTTAGAAGAGAAATAATATTAAATGATCTTTAAAAAACGATGAAAATATCCATTCTTCATTGAAAAATGCTTTATAAAACACAATACCTCTTAAAAATCCAGAAAAATAGAATTAAAAACATAGAAATTATTCCTTTTAAAACGATAATATGTTTTTTGAAATATTTTTTCCTTGAAAATCAGATTCAATGATCTGTTGAAAACAATTTTAAAAACATGGTTTTTAAATACAATTTCTTCCTGGAGATAGATTGTAATATTTTAGGTAAAATTATTCTCATAAGTTTTAAAGATTGGAAAACGGTACTAATACATTGAAATATTTTTTATAAAAATTATATATGGAAAATAATGAGCTCTCTTGAGATATGGATTATAAAATTTCATCAATGGAAACATAAACCTAAACAATTTTGAAAAATGATGAGATTGTCTCAACAAACTCTTATATCTTAGAAACATGGGATCATACTCTCCATGAAAGAAAAAGAAATTAAATAAATATTAAAATATCGTTAAATAAATAAAATTCATGATATTACATGTATAATGAATTTTTATGTACATTGATAGATAATTTAGGTTCATAACAAAACAAGAGTCTCCAAGAAGGAAAATTGAGACAAACTATTTTACCTATTTTCAAACTTTTAAAACATAAAACCAATGAAATAAAGATCAAAAAATGGTTATGTGAATAACCATAAATTTTAGAAAAATAAACATAGAATAAAATCATGATTAGTACATACACCACATAAAACGATAGAGTGGAGAACACATTATGTATCTTATAGAAATAAGAATTGATATGAAATCCCCAAACCTTGTGTCTTTCCTCTAAGAACACTTGTTCATACCACCAATATAAAAAAAAATATTTTTTAATAACTTTTACAAAAAACCATATTATTATATATTATACAATTTATATTTTTATAATGACATTATATTACCCAATTTTTAACCATTCTATGTTATGTTTTCTCTTCGTATAATATTAACTATGTTTTTCGCACGTGTCTTAATTTTTTATATCATTGGTCCTTATACTTATATAAATTTTGGAAAACGTAAAACATGATATAAATAGAAGTTATATTTATTATATTTTTATGATGATAATCTATATAATATATAATTCTTAAATGGAGTAAACTATTCATTTAAATAGAAAACCATACGTACGCATGAATGTTGTTTTGGTTTTATTCACATATTGAATGAAAAAAAGAAACAGAACTATGTGTACATATATATAATGTCTTTAAAATCATATTATAATTATATTTATATCATATATGTTCACTATCCCCACCATTAATACATTCCATGTTGTGGGGGGATGAATAACATCGCTTTGAGGGGACGATAGTCCAGACGTCCTAAAATGAAATTACTGTATTTACACTAAATGGGAAATAAAAAAAATTATGTTCTAAAAAGAATAAATACGATAAAATAAATATAAAATTAAAAATTAAAAATATTTAAAAAATAGTTTCTATTATAATTTCTACTATGAGATATGGCAAAGAAAAAATGAACAAAAATTGTTTAGTGAGGCGGTAGTTCTCCAAACACATAAACAGAAAGTTTGTTACCCATTTGATGGAGGTGTTGATAAGTGCAGTTTTAACCCTTATCATAAAAAAATTATACATTTAGGATTTTTGTTTTTTATATATATTATTTTTATAATGATAGTGGAGGTTCTAGATAAGGAAACTAAATAAAATGAGCTAGTGAGAAGACCTTACCTCTTAATCATGTAAATCCACGTGGTTTGTGCCAGAAGTCGTCATTTGATAGAATTCATCACAAGGGAATGATGGAATTGAAGTATTTTGGAAGTGGATTCTGTTGATATTATATTAACATACAAGGTTTATGAGGTTTTAGGAATATGGAGAGTTGGGGGTCTTTTATATGGAAGGAGTGGCACTCTTGTATATATATGAAGATATAATTCGACCCTTGTTTTTCATTTTTCAAGTGGATCCAAAAGTGATCCATAGTAAATGGAAGGGAGTATAGGGTATAAATACTCATAAGAAAGAAATTTTTTACAAGTTTATAGTTAATATTATAAAAAAATATTAAGGGTTAGTCCATAGTGATGCTTTTTTGACATTAATCATTGTGATAAATTTTAATAACTTTTATTAATCATTTTGAACATAAATAAATATGACCTAATTAGACAATATATGTTATAAAAATTAAAATTGTTAATGTATAGTTTTTAAAATTCAACTCATATAAGAGTAAAATTTATGACCAAATTTTATCCCACAAATAGGAAAAAAATTACGAGTCATTAAGGTATAAAGAAGTTAAAATGTTTATTACGTTTATTATTCAATTTCAAATTGAAACTGATTCTAATGAATTATAAATTATTAATAGACGCATTGGTTTTCAAAATATACCTTATAACATATTTAAAATATAAGTTAACATTATTAATTATTTAGATGATAAGTGGGTTTTAACCAAAAAGTTGTATTTTTCACTATTCATAAAATAAATTAAGTTTCAAAAAAAATTTATGAAATTAAACCTAGTCTAATTTGGAAACTATAAATTCAAAAAATAAGTTTATTTTTATAAAATTAAATTTCTAATTGTTCCAAAAATTAAATTTATTAATAAAATATGTATATTAGAGAAAAAAATATTTTTAAACATAAAAGGACTTTACCAAAAGTAATATATTTCAAAATCAATATGTTTTGTCTATATAAATAACTAATAAATAATATTGGAAAATTATTTATTAATATGAATATTATTATGTTTAATAGAAATTTTATAATTATCTCTTTTAAATAATTATAAAAATAATGTGATGTTTAGTTGAAACATCACTATTGTGTTTAACGTATGCCAAGTCAGTGTTGAATGTAACGTATGCTGAGTCGATATTCTTTGTAATGTATGGATGTTTAGTGTTGTTTATCATATTCTGTGTTATTTCAATGTAATGTATCTCAATTAGGTTTCACTTGGAAGGAAATTTTGTCTTAGTCTATCATAATATGTAAATGAAATTTTAATTTATTTAATAAAATTTTAAATGAAAACATGTGGTGTCAAATTATACCCTCCTTAAAATGAATTTTCCCATAAATTTTTATCACACCTATAAAAAAAGTATACTTGTTCTTAATCATATCATGTTGTTTCCATGTAGCTTCATATAACTGGTTATTTATCCACAAAACATTTACCAAGGTAGTAGTTTGGTTTAGTAGAACATTCTATGATCAGTTCATAATTTCAACATGTTATTCCTTGTGAGAAAGACACTTCTTCAACAGTATGACCTTTTAATTCAATATATGTGAAGGGTAATGTATTTATATCATTAGTAGAGATACATGGAAGGCATCATGGACTTGAGAGATATTTGTAGGATGTTCCAAGTGATAGGTTACCATCCCGATATGATCAAGAATCTCAAATGGACTAATAGACCTATGGTTTAGTTTCCCTTTCTTCAAAAATATCATAACCATATTCCTAGATGAGATATGTAGAAACAAATTTTCCCAAAATTTAAATTATATATAACACCAAAACACATCATCATAATTTCTATTCTGACATTGAGTTACCTTGATATGATGTTGAATGCTTCTAACCTTCTCGACAATTTCATAAGAAACCTTAGGTCCAAATTTTTTTATTCCTCAAACATCATCCCAACATGTTGGATATCTAAATTTAATCCAATAAAGGGTTTCATAATGTGTAGTATGAATAGTTTAGTGAATGCTATTAGAGTTATAAAACTATACGATTTTAAGGTGTTGATCCCAACTACCTTTTAATTATAGATAAAAAGATCAGCACAAATCCTCAATTATTTGAATTTTTAAAAAAAACTTGCCATTTGTATGAAGATTATATGTCATGGTGAAACTCAATTATATAGGATGTTATTGATGAATACCCCGCCATATCTAGTTGTAAAACCTTATATCCTGATCTGGTACAATAGATTGTGCTACTCCATGCAACCTTACCACTTCCTTACTATATATCCAAGGAAGCTGATCTAGTGAGAATCCTTCTCTGATAGTGATGAAGTGTTCTACAATACTAAGGTGATCGACTACCACCCATATATAATTAAACCCTTTAGTTTTTCTAGTAGTCCAATGACAAATATTATAGTGAAGTTCTTCCATTTACATTATGGTATAGGTAAGAGGTGTAATGACCCCTTTGACTTTTGTATCCCTACATTAACATGTTATCTTACCCAGAAACAATATACAAACTATAAGATATATCTCTTCATTTCATCCCACTAGATGTATTAATTTTCATCCTTATACATCTTAGTACTTCTATGAGGAATAGTGAATTAAGAACATTGAGCTTTATATAATCAATATTTTTTCAAATTTGGTAAGGAATGAACACATACATGGTTCTGAAACCTTATCATTCCATCCTGATCAAGGTTAAACTAATGAAAATTTCTGATTTTATTTTATAACACATTATCTTCCATCTACACATCCTTAATCTTCTCATGGATTTAGGGAAGAAATTTTATTTGAGAAATATAAGACTTTTCCCCTTCCTTAAAGATTTAAAGATCCTTCTTTTGATAATATAGAAATAATGTATATTTTGTGATCCTCATCTTGGATAAGATATCATAATTCATTAATAATCAAAAAGTATACCACATTGTTCGCTTTCCTAGGGTGGTAATGTATTGACAAATCATAATAGTTTATATTCTGTGGTCTTATTCCCTAGAGAATGTTCAACTCCTTCTGTGGGAATATATATTTTAGACATTTATTATCAGTATAAATATCACACTTTTCTATGTAATGTTAATAACTCCATTTATTTAATGAAAAAATGATCTCTTATATAACCAAATCATGCTTTGATTTATTTTTCTCACGAATCATCAAATCCCATGAGGCATAAGTGATAACCATGTTATTCTACATGCGATCAAATCCCAACCCCTAATTGAATTCAACACTAAACATTACAAACCATTATCTAATACATTTTCATGTAATCATAGGTGAACTAAGTTACCTTTTATTTAGTTCCATGAAATTGTTTCCTCAAATTCAGTTGTCCAGAAGAACCTCACAACCTTCTAAGTTAACATGGTCAGGTGATTGTATTTTCATGAGAAATTCTACACAAATTGGTGATAATATCCATCTAAACCAACAATGATACCGAGATTAATTATTATGTTTGGTCTTGGAGAAAATTCAATATCATCATCTTTGATGGGTATACTTATATAACATATCTTGAGATAACATGACTAAAAAATGAATTTATTTGTAGCCAAAATTCACTCTTTTTAAATTTCCCACACATATTTTCCTTTCATTGGTTCTTTAGAAATATTATCTAGAGATATTTATGCTCTTTCTATCTCTTTTAATAGATAATAATATCATCTATAATGACTAAAACAAAATATTCAAGGTCATATTTAAATACCCTTTTCATTAAATCAATGAACATAGCAGAACATTAGTAAGACAAAAAATCCTCACAATATATTCATAATGTACATAACATGAACGAAATACTTTTTAAGGTACATTGCCTTTCTTGATCATCAATTTATGACACCAAAAATGATGATCAATCAAGGAATGGTCTTGAGATCCTCACATATGATCAATACAGGGGATAAGAAATGTATTCTTGATCATGATATTGTTCATCTCTTGATAATTAATGTAGTTCCACATTGATCCATATTTTGTTTTCTCAAAAAACAATATGTGCACTCCAAGGTGTAAAATCGATAAATGAATCCCATATAAAGGTTTATTTGGAGTTTATTCATGAATTCATAGAACTTAGTCAGATCCATTCAAAAAATTCCTTTGAAATATTTGTAGAAATATGTATTAGTTCTATCAAGAACTCAACATTTAATTTTTTGGAATAAAAACAATCTATTTTGGGAATACACCCAAAAAACCATTAACAATAATCACATCATCGATGTTGATTTTCTCCCCAACCATTTTTTATAACAAAACCCTTATGAATGGGAATTAAGACCCATAAAATAGATTTAATATCCACATAAAGTTCATACATATCATAACATGGATAGATGATCATAAGATAGTATGAAATATAAAAAGTAACTTTCCTTCTATGAAAATTTATGTGTTTAATATCTATATAATTGAAAAACCATCACTATGATGACATCAAATTCAACCAAAGGAAGAATGATGCGATTTACATGAAGCACATTCCGAAAAAAATAATCAAGAGAGGAATCATATACATGAGATACAATCATCATTCCTTTAAGGGGTTTCACTACTAGTTACACATATTATTGTTTTGGTGGAATCATAAAACACTTATAAAATAATTAAGATATGAATGAGTGGTTAGATATAGAATCAAATAATACATTAGAAGTTCTACAGTGTATGGTTAGCATACCTTTAATCAAGCCGTTTTAGCACCCTTCATTAGAAAAAGAGATTTCATGAGATTTACCCATGTCCCACAACTTAAGTGGTTTATTAAAATTATCATCATCACAAACTCATGGGTTTTAGAAGTGGTTATCATAATGCATGTTCTCCTCAAACATGTAGCACTGAATAATAAGAGGTGCATTCTATACTTTTTTTCCTATTCACAACTTTAGCCATCTTCTTACCATCGCATTTTTAATCATATGTCCAATGGAAATCCCTTCCACAAATAAATCAATTGTTATACCCCCTATGAAAATTTATATCATTATTCCTTCCAAACATAAATCCTAAATGGATGTTCATATTATTCTATTG
Organism: Viscum album; assembly: GCA_963277665.1. Classification (NCBI taxonomy): domain Eukaryota; kingdom Viridiplantae; phylum Streptophyta; class Magnoliopsida; order Santalales; family Viscaceae; genus Viscum; species Viscum album. Next base: position 583,960,629 of record OY728141.1, on the reverse strand, counting down.
GTGGTTTTTAAATTTTCTATTAAACCCCATCTTCCACTTATTGTTAGAACCTTGTGATTGATAAGTATCCTTAACCTCCATTTTAGAATTGATTCAAAAGAAAACAATATAATAATATCTAATAATGTTACTTTTGGGAAACTCTATTATGATAATTTCCCATATGACACTAAAGAATATATCAATAATATTATTGGGTTGGATGAAGATTCATTAAGCATACCTAACATGTCATGTGAAACTAGCATTGTAGGTACCAATAGATTAATAATCCATTTTCTTCAACTCAAGGAAATCTTTCCCCATGTTGGTACAAAAAATCTAATGAATTTAATTTTTTAAAAATAACTTCTTGAACTCATCCCAATTCATGGATTTGATCTCATCACGATTCCTTTTATTCTTTATTATAGTCCACCGCTAGTTTTATCCTTCATCAAACTGGTTGATAGCAAGAATGAAATTTTCATGCATTGAAGCCTAGAGAAAGTAGAATACCATCTCAGTAATACTGATCCATTTTAAAACAAAAATCACAACAGAACACCCTATTAAATAAGAATGATGTTTCCTCATGAAGGACTTTATATGATTTTTTCCATGCCTTTTATTATTTGAATGTGTACCGTGATTCTTAGTTGATGAAAGTTGGGTGAGCATATCAATGATGTTTTTCATTATACCTCCCATATAATTCAGTTTTTAAGGGTGAAAATTGTTTCATTTTCCATAGAAATCACCATTGAAATAGATCTTTCAGGTTCTATCCTTCAAATACAACAAAATCATGGAGTAAGAAACATTTTTCATTGTGAGGAACCACAAAGTAATGAAAAGTCACTTATATGATGTCTAAATAATGACATATTCTTTAATATTTAAAAAATTTGTTTTATAAATGGTTATTTATAGAGAAAATATATTTAAATATTTGATTATGGTTCATGAAGAGTAATTTAAGTTCAAAGGAATATCTCCCAGAAGTGTCATACCTTGTATACAGTAAGGCCCATTTTCATTTACCAGGTTACCCTGAGACATGCCTAAAACTTTTTATCAGAGTTTTAACCCCTTATTACATCTATGATAGAGCCACATCCACTAGTAGTTTCTATATAAGGATATATATTTGGGAATCCACTCACTCTATCATTTACAAAAAAACCCAGGACATTTTTATTTACTTTTCATTATACTCATGTTTAACCTTAGATATTTCGGTAGAGTTCCCACTATGGTTTTATCTTCCTAGCATCCAAAAGATGACTAAATATTTTCGTTGATACCAACTATAGTGACCCTCTCTTCACATTCATAAAAATTACATAAATTTTATAAAATAATTAAAACATAATACAAATGGACACCCAAATACCATAAAATTCTAAGGAATTTGGAAACCTTGAAACATAAACAATGATACATAAGTGAATTAAATTATATAAAACTATATTCTTCTTTACTAGGACTCTTCTTATACACATAAAAAATTATATATAACCTCATAATCATGGGAAGGAAAAATAAAAAGGGTAAATATTAAATGGTGTGTAAGGGTAAACAATTGAGATTTGAATGCATAATCCGGAGAATATTTTTATGATAATGTGTTCATGAAAATAGACGATTATACCCTTCATATAAGATATTATCTAAATGAATCATGTCATAAAGTTTGGAATGTTATAGGAAAATAATAATACATAGATAATAAACAGAATCCATAAAGTCATAAAATAGGAAAAAACATGGGATTTTGGTAGACAAATAATCATATAAAATTATATCCATAGTATACAAGGCATCGCTACCAAGACCATATTAGTAGTATGGGATCACTCCCCATACCATCACGGTAGTCATGGTTTACTCACATGAACATCATAGTTGCATTATTTAACTCCAAATATCATATCAGTAGTCCTGGTTCACTTCTATGGCCATCACAGTAGTCAATTTTTATTCCCAAGTCCATCTTATTTTACCTATGACAAATAAATAATTACCCAATTCATTGGAGGGATATATAGGTCCCACACATCTCATAATGAAATCATATATACATGTTAAAAAATATCATAAATAACCATATCATAATCCATGAAATGAAATGGGTATTATAAACATTTATTCATATAATAACATATTTGAAAGAGATGGGTTTGATAATCATTTCATCATGAACATAACCTGTGAAAAGTATTGTGGTACAATATAATATAACCCATGGAAGAGAAATGAGTTTCATAAACATCATTCCATCAAAAGCTAATCTATTAATAGAAGTAATTTGAATGGAAACATTAGATGATTTCATCATTAAGTAATGTGTAATAACAATTGATGTTATTTTATATGGGAAATAATGTTTAAAATAAATTTAAAACATTTATTGAGAAAAATATATTTTCTTGTTTTAATTATCCTTTTCAAAACATAACACATTTTAAAACCATTTTCATTGAAAATAGATTTGAAAACATCTAATTGAAAATTTTAAAACCATAAAACATGTAACAAAATACTTTTTCCTTAAAAATAATCATACAAGAATTGATTTTTTTTTTGATATTTTTTTGAAGACCTTAGTTTTTAATACAGTATATTTTTTACCTGAGAGAGATAAATTCACATTTTACATAAAAACATTATCTTAAGTACCAATGAGAGTGAAAATGTGTAACATCCTAGGAAAATAAATAATATGATATTTTCATATTTATTAATATTTGTGAATTGAATATTAATATTACTTTAAAGGGGATGATATTTCTGATAGCGTATTGAACACGCAACAATGGGTTTCATTCAAATCTTATGTTGAACACAACATTCAGATATACTAAAAAATAATATAATATTATTATTATTATAAATGGAAGTTAACGCATAACTATTGTATTGGCTATAATGAATAGAACTAACTATAATATTATTAAACATATTTGTTAAATGTTTTTACATTTAACAAATAATATTTAGAGGCTTAAACTATGGATGAATCCAATTACAAGCATAAATACTATAATATTCTTTAAAAGGTTGATTTATCGCATATTAATGGAAAACCCTTTGTAAATATAGTTTTTTTCCATCATATATATATTTGAAAAAAAAATTATTATGTAGAATTGGGAAATAAAATTTTCTTTGGATGAATTTTTTTTTATTTTTCTGATAAAAATCATTTTTAATGAATAATAAAAATACTTTATTTTAGTTGAAAATTTCCTTTTAATCAAATTTATTTATATTTATATATTATCTTTTAAATTGGTTTCAAAATTTAATGAGATTATAATTTTTCCATTTAATCTAATTATGGTCATTGGATGTAATTTCACATTGAAATTGGACATACAAAAATATCAACCTTTTGATAGTTATTTTTTCTTAAAAACACGCTTTTTGGTTTTGACAACAAGCAATAATTTTAAATTAATTTATGAAATTTATTTGTTTTGAATTTGAAAAAATGTATTATATATTTGGAAACATGAGGTCCACATTTTTTTAAATAGGTAACTTTTATTTTTAGACATTATGAATAGTAACATCTGTAAATATTTTATTTACCATGGTTGAATGATAAATATGGTAAATAAGGGTAAGACATAATATTATAAATATCTTAAATTACTATAACACATGTTCTAATCATATTGGATAAAATATGGATGAACATGGTCATCTTTACGGCTATTTATGCACCCTAGAAATCTAATATTAATTGAAAATTAAACTCTATATAAATTTATTTAATGTTATTGAAAATGTAAAAAAACATATATCTCTTAGTAAAATAATTATTATATTTATGTTATATAAGTGATATGTTCGACTATATATAGTCATTAGAAAGATAAAAAAATTTCCTACATCATTGTAATTTATTTATAATTTTTAGACACCATATAAATAAATTTATTTATGACACAATGATGATGTAATGATTACCTTTTTAATGTCTATTTTAAATAAATGAGATCATAAATATTAAAATAAATTTATTTTGAAACATTTCATGTCATAAATGAAATTTATGGATGACTAAAACTTTTTATCTTTGGATTAATGTTGTTTGTTCTAATGAATGAAGTTGTTATTCTGTTTCTTAATATCCTAATATGAATAGTTTATAAATTGAGATAAATGAGTTTTTAAAATGAATATTGTTTTATTAAATGATTATATAGTCCTAAAAATGTAATATTCAGCCAAATGAAATATATAATGTTGAAAATTTCATTAATGATTCATTTGGGTCTCTGGGAATATTATTTTAATTATATTAACAATATAGTATGAATATAGACGAGAACATGGTAAAAGTTAAATTAGTTAACTATAGGTTAAAGCTAAAAGATAAGATTAAATTTATTACCTAAACTTGTATAAAACCTATTTTACGACCATATATTGAACAATAATCATATTAAAATATAATTAAATGAGTTTGGGACCATTTGAAATAGAAATTTAGTTTATAATAAGATAATTTTTTCAAACTTTCTTAAAGAGCCCCTCCTCCCACTTATAAAAAGCAATCACCTATAACAATTAATCACACCTCCTAAGCCCCTTGGATCGTGTATAACCTAACAAAATAAGCTCCCAACATACATATATTTTTTATATAATCCTTTCATAAGGCATAAGGAACTTCATGAAAGCCTTTTGGTTCAATCAAAAGAGAGTTACCCAATTTAAAGGTAACGTTTTCCCTCAAGTTCTTTTCTTTTTGTTTACTTCCTCACTACCTATTCACATGTTATTATTTTTTTACATACCAAAAATATTATAATCAATATACTAGGTTTTTTATCATTAGTATTCAAACAACACTTCCACATGCCTCCACGTAATGGATACGAATATACAGTTTCTGTGGAAGATGATCTACTGCCTCACAAAATGATGATTGTTCAATATTCTCCTACAATATATTATAGTGACTATTAAGATGGAAATGTATTTATATGTGATATATATTATATTTACATTTTCCCTGTTGTTTCTTTTCATTTATATCATACATTAATGGTTTCCATTATGTGTTAATTTGATAATTTAATTTGAGGAAGTGCTGATTACTGCACCTTAAATGTTAAATGACTCGTTAACACCATACATGGAACATATAAAAGATGGTGTTAATGAAATTATGTAACATATATTAAATATGATATTATACTGGAATAATAATATACCTCTGTATCATTTGGTTTTCATTCCTTTAAAAATGAACAAACGAAATGCAAGTAGCGTTCATGTGTTCGTACGACTTACCGTCTCAATGAACGATGCATTTCATTTCTTATATCCAAATGATATACACTATTATAAATACATATATACTAGATATTAATGATATATATGATATTTATATAATGAATAAAAATTTTATATAATGGACTTTTGACCACATGGAAAATTTGTAACTATAACAAGTTAATTTTTGACTCTCAAGTACCGAACATCGACAAAAAGACTGATATGAACTTGAATAATTATATGATTATTAGATAAATGTAATAAGTGAAATAAAAGGAATAATAAACCTGAAAAGTTTCTTAATTTATTATAAAAAACTTAAGATTATTATTCAAGGAAATAAAGAATGAACAAGACAAGTCAGACACAATGTAAGGGGTTTTCATCTCACTTTTTATTCCCATAGGATTCATGCTACATTTGCAACTATTTCCTTTTGTGTCGTGTATTTTCATACAATTATATTATTCATTGTGTAATATAATTTAATTTATGGGTATTTACATATTCATTTTATGATCCTTCTTTCATGTGGTGTAGGTTTTATAAGTTACTAAAATCTGTAAGGGAAACTTTCACCGTCCTCTTTTTGTCAAACACTTCTTTTAAGTTATGTATTTTTAAATATCCATTTTATTATAATGTAATATATTATTATTTATCCTTATTGTTTTAAATTATATTTCCATGTGATTAAATACCGTTTTCTCTCTCACAGAATCATTTTTTTAAGCGACGTCGTTAGACTATCAAAGTTATATAATAGAACTATGTAACCCAATTTCTATTAATTGGGTAAAACTACTATTTCTTGATTACGAAATGCTATACATACATTTGAATGACCTGTGATTGTTCTAAACTTAATATTGACTTATATTTGGTGTATTTATATTTTTCACACATAATTATATCATTTATTTGTCGTTAATCTAAAGATATGATCCTTGCAAGGGATATTGTCTAAATTTACATTCCATTGAGACTATTTTTCTTATATAAAAATTCACATTTATATTGTGTATATACTTCCCTTTGACATATTATATCACAAATCTCCTTATACCCATGATATTATAAAATTATATTAATGTCATTCCTAAATTATTTTTATTCAGGTGTCTCTCATTTGGTTAGGAACTATTTTACTAAAATATTGTTTTAAATGTTTTAAATAATTATTCTTCTAAATATTTATCGTTAATGTCCATGTTTTAAAAATGATTTTAAGGATTTATTTATATTTACATGAAGTTTTTGAAACTAAAATTTCATTCAAAATCATCAATATTATATGTGACACATTGATTTAAAAATATCTTTATTAAATGTTTCAAATGATTTTGAAAATGGTTTTATAAAGCGTTGATTATGTCAACATCTTGAAATTATATATTGTGATAGAAATGTGGAAATGTAATCTTTTCTTTTATGCTTGTTTTGTTGTGTTATGAATATGTTATGGTTATTGGGGATTTTTTACGTATACGGGTTGTTCCGTGATTAATCTAGGAAGGGTGAGCTCGATATATCTCTCAAAATGCATTGGGTAACATGATGGAGGTAAACGTTACTGTTTCTCCTAAAATATTTAGGTAATATATGGTGATGGGTATTCCAAATGTAACTCCTTATGTAGCTATGATAGCTACAATTCAAGTATGACATGGATGCCACATGTTAACTTTATGATTTATAATTTCTATGTTTCATTAATATATATTATGATTTTGTGAGGTATGTTAAAGATATTATGTTTTATAATTGAGAAGTACGATAATTTTATTTGTATGTATTCATCAACTAATGTTTCCTTTCCATATTTTATATCCCTTACTGAGATTTTTATTCTCATCCCATGTTTTTTAAATGTTTTCCATAAGACATCAATATGAATATTGTCAAGGATAGGATCATGGAAAAGTAATGATGTCTAAAACATGGAATTAGACATGTTTCATTTTTTATGAATTTTTTATAAAGAAATGGATATTGAGTAGAGGTGTCTACATGTAATATTCAAATTGTTATGTATATGTAATTACCTAATTATATAATTCTCAAAAACCAGAAAAGATCATAAATGTGAATTATTAACAAAATTCATGATTATGTAATGATTAAGGTCGGTTCCTTACAGCTGGAATCAGAGGTCAGTTTAGATAAATTTTGATGTTAGGGTGTTATTTATGAAAATGTGACATAACCATAATGGTTATCATTTTAGAAAGAGTCTTAGTTATTTGACATAAATCAAATGAATTTAAGATTAAATGAAAAATTATATCTTAGTTTTTACGCTCTTCATAAGATATTATATGATGATTTTACTAATATGCTCATACTGACATTTTGGGTTTTAGTAAATGGCTGAATCTAGAAGGAACCAATGTAACAATAGATATGAAGGAAACTATGGTGGTTTTATAAATGAGAAACTAAAAAAAATGGGATCTACCATGATAAATCTTGTTGTTAATGTATGTTATGGTTATTTTGTGGAATTTATCTCATTTTTTGAAATGTTTTATAATTTTATGGCTTTAGAAAAAGGACAACCCACATGAAGGGTGACAACCTGTTACATCCGGTAGGGCCGTATGAATCGAACACACAACTGAAGGGGAGATAAGGGTGCATCACCTACCACAGTCCTATGTGAAGTGCCTAGTTAGTATGACTTATTATTTTTAGTTAAATAATTTTATAGATTAAGAAAATGTTGATTTTTGGAACTTATGTTTTATCAAATGGATATCCTTAGTATAGGAAAATGATTAGGTGATTATGTGACAAAGGTTATTTTGGAATACATTATCTCTTTTGGGAATACTATATGTTTATGGAAAATAGAATACTATGAGATCTCATTTGTGGAGTAATGGGTGATATTTTATTTTAAATGAATCTATGTTTTTATTGTGTACATATGGTGATTTTCAGTTATTTATGTAAATGACTAACTAATCATATAGAATATTTTATTAGGTTAATTACACTTCAGTATGAGACTTTGAGAGTAGCATTTGTTATTTGGGGATAAATGTTAATATTTTTTGTAGAATACTATGTGATTGAATTGATTTGGGTTTTGGATTTCAATAATCGATATGGGTTTTATTGAATAATTTTAAGGAAAATTGTGTACTGAATGGTCTTTGTTGAACTTTGGGTACTGTTTGTTCAATTTTGGAGATTGAGAATAGTATTCATTTTTATAAAGGATTATTATTTTTGGTGATTATCTGATCATGTACTAACCATTTTGATTGTGTTTAATGTCTAAGGACAGGGGAAATATTTAGTTCATTTTTTTTAGATTATTTGATTATCTAAAAGTAGATTCTAGAACTTCAGGTATGAACAAGTCATCTTGAATACTAATCGTTTTTAGAAAAGATGAGTTTGATGTTGAATTTTATTAAAGGATGACATTGTAAATGAAAATTAAGTATTTTTTTAAGATCATAGTCTTGGTAGTAATAATTTTTTTTCAAATATATAAAAAAAATTGTTAGGACCCGTCCCTCAGGGCCCGTGCAGCGACTACCCAATGCTCACCATCCATAGGCGAGAGGCTGGCGACTAGCACCAAAATGTTTATTCTCTAAAACTAGAAGGAATTGCCTTTAAAGATGTATATAAAAATGGTTCTAGAACACAACAAGAAAAAACAGTGAAGTAAATCGCTAGAGTAAAAGAGTGCTGAAAGTAAAGGGGCCAAAATACAAGCCCAACTGAAAGTACAAGTATAACTGAAAAGTAAAAATACAACTGAAAGTAACAATAAAACTAAAAATGAAAAATAGCTTCCGAGTCTACCTATAAGAATCCTACCTGTAGGGTGGGGACAAATCTCCACTTCTGCACTCCACGTCCACTTGTCTCCTCCACGTACCGTCTAGTTTTGGTTCCCTCAAACCTCAATCCAATTGTTCATCGTCTACACAAGAAACCACAAGGTGTGGGCCTAACTCATGCAGGGGTGAGTATAACAATACTCATTAGGGACCCCAAGACCCTCGAAGGTCTACCAAAGTTCCACAGAGGAAAGAACTCAATCACAAAACAAGAAGTAGCCAAAAACACTACTTAGTTATATTCTTATACATATACCTATGTTATCATGAAATACTCGTATCATAAATTTGTAAAGAATATCATATAGGTAAACCCAAAAAGGTAAAGTTACCACACAAGTATCACCATGAATATATCAATACAAAGGTAAAATCACCACATAGGTATCACTACGACGATAATGGACTCAGCCCACACCAGGTATATTCTTTGGGTGTAACTGTAGCATCATCAGTCAAAAATGTCAAACACCTCAACTACTGGTGAACTCATCCCATATCGAGTACAGTGGGCCTACCGCGTCACATAGAGGTGCTTCCCACTATCCATGGACTACTGAGGCACTCTTTCTTTCGATTATTGTGGGTCTGTCGTGTCACACCGAGGCGTTCACCACCATGGCCTCTTGATGTACTCATCTTGTCGAGTACTGTGGGTCCACTGCACCACACAGAGATGCTCACCACTGTGGCATGCTGAGGTACTCTTCCTGTCGAGTATTGTGGGTTTTCTGCATCACACAGATGTGCTCCACACCGTGGGGTGATGAGGTACTCCTCCTATCGAGTACCATTTAACTTCCATGTCACAGAGAGTCATTTCCCACCTTGGATTTTCCGTTTCACATAGATGCACTACCCACTGGGCCATTGAGTCACACAGAGTCGAAAAAATAGTAATCATCAAGAAGTCTTCAGGTCTCATCCAATCATAGAGTTTCATACATAATGTGGATGGGAGAACCTCTCCTCAAACCATCAATTTTATTTCAATCGACTTTGAGCTCCATTAAGAAGTAACCCGATGATCTGTCATGTCATAAGGGTTCCAACGTAATAGATGGTGCGTTAACTAGACACCTGGTCTATAGGTTATAGGTATTTTAGTGCTGAGGCCCCAAATGGATTCGGGTACAATCCAACCTAGGTAGACTTCAAAATTATCCAAAAACCTTATGGGGTATCTCAAAATTATGTCCTTGTCATAAGTATACCAATGTCGTAGACAGTTCGTCAAACAGACATTCGATTCTCAAGATATGGCCATTTAAGTGTTTCTGGGCCCGGTTGGGTCCGGGTCCGGTTTGACCCGTTCAGACCGACCTGGCCCAACCTGGTCTAGGCAAGGGCGCGGAGGGATTGACCCTAAACGGGGAGGCCCACAAATGCATCCTGCAAGGGCGGCCCGACCCGCAATGGGGTAGCCCGAAAGGGCGGCGTGACTTGCAAAGGGGGTGGCCTGCAAAGGGTTGTCTGCAAGAGGCGTCCTAACCCGTTAGAGGGGAGGCCTGCAAGGGGCAGCCCAAACCATAAGGGGAAGCCCACAAAGCGCGGCCTACAAGGTGAGGGCCGCAAATGGAGGCCCTCAAAGGGCATCCCACAAAGGGAGATGCGACTCGTATAGGGCACGACCCGCAAGGGAGCGGCCTGATAGGGCGGCGGCCTGTACAGGGGGTGGCCATGTAGGGCATTGGCCCGGGAGGGCGGTGGCCCGACCACAAGAGGCATGACCCACAAGGGCGTCTTCCCTAGCCACCACCTGGGGGAGAGACCCCCTATTTTACTGAACGGCCAAAGGCCATTTTTTTTAAACGGCAGCACTACATGGGTGCCACCAAGTCACTGCGGAACCTGCCAGAGGCGCGGATTCAGCCTCCACCACTGTGGCTTTATCTGTGGACTCCTACTCCCCGGCATCGCGCGACGGCGCACCTCCCTTCCCATTGACTACCATATGATGATCAGGCCACCTTCTTCGACTGTCACATATGACGTTCCATGACCCCATTCACACCGGCGATGCATGACAGTGCGCCGCAACTCCTCTACAGCTGGCCGATGATGGCCGTTCTAATGACCACCGAGACATTGTGTCATGGCCTCCTATTCCAGTGTGAATTGGTGCATTCCTTCCTCATAGCCGGTCAGTGTCACCACACTGGCAGTCTTCCATGGAGGCGCAAGGATATAGAAAATTAGAGGAGGGTCTGGGCCTAGTTCGTTAGGCCCACGCCCTCTGTGTTATCTAGTAACGTAAGGGAGGTTAAAGGGTTCAATAAACTCTTGGGATTTAAATCAAAGTAATTCAATGAAGGATACCCTAAAATAACCTCCCAAAAAAGTGAATGAACCATGGGTCAACACATTAGTTGGTTGACCAGCGTTCATCCTATTAGTCAAGAATGTTGAAGAGGAAAAAAATCATTTAAAAATTGTAAAATAATAAAACCTCTACCTCGTCACCCATTGGAGAGTGTTTGTGGCATGAAGGTGTGTTGATGGTCTTCGTTCCCGCAACAAGTTCCCTACAACGCCGCTCATATGTCGTCTTCCAGTTTATGGTTCACTGTCACCCATCACCTCTTGCTGGGATCAGCTTCGTCTTCTAAGGGTCCAGCATAATGGTGCTCCTTAAGCACTTCGTAGAATGAAGATGTTGTTCTGGTACCTTTCCCCAAGCTCCATATATATATGAGAGGGGGAGGGTAAGTAACGACATTGTAATTTAATGGGGCTCATTAATTAAGATGCTTCTGTATTCCCCAATGGCGTTGTTACATAGTTTGGGTAGGACAATCCATTTATTGGATTGAAACATCATTTTCCCCACCCATTTTTTGTCTGTTGGAGGATATGAAATAAAAATAATATAGTAAAATTATTTTACTTCATTTAGTTTCCAAAGTCAAAAAATGAAACTTTTTTTCCAAACATATTGCGGTCAATGTAAAGTCTCTATTAAGAAAATCCAAGCACTGTGGATTCAACGGTGAACTCAGATTTATCATCTGAGCATTGGTTAATAACATAGAAAACACCACTCAGGCATTTACAAAACGCACCTAAAAAAAGGTCAATAAATTATTAATGTTCACCCTCATCCCCAGCAAGAAAAGGTTAGCTCTGCCTAAGGATAACATGGCCCAACTAACTCCATTGTACACTATGATATTCATCCCGAGTTACTGTTTAGAAGTTATGGATTTTTCAATAAAATAATTGTCACTTAATTATTTTATTTATGGTGAAAACTAACTTTTATTGGTGGCATGCGCCCGACAGTGTTAGTAACATCACAAAGAGATCATAACCTCATGAGACCAGTGGTGGTCTCGGATTTTTAATCTGAGTTATCATTCATGTGTTATAATCTTTTAAAAAATAAAATTATTTTATTTTATTATTTAATTTAAGGTTATGCCATTTTCAGGTTTTCTCATAGAAGGCATGTGATGACTAAACTTAAGTCGCACCTAGGGTAAACCCGCCATCCTAAACACGACAATTCCCTCAGACTTCTGATCCGAGTAACCATTTAATAGTTATTCAAATTTTTCAGTAAAACCACTTATGCACGCTAATTATAGCTTAACAAAATATCAATGGATCATTATGGGCACTCCGGGCCTCGAAATCATGCGTCGTCATATTTTATAGTCTTGAAATAATTCCATATAAATAAAAACAATTATACAGAAATTCTAGGACATTAAATTCTCCCTACCTTAGGTATTTATCTCCCTGAAAGCCAAAAAAAAGGAAAATCAAACAGAAGAGGGTATTGTGCAAAAATATGAGCCTTTCACTACCATGTTCTCTCCTGGATGTCCCCGTGCTACCACCAAACTCACACTGGAGGGATCAAACGTCCATAAAGGACTCACTCATCTTGATCCGCTATCTCCACCGGGAACTCTATAAATGTCACCCCATCACTAATGTTAAACTCTCCCTAGTAGATAACAAGCAATGGATCATACACGCATCTCCTCATCTATGACACATGGAAAAAATTATTCACATAGTGTATCTGTGGGGGAAGAGATAAATGGTACACCACCTCATCCACTCTAATGAGAATCTATAAATGTCCGATGAACCTCGGTGATAGCTTGCTGCCCCAGCCAAACCTTCATAGTCCTCGATGAGGAATGACTTGCAATAATACATTTTCCCACTCCTGGAACTCCAATGGTCTCTATCTCTGGTTAGCATAAGACTTCTTTCACTGCTTGCATTATCCCTGGCCACCAGTACTAATGCTGGAATTCCTGGTACAACTTCACCACACAAGGATGTACTACTAGATGGGACATATGTAACACCATCAACACCTCCTCTCATAGTGACACTAGTATCATGGTATGTCCTTTTAAGATGATTAAGTGCTCACCACCTTCATAAAATCCATCTGGTGCCTATCCTGAGGATATATGAGAACATCGAGCATCATAGTCATAGTCTCCAAGTTGCATCTCCCTGAATCACTGAAGGAGTGGTGGATTGATTGGCATAGACTAGACGTAAGCTACTCCATCACTATCTATGAATGATATTCGCATCACTAACAGCTGCTCTGATGCTTCCCTCAGCGTTGGAGACTAGAGAACATGTTGAGTGTGTCTGCTACAATATTCTCCTTCACAGGGGTATAGACTATCACAAAGTCACATTCATGGAGGTACTCTATCCATCTTCATTGTCTCATCTCCTTAAAGCTCTACTGACATTTCTCCATCCACAGGAAAGCCTTCCCCCTTCTTCGTCAAAGATGAAAAGGGTGCCTCTACCCTGGAGAAGTCCGGTAGAAAACTCTAGCAGTACCTAGCCCAAGAAGAAGTCCCTATCCCTTTAGATATGTAATCCTAGAAACATATTTTATAAATATTTTCCTCATGATCTGCCACTTCTATTTGGAACTGAATACTCAAAACCTCTACTGCCACAAGGGTAAGGTTGGCTGAATTAAGAGTGATCGATTCCACCCTCCTATGCATGAGTTTATCATGTGCTTCTTGGGTTTCATTTTCTCCACTGACCAAAGAAAATACTATTCCAACATTGTAGGTAAAGCAAAAACTTTTTCCCTAATAGATTCAATATGAGTATGAACTGTAGATGTCCAGTCCATAACCAAAATAACATCATATGGCCTCGACACTGCCAGCAATATGTTCCAACTGAAACTCTATCCTCAAGGATTAGATCACATCGTCGACATAAGTGTGATTATCGAGCCTCCTCCCAAAGGTATCACTGGATGTGAGGGTCAAGTCAATGGTTTTCTCAGAAACTCTAAGAATTCGACAAGATTTGAGGAAGGGAGGAATGATTGGTACCTATTTTCATTAATATGACAACTAGTAGTAGAAAAAATCCGTACCTAGAATCATTCCTAGAGCCCCTAGGTCACTCCCATAGACCTCATGAATCTACTCTCTTCCCCTATCCTGTAGCTCCCTAAGCCTAGTGGGGACCACAAAGGGGGTGTTTGTAACATGACAAAATGTAAACCACCTCATGATGCTCTCCTAGTTCTACTTCCACATCTGTAGCCATGCAGATTCAACTATCTCTATCACATCCACTTCCCGAGACATTTTACATGCCCATGTCTCTGAGACTGGTGTCGGTTTTCTATCTTCCCACTGCTAACATTCACTGGTTGTATCTGCTCATCCAAAGAACATTCAACCACAAAGGTTCTTTCAAGCACCGTAACATAAGTATGAATTTATAGAGGAATAGTTTCGGCTTGAATATCATTAAACACACCTCACTCAACAGTCCAAGCCCTGAAGCAATGATCATATCGTATTCATCGAGTACCAGTAATGGTCTGTACACCTCGTTGAATACTCAGCTACTTACATGTCATCCTGCCAAAGCTGTATAAGCTCTAAGGAAGTCTCAACCAACTCCTGAAGCTAGTCCTTAGCTATGTAGGAGTCGGGATCACCTTGGAACCAAAGGGGTATCTGTTGCTGAAACATGTGCAAGGAACTAAGCCTACATGTGTCCTCTACTGGTACTGCCGGCTGTAACCACTGACCAACAGGCTGTGATATAGATGGTACACTACCCGAAGGAACCATCTTGGGAAATAGTCCATGTATCGAAGCCTCATTACCGTACAAACCATCCTCATGGTCACATACTAGAAAATACAAGAATCTAGAATCACCATATACCCAAATGGTGTCCCAAATAGGTGGAAAAACTCTAGAAATAGCCTCTAACCAGTCCTCAGCTACCTAGAAATCTGTATCGCCTAAAAACCTTAGAGGACTCTACCGTTTGAACTCATGAAACATGATTAGTCATCATGCACTCTCTACTGGTGGGGCTAGTGGTATATACTGCCCAATGGGTGGTGGCGCTACAAGTGGACCACTCGAAGCTGATAACAACATAAAAGGGCCCTACACCAGAGCCTCTTCGCTTTTTGGGCCGTCATCGTGTACTCTCTCAGAAATCCTAGCTGGATGTCTATGTGGCAGCATCCTCATGATGAACAGGTGCGCCATGGTCACTAAGTTATACTTGGTGAGATGACTCCAAGGGAACAAAAGATTTTTTTTGAAAACACATGCAATCAGTATTTTTGTGCACTGAGTTGGAAATCAGAATTTACGGTCCTAGTGTATGGATACATCGACCACCGCACTAAAACTGGAGTCCACGAACTAAAAACCACACTCAAAAAACTTAACCCTTTAACCAAATTAAAAAGATTAGATTCCTAGTTTTTTGGAAGAACCGAATCCTCTAATAAAACTTTGTTAGGAAAACAACTTACGTGTTCTAATTAGAGTATATAAAACATTGAAGTATCATTCTAGGCTCTCCGGGCCTCAGAATCACGAACCGTTATATTTCGCAGTCTCAAAATAATTCTATATAAATAAAAAATTTATTTGGAAATTATGAGACATTACATTTCAATCAATGGAAAGACCACAATAAAATAACAATAAGTAGACAAAAACTCAACATACGTATATGCCCATACATAATCCTATGTTATCAAGATATGCTCGTCTCATAAACGAGGGAAGAATATCACAAAGGTAAAACCACTAAGGAAAAAGTACCACATAGGTATCACCACGAAGATATCACCACGAAGGTAAAAACCCCACACAGCTATCACCACAAAGATAAATGACTTAGCGAACTCTAGGTTTATTCTAGGGTAGTAATCATACCATCGTCAATCACAAATGTCAAACACCTCGGCTTTTGGAGAAATCCTCTTCTATCGAGTATAGTGGGAATGCGTGCCACACAGAGGTGATTCCCACTATCATAGGACTAATGAGGAGCTCCTCCTATTGAGTACCATGGGCATGCCATGTGAAATAGAGGTTCTCCACACCGTTCCCTCATAAGGTACTCCTCCTGTCATGTACCATGGGCCTGTTGTGTCACATAGAATCACTCCCTACTGTGGCCTATTGAGGTACTTCTCATGTTGAGTATCGTGGGTCTGATGCATCACACAGAGGTTCTCGCCACCGTGGGCCTGCTACGTCAAATAGAGGTGCTCCCAGCTAGGCCGTCAAGTCACAAAAAGTTGAAAAAAACAACATTTTCAAGTAGTGTTTAGGTTTCATCCAACCGTAGGTTTCCCTACATAGTGAGCATGAGAGAACCACTCCTCAGGAAATCGATCATATTTCATACGGAATGGAGCTCTACAAGGATGTAACCTGATGATCTGTCACGTCATAAGGGTTCCAACACAATAGACGGTGCGTCAACCAGACGCATGTTATGTATGTTATATAAATTTTAGTAAAGAGTGCCCTGTTGGATTCTGGTACGATCTAACCAAGCAAAACTCCAACATTCTGCAAAACATTCATGGAGTATCTCAAAAGGACCACCTTGTCCTACGGATCCCAACGTTGTAGATGGTTCGTCAAATGGACGTCTGGTTTCAAGATATGAGCTTTTAAGTGTTTTGGGGCCTGGGTTCGGTCCAAACTAGTCATAACAACCCGACTGGACCTGGTTTGGGCGGGTCCACGATGGGCTCGGACTACAGGGCCGATGTCTGGCCCGACCCTCAAGGGTGAGGCCTGCAAAGGCATCCCACAAGGGTGGACCAGTCCTCAAAGGGGCGGCCCACAAGGGGTGGCCGAACCCATATGGGAGGCCCGTAAAGGGAATCCCACATGGGGTGGAGATACCCGTATAGGGCACCACCCATGAGGGGGCGGCCCGGGAGGACAGCGGCCCGCTAGGGCGGCGACCCGACTGCATGAGACGTGACCCGCCAGGGGGTCTTCCCTAGTAGAAAATGGGGGGAGTAACCCCCAGTTTTCCCAAACGGTCAAAGGAAATTATGTTTTAGTGGAACGACGATACCACATGGGCGCCACCCGGTCTTCACAAAATCCACCAGAGGCATGGGTTCGACTTCCTCTATCGTGGCTTCGGCCGCGGCCTCCTGCTCACCGGCAGAGCACGACGGCGCACCACCCATCCCTTCCGCGAGAGGACGATGAGGCAACAACCTTCTCCAACTACCAAAGCTGATGAGCCCCGACCCCTTGCACACTGGTGGTACGTGAAGACACATCGCACCTCTTCCATTGCTGAATGGTGCCGGACGTTCTAATGAAAATCATGGAATTGTTCCGCGACATCCTATTGTGTCGTGCGTTGGAAAAATCCCTCCTCGAAGCTGGTCAGTGTCACCACACCGGCAATCTTCCATAGAGGCACAAGGGTATATAAACGTAGCGGAGGGTCTGGGCTAGGTTCATTAGGACCGTTTCCTTTGCGTTATCCCATAACATAAGGGAGGTTAAAGAGTTCAATAAACTCTTGGCATTTAAATCAAGATAAATCCCACCAAGAATCCATGCAATAACCTCACGCAAAAATGAATGAATCACAGGTCCACCCGTTAGTCGGTTGATGCACATTATTCGTATAATTATAGAATAGGGAAGGGGAAAATCATTTAAAAATCATAAATGAATAAACCCCCTACCTCGTAACCCGTTGGAGAGTGTCTGAGGCTTGAAGGTTGGTTGTTGTTCTTTGTTCCCGCAATAGGTTCCCAATGACGTTGCTCATACCTCATCCTATGGTTCATTGTTCGGTGTCACATGTAACCTCCCATTGTGATCAGATCTATCTTTTAAGGGTCCAGTGTCGCAACACTCCTTCATCACTTCATTTCTTGGTGAAGTTGTGC
Source organism: Viscum album (assembly GCA_963277665.1). NCBI lineage: Eukaryota > Viridiplantae > Streptophyta > Magnoliopsida > Santalales > Viscaceae > Viscum > Viscum album. The sequence continues at coordinate 583,942,284 of OY728141.1, read as the reverse complement.
TAGTACCTTCACCCAAGCTATATATATATAGGATAGGGGGAGGGTATGTAACAACATTGGAATTTAATGGGGCTCATTAATTATAAAGATTCCTAATTCCCTAATGACAGTGTTACTTAGGGTTGGAAGGTAATGCCATTTGTTGGTTTGACACATCGTTGGACCCACCCTTTGCTTGTCTGTTGGATGATATGAAATAAAAATAAAATAATAAAAATCAATTTATTTTATTTTAAAAAAATTCACAAAACATACTTTTTCTCTAGACCTACTTTGGTCAAAGTAATGTATCCCTTAAGAGAATCTAGGCGCTGCAGATTCAACGGTGTCCTTAGATTTTTAATCTTACAACCAGTTCAAAAGTTAAAAAATACTACTCACACATTTACTGAACGTACCCAAAAAAAAGGTCAATAAATTATTAACGGTCACCTTTGACTCGGACCGGTCAAGGTTTGCTCCACCTAAGTAGAAAATGCCCAAAAAAACTCAAAGGTACTCTCCAATTTTTATTTTGATATACCGTTTTGAAGTTATGGATTTTACAATAAAATATTTGTCATTTAATTATTTTATTTTTGGCCAAAACATAACATTCAATGGTGACTCGTTCCAGCCAATGTTAGTAACTTCCTAAAGATAGCATACCCTCATGAGATCAACGGTGGTCTAAGATGTTAAATTTGAGTTACCGTTCATGAGTTATAAGAATTTGAAAAATAAAGTAATATTATTTTATAATTTTATTTACAATTATGCCATTTTTGGGTTTTCTCACAGAAGGCCTATGCTGAAAAAAGATAAGTTTCTCATAGGGTAAACCCGCCATCCTAAACACAATGGTGCCCTCAGATTTCTAATCTAGGAAACTGTTTAATATTTAATCAACTTTTTCAGGAAAACTTCTTACTCGCATTAATTAAATCTTAACAAAACATTGACGGATCATTACGAGCCTTCAAGGCCTTGGAATCACACGCCGTTAGACTTTACAGTCTTGAAATAAATCCATATAAATAAAATAATTTTATTGAAATTCTGGGACATTACAATAATATTCCATCAAAAATGATAAATGATTTCTTTTATCAATATACTATTTCCCAAAAAAAGATTTATTGTATTAATGTGGTTACACTACTAGAAATTTAGTATACACCAATGGTTTAAAACTGATGGTAAAGGATGTATAACCATTGGTAAAACATATACCAAGGGTTTGCCACACCGTTGGAAAGAGAGTTGTGGGGATAGGCTTATACCAACAAGTATTGAAATAACCATTGGGATAAGCCACCAAAAAAACATATTCTAGCTCTTAATGGTTTAGAAACAGTTTCCATAGACCTTTACCAACAGTTTCTAAAAACCGTTAGTAAAGATTTTGAAACATTGGCCTTTACCAATGGATTCTGAAACCATTGGTAATGATTGAACAAATAGGCTTTTGAAAATAGTTTTTGAAAATTGTTGGTAAAGATTGAGTGTAACAGACATTTACCAATGGTTGTAAACTGTTTGTAATGAGTGGGTTTTTCAATTTTATACCAAATGTGTGGGAAACTGTTGGTATAGATCCTACAATTTACATAAGCATGCAGCTTCCATATGGCCATTTACATGCATAATAATACAAAATTCAGAATACATAATACCTATAATTTTATACCACTGGACTATAAATTCACTTCAGGTTTATAATGATCTCCCCCATTGAAAACCGCAAAATATTATATTATGTCTTATTCTTGATTTTTTTAATATGTGTGTTGAGTTGAATGTAGAATATATCATTATAAAGGATCTATTATACAACCCCTAATTTGAGTTATTTCAAAATGGTATCACATGTTGAGTTTATTAATGTATAATCTTTATTTCTAGGTTAATTATCTCTTATTTTCTGTGTTATCCCATTCAGAAATAACATAGATTAACCAAATTCTCTTAGGGGGTGTCTGGGGGTGGGTGGGGGAGAGGGGGGGCTGTCAACGGTGGTTGGGGATGTCCAAGGGTGTACTGGGAGTCTAGGGGCGTGGGTGGGCTATCCAAGAGGGTGGTAGGGTTGTCCAAGGGCTAGGGGCTATCCAGGGATGGGTGGGCTATACACAGGGGTGGGGGATGTTCAGAGGGGTAGGGTGTGTCCACAGAGGTGGCAGGACTATCCAAGGATGTAGGGGTGTTCAGGGGGTGGGCGGGCTGTCTATTGTAGATGGGGGGTTGTTTGGGGGGTGGGTGGGATGTCCATGGGGGTGGAAGGGATTTCCAGTAGGTAAGGGTGTATATGGGGTGGGTGGGCTGTCCACGAGGTTTGGGGGGTGTCCACAGGGGTGGGGGTGTCCTGAGGGGTGGGGGGCTATCCGGGGGGTTGGGGGGATGTCTATGGGGGTCAGGGGTGTTCAGGGGGTTGGGGGTGTGTGGGGATGGGGGGTCTCTAGGGTGTGGTAGGGGTGTCCAGGGGGTGGGTAGGTTGTCCATGAGGGTGGGGGTGTCTAGAGGGGTATGGGTTGTCCAGGGGGTGGGAGGGCTATCCACAGGGGTTAGGGAAGTCCAGGGGGTACGAGGTGTCCAGGGGTGGGTGGGATATCCATGGGGGTGTCAGGGATATCAGGGGGTACGAGGTGTCCAGGGGGTGGGCAGACTGTCCATGGGGTGGCAGGGATGTCTAGGGGTAAGGGGGTTGTAGGGGCTAGGTGGGCTCCCACGTGGGGTGGGGGATGTTGAGGGGGTATGGGATGTCCTTGGGCATGGGCGGGATTTTCACGGGGGTGGCGGGGATATCCTAGGGGTAGGGGGTGTTTAGGGGTGGTGGGCGGACTGTCCACAAGGACGGGGGGATTTCCATGGGGTATTGGTGTCAAGGGGGTGGGAAGGCTGTCCACGAGGCTGGTATTGCTGTCTAGTGGCGTACGAGGTGTCCATGGGGGTGGGAGAGCATTCCACGGGGGTGAGGGATTTCCATGGGATAGAGGTGATCATAGGGATGTCAGGGCTATCTAGGGGGTAGGGGTTGTCTAGGGGGTGGTCGGGCTATCCATGGGGCTGGGGGCAGTCCACAAGGGTGGTGGGACTGTCTAGGGGTTTGGGGCTATCCACAGGGTGGGCGGGTTTTACAATGGGGTTTTGGGGTGTCCACGAGGGTGGGGGTGGGAGGGGGTGTTTGTGGGGAGGCAGGCTGTCCACGAGGGTTGGGGGTGTCTATAGGGGTGGGGGGTCCAGGGGGTGGGTGGGTGATATCCAGGGGGTTGGGGGGCTATCCACGGGTGTTGGTGGTGTCCAGGGGATGGGGATGTCCGAGGGATGGGGGTGTATGGGTAGTGGTGGGGGTTTCTAGGGGGTGGGCGGGATATCCATGGGGGTGAGGGATGTTCAGGGGGTACGAGGTGTCTAGGCGGTGGGCGGGATTTCCACCGGGGTGGCAAGGCGATCCAGTGGGTACAGTGTGTCCATGGGGGTGTGTGAGCTGTCAATGTGGGTGTTGGATATCCAAGAGGGTACAAGATGTCCAGGGGTGGGCGGGCTGTCCACGGGGGTGGAGGGGCTGTCCAGGGGGTAAGGGTTGTCCATGGGCGGGCGGGTTGACCATGGGGTGTTGGGACCGTCCGGGGTGGTACATGATGTCCAGGGGGTGGGCGGGCTATCCACGGGGGGTGGCGGGGCTGTCCGGGGGGAGGGGGTAATGGTTTCCTGGGGGTGGGCATGCTTTTCACAATGGGAGTGTTCATGGGGTTGGGGTGTCCAGGGGTAAGGGGTGTCCAGGGGGTGGGCGGGTTGACCATGGTGGTGGTGGGGTTGTCCAGGGTGGTACGAGATGTCCAGGGGGTGGGTGGACTATCCATGGGGGAGGTGTGGCTGTCCGGGGGGAGGGGGGTAGGGGTGTCCTGGGGGTGGGCAGGCTTTTCACAGTTGGATTGTTCAGGGGGTTGGGGTGTCTAGAGGTGTGGGGGGGGGGGGGTTGTCTACATGGGTCGTGGGAATATCTAGGGGGTACGAGGTGTCGAGGGGGGTGGACGGGCCATCCACAGGGGTGGCGGGGATGTCCAGGTGTATAGGGGTGCCCAGGAATGTGGGGCGGCCTGTCCACAAGGGTGGGGCTGTCTATGGGGTAGGGGGTGTCAAGGGGGTGGGTGGACTATCCACGAGGGATGGTGGGGTTTTCTAGCGGGTACGGGGTGTCTGGTGGTGGGGGGGGCTTTCCATGAGGGTGGTGGGGCTATCCAGTGGGATATGAAGGTGTCTCGGTGGGGGGGGGTGCTGGCCACGAGGGTGGGGGTGTCTACTGGTGTACGGGGTGTCCAGAAGGTTGGGGAGGGTATAACACGGGGGTGGTGGGCCTGTCCAGGGGGTGGGAGTGTTGTCCATGGGGGTGTGGGATATCCAGGGGGTTGGGGGTATCCAGGGGGAGGGTGGGCTCTCCATAGGGGTGGCTGGCTATCCAGCGGGGGTACATAGTGTCCGGGGGGGGCTGTTCGTGGGGGTGGTGGGGTTGTCTAGGTGGTAGGGGGTTTGCAAGGGTGGGTGGGTTGTCCTAGTGTGTTGGGGATTTGAAGGGGGTCATGGGTGTCCTGGGGGTGGGCGGGTTGTCCACAGGGGTGGTCGGGGCTGTACAGGGAGGTACGTGGTGTCCAAGGGGGTGGTCGGGCTATGTACGTGGGTGGTGTGGCTGTATAGGGGAGTATGGGTGTCTAGGGGGTGGGCGGTATGTCCATGTAGGCGACAGGGGGTGTGTCTAGTGTGGGAGGGGTGTCCATGAGGTGGGAGGGCTATCCACGGGGTTGGAAGGGCTGTTCCGGGGGGTACAAAGGGTCTAAGGGGTTGGGATGGCTATGCATGGGGGTGGATGGGATGTCTAGGGGTGTAGGGGGTGTCCAGGGGGGTGGGGTGGAATGTCAACTACGGTGGCGACTTCCCGGGGGGGTTGGGGGTGTCTAGGGGGTTGGCGTGCAGTCTACGAGGGTAGTGGGGTTGTCCAGGGGTACGAGGTGTGCAGAGGGGTGGGGGTTGTTCATGAGGGTGGAAATTCTATCTAGGAGAGTACGGGGTGTCCAAGGGGGAGGTGGGCTGGCCACAGGTATGAGGGGGATTCCAATGGTGTACGAGGTGTACAACAGGGTGGGCGGGCTATCCCCAAGTGTGGAAGGGTTTTCTACGGTGTAAGGGAGTTCCAAAGGGTGGTCGGGCTATCCATGGGGGTGGGGGGCTGTCCAAGGTGTCAGTGGTGTGCAGGGGATGGGCTGCCATGGGGGTTGTGGGGCTGTCCAACGTTGTACAGGGTGTCCAGAGGGGTGGGAGAGATGTCCACGGGGGGTGGCAGGGCTGTCTAGAGGGTAGGGGTGTCTAGGGGGGTTGGCGGGCCGTCCACAAGGGGGGCTATCTAAGAAGACTGGGGCTTCTAGGGGGTGGGCATGCTATCCATGGGTGTGGTAGGGCTATTCGAGGCGTGCATGAGGGGAGGGTAAGAGGTGTCCATAGGGTGGGAAGGCTTCCAAAGAGGTGGTGGGGCTCTCTATGGGTTTAGTTAGTGTCTAGGGGGTAGGTGGGTTGTCCAATGTGTTGGGGACTATCTATGGGGTATAGGTGTCTATGGGGGTGGGCGGGCAGTTCACAGGGGTTGGGGGTGTCAACGGGGGTGAGGGTGTCCGTGGGGATGTGGGGAGGGGTGGAGTTCTGTGGGTGGTGAGGGTGTCTAGGGGGGTGGGTGGGCTGTCCACCCAGGGGGTGTCCATCGGGGTATGGGGTGGGCGTGCTGTCCATGGGGGGTGGCAGGGCTGTCCAAGGGGTATGAGCTATCCAGGGGGTATGGGGTGTCTAGGAGTGTGGGTGGGTAGTCCACACGGGTGGGGGGGCTATCCAGGGGACATGGTGGTGTCCAAGAGGGGGTGGACGGGATTTCCTTGGGGGGGTGGGGTTGTCCAAGGCGTAAGGGGGTCCATGGGGGTGGTTGGGCTTTCCATGGGGGTGGGGGATGTCCAGTGGGTAGGGGGTGTCTAGGGGGTGGGTGAGATTTTCCCGGGGTATGGGGTGTTTAGGGGGTGGGGGTGTCCGAGGGTGGGGATGTCTCGGGGGTATGTGTGTTATCCATAGGGGTGGGGGATATTCAGGGGTGTACGCGGTGTCCATGGGGGGGGAGAAGGCTATTTATGGGGGTATGGGGTGTCCAGGGGTGGTCGGGTTGTCTAGGGGGTATGTGGTGTCCAAGGTGTGCTGGGGATGGGGGTGTCCAAGGGTGGGGAGAATCAATCACTGAAAATCATCAAGTCGTGTTTTATTATTTATAGATATCGAAATAAAGATAATATGACCTACCAAATCACACATTTATTCAAGAAAAACAAATCAATAAAAATAAAATGTCATTAATATAAGTCAAAAATTTAATAGATCAATCTATCCTTCATCACTATCTCTATCGTCACCGAGATCATCAGCCTCACACTCACCCTCATCTTCATCCCCATATTGGTCTCCTCCCTCCTTAATGCCCTCCTCCTTACCCTCGTACTCTGCCTAAGCCTCCTGATTTCCCTCCCCCCCCCCCTCCGCCACCTCATTCGCCTCCTCCTCCGCCTCAGCCTCATCCTCTCCCTCATCCACCTCCGCCTCAGCCTCTTCCTATCCATTGTCTCGACAACCACTATAACATCAACCTGGTGCACCATACATATAACGCATCAATGACATATATTCATCGCAAGCTGTGATGTCCTCTAGTGGATGTGTTGGACAGAAAACTTCCATATGTTTCATAAATGTAATGTTTTCCCTATCATACTATTCTACCATCTATGTGGCCCTTTTTCAGCCTGTTCTGCCTATGCCTTACCCTTCTAGAACTTAGTGTCACTAAAAATCATAACAGATGAGTTCAAAAACCTCGTCAGAGCTATACTCTTACCAGGTCCGCAGCGTACTCTACCGTGGTGCTCATCTCCCAACAACTGGTGTAAGTGATTGGTTGGCCCACAATTTTCCGGTTCTTAGGTATAAAGGGCCTCTAAATTAACCTTTTACAAATATAAAAATATTTTTAAGTTTCACAATAGAGATTATAATTTTAAATCAATAATTTAATACTTACAATATGCTGTTGAGTAGGATCAATAATGGTAGTTCCATCATTCTTCCTTCTACTCGAGAAAAACAGATTTGCTCGAGGGACACATCATTCTATATTAAATATATACCTCTACAATGACATGTAATATAGGAAACCACAATTAAAAATAGTATACCAATAATTAATTTCATAACTAAAATTATACAAAAACTTTTGCAATCAAATAAATTATAGAGGAAGCAATAGAAAGTGCAAGTTGTAATGAAAAATTATAAACTATCATACCTTCTTCCTCTCATGATCCGACATCATAGTATGTCCTAATGTGTGGAGGTATTTTTTATCAAAAATAGTTTTTTTCCTCTAAATTATTCCTAAAAAAATTAAACAATTAGTATTAATGAAATACATAAAAATTTTCATTTCAGTAACTCAAATGTGATTAATACGTAAAACTGAATAGTTGTTTAATGAGTAATCATCTATCAAGAATTTTATAATAGACAATCATCCATGATAGGGACTGCCTATAACTCTTTTACAACTCTAGAACACTAGACATTATACAAACCGTGCTTATAGGCTCTTCATAGCTCACCTAAATCATATAGACTTGATGGTTGTGCACCCTCACCATTGGGGAAATTAAACCAAAGATGACATGAAAAAATGAATTCATATAAATACAAAAAATTATATATTGCATTAAATACAACATATTTTTTTTACCCATATCTCTAACCAAGATTTATCCTTGACTTCATTTGGAAACTTTCTCCATGAGAGCGGGTTGACAGGTATGATGTCAGAGTATTTGGCAAGTGTCGCCAAAAAACTCTGACATTGCTACCCAATTTTTTCAATCATTTGACTATCTTCATTATAGTCCACCATCAACTGTGTGCAGCTGTTCCACACTACATGCATGTGTGTACGCCCCTCCCATGCATCCTATCAGTAGATGTATTTATTATGAATGAAAGACTGATATTTTATATATACATGTAATAATGAAAATAAATAATGGTATTAAAAATTGTTAGGGTGGTATATGTATACCTTTGATAGTCTAATCAATGGGCACCACTGGATCCATAGAAACTGAAGGAACACCCTATACAGGTGGAGTGGGTCCTAATGTATACTCTACAGGGATAGACTCTAGCAGAGCAGAAGTCAAAGAAGATGGAATATAAAAGCCCGGAGAGAAGGAAGAAGAAGTAAAAGAAGATGACAGGGATGGATGGACGAATGCTGGATGAGGAGTGGGAATCATCATCATATATGGTAAAGATTGGTAAAGAGGCACATATGTAAAGGATTGTGATAACATGGGAGGCCTAAATATCCAATGTGTCCCAAATGAAACACTGGGATCAGAATGTGGGATAAATGGTATGTCAGTGGGAGGGGTAGGGTCTAATCGGGTACATCGACCATATCGTCTAGCTCTCACCCCCCCCCCCCCCCCCTCATAAGAACACCCCGAGTACTGAAACCACTACTAGGCTGCTCATCAAATAAGTGTTTCCTATTAGGTGGATCCTTCAATAACCTTTCAAAAAAATTAATCGCATGAAATTATATATTATTTAATTATATATATTTGAAATAAAATACTCACTACATGCACTAGTGGTGAAATTCCCATCTTAGTCATGCGCCGATTGTTGTATATCATCTTTTTCTTTCACATCTCTTCAACTGGTTGAATTTCCTGAATTTCAAAACAAATATGGAAGTAATTATAAAGTGATAACTAATTTGTAACCCAAAAAACAAAATAAATAAGAGGAAATAGGGGCATTCATGCATAATTTATCTATCCATTATTTTATGTGAGCTTTAATAGAAATATAATGAATTCAATAAATAGAACATGATGTACTAAAGAAATTTAATTTTTAGTAGTATGGTTAAATAATATGTGTATTTAGTCTATTAAAATAATGGAACATTGATTTAACGTCTTTATTTTCATCAACAACCAAGAGAGAGAGAATCTCGAATTATGCCTCTAGAAAATTCACCAAGGTTTATATGGGCATTAAGAGTGAGAGGTCACTCAAATTTCTAAGAGACCATGACACTAAGAGTTACATTGTGAGCATGTGAATATGGTTTTTATTTTTTTTATTATGTAAATTGGTGTATGAGGTGTATGTGTGATAAAAGAATTAACAAAGTGTGGTTAAAATATGGACATCAATAGTGATGGAGGAATTGTATGAGCAATGTGTTTGATGTGGTATTTTATGGGCATCAAGTATGGTGTGATAATTAAATAAGAACATGATGAGATATTGTAAATGATGGTGTATGATGCTTATAATATGGGTGTGATGGGATGATGGTTGATGTGGAACCACCGGGATATTGATACCTTGAGTCGGGATATTATGAGGTAGTTAATTCCTATGGGGGGGTAATTCCGAGAGAATGGATCGATTAATTATATTGAGCAGATGGGGTATTATAGGCATATGGGAATGATATATCTAAATTAAATGTCATATCATATGTTGGGATAATGAAGATCGTTCCCTTGGGATGGAGGAGTGTTTTGGTCTATTTATAGCCAGAATAACATAAGGTTGAGCTATTATATATTTAGGATATGGAAAAGAACATGTATCTTTCATGGATTTAAATGATTTGAGGGTTGGGAGTGTACAATTAAAAGGTTTGGGAGATTCATTTTGGTCTATATCCATTCATATCGTTATACTATGTGCCATGGAATGAAATAATTATAAAAAGGTGGGGGTCCTGATGACCCATGGAATGAATACACAACTCACACGATGAATAGTTCTATGGAAACAAAATGATTGTTTATTTTGATATTAGAATGGAGTTTTAAGGTTTCCCATTCAGCTGAGCTAGAATTATACTCCTCTTTCCTTGGGTATGTGTTGGGAAAGGACCTTTTAAAAATTGGTGATGTTAATCACTATAAGTGAGGTGACGTAGTTTTTTAGGATATTGTAGATTGTTTTGACCATTTTTTGTTGATAAAAATGGTTCACAGGTGGTGACAGAGGTTTTCCAAAGCTATATCCTAGGATTGTTTTTGATTCCTATCATTTTGGTAAGCCAATATAGTCATCCCATTCATGAGCACATAAGATATAACCCATTGAGGTGGTGTTGACCACTCTTTGTGGGTGGAGACCACCGCAGATTATGTGATATAGGAAATGGGGTTAAAGATGGGTACGAGGAAGGTGTTTCACATAGAAGTCCATGACTAGTGGTGTGTCAGCCCCCCTCCAACTATACAACCCCCATCATCCCCCTCCTCTAGCTCTCTCCTGTAGCCCACACCCCACACACTGCACAACCCCCTCACCCCCTACATCCCCCCTGCACAGCCACCCCGCAATCCAACACCCCACCCACTATATAACCCCCAATCCCACTTCAACCCCCTACAACCCCCACCTCTCACTGCACAACCCCCACACCCATAGCCACCCCCTCCCCAAAACCCCCCCTCCCACTGCACAAACCCCATATAGAAAACCCCCTCCCCACCCCCTCACCCCGACAGTCCCCACCCCAACACCCCTCAGCCCCTCACCCCTGCATCCCCAACCGTACATAGCCCCCTCTACACCCCCACTAAAACCCCCCCAAAACCAACCCCCTCCCACTACAGAGACCCCCCCCCCCAATCCCATTGTAGACCCCCTACACACCCCCATAGCAAACACCCAACCACTACACAGCCCCCATACAACCACCCCCCCCCCCCCGACATCCCCCCTGCAGTCCCCCCCCCACCAACCCATACATACCCCACCCCCACATTGCACACCCCCCTCACACCTTGCAGCCCCCCTGCACAGCGACCCCTACATCCTCCCCCAGTATACATCCCGTCTACAGCCAACCCCCTCCCACTACACAACACCCCCCCCCCTAATTCCCACTGCAGACCCCCTATAACACCCTCCCACTACAAAACCCCCCACCCCAACAGCCCCATCCCACTGTACAGACCCCACCCTCCCACAACGCAACCCCCTTGTCACCCAATCAACCCCCTCCCACTGCACAACCCCCTCCCACCCTAAAATCCCATACAACCCCTTCCACTGTACAACCCCCTCCCTCTAGCTCTCCCTACCACCCCCACCCCCACACTCTACATCCCCCCTCACAACTTGCATCCACCATGGTGCACAACCACACCCTATATCCCCCCAATCACCCCACTACACAACACCCCCTCTCTCCTATAGTGAACCCCTCCCACTGCACAACCTCCCCATATCCAACCCCCTTCCACAGCACAACCCCCACCCTCCCACTACACATCCCCCCTCCAATTACCTCAAAAAATAAATTATGAAATGAAGAACCATCGTAGGTCTCCCTACCAATTAATAACTCACTACCATTGGGGATCAATATAATAGGAAATCAATAAAATATCACTATAAGACAAGAACCATGATTATAATCAAAAGAGTCTCAATATAACCACTAATAGGAACTCTATGCAGTGGAATAAAGCTTAATTTAACACTTTGAAAGGGCATAACATTCCATACATACAAATATATGAACTAGAGGATTCTTCATTTGAATAGATATTATACTAGAGGAATCATGTATTATGTTAGGGGAAATATGTTGCACTATGTTATCATCTATTTTAGGTGGAAGAAGAAACAGTTACTTGAATCACGGATGGATCGCATGTTGGGAAAAGGGTTCGCAAAGAATAGGGGATCTGTCATTTAGATATTAAAAAAACTTTTCTTCAAATAAATTAGAATGAAAAATGGAATAAAAGGAGGTAGAACATAAAAATAAGTTATAAATTATATAAATGATGTGGAAGAGTAAACAATTGGTTACTAGGAATAAGGGTTTTCATGCTGCAATAATGGGAGATCTCGTTTAGGGGCCAATGTGGATGGATCATGATTGGAATTGGGAGCTGCATCTGTGGAATTTTATCACAAAAGATTGTTAAATCTGTTTGGAAATATTATAAAACATATCCCAATGGTTTAAATGAACCATTGGCATAAGGGGGTAAACATTCCACTATCGCAATGGTTTCAAAAAACCGTTGGGAAATCTATAACTTATCCCAACAGTTATCTATAACCGTTGGTAAAAGTGTCTCTACCCAGGCCTATCCCAACTGTTTGAAAAACTGTGGGGAAAATAAACTCTAAAAATTCCTATACCAATAGGTTTCAACAAAATTTTCCTATAGGAAACCTATCCCAAATATTTTTCTAAACTGTTTGGATATATTCATTGGTAGAGGATAAATTTCCAATAGTGTTAACTTTCTATGATCAAGTTCTCTATCACTCACTTTTATTCTATGAGAGTCCATTTCTCTTCTATATCCATGTTCTCCATCATGGAATACATGTATGGATTATATTGGGTGACCTTTCTAATTCTATTTCATTATTTTAAATTAATATTTTTATTGACTATTTTTTCAATGGGGGACTTTCAATGAAGTATCAAAGAACAATTTTAAAATTGTGAAGATGTAATTCCCAAAAGGGGAAGGATGTAACATCCTAGGTAAATAAAGAATTTAAAATTTTTATATGTATTAATATTTTTTAATTGAATATTAATTTAAATTTAATGGGTATTCTATGTCTGATAGTATACCCAACATGCAATAATGTTTTTCTTTGAAATCTCACGTTTCACACAATGTTGAGATATACGAAAAAATAATATAATATTATTATTATTTTAAATGGTATTTAATGCAATGAAATTTTATTGGAGGGAATGAATAGAACTAACTACAATATTATTACACATTATTGTTAAATGTTTTTATATTTATGAAATAAATTATGGAGGCTTAAAATCTGAATGGATCTAATTTTAGGTATAAATGCTCTAATATTCTATAAATAGTCGATTTACCACATTTTGAGGGATAACCCTTTTTGAATATAGTTTTTTCAGATTTTTATGTTCAATTTTAAAAATTATAATTCTTCATTAGAATCGAGACATCAAAATTATATTTGTATGAAATTTTAGTATTTTTATGATAATGTTCATTTTTTAATGAATAAGTAAAAATACTAAATTTTAATTCATAACTTGATTTTAATCTACATTATTTATATAGTTAGATTTTATTTTTAATTGGGTTTAAAGTTTATTTAGATTATATATTTACCATTTAATCTAATTTTGGACATTTTATGTAATTTCAATTTGATATTGGACAAAAACAAAGGTCAATTTTTTGATAATTATAATTTCTTAAAAACACGCCTTTTGATTTTGACAACGAAAATTAATTTGGAATTAATTTCTAAAACTTTTGTGTTTTGAATTTGAAAAAACTGATTCAACATTTGGAATCATTATATCAAAAAAATTTAAATAGGTAACTTTTATTTTTAGACCTTATGAATAGTAACTTCAGTAAATATTTTATTTTCCATGGTTAAAGGGTAAACCAGGTAAATAAGGATGAATCATAATCTTTAAATAATATTTAATTATCCTAAATTGTGTCATAATCCTATATGATGTTACATGTCTGACCAAGGGAATCCATGGGGAAATTTTGGGACCCCATGGAGCCACTTGTAAGTGAAATGACACTTTATAAAAGTTAATTTATAGTTAAGGAAAATGTAATATAAACATAAATCTCTTAGAAAAATAATTATTAAGTTTTTTTATATAATTGTTATTTTAAACTAAAAATAGTAATTAGAAAACTAAAAATATTTCCTACATCATGGTATTTTATTTACAATTTTTAGACATCAAATAATAAATTTATTTATGGCACAATGATGATGTATTGATTATCTCATTAATGAATGTTTTTAATAAATGAGATTATAAATATTAAAATAAATTTATTTTGAAACTTTTTATTCCATCTACTAATTTTATGGAAGATTATAACTTGTTATATTTGGATTAATGTGGGTTTTTTTTGAATGAATCAAGTTTATATAGTTCTTTTAAGTATTTGATATGAATAGTTTATAAATTGACATAAATCAGTTTTAAAAATGAATATTATATTAATAATTGATAAAATAGCCATAAAAATATATGATTCTTAAAAATTATCTATACAATGCTTCCAATGTCATTAAGGGTTAATTTTTGGTCTCTTTGAATTTTATTTAAAATATTTTAACCATATAGTATGAATATAGAAGAGGACATGGTAAAAGTTAAATTAGTTACCTAAAGGTTAAAGATAAAAGATAAGGTTAATTTTATGCCATAATATTTTCTAAAACCCATTGTATGGGAGAATTTATAACAATACTCAACATTTATTCAAATTAAATGATCAGGGTACCTTTTGAAATCGAAATTTAGTTTATAATAAAATAATATTTTTAAACATTCTTAAAGAGCCCCTCCTCCCCCTTTTAAAAATCCATCACATCTAAACATTACTCACACCTACCAAGCCAAATGGCTCAAAAAAACCATAAAAATAATATCCTAATATACCTCTCTTCCTCCTAGAAGAATTAAATTTGGAAAAGGGTAGTTCAATAAATCCTTTTGGTTCAAAACAAAGAGATTTTCCCGATTTAATGGTAACTTCGTCCCTAAAGTTATCTTCATTTATTTCACTTCATCACTCTATATTACCTTATAATTGTTTGACTACATAAAAAAACCAGTATACTCAATAAATTAGGTCTTTTATGATAATAATTATAACAAAATTTACACACACCTTTATCTAATGGATACAAACATACTGTTTCTTCGGAAGACGAACTACTCCCCCCACAAAAAAGATGATTCTTAAATATTATCCTACCACCTCTTATTGTGGCCATTAAAATGGAAATTTATTTATATGTGCTATTTAATATATTTAAAATGTCTCCATGTTTCTTTATTTTTAATTTATAGAATACCTTTATGGTTTCTGTAATGGGTGAATACTATAATTTCATTTGAGGAAGTGTGTAATACTGCTCCCTAAAAGTGATATAACTCATTAATACCATACATGAAACATAAAAAGGATGGTTTTAATGAACATATATAATGTATATAAAATATTTTATTATACTAGAATAATAATATACATTTGTATCATTTTGTGTTTATTCCTACATAAATGAAAAAATAAATGAAAGTAGTGTTCATGCGTATGTACGGATTACCATCTCCATGAACGGTGCATTTCATTTCCCATATCCAAATTATATGGACTATTATAAATAAATATATACTAGATATATATGATATATAAATCATGAATTTTATTCTGGATATAATGTACATTTGATCATATGGTCTATTTTTAATTATAGCAAGTTTATTTTTGACTCAAGTACCGATCATCGACAAAAAGACCGATATGATATTTAATAATTATATGACTATTAGAAAAAGGTAATAAGTGATATAAAAAAAATAATAAACTAGAAAAAGGTTATTATGTAATTACACTTAACATAAGTTTATTATTCAGGGAGAAAAATAATTAACAAGAGAATTCTGACACAAGGTAATGGGTTTTCATCTCAATTTTTATTCTCTTGAGATTCACGCTATATTTGAAACTATTTCCATTTGTGTGGTGCATGTATATTCCATTATTTTATTCCTTGTGTAATAAAATATAATTTATGGGTATTTACATCTTCATTGTATTATCCGTTTTTCATGTGATGTATGTTTTGTAAATTACCAAATCAGTAAAGGAACCTTTCACCGTCCTCTTTTTGTCAAATACATATTTTATGATATGCCTTTTTAAATTTACATATTCTAATAATGGGATATGTTATTATATATCTTTATTTATGTACATTTTATGTTTATCTGATGAGAGGCCCTTTTATCTCTCATCAACTCATTTTCTAAATTTTAAAGTGATGCCATTTAGTTGTCGAATTTCATTAAGATAACTCTGTAACCCAATTTCCATTTTTGGGTTAAACTTCTACTTTATGATTATGTAATTCTATGAATATGTGTTAATGAATTATGATTGTTTTACACGTATTACCCACTTATATTTGGTGTATTTATATTTTTCACACATAATTATGTCATTTATTTTTCATTAATCTATGGATATGATCTTTGCAGGGGGCTTTGTCTTAATTTACATTCCATTGAGACTTTTTTTGTAGTTATACACCAATTCACATTTATATGGTCTATATACTTCAGTTTAACATATTATATCATGAATCTTATTATTCTCAGGATATTATAAGCTTTGATTAATGTTATTCTTTAATTTTTTGTATTTAAGAATCTCACATTTCATTAGAAACTCTTTAAATAAAATATCATTTAAATGTTTTAATGATTTATTCTTCTATATATTTCTAATTAATGTACATGTTTTAAAAATTGTTTTAAGGATTTATTTATATGTACATGAATGTTTTGAAATTAAAATTTCATTCAAAATCATCAAAGTGGTATGTGACACTTGTATTTAAAAATCTATTTATTAAATGTATTAAATAGTTTTGAAAGTGGTTTGATAAAGAATTGATTATGTAAATATATTGAAATAATATATTGTGATTTCAATTTGTAAAAGTTATCTTTACTTTTTGCTTGTTTTATATGTTATTAATATGTAATGCTTATTGGGTATTGTTTATGTATACGAGTGGTTCGATGATAAACCAACAGCGGGTGAGCCTGAGATAGCTCTCCAATGCATTGGGTAACATGACAGAGGTAAATGTTACTGTTTCTCCAAATAGATTTATGGAATATTCTTTGTTGGGTATTTCAAACATAACACTGTATGTAGATATGATAGCTACAATGTATGTATGATATGGATGCCACAAGTTACCTTTATGATTATGATTTCTATGTGTTATTCATTAATCTTATGGTTATGTGAGGTATGTTAAAGATATTATGTTTTATGATTGAAAAGTATTATTATTTTTATTTGTATGTATTCATGGAATAATTTTTTCTTTACTTATTTTATATCACTTACTGATCTTTTTATGCTCATCCTATGTTTTTGAAATGTTTTACACAGGACATAAAGATGAATAGGGTCAGTGATTAGATCAATAAAAATTCATTCTATCTGAAACAAGGAACTAGACATGTTTTGTTTTTTTAGGAATTTTTATTTTATAAAAAAATGGATACTGAGTAGAAGTGTCTATATGTAATATATAAATTGTGATGTATATGTTATGAAATAATTCTCCAAATCACTAAACCTGAAAATATTCTCAATTTGAATTATTATCTTAATTCATTGTTATGTAATGTTTAATACCGAGTCCATATAGTTGGTATCAAAGCTTGGTTTGGATAACTTTATAGGTTATGGTGTTATTTAAGGAAAAGTGACATAACCATAATGGTTATCATATTAGAAAGAGTCATAGTTATTTTAGATAAATTGAATGAGTTTAAGATAACATGAATAAGAATATCTTGGTGTTTACCCTCCTCATAAGATTTTATTTTAGGATCTTACTGATATACTCATACTGAACTTTTTTGTTTTAGTAAATGGATGGATCAAGCAGGATCGAACATAACAATATATGTAAAGGAAATTGTGGTGGTTTTCATAATGAGTAGATGAACGAAATGGGAGCTATAATGAGAACTCTTGTGGTTAAAATATGTTATGGTTATGTTTTTAGGAATTTATCTTATTCATGGAAATGTTATAAAATTATATGGGTTTAGAAAAATGAAATCCCGAAGGAAGGGTGACAACCCATCATGTCTGGAAATGTAGTGGGAATCAAACCCACAACTGAAGGGCGGCATGGGCGCATCACCTACCACTGGCCTACGTGAATTCCCTGGTTAGTATGACTTATTTTTTTAGTTTAATAATTATATGGATAAAAATATGTTGATCTTGGGAACTTAGGTTTTATCAAATTGATATCCTCAGTATAATAAAATATTTTTTTGATTAAGTCATAATGGTTATTTTAAAAAACATTTTCTATTTTGGGAACACAATATGTTTTAGTAAAATATAATAGTATAAGATATCATTTGTGGAGTAATGGACGAAATTTTATTTTTGAAGAATCTATGTTTTTATTGTATACATATGGTGATTCTTGTTATTTATGGAAATTATTATCCTATCATAGGGAATATATGGTTAGGTAAATTACACTTTAGTATTAGACTTTAAGAGTAGTCAATGATATTTGGAGATAATCATTATGATTTACTATGGCAGACAATGTCATTAAATTCATTTGAGTTTTGGGTTTCAATATTTGATTTGGATTATATCGAAGGATTTTAAGGACAACTATGTATTGAATGGTCTTTTATGACTGTTGTGTATTGTTTGTTAAATTTTGGATGATAAGAGTGGTATTTCTTTTTATAAAGGATTGTTCTTTTTAGGTATTATCTGAACTTGTACTAACCATTTTGGTTTTTTATAATGTCTAATGACTGGGGAAATATATAGTTTATCTTTTTTGGACTATGTAATTCTCTATAAGTTGATTCTAGCACTTCAGTTGTGACCAAGTCATCTTGAATACTCATCGTTTAGAGAAAAAATGAGTTTGTGGTTGAATTTTATTAATGGAAGACACTCTACATGACAGGTAATTATTTTTCCTTTTGATCTTAGTAAAGGTAGAAATAATATTTTTCAACTCTAAAAGAATATTCATGAAATGTTTTTATACGATTTCTTTTATCAACAGACTTTTACCCAAAAAAAGTTATGGTATTGTGGTTGTCATCTTTCTGTGATCAAGTTATCTATCACTCTATATTAATATATGAGAGTAATTTTCTCTTCCAAATCCATGTTTCTAATAAGGAATCCTTGTATAGATTATCTTGGGTGACCTTTGTACTTCTATTTCCTTCCTTTTAAGTAATAGTTTTATTGACTCTTTTTCCGATGTGGGAATTTCAAAGAAGTTTCCAATCCTAATTTTAAAATTAAAAGGACACAATTTCCAATAGGGGAAGGATGAAACATCCTAGTTAAATAAAACACACGGTCGATTTTCCCCTATCGACCGGTCAAGGTTCCGGTGCTCTGCTAATGTGTATAGCAGCACTCAGGTCGAATCCTCGGCGATGATACATTGAAATAGTCGTTTGTTTTTAGTTGATTGTATTCTGATTGGGGGTTTGTTTGCAGAGATTAATTAAAATTACTTATTGATTATGATTGATTTAACAAAATGATAATTATTGGGGTGAGTTTATCATTAGGTTAGTCTATCTTGTGATGTCCTTGAGCTTT
Source organism: Viscum album (assembly GCA_963277665.1). Taxonomy (NCBI): domain Eukaryota; kingdom Viridiplantae; phylum Streptophyta; class Magnoliopsida; order Santalales; family Viscaceae; genus Viscum; species Viscum album. The sequence goes on along the minus strand of OY728141.1, from coordinate 583,922,974 downwards.
GCTTTATATTGCATTTAAATTAACACCCATGTCACAAGTTGACGTTGATTCGAATTCTCAAGTGTTAAGGCTCTAATCCAAGCCTTAACATAAATTAGGATTCTAATCTTGATCATATCTTGTTTATGGTAGTGTATTTATGGTTCCAATAATCGATGGAAACCACACGTTAAAAAAACAAGTCATTATTCCATGACATGCTAAGTCCAACATACACAATGTTAATTAACGAATACTCATCGAGCGAAAGCTCTCAATCGCTTAACATACATAAATTAAAACTCACCCCAATGAGAGATTTACTCAGAAATTAGGATTTTTTATAATCTAGGTTTAATGTTTATGGTGAAGATTTAAAAAGATTAGAAAAAGAAAGGGACAAGAAAAGAGTAGCGTGCCAAACACACACACGAAAGATTTTGAGAATCAAAAATGGAATTTCGATTGAATGAGGAAAAAAAAGAAGGGAATGGGATTAAACTGAATTTAAACTATTTTAAGACCATTAATATTATACTACATATGGTGGAGAAGAATAAGAGGTATTGAAAAAGAAACAAGAACTAAAATTTGATTGAAATGAAAACAAAGTTACACAATTACAATGGAAAGAAAACATAAACAAACATGAAAGAGAAGTAGAGGAGAGGTCTCTCTTGTTGAAACAAGAACAAAGCATATCCTCCCAGAACCTTTTCAAGGATCTATTCATGCCAAACCTCCTCCTTAAGTGCTGAAGTGCCAACCTCTTGGAAGGAGAGGAGAGGGATGTATTTATATCCCAAGGAGTGGACTGTTTGCATTCCAAATATGACCCTCCAATTGACCCGCATATTTACCAATTTATACAGCTGAATCACGATCTGGTGTCTTCTTCATAAATGTATATATGGATGTCTTCTGTCTACCCTCAAAATCATGAGGTCATTGGACCTTTTTAGCCAAAGTTATGGCTATATCATTAAACAAAGATAAACTGTCCATTTCTATCCATGAATTTTCAATGGATGGAATGTGAATGGATTTTTGAATAGTAAGATACCATCAAATCCGGATATTTTCTTCAACAGCTTTGGCCGTATATATCTCCTATTTCAAAATGAAAAGTCTCAGCTCAAATGGATTTCTGGATAAGGATAAAAGTCTACATTTGTGTGCTGATTTTAATTCCCGCCCATAATGGTGGGCTGGACTTCATAGAATCATTTGGGCCACTTGTTGAAGACTTTGGCCCTTGAAATTTTTATCCAAGATGAGAAATAGTGTCCCCCGAATTATGGTGGAGAATAAACCATTTTGGACTTCTGGATTGAACCCAGTAAATCAATCTTCATGGTTGTTCCAGTTTGTTCAGAGATTCATTGGGCCTTATTGTGTGGTACATATGAACCTTCAAGTGGCAGAATTGGAACATTATCCCTTCGAATGAAATGTTCTAACTTGAAATAGGAATCCTAAAAAACAAAAACCATGAAATTTGGATCATTATAGTAATAGTTATAGATAATACATTAAACTGACTCAAATCTGGATTTATTCAAATAGTTCTCAAAATTATATTTAATATTAAAATATGAATATTACACACAAATTATGAACTTTTCATATAAAATCAGTAATGTGAGTTAGTAAAATGTAATGAATAAATGAATAACATCAACTCCCCCACACATAGGATTGTGCATGTCCTCATGTGCAAAAAATATAAAAAAATGAAAAAATCATTTTCACTCACCAACAAATATTAAAATTTTATTTTTTTACCAATCAGGGGAGGTTCAGACCATTCCATTCATCCATATTGAATTCCACCAAAAGTTGTTATAGAAATAATGTTCCAAAAACAATTCATTTTTCATGCTCAAAATTAGAAATAGAAAATGTGGGCACTCAAAACTTACTCCACTCAAGATGATAAAATTAATTTATGGAGCTTCACTCATTCACCAACCAAAAGTGAACATATTAGAGATTGAAAGAGCTCTCAGCTTCCATTCTCCATTCTAAAGTGCACAATAATCAAGATTACTTTTTAGGGGTTTTTCTGTGGCTATGGGACGGTAGGATTATAATGTCCAAAAGGGTGGAAAGAGGGGCTAAAAAACTAACATGGATAAAACAATGCACATTTTTTTGAAACTGAAACATGGAAGAAAATGGAAACACATATTTACAAAGGAAAAAATGAAGCATGACACAAAAGAGGAAGAAAATTTGAAGGGGATGAGAAGATGGAATATTTAAAAAACAGAAAGCATCTCCCAATAAAATAAGTGTTCCTTTTTCTTTTCATTTCTTTTTTTTGTATTGTTTCGAAAGTTGAACTTGAAATAGATCTCACACTAATCACCCAACCCATGTTTGATCTCCTCATGGCACTAATTGTAATAGTTATAACAAGATCAAAGGTTGAGGAAGAGTGATTTTTGACCTAACCAAGACACAACCCATTCTTTTCATTTTTTTGTTTGTGATTTTTTTTTAATTTTTTTTGAACACTTTTCAATAATATTTGCAGAAAAGGATGTCAAGATGAGTCCATTACAATAAAACTCACTAAATTATGACCTCCCCCCACACTAAAATGGATTCTTTCCCTCAAGCATATGAAAAAACTTTGAAAATCAAGAAAAGGATACCCAAAATAAAATCCATCATCCCCACACTTAAATTTCAATAAATTATAAAATGTAAATCCATGTAGATGTTGGGTGGGACAAGGTATTAGGTTTGTAATGTGGCTATCAAAGAAAAGATTTACATAGGCTTAAAGGGGCTTTCAAAAGGAGGATTAATGATGGGTAATGGGAGGCTATTTGGCCATTTTGATTCTCATGAGGTTAAAAAATGCCTCTATCATATTAATTCACACCAAAGTAGGAAATTCAGCTTGAAGGTCCCAAAACTCAAGACTCACAAATGGGGGTGAAAAACACACATTTTGAAAAGATGGTCATAGGTGACCTTTGCATGAAAGCTAACGATGTTCCTCACGGTAGGGGTAAATCATTTTCCAAATAAAAAATTGGGCATTCAACATTTTTTGTTCTTGACACAATATTCTTTATCCAAATTCATGATGAAAATACAAAATTTTTTAGATGAAAACATGTCTTTCGATTCACCAAAAAGGTTTGAAAAAATTTGAAAATTTAATGGTGAGTAATTATGACTCTCTTTTTTAACCTTTTGTATTTTTCAATTTTTTTACTATTTTTTTAAATACATAGTCACACAAAAGAGAACAATAAAAAAAGGGTTCGATGAAGAAACTGGTAAAAATAATGAAAGAGAGAGGAAGAAGAAGAAATAGAGAGAGAGGAAGATAGAGAGAGAGTTAAAGGGAAAGAGGTTCCCCTGGTTTGGATTTAATGGGTCTCCATCCAGTGGTGGTTCTATTGAAGTGGATGGGGATTCGATGGAAGTCGATGTTGTTCCCCGATTGTGAGACCTCTCATGGTGATGCTTTAACCGATGTCCATTAACCATTAATGTCCTTTTGGAAGAGGGGTCTTGGACTTGCACTGCACCAAATGGGTAAACATTAGTAATAACAAAAGGACCTTCCAAACGATAATTAAGCTTACCGGGGTGAAGTCGGAATCGAGAATTGAAGAGCATTACCTTTTCACCTTCATGAAATACCTTTTTCAGGATGTGTCTGTCATGGAGTAACTTAGCCTTCTCTTTGTACAGATTGGAATTCTCATAGGATTCAAGTCGAAGCTCCTCCAGTTCATCTAATTGCAACAATCTTTCTTCACCAGATTTTTCACAATCAAAATTATAGGTTTTCATAGCCCAAAAAGACTTATGTTGGATTTCAACTAGTAAGTGACACGCTTTACCAAAAACTAGCCTAAAATGAGACATCCCAATGGGTGTTTTATAGGCAGTACGATAAGCCCAACGTGCTTCACCAAGTCTTTTAGGCCAGTCATTTCTAGTGGGTTTTACAATTCTCTCAAGCACTCTTTTCACTTCTCTATTAGAAAGTTCAGCCATTCCATTTGTTTGGGGGTGATATGAAGTTGAAGTTTTATGTACAACCCCATTCTTATTTAGAAGAGATTCCATGGTTCTATTACAAAAATGGGTTCCTAAGTCAATGATCAAGGCACGTGGTGTGAAAAATCATTGGAAGATGTGGGTCTTTAGGAACTCACTAACAGTATGAGCATCATCCTTCCTAGAGGGTTTGGACTCAACCAACCTTGAAACATAATCGACCGCAAGAAGAATGTATGAGAATCCATTGGAAGGGGGAAATGGTCCCATGAAATCAATACCCCAGACATCGAAGATTTCACAAAAGATTAAAGGCTTTTGGGGAATTTAATTTCTTTTAGATATTATGCCAATAATTTGGAATGTGGGACATGATTAAAAGAACTCATGTGTGTCCTTGAAGATGGAAGCCCAGAAGAATCCAGATTCTAGGACCTTTTGGGAGGTCCTTTGTGGTCCAAAGTGGCCACCACCAGGCATTGAGTGACAGAATTCTAAGTCGGAAGAATATTCATCTTCATCAACACATCTCTTAATTACCATGTCTGCCCTATTTTTCCAAAGTTTATTTTCATCCCAAAAATAGTATTTTGAATAACTTTTCAACTTCATTTTATGTTCATCTGAAATTTTTTCAGGAAAAACACCGGAAACCAAGTAATTTATAATTTGGGCATACCATGGTTGTTTTGGAGTGAGAGATGAAAGGTGCTCAATTAGAAATTCAGGATCAATGAATTCAGAATGAGGAGAATTATGAATTCTACTCAAGTGATCAGCCACATTGTTTTCTTTTCTAGGTATATCTTTGATTTCAAGGTCAAACTCCTGGAGCATTAGAATCCATCTTATTATCCTCGGTTTGGAATCACTTTTCTTGAGTAGGAACTTAATTGCAGAATGGTCTGTGAAGATGATGATTTTGGAACCTAAGAGATAGGGCTAAAATTTATCTAAGGCATGAACCATAGCTAATAGTTCCTTTTCAGTAACAGTGTAGTGAGATTGAGTTTCATCCAATGTTTTTGAGGCATAATAGATGACATGAGAAATTTTTTCTCTTCTTTGATGAAGAACAACCCCAACAGCTCTATTATAAGCATCACACATCAATTCAAAAGGTAAGGACCAATCTGGGGGTTGGATTATCGGGGCAGATGTAAGAGTAGTTATGAGTTCAATGAAGTCTCTTTTGCAAACCTCATCAAAATTGAAAGAGACATCATTTTGGAGCAAACAAGTGACTGGGAGAGAAATGTTACTAAATTTATGGATGAATCACCGATAGAAACCAGCATGACCGAGGAATGATCGGATGTCTCGAACATAAGTGGGTTGAGGAAGTGATTGGATCACTTCAATTTTGGCAGGATCAACTTCAATACAATCTTTTGAAACTATGTTCCCTAGAAAAATCCCATTAGCAACCATGAAGTGACATTTTTCAAAATTTAACACAAGGTTACACTTGAAACACTTTTGTAGGACTAGAGAGAGTGAATGCAAGAATGACTCAAATGAGTCGCCATAAATGGTAATGTCATCCATGAAGACTTCCATGTAGTGTTCTATGAATTATGAAAAGATACTCATCATACACCTCTGGAATGTCGCAGGAGCATTACAAAGGCCAAAAGGCATTCTTCTATATGAAAAATTCAAAAGGGGCATGTGAAAGTAGTCTTTTCTTGGTCCTGAGGTGCGATTGGGATTTGGAAGTAGCCAGTGTATCCATCAAGAAAGCAATAGAGTGACTTTCCGGCCAATATTTCTAGCATTTGATCAAGGAATGGAAGAGGGTAGTGATCTTTTCGGGTTTCAACATTCAATTTCCTATATTCGATGCACACACGCCATTTGTTCTTCACTCGAGTTGTGACTACCTCTCCATGTTCATTTGTGACAACAGTTATCCCACCCTTCTTAGGTACAACTAGAATTGGACTAACCCATTCACTATCAGAAATTGGGTAGATAATACCAGCTTGAAGAAGCTTGGTGATCTCTTCCCTAACTACCTCAAGTATGAGTGGATTGAGTCTTATTTGGGGTTGTCTAACTGGTTTGGATGTCTCCTCCAGATGGATGTGATGCATGCAATGGGCAGGGTTGATTCCTGGTATGTCATCTAGGGTCCAACCTAAGGATTTTTTGTCTTCCACTAACACTTGAACAAGTTTGAACTCCTCAGTTTTAGTAAGTGTGGAAGAGATAATGACAGGATATGAGTGATTATGGAAGAGGAATTCATATTTCAGGTGTGCATGAAGTGGTTTCAAATCAGTATCATCTTTCACTTTTGGGATAGACAACTCAGGAATAGAAGAAGGGACTTCAGTTGATTCAGATTAATTTTCCTTAATATTGTCCAAGGTGGAGCAGTAGAGATCAGAATTGATATGGAATTCAAGAGAGTCTCCAAGTTACTCTAGTTTGATGGAGTCTATGAATGAAAGGTCCACATAAACTTCACCATTTATGACTTGGTTAATCCTAGTGCAGATTTCACAACATCCTATCTCTTCAGAACAGGATGAACATGATGTAATGGGGTTCAATTGACTCTTAAAAGTGTCCTCAGAAGCATGGATTGAGAATGCAGGGTGATCCTTAAATGGGTATCGTATGGCTGGGAAAATGTTAAATTTGACCAGTTGGTCACCGAATTCCATGGTTAAGATTCCATAATGGACATAATCTTGGTTCTCGTAGTCATGATAAATGGTCTTCCAAGAATTAGGGGAGATCGAGAAGAGTTCGTCTCACCTTCCATGTCAAGGACATAGAAATCAGTAGGAAAGATAAGATCATTGACTCAGACAAGGAAATCCTCAATTATTCCCTCAGGACTGGTTGTGCTTCGATTGGATAACTGAATGACAACACCCGTTGGGTGCAAGGGACCTAGACCAGGTTTGGAGAATATGGATTTGGGCTTGACATTAATTGAGGCTCCTAGGTCTATGAGTGCATCATCAAAGATGGAACTTCCAATTTGGCATGGAACCGTAAAGGTACCTGGATCTTTTCACTTTATGGGAATAAACAGCTGGGTGGAAACATTTTCTATGGTCCTAAGTTTCCTCTTATGAGTACACAACTCCTTGAGAAACTTGGCATACTTAGGAATTTGTTTTATGGAATCTAGGGGAATGTTGACTTCAACACGTCTAAACATGTCGAGCATTTCAGGATCAGGTTCAAAGGACATCCTAGGTTTAGAAACATCTTGTGGAAAAGGAATTGGATTCCTAAGTGGAATGGAAGGAGGTGAGGGAATGGGTTCAGGTTCTTTTTCAAGTTTCTTTTTCTTTTCATTTTCTAGGTCAACATTCAAAGGAGGATTTGAGGATTTATCTTGAGGCACGACAATTTGCTTTCTCGATTTAAGTGAAATTGCACTTACATTACCCATGGGGTTGGGTAATGGTTGAGCTGGGAGTTAGGAAGAATTTTATTGTTGTTGCTGGCTCAGGTGGGATGCAAGTTGACCTATTTGAGTTTCAATGTTTTTAAGGCTAGAATAGGTGAAGGAGGCAAGATATTCCACTGCACTTTACCATGGTTTCTTTTAAGAAGAGTCTTTTCCCGGATTGGGATTACCTTGATTTTGGTTCTTGGGAAAGCTATTGTATTGGGTTGGGAATTTGGAAGGCTCATTCGGATAGTGGAATCCAAGAGGAGGATTGTTCCTTTGATGTTTAGGAACAAAAAGATAAGGTTGATGGAAGTTACCACCACCTTGACCATATTGGAATTGGTTTGTATTTTGAGGAGGGGATTGAGGGGGATGAGAGATGGTATTACCATACCTCAAGCATGTGTTAAAGGTAGAAGATAAAGGCTCAGAGTGAGGTTGGTTGAAGTTTCTAACAAACTGACCTGATTGTTGAGGGTTGGGGTTCCACTGAGCATATGCTGCATTGAGCTCCATTGTTCCGGATGAATCGGATTGATCCTCTTGAAGTTGTGGACATGTGTCTGTTGGATGAGCTGGGGGGCTACAGATTCCACAATTCTTGATAGGTCTAGGGAATAGTGACTGTGGAGAAGATGTGGTTGGGGATTTGGTAGCCACTGCTAGTTGACGCACAAGACCTGTAAGTTCACTCATCCACTCAGTCATATTGTTAGGCTCTATGGATTGATTATCTTGAGTTTGTTTGACTTGAGAATGTGCTTGAGTATAGAATTGTTGTGTGTTTGCAGCCATGTTAATTATGATATCTCTTGCAGCTGCTGGAGTTTTGTCAACAAGAGCACCGCCACTTGCGGCATTAATGAGGGTTCACTCCATAGACAATAACCCCTCATAGAAGTATTGGATCAAGAGTTGGTCAGGGATTTGGTGGTGTGGGAAGGTTTCCACAAGCTTTTTGAAACTCTCCCAGTACTCATAGAGTGACTCATTTTGGAATTGACAGATACCACTTATTTCCTTTCGGATGGAAGCAGTACGAGAAGCAGGAAATAATTTATCCAGAAATTGACTCTTCATGTCATTCCATGAAGTTATGGAACCAGGAGGGAGGTAGTATATCCATGAATTGGCAGAGTCAGCTAGGGAGAAAGGGAATGCTCGGAGATTGATTTGTTCTTCAGAAACCCCTTGAGGCTTCATGGTAGAGCACACCACCTGGAACTCTTTGATATGTAGATGCAGATTCTCACCGGCTAGCCCATGGAAATGAGGTAGAAGATGAATCAAACCCGATTTGAGTTCAAAGTCAGACTCTATGTTTGGATATTGAATACCAAGGGGTTGGTAATTCATATCTGGGGCAACAAGTTCTTTCAATGTTTGGTCCCTAGGATTGGCCATATCGAATTCAATTGGTAGGGAAACGATTGGTTCTTGGGTGATTTGGTTATCCCTAATGGTCCTCCTAAGTCGACGAAGAGTTCTATCAATTTCAGGGTCAAAAAAATCCGGGGGATTGTTTGGGAGGCTACGGGGCATTCAGAGAGATTTAGAAAGGATGAGGAAGGCGAGTTTTTCTCGGTGTTTTTTTTCAGATTTTTTTTTAATTTTGATTTTTTTGTTGTTTTTTTACAAAAACTAAAAACTATCAACTAATTAAAGCACCATCCCCGGAAACGGTTCCATTTGAAACGCACGAACAATTGTCTCCTATCGACCGGTCAAGGTTCCGGTGCTCTACTAATGTGTATAGCAGCACTCGGGTCGAATCCTCGGTGATGATACTGTGAAATAGTCGTTTGTTTTTAGTTGATTGTATTCTGATTGGCGGTTTTTTTGCAGAGCATAATTGAAATGACTAATTGATTATTATTGATTTAACAAAATGATAATGATTGGGGTGAGTTTATAATTAGTTTAGTCGATCTTGTGATGTCCTTGAGCTTTGCTTTATATTTCATTTAAATTAACACCCATGTCACAAGTTGACGTTGATTTGAATTCCCAAGTGTTAAGGCTTTAATCCAAGCCTTAAAAAAGCTTAGGGTTCTAATCTTGATCATATATTGGTTATGGTAGTGTATTTATGGTTCCAATAATCCATGGAAACCACACGTTAAACAAAACAAGTCATTAATCTATGACATGCTAAGTCCAACATACACAATGTTAATTCAACGAATACTCATCGAGCGAAAGCTCTCAATAGCTTAACATACCTAAATTAAAACTCACCCTAGTGAGATATTTACTCAGCCATTAGGATTTTATATAATCTGGGTTTAATGGTTATGGTGATGATTTAAAAATATTTGAAAAAGAAAGGGACAAGAAAAGAGTAGTGTGTACACGAAAGATTTTGAGAATCAAAAATGGAACTTCGATTGAATGAGGAAGAAAAATAAGGGAAGGGGATTAAACTGAATTTAAACTATTTTAAGACCATTAATATTATACTACATAAGGTGTAGAAGAATAAGAGTTATTGAAGAAGAAACAAGCACTAAAATTTGATTGAAAAGAAAACAAAGTTACACAATTACAATGGAAAGAAAACATAAACAAACATGAAAGTGAAGTGGAGGAGAGGTCTCTCTTGTTGAAACAAGATCAAAGCATATCCACCAAGAACCTTGTCAAGGATCTTGTAATTCCAAACCTACTCTTTAAGTGCAGAAGTGAAAACCTCTTAGAAGGAGAGGAGAGGGATGTATGTATAGCCCAAGAAGTGGACTGTTTGCATTCCAAATCTGTCCCTCCACTTGACCCGCATATTTACTAATTTAGACAGTTGCATCACGAGCTGGTGTCTTCTTCATAAATATAGATATGTATGTCTTCTATCTACCCACAAAATCGTTCGGTCATTGGACTTTTGTAGCCAAAGTTATGGATATATTATTAAACAAAGAAAAACTTTCCATTTCTATCCATGAATTTTCAATAGATGAAATGTGAATGGATTTTTGATGAGTAAGATGCCATCAAATCTCGATAGTTTTTTCAACAAAGTTGTCATCCTATATCTCCTCTTTCACACTAAAAATTCTCAGCTCAAATGGATTTGTGGATAAGGAGAAAAGTCCACATTTGTGTGATAATTTTAATTCCATGCCAGAATGGTGGGCTGAACTTCATAGAATCATTTGGGCCAATTGTTGAAGACTTTGGGCCTTGAAATTTTTTTCCAAGATGACACATATTTTCCCCCGAAATATGGTGGAGAATCAACCGTTTTGGACTTCCGGATTGAGCCCAGTAAATCAATCTTCAAGGCTGGTGTAGTTTGTTCACAGATTCATTGGGCCTTATTATGTTGTACATATGAAGCTTTAAATGGTAGAATTGACACATGCTCCATTCTAATGCAATGTTCTAAATTGAAATAGGAATCCTACAGAATAAAAACCATCAAATTTGGATCTGTATAGTAATAGTTATATATAATCCATTAAACGGACTCAAATCTGGATTTATTCAAATGGTGCTCAAAAATTTATTTAATATTAAAATATGAATATTACACACAAATTATGCACTTTTCATATAAAATAAGTAAAGGGAGTTATTAAAATGTAATGAATAAATGAATAACATCAGTAAACCAAGAATATGAAATTTCCATATTTATTAATATTTGTGAATTGAACATTAATTTTAATTTAAATGGGATTCAATTTCCGATAGCTTACTCAACACGCAACAACACATTTCTTTGAAATCATTATTTTCCAACAACATTGAGATATACCAAAAAATAAAAAATAATATTATTATTTGAAATGGCAGTTAATGAATAGAATTTGTATTGGAAATAATGCATAGAACTAACTGAATTTTGATTACAAATTTTTCTTAAATATTTTTACATTTACTCAATAAATGTTAGAGGCCTAAAATGTGAGTGAATCATATTTTAAGAACAAATACTCTAATATTTTTTAAAAGAACGATTTAAATTCTTTTGATGGAGAACCATTTTAAAATATAGTTATTTGTCCCTTTTATATTTTTTATTTGTAAAATTGAAATTATTCCTTAGAATTGGGACATCAAAATTTACTTTGGACGGAATTTTTGTATTTTTCTGATA